>OW029937.1:5022500-10022500 GCA_932305915.1 Agriopis marginaria
GCTGCACTTTTGACAGCGCGGGTAAGCACTCCATGCATTAATTTGTAATTACTGAGACCCTACCCGTGCTTACGTATGTTACCGAGCTGCTATAGAGAGGTTAACGTAACTAAGGTAACGGATACTTTCAGAAAAGCGTGAAGATAGGAAAAAATAGGCAGTTATGGGGACTGCCGACAGAAATGTAAACTTAAAACTCAGCCTGGCGTAAGATGTCACTTTAGCATGTCGGTGACGCGGCCACATTAGTGTGTCGGTGACGCCAACTCATAAGTTTAGCCTAATGCCATAACTTATTTTAGTTTTGCATAATAAATATGGACACTGTATTTTGAGCCTCTTTTTGTGCTTCCAGCATATTTCAGCTCTGCATTTTGGTAACCATTTAAGCGCGTCGATGTTGGATGTATAGTTTTAAAGATCGTTGGCTGGCTATAACAGTTTGTTACCTCAATTCAGCAAACTAGGCGTTTCGGTAAGGGTTCCAACTTACGTTTGCACTTACGAGGAAATTATTTCTGTACCAATTATGTGGGCAGTGGTGAAGTCAAAGATTTCATACTACTATATTTAATAAATCTTTTATTTTTAAGCAGGGTTTTAATTTAATGACACCCTTGTAACTTGTTATTTTCCTAGGTTAACTTACAATAATTGAGTACTTTCCTTGAGAGCTATGATGTATGTGTAAAGAACATTTCATGTCTGTACTGCTAACCAAGCTTGCTGTGCCTAAAGACAAGGGTCTTTGCCAGTGATGACATATGGTACTGAGACGTGGTCCTTAACTGTTGGCATTTTGGACAAACTCAGAGTCACACAGCGGGCAATAGAGAGAGCTATGCTCGGAGTTTTTTTGCGCGATAAAATCCGAAACGTGAATATTCGCCAAAGAACCAGAATCACCGACATAGCTGTTAAATTTTGCAAATTGAAGTGGCAATGGGCAGGCCACATCGCTCGAAGAGCCGATAACCGATGGGGAAGAAAGGTTCTTGAGTGGAGTCCACGAACCGGAAGACGCAGCGTAAGTAGGCCTCCCACTAGATGGACAGACGTCATTGTGAGAGTCGCTGGCATCCAGTGGATGCAAAAGGCAGGCTGTACTTAAGTTTTGGAGGTTAAAGGGGTAGGCCTATGTTCAGCAGTGGATGTTTTCTGGCTGATGATGATGACTGCTAACCATTGAGGAGTTCTCTAGTCTACTAACCCAACCCTGAATGCAGTAACCATGTCTTGGTAAAACTTTAAACCGGCTATCATAATAAAATACGTACACGAAATTTCGTGTCTGTGCTGTTGACCGTCGAAAAGTTGCTTGATCTCATCCTGGATGACGATTCAGGTCATACTTACCAAGAAGCAGCTTGCAAGTTTTAACCTGAACAAACAAACTAACATACAAACGATGCAAGTTAAATAAAAGCTCGTAAATAAGGACGTGTGCGTCAACATTTCCTAACTAGTTAGCACGCTTGCCTAGAAGAAACCGATTCACTCGTGATTTCAAGACACCCAGATTGTAACTATCGGGGAACATCAATTCAGGCAGCGCATTCCACAGACTAGCAGTTCGCACAATAAATGTGGAATCAAAGCGCTTCGTACGGGTTTTCGGAATATCAACCATAAAGCGGTGACGATTTTTCCTGCCCGCTCTGGCAGTCATATAGAAAAATGGGCAGGAGGGAATTAGATCGTGCAGATCTCCGGTGAATCAAGTCTATCTGGTAAAAAACCGATAGACTTGCAATTTTATGACGATGCTCAAGACTTAGAAGCTTTGTCCGAACTAAGGATTCTACTAATAGTACCTAGTTTTCTTTTTAACCGTAGCGGTTATCAATTGGATTGCATGTTTGTTTTGTATGTTTGTTATGCGATTACTCCGCTAATAATAAAACGATTTTGATGATTATTTTTTTGTTTGAAAGTTAATATTTCAGAGGTGGTTTTATATAAATTTTATCAAAATTGATTCAGCGCTTTTTGGATAATTCAGCAAAAATCAAAATTACATACAATATAAATGACGTTTTTGTTTGTGGTTTTGAAGTTTTGATGAGGAATTTCAATCTCTGTTTTAACTATGTACGATAGGTATATCTTGAAGTCTGTTTTTTTTATAAACGTACCGTAACTTAATCCTAGGCAAACTAAAAGGGTTAGAAAACTCATGCTCCAATTACTAACTACGTCCAAATATCATAGTATACAGCTTTTAATTAAACCTCTGTGATCTGTCCAAAAACAAATTCTAATATCCAAAGTGCTATTACAGTTCCAGTAGGAGTTATAGCCTAAGCCCTCCGCAGAAAAAACCGAGCGACAGTTTAGGCAAAAAGTTTTGAAACTGCCCCCAAGCCTTTAATTTGGGTTGGCTTTTGGGATCAGACAATTTAATTTTACATTTTGTTTAGTGGTTGACGCTGGGCAGACTTTTGCTAAAAATTGCGACTGTTTATCGGGCCAACGTATCAATATTACACCAACTCAAGGTAACAACGTCGTGTACTCGAGTACTTTGGCCACATTGCCAAGAAACAAGGCGACAACCTGGAAAAGTTGATGGTCACAGGGAAAGTCGACGGCAAAAGATCACGAGGTCGCAGCCCAATACGTTGGTACGATCAGATTCACACCACTCTCGACACCTCAGTCTACCACGCACTCCATGTCGCTGAGGATAGAAGACGATGGAAAGATATCGTCAGAGAGAGATTGATGAAGGTGCTGGACACGACACTCAGACATGAGGAATACAACTCAGGGAGGAGGGTATGCTTGTCAAAAAAAAACATACAGTTGAATTGATAATCTGATCCTTTTTGAAGTTGGTTAAAAAGGAGTGTTAAAGGAAAACCTGAATTTTATCGCAAACAAGGGGCACAGTTTGTTAATAAATTAATTAAATACGCCCTTTATAAAGATTAGTCAATTGCCTACCTCCATATGTATAGTAACATAGAGAAATATACTAATGACGAGGCGAATAAATTTTTAAAACGGTACCAAACGGTGCTAAAAAGTAATCTGCGCACCAATGTGAAGTCAGTCGCTCATCTTAGTTGGTCCGTGGACGTTGCGTGTCGCGTTCTGGAAAGCAAAATATATAATTATTTTATAAAAAAGGCACATTTACATTATATAAACATGTAAGCGAAGTGAATGTGGTTGTAGTTGAGATGCAAGGTTCAGACCACCCGAACCTTGCATCTGAGTCGGATCTTAGCATTATCTATAAGTGGCAAACAATCTACGGGCCACCTGATGGTAAGTGGTCACCACTGCCTATAGACACCTACAATACCCGGAGCATTGTCAGTGCGTTGCCTACCTTTAAGGACTCTATTCACCCTTCGTTAGAAGCACTCCAAAACTAGCTATAGAAACCGTGTTCTATTAAATAGAATATTCCGTCCTAAACATATAGTAAGACTTAGTTGCACCAAAACTAGGTATAGAAACCGTGTTCTATTAAATAGAATATTCTATCCTAAGTATCTCCGATATTGCAAGTGCTTGTAAGATTTTCATGCATAATAATATCCCTTGTACGCCAGAATATAACGTTGTTTCAATGTGGGCGGACTGTTTCATAAACCTGTAACTGAGGATATTAACATGGTACATTTTAAAGCACTACCAAACAGACGATGCGTTTTTATCTCATCGCCACTTCTGAATTTATAAAACTACAAAGCACGAGGCTTCCTTTTAGTCGAATAGCTTATGTCAATCGAGAAAAGTGCTAATATTTTTCGAGTGAAAACATTTCATAATTGGCATCTAAATACCAATTGTGAAATGTTCTCACTCGTAAAAATCTAGTTTTTTCCTCGAGTGACATAAGCTACCTACTCCACTTTTTTTTAATAAAAAGAGCGGTAAACAAGATTGCTGTCCACCTGATGATAAGCAGAAACCGCCGCCTATATATAGATCATAGCTTGTAATTGTGTTTTTTATATTTCGTTTTGTAAATGTTTGGAATAAAAGTAATTTATTTTATTATATTTGAAAAATTAACAGCTACTTAAAAAAAAAATGTATTTCAATATATATATAACTTAAGTTTGATTAAAAGTTTTCACATATAGGAACTGCATTTGTCCATGGTAGATGTGTACGAAACTTATAAAAAAAAGGAATAAAGTAAATAAGAATAGAAAATAACAAAATAGTTAAAGTTATATGATTATTAACGGGATATTTACCGTGGTAAGGTTGTGGAATGAGCTCCCGATATTTCGGCGCAGTTACATGCACCATGTTCACGGGAAGACTGAAGAATGCGGGTGGTTGGTCGAAAAGTTAAAAAGTTAGGTGCAGACATAACGATCTACCCTCTTTCTTAGTCTTTTGCGACGGTTATCACTGGAACTCGAACTCGGTTCTAAATTCCGACAAAACACACTCACTGTATCACTGCGTATAGTATTTTGAACACATTTTGAACGCGGACTTTTATTTTTAAAACAACCTAATACTGGATTCCACGTACTGGCGAGTTGAAAACCATCACCTCGATTGAAATTCTGGCATTTCGAGATCTCGATAGTTTCCTTGGTATGTAATGGCGTTCGGTGGACAAGATTTTAGGGTTATGGAATTCAATCCAGTGGTTAGTGGTGAACAACCGTGATAGTTTAAAACAGTGTTTAACAAAATAGTTACACTGAAGCGACCTACGAACAACTGTCCCCTCGACCCACAATAGATAAACCAAACAAACTATACTTAGATTATTTAGTTCATCCATCATGAGTCAAAGAAACAATCGCTTATAAGTCGCTTAAGTCCGAACTCCGATGTATTAAACAGATCTACATCAATTTCTCTGGCCAATTTGTATTTAATTTTTGTATTTGTACCTCTTAGTTAGTCGGCTTTTTAGGTAAAAATGTATTTTATCTTGATATTGCGAACCGCAAGCAAATTACACGTCGCTCATACATTATAATGGAATTACGATCGGAACCTAATGAATACGCGCCAGTGGAAAGCAAGCGGGCAAATAGAATTAAAATGCAGTTAATTGTGCACGCTGTAGAGAACCTGACGTGTTTTGCAAGCGCTAAATGGTATAATTGTATTTTAGCAGAACATTGTGGCATCCTCAGATCAGAGAAGGGCATGGAGAAGGGAGAAGGGAGATATGGTAAGGTGGTGTGGCGGTGGCGAATGCATCTGGCCTAAATCAAGCTTGTGTAAATCGGTTTCTTCTAGGCAAGCGTGCTCCAGCGTAGAAAGCATCGTCGCTTAACATCAGGCGAGGTGGCGGTTAAAAGCCTAACCTATTATTAAAATGTAATAAAAAAAGTTGGGCTTGGTGTTGCCTCCTTAATAGAACTAACGTAATTTTATGGAGTTGGGTGATAAAACAAGTTAATGGTAAATGTATGCAACCGGTAAGGGATGGCATCTCAATAACTTGAACTGCATGGAACTTGGAAGTGTCAGACAAACAAGAAAGATACTTATAATCTACAGATCGCACCTACCTAGAGACCGAAGGAAAACGCTGGATGCAAGCTGCTTCTAACCGGCCCTTTTGGAGATCGATCGGGTAGGCCTATGTCCAGCAGTGGACGTCCTATGGCTGAAATGATAATGATAACCTATAACCTTGTAAAGAGCAAAAGAAGTACTTAAGGCTAGATCAAGTGTATTCATTTGTATGGGATATAATTTTCTAGACGTTTTAATAAGTTATATCGTCAACTTTGTATGATCGTAGTTGCAAGTAGAGCACTTGAACTGTCACTTGCACTAAGCAAAACGTTACAGACGTAGTAGCTCTTGCTACTTGTACTACGCATCGCCTGCAAGCACATTTAGTTGATAAAATCAGACGTTACTTTGCGGAAGTATTCTTTAGTATTCCCGCTTTTTTAGGTATTTTTTATCTAAGATGTGTTTGAGGTTAGGTTTAATAAAAATAATTGATCCCAAATTCGTTATTGTACTTAATGTGATGCGGGAATAAACAAGAAATTCTTCAAAATAGTTTTGTATAAACTGCTAAAAAGCTATTAACATAATGAACAGAGACTATAATAAAGTTTTCACCACTTTACTGGGGAGTGGATCTGGCGGTGACTTACTTTACTTGACTTTGACTGTGATTATGATTATTTCAAGACATCTTCTGAAACTTGAAACAATCGAGTGGGTAGGTACTTACTTGAATATTCTTAATACTTGACACTAAACAGACAAGATGTCTGGAGCTAAAATATAAATACACAATAAATTTTCCTGGGCTAGCGCCTTTATTAACTAAACAAAATACAAGCTAAAACTAAAACTACAAATACAGTTAGACTGCCCATAGACCGTTGAAGATCTAAAGACAATCCAAATGCTCAAGCCCACTACCAGTTGGCAGCGTACCCAGCATGCTGGCGGCATTACCACGTTGAAAGTCAAAGTCAAAGTCAAAGTCAAAGTCATTTATTCATAATTATAAATTTACACGTCAATGGTATTAAAAAATTCTATACATTTACATTATGTATCATTATTAATTATTTTAATATTTTTTTTTTTTTTTTTTTTTTTTTTAAATTAATATTTTTTTTTATTTATTGAATGGCAATGCTTATGCGTTGAGCCAGAAACACACCAGCATTTTGGTCACAATAAATTAATTTGACATAAGAATGTTGTAAGTATGTACTTAAAAAGTAATAAAAACCAGCCAAGTGCAAGTCAGGCTCACGAACTGAGGGTTCCGTACAACCACAATATTCAATAACGAAATTACCAGTTATAACGTGATAATGAATAGAAACTTATCACCGACTCGCACTTAGCCATTATTTATTATTTGTTGTTATACTTTAAAGTGAGTACTATAATCAATTAATCATGCCAAGTTTGACGTTAGTACGTATTACTGTTTTTGCATTAGAGCTAATACAAAAATGCGTAAAAAACACGTTTGTTGTATGGCGACCCTCTCTTTTTTTTTGTATTTTTTATTATTTGTTATTTAATCCATCGTAACATTACATGCTCTGTGAAAATTTCAACTGGCTATCTATTACGGTTCGAAAGATACAGCTGTTTAAAGGTAGGATTGACGGACGGACGGAAAGACAGACATTGTAGTAATAGTAGCTTAGTAATAGGGTCCCGTTTTAACCCTTTGGGTACGGAACCCTAAAAAACTTTATTTTTGCCAAAACTGTCAAAATTCTTATGAACTAGTAGTTTACTGTAATTCGATAATAAAAGCCCCCAAATTCGGTAGATCTAGCTTTCCTACATCCTACGCTATATTGCGCCCAAGAAAGAGAGAGACAACATCTAAAAAGATATGCTGTCAAAACTAGCCATAGACTATAGTAGTGATGCCAACTAAGTCGATTTATGTTCGCTAATCGATTTCCAATATAGTTTGCCCCAAATTCAACCTCGCGACCTATATGTTAGTATTCGGATGAACTACTTGCCTACAAAATTTCATCACGCGATCGTCGTACGTCGTTGGTACCCGTACGCAAGTAATCGTCGAACAAAAATACAAACACCGACTTGTTCAGGTAGAAACTGAGACCTCTCCTAATCACCATCCTCATCAGCCAGAAGACGTCCACTGCTGAATATAGGCTTCCTCCTTAGAAATCCATATTCAACGACTCTGCCATCTGCATCCACTGGATGCCAGTGACTCTCACGATGTCGTCGGTCCACATATTGGAATACCTACCTACGCTGCTTCTTCCGGTTCGTGGTCTCCACTCAAGAATATTTTCTTCCCCTTCGGTTTACGATTCTACGAGCGATGTGGTATGCCCATTGCCACTTCAACTTGCAAATAGCTGTCGGTGACTCTGGTTCTTTGGTGAATATGTCTATTTTAAAGTGAATAAGTAGATAGATAGATAGATAAACTCTTTATTGTTCACACCACACATTTCGTACACATGATAAAACAGCTTAAAAACTAGTGCAACAATCTTCTAAGTCTGCGTTCTTCATCTTCGACCACATCATCGCTTACCAACAGGCGAGTTGGTGGGCAAAAACGGACTTATCCGCGTAAAAAAACACATTCCGGATTTTATCGAGCAAAAAAACTAGAGCATAGCTCTCTCCATCGCTCGTTGTCCGTTGGCACTTCAATTTGCAAATGAATAGCTGTCGGTGACTGTGGTTCTTCGGCGAATATCCACATTCCGAATTCTATCGCGCAAAGAAACTCCAAGCATAGTTCTCTTCGCTCAGTCAAAAATCTAAATAAAGCCCAGACCCGACTTTTGTACTATGGAAACTCGGCAGGTTGACTAAAATATCTCCCCTCTCTACAAACTCACTAGAAAAGCTACCCAGCTAAGTCTGTAGGAGTAGCCTTTGATAAATAAAGGCAAGACTAGTTTGGACAGTGTTGCACGAACATTCGATTACTCCGGCCCGTATTGTGTTGCCAATTTGGGAAATTCAACTGAGCTTGGTTATTTTGTGGTGAAATTTTATACTTACAATTCTACAGCCTTCTTATACAATAGCTCGTATCTTGGTTTTATAGGATGCAATGGTCTGCTTTAGTGTACAGGGTTACGCTTATAGACTATACTAAGCCGAAAGGAGGTAATTGTGAACAACTTTTCTTATCATTATGAACTACTTTTACTATGGGACGAACCCTGAAATGACGATATAAATTACATCTGTTCCATAGAAAACGGTCATTGACACTCGACAAAATGTATGGAACAGCTGCTTTCCCCCTACGATTTTAGGATTCGTCCCATAGTAAAAATTGTTCATAATGATAAGAAAAGTTGTTCACAATGATCTCCTTTCGACTTAGTACAGTCTATAAGCGTAACCCTGTAGAAATGTTCAATTACCATGTTTTACCTGAAATTTACCTTGATTAGTGTGAATACGTGTCTCGTGAGCGAGAATTGTATATATAACAACTTAGTTATAGCATGTTTGTGAAAGAAAAGGGAAAAGGGTTAAAGGTGGTCAAATTATTAAATTATAAAAGTAAATAAACCGGCACAATGCGAGTCGGGCTCGCGCACTATCAGCTGTCCCGTTGAAAACGGGTAATCACACTTTATAAAATGTTTATATATATATTTTTTATTATTAATAATAGATTTGCGTTTGGCCACCATCTCGCCTGATGTTAAGCAATGATGCGGTCTACGTTGGAGCACGCTTGCCTTGAAGAAACCGATTTACTCGTGATTTGAAGACACCCAGATCATCATAACCATCGGGGAACACCCATTCAGGCAGTGCACACACAGCAGTCCACAGACTAGCAGTTCGCAAAATAAATGTGGAATCAAAGAGCTTCATACGGGTTTTCGGAATATCAACATTCTTGCCCAATGCATGTTGCTGAATGTCATATGTCAAAGAACCAGAGTCACCGACATAGCTGTTAAAATTTGCAATTTGAAGTGGCAATGGGCAGGCCACATCGCTCGAAGAACCGATAACCGATGGGGAAGAAAGGTTCTGGAGTGGAGACCACGAACCGGAAGACGCAGCGTAGGGAGGCCTCCCACTAGATGGACCGACGACATTGTGAGAGTCGTGGACATCCAGTGGATGCAAAAGGCAGGCTGTCGTTCAGTGTGGAGGTTAAAGGGGGAGGCCTATGTTCAGCAGTGGACGTTTTCTGGCTGATGATGATTATGATGATGATTCCAACAAGCTTCCTTGTAAATATTTGCGCATTTAAAATAATATCATGAAATTTTAATTCAGAAAACAATTATACCATCCTTTTTAATATCCGGAGATAAATGTAATGTATTATACATGTGAGTGGAATAAATTATATCAGATTAAGCATAATTCAAGGCGACACGGAGTGAATTTATGATATTATTTCTGGGAATTTTGGTAATGCGTATAGAAGAGGCTCAAAAGTTATTACGGATCCTAGAATTGGGTTTGTTAGCTGGATTATTCTGCAAAGTTAAAGTTGCAAATAAACAATGTGAGTAGTGTCACTAAACTGCTGTTATCTCCAGGATCTGTGGCTAATTCAATCTGATACCGGGATCCCTGGATACAAACCCCGTATTTTTTGTATGAAAACGTCTCTCTTCATTAATGTTTAAAAATTACCTTAAAACTTTATTAGCACAAAACAGCTACAATAAAATTTTAGAATTTCTTAGTTATCTTTTTAAATGTAATGTAGTCTATTGATATAAGATCTATACAAGCATTAAAAAAAAAACTAATATAGGTAGTAATTAACTTGTTTTTTTTTTTTAATTTATGTATAAAATACGACTTAACTAAAATATGATTTGAATATGATTTGAATGTGAGCTTTTTTATTCGTTAGTTAATCTAACGAATAAAAAAGCTCACATTTGTATGTTGCACCTGGCCACGACATGAGATACGTTTCCATTTGTACGACTTTGTATACTATTTTGTATGTTTCTGCATCTACCATGTGCTGACAAATAAATACTGGGCCTGATGTTGTTTTCTTTCACAACTTTTTTGTAATTTAGTAATTAAAAATTTATGTGGTTTTAGAGAAACCCAAGTGCGCGAGCCCGGAACGCACTTTGCCGGTTTATTCATACCCTTATATCGATATCGATCTTATTTCTAAAACTATTGCTAGATACTGGTACCACTGTATCACATATTAATAGCGATAGTGCCCGGAGCTGTTTGCTTCTGCATTTACGCCATTCGTACATTACAGACGCGCTTTCACTCGCTTTTATTATTTGACTGACCGAAGAAAGTTCTTAGATCCTAATGGCTAAAGGGGGACATATTGTTCGACGATACAAATACAAATAATTTATTTTCATTATAGTACTTTTCAGAAACAATATCTGCGCTAACCATCAAACTGGGTTTGATGGTTTGACGGCGTTTTTGTTTTGTACATGTTTGTATATTTTATACAATCATCTTTTAGTTTAATTGTAGGTTTTATTTAGTTATTTTAATTTTTAGTTTTTAGTTTATATTTTAAGTTTTCATAAATTTTCTGTTTTTTAAGTTCCATTAAATAAAAAATTCACAGATTAAAAAAAAATATGTTCAAAGAAAGAAAAATGTTGGTTGGAAGATACAAATTTTCGATGAAATGAATAGATAATAGAGCGGTTGAAATAAAGGCAAAAATAATTATTTTGATTCACTCACTCAGTCTCAATGTGTGGATCGCAAATACCTCCGTCAAGTGTTCGAGGTGCGTTAATAACGTAGGAAGCAACTTGTGGGAAATGTTGGTATATAATAGTTAACACAGCTTGTAATGTATAAGTGACGTCATACAGGGATATTTTTGATACATAAAATCCTGCCGCATAGTCTCGCTTTCTTTCATCATCATCATCATCCACAACCCTACTCATCCCACAGCTGGGTTTCGGGTAAAAAAGGTACGTACAATTTTTCTAATTTTGGCGAGTCGAAGTCATGTTAAATTAACCGACTTCAAAAATGGATGGGGCTCTCAATTCGGTTGTTTTTTTTGTTACCTCAAAACTCCATCATTTATATACCTATTTGGATATTTTTTTTAAGAATACTCCTCAGATTGGTATAAATTTCATCAAACCCGGTTAAGTATTTTAGTTCTTTTTTTTTAATATGTTATAGGTTTGCCTTTGGCCGCCTACTCACCTGATGTTAAGCGATGATGCGGTCTGCGATGGAGCACGCTTGCCTAGAAAAACCGATTAACTCGTTAAACTGGAAACAAAATGTCATTTATGTAAACGAAATTGTGTATATTCTAATTATGAAGTCAGTTTTTAAATTGATATTTATTTAGAAGTTTTAAAGAGAGAAATACTTAAATCCAAAGATTTTTTATATACTACGTAAAGATTGAGTGTTCAATGAAAGCACAGCGTTCATTTGCGAAGCCAATCTTTGTTCGATTGACATTATCGATACGTTTCTGCGCATGCGCGCTGGAATACCAGTAATACCAGTGCATAGATATTACCGCATAAAATGGATGAAAAAAAAACGGAGTATATAAACTTACAAATTACAGATCTAAAATATTAATACTGGAATTGGGCGTCACTTTGCTAAAATTCATGATAATAACTTGTTTTTCTTAAGAAGTATTTAGTCAAGAAAAGTAGATGGCTATAAATAAGAGAATTTTAATGAACGCAAAAGTTGTGTCATACTAAAAAGTGGAAATACTAAGGTGTTTGTTGTATCTGTATGTAGTTCCATATAAATAGTTTTAACATAAGGTTTGATGAAACCTCTTTTGTTATTTGATCTGTGGCTAAGGTTTGGCTGCCATTTTCAGTTGGTATTTAATGGACATACTACTTATCACAATAAAATTATAATATGTTTGATTAAAAAGACGAATAATAAATAGTTCATAGTGATGAAACATAAGTGTTAAAAACATGGGTATATAAATTTCATGCCCTTGGCAACACCAAACAGTTTTGAAATGGCTTTGTTATATTTTCGTTTTCTTATAATTTCGCGAAGAAATACAGCAAGTAAATTGAATACTGACTTTTGTGATGTGATGTTCGTAGACTTATCTTTTTTGTGGGTGTAATTCTTACATGAATTCAAGACACAACTAGTGTTTTTTTAAAATAAATTTCACGCGTTTTGACATCGGAGGCTACTTGACGTGTGCCGGGGCGATCGAAATAAGATGCTAGTACTGGCACCTTATGATTGGTATCATTTTATGATACGCTACTGGGAATCTTGTACATATTTTATCTAAGACTTAAATCATTTGAGAGAATAAAATTATGATGTAAGTATGACTGTTGATCCCAGCGTTACCCACACACGTGTGTCGCTATGTAACATAGCCGCCACGTGAGAAGGTTCAGGATTTAATGGCTTGTTTACACGAGGTAAGCCTACAGGCAAGTCTACCTGGTTGTCAGTTGCCGGTGCACGTAGGTATATCGTGCTATATGGCATTTTTACAGATTGCCATTTGACAGACGGAAAATCGAAGTAGAAAAGCAGAGAAAACAGTTGTGGAAACTGACGTTTTCACACACATTGTTTTTGTTAGAGTTCCGTACAATTGGTGTAACCGGGACGCTATTAGTAAGCCTACGTTGTCTGCCCGTCCGTGCGTCCGTCCGTCCTACCATTTATCGCCTGTTTAATAGATAGCCAGTAAAAAAATTCACAGAATAATTATGTAATGTTACCGTGGATAAACTAAGAAATCATAATTAAGTACAAAAGTAAATACTAAAGAGGGATCAACCATACGAATGTTTTTTTTTTAAACGCATTTATGTATTTGCTCGTGTAAATATGGTAATACGTACAAGCGTCAAACTTACAAACTCTAAAGTAGAATAAAAAAAATGGCCAAGTGCAAGTCGGTAACAAAATTCTGTTCACCACCAAGTAAGACAACGTCGAGTGCGGTCAGTAATTGGATGGGTGACCAAGACAACAAACAAAAAGACAACATCACACCCAGGCATGATGTTGTCTTTTTGCACTACTTTCTGTATTTTGTGGTGGTACGGAACTCTCAGTGCGCGAGCTTGACTCGCACTTGGCCGTTTTATTAATTTTATTAAGTAATTTGTTTTATACTTGAATGTGATTTGTTATTTTGAAAAATGTTTGCTATGTGCGAGTAAGGTAGGTATGGCAAAGAAAATCCTTTTAAAAAAATAAACAAAAAGCAAAAACTATTTGAGTGAATAAACCGTTACTGCAGGCCTAGCACGGGCCGTGGACAAATTGTCTTTCCACCGTTTTTATCCCGTGAGAAAAAGACAAACGCATCCATATTCTAGCTTTGTCGCGTCTAGGCGTGGATAAAAACGGTGGAAATACAATTTATCCACAGCCCATGCTAGGCCTGCTGGAGAGGAGAGTAACTCTCTCCACCAACTATGGCCGTGTTTAAACATCTATCTAGCATACCGGGATCGCTCGCGACACGAGTCGCATATAATATGATAATGACAACTCATTCCAAAGGCTATATACATTAATATTTATGCCGTGATGTATGTGGCTTACAATATTTGACTACTTACGGCTGGGCTTAAGTGATTATATTTTTTCCACCGACTTCAAAACAGGTTTTTAATTCGACAGTATATTTGCAAGCTTCCATTTCACTTACCTATCTGGCCAGATGGAGCCGCTGAGCTTGCGCCAGGACGTTGGTTCGCTCAGCTTGTTCTACAGTTATTATAACGGGGAATGCTCTGATGAAGTTTTTGACCTTATCCCTCCTTCGTGGTTTTGCCATTGCCAGAAATGCCATCCGCACATTATAGATGCGTGGAAGTCTCGCACTGTTCGATTTGATCGATTGTGTCTTCCACGTACCTGTAAGTTGTAGAATGGCGTACCACCTTCGGTTTTAGGTATAAGGTATGAGGTATAATTTGGATTGCTTCAAACGAAGGGTGAATAGAGTCCTCAAAAGTAGGCAACGCACTGACAATGCCCCTGGTATTGTAGGTGTCTATAGGCAGCGGTGATCACTTACCATCAGGTGGCCCGTAGCTTGTTTGTCACTTATCCTATAAAAATAAAACTTGCAATGTTTATATGTTTGTTTGTTTGGGTCAAATCTTGGAAGTTAAATTAGAACCAGTTCCTGAATGACGATATAACCACTTGACTGCTCATCCTTTTCTTCGCCGTAAGCCAAAGGTCCAAATATTCATCATAACATTTTTTGAGCGGGCCCTTTGACCAAAATAAAAATGAATGGACGGGCCCGGAAGAAGCGCATTTTTGAAGATTTCAAAATAAGCGCCGGCGGTCACTTCGTTTCAGTCAGTCTCTAGCCGTAGGAAGTGCGATACATGACTTTTGTTACATGATAATACATAGTTTTTATTTAACATGTAAAAAATGGTTTATTATTCATATAAATTTCTATCGATTGTCTTGGACTACTACATTTGTATTTATGTGTATATTTTTTATAATGAACAGATTATTGTATAACTATTTATAATTGTACCTGTGGAAGACGCTGCCTTTGCAACACAGTGTTTTCACTAAAGCAAAGGCAGAATCACAAATTTTTTTGTACATAAGTGTTTATCAATAAATTATGTTTATGTTTATAACGAAACATCTAACAAAATTATGTCTTCGTGTGCTTTTCGAAGTGTAACAACACAACAAAAGAACGCGTCGAGTCTCCAATCACAAGCGCCAAAAGATACCCCCCCCCGCAACCGACGTGGCTTACGTCATGCACAAGCAAATTATGACTGGTGCGTGTACAAATTGTTATATTATCTCCTGAAATTTTGCATACACCTATAGTTCTGATGAAAATACAATATGGAATATCGTACGTAGTACATATAGATCAATGGCAATATCCAATATTGTAATTTTTTTATTGCTACCGCCACAAGATGGCGGATGGTGTATTTATATTTTGTGGCAACCCTACTAATTGTGTAAGATATGAAAGTGCGTGAGTAGAGAAAACGATAAAGTGAGTTACTTAATACTTAATTAAATATGGCTGCCGATCCAAGATGGCGGATTATAAATATCTTTGCTAAAGCTAAGAGCTTGTTCAAAACAATGTTTTTTATTATTAACTTATTTGCATAGAGACAGTTGAAGAAGCGGAGAGAAACAGTTTTATTCTGTTCCTGGGAAAATGTCTATGCGGGTGAAACCGTGGGGCGTAGCTAGTATAAGGGGTGTAAGGGGAACACTCTCGAAGCCAAAAGAAGGTACTCATCATTATGAACAACTTTTACTATGGGACCAACCCTCGCGAAAAAAATATCAGATGTTCTATAGAAAACGGTCATTGACACTCGACAAAATGTATGGAAAAGCCGATTTTTTTTCACGATATCAGGGTTGGTCCCGTACTAAAAGTGGTTCATAATAATGAGTACAATTACCTTCTTTTGGCTTCGAGAGTGTTCCCCTTACACCCGGTATGATATTTACGTAAGTAAAAATAATGTTTGCCTACTACTGATTTTCGTTTGGATCCTAAAAGAACCTTCCAGTTAATTTTACCGGTAGATTTCTATAAAATCGCAATCATTAAATCTTCCAACCAAACAAACCTCTGTAACTATGCTCATTGCCACACTCATTTTGCAAAGCCCCTAGTTGGAACCGTGGAATCATTAGAAATACCTCAATGGAAAGGCCACTTAAAACAGTGCCTTGTTAATTCAATCAATTGTCAACTGTTCTTAATAAACAATTCATTTTGCGGTCAGTTTTTTTTGCAGGTAATATTTTGTTGCAGTGAGAGTGGCAGATTATTAGCACGAAGGCGTCTTTTCGCGTGTTTTTCAGCCAAAACATAAAACCAGGCGTTGCCGTGAAAAAATATACCATTCTCAGTTACTTTCCTCCAGATATAAAGGAAAATATTTATTCAATAAAAATTAGAAGTAAAATAAAAACTATCTTAAATTTAAATTTATAACTAAAACCAAAATTAATCTAAAACTAAAACTAATCTAACAATCCGCTACCGGTGGGCAGCATTCCCAAAATGCTGGCAGCATTGCCACGTTGTATGGCAATGCTTATCGTATTTAAAAGATCCTTCCGTACTACCTCACAGATTGGCCCATCCCACAGCCGCTGAGAAGACGTGGTTTTTGGGAAATCGGTGTTTGGACAGGCCAAATACCACGCATTCTTGGCCTCGTTCAAGTAAATTATTTCCACATAGTTAGTCTAAAGAAGCCGCAAGAATTTTTTGTGTTAAATTTTGAGTATTATGGAAGAACAAGAATGTGGGGAGAGCTACACCAGAAATAGACCGTACGCCGAGGCCCCCCAATAAATTTTTCCTCCACATTGACTCTGCAACTTAATCACAGCCATCTCCTCAATATTGAATTGGACAAATTCTACCCTTAATCTCAATAGAGGCCGATAAACTGTTCAATTGGCATGCGCAATGATAATAATGATTCCAATAATGTCGGGAAAGACGCTTGGATTTATGACATCAATGAAATGTTCTGCCAAAAGTGTGAGCAATTTTGCGACACTGGCTCAGACCTGTGGCGACAGTTAAACGCTCTTTTGGCCTCTCCATTTTTCTACCGAAACGCTCCAACCGTTCAAGTTAAAGCCCGAAGAACATAAATTATTTCCCGGCCTCTTGTCACGTTCTGTGGTCTATAAAAAATGTCCCGAGCCCTCGTTGACATTTGTACCTTCGTGTATCTTTTGCAGGTTTGTATTTTTAATGGGAATGGGTTCTTTTCTTACCCCTGTTTAAAAACAGTGATGTATTTCTGCAACTTTTTTTTTTCGTTTCACGATTTCAACACATGTTTTAATTGCATATTGGGATTTATCACGCATTATTAGTTTAGACTAAGCTTCTTTGCTTTGAAAATCGGCGCAAAGTTGCTAATAAATTTATAAAATACTTTTAAACGAATGTGATTTGGATCTGCATGGTGTAATTCCTTTCTGCCCATTTTTCCATCGGATGACCAAAGCGGGTAACGAAAAGGCGTCAACACTTTTTGGTTTAGGTACCTATATTCCAAAAACCCGTACGAAGTGCTTTGATTCTACTTTTATTGTGCGAACAATACGCAGAGTACGCTGCTAGAATGGGTGTTCTCCGTCAGGCTTGTGTCCCAGCAATTCCGAGCATGACAGGCTGAAAATGATGACCAGGAAAAATACAAAAAAAACATTGTAATAGAAGTCAGTACCCTCCGTACAGCGAATATTGGTCTGCAGGATGTGATCTGAAATCTACAAGCATAGGCTCTGCCAATTCGGACCATTCAGTTTTACGTGTCTCCAGTGTATAGCCAGGGTGAATATAGTTTGAGATGGGACAGTTACAAATTACTGCCTAGTTTCCACTACTTAACTGGGGCAGAATTGGTCTCGACTTTGCTTAATTTTGACTTTGATTTATTAACTTAACATTGTTTACACCATAATATTGCATACAGATGACTTAACCTCTTGAAAATACTGTTTTAGTTTAGCAAGTGGCGCCCTTATCGCAAAAAGCGACCTCTCCCTGGCAACCTTAGAATGAAACGGATTTATAGAATACGGGGTGTGCAACAAATAACAAATAATTTATTTCATAACTAACTGCGCCCCTCGGTTTTGCGTAGTGATGAAAATGGTGATGGTGATGATGAAAAGTGGCCTATGTCACTCTCCGACCCTTGAACCCATGCGAAAAATCAGCTTGATCCGTTGCTCTGTTGTTGCGTGAAAGAGGAACAAATAAAATAAATAATAAATAAATATCTGGGACATTTTTGTACACACGGTCATCTGACCCCAAACTAAGCAAAGCTTGTAATATGGCTGCCAGAAACTGATATACGTACATATATATTTTTAAATACCTACTTAAATAGATATTAACACGCAGACAAATGTTCTAAACACAAATGTTCATCACACAAAATGTTTGTCCTAGATGGGAATCGAACCCACGCCCCTAAGCACAGAAGGTAGGTTCACTACCAACTGAGCCACCGGGGCAGTCAAAAACCAAACTAACTAACAAACCAAAAAACCCGATAAACCAACTAACAAACACACTTTCGCATTGATAATATTAGTATGATACGACATACAATTGCTGTTATACTGGATTTAACCAACCGTATCTTGCAGTTAGGTTTACCTTACATGGCAAGAAAAATTAAGTACAATAAGTGATTATAATTATGAAATTAATTTCGAAATTCTCATGCAAATATTATAATTAAATTGTACCTAGATTCCACATTTTAAAATACTAGTAATAATATGGGGCTAAATCCCGTTTATTGGACTACAGTATGAGTTGTGATATTAAATATTTAAAAAACTGAAATATGTATGTACAAAAAACTTAAAATATGAATTAAAAACTAAAACTGAAAATAACAAGGTAGGTATATATTTTAAATACTTCATAACCATCATTATCATCATTTCAGGCATAGGACGTCCACTGTTGGACATAGGCCTCCCCCTTCGATCTCCAAAAGGGCCGGTTGGAAGCGGCCTGCATCCAGCGTTTCCCTGCGGTCTCTTTTAGGTCGTCTGTCCATCTTGTGGGTGGACGTCCTACGCTGCGCTTACCGGTCCGTGATCTCCATTCCAGAACAGAGGTATATACTATAAATATTTAATTCTGGCAAATGCACAATGCATGTGACGCCCAAATCTTATAATCTGAATAAAAAAGAAAATTAATTTACAAGTATCGTCAATACAAGCTATCTTCAACATAAGCTTACAAAGTGTCGACCTACGAGAAGCACTGATTGCTCATGCATATTGAAATGTCCATGTCGACGATATCAAATGCACAATGCGTGCGATGCCAAAGTCCTATAACATCGATAAAAAAGAAACTTAATTTACAAGTGTCGTCAATTTTAAGCTTAAAACGTGTCGATATTACAACGTGTCGACATATTGAAAAGTCCATGACGATGATATTAAATGCTCAATGCGTGCGATGCCAAAGTCCTATAACCTCGATAAAAAAAATTACTTAATTTACAAGTGTCGTCAATTTTAAGCTTACAATGTGTCGACCTACAGGAAGCACTGATTGCTTATACATATTAAAAAGTCCATGTCGATGATATCAAATGCACAATGCGTGCGATGCCAAAGTCCTATAACCTCGATAATAAATAAACTTAATTTTCCAGTGTCGTAAATTTTGAGCTTACAACGTGTTGACCTACAAGAAGCACTGATTGCTCATGCATATTGAAAATCCATGTCGACGATATCAAATGCACAATGCGTGCGATGCCAAAGTCCTATAACCTCGATAATAAATAAACTTAATTTTCAAGTGTCGTCAATTTTAAGCTTACAACGTGTCGACCTACAAGAAGCACTGATTGCTCATGCATATTGAAAAGTCCATGTTGACGATATCAAACGACTGAGAAACCATCAGACTCCATCATAAAACCCAACAAGCATCAACACTTACAAAACCATTTTACTTTTATGCATTTTTTATATACTTTTTCGGGGACCTTATAATGGTCACCCTATCATCGTGCCGTCCACTCGTATAGAAGGACCCTAATAAATATTTATGTAGGACATTCTCGATGTTATGTCGATGCCTCTAATATCTACATGTATATGATAAAGCGCAGTTTTTGCATAAGTGGCGGACGCTTCTTTCAATGTTATCTTTTAGGGCTGATTTTTCCTTTTTGGGTGTTTGTGTTATAATAATCTGGAACGGCGGTTTTATTTTTCTAATCATGTTAGAGATGTTTTTACTGACTGTTTCTTCCGTATTTTTTGGGGAATAAATAGATTTTTATAAATAGACTGTTTTAGGCTGCTAATTTTTTCTAAGAAGAAATACACAATCTATCCCAAGCGGGACTTCATTATACTTATTTACTGAATAATTTTATCAATAAAATAAAAACAACTTAACAAAAATTTGTAGATTACGCAATTTTGGTTACTTGGATGACATAATTAGATTTTACTAGTTATTGTTATTTTAAAGCCAGCTAAACCGATTTTGATATTATTAATTTCTTAGATATATAATTTCTATGGAAAAAATATAAAGCACTAGTAGGCCGCCCGCCTACATATATAGCCGGGATATATAGCCTATGTCAACCGGGGATAGTGCAGCATCCCAACAGTGAAAGAATGTTTCAAATCGGTTCAGTAGTTTCGGAGCCTATTCAATGCAAACAAACAATCAAATCTTTCCTCTTTAAATTATTAGTATAGATTATCCTTTTAATTAAAAAAATATTTTCTTATCGGTTCATATAATTATAACGCAGCTCTGAGGTAACAAATATTTAAAAAAACAACTGGCTTGAGAACCCCTCTTTTTTGAAGTCGGTTGAAAAATAGATTGACATCCGCCAAAGATATCGCGTACCATAAGTACACACACAAAAATACAGTTGACTTGACATCCTTTTTTTTATGATGAAATGTGCTAGCGTTTGACCACAAATCCCCTGATGGTAAGGGAGGATGCAGTCTAAGATGGGGCACGCTTGCCCATGAGGTGCCTATTCACTCTTGTCTTGAAGAGACCCAGGTTGTACCTCTTTTTAGAAGTCGGTTAAAAACACGTTACTGGCCTATACAAAATCACCCAATGCCCTTTTATCAGATGAAACCCAACGTGGTAGCAGTGTTCAAAATAGAGCCATAAAAGTCCATCTTCCCTTTACGAGCTAACAAACTTATATGCAAAGTTGGTCAAATGATGAAAGTAAATATTTTCTATCGATAGCTGTTACTTTTGTTCAGGAATTGTGATAGTGACTCCCTCATTCGGTTGTACGAATAAGTTGGTTGGACTGTGCTTGGAAGACAATTGGGCAGCGATACAAGCCTCGGTCCCGGGTTTGGACGCTGGCCAAAGACTGGGCCTGAAATATTGCTGAAGTAGTACTGGTCTTAATTGAAAATTAGCCGGTTGAAACGTTCGTGTCTTGGCTAGCCGTTCTGAGATTATAAACAGCATTTTAAAAGAGTTTCTTTTTAATCTCCGACGCAAACAGAGGGGTATATCTGTCTGGCATTGTAGCTTCCAAGCGGATGAACCGATTTCGATTTAGTTTTTTTTTGTTTGAAAGGTGACTTGATTGAGAGTGTTTTTAGATATGATTCTGGCAAATCTGTTCAGCCGTTTCGGAGTCCATAGGAAACATACATATACAGGGTGTAAGGGAAACACTCTCGAAGCCAAAAGAAGGTAATTGTACTCATCATTATGTTTTTTTTTTACTATGGGATTAAACCTGATTTTGCGAAAAAAATATCAGCTGTTCTAAAGAAAACGGTCATTGTCACTCGACAAAATGTATGTAACAGCTGATATTTTTTTGTCGCGATTTCAGGGCTGGTCCCATTCTAAAAGTGGTTCATAATGATGAGTACAATTACCTTCTTTTGGCTTCGAGAGTGTTCCCCTTACACCCTGTATACATCCCCTTTTATATTTATAGAAAGATTGTCATTCGAAGTACGAAGTACTACGAATAATGTAAACTGGACAAAATTATGTAAGTGTAGCAAGCTCTACGAATTTCTACGAAGCGTAGCTATGATAGCTATGCTTCGTAGACATTCGTAGAGCTTGCTACGTCTCATAGAAAATCTACGCAACGAAATCTATGATTTCTTTTATCGACGACGCCAATCAAGAATGGTTATTAAACATAATTATACTAGCGACCCGCCCGCCCGGCTTCGCACGGGTGTAATTTACGTGCGAAGCCGGGGCGGGTCGCTAGTTATATAATTATTTAAACTGTCCTATATCTCAAGTTGGATCGAACTGCACATGGTGTGCGAATTTTATTATAATCGGTTAAGTGGTTTAGGAGTCCATCGAGGACAAACATTGTGACACGAGATTTATATAATAATATATTAAGATTGTATGTAGGATGGTAGCACTGATGAGTGAAATACGAGTAAACATATGAGTGAACGAGGGAATGAGACGTGTGAAAGAGCGAAAGGATATGACAGGATTTGATGGGAAGATGGCGTGAACGTTGTGCGCGAGTGAGCAGTGGATTTTTATTATATACAGTAACTTTAATTAAACTGGAAGTACATTAAAACTAAATGCAAATAATCTAGACAAAGTGAGTGAGATTATAATTGATTTAATTCCACATGTATGTCTTATGTTCCAACCTTGAGTCGCAACACCTGGACAATTTTTTTGGGTTCCGTACCCAAAAGGTAAAAACGGGACCCTATTACTAAGCCTACGTTGTCTCTCTGTTTGTCTCTCTCTCTCGTCTGTCCGTCCCACCATTAAACGGCTGTATCTTTCGAACCTTAATAGATAGCTAGTTGTTTTTTTAAAGAATAGGTTACGGCGGATTTACTTAAAATAATAATAAAGTCAACAAGTAAAAGCAAAACCCCATACAAAAAACTTTTTTACGGGTTTTTTAGGGTTCCATACCCAAATGGTATAAACGGGACCCTATTACTAACCCTACGATGTCTGTATGTCCGTCTGTCTGTCCTACCTATTAACGGTTGTATCTTTCGAACCGTAATAGATAGCCAGTTGAAATTTTCACAGAATATGTAACGTTACAGTGGATTAACTAACAAATAATAAAAAAGTAAAAACGAAAGGGGACCCCCCTATACAACAGACGTATTTTTAAACGTGTTTTTGTATTAGCTCTAATGTAATAACGATAATACGTACAAGCGTCAAAATTGTTCTCTTAGTTGTCGGAGTTACTTTGCGCGAAAGAATCCAAACGTGGATATTCGCCATAGAACTAGAGTCACCGACATAGTTGTTAAAATTTGCAAGTTGCAGTGGCAATGGGCAGGCCACATCGCTCGAAGAACCGATAATAGATGGAGAAGAAAGGTTCTTGAGTAGAAACCACGAATCAGAAGACGCAGCGTTGGTAAGCCTCCCACTAGATGGACCGACAACATTGTGAGAGTCGCTGGCATCCAGTGGAAGCAAAAAGCAAGCTGTCGCTCAGTGTGGATGTTAAAGGGGGAGGCCTATGTTCAGCAGTGGATGTCTTCTGGCTGATGATGATGATGATGAAGTTGTCTTAGATTTAAAATGATAGTTCTCGGTACTTAATAATAATAACAAATATATAATTTTAGCCCAAATAAAATTTTACCTATCTTGTCACGCTGAGTGAAATGCTTGGTTTTTGGCCAACGTAGGTGCCAACTTCCGGTAACCAGTTGCCTTCAAACTAGCATTTTTTTAAATATTTTACATGGCGTTGATTTAGACACCTGGACTATTTCTTGAGGTTACTGAACTTCCCATACCCAGTAAAAACATACGTAAAATTTCGCATGGTATGAAATAATGAAACACTTTTTAGGAATGTTATCATTTCTAAATGAGATTTATCTTCGTAATAAAAACCGTAGGCATTATTAAAAAAATTCTAGATTTAATCAAAAAACATATATCTCGAGAGTGTAATTCATCTGAAATTTGATGTAGAAAAAACAAATGAGCTTTTCTGTTTAAATGAATTAATTAATTTTGAATTGCATTTAAATAGTAAATTCTCAAGTGTGGAACAACACTTCAAATGTAAATAATTCAAAAGTGCGAAATTCACTTACTCACTTATCACGAAATCTCGAAAACTACTTGTCCTACGAAGCTGAAGAAGACAATTTTTTCTAGGCCCACCGAATTTACCGTATATTGATGTGTATAACACTATAAAATTCATCGTGTTTTTTTTGTGCCATTCGGACGAAAGATAGGGTAAAAATGAAACCGGAATAATAATATAAAGAATAATACGTGTTGTTTTGATTTTTGCCACAATTGATTCATTTCCCTTATAATGTCACTTGACCGGAACGTTTTTAATACGAAAAAGGATGCATGCTTAGGAATTTTTATACAAAAATAAATAGACCATATTTTACAACAGTGGCCATAGTAATCGGCTATTGTCAATATTCCGGTTTGATCGGATATAGCTAATATTACCACTAAATCTAGAGATTATGGGCAACAAATCGACATGAGTTTCATTACTATACGGTGTTAGTTTGTGGTGGGCCTATTTTTCAAACAAAAGAAATTGTCTCATTTGGCAGGTAGATCCATTATGGGGTGAGAAAGACCGCTAAGATTTTGCGAAAGGGCCGAATTAAGGAGGACAAAAGGGGGTTGAAAGTTTATATGAATGTCTACATGTACGTCACGGGCTACAGCTAGTTCTTAATAAGTTCAAATATTTTCCAAATATGGGGACAACTTATAAAGCCTCGTACAATTTGTAAAAAGCGCCCCAAGACTCACAAATGGTGACATTTTCATTGAGGAAAAGCCACAAAAAGTCATTATAAGCCACTGGCATTTGTTTTGGTGCTAACAAATGAGACTTCCGCGTCGCTATAAAGCTCAATCCCAGATCAGAAAAACTAGGGAGACATGTCTTAGTGCAATTATCACCCGTGTTTATATGAAATTTTTGAAGTTATATTTCTTATGCGACTTGCAACAAGGTTGCGTTAAACGTTTAACGCTACCATGGAGGGGGAATTGTTTACTCTCGCATGGTTGCGAAACGCGTATCTTTTTTTCGCTCTGCGAAAAAAAGATACGCTTAGCAGATCCGGTTGTGTAATGGTGTCGCTAATGGATTGAGAAGGCTAAGGAGCTAGGTTTGAATCTCGAGAAAAGCATGTTTTTAAATTGTTGATATTTTTGCCTTAGTTATTATTTTAGGGTTCCTTGTTGAAGTATAACTTCTTCAGCGCGGAGGGACTCTACGCACAATTTTTTTTTATTAAAAAGAATCACTCTACCACTAAACTTAACGCAAAAACTGTAAGTAACGCAGTGATTTATCAACTTTCGCGATATGAAGATACGATTTAAATGTTTATCGGGACTTATCACGTATTATTTTATTTAGGTGAAAATAGGTATCTTTCGCTTGACTTTTCAACCATGTTACAATGGCCGTTCTTCAAATTTCCTTAAAAGGTTCTTGAGTGGAGACCACGAACCGGCAGCGTAGGTAGGCCTCCCACTAGGTGGACCGACGACAAACCAACAAAAAAATGTAAGCAAAACAATTATTTTGTAATGATATAACTTCAAATTTATGACTTTCTGATTCATTCCTTTAATTATATGCTATGAGACCTTGCCTCTTGCCAAATTTCATGATTCTAGGTCAACGGGAAGTACCCTATAGGTTTTGATTCCCTTGTGAAATCGCAAAATATGCGAAAATAATTATGTGACATAAACGGTCATATTACATTATCTTTTGATCGCGTTGTTTTGACTGCCCCGGTGGCTCAGTTGGTAGTGAACCTATCTTCTGTGCTTGGGGGCGTGGGTTCGATTCCCATCTAGGACAAACATTTGTGTGATGAACATTTGTGTTTGTTCTATGTCTGGGTGTTAATATCTATTTAAGTATGTATTTAAAAATATATATGTACGTATATCAGTTTCTGGCAGCCATATTACAAGCTTTGCTTAGTTTGGGGTCAGATGCAGACCGTGTGTGCAAAAAAAAATGTCCCAGATATTTATTTTACAATTTTGATTTTTTCACAGTTAAAAGAAACCATACACTTAAAGTATTAGATATAAATTTCAACTAGATACCTATACGAGTTCTTATGAAAAAGGGTCTTGACAGACTGACTACAAAGTGATCGTTCCGTTTATTTCTTTTGAGGTACGGAACCCTAAAAAACGTGCGATAAATTTGAGACATCTGAACACGAAAGATAATTGTACTAAGGCATATCTCGTTGGTTTGCCTGATCTGTTGGTTTATCCCTAGTCATTTACTTTCGGATGAGACCAATTTTTTAGGAATCAGCCAAAAATAGAAGTGGCAATCGGTAAAGCCTACCGATTACAATTGTATTAATCTTCCGCAATATCGATTAGACTGATTGACAGTTGAGTTGTGATAAATCGATGCTCAACCGATTGTGATTAATTGTCTCCAGATAATTGATTCGTTCGATATTTCCGGTTACTGTATAATCGATACAATTGCAGTAAAAGTGTTTTTAGATAATCATCATCATCATCAGCCAGAAGACGTCCACTGCTGAACATAGGCCTCCCCCTTTAACCTCCACACTGAACGACAGCCTGCCTATTACATCCACTGGATGCCCGCGACTCTCACAATGTCGTCGGTCCATCTAGTGGGAGGTTTTTAGATAATGGTTTTTAGAAATCTATAAGTATCTACTAATATTATCAAGCTACATATTTTTACTAGATATATTTAAGCTATAAATTTTAGCAAATAACAAAAATATTAATAAAAAAAACCTTTTGAAAACAAGCTTTTAGGTGGCCGCTATATTGAATACTAGCTGCGCCCCGCGGTTTCACCCGCGTAGTGACGAAAAATGGTGATGATGATTATGAAAAGGAGCCTATGTCACTCTATGGCTCTTGAACTATACCCATGTGAAAAATCAGGTCGATCCGTTGTTTCGTTGCAGCGTGACAGAGGAACAAACATCCATACATCTATACATCCATACGTATGTATGGATTCATTTATTCATTCCTCTCAAATGATGATTAGCCTATGTCACTCTCTAGCTCTTGTATAGTTCAAGAGCCATCCATAATTCTTTCGAAAGCGCCATCTATAATTCTTGCTACACAAGTTTTGCTGCACTAGCTTGTTTGTTTTTTTCTCTTGCTTGTTATAATAAAAATCGAGGTGTGTATGTATGTTGGTATGTATGTATGTTCCCAAATTGCCAAATGGGCCAGCTGTTCAAGTGACGTGCTTAAAAACAAACAGTATTTCATTTTTACAAGCTTTTTTTACTTGCCCAGTTAGTATGTATGTGTGGAACAAGTCTTAGCAGTTATGTCCGACTAATTAAGCTGAAAATTGCACACTCGTTTAGTTTGGATGTCAATTTATGGTTAGTTAAGTAACGGCATTTTAAGTCCAATATAAGATGGCGAACCCACCCGATATATACCCAAAGATGGCGGATCTATTATTTTTATGCACTTCCATGATATGGGTATCAAGAGAAGAGAGAGAGAGAGATGCCGAGAAGAAAACTTACTAATATTATATAGAAAACTTACTAATATTATAGTTTGTATGTATGGATGTATAGATGTATGGATGTTTGTTCCTCTTTCACGCTGCAACGGAACAACGTGTCGACCAGATTTTTTGCGTGGGTATAGGTCAAGGGTTGGAGAGTGACATAGGCTACTTTTAATCATCATCATCATCGCAATTTTTCATCACTGTGCGGGTGAAACCGCGGAGACGCAGATAGTTTCATAAAGTAGTACGATATTAAAAATCAAACGTTGTTTCATGGCAGCAGAAATTATTTCTATCGGATCCAAGCCACGCGTCGCTCGGTAATAGGTTCTGTCCGTTCCTTTACGTGACTAGAACTTTCTAAACGTACGTATAGTGCCACAAACTTATTAGTGAAACTGGCCAAATACGGATGCTCAAATTTTTCTCAATACAATATTTTATTTATAACACCATAGTTGTTACAAGTAGTATGTTACAAGTGAAACATAATTAAATTCATTTAACAAAAAAGTCGCGGGTTCAAACCCCGGGCCCGTACCAATGAGCTCTATGCAGCTTATGTACGGATTTTCATACCACTGGCTTTTCGGTGAAGGAAAACATCGCGAGGAAACCTGCATACGTACGGAGAAGGAATTCAATGGCGTATGTGAAATCCACCAACCCGCACTGGACCAGCGTGGCGGATATGGCCCAATCACCCTTTCGGGGGTAGGCTAAAAGTCCAGTAGTGGACTGTTAAAAGGCTGATTATGATGAACAAAAAAATTGTAAGGGGTCAATGGACATATTCGAGGAGATCATTGTACTCACCATTATGAACAACTTTTACTACGAGACCAACCCTAAAATCTGAAAAAACAGGTGTTCTATACATTTCGCCGAGTGTCAATGAACTTTTTGTATGGAACAGCTGTTTTTTTAGCGATTTAGGGTTAGTCCCATAGTAAAAGATATTTCCGCTTTAAAGCGAATTTTCGTCACAGATTCGTCAAAGAAACGGTTCTGAAGATGAAATCCCAAAGTAACGCCTGATGAGAATAAAAAATCTCAGTAGTTCAGTTAATTGAACTGTTGATTAAACTACTGAGCATAGAAGATTCAATCAACTATCGAATTATACTTGGTGACTGGTGAAACAATGGAAATATTCGGGGAGATAAGTGTACTCATCATGCACAATTTTTACTACGGGACGGGACCAACACTAAAATCGGGCAAAAATCAGGGTGTTCTATACATTTCGTCGAGTGTCAATGAACTTTTTGTATGGAACAACAGATTTTTGCGATTTCAGGGTTGGTCCCATAGTAAAAGTTGTTTCCGCTTTAAAGCGGAAATGGAAATTACTTGATCGTTCACTGTTCATGGAACGAGTATTCAATTTTGGTTTTGTTGCGATTCCAGATTTTTACCCGAATTTTTTACCGACTTTAGAAAAGAAGGAGTACACTTTTGAGTGTACTTGTTTTGTTTGTTACCTCAGGTCTCCGACATTTATAAACCTATATGAAAAATTATTTTTTTAAATTAAATGGTCAAACTTTCAAATTTCATTTAGTTTCACCTTTCCCGATGTATATCTGTCTGTCATCAAATCCTACAAGTAAAATTTGACCCACTTATTGGTGTTCGATTGAGCTGAAATTTGGCATACTTGTCAAGTTCCGATGACAATACGGTGACTGCGAGCTGATTTGATGATGGAGACGGTGGACAACGGAACTCCTCGATGGATAATAGTAGACTGGCAGTGTTTGGGTGTGTGTGTGTGTTCTCATTTTGATCAGCACACCGTTCCGATCACTAATTTCATTAAAGCTTGGTTATGAAAATGGGGGAGGCCTATCTCCAGCAGTGGACTTCCTGTGGCTGAAATGATGATGATGATTAGTATGAAAAAGATATTTTCCAATATTTTTTTTTTAATTCATAATTATATTTTAACTGACTTTAAAAAAGGGGAGGTTTTCAATTCGGTCCGTATTTTTTTCAATACAATCCATCTGTTCGATCCTAACATCTATAAATTCAATGGTTCGCAACTGTTATGTCATGAGTTGATTTGTAGCACTGACGTCACGGTTGATTTATACACGATTCTGAGGGAATACAATATGCTGAGATATTTGGTACTAGCTGCGCCCCGCGGTTTCACCCGCGTAGTGATGAAAAATTGTGATGATGATGATGAAAAGTAGCCTATGTCACTCTCTGGCTCTTGAACTATACATACATACATACATTATCAACCATTAAATGTCCACTACTGAACAAGGCCTCCCTGTTAGACTTAGAACTATACCCAGGGAAAAAAATCAGATCGATCCGTTGTTTCGTTGCAGCGTGACAAAGGAACAAACATCCATACATCTATACATCCATACGTATGTATGGATTCATTTATTCATTCCTCTTTCAATCTACAAACTTTCGCGTTTATAATATTAAGTAGGATTTTCTGTTATTTTTTTGATTTGCCTATGGCAAATTACTGTAAAGGCGCTTGCTTGACACGTAGTACAAGTGATAAGTAGAAGTAGCAAAGTGCCTACTACGCAAAGTTTGCAACGGTATAATTAAATGTAGGTGAAAGCGGCAGTGAAAGTGCTTAGTAGCACTTCAGACTGGTCCTTGCGCAACTAAAGCTTCGTTTCTTCGCGCTACTCATGCGACGCCCACTGCGCATCGTTCGTCTCGTTCGAACACTCGTGCGAGTACGTACTCGCACGCGAGTTGTGCGCGTCACCACGTGAGTGGCTATTTACGTTAGAATATCTACTTGTGCTTGCTACTTGTACTTGCAAGCTACTTCGCATGGTCAACAAGCGCCTTTAGAATCACAGACTAGGTAATTAATAAATAATTCCTAGATAATTTGTCAACAGTAATCAACATTACTTTTACCCGTAGAGGTACAATTACCTACTTAGGAGGTAATTGTAACTCCTCAGCTACTTTGGCCTTTTGGAAAACTCAGAGTCACACAGGGGGCAATGGAGAGAGCAATGCTCGGAGTTTCTTTGCGTGATAGAATCCGGAACTAGGATATTCGCTAAAGAACCAGAGTCACCGACATAGCTGTTAAAATTTGTAAGTTAAAGTGGCAATGGGCAGGCCACATCGCTCGAAGAACCGATAACATCAACTATCTGCCAGTGAAAGTCCCACCAAAAGCGGTCCAACCGTTTTAAAGTCCATAGGGAATATACATATATCGCCTTTTATATATAAGAAGAAGATGTAAACAAAATCACACTAGCATGTTAGCAATTAAGAAACTAATCTATGAGGCTCGTCTTCTTGATTAAACACCTAAAGTTTTCAAGCCCCAGCAATTGCGTCGTAGCTTATCGTAGATGCTAGAAATCGGCGAGAGACTTAAACGATTCTATCCAATTGCTTCAATCAGAAAAAAATCAAAAGAAATCGTCTGATCCATTTGATTTTGACGCTATTTTCTTGGCCATCGGCAAATAGTATTGACTCACGTCTAATATCGATTTAACCTTTCAACGCGATTAGGGTTCTGCAGGAGTGCTAGGAAAACGATTTCTATCATCAGCCAGACGATGTCCACTGCTAAACATAGGCCAGAAGCGTTCATTTGTTATTCATCATTGTTGCTTAACTTTGAGTGTTGTAACCGACATATTTTACCCCAGTATCAGTTGGGAACTCAGTCCTTGAAGCTGTTGACGCGTACGTCTACCGAGGACAAACAGTCAAACGAGGTAGGTCCAACTTCAAGAAAAAGGTTAATCGGCGAATCCAACTCGGCTGGGCAGCGTTCGGTAAACTTAGCAACGTCTTCTCGTCTAAAATACCCCAGTGCCTTAAGACGAAAGGCTTCGACCAGTGTGTATTGCCAGTGATGACATACGGCAGTGAAACGCTAGGTGCAAGCCGCTTCCAACCGGCCCTTTTGGATATCGATGGGGGAGGCCTATGTCCAGCAGTGGACGTCCTACGGCTGAAATGATGATGATGATATTAATTTCGCCGGTAACATAATATATATATAAAAAAACCTAATCTAGTATTTTTTTCAACTGCACTGCGTGACAATAATCAACTTTGGTAAGAATTCCAAAACTTTTTTCATAACTCCGACCCGAAAATGTCACTGCAAATCATAATAATATCTACGGAACCGTCGCATTTTCCGCAAAATATCTGAAAGCATTTATTTTTCCTTTCAACTCATTTTACTTGGTATCGTGCAAAGTTTTACGAGTTCGTTCGTAACGACTACTATTGATTTATTTTGCTTTTTTTTGACCCAGTATTAAGGTGGATCGGCAGTCTTATGGGGCAGCTTGAGTTTGTAGGTTGATTTTCGTTGGGGTTGTTTTTGCCGTTTTTGCGGAAGCAAGGTTAGTATTGGCTTTTTTCTTTCATGTCATGAAAGCACGTATGGAGAAAGCATGGCACTTCATAAACAAGTTATCAGTAAATTTTAGTTTTTTTATTTTTTTTATTTGAATTGTAAGTAAAAGATTACAAAAAAATGTGTGAATTTTATATAGGAATCTGTTTTTGCTAACGTATTTTTTTTATTAACCGCGTTTAAATAAATCGTAATAGTAAACAAATAAACGAAAGGTCACCTGATGGTAATTAGTCACCGCCGCTCTTGGACACCTAATAACTGGAGCATTGAAGGTGCGTTGCCTACCTTTGACGATTCGGGACAGTTTTGCACACACGGTCATCTGACCCCAAACTAAGCAAAGCTTGTGATATGGCTGCCAGAGACTGATATACATACATATATAGTTTTTAAATACATACTTAAATAGATATTAACAACCAGATATAGATTTTATTCACCCGCTCCATTACACTGGAATGTGGTGCTTAAATGGGTGTTCTTTGATGGTTACAATTGGGGTATCTTCAAATAAAGAGTGAATTGGTTTCTTTTAGACAAGCGTGCACTATCTTAGAGGGTATCATCCATGTATCATCGTTTAGTATCATGCAAGATGGCGGTGAAACGCAAGCCTATTTACGAATAAAAAAACACAGTTTATTGGCAGTTAAAATACTGTACCGTCCAATGCAGCATCGTAAGTAGGTATATGATTAAACTTTAAACTGCAGCATCATATTTTTTTTATTCATATTTTTTACGTCGAGAAAAAAATGGGTTATATCCACAGAAATATAAACACAATCTGTGATTATACCGATGATTTTTACACAAGGCTTTTGATTCGTCATAATTGTGTTTGTGTAATAAAAAAAGATAAAAAATAAATGAGCAAACACAGGCCTGCCATTATACAAATACAACAGATCCTGTATCGCGGGAGACTGTGATCATGTGTGTGTGTGTGTGAGCGTGTGTGTCCCGGTCCTAATGTATGGAAGTATTTTGGGTACGGAACCCTAAAAACGTAAATATACTAGAGATTCGGCAAAGACAGTTTTGCATCATGTCTATTGTTCGACGTAAGTCTCCTAGTCACTTGAGCACTATCAATATTTCCCAAGCGTTACCTCCAAGCCTCCAACAATGAACGCAGCTGTTCCAAACCAAACAAACACTAGGTGGCACTGTCGTGCTCTTATTAGCAGGGGGTTTGGTATCGGCAAACATCCTTGTTTGGGCTTTGAGCCCTTATTTAATCAGAAACACACCTGCTTGCTTTGATTCCTCTTTCGGTTGCTGTGACCATGATGTGCTTTTTAGCCGACATTGGTAAACCAAAAAGAGGTTTGTAAGTTCCGATCTATATAGTCTAGACGTCTATACGTCGTGTTTATGTATTTCAAAATTCATGTTAGTTCAGGCATGGTCACTGGGTAGGTGATGTCATCAATAAATACATGATACAAACTGGGAAAAAATAAATGATTTTTTGTTTATTTTATGACTTCATAGGCTTGCGCTTGGCCGCCAACTCCAAGCGAGTTGGCAGCCAAGCGCAAGCCTATGAAGCCTATGTTGAGCGATGATGCAGTCTACGATGGAGCACGCTGCGTGGTATTTTTCATTAAAAGTCTACCAAAAACAACCAACCTTTTGTCGGACATTTTAGAGTCTAAATTTGAATACCATTGTATTTTGCGTGACTATTTCATATTAAAGTTAGCTGTTTGTTTGATTTCGTGAATAATTTTATTGAGGCGTTAACTAAATAACTTAATTGGATTAAACCGCTATAAATTTACAAATTAATAGTGGAAGTTTTGCCTTATTTTTGTTGGTTTTGAATACAATTGTATCTGCATATTGTAATCTGATTTAGCATAGCTCTGTTGTCATTTCAATGGAATATCGCATCGATCCTGTCTGGATTAAAAATTTGTTAATGGTACGATCATTTTATCAAATATAAAAATACAAAAAATATAAGCGTGTAAAAATACCCAGTAATGCTGACAAGGCTGTGTGGCTGACATTGTAGTAATTGTAACCTTTGGGCTTGTGCGTGGTCAGTTTTGGGGATCTGACTTATTTAGCAAGCCCAAGGAAGACAACGGCGCGGTGTGGCCCACGCCGTTGTAGAGGAAAAGAACTGAAATGCCCTGAGCATTTCCCGGGAGCGTTGCTTCAGACAGTGTGCTAGGAGGATACCAGTGCGTTCCTATGGAGATCCTGGTACCGTCTGGCACAGAGATCCACCGAGGCGGTTTTAGTGGGTGCAGTCTCACCCCCCCCTTGAACAAAAAAAGATGGACACCGATCGACATAGGACAAAATAAATAAATAGTAAATAATTTTTTTTAAGCAAGCTTTTAAAAATGAATTAAATAATCCTTAATCAACATTTTCATGTCTGTGCTGTTAACCGTTGCGAAGTTCCTTTATCTGGAGCTAATCCTGGAAGTCGATTCAGGACATTCAGGTTATTACTATAAAAGTGCATTATCATCGGAACTGAACCAACATTTAAAAATTCAACTCCGTAGGATAGGAGGAATACTGGTATGACAAATTAGTATGACCAAGGGGAAACAGTGGTTCTAATTCAGCTTCAACGATTTGATTGTAGGTTTTTTTTTAAAATAAATAATAGGCTTGCGTTTGACCACCGTCACGCCTGATGTTAAGCGATGATGCGGTCTACGTTGGAGCACGCTTGCCTAGAAGAAACCGATTCACTCGTGATTTGAAGACACCCAGATTGTAACCATCGGGGAACACCCATTCAGGCAGCGCATTCCACAGACTAGCAGTTCGCATAATAAATGTGGAATCAAAGCGCTTCGTACTTGTTTTCGGAATATCAACCATAATGCGGTGACAATTTTTCGTGCCCGCTCTGGCAATCTGATAAAAAAATGGGCAGGAGATTAGATCGTGCAGATCCGATGCATACTCTCCAGGGGCGGAACCAGGATTTCATTTTGGGGGGGCCATTCTGACAAGTATAGGTACCTATGAGTATGCTGTGTAAAAGTGCACCTGAATCAAATCGAAAAACTAAGTCAAATGTATGGAATTGCTAGGTGTATTGGGGGCATGGCCCTGGATCCGCCAATGACACTCTCCGAAATGTATCCGATAAAAAACCGATACACTAGCAACTTTACGTCGATGCTCAAGACTAAGAAGCTTAGTCCGAACTAAGGATTCATTGCTGATGAGCTTCTTGGCCCGTTTCTCAATAGATTCCAAAGCCTCAAGCTGGTACTTAGCTGATCCATCCCAAAGGTGAGAGCAGTACCTACTATTATAACATGCTATTATGGTCACAGTAGCACAGATTGGCTACTATTAGTAGGTGACATCGCGGATGAAATGCGTTAATTGCTTGGCAAACCGACTGAGATTTATACTGCTTGATTACCTTCCGCTTAGTCGATGTTTGGATTTATCTAAGAAGGTTTTATTGGTAGTACTTTTGTGTATCCAATTTTGTTTAAATTTTTCATGACCATGGATTCAATGTCCTTTAGTCGTAATATTAAACATGTTTACATAGTATTAAAAGCGTCAAACAAGTCATAGTCACAGTCAGAGTCAAGCAAAGTAAGTCACGGTCAAGTCAAATTCATGCCCCTGTAAAGTGGCGGAGACTTTACAAGAGGCTCCTATGGAGTTTTGGAAACAACACGAAAAGACACGTTTCACCTCGTTATATCACTTTCCCACACTCGAGCACGTTTACGAGCACTTAATAAATAATAATTCACCATTTACTACACATTAACACTCGAAAATACACAAGTTTAGGAAAATAATCCAACGAGCCGACATGTTTTTTTCCACATTGGCGCCAAAACTCTTGTGTATCCAAGATAGGCCAGCATTTGACCACTATGTAGTGCAGTTTGTGACGCTTGCCTGTGAAATATCATAATCATCATTAGCAGCCGTTTTATCACGCACGTGTGAGTATGAGCCAGCATACATAATTATAAAAGCGGTGAGTTTCGTCGCCGCAACGAACTTCAAAAAACTTTCTGCCACCTACCAATATGTTTGAAATTTATTAATATTATTGTTATCTAAGCTAGTTACTTAACCCTTATTCATTCTAAAAATCCATGCTACAATATTTACTGTTTTTAAGAGCACCTAATATCACAAATAACTACACTGTACTATATAATTTCATACCTACCTGTGCAGTGTAATCTTACCTACTACCGAATAATTAATTTCTACAACATGATATTGTTATTGAGAACCGTGGTAGCCCATTTGGGAGATCGCTAGATTTGAAAGCGTGAGGTCGCGGGTTCAAACCGTGGTCCCGTACCAATGGGCTCTTTGGAGTTTATGTACGGATTTTCATACCACTGGCTTTTCGGTGAAAGAAAACATCGTGAGGAAACCTGTATACGTACAGAGAAGGAATTCGATGGCGTATGTGAATCCACCAACCCGCACTGGGCCAGCGTGATGGATATGGCCCAATCACCCATTCGGGGGTAGGCTAAAAGTCCAGCAGTGGACAGTTAAAAGGCTGATTATTATGATTGCATTAATGGTAAAATCAGCGTTGTCGCGTCGCGAGCTAGGAATTGACGTCAATTTTAGCGTCGCGTCGTCACAAACCTAAAATCTTACTGTTACGTCGCCGTAACGGTAGAATTGGTGTAGTCGCGTCGCAAGCTAGGAACAGTCGAATGTTTAGCAATAATTTTAGCAAGGTGTTGCCGCAAAGCAAAAATCGGCGTTTGCGCGTCGCAACCCAGGAACATGATTTTAGCGTTGCGAGGGCGTAAAGCAACGCTTTCATGCGTGTCGGGCCTAAAAGTCTCTTTGGAGCATCATCTGTTCTATCTTGGTCGTGTCCCAATTGTGTCCCAGCCTTAAAGAGTCGTTCAAGCTGCTGCACTGAGCTGTCGTTCAGTGTCGTTCAGGAGGTTAAAGGGGGAGGCCTATGTTCAGCAGTGGACGTCTTCTGGCTGATGATGACTGATGACTGATGACTTAAAGAGCATTTCTACCTCTTACGGTGTTTTTTTTTTCGCATAGTCGAATTTGATTTATTTGGACTTTTTGGTATAAAAAAATTCATCATTTCAAAATGTTTTATGTTGTTATGTTAGTTCGACATAAAAAACTTTTTGCAATGTAAGAAGGTTTCACCGTGTATTTTCCTATATATGAAAATGTTATGGAAAAAAATAGACATGTCAACCTGAGGTGTCAACTATACGACATTTATAATTTTGATTTGTTTACACTTATCGTTTTATTACACTTTTATTATATTTTTTTTTTATTATTACAAAAGTAATTTCAAGGCATTTTCAATGTGCATTTTAAAATAAAGCTGAACTATTATAAAAATTACTATTGGACATTTCAAGGTACCTGGCCCAAAGTTTACCATATTTTTTTACAAAGGCTATTATCATTTTTTTTTTGTTTTGGTATGTCCTAAAACTGTGATTAGAACCACCGGAGGATGAGCAGCAGCGTTCTATTAGTACACGGTGAAAGTAATGCGATCCCCAAGCCGCCTTCCAAGCGTGGGGATTATGGCAACACCCCTCGCTAAGAGGGAGACCTGAGTTTTGGCGCCAACGTGGAAAAAACATGTCGGCTCGTTGGATTATTTTCCTAAACTTGTGTATTTTTGAGTGTTAATGTGTACTAAATGGTGAATTAATATTCATTAAGTGCTCGTAAACGTGCTTGAGTGTGGGCTAGTGATATAACGAGGTGAAACATATATTTTTGTGTTGTTTCCAAAACTCCATTGGAGCCTCTTGTAAAGTCTCCACCACTTTACAGGGGCATGATTTTGACTTGACCGTGACTTACTTAGCTTGACTCTGACTGTGACTATGACTTGTTTGACGCTATTAAAACGATGAAAACTGTTTAATATTACGAGTAAAGGACATTGAATCCACGATCATGAAAATTTTAACAAAAAAAAGAGGGAGACCTGAGTTTTGGCGCCAACGTGGAAAAAACGTGTCGGCTCGTTTGATTATTTTCTTAAACTTGTGTATTTTCGAGTGTTAAAGTGTACTAAATGGTAAATTAATATTCATTAAGTGCTCGTAAACGTGCTTGAGTGTGGCCAAGTGATATAACGAGGTGAAACGTGTCTTTTCGTGTTGTTTCCAAAACTCCATAGGAGTCTCTTGTAAATCTCCACCACTTTACAGGGGCATGAGTTTGACTTGACTGTAACTTACTTTGCTTGACTCTGACTCTGACTGTGACTATGACTTGTTTCACGCTTTTAATACTATGTAAACATTGTTTTAAACTATCACAGTTGTTAACTAAAATTATATGATTATTTACGGGATATTTACCGTGGTAAGGTTGTGGAAAAGCAGAAATGCAGAAACCAGTGGATGCAAAAGGCAGGCTGTCGTTCAGTGTGGAGGTTAAAATTCAAAATTCAAAATTCTTTATTAACAGATTTTTATAGTACACCGGTGTTTGGTCTCTCCTGTTAAGTTTTGACAACCTGTGTTAGGAGAGACCGCTCTTTCGTTGTTACAGTAATTTCACATGTATATATATAACAGTTTATAATTATGTAGATAATAGGTAGTTTGATATTTAAAGTTTGTAACATGTTGTGTGTGTGTGTGTGTGTGTGTGTGTGTGTGTGTGTGTGTGTGTGTGCGAGTGTGTGAGTGTGAGTGTGTGTGTGTGTGTGAGAGTGTGTGTGTGTGTTTATGTCAATGACTGAGGAAGTGGTCCGTTTGCTCGTAATCAAGTTGCTTTAACCATCTTAATATACATTTTTTACATTGATGAAGTGACATTGTGTAGATATTTTTGATTCTATTAATTTTATTATACATTTTTATTGAGCGTACTGAAAATTGTTTTTCTGCAAAAAGTGTTCTTACGGGTGGTTGCTTTACTACTGAGTAAGGGTTCCTTTTTTTTACGATACCTGGGTCTACAGTAATACCTTTATGAACCTTCAGGATACATTGTAATATATATAATTGTCTAACAGTTAGAACGTTTGCATCACTATAGAGTTTAGCCGTGCTGTACCTTATTTTCTTTTTTAACATAACTTTTAGAATTCCTCTCTGTGTCAGGTTAAAGGGGGAGGCCTATGTTCAGCAGTGGACGTCTTCTGGCTGATGATGATGAAGGTTGTGGAATGAGCTCCCGATATTTCGGCGCAGTTACATGCACCGCGTTCACGGGAAAACATGTCTATGTAAACATGTTTAATATTACGACTAAAGGACATTGAATCCAAGGTCATGAAAATTTTAACCAAAAAAAGCCTTTGTTCAGCAGTGGTGGTTTGAGTTTTAGTTTGTGTTCCTTTATTTATTCTACAGGTAAGTGTTTATAAATTACACGCATTTCTGTAATAGTCTAGTCCTCAGATAACAGGAGTACCGTTTGGTATCTCAAGTTTTAAGGGGATCAAAGTGAAAAGGATGTAAAGGTAGGCTCGTTATTTTAGGTATTAATTTCAGCTCACACGAGTCTTAACGCTTGTCAAGGATATTATTAAAATCGACACGTGTATCGAGAAATAATTATACGTACTGCTTTCATAGACCGCGCAACGCAGTTATCTGCGTTGCGCGGTTATATCAACACTTAGATAAGGTAGGTACGTGACATTCGTCAAAGTATCAACGATCAAATTTTTTTCTCAAATAAAAAAAAGCGTATGTGTTTTATGTCCGTTTTCACTAACTCTAGGAGTCACCTAAATCTTAATGCCTAAATATTTTGGAGTTGTCTATGGCAAATAAAACCGGCCAAGTGCGAGTCAGGCTCGCCCTTGTTGCACTAATTCTTTACTCACAGAAAAAAACCTAAACCTCGCCTGATTTATGATAATATAAGTATTTTTTTACCGACTTCAAAAAAGGGGTTCTCAACTCGGTTGTATTTTTATATTCCTCAACAACGGCAAGAAAATTGGTTATGGTTGTAGATAAAAGAGGCCTTTAACATATTGCTTGTTCTAGCTAAACAAACATGGCGAAGCCCGAGAGAAACGCAGAAGAGGAAATAGAGAAGATGAAGAGGCTAGAGGAGAGGATCAAAGCGCCTTCTATATGGGGACGAGTGCCATGCGGCCTGAGGTTTGAGGACTTGCAGGACACCAGATATGACGATGCTATACGGCTGCTGAAGAAACATTATTTGAATGAAGAGGTGAGAATACAACAAACTTCATCATCATCATTTCAGCCTATCTTCTTCCCGCTACTTAGATAGAAAATAAGCTCTGTTTTAAACTATCACGGTTGTTCAATAAAGTTATATGATCCAACCTGTTCGACCAACCACCCGCATTCTTCAGTCTTCCCGTGAACATGGTGCATGTAACTGCGCCGAAATATCGGGAGCTCATTCCACAACCTTACCACGGTAAATATCCCGTAAATAATCATATAACTTTAGAAAATAAGCTTTGTTAATATTTAAAAAAAAACTTTTTAAACACAAGTTTTTTCGTATTTTTCTCAGCAAACCCTTTCATTTGATGCCCATATCATGATGTGAACATTTTACCTAACAACTTGGGGGTCTATCATATTGAATTTATCATCTAGGACGAAAGTGCTTGGGAAGACAAATCCAATGAATCCTATTAACGCGAAGGTGTTACGTCGTTTCGTTTAGGAGTTGCTATGGCCACATTCTGTCTTCATCATTAGACCAGCTCGATGGTGCCATAACATTGCATTGTCACCGAACTTACATAAGTGTGCCGCCAAATTTCAGCACAATCGGTTGAAGATATCTGCTTCAAAATTGAGCAATATTTCACCTGAACAAACATACATATGGAGAAGGTGGGCGTTAATCCACCGTATGCAGGCCCAGTGCATGTTGGTGAAATGTCACGTCTCTGAGGTTCTTGGACATACCGGTTTCCTCACGATGTTTTCCTTCACCACTTTTGAGGGATGGCAACTGGACATAATTTATTTAGGTAGTCATTGATGCAGGCTCGAGGATCGAACCAGGAGTCACCAGATTGTATACTTACATGGTACCGCTCGGCCACCATCGTTATTAACAATCTTAGTAATGGAAAGATCAACTCCAAATTTTTTATTTGTGTATTGTTTAAATGTTTATTTCTGGTACGAACATCAAAGAGTTTCTCTATACTAGGTTACGCGGAAAGGGTGTACAAAGCCGAAAAGGGTCCTTAGTATTTTTTTATCCCATAGGTGATAAACAAGCAGGCGGACTGCCTGATGGTAAGCAGTCACCGTCGCCTATGGATACTTGTAACACCCGAGACATCAAAAATACGTTGCTCGATTTACTTGCCTTTTGAAGAACCCCATGTTGTATCTTCTCGGAAAAACCGTGGAAGGTAGCTCATTCCACTTTTTCCAGGTATGAGGCAAGAAGGATCGTGTGAATCGCACAGTGAGCGATTTCCGCTGATCTATGATGTGTGGATGAGCCTTCAGGTGGTGGCGGCTAGTGCGATGCTAAAACCGCGACACTGGCATCAGATCAAACAGTACCCATAATTACCCTGAAATCCTGAAAAAAATATCGTCTGTTCTATACATTTTACTTTGTGGTGGCTCGCTACAAAGCCTTCCCAGTGTTTTAATTATCATTATTATTACCATGGACCATGTAAAAAATCTATCCAAACTTTTGTAAGAAAATATTAAAGCTACAAGAGAAATAAACCTAAACTTAGGAATGTAGCAAAAACTGCCTGCCTTGCCCCAGACTTCCTTAATTAAGAACCTGACAAAAAGATGAATTGCCGGTTCGGAAATCTTAATTTACTTAATTAAGTTATTTTGCGCAGGCGAAAAACTGACCGAAAAACAATCAAGTTCAATTGAGTAAGGGTTCAAGTGAGAGCGATTAACGGCTATAAATACCCAATTGAATTGATAAAATAATATTTTAAAACTGGACAATCTAGCACTTTTTGTTTTCTGAGGCAATTAAATCTAGCAGTTATGTTCGGGAAATCTTTTTCCGATATCTGATGTTTCTAACAATCACATTGAAGCCGATTCCATAGCAGACGTTGATTTTCGCTTTATTGATTTAAAATTACTCGTTTTTAATGAGGCTCATGTCATTTTTATGAATATGTCAATATTCTGTTTGCCGATTTCGTCTTTATCGCTACGGATTCAGCAAATGTGTAATTTGTTTTTGTCACTGTTAATTGTACTACACAAATAAATTTTTTATGTTTTGAGAAGTTCTTCTCACACGGGAAAATGCTAAAAAACGTTAGAACTTTATTGTTAGGTGCGTTGCATGGGGCTCAAATTTCAATGGTTTGCTTTTAACCATGGTTTGCTTTTAACCATGGTTTGCTTTTAACCACGGAAAAGAGTGTTTGGGGAAGAGGTTGTTTGGCTGTGACATATATATTTGTAAGGATGTCTATTTATTTATTCATTTATTTCTATTACCGATTTGCTCGAAAACTGCTAAACTGATTTATATGCTTTCAATTAGTTATGTTCATGTCTCAGTTATGTTTTATCAAAACTTGACCAGTGGATTGTAATTACGAGGTCTTTTATAATTTGGTTATGGGTATTTTTTCATTAAATTTTTTTTTATGTTTTAAAATGAACTTCTTTTTTACAAGCTTTTATTTAACTTGCAATGTTTGTTTGTTTGTTTGGTCAAGTCTGCAAGCTGAATAAGAACCAGTTCCTCCTAACCGATTTTGCTGAAATTTGGCATATGCCTTAGTTCTGGTGACAATACTATATTGTTAATATTAAAAAATGCCCGCCGCCGCAAGATGGCGAATGGTGTATATTTTTTGGTCCCTTTAGGGTATATATAAAATCCTTGATTTTTTGTCACTCTTGAGGTCTTGTCTCAAATCTTGGGGTGTCAAATGAAAAAGCTTGAAGAGTAGAAAACGATAATGTGAGTTTCATCACACTAAATTCAATGTAGATGCTGTTTCAAGATGGCGGATTACAATTATCTTATTCCCCTGTGTTTTTTTCCAACAAAAAAAGTTTGATTCCGCCTTCACTGGCACAAGATCCCAATCTCTTCTGAAAAGGTACTTGAAAAATTCTTCGAGTTTTTTTAATAAACCTCTTTTAAGCCTTTATCAAGCGAATAGCGTTATCCAGTTTAAATATAATTTCATTCGCATTTCAATTGGTTAGTTGATTAAAAAATCTCGAGAACGAGCTGAAATACTTTTGCAAACAATTTTTTAATCTTTCTCTTTCGGATTTTTTCTGCGAATTGTGCACTTTGATTAAATTTTCTTTGGAATATTTTTATTCGAATAAACATGTGGGGTTTCCTTAAGTTATGTCAGCTATGTAAGGTATTTTTATTTGAAGACGAATGTTAAGCATGATTGTATATCTCTATTTTTTGGGTTTTGTACGGTTACTGTATGTATTCTGAATATTAAATCTATCTTTATTTATCTATACTAATATTATAAAGAGGAAAGATTTGATTGTTTGTTTGTTTGTTTGTTTGCATTGAATAGGCTCCGAAACTACTGAACCGATTTGAAAAATTCTTTCACTGTTGGGATGCTGCACTATCCCCGGTTGACATAGGCTTCCTGGCTTCGCCCGTGCGAAGCAGGGGCGGCCTACTAGTATAATATAAAAGCGAAATTCACCTACTTACTCACTCATTCATCATGAAATCTCGAAAACTACTTGACCTACGAAGTTGAAATTTGGCAGGTAGATTCCTTATTTAATGTAAAAGTTCGCCAAGGAAGGATTTTGCGAAAGGGCCAAATTAAGGGGAGCAAATGGAGGTTGAAAGTTTGTATGAATGTCCCTTGTTTTTGATGTTAGGGACATGAAATTTGGTATTCAGGTTAATGGTTTAAAATAAATAAATACTGTGTAATTTTTCTCCGAAAAATAACGAGTTAAGGAGGGTAAATAGAGTTTTAATTTTATGTTGTCAGTTTTGTAATTACGAAGGTGAAATTTGGCAGGTAGATTCCTTATGGGATATAAAGGTCAGCTAAGAAAGGATTTTGTGAAAGAGCCGAATTAAAGGGTCCAAAAGGGTGTTGCAATTTTGATGTCGCTGTCAACGGCTATTAATTATAAACGAAGTATATACAAATGTTTGTTAATTACCTTTTGTATTAACTTATGAAGCTTAGCTTTTTAGCGCTTGTTTGCAATACATATATGATTTTTAGTAGTGATTTTCCATGACAATGTTACTTATATCACTAGTACAGACCTATTAATGGCTGTAATTTAAAATAATTATTTAAAACTATGTGTATATTTCTGTGCTGTTGGTCTTAAATAAACATAAAATAAAAATAAAATAAAACCATTCGTGACCTTAAAAACTTTTGTTTCTACTCCAAATCTCTAATTCAGATACCGCTGTTTTTAATGATTACTTATTCAATATCATAGTCATTATCACCCTAGTATATTCCCACAGCTGGGACACATGCCATACTGGTCCAGTGCAAATTGATGAATGTCATATATGTTTGAACTTTTTGAGGTTCTTGGACATTCCGGTTTCCTCGATACTTGCTTACAATGCTTCCTAATATAGTGATAGAAACAGTGTACTGGTAACTATGTCTTCTGTGGTACTGGTTATGTCTGGTTACTGGTTAAGTATTTGCCTATCACCTATAATAAACGCAATTGATTTAACCAGTGATATCACGAGTGAATCTGTTTCTTCTAGGCAAGCGTGCTCCACCGTAGACCGCATCATCGCTTTATCAGGCCAGTTGGCGGTGAAACGCAAGCCTATTATTAAATAAATAAAAATATATACCTAACCATTTTTTTTCTTAGAATTTGCTTGTATATTGTGACGTTTTCCCAAATTTTCAGATAACGTACAGATCGGTTAAGTTGCACGAGGACAAGGAAGGTACCGATGAGTTCACCCACAACGCCAGGATATGGATGAAGGACAAGATGTCTATAGCAGCTGTCAAAGAAGGCACGGATAAGCTTGTCGGAGTACTCATCATGAGGATACAGGAGAAGAGTGAGTTGTTGCTGATCAGCTGTTTCTAATCGAATCTCTAGTATATTTTTTTATTTATATTACACGGGAATTACACACGTAAGATTAAGCCGGTCACTCCGACTATAGTTTCAACCGCATTAGGCAGTCTTTTTCAAGGTGAATGCACGCGCGGCTGCGTCTCGCTTGGCACTGGATACTCTAGTATATTATCGTTCCAACGTCGTATCAAGTACCTACAATGAGGAATTAGGTAATAATTGATTTTGTTTACTTTACGGAACTTCGGTAATTGTACCAATTTAACCCCCTCCAGCTTCTCATGTACAAACTTCGACCAAAATAAAATGAATGGGTGGGCCCAGAAGATGCGCATTTTTGAAGATTACAAAATGAGCGCACGCGCTCACTTCGTTTCATTCAGTCTCTAGTCGTAGGAAGTCGAGTCTATTAATAATTGCTACATGATAACGAAACATCTGACAAAATTATGCCTTCGTGTGCTTTCCCGAAGTGTAAATACACAACAAAAAACCGCTATCTATTATTTGTAACAAATGTACTGTACATGGTTATAATTAGGTGTTGAAGTATAATATATGTTCGACGGTTTTGACTCGTTTTGACTGAGCAAGTTCAATGGTTATGGCCCGTCCATTCTTTTTATTTTGGTCGAAGTGTACAACACGCAAAATGGTAACCACACGTAAAATGAATACAAACTAGCTAAATGTAATTTTTTATCGCGGATATGCCTGCGTTTGACCACCAACTCGCCGTATATACTCGTTGATAATTAACGTATTAATTTAATTAACTATTTAACTATCTTTGAATTTATGTTAGCCTGGTACCTTTGAAGTAAAACCTATAATATAGTCGTATACTATAATAATAGGTATCGTTTATCAAACGGTATCTATCGTTTTGCAAATTAGGATTTAGAAAATAGTATTAATATAATATTGAACCAAAGACTTTTTTGTTCCAATTGAGAACAACCATTGAACGAACTGGATAAATAATGACATTTATGGAATTGGGCGTTGTACAAACTGGGAACTAATCTATAGAATACTAGCGGTTCACCCCTACTTCGCACGGGTATAGATTATAGCCTATGTCACCCGGGGATAGTGTAGCTTCCCAACAGTGAAAGAATTTTTCAAATCGGTTCAGTAGTTTCGGATCCTATTCAATGCAAACAAACATACAAACAATCAAACCTTTCCTCTTTATAATATTAGTATAGATGAATAATATTGTAATGGAACTGAAAAAAAAATCCATGGGAAACTGCTAGTGTTAAAAGTTAAGCCTTGGAAAAAAAAAAACTAACAGTTGCGACTATGGGAAAAGACAAGTCCAAACGGCTCAACTAATTGAGCCTCGCAGTAAAGCCTAGGGTTCGAAACGTGTAACCTGCATGATGCTTAACAATTGTTTAATTTCTATAAACTCACGTGGAAACAATTGACAACCCAAAGTCAAATGCGTCGCATGAAAAATTAATAAAAAACATACATAACTCTTTATCGTAATTTCGCTTTTGTAAAAAAGAAGTAGTAGAAAAAGTTAGCTAGGGAGCTGGGTTTGTAAGTACGTTTGCAGACAATGTTCCACTTATTCAGCAACAAAAGAATAAAATAAACTCGTTTCGAAAGTGGGACAAAAATAACTCTGGAGATACATCGGCAAAGAAAAAATAACAATTGTTTCTAAACTAGAACAAAGTATCAAAATATGCAAGATACGTGGACAAGAATACCTACGTTTGTGTCACAGAACAATCTTAAAGCCCTCTACAGACCAAAAGCAAAAGCATTGCTTGAATGCGAGTCATCAAGATTAATACCTACAGAGATAGAGTCACAAACGTGAAAAAAATATGTCAGAACCTAAACTACGCATTGTGCTGTTTTTTTTTGGTTAGTTGTAAGGCAATCGCGATCTTACTACAACAACACAACGAAAAGCGACGTTGAACACTATACAAGCAAAATAACGTTTGTATGGAGACACTGTCTCCATACAAACGCAGCCACAATACAATACAATGACTCTTTATTAAAATACCACAAAACAAGAATAACTTAAACATTACAATAAAAATATTATCTAGGCTTTTAACAGGCGGCCTTATCGCTTAAAGCGATCTCTTCCAGGCAACCGTGCACGGAAAGGAATTATACAAAAAAATTGTGGCCTTAACTTAAAAAAAAAAAGAAGTAAATATGCAAATAACAACAAACAATCAATAGACTACAAATAAATATAACATACTTATATATACATACATCATACATATACATAGACTACATAATATAGATAACATACTATATACCTACATAATTATTATTAATAAACTACATAAATATGAATTAACATACCTACTGTTATCAAAGATACATATACATACAGATGCACATACAGATACAGCCACGGTACAGTTCGCGCAGTGTATAGTGGTTCATATAATTCCTTGCAGGGCTTGTAGAGCGGATTAATTTTCAAACCGGTTAAGATTTAATTACAATGACGTTGATTCTGTTGTACCATTCTCTAAACTAGACAGCTCTAAAATTGTTGCCGTCCTTTTCTGACTTATTAATATTAAAAGAGACGCTGATAATTTTAATCTTGTCTTATTGGGTTGTACCCATTTTTTCTACTCTTTTTCTACTAATAGAACAAGTAGAAAAAATAATTACCTTTTGTTCTATTAATTTAATACAACAAAAATGACACCATTACCTTTCTTTTCGGTTTCATTCGGTTTTGAAAGTAGTTTAAGGCAAGAGCCATTGGGAAACAGTATTTTTTTATAATAGGTTAGCGTTTGGCCGCACACTCGCCTGATGTTAAGCGATGATGCAGTCTATGATGGAGCTAGCTTGCCTAGAAGAACCCGATTTACTCTTGATTTGAAGACACCCATTTTGTAACTATCGCGTAACACCCATTCAGACAGCGCATTCCACAGACTAGCAGTTCGCAGTTCAGTTAGATAAACCGGTTAATATCGTTATTTTTTGCCATCTACAAACAAAATACGAAGAGCGTGCAAACAGTGCGGCGCGCAAAATGGATTTTTCCACACGAGATGGACAGTTGGGTCTCGTGGAATGAACGAATTAATTTAGGTATTTATAACGCTAATGATTTTTTAGGTATTCGCGATTAATCTAGATAAAAATTTAACAATTATAACAGGTTTTATCGCGTGTAACGCCATGAATTAAAATAATGTAAAATACACGCGATGAATTCCATCAAAAGTGCATAATTCAAAATGATCTTCAAAATAAACCATTATAAACGGTTTTTCAGTAACCAGTTTCAAGCCCTAGTTATTGCGCATGTATTAGGGTTAAGTAAAGGGTCCGCGATCAAGTTGTTTTGCTGCTGACATGTGCTTAATCTGTGGAAGGCTTCATTCGCACAGAGAAAAAAGTTTATAAACAAAAGAATATTGAGTAACTCACTCGACGAGATTCGCACGGAGTGTTTACCTAATCGCGTCTCCAGACGTCGACAGAATTACCGTGGAGCTTTCCCACCTTTATTTATTTAGCAACCAGCACTGAGCAATTTGGTAAACGCGCCCACAAAGACGAGTAATTCCGACACAAAATGTAAGCGAACGCCTTCATAAGGCAGCTTGAGAGCAGTGACCAAGGTCCGTAAAAATCAAATGTCCGCGTGACGCACGCATACTTTTTTTAATTCGCCCATTAATGGGCATAGGCTCAGTAGAGTAGTGGATATTTTACTAGGCATTTTACTTTTGCTTATATGGATTTCGGATCAATATGAATATACACGTTTCACCTCATTATGTCACTCGCCTAGACTCGAAGGCAAATAATAAATAAATTATAATAATCTAATTTTATCATACACATGAACAGTTTAAATAGTGTGGTGGTTCTTGTAAATATGTCTAAATATTTATGAATGTCAAAGTTAATCTATGTCACTTGTTATTTGTATAGCGATTGCAGTAGGAATAATTATTGAATTAGAGAGAGAAACTATACTGTCGTATATACTCGTATTGTCATCTATACTAATATTATAAAGAGGAAAGATTTGTTTGTATGTTTGTTTGCATTGAATAGGCTCCGAAACTACTGAACCGATTTGAAAAATTCTTTCACTGACGGGAAGCTACACTATCCTCGGGTGACATAGGCTATAATCTATACCCGTGCGAAGCTGGGGCGGACCGCTAGTCTGTATATATTTGGTCGTTCAGTGGCCGTCAGGACAGTCGCTGTGGATTGGTAGCCGAAAAGCTCAAGGATAAGTGCTGTTTAGTAAATCAGTAAAAATATACTTGTGGATACCATATTGACTTATATTCGTAACTAGCGGTCCGCCCCAGCTTCGCACGGGTATAGATTATAGCCTATGTCACCCGGGGACCGTGTAGCTTCCCGTCAGTGAAATAATTTTTCAAATCGGCTCAGTAGTTTCGGAGCCTATTCAATGCAAACAAACAATCAAATCTTTCCTCTTTATAATATTAGTATAGATAATGGATACACAAGTTTCAGAAACTAATGAGATTATTCACGATGAAAATTATTGACTTAATATTGACATTATCGACTCGTGAACTTGATACTGATTAGATAAGACTGATAAGATAGAGAATCTCCATAGATGAAGTACTGCGGACTCTGTTATATTGGCAGTACCGCCTTCAAAGGTTCACCTCGCGTAACGATTGTTCTCCCTTCCTTATTCGCCTCGATACCATCAACATTCCCTTAATATAGACCTACCCCTATCGACTACTTGGAATCCAATTTACGTACAAGACTCCCGGCTTAAGTTACGAGCCGAAAGAGCATTTGAAATGATCACAAAAGTCATTTGACATTATAGTCACCGCGTTCCCAACTGAGTCGTAGGGCCATAAACGTCATACCATAAGACCTGTAAGTGCGAGCGAGATAGACATATAGGTATGACATGTAGGTGCGAGCGTGATAGACAGACAATTGATTTATGACCTGACGACTCAGATGGGGTAGTGCGTTTACTATAGTTATTTTAATTTTGAACATAAATGTAATCATTTGAAAAACTATAAAACTATCTAAAAAAACATAAAATTTATAAATAATAATTTAAATCTTATATATATATAATATTTTTATTGAAGGCTCATAAGCACACACTAAGTACAGTATTGAAAATTAACCATAAAATAAAAGTTACTTATGTGCGGAACTTTGTGAGTGTGCGTGCGTTTGTATTTGTTCCTTCTTAACTTATTAACGACTAAACGGATTTGAATGAAATATAGTTTGTGGTAGCTTTACACCCTCCATTAAAACAACGTTACTATTTATCCTGAAAAATAAACGGTTTCTATAGAATAGCGAGTGTAATCGCGGGAAATGCTAGTTTGAACATAAGATAAAAAAATAATAAAAAATTTGACAAAACAGAAGTCAGTATTTTATGATCGTGTACGGAAAGTCAAAGCGCAGCATAGAACGTCCAACCCACAAGCCGGACATACGACCTAAAAGAGACCGCAGGAAAATGCTGGATGCAGGCCACTTCTAACAGGTCCTTTTGGAGATCGATGGTGGAGGCCTATGTCCAGCAGTGGACGTTCTTTGGCTTAAATTGTGGTGATGATGATAAATGAAAAGTCGCGTTTCTCGCCAAACTTGTACCACGCGTCAAATCCTATAGCTGAATCGGAATTCTTTTTACGAATGCAGTAAAAATTTAGGCTCAAAGCGTTCAAGGAATCTTCCCCTAATGTTACTGGCACGAACGGTATCGATACAAGGGAATAGAGTTCCATTCGAAACATCGATACGTGAATAGTTTAGGGATGTGCGGTATCGACTCTATCGCGGTTGTGATTTTTGCCGGTTAAAGTCTGTTTAACTTATTTAGTCTCGGGGATGAGCAATGCCGGCCCTGGGGAAGAGCGAAAGGAACGGTCTCTCTAGGCACCAGATAGCAAGACGTCCACTGCTGAACATAGGCCTCCCCCTTTAACCTCCACACTGAACGACAGCCTGCCTTTTGCATCCACTGGATGCCCGCGACTCTCACAATGTCGTCGGTCCATCTAGTGGGAGGCCTCCCTACGCTGCGTCTTCCGGTTCGTGGTCTCCGCTCCAGAACCTTTCTTCCCCATCGGTTATCGGTTCTTCGAGCGATGTGGCCTGCCCATTGCCACTTCAACTTGCAAATTTTAACAGCTATGTCGGTGACTCTGGTTCTTTGGCGAATATCCACGTTTCGGATTTTATAGCGCAAAGAAACTCCGAGTATAGCTCTCTCCATTGCCCGCTGTGTGACTCTGCTGAGTTTTTCCAAAAGGCCAACAGTTAAGGACCACGTCTCAGTACCATATGTCATCACTGGCAACACATACTGGTCAAAGACCCTTGTCTTGAGGCACTGTGGTATCTTGGATGAGAAGACGCAAAAATGCCAAAAGCACAAAAAATAACGAGCAAAAAAAATGTTGCTAGCATCCGATCCGTGCCTAGTGTATCAGGCACAAAATACAATAATAGTACAATCTCGGCGTGGCGGGGCACCGACGAAAAATAGCTTGTGTTGTTCTTGTTGGCGAGTGTGCGCAAGAGCTTCATGACCTTATTCCACCCCTTTTCCTACAAGTGCACACTACCACCCCGTCCTCGTGGAAATTACAAAAATTCATACTCAACGATTTGGGCCGTCATTTATGTTACGTACTGCCCAAGAATCTGCCACCTGCCGCCCTCCTTGTTTCCTGAACTACAATATAGGCATCTTCAAGGCTAGACTGAATAGATTTCTTTTAGATTAACGTGTTACATCCTCGGCCATATCGTCGTTTACCATCAGGCGATTTGGTGACGTTGATCTAAACTGTATAAAAAAATGCACGTTAAGTCTGAAGTTACCCTCCTTTTTGCTTTGAGTCATCGGGTAAAAATGTTCGCATCCCTATGATAGACATCGACTAGACAGTTTGCGACTCTTTTGTGAATGCTAGATGTTTATTGAGACGCTTTTATTCTGAGCGGGTTTGATTGAGTTTGACTGAGAAACGAATCGAATCGAGTGGAGTCCAATTGCCCTGAGAACTGGCTCTTTGTCCCCTATTTTGTCTATTACCTATTTAATACTAGTAGGGAAATCTACTTTATACTAGTAGCTAAAATATTTTGTTTTAATGGGTCAACGACCTTCAAAGGTCGTTGACTGGGATCGTTATATTTCTCAGTAAACTAAACGAATTTACCTCCGTAACGGTTGACTGATTTTAATTTAGTTTTAGGGTTCCGTACCCAAAGGCTGTAAACGGGATATTATTAAGCATACCTTGTCTGTCTGTCTGTCTGTCTGTCCGTCCGTCTGTCCGTCCTGTCGTTTAACAGCTGTATCTTTCGAAACATAATAGATAGCAAGTTGAAATTTCACGGAATATGTAATGTTACGGCGGATGTTTAAGAAATAATAATAAAGTCAAGGAGAAAAACTACTGAGAGATCTCCATGCAAAAAAATATCCAGAACGTATTTTTGTATTTGCTTTAGTGTACGGTAATACGTACAAGCGTCAAACTTAGCATTATTATAGTACGCAAAATAAAATAAAATATAAAATTAATAATGGCGAGTCTGTGACAAATTTCTGTTCACCACCAACTCGGGCGCGGTCGGTACCTGGATGGGTGACCCCCTGGGCGTGATTTTGTCTTTTTGAACTACTTTTGGTGTTTTATAGTGGTACGTTACGGCCTCACTGCGCGAGCCCGATTCGCACTTAGCCGGTTTATTTAAATTTTCATACTATTAAAATTATCCACCCACAAGATGGACGGACGATCTAAAAGAGATCGCAGGGAAACGCTGGATGCAGGCCGCTTCCAACCGGCCCTTTTGGAGATCGATGGGGGAGGCTTATGTCCAGCAGTCGACGTTCTATGGCTGAAATGATGATGATGATGATGAAAATTACTTTAATTGAATGTGCTTAGTTATGTAAAAAATTTAAGACGTGGAATGTGGATAAACATACATAATTTTTAAACAAAGTAGGTACGTAACGCAATAAAAATTGTATGAAAATTTGGCGATGATTTTTAAGCCCTTTATTTTAACCAACGGAACAGGGAGGAGGTTCTCAAGTCAACGTGTATAGAGTCTGTGCGGAAAGAGAACCGTCATAAAATTTGAGGGCGCAACTGTGTTTTTTTAACGTATTTGCTATGGTGACAACAATTCACTTAAAAACAACACAAAACAAAGCTGTATCCGTCACGTAAATACCACGAAGTATAGTTTGACATTTGACAGATGGCTGGGCTGGGCTGCCATATAATAATCAAAATCATATTGTTTTGTAGTTCCATTTTTCGCCACGACGGTTCTCTTTCCGCACAGACTCTACCTACATTTCTTTTATGTCATGATCATCAGCCAGAAGACGTCCACTGCTTAACATAGGCCTCCCCCTTTAACCTCCACACTGAACGACAGCCTGCCTTTTGCATCCACTGGATGCCAGCGACTCTCACTATGTCGTCGGTCCATCTAGTGGGAGGCCTACCTACGCTGCGTCTTCCGGTTCGTGGTCTCCACTCAAGAACCTTTCTTCCCCATCGGTTATCGGTTCTTCGAGCGATGTGGCATTGAAGTTGAAGTCAACTTCTTTTATGTATGACGTATAAATTTTTACCATGTAGTCGGAATTTGATGTTTTTTTTTCTCAGGCGCATTCTCAAGAACCTTTAGCCGAGTGAAGCTCACCTACAACCCGCTGTACGCTACCGTGATGACGTTTTTCAATAAAATAGAGGAGCCCTGCGACTTGTACTATAAATTGAAGGCCAAGCGATACTTTAAGGTGTATTTAATAGCATTGAAGAATCGGTACAGGCATCGAGGTAAGAACTTTCGGCAGAACTGTTTTTTTTTTTTTTTTTTGTATATATTGGCTTGTGCTTGGCTGCCAACTCGCCTGATGTTAAACGATGATGCCTACGATGGAGTACGCTTGCCTAGAAGAAACTTATTCACTCTCGACTTGAAGACATCCAGATTGTAACTATCGGGGAACACCCACTCAGGCAGCGAATTCCACAGACTAGCAGTTCGCACAAGTACCTACTACACATTGTCTGCTACGTTTTGCTTAGTTTAAGTGACAGTGTAAGTGCTACTAACCGTTTTTCTAGCGGACTGCTTTAGCGGGCACAAACAATCGACACCGCTTTATGGTTCATATTCCGAAAACCCGTACGAAGCGCTTTGATTCCGCTTTTATTATGCGAACTGCTAGTCTGTGGAATGCGCTGCCTGAATGGGTGTGCCCCGATAGTTACAATCTGGGTCTTCAAATAACGAGTGAGTGGGTTTCTTCTAGGCAAGAGTGCTCCATCGTATACCGCATCATCGCTTAACAACAGACGAACGGCGGTCAAACGAAAGCCTATATAAAAAAAAAAAAAAAAACACTGTCACTTGCACTAATCAAAAACTTGCAGACGAAGTACAAGTTGCAAGTACGTACTACGCAGCAACTTGCTACTTGTCCTTGCAACTTGTACTTCGCATAGTCTACAACGGGCTTAGCTCACAAGTCAATATTAGTATAGAAACAATATTAAAAAAGTTATATTTTAGGGGGGAGGAACTACTTCTCAACCATAATATACCCTACAATGTACAAACTTACACTAAAGTTTATACATGAAAAATTATTTTTTTTTGGCTTACTCACATTTCATTTGTAACCCTGCAAATAACGCAATGCGTAAGGAAAACTTCTTGATTGGTTCCGATGCAGAAACCTACCGCAAAACGATAAAACTCGTGTTTACCTCCAAATAAAGAATTTACGGTCTCTCCATAAACTCTCGCCAACTCGCGATTGTGAGGAAATATATATAAAACTGATATAACACCAATAAGATTCATTGGAAAAGTTGGAAATGTAGAATAGGACAATGGAACTAATAAAGGTTTCTATTTCACTTTCGCTGAGAATTCTGGAAAAGATCCAAGCAATGTGTTTGCGATTTCTGAGAAATAGCTTTATATTGAGATAAGTGTTGATCAAATTCTAGTTACTTCGTATATTTTCGTTCTCAAGTTGTCTAGAATTGTAAGAATTGAATGTCACACATTTTATGACTGAAAATAATTATACTATAGTCACCGCCACAGAAAAGAAAAAAAAATTGTTTAAATTAGAACGGCTGTCAAGGCATTTTAGTAAGATTTTTTTGTAGCCAGTTGCACCCATATAAACGAAACGTCAGTTATTTGAAATCAGTTAGCAGCTGTGATGCGGACAAAGAACTTTTAGACGTAACCCAAAAAGGTAAGGTCCAAGTTCTTTGGATGCGGAGTTCGATGCGTTGACATAAATGATAATGTTCAAGCAAGATTCTGTCATAATACCTGGCGACAGATTTTCCTTCTCATTTCCGTTCTATTTACTTCTCTTTTCTGTGGTCACCGCGTTACCAACTGAGCCGTCGAGCAATAAACGTCATACCATAAGACCTGTAAGTGCGAGCGAGATAGATAGATATGACATGTGGGTGCGAACGAGATGAGATGAGCAATGATTTATGACCTGACGACTCAGATGGTAATGCGTTTTATATAGTCTATTATTTGATTCTACCACAGAATAATAAAGAGCATAGAATCCGTCAGGTGATTTAAAAAGCGTTTTACAGGTCCCTAGTACATTAAAATAGTGTACAACCCTGCAATTTGCCGTCTTGTCCAAAATATATCTGTTTCGTTCTGGTAACAACAATTTTGGCATGTAACATGTTTAATGCGTTCGTGCTAAATTAACTACTTCTATGCTTTAGTCCATCTTTTGAGGATTCTACTCTCCTTCGACTTTGAAGTTTTTCCTTCTGAAGTAGGAATAACATTTTCAAGTAGTAAATATTATTGAGTTTCAGAAGATATCTTCAAAAAGGCCATGGTTAAAGTCAAGCAGAAACAAGTATCAATGGTTTTTTAACCGACTTCGAAAAAGGAGGACGGTTCTCAATTCGGCCCGTATTTTTTACATATTATATTTTATGTATGTACAGCGATTATGCCGTGTTTAAAATATTATTTAGTTCTGTGTAGTGTCATATTAACATAATGTTTGTGTTTTGTGGATTTTTGAAGTCGGTTTCTTTTTAATATAATTATTTTAAGCACACAATGTTAGTGCTGATTATCTTCAAACGGTTGAACAGAATCGATCGACCAAATCACTTTGTCAGTTTTAATGATAAAATGTAATTTATTTATTTTCGTATTTCAGGAATAGCCAAGGAAATGTTAAAAGCAGCCATCAGACTGGCTGCAAGTGCTTTCGTGCCCGGTATAGCAGGTATTTTGAAACTCATAGGTCTTATTAAAATAACCCACAGTACCTTTGGATTAGTTACTCCGTGTCTATTTTGAATTCTCTCAGTAAAGACAAAACATATGTATATATTCGTGATATTTTTGTACACATTGTCATCTGACCCCAAACTAAGCAAAGCATTGTACTATGGCTGCCAGAGACTGATATGCAAAAATGTCCCAAATATTTATTTACTTACACTTTTTTTTAATACAAATTTAAATTCATATAAACACATACAAACAAACACCAGATATAGAACAAACACAAATGAATGGAATGAATGAAACACAAACACATGTCACATGAATGTTGACACACACACGCACGCATGCATACACACATTCACATTACATCCAAACACATAAAAAAACAAAAAGTGTACATAATTTAACATAAATAAAAATTATAACCCGTTTCCATGGTTCTCGTTGGGTATGGAAAATCTGCAAAGTGTCTGCCAACTACTCCACCCGTGTACCTGTTACATCTCAATTTTTTCGGTTCGATAAATACGTCACCCGTTAGATACCTACCTTACCAACGACTTCTTGGATTTTATCTTCTTGTCTATCAGGTATCTTTACAAGTGGCCGTAGTCAGCAAATTGCAGAAGAGTTGGGTTTCAAGAAGCACGAAGAGATTTATTACACCAGATATATTGTTGATGATCAGGTAGGTTTGCGAGTCTACCCGTCATACTGTCCATACAAACGCTCATACGAGATTATGGCGTTACAAATATTTTTTTATAAGAAATTCTGAGCAAATAGGTATCTTGTGCATGGTGGCATTTTTTTTCATTAACTTATAATAAAGTTGATCATAAATGGAGCCCATCAAAGAAAACAAAATTAAAATTTGTTCAAAGTAATTAGTAATTAATTAGTTATAAGTATTTTAATTAACTAAAGTAAAGTTTAAATAATTAAAAAAAAAAAAATTACTAATTAAAATTAAAGAACGCCCTATACTGTGTTATGACGTCACGCCTCAGACTATACAATAATAATATAATATACAAATTAACAATATAACAATAATATACAAATGCTATACTAACACACGCTTTGTGAGAAACGGACAGAGTATCCCCTCTCTATCCCCACTTAAAACTTTAAGCGCACATATCTCAGAGATTTATCAGTAAATTTAATAATTTTTTTCAGTATTTTTAATGTATTTAGTTATATTCATCGTTAAGACTGTAATTTTTTGTAAATTATACATTAGGACACATGTCTATTAGGCATAGCTTACGAAAAAAATGGGCATTAAATGTAGCATAAACTTGAAAAGCTTTTTAAAAAACATTTATTTCCTGGATCATATTTTCTGTGATTCGTGATGCGGTCGCGAGTAAGTGGCGGCATTTATCGAATGCCAACTGAGGGATATGGTGCTGTCCCTCTTTTTTCGCAGTCCCTCTTTTTCATACACTGTGCTAGATGAAACGACAAGCTTTCAGACCATGATTGCGTTGAACTTGAATGGCATAGTTCAAAGCCTAAACTAAAACAAAAAAACTTTTAAAGGTATACAAGTTATGCACCATCTGTAAAGACTTTCAATCTTCCAACCAATTGTATAGCATCAACATCTAGGTTCCATTCTAATTCCCCTAAAACACAGCGCCTACCAAACCTACTTATGTCCATTACTTTATGTTGAATCCTACGTAATATTGCAAAGCTCTTCTGGTCTTTAACATCATTTCAGTACTTTTAGATGCAGTTGAATTCTTTGTCTCTCGAATTAATTATACGTGTTCAACAGATGGTGTTCTGGGATATCGGTGCAGGAAACCACGGTGCTGCTCTCATGTCTTACCGGATCCCTGACATTGAGGAGCCAGAAGATCTCTTCCAATGTCTATCTTCTCGCTTCAATATTCAACAGCTACAAGATGACGATGAACCTATAGTTGAATGATTCTTCTTGACGGTCTGAATAATGGGTTTAAGCTTTTCCAAAATTTTATTTTGGTCCTTCGGGCTAAGTTATTATGTTTGTACCAACGTTCTGAATTAACGAAGTTTTTGGCATTGTTTGTTTGTTCGCTTTCCACGCAAAAATGGCTGAGCCAAACTTAAAGAAATTAATTTTAAAGAAATTAAGGCAAGGGTTAAACATTGACATTTGTCTTTATATTCTTCGTTTACATTCGGCTCGGAAGAAGATAGAAGAGAAAATTTGTGTGACCATAATATAACAAGCTTTAAATTGTTACTTGTGTTACCTAATATTGTGATAGACGTTATACGAATTTATGGTCTGAAAAATAAATACTCAATCAAATTGTGACTTCAAAAGATTTCTCTTATTTAAAATTTAACATCTGCGCACCGCCACGTGCGACAGGAGCCTTTTTTTGTTAGTGTTCCTAGTTTTGTGTTTTTGTACAATTTTTAAACTAAACCACACAATAAATGTAAGTAAACGTCACTGAATTTGATGGCTCTAAAATAGTTTTTACCCTTCTCTTACAAATTGAAATGAAAAGAGACGCGTACCATCGCTTAACATCAGGCAAATTGGCGGTCAAACGCAAGCCTATTACTAATTTAAAAAAAGCTTTTGGTCCATCTGATGGTAAGCAGAAACCGCCGTATGCAACTGCAACACTAGATAATATTAGTTACGTCAGATTGGTATAGTTTCGTGCCTGGTATGACAGAATCAACGCCAATTTCAAATTAGAGTGCATCTACGCATCTACATAATTATGAAATTAAACTATTAATAAGAAAAGAAAAGAAACAGATTTTACGAGTCCGCCATATTGAATTTAGTGTGATTTCAGTTTATCCGGTGTACCTGATCCGCCATCTTTGGGAGTCGACCATATTGGATTTAGAATGACGTGATTTAGCTAACCATATATTGTCATCCAAATTGAGTGTATACGAAAATTCAAATTAATAGGTCGGGGATGACTGTTTTAAAATTCAGTCGCTAGATTTGACCAAAACTAATTATAAGGCAAGTGAAATAAGAGCTTGTAAGATATGTAAGATTTTTTGTAAGCAAGCAATCATAATAGTAACTGAAATTTTATTCATATTTGTTGCGACAAGACATGAGGATATTTCGATGCTTTGCTTTTGATAGCTTCGTCACGGTACGGTCCAGTGTAAAATGGATCATACCACCCTTTACAAAAGATTCACTTTTGGTGAGATAAAAATGATGTAAGTACCTTAAACAGACTGTCATACCAACATGTAAATTCGCCCATAAAACGCACATTGTTGGAATAACGGGACGTTTTTTATCGCTCTGTTCATAGAGGGGCATTCCTCAAGTGCTTTACGATCTATAAACCAACTATAAACCCTTAAATTGACACTATGGGTCAAACGGATGACATCGATAAAGAGATACCTATGTCCATTGTATGATAAAATGAATATTAGAGAAGGGAACTTAAACTTACCACGGCCATTGCAACATGGTCGAAACGTCGATAATCACTTTTTGTGAATCTAGAGTGAAATACCTCTTCATCGTTTCTGTTATCCTGGTACCTGGTATCGACAAATCGAATTGCAAATCCTCGTAGTTCGATTGATTTTCAATGATCGAACTGAAAGGACCTAAAAATCTTCGTGGTTCGCTTGATTGAACTACGCGATCGAACCTCGCGGCCGGAAGGGAGCGAAAGGTACATATTTTTACCTAAATTAAATAATATGTGATAAGTCCCGATAAACATTTAAAACATGTGATCAAATCGCGAAAGTTAAAAAATTACTAACTTTAATAAATGCCTGATTTTCATATCATTTTAACCCGAAAAAACTCGAAAAGTACACGTATTTTATTTTTATTTTGTTAGCCCACTAGTTTTACATAATCATCAGCTAGAAGACGTCCACAGTTGAATATAGGCCTCCTTTTTAGACCTTCACACTGAACTGCATCCACTGGATGCCCGCGACTCTCACGATGCCGTCGATCCATCTGTCGACGTTGTTGATCTGTCTGTTGACTTTTACTATTTGCAAAGTGGGGTGTAGGATCGTTGTTAAACTATAATTTTAGTTGAAAACCACAAAAACAACCACAACCAGTTGGACAAAATAGTTGGACCAACACTCCTCAGATACACAAAAGCAAGCTTATTTTCGTTAAATAAAATGAGATGATCCTCAAGCGTAGACTGAACTTTAAATAGTCCTAAACACTCTTGAAACAGTCCCTACACACTCTTGCAATAGTCCTTAAACACTCTCGCATCTGTCCCAAACACTCTTGCAATAGTCCTTAAACACTTTTGCATCTGTCCTAAACACTCTTGCAATAGTCCTTAAACACTCTTGCATCTGTCCCAAACACTCTTGCAATAGTCCTTAAATACTCTTGCATCTGTCCCAAACACTCTTGCAATAGTCCTTAAACACTCTTGCATCTGTCCCAAACACTCTTGTCATAGTCCTTAAACACTCTTGTATCTGTCCCAAACACTCTTGCAACAGAATCTAACTAAAAATTCTTACCGAAATTGGAATACAGACACGCGTACTTGAAAATCGCCTCATTTTTATCACCCATAATTCCTCATTCGGACATAGAGGGTCACTGCTCAACTGCTTTACGACCTATAAACCCGTAAACGGACGGACATAGAACGTAAATTAGGGCAATTTACTTGGATCAGTTGAATGCCCCTGCATTTAGAGCTACAGGTGTTATACTTATGATATTTGTAAGGGATTCTTGGGGACGACGTGTAAATTTTATGACATTGCGTTTTACTCGTATACTCCACCTAAAAGCTGCGCTCAACGACCAGAGCTTATATCTTATTGCACGATTTCAACATATTTAAAGTTTTTTTTTTAGTAATAGGATAATAATATAATTTTAAGCATTGTAATAATATAGTTTTAAGTATTGTGTGTATACCCAGAGCACTCACGCTCACTTAAAGGCTCCTTCTTGCGGCGGCGTCATGTAGCGGGTCGCCCTCTTCCCTCAGATATGGCGAGGAGAGCACGGGTGCTGCTTGCGGGAGCTGGACTGCTTGATGTAAACACAGTAATATTCCTTTTGTATAGTCTTAGTTTTATGTCATATCAGAAATAGTTGATAAAATAAATTGTAAAAGTTGACAAAGGGCACGGACCTAGGAGACTGTGAAACAGCAAAAAGAAACACTGTTTTAAACCATATCACGGTTGTTCACTACAGCTATATGATTATTTACGGGAAATATTGGGAGCTCATCCAAGACCGGTTTGGCATTATATCATAGGAGATAGAAAATAACGTGTTTTTCGAGTTTTTTCTCACGATCAGATCTCTTACACCGTCTTATAGAATATCAATTTTCCATAGACAATTTACAATGTTATTTATAAGATAATGTCTAAACGTTTCTTTTTGAAGGTTCCGTACCCAAAGGCTGTAAACAGAACCCTATTACTAAGGCTACGCTGTCTGTCAGTCTGTCTGTCTGTCCGTTCTACCTTTAAACGGCTGTATCTTTCAAAGTAACCATAATATATATCTAGTTAAACTTTTCACAAAATATGTAATTTGTAACGGCGGATTAAGTAAGAAATAATAATTTTTATCCCAAAAAATTTACATTGTATCAAATCGTTTTGTATAATTTCAGGATGGCCTTTTGTTAAATCTTTAGTGTATAAAACAAAATTTAGTACTTGCGTCAGAAAGATAGCGATACGAAATCTTAAATTACTTTTTGCGCTGCCTCAATCGGGACGCTTTTTGTCTCATAAAGTTCTATAATGATGTTGAAAGAGACTTCCTTACAGAAAAATAACTTATTTAATCTAACTTGGACGGAAACATTCCGGATAAAGATCTCTGTTTCATTAAATTGTCAGGTTTCTGAAAGCGGACACTTGGTGCTTTGTATGGCATCAATCAATTTCGATGGCCGTTGATCAAAATTTAGGCCTCGTTTACGAAAACGCGGGCGTGCGATTAAGACCGCGCTTACATCACATCATCGTCGGTCATTTGCAAATTATTAACATTTTAATAATTGTAAAAAATTTGCAAGTTGAAGTGGCAATGGGCAGGCCACATTGCTCGAAGAACCGATAACCGATGGGGAAGAAATGTTCTGGAGTGGAGACCACGAACCGGAAGACGCAGCGTAGGGAGGCCTCCCACTAGATGGACCGACGACATTGTGGGAGTCGCGAGCATCCACGGGATGCAAAAGGCAGGCTGTAGTTCAGTGTGGAGGTTAAAGGGGGAGGCCTATGTTCAGCAGTGGACGTCTTTTGGCTCATGATAATGATGAACATTTTAATAAATACGGATCATTCTCGATAGATCCTTTGCTAAGATCCATACCTACAGGATCTATAGAATTTTTTCTCTCTTTAGATCTCATTTTAAAATTATGGATCAATCAAGAACTTTCTCAATAGATCTATTAGTAATTCCTCGATCACCATGCTGATAATAATTTTTTTTTTTTTTTACTCTTTTATATTGTATATTTTTGCCACAAAATAGACGATGTCTATGCTATGGTTTCTTCGCGATGTTTTCCTTCCTCTCCAGCTCTTATTGCTAGGTTTTGTGGTTTGGAATTTAAACGCACAAAACCTCAGAGCAAATAGAAGTCCAGAGTCCCTACGGCGCGTGAATTCCCTATAAAGTGAGTTACCATCAGGTGAGTTGTGGTCAAACGCTAGCCCATTTCATCATAAAAAAAAAAAAAAAAAAAAAAAATACACGACTCACGCAGCCATACGCATTAAAAACTACGTGAATTTCTTGTCAGAAGGTCGTACTGAAAACATTCGTTTTAAAAAGAAACAATGACTTCTTGCAGTGTTAAGAACAGTAAAAACAACACAAAAGTAAATAAGAAGAAGGATGGAATATTTCCGCACTTAAGTATTTATATTATCTCTATACATGTTTCAAAAAGTGGCTTCACTTTTCGTGTTCGCGGTTTTCCCTCTGTATTTTTATTTGCTCTGAGCACAAAACATAGAACTTTTTTCGTTACAAGCACAGTAATAGTATTTACGCAAGCTATTTAACAGTGTATATAACGGGCTTGCAATTCATTAGGTACTTACTCGCTCGTCTCTAGTTTATTCATAGTAAATTTTGATATAGACATAAAAAGGTTTAGGGGTCAATTCGGCGGCAAAAAACTCGAGCGCGCAGCCGAGTTGACTATAATTTTAATTTACGAGGAGTGCACAGAAATAACGTACGGTACGGTATTGGTACGTACGTATCTATGTGAAATTTATAGTATGTATAAGTAAATAAATAAATATTCAAGACATTTTTGCACACACGGTCATCTGACCTCAAACTAAGCAAAGCTTGTGATATGGCTGCCAGAGACTGATATACATACATACATAGTTTTTAATGCATACTTAAATAGATATTAACAACCAGATATAGAACAAACACATAATGTTCATCACATAAATGTTTGTCCTAGGTGGGAATTGAACCCACGCCCCCAAGCTTAGAAGGTAGGTTCACTACCAACTGGACCAACGGGCTTATCAAACATAAGTATAAGTACATAGTATTCAGTATTTATTTGTATGTATGTTATATCTATAATCTATATCGCCAACCCTTATTCCTCTTTCAGTAATGCCCATCCAAAGGTCACTTGAAAGGTTGCTTGAAGAAAATCCCTTAAGGCGATAAGGCCGCCTTATAGTTTGAGTATTTTGCCTTGTGTATTTTGACTTGTTTTAATTTTATTGTGTTTATGTTGTTTTAATTTTTTAATAATGGATAATTTTGATGTTCTTATATGGGTTAAGCCTGAAATAAATGAATTTTGAATTTGAATTTTTGAATATAGTGCTGGGTTTTGTATTAATTTTAAATAATTTTGTAATTTGTTCGGCGTATAATAAAGTGAGTTGAATTGTATTGTATTGTAAATAAGGCGAAATATAAATTAGGCGATACGTCTTTATTGAATTGGTTCAGAATTGCTTTAAATAACAAATTAATTTAATTACTCTCAATACCTTCTAATAATAGAGGTGACCTATACACAGGTGACCTTTCAGAGTCTTGGCATCTCGTTTTATTATAATAAATATTCTGAGAAGCTAAATTCAAACAAAAGTTTGTTCTTAACGCTACTTTAAGTTTCTAATACCTAATTAAGAATCACGCCTTTTAATTTTAAGGGAAGCTAATTTGAATTAGGGAGTTTTAAGTCCAACTTTAGTACTTAGGCTTGCTTAATTGTATTGCTAAGTTCGTATTTTCGTTGAATAACTGAAAAGTTTGCTGTTAAGAATTAGTGAAGGGAAAATGTTAATATTAAAGTTATCGATTAAAATATGAGTTATGATGAACATTTCAAATTTGTTACAATGTTAACTATTAGATTATAGACGTGGTCCTTAACTATTGGACCTTTGAAAAAACTCAGAGTCACACAGCAGGCAATGGAGAGAGCTATGCTCGAAGTTTCTTTGCGTGATAGAATCCGGAACGTGGATATTCGCCAAAGAAAAAGAGTCACCGACTTATCGAGCTGTCGTTCAGTGTGGAGGTTTAAGGGGAAGGTCTTTGTTCAGCAGTAGACGTTTTCTGGCTGAGGACTATGATGATAATAACTATTTAATATACAAGGTTATTGATAACGTATTTTTATCGGATAACAGGAAAGGGTCGGCGGAAATCTGCCTTATTACTATATCCGATTAGTTTGTTCCGTGGTTTCACCCGCTATCTTACGGGTACAGTATTTTTCTGGGTTTCTAGCGGACTTGACATACTGGCGGCTCTGTTTGCGCAACCTACTAAAATATAAAATAATCTTATTCTACGTACATTATAGAGCGCGTCGATAACAAACCCTTAATAGATTTTTCTCGAATTGGAACTTTTATTGTATTGAAATGAATTAACTACTTATCTGTAGTAGAAATTATTAAATGTACACATAAGTTATCCTCGAACAAAATTAAATGTACATAAATGAACGCCGTCATATTGTCGTAAACTCTCTGAGGCCTTCGTTTTGCTCGCAATTGATAGTCTGAAACGTCATCTCGTTTACTAACACTTGTGTCTATACATCTCATCATCTTCATCTCATCAATCATCAATCTCATTGTCATCTTGTGTATCGATATCTTTAGTGTATCAATCTATCGATATGATAGAGTTGTCGATAAAGTGTTTCACATCACTATGTCCGTAACGAAATTATAACACAGGAAATTACAAAGTACGTTTTGTTATTCTGAAGGGGCCAGAACACAAATTGCCGTTTGCTAAGTAAATATTCAGACCAAGTTGGAATTAAGAGGCCAACGTCAATCAAAATGATCTTTAGCTTGAGAGAGAGAGTCAGATAGTCAGCCACTCAATGTGCGAGAAAAGGATGGATGGTCTGAAAGTTTAATCAAAAACAATCCATTTCAATATTATTTATTAACAAAGCGAGAAGGGTTGGTCGGTACTGATGAAGTAATTAGGGTTGATGCGGCAAATTTACTGACTGTTACTTAAAAAGATAGACGGGCTTTTTATCTAATCAGCTTATGCATAAACAGTCGTTAAGGGGCAGCTAAATGTACGTGGTTTTCTCGCTCGCGCGTTTCAACGTTTTTGAAGACAAAAAAACATCGAGTGAGAATTAAAAAAACCCATACGCATTATCTTTAGAATGACATGGGGGATTTGAGTGTCTTCAAATCACGAGTGAATCGGTTTCGTCTAAGCAAGCGTGCTCCAAAGTAGACCGCATCGTCGTTTAACATCAGGCGAGATGGAGGTCAAACGCAATCCTATTATTTACACAAAAAAAAATTGCAAGTGCGTTAAAGTAATTTTAATGATGTTGAGTTTAATGAACTTAAAAAACTCTAAAACCTCCTTCGTAGCTGAGGAACCATGCACTTGCAGACACATTTTTTTGTCGTATTTCGTCGTCGACGTCGTATTAAATATGGGCCGCTGATGGTAAGTGATCACCGTTCACATAATTATATTATACGTTGACCCTTAGATTGTAGAAGAACCTCATGTTATAGTTATTCGAAAATGCCGCAGTTAGAAGCTCATTCCACAAATAGCAGGCATGAGTCATCGAGATACAATTTCTATAGAGTCACGATCTCTCAGTGAAGACAGTCAAAAACGTCCGAGCGTCATTGTACATAACGTCTAAATTGGAATAAATGTGGCATTGTGAACTATACTATAATTTTATCAATAAAATTATATAGTTTACAATGCCACATTTATTCCAATTTATGCAAGCGATATAACGTCTAAATTGGAATAAATGTGGCATTGTGAACTATATAATTTTATGGCATTGTGAACTATATAATTTTATCAATAAAATTATATAGTTCACAATGCCACATTTATTCCAATTTAGACGTTATGTACAATGACGCTCGGACGTTTTCGGTGTTTTCACTGAGAGATTGTGACTCTATAGAAATTGTATCTCGATGACTCATGCCTGCTATTTGTGGAATGAGCTTCTATTCTTTTATAGTGTTCAAAGGTAGTTGTCCGCTGTCATCGTAGCTCTGACATCGCGCGGCGTTTGTCGGATTGCGGTTACATTGTAACTAACTAAAAAGTCTGCGCAATTCGTAGCGTGAACAGAGTCACTTTTGACACGATTGTGACTCTATAAATATATTATATTGTATCTCGATGCGTGAAACGCACCGCGTGCAATTTCCACAGATCTATAAGTCAGCCACTTTAGGTCGCTGCACTAGTAAAATGACCTCTATATTTTGTACCTTATCCAATTTTAGAAATTACTCGCTCGTCAATATAAACGAATTTCTCAATTTATGTAAATGAATCGAGTTTCGTTTGGTCATGAACGTCTGTCATTATTACCGAAACGATTCAATTCACCCCTTTGATTGAAGGCCGCTTGAATCGGTAAGCATCTGGAGGAGGCTGGTTTGAACAAAAATACTTCATAAATTTATTTGTTTTTTTATTTTATTTTAATATAATAATACTCCAAAAGCTGTACAGTAGATCCAAAAGTAAATCACTACTACTGTGGTATCATTAGGTATCTCTTTCGATTATTACTAGGGCAAGTGCCTTAAGCAAAGAGGTCGCCCGAAGAATCCAACTCGGATGGGCAGCGTTCGGGAAATTGCGTGACATCTTCTCGTCCAAGATACCACAGTGCCTCAAGACGAGGGTGTTTGGCCAGTGTCTGTTGCCAGTGATGACAAATGGTACTGAGACGTGGTTCTTAACTGTTGGCCTTTTGGAAAAATTCATAGTCACACAGCGGGCAATGGAGAGAGCTGCTCGGAGTATGTTTGCGCGATAGAATCCGGAACGTAGATATTCGCCAAAGAACCAGAGTCACCGACATAGCTGTTAAAATTTGCAAGTTGAAGTGGCAATGGGCAGGCCACATTGCTCGAAGAACCGATAACCGATGGGGAAGAAAGGTTTTGGAGTGGAGACCACGAACCGGAAGACGCAGCGTAGGTAGGTCTCCCACTAGATGGACCGATGACATTGTGAGAGTCGCTGGCATCAAATTGATGCAAAAGGCAGGCTGTCGTTCAGTGTGGAGGTTAACCTCCACACACATAACAACAAAAAACATAAGCCATAACAGTGGTAAGCAGTGGGCGTCTTCTGGCTGATGATGATGATAATTTGGCTATGCAGACAGACTAGTGGATTTAAGCTTCATAGTAAGCAACTGCCCTAGTGTGAAATACCTCTACTTCTTACTCAGAACGCCCACCCTTCTCTCAGCATATTTAGCCTTTGATCCTAGGTACCGCTGTATTTGGGTCTCTGCGTCAACCTAATAAATATGTTAACTACCTATTTACTAGTCCAATAATGTTTTCCACTATTTGTTTATTCTGCATTATTACCTGGGTAAATAAAGTGGAATAAATGAGTCGTATTTGATTATCTAGGAATGGAATCACCCAGGTGTGAAAAAAGGTCTTTGTACTTCATTCAAATAAAACAAATTCTAACGTTTTGCGCAAACTTTTAAATTTACTATTTTCTAGTGACTGGCCCTCAAAGTCACGGCCAATCAACTTTTATATCGCAAAACCATTAGGGTGTGAAAATAAATCCTTTCGTATTGAGAAATCTTGCTTTGAAACAAAATATATCTTTTAATAATGGCACAAAGTCATTGCGAAAATCCAATGTTGGTAAAACACTGTTTTAAACGATCACGGTTGTTCACTAAAGTTATATGATTATTTACGGGATATTTCCCGTGGTAAGGTTGTGGAATGAGCTCCCGATATTTCGGCGCAGTTACATGCACCGTGTTCACGGGAAGACACAACCACGGGACACGGGATGTCTACCCGTGAACATGGTGCATGTAACTGCGCCGAAATATTGGGAGCTCATTCCACAACCTTACCACGGTAAATATCACGTAAATAATCATATAACTCCAATGTTAGTGTACAAAATATCAAGATTCATTGTACTTGGTTTAAAAGAGAGTTGTCTTGATCTATTCGAGAGATTCGCCTGAAACACAGGATTACCTAGTTCAGGCTCACGTGTTTTATAGACCTAATTATGTTTACTTGTTTTGTATTTTTGTCAGAACTTTTTATAATTTTTTTCGCTCAATACGTCTTCATCTTCACCTTCAATCATTGTTTTTTTTGTTTGATGATTGATTGATGTACTAACACATTGTACATAGTGTAGGCGGACTTAAATGAATAAATAAAATTCCCTCCTTTTTGAAATCAGTTAAAAATAGACATGACTTGCAAAGTATAGATAACATGCGCAATGCCCCACGTAGGACTTTGATATATAGGGTTACACAAAACGGTGGTACTAAACCGAATGGAGGCCATGTTACTCATCATAACGAACAACTTTTAATATGGCACCACAGTGAAATTGTGAAAAAATCAGCAGTATGATGACCTCCTTTCGACTAAGTATCACCGTTCCGTTTATCCCATTGAAGATTTTTTTTACTAAGAAACTTTACGTGCTTATTTATACTCGTGTAGTAAAAGTACAAATTCTTTGCAAAAGTATCGTTTTCCATTCAAAATCTCATTATTTATAACCCTAAACCACAGAGCCATGGACGATATAAAAACCAACAGTTTTATCGTTTTATTTGTGTGTATGCCTACTCCCAATCACTCGTAACAGATTCTATTTGATATGAGAGTTCCGTGCTTTAGCATGATAGAAAAACGCTAGTCGTGAAGTTTGTCAACCAAAAAAGGATTAATGATTAGGTATACTAAACACAAAATTAGATTATTTTTTTTAAAAGTAATTGACTTTTCCATCTATTTATAGCATTTTAGGTATAAAATAATGCATGAATTTACCAAATATAATTATCATAGGCATAAGGTGTGAAATAATAACTCTGAAAACAGTGCCTAAAAAATTTAACCGTACTATATGTATACCAAACATTTAAAACCCGAAGTAAGTTTTAGTTCATCATCATCATCATCATCAGCCAGAAGACGTCCACTGCTGAACATAGGCCTCCCCCTTTAACCTCCACACTGAACGACAGCCTGCCTTTTGCATCCACTGGATGCCAGCGACTCTCACTATGTCGTCGGTCCATCTAGTGGGAGGCCTACCTACGCTGCGTCTTCCGGTTCGTGGCCTCCACTCAAGAACCTTTCTTCCCCAGTTCTTCCAAGTTTTAGTTAACGGTCTAGAAAAATTGGTTAATTCAAATAGGGTTAAATCGGCCACGCAACCGGGTTAATTACCGCCGAGACAGCCTCTAACTAGTAAGTTTGGAGATTTCACGTTGTGGATGTATTATGTAGATTAAACAGCTATTAATTTACAAAGACCAGATAATGGAACAAGTTAAAAACAAAATAAGTCCACATTTTAACACATTAGACTTATTTTTGCAAAATAATTAAAAAAAAAAACAGAAGATCAAAACACTGTTTTAAACTATCACGGTTGTTCACTAAAGTTATATGATTATTTACGGGATATTTACCGTGGTAAGGTAGTCTTCCCGTGAACATGGTGCATGTAACTGCGCCGAAATATCGGGAATTCATTCCACAACCTTACCACGGTAAATATCCCGTAAATAATCATATAACTTTAGAAGAAACAAAGTCTTAAGGGAAATAAAAAGGTCGGAATGGAGACGAAATATAACGGAACCCTCGCTGCAGCAGTTAGATATTTACTTTGCAGATTTTATTTACAAAAAATCGCGCCAGCGTATTTTGAATTGAAACGTTCAGATAATAGTCAACGTTTGCATTAAAAAAAGAAAAAAATAAACGCTTTTGAGTAATGGATATTCCATTAAAACGTCCGTAGCACAGATCGTTAGGCGTATTTTAATGCTTGTATTGTTAAAACGTAATATAAAAGTATAAAAGAGATTTTAATGACACCAATAACAATAACACCGATCAAATGTGCAATGCAATGAGAAGCCACAGGCAAAACTTATCTCAGATGGCACCACCTTCGCTGGTGCTGACATTTGTGGTTTATTTGAGGTTATAAACATTGCTCTTGAATGAAACAATAAAAATAAACTTTGTTTTTGAACAGTAAAATGTTTCTCTAATTACAATGGCGAATCTCAAAAATGAGGTAATACTTCCTTAGCTGGTAAAAAAGCAAATCTTTTGGTAAGGTAGGTATGCAATAAAATTATCAATATTAATTTGCTCATCGGAAGGAAAACGGTGTGTACCTCTATTTTTGCACTGAAAAAATGCACTACACAGAGGGATGTTTTAATACCAGACAGTATTTATTGTGTGATTACTAAAATTTTCTATTGATATTTAACACTTTTGACAGTGAAACAACACCAGCGATAATGCGCCACCTGGCGTGATAAATAAGCAGTGCGTCTCCCCATTGTCACAAGTAAAACACTATGTGGTTACGCCAGATTATAGTAATTATTTCAATTGTTTATATTTTGGTGCATTTCCTATATTTCTCCTTTACCTACCCTCAAACAGCACTAACAAGAACCTGCTCCGTAAACTATATTTGCAACGGACATGTACCTATGTGGATTAGCGCGCGGCGCAGGAGCGATCCGTGAAACAGTGTGTCATTGACTTCTGCGCGCATAGCACTAGGTGTAATTTTTGACCGCTTTCGCGTTTTGGTGCACTCATCCTAAGGTGATCTAATACTTCACCAGCTGACCATTGTGGTCTGGCAAATAACAATATTGTGGTTCGCCGAACAAATAACTGTGGTGTGTGAAATAAAGAGCCTAAGTAGTGACACGTGTCGAAGGCGTCACTGGACTTTTGGAGAGGAAAACGAGGAATACCAAGTAAGTGCTGTTCCCGTCTGTCCGAATCCTTCTCTTTCTTATTCTTATTCTTATTCGAGATGGGGGCGATAAGTCCTGCACTGACGTCCCGCTTGGGGTGTATTGTGCATTTCCCCCTACCAGCACCTACCCGAGCCAACCCAACTCCTTGAAATATCGGAGTGAGGCTCTGGGGCGCTGGCACAGTTGCTCCAGTGGCGTAGATGGTAATGAAAATAATGATGATGAAAAGCAATCCAGCTGTTGTGGCGACGTGGATGAAGAAGGCAATGGTGCTTCGTACAACCCGGTAGCGATTCTAGTTTCTTCTGTGGCTTCACAATGCCACAGCACATGCTTTACAGTTTCGTTCTCTTTCATGCAGCCACGACACAGTGGACTGTCCGTGGCTCCTAGCTTATACAAGTGACTATTCAAGTTGCAATGACCGGTTATAAGGCCTACTATAAGGCGAAGGTCCTGTCGTTGCAACTTCATTAGGTTGTTGGTGATCTTCCTGTCAAGAATTGGGAAAGCAGCTTTAGCATGCTTACAGTCGTCTGTCTTGTCCCACAGATTCTGTTGTTCTTTTTCGGTGTGACGACGCAGTAGCTCTCGCACTCCCATCGCTGATGGTTTGCAGAGGCCCACTGCGTCATCGCTTACCTGTTTCCTAGCACCCTCCTTGGCAAGAGTGTCTGCCGTTATATTACCTACGCAGGATTCGTGGCTTTTCGTCCATCTCACTATCGTTCTGTACTTGCTTGCGAGTGCTTGTAATACTTCTCTTTGTTTTGTGTGCCACTCTTCAAACCAAAAAATACAGTCCACTCATTTTCTAGGGGCCCTAATTGCCCCACCGTAACCTGGCGAATCCACTATGTTTAATGAAAACCATTCTGAAATGCCATAACACTGTTCTTAGACACTCTAATGCACTTGGTTAGTTTTTAAGGTTTCGCACACAAATGTTGTAAACGAGACCCTATTACTAAGCCTACGCTGTCTGTCTGTCTGTCCTTCCGTCTGTCCCTCTTATTCGAACCGTAATAAGTAGCTATAGTTGAAATTTGTATAATTTACTGGGAAGAAAATTTCTTGAGTGGAGACCAACGAAACGGAAGACGCAGCGTAGGTAGGCCTCCCACTAGATGGACTAGCAACATTGTGAAAATCGCGGGCATCCAGTGGATGCAGATGGCAGGGTGTCGGTCAGTGTGGAGCTTAAAGGGGAGGCCTATGTTCAGCAGTGGACGTCCTCTGGCTGATGATGATGATTGAGCATTTTCAAACTTCTAATGCTAAAACAATTCCCTGTATGTCTGTACATAAATTAATAGCTCCTATGCGTACCTACGCATGGTTGCTTAAGCCTCTAGATATTACCATAATTTTCATTATTATTAGCTCCACAAGCGAGTTTCATTTCCCACAGTAACAGTGGCCCGATAATGTCCCGGTTAAATTTCACAGTCTACTCACTCGAGAATTGTGAGCCGGATTCAGGATTGTAATATTTGGGCCTCAGGGGGGACAAGACCCACTTTCTGTTAGCGTCTGCGGAAAGGTGAAATTGAACGAAAATGACATTAGCTTGAGATAACATCTCTCAAGCTAATGTCATTGTCAATGTCATTTTCATACAATTTCATCTTTCCGCAGGCGTTAAAACTAACAGAAAGTGGGTCTTGTCTAACCCTACATTCAAAACCAGGGAGATAATGGTAGGGTGGCGTTGTGGGTGCAAACGCATTCAGTCTGGATGCCTTTAGTCGAATTCACCCTGCAGACTACCTTGCTGCCCTTCATTTTGTATATGCAAATTTCTTAGTTTGTTTGAAAAATTTGTAAGTGAGCCGTACCTACATACCATTTCAGCGTTAAGCGGTTTAGCAGTAAAATGAAAATATGTATAAAAAATGGAGACGCTTGAACACGAACGATAATTGTACTAAGGCATATCTTCCTTGTTTGTCTGATCTGAGGTAAGTGCCATTCATTTATCATTTAAGAGCACAGAAAAGAGAAGTAAATAGAACGGAAATGAGAAGGAAAAACTTATCAGGTTGATTTTTCATTTTCATTTGCGCAGTTTTAATTTAAGCGTAACTGTATACCAACTGCCAAGCGTGGGGATTATGGCAACACCCCTCTCTAAGAGGGAGGCCTTGTTCAGCAGTGGACATTTAATGGCTGATGATGTGTGTGTGTATACCAACACTAACGGAAGCTATCAGTTTGCTAGTTTTATCAATACCCCAACTGAATTGATCCGTTGATCCGTCCCTGTACTTATATGCTATCAGGCCACCAATGATAAGCAGTGAGCTGCGTTAATACAGCCAAAGAGTAATATGTTACTGATGTATCCATAGGCGGGAACTTGTAATTGGCCTAGTCTCCTAATTGTTTTTGTTTACTTATATACTATTAGGCTGTAAGTTTCCCTAAAAATGCAAAAAATAAAAAATAAAAAAAAAAGTTGTAAGTTTTCCAGTGTAATATAAAAGAACCCCAACGCATCGATCCCTTGATCTGTCTCTGCACATATACGCTATCAGGACATCAATACAAGCAGTGAGCTGCGATAATTCAGACAAAGAGTAATAATGTACTAAATTTGTATAAAGTTGTTGTGAGGGCCTTTTGGAGATCGATGGGGGAGGCCTATGTCTAGCAGTGGACGTCCTACGGAAGAAATGATGATGATGATGAATATTGTACACACACACATCACAATTTCATCAGCCTGTAAACGTCCACTGCTGAATAAATGCCTCTCTTTTAGCGGGGAGTGTTACCATAAACCCCACGTAATTCCTAAAGTTGTATACGGGGTGTAAGGGGAACACTCTCGAAGCCAAAAGAAGGTAATTGTACTCATCATTATGAACAACTATTACTATGGGACTAGCCCTGAAATCGCGAAAAAATATCGGCTGTTCTATAGAAAACGGTCATTGACAATTGACAAAATGTATGGAAGAGCTGATTTTTTTTCTCCATCTTACACCCTGTGTCAGTTAATTAGTACCCCAAACGCATCGACCCCTCGCTCCGTCCCTGCACTTATATGCTATCAGGACCAATGGCAAGCGGTGAACTGCGTTAATTGTGTCGCATTATAAAGTCAAAGCGTGATTGAGCCTGCATTCGCGAGTATAGTTCAGACTACCGGCTTTGCCTGAAACAGTAATTTTTAAATTTTCGTGATATGAACACATGTTTTAAATGTTTATCGGTAAATGTTTATGTTTATCGGCAATGATAGGTACCTATTGTTACCTAAATAAATTAATGCGTGATAAGTCCCGATAAACACTTATAACATTTTCCTGAAATATTATTGTTTCGATTATAATAACGTCCACTGCTGAACATAGGCCTCCCCCTTTAACCTCCACACTGAACAACAGCCTGCCTTTTGCATCCACTGGATGCCAGCGACTCTCACTATGTCGTCGGTCCATCTAGTGGAAGGCCTACCTACGCTGCGTTTTCCGGTTTGTGGTCTCCACTCAAGAACCTTTCTTCCCCATCGGTTATCGATCGAGAGTGTTCTTAGCTAATTCATGAAAATCTGTTCAGCCGTTTGAACAAAATAGCTTTGAAAAAAATGTTATGGTAACTGACGTGGTTTTCACATATTTTATTTATATGACACAGAAATTACTCACGTACAACGTACGTTAAATAAATGTTTTCTTTCTGTCTTTCTTTATATAAATACAATATTGGAAAAAAAACACCGCGTCCTCTGTTTAGGAGTATGTCATTGTTTTCAACAAAGTTTTTTTTTTTGTTTTCAATTAGAAAGGCATTTTTGCGCTGAGATTAGTTTTCCATAAGCTCTTTGCGTTGTAGCCAATTATGACAGGGATATGATTGATATGATTATGACATATGACAGGACCGAGGTTTGAACCTTAAAACTTATGAAATTTTATTTTAAGAGTCAAAATGGTCAAAATAATGTTTTTTTTTTATTCCGCTATAAGATCAAAACACTTTAAAACGCGATTATCTCGAAACTACCTTTTTGCACTTAGTTACATCTGGCTCCACAACGACAAATAGGTAGGCTAAAATAAGCCCCAAAATCCCGCCAAAGTTCCGCGACAGCGTTGTGCTGTTATCATGGCATATACACGAATGCACACAAATCTAAATGAGCTACTGAACCTTGATGTGATAACCGTTAATGTACAGCTGAATGCAACGTTTGTTAGTTATAGTATATTTACTTTACTACTTATGATAACTCTATATTTTATTTTATTTATTTATTTACACACGCACAATAATTAAAAGATACAATATTTTAACTTAAATATGTCACCTTATCTAACGTGGTAAATTAATATAGCAAAGAGACAAGCCTAAAATAGTAAGCTTTGCGAAGCAGTCCTCACTAGGATAACCCGTGTCGAGAACAACTGCAGTCCGCCTATCCCACTACACAACCGAGCAAACATTTGCACCAAAAATAATAATATGTAATAGGATATTGGTAAAATGAGTTTGTATGCGAGTTTGAAAATGGGATGACAATCACAGAAAAGAGAAGGCATTATGAACTTTGATTGAACATACTTATTTAGATCAACGCTTCGAACTCCGCATCACAGTTGCTAACTGATTTCGAATGACTGACGTTTCGTTTATGTGGGTGCAACTCTTCCATAAGCTCTTTGGTGCAACTGGCTACAACAAACTTACAAAAATGCCTTGACAGCCGTTCTAAAACTAAAAAAAACATTTCTGTGACTGCCAAGGTGCGCCATTAGATGTTTCCCCTCAAAAACAGTGTTACTGCTAGAACTTGTGAATTTCACAACTTCTAGCAGAAGCCCGTTAACTAAATCACGTAGTTTCCGAAAGGTACGTTTTACGTGGCATAAAAGTAAAAGGAAACTCAACTCAACTTCTGAAATTCAGTCGCAAATGAAAATCTGCGCCGTTGTGTTATCTCGGAAGTTTCATTTTATGGTTGGTAGACTGGATAAGCCTTTGACTACAGCCGAGCTAGTTTTACAAGCCCCATTAATATTTCGTTAGGTTTGTTTGAAGTATATATTTAGACCTCAAGCGGAGACAGCGTCTACACCTCAGATCAAACTATCATCATTTCAGCCGTTGGACGTCCACTGCTGGACATAGGCCTCTCCCATCGATCTCCAACAGGGCCGGTTGGAAGCGGCCTCCATCCAGCGTTTCCCTGCGGTCTCTTTAAGATCGTCTGTCCATCTCGTGGGTGGAGATCCTATGCTGCTCTTACCGGTCTGTGGTCTCCTTTTGAGAATCTTTCGGCCCCATTAGCCAGATCAGTGGGCTTACTCTTGACACTCGATTTCAATCGTAATTTGGGATTGGGATCGAAAACATGCCATTTGGTACTCTTCAATCGCGTCAAGAGTACCAAAAGCGTAGAGTTGAGTCGATTTTATTTAGTTCCATAAAATTCCACCATTATCGATTCCAATCGTGGGCTAGTTTAGAATTCACATTCACAGATATGTCTTAGCGATCATATCAATCGTCTTATCATTCGTGTTCAAATGACACCATTTTTCATACATTATTTTGACTATACCACTAAACCGCTTAGCGCAAAAACTCTAGTGCGGCGTACTTACAAATTTATCACGCACATTAAGAAATTTGTAGCGACTCCAATGAATAAAAAATTTACTAATAGTCTTTATGCAAAATCCGCGATTTTGCATCTTTATCCGCGAGGACCTTTAATTAGCTTCTGTATCTATTAAGATTGTTATACTTTTTTATGGCTGTTGGTCTTCCTTGGAAATAAATAAATAAATAAAAAAGGCAGCAAGGTTGTCTGCAGGGTAATTTAACTAGAGGCATTAAGCCTGTTTTAGGCCAGATGCATTCACACCCGTCATGTTATAATTATATCATTCTTGTTTATCAGGTCTATACCGACGTGAAAGTACTCCATGCAGGTCACATCTAACATCTTTTGGACTACAGCCACAACGAACGCTGAAACTTTTTTCGTCAATTTCTTTTTTTCAATGTCGGTTTTCAACTGAGACAAAGTAAACATTGTAAGATTACTCGTAATTGGGTGTATTTAGTTACATTGTCCTCTTGAGAGATTATAAAAATGAACTTTACTACCTCCTCGGGAGGGATGCATAAGTGATAAAATGCACAAAAAGTAGCAAACTGCAAAAATAAATCTTACTTCTTACTTTTTAACAAAGTTTGACGAGGTTGCTTGGTTTTAGTGTGTTTTTACTAAATTTTTAAGACGTTTTTAATTATGTTAACAAATCTTGAAACTTTGCAAGTATGTGTGCATACTCGTCACCTGTAATTTTTTTAAATTAAATAATAGGCTTTCATTAGACCACCGATGGGGAAGAAAGGTTCTGGAGTGGAGACCACGAACCGGAAGTCGCAGCGTAGGGAGGCCTCCCACTAGATGGACCGACGACATTGTGAGAGTCGCGGGCATCTAGTGGATGCAAAAGGCAGGCTGTCGTTCAGTGTGGAGGTTAAAGGGGGAGGACTATGTTCAGCGGTGGACGTCTTCTGACTGATGATGATGATTTGACCACCACATTGCCTGATGTTAAATGATACGGTCTACAATGGCGCACGTTTGCCTAGAAGAAACTAATTCACTCGCGATTTGAAGACATCCAGATTGTAGCTATTGGGGAACACCCATTCAATTCGCAATCGATGGTTACAATTTGGGTGTCTTCAAATCACGAGTGAATCGGTTTCTTCTAGGCAAGCGTGTTCCAACGTAGACAACATCATCGCTTAACATCAGACGAGATGGAGGCCTATAATTTATTAAAAAAAATAAGAAATAGTGGTTTGCACAGTGGAATCAAAAAGCGCTTCGTATGGGATTTCGGAATATCAACTATGAAGCGGTGTCACTCTTTCGTGCCCACTCTGGCAGTCCGATAGAAAAATGGGCAGGAGGGAATTAGATCGTGCAGATCCGATATCTCTCTCTCTCTCTCTCTGAGAGAAGGCCTGCGTCCCAGCAGTGGAAACTTGAGAGGCTGGTAATGATGAATTGATGAATAGATCTTATGATGAATCCAGGAGCAGGATAATGGAATTCTTCAATGACTACCAGTAAATCTGTCAAGACCATACCATACCAACAAAATATGCTAAATTGTTGCATACATTTCTTTTGGATTACAAAATTACACCATTGTGTCATATGCTTTAACAAAAACAACACTAAATAATAACCGTTTAGGTAGAAAATCGTTTCACATACAACAACTCCTCATATCGCCAAAATTCACGACCAAATATCACCTTGAACGCCACAAAATTGCGTTTCCGCCAAACCAAATCTTTGCATACCTTGTTTTGGGCATAAAAAATATTTTACGACAGCTTAACCACGACCACGGTAGACGTTGAAGACAGTAGCGTAACATAATATTATTTTTATACTTGAGTTACAAAAAGAACAGCTCATTTGGTTGATGGTAAGAGCCCGCCTTAACAGGAGCAAGTTCTTGATGAGGGGCATCAAGAAGGCCTACCTACGCTGCGCCTTCCGGTTCGTGGTCTCCACTTAAGAACCTTTCTTCCCCATTGGTTATTATATCGGTTCTTCGAGCGATCTAGCCTGCCCGTTTAAATTTTAATAGCTGACTGGTTCTTTGGTGAATATGTACGTTCTGGATTCTATACCTTTTCCATAAGGCCAACAGATAAGGACCACGTTTCAGTACCATGTTATACTGGCAAAACATACTCCCACATTTCCATTTACGTATTTACAACTACCTGCGCCCCGCGGTTTCACCCGCGTAGTGATGAAAAATGGTGATGATGATGATGAAAAGTAACCTATGTCACTCACTGGCTCTTGAACACCCATGCAAAAAATCAGGTCGATCTGTTGTTCCGTTGCAGCGTGAAAGAGGAACAAACATCCATACATCTATACATACAAACTTTCGCGTTTATAATATTAAGTAGGATGGTATTGCAGCTGTCAGACGCATTCTTTCAGCGGTATATATTCTATGTTCGCTAAGTTACATTACTGCAATGAAAGTGTTAGTGTATCAACCGCCAAGGCTTTTCGGTTCACGTCATATGACATGTTTTTACGTTAACTTTACGTTTACGTTACGGCTATGTTACTAGCATCGATAAAAATTGGACGTTAAAGTTAATTTGATGTCGTCACACTTCTTTCGGCGCTGTAATGAAAAGGTTTAATTGGTTGTAAAATGTCGCGTGGACTGACTACCAATGTTAAAGGTGTCTTGCTATATAGGGCAATAACTTTAACCGACTACGGCAAAAAGAGGGTTATGAGTTTGACAGTCTATATAACGTGTTTCAAAAAGGTGTGGTAATACTCAACGGTATGTACTCATCATTGTAAACAACTTTTACTATGGGACCAACCCCGAAATCGCGAAAAAAACAGCTGTCCCATAGAAAACGGTCATTGACTCTCGATAAAATGTATGGAGCCGCTGATTTTTTTTAGCAATTTCAGAGTTTTTTTCAGAGAATTCGGTTTTTTTAAATTGATAATTATTGTATTTTATGATGGTATGGAACTCAGTGCGCGAGCCCGAGTCGCACTTGGCCGGTTTATATCATTTCAGTGACATAGACACTTTGTCGTGTTTGTTGGGGAAGAGTGGAGACCACGAACCGAAAGACGCAGCGTAGGGAGGCCTCCCACTAGATGGACCGACGACATTGTGAGAGTCGCGGGCATCCAGTGGATGCAAAAGGCAGGCTGTCGTTCAGTGTGGAGGTTAAAGGGGGAGGCATATGTTCAGCAGTGGACGTCTTCTGGCTGATGATGATGATGATGAGACACTTTGTAAAAAAAACTGCCCGCCTATAAGGTAATTATGACACCATCTAATTCTCGTTACCGAGCCAAACGTAACATAACGACCGCGACGCCGTTCGATTCGTTTTCCGCGCCCACATTTTCTGCGAAGAAATGTTACTAAAAAATGGGCTACTTAAAAAAAATATGGGAAGATAGTAATAATAATAAGTACACATCACCATCTCACATGACGAGAACCTCGTGAAGGACAAACTTAGCAAGTACCTGTGCCTTTATTAACTAAACAAAATACAAGCTAATACTAACACTACAAATACCGTTAGATTGCCCATAGACCGTTGAAAGTCTAAAGACAATCCAAATGCTCAAGTCCAGCATGCTGGCGGCATTACCACGCTGAATGGCAATGCTTATGCGTTGAGCCAGAAACACGTCAGCATTTTGGTCACGCGTTGCATTAACCAGGCGCTCTGAAAGATTTTTGAAAATGAGGTGAGCTCCCGGTCCCCAAGGGCCCAATGTCTCTACCCTAAACGCCTCAAATAGATAACCACTACCGAGGTTAGCATATTTGCGTCGCTTTTGCTGCTCTGCCGAATTGGCAGCCGCACTAGCCCTACCTTGTGTCTCAGGAAGATGTGACGGCGCCAAATTATCGACACAAGTTGCTTCCCATACAAGTGGCCACCCTAACCTACAGAGCACAAGTTTAGTGTCATACCGTCAGGCCTCGTGCTATCGTTACGCGCAAGACCACTACGGTTCGAGCACAGCTGCGACATTGGTGGTGGAAAGTGCCCTGCGTATGATGTCGTTCAGGCTGGCGTGTCGACCATAACGACCAGCGCTTCTCGCAAGTACCTTGACTTGGCTCACGAAGCTACCGCCATGTGGGATGTTGACTCAACGATCATTGTTCCGATAGTTGTTTCAGTGAACGGCCTTATAGCGAAGAGTTTAGACCACCACCTTAAGAGGATCTCGCTAGACGGTTGGGTCAAGGGTCAGATGCAGAAGGTAGTAATCCTGGACGCATCATCAGGAGATTCCTCACTTTGCAGCCCTAACCACCGGTAGCTTGGGCCCTGCCCCGCTGCCGGTGGCACCCTATTTTTTTAAATATGCCCAGTTAATTAAATTACCAAATAGTCTTTTTTTAATACCAGCATTTCATGTCTAGTACCCAACCCAGGGAAAAACCAGGGAACTTCGTGTCTGTGCTGTTGACCGTTGAAGATTTATTTTATCTCTAGCTAATCCTGGATGTCAATTCAGGTCATGCTAACCATAAAAATGCATTTTCATCAAATCTGAACCAACCTGTAAAAATTCAACTCCGTAGGATAAGAGAAAGTGGTTCTAATTTAGCTTGTAAGATTTGACCTAAGCAAACAGACAAACATTGCAAGAAAAGCGAATCACGCACGAGTGAATCGGTTTCTTTTAGGCAAGAGTGCTCCACCGTAGACCGCATTATCGCTTTACATCAGGCGAGTTAGCGGTCAAACGCAAGCCTATTAACAAAAATTAAAATTATAGTACTTATAAAAAGTTATTGATTTTTTTACGTTATCGCTCCGGCCATACCATTCCATTTTCTGATGACTCATCAAAACCCAACTTCTTACAAAATATTTACGCCAACTTTCCAAAAAACATCCTTAATCCTACCACCTATCGAACTTCCGAATATATGAGAAAGTAAACGGAATTTACGATGGGACGAACTCAGTTATTACGTAGTATAAATGGTTTATATCACTTGATAGACCATTTAACACAGCGGTGATGTGTGGGCTCATCGTTTGGTGAAAATAAATGGTAGGTATCTTAGATCAGACCAACAAGGGAGATATGGTAAAGTGGCTTGGTAGGTGCCAACGCAACTGGCTTGATTCATAAGCAGAATCAGCCATTTAATAATTAGTCCACAGCTGGACTTTGGCCTATCCCCAAAAGAGCGACTGGGCCATATCCACCACGCTGGCCCAGTTGCGTATTGGTGAATTCACATACGCCATTGAATTTCTTCTCCGTACGTTTCCGTATGCAGGTTTCCTCACGATGTTTTACTTCACCAAAAAGCCAGTGGTATGAAAATCCGTACATAAACTCCAAATAGCTCATTGGTACGGGCCCGGGGTTTGAACCCGCGACCTCACGCTTTCAAGTATAGTTGTCTCCCAAATAGGCAACCACGCCTTCATGTTCATTGGTGTCGCTGCATTTTTTTAGTTTGTGCCAAGCAACAAATCACTTTTTACCATTTTACTCCGTCAAAATTCGTCAAATTAAAAGATATCGACTTCATCGACTATACCTACATTTACAAACTGGAACTAAAAAGTAGTTTGACGCTATTGAACACTATTTATAATTGTTTAATATTACGACTGCATTACTTTGTATCCATGGTCATTAAAAATTTAACGAAAAACAACAGGGCCCGGTCGCCATGGAGACACTTCTTTGTTTTTTTGAAGTTCTGTTTTAGGAACAGTTCCTCTATGTTTGCTGTTCAGTTGACAGCGTCGCTCGGGGAGGATAAAGTATGAAATTCACCAAGAAATTACTGTAGTTCCAATTTTGCCCACCTTAAAAGCTCAGTTGGTGGAACTGTACAATGTCCATTGAATTCGTTGCTTATTATCATGTTTTTGTTAATTTTTCAAAAAGCAAAATCCATAAATTATGGGACCACCTATGAGATATGACCTACCAACCAAAAAAAGAATTATCAAAAACAATTCTAAATTGGCAGAGTAATCGCGTAACAAACATTAAAAAAAAAACATAAAAACATACAGTTGTATTGATAACCCCATCCTTTTTGAAGTCGGTTAAAAAGTTTGTAATGCTGTGGTAGGTAGTTAACAAAATGCTTAGCTTTAGTTACTTTTTGCAAATTCATACTGTGTTTTTTTTACGTACGTTTTTGGGTACGTTGAGTCGTGGTACAAAATCAAAACGCTAATCTCTCTTGATGCGTTTAGACTTTCATTGATTTTGAATATTCTAATTTTTTTTACCTCGGATAATTCCACGATTTACCTCCAACTCGCCTGTTGGTAAGTGACGAGTTGGTCGAGGATGAAGCACTCAGACTTAGAAGATACCTATTCACTCTGGTCTTAAAAGGCCAAGATTATATCTCTCAGGAAACAAGGAAGCGGGCAGGTAATTCCAATCCTTGGCTGTACGGGTTAGAAACGTAGTCGTAACGTTGTATATCTATAATATACATTTGTATATATTCCCATATAATATATATATTTCCATGCGCAAAAATTGTTTCAATATGCTAAAACTGCTAAATGGTATTTAATTATACAATGTATCAGTAATTTAGCTAAATATCACCGTATGTTTTCCAAATAAAATAAAAATACTATAATATTATATTATAAAGAGGAAAGATTTGATTGTTTGTTTGCATTGAATAGGCTCCAAAACTACCGAACCGATTTGAAAAATTCTTTCACTGTTGGGAAGTACACTTTCCCCGGGTGACATAGGCTATATATCTATACCCGTGCAAAGCCGGGGCGAGCCGCTAGTCTTCAATAATGTGAAAATACGCTAGCGGGAGAGCTGCAGACGGTAACAGCCCCCTTAACAAAAACCCCAAAACCGACATTAACGCTTTCGATATTCAAACGAGGTGTTACCTTCCCTTATATTAATAAAAAGCCAATGCTTTCTGGTGAAAACTTGCTATTGTGCTTTGACACGCCATTCGTGACTGCCAGTGTTTTAGTTGTTGTACAAAGGAATGCGGTAACTGACAAGTTTTGTGAAAATATTATATGAAAAAGTTTTCGAGTATTTTTTTGACAGCTGTGGATTTCGTACGTGCTTTTTCCATTACGCTTTTAGGCGAATCCGTTTGTAGTGACGTCGCGAAGTGTGTTAAATTTATTTTTCGGTGTGCATCTATCTAATAAATTAATACCCTAGTGAACAAAACACCCAAAGTCACTTAAGCCCGTTGCAGACCATGCGAAGTAGCTTGCAAGTACAGGTAGGCGGTCAAACGTAAATAGCTAATCGCGCGGTGACGCGCACAACTCGTATGCGATTACGTACTGGCACGAGTATGCGAACAAGACAAACGATGCGCAGTGGGCGCCGCGCGAGTAGCGCGGGGAAAAAAAGCTTCACTTGCGCAAGGACCAACGCGAGTGCTACTAAGCGCATCCACTGCCACTTGCACTGAACAAATAGTATGTAGCTCGTTGCAGACGATGCGTAGTAGGTACTTGCTACTTGTACTTTCCGTAGTCTGCAGCGGGCTTTAGTTAGTGCAGCTTATTTTTAGTCAGATTTTTAACCATAACGAATCGGCGAAGTAGGTTTCTGGTAAGAATACGAAGTTATTCTTACCAACACTACACACTAACACACAGGGTGTTAGGGTGTATGTTTGCATGTATGTTACCATTTTTCTCCATACGTGTTTTATGTTATTAAAAAGAAAGACAATAAAAAACGAGCGGCCGTTTATTACGCCACGAGCGCTCTAACCTCTGTGGCCCGTGACTTAGTACGCAAACACTTATTAAATTCAACCCCTTTTGTCCCTTTTAATTCGACCTTATCGCAAAATTCTTTCTTAGCGGATCGCTACACCCCATAAGGAATCTTTCGAGATTTATTGATGAGTCAGTCAGTAAAAAGAATTTCGCTATTATAAATATAGGTACATATTTGCTCGTGAATTCTTGCACATAGATTTTTATCTAAAATTTCAACCTTTTTAGAGATCCTACCGTAATTCGACCTTTATGCAAAATCCTGTCTTAGCAGAGACCTCTACCAAATATCAGTTTCAACTTCGTAGATTTCGTGATTCGTGATTCTGCCAGTGAGTTGTATTTCACTTTTAATAACTAAATTTTTAGAGAGATTTCATCATCATCATAATCAGCCTACTATGTTCATATAATATAGGCCTATGTTCAGCAGTGGACATAAGTTCACTGCTGATAGGCCTCTCCCAAGGCACGCCACTTAGCCCGATCTTCAATGGAAATATTTATTAAACTTTAATTAGAAAATTGAATAAATGCACGTTCCAAGTTTCAAATCAAGCCAGTTTCTTTTGACGGGGAAGCCTGCATTTTATAAAGCTTTTATTCCAAATGCTTTAAGAAAGGAGTTGTTTGTTCTCCACAGCTTTTATTAAACGTGAAAAGTTGAAACAAACAGACATCCTGTTTTTAGAAGGCGATAAAATGTAGTAGTTTTTAATATGAATTTGAAAGTGGTTTTATTATGTTTTCATTAGCTTCATCATCTAAATGTTGTATGGGGAAAAAGTAAAAACAAAAGGGGCGGGCCCTTTTGTTTTTACTTTTTGAATTTCTTATTATTTCTTAGTTAATCCGCCGTAACATTACATTTATTCTGTGAAAATTTCAACTGGGTATATATTTCTGTTCGAAAGATACAGCCGTTACATACGTAGGACAGACAGACAGATGGACGGACAGAGAGACAGACAAACAGACATCGTAGGAATAGGATCCCGTTTTTACCCTTTGGGTACGGACTCCTAAAAACGGTAATATGTACAAGCGTCAAACTTGGCATGATTATAGTTGCAGTTTTTATAGTCATTTATTTAGCATTCCACAATGTTTCTTAGGTTTTGGAAAAGTATTTTAGTTGCAATTTGGACCCCGTCGGGCACAGCTAAACGATATGGAAGAGAGAAGAACAGCAATAAATACCAAACATATTTTTATCTCTTATATCTCTATTCGTCAATGGAATAATAAGCTAATTTTCACGTCATTTGCGCGGGGTTAGTAGTGCAGAATTTGCCTAAACCACGAAGGAAACAAATATCACCGCAGCAAACATTATGTAGCCATACTCGACGCCTCGCCGCAGACTAGCAATATCCGGAACGCAAAAAGGGACCCTTTGTTTCCCTTCTATTGATTGCGGTTGTCACAGAATCGTAGAAATAATGAAAATGTACAGTCTGTCTGTCAGTTGTCTGTGTTTTTCTATAAGAAGATTTATACAGAGTTACGCGAAAACGGTGTAAGCCGAAATGGGTCCGTTATTCTCATCATTATGAACTACTTTACCAACCCTGAAAGCGTGAATAATATATCAGCTGTTCCATACATTTTGTCGAATGTCAATGACCGTTTTCTATGAAACAGCTGATATTTTTATCGCGATTTCAGAGTTGCTCTCATAGTAATCATCATCATCATCATTTCAGCCGTAGGACGTCCATTGCTGGACATAGGCGTCCCCTAGCAATCTCCAAAAGGGCCAGTTGGAAGCGGCCTGCATCCAGCGTTTCCCTGCGGTCTCTTTTAGGTCGTCTGTCCATCTTGTGGGTGGACGTCCTACGCTGCGCTTACCGGCCCGTGGTCTTCATTCCAGAACCTTTTAGCCCCATCGGCTTAGTACACCCTTTCAGCGTAAACCCGTATTCTGAAGAAAAAAACAAGCTTGATAGAAAACTAAATCTTGTAAGTCTGACAAAGATAAAACCACCTCATTCACCATGAAAAAGGCCGTCTAATGCGGTTGAAACTGTAGTCGGAGTAACCGGCTTGATCTTACGTGAGTAATTCCCGTGTAATATAAAAAAAAATCTGACAAATATAAATTAACATATTGCATTCGAATTCGATTTTTTGTGTGACAATCCGAAATAAAATGATTAATAAAGCATCTACATCTTCAAGAAACCTTTTATGGCAATCTTCTATAGATACTCAGCTGTATTGGAGTGTAGGTACTTCAACAATAGACATTCTTGCTTGTTGGTAGCCTGCAACTGTGCCTGACGGAGCAATAACCCTAGCAATCCTGGGAAATGCTCGGGGAATTTCCCCTACTTCCCTCTACAACAGCGCAGTCGTGACCACCCAAAGGTTCCTTTTTAATCGGCTCTTGGGATAGGCAAGGAGTACCGAAGTCTTATTATTAAGACCCCAGGTCCAAGGCAAAGCCTAGTCTCCGTGTCTGAAATACTACAACTGATAAACCAAAATTTAATGGGAAAAACACTGAGCTGTAAATCAAGCAGGTTGACACCATGATTACGGATTTCATGTTTTATCTCATGCGATCTCATACCAAATTGTTTTTAGTATACACCGGCCAAAGTCTTATTCTTAAGACCCCAGCTCCAAGGCAAATCCTAGTCTCCGTGTCTGAAATACTACGACAATATCACCGTCCAATGACGAAGTAAATAAACCAAAATTTTATGGGAAAAACACTGAGCTGTAAATCAAGCAGGTTGACACCATTGTTTTATCTCATGCGATCTCATACTTAATTGTTTTTTGTATACACCGGCCAAGTGTGAGTCGGACTAGCAAACCAAGGGCTCCGCTCCGAAAAATGTGTCGTACACATTGTATGATTGTGAGGTTATGACATTGCATGTAAAATTAATTTTATAATTCTGATTAATTTAAATTTAAAGTTTTTAATTGTAATACTTTATGGAACTTGTGTCTGATAATAAACATTGATTTGATTTGCTTTGTTTTCTTTTATTGAGTCTGGGGTCTTTAGCGTGCACCCGACTCGCACTTGACTTGTGTTTAATATTTGATATTTTACTTTAGAGTGTATACTATAATCACGCCAAGTTTAACGTTTGTACGTTTTACAGTTTTTACACTAGAGCAAAGACTACGATATACGTAAAAAATTGGTTTATTAAATAATCTATTTTTTTTTTACTTTTTAAGGTTCCACACCCGTAGGGTAAAAACGCGACCCTATTACTGAACCTAAGCTGTCTGTCTGCCCGTCTGTCCATTCTACCTTCTCGACTCACACTTGGCTAGTTTTATTGATTATATTGTTACTAGCTACGCCCCGCGGTTTCGTCCGCCAGTGAATGTCCCGTCAAAGTCGCTCCAGCCATTTTGGAGTCCTTAAAGAACATACATACAAATACAAACACATCGCCTTTTATATATAAGAAGAAAGAAGATTTATTAGTTAAATATAACGTGAAAATTTCACGGATCTATAAAAAAAACTGCTGTTAAAAGGTACTAACCTAAAGGGTGCCTTACCTTTTAGGTACAGAACCCTAAAAACGTGAGCTTGCATATTATGGCTTGGCTCGCACAGCACTTATCTCGATGTCATTTCAAATCCAATATAAAAGTCATATTTATTAACAATTTTCTCATGCCAGTCTTTCTGACACCAGGGAAACACAACAAAATGGCAGCTGGAACGGCTCCTGCATACGTAACACAAACCTAATACGCACAAGTGCACGGATCGCGGGAGTGATGGATGACCTGCGAAGCTTTGTTTGTACAACCGCTATGCATTTATGCCGCCCTGGTACTTCAAATCGTGATAACTCACGTGGGCCAATATTCGCTTAGATTTCTAGTTTGTTTTCGCTATTGGTGAGCTATTGACGCTTGAAATATTTTTGAATTGGGGTTTTATTGCGCCATAACGCTTTTCATACCATTGCATTCACAAACCTTTGTTCCCTAAATCCTTTTTGTTTGTTACAAAGTATACGTTTCTTTTCTATGTAGTTGTAGAGCTGCGTGTAAATGTATTTTTCAAGAATCTTATAAAATTATAGGGATAAGTAACAGTAGTCTATAGTTATGTGTGCATTGGTTATTTTTCTTTTTGGATAAAGGTTTAATAATGGAAGATAATCCGATAATGGAGTAGATTTACAATGTAGCTCTCAGAGCAAATAAAAATACAGAGGGACTACCGCGAACACGTAAAGTGAAGCCACTTTTTGAATCATGTGTCGTAAAGTCGAAATTCGTGTCGTGTAATTCATCAAAATAAGTGATAATATAAATACTTAAGTGAAATATTCCAGCTTTCTTCTTATTTACTTTTATGTTGTTTTTACAGTTCTTAACACTGCAAGAAGTCATTGTTTCTTTTTAAAACAGATGTTTTCAGTACGACGTTCTGACAAGAAATTCACGTAGTTTTGAATGCGTATGTGTGCGTAAGTCGTGTATTTATTGGGAATTCACGTAGTTTTGGAAGCGATTTTGGCGTCACTTTGGCAGTGCGCGGTAGGGACTGTATTTTTATTTGCTCTGAGATGTAGCTTAAGTGTCCACATAAATGCATCCAGCAACTTGTTTAGTAATATTTGTAGATATGCCATCGTTTTCTACACTATTTGTATTTATTTACGCATTGATCTATACTAATATTATGATGAGGAAAGATTTGATTGTTTGTTTGTTTGTTTGTTTGCATTGAATAGGCTCCGAAAATACAGAAACGATTAAAAAAAAAAAAACTGTTGGGATGCTACACTATCCCCGGGTGACATAGGCTACATATCTATACCCATGCGGAGCCGGGCGGGCGGGTCGCTAGTATTATAATAATGCCAAAAAATGCGTATTTTTAAAAAGCTTACGGAGCACATAAAAATACCAGAGATATTTTCCTCATCTGCCAGTATAATATACAAAATCTTCCTGCCAATAAATATTTGCCGACATACATAAACATTAAGGTCGACTAGTAATAAATTCCGATAAATTCAAACCCAAAAATCCGGTTCCCTTTTGTCATATCCTAGTGTAGTCACAGAATATATAATAGTACAAGGTGTAGGGCGCGTACATACGTGGTCATAATATGTTATTCATAGTCTTTTTGGGGTACGGCGATTGTGAAAGGCATTCGCGTTGTTTTTTAGGGTTCCACACCCAATGCAAAAGGCAGGCTGTCGTTCAGTGTGGAGGTTGAAGGGGGAGGCCTATGTTCAGCAGTGGACGTCTTCTGGCTGATGATGATGATGATGAATCATAAACTCAAACACAGATGTATCTGTGCCATGTATTTTTTTCCAGCTCAAATATTGTAATTAAACTGAATAAAATTGATTTAAAAACGACAAATTTGGTATAAGAGGCCGTTAAACTGATGACACTTAAAGTTTTTTTCTCTCGTTGATGGCGCTAGGCTTCACAAGCGATGGTTTTGACAGTACATTCCTCGCTAATCGCCACGCCTTTCAACCTACCCTCGCCCGGCGAGCGGTCGACATCGATCATCCAGCCCGCCACATCCGGTCCCAGCACACCCGGCACCGCCCGTACACTTGAGATTTTAATTGCCAACATATTATCACATAATGTGTGCACATTTTGGGATTGGATTGCTCGTATTAACAATTATAATGACACTTGTCTATTTCTATCTCTACATAGTATAAATTAAAGTCGCTTTCCGCCGCTTATAATATAGCTTGTCACCCGGGGACAGTGTAGCTTCTCAACAGTGAACGAATTTTTCAAATCGGTTCAGTAGTTTCGGAGCCTATTCAATGCAAACAAACAAACAATCAAATCTTTCCTCTTTATCTCTTCTTCTCTATCTCTATCTCTACCTCTTCTCTATTCTCTACATAGTATAAAGTAAAGTCACTTTCCGCGTCTGTCTGTCTGTATGTCTGTATGGCCGCTAACTCCTCCTAAACCACGCAACGGATTTTGATGCAGTTTTCACCGTCAGTTAGATACATTTTCACGGAAGGTGTATATATATAACTAGCGACACGCACGGGTGTAATTTACGTGCGAAGCCGGGCGGGCGGGTCGCTAGTACTTTATAAATACCTGAGTTTCGTCATCGAAATCATCATTTCAGCCATAGGACTTCCACTGCTGAACATAGGCCTCCACCATCGATCTCCAAAAGAACCGGTTGGAAGGTTTGTATACAACGTTTTTCTGCGGTCTCTTTTAGGTCGTCTTGGACAGACGACCTAAAAGAGATCTTGTGGGTGGGTAGACGTCCTACGCTGCGCTTACCAGTCTGTGGTCTCCATCAATCTTAATTTGTTTATCTTAAATTTCTCCCTTTGCAACATAATTTCTTAGTGAACCTTTACACCCCATAAAGAATCTACCTGCTAAATACGAGCTTCACGGGTCATTTAGGCTTCTGTACCCAAAGGGTGTAAGCAGGGGCCTATTACTAAACCTACGCTGTTTGTCTGTCCATCCTACTTTTTAACGGCTGTATCTTTCGAATAGAGAGCTAGTTGATATTTTCACAGAATATGTAATTTTACAGTGGATTAACTAAGATAATAATATAGTAAATAAAGTCAAAAAGAGGGGATCCAATCTATCATACTTGCATTTTTATACGTATTTTTGTATTTAATCTAATGTAAAAACGGTAATACGTATAAGTGTCAAACTTAGGATGATTTATTGTGTACTATACACACTCTAAAGTATAACAACGAATAATAAATAATGGCCAAGTGTAACTCGTTGACAAATTTTTGGTCACCAACAAGTTAAGCAACGTCGGGTGCGGTCAGTACTTTGATGGGTGACCTGGGCGTGATGTTGTCTTTTTGCACTACTTTCTGTATTTTGTGGTGGGATGGAACTACTCATTGCTTATTGAGCGAACTCAACTCGCACTTGGCCGGTTTATTGATATATCGTGATGAGTCCACTATGCGTCAATCAGTGACAGGTAATTCAATTCTATTTGATTTTTTATATACGGGTATATAATTCATTGAAACCTTGTCAGAGGCCTTTAACCGTCCTAAAAATAATATCACATCATCAGCCATTAAATGTCCACTGCTGAACAAGGCCTCCCTCTTAGTGAGGGGTGTTGCCATAATCCCCACGCTTGGCAGGCGGCTTGGGGATCGCAGTGCGTTCACCGTGTACTAACAGGACGCTGCTGCCCATCCTCCGGTGGTTCTGGAAAAATAATATATTAGACCATTTTATTTAAGTTTAATAAATCGCTCCTGTAATAAATAATTCATCTTCATTCATGAATATTAAGCCAAAATAAAATATTAAAACAAAACAAAGTAATGAATGAAATTAACCTAAAGAGTTTCGTCGAAATTTCTAATGTTCTTTGCCTGCAAGGACACGGGAGCCAACGCTCTCAAACCTTCATTCGTCTTTGTTTAGAAGTTAGGATATCTCATACGGGACAGACGGCTCAAGTTTTATTAAAATCAATTCAGTTTCTGAGAAATGCAGGAGCACGCTGAAAGCGAGCAATGTTGGTTCAGATGATATTCAGATAGTTGTGATGCCTTTCGTGTTACAAGTATCTATAGGCGACGGTGACTTACCATCAGGCAGCTCGTTTGCTTATATGCCAACTGAGGCATAAAAAATCGTGTTAACTAAATTTAGCAAATGGAAGTGACAGTGGGCAGGGCACATAGCACGCAGAAAAGATGGCCGATGGGGCCGAAAGGTTCTCGAATGGAGACCATGGACTGGTAAGCGCAGTGTAGGACGTCTACCCACAAGATGAATAGGCGCCTATAAGAAACCGCAGGGAAACACTAGATGCAGGCCACTTCCAACTAGCCCTTTTGGAGATCGATGGGGGAGGCCTATGTCCAGCAGTGGACGTCCTACGGTAGAAATGATGATGATAATGATGATGATGAAATTTAGCTTGGCCACATTGTTCGAAGAACTAATAACCAATGGTGAAGAAAGGTTCTTGAGTGGAGACCACGAATCGGAAGGCGCAGAGTAGGTACTAGGTAGGCCTCCGACTATGTGGACCGACGACATCGTCAGAGTCACGGGAATCCAGTGGATGCAGATGACAGGCTGTCGTTCACCGTGGACGTGTAATTATTGGACATTATCAACAACTTTTAGTTTGGAAGCAACTCTGAAATCACAAAAAAATATATTGCTGTTTCATTGAAAACGGTCATTTACACTTGACAAAATGTATGGGACAGCCAAAGAAAATATACATTGTCATTGGGGACAGCTGATATATTTTTTCACGATTTGAGGTTTGGTCTGATAGTAAAATTTGTTTATAATGATGTGTATGACCAAAGATAAAATATATTTTAAAAAAAAAACATTCAATATAACGGACCCTTTTCGTTTTAGTACAGCCTTTCTACGTAACCCTGTATTACATTAGAAATAGGTTAAAATCGACTTTCAAAACTTTTTCGTTAGTAAGTTACAGGTTACAGTTAGAAGAGAAAATAATATCTAAGTTTGTCAACTTAATATAAAGTGGACAAAATCAATTAACGCTTACTCAATAACATTTATGTTATCATAAATAATTTCATTTATTCTATTAGACGAAACCCCTAAAGCATTTTATTAATTCAATTGATATCCATACATTAGTCCATCCCTTATAGAATAGGCGATTTAATTCCCCCAAGCAATTGCCCTTGATTTGATTTATTAAAGTATAAATTACAGGGAAAAGTTTGAAAGGACGAAACCGGGAATAAAAATTGAAGCGATATGATGAATGGAAACGGTTACGGCTACCTCCGATCACGTGGTGACAAAGACATAAGGCTTCCTGGAAGACCATTCTAAAAAATCTCAAAAAAAAAGATAGAAAGGGCATGAAATTCTCATCCACTCTCTTTGCTTTTATGGTGGTGCTAAGCCCGAAGGAAGTCATTGTGATCCTAGAGATCATTATAATCAATAATTTTGAATAGCTTTTAGGTACTATAGGAATAAAGGCCCAACCCTGTTACATGATAACTGACTTTGGCATTAGAAATTTGCAAATGACATTGTTGAAAAGTTGCCATATCACTTTAATTTTCATGGGAAGAAATATTGGCCAAGGATTGGAACATACTGCCCGCTACCTTGTTTCTTGAGTGATATAATCTGGGCCTTTTCAAGGCCAGAGTGAATATAGGTATCTTCTAAGTCTACATGCTTCATCTTCGACCACATCGTCGCTTACCAACAGGCGAGTTGGTGGTCAAACTAGGACTTATCCGCGTTAAAAATAAAATAAAAATAACATTGCAAGTTAATCAAAGCTTGAATAAAAATCAGCTGTTCTATAGATAGCTGACATTCACAGTTGACATTGTCAAAAAGTTGCCATTTCACTTTAATTTACCCGTAATGATTTTAGGAAGTAAAAAGTTTACGTTTTTTTTCTGTGTATTTTTTAAATATTTCAATGATTATTTTATGGCTCTTCCAGTGTCCTTGATTCCTTGGATCCAAAACACAGGCGGTTCGTATCGTTCAAAACCAGTGGACATTCAATTTCATGGTTTGCCGCCGCACTCGGTACAGTACACCGGTTTTCTTCCGTATTTCAAATTATGTATTATAGCATTACCACGATAGGGGTAGGTAAACTGGGGACACAAGAAGCTCATCAGCAATGAATCCTTAGTTCGGGCTAAGCTTCTTAGTCTTGAGCATCGACGTAAAATTGCTAGTCTATCGGTTTTTTATCGGATACATTTCGGTGAGTGTGCATCGGATCTGCACGATCTAATTCCTTCCTGCCCATTTTTCTATCGGACTGCCAGAGCGGGCACAAAAAATCGTCACCGCTTTATGGTTGACATTCCGAAAACCCGTACGAAGCGCTTTGATTCCACATTTATTATGCGAACTGCTAGTCTGTGGAATTCGCTGCCTGAATGGGTGTTCCCCGATGGTTACAATCTGGGCGTCTTCAAATCACGAGTGAATCGGTTCCTTCTAGGCAAGCGTGCTCCAACGTAGACCGCATCATCGCTTAACATCAGGCGTGATGGTGGACAAACGCAAGCCTATTATTTATTAAAAAAAAAAAAAAACGTGATTCCGTGAAGGACAACCTCTCTCTCGGGTCTGCTGCCCCATCCCTTGCACTTTACAAAAGCTAGGAACATATCTGTTTAGGTAATTGAAAAAATTTCATCGTCATCACCTTCATCATCAGCCAGAAGACAGTCACTGCTGAACATAGGCCTCTCCCTTTAACCTCCACAGTGAACGACAGCCTTTTGCATCCACTGGATGCCCGTGACTTTTACAATGCCGTCGGTCCATCTAGTGGGAGGCCTACCTACGCTGCGTCTTCCGGTTCGTGGTCCCCACTCTATAACCTTTCTTCTCCTTGGTTATCGGTTCTTCCAGCTTCCTGCCCATTGCCACTTCAACTTGCAAATTTTAATAGCTATGTTGGTGACTCTGGTTCTTTGCGAAAAGTTGCATGACCGCAAACCGCACATGATTTTCTAAACTGCGCTGTTTCAGCGCTGTTTCGAGCTCGCGAAAAGAGGTAGCTGTAAGGCCCTTGTACGTACAATACCCCCTACTGGTTCGCTGAGACCAAATACTGGGAGAAGACTTTATACATTTTGGGATTATTGAACGACGAAGAAGCATATATCACACCTTATTATCCTAAAATAGTGATAACTATAAAAAATCAAAGATTAATAATAAAATTAGTCCACAAAAATATCAGAAGTTCACAAATCCCCACAAGCACCGATATTTCCATATCGTAATACTGTAATACCATTTTCGTTATGTGAATCCAAGCCGTTATGATAATATCGACAATACCGCCCGCATGGCTGTTTTACCCTGATTGATGGGTAAATATTTATATGGCAAAACAGAGTACCAACACATAGAAGGGAAACTTCAAATAAGCAGCAAAACGGCTATCGTACGCATTACTAAGTACTAACCCCACAGTAGTGAAAAGTTAACTCAAGATAGGATGTTTTTAAGAGTCCTCTCACATTTTTTGACGAAAATAGCATCAAGAACTGGAATTTTGGCATTCTAATTTTATCATATAGAAAAATGTTCAGAAATAGATGTGTGTTTTTATTGAAAATAATGACTTCAAATTTAGGAAAAACTCTACAAATCAACTTATTACCTCCAATTTACAATATTAGTTATTCGTATAACTCTACGAGATGAAGTTTGAGAACATAATTATTTCAATAAATTACTGACATTAAATAAACAATTTTAATGTTATGGTTTAGGGTACTTCTTCGAAATTTTATTCTTCGACTGATTCATCTGGCCAAAATTTTGTTTCACTTTCAGCTCTGTCACACATGTTCATATGTAAAAAAGTTAACTAAAGAACATATACATATTTCAATGAGGGACTTGTTTTTAAAAAGTAGTTTTCAAGATATCTACGTTCAAATATTTTGTGCACAGATGAATCAGAAACTGAACTAAAAAAATATTTATCTCATTATTTTTATCGTGACTTTCTGGCATTTTTGTGAACTGCAATATTAAAATAACAGAAATTAGAGGTTTTAACTTTTATAGATTGAAGTTGTAAAACAATAAATTAATTTTATAAAGTGGACATATTAATCAAAATGCCACCTGAACTAAGCACAGATGAATCAGATATTTACCTTTGTAACTCCGGGAACCAAGCGAACCAGCCGCACGTCCACCTTCTGGCTTGTCCGTTACACGACTGGCTTCCCCCTGCGCGGGAAGTCAGACTCTAATTGTTATTACCCGACCAAGAACGGTCAAGCGCAGCTTACGCCACATTAATCAGCATTATCCGGGTATTTAATAAGAAGTGTCCATATGTCCATATGTCATATGCCGGACACTTCTTATTTGCCTATTTATAAACAAACTAAGGTAGGTATAACTAATAGAGTTTTTTTTATAAGAGGGCAATTCATTTCCTTTTGATATAATTATAATTCGTAATGATTTATCAAAGGGAAAATGCGATATCGACCATTTTGTTCCACAAAATGGCAAGCGGACGCGTTATATGAATCAGAAGAACACACTTCAAAGATTTTTAATTTATACTTAGACTGCAATTATTTGAAAAATATCACTTGCACACCAGATAGAGTTAAAGCTAAGCTGTATAAAAAAAAAAATTACACGCCGTTTTGTTAGTTAGTTTCAGAAATAAACCCATAGACGTCATAAATTTAGTCTTTGAAGAAGTACCCTTTACTTGTTTTATATTCAGTTTATTTACGGCTTTATTTTTTCGTTTTATGCCCGAAAATTCAGATACCTAAAATTTAACATTGCATTTTGTAATAGGGATCTGAAGTAAAAAAAACTTGGCCTCAGGCTTCTAGTTTGTACATCTCCTAATTTTATTCTGTAACACGGGTTATAGCCTGACTCCATATCCCGTATTTGAATATAGGGCGAGGATTAAAAGCTCCTATATAAAAGATGTTATTTGGGTTAAACGTTTTTATGGATCTACTAACCACGGATTTGCTTACATTGACTAAAACAACTTAGATATCTGATTTCATTGGAATTCACTTTGATAACTTACAAGAGAGAAATTAATGACATTTTGGACAGTGGCAATGACAATAATAAAGCGATAGTGGCTAAACGGTATGTGCTTTGTGCAGTTTGCCGCTCGAAGAACCGATAACCGATGGGGAAGAAAGGTTCTTGAGTGGAGACCACGAACCGGAAAACGCAGTGTAGGTAGGCTTCCCACTAGATGGACCGACGACATTGTGAGAGTCGCTGGTATCCAGTGCAATGCAATGGATGCAAAAGGCAGGCTGTCGTTCAGTGTGGAGGTTAAAGGGGAGGCCTATGTTCAGCAGTAGACGGCTTCTGGCTAATGATGATAATTGTGCACTTTACAATCGATAAGTACGTGTATAATTATGTACTTTGCAAATTAAATTTCTAAATGACAGTCCAAAGTTAAAAAAAAACAATTAATTTATAACGCATAATCACAGGCATAATAATTTAACTTGTAATTCACTTTTAGTCACTGTCAATCTACTGCCTTCTAATTAGGCACACATCATAATTCTTACATCTACCTTTGATAAGATACCTTTGATATTTAGAAAGATAAGCACCAGCAAAAAGTTAAAATCTACCTGTGTTATATTTAGCCCATCTCTGCATGATACTTTAGTTTGCATTGTTTTTTCTAATTACTTAGGTGTGTAGGTATTTATTTACGCACACCGTAAATATCTATAATAGATATGAATATTATATATGTATATGTATGATGGTATGTATCTTTCATATTGTCTGATTTTGTTTTGTCAGCGTGCGTATTATTGTTTTTATCAGCAGCGCAGAGTGAATGTTGAGTAGGTACCAGGACAAACCAGCTGTGGTTTTTTTGGTACGCCATTACTTTAACAAAATATTGTGTAATTGTGTTCTCTGCCAAAATGACGCCGTTCCAACTGGCTCCTACTTTCCGGGATGTATCCATTCCGATAACTGACCAGCTTGAGCTTTTGGGCGTTGCTCAGTCTCCTACCCTCAACTTTGGCTCCTATATTGAAAACAAGGTTCAATTGGCTGCCAAAAAGCTGGGTATCCTATCGAAGGTACGATGGTACTTCACGTCGGAGCAGTTGCTGTCACTGTACCAAGCACAAGTTCGGTCGTGCATGGAGTACTGCTCTCACCTAAGCACCAGCTTGGGGCGTTGGAGTCTATTGAGAAACGTGCCAAGCGACTCATAAGCAATGAATCCCTGGTTCAGACTAAGCTTCTTAGTCTCGAGCATCGGCGTAAAGTTGCTAGTCTATCGGTTTTTTATCGGATACATTTCGGAGAGTGTGCATCAGATCTGCATGATTTAATTCCTTCCTGCCCTTTTTTCTATCGGACCGCCAGGGCGGGCACAAAAAATCGATATCGTTTTATGGTTGATATTCCGAGAACCCGTACGAAGCGCTATGATTCCACATTTATTGTGCGAACTGCTAGTCTGTGGAATTCGCTGCCTGAATGGGTTTTCCCCGTTAGTTACAATCTGGGTGTCTTCAAGTCGAGAGTGAATTGGTTTCTTCTAGGCAAGCGTGTTCCATCGTAGACCGCATCGTCGCTTAACATCAGGCGAGATGGCGGCCATCTACTATAAAAAAAAATATGTTACATGAATTTAGTAAACAATAAAAATAAATGAAAAAGATGCACCGGTTCGATCCTCAGGCCTCCAACAATGTCTTATTAGAGTTCCCTCTGTGGGTATTATTAGAGTTTGTAAATTTCTAAGCAAAAATATATAAAAAATACGATTAAAAAAGATGATGCCTCAGAAAATCTTCCATTTCCCACCGAAACAAGGAGTTATGAATTTATAAAAGTTTTCGGAAGACTAAGCGGTAAGCAGATATCGTTCAAGTCTGCTTTCAATTCCCTCTTACCATAATCTCTAGGATTTGTAAACTAATTACACGATAAAAGTTTGTATTGAATTAAATAGAGATTACAGTTTGAGGCCGATATAAACTTGGATCAGATTTTTATGGACCTTTTATAGCTTAGAGTTCGCATGATTTACTAATGTTATTGTACGCGACTAGGACCGACATGCTTTTGTCTGCATCTAATGCTGGCAAAGGGTTCCCGCGATGAGACAATTATAGCCTCTAGAGAAAAATAAAATAAAATTTGAAATTTAAAAAACGCCCGGTTTTAACTCGATTACTCCTTCTCTTCTTCTGCTGTCAGTTATATACATATATTGTAGATTCCAGGTGATGCTGCAGCATTAGGTTTGTTGCACCATGTTTATGCAAAAATATTTAAGTAACAGAATACCAAGTTTCAAATCGTTCAGATCTTTGAAAGTCGGTATTATCTCTTCATCGGCTAGAAAAGAGCTTAAGATCTTCAAACAGCTGAACAGATTTTTTTTAATCATAGCTAAGAACCCTCTTGATCAAGTCACTTTTAAACTGGACGACATTTTTCCGTTCGAAAGAAGTGCCACAATGCATGAACACCAACCATTTTTTATTTATTTTTAACCTATACTGTCCCACTGCTGGGCAAAGGTCACCCCTATTTCTTCCCATAAATCACGGTCCTCCGCCACCTCTTGCCAACCTCTCCAGAATGAGTCAAGATCGTCACGCCAGCGTTTCTTGGGCCTTCCTTGACTGCGTCGTCCATCGGGCATCCACTGTGTGACGACCATACTTTATGTTTTTTTTTAAATTATTTACAAGCTTGTAGGTATAGCTTAGAGAGATAGTTATAGACACCCCTTTTCGAACGTTGCATGTTGCGCTCGGTGGGAAGACCTTTCGGGGAAGGACATTCCACACATTACAGATCCGCGGAAGAAAGGAGCAGAAAAATGGCTTCACGGAGCAGATTGTGCAACAGCGTACCGAGTTTGTAACACCCAAATTTGACATCGTCCTAAAGTGTTAGATATCATAAAATGGTGCTGAATATTAAAAGAAGTTGGATAGGGCATGTGCCCAGACGTCGTGACAGAAGCTGGTGTACTTATTAGACTAGAGTTATATGATTATTTACGGGATATTTACCGTGGTAAGGTTGTGGGATGAGCTCCCGATATTTTGGCGCAGTTACATACACCATGTCCACGCGAAGGTTGAAGAATGCGGGTGGTTGGTTTTCGTTCATCTATGGATCTTCTCATTTCTATTTCGATCTCGTAGAAAACCCTCGAGCATAGCCCACTCCATAGCTCCATAAAAAAACGCCTGAATCTTATAAAATCATCAAACATTTCAACATCAACATCATGATCGATTGGGTTCCAGTCCTGCATCGATTTAATACAATAACTCACCAAAGTTGTTATTCCAGAACTGCCTCGTCATTATACCCCTTAAATAGAATGAACCAAGTTACTGATTCCTTATTCAAACTGTCTATACGCGGAGATCGTATCATAACAGGAAAACGGTTTCTATAAAAATAAGTTGTGCAAACGGCTGACCCACTTCGTGGCAATTAGAGACCTTTCTTGCTTCTCACCACTGCTTTTATATTGGTTGAGAGATTTATTTCTATGTCCATCGGTGGATAAGTGATTGCGATTGCTGATAACTTGTAACATCAAATCACACTGTTCATCACACAATGTGACGTTTTGTAACAGAAAAATAGAGAGTAACAGGTTTAGGGACTGTAGTCAACATGCCTAAATGTCTACGACCTAAGTGTTAAAAATGTACATTTTGTTAATAATGCGATTGTCCCAGAACTACTAAATTTCAAATGTTTGGCTGGTCTAGTGCAAACAGAGTGACTGAAACTGTATCTGGATTTGGTCATGCAGATAGTTAAATAAGAACCGATAAATGATGAGGAAGAAAGGTTCTTGAGTGGAGACCACAAACCGGTAGCAGCGTAGGTAGGCCGTTCACTAGATGGGCGACCATATCGTACGAGTCGCTGGCATCCAGTGGTTACAGATGGCAGACTGTCGTTCAGTGTGGAGTTCTAAGGGGGAGGCCTATGTTCAGCCGTGGAAACTTCTGGCTGATGATGATGATGTCCCTTCTGCGTAGTGACCGGAAAACATCTTGAAAAAAGCGCAACAGTCGTGTTTTATAGGACTCTTTTGGATTGAAGGGAAACATTACAGAAGAAATGACACAAAGAGAAGGGAAGAGATTACAAGCAATTTATACCACTCGAATCAGCACGATTAGTTGTATTGTTTGAATAAAACCAATAAAGCGACGTGATTTTATATGTCGAGATAGCCGGAAAGTGACAAGATACTTTTTGTCTCGGGAAAATGTACTTATCCTGAGGGAATATCCACGCGGGTGGAACCAGGCCCAGTTAGATCGGGGCATAACCTTATTCTCTCCTGTCTATTTTTATATCAGACAATCAGAGTGGGCACGAAAAGGCAACACCGCTTCATGGTTGATATTCCAAAAAACCCGTACAACGCGCTTTGATTACACTTTTATTGTGCGAACTGCTAGTCTGTGGAATGCGCTGCCTGAATGGGTGTACCCCGATAGTTACAAACTGGGTGTCTACAAATCGCGAGTAAATCGGTTTCTTTGGATAGGCAAGTTTCTATCTTGTATAACATTGATGTAGTTCGGAGCCAATGGGTTCATATATTATTTTGTCAATTTTTATAATGCCCAATAAATTAATTTGTATTTGTATTTGTATAATTTAATAATTTTTTATAATTTGGAAATTTAAATACTGTCAGCGCTATTTTGGAATTACGTATGCTTTGAACTTTCCGGGTACCCAAGACATAGGCTTAGCATAGTTTGGGGCCCACTGCAGACTTTTTTTTGTGTTTTTCTTTTTGCATGTCATTTAGGAATTTTATGTGCTGTTCTTTCGGAAATATATGATTTATGATTTTAGGCAAGCACGCTCCACCGCAGATTGCATCATCACTTAACATTAGACGAGGTGGCGGTAGAGCACTATCCTATTTTTTTTAAAGTTTGTATTATTAAAATCTTCGAACACGATCGCCGTTCAGCCAAATACCCTGTATAAAGCAACTTCACAATAAATCTCACATCGGCGATTTCTACAAACTTAATACTGATTCTATGCCATTAAATAGTTATGTGCATCGTTAAAGTAAACACAGCAGGTTCGATCGCATTGTACTATTCCAACTTAACAGAACGATGGCCGGAAACTGGCTATAAAACCGAAAACTCATTCCAGCACTATGCTGTTGCACAGAATGCTGTTTTGAGTTTGCTTACGTGAGGACCTAGTACAAATAGTGTTTAGTTCAGCAAAATTATGTTTAACTATTAAAGTTTAGTAGTAATCTGAATTTGATATCAAAGCCATAAATTAAAGGATCAAATGCATCGAGATACAATTCATATAGAGTCACAATCGTGCCAAAAAAATGTCCGAACCAAACCTTGGCGCACGCTACGAATTGAGCAGACTTTTTGGTTAGTGACAAGGTAACCGCGATTCGACTACAACGCCGCGCGATGCCAGAGCTACGATGACATAGCAGACAACTAAGTTAACGTTGAACACTATGCAAGCGACATAACGTCTAAATTGGAGTAAATGTGGCATTGTGAAGTATATAAATACAATGACGCTCGGACGTTTCTTGACTGTTTTCACTGAGAGATTGTGACTATAGGAATTGTAACTCGATGCCTTCAATCCAAGGACCTTGTATATACCCTTAAAGGGAACCAAGGTCCTTGCTTAAATCAATTAAATATTCAATTTGGCAGTTGAATAACTGGCAAATGTGTGATAAATATTTTCTCAATCAACCTCTGTCAAAATAAGATCAACCTGTTTTATTTTTAAGTATTATATGGATAGAATAGATCTCCGTTTCGCCACCAACTTGCCTGATGGTAAGCAATGTTGTGGGCAAGAATGAAAAACGTAGAGAGATGGAATAAGCTAGATAAAATTATAGCTGACTTAGTCCACCGGATTATCAATTTGAAATGGCAGTGGGCAGGGCATATACCACGCAGAGCAGATAGCCGATTGGGCCGAAAGGTTCTTGAATACCACGGAATGGTGAACCCAGTGTAGGATGTCACCAACAAGATGGACGGACGACCTAAAAGAAATCGCAGGAGAACGGATGTAGGCAGCTTCTAATTGGCCCTTTTGAAGATCGATGGGGGAAGCCTATGTGTAGCAGTGGACGTCCTATGGCTGAAATGACTAATGGCATCAGGCGTGATGGTGGTGAAACGCAAGCCTATTATTTATAAAATAAAAAATAAAAATATTATGAAGTTGCTAGGTAAAACAGCGATGCGCAGCTAGACTGTATTGTCGTATTTTATTTACCTGCCAGGATTTAAAAAAAAATGTTTTACTTACTATGAGTTGAACTATAATCAAAAGGAATAAAGTTGAAAATAGCAGTTTTCTATCAGATACTCGTCCTCAATTAACGTTTACTTAGAAACAAAAGGAACAAAATACTCTATAACGTTGTCCAAACGAACTGCTATGATTCCAGCGGTAGATATAAAAACTGAAACGTAAATTTAGTCCTTAGTTCTCAGTAACAGAGATGGAATTTGCGTAGCGAGCTAGCCTTTTATAACTTTTGGCACATCCATCAAAGAGGTATAAGAAAAATATGTATCGGGAAGATTTCTCTTTCGACACAGGAAATTGAATAACAAATCCTTCTCGGGGTGATGAGTGCTTGTTTCCTGCACTCGGGATTATTGGTTTCGTCTATTGAAGCCATGGATCTTTCATCGCGTCTTTGTTCTTTGGGCCCCGATTATGTGACACTTTTGCCGGAGTAGGCAATTTGGGAACGTTTGAACGATGATTGCTGGGAAATAACTCTCAATTAGCTTTAGAAGGGTACTCGTGTTTTGTGCGTAGTTTTGACGGAGGGTCAATCGATTCAAATGCCGTGATGCCGAGTGCGTCGACCCATCTGCAGCAGGATGACTAACGCTCCGCTTACCTTGCCTCGGCCACCACTCTGTTAAAACCTTACTCCACCTGTCATCATTGCGTTTAGCAACGTGTCCTGCCCAGCTTCACTTTAATTTCATTACCGCGATTCTGACGTCTCAAACCTTTGTTCTTCGTCGGATTTCGGTTTTACGAACTCGGTCTTAGAGTTTGATGCCTAGCATAAAATGCCATGGGTATCTATGCTACTCTGATTTAGTGCACAGTCCACAAACTAGGTAAAGCTACTAGAAAGTCTTTGGCACCATACGTCATGATGGGCAGAACACATTGGTTGAAAAGGCGAGTTTTCAAATATTGAATACTAGCGGTCGGCCCCGGCTCCGCACGGGTATAGTTATCATCATCATCATCATCATCATCAGCCAGAAGACGTCCACTGCTGAACATAGGCCTCCCCCTTTAACCTCCACACTGAACGACAGCCTGCCTTTTGCATCGACTGGATGCCCGCGACTCTCACATGAGGGGGGGGGGGGGTTGCCAATAATCCCCACGCTTGGCAGGCGGCTTGGGGATCGCAGGAGGATCCACCATTCAAGTAGGAGGATGCTGCTGCCCATCCTCTGGTGGTTCTGGTCGTAGTTTTAGGACATACCCGGGTCCATATATAGTTGTATCCATATATGGTCCGGTATAGTTATAAAGCCTATTAAAATAGCCTATATTAATCAGCGATAATGTAGTATTCAAACGGTTAAAGAATTTTTAAAATCGGTCCAGTACTTTTTGAGCCAATTCGTTACAAACATACTTACATACAAATCTTTCCTCTTTATAATATTGTATATATGTATAGATTTACTGATGTACTATTCCAGCAGGATAGTCGGTAAAACCGAAATGCACTGTAGTTTATATTCTGTGTATATATTGCGTTAAATTATATACAAAAAGTAATTCAAAACACTATCATTTCAACTCGTAATGGCTACCGATAGTCCAATTTTGAACAATCCTTTGATTACATCCCTAGTGAGGAAAGTTGGCTAGTTCAGAGTAACCCTCATTCCTCTAGAGAACCGAAGTAGTTACTCGTAGAAAATAGAACAGGGACCATTGTGAATTCAGGTTTTTAATGGAGAAAAACTAAAGTATTTTTATATATTTGAAGTTAGAATCTAATATTTTAGAATTTCGTATTTAAATGTTGTAGACAATTTTTAAAATTTAAAGATATAGAATATAATATTAGATTCTAACTTCAAATATATAAAAATACTTTAGTTTTTTCTCCATTAAAAACCTAATATTTTATTTTCACAAAACACGAGTAAATCATACAGTTTTCATCGACACTTTTGCTGAAAGGAACCACTAACCAGAACGTCATAGTCTGTGTAAATATTTTTGATTATGGTTTTTTTTTTAACCTATACTGTCCCACTGCTGGGCAAAGGTCTCCCCCATCTCCTTCCATAAATCTCGGTCCTTCGCCACCTCTTGCCAACCTCTTCGGAATGAGTCAAGATCGTCACGCCAGCGTTTCTTGGGCCTTCCTTGACTGCGCCGTCCATCTGGCACCCACTGTGTGACGATCTTGGCCCATCGGTCGGGATGCATGCGCGCCACATGTCCCGCCCGGTTACGGTTGATTAAAAAAAAAAACATTCGATCAAATTTATATGGGACCAATATGACCTAACAAACAAAAAAAATATCTTCAAATCAATCCATTAGTTGTAGAAGTAATCGCGTAACAAACAAAAAAAAAGCATACAGTCATACAGTCGAATCATTTACCTCCTCCTTTAGTCGGTTAAAAATAGTGTCATGTTACGTCCAAAATCTTGCAGTGTGAACCTCAGAAGAAGGAATAAAGCATAGAAGTAGTGCCAATTTAGCATGAACGAATTAACCATGTTAGTTCTTTACTGATATGCCAAAATTGTTGTTACCATAACGAAACATATATATCATTGATAGGACGGCAAATTACAGGGTTGTACACTTTGGTTGTACACTATTATATTAATGTACTAGAGACCTGTAAAAGGCTCCAAAGGCTACATACTGTTTGACAGATGGCCTTGTACGCTTTGTAAATCACGTGACGGATTCTGTGCTCTTACTCTGTGGTGTGAACGCATCTTTTTTCTGCCCATGACAACACGGTCTCATCTGACAGTTTTCTACTACGAATTTTACCCAACGGTATTATAGAAACTGACGTGGTTTTCACACATTTTATTTATATTACACGGGAATTACTCACGTAAGATTAAGCCGGTCACTCCGACTATAGTTTCAACCGCATTAGGCAGTCTTTTTCAAGGTGAATGCACACGCGCGGCTGCGTCTCACTTGGCACTGAGTGTAATATAAATAAAATTTACCCAACGGTTTGATGGACGACAAAAACCCCTCGTCGCTGCATTGTGCAATACATCACAGATCGGAATGATTGGGTCAACTCTGAGTTTTCAATTTCCGCCTCTGACTCGATACTGCAGAGCTGGGGGACCTTTGAAAAGATACTAGTTATAGGGTACGTTGAGTCGTGGTACAAAATCAAAACGCTAATCTCTCTTGATGCGTTTAGACATCTGAGGCAGATGGTATAGCAAAAGAGAAGCCTATACCTAACAGTGGAATAAAAATGGCCGTGGATGATGATGATGAGTAGGCGAGAAAATGTGCGATCGAATGGCAGCACCCCAGTCAAAATTCTTTTGACCTGAGATTCATCACATGCTTTTTTAACTGGCAAGTGCCTTTATTGACTGAAATAAAACGAGCTAAATCCGAGTCATAAAAAAGAAAACTTAAATATCTAGGGAAAAATTAAGCAACTAAGAGGGTTTGTGGAGTTGATATGCTTTAAGGCCCAGGGAAAAGATTTCGCCAGTTCGTAATTTCTAGTACAACTTGTCGCTTATGAATTGCACCATCCAAGCTTTCCTAAGTTTATCTTCGACGTTGCGAGTCACCGCAACTTTGTGTATAAATACCAGACTTTAGTAGGTCCTTTATGCCGTGAGGCACACTTTATGTGTCTAAGAGATTTCAGCACTCTAGGATTTTATTAGTTTTTAAGATTATTCCGTGTAGTTGCTAGTGAAAAGATGTTGGATTTGAAACTCGTAGAGCTTTCCATTACTATTTCGCATTGCATGGCGGGCTGTCGCGTGAAGCGCACGTGATGACAACGGCAAATAACTGTCAGATATCTAATCACTGTACTTCTTTAACACGCTAAGATTAATATCCATACCTCGACTTCGCTCGACCAAATCAATGTATCCAAATATGTCAGCACTATTAATAAGTAAATCATAACCCTTGTTTTTACGAGCTATGGAGAGGGCTATGCTCGGGGTTTCTCTACGAGAAACAGAAATGAGGATATCCGTAGACGAACGAAAATTACCGACATAGCCCACCAGATCAGCATGCATGGCAGTGGGCAGGGCTCATATCACGCAGAACAGATGGCCGATGGGGCCGAATGGTTCTCGAATGGAGGCCACGGACCGGTAAGCGCAGCGTAGGACTTCCACCACAAACAACGACCTAAAAGAGACCACAGAAAAACGCTGGATGGAGGCCGTTTCCAACTGGTCCTTTTGGAGATCGTTGGGCGCCTATGTCCACTGTCCAGCAGTGGACGTCCTATGGCTGAAATTACAATGATGATAGATCTATATTTGTTTACGTTTGGTTATCTCTATTGGGTAGGGATTTATTATCATAGTAAGGGTACGTATATGGGTACCGTACCATTAGTTGTACGTATACATTTGAGTATATGAGTTGGCAACAGAAGTCAAAAGTCCTATCGCAAATAACTTGTTAAGTGTAGGTTCACGCTGAAATGCTGTGTGCACTTGATTGCCCCCGGCTATTATAGGCAAAGAGCTAGGCGGCATTATATATGAAAACTGAATAAAAAATACAAAGATCACGCACGAGTAATATTTTGCTTGTGCTGGATGTTAGCCACTTCAGTCGCTGGGGGGTATCGTATGGCACTTGTGATTGGATACTCAAAAGTCATTCATTCAATTCGCGCCTAAAATAGGGCCTATTTTAGGCTCGAAAAAAGTTAAGCTCAATTTTTTTTATATTTGGTTTATGCAACTTAATTTCATGGTTGATAATCCAAAAACCCGTACGAAGCGCTATGATTCCACCTTTATTTTGTGAAATATAAGACTGGAATGCGCTGCCTGAATGGGTGTATCCCGATTGTTACAATCTGGGTGTCTTACAGTCACGAGTAAATAGTTTCTATGCAAGCGTGCTCAATCGTAGACCGCATCATCACTTAACATTAAGCAAGGTGATGGTTAAGGGCAAGGCTATAAATAAAAACTTTTTTTTTTTTAGTTTCTATTGCTGAATGAAAAAGATCTTGCACTAATAGTCTGTAGCCCCTTGGTCTAAATTCAGAATTTTGCATTTGATTCAGCCGCGTTCAACCTCCAGCAGTAAACAGCTATAATTAAGTAAAACGACGTACGAACAGCACTGCTCTTAATGTACACACATGCCCGTACAGTGTTTAATAGAGATGTGACAGAAGTTCAGTGTCAATCCTCCTGCATTCGGCATCCGGAGAAAAGTCTTGGAAAGATTTCGTTTTTTGACCGGACAGGTCATGCTGCGGTAAACGTTATGCGAATACGGAATTGTATGAAAAACTTCCATGTAGAATTGTTTTTTTTTTTAATGTAAGAGTAGACATACAAGCGACGTGCCACCTGATGGTAAGTAGTCACCGTTGCCTATGGACACCTACAATACCCGGGGCATTGGCGGTGCGTTGCCTACCTATGAGGACTCTATTTACTACGATTGAGCACGTCTATCGGTTTTTTATCGGATACATTTTGGAGAGTGTGCTACAGATCTGCATGATTTGATTCCCTCCTGCCCATCTTTCTATCGGACTGCCAGAGTGGAGGAAAAATCGACACCGCTTTATGGTTGATATTCCGAGAACCCGTACGAAGCGCTTTGATTCCACATTTATTATGCGAACTGCTAGTCTGTGGAATTCGCTGCCTGAGTGGGTGTTCCCCGATAGTTACAATATGGGTGTCTTCAAGTCGAGAGTGAATAGGTTTCTTCTAGGCAAGCGTGCTCCATCGTAGGCCGCATCATCGCTTAACATCAGGCGAGTTGGCGCCCAAGCGCAAGCCTATTTATAAATAGGCTTGCGCTTGGCTGCCGCAAAAAAAAAAACTCTTCGCTTGAAGCAATTGATGTTATATTTTGGAGGAAAAACCGAAGGTTGAATAATTGTTATCAAGCAAGTGCTTGTAATAACTAAACAAAACATAAACTAACACACTTAAAACTACACATACATAAACTCCTTAGGTTATTATACAATTCGATTGCCCATAAACCGTTTAAGGTCTAGAAACAATCCAAATGCTTAAACCCACTACCAAATGGCAGTGTACTTAGAATGCTGGCGGCATAACTACGCTGAATGACAATCAAGAGACCAAACATGAGATGATGAGATGCGATGAAAGACCCAACGCACCGTTTGTATATTTGCACCGCAACGCAAAAAAATATCCGGCAAAAACAGAAACTGTCCCACATCCATAAAAATACTCTTGTCATCATTAACATACGAAATTCAACTCAAATCCCAAGTAATAAAGTAACATACCAAATAGTTGTCCAATCCTTGCGATGTAGTTTACACTCGTGTGTGTCATATATGTATTTCTTGGTGTAAGTATGTTTGACTGTGTATTAAATGGACTGAAGGTAATTGCTTTTATGAATACGCTTTTAAGAAAATGACGAAGCAACTTTCAGGGTTATTTTTATGAATTTCGTTGAAAAAGCTGCAATGCTCTCAGAGAATTTGATTAAGTTTTAGTACGGAGTAAGACGTGTAGACTTAGAGTTTCCCAGCCAAAGGAACGCTTGTAATGTTGCATTTAGACACAAATTGAAACTGAATTGGAATTGTTTGCGTATCAGAATCGGTACACTTAAAGTAGCTAGAGGTCTTAAGGATGGAGATTCTTAGAGCACTAGTGAGTCTACTATTGGTAGCTTTTTCAGTGCGTTCCAAAAATACCCATTGTAAAGATAATGGGTGTTTTTTTTTGCCGAAACGGAAAAAAATTGTGTGACAAAGGTACATGGTGCAGAAGCCAAGTTTTGGGGACTCGTCCGTGGAAAAGCACTAGTAAATTTCAAAACCTCACATGGCCGTGACACCCGGGTGGTGCCCATCATGTGACAACATACTGGTGGTAGGCAACCGGCCGCCCCCGCAGTCTCATTAGGACTAGTTTTCCGTTGAGTCTCATTCCACTGCCGTTTTCCCACCAAGTCACATCATAGCGTAAGAAAAAAGGATAATATTTTTACAGCGATTGCATGCCCTTTCGTGCAAAGTGCACCTCATTAACATCCAAGGTCCGCACTCAAATGTTGTGCCAGTCAACTATCCCCTGGAGACTAATAAACCAGCACTATTTTCCCTAGTGTTTTTCCTCAAAAAGAGGCAGCCCTAGCAGCACTCAGTGAGTATGGTGATATAACTCAGCAGATTGAGATGAGCCGCATCTTTCTTTGAGTTTTGTTTTTAGCAGTCAGTGTGCTTTTCTTCTGATGATCGACGACCTGCGCAGATGTCCACCTGATTGTCCGCAAAAGTGTGGTTTAGACCTCAATCTAGCTCCGCTGATGTGCGCAAACTGAGCGTGACTAGTCGGCCGATAGGCGACACGGTAAAGCCAAGGATTTACGTCAGAATAAGAAAGCGTTTAATAAGGCTGCCAAGTCCTGTGATGTTTTAATAAAACACCATAAATGATTCTATCCTCACAACTATCTTGACGATTATCAGAATTCAATTCCTTTTATTGTGATCAAAAAGCATGATTACTGGCAACATTGATGTTTATCTGTAATTAAACATGGAGGCTTACATTGCATGTCTACTGGTATATCCAGCTAGGATCAATGGGGTTTGAAATTGTCCAAAATTGGGAATTATGTCAATATACGCCTATGACATTTAAAAAACTCACGAAAAGACAATGTTTCTGCCAGCCAAACCCATTGGTGCAAAGCCTTTTAATGCAAATCAGTCACGCTGCATTTCCCACGGCGATCACCAACTATTCTGCTAGCTGTAAAAAGGCGAGTCAGTAATAAAATCGACGACGAAAATTCCACAAATCTGACAATATGAAATCCGAGGCCTTTCATTCTTCGAATATCTCAATATTATCTTCGTACAATGCCTTTTCAATAACCCTGTGTACACACAGACACATGGAACTGCGATCAACACGATTGTGATTTTACTCGCCAAAATAAACGAACTTGAAACTTTGCATTTGATTGACAAATGGCGTTTTATGTAACTCTGTTTCTGACACCCTGCGGCCAGGTGGAAAACGGCGTATAAAAACTGGATGTAGACTCCTGCTGACCGAACTCAGTGGCATGTATTAGGAGAGGCCTATATCCCGCAACAAAACTGGGTGGACAATTACACGCTGATGATAGATTCATGATGATGAGCATTATAATTTCAGCCATAGGTCGGCCACTGCTGGACATAGGCCTCATTGATCTCTAAAAGCGCCGGTTGGAAGCGGCCTGCATCCAGCGTTTCCCTGCGGTCTCTTTTAGGTCCTCTGACCATCTTGTGGTTGATGAGCATTTTGCTGCGCTACATTTTGACGGCAATTTTTACCTTATGAATTCATGGATTTTTCATTCATGAGCCGTGGTAGCCCATTTAGGAGACCGCTAGACTTGAAAGCGTGAGGTCGCGGGTTCAAACCCCGGGCCCATACTAATGAGCTCTTTGAAGCTTATGTACGGATTTTCATACCAATGGCTTTTCGGTGAAGGAAAACATCGTGAGGAAACATGTATACGTACGGAGAAGGAATTCAATGGCGTATGTGAATACACCAATCCGCACTGGGCCAGGGTGGTGGATATGGCCCAATCACCCTTTCGGGGCTAGGTTAAAAGTCCAGCAGTGGATTGTTAGAAGGTTGATTATGATGATGATTATGATGAATTCATGGATTCTTGCTTGCAACATCACGAGCATGTTCGCCAAATCTTCCTTCTTCATATCTCCTAAACAGATATCTATAAATTGCGCAGCTCTCTGACCTTTGCGTTAAATGAGATTTTGGCCGGCTTTTGAAATATCGCATCATATCCTGAGTGTCGAGAGTTTTATTCATGGTGTGTGCGGACAGAGGACAGGGGCTAATGTATTTTGAACGACTATACTTTTGAGATGGGGAAGGAGACGCGGAGATGATTGTCATGCATTGTCCGGGTCTGTGTCCTTGATTCTAATGAATTGTTTCAAAATGACAACGAAAGCGAATGCAGACGGCACCCGGTTCCATCCTCGGCTCTGCACCAATGACTTATTTAGTACTTAAGTAGTAAATGGTGTGCAGTTTCGTCGCTTGAAGAACCGATATCCGATGAGAAAGAAGGGTTCATGTTGTTAGAACCATAGCTCAACAACGTCCAAGAATCTCAATGGAACGTTTACCTTTCCGCAGGCGTTAACGCTAACAGAAAATAGGTCTTGTCTAGACCCCAAGCACTGCTATGTTATGGTATATGCTGCGTTTAGTCAGTTTTTACAGCCACGTTGTTAGCCCATAACGTCTCTATTATTACACCTCAGTACCTCACTGGTTTAGAACAACTGTTTTAGTAAAACTCAGAGTCACACAGCGGGCAATGGAGAGAGCTATTATGCTCGGAGTTTCTTTGCGCGATAAAATCCGAAACGTGGATATTCGCCAAAGTACCAGAGTCACAGACATAGCTGTTAAAATTTGCAAGTTGAAGTGGCAATGGGCAGGCCACATCGCTGGAAGAACCGATAACCGATGGGGAAGAAAGGTTCTGGAGTGGAAACCACGAACCGGAAGACGCAGCGTAGGGAGGCCTCCCACTAGATGGACCGACGATATTGTGAGAGTCGCGGGCATCCAGTGGATGCAGGTTGTCGTTCAGTGTGGAGGTTAACGAGGGACCTATGTTCAGCAGTGGACGTCTTCTGGTTGATGATGACCTCACTGGTTATTAGTACTTTTTTCGTAGCACTGCTACTACGCCATTCGTAGATATTACGTAGCAGTGCTACACAATGTTTCCAGTAACTGAGTTCGTCATTATTATATTGAAAAAATAACCATCATAATACTAATTTATCGAGAAAAAAAAGTTTCAAGCCGAAACGTTTTTTTGAATAGGCCATTCCTTAGAAAAAAAAAGTCTAAATTATAACGCTTGTAAAGGTCAATCGTCTGTTAGTTTTGAACTCTATCAATAACTTCAATAACTGAACGTTTACGAATGGTCTAATTGAACTTTTCAAAGTCAAACAATATGCGCAGACTTGAAGGTGTGAGTACAATTCATAGAGCTCTGTTCAAAGTTTTATGAAATGGAAGAAATACTTCATTGCACTTGGAGCCTCGTTTGTGGTTGGATAGTGGCACTTTTTATGCCATTGGTTTATCATCAACCTATCATGTTCCCACTGACAGAGAGAGAGAGAGAGAGAGAGAGAGAGAGAGAGAGAGAGAGATCAGCTATTGACCAAAATGCTGGCGTGTTTCTGGGTCAACGCATAAGCATTGCCATTATCAGTCTGGTAATGCCGCCTTCATGCTGATTACGCTACTAACTGATAGTGAGCTTGAGCATTTGGATTGTCTTTAGACCGTCACCGGTCTATGGACAGTCTAACTGTATTTGAAGTGTTAGTATAGTAGCTTGTATTTTGTTTGTTAATAAATGCACTTTAACTGTTGTTGTTTTAGTACTTATATGTGATATAATTATCTTCATACATTGTCCATATTAGAAATATATTGTGTTTTAATAGCGAAATTTTAAAATGTAAACTTTACTATTGTTAACGCAGCATACAATAATATGATAAGTTTTAAGTTTGATAGAATTTTAAAACCTACCCATAATACAACTTTAGTACCTACTAAAGTATGATATATCTTCATACATTGTCCAAATTAGAAATATATTGCATTCTAATCAGGAAATTTTGAAATTTAAACTTGACTATTTTAAACGCAGCACAATCATACCATAAAATTTTAAGTTTGCAAGAATTTTAAAACCTACCTATAATACTAGTACTTAAATGTGATTTATCTTCATACATTGTCCCAAAGGACCTAGACGTGATTTGAGTTCAAAATAGATGAATTTATTGGTTGAATGGATACATTTTTACAAACGTTTTTAAATTTGCAGTGCATCTTGGTTTTACTTACTATTTTTCAGTGTTTAGGGTTTCGTAACCAAAGGGTAGAAACGGGACCCTATTACTGACCCTATTACCCTGCGTTGTCTGTCGGTCCTACCTTTAAATGGGCGTACACTACACTAAAATGAACCGTTTTTAAACGGGTTTTCTTTAACCTTTTTCAAGCCTTGTTTTCAAACAATGATTCTACACCAACACCACAAAATATCTGTATTTACCGCTATTTGCCAAACTTAGCAGGGCACTGCCCCCGTGACGTCATAACTGCTGCTCCAAGAAGTTTAACTGAAGTTTGGTGCGTCGATTGTCTAAGTGATTCGAAACTCTGCATTGTTCAAAGCCATTAGTTGTTCAGAACACTGCGAAGTAACAATAGAGTTGGAATTCGTGCTGATAACGTGATTTATGTAGTCACAGTTAATGTTGTAAAGTATTTACGTGCTTTGAATGCGGATAAAATATACGTTTTATGGCATTTAATGACTTGTACTAATTACTTACTATAGTGTCTACATTTATTTGGTTACAATTGTACTTTTTACTGTTCCGTAGTCCTACAAGGAACCCTAATAAATTCGTTCTGTCCGTCCGTCTGTCTATCCGTCTGTCTGTATGTCCGTCCATCCGATTTTTTTAGAACCTTTTAACTTCTATATTTAATGAGGTAAGTGCGTAAAACTTTCTAATATTAGAGTTTTCATATAGATCTCAATTTAAACAAAATATAATTTTGCGTTTTTTGGGTGGCTCTGGTACGAGTGAAAAGAGGATGATATATTTTTTTCGCTGACCCCCTTGTGTGGGGTATTATTGAATGGGTCTTTTAAAATGATAGTAAGGTTTGATACATCAGTTTTTAATCAAGTGTATATTTTGTGAATTATAAAAATTATACCCACCAAAGTGCCAAAAGTTGGGGGGGGGGGGGGGGGGGAGGGGGCTGCATTTCTAAACGATTAGACATAGAAACTTGTTTTTTGCTATGCTGATTGGACAAATAATGTTTGTCAATTCGTTTTCTTTTTCACTAAGCCAGAAACAGCCTATGTTATGTTGGATGCACCTCTGACGATAAGTCCAGCTTCGATCTTTAATTTTTAACCGACTTCCAAAAAGAGGAGGTTATCAATTCCACTGTATGTTTTTTTTTTGTATGTATGTTACGCGATTACTCCGCAAATTTAGAATTGTTTTTGATGATTCTTTTTTTGGTTGGTAGGTCATATCTCATAAGTGGTCCCATATAAATTTTATCGGCATTGATTCAGCGGTTTTTGAAAAATCTACAAAAACATGACGATAAGCAACGAATTCAATGTACATTGTACAGTGCCACCAACTTATCTGTTAAGTGAAACGTCAGGTCATAAATCATTGTCTGTCTATCTCGCTCGCACTTACAGGTCTCATGGTATGACATTTATGGCCCTACGACTCAGTTGGTAACGCAGTGACTATATAGTCCGGTCAATTTAGACATTCGAAGTTACATAAAGTCCCAACAAGCTGAATTTCTGTGAAGTTGTTCAAAACATAATTACAAACAATGTCTAGAAGTTCCCCATCATTCCCCTGTAAGGAAAAAAATTAATTCAAGGTCAAAGGTCAAAAAAATGAGTTGTTCGCGATTTTCAGCAAAACGGTAAGTTTATCATAAAAGTACCTCAGACAAAAATTGTAGATCATAAAATTATCTATAAAAAATGTATTAATACTTTTTTTCTTACGAGTCACCGTTTCTGAGATATAACGATTCTAAAAGTTATAAAAGTTGTTATTGTCATAATATGCACACGTTTCCACGCCACCTATGAGGTAGTGTACTTAGCACGTTTTTGTAACTTTTAGAATCGTTATATCTCAGAAACGGTGGCTCGTAAGAAAAAAAATATTGATACTTTTTTTATAGATAATTTTATGATCTACAATTTTTGTCTGAGGTACTTTTATGATAAAACTTACCGTTATGCTGAAAATCGCGAAAAACTCATTTTTTTACCTTTGACCTTGAATTAAATTTTTTCCTTACAGGGGAATGATGGGGAACTTCTAGACATTGTTTGTAATTATGTTTTGAACAACTTCACAAAAATTCAGCTTGTTGGGACTTTATGTAACTTCACTCTCATTTTTTGGTCTAAATTGACCGGACTAATAGTAGAAATTTTGTCTATACTAACATTATAAAGAGGAAAGATTTGATTGTTTGTTTGTTTGTTTGTTTGCATTGAATAGGCTCCGAAACTACTGAACCGATTTGAAAAATTATTTCACTGTTGCGAAGCTACACTATCCCCGGGTGACATAGGCTATATTATATTGTATTAGTGTTTTCTATCGTGTTGTAATTTTTATTTCTGGTGTACACAATAAAGAGTTTCTATCTATCTATCTATCTATATTTTCAAAAAATTAGGGATCCTTACTAAAACTCCAATAATGAAACCTAAGGTGTAAAAAATAAGACTTACACCCGTGCGAGGCTGGGGTGCGTTGCTAGTCTTTAATAAAACCCAGAAAATGGACGTCTGTGAAAATAATGCTATAGTTCATGTTCCTAACTACAAAGTTACCTTTAGTCAAGTATACCTGTCGGCACGTAACTTAAATAACTTTATTACTTGCTCCAGAACTAGAGTCTTCCTTCACTCTTCCGCTACTAGGCTTCGTCGGTATTACACTTTAAGAGTTCATGGAACGAAGGTCTAGTTTTAAACTTGCTGGAAATGGTTGAGCGACAAAAGCAGTGCAAGTCATGGTAACAGTCACCGACATAGCTGTTAAAATTTGCAAGTTGAAGTGGCAATGGGCAGGCCACATCGCTCGAAGAACCGATAACCGATGGGTAAGAAAGGTTCTTGAGTGGAGACCACGAACCGGAAGACGCAGCGTAGGTAGGCCTCCCACTAGATGGACCGACGACATAGTGAGAGTCGCTGGCATCCAGTGGATGCAAAAGGCAGGCTGTCGTTCAGTGTGGAGGTTAAAGGGGGAGGCCTATGTTCAGCAGTGGACGTCTTCTGGCTGATAATGATGATTAGTTTGTTTGTTGTTTGTTTGGATATAACTAGTGCTTTCTACTCGTAATGACTTACGGTGCTGAAACGTGGACACTTACAGTTGGAGCGGTCCACAAGATCAAGGTTGCTGATTAGAAATACGTAGTATAGTATGAAATCTTTGTGCACATCATTGATTGCAAAGTTTTTGATTTCGGCGTGGTTTTGAACGGTTTGTTTGAGTTTTGAAGATAAATCGCGCAGAATTAGGCCGCAATTTAGACATAAATTAATCAAACCAAAGTTCAACCTAGAAATACACAGCTCTGGCCTTAAAACAATGGCCGTGAAAATCTATACTCTATACTAATATTATAAAGATGAAAGATTTGTATGTAAGTATGTTTGTAAAATTGGCTCAAAAAGTACTGGACCGATTTTAAAAATTCTTTCACCATTTGAATGCTACATTATCACTGATTAATATAGGCTATTTTAATAGGCTATATAACTATACCCGTGCGGAGCCGGGGCGGACCGCTAGTCTATACTAATATTATAATGAGGAAAGATTTGATTGTTTGTTTGTTTGCATTGAATAGGCTCCGAAACTACTGATCCAATTTGAAAAATTCTTTCACTGACGGGAAGTACTCTATCCCCGGGTGACATAGGCTATAATCTATACCCGTGCGAAGCTGGGGCGGACCGCTAGTATTTAATAAATTGCCAAATGAATTAAAAGATATCGAAAAAGAAGTAACTTTTATAAATAACTTAAAAGGTAGTTTAGAATCCAAATGTTATTACAAAATAGAAGAATTTTTCAATGATAATTTCGGCGAAGTTACATAGATAGTTCCGTTCCGACTATTGCCATACCCAAATAGGGTCATAATATGTATTACTTTATATTTAAACATGTTAATTTAAGAACTCCATGCACCTTCATATGTCTGCAATAAAATAATGAGTATTGAAGATTTATGGGTCGTGAGTTCAGAGTTCGGGGCGAACTATTAGTTTATTTAAGTACTACATTATGTCATTGTTGCCTGGTCAAGGATTTAATCGGATGCCGTCAGATTGTTAGGCACACATGCTACTGCTCGGCCACCATCGCTGTAGTTCCAGTCTTCCAGTAAATTTAACCTCTTTGTACCGCAGTTTTCTTACAAGAATATAGCTGTTTTACTCATACACGGGCGCTTAAATTGGCATTAGCTCGAGCACCGCCGCCCATATATTATGTTAACTGCGCCAACTTACGGGCCCCGTAGGATTTATACGAGACGTATGGATTTTTATAGAATTTTGAAATATTAACTTATACGAATACATGAATAATGCAAGGCCAGCGGCCTTATTATAGAAGTTTGATTGTGATCGAGATTGCATGCCGTCCCGTTCGCATTTACTTACTCGCACCACGTGCGTAAGTGAGATGGCACGCGATCACGATCACAATCCGAATCACGATAAGACATCTATAATAAGGCATCAGGTTAGTTTAAAGTATAAATATCTTACAAAAGATAAAGTTGAGTTTTTTTGAGTTTTGTTGAGTAGTCTGATTTGTTCTTCCTCACTGTTGTTTAATTATATAATTATACTTTTTTTTTAATTGTTAGATTGATATGGCTTTCACTTTTCAACCATTGATTTTATAAATATATTTTAATTTTATTTATACTGTTTGATATTTTTTTTATTGTATTTGTTATTTCAACTGGTCTGGTTCTCCTCTTCTGGCAATGGCCCAAGCCGAGGTACGAACCTTCAAGGTGCTTTTAAACTAGTCGCCCACATGTTAGGCCTAATGCCATCTTCGTTTGTCAACCTTCCAGTCAAGCTGTCGAGGCCATTTGAGGCCAACAGCGTAGCCTTACAACAAACAATAAAAATAAAAAATATACTTACACTACATAAATTTCGGATACCTGATGTTTTAACTTTTTCTTCTGTGAGACAACAACGTAGAGCTAATAAAAGGTTTAAAAGAAAATCTTTATTTATTTTCTTATCTTTCATTAGAGCTAGTCAGAGGACATTGGGCAGCCCAAAAACTCCAACACTAGGACTACCCACTCAGCTTATAAGAACTTACTTTACCACAAAACCCAGCGGGCACAAAAACTAAAATTAATTAAACAGAAAGGGATATGCCGATAATTGCTGCGGACCGTTTAGAACCCCTCAGGGCTTTTATGATATACCGGAGATGTTGATAAAAAGAGAACGGTCATAAATGATGGTTTCTCTTAATCCACTAGACAAGTTTTTATTCGATAGTACACTGGCACCCGACACACAGTCCCAGAGTAGTTCGGGAGCCTATGGAAAATCACGTTATGTAAAACTAAATTTATGTAAAAAAAAAAAAAAAAAAACTTTGCGATTTAGGCGAATTTCTAGTCTGACTTGGTGTTGGACGGCAGCCTAACTGATGTTTATGGTGACTACATGGATGTAAATACTAAGCGTCCTAGCTTAGAATGACAACTGGGCTTAATGAGGTTGTCGGATTTAGACACTGAATTTGACGGCAGTAGCTGCTAAGCTGGAAACTTTTAGTATTATTTTTGACACCATACCCCACTCCCCGTACCCTCAAGTTATACTCTAGACGTTGTCGACATGCCATCAGCTTGAACTAGCCGGTTTGCCTCCAACTTCTATGAATTGTGAGGTACTGGATTGCATTACCACCATCCTTGTTTCTTGAAAACTATAACCTGGGTTATATGATTATTTACGGGATATTTACCGTGGTAAGCTTGTAGAAGGTTGCGGTTGTAAAACCGTGACACTTTAAAACAGTGTATGACCTGGGTATCTTTAAGGCCATAGTGAATGTGTACTTTCTAGGTATAATGTGCTTTATCTTCGGCCACAACATCGCTATCCATCAGGTGAGTTCGTGGTAAAACGTAGACCTATTCTATATTAAAAAAGTCGTAGTCTTAAGCTCGTTGCTATCACGTTGCGATCACGCGGTTTTAATCAGCGAACGCCCAATCACCGACCGTGACGTCGTTGCGCCGTTCACAGTGATTGGATGCCCAGTGTTTGCGAATAGATCGCGACGTCTTTTTAAATCTGAAGGGTATAGTTAAGAGGCTTTATAAGAACCACTCTACCTTTCTCCAGCCAAGACCAACACACCAATTTGCATCCACTTAATTGGATGGAACGTTTCTTCTCGTCGCTTTGATCTTATTACTCCGGAATGGATTTGCTATATCCATTTGGATTTTTCCGAGTGGTTTCAGCGGTTATTCGTTTAATTTTATTGTGTCTGGCAAATACGGTCTCTGGGGGTATTATAGTGATTTTTCTTTTGTTTCGGTGAACAGTGTTTTTGTGAAAAGCTTCTTTTGCTAGGGTCAGAGACCTGGGGCCTTACGGACAATTGCTATTGCGCCACCAAACTAACGTTAAATCCCCTCAGTTGGAATATCACGCGACCGCAAACCGTATCTGGGCGCATTAAAGAAAGAAAAGAAAGAAAGAAAGAAAACATTTATTAAGGTTCACGTTTGCGTGATTTCTAAACTGAGCGGATTTACCGTTAGTTTGGTGCCGCAATAGCAGTTGTCCGTAAGGCCCCTGGTAAAGATAGGTCATGATAGAACGGTAAAAATAATGAAATTTAATGTGTGTGATATATAGGTATTTGTGCTTGGCATTCATCATCACCATAATTTCAGCCGTAGGACGTCCACTGCTGGACATAGGCCTCCCCCGTCGATCTCCAAAAGGGCCGGTTGGAAGCGGCCTGCATCCAACGTTTCCCTGCGGTCTCTTTTAGGTCGTCTGTCCATCTCGTGGGTGGACGTCCTACGCTGCACTTGCCGGTCCGTGGTCTCCATTCGAGAACCTTTCGGCCCCATCGGCCACCTGTTCTGCGGGCTATGTGCCCTGCCCACTGCCACTTCAACTTGCTAATCCGGCGGGCTATGTTTGGTATGTTTTTTTTATAGCATTAAGATACAAAAACGTTAAATACAAAATAATCAAATGAAATAAAAATCATTTTATTAGAAATAACAAAGATCCATGTAAAATACAAAATCAGTTTGAATCAAAATGAAAAAAAAAAACAACAAATTTTAATGTTATTTCTTGTATTAGTACAGTTTCGATTTTACATAAGTAAAATTAAATATTATAGACTCACAAAGCATGAGCCTTGGTTTTAAATACGGCCAGCAGTTAGCAGACGGTCAGCAATCGTAGAATGTCGTGTTTATATTAAGTATAATATCTGTATTTTTTTTGTAATTATAGCTTACCTCGTTTTTTATTATATACATTGTACATATTCTCTATTACGCAAATGTTTTTGGACATGTTTAACTTCTTATCTAATTTATATAATTACTAGCGGGCCGCCCCCGCAAGTCCAAGTACTGTTCTTTATCGATCATCAAATTAGATAAAATGCCATAAAATCGATCATAGCGAATACTAATCAAATGCCATTTTACCGACATTGACGATCTCAACTGTCAAATTTGACGATCGATAAATTACGGTGCTTGCACTGCTGATTCGCATGGGTATAGATATATTATAGCTATGTCACCCTGGGACAGTGTAGCTTTCCAACAGTAAAATATTTTTTCAAATCGGTTCAGTAGTTTCGGAATCTATTCAATGCAAACAAACAATCAAATCTTTTTACTTTATAATATCTTAATATATATAAATCTCGTGTCACAATGTTTGTCCTCAATGGACTCCTAAACCACTTAACCGATTATAATAAAATTCGCACACCATGTGCAGTTCGATCCAACTTGAGAGATAGGATAGTTTAAATAATTATATAACTAGCGACCCGCCCCGGCTTCGCACGTAAATTACACCCGTGCGAAGCCGGGCGGGCGGGTCGCTAGTTATAATATAGATATTCGTTAGAACCTGTAACTGGCTTTCTGTAGTTTTTCTATTGTATATTTTTAGTGTAAAAAGCTGTTGGTTTTCCAACAAATAAATAAATAATAGACTCAAATATTATAGCAAAATAAATCAGAATAAATTGTCTCGTGGAATTCTTTCATTAAGTTCTCGAAGGTGATTTTAGAAGTTTGGAGACGGAGTCTGTATGATGGGAAAAATAAGATACAGCAATAAAATACGCGGCCTTATTTTGTTTCGGCAATTATTTGAATATTTTTTCCCAAACATGGTGCTATAATATATATTTAACTATTTGGTTTTTGAAAGTCAAAAAGTAAAAACGTAAGGGGGAGCCCCATAAAACAAACGTATCTTTTTAACGTATTATTGTATTAGCTCTAATGTGAAAACGGTAATACACACAATCGTCAAACTCGGCATGATTATAGTACGCACTCTAAAGTATAACAAAAATAATAATTAAAGGCCAAGTGCGAGTCGGTTACAAATTTTTGTTTATTACCAAGTTGTAACTGGTAATTGGGTTATTTGGATGACCTTATTTTATTTAACCGAATCGTAAAATGCCACATTTTACTAATTTTGAAGTCTATTTTAAAATTGATAATTATTGCATTTTGTGGTGGTATGGAACCCTCAGTGCGCGAGCTCCACTCGCACTTTGTCGGTTTTATTAAACAAAAATATAACTCCAAGGAGCACCACATTTACAAAATTAATTGTTCGTTGATTTTATGTTTCTTTTTTACGCAGCAACAGATATTTTTTGTATAGAGATAATCATAATTTTTAGATAGTTGGAAGGCCAGAAACTAACTAAGGATACCGTATCCTTAGTTAGTTTCTGGCCTTCCAACTAGGATACGATTTGTCCTGAATAATGCAAGTATATGACAATAATTATGTCAAAGTGAGTAAAATTGCGAGGTAGTAGCTAGTCTTTTATAAGTGGAAGCAAAAGATATGAAAATACAGAAGTTTAGCCGAGGGATGAAACGAACCTATTCTGAATTATGATTTGTAAACCCCCCAAATCCTACTTTATTACAAATCATAATTCAGAATAAAGGTTTACAAATCATAATTCAGAATAGGTCCATTTCATCCCTCGGTCAATGACTCTAAACTTCTGTATTTCGGTCCTTTCTCAGTTCCGATTTCTTCTGAATAAACTTTTTTACAACTTCAAATCGTTTTATGGAGTTGGTATGAAAAGAGAAATCGCCTTATAACTTTTGCAAAACTAGCAGTATTTAGTCGTTAAAAATATTTAGATATAATAACATCTTGTGCTCACTTCCTACCACAAATATCGGTCCATCGTTGTTTCCTCTCCGGAATGCATCAAGAACGTCTCGCTAGAGTTTTATGGGCCTCTCTGTACTACGTGTTTCTTCAGGCACTGTGTGATGATGCCCGTCTATTAATTGCGCTACATATGTGCCACATGACCTACTCAATCAGATTCTAATCTAGCAGTTTCTTGGCCAATAACAAGTCAACAAACATCGAATACACCTAAGGGAACGCAATACTATACTACGATCTGTGATGGCAACGCAGCGACAAATTTTCACATACTTTTGTCCCGAAAACGACTCAATAGTATAGGTACATCTCTTGTTTTATTTTGCTATCCTACTCGTTTCACATAATTTAGGACACACCCTTAATTAAGTAGGTTGACAAAATATAAAGAATTTCCAAATGGAGTTTCTTAAAAACTTTTTTGGTTCCATTTAATTCGCTTCTTTATAAGGATCAAAAGTTTCTATAGTTCTAATAAAGTTTCAGCTAGATGTTATCAGCCTATCATAGTTCCACTGCTGTGTCACAGGTTTTTTCTTAGAGCAGATGATGGGCCTTCCACCAAGCTAGCCTAGTGCATGTTGGTGAATGTAAATTTTTCTTTTCTTGACCTTTTAAGTTTCTTAGAGATTACGGTAGAGTAATGAAAACTTTATAAAATATCGCAAAATAATTAAAGGTAGATGGATGAACAACTACCATGAATCGAATACCATGATCAGCACACCGGACCAACGTATCTATACTACACCAACTCAAGGTCACGACAAGACTGTCTACCGTCTGTTTCAAACGTGTCCTCGAGTAATTTGGCCACATGGCTAGGAAACAAGGCGACAAACTGGAAAAGTTGATGGTGACAGGGAAAGTCGACGGCAAAATATCACGAGGTCACACCCAAATACGTTGGTCCCATCAGATTCGCACCACTCTCGACATCTCCGTCGACGACGCACTCCATGTTGCTGAGAATAGAAGACGATGGAAAGATATCATCAGAGAGAGATCGATGGAAGGTGGTGGTTACGACCCTCAGACATGAGCAATACAATTTAAAGAGGGAGGATGAGGTTTAGTAATGCATGGAAAAGTACTTCTGAATGAACAATTTCTTATTGTTACCGGCCATACTAAAGCTTTCGCCCGACAGCGTCCCTACCACTTCACTAGTAAGTATGCCGAACATACACCGCGGAGATTTATGCTATGAGAGAAATTTCTCTCAAGGCACCAACTCTCCGAAGTCACGTAGGTAATTCAAATATTTCAACGATCGACTAAAGCTACACAAGATTAAATTCAAAAGCGCTATTTAGGCACAGCCCCTAGGCAATGTTCAACAAAGCACTTTAGTTACATGATAACATTCATAATTTGACTTAACGTGTTATAAAAGTCATGTATGACGACCGTTTCAGAGGATAACGACTTGTTGTAATAGGCCTAAGGCAGTGGTGCTCAAACTTCATGCTATAAAATATGACCTGGGCCCGTACCGACAGTTCTTAAACGCGATTCAATTTAGGTGATTGTGACAAAGTCCGTGAACGTGAACCTTAACGCCCAAGATAAACCTCGTGTAGGTTTTTTGGTGATAGAAAGCAAGTAAAATGAATGTCATTCTATGTAACTTATGTCATGTGGTTTGCGGTTGCGCAGTCACTTTTTTTAATATCGAAAACAGGATCACTTTTAAGAGGTCACGGTACGGGCCTTGAAGTATTCTGAAGTCCAACAGTCAGATGTGTAGTTGAATTGTTTAAATAAAATTTAACAATTAGTTAAGTTGCGAGACACGCTAATGGTATGGTTCCGTAGCCATGTTAAACAATGTATTTTTTATTTTTTTTAATCTTGTGGTTGGTATAATAATTATCTATCTATACGTGTACCAAATTTACTTAAAAATGCATGTATATTAAGTATTTGGTAAACACGCCAAAACTACAAAGATATTCTAAAAGCGATTTTAACCTTAGGCTAATGATATTTTCAATGGCAACAACGATCTTCCGTGTTTATCTATTAAATGTACCTCCGACCTTGCTAATTCTCTTGCATAAGCTTTAGTTAAGCACCTAATAAAACGAATTGTATCATAATTTTGATCGAAATATCAGAACATTAAAGTAAAAAAGTAAGACAGTACATTTCTACTGTTATTTTTCTCGCCTATTGGCTATCTCATTATCATTAGCTTCTAATGCGATCCGGATACTAGGTACTTCCATCTTATTGCTTCCTCAAGAGTTCCGAGGTTTGTAACGTCAAGTTCATTTACGTAAAAAAATAAAATGTAGAAGTAAATAACTGTATTTAAATTTTCGCGGTTGTTCAATAAAAATATTTTATATTAACCATTTAGATATAACTATATACTTTTTAATACCCTTTTTTATTTTTTGTTTAAAATGTGTTTAACCTTTCTTCCTAGTGAGTACCAATTTAAATGAAAAAAGTCATATATATAACTAAAGAGTAACGCTTCAATTTTCGCGTTCTGAACACATGAATAAAACACGTTTTCATGTATTATTTTGTTTTGTTCCAAGAAGTCAAACGGTTGGCAGAAAAACAAAAATATGTGCAGTCCGCACCAACAAGAGCGAAGTCAAGAAAAAGGACGAAAAGTCAAAATTTGACAAACACTAGTAATTTTTGAACTTTCGCGATTTGAACACATGTTTTAAATGTTCATCGAGACTTACCACGTATTATTTTATTTAGGTAAAAATAGGTACCTTTCACTCAACGTTTCGACCATGTTGCAATGGCTATGGTTACGAGCTGACTCCGAGCTAAGTTGAGAAACACTGTTCAAGGGACGGGAGTTATAGCGGTTGTTTTGAAGATACGAGCTCAAACAAAATCAAGAATGTTATTACCTTTCTGCTAACTAAGGTAGCTAAATCTAATAGCTAATAGTTAGGTGTAGGCGTAGGAAAGATAAGATACATCAGGTCCAAAGGTCTGTTCGTGGGTAAGTACAATAAACAGATATACTAAAACTCATTATGCTAAAGTTCAGGGTTGTCATGTGACTCAGCGGGCAATGGAGAGAGCTATGCTCGGAGTTTCTTTGCGCGATAAAATCCGATAACCAGAGTCACCGACATCGCTGTTAAAATTTGCAAGTTGAAGTGGCAATAGGCAGGCCACATCGCTCGAAGAACCGATAACCGATGGGGAAGAAAGGTTCTGGAGTGGAGACCACGAACTCCGGTTCGTGGTCTCCACTGACGCAGCGTAGGGAGGCCTCCCACTAGATAGACCGACGACATTGTGAGAGTCGCGGGCATCCAGTGGATGCAAAAGGCAGGCTGTCGTTCAGTGTGGAGGTTAAAGGGGGAGGCCTATGTTCAGCAGTGGACGTCTTCTGGCTGATGATGATAATGTGACTCAATAAAGGAGAAAATGAATAAAAGAAACGTTTCTTCCTCCTCTTGTCGTGCTTATCATATCTGAGGGTCATAGCTCCCTCCTGACATTCTCTTTTTAATGATTTTGTGTTACCTGCTTGCATAGTCGGCGATTAGCAAAGTTTCGTATAGTTGATTGAATCAGGCGTTATTTTGCGGAAGTCCATTTTAATTTGTATTTATGTCGAATTTCTAGTGTAATTCCGCTTCTACGTCGTTTCGAGTACAATAAGGATTTTGGATTTTGTTATAACGAATTTTTGTAACAGATTTATATCGTTATGATAAGAATAATCATCATTATTCTTATGATTTCTTATTATAAGAATAATCATCATTATTCTTATCATGTTCCCACTGCTGAAACACAGGCTTTCTCTCGGAGAGAGAGAGAGGTGGGGCCTAATCCACCATGCTGGCCCAGTGTATGTTTGTGAATGCCATATTATATCTTTGAACTTTTGAGGTTCTTGGTCATACCGGTTTCCTTACGATGTTTTAAGGAATTTGAAATGATTAGCAAGAAGCATACACCAACATCGTTTCAATGCAGTAAAAAAAAAAAATTGCTATAAAATCAGTTAGTGTTTAATTCCAATAAATCTTAATATGAAACAAATGCATATTTATTAATTTTATTATAGTGTGATCATTAAGTCCCATCAATTCAAAGCAGCATTTCTCAGTGGCATCCCAATTTGGGAATACGGCAGTCCCTACACGACCACTGTCGCCGGCCACCAACTGGCGAGGTTCGTCGGAGTGCCGTTAATGGTTGAGCTGCACTGATGCAGAGCGATGGATTCCATTATACTGTTAACGGCCTGTTATACCAAATTTGACGGTTTCAAATCAATTTTCAGTTAAATTACAAGATTTGACCGGAAAAAATACATTTCACAGATACATCTGTTTGAGTTTATGATTTGGTTCAAAACATGATAGAATAAACTTTCCTTGATTAAAAAAAAAAAACCTGAAACAAAGTCGATTTAGTTTATTTTTTTCGCTCTTATGAAAGCTCGTAACAACCTGGAAATTGCATGTACTAAAAGGCAATCCTATTCATTTTTTTTTGGTTTAGATACATTTTGATAGTGAAAAGTTTAGTTTTTTAGTGAAATTAAAAGCGTAAAAAGGTCGCGAGAATTTGCGCGCGCCACGCTCAGTACCACGCCAGGCATCATCGAGGTCGGACTTATGTTCGTTTTTGTCGTTGCACTCCCCCCGCGGGCCACCTGACTCTTGCATGGCAAAATACATCGTCGCTATAACTTGGCGGGGGCTGAGGGAGCGTTTTGTTGCCTAAGCGACTCGGGTAACAGGCCGTTAAACTGGCCTTTGTTTGCTGAGTGAAAAAAATATTGCTTTTGTCATTTAAGATGCGTTAAGGTCAGTTAAGGTCCAATAATTTAATATCAGGGCGCTCACTATCTCAATCGAGCGTTTTATCACTACTGAAGATGTAAAATTACTGTATGTACTTAAAAAAATATCTAAGACACCACTACAACTTTTGTTTAAATATTACGATGATATTGAGATGGCGGCCAAGAGCAAGCCTATCAAATATATATATTAAAAAAAAATAAAAAAAACAATGTCATATTGGTCCAAGCAATTTTGCATACACAATGACGGAATAAAATAAAATAAAACATGGCGACTGTGGACAGAAGTGAAACCTAATATGTCACATTAGCACGACGGTGGTGAGAACTCATAAGTTTTGCCACTACCAAAAATCACTCAACGCGTCTAACAAGCCAAAAAAAGAAGCCATTCACTTAAACATTTTTGTTGAAGCGTTGCGTTGACTTTTGGTTAGCAGAGGCTCTTGACTGTGTTAAAAACGCGACTTAACATGCACTTTTCCTCTTAACACTATCTCAGTTCCTCATTCTTCTTTCAGAAAATACTTGTACACTTGTGCAACTTTTCTGTATGACTTCTGCGCTGAAAACTCAGAAAGCTTTTTTTCATGCTTGTCACTTAATTCAAGTAATACAAAGCAAGACCCAAGCCAAAATTAAAGCAATAATAAGCTATATCCTAGCATTGCAATGAACGAACAACCTTATAAACTGAATGAAGTAATTAAGAGTTACATGAAGTGCAATATAGTAGGGTTAAATGTACAATGTACAGGGTGTGACACAATCCCTCTTCTATACATTTAAAAGGTATTGATTACAAAACATAAAAGTTTTAAAAAGATTCACTAGGATAAAACATTATAAATAAATTTACTTAAAAAAAAAAACAACTTGCTACAATAAATATAATGCTAAACTTAGGTACTAACATGTACAAACTTAAACTAAAAAGTAGAAAATGACAGTTAAAACAAAGACTCAAAATTCTTTTCCTGACGTATTTTTTTTTGTATTTGTAAATTTTTTCAAAAAGCTCTGCTTCAATTTCTATAAAATTTATATAGGACCACTTCTGAAGTATGGCCTACAAAAAAAAATTAATCATCAAAATCAATTCATAATTATTGGTAGAGTAATCGCGTAACAAACATACAAAAACATACAGTTGAGTTGAGAATGTACCTCCTCCTTTTTTGAAGTCGATATATGAAGACCTGACTTTCAGGACTTTAAAAGGACGATAAATTGAATTCAAAACATTTATTATAAATTCACAAATCAGTATATATGGATAACGATGCACTAGAGATATTACATATTTTTTATAAATTTACGTAATTTGTGTAAACAGCAGCGTAAGTTCTTTATTGATCGTCAAATTTGACAGTTGAGATCGTCAAATTCGATAAACAGTCATTTGATTAGGACTCGACTAACCTATGATCGATTCTATGACATTTTATCCAATTTGACGATCGATAAAAACGGTACTTGACTTGACGTAGACTTAAAGTCTATAAGGTCCCTAAAACTTACTTATTATATTTTTCTAAAACTGTTTCTTTCATGAAAATACCACTCGAAAATTGATGTACCTTAGTAAAATGAAACGAAAATGAAACGCTGCATTACTAGATCTATTGCTCTGCATGCCGAACCCAACCGGAGTGGACGTTGATTTATGGAACACCCTGTATATATTCGTATACATTATACCTACGGGTCTGGAAACTTTAAGTTTATGTGTTCATATTTCTCCAAATAGATAAATAAAGCTGTAATGTTCCAAAGCAAATTTGAATAAGGAAATTTTACTGGGTTACGCGGAAAGAGTGCACTAAGCTGAAAGGGGTCCATAATGCCCATTATTATAAACAACTTTTCCTATGAGAGCACTCTGACAGTGTTTTGTGGATACTACACATTTGGATGGAATGTGTGCGAAACGATGCCTACAGCAAAGGCCTACAGGAAACAATGTTTCAATAGAACTGGAATACCAGATATCGGAATTTGTAATTCAATTCTAGCCTGCCGAAACCGATCATGCTAAAATTCTGTATAAGCTGGTAGAATTAGGACTAAAATGAAAATACTGTAATTTTAATTGTTTCATGTAATTAAATTTTATAGAAATTTTGATAACTGTGAATTGACTGAACTATTATTAATATTTTGACATTACTTATTAACTTATTATTTGGAATTGTATTGTGTCACTGTGAATTTGATTTATTACCTTAATTTATTTTTATATGTATTGATGATCTATTTAATGAATTGTATGGGTTGTTTTGTTGCCTGAAATAAATTAATTTGAATTTTTGAATTGAATTTTTGAATTTGTTTTGTCTTACCAGTCGATTTGTTAGCTGAGCGACAAATCTCTTTAAATAAATTAAAAAAAAACTTTCTTCTTGTTAGTAGAAAGGGAATGTTAGGATAAGATCGTGTACCTCCGATGCACATTCTCCCATATGAATTCTGTAGAAAAATGAAAGACTCGCTACCTTTCAGTGGTGTTCTAGGTTAAATACTTTATAGCTATTCTGTTCATCGCCTAGCACTCCGGTCTACCGATTCAATAGCTCCGACTTAGTACTTGGCTAAACGGTCCCAAAGATGACAAACCGCAACAAGTCGTGCAGTTGGATTTACTGACGCGGCATTTGCTTACAATCAAGATTCTAGGACCAAAGTCCTTTTCTCATAGTGAATTTAAGAAGTCAATAAATCAAAGTTCAGGCACCTTACGCTTGAGGATTTTATTAAAAAACTTCCCATTGTTCCTGGGTTTTAATTCGGGAATTTTGAGCCGAGCATTCGTAAATTAATTCTTCCAGTCACTAAAATGAATAATTCAGGCAGTCACTTGGAGGGGTTTTGGGGAATCTCCTTTATTATAGGGATTTTCTTTATGTTTTCTTGGTGCTTTTGGAGTGTCAAGGTCGAGGGTTTTGTTTTTTAAATGCTTTTTCCTTAACCTTGTACTTATAAATATAGAAGAATTGATAATGAGCATAAACAAATCTATCTCTCATCTTAAAATGAGTGAAATGTGGGACTGGAAAAAGGTACTGATTTCATAGAGACGTACATATTAGTAAAAAACAAAATATTACTCGGAAACTACGTCAGTTGTGAAAATTCCAACAAAAAGCCTTATTACGATGCCAAAAACAAGCTGGGAGTATTTATAATTTTACCAGCTGTTGCGTATTGTTGTTGTTAATTCGTCCCTGTCATAAAATTATTTCTTAGCGAAAGTCCACATCCCATATCAAAATTAATCTAAATCAGTCAGCTGTCAGTGATTTCTGTTTAATAGACCTTTTATACATACCATAAATAAATACCATACCATACCATAAATATACCATAACATACCATTAAACCATTTACCATTAACCATTTTTAACCATTAATCATTTTTAACCTTTTTTTTATACCATTAATAAATGCCATCATCGCTACCGAGGTGGATCGATGGTGGCTAAGTAGTAGCATGTTTTAAAATCAGACTGCATCCGGTTTAATCCTCGGTCCTGCACTTATGAGCATATACACAAAATAAATTATGTACAGTTTCGATGCCATCGCTCACCATCGGAGGATGGGCAGCAGCGTCCTGTTAGTACACGGTGAACGTACTGCTATCTCCAAGCCGCCTGCCAAGCGTGGGGATTATGGCAACACCCCTCTCTAAGAGGGAGGCCTTGTTCAGCAGTGAACATTTAATGGCTGATGATGTGATGTGTGCTCAAAAACGGCGAAGGTAAACATCGTGAGGAAACCGGTATGTCTAAAAAACTCAAAGTTCAAAGATAAAATTATCACATTCACTGAAATGCTCTGGGCCAGCCAGAATGGTGCCAGCTTCTCTCTCTGAGAGAAAGCCTGTGTCCATGCATCGGGGACGTGATAGGCTGATATTGTAAAGAGTATAAATTTCACTGTAGCGATTTGAACACATGTTAAATACACTATAGTCATGCTACTTAGCCCAAAAATAATTATGTTTTATATAAGCAGTATACATTATAATAAGTTTAGTACTCACTAAACTTATTTTCACGACGCGATTCCTTGGAGAATTAATGTGGAAAAAAAAACAGTAAGAAGTTCTTATGAAAACGTTAAAATTATATTTGTACTCATAAAATGAACAATCATAAAATTAAAACACATATTTTATGACATGTGACGAGCGACGTGTAACAGTAAAGTACTTTACTGACGACTGTCAGTAAAATACTGGAAATAACCGGCTATAACAACTTTAAACTGGTTTTAAAGAGTTAATTGAGCAATTACGGCGTATAGCGCGTATTTTGCGGTTAAAATTAAAATGAATTCAGTGTCCAGTGTGCACCTTTAATAGCGCAATGTGATTATTGATTGTTTGTAAGAAAAGGGTGTGCATTGCATACAATGCACCTGTATTTATCTACTGTTGCGAGAACCAACATAGTAAAAAAATGGTGCGCTTAAACAACTCAAAACAGCCAAAAACTTAAAAGCCGTGGTAGCCCAACTGGGAGACCGCTAGACTTGAAAGCTTGAGGTCGCGGGTTCGAACCTCGGGCCCGTACCAATGAGCTCTTTGAAGTTTTTGTGCGGATTTTCATACCACTGGCTTTTCGGTGAAGGAAAACATCGTGAGGAAACCTGCATACGTACGGAGAAGGAATTCAATGGCGTATTTGAATCCACCAATCCGCACTGGGCCAGCGTGGTGGATATGGCCCAATTAACCTTTCGGGGGTAGGTTAAAAGTCCAGCAGTGGACTGTTAAAAGGCTGATTATGATGATGAAACAACTCAAGCATATTATGTGCGACTGTGTGTATATGCGACTTACTATACGAGTAATTATCTTCTTTTTCGTCTAAAATGTTATTAAGTTTTTTCAATATTTATTTAATCACTGTGTATTGTGTATTGGGACCCGGGTATGTCCTAAAACTGCGACCAGAACCACCGGAGGATGGGCAGCAGCATCCTATTAGTACACGGTGAACATACTGCGATCCCCAAGCCGCCTGCTAAGCGTGGGGATTATGGCATCACGCCTCTCTAAGAGGGAGGCCTTTGTCCAGCAGTGGACGTTTAATGGCTGCTGATGTGTGTGTGTGATGTGTGTGTATAGTAATGTAAAAACTTAGTAAAACTTTTAAGAAGTATTAATGTTAGTCATTTTATAAAGTTAGGTTTATTTTGTTATATTATAAATATTGGAAAATAAATGAATTGAATCTCTACATAGTATAAATTAAAGTCGCTTTTCGCGTTTGTCTGTCTGTATGGCCGCTAACTCCTCCTAAACCACGCAACGGATTTTGATGTGGTTTTCACCATCAGTTAGATACATTTTCACGGAAGGTTTATATATACAGTCATATAATTAGCGACCCGCCCCGGCTTCGCACGTAAATTGCACCCGTGCGAAGCTGGGCGGGCGGGTCGCTAGTATATAATATAATTTTAAATCATATAGTAATTAGTAATTATTAAGTTTTTTTTATGTTATAATTGTGAATTGAGATATTATTGTAAATAATGTAATATATATTGAATTGAATTGCATATTAGTAAATCTGTGAGTAAGACATGGTCTCCCTCTGCATTTGCTACCGTGGGGAATGCTCTAAACAGCGTTTTGACCTCATTCCTGCATTAGAATTCCACTTCCGGCCATCTTTATATCATCAAAAGGCTCACCCCCATAAATTGTATTTTTTTCAGTTGACCTGCAAGGTTTGGAATGACCTTCCCCAAAGGGAGTTCACGCTGAGATTCAATATGGAGCGTTTTAAAAAGGGTATCTTATATCTTTGGTATCTACAAATATTTCTCCGGACTGGCAAAGCATCGTCAACCCCGCTAGAGTTGCAGGTGTCCATAGGCAGCCATAGGTGTCCATAGGTGACCAAAAGGTAAAAACCATGTTTTTACCTTTTGCTGTCTCACATCACATCATCAGCCATTAAATGTCCACTGCTGAACAAGGCCTCCCTCTTAGAGAGGGGTGTTGCCATAATCCCCAAGCTTGGCAGGCGGCTTGGAGATCGCAGTACGTTCACCGTGTACTAACAGGACGCTATCTATTTATTATTTATTAAAAACCTACATAATAATTTTCATTGTAATGTATGTTAACCTTGTTTGTAAATATCGGGACATTTTTGCACACACGATCATCTGACCCCAAACTAAGCAAAGCTTGTGATATGGCTGCGAGAGACTGATATACATACATGTATAGTTAAAATATATATACTAATAACCAGATATAGAACAATCACAAATGTTCATCACATATAATGTTTTTCCTAGGTGGGAATCAAACTCACGTCCCCATGCACAGAAGGTAGGTTCACTATCAACTGGACCAACGGGTCCAACCAACCAACTGGGACCAGCTGTGCGGTCTTCTAATAAATATTTATCTTATCTTAATCTATATCTATACTAATAAAAGAGGAAAGATTTGATTGTTTGTTTGTTTGTTTGCATTGAATAGGCTCCGAAACTACTGAACCGATTTGAAAAATTCTTTCACTGATGGTAAGCTACGGGTGACATAGGTTATAATCTATACCCGTGCGAAGCTGGGGCGGACCGCTAGTCTTCAATAATGTGAAATTGTGACTTAATAATGCCGTTTAACAAGTATAAAAATTATAATAATTAAGTAACTTTCGCGAATTGAACACATGTTTTAAATAATACGTGATAAGTCCCGATAAACATTTAAAACATATACAAATGATATTTTAGTTTGTCATAATATGACGCATCATCATCATCAGCCAGAAGACGTCCACTGCTGAACATAGGCCTCCCCCTTTAACCTCCACACTGAACGACAGCCTGCCTTTTGCATCCACTGGATGCCCGCAACTCTCACAATGTCGTCGGTCCATCTAGTGGGAGGCCTCCCTACGCTGCGTATATGTCGCATAATTAGTAGCTAATTTTAACATAACATCGAAAAAAAAAAAAAAAACTCATAAAAACCTGTAAATCTGTTAAATGCCACTTTTCTCCGTAAAAGGCTCCGTAAACAACACGAAATAAGTAAATGCAATAATCACGCACCAGTCTGTTTTATATTAAACCATGAATATTAATGGTCAGTAAGTACCGTCATTTCCCGCCGAGATTAAAAGAAGCCATTTGGATACTGCGTTTGAAGTTTGGGTCATGTTTCACAATCCTCTGAATAATGATTAAAAACCTGCATAGATAGGCAGAGCTACTTACCAATAAAAACATTCATCATCATCATCAGTCAGAAGACGTCCACTGCTGAACATAGGCCTCCCCCTTTAACTCCACACTGAACGACAGCCTGCTTTTTGCATCCACTCGATGCCAGCGACTCAAAAACATTCATCATCAAACATTTATTGTGAATAAAAACATTCACAACGTTCTTATTTAGTTTTAACTTCTATGATATAAGTTAAGTAAATGTCTAGTTATGAAAAAAATACTAGTTTTTACGCGAAGACGGGTCCTTTTTATGCCATAGGTGGCAAACAAGCAGACGGACAGCCTGATGGTAAGTAGTCACCGTCGCCTTTAGATACTTGAAATACCAGAGGCATCACAAATACGTTGCCAACCCATTAAAATTTATTAACTCGCCTTTTGAATAATCCCTTGTTGTATATAGCTTCTAGGAAACAATATTATACAAAACGTATTTTATTTCTTAAGAAAAAAAAATTATGTTGTTAGTTTTCTTTTTCTTTTATTTTCTCGATTGTTGCACGTTGCACTATTGAACTCAAACTTCAATAGTTTTGTATTTATTTTTGAAATTAGTATTGTATCGTATTTATCAATAGACAATAAACAATTATTTTTTAATAGAAGAAAAAAACATTTTTTGAGAATTAATAAAAAATACACACATAACATATTGTTTTCCTCCACAAAACGGTTCCAACTGAGCATAATTCTGGTTGCGAACAACCAATGCAAACCAGTTGCGAACACTACACTGGCTTTGCTATTAAAAATCTGAACACTCCGTTGCAAATGCGATAAAAGATACAACGCTGTCTGGGCTACCTGATGGTAAGCAGTAACCATCGCTTATGGATACCTGTAACATTAGAGGCATCACAAATATGTTGCCGACTCTATTAACTCTCAACTTATAGACCCCATGAGGTTTTCTACATATTTTACACTAGGTTTTTTGATCTTGAGCAAGCTTATAAATTAATTCAAGTATTCTGTTTTCGGTGATTTTTAGTTCCTTATTATGTTTGCAGTTCATAAAGTTATATCTAAAGCAGACAAAAAACGTAATTACACTCAAACTAAAAATCAAAAATCTGTGCTGATGTTAAAATCTTCGACAATTTCTTAATCAATCAGTAAATTTAATCAGTAGATAGTAAAGCAGGCTCTCCAATTTAATACCTCTGGTTTTGAAGTACCAGCCCGAATTGGTTTCCTAAGTAGGTGAGCTAAAAGGTCTGTCCCGAGAAATTGCTTTGACCTATTTAAATAAAAAGTATTGTCAAAAATAGAATAGAGCGATGGTGGCCAAGCGGTAGCATGCGCGCTTTACAATCTGACGACACCCAGTTCTATCCTCGGCCCTGCACCAATGTATTATAGTACCTAGCTAAATTATGTGGAGTTTAGATGCCATCGCTCAACAACGGTGAAGGAAAATATCGCAAGGAAACCAAAGTGTCGAAGAACCTCAAAATTTCAAAGAAATACGACATTCACCACATGCACTTAGGTAGCAAGGTGGATTAGAACCTATCCCATCTCTCTGAGAGAAGGCCGTCTCCTAGTAGTGGGATCAGGGTAAGCTGATAACAATGGCAAAAATAGATTTTAAAAAATCCGATTGAGAGTGATAGGTAAATAGTTCATTGATACATTTGCCTCGGTACGGGAATCTTTACAATATTATAAATACGAATGCTTATTAGTTTGTTTCCTCTTCTTTCACGTAACAAGAAGTAAACACAATAGTTCAAATGATTTCAGCTTTTCTCGATCTTCCTTTGTCATCTAAGTCTTACTAAAGTAAAATATCTCGCTACCATCTTTAAATCGACGACAAACGATTCAATAGTTTAAACTATAAAGGAAGTTTACTATCTCGGGAATTCAATTTTTTTTTTTTTTTTTTATTATTATAAAATTTATAACATTTAAATGTACATAGGTAGATATAACAAACAAAGAAAATAAAAAAAAGCCTTATCTATTACTAATTAACACTAATATAATCAAAAATCAAAAACAAGATGTTGCCCGTGTGGTAAAGTGCCAAGAACGCTGGCTGCATTCCCGCGTTGAATTGCTAAAGAAATTCTCTGCGCGAGGAATGAGCCAGCTCTCTTGTCACCAGCGGCGTCAATTAATTGTGGCGAAATTTTTTTTATAAATTTTTTCGTACATGGACCCCATGGACCAAAAGTTTCGACGCCAAGCGGCACAAATATATATTCACTTGAAAGTGATGCATACTTGCGCCGCTTGGCATCTTCTGCTGCCTCCGCCGCGGCTCCAGCTTTTTGAATTGTCCCCCTGAGGTGAGAAGGGGCTAACGTATCGACGCATGTAGCGTCCCAAACGAGAGCCCTTCCCCGCTCCCAGGGGATCAAAGTTAAGCCATCAGGGCGCTTGCCATCATCCCGAACTATCCCCACCGGCTCGAGAACAGCAGGGATGTTGATGGTGGCAAGCGCCCGTTTGATGATATCATTTATGGAGCCGTGGCGGGAAAATCTACCAGCACTACGTTGGCAGTAGAGTCCATGAAGTCCATTTTTATCGACGCCGCTTCCACACGGACACAAATGTCGTTCGACAATAGCAGCTCCTAATCGAAGACCGATGGCGATACGGAAGCTGCCATTGTCGAACAGAGTTCCGAGGTTGGCAGAAGGAAGGGCATGGAGCCACTGCCCGGACTCGTGCTCGGAAACAGCAAGAAGCCTTGCGCGATCTTGGTCACTGAAAGAATTTTGAGTCAAATCTTGTTGGACTCTCTCTACCAATGGAGCATCCCATAGTTTTTGACGTTTTGGTTCCTTAGGTATATCTCCATTGGGACAGACAGTTTTCCAGGCCTCAATTGCATCAGCAGCACAGTGAATCCGAACGGGTGATGTTTTCAAGATTAAAGAACACAGTTTGGATACACTGTGTACAGATGAAAGAAAGGCCGGAAGAGCTACACTGGAAATTTTTCTGATTCCGATACCACCAGATCGAATAGGTAAGGAAGCTTGAATCCAGGAATTGTTTTCGAGGTTTAAATTTAGAATTTTTTCCAAAGAAGTTTTGAGGGTGGCATCGAGGTTTTCTAAAAATTGCGTATGTTTCCAGATTGGGCATGCTCTTAAGACATAGGTGAAATTTGGAACAAAAAGGCAATATTTTAAAATGGTATAGGCGATATGAGAATTTAGAAAGCCCAATCTGTTGATGTTTACTGAAAGTATATTAGATTTTTTTTCTAAAAGAGGTCCAACACTTTCCTCGAATAGAGGCGCCCCTAGGAGGTAAAGTGAGTTCTTTTCTAAAATTTTAATTTCCGGTGCAATGTCCTTAAAGCTTTGAATGATATCTTCACGGTCATGGTCATTGAATTTGGACGAAACAAACAGCTCACACTTGCCTAAGTTTAGCTCTAAATTTATTTTCCCAAAATTATTTATGATTCTTGTAAAATCATTTTTTACTGTGTCCACTTTACCTCCTAAAGTTCCGTCATCTAGGTACCAGACATTTAATTTTGAATTTAAATTAGATATTATGGGGTGAATTCCTAAACCGAAGAGTGCTGGTCCCAAAGGGTCACCCTGCTGGACGCCAGCTTCTGAAGATATTTGTTTGTCATTATAGAATAATTTTGATTGGGAACTGTAACATTGCCAAATATAGTTATAGACTTCTGGTGTATGGATGTAAACTTCGTTCAGGAGGGTTGACCGGTTAATACAGTTAAACGCATTTTTCACATCAACCTTGAGCAGTACATCCGCTTCGCCATCGGTTGAAAGAAAAGTACGAACTGAATGTACAGCTGCCTCGCAACCTCCCCTACTACCAAATCCTAGCTGAATGGGTTGAAATAAAGGTGTTAATTTGGGAGAAATTTTTCTACAGGCTAGTTTGGAAGCTAGTCTGCGAAAAGTACATCCAATAGCGATAGGGCGGACACCACCGTCTTTTTTATTAAAAGCGCAGAGACGGGCCCCGAATAGAAAAGGTTTAAAGGTATCAGAAATAGATCCATCAAACAAAAAGTTGCAGAATTTTGTAATGTCATTTGCCAAAGTCCTGCCTACGTCCCCGACGGATACACTGGTCAAATCTTTTAGATGTTGGGGCGTTATTCCGTCGATGCCGCCTGCAGATCCATTTGGAAATGACATAATGGCATCCAAAGTGTCTTCAATTTTAATTTCAAAGACCGAAAGGGTTGGTGTTGGAGGATTTGGAAGTAAGGATGTTGAGTTGGCCGAGGGGTGCTTATCGCGCAGGGCATCCAGTGTCTGAGCATTGTTGGGAGCAAGGGTATCGTCAGAGAACAAAATCCTTGCGGCATTTCGTAAATCGCCATCCATAGCTTTATTCTCTACTATTTTATAAATGTTGTGTGGTTTTGCCGGGGCATGTGATATTATGTCAAAATTAAAGTTACTATTGTTAGAGATGCAGTTAGATTTTAAAACGGCGGTTAATGATTTTTTAATGTTGGATGGAGCATGGAAATGGCGGTAAGCAAATGTAAGAAGATCTTGCCAAGATTCCGGGCTATGGTGTTGATGGTCAATACACTTGTTGATGGCTATGGATAGCGACTTTGCAAGAGATAATCTTGCTCCCCTCGGGATTCTTTTAACTACACGAACTTTTGAATTTAGGTCACTGAGTAATTGTTCAAAAGGGATATCCAAATTTGTCGATATAGGAGTAGAACTGTTATGTCTTGAAATTATGATTTGGTCAGAAAGTGGAATTTGGTTGTGAATTTTGGCTATGTGAATGTTGAGGCCGCGACGCCCTTTAAACTGGCGACCATCGGAACATTGGTTACAATGAAAATAATTATTATTGCATTGAGAATTAGCCGTTAAAGAAGAAATGACGTCGGGCCGCTCCGCTGGTTGTGGGAGCGGAGACGACAGTCGTGGAGGATTGTCTGGTGGCCGCCTGCTACGCCGCACGGACTGTGGCGGCGGAGGCGGCCCTGGATCAAATTCTTCATCACTCCCTATGGGAGTGGAATACTCTTCTCTTGAAGAATCCATTAAGCCAACAAATCTTATTCATTCATTGTATTCATTACAAAAAGTAAACAAATATAAAAACCATGACAGTGTCCCTCACTATTGACACTGCGCGGTGGGCTGCGCCCTGGAGAACCCGCGACTTGGGGCCATTGGTAATTGATAAACTTGAAATGATCTTTATTTTCAATCTATTTAGTAAAAACGAGACGCAGGGCCGCAAATTATAAAGATTTCACAATGATTTATATTATTTTTCAATTTTTAGAATTCAATTCGACTCTGCATTTTTAAACTGAGTTGAAACGGGATCTAACTTTGAGACAGAATCTTTACGAAGAATCTTTATTTCTTTTCAATTCTCTCTGTGCATTATTGAGTATTGTTTCTATAAATTACCTATTGGTTCATTTTACTATTTATTGGTGTCCGTTTTTTTTCTTCATTTTTTTATGCATGGCAGGATGGCACGTTACACTGGTGCTTTTTTATGGAGATCCCGGTACCCTCTGGTTGGCACAGAGTTCAGCCACCGAAGGGGTTTTAGTGGGTGCAATCTCACATAACCTGTATAAACCCCAAGGCAGCTGGGTATCTTTTGACGATATCCCCCGTTAACAAAAAAAAAAGTTAGGAATTTGACCTGCTGTTGAGTGATGATGTGGCCAAATATGGTAAACCTAGCTTACCACCTACCTTCTGTGGTATGAGGACAGGCTTTTAAGTGACATTATTTAATAACTAGCGGTCCGCCCCAGCTTCGCACGGGTATATATTATAGCCTATGTCACCCGGGGATAGTGTAGCTTCCCGTCAGTGAAAGAATTTTTCAAATCGGTTCAGTAGTTTCGGAGCCTATTCAATACAAACAAACAAACAAACAATCAAATCTTTATAATATTAGTATAGATTAAAAATACAAGCTAACGAACACTAGGTACATAATTATCAATTAAAAAAAACCCACTACAAAATTGGTAAATACGCAATTTCGTACGTAATTTATTATGTTTAGTTGGATGACATTTTCCAGTAATTTTTGATTTTGATTTAAAAACCAAAGTACTGGACCGATTGTGATGAAATTTCTATAAAATTTCCCATTGGTCGATGAAGGTCTAAAGTTAGAAAAATACAGTCAAATTCAGAATTTAGATTTTTATAGTCAATTGAATGGAGTGATAGTGGACAAGTGAGACGTATCAAAATTATGCAATCGAGTCTAAAAAAACATAAAAGATATACGATTATTTACGGAATATTTACCGTGGTAAGGTTGTGGAATAAGCTCTTGATATCTCGGCGCAGTTACATGCACGATGTTCACGGGAAGACTGAAGAATGCGGGTGGTTGGTCGAACAGTTAAAAAGTTAGGTGCAGACATAACGATCTACCCTCTTTCTTAGTATTTTGCTACGGTTATCACTGGAACTCGAACTCGAACCTAAGTCCCGACAAAACACACTCACTGTATCACTGCGTATAGTATTTTGAGCACATTTTTAACGCGACCTTTTATTTTTAAGGCAACCTGATACTGGATTCCACGCACTGGCGAGTTAAAAACCATCACCTCGATTGAAACTCTGGCATTTCGAGATCTCAATAGTTTCCTTTACAAGCCTTGGTATGTAATGGCGTTCGGTGGACAGGATTTCAGGGTTATGAAATTCAATCCACTGGTTAGGACCTGCGTCCAGCAGATGCTCAGCTATGGCAGATTTGTGTCTCTAATTGTTTTTTACTGCCTTAATGTATTCCTTGATGCGGCATGAAACAGTTCGCTTCGTCTGTCCTATGTACGTGTTAAAACAGTGTTCTAAAAAAACATGTTTAAATTCTTTATTAATGACTTGCCTAGAACTTCCTTAAAACATTTCTGAAACTTAACCATTAAAGCAGCTATTAAGTGCATCTATGAACTAAAAACGTTATCAAAGACTAGAAGTACTCGTAGCGCTAACGACTTGCTAAACTTTGCCCGTAATTTGCTGGATAGGCGTGCCTCACTTTGTTATAGCGTATACTTCTTTATGGAACATCATTTCAATATCAAATTCTACTAAACTACGAAGATATGAAAAATAAGTGCAAATATATCTTATCATCACCATCATCACATGCAAAATTATTGTTACCTGCACAAACCAGAAATCTTTTTAAGGTGGTTTGTTGCACAATTGGCGGGAAATTCAAATTTCAAACAGTTTTCTTGTCCTTGTAGCTAGGCTGGGTAATTATTGTAAACAACCATGATGTTTGCGCAGATTGATTATTATTCTTTACAAAATCATGTAAAGCTATTTATCTCTAATGCCCATTATTACTTACATTTGTGAATAAACAAATTTTTGCTGTTTCAAACGGTTTATTCACAAATGTAAGTAATATGGTGCGTTACTGTTAAATAATTGTACATTATAATGTAAAGAACAGCCGACATTTTGCGCAAACACTGTGTTATTTAAAAATAATTACCTGGCCTGGCTACTAGGACCAAAAAACTGTTTAAAATTTAAATTTCCCGCCATAGGTGAATCGAACCACCTTAACAGGATGGAAAGTGGCAGGGTTGTACACTATTAACAAGTAAAAGGCTACATACTGTTACTTGTACGCTTTGTAAATAATGTGTCGTAATTTTGTATGAAAATGACATTGACAATGACATTAGCATGAGATAAATTATCTCAACCTAATGTAATTTTCATACAATTTCATCTTTCCGCAGGCGTTAACGCTAACAGTGAGTGGGTCTTGTCTAAACCCCTAGAACTTGCAACGGTGAATTTTGACAGCCTCATCTGAGAGCTCATTTTAAGCTAGGTGTTTTCACCGTCTTCGATTTTACCGTTGCTTAACATCAGATGAGCTCTAGTCAAATGCTTAGCCAAACGGTTCTTCAATATGACCAACCCATTGACTACCATTACCTTAATTACTTTAGCTACTTAGCTATGACATGTTATTCAACCTATGAAAACCTAATAAAAACGTTCTTGACCTATCGCATAACATAACGTTATTTCCAAATGACCAGCAACACCTAAACGACCGAACAGCCTTCGATCGGATTCACTGTATAAATATTGCGATCTAATCGCGACGGAGTGCAAGTCACGTTCGTTCCATTCAATAGATCATGAGCGGGCAGGGATTAAAGTTTCGAGCCGAGTCACTGGACGGGCACTAACTCCACTGAAAGGCCATGTACTAAATGCTATATCTATACTTCTATACTAATATTATAAAGAGGAAAGTTTTGATTGTTTGTTTGTTTGCATTAAAAAGACTCCGAAACTACTGAACCGATTTGAAAAATTATTTCACTGTTGGGAAGCTACACTATCCCCGGGTAACATAGGCTATATTATATTTAAAAAAAAATAGGGATTCTTGCCTGGCGACATATTTTCCTTCTCATTTCCGTTCTATTTACTTCTCGTTTCTGTGCTCAAAACCACTTTTTGACCAATGAAATCGTCTCAAGACTCTTCGTTATAAGGCCGTTCACTGCAATGACTATCGGGACCATGATAGTTAAGTTAACATCCCACACAAAAGTAACATCGCGTGCCAGGGTTCTCAGCCTTCACAAAATTTTCGTCATGTGGATTATAGGATGTCGACAAGCACTGTCTGGCACTGGGACTGGTCAATTACTACGGTTTTGGCTTACTGGCAACAATAGAATTATCTTAGCTGATGGAGTAGCCCCAATGCAAGATCATTCTCGAGAACTTTAAAAAAAAAAACAGTTTAGCTGTTGGCCCCAGGTGGCCTTGGCAGCTTGACTGCGTGGCTGGCAAACACAAATGGCATTGCCTAACCTTGTGGGGCAACTAGTGCTAAGAGCACCTCTAAGGTACATATTCTTGGGCTTTCTAAATTTAGGAATGAAAAGGTCATATTTTGGAAGGAATCGATTTTGGAAGGCAATATTTAGAAGGTCAGGATTTTTTTCCAGTTTGTACCATGCCTACCAACCGAAGGGCATACGCAGAGAGAAGAGCCCTGTTTCTTTTCTGAATCATCCCTTTTTACGCCAAAATGATATCCATCTTATCTATGATAAGAATCATGGTTTCAAGAAGCCATGAAATCACTATAAAAGTGGTGTTCAGATGTGACTGTTTTTATTAAGGTAGAATTTTATTAAGGTAGAGCCAAAGTTAGACGTTTTTATATCTTTGAACTTAGCTTTCAGTGATCGAAGTACCTATTCTTATGAACAGGAAAATACTAAACTACCTACTTGATTGTGAATCACTATCAAAGAGCTTCACTTAATAACACAAGTGTTTGTTGTTTTCCTTCTTTTTTACAAAGAACATGTTTTCTGGGTATCCTGGGTCGACCCTATCAGTTGGTCAGTGGGTGATCAAGAGAGGAATTTACAACATTCCATTGATTTCCGAGTTTCCCGCAGTCACCGGTTTTCGATGCGGCGAAATAGTGCGAATCTGTGGCCGCGTTGCACAAAACTTGACGTTACTCGTAAAAATAAAATAATTAAAAAAAACTTTCAAAAACATACTGATTGGCGTACGCCATATTAAATTTAGTGTATCGTCGTTTAATTTTTCATATTCTTCTCAGCAAACCCTTTCTCCCATGTTATGGTTATCAAAATTTGATACCCATATCATGGGGGTGCATAAAAAATAACAGATCCGCCATCTTTGGGAGTTCGCCATATTGGATTTAGAATGACGTCACTTAGCTAATCCATCTTTGTCATCCAAACTAAACATGTATGCAAAATTTTAGCTCACTCTATATAACTGTTTTAAAATAATTCACTTGCAAGATTTGACCCATAACAAGGCAAGTTAAATAAAACTTTGTAATATTACTCTTTTTCGGTAATCTTCACTGAATGGCGTTAATTTTATTGTACCAAAAACTAAGACTAAAACACGCACCACCACAGATTAAACATACACACGCTAAAACATCGAAAAAAAATATAGGTCAGCGCAGTGGTGCCACTGCCTATGCAATATCAAAGGATAGTTTCGTAGTTTTATGCAATATATTTTTTGCTTTACTTTTAAAGTGCCGCTACCTGACCAAATCCGACGAGAGCTAGTTAGTTGTGGTTATAATCGCCATCGATCTAGTCAGCTATGTAACATTCTTGGCTAAATGCACATTCCGTTATAAGTCATACTAAATCTAAATGTCATTGTCAAATTAAGTTCAAACGTCATCATTCCGAATTTAACAAGAGAGCTTTGGCGCCACCGTGGAAAAAATAACATATTGTATTATTATCCTAAAATTGTTATATTGGAGTGTTAATACTAATAAGTGGATTATTATTTATTAAGTGTTAGTGGATGAACTCTAGAGTCGGAAAGTGATATAATGGGGTAAAACGTGTATTTTCATGTCTATTCTAAAACTCCAGTAAGTCTCAACTTCCTTAATAAGGCATACTCTCGAACTAATGACAGCTAAATATGAAAGTCGAAGCGGCACGGCCTTAATGCCTTAAGCCTGCTTAGTATAAGGCGAATAAAAACAATTTTAACAAGTTTTTGCGGGGTAGCACTCGATGTGCGCTTGTGGAGATGGAAAACGGAAACATTGTCTTTAGGTTAAGAAACTATTTAATATGATCAATTGTATCGAACAAAGTTAAAAGCTTACCTCCACGTTCCATCTTCGCCGCTGTATCCACCTTTGATTAAGTACTAGCAACTAAAATTCCGTTTCACTTTGTCTCTGCCTGGATGTTCCTCAGTTCAAATACATATATGTTCACGTCGTTTCACTAAGAGATATATTATTTTTGCACTCCATGCTAGAAGTTACCATCTTCGACTACACCGTCAGGTACAGTAGTCAAATTCTCAGACTGCTAGCAATAAAAAAAATACTAAAACGGCAGCATTAAGTGCCATTGAATCGGTTCATTAAACCGAACGTAAAAACCAAGCTTTCGCCTTTACAGTCGCTCTTCTATTCAATGTCGGGGTTCCAATTAAATGCAGTTTTATTATGAAAATCGCGGGAAAAGTGCTAAAACGTCTGTCGGTGTTTTATTACTTAGGATTCTTTAGATATTATATTTAAGGCCCTCTTTTCCCACTTTTAGTAACTTTGGTCATTTTAGTTTTAGCTTGCCTACTTCCATGGTTAGCTTAAAATAATAAAAATGGTGACATATAAAAAAAAAATAGTGACATATCAAAATTGAATGTTATATCTAGGAAACTAAAGACCGAAAACGATTAAGGACATTTGGCTCGATAGATTTTTTTCATTAAAAAAACCTATTTACTAAATGATGTCTACAATATCATAATATACAGATTTAATAATAATGGAGAGAACAGTAGAGGTACATTATACAGTACAGCTACACATTTCTAAAAATATGAGAAAAAACTCAAAGATAGCAAGTAGCGAAACGCACGAATGTTTGTAAGCGCCGTGGTTTTGATCCATTAAATGCGACTTACATACATTAATTATATAAATTATTATGCCTTATGGTCATCTGTTGCAAAAAAACGTTGCTTAAAACGCATGTGGATTCGAAAGTGGAAAAACCTCGCCTTACGTTTTTTAGTTTAATTTTAATTTTAAAATAATTACACGTTATTTCGTCTACTTAAGGTTTTACCTTAAAAATAGTTTGTTTGTTTTTTTCAGAAGGGAATTTTGACTACATGCGCGATCTACCTAGTGGTTATATTAATTTTGATATATAAATATGAATCCCTATTTACCTTGGTCACGCCATAACTTGAGAACGACTTTAAAGATTTCATTCATTTCTTTTTCATGTTTTGTAATACTTTGTAGAAGGTTCTTACGGAAAGAAAAACTAAGAAAATTGCGCAGAAAATTGGAAAATTTCAGAAAACTTAACAACGATTTTAACTTCGCGCGTTTGTCAGTTCTGAGACAGGACAACGTCTGTCGGGTCAGCTCAATGACGTAAAGAATACGTCGCTAAGCAAGCGTAAGCTTCCTTTCTCAAAGGGTCAGCATGTATATTATATTTTTTAAACGAAATTAAGTTTCGATAATTAAAACCCTTTTAAAAATATATCAAAACTTTTCACTTAGAAGACAAACCAGCTACGTGTTTTATGTGTATCTGATCTCAATCTAGAAACCTACAGAAACAACTTTAAGTGCAAACTTTAAGACAACTTTGACTCTCTCTGGACAAAGTTCAGTACTTTAGTGTTTGCGAAATTTTGTATCGATGTTCGGCAAGTAAGCTCAGAACGGCCAATAGCGTGAAGATATTAGTACTTACTTGAGAAGTTTAGGTACAGAATTGCGTTGTAAATATTATATGGTTTAAAAATATGTGCCTGTAAATGTTTAGTACAATACTAAAAAATCCATGTAAGTTTGTGTGCGTCTAAAGATAAGATATTAAGTAAGATATTTTTACAAATTATGAGAAGCTGTTCAGTTGCACAAATTTGAAAATATCACTCCATAGACTATCGGATAGGCGTTTGATTTGTCAAAAATAACAGGTTTGGTGAAAAGGTGAAGAACCTAGGTGAAGCACAGGTCCAACCCAAAAGTATATTTAAATTTAGTACTTACTGAAGAAATTATTTAAATCGGCTAATAATAGTAATTTTTAAACTTTCACACACTCACTCTTTTGGGTCTTCCCGGTCCTCTCTTACTTTTTACCTTTCCCTCTATGATGGTTTTCATTAATTTGTTATGTCGTAAAAGGTACCTAAACATCTTGCTTCTTCTAGTCTCTATACTCGCTAGTAGACTTATTTTCCCAGCGACAGTATCTAATACTACCTAGTTTTTTTTCCTGTCCATTTTATTCTTTACATACGTCTACAACACCACATTTCAAATATAGCTTATAAGCACAGGCTTATGTACTCGTAATTAGATTACTGCAGAAATTATGATCCGATACTCTTGTTCCGTAATTAATGTCTGTTTTGGATCACGGCCTCAGATGAAATTGGATACATCCACTGGTAACTGGATCTCGCAAGTATTTCTATCGATAATTCCCATTCCCCCCACTAATATAATCGTTCAAATAGAAGATAGCACGCCGGTGGCGAAGACATCCTAATGGAAATTCTATTCCGGCGTGTCCCTGACGCGCGGCCGTTTATCGTGAATCGTCGTATTTTACAATTGGAATTTACGGGGACGGTCGTCTGTGATTCTTTCTTTGACTCTATGTACGCTGAATGAGTTTACATTGTATAGGTAGGTACATTTTTATTCATTCTGAGAGGATTTTGGCATCGCATATCTTGTGCATTTGCCAGTGATGAGTTTTTTATATATTTTGGAGTGTTTGTAACACAAGTTACAGTAGTAAACAATATTTCACTGTCAAAGTCAAAGAAAGTCACGGTCAAGTCATAATATTTAACCCACAGATCTACTACCTATATCTGTGATTTAACCCAATTTAACCCAAAGAATTTGGACCTTACTTTTTTGGGTCCTAGTTCTTTGATTTATGCTAAACCACTTTGTAGATAATTATTTAGTTTTTTAGGTTTTTATGATGACAGATTGAAAGCAAGTACCTAATATTTATTTTCGTACGATTTCTGACGTTTAAAACACTGCACTGTTGAACGGTGGTCGAACGTCTGTGTTCACAGGTAGACGACGGAAGTCTATTGAAATATTATGAAATTATTTAGAAGTACCGTCAATGATTTTAACCCGCTGTTATAAGTTTAACATTGTCTGTTTCTGGTATCCGTAGCTCCCAAACGGCTTAACTGAATTTGATCAGCCAGAAGACGTCCACTGCTGAACATAGGCCTCCCCCTTTAACCTCCACCCTGAACGACAGCCTGCCTTTTGCATCCACTGGATGCCCGCGACTCTCACAATGTCGTTGGTCCATTAGTGGGGCCTCCCTACGCTGCGTCTTCCGGTTCGTGGTCTCCACTCCAGAACCTTTCTTACCCATCGGTTATCGGTTCTTAGAGCGATGTGGCTTGCCCATTGCCACTTCAACTTGCAAATTTTAACGCATTCTATCGCACATAGAAACTCCGAGCATAGCTCTCTCCTTCGCACGCTGTGTGACTCTGAGTTTTTTTACCATCTATTACCATCGCTCTATAATCCACATGAATTTAAAACGACACCTTAAAATGTAAAATTCAAAAGGTGTCAATTTCATACAACGTTAAAAAAAGCATCTGTTTTAAACAATAAAGAGACGGAACGAAAAGCCTAATAATAAGTTTGCATAGCAAATAGGAAACTTTTTACTTTAGCTCTAGGAAAACGAGCACAATCAAAATTAAACCAGCCTGAAGGAAATAAAAATAAGTCACAGTTTCTATCTACAAAAGCGTCTCAGGACGGCGTTCTTCACTTAAGGAAGCCTTTACACTCATTTTAAAAATACATAATTCAGATAAGAATTAATTCAAACTAGTTTGTGAATTTGAATGCACTTCCCGGGAATGCTAGTTTGAACGCAGATGTTTGTGAAGATAGATCAGCCATGTGGGATTTACGAGTTAGGAGTCTTATCAGTGCCTATTACTTTTTAGGGTTCCGTACCCAAAGGGTAAAAACGGGACACTATTACTAAGCCTACGATGTCTGTATGTCCGTCTGTCCTACCTCTTTCGAACCGTCATAGATGATAGCCAGTTAAAATTTTCACAGAATATGGATTGTTACGGCGGATTAATTAGGAAATAATAAAAGTCAAAAAGTAAAAACTAAATGGGGGGTCCCCAAAACAACAAACATATTTTTGTATTAGTTCTAATGTAAAAACGGTAATACGTACAAGCGTCAAACTTGGCATGATTATAGTACACACTAAAAAGCAACAAGAAATAATAAATAATGGCCAAGTGCGAGTCAGTATTAAATTTCTGTTCACCACCGGTTTTCGTACGATCACCGAAGTGAAGCAACGGGCGCGGCCGTTACTTGGATGGGTGACCGCCTGGGCTTTGATAGGGTGTTGTTGGACGTTGATTTTATACTTTAGTAGCTAACAAGTTATGTGGTGGTACGGAATCCTAAGTGCGCGAGCCCGACTCGCACTTGGCCGGTTTATTTCTGGTTTATTTTATTTATTTAATTATAGAGATACGCCAACAGTGAACATATTACACACAAAAATACAAAAAATGTATGCATACATAGATCTGATATGAACACCTTTAACAGGCGTATACAACATTCGCCAAAAAAGTGGTTAGACACTAAAACTATATAATCAAATAACATAACTATATGATATTCTTAATATTATTTGTCTCTAGATAGAGACTTTACTATTTTGTTTTTGAAAACATATAAATTATCAGCTATATGGTTTATCAGCCATACTGAAATATTTAAACACTACCTGTAAACACATCCAGTCTTATTGTCTCTGTTGGTAGGAAATTAGAGTACGTAAGAAACCTGCTTACCTGAACGTGGCTCATTTAAATTTCATGCCAAGATGCAACTTTTATCTCGATAATTCACTTTTGAATTTTCTTTTGTGGTGTTATTTAATAAATAACAATAATAATAAATATTCAGGACATTTTTGCACACGGTCTCTGTGACTCCAAACTAAGCAAAGCTTGTGATATGGCTGCCAGAGACTGATATACATACACATATATTATTAAATACATACTTAAATAGATAATTATTAACAACCAGATATAGAACAATCATAAATGTTCATCGCATAAATGTTTGTCCTAGGTGGGAATCGAACCCACGCCTCCAAGCTCAGAAGGATTACTTTTGTTTATTTGCTTTGGTAGTTTCCAGCTATAGGACGTCCACTGCTGGACATAGGCATCCCCCATCGATTTCCAAAAGGCCCGGTTGGAAACGGCCTCCATTCAGCGTTTTCCTGCGGTCTCTTTTAACTCTGTCCATCTAGTGGGTGGACGTCCTACGCTGCGCTTACCGGTCCGTGGTCTCCATTCGCCCATTTAGCCTCATTGGCCATCTGTTCTGCGTGATATCACATCCCACTGCCACTTCAACTTGCTAATCCGGTGGGCTATCTCGGTAACTTTCGTTTGTCTATATACGTCTTTGGTTGTTTGATTGTTATCGATTCGATGATATTTTACAATGTAAATAATTAATAGTAAAAAACCTTATTATAAAAAAGCTTTTAAAAATGAAAAAAATGTGTATGTATGCAATATTTCGTGTCTGTGCTGTTGACCGTTGAAGAGTTCCTTTATCTGGAGCTAATCTTGGATGTCGATTCAGGTCATGATTACCATAAAATGCATTGTCATCGGAACTGACCCAACATGTAAAAATTCAACTCCGTAGGATAAAAGAGGTTCTAATTCAGATTCAGATTTGACCTAAACAAACATACATACAAACATTGCAAGTTAAAGAAAAGCGAATCAAGGGTGAATCGGTTTCTTCTAGGCAAGCGTGCTCCACCGTAGACCGCATCATCACTTTACATCGGCAAGTTGGCGGTCAAAAGCAAGCCAATTATTAAATCTAATTCAGCTTGCAAGATTTGACCTAAACAAACATAGACATACAAACATTGCAAGTTTAAAAAGAAGTTACTATCGTCAGGTCAAAATTTTGTCCACCCTTTTTATGATTGCGTTATTGCTTTTTTTTAATATAAATAATAGACTTGCGTTTGACCACCATTTACTCACGTATCAAGTTTCTTAGTCGTACTACAAGTACGAAATCGGCCCACTACCACCATGCATGCATTGTGGATTTTCCTTGGATACGTTCTAAACGTTTTGATTCTCCGTTTCTAATCCGTACGGCCAAGGATTTGAACAACCTGCCCGCTTCCTTGTTTCCTGAGAGATATAATCTAGGCTTTTTCGAGGCCAGAGTGAGTAAGTATCTTCTAAGTCTGAATGCTTCATCTTTGACCGCATCATCGCTTACCAACAGACGAGTTGGTGACTATACGCGATAAAAAAAAACTTTCTTTTAATGTTGCTTAAATTTTGTCAAATATCACAATAAAAAAAATCTCGAACTGCTGGCAAAGTAGAGCGAACATAGAAATAAGAAAATAAGCGTTTAATCGTATTACAGATCCTAAATAAATAAAAAAGATTCCAAATCTAAATGAATGACACGATAAAAAGTCTGGATTCGCAGAGATAGGCACTAAATCTTTTTCCATAATAGCTCAAGTAATAAAACCATACATCACGTTACAAATGAATTATGGAGCAATAAAAATCTCAGCATTGACTTGCACGACACAGCCTGTCATCCATAATTACACGAACACGCTTTAGGGTTTACATTCACTGGTATATGAATTATAATGTATTCTGTAAAGGCATGTATTCGAACTACATTTGGTTTTAATCATATATAAGAATTACTTAACACGTAACAAAAGCAAACGAAACGAGACAACCCTAAATTTAATTATTGTGCATATGAGTCAGTGTTACTTGAAATAAATAAATAATAATAATAAAAAGTCACGTAGGAAATGAAGTGAGACGAAGCAACGCAGCAAAGAAAGCGAGATGAAGCCATGCAACAAACGTGGTGAGACAGAGCCATGCAGCAAACCAAGCAAGACGGAGCAGGACAACAGACGAAGCGAGACGAAGCCGCGCAGCAAACGTAGCGAGACGGAGCAGAGCAGTAAACGAAGCTAAACAAAGCCACGCAGCAAACTAAGTGAGACGAAGCCACGCAGCAAACTAAGTGAGACGAAGCCGTGCACTAAACAAAATGAGACGGAACAGCGGGGTTAGACAAGACCCACTTCCTGTTAGCGTTAACGCCTGCGGAAACATGAAATTATATGAAAATGACATTAGTATGAGATAACATCTCTCTAGCTAATATAATTTTCAATGTCATTTTCTTACAATTTCTTCTTTCCGCAGGCGTTAACGTTAATAGAAAGTGGGTCTTGTCTAACCCTCCTGGGCAGACAACAAAACGAGACGAAGCCACGCAGCAAACGAAGTGAGACGAAGCCGCGCAGCAAATGAAGCGAGACGAAGCCACGAAGCAAACGAAGTGACACGAACACGCACGCACTTGCCTTGAAAAAAACCACCAAATGCGGTTGAAACTTTATTCTATGTAACTGGTGACTAATCCCCGTATACTATTTATAAACGAAATGTGTGTAAAAACCACGTCATTTTACCTAAGCCCCCGCGCATGATTGGCTATGCTGTGGAAAACAATATCGTCATATGATTTGACACTATAGATAAGCATATTTTTTATCACTATTACCACTGGGCTAGTCGGGCTAGTGATAAAAATGTACTAATAAATGATGAGTGCCAGTCAGTCATCATCAGTTTCAGCCATTCATGTTTCCACTACTGAGACACAGATCTTCTCTCAGAGGGAAAGGATGGGCCTTAATCCACCATGCTAGTGAATGTCATAATTGTATCTTTGATCTTTTGAGGTTCTTGGACATACCGGTTTCCCCACGATGATTATTTTATTTTTTACTTTATTTTTATTTTTATTATCTTAGAGAAACTAACGGTCTTAATTAACAGAGTTAATAATTAGCTAGAGACAAAGGGGCCATATAAAAGTTTCTACTTATAAAAAACAAAGTACATTATATGAACGCTAAAACATGTGAATAAAAATATAGATGTATAATATTACTAGAACAAAGAAAAATTATTAACTTTACATTAGAAAAATTATCTACACAGTTATAGTTTTTAGCGATGGCATCGAAACAGTATATAATTTATCTAGATACTTAATAAGTCATTGGTGCAGTGCCGGTGCTGGGGCCTTACGCTTAGCTAGTTTTAAGCAATCCAGTTTAAGTGATGAAAAAAGTAGCGCGACCGCAAACCGTATGAGCACGTTATGGTTCACGTTCACGTGATTTTCCGTACTGCGTTGTTTTAGCGTTAGATTGAGACCGCGTAAGGAGTTGGGCGTAAGGCCCCTGGATACAAAAAGATACAAAAAATATTAGAAGCTATTTATAACAATTTTTTTTATCAAAGCGGTGTTCTGTGGGAGAAAACTTAGTTTTCAAAATTGCGTTTTCCATTACAAGTTAACGAAAACCTAGTGAGTATAAGCCTTTAACCGCCGCGCTCGCAATAAAAACAGTAGGTGGTGAATAAAAAATCCCTTATTCTGAACACGTAGGGCAATAAAATAAATATAAAACCACAATGATGCTTGACACGATGAAATAACGGCAGCCGCGAAATAAGAGAAGTGGCCGCCATTAAGGTGTCTGCAGGCGCGAATCGCGAATAGTGATGGGGTTTAAATGTTGATTATTTTAAAACCTGTCGATTTTTTAAAGGGTTTTAATATGTAATATAGTATTTTTTTTGTTAAGGCCACTGATTTATTTAATACTAGCGACCCGCCCGCCCGGTTTCGCACGGGTGTAATTTACGTGCGAAGCCGGGGCGGGTCGCTAGTTATATATATAAACCTTCCTTGAAAATGTATCTAACTGATGGTGAAAACCGCATCAAAATCCGTTGCATGGTTTAGGAGGAGTTAGCGGCCATACAGACATACAGACAGACAGAAAAAAAACACCACCGGAAAGCGAATTTCAATTTATACTATGTAGAGAAGAGATGATTCCTTTCCGTGCACGCTTGCCTGGAAGAGCTCGCTTTAAGCGATAAAGCCCCCTGTTAAAAGCCTAGATAATATTTTTTATTGTAGTTTTAAGTTATTCTTGTTTTGTGGTATTTTAATATAGTTATTGTATTGTATAGTATAGTTACTGTTTAATTTACCAATTAATATCGAATAGATTTTATTCATAAATTATCTGTTAAGACACAACAGGAAAAGTTTGTATCTAGTTCTCACAGTTTACTGTTTCTTTGTTGTTATCTGTGGGTTTTTGTCAACGAAACAGCTTACACCATTATGGAGTAGATGATTGTGTGTTTTCATTAGAACTTGAGTTAAGGCCAGTTTTGTATAGAAGTCTTTCCAAATATTCTACGATTAATAATTTAATATCATAATATAAATAAGTATCACATTTTATTCATTGTTTCCACGATTATTTTTTTTGTATTGGAAAACTTTTTTTTTTTTATCGTAAGGCATTAACATCTAAGACACCTTTTTATTGATTGACTAACTTTAGATATTTTAGAGAATCTTAGCTATAAACGTTTGCTTTAAGACTAAAAATGTTGCTAAACCTGGTATAGGATTTTATCGACATAATATAGATACACCACTATTTAGCTGTTCTATGCAGCTGGCCGCAAGATAATAGTCTCAACCGAGCAACACGCAAATTGGTAGCTTGGAGGGCACTAAGAAAATACGGGAGCTAAGTGATGCTTTCTACTATGTAGCAATTGATGCAGGAGCGGTGGGTGTAAGTATGAATTTCGTTTAGTTCTGCGTCCATTATCCAATTCAAGCAAAGAAGTATTTTTGTTATTCATCATCATAATCATTTCAGCCATAGGAAATCCTCTGCTGGACATAGGCCTCCCCATCGATCTTCAAAAGGGCCGGTTGGAAGCGGCCTGCATCCAGCGTTCCCCTGCGGTCTCTTTTAGGTCGTCTGTCCATCTAATGGGTGGACGTCCTACGCTGCGCTTACCGGTCCGTGGTCTCCATTCGAGAAACTTTCAGCCCCATTGACCATCTGTTCTGCGTAATATGTGCGTGATTTTTTTCTAATATGTCATTTGATTTTACTAATTCATCATTGTCATTATCAGCCTATTATGTTCCCACTGCTAGGATACAAACTTTCTCTGAGAGAGGATGTACCATATTCTACCATGCTGGCCCAGTGAATGTTGATGAAAGTAATTATGTGTTTGAACTTTTGAGGTGTCTTGGAGATCCCAGTTTTCTTCACGATGTTTTTCTTCTTGGATAGCCCGTTGGTCTAGTTGGTAGTGAACCTGCTTTCTGAGCTTGTGGGCGTGGGTTCGATTCCCACCTAGGACAAACATTTATGTGATGAAAATTTGTGTTTGTTCTATATCTGGTTGTTAATATCTATTTAAGTATGTATTTAAAACTATATATGTATGTATATCAGTCTCTGGCAGCCATATCACAAGCTTTGCTTAGTTTGGGGTCAGATGACCGTGTGTGCAAAAATGACCCGAATATTTATTTATTTATTATTTATTCTTCATCGTTGTTGAGCGATGGCATCGAAACTGCATATCATTTATTTAAGTACTAAATAAGTAACAGGGCCGAGGATCGAACCGGGTGCTGTCAGACTGTAAACGTACATGTTACCGCGCGGCCACTATCTCTCTTTCTAATAGTCAATATAATTAGAGATGCTACTAAACGTTTTTTTCTGGGAATCTTTACAATCAATTCAACTTAACCGGGAAGGTAAAGTACAAAAGAAAACTTGACCCTACATTTATTTGCGATTGTGTCGCCATCTGTCGAAACAAAAACCATTTTTTTTACTGTCTACAAATAGATTGCAATAACGAAATTCTACCTTACAAATTATAACAAAATATTTTAACCCTATATTTTATTATTGAAACTGGCGTGGTTTTCACACATTTTATTTATATTACACGGGAATTACTCACGTAAGATTAAGCCGGTTACTCCGACTAATGCGGTTGAAACTATAGTCGGAGTAACCGGCTTAATCTTACGTGAGTAATTCCCGTGTAATATAAATATAATATTTTAACCCTTTTTAAGCTTTGAAAAAGCCTGAAAACTTCCGTAAAGAAACCATTTGCAATTATCTAATTACTATGCTGAGTAGTTACAGGCCTAATGAAGATCTCAAAGTTCTTAATCTTGCTCGCAAAACCACCTTCATACTTCCTTAATCAAAACTAATTTAAAGACCCAACCTTAATGTTTATTCATTGGCTCGGGGCAAACAAAAGGAGGTTTTAAAATTCAAAACTCGAGTCACAAATTGAATAAAGCGACGGTTAGTGACGTTGGCGGCCACCGTTGAAACAAATCAGCTGTTTAAGCTATAAGATATCCCTAAGGCTTCTGTATTAATCTTGCAAATGAGCCCGTCTTTCGCCCCTTCATGAATATGCAAGATTTTTGTTTCGGCTCCGTGAGAAAAAGTTGCTTTAAATCTGGCTCTATCAGAATCTTTCCGGAAAAATCGAGGAGTTTTTTGCGAGAACCTTTAAACGGAAATATGAGCCTGAATTTTATCGAACTGCGTCTCAAAAATGATACGGTATCAAAGTAAAGTTATTTAATTAAAGCCTGTTCTGAAATAAAATTACTGAAAATGCCACTTTTTGGCATTTAGCATTGATTTTTAATCGATGAAAGGTCCTAGGAGGTTATCAATTCGAATGTATGTTTTTTTTTGTTTATTACACGTTTACTCCGCTAGTAATGGCTTCATTTCGATAGTCCTTTCTTTATTTGGTAAGTTATACCCCAAATGTGGTCCCATATAGATTTTATCAAACTAAGCGCTTTTTGAAAAATTCTGCAAAGTAACAAAAATACATACACAATTGACATTTTGGTTTTTGGTTTGAAAGTTTTGATCAGGACTTTTAATCACTGTTTAAACCACAGAAAATAGAAGTAAATAGAACGGAAACGAGAAGAAAAATCTGTCGCCAGGCATTATGACAGAAACTTGATTGAACATTCTTATTTATGTCAACGCGCCGAACTCCGCGTCGAATGCAAAGAATTTGGACTTTACCTTTTTGGGTTAGATCTCAAAGTTTTTTGTCCGCATCATAGTTGCTAACTGATTTCGAATGACTGACGTTTCGTTCATATATGCAACTGGCTACAACAAATTTCTTACAAAAACGCCTTGACAGAAGTTCTAATTTAATTTAAAAAAAAAAACTTTTCTGTGGTTTTAACAATGATGGTATAGTCTTGAAGTAGGTTTAAAAAAATATTATTTAGTCTGCTGGATGTCTCAAAAAACAAAAAAAAAAACACTGAAAAAATAATTTGGAAACCACGCGCTAAAAATAAAAAAAGTTAATCAAAGCGAACAAAAGCGTTCAAGAAAAGTTCTCTTTTGGTACAGACAAGAGCAAGTAAACTATTTACAACTGAGTTGTTCTGTTACTTGCCAGACATATGCATATTCTAAACTCTGTTCAACTTCGCAATACTTTAAAAACAAGTTTTAAAGAACGATAAAAATGATAACGTTTATGTGGCATTCAAACGACGCGGAACAAATTATTTTACTGCTACGTTTTTTTTTGTTTTTGTTTTTTAATTATTAATAGGCTTGCGCTTGGCCGCCAACTCGCCTGAACGTTTTGTAACTTATATGTAAAAGAACATTGTTTCCTATTCTTAACACAAGGGCAAAAGCGTGTTGAGCCACGCATATCATTGTTCAGTTTTTTTTAGCGCGATTAAGTCCGCATTTGACCATCAACTCGCCTGTTGGTAAGCGATGATGTGGTGGAAGATGAAGCACGCAGACTTAGAAGATACCCATTCACTCTGGCCTTTAAAAGGCCCAAATTATATCTCTCAGCAAACGGGCAGGTTGTTCCAATCCATTTGTTTAAAACCACCAATTGTTCAATTGGTGGTTATAAATAAATTCGAATGGACGAAGCTCTGTGGACCAAAACTTGAAGGATTTTAACATAAATATGACCTACTAGCTGAGCCCCACGGCTTCACCCATGAAGTGATGAAAAATGGTGATGATGATGATGAGAAGTAGCCTATGTCGCTCTCCGAACCTTGAACCAAACCAATACAAAAAATTTATTCGGTCCGTTGGTCTGTTGCTGCGTGAAAGAGGAAAAAACAAACAAACCAACTAATAAAACATACTTTCGCATTTATAATATTATACTAGCTGGGGGGGCTGAAGATGAAAAGAAAATGTCCTAGTATACTGCCTTGCGGTATTCCATAGTGCGAAGTAACCTACAAACTATTAAATTGAATTAAAAATTACCTGTGTATTTTCGTACGTTTGTATTTATCGAACAAAATACCATATTGATGTGTATGTTCTTCTAACAGACATAGAGGCCGATAGGTGTACAGTTGCAAGCAGTTCGGGAAAATTGCTCTGCGCTAAAGTTTTTGAATAAACGACCGTCTCCGCAATTTGTTCGTATTTTGTTTCCTTAGTTCTTGGGGTAAGATAACCACAGTAAAAGATTCAGTTGATCTACTTCCATTGTTTCTTGTTACACTGCTTGTACTTATTTTTAGAGTTCCATACTCAAAGGGTAAAAACGGGACCCTATTACTAAGCCTACATTGTCTGTCTGTCTGTCTGTCCTACCTTTAAACTGCTGTATCTTTCTAACCGTAATAGATAGCCAGTTGAAATTTTCACAGAATATGTAATGTTACGGCGGATTAACTAAGAAATAATAAAAAAGTCAAAAAGTAAAACGAATGGTCCTCATACAACAAACGTATTTGTGTATTAGCTCTAATGTAAAAACGGTAATACGTACAAGCATCAAACTTTGTATGATTATAGAACACACTCTAAGTTATAACAAAAAATAATAAATAATGGCCAAGTGTGAGTCGGTGATAAGTTTCTGTTCATTACCAAGTTATAACTGGTAATTTCGTTATTGAACTTTGTGGTGGTGGAACCTCAGTGGAACCCTCAGTGCGCGAGCATGACTCGCACTTGGCCGGTTTATTGTATGTTACTGTTTAAAGTCTGATTACAATTTGAGGCAAAACAAGACATTATTTGGTAACAAGTTTTCAAAAATTGTGGTTAATATAATAATCAGGTAGCAAAGGGTTTTAACCTTTTGCCCGATGATGCTAATGATCCCCTACCTACAGTATAAGCGCATAATCTGATTTCAATAAATAAGGTATCGATAGATTCCTTGAATTCCAGGGATGGCCACTGTGAAGATGACGTCATAAACAATAAAAGACGGTAACATATACAACAATACAGGTGAAAAAATAAATTTGTAATACCTTCAATTGAGATACCATAATTATTAAATAGTTTTTTTTTTATGAAAGTAAGATTTGGTACATAATTTTTGGTGTACCATTTGCAAAATTTTATCCGTCAATAATATTCTTCTGGTTTCTTAAAAATTTTTTTTTCTGCAAACCTCAAATGGTTGATATTCCGAGAACCCGTACGAAGCGCTATAATTCCACATTTATTGTGCAAACTGCTAGTCTGTGGAATTCGCTGCCTGAATGGGTTTTCCCCGTTAGTTACAATCTGGGTGTCTTCAAGTCGAGAGTGAATCGGTTTCTTCTAGGCAAGCGTGCTCCATCGTAGACCGCATCGTCGCTTAACATCAGGCGAGAAGGCGGCCAAGCGCAAGCCTAAATACTATTTTAAAAAAAAGGTATCATTCTGTTCTATATACACTGTGGTCCGTATTTGAATGAGTGTACGGTGGTATTTAGGTCGATGTCTTCCGGCGGTGTCTTGACACCTCGTGCAAGGAAATGTGTCTAGAAATTGTAGCGGGACAGAAAACCGAAATGAGTTGTATTGCTGCAACTTTTTAGTCGTGCTTGATATTTGAATAGATAAGTCGCTGTCGTGACTGCATTCGAGAATATCTTATGTACCTAAAAGGCGACGTTTGTATTTACGTTCCCCGTGGACTCAAACACACACAGGTAGTACACGGTGAACTTACTGCGATCCACAATCCGCGTGCCAAGCGTGGGGATTATGGCAACACCCCTCTCTACAAGGGAAGCCTATGTACAGCAGTGGACGTTTACGGGCTGATGATGTGTGGACTCAAAAACGGCTGGACTTATTTTGACGGGACGTTTACTGGATAACACTAGCATAAATTATATTTTTAATATCGTCAAACATCCGTTTTAAAAGTTTATCGGGCCTTATCACGTATTATTTTATTTAGTTAAAAAAGGTACCTTTTGCTCGACGTTTCGACCATGTTACAATGGCCGTGGTCACGAGCTGACTGAAAACTGCGGGTGAGTCCGGCGAGAAGAGCGGGTGTTTTGTTCTTCTACCCTCACTTGATTTTGAATAATCGCAGGGTTGTCACTACGACACAACACTGACTGTATCGGTAGATGTCCTAGTACCTACACCTCGGCTTGTACACTTGCCTACTATGGGATTCCACGACGCCGCTAACTTAAATCCATCTTTCCGGTAGAAATTGCGATGTTTTCTAATTTCAACCGCTTCACGAACCTTGAAAAATAATGTCGTTCAGTGGAGAGGACCTTCGGATCGTGGAGCTCGATCCAGTGACAGGATCCCACCTCAAGCAAAGGTTTTGCAATAGCTGACTTCTGTGTCTGGCGATTTTTGACGGCCACGAATATGTTGTTTAATCCTTTCTGCTATGGTACGCTTCGTTTGACTTATGTACGCAGTGTTGTCGCGAAAGTTTAAAAATAATACTGTCAAATACCCTATTTTATAAAGCCAATACCCTGTTTATTGCTAGTCTAACCTAGTGGTAATAGTATCTAATCATTCGTCTTCATCTACCTTGCTACTAACGATCCTAACCCGGACTGTATTTAGCTAAATACACCTCAATCCAGGAGGCAATCAATACTGATTACTGGTTGTAGCCGGTTCTCACTGGCTCGACAAGATTGATGTTACTTCAACTTACTGTAGATCTTTTCAAGAGGCTTAACGAGAAGTTTAAGATTTAGTTTCTGCAATAGCGTATCGGATAGTGAAGCACCTATCTATGTAAAAAATTAGAGACTTAGTGAAAAATAAAATAAACTAGCTGAACCGACAAACGTTGTGCTGTCTTAGAACTGTCAAACGCGCGATGTTAAAATCTTTGTTGAGTTTTATGAAATTTTCCAATTTTGTGCGCAGTTTTTTTAATTTTTCTTTCCGTAACAACTTTCTACAAAGTATTAGAAAACTTTAAAAAAATCTGATGAATTAAATCTGTAAAATCGTTTTCAAGTTATGGCGTGACCAAGGTAAATAGGGTTTTTTTTTTTTTTTACCAGAGATAAAATTTATAATAATACCAGAGACGTCATAGAAATTACAGTAGCTTTCCGCGTCTGTCTGTTTGTATAACCGCTAACTCCTCCTAAACCACGCAACGGATTTTGATGCCGTTTTTACCATCATTTAGATAATTTTTCACGGAAGGTTTATATATATAACTAGCGACCGCCACGGCTTCGCACGTAAATTACAACCGTGCGAAGCCGGGGTGGGTCGCTAGTGAAGAGATAAATATAGATACGCCAAAGCATGAGATTAATAATATGTAAAAAAAGGGGTTGTCTGTAAAGTCGGTTTACGGACGATAACTTTACGTGATAACGCTTAGGCCCATCGTGTGTCTTTATCGCTTGTCTCGCGCTCTCGCTTGCACGCGCGGCTCAGGCGGAACGTGACAATTTTTCTTACGGAGTTCATCGATTTATAAGACGTTATCTCGTCAAAAAACGGCATTGTATACGAACCAAGCGGAGGTAAGGGTAAATATACTAATTAATGACTTCGGTATATGTCAGAGTTCCCGCGGGTCTTGAGAGTTGGAACTTGCGACGTTTGTCTCCCGGGAAACGGGATTATCAATATTGGTTCAGGAAGTTTGCTTTCTCAAACGTGGTACGTATTTACGTAGCCCATCAAGTATTACGTACCACATTCGGAAATTCTCATAAGGTGAGGTTTTCCCACTTTTGAGCAACGCTTTACTACTTAAGGCTATAAGACTTAATATATTGTATTAAAGTTGTATTTAGCGGAGCATAATCATGGCGCTTATACACAATCATGCGTTTCACTACTTATAGTTTTGAAGTTTTTCTCATGTTTTTCTAAAAATATAGCTGTTATGTAAAATATACTTTCACGGTTTCCTCCGTTATTATGAAATCTCAAAAAACAATGAAGAAAGCGGAAATCAGTGTCACTTTCATATATTTTTTCTACCGAGCAAAATATCCTTATTAGTGTTTCAGCATTTATGGTTTCCTAGATAAAACATTAGGTTTTAATATGACACTATTACCATAATTTTATATTGAAGTAGACAAACTAAAACTAGAATCACCAAAATTGCTAAAAGTGGGAAAAAGGGGGTCAAGGCAGAATACCAGGTGCAGCAATATAGCACGCGAATTCGATTTTTTTTAAAGATTAAAATGACTGTTTACTTTTGAAAAATGTGCTTCGGTATTATTTGACGTTAATATTTCAAAATGTTTTGAACAAGTTATTGTTTTTGTATTTTTATAATGACCAGACTAAACGGGAAAAACCACTTATCCCATTTTTGGCGTGATAACGTCTTATAAATCGATGAACACCGGCTGCACGCACAAAAAATGTCACGGTTGCGTTCAACCTGAGCCGCGCGTGCAAGAGAGAGCGCGGAACAAGCGATCTGCCTAAGCGTTATCACGTAAAATTATCGTCCGTAAACTGATTTTACAGACAATCTCTTTAATATGATAATTAAAAAAAATCATTTGATCCAAATATTTTGAAATATTAATTTCGCAAGATGATCGAAGCACAATTTTCAAAACTAGACAGTAATATTATATTTAAAAAAAAACATCAAATACGCGAGCGAGGTCGCTGCACCTAGTAATCTTGCCCTTATGAAACATAATTAGAATTTTTAGAAAAAAAAGAACCGACTTCAAGACTATACCTACATTTACAAACTGACACTAAAAAGTAGAAAATATTGTTTAATATTACGACTGAAATACTTTGTATCCATGGTCATGAAAAATTTAACGAAAAACAACAGGGCCCGGTCGCCATGGAGACACTTCTTTGTTTTTTTTGAAGTTCTGTTGTAGGAACAGTTCCTCTATGTTTGCTGTTCAGTTGACAGCGTCGCTAGTGGAAAACAAAGTATGAAATTCACCAAGAAATAACTGTAGTTTCAATTTTGCCCACCTTAACAGCTAAGTTGGTGGCACAGTAGGTACAATGTTTACATTGTACATTGAATTTGTTACTTATTGTCATGTTTTTGTAGATTTTTCAAAAAGCGCTGAACCAATGTCGATAAAAAAATTATGGGACCACCTATGAGATAAGACCTACCAACCAAAAAAAAGAATCATCAAAAACAATTCTAAATTGGCGGAGTAATCGCGTAACAAACATACATAAAAAAAAACATACAGTGGAATTGATAACCGCCTCTTTTTGGAAGTGGGTTAAAAAATGTTGCATGCTGGCCGTACGACAATGGTTTGTTTTGCAGTGATACAAGTTTCAAGCAAGCTATGATTTACCAAAACTGCATTGCACCCAAATTACCACTTTAACCTATACTTACCTACACAGATTTGATTGCTATCACGGCTGTCTTAACACTGACAGCTATAATTAGTTGGCATCAAGCAACGAATGGAGTTTCATTAACAGACTAAAATGTTACCGAAATTGAGGCTTAAGTTAAGAGAGGGACACATAAAAAATATATTTGCGAGCGTGTCTTTTATAAGTGAGAAATTTGTCTGAGTAATAACACTGTTTTAAACTATCACGGTTGTTCACTAAAGTTAAATGATTATTAACGGGATATTTACCGTGGTAAGGTTGTGGAATGAGCTCCCGATATTTCGGCGCAGTTACATGCACCATGTTCACGGGAAGACTCTGAGTCAACCATGGTAAATATCCCGTTAATAATCATTTAACTTGTCTGAGTAAGTAGCAAAGAACGTAAATTACTTATAGTCTACATAGTTTATTATAAAAAAAAAGTTGATGTGCTCATAGACCGATAAACGTCTCAAGACAATCCAAATGCTCAAACCCGTTAGGTACCTGATGCCAGCGTACACAGCATGCTGGTGGCAATACCATAAATAACAACTATTATAAACTAGCGACCCGCCGGCCCGCCTTCGCACGGGTGTAATTTACGTGCGAAGCCGGGGTGGGGCGCTGGTTATATATATAAACCTTCCGTGAAAATGTATCTAACTGATGGTGAAAACCGTATCAAAATCCATTGCGTGGTTAAGGAGGAGTTAGCGGCCATACAGACACACAGACAGACAGACGCGGAAAGTGACTTTAATTTATACTATGTAGAGATAAAGATATAGAAGAAGAGATGTTGAGCCAGAAAAATGCCAGTATTTTGGTCACACATAGCATTAACCAGGCACTATAAAAGATTAAAAATACGTGAATGTTTCTGTTCTAATATAGCAAAATGGGCGGTGAACTCGATTTGGGGGCTAAAGCGGTAGTCAATCGAAGAGTGACAGAATATAAAAAAAATACTAAATTGCAAAACGTGGGTTACCGCTGTCGCGTAGATTAGCTTGCGCGATATATGCAGTTTTATGTGCAAGTCGCATTGCATCACGTTGCGGTTTGTTGCTTTCCTACGCTTACTTAGAGCAACAAGTACAGCTGTTTTTGCGTGCCCGCGTTGCTGGCGTCACGTTACGAAAACATGTGCGATGTTTTCCGCATAGCAACGGTCGCTTTATGCAGCTTATGCGTTACGCAACTCTAGCGGTACGCAGCTGTCGCACTACATTGCTGACATGCTACGCAACTATCGCGCTACGCATCTTTCTCGCTACACATCTGCTATGCTACGCAACTGTAGTGCTAAGCAGCTGTCGTACTACGTTGCTGGCATGCTACGCAGCTGTCGTACTCTACAGCTGTTGCGCTACACAGCTATCGCGCTACGCAACTATCGTGCTACGCAACTATCGCTCTAAGCAACTATCGCGCTACGCAACTGTTGCGCTACGCAACTGTTGCGCTACGCAACTGTCGCGCTACGCAAATGTCGCGCTACGCAAATGTCGCTCTACGCAACTGAAGCCCTACAAATTTTGCGCTACGTTTTCAAACAAAAATAAATTGCAAGTTATTGTCGTTTCATCCATTGCCGCTTTTTGGACTTTGAAGTTGGTTGGATTTTGTATGGAATATTCTTTTTCCGTAGCTATACTCTTTACCTTGTACCATCCAACCTGCCAGCGGGCAAGTGATGAATACTTCATTACCACGGATACAGGGCGAAGGTTGCCTTTTCAAACGGCTTGTTACATTTTTATTTCGAGTAACATACGTTTGCTTGTACGTTGATACGTGAGCGCTAGATTTAGTCTATTGAGGTTGCTAGACTAGCTAGGTTTTATTTTATGTGCTATTTTGGTCAGGATAAAATCTAGATTTTATGGTAGGTTAGTTTAGCTATTTCTGGGTTTTATTTTTGAGCTATATTTGTGCACAAAAAAACTCTTCGTGTTTTTTAACCGACTTCAAAAAGGAGGAAGTCCTCAATTCGACTATATGTTTTTTTGTATATTTGTTACGCAATTACTCCGCCAATAAAATTATGAATTGATTTTTATGATTATTTTTTGTTTGGTAGGTCATACTTTAGAGGTTGTCCCAAAAAAAATAATGAAAATGATTCGGAGCTTTTCGAAAAAATAAACAAAAACAAAAAATATATATACACTACAGATGATGTTTTGGCTTGTTGGTTTGTTTGGTTCCCTTCAGTAGAAGTTTTGATATAGATTTTCAGTCTCAGTTTTAACTGTATTTTTTTCAAACTTTTTTCTATCATTTGTACATGGAGATAGAATTCAAGTCAGTTTTTTTTTCTAAAAATTAACTTCATTTCATTATCTACTTTTCGCCATCCACTAATAGACATATTATATTATACATTATACATATTATTTTTTAATTATTTGCACCAATTCTTAGATGTATTTTTTTTATTCTCAATTCAATAAACAACATTTATAACATAACAACTTACAACTTTTTTAAGCACTTAATAACCGAAACTACGAAAGTCCTTACTATGGTATGCAAAACTCCCAATTGAAAAGTTTTTACGTACACTGCACTTTTAGATAAAATTCCCGCATAAAACCAAATAAAAAAAATATCTACAATGCAACCAGCAAAGCTCCGTGTAGCTCAATTGAAAAAAAGATTATACACCGGATATAGAGATGTGCAGAAACGTGTGAAAAATCCGCGCGAAAAACCTTTAACTGGTGAACTTTGTGAATAATTTGATCGTTTGTGGCTGTTGACCATTTTTGAAACTACCAAGTTTGGTAAGCTAATTTAAGGTGGTAGCTCATTTTCACTGATGGAAAAAAATTGTGGCCAGGAACTTTTATGGTATGCTTGCGAGGCTAGCTATCCTGGCGCGCTCGATATTGTCCTATTGATTCTCATTTGAAATGTTATGAGTTGATTATGCAGTAAAATAATGCTAAGGGGATTTTTAAGGACCAGTAAAGTATATTTTAATTCCCCAGAAATCTACTAATATCAATTTTTACACTATAATTTGTTGTTATGATACATTTTCTAACCCATCCCATCTTCTGTTAAGGAAGCTATAGCTATAGGAAGTTAAGGAACCTTGACTGAACATTCTTATTTAGATCATCGCGCCACAGTTGCTAACTTATTTCGAATGACTGAAGTTTCGTTTATATGGGTGCAACTGGCTACAATACATTTCGTACAAAAATGCCTTTACAGCCGTTTTAATTTAAACAAAAGAAAAATCTTTTCTTGGTCAATATTAATTTTGTTTTAAATTTTTTTCGATGAAGATTTTTTACGTAACAAAAGAAATATCTGTGCGATTAAAAACTAAGTCCTATTCATGACGTCAGTTCTGTCGGAAAAGTGCGCCTACCCAAGATCATTCAGCCACAGCTCTTTTCACCAACCCGTGTAGCGTTTTGTTTCATAAGAGAAACCTTGTACAGCAGTTGTAACATTTTGCTTAAAGTATAAAGGTGTAACCGCACCAGGATGTGGTATAAAGTAAATTTGTTTTTGTATTCGTAGGCTCAAGAACCCGCCATATTGTCAGTCAGCGAGTTTATATAAACAGACCGCATCGTTCAGATCGTGTTTTTTGCAATTTTTCATCGAATTTATGCAATTTTTTTTTCATAAAAATTGGTGCTTTTAATTCAATTGTTTTTTTGTGTGTATGTTACGCGATATCTTCGCTGATTGTGATTAATGTTTCTTTTTTTGGGTTTCGTACCCAAAGGGTAAAAATGGGACCCTATTACTAAGCCAAAATTGTCTGTCAATTTTTTTTTTTTTTATTATTTAAAACACATTGTACGTTACATTTCGAGTTGAGATGGACGGTTTTAAGACAACTTACTAAAGTTGTCTTAAAACCGTCCATCCGTTATCTGTCTGTCCATCCTACCTTTAAACAGCTGTATCTTTCGAACCGTAATAGATTACCACCAGTTGATTTTCCTAAAACAGTTTAGAAAAAAGTCAAAAACGTATATTTTTACGTATTTTTGTAAGAGCTCTAATGTATAAACGGTAATACGTACAATCTTCAAACTTGGCATGATTATAAAACGTACGCACTCTAAAGTATAACAATAAATAACGTCCAAGTGCGAGTCGGTGACAAATTTCTGTTCATTACCAAGTTATAACTGGTAATTGGGTTATTTGGATGACCTCATTTTCTTTCACCGAATCTTAATTCCATATTTTACTAATATTGAAGTCGGTTTTTTAAATTGATAATTATTGTATTTTGTGGTGGTACGGAACCATCAATGTACGAGACTGACTCGCACTTGGCAGTTTTTATTTTCAATTGATAGACTATACATCTCGAGAGTGGATCTTTTAATCACATAAAACAGATAAAAAAACCACCTTTCAATACAGTGGTTGCCTGGAAGAGATCGCTTTCAGCGGTCAGATACATGTGGCACTAGTTTGTAAGTGTTATATATTTTTATTTCTGGTGTACATCGGGCTTGGTCAGTATTTGGATGGGTGACCGCCCGGGCGATGATGGGATGTTGTCTTTTTGCACTACTTTATATACTTTATTAGCTAATAAGCTATGCGGTGGTACGGAACCCTCAGTGCGCGAGTTCAACTCGCACTCGGTTTTATTTTGAAAGGGTTTTTTTTTATTAGTAAAGTTTTTTATAATGTTAGTCTGATTCATATTAGTGTGATATTTTACGTTTGATCATACAATGGCGTTGATTCTGTCACCCCACTCACTAAACTAAACCAATATGACAGGACTAAAATTATCTGCCTCTCTTTTCATTTTAATATGTGAGAGAAGGATGACAACAATTTTAGAGCTGTCAAATTTAGTTTAGAGTACATCAGAACCGATGTCAATGTCCTAGTGGTTATTAACCTTGAAGTGTAAACCCGGGTAAAGAGTATAAACAGTCGAACTAGGTAGGTCCAACTTCAAGAAAGAGGTCAATCGGCGAATCCAACTCGGCTGGGCAGCGTTCGGTAAACTTTGCAACGTCTTCTCGTCCAAAATACCTCAGTGCCTTATTAAGACGAGTCTTCGACCAGTGTGTGTTACCAGTGATGACATATGGCACTGAAACGTGGTCTCTCACTATGGGCCTCATAAGCAAGCTCAAAATCGCACAACGAGCTATGGAGAGGGCTGTGTTCGGGGCTTATCTACGAGATCGAATCCGAAATGAGGAGATCCGTAGACGAACGAAAGTCACCAACATAGCCCACCGGATTAGCAAGTTGAAATAGCAGTGGGCAGGACACATAATATTATCACGCAGAACAGATGGCCGATGGGGCCGAAAGGTTCTGGAATGGAGACCACGGACCGGTAAGCGCAGCGTAGGACGTCCACCCACAAGATGGACAGACGAACTAAAAGAGACCGCAGGGAAACGCTGGATACGGGCTGATTCCAACCGGCCATTTTGTAGATCGATGGGGGAGGCCTATGTTCAGCAGTGGACGTCCTATGGCTGAAATGATGATGATGATATTCAACGTTTGATCATACAATGTCCTAGTGGCTATTTACCTTGAAGTATAAACCCGGGGAACATGTGACGTCATGTGTACACGAGTGGTTTTTTTAATCGGGATATTAAACAGGATTTTATGGAACAACGCGTTTGGATCGGGATAATGTTCTGTTTGGAAATTCAGCAGACGCAGAATGGGGATTTCAGGGGAAAATGCTGTTGTTTTACACTGACTGCCTGTTACGTGGATATTTTTATGCAAAATGTTTTTTAGAGTTCTGTACCCAAAGGATAAAATCGGGACCTACGATGTTTGGCTGTCTGTCTGTCCATCTGTCCGTCGTTCCGTCTGTCCGTCTGTCCGTCTGTCCGTCTGTCCGTCTGTCCGTCTGTCCGTCGTTCCGTCTGTTAGTCTGTCCGTCGTTCCGTCTGTCCGTCTGTCCGTCTGTCCGTCTGTCCGTACGTCCGTCCGTCCGTCCGTCTGTCCGTCTGTCCGTCTGTCCGTCTGTCCGTCTGTCCGTCTGTCCGTCTGTCCGTCTGTCCGTCTGTCCGTCTGTCCGTCTGTCCGTCTGTCCGTCTGTCCGTCTGTCCGTCTGTCCGTCTGTCCGTCTGTCCGTCTGTCCGTCTGTCCGTCTGTCCGTCTGTCCGTCTGTCCGTCTGTCCGTCTGTCCGTCTGTCCGTCTGTCCGTCTGTCCGTCTGTCCGTCTGTCCGTCTGTCCGTCTGTCCGTCTGTCCGTCTGTCCGTCTGTCCGTCTGTCTCCATTCAATTTCTTCCACTTTCTCTCTGATAGGCCTATGTCCCAGTAGTGGGAACATGCTGATGATGATGATGATGAAACCATTCCGCAATTGCTTTAGAAATCCACATGGTCTATATTTACTTCGAAATAATAAAGACACAAACCTAAAGCAAGATCTAAACGCAGTATTATTCCAGCCAGTTATCATAACACGTTTGCTTCTCCAAATCCGGGGCGAAAATATCAAAATTTTAAACCCAACTCAGTGAGAACCAACTTACCTTGGCACAAACGTTTCTACATTTCTAAGCTTTTCTAAGACTCCACAAAATGTAACGAGGGCTCCCACAATTGTTTCTCAGAACATTTCGACGGTGCAAACGTTGGAAATTCCAGTTTCCACCGACTTTTGAGAGTGGTGTTTTCATTTACTCTAGATTAAATTCATAAAAAGGGAGAGACAAAAGATTTTGTACAAGGTGGCGTAAAGTTGGGATTAAATTTTAAGGTAAGGCGAGCCGTTTAAGATTTGAGGTAAAAGTGGTCACGGGTTTTATTACAACTGCAGTAACAGAATCGTTTCTGGACGTACGTGAAAATATTGTTGCTTATGAGAGTCCATAAAATGCTTAGTTACCGCCAAGGCTTGTATAGTATTTTTCTCGAACATCCTCTTTTTTTTAAGGTGCGATTTCCTTCCGGAGGTTGGCTATTTGAACTTCCACAGCTTGGCTCAAAATATATCTTGTACTCGGGTTAAACAACGTCCGTAGATTTCTGGAACATACATAAATATACATGGCTGGCGTGTTTCTGGCTCAACGCATAAGCATTGCCATTCAACGTGGTAATGCCGCCAGTATGCTGGGTACGCTGCCAACTGGTAGTGGGCTTGAGCATTTGGATTGTCTTTAGACTTTCAACGGTCTATGGGCAGTCTAACTGTATTTGTAGTTTTAGTTTTAGCTTGTATTTTGTTTAGATAATAAAGGCGCTTGCCCAGAAAAAAAAATACATTCCCAAATTTAATTATTATGACATCTAAGTAAATAATGATAAAACTCGTCTAAAGTGATTAATAAAATTATAATGAGTGACGGTCTCGAATTTCCAGATATTTTGGGATCTTTTTTGAAGTTATACTTCTTATGCGACTTGCAACAAGGTTGCGTTAATCGTTTAACGCTACCATGGAGGGGGAATTTTTCTCTCGTATGGTTGCGAAATGCGTATCCTTTTTTCGCACTGCGACTAGCAGATTCGATAGTGTAATGGTGTCGCTAATGGATTAAGAAGCCTAAGGAGCTAGGTTCGAATCTCGAGAAAAGCACGTTTTTAAATTGTTGATATTTTTGCCTTAGTTATAATTTTAGGGTTCCTTGTTGAAGTATAACTTCTTCCGCGCGGAGGTACTCCACGCACAATTTTTTTTATTCTTTCCTCTGTGAGGATTTTGGCGTCGCACTCTGGTGCATTTGCCAGTGTCAATTATTAAATTGTTATCAAGTTTGATGAAATGTAGTCAAACAAGTCAGGCACAGACAAGAGAGAGAGTCAAGCAAAGTAAGTCACGGTCAAGTCAAAGTCATGCCCTAGTGAAGTGGTGGAGACTTCAGACCTATTTTCAAGTAGACGCCACAAGTAGACCTACCTTGCATGTCATATTTCCAACACAATTATGACGAATAGTCGTAATTGAGTCCGGCTAAAACCAGTCTACTCAATCGGTCCCGCGACAACACGTGTCAGTTTGTAACGAAAATGGGTAATTGTGCAATACTGAGTTGTAAGAATACCACAAATAGAGTTGGCCGACAAAATAAAGATATTTCTTTTCACTTTTAGGTACGAAAAATTTCACAAGCTTAGTTTTCATACTGTTTGGACCGTTTGTGAAGTCTACTTAGGTATAGGTGTGGCGGAGACTTTACATATGGCTTATGTGGATTGGAAATAACAAGAAAATACATGTTTCACTGCGTTATATAAAATCAGAGAAGACCAAAGCTCTCCACCAGTTACTACAGAAACAGTCGAAGCCCAAAAGATCAATTTTGGTAGAAAATTGTTCTTCTAAAAATATATACATTAAATACTATTTTAGAGAAAAGTAAGTGTAGGATATTTCTACATGAAAACACTGTGTTCATCGTTAAATCACTTTTTATTTAATTAATATTGATATTAGCACAAGGTGCAAGAAATGGCCGTGGCCGCTAGCGTTTTAAGAAAGCTACAAAAAAATGTTGCCAGCTCCCCAATAACAGTCAAAGACAATGTATGCTCATGCCGACACGATCAAGCCAGCTTGATCAAGCTGAATTCATCGAGTCAAACTGAACAGTAAGTAAATATTCTTATGCAGTCTTCTACAAAACTGTTTCAACTATCTTCATTTTCATTCAGAACTTGAAATTGCTTTTACATGCAAAGAACTGCATGAGTAAATATTAAATTTCAACTCACTAGATAAAAGGCTGGCAATGATTGAGCCTTTAGGCTGACGCTTTATACCCTTTGCGACAGAACAAACGGTTTTTACTCTGCACTTCACCTTTTTGGTAGTATACGGCGAGTCAATTTACAGGGCTATACGGAACGGTTGCACTAATACAAAATAAGGTCATTGTAGTAATTGTAATGAACAATTTTTTAAGTTTAGCAACGGATTATCCTTGCTGGCAGTCTTCGAATGGGCGACCATAAGTGGCTTTTACAACCGAGCGCTACCGTGTGTCGAAAGATACATTAAATTGTAAGACAATAGAGTAATACTTTTTTGTGGAAAGCAAATTAATAGTAAAAAAATATGTTTTGTATATTCAAATATTTTAAATTCTTTATTTGTCTAAGTTTTAGGGTTCAGTAACAAAAGAGTAAAAACGGGACTATTACTAAGCCTACGATGTCTGTCCGTCCGTCTGTCCTACCTATTAACGGCTATATCTTTCGAACCGTCATAGATAGCCAGTTGAAATTTTCACAGAATATGTAATGTTACGGCGGATTGACTAACAAATAATAAAAAAGTCAAAAAGTCAAAACAAAAGGGGGGCCCAAACAACAAACGTATTTTTTACGTATTTTTGTATTAGCTCTAATAATATGTAAAAACGGTAAGACTTACAAGCGTTAAACTTAACATAATTAAAGTATACTCTATAGTATAACAAAAAATTATAAAAAAAGACCGAGTACGAGTCGGTGACAAGTTTCTTTTCGTTACCAAGTTATACCTGGTAATTTTGTTATTGAATTTTGTGGTGGTACGGAACCCTCAGTGCGCGAGCCCGACTCGCACTTGGCCGGTTTATTAATTTTACAGGTGTCTGTACTTTTTAATTAAACATATAAAGACAAGATTTTACATTCGTTAAGAGCCAACGGTTAAATGTCAAAGTGACACTTAGAATGGGTAATGGGAGGTTTTCCGAAAGGCAATAAAAATATAAGACAATATATTTTTACCAGAGTGTTGTAAAAAAAGAGAGAGTTAAAGTGTAGTGTGTGTTAAAGAAACTTGTGATTTTTCCTATTGTTATATTTTTACGACCGACTGATTAAAAACTGCGAATGCTAACACCACCCTACCCTACTTACCTACTTTTTACCTGAAACAATTACTCAGAAAATGTAATTATAATCATCTGTGCGTATCAATGGCCCCTAATCTGAAATTACAGCACGAACTGATACGATTGTCCTATAATTACAGGCAATTTCCATAATTTTCTACGATGCTCCCATGCGTGGAGCGAATGCACAGTGTCTTTCAGTGACTCATCTTTGCACGTTTTTATATTCTGTAAAGCTATTCCGTAAAGTCTATTTGTCTAAATTGATGATTTTCAGAAAAAGTTCGGTTTATTTGGACGTTTGTGTATGCCAGAATGAACGCAGCGAAGCATCAAAATATTGACCAAGAAGTAAAATTTTTATTAACATGTGGTCTACTTTCCTCACAGACCTATATCTAAGTAGACTTTACAAGCAGTCCAAACTGTATGAAAACTAACGTGACAAATTTATCGTACCTAAAAGTGAAAAGATATATATTTATTCTGTCTAACTCTATTTGTGATATTCTAACAACTCAGTATTGCACAATTACCCATTTTCGTTTCTAACTGACATGTGTTGTCGCGGCACCGATTGAGCAGACTGATTCTAGCCGGACTCAATTATGACAATTAATCATAATTGTATTGAAAATATGACATGCAAGGTAGGTCGACTTGTGGCGTATACGCGGAGGTCTGTGACTTTCCCGTAGTGTCTACTGTTACAAATTTACCACTTTCGCGAAAAATCTTCAGTGGATCATGTTTGCACGGGTCAATCCTCCAAAAATGAACTTAGCGGAGCAGCGAATTGTTGACCAAAAAGTAAAACCTGTAGTACCACGTGATCTACTGTCCAATACTATCAACTTTTCTAAAATGAGCACTTCCCGAAAAGCGTTCAGTGCATCATTTTTGCATGGATATGCTAAGTAGCGTAATGGTGACAAATGAGTATAACCTTAGTAGCACGTAGTAAATTTTTTCATAATTCTTTTCCAAAATTACCACTTTCCCGGAAAGACCGTTTAATATTTCCAAAATTACTAGTTCCAATAATTACCACTCTCAAATAGCCTACTTGGAATTTGTATATTATTGAATTAATTAATTTGGAATATGAAACGGAACAAAAATAAATACTTTATTTTAATAAAGAATAGTTTGCAAGTACCACCAGTTTAGAACCCAGTTATGAAATTAATAAAATTTCAAATGAAGCTCAAAACTAAAGTATCCATCATATTTTATTTTTTTGACATTATTGCACACACGGTCATCTGACTCCAAACTAAGCAAAGCTTGTGATATGGCTGCCAGAAACTGATATACATACATAATTTTAAATACATATTTAAATAGATATTAACAACCAGATATAGAACAAACATAAATGTTCATCACGTAAATGTTTGTCCTAGGTGGGAATCGAACCCACGCCCCCAAGCTCAGAAGTTAGGTTCACTACCAACTGGACCAACGGGCTATCAAAACCATACCATTGCTGTAAGAAGAAGAAGAGCGGCGCGCGGGAAATATATCGACCAATAGGATCGCTTCATTCCGGCTCGCCTCGCCTCCTGTTGGTTGATGTTTTTCTTGCATATCTTTCGTGGATAATCGCACTAAAGCCCAAGCTCATTAACTGCTTAGTCAAGTATACAATCGTTTCAATGTCCCAATTATCATCACTGGTGGGTTTAAAGTTGCCGACTCTGTAATGAAGACAATCTGGGTCGCGTTTTCACGGTAGTATTACTGAACTGTTATACCTATTTATACATCTAATAAGTTATATAAAATTTCATTAAATTCGATGGTAAAAGTTTCTGACGAATTAGTTTTTTAATCGAAGTTTGAGACTTATTTCAGGACTCAATATTTTGTTATTGATAAACAGAAATTACTCAAAAATTAAGCCGGTTCCTCCGACTACTATTTCAACCGCATTTGATTGTCTTTATTATTCACCAGGCAAAAATAGTACTCACCAATTTACAATTATGAATATTTTTTACAATATATTTATCAATATATCATATCAATAAAGGACCAACCCTGAATTCATGAAATAAAATTCAGCATAACAATTTTGTTGCGAGCAAATTTTTTTTTAAAGGATTTTTTTCCTGGTTTCGGGGTTGGTTTCTACTTTCGGCTTAGTGCAACTTTTGGCTTAGTGCTACTTTCGGCTTAGTGCTACTTTCGGCTTAGTACCACCATTCTGTGTAACCCTGCATAAATAACTAAAAGTTCCTCGTAAAAATGTTAGATAAAGGTCGACAATCGCAGAAACAAACTTTTCTCTCGTACTTTTGTTACTTGATCGTAAGATCCTATCTCCACAAATCAAAACATTGAAGCTCTATACTTCTGATCTTGCAAAATCTTCCCCGTAAGCTATACCCACCATCAAGCAAAAGCTTTATCTTCATAAAGAAAATCGAAAAATATCGACTCGATTCTCGAGATTTAGCGGTACTACCCTCAATAACTCAGTCGGATATTTCTAGTATCGCTTTCAAAATAATTGGTAAAATGATACCTATAACTCAGGCCCTCGCTTTGAGACGAATTGATTGTGATTTTATTTATAGTTCAGGATTTGGGGGTCGCAATTTGATTGGGATTCCAATTGGAGCATTGAAATAGGAATAAAACGTTGAAATGAACAAATTGGGCCCTGTGGGAGATTCTTTGTAAATTAAAAAGAAGTTTTTATTTTAATTAGGGTGTTTTTTAGTTTTGGTTTTAGGCATCTTGTTTATTCAGCCAGTGTCAAGTATAAAAGAAATCGGTTGTGTTTGGACTTTAAGAAGGTACTTATAGCGGATTTCCCCTTTGGATTTCCGATTTCCTGTGCGATTTCCCGCATAATGACATAAACGCGAAATGACATATACTCGAAATGACGTAATAAACAAAATGTCACACATGCATTAACGACCAAGGACGTTTTGTACCCTAAATTGGGGTATAAAACCTTCTTGGTCGTTTCACGTAGTTATTATTCCGCGTACTTAGTTAAAATTTATCGTCAAGTGTGAAAAAAAAAGTTATAAATTGACTAACTTAATTGTTATGTCATGAAATCTACTCGATTGACGAAGGCTGACTAAGTAGTATAAGTATTAACTATTAATTATCAAATAAATAAATCCATTAAAACGAGATCTTGTTCATACCATTTTGGACATACATAAGTGATGCAACCATATTATTATATTTTTATTTATATTACACGGGAATTAATATATCTATCTATCATATTATTATATCTAGCTGTCTATCTGTCTATATTATTCTAGTTACAGAACTAAGCACACCGTACAGCAATTAGAAATTGGTAGACAAATTATAACAATCTATATTTACTATAATATTTCATACTTCATCGCTGATCACGCAAAAATCATCGCGGATACATCGCGATGACATTTACGCAAAAATTCATAGCAATAAGACTCCGAGACCCCAGCAACAAAGAACAAAGTGGAAAAGATTTCCATAGACACAGCTGCAAAGACACCGAGACTTATTTCGATTCATTATACAAATGTAGGCATCTGTTCCTAACCTAATTGGGTTAAATTAACTGAAAGGAATCAATTACATTGATGAATAAAATTCAAGGATCCTCGCCTTTTTCTCGGGCGAAAATTGGGGCGATTGGGTCGGAGGATGTAGAAAATTAGGACGAAAAAAGAAGTGACTGATATAATTTGCGATCGATATAACTCTAACGCATTAATTTTTATTACTATTGGCACAGAATATATATTAATCACTCGAAGAACCGATAACCGATGGGGAAGAAAGGTTCTGGAGTGGAGACCACGAACCGGAAGACGCAGCGTAGGTAGGCCGCACTAGATGGACCGACGACATTGTGAGAGTCGCGGGCATCCAGTGGATGCAAAAGGCAGGCTGTCGTTCAGTATGGAGGTTAAAGGGGGAGGCCTATGTTCAGCAGTGGACGTCTTGTGGCTGATGATGATGATATATTAGTACAAGTACACAAGATTCACTCCGCAAATAATTTAAATAAATAGTGTCTCTAGCTACTACACAATAAAGTGCAATTCAGGACGTGCGAGCGCTAACTATCTAAAGCTATATTAACCTAGAACCTCTCTGTTATACCTAGGTAACAACTAGCTCATAATTTATGACTGACCTATGTCAATACTCCCTTAAAAGTTTATAGTTTTCTTGGTACATTTTTTACGACCAAACTAATTGCGGAAAGACGTAAAAGTGGATTTATCCCCGAGTTTACGACTTTAATTTTGCTTTTGACACCCGTTTTAGTAAAACAATTTAGGTTGAAATATTATACCTGTAACAATATTTTTTTTTAATATCTAATTATTCATCATAATGATCAATCAGCCTTTAAATGTCCACTGCTGAACATAGGCCTCTCCTAATGCACGCCACTGAGCTCGATCAGTAGTTCTTTGCATCCAGTTTTACCCGCAGTTATACGCAGGTCGTCACTCCACCTGGCCACAGGGTGTCCTACACTACGTTTGCCTAAACGTGGTCTCCCCTCCAGAACTCGTCTACCACATTGGTTATCGGTTCTTCGGGCAATGTGGCCGGCCCACTGCCACTTCAGCTTACTAATCCTCTGAAAGATGTCGGTAACTTCAGTTCTATGTCGAATCATTTCGTTCCGAATTTTGTCCCGTATAGAAACTCCGAGCATAGCTCTCTCCATAGCCCGCTGAGTATCTAATTATTAATAACTTTAGATAAACAATTCTTATATACGGGATGTAAGGGGAACGCTCTCGAAGCCAAAAGAAGGTAATTGTACTCATCATTATGAACAACTTTTACTATGGGACCAGCCCTGAAATCGCGAAAAAAATATCAGCTGTTCTATAGAAAACGTGTCTATAGACACTCGACAAAATGTATGGAACCGCTGATTTTTTTTTTGCGATTTTAGGGTTGGTCCCGTACTAAAAGTGGTTCATAATGATGAGTACAATTACCTTCTTTTGGCTTCGAGAGTGTTCCCCTTACACCCTGTATATATAATACTAGTTGCACCCTGCGTTTTCACCCGCGTTTTAGGACCTTATCCTGAGTGCAGTAACTATGACAAGGTAAATTTTAAAACCGGCTATCTCAATAAAATGCGTACACAAAATATCGTGTATGTGCTATTGACTGTTGAAGACTTCCTTTACCTGGAGCTAATCCTGGATGTCGATTCAGTTCATGACTTGAATCGACACGGTAACCATGCATGGTTACCATAAAAAATGCATTGCCATCGCAACTAAACAAACATGTAACAAAAACTGATAGTGCAAAGCGAGACGCAGCCGCGCGCGCGCATTAACCTTGAAAAAGACCGTCTAATACGGTTGAAACTATAGTCGGAGTAACCGGCTTAATCTTACGTGAGTAATTCCCGTGTAATATAAATAAAATGTGTGAAAACCACGTCAGTTGCAATAATAAAATGTAAAAAAACTCCGTAGGTGAAGAAGAAGTGGTTCTAATTCAGCTTGAAAGATCTCATCTCATACAAACAAACATACAAACGTTGCAATTTAAATAAAAGCTTGTAAAAATGCTTTTCTGTCGCAATGCAAAAGAGAGAGGCATGACAAAATGACTATATTTTGTCAACAAAAAATCTAAAAAACCCTCTCCATACCAGGTCTACAGCAACGCACAAAGGTGAAAATCCTCTAGAAAGTTGCTAAGGTTGAATAGTAGCTAGGCGAGAGAGTTCCGTATAAATATTTTATGTCATGCCTGATAACGTGATGTGTTCTGTCTCGTTCAATTTTCTCTGTTATTTCCCTGTTTAGGGGGAAAAGAGATTTATACTATTTTCACGCGTGTTTTATTATGGGCGAAATGATATTCATTTGTTTTCATATTTATTTTAGGAGCGTATCGAGTTTTCTTTAGGGAATACCGAGAATGCTTTTTTATTCAATGTTCAATGATGTTAAGGATAACGGGTTTGTTCGTTTCTAAATCCTTTTTATGTGTTTTTGGAGCGTCTACTATCATTAAAATGGCATGCAAATTAATAATTTATTAAATTAATTGACATCTGTTCGAAACAAAGATTGAAGAGAAATACCACTTGATCGCGCACGAGTCATAATTTGCTTGTGCAAGACGTAAGCCACGTCAGTTGTGGGGTGGGGAGTGGGGGGAAAGGGGGATATCGTATGGCGTTTGTGATTGGAGATTCAAAAGTCATTCATTCAATTCGTGCCTAGGATTGGACCGCTCGAAAAAGATTATGCTGAAAATGTATACATTTGGTATATGACGGGGTAAAGCATAAGTAGTCACGTGGTTATATCGTCATTGGTTCGAAACAATGAGACTCAAGTACTTTTCAAAACTTCAGTTAAAAAAAATACGCATCGACTACAGAACCTCCTACTTTTTTCATCGGTTAAAATTAGCAGTTGCGGATGGCATTTTTGTGTTACGGTTTTGACTACACACTACCTAGTTGAGGCGTCGGAATCGCGGTGTACCTACGAGAGGCCGTTGAAAAGTCAACTTTATTCGGTTTACGCGAGGTTTAAATTGCCGCTTTTCGGGCCAATAGTGCTTCCACCGTGCTTCAACTGTTCTAAAGCCCCCGAAAAAAGAACTGATGATTTTCAAAACGCTGAATAGTTTTTTAATCATAGCTTAGAACACTCGACCAAGTCACGCTTCAAACAAACAAAAAAACTAATTCAAAATTAGTTCAGCCGTTTGGGTGCTACCACAGATACAGACACACACACACACACACACGGACACACACGACAGATACACACGTTAAACTTATAACACCCCACACACCTCTGTTTGCGTCGGGGGTTTAAACAAGATAATTAAGGGTTTTACCTAGACTGTCTAAAAGTGAAACAAGAGATTTATTTCTATGAAATCTTACATGGTGATGATGGTGGTGGTGACTGCCCCGGTGGCTCAGTTGGTAGTGAACCTATCTTCTGTGCTTGGGGGCGTGGGTTCGATTCCCATCTAGGACAAACATTTGTGTGATGAACATTTGTGTTTGATCTATGTCTGGGTGTTAATATCTATTTAAGTATTTAAGTATGTATTTAAAAATATATATGTACGTATATCAGTTTCTGGCAGCCATATTACAAGCTTTGCTTAGTTTGGGGTCAGATGACCGTGTGTGCAAAAATGTCCCAGATATTTATTTATTTTATTTATTCGTAGTAAAACATTTTCTCAAAAAGTTAAATGATTATTAACGGGATATTTACCGTGGTAAGGTTGTGGAATGAGCTCCCGATATTTCGGCGCAGTTACATGCACCATGTTCACGGGAAGACTAAGAAAGTGGGTAGATCGTTATGTCTGCACCTAACTTTTTAACTGTTCGACCAACCACCCGCATTCTTCAGTCCAAAAATTTTATAACTTCCTAACTTCTATAGTTATTAAGTGCTTGAAAATTTGCAAATACAGTTTAGGTATATTGGAGGGTGTATTAGGTATTTGATAGGCTATTTGGAGTGACATTGTCATCAACGCCAATGGTCAACTATGAAAATACATGCATCTAACATCCTAGTCTAACACCCATACTAGTTTTGTAAATAATGTAAATATTTTGTAAAAAAAAAGTGTATTACAAACATGAAACAAACATATTATAAATAAAAATAGATGAAAAAATAAAACAAATATTTTTAGGTTATTTTAAACAGTTTTCCTTCAAATCAAAATCTAATTGAACCCCAAAATATAACCACCCTGAGGCACGCTAACTATAATTGCAGCTTCAGGTTAAAAGGAGTGAGATGAAAGGACACTCCTCACATAAAGGCTCACAGACTCTGAAAACGCCTACAATGATAACTTTGCCTTTATTATCAACCTTATTCTTGAAACAATAATGGCGAAGATAGCAGAAAAAGCAAAGGAAGTTAGTTGGCAGGATCACAATGTCTAGTTTTCAGTCTGGATTGCCATGGAAAAGGTTAAGCGATGTAACTGAAATTGCTCCGAGGTAATGCTTAATAAGACGTGGCTAACTAGAAGATAGACAAGTGGAAAATTAGGGGCTACTAACCTTATTATAAGTATTTCTGCTAAACTGGTAGAGCTCTTTTACATAAAACACTGTTTTAAACTATCACGGTTGTTCACTAAAGTTATTTATGATTATTTACGGGATATTTCCGTGAACATGGTGCATGTAACTGCACCGAAATATCGGGAGCTCATTCCACAAACTTACCACGGTAAATATCCCGTAAATAATCATATAACTCTTTTGCATAGTCCGGCAAGTAACATCGATCAAATTAATTATTTAAACAATTATATTGTTTGAATCTGATTGTGTATGATATTTAATTGAATTTGCACTAATAGTCGTAAGTTATTGTTTTCGTTTGTACCAAATTTTTAATTAGCACGTTAATTCATAACTTTTTTGCTAATTAAAAACTCGATAGGTACTTACACAGATAATTAAGTAATTTTGACAGAAAATAACAACAGGCTTCACGAAAAGTTCAATAATTAAAATATTATATTCTCAAAATTACGAACCATAGAGGCGGAATCTTTTCTTCAAAGAAGACAATTTTTTCTAGGCCCACCGAATTTACCGTATATTGATGGGTATAACACTATAAAATTCATCGTTTTTTTTGTACCATTCGGACGAAAGATAAGGTAAAAATGAAACCGGAATAATAATATACAGAATAATATATGAGATTTTTGCCACAATTCATTCATTTCCCTTATAAAGTCACATTTTTTCAGACCGGAACGTTTTTAATACGAAAAAGGATGCATGCTTAGGAATTTTTATACAAAAATAACTAGACCATATTTTACAACAGTGGCCATAGTAATCGGCTTTTGTCAATATTCCGGTTTGATCGGATATAGCTAATATTACCACTAAATTTAGAGATTATGAGGAACAAATTGACATGAGTTTCATTACTATATGGATTTAGTTTGTGGTGGGCCTATTTTTCAAACAAAAGAAATTGTCTCATTTATACTGCAGAGTTACGCATGTAGACTGCACTAAGCCGAAAGGAGGTTATTGAACTCATCATTATGAACAACTTTTAACATGGTAAAACACTGTTTTAAACTATAATGGTTGTTCACTAATGTTATAATATTGTTAGCTGAAACGACTACAGCGCCGCCACTCCCTACCACCGTCCGACTATAAAAGCGGCCAGCAAGCGGCGGTCCGTCTCTCTCTTTGCCTGGCTTGCGCTCTAGACGTTCGGTCGTGTTTCGGTTGTGCTATTTTTGATATATTCTGTTAAATTAATTCTGGGTACAAATAAATTATCATTTTGTGTGATTTTATTTCTTTTTTTAATAAGTTTTGGAAGAGGTTTCTAACATCAGAAGTGGGATCTGACGACGTGGCCAGTCTGCGATTGTCGGATCATATTTCTGATTGCTCGAGTCATTTCTGAGTAACTTTCTGTTTCTGAGTATCTTACGCGGTACACAAAGGAAAACGTCGTAGAGAGCGCATGCCACCGCCGCCCGATATCGGGCAGCAGCTTGGTTCTATTCTAAACAGGTTCAAGGCTCGCACTATAGCAGCAGGTGATGTGGTTGCTCCTGCCACGCCAGGCGGGCGCAGCCCTTACGAGTTACGTGCCCCGGTTGCCACCAGTGTGGTGGGCCGTTCAACACCAGTATCCGAGCCTGGAGGCCTGGACGGGTCACACCTAGCGATCGAGGGTGTAGGCACGCCTACTATGCACACTGCGAGGGGACCAGCTGCAACCGCCACACCACGATTAGCCAGTTACGTGGTGGTACCGTGGTACCTACGGCTCGTTAACACCATCAGCGCCATCAACGCCAGCGCATTGAATTCGGTGAGACCAACCCATTATTATTGTTGTCTGATCTTAACCCATTCATGACGTCAGTGTGTGGATTGATGAAGTGGACCATGCAAAAATGAGAAATAGTTGGGATGTCAACAAATGCCTAGCAAGTATCCCACAGCGACCGCACGTGGTCTAACTTCAAGCAGAAACTAAAAGCCTTGTCCCTGCAGCACGTTGATGTTGCGAACATTTTTGAACTGATGTGTTGTGTACTAACTCCGATAAATATTCCACTTATGCCGAGTACTCGGGTAGGTCATTACTTCATTTGAAAGTCTAAGGTTGGGAATCTCGCAACACAAATATTACCGATAGAAAGAGGTTTCTCAAATCTACCCTCTACTAGCACGAGAGACGACGGAAATGTAGGTCCCGCTTAAAAACGTCGTATGAAAGAGGGTATGACGCGCCGTTATAAATGCAATCGATACGTTCACATAGCCATTTCTTACGCTACGAATTTGAAACCGCTACCTACTGCACAAGACTACGTCAATACAGCTAATTCAAAAACGTTTCCAGATAAGTGCACGTTCAAATTGTCATGACGAGAGTAGATGTTTTACCAAAGAACGTTCAGAGTCGCGTAATGAAGGGAATGTAAATTTTGAATTGAAATTGGTAATGAAACCAAAAATCGCGATGTACCTAATAGTTACCGTTGTTTTGTGTGGTACACCAGTCGACATACTAATAGAAATTGGTTCATACATTTTCATTAATCTCTTCAGGACTTGTTGAAGCACTTCCCTTGCAATATTAGGTAAACCCGGTTATCGGTTGTTACTATGTGGCTTTGGGCAGTACAAAAATACAATCAACTTATCAATGTCACCCTGCCGATTGAATTAAGTGAATTGACGCTGGAGGTAGATTTTTACTTTGTCCCTGGTGGTTGTCTTGGTACTCCCGTTATTATTGGTACTGATGTACGGAATAGGAACGGCGTCGCGTACATATACGAACGGCTGACTCTCAATCTAAGCTCATTGCTCTCAACGTATTGTTTGGAGTGAACTATCTCTTGTCAACAAAGTGACACAAGCTAAGGCGAAAGTACAAGCGAACACTGATTTGATTGGTGATAACAAAAACGTCTTTTTAAATTGCTCAATAAGTAATTAAAATTCGAACAGTATTTGTTGACCGTTGGCCGGTACAGCCACCACAACAGTTAAAACCAGATAGATACACATTATTGCACATTCGACTTACGAGCGACTCGCCCGTCCGTTACCGATGTCGCAAACTACCGCGTGATGCAAAAAAATGAGGGTACGCGTAGTTATTTTTTCGCTGGGTACGCACTATCGTTCGTAATCTTTTTGATAAAGAAATTATAAGGGCGTCAGAATCTGAATACACGAGCCCGGTCTTATTACTTAAAAAGAAAGACTGCAGTGATAGAATGGCAGTCGGTTATTACATCGATAGGCTAGGAGACAGTTAGTTTTATACAGCGCTTGATATCGTAACTGGTACCACCAAATTAAAATTTCTGTTTCGAAAACTGCATTCATGACACCCAAATGCATTAGGGTCAGTATTAATATTTGAATATGTCCAATGGTCTCGCGAACGCACCGGTGGTCTATCGGCGAATAATATCGGATAGCTTCAAACCCTACCTACATAGAATCTGGTCGCGCTGCGAACTTTGAACGGATGCCAGATTTTCGATTAATTTACGGAAATGCAAGTTTTTGATCGATGAAGTGGAGTACCTAGGTCGACTTAAGTAACGGTCAGGTTCGGCCGAGTCCGGGTAAATTTAAGGCCTTGGTAAGTCACCGCGCTGGTGCTTGGCAACGTAAAGCAGGTTTGACAGTATCTGGGCTCAGCTGGATATTTTAGACGGTACATTGCTGATTACGCTATGAAGTCGGCTAGCATAGCCGCATTCACCCGCATAGGTTCGTTCCATTTCGTTGGGATGTGGTGTAGGAAAACGTACCTACGTCAGGACATAATCAGAGCTTTGAGTATCGAGCCTGTACTGACCATATTTGACCCAGAACTACCTACAGAGGTTCAAGCTACGGTGAGGTAGCCAGGTTTTTTTCATACCACTGCCTTTTCGGTGAAGGAAAACATCGCGAGGAAACCTGCATAAGTACGGAGAAGGAATTCAATGGCGTATGTGAATCCACCAACCCGCACTAGGCCAGCGTGGTGGATATGGCCCAATCACCCTCTCGGGGGTAGGCTAAAAGTTCAGCAGTAGACTGTTAAAAGGCTGATTATGATGATGCATACTACCTACTTTTTATTTCATGTTTTCCTTGTACATTAAATTTTTCATGAGTACCTTGCATTAGCATTTACCAAGAAAAATCAGGATGAACTAGATATGCCGCTGGTCTCTCTGGATTTATCATCCTTTGAGTTTTGGTATTTTCCGGGAAAGTTCAGGCTGTAAAGATTGGCTTAAAGGTAACTTGCAACGCTATGCGAGAAAAGACTTCCGAAGCCCTGGCTTAAAGGTGACTCGCAAAACTATGCGAGAAAAGACTTCCGAAGCCCTGGCTTAAAGGTGACTTGCAAAACTATGCGAGAAAAGACTTCCGAAGCCCTGTTGTGTTGTATGCGCACTGTAGATATAAGGTGACTCATAAAAGACCCGTGTCAGTCTTCCGAGTTCTCTCGGTTAAGTTTTGGGGTGAATGAGAAAAGACTTACCGATTCTACACCGTTGTGTTGTATGCGCACTGTAGATATAAGTTGACTCATAAAAGACCCGTGTCAGTCTTCCGAGTTCTCTCGGTTAAGTTTTGGGGTGAATGAGAAAAGACTTACCGATTCTACACCGTTGTGTTGTATGCGCACTGTAGATATAAGTTGACTCATAAAAGACCCGTGTCAGTCTTCCGAGTTCTCTCGGTTAAGTTTTGGGGTGAATGAGAAAAGACTTACCGATTCTACACCGTTGTGTTGTGTGCGCACTGTAGATATAAGTTGACTCATAAAAGACCCGTGTCAGTCTTCCGAGTTCTCTCGGTTAAGTTTCGGGGTGAATGGGAAAAGCCTTACGGATACCGCACAGTTTTTTTTTTTTCATGTGTATTTTGTTACTTACCCAGTTACATTGCAAAAACCTAAATGTTTTGTTTACTGTCTTCGGACAGTACAAAAAATAGAAGATCTATTTTCTTAGCAATTTATTCATCTTTACTCTCGTTTGTTATAGAGCTGTGATGAAGACTTATGCCCTGACAGTGTTGAGGCACCCACTTCGCCTCGATAAGGAGCCACAACACCCAGTTCCAGGTCCAGTCCACATGTCACGCCATCGCCTGCGCATGCAGCGCATGATGCGCCGCCCTGTGAAGAAAAAGTAGCCGCCTGTGCTACTTCTGGAGGTTCCAGCCTGGGTTGCGAGGACGCTGCCCCGTCAGAAGAGGCCGTGTTAGCTGAAACGACTACAGCGCCGCCACCCCCTACCACCGTCCGACTATAAAAGCGGCCAGCAAGCGGCGGTCCGTCTCTCTCTTTGCCTGGCTTGCGCTCTAGACGTTCGGTCGTGTTTCGGTTGTGCTATTTTTGATATATTCTGTTAAATTAATTCTGGGTACAAATAAATTATCATTTTGTGTGATTTTATTTCTTTTTTTAATAAGTTTTGGAAGAGGTTTCTAACAATATATTATGATTATTTACGGGATATTTACCGTAAAATGTAATAAGGAATCAACAGCGAAATCGCAAAAAAAAACAGCTATTCCATACGTTTTGTCGAGTGTCAATGACCATTTTCTATAGAACAGCTGATATATTTTTTTGCGATTTCAGGGCTGGTCCCATAGTAAAAGTTGTTCATAATGATGAGTACAATTACCTTCTTTAGGCTTCGAGAGTGTTCCCCTTACACCGCGTATAATAGGTATGTTTTTTTTCTTTCTGAATGACTGGAAATTAAAGTCATCCAATTTCTTACACAAATGCATATACTGTATCGACCTAAGTTATAAACAGACTTGATTCAGCAAAGAATAAAAGATTAAATCTAAAGAAATGCGAATCCAATTGAATCGGTATAAATATCAAAGAGATTTCGACATTAGTTCGATTGGTTCATTTACCTCCAATTGAAGTGGCGATAAAGCGAATAACAGTCTAATAGTTGGCTTTTATTTCAAAAGCTTTATTTATTCTCTAGTTTTATTTGACTCTACTTTCGTTAAAGAGCAAATAATAAATGTGGTATTCATAAATTTGATATATTTTTTTATTCATAAACTAGCGGTCCGCCCCAGCTTCGCACGTGTATCGTTATATAGCCTACTAAAATAGCCTATATTAATCAGTGATAATGTAGCATTCAAATGGTGAAAGAATTTTCAAAATCGGTCCAGTACTTTTTAAGCCAATTCGTTACAAACATACTTACATACAAATCTTTCCATAATATTAGTATAGATAAATAAAATTAAGATAATTAAGCGTCCGCTTCATCATCTAGGACAGGACCCCTCAGGCCATAAAGAACCATGGCCCACTTGGAAAACCCTGAACCGACTTCGGTCTCAAGTGGGCCGAAGTTTTTTTTTTTTTTTTTTTTTTTATTTATTTATGACATAATATTACATATATTATGTTTACTAACACCAAAAAACCTCGCAGAGGTTTATCTGGGTGATAGGTTCTCAGCTTAAATAATTAGAATAAACATTAAAAATAATTAATTAAGTAAACAATAGGTCGGATAATAGGTCGGATAATAGGTCGGATAATAGGTCGGATAATAGGTCGGATAATAGGTCGGATAATAGGTCGGATAATAGGTCGGAACAATAGTCGGGATAATATGGCAAAGTGGGGTTATATAAAGGGCTCTGACACCGAATGTCTTTGTGGTGTGAACCCTCAGACAATGGCACACTTGATGGACTGTGCAGCGTGTCCTACAACTTGCACACAAGACGACCTAAATGAAGCCACGGAGAGTGCCATTGGGGTGGCAAAGTTCTGGTCTAGAAACTTGATTTGAAAATAGAATTGTATTTTGCGGAACATCGACTCGAAAGAAGAAGATCATCTAGGACCAAAGAGCTTGGGAAGACAAATCGAACGAGCTCAAACTCGACGGGGTTACGTCGTTTCGTTTACAAGTTTAGTTCCTATGGCCACCTCTGTCTTCATCATCCTATCAGTTCAATGGTGCCATAACATTGCAATGTCACCGAACTTACATAAGTATGTCAAATTTTAGCTCAATCGTTTGAGATACCTGATCTAAAATTCATTCTAAAAATACAAATAGGTAAGTGCCTACAGCTTACCACCTCGCCTACTACCTCCTGTATAAATCCCCTTCATCCTAGGGTTGCCTGGAAGAGATTGCTCTTAGCGATAAGGCCGCCGATTTTTGCACTAGTTTTTAAGCTGTTTTATCATGTGTACGAAATGTTTGGTGTGAACAATAAAGAGTTTATCTATCTATCTATCTATCTAACCCTACGTTATTACCAAGTAACTGTTGAGAAGACATACAAATTTGACGAGTCTAGTTGAATACTCTGCTCAAACGAGGCCTTGCAGAATCGGTAAATGTCACAACGTTGTCTTGGGCGGAGGGGCTGAGACAACACGGTTGTCTTGTCTCGGGAGGAGCCGTAGCGCAGTGCTGAGGGCTCCAGTACGCTCCTGTGGAGATCCTGGAGCCCTCTTGTCAAGCACAAAGGCTGGTCATGGTCAACGGGAGGTTTTTAGTAGGTATAATCCCACATAACCTGGCTGCACCTCAATGTAGAAGAGTATCTGTGAAGGATTTCCCCCTCTAAAAAAAAGGTATACATATTGTTCCTTTGCTTCTTCCACATTCCTTCCATACATACCGGTCCTCTGCCACCACTTGCCAACCTCTCCGGAACTAGTCAAGATCGTCTCGCCAGCGTTTCTTAGCCTTCCTTGACTGCGTCATCCATGATGGTCATCCCAGTCCATAGGTAAGTAAAAAATAAATAGCAAAAAAATTACCCCGTTTTTTGCTCAAGATGTTTACTGGTAACTTTACCAGCCAATATCATCTGTTATATCTAGGTACGTACCCAGACACCGCATAAAATTAAGCCACAATTTAACTTTTGTAATTAGACCTGGGTTTAATGAAATGTAAAACTAAATAATGTGGTGATTTTCATTTAATACAATGAAACTCAATTAATTATTCGAAGCTCGTATTTTACTCGTAATCACGTGAACATGGCAAAAACATTGTATAAAACGCAGTAAATTTTTTGAAGAGGATAATGTAGGTAAGTTTTTGTAAGCATGATAGTTCAGTAATTGGCGGGTTCAAATCACAAAGTGGGTCTAAAAAAAAACATTGAAATTTAACTGCGGGTGAATACATCATGAGAAAGCCATAGCATTTGTACCCAAGATCCTAACGCTGTATTTTTTTTTTAATAAATAATAGGCTTGGTTTGACCACCATCACGCCTGATGTTAAGCGATGATGCCGTCTACGTTGGAGCACGCTTGCCTAGAAGAAACCGATTCCCTCGTGATTTGAAGACACCCAGATTGTAACCATCGGGGAACACCCATTCAGGCAGCGAATTTCACAGACTAGCAGTTCGCATAATAAATGTGGAATCAAAGCGCTTCGTACGGGTTTTCGGAATATCAACCACCCCCTTGCTCTGTTTCCAGTTTTAATTTAGCAATGTTTAACAAGCTTGGCAATAGGGCTACGGGGCTACCGGAGGAACACATCCGAGCCCTCAGCACTGGAATACGGTTTCTCCTGCGAGTTGTCTCGGCTCCTCTGCCTTCGACAACGCCCAGAGGTCCTCTTTTAGTAAATTTAGTAACCTATTACTAAAGGTATACCGGTGGTGACGAATTCTTTTGCCCCAACACCAGGTCTCCGCACTATCAGTTACCTAGTAAATATTCAAACTTAGACCAGTCGATCGAACTTTAGCAAGTCTTACTGTACCTATAAATCGTATAAGTCAATATTCCAATATCAAACTGTAGCAATAACTTGGATTAGATCTCCCGGTTTAACTATCAACTAATCTATGTTTGGGGTGATAATAAATTTATGTACGAACCCGGGATCGGTGTGAATTATGATTCATCGGTTTATGGTTGTTATCAATTTGATCAGTGGCTGAACTATTATAGAGGGTTAGAGGATGGTAAAGATTATAATGATTAAATAGTTATTAGTTGGGTTTCGTTGTATTACTCACTTTGGTAAGAACCAGAAGTCACTAACGTTTCCAAGAATTTTACTTTTAGTGGTTTTTGATTAATTTTTTCAATTTTATTGCAAAACTAGTCCGATATCTTGTTTTAACTTCATTATTTGGGATTTAAAGATAACGGCTAAACAGTGATTAGTTGGAATTTGGTATATTACTCACTTTGTTAAGACCACTAACGCTTTCTAAGGATTTAATGTTTTACATTGTTGGCGTTTTTTGATTTTTGTTCAATTAATTGCAAAATATGTCTGACATATTATTTTTAATCCATTATTTTGGCATTAAAGATTATAATGATTAACAGTGCTTTGTTGGGTTTTGTTACATTACCTACTCACTTTAACCCAGAAGTAACTAACGTTTTCTAAGTATTTAATTTTAGACATTGTTGGTACTTTTTAGTGACTTCTTTTAAATTTATTTTAAAACTTGTAGCAACCGCGGTTTCACTCGCGAGTTAAAATTGTCGTTACGTATTCTGAAATTTTCTAATTTGCAGCGCAATTTTCTTAATTTTTCTTTCCGTAAGAATCTTCTACAAAGTATTAGAAAGTAAAAAAAAAATAAGAATGAAATCGGTAATGTTGTTCTGGGTTATGGCGTGACCAAGGTAAATAGGGATTCATTTGTATATAATTATACATATACACGATGTAAGGGGAACACACTCGAAGCCAAAAGAAGGTAATTGTACTCATCACTATGAACCACTTTTGGTATGGGACCAACCCCTGAAATCGCGAAAAAAAAATCAGCTGTTCTATACATTTTGTCGAGTGTCAATGATCGTTTTCTATAGAACAACTGATATTTTTTTCGCGATTTCAGGGCTGGTCCCATATTAAAAGTTGTTCATAATGATGAGTACAATTACCTTCTTTTGGCTTCGAGAGTGTTCCCCAAACACCCCGTATGATATGTCTGACATCTTATTTTAACCCTATAATATTTTTTTTTAAGTTATTAAGTAAATCAGGTTCTCTGGACAATCTTTATTAAAGACCGATTCATTATTTAACATCAGGCAAGGTGGCAAGCAAGTTGAAGTTTATTATTTAACTTTTAAAAATATGCGAAAAAAATTATGCGAGTTGATCGCTCCTCGATATGCATGAGTTAACAGTGTGCATAAGTTTAAAAACTTCAGAACGTGTTTTACACCTTTTGAAACTTACGCAAACCTTAACTTACCCTGTCCATCATTTGTTATTTATTCTTTTCATAATTTTGAACTCGCTTAAAAAAGACGAAATACAAAATAACTAAACCGTCGACTCTGAAATAAGGCGGATGATGTGATTCATAGCTTACTCATTTAATAGCTTACAGATTTAACATTCATCGTAACTAGCGAACAATCGTTGTCAGGTAATTTATTTATTTAAAAAGATGTGTTATTTTTTTATCATCTATACTTAATTAATTAGGAAAGATTTGATTGTTTGTTTGTTTGTTTGTTTGCATTGAATAGGCTCCGAAACTACTGAACCGATTTGAAAAATTCTTTCACTGACGGATAGCTACACTATCCCCGGGTGACATAGGCTATAATCTATACCCGTGCGAAGCTGGGGCGGACGGCTAGTTTTAAATAAGCAAGATACATATTTAACTGCATTGAACTCTTTTCTTCTCTAAACCAGTCAAAAATAACATATCGTAACACGTTACAGGAACATCCAGACCCTCGCAGAGGGTAACCATTATCCCTTACGATAATCTCTTACCTACGAACGGTGGGGAATGGTCAATTTTTCATCTCACGGCCCGTTCAACGACTTTATACGTATAGACATTACATGAAACTTATTCATAACTCACTGTGCCCCAAGTTTATACATGAGACACTCCTTTAGGAACTTAAGAAAAAATTGGGATAAAAATATTCTATGTCACAATACGACCTTTCAATTATCTCTATCCAATAAAGCTCTGGGACCTTAGGGCTACCTGTTTAAGCTTACCTTTACCTTTACCTGTTTAGTGTTTGCAAACCGTATCTCGGCACGTTAAGGTTCACGTTCGCGTGATTTTCAAAACTGCGCTGTTTCAGCCCTAATTCAAGCCCGAGTTAAGAGTTAGCCGTAATGCCCCAGGTCAAACTGTTGCTCTGATTTTTCGTGAAAGAGTAACAAACAAATAAGTTGACGTAGGACATGTTTTAAACCAAAGTCCATGAACTAAAAAAACACGCATTCACATTTTACAATACCAAATACAATGATGTTAAGTGTAATATGATTCAAATAACAGCTGAAATGCACGGCATTGTGATTCTGAACGCTGATTGGTCCGCTAAAGTCACACAAGCTGGCGTGCCATTGGTGTTTGGTTTTATAGGCACTTTTTGTGCTAATGTGTTGTCTAAAGTGCGTGTTTTATTCGAGATTTTTTAATATGTCGTGGGCTTGTCGGACCTTGACCCCCTGGCCAGCGCTTCTATAGCCCGGGGGCCCCTGGGAACGCTTTAGTTTCAATAAGGCGAGATAAGAGTAGAAAAGTGCTGGTTGGTGATAAATAATAATGGTGGTTGGGTAAGAACAGTGGTAAGTACGTGGTAGAGTGGTAGATGGTAGTGCTACTTTTGATATTCAATACTGTACCAGATGACGCCAGAAGTACTTAGTATGTATAAGTGCTAACAGACGCTCGAACGCGGCTGACCTCAACCGCCGTCTGACCAATGGGAGAGAAAGAGAGGGAAATATGATATTCTCACTCTTTCTCTCCCGTTGGTTGGGCTGCGGTCCGTCAGCCGTGTTCGTGCGTCTGTGAGCACTATACGAATAAATGTCCTGGTGATTTTTCTTGAGAACTACTCATCTGATTATTTGCAATGTATAATAGATAGACAATATCCATTATATAAAAAAAAAAAAGGTTTAGGGTCCCGTTTTTACCCTTTGGGTACGGAACCCTAAATACAAGTGTAACACGCGTACTCTTAAGGAAGAAATCGTGATCCGTGCCCAGGTCTCTTGGCGTCTCTTGTCTGTGTTGTGAGGTTCTGCGTCCTTTGACACGGAGAAAAACTTTATGCTGAGAGAAGCTAGGCGAGTTATCCTAGATATTCCTTGCTTTTGTCTAAGGCTTGCGTGCAGAGGTTCCCTTTGGATAGTGTAATTTTTTGGAGGCTGAACCTTCGACCCAAATAAAATGAATGACGGGCTATAACCATTGTACTTGCTTAGTAAAAACGAGTCAAAACCGTCGGACATATTTATACTTCAACACCTAATTATAACCATGTACAGCACATTTGTTACAATTATTAGATAGCGGTTTTTTTGTTTTTACACTTCGGGAAAGCACACGAAGGCATAATTTTGTCAGATGTTTCGTTATCATGTGACAATAGTCTCGTGTCGCACTTCCTACGGCTAGAGACCGACTGAAACGAAGTGACCGCCGGCGCTCATTACGTAATCTTCAAAAATGCGCTTCTTCTGGGCCCGTCCATTCATTTTATTTTGGTCAATGGGTTAAACCTATCATGAAACATTTCTTGCACTCGTCGTTAACATTAGTATGAATACACGGAACCGCGATACAACACTAAGTCCGAAAGGAATTAAAGAAAAAAGAAGAAAGGATTAAATGAAATATAACTTTTTATGGTTCCGTACCCAAAGGGTAAAAACGGAACCCTATTACTAAGACTATGTCTGTCTGTTCGTCCGTCCGTCCATCGTGAGCTTACCCCTATTGCCAAACGCTGTTTCTCCTTATGTTTCTTATAGTACATGTTCATTGTTTTTGTTTTTTTTTGGCAATAAATATATCTTATTCTTATCTGTCTGTCTGTCCTACTTATTAACGGCTGTATCTTTCGAACCGTAATAGATAACCAGTTGAAATTTTCCACCGAATATGTAATGTTACAGCAGATTGACTAACAAATAATAAAAAAGTCAAAACGTAAAAATGAAAGGGGGGGGGGGGGGCATACAACAAACGTTTTTTTTTACGTATTCTTGTATTAGCTCTAATGTAATGTAGCGTTAAACTTAACATGATTAACACGTCGGTGACAAGTTTCTGTTCATTACCAAGTTATAACTGGTAATTTCATTACTGAAATATTGTGGTGGTACGGAACCTTCAGTGCGCGAGCCCGACTCGCCCTTGGCCGGTTTATTATAATATATAGAGACTTGTTGAAATAATTATTTTAGGAAAACGTTTCTTTTAGGTATCTTCAAAAGCAGAAAATCCGGCTCTCAAAACTATTTTCTAATAACCAGGTCTGGGATGTTGTCTCCATAATTGAGACAAACTGCAAACAATGCACTCAGAAAATACTTCATTCAAAAAAACTGCTTACGGTGTTGTAAAATAAAGATCAAAATCTCGAACCAAGCGGAAAAGGAAAATTTACTGAGTTCAAATCTTATTTACTATTTGGCTTTCTGTGAAAACAAAGAAAAATGTTGACAATTTCGTGTCCCTAACTGTAGTTAAGCTTAACTGTTTTAGTTGGGAGTTAATTGTGGAGCCAATTATGTGTTTGACACTAGTGTTTAATGCCGGACACAGACTTAGTGAACAAACGCGAACACAGAGTGCCTAGTGCGAGTTTTTCCAATAGCGTTTACCTATTCGATCGCGGTTACGTTAACTACGATAATAATAATGTATTATTATTATCGGCAGGCAGGTAAGGCAGGTGCCGTTTCTCATCCCATAGATCAGTTCAACTACCCACAAATAGTTCACCTCAATAGCCCTGTTTTTTATATTTTATCCTATACTCTACAATAGTTTTACATTCCATTTTATACACATTCTATAGTAATTGTATTTTGTACTCAACAGGGCCTCTTGGTGTTGGTTTCGGCCCCACCAATGCTATCAAAGGTCCGGGCTAGACCCGTGAATAAAATTAAATAATGTATTATAATAATTATGTAGAACAGTGCCCTTTAAATGGCGCTAGATGGCACTGCTCTTCATAATAATCTTAATCAGTCTTGAGTGACCCACTGCTAGGTATAGGCATCCCTTTGTTTATGCCACTCTCCTCGGAATCTCGCTATTCGCATCCACTTGTTCCCGGCACTGCTCTTATCCTTACAAATACTATAAAAGCGAAAGTAACTCTCTCTATCTGGATGTTTTTTCGCTTTTCAGGACTAAACGGCTAAGGCGATCTTAACGAAATTTGGCAGGGAGTTAGTGAGCATCATGAAGTCGGACATAGGGTACTTTTCCCGAAAAAAATATAGGAAAAACTGGAAAATCGCGATTAGCACCGCGGGATTCAACTAGTTTCAAATAAATATAGCGATCAAATAGGTAAAGGCTATAGGAAAAATTGGACTAGGTAGGTAGATAGGTACTGTGAACGCGACCGCGAGTTGGTGTGGAAATATAATGGAAGCGAGCGCACACGATCAAAAAAGCCACATGCATACGCCAGTGCTCTCTAAATGTCAGTACGTTACGAGCGGGAAAGTGGTCGGTTGTGTGAAGACCAATAAACTGAAACCTTATCTGAAATGCCCACATATAATGTAATTTAGATCCATTAATCGGGGAGCCGGGTATGTCCTAAAACTGCGACCAGAACCACCAGAGGATGGGCAGCAGCGTCCTGTTAGTACACGGTGAACGTACTGCGATCTCCAAGCCACCTGCCAAGCGTGGGGATTATGGCAACACCCCTCTCCTTGTTTAGCAGTGGACATTTAATGGCTGATGATGTGATGATGTGATGTGGACCGACGAAATAGTGAGAGTCGCTGGCATCCAGTGGATGGAAAAGGCAGGCTGTCGTTCAGTGTGGAGGTTAAAGGGGGAGGCCTATGTTCAGCAGTGGACGTCTTCTGGCTGATGATGATGATGATGATGATGTGATGTGTGTGATGTGAATCGGGGAGCTCTTTATTTATTATTTTCAGATAAACTGCAATAAGTTTTATCAAAATTTGAGGATCTATGGCAACGTATTAGGCCATAATATGACCATGTTTGCCAGAAAGGGACAGAGTACGTCCATATTTGCTGTCTAATTTTGACCGGTTATATTATTTTCATATGGTTAATAATTTAGAAGCTGTTGTATTTTTTTTGTTTCAGTAATCTAATTGAGAATAAAAACAACAGATGTTTTCAAATGAGCACGTGGTAGCGCATGTGCCTACGCCCGCCGTTTGCGTTCGCGTTCGCTAATCATGACGCTTAGATCTGTGTGTACATGGCATTAGATTCTTAGCAAAGTCATAAGTGCTTTTGGCGTAAATCAAGATGTCGACGTGACTCTACACCCCTTTTTTGTTCTATACAATTTTTTTAAATTTTTTGGCGATTAGTTTTGCCACGAAATGGCAGAAATACGGTGTATCTAGTATAAACTTATATTTATTCGCGAGTCTCTAATGATCGATTTATTCGGTTATTCTAAGTGGCATTTAAAACTGAGCGCTACCGTCTTACGTGTGTCGCAATTGGCAAAAAACTGACAATCGTTGAAATAACAGAAAAGAGACATATTGTAGGAAGAGTTGATGGTCAAACGCGGACTTATTCGCGACAAAGAACATAACATTCGAACTACTAAAAATCACGATGACATAAAATTAAAAGTTCAAATGGATGTTTTTTTTTTCAATTATTTACCTTTCTCCTGCGTTAAGTTAGAAAGAGTAAACAGATAAATACATAATAAAAAAATCCTTTAATAAATGTATAATTTAGCTTGCATTGGTTGTAGACCAAATGTACTTTATTAGTTGTACCAAATTACTTTAATAGTTAGTATAGTTTTATTCATATCAATCGAGGTGATGGTTTTCCTTTCATTGGTTTCAGTGCGTGGAATCCAGTATCAGGTTGCCTGAAAAATAAAAACACGCATTCAGAATGTGTTCAAAATACTATACGTAGTGATACAGTGACTGTGTTTTGTTGGGACTTAGGTTCGAGTTCGAGTTCCAGTGATAACCGTAGCAAAAGACTAAGAAAGAGGGTAGATCGTTTTTCTGGACCTAACTTTGAACAGTTCGATCAACCACCCGCATTTTTCAGTCTTCCCGTGAACATGGTGCATGTAACTCGGCCGAAATAACGGGAGCTCCATCCATAACCTCATCACGGTAAATAACCCATTAATAATCATTATGGGTAATTGTTATTCATTAATCTATACTATATATAATATTATAAAGAGGAAAGATTTGATTGTTAGTTTGTTTGCATTGAATAGGCTCCGAAACTACTGAACCGATTTGAAAAATTCTTTCACTGTTGGGAAGCTACACTATCTCCGGGTGACATAGGGCTTGTATTTTCAAATAAATAGGGATCCTTACTAAAACTCCAATAATGTAAACCAAGGTATAAACAATTTTGACTTGCACCCGTGCGAAGCCGGGATGTGTTGCTAGTGTGTTATAATTGCGAAATCCTATATTTAATTACTATAATTTTAGTTTACTTTTGGTTTAAACATTTTGAACGCTCAACCTTATGTGATATCCACGATTAAAATATTTTTTACTGCGTGAAACTTGCCTTTTCAAATCTGTATTCTCATTTTTATCTTTAAGATTGTTTTTTCAAGATTCCAGTTCAAAGGTAATTATGAAGTATTATTTTTAAGAGTTAATTACAGTTCCCGCTTTTGGAAGAATCTTTATAATCAAATTTCCGCTTCCTTTTACCTTGGGTTTTTGGTAAACGGGGTTTTTGAACTGGCAGGATTTTTCTGCGAAATTTCGCAGATATTATATTTAAATTTCAAAACGAATATTGATCTTAATTTACATTGTAAACTCAATGCCGAAATCTTTGTAAATTTAAAAGAGCACTTACAGGACCTTTTATGGGTTTGTATCTGCGGATCCCGGGATAAAACTGAATTAGCCACGTATCCCGGAGAGCTAATAAATAAATTAACATTTTACTCACTGATCCCGGTATCCGTGGCTACAAAAATCAAATCAAATAGTTTTCGAAACTTATCAGGCGTGTAATGCAAGCGTTCTCCATCGTAGACCGCTTAACATCAGACGAGTTAGCGGCCAAACTCAAGCATATTATTAAATAAATAAATAAACAAAGTACAATTACACTCTGTTATACGTCCTGTAAATAACCACTACAGCCTTAATGTCGATAACTGGTAACACTAAGTAGCACGAGAAAATTACAAAGCGCTTGCAGAAAAAAGTACGATGTTTTTATTCTATTTACAGCTATGTTATTTTTAACACAGCAAAAATATTGACGTACATTCTTTTTAGACAAGGACTTGCCTATGAAAATTCTTGTCCCATCGTTGAAGTACCTACTCCTTTAATGGGAAATTCTTTAAAATCGTTATTTGGAGTGCAACCGAAACATTCCCTTCTACTGCATTTGCTACAATATATCCGTATATACGGATAAATGGTATTATACACCTTACGACGTATAATCGTATATCCATTTTTGAATGCCACCCGCGAAATTGCGTTCCACTGAAGCCCACCGTGGATATTATACGGGAAATGATTTATATGGTGGTGGCTTATACGGGTCTTATTGCTTTCGGTTAGGTGCGGGACAAATAGTTTAAATTGTAGCATCGTAAAACTTTAATGCCTTAAGTGTAAGTTTATGTTTATAGTTTGTAATAACGCATAAAATATTATAATCATACTAAAATGGTATATTTTTAGGGTTCCGTACCTCAAAAGGATCACTTCGTTGTCCGTCTGTCTGTCCGTCTGTCAAGTCAAGACCCTTTTTCTCAAGAACGCGTAAAGTTATCAAGTTGAAATTTATACTGTATACTTCGGTTGTTTTCGTCGATGGCCTTATTTATGATCAGCTTTTTAATAAGTTAATAAAAGTATTAGTTATCATGCCTATTCAATTAAAAAAAAAAAACATAATATTTTGTTCATATCGACATTATATAATTTTTTGTTAGTATCTTTTTGTCGGGGGAAAACATCGAAAAACAAAATATTTTTTTTTATTTTTTTTTTATTGTGTTTATGTTGTTGTAATTTTTTTTTAATAATGGATAATTTTGATGTACTCATATGGGTTAAGCCTGAAATAAATGAATTTTGATTTTTTTTATGTCTATAGTTTTTTTATACTGAGCCAGTGGTTTTATATCAGATATTCATTTCTAAATAATACTGTAGTTAAAAATAATAAAAGCACATACTCGCGGTAAGTTACATAAAAATAAAATTCAAAAATCACTGTGCCAGCGCGCATAGCATTTCTACGCGTTCTGATAGTTGTTCATTGCAATTGAAATAACTTTTATGCAAGGTGCTAATACAATCCTACTTCCTAATCCTAATCCTACTAATATTATAATCGCGCAAGTTTGTATGTATGGATGTTTGTTCCTCTTTCACGCAAAAACTACCGAATGAATTTTAATTAAAGTTTACAATAATCAAACAATGATATGGCTGATACATTAGAATAACAGATAGGTTATAATTGGTTGTAGTAGTGAGGCCGAAAACCGAGCTCTACGCGTACGAAGTAGCGGGTTTCAGCTAGTAATATTATAAACGCGAAAGTTTGTATGTATAGATGTATGGATATTTGTTCCTCTTTCACGCTGCAACGGAACAACGGATCTACCTGATTTTTTGCATGGGAATAGTTCAAGAGCCAGAGAGTGACATAGGCTTTTTATCATCATCATCATCACCATTTTTCATCACTACGCGGGTGAAACCGCGGGGCGCAGCTAGTTCATGAATATTGTACGAAAAAACCACTGAACAAGCACTTTGTCGCCACATTATCGCAGCGTATAAATCAATCCCAAGAATGTACCGTCCCGTGCCGTTGATTCGGCTAGCCCTTGCTTGCGACCCGTGAACTGAATGTGGTCAAGCCACTTACCTACGTCTGTCCAGGCTTATATGTATTGACGTCGATGGCACAGTAGATATTTAAGCTAAGGCAGTAGGTTGACTTTAAACAAACCCCCGAATCGAATGTACGTAATGAAACGAACTTTGCAAGGTGAAGTGGCAATGGGCAGGCCACATTGTTCGAAGTACCAATAACCAATGGGGAGGAAAGCTTGTTGAGTGGAGACCACAAATCAGAAGACGCAGCGGTTTCCGGTTCGTGGTCTCCACTCAAGAACCTTTCTTCCCTATCGGTTATCGCGTAACACGGACTTATTCATGATAAAAAAATATATTAAAAGGTGGTAAGCTATTCCATAGCTTACATATAGGTAAATGGCAAAAACAATCGACCAGATACAGTACGAGACGCATCTACAATGTGGGGATGTATGGGTCTATTCAAAGGTGTCTATTCTTATAAAAGTCTTGGACCGAACATTACGTACATGTTATTTAAATGTGTATCTCCCACACTGCAGTTCCCTACACATTCTATGCAATATATTGTTGCATCCATTGTATTTTTATGACCCCAGCGAGAATATTGGGTAGTTTGAATTTGTTGGCTGCATTGAAATTGTGTTTATGGCAGATAGGTACGGACGCATAAATATCAAACTTTACAATGCAACATTTTACATGAGACAGCTATTGATGCATAGATTTAGACGTATAGACGAAAAAGGATTGTAATATAAAACACATCATCATCATCGTCATCAGCCAGAAGACGTCCACTGCTGAACATTCGACACATCGATCATCAAAACACAGAATATTGAATTGAATCGAATAGTGAATCGGTTCCTTCACCATAACATAGACCACATCATCACCGAGGCATTCCCTAGTTATTCTAGCCTCTCAAGTATAAAAAACCCGATTTCCGTACTTTTGATTGAAACTCCATCCTGCGGCATTTCCGAGTGAATACGATACTTAGGGGTTTTCAAAATAGTTGTTATGTCTGTAAAGGTCGGTAACATAATAATATGTGAGGTCACTGGTGTCAGGTATGCATAGGCAACTGTGATTGCTTACCATCAGGCAGCCTTCTAGCTTGTTTGCCAGCTAAAGCATTTAATGGCATAGGTGGCAATCTAAAAGAAGAAGAAAAATGTGAAAACAAAAGACGAAAACAATACGTAAACACACATATTCTTCTAGTGAATGAAGTTACAGAGGCTGTAAATTGTTACCTAACACTTTCTTTCAATTTCTCGGTCTTCTCAGTTCTTTTTTATATCTGTGTAAATGTCAATACAAAGGTAACGTTCCTGGGAAAAGTTCGGTTACAGCAAACACAGATAATGTGAGGTACCAAAGCTCTAAAATTCCAATGCTGTAAAATGTTGTACAATGGGTTATTAACTTAATTATTAAAGAAGGTGGCAATTTTAAGATTCACCAAAAACATTTTTGGTAAGGTAATTTTGGTATGACACTTTCGGAAAGACCTATATCCAAAAATGGACTAAGATTGACCGATAATTATCATGACGAATAATTTCCCATGAATATTTTAATCTTACTTAAAACCCTAGCGTCAAATTTTTTTCGGCAAATAACACTTACAAAGAATTCGAGATTGTTTTATTACCCGGTGTCTATATCCATGTCAATAGTTCCGAAATTTAGAAATTTGTGACTCCAATAAAAGTTACCCAAAAATACAACCATCTTTTGACTGAGGCAATTTCACTTAATACCATCTTGTAGACCAGATTATTACCGCAAACAATAAGACGTGCTTACACCTTGTTAGCTTACAAACAGCCTTTTAAATTTCATCCAAACGTGCTCCGCCAAAATAATCAGGTGCTAGGAAATACGAGAACCGACGAGAACCATTATTCCGAAACTTGTTCCCCTGTCATAATGCCTTCAATCTTGTGATTGGCTTACTTCAGCTTAGGGTACAATTTTGCAACCGAAAATAGCCTCTCAGACTCGCAAAATAAGAGCAAATTTCCCCTTTTAATTGGTGTTGCGAACCTTTTGAATTCAATTAACGCGGACCAGTGTTTTGTCCGTGTAAAAAAGGATTTTTTAGGGAGGAATTATTAAATTTTAGAGCGGATGTTTCGGACGTAAAGGGGAATAATTATCCGGGTTACAGTGCTTTTGGGTGATGATACTGTGGACTTACAATTGTTGTAATTACTGGGAAACTCTCAATAATATGGAACATGAATTTTGATTTTTGTGTTATATTCAATTGTGTTAAGGATATTATACTCGTATATTTTGTTGAATCTGTTAATATATCACGCGTCTAGAGCAATGTTTTTTCTGTGACTTTCAAACAAGGTATTGCGTGAATTTCATAGAAATAGGACCATATTTCTAGGACCTCAGATCATCATCATCATCATCCACAGCCTTCCTTATCCCACTGCTCTCTCTCTTGCTATGCCATCTGCCTCGGTCCTGTGCTAGTCCAGGTTCGACCCGCGATAGTGATAATATCGTCGACCCATCTTGCAGCTGGACGACCAACGCCTCAGATGCTTCAGATGTATTCAGATAACAATGAAGTAAGGCGAGGTATTCCCATTTTTAAGTAACGCTTGTTACTATATTCGCATTTAGTCGAGAAAAACCATGTTTTAATTTTATTTAATAATAGGCTTGCGTTTGAGCGCCATCTCACCTGATGTAACGCGATGATGCGGTCTACGGTGGAGTACGCTTGCCTACAAGAAACTGATTCACTCGCCACCACCATGGTACTTACAAACAGTCGTGCGTTTCGCTACTTCTATTTTTTAAGTTTCCCATATTTTTCGATTAGTATATCTGTAACATAAAATTTACTTTTAAGGTTTCTTTAATAATTATGAAATTTATATATTTGAATATACTTCTAAAGTAAATAGGTATTTGAATGAATCATAAAAACAGAGAGAAATACGCAAATCCGCGTTACTTTGTTCTTTTTCTATCAAGTGAAATGACTTAATTGTATTTCGGTCGTGACGATTTCCTAGATAAAACATTCAATTTTGACATGACACTATTTATATAATTTTAAGCTAACCCCCGAAGTAAACAAACTAGAACTAAAATGACCAGCATTGAAGTGGGAAAAGAGGGTCTTAAATATATTTCGTCTATTTATCAAGCTAAAATTTAAATACGAAGTTCCAGACAATAAACACTAAACTCGAATATTGAAAACCTAGTACAATCTTACTTGGCCACTTTGAGCCTAACCGTAAGCATGATATATTGCCTTGAAGGAATTGAATACAGTTTTCACAATAACTTTGAGATCGGAGCAGAAGAAGACACATTTTTAGTAGGAGCAGAAATAACTGAGTTGGAAAGATTACTCTACTGTGGTATTAAGTGGAAAAGTCATTATGTACTTTTTACTAGGGCAAGTGCATTTATTAACTAAACAAAATATGCATATATTTTGTTTATACTAACAGTACAAAAACAGCTCGACTGTCCATAGACCGCTGAAGGTCTAAAGACAATTCAAATGCTCAAGCCCACTATCAGTTGGTCGCGTGCTGGCAGCATTGCGTTGCATGGCAATGCTTATGCGTTGAGCCCGAAACAGGTCAGCATTTTGGTCACGTGCTCTGAAAGATTCAGCACTTAGCACTTGTATAACCCACCAATACCAAGAAGACGCAGCGTAGGGAGGCCTCCCACTAGATGGACCGACGACATTGTGAGAGTCGCGGGCATCCAGTGGATGCAAAAGGCAGGCTGTCGTTCAGTGTGGAGGTTAAAACGGGAGGCCTATGTTCAGCAGTGGACGTCTTCTGGCTGATGATGATGAATCCACCAATCCGCACTGGGCCAGCGTGGTTCATGGATATGGCCCAATCACCCTTTCGGGGCTAGGCTAAAAGTCCAGTTACAGTACAATTGCGAACTGCTAGTCTGTGGAATTCGTTGCCTGAGTGGTTGTTCCCCGATGGTTACAATCTGGGTGTATTCAAGTCGAGAGTGAATCGGTTTTTTCAAGGCAAGCGTGTTCCATCGTAGACTGCATCATCACTTAAAATCAGGCGAGTTGGGGACAAGCGCAAACCAATTTTTTTTTAATATTTGTAATGTTGCTTTTGACAAAGGTAAAGTTTATCTTTTACTCACCTGCAAAAGAAATGAAAGATCTAATTTGACTAAAGCCACCACCAGACACGTAACAAATCGTCTCCACTCAGCACTTCCACTATAAACCGTGAATTCTTCAAACAAATCGTTTCTCCTAGCGACGTTCTCTACCCAATTATTGAGATAAATCGTGCCTACGGGAAAACGCGGAGTTGGGGAGCTATACATTTATTTGTCTGGTGTTTATTTTAGTTCGGAAACGGGATAAAATCAACGCGATTTTTACATGATTTTATGTTTATGTAGATATACAAAACTACGCATAATAGACTACACTAAGCCAAAAAGAGGTCATTGTACTCATCATTATGAACAACTTTTACTATGGCACAAACCCTGAAATCGCGAGTAAAACAGCTGTTTCATTCATTTGTCGGGTGTCAATAGCCGTTTTCTATGGGACTGCTGATATTTTTGTCACGATTTCAGGGTTGGTCACATAGTAAAAGTTGTTTATAATGATGAGTACAATGACCTACATTCAGCTTGTGCAGTCTATTTGCGTAACCCTGTATGCTCGTATTTATACCCTTTGTGGCATATTAAATCCATCAGTATTTTCTATCTGTTTGTAATTTTAATTTCTGGTGTACACAATAAAGAGTTTCTATGTAATTTATATTCTAATATATTTAATACTAGCTGCGTCCCGTGGTTTCGCCCACGTGGATTGCTTGTTATTACATCAGCTCACAGGCCACATCGCTCGAAGAACCGATAACCGATGGGGAAGAAAGGTTCTTGAGTGGAGACCACGAACTGGAAGACGCAGCGTAGGTAGGCCTCCCACTAGATGGACCGACGACATAGTGAGAGTCGCTGGCATCCAGAGGATGCAAAAGGCAGGCTGTCGTTCAGTGTGGAGGTTAAAGGGGGAGGCCTATGGTCAGCAGTGGACGTCTTCTGGCTGATGATGATGATGATGACATCAGCTATCTACCAGTGAAAGTCCCGTCAAACTCTGTCCACCCATTTTGAAGTCCATAGGGACATACATACATAATAGAGTATAACAGCTTCTGCATATTAGAAGATGAAAACAATTGCGATGTTAGCAACAGCAACCTCCTTGGTAGCGACCAACGGCAATGTGAATGAATGAAAACAATAAAACCTCCTTGAAGCAACTCCTTTGTAGCGATCAACGGCAATGTGAATGAATGAAAACAATAAAACCTCCTTGAAGCAACTTCTTTGTAGCTATCAACGGCAATGTGAATGAATGTATGAAAACCATAAAACCTCCTTGAAGCAATTCGTTTGTAGTTATCAACAGCAATGTGAATGAATGAATGAAAACAATAAACCCTCCTTGAAGCAACTCCTTTGTAGCTATCAACGGCAATGTGAATGAATGTATGAAAACAATAAAACCTCCTTGAAGCAACTCCTTTGTAGCTATCAACGGCAATGTGAATGAATGTATGGAAACAATAAAACCTCCTTGAAGCAACTCTTTTGTAGCGATCAACGGCAATGTGAATGAATGAAAACAATAAAACCTCCTTGAAGCAACTCCTTTGTAGCTATCAACGGCAATGTGAATGAATGTATGAAAACAATAAAACCTCCTTGAAGCAACTCCTTTGTAGCTATCAACGGCAATGTGAATGAATGTATGAAAACAATAAAATCTCCTTGAAGCAACTCCTTTGTAGCTATCAACGGCAATGTGAATTAATGTATGAAAACAATAAAACCTCCTTGAAGCAACCTCCTTCGTAGCGACAGCAACATCTTATAACTTAGATGACAATTATTTTTTTCAATGTTGAAACATTAAATTTATATCCTCGTTCTTAATATTTGTAGGGAAAATATGAAAACAAAAATAAATCTTCAGATCCGATCGCTACCAAACTTAATAAGATCACTTGCTGGGCTTATTTGGAAATTACCTGAAAATTTCATCACCATCGCTCGGGCAATATTGCTGCAAAAAACGTCCGTGTAAAAGCTCCTTAAGATTTAAAACTGTTCCACATTTTTTCCTCTCTTTAAAACTGTATTAGCTTATTCCGGAAAAAACAGACAAGTGTGAGGAAGACTCGAACCCTGAGGGTTCGGTACAAACTTAATAAATATGTATGTAGATCCATCCCAGGAATCGAGTCTTGACGAAAATTGGTTAAAGATTGAAATATTGAATGACATACTTAACTTTGTAGTTGGCAAACAGGTGCTCTAATACATACCAACTACAAAATTTAAGTTTGTAACAATTAAAACCATTTTTAATGTGATGTAAAATCAAATTAACATCTTTCGGATTTTTCCCTTTATACGTGATAAAAGAGCTTGCTTTATGCCAAATTTTATGATTCTATGTTAGCGAGAAGTACCCTATAGGTTTTGATTCCCTTGTGAAATCGCAAAATATGCGGAAACATGCGACATAAACGGTCATATCTTTTGATCGCGTTGACTAACAAGTTTGTTTTTTTCACACTTCAAAGAAACCGTAGACTCAATTATTTGATATAAATTTCAACTTGACACCTTTACTTGTTCATGAGAAAAATGGCCTTGACAGTCGGACAGACGGACAACAAAGTGATCATTCCGTTTTTTTTCTTTTGAGGTACGGAACCAAAAAAACGTGCAAAAATTGGAGACATTTGAACACGAAAGATAATTGTACTAAGGCATATATCGATGGTTTGCCTGATCTGAGGATTATCCCTAGTCATTTACTTTCACATGAGACAATTTTTTGTAGGAATCAGCCAAAAATAGAAGTGGCAATCAGTAAAACCTACCGATTACAGTTGTATTAATCTTCCGCAATATTGAGGGTAAGGGTTCCGTTTTTTTCTTTTGAGGTACGGAACCCTAAAAATTGATGGATTTGACAAAGAAGCGCGTGAAACCGCTCAGCTTGTTTTAAATGTATCATTGAAAATCCCCAGAAGTTTTATTACCCACACGAGTCTGCATAGATCCATAAAGCATGCAGCCTCATCGACTTGATGTACCAACAGCGAGTTTTACTAGCTTATTCACTCGGCGTCGACTGTAATTTGTTGCCTACACTGGACGAAAATATTTTATATTTGAGATGAATATATCTGTTATTTGGCCGGATACCGAAAGTGGCGGAAACATGTTTGTTCACTTGTAGTAAAAATTTAGAAATAGCTACTACTATAAGGAACTATGTGAACAAATTTTTGAAGTAAATTTTAGCGTGATGTTCCGGCTGCCGCGGTGGTGCAGCGCTAGCAGCATGTTCGCCGAGGGACGCGCGCCCTGCTGGCAGGCGCTGCTGCGGAGCCGGTCGGCCGCCGTGCGCACCGCCCTGCACCGCTCTGATAACGCACTGGTGGCTGCGGTACGAGAGTGGCACACCAGCCCGATACATCGCACGTGGAGGGCGTATCACACGCCCATCACTTAATTAATTATTATTTATTTTGTATTTATGCTAAGTTTATATTTTTAATTTTCTGTAATTTTTGAATTTTATATATGTATTCTAACAATGTGTAATAATGGATGCAAATCTGGCTAATAAACATTTCATTTCATTTCATTTCATTTCATTTTAGCCTACTTTTCATAAAATTAACGGTTTGGTTTGAAATTTTGGTAATAATCTGGATTGTTATACAATCATTTTAAACTATTGAATTAATTTAACCTTTTTTAAAGTTATTAACGCATAACCATTATTCACTGTGAAACAGTGAAATAAAGTTATAGTTTCATTGGATAGCCCATTAAAATATAACCATAATTTTCACGATTTTTATACATCAAGTACAAAATTATATAATATGCGCTATTGTCCGGTAATTTTATTCACACTGGCCACACTTAAACGTCTATCGTTTACAGGGTTTTTTTGGCGCCAACGTGGAAAAAAACATGTCGGCACGTTGGATTATTTTCATGAACTTGTGTATTTTCGAGTGTTAATGTGTACTAAATGGTGAATTAATATTTATTAAGTGCTCGTAAACGTGCTTGAGCGTGGGCAAGTGATATAACGAGGTGAAACGTGTCTTTTCGTGTTGTTTCCAAAACTCCATTGGAGCCTCTTGTAAAGTCTCCACCACTTTACAGGGGCATGAGTTTGACTTGACCGTGACTTACTTAGCTTGACTCTGACTGTGACTATGACTGGTTCGACCCTATTAAAACTACGAAAACTGTTTAATATTACGAGTAAAGGACATTGAATCCATGCTCATGAAAATTTTAACAAAAAATAATCGTTTACAGATTCACTGCATAAATGCCCGTTATATTGTTTGTAGAGTGAGTAGCTATACAAGTTGAATCTCCTTTCAGTGTCATCATCATCATCAGCCAGAAGACGTCGAATGCTGAACACAGGTCTCCCCCTTTAACCTCAACACTGAACGACAGCCTGCCTTCTTCATCAACTAGATACCCGCGGCTCTCACAAAATAATATAGACAATTTTGTGATAATGGTTGTAATATTTTTTTGTTGCAAATTTTTTTTCGTTTTCATCGCTGTAAACAATTCATTCATTGAATAGTTTTGCTTTGAAAATAATTTAGTAAACACACTTTTTACCTGTATTGTTACACCACAGTTGTGTGTCCCCCGCCAAATTCGCGAATATCGATAAGTCTCCCCCCTCCGCGGCATTTTTAGCGCGCGTCAGCACCAGGTGGTGTTGCTAGCTCTCAAAATGTAGCTCCTGTGTTGCGCGTTTCAAAATGTAGCCTCTTCAGATATTTCAGGAGCTCCATTCAGAACTTTATTACCGTAAATTACCTACTGTCCATTTAACAATCATAACAACAGAACTGTAGTAAAAAAATGCGGGACATTTTTGCACACACGGTCATATTCTAACCTCAAACTGAGCAAAGCTTGTGATATTGCTGTTGACTGATATACATACATATATAATTGTACATACATACTTAGATATTAATAACCAGAAATAGAACAAACACAAAATGTTCATCACATAAATGGTTGTCCTAAGTGGGAATCAAACCCACGCCCCCAAGTGCAGAAGGCAGGATCACTACCAACTAGACCAACGGGCTATCAAGTGTTAATCATAATAACTGTAGTGAACAACCGAGCCAAAAACATGTGTCCAAAGAAAAGTAGTCGGTTATAGACCTCATCTCTATTTTATACCCACAGAGCTGGTTTGAGTGTGCAACTCAATTTTCTGTATCGAATTTATACGTGCACGGAATTTAATGGTTGGTTTGTATGTGATGAGCGGAGAGGAACTTGGGGCGATTTGGTATTCTGTGGTATGAGTTTTATGAACAGTATTTTAGCTTTAATTTTATTTTCATTGGGTTGCCATATTAACCCGTTGAATGCGAGCGAAGTAGTTTTTTTAATGGATAAAATGGGGAATTTCATATAATAATAAATAAAGTAAAAAAAAAAGTATAAAATACATGCATAAGTATTACAATCCCTTGGGTACTGTGTATAAATCTTCTTACACAGAATACGCGCGTCGGAGCACTTCCGCTTATGCCGACATGCGGTGCGTAACGCATTTGGGGGGGTTAAGATTGTCATTATCTGTTTTGATGTATTAAGTATTTAGTAAACCCTTTAAAACTGTAAAAAAAAGAAGTCCGTATAACTACACAATGCGCATAAGTTACTCGTAAGAACAAACTAAACGAACCGAAAACCAAGGGGTCATTACACTTGTCTATACCTATACTAATATTATAAAGAGGAAAGATTTGATTGTTTGTTTGTTTGTTTGCATTGAATAGGCTCCGAAACTACTGAACCGATTTGAAAAATTCTTTCACTGACGGGAAGCTACACTATCCCCGGGTGACATAGGCTATAATCTATACCCGTGCGAAGCCGGGGCGGACCGCTAGTTCTTAATATTTTGTAATAATAACTTACGCAAGATGATCGAAGCACATTTTTCAAAAGTAGAGAGTAATTTTATATCTTTAAAAATATTAAATGCACGAATTCTGTGCCTTAAAGACTCTATTTATCATTATCATTATCAACCTTTCATGTTCCTAGGGCACAGGCTGTCTCTCAGAGAGAGGGTGGGCCTTACTCCAGCATGCTGGCCCAGTGCATGTTGGTGAATGTTCTATGTCTTTGAATTTTGAGGTTCTGGGTGAGGTTGGGTTTTAAAGGTTGGGGGGAACAAAACTTATATATATATATATATATTTTATAGAATAAGTGGCAAACAAGCTACGGGCCACCTGATGGTAAGTGGTCACCGCTGCCTATAGACACCTACATACCCGGGGCATTGTCAGTGCGTTGCCTACCTTTGAGGACTTTATTCAACCTTCGTTTGAAGCACTCCAAATTATTATTATTTACTCTTCTAGCTTGATGTGCTACCGCGTTTCCCCCAACACCTGTCTCCCTGTCCACAGATGCCATCGTGAAGACGAGATTTATTTGGTCCGAATTCAGCCGACCTAGCATGCGCGCTGCGATGAAATTTGTCAATCCTTTATCGTACAAGAGTCTGGTTTATTACATAAGGCAACATAATTTTATGGTTGATATTCATCGAGATACAATACATATAGAGTCACAATCATGCCAAAAAATGTCCAAACCAAATCTCAGTGAACGCTAAGAATTGCGAAGAGTTTTTTGTTAGTTACAAGGTAACCGCGATCCGACTACAACGCCGCGCGATGCCAGAGCTACGATGACATAGCGGACAACTAACGTTGAATACTATGGAAGCGACATAAAGTCTAAATTGGAGTAAATGTGGCATTGTGAAGTATATAATTGATACAATGTATGTACAATGACGCTCGGACGATTTTTGACTGTTTTCACTTAGAGATTATGACTCTACAGGAATTGTATCTCGATGTTGATATTCCAAAAATATTTGATATTCTTACGAGACGAAGCGCTTTGATTTAATTTTTATTGTGCGAACTGCTAGAATGCGGTGCCTGAATAAGTGTTCCGCGATTGTTACAATCTGGGTGTCTTCAATCACGTGTAAATTGGTTTCTTCTAAGCAATTATGCTCCATTAATATGGCAAGTCAAATAAAAGCTAGTAAAATAAATAAAAAAAACACCTGAAAAATAAATGAATCATTTTGAAAGGATTGCAATATATTTAATTCCCACACAAGTTTCTGTCAATACCCAATACCTTCGAGTTTCACAATGAAACTCCTAAATAAAGAAATCCATTCATTCGTAAGGAAAACAAGTAATCTCTCGAAAGAGGTTACTGGGGACAGCCATTAAGGAGATAAATTACCTGCGTCGGCATTCTACGAGCCGTTTTCAAGACTTTTTCAAGCCACGTACTGTGCTGGGATTTGTTAGTGATTTGGTAGAAAATACAAAAAAAAGGTAGAAAAAATTTAAAGGTAGAGGGTTGCTTTAATTAAAAATTTAAGTTACTTTTACAAATATTTATTAAAAAAAATTAAAATAATGTATCTCTATGATTTTTAGGGTTCTGTACCCAAAGGGTAAAAATGGGACCCTATTACTAAGCCTATGATGTCTGTCTGTCTGTCCGTCTGTCCTACCTATTAAGGTCTGTATCTTTCGAACCATAATAGACAGCCTGTTGAAATTTTCACATAATATGTAATGTTACGGCGGATTATTTAAGAAATTAAAAAAAAGTCGAAAAGTAAAAACGAAAGGGAGGTCCCCATACATCAAACGTATTTTTCCAGCGTATTATTGTATTAGCTCTAATGTAACAACGGTAATACGTACAAGCGTCAAACTGGTTTTTTTTTTTTTTCATAATAGTACAAAGAAAGTTTTATAGAAAAGAAAAAAATTTAATGTTCTCCCGAAAAATTTGGGAATCCGTAAAAAAAATTAGAAGTAAATTTTATGGGATTTTCGTATCAACTCAAGACTATCAGTCTAATAAATCAAACAAATTTACAGAAAATTGGCCAGACAGCGTCCGTCGGGTCAGCTAGTTATGCAAAAGTTTGTGAGATATTATGATGATATATACGCAGCGGCTGACCAGATTTGGATATGATTCAGTATCGGCCAGTTTTCGGATTGGTGACCGTGAGTAACATTTGCTATGGCCATGTTATTATGTTAAATTGTGGGTCCCAGTTTATCTTATAACAATAATAGTTGAGCCAAATCACATCTGGCAGCGTTAAATTAGCGCCAGCCAAGCATAATTACCCAAGACAATCCTAATACAATATGGCTCCAGCCATTTCGTATCGGGTAGCATTAAATTAACGTCAGTCAAGCATAGAGCTAAGACAACTCCGATACGATTAAACTCCAGTCATATCGTATTAGCCAGCGTTAAAGAAACGATAGCCAAGCATAGACTTAAGATAACCCCGATACGATATAGCCCCAGCCATTTAGCATCGGATAGCGTTAAAATAGCTTTAACCAAGCATAGACTTAAGATAACTCCGATAGTGGCTCCAGCCATTTCGTATCCGGTAGCGTTAAAATACCGTCAGTCAAGCATAGACCTAAGACAACCCCAATACGATCTGGCCCCAGCAATATCGTATCGGGCAGAGTTAAAGAAGCGTTATCCAAGCATAGAGGAGACAACCTAAGGCGTGACACTAGTTCATAACTTACCTCCCACATCGTACCGAACTCCATTGGAGTGATGGTGAAAAATTATGTCTCATTTATTCACGTTAGGTTTATTCTTATCCCAGTGAGCCTGTTAGTGAATTGACTGCTGTTGGACATATATCACTTAGAAGACACGCCGTTTTTGTTACACGCTTTATAATACATTTTTTATTTAATAAATATGGCTTGATTTGAAAATAAAGTACTTATACATTTTTGTACTCTGTAGGTGCCTTAGTTAGCTCCTATACTCTGCACGTAGGCCCGCGTTCCTAATCACCTTAAAACGCCTAAACTTATTGCAATTGTTTTAAACTATCACGCTTGTTCTCTAAAGTAAAGGTACTTAGGTTCGAGTTCGAGTTCCAATGATAACCGTAGCAAATGACTAAGAAAGAGGGTAGATCGTTATGTCTGCACCTAACTTTTTAACTGTTCGACCAACCACCCGCATTCTCCAGTGTTCCCGTGAACATGGTGCCTGTAACTGCGCCAAAATATAGGGAGCTCATTCCACAACCTTACCACGGTAAATATTCCGTAAATAATCATATAACTTTATTGCAATTGACCCTAATATAATATTATCCTACCCTAATATATTTATTTTTGTCGGGAATAAATTAATAAATACAGTTAGACCAAATGTGATACAGGGAGGCAGGCAGTTTCTCTACATCAAAATTAAAGTGTTAAGGTGCTCCATACATTTTGTCGAGTATGAACGACCGTTTTCTATGGAATAGTTAATCGCGAAATCAGGGTTAGTCCCATATTAAAAGCTGTTCTTACTGACGAGTATGACCCCTTTCAGCTTGTAGACAAACAAGCGACGGGCCACCGTAGCCTATGGACACCTACAACACATATTGGCGGTGCGTTGACAGCGTTTGAGGAACGTTCTTATTTACTCTTCGTTTTAAGCATCTGAGGTCATATTTTGAAGGAAAAACCGAAGGTGTTAAGCCATTCTACAACTTACAGCGTAGAACGCGTTACTCAGTAGCATATAGCATCCTACACAACGTTTGCCAGTTTGCTCTTCAGTTTCTATCATCATCAACCAGAAGACGTCCACTGCTGAACATGTACCCTTAGACCTAAACAACAGCCTGCCATGTGCATCCACTAGGTGCCCGTGACTCACGATGTCATCGGTCCATCTAGTGGCAGGCCTACATACGCAGCGTCTTCAGGTTCGTGGTCTCCACTCAAGAACTTTTCTATCCCATCGGTTATCGTTCTTCGAGCAATGTGGCCTGTCCATCGCCACAACAACTTGAAAATCGTAATACCCATGTCAGTAACTTTGCTTCATTGAAGAATATCCTCATTCCAGATTCTAACGCTCAAAGAAACTACGAGTATAGCTCACTCCATTACCCGCTGTACGATTCTGAGTTTTTACATAAGGCAAGCAGTTCTGTTTCTATATCTACTACCATTTTACCAAAAACCGTAAGCTTTCCAGCAAACCAGTAATTGCTCAATTTCCAGTTTTCACGAGAAAACTGTTCACAACCAGTTGAATTTCCGCAACGGATATGAAATTTCTTCGTTCCTGGGGCCACTTTGCGATTTTGAGTTTCAAAATGCACCTGAACTTTAAGTCGGGACTGAATAACTGAAGCATTTTTTCTCGCATGTTTAGGTGTGGATTTTTGGTGAAGGAATTTGTAAGTGGTAAAATCTTTGCGACCATGCAGTTGTGTTGTGTGCAAACATAATTTCGTTCCAAGTTTTTTTTAGCTCTGCATGACTGCTGCATGCTGCATTCCATTCCATGCCATTGTATTAGATTTAATTCCAGTCCATTCTATTTTATTTCATTTCAAAACAAAAAACCGACTTCAAAGGTAAGCGCTCGAACAAAATTATTCGTATAATAATATAAAAAGCATTTCAATAGTCATTTTGTTTGTCCGCTCAAGCCAATGACGATCTTATGACGATTATGTTTGGCTCAGGCAAACCAATTTTTTATACATTAAACATATTGTTTAAATCAAAACCACTTACACATAGTTTTACGGAATTTCTACAGACTATAACTACACGGAGATTGCGGAATTAAGATTTCATGCTACTGGTAACACAGTGTCGACCAGTGTTACCCACGTGACCTTTATGTGTCAGAATGCCTATTATGTCTGGTAAAAATATATTATTATAGCACGGTTCAAACCCTGAATGCTCAATGTTCTGCTCGAGTGATTTTCAAGTCTATCAGTATGATGACGCGATACGTCATGCCAAATGACGTCATATGTCACAATTGTCATAACGGGGACCTTTCACGGACGTGTTCAATTTACCGCTGCATTGCACATGGGGCAATTTGTCTGACGGTCGATCCCGCATATTGGTTGATTTCAACCTGACAATAAGTCAGTAAGTATTCGTGTAACTTGAAACGTGACTCAATGAATATAGGTATGCATTGATGATAAAAAAAAAAAAAATTCTTTATTTTGCATAACTAAACAAAATACAAGCTAAAACTACAAATACAGTTAGACTGCCCATAGACCGTTGAAGGTCTAAAGATAATCCAAATGCTCAAGCCCACTACCAGTTGGCAGCGTACCCAGCATGCTGGCGGCATTACCACGTTGAATGGCAATGCTTATGCGTTGAGCCAGAAACACGCCAGCATTTTGGTCACGCGTCGCATTAACCAGGCGCTCTGAAAGATTTTTGAAAATGAGGTGAGCTCCCGGTCCCCAAGGGCCCAATGTCTCGACCCCAAACGCCTCAAATATGTAACCACTGCCGAGGTTAGCATATTTGCGTCGCTTGTGCTGCTCTGCCGAATTGGCAGCCGCGCCAGCCCTACCCTGTGTCTCAGGAAGATGTGACGGCGCCAAAGTATCGACACAAGTTGCGTCCCATACAAGGGGCCGCCCCAACCTCCAGGGCACAAGTGTCATACCTTTTGCATAACTATCGGGTCTAGCGGTCTAGCCCGGACATTTGATAGGCATTGGTGGGGCCGAAGTCAACACCAAGAGACCCTGTTGAGTAGGTATAAAATACAATTATAGCACGTGTGTAAATGGGAATTATACTACTAACAGCGCCCTGCGGTTTCACCCGCGAGTTAAAATCATGGTTTAGTTTTCTGAAATTTTCTGCGCAATTGTCTTTATTTTTCTTTCTTTTACCCTTCTACAAGTATTAGAAACAAAAAATTATGAATGAATTCGGCAAAGTTGTTCTCAAATTATGGCGTGACCAAGGAAAATTAAAACGTATGTCCTACTTGACTACTCACCCTCGTGAAGGTGAATTAAAATTTGAAGTTTTTAGTGACGTTTGTTTAATTTTTTTAACCAATTCAAACATTTTTAACTGGCCGAGACCGTGGTAGCCTATTTGGGAGACCGCTAGACGAAAGCGTGAGGTCGCAGTTTCAAACCCCGGGCCCGTACCAATGAGCTCTTTGGAGTTTATGTATGTTCATACCACTGGCCTTTCGGTGAAGGAAACCTGCATGTACGGAGAAGGAATTCAATGGCATATGTGAATCCACCAACCCGCACTGGGCTAGCGTGTTGGATATGGCCCAATCTCCCTTTCGGGGGTAGGCTAAAAGTCCAGCAGTGGACTGTTAAAAGGCTGATTATGATGATGATGAAAAAAAGGTGAAAAAATAATTTTTATCAAAGCTATAATTACGAAATTGTAAAGGGGTGCACTGTGACTTTTTTGTTCGAACGGTCTGAAAATAATTATATTTTTAGGCATTGGTGGGGGGCGATGCCGACATCAACATGCCCTGTTGTACTGTACAGTATAAAAGATTAAAACATTTGTGCAACAATATGCAAGAGAGATAGCTCTAGCCAAGGACTGGACTCTTATAAACGTTTACACCCTGACTTATTTTTAACTATCACACTGAAAAAATCTCATTGCCTTTAATATCTACTATCTGATTATAGGATTACTTGCTTATGTTATTTATTCCAGTTGTTTCCAACGTTGAATCCGAACCAACAATTTCACTCGATATATTAATCACATTGCTGCCGGTAATGCGCTCACCCACTCGTTTGATTGGTGTAAAATTATAGCGATGAAACCAATGATTTTACAGTCACAGATGAGCGAACACGATACACAGGAAATAAATAAAACAAGAATCAGTCGTAGGACTGCAGGTTAGAAGTGAAAACTTAAGTAGTAATTTACCTATTTCACAAGAGAAAGTGCTGTATTCAAATATTACGGATACCTATATACGGGGTGAAAGGGGAACACTCTCGAAGCCAAAAGAAGGTAATTGTACTCATTATCATGAACAACTTTTACTATGGGACAAGCATACGTTCAAGCGACGTATCTATCTCATTTTCATCATCGAAGGAGAACGCATGAATTCGTGTTTATTTGGCCAAGTTTACGATGAAATATTGGAATGCATTCTGATATTTTATTAATGGTGGTAAATACCTTCGGTAAACGAATTTATATGGAAAACAGAGTTGATTTTTGCTATTGAATTGATTTGAGGCACAGAGTACAGTAGTTTTGCATAATAAACATGACGTAACTCTTGAGTGTAATTATAATAATACATAATATAACACTGGTCGATAGGTTAACCTAATAAGGTTAACCTATTAACTGTATTGTTTATTTACCGTCTTCGAAAAAGGAGGACGGTACTCAATTCGGCCATTTTATATATTTTTTAATTATAACTCTAGAACACAATGTTGTTGAGGGTCGCGGGCATCCAGTAGATGCAGATGGCAGGCTGTCGTTCAGTGTGGAGGTTAAAGGGGGAGGCCTACAGCAGTAGATGTCTTCTGGCTGATGATATGATGAACTCTGGAAATTAGGTTGGCAGCTTTATATAATTATAGTAGCTTACGGCACAATATCTCAAAATTCTCTACAAATCGGTCGCGTTTGGTAAATTTTTGATCTATTTGACTTACCAAAACGGTTTGACAATGAATGTTCAAAGCCAAATCGTTGGAAATACTGGAATCGTAATTAATTTATTAATTTGGGTGTCATCAAATCACAAGTATATCGGTTTCTTCTAGGCAAGCATGCTCCAACGTAGACCATATCATCGTTTAAGATCAAGCGAAATGGTCGTCAAACGCAAGCCTATTATTTATTAAAAAAAAAAAAAAAGATTCTACGTTTCTAATCCGTATGGACAAAGATTGGAACAATCTGCTCGCTTCCTTGTTTCCTGAGAGATATAACCTGGGCCTTTTGAATAGGTATCTTCTAAGTCTCCGTGCTTCATCATCGACCACAATTTCATCGCTTACCAATAGGCGAGTAGATGGTAAAACGACTTTAAAAAAAGTGCTAAATCTTATTCTAAATATTTTGTCTCCATAACGATTTAAGTAAGCCACACAGTTCACAATCCTTGTTGGAAACTCGTGAATTTTTTTCTCAAGTCCCAAAACTTTAGTGAAAATAATATCCTCACTATCAACGTAACCTCAAAGATATAACCAGCAGCGCTCCGCAGCCGTAAACGTTTTATTTCCGTCGCAGTGCGACGCCAAATGAAGCAATGTGATGAATCGTCGGAATATGCTGATTCTTGCTAAGCCGCGCGCTTTCTTTGAAGCTAATTTGAATGTATGAAATTGGGATTACTAGATTATTACCACGCACGCACGAACTTTCCGCTTACGAATTTATTCAGGAACTGAGTCTTTTTAGTTGTTTTTCTTTTTAACCTTAAGTAGGCCTGTGTTACCGCGATTTTTAAGCCTGTGTGTGACTTTAGGCTATCTCTGGGAGGCGATTTAACATCTAACATGACGAGTGCGAAAGTGACAGGACGATGCTATAACGGCTAAGATAATATTATAACCACTTGATCGCGCACGAGTCATAATTTTCTTGTTCAAGATGTTAAGCTACGGTCGCGGGGGGTATCCTATGGCGCTTGTGATTGGAGACTCAACGCTTACGATTGGAAACTCAAAAACCTAAGATTGGCCTGCTCGAAAAAGAGTATGCTCAAAGTGTAACCTTTGGCTTACGGCGGGGTAAAGGATGTGGAGTAAAGTGGTTATATCGTTATGTATAAGGGTCAGTAAAATAATCTCTCGCACGTGAAAAGATCTGTACAGGCTTGGCCAAATGATCTCGTCCCTCACTGTAAAATGGTACAGCGCAGCGGCGATGTGGCACGCCATGGCGACATACCGTGTAAATTCGTGGTACAGCGTTGCAGTGTTTTAAGATGCCACCGCCGTTTCATGTAAGGTACTTGCAGACGATGCGTCGTACAAGTTGCAAGTAGCTACTTTAGTATCTTGGGGTTGCTATATAGTACAGACTTGTGAAATGATCTGAGCAATTACAGGTTAGTTTTGACAGTTAAAACATTGAGTACAGGCTATAATGGACCATGCAACATGGGCACATAACATAAGTGTGGTCTTGTGGACAGGACGCGCAAGCTTTCGTGCGATACTTAAATAATCACATACAACAAGAATACAGCAAGTTGAAAATATCTTTTATTTAACACGCAAGATCCTACAATACAGCTATTACGCATCGTCTGCATCGTTTTGCTTATGCAAGTGGCAGTGGTAGTGGTCAGTATCACTGCCACTTGCACGAAGCAAAACGATGCAGACGATGCGTAGTAACTACTTGCTACTTGTACTACACATCCTTTGCAAGTGTCTTTAATTCCAGTTGTGATAACCTGTGAAGTGGCAGAGAATGATTCATCAAGGTGCGTCAGCCATCGACACAACACGACGACGTCGTAAAACGATGTAGTAGCTTGACGCCACGCCCTGTACCGTATCACGTGCCGGCGCCCCACCGCGGTGATGTGGCCAGGCCCTAACGCGCGTTTGAGCACTTGTAGGTGTTAATTATGCTATCCCTGGATCCGGGGTTTAAAGTACTGCTTCGGTATCCCCTGCCTGTCGTAAAAGCCGACTAAAAGGGGGCTTTTGGGCTTGTGGGTGGTCATATTTTGGGATCTGACATCCCATCCAGCAAGGCCAGGGAAGACAACGACGCGGTATGGCCCACGCCGTTGTAAAGGAAAGGAACGGAAATGCCCTGAGCATTTCCCGGGAGCGTTGCTTCAGGCGGTGTGCTAGGAGGATACCGGTGCGTTCCTATAGAAATCCCGGTACCCTCCGTCTGGCACAAAGTTCGGCCACCGAGGGGGTTTTAGTGGGTGCAATCTCACATAACCCAGCTTCACCCCAATGCAGCTGGATATCTTTTGAAGATTTCCCAACCCGTCAACAAAAAAAAAAGGTGTTAATTATGTTCTTGGGTTTACTTCGTTGTGCACGCTAATATTAACTTAATTGCAACGAAGCGAGTACCATTTTTCATATAAATGTTCTGACATTAAGGCTGACTTGAGTGGTCGGCCTAAACAAACATACCGCAGTATTTTATTTTTATTCTGTTCGTCCAGTCACCAACGTAGCGTTGAACAGCATTGTATGGAATAATAAGATTTTTCGCTTGTAAAAACAACGCGAAGTCATTTACAGTGAAAACTTCCTACCACGATTACATTCTAAAATGTACACTCGTAAACAAAAGTACTGCGAGTGAACAGGAAAATGAGCTTTAAGCGTACTCAGGAATTAGAGTTCCGCTTAGTTTTTCCATTATGACTAGAACAGTGTAATGCAGTGACTTGGTTAGTGCATATTTAAATTGAACACTAAACGGATTTTATCGCGTGTATTTTTTATTATTAAAATTCCCGACGTTTCAAATACTTTGCAGTGTCAATGGTTACAGGCAGACTAGATGTCGGATGTCTATAAGATTTTGTCGCGACGGGCATGCTAGCCCTTTACAACCGGAACTTTTTTTTTCAGATTCTGACTGTGAAATCTTTTTTCTGGTTTTCGGCTATGTCTAAAGAGCCATTTTTTTTTTCATCCTATGTTTATAGTTTACTGTTGTTTGTTGTTTACGATCGACGCCGAGTGTGCACGGAAAAAGTGAAACGTTTGGCGCCAATTTTTTTTAAAAATCAAACTCACTCTCGTATCAGCCCGTGTGTAAAGGGCTAGACCAGCTAGATGTACCTGGCTGTAGTAACCAGTGGTGCTATTATTAAGATTTTAAGTTTTGTCGTTTGAAGTAAATATCTGTATCTTGAATCCAACCGGTTTGATTTGATATAAAACAAAAAATTCAAAAGCATCACATAAAAAACAACTGAACACAAATTTATCTATACTAATATTATAAAGAGGAAAGATTTGATTGTTTGTTTGCATTGAATAGGCTCCGAAACTACTGAACCGATTTGAAAAATTCTTTCACTGTTGGGATGCTGCACTATCTCCGGTTTACATAAGCTATCTATCCCGGCTTCGCCCGTGCAAAGCAGGGGCGGCCTACTAGTATTGAATAATTTTACTCTTGCACCTTAATAATAGCTATGTCGATGACTCTGGTTCTTTGGCGAATATCCACGTTTCGGATTTTATTGCGCAAAGAAACTCCGAGCATAGCTCTCTTCATTGCATCCAGTGGATGCAAAAGGCAGACGTCGTTCAGTGTGGAGGTTTTCTGGCTGATGATGACCTTAATAAAGTTTTATTACTGCTTTTTAGGTCTATTTTTTACAAGGTTACATGGAGCTGAGCTACCTACCAACCAAACAACTTAAAAAAAAAAGATTATTTAAAAGAAATTAGTATTTTGTCTTATTTTTTCAAGTTGTCATGCATGTTTCATGGTCTCAATAACCGACTTCAAAAAGAAGGGATGTTCTCAATTCGATCCAAATTTTTAATAAGTTTTCTCTGCGCACTTCATAAATTTTCTGTGTAATAACTTCAACAGAAACCAAAACTAAAAAAAAAACTTTTCCAGATATCTCATCTGCACAATTTAAGTAAAAAATTTAGCCTTTTCTTGTTCTGTATCAATCAGAACCATAGGTACTGACAGGAAAAATGCACTGCTCTAAACACGCAAGCTAAGGATTACTGTGCATTATTCTATTGCTCTGCGTTGCTTTATGGACTGTTTAGTGGTTTTGAATGTGATTGTACTCCCTTAATGGCATTTGTGTTTTCTTTGTAGGGAAATGATGTTCAAAATTGGTGTATACTGTATATGTCTATCAATTTGAAACGTTATTAAAAAGTTTTTTTTCTAAATTAAAGTTTAAAAAACTAAAAACACACTTTAGTGACTCGTTAAATCAAATCAATGGAGTATCCCAAACTCGAGAAGTTTACAAGTAGCTATTGAAAAGTTTCACTATCTGTCCTGGCTCCACTATCAGATTTGTTCAATGGTACCAAATAATTTTACTGTCATCCGAAAGGTTGCAAAGTTAAATCGATTGGGCAAATTAGAAGCAGGCAAAAATTTACTACCAAGATTTGTTTACATTGTCAGTTAGTTACAAGTGAAGCTAATAATAAAGCGTTTAAAACAAGATCTTCCAGCAAATCACATTTTGAATTTAATAATCATCGTCGTCGAAAACAGCCTTCTTTCACTGTGTACAGGGCGAATCTCGATTGCAAAACCATACAAAACCGACCGACTATAAGTTTCGAAAACAAGGCCCCCATATACTCATCCGCGATGCACAGAGTACAAATTACAATAATTAACTTACCAAGATTCGCTTCTAAACGCAGTCCTAGTAATAGTAGTTGTCTGGGACTAAAGAAATTGAACCTAGTAAAGGTCCAATTTCTTTGTCTGGGACGCAGTCATACCTACATGCTACTACAATAATATATCATACATGTACCTATATAACAATGACCCAAGCATCTTATATATACCCTAAAATAGGTAAAACGTCCTTGCAATGACCAACCAAAATCTGACGTTTCTAAAACAAAGTGACAATGACAATAAAAATCCGACCAGCTGTAAGTTAACAAAAAATAATCTCACGGTCAGGCTAACGCTTTTAGCAACTGGTTGCGCACAGTTTAACTTAAATATTTATTCAAATACGAAAAACTATTTTTGACGCAGTTAGTTTTTTTGATAATTTTTATTTTACAGAAGATACGATAAATTGTTATCATCGTCATCTAAATCAGTTTTAGTATACAAATAGACAAATGTGATTTAAGCTTTTCACCAATATTTCCGATTTCTTCTTTCACTAACACATGTACTCATTTCCGAACTCCCACATGTTTTTACACAGAGTTGATTGAAAAGAGCTAATTGGCAACAGTGTGGCGTTCGCAATCAATGTCGCCCGCTGCGCAAACTCTACCGAAAGCGTGACGTCATGAATAGACGGTTTACTGATAATTAAGGCACCTATGCCACAGTGCAAAAAATGTAATAGGCAAAAGTACTTTAGTCCCTTCACTGTGGGATGATTGCTGACACCTTACCCTTATTCTCTATCAAATACACATTTCTTTATTTGTCTGTTTTTTTCATTTTCTGAGTTTGTGTTTTGGTCTCTCCTGTTAAGTTTTGACATCCCGTATTAGGAGAGTAATCTATAAATGGACTTTATACTCTCATTCTCTCACCATCATCATCATCATAATCATCATTTCAGCCGTAGGACGTCCACTGCTGGACATAGGCCTCCCCTATCGATCTCCAAAAGAGCCGGATGGAAGCGGCCTGCATCCAGCGTTTCCCTGCGGTCTCTTTTAGGTCGTCTGTCCATCTTGTGGGTGGACGTCCTACGCTGCGCTTCCCGGTCCGTGGTCTCCATTTGCAGAACCCTTCGGCCCCATCGGCCATCTGCTCTGCGTGATATGTGCCTCAGTCTCTATATCACATAAACTCGTAACGCGACTGCGTAACGTTATTTGCGTGGAATTAGCAATGTGAAGTTTGCTCATGTGATGAGATTCATAATGCGCTCGTTGTGGCCAATGGGGCTGAAAAGTTTTCGAATGGAGACCATGGACCGGTAAGAGCAGCGTAAGACGTCCTAAGACAAGACAGACAGACGACCTAAAAAATACCGCAGGGAAACGCTGGATGCAGGCCGCTTCCATCCCTTTTGGAGATCTATGGGGGAGGCCATGTCCAGCAGTGGACGTACTATGGCTGGAATGATGATGATGATGTGTCCTAGGCAAGGTTATGTGGCCTTGTACATCGCGGGATCATGGTTTTTGTATGTATATCAACACGTACCTAACTCATAAAACACTATTGCGACAATTTTGGTACGTAAATTGCAATAGCGTGGATAGACGCGTTAACAGATTCACGTTGTTGTTATAATGCATGATTTAACTATCAACTTTAGTGGTTACCTGTCGAATATTTGTAAACTTACATATTTATTCCTAGTTATTAATTGATATAATATGACGTTAATTTTGACGACATTAGAAATACTGTCGGGAACGAGTGGATGCGAATAGCGAGAGACCGGGGAGAGTGGCATAAACATAAAAGGATAGGAAATATAAAATATAAAACATAAAGGGAGGCCTATACCCAGCAGTGGGTCACTCAGGGCTGATGATGATGACGTTAAGTTTACTACTACAATATAAAGTCTCTTGTTTTCATCATGTTCATATACGGGGTGTAAGGGGAACACTCTCGAAGCTAAAAGAAGGTAATTGTACTCATCATTATGAACAACTTTTACTATGGGACCAGCCCTGAAATTGCGAAAAAAATATCAGCTGTTCTATAGCAAACGGTCATTGACACTCGACAAAATGTATGGAACAGCTGTTTTTTTTTCGTGATTTCAGCGTTGGTCCTATTATATACTAAAAGTGGTTCATAAGAAAAGAAAGAAAAAAGAAAATAAATTTTTATTCGACACCTTTACAAAAAACTTATATCTAGAGGATACAATTAGTGTCGAATGGGTCCATCTCGTCATAATGATGAGTACAATTACCTTCTTTTGGCTTCGAGAGTGTTCCCCTTACATCCTGTATACATTAGTGTGTATTTCGTGGTTAACGATGCTGGTATTATATTGTAACTAGCAATTTTTTTTTCTGTATATTTTTGTAGTAGTATATTTTGTATTGGCTGCATGTTGACTCCTAAAAAAAAAACACCATTTCGTTTGCAGCTAATGAGTGCTTGGAAAAAGACATTACTGCTTTTCCATTTTCTGTGTCCCTATTTGCCCACACATCACAGTATAAAGAATGTCAGTGTGTCATTTACAGAGCGGGGCGCCTAATTCAATCAGTGTCAATCAGGCGTCACGTTGATTAAATCGCACTTGCGTCAGTTCAACCGCAGAATAACCGGATATATTAACCGGTTATAGTCAATTATTACAGTTATAACAGGAAATAGACGGCCATAACTGGTTGTAACTAGATTTGACGAGTGTTGATTAATTTGTGGTAAGAATGTTAATGGTGCTTACTACAGTGCAGCCGCTGAGAGAATGCCTCTGACAGCTGAAATAACTTTGTAAAAATTTAATGAAAGCATTTTCATTTAATATTTTACTGCTGTATATTGGCTATCAGCTTCAATCTTATGTACAAAAAGCTAGTAAAAGTGATCAGAATTTACTGTTTTCGTTTACCATCATCATCATCATCATCATTTCAGCCGTAGGATTTCCACTGCTTGACATAGGCCTCAAATTCAAATTCAAATTATTTATTTGTCAGAACATGGTAGGTACACATACATATAAAGTAGCATACATGGTCGTAAGAATGGAGACGTATCTCATGTCCTTGCCTGTTACAGTGTACAAATGTTAGTTTTTATATATTATTATTATTAGTTTATGTTACAGTTAAAAAAATAACGAAATTATGTGTAAGTTAGAATATTGTTAGAATCATATTTTGGTTTGGTTGTATTTTATACCTTAATTGGATGTTTATTACTACCTATATAAGCTATTATTATCATTTTATCTTTTCCTAGTACCTAGTCTTTTAAGTTTATTTTTAAACATTCCAATATTTAATTCTCTGCCTCCCGCATAAAAAGCTCCTCCAAAAGAGCGTTGGAAACGGCCTGCATCCAACGTTTCCCTGCTTCTTGCAGGGAATGTTTTGCTTGTTTCGTTTCGTTCAGATTTTTACAATGTCAGATGCATTATTTTAGCGGCCACACTTTAAAAAAACCTTTTTTATGATTGACTAGTTACTTGGTTTTTTCATTGCGAATAAGTCCGCGTTTGACCAACCACTCGCCTGTTTGTAAGTGAAAATGTGGTCAAAGATGAAGCACGCAGACTGAGAAAACCAGTACTTAACTGATTTTAACTGACAGAACCGTAAAAAAGCATTGGTTTAAGTGAGAGCTAGCTTCCAATAAAGGTCAGGACACACCTTTCAGCTTTTCTTTTTCACTTGATAATAGAAGTTAACCAAACGAGCCTATAGTGCTCGTATGTTCTGAAAGTGCTATAGCGTTGTCCTAGTTATCATAATAATCACCCTACCTAATCCACTGCTGGAAATAAGTCTTGGCATAATCAGCTAACTATATAAGATTCGCTGATTATGGAGGCTTGTGTTTCTCCGTGTGTGTTGCCAGTGATGAGTTAATAGTACTGAGACGAGGTCCTCAACTGTTGGCCTTTTGGAAAAACTCAGAGTCACACAGCGGGCAATGGAGAGAGCTGTGCTCGGAGTTTCTTTACGCGATATAATCCGGAACGTGGATATTCGTCAAAGAACCAGAGTCACCGACATAGCTATTAAAATGTGCAAGTTGAAGTAGCAATGGTCAGGTCACATCGCTAGAAGGACCGATAACCGATGGGGAGGAAAGGATCTTGAGTGGAAACTACGAACCGGAATACGCAGCGTAGGTAGGCCTCCCACTAGATGGACCGACGATATTGTGAGAGTCGCTGGCATCCAGTGGATGCAAAAGGCAGGCTGTCGTTTAGTGTGGAGGTTAAAGGGGCAGGCTTATGTTCAGCAGTGGACGTCTTCTGGTTGATGATGATGTGTCTCTGCCAAATCACGCCATTCAGAATGAACTTTAGGTTTTTTGCCTGGACACTGTCAAGCGTTACATATTGTCACTCCATCGAGTCTCAGGCATTCTACGCTACGTTTAGTCTTTTCTCTAAAACATATCTAAACGAAAACCCATACGAAGCGCTTTGATTCCACTTTTATTGTGCGAACTGCTAGTCTGTGGAATGCGCTGCCTGAATGGGTGTTTCGCGATAGTTACAATCTGGGTGTCTTCAAATCACGTGAGAACCGGTTACTTCTAAGCAAGCGTGCTCCATCGTAGACCGCATCATCGCTTATCATCTGGCGAGTTGGCGGTCAAACGCAAGCTTATTGTGAATAAAAAACTACCCCAGCGATTATCGGTTTTGCCACAGATATGACTGGCCCACAGCACAGTCACTACAGCTTGCTTATACGCTTATAGCAATGTGGCTGAGCTACAACGATACCTCACCTTTGGTTATCTGGGAAATTACTTCCTACCGCCATAATACATAGTAAATCTCCATAATTGTAGTCCTGACCTTCGAGTAGGTACTCTGCTGAATTAACTTCTTGTCGGTCCCTTTATTCATTTTTCCCCGGTATTGGGTTGTAGCCTAGGGTTGTCGAACTACTAAATTACAGCAATATTTTCTCTTTTATTATATCGGTGAGAGTACAGAAAAAATGCGCGGGAAACAGAATTCCGTCGAGTAATTTATTGCCAGTTGTTATTTTATTGGGGATCTAGGCTGTTGACTTGTGTATTACATGCTATCCTCACCAATATTAAAACGCGGTTATTTTTCGGATGGTTGGGTCTTTAATTACGTTAAAACGTCACGGGTTAATAAGGTTTTATGCACAGATATAGTTCAAGGACTATTGTCCAAAAATAATGATGAGAAGGCTTCCTGTGACTGCACGTATGAATAACTGGCATCAGATAGATTTTATAATCATCATCATCAGCCCGGAGACGTCCACTGCTGAACAAAGGCCTCCCCCTTTAACCTCCACACTGAACGACAGCCTGCCTTTTGCATCCACTGGATGCCAGTGACTCTCACAATGTCGTCGGTCCATGTAATGGGAAGCCTAACTACGCTACGTCTTCCGGTTCGTGGTCTCCACTCAAGAACCTTTCTTCCCCATCGATTTTATAATATAACTAGTAGGCCGCCCCTGCTTCGCACGGGCGAAGCCGGGATATATACCCTATGTCAACCGGGGATAGTGCAGCATCCCAACAGTGAAAGAATTTTTCAAATCGGTTCAATAGTTTCGGAGCCTATGCAATGCAAACAAACAAACAATGAAATCTTTCCTCTTTATAATATTAGTATAGATTTGTATAGATAGTATAGATAAGTATGTATATGTTTTTTTTTTGTTGATGTTTTTTTTTTTTTTTTTTTTTTTCATTGGGTTTTAGCCGGGCTATGTGAAATTGCATCGGTGGCCGACCTCTGTGCCAGACGGAGGGCACCGGGATCTTCACAGGAACGCACCGGTACCCTCCTAGCACACTTTCTGAAACAATCCCGAGAAATGCTAACTAAGGGCATTTTAATTCCTTTCCTTAACAACAGTGTGAGCCAAACTACGCCATTGCTTCCCTTGGTTTGCTGAATTTTGTTGCTTGTCTAACATAATATTATTACCCTAAATGACCTTGTTGATAAGTTTGCTAAATCTGAACGACAGTTCAGATCTAGTAAGCTTGTTGCACTTGGACCACACACCTAAACACCGTATTGACGTGCTGCTCCTATGATCCTACCCTACAAGTCAAATAAAAAACATTGGACAGACGCCGGAGGTTGGAATCGTAGCAGCTGTAACACAGGTCTTCCTAGAACAGCTGCTTACGAGACACCTACAGAGAGGTACTTATTTATAAATGTTAATTTTAGACTTGTTAAAAATGTTAGGTTAAAAAATGTAAAATTATAAATATTGGAATAAATGAATTGAAAAAAAATGAATTGAATTGCTTCCCTTGGTTTGCTGAATGGGAATTCAGGTCCCCAAATCTGGTCACCCACAAACAAAAAGGCTTTTAGTCGGCTCTTATGACATGCTGGGTATCATCATCATCATCATTTCAGCCATAGGACGTCCACTGTTGGACATAGGCCTCCCCCATTTATCTCCAAAAGGGCCGGTTGGAAGCTGCCTGCATCCAGCGTTTCCCTGCGGTCTCTTTTAGGTCGTCTGTCCATCTTGTGGGTGGACATCCTACGCTGCGCTTACCAGTCCGTGGTTTCCATTCTAGAACCAGAATGCTGCGTATACCGAAGCAGTATTCTAAGACCCCGGCTCCAGCCTTCATATTGTCTACCAGCTTATCTTGAAACATTAATATGGTCATATTGCCAGGAAAGGCAGCGACAATCTAGGAAAAAAAACATTGTTGCATTAGCACGATATGCCTTTCGCCTTTTCGATATTTTGTCGTACAGCCGCTTACCATCAAACAGACCACCTGCCAGTATGACTCTTTTTTATATAAAATATCGGATATAGAGCTTCGCGCCACCACCGTCCACGATATGTCTTTGATATTACTTACATTGAATTTAAATGGTCAATAATTATTATTTTTATATAATAATAATAATAATAATGAGGCATAATTGGCGGGTGCCGTACCTCATACCATAGACCTGTTTTCCCATCAACAAGTTGTTCACCTCAATAGCCCAGACTTTTTATATCCTATACTGTACAATAGTTTAATCCACATCACATAATTGTATTTTTATATTCAACGGGGCCTCTTGGTGTTGGCTTCGGCTCCACCAATGCCTACCAAATGTCCGGGCTAGACCCGTGTTTATATTGAAATAAAGTGTTATAATAATAATAAAAATAAAGTGCAGCACACCTCTCGACACCCTAAGCCACCCACGCCAATGTTGCCTCTCCGGTGCCAAAATGCGGCAGCCATTATGGGGGGCCCATTTAGTGGGTGGCAAGTCATCACCCGCCAAAATATTTTGAAATGAGGCATAATTGGCGGGTGCCGTACCTCATACCATAGACCTGTTTTCCCATCTACAAGTTGTTCACCTCAATAGCCCAGACTTTTTATATCCTATACTGTACAATAGTTTAATATTCCATTTTATACACATCACATAATTGTATTTTTATATTCAACGGGGCCTCTTGATGTTGGCTTCGGCTCCACCAATGCCTACCAAATGTCCGGACTAGACCCGTGTTTATATTGAAATAAAGTGTTATAATAATTTATTCAAAAATATATTAAGGTCTGACAAAAATACAAAACATAAGTAAACATAATTAGGTCTATAAAACACGTGAGCCTGAACTAGGTAATCCTATGTTTCAGGCGAAAAGAGCTTAATAATAACATGCATTATTATAATCTAATAATCATTATAATATAATTTAAAAATAAAACAAATTAATCAATTGCCTAGTTAACACAATGCAACTACAGGTACAAAACATAAAACATAAATACGATGTATTAAGAAAACAATATTAGGTAAAAATATTAATAAAATAATGCAGGTACATTGTTTAAATAGCAGTGATAACCCTACATAACCCTAACGAGACTTTCAATAAAATAGGAGGGAGTGAAAAAGCAATCTACTGATCTATACACAAACGGCTCCGAGTTCGAGAGTAATCAGCTAGCTTGTTCGATGAGCTTAAAAGTATTGAACATTTGTTAGAAATTTTTAAACAAACTGAGATGTTCATAGGACCTCTAGTATAGTATATTTCTCTATGACAGTACTTATACATATGTTTTACGATTATAAATTGAAAATTAAAGGAATGAATCAGCCGTTGAATGATTACTTTATGTCCAAAGCTTTTAAAACGCAAATGGTAACCCCCTCATATTGTTGCTTTAGAACAAAAATTGGTACTACAGTAATATGATTACTAACGGAATATTCACCGTGATAAGGTTGTAGATGGAGCTCCCGACAAAAAAGAGAAGTAAATAGAACGGAAATGAGAAGGAAAATCTGTTACCTGGCATTATGAGTGAACCTTGATTCATCATCATCATCATCAGCCAGAAGACGTCCACTGCTGAACATAGGCCTCCCCCTTTAACTTCCACACTGAACGACAGCCTGCCTTTTGCATCCACTGGATGCCAGCGACTCTCACTATGTCGTCGGTCCATCTAGTGGGAGGCCTACCTACGCTGCGTCTTCCGGTTCGTGGTCTCCACTCAAGAACCTTTCTTCCCCATCGGTTATCGGTTCTTCGAGCGATGTGGCCTGCCCATTGCCACTTCAACTTGCAAACCTTGATTGAACATTCTTATTTAAATCAACGCGTTGAACTCCGCATCACAGTTGCTAATTGATTTCGAATGACTGACGTTTCGATTATATGGGTGCAACCTCCGACGAAAATAAAATTAATTGACGGGGCCCAGAAGAAGCGCATTTTTGATGATTACAAAATGAGCGCCGGCGCTCATTTCGTTTCAGTCGGTCTCTAGCCGTGGCGACACGCGTCTATTGTTAAAAAAAGAATTGAATGGTGTGCGGCCTCCCCTCTAATACGCTGTGTAAATCAGCTCATTGATTTGGTCTTTTTTATGTAAAAAGAGTGGAAAATAAGCATGCTGCCCACCTGATGGTAAGCAGAAACCACTGCAATATTAGCGGTGTTATCGGTGCTTTGCCAGCCTATAGAGTTATAGTTGCAGGCACCTTTTTTGAAACGCTTCATCACCATCATGATTTTTGGCTATGATGCTTACACTTACTTATCTTTAATACTGATAAATAAAATGTAATATGCATGAGGCATTAAACTCTGTCAATGATGTCAACTTATGACCAAAATAAGTGATGGTGCGATGACAGGGGACCGATTGAATAAATTCACGTTTTATGCATTTAAATCGTGTGATTTTTGTGCTTTATCATAGTATATTTCCAATATATTCTGGCATTTTAGACGTGTTTGAGATGGAATAGAATTTATGGCGCTGAAATAACTAAACATATGCCAATTTCGTTCTCTTATATATTATGTGTCTATTGCAGCATGTGACAGTGAGACGCCTGAAGCTACCATGACCTTGTATCCATTAGCCTTGTTTTGTATACATAAGGTAGTAACAAAGAGAAATGATTTTTTTTATAAAAAAAATACGGTTATGGACTTTATTTGTGTCTAATTTTCACACAATGATTTTCATATAATGTCGATTTTTTAATTAGTTTCCATCTCTAATGCAGTGGGTTCAGGGGTAAATGCGAATTACCCGTGCACGCTGAAAGGGACGGGAAGGGAACGGAAGGGAACAGAAGGGAACGGAAGGGAACGAAAGGGAAGGTAGGGAACGGAAGGGAACGGAACGTAAAGGAACGGAAGGGAACAGAGAGGAACGAAGAGGAACAGGGGGGTGGGATAGAAGAGTTTTTCAATTGTGTATAATGGTGTTAACAAAGGTCATAAAATCATTATAAGTATCAACAATCACTATCCATAACTAATTAGAAACTTAGATAACAATACAGATACTAGAAATATACAATAACGTATACCAGCTATAAAGGCGGTAAAAAAAGAACATACGTTCAGTTAACTTTAGGACTTTCTATATAACTATTCAATGCCAACATATTTTTATTTTTTTTCGTGAGCATGGATACAATGTCCTTTAGACGTACCTAATATTAGATAAGTTATCATAGTCTTAAATGGCGTCAAACAAGTCATAGTCACAGTCAGAGTCAATTGGTATTTTTTAATTCATATCTGTTCATTTTGTTTTTATGTTTGCACATATTTTAAGTTACAATTCAGATCTAAACCTATAACAGAAGATATAATGTTTTGTAAGATTGTAATTTGTGTAGTGTATACAATAAAAATTACCCTCTTCTTCATTTGAATACAGTATGGAATGAAATCGGTACTAAACACACAATGTTACAAATTGTCAGGTGACAATGTAGTAGTCAATAAAATTTGATGGCCCTGTAAGTTATACCAAGCTACAAGATTGGCCCAATAAATGGATATAACGATTCAGGTGATCAGATTATTTTTGCCGAAGACAAAGACTACCATATATTTACCTGGTACGAAATTAATACCTGATACGAAAAGCAATAATATTTTTAGAAAAAAAAGAACCGACTTCATGAATATACCTACATTTACAAAATGAAACTAACAAGTGGAACTGAAATACTTTGTATCCATGGTCATGAAAAATTTAATTAAAAACAACAGGGCCCAGTCGCCATGGAGACGCTTCTTTGTTTTTTTTGAAGTTCTGTTCTTGGAACAGCTCCTCTATGTTTGCTGTTCAGACAGCGTCGCTAGTAGAGAACAAAGTATGAAATTCACCTAAAATTTAAATACTATGCAAGCGACATAACGTCTAAATTGGAGTAAATGTCAAATAAACTTACTACTACTTACTACTTACTTACTGCTATTACTTACTTACTTTTTTATTGGTGTAAATGGCATTGTGAAGTACATAATTGATACATTGTTTGTACAATGTGGCTCGGACGTTTTTTGGCTGTTTCCACATTAGAGCAAATACAAAAATTAAAGAAATACGTTTGTTGTATAGGGTCCCCCTTTACTTTTTGTTTCTTTAAGCTACGACGTACAAGCGTCAAACTTGGCATGATTATAGAACACACTTTGAAGTATAACAACAAATAATAAATAATGGCCAAGTGCGAGTCAGTGACAAGTTTCTGTTCATTACCAAGTTAAAACTGGTAATTTCGTTATTGAATTTTGTGGTGGTACGGAACCCTCAGTGCGCGAGCCGTCATACTTGGCCGGTTTATTTCAAATTGCTTTTCTTTTTTCAAAATTGTGCAAAGCGATTTCACTTTTGATAGTGTGAACTGCTAGTCTATGGAATGCACTGCCTGAATCGGTATTCCCCGATAGTTACATCAGTTTATGAGTGAATCAGCTTCTTCTGTAGACAAGCATGCTCCATCGTAGACCGCACCATCGGGCGAGATGGCGGTCAAGCTCGAGCTCAATAAGCAATAAATAAAATAAAATAATTGGATGTGAAAAGGTAACTTGTATCACGTCTGCGAAACTACTTCCGGTATATCTGAAAATATCTTCGGGTATTCAGAGAACTGCCATCAAATGTTTCCCTATATTGTAAACGCAATAGTTAGTAATAGTTAGTTTGGTTGTTAGACCGTCGTTACGCCAAATTGGCGGGCTTTATGGTATTAACACATGGAAATTTCTCGTGTAACCTCGCAATGTGCGAGATACTAAAACGAAATAAGAACGGGCATGTTGTGCGTCAACGTGCCGTCAAAAGTGTGAGCAATTACATTCAAAAAAGTCACAGAGTATTAACTATCCATCCATATAAAATAGATTTTTATAGAAAAGATCATCATCATCATCAGCCAGAAGACGTCCACTGCTGAACATAGGCCTCCACCTTTAACCTCCACACTGAACGAAGGCCTGCCTTTTGCATCCACTGGATGCCCACGACTCCCACAATGTCGTCGGTCCATCTGTGAGCGGCCTATCTACGCTGCGTCTTCCGGTTCGTGGTCTCCACTCCAGAACCTTTCTTCCCCATCGCATATCGGTTCTTGATTCTTCGAGCGATGTGGCCTGCCCGTTGCCACATCAACAACCCGTTGCAAATTTTAACAGCTATGTCGGTGACTCTGGTTCTTTGGCTAATATCATAGAAAATATAAAATATATAATAGAAAAAGTAGCTCAATTAAATTCTTAAATCTTTATTTCAAATACGTACACTAAGATACACTTTCGAAACGTCACAAAAATACAAAGCTAAAACAAGAAACAATTTACAAACAATACATTTGGTAGAAATCCTAATACAATTCGAACTCACATCCTCACAACAAGGTGTTCCCAAGTTTCAGTGGTAAAAAGCTACCAAACTTGTTTGGTAGGTTTGCACTTCTCAATTTTATAACATTATATAATAAAATAAAATAAAATCTTTAACACAGTTAAAGTGTAGTAATTTTTTTAATTAATGTTAAATTCGGTCACACGCAACCTTATAACTATTAAACAATATCTGGCATAATTACCTAACTACGGTGTGGTTCATGCCATTTTTATTTAAAAAAAAACGGATAAAAACCTATATAATATAATTATATCGAAACAGTAGGTAATTAATAACACTCTGGTTACACACAATAATTAATTTTGGGTACGGAACCCTAAAACAGCAAAGCTTTTATATGGCAAGACCATTCCATAAACAGTTTTGTTCCGCGAATATTTTCCATTTATTCGCATCGCACCTCGAAAGTGTTAACGACTTCGACCAACTCTAAAGTTGGATGGTATTTTTTCGGCTTCATAAAACTGGAATATTTTCGGCAGGAAATGCTTTTGGAGGCTATTATGCTTCTGATGTTGTGCTAAAATATGCTTAATTGCTTGAAAGAATCTTTAGTACTTAGAAAGCGGAGTTAGTCTTTGGTAGCTTTAACTCTCTATTCAGAGCAATGCATTTAAAATCTTGAAGAAAGTAACTTATTTACTTTTTCGACATTGCAACCCCAACTGTTATTTTGGGAATGCTCTGAAGTGTTTTTGACCAATTTATTTTTATTTTTTATAATACAATTCATCTTTATTACACACCGAAAATACAAATGAAACGTAACTAAAATAAATAACAAATATACAGCAGTGTAATAGGCTTGCGTTTGACCGCCAACTCTCCTAATGTAAGGCGATAATGCGGTCTATGATGGAGCACGCTTGCCTAGAAGAAACCGATCCACTCGTGTTTTGAAGACATCCAGATTGTAACTATCGGAGAATTCAGGCAGCGCATTCCACAGACTAGCAGTTCGCATAATAAAAGTGGAATCAAAGCTTCGTACGGGTTTTCGGAATATCAACCAAAAACGAAACGTCGAATTTTTGCGTCGGACCTCTACCACTATGTGTGACGATATTATAATTATGTGTTTTTGTTTGTTTTTGCTGATGGGGCCTAAAACGTCACCTGTGTATATATTTTGTGTTTAGTTGATTTATTCAAAAAGCGCTAAATCAATTTCGATAAAATGCATATGGGACTACCTCTGAAGTATGATCTACCAAACCAAAAAAGAATCATCAAAATCAATTCATAGTTTCGCGGAGTAAATAAAAAAAAGGGAATGATCATCTGACCTCAAAAAGTTTGTAATATGGCTGCCAGAGACTAATATACATACTTACATATTTTTTAATACATATTTAAATAGATATTTACACCCAGATATATAAACAAACACAAAATATTCATCATTTTAATATTTTGCTCTAGGTGGGAATAGAACCCACGCCCCAAGCACAGAAGGCAGTAGTCGCGTAAAAAACATACAAAAAACAACAGTCGAATTGAGAACCTCCTCCTTTTTCGAAGGCGGTTAAAATGAATACGCTACTTCCTCGAATTACAGGCAACATTATCAATATTACAATATCAATCTATTATATTACGAATAACAATGAGGAAAAATGAAAATTGAAGCAACGAATCCATTCCGGAATTAATAATATCCCTCATTTTATACTTTAAAATACATGCCGATAACCGATGGACATCGGTATCGACTCTCCAAAAGGTTGATGCTGGTACCGACGCTGATTTTAAGAGAAGGTAATCACTTTTCACTCTGTTCAAAAACAAGTTTATAAAAAAAAAAATTATCAATATTTTAACATGAGTCGATGTGTCAAATCCAGGATACAAGTAATCTCCATAACGAATTTTATCAAAATCTATTCAGCTGCTACGGAGCTGAGTCGAACAAGTGATTAACAAAATTTTTACCTACGAAAAATATGCTTTTCACAATATTCTTACATAGTATGATTTTCTTTTTAGAGTTCCGTACCTAAAGGGTAACAACGGGACCCTATTACTAAGTCTACGATGTCTGTCTGTTTGTCTGTCTGTCTGTCCGTCTGCCTATCTGTCCGTCTGTCTTATCTTTAAACGGCTGTATCTTTCGAACCGTAATAGATAGCCAGTTGAAGTTTGCACAGAATAAGTCAAAAATTAAAAACGAAAAGGGGTCACAAATTTCTGTTCATCATCATCATCATCAGCTAGAAGACGTCCACTGCTGAACATAGGCCTCCCCCTTTAACCTCCACACTGAACGACAGCCTGCCTTTTGCATCCACTGGATGCCTGCGACTCTCACAATGTCGTCGGTCCATCTAGTGGGAGGCCTCCCTACGCTGCGTCTTCCTGTTCGTGGTCTCCACTCCAGAACCTTCTGTTCCAGCCAAATTTATGTTATAATTGTGTTATAGTCGAGCGTCACTGTATCAAAAATAACTATGTGACTGCGTGGCAATTGCTTCGACAATTTTGGAAGGTGTTAACTGGTAATTCAGTTACTTGGACGACCTTATTTTTGTGGTGGTACGGTACCCTCACTACGTAAGTCCAACTCGCACTTGGCCGGTTTATTTCCCTTTACCAAAAATAAACAAATAAATAAAAATTACTCGAATAAGTTTTTAGTCATGTAAAGCAATCACAAATGGTTTTTATTACTTTTTACTGCTTTACGTACATATAGATCGTTAACTTTTACTATAATTTATTGCTTCTACTAATAAAGGAAGGTACTATCTGAAAAACGAAAACTAACTTAAACAACAGATTTTTCAATAGCAGTCGCAAAATTTTAATGTAATAAAAAATATCAATTTATACCCGAAAGACAGCGCGACATGCGGCAATGCGTTCATAAAATATTATTATTATAACAGAAAATGTCAATCAATGTACTTTAAAGCCACTTATTCACGTCCCGATAAATCGATTGTAGCCATTGCTTATTCAGCCATTCACAGCCAACATTTGCATTCGCGGCAAACCGGTTTGAACCGGCGCGAGCGCGACCCGGAACTTGCTCAGTTCCGGTTTTATTCGATTTTAAATTCGCGTAATGGAGTGATGAGACGTTGAGCTCTATGTGGTTGTATTGTTTAATTACATGTTTTTTTAAATTATAAATAAGCTTGCGCTTGGCCGCCAACTCGCCTGATGTTAAGTGATGATGCAGTCTATGATGGAGCACGCTTGCCTAAAAGATACCGATTCACTCTCGACTTGAAGACACCCAGATTGTAACTATCGGGGAACACCCAGCACAGGCAGCGAATTCCACGGACTAGCAGTTCGCACAATAAAAGTGGAATCAAAGCGCTTAGGGAATATCAACCATAAAGCGGTGTCCATTCTTCGTGCCCGCTCTGGCAGTCCGATAGAAAAATGGGCAGGAGGGAATCAAATCATGCAGATCTGATGCACACTCTCCGAAACGTATCCGTTAAAAAACCGATAGTCTAGCAACTTTGCGCCGATGGTCAAGACTAAGAAGCTTAGTCTGAATCAGGGATTCATTGCTGGGGAAATATACATGGCCGTGATATACGTGAGCCCTAAGACTAGACAAAAAGGGAGATATGCCTCAGTAAAATTATTATTATCGTTTGTGTTCAAATGTTTTAGTTTTTCACCCACTTTTTTCACTATACCGCAAAAAAATTTAACGCAAAAACGGTGAGTACGGCCACTTAAGTACTAATTTTTAGGGTTCCGTACCAAAAAGGTAAAATCGGGACCCTGCCCTACGGGAACCCTACGATGTCTGTCTGTCTGTCCGCCCGTCCATCTGTCCTACCTATTAACAGCTGTATCTTTCGAACCGTAATAGATAGACAGTTGAAATTTTCACAGAATATGTAATGTTCATTCATCATTCATTATCAGCCATTAAATGTCCACTGCTGAACAAGGCCTCCCTCTTAGAGAGGGGTGTTGCCATAATCCCCACGCTTGGCAGGCGGCTTGGAGATCGCAGTACGTTCACCGTGTACTAATAGGACGCTGCTGCCCGTCCTCCGGTGGTTCTGGTCGCAGTTTTAGGACATACCCGGGTCCTAAATGTTACGTGCTAAATGGTCCGGTTATGTAATGTTACGTCGAATTAACTAAGAAATAATAAAAAAGTCAAAGGTAAAATGAAAGGGAGGTCCCCATACAACAGACGTATTTTTTAAACGTATTTTTGTATTAACTCTAATGTAAAAACGGTAATACGTACAAGCGTCAGACTTGGCATGCTTATAGTACCTACACACAGACACACTCTAAAAGTATGACAACAAATAATAAATAATGGCCAAGTGCTAGTCGGTGACAAATTTCTGTTCATTAAAAGTTATACCGAGCGTCACTTGCAAAATATTATCTATGTGACGGCTTAGCAATTGCTTGGTTATTTTGGTAGGCGTTGAGTGGGAACAAATCGTTTTTACTGATAATTAATGTATTTTGTGGTAGTACGGAACCCTTAGTGCACGAGCCCGAATCGCATTTAGCCGATTTATTTTCATTTTATGACCATCGAGTATGACATGTTTATGACCGAAAATTCAGATACCTAAAATTGAAAGATGTATTTTGCAGTACGGCTCTTAAGTCTGATAGCGTTGCCTAATTTACCTATACCCAAGTATTTGTCCTAATTTCGAATGGCAACCCAAACCTATATTGTAACAATTTTGACGCAGTCCCTGTATGGCGTTCACTCATACTCAGAGAGACAAACTTGAGACTCTATTTATTATGTAAAACGAATCGGCCCCTTGAGACCGAGTATGGATAGAGCACTGCATTACCTAGACGGCATTCTAACTTAGGTACCTGAATGTAGTACCTACTGGTTGTAGATGAATCTGAAATCAAATACTATTTTGTATTTTTGGTCGTTGTTTGTTTTAACCGCAAAACGGAACTTATTTTAACTTACTTAAACTTATGATTTTGGAAGGTGTAATCTTGTAAAGTGGACCTTGTGGGACCTGGGTATGTCCTAAAACTGCGACCAGAACCACTAGAGAATGGGCAGCAGCATCCTCCTACTTGAATGGTGGAACCTCCTGCGATCCCCAAGCCGCCTGCCAAGCGTGGGGATTATGGCAAACCCCCCCCCCCCCCCCCCCCCCCTTAGGGGGAGGCCTATGTTCAGCAGTGGACGTCTTCTGGCTGATGATGATGAATCTTGTAAAAATGTATGCGCGTTTCGTCCCAATATATCGCGCTCAAGCTTAAAAATTATTGTTTCGTCCCTCTCGATATTATTATTCTCGTTTCATCCCTCATGTATAAACATAATTAAGTTTTTTTGAATACAAATGATGGTAGAAATTTTTAATCCTTGTGTAATGGAGAACACGCTAAACCAAGAAAATAAATAAGATGGTGGACAAAATTTTCTTATCTACTATCATGATATTATGTGTATCAAATGAAAGGGTTTTCTGAGTTTTTTTTTTTTTTTTTTTTTTTTAACTTTGCAAAATTTAATTATTGTTTTGAAGATTTTGCAACAGTTGAAGTTGTAATTGAAGACAACATGTTTGTGGGCCTTAGAAAGAACATATCAATGGGATACACATAATTAATATATTATGCAATCGCGCTTTTTAAGACGCTCTTTTCCGACTTTTAGCAATTATGGTAATTCTAGTTTAAGTGTGCATACCTCCATGGTTAGCCTGAAATTATAAAAATGGTGTCATAACAAAATTGAATATTTTATCTAGGAAACCCATGAGAACGAAACACGATAAAGCACACTTCGCTCGATAGAAAATAATATATCAAAGTAGTACTGATTTGCGCTTTTATCCCTGTTTTTTGGATTTATTCAATTACCAATTTATAATTTTATGTCTGCGATATCTTGATATTGATGAAGATGATTGTATATTTATGATGATAGTATTATTGAATTTAATATTATTCACGAGTCTAGCCCGGACCTTTGATAGGCATTGGTGGGGCCGAAACCAACACCAAGAGGCCCTGTTGAGTACAAAATACAATTACTATAGAATATGTATAAAATGGAATGTAAAACTATTGTACAGTATAGGATAAAAAATAAAAAAACAGGGCTATTGAGGTGAATTATTTGTGGGTAGTTGAACTGATCTATGGGATGAGAAACGGCACCTACCTTATCCTGTCTCATCTCAAAATATATTTAGGCAGGTGATGACTTGCCACCCACTAAATGGGCCCCCCATAGAGGCTGCCGCATCTTGGCACCGGAGGGGCAACATTGGCGTGGGTAGCTTAGGGTGTCGAGAGGTGTGCTGCACTTTCACTAAGAGCTACTCACGGCGTTATGCCCTTTAACACTTCCACCCTGGAGCTTAGGTTCTTAGCTCTTGCGGTTTCCACCCCCAGACGGCCGGTTAAGGCAAGCCAGGGGTCAGGGTCTCTGGGGTTTTAGACCCATGGAATCGGGGTACGCGGTGTCGCCACTCACCGACGGATATTATTAATATCTATTATTATTGATATTATTAAGATGATAGTATGATTGAAGGAAACCGGTGAGGTACATTTTACATTACAGCTATACTTTTTGAAAAATATGAGAAAAACGCGACTTTATTACAATAAACCAAGGATTATGGTCATCTGTAGTGGTCGTTGCTTAAAGTGGGTAAACCTCGCCATAAAGAAGCATCTTTAAGGATTGAAATTTAAATATTCTTTGTACTTATACTTATATACTTTTACTGTACTCTCAAAACCAAAGCATTACTCTGATTAAAGGAGGAAAATAATGTCCAAAGCCCAGGTGGAAAAAGACCATGGGTATTCTTGTCACGTCTTCACATGCGATTCCGGGCTCTGCATTGCTGCAGTACAAGGTAAAACAGTAGGACTTCTTTGAACAAAACTTTTCCCCTAATCTTACAGGTACCTCTCGGAATTATTTTTAGTTTCTTATCCATTGAGAAGTCACTGAGTGTTCCGTATCCTAGGCCATACCAACAGGCGAAATTGTAAAAAAAAACATGCTGGTTTGCCGATTGCCGATTACGTGCCTTACCCTGCGCGAAAAAATTTACCTACTCTTAATAAACACGGGTCATCACTCAGCTCAACAAAGTAAAACTTTTGATGTGCGCGTCAAAATATGCTTGTTACCTACTCATTCATCATCATCATTTCAGCCATAGGGCGTCCACTGCTGGTCATAGGCCTTCCCCATCGATCTCCAAAAGAGCGGGTTGGAAGCGGCCTGCATCCAGCGTTTCCCTGCGCTCTCTTTTAGGTCGTATGTCCATCTTGTCGGTGGACCTAGTCATTATTGTTTCTGATTGGCTACTTGGAATGAATAAAAAAGATGGCTCTTTCATGGGCTCTTTCATTGCTATCATCGTAGTCAGTACGGCGTTTTATTAAACCTCTACGCAAAAGGGTGTTATGAGTTCATCGTATTTGTGTGTCCGGCATCGTAGCTCCCAAACAGCTCAACTGATTTCAATTTAGGTTTCTGTTTTCTTGGTTGCCTGACGTGGTCCTCTCCACAGAAAATAGAACGGAAATGAGAAGGAAAATCTGTCGTCAAGCATTATGACAGAACCTTGATTATGATTGAACATTCTTATTTATATCAACACTTCGAACTCCGCATATAAAGAACTTGGGCCTTACCTTTTTGGGTTAGGTCTCAAAGTTCTTTGTCCGCATCATAGTTGCTAACTGATTTCGAACGTTTTGTTTATATGGGTGCAACTGGCTACAACAAATTTCTTACAAAAATGCTTTGACAACCGTTCTAATTTAAACAACAACAGAAAAATATATTTTCTGTGGTCCTCTCTCAAGGCAATTCAAGCACTTCCAGGCAATTTTTTGGAGGCAAATACAATATCAGCCGTTTCTTTTCAACCTATATCATTATTTAATATTAAATTACATTCTCATTAGCCTTTACGTGGAACTTGCGCTTTAACTACTACAATTGCCGTGGAAGGAACATTGGCTACTGTTTTCTCATATACTGCGTTATTGCCGTATATCGGATATTAAGTGAATTAGAGGCCAAAGCACAAGCAAAATTCAGGCCAAACGGAGGCCAAAAGGCCACCTTGCGAATTCAGAAGACATCCGCAATGGGAACTTGTGAATTTTTAAATTTTATTACAGTACAAATTTAAAGCTTTGTTTATAAGGTGCTTAGGTGTTTTAGGGTGCTCTGAGGTTAGAGTTGCCTTTTACACAACTGTCCAAAAAGGAGTGTGATGTTTTTAGGGTTTATATAATTATGTGTGTATGTATGAGCCTTTCTAAATTCAACAATAACTCCTGAGCGCCTGAACCAATTTTGAATTTTTGAACCGTTACAACCGCAACTGACGTAGACTGCAACTGGACTGGTGGTAGGCCTTTAGTCTTCTAAAGAAATAAGACAAGAAGTATAGTATCATGGGAGAGATCAAAGCCTAGAGACTCCTACGGATCTATCATCATACCCTCGTTGTCAAGTGTAATGTATGGAACTCGTTAAAACAAACCAAACGATTCCCAACTCCAAAGGTTTACTAGTAGCCATCAGAAGTTCCACTATCCACATTCTGGTTCCATTTTCAGATCAGTTAGGTAAACATTTAAGAACATTCCAATATATATAATAACCCTTACAAGATTGAAAGCTATATTTCCCTGCTCTCTTATAACTTTGAAAAGGCTGATCAGATTATGATCAAATATTGTAAAGAACAATCACAATAATTTAAACGCTTGCATTAAAAAAGCCATACATGAATGAATCCATCCCTTTAGAAGAAAAAATGGTAATAATATATACACTGCAATAATATTATATTATATGCATACATTAACACGAAAACCTTCGCCGTTTCTTCTTGGGTAAAACTGCATGCATATACGTACCTTTTCCGTTCCGTCGTGAATAAACCCGCATATTCCTTTTCCGTTTCGTAATGGGTAAACAGCACATAATTATTTTTTCCATTTCGTCATGGTTATCTCCGCATATTCCTTTTCCGTTTCGTAATAGGTAAAACATCATAATATACCTTTTCCGTTCCGTAGTGGTTAACTCTGCATATTCCTTTTCCGTTCCGTCGTAGGTAAAACTGCATATTCTTTTTCCGTTTCGCTGTAGGTAAACACGAAAATATAGGTACATTCTCCGTTTGGCCGAGAATAAAAATGAAAACCATTGAAAAACAAAGTCTCTGTTAATGATAAATTTAAAGTTATTACAGAAATCGTCTTTGATGTGAGCAACATGAAACTAAATTGAGTAAAAGGAGATTTGTTATGAAAGCGTCAGTCCCCAAAATAAGATGAAGTTTCAATTATACAAATTGATGGCGTTAAAACTTCAAAGTGATGCCTGAGGGTGTCTCTTTATAAGGGCTTTGTAGAATGAGATTCAATGCTGAAATTTAACACTTATGCAGAAACTCCCGCGCGCTATCTTTAACCATACTACACGAGAGTGAAGAAGCTTCGAACGATTGTTCCAAAACTCACACACACAAGCACGGCTTCAGTTACATAAACGAACATTCGCTGGGTAAGCGAGGGTTGCGAATATGACAGGGGGAGGGGAACTAGCCGAGTGTAGCTCGTACAAGCCCTAGTGCTCTCTCACGCGCTTACCTATCCTAATATTATGCCGTATAAAAAATAGTTTCCATGAGCTAAATATATGGTGCTAAGCGTCAAGTTTGACTTCAGAAACTTCACTATTGTTACGATCAAAGTCACGTTTTAACGCCGTATTTTTTGTTCATGTATTGACTCCACGACTTCTGTGTATTTAACCAATATTAAGTAGAACCAATATTTAAATATAAGTTAATATAGTCCTTACTAAATCCCGGTCACAATCGAATCGGTGGGTCGGTTGGTCTATTGTCGAATAAAATAACTACCATGTCGACAACACTGTCTTAAAAACAGTACGAAATCAAAGCTTAGGTACTGTTCAGTTTATATATTCTGCCTCTTTATCCAAGAAACTCGGGACTATTAGTAGAACCTATTGTAACCTTAACCAATGTTATTAATAAATCTGTTATTAATATTTTTTCTACTGATAGAGTAGACGTACGACCATCACGAATTTTTAGATTCTCGGAATATCAACCATAAAGCGTTGTCGATTCTTCGTGCCCACTCTGGCAATACGATAGAAAAATGGACAGGCGGGAATCAAATTATGGAGATCTGATGCACACTTTCCAAAGTGTATCCGCGCGATAAAAAACCGTTAGACCAGCAACTCATCTCGGATATCGTTCCCTAGAAAGATAATTTCATCACAACAGTTTCTAGACAGAAGTGAAGAGACGATTATACCTACTCATCGTATACACGGAATTACTACTAGGTAGATAAAAAATAAAAATTGCCGTGGTAGCTCATATGGAAGACCCCGTGGTAGCCCATTTGGGAGACCGCTAGATTTGAAAGCGTGAGGTCGCGGGTTCAAACCCCGGGCCCGTACCAATGAACTCTTTGGAGGTTATGTACGGATTTTCATACCACTGGCTTTTCGGTGAAGGAAAATATCGTGAGGAAACCTAAATACGTACGGAGAAGGAATTCGATGGTGTATGTGAATCCACCAATCCGCACCAGCGTGGTGGATATGGCCCAATCACCCTTTCGGGGGTAGGCTAAAAGTCCAGCAGTGGACTGTTAAAAAGGCTGATTATGATGATGATGAGATAAAAAATATACATATTTTTTTGACCAAGCGAATATATAGTCTCTGATTCTATTGGAACAAGCAAGATTTTTGGATATGTATATAGTATACATTTGTTCGACAATAACTCGAAAACCGTTGATCTAATCATCATGAAATTGTGTAGGAAAGTAGTTCATTTCAATATTTTTTTGGGTTTCCAGTCCCAAAGGGCGTAAGCAGGACCCTATTACTAAGCCCACGCTGTTTGTCTGTCTGTCCATCCGTCCGTCTGTCTGTCAAACCTTTTAGCGGCTGTATCTTTCGAACCGTAATAGATAGCCAGTTGAAATTTTCACAGTATATGAAGGGAATATAGGCAAACAAACTTCAGTTTTTTGTAGACCCATGTTTAATAGAAAAGTGAATATACACCTCATATGGGCAAGCATGCTCCGTCTTAGACCACATCGACGCTTACTATTAAGTGAACATTAGAAAAGAATCGTGAAACCTTTAAAATAACATAACATATTTTTACCTGTCACAAGCTGGCTTCCCGCTTCAGGCTCTTTTCCAGGTAAAAAATTAAGTATACGGTAGATACATCAAAGAGAAAAAGTTATCCTACTGCTTTTACTGTCGTATTTTGTTTCTTATTACTACTTGTAACTACATGAAGCTTAACATTTTCCAAGAAATACAAATATGAAAACAATTTTATTCTAACAAGCACTATGTCATAAACTAGCTTTATGAGCAATATCTATTTCTATGAAGAAAATCAGATTTCAAATTCTAGTTATTGACTCAACAGTCTTCAACCCTTTGAATGCAGAAACAATTTAACATTTCCCAAGGTTCGAGTGAGGATATTTAAATAGGATTCTATTTAAACGCTCATCAAAAATACCTGTAGTTCGCCCCAAACGAGACCTTAGGACGTTTAAGCTTTTACTTCACCTAAACTAAGATACAACACTCCTTAGTTTTCATACTTACGATGATTTTGATTGATAAATATGACAGTTAACGGGCGGTTATCCGAGTCGCGTAGGCAACAAAACGCTCCCTCAGCCCCCGCCAAGTTATAGCAACGATGTACATTGCCATGCTAGAGTCAGGACGCCCACGGGGGGAGTGCAACGACAAAAACGAGCATAAGTCCGACCTCGATGACGTCTGGCGCGGCACTGAACGCGGCGCGCCAAAATTCTCGCGTCCTTTTTACGCTTTTAATTTCACTAAAACAGACACTATTCAGTATCAAAAATTTATCCAAATAATTTTTTTTGAATAAAATTGTCTTTCAGTACAATTTCCAGGATGTAACGAGCTTTCATTCTAATGCTTTATGCTCTAGCATAAAATGAAAAAATAAACTAAGTTGACTTTGTTTCAGATTTTTTTTGATCGAGGAAAGTTTATTCTATCGTGTTTTGAACCAAATCATAAACTCTAACACAGATGTATCTGTGACATGTATTTTTTTCCAGCTCAAATATTGTAATTTAACTGAATAAAATTTATTTAAAACCGTCAAATTTGGTATAAGAGGCTCTTGACAATCTTCACTTCAGTTATACTGACATTATTTGTATAAAATAAGTTCATTTCGGATTTATTAGGAACTCCAACGTTATTGTATAACTTTTTATTTTAATATCTTTGCAACCCCTCCACCCGATTAACACATATACGATCTTAAAAATTATATTTACTTGAATTAGTTAACTGGTACTCAAGTTATCATCGAACAAACATACAAACATATACATTTGTTTGAACGCCGATTCGTGCCACTGTAAACCTGTAAACTAATTACACATTACCAACTTTTTTTGGTATAATATTAATAAAAATTTAAGTCTAAAGACTATCCAAATGCTCAATTATCATTTCATCATCATTGTCAGCCTGTATCAACCCACTGCTGGGTATAGGCCTCCTGTCCCTTGCGCCATTGATCCCTGTCTCGGGCTAATCTCATCCACGTATGACCTGCGATGGGCCTGATGTCATCGACCCATCGGGCTGGTTATCTGCCTATGGAACGCTTATCCACTATTGGTAACCAGTCTGTCAGGGCTCTACTCCACCTGTCATCCCACGCCTAGTCACGTGCCCTGCCCTGCACCACTTGAGTCGCATGATACGGTTTCCGACATCCGTGACTTTTGTCCTTAGACGGATTTCGGTATTTTGGACTCGGTTTCTCAAGCTCAAATGCTCAAGCCCACTACCAAAACCGTATAAAGTATAGTATGCAAATCTTGTATAAAACAGATTTTTATCGAGGGCAATGAATCACTCGCTACGCTAGTGATTCGGTCATTAGAATTCTACACTTGCTTGTGATTCATCTATCATATGGCCCTCGCTTTAATCCGTCCTTTATCCACTAATTGCATAATATATACTATTTTAATATAACTACCTATAACATGCTCCTTGGCTTTTTGTCAACAGGTAAAAATTTAATTGTAAAAATAATAATTATAGAAGAAACAAGGTTCTAAAAAAATCCTTGTACGGACCCCTACGAAACCCTAGGCAATTATTTATACGGGGTTTTCCTGCAAAATCATTTATTTATTTCATTTATATGCCATGCCAACTTGGTATATTCGATGGATATATTTAGATGTGCGTTTCGTAATTCTGGTATCCTATTAATTATTCCGCTTAAAATTTAAAGATGCGATCTCAAGGGTTACTGCAGACAGATATTCTTAGTTTTATTGCACCAGAACGACGAGGAGAAAGATTTAATTAGTTTCAAGATTTTAATTAAAACCTAAGTTTTTCATCAAATTGTCACAGTAAAATAATTGCTATTAACTAAATAAACTTAATCATCAGAACGTTTATTGGTTCTGGCTTGGTTGATTACAATTGTGTTCAACTGCTTGTTCAAAAAGTTTAGAAAATTTAAGTCAAATTATTTCAACGTATAGAATAGTTTAACAGTTTAAAAATAAATGATTTGGTTATAGAAATAAGTGGTTGGTGTACATGCATAAATAATAATAATAAAAAATGAAAGCAAAAAAATGAACACTATTTTTAAACCCTCCAAGCGCCGGTTTAAAAATAGTTTGATGTCAATGACCGTTTTCTATAGAACAGCTGATATTTTTTCGCGATTTCAGGGCTGGTCCCACAGTAAAAGATGTTCATAATTATGAGTACATTAACAACCTCCATTCGCTCTTTCCTTATAACTTTGTTAAAAGTTATGATTATATATAAAAAAAACTAGGATTCTTGAGTATGTGTGTGTGCGAGCGTGCGTGCGCGTTTGTCTGTGTATTTTTTAAAAATATAATTATATTTAGGTTAGAAACTTCCAAGTTGACCGTCACTTCGCCTGATGATATGCGAAGGGCCCCTGATTCTACTAAAGAAATTGTTTTTAAATTGTAATTGTTTCAATTTTATTTTTTAAATAATTGCCTCAAAACTGACAGTATTTTTTTTATACTAGAAAAATACCACCACCTAATATTATAATTTAATATAAAAAGAAACTGTAAATTTTGAGGCATTTATTTAAAAAATAAAATTGAACAAACAATTACAAACAATACAACAAACAATAAAACAATATACAATAATATTATATATAATATTGTTTTAAACAATTACAATTTAAAAACAATATCTTTAAGAATCGGGGCCCAGTTGTGATGTTTTTGTGTGATAATTGTGTCGTTGTTTTATAAGTTCTTTGAGGTATTTTTTTTTAATGCCATATGTGGCAAACAAGCAGACGGGCTGCCTGATGGTAAGCAGTCACCGTCGCCTATAGATACTTGTAACACCAGAGGCATCACAAATACGTTGCCGACCCTTTAGAACTCGATTAACTCGCCTTTTGAAGAACCCCATGTTGTAGCTTCTCGGAAACACCGTAGAAGGTAGCTCATTCCACATTTTGCAGGTATGAGGCAAGAAGGATCGTGTGAATCGCACAGTGTGCGATTTCCACTGATCTATGATGTGTGGATGAGCCTTCAGGCGGTGGCGGCTAGTGCGATGGTAAAACCGCGACGCCGGCATCAGATCAAACAGTTCTTCAGAACACTCCCCGTTGTAAATGCGATAAAATATACAAAATTCTCTGGTTGTAATAGATTTACTTGCAATATAAATCACTTTCTAAATTTAATGGATAAATAAAATGTTCTCAGCAGGTACAAAGCAACAAAAACTAATGTTCAGACATCATGTACCTTCAGATTTTTTTAAAAGTTTTAACAACCAAATTTTAGCCATTACGACACTACTAAACTAGGCCAATATGACTATTTCAGTGTTGTGAAAGTAGTTTTTAGGGTTCCGTACCCAAAGGGTAAATAACGGGACCCTATTACTAAGCCTACGATGTCTGTCTGTCTGTCTGTCCGTCCGTCCGTCCATCTGTTCTACATATTAACGGCTGTATCTTTCGAACCGTAATAGATAGCCAGTTGAAATTTTCACAGTATATGTAATGTTACAGATGAACTAAGAAATAATAAAAGAGTCAAAGGTAAAAACGAAAAGGCATCAACAAACCCCCATATAACAAACGTATTTTTTTTACGTTATTTTGTATTAGCTCTAATGTAAAAACGGTAATACGTACAAACGTCAAACTTAACATGATTATAGTAAACACTCTTAGCTATAACAATAAATAATAAATAATGGCCAAGTGCGAGTGGTGATAAATTTCTGTTCATTACCAAGTTATAACAGGTAATTTCGTTATTGAATTTTGTAGTGGTACGGAACCCTCAATGCACGAGCTCGACTCACACTTGGCCGATTTATTGTTTTTTAGGGATCCGTACGTATAGATCCAATTCGCGGTAAAATCCGTTGTGTTTTATTTTTATGAGTAATAATCGCGAACCGCGATGATGGGCGACCGGTAGCAAGTGCGCTTTACAATCTAACAGCGCCAGGTTCGATCCTTGGCCCTTCACCAATTGCTTATAAATAAGCAACACACACATCACACACAATCACCACATCATCATCATCATCTGCACATCCTTTATTAAGTACTTTAATAAAATAAAAAACAAAGAAAAAGATTTAAAGCTAAAATGCACACAATTAACGTTTTTTTTTGCACATAATTTATGAACCCATCCAAGAACCTCAAAGTTCAGACATGATATTCACCAACATGCACTGGGCCAGCATGATCAGATCAGATAAGATAAATAGATCAGGGCCCATCCTCTCTCTCTGAGAGAAGGCCTGTATCCCGGCAGTGGAAACATGTAGCTGTTAACGTCGATGAATTTCGAAAACCTAAAAAAACATGATAATTAGTATTCTGCGTGTACGGAACCCTTTGTGTGCGAATTAGAATCGCAGTTGGATATTTTTTATTGCTGAAGAATGTAATAGCGCAGTCATACTATTTAACTTCAACAATGCTCAGTGTAATGTAATTTTTTTTATCTAACGACTTGTAGAAACAACTTGAATGTGAAATATTTTTTTACCGTTTTTTTTTCGATTGAGTGTTCCCTAGGAATTGAATCATCCTGTACGCTCTATTAGATTCAGGCTCTGGACGTCAACGCTTGATATGATCTTGTGTAAGATAGGAAAAGGTAGCGCCTTTTGGTGTCGAGTCAAAGTCATTTGCAAATCCTCGAGCATCACCCTAAAGTAGCTTGTCTGTCTATTTTTTATCGACTTCCAAAAGGAGTAGGTTATCAATTCGACTGCATGTTTTTTTTTTGTATTTATGTTACGCGATTACTCCGCGAATTTAGAATTGTTTTTGATGATTATTTTTTTGATTGGTAGCTCATTTCTCATAGGTGGTCCCATATAAATTTTATCGACTTTGATTCAGTGCTTTTTGAGAAATCTGCAAAAACATGACAATAAGCAACGAATTCAATGTATATTGTACAGTGTCACCAACTTAGCTGTTAAGGTGGGCAAAATTGGAACTACAGTTATTTCGTGGTGAATTTCATACTTTGTTCTCCACTAGCGACGCTGTCAACTGAACAGCAAACATAGAGGAACTGTTCCTAGAACAGAACTTAAAAAAAAAAACAAAGAAGTGTCTCCATGGCGACCGGGCCCTGTTGTTTTTTTCGTTAAATTTTTCATGACCATGGATACAAAGTATTTCAGTAGTTATATTAAACAATATTTTCTACGTTTTAGTTTCAATTTGTAAATGTAGGTATAGTCATGAAGCTGGTTCTTATTTTTTTTTTAAATATTATTATTATAGATGCCAATTTACCTATTTAGGTCAGTCAAACAGCAAAACAACGGAACGCGTTGTCCCCTGTCTGTGTTTCCGCAGCATTACAATCTTGGAATGTTCAAGTCTAGGGTTAATAGCTTATTACTGGGCAAACGCGCTATCTTCGACCGGATCATCGCTTTCCATCAGGCGAGATCGCGGTCAAACGTTAGCCTAGTCCGATGCAAAAAAAAGTCTATTCTATTTCTCAAAAAGTGCTAAATCAACTTTGGTAACCTTTATATGGGACCACCTTTGAAGTATGACCTAACAAACAAAGAAAGAATCATAAAAATCAATTCTTAATTGGCGGAGTAATTGCGTAACAAACATACAAAAAAAAACATACAGTCGAATTAATAACCTATTCCTGAAGTCGGTTAAAAAGTTTTTGAACTACGTGGGAAGCTAGTGGAATCTTTACACGTATACAGGTTTTCACGGTTTCCATCGTGCTTACTTAAACATTTGCACATTACAAGCCAATTTACACTTTACTGCTTCACCATAAATACGAAATAAACCGATGCAAAAGTTAAAAGTTATACGTAAGTTTTTTGCACGAGACAGGCATCGACTTTTGTGACGTTTTTGTTGCTCAGTGGACTATGACGAACATTTCGATGGTTTTTGTATGCACGTAGATTTTTGAAGCGTGAAAAGGGAGATAGGTGTTTTGTATTAAAAATGTTCATTTGTTATCACAGTTTGAAGCCAAAGAGAATTCCTGGAATCATTTTAACTATCAATATTTACCCTATTATTGAAGTGTAGCTCATTTTGTAGCATAATCTGCCTTAACAGTCCACTATTGGACTTAGGCTTACCCCTGAAAGGGCGATTGGGCCATATCCACCACGCAGGCCCAGTTATGAGTTGATCGATCACATACGCCCTTGAATTTCTTCTCCGCACATTTTATTTATATTACACGGGAATTACTCACGTAAGATGCAAAGCGAGATACAGCCGCGCGCGTGCATTCACCTTGTAAAAGACCGTCTAATGCGGTTGAAACTATAGTCGGAGTAACTGGCTTAATCTTACGTGAGTAATTCCCGTGTAATATAAATAAAATGTGTGAAAACCACGTCAGTTTCAATAATAAAAAAATTCTCCCTACGTTGGTATACCAGGTTTCCTAACGAAATTTCCTTCACTTAAAAAGCCAGTGGCATGAACATCTGTCTGTACATAAACTCCAAAGAGCCCATTGGTACGGGCCTGGGATTTGAACCCATGACGTCATGCTTTCAAGTCTAGCGGTCACCCAGATAGGCTACCACGGTACCACGACATAAGTCAAGATTCATATTACAAATTTTAATGCAATCGAAACATTAAATTGATTATAAAAAATAATTGTGCATTTAATTGTTTCGTCACTGGATTTTCGGGAATAAAACGAAAAATAAAGCAGTTATTGTGAATACGAATAATAATTATATAATAGGCAAATCAAAACATTTTAATTGTTTGTTTTATATTAGTAATTTAAAGAAATCAACCGTTAAACTTTCCCTGCGAGAGTTTTACAAAAAAATACTTTAAATAAATTTAATTGGAGATAATAAATTGATATGTTATTTCAAAATTTGTAGCAGCTATTTTCAATATAAATACAGATCAATTTACTATACAGGAATTTTCTATACAACTTTCTATTTGATAGAATCAGAACGCCAGAAATCAATTTATCGTAGATTTTTTTATAAAAAGTTGTAAGGAGGCTCTTAAGTCACTTCCTGTTAATACAGAACCTCACAGTGGAGAGGGTTTCTTCAATGATACTACCGGAAAAGCCCACTTCACGATATGAGTACATACAGGGTTACGCGGAAAGGGTGGACTAAGCCAAAACGGGTCCATTGTACCCATAATTATAAACGACCTTTTCCATGAGACCAACCCAGAATTCGCTAAAATATATTAGCGGTTCCATAAATTTTGTCTAATAACAATAACATAACATAAAGTGACCGTTTTCTATGGAAAAGTTGATATTTCTTTCGCGATTTCGGAGTTGGTTCAATGGTAAAAATTTATCATAATTATGGGTACTATGGACCCCTTTCGGCTTCGTATACTCTTTCCGCGTAACCCATTCATTTTCATTTCAGCCATAGGACCCGGGTATGTCCTAAAACTGCGACCAGAACCACCGGAGGATGGGCAGCAGCGTCCTATTAGTACACGGTGAACGTACTGCGATCCCCAAGCCGCCCGCCAAGCGTGGGGATTATGGCAACACCCCTCTTTAAGAGGGAGGCCTTTGTCCAGTAGTGGACGTTTGATGGCTGCTGATGTGTACATCATGGGTGGACGTCCTACGCTGCTCTTACCAGTCCGTGGTCTCCATTCGAGAACCTTTCGGCCCAGTGGCCATCTGTTCTAGGTGCTAAGTTCAATGTGCTAATCTGGTAAGCTATTTCGGTAACTTTCGTTCGTGTCGATTCCATTTCCGATTCGATCTCGTAGAGAAACCCCGAGAGTTGCCTTTCTATAGCTAGTTGTGCGACTTTGAGCTTGCTTATGAGGCCACTAGTGAAAAACCACGTTTCAGTGCCGTATGTCTTAACTGGCAACACACACTGGCACTGGCAACCCCAGTATAAACATAATCGCTGGAAAAGCTAAGCATGCCTCCTAATGCAATATGTCGTCTGAAAACAATTTGTTACACACCATCCGTGCGGTCTTTCTTTCATTACCTAACATGTCCATTTATGTTATATCCAGGCATTCAGTTACCACATTCCATTTTGCACTTTATTAACGTGAAGTATAGTAGAAATTCGTCTGGCGAACGTTGGTATTTGTTACGTTTTACCAAGAAGAGCCTCGGCTAGTTGGAAAGGGGTCCTGCTATGTTTTTAAAGTGAATTATTTTAAAAGAAGGAAAGCTTAGAAACAGTTTCTAGAGTGCTTTAAGTTCCCTGAGAAGCGTTTCAGTGTTTTAGGACTAAAGAAATCTGATCCTTTAGATTTTTGAGATTTAGATGAAAAATCTAGCGGATTTTCTGTCAAATAGGAGATCTGAAAAATAGAAATAGTAAAAAGCTTTTTGTGGAAGTAAGTGCTTGACTTTGCTGGAACTTTTGACAAACAAAAAACAGTCTTCAGAGGGATAGGTTGCATTAAATTATTTTTTTAGTAGATACATGTAAAAAGTAGATATATGCAACTCGGTAAGAACCTACCTAATATTTGGTAGATATGCGATTTATGTAACGTTATTTACTATGGAAACTGACCTGGTTTTCACACATTCACTCATCACTTGCGTGCAGAGCCCTTGAAAAAGACCCCTAAATGCAGTTGAAACTATTCCTGGGGCCTTACGGAGAACTGCTATTACGGCACATGCGGTCGCGTGATTTACCAACTGAGCGGATTAGGTGCTGCTATAGCAGTTGTCCGTAAGGCCCCTGGTCTATAGTCAGAGTAACCGGCTTAATAATACGTAAGTAATTCCCGTGTAATACAAATAAAAATATGTAACGCTAGCTAGAATTGCCTAAACTAGTAATTTATTTAAGGCTCTATTGCAGTGACGTGTGTAGGTGTGTATTTAGACGCTACTTAGAATCCCGCAGAGATGCAGCGAAAAAACTGCACCGTAAGCAAGCCACGGTTCCGTTCCAACTATATTTTACATTGATATGTATAAGTAGAATCTGTTTAAAACAGTGCATTCCATAAAAAAACGCGACATTTTTGCACACACCGTCATCTGACCTCAAACTAAGCAAAGCTTGTTATATGGCTGCCAGAGACTGATACACACATAAATATATAGTTTTAAAAACATACTTAAATAGATATTAACAACCAAATATAGAACAAACACAAATGTTCATCACATAAATGCCTGTCCTAGATGATAATGGAACCCACGCCCCCAAGCTCTGAAGGTAGATTCACTACCAACTGGACCAACGGGCTATCAAGAAATTGCTTAACAGTGGTTTTAGTATTGAAGATTTGGAAGACAACGCAAGGTTACTGATGTCATTAATAATCAATGTTTTAGAAGTATTCAAATTATTGTTTTTCTTTATCTTCAGTATCAAAAACTCTTGTTTATTATACTAGCTTACTCTCAGTTCAATAAACCGTTTGTCATGTTTATTATTTGCAACCTATAAATTTCGGGTATCAAAATTATTTAATGCCAGCGCGAGGTAGCCCTTATTGCTACGTAAATCTTATCATGGAGTTTGGTAACGTTATTGCCCTGTGAAATTGTGATGAAAATGGTGCTACCATTATTGTGGTACAAGTACATTGTTTGACGGTAAATATGTATGACCTATCCAATGAGGTTTTACAAATAGAGACGTCATACTCATTAAACACACTAAAACATGGCGATATTTTACTATAGCTACCTACATAGGATCCATAGAATTTTACAACCTTACAACCTTTTACAGCCGTCCCAGTAAAAGTATTTCACTTTCTAAACACACAACATGGCATTTTTGATTATTTTTCTTACTCCAAAATCGGGCATAGTACGTTTGCGTCGTTGCCAGACACAGAACGGACTGAGTTCTCTCAAGCTAATTAACTTTGCGGCAATACAAACATGTATTGCCGCAAAGACCTCGGTAAAACGTATCTACCTCAGTTTATACATAACATCATAACCTATCTGAAGAAAACGACATTAAGAGAAAAGATCTAAGGAATGGAACAACCTGCCAGCTTCCTTTTTCCTGAGAGATATAATCAAGTTCTTTTCAGACTTAGTATAAAATTATTCACGATGACCTGTCCTCCTTAATCTGAGTGTTCCATCTCTGACCACATCGTCGGTTACCAACAGTTGAACAGGTCAAACGTGGATTAATAAGCGGTAAAAAAAACGTTTTTGATCATTTAATAGAATATGAAGCTACAAAAGGCGAGTTAATAGATTCTTCAAGGGTCAGCAACGTAGATACTTGTGGAAACGACCCTTCTGGCGTTACAAGTACCTATCTATATGCGACAGTGACTGCTTACCATCAGACAGCTGAGAAAGCCCATCTGATTGTCATCAGATAGCCCGTTTGCTTGTTTGCCACATATGGCATTTAACAAATTTTTTATAAACCTATAATAATTATGCTTTATTTTGACCGCCACCTCACCTGATATTTTTTGAAGGCATATAAATAAGCTAAATTATGGAAAATATTTACATTAATGAGTTAAGATCGATAAGGCTGCCTAGCTTACTTTAATTTTTTAACTCTTCTTTAGAAGAAGATTCCGCTTTTCGAAGGTAAGACAAAATCTTCGAAGCTGCGGCTCTGAAGAGCAAGCTCGTGCTGCAGTCAAACCACTCCAGGTTTTGTATTACCGCTTTCTGCCATCACTTCTTTTAAGCGATATTTCCATGGATAATGGTGTATTTTGTTTTTATTATTCCTCATAATGTGACTGAAATACGACATTATGTTTCTACACAGGATATTCCGAAGAAATGTCAAATGAAAGTACTAAGCTTCTGATATGTTGTAGCAATGACGTATCGATCAGCAGACGCCCAATCACAGTCCGTGACGTTAGCGTCCGTGAACGGTGATTGGGCAGCCAGGTCAAATTTGTGACGTCATTGTACTACCTAGAAAACAATAATTGGTTAGTACAATTACTGTTTTTATAATAAAAATATATATAATCTAATGAGTTTTTATTGCACCTTTTCAAAACGTAAGCAATATTAAAACTGGATTTATGTCCTCCACACCAGTTCCTAAAGTTTTCTACAACTCGATTCGAACTCGATCCGAGTACGATAAATCGACGCGTGAATAAGATCGACCAAGTTTCGATATATTTGGCTTCGGAAATGGGACAACCTAGCTCTAGGAACGCTGTAAACTTTTGGTAGATTTAGGAACCGTTGGAAAAGAAGGGCTGTATGTAAAACAAACTCTTAACAAATTATTTAAAAATTCGTTTATGTGACTCGTAAAAGCCAGAACTTAAAAGGTTTACTACTAAGCTATTGAAAAGATCCAGTATCCAACTCCAGGCCACAGCAGCAGATCAGTTCGATGGTCCCAAATAACTAATCCAGGGTGGTATTGATGATGATGACGACAATAATTAAACGTAGGTTAAAATCAATTTAAAATATTTTTTATAAAGTCACAAATGAAGCTAAAAACTGTGCTAAGTGTAAAAAAGTGTAACTTAATAAGTTAAAAAGGTGTAATTCCCGTGTAATATAAAAAAATGTGTGAAAACCACGTCAGTTTCAATAATAAAAAGGTGTATGAACCTTGAAAAAGGTCAAGTCTCAATAACTCTAGTCATCATCATCATCAAGACGTCCACTGCTGAATATAGGCGTCCCCCTTTAACCTCCACACTTAACGACAGCCTGCCTTTTGCATCCACTGGATGCCCGCGACTCTTACAATGTCGTCTGTCCGTCTAGTGGGAGGCCTCCCTACGCTGCGACTTCCGGTTCGTGGTTTCCACTCCAGAACCTTTCTTCCCCATCGGTTATCGGTTCTTCGAGCGATGTGGCCTGCCCATTGCCACTTCAACTTGCAAATTTTAACAGCTATTTTAACTCTGGTTCTTTGGCGAATATCCACGTTTCGGATTTTATCACGCAAAGAAACTCCGAGCATAGCTCTTTCCATTGCCCGCTGTGTGACTCTGAGTTTTTCCAAAAGGCCAACACTTAAGGACCACGTCTCAGTACCATATGTCATCACTGGCAACACACACTGGTCAAAGACCTTCGTCTTGAGGCACTATGGTATCTTGGACGAGAATAACTCTGGTGCAAACTACTAATGCTTGACCAAATTCGCTGGAAATTTCATAAGAATGAGTATTAATAAGATAATCTCGATCATTGTTATTATAAATGCCAAACTATGTAGTTACGTAAGTATTCGTATGATTATTACACAGTACCTAGCCCAGGTAAATCAAATCCAATGTATGCTGATTTAGTGACGTTCTGTATGTTTGTTGTTGCTAGCTCTATTTGATGTGTGGCGTTTGTGTTTTGTACCAAACATGTTGGTATTTTACTTGCTAATATTTGACAAGCGTTCCATGCATTCGCAAAGTATTTTGCTGTATTTTACTTGTTTTTGTGTATTTTTGTTGTCCTACAAATAATTTAGATATTTAAAAATATATAATATCTTTACTTTGAAGATTGAACACGCACGTTGAAATTAGCATATAGCATACGCCCAATCACCGTTCACGATTCGGTCACGGACGACGGTGATTGGGCGTTCACTGATCACCACAGAATGCTCTAGCTATGGCCTCGTGATCATAACGCACAATGCTGGGCTATAAGGTAAGCGGTGTCAGTCACAAAATCATATGAAAAAATCCAGTATGGTCTCTTGTTCCGTCGAAACATGTGTCAACAGAAAAAAGCAAAGCTTGACGCTGCGTTGGAAACACTTTCGCAGCGTTGTCCGTTACGATCGCGAGGCCAAAGCTTTACGTGACCTGGGGCCTTACGGACAACAACTATTGCGGCACCAAACTAACGTTAAATCTGCTCAGTTGGAAAATCATGCGACCAAACCGTATCTGGGCGCGTTAAGGTTCATGTTCGCGTGATTTTCTAACTGAGCGGATTTAACGCTAGTTTGGTGCCGCAATAGCAGTTGTCCGTAAGGCCCCAGATGACTACAACGTAGTTTTGCTTCAGGAAATATGAACTGCAAACTTATCAGAAATATTTAAACTCGCAGTGCATACAGCAGTGTAAAAACCTCAAATCAATTTAACATCTCGAGTTGTCGACTCGGAATGCGATCGGGAATGCATCGATTACATTCAACTCGAATTGAAGTGAACGACCACCAGCGACGGCACTGCTAACACGGGATTACGAGTGACAAGCAGAAGCGATATTTTTATATTAATATTTAATCAGAGAATTTTCATACTATACTACATATATTTGCGTGTTTCCTTGCTGCCCTTGCATTGTGTGCTCATAATGCGAAGGTACTCCAGGGACTTAATGTAAGTACTTACTTGTCGAGTCTGTATTACCTATGTGTGTTTATAATTATATGTATAGATACACAAGAAGTAAGGGGAACACTCTCGAAGCCAAAAGAAGGTAATTGTACTCATCATTATGAACCACTTTTAGTATGGGACCAACCCTGAAATCGCGAAAAAAAATCAGCTGATCCATACATTTTGTCGAGTGTCAATGACAGAAGAACATAGAATATAGAACAGCTGATATTTTTTTCGCGATTTCAGGGCTGGTCCCATAGTAAAAGTTGTTCATAATGATGAGTACAATTACATTCTTTTGGCTTCGAGAGTATTCCCCTTACACCCCGTATAATTGAGGTCATGACGCTCGGGTTTTTTTTGACTGTTTTCACTTAGAGACTGTGACTCTATAGATATTGTATCTCGATGAGTGACATTTTTTAAATGGCTCTAATAATCGTTTAATCTTGAAAACTAGCACCAGCTTTTTAGTAGTTAATTAACTAAGCAATATTGCAAAGACATTGATTTATAATCTCTATTGCTTATAACATAAACCAAACCAATTTTATCGCAGTCATCTCGGCATAGTGAAGTGCAGAATCGACTTAATTATTGCACTGTCGATTTCACGGTTGGATAGAACTCCGACATACAACAGAATGAGCTTGTATATTAGACTTGGCACCGTTCTAGTTTTCAATTTTTATCCGAATTAAACAACTAATATTGAAATTAACAATTGAATGATGTCAACAGCTACCTTTGATGAAGGCAAAGCACCGTTAAGTGGGGACATGGGCAGCGTTTTGTCTATACAAACGTATTCTCGTGTTTCCTCCCTGGATAATACCGCTAGAACTGTATTTTTTTTTAATAATATTTATCTTCTCTATTGTTATTCTTATAACATTTATTTTTGAAGTTATACTTCTTATGCGACTTGCAACAAGGTTGCGTTAAACGTTTAACGCTACCATGGAGGGGGATTTTCTCTCTCGTATGGTTGCGAAATGCGTATCCTTTTTACGCTCTGCGACTAGCAGATCCGGTAGTGTAATGGTGTCGCTAATGTATTGAGAAGCCTAAGGAGCTAGGTTCGAATCTCGAGAAAAGCATGTTTTTAAATTGTTGATATTTTTGCCTTAGTTATAATGTTAGGGTTCCTTGTTGAATTATAACTTCTGCCGCGCGGAGGGACTCCACGCACTATTTTATTTCTTATAAGATGAGCCATTAAATATCCCAAACAAAAATTTTTACCGCCATGTTCAGACGTCTATCAAACAAATTTGACGAGTTTATGAAACAAAAATCAATGATTGAAGCATAGTTCAATCCTTTTCACAACTATGAATTTAAAAAATTATGAAATTGGCCTAGCTTTGAATGAGGAAACGGAAAAATACGCGACCATGATTTTGTCTACTTTTCGTAGTTATAATCGATCCGAGCTGCAGTTGTACTTATTGGGCTCTACGGAGAGAGGCTTGAGGTCAGGGGACAGCGATAGATTTGCTAAATACCTATTCATCAAATTTCTTGGCCGTGGTATGCCCTCTTAAGGCAAGTACGTTTCACCTATGGCGAGAAATTCAAATTTCAAGCTTTTTTTTTGTCCTTGTAGCTAGGCTACTTTAAAAAGCCAAACTAACTGATGTTGCAAATTCGAGTTGAGAATTTTGTGTTTTACGTATACAGGGTTACGTAGAAAGGATGTGCTAAGCAAAAAGGTCATTATACTCATCATTATGAACGACTTGTACCATGGGGCCGAACCCTTTGATAATAATTTTATAGTTCGAGCTAGTACCGAAAGAAGTCTGCCTAAAACTGAAGGGAGCGAGGTAAACACGTTTCGGTTTAGCACACCTGTTCTGCGTAACCCTGTAGAAATGTCTGTTTCCACCTACAGCCCAAATGTCTAAGCCGATTTTGACTAACCAGGTTTCGCTAAATTCCTTGAAAACAAGATATGGGGTCTTTCAAAGTGAAAGTAAAGTTTGGTACATCATTTAAGCTCAGGTGTACCGTTTGTGAAATAAATGATCTCCTAAAAATACCTAATGTTGTTAGGTTGCCGCTTATTAAATTATCATTATCATCAATTCCATTTAAATAAACATTTTATAAGCCGTGGTAGCCCATTTGGGAGACCGCTAGACTTGAAAGCGTGAGGTCGCGGGTTCAAACCCCGGGCCCATACCAAGGAGCTCTTTGGAGCTTATGTACGTATTTTCATACCACTGGCTTTTCGGTGAAGGAAAACATCGCGAGGAAACCTGCATACGTACGGAAAAGGAATTCAATGGCGTATGTGAATCCACCAACCCGCACTGGGTTAGCGTGGTGGATATGGCCCAATCACCCTTTCGGGGGTAGGCTAAAAGTCCAGCAGTTGACTGTTAAAAGGCTGATTATGATGATGATGAAACTTTTTATAAATATAACTAACCAACCGGTCTGTTGGTGTGGAATGTCAACTTTTTAAGCAAAATGTTTGTAACCTTGTACAATCGCGTACAATACTTTCTCAGAAACCATAACTGTTATGAATAATACCGATTACCATTTTCTATGCCATTCACTTCGTACAATGGCGTGTGACATGACCCACATTATTGTTTTGCAATGTTGGTAATAGTGTTGCCATATTTGGGAAACTCCCTGATAGTTACTGTAATTTTTGGTGACAATTTCCTTTTATTTGTCACTGTACTGAAACAACTCTAATTAACAAGTTAGCTACGCTAATACATAACCAAATATATTATTTATTTATTTTTTTTTTTTTGAAAAGAAAACATTTATTTTGCGCACAAACACTACAACATCAACATTACAAAACAGAAACAACAATAAATAATAATAATAATAAAAAGTAAGAAATTTCCAAAAAATTTAAACATATTTAAGATGTCGACTTTAACAAGGGCCCCACACTAGGCTCATGGCCCGTATTGTGGCGGCCAAGTGACGATGTACTCAAAAATTTTTTTTAAAGTGGAGGCATCCAATTTAAATTTTTTGTTTTTTTGTTTTTCCTAGATTATTTATTAAGATTAAGATATATAGTAATATACAGTAAATTTATCAGCATAATATTCCTAAATTACTGAGGCACTGTGGTATCTTCTCGTCCAAGACACCACAGTGCCTCAAGACGAGGGTCTTTGACCAGTGTGTGTTGCCAGTGATGACATATGGTACTGAGACGTGGTCCTTGACTGTTGGCCTTTTGGAAAAACTCAGAGTCACTCAGCGGGCAATGGAGAGAGCTATGCTCGGAGTTTCTTTGCGCGATAAAATCCGAAACGTGGATATTCGCCAAAGAACCAGAGTCACCGACATAGCTGTTAAAATTTGCAAGTTGAATTGGCAATGGGCAGGCCACATCGCTCGAAGAACCGATAACCGATGGGGAAGAAAGGTTCTTGAGTGGAGACCACGAACCGGAAGACGCAGCGTAGGGAGGCCTCCCACTAGATGGACCGACGACATAGTGAGAGTCGCTGGCATCCAGTGGATGCAAAAGGCAGGCTGTCGTTCAGTGTGGAGGTTAAAGGGGGAGGCCTATATTCAGCAGTGGACGTCTTCTGGCTGATGATGATGATGATGATGAGTCCTAAATGTTACCACATTTCTTTTCTGCTGATGTTATTTCACTTATATATTAGAGAGAGAACAAAATAAATTGTATAAACCTCCCGATAAAGAGCTGCTAATCTACAAAGGGCTACACAGAATTTATTTTATCATTGCCAATCACAATCTCAATCAAGTCCGTTTCAATAAAAAAATGACTAAATCAAAATCGGTTTGGCAGCTACGGTGCCACAGACATACACACATACACATACACGTTAAACTTGTACGTATTTTTTTTTTGTGCGGGGTTTATAAAAGAAGAAAAAGAAAAAACAGCCAAGTGCAAGTCAGGCTCGTGCCCTGCCCTCAGTGCACCAGCCTGCACCACATAAACACATAAAATACAAAAACTGAATATAAAACGTTTTTTATATTTTTTTATTGGCTAATTTATTAAACAAATACACATGATTATACTTACAAAAAGTACGAAAAAGACATCATGCCCAGGTGTTGCCCACTGCTGGGTGTGTCATACATATTACTATGTACTAAAAATCACAATAGCGAAGTGATTAGATTTCTCTTAGTTCGATGTGTTTTATCCTCAACCACATCTTCTTTACTAACAAGCCATTTGGAACACAATAGTAGTATTTTTTTAAATAGTAGATAGGCTTGCGCTTTGCCGCCATCTCGCCTGATGTTAAGCGACACTGCGGTCTACGATGGAGCACGCTCGCCTAGAAGAAACCGATTCACTCTATCTAATGAAAAAAAAAAAAAACACAAAATCAGCTTTATGTTACTTTTTTTTGTAAAAATTTTCATGAGCGTGGATTCAATGTCCTTTACTCGTAATATTAATCAGTTTACATCAAGGAAGTTTTTAGGGTATATATAAAATCCTTGGTTTACATAGTCTTAATAGGTGCCAATAATGTTACCTACTATTGTTTGGTCGCCCAAGATTTTATGCGATGGCAATACTGGTAATTGGTATTATTCAATCACAATACTATGCGTTGTGAAATTAATCGGCAAAAACTGTACTCACGTGGGAATCGTCAGTTTTCTATATTGTAGTTACACCCACAGATGTTTTAACCAATGGATTTAGCATCGAATGGAGACCACGGACCGGTAAGCGCAGCGTAAGACGTCCACCTTCAAGATTGACAGACGACCTAAAAAGACCGCAGGGAAACGCTGGATGCAGCGTTCCAACCGGCCTTTTTGGAGATCGATGGGGAGGCCTATGTCCAGCAGTGGACGTCCTACAGCTGAAATGAAGATGATGAATCCTATATATGCGTCTTCTGGGTTACGCGGAAAGGGTGTACTAAGCCGATAGGGTCTATAGTGCCCATCATTATGAACAACTTTTACTATGGAAACAATCTAAAATTCGTAAAAAATAAATTTGCTGTTCTGTAGAAAACGGTTATTGACAATCGAAAAACTGTATAGAACCTGATATTCTTTTCGTGTTTTCGGGGTTGGATACATAGTAAAAGCTTTTCTTAATTATAGGTATTAAGGACCCTGTTCGGCACAGTACATCCTTTCAGGCATAATTAACCTATCTTCCTTGATAGGTATAATAAATGCGCAATTGTATTTGTTGTAACTAAGAAACAAAAACAATTTCGCGTTATGTTGTTACCATTGTTTGTCCTTTTTTAACGCAATAATTATGGACGGATTGTCGAGGTTAAGGAGTATTCGAACTGCTGGAGAATGCCATAATAATAATAATTATTTTTCTGAAAAAATTAGCTCCTAAGAGAATCCAGATAAAACCGCGATGCGACGCCTGTTTTCAACAAAGCTAATTAAAAGTACCATTAACGGCCTCTTATACCAAATTTGACGCTTTTAAATCAATTTTATTCAGTTAAATTACAATATTTGAGCTGGAAAAAAATACAATACATGTCACAGATACATCTGTGTTTGAGTTTATGATTTGGTTCAAAATACGATAGAATAAACTTTCCTCGATCAAAAAAATAATAATCTGAAACAAAGTCAAGTTAGTTTATTTTTTTTTGTTTTATGCTCTAATGAAAGCTCGTAACAACCTATAAATTGCATGTATTGAAGGGCAATTCTATTATATTTTTTTTGGTTTGGATAGATTTTTGATAGTGAATAGTTTCCTTTTTTTGTGAAATTAAAAGCGTAAATAGGTCACGAGAATTAGCACGCGCCGCGCTCAGTATCGCGCCAGGCGTCATTGGGGTCGGACCTATGTTCGTTTTTGTCGTTGCACTGCCCCCGTGGGCGTCCTGACTCTAGCGCGGCAATATACATCGTCGCTATAACTTGGCGGGTGCTGAGGGAGCGTTTTGTTGCCTACGCGACTCGGATAACCACCCGTTAAGGAGTGATTCCAAACTTGACAGCAAGCGGCAGGCGGCAGTGTATAATATACTTCATTTATGGTGTCGTCCGCCTGCAGCGGCAGACCGCAACGGCTCTAATGGTTTCCATGTTTTGTATGATATTACGTTGATTTATATCAGGGTTGCGGTCACGTGACCACCGCAGCCCGCAGACCTATAGTGTCTCCAACTGCATAGCTATCAAACGTATTTTTAACCGACTTCCAAAAGGAGGAGGTTATCGAATTCGACTGTATGTTTAGAATTTAGAATTTAGAATTGTTTTTGGATATTCTTTTTTTGGTTGGTAGGTCATATATCTCATAAGTGGTCCCATAATTTTTTTATCGACATTGATTCAGCGCTTTTTGCTAAATCTACAAAAACATGACGATAAGCAACGAATTCAATGTACATTGTACAGTGCCACCAACTTAGCTGTTTAGGTGGGCAAAATTGGAACTACATTTATTTCTTGGTGAATTTCATACTTTGTTCTCCACTAGCGACGCTGTCAACTGAACAGCAAACAGAGGAACTGTTCCTATAACAGAACTTCAAAAAAAACAAAGAACTGTCTCCATGGCGACCGGGCCCTGTTGTTTTTCGTAAAAAATTTCATGACCATGGATACAAAGTATTTCAGCTGCAATATTAAACAATATTTTCTACTTTTTAGTGTCAGTTTGTAAATGTAGGTATAGTCATGAAGTCGGTTCTTTTTTTTTCTTAAAACTATTATTGGTTTAAAAATTTGTTTCTTACCCAAGCATACCCAATGTATTATGCGACTGAAGGGACGTATATGGAATCATACTTAATATTATAAATCCGAAAGTGTGTTTGTTTGTTACTCTTTCACGCAGCAAAAGAGCAACGGATCGACCTGATTTTTTGCATGGATATAGTTCAAGAGCTGAAAAGTGACATAGGCTACTTTTCATCATCATCATCGTCATCATCACCATTTATCATTATTACGCGGGTGAAACCGCGGGGCACAGCTAGTATAAATATATGATGAAGGATCATCATTATCATCATTTCAGCCATAGGACGTCCACTGCTGGATATATGCCTCCCTAATCGATCTCCAAAAGGGCCGGTTGGAAGCGGCCTGGAACTGTGCAATATAGTGTGAAATTGCCTAAAATCTAAATTCTGAAATTCTCGGGTAAATATTAAGGGTCAGGCAAAGATTTCCTATACTACATATATCTATATCAATGGGGACAGGATTTTGGACGGGTTATTATAAAAACCCGTCCAAAATCCTGTCGTACTCAACCATTAGGAGTGACTGATGGAAGACCCTTCTAATATGCTCGTCAACTACCCCGCAGTCTCAAGACAAAAGCCTTTAACCAGAGCGTTCTACCTGTCATAATTTTATAGTGAAACGTTGGCACTGTCAACACAGTTAGAGCGGTCTGCGAGTTCAAGGTTACTAAGCGACCTATTGAAATAGCTATGCTTGGTTTTTCTTCGAATGGTATCCGTATCCGGAATGAATTGTAAGTGTTTCGCCAGGTAATAAAAGTTGTCGATATAGCTTAGTGTACATGCACGCTAAAATGGCAGTGGGCTGGTCATAATTATGTATCGCAGAACTGATGACTGCTGGGATAGACTTATATACTAAAAACTCAGGACCTGGGTATGTTCTAAACCTGTGACCAGGGCCACCGGAAGATAGGCAGCAGCATCCTATTAGTACACGATGAACGCATTGCGGTCTCCAAGTTGCTTGCCAAGCGTAGGGATTATGGCAACACCCCTCTCTATGAGTGAAGCATTTGTTCAGCAGTGGACGTTTAATGTTTGATGACGTGTGATACCTACCGATGACGATAAATTAGCAAATGTAGCGTAGGATGCCCTGTAACTCGATGGAGTGACGATTCACATAAGGCTGAAAGTGGCAGGAAACAAACCGAAGATCAATCTGAGTGGCGTACATTGGAAGAGGGCTAGGTCCAGCTGTGGACTAAAGCAGGGTGATTATGATGATGATAAAGGAACGTGCTGTAGACCGCAGCGGTATTGCAGCCGCAACACTGTTTGTTGCTGCAATGAATACACAAACCAGCAGTAATAGGCCTTATCAAGGGAAAAAGTCACTGACTGAGTTTACAAAAAGTGACCCGACCATTTTTTGCACCACAATCAATATTTAACAATATGAAAATTCGTAAGCAAGAGAATTACGGACAGGAAGAGTCTACATCCGTAGCCGATAAACAGTAAACATGCTATTCCAAAGTGTAAGGAACCCTTTCGGTTGAGCTAGCTTTGTTTGGGAACTATTTGGAAGCCTCATTAGTTATTAGGACAAGTTAGTTTAGTTTGGGGGCTTAGTTACGCGAGTTATTGGAAAGTTTCCCTACGGATACCATTAACTACTTACTGGAAGACTTGAATGTCAAGGTGATGTATGTATTGACCTTGATTTAAGGCGCCGACTTAATGACAAACTTTCCGCATCAGACAGAATTTGAAAAATAATTGTTAAAATTTAATGTTGATCTTCAATTTTTTTTCTTATATACGGCATGTAAGGGGAACACTCTCGAAGCCAAGAGAAGGTAATTGTACTCATCATTATGAACAACTTTTACTATGGGACCAGCCCTGAAATCGCGAAAAAAATATCAGCTTGCAAAGCTGTAAAACCCACAGCGTTCGATTTTCCCGCTCCTTTATTCCCCGGACCTGCAAGGTGTGGAATATTCTTCCCCAAACGTCTTCCCGCTAAGTTGAATATGAAGAGTGTCTCGCTGTTTACAATTACCTCTCTGGGCTGGCAAAGCACCGTCATCGCTGCTAGTGTTGCAGGTGTCTATAGGTGGCGGTTTTTGCTTACCATCAGGTGATGAATGTTAGCCGCGCTACTTATTTAAAAAAGTTCAAAGATATTATGACATTCACCAGCATGTATTGGGCCACCACTATTGATTTAGGGCCCTTGTACCCAATGACGATATAACCACTTCACAGTCTCTTCCAAGCGCGATGAAATTATTATTACTTATAATTACTAGACCCTTAAAAAGAAGTCTGACATTTTAGGAAGACGAAAGTCTTAGACCAATGTGTGTTGCCAGTGATGACATACGGCAGTGAAACGATGTCTCTCACTATGCGGATTAGCAAGTTGAAGTGGCAGTGGGCAGGGCACATAGCACGCAGAACAGATGGCAAATGGGGCTGAAAGGTTCTCGAATGGAGACCACGGACCGGTAAGCGCAGCTTAGGACGTCCATCCACGAGATGGCCAGACGACCTAATAGAGATCGCAGGTCAACGCCGGATGCAGGCCGCTTCCAACCGGCCCTTTTGGAGATCGATGGGGGAGCCCTATGTCCAGCAGTGGACGTCCAACGGCTGAAATAATGATGATGATGAACCATTTTAGGCTGCTGACGGAATGCGTCTCTGGCGAGAATTCTCATCACCCGTCCGGCAAAGTCACAATATAAAGAAAGAGTGTTCAATAATATTCTTTAAAATGTCCATCGTCTAGAGAAACTGGTATTTACATACTTAAGCATTATTATACAAAGGTTTTCATTACATACACCAAAATAGGAAAGCAAGTAACTAAACTTAAACATAAAAGTAACTACTGGTCTTATATTATAAGTTCTAAGATCCATAATAAAGTTCAAAATTCATAATAAACCTTTCATAATTTCCTCTTGCGACTGTTAAAAACGAAATGGTCTCACGTACGGTACATTACCGAGTGGCGTAATGAACTTACTTATACAAGGATACCTAATATGCGAATGAAGAGCTGATGTTCAGTTTAACTGCGGTGCTTTAATTCTCAATTAGGACAAACTGCTATGACTGACATGTGTAATACACAAAGGTCATACAATTTCGCTCATATTCTAACTTAAATGTACTTATTTATTGTATTTATTTTTATTTTACTAAACAAAATATGATTATATTCTAGAATATAATAGAATCATTTATTGGCTTTATAACATAAGCTAACTAATCCATTTTGTATTAGTTTTGGTATTTTTTATTACTAATGACTTGTACTAATGATTGTTGTTAGTTTTAAATAGTGCTATTACATTTTATTTCCTTATATTTATCTGATGAATTTTAGGAAATCTCACAGATAGGTTTTAAATCTAAAACTAACAAATGATGTACAGAGGACCATTAAAAAGATTCCACACAAACTTGATTATATCTGTTGTCTATCCAAACACTTTGTATGAGGTTTTGTGGAGTTTACGCTAAAACTAGTTAAATAACAGTTTAAGTTTTGAAGCATCTTGTTTTGAGCATTATAGCTCTAAAGAGAATGTCATGAATTTTCACGAACGACTTCAACTTTCAACATAACTTACATACCTCACATAAACCGTTCTGAGCTCTTCTACTATACCGACCGGTAAACGCCTGGAGCATCGTAAAAATGACAAACGAGCCAGCATTACCCGCGTGACACATGCGGCCGATGCAGTCGCGGGTGCGAATTTAAATTACGGTCGCGAAGTCAACCAACGATGCCAATATGCAAACTGACTTATTGGTATTGTTTGTTAAGCACATCAACTCATAGTATCAAAGCCTAGATTAGGTTACACCGATATTCATAAAAGTTCGATATGCAGTCTCTGATATAAACCGTTGGTATTAATTAACTAAACAAAATACAAGCTAAAACTACAAATACAGTTAGCCTGCCCATAGACTGTTGAAGGTCTTAAGACAATCCAAATGCTCAAGCCCACTACCAGTTGGCAGCGTACCCAGCATGCTGGCGGCATTACCACGTTGAATGGCAATGCTTATGTGTTGAGCCAGAAACACGCCAGCATTTTGGTCACGCGTCGCAACGTTAACCGTTGGTTAACTTCTCGCAGACGAAAATTGCCACACGCTAATACGAAACAATATACAGGATGTAAGGGGAACACTCTCGAAGCCAAAAAAAGGTAATTGAACCACTTTTAGTATGGGACCAACACTGAAATCGCGAAAAAAAATCAGCCACCAAACGTTTGAGGTCCATATACAGTTCGTGGCCAGCTTCCAAGGTCCTAATGCCTCGATCCCAAACGGCACAAACATGTACATCCTGGGTGTCTTCAAATCACGAGTGAATCGGTGTCTTCTATATAGGCAAGCGTGCTCCAACATAGACCGCATCATCGCTTAACATCAGACGTGATGGTGGTCAAAGACAAGCCTATTATTCATATTTAAAAAAAACCTGTCCATCAATTTTGATATTCATTCAACATATCGGACGTGCAGTTAAATAGCAACTTTTCTCGTTTAATGATAGTCCATCGTAACTTGTCATCAGCAAATGAGTGCAGTAATACCAACCAGTGTCTAGTGTATAGTGTCTAGTGTTCAATTGTAACTCCGAGCAGGTGGCCACTCATGCTCATAAATTGTAGGTCATAAGGCATAAGCCTCAAGCGTTTGAGGTAATAGGTAGCTAGCTAGGAGAACTATAACCTATTTCTTCTCTAGCCAGGACTAGACACTCGACTTAACGAATTACGAACTTAGATATTAGTATATTACTGTCGTGCGGTCATCGAGATACAAAACACATAGTTACAATCGTGCCAAAAAAAAAAACGAACCAAAACACGGCGCACGCGCCTACTTTTTGGTTAGTTACAAGGTAACCGCGATCCGACTACAACGTCGCGCGATGCGTGGCGACCACGAACCGGAAGACGCAGCGTAGGGAGGCCTCCCACTAGATGGACCGACGACATTGTGAGAGTCGCGGGCATCCAGTGGATGCAAAAGGCAGGCTGTCGTTCAGTGTGGAGGTTAAAGGGGGAGGCCTATGTTCAGCAGTGGACGTCTTCTGGCGATGATCATCATGGCGTCATCATCTGATGATGATGATCCGCTTTATCTCATACCTTACCCTGGGCGGCATGTCCAGCCCAGCATCCATTAGCCAAGAGCAGTATTGTTCAACGAATAACAAGCTTGTATGGAAACAACACCTATTGTTACGACGTGGAAAAATGTGGGAAAAGTAAGATGTCGGATTGTCGATTGAGGGTTCCCTAGGAATTGAATCATAGTCCTGTACGCTCTATTAGATTCAGGCTCTGGACGTCGACGCTTGATATGATCTTGTGTATAATAGGAAAAGGTAGCGCCTTTTGGTGTCGGAGAGCAAGTCAAAATCATTTGCGAAGCCTCGAGCACCTCCCTAAAGTAGCTTGTCTGTGTATTTTTTATCGGGTAGATTTTGGCGAGTGTGTGCTAGAGCTTCATGACCATATTCCAGCCTCCCCATTTAACTTCAGGACAAGTAGAAGGAAAGCACACTACCACCCTTTCGTCATTAAAATTTCAAAGAATCGTACACAAAGATATTTTGGGTCGTCATACAATGGTTTATGATTATGATACAAGGAAGAATCCTGGGTCTTCAAGGTCAAGGAAGAATTCTGGCCCTGGGTCGGACCCTTACACTGCGTTAGATAGCCATCGGGTTTTGGGCAAAAAAATCAGAAACGATCATTGCCGAATTGACATGTTTTTTCACGTGGGCCAACACTATCATTTAGAGTTAATGAGTAATTATAGACAATACTTATAATTAAAAAACTTCATCATCATCATCATCAGCCAGAAGACATCCACTGCTGAACATAGTCTTCCCCCTTTAACCTCCACACTGAACGACAGCCTGCCTTTTGCATCCACTGGATGCCCGTGACTCTTACAATGTCGTCGGTCCATCTAGTGGGAGGCCTCCCTACGCTGCGTCTTCCGGTTCGTGGTCTCCACTCCAGAACCTTTCTTCCCCATCGGTTATCGGTTCTTCGAGCGATGTGGCCTGCCCATTGCCACTTCAACTTGCAAATTTTAACAGCTATGTCGGTGACTCTGGTTCTTTGGCGAATATCCACGTTTCGGATTTTATCGCGCAAAGAAACTCCGAGCATAGCTCTCTCCAATTGCCCGCTGAGTGACTGAGTTTTTCCAAAAGGCCAACAGTTAAGGATCACGTCTCAGTACCATATGTCATCACTGGCAACACACACATTAAAAAACTTGAATATTTTTAAATACTTGATTGGAAAATGCACAAGATGTGTGACGCCAAAATTCTATCAAGGGGAAAAAATATAGGTTTAGAGCTGCTGATATGATATACGAGGTTTTTCAATCACTCGAAATACTAGTGTATGGTTTCATTCCGTTTTCATGTTCCATTTGAAGCGGAATCCTAAAAATGACAATTAATCAGTGAAAAATGCAAAACAGAGAGTTTTTTCCATCCGAGCTAATGGAGAATGAAAATTGCCATGAACTTTCGAGAGAGATACTTTGTTTTGTTTGTTGAGTTATTGGAACAAATTTAATATTTCAAGAGGTGGTCATTGATTCGCATAATTTTTGGATTCCTAATTTACATTGGCGTTTTATTTTGTCATCATCATCAGTCAGAAGACGTCCACTGCTGAACATAGGCCTCCCCCTTTAACCTCCACACTGAACGACAGCCTGCCTTTTGCATCCACCTTGCATTTATTTTGTCACTAAATCATAATTACCTATATTTATTTTTGAGCGTATTATTTGATGGGTTATTATTGCTTCTTCTAATTTTTTCGCCATTATTTTATTTATGACTATAAATTTAGATGTTATACTATTGAAACATCTAATAATACACACAAAAGAAAAACGGAACTAGTATTGCAACCTTGCATAATTTGACCTGGGCCCTTATTATAGAAGTTTGATTGTGATCGAGATTGCATGCCGTCCCGTTCTCATCTACTTACTCGCACCACGTGCGTAAGTGCGATGGCACGCGATCGCGATCACGATCCGATTCATTCATAATAAGGCATCTGTACACTATAAAATAGCATTAGGTTAAGGAACGGTGGGTAGCCCCAAGATCACCCATAAGCCACGAACATATTTTTTTTGTAAATACAAAATAATGTATTTCAACTTATCGCTAATTTCAACTTATTATAATTCAATTATACCTATCCCTTTCCCTATCCCTAACCCTTTCCTTATAGCTCATCTGGCTCATTGTGCTGTTGTATTTATTATAAACAAAGCAATATTATATTTAAAACGTAAGGATATTTTGAATGTCAGTAAGTACTTAGAATTTATGTTATACGAAATTATATATAATTTCTATATTATTTATAACTAGCGACCCGCCCGCCCGGCTTCGCACGGGTGTAATTTATGTGTGAAGCCGGGGCGGGTCGCTAGTTATATATATAAACCTTCCTTCAAAATGTGTCTAACTGATGGTGAAAACCGCATCAAAATCCGTTGCGTGGTTTAGGAGGAGTTAGCGGCCATACAGACAGACGCGGAAAGCGACTTCAATTTATACTATGTAGAGATATAGAAATTTATTATAGAATTTATTATATATATTTTTTTTATAATTCAAAGGCTTGCATTTGACCACCGACACGCCTAATGTTAAGCGATGATACGGTCTACGTTGGAGTACGCTTGCCTAGAAGAAACCGATTCACTCGTGGTTTGAAAACACCCAGATTGTAACCATCGGGGAACACCCATTCAGGCAACGCAGTCCACAGACTAGCAGTTCGCATAATAAATGTGGAATCAAAGCGCTTCATACGGGTTTTCGGAATATCAACCATAAAGCGGTGACGATTTTTCGTGCCCGCTCTAGCAGGCCGATAGAAAAATGGGCAGGAGGGAATTAGATCGTGCAGATCCGATGCACACTCACCGAAATGTATATGTATGATATGTAAAAGTATGCTACTGCAAAGTACAACTTTAAGTTTTGTGCATTTGTTATATGGACTTTATTACAACGTACGATGTGATACGAATAAATTTCATTATTATAGAAAATTTACTGTGAATTTCTCATAATTAAATATTACAAAGACTGCTGTTATATAATTCTATGCACTATGTAATAATCAGGCCAGTATCTATCAGTCAAGTCGTATATTAACATAGGTGTATTGCTAACTATATGGTTTGATATGATGAGAATATGAACAGACAATGGGAAGATAAGGTTTACCTAATTCACACACTACATGCAAACTGTGAACTGTGTGTCTTTTTTCCAGGGGCAAAGATTCATCATTTCATCATCATTTCAGCCATAGGACGTCCACTGCTGGACATAGGCCTCTCCCATGGATCTCCAAAAGGGCCGGTTGGAAGCGGCCTGCATCCAGCGTTTCCCTGCGGTCTCTTTTAGGTCGTCTGTCCATCTTGTGGGGGTGGACGTCCTACGCTGCGCTTACCAGTCCATGGTCTCCATTCCAGAACCTTTCGGCCCCATCGGCCATCTGTTCTGCGTGATATGTAGGGGCAAAGATTAGAGGAAATATATACGAAAAGTTACACTAACGATCACCTGCCAAGGCGAAGCTGTTTTTAAACAAATATCTTGTGTATTTCCACTTCAATGTCGTGTCAAGTACAATAAAGAATAAAAATCATCGAGATAAAATTCCTATAGAGTCACAATCTCCCAGTGAAAACAGTCAAAAAACGTCCGAGCATCATTGTAGATACATTGTATCAATTATATAATTCACAATGCAACATATACTCCAATTGTCGCTTGCATAGTAGTTGCACGTTAGTTGTCCGTATGTCACCGTAGCTCTGGTAACGCGCGGCACGCGGTTATCTTATAACAAACCAGAAAGTCGCCGCAATACGTAGCAAGTTTTATTCGGTAATTTTTTTGCAAGCTATTGACTCTATAGTTATTGTATCTCGATGACTAAGAGCCAAACATTAAACACACTTGCTACAAAAGCTCTTCAAACGTGACTTTAAGTATCCATAACATTTTACCCAAAATTACACACACGATAGAATATCCGTTTACTGCTTTTATTACAAAGAAAACCACCATATCTGTATACCGTTATAACGTATATTCTCTGTTACGGCTTCATTATGGTGGAATACGGTTTCTCCATGTTGGATATGAGATTTTTGAGAATACATTTTCATGGAAATGCGTAAGCCATGTGTCTTGAGTATGATCCTCGTATTGAGGGTAGATGGGGTGTGAATAGGGTTGTTTTGTTTTTAAGATCTTAACGCAAAGAGGTGAGGTCGATTAAGAGATAACTTTTATTTTTATTTTGTTTATACATTGAACGTTTGACTGCAATCTCGCCTGCGGGAAAGTGATGAAGCAGTCGAAGATGGAGTATGCTTGCTTAGTAATAACCTATTAACCCTAGACTTGAACACTCCAAGATTGTAATGCTGTGGAAACACAGACAGGGGCAAGGCGTTCCATTGTTTTGCCGAGAGGACTCAAAACGCTTGGTGCGAATAAATGGCATTTCGACCAAGTAAGGATCGAAAAACGGTTACCAAATAAAAGATAATGGGGAACAAGTTCGTAAAGTTCCGTTGCACACTCTTCAAGGACAACCCTATAAATAAAATAATTATGGTTGTTTGAATATAATTATATGATATTATTTTTACCCGTACGAAACGATTTGATTGCACTTACATTGTGCGAACTGCTGTGGAATGCGCTGCCTGAATGGGTGTTCCCTGATAGTTACAATCTGGGTGTCTTCAAATCACGAGGGAATCGGTTTCTTCTAGGCAAGCGTGCTCCATCGTAGAACACGTCATCATCGCTTAGCATCAAGCGAGCGTATTATACAGTAAAATTATGTTTTGAAGATGAACTTCTGCAAAGCAACGACTGATTCAATAAGTCAATATTCAAACAAAACTCGGGATATAGTACAATTAAAATACTGAATAATTTATATAAATTTAGTAAATAAACTGACTTTATGACTATTATATACCTAGAATATAGATACATTTAAACTTAAACTAAAAAGTAGAAAAGTGACAGTTAAAACAGAGATTCAAAGTCCGAAGGGGTTAACAATGTTGCTGAACCACAAACCAAAACACCATCTCTGTTTATTTTGTTGATTGTTTTGTTGAATCGCTGAACCAATTTCGATAAAATGTATATGGGACCACCACTTGAGTATGACCTGCCATATAAAAAAATAATCATCAAAATCAATTCACAATTGGCGGAGTAATAGCGTAACAAACATAAGAAAAAAAATACAGTCAAATTGAAAACCTCTTCCTTTTATGAAGTAAGTTAAAAAGGAAACATTCATACAAACGGCGAAAAATATTTCACATAGGTATCACAAATGGTTCTTTTTTCTCATAAAATAGAAGCAATGCCAATACCGATACTTTGGCTCTCCTCCCAATCCGTAAGTTATCGCATACGGTTAAATATGGCAAAATATTCGGTAAGGGTTTAGCCGTAAACAAGGATTTAAATTTTTATTATCAAATCTGGTAAAATTAAATAATTTCCACTCCCGCTTTTAACGACTACTCATAAAAAAGTTATATTATTATATACGGGATATTTAACTTGGTGAGGTTGTGAAAAAGACTAAGAAACAGGGTAGATCGTTTTGTCTGCACCTAACTTTTTAACTGTTCCACCAACAACCGGCATTCTTCAGTCTTCCCGTGAACATGGTGCATGTAACTGCGCCGAAATATCGGGAGCTCATTCCACAACCTTACCACGGTAATATCCCGTAAATAATCATATAACTTTAGTGAACAATCGTGATAGTTTGTAACAGTGTGTTACTCATATCTCTTGAGATCGCAGTTAAATTGAATAAAATAATAAATTTATGCTCACAGTTAAACGTGCATTTCGAGATTTTCCCTTGGCTGTAGAGACCCTGAAACCGTGGTCATCCGACAATAAAGAGTTTGCAAAGATATATCGACCAAACGCCACTTTATCGTTTCCTACTTTTCAAGCTCTTTACTTTGACATATTAACATGGTTGATAAAAAATATAGTACACCATCCGCCATCTTGTGGCAGCGACCGTTTTGAAAGCATTAAAATATTGGGTACAGCAAAATATTGGGTATTGCATATTGTATTGTCACCAGAACTAAAGAGTATGCTAAATTTCAGCAAAATTGGTAATGAGGACCTGGTTATAGTTCAGCTAGCATGATTTGACCCAACCAAATAAACATAATAAAATTGCAAGACAAAAATGTTTGTGTGTTGTAGTATTTGTGAAGTATAATTAATTTTTAGAAGAAAATAAAACCGAATTTATTACTATACCTACATGTACAAACTTAAACTTAAGAAGTAGAAAATTAAAGATAAAACAGAGATTGAAAATTCCCATGTTTTTTTTGCTGAAGGGAACTACAAACCAAAACATTTGTATTTTTTTTTTCAAAAGGCACTGAATCAATTTCAATAAAATTTATATGGGACCACCTCTGAAGTTAGATCTACCAAATAAGATGGAATTGGCGGAGTAATCGCGTAACAAACATACAAGAAACACATACAGTTGAACTGATAACCTTCTCATTTCGTCGGTTAAAAAGTAAATGAGTGATTCGCTCGATTCAAAGCATTATATGTGGAGTAAAAGTGTCACATCACATATTAGGTGGGAAAATTACTAAGAAACCATCGAAGTTATATTTATCATTGATCGAAGTGTTAACCTCCTCTTTGAAGCCGGAAAAAGAAGCTCCATATCAGGATATACTATATCAACAAGCATAGCAGTATTAAAAACAAACTACGACAAGTTTAAAACAGAATGTGTGCTCAGTTCGGTGCTATCACTCCAGTAAAAACTGCAGTTTTTTTCCCACAGCGGTTATTAAACATTAAAAATTTAAAACAAAACTGCGACTGGTCTGGTGACCATGGATTCTGTAAATAATCTTGTTTGGTAACATTAAAGAGCCGTTATAACATCGCAGTAAGGTATGCACAATTGCACATTATGCCGTATTTGACATAGCAAACGCGGGCAAGCGAAGGTCGGAGCATCTGCATTTAAAACTTTCAGAGGCGTTACGGCTAACAGTTTTAAGCGGTTCTGTTTAGGTGGTGCGAAAAGTTGCGCGACCGCAAACCGTATCTTGGCGCATTAAGGTTCACGTTCAGGTGATTTTTCGCTCTGCACTGTTACGGACTTGCGTTAAGAGGTAACCATAAGGTTTGGCCTCTCAGACGGAAAAAAGGCACTTTTTTGCCGCGGTGCGTTTGCCAGGCTTATTGGATCGCCACTGCTGTCATATACACACAAATATATTGTTCAGATGACTTCTAAATGGTGGATCTAGATAGTTGTATTGGGGTTCAGCCAGGTTATACGAGATTCTACCTACTAAAACCCCTCATCGGCTCACTTCTATGCCTGACAATTTGTAAAAAAAATAATAAGTAGTGCCTTATATCAATACGTCTACATTTAGCATTATAAAATTCATCATAATTGCAGAATGTTTGCTCAAAAGGCCAACATTGTAGGCGTGATTTTAAAGTACTACAGGCTGGAGTCACAGTACCATGTTCTGGGAGGCTATACTCGTCGGAACCAATGACGTTAGTAAGTTTGGCTGACTTGGTCAGCGTTCGCTTGATGCTGGCAAGATAACACGTTGTGTTTGTGGGGTAGTTATGGTACTTACCACGCAATTAGTAGGAGCTTACATTTATTCTTACGTATGTTGCCTGCAATACCTCAAAATAATGTAATTGCCTCAAGCAACGTGCTATAGATAGGTCTATAGCACGTTGTTTGAGGCAACACTCTCGAGAAATGCTAAGAGCATTTCCCTCCTTCCCTCTACAAAAAAGTAAACCATATTGCGACGTTATCTTCCCTGGGTTTGCTTGAATTAAAGGTGAGATCCCCTGATTATATTATCCCAAAGGTCTTCTTTTAATCGGCTCTTACGATAAACAGGGGATCTGAATCCGTTATCTAAGACCCCCCGCTCCAAAGTCATCAAGGGGAAACCTTTTAAAATATGAAGCATGGTTACAGTAACAATATACTCCCGTGGAATATTCGTACTCGGGAGAACAATGTGTATCTTTCACACGAGCCAAGTTCGCTTGACGTGTAATTTAAGCTTTTTTGGGAACAATGTATGAGGGAGTGGAGTCGTTTTAAGGTTCTATTTACTTGAAATGATGCTTGATGGAGTGTTGCACTGTTGGTGTCGGGGTTTTAGAGGGAAGAAAAGTATCAAGAGTAGGTTTCTCTGGATGGCTAATCTTGTTAATGCAATATTGTTTCTGTCCCCGTCGCATTTATGTCATTACGAATAAGAGGGAAGATGACAAAACGTATATCGCAGGTGTCTTGGAATTAACCCATCTGGCGACCACTTGTGAAAGGTGGCTAGTGGCAAAGGATGCCAGATTGTGGCGTTTTATAAGATATCTACGATGATTTAATTTAGCGTTTTATAATCTACTAGCGACCCGCCCGCCCGGCTTCGCACGGGTGTAATTTACGTGTGAAGCCGGGGCGGGTCGCTAGTTATATATATAAACCTTCCTTGAAAATGTATCTAACTAATGGTGAAAACTGCATCAAAATCCGTTGTGTGGTTTAGGAGGAGTTAGCGGCCATACAGACATACAGACAGACAGACGCGGAAAGCGACTTCAATTTATACTATGTAGAGAAGAGATAGAGATATTGGTTACATCTCTGCATCGGGCTAAATAAGCCGACGCGGAAGTAAGAAAATGCGGCCACATTTCTGACAAATTATAAGACACAATGCGTACTACAGTCACTACTACGTTGGAGTGGTCAGAAACTCGCCAGTATTTTGGACACGCGTCGTAATCTGAAACATTTTTGAAAATGAAGTGAGCTCCCGTTCCTCTAGGGCCTCGACCCCAAAAGGCTCAAATATGTAACCATTGCCGAGGTTAGAATATTTGCGCCACTCGTGCTGCTCTGCCGAATTGACAACCGCACCAGCCCTACCTTGTGTCTCAGGACGATGTGACGGTGCCAAAGTATCGACACAAGTCGCGTCCCATACAAGGGATCGCCCCAACTTCCAGGAAACAAGTGTCATACTGTCAGGCCTCCTTCCATCGTCACGCGCAAGACCGTTTCAGCACAGCTGCCACACTGGCAGTGGAAAAAGTCAGTTAGCTTGTATTTTTTTGGCTAATAAAATAAAAAAAAAATAAAAAAAAATATCTGGGACATTTTTGCACACACGGTCATCTGACCCCAAACTAAGCAAAGCTTGTAATATGGCTGCCAGAAACTGATATACGTACATATATATTTTTAAATACATACTTAAATAGATATATATATAATATCCTTACCTCTACTTGCAGCTTTGCCCTCATCTCCATTGGAGTGCAATGACACGTCTCAAAGAGCCGTGTTATTAAAACGAATAAAAGCTCAAGTTTATCCGAGACGTCACAGTTTACGATACGAACAATATTTTCAATATCAGTTCACGATTTATGCACTGAAACTTGAATCTGACATTGTATTTTATTATCTCCGTTGAAAAGTTTGTCAGGCGTTTTGAATTTTACTACTGAGTATACGCTAGTTTCCGAGTGATCGATTGTTCCAATGTTGTACTTGTATAGGATAACTTGACGCCTTATAGTTTCAAAATGCTTTTATTAGCTTGTCTACTTACTTGTAAACAAATATCGGAAGCCGATTTTATTCTATTTTGTAGACTTTTAGACTTTTATTCTAATTGTCGTATCGATTTGAAACTTTGCAAGTCATCGTCATCATCATTTCAGCCATGGGACGTCCACTGCTGTACATAGGCTTCCCCCATCGATCTCCAAAAGGGCCGGTTGGAAGCAGCCTGCATCCAGCCTTTCTAAGTCCAATTATTAGCCATCTTACGTATCGTTACTTCATGGACTCTCAGAGCGTCCTACACTACATTTGCCGAGTCGAGGTCTCCACTCTAAATCACGTTATCCCCCACGGTTATCGGTTCTGATACAGATATGACCACCTAACTGCTACTTCAGTTTGCTGATATGCCGAGCTTTGTCGGTTAGGTTTGGAAGTAGCAAATAACTTTATACGGGATACGATCCCTCAGAGAAACGCCGAGCATAGCTCTTTTCATGGCAAGCTAAGTGACTCAAAGCTTGTTGACTGATTCAAGTATCAGTGCACGTTTCCATATGTCCATGTTTCATTGTTATGATTATTTATCGAGTCCAAATTTCATAATTTAAACGATACAATACATACTAAAGAAACGCTTCCATTAACCCAAATAAATTCTCTCGGACAATTCAATGCGCGCATGGTAATAAACCTTTATTTCCATATTAATTACTGTACCAATAAAACCGACATCGTCAAACACATGTGTTATGTCGAATCGAGTTATCGTCCGATATTTATGTTGGCTTGTTTATTTTATTACCAAATTAACTGCCTACTGCTGCGCATGGATTTGATTGCAGTTTAAGGCGCAACGGTAAGGCTTGGTTGCACCGTAGTAGCAGTTAAAGTTAAGGTTTATGACAAAGTTGACAATAACATTAACGCTGACTCTAGCAGATACTACGAAATGCGTTGCACCAGCATATTCACTAGCATAGTTAAAATAACAGGTTTGTAAGTCAAATGATACCTTATTTACTCCAGATGCAAAGATGGAATTATATTTTATGCATCTGACAGATATTTAAAATAAACAATAGCGATACGTGGGCAGTTACAGTTAACAGTTAAAGTTATGACGTTATTTAACAATTGTCAGATGGTGCAACAATTTTTTTGCGTAATCGGTACTTTAACGGAAATGTTAAAGCTAAAGTAAGTTGGTGCAACCCACCCTAACTGAAGATCGAGAGAGTGCTACGTTGCGACGTTAAACCCGTTGCAAACCACGCGAAGTAGCTTGCAATTACAAGTAGCACGTACAGGTAGCAAGTACAAGTAGGCGTTCAAACTTAAATAGCCACTACTCGCACGAGTGTTTGAACGTGACGTCCAATGCGCAGTAGGCGTCGATTAAAATAATAATAAAATCTAAAAATAATAACTATACAACAAACTTTAACATTTTTTTTGTTTTTTTTTTAACGTATTTTTGTATTTGCTCTTGTGTAAATAAGGTAATACGTACAAGCGTCAAACTTGGAATGATAATAGTAGATACACGCTCTGAAGTTAAACAAAAAAAAACTGCCCAAGTGCGAGTCACTGACACAATTTCTGTTCACTAAATGTTGGGCGCGGTCTGTACTTGGTTGAGTGACCGCCCTAGGCGTAATGATGTCATTTTGCACTACCTTTTTGTACTTCATTAGTTAACATGTTATCTACTGAATTGATGGTACGGAACCCTCAGCACGCGAGCTCGACTCGCACTTGGCCGGTTTGTTTTCATTCTGCAAACATGGTCCACTCTCTCCCATTTTTCTCTCATTTCTCTTTTCGTCTATATCACGCTGTGAATCCTGGCCTCCAGAGTCGTATTCCAGACACATTCAATTCAATTAAGTCCTCTCACTTTATATTCCATTGCTCTTTAGCAAACCTTGTGATTGGACTGTTTCATAATCAACGACCAAGTTTTGGCACCATAGGGAAACAATAAAAATAATTATGTCCAAACAAATTCCGACAAATATCTTATTTTTAGCCAGCCGGTGTTTTTGTTCTGTTTGCATTCTGCAAGCTCATTATGTTCATGGCTAGCCTTTATTTCCTAAGTAATAAGCCTAATAAGTAATAAGCCTTTATTTCATCGAGATTAAATTCCTATAGAGTCACAATCACTCAGTGAAAACAGTCAAAAAACGTCCGACTGTCATTGTACATACATTGTATCTTTTATATAGCTTACAATTCCACATTTACACCAATTTAGACGAAATAGCCGTATTATTTTAATAAGGTTATAGCGTGCAACATTTGTTTTTTAATAAATGTAACATAGCCACGAACGAGTTACGAAAACAAAAAAAAACATTGTGCCAACATCGACGTTGATGGACGTTTATAACAAGTTTTTTTTTTTGCTTTTTACCATTATACTCTGTCACATCTATACTAATATTATAAAGAGAAAAGATTTGTATGTAAGTAAGTAATGTTTGTAACGAATTGGCTCAAAAAGTACTGAACCGATTTCAAAAATTATTTCACCACTTGAATGCTACATTATCACTGATTAATATAGGCTATTTTTTATAGGCTATATTATAACTATACCCGTGCGGAGCCGGCGCGGAACGCTTGTTAAAAAATATCGAAACAAAAAAAATATGTTTGTAATGCTATAATAGTTAACAAAATTTTAAGTTATGTCACTTTTTGCAAATTCGTACTCTGTGATATTATATCTTCAATAAAGTGAAAATACATGAGCGAGAGAGCTGCAGAGGTTATATATACAGGCCCATGAACTCCTGAGCATCCAAAAAGGCTAGATTACTGTGTTAGACATTACATAATCATCATCAGCCAGAAGACGTCCACTGCTGAACATAGGCCTCCCCCTTTAACCTCCACACTGAACGACAGTCTGCCATCTGCATACACTGGATGACGATCGACTCGGTCGGACCGAATGTCGTCGGTCCATCTAGTGGGAGGCCCTACCTACTCTGCGTCTTCCGGTTACGGGTCTCCACTCAAGAACCTTTCTTCCCCATCAGTTATCGGTTCTTCGAGCGATGTGGCCTGCCCATTGCCACTTCAATTGCAAATTTTAACAGCTATGTCGGTGACTCTGGTTCTTTGGCGAATATCTACGTTCCGGATTCCATCGCGCAAAGAAACTCCGAGCATAGCTCTCTCCATTGCCCGCTGTGTGAATGACATTACATAGACATCGTTTATTATGTGACAAAAAAAAAACACAAGAAACAACACTAAACAAATTAAAACCCATAAGAGAGAGGGAGATAGAGGGCTGTAGTTATTTACGCTACACTATGTTTAGCTACTTGTTCTTAGAACTTAGTAGTGTCTTGCGGTTTTACTCGTTCTCCTACAGAAACCACAAAACAACAGCATAAAAGGTGACCTTTTTCTTAATCCAGGGTATAAGCTGTATACGTACCATTTTTTATCCATATCCATTAAGCCGTTATTAGGTTGAGTGGGAATAAACACGTAAACGCTTTCTGATCTCATTCCTGCGTCGGAATTCCACTACCGCACATCCCGACATTGGCAAAAGGTTCACCCCCACATCTTACGCAAATGGAAATCACACACGGTCCGGTTTTTCCGCTTTGGTTTTCTGCGGATCTGCAAGGTGTGGAATTTCCTTCCCCTGAAAGATTTCCTGCTGAGCTTAAAGATGAATTTTTAATTTTTATTCCAAAATTTTGAAAAATAACATACCCTTTTGTTTTCTTTTATTACTAGCTGTGCCCCGTGGTTTCAACCGCGTTTATTACTACCCAAGTAACATTTAAGCGGAAAAATATTGTATTTACCAGCGCATTACCAGCTATAAGCTTAATAAATGATGTACAAGAGTGTAAAAATATGTTTAGGACTGTACTAAATTATAACTGTACAACTGTATACAGTATAGCTGATTAACGGCTGTATAGAGCCTAAATTTTCACCTTTAGCTTTTAAATAGCATTGGAAAACGCTAAAATACAGACCGCGGCGTAAAAAACTGCGTTCAGCAACTTTACACGACAATAACTGTATATTGCTCTCAAATTATACTTTTGTATAACCTACTTCTGTACAAGAGCATTAAATATTGTTATAGCCTGAATATTGGTGTAAAATTACTCTATTGTTCAGCCTTCAAGTTAAGCTTGATAATAGCTGTACAACGGAAATCTAGGATACTCTTAGCAAGCAATTCCCTTTATAATAGTGTAATACAATTCTATATCATGTAGAAGAGTTTAGATTTACTCCTTTTTAAAGCCTTATGCGATTGGCTTACATTTTTCCCTTTTTACAGTTTTTCGTGTTTTAGAAGATTAAAGTTATTATTATAGTGTTGGCATACACAATTATCCAGCTTATCGATTATTTTGAAACTAATATAGCTTAAAATCAGTCTATTTATTGGATACAACTAATAACAAAACGGAGTCATAATTTTGATCATTTGCCAATTTGTTAAGTGAACAAGAGTTGAGATGGATATAAAACCATGGAAAAAACAAAAAAGAACAGGCGGAATAAAAAGAAAATTAAAAAAAGCTTATTCCCAACGTGAAATAACGGAACAAAATATAATTTCACAAGGGCATGGACAGCCAAATTCCAAGTTGGTATCACCACCATGCAATGAGTGTTCCGTAGAATCAAAATTGTTGGATCATGATGAAATAGCAAATATCTGTGCTGAGGATACGTATGTTGGGTTAGTAACATGCGGTGAGGGTTCTGTACAGGCAGAATCGGGTATAATGGAGCAAAGTATGGACAATTATAGCGAAATTGTTGAGTCTGAAAGTTCATCAGATGATGACGAAGCAAATCTAAATTTATTGTTTCGCAATAATATAAAAAAATTGGCCATTGACAAGAATATTTCTCAGAGTGCATTAAAAAAATTAATCCAAATAATAAACGGAAGATTTCCAGACTTATTACCTCAGGATCCAAGAACAATACTCCGTACAACGACTGAGGTAAACATAAAATCAATTGAAATAGACTGTGAATATTGGCACAATGGACTCCTTCATCAGCTCATTACTCTTTTCGATAATATGTTGGACATTCCGGATATATTGAGCTTAATTATAAATTTTGACGGCCTTCCTATATACAAGAGTTCCAAAAACGAGTTTTGGCCAATTTTATGTGCCATTTATGAATATCCAGACTTACATCCATTTGTCATTGGTATATATTACGGAAGTGGAAAACCTAAAAATCTTGATAAATATTTGGAAGATTTCGTTATAGAAATGCGAACGCTATTGGAAGATGGTATTCAACATGGTCTTAAGAAAATACGTATCAAAATTAGATGTTTTGTCTGTGACTCTCCAGCAAGGGCATTTATTAAAGGTAAATATTATTACTTATTATGTCATAACAGATTTCAGTAGTTGCTTTTTTTTCAGTAGTACCTATAAATAGTAGTGCTAATAAATAATGTATTTTTAGGTGTATGCAATTTCAATGGCAAACATGGGTGCCTTAAATGCACTACTGTAGGGGATTACTCACATGCATCACATACAGTAGTGTTTCCAGAAACAAGATGTTCTTTGCGCACAGACGATGGTTTCCGTAAAAAACTCTATGGAAATCACCACAAGGCTGATTCACCATTGCTCCAGCTACCAAATATTGATATGGTTAATGATTTTCCAGTAGCAGATTCGTTACATTTAATAGACCTGGGAATCATGAAGAGGTTACTTATCGGTTGGCGAGACGGTAATTTCGGCAAATACGTTACCAAATGGTGTTCAAAACATATAGATATAGTACAGATGTTTTTGAAAAAATGTAAGCTGCCTTTTGAGATACATAGGTCAGTTAGAGGAATTGACTCTCTAGCGCATTGGAAAGCATCAGAGTATAGAACTTTTTTCTTTTACTTGAGTATTGTAATTCTACCAGACGTTCTACCAAAAGAAGCCTTTGTACATTTTTTATTTTTGTATTGCGCTGTAACAATATGTTCGAGCTCTAACTACATTAATATGTTACCTCTGTCAGAAAATCTTCTCCAATACTTTGTACAGCATTACAAAGATTTTTACGGGCCAGATTATGTTACAAGTAACGTCCATAATTTAATTCATTTAACTGGTGAAGTTCAAAGATTTGGACCACTTCACACGTTCAGTGCTTATCCCTTTGAAAATAAATTGTTTTTAATTAAACGAATGTTGCGGACTGGACATAAACCTCTTTCGCAAGTGGCAAAAAGACTTAGTGAAGCTGCTCAAGACGACACTATTCACTTTGCTTCTAAAAAATCTAATAATGATTTGCCACGTATATACAAAAACAGTAAAAAACGTATAAAGATACACTTTAAAGACTTTTTGCTTTCTACACAACATGAAAACAAATTTTTCATGACCAAAGACTATAAAATAGTCAAAATAAAGTCTATCAGTGAAGATGGTGACATAACTTGTAATATTATCACAAGACTATCTGTTGTTTTCGAATTACCTGTGAAGTCATCGTTTTTTAATATATTCAAAACGAAATTAAATAACAGTCAGTGCAATGATATAGTTTTACGTGCTTGTGATGTTAAATTTAAATTTGTTTGTATTGAACATGGTGAGGAATCATATTTCATACCACTTTTGCACACTTTGTGAGAAATAAAATTTCGTTGATTTAATTGATAATTTGTTTTTATTTTGTCTCTTAATTGAAGTTGGTATAATAAGATTCTAAAGTTCTTTTCATAGCATATTTAGCCACAAGGTTTTGTTTGTTCTTAAAACTGCAATATCACAATCAAACACAAGATTTTGTTTGTTCTTAAAACTACAATATCACAATCAAACACATGATTTTGTTTGTTCTTAAAACTAAATGACACTATCAGTGACAAGATTTTGTTTGTTCTGAAAACTACAATATCACAATCAAACACAACATTTAAGGCGAGTAGTGCCGCCAACGACCTCGACGCTAGCGCCACTTCATGAAAAAAATGTTATCTCGTCACGCAAGCAATAGATCAGAATTTCAAAAACCCACATTTTTGGTATTATATTAAAGTTAAATTAGAACCTGCAAACTCGATTAAATATTCGCTGTAGTTAAAGTTATGGGTAAAAGTGCTAAAAATTGCCACTTTTGGTATTAAGTAATTGCCATAACTTTAGTAACAGCGAATATGTCATCGAGCTTGCAGGTTCTAATTTAGAATTATGATAATACCAAAAATGTGGGTTTTTAAATTCTGATCTATTATTTGCATGAAGATATAACATTTTTTTCATGAAGTGGCGCTAGCGTCGAGGTCGTTGGCGGCACTACTTGCCTTAAAAACGTCCAGCTCGCTATGAGGAGCTTTCATTATAAAATTTTTTACTTGTAAAATCAATAAAATCCGCTTAGTTAAGAATCACACATATACCTATTACTTATTTACACACACACAGATACTATCAATTTTGTAAACTCTTAGTACGGTGTAGTTTTGAGCTTCTAAATTGAGATTTTTGTTTTACTTTTGTCCATTATGCTGCCCATAAATATCTAACTATATTTTTTGAAAAATATAGTGATAGTGTTTGTGTGTTTGTTAGTATTGTGTCTTAGATTAGAGCCTATGCAGACGGCGCGTTGCGTCAACGTTGCGTTGACGGAGCGTTCTTGGAAGTTTGAACACTACGACATGACAAAATGAGTTCAATTTTGAAAAACGTCGCTAAATGACTGGCGTTGACTTGTCATTCGGTGACGTTTTTGCATTAGAATCTTATATCTCATGCCGTAGCGTTCAAATGTTTAAGAATGATTCGTAGACGTAATGCTGCTGACTCAACGCGCCACTGTGTCAATAGGATCTTACTTATTTGAGTAATCATCTTTTTTCGTGTTATTTGTACTTTCAGTTTCTTTGCCGGTTACTACGGGATTTATTGCTATGTCTTTTTTGAGTAAATCATGACTTTCACCTTTTTCTACTTCGACGCATCCTTCATCATTAATTATCTGCAAATCTTCATGTGAATTCTTAGCCGTATTTTGATTATTTTCGTTTGGTTCTTTAGGGTCATCTACAGCTTTATTTGCGTTATCATTTCCGAAAGTATTTTGATTATTTTCTTCGTTTGGTTTTTTAGGGTTCTCTACAGCTTTATTTGCGTTATCATTTCCGATAGTTTCTGTTGCTGTCTTCGATTTTTTATTGTGAACTATCCCTTGTTTTTCACGTTTGCGTTTTGTTGCAGCTCTGAGATTTTTATTTTCCAGGCGTTTTACCGAGTTTTTCAGAACGGTTTTGAAAAAATCTTCCACTGCGTCTTCGGTGAAAAGATGATCCCAATGGTTTATCATTTCGGAAAAAAATAATAAAATTCTTTTGTATCCCTTTAGAGCAATTTTGACAACATCGGTTTTTCTGCTGCCCCCTGACCACGAGAACTGGCATAGAAACTTTTTGTCAAAGATAATATCAAGTAACTTGTATGCACATTTAGTACCACTTCCTTCATGTTTAGAGCAAAGAAGTGAGAATTGCTGTTTCAATTCTTTATATTGAGCTTTGTCGGACAACTTTTCATCAAACTCTTGAAGTTCACGGACATTAGAGATAGGTTTTAAAATAAAACGGGTGTTTTCAGCTGGGTTGACTTCAATGAGTGGAGTAACATTTGAGCTTTGAGATTTGAAGCGAGTAAAATAATAATCTAATTGAACAGATAGATTTTGAAGTTGCTGAAAGTTTATCTTTTCTTGGTTTGCTATTTCTTTCTGCGATTCATGTAGTAACGATTGATTTTGCATGATAGTAACCTGATTATCCAAGATTTGTTTTTGGTTTGAAAACAACTTGTCAATATCTATTAGCTGTTCCGTATTTACAGGCAACTTGTCAATTGTATTTACAGATGTTGCTAGTATTTTTCCTTCTTCATTAATTATCTGTATTACAGGATCATTAGAAGACTTCCCAGAAACAGATTCTGCTCCGAATGAACTCGAGCCTGGTGTTTCATTATTTTGATACATCTGCAATAAAACAAAAAAATAATGAAACGCTATCTGAAATAGGTTTCGACTTGCTGCTTTGACTTTGAAAACGACATGTGCAATATCGAAAATAAGATCATTTACTGCATTCAACGATACTAGAGTTCACAACGCCTTGAATAATGTTGCTGCATGCGTTGTGGCTCTGGAGCAACAACTGCATCAGTGACTATCCAACGCCCGTCGCGACACGTCAATAGGAAAGTCACAAAAATGCTTAGTTTTTTTTAATTTTCTTAACATTCATGAATCATAGATTAGTAAAAATATAGAAGACACAAACACGAACTAACATGTTTACCTACACTTACAAACTTAGTTTATTGTTAGTTTCTAAATTTCATTGGAAAATGTAATACAGAGTTTTCTGGAAAAAGGTTATAAAACCGAAACGAATTTTTTTATATGATTTCGATGTTGATCCCAAAGTAAAAGTTGTTTGAGTTAATGGTCTTAACACAACCCGTTCGTCTTTTATAACCTAATCCAGAACATGTTGTAAAACAATTTAGAATAAATGAAAATAAAATAATAGTGGTGATAGTAATCAGCACTATTATTTTATTTTCATCTATTTTTACCTATGGTAATAGGTATGTAATAACTTGTTTATAAAGACCTACTTTAGTTACTTCTTTGTCATCTGTTTTTTACTTAATATGTGAGTGCAATGATGCTTTGCACTTCAGACCAATCACGTTGCTGCAAAATAGTACCTTTAAGCTTACGTAGCGCTGCAGCGCTGCGAGTTTTGTTTTAACGTTTAGACGATAATTACAACACGCGGATTTTTTGCTTATTAGGTAAGTATTACTTTTTGAGCAAACTTATTGTTTGAGTAAGCGCCTCTTGTTTACTTATTAACTCAATGTGTCCAGTAGGGTTTTTTACTTACCAAATTTGCAGCCATATTGTTGTAATTAGTGATGTTATTTGTATTTATCATTCCATCATCATCAACGTCAGTCGTGTCACTGTATTGCGCCATCATATCAATTTCTTCTTCTGCTCTACTGTATGACAATATTGAAGTCCGTTTAAGATCACATTTTATGGTAAGCCAATCAGCCTGCGGTATCGAATTTTCGTTTGTTACAAGTTTATTTATGGGACATTTTTTAGGAGGCCATCTTAATAATCCCTTCTTTTCCCAGCAACTTGGTACGATGGATAGCTGAGGTTTCCCTCTTTCGATTGTCTTTACAATCTTGAATGGCATGTTGATCCTGAAAAAAGCAATGTAGTAAAAACCTAGAATGCAGTTTTCTTTCCTTTTAAAAATAAACTAAAGTTGCCCCTTGCCTTAGACTACAATTTTCTATAAATTACCTTGATAGGTACTTTGCATCCAAGCAGGAATAAAATAATCACAAGTCCTTACGTAATCCTATCTAACCCCTTTATTATTGTTCATATAAGTACTTAGGTATCTAAATTAAAACGATTAACGATAACCCACTTGTTATAATATATTATAGAAGCAACACAGAACACAGATTTCACTGTCACTGTTTGTATTCATACTTTTTATTGAATAAAATTAACTTTTAAACTGGTGGGTAAATTGTTCAAACTCTTCAGCAATTATTAAAATATCACACAACAAAATCTTTGTATGTCATGTCACATCACAATAACATCAAAGAATAAACATCAAAGAATAATCTATGTACTTGTTGTAAGTTATTATTATGTTGCCGTCTTGGACGGTGAGCTGTGTTTGTAAGAGCGAGAGCGAGAGAGTCCTCTTTCCCTTGAAGGAGCGAGCGCGGCGATGATAGCGCAAGTGTACTAAAGAGTAAACTGTGTTTGTGTGCCCATATATCTACTCACACGTTCCGACTTAACATAAACATACCTAGTTAGTAAATCAACAATGTGTTTATAAGGCTTAATACATTTTGCATTTAGATTCAAGCAAAAAAATATAGGTACTTAGAGTATTTAGAGCGTCGTCGCTTGCTTAGATAAATTATTATCAAAGCAAGCGACGACGCTCTAAAGAGTTAAGACTTTGATTATATAGACATATAAATAATCAAGGAGTTAAGAGTTAAATTATCTATTTGTTTTACCCATATTACAGTGGGGTACTTTTCATATAAAACAATCTTGTCGAACATACTCTATTATACCCCTTATACGCTTTGTTTTAAAAATATACTTTTATTTTTAGTATTTCTACTTTTTTAAAGCCTAATAGTTATATTATATATTCAAAAAATTCAAAAAACTAGAAAAAAGATAAAAATACCATGAACAAGGCATCGGATTGTTTTATCAAAAATATTTGGAACACTTTCGATAAAACAATCCGATTCCTTGCTCACCGCCTTACGGGCCTTGGTTTGGGTCATAATGAGGTTTTCTATATTTTCAACTGAACCCTAATTAACTGTATTAATGAATATGAATAAGACTTTAAGACAGCTTCTACAGTACTTAAATACTAATGTACAGACAATGTTACTCTTTAGGCTGAGATACGTTCTTAAATAACGACTCTGTTAAGCATAAAGCTGCATTAAGGGGTACTAGAAGAGCAAGAGCTGTATAAACTAAGAACGCCATTTTATCATAACCTATAAATTGCATTCCAATTTTACGAGATTTTTTTTTGTTTGTTTTTGAAATTTCAGTACAAATTTACAAAGGATTTTAACTGTATAGTACACACAATTGGGTTTACTATCAATAGAACAGTCCGGGTTACTCTTAAAACTGTTTTCAGATTTGATCACATATTTGTTGTTACAGAAAAAATGTATGTATATTCCTTATTTCGAAGGGGCGTGAGTTTTGAGCTTAAAACTAGTATACATATTCACATAAAAATATGAGTCGCAAGCTTAACAACAACGATAAACAGGAAAGAGTACTTACCACTTAGTTATTAAATATTTTTCACTTTTCCTTCACATATGGTCTCTGCCTTGGTACATAGTAAATTAAGAAATAAAATGGAGAATGAATTCAACCACAAACACAATTATAATATATTTATTCTTCTATTAAGATTTTCACAAGCCTGAGTCTGTATAAAAGAATAAAAAGGAAAATTAGAGAATGGAAGCTGTATAAAAGTATCAAAATAGTATCTTAGACAGCCAAATAGTACAGCTATTATGCAGCTGTTATACAGCTAAATCTACACTTAAAGCTGTATAATTTTGGGGCCCATTTCAGAGTTACAAGGGCTGTATAGCTAGCTATACTGTCTTTATACAGCAACGTTTAACAGCCTGTAGTAAACAAATAGTCCATAATACAGCTTTTATACAGTTTAAAATGTTACTTGGGTACTTATATCATCAACTATCTGCTAGTGAAAGTCCCGTCATAATGAGTCCAGCCTCTTTGCAGCCCATACATACAGAGTTTCACTTAATCAAGGTAAAAACATTCGCAAAATTTTGCAAAAAAATTATCATGTCATTTTTAGTTAACACGTAAATTTTAACGACTTTTTAAGTTTAGGCCATTCAAAATAAAAATAAAACGGCGAGTTAAAATGGTACGTAAGTCCTTAAAAGGTGAATAACTGTAACGGTAACTGTTATTTTGTTCACTAAAACACATTCAAGGCAAAGTTAGTAAGGCTTCCACTGGAATAAATAATTAAAATAGTAACCTGAGATTTTCTTTATTAAAATAGAGTAATATCACTAACTTTGTTTGATTTTAGTAACAAAATCCAATGCCAATTAAAATAAGTTTGGAACAATAAATTGTAATATGACAAGAGCGTAGTTAATTTATCGAGGACAAATAATAAATAGGCAAAGAGCTAATGATCAATAAAACATTATTAACTTCAAAATCAAAATCAACTTTTCATTAACCTAAAAAGTTTCATATTGCTTCTGTTATAATAAAATAGCAAACAATTCATCAATTAATTCAATATTTAAGACCGTAGCTCTTGTTGGTAAAGTAATTTCCAGGCTTGGCGGTTTACTGTCAGCGTTTTTACCTCCCTGTACGATAAGACATTTGCCTTCTTTTTTATTTGCTCTAAGAATACTCTTTTTGGACTTCCTGCAAACAGCAGCTGTACAATACAACATTATTATTGAACATAACATTATTTAAAAAAAAAATTTATAAAAACACCTAACTGTAATATAAATAACTGTATTAAAATTGTTGTTAATAACGATGTATAGCAATATGCATTGCAACTAGGTACCTGATTAGATTTAGGAAAAATGGAAAAAACGTTTACGTGCTTTCAGCTTTAATTACATGAAACTATATGTATATTAAAATGTAGCATAAAACTTATTTTTCACGTTTTGGAAGATCAAATTTAAGTTACGTGAAAAATAGTCGCTGATTTAACCCTAATAATAGTATGGTTATCTAAATTGGCCAGTTAAATGTTTAAAAAACAAAAAACCGCGTAAGCAACATGTTCAGCTTTTCAATGTCCCCCGGCTTGTGTTGGGGAAAGAACAGGTGGAACAAAAAAAAAAAGCCTAATAATAGTGGGTTTTTTGGAAATAATAATTGATTTGTTTATTAATTTACCTATAAGTACGGTATGAGTAATACTGATGAATAGGAAACTTAAGATAAAACGACGTTCAGAAAAGTATTTAAATCAATCGCAATGTCAGCTCCCCGACTATACCGATTGCCACTGCAACATTTTTTCCCGCTTACTTTCATCGTTCGCAGCCATTCCACCGCAAGTTCCCGTTAAGAATAGTACTTGCAACCAACAGTGTGAGAAATATTAAAAACTTTTAAACATAAAATAAAAACTTAGCGAACAAAATGTCTCAAATTTGGGTTCCTCCGGACATCGCGGAAATATGCCCGGACCAAATCGCGCCTCTAACGCAATGTTCCCAACTCGGTTTTATGTATTTGACATTATTAACTCAACTGTTTGGAAGATCAATCGACAGTGTCAACAAAAATCCATATTTTGATAACCAAAGTGAAGTGCATAGTGGATTTCCAGGATCAGAAGAGGTTGAAACCAGTATAGCAGGACCATCTCATATTTTGGGACCCACGCATATACCCCAATCCCACCCTTATAGCCAGCCAAATATTCCTTTTGGACAAACCGTGTCTCCTTTAAGTCACTCTTCTCCTGCGGAACAATATAGATCATTTGGCGCGTCAACGTTTGACCATAATCGAGGTCCGTTTGGACTTGAGCAATCTGGATTCAAATCGGGGCAAGTTGGTTTCCAAGGGCAATTTAATTCTGGATACCAAGGATTCCAAAAACAAAAGCCTGGCTTCCAAAAGGAGCAATATGGGTTTAATGGACCATCATCTTACACTTCAAGCGTAACTCACTCCTACAGCGGAACTCCGGCACCGTTCGGGAAATATGAATCTCAGATTCCCTTGGGCTCAGTGCCGATCAAACCTCACTCACCGCAGTTTGCTACCGGATTAGCCCCAGTTTTGCAAACGGATTTTTCAATCGATCACGGCGAAAAAACTCACAGTCACCCAAAAGTCACCCGTTTTCCGGACGGCTCGTTTTATTCTAAACAGGAGTTCGGAAAACCGGACCAATCGAGATTACAAAAAGAATACGGCTATCCGAGTGATTTTAAATACGAAAGTTCGTTTGGAAAATATGAAGAAGTTCCCAATGTGTTCGATTTTGAAAATATAAGACGTAGTTTCCAGGATATAGACGCAGCTGCTACTGATACAAAAGTAGCGGAAGAAAATAAACCTTTGACAGAAGCCAAGAAGAAAGCTAAGAAGAGTAGAAGAAAAAGGCACACAATTGAAGAATATGACTTTATCGTGGTTGGTGCTGGTTCAGCTGGGTGTGTTGTGGCAAATAGACTGTCTGAAGTTAAACACTGGAAGGTAAGATATTTGAATTCTTTTAATATTTTATTTATTCAGATTGCTACCAGATTTCGTCCACGTGGAATTTAACTTTTTTTTGCTCTAATCCTAGAGATAAAGAAAAGTTAATAATTCTGTCTTAAGTACCTACTTGTAAAGAAATACCTACCCACGCTAAGTTTAATCTCATTATTTTTCTTTGCTAATAGATGTTTTCTCCTTCTTATAGTAAAAATTACTTCCCCTGAGCTTTAGGGGTAATGCAAGCCTAATTTTGCTTTAGCTTATTATAACATCAGCTATCTGCCAGTGAAAATCTTGATAAAATCTGTCTAGCAGTTTCGGAGATTAGAAGGAACAAACATACTGACAAACAGACAGACCATTTTTTTGTTATACGTACTGTATTTATTCTCATATGCATTCAGTAAAAAACAGTAATTATGACATTACAAAAAGACATTTCAATTTTATTTATTTGTATACATATACATATTATGTGAGAAAAAAAAGTCAGATTATCAATGTTTAGATAAATCTAACTTAATCTTATTCTCTTATTTATCTTATCCTGACTTTATTGAAATAGCTCAGTTAACACAAATAAAAATTCTGATAAAAATCTGCTCTCGTATTTCCTATTCTAGTGAAAGAGATGTTGAAATGGCAATGGGCAGGCCACATTGCTCGAAGAGCCGATAAAAGATGGGCAATAAAGGTTCTTGAGCGGAGACCACGAACCGGAAGACGCAGCGTAGGGAGGCCTTCCACTAGATGGACCGACGACATTGTGAGAGCCGCTGGCATCCAGTGAATGCAAAGCAGGCACTTCAGTGTGGAGGTAAAAGGGGGAGGTCTATGCTCAGCAGTGGACGTCTTCTGGCTGATGATGATGATAACGTATGCTGGCCTCTGTTACTCCTCGGCCCTCATTTTTACATTCATATATTAGGTAATGCATGTGGTATCGGCCACTGCAGTTATGTGTAAACTTAAATCGGAAACTGGTTTGGGTCGTAATGCGCAAAATATGTCAAAAAGTGAATGTGTAGGTCAAAATGAGTTCAATGCCAGCATAACGACTTTCCACTGCAGCTGTATGCAGCCCAGAGGAAGTAAAAGGCTGATACCTATAACAATTACATTGCATATCTATTGCTAATTAAATAAGCAGCATAACCAATTAACTGGTTGATTATCTAGGAAGTCATTTAAACTTTAGTGAACAACCGTGATAGTTTAAAACAGTGTTAAGTCATTTAAATATTTCTTATATAAAGTTTTTGTTTATGCTGGGTGTATGCGGACTGAAACTGATTTTATGCACTGATGCATAAAACAGATTTCTGTGCTAGTGCACAGAAATCAGTGCATAACATATTTTTTTTTATTGGTCCGAAATTCAATTCGTAATATGTTTTATGTAGGAAGTTCTAGGTCTATAATACCCATAGATTAAGGTAATTTTATTGTTTTGTTAACACCAGAGGGATTTTCCAGTGTCGTTTTTTTTTTCGTTTTTTGTATTGGGCGAGTTTTTGGGTTGTATACACAAGTTATACATAGCTTATATACGGGGTGTAAGGGGAACACTCTCGAAGCCAAAAGAAGGTAATTGTACTCATCATTATAAACCACTTTTAGTATGAGATCAACCCTGAAATCGCGAAAAAAAAACAGCTGTTCCATACATTTTGTAGAGTGTCAATGACCGTTTTCTATAGAACAGCTGATATTTTTTTTTCGATTTCAGGGCTGGTCCCATAGTAAAAGTTGTTCATAATGATGAGTACAATTACCTTCTTTTGGCTTCGAGAGTGTTCCCCTTACACCCCGTATATAAGCTATGTATAACTTGTGTATACAACCCAAAAACTCGCCCAATACAAAAAACGAAAAAAAAAACGACACTGGAAAATCCCTCTGGTGTTAACAAAACAATAAAATTACCTTAATCTATGGGTATTATAGACCTAGAACTTCCTACATAAAACATATTACGAATTGAATTTCGGACCAATAAAAAAAAAAATGTTATGCACTGATTTCTGTGCACTAGCACAGAAATCTGTTTTATGCATCAGTGCATAAAATCAGTTTCAGTCCGCATACACCCAGCATAAACAAAAACTTTACGAGCATGAGGAATGGAAACAAAATTAAAGCCGTTAAGTAGGTACATAAAAAGTATTCTATCCTATCCTATATTCGCACCAAGCGTTTTGACTCCTCTTTCTTAATTAGAACAGCAAAACAATGGAACGCCTTGCCCCTGTCTGTGTTTCCGCAGCATTACAATCTTGGAGTGTTCAAGTCTAGGGTTAATACGTTACTACTGGGCAAACGTGCTCTATCTTCGACTGCATCATCGCTTTCCATCAGGCGAGATCGCGGTCAAAAGTTAGCCTAGTCCGATTAAAAAAAAAATCCTTTTCTAAAATCAAGTGCGAATAAAAGAAAATACCATGCCAATACATCCTCCGACAGAATTGTAACCATCCATTTTTTGTAATCCCATAGGGAAGGAACCCTTTCTTCAGTTGCCAATAAAACTATCAATCTAAAAGGGGCTGACAGCTTTCCTCTAAAATGTAGGTAAGATGGCGGAATACCTACGCTCTGAGAGGGTTTTGAGTGGGCCTTTATTACATGTTTACATCGTGAACGATCTCTTGTTGAGTGAAAGTAGATCTTTCGAACTGATACAGTTTCTACTGAATTTCTGCACAAGGTAAGTAATGTAATCTATACTTGGGTATAATAAAACTGTAATGGGTCGAAAATTGTAGGTTAAATACTTTTTAAAAAACCAGCCAAATGTGAGTCGTGAACTGAGGTTTCCGTACCACCCCAAAATACAATAAGGTTGTTCAATTAACCGAATTACCAGTTATTACACCTTCCAAAATTTGTCCAACTTCCAAATCCAATACAGGCGCTCGAGTATAATAACTTGGTAAGGAACAGAAATTTGTCACAGACTCGCACTTGTCCATTATTTATTGTGCCAAATTTGACGCTTGTACATACGTACAAATTATATTGTTTATCGTTTTTACATTAGAGATAATACAAAAATACGTTTGTTGTATGGAAAAGCTATATGCTCGGAGTTACTTTGCGCGATAGAATCCGGAACGTGGATATTCGCCAAAGAACCAGAGTCACCGACATAGATGTTAAAAATGGGGAAGAAAGGTTCTTGAGTGGAGACAATGAACTGGAAGACGCAGCGTAGGTAGGCCTCCCTCTAGATGGACTGACAACATTGTGAGAGTTGCGGGCATCCAGGGGATGTAGATGGCAGGCTTTCGTTCAGTGTGGAGGTTAAAAGAGGAGGCCTATGTTCAGCAGTGGACGTCTTCTGGCTGATGATAATGAAATATGAAATAAAGCGCAAATGCTACAGCTCTGCCACCATCGCTTCAATATCACTATCATTGTAGGTAATTTAAAACAAAAGTGAGGATTGGTACAATGTTTATTTCAGGTCTTTCGCTTGCAAAATACGACGTGCCAACAATACTGTCCAGTTTTAGTTTTTTTTAATGAAATAAACTAGTATTTTTATCGATGAAATCAAATTTATTTGACTGTAATCACCGGAACACACGCTATTTAAACCAATGTCAAACTCTATTCACTGTCCGAATCGACACCCAGAGCAAATTAATCGACATTTAATCATTCGAAAATAGATATTGATATTGACCTTCAAAGCAGTAAGATCAATGAGATTTGTTGCGACACAATCCTTTTTGTCGCCAAAGGCGTAGAAAAAAGAATTAGAGCGTGACAATTCGCAATAATAGGCATCTATATTATCAGGTTGTTGGGTGCTGTGACCCATAAGCCCCTTTGCTTGATCCCTTTCTGATTCACTAGTCGGCTTACTGGCAATTTTGTTACGTTTTGGAATTCAAGGGGTACTTTGAAATAGTATATAATGATGGATCTTTCATTAAAATGTGAATCTAATTATCACCAAAGTTTTAAGTTTTTTTATATTAATTAATTGTTCTGATGTTAAGCTATGATGCAGTATACGATGATTGATTAACTCTTTATTGTTCACACCATAAAATTTGATACAAAGGACAAAAACTCATAAAAAACTAGTGTAAGAACTGGCGGCCTTATCTTTTATTTAGGAAATTTGTGTTTTGTCAGGATACGATGGGGCTGACATAGACATGTTGTCTAAAAGCCCCCAAAAAATTAAAGAATATAAAAAAAAAAAAAAAAAAAAAAACTCTAAAATCGATTTCTTCCAGGCAACCTTATGACTCTAATACCAGGCAACTGATGGAGCACGCTTGCCTAGAAGAAACAGATTCAATTTCTTTAAAAGTGAAATACTCACTCTTAAGCTCATCCACATATCATAAATCAGGTTGCTATTTCTTTTCGCAAATTTCACCACCACTTTGACCACCACCTTAAAAATATAATACAATGCAGAATTAAAATTAAAATAATATCTAGATGATTCATTAATAATGAGGAAATTATTTGAGTACTTTTTCAAATTAAACACTTAAAACTGGCAATAAATGCTTGATTTACATAATATGGAAAACTTAGGTCTGAAATTTAATTTTTCTTATTTGTAAAAGGTACCTACCTAATTATGATACGCTAACAGAAAATTAAAATAATCCTCATTAAATATTACCAAATATAAAAAAGATTTCCACGCAACGGTGGTTTTTAGCCGGAAGGACGTCATTGTACATCATTATACCAACGTTTACCATTAGAACAACTTTGAAATTGCGAAAACAATAAATTACAGAAATTTCATCATGATGATCATCATCATCATCAACCTCCTTTAACTGTCCACTACTGGTCATAGGCCTTTCGTAATAGTGCAGGGTAGGATACTCTGTGGCCAGGTGGAGTGACGACCTGCGTAAAACGGGTAAAAACTATATGCAAAGAAATGCCGACCAAGCTCCAGATATTGCGTTATGTGTCAATGGCATTATTATACGGAACAGCTGATTCCCCCCCCCCCCCCCCCCCGGTGATTTCAGAGTTGATCTCATCGCCATCATTATCATCCTATCATGTCCCCACTGCTGAGACTCAGAGAGACTCTTCTCTCAGAGAGTGAGACTTTGACTTTCACGTGCACTTAACATCAGACGAGGCGGTCAAAGCCAAGCCATTTACTAATATTTATCTCTATCTCTTCTCTTATCTATCTCTTCTCTTATCTATCTCTTCTCTATCTCTTCTCTACATAGTATAAATTAAAGTCACTTTTCGCGTCTGGCTGTCTGTATGGCCGCTAACTCCTTCTAAACCACGCAACGGATTTAGATGCGGTTTTCACCATCTATTAGATAATTTTTCATGTAACGTTTATATAATTATATAACAAGCGACCCGTACCAGCTTGGCACGCAAATTACACCCGTGCGAAGCAGGGCGGGCGGGTCGCTAGTAAAAATAAATTTAAAAAATCATTTCGATTTAATACTTTAACTACTTACTTCTGCGTGACCCTGTAAATAATCGTGTACCACAGCATTCTCCTCATTGCATTATTTATTACATAAAAGCAGTAGGTATGTAAGGATATTATACCTTCACCAATTAAGTAAAACATCTCAATGACGTAAGATCTTGATGAAAACGGTTTTGTGAAACTTACACTCAACGTTCCACTGGCATAATTAGTTAAAATTATATTGTACTAGCTGCGCCCCGAGGTTTCACCCGCGTAGTGGTGGAAAATGGTGATGATGATAATGAACAGTAGCCTATGTATCCTCTGGCTTTTGAACTATACCCATGCAAAAAATCAGGTCGATCCGTTGTTCCGTTGCAGCGTGAAAGAGGAACAAACATCCATACATCCATACATCTATACATACAAACTTTTGCGTTTATAATATTAGTAGGATTGTACCTTTTTTCAATGTGATAAGATCTAAATAAGGTTAATAATTCACAATTTCAATTTAACTTAAACTTTAACTTTGTAACCGTTCTGCCATTTTTTGTATCCATCTTAAATGACGATTTTATTAAATAAATAATAATACGCGGGACATTTTTTTCACACACAGTCATCTGACCCCAAACTAAGCAAAGCTTGTGATATGGCTGCCAGAGACTGATATACATACATATATATTTTTAAATACATACTACTTATATAGATATTAACAACCAGATATAGAACAAACACAAATGTTCAACACATAAATGTTTGTCCTAGATGGGACTCGAACCCACCAGAGGCCAAATGCAGGAGTACAGTGTAGAATGATTTATGATAGACATACGAATATTAAGTATGTAGTTCACGTAATAAAATGTATTGAGTTTTACCTATTTCAATAAAAATAATGCTAAATAATGCTTAGTATTGGGTATGACCTACTACAGTCTTACGTTAAAAATCTAGTGAAAGTGATAAGATTTTTTGTGGTTTAATCCAGTTTTAACAATGTTATTGCAGCTATCAGAACAAATAAATGCTTGGACCAAGTTTCATTATGGTTTTAGTCTCCTTTTGGTTTGTAACGTTGATCCAATGTTCACAGATTTAATATACTTATCGTCACTTTGTCGCCGCGCTTTTATTCCGCTGGAATGATATAATGAGAAAAATATTAGGGGTTAAAAAACTAAAAATACGTTTATATGACGAGTGGCATTAAACAAATCAAATGAGAACAAAAATTAACCGCCCTATTAATTAACGTAGAGTAGCCTTGGAATAGTTACACCGCCGTTTGTCTTTTTCGATCGAGTTCAAAATTTGAAAGAGAGAAAAAGTCAATACACGGCGTAACTATTCTAAGACTACTCCACGTTTATTAAATAGCCATTGAAAAGTTCCATTATCCACTTCCTGGCTTCATTATTAGAATAGCTTAATCAAATATTTCATACCTTATTTAATACTAGCTGTTAGAAAATTTACTTTATAAAACATAGCTTATGGCACTCATGAATAGTGTAGGTTTCTATTAGTGAAAGAATTTTTTTAATCGAATCAGTAGTTTTGGAGTTAAAACAGAACAAACAAACTCACGAACTTACTAATTTACAAACTTTACCTCTTTATAACATTGGTGTAGAAGTATAGATGTAGTGTAGATGTGTAGATGAAGTGTTGATGGTATTAAATTACTGTATTCTTATCCGGGGTCCATAGTAATTATATACTTGCAAACTTTTAAATTGATACGACAACTACGAAGTAGGTTATAATCGGCTTCCAAGATTTGTTTTCATAGTTCGTTAGTCATTTTCAAAATGAAGCTATTAAAGTAAGTCATACGATTTTTTTCTCATATCATCATCATCATCAGCCAGAAGACGTCCACTGCTGAACATAGGCTTTCCTCTTTAACCTCCACACTGAACGACAGCCTGCCTTTTGCATCCACTGGATGCCCACGACTCTCACAATGTCGTCAGTCAATCTAATTTATTTATTTATTTAAATAAATAATTCTAATGGGAGGCCTCCCTACGCTGCGTCTTCCGGTTCGTGGTCTCCACTCCAGAACCTTTCTTCCCCATCGGTTATCGGTTCTTCGAGCGATGTGGCCTGCCCATTGCCACTTCAACTGGCAAATTTTAACAGCTATGTATTTTGTGATATAAGTACGATAAAATTATACTTAGATATTATAGTTTCACGAAATTATAGTTAGACGAAAGTTACCGACATAGCCCACCGGATTAGCAAGGTGAAGTGGCAGTGAGCAGGGCAGATATCACGCAGAACAGATGAACAGATGGCCGATGGGGCCGAAAGTTTCTGGAATGGAGACCACAGACTGGTAAGCGTAGCGTAGGACGTCCACCCACAAGATGGACAGTCGATCTAAAAGAGACCGCAGGGAAACGCTGGATGCAGGCCGCTTCCGACCGGCCCTTTTGGAGATCGATAGGGGAGGCCTATGTCCAGCAGTGGACGTCCTATAGCTGAATTGATGATGATGATTACTTGTAAAGTTTCAAATCGATACGACAATTTTATTAGAAGTAGAATAAAATCGGCTTCCAGTTTTGAAACTATAAGGCGTCAAGTTATCCTATACAAGTACAACATTGGAACAATCGATCACTCGGAAACTTGATGATGATTATAGTTTCACTATTGATTTTACAACTTTATACCTTTTTTTTTATTTTTATTTTTTTATTGTTTATTTATTCTCCACGGACTCCTGGGTCCGTGCCCTTTGTCAACTTTTAACATATATTTTTAAACTATATTTGATATAACATATAACTAATGACTATACAAAAGGAATATACACTTTATATCTTCTAAATGTAGAGATAACTCGACTTTAAATACTTGTGTTATTTGACTCATGGTTATTATTGCAAGAATTTTGGCTGATTTACAAAGAAACCACATACCTAGTTCAACAACTATGCGACAAAAATGTGACAAACCCGTTGCAATAAATATCGCGAAATTGTTCATGCAAACGGTGACTACTTATGTTTTGAATGTTTATCGGGACTTATCACGTATTATTTAATATAGGTAAAAAATATGTACCTTTCGTTGTAATAATACGTGATAAGTCCCGATAAACATTCAAAACATGTGTTCAAATCGCGAAAGTTTAAAAATTACTATGGTGACTACTTACTTAAGAAAAACAAAACTTATTTTTTACTAAAGATAGAATCGATAATTTATACGTCGACTCATCATCATCATCCACAGCCTTCCTTATCCCACTGCTGGAGCTAGACCTCTCTCTTGCTATGCTATCTGCCTCGGTCCTGTGCTAATCTAGTCCAGGTTCGACCCGTGACAGTAATATCGTCGACCCATCTTGCAGCCGGACGCCCAACGCTCCGCTTACCTTGCCTCGGCCACCACTTTGTTAAAACTTACGACTATTGCAAACTAATCGCTGCACCAATATAGCCTTTGTAAGTATCAAAGAAAATACTTCAACAAAAATTATAATTATTTTGGCAGGCCCCGGAATTGTCCGTGGTAACGCTGACTTTAGTGATGCAATACTGGTTGCATAAAATTTTAACTAAGCATAACAACCCACACTTGTTTTAAGTCCTGTGTATTTTGAAATCGCATCATTTTTTGGTATTGGAAACACGTTTTTGAAAGTAACTTGAAAGCTTAAAAGAATACTTGAACTGACGAGTTCTGACACTAATATTTCTACTTTACTTTTACTTCCACTCTAATTTGTTTTATTTAATTTTATTCGGAAAACGCACAGTATTATTCTTATCTTTATATCTATTATCAGTAGTAATATTATCTTGTATGCTAGGACCATTGGTAAAACTATTTGCCCATGATTCAACTAGTCGGACTATCGGAAATACGACTTGTCCGTGGTCCTACCAATAGGACCACCGGTCCACTGTCGTTCAGTGTGGAGGTTAAACAAGGAGGCTTATGTTCAGCAGTGGACGTCTTCTGGCTGATGATGATGATGAACTAATTATTTAGTCATAAACATAGCGGAAACTATCAATAAAAATACACACCTAATATCACAACAGATTTAATTGAATCGGAGAGAAGTGGAGAGTGAATCGGTTTCTTTTAGGCAAGAGTGCTCCATCGTAGACCGCATAATCACTTAACATCAGGCGAGTTGGTGGTCAAGCACAATACTATTTATAATATTTAAAAAAATATAATTCAAGATTTCTGTGGAATATTTATTCACTGTGCATTTATTTTGCAAGGGCGTTTACGAAATAGTAATTACTAACACTATATATAAAGTTTCTTTGTTATCTGTATCGAGGAAAGCTAGATTTTGTTATATTTCTATAGTCTATTTGCGCAAAATAACGCGTCTTTTGTTAGAAAAATGTATTGACTTTGGTTCATTGTTAAAAGCACTGTAATTTTCAGCCGGAACTAAAGTACTGTTCACATAATGATTATTTTATGATCTACACTAGAAATTTGGCAAATATTTGGTAATATTTGATTAACATTTTGATTGATTCAGTAATAATATTGCACAGAAGTTATTGTTAGAGTTTTGTAAAGTTTGGGGTTTGCAGAATAAATAAATACGAACTATTTGGTTCTATAGAAAACCTATTTGAATATTTAATAAGTATGACAGCTTATATTTTGTTTTGCCTCGCTTTGACGTTCAAATATAGGTATTAGGTACAGGTATTAGGTAGGTTTAGGTATTAGGTATATTACCGGAAGACGCAGCGTAGGGAGGCCTCCCACTAGATGGACCGACGACATTGTGAGAGTCGCGGGCATCCAGTGGATGCAAAAGGCAGGCTGTCGTTCAGTGTGGAGGTTAAAGGGGGAGGCCTATGTTCAGCAGTGGACGTCTTCTGGCTGATGATGATGATGATTAGGTATATCCCTTGGGTATAATTATATTAGCTTATATTTTGTTTTGCAGGCTTTTTAGGGTTCCGTTCCTCAAAAGGAAAAATGGAACTCTTATAGGATCACTTCGTTGTCCGTCTGTCCGTCTGTCTGTCCGTTTTTCTGTTCGTCTGTCTGTCCGTCTGTCTGTCCGTCTATCTGTCCGTCTGTCAAGACCCTTTTTCTCAAGAACGCATAAAGGTATCAAATTGAAGTTTATATTAAATACTTGGGTCTACGGTTTCTTTCGGCGGTAAAAAAATTAAAGTTGTAAGTTAACGCAATCAAAAGATATGGACGTTTATGTCACATATTTTGCTATTTCACAGGGGAATCAAAACCTATAGGGTACTTCCCGTTGACCTAGAATCATGAAATTTGGCAAGAGGCAAGGTCTTACAGCACGTATAAAGGAATAAATCTGAAAGTTGTTAATTTGTAGTTATATCATATAAAAAATATTGTTTTACAATTACAAACTTACATGTTGTAGTTGTTATGTATCGAAGAACCTTATTGTCAACTACAAAGTTAAGTTGGTCTTTCAATATTTCAACTTCAGTTAGTTTTTTTTGGACTTGCGCTCTGAGCACGAGTCCTACTCGTTACGTACTTGTCCGGTTTTTTTCCTATTAAGGGGATTATGACGTCCCCCGTCTTGTGCATTTGCCAGCGTCAAGTATTAAAATAGGTCTAATTTTACGATATTATTATTGGAGTGCATCCCAATTTCTTTGCCATCCAGGTTTGTCTTATTATATAACATAGGTGGCAAACAAGCAGAAGGGCTTTATGGTAAGTGGTCATTGTCATCTATGGACACCTGTAACACCAGAGGCATCACAAATAAGTTGCTAACTTTACTCGCTTTTTGAAGAATCCTGTTTTTTTTTAATTTTATTTTTTATAAATAGGCTTGCGTTTGACCTCCATCACGTCTGATGTTAAGCGATGATGTGGTCTACGTTGGAGTACGCTTGCCTAGAATAAACCGATACCGAGCCGATGTTGTAGCCTAGGAAACGCCGTGGAATAGCTCATCATCCTAATCTGATTTTAAGATATTAGCCTTCTTGAATCAAAGATATCATCACCAGTGTCCGTCCCGTCCGTCCATAAACGAGGAATTTATCGACATCTTATTTAGCAAAATCCGTAGAGGTGTTTAATTAGTATGTAGGTGGGATGAAATAAGTATGCATTTATATGTCTGTTTTACATAATGACCTCCTTTCGGTTTGCGTCATTGTAATAAGTGAATCGGATAATTATTCAAAAATCCGCTTTAAAATTGATGTAGCAAGTATTTTATTACGAAAAGGAATGTAATATAATACAAAATGTATCTCTTTATGATGGATACATTCAAGGATATCATTGCACATCATTATTAACAACTTTTACTTTGGGACAAACACTGAAATCGCGAAACAAACTTCATTGAGTGATAGTAAATTTTTTTTATGGAGTTTTGGCGCCAACGTTTAAAACTTTTCGGCTCGTTGTATTATTCAAATCTCACAGAAGCCTCTTGTAAAGCCTCCACCACTTTACTAGGGCATGAGTTTGACATGAACGTGACTTACTTTGCTGACTGTGACTTGTTTGACTACATTTAATTAAACTTAAAAATATTTTAATACTTGACAATGGCAAATGCACAAGAAGTGCGACGCCAAAATCCTCTCAAGATGAAATAAGAAAAAAGTATTAGATGGATATCTTTGAATATGTCCGCTGTCTAAAAATACACGCTATATACACGCACAACCCAAACGAATTATCTTTTTATCGTTATAAAAAACCATTCCGTAAACGGGGTGTAAGGGGAACACTTTCGAAGCCAATAGAAGGTAATTGTACTCATCATTATGAACAACTTTTACAATGGGACCAGCCCTGAAATCGCGAAAAAAATATCAGCTGTTCTATGGAAAACGGTTATTGACACTCGAGAAAATGTATGGAACAGCTGTTTTTTTTTTAGCGATTTCAGGATTGGTCCCACACTAAAAGTGGTTCATAATGATGAGTACCATTACCTTCTTTTGGCTTCGAGAGTGTTCCCCTTACCTTCCCTGTATATGTAAAATTTGCAAGTTGAATTGGCAATGGGTAGGACATATCGCTTGAAGAACCGATAACCGATGGGGAAGAAAGGTTCTTCCCGATCGCCCATCGTAGGTAGGCTACTAGATGGACCGACAACATTATGAGAGGTCGCGGGCCAGTGGATGCAAAAGGCAGGCTGTCGTTCAGTGTGGAGGTTAAAGGGGAGGCCTTTGTTCAGCAGTGGACATCTTCTGGCTGATGATGATGATATACGTGTATTTGTTTTAACGTGGATAGCTTGTCCTTTGGGCAATACTTCAAAATCAGTAACAAACTTCTAAAAGTCCTAACGATCCCTTCAATTCAAATAAAAAGTTGATAAAAACCGATTCCAATTAAGGATTCAAAACTGGATCGGCCCAACGATTGTAATAGTCCAATCAGCTGCAAACCCGATACGGATCCAGAAGTTTCCGCGAATCCATAATTCACTTAATTTGTAGCTTTATTTTAAACTTCGTTAGTTACTAGAAACTTTTATTTTCAATATCTGTAAGGAATATATCTGAGTCTGACTGAAAGAGTGAAATGTGCATCAAATAAAAGGCCCTGCAAACGGTAAGCAGAAGAAAGAATTTGAACTAATCTCCCACTAGATGAACCGGCGACATTGCGAGAGTCGCGGGCATCCAGTGGATGCAGAAGGCAGGCTGTCGTTCAGTGTGGTTCAGTGTGGAGGTTAAAAGGGGGAGGCCTATGTTCAGCAGTGGACGTCTTCTGGCTGATGATGATGATGATGATCATGATTTGTCCGCGCTGAAAACTAAAGACCAATATTAGTGGACATTATTTAAACGTATTTTCTTTTCCTATTGAGCAAAATTAAAAAAAACCTCGGTTATCAGTCATGTTGAAACATCATGTATCGGCCCATATCATTTTATTTTGGCCAAATTCCACATTTTCCCGAGAAGCTACAACATGGGGTTCTTCAAAAGGCGAGTTGATAGAGTCCTTAAGGGTCGGCAAAGCATTTGTAATGCCTCTGGTGCTATAAGTATCCATACGCGATGGTGACTGCTTACCATCAGGCGGCACGTCCGCTTGTTTGCCACCTATGGCATAAAAATTAAAAAAATGCCCACATATGGCGCTAAATGATATAACCTATGCAATGTACCTATAACCAAATTTTTAGATAGCTTTTAAGCTAGTATCTGGAGAATTGTGGAAATATATTACAGGTGCATAACATGGCAAAAAGAGGGTTGGACTCCCTAAATCGCTTGGGAAAGTGATGAGTTTTTGGTATCATTGTATTTATGAAACGTGCCAAGAAGCTGCGTTCAAAACTGATTACCAAATTAAATCTTTGAGTCATCATCATCATCAGCCAGAAGACGTCCATTGCTGAACATAGGCCTCCCCCTTAAACCTCCACACTGAACGACATTCTGCCTTTTGCATCCACTGGATGCCCACGACTCTCACAATGTCGTCGGTCAATCTAGTGGGAGGCCTCCCTACGCTGCGTCTTCCTGTTCGTGGTCTCCACTCCAGAACCTTTCTTCCCCATCGGTTATCGGTTCTTCGAGCGATGTGGCCTGCCCATTGTCACTTCAACTTGCAAATTTCTATCACAAAAAAATCTAAATAAATAAATTCTAAATATTTTTTTTTCTTTGAGTAGTTTCGAGTAAACCCACAGCGGAACGCTAGTGTGCTAAAACAAAGTGTTTTGCTCGCAACACTATTGGCTGAGTAGAAGTTACTATGGGAGCTCAATTGTAAAAGTTTTTCGCTTCGGCGCTGGGATTTGTATTGTTCTAGTTTTATTATACAATGCTGAGAAAAACTAGAGATTATGGTTTAAAAATATGTTTTCTGAGTTTTTATATCAGACTTCGACCAAAATAAAATGAATCTCAGATTCAATAAATGAATCTTGCTCAGTAAAATCGAGTCAAACCGTCGGACATACGGGGTGTAAGTGGAACACTCTCAAAGCTAAAAGAAGGTAATGGTACTCATCATTATGAACAACTTTTACTATGGGATTAGCCCTGAAATTGTGAAACAAATATCAGAACCACGAACCGGAATACGCAGCGTAGGTAGACCTCCCACAAGATGGACCGACGACATAGTGAGAGTCGCTGGCATCCAGTGGATGCAAAAGGCAGGCTGTCGTTCAGTGTGGAGGTTAAAGGGGGAGGCCTATGTTCAGCAGTGGACGTCTTCTGGCTGATATTGATGATGATGATGAACTGTATTCTGGAATGAGAACTGGCTTTCATGTGAAGTTGCCAAAAAGTATGCTCACTTGTCGAAAGACGTCCATAGAGATGACAAATAAAACATCAGAAGAGGTCTTACGACTCACGACCTCCATCAATTACTTGCTTTATTTGAAGTACGTTTTCTATTTAAATTAATGAGGAAAATAAATTGGTTTCCAGACTTGTTTAGATGTCGTAATTGTAAAAGTTTTATTTGAATTATTGCTCGAGATTAAAGTTAAACAAAAACAGAACTGTTTCTCAAAGAAGATTATCTGAACAAATAAAATATCAAAGGAGCAAGTTTCGCGATTAGTTTCGCTTTTGGATACAAAAGTTTCATGTTAAGTTTAGCAGCGGAGATGAACTAGAATTCTGGGGTTTCGTAATCATTATTTGCGTTAATATGTTTCCGGTGCTTATGGAGACCACGGACTGGTAAGCGCAGCGTAGGACGTCCACCCACAAGATTGACAGACGACCTAAAATAGATCGCAGAAGAAAAACGCTAGATGCAGGACGCTTCCAACCGGCCCTTGTGGAGATCGATGGAGGAGGCCTATGTCCAGCAGTGGACGTAGTATGGCTGAAATGATGATGATGATATGCTTCCGTTTACGTTAAGATCCGTCTCAGATTGTTCGATGAAAAAAGCCATGAAAACTGTTTTTTTGGCGTTCTAATTCTAATAAAAAGAAAGACCAATAGAACATTAAATTTCTGTAATGAATTGATTTTTATTTTTTGTTGAAAATACCGGCATCTTATTTTTGTAAAACTTTACTTAACAACCTATTACCTCCAATTTACAAACGTAGTTTTTCGTAAAACTCTTGGAGGGAAAGTTTGACAGTAAATTTCGTTTAATTACCTACTGATATAAAAGTAACAATTTTAATGTTATGGTTTACTTGTTTTATATTCGCCTTGACAATTACGGCTTTAATTTTGCGTTTTATGCCCGTTAATTCAAATACTATAATGCATGAATACGGCTCATAATGAATTGTGTGAATAAGTGGTATTTCGCTTGTGTAAAGGGTTACGTGGAATGGTAACATAAATATGAAAGTAGGTCATTGTATTCGTAATTATAAACAACTTTTACTATAAGACCAACCATAAAATCAGACAACTTTTACCGTAAGACCAGATATAAAAACGTGAAAATATAATTAGCTGTCACTTAAAAATTGCATTGTTTCTGAACGAGATTTCAACAAAATATGCATGGTAGTTTTTTTTTTTTTTTTTTTTTTTTTTTATAAATAATAGGCTTGCGTTTGACCACCATCACGCCTGATGTTAAGCGATGATGCGGTCTACGTTGGAGCACGCTTGCCTAGAAGGAACCGATTCACTCGTGATTTGAAGACACCCAGATTGTAACCAACGGGGAACACCCATTCAGGCAGCGAATTCCACCTACTAACCTACAATAAATTGCTAACCTGAATATTCCGACCTTGCGAAAAAATAGGAAAATTATTGCGTGTGGTATGAGTGGATTATTATTTCAAATCAAATCAAAATCAATGTATTGCAAGAATTTTGTTTCATTTATAAGATAGATAGATATACTATAACACTTTATTTCCCGTAAATAATCATATAACTTTACAACACTTACACTTTAACACTTAACACACACAAACACAACACACTTAACACTTTATTGTTCACAAATTGTATACAACTTAAAACTAGTGGATCAGATGATATTTTTTAGCAATTTTAGGGTTGGTTCCATAGTACAAGTTGTTCTTATTGATGGGTACAATAGACCTCTTTCTAGCCTGCTTAGTACACCCTTTCTACATAACCCTGTATAAAACTTAGGCTTAACATTTCCAAGAAAAATTAGGTACCTACAAAACTGAAAATCCTCAACATTTAAAACCCTCTAGACTAGCTCTATTATGAGACAACTTATCTGGCGTTATTAAGTTTTAAAGCAGTAAAGGGAAGTTAAAACTTATGAAACTAGTCACGTATTAGTAGGTACTAGAAGCTTGAAGTTGTAGCGGTGTTTTACTAGTCGATTTCATAAGATCTGGGGCCTTACGGACAACTGCTATTGCGGCACCTAATCCACTCAGTTGGAAAATCAAGCGACCGCAAACCGTATCTGGGCGCGATAAGGTTCACGTTCGCGTGATTTTCCAAATGAGCGGTTTAGGTGCCGCAATAGTAGTTGTCCGTAAGGCCCCAGGCTAAAGAGAAACATTGTTTGAATTTGGTAATTAGTATATGGTACTTTTTGGCTTAAAATTACCACGAAAGTGTAAATAATAATAAATATTCGGGACATTTTTGCACACACGGTCATCTGACCCCATACTAAGCAAAGCTTGTGATATGGCTGCCAGAGACTGATATATATAGGTTTAAATACATATTTAAATAGATATTAACACCCAGATATAGAACAAACACAAATGTTCATCACACAATTGTTTGTCCTAGGTGGGAATCGAACCCACGCCCCCAAGCTCAGAAGGCAGGTTCACTACCAACTCGACCAACGGGCTATCAAATTCTGTATCAAGTGGGCTGTATTTTCCTTTTCTGTAATATTTATCTACGTCTGAACGGAAAAAGGTAGGTAGTTTAAGGTAGGTTAAGGTAGTGCGTTAGTGTTTTTTATATGTGTTTTAAAATCATAACATTGATACTCAATAAGTTTATTGCGACATACGGATGCATGTAGACCTTAAATAATGTGTTTTCATATTATTTATTCTCATCGAAACATACCATATTTATATTCATCGAAAAACAAAGCCACATAAAAGTCTAGTTTTGAAAATAAATTGCTCATTTAGCTCGTTCATCATTGCACGGTTGCAGGTAGCAAAGTTAAGAGTTCACTCATAAGCGAGAAGTGCGACTGCTAATACCAGTCAGTACAGGTGTTTAACTTTGTGATTTTTTACTCTTTTTTTCCACTTATGAATTTATTACGATCATATATCATAAATGAGAAATTAAGTATGTTTGTTTGTTAATTAACACAGCCACAAAGAAACGGGTCGACGCTTTGTAGTTAATCTAAGGGTCGACGTTATTTTATAGTTAGAGTTTATCTAGTTAGAGAGCTGGAGAGTGACATAGGATTCTATTTGTACCCGGAAAATTTACGATTTTTGAGGGAATGTTCACGGAGCATAACTAATGCTTTTATATAATTATGTAATATTGTCTGTCATTAGTGTAATTGGTTATGGAACCATGCTGATTGAATAAATAAATACAAATAAATTACAAGCTTTCACCCTCGGCTTTACTCGCGTTGTGGACAAAACATAATAATTATAATCTATTTACTTAAGAATGTTATGGTGTATCTTTCTTTGAGTGAAAATATTTTTTAAATCGGTTTAGTGGTTCCAATAAATTAATTTTCTAACTTACATACTTTTAAGTATTAGTGTATAAGTGTGTAATATTTTATTTATTTACTTAAAAGGGAACACAAACACACAATTACTTATTCACAATAATTTTTATCATAACGCATTTAGATAAATTTTGTACAGCAAAACTCTCAAATTTCGTTATTAAAAGGTCGTTATAATTTTTGATAGTCTGTGGAATGCGCTGCAAGAATGGGTGATACCTGACAGTTACAACCTGGGTGTTTCCAAATCACGAGTGAATCGGTTTCTTCTAGGCAAGCGTGCTCCACTGTAGATTGCGTCATTGCTTAACATCAGGTGAGTTAGCGGTCAAGCGCAGTCCTTAAAAAAAAAAAAAAATACGTTCGTAAAAAATACTAGTGAAATGTTTTGTTTGTAATTGTTTTATTTTTGTCGTTATTATAAACTAATTTTAAATGGTTTCTTGTTTTTCAACGGAGATTAGAGTAAATGAGTCATGTCCAGAGTGCAGGTATGACCTTACTTTAAAATGAAAATACAAAGTTTCATTTTATCAACACCGGCGTGCCTTGGACGCGGCAATTAATTTAATTTTGATAGTTTAGACCCAATCAAACTTTGTAGCGCGCCGAGATGACTTTACTTTTTATTCAGAAGCGGAATAGTAGAAGCTACGTTGGGAATACTGTTTGTAGTATGTAGTAAGATATACATATGTACTAAGATAATATACATTTATATCTACCATCAAAATTCACGTGAGAAAACATTATAAGTTAATACAAACACTCTTCAACCAAAATAAATGAATGGACGGGCCATAACCATTGAACTTGTTCAGTAAAAACGAGGCAAAATCGTTAGACATATACTTCAACACCTAGTACAGTAAATTTGTTACAAAAAATAGATAGCGGTTTTTTGATCTGTTTTTACACTTCAGGAAAACACACGAAAGCATAATTATAATACAATGTCGGATGTTTCGTTATCGTGTAACAAAAGACTCGTGTCCCAAAAGAGTCGTGCACTCTACGGATAAAGACCGGCTGTAACGAAGTGAGCACCGGCGCTCATATTCTAATCTTATTCTGGGCCCGTCCATTAATTTTATTTTGGTCGAAGCAAACACTCACGATCATGTTTTTATTGACCGAGACGATGATGGTGCGCGGGCGACTGTCTCCGGGAGCGCGCGTATTCCCTAATGAAGGAGCTCTTATGGCTCTGAAACTGATCATCAGCTTGACTGATAAACAATAGTGATTGTAAGCCGTTTGTAATGTCTTATATCCTATTTAGATACAAGTAAAAAGTGAATAGATATTTCCTAGGCAAGCGTGGTACACCTTCGACCACATCATAGCTCTCCATCGGGTAAGATAGTGGTCAAACCCATAAATAGTTCGTTAAAAAAAGCTATATTTTTTTCCTATTAGTAATACGATCTACCAGTTTAACATAATCAAGGACAAAAAAAACAAGAATATACCGTTATAGGAAAAAAACTGGAAATTGTGAGTAGGACTCGCACCCCGAGGGTTCCATACAATCTCAACAAATATGTAATATATTGTAGGTAGATAGTTACAAAATGTAAGTTAGTAATAGCAAAAACATTTTTTTAAATTAAAAATGTACCTACCTACTATACTAATTTTGGCATTGTTTAAAAAAGTTAAAGTTGAGGATCCTTTCATTGTCATTATTCTTTGATTTAAAAAAAATATAATAATAAGCTTTAAATGTGACTTCCAGGTGTTACTCCTAGAGGCGGGTCCGGAAGAGCCAGACGTGACCAGCGTTCCAGCACTGGCGCCAGTACTCGGTGGGTCCAACATCGACTGGAACTACAGAACGCAGCCCGAGGAGTTGACTTGTCGAGCACAGAGAGGACAAACTTGTGCCTGGTTCAGGTATATATTACAACGTGAAAATAAAACCTCCAGCATACCCCAAGACGTTATAGAGTTCAAAATATGGAGATTCGAAGGACCAACAGGGAAGACATCGGAACCCGTATTTATTTAATTTCATTCATTCAACATACAAACAAAACAGAATGCAATAATTTAAAAATAAGATTGAATTTACATTTTAATTTAATTTTAATTTGGTAGACTTGAAGACTTGAAAGAATGAGGTTGCGGGTTCAAATCAAACCAATAAGTTCTTTGGAGTTATTGTACCGATTTTCATACCACTGGGTTTTCGGTGCAGGAAAATATCCTGAGGAAACCTGCATACGTACGGAGAAGAAATTCAATGGCGTAAGTGAATCCACCAACCTGCAACTGGGCCAGCGTGGTGGATATGGCTCAATCGCCCTTTCGGGGGTAGGCCAAAGTCCAGCAGCGGACTATTAAAAGACTGATTATGCACTTGTATATTATAAATTAAATATAACTAAACTCAAGTGGCATGAGGATAGACACTTACAAATATGCGGTGCTGGCAGATGGAGTAGGTTTCTGAAAAAATGGGGGCCACGCGAGCGGAAGCCTAGTTCCGGAAGACCAGCCCAAAAGTAGTGTGATGATATCATTAAATTTAGCGAAATTTATCGACAATATTAGCGTTAAACAAGGTAAATGAACGAAAGCGGGAGGCTTATGCCCCGCAGTGGGCTGTATAAGCTGATGGTGATGATGATAGCCTAAGATTTTCCCAGATTAATTTGGGTCAATTATTGTGTTTTACCCGAAATTTTACCAAAATTTAAAAGATGAACATAAAAGTAAATATAAATACGGACATAGTTCTGAACTTAGATCTCCAAAGTATATTTGGCGCCTCAATATTTGCTTTTGAAATTAAATTTAAATTCAAGTCAAGGTTAGCCCCTAAGAACAGTTCTGTCTCTTTATTATTATGGTACCGGGTCATAGGGAGACAGCCGTCAATCGTTTTTTATAATTTTTCTTCAAGGTGACAAAAGGAATATACGACGCTCATGACGACTTCCTATTCTAATATTTTCTTATATTCTAGTTTAGATCTGACCATATTTGTATCAAGAAGTCATCTGTCCAGTTTATCAAAGTGCTTATTTTGCCTATGAAAGAAACAGGGAAAGTAAATTTTAAATTAAAAAAGACTTCTGCGAAAGATAGTCAAATTTAAACATTTCCATCAAATTTCCACGAAATTAATTAAAAAAAGGAATTATTTAAATGGATAATTAATTATATACCTAAATTTCCAATGAAATTGTTAAATTAGTTAGCTAGAATCTAATAAAATCTACAGAAGAAAGGTTATTTGAGCATCGAAAGATAAATTTGATGAATTTTATTAACTCTGTTCAATCATCGTTTGAAGGGAAGGTAAGATAAGGTAACTATTTCTATAAAACAATGCTTAATTGGTCCGCCTTTGCCGGGAAACGCCGGTTATGATTACAGGGCTTGCCCTTTTTATGAAAGGAAATAATGAAATTATTATCAAGCTTGTTTTCAGTTGTTCTTGAAACAAGGTGTTTGTTGCCCGGGATTCGAGATAATCTGATTTGTATGGTGCAATTACGTTCTGGTGGGAATTATCAACACAGATCCACAATATTATAAATTTGTGTTAACAGCATGTCCTTGATGGATGAAATCTAAAAAAAATTACAACAATAAGTTACACTATTTAAGTTTTAGTGAGACAAAGTTGTGTGAAAATTAGGCGCTAAGTTATACTTTATCTCGCTTGGTCTATTTTGAGAACAAGAGATAAACTTTAATATGTAAGATTGAAAATGAATAAGATTTTGGTAGACGTCGCTTAATGTCACACTTTATCTTGTTATTTTTGTCCGTAAAGGATTGCATAGAAAATTTTGGCATGCGATAATATTGCCAGTTAAAGGCCGAGAAGTGATTTTTAATCAAGGTTTAACTTAAACGCTTCTACATGAGTACAAGCATAGATAAATATACTAAGACAGTGAAGAAACTTCAAACAAGTGATCTAAAACGCACGCGCACAAGCGCAGCCATGGGACTCAGGACTCACCGGGTGATCGGTGGGCGCCGGCTAGTGGCGGCAACGTGGGGCGTGTTGGTCAGCTGCGTGCAATGTGCTGCTGATGCCAACCCCTAAGGCTTTCTGTATCTGTATCTATGTCACTTCAAAGTCAACCGACTGCTTCCTCACTCGCATCATAGCGTTCGCTCGAATTTCATGCTACTGTTCATTGTATCTATTGACTAAAACCAATGCGGTTTTACTTAAGATCTATCTACAATACAATACAATATTTCTTTATTACACACCGAAAATACAAATGAAAGATAAACTAACATAGAAAACAAATATACGGCAGTATAATGGGACGTCTTATCGCCTAAAGTAATTTCTTCCAGGCAACCTTTGGATATACAGGACTAAAGAAGTTGAAAAACGATCGGTGGTGCACTAAAATATAAATAAACATATAAACACTAGCGTAACACATATTATTATGGTACAATGAAATATCTGCAGATATAATATTATGTTCTGCTTTCGTTTTCTTGTGAATACAAAGCTTTCATGACGTGCCCTTTGTTTTAGCATCTTAAAATACGCCAAGAGCTTTTTCTTGCTGATTTTAAGTTTTAGCTACTCCAAATATTTTGATCATTTATTTCATTAATTTGCTTACAGCGGTAAAGTTATGGGTGGTTCCAGTGCCACAAATTATTTAGTATATATGAGAGGCAACAAGCGAGATTATGACGACTGGGCTGATCTTGGCAACCATGGGTGGAGTTATAGAGAAGTACATAAACGTATCTACTACTTCCTCTTAACATTAATACCAGTTTACAATTTCTAAGACAAACTGGTAACTGTAAATTAAAAAAGTTTAGATGTTGAAGAGGTATTTGTTTTCAGGTGCTGCCGTACTTCAGGAAATCTGAGAACAATCAAGACGTCGAAGCAAAAGATATTAAACACCACGGTATCGAAGGCCCGATGAATATTGAAAGATTCAAATACGTTGATAAGAACGTACCTATGCTTGTTGAAGCTTTCCATGAAACGGGTTTACCATTAGTTGATTTTAATGGAGAAAAACAAATTGGAACTATGATAACACAAACCACTTCAAAGAATGGTAAAAGAATGTCTACTAATGCAGCTTTTATAAGACCGATTAGATATAAAAGAAATAACTTAAACATTGTACCAAATGCTTTAGTGACTAGAATATTGATAGAACCTGCAAACAAAACTGCTTATGGGGTTAAATTTTTCAAAAATGGAGTTTGGTATGAAGTTCATGCGAGTAAAGAAGTCATTTTAAGTGCGGGTGCTATTGGGACACCTAAAATACTAATGCTATCAGGAATTGGACCTAAAAATGACTTGGAAGCTCTCAAGATACCAATAGTAAAAAACCTCAGCGTTGGAAGAAATTTACAGGATCATGCAACCACAAATGCGATGCTTATGAAATTATCAAATGAAACATCTACCTTGATTGAATCCAAAGAAATCTTAAACGAAGTGAAAACATATTTTAAATCGAGAAGTAATGATGAACCGTTATCAGCGACAGGACCTTTACATATGAGTGCTTTTATCAGAACAAAATTTGCCGATGAAGATAAAACAGTACCTGATATACAGTTCCATTTCGATGGACGTAATCGCAAAGAGTTTTACTCCGACAGTACTACTTATTTAGAAACAAATGTTTTGCCTTTAGCGTACTACGACAGCATTAATGTTAGACCAATTCTTTTGCACCCAGAAAGCAGAGGATATTTGACTCTTAACACAACTGACCCAATATTTGGCCAACCGATAATTTATCCAAGATTTTTTACTGTAAAAAGAGATTTAGATACTTTAGTAGAAGCTTTAAAATTTGTTGTCAAATTAGAAGATACTAAAGTTTTTAAAGAAAATAAAGTGAAGTTTATAAAAGAGCCAGTACAGGCATGCAAACATTACATGTGGGGTACTTACAAGTATTTTGCTTGTCTTTTTACAAGATACACAACAACTATTTTCCATCCATCTGGTACTTGCAAAATGGGTCCTCTTAAAAACAAAGGAGCAGTAGTGAATCCAAGGTTAAAAGTTCATGGTGTAAAGCATTTGAGAGTCGCAGATGCTTCCATAATTCCTAACATAGTCAGAGGCAATACTAACGCTCCAGTGATAATGGTTGGAGAAAAGGTATCTGATATGATAAAAGAAGATTGGAAACAATAATCATCGTATATTAAACAAAAATTTCTATCACTAATTAATATTCTATATCATAATTTGACCAACCAGCTATAAATCCAGGACAAAAAAAAAACTATCAAATTAAAATCTGCAGATACATTTAGTATCGTAACCCGATACGTTTTTTTGATTAAAATAAAATGCTTGAATCACAACGTTGTTTTATTTCCGCAAAGCAAAAATAGTGAGCCTTTCAAATATTGTTTTTTTTTTAACATTGACACTGGTTATACAAAATACCAATGACCTTCATTAGCACACTATTTATTTTATCTGTGTAAGATATGTTTAGGCTCACACAGTACACGACAACATCGACACAAAAACACTTTGGTAAGTCACACATTCCAAACTCATACCCGTAGCTACAAATAGATACAATAGTTCTACAATAAAATTGTGCACTTATGTTTGTTATATGTGTAATACTTGTATTTTTAGTCACATGGCTTTAGTTGGTGTCTTATGTTTAATATTGTTTGTTTTAGAGTTTATTTTTAGTACGTGTAGAATTGATTAACCATTTAGTAGTTTTACAATAGTATGTTCTAAATTTAATAGTTATTCACTGGTTATTTCCCAATTTACCATTTAGCGTTCAATATTATTTTTTTATTGTTATTTAATATTTTTAGATGACATTTTTCACATAGTATAATACTTTTGAGTCTCTTTTAAACGTCAAAATGTTTACTCGCCCGTCATCCTCTATTACAGCCACTAAGATAATTATATCTGCAAGTGTGTTGCGAGGGCAGAGTTTGACAATTCGAAAGTGACTCATTGATTTAAACTCGTGTTATACCACAAACTTACCTACGATTTATATCACGAACTTATTACCAGCTATAAACACAATGTGCACAAACAGGTCATTCACATCATCATCATCATCATCAGCCCTGAGTGACCCACTGCTGGGTATAGGCCTCCCTTTGTTTATGCCACTCTCCCCGGTCTCTCGCTGTTCGCATCCTGATACCTGATATTCATATAATGATACAAATTAAAATGTACATTATGTTTGTGGATTTCAGACTTTAGTGTTATGATATGAAATTAAAATAGTATAGGATTGCATGAGTACTAGATAGTATACGTTTTGTAGTTTGTTCGTAGCCTGTAAGGTTTTGTATAACTTTTTTGACTGTCCTGTAGCATTTTTTGTCGGTAAACCAATATGTAAATTTTGATACTTGTTTTTCTCATGAATGTTTTAGAATTATCAGTAGTACGTAATTATATTTAGTAGTAATATTAGAAGTAGTTATATATATTTCAAATACTTTACCACAATTGGTTTTAAAATCGACAGTAGCTAGAGTAATAAATAGAACTGGTCATTGTATTTACTTTTATTTAGTAAGATTGATATGCACCTTGTATTTAACATATTAATATTTATATCCAAAAAAACATGGATACTAATAGAGTTATCTGTTGTAATTTCAGAGGAAAATCGATGGGTGGGTCCAGTTCTATAAACTACATGATCTACATGAGAGGAAATAGAAAAGACTACGATGGATGGGCTGAGCTTGGAAACCCTGGATGGAGCTACCGAGAGGTATGAAATACATAACTTAGTTACCAATTTTATTAGTCGTATCATAAAAGATACCAAAAAGAAAAACAAACAAAAAATCTCCAAGAATAATATGTCAAGTAAAATATTCTATTAATTTCTTAGTTACTAGATGCATAAGGCGTTACTTAGAAACAATAATTAAATGAATCTATGCATAAAAACTGATCTGATCAAACGTTTTAAGCGTTTGATAGAATTTTTTTAATATACAATATGTACACATGATCAGATGTCTTTATCATATTTCAGGTGCTTCCATATTTCAAGAAAGCAGAAAATAATCGAGACATCGAGTCACGAGACAAACACTACCATTCAACTGGAGGTCCACTTAACGTAGAGAGATTTCCTCATATAGACATCAATACTATGATGTTAGTTCAAGCGTTCAAAGAGAAGGGTCTACCTGTAACTGATGTTAACGGAGAAAATCAACTAGGCACTGATATAGCGCAATCTACGTCACTCGACGGTCGTAGGTTCTCAACTAACGCTGCTTACATCCGACCTATAAGGCACCTAAGACCTAATTTGAAAATTATTACCAACGCTTTTGCAACTAAACTTATGATAGACCCTATAACAAAAACAGTTTTCGGAGTACAATACGTAAAAGATGGATTCTTTTACCAAGTACGGGCTAAAAAAGAAGTAATAGTTAGTTCTGGCACTATAAACTCTCCTAAATTATTGTTACTCTCGGGCATTGGCCCTAAACATCAACTGGAAAATTTAGACATACCTGTTATATCAAATTTAAACGTTGGTCATAATTTACAAGATCACATCACAACTGATGCTTTAATTTTAAGTTTATCTAACAAAACCTCTACTATGGTGCAAGGTCAGCAACTTTTGGATGAACTTTATCAATATCACGCTCAGCATGATAAAAAGACTGGTCCTTTGGCAGTATCTGGAACACTCTGTGGTACTGCATTTATAAAAACACTATATGCTACAGAGGACGCACCTGATATACAGTTTCATTTTGACGCTAGAAATGTAAGAGAATTTTATTCCGATCCAACTACATCAATAGCTACAAACATTTTCCCTCTGTCGTTCTACGATGGATTGGCAGTTCGACCGTTACTATTGGTTCCTAGAAGTCGAGGGTATATATTACTTAACAACACTGATCCAGTTTTTGGTCAACCGTTGATATATTCAAGATTCTTTACAGAGCGAGAGGATCTAGATGTTCTTGTATCAGGTATGAAGTTTGCAATAAGCTTGGAAGAGACAGATGCATTTAGGTTAAGTGGAGCAAGATTTGTAAAAGTTCCTGTTCAAGCTTGCGGAGACTATCAATGGGGAACTGATGAATACCTTAAATGCTTACTGATAGAGTACACATCAACTATATTCCATCCTGTAGGAACGTGTAAAATGGGACCTAAGTGGGAAAAAGATGCTGTAGTAGATCCAAGATTACGAGTATATGGTATCAAGAACTTAAGAGTTATAGATGCTTCTATCATGCCTCAAATAGTTAGAGGCAATACTAATGCACCAACAATTATGATAGCGGAAAAAGGATCAGATTTTATAAAAGAAGACTGGTTGAATTAAATATTTAATTTTGACTTAGATAAATTATTTTGTACATTTACATGTATAAAAGTCATGTCAGAATGAAATATTTGACTGGAATACTCATTTAAATAATAATAATTAAATTACGTGTATCACTTTGCCCAAATTACTCAATCGTTAAAAAATGAGGCAAGTTTTTTATAGGTTCTGTAATTTGATGAAAATTGTATGAAATAGTAGTAAGCAAGTAGTAAGTAAAACTTCATTTTTAATTTTTTATAATAAACTAGTTTCAAATTTAACTGTAGTTTCATTCATTGCTTGAAGACTGAAATGCGCTGCCTGAATGGGTGTTCTTTGATAGCTATAATCTGGTACCTTCAAATCACGAGTGAATCAGTTTTTTTCTAGGCAAGCGTACTCAACCGTAGACCACATCATCACTTAACATTGGCTGAGGTGGTGGTCAAACGCAAGCCTAATCTATACTAATATTATAAAGAGGAAAGATTTGATTGTTTGTTTGTTTGCTTGCATTGAATAGGCTCCGGAACTACTGATCCGATTTGAATTTTTTTTTCACTGTTTGGAAGCTACACCACCCCCGGGTGACATAGGCTATAATATATACCCGTGCGAAGCTGGGGTGGACCGCTAGTATTTAATAAAACAAGACAACAATAATAAGCAAGAAAACTTTTATATCCGTAAATGTTTCTCAATTTCACATTTGTAATATTAGCTTTTTAGTGTCAATTTATCAACTGTCACTGTCATTCAATTTCACATAAGTGCAACTGAGACAGAAACAATGTTGCAATGTTGACTCTAGCTCTAGAATAAGGCATTTAGTACAAGACAATTCAAAGTGGACCCGGGTATGTCCTAAAACTGCGACCAGAACCACCGGAGGATGGGCAGCAGCGTCCTGTTAGTACACGGTGAACGTACTGCGATCTCCAAGCCGCCTGCCAAGCGTGGGGATTATGGCAACACCCCTCTCTAAGAGGGAGGCCTTGTTCAGCAGTGGACATTTAATGGCTGATAATGTATGTATGTATGTAATTCAAAGTCATCCTCCTCGCTGCCCATGGTTTAACAATGTGAAACTAAGTAGACTTGATGATGAGACTACGTTTCCGGACACATCCCATCAAATACATTCAAATATCTTATGGGCATCATAAATTCTCCAAACTGCACTGAGTGCGAAATCGTGGAAGATGTGCATCACGTGCTGATGGAGTGTGTCCGGAATGAGACTCTGAGACGGGATTTGTTGTATTACAAAATGTATTATGTCGGTCTATGTAATGGCATTTTGCTTTCGCCACATTTTGAGGAAGCCAAAGTGCTGTTAAAATTGTATAAACGAGTGATTTAAGTGTATAATTTGTTTGTATTTGTGTTTGTCTTAACAGTGACATAGACAATTAGACACTGCGTGACAAAACCCCTTTACAACAAATAAATATTTAAAAAAAAGATTCTAGAATAGCTGGATGTCACGATAGAATATGATCGTTGTTCAGAGTATAAATTAATTAAACCAAGATTGGTTTCGGCTTGATCATTTTCTTTAAAAAATGCTACGCTTCTTCCTAAACTGTTCCCATTTAATTCCGAAACCGAGCGTTTATAATAAAAACACATACGGCAAGGGAGCCGAGTATTATTTGTTCGCTGTAGGCTGAGATGCGAAACAAGAAAGTTTCAACAAAGACCAACAAAATAATATCTCGCGCTGACTCATCTTGAGAGTACATGAAGTTTTCTGTGGGCGTTAAACAGGCGATGTTATAAAAACATTTACTTTTTTTTTAAGAACTTCAACCCATCAAAATTCTTAAAAATTGGATTGGCCAATACGGAATTGAATGGGAGACAAAACAGAGACGTAGGCAAAATTAAATCAGTTGTTTACAATATGTCACCCGAAGAAGTAGGTAATATCCAAAGATAATTAAAACTACTTGATTACGCATGTAGTCAAAATTCCCTTTTGCAAAATGATGCCACGTCGGCCGCGGGGGCAGCTTGTGATTGGGAACTCGACGTGACTCAAGTGATTGGAAAATCAAAAGTCATTAATTCAACTAGCGTCTAGGACTGGACCCACTCAAAATAGTTTAGGTTGACATGTTAGAACCTTTGGCTTATGCGGGTTAAAAGATGAACAGTCAAGTGGTTATATTGTCTTTGGTAATATAAATCCATCGTCGAAAATTCTAGTGGCACGCCGCTGTAGGAAGTCGAGAGGCTGCAGCTGGTATTCCGGTGCGCCAATCCAGAGGTAAGAGCAATACTCCACGTGGGGCTGCACTTACAAAGCAGACGTTACTTACTTGTAAAGCAGACGCCGCTGACCTGCCCTAAAGTACCGCTTTGCTCTGTTAACCACACCAAGTTTCTTGGAAGTGAGTTTCACTTTGGCCTCGAAGTGACCCCGAAACTGGACCTCACTGGAAATGTTAACGCCAAGGATCTCCAAGCTCTTTGAGATCTTTAGGGTAATGCCTTGGAGTGAGGAGCAACAACAAAAACAAACAAAAGTATAGCGTAAAAGCGAAAGAAAATAAATCTCTTATGTTATAAAAGCTCAACACTTCAAAGAACTATAGCTAATGAGGTATAAACTGTAAAATCTCTCTTTTCATGGCCTGAATCAAGTCACATCTGCCGTATCTACACCCCCATTATCTGTACCCATAAACCGCTGAGAAGCAAACAATCTGAGCCAAGTCTGTGTCCTCACTCTTAAATCACTACCAGTTAAAATAGAACTACCCATCCCCTTTCACTCTTTACATTTTGTCTCAAAACGAGGTTAGTTAAAGAACATGCATAGGTCATTCTTATTTGGTTACGTTATAAATTTTACAACGCCATAGACTTAAAACTTCATCAAAGAGCTATAAATAAACAGAAGCGGGACCCAATTGCTTTGAGCGTTTAAAGAGACTTAGTGGTTTAGTGCTTGTAGTTTAGATTAGAAGTGCGATAAATCCAGTATTTTAGTAACACTTGCATATTATTACACTGATTAATCACAAGCTATTGAATAGACCTAGCAAAACACAACTTTTAGGAATAGTGTGCTTAGAATGGTTCCATTAGTATATTATAAATTACCACAAAGCATAAAAGACCTCAATACGAATCTCTTTAAAAAGAAACTTAAGGATTTAATGACTGCTAAATGCTACTATAGAATAGATGACTTCCTACAGGATAAATTTTGACATATATAATTATTATTTTTCACATCCAATTTTACTTTAAGTATTGACATAATATTTGACATTATGAAACAATTATTTGTGGTATCTTTTAATGTACTATTATAATAAGTTTATGTGAATGGTTTACCACGGACCGGTAAGCGCAGCGTAGGACGTCCACCCACAAGATGGACAGACGACCTAAAAGAGACCGCAGGGAAACGCTGGATGCAGGCTGCTTCCAACCGGCCATTTTGGAGATCGATGGGGGAGGCCTATGTCCAGCAGTGGACGTCCTATGGCTGAAATAATGATCAGAATGGTGTAAAATAAAAATAAACTTTAATAAAAACTAATAAAAATATGTATAAAAAAACTAACATTTGTAAACTGTAACAGGCAAGGACATGAAAGGTTCTTGAGTGGAGACCACAAACCGGAAGAAGCAGCGTAGGTAGGCCTCCCACTAAACGACGACATTGTGAGAGTCACTGGCATTCAGTGGATACAAAAGGCAGATTGTCGGTCAGTGTGGAGGTTAAAGGGAGAGCCTATGTTCAACAGTGGACGTCTTCTGGCTGATGATGATGATGAAGTACAAGCCGTAATTTCAAAAGACACAAAAAAGTCTCTGAAAAAACGTAAAAAAATATATATTTTAACGTATGCGTTTTGATGAGTAAGTTCAATTAATGTATATTTGCTCTTCTATATTTCAAGAATATTTTTTTGTGAATAAGTAACATTTCAAGATTAAATTAAGTTTTTACAAATGTTACACATGAACTTCATTTTGTAGAGAGCTCCGTTTAATTTGTCTTTGAAAATATTCGCAATCTAATTTTCAAAACGTTCTCTACAATTTGTACTTGACTGTTTATTTAAGCACCAGTCAACCTATGAAATTTTGAGTTTGATTAAATTGCTTGTTCGCGATGATTTCAATAAAATGTAATCTTGTTTATTGGGGAGCAGTACAATGTACCACATTTTCGTTTAATAAAGGTAAGCATAAACAATATTGCAACAGGAATTCTCATTTGGCTCTGGCAATAAATTTCACCTCCTTTGTCGTTTTATTGCTACAATATTACAAATTAACAGACAAAGTTTCAAATGATAGGAGCTGTACAATATTATAGCTTTTAGAGTGGCTTCTAGACAAGGTTACGCGGTGCAGTGGTACTTAGCCGAAAGGAGGTCATTGTCCTAAGCATTATAATCATATTTTTATGAAATTACGTATTAAAATCAGCTGTTTGATAGTAAAATGACATTTACATTCAATGCTTTTTTTTTCATTTATTAGTAGGCTTGAATTTGTCTACCAACTCACCTGAAGTTAAGCGACGAAGTGGTCTGTAATGCATATAATGTCTATAATGTATGCATAGATCAGATGATTTTTTCCAAGATTTCAAACGTGGTTCCAAAGTAAAAGTTGTTTTTATAATGATTAGCTCCTTTCGGCTTAGTGCTACACAAAACGAGTGTTTTGTGTAGCTCACCATCGTCCCCGTTTTATGTTTGATATTCCGAAAACCCGTACGAAGCGCTTTGATTCCACATTTGTTATGCGAACTGCTAGTCTGTGGAATGCGCTGCCTGAATGGGTGTTCCCCGATGGTTACAATCTGGGTGTCTTCAAATCACGAGTGAATCGGTTTCTTCTAGGCAAGCGTGCTTCAACGTAGACCTCATCGTCGCATAACATCAGGCGTGATGGTGGTCAAACGCAAGGCTTATTATTTATAACAAAAAGCTTCATAATTCCGTAAGAATATTTATTTATTTGTCTGTTTATTGAGAGAGATACGTCAACAGTGAACATAATATTATACACATTATTAATATATGTATATATTTTTTATACACACATAGATATGATATGAACACCTTTTACAGGCTTATACAACATTCGCCATAAAAGTGGTTAGACACTAAAATTATAAAATCGAATAAACATAATTATATGAATTATTTGTCTCTTGTTAGAGACTTTACTATTTTGTTTTTAAAAACACATAAAGAATCATTAAATACATCCAGATAACTCAAGAAGACGTTAAAATCATTATAGGTGCGACATTATATTTATGTAGGGGAGTTAAGTGCCAAATTGGTTCTAGCAGCTTGCCGCCACCCTAGAATTCAAGAAATTCTGTGCCTAGAATAGTGACATGGAACGTGTAGAGAGATTTCTTTTAAAATAGATGGACAGTCAGTAATTGCATTGATCACTTTATGGAGAAACGTTAGATCGCGGATTTTTCGCCTGTCTCGCAAATTATGCATTTTAAAATAACATTTCATAAGGACATCTGTGGTTTATTTATGAATATTTATGAAAACCGTACAATAAATATTTATTTCGAGACGTATTGTCTATTACATCCGTCTCGGCTTTTTGGTTTGTAACAACGTTTTCTATTACAGACTTACGAAAACAATTTCATGCTTTAGATCATGCATATCATATTGCATTAGTACTTATTTAGAATGTATGCAGCATGAGTTATAAATATAATTATAAATGTGAAAGTTTGTATTTTTGTTTCCACACAATTAAGGCTTTCACAGCTGGGAGACCCGTGTGGGTCTCCCGTACTACGGGAGACAGGATCGATGCGGAGGCAAGTCCCGTCGGATTCCGCGTCACTGTGAAACGATGTTCTAGCGCCTCACGTAGTGTATTAATGTGTGTTATATAATATATTATGTATGTTTAATTACCATATTTGGTTACATTACATTATATTACAAAATAAATAATAATACCAATAAAATTACATAAATTCACGTCAAATCCCCGTTCAACGTCAATAACCCGCCCTGCGTTGTTCTCTGTGCAAAAGTGCTTATAATACTGGCACTGGCGTTCCTACGCTGAATGGCAATGGCCCATCATTTAAATATAAAAAAAAAACCAAACAAATATAAACGATAGGGTATATTTTTAGAAAAACATTGCAAAAGATTTAAAGTAATTTTAAGTTGATACGTTTTATTTTGGTTGCGGAGAGGTATTTTAAGGAGTTATTTTTTCGACCTCTTCCGGTGTCCCTTTTTTCTATGAAAACATATCATCACGAACATTGATTTGCAATGTTTTTACAAAAGTAAAGCTCAATCGGTCTTTAAGGTTTTTATTCAGTGTCTTATTGTTATTATTATCTTAAAAAAAGGAATTGTGCAAAAGATTTTTTTTGTTTTTGAATAATTGAGCATCACTGCGTGCACTTATGTGGTTTTGGTGAGCAGCAGCGTTTCTCTGCGGTCTCTTTTAGGTCGTCTGTCCATCTCGTGGGTGGGCGTCCTACGCTGCGCTTGCCAGTCCGTGGTCTCCATTCGAGCTATGGAGAGGGTTATGCATGGAGTTTCTCTACGAGATTGAATCAGAATGAGGAGATCTGTAGACGAACGAAGGTTACCGACATAGCCAACCGGATTACCAAGTTAAAGCGGCGGTAGGCAGGGCACATAGCTCACAGAACAGATAGCCGATGGGGCCGAAAGGTTCTCCAATGGAGACCACGAACCGGCAGGCGCAGCGTACACATTGTACACGCACATAATTAATGAACAGATTACAACTAATTGCACGAATTCGCGTGGTTGGAATCCCCAGTTACCCCTTTCAGTCCACCAAATAGACCTAATAAACCAGCCAAGCGCAAGCCAAGCTCGCGCACTAAGGGGTACGTACCACCACAAAATACAAAATATAATAATTATCCATTTAAAAACCTTGACTTCAAAATTAGTTAAATATGGCATTTTGATACGATGAAATGATAAATAAGTTATTCAGGTAAGGAATTATCAGTTATAATTTGATAATGAAGTGAAATTTGTCACCGACTCGCACTTGGCCGTTATTTGTTGTTATACTTTAGTTAGTGTGTATTATAATCATGCCACGTTTGACGCTTTTACATATTACCGTTTTTAAAAAGTAAATGCATAAATACATTTAAAAAAAAACGTCTGTTCTAAGGGGTATCATTCCTTTAGTATTTACTTTTTGACTTTATTATTATTTCTTAGTTAATCCTAACATACCTAGGTATTCTGTAAAAAAAATACTGGCTATCTTTTATGGTTTGAATGATACAGCCGTTAAAAGTAGGGCGGGCAGACAGCGTAGGTTTAGTAATACGGTCCGTTAATACCCTTGTTGTGGACTCAAAGCTCGTTCCTAATGCGTTCCTAAGCCCACTTTGGTTCAGTGGACTGTATAAAGGGTTCTTCCGTGGTAGGTCAAAGAAACGTCTTGCTCGGTGGATGCAGAAACAATGCGTGCTTTTTTTTTTTTTTTTTATATTGACTTGTAATGTTGGCCTGCGTGCTTTATTCAACCTTACATCTATATTTATACAATGTTATTATTCTAACCTAACTACTAGTGCACCCTACGCGTCGGCCATTGTTCTCGCAACGGCAGGCCGGCAGCGCATACCTGCTCGTGCGCACCCCCGTCTCGCCCCGCTGTCGCCTATCCTCCGGAAAGGGCTCGGCGTCCTTAACAACCCTATAGGGTACGGAACCCTAAAAATCTCTGTTCGTACGATACGTACTCCATTCGCAGAGATGCATAGTTTTAATTTGAATATTTCCAGCAATGTGAAGCGGCGGGAATCCACTAACACCTACGTATACAATAGAATTTAATTTATGCAAAATGCTTTAGTCTAACTCATTATTTGCAAAAAAATTGTCGGAACACATAGAAACTTGTGCATGTGTTTGTTGGTATGTATATGCTGCATTTTACTATATAAATGAAAAAATCTATGCAAATCTTCACTTCACATCGACCTAGCGTTCACAGTACAAATTATCTACAAGTCTTTAATTTTGAAAAGGTAAGCAATATTATTTACAATTCTCTGATTATGGTTTTTTTAATTCAATAATAGGCTTGCGTTTAGCCGCCAACTTGTCTGATGATAAGCGATGATGATTTAGGATGGAGCATGCTTGCTTAGGTCCGGTTCTTTAGTACCAGTGTTCATCATTCGTTCATCAAAATTTGTTCAGCTGATCAGTTGAGTGAAAACAAACATACTTACTTTTCCGCACTATTTGTGTGTGTGCGGAAAAGTAAGTATGTCCGTTTTCACAAACTTTCGTTTTTTTATAACATTGATAAATGATGTGATTTAATACATAATTAGCATGAATTTCCCTTACTATGCAGTTTCCAAATGGATGTAAATGGAAATGCATCACGATGATTTGTGTTTTTTCCTTTTTTGAATTCGGTTAAAAAAGACAAAAAAGGAGTAACCAATCCCAAAAATACTCCTCTTTTTATTAATAAGGGTAAAGTAAATCAATTCTCCAAAATAGCCGTGGTAGCCCATTTGGGAGACCGCTAGACTAGAAAGCGGGAGGTTGCGGGTTCAAACCCCGGGCCCGTACCAATGAGCTCTATGGAGCTTATGTACGGATTTTCATACCACTAGCTTTTCGGTGAAGGAAAACATCGTGAGGAAACCTGCATACGTACGGATAAGGAATTCAATGGATATGGATATGGATATGGACGTGGTGGATATGGCCCAATCGCCGTTTCAGGGGTAGGCTAAGGTCCAGCAGTGGACTGTTTAAAGGCTGATTATGATGATGATGAAATCAATTTACCTATTATCTGTTTTTTTTTCAGTACCTACCGTAAGGATGAAGTTTTTGAGTGTGATTTCCGTCATCGCAGTGGTGCTATTGGTTTTAACTATCACAACGGATGCCAGAAACGGCGACAGCGGGATTGGAGGCGTAGGAGCTGATGGGTTAGACGGCCAAAGGTCCGATGTGGTTGGTAACCAAGGGTACGATGGGGTTGGTAACCAAGGGTCCGATGGGGTTGGCGGCGTCGGGGCCGGTGGGTTTAACGGCGCCAATAATGGAGACCGCAGTGAAGTTGGAGGCCCTGTATCAAGTTCTGTCGACAACTCCAAATCTGCAGTCAATTCGGAAAATGAAATAGGAGAAGCTGCTAATGATGCACAGTATGAAACAGTTGATACAGCACAAAGGGAAGCAGTTTTAGCAGGAGTTTGATATAATTATGATTTTTCGTTCTTAATTTGATTCATTATTATAACGTTTTTTTTTAAATTCTGAACAATTACATAAATATAATTTTTAAATTTAAACACAAGCTAATTAAGACGAGGTATATACAATTTATCTATCTTACTCAATTTAATGAAAATTAGACGAAAGAGGTGAAAGCGAAGTTACATGAATTATGACTGCCTTTTTATTTTCCGTATTTAACAGAAAATTAAATGTGCAATCTGGACAGATCATAGGTTTATTTCGTCTTTTTCGTTTCACAATAATAATAATTGTATTTATGTAGGTTTATAAATGGTGTGTAACTCATGTATACATAAAATTGCAACCTAATCTTTAGTTTGTTTCTTAAATAAATGAATCATTCTTATTACAGTAAATACATGTCTTGTTTTATTGAAATCTAACGAATAAAGCAAACTAAAACTTGATGTTTGTTGTATTCATTTTAATTTAAACTAGAATACTACTAGAACGGATAATTTTTATTGGAACGGAAATTTTAGTAATTTAATTTATTCTTCACAAATGAATGATTTCTTGATGAAACAAGCCGAACTCAATATAATTATACAGTTTTACATAATGTTTTAAACACAATATTATTAGTCTGAATACTATATGAATTTACATTTCAATTAAATAATATTAAACTATAAAATTATTATTAAGAACGGAAATAATTATCATACATTGAAAAAACCGTCTTCAAAATTTGTAAAGAACGCAATTTCTTGAAATTTTGAAGATTTTTTTAAATAAATAGTAGGCTTAAGTTTGACCACCATCTCGCCTGATGTTAAGCAAATATTTATTTATTTAAATATTTTTTTTAATAAGTTTGATTGCTAGGCAACGTTTTAATTAAATGTGAAATTTACCCCAAAACAATGATGTATTGTTTCACGTCAGTATCTAGGAAATGTTTGAGAAAAGTACCATAAAAGCCTTGACGACAACTGAGATTTCATGGACATACAAACGCTGGTCTCGGCCAAAGATAATATTATAACCGCTAACGCTGAAGAGGGACTTCAATAAAGAAAAATATTTATTATTTGGTTGCGATGCCTATAATAAAGTGAGACGCCTATAGATACAAGCTTATTATGTAAAAGTAGTGTAAATAAAGAAGAATCCAAATGTTATTACAACTTAGAAGAATTTTTTAATGATAATTTCGACAAAATGAACATAGATCGTTCCGTTCCGACTATTGCCATACCCAAATAGGGTCATATGTATTACTTTATATTTAAACATGTTAATTTAAGAACTCCATGTACCTACATAATTATGTCTGCAATAAAATATTGAGTATTGAGTATTAAACCGGCCAAGTGGGAATCGGGCTCGCGCACTGAGGGTCCTGTACCACCACAAAATACAATAATTTATTATCAATTTAAAAAAACGATATGTTCCGACTCAGTGCCTACCAAAATAGCCAAGCAATTGCTATGCCGTCACATAGTTAACATTTTGCAAGTGACACTCGGTATTACTTTAATGAGCAGAAAGTCACCGATTAGAACTTAGACATTAGTTACTATTTGTTGTTATATTTTAGAGTGTGTGAGTGTGTGTGTACTAAAATCATGCCAAGTTTGACGTTTGTACGTATTACCGTTTTTACATTAGAGCTAATACAAAAATACGTTAAATTAATACGTTTTTTGTATGGTGTGTATCCCCCCTTTCGTTTTTAAATTTTTGACTTTTTTATTATGTTACTTAATTCGCCGTAATATACATTATTCTGTGAAAATTTCAACTGGTTATCTATTACGGTCCGAAAGATACAGCCGTTAATAGGTAGGACAGACGGACAGACAGACAGACATCGTAAGCTTAGTAATAGGGATCCGTTTTTATCCTTTGGGTACGGAACCCTAAAAACAAAAAACAAAAAACAAAAAATTTTGCACCCGTTTCATACATTCGAAAAATTTGTATTGAAGTTGCGCAAGAGTAGTCTAATTGGCCTAAATTTTCTTTTTTGTCCATATATGTTTCCATAGCATGTCACTGCAGCAATGTAAGCTAAAAGTACAATACACAGTCCTTTACAAATTCAATAAAAATAAAAAATAAATAATACGGACATTTTTGCACACACGGTCATCTGTCCCCAAACTAAGGAAAGCTTGTGATATGGCTGCCAGAGACTGATATACATACATATATAGTTTTTAAATACATACTAAATAGATACACGTTAAGTTTATACTATACTAGCGACCCGCCTGCCTGGCTTCGCACGGGTGTAATTTAAGAAAGAAAGAAAGAAAATAAAGTTTTTTTTTAATTTATTTTTTACGTGCGAAGCCCGAGCAGGTAGCTAGTTATATGTATAAACCTTCCTTGAAAATGTATCTAAGTGATGGAGAAAACCACATCAAAATCCGTTGCGTGGTTTAGGAGGAGTTAGCGGCCATACAGACAGACAGACGCGCAAAGCGACTTTAATTTATACTATGTAGAGATAGAGAAGAGACTAATCTAGTACCATTAAGAAGGCGAACAAGCTTTATTTTCTCAAGTACCGTCCATTGTTAACCGGAAATACAAGTCTAAAACAAAGGTTTCCGGTCGCCGCCAGCCACATCCCACGGATAATTAAATTCTAGTCAATTGATCCACTTTTATTGCGGTTAAAAGGGTTTGCGTTAGTCAATGTATTGATCTAATTGGAGGAGAAAATAAATACATTCAACACATTCTGTTAAATTGTATGTTTTTTTTTAAAATTGATAATGATTTGGAATTCATCGCAAAGTCAATGAGCTTACACTTTGTGTTAATTCAACGACTAATAAAATAAAAAAGATTTTTTTCGAAAAAAACCACTTCTGTTCTGTACATTATGTACAAAATTAAACTAGAAAGTAGAAAATGTCAATTAAAACAAATATTGAAAGTCGTCATTAAAAATTTTACCTGAAGGGAACCACAAACCAAAAAGTCATCTAGATATAGTTTTTTTTTTATTCTGAATCAATTTCGATATAATCTACATGGAAATACCTCTGAAGTAACCTACCAACCAAAAAAAGAATTATCAAAATTAATTCATAATTGGCGGAGCAATCACGTAACAGACTTAAAAAAAAAAAAACGAATTGACTCATGAATTGAATCGAATATCTCTTCCTATCGTCGGTAAAAAATATAACACATATTTGACCGCTCGATCGCTCAAAGAATCGATAACCGATCGAAAAAAAAAGGTTTTTGAGCGAGTGACTTGAGACTACGAATTGAAGGACGCAGCGTAGGTATGCCTCCTACGAGGTGGACCGACGACATCGTGAGAGTCGCAGTGGATGCAGATGGCAGGCTGTCGTTCGGTGTTGATATCTAAGGGGAAGGCGGTGAACGTCTTGTGGCTGATGATAATGACATTTGTGACTGAACAAACAAGTATACCTACCTGTTTTTCTTTTAATTTGTTTTCCTCATCATAATCAGCCTTTTAACAGTCCACTACTGGACTTTTTTAGCCTACCCCCGAAAAGGTGAGAGGGCCATTTCCACCACGCTGGCCCAGTGCGGGTTGGTGGATTCACAAACGCCATTGAATTCCTTCTCAGTACGTATGCAGGTTTCCTCACGATGTTTTCCTTTACCGAAAAGCCAGTGGTATGAAAATCCGTATATAAATTCCAAAGAGCTCATTGGTACGGGCCCGGGGTTTGAACCCGCGACCTCACGCTTTCGAGTCTAGCGGTCTTCCAAATAGGCTACCATGGCCAATTTGTTATCTTTTGAGTTACTTAATTATAATTAAAAATAAGCGGTCATCTGGAAAAATAATAAGTACCAATTCTATTTTGCGAATATTGTATCCATTTTAAATTGGATAATGAATCGCTTGGGTTTATTTTAGTAAATGAAATGTGTATAACCTATATTCATTTTGAGAATTCCTATAACGACCTAACATCGACAGTGACAATTTGCAAACTGTAATCAAAATCTATAGCGGTTGACTTTTCCGTAGTGGAATAAAAACACGCCAAGCAATGTTTTCCTTTTTTTGACAAACCCGAACTACGATGGAAAACCCGACTGGTTGTCAATTTTCTATCGGAATTGTGGAAAAAGCGGTAGCTAGTCCTGCGAAACGAACCAAATTCTTGTTTTCTGATTGAATTTTTAGATGAGTTTTTGTATGCAAATTTATCCAAACATTCTACGTTGATTGAGATACCATAATATAATATAATATTATAGTCACAATCGTGCCCAAAAAAACCGAACCAAAACTCGCCGATTTTTTGGTTGGCTACAAAGCAACCACGATTCAAATACAACGCTGCGCGATGCCAGAGCTACGATGACATAGCGGACAACTAACGTTCTAAAGTTCTAGTTAAGAAAGAGGAGGCAAAATGATTGGTGCAAATGAATGGCATTTTGACCTAGTAAGTATGACGCTTTGCTGTTTGTCTGGAAGTCCGGTAATAAAAAGGTGATGAGGGAACAAGTTCGTGAAGTTCCGTGGCACACTCTCCTTGGAAAATCCTATAAAATAACGAAAAGCTTGCGAGTTTACGTCGGTGGTTTAGGTTCTGAATTTTTCTTCCCACCAGCATTTTGCAGATGTTTGGATGAGCAGATTGATTGAGTTACTACTAAAATGTTATATTATTCTAACTACCAACAAAGCTAGTATATCAAACAAACTTACCTGCAAATATAGTACATAAAAAATGAGTAAAACCACTTCCAACCATTTCCTTTGTTTCCACGCTTTGTTCCACCACTTTTGCTCTATTAATCTCGAGAAAATTGGCTGTTAAACCGAGTTCAAGTCGTTTCTTTGCTGGGCAGAGTTACTTTTTTTATTAATATTGTATGTAGAGAATTGCTAGCCCAAAGCTATGTGAGATTGTGATGCAAACGATTGTGTCACAGAAAGCTTCGACCAAAATAAAAAGAATGGACGGGCCCAGAAGAAGCGCATTTTTGAAGATTACAAAATGAGCACCAGCGCTCACTTCGTTTCAGTTTGTCTCTAACCGTAGGAAGTGCAACACGAGACTATTAATTGTTACATGATAACGAAAACATCTGACAAAATTATGCCTTCGTGTGTGTCCGAAGTGTAAATACACAACATTAAACCGCTATCTATTTATTGTAAAAAATTACTGTACATGTTAATTTGTATATGTTGAATTTCTAGTGTAATTCCGCTTCTACCCAGGCGCGTAAAAATGCGCGTTGCGTGCGTTTTTGTAAACGGAATTACACAAAAAATTCGACATAAATACAATAAGGACTTCCGCAAAGTAACGCCTGATTCAATCAATCACTGTACATGATTAGGTGTTGAAATATGTGTCCGACGGTTTTGACTCGTTTTTACTGAGCAAGTTCAATGGTTATGGCCCGTCTATTCATATTATTTTGGTCGAAGACAGTAACTCAAAATTGAGTATACCTACAACAAAATCCTAACGTTACGTCTTCGTTTGAATTTGTGTTTTGTATGTAGTATGATGTACTTGTACGCGCACCGTGCGGTGCGTGACGTCACCTGCCAGCCCCATCGGAAGACCAGCGCCGTTTGGTAACAAACAGCATAATGCTGAGCTGGGGCCGATTTGTGGCAAAAATACGTTTTTTATTAATTTAAATAAGTGTGTAAATTAAGGTGTGTAAGGATTTTTGTTACGAATAAAATATTGTATATCGTCTAAAAGACAAACGTTGCTATCAGGTTTTTTTTTACCTCTTATAAGGTTTCCGTTTGACCACCAACTCGCCTGATGTTTGACGATGGTGCGGTCTACGATGGAGCACGCTTGCCTAGAAGAAACTGATTCACTTGCGATTTGAAGGCATCCAGAATGTAACTTATTTACAAAATTACATGGTACTAAACTGAAAGAAGGTAATCAATCAATATAAATAAGTTTTATCAAGGGATGGATCATCGTGAAATCGTAGGAAAAAAATCAGTTGTTCCATGGAAAAAAAAATCTAGGTCTATAGGCTTGCGTTTGACTGCTAACTCAATTATATTATAACTCAAAATATGTCCCCAATTTAGCAGGTTACCCAATAAGACGCAAAAAAGTTATCATCATCATCATCATCATCATCATCAGCCAGAAGACGTCCACTGCTGAACATAGGCCTCCCCCTTTAACCTCCACGTTGAACGACAGCCTGCCTTTTGCATCCACTGGATGCCAGCGACCCTCACTAAAATTTAAAAAAACAAGTAAAAAAAAAGTATTTCTTTATTATTTTATTGTTACTTACGCTGTTGGCCTTACGGCCTTTACAGCTTGACCGGACTAGTTGGCGAAAGCAGAGGGCGTTGGATATAACTCGTTTTGGTTTTTAGGCGACTAGCTCGAGGGCACCTCGTAAGAACCTCGACTTGGGCCGTCACCGGGAGTGGGGGACCGGACTTGCCCTGGCACCTCAGAAGGGGTATGCCCTGGGTAGCAGGCTGTTGAAGTGAAAAAAAAGATCGCACCGCATTGAGCTCTCACCCCCGCGGGTCCCCCGCAACCCGGCAGCCTCTTAGTATTCTGTACGCTTGTCAAAATGAAATTTAAATGAAATTTACGACATTAGTCACACTAATCATCTTTAGTTTATGAGTAATTATAATGTGAATTGATGAACCATGTCCGTTCCAAGTAATTATACATTTTAAAAAGGTAAAGTATACATAAGTTTAACATTTTGTCTCAGTTTGTATGTCACATTTAATTTGAAGTCGCGGGCATCCAGTGGATGCAAAAGGCAGGCTGTCGTTCAGTGTGGAGGTTAAAGGGGGAGGCCTATGTTCAGCAGTGGACGTCTTCTGGCTGATGATGATGATGATTTAATTTAATAATAATTAGGACATCTCGCCAAACGAAATTAAATAAAAAAACATGTCATGTCATAATTATATACTGTGTTGGTTAACAGCTGTTTGTTTTCCATTTCATTTATTTATTTATTCGTCCGGAAAAATATTATGATATTTAGCGTTGACAAGACATATATTGTAGTTATTCAATATATCAAAAAAGTATCAGTTGCCTATAAAGTAATCTTAGAACATAAAAAGATAAAAGAACCAGTTGATTGAATCTGGCAATGATCTCTCATTAGAATCTGGCATTAGTTTGCGGAAGTTCATAGCCCATCTGTTAAAGGGGAGGCCTATGTTGAGCAGTGGACGTCTTCTGCCTGATGATGATGATGATGGCCATCTGTCTGTAAGCTTGTGTTACCTGCGAACTACTCAAGTGAAACTGCGTTCTCGCGCATATAGATACATTGTTATACGTGAACAATAAGATGTAGGTAACAAAAGCACTGTGCATATATTTCACGCTTTTGATTTATACTATGTCTTTGTGAATACAAGGACTCCAATTATTTATAATTGATGTTAAGAATATCGAAACTCTTCACTTCATATCATTCACAGCTCGAAGCCACTCAAAAACGATACTATAGTTAATTCAAGACATCAAAATGGAAGTTACTAATAATTATGAGTTTTGCAATGATACCAGTCAAAGTGAGAATGAAAACCCTAAACTATCTACACTTGACAAATGTATAAAAAATATCGTTAAAAAAGAAGGTTACATTTCATATGATATTGAGAAAAAAAACAAACTTGAAGATGGTGGTAATTATTGCTCAACAATGTTAGAAATAGACATAAAAGGTAAAACTGCTGCAGGAGATAAAGAAACCGCTATTTTTGTTAAGAATATACTTCCTAACTACGAAGCTATAGAACTTGTATCAATCTCTGATCTTTACAAAACTGAGTTATTTGTCTACAAAGAATTGATTCCGATATTCAATGAACTGCAAGATAATGCGAAGATCCCAGTCAAAGAGCGATACATTTCAGTGAAATGTTACGAGGAATCTAACAAAAAATCGATAATAATGGTAAATGTTACCAGAAAAGGATTTAACACGGCTGCTCACCGAATGAGCGTAATCACTTTAAAAATGGCAGAAGAATGTGTCAAGCAACTGTCGAAACTACATGGACTATCTTACGTGCTGGAACAGAGAAAACCAGAATATTTCAGCAAAAAAATCAAATTAATGCGATCCCCTGTTATATATGGCGAGGCTTATAATACACATACTAAATTATTTACTCAAATGGGGCTTGAATACCTGGATGACAAATTAAAAATCAAATTTGAGAAAAAAATAATAACGACACTAAAAAAGATGAAAGAATATAACCTTGATGAATCGATCAAGTATTGTCTGTGTCACGGAGACTACAGACCTAATAATATCATGGCAAAAGTGGTAACTTTTTAATTATTATCAACTTTTTTTACTAATTGCCGAACATACCTACAAGTAGTAATTTTTAAACTTTCGCGATTTGAACACATGTTTTGAATGTTTATCGGGACTTATCACGTATTATTTAATATAGGTAAAAAATATGTACCTTTCGCTCGACGTTTCGACCATGTTACAATGGCCGTGGTCACGAGCTGACTGAAAACTGCGGGTGAGTCCGGCGAGAAGAGCGGGTGTTTTGTTCTCCTACCCTCACTTGATCTTGAAAAATCGCAGGGTTGTCACTACGACACACAACACTGACTGTATCGGTAAATGTCCTAGTACCTACACCGCGGTTTGTACACTTGCTCACTACGGGATTCCACGACGCCGCTAACTTAAATCCATCTTCCCGGTTGAAATTGCGATGTTTTCTAATTTCAACCGCTTCACGAACCAAGACAAGACCGTCCGACCGTGATAAGTCCCGATAAACATTCAAAACATACCTACAAGTGATTGTATTTGAGGCTTATTATTTTAAAGGTGTGTCTCTGTTTATAGAGAATATAGGTTGGTACTAAAGTCAAAGCCAAATTATTTACTGCACATTATGCTAAATAGGTGAAACTAATATAAAATACTAACTCAATTAGGGTATGGCAATTTATGTATATGGTGCCGAAATATGGAGCGGCCCGATCTGTTTTATAATGTTTTATCGTTAGGAAAATTTTCTACTATATAATGATAATCAGCCTTTTTTAACAGTCCACTTCTGGACTTTTAGCCTACCCCCGAAAGGGTGATTGGGCCATATCCACCACGCTTCCGTGATGTTTTCCTTCACCGAAAAGCCAGTGGTATGAAAATCCATACATAAGCTCCAAGGAGCTCATTGGTACGGCTCGGGGTTTGAACCCGCGACCTCACGCTTTCAAGTCTAGCGAATAATACTGAAGTCTACTGAATAATAGACTTTCCAATTAATACGTATTTAAGATTTTTTGCATAATTTTGTTCGTTTTCGTCACTCTTTAAGCCGTCAGGTAATTTATTAAGTTTTTGGTCTTGAGCATCGGTGCAAAGTTATTAGTTACTTAAAGCATAGACTGCGAAATCAATTTACACAGCCTTAAACTAAAAAGTCTATAGTATCAATTCCCCTTTAAGTATATTCTCTTCAACATGGGTTAGATGAAACGTATTTGCTTATTCGCGAAATTGTAGATTCCGATCGTTTGTCCTATAATAACAACTATTCAGCCATATTACAGGCCTCCAGGTGGCTTAAAAACATAGTAAATAAAGCTTACCCTTCTGTCTTTACGAATTCTTCTTATGTGTTTTAATTTTTCTATGGTTTGTTAGCTAGCTTTAGCGAAACTATTTTCTTAATCTTTTAGGACAGCAAAGTGACAGCTATCCCAGTGGACTATCAAGCCGTCCGATTTGGATGTCCAGTCTTCGACTTTATCTACTTCATGTATACGTCGACTGACCGCCAGTTTAGGGACACTCACATGGTTTATCTCAAGAATCTTTACTACAAGTCCTTAGAACACTTCCTCTCACTTTTTGACATACACGTGGAATCTGTTTTTCCAAAGAATGTGTTTGAGCAAATATATCAAGAGAAATTGGACTATGGCTTAGCAGTAATGTTCTTTTATTCTCCAGGACTTTTTATACCTGAAGATACAAATTTTTTCGATTTTACAAAAAAATCAATAGAAGAAATTGATATCAAGCTTGATGATAAATTTAAAGACAGACTAAGAGATACTGTGGAAGAGTTCATTGATTTAGGTTTTCTATAATAAAGGATGTTACATATTCCAGAATATTTTTGTTCCACACAAATAAACAAATATAAGCTCATATAATCTTTGTAAAGCCTTAGTAACTAGAATTCCAAGTCGCAATTAAATAAAGTTTTAATATCATTTTTTTGTTTTTGATAACCTTTCATGCGCCCTGCTTTTCCCCATTGTCTTGCATCTGCTGATTTTTCTGCAATAAAAGTAGCCTATCTTGGTATATAAGGATCTTGGTATATGATACCGCCATACCTTGTTTCACTACAAACTGTTCAGTTAACGGAATCAATTTTTACATCTAACAGACATTTTTAATAATTATTATATGTGTCATGGCACTGTTGAGAATTTATTAGCGCTAGCTTTAAATAATGTTTTTTTTTGTTTATTATGACTAATGCATTATTATGAACATCAAATAGCTTTGCGCCTGATTTCCAATTTTTTATTTTTTTTTAATTGAATTAAATACACTTCATAAAAATATATTATATTAGTATAAATATATTGGTATTTAAATAAATTATGTGTAGATTCCGGATTAGCAAGTTAAAGTGGCAGTGGGCAGGGTACAATTCTCGCAGAACACATGGCCTATGGGGCTGAAATGTTCTCGAATGGAGACCACGGACCGGTAAGCACAGCGTAGGACGTCCACTCACAATATAGACAGACGACCTAAAAGAGCCGCAGGGAAACTTTGGATGCAGGCCGCTATAAACCGGCCCTTTTGGAGATGGATGGGGGAGGCCTATGTCCAGCAGTGGACGTCCTGCGGCTGAAATGATGGTGATATATTAAGCGATCATCATCATAATTACAACCTATCAAGGTAACTGCTGGGACTCGGGCCTTCCCTCAGAGAGAGAGAGAGAGAGAGCTTAATCCACCATGCTAGTCCAGTGCATTTTCGGGAATGTCATTGACTTTAGTTGATTGAATCACTTTTGATACACCTTGCGGAAGTCCATCTTACAACTGTTCTTGTGACCGACCACGTATTTATCATTTGTGGATAGCTTTAATCTAGATCTACAATAAAAAAGCGATTTGAACATTGACTAAACGCACATTTTATTAAAATTTGCATGTATTTCCTTCACATCTATACCAATATAGGCTACATTTCAATTCAATTGAATTTCCATAACATTTCAATGGCAATCTGGCATTTCTCCCTATTAAATTCTTTTAACACGTATAAAAATAGTTGAATGGAAAAACCGACGCAAATCTTCGCACGTCTCTGCCACTCGATATCCAGAATTTTATTCGATTTATATCGATGCATAATAATAATCGGTATGCGTTTATACGAATTCCTGTGCTGGTGTTGAATCGATTTCGAATAGACGGTGTCATTTTGCCGAATATCCGGCATAAAATGACAAGACAAGCATAATAATTAACAAAAACGGCCAAGTGCGAGTCGGACTCGACACTGCGGTTTCCATACCACCACATAAATTGTTATCTACTATTGTAGAAAAGGTAGTGAAAAAGGAAATATGTCCAGGCAGTCACCCATCCAAGTACCAACCGCGCCCGATGTTGCTTAACTTCGGTGACTTCGGCGATCGTACAAAAACCGTGGTGAATAGAAATTAGCAATAAACTATTATTAATCAAACAGGCCAAGTGCGAGTCGGGCTCGCGCACTGAGGGTTCTATACCACCACAAATTCAATAACGAAATTACCAGTTATAACTTAGTAAGGAACAGAAACTTGGCACCGACTCATATTTGGCCATTTTTTATTATTTTTTGTTATACTTTAGAGTGTGTACTATAATCATTTTAGTTAGACGCTTGTAAGTCTTACCGTTTTTATATTAGAGCTAATACAAAAATACGTTTGTTATATGGGCCCTTTGGTTTTAACTTTTGACTTTTTTATTAGTCAATCCGCCGTAATATTAGTATTACATATTCTGTGAAAATTTCAACTGTATCTATTACCTACTATATAATATCTATTACGGTTCGAAAGATACAGTCGTTAATAAGTAGGACATACAGATGGACAGACAGACATACATCGTAGGCTTAGTAGGTAATAGGGTCCCGTTTTTACCCATTGGGTCATCATCATCTTCATCAGCCAAAAGACGTCCACTGCTGAACATAGGCCTTCCCCTTTAACCCCCACACTGAACGACAGCCTGCCTTTTGTATCCACTGGATGCCCGCGACTCTCACAATGTCGTCGGTCTATCTAGTGGGAGGCCTCCCTACGCTGCGTCTTCCGGTTCGTGGTCTCCACTCCAGAACTTTTCTTCCCCATCGGTTATCATTTCTTCGAACAATGTGGCCTGCCCATTGCCACCTCAACTTGCAAATTTTAACAGCTATGTCGGTGACTCTGGTTCTTTGGCGAATATCTAGTTATCTACGTTCCAGATTCTATTGCGCAAAGAAACTCCGAGCATAGTTCGCTCCATTGCCCGCTGTGTGAGTTGTGTGTGCCAAAAGGCCAACAGTTTAGGACCACCCTTTGGGTACGAAACCCAAAAAAAGTATGCTATATATTGGGATACGCGAAATGGTATATTAAGTTGAAAGGGGTCCAGATAGAACCATGAATAAATTTACTTTGTGAGCAATACTGAAATCGCGGAAAAATATCGGCTGTCCCATAGAAAACGGTAATTGAAACTTGACAAAATGTATGCAAAAGCTTATATTTTTACCTTGATTTCAGGGTTGGTACTAAGGTGAAATTTGTCCATAATGATGAAAAAAAATTAAAAATTAAATATAAAATTTGTTCATAATGATGAAAAAAAATTAGCGACAAGTTTTTCCTTAAGAGTAAATTTTTTGTGTAACCCTACAGGGTTACACAGTAGTATTAGTCTGCTCGTCGACCGCTAATGTGATATATAAATAACAAGTGCTATATTTAGCTTAGCACTGAATTTATAATTATCAGAGTTTGAGTTATAGTTCATAGTTATTATATTAATATCAGAAAGATACATGACAAAATACAGATTAAAAATTAACACAATTATAAATATTGGACAATAATTATGTTTGATTACTAACATAAAATAATTTTAATTTAGTGCTCCTTTAAAAATGTCAAATTCATGTTTTCTCGATGTCATATTTGTAACGTTTACTCGATAAGCCAGCGTTTTAGGCAAACTTTAAAGCAACTTAGACTCGGAAAATGAGTGATGTGAATTTTATTGATGTTATCCGGATACTGTTGGTCCCATGACATTTGTGTAAGTTATTTTTTTAAATATTATCGATACATTGTCACAAAAATATTGTCGTGTAGCATCTCTATCTCTATCTCTACATAGTATAAATTAAAGTCGCTTTCCGCGTCTGTCTGTCTGTATGTCTGTATGGCCGCTAACTCCTAAACCACGCAACGGATTTTGATGCGGTTTTCACAATTAGATACATTTTCAAGGAAGGTTTATATATATAACTAGCAACCCGCCCCGGTTCGCACGCAAATTACACCCGTGCGAAGCCGGGCGGGTGGGTCGCTAGTTATAAGATATATTACTATTCGATAATATTTGTTAATAATGATTAGTTATGTTAATATTTAAGAATCAATTTGTCCGGCTACTTTGAGCCGGACAGACCGCAAAACAGACACTATCCGTCCATCTGATTATCTCTGAAATCGATTGTGGCTTAGACTTGGACCTTTTTCCTACGTGTCTCGAATTTTGTATTAGGGATAGAGAATTAACGCTTTTCCTTTATTCGCTAATATTAGGCAGGGACGTGTCTTAGATTTAATTTAGCTGGATTCTGATTAGGATCTCTTTTGATGGTGTGCCGAGAAGTTATTGATTTAGGAAGGCGATCTTTCGTTATTTATTCGATATTATGAGCAAAAATAAATTAGTTAATACGTAAGTATGGAACCGTCTCTATTTTGTACCAAAAATCTTATTATAAAAAAAATATAAAACAAAGAAATGGATTAGAAATTGTACTTAATATTTATTTTAAAAAGCGAGATTAATAACCTTGATAAAATAAAAATATAATATACAGCAATCTGTCATCTATCTTTTTTCTATATTTATAAAAATGAATCCCTATTTTCTTTGGTCATGCCATAACTTGAGAACGACTTTACCGATTTCATTTATCTTTTTTTCTATTACTCTTAGAAGGTTCTTACGTAAAGAAAAATTAAAAAAATTGCGCAGAAAATTGGAAAATTTAACAACAATTTTTTGACAGTGCCTTTGATGAATGTGAATTTATGGAATTTACCAGACAGCAGTTTTATTTACTTCACTTGGTATTGGTGCTGCAAGCTCATCAGCTTCATCCGGTTAACCGGTTTCAGTTCTTCAAGCGATGTGGCCAGCACATTGCCACTTCAACTTGCAAATTTCAAATTTTAATGTGAAAATAGCTTGAAACATCTGCTTATCTGCTAACACAGCTCGTTTGCAAGCTCGCTTGATCCAATTAAGTGACAGCATAAGTCACAAAGAGCAGCTCACCTCAAATCCCGACGGCAAACTACGACAAATGAGGGTAGATTAAACAGAACGATTGCAGAACTTGCAACGCGACCGCGAACGCTTATTACGGGATGAAGAATTATTACATGCATAGATGCTTAGCAGCATTTCGCAGTTTTACTAGGTATCCTACGTCAACGACTAGAATATCGGGTGAAGCAATCTCACTCACGATATTTAAAGATATAAATAATGTCTTCTTTTGAAAATGTCCTGCGGTCATTTTGCTAAGTTACAATTTCAAAATATTTAGAACATATTATTTTTTATATTGAAAAAAATAAATAAGAAAATTGTTTATTTAATTTTTTGTGGTAATAATAATAAGATATTGAAACAATAATTAATTAAAAAAAATACTTAAAAACTAAGCTCGCAACTTTTGTATTCTTTATTTTTATAAATGGACTTGCGCTTGGCCGCCAACTCGCCTGATGTTAAGCGATGATACAGCCTACGAAGGAGCACGCTTGCCTAGAAGAAACCTATTCACTCTAGATCTGAAGACACCCAGATTGTAACTATCGGGGAAGACCCATTCAGGCAGCGAATTCCACAGACTAACAGTTCGCACAATAAAAGTGAAATCAAAACGCTTCGTACGGGTTTTCGGGTACATGGTCGAAACGTGGAGCAAAAGGCAATGATGTTATATATAAACTGAGGTAGATACGTTTTTCCAAGCTCTGTGTGGCGGCGATACAAACACAAGTTAATCAGCTTGAGTGAACTCAGTTCGTCCAGTGCCTGGCAACGACGCAAACGTTAAAAAATGCCATATTGTGTGTTTAGAAAGTGAAATACTTATAATGGGGTGGCTCTAAGACTGTAAAGTTCCATGGGTTCTATGTAAAACCTATAGTAAAATAACGCCGAAATTTTTATGCGTTTTTAACAAGTAATAAAAAGAAACTGACGTGGTTTTCACACATTTTATTTATATTACACGGGAATTACGTAAGATTAAGCCGGCGGGTGACCGGCTTAATCTTACGTGAGTAATTCCCGTGTAATACAAATAAAATATAATACATATTCGGGACATTTTTGCACACACGGACGTGTATGATGTCTCTATTGATAAAACATCATTGGGAAAAGGTACATATTTTACCTTCATAAAATAATACGCAATAAGTTCCTGTGGTTCCCTACAGACATTTAAAACAAGAGGAATAACATTTAATATCGTATTTTCGTACGTCATTTTCATAAAAATAAGTAAAATATTATTGACAAACTTGCTCCTCGACAAATCCCTAGTGCAAATGTTTTCTTTTTGCTATCATAAAAGATTTCTCGATGTTACCGAGGAAGTCAATATTTCTCCTAGCCACGCTATGATATTTCCTAGAAGCATTTCTTTCAATTACTCTGCGATAATAGTTTGGAATCTCTTCTGATTTAACTGTTATAATATCCGCTATCCTACAGGAACCGTGATTTTTTCCGGGATAAAATTTTTATGCTTTTGTCCAAGGCTTAAAATTACTCATTAAAAAAACCCATTAAAATCTATTCCGCTGTTACAGTACGGCCGTTATAACTTAGCAGTGAAGTTAGCCGTATGGCTGTGCAATGGATTTTTTAAGAACTAATTTGTTTATTGCGCAGCTAAACCGCTAACTTCAAGGCGGCCACGTTATAACGGCCGTACTGGATGAATTATTTAAGTAGGAAAAAACGTACACATATTCACTCACTCACTCATCACATCGCATTTATCTCAGTATTCCGCAGATTCACGTATCGTATATGAACCGTTATATTTTTCAGGATAAAAAGTGTGTCTTTAAAACGTTTTTATCCAGGATATAAGCTACGTTATTTTGCATCGATGGTTAAAAATTCGCTATAAGATGACATTAAAATCGATACCATATTGGTAAAGTACTTTAACAAACTTTTTTAAGTTTTGCGCCCACTTTTACGGCGTGTATTTTTATTTAAAATTTACATATTAAAAATTTATTTAAGTTTGCGCTGTCAGACAGTGTCTGTCAGTGCGTATAGTGAAGCGTATTATTACAAACAGCTTATTTTTCCGATACTAACTTACAATAATTATGTATTTATATAATGTAATAAAAAAGTAAAATACAAATACTTAAGAGTGTTTACGAGCAATTACGCAGAGCCAAGTGCCTTTATAATTAACTTTAAAAAAGGCTTCAACATGAAGCGTTTGAAAAAGGGTATCTACAATTACCTCTCTGGGCTGGCAAAGCACCGTCAATACCACTAGTGCTGCAGGTGTCCTTAAGTGGCGGTTTCTGAATGTTAATCAATTATGTTTTGACGGATTGTGAATAGTTAAAATTTTGATCCCTTCTGAGGTATCAGTCACACTTGACGCTGGCAAATGCATAAGATTTGCGATGCCAAAATCCACCTGAGAGGGAAAAAAAACTTACCGTCAAGCACATTATAGATCTGTGCCATAAAGCCATTTCCAAACAAACAAAGTTTAGACAGGGAAGACAAAATTTTCTCACAAATTATAACGTCAAACACTACTGTGTTAGCTAATTGTCAGTTTAACTACCGGCAGTTAAATTCAACACTCGAGTTCAGAACTACTTATTCACGAGCAGTTTGGCTACGATGAGACAGTTAAAGTGTGTAAATGTGTGTATAATTTGCTTAAATTTTATTAGAAGGATCTGCTTACACTCTAGTTTGGCACTGCCGGTGTTGGTAGTTTTATATTAATTTACAGGTCAGCGTCGTGGTTTTATCAAGACACTAGCTGGCATCGTATGTGAGCTCAATGAGGAAAATGTACGCTATGCGTTTTACGCGTTTTTTTTGCATCGCATCTGCAATTCGTGGGTTGAGCTCTTATCCTGCAGCATTTCCGAGTAACTATAACATGGTGTATAAGGGCTGTTAATAGTATTTGAAGGTTGGTAATGTATTTGTGATGCCCCTGTTGTTACAGGTACATATTCACTATAGTCACCGCGTTACCAACTGAGTCGTCGAGCAATAAACGTCATACCATGAGACTTCTAAGTGCGAGCGAGATAGACAGATATGACATGTGGGTGCGAGCGAGATGAGATGAGGAATGATTTATGACCTGACGACTCAGATGGTAATGTGTTTAGTATAGCTTATTTGCCATCTATGGCAAAAACACCTGCCCCTGGAAGAGATGGGTTTTTACCGACTTCAGGACTTACACAGAGCCAACGTTAACAGAGGGTTTTATAAGTTTAACTTATTTACCAGTGTGTCTTTCAGTGGCATCGTAACGTAATTATTATTCTGTGTCCCAAATCGTTGAAACTATTTTGGTTATTTATAGGGTTTCGTACCTCAAAAAGAAAAAAAACAGGACCCTTATAGGATCACTTTGTTGTGCGTCTGTCCTTGTTTGTTGTTTTAAGATTTTCAGCTCTCTTAATTACTTTTATATATTATTGAAAACAAGCTGCACTCCTCAATTTTACCCGCTATCCTAAAATATTTAGATGGTTCGAATAAAACGGACTTCCTTCCGGTGTTCCTTATAGTACAACAGAACCCTAAAAATGGGCTGGCCATATTGTCATTTTATTCGCAGCTATTTTGGTGGCTAGATCGGTACACACGGGTAGCGGGCGGGCGAAATTTATTCGGACATCGCTGACTGGTAGTAACAGCCATCTTTGGTGCGGAAATATATCGACTCTTATACGCAAAACCGCTCCATAGTTTTCCTACCTACCATTGTATGTCGAGATTATTGCTTAGGTATTATTTGCATGGGCATTATTATGGTATCAGAGAGATAAGGATCTTATAAAAAAACTAGCGACCCGCGCGCCCGCCTTCACACGGGTGTAATTTACCTGCAAAGCCGGGGTGGATTGCTAGTTATATATATAAACATTATAAACCTTCCGAAAAAATTATCTAACTGATGGTGATAACCGCATCAAAATCCGTTGCGTGGTTTAGGAGGAGTTAGCGGCCATACATACATACAGACAGACAGACGCGGAAAGCGACTTTAATTTATACTATGTAGAGATAGAGAAGAGAAGAGATAGAGATATATTATATTTTGTTTGTCTATTATGCGCATTTTTAATTTTTATATATACCTTGTAGTTAGTGTAATAGGAATCAATATAGATTAGGAAACGTTGTTTATCGACAAAAACATACAAACCTTCCAAACATACGATTTACCTTAGCTTCATAGACATAAGAGTAATTTTACGAAGTTTAGGTACAGTTTCATTGGTAATCATCGACAAAATTGTTTATGCGTCTAGGGTATAACCTTTGTAGATTATATTAAGGGTGATTTTAGATTGTGTTGGTTATAAAGGTTGTGAATGCATTTGCAATGCTATTTAGTACAAACGCGTTTTGCGTGTATCGAACGATTTATGAGTTGCACTTCGCGTTCCAAAATCTGTACCAATTAACGATGCTGGTAACACATTTCATGATTTTAGGCAAGCGTGCTCCAACGTAGACCGCATCATCGCTTTCTCAGGCGTGATGTTGGTCAAACGCCAGCCTATTATTTATTTAAAAAAAAAAATATGATTTTGCTCTATATTAGCCATTTAGTCGGATAGTAGGATAGTGACGTTATCAGGGGACTGTTACCATCAGCAACTCAGTCGCTCGCGTATTTTCAGATTATTTCAAAAATTTATTTAATTTTTGAAACAAAGTATGACTTTTCAAAAAGTTACAAAACCTGACCTTTTGTTAACTATACTATTGTTGTTGTTTTGTTACTTTTGTTGTTATTGTTGTTGTTTTGTTTTGTTGTTTGTTTTGTTGTTTGTTGTTTTGTTTTGTTGTTTGTTTTGTTGTTTTTGTTTTGTTATAGCATTAGAAACATATTTTTTTGTTTAGATATCTTTTAATTTGATGGAGTATTATACGGTAACAAACAAAAACAATTCACTTTTTACCAATTTACTCCGTCAAATTAAAAGATATCAAAACAAAAAAAATATGTTTGTATTGCCATGATAGTTAAAAAGGTCAGATTTTGTCACTTGGCAAATTTGTACTCTGTGATTTTATTACTAAATGTAAAGCTAAATGTGTATGTAAAATTTCAGGCCCAAACTAAATGTGTATGCAAAATTTAACCTCAATCGGTTGGGGATAACTGTTCTGTTAAAATTACAAGATTTGATCCAAACTAATAAGGCGAGTTAAATAAAAGATAAAGTTTATTTATTTGCACAAAACACGGTAAATCATACACACATTTAAAAACGCATGCACAATAGGTGGGTTAAAATATTAGTCACTTTGTATCATGTTTTGCCTATTTTGTAGGCGTACAAATCTAGAGAGATGGTATAAAAATACCGTAAGAATTATTTATACAAAAAAAGTATTAATTAAATTAACTGTCGAAATAATTTCTAAAGTTCAGATAATTTTGTTGTTATTAATTTAACAGATAAACATATAGACAACATATAGATTTTACAGATAGACATTACTATAATTGTATGATAAACAAATTGACCTACTCCAGTCATTACCAAAATTTATCATTTATAAAATCACTAACTTTGTAATAACATTTCTCGACTAAAAGTTTTTTTAGTTTTGTTTTAAATTGACTATATTTTAGATCTTATTGGAATCGGAACAGTGTTATAGATAGTCGGTCCCATACACATTACACTGTGGTTCATTAAAGTGGTTTTAGATGGGCGATTACGACATCTATTTTGGTCTCTACGATTTCTTACCGCTAAGTCAGATATTGCCGGGAATAATTCTGGATTAGTTTTTACGAATAAGGCAGTTTCCAATACATATAGAGACGGAAGCGTAAGAATTTTATGTTTAGTAAAGTAAGTCATGCAACTAATAGTACTTTCTAATCTAAACATCGATCTGATACAGCGCTTTTGCCTTTTAAAAAATAATCTCTTTGTCGGTTGAGTTAAAAGCTTGATATAAACCCAGTTCTAATATTAATCTCAAGCTTTCCTAGTAATGAGGTCGTCATCCACGTCTTCAAGAACCAAAGAAATTAAATAAGGCAAACATGAAGAAAATAGGATTTTGGTTAAAATTCTCTGATAATAAACGGGAAAAGACTGGCTTTAGAGATTGTCGTACCTTATTATTGTCTTGGTAAAACGTTAAGCCTCCAGCTTTCATTTTACATCAAAAAAGATGTCAGAATAATAATGGGCCTATTTTTAGATCATTGAAAGATCTGAGGCTAAGTATTTTTCTATCAGATGGCCAGGCGGGCACGAAACGGCGATTCTGTTTCATGGTTGATATTCCGAAAACCCGTTCGAAGCGTTTTGATTACTTTTTAGGGTTCCGTACCCAAAGGGTAAAAACAAGACCCTATTATTAAGCCTACGATGTCTGTCCGTCTGTCCATCGCTTCTTTACTAGGACAGTAAAATACATCAGACAAGACGGATGGCCTTATTGGCCTGCCTAGCAATGGGCAAAAAACTTTAAAAATGTCTTCGATTATACTATCACTAGCTGAAACCGCGTAGAGCTCGGCCTTCGGCCTCGCTACTACTACTATATTATTGTAAACTTTCATTAAAATCCATTCGGTAGTTTTTGCGTGAAAGAGGAACAAACATCCATACATACAAACTTTCGCATTTATAATATTTAGTAGGATTTGTTTACGATTACTGTTATCGGTTGATAAATAGCAGCGTTATAATCTAATCTTCTAATCTATACTAATATTATAAAGAGGAAAGATTTGATTGTTTGTTTGTTTGTTTGTTTGCATTGAATAGGCTCCTAAACTTCTGAACCGATTTGAAAAATTCTTTCACTGACGGGAAGCTATACTATCCCCGGGTGACATAGGCTATAATCTATACCCGTGCGAAGCTGGGGCGGACCGCTAGTCTAATATAAAAAAACTAATGTGTGTGTTTATGTCCGTATGGACTCCAAAAAGGCTGGACTGATTTTGACGGGACTTTCACTGGCAGATAGCTGATGTTATACTTATACTTAAGGCACAGAAAACATAATTGACACCTAATGAGTGTTCCGCGCATGGACCCGGGTATGTCCTAAAACTGCGACCAGAACCACCGGAGGATGGGCAGCAGCGTCCTGTTAGTACACTGTGAACATACTGCGATCCCCAAGCCGCCTGCCAAGCGTGGGGATTATGGCAACACCCCTCTGTAAGAGGGAGGCCTTGTTCAGCAGTGGACATTCAATGGCTGATGATGTGATGTGTGATGTGAGTGTTCCGCGCGGGCGTAACCACGAGGTGTAGATAGTAGTGCTATATAAATATATAGTCTTCGTTTGATATTTTTATTGCCGGTCGTCATTGCCGTAGATAGCTATTCGCTAGAGCAGTTTATATTCCATGCTAGAACACAGCCACATTGGGCGAGTGTATCGCCGCATTTATCGTCCGATGATAAATTGCGCCCATCGGGAAATAATAAAGGCCAACCACACGTCCGGCTGCGTTCAGGTGGCGATAAATCTCGCTTTACACTGTCTAAATCTATTGCGTAACCAAAACACGCTGTTTTGTTAGCAGATGACAAACAAACAAAAGAAAGAAGCCAATAGACAATAGACAATATTTTATTTGTAATAATAACTAATATTACTAATAACCCATCCACAAGTTGTTCACCTCAATAGCCAATACAATACAATATTTCTTTATTACACACCGAAAATACAAATGAAACTTAAACTAACATAAAAAACAAATATACGGCAGTATAATGGGCGGCCTTATCGCCTTAAGCGATTTCTTCCAGGCAACCTTTGGATGGACAGGACTAAAGAAATTGAAAAACGGTCGGAACTTTTAATATCCTATAATGTGCAATCGTTTTATATTTCATTTTATACACATCCAATAATTGTATTGTTTACTCAACAGGGCCTCTTGGTGTTGGTTTTGGACCAACGCCTACCAAATGTCCAGGCTAGACCCGAGAATGTTATTAATAAATAAAGAGAACTAATATTATACAGAGGAAAGATTTGATTGTTTGTTTGTTTGTTTTCATTGAATAGGCTACGAAACTACTGAACCGATTTAAAAAATTCTTTCACTGTTGGGAAGCTGCACTATCCCCGGGTCACATAGACGATATTATATTTTCTAAAAAAATAGGTATCCTTACATATGACTCCAATAATGTAACCCAAGGTGTAAAAAAAATAAGACACCCGTGCGTATGGTGCGTTGGTAGTTTGTAATAAAAATCCACACACACACTTAGCTAGACACAAAAAACGTTGGATATTTGCCACAAATTGGCCCCAGCTCAGCATGATGCTGTTTGTCAACCAGCGCTGGTCTTCCGATGGGGCTGGCAGGTGACGTCACGCACCACACATTAGGTGCGCGTACAATGGGTACATACCTCAATCAAAGACATTCACTACAAAGTAAGCTGCCGGAGAAACATCGTGAGAAAACCATAGCATAGGCGTTGAGTTATTATTATATAGAAGAAATGAGTTAAGGTGATGCTTCATTTAGCTGACTTTCACCATAAGTTCGCTGCAGCGCTGAAACAATAATTAGTCGCCTAATCAGACAGTGTAAGCACGCAGCGATAGATCGCTTTTAAGGTGCAGTTTTCTCGCGACTAAAAAAGGTCGAAAGCGCCGTTATTTTTATGGTGCTTACGCGTTTAGTTCAATTTTCAACCGAGCGAACTGTGTGGCTGCATTTAAACAGAACACAGTAGTGATACATAAGTACCTAGTGAAAATAGCTCAATGGTGTTAGGGCACTTATAAATGCCCGGCAGCATAACTTGAGAGCTATTTATCATTCTAGGATAAGCCTGCTTACCATCTGCGACCATTATGTCACATAACATAATGTGTGCTAGAGTCAAACGTATAGCCCTTAAAAAAAAATAAAAAATGGTGTGATGAAAATTTACAAACGACGAATATTACTATCAATTTCATGCGAATAAAAATATTTCTGACCCTCATATAATTTTTAATTGAAGTAATAAATTGTTCGTGCAAAATTGTATATCACGCCAATAAAATGAAACTTCTAGGCTCAGAACGAGCCAAATTAATTTGGCAATAGCAGTTTTGTAACACATTTTATGGGGCACACATTTGTATGATATTATCAGCCGCACTCAGAGACGTTACTTAAGTTAAGGAATACTTAAAATTGCTCTGTCTTGTTTTCATGTGTGACAATTTCCGTCAACGAGAAGTTGACAGAGCAATTTTAAGTATTCCTTAGCTTAAGAAACGTCTCTGAGTGCGGCTGTATATGGTAATTATTCTTTGAAGGCTCTACTGCCATTAAGGTAGACTTGAAGAAATTATGCAATGATTAGAATTGCTCTGTCAACTTATCGATGAGAAACGTTACTGGACACGCTCACTAGATACAGAAATAACATTTAAAAAAAAAATCGCCGATTGAGAATTTAATAAAAAAAAATTGGGCATAATGGGCATTATGCTAATGACATTTCAAATAGTAAAACACAGTTTTCGTGTTGATATTTTACGACGGCAAAGGAGAAAGTCATTTTCTTCAAATTTTTGTTTATCTCCTCTGCCATTTTATAAAATTGCTCTATCAACTTCTCGTTTCTACTGTAATTATTTTTTTCTACAACTGAATGAAAAGAATTTATTTCTTCTCAAGAAATGCTTTAATAATTGATTGATTTAGGCTTTGCATTCTTACGACCATGTATGCTACTTTATATGTATGTGTACCTACCATGTTCTGACAAATAAATAATTTTAATTTCTTTATTTTGCGGATACAATATTTTCAAAATCAAGATGAATAATTAGATGTATTTAATATATTTATATTTCATTTCTTAATTTTTCTTTTGTTTCTTTAGTTTTATCTGATTCCAAATATTATGTAAAATTATTATTTAAGAATAAAAATATAATTATGTAGTAGTTTATGCATTAACAAATTCCTGAAAAGTAAAAAAAAACTAATATATTCCTTAGTGTACTTGATACAAAATCAAAGCAAAAATACACTACATATTAGTCTAAGAAACAATTTTGAATTGCTCTACTGTTTACGTTTTCATAGTGAAACCTGATTCTATGAATCGAATAGGAAACGCAAGTTAGGTCGAATGCCCTTTAGTTAAGCAATGCAAAAAATTGCTCTGTCAACTTCTCGGTGATGGAAATCTTCACGCGCAAATACGAGTTGTAGGAATTATAAGCAGTTTCTATTTAAACGTAGGTATTGTGTAGGTATTGTTTTATAAGTTAAAACTCAACACAAACAAACTTGGCAACTGAGGTAACATATCTGTGTAACAATTTACAATATATGGTTGTAGGTATGTGTAGTGTCGTATGACGCCTGTACACGGCATGACGGAACTATTCTACTAGGAATGTGGTAAAACTTATACGTAATATAAAATGTTATCGATAAAAAAAAAAATGGTGCCGTACACAGAAAAATGCTTTGAAATTTAAAAAAAGTTTCGGTTATTGTATGTTCCTTAGATATATTTACTAAGTTAATAAGTAATTTTATGTTATTTCGCGTATAAACTCTAGACTACTTGCCCATAGCCCATATATAGAAACTTATGAGTAGGTACCCATGTCTATGTAAATCTGAAGAAGTTTATTTATACAAACACGTACGATATAATGTAATAACTTTTATAACTATTATATAGTAACTGTGAAGTAATCCGTGATGTAACTAAGTACGTTTTTTTCATTCATTGAATACTTATGTGCTTTTTTAATTCAAACTAAATATTTATTTGTCTCTAAATCACGTGTTGGTAATGTTCTTACTTTTCGTAAAATAAATTATCCTATTTTCGAGTGGTTAGGGTGAAATACTGTATTTATATCTAAAACAGGCTTATACAAGTATTTTTAAATAAGGCTATACATTTTCTTGATATTTGATAGTTGATTGAATCAGCCGTTACTTTGCGGAAGTCCATTTATTATTATGTATATGACGAATCTCTAGTGTATTCCGCTTCTACGTCGCTTCGAGTACAATAAAGATTTTGGGATACATTATTTTTCTCTATAGATATGTGTGATACTAATTTAACCTAAACTGAAATAAAATATTAATTACATAAAAGAGAAACCATATTTTTTTATTAATATTATTATTTCCCTTTATTTCTTAAAATTCTCGGGTCTAGCCCGGACATTTGGTAGGCATTGGTGGGGCCGAAGCCAACACCAAGAGGCCCCGTTGAGTACAACATTTACAATTATGGGTATAAAATGGAATATAAAACTATTGTAGAGTATTGGATTAAAAAAATCTGGGCTACTGTGGTGAATTATTGATGGTATGTTCCTGGTCTATGGTATGAGGTACGGCACCCGCCAATTATGCCTCATTTCAAGATATTTTGGCGGGTGATGACTTGCCACCCACTAAATGGGCCCTATATTATTATTAAAATATTATTATCGAACAAAATTTATCGACACTACCTCATCCCTACCACAAAGGAACCGGGTCCCAAAGGTGACCCTTTAAGATTTACGAGCCACCATAACGCCACAACAAGGGGCTGCAATACATCTGATATTGCATTTTATCCGTGTAACACGTGTAGTGGCTATATTGCAACTTTTTGTGACACCTGCAATGTTGTATACTTGTTTTTTGAGAAGGTTTGTTAACTTTGTTAGCGAATATTTATATATTTTTTTTGTATAGCCGACAGCCGTGGTAGCCCATTTGGGACACCGCTAGACTTGAAAGCGTGAGGTCGCGGGTTCAAACCCCAGGCCCGTACCAAAGAGCTCTTTGGAGCTTATGTACGGATTTTCATACCACTGGCTTTTCGGTGAAGGAAAACATCGTGAGAAAACCTGCAAACGTATGGAGAAGGAATTCAATGGCGTATGTGAATCCACCAATCCGCACTGGGCTAGCGTGGTGGACATGGCCCAATCACCCTTTCGAGGGTAGGCTAAAAGTCCAGCAGTGGACTGTTAAAAGGCTGACTATGATGATAATTATGATGATATATTTTCTACAGATATTTAGTTTGTCACATTTTTTTAATATCTCGCCATGACACAGAGATATAAATTTTAATATTGAATGTATAAATAATCACAACGATTCCAAGTCGTTTTACGCCGATTTCATCGAGTATTGCGTCAAGTCTACAGTGTACTGCGTCGGGTCTACAGCGTATCGAGTTGTGTCTAAGATGTATCGCGTTAAGTCGACGGTGTATTGCATTGAAATTATGGTATATGGCGTCGAGTCTACTGTTCATCACATTGAGTTTGCGGTGTATACGACTACGGTGTTACGCGTCGAGTCTAAAATGTATCGCGATAAGTGTACGGTGTAACGCGTCAAGTTAACTGTATATGACGTCGAGTCTACGGTGTAACGCGTCAAGTTTACTGTATATGGCGTCGAGTCTACAATGTACTGCGTCGAGTATAAAGTGTATCGCGATGAGTCTACGGTGTAATGCGTCGAGTCTAAAGTGTATCACGATGAGTCTACGGTGTTACGCGTCGAGTTTACTGTATTTAGCGTCGAGTCTACGGTGTACAGCATCAAGTCCAAAGTGTATCGCTATAAATCTATCATGTAACGCGTCTAGTAAACTGCGTATTATCCAGAGAGAACAGCTTTTCACAAAGAATCAACGACGCATTCAATTTTTGCTAAGAAATGAAATGCCCCAAATAAAGTATTACTCTCGGAAATGCCAAATTGCCTCCAAATTAAAATTTTGCCGTTGTCCAAAGTTGTCCGAGTGTGTTTCATTCATTCCACATTTATGCTGACCATAGATATTATACCAGATAGATGTGGTAGTTTTTAGCGCAATCTCATTGTACTTTAACTTTTTTATGGTTGACAGACTAGGCGTTTGACTACAACTCACCTGGTGTGGTCGAATATAGTTAAGCGCTTAGCCTGGAATGGGAAGTGGCTCTCAAGTGGTGCTATAACAAATCACCTTTAGACGCTTAGCGACAGATTTTAAACTTGAGGGTGGTATAGCTAGCCAGTCGGGCATTAGAAAGTGCCTTACTACTATGGTTTCCTTTTGATGTTTTTCTTCACTGGCAGCAAAAGCCATTACCGACATGCCTTGGGCCAGCATGGTGGATTAGAGCCCATCCTATTTCTATAGGCCTGTGTCCCAGCAGTGGGAACATGATAGGCTGATAATGATGATGAATAAAAATAGATAAAAGAAAGAAAAAAAATATCACTTATTATTTCTGTTTTACATTAGCATTTTATAATTGCTCCACGTAATTATCAGACCATCGGAGGGCCAAATATTTTTTATTTCATCGCCATCATTTCAGCCATGGGACATCCACTGCTGGACATAGGCTCCCCCATCGATCTCCAAAAGGGCCGGTTGGAAGCCGGTGGCTCTTTTAGGTCGTCTGTCCATCTTGTGGGTGGACGTCCTACGCTGCGCTTACCGGTCCATGGTCTCCATTCCCGAACCTTTCGACCCCATCGGCCACCTGTTCTGCGTGATATATTCTCTGCCCACTGCCACTTCAACTTGCTAATCCGGTGGGCTATGTCGGTGACTTTCGTTAGTCTACGGATCTCCTCATTTCGGATTCCATCTCGTAGATAAATCCCGAGCATTATTTTACTAATTCATCCAAATGTCAGTTGAGCTACATAATACATATTAGTACAAGTACAGGAGATTCACCTTGCCAAATCATTTAAATAAGTAGAGACTCTTGCTACTACACAATAAAGTGCAATTCAGGACGCGTGAGCGCTGACTACCTACAGCTATATTGATATCTCTGTCTATCGCAAATTGTTATCTAGACGTTTCCCGTCAAGTATATACTAGCTTCATACCTAAAGTGCGGAGGGCGTCAGACCTGGTTGAGCTCAGTTAAAAATGCTACCAGCGGTCACCCATCCATGTCAATTCCGAACAAATGTTGTACAACATCCACAATGCAAGTCAGCCTTAATATCCAGCAGTTGGACTAGGTCACGGACAGTTAGATAACTAAAACACGGTCAAGGTGGTTTCTTTGTACAACGTCTTGCCACATCTCTCTTTTACTAAAGTCCAAGGCTCCGAGTTTCTTTGCTTGCTTTAATTTAAAAAGTTGAATTGATGCCCCTGAAGCTACGCGAATCATTTCACTTTTATGTGGCGTTGTTTATGTCGTATAAATTACTTATTTCGGTGAATTTTACAGAAATATATTACAGAAATATAATACACAACGTAGTATAGGACACCCTGCGGCTTGGTGGAGTGACGAACAGCGGCCTTATTACAGAAGTTTGATTGTGATCGAGATTACATACCGTCCCGTTTTCATCTACTTACTCGCACGACGTGCGTAAGTGAGATGGCACGCGATCGCGATCACAATCCGAATCATCCATAATAAGGCATCTGTATAAAACGGCGGGTAAAAACTGGATGCAAAGAACTCCGATTTCAGTGGCGTGCATTGGGAGAGGTCTATGTCCAGCAGTGGACTGTTAAAGGCTGATGATGATATAAGTAACGCACCTTTTTGTTGTTGTTATTTGGTTTAAATTCTACATCATAAATGTTATAATTGTTCATGCTTTCAATTACATACCTATTCTTTTAGGTATGTAATTGAATGAGTCGTGCAAAGGACTTCGTTTTCAGTGGCGTCCATTGGGAGGCAGTGGACTGTTAAAAGCTGATGATGATGATATACGTAACGCACCTTTATGTTGTTGTTATTTGGTTTAAATTCTAAATCATAATTTGTTTATGCTTTAAAGTACATACCTATTCGTAGGTATGTAATTGAATAAGTCGGATCACTCTTGCTAATGAAATGAAATATATTCACTAAAATAGGGTTACAATTATACTCACTGATATTAGGTATTTCATATTTAGTTCTCCTATTTTGCCGTTATTTAAACTAATTTCGTAATCAAAATAAATGTGTAGTATAAAAAAAAATGTATTCAACTCAATGTTCAATGCGTGGTCAAAATTAATATAAGTAGAATGATAGGCATATCAAAAGAAATAATTCGGAAAAAAATAGTACCTATATCAAAGTACGCAATTATTATGTCAAATACTTGATTGCAATATTAAGTTAATATGTCAAAATAAAAATTTGTATAATATTTACACCTACATGGTACTATGTCACAAGAAATAGGTAATTCGAGAGAGAAATATTTTTGCATTTTTTTGCTAGGTGATTGTAGCTGGTAGTTGATGGTATTAGTATAGTAAAATATACAAATTATCACCTAAAGTTCTCTCTCGCCTCTCTCCCTTTGGGGTAGGAAAAGACCACATGTTGCTACGATCCTGAAACAAATTTTTCGGTTCATCTACTTACTTTCATGAGTGTTTTCATACAAGCTTACGGGTACTTTCGACGCCCAGTTCATGTTGGTGAATGTTATCTATATCTATACTAATATTATAAAGAGGAAAGATTTGATTGTTTGTTTGTTTGTTTGCATTGAATAGGCTCCGAAACTACTGAACCGATTTGAAAAATTCTTTCACTGTTGGGATGCTGCACTATCCCCGGTTGACATAGGCTATATATCCCGGCTTCGCCCGTGCGAAGCAGGGGCGGCCTACTAGTAATATATAATTATGTATTTGAACTTTTGATGTTCTCGGATATACCGGTTATCTTAAGTAACTTATAAACTTTCGATTTCGATTAATTTAACTAAATAAAAACATTTATCCAATTAAATTTATTATTTAACTTGTTTTATAACACATGAATTATCTATTTTCATAAAACACGAGTAGGTAGGACAATACGTAGTAATATAATAACTAATTAATTTTATTTATTATTTATTTTATGTACGTTGTTGACATAAGCATTGTAAATAACACAGAAATTTAAAACCTAAAACTATTAATACCAAACATTAAAATTTAAACAAAAAAAACAACAAATTAAAACCGCGAACTGTTCCCAAAATGCTGGCCCCATTACCACGTTGTATGGCGATGCTTAATGCTTGGTTTATATTTCTAGTTAGATCTAAAAATTATTATTAAACAATTTCTAGAAAGATACTGAAACACTCGAACTCAGCGCCGTATTTCTTTGCAAACCGAAACTAAATCTTGTTAATTAAGTCGCTTCGTATTGATTTTAGGAATCCATGTAAAAGTTTTTGCGTACTTGGTAACAAAGAAACATTGTTCATTATTACATCGAAAGGATTAATTCACACACGGTCTTGTAGTTTGGAACACAATGGTAAAGAATTTTTTTTAAGTGAAGATTAAATAAAATTATTAATGAAAAAAAAAAACCTATAAAAAATAAGCGTTTCGTTTTCTTCTCAGCAAAACCTTTCATTTGATACCCATATCATGAGGGTGCATAAAAAATAACTGGTCCGCCATTATTGGTTTTAGAATGACGTCAATGACCTAACCATGCATTGCCATCCAAACTAAACGTGTATACCAAATTTCAGCTCAATTAGTTAAATATATCTGCTTAAAAATTAAGTTCCAAGAACAAACATAGTTACATACATACATTGTAAGTTAAATAAAGGTTTTTAAAAATGGACCCAGCTGACAATACAGGGTTACTCGGTTAATCCATCTTATAATATCCATCATCATAAACAATTTTATTTTAATATATTATAGGACTATCTATGTAACAAGTAGATTTATTTATTTGTCAATTAATACATATTATTAATATTAAATAATTAATACGTCACAACTACTTAATTCTAATTATAAATCCATGTAATAGCAAAAATAAATCCACTGTGCCATGTATGGAGCAGCTGATATTTTTTCGTGATTTCAGGGTTGGTCCCATGTAAAAATTTGTTCATAATGACGAGTTTGTTAGACCCCTTCCGGCTTAGTACACCATTTCTGCGTATCCCAGTATAGTACCTATCTTTCCCTGTACCTATACAGTAGGTACCTGTTGGATTCGGTGCGGTTTTAGAGCTAGCGAAAAATCACGAAACGAAATAATATGTTTTGTATTTTTACCTTTTTGTGTTTGCAATAAATTATGTTTATGTTAGAACAAAAAAACCTGTATTAAGTTGGATCAATGCTCCAACTAGCACGCCGAACAATCCAACTAAAACTGAACTGATTCACTAGAATGGTCCAAAATTGTTGTATTTTCTTTTGGTACGTGAGTCAGATATGGGCTCCTGAATAAAGGATTGCTCATAATGATTCAATGATTAGGTTCCGGGTATTGTTCGTGAATATCCAGAGATTTCTCATTATAAGAATTCTGTTATTACCAGTTCTAACCGGAATGAATTCTGCGAATATGGGACGTAGGACGTAGTGTAGTAACCACAGATCGTCACTAGTATAGACACCGCGAGCTCATCTACTTTGCTGTCTGTGATCTGAATTCCATTAAATCAATGCTTCAACTAGCACGCCGCATAATTCAGTTTAATCTCCGTTCTCTCGTCAGTGGCACGTCAGAAGTCAGTACAAAATTAATGCCTATTTAGTATAAAATAATCAAAAATAAAATAAATATTCGGGACTTTTTTTTTTTGCACACGCGGTCATCTGACCCCAAACTAAGCAAAGCTTGTGATATGGCTGCCAGAGACTGATATACATACATATATAGTTTTAAATACATACTTAAATAGATATTAACAACCAGATATAGAACAAACAAAATGTTCATCACATAAATGTTTGCCCTAGGTGGGAATCGAACCCACACCCTTAAGCACAGAAGGCAGGTTCAATACCAACTGGACCAACGGGCTATCAAATATATTTGCGCCATAGTGAGCTGCAATAACTCTTCGAAAGCAGTTGGCCGTGAAAATGGAGTTAAACTATCACTAAATAGTTCTTTAGACGTCATAATAATTATAAAAATAGTCATAATATTCACACACCACACCATCAGCCATTAAATGTCCACTGCTGAACAAGGCCTCCCTCTTAGAGAGGGGTGTTGCCATAATCCCCACGCTTGGCAGGCGGCTTGGAGATCGCAGTACGTTCACCGTGTACTAACAGGACGCTGCTGCCCATCCTCCGGTAGTTCTGGTCGCAGTTTTAGGACATACCCGGGTCCACTAGATTCACCCTCATATCTAAAGATTACCTTTTGTACCTACCTTTTGTACCTACATGTAACAATTTTTTCTTGTAATGTTATTTTTATGGTGTCTATACAGTGTTATTGCATTGCATTGCTTTGCGTTGCATTGCATTGTGTAGAATTGAATTGTATTGCGTTACGTTGCGTTGCATTGCATTGCATTGAAAAGATTGGATTGAAATGCATTGTATCGTATTGTAGCAGGTACAAAAAATTCAGCACGCTGGGTTTTCATACAAATTATTGAGCTTGTGGTGTCTATTCTGGGTAAAGTATGTGGGCGTAACTATATTTAATCTGTGACTACAAAGAAGGCTTACGTTGCGAGTAATATATGTTATTTTAAAAAGTAAGAATTTGTGTCCAGTAACACGTTTATATTTTTTTGTCCCTATTACGGTGAAGACGTTTACGTATTTTTTAGAGGTAGCACACACACACACACACACACACACACACACACACACACACACGCGCGCACACACAATCACACACACACATACACTACATATACACTTTACACTTATTTTTATAACAGTTTTGTTCTTTTATATGTTCTTACAATGTTTGTGTGGTCGAGGAGATGGATGGTCTCGAAATTCACATGAAAAGTATAAGTAAAATTATAATCAAACTAGCCACCCGCCCGCCTGGCTGCGTACGGGTGTAATTTACGTGCGAAACCGGGGTGGGTCGCTAGTTATATATATAAGCCTTTCGTGAAAATGTATCTAATTGATGGTGAAAACCGCATCAAAATCCGTTGCGTGGTTTAGGAGGAGTTAGCGGCCATACAGACAGACAGACGCGGAAAGCGACTTTAATTTATACTATGTAGAGATAGAGATGTAGAGATGAGATAGAGAAGAGAAGAACAGACAGACAGACGCGGAAAGCGACTTTGATTTATACTATGTAGAGAATAGATAAACCCACACCCAATGCGTAAAAGAGTTAATAACTTTAAACTACTGGACAGCTTCTAATCAAGCATAGCTAAGTACCACCGCACTGAAATCAGCTTTTGTTTGCTTTGAATTGTTTTAAATTCTGTATGAAATTATCTTCAAAGCAAATTCGCAGACTGATTCCTACAAAGCATACAAAACAGACTTTATTACCATGAATACTGCGAATACGTTATTATTAAATCTCGTTTTGAAAACGTGTGTGTTAGCAAAATCTCAGCGCTTCCATTTTAGAGCTGTTTCTAGTCTAGGGTAATATCGCATTAGTCTAGAATTAAAGACGCGACAAAATATATCGCAGAAAAGAGGGTTGTGTTTATTTAGTACTAGCTACCCGCCCGCCCGGCTTCGCACGGGTGTAATTTACGTGCGAAGCCGGGGTGGGTCGCTAGTTACATATGTAAACTACCTTGTAAAGGAACACACTGGAGCCCTCTGCACTGCGTTACGGTTTCATCCGAGACAACCGCGCGTATCGAAGAGAATTTAACTACTAACGCTGAAGATGTGGGACTTCCATAGAGAAAAAAAACTGTGCGTGGAGTCCCTCCGCGCGGAAGAAGTGAAACTCTCGCTCTGTCTCTTTCAATTCCCCCTCCCCAGGAGCGTTGAACGTTTACGCAACAGTAAAGTAAAGTAAAGTAAAGTAAAGTAAAGTAAAGTAAAGTAAAGTAAAGTAAAGTAAAGTAAAGTAAAGTAAAGTAAAGTAAAGTAAAGTAAAGTAAAGTAAAGTAAAGTAAAGTAAAGTAAAGTAAAGTAAAGTAAAGTAAAGTAAAGTAAAGTAAAGTAAAGTAAAGTAAAGTAAAGTAAAGTAAAGTAAAGTAAAGTAAAGTAAAGTAAAGTAAAGTAAAGTAAAGTAAAGTAAAGTAAAGTAAAGTAAAGTAAAGTAAAGTAAAGTAAAGTAAAGTAAAGTAAAGTAAAGTAAAGTAAAGTAAAGTAAAGTAAAGTAAAGTAAAGTAAAGTAAAGTAAAGTAAAGTAAAGTAAAGTAAAGTAAAGTAAAGTAAAGTAAAGTAAAGTAAAGTAAAGTAAAGTAAAGTAAAGTAAAGTAAAGTAAAGTAAAGTAAAGTAAAGTAAAGTAAAGTAAAGTAAAGTAAAGTAAAGTAAAGTAAAGTAAAGTAAAGTAAAGTAAAGTAAAGTAAAGTAAAGTAAAGTAAAGTAAAGTAAAGTAAAGTAAAGTAAAGTAAAGTAAAGTAAAGTAAAGTAAAGTAAAGTAAAGTAAAGTAAAGTAAAGTAAAGTAAAGTAAAGTAAAGTAAAGTAAAGTAAAGTAAAGTAAAGTAAAGTAAAGTAAAGTAAAGTAAAGTAAAGTAAAGTAAAGTAAAGTAAAGTAAAGTAAAGTAAAGTAAAGTAAAGTAAAGTAAAGTAAAGTAAAGTAAAGTAAAGTAAAGTAAAGTAAAGTAAAGTAAAGTAAAGTAAAGTAAAGTAAAGTAAAGTAAAGTAAAGTAAAGTAAAGTAAAGTAAAGTAAAGTAAAGTAAAGTAAAGTAAAGTAAAGTAAAGTAAAGTAAAGTAAAGTAAAGTAAAGTAAAGTAAAGTAAAGTAAAGTAAAGTAAAGTAAAGTAAAGTAAAGTAAAGTAAAGTAAAGTAAAGTAAAGTAAAGTAAAGTAAAGTAAAGTAAAGTAAAGTAAAGTAAAGTAAAGTAAAGTAAAGTAAATATTTATTTCTGAAGCGGTTTAACATTATCATAATTAAATTGCTAACAGTGCTTTCATACCCCCTCTATGATAGCGTTAAACGTTTAACGCAACCTTGTTGGAAGTCGCATGTTCTGCCATCTGTGCAAATATTAGTGAACTAATAAACTATGTGAAGGATGTACAAGTTTCAAAATTTCCTCTTAGATGGGATCTAAAACTCTCACTCTGTCTCTTTCTATCCGCCCTCCATGGTAGCGTTAAACGTTTAACGCAACCATGTTGGAAATTGCATAAGAAGTTTCACCTCAAAACATTTATGAAACGGGTGCGACGCCTGTAATGAAGTGAGACGCCTAAAGAGATCGACAATCGTTATTATACTCAATTATACGTTGAGTAGTGTCAAAAACTTTGAAGTTTGATTTCGCATCCGTTTCATTTGAGAATTTGTATTGAAGTTGCGCAAGACTGTGCGCGTAGTCTCAGTTCTTCCACCTACGACCACGTCAAGTTCTGGTGTGTTTTTACGATAAAGCTATCTATACCTAACAGATTGTTCGAAATTCCTTGATATTTAGGGCTTGTTATGCAAATCTATTTCGTAATTGCTGTTTTATCAGGCAACGTCCTCAGTATAGATTATGGAAGGAATACGAGTCTGAGAGCTGAATATGATACAAACTTGGAAATACTTTCGAAGCTTCGGGGAAAAGTGATTTAACTGTAAATTTATGTGATGATAATATGTATGAGACAAGGCATTTTTCAGAGTAGGTAAAATACTTTAGTATTTCACTTAAAAAAAACAAGTAAAAAATATAGACAGAATTGTATGAAATGTGTCCATTTTAATTAAATTTTATAGTTCAAAAACATGTTTAGCTCAAGAACAACTGAACTGGACATATCTGTCGCATGACGGATGATCATTGGGTGGAAATCACCACTCAATGGGTCTCAAATCGAAAAAGACATACCAGCAGACCAAGAAAAGGATGGCGAGCGGAATTTGACCTGTACTTTAAAGACTGGCAAAAATTCGCAATAGACAGATAGATGGAAAAGCGTAGGAAGGACTTTGCCCTGCAGTGGGAAAAAACAGGCTAGAATAATTATAATAAACGAAGGGGTGACTTTTTGACAAGCCGTTGGTGAGTGGCGACACCACGTACTCTGATTCCATCGGGCTAAATGAGACCCCGACCTGGTTTGCCTTAACCGGCCGTCTGTGGGGGGAAATCATATACGCATCAAATTATAAAGGGTTATTTTTAGTGTACCAAAAGTCCCTTGCAGGCAGCGTTCTCAAATCATCATCATCATCATCATCATCATCATCATCAGCCAGAAGACGTCCACTGCTGAACATAGGCCTCCCCCTTTAACCTCCACACTGAACGACAGCCTGCCTTTTGCATCCACTGGATGCCCGCGACTCTCACAATGTCGTCGGTCCATCTAGTGGGAGGCCTCCCTACGCTGCGTCTTCCGGTTCGTGGTTTCCACTCCAGAACCTTTCTTCCCCATCGGTTATCGGTTCTTCGAGCGATGTGGCCTGCCCATTGCCACTTCAACTTGCAAATTTTAACAGCTATGTCGGTGACTCTGGTTCTTCGGCGAATATCCACGTTTCGGATTTTATTGCGCAAAGAAACTCCGAGCATAGCTCTCTCCATTGCCCGCTGTGTGACTCTGAGTTTTTCCAAAAGGCCAACAGTTAAGGACCACGTCTCAGTACCATATGTCATCACTGGCAACACACACTGGTCAAAGACCTTCGTCTTGAGGCACTGTGGTATCTTGGACGAGAAGTCACAGTTCTCAAATCACACAATATCAACTAAGTTCCATGACTTAACTTAATATAAATAAACACATTTTTATGATGTTTTTTCCCATTTGTTTTGGTAAACAACGTCACTGTACTACTTTACTTGACAGCGCTTTAATCTCTCTCAAGGCCTAGCATTCATTTTAATTTCAAACCTAGAGAAGTTAATGAAATTTGAAGACCTAATTTTAATGTGTTTGTTCTTGCATGGAAGAACAAAAAAGAAGAATAATTAAATTCATGCAACACTTATTATTGTTAAGTATTATGTAGGGAAGATGATTTTTTAACACATGTGTAAAAATAAATTTCCATATTGAAATTTTCGTTTGGATTTTAATACGTATTTACTTACATACATACGTAAATATTCATGAACATATTTCAGTCCTCATTCTGGCGCACTCGAAATAATATTTATCATGATAGAAATAACAGAGAGCTAGAAAATCTCAAGTACGCCACAAAAAATGTAGCCAACTACAAAAGCAAAATACTTCCTGGAAGTCTCATCACCACAGATATCAATCACGGTTGAACGAACAATGCCAAGTGCAATGAATGCGAATGTCCCACTTACACCCCACAATAGTACCCAGTCACATCCAGGATCGTAAAATTCTTTAAAAAAGGCAATTTTTTCCAACGACAGAGAGCCTCTATTCAACTGTCCTGAGAAAGCTATTCCATCGCAGTGTTATCACGGAAAACGACCATCACAATTTCACGGGCTTTGTTAAGGGGCCCCTAATATTTTAGACATCTCTTTTGAAAATTCTGGGCGGTTGTCAAAAAAGTGTAGTTAGTGCTTTCATACCAAACTTGACCGGGGGGATATTTTTTGACTAATTTTAAAGTAAGAGGGTATTTAACTGTTTTAAACTATCACGGTTGTACTCAATACTCAATCATTTATTGCATAATTATTATGAAGTTCACATACAGATGTTAGGTAAGCATGTTTAAATTGGGTAATACATAATAATAACCCTGATTGGGTATGGCAATATAGTGCGGAGCGGATTGATTTATTCCATAATTGATTTGTCTTCTAAATACTCGTTTAAGCTATAATAACATTTTGCTAGCAATATGTTTTTTTAGGGTTTTGTCAAATTTATTTTCATTTTCTATATTCCTCTTTCCTTTATCCTTACTGGTAGTTTATTATATATTTTGATGGCCATTGTTCACTATATTTATATGATTATTCACGGAATTCTTACCATGGTAAGGTTGTGGAATGAGATTGTTTGCCTTCCCGTGAACGTGATGCATGTAACTGCGCCGAAATATCTTATGTCACAACCTTACCACGGTAAATATCCCGTAAATTTAATAATTATATAAAAATTATATATTATTAGTTTAGGAGGGTATTTTTTTACGTATTACGCCGATAAAGTAATTTTCAGCTTATCATGTTCCCGATAGGCTGAACTGCTGGTACAAAGGCCTTCTATCAGAGAGAAAGTGAAAGAAGGAAAGAGCGAGAGAGAGAGGATGGGCCCTAATCCACCATGCTGGCCCAGTGCATGTTGGTGAATGTCATGTGTCTTCAAAGGTTCAGATATACGGTTTCATCCACTGGTTTCCTCACGATGTTTCCCTTCACTGTTTTTGGGCAATGGCATCAAAACTGCACATTATGTCAATCGTAACAATTGGTTAGTTTTAGTTTTTTGAGTACTCATTTGCCATTTATAGAGTTGGCGTTCAAACATCATACACAATTTCTTATGCAAAAGTGTAAGTGCTTCTAGTTTCAACAAAATCAACTGATTGACGTGATTTTTGCTGTGAGATAGTTGGAAGCCATAAAGTGACTTAGAATAATTAATTTTTATCTTAGAAAATTTTGGGTTCCTGAGGAAATGAAAGGATTAAACCATGGGTCATAACCAGTTTACAATATTTAGGCATACATTATAAGGTAGGTACTTGTAATTTCAGTTTGCTTTGCAGAATATTAACCTAACCTAATAAATTGAATTTTCCATACAGAAGGCCTATTAACTAAAATATATGAAGCTTGAATATGACACATTCAGCATTATTATTAGTCAGGAATAGGCAGGGCCGCAACGAAGGCAAACTAGGAATTGGGGTGACAGGAATTAAAAAAGCGTGTTTGTTGAATCAGGCGTTACTTTGCGGAATTGCATTTTTAATTTGTATAATAATATGACGAATTTCTAGTGTAATACCATTTCTACAAAAGCAGAATTACACTAGTAATTTGTCATATCCAAATTAAAAAAGTGTGTGCTTAGAACCACACGACGCGATGGAAATGAAAACTTAACCATGGTTGACTATAATATGTCTCGCTCCGTAAGCCAAACTTTCATTTGCTTTGACTTTGCACAAACGAGTATCTTAGCTTAACGGCCCCGCGAGTTCAGTGCTTTTCCCCCATCCCAAAAAGTGCCCAACGTGCCTAAAGAAGTTTTAACTTCAAAAATGTTACACGTTACCTGTTTTAACCTAATCAATCATTGTTACATATCTCATATTACAATCTTTTATTTTACATGTCTTCTAAGTAGGGATCAAATCTTACAACTGAATTTTATAACAGTAATCTCCGACCGATTGAGTTAAATCTAACATTTAGTTGGGTGCATTACACTAGGGCTAATACGCTGAGCTAAGCTGGTGACTTTGGTTCTCTAGTGAATAAATTTGTTCCGGATTCGATCCCTCAGAGAAGCGCCGAGCATAGCTCTTTCCATTGTCCGCTGAGCGACCTTGAACTTGTAGACTGCTCCAACTGTAAGTGTCCACATTTCAGGGCCATAAGTCAAGAGTCCTACCCCCACTAAATTACCTACTATATACCTAGCTACATCTCTGGCTCTCAGACCTAATTGTTTTGTGGGAAGGTTTCTAACTGGTAATAGATTTTGGTTCAACTAGAATTAATTACCGGAATATACCCTAAAATTATGATTCATAGAGGTATGTCAGGTTGTGAACTCAATTTAGGTGAATGATAGTAAAGCACATGATGAATTAATGATCTAATTACCTAACGTCAGGTCTATCATAACCAATAAACTATAGAGTTACATTATGATCACTGGGTCGTTTAAACTAATCATCATCAACATCATCAGCCAGAAGACGTCCACTGCTGAACATAGGCCTCCCCCTTTAACCTCCACACTGAACGACAGCCTGCCTTTTGCATCCACTGGATGCCAGCGACTCTATGTCGTCGGTCCATCTAGTGGGAGGCCTACCTACGCTGCGTCTTCCGGTTCGTGGTCTCCACTCAAGAACCTTTCTTCCCCATCGGTTATCGGTTCTTCGAGCGATGTGGCCTGCCCATTGCCACTTCAACTTGCAAATTTTAACAGCTATGTCGGTGACTCTGGTTCTTTGGCGAATATCCACGTTAAAACACGTCCACGTTTAAACTAATAACTTTGGCTATATGTTCAAATCAGGGTGACTAACATGCGCACCGCGACTAAATTTTGTCGTCACTCTGTGGAGCGAGAACGCGACAACGCGAGAACGCGCCTACGGTTTCTTATACGCCTGTCACGCTTTGGCACGATAAAAAGAGTCAACAAAACTTTGTCGCGGCGCGCATGTTAGCCCGGCAGGTGATCACAGTGTTAAACTTTTTATTTTTTTGGCTACTGTTTCTAGTTCTTTTTTTCCACCATATCTCTTACCACAAATGACTTTATATGTAATTTTGTATAAAAAATATTTTTCCGGTTTTGTTGTTAGTGATACGTATAAAAATAAGTTAAAGTAAGTAATCACAGTATTTGATTGATTGATTGATTAACTCTTATTCACACCATAAAATTTGATACAGAGAACAAAATACTCTTAAAAACGAGTGTAATAACTGGCGGCCTTATCGCTAAAAGCGATCTCTTCCAGGCAACCTTATGTGCTTTAGTAAAAAGCGCTATATATTGAAATTAAAAGTCTATCAATCAGAATGTAGCCTTGTAAGTTACACACTTTCAATAAATAATATCATAATAACGTAACATTACCTCATACCCATAGAATAGTTTAACTCCATTAAAAACTCACCACAATAGCCCAGAATGTTAAAACCCTATACTGTACAATAGTTTACACATTCCATAATTGTATTTTTATATTCAACATGGCCTCTTGGTGTTGGTTTTGGCCCCACCAATGGCTATCAAATGTTAGACCCGTAGGTTAGGCTAGGTTAGACCCGAGAATGTTTACTACACTACACTACTAAATAATATAACATCATAACATGTAAAAACCCCCCCCTATAAATAATTTTTATATCTTTTATATCTTTTATTTTTATTTGTTTTTAACCTTGACTAATTTATTTTTAACTTTATTTGTTTAACTGTTTTATTAATTGCCTAGTCAGTACATTTTTATTTGCCTAAATATTAGCTGTATATATTAAACCTATATCGGAGTATGACTATTATGTTATTCGTATCTTTAAAGTTTTACAGTATAACTGCTACTCCCGGTCGAGAAACCTAGAATCGTAAAAGTCCTACTAACACCGAATAAGTTACTTTACCTAATGTATGCCTACCTGCTCGCGGTTTTAATATTTACCTACATATTTCGTTATGGCCAGGTGATTGTCTAGTGGAAGAACCCTACTTTGTGATCATAGAACCCAAGTATACGAATAGGTATGAGCTATGTGACGAGGTCCTAATCTAATATTATGATTAAAATGTTATTAGGTTTGCAATATCCGTACTAAAGACTAAATTGATGAAGATGTAAGAATGTTCTAGGAAATGACCTAAAACGAGGGTAAGTAGATAATATTAGAAATAGAAGTAAAATAGATTATGTGTATATTAAATGCGGATACTAAGCATATCACTAAGATATTTGTTAAGTGATCTTTTGGTTAATATTTTGTGTAACGTATATATTAATTGGAACAAACTCGTATGGGGCTAAGGATCGGCGCCCCTCCTCCGCGTCGACCGATTGATTTCGTCATCCTTACTGGTCATCATCTCCCCCATACGAGTATAAATACTCGTTTAAATAAAGAACTCTAATAGTCAAAATTCGGAGTCAGTCTGTGTGTCTAACAAAAGGTGGGACAAGAGGGCATAATCTTTTAGCAACCCCAGCGAACCCCAGCAAAAGGGTCAAATAATGAGTTCCCAAGATTAGGAAATCAAGGTACTCTTTAGGCACACGCCCAACCCTACCTAAACCTGAAACAGAAGATCATCCTGAATAATGTTATCTTATTCTTATGTGACTGCATAACTTTATCATAATTTGATAATGCAGACTTCGGAATAATTTACCGAATACTGATGAACTAGACAATCAAGTCATACACATTCTTAGTGTAATGAAGTTAATAACTTTTCCCGTTATCTCTTCAAATTGGCCATCTCAAACAGGACCTTCCTTCAAGTGAGATTATATTAATTAGGCCAGTATCACTAAATTCAGTGACATTAGTAAAAGGCGCCCTTTGTTGTCTTTTATAACTAAAGGGGTAACCCAGAGACAATCGCTCCATGTATATTTCAGCTATACTTAGCCTAAGGTTCCTTCTATGGAAGCCATAAAAGAGTGTGATGTTGAAGTAAGCCCATTATATTGACTTTCAACTCGAAGAGACAAATCAACTTCTTTCGTCATCGTTTCAGTTCTGAGAACTATAATTTCTCTTGATAGAACCTGTATGACCTGGCAGCCCAGCACAATCAGCTCAAAGCAGTTAAATGACTTTAATAATTAGTTACGGAACCTCTTTGTCCATTCGAACCTTTATTTATAAAACAAGTTGACCTTTGCAACTGAATTTACTTTATGTTAATATAAGAAAATAGCAATGACTATCGTCTGTAATTCGATTAGGAACATTTATCCATTCGAACTATAACCTCCTCTTTTTTAGAAGTCGGTTAACAATTACTTTATGTAAGTAAATAATATCAAATAATAAAATGGCTACATTGTCTGCAATTCGATTAGGAACATTTATCCATTCGAACCATAACCTCCTCTTTTTTAGAAGTCGGTTAACAATTACTCTATGCAAGTAAATAATATCAAATAATAAAATGGCTACATTGTCTGCAATTCGATTAGGAACATTTATCCATTCGAACCATAACCTCCTCTTTTTTAGAAGTCGGTTAACAATTACTCTATGCAAGTAAATAATATCAAATAATAAAATGGCTACATTGTCTGCAATTCGATTAGGAACATTTATCCATTCGAACCATAACCTCCTCTTTTTTAGAAGTCGGTTAACAATTACTTTATGTAAGTAAATAATATCAAATATCAAAATAATTATAAAGCTTACAATTGGTCCTCGCGCCGGCTTCCACAGACATCGCCCCACTCCGCCCGGGACAACTGAAGCAACTCTGAATCCAGATACGATGGTGACACAATGCATGATGTACCTTCCAGCAGCTCCAGGAAGATCGTCCCATCGCCATAGGAAAAGGAGTATACCCCCGAAGGTGACGAAGGCCAAAAACCCACAACGGAGTGAGCACATCGACCCCGGTGGCGTCACAATCCACCGACATATTTAAAACCCACGGGAAAAACGCAACACCACTCGGAGAGTGACTTTACGCCGGATTTGGTTGCTTTGGGAACCACCATTCCTTAAACTGCAGATGTTGTGTTCTCTAAGCCCTCCCTTCGCGATAAAAGTATCGTTTCAAATCCATTCCCCCGCAAAAGCCGGGACGGTGGCACTAGTCTACCACTAGGGGTATGACCACCATCCTCAGATGGGTGTGTACGACCAAGCGTAAGCCCAAACTTTTAACGAAAAAAGGATCCGAACCAACACTATAATCCAAAACGGGTTAAATGACTCTATAATCAAATACGGTTCCGTTCCCAGACATGCAACTTGAGAATGGAACCGAGGCTCACATAAATTCACACTAAATCACTATTTACCCACAAAAAGATCCTAAAACGTATTTAATTCGTTGTGTTCTCTAAGCCTTCTCCTCCTTCAAGCCTTCCCCTCGCGATAAAGGTATCGTTTCAAATCCATTCCCCCGCAAAAGCCGGGACGGTGGCACTAGTCTACCACTAGGGGTATGACCACCATCCTCAAATGGGTGTGTACGACCAAGCGTAGACCCAAACTTTTAACGGAAAAAGGATCCGAATCAACACTATAATCCAAAACGAGTTAAATGACTCTATAATCAAATACGGTTCCGTTCCCAGACATGCAACATGAGAATGGAACCGATGCTCACATAAATTCACACTAAATCACTATTTACCCACAAAAAGATCCTAAAACGTTAAATTATTTCAGAGTTATTTGGTAGTACAAATTGACTGTCGAATAACTCCTTATAAAATTAAAACACGCGTGAATTTAAATCGCGGACATACAAAGGTACTCGAACGACACCGAAATTCGTAGACGCGTAACCATCTACAAATCTAGGCTAGTCCAGGCACTAAAATTTTATAAAATAAAATCAATTTTAATTTTAAAACGATTGAGCAAAAATATGAACACCAGTCACTGAATTTACCTACCCAAAGTACTCGTCCGCTCTCGACCGATCCCCGAGAACGAATGCCCCTACGCTTCTCTACGCCGCCCGTTTTCGCACGCGCATAGAGCCTTCCCACTCCAACATCAATTTTCCGAGAAATTTGTCGTATGATCTCAATCTATTTTTCTACCTACCTCCAACTTATTATTCGCGCGCGTATTGTTTTAGATAACCAATAAAATTACCGGTTGATGTAGGTACTTATTTGCAGTCTAACAAACTAAATCTAGAAAACCCCAGCCAAGCAATGATCTTATATTTATTAAGAGTTGAAACATTTGTCTTTAGTGATTTTGTTTATGAGATGAATTTCGCTGATATTTCCGATTAGTTCGATACAAAAGTATTACCTTAGATGTAGAAAATTCCGGGTTTTATTATTATTATAATATTTAGAACTAATTTATAGTAGTTAAGTTGTTTTAAAGCATTCTTTCTTAACGCCTGACTCAATGCAAACATCGGACAATGTGCATAACTTGCTGTACTGAAGGTTAACTAAAAGAATCCCTGTTCTCCATTTAGCTAGGCATGATGGAGTAAGGATACTATTAATCCTATTTTATTATCATGTAGTTACCAAAATCCTTTATAATATGAGACAGCATTTGATACTCAATCTTTATTTTAATTCCTGACCCTCTTTTCATTGCAAAACTTTGTTTTTATTTTTCCTTGGTTTTTTTAGTTTCGCGTGATTTAGGTATTTGCCATGCACCATGTACAAATTAATAATGTGTTAGAATTTTAAACGAAACATCTATTTATTTAATTATTTATTTATGAACGATGAACTTGGTTCTGTTACAAACATAACACTCCAACTCGAATCCAACACGAATCCAGCTCGGCTGGGCAGCGTTCGGTAAACTTCGCAACGTCTTCTCGTCCAAAATACCTCAGAGTCTTCGACCAGTGTGTCTCGTGGTCTCTCACTATGGGAATTTGTATATGTCGAATTTCTAGTGTAATTCCGCTTCTACGTCGTTTCGAGTACAATAAAGATTTAGGTTAAACTATTTTCTCCATAGATATTCGCCTTATTCAATCAACTATCTCACTATGGGTCTCATAAACAAGCTCAGAAGTCGCACAACGAGCTATGGAGAGGGCTATGCTTGGAGTTTCCGTCGAGAAGATGACGAACGAAAGTCACCGACATATCCCACCGAATCAGGAAGTTAAAGTGGCAGTGGGCAGGGTGCGTATCACGCAGAACAGGTGACCGATGGGGCCGAAAGGTTCAAGTATAGTTCACTTGTTGCAACTTATTAAAAAACACTCTCCCTGTAAACTAATGCAGGTTGTATTTCCTAACAAGTTTAAGTTATAAACTAGGTTAGGAAATAAATGCGGTGTTAATTAACGGAAAAACGGTTCCCGACTTACGGCATTCATGGTTAGTTTTTCAGTTCATTTCCGAACGTTTTAATTTAAATTTACCTGATTTATTTAACAGTACCGACAGCGAAATGACGTGTTAGTTTGTGGTGTTTTAATGATAAGCTTCTTAATAATTAACATGGGTTTTAACACGCGTTTACTATTAGGTATAGTATTATGTCATAATTTCTGCCATAGGACGTCCACTGTTGAACATAGGCCTCCCTGGGGTCCCATCAATCACTAAAAGGGCCGGTTTAAAGCGGCCTGCATCCAGCGTTTCCCTGCGGTCACTTTTAGGTCATCTGTCCATCTTGTGGGTGGACGTCCTACACTGAGCTTACCGGTCCGTAGTCTCCATTCCAGAACCTTTCGGCCCCATCGACTATCTGTTCTGCGTGCTATGTGACCTGCCACCGCGATATTTCCAATACATTTTCGTAGTTGAGGCCAGATAAAACCAGTCTGCTCAATCGGTGCCGCGACAACACGTAATGTGAAAATGAACCGAAAATAGGTAATTGTAAAAACTTAGTTGTAAGCAAACCACAAATAGAGTTGGCCAACAGAATAAAGATATTTCTTTACAGGTAATATGTATAAGTACTTTCAGGTACGAAAAGTTTGACACGCTTAGTTTTCATATAGTTCGGATCGCTTGTAAAGTTTACTTAGATAGGTGATGTGAAATTGCGTCATGTGAAATGGGGATGAAGAAAATTCACCTCTTGATAATTATGATGTATCACTTTTTCACCGAACCGAATTTTCAAGTTCTTTTGATTTAAAAGCTAATAAACTACAGAATTGATTTTGATGATTTTTTTTATGGGACCAATTTAAAATTTATCATTACTAAATCTAAATTTAGAATTTTATGAATTGGTTTCTAAATGACGGAGTTTTGATTTAACAAACTTAAAAAAGAACAACATAATAATTGAAAACCCCCTTTTTTTGAAGTCGGTAAAATATGTAAACAGCTCTGCTCAATGAGCGCGGCCTTATCGATGTGGCGGCCAAACGCGAACCTATTGGCTAGGCCAAAACTATCACAAGTAACACATCATCCATTAACACAAATAACGCTCCTAACTGGTAGCAGACAGATCTGGTTGTAACTCAATCTACAATCTACAACTTGATATCCGGGTAGACTTGCGACCGGTCGTGGGTACAATTATGACGTACGAGCCTCGATCGATTAGAGGGCATGTACGGGAAGTAATCAGGGTCTGACGTGACCCTTTGGGATGGAGGGGTCTACGATGAAAGTCCGATAAATCTTTTTATTTCGATCAAAAATCGTTTTACTTCTTAACCATATCATCATGAGAATGTTGAGGTCAAAAATAATTACACTTCTTGACCAGAATTTATCATAATGTGAATTGAATGTCCAGGATAACCAGCTCATGGATCACAAAAAAAAAAAACATCATTTTTTTTTTTTTTTTTTTTTTTAAATATTTAAATTACAATTCCACAGACACCAGGGTCCGTGACTTTTATTATACTTAACTACAATAATTTTGTTAACTTAAATGATTTTAATTTTGTTATTCACAATACAAAAATAAACACAATTTTATCACTCACTGTTAAAAGACGTAAAAGGCTTTGGTTCCCTCAGCTTGTTTTACAGGTATTACAACGGGAATGCTTTGATGTACTCTTTGACCTCATCTCTCAATCGCGGTTTTACCATCGAACCGGCCGCCATCGCCAGAAAAGCCATCTACATAATTATTATCATCATCATCATAGTCAGCCTTTTAACAGTCCACTGCTGGACTTTAAGCCTACCCCCGAAAGGGTGATTGGGCCATATCCACCACGCTGGCCCAGTGCAGATTGGTGGATTCACATACGCCATTGAATTCCTTCTTCGTACGTATGCAGGTTTCCTCACGATGTTTTCCTTCACCGAAATGCCAGTGGTATGAAAATCCGTACATAAGCTCCAAAGAGCTCATTGGTACGGGCCCGGGGTTTGGACCCGCGACTTCACGCTTTCAAGTCTTGCGGTCTCCCAAATGGGCTACCACGGCTACATATTATAGATGCGTGGAAGTCTCACACTGTTCGATTTGATCTATTGTTTCTGCCACGCACCTGTAAGTTGTGGAATGGCTTACCACCTTCGGTTTTTCCTCCAAAATATGACCTTAATTGCTTCAAACGAAGAGTGAATAGAGTCCTCAAAGGTAGGCAACGCACTGCCAATGCCCCGGGTACTGTAGGTGTCCATAGGCGACGGTGACTATCAGGTGGCCCGTCGCTTGTTTGTCTACTATTAAAAGAACAAACAGTACAATTGTAATTAAAAACAAAATGTCAGTTTTAAATAGTATAGTGCTACGTCTAAAAAACACGTGAACGTGCCTTCTGCTTAATAGAGACATATAAAACTCGATATTGGACAGTATTTTTAGTTTTTATAATTACATACGTGGAAATTTAACTAAGAATAAAATTATTTATTAGTCTAGATTGTGCTAGCGATGGTAGCTGTGTGGTAGCGTTTGCGCATTACAATCTGGTGGCACCCGATTCGATCCTCGGCCCTGCACTTAATATAACTTATGTAGTACCTAAACTTGCATAAATTGTGTGCAGTTTCGATAGCATTGCTCAAAAACTGTGAAGAAAAACATCGCGAGGAAATCAGTATACGTAATAGAACTTAAAAATCAATAGAAGAAACTGAAAGTAAACCAAGAAGATTTGTCTTCCTGTTTTCGCGTCCGCTTCTAAGCCACTGAATGAGATTTTTCTGAACCTAAACAAATCGGATTTTAATCTAGCTACTTTCTTTCTTTTTCTTATTTTTTTAAATTTCAGTTTCAAAACAAATCTATTGTCGTCTCACTTATCAAAATTGGTTGAGGCGTTTACATACATGCTTACTGTTTGGCCGGTAAGAGAATTCGTCTGACAGGTGCAATTTCTGCAAAAAACTTATACAAAACTATAAAATACCCAACCGCTCTATTTCATAGTAGGCCACTGCGTGAGACTGATGATCGAGCGTTTCATTGTGCTGACACGCAGGATTAAAAGGCTGCCCGGGTTATTGAATGACTAGGGAACGTGTTACACGGAACGAGTTAAGGTAAACTTGCCTTAGATTTGGTATGGAAGTGTGTTAGAATAGTTTGGGTACGAGAAAAGGTATTGGGTTGGTACTTACGTAGCGAATATTTGTACTTTGCCCACTGAACATCTTAGTAAGAGTGTTATAAACAATAGCTCTTAAACCATGTAGAATTGAAGAGGCATCCTGTCAATTAAATCACCGCGTAGCCAATGGTGTGCTTACTCACAAATTTCCATGCCCACCGTAATTCGTACCTATCATTTTTGTGCCATAGGTGGCAAACAAGCTAACAGGCCACCTGGTGGCACCGATTCAAACTTAATAACGGCTGTGAAGGCAAAGGGTTTTTGCGTCTGTATATTCGAGTTGAAAATAGTTATGAGTAAATTCTAGGGGCCGAAACGGTACCCACGTTCCAGATACAGTGGTCAAGTCTGGCGGGTGATCGCACTGTCTGGAAAGAAATGGATGCCTGCCTACAAGTGGGACAGTATAGGTTAACAAAAAAAATATATGATTACTATAATATTTTATTATGTTTATGTAAAGGGCACACACCACACCACACCATCAGCCATTAAACGTCCACTGCTGAACAAGGCCTCCCTCTTAGAGAGGGGTGTTGCCATAATCCCCACGCTTGGCAGGTGGCTTGGAGATCGCAGTACGTTCACCGTGTACTAACAGGACGCTGCTGCCCATCCTCCGGTGGTTCTGGTCGCAGTTTTAGGACATACCCGGGTCCGCATTGTATGTAATGTCCCGGGTATGTAAAGGGCGCTTCTATTATATTATTACTGCGCAGCGTCTTGCGCCTAACTTCACAGCCGCCATTAAGTTTGTAGCCGGTACCCATTTTCTATGGATACCTGTAACACCAGGGGCATCACAGATACGTTGCCGACCTTTGAAGACTAACAGCCTCACGCCATTTGGTATTACGATGCGCAGCCCATGTATATGCAAACATATATCCATTTGCATTTATTTCGCTGGCGCGAAACCACAGTTTAAAGCCATGATTGGCCAAAATTTTTGCCGTCCATCCATTTGCCTTCATCCAATCGGCCGGTCACCGTAGTCACTGCACCCATTTTTATTAAGGTTTAATGTATGATGGAGTATCAAAAGGCTGAAGGCCCTTCGGTCGGTCTAGACAGCTGAAATTTCGGTTGTTCATATCCAAATTCTCGTAGCAAATTAAATGGGCAATCTAATACAATATTGTTTTGTTATCTGATGTAGACATGCGCTGGGAATTAGTTATTAGGAATGCGATATCAAACGCATTTTAAACTAAGTAGTGCTGGGGTCGAGACCTAAGAACCGTGAGGTCAGGCTGCCAATGATTTATACAGGTACTTGGCCAAACGCTTGGTGGAGGCGAGAGGTGACCAGTATGCTTGCGCTTACTTTGGTCAAAGAATTAGTATTGCCATTCAGCGTGACAATGGTGCCAGCATTCTGGCCACTTCCCTCCGCATCTAAGGGCTTTGAAATTCGTTCTTTTTTATAATTTTTATATCAACGTGTATATAATTATGTAGGTAGGTACATATAATATAATAGTTAAGTAGTAATAGTTTTAGATTTTAAATGTCTGTGCTTAAAAAAATCTGGTCATATTAAATAATATTAGTGCTGGGGAGTCTTAGATATCGATTCTCGAAGACAAATATTAAAATAAAAAATACCGACCTAAAACTAGACTAGAACCATAGAATAAGTATTAAAATAATTTGAGCATTTCGGCTAAATTTGTTGCAAGCTAAATTATACATTGTTTTACATAGGATTTAAATGAGTTCGATTAGTAACAATTTATAAAAATATGTCATAATTTATGTAAGTAAACTCAGAATACTTTTTTTCGTTAATTCGGTACTAGGAGGGGAAAAATGGATGCTATACATCAATATTTTTTTAAAATTATAAATAGGCTTGCGCTTGGTCGCCAACTCGCCTGATGTTAAGCGATGATGCGGCCTACGATGGAGCACGCTTGCGTAGAAGAAACCTATTCACTCTCGACTTGAAGACACCCAGATTGTAACTATCGGGGAACACCCACTCAGGCAGCGAATTCCACAAACTAGCAGTTTGCACAATAAATATGGAATCAAAGCACTTCGTACGGGTTCTCGGAATATCAACCATAAAGCGGTGTCGATTCTTCGTGCCCACTCTGGCAGTCCGATAGAAAAATGGGCAGGAGGGAATCAAATCATGCAGATCTGTAGCACACTCTCCGAAATGTATCCGATAAAAAACAAATAAAATTGTAAAAAAAAAAATGATTTTATATAAGAAAGTTACAAATAAATAGTGGTGTGATAAATTAGATTGTTATTTAGCTTTTAGGTACACGCAAGAAAATTCACTTTTCTGTCGATCCACAACTAAAACGTTAAATATTACTATGTTACCAAATAAAATAAACATGTCTTAGATGAACACTACAAAGCATTTTGTTGCAAGTGAAAAACAATTATCGATATACCTAAAGGCCAACACTATCCAACTCTTAGTTTTGTCTCTCTGATTAAAACCGCAAGTGCTTCAAGAAGCTGTTCAAATCTAGTTATTAAAATTATAATTAGACGTACTGAAGTAATCAAAAACGATTTACAGAGAAGTAAATTAATTAAAATAGTTTAGTTTAATCGTCCTAATTTTTCATTTCTTATTTGTACATGATTTTTTGTTATAAATTAAAGTTCCAACAATAAAAAAAGGTTTGTTTTTTTCTATACGAAATCATTAAATTTTTAGATGTCTCTAGTGTTTTTATTTTATACGGCTTGCTAGATATAAATATATTTTTTCTGATGGAATTACAATTTTCGGTAGTGCATCATAAGAACCAACGTGAAAAAAATTCACTGTGATTTCTGTTTGAATTGTGAAACAACGTGTTTTTTAATGCTATATGTACGTATAAATCAAACTCAATATTATAATCTACTATGAACATTATAATACATTCAAAGTTCATCCACATTTATTATTGATCACTTGAAATCGCACACTATGCGAGTCACGCAATCTTTCTTGCCTCACATTTGTAAAATGTGGAATGAGCTACTTCCACGGTGTTTCCTAGAAGCTTGAAGAACGGTGAAAAACACCGTGGGGTTCTTCAAAAGGCACGTTTAGGGTCAGCAACTTAAGTGTGATGCATCTACAAGTATCCATAGGCGAGGGTGACTGCTTACCATCAGGCAGTCCGTCTGCTTGTTTGCCACCTATGGCATTAAAAAGTACAAAATCAGGTATGCGTATGCATTCGTATTTTAATAACGTTCCCAATTGAAAATAGATTCAATTGCTTCGAGCAATTGCTAGAGGTAACTGAATTAATTTACTGATGTTTAACCCACACGCAGCTATATACAATGTATAATTTGGAAAATATTCGTACTATGAATAAGGTGAATATCTCTGTCTCTTAAGTAGTATAAATTAAAGTCGCTTTCAACGTCTGTATGAACGCTAACTCATACTAAATAACGCATCGGATTTTGTTGCGGTTTTCACCATCAGTTAGATAATTTTTCACGGAAGGTTTATTTATATGTCGCAGCGTTAGTATAGTGGCGCTACCTGTCGATAGATTTGTGGGAAACGTCAAGTGTTCCCATTAAAAAAAGTACACTTGAGTGTGGGCTGTGCAGTTGTCTCTGTCACTTTGATGTTGTCAGTTTGATGGAGGCTGACGTATCAGACCGTAGAGGGGTACTTAGTATGCTGAAATGATACTGAATCTATGTTTCAGACAGAGGTGTCTGTTTGGGAGGGTTTTTGTGGTGACGGTTGGATTCGAACGAGAGACAGCGCAGAACTCACTACGTTTCTCGAATCCATCGCCATCCTACTGGATTAGGAATTACTGAGTAGCAATTTACTAAATAGTAATTGGAGAACAAGCCTGCGTTCTTATTTTTGGAAGAAAAATCATCTACCGGTGAGATACCCCACGGGTCCTCCGACATATATATATAACTAGCGACCCGCCCCGGCTTCGACACTCGTGCGTAGCAGGGGCGGGTCACTAGTATTATACATAGTACGAATAATTCTCCAAACTATAACGCCATAATTATATCCGTATATTCAACTCACAAATCGTGTATCAGACTTCTAATATCGTTTACAATTGCTTGAGGCAACTGAATCAGTTTACCGATGTTTGACGCTTCACGCACTGCGCAGACTTGCAACGTTGATGACCGATATGGCTCAGCGTCAATGTGTTTGCTTAATGAACATGAAGTCCCAGGTTCGATTTCTAACTACGTAGATGATTGAAATATGAATTTAAATATCCAATCTGGGTGTTAGTATGAAGAATATTTACGCAATTTCACTCGCGTAGGCTTTCCTTCAGAAATCATATATTTGCTGCGATAAAAAGACCTTACCTTGATACTATTTTAAAATAACGCGGTTGTTCGCTAAATTTATTGTGACAACCACAACTTGTGTTTGTCACAACAATACAACAAATGTTATTCCACTACCTTACCACGGTAAATATCTTGTAGTAATAGTATCTTGTAGTAGTTGTAGTGTCATCATCATCATCATCATCCACAGCCTTCCTTATCCCACTGCTGGGTATAGGCCTCTCTCTTGCTATGCCATCTGCCTCGGTCCTGTGCTAATCTAGTCCAGGTTCGACCCGCGATAGTAATAATATCGTCGACCCATCTTGCAGCTGGACAACCAACGCTCCGCCTACCTTGCCTCGGCCACCACTCTGTTAAGACTTTACTCCACCTGTCATCACTGCGCCTAGCAACGTGTTCTGCCCAGCTCCACTTTAATTTCATTACCACGATTCCGACGTCTCGAACCTTTGTTCTTCGTCGGATTTCGGTATTACGAACTCGGTCTTGGAGTTTGATGCCTAGCATGGATCTCTCCATGGCTCTCTGTGCTACTCTGATTTTGTGCACAGTTGTAGTGTGTCGTGCAATAAATATAATTTTATCGTAACTTGTTCAATGACACTATATTAATGCAAAAAAAACTCGTCTATTAGTTGCTCTGTTACTGCGTGAAAGAGGAACAAATAAGCACTAAAAAATAAGAAAATATTGTAAAAAAAACATAGACTTAAGAATGAAAATAAATATGTATTTTTTTATATTACTACGATTATTTAAATACGAAAAAACGCATATTTTACAATCTCGCAGGTATGTTCAAAGAACAAAATCGTGCAATCGTATGCATCAGACTATTAATAACGTTCGCAATTGCTCCAGGCAACTGAATCCGTTTATTGATGTACGACGCACCTCGCACACTTGCAGCTTGAAAATCTACAACGACCAGCAAGTCCAGCAACTTATGTTGACAGTGAACTTGTACATAGATGCAAAAAAAAATAATCTAATGCAACCATCTGTTAGGTTTTACTTTATTTACTCCGCTGGCGAAGCGACCCAAAGTCAAACGCGTATTTGTATGAAAAAAAAAGTTAGTTATTAGAATTGAATCTAATATAATTATAACTAAAGATTAACTTTAATTAAAGAGGACGTACATTAAAAATAAATGGTAATAAACGACCTAGAAAAAGTGAGATTATAGTTTGATTTAATCCCACATATATATATTTCCACATATATATGGACCCGGGTATGTCCTAAAACTGTGACCAGAACCACTAGAGGCTGGGCAGCAGCATCCTCCTACTTGAATGGTGAAACCTCCTGCGATCCCCAAGCCGCCTGCCAAGCGTGGGGATTATGGCACCCCCCCCCCTTATGGGGAGGCCTATGTTCAGCAGTGGACGTCTTCTGGCTGATGATGATGATATATATTTATTTTGCATAGTACGATTTTGAAGCAAATTACTACAAATAACACACTATTAGAAACAATAGGGAATTTACGTATTGACAACGTTTCTTTGTTTGGACAAATTACCACCCACAAAAGTATCACGTGTGTAAAACCTTTTATTGCCAATTTCGAGGAATAAAGCTTTTGATATTTGATTTTAGAAAGCGAAATACGGTTTATTAACGTCTGATTTAATGGAAACGGTGTGAATTGGCAATTCATTTAAGAGTTATTGTTCGATAAAAGTTTTGAATTTTAACTCGTTGGCACAGATTTGCAAGAATTTCAGCAGCACGTTGTTTGAACCCTCAGAAGGTAAAAAAATAATAGAATTAGTGATGTATTAACTTAAACAAACATGCTACATTATATTCTATTCTATATGCGCTTGGGGGCGTGGGTTCGATTCCCACTTAGGACAAACATTCATGTGATGAACATTTGTGTGTGTTCTATATCTGGGTGTTATTATATATTTAAGTATGTATTTAAAAAAATATATATGTATGTATATCAGTCTCTGACAGCCATATAACAAGCTTTGCTTATTTTGGGCTCAGATGACCGTGTGTGCAAAAATGTTTTGATTATTTACTTATTTTATTTAAATCATATCTGCATATTTTTTACCATCATCAGCAGCCATCAAACGTCCACTACTGGACAAAGGCCTCCCTCTTAAAGCGGGGTGTTGCCATAATCCCCACGCTTGGCAGGCGGCTTGGGGATCGCAGTAAGTTCACCGTGTACTAATAGGATGCTGCTGCCCATCCTCCGGTGGTTCTGGTCGCAGTTTTAGGACATACCCGGGTCCACTACTACATACTTACTTACGGGTACTTTTTAACCATGACTTTTATTAATTCGTTTATTTTTAACAAAAAATAATAAATTAGATTTTGAAAAAAAAAAGTTACAGGCAATCTGTATAATGCGGTATTCTATACAATACCAAGGCAATGAAACTGTAATGAAGCAGACAGCTCTGGGTGCGCCTACCACCAGGCCAGACCTATCTGAGCCAGAAGCACGTCTGCCATACCCAGTTACAAGGAAAATAACAGTCAAGGACCCTTCATAACGTAGTATGTCAAAAAAAAACAATAGCACTTCACAGACCACGTTTTAATAATTTGATTATTTTCTTAAACTTAGTTCAGCCAAATAAGATGACAAATCTTTTTTAAAAAAATAGACTCCTGATCCCCAAAAAAAATTTACTCATAAATGTACCCACCGAACAGGGTACTATATTTGCGCCTTTTTAATTCTGCAGCGGATTCAGCCGCCGCGCCTGCGTAAATATATATATATATATATATATCACATCATCAGCCATTAAATGTCCACTGCTGAACAAGGCCTCCCTCTTAGAGAGGGGTGTTGCCATAATCCCCACGCTTGGCAGGCGGCTTGGAGATCGCAGTACGTTCACCGTGTACTAACAAGACGCTGCTGCCCATCCTCCGGTAATAATTGATATATATATATATATATATATATATATATAATAATTGATATATATATATATATATATATCAATTATTATTTTTCTAATTATATTCTAGAATAAATACCCAATACTTAGCTTTAACTTTTATTCCTTTTAACATTAACGATTTCTTTTTTCTTTTCAAATGTGCGATTGAGATAATATCTCTGGCGGGCGAGTACAGCCGGAATATTTTGTAAGTATTCATCGTTTATTATAAACAAATTGTGTGAAAATCACGTCAGCTTCCAATAAAAAGCCATCAGAAAGTTTTAGCTTGACTCGAAGCTTTTAAATTAATTGTTCAGTCAATTCAGTGGAAGGCCGATTTAAATTTACGATGTTTACTTTAGCAACTAACTCAAATTCAACTAAGTCAAGATTAGGTCTAGTTTATTTAGTTAACTGAGAAGATAAACATGTTTGGTAAGACTTCTTGACTTTATCAAATATCCCTTAATGAGAGTTGGGGTTAATTTAACGTACACTTGGATTAAAATAACTAATCGGTAATGAAAAAATATAACGATATGTCGTAAATATAAACAAGCAACGTTTCGTGGCATTACCGGCTATCCGATCTATAGATAGAACATTGAACAGGGTTACGCAGAAAAGGTGTGCTTAGCCAAAAAGGGTCCATGGCAGTCCTTTATCAACATTGTAAAAAGCGGAACTAAAACATTTTCTTTCAATATTTCACTGAAGTACCTGTTACAGTCTTATTTTCAAAAACCTAGCGAAGGTGATCAGAATCGTATTTTTTTAACAATTTTATTGCAGCTGTCAGAGCAAATAGATATTTGGACCGAGTTTAGTAACTGACGTTGGTTGCATGTCCACCATTTTTTTTATCAGCATGGTAGATACATAAACTATAAAAAAATAAAGAAATAATTAAAGCCTCATCATCTGGTCAATGCCTCGATAATATTTTCACTGTAATGTATGTTTTCCTTGTTTGTGTGGTCTTTCAATAAAAAGTTATCTTATATAAAATTTAATAGTTCCCACCAGAAATTATATTAATCAGATATAAATACTAAAACAGTATAACAACTGGAAAACATATCGCTAAACGCGATATTTCACAGGCAAACATAGGATAAAGAAAATTTATAAAAAAAGGCAAGCCCTACATTTTTACTCATCGACATTTCAAATGACCTGACCGTATATAGATAGACAGATAATTCTTTATTGTTCACACCAGAAATTACATACATAATACAAAAACAATGTAAAACTAGTAAAACAATTGGTGGTCTTATCGCTAAGCGATGTCTTCCAACAACCCTTAGTATGGAGAGGACATCTAGAAGAGGAAAAGGTTGCCTAACAGCTACAGCTTTAGGCTGCTTCCGAACTCTAAAACCTAGAATCACAGAGCACGCTGGCTAAAACGAAAATATTTTTCTAGGACTGTAACATTCATTGGAACTAGCATGTTCTAGAGAAAACCGGATAACACCGGACGGTAAAACCGGAATAGCAAATTTGAAAAATGCAAAACACGTCGGAATTGTGGTTCGGAAGTACGTAGAACTGTTGGGGTTAAGCGTAATTTTGTTCGCAGTGCCTTAGGTTGTATATTCTGTTTCAGAGATCATTCTGTTCATAACAAAGATAATATAACCACTTGATCGTGCATGTAGTCAAAATAAGGGCAAAATGATGCCACGTCAGTCGCGGGGGCCAGCTTCTGATTGGAGAATCAAAAGTCATTCATTCAATTCGCGCCTAGGATTGGCCCCGCTCGTAATAGTTTAGGTTGACATGTTAGATCCTTTGCCTCATGCGGGGTAAAGGATGAGCAGTCAAGTGGTTATATTGTCATTGGTTTTAACCTTGCTAATGTTACAACGACTTGATTTTTCTTAACAAACGTGTGGATTTGGTTGACTTCAACCGCCGCCTGAACAACGGGAGAGAAAGAGAGGGAAATATGTTATTCTCACTCTTTCTCTCCCGTTGGATAGGCGGCGATTAGTTAACCAATCCACAACCAGTCTGTTAGCACTTTTAGAATTTTAATTAGGTAATTTATATCTATTTTAGAGCGATAGTGGTTGAGCGGTAGCATGTGCGCTTTACGATTTGACGATACCCGGTTCAATCGTCGACCCTGCACCAATTATTTATTTACTAGGTACTCAAATGAGTTATGTACAGTTTCGATGTAATTGCTCAAAAACGGCCAAAGAAAACATCTTGAGGAAACCAGTATGTTCTTTTTTTTTTTTTTTTTTTTTTTTTTTTTCTGGGCTAGCGCCTTTATTAACTAAACAAAATACAAACTAAAACTACAAATACAGTTAGACTGCCCACAGACCATTGAAGGTCTAAAGACAATCCAAATGCTCAAGCCCACTACCAGTTGGCAGCGTACCCAGCATGCTGGCGGCATTACCACGTTGAATGGCAATGCTTATGCGTTGAGCCAGAAACACGCCAGCATTTTGGTCACGCGTCGCATTAACCAGGCGCTCTGAAAGATTTTTGAAAATGAGGTGAGCTCCCGGTCCCCAAGGGCCCAATGTCTCGACCCCAAACGCCTCAAATATGTAACCACTGCCGAGGTTAGCATATTTGCGTCGCTTGTGCTGCTCTGCCGAATTGGCAGCCGCGCCAGCCCTACCCCGTGTCTCAGGAAGATGTGACGGCGCCAAAGTATCAACACAAGTTGCGTCCCATACAAGGGGCCGCCCCAACCTCCAGGGCACAAGTGTCATACCGTCAGGCCTCCTTCCATCGTCGCGCGCAAGACCACTCGGTTCGAGTATGTTCTTGAACCTCAAAAAGTTCAAAGACATATGACGTTTATCAACATGCACTGAGCCAGCATGATGAATTAGGACCCATCCTCTCTCTCTCTCTCTCTCTGAGATAAGGCCTATTTCCCAGCAGTGGGAAAATGATAAGCTGATACTGTAATATATATAGGTATGTATAATTGTATATGCAAAAAGCATAAGAGCTTTCCAGAGCCTTCCTTCCGGTTACGTTCAGCACTGTTAATACGACAGTGAAAGTTGGCTATAAGTCAAAAGGTCAGTTAAGAGTCAAATGTTGTTTCAATACAAATTTCGTTGAGTTTGTTTGGTTCTTCAAGTGATGTGGCTTGGATTATAATATTAATATCACCGTTCTGTATAATTAAAGCTAAAGCTTGGTTACTGTATTAAAGCATACAGATATCAAGCGATTGCTCTACGAAACACTATCACGAAATTTGAAATTCGATAGCAATCGGCAACCGGACGTGACGGGAACGCGTCCGGTTCCCGTCCATATCGTCCTACGTCCGTCGTCCGTCGTCCGTCCGACGAGTCCGGAACGAGACGAAATGGTCGAGTTGTGATTTTAGATGGCAATTATTGTAATTAGGTTGATTTGAGGAAGGAATTCAAATCGTTTCCTGTGATATTTGGTGATGGGGAAGAATTATTGACATGGGAATTGAAAAGAAATCATTCAGACGACGGAAATCATAATAATCATGAGAAATTTAGGTCTATTTATGGTTTCATCAATACTTACGCCTACTTTTTATCCGACAACGATCTCAGAAAGAGGACAATGTTTTTTGCATGTGTAATATTTATAGGGTCAGACGAAATGACCGTCAACACCTAGTCAATATGTAATGAAATAATTAAAAAAAATCACCCGACTGCATTGCATAAATAGTAGGTAAGTGACAAGTAACAAGGGTGCGCTGCGTAGTTACCTATCTATACCTACTCGTCTATACTAATATTATAAAGAGGAAAGATTTGATTGTTTGTTTGTTTGCATTGAATAGGCTCTGAAACTACTGAACCGATTTGAAAAATTCTTTCACTGTTGGGAAGCTACATTATTCCCGGGCAACATAGGCTATAATTATATTTATAAAAAAATAGAGATCCTTACTAAAACTCCAATAATGTAACCCAAGGTGTATAAAATAAGATTTACAATTTTAACTTTGCGTGTTTGACAGTTCTAAGACAGGACAACGTCTGTCAGGTGAGCTAGTCTATATCTATACTAATATTATAAAGAGGAAAGATTTGATTGTTTGTTTGTTTGCATTGAATAGGCTCCGAAACTACTGAACCGATTTGAAAAATTCTTTCACTGTTGGAATGCTGCACTATCCCTGGTTGACATAGGCTATATATCCCGGCTTCGCCCGTGCGAAGCAGGGGCGGCCTACTAGTAGTAAATAAAGAGTTCTTTCATCTCGTAAACTACTGAATATTTCATAGTAGTGTTATATATTTTTAAAATCTGCTGAGTGAGCTCTACATAATGACGTATTAAGCAGAGTTTACTTAATATTTCTCTTTTTTTTCCGCGGACTCCATCTTACATTTTTGTACCCTATATTCATCATCATCATCATCATCATAATCAGCTAGAAGACGTCCACTGCTGAAGGCCTCCCCCTTTAACCTCCACTCTGAACGACAGCCTGCCTTTTGCATCCACTGAATGCCAGCGACTCTTACTATGTCGTCGGTCCATCTAGTGGGAGGCCTACCTTCGCTGCGTCTTCCGGTTCGTGGTCTCCACTCAAGAACCTTTCTTCCCCATCGGTAATCGGTTCTTTGAGCGATGTGGCCTGCCCATTGCCACTTCAACTTGCAAATTTTAACAGTTATGTAGGTGACTCTGGTTCTTTGGCGAATGTCCACGTTTCGGATTTTATCGCGCAAAGAAACTCCGAGCATGAAACCCTATGTTCAAGTTCTCACTATTAAAGCGATTCAAATGACATCTTACATGTCGAAATCCATGAAGCCGTTTAAACTGTAGGGCTAACCAAAGAAACCATCATATATACATACACTCGAAAAACACAACCATCCCTGCACAGTCGGGTAAAAATAAGTCACTGTACTCATAATTTTTAGGAATTTTTACTATGAGTCGTCGTAACCCTGTAAGTAAACTATAATTTAAATTTAAACGTGTTTAATTTTAAATTACGTGATTAACGTGTTTTATCAATGCAAAGAAACGAACTAATCTTTGAATTTAAATGTACCCATTTAAATTTAATGTAATGACAATAAGTAGGTAAACATTTGAATTGCAGCGTATTATACTGATGCATTATAGACGCAAAGCAAATTTTTTCAATTAAAATAATATTTAAATATAATTAAATTTTATTGATGCATCTGTTCTGCGTGCTATGTGCCCTGCCGACTGCCACTTCAACTTGCTAATCCGATGGGCTATGTCGGTAACCTTCATTCGCCTACGGATCTCCTCATTTCTGATTCGATATCGTAGAGAAACCCTGAGCATAGCCCTCTCCATAGCTCGTTGACAGATGGCCGATGGGGCCGAAAGGTTCTCGAATGGTGACCACGGACCGGTAAGCGCAGCGTAAGACGTCCACCACAAGATGGACAGATGATCTAAAAGAGACCGCAGGGAAACGCTGGATGCAGGCCGCTTCCAACTGGCCCTTTTGGAGATCGATGGGGGACGCTTATATCTAGCAGTGGACGTCCTGCGGTTGAAATGATTACGATGATGATGATATCTATGCAATTAAGATTCTTTTTTTTTCAATTTTTAAAAGTCTTTACCGTCATCAGCTCTATAATTAAGGAAGTCTTCGGTCTCAGTTTTAGAAACCCCCAAGGAATTTCTGCCTAAACAAAATAATCTAATAAGGAGTTCGGTGACATTGCTCGAGAAACTTGCCGAAAGTTCTAAAACTAAAGCAAAGTAAGTTTGTGGTGACAGTAGATAATGATGTTAGTTACAATAAACTCAATAACAAAATGTTATATATGTTGTGTTTTGCAGTTTCACTTGCAATTTGGATTTACTACTTTTACGAGGAACGATGATAAACAAATCAAAAATTTGGCGGGAGGGAAGTTTTGAAAACGATCCATTTAATTTGTGGCAATATTTATTTTATTTTGTTCCGTCTATATTTCCTTCGACACATGCCGGAGATAATGTTAGACCAAATATATTAGATAGAAGTTTACTTTTTTAGGGTTCTGTACCGAAAGGGTAAAAACGTCTGTCTGTCTGTATCTGTCCGTCTGCCTGTCTGTCCATCCTACCTTTAAGCGGCTGTATTTTTCGGATTGTAATAGACAGCCAGTTGAAATTTTCATAGAGTATGTAATGTTATGGCGTATTAACAAAAAAAATATAAACAAGTCATAAATTAAAAACGTAAGGGAATATAATTTGCTCGAAAGTAAAAATGGTAATACGTACAAGCGTCAAACTTTCCATGTTAGTAGACACTTTAAAGTATAACAACTTAGATAAAATATGTACAAGATTCCTAGTAGCGCAACGTAAAATTATACCATAAAGAAGGTGCTAGTACTAGCACCTTCTTTCGATCGCCCCGCCACACGTCAAAAGCCTCCGATGTCAGAAAGTCCGTGCATATTTTTTTTTACAAAATGACTGGTTGTGTTGTGAAATCTTGCAAAAATTACACCACAAATAAAAATACGTCCACCAAGATCACATACCACAAGTAAGTATTAAATTATCTTGCTGTATTTCTTCGCAAAATTTGTAGAAAACGAAAAAATTACAATGCCATTTCAAAACTGTTTAGTGTTGCCAAGGGCATGAAATTTGCTTACCCATGTTTTTAACACTAATATGTTTCAAATAAATTGTCTTTTAAATCAAACATATTATAATTGTGCTAAGCAGCATAATATCCATTAATCACCAACTGAAAATGACGACAAAATTCCTCGGCCACGGATTGAATAACAAAAGAGGTTACATCTAAACTTATGTTAAAACTATTTACATGGAACTACATACAGATACAACCAACACCTATAATATTTCCACTTTTAAAGTTCCGTAGTACTACAAGGAACCCTTATGGGTCAGGCCGTCAATTTTGCCACTTTTTTTCTATCTCTCGTCTCCTCAATTTTTTTCGAATTGTATAATCCGTGGATGAATTATAATTAATTATTACTGGAATCCACTGTTTAGGCAAACGAGACATTATAATTTCTTCTGTAGTTTAATAATAAATAAGGAAATAAATGAATATTCTTAATCAAAAACATGTCAATGCCAATGTGTTTAACATCTATACTAATGTTGTATTATTAATTTTTAGGGTTCCGTATTTTTTTTTCAGGTTACGTTGTGGTATCAAGTAGAAATTAATATCAAATAGGTAAACGGTACCATCGGTCTTTTATCGGATACATTTCGGAGAGTGTGCATCGGATCCGCATTATCTAATTCCCTCCTGCCCATTTTTCTGTCGGAATGCCAGAGCAGGCACAAAAAATCGACACCGCTCTAAGGTTGGTATTCCGAAAACCCACACAAAGCACTTTGATTCCACTTTTATTATGCGAACTGCTAGTCTGTGGAATGCGCTGCCTGAATGTTCCCCGATAGTTACAATCTGGGTGTCTTCAAACAGGAGTGAATCGGTCTTGTAGGCAATTTTATATGAGTATTTTACATTAAGTAATTTTATATCTTTAAAATTGTAGAAATGCGCGAAAGAGATAGAAGACTACAATATGGACACGTAAATACCTAATTAGTGTTGTTGGTACTGTACTAATGAAATAAAACCGAATGCAATTTTTTTGGGTTTAACAAATTTCATCCAAAATCATTCAGCTGCTTCAGAGTTAAGTAGGAATAAACACACTTATACAATTACGCATCCAATTTTATTTGCATTTATTAAAACTATGTATCTTATTTATAGCCCCTATCCTAATTTTTCTTGACTATGTAGGTACTTCTTAAGAAAAACAAGTTATTATCATGAATTTTAGCAAAGTGACGCCCAATTCCAGTATTAATATTTTAGATCTGTATTTTGTAAGTTCATTTACTCCGTTAATTTTTTTCATCCAATTTATGCGGTAATATCTATGCACTGGTATTACTGGTATTTCAGCGCACATGCGCAGAAACGTATCGCTAATGTCACTCGAACGAAGATTGGCTTCTCAAATGAACGCTGTGCTTTCATTGAACACTCAATCTTTAGTAGTATATAAAAAATCTTTGTATAACAATAAATAATTAATAATGGCTAAGTGTAAGTCGGTGACAAATTTATATAATTATATAAATAACTAGCGGTCCGCCCCAGCTTCACACGGGTAGAGATTATAGCCTATGTCACCCGGGGATAGTGTAGCTTCCCGTCAGTGAAATAATTTTTCAAATCGGTTCAGTAGTTTCGGAGCCTATTCAATGCAAACAAACAAACAAACAATCAAATCTTTCCTCTTTATAATATTAGTATAGATAATAATCATATTTTATAATTTGATGAAGTGAGGCTATAATTTCTAAAGAAAATAATATTATATTCAAAGAAAATATTCACTTCTAAGGATATTAGAATAAGGAGAATAAATTCCAGTTATTGATTATTGTCCAATTCCTATAACATCGGGTTTTTTCGTAAACATATGTTTTATTTAAACTTTGGTTGGTACCAAATCGCCTGTGTGTTCGCTTCTTTATTGAAGGTAAGTTAATAAAATTCCTAATGACCTCAAAATGCCTACAGAAAGATGTTTCTTCGATAGGCTAACGAGCGTAACGGAAACAGTGGTCGCCGCCATGTTTGCGTTTTGCGGCATCCCTTTCGAAGTTCCGGTCGCCATCTTTACTCGCAGCACAGGAGAGAAGTTTGCTTAGCAAAGATGCGGTACCACTCCTATAATAGTATGGGCAAATTTGATTAAATAGTCAAAGTCAAATCATTTATTGCACATTATGCTAAATAGGTTTTTTTATTTTTTAAATAAATAATAGGCTTGCGTTAAACCACCATCACGCCTGATGTTAAGCGATGATGCGGTCTACGTTGGAGCACGCTTGCCTAGAAGAAACCGATTCACTCGTGATTGGTGAAACTTATTTATACATAATGACCCAAATAGGGTATGGTAATTTATATATATTATGGTGCAGAAATATGGAGCGACCCGATCTGTTTTATAATGTTTTATCGTTAAGAAAATTTTCTACTGAATAGTAAAACTTTCCAATTAATATGTTTTTAGGATTTTTTGCAAAATTTTGTTCATTTTCGTCACTCTTTAAGTTGTCAGGAAATTTATTAAATAGGTTAATAATGAGTAATAATGGATTAGAATCATGTCCACACATCATAGATCAGTGGAAATCGCACACTGCGCAATTCACACTATTCTTCTTGCCTCATACTGGCAAAAATACAAAATTAAAATAAAAAATTTCTAAGTTGGAAATAAAAATAAATAAATAAATAAAATGTGGAATTAGCTACCTTCCACGGTGTTTCCGAGAAGCTACAACATACTCTTCAAAAGGCGAGTTAATCGAGTCCTAAAGGGTCGGCAACGTATTTGTGACGCCTCTGGTGTTTCAAGTATCCATAAGCGACGGTGACAGCAGCCCGTCCGCTTGTTTGCCACCTAGCGCATTAGATTAGCGCATTAGAGATCGTAAACATATTTATAGAGAATATAGTTTAACCTAAAATTCTTATTGTATCGACGAACAACGACGAAACGACGTAGAAGCGGAATTACATTAGAAATTCGACATATACAATTTTAAAAATGGACTTCCGCAAAGTAACGCCTGATTCAATCAGCTGGATGTATGGATGTTTGTTCCTCTTTCACGATGCAACGGAACAACGGATTGACCTGATTTTTTGCATGGGTATAATTTAAGAGCCAGAGAGTGACACAGGCTACTTTTCATCATCATCATCATCATCATCAGCCAGAAGACGTCCACTGCTGAACATAGGCCTCCCCCTTTAACCTCCACACTGAACGACAGCCTGCCTTTTGCATCCACTGGATGCCAGCGACTCTCACTATGTCGTCGGTCCATCTAGTGGGAGGCCTACCTACGCTGCGTCTTCCGGTTCGTGGTCTCCACTCAAGAACCTTTCTTCCCCATCGGTTATCGGTTCTTCGAGCGATGTGGCCTGCCCATTGCCACTTCAACTTGCAAATTTTAACAGCTATGTCGGTGACTCTGGTTCTTTTGCGAATATCCACGTTTCGGATTTTATCGCGCAAAGAAACTCCGAGCATAGCTCTCTCCATTGCCCGCTGAGTGACTCTGAGTTTTTCCAAAAGGCCAACAGTTAAGGACCACGTCTCAGTACCATATGTCATCACTGGCAACACACACTGGTCAAAAACCCTCGTCTTGAGGCACTGTGGTATCTTGGACGAGAAGATGTCACGCAATTTCCCGAACGCTGCCCATCCGAGTTGGATTCTTCGGGCGACCTCTTTGCTTAAGTTGGACTTACCTAACTGAACAATCTGTCCAAGATAGGTGTAATGGTCAACAACTTCTAGAGTATCGTTCCCAACGACTATCGGCACGGGTTCAACATGGACATTCGACATGATTTTTGTCTTGTCCATGTTCATTTTAAGACCCACCTGTTGGGAAAGGCTACTGAGGTCGCTGAGCATGGTATTTAGGTCCTCCAGCGACTCTGCCATGATGACTATATCATCGGCAAAACGAAGGTGAGTGATGTATTCGCCGTTGATGTTGATGCCTAATCCGTTCCAGTCCAAGAGCTTGAAAACGTCCTCCAATGCGTTCGTGAACAGTTTCGGAGAGATAACATCTCCCTGTCTCACGCCTTTCTGCAATTTTCATCATCATCATCCCCATTTTTAATCACTACGCGGGTGAAACCGCAGGGCGCAGCTAGTATACGATAAACCGAAAAAAAAAACTCCGAAGCATAGCTTTCACCATTGCCCGCTGTGTGACTCTGAGTTTTTCCAAAAGGCCAACAGAAAACACAGTACCAAATATTAATGCTGTAAAACATGATAGGGTCACTTTTAGCTTGTTCTTACTCCTCATACTGCTAGTATAGTTGCATAAGGGAAGTTTGCTTAGCAAGGAGCACATTGTTTTCAAAGTTCCGCACAAGTGGCACTTAGCCAACTTTCGACTTAGGTTTTTGCTTTCTATAATAATTTTCTGGGCGAAAAGTTTTGTAAGCAGAATCTGGGACAGGTTTTAAGAAGAGTTCGGCTGGGAGTTTCGTGGGCTTACTCAATAGGTTGTTAGGCTGACTTTCGAAGTCTGTTGTTGTAAAGTTGGCGATTTTGAAATATTTATGTATATACCTTCCACCAAAATAAAATTTAATGATTGGACCGCCCCAGAAGAAGTGCATTTTTGAAGATTACAAAATGAGCGCCGGCGCTCACTTCGCTTCAGTCTCTAGCCGTAGGAAGCGCGACAAGCGTCTATTGTTACATAATAACGAAACATCTGACAAAATTATGACTTCGAGTGCTTTCCCATCGTGTGCTTTCCCAAAAGGTTAATATACATCAAAAAACTGCTATCTATTTTTTGTAACAAATTTACTGTACCTATATGGTTATAATTGTTGAAGTATATGTCCAAAGGTTTTGCCTCGTTTTTACTAAGTTCAATGGTCATGGCCCGTCCATTAATTTTATGTTGTCGTAGCCTAATAATTACACTTTTCAGATACTCATTTTTTTTTGGCAAAAAAGCTGTTGGTTATTTATATTATTTATAACAACAATTAATAGCTTCAAAGTATATAGGATTACCCGCCGATAGCGGTTGACCGTTAGCATGTGAGGCTTACAATGGTACCCGGTTCAATCCTCAGCCCTAGACCAATAAATTAATTAGGAATTAAATAAATTATGTGTAGTTTTGACGCCATTGTCCAAAAACGGTGAAGGAAAGCATCGTGAGGAAATCGGTAACCAACGATACATTCACCAACATGTGGTCAGTTTGGTGGATTAAGATACTCTCTCTGGGGAAAGACCTGTGTCCCAGCAGTGGGAACGTGGTAGGCTGATGATGATGACAATGATAAACGCTTCGGGGATGCCATGGGGCACGTACAAATTCCCAGAGCAATTATTTAAATTCTTTATTAAAACATAATTGTTTTTATAATTAATTCAAGGGGCTGTTCATAGTCTTCAAGGGTTGGCAACGTGTCTGTGATGCCCCTGGTGTTACAGGTATCCATAGGCGACGGTGATTGCTTATCATCAGGTGGTCTATTGGCTTGTTTGCCACCTATGGCGTACTACTGAGCTAAACCGGCCAGTAATTTAAATTAAATACAGAAAATAAACAGTAAGAGAAAGTTTACTGTAAGATTGAAAACTGAATACTTTTCTCGCAACTTTGACGCTCTTAAACTTGCATAGTATACTCCTCAGATCAGACATAAAAGAGAGAAATTTAAGTACCCGCCACTGCATCTTACCATATCTCCCTTGTTTATCTGATCTGAGGTTGATATAGAAGTGGAAGTAAGTTAAGTAATGCCCACACACAACATATCCTTAATTAAAAGTCAAAGTATATTTGAAATGTTAAATAACTCTGACAAAATATCACACCCACGTCACACAAAAATTTGTAATTTAATTTTAGCCTGGATAAGTAGATCCACCTCATAAACGACGTAGCACCACTGATTCATCAACTTTTACAAAACTCTCTATGGATTTCTTCTGGGTTATTGTCTGAGATCTCGGTAGAACCGAGCCAAAATTTTAGGTTAAAAATCCGTAAAAATGTTGAACCCCGATAGAGTAGGGCTAATCTACAATTCACCTTTAAACCGTATCATTAACAGCTACAATACTTTATACAAAAATAACCCAAGCCTTGATGCATTTGATGCTCGTTTATCTTGTCTTAAAAACGAGCCTTACTGAGCCATTTCATAAGCTTGATTGCTCACTGCATCTTAAGCAAACCATTAATGTTTTGTGATTTGTTCGTTGGTGTCTAAATAAATAAATAAGGCCTAAAACATTGTTTTAAATTATCACGGTTGTTCACTAAAGTTATATGATTATTTACGGGATATTTACCGTGGTAAGGTTGTGGAATGAACTCCCAATATTTCGGCGCAGTTACATGCACCATGTTCACGGAAAGACCGAAAAATGTGGGTGGTTGGTAGATCACTAAAAAAGTTACGTGCAGACAAAACGATCTACCCTCTTTCTTAGTCTTTTGCTACGGTTATCACTGGAACTCGAACTCGAACCTAAGTCCCAACAAAAATAAATAAAAAATAACCCGCAAATATCCCGTAAATAATCATATAACTTTAAATAAGGCCTGTTAGTAAATTAATTTTTATGTATGTACAAACGATTACATAGCAAAATCATATCTAGAAGAATAAGTTGATCTCATGTTTATAACTTAAGATGTTTACTATAAAATAATGATGATTTGTTATTACTGGTTTTCTCATGTTGTTTATACTTACATGCTTATACTATATTTCTGATGATTGTTTACCAAAAATATGATATAATTATGTATTTTTTATTTTTTTATGTTTCTTCTCGACATACTTATTCGATGTCACCCTTATGTATGTTATAGTACCTAGATACCAAATATTGCACGTCCGCTAGGATAGACTGTTGGATCTAAAACTTTATGTAACACCTTTGTACACAGTTTTAAGCAATAAACGTTATTCTTATTCTTATCGTATCTATAATCCTTTTGTGGTCTTATAATAAAGAGATATTTTAACAAACATTTTCTTCTTCAAATGTACCCGGTTGCCTAAGGGCATCTAATTTGACCAATCTGTCAGTACCTAAGTAGTTACTAGGAACACAATGACTGAGTATCCAAAGTATATTCAGATACAAAAAGCCTGTCGTTTACATGACTGGCCAATATAAAAACCTATTGTTTTCATCCACGTAGGCGTAGGCAATTTGCTATCTGCCCACAGCGTTATTAATTCTACCTAAATGGATGTATGAACTTTGATTAATTTTAGCATAATAAACGATTTGGGTGGTCGTTAATACTTTACTGATTATTATTAAGTTGATTGAATGAGGCGTTACTTTTCGGAAGTCTATTTTTAATATTTTATTTATATTACACGGGAATTCTCAGAGTCACTCAGCGGGCAATGGAGAAAGCTATGCTCGGAGTTTCTTTGCGCGATAAAATCCGAAACGTGGATATTCGCCAAAGAACCAGAGTCACCGACATAGCTGTTAAAGTTTGCAAATTGAAGTGGCAATGGGCAGGCCACAATGCTCGAAGAACCGATAACCGATGGGGAAGAAAGGTTCTGGAGTGGAGACCACTCCACTCCAGAACCACTAGATGGACCGACGACATTGTGAGAGTCCCGGGCATCCAGTGGACGCAAAAGGCAGGCTGTCGTTCAGTGTGGAGGTTAAAGGGGCCTATGTTCAGCAGTGGACGTCTTCTGGCTGATGATGATGACACGGGAATTACGTAAGATTAAGCTGGTCACTCCGACTATAGTTTCAACTGCATTAGGCAGACTTTTTCAAGGGGAATGCACGTGCCAAAAAATGAATGCGTGCAGGGGGGGTGCCAAGCGAGACGCAGCCGCGCGCGTGCATTCGCCTTGAAAAAGACTGCCTAATGCAGTTGAAACTATAGTCGGAGTGACCGGCTTAATCTTATTTTATTTATATTACACGGGAATTAATCACGTAAGATTAAGCCGGTCACTCCGACTAAAAAAAATAAAAAAAATATGTGTGAAATCCACGTCAGTTTCTATTTTTAATTTTTATATGACGAATCTTTATTGTACTCGAAGCGACGTAGAAGTGGAATTACACTAGAGATTCGTCTATACAAAAAAATCGAAAATTATAACACTAAATAAATCAGAACATCTTGTCCTGACTACGTAGTTTTTGTTGCATAGCAATGTTCAAGAAAAACCAAGTGTAGTAGAAACTTGAAGAAAAAATAAATTCTTTATCAATTTGCTAATCAATTTGACTGTTGCCAAATATTTTAATTACTTTTTACGAAACTGTTTAGTACAGTTTAGAATTTATAAATACAAGACGCCACCTCAATTGCGGCAAGCCTTGAACTAAATAATTACAAACACCCCAAAAACATACAAATACGCAGATTTCCTATACACTGGTTTATCCTCGTTTGTTATTCTCACAGATTAAACACACAGAGGATGTGGTACACCGCACAAACATTTAAAGGCTTAATGCCGACTAATAGAGTCAAGGTAGCGTACAAGAGGCAGTTATAAGCATCGTATACATTTCACTATATTTAACACAATCTGGCACCACGTTCTATGTTTTACTATAACTGTGTCCATTTTAATTACTTAAAAATGATAATATCATAAAGTAGATATGCTCTCCTAAGGAGATTCATCTGCGGGTACTTTAAATTTTGCTTAAAAAAGTGAACAAATCTAACCCTGAAGAGTATAGGAACGCATCGGTCATGCATCTAAAGTTACAATTGTTCATAGGCGGCGGTGACCACTTAACATCAGATAGGACGTCTGCTTGATTGTCTCTTTTATATGACTTTTAAACACTTTTTTTGGTACTAGGATAAAAATATTGTTGTACTATCTCTTCTTTGTATCTACTCTGCGGATATTCCGAACACGTGTGTTCCATAACAAAGTATAGATTTCAAACAAAACGTTAACCCCCGCGTTTACGTTTCGATGGGGAAACTTTTAACGGCTTTATTTAACGCCCTTTCGATAATCGTTTGGTTTGAAAGCGAAAACTGGTCATTATCCGAAAAGTCTGGAATGCCCACTGTGATACATTGGGATTGAGAATGGCAAATGATCAGTCTAAGCTTCGCAACCTTGAACATCGAATCAAAGTTGCTTGTGTACCGGTTTTTACTGGATACATTTCAGAGAGTGTGCATCGGATCTGCATGATTTAATTCCTTCCTGCCTATTTTTTTATCAAACGGCCAGGGTGGGCACGTAAAAGTGACAGCGTGCTAATGGTTGACATTCCAAAAACCCGTACAAAAGGCTTTGATTTCATTTTTGTTGTGCGAACCTAGCGGTGCATTAATTAAAAGTGAAATATTTATCCATCCATCTATTGTCCATCGTCCATCTTGCAGATAATTAGCTGGGTGGTCTTTTTTTTTACTTCGGATTAGGCTAACGTTTGACCGCGATCTCGCCTGATGGAAAGCGATGATGCAGTCGAAGATGGAGCACATTTGTCCAGTAATAACCTATTAACCCTAAACTTGAACACTCCAAGATTGTAATGCTGCGGAAACACAGACAGGGGCAAGGAGTTCCATTGTTTTGCTGTTCTAATTAAGAAGGAGGAGTCAAAACGCTTGGTGCGAATAAATGGCATTTCGACCAAGTAATGGTGACGTCTTGCCGTTCGTCTGGACGTCCGGTAATGAAAAGGTGATGGGGGAACAAGTTCGTGAAGTTCCGTTGCACACTCTCCGTGGAAAATCCTATAAAATACCGACAAGCTTGCGACTTTACGCCGGTGGTTCAGACTCTGAAGTTTCTTTCCAACCAACACTTCGTCATCAATGTCTTTTCCCGTCGACCTTTCCTTTGATTGGCCTTGAATAACCTATCTAATTTTATGGGGAACACTACCGTCTTAAAGACAAGGGACACCCTTTTACTTCATTCAGCTTTCGCATTATTCGCCACTTACCCAATCAGTATGTATCCCACAGAAGGGATTAATTCAAAACGTCTGGCGGACTCCAAATTCGTTCTATTTAACCTCGATTAACTGATTCGATTTATCGACTAACTTTGGACGTAACCTCATTGTAGACCGGTCGAATGTTTCATATTTCGCAGTTTCGATTCCCGAAGTTTCGATTTTCGGAGTTTAATTTCGTCTATTTTATCAAATAGGCCGGCAAAATTTTAATGGGGCGAGTTCATGGAATTCAATTTTATTCTGTTTGTATTAATTGATTTGTCTTTGTTTTAGTTAGAAGAGTGAATTTAACCCCCTAGCGTGAATTACAGTTACTCTATGTTTTGTCCTTTTCTATATTTGAAGTTTTGAACTCTTACAAGAAACAGTTCACAGTTCCAATCAGATATAACATTTTTGTAGACCGTATCAGCGACAATTTTTTAAGATACCTTTTCACGACTAAACGAAGAAGTTAGGTATATTTTGCTATTTGGGTAAGAGTGTGTTTGATACTCAGTTTTTATTTTTTATTTTATCTAAAACCGTTAGACCAATTTAATGTTGTTTATTTTACTTGGAATCAGGCTTCATGTCTGTAGCTATGTTTTATAAAAACTGTTTGGTGGTTTAAAATATATGAGCTCTTTTCTAAATTAATCGTGTATTTTTTATTTATATATGTACTTGTACTTTTTTTCTTGATTAATGTTTTTTTTTAAAGATGCTTAAGAAATTCTAACTCTAAGTGTGGGTGATTAGGCCTGTACTGAAGTCCCGCTTGGGGTGTTTTGTGCATTTCTCTCATCCAACCTACCCAAAACATTTGTACTCTTAAAAATAACGGAGCATGGCTTTGGGTCGCTGGCATACAAATTCTAATCCTATTTTGTGGTTTTTGGGGTTTGAAGAGTTATTGTAGAGATTCTTCCTGTAATCTTAACCTTAACCGTATAACACTTATAAACTATCACGGTAGTACACTAAAGTTATTATGATTATTTACCGATTTCTTTTTGTTTGTTTTTTTATTTTGTATTTTTTTATATCGCCTAAATAATCATATACACATACACACATCATCAGCCATTAAATGTTTACTGCTGAACAAGGCCTCTCTCTTAGAGAAGGGTGTTGCCATAATCCCCACGCTCGGCAGGTGGCTTGGGGATCGCAGTGCGTTCACCGTGTACTAACAGGACTCTGCTGCCCATCCTCCAGTGGTTCTGGTCGCAGTTTTAGGACATACCCGGGTCCAAATAATAATATAACTTTACGTAACCGTTTAAAATTCGGAACGAAGTGATTCGACATAGAGCCAAATTTACCGACATAGCTCAAAGGATTAGCAAGCTGAAGTGGCAGTGGGCCGGCCACATTTCCCGAAGAACCGATGGGGTAGACGAGTTCTGGAGTGGAGACCACGTTTAGGCAAACGTAGTGTAGGACACCCTGTAGCCAGGTGGCGTGATGACCTGCGTAAAACGGCGGGTAAAAACTGGATGCAAGGAACTGCCGACCGAGCTCAGTGGCGTGCATTGGGAGAGGCCTATGTCCAGCAGTGGACAGTTAGAGGCTGATGATGATGATGAACCGTTTACTTCCACAACTTTGCAGCGCAATACCACATTAAGTATGTTTCATAATCATCGTTGTGAAAGATACTCTCGAAGTTGTTGACCATTATACCTATCTTAGACAGGCTGTTCAATTAGGTAGGTCCAACTAAGGCAAAGAGGTCACCCGAAAAATCCAACTCGGGTAGGTGGCGTTTGGAAAATTACATGACATCTTCTTGTCTATAACACCACATTGCCTAATGATGCCGACGATATCAGCATCAAACAGGTTGTAGTCCAGTCCAACAAGACTGGACTACAACCAACCAACCAACTTAACTTTTGTCCTTGCAAAATAAATGTTTTCTTTCTTTTCTTTTCTTTATAGCGTGAGAGTCACGGGCATCCAGTGGATGCAGATGATCAGTGTGGAGTGCTACGGGACGTCTTCTGGCTGATGACGGCTTCTGGCTGATGATGATGATGTTTCGTAATACATACATAACATTGCTTAATAATATGTGAAAAATTCAACAAAAAACTAATGAATCATCGAGAGTTTGCTATGTATTCAACTTTCAGCGTCAAACTTATTGTGTTCTCATCACTTCCCCTTCTGATTTATTATTTACCTTGAACACATGTACATACAGAAGGTCAACTACAGACAGTCTAAGAAACAGGCAAAAAAACCGTTGTAACACCGGTTCAAATGCTTAAAATAAGGACAAGTACATTAAATAGTTGTATTGAGATGACATCTAAATATAAATCAGATAACCGACGTTCAAAATTGAACTTTAAAACAAGGAAAATAAATAATAAAACTGACTTCAGAATTAATAGGCGTTTGAGTAAAATTATTGATATTACATAATTATAATTATAATTCGACAATTGCCTGCATTCGAGATTCTGGGCCCACACAAGAATTGTTGCGAACAAAACATGGTATACCTATTCCTTTATTGATAACTATGATTTGTGAACTAATTGAAAACATTTCATTTTTGTAAAGGGGCCAAAATTCAAAAACCACTTGGAGATTATCGAATAAAAAGCTTATATCTAATAAAAATTACAGACTTTTCTATAGTTTTTTTTTCAACATATTTGAAAATTAAGTAAATAATGCTAAACATACGAACAATGAGGCGGAGTTGCTTTGCCAAAAAAAAATAGTCTGTCCGTATAGTATTACATTCTCTTTGGTCACGAGGAGTCCTTGCCTAGAGAGTATCAATGCGAATTTAGGCAGCTTTGGTCAGCCATTTTATCCAAAACTGTTATCACAAAAAATTTAGCACTGTTCCAGATTGGCTATCTGTTCATTCTTAGTCTGTGTCTTTAGCGAGTCTTTGTCAGATGGCTCGGTAAGTCGCAAAGTTGTGAAGTGATAAATGGAAGTCTTTACAGCTAGTTTTTGCAAAGAAATTCATAGTTTTCAAGGCAGTTTTGGTCGGAAAAGTTGTATGTCAAGGCTTAGTTTTTTTTTAAAATTATGTTTATGGCACTTTCATTATTGAATGTTGCATCTTATAACCACGCCCTTATGTTAAAACATTTGACGATAACTCAAATGCAACTGCAAAAGGCAGGCTGTCGTTCGGTGTGGAGGTTAAAGGGGGAGGCCTATGTTCAGCAGTGGACGTCTTCTGGCTGATGATGATGAAATAATAATAGACAGTTGTCCGTATAGGTCATACACTCCGGACATATGCAGTTAAGTCCAGACAGCCAATTTAAGCACGAAACTGTCAATTACAATTGAAACAAATATCGTTATAAATATGAACGTGAAGGGCTTTTCGATAAGAAACTTAAGCTTTCGCAATTTGAACACAATAGAATACATGTTTTTAATGTCTATTGGGACTGGCGAAACATTTAATTTGGACATAAATGGGTACCTTTCGCTCGACGTTTCAACCATGTTACAATTAGCCGTGGTCACGAGTTGACATATAAAACATAATTATCAATGTCTTTACACTACCAACCGGTTGGTGGCGACGTGGTGAGCTCCGCGTGCTGGAGTATTCCCGACACACAACAAGATTCGAGTGGGGAAGAGGTCCAGTGTGCGCCGACGCAACATAATATTTCTCTACGCACCCCCACCTTCGCACCCGATAAGCAGCTGGTGACACGTGCGCGCCGCGCGGCGGTCCATAGTGCAACGCGAGATGCAGCCGCGCGCGTGCATTCACCTTGAAAAAGACCGTCTAATGCGGTTGAAACTATAGTCGGAGTAACCGGCTTAATCTTACGTGAGTAATTCCCGTGTAATATAAATAAAATGTGTGAAAACCACGTCAGTTTCAATAATAAAGTCTTTACACTAGTTTGACCCTTAGACTGAAATAAAATGAATGGACGGGCCCAAAAGAAGCCTATTTTTGAAGATCGGTTCAGTCGGTCTCTAGCCAACATCAGAAAAAATTATGCTTTCGTGTGCTTTCCCGAAGTGTAAATACACAACAAAAAACTGTTACCTATTTTTTGTAACAAATGTACTGTACATAGTTATAATTATGCGTTGAAGTATATGTCTGACGGTATTGACTCGTCTTTACTGAGCAAGTTCAATGGTTGTGGCTCGTCCATTCATTTTATTTTGGTCGAAGGTTTGACCTATATTTTTTATTGTCTAAAGAAAATGTGTTAGGTACTAATTCTAGTAACACAGAAATATAGCTATACCTTGGTAGGTATTTTCTTGCCTTTTCCGCAAACGCAAATATTATACCTTAATCCATGTTCGTGACTCAGACAAGCGTCACTTTGAAATTGACCTCGAGACTGTAGACATAGTATCAAGAAACATTTCCTAAGTCAATATCCCTTGCTGTTCAGATTATGATATAATAATATAACTTCATTGCCCTATAGTTTTTTGCTACTGTTTCTGAGAAATATCTCTTGCTATTTTTTTGTACAATTCACGTTTGACACATCATTTTTGAACGCACCTCAACTAATGTTAATATCTTATATATTAGCACGCCTTATCATCATCATCATCATCATCAGTCGGAAGACGTCTACTGCTGAACATAGGCCTCCCCCTTTGACCCCCATACTCAACGAACGACAGCCTGCCATCTGAATGAAGATGTCCGCGACTCTCACGATTTCGTTGATCCATCTAGTGGAATGCCTACCTACGCTGCGTGTTCCGGTTTGTGGTCTCCACTCAAGAAACTTTCTTCTCCATCGCTTATAGGTTCTTTGAGCGATGTGGTCTGCCCAATCTGCCCATTGCTACTTCAAGTGGCAAATTATAAAAGCTATGTAGGTGTCTCCGGTTCTTTAGCGAATATCTACGTTCCGGATTTTATCGCGCAAAGAAACTCCAAGCATAGATCTCTCCATTGCCCGCTGTATGAAATTGAGTTTTTCCAAAAGACCACTAGCTAACGACCACGTCTCTGTACCATATTATGTCATCACTGGCAATAACACTTGTCTAGAAGGAACTGATTGTTATGGCTTGAGAGTTAAAACACATATTACATTATAATACACATTATTTGTTGCATTAATTTCAAGTTTTTTTTAAACCATTACGTTTATTCACTACAATTATACGGGATTTTTACCGTGATAAGGATGAGGTTGGAACTTCCAATATTTCTGTGCATGTAATACACAAGCTTTTTACATTAAATATCTTGTTAATAATCATATTAGCCTATCATATTCCCACTGCTGGGTCACGGGCCTTCTCTCAGAGAGAGGAAGGACCCCAATCTACCATGCTAATCCAGTGCAAGTTGGTGAATGTCAATGAATTTTTGAGGTTCTTGGACATGCCGGTTTCTTAACGATGTTTTACCTTCACCGTTTTTTTAAATATACAAACGCTGGTTCATTTCTTTGGAGAACTTCGCTTCGATCGGTCCATATAGCGTAGTCTGAACAGAGTTCAACCGCCACCAACGCCAGTAAAGTAGCGTACATTACCAAAATCTGCTTTTTACGAGTGGATGTAATGCGCGTCGTCAATTTTGGTTTATGGCCGAGCCTCGCGGCTTTAGGATGTTCAGCGAAGCGGTCTGTGTGGTTATGATTTAGAAACTTTGAAGAGTTTCTATAAAGGGGCAAGTAGAGTTTCATCATCATCATCATTTCAGCCGTAGGACGTCCACTACTGGACATAGGCCTCCCCCATCGATCTCCAAAAGGGCCGGTTGGAAGCGGCCTGCATCCAGCGTTTCCCTGCGGTCTCTTTTAGGTCGTCTGTCCATCTTGTGGGTGGACGTCCTACACTGCGCTTACTGGTCCGTGGTATCCATTTCAGAACCTTTCAGCCTCATCGGCCTTCCGTTCTGCGTGATATGTGCCCTGCCCACTGCCATTTCAACTTGCTAATCTGGTGACTTTCGTTCGTCTACGGATCTCCTAATTTCGGATTCGATCTCAGAGAGAAACCCCGAGCATAGCCCTCTTCATAGCTCGTTGTGCGACTTTGAGCTTACTTATAGTGAAGTAGAGTTTAGATTAGACACAAAAGTCACATAGGTCTAAAGACTGTTCATAGGTTAAAGCCCACTATCAGTTGCCACCGTACCCAGTATGCTGGCGGCATTATAGCGCTGACATGGCAATGCTTGTGCGTTGAGCTAGATACGCCAGCATATTGGTTACGCGTCGCGAATGCTGAAACATGATCAAATGGTCTCAAGTGGTATTTTATTATGCGTACTGCTCGTCTGTGGAATGCGCTGCCTGAATGGGTGTTCCCCGGTAGTTACTATGTGGGTAACTTTAAATCACGAGTGAATCGGTTTCTTCTAGGCAAGCGTGCTCTATCGTAGACTGCATAGTCGCTTTACATCAGGCGAGATAGTGGTCAAATGCAAGCATATTATTAAATAAAAAAACAGCTTTTGATTATATCTCCTGCGGTGTTTCTGAGTAACTATAACATGGGGTTCTTCAAAAATGCTGTTAATAGAGACATCAACGTATTTGTGAAGCCCCTGGTGTTACAGGTATAGGTGACGGTGATCACTTACTATCAGGCGGCCCGTAAGACTGTCTGCCACATATGGCATAAAACAATCTTTTACGACGTAGTGTATTTTCTAGTCAGATAAAAAAATTGGTTACTCATACCCAAAACTAGCATTACCAAAATAAATAATAACGTAAATGCCTTCCTAAATAAAATTAATTCCAACTTCGATACAAAATACGATAGGATAATAATTCGTTTTAGGTGTCGATATTTAATACTGCGAAAATGGATACCTTCACGACCCAAAACTAAGCTAAAACGTTACAAAAACCTGGTACACCATTTATTAAACCGTTACCGGAATTTAGACTTTATGTAGTTAAAGATAAGAGTCGTAAAACGTGCATAGTAACAGCAAAAGTATTAATGACTCGACGGAGGAAAGTTTAATGGCCTCTCCCTGAATATATGTAAGTACATTTTCGATAACGTTAAACAGGGTTACGCATATATACTGTACGTACTAAGCCGAGAGGAGATCACGTCATTGTACACGTCATATGGACAACTTTAATAACGGGACCAACCAAGAAATTGTGAAAAAATATCAACCAAAGGGGCCGTAGTCAAGTAAAAAATAACCTGTTGCCAAGCTTTCACTTGATAACCTACAAAAAAACAATTAAATCATTTTCTAATAAAATTATGACAGTTATAGTGACAGATTCAAACCAAAAAACAAAACACCTCTCATTGGTTTAAAATAAAACAGACGTTTGTCTAACAACAAGTTTAGTACAATAAATAAATTTTTACCCCTGATAAAAGATCTGATAATCTACAAAAGCTGAGCAAATTTTCTTGAATCATAGATAAGAACACTCTCAAACGTCTTATCAATCAAAATCGGTTAGCTGTTTGGGAGCTACGATGCCACAGACAGACGGTCAGATACAAATACACAGACACAGACACAAACAAAAATACACAAAAACAGATACAGATACACTCGTTTAACTTATAGCACCCCTCTTTTTGCGTCAGAGGTTAAAAAGAAAGTAGGTAAATGTGATAACAATAAAAAGAAAACATAAATAACTAGAATTAAAAAGGTCAATGTGGGTAAAGGTCACCGACCCAATGGCTTAAATCCGACTGAATCCGGCCAATCTTATTAGAATAACGACGTCTGTTACCGATTGATTGTGGAAGCCATGTGGAGATTTTATTTTACTATACTTTTTCTTTTTTCTATCCACACAAATAAAACCTGCGGAAACATACAAGCAAGCTGCAGAAAAAAATTGGTACTTAATTTGGAAAGTACTTAAATACGTACGTACTCCGTTTTTACGTTTTACGTTTGTACGTTTTTAGGGTTGCGTGAGAAAAAAAATAGGTACTTAATTTGGAATGTACTTAAATACGTACGTACTCCGTTTTTACGTATTACGTTTGTACGTTTTTAGGGTTGCGTGAGAAAAAAAATAGGTACTTAATTTGGAATGTACTTAAATACGTACGTACTCCGTTTTTACGTTTTACGTTTGTACGTTTTTAGGGCTGCGTGCCAAAAGGGTGGAAACCATATTAATAAGTCTACGCTGTCAGTCTATCCGTCCATCTTAATTTTTCACGGCCGTTATAATATAAATAGCCAATTGAAAATTTCAGAGAAGAAAAGCGTGCATGGTGGCCGATGTTAGACAGCAATACCTCAATAAAATTATGCGATAAATTATATATTACCTGTTATTCATCGTGGTAATGACACCAGCACGCTGAGTACGCTGCCAACTTGTTTCGCTAACTTAGCAATAACTTTACAGAAAAAAGATAAAATTTGCAATAAATGGTTAGCTAGTTTTTCATATTCGCTGCATTTCCTAATTGCTACAAAATAACAGAACAAAACACAGTGGATTCAAATTATACAGTTGCATAGCAAACTTAAACTTTATTGCCTCTAACTTTAAGCTAAAGTAAGTGTTAAACGAATTTCACTCCCTAACTTAATTACAACTTGCATGCATATTTGATACAGCTTAGCCAAACTTCATGTTGTTTGCTTATTATAGGGATAAATAGTATGTAGCCAGTCGTATTTATCCGGCCAAAATTTTAACTTTTACTGTTGCTTTTATCTGTCGCGAGAGCTACGGATAGGTGCTGGAGCGAACTAATCCTGAACTGGTATCCCAGGGAAGATATAGGTCAAAAAGGAGGCCCAGAAGAAGATGACGATATGACACTGGCAATTGGCGCAAGAACAACAAATATGGTGCCAAGGGCACATTTGGGCGCCAAGACACCCAAAATTGGGTGCCCAAAGAAAATCAATAATGAACCATTTAATAAAACATAAAGTGACATTTAATTTTATTTAATTCAGGAATAAATACTATTTTGTTTTCATTAACCTTATTACAATTCCGGGTCCTCGTTGGAAAGCCACTCGGACAAGATTAGGTTTGAGGTTTGAGTAGCAAGCAATATCTAGTGAGAGCCAGTGTGAGAGCACCTTGTTCCTACATTCTCGCAATTAGGTATCTTCTATTATCTTTTTCTATTATAGATAGATCAGTAGACAGATCTGTAGCACACTCTCCGAAATGTATCCGACAAAAAACCGATAGACTAGCAACCTTGCGCCGATGCTCAAGACTAAGAAGCTTAGTCTGAACCAGGGATTCGTTGCTGATGAGCCTCTTGGCATGTTTCTTAATACACTCCAACGCCCCAAGCTGGTACTTAGCTGATCCATCCCAAAGGTGAGAGCAGTACTCCATGCACGACCGAACTTGTGCTTGGTAGAGTGAAAGCAACTGTTTCGACGTGAAGTATCGTCGCTCCTTCGATAGGATACCTAGCTTTTTGGCAGCCAATTGAGCCTTGTTTTCAATATAGGAGCCAAAGTTGAGGGTAGGAGACAGAGCAACGCCCAAATCTTATTCCATATACTTAATTTTACTGTTTACTTTGCTAAGGATTAGGGATGTGCCAAAAAACTGTTGCCGGAACAGATGCAGGACAGTGAATATCGCATAATATGCCCACCACCAATAATAGAAAATTAAATTTTGATATTGTTACCTCGTTTTTCTGCGATATTCACTGTGCTGCATCTGTTCCGGCAACAGTTTTTTGGCACATCCCTAATCCTCAGCAAAGCAAACGGTAAAATTAACATTAATGCCTTTAAACATTCAATAGCTGGCAAAATTAACTTTGCCTAAGTGACTTTGTTCTAACAATGAACTAAATGATTCACGACGAATAGACAGGGGAGTGAAAGTGCTAATGCAAACAAACCCCTTCTTTCAGAACAATGACAAAGTAAAAGATACAGCTATTTTTGCCACCACAGAGGTGATCTCAAAGTAGATCTAGAAAATGTTAGTAATCCAACGTATTATTTTTTCAACCGAGCTCAATAAAAAAGGTTCTCAATTAGACTATACGTTGTTTTTAGGCTTATGTCCTGCAGTGGGCTGAATTAGCTGTCAATGATGATGATGATCAAAATTGGCGTGAAATAGTTCATGTAATTATACACAAAACTGATGTGGCCCGCAAACTTGCCCTGACAATCTTCCATGTATGGATACACGCTCCTTTTGGCTTTGCTGTCTTCGGGTAAAACCGTTCCAATATATTCTGCTTTGTATTTAGAACTAGTAGGCCGCCCCGGCTACGCACGGGCGAAGCCGGGATTTATAGCCTATGTCAACCGAGGATAGTGCAGCATCCCAACAGTGAAAGAATTTTTCAAATCGGTTCAGTAGTTTCGGAGCCTATTCAATGCAAACAAACAAACAATCAAATCTTTCTTCTTTATAATATTAGTATAGATTAGTATAGATAATAATTCACAACTTTCAAGATTTCTATTTATCTTCAAAGTTTGGTTTAAGTTTTCATGGACCTATGAATTTAGGGGTTCGTTACTGATACAGTGACTCTATTATTTATGTTTTAATGAAAGTTGTATTGTTAGTTAATAATCTTATGTTATGAATATAAATAAGGTTGACTTTTGTTATTATTAAGACAGGGTGAATGAAGGTTTGTACCAACTTCAGATCAAACAAACAAGAGTGATAAGCCTTAGTACCATTATCATTATCATCAGTCCGAAGACGTCCACTGCTGAACATAGGCCTCCTACTTAGAACTCCACACTGAACGACAACACGCCATCTGCATCCACTGGATGCCCGCGACTTTTACGATGTCGGTCTGTTGGTCCATTTAGTGAGAGGCATACGCTGCATCTTCCGGTTCGTGGTCTCCATTCAAGAAATTTCTCCGTCGGTTATCGGTTACAATAATCGTTAGTTTTTAAATATTGTCTCCATATTTCAAGGCTTTTTTCACTATACTGCTTTTTTTTAAATAGTAGATAGGCTTGCGCTTGGCCGCCTTCTCGCCTGATGTTAAGCGTCGATGCGGTCTACGATAGAGCCCGCTTGACTAGAAGAAAGCGATTCACTCTCGACTTGAAGATAGATTGTAACTGACGGGAAAAACCCATTCATGCAGCGAATTCCACAGACTAGCAGTTCGCACACTAAATATGGAATCAGCGCTTCGTACGGGTTCTCGGAATATCAACCATAAAACGATGTCGATTTTTGCTACTACTGATTATTTTTTGTCGACTGCTAAACCGCTTAACGCAACAATTGTAACTTAACTACGGCACAATTACTAATTTTTTACGCACACTAAGAAACTTGCAGCAACACCAATGAACTAACTAATAGTTCACATGCAAAAACAGAGCTACAAAGTCGTCTACGTGGTGATTTCGACTACAGACATCAAGCCTGACTTGGAATTTGTGAATCCAATGTAGGGGTAATATAGCTTATATTATCTGATCCAAATCCCAAGGAGTCTGGAATAGTTTACGGTCTTGCAAATTCTTTTTTACAGGCAAACCAAAATTCTCATTAAATTAAATACTTTTAAGGGATTTCATGGGAAGTATTTGATACAATTTTCATAGTAATTTTCAAACTTTCGCGATTTGAACACATGATAATACGTGATAAGTCCCGATAAACATTTAAAATAATTTTCATATTTATCATAATTATTATCTTTTTATTTATTTAAAATGTGTAATAATCGCGAATATCTAAAAAAAACTCAGTAAAATTTTAAAGGAAATCCCTAAAAAAGACAAATCGTACCCGAAACTTTTCTCTGGCCTTTTCAATGTTCAAGCTAAAAATTTCCAATTATGTATCTAAAAATTATAGCCACGTAAAAACACTAAAATATTGGCCGTATTTAACAGTTCCAGGAAGGCAATAGCCTAATTTGGGACATTCTGGTCCTTTTCCCAACTCTACTGGGACCTACCTCGAATAGAGATGTGTCAATTTGATCTTGAAACGGTGGAGACTGTTCTGGAATCTTAATAGGGAGTGATCACGTTTTAGGGTTCCGTAGACGTAAGGACGGGAGGAACTACGCGTTTATTATTGAACTAGGCAGAGAATAAAGAGCTATGTACTAGTAAGCTATGTTGTGCAAATTTAAAGCCCTTTTAAAGAGCGTGTAAACCTTTTTGGTCACCATTTGATATACAATTTTGAATAAAAAATCATAATAAATTTTATATTACAGTGTACTTTACGATTAGATAGTTAGAAACGCTTTGTGTGTACACCAGAAAGAAAAAAACAGATTGAAAACTTTTAAGAGCTAGTGCCACAAATGGCGGACTTATCACTATAAGCGTACTCTTCCAGAGAACCATTGGGTGGAAAGAAGAAGATGGATTTTTTAATAGTTCACAATATATCATAGTCCTGTACTATTTATGTCTGTACAATTTATGCAAAATTGGCTTGAAAGTGTCGTTATATTTTTTTTTATATTTTTTTTTAATGCGTAAGTGCCTTCATTAACTAAACAAAATACAAGCGAATACTAAAACTACAAATACAGCTAGACTGTCCATAGACCGTTGAAGGTCTAAACACAATCCAAAAGCTGTAATTGTCACTAATTGTAGGCGACGCTACTGGGCCCCGATTCTACTAAAGAAATTGTTTTTAAATTGTAATTGTTTTAATTTATTTTTTTAAATAATTGCCTTAAAATTGACAGTTTCATTTTATTTTTTTATTCTAAGTTAATATTAGGTGGTGGTATTTTTCTTGTATAAAAATAAATTAAAACTGTCAGTTTTGAGGCAATTATTTAAAAGTTAAAATTGATGAAGATGATAATTTAAAAACAATTTCTTTAGTAGATTCGGGGCCCCGGTAGTGCGGCTGGTAGTGTCATTGCCAAAAAACGTTATTTTTTGGTTTGGTTTGTAGGAAATTAATAAAAAATTTAGAACGTATTTACTGTAGCTACGAGATACATTCAAGAGCTTAATTTCGACTTCTAAATAACTTTGTCGCCAATCGTTCTCGTCGAAGCTTCTCGTGAAGAAGATTCCTAGAATTATTTTTACTCCGTATAGAAATACGACATTGGGCTATGACGCCATACCAGATAATACCTGACTGAGTCACGAAACAGTATTTGTAAATAATCAACGCATTTCTATTCGGAGTGAGCTTTGCCCGGAAGTGAAGTACGAAGAAAACTTAGCTGGTATAGACAGTGCGTATTTTTGTGTACCGATTAGTAGATAGTAGGTTTGGTAAGTACATATGGGGTGAATTGCTAGCTCTAGCTAGGCTTGATCATGATCCAAGAAAACAAGGTATAACGGTCTGGGAGTTGTCCCGCAATGACGTCACGGTCCAGTTGCCAGTTTATTGTAACAAACACAGATACTGAGTTTTTTTTTTTAGTAATCTATTAAATAAAATACAAAAATTATTTCAATTGTCATTTGGTTTGTCCACTCAAGCAAAGCAATTCAAGTTAAGCACGAATTGAATATATTAAACGTAATTTCATCAAAGCCACATTGATTTATTGGATTCCCACAGGTAATATACGGATATTGGGGAGTTATAATTTCACGCTACTGTTAACAAAGAAAATCACCTGTTACGTGGTGTATCGTCATCTCTCTCGAATTTGTTGTAAATTACTTATTCTGCTCTTGCTCTGCACGTGTACGTGTATCCATGACATTGATGACATCATTGCGGGACACCCACGTGACATTTTTTCTCGGAGCGCTATACCTGGCGAAGTATATTACTAAACCATGGGCTTGATTTTTTCAATCGATGACTTTGGTCGCAGACTTCGTGCGTACAAAAGCCAATGACCAACATTGACGTCTTTTTTTTTCCCGCGGCAATTTTTCGTACTTGGTAATTAAATGCAGATTTGTCTTTACGTCTGGTCGATGCAACTCGTGACCAAAATGCCGGCCTCTACTTTGCTCAAAGGGTGAGCATCGCCATACAACGGAACAGTTCCCACTGGTAGCGGTTTATTAGTGATAGTTAGGTTTTTTTTTTTTTTTTTTTAATGTTTGGTAGTAATAGTTTTAGGTTTTAAATATCTGTGTTTTTGACTATAACTAATAAAACTTATAACTAGTAAAAAAAAAAAAAACAGAAATTTATAACAAACAATAGTTATCAATAGTGTCACACTTTACATCAGTCTGAACCGTTATATCGATAAAAAAAAGTGAGATAGGTAAATAATTTTTTGGAAATTTCTCACTTCTTAATATTAAGTCTTAGTAGTTTGTATCAGAATTAATTTAAGATTACACAGCTGCTTGTTTTAAAAATAAAGATTTAAAAAATTCAAAAAAAAAAGATTTTTAAAGAATTAAGATCTAAAGTCAAATATCTCATCTCTGACTGCGTTTGTAGAAAATGAAATCATCAATTCATTTTTCTGATAGTCTATTCCAGCATTGGCCAAGGTTTCAACGATGGTCACGTAAGGATCAGATCAGATTGACACGTTTAAAAAAGTGTCATTTAATCCACGATATTACTCAGTTGTAAGCTACTCGCGGTCACCCATCCAAAAACTGACTAGTTCGTACGTTGCTTTACTTTTGTTATCTGTTATAAATCACCTAATAATCAGGCACAGCACCATATTAAGTGAATGCCAATGGGATTGCTGAAGAATAATATTCGGGACATTCGGGACATTTTTTTCACACACGGTCATCTGACCCCAAACTAAGCAAAGCTTGTGATATGGCTGCCAGAGACTGATATACATACATATATAGTTTTAAATACATACTTAAATAGATATTAACAACCAGATATAGAACAAACATAAATGTTCATCGCACAAATGTTTGTCCTACATGGGAATCGAACCCACGCCCCCAAGCTCAGAAGGCAGGTTCACTACCAACTGGACCAACGGGCTATCAAAAGAATTATCGGTCAGTCGATAAAGTAGGTCAGGGATCTTTTTTAATGATGTTTTCTATCGATATAAAGCTAACAAACCCTACAAAGTTATATTTCATGTGAAAGCCTGTACTAAAACTTTCAATTATGATTTTTATCGTTCAACTAATACATACAAAAGTACTAGACCCTTCACGCTTTTACAAACTTTGGAGCCGCACCAATAATTACGCCCGTATAATTTTACATCGCGGGCCACATTTGAATATTTTACGGGTTACTTCTGTAATTTGGGGCAATTTTCGTATAGATATTAATCTCTCCGTATTAATACTTAATGACTTCCTCGTAATGACAGGCTTTTTATGATTTTTCTAGAATTTAGTTGTTTTTTTTACTAGGTTTGTTTTACGAGAGCTTATTTCGGAAGGCGGTTATATTACTGATAATTAATGTGACATATTCTACTTAAAAGTGAGATTGTTGACTATCTTTATTGACTACTATCAACAAAATGAGGTTAAAAACTATTGGCGTGTTTTTAACCTCATTTTGTTGATAAAAAGAGTTTTTAAAACGTAATCGTAGGCACTCTCATGTTAAACAAAAGCCGTCGTGGAATAAGGGCCTATTCACGTCAAGTGCTCGGATTGCCTTCATTTTGGGATCGCTTTAAGTTATGAGCGAAAAGAGTTCGTTTTCGGCTGCTTATTCACTTCGACGCTATTTAGACTCTTCAGATAGTGTCCTAACCAGATATTGGTCGCACGAACAAATACGATGTTTGCATTGCATTAGGTATTTGTATAAACTAGCGATCAAAAATCCTTGTCATTATCGAGTTTCCTGATTAACATTCGCACGAACAATTTGCAAAAAGATTCCGTTTGAACAATATTTTGTAATTTTTTTGTAACTTTAATATTTTTGGATCAAGTCTTAGTGTTTAACTAAAGCTTACCTGAAATTATGTGGTTACTTGTTTTGTCTTGTATCAATTAATAGGCTTGCGTTTGGCCGCCAACTCGCCTGATGTAAAGCGACGATGCTGTCTAAGATGGAGCACGCTTGCGTAGAAGAAACCGATTCACTCGTGATTTTCAATCAACACAGTTGATTCAATCAACACAGTTGATTCAATCAACTACGAACGTTGACTTTGAAAGACAAAAATACTTGTCACCTTATGCTTTTCACTTGGACCAAATCCAAAACTTTTCAATAGGTTTTTGTCTTCAAATACCACTAGGGGTTTGGCATCGTTCCGGATCAATCAAGTAAAGATGGTATTTATGCCTAAAAGGTTGTTGGCGGTTTTATTATGATTTTCAGCTCGAAAAATTTCACAATGAGTAATCTTTCTCGTTTTGGGGAAAACTTTGACCAAAATTAGAATAATGCAGGGGTAGAAAAATATTGATTGAAAAATTAAGGAATAAACCAATCGCATTTCGCAATTGTACTTAAGATTTATGAGCTTACAGATGCATAACATATTATTATATTTAAGAGCTTTTTCCAAACATGATGTAGCAAAGAAAGACATTATTGCTCATATTTTTTTCATCAATAATTGATAAAAAAACGTACTCACATTGCAGTTCCCATTGATAGCAAAAAAGACAACATATTTAAACTGAAAATTAAATAAAACAAAAAATTATGATCTACACGGGTGTCAAAATTAGATTAGAAAGACATAAAAATGAAATAAGTTAACATTAAAAAAAAAAAAAAACAGTACATACTTTGGTAAAGAAAATGTTATCTGCCATGTCATGTTGACACTGAAGCCCGTTGCAGAACATGCTTAGTAGCTTGCGCAAGTACTCGCAACAGCGTTCAAACGTAAAAAGCCACTTGCGTGGCAACGATAGTTACAATCGGGTGTCTTCAAATCACGAGTGAATCTAGGCAAGCGTGCTCCAACGTAGACCGCATCATCGCTTAACATCAGGCGTGATGGTGATCAAACGCAAGCCTATTATTTATATAAAAAAAAAAAAAAAAAAACGGTTTCTTCTAGGCAAGCGTGCTCCACCGTAGACAGCATCATCGCTTTACATCAGGCAATATGGCGGTCAAAGGCAAATTAAACATTTAAAAAAACGCCTCAATTCACGCAAGTAGTGTACTTGCACCAGTTTCAATGGACTTACGTCGCGTGGCGCTCGCGCACTGTTCGAACGATTTCGTAGACGTCGTGTAAGTAGGATGGAGTGTGGAAGGTGTACCGTGGAAATAGAAGTTTCACTTGCGCAAGGACTAGCACGATTGCTACTAAGCACTTCCAGTGCCACTTGCACTTAGCAAAAAGTATTGTAGGTCGTTGCAGATGGTGCGGAGTACTCACAATTCGTAGTGCGAGTAATTGAATAGTCCCTTTATTTGGATCTAATCCTGGATGTCGATTCAGGTCAGCTTACCTTTATGATATTAAAATTCAACATCCATCATCATCATCATCATCATTTCAGCCATAGGACGTCCACTGCTAGACATAGGCCTCCCCCATCAATCTCCAAAAGGGCCGGTTGGAAGCGGCCTGCATCCAGCGTTTCCCTGCGGTCTCTTTTAGGTCGTCTGTCCATCTTGTAGGTGGACGTCCTACGCTGCACTTACCAGTCCGTAGTCTCCATTCCAGAACCTTTCGGCCCCATCGGCCATCTGTTCTGTGCGTGATATGTGCCCTGCCCCTTCAACTTGCTACTCCGGTGGGCTATGTCAGTGACTTTCGTTCGTCTACGGATCTCCTCATTTCGGATTCGATCTCGTAGAGAAACCCCGAGCATAGCCCTCCATAGCTCGTTGTGCTACTTTGAGCTTGCTTATGAGATTCAACAAACATGTAAAAATTCAACTGCGTAGAATAAGAGGAAGTTGTTCTAATTCAGCTTGCAAGATTTGATCTAAACACAACCCACATACAAACGTTGCAAGTTAGATTAAAGCTTGTAAAAAAATATATAGAGGAACACGCAAATTGGTTTACAGATGCAGGTAACCAATGTAAATAAATTATAAAAAAAAAAAAAAAAAAAAAAAAAAAAAAAAAAAAAAAAAAACATGCTGAATTAAGAACCTTCCTTCTATTTCGAAGTCGATAAAAAAGGTGTGTCATATCCACGAATATTTCTTATAAAATATATTTTCTGTAAAAATACTATTAATTAAAGTCTTAAATGACAAAGCTTTTAGGTACGTAAATAGGAATAAATTAATTAAGGTTAAGCTCTGGATTTCTTAGTAAACGTACTCATCTACTCACTAATTAAAACAATATAAATATTCAACCAATGCTTAATCTAATGCAGACAAATCTTCAAAGAGGTTTAATAAAATTAAATTGACATTAAAAGCAAGTTATAATGCTCATTTGAATTTTAGAGGTCAAAATGTGTCTGCTATTCAAATTGTACCATTGACTTGCATAGTAAAGACAAGGCTTTTGAACAATATGAACATTTTTAGTGCTACCAACTCAGTGGTGCTAACAAGTATTGATTATAGTTATTCAGGCCAATTTCTGCCATTTCGACTATTCTGAATATAATATACTAGCGGTCCACCCCTGCTTCGCACGGGTATAGATTATAGCCTATGTCACCCGGGGATAGTGTAGCTTCCCGTCAGTGAAAGAATTTTTCAAATCGGGTCAGTAGTTTCGGAGGCTTTTCAATGCAAACAAACAAACAAACGAACAATCAAATCTTTCCTCTTTATAATATTTGTATACATTAGTATAGATTATATTATGTTACTTGGTACCTCGTATGGCTCATTTAAACAAATTAAGCAGTGAATCTTTGGGGACAGTCGCCACATGTGAGGATGCCATTTACTAGTGTTGTTTTCGAGGTGTTCTCTTTTCGCATAATTTAACGCCTTCTTTGGTCTTGAAAGGAGTAGACCTTTCTCTGATTCTACTTTCCTATTTTTCACAACTTCAAAGCTAACAAGTATACTGCGCACCAGTGTAAAGGTAGTCGTTTGCTGTTACGTTGATGCGCGTTGCGCCTTTTTTTCTTCTTTCCACTTGAGATGATTTTGACGTTGCACGTTTTTTGCATTTGCCAGTGTCAAGTATTAAAATGTTTTCAAGTTTTATGAAATATCATCAAACAAGTCATAATGACTGTCAGAGTCCAGAAAATTTGGTCCTAGTCAAGTCCAAGTTGATCATTTTAGTAAACTGGTGGAGATTTTACAGCAGGCTTCCATGGAGTTTTGAAAAATCAAGAAATTACAAGTTTTGGCTCACACTAAAACACGGTCACAAATATTTAATTAACTTAAACTTCATCATCATCATCATGATCAGCCGGAAGTCGTCCACTGCTGAACATAGGCCTCCCTTTTTAACCTACACACTGAACGACAGCCTGCCTTTTGCATCCACTGGATGCCCGCGACTCTTACAATGTCGTCGGTCCATCTAGTGGCAGGCCTCCCTACGCTGCGTCTTCCGGTTCGTGGTCTCCACTCCAGAACCTTTCTTCCCCATCGGTTATCGGTTCTTCGAGCGATGTGGCCTGCCCATTGCCACTTAAACTTAAAGTTACCAAAACAAATGTTTAAGGAAAAAACAACGATGAGCCAAAAAACCACCGCGTCATTCTTGAAAACGAACAAATATATATAATATAAATAAATAATCTGTCTCGTTTTCATGTGTGACAATTTCCGTCAACGAAAAGTTGACAGAGCAATTTTAAGCATTCATTAACTTAAATAACGTCTCTGCTCTGAGTGCGGCTGTGTGACGCAATCTTCGGATCGCCCGCTCTTGGTATTTATCTCTATGAATTATACCTAATACTAGACAATTTATTTCACGCCTTGACTTGCATAATTATTATTAAATAAAGGATTAGCCTATAAAAGAGTTTAAAATTGTAATTTAATCCAAATAGATATATTATGTGCTTACATATTTACATGGAGAGATGAACAACAAGCTGAAAGAAAGTTTTTTTTTAAATAATTAATAGGCTTGCGTTTGTCCACCATCACGCCTTATGTTAAGCGATGATGCGGTCTACGTTGAATCACGCTTGTCTAGAAGAAACTGATAGATGTTATAGCATTTATCATTGTAAATAATTTTTACCTACGGAAAATAAAACATGCTCAAAATAAGGACTGACCCATCGACCAAAATAACATTAATGGACGGGCCATAACCATTGAACTTGCTCAGTAAAAACGATTCAAAACCGTCGGACATATACTTCAACACCTAATTTTAACCATGTACAGTATATTTGTAAAAATAATATAGCTGTTTTTGTTGTGTTTTTACACTTCGGGAAAGCACACGAAGGCATTATTTTGTCAGATGTTTCGTTATCATGTAACAATAGTCTTGTGTCGCACTTCCTGCAGCTAGAGACCGACTGAAATGAAGTGAGAGCCGGCGCTCATTTTGTTATCTACAAAAATGAGCTCTTTCTGGGCCATTCATTTTATTTTGGTCGAAGTTTGTCCCATATAAAATGTAATTCACACTCGACGAAATGTATTTTAAGAACAAACACAACATAACCCTATATAAACTATACAACAACAGGTGACCTTATCACTATAAGCAATCTTTTCGTTTATTACACACGGACTTTCGTATTTATAATACCACATCAAATATCACAAAGAACTATATTGTTGATCTATTTGCCCTAGTAGTAACTTTAGGGTTCCGTTGTTTTTAAGTACAAATAGGTCAGAACACTCGAAGAGCGAGTATCTTTTATTTTTATGTTTATAGTCGATAGGCTTGCACTTGGCCGCCATCTCGCCTGATGTTAAGCGACGATGCGGTCTACGATGGAGCACGATGGCCTAGAATAAACCGATTCTCGCTCGACTTGAAGACACCCAGATTGTAACTGACGGAAACCCATTCAGGCACTGAATTCCACAGACTAGCAGTTCGCACAATAAATGTGGAATTAAAGCGTTTCGTACAGGTTCTCGGAATATCAACCATAAAACGATGTCGATTTTTTGTGCCCGCCCTGGCGGTCCGATAGAAAAGAGGGCAGGAAGGAATTAAATCATGCAGATCTGATGCACACTCTCCGAAATGTATCCGATAAAAAACCGATAGACTAGCAACTTTACGCCGATGCTAAGAAGCTTAGTCTGAACCAGTATCTACTTTTGGTGGCTTTTATAACAGACTAGCAGTACCACGCGACTCCATCCGCTATCCTACAAGAGTTTCCGGGATTTATTTTCCGGGATAATATACTGACTAACTTTCATATTCATAATATGAATAGTTTGATTAGTGTGATAAATAATATACACACTAACTTTTACACTCATATTAATTTGATTAGTGTGATACCTAACTAGCGACCCGCCCGCCCGGCTTTGCACGGGTGTAATTTACGTGCAAAGCCGGAGCGGATCGCTAGTTATATATCTAAACCTTCCGTGAAAATGTATCTAACTGATGGTGAAAACCGCATCAAAATCCGTTGCGTGGTTTTGGAGGAGTTAGCGGCCATATTTAATTTATACTATATAGAGATATACACACTAACTTTCACATTTATAATAGTTTTATTAGTGTGATAAATAATAATATACACACTAACTTTCGCATTCATAATTAATTGGTTAGTATGATAAGCTACAAAAATAACTTTCGTTCTTTAAAACCGTAGTAACTGAGCTCTACGAATCTGTATTAGTGTGTAGGCGTAGCTACGAGTGTCTACGATTACTACGAATAAATTTATTTCTTAGAAAAAACTGAGAACGGTATTTCTTGGCAGATCGTATATCGCAAACGTTAAGCTTAACAATAAATTATACCAAACATTACTGTCGTTTATATAACGTTAAATTTTTCAGTTTCATTTTTAACCTACTTAAAAATGAGGTTCTCCATTTTTTTGTTTCTTACCTGATAAATTCGTTATTTATGAACCAATTTGGTAAATTATTATTTTTTTATTTAAAAGGATACACTCTCAGATTAGTTCAGTAGTTTGGTTTTTCATCATAATCAGCCAGAAGACGTCCACTGCTGAACATAGGCCTCCCCCTTTAACCTCCACACTGAACGACAGCCTGCCTTTTACATCCACTGGATGCCAGTGACTCTCACAATGTCGTCGGTCCATCTCGTGGGAGCCCTACCAACGCTACGTCTTCCGGTTTGTGGTCTCCGCTCAAGAACCTTTCTTCCCCAAGTTTGGTTTTTAAATAAAATAACATAAAACATGAAAATTTGTATGAATATTATCATCCAAGTATACTTATCCGCGATAAAAAAAAAATATTAAAAAAAAAATCAAAATCAGAAGTCAAAAAAATGTTTCAGTGTCCCAATATTGTTCTAAAAATCACACAAACACTTTCGCCGGGCTACCTTAAAACATTATTTCCTTTTTTTAGAATTATAACTTATTATAAGCGACATTAAAAACATCAGTAATGTATTTATGTTTCCATTATTTAATTGCATTATTTATATTATGTACATTTTATTACAGCATTTGAGTATTTGGATAGCGAAAAACAAAATTGTACTTCAGACATTTTATTGGGCATGCGCGAAAATTCAGCTCTACCGGGCACTCACACTGCCACACATTTAGGTGATCGGCTACTCACACAACCAAATCTCGTCAAACACACACAAGTCCCAAACGGTCTACAATTCACCCACACTTAAACGTAAGCTTTTATGAATACAGTGTAAAGTTTCACCCACACGTTGAAATCCTAACCCTGGAGAAGCTATGTGCGGTAGTTACCCGTGAGGTATCGCCGCGAAATGGCATATCTGTGCTCTGTAAAATCGAATGCTGGAAAGCGTAATTCCGCGTTTCTCGAGTGATACCATTTGATGTGAATCGGTCATTGAAAAGTTTGGTGTACGTTTGGATTAAACAATTTTGGAGGTTTACTCAGTGAAGTGCTGTGGAAAAAGTTAACGTTGTATACTTTTTTTTGAGTGACATAAAATTTACGCGTGTAACTTGTATGTTTTTCCTGGATAATTAATTAGGTAAGTTTTAAACATTTAATAAGTTTCGTTATAATAATATATTTTTAAAGTTGTCTACTGATAACTAATGCCTAGTTTTTGAACTGAAGTGTTATGAAATAAACGAATGGTAAACGGTAACGGAGTAACCGGCTTAATCTTACGTGAGTAATTCCCGTGTAATATAAATAAAATGTGTGAAAACCACGTCAGTTTCAATAATAAAATTAAATTAATGGTCTTGCGTAAATTTTAATGTGGGTGAGAAAATAATAACTATTGTGTATATTTAAAGACCCGGGTATGTCCTTAAAATGCGACCAGAACCATCGGAGGATGGGCAGCAGCGTCCTGTTAGTACACGGTGAACGTACTGCGATCTCCAAGCCGCCTGCCAAGCGTGGGGATTATGGCAACACCCCTCTCTAAGAGGGAGGCCTTGTTCAGCAGTGGACATTTAATGGCTGATGATGTGATGTGATGTGATATTTAAAGAAAAATATGAATCGAGTTCAAATACAAAATATAACAACTCTTATTATGCATCTCACAATTATCGTTTAACTATATTGGTTTAGTAGTTTTTTTAGTTTTTTGGTTTATTTTAAGTTTTCGTTTTTAAGTTTTCTTTAATTTTCTGTTTATTATAATTGTTGTCCATAATAAAATAATTTTTACTTCGAAGTTTTTTTTTTTTCATTTCTAAATTTTATATTGATATTACAGTAAATTTTGTGTTGTTAATTGTATTTTTTTTGCTTATAATGTAATTAGAAATTGCTTTTATATGGATATGTTTTGACTTCAAAACAAATTGAAAAGGTAGTTCGTAAAAATTGTGTTGTCAATTGTAATAGATTTTGTTTATTTTTTGACTACGCAAATTTTTATGACTAGTGCCGACAGCATTTATTGATGTATTATTCATGGGAAATAAATAGAACTAAATTATAAATAGTTTAGTTATTTTTTTGCTAGAAACGTTAACATTTGACTGAAGTCTCAAAGGGAGGATCTGCTTTATTCGTAGGAGTCCTAAACTCATTGTTCAATGCATTATTAAGTATTGCGGGCTTCGTTCCTAGAATCTACATGTGGATAGGTTCTTACATAGATGCTTTATCGATTCGTTAGTTCACGTCTAAAACTCGTTTCATGTTATTGATGTCCAGCTTGGGGCGTTGGAGTCTATTAAGAAACGTGCCAAGAGGCTCATCGGCAACGAATCCCTGGTTCAGACTAAGCTCGTTAGTCTTGAGCAACGGCGCAAGGTTGCTAGTCTATCGGATTTTTATCGGATACATTTCGGAGAGTGTGCTATAGATCTGCATGATTTGATTCCCTCCTGCCCATTTTTCTATCGGACTGCCAAAGTGGGTACGAAGAATCGACACTGCTTTGTGATTGATATTCCGAGAACCCGTACGAAGCGCTTTGATTTCACATTTATTGTGCGAACTGCTAGTCTGTGGAATTCGCTGCCTGAGTGGGTGTTCCCCGATAGTTACAATCTGGGTGTCTTCAAGTCGAGAGTGAATAGGTTTCTTCTAGGCAAGCGTGCTCCATCGTAGGCCGCATCATTGCTTAACATCAGGCGAGTTGGCGGCCAAGCGCAAGCCTATGCATAAAAAAAGATGGTACTTGTGACTATTGTAGCATATTTTCTCTTCTCATCTTTGCAAAAATATAATATATTACACCATCTCGACCCAATTGATCAGGTCAAAGAACTTTTCCCCGAGATTTCACCCACTTCCACTCGAACTAACGGTTGCAATTTTCCACATTTTAACTACATCCGATAATGATGTTAAATACAGCTTTAACATGAAAAAATATAGGATAGTCAGCTAGTGGATAAAATAAAGCAGACGTGCTTCCAAGTTCATAGTTTAGCGTTAAAGTATTCAAAAATTACCAATAATATAACCAATTTGACTACCCCGGTGGCTCAGTTGGTAGTGAACCTATCTTCTGTGCTTGGGGGCGTGGGTTCGATTCCCATCTAGGACAAACATTTGTGTGATGAACATTTGTGTTTGTTCTATGTCTGGGTGTTAATATCTATTTAAGTATGTATTTAAAAATATATATGTACGTATATCAGTTTCTGGCAGCCATATTACAAGCTTTGCTTAGTTTGTTTTAGTGTGTGCAAAAATGTCCCAGATATTTATTTATTTATTTTATAATTTATCAAGAAATAATTTTATTAGAAGTTATTTATATTTTATACATTAACACAAGAAAATTCTACATTATTATTAATAATCATTACGAAATTAATCATAAGCCGTATTACATAAAGCAAAAAAAGCTGTTATTGTCAAGACGAATATGTAAAACAAATAAACTAGGTATAATATTGCAATTCATTTGATTTCCGTATTTTAACAAAATCCGCTCACTCTCCTCTCCCCCTTAAAAATTTCCCCCATAGAGTTTTACGAAAAACTACTTTTGTAAATTGGAGGTAATTTGATGATGTTCAATTTAGCCTTTGACAAAACGCACTTGAGCTGTTTTGTTTGTAATTATAGTATCTTAGCTTAGTCTTATACGGGGTGTAAAGGGAACACTCTCGAAGCCAAAAGAAGGTAGTTGTACTCATCATTGTGAACAACTTTTACTATGGGACCAGCCCTGAAATCGCGAAAAAAATATCAGCTGTTCTATAGAAAACTGTCATTGACACTCGACAAAATGTATAGAACAGCTGATTTTTATTTCGCGATTTCAGGGCTGGTCCCATACTAAAAGTGGTTCATAATGATGAGTACAATTACCTTTTTTTGGCTTCGAGAGTGTTCCCTTTACACTCTGTATATTATTTCAGGGTATCGTTTAATATCACGTCAGGCATAAATGTCTTAAAATCAAAACCTTACTCACAACTAAATTGTTTAACTGAAAGTATTGTTACCAAATCCTTCAAAAAGCTTATGTTCAAAAACCAACCATTTATTTTCCTTTTACGTTATATGGGCGAACAAATCCTTCACTTAGTTATTCAGCGGATTCACTAAAGCGCTTGAATTTCTTTAAAATGTACGATGATAAGATGCATTAAAATTTAATGTCCTTAAGATTTATAAGCCCTGAATCTAGTTCGAAATCATTGTTTTTTAGATATAATACAAGCCCTTAGTCTACGTAAGCTTTGATTATATTACATTTTGGAATTACACAGGACGGTGTTAGGGTGCGTTATTACATCGTTATTACATCGTAGCACTGAGAGTTTTTTTTTTTTTTTTTTTTTTTATAATACAGAATTACAGAAAAGTTTATTTTGCGATAATAGGCTTGCGTTTGACCACCATCACGCCTGATGTTAAGCGATGATGCGGGCTACGTTGGAGCACGCTTGCCTAGAAGAAACCGATTCACTCGTGATTTGAAGACACCCAGATTGTAACCATCGGGGAACACCCATTCAGGCAGCGCATTCCACAGACTAGCAGTTCCACCTGTCTCGGTTTCCGTCTGTCTGTAATCTGTGTTAAATTTTACCCACTTATCAGCATTGATGTAAGTAATTTTTTAAATAGTCATTGTAGGCCAAGTTAGATAATTTTTGAAACATTTTTTTTTTGTAGTAGGATGAAACCCTTTGGAAAAGGAAGATAATGTAACAAAAATGAAAGGAAAAATAATTTACGGGCGATCTGAGGTCAGAAGTGGGGGTTTAAGGGTAAAAAACGGTTTATCTCGATTTCCGGCAAAACTACAAGACCTATGGAAAAAAGTTAAATGGCAAAGTTATAGGTAATCAAAAGTTAAAGGGGGAGGCCTATGTTCAGCAGTGGACGTCTTCTGGCTGATGATCATGATGATGAGGTAATAAAAAGATCTACAACTTTTGTTGACACACTTTTAACCTAAAAATTTTTGTGAAAAATTCAAATAATTTCAAAAATTTCGTGAAAAAAATGTTCTCAGAAAATGCAAAGAAACGAAGTTAACTTACGAAGTTTCTTTGCATTTCCTGAGAACATTTACCATAGTAATGTGTATTTTTTTATACCATCAGAAAGTAGAGATTTCAGCAAATAAAAAGCCCACCGACTTTTTTTTTTAATCTGAACTTTTTTTAAATTTTGATGGAAGAATTTTTGATTGTAAATTAGGGTGTTTTTTCGATATTAAGCCAAAATAAGGTAAACAAAAAAAACTGTATTTGTGACATAAAAAGGTAAGTTTTCACAAAATTTCGTGACAAAATGTTATTTTTTTTGTAAAAGATAAAAATAAAGAACCAAAAACTTGGTTATTTGAATTTTGTACATAAATTTTGAGGTTACCCTAAACAGTTAGAAATAATATAAGCACTTTAATGCCATACATTTTCCTAGTAGCTGCAATTTTGTTCGTTTCATTTTAATGCTCTAGGAACCGAGCATCATTTGAAACAGAATTTAATGAGTTTTTAATTGCTTGTCTTTACATTTACACATTTTGTAAAACGTTTCCGTTCCACTTGGATATTCGAATCATTAAAATGTTAATGAAGGAACTTTTTCTTACTCTTTTCCGACATTTCAAAGTATTATTAGAATTTTTTCTTTCGACTTGGGTAATTAGGTCAAAATTATCATTAATGTTAGAAAAGAAGAGATTTTATTTCACGAACGCAATAAATTAATTAAAATAAATTAATATATGAATTATAATATCTGATAATAATATTTAATTCAAATGCGATATGATTAAAAAAAAAAAAAAAAAAAAAAAAAAAGAAACGTACTATTGCTTAGGTACCTATCCTTTTAAAACACAGTGGAGAATGATGTTACACAGAAGGATGATACGACGCCGAAAGAAGATCATAGTACTCATAATTATTTACAAGTTTAAACCGACTCTGAAATGGCATAAAATAAACTCACCTGTTCTATAGAAAAATTTCATAAACACTAACAAAATGTACTAACATTTTTTTCTTTTTAGATTTCAGTTTTTTTTATAGGCTTGCGTTTGACCGCCCCTTTACCTTATGGTGTATGTGTAACCCTGTGTATATCCAAACACTAAACCGTAACATTTACAGTACCTAATTTATTAATACTACTAACACGCAGTATACCTTCTTTTTGAAGCTCTCATCATCATCATCATTTCAGCCATAGGACGTCCACTGCTGGACATAGACCTCCCCCATCGATCTCCAAAAGGGCCGGTTGGAAGCGGCCTGCATCCAGCGTTTCCCTGCGGTCTCTTTTAGGTCTTATGTCCATCTTGTGGGTGGACGTCCCACCCGTGCGTCCCCTTGTGAGTGGTTTGATGCTTTGTTCAAAGAAAAATGTTTAACCATTTATCACATGCTTAGCTTTCGCAAAAACACATTTTCATCCTTTGATAAATATAAATACAAAAAAATATTTTACTCTACAACGTTAACATAAATTAAACACTTACACCTGACAGACACATACAATTACCTACCGAGAGAGGTTAATTTTAAAATAAATTGTTTTTTTACAAATTGTAAAGGCAAAAACAAACACCAGTCCCGTTGGAAAAATATTTTGACAGGCGAAGCGTCCGTGTATAATATTACAGTACCTCAATTCTGATGAATATGAAGATTTGGGTCACGCACACATTTCAAATTGTCTCAGACAATAATAAATCGCAAAAAAGTATCATCTGTTCCATTCAAATTCAAATTATTTATTGAGACTAAAAACGGACAAATTCCACTAACATTTATCTCACATACTGGTAATCTAAAATAGATTTCCTAGTAAAAATAGGAATAATATTATAAAATTACTAATATAATAAATACAACAAATTGTTGTCAAAATTTTCTATACATTTTATTAAGTAAGAATCTGTTGTAAATGACCTTTTTCTATGGAACAGTTTGGGAACAGTCGATATTTTTTCAGCTGAACAGTTGTTCATAATGATGGATATTATGGACCCGTTTCAGCTTAGTACACCCTTTCCGCGTAACCCAATATATCTCTATAGGGGATGAAGATTAAATTAAGGAAGATTTATGGTTATAAAAGTGTAAAATTCTATGATTGCAATTGAGGCGATGAAACTTTATAAATATGCTGAGAGAATAAAAATAATAAACACGTGTTAGGATTTTTTCTAAAAAAATAAGGAAATATGGGTATCTGTAGATAGACACTGAAACCGCGTGCCACTGCTCGTTACATAATAAAATTATAATAAGAAAGTGCTTGATATATTCCTTTATGATACAGTTTTTATGGTCTAGTGTTTGCCTGACCATGGAACCAGAGTCTTAGAATATGACTTCGATATACCCTGACCAACATAAAAAAACTGTTAAAAGGGGAACTTTGGGCGCGTGGGTGGTCAGATATCGGAATCTGACCTCCCATTACAGTGAACCCAGAGAAGACAATGGCACGGTGTGGCTAGTGAAATTTTAATGGGAAGGGCAAATGCTCAAAGTATTTCCCCAGGCTACGTGTTCGGAGGACTACAAAAACTACTTCGTTCTTGTAGAGATCTCGGTGTACAGACACAGACGCAGGCCATAAGTAGGTAAGTTTTAATAAGTGTAATTCTACCCAATTTGGTTTGTTACCCAATACATTATTATTTAGAATATTTACCCAAAACAAAAGTGTAGTGTGTGATCACCTAACATAAAGTTATCTGGTACTATTAAAAGGCTTCATTCTCCACTACCTTAAATAACGAGTAACACATGAGTCGGCAACACTTTTCATTAGAACATAATATGTATAATATTTTTATTTTAGCGACATTTTTATAAACGCTCGATTAAAACAGAAGAGTTGACTTACTGCTTACAATTTTCATCGCAAGCGTCCATTGTGAGATACGAGTGATTTTTGAATAATATGATGAAAATTTAATGGGTACAGAATTTTGCGACGTTTCACCCACTCCAGTTGGAAATGTGTCGAGGACGTTTTAGAACATTTCGACGGCCTCTTTTTTGGTAAAACGTTTCTGCTTGCAAATTTTACTAACTTTTTTATAGTACACTGTTTCAACCACTAAGGTAGTTCATAATTGCGTGCTTTGACAGTTTTTAGACCATACAAAAAAAGTTGAAATAGTTCTGAAATTGCTAGGAGGGACTAACTTTTTTTTTTTTTTTTTACCCATTATCTATGTACATAGCATCTGGCCCCCGATTCTATTAAAGAAATTGTTTTTAAATTGTAATTATTAAAAATACACAGGTGACGTTTTGGTTTGTGGTTCTCAGCAAAAGTTTTGATGAGGAATAAAGAGTTTTTTCAACTTATTAGTTTAAGTTTGTACAATTACGTAAATCTGGTGTTGAAGCACACAGTTGCAGTCAGTTTTTTTCCATAAAATCTTTTTTATTTTTCTTTCTGTTCAAGAGTCACGTTTCTCAATTAATTCTGGTCGCTTCGTCTGTACGTAAAAGAAACGACTTTTATAACGTAAATATAAATACTTGTTAGAGCCAAGAATGGTTTCAACGATTCGGTTTGTTTATCATCGATATACAATACATATAGAGTCACAATCGTGCCAAAAAATTTCCTAACCAATACTCGGCGCACGCTACGAATTGCGCAGACTTTTTGGTTAGTTACAAGGTAACCGCGATCCGACTGCAGCGCGATGCCAGAGCTACGATAACGTAGCGGACAACTAACGTTGAACACTATGCAAGCGACATAACGTCTAAATTGGAGTAAGTGTTGCATATAATTGATACAATCTATGTACAATGACGCTTGAACGTTTTTTAACGGTTTTCACTGAGAGATTGTGACTCTATAGGAATTGTATCTCGATGTTGTATATTTATTGATTTCGTTAGTATGTAAATAAATATAGAAATCATGACTGAAGCCGTGGATTACGCTAGTTCCGTAACCTTTATCAAAAACATTGAAAATGTATTTATCCCGGCCGTTGTAACAAATTTTCGTGACATTCTATTATCCCGGCAAGACAAAGGATGGCGTGATCCGTTCGCTTCCAATTTCCATTCAGAGATTAGTCGATAGATAGATAGCTATAGATAAATAGTATAAGAAAGTCTTGGGAACGAGATTCGTTAAAGCTTTTGCAATTTTGTTTAACACGGTACAACCTCCTAACCTGCTGTTATAAAATTAGAATTAGAAATCTACGGTAAAATTAGCTGCTATTTTAGATTAGGCAGGTCTTGCTCATTAGAAGAAAATAGACAATGTACTTGTTAGTATCACTGGAAAAGATAAATGTCATCATCATCATCATCATATTCAGCCTTTTAACAGTCCACTGCTGGAGTTTTAGCCTACCCCCGAAAGGGTGATTGGGCCATATCCACCACGCTGGCCCAGTTGCGGGTTGGTGGATTCACATACGCCATTGAATTCCTTCTCCGTACGTATGTAGGTTTCCTCACGATAAAGAGATAAGTGTTTTATGTATTAATTAATTAATAGGCTTGCGTTTGACTACCACCTTGCCTGATGTTAAGCGACGATGCGGTCTACGATAGAATACACTTGCCTAGAAGAAACCGATCCACTCGTGATTTAAAAACACCCAGCCAGATTATAACTATCGGGGACCACCCATTCAGGCAGCGCATTCCACAGTCCCAGTATTGGATATGTCCTAAAACTGCGACCAGAACCACCGGAAGATGGCAGCAGCGTCTTATTAGTACACGGTGAACGTACTGCGATTCTCAAGCCGCCTGCTAAGCATGGGGATTATGGCAACACCCCTCTCTAAGAATAAGGCTTTTGTTCAGCAGTGGCCAAAATGGCCGGTGTGAAGCGGCCTGCATCCAGCGTTTCCCTGCGGCCTCTTTTAAGTCGGCTGTCCATCTTGTAGGTGGACGTCCTACGCTGCACTTACCGGTCCGTGGTCTCCATTCGAGAACCTTTCGGCCCCATCGGCCATCTGTTTAGCGTGCTATGTACCATGCCCACTGCCACTTCAACTTGCTAATCCGGTGGGCTATGTCGGTAACCTTCGTTCGTCCACGGATCTCCTCATTTCTGATTCGATCTGATATTATTATTAGTACTGACTTTTGTTTATTTCTATGTGTTGCATGCTACTTAATAATTAATAAAAAAAAAAACAATTAAGTTAATCACATAATAATGACAATCCATTGTAATTTATATTTAATTTTGAATATATATTTAGTTAAATCTGCACTAAAAAACAACAAAGTTCTGACCTAAGTCAACTCGGAAGGAACTATCCACCAAGATACGGGCTAGCGCTCAGTTTGGTGGCTAGGGTCGACTATATTTATTGATGTACCATTTTATGTGAAATAAATAAATTTGAATTTGAATTCGATCTCGTGGAGAAACCCTGAGCATAGCCCTCTCCATAGGTTACAGCGTGCAGATATTTGAGACGTAATACAGCTTCGTCGCTCTGTGTACGAGCAGCTTCATATAAGCAACATATCCCAGCTTTTGGTCAATACATGTAACGTTATACAGTTAGCACTCGATTTGAGCTGTCACACCGTCTTACAAGTGTGATTGAGGATCCAAATAAACGAGTATATTCTCCATTTTGACACGTCTTGTATTATTCTCCATTCTGCGATGAAATGAAAGGAGGCTTACGAAGTTTGTTTGGGTATGCCGGGTGTTTGATTGATTTATTTACTGTTTTCAGCTGGATTTCACTTTCTGAAATGTTTTTACATATTTCTGGCCTCTTGTAATTTTGAATTTGATTTATATTAATTCAATAAAGTAACAATAAAAACTATCTAAAATACTCATGCTAAATATTCTTAACCCCCGTTGCAAAAAGCGGTGTTATAAGTGTAATGTTTGTATCTGTCTATGGCAGCGTAGCTCCCAAATGGTTGAACCGATTTTGATTTAGTTATTTGATTAATTGATTGATTAACTCTTTATTGTTCACACCATTAAATTTGATACAGAGGACAAAAAACTCTTAAAAAACTAATGTAACAACTGGCGGCCTTATCGCTAAAAGCGATCTCTTCCAGGCAACCTTAGGATGGAAAGGATTTATAGTAGACGTAGAAGACGGGGTGTGCAATAGAGGATAGACTATAATTTTTTACTTATACCATACACATACATTCTAATAGTAATACACACTATTACTTAAAATTCTTTAATATAAATATACTAATAGATATGGAATTTATATGAATATATACATAATTATGTAATAATTAATGATACAAATAATGAGCTAAAGTTATATGCTGAAGGAATAGCTGTTCGACATAATGATATCAACAAGGCTGCAACTTTGACAAATAAAATTGAGTTTATTTGTGAGCTGACTTAATCGAGATATACTTAGCTATAATTATAAGAAAAATGTTCAGCCGTTTCTAGCTCTTTTATCGGGGATATAATTATAATTTATTCGTTTTGGCTCTGGAAATATGTCTATTAGGTATAGTATAATTATATAGAATTTTCAAGTAGTAGATACAGACTAAATTTATAATGAAATCGGAAAAGCGTTGTTAAAAACAACCTAATAACTAAGATATAAGGTAAAAAATAGTCACCTAACTAAATATAATCGTTATGAAATTGACTATCTAAAACTGCATTAAGGTCGCTGTAGTAGTCTGCAGGTAACGTGCCCAAAAAGCTAGCGACATTTTAACCACGTTGAATGTCCATTGCCCAAACTGTATTCTGTCTTTGTAGATGTATTTTTAAATTTTGGATTATATTTCTATAATCATAGTCACAATCAAAACAATGTATGTCACGGTCAAGTCTAAGTCACGCCACAGTAAAATTGTGAAAACATTACGAGAGCCTTCTGTGGAGATTTGAAAAGAACACAAAAATACACGCTTTAAGCATTATTATGTTTTCGGAAATTCACACAAACTATACAGGGTGTAAGGGGAACACTTTCGAAGCCAAAAGAAGGTAATTGTACTCATCATTATGAACCACTTTTAGTATGGAAACAAATCTGAAATCGCGAAAAAAATATTGCTGTTCCATACATTTTGTCGAGTGTCAATGACCGTTTTCTATAGAACAGCTGATATTTTTTTCGCGATTTCAGGGCTGGTCCCATAGTAAAAGTTGTTCATAATGATGAGTACAATTATCTTATTTTGGCTTCGAGAGTGTTCCCCTTACACCCTTATCAAAATCTGAAAGCGTGCAAGCTATAGACGCAATCAACCAAGGACGTGGACTAGTCCCTCAATTAATCAGTTGCCTGTTTTAAATGTTTATCGGGACTTACCACGTATTATTTAATTTAGGTAAAAATAGGTACTTTCAAATCGCGAAAGATTAATTTTAATAATCAGTTGCCGTCGTACCCAAAAAGTACTTTTAGAAAACAAGAAGAAACCGCGGCGTAAAATCTTATTTATATGGCAAAATCGACGCCTGCCTATTTATTGGTCTTGGAAGACGATAAATCATCAAAATAGTTCTGTAACTGCGAACAATATTATATTTTTCCACACTATAAGCTGAACCCGAAGTCTCAGAACCATATATATCATGCATATTGCCCACTGTATATTTTACTGGGACATTTTTTTCAGTACATTTACCTCGGGCTGAATTTATATGTGTCATAAATCTATACTTATGTATGGGTAGTAAGGCGGCTTCATCTTCACTTATCACGCGTTGTCGGCAAGTTATACTTAGGAGACACAGTATGGACTCTGCGCACAATTTTTCAACCGACTTCAAAATAGGAGCTTCTAAATTCGACTTTTTTGTGTGTATGTCGCAATGTAATCACTGGTTGTGATCAAATTATATTATTTCTTTATCTAACCGACTTAAAAAAGAAGGGGATCTCATTTTTTAATGTTTCTTACCTCAGAGATCCATCATTTAAGAATCAAATTGAAAAAATATGTTTTCATTGAAAGGATATACATTCAGATTAGCCCCTTAGAGATTTCATCAAAACCGGTATAGTAGTTTAGCTTTTATATCAAAATAACTGGAAAATGTAACTTAGATGATAATAATATGGTCACCCAAGCAAAGAAATTGCGTATTTTATAAAAAAAACTGAAGTCGGTTTTTTTAAATTATTAATTATCAATTAAATTAAAAATAATAAAACCCTTAACTTAAAATACTTTTTTAATTGTTTATCAAACCTCACTTTTATTGAAAATCATCATCCCTCATCATGATTTGTCACTTGAGTAGATAAAATATATTTTTTTCGATCCCACTTTCAATCATGTATTTATGATGATTTTGTAATTACTTGTAGGTAGTTTTGAGACTAGTTTTTAATCTACATAGTCCATTTACAATTATTTACTTTATCATATATTTTAAGAATTTCCTTGGAATATAGACCTTTTTTTGTCTGACTTTAATTACACTGATAATTTACTGATTCAATAATTATTCCATGGTTTTACCCCGCTAAGGGAATTTTTCAGAATCTGCTATGAAAGCACCTAGTTGTTAACCATCACATAAATTATGTGGCAGGTAAAGTTTTGGTTATATCACATCACGTTTCCCAATTTTTTTTTATCCTCTGGATACTTAATTCTATATTACTCGGGCAACGAAATGGTTACGCCGCATTTTAACTTTTTTTCTTTCAAAATCCCTAACTAAATAAATTTTATTTACAACTTGATCTGAAATTAATAGAAACTTTATACGATAGTTTTGTCCGTGTTTATTATTGTGAAACACAAGCACCGTGTTTATTTAACAGATAAGTTCTTATTAGCGTAACCGGAATGATGACCGGACATTTTGAAATAAAGCTTATTTAGGTTTTGCATAAAACTTTGTACCACTTGAGCTACTGTCTTCACAGTGCCAGTTCGATGATAGTAAATCACACCGTCAGTAATATCTCAACCCTATGAGACTATCCTAGTCGCCACTAAGTTTAGGCAGATTTTTCGCTCCACTTTCGGTTTATTGATCTTATCTTTCTTTCAGGCTATTGACTCATAAAAATACGATAAAATCTGTAAGAAATGAAGAAAGAATTTGGCAAAAAGCGACTGATTGATGTAGTAATTTACGAAAAGCTTTAACGTTTTTTGGTGTGATATTGAAAATTCATCAACATCATCTTCATTTCAGCCATAGGACGTCCACTGCTGGACATAGGCCTCCCCCATCGATCTAGAAAAGGGCCGGTTGTTCCCTGCGGTCTCTTTTAGGTCGTCTGTCCATCTTGTGGGTGGACGTCCTACGCTGCACTTACCGGTCCGTGGTCTCCATTCCAGAACCTTTTGACCCCATCGGCCATCTGTTCTGCGTGATATGTGCCCTGCCCACTGCCACTTCTACTTGCTAATCCGGTGGGCTATGTCGGTGACTTTCGTTCGTCTACGGATCTCCTCATTTCGGATTCGATCTCGTAGAGAAACCCCGAGCATATTGAAAATTAGTAAAACATAATTATTATTGTGATTATTCATTAGCTAGCTACACCACGCGGTGTCATCCGCGTGGAGATTTGCTCAGAAACCGTACGTTTTCCAAGATAAAAGTATTTTATGTAATTTTAAGTACCTTGTTATCTTTTCAGATCGTACAAAATATAACATACTTTGAGCCCTTTATCAATTTCAAACGCTACCGGAATCTACAAAGATATTGAATCAGATACATTACAATAAAGTAGTACTTACATTTTGCATATGTTTATAAAGAGTGGATGAAACTGGCGAGAGGCCAGGGAGAGTGGCATATAGGGAGAGTTGTAACAGAACCAAGTTCATCGTTCATAAATAAATAATTAAATAAATAGATGTTTCGTTTAAAATTCTAACACATTATTAATTTGTACATGGTGCATGGCAAATACCTAAATCACGCGAATCTAAAAACCAAGGAAAAATAAAAAACAAAGTTTTGCAATGAAAAGAGGGTCAGGAATTAAAATAAAGATTGAGTATCAAATGCTGTCTCATATTATAAAGGATTTTGGTAACTAGATGATAATAAAATAGGATTAATAGTATCCTTACTTCATCATGCCTAGCTAAATGGGGAACAGGCATTCTTTTAGTTAACCTTCAGTACAGCAAGTTACGTACATTGTCCGATGTTTGCATTGAGTCAGGCGTTAAGAAAGAATGCTTTAAAACAACTTAACTGCTATAAATTAGTTCTAAATATTATAATAGTAATAAAACCCGGAATTTTCTACATCTAAGGTAATACTTTTGTATCAAACTAATCGGAAATATCAGCGAAATTCATCTCATAAACAAAATCACTAAAGACAAATGTTTCAACTCTTAATAAATATAAGATGATTGCTTGGCTGGGGTTTTCTAGATTTAGTTTGTTAGACTGCAAATAAGTACCTACATCAACCGGTAATTTTATTGGTTATCTAAAACAATACGCGTGCGAAAACTAATAAGTTGGAGGTAGGTAGAAAATTAAAACATACGACAATTTCTCGGAAAATTGATGTTGGAGAGGGAAGGCTCTGTTCGCATGTAAAACGGGCGGCGTAGAGAAAAGGAGGGGCATTCGTTCTCGGGGATCGGTCGAGAGCGGACGAGTACTTTGGATAGGTAAATTCAGTGACTTGTGTTCATATTTTTGCTCAATCGTTTTAAAATTAAAATTGATTTTATTTTATAAAATTTTAGTGCCTGGACTAGCCTAGATTTGTAGATGGTTACGCATCTACGAATTTCGGTGTCGTTCGAGTACCTTTGTATGTCCGCGATTTAAATTCACGCGTGTTTTAATTTTATAAGGAGTTATTCGACAGTCAAATTGTACTACCAAATAACTCTGAAATAATTTAACGTTTTAGGATCTTTTTGTGGGTAAATAGTGATTCAGTGTGAATTTATGTGAGCATCGGTTCCATTCTCATGTTGCATGTCTGGGAACGGAACCGTATTTGATTATAGAGTCATTTAACCCGTTTCGGATTATAGTGTTGGTTTGGATCCTTTTTCCGTTAAAAGTTTGGGTATGCGCTTGGACGTATTCACCCATTGGGATGGTGGTCATACCCCTAGTGGTAGACTAGTGCCACCGTCCCGGCTTTTGCGGGGGAATGGATTTGAAACAATACCTTTATCGCGAGGGGAAAGCTTGAAGGAGGAGAGGGCTTAGAGAACACAACGAATTAAATACGTTTTAGGATCTTTTTGTGGGTAAATAGTGATTTAGTGTGAATTTATGTGAGCCTCGGTTCCCTTCTCATGTTGCATGTCTGGGAACGGAACCGTATTTGATTATAGTGTCATTTAACTCGTTTTGGATTATAGTGTTGGTTCGGATCCTTCTTTCGTTAAAAAGTTTGGGTTTGCGCTTGGTCGTATACACCCATTGGGATGGTGGTCATACCCCTAGTGGTAGACTAGTGCCACCGTCCCGGCTTTTGCGGGGGAATGGATTTGAAACGATACTTTTATCGCGAAGGGAGGGCTTAGGGAACACAACATCTGCAGTTTAAGGAATGGTGGTTCCCAAAGCAACCAAATTCCGGCGTAAAGTCACTCTCCGAGTGGTGTTGCGTTTTTTTCCCGTGGGTTTTAAATGTCGGTGGATTGTGACGCCACCGGGGTCGATGTGCTCACTCCGTTGTGGGTTTTTGGCCTTCGTCACCTTCGGGGGTATACTCCTTTTCTTATGGCGATGGGACGATCTACCTGGAGCTGCGGGAAGGTACTTCATGCATTGTGTCACCATCGTATCTGGATTCAGAGTTGCTTCAGTTGTCCCGGGCGGAGTGGGGCGATGTCTGTGGAAGCCGGCGCGAGGACCAATTGTAAGCCTTATAATTATTTTGATATTTGATATTATTTACTTGCATAGAGTAATTGTTAACCGACTTCTAAAAAAGAGGAGGTTATAGTTCGAATGGATAAATGTTCCTAATCGAATTGAAGACAATGTAGTCATTTTATTATTTGATATTATTTACTTGCATAGAGTAATTGTTAACCGACTTCTAAAAAAAGAGGAGGTTATGGTTCGAATGGATAAATGTTCCTAATCGAATTGCAGACAATGTAGCCATTTTATTATTTGATATTTTTTACTTACATAAAATAATCCTAACCGACTTCTGAAAAGAGGAGGTTATAGTTCGAATGGATAAATGTTCCTAATCGAATTACAGACGATAGTCATTGCTATTTTCTTATTTTAACATAAAGTAAATTCAGTTGCAAAGGTCAACTTGTTTTATAAATAAAGGTTCGAATGGACAAAGAGGTTCCGTAACTAATTATTAAAGTCATTTAACTGCTTTGAGCTGATCGTGCTGGGCTGCCAGGTCATACAGGTTCTATCAAGAGAAAATATAGCTCTCAGAACCGAGACGATGACGAAAGAAGTTGATTTGCCTCTTCGAGTTGAAAGTCAATATAATGGGCTTACTTCAACATCACACTTTATTATGGCTTCCATAGAAGGAACCCTAGGCTAAGTATAGCTGAAATATACATGGAGCGATTGTCTCTGGGTTACCCCTTTAGTTATAAAAAACAACAAAGGGCGCCTTTTACTAATGTCACTGAATTTAGTGATACTGGCCTAATTAATATAATCTCACTTGAAGGAAGGTCCTGTTTGAGATGGCCAATTTGAAGAGATAACGGGAAAAGTTATTAACTTCATTACACTAAGAATGTGTATGACTTGATTGTCTAGTTCATCAGTATTCGGTAAATTATTCCGAGGTCTGCATCATCAAATTATGATAAAGTTATGCGGTCACATAAGAATAAGATAACATTATTCAGGATGATCTTCTGTTTCAGGTTTAGGTAGGGTTGGGCGTGTGCCTAAAGAGTACCTTGATTTCCTAATCTTGGGAACTCATTATTTGACCCTTTTGCTGGGGTTCGCTGGGGTTGCTAAAAGATTATGCCCTCTTGTCCCACCTTTTGTTAGACACACAGACTGACTCCGAATTTTGACTATTAGAGTTCTTTTTTTAAACGAGTATTTATACTCGTATGGGGGAGGTGATGACCAGTAAGGATGACGAAATCAATCGGTCGACGCGGTGGAGGGGCGCCGATCCTTAGCCCCATACGAGTTTGTTTCAATTAATATATACGTTACACAAAATATTAACCAAAAGATCACTTAACAAATATCTTAGTGATATGTTTAGTATCCGCATTTAATATACACATAATCCATTTTACTTCTATTTCTAATATTATCTACTTACCCTCGTTTTAGGTCATTTTCTACAACATTCTTACATCTTCATTAATTTATTCAGTAGTACGGATATTGCAAACCTAATAACATTTTAATCATAATATTAGATTAGGACCTCGTCACACAGCTCATACCTATTCGTATACTTGGGTTCTATGATCACAAAGTAAGGTTCTTCCACTAGACAATCACCTGGCCAAAACGAAACATGTAGGTAAATATTAAAAACGCGAGTAGGTATGCATACATTAGGTAAAGTAACTTGTTCTGTGTTAGTAGGACTTTTACGATTCTAGATTTCTCGATCGGGAGTAGCAGTTATACTGTAATATTTTAAAGATACGAATAACATAATAGTCATACTCCAATATAGGGTTAATATACGCAGCTAATATTTAGGCAACCAAATATAAAACAATTAATAAAACATTTAATAAATCAGTTAAATAATAAAAGTTAAAAATAAATTAATCAAGGTTAAAAACAAATAAAGTTAAAAAGATATAAAATAGTTAAAAATAGATAAGGGGGGGATTTTTACAATATGGTGTGCCGCGATCAGGATCATTATCATCATCATCATCATCATCATCAGCCAAGATTTTAACTTTGTAGTGACTTTGTAATTAAAAACGCGTACAACGATGGTAATTTCTAATAGGATGTTTATGTAGATAACAGTTAGGATTAACTACATTAGTACATATAGGTCAATGCAGGATCGATGTTTCTTAATACTCTCACTAGAATTTATGTATAGTATTTGTTTTGCTTAAACGCGTAGAACCGTCATAAGAAATGGGGTCGTTTAGAATTAAATTAGTTATTATAAAGGGATTATATTTAAGAGTGTTCAAGTTCGCTTGAACACAATTTGTTGTTCGTGCAAAGGAGACGAGAATTGGTATGAGCTGTGCAAAAATATTCATCACCATCATCAAAAATATCAAGGTTAAATCATTAGAATTTCTTACATTCGGTACTAACGTAGTAGGTTAAGAGGTTGGGTAACGCATGTGGTAAGGTAAATGGGTTCAAAAATAATAGAAAATGTGAAGTTAATCTTATATATTACATCCTTTATCATAGATTCCAAATTTGTTCTAAAAATTGCTAACGCTGGCTTGAAAATATTTATAAAAATGGGAAAACCTAATGTATATAATCCGTGTGTTTCCATTGTTGTGAAATATTGTTTCATATTATGGGTTTTCACTGGGGTTGAAAAATACTCATAAGAATTGGGGTCGTAAGAAATGGGGTCGTAATAATCGGGGTCGTAAGAAACGGAGTCGTAATGAGCGAGGTCGTAAGAAACTTTAGAAAATTTTGCTCTAAATAAATGTCAAATATAATAAATATTATTACTAAAATATGAATGGGCTGACTAGGGAACTAAATTATTAGCTTGGATAGGGATATGCATATTTAAAAGTAATCGGTAAATTAAAAATTGAACACACAGTGTGAAATACTTTAATATAATGATTAGTAGGAATAATTATGAACAAATAAGTTAAATTAAAGGGAATGTAAAATCTTAAACTATTTTATAACTAGGACATAATTTTGACCCTGATAATGCAATATTTAGTCTAATCAAAAGTCATAATGGTTTTAGGAACTGCAATATTTAAAGTTACAATCGGATTGATCTAAATTATAGTAAATTTCTTAAATACTCTTAAATTAACAGGTAGCTATTTATCTTTGTACACATCTTTCTAGTAGGGTATTGTAATGATGTTAAATGACGTTGTAAAATTAAACAGTGTGTTAAATTTGTGAATTTCGTACAAGTAAGGTCTAAAAACCTATCACTATAGCCAACTAAAAATATTGTGTGTTAGCATGTCACAAATCAGGGTTAAGTAGGTTCTCAATAGGTTTTAAAATAGGGATTGTGGCACGTGGTATCTCGTTGATGTCTTTACGCTAGAACAAGCATTTCTTAGAAGAAAAGAAATCTTCATTGGAATGCTACTGCTACAAATGTTAAGTTTATGCCAAGTCTTATCTATGAAATTTCAAAGATAATTTATTTGCACAATAGGTCGGTTGATATATTGGTCACTTTGTGTCTTGTTAGCCCGGTTAGTAAGTGTACATAAAAATAGTAATGATATAATAGAGGTGACATAAAAATACCGTTGGTATTGTTTATGTAAATATTTTTGAATTAAACTAAATACTCGAAACAATTTCAATAATTAATGAAAATGGTTTTAATCTAATTAATTAATCGATGAACACGTCTATAGTTGCAAAGTAAGCAGTTTGACTTACTGCCGTTCTATGATGTGTCATTTATAAAATCATTAACTTTGATGTGACATTTCGCGAATAAAAGTGTAGGTTTATCTTAAATAGGCTCGAATTTTGAATTTATCGGATTTGGTAGTATTATTGATGAAAAGGTTGCATATACATTTTACTAAGGTTCATTGGGGTAGTTTTAGGTGGGCAATTGTGACGTCTGTTTTGATCTTACCACCAGGACAGATGTTACCGATATTATAATTCTGTAATAATACGTGATAAGTCCCGATAAACATTTAAAACATGTGTTCAAATCGCGAAAGTTTAAAAATTACGATTATAATTCTGGTTTGGTTTTCACGAATAAGGCCGGTTTAAAAATATAGGGACGGTAGCTTTAAATTTAGTGTTCTGTGAAGTAAGACGCGCAACTATTAATGTTTCTAATACAAACATAGACATGGTACAGATATAATCTTTTGTTGGTTGAGTTACTTCACATAGTAAGCGGGAAGTAAGGCACCTGTGTATAAGACGGAGACAGTTGATGAAGTGCATAGACGTAGCTAGTGAAATACTATCTATGTTTATGATTCTCACAATTTAGTATTTGTTATATTTATGTAAATTTTTGTCGTTGTTATTGGGGCGTGAAAATTGTGGCTGCTAATGTATTTGGGTAACAATTAAATCTACAAAATGCCACCTACGATCATTTTGTGTATTATATTTTTAGGTGCTATAATTCTTTGGGGGAAAACGACGCGCATGTCAAATCTTAAAACAATTAATTTATAATTATTATTATTTCTTAAGCTTTGTAACTATCAGTTTCAACTATACTTACTTTCACTTTGTTACTATTGTTAAGGTGTTTATTTAATTGGAAAAAGGGTTATGATTGCTTACTAAAACGGGTTCGGGTTGTTTAAGGTAGAATTGAAAGAACACATAATAAACTCTCTATTTCCAGGTATTTTAAAAACTAAACTAGTAAAAAATAAAACACTGTTTCAAGCTGTCGCGGTTGTTTACTAAAGAAATATTTGTGTGTAGGGTTATATTATTATGACGTAGTAGTATAATTTTGCACACATATAATTTTGTTATGTTGTTTAATAATTATATAATGTGTTGAGTTTTTCATATTAATTTGAATATGAAACAATTTTTAATATGAATTTGAGTGAATTGTATTTTGTTTTTGACGAGACATAGCGTGCACCACATGGGTATTATTGCTTTTAGGCAATGGTATTGTGGGAGTGTTCGTTATCTGAATAAATTATCTTATCTTATCTTATCTTATCTTATCCCGTAAATAATTATATAGCTCATATAGTAAAAATAAACTTATTTAATTTGTTAAATGATACGGCAATTAATTTGACTAGTAGAAGGATGTAGTAAATTAATAGAACGTTTTTGGATGAAAAAAAAAATGTAGTGCGTTTTAGAAGAAGGTATTCTAATGATATTACTTCATCTAATTAAGTATTTGACTTTCTTGTTTCTAAATATTTGATAGCGAAGTAACTGTAAATTAAAACTTTGGGGTCGATTCACAGTCTTGAATAATCCATAACAGCTAGCTAACTACGGTACTTATTATTAGTTGGTAAAATAGCAAGATTTAGAACGGCTAAATAGATCTAACCATAGGCGCGATAAATAGATGTTGAAGGATAAAAAGCATTCGGAATAAATTCATGCAGAGTAGTTAAAAGTTTAGGTTATTTATAGTTTAACTATTCGGAAAATGTAATTGTATTTAATAATCACTTCGAAAAATGTATAGCAATAAAATTTTACTATATTAAAAATTTATTTAACAGTCATTAATTTGGAAAAATATATATTTGATGAACAATGTAATTATATATCAATGTGAACGTGAACGGGTTTTGATACTGTTTTCTAGATATTTAGTATTTTGGTGGGTTGTAGTTCATTAGTAGCTGGGGGGTTTTAGTGTTTCCTAAGTTAATAGTATCTGATCTTGATAGATGTTACTGCTTTTATTTGAGATTATGAACCTAGGGATAGGCGTGCAGAAACTTGGTCGCCAATAGTTCTTAAAGGTGTCGATACTTCCTTGGGATGGATTGAACAGCAATGAAAGATATGCTCTGTATCTGAATAATAAGAATAAACGAATGAGGAATGAATTGTGGAAGGATGTTGGAAATTTTGAGTTATAAGTATGTTTAGAGGTTTCAGGGTTGTAGCGACACCAAGGCTAGAGGCGAGTTGTCGATTTCAAGGTTTAGCAAAACACTACACAACCGGCTCAATATAAAAGGGGAACTAGGAGCTAGGTTAAGTCAGGAGGACGCTTATCCCTGTCAATATTAAACATTGAGTTTATATTGAGCTCATACTCACACGCAGCCTTCATGCGAAGGGTAAACCGCAATATTTCCTACACTCACATTCACCGATCGGAGGTAGTCAGATTTTTAATTCGGTTTCGAGAGCTTATAGGACCCTGAGAGGTCATAGGTGGATTTTTGTAGTTCACAGGACGTTGAGAGCGGACCGAGGAGATATGAATGCAAACCCCCTCGATTGAAAGGTTGAATTTGGCGGGGAAAGCAATCTTTCTGTTCTTCTAACGACTCGACTCACAACCGGGTTCCTCGTAGAAGTCAATATACTATGTGGACGAAAAAAGTTCTTTTATGATACACGGGTTTGCTGTCGGATTGAGTTTCTAAGATGATTATTTCATGACCGGTTTAAACAAACTACACATATAATAATTAGGGCACATACACAAACAGTTCTATTACACGTTTAATTTTATTGTTGAAACTTGAATATGGACAACAAAGATCTTGCACATTAGACATATCATTGGGGTTGTTAAATTTCAATTCTTAATTTCTTTATTGAATTATTTATTTGGGAACTCATTTAATATTATTAAATTTACTCCGATTTAGGTCATCTTCTTAAATTTAATGGGGTCGAATGTAACAGAACCAAGTTCATCGTTCATAAATAAATAATTAAATAAATAGATGTTTCGTTTAAAATTCTAACACATTATTAATTTGTACATGGTGCATGGCAAATACCTAAATCACGCGAATCTAAAAACCAAGGAAAAATAAAAAACAAAGTTTTGCAATGAAAAGAGGGTCAGGAATTAAAATAAAGATTGAGTATCAAATGCTGTCTCATATTATAAAGGATTTTGGTAACTAGATGATAATAAAATAGGATTAATAGTATCCTTACTTCATCATGCCTAGCTAAATGGGGAACAGGCATTCTTTTAGTTAACCTTCAGTACAGCAAGTTACGTACATTGTCCGATGTTTGCATTGAGTCAGGCGTTAAGAAAGAATGCTTTAAAACAACTTAACTGCTATAAATTAGTTCTAAATATTATAATAGTAATAAAACCCGGAATTTTCTACATCTAAGGTAATACTTTTGTATCAAACTAATCGGAAATATCAGCGAAATTCATCTCATAAACAAAATCACTAAAGACAAATGTTTCAACTCTTAATAAATATAAGATGATTGCTTGGCTGGGGTTTTCTAGATTTAGTTTGTTAGACTGCAAATAAGTACCTACATCAACCGGTAATTTTATTGGTTATCTAAAACAATACGCGTGCGAAAACTAATAAGTTGGAGGTAGGTAGAAAATTAAAACATACGACAATTTCTCGGAAAATTGATGTTGGAGAGGGAAGGCTCTGTTCGCATGTAAAACGGGCGGCGTAGAGAAAAGGAGGGGCATTCGTTCTCGGGGATCGGTCGAGAGCGGACGAGTACTTTGGATAGGTAAATTCAGTGACTTGTGTTCATATTTTTGCTCAATCGTTTTAAAATTAAAATTGATTTTATTTTATAAAATTTTAGTGCCTGGACTAGCCTAGATTTGTAGATGGTTACGCATCTACGAATTTCGGTGTCGTTCGAGTACCTTTGTATGTCCGCGATTTAAATTCACGCGTGTTTTAATTTTATAAGGAGTTATTCGACAGTCAAATTGTACTACCAAATAACTCTGAAATAATTTAACGTTTTAGGATCTTTTTGTGGGTAAATAGTGATTCAGTGTGAATTTATGTGAGCATCGGTTCCATTCTCATGTTGCATGTCTGGGAACGGAACCGTATTTGATTATAGAGTCATTTAACCCGTTTCGGATTATAGTGTTGGTTTGGATCCTTTTTCCGTTAAAAGTTTGGGTATGCGCTTGGACGTATTCACCCATTGGGATGGTGGTCATACCCCTAGTGGTAGACTAGTGCCACCGTCCCGGCTTTTGCGGGGGAATGGATTTGAAACAATACCTTTATCGCGAGGGGAAAGCTTGAAGGAGGAGAGGGCTTAGAGAACACAACGAATTAAATACGTTTTAGGATCTTTTTGTGGGTAAATAGTGATTTAGTGTGAATTTATGTGAGCCTCGGTTCCCTTCTCATGTTGCATGTCTGGGAACGGAACCGTATTTGATTATAGTGTCATTTAACTCGTTTTGGATTATAGTGTTGGTTCGGATCCTTCTTTCGTTAAAAAGTTTGGGTTTGCGCTTGGTCGTATACACCCATTGGGATGGTGGTCATACCCCTAGTGGTAGACTAGTGCCACCGTCCCGGCTTTTGCGGGGGAATGGATTTGAAACGATACTTTTATCGCGAAGGGAGGGCTTAGGGAACACAACATCTGCAGTTTAAGGAATGGTGGTTCCCAAAGCAACCAAATTCCGGCGTAAAGTCACTCTCCGAGTGGTGTTGCGTTTTTTTCCCGTGGGTTTTAAATGTCGGTGGATTGTGACGCCACCGGGGTCGATGTGCTCACTCCGTTGTGGGTTTTTGGCCTTCGTCACCTTCGGGGGTATACTCCTTTTCCTATGGCGATGGGACGATCTACCTGGAGCTGCGGGAAGGTACTTCATGCATTGTGTCACCATCGTATCTGGATTCAGAGTTGCTTCAGTTGTCCCGGGCGGAGTGGGGCGATGTCTGTGGAAGCCGGCGCGAGGACCAATTGTAAGCCTTATAATTATTTTGATATTTGATATTATTTACTTGCATAGAGTAATTGTTAACCGACTTCTAAAAAAGAGGAGGTTATAGTTCGAATGGATAAATGTTCCTAATCGAATTGAAGACAATGTAGTCATTTTATTATTTGATATTATTTACTTGCATAGAGTAATTGTTAACCGACTTCTAAAAAAAGAGGAGGTTATGGTTCGAATGGATAAATGTTCCTAATCGAATTGCAGACAATGTAGCCATTTTATTATTTGATATTTTTTACTTACATAAAATAATCCTAACCGACTTCTGAAAAGAGGAGGTTATAGTTCGAATGGATAAATGTTCCTAATCGAATTACAGACGATAGTCATTGCTATTTTCTTATTTTAACATAAAGTAAATTCAGTTGCAAAGGTCAACTTGTTTTATAAATAAAGGTTCGAATGGACAAAGAGGTTCCGTAACTAATTATTAAAGTCATTTAACTGCTTTGAGCTGATCGTGCTGGGCTGCCAGGTCATACAGGTTCTATCAAGAGAAAATATAGCTCTCAGAACCGAGACGATGACGAAAGAAGTTGATTTGCCTCTTCGAGTTGAAAGTCAATATAATGGGCTTACTTCAACATCACACTTTATTATGGCTTCCATAGAAGGAACCCTAGGCTAAGTATAGCTGAAATATACATGGAGCGATTGTCTCTGGGTTACCCCTTTAGTTATAAAAAACAACAAAGGGCGCCTTTTACTAATGTCACTGAATTTAGTGATACTGGCCTAATTAATATAATCTCACTTGAAGGAAGGTCCTGTTTGAGATGGCCAATTTGAAGAGATAACGGGAAAAGTTATTAACTTCATTACACTAAGAATGTGTATGACTTGATTGTCTAGTTCATCAGTATTCGGTAAATTATTCCGAGGTCTGCATCATCAAATTATGATAAAGTTATGCGGTCACATAAGAATAAGATAACATTATTCAGGATGATCTTCTGTTTCAGGTTTAGGTAGGGTTGGGCGTGTGCCTAAAGAGTACCTTGATTTCCTAATCTTGGGAACTCATTATTTGACCCTTTTGCTGGGGTTCGCTGGGGTTGCTAAAAGATTATGCCCTCTTGTCCCACCTTTTGTTAGACACACAGACTGACTCCGAATTTTGACTATTAGAGTTCTTTTTTTAAACGAGTATTTATACTCGTATGGGGGAGGTGATGACCAGTAAGGATGACGAAATCAATCGGTCGACGCGGTGGAGGGGCGCCGATCCTTAGCCCCATACGAGTTTGTTTCAATTAATATATACGTTACACAAAATATTAACCAAAAGATCACTTAACAAATATCTTAGTGATATGTTTAGTATCCGCATTTAATATACACATAATCCATTTTACTTCTATTTCTAATATTATCTACTTACCCTCGTTTTAGGTCATTTTCTACAACATTCTTACATCTTCATTAATTTATTCAGTAGTACGGATATTGCAAACCTAATAACATTTTAATCATAATATTAGATTAGGACCTCGTCACACAGCTCATACCTATTCGTATACTTGGGTTCTATGATCACAAAGTAAGGTTCTTCCACTAGACAATCACCTGGCCAAAACGAAACATGTAGGTAAATATTAAAAACGCGAGTAGGTATGCATACATTAGGTAAAGTAACTTGTTCTGTGTTAGTAGGACTTTTACGATTCTAGATTTCTCGATCGGGAGTAGCAGTTATACTGTAATATTTTAAAGATACGAATAACATAATAGTCATACTCCAATATAGGGTTAATATACGCAGCTAATATTTAGGCAACCAAATATAAAACAATTAATAAAACATTTAATAAATCAGTTAAATAATAAAAGTTAAAAATAAATTAATCAAGGTTAAAAACAAATAAAGTTAAAAAGATATAAAATAGTTAAAAATAGATAAGGGGGGGATTTTTACAGAGTGGTATAAGGAAGGCCTTATATCCAGCGATCCTCAGTGACCCTTCAGAGCTATGGATGGTGATAATGTTACGTATGCGACTCACTCTAATTTGGAAATTATTTTTTATAGCAATAATAATAAAACCGGCCAATTGTGAGTCGGGCTCGCACACTGAGAGTTCCGTACCACCATATAAATTGTTAGCTATAGTACAAAAAAATTGTGCAAAAAGACAAAATCGCATCAACGCCCAGTCGGTCGCCCATCTAAGTACCGGCCGCGCCCGACGTTGCTTCACTTCGGTGATCGTACCAGAAATGGTGTTGAACAGAAATTTGTCACCGACTTGCACTTGAACATTATTTATTATTTGTTGTTATACTTTAGAGTGTGTACTACAATCATGCCAAGTTTGATGCTTGTACGTATTATCGTTTTTACATTAGAGCTAATACTAAAATACGTTAAACCCTTTCGTTTTCACTTTTTTATTATTTGTTAGTTAGTCCGCCGTAATGTTACATGAAATTCTGTGAAAATTTCAACTGGCTATCTATTATGGTTAAAAAAATATAGCCGTTAATAGGTAGGACAGACAGATAGACAGACATACAGACAGACATCGTAGGCTTAGTAATAGGGTCCCGTTTTTACCCTTTGGGTACGGAACGCTAAAAAGGTGGTTATTGAATTTTTTTAACGAAATTTGCTCGATGCACTTGGTCATACGTCAGAGATGTAGCACAACACATATATTATTTTATACCTTCATCAAATGAAGCACACCACATGACCATGTTTTCCATCAACATAAAATAATCCTCGATAAAACCTCTCAAAAAGGATTGAAAACGTCAGATATTATTTCTCACTAGCGTTTGACAGCTAATAACTAAAGCCCTTCACCGATAACTGCAGTTAAACTGAAAATAAATCCCCGTCTAGGTGTCGGGAAATAACTCAACCAAATCATATCGGAAAATGCATTGCCAACAGAACCCCGCTATCTATTTTCAACTTTAAACCTAGAGTATTATAGCTCTAAATAGTAAACCAGCTACCGTAAATTTTATTTAGGTTTTATTGGTTTTAATAAAATTAAAAGATTTCAACACGTATTTAATTGCCTATCTAGTTTATAGGTCACGAAGCTTGCGAGAAAATTTAAATTTATAACTGGTAGTTCTGGGTTAAAAGCTGAGTTAATACCCCGGACTTAAAATGAAATACGGTTGCTTCTGTGATTTAAATTGCTTCGTTTCTGTTTGTGACGTAGGTAATTAAACACTATTCCAAATAGTTTAGAGATAAAATGCAAGCGAAGGTAGTGGGAAAGTTACAAATGATAAAATGATATTGGGAACGTTACATAGAATGACTAGGTTAGATTGACTATGACTATATTGACTACACCAGTGTTCCCAGACATTGTTCTGCCATGGCCCGGCAATTTTTAAACTCCTTCTTTGTGACCCACTCAATAGTTATAACACCCCCAAAGTAGATTTCGGTATCAGCTATTTAAGTGCGGAGTATGGAGATTGGAGCTGCTTATTTTTTATACCAAAAAAACCTTGTCAGTCAGCGACGGCGGTGCTTACGATGCGTCGATCGATAGTATTATTTTAAAACAAGGTAGGAATATGCTGCGACCCGGTATTTTATTTTGATAGCCCAGTACTGAGTCGCGACCCACCAAATGGGAAACGCTGGACTAGACTATGACTAGATTAAGTGGACTATGACTGGATTGGCTAGACTATGAGTAGGTTGACTAGATTATGATTAGATTGACTAGACTAAAACTAGATTGTGACTAGATTAACTGGACTATGTCTAGATGACCAAACTATGAGTAGATTGACTATTATTATGAGTAGATTGGCTATAATTTACATAAATAGACTAGATTATGACTAGATTGAATAGAGTAAGAGTAGATTAACTAAATAACGACTAGATTGAGTAGACTTTGAGTAGGGATAATGGAACTCTTTAATACTAATCCTCCATAAAACTTACAGTTCGGATACTTTGGTTTGTTTTAACGAGTCACATAAGCATGTTTTGTATATCTTTTAAAACTATTTTACTATAATCTTAATTACCTTTCTGCTCATGACGTATTCATAAGTAAAATAAATATTATTTTGAATAGTAAGTTAATAACAGTATACGCTGTGGAATCGTTTTAATATTGAAAGCTTTATAATAAGGCTTTAATGTCTGGAGCTCAGTCTGGGATTATTATTTCGGTGCGATATTAAATTGTTTAGTTATTAATTATTAATTTACTAAATGTGTGCCTTGGGATTGTGTTAGTGTTTTTTGTAATCTTTTAAGTTTTATTCAGGGTTTTGATTAATAACTTGACCTTCTAACGTGACATCATTATCATCAGCCAGAAGACGACCACTGTTAAACAAAGGCCTCCCCTGAGACCACCAAGCTGAACGACAGCTTGCCATATGCATCCAGTGGATGCTCGCGACTTTCTTCTTGTCGGACTATCTTTTTTAATATATAATAGACTTGCGCTTGGCCGCCAACTCGCATTATGTTAAGCAGGGATGAGGTTTATGATGGAGCGCGCTTGCCTAGAAGAAACCGATTCACTCACGATTTCAACACACCCAGATTGTAACTATCAGGGACAAACGATCTAAAAGATACCGCAAGAAAACGCTGGATGCAGGCCGCTTCCAACCGGTCCTTTTGAAGATCGATGCAAGGCCTATGTCTAGTAGTCGACGTCTTATGGTTGAAATAATAATAATGATGATGATGATGATGAAAAAGGCAAAAAAGCAAAAAAGTGGGAAATTCAAAGCGACTTGTTGGCGGAATCTACAGAGCCTGCCGCACGATGCAGGCAGATACAGATGGCAGGCTGTAGTTCAGTGTGGAAATCTAAAAGTGCTAAAGATGGTGTTTGCAAAACGGAAACAAAATGTCTCATACTGCTGCACTCGCCGCGCTAGCTTCATTGCCCTGCCGAAGATACGAACTAACTACGGCAAGACTATGATTACTTTTGAAGGAGCGTGCCTTTATAACAAACTAGCCTCGGAAATTAAAAACACTAAGTCGTTCAACACATTTAAAAAGCTATTTGCTGAGCATGTTATCTTTACTAATCTATACGTCTATACTAATATTATAAAGAGGAAAGATTTGATTGTTTGTTTGTTTGTTTGCATTGAATAGGCTCCGAAACTACTGAACCGATTTGAAAAATTATTTCACTGTTGGGAAGCTACACTATCCGCGGGTGACATAGGCTATAATCTATACCCGTGCGAAGCAGGGGCGGACCGCTAGTCTCAACATAAAACGAAAACAAATGTGTTGGACGAATAATAATTTGATGGATATTATGAACTGTATATATTATTTTGTTCTACATATTTGTAATGTTAATTTATTTAGTTATTTTAGCGACGACGAACTATAAATTTATTGTTAGCAGTGTTCTCATGGAAGTGATGTAACATCTTATATGGGAATAAATTTCTATAAACCTATGAAGATAAAGACCCTTGTCACTTCATCATCATCAGCCAGAAGACGTCCACTGCTGAACATAGGCCTCCCCCTTTAACCTCCACACTGAACGACAGCCTGCCTTTTGCATCCACTGGATGCCAGTGACTCTCACTATGTCGTCAGTCCATCTAGTGGGAGGCCTACCTATGCTGCATCTTCCGGTTCGTGGTCTCCACTCAAGAACCTTTCTTCCCCATCGGTTATCGGTTCTTCGAGCGATGTGGCCTGCCCATTGCCACTTCAACTTGCAAATTTTAACAGCTATGTCGGTGGCTCTGGTTCTTTGGCGAATATCCACGTTTCAGTTTCCTTATCACTTATATATTACTAACTTACTTTTCAGTAGCTAAACTTGCTACTGTCCCTTAGCAATAACTCGGGGCTAACTCACACAGCCAGTTACAAATCTTAATAGATTGCTAGGACAGATAAGTTATCTACAGAAACTGTTAGATCCCGCGAACTTATCCCCCAAGTTATGATTGGCTACGAACTTGGACAGAATTGAATTGCTCTTCTGATTTCTGTATCACGAATATCGAGCACACCCGACGGAATTGGAGAGCTCATTTATTTTTTTTACGACCACCCTAAGAATTGTAAGGCATTGACATTGTCGAAAATCCTTTTGTGTCTCCGACCAATATAAATTGAACTTTATACCTTTGTGTGTTTTGTTCTAACTGGTATTTGGGAAAATTTAGGTATCACAGTGTTTATAAGATCTTTTTGTCACAATGATGTCAGTAACAGAGAATCACTGAAATTTTAATATTAAATGATTAACTAAGGTAAAAAGGAAAAATATTCAAAAACTGCAGCTATGTTTGTGTTTGTTCTCTATCTATTTGTTAAGACATATCACAAGCTTTGCTTTGTTTGGGGTCAGATGAACGTGTGTGCAAAAATGTCCCAAATATTATTATTTCTTCTTATAAAAGAAATCATAATTTCAGCCTAACGTTCCCACTGCTGGGACACATGCCTTCTCTCTCACCATTCTGGCCCTGTGCATGTTGGTAAATGTTATACGTTTTTGAGGTTCTTGTACATGCCAGTTTTTTGCCACATTACCACTCGAAAATACACAAGTTTAGGAAAATAATCCAACGAGCCGACATGTTTTTTTCCACGTTGGTGCCATAACCGAAAAGTATTGCAACACCATTGCCGTTGCCATAATCTCTACGCTTGGTAGGCTGCTTGGAGATCGCAGTACGTTCACCGTTTACTAATAGGACGCTGCTGCTCATCTTCCGATGGCTCTGGCACAGAAGACATAATATACAGTTTTAGTGGTGGCAGTTTTAGAACATACCCGGGGCCGGGTTTCTCGATATATATAATACTAAATGTTTCCCGCGTCTTCGTACGCGTAGAATTTCATATAATATTTCAACCCCTTAGTCCTCTTAGTCTGTCTTTTTCGGAAAAACAATTATACAGTATTTGTTTATTTTAAATCAATAATCTCAATACTAAATTCGATGTCCCTAACATCAAAAACAAACGACTTTCATACAAACTTTCAACCTCTATTTGCCCCCCTTAATTCAACCCTTTCGCAAAATCCTTTCTTAACGGACCTCTAAACCCAATAAAGAATCTACCTGCCAAATTTCAACTTTGTGGGTTAAGTAGTTTTCGAGATTTCGTGTTTAATGAGTAAGTGAGTAGATGAATTTTGCTTTTATATATATTATATAGAAGATTGATAAAATAATAAAATTAAATACAGCAATATTCCTTGCTAAGTAAAACTGTGACGTTAATGATGAAACGGTTATGAAAACAAACACAATTATATTAGAAACTTCGCAGAAAGTTCAGAACTGTTGACATTGAGTGGAGAATATTGCGATGTCACAAATAGACCTACGATTGTTTTGGCACGAATTGAAAATTAGTTTTTAATTTATAATTTTTGCTAATATAATAATTTTCTGTAGAAACAAGTTACAAACTTTTATTTAACTTTCCCTGTTAGTACGCATTTGTGGGACAAGTCTTACAACTGAGTTTTAGACCTGGCCCCAGATTCTACTAAAGAAATTGTTTCTAAATTGTAATTTAGAAACAATTTCTTTAAATACTTTAAATACTACGTTTGCCACCCCCGCCTACCTAAATATGTACATATATATCATCAGAATGTACGACGAAGTACATTCTGATGGACGAAAGGACACAAAACAAGTTCATTAGGTACATGTATTTGAAAAAATATGGAGTTTATCCGTTTTATCCAGTAATGTACCCTACTTTGTTTATTTTAGGCATGGTTGGATACAACGAACTAAGGGTCAGGAGAGAGCTCACACTTGTTTCCTATATTTTCAAACTGGTGAGAGGTAAGGTGCACAATCCGGATATACTGAAACAGTTATACTTTTGCGTTCCTGATAGGTATGTGGGGCGGCGAAGATTGCCAAAACTGATATCAGTGCCACGCGCGCGAACAAATCTTCTGCAGGAGGCACCTTTTACACGAGCACTTCGCACTCTCAACGTCATTGCCGTTGAAATAGACCTATTTAGTTGTGCTCTGAGTGAATTTACAAAGATAGCTTTAAAGGTTTTATGTTATTAAATAATTTAGTGTTGTTGTCACAATGTTTTTGATTAAATGTAAATTTACTACTCTATCGCATTAGGTTATAACCTGTAATGATAGTTCTAAGTTGGAAATAAAATAAATAAAAATAAAATAAATAAATAAATAAAAATATTTACCTATAATTATATTTATATTTGTTTGTAAATTAATTGACATACAAAACAAAACGTTCGCCGAATCTAAAAACAAAATACAGACATGGCTTCTCTCGCTATCCGAGGAACAAACAGAAAGGCTAGTGAGGTTCTCCGAAATGAAACGCAAAGAGGTCTTTGCGCAAGATAAATTTTGATTCTCCGGACGCTGGCTTGTTTAAATATTAAGCATCCACAATTTCACTCACAAGCAATCGCCCACACTCACATACATACACACACACACACACTCACCACCCAAACAAACATACTCACAAACCACACACATACACACACACACACACACACACACACACACACACACACACACACACACACACAAACACACAGTAATTTTGGGGTTACACTAATGATTTGAGCTCTTCTCCGTTTTAATTTATAGTCACTAATCACAAATATTTGGAAAATGTTAAATACTGTCAGCGCTATTTCTGGAATAACGTATGTTCTGATCTTTCCGGGTACCCAAGATACAGGCTTTGCCTAGTTTGGGGCCCACTGCAGACTTATTTTTGTGTTTCTATATTGTATGTCTTTTAGGAATATTTATGTGCTGTTCTTTCGGAAATATATGATTTATGATTTAGCTCAGGGGCCTTACGGCTAGCTGGCAATTCAATTTAGGTGATGAGAAAAATTGCGTGACCGCAAACCGTATCACGGCGCGTTAAGGTTCACTTTCGCGTGATTTTCCAAAATGCGCTGTTTCAACGTTAGTTTGCTGGAGTCGCTGGCATCCAGTGGATGCAAAAGGCAGGCTGTCGTTCAGTGTGGAGGTTAAAGGGGGAGGCCTAAGTTCAGCAGTGGACGTCTTCTGGCTGATGATGATGAACGTTAGTTTGAGACTGCCTAAGGAGTTGGCCGTAAAGTTATCCTCAACCAATGGAGCTGAATTTTACCATGCACGTTTAATTTGGTTGTCAATGCATGGTTAACAACGTGACGTCATTCTAAATCCATTATGGCAGACTCCCAAGGATGCTTTTCCTCCTAGAGTTTTCGGAAAAACGACTTCTGTGAATTGGAGGCAAGAATTAGTACGTTGAGTTTTTTTTATTTTGTATCAAATTTTTTTTAATAAAATATGTAGATCTATTTATAATAGACATTGAATTTTCCATGGATATTTCTATTTGATAGAAACAGACGCCAAAAATCCAGTATTCGTTGCTTTTTTCATAAAAGAATGTGAGAGGGCTCTTAAAAGTAACCCTATATTTTAGTTTGATTGTATCTATTTTACTTCTATATAATACCTACTAAAATTACTTGTATTTTTACTTTTTCTCGCGGAAAGTCTTATGTTTCAGTCGGCAAAAGTGCCGTCCATAGAGACTTAAGTACTAAAATATTCAGAGGAAAGACCACCAAGTCAACGAACGGTAAAAGCCACAGTACACAACTGAAACAAATAAACCAAGCTATAGGTATCTGTATCTTATCCAAGGGATTTACGATCTCGGCAAATGAGATTGCTAAGAATATTGTATTTATAGGTAGGTACAATGTTTATGTATGTAGTTGTATTTATGGAGTTTGGACAGACTGAAGATCAATCTAATTCCATGAAAGATACGCGCACGTCACTGTGGTGCCACCGTTAAAACACTGGCACCACTGGACGTGGTTTATGTGTCCAGGTTTCTTTCTTAACCTACAATAGTTTGATGGAAAGCAAGGCTCAATTGACTGCCAAAAATCTGGGTATCTTATTGAGGGTGCGACGGTACTTTACGTCAGAACAGTTGCTTTCAATCTACCAAGCACAAGTTCGGTCGTGCATGGAGTACTGCTCTCACCTTTGGGATGGATCAGCTTTAGCATTGGGGCGTTGGAGTTTATTGGGAAACGTGCTAAGAGGCTCATCAGCAATTAATCCCTGGTTCAGACTAAGTTTCTTAATCTTGAGCAGCGGCGCAAAGTTGCTAGTCTATCAGTTTTTTATCGGATAAATTTCGGAGAGTGTGCATCAGATCTGCATGATTTAATTCCTTCTTGCCTATTTTTCTATCAGACTGCCAGAGTGGGCAGGACAAATTGACACCACTTTATGGTTGATATTCCGAAAACCCGTACGAAGCGCTTTTATTTTGCGAACTGCAAGTCTGTGGAATTTGCTGGCTGAATGGGTGTTCCCCGTTAGTTACAATCTGGGTGTCTTCAAGCCGAGAGTGAATCAGTTTCTTCTGAGCAAACGTACTCCATCGTAGATTGCATCATCACTTCACATCAGGCGAGTTGGTGGCCAAGGGCAAGCCTATTTATAATAATTAAAAAAAATGTGAATGCGTCAAATTTATACATCTACCAACCCAACATGCACTGAGCCAGCATGGTGGATTGGGGTCCACCCTTTCTCTCAGTGATATGCTAATTATACTGATAATGATGATGATGACGTTTGCGTACACACAAACAAAAAAGCTCCAGTGACAATAGAATCGTTTTGTTTTCAACGTGTCAATATTTAATATCCAAGAAAAAATAACATGCCACTGAAGGAAAGCCTAAAATCATACGTATACTTTTCTTCTGATATTTACCCAGTAAATTTTATTACCTTTCGACGTTTTCAGGTATTTTTCTCTCATACTTATTTAGTCACGGTTGTCAAATAAATTGAGTAAATATTTTTCATATCATAACATGAAGAATCTTATGGAGTCAACACCAAATTTATTTCTGGGAAAGATTTTCTTGAGGAAATCTTGGATGTTATTAACCTATTCTTACTGAAATTTAATACTTGATAAATTCGGAATATACAGGGTGTAAGGGGAACACTATCGAAGCCAAAAGAATGTAATTGTACTCATCATTACGAACAACTTTTACTATGGGACCAGCCCTGAAATCGCGAAAAAAAATATCAGCTGTTCTATAGAAAACGGTCATTGACACTCGATAAAATGTATGGAACAGCAGATTTTTTTTTCGCGATTTTAGGTCTGGTCCCATAGTAAAAATTGTTCATAATGATGAGTACAATTACATTATTTTGGCTTCGAGAGTGTTCTCCTAGCGCGTACCATAGATTTATTTACCCTCGCGACTGACGTACAAGTTGCTGAGGAAAATCTAAATCTTCCCGGTGTACTGTAGATTCAAAATTGTCTCACCGCGCAACTGAAACGCGCCTCGACTTCAAGAAAGAAACCTTCAAAATATTCTCATGAGATTACTCAGCGATGTTAATTATTCCCATTTGAAAAATAGCTTTTTATATCTGTTTTTTAATACATCTAAATAAAATGAAACAGAATATTCTTTTCAATATACTTACAAAGGATTTTATTCAGAAGTTGTGATATTATTGTTTTTTTTTTTTGTGAAATACGTCTAGATAAGAGAAGATAAATTCTGTTCATAAAACTAATTTTATTCAGCTTTGGTACTCTAGGTTTTATAAGTGTGTCTTATTTGATACGCTTTAAATATTGGCATCTTCAAAAGGAGTCCTGTGTTGGGGATGCCATGGAACACAAAGACAAAGGCTGACACTCACACTCAGGACAGGTATAATAATATTCGTCATTCAAACATCGACAACGCTTATGGTTGATTTTCCGAAAACCCGTACGAAGTGCTTTGATTCCACTTTTATTATGCGACCTGCTAGTCTGTGGAATGATCTGCCAGAATGATGCGGACACTTCATTGGCGACGGGTTGGTTTCACGTTTGTGGTGGAATATCCGCGGGATCTCTATTCACAGCCTTTTTGTGACTCGCTGATGGATCCAAGATCTCATATGTCTGAAAGGTAGTAACATCATTGGCTCAGGTCTTCAAATCAAATCATTTATTCCTTTAAACATTATACAAAAAGTTACATCTTATTGGACTAGTATTTTGATACATAATAAAATAAGTATACTACCGCCGAACTAGGCTCGAAGCCTGTGTAACAGCATGCAGCGCCCTTTCCCCAGGGATTGAGACTACCAAAGATTAGCTCTAAAACATAATATCAATAGTTATAATAATTTAATTAACTACATTTTATATTTGTATTTTTATATTTTATACATGTAAGCACAATATTAATAATGGATAACTTAAAGAATAACAAAAAAAGATGAGTGATGTGTGAGTTAGTTCCTCTCTGTGTGTGAAATGTTTGTGTGGGGTGTGTCTGGCGTATGTATGTGTATGAGGCATCGTCGCAGTCGTCACATCTTATAAAGCGTTTACCCAAGCCTTTTTATAACACAATCAATGCTTCTTCTTTTCTCACTGATCTCCGTTAACGATGTTCATCTTTTTATAACTTACTTTGTCCAGCGCAAATATGAAAAGTTGTTCTACCGTCTTTATCCCCATCCACTCCCTGATATTACGGAGCCACGATATCTTCCGATGATACACTTTCTTGGTATTTTGCTCATCATGACCATGATGATCATCAGCAAGAGAAAATACTGGTCTTGCTGCAGTACATGTCCAAGGTAGGCGATTTCAATCAATGCTAGCATCGGCAAAATTTTAATGCTATTGCCATCAGGCTGAGTTTTTACGAACATTAATCTGTTTTTATTAGGTATCGTGTGCCATCAACGAGGGGCAGATTAAATACGTTATGTGACGAGTAACAGGTTTATTGTAGACCATAAATTTCTTCGAGATATTTTATTAAGAGACCAAATAAAAAGTATTACAGGGAGATTACCTACTTGGCCATAAATATAAATTGCTTTCTGATAACTCGGATCAGTTTTATGGGTCTTTAGGTTTTTAAGATGTTTTATCTGGAATACGTGATAGCTTTTTGGATCGTAAATATTTCTTTTTTATTGTGATGACTTTTTTTCAATATCATCATCGTTTTGCGGGATCTTATTCTATTTATACGTAATTACGGAACACGAATTTATGTTGAGCGAAGTTCTAATACTGAATTTTCTGTACGCGTTATATGAAGAAAGAAAATTTTTATGACAAAACTGTCTACTTTCCTTGTACGCTACTACAAGTAAGTATACTCGGAAGGTCGAATTATAAAGTTGTTATGAAACACGCCTTTGCTTTTTGCCTTTATTTTTTTACGTATTTTTGTATTCGCTCTAATGTAAAAGCAATAATACGTACAAGTGTCAAACTTGGCACGATTATAGTACAAACTATAAAGTATAACAACAAATAATAAATAATGGCCAAATGCGAGTCGGTGACAAATTTCTGTACATTACCAAGTTATAATTGTGTTATACTCGAGCGCCTGTAGCAAACTGCGTAGCAATTATTCCGACAAATTTTGGATTATAATAACTGGTAATTTGGTCACAACTTTATTGTATATTGTGGTGGTACGGAACACTCAGTGCGCGAACCCGACTTGCACTTGGCCGGTTTTTTATTATACCATGTAGTCTGCTCTGCACTTATAATTGGGGTAAACCTACGGAACCCTAAAATGTGCTTTGGGAAGCTAATGGCGTCTTCTTTAAACGAAGATGCTAAGAACGCAAACAGGGCCCCGATTCTACTAAAGAAATTGTTTTTAAATTGTAATTGTTTCATTTTTTTTTTATAGTTGCCTCAAAACTGAAAGTTAAAAAAAGTACAAATACCACCACCTAATATTATAACTTATATAACTTAATATTATAACTTAGTATAAAAAAAAACTGTCAATTTTGAGGCAATTATAAAAAAAATAATTAAACAATTGCAATATAAAAACAATTTCTTTAATGGAATCGGGGCCCAGATATAAAGAAAAAAAAACACAATCGAGAACGCAGAATAATTGTCCAACCGTAGATGTCCGAAATCGCTAATCAGCTAAACAATCTTTAGCGACAAATACGCAGCCCGCTCTCCCCATTTGTTACCGACCTACTTTCTCTGATACATAATTCATCAACGCAGTTTTGCTATGTGATATATGGCGATACTAAATCCTGGCAAAGGTAATTTTCTTGGGCAATTTTGTTAATTAATCGCCTATTGGGCAGGTCTGTTTGGTTTTGTTTATGATGTTTGCGTTGCGGTTAGATGGGGTTATGGTATTGGAGACAGGAATGATAGTATGAGACAGAAGTGTCGCAAAAACAGAAATGATCACAAAGAGCAAAGAAATTTAGTACATATAGGTCAATGACAAAGAGAGATATAATTGTTAACGGCCTCTTATACCAAATTAGTCGGTTTTAACTCAATTTTATTCAGTTAAATTACAATATTTGAGCTGGAAAAAAATACATGTCAAAGATACATCTGTGTTTGAATTTGTGCATTGGTTCAAAATTTGATGGAATAAAATTTCCTCGATCAAAAAATAAATCTAAAACAAAGTCGATTTAGTTCATTTTTTTAGTTTTATGCTCTAATGAAAGCTCGTAACAACCTGGAAATTGCATGTACTGAAAGGCAATCCTATTCAACAGTTTTTCCATTGGATATATTTTTGTTAGTGAATAGTTTCGTTTTTTAGTGAAATTAAAAGCGTAACAAGGTCGCGAGAATTTGCGCGTGCTAACTTGGCGGGGGCTGAGGGAGCGTTTTGTTGCCTACGCGACTCGGCTAACAGGCCGTTAAGTTCTGGTTCTCTAGAATAGCGGTACCGTCATTAATTTTGTCTATGTTGTCAGAATGCTGTCTATGTAAACAAAATGGCGTGGTTTCCTAGATAGTGGTATTTAAAACCGTAATGTCGAAAAGTGGTGCTGCGATTTGCATGACGGTCGATGCGCCCGCTACGTGACAGTGCCACTATCCTAGGAAACCAGAGCCGTCTTGAGGATAACTGGTCCAAAATTCAGTTGTTAGATTTATTCCACACTAACAGGGAAAGTTAAATAAAAGATTGTAATATTTTTTTGAAAAAAAAAAGAACCGACATCATGACTATACCTACATTTACAAACTGAAACTAAAAAGTAGAAAATATTGTTTAATATTACGACTGAAATACTTTGTATCCATGGTCATTCTAAATTTAATGAAAACCAACAGGGCCCGGTCGCCATGAAGACACTTCTTTGTTTTTTTTGAAGTTCAGGGGCCTTACGGACAACAGGTACTAGCGGCACCTAATCCGCTCAGTTGGAAAATCACGCGACCGCAAACTGTATCTGGGCGCGATAAGGTTCACGTTCGCGTGATTTTCCAATTGAGCGGATTAGGTGCCGCAATTAGCTGTTGTCCGTAAGGCCCCTGTTCTAGGACAGTGCCTCTATGTTTGCTGTTCAGTTGACAGCGTCGCTAGTGGAGAACAAAGTATGAAATTCACCAAGAAATAACTGTAGTTCCAATTTTGCCCACCTTGCAGTGCAATGTTGGTGGCACTGTACAATGTACATTGAATTCGTTGCTTATTGTCATGTATATGTAAATTTTTCAAAAAGCGTTAAATCAATGTCGATAAAATTTATATGGGACCACCTATGAGATATGACCTACCAACCAAAAAAATAATCATCAAAAACAATTCTAAATTGGCGGATAATCGCGTAACATACAAACAAAAAAAAAACAAAAAAAAACTTTCAGTCGAATTGATAACCTCCTCCTTTTGGAAGTCGGTTAAAAAGGAAGCCTATCCCTATGCCCACACATCATCACATCAGCAGCCATTAAACGTCCACTGCTGGACAAAGGCCTCCCTCTTAAAGAGGGGTGTTGCCATAATCCCCACGCTTGGCAGGCGGCTTGGAGATCGCAGTAAGTTCACCGTTTACTAACAGGACGCTGCTGCCCATCCTCCGGTGATTCTGGTCGCAGTTTTAGGACATACCCGGGTCCCCAGTCCCTATGCCCAATAGTGATCAAAGGTTATGACATTTCATAACTCCAAAGCTCAAAACTTTATAGGTTCACAACTCTCAAAGGTTCATGAATATTCCATTTATGTATGAGACATCGCTTGAATTATCTCTTCACGTTGATTCACACCATTACCAGGGTAAAGTTCGTTTCCAATTGTAACTTTTCGTTTAGCGAGTTTGTTGATACATTACATGATTAAAAGTTAGAAAGGTCTCAAACTCAAATCTTTTGTACAGACAACGGCACCATTTAAGTGATCTCAAAGTTTTTTTACAATCTTATATCTAACTTCACATGTTTGTATGTAACGTGATTTTCATTAATTTGCGATGACGCATAAAGTGACCTAACATCAAATTAAATAATGTTTATCTCTAAAAACACCAAAAATATTACATCATACACTCGAGAGGAGCTTTACGGCCGGCTATCCGAGTCGCGTAGGCAACAAAACGCTCTCTCAGCCCCCGCCAACTTATAGCGACGATGTATATTGCCACGCTAGCGTCAGGACGCCCGCGGGGGGAGTGCAACGACAAAAACGAACATAGGTCCGACCTCAATGACGCCTGGCGCGGCACTGAATGCGGCGCGCGCAAATTCTCGCGACCTTTTTACGGTTTTAATTTCACTAAAAAACGAAACTATTAAAATTCTATCCAAATAAAAAAATGTTGAATAAAATTGCCTTTCAGTACATGCAATTTCCAGGTGTTACGAGCTATCATTAGAGCATAAAACGAAAAAAATAAACTGAATCGACTTTGTTTCAAATTTTTTTTTGATCGAGGAAAGTTTATTCTATCGTGTTTTGAATCAAATCACAGATTCTAACACATATGCATCTGTGACATGTATTTTTTTCCAGCTCAAATATTGTAATTTAACTGAAAAAAAATTATTTAAAACCGTCAAATTTGGTATAAGAGGCTCTTACTTTTATTTAACTTGCCTTTTTAGTTTGGTCGAATCTTGCAACTGAATTTTAAAACAGTTATCCCAAACCGATTGAGTCTTCAAGTCGAGAGTGAATAGGTTTCTTCTAGGCAAGCGTGCTCCATGCTCCATCGTAGGCCGCATCATCGCTTAACATCAGGCGAGTTGGCGGCCAAGCGCAAGCCCATTTATAACTTTAAAAAAAATTTGCTGAAATCTTGCACACGTTTAGTTTGGACGAAAATGAATGCTAAGTGACATATTCATATATTTTAGAATATTATTCTAAAATAAATGAATATACATCATATACATCATTCTAATTCGAATATGGCGGACTCGCAAAGATGGTGGCCTTGTAATTTTTATACCCCCATAATTGGGTATCAATGGAGAGGGTTTTAGAGAAAAATATAAAAAAGAAAATAACATTGAATAACACACTAAATACAATATGGTGGACGCCTAAAAGCTTGTATTTTTAAAGTAATAATTGTAAAGTTATGAGTTGTAATTGCAAGTTGTTTGGTGTTGTGTGTTGTTGTATTGTAATTGTTTTTTTTTTTTTTGTAATGCTATAATCTCCCTTACGATGGGGCACGCTTGCTTACAAAAAACTGATTCATTCGAACACGAGAAACTCGTGACTTGAAGACATGAAGACATCTAGTTTTTTTTTTTATTCTTTAATAGGCTTGCGCTTGACCGCCAACTCACCTGATGTTAAGCGATGATGCGGTCTACGGTGGAGCACGCTTGCCTAGAAGAAACCGATTCGTTCGTGATTTGAAGACACCCAGATTGAAACTATCGGGGAACACCCATTCAAGCAGCGCATTCCACAGACTATAGTCTACGCAAATCCAAAACTGGGGCCTTCCGGACAACAGCTAATTGCGGCACCTAATCTGCTCAGTTGGAAAATCACGCGACCGCAAACCGTATCTGGGCGCGATAAGGTTCACGTTCGCGTGATTTTCCAACTGAGCGGATTAGGTGCCGCAATTAGCTGTTGTCCGGAAGGCCCCTGGGCCTTCCAAGAGATCGTATGGCATGCTGGCTCCATTAGGTAGTGGTTCTTGTGTACCGTTCATCCAACATTCCACTTACGAGGCCGGCCCAGTCCAACTTCAGTTCGCCGACTTTTCCAAGAAAATGTCTGCTCTTGAAATAACTCGATGAACTTAGAAAATGACTGTACTTAAAGCAAACGAGCCTCTTTTCGTCGAACCTGCGTACATTAATCTTTTACGCGCGTGGCGGTTGCTCTTTACTTACGTTAAGTAAGGCTGAGTACGTGTACTTTCATCTTCATTCGGTTAATGCGGTGGAGGTAAACACCAGAGGCTTTTGTTTGATGTATCTTAGTAAAGAATGTTACTAATTTTAGCTTTTAACTGGATGGATACCTCTCTGGATACTTTGAGTTTACTTATCAAAGTCTATGGAGATAGGTGTTTCATGATGCTCCTTGCCGCCAACACTGATTTTGACATAATTATAACCTATTTGATAATTGGAAAAGCATTTTAGCAAATTTTTATTTTTGTATTCATAATAATTAATAATTATTATTATGACAAATGTGACCTATAAAATAAGATTGGGGCGAAGAGCGTGACACTCAAATAGCTTTGACGATGTTTTTTACTGATTGGTGACATTATTATTATTGTGACTTAAAAATATTTGATATTATGCGAACTGCTAGTTTGTGGAAAGCGCTGCCTGAACGGGTGTTCCCTATAGTAACAATCAGTGTCTTCAAATTGCGAGTGAATCGGTTTCTTCTAAGCAAGCTTGCTCCATCGTAGATCATAATCATCGCTTAAACATCAGATGAGGCGGCGGTCAAATGAAAGTAGTTTTTAAATAATAAATATTTTAGAGATGAAAAAAAAACCGACTTCATGACTATACCTACATTTACAAACTGAAACTAAAAAGTAGAAAATATTGAACACTATGTAAAATTGTTTAATATTACGACTGAAATACTGTGTTACCATGGTCATGAAAAATGTAACGAAAAACAACAGGACCCGGTCGCCATGGAGACACTTTTATTGTTTTTTGAAGTTCTGTTCTAGGAATTCTAGGTTCCAATTTTACCCACCTCAACAGCTAAGTTGGTGGCACAATACAATGTACATTGAATTCGTTGCTTATTGTCATGTTTTTGTTGATATTTCTAAAAGCACTGAATCAATGTCAATAATTTTTTTATGGGACCACCTATGAGATAATATGACCTACCAACCAAAAAAAGAATCAAAAACAATTCTAAATTGGTGGAGTAATCGCGTAACATACATACAAAAAAATACAGTCGAATTGATAACCTCCTCTTTTTTGAAGTCGGTTTAAAAGATGTTGCTTTTATTTAGTTTTGATTTTCCCAATAATTCTCAAATAGACAAGTGATTATAAATATAAGGTTATATTTGTAAGGGCTAGAATAACTATGACTGTAATAAAAAGCATATTGCAGCAAAACATTGCCGATTTTGGAAACGCAGTCCAGCACAACGTTCAATTTCTGCACAAAATCCAAGCATTCTTCGCGTAGCCCAACCACACAAGCAATGTAGAGTACATTGCTTCTTTAGCTCGTCTGAATGCATGCCACATGAACGTCGGATGGAATTTTGCACCCTCGTGTTACATACTAACTAGGGGTTAAGGTGGAAATTTCAATTCGATTTCTGGTCTAACAGGGTTTTAATCGTTGTGAAATATTGCCGAGATTTCTCAAGATTTTGCACTAAATGTAGTGCTTGAGTAAGAATTCTACTTTTAGAGACCACAAATCGACAAATTTAGCGTGGATCGCCGATCGCTGAGACTCAGTGGAGTGATGACATACGTAATAAAGCTGGATTTGGCTGGCTGGAGGTAAAATAAACCGGAGCCGAAGAAGTAAAAGAAGCCGTGGTAGCCTATTTGGGAGACTGCTACACTTGAAAGCGTGAGGTCGCGGGTTCAAACCCCGGGCCCGTACCAATGAGCTCTTTGGAGCTTATGTACGGATTTTCATACCACTGGCTTTTCGGTGAACATCGTGAGGAAACCTGCATTTGTACGGAGAATGAATTCAATGGCGTATGTGAATCCACCAACCCACAACTGGGCCAGCGTGGTGGATATGGCCCAATCACCTTTTCGGGGGTAGGCTAAAAGTCCAGCAGTGGACTGTTAAAAGGCTGATAATGATGATGATGAATAGAAACCGAACATTGGGCTAAGTGGCGTGTCTGGTCATAGAACTCTACACTGAACGACAGCCTGTTAACTGCATCCACTGAATGTCCGTGACTCTCACGATGTCGTCGTTCCATCTAGTGGGAGGCCTACCTATGCTGCGTTTTCCGGTTCGTGGTCTCCACTCAAAAAGCTTCCTTTCCATCGGTCGTCGGTTCTTCGAGTGATCGGTTCTTCGGTCTCCATTGATTGATTGATTGATTAACTCTTTATTGATTCTCTTTATCACACCATAAAAATTGATACAGAGGACAAAAAACTCTTTAAAACTAGTGAAGCAGCTGGTGGCCTTATCGCTAAAAGTGATCTCTTCCAGGCAAACTTTGCCAATTCCACTCGAAAACCTGAGCAGCTATGTCGATAAACCACGACACTACGCAATTGCAAATGCCACGTCATCCAATAAAAGACTGCCTGAAGATAAGGTGGCCTAACTTCAATAGCGGAACGTTTCAGTTGAACTGCCTACAGCTCTTAGACAAAACCCGTCAATTCTAAGGACCAAGAAAACCCGAGCCAAGCATGAATTCCCAGAAATTGAAGATTATAACGCGTCGTAAGTAACAATGATCGAGCATTACTCGAACGCGACGAAATTGGGTCATATTTGGATTATCGCCTTTGTCAAAATCGGAATTGTGTTTGCGACGTGAAGGATCTTCGAAGGGACGTTGATAATTATATTGTTAGAAGCTTGGATGCTAGCTTAGATCAAAAAAGTGTTTATAAGTTATAAATAATATACTAAATAAAAGAAGATTAATCAAACTAAATTATCATAATTAAAAAACAAAATACGCTTAGATAGTTGATTGAATCAGCGTTACTTTGCGGAAGTTCATTTTTAATTTGTATTTATGTCGAATTTCTAGTGTAATTCCGCTTCTACGTCGTTTCGAGTACAATAAGGATTTTGGGATAAACTATTTTTCTCCATAGATATTTTTGTTGATATTTTGCTCATTTATGTAATTCATATTTAAATTCAGGTTAGGTTCAAATTAGCAACACAAATATCTATAAAGAAAAATAGTTTATGCCAAAATCTTTATTGTACTCGAAACGACGTAGAAGCGGAATTATACTAGAAATTCGACATAATATACAAATTAAAAACTCGCTTATGTGACTTGTTTGAATAAACAAACCCAAACTTGAGGAGGATACTGGTAGCTAATGAAATGTTCCACTATATAACTCCTGGCCCCAGGTACGTCTTAAAACTGTGACCAGAACCACCAGAACCGGAGCATGGGCAGCAGCATTTATTAATGCATGGTGAATGTACTGCGATCTCCAAGCCGCCTGCGTAGTGGGGGATATGGCAACACCCCTCTCTAAGAGGAAGGCCTTTGTTCAGCAGTAGACGTTTACTAGCTGATGATGTGATACACTTCCACCATCATCAGCCTCTCGATACCAAGTGTCATTTATCGACTTGTTAACTTAATCAAGGACTATTTTGCTACCAGTTTTCTTTTTTGCTCACATTGCTTGTGATTTTATTTTTATCTGACGCCTTGCATCTAGTTTTTTCTTGCGGTTTCTTTAAAGTATACATGTAAAAATTTTGTACTTACCTACTTTATCAAAGTTTTCTAAAAATTTGACGCTAGGTTCCAAGAATCCATATGCAGTACCAGCCTGTATGATATAAATTTCAGGCTTACATTTGTACAACGAACACTTCCGAAATTCGTTCACGTTCATAAATTAATTCCAAAGTCCATTGTGTACAAAGCAATCTAGTTTTACTGTAAAACTTTGTTTCCTGCATTTCAAAGCAATGCACTGTACCAGTGTTGTGAGCAAAATATCTGATTATTCTATCGATAGTAGAGCATTAGTGAAAACTAGTTGTCGATGAAATTATAAAGTTGTGTTCTGTGTGCATTAAAGCACCTACTTATATAGTATCTAACTCTATCCAATGGGATAGAAATATAAACACAGATCTACTAATAATAAACAGAATTAGCATTTTGATTCTGCGTTTTGTGTTTCTTTTAATTACGGCTAAAAAAAGTCAATTTTAGTTTTAATTGATTGCATTACTTCAAATTCTGTTTTGTTTTAATTTTATTATTTAACGAACTAGAAGATAGTTACTAATTACTAATAGGTATGCTTTTACGCTGATACGACATATTAAAAAAAAATATGTTTTGCAAAGTCTTCTATCAGAATACTATCGATAATTTATATTACAACACTGGTAAGTAATATTTAGCGACTATCGGAACTATCAAAAACACAGAAACAGTTTGAAAACTTGATTAAACTTTTTCTCATTGAAGTTTTTATCTTATTTCCTACTTTTGCCTAGTTTCTTGTGTGGTTCAGTCCAAGACAAGAACTTAAGTTTTATTTCAAGCAATTCAATAGTGTCGTATATTTTAGTGCAGATTTTTTTATTTACAGCTCTCTTTTTTATTTATTTTAGATTTCAATATTTTATATTGAGTAAAATATAACTATGTTTATACTTTAAATTTTAATAAAAGTTTCCAGTACCACAACACCTAGCAAAATAGGGGTGAAACAGCGTTATATCAGCGTCCCAAGCCGCGCTCCATTAGTTTAAACTCTAATATAGTATATTTCTCTATGGTTTAAAGCTGTGCTGTCTCTATAAGTTGGGACGTCAGTACAGTGGCCTTAAGGCTACCTGTTTTATACGATTAATAACGTATCTCAGCACGTTAACAGCCGGCTATCCGAGTCGCGTAGGCAACAAAACGCTCCCTCAGCCCCCCCCCGCGCCAAGTTATAGCGACGATGTATATTGCCGCGCTAGAGTCAGGTCGCACGCAGGGGGGAGTGCAACGACAAAAACGAACATAGGTCCAACCTCGATGATGCCTGGCGCGGCACTGAACGTGGCGCGCGCAAATTCTAGAGACCTTTTTACGGTTTTAATTTCACTAAAAAACGAAACTATTCACTATCAAAATTCTATCCAAAAAATTTTTTTTTTAATAAAATTGCCTTTCAGTACATGCAATTTCCAGGTTGCATTTTGCGAGCTTTCATTAGAGGATAAAATGAAAAAAATAAACTGAATCGACTTTGTTTCAGATTTTTTTTTGATCGAGGAAAGTTTATTCTATCGTGTTTTGAACTAAATCACAGACTCTAACACAGATGTATCTGTGACATGTATTTTTTTCCAGCTCAAATATTGTAATTTAACTGAAAAAAATTGATTTAAAACCGTCAAATTTGGTAGGATCAAAGAGGCTCTTAAGGTTCACGTTCGCGTGATTTTTCGCACTGCGCTGTATCATGCCCACGTTAAAGGGTAGCCTTGAGGCCCCTGGTCTTATTGAAATATCTATGATTTAGAATGGACTAAAATCATTGAAACTGACGTGGTTTTCACACATTTTATTTACGTGAGTAATTCCCGTGTAATATAAATAAAAAAATGGACTAAAATTGTTTATAAATATACTTCCTTAAATTAATATCTTAATTTTGAACTCCAGCTAAGAAACACGTCATAGAAGGACCAATGCTGTTCTCAATTATTAAAAAAACTATATTTTAAACTATCACAGTTGGTCACTAAAGTTATATGATTGTTTACGGGATATTTACCGTGGTAAGGTTATGAAATGAGCTCCCGATATTTCTCCCGATATTTCAACCACCCGCATTCTTCAGTCTTCCCGTGAACATGTAACTACGCCGAAATATTGGGAGCTCATTCCACAATCTTACCACGGTTAATATCCTGTAAATAATCATATAACTTAAAAAAAAACTCATTGTCATTCTATTTTTTTGAAAATTGCAGTTAGTATACACAAAAACAAGCGTTAGCTAAATAATATACCTACGTTCACAATAGCACTACGCTTACCACCTTTGCAAACACCGCTGACGCCTATGCATTGTCCCATTAATAAGTCCACAGGACGTAGCGAAATGATTTGGCAACCGCCCAAGCGGCTACCTACACCGGATTTGTCATGTTATTATGAAAGCTAACTTTTATGGAATCTTGTTTTCTTGTGCCTTTTTCGGGAAGCTTCTCGGATGGAAATATCGTTATTATTATGCCCTGTGGTTGTAAGCTGAGCCTGAATATGGAAGTTATAATAGTGTGGAGCTACAGGCAGAAGATTGGAGTAACATTTTCCCCAATAAAGATGACAGCTTATCTAAAATATAGACTCGTGATGAGTAACCCATGCCGTACCCTACCAAAATAAAATGAATGGACGAGCCCAGAAGAAGCGCATTTTCGAAGATAACCAAATGAGCGCAAAGCTCAAAAAATATGCCGTCGTGTGCCTTCCCAAAGTGTAAATACTCAACAAATATCTATTTTTTGTAACAAATGTATTGTACATAGTTATAATAAATTAGGTGTTGAAGTATATGTACGACGTTTTGACTCGTTTTCACTGATCAAGTTCAATGGTTATGTTTAAAATGCTGGTGTGTTTCTGGCTCAACGCAAAAGCATTGCGTGGTAATGCCGCCAGCATGTTGGGTACCAAAGATAATAAAACCAATTAATCGCGCATATACTTAGTCAAAATTCCTTTTTGCAAAATGATGCCACTTCGGTCGCGGAGGGCAGCTTGTGATTGGAGACTAGACGCGACTCGACGCTTGTGATTGGAGACTCAAAAGTCATTCATTTAATTAGCGCCTAGGATTGGCCCCGCTCGAAATAGTTTAGGTTGACATTTTAGAACCTTGGCTTACGGCGGGGTAAAGGATAAGCAGTCAACTGATAATGGGGTTGAGCATTTGGATTGTATGTATATCTTCAACTGTCTATGGGCAGTCGAACAGTTTTTGTAGTGTTAGCTAGCCAGTCAAAAAATAGTTTTTTTTTATTGCTTTATTATGCTTGTATTTGTACGAATAGCCTATTAGGTAGCCCATTTGGGACACCGCTTGACTTGAAAGCGTGAGGTCGCGGGTTCAAACCCCGGGCCCGTACCAATAAGCTCTTTGGAGATTATGTACGGATTTTCATACCACTGGCTTTTCGGTGAAGGAAAACATATTGAGGAAACCTACATACGTACGGAAAGGAAATTCCATGGCGTAAGTGAATCCACCAATCCGCATTGGGCCAGCGTGGTGGATATGGCCCAATCAGTTTATTGAAAAACCCTTAGCCTAACTACGTTGCACATTGAAATAATATTATACACATATACAAAAATCAAATTTCCGTCGAAGCGTGTTCTTCAAATCATCATCATCATCATCATCCATTCTCCACCCACTGCTGGGTATAGGTCTCCTCTTCAGCGCGCCATCTTTTCCGGTCCTGTGCTAGTCTTGTCCACTGCTTTCCTACTGTTTTAACTGTTCTTCAAATAATGGTCATAAATTATGTTTGAGAAAAATCATGTCACGTAATTTTATGAAAAACACAAAAGATCTAATCGAAGAATAAGTGATTGCATCAATTTGTGAACAAAAAACATCGCTTCAGGGGGGAATCACGTTTTATGTTAACAAGCAGCACCACAACAGGAAAATGGCCCAAATATCTTCTTCCAAAGCTTAGTGAGCGTCTCTACTATACGATTTTATTGCTACGACTACAATAGTAAATTGTTACATAAGGGATAAAATAATATTTTTACGTCGAGGGCGCTTTTTTGAATCCTGAACGTAGCGAGGGATTCAAAGTACGTCGCCCGAGCCAAAAAAAAACATTTTGCGCCCCAGTGATACACTCTACTTTTTATCACCCACTATGAGAAAATAAAAGGCGCCTCATATTTTATTTTATTATTATTATTTAATAAAACATAGAGAAACAACTAAAAACTTATATTTACATTTGACACATTTTCGCAATTATGAAAATTTATTGTTACACAAAACCATGAATTTCTAACAATCCGTGAAAATTTACGAAAACGCGGGCTGTAGTTCGCGCGTTTTTAATTTGATTTCTTTTTTTTATTCAGCTGGCGGCGCGACTATGGGTCGTCGTACCAGCCAGTCTTTATTTAAACAATATTAGCGTTCGATTTCTTTGGCGCTGAACGCTAAGATGTTCCAAATTCAAAAAGTGCGCGGCAAAGATAATTGCGGCGCACTTATAAAGAGGATTAAAAACTCAATACTGTCCGCTAAAAGTTTCTTATAGAAAACACCACCTTTGGGTGCACTTCAAGGCGAAGCAAGTTGTCCTTTTCGAATAGATGGGATGAAATTTTTATTACTTATAGTTATTTTGAATATTTTATTAGAAATATTCTAGCATTAAATTTCGATGTACGCAGTCTTAAATATAAATATTCGGAACATCTTTGCACACACTTTCATCTGACCCCAAACTAAGCAAAGCTTGTGGTATGGCTGCCAGAGACTGATATACCTACATACAGCATACATAATTATATAGATTTAAATACATAAGGCTTTTTTTTCGGTTCAATATTATGCTTTATTAAATCAACATAACTGAAAAAAATACATCATACAAACGAATACGAAACGAATTCGTATATATGAATTTTGAAATAATTTTTAATTTTATGCGCGCGTACATTCACCTTGAAAAAGACTGCCTAATGCGGTTGAAACTATAGCCGGAGTGACCGGCTTAATCTTACGTGAGTAATTCCCGTGTAATATAAATACAATTTAAATTTTAAATGTTTATATTTTAAGGTTCAGGTAGGTTCGTTGCACAAATGGCGGGAAATTCAAATTTCCAACAGTTTTCTTGTCCTTGTAGCTAGGCCGGGTAATTATTGTAAACAACCATGATGTTTGCGCAGATTGATTATCATTCTTTACAAAATCATGTAAAGCTATTTATCTCTAATGCCCATTATTACTTACATTTGTGAATAAACAATTTTTTGCTGTTTCAAATGGTTTATTCACAAATGTAAGTAATATGGTGCGTTACTGTTAAATAATTGTACATTATAATGTAAAGAACAGCCAACATTTTGCGCAAACACTGTGTCATTTAAAAATATGTACTTGGCCTGGCTACTAGAACCAAAAAACTGTTTAAAATTTAAATTTTCCGCCATAGGTGAATCGAACCACCTTAATGTCAAATAAATCCTACTCTAATTGCTTTAACTATGTAGGTATGTAAGTACTTTTAATCTCTGTTTGTCTTCTACGACTATGTAGGTCTTGAAATCGGTTTTTGTTTTTTGTTTTCATATTAATTATTAGAATTATTTAGATAGATCAACACAAAAAAATATTTGTACGATTTGCGATGTTACTCTAAAGATAAAGCCCAATCGATTTTTTTTATTCTCACTCAGTGATTTTTTATCTTATTTTTTATAGAGAGGTCTCGGGAGCGGCCTTAAATTTTTGTTTACACTACAAGCGGTAACTTCAACGGGAATAATATCTGGAACGATGAAAACGTCCATGGAGGAATTCCTACCAATTAATATAGCAAACAGTAGTTTGAACAACAAAAACTAATTTATCGTTAGTATACGACCATTGATGTGGTCCCTGTTTGGGGTCGCCCAATTATTAATTGCTATAATTTATATTGAGACGAACTTGATACATACCTACAATATTGTTTAGAACAGTAAGTTGTGTTAGTTAAAGCAGTGTCCAAGAATATTAGCGGGCTGATTTGGTAATTAATATTTTTATTTGACTTAAAAAGGTTCTCTGTTCGACTGTTCCTCTTTTTTCGCCATAACTTTTTTCATTCTTTCCTTGGGAGAGAATTTTGGCTTTGCACGTGTTGTGCATTTGCCAGTATCAAGTATTGAGATATTCAAGTTTTATATAATTATATATATTATCAAAGTGATATGATTATTAACGGGATATTTACTGTGATAAGGTGGTTCATATAACTGTATTGAACAACCGTGATAGTTTATAACAGTTGTCAAAGTTGTCAAACAATGATTTGACTCTGATGAGTTAACGGCATGTTATCCGAGTCGCGTAGGCAACAAAACGCTCCCTCAGCCCCCGCTAAGTTATAGCGACGATGTATTTTGCCACGCAAGAGTCAGGAGGCCCGCGGGGGGAGTGCAACGACGAAAACGAACATAGGTCTGACCTCGATGACGCCTGGCGCGGTACTAAGCGCGCCGCGCGCACATTCTCGCGACCTTTTTACGCTTTTAATTTCACTAAAAAACGAAACTATTCACTATCAAAAATCTATCCAAACCAATTTTTTTGAAAAGGATTGTTTTTCAGTACTTGCAATTTTACAGGTTGTTACGAGCTTTCATTAGAGCATAAAACGAAAAAAATAAACTAAATCTACTTTGTTTCAGATTTTTTTTTATTCAAGGAAAGTTTATTCTATCTTGTTTTGAACCAAATCATAAACTCAAACACAGATGTATCTGTGACATGTATTTTTTTCCAGCTTAAATATTGTAATTAAAAAAAAAAGTTTAAAACCGTCAAATTTGGTATAAGAGGCCGTTAAGCAATGTAAGTCACGGTCAAGTCAAAGTCCGTATTGTGTTGCAAGCAGATTCGACGAAGCATCTTAGCTGATTTAAATAATGACGGCAATAAGTTTATTACGGTATCTAATTCAAATTCAAAGTGGAGGTAATAAGATTGCAGCACTACATCTCGCTTGGGGTGTATTGTACATTTGCCCTTGCCAGCCTATCCAAACCAGCTGAACTCCTTAAAATAACGGAGCATAACACTGTTTTAAACTATCACGGTTGTTCACTAAAGTTATATGATTATTTACGGGTTATTTACCGTGACAAGATTGTGGAATGAGCTCCCGATATTTCGACGCAGCATGCACCATGTTCACGGAAAAACGGTGTCTTCCCGTGAACATGGTGCATGCTGCGCCGATATATCGGGAGCTCATTCCACAACCTTACCACGGTAAATATCCCGTACACACACATACACATCACATCAGCAGCCATTAAACGTCCAATGCTGGACAAAGGCCTCCCTCTTAGAGAGGGGTGTTGCCATAATCCCCACGCTTGGCAGGCGGCTTGGGGATCGCAGTAGGTTCACCGTGTACTACTAGGACGCTGCTGCCCATCCTCCGGTGGTTCTGGTCGCAGTTTTAGGACATACCCGGGTCCATATCCCGTAAATAATCATATAATTTTATAATGGAGCATGGTTTTGGGTCACTGACTAAACTGTTTTACCCCCAATTTCGCCAGGTGCTGTGGTATTGGAGACTTGTTGTTGAATTTCTTCAAGGAGTCCCGACCACCTTGCAGTGCATTACTGTATCTGTTGAATACGACCACAGACTAGATAAAACTACTACAGATACGACAGAATAAACTCTTTTCATGCTCAATTCGTTGGAAGTTGATCTACTCAAAATCTCGCATCCATTCCATGTTTCACAAACCCCAAAGCCTATGGCGTTTTGCAGCAATGATTTGTGGCCGTAGTCCTTTGTTTGGCACCTATTAATTTTGATTTGTTTGCTTTTTGCTTACCCGTTGCGATGGCAAAACATAGAGATACCGAGACGTTAGGTTAATTGATTACGTAATTAATCACCTTTGATATAATGGCTTTTGACGTACTTCCATTTCTATGTATTTATCACTAGCGGTCCGCCCCGGTATAGTACCGCACGGGTATAGTTATATAGCCTTTTAAAATTGCCTATATTAATCAGCGATAATGTACCATTCAAATGGTGAAAGAATTTTTAAAATCGGTCCAGTACTTTTTGACCCAATTTGTTACAAAAATACATACAAATCTTTCCTCTTTATAATATTGTATAGATAAATATCTAGTGGACCCGGGTATGTCCTAAAACTGCGACCAGAACCACCGGAGGATGGGCAGCAGTGTCCTGTTAGTACACGGTGAACGTACTGCGATCTCCAAGCCGCCTGCCAAGCGTGGGGATTATGGCAACACCCCTCCCTAAGAGGGAGGCCTTGTTCAGCAGTGGACATTTAATGGCTGATGATGTGAAATATCTAGTCTACAGGGTTATTTTCACAGACCTATTGTGGTTATTTTTAAATACCAAAACCCCCTTGCAGGTTGTTTCCTTACATACTTCTAACTTTTCTACCATGTCTTTTAAGAATTTGTCTTTTTATTTCTTCCATACAAAAACTAGAATATTAAAACGACACTGAAGGTCAGAAATTTTATCTTTCCTCAAACGATGGGGGATCAAACAAAGCTTTGGAGTCTACTCTTGCGCTTTTCAAAATACAGATCACAAAAATTATAAACAAACTTTCTCATGTTGATAAATCCTATTTATGTTTCCTTTTAAGTGTCGATAATTATGTCGTCAGCTCAAATTCAAGTTTTGCCTCTGCGCGAAACAGGGACAAAAATATGCTATCTACGCCTGCAGGAAGATATACGCACAAATCGGCACCCGCCTCAGAACTAAATTACGGGAGCTACATATGCTAAAAACTTCAAATTACTCAAGAACTATTTTAATTTTAAATAAAACGAATGTATATTAAATTACATTATACAAATGACCATTAGAATTATGAATAAATAAATTGTTACGAACTTCCAGACGCGGAGAAAAACCATAAAACGTGTTTTAGAAAGCCTGTTTTTGCCGAATTATTCTATCGAGAAAAGTTTCACCAATCATGTTTCCAAAATTACATTTAACTTACTTGTATACTTAACTATTTATAACCAAAATATGAATTTGTTGCTGTTTGCCATAACCGCGTAAATTGATGCAACGGTACACAAGTTCACGACATATGCACTTGTAGCAATTTTGGTCATTCTAGTTTTAGTTTGTCTGCTTCAATCATCATCATCATCATCAGCCAGAAGACGTCCACTGCTGAACATAGGCCTCCCCCTTTAACCTCCACACTGAACGACAGCCTGCCTTTTGCATCCACTGGATGCCCGCGACTCTCACAATGTCGTCGGTCCATCTAGTGGGAGGCCTCCCTACGCTGCGTCTTCCGGTTCGTGGTCTCCACTCCAGAACCTTTCTTCCCCATCGGTTATCGGTTCTTCGAACGATGTGGCCTGCCCATTGCCACTTCAACTTACAAATTTTAACAGCTTTGTCTGTGACTCTGGTTCTTTGGCGAATATCCACGTTTCGGATTTTATCGCGCAAAGAAACTCCGAGCATAGCTCTCTCCATTGCCCGCTGTGTGACTGAGTTTTTCCAAAAGGCCAACAGTTAAGGACCACGTCTCAGTACCATAATTATGTCATCACTGGCAACACACACTGGTCAAAGACCTTCGTCTTGAGGCTCTGCTTCAATGGTAAGTTTAAAATTATAAAAACAGTGTCATATTAAAATGGAATGTTTTATCTAGGAAACCGAAGACCGAAACAAGATTAAAAACATTTCGCTCGATAGAAAAATTAAAGTAATCATTATGATTAACTTTTACAATGGGACTCTGAAATCACGAAAAAAATATCTGATGTTTTCATCGTTCAAACGTTCATTGACATTCAACAATATGTATGAAACAGCTGATATTTTTATAAAACAATACAATATAACAATATACAAAAATTTATAAAACAATTAGAAGTTCCCTTGAAAATGATGCATATAACTGCGCCGAAATATCGGGTGTTTATTCCCCAACCTTACCACGGTAAATATCCCGTAAATAATCATGTAACTTTAGTTACAAGTTCGTTAAATTATACTTCCAAGATTTCTTAAATAGTTTCTCAGTCAATTGTAAGTGAAACTAATAATAAAAACTTGTAAATTATGCAAGTTCCATTAGTCTTCGTAAAAAAATTAGCCTTCCTTTCAATAAGCCCCATAAAACTTCCTTAAAACGGGACGTCACTAATCCACGAACTTGATAAAACTCCCCCGGGAAAAGGAGCAACAAAATTCATTTTACAATGTTCAGCCACTGTTCAGACAACCCTATTAAGTTAAACTTATGCTTGGCAGAAATTTCTGGAGCACTGTTTTGTCAGTGCTGAAGGTTGATTCTGTGACTCATATTTTTCTTAAACGTGGTCTGATTCATTTTTGTGCTGGAACTTCCTTGTATATGCTTGCTGTGCTCGAGTAAATAATTCACTTGGTAATTACAAAGTTAATCCGCCGTAACATTACGTATTTTGTGATTATTTCTACTGGCTACATAATATTAAATCGATTCAAAAGATTTAGTCGTTCAAAGGTAAGACAAACAAATACACAGCGTAGGATAAGTTTAGTATAGGGTCTCATTGTCACGCTTTGGGTACGGAACCCGAAATAGTGCATAAACTCTGGCTGGAAATATACGAGAATATTTTTTTATCAATTTATAAGTAATTTATATAAGTATAGGGTCTCGTTGACAGAGCCGTGGTAGCCCATTTGGGAGACTGCTAGACTTAAAAGCGTGAGGTTGCGGGTTCAAACCCCGGGCCCATACAAATGAGCTCTTTGGAGCTTATGTACGGATTTTCATACCACTGGCTTCTCGGTGAAGGAAATCATCGTTTGGAACCCTGCATACGTACGGAGAAAGAATTCAATGGCGGATGTGAATCCACCAACCCGCACTGGGCCTGCGTGGTGGATATGGCCAAATCACCCTCTCGGGGGTAGGCTTAAAGTCCAGCAGTGGACTGTTAAGAGGCTGATTATGATGACACCCTTTGAGTATGGAACCTGAAAAAGTTCATAAACTCCGGCTGGAAATATACGAGAATATGTTTGTATCAGTTTTATATTTTAGGTGAAGTTATAATACTGAATGAATTTTCTACAGCGGTAGGTATGCCCAGTGCAGATACAACTTATGGCCGAATACACTTCTGGGGATCAGTTTGAAGTTTTAAAATACTGTTGTTTTAGAATTTATCATAAAGCTGCGAGAAATTTCTAAGTTTATGAGACTTCCTGTTTTTGGTACGTAACTTTTAAATTTAGATGGCCCTATAGCGTTTATTTGGGATGAATATTTTGGTGTGTAGAAAAATGTAAGCCTCAAATTCTTATTGGTGGCTTAAAATTTTCTAGGTATTTTTTTTTCTATTCCTAAAGTTTTGTAATAATCAAATCTGAAACTAATACACAAAATCCCGAAAACTCCAAAGCTACTACGAATCACAAGTTTGGTTTAGGTTTAAAGGTCCGCTAAGAAAGGATTTTACGAAAGGGCTGAATCAAAGAGGGGCTTGAAAATTTAGTTTACGAGTACAAAGTCGCGGGCAACCTCTAGTATAGCATATTTTTGGGATGTTTGTTTATTTTGTAAAGTACTAGTTGAATCCCGCGATGCTACCCGCGATTTCCAGCTTTCCCGCATTTTCTGGGAGAAAAAGTACCCTATGTCCGTCTTCATGATTCACACTATCTTACTGCCAAATTTCATTAAGATCGGCTTAGCGGTTTAGTCGTGAAAAGCGAACAAACATCCAGACAGAGAGACATAGTTACTTTCGCTTTTATAATATTAGTATGAATAAGGATGTCAGTTTATTGCTGCTTCGTTACGCTTCATTTTCAAAATGGCCGCCATAAAATCATATTCACCGTAAAGCAACTCGTTTTAACCTCATGTTATTCAGCGTTATGTTATTACATAACATGGACATTATCATTTGGGGCAACGCGGCTGTTTTTACTTCGAAACAGGAAAGGATTATACCTACGAAAAACTGGGTAAAAAATACCCAATTGTAGATCGGTGTCGGAAAGGTAGATTTTAGTAGCCTGTCATAAGAATGAGGAAAAAAGAAAAAAATATACTAATTGTTTTCTAAAACCAGGTTTAAATTGGATGTTCTTAGTAGTCTTAATAACCTGTTTTACCTACTACTAATATGTATAATATGTATAAAAAAAGGAAACGGGAACGTTTCTGGTCTTTAAACGGACAAACGAAATTGTGAATAAATTCCCAATATTAGCGAAAATGTTTTGCAGGAAGACTACTGAACATTCCTTTCCAAAGATTTAAAATAGGCTCACCAAATATTTTTACAATTAAAACCAATGAATATTCTTTCTCAAGGATACTAGTAATAGTATTGAATATTTTAGCAAGGATTTTGTAGCCTTTACTATTATTCGGCAGGGACAGTAAAAAAAATAGCAAAATATTTGGAATAAAACAAAAGACTGTAAACACGCAAAAGCTTTGTACTCATCGATAGATAAGAGAGTGAGTTTCTTTCTTCTTTCTTTCTTCTTTCTGACCTAAACAATAACTTGTACAAAATTGGAACCACAGACAGCCGTCTGTGCTGAGGCTGTCTACAAGAAAACGAGACTGTGAAGCATGTACTACTGCATTGCAGTCTTATCACCCCCACTTTGAATTAGATTAGAATTAGCCATACCGATCATTAGTTGTAAGACTTGCAATTAATGCGCCGTATGAACAAATCTTGGAAGTTGATTTTAACCCACTTCTAATTGACATATCGATCTGCAACTTTGCAAGTGTTTGTGATCTGGATGAAAATACAAAAGCGTCGTACTCGTAATGTCTTTGTATCTTTTGTTTCTGTCGTAATAATATATAAATAAATATTTTTCTTTCTTTTCTTAACCAACAAAATAGAACAAAATGAAGCCAGGTGACCTAATAGTTAAACTTTTCAATTAACAATTATAATTTCTACTTAGTAAACCTCTCGTGTTTGGTAGCCTTTGGTATGTTTTAACGAGTCACATAGGTGTGTATTTTATTTTATTAAACTTCTAGTATACGTCTACTGCTGAACAAAGGCCTCCCTTTTTGAGTTGCCATAATCCACACGCTTGACAGGCGGCTTGGGGATTGCAGTACGTTCACCGTCTACTAACAAGACGCTGCTGCCGATCCCCTGGTGTTTCTGGTCGCAGTTTTAGGACATACCCGGGTCTCTACAGATTTGTCACATCACCGAATATAAATACGAAATCTACCAAAACTTGGGCTCGATATCAGATGTTCCAAACTTGGCTCCGAGTGCGGCCCACTTGGCAACGTTTGGGCTCGCTTGTTTCACTTTTATATTTATGCGCGTCTAAACTATAGCCTAGCAGCCAGTGGTCTGAAGATTATCTTTAACTGAAGACAGATTAAAATAAATGGGTCGTAACAAAATTTTAAGTATAAAACTTTTTATTTGACGTATCTCTAGTGTATTTCTGCTTTAACGTCGTATCAAGTACTTAAATTAGGTAAAAAGTATTTAAGTATGAATTATTTATCATGACCATCATTGTCATCAACCATTTTTCACCGACTGCTGATTTATAGGTCTGCGCCATCTTTTTCAGTCCTGTGACAGCCTCATCCACTGCTTTTCTGCTGCTTTAACGATGTCGCTCGACCAGCTGGTGATCAGCCCGGTGGTCGCTTTCCATTCCGCGGCCACCATTCTGTGACTGCTTTGGTCCACCGTCCATCTTCCCTTCTGACCAAGTGTCCTGCCATCTCTACTGGAGTCTCGTGAACCTTCGTTCTACGTCGAATTTCCACGTTTGATATATAATAATTTTTAAGAAAAATAATTAATTCTGCACTCGCAGGGAAACGCAAGATGCAGGCCGCTTCCAACCGGCCCTTTTGGAGATCGATGTGGTAGGCCTATGTCCAGCAGTAGACGTCCTATGGCTGAAATGACGATGATGATGAATTAATTCTGAAACGAAAATTAGTTATACCTGAAACTATTTTTTTTGTATCTAGTTTTGAAGATAAACTTCCACAAAGTAGCGCCTGATTCAATCAACTAATTTTAAATTCTACAATTTACCGACTACCACAGTCACCACTAGAAAATTGGCTGCATCCTCTTGACTCCCTACACAGCTCACCAACAAACTGGACCTGGTTAACCTCTAAGAGACGTGTAGGTTTGTTTCTTTTGCATTTTATACCGCTCTTTTTGGGGAATTTGTGGAAAGCTTTTTTATCTCATTCTTGCGTTGGAATTTCACTACCGCACATACTGACACTGTTGCAATGCTTATCCTTACATCTTGCAATGCTTGATATCCCACACCGTCCGGTTTTTTCGCTACTTTCTTCCCCAGACGTACAAAGTGTGTAATTTCCTTCTTTAAAGGTCTTCCTACCGAGCTTCAATAAGGAGCGTTTTAAAAAGAGTGTCTAAAAATATATTTAGAAACACAAAAATTTACAACGCTGCTAGTGTTGAAGATAATTATATATAAACAGTGGTAACCACTTACCATCAGGAGGACCACTTGCTTGCATATTGCTTTTTTTCAAGAACTTTTTTTAATTTAGAATAAGCGATAAAAATGCGGTCTACGGTTCTTCATGATAGCCTAAAAAATACTGATTCGCTTAGGCATTAAATAAAAAAAAACAAAAAACTTTTAAAGAACGAAGGAAAAATTTGTTATAATATAACAATTATAATAAAATCTAAGTTTGTTAACTTAATAACCTAACTGCCCTAATGATCCAATAAAACAAAGTCTGGTATTCCGGGAGTGACAAATGCCTATGTCACTCCAGTCCAGTTGTCACTTCATTGCAACATCCTCCCCTTTGACCTCCACTCTGAACGACAGCCTGCCATCTGCATCAACTGGATATCCGTGACTCTCACAATGTCGTTCGTCTATCTAGAATACTGAATAGATCTAGAAGATAAATTAATAAAGTGCAACCCTAAATGTAGCGCAAAATAAAACCGTCAAAATTTTAATTTGCATCTCAACCGAAAGTAGCGAACGCAAAATAAAGTCCGCAAAGAAAAGCGTAATAAGCAATTCGTTTGCCTTTTCTTAAAATAGAATTAAGCCATTTAAAAACATTGTGAGTCGGCGTCACTCGCCTGCAGTGTAGAAAGTTCTGGAACTTTCTAGAGGATTCTGGTAAAATCTTTTCCATTTGTACGTTTACTTACAAGTGGCTTGTTTTTATAACATTTTTAGTAGAATTATACAAAATTAAATTTAGTTCAGACCCTTGGTTACGAGGGCGAACCTAAACAAACTTACTAATGGATGTTGGTCTACATTTTAAGAGGCAGCGGAAGATGAATAAAGGAATAAGTATTCTGATTATATATAAAAAAAACAGTTTCCAAAAAAGTTACTGATTTCTAAATGTAATCATTGTAAATTTATATGATTATTTACGGGATATTTACCGTGGTAAGGTTGTGGAATGAGCTCCCGATATTTTGGCGCAGTTACATGCACCATGTTCACGGGAAGACTGATCGGGAGATCGGGAGCTCATTCCACAACCTTGCCACGGTAAATATCCCGTAAATAATCATATAACTTTAGTGAACAACCGTGATAGTTTAAAACAGTGTTATCATTGTAAGTCTGGATGTAACAACGTATCTGTACCTACTTAATAAGTTAATTTAAAAAATAAAAAAAACACAGTGAAAAGTAATAATTCTCTAGTTTGTTAAGACATATTTTAGGGCCTTAATTTGATGTCCTAAAAATCAATAGCAAACAATAAATATTAATTATGTCTTGTTATTTTCATCTTATAAACAATAACATATTTTTTTCTTATTTTTGTATTTGTAAAAGGTAAATTGTAATTATAGAGACAAATTTTATAATGACGAAATTCATAGATATAATAAAACGCATTCTGTATTGACAATTTCCAAACCCTATTTGAGTTTGCAATATTCCTCGAGAGTCAGACCACTATTAAGTTAGGTATGCACATATTGCATGCATTGCTGCAACTATTTGTCAGCTCATTTTCAAAATGGAGGTATAATTTTAATTCTGTTTTAAACTATCACGGTTGTTAACCAATGTTATATGATTATTTACGGGATATTTACCGTGGTAAGGCTGTGGTTGAGGTTGTGGTGCATGTAACTACGCCAAAATATCGGGAACTCATTCCACAACCTTGCCACGGTAAATATCCCGTAAATAATCATAGTATATAATTTTTTTTATTATTTATAAGTTAATTTAGAACTACTTTTTATATATATTGAAGTGTTATTTCCATACTTTATTTGAATGTTGTAGACGTTTCTCAATTGTTTATGATAACATAAAAAAAAATACTAAGAAATTTCACCCATGTCAAAATTCTCTCAGGAAACCTATTTTTTTCCATTCTGTTTTTGCGTGAAAGAGATATCAACAAAAACGGACTTAGAATTTTGTTGTATGAGGATTTATTAGATTGCATAATAACTTGATTTATATTACATTATTGGCCAACGCTTTGCCATGGTTCGCTGCGCTCTCCTAACATGGTCCATCCCTCAGCTGGTAACCCAACTTTATTAAATTACCCTGTCTGGGAAGTGTATAAATTGTCAAATTTATCGCCCGCTCTCGCGTGTAGAAAATAGTCACTGTTTGATGTGAACGTAGGGTTACCATGTCTTAATCTCAAATCTGATTTCTCACACAAAACTCATCTGTAGAATTGGGAATCTGTAGACATGGGTACAATTCATAAATATAAAACTGCATAATTAATGCGCTAAAAATAAATATTTGTAGTTATATCTTCAGATTTAAAGTAATAGAATCATTTCTAAAATAAGGCTACAATTGCTACAACAGTCTGACTTAATAATAATAGAATAAAATATAATAGTTAATTTTCCGTTTTCAGACTTATACTCTCAAATCTTTTTGACAGTAAAACCCAGCTTTATTTTAAAACACAAAGATTGAATAATTTTATTCTATTCTTACTCTTTAATACACAAAACAACTCAAATGAGATCATTTAAAAAAAATATCACTGGTGTAGAAACTACCAAAACAACATAATTATATCGAGGTAGTTGAGATGAAAAAAAAACAGTCGAATTGATAACCTCCACCTTTTTGAAGTCGGTTAAAAATATTGAGGTATGAACTTTTTAAAACCGACCGTTCAATCTCAATGTCTGGTAACCCTACACGTGCGTAGGCCACTTTATATGAAGGCTCATTTGCGTTGAAAAATATGGTGCAGCTGGGCCTTATTAGGTTAGAGGGGGTCAAAGTGACTCTTTTCACGAGTGAATTGTATTTTCTTCAGTTCATTAGGACCACTGACCTCTAAAAGTCACTAGTGGGTTGAAAACTTTATGCTACTGAATTGGTAAATTTTGTGCAAGACAAATGGCAAAGTATTACTATTTGCTGCGTAAAAAAATCACACCGACATAGCCCACCATATTAGCAAGTTAAATTTGCAGTGGGTAGGGCCGATGGGGCCGAAAGGTTCTCGAATGTGGACCACGGACCTCTAAGCGCAGCGTAGGACGTCCACCCACAAGATGGACAGACGATCTAAAAGAGACGGCAGGGAAACGCTAGATGCATACCGCTTCCAACCGGCCCTTATGGAGATCGATGGAGGAGGCCTATGTCCAGCAGTGGCCGTCCTATGGCTGAAATGATGATGATGATGATGATGAATTTGAGCAAGTCAAATGGCAAAAACTACTACTTGCTGAGTTATTTTTTTTATTGAAAATGGTGAAAACTCTCAGTTTACTTTGTGGCATTAGATGTTACTATTTATGCGGAGAAAACGTGTTGTACAGCCTAAAAGCTTAGGCCCGGCGCGCACGGGTGACTTTAGTCATCGTGTCAGCAGTGCAAGTACCGATCTTTATCGATCGTCAAATTTGACAGTTGATATCATCAAATTCGATAAAATGCAATTTGATCAGTACTCGCTATGATCGATTCTATGGCATTTTTATCAAATTTGAGAACCATACAGAACTGTACTTGCACTGTTTTTTTTTTTGTTACTCTGTTGCAAATCGGTAATGTTTTAAAGTGCGTGCATATTGGGTAGCAACAGAGTGTGGGTACTTCCATATTATATCTATCCTAGACTGAGATCCAGAGTGTCAAAATAGTCACGGTCACAAAAGTCACTCCTGCGCGTTAGACTTTACACGTATAACGCGGTGATCAGAGTGTCTGAAGTAATAAAAAATCTTGGCCAATTACGGTCGTGACGAGTTGAAATTATGACCAGTTACCGACTACTTGCCTATTAATGGACGATTTGGTATCTCACCGTAGAAATGAAGTACAAATCCAAATAATGCAATCGACGATCGTAGTAAATATTTTCACGAATCCGGTCTGGCTAATCAGGGGACTTACTACTAGCTCTTAACGCGGACTTGAATTAGCGCTAAAACAGCGCAGTTTGGAAAATCACGCGAACGTGAACCTTCGTGCCAAAAACGGTTTGCGGTCGTGCATCTTTTATCATCACCTAAGCAGAATCGCTTAAAACAGGTAGCCGTAAAGAGCCAGGTGCATGTTTGACTGTTGATTTTGGCTACGTTGCCTACTATAGTTAAGCGTGGATTATACATTTCACCAAAGTTTCATCTGCACGCAGTTGTTTGTTCTTATATTTGCATTTTCTTATATTTTCTTCTTCTTCTTCTTCTTCTTAGTCGTTTCGCTCTTGGCAGAGCAGTCGTGGTCGTCAAGAAGTAGTATTGGACGGGGCAGATAGGATGCGCTTCACGAAGTCTCGCCATCTCTCTCTGCTGGAGGTCATCCTGCTGCACTCGTTTAAGGGACCACCCGCTGCAGACTTGATCTGGTCGGTCCATCGCATGGGTGACCTCCCGTGCATTCTAGTGCCTTCCACCTTTCCCTGGACAACGAGGCCTTCTACATTTTTCTTACTTTGACATAATCGTCTGTAGCTAATGTCAGTCGCGTACGTCGGGCATGCGTACAAATATTCATCGCGTTTTATATAGATACAGCGAAGCTGATGATCAGCGACACGGGAGTTTGCAATATTATAATTATGATGCGTCCGAAGATATTATACGTCAATATGATATGTAAAGCAATATACGTCAATATACGCTATATAAAGCTATATACGCTGGCGTATGATGTCAGCGACCGAAGTCAGTGACCGATGTCAGCGTAGAAGAAAAAGTTAGACCACAATAGCCACAAATGCCACAAACCAACAGAAATTCATACGTAAACTTTCACATTTGTAATGTAACGTCTTACAAAGTCTGCATTATAGTTTCGTGAACAGTTTAAGCCTAAAACAACTAACCATTTAGCCAAACCTAACCATTTAACTTTGACATAACTTCTAAGCTACGTTTATCTACCTACGAGAAATACGAAACAATTATAAGTTGCCAAAGTTTCATGCCAAATGTATTCAAGTTGAATAATTGAACTAAACTGCGTTACACAGAATGGCTGTCCTATGCCCAAAGGAGGTCTTTGAACCCATAGTTATTAACTACTTTATAGGAGTGAGACCATCCCTGAAATTGCCGAAAAAGAAGTTGTGTATTTGTTTAAAATTATTCCATTGAGTTATAATGTAATTATTTTATGAGTCAGATGGGTTTTTTTTCGTGAATTCAGTGTTGGACCAATATTAAAAGTTGTACATACTGATGACTAAAATAATAACGTTTTAAATTAGTACCACGTTTCCGCTAACTTACTGACACAGTAAATAATTATTTCTCAATTCTAACATAACACAATCAAAATCTTATTCCAACCCTATAGCTAAATGTTACATGTACAGAATTGATGTGAGGGCTACGATAACCCTTCTTGTAAACAGAGATCATAGCAAGCGTCTGTTTTGAAGTGAAGTTTGAAGCGGAGTAACGACACTGTATCTTACAAGACAGTGACTGGTTTTCCAGTACTTAAATAGTTTTATAATATTTTTTCCTGGGCTAGCGCCTTTATTAACTAAACAAAATACAAGCTAAAACTAAAACTACAAATACAGTTAGACTGCCCATAGACCGTTGAAGGTCTAAAGACAATCCAAATGCTCAAGCCCACTAGCAGTTGGCAACGTACCCAGCATGCTGGCGGCATTACCACGTTGAATGGCAATGCTTATGCGTTGAACCAGAAACACGCCAGCATTTTGGTCACGCGTCGCATTAACCAGGCGCTCTGAAAGATTTTATAATTCACCTTGCGAAGACTTACTACGTTAACGTCGGTCATACGTAGCATATACGAACTCGCATCATATCAATATCACTATCAAATTATTTTCGCAAAGAAGATAATTAAGTACTTATAATTTAGGATAATGCTTAAGCATTTTTTTTTGCTATTTGTTATTAATATTAACAAGAATACATTCCGGCTTTATTTTTATTTTTTATTTAATATTAGCGACCCGCCCGCCCGTCTTCGCACGGGTGTAATTTACGTGCGAAGCCGGGGTGGGTCGCTAGTTATATATATATATAAACATTCCGTGAAAATGTATCTAACTGATGGTGAAAACCGCATCAAAATCCGTTGCGTGGTTTAGGAGGATTTAGCGGCCATACAGACATACAGACAGACAGACAGACGCGGAAAGTGACTTCAATTTATACTATGTAGAGAAGAGATAGAGAAGATGCTACTCCAAGGACACAGGGTCCGTGACTTTTATTATATTTAACTGAACTTTTTTGTTAACTTGAACGAACTTACTTAAGCTATTTCAGGGAGGAACGTCTGCGTGACTCTTTCTTTGTCCAAGGTTTCATACCAGTCCTGCCACTTCCGGACTGATTCCTCACGTATCATCCGACTCATCATTACATTCCGACTTTATTTATTTAATACTTTATTGCACACTTACAAATATAATTCGGTTGGAACAAATGGTACGTAAGTGTGCATCAAAAATACCTTACGGCGGGCCGTAGTGCCAAGCGATACGCACGCGCGCGCCCATTCACCTTGAAAAAGACTGCCTTATGCGGTTGAAACTATAGTCGGAGTGACCGGCTTAATCTTACGTGAGTAATTGTAATATAAATAAAATGTGTGAAAACCGCGTCAGTTTCTATAATAAGACTAAAGTTTTACAAGATATACATAACCTAGACTAGATAGATTCTTTACAACTATAAAAAGTAGGTACCCAAGATACAAAAAAAAAAAACTATATGCCTCAAATTAAGCAACGCTTGTTTCTCGATAACCCTGAAATGCCAGAAGAATTACGGTAACGTATACTCATTTGTTACTGTTGGCCTTTTGGAAAAACTCAGAGTCACACAGCGGGCAATGGAGAAAGCTATGCGAGGAGTTTCTTTGCGCGATAAAATCCGAAACGTGGATATTCGCCAAAGAACTAGAGTCACCGACATAGCTATTAAAATTTGCAAGTTGAAGTGGCAATGGGCAGGCCACATCGCTCGAAGAACCGATAACCGATGGGGAAGAAAGGTTCTGGAGTGGAGACCACGAACCGGAAGACGCAGCGTAGGGAGGCCTCCCACTAGATGGACCGACGACATTGTGAGAGCCGCGGGCATTCAGTGGATGCAAAAGGCAGGCTGTCGTTCAGTGTGGAGGTTAAAGGGGGAGGCCTATGTTCAGCAGTGGACGTCTTCTGGCTGATGATGATGATACTCATTTGATCTTATTGAAAATCCTACCTTAGTAACTGTGTTAATAAATACGTAGGGTCGGCACTATTGTCTATTAAGACTCGTATGTGTTTGACGTGTGATAGGACGGAGACGGAGAAAATTACAGGACGGTATTCAAATAGCACGTTTTGATCATGACAGTGTTCCTTGTTTAAGTTAAACTTAGCACTAGGTAAATTTAATCTTATTTCTCGTGAGGTTTAGATAGATAGATAGAAACTCTTTATTGAGCACACCAGAAATAAAAATTACAAACAAATAAAAAAAATTACAAGCTAATGCCACAAGCTAGTGGCGGCCTTATCGCTAAAAGCGATCTCTTCCAGGCAATTGTTGAGCGTTAACCGAGTTAATTAGGGTTTGATGTCTTTAATACAAGAAGAAAATAAAAACCGGTTAAGTGTGAGTAGGACTCGCACCCTGAGGGTTCCGTATAAACTTAGTAAATATTTAATTTATGTAGATCCAACCCGGGAATCGAGTCTTGACGAAAAAGGTTAAAAAAATTGAAATATTGAATGACAAACTTAGCTTTGTAGTTGGCAAACAGGTGCTCCAATACATACCAACTACAAAATGTAAATTTGTAATATTAAAAAACATTTTTTATGTGATGTAATATCAAACTAACAATTTCGGTTGTTTTTTCTTCATCTTTGCTATAAGACCTTGCTTCGTGTCAAATTTCATGATTCTAGCTCTACAGGAAGTTCCCTATAGGTTATGATTCCCTTGTGAAATCGCAAAATATGCGACATAAACGGTCATATCTTTTAATCGCGTTGACTTAAAAGTTTGATTTTGTCACAGCTAAAAGAAACCGTACACTTTTTCCGTTTCATTTTTTTCAGTTAGACGTTTTCTCAAACCAGTACGCCATTTTGCTATGAAAAGATTCATTTGTGATTAACTTTCAGTTTTATCGTGTTGATATTTTTTGAGATGACGGAGGAGATAGTGAAAAAAAAAACTTCGAAAAAAATCGATTGTTCTTGACCGCAGATTTAAAGAAACAAATAATTTAAAAAAAAACTGTAAATTAATGCTCGAATAAAATTATTGCTATTGCCAGATTAACAGGTGCTCGAACAAAATTATTCATAATATTAGAGCTGGTAAAAAAACTACTGAGCCATAATTTATACAAAATTGTGAGATAACCTAGAGAGATTCCTCTTCATACTAAAAAATAACCACGTAAATTGGTTACCAAATTTCAGCGTGAACGGCGTACATACATAGAAAATATTAAAAAATATGGACCGAAGTGAGACACATGTTTTTTGAAGTCAGTAGAAAAATGCTGTTTACTTGGCAACGCAAATGCAAAGAAAGAAACAACGTAGCGTTTCCCTACGTTTCATCAAGTAAATAAAACCGACAAACAACACGAAGAAACTGTAGGTCCTTCCAACAAAATTATCAAGACTTTTATTTACTCAACTCAAACGAAGTCCATATATCAGAATTGCGGCCATTACCGACTCACGGTCAGAAATAAACAACAGTGGCAAAACAAGAACCAAACATCTAAGCGAAAATAACAGTAGTAGGGGCAGAATGACTACTTTGTGAGTTTTTTTAATGATAATAGTGCAGGATATAGTGATCCTAAAGGTACGCCACTATCATCATCATCATTCATCATTGCAGCCGTAGGACGTCCACTGCTGGACATAGGCCTCCCCCATCGATCTCCAAAAGGGCCGGTTGGAAGCGGCCTGCATCCAGCGTTTCCCTGCGGTCTCTCTTAGGTCGTCTGTCCATCTTGTGGGTGGACGTTCTACGCTGCGCTTACCAGTCCGTGGTCTCCATTCCAGAACCTTTCGGCCCCATCGGCCATCTGTTCTGCGTGATATGTGCCCTGCCCACTGCCACTTCAACCAGTGTGATTTGTTGTGATTGTGTGTTACCAGTGATGACATACGGCACTGAAACGTGGTCTCTCACTACCTCATAAGCAAGCTCAAAGTAGCACAACGAGCTATGGAGAGGGCTATGCTCGGGGTTTCTCTACGAGATCGAATCCGAAATGAGGAGATCCGTAGACGAACGAAAGTCACCGACATAACCCACTGGATTAGCAAGTTGAAGTGACACCACTATACACCTAAGCAAATATTTGTATACTAATAATGTTACCAACTCCAGTGTTTAAACGAAAAATAAAAAACTTATAGTCTTGATAGTTGATTGAATCAAGCGTTAATTTGCCGAAGTCCATTTTTATTTGTATACTAGAGATAATCTCTTTGCTATGTTAATTTAACACGTTAATTAAGATGAAATATTTGAGTTAAAATAATTATTGTATCTTTTAAGTCTTGTGCGTGAGTAAATAAAATATATATGTACATAAGATATGTTACAAGAATAAGAATATATAATAATTGATTTGAATTGTATAATTGATTGATATTAATAATATTATCTCATTGACCGAACTATTTAAAGTGTAAATTTTACGCCGAAGAAGATAGCTGTTGACACTTTTTTATTTTTTAAATATATACCAACTTTAGACACCTGACAATAAACTATTAATAACTTTGAATTTGTGGACGCGGTCAAAAATGAAGCACCTAGTAAATAACTACAAACCCTAAATCTTTATATAAATTGTATTAAAATTCCTTACTGTTATTTTGCACTGTGCTGGAATACAGCAATTTGTTTTGATAAGTTTCATGGTTTCGTGGTCCTTTGTTCGAGACGGCTCTAAACACGAGGTCGGTCGGTTTATGGCCTGCGAAGGTTGTAGTAGAAAAACAGGCATTCGGAATTGATAAACAATAAATTTACAAATAATAAGTATATTCTAGATTCTGGAACAAAATATCGTTGAACTTTGTTAGAGGCAAACTGTGGAATGAGCTGCCTTCCGTGGTGTTTCCTACAAGCTACTACATGGGGTTCTTCAAAAAGCGAGTTAATAGATTTCTAAATGGTCGGCAACGTAGTTGTGATGCTTCTGGTGTTACAAGTTTCCATAAGTGACGGAGACTGTTTACCATCAGGCAGCCCGTCTGCTTGTTTGCCACCTATGGAATAAAAAAGCGTTCTGGTGGCCTAATAACTCTGACCGATTAGCCCATACGTACTTATTAAACTATGATTGAAATATAAAGAAAATAATATTATATATTTATAATATAAAAAAAACATAGTATATTATAAATGCGAAAAGTTTGTTGGTTTGTTGGTTCCTCTTTCACGCAGCAACAGAGCAACGGATCGACCTGATTTTTCGCATAGGTATAGTTTAAGGGCTGGAGAGTGACATAAGCTACTTTCATCACTACGCAGGCGAAACAGCGGGGTGCAGCTAGTATATACGCTAGTATGCATGCTAGTAAATAGGTATTAAAAAAAATGAAAAAAAAACTTAAATTTGTATGTATGTATGTATGTCGTATATGTATAATTATGTGTCGTCGTATATGTATCGTATATAATATATAGGAATCATTTTTCAATATCACCTTCAGTGATTTAATAATAAATTAAAACGTTGACTTTTAAGAGTGAAAGGGTGGGCAATCCGTCTATTTATGTAAAAAAACAATTCTGTTATCGTAACAAACGTTTTTTTACGTCAGAAAAGATCAAAACACCTCAATTTACGACCTTTCTAAAACGTTATAACCGAGAGTACTACAAGTACCAAGACTGTTTGTTTGCAGTCGCGGGAAGTTTTTATGGACGCGCAAAAAAATTGCCTGCTTTTGTTTGTGATGCCACGGGTGAGCATAAAAATTGATAAACCGTGTTTACCGTACATTCGAGAGAGGATATATTTGTCAAACACGCGATGTTCTGGGGCCACTTTTTTGACATAGAAATAAATGTATGTATTGTGAAAAATAGAACTAGCAGGTTTTTAGTGCCATCGTTAGAAATACAGTCGATGTCCATCACAAATTATCAAGCTTTTTGATGGTTCATACGTTGCAGATAAATACGCTTGATTCAATGTTTTATCTTATTTGTTCTAGGTCTGATGATGGCAATGCGCATGGGCAATTATTATTCTATGAAGGACCAACAACCGCCAAACAAATTTTGACACTCTGTTTGACATTAACTTTTATTTTCCATCTTGTAAAATGTACATGGATACATAGTCTTTCAGTCGGAATAATAACAAGGTTAACAAGGTATTCAAGTCTGAAAATCATGTAAAATATATCATGATCAAGTCCAAGTCATGCCTTAGTAAAGTGGTGGAGAAATTACTATAGAGGCTTCTGTGTGGTTTTGGAACATCACAAAAATTCATATTTCGCTTCATTATAATCACTTGTCTACTAGAACTCTATCAATAACACTTAATAAACAATAATCTACCATTATTACATAATTATAAGCACTCGAAATAACACAAGTTTAGGAAAATAATACAATGAGGTGATTTTTTTCACGATGGCGCCAAAACTTCTGACATTCACAAAATTAATTGTTTTTGTTTTTTTGGCAATAAATATATCTTATTCTTATTCTTAAAATTATAGTATATATTATAAACAAAAATGTGGCCTGTATAAATAATGCATCGTGACAATAAATACTGGTTTAACTGTATTTATTTAGTTAAAATTTTAACAGCTATGTCGGTGACTCTGGTTCTTTGGCGAATATCCACGTTTCGGATTTTATCGCGCAAAGAAACTCCGAGCATAGCTCTCTCCATTGCCCGCTGAGTGACTCTGAGTTTTTCCAAAAGGCCAACAGTCAAGGACCACGTCTCAGTACCACCGACACCGACATAGCTGTTAAAATTTGCAAGTTGAAGTGGCAATGGGCAGGCCACATCGCTCGAAGAACCGATAACCGATGGGGAAGAAAGGTTCTTGAGTGGAGACCACGAACCGGAAGACGCAGCGTAGGTAGGCCTCCCACTAGATGGACCGACGACATAGTGAGAGTCGCTGGCATCCAGTGGATGCAAAAGGCAGGTTGTCGTTCAGTGTGGAAATTAAAGGGGGAGGCCTGTGTTCAGCAGTGGACGTCTTCTGGCTGATGATGATGATGATTTAGTTAAAACTATCCAGTTTTCAAATGTGTCACCTATATTTAATACGAATTTCTAAAAAGAACAGTGTCTAAGATATTTCAGTTTTTTAGCTTCAACAATGTCAGGAAAAAGGTCCTGTTTTCCAGGTCAGTTAATTCGCGTCACCTCCATTTTTCTTGGAATTCTCTTTCTCAGTTTGCATTTCGGTGGAAGGTAAAATATTTTTTACTATTTTGGTATATTGTTTGCAACTTTGTATGCGGTAAAGACGCGGCGGGACTTAACGTAAGCATTCTCTTTCCAAATTTGGTTTGCAAGTATTAGTTGTGCGTATATTTATTGGTGAAAAATGGATAAAAACAAATTTAGAGCTTAAAAAACTGTTTTTTTGAGCAGCCTAGAGATAGAATAGCCCTAAAAGTATTAATATCATTATTACAAATTATTATAACGATTTTCTTATTTAGATCTAATTAATTTTTGTTTCAGGTTTAGTTAATTTTTCTCTTTTATGTAATTATTATTTTATTTCGGGTTAAGCTAAATTAGCATCACAAATATCATAATATAGAATAAGTTTGGCCATTCAACATGGTAATGTCGCCAGCTTTTTGGGCACCTTATTTTTTTATCTATAGTTTGTATTTTGTATTGTGCATAATTATGATCGGATCAGTGGACTGTCTTTCTATAATATAATTATTAAATATATAATATAATTATATATATATTTCCTTAACTTGTGTAAATATAGCTGTGTTTATTCACTCTAATTTAACAATATTAGAGTGAAAAAAAAAACCGTTTACAAATATCTATAGAGTAAAATAATTTTATCCCAAATTCCTTTGTATTTGAAGCGACGTAGAAGCGAAATTACACTAGAGATTCGTCAGAAAAACAGTTTTGAAGATAAACTGCCGCCAAGTAACGCCTGATTCAATCAACCATGAATTAAATTTAGAGCTGTCAATTTTTATTTAGAAAATGGTACAACAGGGCCTTGATTCCGTAACTTTATCACACGTAACACGGCTCGTTAAATAAGAGTTTTGGCACCAACGTGGAAAAGAACATGTCCGCTCGTTGGATTATTTTCCTAAACTAGTGTATTTTCGAGTGTTAATGTGTTCTAGGTGGTTAATTATTATTCATTAAGTGCTCGTAAACGTGCTCGAGTGTGGGCAAGTGATATAACGAGGTGAAACGTGTCTTTTCGTATTGTTTCCAAAACTCCATAGGAGCCTCTTGTAAAGTTCCCACCACTTTACAGAGGCATGAATTTGACTTGACCGTGACTTACTTAGCTTGACTCTGACTGTGACTATGACTTGTTTGACGTTATTAAGACTATACAAAACAGAAGAATGGGCGGTATTACCTTAAAGGCTTTAGCCTGCCCGATGGGCGAATTATATATTTTTTTTTAAATCGTTAAATAAACCTCAATTTTTTTTAACTCTATTTTCTATGGAATAAAGGCAAACTTTTAGAGGTTAACTTAACGCGCTGCGTTACGCGTGTGTTTGAAGCTATAGAATCAAGGCCCAGAATAAGTGACGTTATTAACAAACACAGTAACATTATCGAATTGCTTCCCTCCCATCACTAGACCCAATTGAGGTTCCAAACCACAATGTTTTGTCAGTTACTCCCGATTCCGAAAAACTTTGTCAAAAGTTTGCAGTGGCCGGAATTATTTTGCGGCTTTTGCAGTTCCATTAAAATATTAATGGTGGTTAAGTGAGTTAGTAGGGTATTAACTTACTTTTTACTTCCCCATACAACAGACGTATTTTTTACGTATTATTGTGTTAGCTCTAATGTAAAAAAGTAAAAACGTAATACGTACAAGGGTACATTAACTTCTTTGCATACAAGCGTCAAACTTAGCATGATTATAGTACACACTCTAAAGTATAAAAATAAATAAATAATAACCAAGTGCGAGTCGGTGTCAAATTTCTGTTCACCACCGGTTCTCATACGATCACCGAAGTTAAGTAATGTCGGGCGCGGCCGGTACTTGGATGGGTGACCGCCAGGCCGTTAATGGGATGTTGTCTTTTGGACAATTTTTTTTGTACCTTAGTAGGTCACAAGTTATGCAGTGGGACGGAACCCTCAGTGCGCGAGCCCGACTCGCACTTGGCCGGTTATTTTTTTTCTTGTATTTTTTTATGTATGACGGCTCTTAACTTTTGCTTAGACATTCATTTGAATTTATTTTTTTAAACCCCCAATTATAATAAATAAAGAGCTGATAATCTTGAAATGGCTAAACAGATTTTGTTGAATCATAGCTATGAATACTCTCAAACACGTCACCTTTCAAGCAAACAAAGAAACTAAATGAACATCGGTTCATCCGTTTGAACTAAGATTTCACAGACACAGATACACTCGTAAATCTTATAACCCCATCTTTTTGCGTCAGAGGTAAAAAAAAAAGAAGTCGCTTAACTTATATATTTTTGGCTGGTCTAAACTGTGTGCAAAACTCGTTTTTTTTTCTTTTTTTTTTTTCGCTATCGGCCATACGGTTTCTACAGCTTGACTGGACTAGTTAGCTAGTCTCTTAATTAAGTTCTTAAACTAACCTAGATTCCAATTCTGAGTCTAAACTAAAAGTAGTTCAGGCAAGTTAATGGTTCAAAATAACCTACAATAAAAACCTTGCTATCTGAAAATAACTATCTAAAAATAAACCAAAAGCCAGGTACTGGCACAAGGCGGGTAGATTATATACCGGACCCTGACTTAAGTCCGGATTAGCACTGAGCACACTTGAACGGCGGTCTACTACTGCCGGAGTATAACGGTGTCCCAGTGGCAAACTAGAAATAATGAGCGAAGTTTCTCGTCGGTACAGATTTCTAAGAGATAGAACTTTTATAACGACGGTCAGCAGGAAATATCGATTAAAAATCCATTGAGGATTTTAATGAAAAAGATTTATAAAGATCCTGTTATTGTAACATGCCTAGCCTAAATTTGTACCAAACTATCGAACGATGTAATCTATACTAATATTATAAAGAGGAAAGATTTGATTGTTTGTTTGTTTGCATTGAATAGGCTCCGAAACTACTGAACCGATTTGAAAAATTCTTTCACTGACGGGAAGCTACACTATCCCCGGGTGACATAGGCTATAATAATATAATATTTTGCGAGTTGATTTTTTTGCGAGTGAATCGGTTTCTTCGGCAAATTATAATAACTATCGGGGAACACCCATTAAAGAAGCGCATTCCATAGTCTAACGGTTCACACAATAAAAATGGAAACAAAGCGCTTCGTACGGGTTTTCGGAACATCCTACTTACTAATATTATAAACGCGAAAGTTTGTATGTATGGATGTATGGATGTTTGTTCCTCTTTCACGCTGCAACGGAACAACAGATCGACCTGATTTTTTGCATGAGTATTATAGTTCAAGAGCCAGAGAGTGACATAGGTAGGTGGTGTATTGTATAATGATATATAATTTTGTAATTTTAATTTGTAATTTTAACATATGGACATTGTCTGAAATAAATGAATATTATTATTATTATAGGCTACTTTTCATCATCATCATCATCACAATTTTTCATCACTACGCGGGTGAAACCGCGGGGCGCAGCTAGTGAACTATGTCGATGTTTCGTGCTCGCCCTGGCCGTCCGATATAAAAATGGTCTGGAGAGATATATTTTTTATGCCATAGGTGGCAAACAAGCAGACGGGCTGCCTGATGGTAAGCGTTCACCGCAATTGGCTCAGATGCGCATTTTCCAACAATGATGACATGTAATACAGGGTGTAAGGGGAACACTCTCGAAGCCAAAATAAGGTAATTGTACTCATCATTATGAACAACTTTTACTATGGGACCAAACCTGAAATCGCGAAAAAAAATCAGCTGTTCCATACATTTTGTCGAGTGTCAATGACAACGGTCATTGACACTCGACAAAACAGATTCTATAGAACAGCTGATATTTTTTTTTCGTGATTTCAGGGCTGGTCCCATAGTAAAAGTTGTTCATAATGATGAGTACAATTACCTTCTTTTGGCTTCGAGAGTGTTCTTACACCCCGTATTTAGCACAAAATTAAATGAAGGTAATAAAAATTGTTATAGCAAGTTGAAGTGGCAGTGGGCAGGGCACATATCACGCAGAACAGATGGCCAATGGGGCCGAAAGGTTCTGGAATGGAGACCACGGACTGGTAAGCGCAGCGTAGGACGTCTACCCACAAGATGGACAAACGACCTAAAAGAGACCGCAGGGAAACGCTGGATGCAGGCCGCTTCCAACCGGCCCTTTTGGAGATCCATGGGGGAGGCCTATGTCTAGCAGTGGACGTCCTATGGCTGAAATGATGATGATGATGATGATGAATAAAAATTGTTATGATGTTGTACTGAGACAGTCAACGTTATTGATATTGATATATAATTTAGGTTAGGTTAGGTATAATATTATAAGTAAATGATACAAGCGATTTTCCACCTTTTTTCGGTAGATTGAACTATCGGGAAACTCCCATTTGAGCAGCATATTCCACAGTCTAACGGTTCACACAATAAAAATGGAAACAAAGCGCTTCGTACGGGTTTTTGGAACATGAACTATAAAACTGTGTCGATTTTTCATGCCCGCCTTGGCTGTCCAATATAAAAATGGTCTCGAGAGATTTTTTTATGCCATAGATGGCAAACAAGCAGACGGGCTGCCTGATGGTAAGCATTCACCGTAATTGGCTCAGATGCGCACTTTCCAACAATATTACTTATATTATAAAATGCAAAAGTGTTTGTGTTGGTTGGTTTGTTCCTCTTTCACGCAGGAACGGAGCAACAGATCCACCTGATTATTTGTATGGGTTATAGTTCAAGGGCCGAAGAGTGATATAGGCTACTTTTCATCATCATCATCACCATTTTCATCACTACGCGGGTGAAACTGCAAGGCGTAGCTAGTAACGTTATAAAGGTATCTCTCCAAAACGTATCACTTAATGTTGTGTACACACATCACATCAGCAGCCCTTAAACGTCCACTGCTAGACACAGGCCTCCCTCTTAAAGAGGGGTGTTGCCATAATCCCCACGCTTGGCAGGCAGCTTGGGGATCGCAGTACGTTCACCGTGTACTAATAGGATGCTACTGCCCATCCTCCGGTGACTCTGGTCGCAGTTGTAGGACATACCCGGGTCCTATACGTTGTGTACAATAAAGCACAGTATTCATCTCTTTTATTGTCCTATATTGATATAGATCGCTCGTTCTGTTATCATCACGAGATGATCAAGATCTGCAATATGGTTACTAATCTGTGCCTAGAATCTGTAATTTGCATTCAACTGGCATTATTCAAATGTATAATCAAATGCAATATGTATAGAGCTCGGAAATTGAAACACAGATGCAATATCTCAATGTATTAGGTTATAGTGTTCATGTCATATTCAAGAATTAACGTCAATGGATTTAAGAACTGGCATATTGGGGATTTTGGCGCAAATGTGATAAAGCGTCACTTCATTGAATTATTTTCCTAAATTTGTGGTATTTTGAAAGATAATTGTGAAGTACGTGTGCCAAAATGTGGGTACTTGGCTAAATGTTTGTTACCTACCTACTTCGTTTTCCACTGCAGAAGTACTCGCACGCTGTTTACACATTATTTGTAAATGACCATTTTGACCACAAATCCTACATGCGTAATTTTTGTACCGACACTCGGTCGCACGATGATTTTTTCCACACCGCCAGCACGGCTGTGAGCTGTAAGCGCCGGCCCCGTGGCCAGGCCTGCTCGCGCCGCCGCCAGCGCCGCCGGGCGCGCCCTGCCGGCCCGCTGTCGTCACCCGGTGAAGCGGCTCGGCCGCCGCGGCCGCGCCTCTCGTCGTCGCCGCTCCGCAGCCCGAACTACTCCGTCTAGAATGATGTTCAGCCGCCTCGAGCGCGAACGCCAACTCCACCGCCTTTTTGTACGTTAGCGAAGACTCCGCAAATAGCCGCGACCTCAACTCGTCACTGGCGAGTCCAGAGACAAATTGGTCGCGCAAGTTCTCCTCTAAACTGCTCTTAAAACTGCAAGTACTCGCCAAGTGTTTCAGTACTTGCAAATAATCGCCGAGAGATTCGCCTGCATTTTGACGCCGGAGACGAAACACATGCCGCTCTGCAATCTCAGAGCGTCTCGGCTCGAGATGATCACCGACTAATTTCACCAGCTCCCCAAAAGCTTTTTTTTCAGGATGGTCGGGAGCGCATAAATCACACATTAAATCATATGTTGCTTCACCCACCAACGTCACTAGTGTGGCAACATGCAATTCGGATTTAATTGCGTTCAATGTCATAAATTGTTCCACGCGCCTAATATATGCGGACCACTTTTTTGCTCGACAGGTCAAATTGTTCGATTTTTCCGATCGGCATCTTTTCGACGTTACACCGCACATTCACAACACTAATTTAATACAATTAAATTGTTTCTCCTCGTCGCCAGTTAAATATTACGGATATTGTGGCGGAGCAAAGTAATGAAACTCCAAGTCGGTGACACAACTGATTTATTAAACGAAGTAGGTAGGTAACAAACATTTAGCCAAGTACCCACATTTTGGCACACGTACTTCACAATAATGTGTAATGATGGTGTATTATTATTAAAAGTATTTGTGATTGTGCTCGATTGGGCAAGGCGCGAGGTGAAACTTGACTTTTTGTGATGTTTCCAAATATTTTTTCATCGAAAAAGTCCTCTTTTAACCACCAACTTGCCTGTTGGTAAGCGACGATGTGGTTGAAGATGAAACACGCAAACTTAGAAGATATATATCTATATATTATCTTCTAAGCTTACTAACAATTGAATAACGACCGTAAGGGGTGATTCACGATGATTGAATCATGAACGTAGTGAGTGATTCATGATGATTGAATCATGAACGTAGCGAGTGATTCAAGTATTAGAATCCTGAGCAACGTGAGTGATTCATGGCCTTCGATATAAATCCGTTTTTTTAAGTGTTGCATACTATACAATGAATACGAGATAAAGAAAGATTTTAAGAGTTTGTATTGAGTATATTTTGCGCAAGGAGGTTGTATTATAGCATTGAGATGGAGGTCAAATCCATTGGTGTGTCCTAAATTCATATAAATTAAATCATTATAATAAATCAAATCAAATCTCCCTAGGGGGAGGCCTATGTTCAGCAGTGGACGTCTCCTGGCTGATGATGATGATGATGATACGATTGCTTTTCGATGTATTATTAGCGTTTTGGCTTTGGGAGCGTTTCACTCTGTATATTACTACTTTTCCCCGGTTTTTTTCAATACAAAATCATCCTAAAGTCCTGTTTGTAATGCTTTATTATTATATATTTTTTACTGCTTTGTCCCCAGTTTTTTTCTAGACAAAATCATTCAAAAATCAAGGTTGTTGCTACTTTGCCCCCAGATTTGTTCAATGCAAAATTATCCTAAAGTCCAGGTTATTACTGATTTGTCCACAGATTTTTTTCAAGACAAATTATTCAAAAATCAAGGTTGCTTACTTACTACTTACTTACTTTATCCCCAGATTTGTTCAATGCAAATTCATATTAAAAGTAAAGGTGTGTCGCAATTTCATAAATTTATTCAACATCAAACAAATTTGGTTCATCAAACGATCACGTAACCAGCTTAGCAAACGAATTACAAACGCCGTATGGAACATTTCCCCAATTCCATTGACGTAATCAAGTTTCCCTATATTATTATCAATGTATGTGCAGCGTAAGCAAGCATTTCACGGTTTCCTGCCCTAGGGATACAAACTATACATAACTGTTAGTACATTATGATACAATATAATATCTTACGGTGCTGACTTATATTGGATTCTGAAATTTCTATCTGAATAAAAAAATAACACAATATTAAAAACTCAGTCTGTCGAAACAGCTGTAAGCCTGTTACAAAATATTGTTAAACTATATGAGATGTCTTTAGGTTCTATTTGATAATTATGTATTTTTTATGTAACGAATGTTAAGGAAAAGCGTTGCCTTTTTTAAATTCGACACTATCAGTAAAGAACCAGAGTCATGACATAGCTGTTAAAATTTGCAAGTTGAAGTGGCAATAGGCAGGCCACATCGCTCGAAGAACCGATAACCGATGGGGAAGAAAGATTCTTGAGTGGAGACCACGAACCGGAAGACACAGCGTAGGTAGGCCTCCCACTAGATGGACCGACGACATAGTGATCAGTAAAGCAGTACATAATATAGCCTTGTTTGCCACCCTTAACAAAACAAGGTGAATAAATTCGACGTAAAAAAATTGACACGACTCTAAACTATTTTCGTAGTATAATTTCCAGACCTATGAAATGCAATGTGAATTAAATTCTTATCTCCTTCACAGTATTTAAATTAACAGAAACTACGGAGCTACATTTAGGCCATATTGATCTCTATCGCAATAGCAAAGAGATTGCAATTGCAAAACAATGTTGCACAGTGATAATCACTAGCAGTGAAATTCGGGGCACGACTGCAATGTTTTTTTTACCACTCGCACGTCCGTAGTGTCCGAAAGCCGGATCATATCACGGAGTTTTACAGGATTTTACACCGGATTTTTACAGAATACCGTTTTGTTTTTACTCTACTTTTTGTAGCTGTAGGGAGTATCTTTTATTTGTTTTATTTGGATAGTCATTGAGAGCCGAGATCACGTGAGAAGTGCCGAGTGATCGTCTTTAGTACTACCATAGAGAAATATACTATACTAGGTACTACTAATATTATAAACGCGAAAGTTTGTATGTATGGATGTATGGATGTTTTTTCCTCTTTCACGCTGCAAAGGAATAACGGATCGACCTGATTTTTTGCATGGGTATAGTTTAAGACCCAGAGAGTGACATAGGCTACTTTTCATCATCATCATCATCATTTTTCATCACTACGCGGGTGAAACCGCGGGGCGCAGCTAGTACACTATAATTCTCGGCCTGTCTCGGGGTCTAGTCGGGGAATATAAAACACGCGTCTCAAGGCAAGGAAATCTCTATTTTCAATGAATTTTCTTTAAGATGGCAACTTAGCAATCCTTTACGAAAATATTGCCCACTAAAACTTTAAAGTTTCCTATATGTTTTATTTTATATTACTAGTGTTTCTGGCTCAACGCATAAGCATTGCCATTCAACGTGGTAATGCCGCCAGCATGCTGGGTACGCTGCCAACTGGTAGTGGGCTAGAGCATTTGGATTGTCTTTAGACCTTCAACGGTCTATGAGCACTCTAACTGTATTTGTAGTTTTCGTTTTAGCTTGTATTTTGTTTAGTTAATAAAGGAACTTGCGCCGTAAAAAAAAAACTAGTTTTTCATAATAATAATGTTCTAAATTATGCATAACTATCAGAATAACTTAAAAAAGAGAGAGTTATGCAGAATTCCGGTCTTCTCGTAGCAGTGACGGTTGGCGCTCACCTTTCCCAAATAATTAGTTTGGCCATTCATGTGGCTAGCTTTTTTGACACCTAACAACAACTATATGCAATTTTTTTTTTTTTTTATAGTTTTAGATATTCAATTTAGCTTGAATTTATTTTGGATATTAGATTTGAGTTAAATTAGCAATCTGATGGCACCCGGTTCGATTCTCGGCCCTGCAACAATTATTTAGTACCTTAATAAATTATGTGCAGTTTCGATGCCATCATACAAAAACGACGAAGTAAAAGATTTTATTTTTATTTATTTAATTAAGGTTTCACATTGATATCTACATTAAAACTTTAACCTTATAAATATTATAATCTTAACTAAATGTGATAAGTATTAAAGGAAGCACAGCATGCATTATCTTTATTTCTATACTAGTAGGCCGCCCCTGCTTCGCACGGGCGAAACCGGGATATATAGCCTATGTCAACCGGGGATAGTGCAGCATCCCAACAGTGAAAGAATTTTTCAAATCGGTTCAGTAGTTTCGGAGCCTATTCAATGCAAACAAACAATCAAATCTTTCCTCTTTATAATATTAGTCTAATATTATAAAGAGGAAAGATTTGATTGTTTGTTTGTTTGCATTGAATCGGCTCCAAAACTACTGAACCGATTTGAAAAATTCTTTCACTGTTGGGAAGTTACACTATCCCTGGGTAACATAGGCTATATTAAATTTAAAAAAAATAGGGATCCTTACTAAAACTCCAATAATGTAACCCAAAGTGTAAAAAATAAGATTTAAAATTTTAACTTTGCGTGTTTGACAGTTCTAAGACAGGACAACGTCTGTCAGGTCATCTAGTAGTTTCTTATACAAATATAATTATTATTTGTATGCTAATTATATTTGTATATTAACATCGTGAGGAAACCGGTATGTCTAAGAAAATAAATAAATAAATAAAAAACCTGGGACATTTTTGCACACACAGTCATCTGACCCCAAACTAAGCAAAGCTTGTAATATGGCTGCCAGAAACTGATATATGTACATATATATTTTTAAATACATACTTAAATAGATATACCAGACATAGAACAAACACAAATGTTCATCACACAAATGTTTGTCCTAGATGGGAATCGAACCCACGCCCCCAAGCACAGAAGATAGGTTCACTACCAACTGAGCCACCGGGGCAGTCGATAAAGTTCAAAGTTCAAATACATGACATTCACCAACATGCACTGGGCCAACATGATGAATCTCCTCTCCATCCTCTCTCTCTTTGTGAGAAGGCCTGTAAAACACTATTTTAAATTATCACGGTTGCTCACTTAAGTTATATGATTATTTACGGGATATTTCTTTGCTCACTCCACAACCTTACAACGGTAAATATCCCGTAAATAATCATATAGCTTTAGAAGGCCTGTGTCCCAGCAGTGCGAACATGATAGGCTGAAATGATGATGATTAATGTTACGATTCTTGTTAAACATCACATCATACCATGTAAGCTTCTCGAGATTCAAGACGTCAGTTTAATCCAACCCCACAAATTCTGGCTGGAAGCATTTGGCTCCAGTTTCTGCTATTGACATTAACATGGGATACACTTACTAGCTTCAGACTACGAGTAAATTATACATTTACTACCTACTATAGTTGCTATTGCAGAGGTTATTACAGGGCATGGCTACCACAAGTCATATTGATCTACATCGTTATAAAATTATAGATTGTCCTAGCGAGAATACCTCCATTGTTGAACACCTTCTATTTTTTTAATTATTATTTTAATATTCTAGCGGTCCGCCCCGGCTTCGCTCGGGTGTTATTGGAGTTTTAGTAAGGATCCCTATTTTTTTTTGAAAATATAATATAGCCCATGTCACCCGGAGATAGTGTAGCTTCCCGTCAGTGAAAGAATTTTTCAAATCGGTTCAGTAGTTTCGGAGCCTATTAAATGCAAACAAACAAACAATGTAATCTTTCCTCTTTATAATATTAGTATAGATAATAGGCTTGCGTTAATAAAGTTTTTTTGTAACCTATAGGTATGGCAGGCTACAAATTTTTACGTCTAATAGTTTAGATATGCAGAGTCCTTTTTTGCAACAAAAACACTTTTTTTAAATAAAAAAAGTCATGTAAACCTTAACTTTATTTCAACATATTTATTCTACTACTACGAACTATATTAGCCTATGAGTTAATCCAAGGAATAAGCCACCTCCATACCAAATTTAATTTAAATCATTTCAGCTCTTGAGCAGTTGGATTCGGACAAACAGACATTCTTATACACAAACTTTCGTATTAATAATATTGTGCGATTAAGTTGATCTCTCTGTTAACCATTGTCATTGAAATGTTAACTTAAACAACTACAGCTGTGACTGGGAATTGTGTTGGACTAAATTTACTTGCTTAAATTGAAACATTTCTGAAACACCCGGTAGGTACTGGCTAAATACACAAACTGAAGTATGCCAAACTTTGAAATGAGAAAGTAAAGTGTATTTGGCCACAATTACGTTTTTGATCATTTAACTGTAACCTTTTTGTTTATTTAGCAAATAACGCCATCTGTCAAGCCTGTCGGAATTAAGAGTTCTTTTATAGTCTCCCTTAAAATACATCAATACCAGGGAAAAAAACTCAGAAATGCTGTAATCCTCTACTACATAAATTACCTTACAAAGGCTTAAATAGCTAAAGTAATAGCTTCAATCATTGTTTGTACATAATAAGAAGTAAATTTAAAAATAAGTGTTAAATCTAAAAGAAACACGTTTTTGGATAAAACGTGTCTAAAAGGTGAGACGCGAAAAGTTTATTTACATTTATACGGGCCCCAAAAGACCAAGTACGATAATTTTACACTTTTCCCCCTTTTTTCTTTTCGAAGAAAAAGTAATAAGTCATTCTTATCTCACTGTATTAGGATTAAGGTAAAATAAAGTAGCAGAGGATTGAAGATAAATTCCAGTTGGTAAAAGTTTTTTTATTGTAATTAGCTTTTGGATTTACGTATGTTGAATTGAGTCTAGATAGATTGGACAGATAAGCATATAGCTGTACCAATAAGATAGTGGTCGTTTTTTAAACACATATTATTGGCACAAACCTATCTCTTTCGCATATTTTTATCATTTTTATAAAGTAAAAACACTGATAGAGATTTATACAAATATTATTCAAAATTAATTTAAAAAAAGCTGAAAATCTTCATATTACTGAAAATATTTTTTTAAATCATGTCTACATATAGCATTAGAATACTCTCAATAAAGTCGCCTCTCAAATAAATAAAAAAATTTTTGGCGTTTGGGAACTACGATGCCACAGAAAGACGTTAAACTTATAACATCCCTCAGTTTGCATCGGGCGTAAAAAGTTAATAAATATTATTTTTAGAATAACACTCCAAATATTCTATAGCAGTTTTCATGGTGGTATTTGTTACTTTGGAAAAGAAGAAATTACTTTAAAATATTCGTTGCGTTATTCTAAAGAAGTAGTCAAGTTTTACTAATTCGGCACTTCAGTACATCGGCACGTCCAGTAGTCCGGCTCTATATCCACAGCCACAGCCCTGTCTCTCTCCATCCGTGCCTTCCTCTTTTATCATCACATTACTTAAGTAAGATTGTTGTCATAAAGAAACTTGTAAAATGTAAATGCATACTACCTACAAATGAGCAATTCTTTATTTTATTTACCTTGAATTTCAAACCATTACAAAATAACTTACATTCTCTCACTCTTAAGGCTTCGAAACCAGTCACTCGTCGACCGATAAACATAGCGTGTGTGTAAGCCGTTTTGTAATAGTTTGTAATGAATCCTCAAGTAAGTTTTGATGAAATACCTTGAATTTACCAATATAATCCGGTAATGTAATGAATATTGCAATAATCCGGCAGAAGCCGTGGTAGCCCATTTGGGAGACCGCTAGACTTGAAAGTGTGAGGTCGCAGGTTCCAACCGCGGTACCAATAAGCTCTTTGTACGGATTTTCATACCACTGGCTTTTCGGTGAAGGAAAACATCGTGAGGAAACCTGCATACGTACGAAGAAGAAATTCAATGGCGTATGTGAATCCACCAACCCGCACTGGGCCAGCGTGGTGGATATGGCCTAATCACCCTTTCGAGGGTAGGCTAAAAGTCCAGCAAGTGGACTGGTAAAAGGCTGATTATGAATAATCCGGCACCTCCCATTCTAATAATGGTGGCGGATTAGTAAGACTACTGTACTTATTCGCATTTTTTTAAATTCTTACTCAAAGATTTTTTGTCATTATAGATGTTTAAAATGTTTGAAAGAGTTTTCTTAGGCCGGGGCCGAGGCTTCAATAAAACGTAAGATATATAATTGTTTATTACTAAAGTCTTTATACAATATGCTCTGGTTTTGAAACCGTAACTAAAATGTGCCTTGATTTTATGTCTAGACGACTATTATTGGCTGTCAAATATTTTTTGCAAACATTTTATGTCAGTAAAGTAATACTATTCTGTAAAAGCTAAATCGAAAGCTTTGCAAGGTCACATTGGGTAAAAAGATTCGTAACCAACTAATCTAGAAATTTCTTTTATGTCAGTATTTTTGAACAAGTCTTTAAATATTAATTCAGTATTTTCTCTTTTTTTTTACCGAATAGATATAGGTACGTTTGGCCACCAACTTGCTGTATTGTATCTTCAAATTTGCCTTCAAATTTATTTATACTCAGTACATTAAAGCAGCCGAGATGTGAAAATGTTAAAAAAATCAAAATATCATATTTCCAACAAAATTACTTAAAACTTAAAATTTAAAATTTACCTGCTTGGTGCTAGGCTAAGCCTATATCTGTTACCCGACGAGTAGCTGAGATCGGTATATACGAGCCCAGCACATAAATGCCCAGCCAGCAGCAAGGTGCAGTACTTGAGTTATTTTGGCATAATTTTATATATCATTAAACACTTACCTATCATCATCATCATCATCATCATCATAGTCAGCCTTTTAACAGTCCACTGCTGGACTTTTAGCCTACCCCGAATGGGTGATTGGGCCATATCCACCACGCTGGCCCAGTGCGGATTGGTGGATTCACATACGCCATTGAATTCCTTCTCCGTACGTATGCAGGTTTGCTCACGATGTTTTCCTTCACCGAAAAGCCAGTAACACTTACCTATAATCCTTTTCAAATAGCATGTCACTTGGTACCACCACTAATAGACAAGTTTTAACCGCTTTTTTTCATTGTAGCGCTTAGCTATATGTTTTCGCCGCAAAATGTGAACCTTTAATTTAGTTCTGTGACGTCACATTAAAAATTTCCGAATAACGTTACATTCTATCGTACTATCAAACCACCTGTCAAGTGCCTTGCTATTTGAAATGGACTATAGCCACAGATAGCAAAAAAATTCGAAAAAAAATGATGTAGTTAGATTATGATATAGGACACAAGCCATGTAGAAACGAAAATATTTTTTGTCTGAAAATTCTAACATAACCTCAGTGAATTCACTAAATCTCTTTGCAAATTAAAATATCATTGGATTACTTTACGAAAGGTTTCATCATCATCATCAGCCAGAAGACGTCCACTGCTGAACATAGAGCTCCCCGTTTAACCTCCACACTGAACGACAGTCTGCCTTTTATATCCACTAGATGCCAGCGACTCTCACTATGTTGTCGGTCCATCTAGTGGGAGGCCTACCTACGCTGCGTCTTCCGGTTCGTGGTCTCCACTCAAGAACCCTTCTTCCCCATCCGTTATCGGTTCTTCGAGCGGTGTGGCCTGCCCATTGCCACTTTAACTTGCAATTTTTAACAGCTACTTGAGTAATTTTAAGTGCTTGAGTTATTTTGGCATAATTTTAGATTTTTAAATACTTACTTAGCAAAAAACTTCGAAAAATATTATGTAGATAGATTATGATATAGAACGTCAGCCATTGCCATGTAGAAATGAAAATATTTTTGTCCGTCTTTATTTTTAATTTTTTTAATGTTCGGGGCATTTTTTGCGTACACGGTCATCTGACCCCATACTAAGCAAAGCTTTTGATATGGCTGTCAGAGACTGATATACATATATAGTTTTAAATACATACTTAAATAGATATTAACACCCAGATATTATAGAACAAACAAATGTTCATCACATAAGTCTTTGTCCTAGGTGGGAATCAAACCCACGCCCCCAAGCTCAGAAGTTAGGCTCACTACCAACTAGACCAACGGGCTATCTCTAGTAAATTCTAACATTACCTCTGTGAATTCACTAAATCTCTTTGCAATTAAAATATTGTTGGATTACTTTACGAAAGGTTTAGGTTACCTTAAAGTCAAATTTTGTTCAAAGTATGCTCTTCAAATGATAGACACATTAAACACCATGTTTAAGAAAACAACACTAAAAATGTGATGAGATTTATAAACTTTTTTCATAAAACACGCTTGTTCTCCCGACTTCGCTTGTTCGAAACGTTAGCTTGATATGTGATGCCGACTCGAGTAGAAAATTTCTCCACATTTCTACGTTTTTCGTTACAAGATATATGGTGCTACGGCGTCATATTTCTGTTTGATAGGATTATATGTCTCGGTTGAAGTTTAAAATAAAATATAGTGGGAAAATTCTCTTTATCGGCACGCTTGGGGACAATAGAAATGTCGGACTTCGAGACAATATCTCTAGAGAATATTTTATTTTGTGGAGTCATTATTACTTTGTCTATGATTCTGAAAGGTTTGCGTTGGTGAAAACCTTTTTTTTTTTTGTTAAAGATGTAAAAACAAAGAAATGTCACCTTATGTCATTGTCAAAGTGAGAGTTTGGGTGACATAAACATTTTTATGGAAGAATAAAAGTAATAAAATAAGGGCATTTTATTATTTTTATTCATACTCTTTCGTAAAAATAGAAAACAAGCGATGAAAAAGTTGACGATCCCCAGCAATGTCACCGGTATAATAGTAAAAATTCTAGCACATTCCTAATTTCCAATTTCCTCGTTAACATGTAAAAGCAAGCTCATAGGTACAAAGTTGACGACATAGCTTTGTAAAGCGTCTAGATTTTTTTAATCCCATACAAATACGTTTGATCTAGCATTACCTTTTTACAAGGTTACACTAACTTCTCCTCCTGCGATCCCCAAGCCGCCTGCCAAGCGTGGGGATTATGGCAAACCCCCCCTTAGGGGGAGGCCTATATGTTCAGCAGTGGACGTCTTCTGGCTGATAATGATGATGATGATGATGACACTAACTTGGAAGCCAAGTTGACGTAACCTTGTAAAGAGGTAATGCTAGATCAAACGAATTTATTTGTATGGGATATAATTTTCTAGACACTTTTGTCGAAAACAATAATCATCTCTAGTTAACGCTATTTGAGTAATCGACTTGACCTGGTTTCCCATCCTCATAAATCATAATAGAGAATCCTTTATTTTTACTGATTAATTTCATTAAAATAAGACCATACGTGAAACATGGAATTTTGACATGGCTTTAATCCACTTTGTCATACTGTTTCTAAATATACTAAAGCCTTTGGTAATTCCAGCTTATCCCATAATCTGTTAAGTTTTGTCATAATTTCCATATCCATTTGTTTCAGGTACGGGCCTAAAACATCAGAGCGTGTTTTCATAGGCAAATGGTCTACTTGATGCCTACATGCAAGCTTGGATAATAAGCCAAAAAGGACCAGGTATGCTTCCTGGAAGTAACCTCGACAAGATTCTGACGTTTGTTACGGTTCCGTGCCCAAAGGGTAAAAATGGGACCCTATTACTAAGCCTACGATGTCTGTCTGTCCGTCTGTCTGTCGTACCTATTAACACCTGTATCTTTCGAACCGTAATAGTTGAAATTTTCACAGAATATGTACCGTTACGGTTTACTTACTAACAAATAATAAAAAAGTCAAAAAGTAAAAACGAAAGGGCACCAACGAAACGCCCCAAACAACAAACGTATTTTGAATGTATTTTTGTATTAGCTCTAATGTAAAAACAATAATACGTACAAGCGTGACACTTGGCGTAATTGTAGTCGGTACACAGTATAAAGTATAACAACAAATAATAAATAATGGCCAAGTGCGAGTCGGTAGACAAATTTCTGTTCATTACCAAGTTTTGTTATACTCAAGCGCCTGTAGCATAAGAAAGTAATTCACTGCATAGCATGTGCTTCGACAATTTTGGAAGGCGTTATAATAACTAAGAATTCTGGTACTTGGACAATCTTATTGTATTTTGTGGTGGTACGGAACCCTCAGTGCGCAAGCCCGACTTGCACTTGGTCGGTTTATTTGTGGTTGGAAGGCGTTCGTTTGATGTACACTGTATTCATGTTATTGTATTGATGTGAAGCATCTATTAGCGCGGACCCGGGTATGTCCTAAAACTGCGACCAGAACCACCGGAGGATGGGCAGCAGCGTCCTGTTAGTACACGGTGAACGTACTGCGATCTCCAAGCCGCCTGCCAAGCGTGGGGATTATGGCAACACCCCTCTCTAAGAGGGAGGCCTTGTTCAGCAGTGGACATTTAATGGCTGATGATGTGATGTGTGATCTATTAGCGCCCCTTGGCAGTAAAACTAACTCGTATGCCGTGACGGACGTGACGTCATTATGTCTTACTTTTGTAATATAATTATCTTGTTTTATAATAATATGTTTATTGTCAAAAATAAACATTTCGGACTCCTAATTTTTGATTGAAATGCAGAAGGCAGTTTAGTATAATAGTATTGGCAGTATAGTATGAAATCTTTAACAGTAGACCTTCATGGCTCAGAAATGACATAGCAACATTAATTAATTTTATTTTCCAACTTACAACTATCATTACAGGATATAATTATAACCTAATGCGGTAGTGTAGCAACATTTTCGTTATAGCAGCAACACTAAATTATCTAAGTTTTATGTTATCTAATTATCCTAGTTAAATAAATAAAATAAATTTTACTATAGTAACTGACGTTGTTTTCACACATTTTATTTATATTTCACGGGAATCAGTGCCAAGCGAGACGCAGCCGCACGCGTGCATTCACCTTGAAACCTTGAAAAAGACTGCCTAATGCGGTTGAAACTATAGTCGGAGTGACCGGAGTCTTACGTGAGTAATTCCCGTGTAATATAAATAAAATAAAATAAAATAAATATTCGGGACATTTTTGCGCACACGGTCGTCTGACCCCAAACTAAGCAATGCTGTAATATGGCTGCCAGAGACTGACTGACTGCTTCATATATATTTTAAAATACATACTTAAATAGATAATAACGCCCAGATATAGAACAAACACAAATGTTAATCACATGAATGTTTTTCCTAGGTGGGAATCAAACCCACGCCCCCGAGCTCAGAAGGCAGTTTCACCGCCAACTGGACCAACGGAGGCAAGCATAAAAACTTCAAAGCTTAGCTTTAGCTATCTTTGTAAATTCACTCGGAGCACAACTAAACATGCTATGATTTCCTTCTTTTTTTTAAAATAAATAATAGGCTTGCGTTTGACTACCATCACGCCTGATGTTAAGCGATGATACTTCAACGCTAGCTCAAAGTTTGTTGTTGCGACTTGAACTCACTCCCTGAGGCGTGGTGTCTAACCATTTCAACCACTGAGCCACGTTCAGTTCAATTTACTTTTTTTTTATCTTTTCTAGTTTGCGTTTTTGCGTCGTGATCTCGTAAGAACGACGGCGTCAGAGCCATTCAAAGCTAATACATCAAATGTTCACCTACGTCAAATGACGTCAGATATATCTGGCCGAATTGACGTTCTATTAAGACGCACGTGATGATATTTTTAGGATTTTCAGGGATCCGTAAGATTGAGAGAACACCTTTCATAATTGTGGCTCATTTTGTTGTGATGGCATATAATTTAAGCATTTTGTGCAGACGATGGTCAACAAAGAGTCGATGAAGTTCAAAGCTTTTTGCATAAAATGTTCAAATTAAATAATCTAACTTTTATTATAGTTTTAAATATCACTCCAAGTTATAAATTAATAGCCCTATTACAAAATGCATCGTAAAATTTCAAGTATTTGGATTATCGGGCACAAAACGAAAAAATAAAGCCGTAATTTTCAAGATGAATATAAATCGAGTACTTAATCGAAAACGGGGTTGTTTGTTCTTTTTCACACAGAAACAAGGCAACGGATCTAAGTGATTTTTCCTATCGATTGTTGGAGGACTGAAAAGCGAAATACGATTCTTTTTATCCCGGATAAAGTTACAGTTTTTAACGAATTATCCATGTGGGTAAAACTGCGACGCGCATTTAGTATTTATGATTATAAATGAGTAAAAATAAGTTTTTAAAAAACAACCTTAATTTTACACGATATAAAGAGCGTTTGATATTTCTATTTGATATTTGTAAATGTATGAAGTATACGGAACTCGAAGACGAAATAATCACTAGCATTTTGCCGCTTTTAAGAATCTGTCTATGACGGGTAAATGGAGTTGACGGCGCGTGAAACGTGATAAGTCTATTCTGAATGATAAGAAAATAATGTCTTTTTTATGCTTTTTTGTGCTAGCTTTTTTGGAAGTCAAAATGATATAACGTTTTTTCAAACAATATTATTGGGATCTTAGATCCAAAAAATATGTGCGGGTAATATTTTTTTTCTGAAATTATGTGACTTCACATCAAAAAAAGTTACCTGAACAACATTAGTTTCATCAACATCAATATAGATTGAAGACTGAATGCGGAAGAGACTGATAGATTTTAACCGACTTCAAGAGGAGGTTATAAATTCAATTGTATGTTTGTTTTTTGTATATTTATAAATATTCAATTCTCATGATAATTTTAATCTAATCATGGCATGGCAGTAGACACACTTAAACAAGAAAATTGCTAAAATTAGAAAATTGCTAAAGGAAAAGAGGGCATTAAAGGAATAAGGTACTATTTATTAACTTGAATTTTACAAAAAAAACATAAGTTTCTTTTTTTTAATAGTACTTTTTTTATGTAGTATTGCGCTTGGCCGCCATCTCGCCGCGACGATGCGGTCTACGATGGAGCACGCTTGCCTAGAAGAAACCGATTCACTCTCGACTTGAAGATACCCAGATTGTAACTGACGGAAAAAACCCATTCAGGCAGCGAATTCAACAGACTAGCAGTTCCATCTATCATCAATGAGATCTAGAATTTAAAATCTTTTGTGAGAAGCCCAAAATGGTTCCCAACACTACGCGGTAGGTATTATCTCAAAGCTCTCGTTATGTTTTAATTCCAATTTCACCACTCTACCGCCAAAATTACAAACTACAAAACAGCTTCCATCCGTTACAGAATTATAAAGCTAAGCCATTTACAGGTATAATGAAAAACCTCGCCTCACCGTTCCTATATTTTTGCTCTAATGAAAACGCAAAAGAAGTCTTTCATTAAGACCTGCAGCCCGTTAGGTCTTTAATCAGACCTCAACGATGGCACAGAATATATATCAGTTAGTTCCTGATGATGATCAGAGAAAGGAACAAGATATAATTTATGCAATTACAAGCGCAGACATAGCTTCACTGTTTCACTTACCATCACCTTTCTAATAGAGGACAAGTACAAATAAACGTGTGTTTGGAACCTAGAAATGGGGGGTTAGACAAGACCCACTTTTTGTTAGCGTTAACGCAGTGGGCGTCCTATGGCTGAAATGATGATGATGACGATGATGAACCTGGGGGGTTAGACAAGACCCACTTCCTGTTAGCATTAACGCCTACGGAAAGATGAAATTGTATGAAAATGACATTGACAATAACATTGGCTTGAGATGTTCTCTCAAGCTAATGTAATTTTCATACAATTTCATGTTTCCGTAGGCGTTGACGCTAACAGAAAGTGTGTCTTGTCTAAACCCCCAGGATCATCATTATCATCATTATTTCAGCCATAGGATGTCCACTGCTGGACATAGGCCTCACCCATTGATCTCCAAAAGGGCCGGTTGGAAGCGGCCTGCAGGCAGCGTTTCCCTGCGGTCTCTTTTAGGTCGTCTGTACATCTTGTGGATGGACGTCCTACGCTGGGTTTACCAGTCCGTGGTCTCCAATACGATACAATAGGTTACGTAAATATATTATAACCTAGGTATGGATTGTCTCAAATGCAAGTATATATTTAAATGAATAATTATCAATTTAAAATTATATTTTTTACTTGGATGACTATATTTTCCAGTTATTTTGATTTAAATAGCAAACTACTGATCCAATTTCGATGAAATTCGAAAGTAAGAAAGTAGAAAATTAAATTTAAATATCCTTTCATATTAAAATATTTTCCAAATCGGTTTATAAATGACGGAGTCCAAAGGTAAGAAACATTAGAAAAAACAACCGAATTGACAATCCCCTCCTTTTTTAGATTCGGTAAAAAAATCCATCGTACATTGTGGATCTTCTTGGGATACGTATTAAACGTTTTGATTCTACATTTCTAATCCATGCAGTCATAGTATGGAATAAGCAATATGTAGTGTTGATGCTTAAGTTCCCAGTGAAAGAAAAAATCATGAGGGAACCATAGCATAATGATAGTTTACGTAGTAGTACGTACAATCTAATGCCTGGTTAATTAGTTATCACCCTCAAGTAGAAAATCTATCGCTAAGGACTTATTTATTGGTGCTTCCAAACGAAAATTGCTTTATACCATTTGCAATTTTATTCTAAAAACTAGCTGACCTGACAGACTTTGTCCTGTCTTAGAACTGTCAAACACGCAAAGTTAAAATTGTAAATCTTATTTTTTACACCTTGGGTTACATTATTGGAGTTTTAGTAAGGATCCTTTTTTTGAACATATAATATAGCCTATGTTACCCGGGGATAATGTAGCTTTCCAACAGTGAAATAATTTTTATAATCGGTTCAGTAGTTTCGGAGCCTATTCAATGCAAACAAACAAACAATCAAATTTTTCCTCTTTATAATATTAGTATAGAAGTATAGATAATGCCCAATTAAGTTTGTTTTAAATTCGAAATCTATCTTAAAATATGTTTAATGAGAAAGCTATGACCATTTAACACAGCCTTAGTTATTTATTTGTTAATTGGAATGGTCCAACTTAGACCGACATGATGGTGACCGAGCGGTAGCATGTGTACTTTAGCTAGCTTTACGATCTGACGGCACCCGGTCTGACTCTCGGCCCTGCACCAATGGCTTATATAAGACCTAAATAAATTATGTGCAGTTTCAATATCATCGCTCAAAACGGTGTAAGAAAACATCGCGAGGAAACCGTACCTTAAAAACCTTAAAAGTTCTTAGACATAATGACATTCACCAATATAAATGGGCTAGCAAGGTGTATTAGCGCCCACCCTTTCTCTCTCTCCCTCTCTCTCTGAGAGAAAGCATGATAAGCTGGTAATGATGAGGACTTAATTATTCGCTAGTTAAACCTGTAAGTACAAACATAACTTAGGACCTCTTTGAAGACATCACAATTTGGGACAACCATACTTTTAAAGCTACATAAACGAAGCGAGCAAAAACACTCAACCTTACATGAGAAGGGCATTAACAGACCCATTCCTGCCTAGGATAATAAGGCCCAGTGGTCCTAATTAGGCCCTGTGTAAAGTAAACCCTATTACGGCCTTAATTGTAAGATCGGCCTCTTAGTGCCAGGTATCCCGGGGTGGCTGTTTGCCTATTAACTTAGTCAAATGGGTGAAAATAGGCAACATGTAACTAGTTTAAGGTTCTTTAATAGTCATAACTAGTGACACATTGTCTAATTTTGCCCATGGTTTTTCAGGTGTATTTGCATATTAGAACCACCTGTGAGTTTCAGTTTTTTCTGAATTTTCCAATTTTCTGGGCAAATCTTCCAATATTTTTTTCGAAGCATTCTCATTATTTGGCGACAAGAAGACAAAAACATCGGTCAAAAAGAGAACCGATGGATTAAAATGATAAGCATATAATGACCTTTTTTAGGCTTATTACCACCGTTTAATATCATCCTGCATGTTTCTGACTTCTTCGTCGCATATTTATGAATTTACTCAAATTCACAAAAAACACATATCATCAAAAAACACATATCATAATACCCGTAATAGCAGAACAAATTTGTATTGGAAAACTTCTTGAATTTATTTAGGGTTCCGTACCTAGAGGGATCTAAACGAGACTTTATTACTAAGCCTTTTCTGACCCTCCATCCGTCTGTCCTACCTTTGAAAGGATATCCGCATCATCGCTTAACATCAGGCGAGATGGCGGTCAAGCGCAAGTCTATTATTTATAAAAAAAAACTATTGAATGGTAATAAATATGGTTAAAATTTTCACAGAATGTGTGTGTATGTGTGTGTGTATATATATGTATATTTAATTGTGGACGAAATATAAATTTTTTATTTTTATTAATAACAAACAAAACCAAACATTGTTGATACAGTTTTCTTACAATGGGAATATTATACAACAAACGTGTTTCTTAACCTTTTTTTTTTGTTAATTGTAGAAACGGTAATACCATACAAGCGTCAAGTTTGGTGTGATTATAGTCTATTTTATATAAACTAAAACAAAAAAACTATAAAAACTAGCCAAGTGTAAGTCGGACACCCCGAACTGACTAAAAGAAAGCCAATTTTTGGTAAAACCCTAACACAAGTTAATATGTGATGGATGGAACCCTCGGTGCGCAAACTCGACTGGCATTGGCCATTGTTTTGAACCCCGTTTGGTTTAACGTCTATAAAACAAACATACGTGTCTATTCTAACTCACTCCACTGCTTTTCATCGTCTCAGGGTAAACACGAAATGGTATCGACGAGATGTATGTATACGAAAGATCAAATAAACCAAAAGGTCCGTGAAATATTTATACATTTTACGATGTGATTTTGTCTTTGATTACTGATCTCTGCTCGTATAAGGTTATTTTTGATTCTTTATTCGTACTCATCTGAATTTTAAACATTACCCAATAATGAAATTCGTGTAATTTTTGGGTTATGATTACAAACAATGGCAAAAGTAGGGTTATGATAACACGACAAAGGAATAAACCTACCAAGTGCGAGTCGAGCTCGCACACTGAAGGTTCCGTACCACCACAAAATTCAATAACGAAATTACCAATTATGACTTGGTAATGAACAGAAACTTGTCATCGACTCGCAGTTGGCCATTATTTATTATATGTTGTTGTATTTTAGAGTGTGTACTATAATCATACTGACGCTTGTACATACTATTACCATTTCTACATTAGAGCTAATACAAAAATACGTGAAAAAAAATACGTTTGTTGTATGGGATATAGTTTGGTATTTTTTTAAAGATTATATCTCAAATGAGATTATCCAATAAAGAACTAAAGTAACTCACATACTTAGAATAACTATATATTCACATAGCTCAATAGATTAGCAAGTTGAAATGTCAATAAGCTGGCAATATCTGCACAAGGACCGATAACTGTTGGCGTAGATGACTTCTAGAGAGTAGATCGCTTTTTGGCACACATGCCATGTGGCCAGTTGGTGAGATGACCTGTGAAAGACTGGTGGCAAGTGGGTGAATAAAGCCAAAGATTTGTGGTGTTCTTTGAGAGAGCATAGGCTGATTAATGTTTGTGATGGATTTTTAACCAATTTCAGAATAAGAGGGAGGAGAGGGGTCAATTCTACTTTTTTATTTTTTACCTCAGAACTCCGTCAAATTTTTATTTGAACGGATATACATACTGTCAAATAGGTCACATAGAAATTTCATCAAAATCGGTATGTTTATTTTTGAATTAAAATAACTGAAAAAATGTGTTTATCTAAACTAAAACTATTGTCGGAGTTAGTCGGAGTGACCGGCTTAATCTTACGTGAGTAATTCCCGTGTAATATAAATAAAATGTGCGAATAATTTACTAATTTTGAGTCGTTTTTTTAAATTGATAATCATAATTATGATTTTGAATATGGTCAAACAGAATTGTAGCTTTGTTTTTATCGTGCTCACCACCAGCGAATTAAATGACCATGCTATCCATCACTAAGCAGGAAAAACACAATTTTGTTCCCTTTCAGCTGCCTTTCCGCCAGATATTATCAAAATATATTACAACCAATATTTTCCCGTCACTTCGCGTCCTTATCAAGTCCCAAAATGTACATCTTGAGATACATCGTGTTCAGTTTTAAAGAGACAGTGAAAAATTACAAAGGATAGAGTGATGGATCACGGTCCGTGCCTACGTTTAAAAAACGATTCGGATGCTTAATTTTTCTGTCGTCAGATGTCGCTTTAGCAGGCGGCGTGATGGATTGGTCGGCGAAAAACAAACCTGTACTACTGTAACTCGCGTGTAGACTGTAACTCGAATGTAGTTTGAACAAAAATAATCTACATTGACGAGTAACTAGAACTATATAAGGAGGTAAACTTAGTTGCTTTGTAAGTGTGTCTGTTTGGTGGGGCTATGAAACTCCCTGGACGTCATCCTTGTTTTCTGAGAATTACAACTAAATAATTACTCCCCATTTTTCCCTTTTTCTTTAAAGTGCATTGGTAAAACAAGCCCCTTATTTTAGTTAAAATTTACCCTATTATTAGGCTAATAAGTAATTTAATTCTAACCTAAACGTTTACGAATGTTATTTTCAAATATAAAAATTGTGTCCAATATGTAACACGTTTATGATTTTATTTATGTTACACGGGAATTACTCACGTAAGATTAAGCCGGTCACTCCGACTATAGTTTCATACCGAACCTAATGGGCATGAAACTATAGTCGGAGTGACTGGTTTAATCTTACGTGAGTAATTCCCGTGTAATATAAATAAAATCATAAACGTGTTACATATTGGACACAATTTTTATATTTGAAAATAACATATAAATAAAATGTGTGAAAACCACGTCAGTTTCTACGCTTTGGCCAAACGTAGATATATCTGCAATAAAATAAAATAAACTACTAATAATACTGATAACATGCAGCCTACATTTTATCAGACCTGATCGACAGTATTTTTTCGAATGATTCTCTCATCGAATTTGCTTCCAAAAGTAGTACATAATCGATTGACATTTGGATGAGTGAATGTAATAGCGCGTAAAATTTAAGCCCCTTAGATGTCCAACCTCATCATTCTTAAGAAGATTAAAGTGTTTCGGAAGCTTTAGATCGGTTGTTGTGATGTAGAAATAAAATTTTAGTCCTTATTAATGTTGACAGCGACTTCAAAATTTGTTTTGGGTGTAACTACTACTTTTATTACTACTATTTCTGGATGTTCTACTATTAGAGTTCCGTAGCTCTAAATAAAAAAAGGGCCAATTATAGGATAATTTTTTGTCCGTCTCTCTATCTGTCTATCCGCATGCCAAGATTATTTTTCTCAGAAACAAACGGGAGCTCCATCCATAACCTTATCACGGTAAATATCAGGTTAGTAATCATACAGCTTTAGTGAACAACCGTGATAGTTTAAAACAGTGATACCCAAAAAACAAGAAACCAACAAATCCACAATAACAATGTAAAATCATTGTTTTAGTCTTGTTGGTTAGGAACTGGATTAGTTCATCTCTGATTCTCATTGTGTTAAACCGTTTCTTGAAAAGTACTTGATCGGGACTTAAGCGTTCTTCAATAGGGGACTGTGATTCAAGCTTTAGACATTTATTAAGTTGAAAACTTTATAATTGCGGACTACTTGAAATAACTCAGTATTTACATATTTTGATGGAGATTTGTAGGATTGGAATATTGAAATTCTATAGTAAAGTTTAGTTTAGTTTGTTGAAAAAGAAAATTCAATTTAAATTTTAAAGACAATTCAAAAATTTGTCAACTGACAGTATTTGAACCTGTGTCGTCCGGATTTATGCCCCATAATTCTAACTACTAAGCTATGGTTGCTTTCCTTGCAACCATATTTAATTCAAATCATTCCAATTCAAGAAAACATTCTACAAGAACTATATTACAAACTTAACCTCTATTCTAATTTTAAGGAGTAAAAATATCTATACATTAGTCCATAAGAAGCAGAATTTGCACTAGAGCATAAAAAGCAGTTTTGGTCCGTTGACGTACCGAGCATAACCAAGAACTTTACGAGCATGAGAAGTGAAAAATAATTTAAGACTTATACAAAAGTAGCGGAAGTGCTGCAAAACGTCCTTTCTAAGTTTACTCCTTACCAACTTGAGACACAAATAGAATAAGAAAATCGCTTTTACAATATAAAATTCACTAAGAAAAAACTGAATTAAAATTAGTTTTACAACTTTCTTTAAGATTTTAAACGTTTTGTAAAAGAGTTTGCTGTTGGAGGGATAAGTTTTTCTTCTGATTTTGCATAAAAGTACCTATAGAGTTTTTCTGATTATGAAAATGCATAATGAAAAGAAAAAAGATGGCTTTTAAACCAATACAATTATTGCTGTAGGAGGGAATGGTTAATATTCAGATGATGATGAAAAACACAGATTATAATATTTTCTCAAATATGATAATAAAATCAACGCTAATTTTCTCTTGAAATAGGTAGCTTTTTTAAACTATCACGGTTGTTCACTAAAGTAAATATCCCGTAAATAATCATATGACATTGGGTAGCTTTTTATTGAATAATAGGCTAGCGCTTGACCGCCATCTCAACTAAATGGTCTACGATGGAGCACACTTGCCAAGAAGAAACCGATTCACTCGCGACTTGAAGACACCCAGATTGTAACTATCTGGGAACACACGTTCAGGCTTCACATTCCGCAGATTCGCAGTTCCCAGAATAAAAGTGGAATCAAAACGCATTGTTCAAGGGTTTTGAAAATTTTATTATAGAAACCGACGTGGTTTTCACACATTTTATTTATAGTACACGGGAATTACTCACGCCAAGCGAGTCGCAGCCGCGCGCGTGCATTCACCTTGAAAAATACTGCCTTATGCGGTTGAAACTATAGTCAGAGTGACCAGCTTAATCTTATGTGAGTAATTCCCGTGTAATATAAATAAAATGTGGTTTTGGAAATAGTAGATACGTAAAAATCGTAGAACAACTTTTGAAAATTTGTCATAATGCCTATTTTAATAGTACTGTCTGGATTTCTAGTTTTTCATTCGGTTGGCATAATTTCAATATCAAGTGTCAAACTAGAGCCAAGCAATGCAATTCAGTCGACATTGAGCCAAAATCTGTAAAATACAGACACTTTTACATGGCGTGTTAAGCAGAGGTTAGACTAGCTACGAGTAATTTTTTTTTGCATTGTATTTTGCTTTATACATATACCGGATGCATTTTATCTGGTTGTAAGATTCTCACTGTTATAATGAAAACCTCAACAGCAACTGAACAATTGAGGCAAAATGTATTAAAAAAAACTACTGTGTTCAAGCAGCCAACGTATAGACAAGTTTTTTTTGTTTTGTTTTACAGTAGTTTCAAAACCTTATTTCATATACTTGAGTTTAAACAGTTGGGTCCAGGTAGCGCAGCAGAAGGTGCGAAAAAAATTACCTGTGGTTAAAAAAAGCACGGCTGTGTATGTGTAGTTTGATTTTGAACCCCGTGTTCAAGAAGAAATAATTGACCTTTGCATTGCCGCTTGTATGTACAGCCTTGACACTATAGTAGGCGTTGCGCCAAAAATACTGGAAGAGACGTCGCATTTTTTTTGTTATATTTGATTTTAGTGTTATGATTTGGATTTCACAAAAATCTATTAATAATGTGAATATAATTTATTTTTTAAATATATACATGTTAGCTTTAAAAACGCGTTGGATTGCGCTTGTCTGTTCTCAACTTTACTATTAAAATTCACGACTGTCTAATATACGCCACGCCGTAAATAAAACGGGGCTACCAACCCCACCAACCTATTTGGAATGTGTCCAAATATGAATAAATAAAGCGGTGGATATGCTAAATAGTTTGCCATAACAGCTTGTGTGTCACCTTGTGACATATTTTTGGTGTCAAATGGTTTAAAACGTTCTGTAGAGCCTTTAATGTCAATCTAGCTCGATCATTTCGACGTTTATAGTGATACTAGCTGTGCCTCGCGGTTTCACCCGCGTAGATTACTCTTTATATAATGAGCTATCTGCCAGTGACAGTTTCTTCAAAATCAGTCCAGCTGTTTTGGAGTCCATAGGGAACATACATTGCCTTTTATATATAAAAAATATGATGAAAATGAAAATGTACTAATGTAAGATACATTATATTCGGTACGAATAAAGAAAATAAGATTACAAAATTTTTATGTTTTTATGTTGTTTTTTTTTTGTACACTACGGAGAGTGTGCATTGGGTCTGCATGATCTAATTCTTTCCAAAACATTTTTCTATCCGACGGCCAGGGCAAGCACTAAAAAACGACAACGTTACTTGGGTGATAAACATCATCATAAACCGATAGACTACGGAATACCTTGCCTGAACGGGTGTTTCTCGATAATTACAATCTCAGTGTCTTCAAGTTGCGAGTGATTCGGTTCTAGGTAGGCGTGCTCCATGGTAGACCGCATCATCGCTTAACAACAGGCGAGGTGGCAATCTAACGCAAGCCTATCTATCGATATAAATATCAAAATCAATTGCCGTGCGTACATCACTTCGAGAGCCCGATGATTGGCTGACAGACTATATACGTGCGGGCAAATAGAGGTTAAAAGTTTATATGAAATCCTACGTTTACGCAATTGCGAGCAACAGCTTGTAATACATATTTCTATATTTTTAGGAAAATAATTATGAATACAGGAAACGGGATCAATGGAGGAATGGGTCAATAATTAATAATTTATCAAAGTGTCAATAAAAAACTTAGGAGGGTTAAAATGACGTATGTTTAAGCCGGTTATTTGGACTATAGTTTCAACCGCGTGTATGCTATAGTTTCAACAATACGCGCGCGACACAAAGTCGTGCTGCGTCACCTTGATAAAGATCGCCAAATGTGGCTGAAACTATAGTTGGAAAAACTGGTTTACTCATACGTGAGTGATTCCCGTGTAATATAAACAAAATGCGTGTAAACCACGTCAGTTTCCATAATACAATCCAAAGCTAAAGTTCACTACCAATTAGCAGCATTAGACATTGTGCTGGTGGCATTGCAATAAATGGCAATTCTTAGGCGTTGAGCCAGAAACACGCCAACACTTGGTCCAAGCGCTTTGAAATATGTTTGAAAATGAAGTGATCTTCCATGATGCTCATAATTACCTTATACATGTCTTTGAAGTCATAAAATAAAATGACAAATCACCAGAAACAAATATCCAATTTCTGAGAAGGTTTCTTTGGTGAGGTTTTGTGTCACGTTTTAGCGTGAATAACGAATTTTCCGTATAACGACGTTAGGGATAATTCAGAGGTAATTGAAGTCGGATTGACATCACACTTTGATCTTGTAATAAAGTTATTGGGTAAAATGTCAAATAGGAATATGATTGATGGGTTTTAGATTGACAGTTTGATAGACTGATGTGAATAGATGTGAATTTTGGATCGTATCGACTAAAGTGAGCCGACTGAACTGAACTGAGCGTCACACTTACATGGAAGACATACCATTCGTTCGCCCCAAGCGTTTTGCCTCCTCTTTCTTAAGTGGGCACATGGGCAGCGTTTTGTCCATACAAAAGTGTTCTTGTGTTTCCTCCCTGGATAATACCGCTAGAAATGTATTTTTTTAAAATATTTTTTTTCTTATCTATTGTCATGCTTATATCATTTATTTTTTCTTATAAGTTAACTACTATAAGAAATATGAGCCTTTAAATATCCAATTTTTTTTTTACCTCCAAGTTCAGACGTCTACCAAACAAATTTGACGAGTTTAAAAAATAAAAATAAATGACAGAAGCATAGTTTTCATTTCTTTGAGCAATTCTTTTCACAACTATTAATTTAAAAAATAATGAAATCGGCTAGTTTTGAATGAGGAAACAGAAAAATACGAAACGATGATTTTGTCTACTTTTCGTAGGTATAATCGATCCGAGCTGCAGTTGTCCCTATTGCGCTCTACGGAGAGAGGCTTGAGGTCAGGGGACAGCAATAGATTTGCTAAATACCTATTCATCAAAGTTCTTGGCCGTGGTATGCCCTCTTAAGTAGAACGGCAAAACAATGGAACGCCTTGCCTCTGTCTGTGTTTCTCCAGCAGAACTATCTTGGAGTGTTCCGGCCTTAATTATAAACGTTACTTAAGTTAATCAATGCTTAAAATGTATATGTTAACTTTCGCTGATGGAAATTGTCACACATGACGAAAGAACAAATTTATGCATTGCTTAACTGAAGTAACGTTTATAAGTAAGGCCGTTTAACTCTAGAGTTAATGGGTATTGCAACTGTCAAAGCCAATAAATGCTTGAACTTAGTTTAGTGGTTGTACTTTTATTTTTATATCGGACTGGGTCGATTTTTGACAGGAATCTCACCTGATGGAAAGCGATGATGTGCTCGAAGATGGAGTACGTTTGCCTAGTATTTACTAGCACGTTTGCTTAGTATTTACTAGGCAAACGTGCTCCATCTATGTGCTTTCTACGCGCATGCTAAACAATTCTAGACTTTCGCTGAGCTTGGGATCGTCGACAATTCTTACAGCTCTACGCTGCAATGTATCAAAAGGCACACCACACTGTTAACCACATCAGAATTTTTCTACTTTTTACCACAATGTTCCACTGTTCACCACATATACATTGTCGTATGATGTAGGTAGATACGTAAAAACGTACTGTTTACCATATTGATTTATTTTAACGGAGGGGCGGCTTTGTGGCGAGCCTTCGGCGAGTGGCGAAACCGTGGACCCCGATTACATGAAGCTAAGACCCGAGACACCCCGACCCCTGGCTTGCTTTAACTGGCTGCCTGGGGGTGGAAACCGCAAAAACTGAGAGTCTAAGCTCCAGGGTGGAAGTGTTAAAGGGCAAAATGCCACGAGTAGCGTTTAGTTAAAGTGCAGCATACCTCTGGACACTCGTAGCCACCCACGCCAATGTTGCCCCTCCGACGCCAATATACGGCATCTTTTATGGGGGTCATTTAGCCCATCTACATTATCCTACTGTTTCCCAAATCCACATTAACGTACTTTTTACCATATTGATTATCGTTATGTGTAACAATCAAATTGCTTTTTATACTTGAATGAATAATTTCCGAAAAGTTCATCAATATAAGAAAACATTATTGAGTATTAATATTTAGCACAACTTTCGCAGGTGAGTATGTACTTACTGTATTGAACGTGATTATAAAGGTTGCCTGGGTTGATTTAGGACACAGGAGGGATGAATTAAGTCCTAGCTTAGCCGAATGTTAATAAAACTTTGAATAGGGATAACTTATTTTGTATATTTTTTTTGTGGAAATACTGCTTGTGTTTATTAAAACCAAATCAAACATTAGCTGTTTGTTGCCCTCTACTTCGAACCTCCGTTTGTCTCCCTGACGTACAATCTTTTTTTATTGGACCTTAATAAGGAATCTACCTGTAAATATTTCATATTTGAATGCTAAATAGTTTTTGAGATGAGTCATTCAGTCAGTGAATTGTGAATTGCTTTTATATACGGGATGTAACGTAAAAGTATGTTACATATCTAAAGGTGTTGATTTACCCATGAGAGTGAACAACTTATGGAACACAAGTTTGCTAATATCAAGAAAAAACTGTGTCATTCAAAACTACTAGGTATATATAAACCCATTCGCTTGATCCATTTTGTCAACGGGCTCAATATTTTCTCACTATTTTATACATTTTGATGGTTAGATCAACGCCCTTAAGCATGTAAGGCCAAATACAGATATACCACCCCTATACAGATATACCTAACCCCCTCCCTCCCCTCCCCCCTGTACAGATTTTGTACTACGGTAATTAGATGTACGTGTGACAACCAATTCTGTTTGTACATAGTTTGACAAGACTTTATACAATGTGTGGCGTAATTAATAGACAACAGTCATTAGGCTACAACCTGTATATAAACGTCATCAAAGAAGAACTACTGCTGTCTTATTTGCTCGTAATGGGTTCTTGTAATAATAGACACATTAAATACCAAGTATGAAAAACGTCATAATGTGTCATACAAAATGCATATTAAAACGAGTTATATTAGAATTAAATTCTATAAATTCCTTGACACTATAAAAACAAGGGTTAAGAAAACAATTAGTTTGATTTTTTTTTATTTGTTACCAGTCATAATTTTTATTATCATTAGGTACCTTATTATAAATAGATATACTCATAATATTACATAAATTTTTTTGTACAAGTCTTTTCTGACAGGAGGTTGATGCAATAGATTAGTGAACTTGACTCTTTTTTGACGGGTGACTTGAAACTAATTAATATATTAGAAACTTGAAAGTTAACGAAACTTTGCTGGTTTCTGTAGTGACCAAGCACACAATATGTCTATTATTTGGTGGCTTCCATAGAAGCCGTGCGCGAACCTATTTCAATCGGTTAATTTCGTTTACAGGTAAAAATCTATACTCACCCAAGCGTAATTGGCTTAATTCTTTGTAAGCCTCCAAAATCTGCCAATGTGCCCAAAAATCCAACGCATCAGATTGAGGATAGTACCTATTACACCGAGCTCCATCCGGGCCCGGATGTACACTGACTTTAAGGTGGTTCGTTTCACAAATGGCGGGAAATTCAAATTTCAAACAGTTTTCTTGTCCTTGTAGCTAGGCTGGGTAATTATTGTAGACAACCATGTTTGCGCAAATTGATTATTATTCTTTAGAAAATCATGTAAAGCTATTTATCTCTAATGCACATTATTACTTACATTTGTGAATAAACAAATTTTTGCTGTTCAAACGGTTTATTCACAAATGTAAGTAATATGGTGCGTTACTGTTATATAATTGTAAATTATAATGTAAAGAACAGCCAACATTTTGCGCAAACATTGTGTTATTTGAAAATAATTACCTGGCCTGGTTACTAGGACCAAAAAACTGTTAAAAATTTGAATTTCCCGCCATAGGTGAATCGTACCACCTTAAAAATTGATTTACGTAACTCTAATGATAAACTAGTCACGTGATAGTCGTTTGAAATTTAAAAACTTGATACAATAAGTGCATCATGCATTATTGCCATTACTTAAAATCGTTACTTAAATTAAACAATGATTAAATTGTGATTTAAACACGAAATTACTCACGTATGATTAAGCTGGTTACTCTAGCTATAGTTTCAACTGCATTCAGCGGTCTTTTCAGTGCAAAGCGAGACGCAGCCGCGCGCATTCACCTTGAAAAAGTCAAAAAGTAAAAACAAAAGGGTCCATACAATAAACGTATTTTTTTACGCATTTTTGTGTTAGATCTAATGTAAAAAAAGTAATACTTACAAGCGTCAAACTTAATCATGATTATTAGTACTATAACAACAAATAATAAATGGCCAAGTGCGAGTCGCTGTTCAGTACCAAGTTATAACTGGTAATATCATTATTGAATTTTAAGGTGGTACGGAACCCTCAGCGCGTAAGCCCGACTCGCACTTGGCTAGTTTACTTCAATGTAATGCGCTGTCCAGGCCCGGATTGGTCTCGGAATAATGTAAGTCCAGCTTAAATACTCCAAAACCAAATCAATACAATCTCATCGGATAGACTCCTTTCCGCGCCCGGTATTATCGGAAAAGACTCCAAAGCCGGTATCCGAGGAGAATTTATTCATGATGTATCCACAGTCACGAGGAAAATATTTTTTCCTCTCGTGTGATGGACAAGGGATAAAGGAAGCGGAGTAATGTTACAAAATAGATAAGTACAGATGGATAACTTTGAACAGCATTGTCCTTTCAGCTTTCATCACCCATCGTTCTGGTCGGACATAGGAGTAATGGGAATCATAAAATTTAAAATCTTGCGATCCAGCGGGGCAATGCTGCCAGCATTCTGGGAACCCTTCCGCACGGTGGCGATTTGTTCAGCTAAGTTAATTTCTCAGTTTTTTATTTGCTTACTTTCTCTGTAAATATTTTATTTTTATTAAAAATACTACTGTTATAAAAACACAGCTGCAGTGAGAATAAATTCAGATTCCTCAGCATAATAAGGAGTAGTCATTACATGTGACTTGGTCAAACGCAAGCCTATTATTTATAAAAAAAAACCTGATGTGACCACGAAGCTTCATTATACAGACCGTTCACAGTTATTGTACCTCTGACATCATTACTTTGTCTCTGTCTGGTCGCATGGCATCACTTGCAGACAGAGCGAGACGCTGAATTGATATGAAAGGTAAAATAACTGTGAACGGTCTGTAAATAATATAGATCCAAGGACGTTATATATACCCTAAGTATAGATCACACGTGTTGACAGTTGGCATCAGTCTAACGTATCTTCACTATACGTCTTACAGTCTCGCAGACAAAGAAGGCAAATGCTAACTCTTCAGAAGAACTAGGTAATAAATAGGTAGTAATACAAGTGTATTTTATTTATATTACACGGGAATTACTCACGTAAGATTAAGCCGGTCACTCCGACTATAGTCAGTTGCCGTTGACATCACGTGCGCGCCGCGCGGCGGTCCGTAGTGCCAAGCGAGACGCAGCCGCGCGCGTGCATTCGAATTGAAAAAACCTGCCTAATGCGGTTTAAACTATAGTCGGAGTGACCGGTTTAATCTTACGTGAGTAATTCCCGTGTAATATAAATAAAATGTGTAAAAACCACGTCAGTTTCTATAATGAAATACAAGTGTAGTACACGTATCATACTTAAACCATGTTTATTCTTTCATCATCATCATCATCATCAGCCAGGAGACGTCCACTGCTGAACATAGCCCCCCTCCCCCTTTAACCTCCACACTGAACGACAGCCTGCCTTTTGCATCCACTGGATGCTTGCGACTCTCACAATGTCGTCGATCCATCTAGTGGGAGGCCTCCCTACGCTGCGTCTTCTGGTTCCTGGTCTCCACTCCAGAACCTTTCTTCCCATCGGTTATCGGTTCTTCGAGCGATGTGGCCTGCCCATTGCCACTTCAACTTGCAAATTTTAACATGTTTATTCTTTACTCAGCCAAAATTTTATATATATTTTACCTTATGTATCTTTATTTTTATAATCTTAACTATATTTTATTCTTAAATGTTCCTACTTTTGGAAAGACATAACATTGTCCATTGCAAAACGCTAAGCCAGCAGCACATGCATGGTTACCTTTTTTTTGTACCAATAATCCACCAAATAAGGTACCGATAAAGTATTTTTTTAAAGGTTTATGCACAAACGTACAGACTTCTCCATCTGTCGCTCTATCATCTGTAACATTATTTATAAAGATTCGCTACTCTTCCATTATTCATCAGTGTGTGAAGGGATAACTATGGAAATCCAATGCAGGTATGAAGTCGGCATGTTTTCCATTTTTGTAGTGCACTAGAGATCCGTCTTGACAGTATTGAGCAAGGTAGGTTTTGAATTGTGTATGTGCCAAGGACTTTGTATACCTTTACCCCTCTATTAATAAACGTAGAGTAGCTTCGGAATAGTTACACCGCTTTTTGTCTTTTTCGATCGAGTTCAAAATTTGAAAGAGAGATATAGACAAAACACGGCGTAGCTATTCCAAGACGTTTATAAATAAGGGGGTTAGGGTATACAATGTATTTGGTATGTGCATACAGTAGAATATTTTTGTTAGTATGACTTTTATATTCTCTCATGCACCAAGACTTCCGTACCACCATAAAATACATTTATTTTTATAAAAAGATGACACCACACCCAGGCGGTCACCCATCTAACTACCGACCCCACTCTACGGTATTTAATTTGGTGGTGTTTTTTTTTTTTGCACTGACTTGGCCATTATTTATTATTTGTTGTTATACATTAGGTGTTAGTGTGTACTATAATCATGCCATGTTTGACGTTTGTAAATATTACCGTTTCTAGGATTCCGTACCCGAAGGCTATAAGCAGGACCATATTAGTAAGCCTACGATGTCTGTCTGTATGTCTGTTCTTCCGTCCACCCGTCTGTCATACCAATAATAGATAATATATGATAGATATGCATAATAGATAGCCAGTTGAAATGCTCACAAAATATGTAATGTTATGGCGGATTAATTAAAAAATAATAAAAAAGTCAAAACGAAAGGATAGAAAGGGGAAATGCCAAGTTTTTTTGTACGTATTACCATTTTTACATTAGAGCTAATACAAAAATACGTTTGTTGCACGGGGACCCACCCACCCGTCTTTCGTTTTTACTTTTTGACTTGATGATTATTATCTTAGCTAATCTGTCGTAACTTTGTTATGTTCTGTGAAAATTTCAACTAACTATCTATTACTGTTCAAAAGATACAGCCGTTAAAAGGTAGGACAGACAGACGAATGGACGAACGGCCAGAAAGACAGCGCACGCTTAGTAGTATGTTCCGTTTTCACCCTTTGGGTACGGAACCCTAAAAGTATTTACATATAATATAAAAATATAAAGTAAGAAACTCTTTTTATCCAAGTCATAAAGTTAAAAGCTGAACAAGGTATGCAAGTTTCAGCTTTCAGTAAAATGCTGAGCTATAACTTTTAATTAAAACATGAAAAACCCATTAAGAGAGCATGAAACTACTTAAAATGCATGAATACTTAAAAATCTAATAGAATTTAATTTTATTATCTCACTAAGTGACAATAAAGTTATCAATAAGGCTGATGCATATTTTTTCCATAGCCGTGGTAGCCCATTTTGGGAGACCGCTAGACTTGATAGCGTGAGGTCGCGGGTTCAAACCCCGGGCCCGTACCAATGAACTCTTTGGTTATGTACGAACTTTCATACCACTGGCTTTTCGGTGAAGGTAAACATCGTGAGGAAACCTGCATACGTAAGTACTTCAATAACGTATGTGAATCCACCAATCCGCACTGGGCCAGCGTGGTGGATATGGCCCTATTACCCTTTCGGGGGTACTGTTAAAAGGCTGACTATGATTATGATGATATTTTTTCCAATGCTAGGCGTTTTACCTCAGATCAGACCATAATAAGGAATGGTAAGTTGGCGTGACGGGTGAGAATTGCGAACACATCAGGATTATATTAGAAATGAGCCCTTAGTTGAACAAAACCTGCAGACGACCTTGCTGCCCTCCTTTTGCATCTGGACTATTTAGTTAGTTCTTGTATCAATGCAGGCTTATTTCACTATACCGGACGGTATAGTGAAAAAAGTGCCGCCATTATGTTCTGAATCCTTACACTAGGCTCTAGTCTGTTATGGTACGTTTCGTTTATCTCTACATAGTATAAATTGAAGTCGCTTTCCGCGTCTGTCTGTCTGTCTGTATGTCTGTATGGCCGCTAACTCCTTCTAAACCACGCAACGGATTTTGATGCGGTTTTCACCATCAGTTAGATACATTTTCAAGGAAGGTTTATATATATAACTAGCGACCCACCCCGGCTTCGCACGTAAATTACACCCGTGCGAAGCCGGGCGGGCGGGTCGCTAGTTATTAACATTTATAACACGCTTTATGTATTTATCAAGCATGCTAATGAAGAAACATTTCAATAATAATAAATCCAAAAGAAATCCCAGACTCAATTGTTCAAGGACATGGCCAGTTAAAAATAGACAATAGTCTACATGACCCTGAATTAGTAACGCCATCTAGTAAAGTTTGATTGAACCCGACTCTGAAAACCGCTCATTTCCAAGAAGACAAAGTTACTCGAAACCTCTATTACCACCTAAAGGAGAATTTACTTCAACTAATGAGATATTAATCACGACGGAAGCTTTGTGTCGGCGGTATCTAATTACCCTTTAATTAATCAACGGACTTTTGTAGCTTCTAAAATATAACAAGGTTATAAATGAGTCTCCAGAGAGTTGGAGGTCAAATTTAACATAATTACTACTGTCAATGTAGTCTTCTTTTTCTTTGTGTCAATGATCCATTTATATAATTTCATTTCAGCGTTTCACCATGGCAACTTTTTAGAGGTTTAGTATAGAAACTCGGGTATGAGAGAGCTGCATGGACTGCGAATTATCTCGGCAATCACAGTGTATCGTAAAAACTCCATAAACAACCTTATCACGGTAATTTGGAATGAGCTATCGCATGTGGTATTTCCAAGTATTTATAACATGGGGTTCTTCAAAAGTTTTTTGCAGTTTTCAGAGTTAAAAAACTTGAATATAAGTGAGAGTAGTTATTCGGAGCTATGATCGAGTAAGTCTACTGAAAGGTAGGGATAGTGACCCTTAGACGTGGTCGAAAGTGTTTGAACTGTTTCATCTGATACCCGCGTCGCGGTTTTACCATTGCACTAGCCGCCACCACCTGTCTTTACCCCAATGATCCTCATAAAACATTTTTCATCATCTATGATCCTCATCAAAAACTCGACCCCATATCAGTGGTTATCACGCACTGCGATTCACGCAATCTTCAAAAGGCGAGGTAATAGATTATTTAAAGTCAGAAACGTAGTTGTGATGCCTCTGTTACAAGTCCAAGTAACAACAGGCAGTTTGTCTGCTTGTTTGCCACCTATGGCAAAAAAGAGAAGAAAACTAAAAAGTGGAGATCATCATAATTAATTTCAGCAACTTTCAGCTAAGATTATAGCATGGATTATTTCTTTAAGAAATGTTCTAACTGCCTCCACTCTTTACTCGTACCGGTTCCCGCAAAACTTCTCAATTAGCAACTTTGCCGCTTATAAAGAAAGTTACGAACTTCCTTCTGGCCATTAAAACGTCTTTTAGAATCGCCCAAAACTCGTGGACGTGCAAGTTTTAATGTCTTTCGAGGGAGGTGCTCTTTGTAACGGTGCAAATAAATAATAAGACGTGACTGAAGTCTGGTAGAAAATGCTACAGTAAGCCCTTCTAATATTGTTATTAAAAATATATTACTATAGTAATTAATATATCATCAGACAAAAGACCTCTACTGCTGAACATAGGGATCTCCCTTAGAACTCTACATTGAACGACAGCCTGCTATATGCATCTAATGGATGCCCGCAATTTTCAGAATGTCGGAATGGCCCATCTAGTGGGGGCCTACCTACGCTACGTCTTCCGGTTTGTGGAATCCACTCAAGAACCTTTCTTTACCATTAGTTGTCGGTTCTCCGAGCGATGTGGACTGCCCATTGCCAATTCAACTTCCAAATTTTATAGCTACGGTGACTCTGGTTCTTCGGCGAATATACACGTTTCTGATTCTATCGCGCAAATGTCCAAGCCTAGCTCTCTTCATTGCCCGCTGTGTGACTTTGATTTTTTTCATAAGGCCAGCAGTTAATGACCACGTCTGTGTTCCATATTGCATTAATATTTAACCTATAGATACTAATTTAAGCCGTATACTTATGAATCGTAACCGAAACACTGAGATACGACGTCGCACCAAGGCCGCAGTCGTCGTAAAAAAGGTGAAGGAACTTAACTGAAACTAGACAAGATAACATGGCCAGACGTAATAATGGGTGATGCAATGGTGTACAGCAGTAACCGTGTGGTTTCCAAAACTAGGTTGGTGGAACCCATGCCGACCGAGAATAAGGTGGGCTATTGACATCAAAAGTACTGTCGGGGACGAGTGGATGTGACTAGCGAGGGAGCGGGAAAAGGGGCATAAGCAAAGGAAGGCCTATACCTAGCAGTGGGTTATTCAGGGATGATGATGATGATTCGTATACTTCTAACCGGCATTTTATGAACATACATTATACATTTTTCACACATCGTTCGACATCGTTTTATGGTTGATATTCCGAGAACCCGTACGAAGCGCTATGATTCCACATTTATTGTGCGAACTGCTAGTCTGTGGAATTAGCTGCCTGAATGGGGTTTCCCTGTTAGTTACAATCTAGTCTTCAAGTCGAGAGTGAATCGGTTTCTTCTAGGCAAGCGTGCTCCATCGTAGACCGCATCGTCGCTTAACATCAGGCGAGATGCCGGCCAAGCGCAAGCCTATCTACTATAAAAATTAAAAAATCATTTTTACAATCCACAACAACAACAAAAAAATTAAGAATAGTTTCCATACTACTGCACTTTACAATAAACGTACGTGTTGGAAACTCGCATACACTAGTGTTTTATTAAGCACACTGGAATTACAGTTTTCGTTGTTTACCTTGTTTTTGAGTGGGTTAATTCTATCTGTAGTGGAATGCTACACCGCATTCGTGAAACACTGGAACTGTTCGCAAAATTTATTTGTTTCCCTCGTTTTGGTTGTAAATTGTATCGGTTTTAAGATTGATGGTATTGGTTTTATATTTAGCTAGTTTGAAATTCAGTCGAAGCAAATTTGAATAAAACGAAGATATTTACGCCATACTCGGACATTTTGCGTGAGATGACTTAGTAGGAAATATAAATCTTTCTCAGGATTGTCGTGATTTTTTACAAAGAGTATGTTGGGGAGCCAAAGGGAGAGAGAATAATTTTATTCTATCTTGAATAATTTAAGTTAGGATAAAACCGGCCAAGTGCAATTCAGGCCCGTGCAGTGAGGGTTCCGTACCACCACAAATTAGAAAAAGTATCAATTTAAAAACCGACTTTCCAAAGCATTTCGATTCAGTGAAATGATAAGGGTTCGAATGATAAGGTCGTCCAAGTAACTAAATTACCAGTTATAACTTCGTATTCAACAGAAATGTTTCACTTACTCGCACTTGAGCATTTTTTATTATTTTCTGTTATACTATAAAGTGTGTTCTATAATCATGCCAAATTTGACTTATTAGCTGATACAAAAATATATGTGTTTGTTGTATGGGGACCCCTTTCGCTTTTTACTTTTTTATTATTTTCCTAATTAAGCCGCCGTAGCAATTCACATTCTGTGGAAATTTCACACTATTACGGTTCAAAAGATATAGCCATTAATAGGTAGGATGGACAGACAGACAGACAACGTAGGTTTAGTAATAGGGTCCCGCTTATATCCTTTGGGTACGAAACCCCTTAAAAGTATAATTTATGTCTTCGATTTCACCCGTGTGTACATCCACATACAGGTGAAGCCGCCGGTGCATCTTGTGCTACTACTAACCTGCTGCTAACTGACTCCTCGTAACAAAATCCACACTGAATTTGTAACTAGATTAGATAGTCTAAAAACAAACTTCATTTAAAGTTATATGATTATTTACGGGATATTTACCGTGAAACTAAGAAAGAGGGTAGATCGTTTTGTCTGCACCTAACTTTTCGACCAACCACCCGCATTCATCAGTCTTCCCGTGAACATGGTGCATGTAACTGCGCCGAAATATCGGGAGCTCATTCCACAACTTTACCACAGTAAATATCCCGTAAATAATCATTATGTCGCATCCGGACACCATCACGGTTAAAAAAAAAACGAAACGAGAAGCGCGCCAACGTCGCGTCAGTCGGCAACTAGCCGCAACTTCAGTTCGGTACCAACAGAGCCATAGTACCTATTATCGCTCGACTCGGTGTTGGGCCTCTGGTATATGACGTGTTCTGTGGTGTTGGGCATTCACTACACGACGACCGTAAAGTGATATCCAGGAACTGTGCTACCGTTTCGTGTCTACCTTGTGAATTCGTGATAAGCTCAACAGTGTTTCCTCATTTTCATCGCACGATTTCCCACCGTACGCCCACGAGGTGTCTGTTGATGATAATGATGGCCGACGAGCATTCTCTCCGACACATATAACTTTAGTAAACAACCGTGATAGTTTAAAACAGTGTCAAACTTCATTTGTTTCAGATGATGCCTCCAAAAGTGCTGGTAGTGTGGTGGTCGCTGGTCGAATGGAGGTACCTGGGCTGAGCCATGGCTCCCTGGCGCTTCGACATGAGAGCCATGTCCCTCACCTACCGACTGAAGATCGGCATCGCAGTCATCGTCATCATGGTACTGGGGTTCTTTAATGAGAGTCAAGGTATGATTTATAAACTTACTTGAGGTTACATCTCAAGCGAGAATCGTGGTTATATCTCTTGAAGCAAGTGAAGTTTCTTCTAGGTAAACTTCCTCCATTGTAGACCGTATCATGGCTTAACAGTAGGCAACGTGGCGGTCAAATGCAAAGCAAGATTTAGTATAAGTACTTAACAAAACAAAATACAGGCTAACACTACGAAAACAGTTAGACTGCCCATAGACCGTTGAAGGTCTAAAGTCAATCCAAATGCTAAAGCCCACTATGAGTTAGCAGTGTACCAAGCATGCTGGCGGTATTGCCACGCTCAATGGAAATGCTTATGCGTTGAGCCAGAAATACGCTAGCATTTTGGTCACGCGTCGCATTAACCAGGTCCTTTGAAAGATTTTTGAAAATGAAGTAAGCTCCCAGCCCCAAGGGCCCCCAAACAGCTCAAATATGTAACCACTGCCAAGGTTAGCATATTAAAGTGCTTATTATTATAGAACTTAGCAAGTTTCCTGTCTTTTGAACCACATATGGTTCAGTAAACATGTGCTTGTTATGTACTTCATGTATAGCCCGGCACATAACTGGCTAGCCTCTGGACACCGTAAGCGATTGCTGTGCGTTTTAATCGAAAATCATCAGCGGCACTTATAAAATAATTTCATAACATTTCTATAGACATCCGTCATCTAGTCTACCAGATACTGGAATGTGTTCAAAATTTTAGAAATCAAAATAATGAGAAATTCACGCATTAGAATCCCTGAAAATGTTGTCGCTTAAATAACTGGCAAAGATCTGCTATTTCCACAAGAAACTTTGCGAGAGTCCTACGACAATAAAACAGAATACGGAAGCGCTTTTCAGGAAACATGAATATTCTAAAGCAGTTTTGCACTATTTTATGTTCAGTTATTGCAAAATTACCTGAACAAATATTAAAACTGTCATTTTCAATTAGCAGACATGAAACTAGACAAAACAAAACGTAAGCCGTATTGTTCAACCATTTCGTACGTCCATTATTCGAATAACAGTCCGCAGTTCCGAAAACCGCAATAATCGGACTACGCTCGACTCCACCGTGAACCATATAATCCAACGACTTCATGCTTTATAGACATGGCAGTAAATTTGATCACAACACAAATAAAATGCAGACTATAGGGTTGGCCGGTACAATTTTTTTACAGGTGGTGCGGCGGCGCTAGCTTAATGTAATAGTTTTTTTGTACAGTAGGGTCTCACTAATCCGGCACTTCAGTACATAGGCACGTCCAGTAGTCCGGCACTCTACAGTTACGGCCCCCGTGATCTCCACCATTTTCACGCTTTCCCCTTTCAATACACTCAACCGCGCTCATTTCTACTCAGAATACTAAGTAAGATGAGCCATAAGTAATTTATAATTATAATCTAATCTGTATATTCCAATAAATTCCTCCTAGTGCTAGTGTTGTTTCATAGTGTCATTTTAGTAAAATTCTACTGTATTTGGAAAATTACGAATAGACAAACGTCATAATGACATCCGCACAAAGTGACAAGCTATTATAGTGCTATTTTGACAGATGCAACCATAAATCTGAGGTGCACGGGGTAGAATTCTGGACGTAATAACAATAACTTGTATTATTATGTTAGTTGTTAGTTGCATGCCATTAGCGGTGTTTTTTTTTTATTTACACAGTTTTTCACGTTTGCTCATAAAAATACATTTTTAGCAATTTATTTTTATTGTCAGTAAATCTACTTTTACTGTCATTATGAAAAGTTGCTCAAGTTGAATTGTGTAGTCCACTAATTAGTGGACTACCTGTCAGAGGTGGATATTTACACTACGTTTTCCCATTCTCCTTTAGCTTTAAAGGAACTTTTTGTGCTAATGCTGTGACTGAAAGTGCTTGTCCTATGCCACATGTGGGGTATGAAGTCATTGAAACAACCACAAACTTGGACGAGACGACGCAAGGGAGTCTTGTTCACATAATAATACAGTTAGTTCAGCTAACTGACTCAATTAAAACGTTTAGTATTTGCATTTTGACGGCGCTGTAATTGTTTACTTGGTCTGTGGGTAATGTTGTTGGAAAATGAGTGGTGGGCTAAGGAACTATATTTTAGGGCATTTCAGTCATTTTTAACACCCGACACAAAAAGAGATGTGTTATAAGTTTAACGCGTGTATCTGTTATATCTGTCTGTGACATCGTACCTCTCAAAAGCTTTTTTTACCGGGCAAATGCCTTTATTAACTAAACAACATAAAAGTTAACACAACAAAAACCGTTAAGACTGCCCAACGACCATTAAAGGTAAAGACAACTCCAAATTCAAGCCCATTATCCGTTGGCAGCGTACCCAGCATGCTGGCGACATTACCACGCTGAATGGCAACGCTTATGCTTTGTGCCAGAAACAGGTCAATATATTGGTCACTCTTCGTTTTGATTGATTAAAAGGCAAGGTAGATCAAAAAAAATCTTAGCTATGATTCTGATTAAGGAGCTCGGCTGGTTTGTGTAGACTGGCAGGGGTAAATGCACAATACGCCCCAAGCGGGATCTCAGTGCAGGTCTTACACCCCCACTTTGAATTAAAATTAGAATTAGCTTTGATCCAAGAAAATCTGTTCAGCCGTTTGGAGATTATCAGATCTTTTATCGTGAGTAAAACACAAACTATTTATACTTACTTGTCTAAATGCTGGTGTTTTACAATTAAAAAATATTTTATGGTGGTGTAGAGAAAATATGTTGCCAAGCAAAAGCAATGATGCATCTGTTTTACCCGTTATACTAAATAAACAGTAAGTTAGTACAGTGTTTACATTAACACGACCTAACATAAAGTTAAGAACACACGAAATAAATAGTTTGTGTAAAATAAGAACTTTGGCAACACTTCAATGACTCGTGAACATGATTGAGTGTGGTTAAGTGATAAAACATGTCTTTTCGTGTGTTTCCAAAACTCCATAGAAGCCTCGTATAAACCCTGTATCACTTTACTGAGCATGAGTTTGACTTGACCGTGACTTACTTTGCTTGAATCTGACTGTGACTATGACTTGTTTGACGCTATTTAAGACTATGTAAACTTGATTAATACGAATAAAGGTTTTTGTATCCATGGTCATGAAAAAATATAGGTAACAACAGTCCATTCAAATTTCAGACAAAATAATTTCGTTCTAATTTATACCACTAACTGTTAATTAGGTCACTGCAAGTACTAAATCAAGGCTCGGGTAATTACGTAGCTAATTTTGTGATTAATTAGATTTCAAGACGGATAGCTGACGAGAGTGACGTCACTAACAGAACAGGCTACGTCATTGATTAGTCTTGGGTGCGTTTTGAATCACGCCAACAGCGAAGATAATGCCGACAGCGCTACCGGTCATTATCGGCGTTGTTTTCGCCTTTGTCGTGATTCGGAACAGTGTTTAGATTGACGATTACTATGTCATGAAATTACATTTTTGGAACTGTTTACTCAATGTTCTGACCAAGGCAAGTAGGTGGCCAAACTACTTTTTCCTATAAGTTAATAGTTATTTGTTATACAAGAGTGCAAAGTTGCTTTTTAACCGCGTGCTCAATTTTGATGACCGAGCAATCGAAGGATTCTAAAATTAGAATCCTGAGCGTTAGCGAGGGAATCAAAAGAGCACGAGGTGAAAAATCTTTGCACTCGAGTGCAACACGTAACTTTTCATCCCACCTCAGCGAGGAAATGACTAAATGCAAAAAAATGGCATGCGCAAACAAGTGGTTATATATTATTATTATCTTTGCTAATATAGTAAGGTTGATCACATTGTGGCGTTGCAATCGCCTGCACAAAACAATTATTTTAACTTCCTAGATATATTTTATACAATAAGTACCTACCTAAGATGACTGGGAACATTTTTCTCTTTTAAAAGCTTTTGTTATAATTTTGAAACGTTTTTGTTTGTTCGTTCAGCAATATCCATACCGTTACCAAACAGCGTGGAGTGCGCCCAATATTTGCACAACTATTTGCCCAAATGTTTGTCCAACTAATGTGATTATTTTGTGCAAATAGATTTCGCTTGAGCACCGCTTGGGCACTATAATAGTTGTTGTTTGCGGTTTTTTGGGAAAATGTTTGACGAGACACGATGTACCCTTTAGTTACGAGTTTTAGAAATTGATAGTCGGTGCGATCAATAGTCTATGTCAATGCAATACAATCTGTAGTATGTTTTGTTGTCTGTTAATTTTCCTGAAACATAAATTAGAATAGGGGTGCGTTTACATCAAGGACGTTTCATAAACTGCCATCAGGTTAATAAGTTTTCTTTTATCACATAAACAATATATCCAGAATGAAGTTAGCATGGTGTAACATTCTTGCATTCATTTATGGCAGTATAACAGCTTAGGTTTAGAAAAACTGCAAATATTAACATTATATTTGCATCCTTTAACATTTTTCTAATTATGTTTTAAAGCATGTGTACATAAAGTCAGTCCTAAATGGATACATGTTTCAGTAAAAAAACATATTTGCGCTATTAACTCAAACAAATTGCCCTAAATGTTTATATCTCGCCATCTCACAGAAACAGAATCTCTTACACTGACCTCTCAAGTTTTGCTTAGGAACGTGCAAATGCAAGGGGACAGAAACTTTACACGTGCTTCACCCGCACTAGTGAACTAGAGATGGGTATATTCCGACTAAAACAAATTCTGGACGGACTTTTGAAGTAACACAATGAATAACTGGCTAAACTGTTTTGTAGCCACTGAGTTGGTTACTTTATTTATTTTTGCATTAACCGGTAAATTAATTGAATTAAGTGGTTGGTGGTTAGTGGAGTAAGGTCTTAACAGAGTGGTGGCCGAGGCAAGGTAAGTGGAGCGTTGGTCGTCGAGCTGCAAGATGGGTCGAAGATATTATTACTATCGCAGGTCGAACCTGGACTAGATTAGCACTGGACCGAGGCAGATGGCATAGCAAGAGAGAGGCCTATACCCAGCAGTGGGATAAGGAAGGCTGTGGATGATGATGATGAAATAGTTATAGAAGGTTGATATAAATCTACAACAAAATTATTAGAGGCAATTGATTATAAGTTTGCGTCTTATTGTAGGGTATCACTGGAACTACTGATATGATTTACAAAATACCACACATAGAAAATTACGGTATCAGTAAGTAACTTAGGCTACGTATTTGTTCACATCGCGAATAAAAGTCAGTATTAGTTAGGTGATAATTAATTTTTTTTATGTGAATTAGTGTAGTACAAAATTTTCATTTTCAAAGCGTACTATTTCTACTCTTTAAGAGCCAAATTGGCATCGAAAGTTTGAATATAATACTTCGATTGTGTGGTTTTAATATCCATAAAATACTAGTGACAACAATATTCAATCCATAGTGTTTGTCAAATGGACGGATGTTTTCAGTTTTTTTTTTGTTTCAATTAGATCGGCTATCAAGGCATTTTTGTAAGAAATTAGTTGTAACCAGTTGTACCCATATAAACGAAACGTCAGTCATTCGAAATCAGTTAGCAACCGTGATGCGGACAAAGAACTTTGAGACCTAACCCAAAGAGGTAAGGTCCAAGTTCTTTGGATGCAGATTTCGACGCGTTGACATAAATAAGAATGTTCAAGGTCCTGTCATAATGCCTGGTGACAGATTTTTCTTCTCATTTCCGTTCTATCTACTTTTTTGTGGATGTTTTAGTACTTAATTGAAAGAGTCGCGAGAAATTTATGCCGGATGCTTCGTCACAACTCTGCTCAATGCAAAGTCAGGCGAAGTTCACAGCGAAAGCTCGTACGTTAGTGTTTTACGTTCTAGTTTTTGTTGAACACATTTATCTTGTTTAAAACACTGTTTCAAAATGTTGTTTGTCTCTAATATACATATTTAAGGCAATATGGTACAAAGTATAAACTCACCGCATGCAGCATCAGGTTAGCTAGGAAAATCTTTTTAACGGATTTTGCTTACAAAGCGTGATGATATTAAGCTTTTTAGGGCCCCGTTGTTCAATAAAGCAACCTTATAAGATCGTGTCAGTCTGGCCTTGTGCACTCAACTTTTAACTGTTTAATATACGATAAAAATACACACAAAATATGATACGATAACAATGTAATGAAATGAAATGAAATGAAATGATTTATTTCCAAAATTACAAGTACATCACAATAAAGAGTAAACTAATTACAACATAATGAAGTGACTTGTTGAACTTGACAATGTCGTGCAGCACCTACACTAAGAATAAACTTGTGTCGTAGGTGACTGCTTTTCCTTCAGTGGTTCTAGCTGTTCAATTTGTGTTACATCGAAATGGTGAGTATATTAATTGATATTTTATTATTATGTTTATAAGTTTAGAGTTTACCAAATTTAATAATTTCAAAAAATTAAATCTTCTAAATTTAAATAATAAGTAAAATTATAAAATTGTATTTATTAGTGTTAAAAGTTAGTATATTAATAAGTTTTTGTTATTAGAATTATCATGCTTGGCGTAAAATAATATAAATTAATTGCGTTTAAAAAAAAAAAATTATCGAGTGTATATTTTACGTAGAACTCTTGACGCTGCGCACTGCTTAAAACATGTATAACGATGACAAAGGCCTATGAATATTGTAGATAAACAATCTCATTTTAAAAGTAAAAAGAACCTATATTATATTTTTAGTGTTCCAAACCAGAGGGTAAAAACGGGACCTTATTACTAAGCCTACGATGTCTGTCTGTCCGTCCGTCTGTCTGTCTTACCATTAAACGGCTGTATTTTTCGAAGCGTGATAGAGCCAGTTGAAATTTTCACAGGATATGTAATGTTATGGTGGATTAACTAAGAACTAATAAATAAGTAAAAAAGTAAAAACGTAAATGCTCCCCATACAACAAACGTATAACGTATTTTTGTATTAGGTCTAATGTAAAAACGGTAATATCATAATAATAACATAAGCATCAAACTTGTATTATAGTACACACTTTAAAGTATAACGGCAAATAATAATAATGGCCAAGTGCGAGTCGGTGACAAGTTTCTGTCCATTACCAAGTTATGACTCGTAATTTCGTTATTGAATGTTGTGGTGGAACCATCAGTGCGGGAGCCCGACTCGCACTTGGTCGGTTCGGTGTAGTTCTCAGGAAACAAGGAGGACGGCAGGGAGTTCTATTCTTGGGCAGTACGTATCATAACCACTTGACTGCCTTTCCCCCGTACGATGAAAAGGTTCAACATTTTCAGCATATTTTTTTTTTTTAAATCAATCTTTTATAAGTGGGCCAACCCTAGGCGCGAATTGAATGAATGATTTTTGAGTCTCCAATCACAAACGCCATACGTTACCCCCGTGACTAACGTGGCTGACATCTTGCACAAGCAAATTATGACTGTGCGCGATCAAGTGGATAAATGGTTACCCAAATTGTTCGAATCTTTGGAATTTCCACGAGGAAGACACAGTAGAAAGCAGACGGTGAAACGGCATATCAGAAGCAAAAACTCGGAATCACACAGCGGGTAATGGAGAGAGCTGCTCGGAGTTTCTTTGCGTGATAAAATCCGAAACTTTGATATTCGCCAAAGAACCAGAGTCACCGACATAGCTGTTAAAATTTGCAAGTTGAAGTGGCAATGGGCAGGCCACATCGCTCGAAGAACCGATAACCGATGGGGAAGAAAGGTTGTGGAGTGGAGACCACGAATCGGAAGACGCAGCGTAGGGAGGCCTCACACTAGATGGACCGACGACATTGTGAGACTCGCGGGCATCCAGTGGATGCAAAAGGCAGGCTGTCGTTCAGTGTGGAGATTAAAGGGGGAAGCCTATGTTCAGCAGTGGACGTCTTCTGGCTGATGATGATGATACGGCATATCACCGTCTGCTACATTTAGTACAAATTATTAACAGTACGTAAAACAAAAGAGGTTGTGAATGTTGTGATACCAAACTCGTGTAAGAAACAAAAGGCATTTTAGTTCGCACAGATGTTATTAATGTGTTTCATTAGAGAGAGAATGGAATTAGGTGCACCTAGAAGTGGCTTATTGTCTGAGAGTGGTTTTGGTTGCGTAATGATATAAATTACTATTATCAACATTTTCAACGGCAAGTATCAGCTTTTAGAAATAATTGAAGCGTTGTCGTTTTTTATTGTACTGTTTTAAGGGCTCCATACCTCAAAAGGAAAAAAATAACTGAACCCTTATAGGATCACTTAATTGTCCGTCTGTCCGTCTGTCAAGACCCCTTTTTCTCAAGAACGCGTAAAGATATCAAGTTGAAATTTATATCAAATATTCAAATCTACGGTTTCTTTCAGCTGTGAAAAAATCAAACTTGTAAGTTTACGCGATCAAAATGTATGATGATTTTACAAGGAATTTAAAACCTGTCGGGTATTTCCCGTTGACCTAGAATATAATAAACCCATTAAATATAATTTAATTTACTAATTTATTTAACACAAAACACTCAAATGGCATATTCCATGTGGGTAAAAACATGAGGCCGCAGATGGTAAACTATCTACAAAATCTTTAATTTCACATTGAAAGCAAATTTATTTTCACCGTAAGGTTGCGGTCAAAAACAAACCATTGAGGAAAAAAATATATATAAATAATTAAGTTTTAATAATAAAATTGCAAATTGTTTAACGAATCTGTCTGTAGTAATTACTATGAACCTCAGAAACCGGAAATAATTTCATATTGTAATTAGCATTGCTGATTAAATTACATAATTAAATTAGGCTCGCATTAATTATAGCATTTATCTGGCACAGATAACAGAATAAAGAGATCATCGAGATAGGATGATATTATGTAAATGTTTATTCAAATTCTATGAGTTTTTAGTTAATATTTCTTTGAAAAGGTAAGTTCTGGTGTACACACAAACTCTCCGTAAATTTTTATTCAAATTTATTTTGCTACGAGAACTCCGGTTATAATTGCTCAGCTTTTGTATTTACCAACGACCGTGCACGTGTTTTGCAAATTAGGTTTTAAAACACAGAAATATTTATCTAAGTAGACTTCACAAGCGGCCCAAACTGTATGAAAACTAAGCGTGTAAATTTTTTTGTACCTAAAATTACTTACCTGTGAAAGAAATATGTTAATTTTGTCAGCCAACTCTACTTGTGGTATTCTCACAATTCAGTATTGCACAACTGCTCATTTTTGTTACAAGCTGACACGTTTTTTTAATTTGTATATGACGAATTTCTAGTGTAATTCGTCATATACAAATTAAAATGGACTTCCGCAAAGTAACGCCTGATTCAGTCAAAACTGAACGTGTTGTCGTGGCACCGATTGAGCAGACTGGTTTTAGCTGGAATCAACTACGACAATTTCTCGTAGTTGTATTAGAAATATGACATGCATGGTAGGTGGACTTGCGGTGTCTACTTGGATATTGGTCTGTGTTTTAAAATTAGGCTTTGTATGTTGAAAATCACATTATATACAGGCTTAAGGCCCAAAATGAATTAATTAGAATCTCTTTTAAGACAAGTAGGTAGGTAGGTATGCTTGTTTGTTTGTTTTTTTACAAAGAATGAATTTGTTCAAATGAAAAAGTATGTACAGACTTGTCTATTTCCATGGCGCTTTTCTCCCTGTTTTTTTCTGGAATTATTCATATACGCAGGGCTCTTTCCACCGCCAATGTCGCAGCTGTGCTCGAACCGAGTGGTCTTGCGCGCGACGATGGAAGGAGGCCTGACGGTATGACACTTGTGCCCTGGAGGTTGGGGCGGCCCCTTGTATGGGACGCAACTTGTGTCGATACTTTGGCGCCGTCACATCTTCCTGAGACACGGGGTAGGGCTGGCGCGGCTGCCAATTCGGCAGAGCAGCACAAACGGCGCAAATATGCTAACCTCGGCAGTGGTTACATATTTGAGGCGTTTGGGGTCGAGACATTGGGCCCATGGGGACCGGGAGCTCACCTCATTTTCAAAAATCTTTCAGAGCGCCTGGTTAATGCGACGCGTGACCAAAATGCTGGCGTGTTTCTGGCTCAACGCATAAGCATTGCCATTCAACGTGGTAATGCCGCCAGCATGCTGGGTACGCTGCCAGCTGGTAGTGGACTTGAGCATTTGGATTGTCTTTAGACCTTCAACGGTCTATGGGCAGTCTAACTGTATTTGTAGTTTTAGTTTTAGCTTGTATTTTGTTTAGTTAATAAAGGCGCTAGCCCAGTATTAAAATTCATATACCTATTTATTAAATGATACCTACGATATCTTAATATACAAATTTCATAATTAGGGAACCGTAAAGGTACATTTTACATTACAGCAATACTTTTCGAAAAATATGTGAAAACCTCAAAAATAGAATTAGAAACGCACGACTGTGTGTAAACCGTGTAAGCGCCGTGATTTTGTTTAAAGTAAATGCGACTTAAATACAATATTTAAAGCTTTATCGTCATCTGTAGTAACAAGCGTTGCTTAAAAGTGGGAAAAATCTCGTTTTAATTATTTATAATAGTTTTCTCTCTAGTTTTCTATCTTGGTATGCTACGCCGTAGACCATAAATAGCTACCTTCTACGGCGTAGCTCTCCGAAAGACAAAACAAAGATTAAAAAAAATTGTGCGTGGAGTCCCTCCGCGTGGAAGAAGTTATACTTCAACAAGGAACCCTAAAATTATAACTAGGGCAAAAATATCAACAATTTAAAAACATGCTTTTCTCGAGATTCGAACCTAGCTCCTTAGCCTTCTCAATCCATTAGCGACACCATTACACTACCGGATCTGCTAGTGGCAGCGCGAAAAAAGGATACGCATTTCGCAACATACGAGAGAGAAAAATTCTCCCTCCATGGTAGCGTTAAACGTTTAACGCAATCTTGTTGCAAGTCGCATAAGAAGTATATCTTCAAAAGGTTTTTTAGTTTGAAAAATTATCACAATAAAATAATATTGTGTTGTGGCACTGAAATCTGTCGCCTACGATTTCTAGTACTTAAGAGTCAATCCATAGATATGAACGTTTACCATCGTCAACCAGAAATATTGTGAAAATCATAACTCCTCAACTATAATGTATCAGTTTTTACTTGGGTTTAATTTATCTGAGGACTCGAGTAATTTCAGTTTTTACAAAGTGATAGCTAGGGACTAAAAATAAGTATTCTAGTGTGTCTCAAAGAATAGTTGCCACTTACCGTCACGTAGCCCCCACTTCAGTGTTTTTATTATGAAAGTTCGCTCGTTCGACGTAATACCAGCATTACGTAGTGTTACCAGCCTTTATGAGTTCTGCGTGGCTTGAATAGGAAATAATGTCTTATATGATGGCAATTTTTAATGTAGACAGTAACATGAAGTTAACCCTGCAGTAGCCGCACCCTGAAAAATCACATTTTAGTGGTCGCATGGACTATTTGGTGTAAACCAATTTTATTCCTTTTTTATTTTTATAATATAAAACTTTTTTATAAAATAAATAAAAGTAAATTTACTATATCAATTTTTTTAAGTATAAGTTCATATTTAAAAACTTGAATTTTTTATTGGCACGATTTTGGCATTTTATGAGATTTATTTTCAAACTTGAATCATGAACTGTTTTACTATGACAAAAATGTTTGTTTGTTATTTATTACTAATCTTGGGTGTATCTCTAGATGACAAATATCCGCACACACTTTATTGAGTGTTAATGAATTGTTTTATTTGGAACAACTGTTTTTTTTTTTTTTGTTATATTAGGATTTGTCTCTAACTTACGGTTGTTTATAATGATATCTTTTGTCTAGAAATACATCCGGTACAGCGCAAATTTCATAACTTCCAGATTTGGTTTTCTAAATAATTATTTATACACGTTTCTTAAGAAAACCAAAGAATGTATGTGTATAATATACAAATAAGAACTTTATTTAAATGGAACATGATGAGTATATAATTGTTTGCGTAATGTAGACTACATTACGTGACTTTTACGGACATCTGTGACGCAAATATGATCAGCCATCTCTTATGGAATAAGTCCGTTAATTAAAAAAAAAAAAAAAAAAAAAAATCGGGTCATTTTTGCACACACGGTCATCTGACCCCAAACTAAGCAAAGCTTGTAATATGGCTGCCAGAGACTGATATACATACATATATAGGTTTAAATACATACTTAAATAGATATTAACAACCAGATATAGAACAAACACAAATGTTCATCACACAAATGTTTGTCCTAGATGGGAATCGAACCCACGCCCCCAAGCTTAGAAGGTAGGTTCACTACCAACTGGACCAACGGGCTATCAAATTAACGGGACAACAGATGAAATCTACAAATACTCAGAAATTTATGGCGTCACTTATTTGCGCTTCGATTTTGCGTGAGTGGATTAAAAGAGAGTAAATGTATTCCACTTGTGAAAACTAGACGTAATAGTCCACGATTAAATCATTTATTATGAACGCGTGACCACTCCAGGATTAAACTGTGGACTGTGGTTATATTTACCGATTACCAAATTTGAATTGAATATTGATGACCTAAAAGAAACCGCAAGGAAACGCTGGATGCAGGCTGTTTCCAACCGGCCCTTTTGGAGATCGATGGGGGAAGCCTATGTCCAGCAGTGGATGTCCTACGGCTGAAATGGTGATGATGATGAATATTATAAATTTACCCAAAACTATAAAAATAAATTTAAAAAATGCACGAAATACTTGCTTACACTACGGACTAAACACGGTTCGCAAGTATCATAGTTATGTAACATTTAGCAATATTATGTAACGTAATCTCTTGCCTAAACAAATAGCTACAAACTTGCTATGTCCTCGCCTTCAAAGAAGTCTAACCCCTAGTTTAAGGCGATCGATCAGGGCGCTAGTCAAACAAAACTTTTCGTACCTTAATTGATTTGCCGGGGCCAGACCCTAACCACGCCCGATGGAACTTTGCCCCATCCCTGGAGAAAAAAACTAATCAGCATTCAAAGTGTGCACGGATGGCCTCACACTTGACCGAAAGGAACGTTTAGCACAGTACAGATTCTAATCAGTATTCAGTCTTATAACTTTTTCGTCTCGGAATTTTTAACTATTGACAAATTTCACTTAATTCTGTCGATTTTAAATTAAACAAAATTAAACAAAACAACAAACAGATAACTACATTTTTTTTAATAATGGCTTGTGCTTGAATGCCACTTCACCTACAGAAAGAAAATGATTTTTTGTTTCTTTTGAATTTATAGTTTTAAGAGTTTTTTATAAGTTATTTTTTAATATTATTCGCCTATGTTTTAATCATTCTTGTTTTATTATAGTTGCCATAGAAACAACCACGCTTGTTCACTTTTTTTCTAAACACCCAAACTCTTCAGTCTGCCCGTGAACATGATGCATCTAGCTGCGCCAAAATATCGGGAGCTCCATCCACTACCTTATCACGGCAAATATCCCATTAATAATCATTATAGTCATAGTCATAGATAGTCCTTTATTGATATCAAATTATAGGTAAACGTCACAAAATAAATGATAATAAAATAATTTAAAATTATAACAATAATTATAAAAGAAATTACATTTTCAAACAAAATAGAAAAACAATATTATATTAATAGTCAGTATTCAGTATATAACTATAGTAAACAATTTTTATGAAACAAATTGTCATGATTTCTAACTTATTTCAATTATTTCTTTGTGATTTCTTGGTTTTAAACCTTTTGGTATCCAATTTGACTAAGTCTTTTTATTTAAAATAGCGGTTGGAAACGTGTTGACTCGGGGGTCTCGGCAATAGTGCAAATAGTGGGGGTAGGAAGAAGATAATGCGGTAGGATGTTGGAAAGAGGGACTTTAGTCTGGCTTGAGCGTTCATAGCGAAAGCATATTGGTCTGAAAACTGTAATAAGTAGGAATAAAGAATATGAATAAAGTTATATAAAAGTGAGAACTGGATTATGATTTATCACAAAATCAATACTTATATCTAAGTGAAATACCTCTCACTGACTGACTGACACATCACAAAATGTAGAAAATAACTTGACTCCTGTGAAACCGAAATTTGACAAGTAAATTCCTAATGGGGTATAGAGCTCCGCTAAGGCAAATGGACGTTGAAATTTTATATAAGTCAACGCATACAAAGTTACGAGCAAAATCTAGTGTTTTAATATGGCTCCTTTATTTATAATCTACTTCAAAAAAGGAGGAAATTCTCAATTAGATCCGTATTTTTAATAGTTTATTCGTATTAAACTTATTCCGGAAGACGCAGCGTAGGTAGGCCTCCCACTAGATGAATCGACGACATAGTGAGAGTCGTTTATATCCAGTGGATGCAAAAGACAGGCTGTCGTTTAGTGTGGAGGTTAAAGGGGGAGGCCTTTGTTCAGCAGTGGACGTCTTCTGGCTGATGATGATGTCAATATCCCAGTCATAAACAATTTTAAATTTAACTTTTACATGTCAATTAGTGGTTCCGTCTCAGATTTCTTCCTTTAACTATGCTTGAGGAAACTGTAAACTAACTATAGTAGACTGACAAGACAACGAACCGGAAGACGCAGCGTAGGGAGGCATCCCACTAGATGGACCGAGGACATTGTGAGAGTCGCGGGCATCCAGTGGATGCAAAAGGCAGTCTGTCTTTCAGTGTGGAGGTTAAAGTGGGAGCCCTATGTTCAGCAGTGGACGTCTTCTGGCTGATGATTAAACTTATTTGGTATAAAGTTAAGTTACTTTCACTACGTCTGCCAAAATTCTCACAGATAGGTGTTAGAAAGTTTTCGCCAGCGCGGCGCCGGTGGACTAAAAGTTCCCTACAAAAGGTTTTGGCCAATTTCGATTAAGGGAGTGAGGCAAAGTTTGCTGGATTAAAAAGAGAAAGTTTAGGTGAATACAGACTGTTAATGGTGAAATTTTGCCTTAAAAAACGTGAAACATTACGTTGAAATGCGCTCATTGAGTTTACTTATGAAAAACTTTGCTGCTCTTACTGAATGTATTTTTCAGATTCTGCTGGCTTTACCCTTCAATATTACATAGCAAGTCACCTTATTGTGATTTTAAACAGAAAATAATGGAACTCTCTGGCGTCTTGCTTGTATCCTGGGAACTACAATCTAGGAGAAATTTATTCTCTAGCTTTGAAGATTCAAGGCTAGAGTGAATAGATTTCATCTAAATCAACGTGTTCCATCCTCGGCCACACCAACGCTTACCATCAGCAAGTTGTTGGCTAAACGTAGATCTATGCTATTAAAAAAAACTTATTGAGAAAGTATCCGCTATCATTAGGTACTTTTTGTCTGACCTCCAATGGTGTATGCCTTTAATCTTTGGAATTCAACCCTAAGGTGCATAAAGTCCAATGCGTTAACTGTCCAGCTGTTGTTCAAAATGGGATCCAACGATAATTAAAGATCTCAATAGATCTAACGAGAAACTAATAGATCTAGTGAGAAAAAAGTTCTTGCATCCATAATTTTAAAATTTAAATCTAAAGAGAGAGAAAAATCTCTATAGATCCATTATGGATCTTAGCTGGTAGTGGGCTAGTTTTTTTTTTTTTTTTTTTTAATATATATAATAGGCTTGCGTTTGACCACCATCACGCCTGATGTTAAGCGATGATGCGGTCTACGTTGGACCACGCTTGCCTAGAAGGAACCGATTCAGTCGTGATTTGAAGACGCCCAGATTGTAACCATCGGGGAACATATTCAGGCAACGAATTCCACATTTTCTTTAGACCTTCAACGGTCTGTGGGCAGTCTAACCGTAGTTGTAGTTTTAGTTTAAGCTTGTATTTTGTTTAGTTAATAGAGGCACTTGCCCAGTAAAAATAAAATGTAAATGTAAAAAAAAAATCTTAGCAATAGATCTATCGAGAACGATCCGCTTTTTTTACCATGTTCATTTAAAAATATGTAGAAAGCACCTGGGGATCCTTCGATATTTCAGCCAAGCTGTAAAACTCCTTCATTCTCACTTTTCGCAGTAAGCTCTTGCCTAGAACCATTATTAATGTAACAAGCTTAGCCAAAGGAAACCTCACATACACCCACTTGACCTAATAGCTTTACTCTAAGCCGCTTAGAGATTTAAAAGGAAAAATCTAGATTTTAGCAGGGCTGGCGTTAGCGTAAAAAAGAGGTAATTCTTAAAAATAAGAAGAATACAAAAAATGTTACGGCGGATTAACTGAGAAATGATAATAAAGTCAAAAAGTAAAAACTAAAGGCAGGACTACAAACGTATTTTTTTATAAAAGTACTTCTCATTCCACAACCTTACCATGGTAAATATCCCGTAAATAATCATATAACTTTAGTGAACAACCGTGATAGTTTAAAACTAAATCTTTTAAATGTGTTTTCCCGATAAAACAAACGTATTTTTTTACGTATTTTTGTATAATACTCTAGTGTAAAAACGGTAATATTTACAAGCGTCAAACGTGGCATGATTGTAGTACACACTCTAAAGTATAACAAAAAAAATATGACAAGTGCGAGTCGGTGACGAATTTCTGAGCAACGTATTCGGTTACTTGGACGACCTTATCATTTCTTTCCCTGAATCGAAATGCTATATTTTACTAATTTTGAAGTCGGTTTTTTTATTGATAATTATTGTTGTTAGTGGTGGAACGGAACCCTCAGTCCGCGAGCCCAATTCGCACTTGGCCGGTTTATTTATCTTGAATTTTGCAAAAAGTATGTCTAATTGATGAGACATTATGCTATCCTCATTAACAAATAAAATAATACAATTTTCTAGACTTTTTTACGGGCAAGTGCCTGTATTCAACTAAACAAAATACCTATAAGCTAACAAGAATACTATAAAAGCAATTAGACTGTCCAGTGTCCATAGACCATTAAAGGTCTAAAACAATCCAAATGCTCAAGCCCAGACTGCCCTACCAGTTGGCAGCGGACTCAGCATGGAGGCGGGATTACCAAGCCGAATTATTCTTATGCGTCGAGCCAGAAACACGCCAGCATTTTGGTCACGCGTCGTATTAGCCAGGCACTCTGAAAGATTTTTGAAAATGAGGTGAGCTCCAATATTCTCTAGACTGATTAATTTTCAGTCCTGAATACATCCCTGCGTTAAGATGCACTTGCTGTACGTTTTCCTTTGACACTAAGTTCGTCCTTTAAGTTCAGACCGTAATGTGCTGAATATATTTTCTTTGGGGACTTTTAAACAGGTTTGTCCTTGTGCCTTTTAGCTTAGGATTTGAGGAAATATTTGTGAAATAAAATGCTCTGCGGCTTTTTGCGTAAATAAGAAAATTTTAAGCTAAGACATGGTGGTTGCATTTTGACTTGCACCTTTAATGGTGCAAACGCAACCTTGTGCCGTATGCACCATTGACTTGCACCATCAATGGTGCAGATGCAAAAAACTATTCCTATCATGAATTTTAAAACAGACATGACATTTGTCGATACCAGGTACCAGGATATTAGAAACGATGGAGAGGTATTTCACTTTAGATTCACAAAGCGTGTGATCACGGGTCGCAAGGGGGAAAACCTCTTCATGGTTTATGCATTCCTGGTTCTTGGATTTGGTGATTCATGTAATAGAAATTAGCCGACTCTAATATTTTCGTTGCAATTTGATTTGTTGGTCCATATGGACCTTAAGTTTTATACACATGGTGGTACGGAACCGAAATGTGGTCATTGTACTTATCATTATGATCAAATTTTACTACGGGAAAACCATGAAATTGCAAATAAAAGTCTGAGTAAGACCACACGATAAAAGTGATAAGGTTGGCTATTCTCTCTCGCTCCCTTAGTCGACTCGAGTCGACATTACCCGAACGTAAGTTACATGATTATTTACTGGATATTTACGGGATTTGTTTCATGCCGCATCAAGAAACACATAAAGGCAGTAAAAACAATGAAAGACACAAATCTGCCATAGCTGAGCATCTGCTGGACGCGGGTCCTAACTACTGGATTGAATTCCATAACCCTAAAATCTTGTCCACCGAACGCCAGTACATACCAAGGTTAGTTAAAGAAACTATTGAGATCTCGAAATGCCAGAATTTCAATCGAGGTGATGGTTTTCAACTCGCCAGTGCGTGGAATCCAGTATTAGGTTGTTTTACAAATAAAAGTCCACGTTCAAAATGTGTTCAAAATACTATACGCAGTGAGTGTGTTTTGTCGAGACTTAGGATCGAGTTCGAGTTCCAGTGATAACCGTAGCAAAAGACTAAGAACGAGGGTAGGTCGTTATGTCTGCACCTAACTTTTTAACTGTTCGACCAACCACCCGCATTCTTCAGTCTTCCCGTGAACATGGAGCATGTAACTGCGCCGAAATTTCGCGAGCTCATTCACACTTACTACAACCTTATAATACCACACCCTTACCACGGTAAATATCCCGTAAATAATCATATAACTTTAGTGAACAACCGTGATAGTTTAAAACAGTGTTTTACCCAAACGAGTATCTGAGTATCGGTGACGCGAGTTCAGTACTTTTTCCCCACCCCAAAAAGTGCCCAACGTACCCAATAAAAAAGCTATTCTATAGAAAATCGTCTCTCACACTCAACATCATTTAAAGAATAGCTAAAATTTTAGTAGTCGGTCCCGTACTAAAAGTAGTTTGTAATGATGAATAAAACCTCATTTCGGTTTGTAACAACCGTTTTGTCCTTATAATCCTGTAGTGTAATATTCATTGTTGGGTTTCTCAAAACCAATATCATTGTATTTAAAAGCGTGAAATGTTTTTCCTAGCCATTACCATCTCATAGTACTAGACACGGTAATAGGACTACAACATTACGCGGGTAATGACATTAAAACCTTTGTAATGCTCGGCATTTCTCGTGAACCTTTTGTTCCTACTTCCTACGGCCAGATACGAGCTATGGAGCGGGCTATGCTCGGGGCTTCTCTACGAGATCGAATCAGAAATAAAGAGATCCGTAGACGAATGAAAGTCACTGACATAGCCCACCGGATTAGCAAGTTGAAGTGGCAGCGGACAGGGCACATATCATGCAAAATAGATGGCCGGTGGGGTTGATAGGGGGATACTACGGAAACCATGGAATGGAGACCACGGACCGGTAAGCGCAGCGTAGGACGTCCACCCACAAGATGGACAGACGATCTAAAAGAGACCGCAGGGAAACGCTGGATGAAGGCCGCTTCCAACCGGTCCTTTTGGAGACTGGTGGGGGAGGCCTATGTCCAACAGTGGACTTCCTATGGCTGAAATGATGATGATGATGACGGCCAGATACATATTGTTTGTAACCTATCCATAACTATCAGAAACTTTAACATAACAAAACTTTGCTAAAATTTACTAATTTTGTTTTAAATTTTTATCGGAACTTATCACGTATTATTTAATTTAGGTAAAAATATGTACATTTCGCTCGACGTTTCGACCATGTTACATGTTTGTTAGCGGCGTCGTGGAATCCCGTAGTGAGCAAGTGTAAAAACCGCGGTGTAGGTACTAGGACATTTACCGATACAGTTAGTGTTGTGTGTCGTAGTGACAACCCTGCGATTTTTCAAGATCAAGTGAGGGTAGGAGAACAAAACACCCGCTCTTCTCGCCGGACTCACCCGCAGTTTTCAGTCAGCTCGTGACCACGGCCATTGTAACATGGTCGAAACGTCGAGCGAAAGGTACATATTTTTACCTAAATTAAATAATACGTGATAAGTCCCGATGATCATTTAAAACATGTGTTCAAAACGCGAAAGTTTAAAAATTACTTTTACTAATTTTGATAAACTCAAATTGAATCTGACTCATAAGTCCGTAACATAACGTTCAAAATGTCTGGTATTTTTTGACATAACCTTTAGCTGTCATTTACATGACGTAAAGGAAAGTCAACTCAAATACTTTTGAGTGTAGGTTCGTAATCCAGTAGCTGTTGGTTTTAAAAACAAGCAACAGAATCATAAAAACAGGGTAAATGAGATGTGAACTGCGCGATTTAAGTCGGGCAATTTGGCGTAATGACACTAGACTAGGGATAAGTTGCGGGTAAAGTCGAGCAGGTAAATAAGCTATAATTTTTTTAAATTATTTTTAACACTAAACAAGAAATGTATTTGCCTGCTCTTTTTTAAATTCGTTAATAAGCTTGCGTTTGACCGCCAACTTGCCTGATGTTAAGCGATGATGCGGTCTACTAATAACAACTCTGCTGGCGTAGCTACAAAAAGCGTATCTAGGCTTTCGATAAAAAAAAATATTATGATTTGTGCCACTGAATCGAAAGTACTATAATTTAATCTCTAAATAGTATAAATTAGTGTCTTTCAGCATCTGTCTGTCTCTATGTATATCCGCTAACTTCTCCTAAACCACGCAATGGATTTTGATCCGGTATTCACCATCAGTTAGATAATTTTTCACGAAAGGTTTATATGTATAACTAGCGATGCACCCTTGCTTCGCATGTAAATTACACTCGTGTGAAGCCAGGGCGAGTCACTAGTTATTTATAAAACATAAGTATTTGCAGTTATAAAATAAGGTGGGTAAAATATCAGGTGAATTATCTCATCATTTATCATTAAATTACCCATCGCAACTGGGAGGTTGGAGTTTCAAATAGATTTTTTTTAATTGTCTACAGGCTAGGCGTTTGACCACATCTGACCGAAACACCAGCGTTTTGGGTTTTTTAAAGGTCTTTGTCCCTCAGTTACATCGACCTGGCGTTCGCTTGTTATTGGTATCAATGATTGTTAGATAAAAGTCATCGGGTAAAGTTACCCATTTTGCTATTTACCCGTTTACCGATTTAGTTACCCATGAACTCATCACTATTTTCACAATAAAGGGTTGGTGATTGCGTCAGAGAGCGTTGTGGGCTGTTATTGGTATCAACTACTTTTCGAGGAGTAATTGGAGAGTCGTTAAAGTTTGCGGTTTTATTTTTGTCGGAATGATAAGGTCGGTGAAATAAAAATAAAGTACGGTCTCGTGGTTTTTGTAAGGTTTTGGGAGAATTTTCACGGCGGAATTTTCACTACACTAACAGAAAAGAACGGACGTTTACTTGTAACGTTACGGATAATTATATCGTTAGTCTGTCTAATGCGCTGCCTGAATGGGTGTTCCCTGATAGTTACAATCTGGGTGTCCATCGTAGACCGCATCATCGCTTAACATCAGGCGAGTTGGCGGTCAAACGCAAAATTCCTTTTTTTTTTTTTTAGTTTTGTTTTGTGTGAATAACATTTTATAATATACTAGCGGTCCGCCCCGGCTCCGCACGGGTATAGTTATATAGGCTATTAAATTAGCCTATATTAATCAGTGATAATGTAGCATTCAAATAGTAAAATAATTTTTAAAATCGGTCCAGTACTTTTTGAGCCAATTCATTACAAACATACTTACATACAAGTCTTTCCTCTTTATAATATTGTATAGATGGAATAGCTGATATTTATATCGCGTATTCAGTTGTGTTTCCATAGTAAAATTTATAAGAGCCATCTCTATTTTTTTGACGATAAAAGTAACGAAAAATTTTTTTTTGCTTTCTGAACCTATCAAAGAGAAAATATTTCTTTTTGTAATTAATAGACATGTATTTTTCTTGAAAATATTGACTACTTAAGATTTTGCAAAACTTTATCAACTTATTAACTCCAATTCACATAGGTCAATTATATTTTATTAATTTCCAACCGTAATGCAGTGGGTTCAAGGTAAATGCGAATTACCCGTGCACCCACTTGGGTAAAGACCCCAAGACCCGTTTTCATCCAGTCGAATTAAATATAGTGATTAAAAAAAAACTGCTGTAAAGTATATTTTACCTATATATGTAGTATTTAGACTTTTTGGAAATATATTTGTAGTAACATTTTGTAGATCTAGAAACTACGTATAGGCCATACAAATTCCAAGTCAAATATAAGTATTTTCACCCACGCAGAACATTTCGCAAACGTTCATCGTCGCCACTATATTCCCACTTTAAAGCACCTAGCTTAACGGTTAGCGATTCTGAAACAGATGTGACTAGGGTTCACGTCAAAGAGACAGCGGTCGGTTTGAGTTCTATGCTTTGACTGGAGATGCGAGCCAATGAAATCATTGCCGTGCAAATGCGAGGTTTCTGGAGTGTACGAATTTGCAGTTTTTATTAAGCTCAGCTAATTTTTGTTGTCGAATTAAAATTGAAATGTTTTATTTTTCTTTATTATTATTTTAGGTACGTACCTTATATCTCTAGGCCTAAGACTTATGACTTATCTTTGATATGTAATACGATTAGCTAGATAGCTTCTTGCATTACTATATCAAGTTTAAAAATTAATTTGATCAAACATCATAATTTAAGTTTTTTGAATTTGGCTTTGTTCAAAATAAACAAGCAATTCGATATAAAGGCTGCTTTTTATCGGAAAGACTAACCCACGATGGAACGGAGAATGTGTATACATTTGGGGTAATTGTTTGTAAGTTATTGTGTACGTATTTGAGTTTTTTTTTGTACGATTTTTCTTACAAATGGGTTGTTATATTTTAGATACGGTATTTTTTTTTCAAAAAAGATTTTAACTCTCTAGTTCTTAGCTATGTTTAATCAAAATCTGCTAATCATTCAAAAGTTACAAGCTTTTTCTGGGTTGGTCTTGTGTTTTTTTGCCAATATTGTTTTGCCAAATTATCAATATAATATCTGGGTCTAATATTAAAAAATTACAATCAATTTTATCATTATTTTCCTTGCCATCTCGATCAATTGTAAAGCTGATATTTATGACCATCAGAACTGCTTTAGATCTTATCTCGTTTGCAAGTTAGTTATACTAAAGTAAATTAGTCGAACCGTACGAAGTCTCTCCTTTTAAAATGGGTTAGCTATCTAACCAAGCTTATACTGACATCAGTGCCACGTGGTACTGATAACTATCATCCTAGGAATTGATCGTTATACGTAAGGGTACATCTCAGGGTATTTTATTTAGATTCAATAGGAGTAAATCTAATTTAAAGTAATAAATGAAGAAAAAAACAAGGGCCTCTATGGAACCCACTTCAATGAGAGTTCTAGATTTATCAGTCATCACTGTTCGAAGGACATCACCCAAAAGTTTTCCCATAGATTACAATACAGAAAAAAATTACCGGTTTGTCCTGTTATGGGCTTCGGTTTAGGGCGGTAAATCGTCTCCTTATTTTTTTCTGATTAGCTAAGCATAGCATCCTTTTAAATAATTTCAATATTCATACAATGATACACAGACAACTTTTATAACACTTTCCATTGTGCAGCTATGACTGACTCTTTGATTACGCAGAGTGAATTTCGAGGCCTTTCCCGCTCAAAGACTTAACTGGCTCGTACAGGCAACGTACAGTGGTTTGTTTCCAGAATATATACAAAACATGGTGATAAAAGCCTTGGATCAAGGAATATATAAATAAAATTGGACGTCATGTTTCATCGGTAGCTTTGGCGGGACTTGAGTATGGACACAATTAAAATAACACGTTAAAAAATTCGTATCACACTTATAAAACCAAAATGATTGTCGTTATTTCATGTAACTACAATTCAACGAATTGACGTGGTTTTTTTTTTAAAGAGAGTTGAAGTGCCGTATAGTTAGCATATTTTTATCTCGGAAAAATTTACGCTTCTAAGGGAATATCCACGCCGGTGAACTTGTGGGACGTAGTTCTAAAGATAAGTTAATAATAAACCCTTATTTTTAAACTCAAAAAACCATTATTCCGTTTTAGAGCAGTAGTGGCGGAGCGGTAGCAAGTGCGCTTTACAATCTGACGGCACCCGTTTCGAATCCTGGCCCTGCACCAATGACTTATTTAGTATCCAAAAATATGTGCAGTTTCAATGCCATTGCTCAAAACATATTGAGGAATTGGGTATGTCCAAGAACCTCTTTCAGAGCGCCTGGTTAATGCGACGCATGACCAAAATGCTGGCGTGTTTCTGGCTCAACGCATAAGCATTGCCATTCAACGTGGTAATGCCGCCAGCATGCTGGGTATACTGCCAACTGGTAGTGGGCTTTAGCATTTGGATTGTCTTTAGACCTTCAACGGTCTATGGGCAGTCTAACTGTATTTGTAGTTTTAGTTTTAGCTTGTATTTTGTTTAGTTAATAAAGGCGATAGCCCAGGAAAAAAAAACAAGTTTACATAGTATTTAGAACCTCTAAAGTGCAAAGACATTCGCCAACATGCACTGGGCCAACATGGTGGATTAGGGTCCATCTATTCTCTCTGAGGGAAAGCCTGAGTCCCAGCAGTGGGAACGTTGATAGGCTGAAATGATGAAACCATTATTCAACTGCTTATTAATTAGCATACAGAAATCAACAGTCTGAGCAAAATCTCTAATCTCGAAAAAAACACGTCTTTTTACATCACAGGCCTTCATATTTCCTTAATCAACATACCTTTGTTAACCTTAATTGTGTCATTTAACATTCTATTTGTGCCGTCAGTACAAACAGAATTACAAGCAAGAAGATAATGAGCTTAAAGGAAAAACGTGGAAATTATTTGGCTGGAAAGTGGAGATTCTGTCTCTGTTTTTGTACTACGCTGGGTAAGCTCTGTTCTAGAGAAAGCAACCCGGAAAAAGAGTTATCATTTTGCGCAGCGACTTTCGAGACGACGTTCATTTTTTATTTGTTTTCAATCATTATGAGTAAAATTTGTTAAAAAAATTTGGTAAGTTTTGGTATTTAAAACGCCAGGAATCATAATACTGTAAAAGCTCGCGATAAACTCAGTTAAAAGTGTTTTATTTAAATGTGGCAAAATTGGAAAACTTAAAAAATCATTGGTTTTGTACAATACCCAGAGAAAAGATGAAATTTGATAAGAACGTAGCTTATAACCTGTATTAATACACAGGCATTTTTTTTTCTTTTACACGCCTGTGAACGACGTCATACACAGGGATTTCACCGCCGATGTCGCAGCTAACAGAGCGGTCTTGCGCGTGACGATGGAAAGAGGCATTACGCTATGAAACTAAACTTGGTCCCTGGAAGTTGGGGCGGCCCCTTGTATGGGACGCGACTTGTGTCGATACTTTGGCGCCGTCATATCTTCCTAAGACACAAAGTAGCAGCTGCAGATTCGGCAGAGCAGCACAAGTGGCGCAAAAATGCTCACATGGGCAATTGTTATATATTGTTATTTGTGGCGTTTGGGGTCGAGAAATTGGGCCAAAGGAATCGCGACCTCACCTCATTTTCAAAAATCTTTCAGAGCATCTGGTTAATGCGACGCGTGACCAAAATGCTGGCGTGTTTCTGGCTCAACTGCATAAGCGTTGCCATTCAGCGTGGTAATGCCACCAGCATGCTGGGTACGCTGCCAACTGGTAGTGGGCATGTGCATTTGGATTGTATTTAGACTTTCAACGGTCTATGGGCAGTAACTGTTTTTGTAATATTAGTTTTTATCTTGTATTCTATTTAATTTATATGAAAAATGTCATATTAACGTCTTATTTACAACTTTACTACTTAACAACTAGGTATTTAAATAGCTCCGCCCTGTGGTTTCACCTACTATCCTATAGGATCTCCTCATGAAAGTAATTAGTAGTCCTCGTGTTAATCCAGGTTCTAAGCTACATTCTTAATACATTTGATTCATTTAGCTGCTTATTGTACTAACCCAATTATTTTTTTAAGGTTTCCCAATTATTCCACATTTAAATAAAACACGGAATTTAACGGCTATAACCTGTGGCAATAACGGACTTTATCGCATGTTTTTACAGTATTTTAATTTGACGTTTCAAATACTTTGTAGTGTCTGTCAATAGTAAACTAGATGACGGATGTCAATAGAAAAACGTTAAGAAATTATTTAAAAATACCAGCGGTAATTTTTACTTTGCCTATTACGCAGTAATTGCTTATGGTGTTCAGAGACATTGCAGTTCTGCGCTGGGCTTGAGATATGCCAAAAGTATTTTGATAACTATTTTAGCCATCGCAAAACAATAAACTTTCTCCGAACCCCCAACAAAATCAGTAAATCAACCCTTTGTCGACAGGCACGGCACACTACGGAGAAGACAGCGTCGGGTCATTCCCATACTTCGAGTACAACGTGCCTCGGAACGTGACCACGGTGGTTGGACAGACCGCCTTCTTGCACTGCAGGGTTGAGCAACTTGGGGATAAAGCTGTAAGTAAGACTGTTTTTCTCCTTTCCTCTTGTGATAAGTTTGGCGTTACACATCTTGTGCATTTGACAGTTTTTTATATTTTATATTAGGCGAATTAATTCCGCATTAGCAAGTTAAATTAGCAATAGGCAGGGCACATAGCACGCAGAACAGATGAACGATGGGGCGGAAAGGTTCTCGAATGGAGACCCCAGCGCAGCGTAGGACGTTCACCCACAGGATAGGCAGACGACCTAAAAGAGACGGAAACGGATGCAGGTCGTTTTCAACCGGCTCTTTTGGAGATCGATGGGGGGGCCTATGTCCAACAGTGAACGTCCTACGGCTGAGATGATGATGATATTATTATGAAAATTCATCATCATCATCAGCCTCTCATGTTTTCACTGTTTTACAGCAGAGCGACCTCAGATACATACCTCAGATAGCACAGATCTCAGATAAAAAAAGTTAAATAAAACATTTACTTTCATTCAATCATTCAGCTTTTACAATATCATAAGAGCCGTCAGAGCTAACAAATACTTTTTATTTATTTAACATACAATTAGGTGGGCAATTACAGAGGACCCTAATTCACCCACCCAATAATATGGATACAAGAAAAATTATTAAAAAGTAGAAAAATAAAATTTGTCTAAAAAATTAAATAAAAATTATACATAATAATAACAAAAGAAACAGACAAACAAAAAATAAAAATACTAAGACCAAGTATAGGCATATTTATTAGCACTATAGATAAAAGTATTATTAAACACTATCACAAACTTCTTAATGCTCGCTCGAAATAGTACCACTATTCAACCTCAGCCTTCCATTTCAAAACTAAGTAGCACTCCAACCCCTCTAAAATTAGATTATCCCAATGAATAGAGATAAAACACGCCGAAAGAGATAAAATTATCTCGCCAAAGCTCTTCATAACAGAACATAATATACTAACGGATCCCTCTCGTACTGTGCATCCATATTATCCGTAGAGTTTAAAGGAGGCACCACTACCGTATTTTCAAAACAGAATTTAAAAACGTGTTTAAAATTTCTAGTTAGTTCATTTGGCCAACTTTTTTGCTATATACGTGAGGCCGTGGTAGCCCATTTGGGAGACCACTAGACTTTAAAGCGTGAGGTCGCGGGTTCGAACCCCGGGCCCGTACCAATGAGCTCTTTGGAGCTTATGTACGGATTTTTAACCACTGGCTTTTCGGTGAAGGAAAACATCGTGAGAAAACCTGCATACGTACGGAGAAGAAATTCAATGGCGTATGTGAATCCACCAATCCGTACTGGGCCAGCGTGGTGGATATGGCCCAATCACCCTTTCGGGGGTAGGCTAAAAGTTCAGCAGTGGACTGTTAAAAGGCTGATTATGATGACGATGATACGTAAGCGCTCTCTAACAGATTCAAAATCTAGCACTTAACGGGCTTTGAAACTAGAATAATGGTTCTTGTCGTAGAATTAAACCTTAATAGAGAGGTTCGTTCCCGCTGAAAAGGTTTTAAGAAAGCAAAGTTCACCTCCCACTCTAGATGGTTTATTGGAAATCTCTAAAATAAGGATATACGTATCAGAGCACAATGCATCCAGTACTCATCATCATCATCATCATTTCAGCCATAGGACGTCCACTGCTGGACATAAGCCTCCCCCATCGATCTCCAAAAGGGCCGGTTGGAAGCGGCCTGCATCCAGCGTTTCCCTGCGGTCTCTTTTAGGTCGTCTGTCCATCTTGTGGGTGGACGTCCTACGCTGCGCTTACCAGTCCGTGGTCTCCATTCCAGAACCTTTCGGCCCCATCGGCCATCTGTTCTGCGTGATATGTGCCCTGCCCACTGCCACTTCAACTTACTAATCCGGTGGGCTATGTCGGTGACTTTCGTTCGTCTACGGATCTCCTCATTTCGGATTCGATCTCGTAGAGAAACCCCGAGCATAGCCCTCTCCATAGCTCGTTGTGCTGCATCCAGTACTAGTACTTGAAAAATTAGCGCCATGACTGTGTCGAAATCTCTAAGAATTACGTAATATTTGCTCATGTAAGAAGACCGCTCAACAAGGAAGTTGAACACAGAAAATGCAGAAAATAGAAGTAACATTTTTTTTTTCTTGTCTGTGTAGTTGACGTTTGTGATGTTTGACATGTATTGTAATTATTATTACGAATAAAATTATCATTATCGTTGACATACGACTGAGTTTACACTGGTGTCAAAAATAGACCTTTGTCGTACCACTTTGTTGGAACCATTTTAAAAGTTCAATTTGCCCGTTCCTCTGCCTTATTACTGATGGTGAAACTATTAATACTAATGGTTAGTAATCCAAACCAGGGGCCTTACGGACAACAGCTAATTGCGGCACCTAATCCGCTCAGTTGGAAAATCACGCGAACGTGAACCTTATCGCGCCCAGATACGGTTTGCGGTCGCGTGATTTTCCAACTGAGCAGATTAGGTGCCGCAATTAGCTGTTGTCTAAAAGGCCCCAGTACTAGTTGAGATTTTATTAATTTGTCGACTGGCAGGTAGTATCTAATGTTAACCATCCTGTCTATAAAACTTTCTTTTTTTTAGTTTTTAGATACATAGATCTACGTTTTTCCACCAACTCGCCCGGTGGTAAGTGACGGTGTGGCTGAAAATGGAACACGTTGATCTAAAAGAAATCTATTCACTCTAGCCTTGAAGATGGCTAGACTGTAAAGTAGTTCTCAGGAAACAAAGAGGACTGTAGGGAGTTCCATTATTGAGCTGTACGTATCATAAAATGACGACCCAAATTGTTATGTACGATTTTTTGGAATTTCCACGAGGAACGGGTGATATGGTGAGTGGGCAGTCCTTCTGCTTGCCCTGTAGTAAAAGAGGGAAGGGGAAATAAGGTAAGGGAATGAAGCTCTCTTTTAGGATATTTGCGAAAATTAAGACAATTTCATGTGATTTTTTTTACTTCTAAAAATCAAAGAAATATCGGTGTGGGATAGCGGATGTGACCCGTGTACGTCCTAAAACTGCGACCAGAACTACTGGAGGATGGGTAGCAGCGTCCTATTAGTACACGGTGAACGTACTGCGATCCCCAAGCTGCCTACCAAGCGTGAGGATTATGGCAACACCCTTCTCTAAGAGGGAGGACTTTGTTCAGCAGTGGACGTTTACTGGCTGCTGATGTGATAGCGGATGAAACTGCGAGATGGTACATGTATCCAATAAAAAAAGTATATCTACGTCATTACGTTATGTCCACTCCACATTGATTCATTCCTCGGCGCACACTCCACTGGGTCCGACCACTGGTAGATAAGAGGCTGGTAATAATGCAATTTATTCTTGGATGTGTCGATATCAGGTCTAGGAGTGACTTGGTAGAAAATCGGGATAATAGAGACTGCGTTGCTGAAACTTATCATTCGGTACTTTTTTTTGACACCAAAGTAGTTCTGCATATGAGGAAGCTAAATAAAAAAATCCTCATTCCCCATTCCCCCCTCTAAAACGTTTATTTTACTCATAGAAAACAGTGAATAAAAAGCACTATTTTGGTGTTTGAATTTAGATCACACCAATATATTCAACCTCCATCTCAATGCTATACAACCTCCTTGCGCAAAAAACACTCGATACAAACTCCTTAAATCTTTATTTTTCTCGTAGTCATGGTATAAAGTATAGTATGCAACTCTTGAATAAAACTGATTTATATCGAGGGCCTTGAATCACTTGCGTCACTCAGGATTCTAACATTTGAATCACTACATGCGCTCGTGATTCAATCATCATGAGTCACTCCCTACGGTCGTGATTCAGTCGTTAGAATCCTTCACTTGCTCGTGATTCATCTATGGCCCTCGCTTTAAATCCGTCCTTTGATCACTAATTGCATTATACTATTATTTGTGACCAAAACAAAAGATACATAAATACTGAGTTAAAACAGCAAAATAAATAAACAAAAAAAGTTGTTTAATATCAAGCTTTTATTAGTAATTAATAAAAAAGAACTGAAACGGTAAAAACAATTTCAAAAAAAAAAAAAACATCCCATAAAATAATTATAATAATATTTTCAAGCTTTTTAAATTCATACCATAATATTAAATTTTTGTGTGCTTATCACACGCACAGTCTTTGTCAAATAAAACCGTGTTACATTTGAGCAGATGTCCGGAGGGTTGGCAGCAGCGTCCTATTAGTACACGGTGAACGTACTGCGAATCCTAAGCCGCCTACCAAGTGTGGGGATTATGGCAACACCCCGGCTCTCTAAGAGGGAGGCCTTTACCTAGCAGTGGACGTTTATTAGCTGCTGATGATGATGATGATATTTTAACAGCCAGAGAGAGAAAAAGAGGGTGTAACACGCTTATGTTTGAAAATTTGAGACTATGATAAGTACAAAAAAAACTAATATTATGGTGCTTCAAATCAAACTTTGGCGAGCCATATTTCGCAAAAGATGGACTTGATAAACAAGTGATGTATAAAACCTCACCTTCATTGATGATTAGGGGATGAGTGAAAACCCTTTTCACACGTACCCGAGAAAATGCACTTTTCTTTTATAATTTTAAAATTTAGATCTATACTAAAACCCTATTATGTACTATAATACCTTTGTCGTTTAGTGATTTTTAAAACGTAGTTGGTCACAAAATAATAAACTTTTTTCTTTCTTTTCTTTCTAAAACTATCATTGGCACTTAATACCTATAGAAGTGAGCGGGTTCTGTAAAAAAATAGGATGGATGAACAGACGGGCAGACATACAGACAAACGGACGGACAGAATGAACTTATAAGGGTTCCTTGTACGAAACCTTTAAAAATATTATGCGTTTTTGAGTCACTAACAATGTCAAACAATGCCAAAACCAACATGGCTTTTGAATCAAAATAGCAACGACGAGACATCGAGATATGCCCAGCATTCGATTGTGCTAAACCAGCTAATGATCAATACTTGCCTGTCACGGCACGAAGTAGAGATGGAAAAATAGCCTACTATATGGCAATGCTGACGCTAACTTTGGCCAAAAAAAATGCATTTCCATTCAACGTGGCAATGCTGCAAGAATGGCCACTTTTACTTCCACCTAAACGTTTAGATTAATAGAGACTCATAGAAAAATATCATTAAAATGTATTTAAAATTAAGGAAGTCATTAGCATTTTTTTACTGGACCTTTATTAACTAAACAAAATACAAGCTACCACTAATAATACAAAAACAGTTAAAAACAACGTGTGAGGGTAGGAGAACAAAACACCCGCTCTTCTCGCCGGACTCACCCGCAGTTTGCAGTCAGCTCGTGACCACGGCAATTGTAACATGGTCGAAACGTCGAGCGAAAGGTACATATTTTTACTTTTACCTAAATTAAATAATATGTGATAAGTCCCGATAAACATTTAAAACAAAAACAGTTAAAACAGTCCATAGACCATTGAAGGTCTAAAGATAATCCAAATGCTCAAGCCCACTTGCAGTTGGCAGCGTACCCAGCATGCTGGTGGCATCACCACGCTGAATGGCAATGCTTATGCGTTGAGCCTAAAACATGCCATGATTTTGGTCACGCGTCCCAGGCGTTCTGAAAGACTTTTGTCATAGACTCATCATTATAAACTTTTGTTACGAAGCCAACCCAGAAATTGCAAAAAAATATAGTTACTTCATAACTTACTTTGAGTGTAAATAACATTTTTTGTATAAAAACACATTACACTATAACAATAAATTTATTTTGCCATCGTTAATATTTGGTGCAATATGTAGTACAAGCTCACTTATAAAATACTAGTAGGCCGCCCCTGCTTCGCACGGGCGAAGCCGGGATATATAGCCTATGTCAACCGGGGATAGTGCAGCATCCCAACAGTGAAAGAATTTTTCAAATCGGTTCAGTAATCTTTCCTCTTTATAATATTAGTATAGAAATGCAAAATTTTGAGTATAAGTTATTGTCTGCACATAACTTCGTAACAGCTGACGGATTTAGATGCAATTTGGGAGATATATTTGAACTTAGATTAAATTACCTACAACTAAAGACTTGCAATCTTCCAAGTGAAACCGCGGGACGATACCAGCTGTTAATAAAAGATGGGTACAATGGTCTCCTATCGGCTTAGCACCACGTTTATGTGGAACCTTGTAGAAATACATACTCGGGTGTGATTTATGTTATTAACCTCGAGTTATGTTAAACTTGGTTACGTACGATGCACATCAGAATATGCTAATCCATACTATCCATACTCACATCAATATCTACCAAGAAGGATTCATTTATTCAACATTTAAGAGCGTAGATCTTGTCGGTGGAATAACTTTCAGGCCTGACAGTCTTCTGCCAGCTACACCTCCCTTTACGACATGACGTTTTGCCTTCTCTTTTATTTGGTCTAAGGTGGGTCTAAGAATACTCTTCTTAGTCTTTTCGGTCTTCTCTTTCCTTCTACCTGTCCCTCTATGTTTTTTTTTTTAAATTGGTTCACTAAACCGGCCGGAACATCTTTAGATTAGTTTTTAAAAATACATATAAATATGGCATGATGGTTTTCATTAATTTGTCATGTCGTTCCAGGTGGTCAAACATCTTGTCTCTTCTAGTCTCTATACTCGCTAGTTGACTTCTTGTCTCATCGACAATATGTAATACTTTCAGGTTTTTTCTGTCCAGTTTATTCTTTCCATACGTCTCCAACACCATATTTCAAATGTATCAAGCCTTTCTATTTTTTTTTGTCGTCGTCTATGTATCACTTCTAATACAGTGCAATGTTCCACATGTAGACTTTAATCAATCGTTTTAGTTTTTTGTAATTTTGTATTTTAATAAATGTTTTTATGTGTTTATTGTAACATGAATTTAGAAAACAATAAAAAAAAAAAAAAAAAAAAGGGTAATTATCGAAATGAATCATAGAAAAAGTCGACTAAATCCAAGCCAACCCATATAAATATAAATATAAATATAAATATTCGGGACATTTTTTGCACACACGGTCATCTGACCCCAAACTAAGCAAAGCTTGTGATATGGCTGCCTGAGACTGATATACATACATATATAGGTTTAAATACATACTTAAATAGATATTAACACCCAGATATAGAACAAACACAAATGTTCATCACACAAATGTTTGTCCTAGGTGGGATTTCAAATATTTGAAAGAATAATCATATTTTTAATTGAAATATACGCACAAAGTTTTATCAAAATCGGACGAGTAATTTATCCTTACTGTGCTAAAAGCGAGGTAGAAGCGGAATAACATTAGAGATTCGTCATAATATACAAATAAAAAGAGTACTTTTGTTAAAAGTATAAAAATGACCCGAGTTCCAGCTCCGCCTTATATCCTTCGGGTTCTCTATACAGGGTTACGCATAAAAGGTATACTAAGTCGAAAAAATCAGTTGTTCCATAGAACAGTTTCAGTGTCAGCCCCATAGTAAAAGTTATTCACAATAATGAGTGTCATGACCTCTTTTCGGCTCGGTACACGCTGTCTGCTTAAAACTACAAAATTAATAAATTTTACTCAAGTTCGAATGTTTCGATTACAGGTAAGTTTTTTTTTTATGGCTCATCCCTAATCGATACTAACCTGGAATGTTCCCGGTCAGTATTGTAAGCAAACTGGGCCATTCTATTCTGTCGGCAGTTTCAAGCCTATATTTACGTTTCAGTTCTGTTTTGCTAAAATGGTGTTGAATTTTCAAGGGAATTGGAACGTTGGAGCCTGTCAGTTCTGAATTTGGGGGGTTTGTTTTGATTACGGATGGAAAATAAATGAGGGACAAAATTGCCATTTGGAAATTAAAGAGACTTTTCTTTGCTCGGATTGGGGTTTTTGTCTCGATACTGAGGATTGGGCTAAATGGTCTGCTTAGGGAAGGCGTATTTGCATATGGATTGGTTAATTTATGCTAAAGATAATCTTCTAGTTCTGGTCTTATGGATCGATAAAATAGATATTTATACTGTTTTAGTTGTGGAGTTGAGCTAAGAATTTCGTTATTATAAGTACTTGTTAGATAATTATGTACAGCAAAATTAATAATAAGCCAAAAGCCTGTCCTCATTTTTATGTAGGGTGTATCTTAGACGTCGGACACATTCGATAATACCTATAATAATAATTATTGTTAGTTTAGCAGCCATTAAACATCCACTACTGGACACAGGCCTCCTTCCTAAAGAGGGGTGTTGCCATAATCCCCACGCTTGGCAGGCGGCTTGGGGATCGCAGTACGTTCACCGTGTACTAATAGGACGCTGCTGCCCATCCTCCGGTGGTTCTGGTCGCAGTTTTAGGACATACCCGGGTCCATAATTATTGTACTTACACATAATTTTAATCAACTTTTACAATGAGACTAACCCTGAAATCAAGAACAATAAATCATAATTATGTTCCAAACATTTCGTTTAAAGCAAATGACATTTTTTATTAAAAAAAATCTCGCCTGATGTTAAGCGATGATATGGTCTATGTTGGAGCAAGCTTGCCTAGAAGAAACTGATTCACTCGTAATTTGAAGACACCCAGATTGTAACCATCTTCTTTATTCTGTTAAATAACAGATATTTTTTCGTGATTTCTTGGTTGGTCTCGTAGTAGACGTTGTTTATAATGATATCCCCGAATCGTCGCCCAGAGACACACTTCATATTTATTTTTAACTATGGCAGCAACTAGCTACAGCCCACGGTTTCGCTCGCGTAGTATACAAAAATCCACTTCGCTCCCTTCCCGCTGCGCCCTTTCAATATCAGTCCCACATCCGTCCTATAATCCACTCTACTCCTGTATTTTTTTTTACTCCATTTCTGCAATGTAGCCACATGATAAAAGTTTTTCCTAAGTACAATTACTTCCTTTCAGATTGAAGCCACCGTTTCGTGTAATCCTCTAACATTGATTTCGTACAATCTTTACTAATTTTTTTTCTTTTTTACAGGTTTCATGGATAAGAAAAAGGGACCTACACATACTAACCGCTGGGATTCTCACGTACACATCAGACCAGAGGTTTCAGGTAAGAGAATTTTCTAAAATGGTTTCAAAACTGTTTGGAGACCTAAGGCAACCAGCCAATCAGATTTTTCAAACATCATCTATTCTTTAAGTAGATCATTATCATAGTCAGCTCATCTTAGTTTACTGCATGGACACAGGCCTTTCTTAAGACACGCCACTGAGCCTGATCTTTAGTTTTCCACGACCAGCCACTGCTGACTGCCTTACTTTGGTATATGATCACTCCATTAAATTTTAAGGCATATCTACTACGCTACGTCTGCAGTTCGTGGTCTCCGCTCTAAAACACGTCTATCCAAATGGTTATCAGTTCTGCGTCAGTTATGACCGGCGCACTGCCACTTCAGCTGAAGCTGAAGCAGTGCTTCAGCTTGCCAATACGCTATGTCGGTGAATCTCTGGCGAATAACTTCGTTCCGGATATAATCCCTCGGAGAAACGCTGAGCATAGCTTTCTCTATAGCCCGCTGAGCGACTTTGAACTTGTAGACTACTCCAACTGTAACTGTCCACGTTTCAGCACCGCAAGTTACGACAGGTAGAACGCACTGGACATTCGTCTTAAGACTTTGCAGAACACGTAGACTCTACGTAGTTTCTGGAATGCTGCCCAACTTGACGGTATTCTTTTCTTGACCTCTCTTTCAAAATTCTTTTGCCTAGTTCGAGCGTCTGCCCTAGGTAAATATATTGCTATACACAATCTCTAAAGCAAGCCATGCATTTATAGCAATTGACCACCGTAGACCGCATCATTGCTTAACATCAGGCAAGTTGGCGGTCAAGCGCAAGCCTATTATTTATTTTTTAAAAATGGTCCCAGTGCAATGTGTTGTTGAACTTTATGACAATGGCTTTATACAAGTTGTTCTGGGGATCGATGCGTTAGCATATTATGTCACCGAAATAGCGCAGCGTATTCTTTTAATTGTGGTATTTTCGTGCTTCCTCGTTTGTGTTCGACTAAAGAAAATATAACACTTGGCAGTTACTGGCCTTAATTTTGTCTCGGTACGCTTTTTACACGTTCGTCCATCACCATTTTTTGCCTTAAAACAAGGGTGTGATTGCAAGAATAGTCTTATACATTGAGAAAGATAAAAAAGATGCAAGTAGCGTCTTTGTTAACCTGCAGAGTAATGTAGAGTCATACGAGCACATTTCCTAAATTTTTAGGTCATATTTTGGTGAGATATGTAAATATGGTTTGCATTTATGCAAATCTGAAGCGAGTGGCAGTAACTTCATGCAGACAACTAAAACCAGGCAAAATGTACGTCTAACGCTAATGGACTCACGATAACTGAGCCACAGATTAAGTAGACGCAGATGGTACTTCCAAAAAAAGTTGGAATTTGAATTCGTATGTATCTATCAATTTAATCTTGATTTTTTTTACAATAAAACTAATTGAAACGAACACAAAACCTTAGCCAAATTATAATAAATGAAATTTATACCTACTTATAAACAAAACTTAAAACTAACAATCTAATTGGAGAGCGTCAGCTAAATGTTACCAATTTGAATTATATTTGTAGACAAGTTGTAACGATTAACGAAACGAAGAAACAAAAAAACTAACAACATGGCTAGATTTTTTCTTATGCTGACGTCAGTCGCGTACGTCGGTTGCTCGTACAAATATAAATTGCATTTTATAAAGCATCACACAGCGACTGTGACGATCAATAACACTGGAGTTTGCAATATTGTACGTAATTATTATATTGGGCATGTGTTGTTATTTATTACGCGTGACCGACGTCAGCATGAAAGAACTTAAGAGGGCATACCACGGCCAAAACATTTTATGAATAGGTATTTAGCAAATCTATTGCTGTCCCCTGACCTCAAGCCTCTCCCCGTAGAGCGCAACAGGGACAACTGAAGCTCAGATCGATTATAGCTACGAAAAGTATACAAAATCATCGTCTCGTATTTTTCTGTTTCCTCATTCAAAACTAGACCGATTTCATTATTTTTTTGAATTAATAGTTGTAAAAAGGATTGAACTATGCTTCTATCATTTATTTTTGTTTTATAAACTCGTCAAATTTGTTTGATAGACGTCTGAACAAGAATTAAAAAAACAATTTATGCTATATTTAACGACTCATATTTTTTATCGTTGTTAACTTATAAGAAAAAATAAATGATATAAGCATGCCAATAAAAGAGGTACATTTTATTTAAAAAAAATATAGCTCTAGCGGTATTATCCAGGGAGGAAACACGAGAATACGTTTGTGTGGACAAAACGCTGACCATGACCCCTCTTAAGCGTAACAGTTGTTGAGGATGACCTGTGCAGTAAATAAACTACACAAAAGATGTCATATTTTTGTGAGACTATTTCATCTGAATCCAAAAAAGGAACAGTATTTCACAACAAAGCAAATCACTAATTTTAGAGGAACCAATTTTAATAGTCCTAGCTTCATTACACAGATGGATTCTCATAATTGTGATTTTTGCAAATAAAAGATGTCCATCTGTACCTTTATTATCTGGGGCTAAGTGTAATACCAAATATTTACCAACGTCCTTTTATGGACACTCATCTCTCAACCATAACATTTACCTACATATATATGGTTTGGGCTTTGTAAACGTATCCCTTGATTTACGTCGGTTTTACTTGATTATTACTTTATGTGTATCCCTGTCATGAATTATGTTTTAGAGCTTAATACTATAAATAATATAGCTAAGATAAATACTCGTTAATGCAATATTGAGGTGGTAACTTAGTGACAGATTTCCATAAAACTTCGTACTGCTAAGTTCCGAATATACTAAACGCATTACTATCTGAGTCGTCAGGTCATAAATCATTGCTTATCTTATCTCGCTCGCACCCACATATTGTCATATCTGTCTATCTCGCTCGCACTTAAAGGTCTTATCGTATGACGTTTATTGCTCGACGACTCAGTTGGTAACGCGGTGACTATAGCTTGATGCGTAGAACATTGAAAAATGTGCCAGAAGCTCATCAGCAACTACTTATTTGTTTAAACTAAGCTCCACGGTATTGAACATCAACGCGATACTATTGGATTTTATCGAATACGTTTTGGAGAGTGTCAAGATTTGCAGTTTCCCTTCTGCTCTCATGGCTATTGGACGGTAAAGTTGGGCATGAAAATGCGACTTTCGGGTGTTAGGTTTTTAAAGTCGTTAGTGAATTTGTTTCTACTAGGAAAGCGTGCTCCGTCGCAGAACGCATCATTGTGAAGTGAGATAGTGGTCAAATGCAATAATATGTGTTTAAAAAACCGCTTTATAATTATACTGGCTAGCACAGTGCCGGTTCCCAGGGCTTAAAACATTTTTCTCTATGCCAGTAACTTACTATAATTGAAATATAAACCATTTGCTATTTGATCGCTGACATTTGAAAAAAAATTACCTGATTTTGATTAACTTATTAGTTTTTCTAGCGTGAGGTTTTTGTAGCAGTCACAATACAAAAAAAGGCTGACACGAGACGCCTAGCAGATGTGAAACATAACGGCATAATAGAGCGTTATGTTTTTTGCCGTTACGGCATAAAATTCGTTTTTTGCAGGGCGTGCCAATAGATGTTACACATTTAAAAAAACAAGATGTTTTTAGTAGCTAACCAACCATCTGCCGGTGAATTGTCTACTGTATTTTAGTAAGAGTTTTCACTAAAAAAAAAATACTTCTACAGGTGATACGACCAGAAAAGTCCGAGAATTGGACGCTACAGGTCAAGTTCCCCCAAGAAAGGGACGCTGGCATCTACGAGTGTCAAGTCAACACTGAACCGAAGATGTCGCTGGCGTTTCAACTCAACGTTGTTGGTAAGTACGGTCTTTTTAGAATAATACCTATAGTAAACGCATTACCATCTGAGTCGTCAGGGCATAAATCAATTGTCTGTCTATCTCGCTCGCACCCACATGTCACATATGCCTATCTCGCTCGCACTTACAGATCTTATGGTATAACGTTTATGGCCCTACGACTCAGTTGGTAACGCGGTGACTATAGACGAGATTAGTGTTATCATTATCAGCCTATTAAGCTCCTACTGCTGGGATCATGGGTTTACCTAGATTTGTTGGGGAGTGGGAGAGGAAGGGGGTGGGAGGGGGAGGATGCAACGGTTGCTTAAAATTGTTTACTTGTTTCGGGAGCACGTGCGCTTATCCACAGGCACCTGCTTTATCCTATTATCGTATTTCTGTCTATGTTGATTTAATTTTACCACTATAATAGTGCAAGAATACAGAAAACTAGTAATGAAATGAAAGAATCTTGCTAAACGTCGAATCGTAGCATCTGTAACAGATTTCACCTAGTACAGCTGCTTATGAGATCTCAATAAGACGATTCCAATAGATAAATCAAAATGTTTATAAGTATTTAGTAATAAATGTATTTCTTAAGGTGATTTGAGTAAGTACACAAAGATAAGTCTTGAATACGCATAAATAAGTATAACCTAAGTTGAAACTAATAATGACAAAAAATAGTACTATGTACATCTTACATACATAAAATATCAGTTGGAGCTTTGATACAACTTGAGACAGGCCACTGACACGCAAAATTGCCGAATTCGTGGATGTTTATTTTGATAAAAGTCTAAAACTAAAACGACCTGAAAATTGCTCCTTCAACAACAACTTAATTTAACAGTGTTTTACAGGTTCACGGTATAAATCAAATGGTAAAACAAACAATGGTATAAATTCTGTTAGTACAAATTTAAATGTTAAAGAAACATTGTTATGAAAAGATCCTATTGACCAAGTTTTACTGAGTTCCAACTTCTCTAACTATATACTTTGAAGAACCAATATTAAAACCTTAATTCCATTCAGAAACTTGAAACCGAATCTCCCACAATAGTTAATTCATAAATCTCACAGATTCAAAAGCAAACTTCCGCAAACTTCCCGATCTATTAATCAAGCAGTGTACTCGTATTCCGCAATCTTGGAAACAACAAAGTTCAGGCACCTGAGCAACCGCCGACCCCAGGTAAACAACGAGATGCAGACTATTTAGAGACAGAAGCACAAGTAGAAGCCCTTTAGGTACGCCAACGACAGCAAAGTAGAAGAGAGCTATTACAACCAATGCACGAACACAAATCCATGCCTCTCAAAGACTTCGTGGTCGAGTGCATGATCCTGTCCTTTAAAGGAAGTCTCCGATTGGGGCGATGCCAACCTGGTCAAGTTTAATACAGCTATGATGCAGGCGTACTTCAGGATTCACCGCCAAAAAAACGCCATTCCAATTGGCTCCTACTTTCCGGGATATATCCATTCTGATAACTGACCGGCTAGAACTTTTGGGCATTGCTCGGACATCTACCCTCAACTTTGGCTCCTGTTTTGAGAACGAGGCTCAATTGCCTGCAAAATAGCTTGGTATTTCATTGAAAATACGACAGTACTTCACGTCGGAGCAGTTGTTTTCACTGTACCAAGCACAAATTTAGTCGTGCATTGAGTACTGCTCGCAATTTTGTGATGGATCAGCCACGTACCAGTTTGGGGCATTGGAGTCCATTGAGAAACATGCCAAGAGACTCATCAGCAACGAATCCCTAATTCAGATTAAGTTTCCATCTAGAGGATCGGCGAAAAGTTGCTGGTCTATCAGTTTTTTATCAGATATATTTCATAATGTATGCATCGGATCTGCATGGTATAATTCCCTCCTGCCCACTTTTTTATCAGACTGCCAGAGTGGGCACGATAAGGCGACACCACTTCATGGTTGATATTCTGAAAACCCGCTTTGAATTCATTTTATTCTTTGCATTGCTAGTTCGTGGAATACGCACTGTCTGAATGGGTATTCCCCGATAGAAACAAATCAAATCAAATCGCAAATGAATTGGTTTCTGCTAGGCAAGCATACTCTATCGTAGAACGTATCATCGCTTAACATCAAGTAAGGTGGCAGTTAAATGCAAGACTATCATTTAATTTTATAAAAACATTATCAGCCCATATTAGTTCACCGCTGGAAAAAGGCCTCTCCCAAGTGTATAGAGTGGTACAAATAAATTAAACTTTTAAAACTGTTACACGTGAACTGTTTATAATTTTTCTTCAAAGTTGATCATCTGTCCCTCATCATGTCTTTTCACGGCATATAATTCCAATGAAGCTCAAAGTTTCCAATCTAATAGGGGTGAGACTGGTCTAAGTTTCTGGAAACTTCCTCCTATGCAGGTTGTATAGACGACACCTGACCTGTCTATCTAGGAACTAATTGCTGTATATTGACGGTCAGCAATTAAGCTGGCAACTACATTAAAGAACCAAAAAACAACTAACATCACAGAAAGTCCATAAACGGGATTTATCCCCTAATTTTAACCCTTAGAGATGAAATATTTTATTTGAATTTAAATGGTACTGCCCTTGAGACAGATAAAAAATAATCGTTAAAATCGGCAATTGGAAAATATATCGCGTAATAAACATATATATATTTTTTTTTAACCGACTTCTTATAACCACTAAAAACAAACAACTACAAAGATTAAAATTATATTTTTACACGGATTTGACGTTTACCAGAATCATTTAGCTCTTGCTGAAGTTCTTTTAGGAAAACATCAGGTGGGGTAGAAATTAAATTGAATGCTATTGTGTATTACATTTAAATAATAACAACTTTTTCCGATGCACATAAACTTGTCTATTATAAAATAAAACAAAAAAAAATACTTTTAGTCATCCGTACAGCCAAGGATTGGAAGAACCTGCCAGCTTTCTTGTTTCCTAAGAGATATAATCTGGGCCTTTTCAAGGCCAGAGTGAATAGGTATCTTCTGAGTCTGCGTGCTTCATCTTCGACCACATCCTCGCTTACCAACAGGCGAGGTGGTGGTCAGACACGGACTTATGCGCGGTAAAAAAAAAGTCATGAAATATTACTATAAATCTGATATTGTAAATGATACATTTTATTTATGGAAACTCGGTAAAATTGTTTATTTCTCAATTATAAAATTTCTATCTGTTAATAAATTAAATATAAAGATAAATTTAATTATTTGAAATTGTTTCGACTGTTTATTCTGATGCCTTTTTTAATATTTACGGTGTTTTTATGTCATCTCTCTTGTACGCCTACTAACTAGTCAAAACATGATACAAAGTGACTAATATTGCTTATTGTCCGTGTGATTTAAAAAGTGTGTATGATTCACTCGTGTTTTGTGTATATACATTATTTTTATCGTATGTTTATCTGTGTTATGATAGCACTCTTAGAAAACTTTTACGTTCCTAGTTTTCCTAACTTCGACTAAGCTCTAGCAAACTCTACAATGCAAGCTAAAACTGGCACCACTTGACATTGCAATTTTCTCAGCCTCGCTGTCTCGACTCGCTCTAATGACTCGGCACAACATGCTTTGTGAACTTTACTTGGCTCAGGCTTGGGCGGAGCTAGAATTTAGTTTAAAGGGGGGGAGACTTCTGAAAATAGGCCACAAGAAAAGCTGCTTAAAACTAAAAAGGCATGAGCTATCTTCGTTAAATACACAAATAGGTATAAAAAAGTCATTGACATAAAAAAACGATGCAGCTGGTTTTTTGTTTCATTGTACGCTTAGACTAGGTAAAGTTACTACGTAGCCAGTCTTTGACGCGCGCGTATATTTTACGCAACATACTCTTAAGATCATGCAAGTTTTTTTAATATAAATTATCAAAGCAAGAGACAAGAGAGTGGTATAATATTGTACTCTACTACAAACTGGCAAATTCAATGCAAACAAACAAACAATCAAATCTTTCCTCTTTATAATATTAGAATAGATTAGTAAGGGCTCAAACAAAATTATTGTTATTGACAAATCAACAGGGGCTCGAACAAAAGTATTAGTATTATTGGCTGGTTAAAAAATATGGTTAAAAAATCACTACGACAAAATATATTTTTTTGTGGGACCACCTGAAAATATTTATTCCTCTGTATAGTAAACTTTACGAAAATCAGTTCACGTAAATGCCGGAGTAATCAATGTACCTACATACATAAAAAAACGATAATACGTACGTTAAAGTTGGCATTTCACAAATTCAAACAAGTAATAACCACCGGTCAAGTGCGAGTCAGGCGCGTCCTAAGATCCCAGTAGAATGAAAGATTTTTATGCGAGTCCGACTTGCTTTTGGTCGGTGTTTATTTTATTGTAACCCCTTTTTGCCCTAACGTAAGGTCGGAGTACAGCCGGCAGAGCCCCATTACCCCAGAAGCTTGCTTCTGTGCGCGAGTTGTAAAAACTGTTACGATGTTCATTGTTCAACTGTTCATGTCTGGATGAGTTAACAACACGGATAGAATGGAATTTTATGAAAGCGACAATTCGATTTCATTTTCTTTTGAACTGACTAGTCGAATGAATAAAACTGATCTGATAAAAGCAACGGGTGGCTTTGAGTGGTGACACTTGTATACTGAAGCAGGAGATTGGTTTTAAAATTAAGACTGTTAGTTGTTCATCATCATCATCACCATCATAATTTCAGCTATAGGACGTCCGTCGTCTATTGTTGAACATAGGCCTCCCATCGATCTCCAAAAGAGCCGCTTGGAAGCGGCCTACATCCAGCGTTTTCCTGCGGCTTTGAGTGGTGACACTTGTATACTGAACCAGGAGCTTGGTTTTAAAATTAAGAGTGTTAGTTGTTCATCATCATCATAATTTCAGCTATAGGACGTCCGTCGTCCACTGCTGAACATAGGCCTCCTATCGATCTCCAAAAGAGCCGCTTGTAAGCGACCTGCGTCCAGCGTTTTCTTGCGGTCTCTTTTAGGTCGATCGTCCATGAGTGGACGTCCTACGCTGCTCTTACCGGTCCGCGGTCTCCATTCGAGAACCTTCGGTCCCATTGGCCATCTGTTCTGCGTGCTATATGCCCATTGCCACTTCAACTAATCTAGTGGGTTATGACATACCTACTGTTATAAGTGTAAGTAGTACACCACAACTTTTCAAATGGTATTCAATGCCAGTAATCAATTTGAAAATAGTTATTCAACCTGCAAGCAGTAATATCATTTTACAAAGCAGTAAGGCAGAGGAAAAGTTTGCTCATGTATCCATTCGAACCAATTTTGCGAACTCGTACAGTAAAAATCCCCTCGTACCCCTTTTGGCCCACCAAAGAGACCTAAGTTTTTTTATTGGCCATTCTAGGTATTTTTTTATATATAATTATTATATCGTTATCTATATCTCTCGGGCATCCAGTGGATGCAAAAGGTAGGCTGTCGTTCAGTGTGGAGGTTAAAGGGGGAGGTCAATGTTCAGCAGTGGACGTCTTCTGGCTGATGATGATGATGATATCTATATCTAACCTTGTTCAAATTTTGGCACCAACATGTTTTGCATAATTCAAGAAAATCTGTTTAGCTGTTTGAAGATTATCATCATCATCATACGATCGTGCGATGTACTTATACCATTACAATCAAATAAAACCTCTGACGTTTCGAATGTAAATATAAATTCAACGATACCTCGTTCATCAAAATCGGGATATAGGAATTATTACAGGAAAACCCAATACAACAACATACAGCCTAAAAACATGACCTTCTTTAATAGGCATTCAGGTAAAAAGACGCTAATTTAGATTATAACTCATTCACGCTCTAATGACGCAAGAAAATAATGGTGTCTGGACTTTCTGCTTCAGTTATAGGGCACTGGATGTTTTTTCTATAAAATTTATGACCAAGCATAAAAATTAAAGGTCAGTACCTTCGCAAAATGGTTTGCGCGTAGTTGGAAACTCAAGTACGGCCATAAATACAAGCAATCCTTTCCAGGCATCCATGGAATGGATAGAATTTTAGTATCGGCATAGATGAATTTTGGTTGTGATGCAATATCAACCTCCACATAAATTGTTAACTACTAAAGTCGTGCAAAAAGACAACATCACGCTCAGGTGGTCACCCATCCAAGTACCAAACGTGCCTGACATTGCTTAATTTCGGTGAACAAAAATTTGCCACCGACTCGCTCTTGGTCAGTATTTATTATTTGTTGTTTTACTTCAGATTGTGTTGTATAATCATGCCAAGTATGACGCTTGTACGTATTACCGTTTCTACACTAGAGCACAAACAAAAAATATATTTGGAAAAACGTTTGTTCTATGGTTTTTTACCCTATATTTTTTACTTATTGACTTTATTATTATTTCTTAATTAATTCGCCGTAACATTACATATTTTGTGAACATTTAAACTGGCTATCTATTACGGATCGAAAGATACAGCCGTTAAAAGGTAAGACAGTCAGACAAGGACGGACGGACAGACAGGCAGAAAGCGTGGGCTTAGAATTAGAGTCCCGTTTCACCCTTTATGTACGGAACACTAATAAACAAAAGACTTTTATGAAATAATTATATAACACTAGCTGAACTCCGTGGTGTTACCCACGCTTTTCCAGTTTTTCCTCATTTTCTGGGAGCAAAAGTACCGTATGTCCGTCCTTATGATACACACTATCTTTCTGCCAAATTTCGTTCAGATCCATTCAGCCGTTTAGCCATGATAACGCGACAAACATCCTGATAGAGAGATAGTTACTTTCGCTTTTATAATATTAGTAAGGATGGTTTCCCAAAGCATAGATCAAGTTACTTCTTTCTTCCAACGATTTCATATTCAAAGATAATAACGACGGTAACAAGTCGAAAACAACATTCACCTAAAGGGCAGCGCGAAACTTTCATGGGGTTATGATTCCGTAACAGCGTTGAGACATCCAAAGACCCTCGGATAGTGCTGAGGTAATATGGTAGCCGGCAATAGGAAATTACGGTTTTAAATTGGCCGGATACGTTGCCATAATTCGGTAAAAACTGGCACTTTGTTTAAACTATACTACTTACTATTACTTTACTTTGTTTATATGTTTTTAAAAACAAAATAGTAAAGTCGCTAACTAGAGACAAATAATATTAAGAATATCATATAATTATGTTATTCGATTATATATAGTTTTAGTGTCTAACCACTTTTTTGGCGAATGTTGTATACGCCTGTAAAAGGTGTTCATATCAGATCTATGTATGTATATTTTTTTGTATTTTTTAAGAATCAGTAATATGTTCACTGTTGGCGTATCTCTATCAATAAATAAATAAATAAACTTTAATTTATAGACAGGCGTTTAACATATTTTTTTACGCAGATAAGTCCGCGTTTGACCACCAACTCGCCTGTTGGTAAGCGACGATGTGTTCGAAGATGAAACAAGCAGAATTAGAAGATACCTATTCACTCTGGCTTCGAACAGGCCCAGATTATATAAGGAAACAAGGAAGCGGGCAGGTTTTGCCAATCCTTGACCGTACGGATTAGAAACGTAGTATCGAAACGTTTGGATACGTACGTATCCAAGAAAATCCATAATTCATGGTTGGTAGTGGGCCGTTTTCCTATTTGTCAAATTTGGTGGAAGAGGCCGTTAATTTCTTGTGAGAAATCAAGATTGCAGTGTAATAACACTGCAATGTTTTAATTTTGAATCTTATAAGCTTATACTTTTTAGTATGTTAAGTATATTAATATTGTTTTGAGAATTAATATTTTTTTGCGATGGCCCCAAATTTAGTCATACAACTAATGATAAAATTCTTGCAATTCAGTCCGAATTGCAAGAATTTTATCCGGCAATCCGTCAAAAACACAGTTAGCGCCCATTTCTATCTTAAACATCCCAGTCATGGGCCCTTTCCTTAATGCTTCTAACAAGATTAAGTAGGTACAAATCCCTTTGGCGAAAGCGATCCGTGAATTATTTGGAACTAAATTTATGACTGATTTAATGTCAGATTTGATTTCCGGACCCGAAATAAAGTTAGGAATTCTATAATGTCTCCCGCACACTCGAAATTTATACACCAGCGATTTTACGACGACATTAAAATTATGCTGCCGTTTTGGAAATTACTTGAGTAAAGTTACGTTATCGCTAATGTGTTAAATTTTATGAGTTACTTTACTTGTGATTTTTTAGTTTTCTTATGAACATTTCTCTAAAAAATTAATACACCTTTATACCCTTATTGTGAGGTTTGTTTATATTTTTACTTGTTAAGTGCTTTTGGCCGCAGCTTAACTTAACAAGTTGGTATCAACAGATCACTGGGTGTTAGGACACCCAGGTCAGGTCAGGTCAGGATGACCAGATTTAATTAGATTTACCTGTTCAACATTGCCCGGTAAGTTTCGGTTTTTTGTCCTAAAATAAGTTTGAAGTCTTCGGCAGTCTTTAGACTGCGCTAAATGGTTATAACCACATATTTCGCGCATTCTCAACGTTTTAGAAGATAAAAAATCACCAAGTAAGAATTTAAAAATCTTCCGTCATCCTATAATTATAACAATATGTAAATTGATATAAACTGTTTGCAATGTTATTCTGAAGATAATCTTTATTTGAGTGGTAGCTGCGCGCCTTTAGCTGGCCCTACAACAAGGTTTTCCCACTTTTAAGCAATGCTTGTTACTACAGACGACCATAAGGCTTAATATAATTATTGTATTTAAGTCGCATTTAGTGGAGCAAAACCATCGCGCTCAGAGTGCGTTTCACCACTTCTGTTTTTGCGGTTTTTCTCATATTTTTTTCGAAAAGTATGTCTGTAATGTAAAATGTTATGAAAACAAATTAAAAAAAACATGTAACGGTTCCCATCCCATCCCATCCATAATTATAGTAGGCATGATGACTAATATATTTTATAACCTCATAAAAAAGCTGATCATATATAGAAATTAATAATCCTCAACGAAAACAAAATAAAAATTAGTTCAAAAATAAATGAGATATAAGCATTTTAATTTCATGCTAGACAGAGAGCGCACTATACTGAGCCGTGACGTCACGCCTCGGGTGCGCCATACAAATGCTATACTAACACACGCTTTGCGAGAAAGGGATAGAGCATCCCCTCTCTATCCCCACAAAAACATTTAAACACTCATATCTCAGAGATTTATCAACCAATTTAACTATTTTTTTTCAGTATGTGTAATGTATTTAGTTATATTCATCGCTAAGCCTGTTATGTGTAATAAATTAAACATTAGGACACATGCCTATTATGAAACTCGGATCTTAAGATATCGTAAACATCATTTATTATCGACAGGTATTTGAATGAATTCAAAAAGACAGGGAGAAAAGCGCAAAACAGTGTTAGTTTCATGTATTTTTTCTATCGAGCAAAATGTCCTAAATCATATTTCTAACTTTATGGTTTCCTAAATAAAACATTTTATATTATTATGACACCATATTAAAATTATTAAGATAACCATTAATGGAAGCAAAACTAAAACTAGACTGCCTAAATTTGTAAAAGTGGGAAGAGTGGGCTTTAAAACTCTTTGCAAAGTTTTAGCTTTCAAAGTAATAAATTATGATTAAGTAATAAAGTAAGTTGAAATAGACTTTATTGATCATACCAATCCTTCAGCTTACTAAGTTTATCTTCAATTATTATTATTATTTTGCAAGTTTCGACTATAAGGATTTGTACCACTATTATTAAAGAACCGCCCCAGCGAAATATACAGCGATAGCGAAACGTATATTATCCTAAATCGATTTTTGATGTCCAATACTAAAATTGACAATTTAACTGAGTCGACGATGAGTTTGAAGGAAACGATTTATCGTGCTCTGTTTTTTTTACAAATTAAGAAGAAATAATCTGAGAAAAAAAATGTATTTTTTCTTTATACAAATAATTTGAGTTACATTTATTTTCTATTTTGATAAGCAGATTCTACGTTGTAGTGATTTGTAGACATACAGCGCAGCGCAGCGATTGTGTCTGAATTAATCAATAATAAAAAACCTAGCATGAAACAAAATCTATAATAAAAGTTTTTGAAAACTAATTTCCTCACGCCCTTTCCTCTAATGTAAATTAGACGTCTATGGACATTCAAAATGAGAGCTAATTTCAAATTCTAAAATCAACATGATGATTATTAATCATTATCATGATTTGGCGCAGTGAAGCGATGAAAATGTAATAGTTCATACACCGGTGTTGCTAACGAATAGTGTTCCAAATTATCCAAGCATAAATTTTCTAATTTAGGTAAACTTAATTTGACAACTCTAATTGCTATCCCTTCTCTATTAATTATGAGAGAGTATAAAACCCCGATAATTTTAGGGCTGTCAACATATTAGTTGTCTAGAAGCTTGCTTCGTTGCCTAAAATAATTAGTACCTACCCGTAACAAATTAGAGCAAATAAACACCGGACTAACTAATAGCAAAGCGTTGAAATTTGAGCTTTAATTACCGTGTACATACGGTACAATTTTACTATGGAAAATGACGTGTTAACATGGTTTTCACCGCCATGATATTGTATAACCGATCAAGCCACAGTACTTGCTTGTGAGGTAACCATAATTATAATTTAGCAAAAAGTAATTTTTTCTTGTCTTTTTTTTAATCTTACATGAGTAGTTCCCATATAAATTATAAACAAAATACGCTACACTGTCATGGTTATGTTTATTTTTTGTCACTGTTGTATAATCAGTCAAGTAAAGTGCTAGCTAAAACTGCACTCGTGCAAAAAAGTTTATTTTGTATGGCTCCTCTAAGGTATAGGTAATAAAATTCTTAAAAATATCAAAGATTTGAATAATATTAGCAATTGATATTGTGAGTGATAATTGGTAGTAATTACCATGTTTTATATATTTAGTTATAAAAAAAAGTGATATTGACAATATTCTAATATATACATAATTTGTTAAGTTTGAATAAAACTATTCTTATCTAACTTTGAATAAAAAGAACCTTACATTTGTACGCAACACCTGGCAAGTACATGGGATACAATGTTTAAAATTGTACAACCCTGTATGCTACTTTGTATGTATCTGTGGCTGCCATATTCTGACAAATAAATGATGTTTTACAAAAAAATAATTAAATGTTTACTACCATCTTTAAAGTTTCTTGATGCGAACATATTTTAGGCTAAATCAACACCTCACTAACTAAACTAGGCTAAACCATATCATTACGCAGTAACAATCTATTCAAACAAGCCACCAATCAAGCAACGTCAGTATTTTCCCTAAAACAAACACAGTCATTAGAATGAAATAGAATCCTTCTCAATATTCCAAATCACAGCATCAAACTTGCTAATACGCGTAACTACATGGAATAACAATTTATCTGCATGATCATGCGAAAACAGCACATTTCTCATCTCATCGTTATGATACCTAGGGTTTTGCTCCACTGCGATAAATAAATCTAGAGTTATTTTTTAGGCGTGGCAACTCAATGCCTTTAATTTTCACACTAAGTCGGGAAAGTGTCCTTGGTATGCCCTTGGTATCACAGATTTCCATAAGCGACAGCGATCGTTTACCAAGGTAGCAGTTGGTATGTAAATTTTCTACAGGATTCATTTCGGAGAATGTGCTTTGGAGGTACATGACCTTATCCTACCATCCTTCTTCTTCTAGTATCTAAAGTAAAAAGTCCTCTAATTACCCATACATTGTGTTATTTACTTGAATGCGTACACGTTGATTCTACGGTTCTAATCGGTACAAGTAAGGAATGGAACATTCTGTCAGCTTCCTTGTTTCTTGAGAGATACAATCTAGGGTTTTTCAAGGTCAGAATGAATAGGATCTTCTAAGTCTGTATGCTCCATCTTCGATCACATCGCTTACCAACAGATGAGTGCAACAGAGGTGGTCAAAAGCGAGCTTACGAGTTAAAAAAAATTTTGTTTTCCAACTATCGCATAAAAATTCTTTGACCAGACAGAACGAGAAGAGTATAACATTTTTATTAACCTGTCTTTTGTGTAATAAAAGTATACTTTGTTATGTTATCTTACTAATTTTACTTAAAAACTGTTTTTGAGGCGAATTTCTAGGGCGTTTCCATTTTAGTGTGTAGTTTAAGTAGACGCAGCGTAGGGAGGCCTCTCACTAGATGGACCGACGATATTGTGAGAGTTGCGGGCATCCAGTGGATACAAAAGGCAGGCTGTCGTTCAGTGTGGGGGTTAAAGGGGAGGCCTATGTTTAGCAGTGGAAGTCTTCTGGTTGATGATGATGATTAAGTACAATAAGGAATTAGAGATTAATTATTTGTTATACTCTACAGATTTTTGTCAATGATGCTAATTTAACCTAACCTAAAACAACAGTTAATTAAACCAGAAAAAAGCTAAAGAAGAATATGTTTTGTTTTGTAGTGTTTATACAATTAATTTTACATAATCCAAGACATCTTGCCAGCTAAATACTTTTAAAGGAATTTTTGTTGCGCAATGTTAGTATTTTTTTGATTATTTTTAATTGAATTTTTATGACTTTTGTAAAGGATGATGAAACAAAACAATAAAGTGTATTAAAAAAAAAAAAACGAATCAAAATTATGACATTGAATTGGTCCCTTAAGGAATTCTATAATTTCTATAATTTCAATGACGTGACAAAGATGAAATTAATTTAATTTTGATTATTTTATTTTTGACTATTAATATAATAATATTTTATATTGTTTTTCTATTTTGTTTGAAAATGTAATTTATTTTATAATTATTGTAATAATTTTAAATTATTTTATTATCATTTATTTTGTGACGTGTACCTATAATTTGATATCAATAAAGGACTATGACTATGACTATGTTTTAAAGTTTGACCAATATTTTGCAAACGGACTATGAAAATGTTTATCTAGCAACGAAAGTTTTACTTTGCAGGTCTTAGTGAACTTTTACCCTTAGAAAACGTTGCGCAAGGACGTTTCAATACCTACTTAGATACTGAGCACAAATCCCTAGATAACAATGTCAGATGGAGGTCGCAACGAGCCTTTCAAGATTAAATCTTGCCCTATTTTTTTTCTCTAGAATGTACAGAATCTTTCCAAGAATCCTCAACATAAACGTGTTGTATCAACCACGGTGAGGCTTAAATACAGCTTTTTCGCTTTGATGTATAACCAGTATAATCTATTGAACAATTAACCACTGGGACGCGCTACGAAAATGTTTCCGTCGCCTATATTAACTTCAGTAAACGCGACTACAAAATATAGTTTCATTATGTTTTGTGTACGGGAATTACTCACGTAAAATAAAGCCAAGTCGTTATGTCGTGCTATAGTCGGAGTGTAGCGGGCTGTCACCGTGCAAAGTACGACAACGGACAGCGTGCTCGTGCACTCACTATAATATTAATAAATAATATTAAATATTCGAGACATTTTTGAACACACATCTGACCCCAAACTAAACAAAGCTTGTGATATGGCTGCCAGAGACTGATATACATACATATATAGTTTTAAATAGGTACATACTTAAATAGATATTAACAACCAGATATAGAACAAACAGAAATGTTCATCACATTGATGTTTGTCGTAGGTGGGAATCGAACCCACGCCCCCAAACTCAGAAAGAAGGTTCACTACCAACTGAACCAACGGGATATCTATAAAAAACTATAGAGAGCTATCTAGAATATAGTTTCAGTCGCATTTGGCGTATTCGGCGTGAGTGATTTCCGTATTATAATTTATTTTTTTTATATAAAAAAAAATGATTTCAATTTTATATCTACATACACAAACGGTGAAAATGACAGTTAAAACAGAGATTAAAAGTATCATCAAAACTTTTGCTAAATTTCCTTCAGTGTTGACATACATATTGAAAAATTAACCCCCACGTGTCGTGATTTCACAAAATCTGAGGTCATTTACAACCGCAAGTCATTTATTTTGGAATAAAGGCAGTAAAACACGAAACAAATGAGGTTTTTCTTGGAAAAGTCTTTTTGAGTAATGTCATTACCTGAATCGGATATTTACAGATTCGTGGAACTGTCGTAATGAGACATAAGAAAAACAGCTTTGTTTAAAAATCAATAAATAAATTAGACCGCCTAGTTGTTAAGCAACGTAGGGCACGGTCGGTACTTGGATGGGTGGCCTGGGCGTGAGGTTGTCTTTTTGCACTACTTTTTGTGTTTTGTGATGATACGGGACTCTCAGTATGCGAGTCCGACTCGCACTTGGCCGGTTTACAATTGAATAATAGTCGAAGTTCACATACAGATGTTAGGTAGCATGTTTAAATTAGGTAATACATAATAATAACCCTGATTGGGTATGGCAATATAGTGCGGAGCGGATCGATTGATTCCATAATTGATTTGTCTTCTAAATACTCGTTTAATCTATAATAACATTTTGGTGGCAATATGTTTTTTAGGGTTTTGTCAAATTTATTTTCATTTTCTATATCCTTTATAATAGTACTGGTAGTTTATTATATATTTTGATGGCCATAGGATTTGGACTGGAGCTATGCATCATTCTATTCATCATCTACTCAGAGCAAATAAAAATACAGAGTCCCTACGGCGCACTGCCAAAGTGACGCCAAAATCGCTTCCAAAACTACGTGACTTCCTAATAAATACACGACTCACGCACACATACGCATTCAAAACGACGTGAATTGCTTGTCAGAACATCGTACTGAAAACATCAATTTTAAAAAGAAACAATGAATTCTTACAGTGTTAAGAACTGTAAAAACAACACAAAAGTAAATAAGAAGAAGGATGGAATATTTCCACACTTTAATATTTATATTATCACTTATTTTGATGAATTACACGACACGAACTTCGACTACGCACACATGTTTCAAAAAGTGGCTTCACTTTTCGTGTTCGCGGTAGTCCCTCTGTATTTTTATTTGGTCTGAGATCAACTATGTAATCATTACATTGTTAACCTATATTCATGTGATTGTCAACAGAAGCTAAAGCGAACATCCTGGGTCCAGTGGACTTGTACGTGAAGACTGGGAGTAAGCTGTCCCTGACGTGCATCCTGAGTCAAGGGCCTCACGACTTGGGTACCATATTCTGGTATAAGGGTAAGTATTTTAAAGATTCAGCACTTTGTTAGTTTAGTTAGTTGTTAGCAAATGTTTCATAAACTAGCTGACCTGACAGACGTTGTCCTGTCTTAGAACTGTCAAACACGCAAAGTTAAAATTGTAAATCAAATTTTTTTACACCTTTGGTTAGATTATTGGAGTTTTAGTAAGGATCCCTATTAATTTTGTAAATATAATATAGCCTATATTACCCGGGGATAGTGTAGCTTCCCAAAAGTGAAAGAATTTTTCAAATCGGTTCTTTAGTTTCGGAGCCTATTCAATGCAAACAAACACACAAACAAACAAACAATCAAATTTTTCCTCTTTATAATATTAATATAGATGTGTAATATCTGCAAATCGTTAATAGCTATGGTGGCATCGAGATACAATACATATAGAGTCAAGAACAAGTAAAATTGAAATCCATACATAATAGAAATAAGATTAATTATTTTAAATAATTTGTGGAGACTACTTCAAACTCCTTTATTGACTGAATACGTAAATTTGTATTTTTTGCCAGCAAAATTAAGGTAAAATTTCAAAGATGTTAAGAACAAACAAAAGTTGCTCTGGTGGAGTATTTTTGAAATATAAAATGATTTATGTTCATTATTTTAAAACTTAATTACAATGATTTTTAATTAAACAAATTATGATTCTGCTATATAAAATAATCAATGGATGTCATTAAGTGATTGCGCCCAAATACAAACAAAAGAATAAAGTTAGATAGCATTTTTACTTTGGTCTAGTTTGTCAGAGGGCTTCCTACTAATTTCCAAATGGTTTTCTATTTCTGACATAAAAATTCTTTGCAGGAGCAAACATAATAGAATATAAAGAAGTAGAAGAAAATGACATCATAGAAGAACCGAGACTACGATTGAAGACAGAGTGGACAGAGCAGCTGACGTCACGACTGATAATTGAGAAGGTTCTACCAAGTGACAGTGGAAACTACAGCTGTGTTCCAACTATGGCAGATGCTGCCTCTGTCAATGTTCACATTATAAATGGTAAGTAAGGAAATAAAATATAAATTGTAGGTGTAGAAAACACTGTGAAGGGATCTGCTGATAAAGTAGATATAGCTGCAGGCGTAAATATTGATGATCAAGAAAGTTCTACTAATGACAGTGGGAAAAACACTTTAACTATAGTGGATGCAGACTTGGTAAATTTTCTTACTATATATAGTGACAAAAAATATAAATGTTTATAGTACACAGATGATCCTTCTGAAAAAGAGCAGATGGAGCAATTGATGTCATAACTGACGAACGAAAAAGTTCTGCCAAAATGACATCACTAATTACAGCTGTGTTCCGATATTCTGAATCGGTCATTGTTACACAGTGTTACGAAAAGAACATGGTAGAAAAAAATTATAGAATAGAGAAGTTTCTGGACAAATCATCTTACGTCTCGACTGACAATCAAGAAAGTGCTGTCATACTTAATGCTCATATTGTAAAGTAAATAGCGTAGAGGGAGAAAGGTAAATAGTATTGTTGAAGCAAATAAATATTAGGGTACAGATTCAATAACAAATTAATAAAGGGTTAGTCTGAAGATATGAGTGGATGAAGCCGTTTACAACATAATATTATTAACTGACATTTAAAAAGATGATTTTGGCTGTGTTGTAGAAAGAAGCGTGCTTGAAGTTTTCTAAAAATATATACAAACATTCCTATGTGAGCAGCTCGATCACCGAAAACAAAATTCAAATGAATGAATGTTATTTGATGAAGTGAAAATACACCATAATCATCATCATCATCAGCCCTTAGTGAACCACTGCTGGGTATAGGCCTCCCTTTGTTTATGCCACTCTCCCCGGTCTCTCGCTAGTCGCATCCACTCGTTCCCGAAAGTTTTTCTGATTTCGTCAGTCCACTACAACCTCGGCCCGGGTTCCGCCAACCTAGTCTCGGCCACCACGCAGTTACCGCTGTACAACCTCCTCCCATCATCACGTCTGGTCAAGTGTCTTGCCCAGTTCCACTTAAGTTCCTTCACCCTTTTTACGACGTCTGCAGCTTTGGTGCTTCGTCGTATCAATACACCAAATATAAAATACACCAATGATCTAAAAATTAAAACCCTTTTTTCTTTTAACAGGCGAACATCCAGCGGCAATGCAGCACGGCAATGCCAACACGGCGTCCCCCTGCGCGCTGTCAGTAAATCTATTTATATCGCTATATTGCACTATTGCAACTCTTTACACGAGCACCGTGGACGGGTTTAGATGAAAGTTGCACAATTAGGCAACAACATTCAATGTTGTGTGTAGAACGATATGGTGGTATATATCTGGTATGGATAGGGTTGCATGAAAAATTTGGTCAGCTGACAAAATTCAGTTATTTAACAGTCTGTGGATAGTAATAAATCCACTCTTAGAACAGTCGCAAAAGTTACTGAATTGAAATCTATCTAATCCTCTTTAGAACTACGCGCCATTGTTTTTTTTTTTTCTAATTGGTTGAGCTGTTTTTGCATGTTTTACGTATGAACTGTATTTAAAAATATTTTATTTGATACCTGCTGCCTAACGTTCCTTACTATAATAAATTCAGTATAACTTTTCGTTTACAAAGCTGTTAAATTTTAAAATTAGTGCCATTTTATAGGACAAATATTTAAGTTGTTATGTTTGACAGCTTGTGTATTGAGAATCGTTAAAACATTCTTATAGCGACAAATTTTTAGGTACACAATATTGACTGATACCGAAAATTATACCTGGCTTATTTTATTTTGTGATCCTTTTAGTTTTATATAATTAAGTTACGGTGGGTAAAAGTATTGTGAAAATAAAGTACTGAATTAAAGATAAAGCTTTTAAAAAAATCTGAAGACCAAAAATTTGTCCTCTTATATTATTATACAAATAATTAGCCGACAAAATACCAAATTTGTTGATATGTCCTAATTTAGTTCAGCTTAGGTACCGTATAAAAAATTAAATGCAATTTCATTCATACCTGTAGATACCAACATATTTTGAACATTGTATAGAAATGTAAGTTTAATGTTGATAGTAATTAATAGATTTGATATATTAAGTTAATAATATCGAATGAATATTAGGTGAAATTTATTTACATTAAGTAATTTGATGATACAGAGAACATTCAGGTATGTGTAGTTTCTTTTATATCTGTAAAGATTTCATTGTATACTTGTATTAATTAAGGGGCTCAAGGAGCTCAAATATCACACTTACGAGTACTCATTACAACGTTTTTGAAGATAAAAAAATCACTGTGTGAGAATTTTAAGTAATTGAATGTGGATTTAAAATAACATTGAAATAGTAAAAAGCCATTTCCGTATTGTTTCAGGATTGTGGAATATTGAATTATAATATTAGCATATTTTTTTTATGAGGCAAGTGTCTTTATTATCTAAACAAAATACAAGCAAATACTAACATTACAAAAACAGTTAGACTGCCCATAGACCGTTGAAGGTATAAAGATAATCCAAATGCTCAAGCCCACTACCAGTTGGCAGCATACCCAGCACACTGGTGGCATTACCACACTAAATGGCAATGCTTATGCGTTGAGCCAGAAAAACGCCAGCATTTTGGTCACGCGTCGCAATATTATTCTAAGGATTATTCCCAATCGTTTTTCAAGTGAAAACTTCTTTACCCGCGTTTGGCGATTTTTTTGATAGAAGCAAAACTTGTGTGTTGCGTCACCGACACGCTAATGTGACCACGTCTTTGTGTGCAATGAATTCAATGTATGATCGAGTTCATATTTAAATAAAATAAAAAATAAATAAATAAATATCTGGGACATTTTTGCACACACGGTCATCTGACCCCAAACTAAGCAAAGCTTGAAATATGGCTGCCAGAAACTGATATACGTACATATTATTATATATTTTTAAATACATACTTAAATAGATATTAACACCCAGACATAGAACAAACACAAATGTTCATCACACAAATGTTTGTCCTAGATGGGAATCGAACCCACGCCCCCAAGCACAGAAGATAGGTTCACTACCAACTGAGCCACCTCCTCCTCAGCCTCCAAAGGTTGTGATTAAAGTTATAACAATAAAAATAATTTTACAATTAACTTCAAAAAAGAGGTTTTCAATTCCACCGTTTTTCTTATTATATCTTCGCCGTTTGTGAACTGCATTAAGGTCCTCTTTTCCGATTTTTAGCAATTTTGGTAATTCTATTTTAAGTGTGTCGACATCTATCGTTAGCTTAAAATTTAAAAAGGAAGCGATGTCATATCAAAATTGAATGTTTTATCTAGGAGCTCCAAAAGACCGAAACACGATGGACATTTCGTCGGTAGAAAAAATATATGAAAGTAACACTTATTTGCCTTTTCTCCCTTTTTTTGGATTCATTCAAATACATTTTTATTCAATTATGTCTGCAATATCTTAATATACAAATTTCAAAATTATGAAGGAAACCGCTAAGGTACATTTTACATTGAACTATATTTTCGAAGAATATGAGAAAAACCTCAAAAATAAAAGTAGCGAAACGTACCACCGTGTGTTAGCGCCATGCTCCGCTAAATGCGACTTTAATACAGTAAACCAAGCCTTATGGTTATAATAAGCGTTACTTAAAAGTGGTAAAAACTCGACTTCAATGTCTTTGTTTTTATTGAATAGGCTAAAGGTATTTCAAGGTTAGTTAGATTCAAATTTGAACAAAACTTTCCAGTTCTAAGGGAAAGATAAATTCAGTTTATTAAGGTCATTTATTTTTTGAAAAAAAAGATTATAATTTGGTAATTTACTCAGTGAATTTATATCTTCAATAATGTGAATATGTGCAGATTGTGCAACTAACTTCGGACGAAAACCCCCTTAATTTAATTGATTATTACAGAAATAATTTATTCCAACTAACTAAATTTAAGATGCACCTAAACAACTTGTAATAAAAATTTATTTAGGACACATTTTCCAAGAAATTCTTGTTTGTACTGATTATAAGTTTAAAATGTGTTAGCCTTTTGTTTGAAATTATAATTGTGTAAAATAACACTGTAAGTAATTTTCAAAGGCCTCAATTTACGGCGAAGCAAATGTAAATACTTGTTTAACTAACAAAAATAAATTATTATAAGGAAACGGGACGGTTTGCTTAAGTTATTAAAGGATGTAAATTTATTTAACTGGTTTAATGAAAGCTTTTCATGGCCCTTCTTCCGGTACATTTCACTAGATGGTGCAATTTTATATGTAGGTCGAGATACAATAAATATAGTCACAAACATGCAAAAAATATGTCCGAACTAAAACTCGGCGCCTTGACAGCGTGCGCCAAGACTTTTTGGTTAGTTTTAGGGCAACCGCGATCTGACTACAACGCCGCGCTACGCCAGTGTTACGATGACATAGCGGGCAAGCGACTTTGAACACTATGCAGGCGATAAAATGCCTAAATTGGAGTAAATGTGACATTGCGACCTTACATAAAATTTTGTCTCACTCTCTCACTATCTGAGAGAGCGAGTCAAAGCTAAATGTAAGATTAATATGAGAATCCTTTTAAGATTGTGGTACCCCCTGAGGTTGCTCAAGTTGACGACTTACGTCAAGCGTGTAGCCTTCAACATCATCATCATCAGCCCTGAATGACCCACTGCTGGGTATAGGCCACCCTTTGATTAGCCATTCTCCCCGGTCTCTCGCTAGTGGCATCAACTCGTTTCCGACAATTCATCATCATTATCATCATTTCAGCCATAGGAAGTCCACTGCTGGACATAGGCCTCCCCCATCGATCTCCAAAAGGGCCGGTTGGAAGCGGCCTGCATCCAGCGTTTCCCTGCGGTCTCTCTTAGGTCGTCTGTCCATCTTGTGGGTGGACGTCCTACGCTGCGTTTACCAGTCCGTGGTCTCCATTGCAGAACCTTTCGGCCCCATCGGCCATCTGTTCTGCGTGATATGTGCCCTGCCCACTGCCACTTTAACTTGCTAATCCAGTGGGCTATGTCGGTGACTTTCGTTCGTCTACGACGTTCCGACAATTATTTTGATGTTATCAGTCCACTTTATCCTCAAAAGTGAAAGTGTAGCATTACTTTAAACAAATTCGAGAGAACGCACGTATTTACAATGTTTTGTATTACTGTGATAGGTATATTTTTACTCTATTATCATGTTTTCTATTAGTCACTAATGATTTAGTCAATAAAACATTCTTAAGAATCGATCTTTCCATTACGTCTCTACGATTATTATGCTAAGTGATTAGTAAACTTTTGTGAAATTGCGAAATGGTTTTCCTAAAATGCCTGGTATTTTTCTTTCGCAGTCTACGCAAAAACTTATTTTTCTTTCATTCCATTTCACAAAATCCTTTTGGGTAATTTAATTTGTGTTTGAAGGATTACATAGCAATTTGTGTCCCATCCCTCATAATTGTGGGGTTTAGTAAAAAAATAATTAGGGCACCGGGGTGCGTTGGTAGCTCAGGTTAGTAGACATCTTTATTTTATATCTTTATTTGAATCGGGGAAACGGAAGCTCGTTATTAACCTTTTCTTATTGGCGCATATTTGTTTTTGAGTCGTTTTAATGTAGCAAAAGGTTAATTTGTGGGGAAAAATGTTTATTTTTGTTTGTAAATAAGAATTCTGTTGGGGAAAGGATAATTGCGTCCTGTAATTAAATTTGCCTTTTTTACTCCCTTTCTTGATAATAATATAAACAAAAATGTTCGAGGAAAGAAAACAAACAACTGGACATTGCATATATTTGTTTAAATATAATAAAAAATCTTTACATCTAACACATGCAGAGGGCGCATAGATAAGTTTTCTACCTATAAAAAATATATTTAATTTTATAGGTAGAACATTTATTATCTTACAAAATAAATATTTTGGGCAACTATTTTAATTTACGGATAAATTTAATGATAATAAACTTGTTTGTATGATAGTATTTTGTATTCAATCCTATGAAATCGACAAATTTAGTCCTTGCGTTAAAATTTATAATAAAATAACACTTCAAATATAAAAAATAACTCAAAAATAGGAATAATTTCCATGTTTTGACTGATTCAAATTTGTGTTGTTTGTTTGTGGAGCAGATGTATTCTAGAGAAATCAACAAATAGCCAAACGTAGCGCAGGACGGTCTGAGACTCGTTGGAGTGACGATATAACTTAAACAACTGGCAGTTCCTGGACGAGGAAAGCTGAAGATCAATTGAGTGGCGTGCTTTAGGACAGGCATATGTCCAACAGTGGACAAGGGCTCTAAGTTGATTATGATGATGAAAGCTTGTGTGAAAATTACGTGCTAGGTTAAGGGTTAACCCTTAAAGCAGCGAAATCTTATAAATATAATAACTGTCAGAAAACCAAGTAACAAAATTAATTAATCACAAAGGAGTTTCACCAAACCACATCCTGAATGTTTAAATATTCATTTGAAGGTAACCACTTGTGGTCGCGTACGTGCGAATATGTTTTACTAAATCCAAGGGTTTTTGAAGAAAAATTGTACAGAACCTTTTAGTGAAATGCCCCCTTTTCCTTTTGAAAGGAGCTTTTGAATCGCTAAATCTGGCTATTTTGAAGTCAGATATCTAAAATACAGTTCTGGTAAAGTACATTCGTCACTGTACTACTAATATCCGTACCTGCTATTTTTCTTATTGTTATTCCTTCCCTTGCATAGTTGCCTAGAAGAGATCGCTTTAAGCGATAAGGCCGCCACTTGTCGCACTAGCTCGTAAGTGTTTTCTATTTGTTTGTAATTTTTATTACAAACAAATATAAAACCATTGGATGGAATGAATTTATAATAGCTAATATTATTTATCTTGCGTTTGTTGAATATATTTTTAATTATGGCGGCCTTATCGCTAAAAGCGACTTCTTCCAGGCTACCATTGGGTGGAAATAATTTATAATAGGTATTTATCTTGCGTTTGTTGAATATATTTTTGTTAGTTAATTAGATTAATGACACGATATTTTAACTATTGACATTGTATGCATTTTTTATTATAGTGATGACATTTTTATAACATTTTAACATCGAGATATAATTCCTATAGAGTCACAATGTCTCAGTAAAAACAGTCAAAAAAACGAGCGTCATTGTACATACATTGGATCAATTATATACTTCACAATGCCACATTCACTCCAATTTAGACGATATGTTGCTTGTATAGTGTTCAACGTTAGTTGTCCGCTATTATCATCGCAACTCTGGCATCGTGCGGCGTTGTAGTCGGTTCGCGGTTACCTTGTAACTAATCAAAAAGTCACAATTCGTCAAAAGCATAATTCGTAGCGTGTGCCGAGTTTTGGTACGGACATTTTTTTGGCACGATTGTGACTCTATATGTATTGTATGTCAATTCATTTAAAGTATTAATTATTATGCTATCTGTCTACAGATTTGTACGCTTACTACGCAAAATAAGACACAAAGTGACTAGTACTGTGTCAACACATATTGTGCATTCGGCATTACCTAAATGAATTTATGATTTAAGTATGTTTCGTGCAAAAAAATACATTTATCTTTGAAAATGACACCTATAATGATTTTTAGGCAATTTCCAATTCAAAATGAATGAATTACTTATTTATAATGAACTATTAATATACAATAAATGTAAATTTAAATGTACATAATAGCAAATACTTGTAAATAAATTAAACATAATGTTTGACACTGTTTTTATTTCAGATGAAAATATTTAATGCAATAATATAATTAATTGTTTATTTGAAAATGTTAAGATTTTGTAAGAAAAATTTATTTCAGAATTATAATAGTAGAAACAGGTAAAAGATTATACATATTATAACTAATGGTATAATTTAAGAAACTTTGACAAATAAAGATAGTAACAATAAAATGTGTTTTATTTTTGAAACTAAAAGACCAAATGATTGATAAAATTATACAAATTACATTGCAAGGTGATATTTCAACAAAAGAGTTTAAAAAGATTATTTCGTATATCAAAATATATAAGTTCAAAATATGTATGAAAAGCTGTGATGAAAAGCTTAGTTCGAATTTACTTTCTTACTTCACTCATCTGTCATTCTAGAATCTGCCATTTACCGAATATTCGAAAAAAAAACACCAATATTATAAATGTGGAAGTTTATTGAGCGATGTGGCTTACACACACAATGTGTGTGTAATATAAGTAATGTTTCACATCATCAGCCATTAAATGTCCACTGCTGAACAAGGCCTCCCTCTTAGAGAGGGGTGCAAGGTGATGACATCACCTTGCAAATTTACTTATATAAACATTACTTATATGTGTGCGTGTGTAAGCCACATCGCTCGAAGAACTGATAACCGATAAGGAAGAAAAGTTCTTGAGTGGAGACCACGAACCAGAAGACGCAGGATAGGTAGACCTCCCACTCAATGAACTGATGACATCGCGAGGGCAGCGGGCATCCAGTGGATGCGGATGGAGAGATGCCATTCAGACGATGTAATTATATATAATTATATGTTTGTTTTAAAACAACTAAAACAAATCCAATGAATTTATAAGAATCGGAAAAGTGATCATATAAAAATAGAGACTGATGGCTTCATTCATAAGTTTACTAGTGAAAAAATATTGGCCAAGATCGTGCTAAGACACGCATATGGTAGGGTTCTATAGCCAAATCTATATCGTTTATTCCATATAGCTGTGGTTACATTCATCTGTCAGAAATTATTAGTTATAGACAAATTCGAAAAAACGAAGCTCAGTGGACAAATTTAAGAGACGTATAATCACTTCACAATTTAAGGTATTTTGTATGGTTTAGTCAAAGATAAAACTATTTAGGAAACATTCTTTGTTAAGATAATTTCACGAAAGGGGATGGACTGACATACGGATAGATAGATCGAACTTATAGGGTTCCTTGTAGGTACTACGGCACCCTAAAAAAGCCTTGTAAAGTATTTGGCTGTACAAATATTTGTGTGAAAGTTAGGCGCTAAGTCTCAAGCCCATAGAATATAGAGAAATACGACTCAAAGAACAGAGTTTTTATTCTAACACTATCAGCTATCACAATAAATCTATGTACATCAACATTAAATCATTATTCACGCAATAAGAATGGATATAACGGCTTTAGATATTTTCGTAGTCAAGTCACGGTTATACTAAAGCCTTTACGATGGCTTTACAACGCATCAGAAAGGTGTGTGGTGAATATTAGAAGTGCTGAAGCTATAAAATCTACATCTGCCTTTATTGTATATCACTAGTGGATCCGTGGATTTACCTGCAGTTTTTTTTAATACTTTCATCACTAGCACTGGAAAAGTGGGTCATAGATGACTCAAAATGCGGGAAGTTAATATCACTTTGCCTCTCTATGGAGGTAAAGTTAGTAATATAAAAATTGAATGAGTTCCATATGAAGAAAAATACCAATGACTTTTTCTTTTCTTCGACCATGTAGGTCCGTACCATGTCAGAAGCATTTCGTTTTGAGGTATGAAACTTTAAATCATAAAAGTTATGAATAGCTAACATAAAGATACAATATCCTATAGAGTCACAATCTCTGAGTGAAAACAGTCAAAAATTATTCAAGCGTCGTTATACATACCTAGACATCAATTATATAGTTCGCAAATCCACATTTACTCCAATTTAGACGTTATGTCACTTGCATGTGTAATCCAATCCGCACTGGGCCAGCGTGGTGGATATGGCCTAATCACCTTTTCGGGGGTAGGGTAAAAGTCCAGCAGTGGACTGTTAATACAATACAATACAATATTTCTTTATTACACACCGAAAATACAAATGAAACTTATACTAACATAAAAAACAAATATACGGCAGAAAAAAAAGGCTGATAAAAGGCTATAAAAGGTTGATTATGATGTCACTTAAATGCTGTTCAACGTCACTTGTCCGCTATGTCATCTTAGCACTGGCATGGCGTTATAGTCGGTTCGACTAACCAAACAGTCGGCGCAATGCATTGTGTGTGCCGAGTTTTTGTTCGGACATTGTTTTTGCACGTTTGTACTCTATAGGTATTGTATCTCGATGATGGCTAAGTATAAAATCTAATTACTCTGTTGCTACATAGCAACCAACGATCACTCCTTAAAGCCATTCCTATAAGGGTCGAAGGACATCCAAACAAAACCCGAATACTTTGTTAAAATATTCCGAGCCAAATTGTTGTACTATCAAACAATTCTGAATATACAAATATTTGTTAATTGTTTCGTAATTAAACTTGTTAATGGTTTCGTTGATTTTGTTAAATTTTCGCGTCATGCACATTTTCGAGGAATTTATATTAAAATGTAGGTCAGATGGTTCGTCTTACAATATTCTAGAAATGAAACGAATTATTAATTCTTTGTGCCCAAGAAAGTAACGAGAAGCCATCAAGATCAGTCGACGTCCAACCATCAATAGGGATGGAGGTTGGAACCTGCCATCGACTTGAAGACCGTGTCTTCGTGGAGTTCGTGGGAGTGACCGTGAGACTGTTAGTGACGTGGTGAGCTCCGCGTGCTGGAGTATCCCCGACACACAGGAAGATTCGAGTGGAGGAGAGTTCTCTTACGATCACCGGAGTTAAGCAACGCCGGGCGCGGTCGGTACTTGGATGGGTGACCGCCTGGATGTGATGACTTTTTGCACTACTTTTTTGTACTTTAGTAGTTATGAAAAATAAGTAAACAATTTATGTGGTGGTACGGAACCCTCAATGCGCGAGCCCGACTCACACTTGGCCAGTTTTATTTTAATAAACTTAAAAAAATTATATAGAATAGGCTTGCGTCTAACTGGGACTTGTCGTGAAGATGCAGTCTACAATGGAGCAAGCTTGCCTAGAAAAAACCGATTTACTCACGATTTGGTTCTCGATTCTTATCATGTTTACCATAAAAATGCGTTGTCATCAGAATTTAACCAACATGTAAAAAAAATACTTCATAGGATAATATGAGGAAGTGGTTCTAATACAGCTTGCAAGATATGACGTAAACAAACAATGTGACACACATTAAAATTTATGTTTTCAAGTTTGATCGAGGCAAAAATATAGGGCAACTAATAGTGCTAACAGACGCTCGAACGCGGCTGACCTCAACTGCCGTCTGACCAATGGGAGAGAAAGAGAGGGAAATATGATATTCTCACTCTTTCTCTCCCGTTGGTTGGATGGTGGTCCATCAGCCGCGTTTGTGCGTCTGTTAGCACTATATGGCAACTTAGCGATCTAAGGGAACTAAGTGATCTCGAATCCGCAGCCCGATGCGTTGGTCTGACCAGATTCGCACCACCTCAAAGACATCAGTATACGATGCGCTGCATGTCGCCGAGTATAGAGGAAGACGGCGTAAGGTCATAAAAAGAGACTGATGGGAGGTGGGGGATAACGACCTTCACACATGAAGAGCGATGTGAGGGGGGAGGGCAACTCAGCGAATAATGCTTAGTTGCCAGCAGAAGACTATTTATAAATTAGCTTATTAACATTTCAGCAATGGTCGAATTACACATTTTACCAATAAAAACCCACAGACAAATTATAATCCGACAAAAAATATAACTCGAAAAGGAAATTAACAATCGGTAACAAATAAAACAGTTTTACAACAGCTCATGCAAAAATGAGTCATGAACCAAATTATTAAAAATATGACTGCGGTTTCTATAACACAGTACGTTAAGTTTGTATGGAAGCTATTCGATACCTTATTCTAGCTTCACTATGTAGCTATATGGCGGCGCTTTTTGTAAAATAAATGTAATTACTACAGAATACACACACGCCAAGACATTTAAGGCTTTCAAATCGGCTGTCCTAGATTTAGATCAGTGTACTAGCGCCACTTTCTTCGCATTGTCAAAAACAGATGCAAATGCCTCACCCAAACCCACGACTTTTAAATTGTGCAAGATGGCCATCTATCGAGCCAATTGGAACTTTTTTTACCTTCTCTCCGTAGAGCACTAATTAAAAGTAGCTTAGCAATCATGCTCCTTTTTCCTTTTTTTTATTAGATTGTTCAAAACCGAAGACACTGGCATAAGGTTTTGCCTTTAAGGGCTTTACTCAGCTCCTAACATTTAATGGTTTACCCCAAATACTAATAAGTGTAATAATGGCAAAAATATGGAGATAAAAAAATATGCAAATTAATAAAATAGCGAATGAAAACAGACATACACACTAGCGCCATTAGTGACAGTAGTTATAAACAAAAATAGTCACCCGATTCATCATAATCAGCCTTTTTTTAACAGTCCGCTGCTGGACTCGTAGCTTACCCCCGAAAGGGTGATTGGGCCATATCCACCACGCTGGCCCAGTGCGGGTTGGTGGATTCACATACATTCTCCGTACGTATGCAGGTTTCCTCACGATGTTTTCCTTCACCGAAAAGCCAGTGGTATGAAAATCCGTACATAAGCTCCAAAGAGCTCATTAGTACGGGCCCGGGGTTTGAACCCGCGATCTCACGTTTTCAAGTCTAGCGGTTTCCCAAATGGGCTATCACGGCTATCAGAAGTCAATGTAAAATTGGCGATTATCGCTTTTTTGAAAGCGATGATCGCAAATAGCGTATATCGTAATAGCCATGACGGTCTCTTATTTTTTGTCACCAGTTGGAGGGCCGAAGTTTGCACAAGTTTAGTCTGATGAGTTTCGAACTTTACAAACTTGCCAAGCACGTCGCGACAAAATGTTGTCTTACTTTATTTGTCGTGTAAAAACTTGGCAATGCAACTAATATTATATATCCTTGTTTTCTGAGAACTACTATCTAGGCAAACAAGGCTAGAGTGAATAGATTTCTTCTAGATCAACGTGTTCCATCCTCGGCCACAACGTCGCTTACTATCAGGCGAGTTGGTGGCAAAATGCAGATATATTCTATAAAAAAATGAATAATATCATTCTAATTTTTTACCCAACAAAGCAAAGCGAATCGAAAGATTTAGTACAACGTGCCACGTAAAGACCATAATAAATACTTAAGAATTTTCATCTACCTGTCAAAGTGAACAAGTGATCAAGTGTTGTAGAACACAAGATTAAGTTAGTTAAATTATTGGTGAAAAAATGTGCCAAAAATGATTGACCATTTTGTATGAGGATTGAAGACGTTTGTCTGATGTTTTGTATTTGGTTTAGTTTAGTGAGTACTACAACCGAATTGACATCATTTTATCGCACAAACTAGGCCTACTGATGAATAAAGGTAGAGTTTGGATACTGTTTCTAAAATATATGGTAGTGTTGGATACACGCTGGGTGGTACAACCAATTTCGCTTATTGCACAAGTCTCATGCATTTTGTATAAGGTTGACGGAATGCAATTATTTCCGGCTTGGTTATGTTTTGCATACAACTGTTTGTTTTAATTTTTACATGGCTTATTATTGTGTATTCATGTCAAAATATTTTCAATAACTTTACTTTCATGTTTCATAAACTTGGCCGCAGATTAATAAAATTAAGTCTTCTTAGTTGGACACTCTTGAGTGGTCGTGGTTGGTAAGACGGTGGTACGCGGTGGGTCTTTAACGTCGTCGGTCTTCTCGGCGGCGATCACTGATTTAGCAATGCTTCTCCATTTTACTCGGTTCGTCGCATTACGTGAACACTGTGTTATGGTAAAGTTATTTGCTGTCTTAATGGGGTCCATCCAGCGTGTAGGAGAGAAAATTAAGTAATTGGCAGTTAATTATTATGGGTTAGATTAAAAAAAAAGCAAAATGTAACCCTTGTAGTTTTGCCGGATCCGTCATTAAATATTAAAGACTATAAAAATGTATTTTTGCTGTAATTTGGTACACACAATAAAATAATTAAAATATGGTGCCAGAAATGAACAATCATAATGAAAGTAAAATTACAATTTGTAGGGTTACACAGAAAGGTAGGCAAGAATCTGATATGATGCCGGCGTCGCGGTGTTATCATCGCACTAGCCACCACCACAAGCTCATCCACATAATATAATAGATCAGTGAAAATCACATACTGTGCGATTCACATGATCTTTCTTGCCTTACACCTGCAAAATGTGGAATGAGCTACCTTCCGCAGTGTTTCATAGAAATAACAACATAAGGTTTTTCAAAGGTGAATGGATAGACTTAAAGAACTGACAAAATATTTGTGATACCTCTGGTATTACAGGCCATAGGCAACGGTGACTGCTCTCCATCAGGCAACCCGTCTGCTTGCTTGCCATCTATGCCATAAAAATGTACTAAGCCGACAAGAGGTCATTTTACACATCGTTATGAACAACTTTTACTACGGAACTGACCCTGTGACGGTAATGATAGTTCTGTTTAACCCAGTTTTTCTTCTTTAGGTTCTGCTCCTGTCGGAGATTGCACAGCATTAGAGTGATTCTGTAATAATATTTTAAGCTGCCGCTTTGATAAGCGAGGTGGTGCTGAAGCCAAATTACTCCTGCAGGTTTTCAATAGGAGTGAAGCGTCCAGCAATTTTTCCTTGGATGTTGAGCTGATGTTATTTGTATCCTTTTATACGGTTTTACTCCACGACACGCTTATGCCTACAACAGCAGTTTGGTGTGTTCGCGCGTTTAATTTTTTGTACAATGTAGGTAATTAGATTTTAAAAAAAATACTGTACCGAGAACCAGTTGTCTGGATAAATCGAACATAGGTTTTAAGACAACTTACTAACTCGAAATGTAACGTACTATGTGTTTTAAATTAAAAAAAAAAAGTCCCAGCTGTTACATTTTAATTATATTTACCAGAACAATAGTCAACAAATAGAAGCGTTCCATTATTTTATTAAAATGGCATAACAGCACGCAACCTTATAAAATAATTTGAATTCCTTGCAAAGCAACCTTTTTAACGACTTAATTAAATGGAACGACAGACCGCTCCCATGGGCGTCCATGGTGTTTAGGGGATATTCCAGATTAATATCTTTACGTTAAATTAAGTTTGGAAAAACCTTTTGTAAGATTAATGCGGCTATAAGAAGAAGAAGAGGGTGATGGTGGCCAAACAGTAGCATGTGCGCTTTATAATTTAGCGGCACCTGGTTCAAACTTCGTCCCTGCATCAAAGGGGATTGCCCAAATTTTCTGACCGTATTGTTTTTTATTTTTTATTATATACTTTTTTATGAATTAATATCAGTAACTACTAGTAACTACAGACTACTGTAAGAAAAAAAATGTTTTTCTTACAGTAGTTGCATTATTTTAGTTCGTGTTGTATTTTAGTTGGCGTTATGTTAGTTCGTGTAGATGTCTATACAAAAAAAAACTTACTTCTGTCATATTTTTCATCTTTCAATGTCATTAGGATTTTGGTTTGCGCAGTGGTTTGTACATTTTTTTTGTTTGTTTGTGTAAACGTCTAAGAGAAATTTCAACATAACGCATACGTTGACGTCATCATTTCACCCATAGGACGTCCACTGCTGGACATAGACCACCCCCATCGATATGCCGTGGAGGTACCGGCGTAAGAATAGACCTCTCCCTTCTCTTCCCGTAGGTGCCGTAGAAATCGGCTAAGAGACATCAACTAAAAGATGGGCAGCAGCGTTTTCTAAGTTTAACAACACCGAACTGCGCTCGCCAACCCGCCTGCCAAGCGTGGCAAGTATTGGCAATCCTACCCTTTAACGCTGACGTCATTCAAAAGTAAATGAAGGTCAATCATATATAATCAAAAATTTTCGTCATCAGCGTTTTTTTAAATAAAAAATTATGTATCAGTGATCACTAAGTCTATTGCTTGAAATTGTTTTGTATCTATAAATTATATAATGTATCCCCATTACAAGAAGGAATAATAGTATTTAAATAAATTATGTCATCGCTTAACAATGACCTCCTTTCGGCTTAATACCACTGTTCTGTGTAGCCCTGTATACAAGCAGTACCAAAAGCAAACAAACCATGTACTTTGCCAGTTCGTTCGATTATTTCTTTTGTTCTCTTTATTGTTCCTTTGATTGTTGTTCCTCATTTCCTGTGCAAGTACAAAAGGTTTTCAATTATTCTGTTTGTAAAAATGTACGATGTAAATGATTGCCCTTTCTTTATTATGCGAATCGGTATTCCTTTTGTGTAATTTTTTTAATTTATTGTATGTAACGTATATTTTATTAATAAAAGACCATCAAACTGATAAGCTAGAGTAAGCCTTTATTAACTAAACAAAATACAAGCCAACATTAAGACAAAAAAATTATATAATAATAATATTCGGGATATTTTTGCACACACGGTCATCTGACCCTAAACTAAGCAAAGCTTGTGTTAAGGCTGCCAGAGACAAATATACATACATATATAATTTTAAATACACACTTAAATAGATATTAACAACCAACACAAACAGTTAGACTGCCCATAGACCGTTGAAGATCTAAAGACAATCCAAATGCTTAAGCTCACTAACACTTGGCAGTGTACCCAGCATGCTGATGACATTACCACGCTGAATGGCAATGCTTATGTGTTGAGCCAGAAACACGCCAGCATTGTGATCACGCGTCGCATTAACCAGGCGTATTTGAAAAAAAACATTAAACTAAAACTAAATTAGTTTGGCTTGAAACCATTGGTGTCAATATTCCTATATGTAATCTTTTTATAATTGGTATATTTACTTACTGTTAGTGAAGTTATTTTCATACTTATATTCTAGTTCCAATGACCTTATAACCGGTCATTGCAACTTGAATAGTTACTTATATAAGTGAAAAGCCACGGACAGTCCACTGTGTCGTGGCTGCTTGAGGGAGAACGAAAATGTAGAGCATGCGCTGTGGCATTGTGAAGCCACAGAAGAAACTTGAATCCCTACCGGGTTGCATGAGGCACCATTGCCTTTTTCATCCACTTCACCACAACAGCTAGACTGCTTTTCATCATCATTTCCACTACCATCTACGCCACTGGAGCAACTGCCCCAGAGCCTCACTCCGATATTTCAAGGAGTTGGGTTGGATCGCGTAGGTGCTGGTAGGGGGAAATGCACAATACACCCTAAGCGGGACGTCAGTGCAGGACTTATCGCCCCCATCTCGAATAAGACAAGACAAAGACAAAAACACGACAAAGACAAGACAAATCTCGGATAAGACAAGTATAAGAATACTTAGATATATAATCTTTTGTTTATAATCTTGTATATGTTTACCAATCTAGGCCCGTATTGGAGCTGGCCAGCCACTTTTAAGCTATAACGAGAACTGTGAAATGGTTATGTTTACCTAATTAATAACAACTAGCAACCCGCCCGCCCGGCTTCGCACGGGTGTAATTTACGTGCGAAGCCGGGGCGAGTCGCTAGTTATATAAATAAACCTTTCGTGAAAATGTATCTAACTGATAGTAAAAACCGCATCAAAATCCGTTGCGTGGTTTAGGAGGAGTTAGCGGCCATACAGACATACAGATAGACGCGGAAAGCGACTTCAATTTATACTATGTAGAGATAGAGATAACAAAACAAAACCAACAGAATCAAACAACATCCCTATGATATAAACAGAAAATAAAAACATATGTTCAGCAATGGACGTCTGGCTGATGATGCTGGTGATCAACATTTTCGATCTTAGAATTATGTATTTTTGATCGAATTAGTTGATAGTCACTTTTCCTTTTAAGTATCGTTGTCACAGAAAAAAATAATTAGAACGGCTGTCAAGGCATTTTTGTAAGGTTGTAGAAAGTATGACGTCTTTGGTTGTAGCCATTTGCACCCATAATTATAAACGAAACGTCAGTCATTCGCAATCAGCAACTTTGATGCGGACAAAGAACTTTGAGACCTAACCCAAAAAGGTAAGGTCCAAGTTCTTTGGATGCGGAGTTCGACGCGTTGACATAAAAAAGAATGTTCAATCAAGGTTCTGTCATAATGCCTGGCGACAGATATTCCTTCACATTTCTGTTATATTTATTTCTCTTTCCTGTGCTCGTTGTAGTGTGGGTCTTTCTTTGACAGTATCTAGAACAGTGGCACTTGTTCGTACTCTGGGTATGGAAACTGAAAGAGGTATTCCTCTGTCTTGTACCACGGGATGCGTCCACTCTGAAATTAATAACGTTCTTTTTACAAGTATACCAGCAAACATCTGAAAGCTGCGCTCAACATCAACAGCCACAGCTATCTGTTTCGCACGGGTTCATTTTAGAAGATATAAATAAATAAACCGGCCAAGTGCAATACGGGAAAAAAAAATGTGCTTTTTCCTTTGAAATTTGCACAGGACAACGTTTGTCGGATCAGCTCGTCTCTTATAATGATTATAAACATGAAAATTGATTTATACCATTAGCAATATTATTCAAAATTTAAAGCTCCATCGTTTTTTTTTATGCTCACTCATTGATTTTTGATGGAAAATATTGGTAGCAGATCTGGCTGGTGAGCGCAACCTTAATTAATTAACTTACCTCATTTGTTCTCAACACAGTAGAGGTGACGGTTTCGTTGACGTATTTATGTTCAATCAGATCACCAATCTAGATAACGAAAAAGCAATGACTGTTTTAAAAAGGGGGAAGACGCGTGATATCCAAACATTGTACCCAATAATGTTTAATGTTTCGGCTCGAGTCAGCGGCGACGTTGACGTTTAGACTGTAAACTTCAACTTCACCGCTCCATTAGACACTACAGTAGACCATAGAAATGACATTTAAAGAAAATTTAGTTAATTGTTTTTAAGTATTTACGAGTGAAAAGCAATCCCGTGATACTTGTTTTTTGTCTTCAAACTGTTGGTACACCTTGTGAAAACGCAGTAAGTAATTTATGCTGCTTTATTTAAACACAATATTGACGTGCTATCAAAACGACAGTTCGATTGTGACTGAAGTCGATTGTGCCCTGGAGCCTATATTGTGCGGTCCACGTCAAGGGGTTCATTCCGTATCTTCCCCCTATTTACTTACATCATTGCGAAAAAGATTGTATTATGGAAATTAACCTGCTTTTCACACATTTTGGTTTTCATTCTAATGAAAAATTTCAACACATTAAGATATATAGACTGCTAAGATTAGGAGATTCAACTAAAAACTATTTACTACGTATACGTATGTTACTTTACACGTGACATCGTCTCGTCCAAGATACCCAGTGCCTGAACAAGGGTTTTTCAAAATGTAAAAAAATATGGAATATAATTATTATTGTATTGAGAAGTGGTCCTCAACTTTTGGCCTTTTGGAAAAACTAAGAGTCACACAACAGGCAATGGAGAGAGCTATGCTTGGAGTTTCTTTGCGCGATAGAATCCGGAACGTGAATATTCACCAAAGAACCACAAAAAAAGTCAGCGACATAGCTATGAAAATTTGCAAGTGGAAGTGGCAATGGACAGGCCACATCGCTCGAAGAACCGAGAACCGATGGGGAAGAAAGGTTTTTGAGTGGAGACCACAAACTGGATCCCGCAACGTAGGTAGGCCTCCCACTAGATGGACCGATACGATTGTGAGAGTCGCGGGCATCCAGATGATGCAGATTGCAGGCTGTCGTTCAGTGTGGAGGTTAAAGGGGGAAGCCTATGTTCAGCAGTGGATGTCTTTTGGCTGAGACAGAAGACGCATTACTACTTGCTACTTTAAAACATATTTATTTTGAATAGAAAAAGTTAACCAAATAAATATCTATAAATAGTACATTCGTCGATTACGGTGTGATTACGCACGAAAGAATCGATTATTTTATTTTAAACTGTAACAAAACATACTTTATTTTGGTTTTCTCAATGTGACAGTGAAAAAAACATTTTAAATTATTATAATTTGTTTCACGAAATGACAATTACGTGTATTACTAAAGCGCGGGCACTCACGACTGGCATTCGACCTATAACACAAATATAAAAAAAATAATGGAAAACTTACCTCTAAAGAAATGTTTTTGTTACGCATCACAGCAGTACGTAGATGCTTTTCGTTCAAACTAAAATAGTACATGAAATCCACGGAGGTAAAACGATTTGTTGCGTCTATTCCGCTTGCTTGCATTAACTCGTACACCATCCGTCCAACCTGAATTTTTTTATGATATTATTATGTTTATAAAATAACCGACAAAAGAGCCAATGATCTTCAAATGGCTTATAATGGCTAATATATTATACATAAATATTTTAATTTAAATAAAAAATAATTATGCCCTTCTCCTTAGAGCACTTTGGAATACGTGTCGTGTTTCACCTCTTCACGAGGCATCCTCAGAACGTGTTAACTCTTCGAACGCTTGGCGCTTGTCTTGGCTCAACCAAGCTTTGAAATGAGGAAATCTGTAGACGAACGAAAGTTACCGATACAGCCCACCGGAATAGCAAGTTGAAGTGGCAGTGGGCAGGGCATATAGCACGCAGAATATATGCCCGATGGGGCCGAAAAGTTCTCGAATGGAAACCACGGACCAGTAAGCGAAGCGTAGGACTTCCACCCACAAGATGGACAGACGACCTAAAAGAGAACGCAGGGAAACGCTAGATGCTGCTACCAACCGGCCCTTTTGGAGATCGATGGGGGAGGCCTATATCCAACAGTGGACTTCCTATGGCTGAAATAATGATTATGATGATGACGATGATGACTGACCCCCCTTTCCTTATTACTTTACTAACTTTACGTCGATGCTTAAGACTAAGAAGCTTAGTCCGAACTAAGGAACAGGCCTAGATAGGCCTAGCCGTTTGTGAAACGTACCCCTTAATACCACCGTCATTCTTCAGTGAGCTTTGCCCTTTACTTACATTACTGCTGAACGTACCAACGACGTAGTCACACAGGGCTAACACATGCAGGTCTGTGAGGAAGCCAGTAAATCCTCTCATCGTAGTTCTTAAGTTCACAGCAGCCATCTTGATATTGTTGCCATTACCATAGAAAGTGTAATTAGGATACCTCGAAATGACTTCGTTTAGTACCTATAGAAGAAAAAACTTACACTAAAAATACGTATATAAAATGTGCACCAATAATACTTAACTTGTCTCTAACTAATGACAAATAATGTTAAGGATATCATAACCAGCCTGGGAGCTGTTCGGATGTGTGAGTCACCTCAAGTGACCATCGACCCTGTGTTTGTTTGTTGTCTGTGTTTTATGTATTAAGTATGCGTCCTCTAGTTTAGAATATACAATAGGACTGACATGTAGAATACTATATAATTCCCAAAAAAAAAACTGAATAAAAAAAAAGCCTTTTAACAGTTCACTGCTGGACTTTTAGCCTACCCCCGAAAGGGGGATTGGGCCATATCCACCACGCTGGCCCAGTGCAGATTGGTGGATTCACATACGCCATTGAATTTCTTCTCCGTACGTATGCAGGTTTCCTCACGATGTTTTCCTTCACCGAAAAGCCAGTTGTATGAAAATCTGTACATAAGCTCCAAAGAACTCATTGGTATTGGCCCGGGGCTTGAACCCGCGACCTCGCGCTTTCAAGTCTAGTTTAGTCATATATTATAATTATGTTTATTCGATTATATAGTTTTAGTGTCTAACCACTTTTATAGCTAATGTTGTATACGCCTGTAAATGGTTTTTATATCAGATCTATGTATATATAAAACAAAATAAAAAATGTGTAATATGTTCATTGTTGGCGTATCTCTCTCAACAAATAAAATTAACATAGCAAACAAAGAAAAAAAAAATAAGAAAAAAAAACTATTTGAAAATCGATTGGGAATTATTTTTAGAAAACATATCATATTAAAACATACACTAAAAAGATATAAAGATCGTATAATAACGGAAAAATTGGATCTCTTTTTCCAAAATGTTAATAATTAACATGTACCTTGTTTTATTTATATTACACGGGAATTACACACGTGAGATTAAGCCGGTAACTAACTAGCCGGTATGTACCTTGTTGTTTGTTTTTATTCAATATATAAGACCCAAAGATTTAGTCAGTAACTTTTTCTCTTCAAATATTATAAAAAGCGAGTGATAACTACAGCTAGTGCTATTCAGGCTCATAAAAAAGCTTTGGCTATTGAGAATTGACGCCATGCCATGCATCGCGCTAAAAATTTGTCAAATCACAAGACTCGGCGTATCATGTTGCTTGGTTGGACATCGTAGCTTACGTTGACGTCATCGGTAGCGAGATAGACTCGTCGTTGGTCGACAGCTTGCGTTAATTCGAGCTGCGCATAGTAATCGTCCACGTGTGACATATATTCTTCCACGCCATGGTACCATGCTTCGTATTTCAGTTTATCCGTACGACGGATGTGTACACTGAAATATCACACAAATTTACTAAAAAAACTTACAGTAGATACCACCATTACACCAACCTACCCAGAACTTCGTAAAGTAAGTAAAAGAATATAATAGTAACATCATATACAGACAGACACATTTTTATTACCGTTTTGGCTTCAGTATCGACTATCATCATAATCGGCCTTTTAACGGTCCACTGCTGGACTTTTAGCCTACGCCCGAAAGGGTGATTGGGCCATATCCACCTCGCTGGCCCAGTGCGGGTTGGTGGATTATCGACTATAGTGCCGTCAAAAAAACATAATGTACGGAATTGGACCTGTTACAGTTTTAATAAGTAATACTTTATCTATGGTAATACTGAGGGTTGAGGCGTCTATAATATCTGAACTACAAAACCGATGACTTAAAATATTTATGATGCTATAATTATGTAAAGTACTTCCTTTCTAACAAGAAAAGAATGAATCAAATCGGGATTCGTCAATGGATTACAACTAAGCATTTATTTTAGCCAGTGGTAGCCCATTTGGGATACCGTTAGACTTGAAAGCGTGAGGTCGTACCAATGAGCTCTTTGGAGCTTATGTACGGATTTTTCATACCACTGGCTTTTCGGTGAAGGAAAACATCGTGAGGAAACCTGCATACGTACGGAGAAGGAATTCAATGGCGTATGTGAATCCACCAAAATGTCCAAACGTCATTGTACATACATTGTATGAATTATGTACTTCAGAATGCCACATTTACTCCAATTTAGACGTTATGTCGCTTGCATAGAATGCATAGTGTTCAACGTTATTTGTCCGCTATGCCATCGTAGCTCTAGCACCGCGCAGCGTTGTAGTCGGATCGCGGTAACGTTGTAACTAACCAAAAAAACTCTGCGCAATTTGTAGCGTGCGCCGAGTTTTGGTCCGTTTTTTTTTTGGCACGATTGTGACTTAATGAAGTCACAAGAGAGAACAAAAAAACGTTGTTGAAGAGCATTAATCACATTGTTAGGTCAGGCATTTCATCCACTTATAATAGACCAGTGGAAATCGCGCACGTTGCGTTTTACTAGATCTTTTTTGCCTCACACCAGACCTGCAATTTGTGGATTGAGCTCCTGCGGCATTTCCGAGTAACTATAACACGGGGTTCTTCAAAAGGACTTGCAGTCTGTGCATGCTACTAGTGTTGCAGGTATCCATAGGCGACAGTGATCTCTTACCATCAGGCGGCGCGTCAGCTTATTTGCCATCTATGGCATAAAAAAGGCACGTAGAAAACGGTTTCATATTAGTACGACTTACCCGACTGTAGGCGATTTAAACTTTATCCTAGCTTTAATGACCTCCGGTTTTTGCAGCCTTAGAATATACTTAATCATCTGGCCAATCCACCACGAATAAGGGTCACCGTTAAACCGAACTATCCTGTAAAACATCTACAGATAAGAAAAACATCAAAAATTAACACAAACAAACCAAGACGCATGATTTTGCGAAAAAATATCAAATATTCTTTGCCGAATCCGAAACGTGGATATTCGCCAAAGAACCAGAGTCACCGACATTGCTGTTAAAATGTGCAAGTTGAAGTGGTAATGGGCAGGCCACATCGCTCGAAGAACCGATAACCGATGAGGAAGAAAGGTTCTTGAGTGGAGACCAAGAACCGGAAGACGCGGCGTAGGTAGGCCTCCCACTATATAGATGGACCGACAAAATTGTGAAAGTCGCTGGCATCCAGTGGATGCAAAAGGCAGGCTGTCGTTCATTGTGGAGGTTAAAGAGGAAGGCTTATGTTCAGCAGTGGACGTCTTCTGGCTGATGATGATGATGATGATGAATTTTCAGTATTTTTGGTTTAAAATGGCGGATCAAAATTTAAATTATTAAACTCCCGCCTAAACGCGCCCTTTGATTTTATGGGGCCACTTGACATTAGTGACGTCACACATAAGCAAACGAGTTCATCTCGCCATAAAATTATTGCCTCAATTTATTTTTATGTGTCGTCATAAGGACATTCGACCTACACAGACCGTTTGCAGTCAACTCACGTGATCAAAGAAAAACATGTTTTTGTTGTCTATTTTTCTGACAACCGTGATTTTATTTATTACTTATTAGTAATCAAATAATTTTAGAAAATTACAGACTTCTAGGATTACACCAGAATTAATTATAATATATTTAATAGTCCTTTACCTTATTATTGTTATTAGGGTTCCGTACCCAAAGGGTGTAAACTACGTTAATCCTAAGGTATCTGTATGTCTGTCTGTCCTACCTTTTAACGACTGTATCTTTCACACCGTAATATATAGTTTAAACTTTCGCAATATCTAATGTTATGGCGGATTAATGAAGAAATAATAAAATAAAAGCAATACCCCATACAACAAATGTTTTTTTAACGAATTTTTCTTTTTGCTCTATTATCAAAACGATAATACCTACAAGTGTTAAACTTGGTATGATTATAGTACACACTCTAAAATAAAACAACAAATAGTTAACACTAGCCAAGTACAAGTCGGTAACAAAATTCTGATCACCAAAGTTAAGCAACGTCAGGCGCGGTCGCTACTTGGATGATTGACCACCTGAGCGTGTTGACTTTTCACGACTTTTTGTACTTAAGGTAAAAAAATTACAAAATTTTACTGACCTTCTTGCTAAATCTTTGGGAATAACGTAGGGTTGGACAGGTACTATGGATTTTCTTAATAAATCTAAATATACAACGCCGTCATTGTAAGTCTTTGCTAAAAATAAATTAAAACAACTTTATTACATTCAAACTGTGTTAAGTCCCCACGGGGTTAATGATATTTATAAATATTTTCTATAAAAATAGTTTTAAAATAAAAAAAGTATACATTTCAGCATGAAAATTGAGTATAATTATCAACTTTACTTCATCATCATCATCATCATCATCAGCCAGAAGACGTCCACTGCTGAACATAGGCCTCCCCCTTTAACCTCCACACTGAACGACAGCCTGCCTTTTGCATCCACTGGATGCCCGCGACTCTCACAATGTCGTCGGTCCATCTAGTGGGAGGCCTCCCTACGCTGCGTCTTCCGGTTCGTGGTCTCCACTCCAGAACCTTTCTTCCCCATCGGTTATCGGTTCTTCGAGCGATGTGGCCTGCCCATTGCCACTTCAACTTGCAAATTTTAACAGCTATGTCGGTGACTCTGGTTCTTTGGCGAATATCCACGTTTCGGATTTTATCGCGCAAAGAAACTCCGAGCATAGCTCTCTCCATTGCCCGCTGTGTGACTCTGAGTTTTTCCAAAAGGCCAACAGTTAAGGACCACGTCTCAGTACCATATGTCATCACTGGCAACACACACTGGTCAAAGACCTTCGTCTTGAGGCACTGTGGTATCTTGGACGAGAAGATGTCACGCAATTTCCCGAACGCTGCCCATCCGAGTTGGATTCTTCGGGCGACCTCTTTGCCTAAGTTGGACTTACCTAACTGAACAATCTGTCCAAGATAGGTGTAATGGTCAACAACTTCGAGAGTATCGTTCCCAACGACCACTGGCACGGGTTCAACATGGACATTGGACATAATTTTTGTCTTGTCCATGTTCATTTTAAGACCCACCTGTTGGGAAAGGCTACTGAGGTCGCTGAGCATCGTATTGAGATCCTCCAGCGACTCTGCCATGATGACTATATCATCGGCAAAACGAAGGTGAGTGATGTATTCGCCATTGACGTTGATGCCGAATCCGTTCCAGTCCAAGAGCTTGAAAACGTCCTCCAATGCGTTCGTGAACAGTTTCGGAGAGATAACATTTCCCTGTCTCACGCCTTTCTGCAGTTGGATTGGTTCCGTGCTCTCGTCCTGTAATCGGATCGACATGGTGGCGTTTCTATACTTCAACTTTACTTAAAAACATGCAAATGCGCAAGATTTCGTTGTCATAAGAAAATAAAAATAAAGTCATAACCAAAATCTAGTTTTCGCTAAAGTAGATTCTTCAAATAATATTATACTCATTTTGTACTTTGTATAAAAAAATATGGATGGGGAAGAAAGGTTCTTGAGTGGAGACCACGAAACGGAAGACGCAGCGTAGGTAAGCCTCCCACTAGATGGACCGACAACATTGTGAGAGTCACGGGCATCCAGTGGATGTATATGGCAGGCTGTCGTTCAGTGTGGAGGTTAAAGGGGGACGCCTATGTTCAGCAGTGGACGTCTTCTGGCTGATGATTATGATGATAAGTAGGTAATTATATCGCCTTAGAATTGTTACCTGATAAAACAGGAACATTAAAGTGAGACTCGTGAAAATTAGTTTCGGTACAGTTTTCCGATAAAGTATAGAGTGTATGAGCTATACTCCATTCACGGATATACTTCCCCTTGTAGTTTTGAACTATCAAAGTCCTTTTTAAAGCGTACGCTGTCACGAGACAGTACACTAAGTGGTGAAATCTGCAGCCAAAACCACAGACCTGAAAAAATAACACCTGTAATTGCCGTATTTTTTTGTTTGAAATTTAATAATAGGCTTGCGTTTGTCCGCCAACTCGCCTGTTGTAAAGCGATGATGCGGTCTACGGTGGAGCACGCTTGCCTAGAAATAACCGATTCACTCGTAATTTGAAGACACCTAGATTGTAAATACTCAGTAGATCTCAGAACAATACCTAATAACTCAAGTGACTGGCATGAGGTTTTTGGTAAGTCAAGTATATAATTAAAAATAAAGTTCATGCGCTCGCCCATGGCTTTTGTACCTCGCTGAGAGACTGGATTTGTAGTCCGCTGGTTCACGCATTGGATATACACATCTTATAGTTCCCTACTATTGTGCTGTCGTCTGCATACTCAATGGTCACAAGTTTAGAAGATCTTTAAAGTGCAGCAGAAAGAACGTTGCAGAAATCACTGAGCCCTGGGAGACACCGGCATTAATTTCCATTTGATCAGACAAACAGCCATCAATGACAACTCGAATCAATCTATTCTTCAGGAAGTCCGATATCATCGCTAAAAAACAATTCGTGAGATTGGGAGAAATAGATTATAGAATCTTACGTCGTGATGACATACAAGCTTCTTCGCCGCAAGACAGTCTGGTGGGTTCTGCAGATAGTGCAGCCGCCGTTGCAGGAGGTCGCTAACGCTAGCTGCTTCACGGCGGCGCCACTTTTCGTGACCATCCAGCGTTTGCAACCTCTCTTGGTCAATGAGCATCCATCTAGGATAAGATATTATTTGATACATCATAGACATCAAATTTCAATAATTATTCCGGTTTATCCCCCTATTCTGTCCAATCAGGGTGACAAACAGAAATAAAAAGTAATATTTTCCCCTTGTCTATACTAATATTATAAAGAGGAAAGATTTGATTGTTTGTTTGTTTGTTTGCATTGAATAGGCTCCAAAACTACTGAACCGATTTGAAAAATTCTTTCACTGACGGGAAGCTACACTATCCCCGGGTGACATAGGCTATAATCTATACCCGTGCGAAGCTGGGGCGGACCACTAGTAACTAATAATTGAACTAGAATTGATTTTTTATTATGTATACTTGTTTGAAGCAAAATGAATATATATTTTTACAATTAGTATTTTTTTTAAGTTCTGTTTGGTATTCTTAATTTTAGTAAAACAAAAATAATATTTTCATATCTATTCGAAACTTTGCAAGAATATAATATGTTTATATTTGAAAAAAAATTACAAATATTTTACTGAATAAATATTCAGTATTAGGATTTTGAAGTCGGGTGGGAACAACTACATACTATTTTTTTATTACACATTATTTTATCGGTATTAAAATATAGTTCCTGCCGACTTCAAACTCCGTGTAAAAATATTATTTTGTTTTTTGTAGTCGCATAATAACTTAGAATGTACCAATTTTTTTTTTTTTAAAGATAATTTATGTAAAAAATTGCTCTCGTATAATTTCCTTTTCTTAACGTTTACCTTTTCCTCTCAGCTACCTCGTTGACTATGGTTTCTCTTTCTTTCAGCTTTAGACTCTCATTGAACAGCCTCCCCAGCTGGTGGTTCATATAGTACCACAACTCCTTGGTACTCAAGTATATCCTTCGTCTGATAGTCTCGTATTCTACTGTTGGACTCTGCTCCTCCAAGAAAAGACCAGGAAGAGAGTAAAGTTGAAGAGTAGACACATTGATAACCCTTAAAGATAAAATTACCAGTGTTATCTACAACAACAGCTGGCTGCAGTTTTTCCGGGTATCCAGGGGCCTTACGGCCAACAGCTATTCCGCTCAGTTGGAAAATCACGCGACCGCAAACCGTATCTGGGCGCGATAAGGTTCACGTTCGCATGATTTTCCAACTGAGCGGATTAGGTGCCGCAATAGCTGTTGTCCGTAAGGCCCCTGCACCCGAAATCTAACAAAACAAATCAATGTTTTCTATTGCCTCACGATCAGAATGAAGATGCACTCGCCTTGGGAAGTCTTGAAGCCTTAGAAATAGACGGGCGTGTTTCCTTCTCAGCATTTTTAATTCTGACAAAACCCAATTCCATCTGTCTTGAAGATTTTCACCATCATCTATTGAATGAAGATGGCATCTAAAAGTAATAAACGTAGACTAAACTTTTATACTTTTGAGATTTTTCTATTTGATTTGGACGTTGGGAATGAAAATTACCGAAATTTAAATGCTCTAAACTGACACTTATACAACATTTCAGTGTTAAAATTTGCAAGTTGAAGTGGCAATGGGCTGGCTACATCGCTCCAAGAACCGATAACCGATGGGAAAGAAAGGCTGTTGATGGGAAACCGCGAACCAGAAGACGCAGCGTAGGTAGGCCGACTAGATGGACTGATGACATTGTGAGAGTCGCGGGCATCCAGTGAATGCAGATGGCAGGCTTTCGTTCAGTGTGGAGGTTAAAGGGGGAGGCCTGTGTTCAGAATTGGACGTCTTCTGGCTGATGACGATGACGATGACAACGTTTCATGTCTCTGCTGCTAACCATTGAGAAGTTCCTCGGTCAGGATTCAACCAATTGTTCAGGATTGTAATGTTACGATAGACACCATGACATGATTTTGTTACTTCTTGGAAATTCACACTCATTGATTTTATATCTTCAATAATGTGAAAATGTGCGAGAGAGAAAGCTGCAGAGGGTATACAGGACTCTTAAGGTTTCTGCATAATGCCTGGCGACAGATTTTTCTTTTCATTTCCGTTCTATTTACTTCTCTTTTCTTTGTGTTTACGCATCACTATGTAATGAGTAACTGAAGGCAAACTACTGCACTGGTGCGTTTTGGCGGAGTTTTAGGTAGGCTGTCAGGAGGTTGGTGCAATTTCCTCTGTTTACTTCATCAAATTTCTTACCTTAGATCAAAAATACTGAAAAATTAACTTACCTTAACGGCAAAATTAAGTATGTGTGATAAATAAGGAATGTTAGTATGCCGAATAATATTACAGCACATATTTTTAGTTCTTTTGTTGCTGTATGCTGGCTGCAAAATAAAAAAAATATGAGTGCACACAAAAAAAAGGACCATTGTAATACGAACACATAGATATTGTGTATAGACACACAACAATACAAAACAGTTTGACTGCCTATAGATCGTTAAAGATTTAAATACAATACAAATGCTCGCCCACTAGCAGTTGGCAGCGTAACCAGCATGCTGGCGGCATTACCACGTTGAATGGCAACGCTTATGCGTTAAGCCAGAAACACGCCAGAATTTTTGTCATGCGTCGCATTAACCAAGGGATCTAAAAGAACTTTGAAAAAGAGGTGAGTTTCCGATCCCCAAGGACCAAATGTGTCGACCCCAAACGGCTAAAAATGTTAACACTGCCGAGGTTAGCATATTTGCGCCACATGTGCTGCTCTGCCGAATCGGCAGCTGCACCAGCCCTACCTTGTGTCTCAGGAAGATGTGACGGCGCCAAAGTAGTAATTTCATTGGTGTCGCTGCAAGTGTCTTATATAAGTGAAACATCTCTCATGAGTAAATCCGCCATACATATACTATTTTCGTTAAGTGGTTTAGCGGAATAATGAAATAAGTGGTCAATAGCGAATTGAGACACGCATATGCTAGGGTTCCGTAGCCAAAGTCAACCATATAACTCACAATCATATTTCAGAAATAGTAGGGTAAAGGAAAATTCGAACCTGCGATTCAAACAAACGAAACTCTAAGGACTTTGCCGAATTTCAAGAGATGTTTTATCTTGACATGATATCATTTTTATGTTTTAGACATGGTATAATAATATACTCCGCCAGGTATAGCGCTCCGAGAAATAATGTCACATGGGCGTCCCCCAATGATGTCATCAATGCCATTGATACACTTGCGTAAGTAAGAGCAGAATAAGTAATTTACAACAAGTTCGAGAGAGATGACGATACACGAAACAATGGCGGACTCTCTATGATTTTCTGTGTTAACAGTAGCATGAAATTATAACTCCCCAAAATCCGTATGAATACCTGTGGGAATCCAATAAATTTATGTGGTTTTGATAAAATTGTATTTAATATATTCAATTCGTGCTTAACTTGCTTGAGCGGACAAACCAAATGACAATTGAAATGCTTTTTGTATTTTATTTAACGGATTATTAAAAAAAATGTTTCCCAGTATCTGTGTTTGTTACAATAAAGTGGCAACTGGACAGTGACGTCATTGCTGGACAACTCCCAGAGCGTTATACCTTGATTTCTTGGATCATGGTTTTTGGCAATGACTTGCCTTCATCAATGGTTTTAGGTAAAGAGAATACTTACTTGGGAAACATGCTTTGAAATACGTGATAAATCCAAAATCTTACCACGAAAGCATCGATATATTTACTCGTATGTATTACGTACTGAATTCATTGCTTAAAAGCATCATATAGTATCGTTTCTCTATTGGTTTTCGGCTATTAGGGGTAAAATGCAAGTTAAATATGTGTACTTGTTAGTTCTTAGACTAGACTTAGAGTGTTATTTATCTAAAATCTGACCGATATCAATGCCGATCGCAGCACAATTATCTCTACATAGTATAAATTGAAGTCGCTTTCCGCATCTGTCTGTCTGTATGGCCGCTAACTCCTCCTAAACCACGCAACGGATTTTGATGCGATTTTCACCATCAGCTAGATGCATTTTCAAGGAAGGTTTATATATATATAACTAGCGACCTGCCCCGACTTCGCACGTAAATTACACCCGTGCGAAAATAAATTTGATTTATACACAGTACTTGGTAATGCTAAGGTAAGCTAAGGCTAGCTATGGATTTGTATGATTATATGAGAAAATATTATTGTTATATTTACATTCTTTTGATTTTATTCGCTGAACGCCAAAGAGAATACAATAGCTGAACGCCACTGTTGGCCACTGTAAATTTCTCAATTATTACTCCTGCCACTGTCAATTTCCTATTTTTCATAACATCGTGGGCCTCTTTGCAAATTTAAAATCTCCAATTTCTCCAAAGTTTTGTATGAAACCTACATGCTACATGTTTATGGAATCGTTATGAATCACGATAACCCACTAATTTAGACTCAGAAGAAGGATTTTAGAGTAAAAGCATTTTTTCATTACTATTACTCAAAAATAAATAAATATTCGGGACATTTTTGCACACACGGTCATCTGACCCCAAACTAAGCAAAGCTTGTGATATGGCTGCTAGAGACTGATATACATAAATACATACATAGTTTTAAATACATACTTAAATTGATTTTATTTTATTTAAGTACATAGGTAGGTATAACAAACAAAGAAAATTAAAAAGCTTTTAACTATTACTAATTATCACTAATATAATCTTAAATAGATATTAATATTAACAACCAGATATAGAACAAACACAAATGTTCATCACACAAATGTTTGTCCTAAGTGGGAATCGAACCCACGCCCCCAAGCTCAGAAGGTAGGTTCACTACCAACTGGACCAACGGGCTATATATACAATAAACCATCTAAAAATAAGATCATTACCTGACACAACAGGTAACAGGTAATGATCTAAAAATAAGATCATTACCTGTTTAAATCATAAATTTCAGGCCATCACACAATGCCCCTTAAAATTCCGGTCTAGACCCGAGAATAGAAATAAATGCTGTGAAATAAAATAAAACACTTCGGCGAACGATGGCTAATCCTGTGACTGTAGGTATTTAATAAAATTTATCAATCGAAAATAATAAAAATTTGAAACAATTCCATGTCAGATATCTTTTCTATTGACATAGGATCAGAATATTGAAAGAATACATATCCTAAGCTAACAAAGATAGGCTCAATCTACTTGTATGTCAAATCCTTTTTGTATCGTTGTCTAACAGTTCTAGAGTTTGATACCTAGATTTTCATTCATAAGTATTTTGTGCGTTGACTCCGATGTAAGGACTTTTTTTATTAACATAATACAAATCAAATCATTTACAAATCATTTATTCGGGCATAATTTATGTTAAGCTATACCTATAGTAATGATCCCAGAGGCTCCTGAACTAGTCAGAGACTGTGTGACGGGAGCCAATGGCTTCTCCTATTAATGTATCAATTAATTATACCAAAACAGTAACAAAGCATTTTAAAACTATGTAAAAAAATAATAATATTTAAAAGTAATTTAAAATTTTGTGTATATATAATAGCTGTGCCCCGCGGTTTCACCCGCGTAGTGATGAAAAATGGTGATGATGATGATGAAAAGTAGCCTAGCCTCTCCGGCCCTTGAACTATCATATTAATATTATAAAATTAAATGCGAAAGTGTGTTTGTTTGTTGGTTTGTTTGTTCCTCTTTCTCGCTGCAACGGAACAACGGATCGACCTGATTTTTTGCGTGTGTATAGTTCAAAAGCCAGAGAGTGACATAGGCTACTTTTCATCTTCATCATCACAATTTTTCATCACTACGACCGTGAAACCTAGTTTGCAGCTAGATTAACTATAGAAATCAGGGAGATCAGTTGCTCTGTTACTGCGTGATAGAGGAACAAACACAACAACAAACTTTTCGCATTTATAATATTAGTTGATACTGTCCCACTCCTGGGCAAAGGTCTCTCCCATCTCTTTCCAGACAGTGCGATCAATAGCCAGACTTGACCACTGTATCTGGAACGTGTGGAGTGACGTCATCGCGCCAGCGTTTTCTAGCCTTGGCTCCTTCGTCCTTTGTCAGGCACCCACTGTGTGATCCTCTGGGCCCATCTATCACGGTGCATCCTGGCCGCGTGTCCCGCCCAACCCCACTTTAATTTGGCAGCTTTGATACCAACATCAGCGATTCCAGTAATTGAGCGCAGCGTCGTGTTTCGGACTCGGTCTGTCCGATGCAAGGACTTAGGATATAAAAAGTCTTTGCTCTTATGTTACAAAGATATAATAAGATGTCACATGCAGAAAGTATTTCAGAGATTTACGTTCCCAAAATGCTTAAAGCTGTTAGCACTTGTTTTTTTTTTAAGATGTGTCATGATCATGACAACATAATGCCTTTATTTTTATAATCTATCCTCTTTTGCAAACCCCGTCTTCTACGTCTTCTAGAAATCCTTTCCATCCTAGGGTTGCCTGGAAGAGATCGCTTTTAGCGATAAGGCCGCCAGTTGTGACACTAGTTTTTTTTTAATTATTTTTTTGTCCTCTGCATCAAATTTAATGGTGTGAACAATAAAGAGTTAATCAATCAATCAATATTTTTATGATGTGATTAAATAGAAAACTACCGTTTGGTCCGACATTATTTTGTGGTGGTATTATGAAAAGTCCACCTAGGGCAAGGCTGCATCTGTTTCAGTTATTCAACTTCCAAGCAAAAGTCACCATCCTCAGCCAGAAGACGTCGATTGCTGAACATAGGCTCGCCCTTAGACCCCCACACTGAACGACAGCCTGCCATCTGCATTCACTGGATGCCTACTCTCACGATATCATCGGTCTATCTAGTGGGAGGCCTACCACTGCGTCTTCCGGTTTGAGGTCTCCACTCAAGAACCTTCGTTCCCCTTCGGTTATATAAAAGGCTGTTACGATTTTGATTTAGTTTTTTTGTTTTGTTTTATATATTGTTTTAAATATGACTTGAGGCTATTCTTAGCTATGATTAATGAAAACCTGTTTTGCAGTTTCAAGATTAGCAGCAACACAATATTTTCAATTTATACTTGTGTTTAATTAATATTGCAAATGTATAGTAACTATTGTTGTAGCCTACTTCATAACCGTAGCCATAAAGGGCCGTACGAGCCATAGTAGGCATTAGGAGTGACCAAACTGCCAAACCACAGTTTAAAAATTTGGAATCCTTACGCTGCCCTGCATTGTCGTACTACAAGTGGCGTTGTATGTCAGGAAAAATTTACACATGTACACGGCGTATGGCGACCGTAATCGACGTGCAGGGCAGCTTAAGCAGGTACCTAGGAACCTGGCTAAGTCTGACAAGCTCACTCATGTTATGGGACCGACGATTTACAACAAACTGCCAAGTGACGTCATTACCGCTCCCAACCTGGTGCGCTTTAAATATCGGTTAAAGCGCTGGCTCGTCGATCAGACGTTCTACAGTTTCAAGGAGTTCCTTGAATTCAAAATATGATATAATATATAGCGTACAATATTGGTAATACAATGAATAATATAGAATAAGTAATACAATATTAATAATTAATACAATTGTTAGTATACCATTTTTATTTTTTGTAATTATTACTATTATTAAAAAAAAATGACATGTAAATAATATTTACCAAATAAATGAATATGAATATGAATATAACCCCAGTTACCAAACTAGGTAAAGCCACTACGTAGAAGTCTCTGCCCCAGTCAACCATAGAATTTTCATATCTTATCTTCCAAATTTTATTACAAAATCCAAGTCCGTACACTTTTAACTTCGCCCAATAAATCTCAGAGGAAAAGTTCGCAGCGCGTTTGCTTCATTTACATTTTATTAACTTGATTTTTTACAGTACGTCTTTGATTGAATTTTTTGGGAGGTTTCTTACAGATTCTTGAGTTTTTTTTAAGAACGTGCTTTTCTTGTGATTTTTTATGCTATAGGTTGCAAACAATCTAACTAGCCACCTGATGGTAAGGGATCACCTTCGCCTATGGATACTTGTAACACCAGGGGCACCACCAATACGTTGCCAACCTTTAAAGACTCTCTGTTTAAAAATGGATTGGTAAAGCAGAAGATTATAAGACGCTGCTTATATAAGCAGTTGACCTCACCGTCACCTTGTTCGCGGTTAGTGATAACGGATATAAAGTATTCCAAACCTCCCCACAAGAATGCAGTATGAGATGACTGATTGTCTTAAGTACATTACATTCTTCAGTCGAAGCAATTCATCTGTCTTGTAAAGAGAAATAACAGCTTTTTCACGCGAGATTTTTATGCTTTTATGCATTAGTGCTTGAGTGACTAATGATAGAATAAGTAATACCTAGGTCATTGCCAGGCACTGTTTAGTCATAGAAAATGGATGTTCTAGAAATATGCACAGAATTTAAAATATTTTTGTTTCAATACAAATGGCAACTAATTATTATCAGGCAAACCGTTTGCTGTTTGTAGAAAAATCGACAAAACACTATAATTATATCCAATATCAAGGGTTTTGATACTAATAAATATAGAGCAGAGGCAGCGCATTCAGCGCAGACTCGGGTATGTTCATATCTCAGATCAGACTAAAAAAGGAGAAATGGTAAAGTGGAGTGGCAGATGCGCATACATCAGGCCTAAATTGGGCTTGATGCCTTTAGTTTAACTCACCCTGTAGACGACCTTGCCGCCCTTTTTTCATCATCATCAGCCAGAAGACGTCCACTGCTGAACATAGGCCTCCCCCTTTAACCTCCACACTGAACGACAGCCTGCCTTTTGCATCCACTGGATGCCAACGACTCTCACTATGTCGTCGCTCCATCTAGTGGGAGGCCTACCTACGCTGCGTCTTCCGGGACCCTTCTGCCTTTTTTTGCACGTGGACAATTAGTTACTTTATTGGTATTGCAGCAAGTTTAGTTTGTGTGAAAAATGAGTAGTAGTATGCAGTACTTGTAGTTTTCGCGTTAAGCGGTATAGAAAAAAATTGGGTGAAATTACATTTGAACACGAACGATAAATGTGCTAAGGCAAATCTCCCTTGTTTTCTGATCTCAAGTCATGGTAAATAAACATAATTGTATAAATATAGTCATAGGGCAATATCTTCAGATTTTTTAGAAATATTTACTAAGTTTCTTGTCTACAATATGAAATACAAGGCAAAAACATGGTGCATCTAATTCCAGCTTAGATACATTTTTCTTTATTCAAGTATTTTCACTAAGAAGTGTTTGGCTAATATAAATTCTTTTATGAAACAAAACACTAAAACCAAAAGCTTTGTTGTCTTCTTATAAAACATTTCATATTTCTCGGCACTAAAAGTAAGCATCAGATCCATTGTGAAGAAAATGTAAATACAAGCTATATTTTAATTTTTTATAAAGAAATTTAAGTATTAAGCTCACTATCGTGCTCCAGCTATTCTATTTGTCAAATACTGAATACCGTTTTTAAAAACTGATCGCTTGCAATCATTTTTGTACCCCTTTTTATTTTACTAGAGTTTATTATCTACAATGCGTAATGTCTAGTTTACATATAATCATAAATTCAGTTCCCTCAGTTTCGGTTACTAAGGTTTAGGTTACAATCATGTTTCATTAAATTAATGCTAAATTACACCAAATAGACCTAATCTTCATTAAAGTTATATTTAGGGCTTTCAGAAAGAACTATCTCTTTCGTATATTTTCAACATTAATATAAATAAAAAAATATTGAACGGTAATTTAAGAAACAAATAACAGTCACTCGTATAACTTTAAAATAAAATTGCAAATCGTAATATTTTTTCTACTTTGGCAAAGGACGAAAATATAATTAAAAAAAAGACAAACGAGACAAGAACTCTGAATTAAAATAATATTAAAGTACATACCGATTTCATATTACCGGTATTTAACCTGTAATATACCGGTTAAAATACCGTAAAATAACATGTTATAACAAACAATTCAAACCTTGCTGAAAATTAATATGTTTCTCTCAGTGCACTTTGCAGCAATAGAGGAGAAATAGACTATAATATTAATATCAATGTACATTATTAAACTGTCTGACGTAAGGTCATTAACTTTGTGAGAGTTTATTCATAGCAGGTAAGTCCTACGATAGTATGCATTTGAGTATGTATACCTACTACTTGCTCTTAGATAATTTGAGCATAAAATGTTATAAAATATATGTGTACTCCGGTGTACTCCGTTCACAAATCTTAGATATTTTATGTAAACAAAGAAATGTCACGAAAAGTCACTTTAAAAGTGAAATGCCAGTTGCTCAAAACTTTTTTCTCTTATGATCAATATTTTACTCTCTATTTTCCTGGTTCTGCTCTCGCGCGGTACAACAGGGGATATTCTGATAGTTAAAAAAAAAACATTATTAAAAGATTGTAATAGATGGCGTTCTTTATAGAGGCGTTGACTATTATGTTAGAGGAAATAGAGGTCAAATCAAACGTTGGCCAAAAATGTTTAGAACCCAGTCCCAGTTTTTTAGTTTACAGTCCTACCAGTATAATAAAATATTTTCTATCAAAAATCTATTTTTGTCATAACATTGTATAGATCAGATATTACGTTAATATAAATAGTACAAAATGATTTTTATTCTATAATTGTTCATATTACGACTAGAAAAACATAATAAAATAATTTTTTGGTCAAATATTGTAAACTACCATTATGAAAGATATTTTTTGCACTGGTAACTCTTTTGTTTACATAAAATATCTAAGATTAGAAAGCGGAGTATAGATATTGTTATGTTTTTTTTTTCAAAGCTTTGCCGTATTTATTTTTGAGATTTTATGGAATGAGAAGATTAATTCTTAAACATACGACATTATGATGTACAAATTAAAACCACTGAAAGTGAGCAAATGTGCTGCATTTAAGAATGTGAGAGAACGCGAAATGCAGCACATTTACTCACATTTGGTGCCATACGAAAAGAGAAAGCGCGAACTAATGCACTGCTTTTTCTCGCGTTTGGTGGCGTGCGTCTTTTTAATTTTAACTGAAATTATTCAAGAAAGCAGAGGCAAACGAAAGAAAATATTATGCTCTGCATTCACTCTCATTCCGGGGCGTGAGTCTCTTTCATTTCATTTGAATTAAAAAGAGATAGTGCGAGAAAACTCAAGCAAAGACGGTGCATTTTCTTGCGTTTGATATATGCGACTCTTTCATTTTAATTGATATGACAAAAGAGCGCGAGAAAACGCGAGAAGAAAATTCAGTACATTCGCTCGCGTTCGGTGGTTGGTATGTAAACTGCATAACACAAAAGCATAACTACATAAGAGCCGTGGTAGCTCATTTGGGAGACTGCTTGACTTGAAAGCGTGAGGTCGCGGGTTCAAACCCCGGGCCCGTACCAATGAGCTCTTATGAGCTTATGTACGGATTTTCAAACCACTGGCTTTTCGGTGACGGAAAACATCGTGAGGAAACCTGCATACCTACGGAGAAGGAATTCAAAGGCGTATGTGAATCCACCAGTCCGCACTGGGCCATCGTGGTGGATATGGCCACATCACCCTTTCATAGGCTAAAAGTCCAGCAGTGGACTGTTAAAAGGCTGATTATGATGATGATAACACATCTCATGCTATGTACTGATATTGTACTGACTTCATCGTCCTGAGTTATTTATTACTTATTCTTTGTAATTTAAGTAGCAACATTTCCATTCTATCTACTAAGTTCTCACTTGTTCTTCACGTTACTAGTCGGTGGTTAAATGGAAAAGAGTACTAAAACTTCTTTAGACGGACTCAGCAATCTGTTCGTCATTAACGAAAATATTCCTTTTAAAGGTGCCTTGTAAATATAAAAGTGACACGCAAGTTCTTATTCTTCACCATTTTATTTTCCGTAAAATTTGGCATATAAAACAACGAGGGAACATAAAACGAGAGTTTCATCTGTTTTTTGTTAATTAAATTTGATATTCTTTTGTTTTGAAATAATAAAACTACCAATATGAAATACAGTATGGATGTATTAAGTTTCCGTTATATTTACAAAGGAAGAAAAAAAAGTAGCAGTAGAAAGATACAGCCGTTTAAAGGTAAGACGGAGAGACGGACGGGCGGATGGACGGACGGACAGACAGACAGCTTAGGCTTAGTAATAGGGGCCCGTTTTTACCCTTTGGGTACGGAACACTAAAAAACTGTCTACGAGCAGTTGTTGTGGTGTTTTCGTGTAGTTTCCGTTAATGGAAGGTAGGTCCCGCATATTACGAGACTACCGCCATTATAAGAAATAAACAGTCACTTGCCAGCACTCGTTTCATGGCTACTCCGGGTTTCTGCTTTAAGAGGCCTATTACAAAATGAACCGTTCAATTTTAAGTATTTGTATTATCGGGCATAAAACGTATAAATAAAGCCATAATTTTCAAGATAAATATAAAATTTGTAAACCATAACATAAAAATTTTAATTATATGACAGTAATTTAACGAAATCCATTCTCAAACTTTCCCTCCTAAAGTTTTACGAAAAATTACTTTTGTAAATTGGAGGTAACAAATGGTTATGTTGAGTTTTTCAAAAATCTGAAACCGCTACATTCAGTAAAAAATACAGATCTATTTAATACATCAACTGAATTTTCTACAGATCTTATTAGTTGTAAGAAAAATTATACTAAAAATCCAGTTTTCGATGCTTTTTTTCGGCAAAAAACGTTATAGCATCCTTAAAACCTGAGGCATCCCAGTTACCTTGTTACCCAATATGTCTGTGTAGATCGGGCCTAGCAATAATCTGTTCATACTGATATTATGGTTGTACATTGTAATAAGGATAAAATTCTAAGCGTAACACGAGAAATATGAAGAGAACAACGTGCTTTTGTATGCTCTTGGCATCTGGTATTTTGTGATGCAAAAAGTATTTATTAATTCAGATTTACGAGTGTCCCAAGAAAACGCGTTTCGAGTAGGAATTGCTTGTAACAATCCCGTATTAATGTGGTGGTTTTTTTATTTAACAAAATTATAGCAAAACTAGAGAATAGAGTTAACCACCAATGAGGTTACTCACTATGGGTCTCATAAGCAAGCTCAAACTCGCGCAACGAGCTATGGAGAGGGCTATGCTCGGGGTTTATCTACGAGACCGAATCAGAAACGAGAAGATCCGTAGATGAATGACATAGCCCACCGGATTAGCAAGTTGAAGTGGCAGTATGCAGGGCACATATCACGCAGAACAGATGGCCGTTGGGCCAAAATGTTCTCAAATGGAGACCACGGACTGGTAAGCGCAGCGTAGGACGTCCACACACAAGATGGACAGATGACCTAATGAGACCGCAGGGAAACCCTGGATGCAGGCCGCTTCCAATCGGTCCTTTTGGAGATCGATGGAGAGGCCTAAATGTCAAGCAGTGGACGTCCTATGGCTGAAATGATGATAAGGTTACTTAAAACTTATTTGTGGTTTACCTGCAATTTTCTGGTTAACCAACTGCAGAGCTTCTATTTTGTATATTTTTAGTTATACCTGCCATAATTATGCATTCATAGGTAAGGATTGTAAAATCCTTTATTACCTTGAGATTTTGTAAAAACAATGACACTACTACTAAAAATAGAGTAGAGTGTCATATTTTGCGAAAACCAATTAAACGCTGTATTAATGCGCTCTTTTCAATAAATAAATAGTAATAAAACAACCAGACTTACTTTACATCCTTAAAATAATTACTATTTATATAATTATATTCGCTTCCTTAGCGTGTCCGTCAACGGCGAACCTAACTAGCGCCGGTTAAGAGCGCGTATATGTGGCTGGTAAAAACAAACTTAGTGCAAGGCGCACAGTACAACAGTAACTGACCATCAGCATTGTATGTGTAGGTGTACGAAGGCTTCGGACGGGTCTTAATAATAAGCCGTTTTGCATCTAGGTCTTCTATTCGTTGACAACCATATGATCAGATGCGCAGATCTGATCATATGGTTGTCAATAACTATTAATTATTAACAATTAACTATTACATTAGTGTAGTGTAGATCATCATTTACGCTGTTTTAATTACTAATTTGCGTACAGTTCATACCTTACATATTGAAATCTTGAATAATTATCTAGACTTCAGGAACTCTGAAACGTCTATTAATCATCTACTGAAAATGTAATAATGTAACCGGAGCCGTAATAGCATTCTGGTATCATTGACTTCAACACGGATATAGATAGTCGGTCGTGCATGGAGTACTTGCTCAGTGCTCACACTTTTGGGATGGATCAGCCAAGCTTTCAGCTTCAGCTTCAGCTTCAGCTTTTTAGACTTTAACAGTGGCGTAAAGGTGCCTGTCTATCGGTTTTTCGGATACATTTCGGAGAGTATGCAATTTGCATCGGATATGTATGACTCCTTCCCATTGTTCTGTTGGACGGCTAGGGCCATAACAAAACCTACAAATTCATACAATGCGTTTTGATTATCTTTTATTTCTGCGAACTGCTATACTCTGGAATACGCTGCCTGAATGGATGTTCCCCGATGAAAAAAAAAATGAAAATATATATACTGTATAAACATTTACAGATATTATTACAGAGAAAAAAAAATAAGTTAAAAAGTAAAGCAAAAAATAAAAAAATTAAGTTAAGCCCTTAAATAATAAAATGTTTCATGAAATTTATACCCAAAATTAGGTTGCAGACCTTTGACCTTTATTTTTATCCTTACCGGTCAGTCACAGATCAGATCAGTTTTACTCCAAAAAGCAAGGCTTTGTATGAATACCAATATTTGTTCGTAGTGTTCGTACTCTCAGCCTTTGAGATCGTGATCGCTCAGATCAGAGAAGAACAGAAAAATAACTTTTAAAAAGTAAAAAATTGCGGAGTTTGCAAAACAATGCCAAAGTTCATCTATCAGACTATCTTACATATAGTGTTAGTATAACAAATAATAGACAATTGAGAGCTAAAATAAATAATAATAATATAACATATCAAACAATAATTATTAATAATAAAATCAGACGCTATTGACAAAAGGTTTGGTAACCGTTAAGCCGCAAGCGTAAGCGTAAGCGTTGTCAAACTTAGATTTTAGTTTTTTATTTATTTATAAAAAGTAAAAACAAAACTTAATTCTTTTCTTATGGTTTTAATCATCTATTAAAACATTAATAAGCCTTGTCAATGATGAACTCTTAGCGGTACCAACTCGTAAAAAAAAAAAAAAATTGTAAAAAAAAATATGATACTAATCATTTGCATTCTTGTCTACTTCTTGAGTTCATGTTCAATTTGAATAAATATTTGGAGCTAATCAATTAAATTATATTTAAATACATGGAAAACTTCGCCTCAAGACAAACAGCCAACACGTTTTTCCCAATTTTGTAGTTCTCTCTGCCTCTTTTTAACCTGTATTGATCGTTTCAAATCTCACATACGCAATATGAAATCGAGGATTTAGGTCAAGACTTGTGAGATATTGAGTTACGTACGTAATATATCAAATTCATATCTACTGACTACACATTAGATTTCCAGTGGATGTTTGGTGACGTTTTGTGGCAGTTACAGTTTTATGTGAAATTTGGTGTAGGTAAAGATAAGTCCGCAGTCAGAGTGTGCATCTGATCTTCATGATCTAATTCCTTCCTGTCCATTTTTCTATCGGATTGCCAGAGCGGGCACAAAAAATCGACACCGCTTTATGGTTGGTATTCCGAAAACCCGAACGAAGCGCTTTGATTCCACTTTTATTGTGCGAACTGCTAGTCTGTGGAATGCGCTGCCTGAATGGGTGTTCCCCGATAGATACAATCTGGGTGTCTTCAAATCACGAGTGAATTGGTTTCTTCTAGGCAAGCGTGCTCCACCGTAGACCGATGCGAGTTAGTGGTCAAGCGCATGCCTATTATTTATAAAAAAATAATATTAATAAATAAAGTTCGGTTATATCTTCCAGAAACTTATCGTCACCGTGAAAATAGAGAGCAATTTAATGGACCGAGGAAAAATCCTTCCTCTCAGTGGCTCTACCTAATTAATTCACTGGACAGAAAAAGCCGAAACCACCCTCAACATTAACGTCGCTGACGTACATGGCGCTGAAAGCCGGAAGAGATGATGTTGAGTAATATGATTTCATTTAAGGAACAGTTGATTTTTATCGGACACTCGAGATTAGTTCCTATGTAAAAGTTATTTATAGTGATAAGTACAAGTCATATACTTCCTTTCGGCTCGGTGTCCCCATTACGTGTAACCCTGTACAATTATAACCTGGTTATTTTCAATGTCAGAGTGAATAAGTCCCTTTTAAGTCTACGTAATCTATCTTGCGCACCGAAATCGACCGATCGGGAAGAAAGGTTCTTGAATGGAGACCACGAACCGGAAGACGCAGCGTAGGTAGGCCTCCCATTAGATGGACCGACGACATCGTCAGAGTCGTAGGCATCCAGTGGATCCAGTTGGTAGGCTGTCATTCGATATGGAGGTCAAAGGGGAAGGCCTATGTGCAACAGTGGACGTCTCCAGACTAACTATGATGATGACAAATCTATCTTCAATGAAAATTCATCAATTTTTGATAAATGATCTGCAGTTTTGATGGCATTGCTTAAAACCGGTGAAGGAAAACATCGTGAGGAAACTGGTATATGTCTAATAATTTAAAAAACATGACATTTACTAGCATGCACTGGGTCCGAATGGTGGATTAGAGCCCATCTTTTTTCTCAGAATGGTGTGTCCCAGCAGTGGGAGAACATGGTAGACAGAAATGATGATAATGATGAATCCATCTTGGGACAGTATTTATGTATAAACTATACTGCTAGTCTGTGGAATGCGCTGCCTGAATGGGTGTTCCCCGATAGTTACAATCTGGGTGTCTTCAAATCACGAGTGAATCGGTTTCTTCTAGACAAGCGTGCTCCACCGTAGACCACATCATCGCTTAATATCAGACGAGTTGTCAAACGCAAGCCTATTACAAAAAAAAATACAGTCTTTGTTTCTTCCAGTCACCAAGTTTCATACATCTTCGTGTGCATGATTTCAAATCTCCCGTACTCTAATGAGATGGTTAACCGAAAGCTAATACGTCTGCCGCGCCCCAATTGTCCTGACTAACGGCTACAGTTGATGAATTGTTAAATCGCTTCTAATTGTCGGCGTAATATGGTTTCTTGTTTGAGTCAGGCTGTACGGATAATGAAACAAATTTATGAGTTAGTTGTATCATGCAGTTTCTATCTCGGTTTATTCTTACAAGAATATTAAATGAATCGAATATATTTTTTTTACCTTTCGCGATTTGAAAACATGTTTTAAGGGGCCTGTATACCCTCTGCAGCTCTCTCGCTCGCACATTTTCACATTATTGAAGATATAAAATCAATGAGTGTGAATTTCCAAAAAGTAACAAAATCATGTCTTGTGTCTATTATATAACATTACTAACAAAGAAATTGTCAATTTGATATATTTTAATTTGACACAAACAAATGATTTTTAACAAGTAACAAGGTAATAAATGGTAAGGTAATGGTAACAAGTGATTTTTATTTCTCGTGTCATGTTATTCCGTCAAATTACAAGATATCGAAACAAATATTTCTGTTTGTAATGTTACGATAGACACCAAGACATGATTTTGTTACTTTTTGGAAATTCACACTCATTGATTTTATATCTTCAATAGTGTGTAAATGTGCGAGCGAGAGAGCTGCAGAGGGTATACAGGCCCCTTAAATGTTTATCGGGACTTATCACGTATTATTTTATTTACGTAAAAATTGGTACCTTTCGCTCGACGTTTCGACCATGTTACAATGGCCGTGGTCACGAGCTGACTGAAAACTGCGGGTGAGTCCGGCGAGAAGAGCGGGTGTTTTGTTCTCCTACCCTCACTTGATCTTGAATCGCAGGGTTGTCACTAAAACACACAACACTGACAGTATCTGTAGATGTCCTAGTACCTGCACCGCGGTTTGTACACTTGTGCTATGGGAAAATAATACGTGATAAATCCCGGTAATATTTAAAACAAATGTTTCAAATATCTTCTTCCAACAATTTGTAACAATTTGGATATTTTTAATAATACATCAGGCAGTTTTTTTTTTTTTAAATTATTGTTATGATTTCTAACTTATTTCAATTATTTATTAATTATTATTTCAATTATTTAGGTATAGTTCAAGGGCCGGACTTTTCATCATCATCACCATTTTTCATCACTATGCGTGTCAAACCGCGGGGCGCAGCTATTTAAGTTATAAAATTATTTGATAGTAATAAAAATGTTGGTCGGCTATTTGAATAAAACAAACAATGTGCGGAAAGCAGTGCAGTGTAAGCCGGAAATGTATGCTGGTAAGACAAACGGAGATACGCTCTACCTAGAGCGAAACAGATATACAAACTATCTAGGGCGGAGATACTTGCTGGCTAAACCGAATGGTTATGCAATCTTGCAAGTTAATTAGAACGGCGGTACGTGCTATGGATAATTATGTAAGCATGCAAGCTAGCCAGAGTGCTATAGATACGTGTTGGCTAGAACGGAATGGATATGCAAGCTAGCTAGAACGAAGATGCGTGTTAACTAGAACAAAATGAATATGCAAGCTAGCTAGAACGAAGATGCGTGTTAACTAGAACAAAATGGATATGCAAGCTAGCTAGAACGAAAATGCGTGATAACTAGAATAGAATGGTCATACAAGCTAACTAGAACGAAGATGCGTGTTAACTAGAACGGGATTGATATGAAGCTAGCTAGAGAAAAGATGCGTGCTAGCTAGAAAGGAATGGATATGCAAGCTAGCTAGAGCAAAGATGCGTGCTAGCTAGAATGGAATGGATATGCAAGCTAGCTAGAGCAAAGATGCGTGTTAACCAGAACGGAATGGATATGCAAGCTAGCTAGAACGAAGATGCGTGTTAACTAGAATGGAATGGTTATGCATGCTAGCTAGAACTAAGTAGCGTGTTAAGTAGAATAGAATGGATATGCAAGCTAGCTAGAACTAAGTAGCGTGTTAAGTAGAACGGAATGAATATGCAAGGTAGCTAGAACGAAGATGCGTGCTAGTTAGAACGGAATGGATATGCAAGCTAGCTAGAACGAAGATGCGTGTTAATTAGAACGGAATGATTATGCAAGCTAGTTAGAGCGAATATACGTGCTGGCAATAACGAAATGGATATGTATACATGCAAGCTATCTAAAGTACCGTGTATGTGTTGGCTATAGAACAGATTAACGCAAAAATTATTTTTAACCAACGTCCAGTTGCCCACTGCGACGTAATGTTCTAGCACAAAATAAGTTCTACAGTCGTATCGTGTTGGAAACGTATTCCAATGTACTATACATACAATTTTCAGCTGCACTCGTGGAATTGCAATACACGGATTGATTAATGTTCGGTTGAAATTAATTGTAGTATTTACTGTTTAATCATTATAATTCATTGTGATTACGGCAACTAAAGTTTTAATGATGATTGACAATAACTAGAAATTAGAACACAAATTGTTTTATTATTCATATTTCTACGATTGTTTTACCTTTAGATTTTTTTTGAGTTCTAGAACCAAATATTTTATATGTGCTAGTGTTAAGAGAGCTGACTCATTCTTCGCGCAGATAATTTAATGTGGGAATGCAACAAACGTTCTTGGTACTACGCCACATGCGCACCAAGTGTATTTAAATATTTTAATATATTTTGTTTGAAAAAAATTATGAATAACCATGAAGCAGTAACTGGCCAGTATATTTTTACTGTCCAGTAGTTTAGTTGGCCAGTATATAGCGGGAGAGAGCAGAAAATACTACTAAATTATTATAATTATACGAGAAAAAGAGAGAGAGAGAAAAAGATATACGTTACGCTTGCGGTGAGGAGAGAAGAGACGGATGAGGGGGCCGCGATGCACTGCGCAAGTATTATGATGTTTGGCGTCTTTCCCGTTAGATGGCTGTGCCAGTGTGATACACACTATTGAAGAGTTCCACTATCCATCTACTGATCCTCATCAGATTAAATCATTGTATAGAATTACATATACTTGCAAAGTTTTAAATCGATACGACAATTGGAAGTAAATTTAAATTTTAATATTTAAAGCTACTAAACGCGTGACCAAAACACTGGAGTGTTTCTGGCTCAACGCATAAGCATTGCCATTCAGCGTGGTAATGCCGCCAGAATGCTGGGTATACAGACAACTGTGCCCTTAAGGATTTAGATTGTTTGTAGAACTTCAACGGTTCCAAAGTTACCAAATTCCCAAGAGATATGCGTCAATGTTCGACCGTTCAAGTCTATCTGCATCTAAACCTGTCAGCAATAATATATGGTAGACAGAAAGCCCAGAATATGCTTTGCATCCTAAATCATGAGCCATCTTTCCACATTTCACACTTCGTACCCAAGTCATAGATAATACAATTTACTGTCAGAGGCGGGTCTGCCCGACGGCTTACTGTCGCAAGTAGGAGAAATTTATTCATGAAAAATATGATGCCTATTTACCTAGGTCTTCGCAAGATCTCAAAAAAACTTATTTTACTAGGTGCGGCTGCGGCTTTACTGGATTTTTCAGGATAGTAAAGGATCTTGTGATAGTCCAGGGTAGGTTAGAAAGTTTGTGTAAATACCTACCTACTTATTTTACCTCTATTCAGTAAAGATATGCCTAAACATCGACTGGAAAGTCAAGGTCAAAGCGTTACGCAAGCAAACGGCTTTAAGCTGCTTCATGAGTTCTCTATCTCGTTCGCGCGTTTCATCATTTTTGAAGATATAAAATTATTGACTGGATTTACGTAAAATCTGAGCTACGGTTGTATAGAGAACCAGCTGCGCCTCGCAGTTTAACCCGCGTTATATCCGAGATAAAAGTAGCCTTATCTTAGGAGAAACGCACTAGCGTGAAAGATGAAACAATGCAACCTCCTAGAAGCACATTTCCATAATCAAAGCTGTTGTTTCAAGCTCCTTGGTAGAGACAGCAACTTCCTTTGACTTAGATGATTTATTTTTTCTATGACATAATATATCTCATAATATGTATTACGTTTATGTTTATTTCGCGGTTTTTTGAGCGATGGTATTGAAACTGCACATTATTCATTGAACATTTGTGTTTGTTCTATAACTGGTTGTTAATATCTATTTAAGTATGTATTTAAAACTATATACTTATGTATGTATATCAGTCTCTGGCAGCCATATCACAAGCTTTGCTTAGTTTGGGGTCAGATGACCGTGTGTGCAAAAATGTTCCGAAATATATATATATTTTTTTATTTTTTATTCTGGTACTAAATAAGTCATTGGTACAGGGCAGACGATCAAACCAGGTGCTGCCAAATCGTAAGCGGCTGTGCTACCGCTCGGCCACCATCATTCTAATAACCGGTATGACCAAGAACCACAAAAGTTCAAAGACAAATGACATTCACTAACATGCACTGGACCAGCATGGTGGATAAAATCACATCCTCTCTCTGAGAGAAGGCATGTGTTCTACCTAACCATATAACAGTTGAACAAACTATATTAATGTTATACTTCTTATGCGACTTGCAAACAAGGTTGCGTTAAACGTTTAACGCTACCATGGAGGGGGAATAGAAAGAGACAAAGCGAGAGTTTAACTTCTTCCGCGCGGAGGGACTGTCACTCGACTCGAAGCACGAATTAAATGAATTGAAATGAGACTGAGAAACTGATTATTTAAGAAATATGTCACTTTGACAATGACAGCTGCATTGATTTTCTCCACAGACAGTATGTTCCGAATTACACAACGAGCCTGCAGCCTGAAGTTCAACTTCTTCCGCGCGACTCCACGGACTATTTTTTTCATTTCAAATATAACGACCGTCAAGCGGTACACCATCACACTAGTGCCAGTTACAACCATCTGTCAGCTTCTATTTATATCATCTAATCACGGACGTGCGATATTTGACACCAACACAGAGGCACGTTTTGATATCCGCCTGTCAGATGGTATCAGCATCTTGCAACCCTTCTCGCTATTGCTGATACCTTTTTTGGTAAGTATAGGTGTGGGTAGTTATTTCAGCTATCATCATCATCATTATAATCAGCTTTTTTGACAGTCCACTGCTGGACTTTTAGCCTATCCCCGAAATGGTGATTCGGCCATATCCACCACGCTGGCCCAGTTGCCGGTTGGTGGATTCACATACGTCATTGAATTTCTTCTCCGTATGTATGCAGGTTTCCTCACGATGTTTTCCTTCTCTGAGACGCCAGTGGTATGAAAATCCGTACATAAACTCCAAAGAGCTCATTGGTACGGGCTCAGGGTTGTATTAGTTAGCAATAAATTGTCCAGAAAGTGAATCATCACGACTCAGTTAACAACCCGGTGGCTAAAAGAGAATAAGGGAAAAGAAAGTCGTCTGATTTGCTTATCTCGAATACTCCAACCACATTTAATGTAAGTATCTAATAACCCGACCTTCCAAGAACCCCAACCAAGGCTCAACAAAGGTAACGTATATTCTTTTCTAATCTTAAAGGCAAATGTCCTACTATTCGTAACTACAAATACCTTTGCGTTCTACAACGTTGAAAATCAGCAGCGTTTCGTTACGGGCAAAATTGAAGCAAGAATTCCGCCAGAGAAAAAGGCAACACGCCCCGAATTTCCTGTGAAGGTGAGAAAAGGCGAGCCACGAATAATACAGTAAATAGCAGTAGCTGATTTTTGGAAAATAATACTTACGTTTTTTGGGCATATCTTTAACCTAAATTAAATAATACGTGATAAGTCCCGATAAACATTTAAAACATGTGTTCAAATAGCGAAAGTTTAAAAATTACTTTATCTCCAGATACGTGAAATGATTTTTTGCGTAATTGTTGTACAGGGTTAAGAAAATGGCACACATTCCAAAGACTAGCAGTTCACACATTATAAGTGAAATCAAAGCGATTCGAACGGCTTTTAGGAATATTAACCATGCAGCGGTGTTGCCTTTTCGTGCCTACTCTGGCAGTCCAATGGAAAAAAGGGAATTAGATCATGCAGATGTATCGGATACAATACGATAGACTTTGCGCCAATGCTCAAAACTAAGAAAGAAGCTTAGATATTGAGCATCTTTCTATTCTTAATATACAAACCCAAAAATATAAATACAAACGATGATCTGGTACCGTCACTCTGAGACTTTCATTATTCTCCGTCGGTAATGGAAAGTCTGGACGGACACGGGTTTATCTTTTGTTACGGAATCTTAAAAGACTTCCACAGAACTTACAAAAAAGTCCATTTGTCCAGGTTTAAACCAAGACTGAAAAGTCCGAATTTGTTACGGTACTAAGGAATTAAAACTTGACCTTATTAGAAATCTTCGACTAATCGAGGACCAGCTGATACCAAAGATTGTCCATGGCTTAAATATTAGCCACAGATAAGAAACAAAAATTGTAATCATTCATTCGTTCCGTCACTCAATTCGAAAGGATTCACACGATGACGAGGCCTATTAGATCGCCGCGATACTTCCAGCATGTCCAAATCTACTAAATCCATTATGTCAATCGAATTTAAATAAATTTTAAACGATTTGTAAATAATAAAAACACGAAATAAAATAATTATAGGTAACCTCAAATTCTATTAGTAGCGAAGTTACACTAGGGGTCACGGCGGTCTAAATTTAGTACCATAGATAATCCGTGGTTTAGTGAACTTTAACTTTAGTACTGGTACTAATCCCAGTACTAAAGTTAAACCGTATTTTGTAATAAGACGGCCTGAGTTTTGACACTGTTTGTTTAGTACATACCTGCTCCTGAAAGGTAGTGAAGCCAAGTTTCGACTTATTTGAACATGATTACGATTCGACACCATTGCGCGGTTATCCAATCAGTGGGCAAAAATAAGTGACCTACAAAGAAAATACTCTGAGATCCTAGAAGATGTAGAGATAATGGAAATGATTAGAAGAATTAAGCTCCGGCAAAGATTACAATGTTAGCCAGAAGAGAAAACTAATTGTGTACAATATTGGCCACAATACAGGAAAATTTTAATTCTTAGCGAAAATAGGAAAGAAGCTGGTGATAAAAGATAAGTTTAGCCACTTACTCAGTATAACAGCATGCATCTACATAATATCATACTAATATTATAAACTAACAGCGCCCAGTTGTTGTTTAATCCAGGATATAAGCTATCGCCATACCAAATTTTATTCAAATCCATTCAGCTGTTACCTCAGATCAGAGAAACAAGGGAGATAAACCTAAATTTCAACCAATATACTTTTTTTTATTGAATAGGCGACATATTGAGTGTGATTTCATACAAGAAGAATATTGAAGAATATTCTACCTATAAGGGTGGAAAATGAAGAGATAAATTTAACTTATATTGATTTATCTTAATTTATTTGAATTTTAATTTAATTTAACTTATAATGATTATTTATTTTTTTGATTTTTTATTTATTTATATTGAATTTCACCCATGTCCCGTGAAGAAGTTGATCAAGTAAAAAGGACTCTAAACCAAAAATCTAGAGCAAAATAACCTATAATGACTTAATCATAAAAATAGAAATTACATCTAACTAGTTACCTCTACAAAGCTTGCAAAGGTTAATAGAGCCATCATGTAAAGCCACATCCAGGAACTAAATACCCCAAAGTGGGGTAAAAACGGGCGAATGTTGCGGCGGACAGGTGAAATAGTGCGAAAAATTGCCCCGCGGTCAAACGAGTTCGTTTTCCCCGGTGTTTTCTTGAACAGGACTGGACTCGGAGGCAATTAGGTTAAAGAATGTACAAAGAAAATAGAAAGACGGATTTAATGTGAAAATCTTTTTGTAACGTTGTGATAGAAATTTTTAAATTATGTTGACTTGTATCGATGTTCGAGCCCAGTACATTATGCATATTTCAATAGGGATTGCCCAAATTTTCTGACATTATAATTTTGTTATTTTCTAAAAATATAGACTATTTTAGGATACTAATATGAATAAATTTGATTTCCTTACGGTAGTTATAATAAAAAAAAAAATAAGATTGAATTTTTTTAATTTTTTTTTTTTGAGATGAGACAGGATAAAGCAGGTGCCGTTTCTCATCCTATAGATCATTTCAACTACCTACAAGTTGTTCACCTCAATAGCCCTGTTTTTTTATCCTATACTGTACAATAGTTTCATATTCCATTTTATACACATTCCATAGTAATTGTATTTTGTATATCAACAGGGCCTCCCACTAGATGGACCGACGACATTGTGAGAGTCGCGGGCATCCAGTGGATGCAAAAGGCAGGCTGTCGTTGTGTGGAGGTTAAAGGGGGAGGCCTATGTTCAGCAGTGGACGTCTTCTGGCTGATGATTATGATGATGTTTATTATGTGTTTACAATTATTTGCCCTTAAATACACCTGCAAATTTTAAGCAGCGTAGGGAGGCCTCCCACTAGATGGACCGACGACATTGTGAGAGTCGCGGGCATCCAGTGGATGCAAAAGGCAGGCTGTCATTCAGTGTAGAGGTCTAAGGGAGAGGCCTATGTTCAGCATTGGACATCTTCTGGCTGATGATTATGATGATGTTTATTATGTGTTTACAATTATTTGCCCTTAAATACACCTGCAAATTTTAAGCAGCGTAGGGAGGCCTCCCACTAGATGGACCGACGACATTGTGAGAGTCGCGGGCATCCAGTGGATGCAAAAGGTCAAAGGAGGTTAAAGGGGGAGGCCTATGTTCGCAGTGGACGACTTCTGGCTGATGATTATTATGATGATGTTTATTATGTGTTTACAATTATTTGCCCTTAAATACACCTGATTATTTCCAGTCCTTACACCTTCCCTGGTCTTCATAAAAGCGTACTTGATACAATAACGAACCTACTTCTAAACAAAGGTATCAGAAACGTTTCACTTAAAGCGCACGGGTAAATTTGGGGAACAAAATGTTCCAATGTACCTACCTAACAAAACAAAGGTATCTGATCTGTGTACCTTTATAGTGTTACATGTAATAACCTGGACGTTCGTACACCTGGTTCGCAGGTAGATGCGGTTTTAGGGTCCCGTACCTCAAAAAGAAAAAAGGAACTGGAAAAGGATCAAATCGTTGTCTGTCTGTCTGTTAAGTCTCATTTTTTAGGAATGCGTGGAGGTATATATATATATATATATATATATACTAGCGGTCCGCCCCAGAATAAATTATAGTCTATGTCACCCCGGGGATAGTGTAGCTTCCCAACAGTGAAAGAATTTTTCAAATCGGTTCAGTAGTTTTGGAGCCTATTCAATGCAAACAAACAAACAAACAATCAAATCTTTACTCTTTATAATATTAGTATAGAGATATGTATAGTTGAAATTAATATCAAATTGTCAAATCTGCAACCTCTTGACGCTGAAAAAAAACAAACTTCTAAGTCAACGCAATCAAAAGATACGGTGTGTGACGATGACGTGGTTTACGATCGAGTACGTTTAGCTATAAAAAAACAATGCACTTGTGATTTTAAAACATTCCACAGTATAGTGGTTCGCACAATAAAAGTGTGATTGAGAAATTTAAATCTCCCCTTATTATTATTATTTATTCCCTTTTATTTCTCGTTTAGCCATTGTCTCTCTTGCACATAACATTTTTGACAGAAATATGCAAATTTTGCAACTTTACGTTTGTTTTTACGAATACTTTAGTGCTATTGAAATAGAATTGACGATAAAATATACTTAGAGATGTTTCTGCGCGTGCGTCTAAGATGTCCTGGGGCCTTACGGATAACTGCTATTGCGGCACCTAAACAGCTCAGTTGGAAAATCATGCGACCGCAAACCGTATCTGGCCGCGATAAGGATCACGTTCGCGTGATTTTCCAACTGAGCGGATTAGGTGCCGCAATAGCAGCTGTCCGTAAGGCCCCAGACAGCATAAAAACTTTGACACTAAGGATTGTTTTTTTTTTTTTTTCTGTGATTCACACTGCTCTTTACGATTCATTCACATTACAAGCGCAGGTTGATGCATTCTACATGATTCTACTTACTGATTTTATTTTATTTTATTCTCGGATGTCAAAACAATAACTTCTCCGGCAATTATTCGGGTCATTTTTCGATATCGTAAACAAGAGGTAACAACATTGTTAATTTTAAACAGTATTTTATAAATAAGTACAATAATAAAGACAACATGATACAGTGCAAACTCTTTATAGCAAACCTCGATTTAACGACAAACTCGCTAAAACGTCGAAATTACTAGACTTTGGTTGGTTTACCTTGTTGTCTATACAATGATACACTCCATGTAGTATTGCACCCACTCTAATAAATGACAACAGTACGTCATTATTAAGCAATAAACAGAACTGTCTATCACCTCTTTTTCTAAATAAAATAGCACACTGGAGCAGCAAATTTTAATAACATCAGGCGAAGATAAGAGATTATTACTAAATAATCTTTGTTATTTGTATCAATATTAATTATTGTTGATTGTACATTCTATACTTTACTAGTTAATTTTTTAATTTTATTTAGAAGTTACACTTAACAGGACAATCTCAACTAAAGCTAAACTTATTGCAAATATTACAGTTTCGAACAAGAGAGTATCCCAAAATATGCGTACACAGCATGAATGGTAATTACTGGCAAGATAAAAAGTTAAAGTTAGATTAGTTGAAGCTAAAACAGACGCTGCAGCTAAAGTACTGCAGCGTGAATTGAAATGTATTAAGATATATTAATACACAATAATTATTGTAATAGTAAATATATATTTTTTTATCTCCATTTCACGATAACTTTCAATAACGCCATGCAATGCGCAGCCCTTAAGTGTAGCTATATAGAGTTTACATTGTATATCTTCTCACAAAAGTCGTGTGCGAAGTCAAAATTAATTGAGTTGTGATCGGCTTTGATATCGGGTCTGTTTTTTTTACTAAGCTTATAATATATTTTTTGTGAAGAAAACTAAAACTAACAAGATCATTCATTGTTTTTCACACAACGGAGAAAAACGATTCTATATGATGAATTAAAGGTAATATTTTTAAATTATCACTAACTTGACAGCGAGAGCGATGGTGGCCGAGCGGTAGAATGTGCGCTTTACAATCTGACGACACCCGGTTTGATCATCGCTCTGCACCAATGACTTATTTAGTACCCAAATAAATCATGTGCAGTTTAGATGCCATCGCTTAAAAACGGTGAAAAAGACATCGTTAGGAAACCGTTATGTCCAAGAACCTCAAAAGTTCAAAGCCTGTGACATGCACTGGGCCAGCGTGTTGGATTAGGGCCCATCTTCTCTCTCTCTCTCTCTCTCTCTCTCTCTGAGAGAAGATCTGAGTCCCAGTAGTGGAAATAAGATAGGCTGAAATGATGATTAACTAGCATTCAGTGAGTCGCTGGCATCCAGTGGATGCAAAAGGCAGGCTGGCATTCAGTGAGGAGGTTAAAGGGGGAGGCCTATGTTCAGCAGTGGACGTCTTCTGGCTGATGATGATGATGACTAACTTGACGCGTGGACCAAAGATTAAACAAACAAGGGCGATACATTTCGCCTCATAGTACTAGCCAGTTTCTGCATTTTGTGGTGATACGGAACCCTCATTGCACGAGCCTGACTCGCACTTGGCCGGTTTATTTCTATTGGTGCGATTTAAATACGAAATTGTAACCGACGAAAACCTCTACAAAAGAGGTGCCGGATTCAAAAAATATAATATTTTTATCTAATCTAATGATTTTTATGTTGTGAAGTTTGTTTTAAATAACACCTATTTTTCTTTGTGGACTCATGGTTTGTCAATTTTGCAGCCAGCATCCAACAATGGAAGAACCAAAAATACGTGCCGTAATATCATTCAGTATACTAACATTCCTTATTTACCACACGTACTTAATGTTGCCATTAAGGTAGGTGTTTTTTTATGTTGTTGATTTTTATTTTTCAATATTTTCGATCTAAGATGCAGAAATTTGATCAAAAACATTGCACCAAACGCCCGAGCGCAGCCTACAAAAAACTCCGCCAAACCGCGCCGGTGCAGCAGTTTGCATTCAGTTACTCGTGACCTACCGATGCGTAAACATTTCGTGCTATAAACAAATGTATAGCATACCACTATTTTCGCAGTTCATGTGCTAGATATTCTGTTTATTTGATTGAAGATACATAAAGTAAAATTTTAATTCCCAAGGTCGAAATCAAGTGTTACTAATCGTATAAAAGTTATGTTTTATTTTTATTTTCAGGTGCAATCATAATTCAATAATAGATGTCGAAAATCTTCATGAGAGTTGGAATCGGGTTTTATCAGAATTAAAGACACTGAGACAGAATCACACCCGTCTCGTTCTAAGACTTCAAGACTTCCCAGGGTGAATGCGTCTTAGTTCTTGTGCTGGGACAATAGAATACGGCATCTATATGGGGATATCAATGCCGTATTACTAGAGATTCAACAGAAAAACAGTTTTGAGAATGTTAAATTTACGTTTAAGGATTATCGACGAGTCCACTCTTCAACGCTACACTCTGCCTGGTCTTCACAAGGAGGAGCAGAGTCCAACCGAAGTATATGAGTCTATCAGACGGAGGATATACTTGAGCACCAAGGAGTTGTGGTACTATATGAACCACCACCTGCGGAGGCTGCTCAATGAGAATCTGAAGCTGGAACAAAGACAAACAATCGTTAAAGAGGTGGCTGAGAGGAAAAGGTAATTTAAAAAAAAACTGTGCGTGGAGTTCCTCCGCGCGGAAGAAGTTATACTTCAACAAGGAACCCTAAAATTATAACTAGGGCAAAAATATCAATAATTTGAAAACATGCTTTTCTCGAGATTCGAACCTAGCTCCTTAGCCTTCTCAATCCATTAGCGACACCATTACACTACCAGGTCTTCTAGTCGCAGAGCGAAAAAAGGATACGCATTTCGCAACCATACGAGAAAGATAAATTCCCCTCCATGGTAGCGTTAAACGTTTAACGCAACCTTGTTGCAAGTCGCATAAGAAGTATAACCTCAAAAAGGAAATTTATTGAACGCAGTTTTTACGTGCGTACCCAAAGGGAGTAAATAGGACCTTATTAATAAGCCTACGCTGTCTGTATGTCTGTCAGTCCATCAGTCCATCTGTCCGTCATACCTTTTAACGGCTGCGTCTTTCGAGCCGTAATAGATATCCAGCAGGGCAATCGCGCTAAAAATTACAGACGAATCGTTGACGAAACGCAAACGCTCCACAACTTTTGGTCGATTTCGTATCGGCGCGATAAAGTTGATATTTTATAACTTTATCACAAACGTTCGTTTGACAGCGTCTACGTTCCAACTGTGATCGGGTTGCGTTTCGTCTTTGGTTAAAATCATTAGCACGATACGAAATCGACCAAAAGTAGTGGAGCGGTTGCGATTCGTCAACGATTCGTCTGTAATTTTTTAGCGCGATTGCCCTGCAGTTCAAACTTTAACAGAATTTTATATAACATTACGGCAGATTAACGAAGAAATAATAATAAAGTCTAAAAGTATAATCCAATATAAAATATAAGTATAAATAATAATCGCCAAGTGTTGGCCTAAAGGGGCCATTATTTATTATTTGTTGTTTTACTTGTTAGTGTGTACTATAATTAATCATGCCAAGTTTAAAGCACGAAAAAATTAATGTTTGTTGTATGACGACCCTTATACAATAAATGTTTTTTTTTTGTGCTTAAGAAAACTTTAGCGGGACAGACCGGAAATGATTAGTTAGATCTGTCCCCTTACCAGGGGGTCCAAATTAAACTTTTTCCTGCTTTCCCCCTGAGGAGTCAGAGCAGGGGGACAAACCTGTACCGGTGATGTGTATAATGTATCAAGTCGTTTGTTTAATATATTTTTTTTACCCCAGATGGTTGCTCATCGACCAAGACAGGCTGAAAACGCTGGATGGTCACGAGGAATGGCGCCGCCGTGAAGCAGCCAGCGTTAGCGACCTCGTTCAACGCCGGCTGCACTATCTACAGAACCCACCAGACTGTCGCGTCGCTAAGAAACTTTTATGTTATCACGACGTAAGAGTCAATAATCAATTTCTTCCTAATTTCACGCATTGTTTTTTAAATAACGTAGTAGAAATCTACGGCATTGTTAAAGTGAAGATTTCTTTAGGCACGTTGGGCACTTTTTGGGATGGGGAAAAGCACTGAACTCGCGTGACCGTTACGCTCAGATAATCGTTCGGGAAAAAAACGGCTTGAGTCGACTGAGAGAGCGAGAAATATAATATAGTCGACCTTGAAGAAGTTTTCACTTCTGTCGTGTGATCTTAAGCATACATTTTTAGGGTTCCGTACCCAAAGGGTGTAAACAAGACCCTATTGTTGCTCTAATGTAAAAAACGGTAATACGTACAAGCTTCAAACTTGGCATATATAACAAAAAAAAAAAAAAAATTACATTAAATCATGGCCAAGTGCGAGTTGTGGACATATTTCTGTATAAAACCAAGTTCAGCAACATCAGGCGCGATCGGTACTTGAATAGGTGACCACCTGAAGGCGGCCACAGGCGTGGTGTAATTTTTTTCCACATATTTTGTATTTTGTAGAGTTACGGAACCCTCAGTGCGTACGGAAAATTTTAACCTCTTTTCACCGAGACTCGATTCCTGGGATGGATCAACTATCTACATACATATTATTAGTATTTATTAAATTTGTGCGGAACTCTGAGTGTGCAAGTCTTACTCACACTTGTCCGGCTTTTTTTCAGGCCTGTGGTTTTGGCTGCAGATTTCACCACTTAGTGTATTGTCTCGTGACAGCGTATGCTTTAAACAGGACTCTGATACTAACACGCCACAACTTTAATCATACCATAAGGGACTGGAAGAATGGCTATACGTTCTTACCTTTGTCGGATACCTGTGCTGAAACTTACTTTCACGATGTCCACATTTTATCAGGTAAGAATAAAAATTATTTGTTTATTTTAAGGATTCCTTACCCAAAGGTTGTATATGGTTCCCCATTACCAAGGGAGATAGACTAAGAGGGAAGACAATAACGGAACATTAGAGCGTAGATCGGAAATTTGCCTAAAAACGGTATGAACTTTGATGGCGCCGTAATTTGAGCGTGTTATAGGTTGTCTCGAACTTCCGTAAGCGCTACAGTCAGATAGCGTACGAAAGGGTTCTACAAGGTACCGTAGCACTAGTATCGCATTCAAGTTTCGCAGCATTTAAAGAAAAGCGCCATCTACTGGTATCGATTGCGCTTCTATCTATCTTGCTTGCTATTACTAAGCTTACACTGTCTGCCTGTGAGTCTGTCTGTTCGTCCGTCTGTCCTCATTATGTCCGTCATTATGAGGCTCATGATGTTTTTTTATGCCATATGTGGTAAACAAGCAGATGTGCCGCCTGATAGTAAGCAGTCACCGTCGCCTATGGATACTTGTAACACCAGAGGCATCACAAATACGTTGCCGACCCTTTAGGTAGCTCATTCTACATTTTACAGGTATGAGGCAAGAAAGATCATAATTATTAATCGCACTGTGTGCAATTTCCACTGTTCTATGTGGATGAACTTTTAGGCGGTGGCGGCTAGTACGATGATAAAACCGTGACGCTAGCTAGCATCATATCAAACAGTTTTTCAGAACAGTTTTAAGCATAGACAGGTTTTAAACTTAACTAGCACTTTTAAGTAAGGTCACTAGGGTCAATTTTCAACCTACTGAACTTTTGCGACCCACTGAAACTTTGAAATGTTTGTTTATTCCTGATTTACATCCATATAAACTAATTTAGAAACTAAAAACTAAACAGTAAGCAATGACAAATAAAAATATTAAAATTAAGTAATGGGAGTTTTGGGCTTTACTTATCTTTTTTTTTTTTTTTTTTTATTGAAAAATATAAATAATAAATAATATTCGGGACATTTTTTCACACACGGTCATCTGACCCCAAACTAAGCAAAGCTTGTGATATGGCTGCCAGAGAATGATATACATACATATATAGTTTTTTAAATACATACTTAAATAGATATTAACAACCAGATATAGAACAAACACAAATTTATATCATTACCCAGTGGGTACAAGCCTAGTTTAAATGCAATAATGTTGTTGTTTTTGCTTATTTCTAGCAAAGACGTATAATAACAGCGTTGTATATATAACTTTATTAAGAGAATTTGCACAAGCACCCGTCCTACCGTACTTCATTCCTAAAGATTTGGCAAAAAGGTGAGTACATTTTTGTTATTTTTTTACCCACTTCGAAAAAGGAGGAACGATCGGTCCGTATATTTGTTTTATGTATGCACATCGATTACGCCGGCATCTGTGAACCAATTTGCTTGTTACTTTTTGAACATGTAGAATAGACTCTCATAATTGTCCCACAAAAATGTATTAACAATGGCTCAGTAGTTTTTAAACCAGCTCGAATAATATGGATAATTTTCCTCGAGGGCCTACGAATTTCGCGATAGCAAATAACTAGTAACTAGAATACTTTTGTTCAGGCGCTTTGTATGAATCAAAACAAAGAGGTAGTCATGCAAAACTGGTAGTTCGCACGAACAGAGTTAAAGAAGGTTTTAGGCATTCCACTATCATAGTTCGTAATTAATTATTTCTCTACAATAATCTTAAAATAAATAATCTTAAAACAAACCTACTTCTGTACTACGACTTCAAAAATCAAAAAAACACAAATTTTGTCAGTTAATATGCCACTACAAAGAACAAAATAATATTTTTACACGGTTTTTGAACTCGGGTGGTATAAAAATATAATAAAAAAATTATATTTTGTGCGATTTCAGGCTTTGTGATTGATTGGTGTTTTATTGTACAGGATATCCCGGTTCAACGGTGACCCGTATTCATGGTGGATTGGGCAGATGCTTAAGTATATTCTAAGGCTGAATAGACCGGAGGTCATTAATTCTAAGATAAACTTTGCATCGCCTATAGTCGGGTAAGTCGTACTAATGTCAACCATTTCCTCATGGCTAGCCTAGCAAGGAATTTTTTTTTGGGTATATTTATTTTTTAGGGTTCTGTACCCAAAAGGTAAAAATCATTGGCGGTGCTTGTGAATAATCTCGTATAACATTTCTATAGATATCCGTCATCTAATCTACCCATGGCCAAGTACACTGACAAACTTTCTACTACACTGACGGTTCTAAACGCCAAACTAACGTTAAAACTGCACAATTCGGAAAATCACATGAACGCGAACCTTAACGTGCCCAGTAACAGTTTGCGGTCGCGTATTTTTTTTCATCATCTAAACTGGATTGCTTTAAACAGCTAGGCGCAGGCTCCAGGAATTAAAACAATGTAAAATGCACGCCATAAAAATTCAATTAGGAATAATCGCGAAAAGCTAAGAAATCGTGATCGTATCATTAGTCTCTATTTTCGGAGTTTCATACACAACAATAAAATCATATGAACAACTAATTGACGTTGACATTGACATATATTATGACACTGCTGGCCTTTTGGAAAAACGCAGAATGCACACAGCGGGCAATGGAGAGAGCTATGATCAGACTCTTTCACTCTCTCCATAGCTCTTTGTGCGACTTTGAGCATGCTTTGCTTATGTGGCCCATAGTGAGATACCACGTTTCACTGCCGTATGTCATCACTGGTAACACACACTGGTCGAAGACTTTCGTCTTGAGGCACTGAGGTATTTTGGACGAGAAGACGTTGCGAAGTTTAACGACCGCATGTATTGATTGTAGAAGGGGTACTGATATGTACTTTACGTAGGTAGTATCATCACTATCACTGTCGCTGTCTGTCCGTCCCTATGTATGCTTAAATCTTTAAAACTACGCAACGGATTTTGAAGCGGTTTTTTTATAGATAGAGTGATTCAAGAAAACGGTTTATATATGTATAACTAGCGACCCGCCCCGGCTTCGCACGTAAATTACACCCGTGCGAAGCAGGGCGGGCGGGTCGCTACTTCTATACTAATATTATAAAGAGGAAAGATTTGATTGTTTGTTTGTTTGTTTGTTTGCATTGAATAGGCTCCGAAACTACTGAACCGATTTGAAAAATTCTTTCACTGTTGAGATGCTGCACTATCCCCGGTTGACATAGGCTATATATCCCGGCTTCGCCCTTGCGAAGCAGGGGCGGCCTACTAGTATTGAATAAATTGATGTGATGTTTCAGTGTACACATCCGTCGAACGGACAAGATAATCGAGGCAGATTATCAAGACGTGGATAAGTATATGTCACACGTGGACGATTTCTACGCGCAGCTCGAATTAAAGCAAGCTGTCGACCAACGACGCGTCTACCTCGCCACTGATGACGTCGACGTAAGCTATGATTTCCAGTGCCCTTAGTCCCAGATTTGATAGTTTACGAAAACTTTTTTCGTTTTCGTCTTGTTCCATACATTGGGCTAAAAGGTATTCGAAAACTTTTTTCGTATTAGAGTGACGCAATCTATACCGCCGATAACTGCCAAATTTAGTTCCTCCACGTTACCGATAGAGGCGCTTTACTAAAATGTATGGAACAATACGTAAACGAAAAAAGTTTTCGTAAACTATCAAATCTGGGACTAAGGGCACTGCTTAGCAACATATGGTAGCGTGTCATGGTGTCATGTAATTTGGCACTAAAATTGGCACATGCATGCGACACGTTTCTAAAGTCAAAGTATGTTTTCCTCTGTATAAGTCTAGTACTGACACTATTTGGCTCGGACCTTTAAATTTTTTTTAAGGAAGAAAGTTTTATTTATATTACACGGGAATTACTCACGTAAGATCAGCCCGATCAGCTGCCGTTGACATCACGTGCGCGCCGCGCGGCGGTCCGTGGTGCCAAGCGAGACGCAGCCGCGCGCGTGCACTCACCTTGAAAAAGACTGCCTAATGCGGTTGAAACTATAGTCGGAGTGACCGGCTTAATCTTACGTGAGAAATTCCCTTGTAATATAAATAAAATGTGTGAAAACCATGTCAGTTTCTACAATGAAAAAATTTTTTTTTAAATATTTACTTTTATTGTCCCACTGCTGGGCAGAGGTCTCCCCCAATGTCTTCCGCTGGTATCTATCCAAGGCCAGCATTATCAATCTTCAACCACCCGATCTCATCACGCCATCGGGTCCGAGGGCAACCTGGGGTTCGCCTGTTCGGTGGCTTTCACTAAAAAAGTTACTATGTGGAAATTAAAAAAGAATTATCTGGCATTATATTTTGAATAAAAACAAATGTTTGAAAACAATGACTAAAATTATTGTAAAATGTATTGTAATTTGTAATTATTTTTTTCCACAACCTTACCACGGTAAATATCCCGTAAATAATCATATAACTTTAGTGAACAACCATGATAGTTTAAAACAGTGTAAAAAAAATTGTATTACCGTTTTTTTAAAATGATTATTGTGATACTTTTGTGTAAATTTTCTTTTTAGGTACTAAAAGAAGCCATTGCAAGGTATCCTAACTACACGTTCTATGGAGATTACATCAATGCGAAGATGGCGGGTGTGCACTATCGCTTTACGTTGAGAGGGTTGACCGGCTCTCTCATGGACCTGCATATGCTAGCTCTGTGTGACTATGTCGTTTGTACATTCAGCAGTAATGTAAGTAAAGTGTAATGCCGCCAGCATGCTGGGTACGCTGCCAACTGGTAGTGGGCTTGAGCATTTGGATTGTCTTTAGACCTTCAACAGTCTATGGGCAGTCTAACTGTATTTGTAGTTTTAGTTTTAGCTTGTATTTTGTTTAGTTAATAAAGGCACTTGCCCAGAAAAAAAAAAAAAAAAAAAAGTGTGTAAAGTGTGTAAAGCCTACTAATAACTAGAGATTGGAGGTGTTTTATTTATATTACACGGGAATTACTCACGTAAAATTAAGCCGGTTACTCCAACTGTAGATTCAACCGCATTAGACGGTCTTTTTCAAGGCGAATGCGCGCGCGCGGCTGCGCCTCGCTTTGCACTACGGGCTGCCGCGCGGCGCGCACCTGATGACACCGGCTGCTTGTCGGGTGCGGGGGTGGGGGTGCGTAGAGAAATATGTTGCGCCGACGAACACTGGAGCTTCCTCACTCGAATCTTCCTGTGTGTCGGGAATAGTGGAGGTGTTGTTGCGGATTACAACATTACATCACATCATCAGCCAGTAAACGTTGACTGCTGAACAAAGACCTCCGTCTTAGAGGGGGTATTGCGATAATCCCCACACTTGGCAGGTGGCTTAGGAATCGCAGTACGTTCACTGTATGCTAATAGGACACTGCTGCTCATCCTCCGGTGGTCGCAGTTTTAGGACGTACCCGAGTCCAGTTCCGGGTCCGGATGCGACTTACAAGCGACCATGGAAAATTCAACTATTCAATTTATTGAGTGTGCCCCGATAGTTACAACCTGGGTGCCTTGAAGTCGCGAGTGAATAGGGATTTTCTAGGCAAGCGTGCTCCATCGTAGACTTTAAGCAAGGTGACTCAAACACTAGCCTTTAGTCAATACAAAGAGTCAAGAGGCTCATCAGCAACGAATCCCTTATTAAGACTAAGCTTCTTTGTCTGGCACATAGTTGCTAGTCAAAACTAAATACATGTTCCTTCTTCTTTTTGCGCCAATCAGAGCATCAATTTCTCCTGTAATATACCGTCATCTGTTCCGGCTTTCAGTATCATGAACTGCTTTGTCAACATTGATGATGAGGGCGGTTGATCTATCTAACGCATTGGGACCCTTCTTTTCGGTCTCTTACCCTCTATTTTTGTGGTGACAATCAGTATTTAGAGGTTGTCACCAAGCTAATGGGTTACATGGCATACAAAATACAAGCTAACTAACACTAAAGAGCTAAACTACTTAGCCTGTTATAAAAAAATAATTAAATGCTTAAGACTGTTGGCAGCGTAACTAGCATGCCTGCAGCATTACCACGCTGTATGGCATTAGAGCCTGATGATGATGTATGTAACATTGTTACTCCCAAATAGATTAACCAATTTTGATGTAGTCGTTTTTTTATGGCGAGTGCAGCTTGCAGCTCGCACGTAGTTATTTATGATATTTTTATGTAAAAATTGTATATTCATCATTGGTGTGTGAAAAAAACATTTTTATTTAAACAGCCCATTCCTGTGATGTATTATTTTACTATAAAATATTATGAATAATTACGTACGAGCTGCAAGCTGCTCTCGCGAACAGGTTATGGGCCCAGCACGCTCCTTTAACTTGGTCGAGATCTGTTCAGCCGTTAAAAGATCATCAGTTCTTTTGTCGGCGTTATTTTATATTATAAACTTGGACTAAACTTGTTTTTGTTCTTATAAATATTCATTTTCACAGATTGGACGGATGGTGTACGAGTTAATGCAAGCAAACCGCATAGATGCAATAAACCGGATTACCTCCGTGGATCATATGTACTACTTCACTGCTAACGAAAGGCGTCTACGTACTGCTGTGATGCGTAACAAAAATATTTCTTTACACGTTAGTGTTTCAAGTCAACTCAATTTTATATAAAACTAGCGACCCGCCCGCCCGGCTTCGCACGGGTAAAATTAACGTGCGAAGTCGAGGCGGGTCGCTAGTTATATATATAAACCTTCCGTGAAAATGTACCTTACTGATTGTGAAAAACGCATCAAAATCCGTTGCGTGGTTTAGGAGGAGTTAGTGGCTATACAGACATACAGACAGACGCGGAAAGCGACTTTAATTTATACTATGTAGAGAAGGGTTTCAAGTTCCGGTACAGGTTCAGAGATAATATCATATTTTGTAGAAATCACTTCAATAATAGGAACATACATTATATTATCAAGAAGCAATCCCTACCCTTCGAAAATCTTATTGCTTTTGTTTCTATTAAGTATACGGGAATTATTTTCACGGACAACTCGTTCCCATCACGTGTGCGGGTAGCTGATGCTGATACGCAATGCAAAGCGTGAAGTAGCCGCGCGCGCGCACTCGCCATTATACTAGAAAAATCTTTCTACCAAAATAAAATGAATGGACGGGCCCAGTAGAAGCGCATTTTTGAAGATTACAAAATGAGCGTCGGCGCTCATTTCATTGCAGTCGGTCTCTAGCCGTAGGAAGTGCAACACGTGTCACGTTGTTACGTGATAACGAAACATCTGACAAAAATATGCACTCATATATGCTTTCCCGAAGTGTAAATACATAAATAAAACCGTATCTATTTTTTGTTACAAATATACTGTAAATTTTTATAATAAGGTATTGAAGTATATGTCTGACGGTTTTGACTCGATTTTACTAAGCAAGTTCAATGGTTAGGGCCCGTCCATTCATTTTATTTTGGTCGAAGGAAAAAGCCCGTGAATGGCACCAACACGTTGGTGTACAAACGCGTCATGTGCACCGGTGTAACGTCAGTCGCTAGCTTGTTTCGTTAGTGTGTGGTCACGCAAGTGAGATATTTAACCTCAAAAAATAGTAAAATACTAAAAAATGTTAGTAGTATAATTATGCTAAGATTGTATTTTGTGTTCGGTATAATTTCGACAGATTGGGTAATTTTTTCAAGTTTTAGGTTTCGTGTGAATGAATGTTTTATGAGTTATCTCTAAAGATGTATACATCTATAGGTTGAAATGATAAGTCGGATTGATAAAGAAAATGTGTGAAATCTTCATATCTTCCATAGTAAAATCTGTTTAGTTTTATTTTTCTTTTAGATTGGTGATATGATTGAACATATATGCATGGATGACAACGTCACTGGTACCGTCTTGAGAACAAATGACGTAAGTATATATTTTACAAGGAAGTTGCAAGGAAAGGAACGCGTTCTGTCAAAATATTCCCATACAAAACTAAACCTTAACGTCTAAACGTAAGGGTTCATAATAATGTGGCTAGGAACATGGAGGTAAAACGAGCTCACTGAGATAGCTACCACGAAGGAAGTGTATCCCTTTCTAAAGATTGCCATTACATAAAACATATATTTTAGTAAAACTCTGTTTTAAACTATCTCGGCTGTTCACTAAAGTTATAAGATGTTGTGGAATCTCATTCCACAACCACCACGGTAATTATCCCGTAATTATATTTTAGTAGTTTTACTTATTCAATAGGACATACCAGGCAGGCCCTATTTTGGGGTGTAAACATAAAATTACTATCAATAAAATAAAGATTAATTTTTATTTCCATTTTCTAACGGATATTAATGTAGATATATCTAATGTATCATGTACCTATTTCAATTTTATTTTTAAGTAACCATGTAGGTTCCAAGTATAATTACTAGGAACCTTCATGGTTCTACTGAACCATGAAGCTACTGGCAGCATTAACGACATGACGTTTTTGATTGTTTGCTTATTTTGTTTTTTCATGCATGATTTTTGAATAATTATTTTAAGATGGTGAAAAATTGTTGTGTAAAAACTGTGCTAGTGAATCATTCGGTGGCTGCGGCATATCTTTTCACAGGTAGGTACACAAAGCTTGAAATACAAGAAAATGTTTATTAGGGTGTCCATACTCGTGTGAACATGAACAATTATTTTTATACATTATGTTTTAGCATGACCTAGGGATATTTTAAAGTAATTCGCATTTCGGCGAGTGTGCGCAAAAGCTTCGAGCCCTTGTTCCACCCTCCCCCTTTCACTTAGGAAAAGTAGAACAGCTGCACACTACCACCCCTTACTAGTGAAAATTCCAAAGATTTGAACTCAACGATTTGGGTCTTCATTTATGATACGTACTGCCCAAGAATGGAACTCCCTGCCGTCCTCCTTGTTTCCTGAGAACAACAAACTAGATATCTTCATGGCTAGTGATAGACATGTATAGATAGATATGAATAGATTTCTAGATCAACGTGTTCCATCCTCCGCCACACCGTCACGTACCATCAGGTGAATAAGTGGCGAAACGTAGATCTAGTACCACCATCCAACGGTGAACCGAGCTTTCTGTGTACAGTTGTATCGTTCAAGGGTGTTTCGACGAATCGTACGGGAATCATTCTAAATATTACATAAAAAATGAAAGTACCTAAATTCATCGCTGAATATATTTCATGTTACAGTATACCAACAAAAGAGGATGTAAGAAAAATGTGGTTGGACGTAATTCTTAGTCGAACAGCAAGTATAACAAAAAACTCCAGGGTGTGCAGTTTGCACTTCAACACAGAAGATTTTATAACGACACTAGCGACCCGCCCCGGCTTCGCACGGGTGCGATGCTAAAAATAAAATAATATATACTACAGAATGTCTTTATATACTACGTTCACAGCTTTTTTGTCATTAGGCAAAACAAACTAAACATGTTGTTTTCATAATTGGCCATGTGAAAAACACGCCGCCGGTACGGGCCTGTAGTGGTACTGGGCACTGGCTGAGGGGCCGGTACCGCCGCAACCGCTATGTCCCTGCATTTTAAATCTAATATCTTAGAAAATGTTCATTTAAATTACAAGCTGTAAACGGCCATATAATATTGGTCTATATTAAATGCACAATGTATTTAAGGTACTTAATTGGATAAAGATTAATGCTGTATTGCTTAAAATCCCCACGTAAATAAGCCATTATTTCTCGTAAAAAATAAATAATATAAAATGGTTATTGTGGGTTATCCCTAAGAAATAGACATATACCATCGTGGACTTTTTTGTTGACCTTTTTAAGGTATACAATATTGTCGTACATTATTTTGATCTATCTCGTAGGGTTCAGCCAGCGTTTGCAATGTAAAGCGCAAAAAAATGTGTTTATTGACGACATCACATTAGAAACCTCTACAATTATCAGTGTTTCTATACTATATTATGCATTTATTATATATATAAACCTTTTTCTTGAATCACTCTATCTATTTAAAATTTAAGCATACATAGGGACGGACAGACAGCGACAGCGACTTTGTTTTATACTATGTCGTGATGATAGTGATAGTGATGTAGTGATGCTCTCGACAAACTTTGAAAACGAATGTAGTTCCATGTCATTTTCCCGCAGTAAGTAAAATATGCCAAATAGTTGTCATGCCAATCTTCTATATTTATAAAAGCTAAATTTACTCACCCACTCACTGACTTGTCACGAAATATCAAAAACTATTTGACTTACGAAGCTGAAATTTGGCACGTAGATTCCTTATGGGGTATACCTAGAGGTCCGCTAAGAAGGATTTAGCGAAAAAGCCGAATTAAAGAGGGCAAATGGAGGTTGAAAGATTATATTAAAGTCCTTTGTTTTTGATGATACTTAGGAATAAAATTTGGTATTCAGGCTAATAGTATAAAATAAATAAATACTGTTATAATATTTTTACAAAAAAGAAGGATTAAGGAGGTGGAATTGGAGTTTGTATGTTGTGTTGAAAGTTATGTAACTACGAATTTGTAATTTGACATGTGGGTGTAAAAGTTCATCTATACTAATATTATAAAGAGGAAAGATTTGATTGTTTGTTTGTTTGTTTGTTTGTTTGCATTGAATAGGCTCCGAAACTACTGAACCGATTTGAAAAATTCTTTCACTGTTGGGATGCTGCACTATCCCCGGTTGGCATAGGCTATATATCCCGGCTTCGCCCGTGCGTGTCTGCATGTCTTCGTTTCCTCAAAATCATGAACACCCTACAAGAAAAGGACAAATTACTCCGTGCTCGCTTTTCCCTCGGACCGTTTTTTTAGCATGAGTACTCAATCCAGGTCCCTTTAGGGTATATATAAAATCCTTGATATTTTAACACCGTAGAGGGAGAAAGCAATAATTAGCCTATGTTTAACACAGAGTGTATATCTGTGTCTTTTAAGGCCACCCTCACCGGCCAGAGATTCTATCTCCTTCTAGAACTTTCAAGCAAAAAAATCAATATTCAAAAAAGATACTCAGACTACTGAGTTAAAAAATCAAAATTTTAATATTTTTTATAATTTTTTACATAAATATCTACGAAATAGAATTAAAAAAACGATTGTGCATTAATATTATACATAATATAAATTCACTTTCGCGTTAAAAGAAAAGAAATAAAGAAAGTTTTTTTTTTAATGTAACAGTAACAATAAGAAAATAAGCAATATTAAATAATTAAGGGTTATTAATGTGAAGACCACGAACCGGAAGAGGCAGCGTAGGTAAGCCTCCCACTAGATCGACCGACGACATTGTGAGAGTCGCGGGCATCCAGTGGATGCAAAAGGCAGGCTGTCGTTCAGTGTGGAGGTTAAAGGGGGAGTCCTATATTCAGCAGTGGACGTCTTCTGGCTGATGATGATGATGATGAATGTTAAGTGTCACAAAAATTACCTTAACCTAGCATAACGTTATGTCCAATTGGTTTTTGTCAAATTGCCACCGTGATATTTTATCTTGAAAAATTATGAAAACGTGCGGAAAAGATGGCTGTAACTGTAGAGTTCTGTAAAACAAGTACAAAATGTTTTTTTAAACCCCTGATAAAAAGCTTGTAATTTACAAACGGCTGAACACATATTTTTGATTCATAGCTCAGAACACTTTCGTTCAAGTCACATTTTGAACAAAAAATTATATTAAAAAATAGTGCGTGGAGTCCCTCCACGCGGAAGAAGTGAAACTCTCGCTCTGTCTCTATCTATTCCCCCTCCAAGGTAGCGTTAAACGTTTAACGCTACCTTGTTGGAAGTCGCATGTTCTGCCATCTATGCAAATATTAGTGAACTAATAAACTATGAGAAGGATGTACAAGTTTAAAAATTTCCTCATAGATGGCATCTAAAACTCTCGCTCTGTCTCTTTCTATTCCCCCTCTGTGGTAGCGTTAAACGTTTAACGCAACCGTGTTGAAAGTCGCATAAGAAGTTTCACTTCAAAAATGGTTCAGCCGTTTGGGAGTAAAGATGCCACAGGCAGAGAAACAGATACACAGACACACAGATACACACGTTAGACTTATAACACCCCTCAACAATTTATTTGCGTCGGGGGTTGAAAAAATTGCTCGGAGTTTCTTTGGGTGATAGAATCCGAAACGTAGTTATTCGCCAAAGAACCAGGGTCACCGACATAGCTGTTAAAATTTACAAGTTGAAGTGGCAATGGGCAGGCCACATCGCTCGAAGAAACGATAACCGATGGGGAAGAAAAGTTGTTGAGTGGAGACCATGAACCAGAAGACGCATTGTAGGTAGGCCTCCTACTAGATAGACCGACGACATCGTGAGAGTCGCGGGCATCCAGTGAATGATAAAGGCAGGTTGTCGTTCAGTGTGCAAGTTAAAGGGGGAGGCCTATGTTCAGAAGTGGACGTCTTCCGGCTGATGATGATGTAATTTTATTTAATTAATTTCAGAGTGGCCGCATCCCATGGCACAAGACAGAGGAACACCTCATCCAGTTTCCATACCCGGAATACAAAGAAGTGCCGCTTTTCAACTAAACACTAATAAAAAATATAAAAAAAAACGGAGAAAAGATAATAATAGAAATGAAAAGCTTTTTTGAGGTCTTCTCAGCAAAATCTTTTTTATTTTACTTCGACTACATAGGCTAACGCTTGACGGCGATCTCGCCCGATGGAAAAAAAAAATCACTTTGAATCACAGATATACACAACCAGATCGGCAATATATTTCAGATCGGAAGATTGAAAGAGACAAATTGATACAGCTCAGCACAAGTACAAAAAGGACATAGATAGACTTTTTTGTCCTTATCGGCGTGGCCTCTTTTTTGGATCCGAAATGTCAAAATCTGACGATTCAATGCCAAACAAAACGGGTCAGAATATTATTTATTGGCTTATTTTGGTGATTTAATGTGTTATGTGCGTCTTTTCTCTGAGTAATAACTGTAAAAATGGTTCTACAATGCTTGGGTGTGGCATTTTGGGCTGCAAGAAGCGCAGTGAGAGACAAAACAATGAAATATTATTTCACAAGTAAGTAAACATAATAACGCTTGTAGCGATCACCTAAAGACATTCAGGATATCAATTTGTAAACATATTTTCATAATTAGTCAGTTTTTGGATCGATTTGTGGTCTAATTCTATGAATTTTATCAAATTATTCACTTAGAAGATAAATGATGAATGTTGCCAGTTTATGAAAAAAATTACCCACCGCATCTAACATAAATTATTCGTTCTGCAGGTTTCCAATTGATCCTGTCTTACGAATGAAATGAATGTGCTACGCGGTCGTGAAAGTTGGGTGCCAGCAAGACATGGTAGAATTTTTCCGAAACATTTCAATGCCGGATCCATTGTCAGAAGAGATATTAATTATTTAATTCCGTTTGCCGTACTAACAATGCACTTGCCTAATGCGAATATTGAGGATTATTCAGTAGAAATACCATCGATAAGTTCTTTTGCCACCAAAAATTAGAAAACTTTCTTATGATGATGAAAATATTTTACCAGCCGAAAAAAACAAAATTTATTGAGATTTCTTTCCAACCAATGTACATGTACAGTCAAAAAAGCTGGCACATTACAAGAAGTGCAAAATACCGACCCTTCTATGCCCATGTGAATATGGTGAATGTTAGTATCAAATATATACTAATGAGGCCAGAATTATGAAGCAGGAAAAGCAAAAGGCGATTTCGGCGAACCGACTCAAAAAGCTACGCGCTGTTCGCGAAATTTGTACTATAAACATTAAAGAGTTTTATCTATTTATCTAATTATTTGGAATGTTATTCGTAATTCCATTCATGAAAAAAATTTACTGACCAAGCGCGAGTCGGGCTCGCGCGCTGAGGGTTCTTTACAATCACAAAATACAAAAAGACAACATCACGCCCAGGCTGTCACCCATCCAAGTATCGACCGCGCCCGACGTTGTTTAGCTTGGTGGTAAACAGAAATTTGTCACTGACTCGCACTTGGCCAGTGTTTATTGTTTGTTGTTTTACTTATGTTCACTATAATCCGCAAAATTTGACGCTTGTACGGATTACCGTTTTTACAATAGAACAAATCCAAAAATACCCCGTTCCGTTTTAGCTTTTTTATTATTTTCAATTAATCCACCGTAATATAACATATACATGAAAATTCTAACTGATTATCTATTACGGTTCGAAAGATACAGCCGTTTATATGTAGGATGGACAGACAGACAGATAGACGGACAGACAGACAGCCAATTTAGACTTAGTAATAGGGTCCCCTTTATTTAGAATATTTTTATTTCTTAGTTAATCAGCCTTAACATTACATATTCTGTGAAAATTTAAGTCAACTGGCTATCTATTACGGTTTTTGTCAGGACGATAGGCTATGTCATGAGGACAGACAACGTGCTTTTCTTACCAGAAAATTGCAGGTAGTACCGCGGGTTGCAGCAGATAGTGTATAAACAATAAATATTTAAAAGGTAGTATTGTTTCCAAAATTACTCATTGAAGATTCACTACCCATCATATTAGGTAAATTACCCTAACTTATAGCAAATAATTTTAATGTGGCAACACACCTTGTTGAAGCGAGAGGCACTGAGCTAGCCACGCTCATTGAAAATCTATAGGTATTAGATCTGTGACTTTGAATAGATTTTTTCTAGATCAACGTGTTCCATCCTCGGAAGAGTCCTCATCTCAAGAAGATAATATTTAAAAAAAAAATAACAATTTAAAAAAGGTGTTCGAGTTTTTGCGCCAACATGAAAAAACCATGACAGATGTTGTCTCGTTATTTTCTTAAACTTATTTATTTTCGAGTGTGAATTGTATTTTTTGATCGAAGGTGTTAATTTGTATAATGGTGGATTATTACTAAGTTATATAATGCGGTGAGACATGGTATTTTAGTGTTTTTCCAAAGCTCCATAGAAGTCTCTAGTAAAGTCTCCATCACTATACTAGGGCATGACTTTGACTTGGCAGTGACGTACTTTGCTTGACTCTGACTGTGACTAAATTTACACTACATTTTATCCAACTAATTTAATACTTGATACTGGCAAATGCACAAACGACGCTAAACTCCTTACAGAGGAAAGAATTTAAAAAAAAAAAATTTTAAAATTTGTTATATATTTTTTTCAGCAATATTCTAAAGAAAACATTTTCGCACTTCAGTAAGGACCTACTACTGTAGGCTTTCAGAAACTAGTAGATAATTAACAATGAATTACAAAAAATATATAAAAATAATACGCTAATATGCTAACCTTGGCAATGGTTACATATTTGTGGCGTTTGGGCCCTTGGGGACCAGGAGCTCACCTAATTTTCAAAAATCTTTCAGAGCGCCTGGTTAACGCGTGACCAAAATACTGGCGTGTTTCTGGCTCAACGCATAAGCATTGCCATTCAGCGTGGTAATGCTGCCAGCATGCTGGGCACGCTGCCAACTGGTAGTGGGCTTGAGCATTTGGATTGTCCTTAGACCTTCAACGGTCTATGGGCAACCTAACTGTATTTGCAGTGTTAGTATTAGCATATATTTTGTTATGTGATGACCTTGTAAACAACGTTTTCAAAGCTCAGAAAAAATGCATTCGTGCTATATTTGATATGAAGTGGATCGAATCCTGTAAGCCTGTTTTCAAGTCCCAGAATTTACTTACAGTGCCCTGTATTTATATTTACGAAATGGCAAAAATTGTAAAAAACAACTCCTTTTGATACTTTTGGCAAGAGAACAGATACTCATTTACGAATCAACATACCTCCTGTAAGATTGGAATTATTCAGGAATAACTGCTTTTACATGGCCCCACTTATTTATAATTCCCTACCAATCGGACTAGTGGACTTGCCCTATTATAAGTTCTCTGCAGAACTAAAAAAAGTGGCTAGTGAGCGAAGGTTTTTACTCAGTTAAGCATTTCTTGGAAAAAGCATCGTGTCGCTATTACTATTTAATATTACTACTTAATATCGATTTATTATTATTTTGAGCTATTATTTGTGACATATTATATTATATAATTAATTATAAATTTGCATACCTGATTTAAGGTTGTTTTGGCTGTACAATCCTAATATAAGATCAATGTTACCCTTATACTACCAAATAAAGAATTTAATTGAATTGAATTAGTTAGTAAAGGCAATTGCCCCAGAAAAAAATATTTTAAGCTCAACATTTTTATAAACTGAAATCTTAGCCAATTCAACAGATTTTCGAACTCTATAATGTAATCCCGATGCAAATCTTTCGGATATTTTCGAAAGGTTAAAAGTTTTGATATCGAATAGAAAAGAGCAGGAAAATCCTGGAGACATCACGCTCGCTTGAGCTTAAATAAGATGTTCTCGCTAGAACACGCCGACATTTTTGTCGTTTGACTCAAGTGATGACGTCTGAGCTTTGCTTTAACTTTTCTTAAATTATAAGAGTTTGGATTCTATTACGTCAGGTTTTTTGTGGGTTATCTTACTTTTGAAAGAGAAAAAGCATATAAAATTATAATTATTGAAAGTGTATTAAAGTTGCAAGTTAGACTTTTTTTATAACCAAAAAGTACTTTCAGATTATTTTTATTGCTATTGTGACAAAATAATAATAATAATGTGTTATTTTGTATTAAAATTAACAAAATAATGAGTCTATCAATTCAACCAAATTGAATTAAAACGGTGGCACTCGTACCTAACAGTTTTTCCGATGTTTTGGTGGTCTAAATAATTTTAATAATTTGGAAATTATATGTATGATTAAGAGATTTATCATCCAAAAGTCCAAAAGGTGACGACAAAATGAAAAGTTCAGATTCCTTATACCAAAAGCTTTACAAAAATACCTACTCATTGTTCAAATACGACGTGTTCTGTGATTATTATAGTTTTCGTTTTTTTTACAAGCATTTTGTTTTCCTGTTTTTTTTTAATGTTATTGTACTACATTAAAAAAAATCATTATCGATAGAAGGAAACAAAACCACTAAACAAAATAAATGTGTATATGGACACTAAGATGAAAAATATTTTTTTCTTTCACAATCGTAAAACATTCATGGGGTATATTGAAACCTTTGGTGAAACCATTTTTTACGTATTTTTTGTACCATCCTATATCTCTATCTCTTCTCTACATAGCATAAATGAAAGTCGCTTTCCGCGTCTTTCTGTCTGTATGTCTGTATGGCCACTCCTCCTTAACCACGCAACGGACTTTGATGCGGTTTTCACCATCATTTAGATACATTTTTACGGAACGTTTATATATATGAACGTTTATATATTTGACTGCCCCGGTGGCTCAGTTGGTAGGGAACCTATCTTCTGTGCTTGGGGACGTGGGTTCGATTCCCATCTAGGACAAACATTTGTGTGATGAACATTTGTGTTTGTTCTATGTCTGGGTGTTAATATCTATTTAAGTATGTATTTAAAAATATATATGTACGTATATCAGTTTCTGGCAGCCATATTACAAGCTTTGCTTAGTTTGGGGTCAGATGACCGTGTGTGCAAAAATGTCCCAGATATTTATTGTCCCAGATATTTATATAACTAGCGACCCGTTCCGGCTTCGCACGTAAATTACACCCGTGCAAAGACGGGCGGGCGGGTCACTAATAAATAAAGTAACCACGCTGCTAGTGATCTGTACATTACCACAACAACAAAATAATAAACCGCTTTAATCTTATAACTTAATTCGTGACAAAATGCCGACGCTACGCGAGAGGCCTGTCGTCTCTAAGCAAATGTGATGCGAACATGCTTTGAGAGTAAATTTAAAATTTTACTTTTAAAGTAACTAGTTATTGGCGCTTTGAATTATTCATAGGAACGTAAGGTACGGAGAATGTAGGCCTTGGCCTTTTGAAGGATCTGTCTCTTTTGTATTCATCCGGTTAAAGCTGAACTAAGCTAGGCTAGTCTCTGGGTTTTTTAGTGCTACACATTTTCTATGGACATTTTCATGACACTTAAGATCCTAGCCGGTGTCTACGTGTTTTAGGGTTCTGTACCAAGAGGGTAAAAACAGGACCCTATTACTAAGCCTAGGCTGTCTGTCTGTCCGTCTGTCTGTCTGTCCGTCCAACCAGTAAACGGCTGTACCTTTCGAACCGTAATAGATATCTGGTTACAATTTTAAAAGAATATGTACGAATTAACAAAAAAAAAAAACACTAAGTAAAACAAAAGGGAGGTCCCATACAACAAACGATTTTTTTTAACGTATTTTTGTGTTTGCTTTAATGTGAACGGTAATATGTACAAGCGCCAAACTTGTCATGATTATAGAACGCAATGTAAAGTATAACAACAAATACGGATGGCCGGACGGAAGGGCGAACAGACAGACAATGTAGGCTTAGTAATAGGGTTCCTTTTTTACCCTTTGGGCACGGAACCATAAAAATGACCTCAATGGCTTCAAAGAAAGAGTGAATAGAGTCCTCAAAAGTACGCAACGCACCACCAATGCCCCGGGTATTGTAGGTGTCTATAGACGGCGGTGGCTATATACCAGGGGTCGGCAACGCTGTGCGGGTGCACGTGCGCCCGCGGTGGCCGTTTGCTGCGCCCTCCAAGAAATCACGTCGTTTCTTTGAATAAGCAATCTTTTGGCTTTAAGTAAAACAAAAGGGAGGTCCCATATAACAAACGAATTTTTTTAACGTATTTTTGTGTTTGCTTTAATGTGAACGGTAATATGTACAAGCGCCAAACTTGTCATGATTATAGAACGCAATGTAAAGTATAACAACAAATACGGATGGCCGGACGGAAGGGCGAACAGACAGACAATGTAGGCTTAGTAATAGGGTTCCTTTTTTACCCTTTGGGCACGGAACCATAAAAATGACCTCAATGGCTTCAAAGAAAGAGTGAATAGAGTCCTCAAAAGTACGCAACGCACCACCAATGCCCCGGGTATTGTAGGTGTCTATAGACGGCGGTGGCTATATACCAGGGGTCGGCAACGCTGTGCGGGTGCACGTGCGCCCGCGGTGGCCGTTTGCTGCGCCCTCCAAGAAATCACGTCGTTTCTTTGAATAAGCAATCTTTTGGCTTTCTGTACAAGTCGGCAAGTCTTTCGTGACGGCACCCCGTAATAAAGCGTACAAACTACCTAAACCTCCCGCGCAAGAGAAGTCAGTGCGCTGCGCATTATTGTGTCGTTACTTTAGTTACATAATTTGTAGACCAATTGTTAAATTGTGTTTTAACATGAGTAAAAGACCAAGAACTTACTATTTTAATACAGAGTGGGAAGAACAGCTTTTTCAGTCTTGAAATCTTGTTATGTCTTTGTGTAACATATTATTTTCGTTACATGCGCCCTTCAGGAGAAAATTATTTTAGAATGAGCCCTTAAGCTAAATAAGGTTGCCGACCCCTGCTCTATACAATCAGGTGGCCCGTCGCTTGGTTGTTTACTATGTATTATAAAGCTCCCATGTATATTATTATTATAAATGTCATGTTACAAAGGCACATATTTTATTTTAACAGTAACCAGAGCCCAGATTCTACTAAACCAATTGTTTTTAAATTGTAATTGTTTCAATTTTAATTTTATAATGAATTGCCTCAAAATTTACAGTTTTTTTAAAATACATAAGTGTCAATTTTTAAACAATTCATTAAAAAACTAAAATTAAAACAATAATACAATTACAATTCCTCGGTGCCCTGGTGTGGTGGTTTAGATGGGGACAGTTAAAATGAAATGAAAAATGAAATGAAAATGTTTATTAGTTAAAGTTATTGGTGACAACTTAGAACGCTGTTGCTATTTAAACTCATTCTACTAAAAAATAAGGCGACCCTTTTGCACAACACTGCTTGGCGGTTCGTAAAGGTGGCACTCCCCTAGGTAGGCGAAAACACAATAAAGATTCTTCAGCCAATACCTTTCAATTCTATAAGAAAAGAAATGAAGCCAAACCAAAGACTTAAAAACACCTTCATAAACAAAAGAAAATCCACAATATCCACAACTGTATAAACAGGTGAGATAAGTAATTTCGAAGGAAGCCCCCAAATACGAGACCTGGGACTATCCCACGCCAAGCTACTCATAAATATAAGTAGATATTACCCTGTAATATACGCTCTTCGTGAATTCACCCCACTCAAAATTCGACCCAATTTCTTTGCTTTCAAAACGTATTTTAGATTAGTTAAGTCTTAAGCGAGGTAACGTATGAACGTACGGGCTTAAGTAATAATGTTCACGCATTATTCTTGTTAAGGCTTGGGTCTCTAAATTAATTTTTATGGTTTTACATTGAGATGGGACACTTATGTTTTGATCGCAAACAGCTTTAGGGTAACTGGGTCATACAGATGATATAATTTTATGGGGTAAGGGTTTACCTTATTTTGTTTGTTCTTATAGCAACGAAAGATTTGGAGATGGCAACTGCTGGTAATTATTACGTTTTCACAAAAAAATTACAACCAGTGTCAAGGAAAGTTCAATAAACGGGGTTTATCTCCTAATTTAATTATTCTCGTCCAAGATACCACAGTGCCTCAAGACGAAGGTCTTAGACCAGTGTGTGTTGCCAGTGATGACATATGGTACTGAGACGTGGTCCTTAACTGTTGGCCTTTTGGAAAAACTCAGAGTCACACAGCGGGCAATGGAGAGAGCTATGCTCGGAGTTTCTTTGCGCGATAAAATCCGAAACGTGGATATTCGCCAAAGAACCAGAGTCACCGACATAGCTGTTAAAATTTTCAAGTTGAAGTGGCAATGGGCAGGCCACATCGCTCGAAGAACTGATAACCGATGGGGAAGAAAGGTTCTGGAGTGGAGACCACGAACCGGCAGACGCAGCGTAGGGAGGCCTCCCACTAGATGGACCGACGACATTGTGAGAGTCGCGGGCATCCAGTGGATGCAAAAGGCAGGCTGTCGTTCAGTGTGGAGGTTAAAGGGGGAGGCCAATGTTCAGCAGTGGACGTCTTCTGGCTGATGATGATGATGATGATCTCCTAATTACCCACCCTTAAAGATGTAATGTTAGCCTATTCAAAAAAAAATATCATTGAAACCGATTACAATTGGCAAAGATATCCAGTATCCATACAAAAAAATATATATACTTACAGCAGTTCCCACTGCTGGGACACAGGCCTTCTCTACTAGAGAGAGAGAGAGAGAGAGAGAGAGAGAGGATGGACCTTCAATCTGTCATACTGACCCAGTAGGACCCAGTGCATGTTGATGAATGTCATATTATTATGTCTTTGAACTTTTGATGTTCCTGGTCATACAGGTTTCTTTACGATGTTTTCCTTCACCGTTTTTGAGCGATGGCATCGACACTGCACAATGTGATTTATTTGAGTAAGTACTGAGTAATCATTGGTGCAGGGCCGAGGATCAAACCGGGTGCCGTCAGATTGTAAAACGCACATGGTACTGGTCGCCCACCATCACTACTCCTCAATTTTTAGGGTTCCGTACCTCAAAAGGAAAAAAACGGAACCCTTATAGGATCACTTCGTTGTCCGTCTGTCTGTCCGTCTGTCAAGACCCTTTTCTCAAGAACGCGTAAAGGTATCAAGTTGAAATTTATACTATATACTGAAGTCTACGGTTTCTTTCGGCTGTAAAAAAATTTAAGTTGTAAGTCAACGCCATCAAAAGATATGAACGTTTATGTCGCATATTCTGCAATTTCACCGGGGAATCAAAGTTATAGGGTACTTCTCGTTGACCTAGAATCATTAATGATGGCAAGAGGCAAGGTCTTACAGCACATAATATAAAGGAATAAATCTGAAAGTTGTTAAGTTGAAGTTATATCACATAAAAAATATCGTTTTACAATTACAAACTTACATTTTGTAGTTGTTAAGTATTGAAGAACCTTATTGTCAACTACAAAGTTAAGTTTGTCTTTCAATATTTCAAATTTTTTTGGACTCGCGCGCAGGGGGTTCCATCCTACGGCCGTTTTCAATAACTTACTTACTTTTGACTACTAGTTAAAATGTCTACCAATGGTAGCTACCTGCATTTCAATAAACAAGGATAGACAGGTATAACCTATCCCCAATGCTTATCTATCTACCTGAGAGCCCGGAGGCAAAATCTCTAACCATAGATAGAATGATTCATAGAAGAAGAAAAAAATGCGTTTAAGAGTCGCGATAGTGCTTACTGTCAGTAACTTGAATGACAGTTGGTTAGAGATTTCACTTATCTCCCAATTTCGGAGGATAATTGGTTGGTTACACAGAAATTTTTGTTATAGAGTTGTATTTTTAAGGTTTAAACTAAAAATATGGAGTTATTCAGTGATGATAGTGATAATGAGTTGTTTGATAGGCCTATGTTCAGCAGTGGACGTCTTCTGGCTGATGATGATGATGACCTATCTAAGTTTATCTATAAGACATTTGTAACCAAGCTGTTGGTTGTCCTTTCAAGCAAAATATAAATAAATAAAACCACCGATAAAACCGCGGTGCGTCACTAGTACCTATTCAATATATTGATTCACCCACCTTGCATAGTGCAGTGAAGTGTAAAGGGAACCATCACAAAGCAGTCAATAAATAAAGAAGTTTAGTGCTTGCACCCGTAACAAGAGGTTGCGACTTGCAACTTCAGCTATTCCTGAGAAAGACGGTCTTAAGTTTTGTAGTTAGAATCTATATGGCGTATAGAGACATACCGAGTACTTATGTAGGTACGTACGTATACGGGGTTACGCGGAAAAGGTGTACTAAGCCCAAAGGGGTCCATTGTCCCCATCATTATGAACAACTTTTACTATGGGACCAACCACAGACTTAAACATAGTTCGGTGGAACCAAATCTGAAATCTCGAGTGTCTCTATCGAGTGGTGCAATTAAATTTGTTTGTATATAATAATGTACTATGTAGATGCAAATGTTAGATATGTAGCTGCAGCATCAAACTGTATCCCCCGATTGTTGTTATCTTCCGTTTTCTTGAACTGCCTCGCACTATGAACTAAACTAAAACGGACAAATTCCACTAACATTTATCTCACATACTGTTAAACTAAAATAGATTTCCTAGTAATGATAGTCATAGTCCTTTATTGATATCAAATTATAGGTACACGTCACAAAATAAATGATAATAAAATAATTTAAAATTATTACAATAATTATAAAAGAAATTACATTTTCAAACAAAATAGAAAAACAATATTATATTAATAGTCAAAAATAAAATAAAATAATCAATATTAAATTAATTTCATCTTTGTCACGTCATTGAAATTATAGAATGCCTGTTCGACAAGCCAGTTTTTTAATTTTTGTTTGAAGGACTCCCTCGATGGAGCACATCTCTCCTCCTGCGGTAGCCTATTGTAAATGAGCGGTGCAGTCACATGCACCAATTTAGCAGTCCTAGCGAGTCGGTGAGGCACCGATCGTATCCGATGCGCGTACCGCAGCGCGTCGGACGCGCGCGTGTCGCCGAGCAATAATATAAATAATATATTATAAAAAAGCTAATATAATAAGCTAGCGACCCGCCCGGCCGGCTTCGCAAGGGTGTAATTTACGTGCGAAGCCGGGGCGGGTCGCTAGTTATGTATGTAAACCTTCCGTGAAAATTTATCTAACTGATGGTTAAAACCACATCAAAATCCGTTGCGTGGTTTAAGAGGCCATACAGACAGACAGACGCGGAAAGTGTCAAGTGTGAAAAAATTTGAAACACCTTTTAAAGTAAGCTAGTAAAAGGGGCTATTTAGTTAGAATTTAGGCTAAGTTTGAATATAATATACTAGCTGTCCGCCCCAGCTTCGCACGGGTGTTATTGGAGTTTTAATAAAGATCCCAAATTTTTTGAGCATTTAATACAGCCTATGTCACCCGGGGATAGTGTAGCTTCCCAGCAGTGAAAGAATTTTTCAAATCGGTTCAGTAGTTTCGGAGCCTATTCAATGCAAACGAACAAACAATCAAATCTTTCCTCTTTATAATATTACTAGCGGGCCGCCCCAGCTTCGCACGGGTATAGATTATAGCCTATGTCACCCGGGGATAGTGTAGCTTCCCGTCAGTGAAAGAATTTTTCAAATCGGTTCAGTAGTTTCGGAGCCTATTCAATGCAAACAAACAAACAAACAATCAAATTTTTCCTCTTTATAATATTAATATAGTATAGTTTAATACAAAATCAGTTGGTATTTTTTGTCACACGAAATTCTCAATACGAATTTTTGTTTTTGATACCTGTGATATAACCCGCTTACGAAAAAAAAACTTAATAAAACAAACGCGAAAAACGAACTTCCAAAGACATACTAATCAATCAACACTGATACTATCTTAATTAGACTTCACAGAAAAAAACAACACCACTTCCTCCTAGTAACCTTAATATAGGCTTGACTTTGGTCATAATTTTCCACAGAGGATATTTTATCCAACTCCCAAATCACCTAACTATTCCCAACACTGACAACGTATCCCCTATATAGCTATACAGGGTGATTTTCGGGTAACAGTAAACTCAAAAAGGGCCAACCGTAAATATCGTACTACTACCGTTCCTTATCGATCATCAAATTCGCTAAAATGTCATAGAATCGATCACAGCTAGTACTGAAAAAAATGCATTTTATCGAATTTGACGAACTCAACTGTCAAATTTGATGTTCGATAAAGAACTTGCACTGTTGTTTCGTGCATTTAATTGATAGGTATGTCAATAAGCGACAATACCCAGTTATAGTCTGTGCAAAGGAGAATCGTCGTAGAATTGAGGGCACGTGTGTGCTAATGTACTGAATAAAACTCCCCTCTTTTTGCTTTGGTGGTTAAAAAGTATAATCATCATCATAATCATCAGCCAGAAGACGTCCACTGCTGAACATAGGCCTCCCCTTTAACCTCCACACTGAACAACAGCCTGCCTTTTGCATCCACTGGATTCCAGCGACTCTCACAATGTCGTCGGTCCATCTAGTTGGAGGCCTACCTACGCTGCGTCTTCCGGTTCGAGGTCCCCACTCAAAAACCTTTCTTCCGCATGGGTTTCCACTTCTAGGCAAGCGTGCTCCATCGTAGGCCGCATCATCGCTTAATATCAGGTGAGTTGGCGGCCAAGCGCAAGCCTATCTATACATCTATACAATACTAGCTGAAACCCGCTACTTTGTACGCGTAGAGCTCGGCCTTCGGCCTCGCTATTACAACCCGTTATACATACATACATACATTATCTCAAATGTCCACTGCTGAACAAGGCCTCCCTCTTAGAGAGGGGTGTTGCCATAATCCTCACGCTTGGCAGGCGGCTTGGAGATCGCAGTACGTTCACCGTGTACTAACAGGACGCTGCTGCCCATCCTCCGGTGGTTCAACCCGTTATAGCCTATGTGTTATTCTAATGATGTTTATGCTATATTATTGTAAACTTTCATTAAAATCCATTTGGTAGTTTCTGCGTGAAAGAGGAACAACCATACATACATCAATACATACAAACTTTCGCGTTTATATTATTATTATTTCCTCTTTATAATATTGTATGGAATTAAGTCCATACAATATTATAAAGAGGAAAGATTTGTATGTATGTTTGTAACGAATTGGCTCAAAAAGTACTGGACCGATTTTAAAAATTCTTTCACCATTTGAATGCTACATTATCACTGATTAATATAAGTTATTTTAATAGGCTATATAACTATACCCGTGCGGAGCCGGGGCGGACCGCTAATTTATAGTAAAAAAATGGGTTATCGGTTCTTCGAGCGATGTGACGGTCTTAGATAACCACCCTGTACAATTCCGCACATCCCCATAGAACTCTAAGAATTCCCACATCACGAAGCCTATACTGATCGCATCGCAAACGCCGATGTGTCTCTCGGATTGAGCCATTTGTCTCGTTTACGAGCGCTGGCGACTGGCTTGGTCACTTCGGTACGTCTGCTCAATAATTTCTAAGAGATAGGCTTTGACTTTTGGCACCAGTGTGCAGTGTATTGCATTTGCAGAAAGTTAACTCAGTACTGTAAAGAACCTTCGTGGCATGTTAAAAAAAAATAGTGCGTGGAGTCCCTTCGCGCGGAAGAAGTTATTCTTCAACAAGGAACCCTAAAATTATAACTAGGGCAAAAATATCAACAATTTAAAAACATGGTTTTCTCGAGTTTCGAACCTAGCTCCTTAGGCTTTTCAATCCATTAGCGACACCATTACACTACCGGCTGCTAGTCGCAGCGCGAAAAACGGATACGTATTTCGCAACTATACGAGAGAGAAAAAAATCCCCCTCCATGGTACGTATAAACGTTTAACGCAACCTTGTTGCAAGTCACATAAGAAGTATAACTCCAAAAAAAGCCTTGCGCTTGGCTGCCAACTCATCTCATGTTAAGCGACGATGCGGTCTACGATGGAGTACGCTTGCTTAGAAGAAACAGATTCACTCTCGATTTGAAGACACCCAGATTGTAACTATCACGGAACACCCATTCAGGCAGCGAACTTAACTAGGAAGAGCTACCGCAAAGCAAATAAAAAGTTTGACTTTGACAGGATCGACTTATTACTGCAGAAATTGCAGCTGATAGTAAAAACCTTGTAAAAGCGAATAAAACCGTGCCAATATGAAAAAAATACATGTATTATTTTCCTCATGGTATTATTTTCCTGAACTTGTGGCATTTTTGAGTGTTAATGCGTAATAATTCTAGATTATGGTTTATCATGTCTTTGTAGACGTGTTTTAGTGTGGGAAAAGGATATGACACGTTAAAACATGTATTTTCGTGTTGTTTTCAAAGCTCCATAGAAGCCTCTTTTAAAGTCTTCACCACTTCACTAGGACATAACTTTGACTTAACCGTGATCTACTTTGCTTGACTCTGACTGTGACTGACTTGTTTGACTACATAATCATCAAACTTGATAATCATTTAATACTTGTCATTGGCAAATGCACAAAGGTGTGGCGCCAAAATCCTTACAGAGGAAAGAAAAAGAAAATAACCAGCATGACCACTAGCGCCACTAGCGACCGGCGGCAGTAATCGTGAACTAAAGCAATCGTGGAACTGTCAATAGTCAACGTCCAGCGATCGTCACTTTTTTGAAAGTGACGATTGCAAATAGCCACAGCAAATAGCGAATATCGTATTACGGCATTTCGGCAAGTGGCCGTCGACAAAGTTCCATACCGTGTAATTTTTTCATGCAACATAGGATTTCGAAAACAGAAAAAAGTTACAAAAAACCTTTGCCATACTCCATGGTATCTGTCACACTCAAATTATTCCGTTTCGGTAAAAAATTCACGAGGTATTAAAATGTTACCTCTCTGTTACATACACTGCCTGAACAATCAAAAGTTCATTCTGTATTTTGCAAAACCAAACCTTATCACAATGCCGTAAGTCTCAAGAACATATTTCGGAATACTGCAAACTGCTTTTATTGGAACTACGGTTGTAAAGCGGTGTGATTGTGGTGAGTAATTGAAGGTCAAGTCGTCTAACTGTGACGTAGGGATGCGACGTCACTGATCAATAGTCCAGGGGCTGGACTTTAGAGACTATTTGAATTGTTAGATAAGCTTTCAGGTGAAAGTATTTCCAAACTTACGTAACGTATTTTTATGCAATTGGGTGATGAGAAAAGCTTGTCATTCGCCTGATGGTAAGTGTCACGTTTTCCCATTAAAGTTCTGTACGTACAACGCCATTATACATCAGTCAACCAAATAAAAAAGAAAAATAACATAAAATAAAGCAAAACAAAACAAAATCAAATACTTCAATCTGTTCTAGCAAAAAAATTCAATAGAATCATAATAATGTACCGCTTTTGGTAAACTCGAAAACGTACTCAGGGATAGAAAAATACCGCAATGTCTGAAGACCAAGCTTTACAACCAATGTGTCCTGCCCACTATGGCTTACGGTGCCGAAACAGGGACGCTAACCAAAGAGGCTGTGCATAAAATTAGAGTCGAACAGAGGGCAATGGAGCGTGCCATGTTGGGTATCAGCTTGAGAGACCGAGTCCGAAATACCGAAATCCGTCGAAGGACAAAAGTCACGGATTTCGGAAACCGTATCATGCGAGTCAAGTGGCGCTGGGCAGGGCACGTGGCTAGGCGTGGTGACGGCAGGTGGAGTAGAGCCTTGACAGAGTGGTTACCAATAGCAGATAAGCGTTCCGTAGGCAGACAACCAGCCCGATGGGTTGATGACATCAGGCCCATTGCAGGTCATACGTGGATGAAATTAGCCCGAGACAGGGATCAATGGCGCAAGGGAGAGGAGGCCTATACCCAGCAGTGGGTTGATACAGACTGACAATGATGATGATGATAATAATGTACCTACATTATTAAAATAAAATTCATTCATCAAGGTAAAAAATAAAAATATTACATAAATAAAACAAAGTGGGCTTGAGAATTTGGATTGTCTTTAGACCTTCAACGGTCTATGGGTCTATTTACTAGTGTTAGTGTTAACTTTTTTTTTTTTTGTGAATAAAGGCACTCTAGGTTAAATGCAATGGTTCCTCTTCTTCCGTCCTGAAAAGCCTTCTCGCAGTACTTCAGACACCAGCCGGGCTAACATGCGCGTCGTGACAAAATTTTGTCGACTCTTTTGATCGTGCCAAAGCGTGACAGGCATATACGAAACCGTAGGCCCTTATCGCGTTCTCGCTTTAAAAGGTGACGACAAGATTTTGTCGCGGTACGCATGTTAGGCAGGTTGGACAGAATACACCAAAGCACAAAACAAACAGTCCTTCCTAGCCAGTGTAGTTCCACAACGGTATCATTATCATCATCAGCCTGTATCGACCCACTGCTGGGAATAGGCCTCTCCCTTGTTACTTTGATCAAATAATATCCATACCGGTATCCTTTGTAGTAAATACCTACTAAGTTGTTTGCAGCGGTCTCAAGTAGCGATAACATCGCAACCATTAAGCTTTATACTCTTGTTTACCGAGTTTTTCGACAATGCCACCGACGACGTAAACTTTTAGGGTTCCGCGCGTTTTTTCGTAAATAAATCTTTACTATTCATCTTCGTAGATTCATTTGCTAAAGCATGTTAAGACGCGGTACAATCGCAAAACTTACCAAAAGAAGTGTTTTTAAACGCTTTGTGTGACGTGACAAAATTAGCTGATCAGATAAAAAAAATACTACAAGTAGAAAAAACCCCTTGGTAATAATCTTAACCGAATAACTTTTTTAAAAATTGTCTAGACTCTTAAAAAAACATATTACAAATTGCACAATAAAAATAGCTTCTGAATTGAAGAACTCTGAATTTTCAGCGACAACAACATATTTTTTTGTACGAATTGTATAGCCAGACTAATCTTTTAAAACTTTAACCAGTTAATTGTTGAAATTCATTTATATAGTTTGATAAATTAAATAAAAACCCTCAAAATAATATAAACACAAGCACAAAGTCATCATCATCATCAAATATGATGATATACAATTTACGACTTTAAACAAAGCCGCTTTAGATAGCAAATAGATCATGGCGTGAGCGGGTGAAAAACGAATTTGAAATCGTGATCAGACCGCGCCTTAAGCGTTAGAACTTATTTACACGTTTAAATGCTTAGTAAATAAATGTTATCTACTAAACAGAACAGAACAGAATCGATCAGACCCATCGCAGGTGATACGTGGATGAGATTGGCCCGATTCCTCGCGTTTTTCCGTACAATTGTTCTTTACTGTTCACCTTCGTAGATTCATTTGTTAGAGCGTGTTAAACATTAGAACTTATTTACACGTTTAAATGCTTAGTAAATGAAATAAATGTTATCTACTAAACATAACAGAACAGAATTGATGACATCAGACTTATCGCAGGTCATACGTGGATAACATTGGCCTGAGACAGGGATCAACGGTGCAAGGGAGAAGAGGCCTATATCCAGCAGTGAGTTGATACAAGCTGGCAATGATGATGTGTGTGATGGTGAATGAAATAGATCAAGATTCGTCCAACACTGGAACAATGTACAATTTGATGTATGTAATATGAGTGAATGAGCGATGGTGGCCGAACGGTAACATGTGCGCTTTATAATTTGGCGGCACCCGGTTCGAACCTCGGCCCAACACCAATGACTTATAATGTAGTACTTAAATAAATTATGTGCAGTTTTGATGCAATCGCTCAAAAACGGTGAAGGAAAACATCGTGAGGAAACCGGTCCAAGAACCTCTCCAAGAACCAAGAAGAAGTAAAGTTTAAAGACATACGACATTCACCACCATGCAATAGAAAACGGTCATTAACAAAATGTATGGAACAGAAGATATAATTTTTTCGCGATTTTAGGTTTGGTACCATGGGAAATGATGTTCATAATGATGATTAGGTACATACATTTTTTTTGTTATAATTTTCATGAGGGTGGATTCAATGTCCTTTACTCGTAATATTAATCAGTTTACATAGTCTTAATAGCGTCGAACCAGTCGTAGTCACAGTCAGAGTCAAGCTAAGTAAGTCACGGTCAAGTCCAGCCCCTGTAGTGGTGGAGACTTTACAAGAGGCTTCAATGGAGTTTTGGAAACAACACGAAAAGACACGTTTCACCTCGTTATATCACTAGGCCACACTCGAGCACGTTTACCAGCACAATAATTCACCATTTAGTACACACTAATACTCGATAATACACAAGTTTAGGAAAATGATTCATAAAAAAGCCGACCTGTTTTTTTCCACGTTGGCGCCAAACTCCTTAGGTACATACATACGTTTTAGTGTTACTACACTTTTAGTTAACACGTTGTATAGCCGACCGAAGTGATGGCAACTGTGTGACACAGACTTGACAAAAAAATAAACCGCGTGGCGCAACAGAAATAGTAATCGTGCAACATTTTTGTACGGAACATTTCTATATAATATTTTCGATATGCTCTTGGCAGTAATTTTCATCAGTACCCTTAATTGTATCATTATTTATTTTTCCCCTATTGTCAAGGTAATAAAGTTTGTTACAGTGGGCAAGCCTGATTTTATTGTTTTGGGCGAACGAAAGGTCCAGAAACTACTTATTTCTATCTTTTATTTTTATGACCACCGTGGCCTTTTCTAATAGAGGGGAAATATTGCAAAATGTAAACATGTACTACGATTTTTACCCGATGACGCAAAAACTAAAGGTACTATTATGTTTAACATTTTTGTTTACTCGCTATCTTGTATGTTCCTAACAGTAGGTACTATAGTTCCAACTCGAAGCTATCTCTGACGATATAATGGAGCCCAATCTTTTTGGGTTTGGGTCCACATAGATAACAAAAAAAAAAACAGCACTATTGTTGTTTTTAGGGTTTCGTACCCGAAAGCTGCAAACAAGACCCTATTACTAAGCCTACGCTGTCTGTCTGTTCTTCCGTCTGTCCTACCAAGACAAGAGTGAATAGGCACCTCATGGGCAAGTATGCCCCATCTTAGACTGCATCGTCACTTACCATCAGGTGAGTTGTGCCATAGAGAAATATACTATACTAGAGGTTGTGCTCAAACGCTAGCCCATTACATCATAATTTTTTTTATTAAAAAAAACTTTTTAACGGCTGTATCTTTCGAACCGTAAGAGATAGCTAGTTGTAATTTTCACAGAATATGTAATGTTAAGTCAAAAAGTAAAAACCATCTTTCGTTTTTACTCACACTATGAAACTTGTAGCAGTACCGATGAACTAACTATTTGTTCAAATGTAAAAAAGTTAGCAAGGTGTTGGGTGAGCGCAACTAAAGACATCAAGCCTGAGTCAGGCCAGGTAACCATACATCCCTTGTTTGTCTAATCTGACACTACACAAATACCATACAGTGTTAAAACAAAAAAAAAACGAAATATAAAAAAAAAAAAAAATTGTTGGAATTAAAAATTAAAATGATTAAGCACGACTTTTGGAACTGGAACTGGACAACTGGAAAACAAATTACCTAACCAAAAAAAAAACGGATCGAATCGAGAACCTTCCTTGTTGAAGTCGGTAAAAAATTACAAATAAATAAAAAAAAAACACGTCACTTTGATTTTAACCCGAATCTGCTGTGCCAACATCTCCAGTCATCCTCAAACACGTTGGCAAATTAAACTCATCGTCCAACAAAATTTAAACTTCATCTACCCCCAATTTACACGATCACTAAACTCAACTAACTCTCAAAGAGCCTGTAATATCCATCCACCGTTAGGCTTACACAATTACTTACACTGCTAACCGGGTAATACTAGAAAAGACAGGTATTCATTTTATTTTGGTCGAAGGTTATACCGGGTGTATTTTTTTTTATTGAAACGGAAAAGTTTGCATTTACCTATGTGGTTAATACATGGTATGGAAAAAATTCTGAGATGGTTTTTATTTTTTTCTGTCATTATGTTTGATAGTTTTTTTTTAAACTTTCGCGTTTTGAACACATGTTTTAAAAACATGTTATAAATAAAATAATACGTGAAAAGTCCCGATAAAAATTTAAAACATTATGGCTGGTGGCTCAAATGCCCTATTGAAAAATATAGCTAAACATAATGGCTCAAATAGCCTAATCAATTAGCCTATTATATTTCAATAGGGTATTTGAGCCATAATGTCGAGCAAATATAGCTCGACAATATGGCTCAAATACCCTATTGAAATATAATATAGCTAAACATTATGACTTAAATAGCTTCATCATCATCATCATCAGCCAGAATACGTCCACTGCTGAACATAGACCTCCCCCTTTAACCTCCACACTGAACGATAGCCTGCCTTTTGCATCCACTGGATGCCAGCGACTCTCACAAATAGCTTATTGAAAAATATCGCTAAACATTGTGGCTCAAATAGCCTATTGAAAAATAAAGCTAAACATTATGGGTCAAATAGCCTATTGAAAAATATCGCTAAACATTGTGGCTCAAATAGCCTATTGAAAAATATCGCTAAACATTGTGGCTCAAATAGCCTATTGAAAAATAAAGCTAAACATTATGGGTCAAATAGCCTATTGAAAAATATACCTCGACATTATGGCTTAAATAACCTAATGAAAAATATTAAAAAAGTTATGAAGTGTCCCTAAACCCCTGAAATCCTGATCCCTGAATCTATGAATCACTGAAATCGCGACCGTTTTGACCGTATTCTATGGAACAGCTGATATTATTTGCGTTTTCAGGGTTGGCCCCATAGCAAAAGTTGTTCATAATGATGAGTACAATGACCTCCTTTCAGCTTAGTGCAGTCTATATGCGTAACCCTGTACATTCTCTTGCCCCTACGGCCCAGCGTCCACATGACACCCCAAAGTCAGGTAATGGCCCCAGCGATGCAAAAATGAGACCCCCACTTGAATTTTAAGTGACGACTAAGTGTGAAGTAATGCCAATTTTTACGAGACAGCCCTGAGTGGAATATGTGATGAGGCAACCGTAAAGAGTTATGGGCATCCCGTTTTTCGGGGTGAAAAAAAAGGACTATGTTGTTTGTGCAAGTTTTTTTGGAATGTTAGTGTGTGATTTATATAGATAAATAAGCTGTTGCATGTAATTTCGTACGCGTAGACTTTCGTATAAACTTTCGATTCTATTTTGCCCTCCTTAAAAAAAAAAAAAAATTAGGCGACTTATTTAAATTTTTTGGGTATACACAATGTACAATGTGTACGGAAGCATTGCTGTTTTTAGGATTCCGTGCCCAAAGGGTGTAAAAGGAACCCTATTACTAAGCCTACTTTGTCTGTCTATCCGTCCATCTGTACTACCTTTTAACGGCTGTATCTTAAAAACCGCATTTTTTTTTTCAATTTCAGTAAGTTGCTTTGGTACAAAATTTGTATTTTACCCCTTTTGTATTATGCTATAAATTTCTATTATATTTATGCACTTGTCTCACCCTGATTTTTTCCCGTTCTGGTAAAAAAGGAACTTGGAATAAACTTTGAAGATGCATACCTCTTTTTTCTTATCCTGTTTATATGTGCAATGTTTTGTTGTGTGATATTTTTTTACTTTTAAGGATCAACCAACATAATATAGTTACATACAAGTAATTTTATTTTATTTATAGAAATGAAACTTCTTACGCGACTTCCAACACGGTTACGTTAAACGTTTAACGCTACCATGGAGAGGGAATAGAAAAAGACAGAGTGAGAGTTTTAGATGCCATCGATGAGGAAATGTTGAAACTAGTACATCCTTCTCATAGTTTATTAGTTCACTATTATTTGCATAGATGGCAGAACATGCGACTTCCAACAAGGTTGCGTTAAACGTTTAACGCTACCATGGAGTGGGAATAGAAAGAGACAGAGCGAGAGTTTCACTTCTTCCGCGCGGAGGGACTCCACGCACTATTTTTTTAAATTTATAGTTACATACTACACACAATAATGGGGCTTCACGGAACGGTGATACTAGATCAAAAGGAAGTCATGATAATTGTTATGACCAACTTTTACCATTTCCATAATCGTAAAAAAATCTGCTTTTCTAGGAAAATTTAATTTACACTTAACGAAATGTATATAACAAAAATAGACCACTCAATTTCAACATACATTTTTCAACAAACGCATTTACCTAGATTAAGTCACAAAATCCCTGAAATTAGTCACTCCTCCCCAAAGCCACAGCTTAATAACTAGCAACAAACCCAAGTCACAGTTTCAACTGTAGTTACTATACACCAGCCGCAGATTAGGGCACAGTTACTATAGCCCAAAGGCACCTTTTAATAAAACCGTGTTACTTGTTAACGCGAGAATAAACGGGCGATCCACGAAAATACGACGCCGAGAATGTTTTAATTTTGAAAAGATTGTTATCTTGTCCCTGTCCGTTATTCTTTGTCTTCATTATTTATTCGAGATTTTTAATTAAAATAGTTCTTGGAGGTAGCACGAACAAGCTTCCGTGAGGTGGGCAGGGTTGCCAGGCCTGGTTAAAGTCCGAAAACAGTTTCCTGGCCACTGGTTACTTGTTTCTTGCACTAAGAAGGTCTTTATGTAGAATATTTTGGCCATCGTCCAAAAGCTCACAAGGCAAGTGATTATTGTCAATTTTTTTAATTTCAGCTGTGGTCATCCCATTGCAGGGCCTCCTTTTCTGCCATTTCTCTCAGCTCTGTGCTATGGTAGACCAGTTTTTTGCGTGGGAAGTCAAGCTCGTCCCGCTACCTTTTTCTATGCCTTCTAATTTTTTTAGTTATAGAAATTGGTATCATTATTATCAACTTAATATCATGTTATCACTGGTGTGATACAAGCCTTTTCTCAAAGAGAGAGAGGAAAATGATATGAATCTATGCTATGTCGATGACCAGCCCATAACCCCCTCCCCCATGTTTGACCCCTCAGAGAAACACTAAATATCGTTAGCGGTATGTACTTTATTATTCTTCAATATACTTAATTATTACCAAAAGTAAAGAAAGAAAGAAAGAAAGAAAGTAAATAAATTTTATTCGACACATTTTTTTTTTATCTAAACAACAAAACAAACATTTTTTAAGTTAATGTTACAATTACAATTTACATGTAACAGTTTTTAAACCCAATCTTTATGACAAATCGTCAAATACTTCTAAACAAAGCTAACAACATCATCCTGGCAACCTTACCCGAGATTTTAAAGTTGGCGTAAACAAAGTAAAGATTAATTACAAGGGGAATTGCTTTTGTTCTGTCGAAGTTTAATGCGGCAGTCATTCTGAGCTGATTTAATGACCGGGAAGAAATCTCTGGGACCTTATTCTCTATTTCACATGAGATTCTTTGCCAAAAACGCGTGACGTCATAATATAAAAATTTCATTGAAAAATGGAATCTGTGCCCCTATTTTCTATGCACATACATAATATATATACTCCTAAAGCGGCCGCGTTACATTATCTGCGTGGACTTGCTAATGTCAAGTTTGCTGACGGGGTTAAGTTCATAGCACGTGCGTTTGGAATTGTCAAAATAACATGGATCAGGCTAGCGTGTTTATCATAAAAAAACCGTGATAGCCTATTTAAGAGACCGCTAGACTTGAAAGCGTGAGGTCATGGTTTAAATCCCGGGCCCGTACCAATGAGCTCTTTGGAGTTTATGTACGGATTTTCATACCACTGGCTTTTCGATGAAGGAAAACATCGTGAGAAAACCTCCATACGTACGGAGATGAACTTTAATAGCATGTGTGAATCCACCAACCCGCAACTGGGCCAGGGTGGTGGATATGGCCTAATCGCCTTTTCGGTGGTAGGCCTAACTCCAGCAGTGGATTACTAAAAGGCTGCTAGCGTATTACTTGCGCGTTTGTCAAGAGAGTGTAATATCAAATAGGAAGACGCTTATGATGTATTTACCGTGCAACTTTTAAACATGGTTACCGCATTTTAACACGTTTACGAGGTGTTATGTGGTTTCATACAGAATTAGGATCCTGGGCGTTTATTATGAGACATGAAGTTAATCAATCAAACTGAACTGAACTATATAGTCGGAGTAACCGGCTTAATCTTACGTGAGTAATTCCTGTGTAATATAAATAAAATATATAAAAACCACGTCAGTTTACATAATAAAATTGAAAAAGATCATGTTTTCATTCAAATTTTTCAAACAATGTACTGCAGATAACTTAGATCGAGTATAAAGGTGTCTTCAGAAATCAGAGAGACCTGTTTTTTAAATCCCGAATAAGTTCGCCTGTGACCGCCTCGCATGCAGTTGTAGGTGGCGATGTGGTCGAAGATAAAGCACGCAGACTTTGATTTATATTTCTTTTAGATGTGCATGCTTCAATCATTTAAGAGCCCGTACCCTGCCACAGGCTATTTCATTCTCATGTTTTCAAAGATTTTGAGGACAAAAAGAACTGAGCCATTCTCATTAAAATAACATTGCATAATGTTTATCCTGGTTATTATTTTCTATTTTGTCGAGAGAGAAGGAAAATTCTTATAAAATAATAATTTTCCTTTTCCTTCGCCAAAGTACAAAATTATCATGAAGAAAATTACTTAAAAACAATTGCAACGTTTTGTCAAGGATAAAGCTCGTAAGAACAAAAAAAAAACTGAAAGAATAAATACAAAAAATTGCTGTAAAAATATTATGTCAACATAAAATTATCACCATCATATTTTTCCCCCTTGTCCCATTGGTAAGTTAAGTTTTCACAATAAGTCAAAAACACTTTCGGCAAAATAGCTTTCTCTAATGCAAACTTTGTCTGGTGCAGCAAAACAAAACAGTTCACTCAATAATGGATTCAAGAACTTAAAGAACCTCTGTCACCTCTCGTCGGGAAGTTTACTTGTTCGACGACGCTAATTCCCGGTGGGCCATATTGCAGATTAATCAACGATAGAAGGATAACTCTAAATCTATGCAAAACCACACAAAAATTATCAATCGGCAACCTAAATTAAGGTTAAGAGAGAGCAAGAGTGGCAACCCCATCTAAAAAAAACAACAGGCATACTAAGACAAGATTTTTCCACGGTGTGCATATTATAATATATACCTAATATAATGTTTTTCCCCAATGAGCGCATAAGATCACATCGAGGCGTGGCTGTGACGCGACGTGCACAAAGCGCGGTGGTCAATTTTGAACATAGCAAAAGTAAAAAAAATATAATCTACCTACAGTTTTTGCTACCGATTTGGCAAACTACCGTTTTTTTAAGTTTTCCACCTGTCTAATTCTAGTCTGTGCCTCAAGATGGCCCCAAGTTTTCAAGGTGGCACGTCGTTCTTAATTATTCAGATGTCATCGAGATCTTGTTAGATTTTAGAGTTTGTTGTTATTAACGCAGTGCTTCCATTTTGTTGTGAGTTTAATATGAGTATAACTATTATGGAAAATAGGGCGCCGTTGCAATCGACCTTCAAAGAGCAGCCATAGTAATCTACATCCATGTATATAATTCTATTATAAAAACTAGTTGAATTCCACGGTGTTACCCGCGATTTTCAAATTTTTCCGCATTTAGGGGGATGCATACTATCTTCCTGCCAAATTTCGTTAACATCGGTTTAGCCATTTATTCGTGAAAAGCGAACAAACATCCAGATAGAGAGACAGAGTTACATATTTCGCTTTTATAAGATTAGTAAGGATGAATTCCTATTTACCATGGTCACGCCATAACTAAATACTTGAGAATGACTTTACCGATTTCATTCATCTTTTTTTAAAGTTTTCTAATACTTTTTATAAGGTTCTAACGGAATGAAAAATTAAGAAAATTGCGTAGAACATTGGAAAATTTCAGAAAACTTAACGTTTTTAACTTTGCGCGTTTGTCAGTTTTAAGACAGGAAAACGTCTGTCGGGTCAGCTAGTCTATATTAATATTATAAAGAGGAAATATTTGATTGTTTGTTTGTTTGCATTGAATAGGCTCAGAAACTACTGAACCGATTTAAAAAAAAACACTGTTTGGAAGCTACACTATCTCCGGGTGACATAGGCTATAATCTATACCCATGCAAAGCTGGGACAGACCGCTAGTCTATACTAATATTATAAAGAGGAAAGATTTGATTGTTTGTTTGTTTGCATTGAATAGGCTCCGAAACTACTGAACCGATTTGAAAAATTCTTTCACTGACGGGAAGCTACACTATCCCCGGGTGACATAGGCTAATCTATACCCGTGCGAAGCTGGGGCGGACCGCTAGTAATTAATAAAAAAAGTAATTTCAAGATGTCATATTATATCAGCAAGGTTAACTCCCTATATTATTATAGGCTTCCTATAAATCTTTATATTCGCGAACACGGGAATATTGTGTATATTATCGTAATCAGCTATCTTAGTCCATTGCTGGACATTGGCATCTCCTTAGTCAGTCCAATCATTGGATTTTTACTTCCAGTCACTACTAATTGCCTTGTGTATAGCGTCACTTCATCGAGTCTCTGGGTGTCCTACCCTACGTTTGCTGATTCGTGGTTTATGAGCAATTATCAGTTCTGCGATGGGTATGACCGGCCCACTGCCACTTACCATACAACCAGTCACTAATAATAAGCTTGCTGTAATATTGTTGAGCTATGTCAACAACTGGTTCTCTGGTGAATTACTGCGTCCCGGATACGATCCATCAGAGAAACGCCGAGAATAGCTCTCGTGAACTGTGTGCACCACCTAGTTTTGAGTACCTACCTGAATAATAATAAAACTACGGCCCTGTATCATCATCATCATCATCATCAGCCGGAAGACGTCCACTGCTCAACATAGGCCTCCCCTTTAACCTCCACACTGAACGACAGCCTGCCTTTTGCATCCACTGGATGCCAGCAACTCTCACAATGTCGTTGTTCCATCTAGTGGGAGGCCTACCTACGCTGCGTCTCCGGTTTGTGGTCTCCACTCAAGAACCTTTCTTCCCCTGCCCTGCTGCTACAGCCCTGTTTAAACTATGTCGGTGCATTCGGTTCTCTGGTGAATCACTTTTTTCAAAATCCATCAGAGAATCGCCGAGAACAGCTTTTGTGAACGGTGTGCACCACCTAGCTTTTGAATAAATAATAAATAACTAAACCTAGTATAGCTTAAGCTATATCGGTGTCTTTGGTTCTCTGGTGTATAACTTCGTTCCTTGTACGGCCCATCAGACAAACACCGAGACTCTTGTGAACTCTGTGAACCACCTTAGTTTTCGAGTAAGCAATAAAAAGCCTGAAGCCTCGTATAATCTGCTGTCCTTGGATAAACTGACAAACTTACCAACATTGATACTAAGAACATGCCCCACTTACACAATATTTCCGAAACAAAAACTACAATCGCAAAGAACTTTAATATACCGTTCTGAGTCCACTTTACAACAATACAACTTAGCTGAAACTTTAGCTTTAAACTGGTTGCCTATTCTGGAACTACACGATATTTATGCTCGTTTTCACTAACCTTAGGAGTTGCCTAAATCAGATGCCTAAATATATAGGAGTTGCCTAGGGCAAAAAAACTCTTCACCAAACGTTTCACCATACTTTAGGTGATAATAGTGACGTTAGGCATCAATTAAAGTTACGACACTGATTCGGGGGTATATGATGCAAGGCAACTTTTTTTTACTCACTAAAATTTTTAGGGTTCCGTATCCAAAGAGTGTAATCGGAACCCTATTACTATGCTACGCTGTCTATTTGTCTTTCTGTCTGTCCTACTTTTTATCGGCAGTATATTTTGAACCGTAAAAGACAGCCAGTTGAAATTTTCCCTATTTGGAATGTTATTATAAATTATATAATGTACTAGCAACGCACCCCGGCTTATCACGGGTGTAAATCTTTTTTTTGCACCTTGGGTTACATTATTGTAGTTTTAGTAAGCATCCCCTCTATTTAAAAAAATATAATATAGCCTGTCACCGGGGATAGTGTAGCTTCCCAACAGTGTTTTTTTTTTTTTCAATCGGTTCCTTAGTTTCGGAGCCTATTCAATGCAAACAAACAATCAATCAAATCTTTCCTCTTTATATTTTTTTTTTTATAATTTTTTTATTTTCACTTAGTGGTATTTTTGGGTTTGTATCCACGGATCCCGGTATCGGTTTGATTAGCCACGGATCCGGGCGAGTTGTATCCACCAATACCGTGATCAGGTTCCTTTAAAAAAAAAAAAAACATTTTACCCGCTGGTAACTGGTGGTATAAGGGATACCGGTCCCTTCAAAAAAGTTTAAATGCGCGAGTTTGATAGCCGCACGTTACAGCTTCAAGAGAAAAAATATAGAGTGTGGCTGTTATATCGATTAACGCGAAATAAGTCCCTGTTCTGCTTCCAGCACTTCGAAATCGCTGTGTATTATGAAACTTTATCGCTCTTTGAATCAGCTGGGGATGAAACTAAAATATACTCTTAGTTAGCAGTTGAGCGCTTTATGTTTTATGGTTATTAATTAATGGATGGGCGTACCTATTTCGCTTTCAACAGTTTTGAAAGTAATTATACTTTGCACGATTGGTCGAGTTGGCCACTAGAAAAGTAGGTAAAACAAAATGGGGTCGTCAACTCAGCTGCGCGGCCGAGTTTAGTGCCACCGAGTAGACCCCTAACTCGAAATATTTGTGAACTAGTTTCAGACGTTTCCTTTGTTTTGCACCATTAAAGCCGCGCTCACCGGCCAGTGCAATACAATAGATGCGCTCCTTGACAGCCAAGAGTGCCGCGCGTGAGGCTTAGCGCTAACGTGAGTGAGTGAGCATTGAGTGTGTTCGTCTTTACGCACTCAAAATTTATCTACGTGTGAAAATACACACTTAAGAAAGTAAAGTCACAATTCGCTTGTACGCACATTTCATACTTGTACAAGCCAATTTCATAAGCGTTATTTTCATTTATATTACACGGGAATTACTCACGTAAGATTAAGCCGGTTACTCTGACTATAGTTTCAACCGCATGAGGCGGCCTTTTTCAAGGTGAATGTGCGCGCGCGGCTGCGTCTCGCTTTGCTCTGATCTTACGTGAGTAATTTCCATGTAATATAAATAAAATGTGTGAAAAACACGTCAGCTTCCATTATAAACTTTTTTATTTAAAAATCCTTTAAAAAACAAGCCTTTTTTGTATTCTTTTCAGCAAACCCAAACGTGGGTATCACCTAAATCATGGTGGTAAATAAAAACATTTTGTCCGCCATTTTAGGTCGCCTGCCATATTGAATTTATTGAAAGAAAAAGTTTGAAAGACAAACCCAACGAACCCAAACTCGACGGAATTACGTAGTTTTGTTTAGGAGTTCCTAAGGGGATCTTCTGTCTCCATCATCAGACTAGCTTGATGGTTCCATTGCAACATTTGCCAACATTGCATTGTCACCTATAAGTATTACACTGGTTGAAACTATCACGGTCGTTCACTAAAGTATCATCATCATATAATAATATACGGGATATTTACCGTGGTAAGGTTGTGGAATGAATGTCTTCCCGTGAAAATGGTGCATGTAACGCCAAAATATCAGGAGCTCATTCCACAACCTTACCACGATAAATATTCCGTAAATATTCATGGATCACACACACACACATCACATCAGCAGCCATCAAACGTCCACTACTGGACAAAGGCCTCCCTCTTAAAGAGGGGTGTTGCCATAATCCCCACGCTTAGCAGGCGGCTTGGGGATCGACCTATCATGATATTCATGTATCATTCATGATCAAAAGATACCAAAACAATAATTTTATTCGAGTCGCCTATGAATGTGCATCTTCATGCATGTGATCAAAGGATACGCAAATAATATTTAAATGGAGTCGCATAGGGTCACCCAGGTGATTACATTCCCAGGTGATCAAAATTGACTAAAGAATTGACTTTTATCACCCAGGTGAATAGACCAACTTTACATAAGTATGCCAAATTTCAGCTCAATCTGTTGAGGATAACTGCGACCTTATTACAGAAGTTTGATTGTGATCGAGATTGCATGCCGTCCCGTTCGCATCTACTTACTCGCACCACTTGCGGAAGAGAGATGGCACACGATCGCGATTACAATCCGAATCATCCATAATAAGCAATCTGGTCTAAAATTCAGTTGCAAGATTTGTCCCACCCACATGAACATACTAAAAGGACAATTTGAATAAATTAAGCGTTCAATAAAAGCTTTTAAAAAGAGTATATTATTTAGCATATGAAAAGACCTTTTAGTCCATATTACAGGAAAATTAAATACAACAACTACAAAGGAACAAAAATAGATGTTCAAACAGTGTGTACGAGAGAGGGCGAATCAATAGACCTTCCCTTCCGTGCCATAATCCCTATCGTTCAATTTAATATCAATGGCCGATAACACTTACACCGCATTAGCTTTCAGGTAAGATGCTGCCAATATTTGAAGTACCTACAGTCATCTAGAGATGCTATAAACGTGAGGTGACAATATGAAAACGAAATAAATAGGACATGCACAGACAAAATCACAGAGAAAAATTTATATGGCATAAGCAACTGGTCGCAGTGACTTCCAATAGGCATGTTTTCTAATTAATTTAACACCTCATATTAAAGCTGATAAATAGAGCCCATAAACGAAAACAAAATCAAAATTATTTCAAAAGTAAATTAGTTATACCTAAGTATTTTAATTTCATGCTAGTCAGAGAGTGCACGTTATGACGTCATATCGTGCGCACACCATACAAATACTAGACTAACACACGCGCGGAAAAGAGACAGAGAATTCGCTGTCTATTCCCACCAAAAAAATTCAACGCTTCATCATCATCAGCCAGAAGACGTCCACTGCTGAACAGAGGCCTCCCCCTTTAACCTCCACACTGAACGACAGCCTGCCTTTTGCATCCACTGGATGCCCGCGACTCTTACAATGTCGTCGGTCCATCTAATGGGAGGCCTCCCTACGCTGCGTCTTCCGGTTCGTGGTCTCCACTCCAGAACGCTTATAGCGGTCGCTTATAGCTCATAAATTTATCAAGATAGTGGGCTCAACTATAGGCTTAGGCCAGCACCCAGGAATAACGAAAAAAAAGAACCATACCTCAGTTCCTGTAACTTTATTGTTACTCGAATTACTAACAATCTTTTCACTACGTGCTAACTAAAGAATATTTTCACGATTGGATTTACTGCTACCTACATGCGATTAACTACTAATAATTATTATCCTTTGCTGTGTCTGTCTGTTACCTTCAAACAACCATTATGACTGAGCCGATTTTGATAACACTTCAAAAACAATCACGCTTATAAAATAGGTACCTTTTGTAATTAAATATTGAAACTGGAAAACTGCAGGTTAAATCGTAGAGTTAGCAAAAAACTCGACCTTTTTTGTAGAAATTTATGATTGAAGAACATTTTGCGCTAACAAAAAAGCTTATGAAAAACTGTTTTTACTTCTCTTAAACTTATGGCCACGCTAGCCATAACTTTGTGGAAACTGCCCATAAGCGATGCCTTAAGGAAAAAACGCTGTGGAGCGGTTTTTTATCTTCCAAAGCTTGTGATATGATCTGTAAGACTTTTTCATTCATTTTAGAATATTTTTAGTCAGTGGCGGCGGCTTGAAATCTTAAGAAGCTTTTTAGACTTTTAGACGACGTTGTTTCAGGTTTACTGAAAATATTATGACAGTGTAATACGTATTTTATAAAGTGGTTCTGTGGGCAAAGTATGAATATTCAATACGTTATTACAATGATGTTATATAGGTAGATACGCTGTTTTAAACTATCACGGTTGTTCACTTAAATTACATGATTATTTACGGGATATTTGCCGTGGTAAGGTTGTGGAATGAGCTCCCGATATTTCAGTGCAGTTACATGCACCATGTTCACGGGAAGACTGAAGAATGCGGATGGTGCTTTTTAACTGTTAGACCAATCACCAGCATTCTTCAGTCTTCCCATGAGCATGGTGCATGTAACTGTGCCGAAATATCGGGAGCTCATTCCACAACCTTACCATATCCCGTAAATAATCTTATAACTTTAGGTAGATACGTTATACCGAAGTATGCGTGGCAATACAAACTGAAGTTAATTAGCTTGAGTGAACTCAGTCCGTCCTATGTCTGGAAACAGCTGGCCGCTCATATAGGTGTGAGCACTAAACAGTATATCTCATTCTGACAACGAGGTTCTATATGTATATCTCTGATATATTTTAACCTACTCAGCGATAGAAATAAAGTTCCGTAAGTTGTATGGGTCCTATGTAGGTAGCTATAGTAAAATATCGCCATGTTTTTGTGCTTTTTAATGAGTATGACGTCTCCATTGGTAAAACTCATTGCGTAATTCCATACAAATTAGATTTCCAAAATTTAAAAAACTTATGGGTTAAAAAAGTATCGTCGCTTTCTATCAGGTGAGGATGTGGCCAAGAATAGACATTTTTCTATATAAATAATATGTTTCTAAGGTAACGTTTATTCGTACTATGCCCACAGTTAGAACACAAACATGTTAATACGTTACGATATAAAAGGTACTAAAGAATAGCGTGGTATCTCAAACGGTGGTGGAGTCCTTAGGGTCCTAAAGATTCTTGTGGAGTCGTACACACGCAATCACCTTGAAGAAGACTGCCGAATGCGGTTGAAACTATAGTCAGAGTAACCGGCTTAATCATACGTGAGTAATTTCCGTGAACTATAAATAAAATATGTGCAAACCAAATCAGTTTCCATGGTCAAATGTAAAACCTCATTGCAAAAATAACCATAGGTACCTATATTTTTCTTAGTCCGTTTGTTAACTTTACGTGCATAAAAAATTTATGTAAGTAAAACCAGGTCACGTGAAAATACCGGAAAATCAAGAATGAAACCAAATGGCTGAATTATCTCTTCATTTTTTATTAAAAGAGGCACGTCTGCTTGTAAATATGGTTTTGACATAAAATCGATTTGAATTAAAAACGTTATTTGAAAACAATTAAGACGCAAGAAAGTAAATTGAAACATAAAGAATGGGCCACAAATTCGCGGAGCATTCGAAATGAGATGCGGAAGTAAGGAGGATTTTACACTGGAATTTAATAGCGCAGTCACAGAAAAGATATTTTTTTTGTTTAAATTAGAACAGCTGTCAAGGCATTTTTGTAAGAAATTTGTTGTAACCAGTTGCACCCATAAAAACGAAACATCAGTCATTCGAAATCAGTTAGCAACTGTGATGCGGACAAGGAACTTTGAGACCTAACCTAAAAAGGTAAGCGAGGATGCGGAGTTCAACGCATTGACATAAATAAGAACGTCCAAGCAAGGTTCTGTCATAATGCCTGGTAACAGATTTTCCTTCTCATTTGCGTTCTATTTACTTCTCTTTTCTGAGAGCGCAGTTCACAATTATATAGCCAAATTATGTTTATATTCAAAATGTTACCAAATTCACTAATTATAACCGACTTCAGGAAGGAGGTTCTCTATTTAGTCCGTACTATTAATGTTCTTTTTTTTAATCAAATAATAGGCTTACTTTTTCCGCAAACTCGCCTGATGTTAAGCGATGATACTGTCTAAGGTAGAGCACACTTGCCTAGAATAAATTAATTCACTCGCATTTTGAAGAAACCCAAATTGCAACTACGTATATATTGTACTACATGTACACCGATTTATTTGCTATTTGTGAACCGATATATGTGATTATTTTTTTATTATGCAGAAAAAACTTTTGATATGATTGCACAAAAATTTCATTGACTTTGGTTGAGTAGTTTTTAACCAGCTCAAATAAAACGAATAATTTTGTTCGGCGCTTTCTAATTTTGAAGTCGGTTTTGTGTATCTTCTCTACATAGTATAAATTGAAGTAGCTTTCCTCGTCTGTCTGTCTGTCTGTATGGCTGCTAACTCCTCCTAAACCACGAAACGGATTTTGATGCGGTTTTCACCATCAGTTAGATACATTTTCACGGAAGGTTTATATATATTATAACTACACCCACATTTAACCCACCTCCCACCCCACACATTTAACACCCACATTTAACATTATAAGGTACGATTACATATGTAGGTATGATTACTACTTATATCATAAACTACTTATACCTACCTACCTAGTTAAATCAAAATGACAAATCAATACAAAAAGTGTAACAAGTGTACCTACAATATTTTGTCATGGATAATGTAAGTAATAATAGGCTAAGTTTTTTGAGAAATAAAATATTATTTATTTATTTATTTATAACCCACCCCGGCTTTGCACGTAAATTACACCCGTGCGAAGCCGGGCGGACGGGTCGCTAGTTGTAGATAATTTTAACTAATAAACGGCTATCACTCTCGGGTATAGAAATCAAAAAATTAAACGTTCAACGTCGTTGAATCACGATCACATTAGTTGCTATAGTAATTTTGTAGATTATTGTGAAAGTGGATACTACGAATTGATAAATGTATAGAATTAGAAATGAGTCGGAAAATTCCCTACGGACCGGCTACTGAGACGCACTGGCCCGTACGTCATTCCGACAGGCCGATAAACTTACCTATATACATGACCAAATGATACGACAATTAAAACGAGAGAGAGATAGAGAGTGAGAGAGAAAGAGATATACATAAAGAAAGTGTCTGATAGCTACAATAATCAAGTATTCTTCTCTTCTCTATCTCTACATAGTATAAATTAAAGTCGCTTTCCGCGTCTGTCTGTATGTCTGTATGGCCGCTAACTCCTCCTAAACCACGCAACGGATTTTGATGCGGTTTTCACCATCAGTTAGTTACATTTTCACGGAAGGTTTATGTATATATAACTAGCGACCCGCCCCGGCTTCGCACGTAAATTACACCCGAGCGAAGCCGGGCGGGCGGGTCGCTAGTTAGATACAAAAGACAGTCATCTGTGACAACGAAAAAGAGAGAGAGAGAGAAAGAGACAGAGAAAATACGTTGCTTTCAAAGGACACCTGTCGTCGGTGTGAAGTAGAAAGAAAATTTTATTTAGAAAAATAAAAAGATCTCACGATCAAAGTACTTAAAAATGTCTTCTTGAGAAGTATCTTGTAGACAATACGTCATGTTTTAACAGAAACGTGCTTTGTCCTAGTTTTCCTCGTCAAAAAGTACCTTAATGGTTCAGGCGTCTGGTTTTTAATTAACATTTTGTTTTAAACTTGAGATATCTTTTGAGAGACTGCCTCTCGCATGGCCGGAAAAATACACGGCCGTGGTTTTAAGATGCTTAAATTAAATGAATGATGCTATGTTTTTTTGGTTAAACGCGAGAGCAGTCCTGTGCTAACTGTAAAGTAGTAGTAAAATTATATATTTCACTATAACAGTCTTGGAAAAAGAGGAAAAAGATAAAGAGCATTAGAGAAAAATAATAGAGCAACAACAAATTGTATGTCAAGTATTTAAACGCGCGTTAGAAATGGTTGAAACATTATGCTATATTTTTTGGTTTAAAACGAGAGTATTAAGAGTAGCATCGTCTTAGTGGTTTTTTTAAAGAGAGAAACTTCAAAAAATTCCATTTTGCGAGTCTTCATCGAACGCAACGACTAAAAACAAACCACCGAATTCATTTGGCCCTAACAATCCCTACAAAGGCTCCATTGAAAATCGAAAACGGGGAAGTAACAAATGTCCTACAAAAAGGCCGGCGCATAAAAGGACGGCTATATTAATGAGAAGAACGGCCAGTCATTAAGTTCAGTTAACAGGATTCTCGGTGTCACTCTGGAGTGTTTGTGACGGAATGAATTTTCTTCGCCGTTTAACTTCCCTAGAGATTTATTGGCTTGTGTTTATGGGGGCTGCCTTTTGTTTGAAAGAGTAGTGTTTTTCTGAACAAGAGAAGTGAAAGACTGGTAAAATTGTATTAGTTTTCCTGTTAGTTTTATTCTACCAGAATGTCTGGTTGATAAGCGTGGTCAAACTGCTGGCGTATAATTGCCATTCAACGTGGTAATTCCGTCAGCATGCTAGCTGCACTTCCAACTGGTAGTGAACATTTCAGGTTTCATTGCGGTGACACAGATAAAATATTTTTGCTATGAGGATCGTCATTATCATCATGATTTGGTAATGTCATCAGCATGCTAGCTTCGCTTCCAACTGGTAGTAAACGTTGCAGATTTAATTGCGTTGCCTCAGATAAAATATATTATATGCTCTGAGAATCGGTATCATCATCACCATGATGTGGTAATGCCGTCAGCGTGCTGGCTGCGCTTCCAACTGGTTCACAACACACACACACACAGGTTTCATGTCGGTGGCTCTTATAAAATATATTTGCTCTGAGGTTCGTCATTATCATGATATGGTAATGCCGTCAGCATGCTGGCTGCACTTTCAACTGGTAGTAAACGTTGCAGATTTAATTGCGGTGGCTCAGATAAAATATATTTTCTCTGAGGTTCGTCATCATCATGATATGGTAATACCACCAGCATGCTAGCTGTGCTTCCAACTGGTAGTAGACGTTGCAGGTTTCATTGCGGTGGCTCAGATAAAATATATTTGCTCTGAGGTTCGTCATCATCATAATATGGTAATGCCGTCAGCATGCTGGCTGCGCTTTCAACTGGTAGTGGACATTGTAAATTTCATTGAGGTAACTCAGATCAAATAAATTTGCTCTTAAGTTAAAATAAACCAAAAATATGATAATATTCTATCACCATTAAACAATCTCTGCGGTCTCTTTTAGGTCGTCTGTCCGTCTGTCTCTCTCTCAAAGAGACCGCAGGGAAACGCTGGATGCAGGCCGCTTCCAACCGGCCCTTTTGGAGATCGATGGGGGAGGCCTATGTCCAGCAGTGGACGTCCTATGGCTGAAATGATGATGATTAAACAATATACCACCCATGCAATCATCAGATAGGTACGGAAAGCAACCCTTATCCTTATTTATCCTTCGTAATCTCCGAAGAAACGTCGTGTTTATCATACGTGTTAATACCTCGGAGGCAGAGATTATTTTCTGCACCTTTGTCTCTAATTAATCATCTCTGGTCCCTTTCTTTTATATTATGTTCGTGAATGTTATCAGAGCATTGTTTCGTTTAGGAAAAAGATAAAAAATGTTGTTCGTTGAGTCTTGATATTTACTTTGTATAGGAAAATTTAGGACAAAGGAATTGGAATAAACGTTGACAAGTAGATATTTCTAATTAAAAATATCTAAAGCCAAACGTCTACCGAAGAGTCGAGGGGGTGTCGTCCACCCACGACACGACCAGAAAAGAAACTGGTATATGCCTGGTAACAAATGTTTCTTCTCTTTTCCATACTATTCCCTTCTTTTTTCTGTGATGGAGTCCAAGCGGGGGTTGAAAAGTCTATTCAAATTGGGAAAAGTTGCATTTTACGGCTGTTTCACTTGTCCCACCCAGCTATCGCACCTGTGACGGAATAGTGTAATTTTTCCCACTTTTCCGGGGTGGATGAGTGAAATGGTATATTTATTTCGAATTTCTAGATCCCATAGATGAACGTTAAATTTTTAAATTTAAAATTAAACAAGGGTATCCGGCCTTGTAGTTAATTTTAAATTTTGGCTCGCCTAGTTTCATGTTCCGCAAAATTTATGGATATACTGATATTTACTTCGGGATACCAGGGTTGTTCCCATAGTAGATGTTGTTTATAATGATGGGTACTATGGACCCCTTTCGGATTAGTACACCCTTTCCGCGTAACTCTGTATACTATAGTAGCATGAGACAAAATACATCTAAACAAGCCAAATTTTGATGTATGAATTCTTTCTGACCCTTTTATTAGTAAAAGATCCAACGACAGACCATTAACAACGACATAGCATTCAGTTGGAATATAACCGATCCGTGTCTGTCTGCACCCGGACAAATTGCAAGTGTCAGCGACTCCAGCCGGCGTTAATCCGGTGATCTGATGACTTCCGGCCAGCTTTCGGATGCACTTCTGACCCGATCTGTCCGTTCATGTGGAATCAACTCGCTTCAGGCGGCATGTGGTGGTTACGTGAGATATTTCAAAAGACAAAACCTTAAAGCCAATCTAGGCTGCGAGTTTACCATCATACTTACGTGTTTCTTTGTTGGCAACAACAAAGCAACGGATCGACGAGATTTTCCATAGAGATAGCTGGAGGCCCGATAAGTGAAATACAATACTTTTTACCCATTTATTTATTTTGTTATTAGGCACTCATAACAAAACAGATACAATAACACGCTAAGAATTTTGTTCTGTGTTGTTGTGTTGTGTTAGTTTTGTTTTGTTCGTTTTTTACGTTTTTCGTTATCTCAGGCAAGTTTCCGAGAAGCTACAACATGGGGTTCTTCAAAAGGCGAGTTAATAGAGTCCTTAAGGGTTGGCAACGTATTTGTGATGCCTCTGGACTTACAATAGTATCCATAGGCGACGGTGACTTCTTACCATCAGGTGGCCCGTCTGCTTGTTTGCCACCTATGAGATTAAAAAAGTCACAGTTCCTTTGGAAATGTCCACGCGGGTGAAGGCGCACATTGTGATTTAAAAAAGAAATATATATTTAAAAACAAGCTTGGTTTGAAAGGTTCTTGAGTGGAGACCACCAACCACAAATCACAGCGTAGGTAGACTCTTACCGGATAGACCGACGATACGGTGACAGTCACGGGCATCCAGTTGATGCAGATAGCAGGCTGTCGTTCAATATGGAGGTCTAAGGCCTATGGGAGGCTTATTTACAGCAGTTGGTGTCTTTTGGCTGCTGATGATGATTATGTATATTTTTTTTTTTCATTCATTACAACTATTTTCACAGGATTAACCTAATACAATAGTGTAGTTTACAAGTTAAAATTTTAAGAAATTAATTATAATTATAAATACATGCATCAGATTAGATTAAATTAGATTATAAATGTCATTATATTAAAGTAGTCCATAAATCAATTCTTCAATTATTAATTAATTCATAACACAAATTCGACAAACCGATGGGGAAGAAAGGTTCTGGAGTGGAAACCACGAACCGGAAGACGCAGCGTAGGGAGGCCTCCCACTAGATGGACCGACGACATTGTGAGAGTCGCGGGCATCCAGTGGATGCAAAAGGCAGGCTGTCGTTCAGTGTGGAGGTTAAGAGCCTCTTTTACCAAATTTGACGGTTTTAAATCAATTTTATTCAGTTGAATTACAATATTTCTGCTGGAAAAAAAATACATGTCACAGATACATCTGTGTTAGAATTTATGATTTGGTTCAAAACAAGATAGAATAAACTTGCCTCGATCAAAAAAAAAATTAAACAAAGTCGACTTAGTTTTTTTTTCATTTTATGCTCTAATGAAAGCTCGTAACAACCTGGAAATTGCATGTACTGAAAGGCAATTTTATTTTTAAAAAAGTTTATGTGGATAGATTTTTGATAGTGAATAGTGTCGTTTTTTAGTGAAATTAAAAGCGTAAAAATTACGCGAGAATTTTGGCGCGCCACGTTCAGTGCCGCGCCAGGCGTCATCGAGCTCGGACCTATGCTCGTTTTGTCGTTGCACTCCCCCCGCGGGCGTCCTGACTCTAGCGTGGCAATATAAATCATCGCTATAACTTGGCGGGGGCTGAGACAGCGTTTTGTTGCCTACGCGACTCGGATAACCGCCCGTTAAAGGGGGAGGCCTATGTTCAGCAGTGGACGTCTTCTGGCTGATGATGATGATGACAAATTCATAACATAAATGAAACAATACCGCCTTTTTAAATTCTACAATAGAACACACAAATAGGTCTATTTTCTTTGCAATTTGATTTAGTGCTTGCAACATTCGAATCAGTGGGCTCTTAGCAAGTAAGTTAGTCATACGAAGATGAACATGGGAAGTTTAATAAAAGCTTTTAAAAACAGTCTTGTTATTTCTTTGTTTTTAAGGATCTCTATTGTAGTTTGTATCACATAAAGCGTTACGTTGATATATTTGACATCGACGTCTTCTATCTCTCAGGATAACGGGAACCAATAATTCTATTATTCCGTGCTAGCTATACCGACGTACAAAATCTAGGTCAATATTATAACAGAACTGACCTCGCATTTTCCGGATAGAATGGTCTCGGTCAAAATAGCGTTGCATAGTTTTGCTTCGCACTCGCTACTTTCACGGGCTTACTAAAGCTTGCTTGCATCACAAATAAAATCTAATTTAAATCTAGATTTTACTAAATTTTACATGAGATTTGACATTTGAATTTCGTTAAATTGATATTTAAATCTTTTGTACAACGACTTAGAATCGTTAGATAAGTTAATATATACTTAAAACTGCTGTATCATCTTTTCGCTGACGGTAATTATAACGCGTGAAAATGAAACAGAATTGTTTTTATGGTACATTGCATTGTGTTCTGTTGTTTGCAAGTTGAAGTTTAGTGTTCCATGCATCCGATTTTATCCCATCTCATTCTTTCATCAGTTGCTCGTAAGATTTTATTATTAGTGACTAGTAGGCCGCCCCTGCTTCGCACGGGCGAAGCCGGGATATATAGCCTATGTCAACCGGGGATAGTGCAGCATCCCAACAGTGAAAGAATTTTCAAATCGGTTCAGTAGTTTCGGAGCCTATTCAATGCAAACAAACAAACAATCAAATATTTCCTCTTTATAATATTAGTATAGATATAACAGCTGTTACCTAAGTTTCCTTAAGTAAATATACGTACTTTGGAATAAATTTAGATTTTGATTGTGCAAAGAGTATAATGTATAGTAAAAAATCTTATAAAAGGCGATGTGTGTATGTATGTTCCCTATAGTATCCAATACGGCTGGAGTGATTTTACGGGACCTACAATGGCAGATAGCTGATGAAATGAGTAGTAATTCACGTGGGTGAAACTGCGGGGCGCAATTATAGTAATAAATAAAACTCTATGACTGCAGAGTTTTATTTACGTATTTTTTGTTTTATTTTACATTAGGTACAGATCCATTTTTCGCAGAAACTTCTGCGTAGAATGGTCTTGTACTTAATGGAAAGACTGCGTTGGAGAAAAAACTAAATTTAGACATATATTATGGACGATTACTTAACTGCAATAACAAAAAATCTACATGAAAATATTTTCATTTTATAATTCACAGTAGAATATCGAAAAAATTTCTACAATAATTTAATTCAATGTTAAATTACGCTATAGTCTAAACTAATCTCGTCAAAATCAGTCTATTTTATGTGACCCGCCCGCCCGCCTGGCTTTGCACGGGTGTAATTTACGTGCGAAGTCGGGGCGGGTCGCTAGCTATGTATATAAACCTTCCGTGAAAATGTATCTAACTGATGGTGAAAACCACATCAAAATCCGATGCTTGGTTTAAGAGGAGTTGGCAGCCATGCAGACATACAGACAGACAGACGCGGAAAGCGACTTTAATTTATACTATGTAGAGATAGAGAAGAGAAGATAGAGAAAAGATAGAGAAAACAACACATAGGACAAACATTTTTATGTGATGAACATTTGCGTTTGTTCTATATCTGGTTGTTAATATCTATATAAGTATGTATTTAAAAGTATATATGTATGTATATCAGCCTCTGGCAGCCATAATTATCACAAGCTTTGCTTAGTTTGGGGTCAGATGACCGTGTGTGAAAAAAAATAATTCTAAATTTGTTGTGAAGGTACAGCAAGGCCAGCATTTTGCTGTAATATTAATTTTGAGTTACGGTAGTTGAAAAGTTGCCCGCAACTTTCAAAATGTTGAAAGCGTGTAACAGCTGTAAGTCGGATATAAGTCAGCGATTGTCATTTTCATAAATATGTATGAAGATAGAGACAAATTCAGGGAGCAGGCCTCGGAATTAATTTTTGGAATACAGAATGAGGTTAATTTTTTGCTAAATTGGCTGTCGATAACTTAATGGGCGATGAAAAGTAATATATTTGGTTAGGACGATTTCAGAAAATCAGTTTTGCTCTTTTTTATACTAAATTTTCGAAAAGATCGAGGAGGAACTGAAAGAGGGGAATTTGAGGGATCCGAGGGGAGAAGGGGACCCGGGTATGTCCTAAAACTGCGACCAGAACCACCGGAGGATGGGCAGCAGCATCCTATTAGTACACGGTGAACATACTGCGATCCCCAAGCCGCCTGCCAAGCGTGGGGATTATGGTAACACCCCTCTTTAAGAGGGAGGCCTTTGTCCAGCAGTGGACGTTTGATGGCTGCTGATGATGATGATGATGAGGGGAGAATTTGAAAATGAAGTACTATAATATTACCTCATTTTCAAATTCTGGTTCTGGTACGTATAGCAGGTAAAGCAGAGTATTAAGATTAGGTGGTAAGTAATAAAGAAACAAAAAATGTTTCCCCCTCGAACCATTCGAAAATTTAGTACAAAAAAGAGCAAAACTGACTCTCTGAAATCGCCTAACCAAATATATTTATAACTATATATTTTTACTCACAACATTCCCACATTTTCATACCACTGACTTTTCGGTGAAGGAAAATATCGTGAGGAAACCTGCATACGTACGGAGAAGAAATTCAATGGCGTATGTGAATCCACCAACCCGCACTGGGCCAGCGTGGTAAATATGGCCCAATCACCCTTTCGGAGGTAGGCTAAAAGTCCAACAGTGGACTGTTAAAAGGCTTACTATGATGATAATATGATAATATATTGTTTTCTTTCCCTTTTCCCCACCTTTAACAAAATAAGCATCTATAAACATAATAAAAGGCCTTTACTTACCGCCCCATAGCTTAAACGCCCTACATTATGCTTCGTACTATCTCAACGGTGTGAAACAATAACTCTTCTACTTAAATGCAGAGAAAAGTAGTCCTTATCTTATACAAGATAAGGTTGTGGTAAATGTTTTGTGTTCGGGAGACGCGAAAATGTACAGTGTGCTTAAAAAACCGCTTTCATTTGTCACCGGCAGATGCAGTCGAATCAGACGTGAGGGCAGGGAAACAAGCGTATAGGTTAAAATAAATAGCCAAGAGTGTGTCGTAAAGGAAGGAGTTCTGTAGCCAGAGCACTATAATAATTAAGGTCACATTCATAGTTCAGAAATTGGCAGTTATAGAAAAAATCGAACGAACGAAGCTACGTGGACTTTCCAAATTTCCGGGATGTGCCATCCTGACATAACATTATCTATACTAATATTATAAAGAGGAAAGATTTGATTGTTTGTTTGTTTGCATTGAATAGGCTCCGAAACTACTGAACCGATTTGCAAAATTCTTTCACTGTTGGGAAGCTACACTATCCCCGGGTGACATAGGCTATAATTTATACCCATGCGAAGCAGTGGCGGACCGCTAGTACTTTATAATTATGGTTTAGACAAAAATAAAACTACTTGGAATATTTTTTTATCATTTTACGAAAAGATCAATGACCTTTGAGCTAGAAAGTCTATAATTTATTGTAGTTTTATCGCTATATCTCAAAAATTTGTGATCACAAAATTTTCAAAGTAATTTTGAATAAAGGTTTTTAAAGAACATGTTCACGACCAATCGCAAATTTTGTTCAAAAATAATTTGGGGCAAAATATAATGCCCTTTACCTATATTTCTTTTTTGCTAACTGACAGCTGTTGGCAGTTATAGATGATTCGAGGCGTTTTAGAAACGAACAAGAACTCTTCAGCGTGTGCAAAGCATAGCTGGAGTTTTTGCGCCGACATTCAAAAATAAAATAGCCAGATTGTATTATTTTTAGGGTTTCGTACTCAAAGGGTAATAACGGGACCATATTACTAAGCCTACGTATGTCTGTTGTCCGTCTGTCCTACCTATTAACGGCTGTATCTTTCGATGTGTAATAGATAGCCAGTTGAAATTATCACAAAATGTGTTTACGGCGGATTAACTAACAAATAATAAAAAAGTCAAAAAATAAAAACGAAACGTATACAACAAACGTATTTTTTACGTATTATTGTGTTAGCTCTAATGTTAAAACGATAATACGTACAAGCGTCAAACTTGGGATGATCTTAGTATACACTAAAGTATAACAACAAATAATAATTAATGGCCAAACGCGAGTCGGTGTCAAATTTCTGTTAATTACCAAATTATAATTGTGTTATACTTGAGCGCCTGTAGCAAACTGCGTAGCAATTGCTTCGTCAATTTTGGAAGGCGTTATAATAACGAGTACTTTTGTGTACCTCAATAAATAAATAAATAAACAAGTTTAAACATGTAATTATGGTAAATTTTTACTTATTAAATGTTTAGAACGTGCTTGACTTTAGGCACGTGATTTAGTGATATGAAACGTGACTTTTGTTGTTGTTTCTAAAACTCCTTATAAGTCTTAATAAAATTTTCGTAACTGTATTGGAGCGTGACTTGAACTAAACGGTAAATTATTTTCTTGGTTTTAGCTGTGACTATAACAATATTTACAAAAAAAAATAGATGATTAAAATAATGTATGACAGTGGCAAATATACAAAACGTACGACGCCAAAAACCTCGAAGAAAAAAAAAGGAAATGAAAGCGCAAATCACAGGATAGAAGAAAGTTTGCTGAGCTGAGCCAAAGCTGAGCACTAACAGCCAAGGACAAACATTGAATGAAGAGACTTTAACATTATTCACCATGGTGATGTGTTTTTAAGGGCCTCTGACATGACTTACTATTGTATTGACATGACTTACTATTGCATTATTGCATCTAAACGCCTTATTCCTAGCCCCACCGCAACTGCCAGGTGATTGAACGCTGTCCTTTGACACGGCCCGGAGGAAAAATAATGCGGTTTTTGCGAATACCCCACGTAAGTATTATGGATGGCGCGTTTGCATTGCTTTATACCGACTGTGTGATTTTAATGTGGAACATTTGCACTGAGGTCTCAGGAAATGTGAAATGCAATGAAACCGGCAAAAATGCGGTGGAATATTTTTTCTTGCTGACATTTTTTGTTTATTTTTTGGAATGCCTTTTTGTGATAATTATCATTGTTGTTTAGGCCGGTTTCAAACCGAAGCGAGGCGTTACACACTTTGACTAGAACATCGTTTAACGCATATTGTTCCGTACGCTTGGGACTTGCCTCCGCGTAGATCTCGTAGTACGAACGACAGCTGTGACACCACACTATATTGCTTATTTTCTATATTGTCTAATTAGGCAAGTCTTATACTGGTAGTAGGTATAACCCTGCAACAAATTGTAAGACTAATATTTTGGCTTGATTTTTTCTTACGGTGACGTTTGGAACGTCGGTCGCACGTATATGATTTTAGAGCAGCTGCAGACACTAAACGCGACCACTGGTGGTTGTTACAAGCGCTGGATGAAACTTTTCATACAATTTGTATGGTATCGGCCAGTCTAGGGCAACTTCAATACAAATTTCGAATGCATGAAACGGGTGCGAAATCAAACTTCTACGTTATCCTACTCTAACGTATAAGCTAGTCTCTATAGGCGTTTCACTTCATCATAGGAGTCGTACCCGTTTCATAAATATTTTTCTCTATGGAAGTCCCACCTCTTCAGCGTTAGCGGTCATATTATTCTCTTTGGTATCGGCGCACACTGAAGTCTACAAAGGTAATCTATGCTTACACTACCCTGTCAACTATTTCTGACGGAAATTGTTTCACGAGAAAACATTGTACGCTTAATTGACGTTTCTAAGGTAAGCCATAAAAGCCTACTTAAGCACGTAGTGCTAACGTAAAACAAAGATCGTTGACACTGCACATCGCAGGTTGCACCGCGCGTTGTCGACGTATACACTATTGCGATGCCGCAACGCGTTTTGTTATATGCGTCGGTCTCACGTACCTAGTGTCCGAATACTACACGTACTATACGTGTCTTTCCGTTGTGACCTAAACAAAACCACAAGCCTAGACAAAAAAAAATATTCCACAAAATCGAATGTTACAAAAACTCGTAATTTTTTCATAGATTTCCAATATAAAAGTCGCATTTTGCTATTTTCTTTTGATCATATTACGTCCTGTTGTCGAATGTTATTACTGAGAAAAGCACAATATAAGTTAGTAAGCTAGTCGAGAAAGCTCTCAGCTTTCAACCCACAAACCTTTATAACGATAGACACCGTGACTTCACCTACTTAGCATGTCTGTGGCCTGTCTACAAGTCAATGCTCCAACTACCACGCCGCGTAATTCAGTTTGTTCTTCGTCGTCTTCAGACGTTAATAAAAAACCGGCCAAGTGTGAGTCGGGCTCGCACAATGAAGGTTCCGTACCACCACGTAACTAAAGTACACTACTACACTAAAGTACAAAAAACTAGTGCAAAAAGACAACACCCCATCAACGCCTAGGCGGTCACCCATCCAAGTACCGACCGCTCCCGACGTTGCTTAACTTCGTTGATCGTACGAGAACCGGTGGTAAACAGAAATTTGACAAAAAAATGCTTAATTATTTATTATTTAAGTATTGTTATACTTGAGAGTGTACTATAATCATGCCAAGTTTGACGGTTGTATTACCGTTTTTACATGAGAGCAAATACAAAAATACGTTAATAAAATAGTTTTTTGTATGGGGATCCCCTTTAGTTTTTACTTATTGACAATATTATTACTTCTTAGTTAACCCGCCGTTACATTACACATTCTGTTAAAATTTCAAAATAATCTATTATGCTTCGAAAGATAAAGCCTTTAAAAGGTAGGACGGACAGACGGACGGACGTACAGTCAGACAGACAGACATCATAGGCTTAGTAATAGGGTCCCGTATACACAATATGGGTACGGAAACCTAAACAAGCCAATTTATTATACTAATTTATTGCAAACACAAAAAGGTAATGCAACATTGTGGTTCTGCCTTTTATGTTAGTTGAAAACTTAGAATTAGAAGTTTATCAGCTAATTTAAATATTTTTTTCAGAATGTTTCATCATCATCAACTTCAACCATTTTCCACCCACTGCTGGGTATAAGTCTCCTCTTCAGCACGCCATCTACTCCGGTCCTGTAATGTGTTTAATTATATCATTCGCTAAGCCTGTTTGTTGTAATAAATGAAATGAACTGAACACAGGCTTACGTGCGTGCGGTCTCTATTTTCATAAAGCTCTTAGCTTTCTGCCGATATCGAGGTTTATTTTTAGGAATATCACGCTTGGAGTAGGGCACTAATCCGACAAGTGAGCTTGGGCTTACGCGGGATAATTCTGGAGATGCTGGACAAAGATAAATAAAATCTTATTGAAAAGTCGTTGGTATTTCAAAGAATTAGAAACTATTTATGTTTTGTTTAAGCCAAAGACTTTCCATGTAGCTTTACTTAGTCTGTGGTTTAAGCCGTGAGGTGGAAGGGGGAGCCCATTTGTAATATAAGCTATAATGAGCTCGTTGGAGTTTATGTACGGGTTTTTATACCACAGGCTTTTCAGCCAAGGAAAACACCGCGAGGGAACCTGCATATGTGCGGAGAAGAGATTCAATGGCGTATGTGAATCCACCAATCCTTAACTTGGGCAGTGTCGTGGATATGGCCTAATTTTCCTTTCGGGGGTAGGCCTAATGTCCAGCTGTGGACTATTAAAAAGCTGATTATGCTTATGCAATATTTTTTTTGCAAGTTACTAAACTCAAAGTCACACATTAGACAATGGAGGGAGGTTGAACTGGCAATGGGCAGGCCACATCGCTCAAAGAACCGATAACCGATAGGGAAGAAATGTTCTTGAGTGGAGACCACAAACCAGAAGACGCACTAGATGGACCAGCGACATTGTGAGAGTCACGGGCATCCAGTGGATGCTAAAGGGGGAGGCCTATGTTCAGTAGTGGATGTCTTCAGGCTGATGATGATGATAATGATGAATTAAAGTTAATATAATTGGTTTTTAACACATTTATCACATCACGCTTGTGACCCGCTGAAAGCCACCGTTCCGTTCCATTGAAATGAATAAAAACAAAATAATTACCCATACAATACATTTTCAGGACTATTGTTCTCACTGTTCACAGAGATAAGCAAATCCGAACACAAATAAACCGGCAAAGTGCGAGTCGGGTTCGCGCAATGTGGGCACCACCACAAAATACAATAATTATCAATCAACTTCAATGGCATTTCCATTCGGTGAAATGATAAGGAGGTCATCCAGGTAAAGAATTACCAGTTATAACATGGTAATGAACTGAAATTTATCACCAACTCGCACTTGGCCATTATTTATTATTTGATAATGTAGAGTGTGTACTACATTCATGCCAACTTTGACACTTGTACGTATTACTGTTTTTACATTAGAGCTAATACAAAAATACGTTTGGTGTATGGGGAACCCTCATTATTTTATTTTTATTTTTTTATTAGTTCTTAGTTAATCCGCCGTAACATTCTGTGAAAATTTAAACTGGCTATCTATCATGGTTCGAAAGATACAGCCATTTAAAGGTAGGACAGACGGACAGACAGACAGACATCGCAGGCTTAGTAATAGGGTCCTGTTTTTACCCTTTGGATACGGAACCCTAAAAAGGAAGCCAGGAACTAAGCACTGTATGTTTCTTAACAATAATTATTTAGGTACATATAACTTGCAGGTGGAATTATTTTTGTGAATATTTATTTTTAGCTCACGGCATTATGTGAAACTGGTTAACAAAAAAACATAACTTTATATTTTAGCGGATAAAAGTTATGTGGAATTAAGGAGCTAAGCTGCCTTCTTAGCATCCCAATGTTCTACAAAAATCCAATTCCGCCTAAAACGTTTCTTTATAAATCCAGCCACGCCACTTTGCTGAATTATTTACTAGGCTATCTAAACTCGAGCCGAGACATCCCCGTAATGACCTTCATTTCAGCGTCTGACTCCATCATAATTTTGTAAATTGTTCTTGCTTATTTGTTGCAGTATAACGGTAATTTATAAGATAACTTTAAAGGCTAAGCTCAGAAGGAGTTTGAAGTAGCTCCTTGAGTAACTAAGCTGTATGACCTAGGGCTTGGTTTTTTTATAACAGTTAATAATAAAATATTCGGGACGTTTTTGCACACACGGTCATCTGACCCCAAACTTATGTCTTCTGTGCCCAAACTAAGTAAAGCTTGTAATACCTATGGCTGCCAGAGACTGATATACATACATATTATATTTTTAAATACATACTTAAATAGATATTAACACCCAGATATGGAACCAAACACAAAATAATTGCATATCTATTAGTATATTTATTAGTAATTTTTAAACTTTCGCGATTTGAACACATGTTTTAAATGTTTATCGGGACTTATCACGTATAATACGTGATAAGTCCCGATAAACATTTAAAACAAGTATATTTATTTTTAAGAATTTGTATTGTATTGCGTGTATTACTATTAGAATGTATGTGTGTGGTATAAGTAAAAATTTAATAGTCTTTCCTCTATTGCACACCCCGTCTTCTACGTCATTTATAAATCCTTTCCACCCTAAGGTTGCCTGGAAGAGATCGCTTTTAGCGATAAGGCCGCTAGTTGGTTAATTTTATGTTGTGAACAATAAAGAGTTAATCAATCAATTAATCAATCAATCAAACACTCATGTTCATCACATGAATGTTTGCTCAAAGTGGGAAACGAACCCATACCCCCAAGCGCAGAAGGCAGGTTTACTACCAACTGGACCCGTATCAAAAAACTTACAGCGACACTATTATACAATGAACTAACTATAAGTCCAGCAAAAAAGGGCAGCAAGGTCATTTGCAGGGTGAATTAAGAAAAACATGTAATTTTAAATGTTTAACGGGACTTATCGCAAATTATTTCCTACCAGTTCGGCGCTGACTGCCAGTCAGCTCGTGACCACGGCTATTGTACCATGGTCGAAACGTAGGAGCGATACGAGCAATAGGTACCTCATCATCATCATCATTTCAGCCACAGGACTTCCACTGCTGGACATAAGCCTCCCCCATCGATCTCCAAAAGGGCCGATTGGAAGTGGCCTGCATCCAACGTTTCCCTGCGGTCTCTTTTAGGTCGTTTTTTCATCTCGTGGGTGGACGTCCTACGCTGCGCTTACTGGTTCGTGGTCCTTTCGAGAATTTTTCGGCCCCATCGGCCATCTGTTCTGCGTGCTATGTGCCCTGCCCACTGCCACTTTAATTTGCTAATCCAGCGGGCTACGTCGGTAACATTTGTTCGTCTATGGATCTTCTCATTTCTGATTCGATCTCGTCGATAGGTACCTATTTCTACCTAAATAAAGTTATGCACGATAAGTCTCGATAAACATTTAAAACATGTGTTGAAATCACGAAAGTTTAAAACTTACTTTAAATAAAACATCAAGCCTGATTTGGACCCGATGTGTTCGCACCCACCACACCATCTCACCATATCTCCATGTTTGTCTGATCTGACACGTTTTATGCGTAACGGTACATAAATTATTAGTGATTGATCACTCCAATGCGTAATAAGTAATATGATTCCTGTCAAATATTATGATAACCCTATTTGCTTTAGCCTAATGCCAATAATTGATATGGGTTGTCGTAATAATTATATACTAGTCGTAAAGATATTCAAATCCATGGACTTTGAGTCAGCGCTTAAAATTTTTTGCACCATAAGTAGACTAAGCCCGTCGAGATACAATTCCTATAGAGTCACAATATCTCAGTCAAAAAACGTCATTGTATCAATTATATAGTTCACAATGCCACATTTATTCCAATTGAGATGTTATGTCGCTTGCATAGTGTTCAACGTTAGTTGTCCACTATGGCATCGTAGCTCTAGCATCGCGCGGCGTTGTAGTCGGATCACGGTTACCTTGTAACTGACCAAAAAGTCAGCGCAATTCGTAGCGCAGACGCGTTGGCTTTGGTTTGGTCAATGAGTTTTAGTCACGATCGTGACTCTTTATGTATTGTACCTCGATGACTAAACCCCATATTTAAAGAGAATACATCTCCCTATCCTCATCCTTAAGGTAATTTCTTAACTCGTGTTAGAATTTTAATCGATAAAATAAGGTAGTTTAGACAATGGTACGTCAGAATCGACGTTATTGGCATTTATTCTGATGTACTTTAAACTAAACTAAACCTACTCGACTCTAAACAAGACATTGGCAAGTTGTGGCAATACCGCACGAAGCCACGAAGAAGAAATTGAATTGAATTGAAACTAAATTTGACAGCTCTAAAACTTTTGCCATCCCTCTCACACATTAAAATGAAAAGAGAGGCAGATAATTTTAGTCCTGTCAGATTGGTTTAGTTTAGTGAGTGGTATGACAGAATTGACGCCATGATTACACAAAATTGATTTAAAAGTAAAAAATCACAAACAAGACACTGCGGCGCCTCTAGTCGTGTTTCTCCCGTTTCTAGAAACTTCGAATTACGTAGAGAACGGTGTTTTCCTCGAGCGAGGTCGTTTGTCACGACACGGTGAAGCAAAACTGAAATAATAAGGCCTTTGTATCTTTACGGGTAATGGCACTGTGATTCGTCGTGTTATGTGCTTTTTTGAGGAGCTGCGAAACGTTGATTTCCTTAAAAAAACACGAACATCTTTATTCGGAGAAAAAATATGAGGTAAAACAAAAGCAAAAAAAACGAAGCATTTTTATGGATTTTGTAGCAGAAAGGGTACATAATTACGAGCAAAGCTTCATCACCATCATCAGCCTGAAGACTTTCACTGCTGAACGGGGTTTTTATCCACGGATCCCGGTATCGGTTGCCTATTAGCTTCAGCTTGCGCACACACCCACACTCTTCACATACACAACACACACATCACCATTCAAATTCTTTAATTTGTTAAAACGCTATTATGTCACGCTACCACTGGACGGACTCAGACACAGAATACTATAAGAGTAGATATTAATGATAATGATAATGATAATTTTATTCATAATAATAATTACATGTCAAACATATCAAAAATAAACCTTATACTAATCATATTATTAAAAATAATATTAATATTAATACAATGTCAGTAAATAATTAGGCATTTTTTATTTATTCTAGTTTTGGGATGAATTCCTCTACGCTATACGGCGCCATATCGGTCAGAAAAACCTTAAGTTTCTTCTTGAATAAATAAAGCGACTTAGCGATTAGGAGCTAGGTTTCTTATGAATTTGTATCTATTTGCTTTAGGTTTTCTAACTTATTAATATTGATTTATTATTGTAATTGTTTAATGATTACTGTGTAAAAAAAAACCTTGAGAGAATTCACGTGAGCAAAACCACAGGTTGCAGCTAGAACAGTTTTTTCCTTAATGTAATTGCTTTTCTGCGCGGTTGCTTGGACGAGATCGCTTTAAGCGATAAGACCACCTATTAAAAGCCTAAATCATTTTATCATAATGTATTATGTTATCGTTGTTTTTGTGGTATTTTAATTAAGAGTTATTTTAGCTTATCTAGTAACAAAATTTAATTAAATGTTTGGCGGATCCTCCTTCATCCTTGACCCATGTGATTGTTTTGATACAGATATTTTCAATAAAGGTGATACGACAACATGAGAATTATAATTATAATACTAGCTGAACCGACAGACGTTCCTGTCTTAGAACTGTCAGTCAAACACGCGAAGTTAAAATCATAGTTAAGTTTTCTGAAATTTTAAAATGATGATTCAACCAGAAAAAGTTCGCATTATCATCATATTCAGCCTTTTAACAGTCCACTGCTGGACTTTTAGCCTACCCCGAAAAGATGATTGGGCCATATCCACCACGCTGGCCCAGTTGCGGGTTAGTGGATTTACATACGCCATTAAATTTCTTCTCCGTACGTATGCAGGTTTCCTTACGAAGTTTTTCCTTCACCGAAAAGCCAGTGGTATGAAAATCCGTACATAAACTCCAAAGAGCTCATTGGTATGGGCCCGGGGTTTGAACCCGCGACCTAAGTCTAAGAATTTAAGCGGTCTCCCAAATAGGCTAACACGGCTTCAAATTAGCTCGCATTATATTGTTCTTAAAACATTCCCTCAATATCCATTCACCACCGCTTCGTCAACAGAGTTGTTAGTATTTATATTATTGAATATTACAGTTTTCATTCTAACTTTGTACGTTGTTAATTAAGAAAGAAGCTTGGAATGATTTAAAGCTATTTTAAATGACTTCAATAACCCATTTTTGGCTCAATTCTGTTGTATTTTTCAAATTTTCTTAATTTTTCCTACAAATTATTAAAAAACTTTAAATTAAAGATGAATTAAATCAGTAAAGTTGTTCTCAAGTTATGGCGTGACCAAGGTAACATAAATAGGGATTCATTTTTTATATAATAACAGATAGATAGCAAGTCTAGAAGAAGTAATAAATAGTAGCAAGAAGCCGTGGTAGCCCATTTGGGAGACCGCTAGACTAGAAAGCGTGAGGTCGTGGGTTCAAACCCCGGGCCCGTACTAATGAGCTCTTTGGAGCTTATTTACGGATTTTCATACCACTGGCTTTTCGGTGAAGGAAAACATCGTGAGGAAACCTGCATACGTACGGAGAAGGAATTCAATGGCGTATGTGAATCCACCAATCCACACTGGGCCAGCGTGGTGGATATGGCCCAATCACCCTTTCGGGGTAGGCTAAAAGTCCAGCAGTGGACTGTTAAACGGCTGACTATGATGATGATGATGAGATAGCAAGTCTTAAAAGTTAATAAAGTAATTCTAATAATTTTATTTACTCAGTTGTTTGCCTAATTTATGATTCCCAGGTAATAATAACTCATTGTTAATATTGTCACGATTTTCCTTATTGCAAATAAAGCATTGTAAAAGTTTCATATAATTTTATATTCTGCATTATAAAACGAAATCGCTGCCGTTAGTGTTTATTATAAGGTTATATGGTACGGTGGTAAGCCGAAAGGAGGTCGACTTAAAGGCTATGAGAAGTTAGTGGCTAAGAAACTGCTCAGTCTAGAACAACGCCGCAAAGTAGCGAGTCTGTGAATTTTCTACAGGATTCATTTAGGAGAATGTACATCAGAGCTACATGACTTTATCCTACCATCCTTTTTCTACTATAGGACAAGTAAAATAATGGCCCACTACCACCCATATATTGTGGGTTTTCCTTTGATACCAAACGTTCCGAATCTACGTTTCTAATCCGTACAGCCAAGCACCGGAACAACCTGCCAGCTTCCTTGTTTCCTGACAGATAAAATCTGGGCCTTTTCAAGGCCAGAGTGAACAGGTATCTTCTAAGTCTGCGTGCTTCATCTTCGACTACATCGTCGCTTACCAACGCGGGCATATCCGCGATAAATAAAAATGTGTACCCACTAGTAATTATAAATAACTTTTACAAAGGGACCAATCCCGGATTAGACAAACAAGGGAGATATCATTATTATCAGCCTATCATATTCCCCCTGATGAGAAAGAGAGATTAAGAGAGAGAGAGAGAGAGAAAGAGAGAGAGACTGGATCCTAATCCACCATGCTCACCCATTGCAGTTGGGAATGTCATAATCTATACAATATTATAAAGAGGAAAGATTTGTATGTAAGTATGTTTGTAACGAATTGGCTCAAAAAGTACTGGACCGATTTTAAAAATTCTTTCACCATTTGAATGCTACATTATCACAGATTAATATAAGCTATTTTAATATGCTATATAACTATACCCGTGCGGAGCCGGGGCGGACCGCTAGTAAAATATATAATGTCTGAACTTTTGAGGTTCTCGCTTCGACCAAAATAAAATGAATGGACGGGCCCAGAAGAAACGCATTTTTGAAGATTACAAAATGAGCGCTGGCGGTCTCCAGCCGTAGGAAGTGCACGCGTCTATTGTTACATGATAACGAAACATCGTGACAAACATGACAAAATTATGCCTTCGTGTGCTTTCCCGAAGTGTAAATACACAACAAAAAACCGCTATACATTTGTTGTAGCAAATGTACTGTACAATGTACAGTGTACATGGTTATAATTAGGTGTTGAAGTAATATGTCCGACGGTTTTGACTCGTTTATACTGAGCAAGTTCAATGGTTATGGCCCGTCCATTAATTTTATTATGGTAGAAGGGTTCTTACATACCAGTTTTCTCACGATGTTTTCCTTCACCGTTGTTGAGCAGTGCCATCGAAACTGCACATAATTTGAATAGGTAACAAATAAATCATTACTCAAATTATACTTCATCATCATCAGCCAGAAGATGTCCACTGCTGAACATAGGCCCTTTGACCTCCAAACTGAACGACAACCTGCCATCTGCATCCACTAGATGCCCGCGACTCTCACAATGTCGTCGGTCCATCTAGTGGGAAGCCTACGCTGCGTCTTCCGGTTCGTGGTCTCCACTAAAGCGCATCTTCCCCATCGGTTATCGATTCTTCGAGTTATTTATACTTGTTACGTACAAAATCTATTTAAATTACCTAATCACTACTATTTGTTTGCATCATGGAGACGTAAGTACGATGGTAATTAACCTTATGATTAAACATTTTGTCCCAGATTTCTAAAGTACCTATCTTGCGTAAAGTTACCTAATTAAAGTTTTGGCCCACAGTCTCCTTAGGGTGTACTATGTTCTAAACTTCTAAACGGTGTCACGTGATACGTGCTAAAGATGCATGACTTCAAAATTAGTGTTAGATATTAGCAAGGAAGTTTGCGTTGTAGGTAAATAAAATATGAAACGCTGAAATAATTGGTGATGAAGAAGTGTAAATTGATTTTTGTAAACCTCCAATTAAATTGCTGAGACGTGGTCCTTAACTGTTGGCCTTTTGGAAAAACTCAGAGTCACACAGCGGGCAATGGAGAGACCTATGCTCGGAGTTTCTTTGCGCGATAAAATCCGAAACGAGGATATTCGCCAAAGAACCAGAGTCACCGATCATAGCTGTTAAAATTTGCAAGTTGAAGTTGCAATGGGCAGGCCACATCGCTCGAAGAACTGATAACCGATAGGGAAGAAAGGTTCTGGAGTGGAGACCACGAACCGGAAGACGCAGTGTAGGGAGGCCTCCCACTAGATGGAGCGACGACTGATGACTTATGTACTGCCACAGCCCCATAAACTTAGCTGGCCCGCTGACAAGAGTCGCTTTTATCACATTGAGTGCCGCAAGTTAATAATTTTTGCATTAAAGTGGGTAAACTGGGTTAGAGAATGTATAAACTAGTATTTGGCAAGACTAATATAAAACAATTAAACAATATCATAAAAATTATTTCTTTTATTTCAGTAATTTAACGAAATCCACTCTCAATTTTTCCCTCCTAGAGTTTTACGAAAAACTACTTTTGTAAATTATTGGATAATAAGTAGGTAAGTTTTTTTTTTATATCTCGAATCCGTTATTTTTAATAAAAATACAGATCAATTTATTACAAGAAATGGTTTTAGATAGATTTATCGAATCAATACGTTACATTACATACATTTCTATTTAATAGATTTTCGTTGCTTTTTGTCAATAAATGTGAGAGAGCCCTTTAATAAATAATTTGTTAGTGATTGTTAACACACACACACATCATCAGCCATTAAATGTCCACTGCTGAACAAGGCCTCCCTCTTAGAGAGGGGTGTTGCCATAATCCCTACGCTTGGCAGGCGGCTTGGAGGTCGCAGTACGTTCACCGTGTACTAACAGGACGCTGCTGCCCATCCTCCGGTGGTTCTGGTCGCAGTTTTAGGACATACCCGGGATTGTTAACATCCATTCCTAAATAAAATACCCAATACGTGATAAGTCCCGGTAAACATTTAAAACAAATGTCATGTTAACATTCAGTTTTTAAACTCACTCTCTTGTACTATACTCTATTTTGACGTAAACTCAATAAACAGGGTTACACATATAGACTGTACTAAGCCGTAAGGAGGTCATTGTACTCATCATTATGAAAAGCTCCAACCCAAAAAATAAAATGTGTCATACATTTTGTCGAGTGTCAATTACTGTTTTCTATGGAACAACTGATATTTTTTTCGCGACATCGTTCCTATAGTAAAAGTCGTTCATAATAATGAGTACAATGACCACCTTTCGGCTTAGTACAGTCTATATGCGAAACCCTGTATAGCACACCCAAAGGACTTTGTGGGGCTAAAGTTTAATTAGCTAAGTTCAGAAGGATCTAGGGCAAGGCGAACTCATTATGGCATAAGATAATATGATTTTGATTAAGCAAGGGTAACTCTTTAACGATTATGGCGCCGTGGGGTGATGTACTAGGAAACTTTCAATGTCACGTTAAAAATAATGACATTGTTGTGAAAGGCGGCTGATTTGTTTTCTTTTCCAAACTTAGTGACTACTTGTTTATACATTAGTATTGCGATAAATCCCAGACAAGCAAAAACTAGTAGACAAACCGTCAGTATTTATATTATGATATCAGAGCCCAGGGTGAGACGTGGATGAGAAGTTTTAAGGCCATCTATTTCCACTTTTAGCAATTTACGTATCTTAATTACGTACCGTTATCGTATCGTAAAATTAGTTGTTTCTAATCCACGTTTGTAATCCGTACAGTCAAAGATTAGAACAACCTGCTAGTTTTCTTGTTTCCAGAGAGATAAAATCTGGACCTTTTCAAGCCCAAAGTGAATAGGTATCTTCCAAGTCTGCGTACTTCATGTTCGCTTACCAACAGGTGAAATTGGTGGTCTATCGCGGACTTATCCCCGATAAAAAAATTGTGCGTGCAGTCTCTCCGCGGGGAAGAAGTGAAACTCTCACTCTGTCTCTTTCTATTCCCCCTCCATCGTAGCGTTAAACGTTTAACGTAACCTTGTTGGAAGTCGCATGTTCTGCCATCTATGTAAATATTAGTGAACTAATAAACTAAGAGATGGATGTATAAGTTTCAAAATTTCCTTATAGGTGACATCTAAAACTCTCGCTCTGTCTCTTTCTATTCCCCCTCCATGGTAGCGTTAAACGGTTAACGCAACCTTGTTTGCAAGTCGCAAAAGAAGTTTCACTTCAAAAAATTTGCTCGTACAGCAGTCGCAGCGACAGCGCGTCGTCCAAACAAATATAGTGTGCTAACACGACCTTGAAGCACATTACCCTCTTGCTTTGACGGTCGGGTAAAAAGTAAATAATGAAGTTTAATGTCAAAGCAGTCTCTAATTGATTTTCTTAAAAGTTGAAGTAACATTTACTTGCCAGTTCCTGGAAACTCCGAGCAAATTGATCGGAAAAGCGGCCGGTGTCGGAAGAATTTACATTTTATTAATCCACCGAAGACAGGGAGATGAGTGCTTTGCAAAAATAATATTAAAGATATCAGACGAGATGTCGTAGAAGAAGTATTGCTTCTCGAGATAATAAAGTATCGGACAGGTGTTTGATTTGTCAAAAATAATAGGCTTACCCTCAGTTACTGAAAGCCTGTTTAACTAAATCTATTGTCAAAAAGTGACTTGATTGGCTATTGTTTTTTTGTTTTTTCGTTCAACCAATCACGTCAGTAGACATGAGATTTAACAACGTGTTAGTTAATGTTTGTGTTGATCAGCCTTTCAGAATCTGGGTGTTAGTGAACAATATAATTCAATTTATGGCGAGGTTTTCCCATTTTTAAGCAACGCTTGTACAGATGACAATAAGGCTTAATATTGTATCAAAGTCGCATTTTGTGCACGTATTTGTGATGCTTCTGGTGTTACAAGTATCCATAGGCGACGGTGACTGCTTACCATCAGGCAGCCCGTCTGCATGTTTGCCACCTATGGCATTAAAAAAAAAACCTTGGCCCTTACACACAGTCGTGCGTTTCGCTTCTTAAATTTTTGAGGCTCTTCTCATATTTTTCAATAACTATAGGTGTAATGTAAAATATACCTAGACGGTTTCCTCCATAATTATGAAATCTGTATTGTAAGAATTTGGCGTCGATTCTGTCATACCACTCACTAAACTAAACCAATCTGCCAGGAATAAAATTATCTGCCTCTCTTTTCATTTTAATGTGTAAGAGAAGGATGGCAACAATTTTAGAGCTGTCAAATTTAGTTTAGTTTAGAGTACATCAGAATCGATGCCAGTGAAGACATCATTTACTAAATAGGTATTAGAATGAATAAATAAAAACAGGTAGAAAAGCGCAAATCAGTGTTACTTTAATTTGTTTTCTAAATAAAACATTCAATTTTGATATAACACAACTTTTATAATTTTAAAGTATACTAAGAAATAAAACAAACTTAAAATAGAAAACCAAAATCCAAAACCAGGCCAAAATTGCTAAAAGAGGGAAAAGAGGGCCTTAAATACATTGCAACTCGTAACCTATTCTTTGCAACTACAAATTTACAAAGAAATTAGTTCGAAGTGAAGCATAACACTGTAACGTATTCTATGCGGAGGTAACTTTTAATTTATTCAGTACATCATTTGAATGCTAAAGCGTAGTACAAATAGAAAATGTCATAGGGTAACTTCGGTGTGCTAGTTTGTAGGAATAGTCAGAAACTGGCTGCCTTGGAGATGCGGATAGAATTAATGATGGGCTGAAACATGATTATGACAAGTTAGGTGTACATCCTACTTAATATTATAAATGCGAAAGTTTGTATGTATGGATGTTTGTTCCTCTTTCACGCAAAAACTACCGAGTGGATTTTAACGAAAGTTTATAAAAATATTATAGCTTACACATTAGAATAACACAGAGGCTATAACAGGTTGTTTTTTTTTTTTAACGCTGATAAGTCCGCGTTTGACCACCAACTCGCCTGTTGGTAAGCGAGTAACGAGGCCGTAGGCCGAGCTCTACGCGTAACACCCGCCGTTTTCCGAGTTTTCCTGCATTTCTGGGAGGAGGGGTGGGGGGGAGGGAATGACCCTATGTACCTATGTCCGTCCACATTGTTATAAGTAAATTGACTTTGTTGTTTAGTCGTGAAAAGCAAATGAACAGAAAGAGTGCAAAGTTATTTTTAATGTTCCGTACCCAAAAAAAAAACTGTACCCTATTATTGAGCCTGTAGTTCTGTTTGTCCATCCGTGCTACCTTTTAACGGCTGTATCGTGAAAATTTCAACTGTTTATTACGGTTTGTAATAAATATTCTACTAGCGGTCCGCCCCAGCTTCGCACGGGTATAGATTATAGCCTATGTCACCCGGGGATAGTGTAGCTTCCCGTCAGTGAAAGAATTTTTCAAATCGGTTCAGTAGTTTCGGAGCCTATTCAATGCAAACAAACAAACAATCAATCAAATCTTTCCTCTTTATAATATTAGTATAGATTACGGTTCGTAATAGATAGTCAGTTGAAATTTTCACAGAATATGTAATGTTACTGCGGATAAACTGAAAAATAATAATGGCAAAAAGTATCAACTAATTGGACACCTAAGGGGAAACCCCATATCTACAACAAACTTTTTTAAATAATAGGTAGGTACACACTCTAAAGTAAAACAAAAAATTATAAATAATAGCCAAGTGCGCTTCAGCGACAAATTTATGTTGTTTTAATTGGAAATTAAATTACCAAGTTAAGCAGCATAGGGTAGTAGTACTTGGATGGGTGACCACCTGGGCGTGATGGTGTCTTTATGCTATGCACTACTCTTTGTATTTTGTGGTGGTCCCTCAGTGCGAGAGCCCAACTTGCACTTGGCCGGTTTATATTAGAAAATTGCAATGTAATAATATCTTAATATGCAAATAAAAAAACAACAATTTAATTTAATCATTCTGTTTAATTTGATGTATAACTTAAACATCGTACGTAGTTAAACTACATATCACCACACACCTTCACCCACATCCACACACACCTTCTAGATACCCCCACACACTTTTTCACACACATACACACACACACACACAAACACACACATCTGTGAACCCTGACTCTTTTGAGGACTTGTGTATCGTAGACACGACAGACACACACACCAATCCTTACACCTACACACCTATAATAAGGATGTTCGTGTGACTGTGACATGACAATGTTAGTCGTAAAATTATTATCATTTACTTTATAAATTACTGTAATCTATTTTGGCCTTATCTTTAATTACTATTGTGAATATAGTGTAGAATAAATAACGTTGCTGATTACAAGAAATAAATAAAATAAAATAAAAAAATTGGGGTGAAAAAAGGTAAAAAAAAATTACACCCTAATACGGTACGACCCGCTTTTTATCCAGGTAAATAGGCTCTGTATCACAAGTAGGTAAATTTAGTCCTTGATACCGCTTATCAACAAGTAGGTGTATTAAATTTTACGAGCTAGAACGTTCACCGCTAATGCCCCTTCATGGTGAAGTGTGCCAACCTATAAAACGCAATTTTATGTCAACCTCAACTCTCGTTAAATATAGGGGTGTCTTTGATCTTATGGCGAAACGAGAATTCTGGAAATGAGAGTAATTTTAAATTGATGTTTAAAAAGCTTTACAGTGAAACTCGCTTGTGTCGCAGCCTTTAGATGTGAGGCCTCGTTTTCGATTCAGAAAGGCGTTTTTGCACCGCGAACGCTAGCCCAATGAAAGCCAGAGCAACATGACGCCGATGCAAGTCAGCCTTAGACTACGGAAGACTTCTATCAGCAGATTAGGTCGATAAATCTACCAGGTCTATCAGTGGACCAGCTCTGTCAAATACCCTACAAAGCATGTATGTCTTACCAAACATCCTGCATATCAAACTTTAACCTAAATTGAAAAGTCGCACCGCATTCCCATCAATCTCAGTGGATGTTAAACGCACAAGACTAAACCTTGAAAGTTGCGAACCAACGAAGCGGGAAACTTCCAAAGTTTGAACCCAAATACTGCGTTTCGTTCAAACGGGACTGAATAACTGAAACAACGTATTTTTTTTTTATTCATAAAATAATTCATATTGCGTTATTAAATGAACACCGGCCAAGTGGAAGTCTGACTCATGCACCGAGGGTTCCGCACTCATTATTAATGCGTTTTTTTTAAATTAAATTTAAGATCTTAAGCACGCACTCTAAATACTCGCACTTGGCCGAAGTTTATTACTTTAGTGCGTGTACTATAAATCAAGCGTAGTTTGAAGCTGTGCGTTTTACTGTTCTTAGAAAAAAGCAATTACAAAAATACGTTTAAAAATATACGTAAAACACCCTATAACTATAATGGTGCTTTTTTATTTTATTGTCACTTAGTAATATTTGTGTTAATTACATAATAATAATATTATTATACTATACAAAGTAAGAAATACATTAAACAAAAAAATCATATTTAACACTCTTACTAAAAATCAAAATTAAGTAGTTCCCGTTTGGTAAAGTACCAAGAAAGCTGAATATATTCCTACGTTGAATAGCCAAAAAAATATCTGCGGGCAAGATGAAAATTTTATTAGTTAATCCCCCATAACCTTACATATTCTGTGAAACTTGTAAGTGGTTATCTAATACGTTTTTGAAAGATTCAGTCGTATAAAGGTGGGACAGATAAACAGAGCTAAGCTTAGTAATAATAGGGTACCGTTGATTCCCTTAGTCTACAAAACCCAATTTCCGCGACATTACAAAGTACGCCCATACGCGAACGGCTCGGTCTTCAGTATCGCCAATAGACATAATTAAAAAAACTTTCTTAGTGCTCACTTACGTTATATTATTAGAAACACTTGTGCAAAATATTATGTATCTAGGCTTAGTATGTGTATTATTTTGTTTTTTTGAGTTTTTTTTTTGACATATAATTATGATATCCCAACTTTGGATATATTTTGATCTCTGAATTTTAGTGTGGCCCACTAAAATTTGTATAACTATATTATGGTGGCATAAAAAAGTTTAGCAAAAAATAACGTTCTTAAGTAGAATAAAAAAATTAAAACGCTAATAAAATAATTGAGTCTGACATTAGTTACTATTCTACGCTACGATTTAATACCGTTTAAATGACTCATATCAAAATACCGCTCTTGTTGTGGTGTCGTATTCAGTCCTCACCCAAAATATTGTGACCGAAAAAGCAGTGTTCTTTTTCTTCCCCTTTCTTTTAGAGGAAACTGTTTTAACTAGGTCACGGAATCCTGTGCGGGTTTGAGCGTATAGTTATTAATGGAATTGGAAAAGAATAAATATGCGGAACCCTCGGTCCCTGACACCGTGAAAACGCTTTTGCGACTACAAAGGTAGTATCTCGTGAAGATCTTATACTAGTTTGGCAATTTACTGTTATTGAAGTTGAAAAACCTACACTGAAGTACTTCTTTGGATTTTAAAAGTTTCTTAGGTAAAAAAAATTGGATCTAAATCTGGGGATATTTCGTTTCTATATTGAAAACCCACAAGAAAATAACAGCTTTATATTGATTATATTTCAAAATTTGAAAAATGTCATATTTAAAAATAAAAAATTGAACCCACTGACCGACTTCCGTTTTTTTAACTCTGTAAAATTATGAGTTCTTATTTTTTTTGTGTTGACAAGCCATTAGTAATTTAAGTTCAAGGATCGATGGTGGCCAGGCGGTAGCATGTGCGCTTTACAATCTGACGGCACCCAGTTTGATCCTCAGCTTTTCACTAATTACTTATTTAACACCTAAATAGCCTAAATAAATGAAATGCAGTCTGGATGCATCGCTAAAAAACGGTAAAGGAAAAACATCGTGAGAAAACTGGTATGGTAGAACCTCAAAGGTTCAAAGACGCACCAACATGCACTGGGTCAGAATTGTAATCCCAGCAGTGGGGAACATGATAGCCTGAAATGCTGATGATGAAACTACGAATATAAAATGCCACACCTATCTACAAGTATCAGAATCCTGTAAACCTATCACAGGATGCACTTGACTCAAACGTAGATAGAGAAATGTCTCCATCAAATTTTACACAGAGTGTTCCTATTAATATTTATAGGGGTGTCTTGAAAAGGCGTAATAAGCTGTTATAGGGGTAGTCCACCGTTCAACGAACTAAACTGTTTTCTTGTCACTAAACTTGTGCTTGAAAGTTATTTTGTCTTGATCTGGTTGAGTTTATGTTATACCTAACTAAGCCCCGAAGGTTCAGCGGCGTAGACATTCCCTTAGTAACCATATTTTTTCGGAAAAAAGGCTCATATGTCGTTTTCCAGTCCTCTTGCAACTTCCATGCAAAAATCACATTATGCTTTCGCTGCATGAAAGATGATTAAGAGAACAAACTTTGTCAGTTTTTTCGCTTAATTCAACTTAAGATTATAAACACATTTCTGATATTAGTATGATTCCGTAAGTTTTGATTAATAATGCTTGAAACAGCGTGCTTTCAATCATCATCAGGCTAACAGAAAGTGGGTCTTGTCTAAACCCCCAGGTTCATCATTATCATTTCAGCCATAGCCGCCACTGCTGGACATAAGCCTCCTTATCGATCTCCAAAAGGGTCGGTTGGAAGCGGCCTGCATCCAGCATTTCCCTGCGGTCTCTTTTAGCCAAGCGTCTGCCGGGGATTCTTAGCATCCCCTGCCCGCTTTTACAACACCGTAGCCAGGAATAGTGGTGCTGCCGGGTACTGGTGCTGGTTTTCTTGTACTCATCATTTTTGGGGGCAATTGCCAATACTCGCCACGCTTGGCAGGCGGGTTGGCCGGCGCACTTACATGTTTTTATACTCAGAAGACGCTGCTACCCATCTTTTGGGCTTTTAATGTCATTGATAATAATGTGGAATAGATTTAGTCCATACTTTTACTTTTTTAAAAATCTAATCAAAAATAGTATTTTTTTTGTTTTATTAAAAAAATCAAGCTTGTAATTTTTTTATGGCAATATGAATATTCATACCTATTTTCAATAATTCCCCCCTACCAGTAATCCTCTCGTGTTTCGGGAGCTTTGGCTTGTTTTGATAAGCCACAACGCATGATTTTTAGCTTTTCAACTATTTTTCCACGCAAACCTGGAATATATGGGAATATTACTATTTCAGTTGCTTAATATTTACAGAATATACTCACGCATGTTGTAACTTCATTTGTTTCTCATCAAAATAATATTATTCAAACCTTTTTCCTTTTCTAAAGATACTTTTTGGCAGCTTTACCTATCCCTTTCAGAGCCCTGGGAATACCTAACAACATGAAAGACAGGTGGGTGTATCAGGCAACCCTGGTCCGGAATGAAGTTCAAATGAATGAAACGTCAGCCCTCATTTTCATGCTGAAACTTCTACCGTAATTGCTCCCGTGAAGTCAAAATTTTCAACTATACAAGACACTCACAGTAAGGAAAGTTAAGTGCTTATTAGAAGAGAAGGACTATAATTATACTACCACCCGTCCCTCGTGAAAATTCAAAAAATTCGTACACAACGATTTGGGTCATTTATGACACGTACTGTTCAAAAATGGAACTCCCTGCCGTTGTTTCCTGAGTACTGTACAATCTAGGCATTTTCGTGTTTAGAGTAAATAGCTCCATAGCTTAGTGCGGCCAGGTCATCATGGCAGACTATAATAGAAAACTTTATTTGCTGTAGGTATCTATTTTATTTGAGACGCAAAAAAAGATCTGTCCACAGACAGTATTGGATACATCCCATAGTGGAAGCTAGATATTCAGAGGGAGCATTTTATACTCTTTTTAGCAAACCACATTCAATTATTTGCTAATTCATCTCACAAACAAGCTCAAAATGGCCGCCACGCATCGGGCTCTACGCATACAGAGACAATTTAGATACACGTATAGCACACATACAAACATTATCGCCCGACGGCTCACGGGCGTCCGATGGTGCCGCCAGCATATCGGTGTCGGCTCCGATATCCGATATCGGGCTGGACAATATGAAAGACAGGTACATATTTCATACATTTTGCTTGCCCCGATATCGTGTCGTCATCCGACACCGATATCGGATCGGATAATGTGATAATGCTCTAAAACCTATGACTAATTATTGTCAGTGTTGATTTGTAGATACAAAATGCTATAATAATTGTCTCCAAAAATGTGTAAATGTTGTTCTGACGTTCAAAAGCGTACAGTGGTTATATGATTATTTACGGGATATTTACCGTGGTAAGGTTGTGGAATGAGCTCCCGATATTTCGGCGCAGTTACATGCACCATGTCTTCCCGTGAACATGGTGCATGTAACTGCGCCGAAATATCGGGAGCTCATTCCACAACCTTACCACGGTAAATATCCCGTAAATAATCATATAACTTTAGTGAACAACCGTGATAGTTTAAAACAGTGTGTACAGTGGAGTACCAGTTTGAGGAATAAATAAAAAAAAAAGTTTTCTAATACTTTGTTGACGGTTCTTATGGAAAGAAAAAATAAGAAAATTGCGCAGCAAATTGATAAATTTCATAAAACTTAACGCCGATTTTAATTACAACCTGCGGGTGAAGCCGAAGGCTACATAAAAAAATGCTTCCTACTTCGTCCATACTGTCCGTTGAATCCCACACAACAACAAACATCTAAACATTCCTAAGCCTTATTCAAATGCGGTAAAGTTGAAAATTGTTTAACCTCAGCGTTATTACGATATAGGAAACGTTCACCGCGCGTGCTTTTTACAAGTTCGGAGTTACACTGCGTAGAATATATTATAACCAAGCTGTTTAAATTTGCATTCTGTTAATTGTTTGTCAGTTTGACAGGTTTTTGCTCACATTTTTTCAGAGAAATGCGTGTAATTGACGGAGGTTTTTTACAGTGTTGATGGAGCTTTTACAAAAACAAAACTCCTAATTATTAGGTAGATATATATTTTCTGTTTAAATTTCATAACACTTTTATTCGTTAACATGTTTAAAAATAAAATTACAGTAGAACCTCGTTAAGTCGAACCTCGATAAGTTGAAAACCTCCAAATCTCGAAAAAATGTTTTATTCCCTTCCCTTCAAACACCAAAACCTCCATTACTCGAAATCTCAACCCTCTATTAGTCGAAATAATCAGTGAGTCCCTCCAAGCCATTATGGTAAATATTTACCCTCCATAACTCGAAAAAATAAATTTTACCTCTGTATCTCGAACATAACAATTATATTTTTACCTATTTTACTTCTCTAACTCAAAATTTATATGAATTTATCTCAACCTATTTATGTCGAATCATAATCCGCCGAAGTCGAAATTCTCTATAAGTCGAAAACTCTATAACTCGAATTTTTTGGCGTCTCCCTTGATGTTCGACTTATAGAAGTTCTACTGTATATGGTTATTAACGGAATATTAAACAACCGAACAACCTACAGTCCTATCTTCAGTGAACAACCGTAATACTTTTAAAACAGTGTTTTAAAAAATAATTTTTTTTCTGAACTAAGAAGCTTAGACCTTTTAGTCTTCTCTTCATTAACTTCGTTTCGTATATAATTATTATAATCAATAAACGTTTGTAAAGAACCTTCAAAATCAATTAGTAATTAGCACGCCCACAATTTCTAAGAAACCAAAATGTAGACTGATTAAGTTTAGAAGAAACGTAAACCTGATAGAAAATAATAATAAAAAATAAGTAACGGTTGCGTAGGCTACACGTGTACCACTTAAGGTGCTACGTTTCACCTATGGCTAGAAATTCAAATTTCAAACAGTTTTTTTGTCCTTGTAGCTAGGCCGGATAATTATTTTAAAATGACTCAGTGTTTGCGAACATAATTGGACGTTCTTTACATTATCATATACAGCTATTTAACAATACCGCACCATGTTACTTACATTTATCAATAAACAGTTTGAAACAGCAAATAATCGTTTATTAACAAACGTAAGTAATAATGTGCATTAGAAATAGCTTTCCATGATTTTGTAAAGAATAATAATAAATTTTCGCAAACATCATGATCGTTGACAATCATTACTCGGCCTAGCTACAAGGACAAGAAAACTGTTTGAAATTTGTATTGCCCGCCATATGTGAAACGTGCTACGCAATGCCTACAAACTAGGCAAAACATGATACAAAGTGGCAAATATTTTAACCCACCTATTGTGCATGCGTTTTTAAATGTCTGTATGATTTACTCGTGTTTTTTGCAAATAAATAATCTTTATCTTTGTCTTTAATGCTATTTGCTACGCAACGCCGATTTTTTTACGCACTTGTCGTCGTCGTGCTACGCAATGACTTATGTCACTATTGCAATTATACAATACGCCACCGTAGCACTACGCTACGCAAACGCTACGCCATGTCACCGACATGCTACGTAACGATGCCTTGAGCACTACGCTAAGCCACCGACATGCTAAAATGTGCTTGTATTGCGCAAAAGTTGCGCTACGCTATGTCAGCGACATGCTGCGGCAGCTTTAGTGCTACGCCAAGCAGACACGACCCATGCACCCACCAGCTCAACCCACCAGTGGGATGAGAGGGAATCCATCAAGACCCGGACGCCCACCAATGGCATGAGAGATAATCTCTCCAGGCCCTTACACCCACCAGTTGGGATATGAAGGAATCTTTCGAGACCTGCACACCCACCAGTAGGATTAGGGGGAATTTCTGTTGCCAATTTTTTTATCTGCATGTTTAAAATTTAAATTAAATCAAATTGCTACGTTACGCAGATTTAGTGCTACGCCAAGCTACCTTCGTATTAGACCATGCTAATCATCATCATTTCAGCCGTAGGACGTCCACTGCTGGACATAGGCCTCCCCCATCGATCTCCAAAAGGGCCGGTTGGAAGCGGCCTGCATCCAGCGTTTCCCTGCGGTCTCTTCGAGGTCGTCTGTCCATCTGATCGTCTGGCCAGCATATAAGCTAATATACGCATATATTATATTTAAATTGCGCTGCGCCATGTCACGCTACAGCGTGCATATTTACTGCGCTGCGCATCGCTGCGGCCTCTTTGCAATCACGTGCACTCTTAGACCTTACCTGGGATTTAGACAAGACCCACTTTCTGTTACCACCCATCTCTCCTTTCCTTTGAAAATGACATTAGCTTGATATAGCATCTCTCAAGCTAATGTCGTTGTCAATGTCATTTTCATACAATTTCATCTTTCCGCAGCATAGGCTAAGTATACTAATTCCGCAGGCATTAACACTAACAGAAAGTGGATCTTGTCTAACCCCCGTGAAAGGAAAAGTTAGCTCTAGGGTATTCATTAACTGTAATTCACCAGTTACTCTGATGGAAAGGAGAGATGGGTGAGGAATCGTATAATTAAGTATTTAGGTAAACCTGGGTAAAATAACCTTTATACAGAGTTTATTTTCGTGTTATCAGGAAATTGTTATTAATTGGATAAAATTGTTGGCTTGTAAAGTCTAATCTAGTAAAATAGTTTACCACGGTAAATATCCCGTTAATAATCATAATATAACTGTAACATTATTATAGTTAAGGCACTTTTTTCCGACTTTTAGCAATTTTGGTGGAATGGCCAACGAGTAGAAACATGGTATGACCAATATGACCATGGAAGTAGAAAAACTCAAACTATTCCATGGTTAGTTTAAAATTATAAAAATGGTGTCATATCAACATTAATTGTTCGGTCTCTGAGGTTTTCGGTCCTCAAAGACCGAAACACGATTAAGAACATAATGCTCGATAAAAAACACTCATTTGAGCTTATCTCCCTGTTTTTTTGGATTCATTATTAAATTATGTCTGGGATATCTTAATATGTATACAGATTTCATAATTATGGAGAACGCCGCAAAGGTAAATTTTACATTACAGCTATACTTTTCGAAAAATACAAGAAAAATCCCAAAAATAGAAATAACGAAACGCACAACTGTGTGTAAGCGCCACGTTTTGGCTCCACTAAATACGACTTTAATACAATATATTAAACCTTACTGTCTTTTGTAGTAATACGCATCTAATAAATAAAAAAAAAAAAATAACCAACCTTGTGTTAGTTGTTAAATTTAACCAAAGGAGCCCAAGCTCGATGAAAGGAGCCCAAGCTCGATGCTCTTGGTGACTGGGTCTGATGATAATTCCAGGATATAGATAGTAAAACTCTTGATAAAAGACTCAGAACAAACCAAACGACACCAAACTCGAGGGGTTTACTAGTAGTTATTGAAGTGTTTCAGTATCCGCATCCTGGCTCCATCACCAAACAGTTTGAACATCATCACCAGTCATAAGACGTCCACTGCTGAACATAGGCCTCACCCTTTAACCTCCACACTGAATGACAGCCTGCCTTTTGCATCCACTGGATGTCCGCGACTCTCACAATGTCGTCGGTCCATCTAGTGGGAGGCCTACCTACGCTGCGTCTTCCGGTTTGTGATCTCCACTCCAGAACCTTTCTTCCCCATCGGTTATCGGTTTTTCGAGCGAAATGGCCTGCCCATTGCAGCTTCTACTTGCAAATTTTGACAGATACGTCGGTGCCTCTGGTTCTTTGTCGTATATCTACTTTACGGATTCTATCGCGCAAAGAAACTCCGAGCATAGCTCTCTCCATTGCCCGCTGTGTGACTCTGAGATTTTCCAAAAGGCCAACAGTTAAGGACCACGTCTCAGTATCATATGTCATATCTGGCAACTCACACTGGTCAAAGACCCTTGTCTTAAGGCACTGTGGTATCTTGGACGAGAAGATGTCACGCAATTTCCCGAACGCTACTTTGATTATAGTTAGATATACTCAAAGCTAATAAAAGCGTATCAAAAATGACCCAACTTATCAAACACCTTTCTCTAGACACTCAGATATTCACCATTGATTTATTTATACCCGAAAGTAGACTAATTTCGTTCCTTTGGCGCGCGTATAAATCCCTTCTGGGTTCCTTTGATAAATAATGCAAGGAGCATCTTAGTTCTTCCTCGTTACTCGAGCTACCTGCAAAGTTATGGCAAAAAGCTTTCCGACCAGAAACTTTACGAAGATATTTTGTAAAACTTGGCTCAATGCACGCAAAAAACCAGCGGTTCTTATTCCTAAAAGTTATTATGGTTTTTGACTACTTTGCCATAACAAAACTGCTAATACGGGATTACGCGGAAAGTGTGTACTAAGCCGGAAGGGGTATACAAGGTGTAAGGGGAACACTCTCGAAGCCAAAAGAAGGTAATTATACTCATCATTCTGAACCACTTTTAGTATGGGACCAACCCTGAAATCGCGAAAAAAAAATTAGCTGTTCCATACATTTTGTCGAGTGTCAATGACCGTTTTCTATAGAACAGCTGATATTTTTTTCGCGATTTCAGGGCTGGTCCCATAGTAAAAGTTGTTCATAATGATGAGTACAATAACCTTCTTTTGACTTCGAGAGTGTACCCCTTAATTAGGAAGAACTTTTACAATAGGGTACTAATAATATGTATTCTGTGCAATAGGACAAAACCAGAAATCGCGAGAAAAATATTTATTTATTTATTTATTTCCAAGGAAAACCAACAGCCATAAAAAAGTATAACAATCTTAATAGATTGTACTATTTATATTAATCTTAATTTTAATCTTAATATCAACTATTCCGTACATTTTGTCGAGTGTAAATGATTTTTTTTCTCTAACAGCTGTTACTACTGACCCGTTTTGGCTTAGCATAGCCTTTCCGCCTAGCCAAGTGTTTGTTGTTACTAAAACTGTGATATGAATGTTTTGTTTGTCATTTCAAATTTTATCGTTAATAATCCAAAAAAAATTGTGCGTGGAGTCTCTCCGCGCGGAAGAAGTTATACTTCTTCAACACTTCACAAGGAACCCTAAAATTATAACTAGGGTAAAAATATCAACAATTTAAAAACATGCTTTTCTCGAGATTCAAACCTAGCTCCTTAGGCTTCTCAATCCATTAGCGACACCATTACACTACCGGGTCTGCTAGTCGCAGCTTAAAAAAAGGATACGCATTTCGCAACCATACAAGAGTGAAAAATTCCCCCTCCATGGTAGCGTTAAACGTTTAACGCAACCTTGTTGTAAGTCGCATAAGAAGTATAACTTCAAAAAGTTGTGAATTAAATATGCTTTCGTACTCTAACTTTTTTGTAAGTGTTATGTAATTTTCCTTCATAATGGCTGTGCGATAAAATCTCGTCCATATTTCCGTGTGGGTTCCTCATGTTTACCATGATTATCGCGCCGAATTTCTCCCTTACCTTTCCGAAGAATTCTATTAGAATTTTTTCTCGTAAATATCAATATGTGTAATTTATGGACCGTATCTAGGTCAGGGGAACACAAAATATGAAAGCACAGTTTTTACTTTCTTAACGTGTATCATATATTTAATTACAAAAAAATAAGATCGCGACTCGTGCCCAGAATTCCAGTGTTTTCCTGATTCATTGTATATGGCAGCGTGGTTATGCCGCCAGCATTTTGGGTACCCACCTCTCTTGTTGGTTTGTCCACCCACAACATGGACAGATGACCTAAAAGAGACCGCAGAGAAAAGCTAGATGCAAGCCGCTTCCAATAGGCTCTTTTGGAGATCAATGGGGGATGCCTATGTCCAGCAGTGGACGTCCTATGGCTGAAACAATGATGATGATGATGATTCTGGGTGCGTTGCTGGTAGCTTGTAGAGAGTGAGCTTCAAATCTATTCTGCGTGATCTAATTCCCTCTTGCCAATTTTTCTATCGGACTGCCAGACTGGGCACGAAAAATCGACACCGCTATATGATTGATATTCAGAATATGCATGTAAGAAGTGTTTTGATTCTAATTTTATTGTCTGAACTGCTGGCCTGTAGAATGCGATGCCGGAATGGGTGTTCCCTGATAGTTGCAAATTGGGTGTCTTCAAATCGCGAGTGAATTGGTTTCTTTTGGGCAAGCATGTTGTCGCCACTTGTGGTACTAGCTCGTTAGTGTTTGAGCTCGTAAGTCTATCTGTTTGTAATTTTTATTTCTGGTGTAGACAATAAAAAGTTTCTATCTATCATGCTCCATCGTAGACCGCATCATTGTTTAAGGTGGTACGTTGCACTTATGGTGGGAAATTCAAATTTCAAACACTTTTTGTGCTTGTAGTAAGGCCGGATAATCATTGTAAAATGACACAGTGTTTGCGCAAATCGTTGGTTGTTCTTTACATTATCATGTACAGTTATTTATCAGTAACGCACTGTTATATTATTACTGACATTTGCCAATAAAGCGTTTGAAACAGCTTAGCTTGAAAATATGTGAGTAACAATGTGCATAAGAGGTAAATAACTTTGCATTTTGTAAAAAATAATAATCATATTGCGCAAAAACATCATGATCGTTTACAATAGTTACCTGGCCTATAGCAACAAGAACAAAAAAAACTGTTTTAAATTTAAATTTCCCACCATAGGCATTCCAACGCCCTGCGTATTATGGAATTTAATAAAACAGTCCGACAATACAAAAAGGTTTGAGTGTATTGATCTTAAATATCATAAATAATAATATAAATGCGAAACGTTTGTTGGTTTGTTTGTTCCTCTTTCACGCAGCAACAGAGCAACGGATCGACCTGATTTTTTTTTCATATTTGTAATTCAAGGGCCCGTGAGTGACATATGCTTTTTTCATCACCATCATCACTACACGGGTAAAACCGCAGGGCGCAGCTAGTTGAAAATATATTCACTAATGAAACAGAATATGCTTTCTGGAGTTACCTCTCTGTTTTTATATAATTCGCGAGGGAAGGAAAGAGGAAGCGGTCTGTCAAATAGTTGTTTATTCACAAGAAGTCTGCCTTTTAGCTGATTCTTTCTTATTGTGTTAAAGGTTAGCGCTCTTGTTCAGTAAAAAAAGTTATTTTATTTCTTTTACTGAAATTAGAAGAAATATTAAGGTTTTTATTGGCGCCTTTATTGTTTATTCATGATCCAGAATTAAGGCTATAATTTTGAATGTGACCATTGAAGCAAATTACCTAAATAAGAACACAGTAACGTCTATTTCATACAATGATATTTAAAACTATGGATTTTACGCGAGCGACAGCGCCAAAAATTACAAATCTAAAAGTGGACTTAAACCGCACCAACTGATATGGCGCGCCGGTATATCACTCGTGCTTTTGATTTTTTGATTACTGTGCCTACTTTTGAAAAGTGTGTTTCGGTCATTTTGCGAAGTTAATATTTCGAAATAGTTATACCAAATTTTTATTTTTATGTTTTTATCATGTCTGCAAAAAGGGGATAAACCTCTTTTCTAAACTAAACCTCCTCTTTATTTTAATAATTATAAAAAATATTGAAACAACATTTGACCCTCGTAAATTAAGTTTAAGACATCTTGATCAACGACGTATCCATGACCATCTCATCATCATCATCATTATCAGCCAGAAGACGACCACTGCTGAACATACCTGAACGACAGCCTGCCTTTTACATCCACTGGATACCCGCGACTCTCACAATGTCAACGGTCCATCTAGTGGGAGGCCTCCCTACGCTGCGTCTTCCGGTTCGTGGTCTCCACTCCAGAACCTTTCTTCCCTATCGGTTATCGGTTCTTCGAGCAATGTGGCCTGCCCATTGCCACTTCAACTTGCAAATTTTAACCACAGCGTGACCTTACACAAATCATGACCACAGCATGCTCGGTCCTATGCTAATTGAGTCCAGGTTTAACCCGCGATAGATAGCAGTTTCGATACTTCGACACGACTGTATATGTAACTGAAATCGAAAATTTGACATTGAATGTTCGCTTCACATGTAAAAAATACTTCATTCAAAAATAATTTAACTAATAAAACTTAAGTAAACTAGTCCAAAAGCCCCTTGGTGAATTATACTTGTTTGAGTCTCTAATCCTAAATCAACATTACTCCTACCCATAAATTTTATCGTCTAGACATCCTAAAATAAGGTAGCTCCCATAATAATGTTAGCTAAATAACTCCGTGTTTTACATACCGCAGCCTCCAACGTCAAAGTGAAAATAATTCTACATCATTAGCATAGATTAGCGCTGTCGCCTCTTAGCTCAATGATCATCGCTTTGAAAGCCTGTCTGTACTCACTGTATCAGATTTGGTCAGTAAAATAAATAATAGTTCATAAAAATTCTATAGATGGCATGGGTTTAACGATTTTGCAAAACCACAGACGAAGATAGGTTAGATTAGCTGTATTTCAATACATTTCTGTTTATCTATGACCTGTAAAACAGATAGCGAGAGAGAGGGAGAGTTAGAGAGTGGAAAAGAGATAGCGGGCCCGGAAATAAATCCGTAGTGTTTCCGGGTCCGCTCTCTCTCGCTCTCTCTCTCTCTCTTGTCTCTGGATGCTACGGGCGATGGCTTTGATTAATAAGTAAAACATATGATAATTATAAATTAAAAGAAAACGACTTCAAAATTTGAAAAATACGCAATTTCTTTTACTTGATGACAATACTACGTCATCCAAGTACGTATACGAATTTTCCAGTTATTTATATTTAAAAACCAAACTCTGCATCGATTTTTATGAAATTTCTATGGCTCCAATTTGAAAGTATAATCCTTTAAAATCAGTAAGTCAGTATAAAAGGTCCAAAAATAAGCTTAAAAACATGAGAAGAAAAATACGAATTGAGAACCCTTTGTTGAAATCGGTAAAAAATTACCGACAAGCACAGAATACAAATAATAATTATAGGTACAAGTAGGTACAGAAGATTCACTCCGCGTAATCATTTAAATAGGTAGTGACTCTTGCTACTACACAATAAAGCGCAATTCAGGACGTGCGAGCGCATACTACATACAGATACCTTATTATTGATGATTCGGATCGTGATCGCGATCGCGTGCCATCTCACCTACGCACGTGGTGCTAGTAAATAGATGCGAACGGGACGGCATGCAATCTCGATCACAATCAAACTTCTATAATAAGGCCGCAGCTATAATAACCTAGATGTTGCCTCTTTGTCTATCGCGTAATTCTTATCGCGTTATCTATGTCAAGGAAGATGGATCCTTGTCTATGTATTGTCTATCGCGCGGATTCGCGCGGCAGGTCCGTTAAGTCGGATATTTGTAGCTTCATGTACATAATTTTTTCACACTTAAGCACGTCTACATAATACGTTTCCAATACACCATTACTACGGAGCAACACCAAACACTTCCACGAACACTTCACAAATAATAATCCACCACTATAACGCACTACCACTCGAAAATACACAATTTTCGGAAAATAATACAAGATGACGTTTTTTTTTCATGTTGGCGCCATAACTCTCCTGATATTTAGTATGCTTCGTTCCATGATTATAGGCTAGAACTAAGAGGTTACTATTATTATTTATCAAGCAATGGATCTTATCGGTTGCTGTGTGTATACTCTTAGGTAAACTCGTCCCCCGTGGGTCTTAATTCGGGCTCAGCGAACACACTCAGCTTTTTAGATTAAAACATCACGTAAATTCACGTAACTTACGGCTACAATGGAGATGTCTGCGCGCCCATAACTCCCGTCCTCCAAGGTTAGCGCTCTGTACCCGGATTTATAAGAGAAAGATTTAAAAGTGCAGCCAGAATTGGAGTGCCGTAATTTGAATCTTTGAAAATTTCTTTTGTTTTCGTTGGTTGGGTTTTTGTGTACCCAATGTGTATTCCATTGTACCTAACATGAGATAAAAAGAGACCTTAGGGCTCGTGGACGGTCAGATTTCGGGATCTAATCTCCCATTAAAGCGAGCCCAGGGATGACAACGGAGTAGTGTGGACTGCGCTGTTGTGGTAAGGTATATAGGATGTTGTATATAAAGAAGGAGCGGAAATGTCCAAAGCATTTCTCGGGAGTTTTAAACGTCTATCGGGACATATCGCGCATTATTTTATTAAGTATAAATAGGTACCTTTTGCTCGACGTTCCGACCATGTGAAAATGGTAGTGGTCACGAGCTGATTCCCCGTTTTTTTTTAAAGTAATTCTAGGTGACGGATATTTGCAACTTTCGGCCCGTGTCAATTAGCAAAAGTAGCTTTTAATCTTTCGAGATTTGAACACAGTGTTTTAAATGTTTATCGGGACTTATCGTGCATTATTTTATTAGGTAAAAATGGGTACTTTTCGCTCGACGTTTCGGGCGTGGTCAACTGGTCACACATCATATGCGTAACATGCGTGAGCTGATTTAAAATATGTGTTCAAATTGCAAAAATAAGTTACATTTCCCGAGAATTTTTCTTCAGGCAGCGTGTTAGGAAACACCGATGCGTTTCTAAAAAGATCCCAGTGTCCTCCGTCAGGTACAGAGATGACCACCGAGGGGATTTTAGGGGATGCAATCTCATATGACCCAGCTGTACCCCAATGCAGCTATATCTTTCGAAGATTTCCCCAGTCACAAAAAATACGAATTAACTGGCATACTACGAGTCGGGCTGACGCACTATGAGGTTTCCGTAGCACCACTTAAATTGTTAATTTCTAAAGTATGTTAAAAGTAGTGTAAAGGGACAACATTGACACCCAGGTGGTCACTCATCCAAGTACCGAGCGCGCTCGATGTTGCTTAACTTCACGACGACTGACAATTTTTTTTATAAATTGGCTTGCGCTTGACCGCCAACTCGCCTGATGTTAAGCGATGATGCGGTCTACGGTGGAGCACGCTTGCATAGAAGAAACCGATTCACTCGTGATTTGAAGACACCCAGATTGTAACTATCTGGGAACACCCATTCAGGCAGCGCATTCCACAGACTAGCAGTTCGCACAATAAAAGTGGAATCAAAGCGCTTCGTACGGGTTCTCGGAATATTAACCATAAAGCGGTGTCGATTTTTTGTGCCCGCTCTGGCAGTCCGATGGAAAAATGGGCAGGAAGGAATTAGATCATGAAGACACTTTTTTTGTTGTATATGTACAACAAACTTTTTTTTACGTATCTTAGCGTATACTTTGGAGTATACCTTGCTTGTAGTTTTCGATCAACGCATTTATTTAAAAACATTACTTTTGTGGTATACTAGCCACATGCCACCAAAGAGTTTTTATATTATATAGAAGAAAATGTTCTTTTGTTTTATAAGGTTTGTCGGTTTTTAGTTAGCTACATAATAAACAAGATTGTTTATAATAAAATGGATATTATTATACTAAAAACTCATCAACTTTTTAGCATACCAATATATAACAGACCATAAAAATGTACTTGACCTATAAGTAGCTGATATTTTTCATTCAACGAAAGCTTTTTACAAAGTGGCCACAACAAAAGATCTTGTTAAGCCTTTAATTAAAAATATTCATGTAATTGTTTCGGTCGACCCTAAATTAACTGTCATCTTAGCCGGTTGATAAGGGTGACTGACAGAAGTAGAGATGGCTTGAAAATTCCGGCAGCTTTTAAGTAAGTTCATTTAGGTAATGTTGAAGTGAAACTTCGTATGCGACTTCCAACATGGTTGCGTTAAACGTTTAACGCTACCATGGAGGGGGAATACAAAGAGACAGAACGAGAGTTTTAGATGCCATCTATGAGGAAATTTTGAAACTTGTACATCCTTCTCATAGTTTATTAGTTTACTAATATTTGCATAGATGGCAGAACATGCGACTTCCAACAAGGTTGCGTTAAACGATTAACGCTATCATGGAGGGGGTATGAAAGCACTGTTGCGTTAAATGTTCAACACTCCTGGGGAGGGGGAATAGAAAGAGACAGAGCAAGAGTTTCATTTCTTCCGCGCGGAGGGACTCCACGCACAATTTTTTTTATTGAATTTAGGCTTTGACTGCTATCTCGCCTGATTTGCGCTTTACGATAGAGCTCAACCGACGAGGTTGCGTGAGCTAAAGTAACTAAGTAAAAAGGTTACACACGATTTGATTACGCGAAAAAAATATTGTTGACTTTGTAAAAAAAATATTGTTGAATAAAAAAAACATATGTTTTTTTATTTGCCCAGCGTGGACAAATACCTACTCGTACTTACTAGCAGTTCAATGATTGTTTTTTACTGAATTTATTTTGTCGTTTGCTGAATCAGAAATTGACACTCCTCTTTGTCGTTTAAAACACTTCTTTTTTTTAATTTAATCATAGGCTTGCGATTGATATTACCTCACCAGGGCCCCGATTGTTTTTAAATTGATAATGATTTGCAAAAAAAAATACACTTAAAGTATAAAACAAGACAGTGTCATATTAAGTGACAATTTGTGTGACTAAACCAATTATTTTTAAATTGATAATGAATTTCCCCATAATTTACACTTATGACACTTAAAGTATAAAAAAAAAAAAAAAACTGTCAATTTTGAGGCAATAAATTAAATCAATACAATAACAATTTAAAAGCAATCGGTTTAGTAGAATTGGGGCCCAGGTGTTAAGCGATGGTGCGGTCGTCGATGGAGCACGGTTCCATGATGCATAATGATATTTTATTTTGGCTGGCTATTGTTCATTGCCCTTAATGGCTTTGCCCTTAACTATAGGTTCAGTAAAAAGTCAGCTCACTGCCAAACATATAACGTGGATTTTTTTGAATACGTATCAAACGTTTTTATTCTACGATTCTAATCCGTACAAAGAAACCAAAGGATGGAATAATCAGTCGACTTCCTTGTTTCATGGTAAAATAATATGTCTTTTCAAGTCAGACCTAATAGGTATATTCTAAGTCTGCATGCTAAATCTTCAACCACATCAACGGGTGAGCTAGTCAAACCTGGACTTTACACAACAAGAAATAAATAAATATATAATTATATATGATTTGGAGCTGCTCAGAGTGGGCAATGGAGAGAGCTATGCTTGGAGTTTCTTTGCGCAATAGAATCCGAAACGTGGACATTCGCTAAAGAACCAGAGTCACCGACATAGCTGTTAAAATTTGCAAGTTGAAGTGGCAATGGGCAGGCCACATCGCTCGAAGAATCGATAACCGATGAGGAAGAAAGGTTCTTGAGTGGAGACCACAAACCGGAAGACGCAGCGTAGGTAGGCCTCCCACTAGATGAACCGACGACATTGTGAGAGTCGCGGGATCTAGTGGATGCAGGTGCGGGCTTCCGTTCAGTGTGGAGGTTATAGGGGGAGGTCCAGCAGTGGACGTCTTCTGGCTGATGATGATGATATGTACAACTGACTGTAACAACTGTTATTAATAAATATGATTATGATTATGATTCGGTCTCATCCGGATCAAAAACGGCTAAAAATCGAAAATGCAATCCCTAGTGGAAACATTCTGGGATGACAGCTAAACTTCCCTAATTCAAGTGCTTCGTATGGAATGTGCTTAGTTCAAACGAATTAATCAAAGTTAGTTGAGTTTTGGCGCATATTCGCGGAGAGTCTTAATGTGATAAGACTGCAACTTTAGTCGCACAAATCAAAACGACTGTTGTGATGACAAAGACGCAACTTAACTGCGTATCAAATAAAATATTTGCATTCAAAAACTGTTTACATATCATTTGTTACTAAAAATAGGAACTGGTGCTCGAATAATAATTATAGACAGACTAGCGCTCCTCCCCGGCTCCGCACGGGTATAGTTATATAGCCTATTAAAATAGCTTATATTAATCAATGATAATGTAGCATTCAAATAGTGAAAGAATTTTTAAAATCGGTCCAGTACTTTTTGAGCCAATTCTTTACAAACATACTTACATACAAATCTTTCCTCTTTATAATATGTCATATCGAGTTAAAAAAAGTCCATTTGTCGCGTGGAATGAGCGACAAATGGAAAATGAGGGGAATGACAAAGTGTGGGATTGTGGTGAAACGTTGCCTGGATACGAATCAGTCCAGAATCATCGGACCTCTGGAGTACAAGGGTCCTCTTGATGGAATTGAATGATTTAAATGTACCTATCCTGTGCTAAGGGGATGTGGAAAATAAACTAATTATTATATTTTAGGTTACAATGCGTTTACTTGTTAAAATATTCTATTACAAATTGTTACAAACTAATCCTAATCCTGAGATGGCTGATGGCGATTGGTTAAAGGAAAGCTGGCGCACTTCTGCGCGTCGGCATCAAAAATTGGGAAAAAAACTACGACGTGGAAAATAAGTGAATAATGAAAATAGGTTATCTGTATTCCTGCTTGTGCGAGGTGGCTTCTACAAGATCATCTCAAGCTGAATCAGGAACACTCGATGTAGCTCTGGAGTATAAGTTATCCAATCTTCATCTCAAAAAATCATCTAATTTCCTCCAAGGCGTGGCCGTGACGTGGTCTTCAAAAAAACGTTTTCAAAATAGTGCCCATCTTGGTTTCGAGCTGAAAATTTGACTCCTTCGTTCCCGTAGGGAAACTGCGGTAATCTTCTTCAAGTTATCATGTTAAAAAACGAAGAAATTAATAAAATGTGATTCCAGTCGATCCAGCTGCCCTGCTGGACGTCGTGAGAATGCCGGCCATCAAAATGGCTTCCTGCATCTCCTTTCTCTTTCTTGCTTACAGAAAAATGGCTTGAGTGCGAGCGAGTCGGCGCACAAGATGTCTCCATAATTATGTAGCGTTCAACAGATAATAAATACAATTTTGTTATTAGCTATCCGATTAATTATAAATTTAAATATTGATTTTAATATTAGTTCACAATTCCAAAATAAATGCCTAAATGTAAATCTATGTACATTGTTTTGTTTATATAAGTGAAAATAGTAACATTCCATTTTAAAATAGTTCCTAGCGTTTCTGTAAGAGCAAAGTCACAAGATATCCAAGCGCCAATTTGCCGCCAGGAGTAAAATATATTATGTTATATGACAAATATTGTATAGATATAGATACTCTTTATTGTGTACACCAGAAATAAAAATTACAAACAGAGAAAACACTTATGAGCTAGTGCAACAAGTAGCGACCTTATCGCTAAAAGCGATCTCTTCCAGGCAACCATTGGATGGAGGTGGTGCAAACGTTAAACTGATCAAGTACACCCCCCATGCATCATGAAGCATGTTAAAAAATTACAAATATTTTTGATGCGCTGGTAAATATTTTTCACATTCGATTTTTTTCAGCGTTTATGTTCTTTGCGTCTCAGGATATACTTAAAAACAAAACCCAGCCAAACTTTAAATTTAAAACGTAAAAGTTAAAAGCACATCGTTACTTTACGAGCCAGTTTAGAACTGTTTACGAGTACTCGTATTGCAGAACTTTATCATTGGAGCTCCGATGCAGTGCAGTTTTTATGAGCCATCTCACAATAACGCACCAGAGTTAATTAGGTAGAGAAGTAGAATTACTGTGAATTCTCAACAGGTTCATTACCTAACGCTAAGGATATAAGTTCACAAACTATCGGACTGATATTTTTTTCCTTCTCACCCTTCGACCAAAATAAAATGAATGGACGGGCCATAACCATTGAACTTGCTCAGTAACAACGAGACAAACCGTCACAAATATTAGATATTTTATGTAAACAAAGAAATGTCACGAAAAGTCAGTGTCAAAGTGACATGCCAGTTGCTCAAAACATTTTTCACTCATATGAAAAATATTTTACTCTCTATTATGCTCGGCTTTATGCTCTCGCGCGGTACAATATGGGATAAACTGATAGTTCAAAAACTTCATAAAAAATCATTGTATAAGATGACGTTGATTATAGAGGCGTATGTTAGAGGAAATAGAGGTCAAATTAAACGTTGGCAACAAATGTTTAGAACCCCTACTGTCCTACCAGTATAATAAAATATTTTCTATCAATTTTTTTTTTTTAATCATAACATTGCATAGAACAGATATTACGTTAAAATAAATAGTACAAAACTATTATTATTTTATAATTGTTTATATTACGACTAGAAAAACATAATAAAATATTTTTTGGTCAAATATTGTAAACTACCATTATGAAAGATATTTTTTGGTCTGGTAATCCCTTTGTTACACAAAATATCTGGAGTTTTGGCGCCAATGTGGAAAAAAACATGTCGGCTCGATAGATTATTTTCCTAAACATGTGTATTTTCCAGTGTTAATGTGTACTAAATGGTGAATTATTTATTCATTAAATGCTTGTAAACGTGCTCGAGTGTGTGAGAGTGATATAACGAGGTGAAACGTGTCTTTTCGTGTTGTTTCCAAAACTCCATAGGAGCCTCTAGTAAAGTCTTCACCACTTTACAGGGGCATGAGTTTGACTTGACCGTGACTTACTTATCTTGACTCTGACTGTGACTATGACTTGTTTGACGCTATTAATACAAAGTAAACTGTTTAATATTATGACTAAAGGACATTGAATTCACGGTCATGAAAATTTTAACAAATACAAAAAAAATAAAAAAAAAATAAACGGAGTATAGTAAAAATAATAGATCGTGGTCGTGGTGTGGTCGTGGTCGTGTAGTAATAGATCGTTGGGGCCAACATTACCAGCATTATGGGCAAAAAATTAACAACGTTAAATTAAATCTTAACGTTTATCGCCTCCTTAGATTCGTATCTCCTTGTTGGAGCTCAGCTGAAATGTGCCAGTAACAATTTTAAGGAAGGTACACTTTAAGATAAGGAAATTATTCTTTCCCAACATTGGATTATTAGATTTGCCTTCGATATGAAACGGGTAGCGCAATGCGCACACTCGATGCTCTGTAGCTAAAGCTATGCTATCGTCTACCACACGCTGGAAATTGTGTACAAAAGAAGCTGTAAACTTTTAATTATTCGTTTCGTAATAATTAATAACTAATGTTAAAATGATACTTAAGTATCAAAAAATCAGAGTAAAATTTTTACAGGACATCTTTTTCCAAAATTGCAATGTGTAAGGGACATCATCTTTTAAACTATATTGTACACTAGTAGGCCGCCCCTGCTTCACACGGGCGAAGTCGGGATATATAGCCTATGTCAACCGGGGATAGTGCAGCATCCCAACAGTGAAAGAATTTTTCAAATCGGTTCAGTAGTTTCGGAGCTTATTCAATGCAAACAAACAATCAAATCTTTCCTCTTTATAATATTAGTATAGATAACACAGATATTTCAAACCTAAAACTATTACTACCAAATTAAAATTAAAATAAAAAAAACAACAAACGTTGTATGGCGATGCTCACCCTTTGAGCAAAGTAGAGGCCGCCATTTTGGTCACGAGTTGCATCGACCAGACAAAACTTATATCTATCTATATCTAAAACTGGCGTGGTTTTCACAAATTTTATTTTTGTAAAATGTGCGAAAGTGCTGTGTCATCACGGTCGTGCGCGCCACGCGGCGGCCCGTAGTGCAAAGCGAGACGCAGCCGCGCGCATGCTTTCACCATGAAAAAGACCATTTAATGCGGTTGAAACTATAGTCTGAGTAACCGGCTTAATCTTACATGAGTAATTCCCGTGTAATATAAAAATAAAATATCTATATCTGTATTATAAAAAAGGTGATGTATGTATGTTCCTTATGGACTCCGAAATGACTGAACCGATTTTGATGAAACTTTCAGGTAATCTTCAGATTAGCCAAGTAATCCTGTGAAGTTTAGCAGCGATCGGATTATCAGGGTTTTTTGGTGTTCATCGAGATACAAAAGTGCAAAAAAGGTCCGAACCAAAACTCGGCGCACGCTACTTTTTGGTCACTTTATTTACTCTCATGGATTATGGCCACAAAAATCACTAAGTGTGCGTCAGTCATAAAATGATTCTTTGTACTCGAGAGTTCACTTTTTCAGAGAATTTTATTAGGGTGACTGGAAAATTCACAAATTGATTCGGTCTTATGAATACTAAAAGGACGACAAAAGGATCTGTTTGCAAGGATTTTTGGATAGTAAGCCCAAAATAGTAGGTTTACCAGTTTTAGGTAATTGTTTAGTTGAAAAGGATTAATTTGTGGTTTTGAAGAATTATTCGCACTAAGCGTTTTGACTCCGCTTTCTTAATTAGAACAGCATAACAATGCAAGGCTTTGCCCCTGTTTGTGTTTCCGCAGCATTACAATCTTGGAGTGTTCAAGTCTAGGGCTAATAGGTTATTACTGGGCAAACGTGCTCCATCTTCGACCGCATCATCGCTTTCCATCAGCCGAGATCGCGGTCAAACGTTAGCCTAGTCTGACGTAAAAATATTTTTTTTTTAATGTAGAATTTGATTTCCTGCTAGCATCCTTGAAATTAACATTTAGTAAAGGGTCTAAAAATGTTATTTTTTTAAATTCAATCTTTTGTTTTCTCCAAATGTACTACGTAGAAATTTCGTCCATGACACAATCTCGTCCAAAAAAATCAGATTTTCAAGCATAAAGTACTTTAGGAAAAAATATACAGAATCAGTCAAATTTCATCATCATGATCAGTCCTCCACTCCAGGACATAGGCCTCTATCAAGGCACATCACTCGGCCCAATCTTAAAGTTTTCACTTCCAGTCAATATGACCATGATGTCATAATTTTCGCATATTTTGCGATTTCACAAGGGAATCAAAACCCATAGGTAAAAAAATATAAAACCTATACCTTCCCGTTGACATAGAATCATAAAATTTGGCAAGAGGCAAGGTCTTATAGCACATATATAGGAAAAAAATCCGAAAGTCGTTAATTTGATATGACATCACATAAAATAATGGTTTTGCTATTACAAACTTACATTTTGTAGTTGGTATGTATGGACCTGTTTGCCAACTACAAAGTTAACCTTTTTCATCAAGGCTCAAATTCCCGGGATGGATCTACATACATATTTATTACGTTTGTACGGAACCCTCAGGGTGTGAGTCCTACTCACACTTGTCCGGTTTTTTGTATTACATGAGTCTGGCCACAGAATAGATAGCAGTATAAGGTCCAGAACTGATAAAGGAGGGTGGGTGGTGGGCGATATGCGGGGGTGCAGCGCGGTGCGGGCGCGTTTTAGGAAGTTGATATGAAGTTAATTAGAGATTTTGGTTCTAAAAAGGGCATAACAATAAAAAATATGGCCTTTTTTATTTTCAATGATCTTTACTTGACGTATGCAAAATGTATACACAAAAATATACGCATAATGTGCCACGTCCCAAGGGTGTGTTTATCTCATAGCATTACATAAACAAGACGTGTTTTTATCTCATCCTATTTCATAACAGCAGACGACCCAACAAAATTTGATTTAGTCCGTAAATTTTAGCCATCCAAAAAACATTTTCTGATAGCCTATCCTGAAAACAGTCTAGAAAAGCACCGTCATAATTTAGACAAGAATTTCATTTCATTTCAATAAGCCCTTCGAATCGAATTAGCTTCATCCTCAGACCCCCGTCAAACCCGAAATAGAAAAAAGAACTTATGGCTGTGAAGAAAATTAACACTTTGCGCAGAAAAAATGAGGGGCCAGTACAAAATGAGTTCCTTGAATGAATAAAAAAGATGGACGGAACTTTGTTTTAATAGAGGCACTAAAATGGAGGAAGGATAAAGTGAGCTGAGCATCACGGCACGAATGTTTGGTTTACTGTAATGTAACTATCTAAAAGTGTGGCTTGTTATGCAGTGACTGGATATTATATTCTGTGAATGGCTGTAAGCTTGGTTAATTACATTGTGCTTTAGGTAGCCCAAGTTTGAACGTTCCGACGTTTTTTTTAAATAAAGCCACAGGACATCCACTGCTGGACATAGGCCTCCCGCATCGATCTCCAAAAGAGCCGATTGGAAGCGGCCTGCATCCAGCGTTTTTCTGCGGTCTCTTTTAGGTCCTCTGTCCATCTTGTGGGTGGACGTCCTACGCTGCGCTTACCGGTCCGTGGTCTCCATTCGAAAACCTTATACGTAATAGCATTTGTTAATACATCATCGGCCAGAAACCGTCCACTGCTGAACATAGGCCTCCCCCTTTAACCTCCACACTGAACGACAGCCTGCTTATTGCATCCACTGGATGCCAGCGACTCTAACAATGTCGTCAGTCCATCTAGTGGGACTATCTACCTACGCTGCGTCTTCCGGTTCGTGGTCTCCACTCAAGAACCTTTCTCCCCAATCGGTTGTCGGTTCTTCGAGCGGTGTCGATGTGTGAGGTTATATTAAATCATGTCCATTAAATGTTTTTATGTCATTGAAATGTATTATTTGTCTCCACAATACATTTTATTTCTTTGGCAACTATGTCAACATTTTTATTTCCTTTTTCTCGTTTTACAGGTATTTTGTTATCGACAGCTTACAATAAATGGTTTATTCTGGTGCTGCGTTCAGTGCGATTCAATTCCCGTAGAGTTATGATTCCGTAAATTTTTATGGGCAGTTGTACAACAGCATACATAACAGAGTGGAAACAATATCGTTATTTTCCAGTAGAGTTACTAGGGATGGCTGGTGCTTAACTTGGTTAACGGAATATCGATTAGTTCGAGGAAACAACAGACTCAACGTCTACGTTCACACAGCTTCGTATTTAATATTTATATGTTTATTTTAGAGTATTGTATGAAATAGATTTATCGATAAAGTGGGCAATGTCATATCTATGTTGGCCTCAGAGCAAATAAAAATACAGAGTCCTTACGGCGCACTGCCGAAGTGACGCCAAAATTGCTTCCAAAAATACGTGAATTTCTTGTCAGAACGACGTACTGAAAACATCCGTTTTAAAAAGAAACAATGACTTCTTGCATTGTCAAGAACTGTAAAAACAACACAAAAGTAAATTAGAAGAAGGATGGAATATTTCCACACTTAAGTATTTATATTATCACTTATTTTGATGAATTACACGACACGAACTTTGACTACGCACACATGTTTCAAAAAGTGGCTTCACTTTTCGTGTTCGCGGTAGTCCCTCTGTATTTTTATTTGCTCTGAGATGTTGGCGTGGTAATATTTTTAGTCAAAATTAAACTAGAGTCGGAATAACTGGCTTTTGTGAATAAGATACAAAAAAAATATTTAAACACAAAATACTAGTTTTTATTTATGAGCTGCAATTTTGTAATCTGGAAAATTTTCAGTTTATATAGGTACATTTCAACAGTGGAATGAACGGAACGCTGTTACTACGCTAGTCTTTTTAGACCGTACAGAGAATAATGAGACGACAGTTGAAATTCCACTTTTGACAATATTCATTACAAACCGTGTCGCAGTAGGTATACGTTACTTTTTTCCATATTTTAATATTTTTTTCTAATAATATTAGAAAAAAATATTATAATTATTTATTATTAATGATATGCAATTTAAAACATTGATATCCAATCGAGTATCGACCATTTATCGATATTCTAACAAACATCTCTATGCCGTTAAAAACGATGGCGATATTAGCTTGACCCTTATCTCTCAGGGGTGTGTGACCCAAATGCTTTGATTATGAAATGATGAGTTCGGCTTTGAAATTCTATAACCCAGGAGAGCACCGTTGGTTAAAAGCACCGTACTATTGATTAAAATTATGCGGAACCTCTTTGGTCGTGTCGTGTTCCCAACTTGGTATCTATTTTTGATCTGAAAGCTTGAAATTTTAGCATTATAAAGGATAAGAATGAGGGAATAAGACCATGCGGCTGATCAGCATTAGCGTGGACTGACCAAATAAATCCGGGTATGTCCTAAATCTGCGACCAGGACCACCGGAAGATGGACAACAGCTTCCTATTAATACATGGTGAACGTATTGCGATCCCCAAACCGCCTGCCAAGGGTGGGGATTATGGCAAAACCCCTCTCTAAGGGGGAGCCTTTTGTTCAGCAGTGGACGTTTTCTGGCTAATTATGTGGCCAAATAAAGACTGCACTTAACGGTCCTGTAAACATATGAACGAGAAAGACCGCAATACCTGACGAATGGTGCAGATTGTGAAGCGAACCACCACCATAACTGATGACTACGACCACTCTGCCTAGAGAGTTAATACTAATAAGAAAGGGTTATTGGGTTGGGGTTTTCCGCAGGCAAACGCTGGATTCAGGCCGCTTCCAACCGGCCTTTTTGGAGATTGATGGGGGAGGCCCTATGTCTCTAATGATGATGATGATGACCATGCAAAAATTTCAAAACTAAAACAGTAACAAGACAAATAACTATCAGACCTACCCCCAATCACGCAATTTTCTCACATTATGGTCATTTAAGAGCAAACATTTTTGACCAAAGCAATCCTCTACATTAAATTTGATTCAAATTCAATCAGACCTATTCAAAATCATCAATTCGAAAGTGCCGTTAAAAAACATTCTTATATCACACAAATCAGATCTAAGAGTGCTTAACCTAACACCCTTAGCAAGCTATTGTTACGTAAGCGCACTTGTTACAAAGTCGAATTATTCGACGAATATTCGACGAAATAGGTCTGAACGAGCTCTTTTCCTTCTGAAGTTTACTTGGAACGTGACATAATCGTGAAGTCGCGTTGTTATCGAGTGCGTAAGTAAGGTCGGATAATCGTATTTACTCACTTATTTTTCTCGGAAATATTAAGGTAGTGATGCCAGATTTTTACTCGATAACGGGAGTTTTTTTTTTTATATAGAAATGTAAATTTTGTGACAATGAAACATAAACTAATCGAAAATATTAATAAAACATTTGAGGGTAAAAAATTAGATACTAGACTATACCTACATGTAGTAATTTTTAAACTTTCGCGATTTGAACACGTCATGTTTACGTGATAAGTCCCGATAAACATTTAAAACATATACCTAATATTATGTACAAACGTAAATATAAAAAATTTGAAAGTCCTCTTAAAAACTTTTTGCAAAGGGTAAACCAACGTTATCTGTGTATATTTTTTGGTTTTGGTAATTGTTGACTTTTTCAAAAAGCGCTGAATCCATATTGGTGTAATTTATATGGAACCATCTCTAATGTATGACCTACTAAACAAAAAAGAACCATCAAAATCAAGTCATAATTAGTGGAGTAATTGCATACCAAACATACAAAACAAAACATTCAATCGAATTGATAACCTCTTTTCGTCGGTTAAATAGATGAGTACGTTTCCACAAAAACCGGCCCACCTCAGCATGTTGTTGGTTATAAACAACTAGCATTCAGCATGTTGCTGGTTGTACTCAACTAGCACATAATAATGTTGCTGGTTGTACAAGTTGTGTATAACCAGCGTATATTTTTAATGTTGACCATGCCTAACTTCTTAAAGAGATGTCAAATCATGCATCTGAATTAAAAAAGTTAGTTATCGCCAACCGATTGAGCTGAAACTTTGCATACACGTTTAATTTTGATAATAATGCAAGATTAGATAAATAACGTCATTCGAAATCCAATATGGCGGACTCCCAAAGATGGTGGACCAGTTATTTTTTATGCACCTCCAATCATCTCCAATATCTCCAATATGATACTGTTTTTTTCCACAACCTTACTACGGTAAATATCCCGTAAATAATCATGTAACTTTATCTCCAATATGATTTTATGGGCAACGGGTATGCTGAGAAGAATACGAAAAATATAGTAGGTCTGTATGTAATAAAAAAATTGTTTAAACATGTTATTAGATTCACGGGAGTGGCATGGTCGATGTTGACAAAACTAAAAGAAAAGAATAAAAAAAAAATTACGTCTCACTAAATTCAGTAGTAAATTTGTTCGTCATATGTGACGTTTTACGTCAAATATATTTGTTACATCTATCAAACCGAGCTTCTCACATACTTGTGACCCAAATTCCTAACCATTACCAGCCCCTACAGCTTTTCTATCCCATCCCGGACTCAGATCCGGGCAACAAAAGCAGCCCCTTCCGGAACCAGACCCGGAAATGACGTCACATTACACTAATACAAAAAAGGACACATAACACACGTAAGGCATAGCGCAAGGTTTACAAGAGATTTGGGGCCTCGCCATATGTATGTTTGTGTATATTTAATTTTCCTTAAGCTTTTACTTGGGGTAAAAAGGGATGGGTATAGTAAAAAGGGTAACTTTACACCTGCGAAACATTACGAACATTTGGTTGGCAAACAAATGTGAGGCTGGCTAATGCAAAACGAAGGCAGGACGGTTGAGAACCTTCAGAGATGCAGACTGAAGAATCGGTAGAACAGTTTCATATTTTTTATTGATAAACAATTTTTGTGCACTAGAGCATAAAACTAAACAGAATCTCCTTAAGAGCCTCTTATACTAAATTTGACGGTTTTAAATAAAAAAAAATCAGTTAAATTACAATATTTGAGCTGGAAAAAAATTGATGTCACAGATACATCTGTGTTTGAGTTTATGATTTGGTTCAAAACACGATGGAATAACTTTCCTCGATAAAAAAAAACTGAAACAAAGTCGACTTAGTTCATTTATTTCATTTTTTGCTCTAATGAAAGCTCGTAACAACCTGGAAATTGCATGTACTGAAAGGCAATTTTATTCAACATTCTTTTATTTGGATAGATTTTTGATAGTGAATAGTGTCGTTTTTTACTGAAATTAAAAGCGTAAAAAGGACGCGAGAATTTTGGCGTGACGCGTTCAGTGCCGCGCCAGGCGTTATCGAAGTCGGACCTATGCTCGTTTTTGTCGTTGCACTCCCCCGCGGGCGTCCTGACTCTAGCATGGCGTCGCTATAACTTAACGGGGGCTGAGGGAGCGTTTTGTTGCCTACGCGACTCGGATAACCGCCCGTTAAAATTGATCAAAGATGTTCAGTTTGTAATACATATAGGAAGTTTGCTTCGGTCTCTAATAATAACAGAGTATTATTAAAGACCCAGACATAACTTTTTGTTTTGGCGCCAACTTTGGTCTTAATGGCTTTAGCCTACCCAATAATGAACGATACAAAATGAGTAAAAATAAAACATCAAATTTCGGTGTCTTGCTTTTGGCGCCAACATGAAAAAAAACATGTCGCCTTGTTAATGTATAGTAATGGTGGATTATTGTTTATTAAGTGTTAGGGATTGTGCTCGAGTCTAGGAATGTGATATAATGAGGTAAAACATGTATTTTCATGTATTTTTATTTACTGTGTGAAACCACGTCAGTTTCTACAATACATTTTCATGTTCTTTTCAAAACTCTATAGAATTCTTCTATTGATATTTTTACAAAATCATTTCCTCGTAACTAAAGTGAAAAGCCGAGTGTATACCTAACTTATACATAAAACTTATTTTAAACTCGACTTAAATATCGGCTTCGGCTCGGGCTGATAACGTCTCGACTAAAATGACTTGTTTTAAGCACTCGTTGTACAATCTACAATTTATAACCAAACCTAGTAACAATGTGGCATTTCTAACCCCCTTCTTATGTTTTAAGGTCAAAGCTGAGTAAATGCAAACTTATAGCACGTATAGAATTGTAACAGAATTGAATATTAACTTATTCTCAAATCTAACCTTAACTTCTGTGGAATTAAATAAATAACTTGATTTTAGACTAGGACCGTGGGAGTTGGCCATTCATAAACTGTATAAGAACCTAGCCAAACTTGGTGGAAGTGACTGGTGACAAGAATGTTGAGCCTAAAGCTGGAAACAAACTATTGGACGCGGCTGACGGACGTGACTGATAAGTGTGCACAGTCTTTTGAGACGTGGCTTCGACTGACAAAAACATCCGGCGCGCCAGATTTCTGTCGGACGTCCGAACGTTCAAGGTCAGCCCAAGGTTACGTCCACGACTTATGTCCGATAGTTTGCATAGCTCAGTGTACATTCATCATCTAGATACCTTTATGTAGCGTCCGTCAACCGCGTCCGATAAATTGTTTCCAGCTTAAGTTTGGCCAAAATATAACTCAAATCTATATAGCCAGTTTTAATTAGAACATAATACAAGATGGCAACATGTAAATTGGGGATTTTTTTTTAACATCGTAGAACTGCACTTCAGAAATTTAAACTTCTAAGTAGTAATTCACCTATCCACAAGAGATGGCGCTTCAATGAGCGTGATGATCACGCTAGTTCTGTGCTTTTTTCTCACCCCGAAAACTGTCCAACGTGCCTAAAGAAGTTTTCACTTCAATAAAATTCTGTACCTCTCTTGTGATAGATAAATTTACAAATATACAGTTATATAATTAAAAACGGGATATTTACCGTGATATGTTTGTGGATGGAGCTCTAGATATTTCGGTGCAGTTACATGCACCATGTTCACGGGAAGACTAAAGGAAAGGTATGGGTGGTTGGTCGAACAGTTCAAAATTAGATGCAGAAAAAACGATCTACCCTCTTCTTAATCTTTTGCCACGGTTATTACTGGAACTCTCGAACCTAATAGTGCTAATAGACGCACGAACGCTCCTGATGGACCGCCGTTCAACCAACGGGAGAGAAAGAGTGAGAATATCATATTTCCCTCTCTTTCTCTCCCATTGGTCAGACAGCGGTTGAGATCAGCCGCGTTCGTGCGTCTGTTAGCACTAGAAGTCCCAACAAAACACACTTGTCACCTTCGAAAAACAATACCATGAAAAATATGATCGCCCAAAAAATCTTTTCGAGTTTTTTTTTTTTATGAGGATGAATGTTGCTTTGTTATAACATAATGTACTGTATTATAGAGTAGTTAAAAGCGGGTTCCGTTATAACACGAGACAGTTGACGGCTGCGGGAAAATTGGACTTCTATTTTCAGCGCCGCACACTATAATGTAGAAATGGGACGCCACATTAACCAAGTATAGACCCCTAGAGGGGCGATATTTTAAAACGTATTTTATGCAAATACCTTGATTTTCAATTTTATTTTTTCTGTTGGTAAGTTTATAGCAATACTATGCTACATAAATTGGTATAATCGTGCAATTTGAGGTAATGTGATTAAATAGACAAAATAAGCAACTTATAATAACAAAAACACAAAACAAACAAAACAACAACAATCAACAAAGATAAAATTACAAAAAACATAAAATTACAAACAAAACAACAACAAAGATAAAATTACTACAAATATAAAATTAATTTTACGTTATTCCTGTTTTAACGTCATATAACAAGTAAATACAAAATTAAACCACAAAAAATGTTCTCATGTTTTTGTGGTTAGTATTAGAGACCGTTTAGATGAAAGGTACCCACTGCCAAGCTAAAAAAAAAAATATTAATAAAAAAAGTTATTCATCTCAGCAAGAATCCGAAATGAGGAGATCCGTAGACGAACGAAAGTCACCGACCTAGCCCACCGGATTAGCAAGTTGAAGTGGCAGTGGGCAGGGCACATATCACGCAGAACAGATGGCCGATGGGGCCGAAAGGTTCTGGAATGGAGACCAAAGACCGGTAAGCGCAGCGTAGGACGTCCACCCACAAGATGGACAGACGACCTATCCATCGGACAGACTGCAGGGAAACTCTGGATGCAGGCCGCTTCCAACCGGCCCTTTTGGAGATCGGTGGGGGAGGCCTATATCCAGCAGTGGACATCCTATGGCTGAAATGATGATGATGATTCATTTCAGCAAAAATTTATCAAAAATAACTGTTTCGCCATCTTTGGAAGTCCACTGTATTGGGTTTAGAATGACGTCATTTAGATAACCATTGTCATTCAAATTAAACGTGTATGCAAAATATCAACTCAATCGGTTGGGGATAGCTGTTCCAACCTGGTGGATGACTGGTAGAAAATGTTTAGCATTAAGTGATCCAATTGTACATGTTTACCTAATTTGTAAGTGTGCATTAAAGTATTAAAATAAATAAATAACTGTTTAAAAATTCCGACCCGGGTGTCCTAAAACTGCGATCAGAACTACCGGAGAATGGGCAGCAGCGTCCTATTAGTACATGATGAACGTACTGCGATCCCCAAGCCACCTGCCAAGCGTGGGAATTACAGCAACACCCTTCTCTATGAGGGAGGCCTTTGTTCAGCAGTGGGCTTTCACTGGCTGATGATAGCCGCTTTGCACTAATATGCTAAAAGTCCAAACACCAAACCATCAGGCCACTCACCGAAACGCTGGATTGATGATTTTCAAAGACACGCAGGTCACGACTGGATGCTAACAGAAGATCGCAGGTCGTGGAGGAAATTGGTAGAGGCCTATGTCAAGAAATGGACGAAGTAAGACTAAGGAATAAGAAGAATAGTGCAAAGTGAGACGAAGCCGCGTACGGACATTAACCTTGGAAAGGCGGGCCAAATGCGGTTAAAACTATAGTCGGCGTAACCGGCTTAATATACGTGAGTAATGCCAATGTAATATAAAAAAAAAATGCCAATAAAAATTCCTGTGCTCTAAAAAATATATTAAAAATGCTGTAATATTTTAGTGGACAGTTCTCAGTGACCTGGTTTCAAAACGCCAAAGCCAGTTAATTAATACAAAGTTATTAAGTCAACAATAACTTATAACTGTCATTTTCCTTCCTTACGATTCATCGAACTTCGTTTGTATTCATTAAAAGGAACGAAGCACATTTATTTGTTTTTGCTCCGAGAGAGAAATACAAAAGATTCATAATCGCATTAAAAATTACTCTACATTGATGTAATAATCACAACTGTGGTTTGTTTTCAGAAATGAATAAGACTACGGCCTCGAATACAATCAAGACGCGAAGCTTAGCACGAGGTATTACCATTACGTGCTGATTCAAACATGCAGTCTTGTATGAGAGAGTACCTACACGTAGAAGCGTAAAGCTCTGGTTTCCTATAATAGCGGTACATGACATCACTAGAACCATGTCTATGTAAATAAAATGGCACGGTTTCCTAGAGAGCGGTATTTGACAGCGTAACATCAAAAAGTGGTGCTGCAATTTTCATGACGACCGTTGCGGCCGTAATGTTGCGTCCGCTACTTGGCGGCGCCACTATTATAACCAGAGCTTAAGCGTGCGTTCGTGCCCGCGATGATGCCTGCAGTGAAGCTCGCAGTTATGCCTGCGGTGATGCCCGAGGTCATACCCGCGGTGGTCCCTGCATTGTCTAGTCGCACGTGAGCAACGCCTTTGCGTGAACCCTCTCATACATCGTTTGAATTAAGGCAATATTTTCTGACTGTCCAAGTTTATTTAACGTAGTCGTAACGTCATCGTTAAGATTTTTTACATATTTTTTTTATTTGAAATATATTTTTAAGTATAGAAACGCAATTTAGAATAATTGGCTCTATGACTTTTTATTTAAATTATTCTAACGCTGCCATAAACGTCCACTGCATCAGCTTTCATCATGAACCTTGTAAAAGTAGTATATGATTATCAGACATGTTTTATGTTATTTGAAACACTGTAAAAACAGAATTGGGTTTAATTTTCAAATGGAAATTATATTTGAAAACAACCTAAAAATCGAAGTTTGACAAACTCGATTTTGCGTAACCTGTATATTTTTGTTTTGTTAAAAACGACTCTATACTATACAATTTAGGTCGTATCTTCGATCATCCGCGGTAATAAACTAGCTTGTATCGCAGGAAAACGCGCCGCACGATATCTCGCACGACGCGCTGCGCGATGCCCCGTGATACTTCCCGCACGCCGCATCATCTCATAAAAGAGTCCGAAAAGGATCGACAATATAGTCACTAAAGTTAAAATTCACTCAATAAAGCGTCACTAAATGTTGTTATTTATTTGACTATTCATATTCATTTATTTAATATTTTTATGTTTTAGTATATTGGTTGGCAAGAGGTGGCGAAGGACCGAGATTTATTGAAGCAAATGAGAGAGACCTTTGCCCAGCAGTGGGACAGTATAGGTTAAAAAAATATTATATTATCGTAATTTTAAGTTATTACGGTTTATATTTTAACTATCACATTAATGTTGCACGCCCCGCCTTCTACCTCCTGTATGAATCCTCTTCATCCTAAGGTTGCCAGGAAGAGATCGCTCTTAGCAATAAGGCCGCCGATTGTTGTACTGGTTTTTAAACTGCTTTATCGGTGAATGAAATTTGTGATGTGAACAATATAGAGTTTATCATGTTTTAAATGTTTATCGGGACTTATCCCGTATTATTTAATATAGGTTAAAAAAAAAACTATGGAGTTTATCTATCTATTTAAAGCGAGTCGAAGGGAAAGCTGAATGTAACGCGTAAACCGAAAAACATTTCAACTTTCAACAAATGTTTAAAACATTTTATTTATATTACACGGGAATGGCTCACGTAAGATTAAGCCGGTTACTCCGACTATGTATGAAAACCACGTCAGTTTCAATAATAAAATGTTTAAAAGTTAAGTTTTAATTACATTTAAACTGCCAACTCCAGAATCCAATATTCTTCCATCCGCTACTTCCTCAGACATTCATCATAATATTACTTATCATTACCGCTCCAAAACAAAAAGACTACATCAATCAATGTCTGGCAAAAAAACGTGTGGTCTTTTAAAAGGTTTTCTTTGCTTTTTGTAATGGATGAGTAGACCCTTATTAAGGTTTCCTACAACATGTTATGAGGAAAACATGTGACAGTGGAAATGGTAAAGGATGATGGTGCTCCGTCTTGCAGCTGTTATTATTTTCTGATATTAAATTTAATAAAGTTGAAATATGAAAATAGTTTTTTTTTTTATTAAAATAGGCTTGCGTTTGATCGCCACTTTGTCTGATGGTCATCAGCAACAAATCCTTAGTTCGGACTAAGCTTCTTAGTCTTGAGCATCGACGTAAAGGTGCTAGTCATTTTTTTTTTATCGGATACATTTCCGAGAGTGTGCATCGGAGCTGCACGATCTAATTCTCTCCTGCCCATTTTTCTACCGGACTGCCAGAGTGGGCACGAAAAATCGTCACCACTAAACTTTATGGTTCATATTCAGAAAACCTGTACGAAGCGCTTTGATTCCACATTTATTGTGCGAACTGCTAGTCTGTGGAATAAGCTGCCTGAATGGGTGTAAAAAAAACTTTATTTATTTTTATTTTCAGGTCTAGCCTGGGAACGTGAGAGGCATTGGTGAAGTTGAAACTAACACCAAGAGGCCCCGTTGAATATCACACACATCATCAGCCATTAAATGTCCACTGCTGAACAAGGCCTCCCTCTTAGAGAGGGGTGTTGCCATAATCCCCACGCTTGGCAGGCGGCTTGGAGATCGCAGTACGTTCACCGTGTACTAACAGGACGCTGCTGCCCATCCTCCGGTGGTTCTGGTCGCAGTTTTAGGACATACCCGGGTCCCGTTGAATATAAAATACATCTATTATATTTACCTTCGACCAAAATAATATTAATGCATGGGCCATAATCATAGAACTTGCTTAGTAAAAACGAGTCAAAACCGTCGGACATAATACTTCAACACATTTATAACCATGTACAATACATTTGTTACAAAAATGTATAGTGGTTAGCACACGGAGGCATAATTTTGTAAGATGTTTCGTTATCATGTAACAATAGTCTTCTGTCGCACTTCCTACTGAAATGAATTAAGCGTCGGCACTCATATTGTAATCTTCTAAAATGCGCTTCTTCTGGGCCCGTCCTTTTATTTTATTTTGGTCGTAGATTATCACCATAAATTTGAATCTAAGCTACATAATAATCTTCTACAAAATAATTAGGCTACATAATAATATACCTACCAAAAGTTTCAAAATGTTCTAGGTGTTCTTAATTTTTATCCACATCATATTTGTATAATTCTGATTCCTGCAATGCAGACCCAAATTCAAAATGTTAAGTCTTTCACAGTAGGTCTCATTCGCTGCACTCATTTCACTTCATATTTCACTATCACCCCAAAGACTGCAATTTGCAACCTCTGCGCTCAGGTGTGCGCCGATCCTTTGACAAATCACTGCTGGAGCTTAAGGCTGATCTTCCAGCGGTGTCTCTATGATATAAAAAAATGCATTCGCATTCTAGCTTATATCAATTCCCCCGACTATACTTTACCATACTAGTAGTGGGCTTGAGCATTTGGATTGTATTTAGTCCTTCAACGGTCTATGAGCAGTCTAACTGTTTTGTAGTGTTAGTTTTAGCTTGTATTTTGTTTAGTTAATAAAGGCACAATCCCATTAAAAAAATTAAAAAAACTTTATAATATTTTCATAAACCTAATTTTATTTAATTTTAAATACATAGTGTTAATTATATACTATTATTTTTTTTTATAAAAAAAATACCCGGTTTATTTTAAATAGTTATCTGACAAATCGGAAAAAACTAAGCCGTAATTGAGACATAAATTAATCGAACCAACGTCCAAACGTGTAATAGGTACACAGATCTGGCCATAATACAATGGCTGTAAAAATATTAAATAAATTGCCAAATGAATTAAATGAGGAGATCCGTAGACGAACGAAAGCTACATAGCCCACTGGATTAGCAAGCTGAAGTGGCAGTGGGCAGAGTACATAGCACGCAGAACAGATGGCCAATGGGGCCGAAAGTTTCTCAAATGGAGGAGCGTAGGACGTCCACCCACAAGATGGACAGCCGGCCTGAAAGACATCGCAGGGAAACGCTGGATACAGGCCGTTTCCAACCGGCCCTTTTGGAGATCGATGGGGGAAGTCTATGTTCAGCAGTGGACTACCTACGGCTGAAATGAGGATAATGATGAAATAAATTAAAAGGTATATAAAAAGAAGTTAGAAAACCCCAGAGACCCCGACCCCAGGCTTGCCTTAACGGGCCGTCTGGGGGTGGAGGCAAGAACCTAAGCTCCAGAGTGGAAGTGTTAAAGGGCATAACGCCGCGAGTAGCTGTTAGTGAAAGTGCAGCACACCTCTCAACACCCTAAACCACCCACGTCAATGTTGCCAATATGCGGCAGCCATTATGGGAGGGTGGGCATTTAGTGGTTGGAAAGTCATCACCTGCCTAAATATATATATATATATATAACAGAGCTTCTTGGTGTTGGCTCCGGCAATGCCTCTCAAAGGTCTGGGCTAGACCGAGAATAACTTTAAATATAGAGGGAAAATAATAGTACAAAAAATTATAGTTTCGCTTGTTCTTTAGTTGCTCACAATCTAGCGGGTTGCTTTATAAGAGCTGAAATAATCTAGGTCACTTTTCTTAAAATCCAGATTGATAGCACTGACCGACGAAGATCATTTCTCCTTTCCACGTCTTTTGTGGAAATGTTCTAGGTTTATTTCTTTTGTGTTTTGAAACAGTGAGCTGAAAATGCAAAAACGCCAATATCTTCATAAAATAATAAATTCGTATGTAGCCTAGCTCTAGTGTAAAAGATTTTAGAACATCCAAAAGCTTTAACGATTGTAATTTTAAGCGTTTATTGATTATCATTCTAGCACGTCATATTGATATAACCAGTATGTATGTGTTGTTAGAGACGTATGGAAAGAAAAAGGTGGACAGAAAAACAAACAAACCAGTATAATAATATTTCAAAAACTTGGAAAAAAAAATCTTTCAAATATACACTACCTCTTCATAACACTTCTGCGTAAAATATTTCAATTGGGAGGATTACTGGACTGTATCGAACATGACCTGTTTATATCAGGCCAGTTAGTGGAAAAAGTTACTGTATAGAACCCAATGATATCCATGATAGAACGTAACTTGTTTGCCTATATTGACCTCGACTACGTGAAATTTTTGGCGAAATCGTGTCAAAATCATTCGTTTCATTATAATTATTACTTAAGGTGTCTGTTTTCAAATTTCAATGTGTTATAATGGTGGATTATTATTATTTTAAACTAATTAATAAATATGCTTGAGCGAGGACAAGTGATATAGAGAGATGCAACGTGTCTTATCATGCTGTTTCCAAAACTCCATAGAATCTTCGAGCAAAGTCTGCACTACTTTACTGGGACATGATTTGGACTTGACCTTGATATATTTTGTTTAAATTTATCTGTGACTGACTTCTCGGAGAACATTTATTAAAACCTAAAAATTATATTAGCTATTTACACTGGCAAACTAGACAAGATAATATCTAAACAACAACAAAAAAACTCGTAATTTCTATGTCGACCCTTTATTTAAGTCGTGTTATTTGACAATGTTACCAAACGCTTCTGCGAAACGGGAAGTAAATCAGTCAATATGTTTGCAACTCTCCAGAATTCTATGAAATAATAATGTGTAAATCTAGCATATAAAACTCAGGCACTATAATAAAACAATCCGTTTATTTAAGATCAAAACAAATTCACTTTAAAAAAACAAATTCTGATGTGAAATATCTATTGGCGCGCCTTGGCAGTAAAACTGGCTCATGTGCCGTGAAAACAAACATTATTACGGTCTCTTATGCCATCATGGTTCACATCTGCCGGGCGTCCCGTGACGGCCATCTTATTTCCTCTTAAAACCATTAATTCTATTTCCAATAACTACATGTTAATCTTAACATATTTCTTCGAAGCACCACATGAGTTCGTTTCAAATCAATTTACTGGTTCTAGTAGCTGGTCTATTCTAAACAAACATGTCGGGTTTTTTGCCCATAAAATGCCCAGTAGAAGATTAACGTTAGGAGTGAAATGTAGCCCGTAGTTTACGTTTTTATTGGGTTTAGTTTATTACTTGTTTTATTCACAGAGCGAGGTGTAATTAATTTTTTCGATTGCTTTTTGCGGTTTTCCTCCATTATACATGCAAGAGTTTTCTTTAGTGAGTTGATTTCTTTTTAAATATTTCAAATCATTTCAAAACAAGTGTTTCTATGTTTTCTTTCAACGTTTCTATCGATAAAATGTTTGCTGAGTAATTAAAAATTGAAACCGCATCAACAGATTCTGACAACAACTACAAGTTTTGACACACTTTCATTCATGTGCGGTACTGAAGCCTTAGAAAAACTGATAAAGTTGAGTAGGTAGTTAAATTAAAATTAATTTATTTCAAGTTAAAACTCATATACAGTGAAACAGCTGTTATTTATAATATTTGAGCCACACATGTCACTTAATAAAGTGGCAAAAAAAACATTGGTATGCATGTCATCGAAAAGAAAATACATAATACAGACCACAAAATTAGTGAAAACACAATTTCGTGTCCATCTATTTAGGATACTTTCTAGTTATTTTGACCTACTGAACTGATTTTGATGAAATTTCTACGGGTCCAATATGAAAGCTCATGTTCAAGAAAAATCGTGAATGTGTTTTATGCGTCAAATGCTTAAGCAAACTGTACTAAAAAAATTGCGCCTACCAATTTAAATTACCAAGTGCAATCGTTGGCCAATCCATATTCATGAGATGACCAATGCCACGTCCAAAAATCATCTGCGCTCATGGCTCAATAATAAGCCGATTCGTGAGCCGCAACTGCAGTATTTTTTTTGCCACGGACGCTACATCGTCTTGGACGCTATATACAGCTTTTCAAACTAGCCTAAATATCCTTTACAAACACGACCTGGCCCAGATTCCAAGCTCCCGTTATCGGTTACCGATCATTTCGTTATCTCGCCCAAGTTAACGGGATCAATTCAATGGCAGGTTGCGTTAAACCTCAAACTATTTCATTAACGCCATCCATCCAAATTGATTACACTAAAATTTCGACCGATAACGGTATTACAGTCAAGTCAGTCTGTTTTGGCATTTGACCGCAATTGCTATAGCTAATACAGACAGTACTCCAACTTTTATTGCTACTAACTTAGAATTGAATTAATTGGTTCTGGGCATAAGAATATGGCATGAGTAATATGGGTATCCCCTGCCTGTGGTAAGAGCCTACTACGAGGGGACCGACTGATGGCAGTATATCTCAATTTCAGACTGGTGACGGGCAGAAGCACGACCAGTACGAGGAGTTATGCCCTTGACGCCAAACCACATACCCAGTTTGGCGACTATGGTCGCTTCCTATTAGCAGGTCGCGGCATACATACGCGGCCTTGAGTTCCCAGCTACTTTGCTATCCCGTGCAAAATCAGTAGTCACAGTAACTGCAGGGCAATGGAGGGCTACCGCAGGCCACCACACCAACAGACCCTGGTTATTTATAATGGAACTATGATACGCAAGATAATAGGCTTGCGTAGTAGGATGAGAAACTGTAGCACATAAGATTTCACATTCTTGGGTTATGTAAAGTCCAAAGACAAAAAGAGGACACTATACCCTTGGACCTTTTAATGTACTACAAAGAAGGTTATTAGCTCAAGGCGGTACTGGATTCCTGTTCCACAAAATCCTCTGTAACAACGTTCTGAAATCGTAAGTGCCTTTCGATGGCTGCGTACCTCGTCATTAAGCTAACCGAGAGGTATAGCCTCAAAGTAGTTATGGTTTACGCATATGAATGGGGTTGTCTGTTATGTATGTATTCTGTTATGTATTGTGGGTGGTATCAAATGAAATGCACTGCCTGAATGGGTGTTCCCCGATAGTTACAATCAAGATGTCTTCAAATCACGAGTGAATCGGTTTCTTCTAGGCAAGCGTACTCCATCGTAGAACGCATCATTGCTTAACATCAGAAGTGTTGGCGTTCAAACGCAAGCCTATTAATAAAAAAAAAATATCGCTCAAATAATAAAATAAGTGCCAGTGAAGTTTACCTAAAAACGGACCTGAAAAGCTTTCATTAAAGTAAAATGAAGAAAGATGATGGATAAGAAATTAATGTTCTTGAGTGTAGACCACGAATCGGATGACGCACTGACCGATGACATTGTGAGAGTCACAAGTATCCAGTGGATGCAGATAGCAGGCTGTCGTTCAGTGTGGTGGTCTAAAGGAAGCCTATGTTCAACAGTAGACGTCTTCTGGCTGATGATAATGATGATAGTGAAATGTGATTGTGTGATCCTACACTGTAACAATATTGGCTTTCCAACGTTTCCCTTCTCCACTGTGTTGGGCCGATGCCTTAATTAATTAACGCATGAGTTAATTTAGAATATGGGTGATTAAATAGGCTCAAAGCGTGTGAAGATGTATGGGACTGACCGCATCTTGATAGGAAGTTATTACTTAACTAGGAACAGATTAAGATAAACTAAATATAATATCATGCTACCGTTTCAAAAACATGGTGTGTCCCATTTCTTTGTCTTTTGCTGCAATCTCAGCTCGAATGTAGAGATACAAGAACAATACTGGTAGTAGGCTTGAGCATTTGGATTGTCTTTAAACGGTCTATGGGTAGTCTAGCTGTATTTGTAGTGTTAGTTTTAGCTTGTATTTTGTTTAGTTAATAAAGGCCCAAAAAAAAGATACAATATATATACTTACTTATTCATAATAGGCGTGATGACAGTATAAAAAAATTGCGAGAATTATGATTTTAAATTATGAAATTGGTGAGAAAGATTCAAAAACTGTCGGTGACAAATTATTGACTACCAAGTTAAGCAACGTCGGGCGCGGTTGATACTTGGATGGGTGACCGCCTGGGCGTGATGTTGCCACTACTTTTTGTATTTTATAGTAGTACAGAACCCTCAGTGCTCATACTTGGCCGGTTTATTTTTCTTTTCAAATCAAGAATCGATATATTTCTTAAACTAGCGGTCCGCTCCGGCTTCGCACGGGTATTATTGGAGTTTTTGAAAGGATCCCTAATTTAAAAATAAATAATTATATAGCCTATTTCACCCGGGGATAACACTATCCCCGGGTGAAATAGGCTATATTTGAAAAATTCTTCCACTGTTGGGAAGCTGTGTAGCTGTGTGCAAGAATTTTTCAAATCGGTTGAGTAGTTTCGGAGCTTATTCAATGTAAACAAACAAACAAATCTTTTCTCTTTATAATATTAGTATTGAAGTATAGATAACTGGTAACGTATTATACAGCATTCGTCTATTAAGTGTGTTTGCGCTGGAGCATAACGATGAAGAGTTAGATATAGTTCCTGGACCTACCTTTGTCTAGTTGATATTCGAGAATCATATCTATGAAGCCATCTGTTACATGTAACATGTTCGTGGCATTTCCGCTTGATAGTGCTGAATAACATGGGATAAACTTTATATTACTATATCACTTCTAGGATTAAATGTAAGAATGACTTAATTATAACTTTATTATACGAGTAGTAGGCTAGTTAGTTATAAAAGTATGATAATATATTAATGTTGCTTCAAGGTACACTCTGTGGGTATGACCTACAAATTTGGAAGAATTAACCATACCATAATAAACCACCGTAATAAACTCGTTTTATATTGATACATTTAGTAAACTTTTACAAAAAATGGCTTTGATTTCGATCTGTTTGCTTTGTTTATGTGCGACGTGTCACAAAATTGACGTCACGAACTGTGATTGGATTTTCGAGTCACGTGACACATAGATTAAAAAATCGTGATTTTGAAATCTAAATAGTTAAATTTAGGAGTTATTATTATTATTGAAATTAGTTGTAAAAATCTCTTATTATAAAACATTTCAATATGGCTAGGTTTCGTATATTATTTCCACCAGTGTCAAATATCCTATTTTGATGAAGAAACCAGCCAAAGACGTGACCGGTAGAAGCCGAATCGCGCTTCGTGGATGTTTTAAGAGTCAACTGTCAAAAGACTGGATTGTCAAGTAATTGGTCATTTCGGTAATTGGATATTGAGGTAAGAGTAACATCCAGGTCAGTTGGCTTAATGAAGCTGAACTTTTGTTTCGGTTTTGTGTTGTTTCCATAAAGTATTTTGAAATTTGGTTTGAAAATGCATCGTTTCAGGGTTTCGTACCCAAAAAGTAAAAACGGGACCCTATTACTAAGCCTACAATGTCTGTCTGTCTGTCCATCTGTCCGTCTGTCTGTTCTACCTTTAAACTGCTGTATCTTTTGAACTGTAATAGATAGATAGTTGCAATTTTCACATAATATGTAACATTACGGCGGATTAACTAACAAATCATAAAAAAGTAAAAATGAAAGGGTCATATTTTTACCGTATTTTTGTATTAGCTCTAATGTAAAAACAACAGTGCTTACAAGCGTCAAACTTGGCACGATTATAGTCCATACTCTAAAGTATAACAACAAATAATAAATAATGTCCAAGTACGAGTTGGTGATAAGTTTTTGTTCATTACCAAGTTTATAACTGGTAATTTTGTGGTGGTACGGAACCCTCAGTGCGCGAGCCCGACTCGCACTTAGCCGGTTTATTCCAGGGTACCTAGCTAATTTGGAGTAAAGTACGAATATTTCTTTACTTAATAAATCTGTAATACCAAAATTTAATCGTATACAATAGTTAGGTTCATAGAATCTCTCAATCTCAATACTCTCAAAGCAAGCCTAGAATATTAATTTGCAAAATTATGTACAAAAACTTTGCCAGTGCCAATATTCAAAACAGCGGTGGTGATTCCTGCCTCCGACGGTACTTGTCTAACAAATTTATCTTCTGATTAGACATGTAGTTTCCCCCGGGCAGATATTTAGACGTACCTACGGAATAGTTTGGGTTTTAGCATATTACTACACTGGAATTTTAAACAGCTGTTAAGTTCAAAATAAAAATACGTTATTTTATCTTTATGATGATAAATATTATGAGATAATACATAAAAAAGCAGAATTTATTCATTTCAGAAACATTAGAATTTTCGCATTTTGGGCGCCAACAAATTATAAAACTTATTTGGCGCCCAACATGGTTTCAAAAATGTATGAAAAAATTCAACTTATTTATTTTCGAATTGAGATGCGACAGACAACATTATGGACCCGGGTATGTCCTAAAACTGCTACCAGAACCACCGGAGGATGGGCAGCAGCATCTTATTAGTACACGGTGAACGTACTGCGATCCCCAAGCCGCCTGCCAAGCGTGGGAATTATGGCAACACCTCTCTCTAAGAGGGAGGCCTTGTTCAGCAGTGGAGATTTAATGGCTGATGATGTGTATGTGAGACAACATTATATGGACCAACGACATCGTGAGAGTTGCGGGCATTCATTGGATGCAGATGGCAGGCTGTTGTTCGATGTGAAGTTCAAGGAGGAGGCCTGTGTTCAGTAGTGAACGTCTTCTGGCTGATAATGATGATAATTATGTAGATGCCCTAATAAAATAATTATATTACTTTCATGTATGATTAGAGGAAATTACTATCCATTTATAGATTTTTTTTAAATAATCAACTGTAATTTTTGTAATAATATCTGTAACTGTCTTACCATTAAATGTTGATATTCCTAACAATTTGTGCGGGTTTAATGTTTAGTTTGTTTGGGATGTGTTTAACTATGTTGCGGCTAGTTTTCTGATGACGTCATTTGGCTACGCAATTAGGCCGTGACGTCATCAAGTTTTGAGAGTTAAATATTACTTATGCATGTCAAACTGTGGGATGTGATTTGAACTGTGTGGTATTCTCGCTTGTTTGGGATATAAGGATTTACGCACAATTCATGGAGTATCAAATTATTTTTTAGCTTATTTGCAAACATTTGTATTTCAATTTCAAAAGTTGCGTTTTTTAGTTAGTTTTTCTTCTTTTTAAATCATTAAAACAAGTTGAATTTTTAAGTAAACAAGTAAAGATCTCATAAAACTTTTATATCCAACATGAAAAACTATTAATAAAAAACAAATTTTTCATTGGAAAATGTAACAAGAATCTTTGGAGGCAATTAAAAAATTGCAAACAGTCTTTTTTAAAGAAAAAAAAATATCTTAAAAAGTTTCGCAATTTCAGCTGATAAGTTAGATTTGGTAAGGTCGATCAACTTTGATTACATTTCAAGGCTCATAGACAGGCGAAGAAATAAGATTAAGCTTCAACTTTATTTAGAGAAAGAACTAACTAGTAATCACTTTTTGGAATCGCTCTAGATTTTTCTCTCATCATTGATTCCTATTACTTTTGGAGTTGTTTTTTAAGATCAACAGCCTTACTTATAATCTATAGGCTTTAAAATCTAGGTAACTAAGTTAAACTATGCTTAAAACTGATCTGACAACTTTTTGCTGATAGAAATTGTTACGTGCAAAAACAAGGAAAAACAAATTGATTTTGTTATCATTATACGGGAATCACACGGGCATAATTAAGTTGGTCACTCCTACTATAGTTTCAACCGCGTTTGGCGGTTTTTTTTTTCAAAGTGCGCACGCAGTTGCGTCTCGCTTAACACTGAAGGCTGCCTTTTTTATATATACTTGTATTGTTGGCCTTTTGGCCTCTACAGTTAGACCGGACTAGTTAGCGAACGCAGAGTGCGTTCGGCATAACTTGATGGTTTAAGTTTTGGGCGACTAGCACAAGGGCACCTCAAAGGTACTAACCTCGGCTTGGGCCGTCGCCGGGAGTGGGAATCAGACTTGCCCAGGCACCCCAGAAGGGGTGTGCCCTGGAGCCCTGGCGGTTTGTTGAACTGATTGATTATTTGGAGAGAATCTAACCGATCTTCTAACAGATCCTGAGGGTCTACGATCCCGCCGGCGGGATCGCGTGTGTGTGTCTGTGTGCCTCTGGTAACCGACGCCTGTACCAAAAACTGAATATTTCCTATTGCAAGGAGTAGTCGGATCGGGACTGAAGGCTGCCGCACGCCACGCACGTTATGAGAGCGGTTGCTGATTGGGTGTGGGGGTGAGTAAAGAATTGTGTTGATGGCGTGCACTGAAGATCTTCCTCGGTAGTATCTTCTTGTGTGTTGGGAATACTCCTCTCCACGAATCTCACCAGTACTACTCCTACTTCCACAAACTCCATGAAAACAAGATATTTAAGTCGATGCCAGGTTCCATCCATCTTCTCAATCGAATATTGGTTGGTAAAGAAGAATAAAACATTATGATTAGTACAATAAGCTCCTTTTGGCGTAGAACATCCTTTCCGTGTAACCATGTCTAGTTAAACACCTAGTACAAGCTATTCAATATAAGAGTCCACGCTGACCCTGGCCCCAAAAAAGACGTAGAAAATTCAGCATTTGAGAGTACTATTCCGGGATTTTATCGGGTCTAAAAAGAGACCTTGGCAAGCCAGTCCATACATTAACCAGCTCACCTGCGAGCCTCGGATATTCCTAAAGATTTAAGGAGTCAATAAAAGCGGTGTTTTACACCCAAACTGTACGTCTATCGGCCACTAAACCTTTGGAATAGGTACATTCGTCTTGTTAAGGGTTAAATTGGGAACAGTCCAGAATGGGGTATAAAGTAGGTAAGAGGTATACATATAGGTACTTGGCTTTTTCTGACTTGAATCACGGGAAGCCAGGTAGAATAGTTTTCTGGAGTTCTATGTGACATCAAATTTAATGACTATCTTGAATAGTACCTATTATGTAACTAGAAAGACTATCCCTAAAGAAACTTGTTGCGCGCTGCGGTTTTATCCGCATTGACATTTCTTCAAGAACAATAAAATTATTAGGGTAAAACTTATTCCTGTGTTACTCTCCGGCCCTTCTACTATATTTTATTATGATTTTTTAATCTATGAATTGCCAACATTTCAATTCACAACTATAACATAAAAAAGCTTTAAATATTACTAATTATTAACTAATAATACAATATTAAAAATCAAAAACAGATGTTGTCTGTGTGGTAAATTACCAAGAACACTGGCTGCATTCCCGCGTTGAATTGCCAAAGAATTTCTCTGCGCGAGGAATGAGCCAACTCTCTTATCACCACCGGCGTTGCCTAATAGTGGCGAAATTTTTTATATGGAAAAAACACGTCAATCCGTTGCTCTGTTGCTGCGTGAAATAGGTAAAATACTAATAAAACACATTGTTGCATAAACAGTAATCAGTTAGCATCCCCAATTCGTCAAAACAAACTTTTTTGCTACTTCTTATTCTCATCATCATCATCAGCCAGAAGACGTCCACTGCTGAAAATAGGCCTCCCCTGTTAATCTTCAGACTGCCATCTGCATTCACTGGATGCCAACGACTCTTCGGTCCATCTAGTGGGAGACCTACCTAAGCTGCGCCTTCCGGTTCGTGGTCTCCACTCAAGAACCTTTCTTCACCATCGTTTATCGGTATCAATTTATTCTATTCGCGGAAAAAACAGCTGTTTCATACATTTTGTCGGGAATAGATGATTTTATAGTATGGAAAAGTAGTTTTTTTTTTTTTTTTTTTCAAATTTTCAAATGTTCTAGTACTAGTGACCGGCGATCTTCCGCTATGTTTCCGAGAAGCTAAAACATGGGGTTTTTCACAAGGCCAGTTAATAGAGTCCTAAAAGGTCGGTCGGCAACATAACTTGTGATGCCTCTGGTGTTACAAGTATTTATAGGCGACGGTGACTGCTTACCATCAGGCAGCCCGTCTGCTTGTTTCCCACAATAAAAAAAATATTCAGGAACCAAAAAAAATTCCCGGTTAAACAATTATTTATCTATGTTATTTTCCGACCACCACAAAAAACCTAACCCGTCGTTTCGTTAATCTGATAGTGCGTCACTTTAATCACAAAAAAAATACCGATTCTCGAATGTCCAAGCGGGTGAAACTGCAAGGCACAGCCAGTTTATAGCATCGGTGCTCGTTTTGGGACGCATTTACATTGGTTGGATTTACAGTGGTAGTAAATTAATTCAAGAACCTACCGAATCGTCTATTTGAAGTTTGTCTATTTGAACACACCTTTACCGTAAACTTTCGCATCATTGAATAATTCCTTAGATGGCCTGGAGATGGCGCAGTGACCGCAATTTCACCTTCTTGGCTGCGTTTGTGGCCTCTTACATAATTTAATACTGTTCTTCAGCCGATTTGTGGTGGCCCTTGGCTTCGTAAATAAATGACAGAGGACTCTGTCGCAATCACAATTGCTAAATCGGTTTAGGATAGCCGTTGTCTGAATTCAAATCGAGTTTATTGACACAAGGTTGTTTATGATGTTTAAACCCAAACTGGTGCTAGGAATATACTGAACGGATAAAAACAAGACGAAAATTGTTATTCGTATCAAAAAAATATGAGGTCATCTGAATGCTTCCGATAAAATGAGAAATCATTATCACGTTCCCACTGCTGGGACTCATGCCTTCTCTTAGAGAGGATAAACCCGAATCCACCATGCTAGCCCAGTGCATGCTGATGAATGTCATAATTTTTTTTACCCTACTTTTTGTTCATGTTTTCTTTCACCGTTGTTGAGCGATGGTATCGAAACTGAACTTAATTTGTTTAAGTCCTAAATAAGTCATTGATGCAGGATTAAAGATCGAACCAGGTGCCGTCAGATTGTAAAGCACACATGCTACCATTCAGCCGCCATCGCTTATTCGTCCACCATTGATCAGCATCGATTGATCAGGTGGAAGCTTGTATAATGCGTTTACAAAATTTCGTGTCTATGCTGCAAAAGGGCCGGTTGGAAGCAGCCTGCATCCAGCACTTAGAATGGGTTAGCATAATTCAATTCAATTCATTTATTCCAATATTTATAATTTTAACCTAACATTTTTAACAAGTCTAAAATTAACACTTTATAATGAGTACATCTCTGTAGGTGTCTCGTAAGCAGCTGTACTAGGAAGACCTGTGTTACAGCTGCTACGATTCCAACCTCCGGCGTCTGTCCAATGTTTTTCTTTTAACTTGTAGGGTAGGATCATCGGAGCAGCGCGCCAATACGGTGTTTAGGTGTGTGGTCCAAGTGCAACAAGCTTACTAGATCTGAATCTGAATAATTGAATGCATATACAACATGTCATGTCTGTGCTGCTAACCATTGAGGAGTTCCCTAGTTCGGACCCAACACCGAATGCAGCAACCATGTCATGGTTGAACTTAAAACCAACAATCATTATAAAAGGCGCACACAAAATTTCATGTCTATGCAAAAGCACTCAACAAACACTCAACAAACAGCATAGACACACAACATAAGAAACTTTTCAACGGCCAACAGACCGTTGAAGAATTTCTTTATCTGAATCCTAAATTTCGATTCAGCCTTGCTTACCATAAAAATGCCGGCATTAAAACTAAACCAACATGTAAGAATTCAACTCCGCAAGATAAGAGAAGTGGTTCTAATTCAGTTTGCAAGATTTGACCTAAACAAACACACATACAAACATTGCAAGTTAAACAAAAGCTTGTAAAATTATCACTTCCTTCTGAAGCAACGAAAGCTTGGTAGTTGCTGCATTGAGAAGTGCCATAGCTCATAGCTCATGTTGTTGGCTATGGCACGCTAGAGGCTAATACGTTGCTAATTTCACAGGATTTCCGCAAAGGATTTCTTTCCTACACACCACAGAAACCAGATTATTTCGTAGCAACTCGACTGTTACAAATTGCTAGGCTTTCCACACCTCCTTACATTAAAATTGGCTTTATTTCACAAATAATAGGGTACAAAGTCGTTTACCTAAATTAATGGAAGACACAAGGCAAAGACTTCAAAGACTCTCCCCAATCTTTGCTTTGACACAATATAAGTAAAGAAACAGTATGGGCATCTAGTATAATTCTACAGATTAGCAGATTCTTTGTAAATGAGGTCTAATCTACCGCAATCCTGGTTCTTAGGAACCGTAAATCTGCACACCGCACCGCAGCTTCCGTCTGTGCCGGTCTATGGATTAGAAGCAGTAAAATAAATAAAAAAATTATTTACATACTCGTAAATTTGTATTTACCGAGTACCCAGATACTCAACTGAATTTGAAATATGCACGTGAAATCAAATTTCAGTAGGATTTTCTAAAAGATCTTTCTCATAGAAAAATCGCAATTATTATGTAGTAACATAAGTATCATCAAAATATTTCGTTTCTTGAAAGTCATTGATACGATATGAAACGCAAGAATAACCATAATATAGGCTTTAATTCAATAAAATTTGTAGTATGAATGAAGGCATCACATTTGAAACTTTTATAAACTTGTTATGAAAGAGTTCGTAACACCACATTCACCCCCCGTCAGATAACATAGTCCTGGAAGTGGACTGGAGCCCTTCTCTCTCTTGACGAGCGACGAGGAGCCGGCGCTGTTTCACGCTGTTCAGTATGCTCGTTCGATGATTCACGAGTTTGAACAATTGATGTCTCTGCTTCATCCTCAGCATCCTCGAAGTGATCTTCAGACTCAGATTGATCACTTTGCATCTCTAGCTCTCGAGGTGGGAGAGGAGCAAGCTGTCTGTTTGATACTGTAGTTTCGCGGCCATCCTGTAATCTTACGTAAGAGTAAGATGGATTGGCTTCCAAAAGCTCCACTTCTTCTACATCGGAATCGTATTTAGATTTCTTTAGATTATTTCGCATTAGTATAGGACCTGACTCTAGGAGGTACGTTGGTAGCGAATCCCCGTTAGGCGTGCGCCGAAGGTGATTAAATAACCTTTCATGAGGTGTGACATTGGTTGCTGTGCATAGCAATGATCGGATGGAGTGCAGTGCTGATGATAAGACTTGCTCCCAACAAACTGTGTCAAGATTCATGGTCCTTAAAAATAGCTTGACTGTTTTCCATAAAGTTCCGTTGAGGCGTTCTACTTGCCTATTTCCTTGGGGATTATAAGATGTAGTTCGACTACATGCTACACCATTAGATATTAAATATGTTCGTAATTCATTCGACATGAAGGCAGTTCCACGATCAGAGTGTATGTACTGTGGTGCTCCAAACATTTTGAATAGGTCTTTTAAACAATTTATAACGGTGCCAGCGGACAGGTCTTTACATGGGTAAGCAAATGGGAACCGTGAAAATTCATCTATAATCGTCAGGATATAACGATTATTAGTTTTAGTAGGCAAAGGCCCCTTAAAGTCAATATTTAATCTTTCAAATGGTGCAGTTGCTTTTATAAGAGTTCCATGCTTCTTTGCAAACCTTGGTTTAATTTCTGCGCAAATGCGACACTCTGTTGTCATTTTCTTGATGTCTTCTACTGAGTAAGGCATATTTTTAGATCGTATCCAGTGCGTCATTCTTATTATGCCAGGGTGACCTAAGACATCATGTAACTCCTTCAATTTATTTTTGGTGATGTTTGAGCATACACGAGAAAGAGTATCAGCTGTGACATTCTCTTTGCCTGGACGATAGACTATGTCATATTTATAACTTGATAGTTCAAGTCGCCACCGTTCGATCTTCTCGTTTTTAATTTTGCTGTTTTGTGATTGGTTAAACATAAATGAGACAGACCTTTGATCGGTTATTAGTAAAAAATGTCTTCCGACAAGGTAGTGTCGCCACTTTCTCAAAGCTTCAACGACAGCACTTGCTTCCTTTTCAATTGAAGAATGTCGACGTTCGGAGTCATTCAATGAGCGAGAAAAGAACGCCACTGGGCGGCTGTTTTGGGAAAGAGAAGCCGCAATAGAATGTTCTGAAGCATCCGTCTCTACAGTGAATATGGCATTCTGATCAATGATAGTTAGAGCTGATTTCATTATATCAGTCTTTAGTTTTTGGAAACAGGCAATCACGTTTTGTTGCAAAGGGAATCCAGAGACCGTTGTCAAAGGGTTGACTTTTTCTGAAAAGTTTTTTATCCATTTTGCGTAATGGGCGAACATGCCGAGAGCTCGTTTAAGAGATTTCATATCTGTAGGGATTGGTAATTTCATCAGAGGGTCTAGGCGTTCTTTGTCTGGACGGATAGTGTTACCTTCAATAGTGTAACCAAGAAGTGTAATAGAATTTTGTCCATATATACATTTGTCTTCGTTTAGTGTAAGATGATATTTTCTCACAATCTCCCTGAATCGTTCTAGGTTATGATCATGCTCTTCTTTTGTTTTTCCACATATAGTGACGTCATCAAGGTATGCAAATGTACCTGTCAGCTTCTCTTTATTGATGATGTAGTGTAAGGTTCTTTGAAATGCGGCAACTCCATTTGTAACCCCAAATGGAATACGTGTAAATTGGTACAAGTTACCGCATGCTTCGAAAGCCGTGTATTTTTTTTCGCTTGACAGGATAGGCACTTGATGATATGCACTCCGTAAGTCGATTTGGCTAAAAAAGTTATGTTGTGCTACCTTCGATACTATCGATTCAATGTTAGGTAGAGGGTACGCATCCAATTCAGTGAATCTGTTGATTGTTAAAGAGTAATCAACGACCAGGCGTTTGCGGTGTGTTGTGCCTCCAGTAACTAGGACTTGAGCTCTCCAAGGTGAGTTAGATGGTTCGATAACATTATCTTCCAAGAGTTTGCAGATTTCTTCGTTGATAAATTGATTATCAGCTTCAGAATGTTTTCTTGATTTAATAGCAATCGGCTTAACTTTAGATGATAAATTGGCAAACAGTGGCACTGGCGGTACCATGGCTTCCATAACATTGCAGATTTTGAGTGGTTTTGCTTGACCCCCAAATTCAATTTCCAGAGATGAATGCTCGCTCAAAATATCATGGCCAATAATCACGTCAGCGCATAAGTCTTCAAGGATATATAATTTCCGTTTATAGCTATGCTTGTTTATGTTGATATTGGCATAACAGAATCCATTAACGTTTGAAGTACTTCTCTTGGATGCCAATAGTATAATCTCATTCCACGGATATTTTTTCAACTTGAGTTGTTGAGCAAATTCCTTGTTGATAAAGCTTGTTGAGCTTCCGCTGTCAATTAATGCGTCAGCTTTATAACCGTTTATAGTTATTGCTATTGTAGCTTTTCTTACACTTGCTGGAGATGCAGCTGATTGCATTGCTAATGCACTTGATTCTAAACTAGCAGTAGATTGTGATCGACATACTTTCGAAAAATGACCCCTTTTCTGGCAGTTTGAGCATGTGGCGTGAAACGCTGGACACTTCGTACGTTGATGTAAGTTTCCACCACAAAAATAGCATCGTTTGCGTTGCGTTGATGGTGATGGACGAACCACAGCGACATCGATTTGGTTGAGACCCGGTGATGTCTAAGTATCGTTAGATTTAAAATCATCGGCATTCTTCTCTGCCATTTCGAGTGAAGTCGCTTGATTGAGTGCGTCTTCTAAATTTATATTTAAATTTTCTAGTAGCCTCTGACGTATCTTTTGAGAATTAATTCCGGCAATAAACGCGTCGCGTACATACTCGTTTCTGTATTCCTCGGCGCTTACAGAATTAAAGTTGCAGTCATAAGCTAGCTGCTGCAATGTGCGTAAATAATCCGCATCAGCAAAAAGCTGATGAGTCACATCAGCTTTTTGCTTAGTTGAAGTGAGCATAAATCTCGCATGAACCTCGTTTTTTGATTGCAGGTAGGTTTTATCCAAAATAATTAAAGCTTTCGAATAACTTTTAGCCTCTCTTATATAACAGTATACGGTGGGAGACACATTGTTAAGCAGTATTTTTAATTTAGTACTTTCGGATACCTCTGCATTATTGGTTTCTACAAGGTAGTTCTGGAACGTTTCTTTCCAATAGCGATATTTCAAGTCTGCCGCTGGAGTACCTGGATCGATGTCAAATTTTTCTGGCCTTAACAGCCGCTCGATAGAAGTCATCGCTAGTACTATTCAAGTACTTTCTGTGGAGAGAAGGTACATCAAGTACCTTGATTCACAATTTACCTACGTTTTTATTATTGAATTAAATTGATACGATATGAAACGCAAGAATAACCATAATATAGGCTTTAATTCAATAAAATTTGTAGTATGAATGAAGGCATCACATTTGACACTTTTATAAACTTGTTATGAAAGAGTTCGTAACACCACAGTCATAATTATTGTATTGGTTAATATGCCTTTTAGAGAGGGACAGAGTGCTTTCATATTTGCTAAAGTACTCAATATCCTTGCAATTTTGAAGTAATCAGCTTGGGTCGCTACAGACGACGTATTGTTTCCTGACGTTCAGAGTCATACCACAACAGATGTTGATAGATAAGAAATGGTATGGCTTCGCCACGGTAGAAATACTCGTAATACATTTTTATGTTGTCTTCTTTTTATTCGATACTAGCGATCCGCCCGCCCGGCTTCGCACGGGTGTAATTTACATGTGAAGCCGGGGCGGGTGTTATGTATATAAACCTTCCTTGAAAATGTATCTAACTGATGGTGAAAACCGCATCAAAATCCGTTGCGTGGTTTAGGAAGAGTAGAGATAGAGAAACTGTTAATAATTACTGGTACCACCTAACGTAAGGTTCGAAACCATGTTGGATTGCACCGTTTCTTGCGAGTGACTGACGGCTTCTGTTTTTCTAAGATGTGTGCGTGTAGTTGTGTATCGACAAAAATATCCTATTTTTAGGGTTCCGTACCTCAAAAGGAAGAAACGGAACCCTTATAGAATCACTTTGTTGTCCGTCTGCCCGTCTGTCAAGACCCTTTTTCTCAGGAACGCGTAAAGGTATGAAGTTGAAATTAATATCAAATACTCAAATTTACGGTTTCTTTCAGTTGTGAAAAAATTAAACTTGTAAGTATTTATGTGCCGATCTCCCAGGGTCAAAAAGTTTGTGATGCCCAGTTTTATGCTACCGAACTAAGTTATACAAGATATAGAAGGCACTCACGCTACCATAATACCTAACATGGACTACAAAGCGTCTTCTAACCAAGTATCTTTCGTTCTTTAATGTTTCCTCGTATCAAACAGTGAGACCTTCCGATGAGCGGTCTGATACACGATTCCGGAACTTAGTACGTATACAAGTCTCACACACAAATAACTCCAAAGGGGTGCCGTTTTCACCACATCGACAAATCAGTAATTGGTCGCAAAGAATTTTATTATGTACCTATGTTTAAGAGATTTTTTAACGTGTTTACCATTTACCAGTTTGTACACTACAGAACGTATTGCCCATACTGCTTACTAAAAATACCGTATCCCAATCTTAGCTTTGACTTGTACCTCGTATATTAAATGTCAAGATATTATTATAAGGGGGAGTACGCACGAACGCGCGATGCCAAAACGCCATTACGGGACACGCGGCCTTTAATGTTTGCTCTTGACAATTCTAGAATAATATAATTTTGCTCATTATCTCTGTTATTTTGTTTGGATTAGGACGATTTTATCAACGTTTAGTTTGGTATTTAAAATTATTTCTTAATAGATTATTTTAATGTGGTGTTTATCAGAAATTAATTAATATAAAACTCACATCAGAAGCCGCTGGGTCTAAAAACATAAATATGTGCAGTGTTTCTTACATAATAAATAAGCATTAAGTAATTTTGTAATTCCTCTCCCAAAAAGGTTAAATTGGGGATGATCATATGTATGAAAGATCGACACGTTTACGTGTGTACCTAACTACCGTCACAGAATACATATAAGTACAAGTACAGAAGATTGACGCCGCAAAATCATTTAGGTAAATAAGTAGCGACTCTTGCTACTACATAATAAAGTGCAATTCAGGACGTGCAAGCGCTAACTATCTACAGATAGAAGTTGCCTCTCTGTCTATAGCGTAACTCTTCTCGTAACTGGTCTAGCTAGAATCTTCATTACCCACGATACTACCAAAATACGTTTTTACTTGACTTTCATTTGTTTTTTCGTTATTAATTTGTTTTACAAGTTAAATAGAAATAAACTGTAGTAGGCATTATATGTTATATACCTACATTTAAATAGGTGGTAGATCAATACAAGAATAATTCACTTATAGCTAACTTTCTCGGAAATTCCTTTGAGCTTAGTTAGCTGAACGAAAAGTCGAGTCTAACATCTTTTAAAGTAATATATTTTAAGAATTTACTTTATCGTTTAGATGAGACTCCCGAACGAAATTCTCGGCACTATTTTTAGCTATTCGTAGATTGGCTCGGCAAAACCCAACATGTTTTTTTACTCTATACAACCGTATTTTTGCAGGATAATTTACAAACGGTACACAAAATAAATCACCATACCGATTCCATTTTAAATATTTTTAGTCTTCCCGTAAACTTGGTGCACGTAACTGCGCCGAAATATCGGGAGTTCATTCTACAAATTAACTAAGGTAAATATCCCGTAAATAATCATATAACTTTAATAAAACCATGTTAAAAACCGCGAAATATGTTTAACATTCTGCTCAAATGTATTATCTAGTCTATCCTCACCATAGAACCATAAACACACAGGGTGAAACCACCTTGAATAACCAGTTATGGTGTGTTATATATCAAAACAGTATCAGGTGTTATTGTGTGGAAACAAACGTTCAGAGTTATTTCAGAAGGTACCTGTATAACTTACATTGTTTGTCCTACTTCTGAAATCTTCAGGAAGCTTTTGAGTTTTGTATTATGTACGTTCATTATGGTTGAAATCATTATCATTATCAGCCTATCATGTTTCCACTGAGAATTAACTACAGAAAAATTTTTTTTTGCTTAGAAACAGTTTGAATTAATAATCATTATGTGGGTATATTATTGTAAAATAACAACCTTCTTATTGTTCTTATGTTACGATAGACACCAAGACACGATTTTGTTACTTTTTGGAAATTCACACTCATTGATTTTGTATCTTCAATAATGTGAAAATGTGCGAGCGAGAGAGCTGCAGAGGGTATACAGGCCTCTTAATCTGTATGCCTAACAAATATCAAAACTCAGACAATTTGTAATAACAACTAGACACCTGCCTAAGTAATATTAGGTGTAAATGGTAAATTGCATTTAGCTTTATGAGTTTTACTATTTTAATTGAACACTGTATATCCAGACTATAAAAGATTGATGTGCCTAATCTTAATGATCCTTACTGTACCATTATTTAAATTATGTTGCGTTTCATCATCATCATCAGCCAGACGACGTCCACTGCTGAACATAGGCCTCCCCCTTTAACCTCCACACTGAACGACAGCCTGCCTTTTGCATCCACTGGATGCCCACGACTCTCACAATGTCGTCGGTCCATCTAGTGGGAGGCCTCCTCAAACGTTCACCAAGTGAAGCTTGGTGAAGTTCTACCTAGCAGTGGGTAGGAGTTTCAAAGGAAAGAGTTTATGATAGTATAAGTTAAGATTTAATTAAGCAAGAATGAATTTACAGGAGTCTGAGGGTCGTGTGTTCATTCCTTCACCTTCACCTTCATTCTGTCAACAATGTTTATGTCATAGTAGTGACCTTTTTTATTCATTAAGTTTGGCTTCTAGCGTATGTGCCATTTGCCATGAATTTGGAAGTAGGTAACGATCATGGAACGTTACACTCCCTACGCTGCGTCTTCCGGTTTGTGGTCTCCACTCCAGAACCTTTCTTCCCCATCGGTTATCGGTGTTTCGTTTATTAAGTGAGAATACTTTTGCCTAAAGTATTTTACATAATTATGAGTGTAATACTATCGGTTGATTGCGCATGTTTTGTGAGTAATAGAATAAAGGCTTTTTTACTTTTTTTTTACTTTATCATGTTTCCAATTCTGTCACACAGGCCTCAGAGACGGGATGGGCCTTGATCATCGAGATACAATTATTATAAAGTCACAATCTCTCAGTGAAAACAGTCAAAAAAGGTTCGAGCGTCATTGTACATACATTGTATCAATTATGTAGAACTACATAATTAACTACATAACTACATAATTTTTCTAAATTGGAGTAAATGTGGCATTATGAACTTTCATAATGCCACATTTACTCCAATTTAGACGTTATGTCGCTTGCATAGTGTTCAATGTTAGTTGTCCGCTATGTCATCGTAGCACTGGAATCGCTCGGCGTTAGGGTTGGCAAAGCAACAATAATGTTGTTTTTATCGGGCGAATTATCGCGCGAAATTAATAACGTTTAGTGCCCTCGCGACTGGCGTCGACCGATTCGATCCGTGATCGCTGTAAGTGCTCGTCTTTGTCTGCGTGCGTCTGTTTACGTTCGATTAATGCAGCCGACCTTCTGTACTGTTCTGTGCTACTACTATAGGGAATCTTTTCTATCGAGCCACGATGGATGGACTTTTTATGGCCAGCTTTAAGCTGGAAACAAATTATAGGACGTGGCTGACGGACGCGACATAAAGGTATCTCGATACACTGAGCTGTGCAGACTATCGGACGTAAGTCGTGGACGTAACCTTGGGCTAAACTTGAGCGTTCGGACGTCCGACAGAAATTTCGCACGCCGGATGTTTTTGTCAGCCATTGTTATCTTTTGAAAGACTGTGCACTTATCAGTCACGTCCGTCAGCCGCGTCCGTTAGCTACTTACGTTTTTCTAAACACTGTCATTCTTTTACAACTCCTCGTATTCTTTAGTATCTTGTGAAAACTCACTATGTTATAATATCAAATTTTAACCCTCGCAATATAGCGTCTTATCAGAAACAGATATATTTGCGAACGAATTTCACCTTCCTCTAACCAGGCTTAAAGTCCAAAATGCTTCAATTGTGACGGAGCCAAGTAAACAAAGATCGATTAACTGGTTAACCTAAGGAAGGACCCATTAGTGATAGCAAACATTTGTGCTTTGACGATACTTAGTAAGAAATAAGCTTTTAAGATGAAGTTGGGAAAGATTGTTGTACCATGAAGTACAATATTTCAAGTAACTAGTTATTTGAGAGTTGTTTATACAGGGTTATTGATAATTAATAAAAGCCAGAGAAAGGTGAAGCATTTTAAAATGCTGAACTTACCCTAGTCGAAACCTATCCTATCCAGTTTTTAAAATGAAGTATTTTCTACCCTCCCCTCCCCCATCCCTGTTCCCTCTTCAAATATCTACTATAATGTAATTTAATCAATCAGTTAGTTTCTATTCTAGTCTATGTATAAACAAATAGCAGAATACTGCTCTTAAATCAGTTCAATTAAATTGTAATAACTTGAATATGATTATTAGATAAATAAATTATTTGATTTGATTTTGACTTTTCTTTATTTTTCTCCTTTTTTGACTCCTTTTTTCTATTGTTACGAAAAACAAAAGTTTGTTAAAATCCAACCGTAACCAGCAGTACGAGTACCGTTCTTTATCGATGGTCGATTTTGACAGTTGTGGTCGTCAAATTCGATAAAACGCCATTTGATCAATACTAGCTATGATCGATTCTATGGCATTTTAACGAATTTGACGATCGATAAAGAACAGTACTTGCACTGCAGTGTCGACATATTGTTTAATTTGCTATAGATTCTACGTTGCGCAATTTTTGTATGCATTTCGTGACTTTGTTGAAGGGCTTCAATGGAAGATCAGCACTGTTTTGTAAACAGCATTATGCTTAGTTGAGGCCATGTTTGTGACACAGAAAATTAATTAAGGGACCATTACACATTGGGTCCTTGGGACCGGGAGCTCACCTCATATTTAAAAACCTTTCAGAGCACCTGATAATGCGATGCGTGACCAAAATGCTGGCTTGTTTCTGGTTCAACGCATAAGCATTGCCAATCACCGCCAGCATGCTGGGTACGCTAGCAACTGATAGTGGGCTTGAGCATATGGATTGTCTTTAGACCTTCAGCAGTCTATGTGCAGTTTAACTGTATTTGTAGTGTTAGTATTAGCTTGTATTTTGTTTAGTTAATAAAGGCAGCTGCCATCAAAAAAATAAGATATAGTTATAGTTTAGCTATAGATACTTATTATAATCTTGCTCACCTACCTAAATTTATTAAAGCTGGTGATGTAACAAAACAAATTTATATATCTTCCTTTCTTTCATTTCTAAACTAAAAACTCATAGAAAGCTATCTGTATCTTCTCTACATAATATCAAGTAAAGTCGCTTTCCGTGTCGGTCTGTATATCCGCTAACTTCTTCTAAACTACGCAACGGATTTTGATGCGGTTTTCACCATCAATTTCGCGAAAGGCTTATTTAATTATGTAATAAAACTTATACCCGTGCAAAGCCGGGGCGGGTCGCTAGTATTGCATAACTGCTATTTGCTTGTATTATTCAAACCGCATGAATGTTGAATAAATTGCATGAATGGGTGTTCCTAGATAGTTAAAATTTTGACGAATTCAAGTTGCGAGTGAATCGGCTTCTTTTGGCTAGCGTGCTCTGTAGACCGCGTCATCGCTTAAAAAGGTGAAATGGTGATCAAATGCAAGCCTAATAAAAAATTAGGTATGTAAAACATCGTGGAACAAAAATCAGCTTTCCTGCCTCGCCAATTTCACGAAATACCGTTAAGTGTCTCCCCCTCCGCGGCATCAATAGTCAATTGAAAGGGTGATTGGGCCATATCCACCACGCTGGCCCAGTTTTGGGTTGGTGAATTCACATACGCCATTGAATTCCTTCTCCGTATGCATGTTTCCTCACGATGTTTTCTTTCACCGAAAAGCCAGTGGTATAAAAATCCGTACATAAACTCCAAAGAGTGCGGCCATACGGGCCCGAGGTTTGAACCCGCGACCTCACGCTTTCAAGTCTAGCGGTCTCCCAAATAGGCTACCACGGCCCAATAGTCAATAACCCTCTATAAATTGCTACAAATAAAAAGACTCCAAACAACATTATATTTAAACAACAAAAAAATCTGAAAAGTATCTTTAGTTTTAAGAAAATAGGAGCTGCCAAGCAAACTAATAGACAGTGTGACAGTGACATTCCTTGCACTTGTCTGATTACTGTCACAAGTCTAAACTAGACTTATAAAATATGCACTAGACTAGAAGGATAAACACTACACAAATTTTACCTAATTGTTTTACCAACAATATTATGATTAAAGTTGAAAATAATGTTGCTAGCATAGAGCTAAATATCAAGAGCGGGTGTGATCTGGAGATATATTTAGTAGGTATTTTAAACATGTGCGTCTTCTGTCCAAATCTCAACTACGTCACATACGTACCTATACGTGTTTATATATTACTAGCGGTCCGCCCCGGTCTCGTGCGGGTATTATTATTATATTATTTTTAGTAAAGATCCCTATTTTTTTTTTATATAATATAGCCTATGTTACCCGGGGACAGTGCAGCTTCCCAACAGTGAAAGAATTTTTCAAATCAGTTCAGTAGTTTCGGGGCCTATTCAATGCAAACAACCAAACAAACAATCAAATCTTTCCTCTTTATAATATTAGTATATATAATATTATGCCAGCTGCGTCCTATATTTCACCTGTTCTCTTATTGCTCATCTGTGCCCAAATTCTAACAAAATAAATTAACAATTTTTTTTAGTTAATATTGGGCTTATTATGGAGTCCGTTCTTGATCCTAATTGTGATCATTTTTTATAATAGATAGGCTTGCGCTTGACCGCCATTTCGCCTGTTGTTAAGCGAAGATGCCGTCTACAAGAGACGCTTGCCTATAAAAAAACAATTCACTCTCGACTTGAAGACACTAGATTGTTAACTAACGGAGAACACCTATTCAGGCAGCGAATCACTATCGCTTGCCATGTGCTATCTCATTCCATTTACTTACTCTCTTCACGCGCGTGAGCGAGATTGCAAACAAACGCGATCACAATCCGAATCCCGGACAGACTCCATAATAAACTGATGCTACTTAAATAATGTTTTATTAGATTTTGACTTTATAAAAACCTTATTCTTTTTCAGGATAAACAGTATGACTATGTGTTATTTAATCCAGGATATAGTTAGGCTACCTCTCAAATGTATTCAAATCCATTCTGCTGTTATGGAATTAATAGTCTGAACAAGCATACAAACTTGCACACTTTGCATTTATAGTCGGTATTATTGTGATATATTGTGCCGATTTATGTTTACTCTCAAGAATACCGTGACGCGAAACGAAAACGCACTGACGAAGTCGAAGGATTGGTACGCAGTATACTATCTTGTTAGGACCACTGATTTGGTATCATTGGAAAAGTTTGTTCGCCCGTCCTTACTATATAAGTCAATGGTTGCTAGTTAGTAATTGGAGTGAACTATTATTACCCTAATTTCCTTGTTAAAATTAAGTTAAAACTTTGGTTAATTTGATAGTCACTTTATAATTGCTGTTTATAATACGGGTTTAATAATAGTTGCGAGTTTCAAGATAACTAAAACTTTGAAGCGTTAGCGTCAAATGAAATTAAATTACTTATAAAGTTATTAATGACTAGCTGTGCCCCACGGTATCACCCGCACTGTATGGTGGTAAAATAGTGATGATGAAAATAGGTGAAATTTATCTTATGCCCCCTAGTTTTAAGATACGAGTAGTAGAGTGTAGTTAGTGAGTGTAGTTTTCTATACGAGTTAATCGAGTTCTAAAGAGTAGGCAACGTATTTGTGATGCCTCTGGTGTTACAAGTATCCATAGGCGACGATGACTGCTTACCATCAGGCAGCCTGAATGCATGTTCGCCACCTATGGCATTATTTTTTTTTAACTAAATTTCAATACAACCGGCTGAGTCGTTTTGTTGTGAAAACCAGACAGACAGTTACTTTCGTTCGATAGCCCGTTAGTCCAGTTGGTAGTGAACCTGCCTTCTGCGCTTGGGGGCGTGGTTTCGATTCCCACCTAGGACAAACATTCATGTGATGAACATTATTTTGTGTTTGTTCTATATCTGGGTGTTAATATCTTTTTTTTTTTTATGCCATTGGTGATAACAAGCAGGCGGCCTGTCTGATGGTAAGCAGTCACCGTCGCCTATGGATACTTGTAGCACCAGAGGCATAACAAATACGTTGCCGACCCTAGGGCTCGATTAACTCGCCTTTTGAAGAACCCCATGTTGTAGCTTCTCGGAAACACCGTGGATCATTCCACATTTTATAAAGCTAGATAGTGGAAAGTGGAACTTTTCAATGGCTAATACTTACCCTCTCTAGCTTGAACTCATTTGGTTTGTTCTAACGAGTCCTTCATATTACACTTGGTAGCAGGATCTGATGATGAAACTGAGAGGTAGATAGCGGAATTGTCCCCTCGAATTTGGGATCCTTTGATAAAATACAATACAAAATATCTTTATTACAAACCGAAAATGGAAATGATTTTTATTTTTATAAGTTTTGTTAAGTACCGATATTAATTATAGGTAAGTCAAAATTATGAATTATCTTTAGTTCAGGGTTGCATCTTGATATCACCGAATGATTCATTATCGATACCTAAACCCAATAGAAACTTACCTGTTTAGATCAATTAACAGATTCTGAGATCTTGTCGGTGCTGTCCGGCCAACTTCTATAGCATTACGGGCATTGTAACTGAGACCTAATCCATAGACGTCCTAGCAAAATGAATACGAGTAGGTAAACTTTTGATCACGCTGCTTTTGACTTGTTTTGTTCCAACCACAGAGTAAAGACAGAGAGCAAACGGAATTGATTACCGTGACTTCCAAGTGTAGCGCCATCTTTTGTCGCATAATGAAATATTCAATAAAAAATAGTACTACACTTGAAATGCATCTGATATTACTACTCGATAAAAGGTGGCGCCACATTGTATGTGATAAATTACGCCTGCTATCTATTGCAGTGTAGAATCACTCAGGGTATGAAAATTCTCCCGCTTTTCTGTGAAAAAATATCGTTTCATTCGGGTCTTTTGTGTGGATTCTATTAAGGGGCTTGCGCAGTTTTGTCTTGTATTGATATTGTCATTCTTCTCTAAGTATTTAGGGTTTAAATAGCTTATTATAATTATATTTGAGACAGCAACACTGCCCTTATTTTTCGTACAACTTTGGCCATAGTTTTTATTGGGTTTACAAGTAATAAAGGAGATACTTATTGATGATAGATCATAAATACTGGAATTTTTAACCCCCGACGCAAAAGAGGGGTGTTGTAAGTTTAACGTATGTATCTGTGTGTCTGTCTGTGGCATCGTAGCCAAACGGCTAAACCGATTTTGATTTAATTTTTTTATTTGTTTGATAGGTAACACTAGCTATGATCCAAAAAAATCATTTAAGTCGTTTGAAATTTATCAGCTCTGTTATTGTATTATTTTTTCAAGCTATACTTGTTAGTTAAGTCGTTTTACCAATTTACCTTACTAATCTAATTATTCTGTGGCTAAGGTCAGGGTGAAAGATAAGGGTGCCTATAAGTTTGTGCTTCTGAACTAATGTTCCAGAACTTTGCTGCTTTAAAGGTTTATCTCTGAGGTCGATAAGGCGACCTCTAGCGGAGTAAACTGTCGCGAATATAAACCCACTTGTGCGGCAAAGGCTTTCGAACAAACTTTGTAACGCTCGTAGCGTAGCTTGACTAAATGCTTTTAACCCAAGCAGACGTTAAGCAACGGACAAACAGTCTTGTCGGAACATAATCGCACCTACGGTGCAACACTGTCACTTTTGCAAAAAGTCGTTTATTTTTTCAGGAGAAGCATTTAAATATTTGGTTTCGTATAAATGATGACACTTCTTAATTTAGGCAATATGAAAATATCATGATAATATCTTAACATATACTTTTACCTTTAAATTAATTAAAAGAAAGTTATTCTAAATATGTATTATAAAAAAAATATTGTATTCTTTTTAAAATGGGCACCGACCCCCTCATTTGTGACGTTGTGGCCCTGTAGTTATGACAAAGTGATCATTCAAAGTGGTCATTGTTGCTCCAGAATAAATAAAATAAAATGTCACAAGTACCCGAATGACGTTGTTGCTCTTAGATATTCCTGCTCGGGAGGGGGGCCGCGCATAACTGACCAATCATTGCTAAATCTGAACGACAGTTCAGATCTAGTAAGCTTGTTGCACTTGGACCACACACCTAAACACCGTATTGACGCGCTGCTTCTATGATCCTACCCTACAAGTCAAATAAAAAACATTGGACAGACGCCGGAGGTTGGAATCGTAGCAGCTGTAACACAGGTCTTCCTAGAACAGCTGCTTACGAGACACCTACAGAGAGGTACTTATTTATAAATGTTAATTTTAGACTTGTTAAAAAATGTTAGGTTAAAAAATTTAAAATTATAAATATTGGAATAAATGAATTGAATTGAAAAAAAAAAACATTATTATTAGTGACATTATCGCACCAAGTGCAGAGGTATGTAAGGCCACTTAAGACATACTCAGCAAATTTTCACAAAAAATACAAAACTGACAGTGATGCACCGTAGGTGCGATATATTTATTTGGACTAAAGGTTTGGTCCCGTAGTAAAAGTTGATCGCAATTGCACTTACATTAATGTAATTAAAATATTAGGTTATTATTATCAATTTAAAAAACCCGACATCAAAATAAGTAAAATACGCAATTTCGTTTACTTTGATCACAATATTGTGTCAATCTTGATTCCGGCGATACCTTTATTGATTATTAGCAGCCCCAATAAGCAACAAAAACAATTTCTGATCTTCAAGGAATCGAACATTTGTGTTGAGTTTCTTCAATTTCGCCCAATGTTTATTCCACGACTAGTATCCTTTCATCCCTATTTGTTCACAAAATAAGAACCCTAGCATCAAGGATAAGGGTGGGTCCGTCACTCAATGGAGTTTAATTGAAAATAGGGATGTGCTATCAGATTTAATTCTACATGAATTAGAAGATTGGGAAATTAATTTCACTAAATCGACATTGACATAAAAATGAAGACATTTTTAATTTGATATATTTAGATTTGAAGGACTAAAATGCTTATTTTTTTTTCTGTCAAATTAAAAGATTTCAAAACAAAAAGATAATTATTTTTTATGATAAGATAGACAGAAAAACTTGGTTTTGTTACTTATAGCAAACTCACACTCACGGGTTTTATCTTCATCAATGAGAAAATGCGCGAGCGACAGAACTGCGGACAGATGACAAGATATAAAAAAATTAATAAAAAAAATTATAATAATGGAAAAATGCTGCATCACCAATGGAATGGTCGTATTAAATAGGGTCAAACAAGATATAGTCACAGTCAGAGTCAAGCAAAGTAAGTCGGTCAAGTCAAACTCATGCCCCATAAAATGGCATTACAAGAGGTTTCTATGGAGTTTTGAAAACAACACAAAAAGTCATCTTTCACCTCGTTATATCACTTTCCACACTCGAACACGTTTACGAGCACTTAATGAATAATTCACCATTTAGTACACATTAACACTCGAAAATACACAAGTTTAAGAAAATAATTCAACGAGCCGACATGTTCTTTTCCACGTTGGCGCCAAAACTCTCTCCGTTTGGTCATCTCTAGACAGTGTTGCCTGTAAAAGACGTAGTTTTTCCGCTTCGATAGTATACTGTGTTTATTTGTTTAGGATAGCCATGGTCTACAAATATATTAAGGACGTAAAGAGGATTTTTTATCTTAACAGTGATGTCTTTATGTCGATGCACTAAGGTTTAAAACACAAGAGATTACATATTTTCAGTGCTGTAGCATAAATCATACTTATCGACATAGTTAATTGTAGATTGTTACATAACATACTATCTGCGTCCCGCGGTTTCAGAAAGTAGTGCAAAAAGACAAACCAAAGCGGTTACGTACCTATTAAGTACTGACCGCACCTGACGTTGCTTAACCAGGTGGTAACAGAAACTTGTCGCCGACTTGCACTTGGCCATAATTTATTGTTTGTTGTTATATTTTGGAGTATGTACTATAATCATCTAACCCCCAACAATATTGTAACCCCCGTTTAGTGTTTACTTTTTGACTTTATTATTAATTTTAGTTAATACGCAGTAACATTAGCGGCCTTACTTATAAACGTGACTTAAGTTAAGCAATGCTTTAAATTGCTCTGTCAACTACTCGGTGACGGAAATTGTCACACATGAAAACGAGACAGCAATTATTGCCGTCTATGTACCGTTCATGATACCTATTTGGGTAGTAGGTATCGTGGTACCGTTAATGTCTATTCTGTGAAAACTATTACGGTTTGAAAACAAACAGACAGACAGATAGACAGACAGAGAGCGTAGGCTCAATAGTAGGGTCCAAAATTCACCCTTTGGGTACGGAACCTTAAAAATTACGACGCTAAAACACATTTCTATGAAAGTATCTTTCTGTAGGTGTTTCGTTAGAAGCTGTTCAAAGAAGACATGTTACAGTTGCTGCTAATATGGACAGTCGGTAAGGCGAGTTAATAGATTCTTAAAGGGTCGGCAACGTAGTTGTGATGCCTCTGGTGTTACAAGTATGTATAGGTCGCGGTGACTGCTTACCATTAGGCAGACCGTCTGCTTGCCACCTATGGCAGAAAAAAACAATTGTAAAATACCTTGTATATAAACTGTTTAATTTTTTTACTATTATACTTTGTTTGTTATATTCGAAGTAATGCGGGGTCGTCTAGATACAAATGTAATGTAAGACCATCTCTACATAGCTTTCCGCGTCTGTCTGTATGTCTGTATGGCCGCTAATTCCTCCTAAACCACGCAACGGATTTTGATGCGGTTTTCACCATCAGTTAGATACATTTTCAAGGAAGGTTTATATATATAACTAGCGACCCGCCCCGGCTTCGCACGTAAATTACACCCGTGCGAAGCCGGGCGGGCAGGTCGCTAGTAATATTATAAATATGATGAATTTTCTTCGTATAGTTATTTGAATATAGCGGGTCCCGCGACACAGCACGGCAATACGGAGATTTTAAAATTGAAATTTATATTCCTTTAGGAGCGGTTGAAAAAGCGGCGACCCAGTAGGGATTGGTCACACACGCCACGTGGAAAAAGAAGGGGAAAATGTTACACTGGGTGTTCTTTAAGACAAAACTTCTATTTAATATTGGTTATAATTTTTTTAAGTTCTATGTTAAATAGGGCAAGTTTCTTTATTAACTAATCTATACTAATATTATAAAGAGGAAAGATTTGTTTGTTTTCATTGAATTGGCTCCGAAACTACTGAACCGATTTGAAAAAATCTTTCACTGTTGGGAAGCTACTCTGTCCCCAGGTGACATAGGCTATAATATATTTTCAAAAAAATAGGGATCCTTGCTAAAACTCCAATAATGTAACCCAAGGTGTAAAAAAATTAAAAGCTTATGTAAAATGTATAATTATGAGTAGGTTTATATCTACTCATCATTATAATCAACTTTTACCTTTCTTATTGATATCCTTGAATTTATATCCGTCATTTAGAGATACCTAGACCTGGTATAGCAATACAAGCAAGCAAGTGTGTGTTTACTGTTTATTTATGGTCACATTTTTTATAACACATACACAAAATAATAAAAAACAGTCCTGTAACCATTGGCTTAGGGAATTGACTTAGCTGTTTTGCTTTACGCATCTTTTTCATGAGTATTTGAGTCAGATACGTCCACCTAGATATGGTATAAGCGGTAATCGCGCGCATTTGTGGTGTTCGTATTCATCTATACTTTTATACTAATATTATAAAGAGGAAAGATTTGATTGTTTGTTTATTTGTTTGCATTGAATAGGCTCCGAAACTACTGAACCGATTTGAAAAATTATTTCACTGACGGGAAGCTACACTATCCCCGGGTGACATAGGCTATAATCTATACCCGTGCGAAGCTGGGGCGGACCGCTAGTCTATAAACAAAGATAAATGAAGGACTTGAAAACATGAATCCGCTAACACTCTCGCCACCGCCGGTTTTTAGGCATGCAGTGTACAGAGTTAAATAAATATTACTTTTAAAACGTTGTCCTTTATTTTTCCACCTGTGTTTTGAAGGTTTTCTTTTATGGTAATATAATGGATTTTTATTACGAAATGTTTCCCATGTGAGTGTGTTCCCTAATTTTAATGTTTTGCTTTTGGATTTTTATGGTTTACTCGTTTCGGACCTGCATAATGTTATTTGGGTCGGAATTTTCAAAGTGGTACTTTAAAACCTGTGCAAAAATTTGTTACGCTAATTTTCGCAGTATTATACATTTTTCAAGTCAATTTAATAAAGAAAAAGAAGGTATACAAAATGACTGAATTTTTTGTATGTTACGCGATATTTTCGCTAATTGTGATTTTTGTTTTAAATCCTACTAATATTATAAACGCGAAAGTTTGTATGTATAAATGTATGTATGTTTGTTCCTCTTTCACGTAAAAACTACCGAATGGATTTTAATGAAAGTTTACAATATATTATATATAATATATAGCTTATACATTAGAATAACACATAGCACATAGGCTATAAGGGGTTGTAGTATCGAGGCCGAAGGCCGAGCTCTACGCGTACGAAGTAGCGGGTTTCAGCTAGTAGGTCATAATTATTCGCGACTAACTAACCTTCATATTGCTATGTCACACTGGTGTTAATAAGAAAATTTACTGGGGGTGGAGTCTTTTAAATTTGCATCTAATGGTGACTTATTAGGGATGCATCTAGTTTAAAAATGTTTTTTTTTTAGTTCCAGTGAAGTAGATTAATATTTTTTTACATGAAAATTTTAATTATTGCCTAAATTAAAGAATAAAATATGCACAAATACTGATTTTTGGTCTAACCGCTGCCAAAAATACTAGGTATTTAACTGACATCTTGTATATGTCGATCAGAATCACGTGGCACAAAAAACATAAAAGTCTATGATTTTTACTAGTTTATTAATATGTTATTATATATTAAGTTAACCTATAGTCAATTATCTATACTTATAATAAAACTGTAACAGGTCCAATTCTGTACATTGAAGATATTTTGAAAAAAAATATTGGACGGTTCTCTATAATCGATACTGAAGTCAAAACTGTATTTTTTTTCATTTTTGTCTGTCTGTCTGTCTGTCTGTCTTTCTGTCTGTATCTGGGCTGCGCATCACGCCGAAACTACTCAATGGATACATATGAAACTTAGCATAATTTTAGTTCATACTACGAGGTAGGTTATAGGATACTTTTTATCCCGAAATTTTCCATGGTTCCCTTGGGAGAGGGGATGAAAGTCAAAATGTGTACTTAGTTGTAATTCATTACCGCATATTCCGATTTCATTAATTCTTTTTTGTTAGAAAGGGGGTATATTAAATAACGTCCTGTAAAAATTTCAAGGTCATCGACTTCGTAGTTCAGAAATTACAGACATCACACCCCTCAGTATTAGGTCCAAATAACTTGACCTCCGGAATGTACGGGAACCTTTGAACATACGGCTCATCTTAAGCTGGCGATTGATTTGCAGCGCACTTTGTAGTGTTCGTTGAGTAGGTACTTAGATAGCCTATCTGAAGACACCTTTAGAAAGGAAATACCTACTATATCTATAATGTTCCTGAAAGTTCTAGGAATTTTGGAATGATCGACATAATTCTAAAAGGAGTACAAACTATTGTAATCGATTTGGAATGTTCGAGAAAGATCTAGAAATTTCTGGAATGATCTAGAAAATTCTAAAATGACTGCAAACTATTATAATCGATATAAAATGTTCGAGAAAGTTCTAGAATGATCTAGAAAATCTATATTTCTATATCTATCTATACTTATAATAAAACTGTAACAGGTCCAATTCTGTACATTAAATATATTTTGATATTTTTTTGAGCTGCTATCTATAATCGATACTGAAGTCAAAACTGTATTTTTTTTAATTTTTGTGTCCGTCTGTCTGTATCTGGGCCGTGTATCACGCCGAAACTACTCAATGGATTCAAATGAATCTTAGCATAATTTGAGTTCATACTACGAGGTAGGTTATAGAATACTTTTTATCCCGAAATTTTGCATGGTTCCCTTGGGAGAGGGGATGAAAGTCAAAATGTGTAATTAGTTGTAATTCATTACCGCGTAGTCCAATTTAATTAATTCTTTTTTTGTTAGAAAGGAAATATCATAAAACGTCCCGTAAAAATTTCAAGGTCATCGATTTCGTATTTCAAAAATTACATACATCACAACCGTCAGAATAATGTCCAAATAACTTGACCTCCGGAATGTACAGGAACCTTTGAACGTACGGCTCATCTTAAGCTGGAGGTAGCTTTGTAGCGCATTTTGTTGTGTACATTGAGTAGGTACTTAATAAATCTATAAATTAATAGATCTTATTAAACAAATAAATGCCAAAAAGGGTCCGCAAATCACGTGATGCAAATTAATGGGGGTTACTATATTTTGTAGAAGATTCTTATGGAAAGAAAAATTAAGAAAATTGGAAAAATTCAGAAAACTTATCACCGATTTTAACTTCGCGCGTTTTTCATTTCTAAGACAGGACAACGTCTGTCGGGTCAGCTAGTGTCAAAATAAATTTGATCAAAATCATGAGATTCTGTTCGTAGCTTTAGTGGTTCGTAGTTAGCTTAATTTTATTTTCCAAGTAAAAGGACTGCACTCTAATTTCTTTTCCTCGTGGAAATTCCAAAGATTAACACAACGATTTGGGTCGTAATTTTTTTTTACGTACTGCTCCAGAATAGAACTCCCTGTCGTCGTCCTTGTATACTGAGAACTACAATATCTGCATCTTCAAGGCTAGAGAGAATAGATTTCTTGATCAACGTGTTCCATCCTCGGCCACACTGTCGCTTACCATCAGGCGAGTTGGTGGCCAAATGAAGATCTATTCGATATAAAAAATAAAAAGACCTAAACTTGATTGCGTGTTAATATGTAATTATGATGGATTATTTTTGTGGACACGCTCAAGCGTAGAAAAGTATTATAACAAAGTAAACCTTTAATTTCGTGTTTTTTTTTAACTCCATGGAAGCCTTTTTTAGTCTCTACCAATTTACTAAGGCATGACTAAAAAATTACCGGACTTACCTTGCTTGACTGTGACTTCTTTGAAGATGTTATCTGATGAAACTTGAAATTATTTTATCTACTTAACACTGAAAATGCATAAGACGTGCGATTATATTCGGAATATTTTGTTCGGTTTAGATTTCATTATCGCAAAATAAACATATCTGTATGTGAAAATTCTCTAGAAGGAAAAAAAACCAGTCCATCTGTCTTCTTTTTCATCATAATAACGGTTCGGGAACCTTAGTCCACTGCTGGACATAAGCTTAGGCACGCCACTCAGACCGATCTTCAGCTTCTTGATTCCAGACACTGCCAGTTGCGTTTCAATATTGTCACTCCATCGAGTATCAGGGTGTCTACGTTGGCCTATTCATGTTTTGTACTCTAGACGGCGCAGCTACAGTAGATATAAAGCAATAGTTTGACTCGGAAGTGTCCATGAATGCAATGCCTACTGTAGGTCACAGGGCTAGAGTGGTTTCTAACGGGTTTTAAGAAAATTTTCACTATATTTTTGTAGCCTTTTACGCTAACGAAACACACACACAGCGAATCACAATGACACTGTACACGCAACTATCACTCTTTACCGTGAAGTATTGTAGCGCACGGGAAAAGGGCGCTCGTTTTATTATTTTACTCGATTTGGGCGTGTGTTTAAAGTCAACCTACTGCTTTAGTATAATGAACTGTGGCGCGGCGTCTACCCTAGTGGTTTTCGGATCTACGACAGACCAGCCCACTGCCACTTCAGATATATTATGTACATTTTGTTCATTTCTACAGTCAGTGTTCTAGAAAAGAATGCGAAAGGCATCGAGATACAATTCCTATAAAGTCACAATATCTCAGTGAAAACAGTCAAAAAACGTCCGAGCGTCATTGTACATACTTTTTATCAATTATATAGTACACAATGCCACATTTACTCAAATTTAGTCGCTATGTCGTTTGCATAGTGTGCAACGTTAGTTGTCCGTTATGTCATCGTAGCACTCGCATCGCGCGGCGTTGTAGTCGGATCGCGGTTACCTTGTAACTAACCAAAAAGTCTGCGCAATTCGTAGCGTACGCCAAGTTTTGGTTCGAAATTTTTTGGCACGATTGTGACTCTATATGTATTGTATCTCGATGGCGGAGGGTGAAACATTACAATGTCGTTACTCGCAATCGCGGCATCAGGTCACGCGCGTTGCCTTGCTTGTGTATTGCTGCTTTTTTCGCTTGCATCCGTAACAAGCGGGCTATAAAACGAGCGATAGTTGCTGATTTTTTGTACTTTTAAGTTCTTTTGTATTTATCAATGTATCTCTACTCTCTTTTTCTAGAGGTGTCAATTGAACTGAAGAATTATTGTATCCAGCTAGATGTGCACTCACGGCTTGTCATTCGAGATTTTGGCATTTTTAACCGACTTCAAAAAGATAGTTCTCAATTCGATCCTTTTTAGGGTTCCGTGCCCAAAGGGTAAATACGGGACCCTATTACTAAGCCTACATTGTCTATCTGTCTGTATGTCTGTCCATCCTACCTTTAAACGGCTGTATCTTTTGAACCGTAATAGATAACCACTTGAAAGTTTCACACAATATGTAATGTTACGGCGGATCAACTAATAAATAATAAAAACGAAGGGGGTCCCCATACAACAAACGTATTTTTTTACGTAATTTCTATCAGCTCTAATGTAAAAACGGTAATCGTACAAGCGTCAAACTTGGCATGATTATAGTACGCACTCATTATAAATAATGGCCAAGTGCGAGTCGGTGACAAAGTTCTGTTCATCGTTGCTGGCAGCATTGCAACGCTTAGATTTTGGCCAAAGTAGACGCAACCATTACACGGTACACCTCCACAAAACGTTTGGTAAGATCCCTAACACTTTGCGAGGGGCCGGCTTCTATAGTCTTCTTAAGTAAATGGCATACACAATAAAAATTCCTTCAAAACTATGTCACCCGCTAATTCACCGGCCCAACTTAGACAAGAGCGGGCGGTTGCGAGCTGAATGAAAAGCACACTCATTACCGTTCACGGAAGAAAACTGCCAATTTAATGGATTTGTGCCTAGATTAGCTGTTTTTTGACGCAAACAGACAACTAAAAAGAAAACGCTGTGGCCTGCTGCGAAACGATGAAAAATTCTGAAATTACACGGCGTATTTGTGTTAATGTTTTCTGCTTTAAAAGTCAAATGGACAGAGGGTAGGCTGAGAAAATTATTGACGCGTTTTGAGGCTGGATGCGAATATTTTAGAGAAATATTTTTTTTTTTGTGTTTGGACCAACATTTATTGTATGTTTAATTTAAATATATTTCAATTACTACAGAGGATCGGGATTTATAGAAGAATAATGCGGTAGATCATTTCCTAGCAGTGGGATAGTATAGGTAAAAAGAAATTAGCAATAGGTACAAGAAACTGCGAGCATCTTTTTTGCCCAACAACACAACTTTTCATAAGCACACATTCACTTTGCAAAGTAATGCATAATAATAATTATTCTTCAAGGACGCTTTATGCCCTAGGTATATAGGTCCTTGGTGTTTTTTTGTATAAAGCTAATTTATAGTAGAACCAATTTAGAAATGTTGAAATTGAAACAGAATCTGATGTTTCGGAAAAGTTGCCAGAATTAAAATTAGCGCTCTAAAAGTTGTTGCGCTGTTTTAAATTTATTTTGAAGGGTTCTACTGGAAATAGAGTGCACTGAATTCAACTGACTTTTATACGGATTGAAATTTAATTCGACGGAAAAAGTCGAAGACTACCTTCATCTTCGTCTTTGACATTGCGGGATAGTCGCGAAGTCAGTAGTAGCGTCTACCCTATGTAAACATACTATCTTAAAACAACTGCCTTAAAACAACTTTATTAACGTTTTCTTTGGAGATGCTTACCAAGCTTCTTATTAACAAAACATTTAAGGCAGTCTCCAGTACTCTTGGAGAGTAAAAAAAGCTTTTGATTATGAACTCCCAATGGTTTGAATTTTCAAAAGGCCTCACTATATCGTAATAGATATGCCAATTTAAAATTCTAATAAGATTATCCGAATTTGACTTTTAAATTCGTTAATATGGTACAGTCGCCAACAAAAGATTATGAAAACCCTGAACAAGTTTGAAGTACAATTTAATGGCTATTCTATTTGCATGAGCGCTGAATAATAAAAAAAATATGACCACGTGTTTTTGTAATGCCTTCCTTACATAAAAGTCATACGAATTGGATATAATGCTAATTAGCAACACTTTTAGTGCATAGCTATTCCATCCGTTTATACACTCGGGCAGAAACGGACGTATAAAGTCATCTACTAAATGACTAACAAACTAAATATGAGAAAACTGACAAAAGTGCAAATCTATGTGAAACCTGTAACCGGACCTATTTCAATAAAAACAAATAAAATAAATAAATAAAAAACGTGATTAAGTGCATTTTATAAATAGCTATGACAAAAGATGGTGATATTATTAGATAATTTTTATATTTATATCCAAGATACACATTACTAATATAGATAATAATTACGTCAGTCGGCCTACACGACTTGCGCGATTCTCAAGTCACAGACTGGCGAGAAACATCGCGAGACCGGGACCAATGGCGTTTTCTTGTGTCGGAGGCAAAGACCCACTTTGGTTCGCTGCGTTAGCGGAGTAAGAAGTAGTGTAAGTACCTACTACATTTATATTAACTACTAATCTACTAACTGATCTGTTCTAAATGCTATTAAATAAATAAAAACATCATTAACAGCCTATTATGTTCCCACTGCCGGGACACAGCCCTTCTCTCAAAGAGAAAGAATGGGCCCTAATCTACTATGCTGGCCCAGTGAATATTGGTGAATGTCATATGTATTTGAAATTGAGTTTCTTGGACATACTTGTTTCCTCACAATGTTTATCTTCACCGTTGTTGAGCGACAACATCTAAACTGAACATAGTTTATTTAAATACTTAAGGGGACTGTTCCCGTCTGCAGCTCTCTCACTCGCACATTTTCACATTATTTATTATTGAAGATATAACATCAATGAGTGTGAATTTCCAAAAAGTAACAAAATCATGTCTTGGTGTATATCGTAACATTACAAACAAAGAAATTGGCAATTTGATATATTTTAATTTGACACAGTTAATTGGTAACAAGTGATTTTTATTTCTCGTGTCATGTTATTCCGTCAAATTACAAGATATCGAAACAAACATTTCTATGTTTATAATGTTACGATAGACACAAAGACATGACTTTGTTACTTTTTGGAAATTCACACTCATTGATTTTATATCTTCAATAATGTGAAAATGTGCGAGCGAGAGAGCTGCAGACGGGAACAGTCCCCTTAATAAGTCAGTGCCAAGGCGATGACTGAACCCGGTGCCGTCAGATTGCAAAACGCACATGATTCCGCCTGGCCACCATGGCTCTTAAAAATGTGTCGACAACTAATTAGTCACTTTTGTCTCTGACTGTACATTAAGTTAATTCAGACAAAATGCGTTAAGTCTAATTAAGATTTCTAATTAATTACTTTTTCCTTCACTAATACCCGCGGCGGGGTTTTTAGTGCTCGTAACAGTACTGAGAGACAGTTTATGCTAATCTTTACGATTATGAAGGTCTTACTTACGGAAAAATATAGGTTTTTTTCCCAAAATTTACGGAAAGTTACATTACAAGTGTGCATTTTTAGGGTTCCGTACCTATAGGGTAAAAACGAAACCCTATGCCTAAGCCTATGGTGTCTGTCCGTCTGGCTGTCCGCCCTACCTTCTAACGGCTGTCTTTCGAGCCGTAATAGATAGCTAGTTGAAATTTTTACAGAATAATGTAATGTTCATCATCATCAGCCAGAAGACGTCCACTGCTGAACATAGGCCTCTCCCTTTAACCGCCACATTGAACGACAGCCTGCCTTTTGCATCCACTGGATGCCTGCGATTTATATGTAATGTTACGGTAGATTATCTAAGGAATAATAAAAAAGTTAAAAATTAAAAAAACGTAAGGGGGATCACTATACAACAAACGTATTTTTTTACGTATTTTGTATTAGCTCTAATGTAAAAACGGTAATACTTACAAGCGTCAAACTTGGCATGATTACAGAACACATTCTAAAATATAACAACAAATAATAAATAATGGCCAAGTGCGGGTCGGTGACAAATTTATGTTAATTACCAAGCTATAACTGGTAATTCGGTTACATGGACGACTTTATCACTTCTTTCACCGAATCGGTACGGAACCCTCAGCGCGCGAGCTCGACCCGCACTTGGCCGGTTTTATTTTACATGTTTATTGGTGTCGCTGCAAGATTCTTAGTGTGCGTGAAAAATGAGTAAGTGTGCCAAACTAACAGTTTTTGCGTACTATCAAGGTAAGTATTTTTTTTTTTTTTTTTTTACTCTTTTTGTATGTCATCCTAAAACCAACCTTGGTGAGATTTTACAGTCTCTATCAAGATGATACTATGATATTCATTTAAAACAATAAATAAATAAAAACAAATTAAAAATAGTAATGCAAGATATTAGAAAAAGAGTATGTACTATGTCTGCGTAATATCCTCGAAAACAGGAAAAACGCCGGTAAAAAAAACCCAGTTCGAACTAATCCCAAGTAACAATTGCGGTTGTGGTGATACTGCTTGATTGTTAGAGTACTAGCTGCATACTGTAGTTTTACCCTTCGACCAAAACAAAATTAATAGACGGACCAAGACCATTTAACTTGGTCAGTAAAAACGAGTCAAAACCGCCGGACATTTACAAATACTAAATACAACAAAAATGTTCATGTACATGTTTATAATTAGCTATTAAAACCTAATTATAACCATGTACAAATACATTTTTGTTACAAAAAATAGATAGCGATTTTTTGGATGTTCAAAGTTATTAAGGCGAGGTTTTTCCTACTTTTATACAACGCTTATTACTACAGATGACCATGATCCTTGGTTTATTGTATTAAAGTCACATTTAGCACAGCAAAATCATGGCGCTTACACACAGTCGTGCGTGTCGCTACTGCTATTTTTGGAGTTTTTCTCATATTTTTCAAAAAGTATAGCTGTGATGTAAAATATACCTCACTGGTTTCCTTCATAATTATGATATCTATACATCAAGATATCGCAGACATAATTTAAGAAATAGGTAATTGAATGAATCCAAATAAACAGGGATAAAAGCTCAAATCAGTGCTCTTCGATATATTTTTTCTATCGAGCGAAATGTGCTTTTAATAGTGTTTCGGTCTCATGGGTTTCCTAGATAAAACATTCAATTTTGTTATGACACCATTTTTATAATTTTTAGCTAACCATGGAGGTATGCACACTTAAACTAGAATGACCATGATTGGTAAAAGTCGAAAAAGAGCGTCTTAAGTGGCATGTAGCTGGAGCGAAGTCTATGTGCTATAATAATAAGGCGTCTTCTCTTATTGGTCACAATATGCATAATTAAAAGTAGGTAAGTACTTACGTTTGTAAAGATTTAACATTAGAAGAAGAGCTGAACATTTCAGGGAACTAATCCCGCTCCCGATGTGTGCTGTGATGTATTTACGACCTACATTCACGCATTGTCGACGTAGTTTGTATCCACTGCTTTAGAGGGATACTACGAAACTGATCGTTTTTATAGATTCACCAAAATAACACGATCGATGTGATCGAGCGATTGTTGCCTAGGAATATCATGTGCCGTGGTAGCCCATTTGGGAGACCGCGTGACTTGAAAGCGTAAGGTCGCGGGTTCAAACCCCAGGTCCGTACCAATGAGCTCTTTGGAGCTTATGTACGGATTTTCATACCACTGGCTTTTCAGTGAAGGAAAACATCGTGAGGAAACCTGCATACGTACGGAGAAGGAATTCAATGGCGTATGTGAATCCACCAACCCGCACTGGGGCAGCTTGGTGGATATGGCCCAATCTCCCTTTCGGGGTGGGTTAAAAGTCCAGCAGTGGACTGTTAAAAGGCTGATTATGATGAATATCATGTGCGCTTAACAATTTCACGGCACCCAGTTCGATCATCGGCCTGCACCAATGACTTATTTAGTACCTAAATAAATTATTTGTGCAGTTTTGATGCCTTCGCTCAAAATAGGTGAAAGAAAACATCGTGAGGAAACCGGTATATACAAGACTCAAAAGTTCAAGGACATTATGCTCTCTGAAAGAAGGCCTGTCTCCCAGAAGTGAGAATATGATATGATAATAATGAAAATTGGCGCTGCTAGCGTGGCTTTCCTGTCAACCAGCTCGGTCACTACGGACTTTCCTGCACAAGGAGTGCAGGTAGGATCCACCGCCACGGCAGCTTTAATGACATCATCCGCCGTGCTTTTACCACCGCCAACTGCGTGACCGTTCTTAAGCAGACCAGCCTCGTAAGTAGCGATGGCAAAAGACCGGACGGGATGACTTTAATTCCGTAGAAGATGGGGCGGCCCTCAGTGTGGTACGCAACTTGCGTTAACACCATTGCACCGTCGCATCTTTCCAGAACTCAGAGTAGAGCTTGCACGGTGGCTGAATCCGCAGAAGACCTCAAAAGGCGCAAATATAATACCTTGGACAGTGGGTAAAATTTTGAGCCTCTTGAGTCGATATCATGAGGGGATGGAAAGCAAAAATATTTATATTTGTCTGGTCAATGCAACTCGTGACTAAAATGCTGTCTCTACTTTGCTCCAAGGGTGAGCACTGAGCATTACCATACAACGTGGTAATGGGGCCAGCATTTTGGGAACAATTCCCACTGGTATTCCAACTTAAGAGCTTAGTTTATTAGTGAGGATTAATCTGTTGTTTTTAGGATTCCGTAGCCAAAGGGTAAAAATGGGACCCTATTACTAAAGCCTACGATGTGTGTCTGTCTGTCTGTTCTACCTATTGACGGCTGTATCTTTCGAACCGTAATAGATAGCCAGTTGAAATTTTCACAGAATATGTAATGTTACGGCGGATTGACTAACAAAACACACTGACTAATAAAAAAATCAAAAAGTTAAAACTGAAGGGGGATGGGTCCTCTTACAACAAACGTATTTTTTTACGTATTTTTGCATTAGAATGTAAAAACGGTAATATTTACAACCGTCAAACATAACATGATTATAAAATATTACACAGTCTAAAGTATAACAAAAATAATAAAAAATGCCCAAGTGCGAGTCAGTGATAAATTTCAGTTCATTACCAAGTTATAGTTGGTAATTTCGATATTGAATTTTCTGGTTGTACGGAACCCTCAGTGCGCGAGCCCGACTCGCACTTGGCCGGTTTATTTTTATATTACGAAGATGGAATTTTATTTATGTTAACAAACAAATAAGAACCTTTTTAATCAATTTTAAATAATTATGAAAATGTATTTGTACGTGCAATTCACAGTGAAATATTATTATTGTAAAATTGTTTCCAATCTTAAGAGACAGGTTTCTCAGAAGTTATTACATCAAACAAACGAGTTTACAGTACCGCCCCAGATGACGTAACAAGAAGTGACGCCGAAAAGTCTGCACAACGGGAGGTCAACATACAGATAAACGTGCAAAGCGAGTTGTTTGTCGGCGCCGTAATTTAACCGTTTCTAGACCTATTTATGGAGTTTTCAAAAGATAACTAGTCAAGAAAGGTAAAAGTTTAGATTTGCGTGCGCTTTTAGTGTCTATTTTAAAGATTTATTCGCATTGATTTTTGAGCCAGAGTATTAGAATACGACTTTTCTATCATATTATTCTCCATTCCTATCCTTTTCCTATCATTCTTTCATTCGTCAATTATACCATCTTCATCATAATCACCTACCTAGGACATATCACCTCCTATAGGACGTCCACCCACAATATGGACAGACGACCTTAAAGAGACCGCAGGGATACGCTGGATGCAGGCCGCTTCCAACCGGCCCTTTTGGAGATCGATGGGGGAGGCCTATGTCCAACAGTGGACGTCCAACGGATGATGATGATAATGATCATAATCACCCATCTTAGCATAGCCAGGGCATCTTAATCCACTGCTGGACATAGGCTTCTCCCAAAGCTGGCTACTTAGTCCGATCTTCAAATTTTCGGTTCCAGCTCGTCACTCGAGACTCAGGACTCCTTACGCTACGTTTACCGATTTGTGCTCTTTGCTCTAGGATTTGTTACAGTTGTCGGTTCTACCATGATCCAATAAAACAAGGTCTGATATTCCCGGAGTGATACAAACCGACGTCACTGTCCACTAGCCACTGCATTGGAACATACACAGTATTTGGGAAACAAATCTTGTAATCTATAAAATATTATATAAAAAGCCTCAAATAATCATTTTGTTTGTCCGCTCAAGACGAATTTAACAATAATATACATCAATGACGAAGGATTGTGTCACCCACGTGACTTTGCGTCTCGGAATATCATACCTCAGAAAACATAATCTCATATATCTCATAAACAAATTGATTGATAACAGTGTGAATAATTTATAAATCAGTAAAGAATTTCATGCAAAATAATAATAGTAATAATCATTATTATCAATAATTTCCATATAATAAATAATCTTACTAATATTATAAATGCGAAAGTTTGTGTGTAAGTGTGTAAGTGTGTAAGTGTGTATGTTTGGCTGAAGTCACCGCCGAAACTACTGGTCCGATTTGGATGAAATTTAGAATGTATATAGCTTATACCCTGGATTAACACATAGGCTACTTTTTGTCCCGAAAAAATGCACGGTTCTTGTAGGATAATTTCAATTACACAAATCTCCACAACGGCTCAACAAATAAGTATGAAATTCGGTATAGAAACAGGCGAGCAGCCACATTGCAACACAAGCCACTTTTTATGCCGGAAAATTTGACAGTTCCCGTGGGATGGTATAATCATTCTTTTTCACAACGGCTCAACAAATAAATATGAAATTTGGTAAAGAAATAGACAAGGAGCCATATTAAAACACACAATACTTTGTATCCCGGAAATTTTAACAGTTCCTGTAGGATAACTTCAATCACACAACTATGTAACTGTTAAACAAATTTTGATGAAATTGGTATGGAGGTAGATTATACACTGAATAATATTATAACATAACCTAATTCTGATCCTGAGAAAATGAGTGGTTCCTGTAGGATAACTTTGATCACTTAACTCCGGATTTAGATGAAATTTGGTATGGAGGTAGCATATTCCCTAAATTAACGGATTTTGATGAAATTTGGTACGAAGGTACAATATTCCTTGGACTATCACATGAGTTACTTTTTACCCGGAAAAAATCTATGGTTCCTGTAGTATAACATCAATCACTCAACTCTGTGACTGTTTAACGGATTTCGATGAAATTTGGTATGGAGGTAGCATATTCCCTGGATTAAAACTAAGGCTATTTTATACCGACAAAATGTAAGTTCCTGTAGGATAATTTCAATCACTCAACTCTATGACTGTTTAACAGATTTAGCAAGCCGCAAGCGGCCCGCGAGTGTAGGTTAAGCACAAGTGACGTATAAAAAAAAAAAAACTTTCTAGGTTGCGTGGTTCGCTGGGCCGCAAGCGGCCCGCGAGGGCGAGTGTCAAGCACAAGTGACGTACAAAAAAGAAAAAAAAAACTTTCTAGGTTGCGTGGTTCGCTGGGCCGCAAGCGGCCCGCGAGGGCGAGTGTCAAGCACAAGTGACGTACAAAAAAGAAAAAAAAACTTTCTAGGTCGCGTGGTTCGCTGGGTCGCAAGCGGCTCGCGAGGGCGAGTGACAAGCACAAGTGACTTACCAAATAGAAAAAAAAAAACTTTCTAGGTCGTGCGGTTCGCTGGGCCGCAAGCGGCCCGCGAGGGCGAGTGTCAAGCACAAGTGACGTACAAAAAAGAAAAAAAAAACTTTCTAGGTTGCGCGGTTCGCTGGGCCGCAAGCGGCCCGCGAGGGCGAGTGTCAAGCACAAGTTACTTACCAAAAAGAAAAAAAAACTTTCTAGGTCGCGTGGTTCGCTGGGCCGCAAGCGGCTCGCGAGGGCGAGTGACAAGCACAAGTGACTTACCAAATAGAAAAAAAAAAACTTTCTAGGTCGCGCGGTTCGCTGGGCCGCAAGCGGCCCGCGAGGGCGAGTGTCAAGCACAAGTGACGTACAAAAAAGAAAAAAAAAACTTTCTAGGTTGCGCGGTTCGCTGGGCCGCAAGCGGCCCGCGAGGGCGAGTCTCAAGCACAAGTGACGTACAAATAAGAAAGAAAAAATACTTTTTAGGTCGCGCGGTTCGTTGGGCCGCAAGCGGCCTGCGAGGGCGAGTGTCAAGCTCAAGTGACGTAAAAAAAGAGAGAAAAAACAATTCTAGGTTGCTCGGTTCGCTGGGCCGCAAGCGGCCCGCGAGCGTGAGAGTCAAGCACAAGTGACGTCCAAAAAAGAAAAAAAAAACTTTCTAGGTCGCGTGGTTCGGAATCCCAGGCCAGGAATTTAACTTTAGATCTCCTGATCATAAAGCACCGTGTACCTACCGACCATCAATATCCAGGATGAAATACATAAAACGTATTTAGTAAAATAAAGCTTTTCGCTGAGAACTTCATAATTTTTCCCTAGAACAACGCGGGCAAAGCCGCGGGCGGAAGCTAGTTCATAAATAAATTAATGATCATATCTTTAAAATCATATTACATTGCATCCGTAGTTATTTATATAACATTCCTTTTCACTTTAAAAAAGTTGTCAATTGTGTAAACATTTCTTTCAACGAGCCAGTTTTTTAATTGAGCTTAATATATATTGTCACTGGCAGTAATCGTGATATCCTTTGGCAAACAGTTATATATTTCCGGCCCTAGCTGATTAAGCTGCCTGGCTGAGTATATTATTATAATACCATGCGTACTGCGATAGATTATGACTGGACTAATACGCTGAGCTAGGTCGTTGACTTTGGTTCTATTGCTAATAAATTCGTTCCCGTTACGTACCCTCAAAGAAATCCGAGCAGAGCTTTCTAAATAGCCCGCTGAGCTGAACTTAAGCTCCTGGACTGCTCAAATTTTGAGCGTCGCCCTGTTTACAGAAAGCAAAAAATTACATCAAAACCTTTTTTGGTATTATTAAAGTTCAATACCGTTCAAAACACTAAACAGCGGGGTTCAATCATAATTTTTACTGCTCAACATTACGCCTTAAAGCTATGTTCACTACAGTTAACGTCACGTACAGTCTACGTGGCTGTCTTCAGATAGTTCACTAGATGTTAAGAGGCATTACATCGTATTTACGATTATTTCTACTATTAAGGCACGTTACAAAGTGTCTTTATAGACTTAACATCTGTGTAGCGCCTTTATCAAATAGTTATAATACCTACCGTTAAAGGGAATGATGTAGTTTAGTACGCGTAGTGTGCTCGCTTGAAATTTGACATTAAAATGAACTCTAACCCGAAGGGAAACAATGAGGTCATAGAAAACGAGTTGGTATAATTTTATTATTTATTGTGACTACACTAAATAATAAAAAAGATGAAGAGATAGAGCGAAATATTGGGTTAAGGCGGGAGCAAAGCGAAGCGCTGTGTCGTAGTCAGGACAGGGGTCTTACGGACAACAGCTAATTGCGGCACCTAATCCGCTCAGTTGGAAAATCACGCGACCGCAAACCGTATCTGGCCTCGATAAGGTTCACGTTCGCGTGATTTTTCAACTGAGCGGATTAGGTGCCGCAATTAGCTGTTGTCCGTAAGACCCCAGGTTTATTATGAATCAAATCAGGATGGCCGCCCGCCGGCGCTGGAGTGACGATATACGTAAGACGGCTGGCAGTGACTGGAAGGGAAGAGCCAAGGATTGCGAGTATTTTGCCTTGAGAAAGGCCTATGTCCACAGGCCTGTCTGTCTGTGCTACCTTTAAACGGCTGTATCTTTCGAACCGTATTAAATAGCGAGTGAAATTTTGAAACTGAAATTTTCACTGAATATGTAATGTAACGGTGGATTAACGAAGCGGCCCTATACAACAAATGTTTTTTAAAAGTATTTTTGTATTCGGTCTAGACTCTAGTGTATAAACTTAGAACTAAAAAAGTTATAAGTTAAAAATTTTGGAACAAATTTTAATTTTGTTTCTTTGATGGGCTTTTTATGATCAGCTTTTTAATGAGATCAGCTTCAGCTGCAGAGATTCAGCTTTTTAATTTTTATTAAATAAAAATTAGGACACAAGCCTATTGTGCTGATATGGAACCCTCAGTGCGTGAGTCCGACTTGAACTTAGCCTGGTTTGTTCAGTAAAAAATTTCATGTTAATACGTCACGCGTTTATGGCAAGGAATCTAAGGTAGGTAAGTTAGAGAATTACCCTGAATTTACGCTACACTTCCAGCTATTCTAGATTTTATTAGAAGGTTTCTTCTCATTGCGCATTCAAATCTTTACAAACGATCCTCGCTGTTTACCGTCAGGCACTGCTTGATAAATGAGGATGCTACATCATTTGCGTTACCCGCGAAAATGTCTAGATTTCTGTGCGAAAATTGCTAGTCTTCGCTCTGGATTCACTTAGAACACAGACGTTTAATACTATAGACACTGCAAGCTTACTTGGAGATCTGAGAAGGCTCACCAAAGATGAGTATTTTTTATATGTATAAAAGAGTGACCACCAACTTGCCTGATGGTAAGTGACGGTGTGGCCGAGGATGGAACACGTTGATCTAGAAGAAAATATATTCATTCTAGCTTTGAAGATGCCTAGACTGTAGTTTTCAGGAACAGGAGGATGGCAGGGAATTCCATTCTTGGGCAGTACGTATCATAAAAGACGACCCAAATTGTTGCGTATGAATTCTTGGAATTTCAACGACCAAGGGGGTTGTAGTGTAGTGTGCAATCCTTCTACTTGTCCTGTAGTAATTTCATGTTCAAATGTTTCCGTGTTTTGTACATATTTTTCACTACTGCTAAAACGCAAAAACGCAAAAACTATAACCACGGCACATTTACTCCTTTTTACGTACACTGAAATTTGCAGTGACAACAGTGAACTAACCAATACTCCACATGAAAAAAATGGATGGCAAGATAGCCATCCAGATTTAGGCCTGATCCATTTGTATATCACGCACCTTACTATATATCCCTTATTTATCTGATGTGAAATCTCCATCGTCTTGGCAATAGCACGTCAGACAATGCCAAATCGCCGAAGTAATGCCGTAGTAATTGAAAAAACTCTTCGATAGCAGCTAGTTAAACTACCATTCAATTGCTTCGTGACGATATAACGATATTAACGGTACAAAAAATACGGCACGCTGAGATTTTATAGGTCTTGACGTGCTCGCGGTGTCTAAGATTATATAAATGTCTCTGATATAAAGATTTTCGACGCAACTTAGACACTGTTTCGGGACGGTGAAATATTTCTGATCATTTATTAAACCCTTGAGTGTTTTTGGTTGTTAGGATAACGTTCTTTTTTATCACCGACGAGCTAGGAACTTAACTTACCTGAATTGAATAGTTTTTAAAGAGCGCGCTCCCACTAAAGGTATCGCGCTAAAACGGAGCCCTCAGTGCGTGAGCCCGACTCGCACTTTGCCTGTTTATTGTTGTTGACAAGATAATGACAGTTAGGTAAAAGATAAAATATTTCTAGCGAATCGCTGAACGCAATTAGTTTTCTAAAAGGTTATTCATAGAAGCAGTCCAACAGAAAATTTAAAACATTCTTAGAATTTTATTTATAACAGTCGATCAAGCATAAAATTCATTATAATAACTAAATTATTTATTGAACCGTCTGACTGAGTCTTAAAAAAGTTTTTTTCGAACTTTGCTTTTTCTTAAGCCTTTCAAAAGCCTTAAATGATTGAAGTTTCAGTTTTTAGTCAGTCATGTCGCCGGTCGAACCACTTTGTTTCAACTTTTGAAAGTTATTTGACTTAATTTTTTTTCTTCATTGACCTTGTGTTTGATCCACAGACATGTATGAAATCGTCACCGCTTTATGGTTGATATTCCAAAAACCCGTACGAAGCGCTTTGATTCCACATTTATTGTACGGACTCCTAGTCTGTGAAATGCGCTGCCTGAATGGGTGTTCTTCGATGGTTACAATCTGGGTGTCTCGAAATCACGAGTGAATCGGTTTCTTCTAAGCAAGCGTGCTCCAACGTAGACTGCGTCATAGCTTAATATTAGGCGTGATGGTGGTCAAACGCAAGCCTATAAAGTATAAAAAAAAAATAGAATAGAAGCACATAGAACTCACGAAATCACCTACTTTTTCTAATAATAATAATATATAGGTTTGCATTTGAGCGCCAACTCGCTTGTTGTTAGGCGATGATGCGGTCTACGATGGAGCACACTTGAAGAATCGGATTCACTCGTGATTTGAAGAACAGAATACTGAAAGTAACTATTGGGAACATCCACTTAGGCAGTGTAATACAAAGCCTAACAGTTCGCACAATAAGAGTGAAATCAAAACGTTTCGGGTTTACAGAATATCAACCATAATGCGGTGTCGATATTGCGTTGAGTTGAGTTTTGTGTCGATCTTGAGTTGTTTTATTGATGCGTTGGTACGATGACCTCGGGCCTTACGACAGCTAAATTGCGGCACCTAATCCGCTCAGTTGGAATATCACGCGAAAAAAATGTATTAAAAAAATACCACCACCTAATATAATAACTTAGTATAAAAAAAGAACAGCCAATTTTGAGGCAATTATTTGAAAAATAAAATTGACACAATTACAATTTAAAAACAATTTCTTGAGTAGAATCGGGGGCCTGCCACGGTATTCGCAGCATTCGAAGTGAATGGTATTACACTAAATTGCTCTCGCAACGTCGTAGTAGGTAAATACAAAAAAAAAACAATAACAATAATTATAACCTATTTAAGTATATTCAACGTGGTAATGCCACCAGCATGCTGGGTACGCTGCCAACTGGTAGTGGACTTGAGCATTTAAAGAAAGAAAGAAAGAAAGAAAGAAAAATATTTATTTATGACAGAAACAAAGATATAAGGACATTACGAGTTAAACACAAAGAAAATAGTTTCTGTCACAAGCCGGTGCCAACTCAGCGTAATGCTGGTTGTGAACAACCAGCGCTGGTCTTCCGTTGGAACCGACAGGTGACGTCACGCACGTCAGACAGCAGATGTGCAATGTACACACATAAAAACATAATACACAATATAATACATATAAAAACAAACGATAAAGTAATTTTACAAATATTCAAACCTAAACATATTACACAAAATACTAAAAAAATATATATAATAATAGAATTTGTAGGTATACAATATATATTGAAGCCAAATGAAATTTAGATTATAATTACAGACAATTTATTAAAGTTTAAATTTTTAAATTGCGCTGGTGTCGTACATTTTTGATGTACATAAAGAAACTCTACACTCGGACATTTGGATTGTCTTTAGACCTTTGAACAGTCTATGGGCAGTCTAACTGTATTTGTATTTTTAGTTTTAGGTTGTATTTTGTTTAGTTAATAAAGGCACTTGCCTAGCAAAAAAGTATATTCAGTTGCCTTTAATAAACAACAGTTACATATTGTGAAATTGTAATTAATTTTCTTCTTTTGTTATTTTCCTGTTTTTGCCTTCATTTCCCATTTGAAACATTAATTTCAATTTATGTGCACAGAATAAGAAACAAGCGTCTTTTGAATGATTTTATTATTTCATTTGCCTTCTTTACTGTTTACTAGCTTTTGGCATTGCCTACCACACAGGTTTTTTTTTTTGTTTAAATTAGAACGGCTGTCAAGGCATTTTTGCAAGATTTTTTTTGTAGCCAGTTGCAACCATATAAACGAAACGTCAGTCATTCGAAATCAGTTAGCAACTGTGATAGTGAGTTCGATGCGTTGATCTAAATAAGAATGTTCAATCAAGGTTCATTCATAATGCCTGGTAACAGATTTTCCTTCTCATTTCCGTTCTATGTATTTACTTCTCTTTTCTGTGGCCTATACCCCATGCGTTGATTTTATCTTTTTAACCTAATACAGGGTGTAAGGGGAACACTCTCGAAGCCAAAAGAAGGTAATTGTACTCATCATTATGAACTACTTTTAGTATGGGGCCAACCCTGAAATCGCGGAAAAAAAATCGGCTGTTCCATACATTTTGTCGAGTGTCATTGGCCGTTTTCTACAGAACAGCTGCTATTATTTTCGCGATTTCAGGGCTGGTCCCATAGGAAAAGTTGTTCATAATGATGAGTACAATTACATTCTTTTGGCTTCGAGAGTGTTCCCCTTACACCCCGAATAATAAAGATAGGTGATTCTTTGTTGCTGTCATCACTGCATTCCGTAAACTAATTTTAATTTTTATTTGAACTAGATTGTGGTGAAAGCAGATAGGAGAAGTGTCAACGGCAAATTCCTACGGGTGATGCTGAATATTCTCCGACGAGGTTCACGGGAAGGTAGAATAGCGAGCAGTAGTGATTAGCAAAGCACGAAGCTTTACCAGGTAAGCCGGGCTAGGCTACTATCAGGGTCCATAGACCATAGATAGTGGTGAGATGTCGCTGCTAACTGATTTGACAGTCCCTGATAATACAGGAACGTCAAGCAGTCATGGGCTTGTAGACGACAATGTCTTTACGAGGCCAAGGCGGAGCAATCGGGATCAGTGCAGGATATCGATTTAACGGCCTATTATCCGAGTCGCGTAGGCAACAAAACGCTCCCTCAGCCCCCGCCAACTTATAGCGACGATGTATTTTGCCACGCAAGAGTCAGGAGGCCAATCAGAAATTAGATACCTAAATGGAACAGAAAGACTTAACTGACAGCCTTGTCGCAAAAAGTAATATCTTCCAGACAACCTTAGAGTAGAGAGGATTTAACGTAGAAGTTTTATATTTTTTTATCTACCAATCTGTACGACCGTGTGTAGTTTCCCCGGGGTCCCGTACGATATCCTGCATAGCCACTAGACGTCGGCCCAAATAGTTTGCACTTAAATACGACGCGAGCTCTTCAGCGAAATAATTTAATGTTTACTAAAAATATTCGCAATTCATGCACTATATCAAAATTTACTGGAGCAGAGGGAATAAATTTGTGAACAAAGATATTTATTTGGTACATACATATTTATGGTTATGCTTTTCCGTGACTTCAAAATCAGACAAACGATGAAGTTATTGGTCCAATGTCCATGTTGAACCTGTGCCGGTAGTCTTTGGGAACGATACTCTCGAAGTTGTTGACCATTACAACTATCTTGGACAGATTGTTCAGTTAGGTAAGTCCAATTTAGGCAAAGAGGTCGCCCGAAGAATCCTACTCGGATGGGCAGCGTTCGGGAAATTGCGTGACATCTTCTCGACCAAGATACTACAGTGCCTAAAGATGAGGGTCTTTGAACAGTGTGTGTTGCCAGTGATGACATATGGTACTAAGACATGGTCCATGGTACATGGTAAGATGGAGTATCTTTTCATTCTTTTCGCAAAATCATTTAAATAATTATCGGCTCTTGCTACTACACAATAAAGCTTCGACCAAAATAAAATGAATGGACGTGCCATAACCATTGAACTTGCTCAGTAAAAACGAGGAGAGTGTGCATCGGATCTGCACAATCTAATTCCTCCTGCCCATTTTTCTATCGGACTGCCAGAGCAGGCACGAAAAATTGACACCGCTTTATGGTTGATAAACTGAAAACCCGTACAAATCGCTTTGATTCCACGTTTATTGTGCGAACTGTTAGTCTGTGGAATTCGCTGACTGAGTGGGAGTTTCTCGATAGTTACAATCTGGGTGACTTCAAGTCGAGAGTGAATAGGTTTCTTCTAGGCAAGCGTGCTATTGTAGGCCGCATCATCGCTTAACATCAGTCGTGATGGTGGTCAAACGCAAGCCTTTTATTTATAAAAAAAAGAGTCAAAACCGTTGGACATATAGGTACGTCAACGCATGATTATAACCATGTACACGTACAGTACAGAAACTGACGTGGTTTTCACACATTTTATTTATATTACACGGGAATTCCACGCGTAAGATTAAGCCGGTCACTCCGACTATAGTTTCAACCGCAATAGGCGGTTTTTTTATCCGCGGTTTTGACAGTTATGGCGGTGAAACCACGCGCGCGGCTGCGTTGAGTGCAAAGCGAGACGCAGCCGCGCGCGTGCATTCACCTAAAAAATCACACATTAAATAAACTTTCATCCCATTTTAAATCTATGAAAAACCGTACCAGATTCCCGCGATACAGGCCCAGCCTAGTGCGGGAATCGCTGTTATTATATTTTATACGACTAAACTCTCTCATAAGCATAAGCCTTACTATATTGTTCATTTGATGTATCTTATTTAAGTCTATGTTTATGTTAATAAATATATTTTTCATTTTTCATTCCAGCCATCTGGTTCTAGCATTAAATTTGGGGATCCCAGTAAAATATCTCTCACATTACATCACATTACACGTCTATTCTTTAGCACCATTATTCCTTATCACAACTACTCATAATTCAGAGCATAAGACCTCCGTTTTTCGCGGAAAAAATCACAACAAAACAACGTAATGTTCCAAGATTTTTATTGTTTACAAAGGCTTTGTCGGCTTCCGCTCCCGAAGCGGTTCTGTCACAGATAAAATACAGATGGATAACTCTGAAAACAAAACATATATATTATATTGAGTAGAATAGGTTTTCATAGGGGCGAAGGGGCGCTCGTTTGATATCGTCACTTGATTTAGGCGTTTGTTTAAAGTCAACCTACTGCTTTAGATTACATAATATATTCTGTGCTCACGATGGCCGTATGTTGCAGTTATGAAACAAAAAAATACAGAAAAATTCATCAAGTGTTTAGTTGCAATATGTAATAATAGCAATAACATAAAAATAAACCCGCCAAGTGCGAGTCGAACTTGCGCACTGAGGGTTCCGTACCTCAACAAAATTCAATAACGAAATTACCAGTTATAACTTGGTAACGAACAGAAACTTGTCACCGACTTTCAGTTGGCTATCATTTATTATTTGTTGTTATACTTTAAAGTGCGTACATGCTGTCATATGCATTTAAAAAAAGTCCATTTGTCGCGTGGAATGAGCGACAAATGGAAAATGAGGGAAAATGACAAAGTGTGGGATTGTGGTGAAACGTTGCCTGGATACGAATCAGTCCAGAATCATCGGACCTCTTGAGTACAAGGGTCCTCTTGATGGAATTGAATGATTTAAATGTACCTACCCTGTGCTAAGGGGATGTGGAAAATAAACGAATTATTATATTTTAGGTTACAATGCATTTACTTGTTAAAATATTCTATTACAAATTGTTACAAACTAATCCTAATCCTGAGATGGCTGATGGCGATTGGTTAAGGGAAAGCTGGCGCACTTCTGCGCGTCGGCATCAAAAATTGGGAAAAAAACTACGACGTGGAAAATAAGTGAATAATGAAAATAGGTTATCTGTATTCCTGCTTGTGCGAGGTGGCTTCCACAAGATCATCTCAAGCTGAATCAGGAACACTCGATGTAGCTCTGGAGTATAAGTTATCCAATCTTCATCTCAAAAAAATCATTTAATTTCCTCCGAAGGCGTGGCCGTGACGTGGTCTTCAAAAAAACGTTTTCAAAATAGTGCCCATCTTGGTTTCGAGCTGAAAATTTGATTCCTTCGTTCCCGTAGGGAAACTGCGGTAATCTTCTTCAAGTTATCATGTTAAAAAACGAAGAAATTAATAAAATGTGATTCCAGTCGATCCAGCTGCTCTGCTGGACGTCGTGAGAATGCCGGTCATCAAAATGGCTTCCTGCATCTCCTTTCTCTTTCTTGCTTACAGAAAAATGGCTTGAGTGCGAGCGAGTCGGCGCACAAGATGTCTCCATGATTATGTAGCGTTCAACAGATAATAAATACAATATTGTTTTTAGCTATCCGATTAATTGTAAATTTAAATATTGATTTTAATATTAGTTCACAATTCCAAAATAAATGCCTAAATGTAAATCTAAGTACATTGTTTTGTTTATAAGTGAAAATAGTAACATTCCATTTTAAAATAGTTCCTAGTGTTTCTGTAAGAGCAAAGTCACAAGATATCTAAGCGCCAATTTGCCGCCAGGAGTAAAATATATTATGTTATATGACAATGCATATAATCATGCCAAATTTGACGCTTTTAAGTATTACCGTTTTTACATCAGAACTAGTACAAAAATACGTTAAAAAAATTGGTTTGTTTTATGGGGACCCCGCCCCCCTTTTGTTATTACTTTTTGACTTTTTATATTATTTTTCAGTTAATCCGCCGTAACATTACATATTCTGTGAAAATTTCAACTGTGTATCTATTACGGTTTGAAAGGTACAGCCATTTAAAGGTAGAACAGACAGATGGACAGATGGACAGACAGACAGACAGACATCGTAGGTTTAGTAATAGGGTCCCGTTTTTACGGAATCTTAAAAACATGAAAAAAATACAGGAAAAATCCGTTAAGTGTTTAGTTGCAATGTGTAAGAATCGCGAAAACGTAAAAAAATACATTAGATTTCACCATCTTTCCTGAGTCATATATCTCCATCTTTCTAATCAGCAATTCTGTCGGTTCCATTTATCATTTGAAGGAAACCCCTTTTTTCTTTAGCACATTAGTACGTCGTATGCTGAGACAGTTTATGAATGACAGTGTCTTCTCGAAAGGGCGGCGGGAATCAGTCAACCAAGTCAAGGCTTAGTTTGATGAGACAGCTTTGAGGTGTTTTTGTTTTCGGAGTGAGGTCTGGAGGTATTTCCGTAATAAAGGGTTCGTTGTGGAGTCAATTCAAGCTTTGAGCGTTGGAATTGAATAGTGTTAGATTGACTTGACATCATAGAAAGGATTAGCTGAATACGCAAACCTGTGTTAGTTTAGCCCGACTACGCCAATTTGTATTTAACTGTGGTAGCATATTGCGGCTGATCTTTGAAAGATCAGCCGAAAGAAGCATGCTAGGCTTAAAACTGAAAGATAGGGTGAAATGTACAGACATTCGTAGAAAAACAAAAATAATAGATGCAGCAAAACTAGTGTGCCGCCTAAAGTGGCGTTGGGCGGGGCACACAGCCAGAACTCGGGACAACCGCTGGAGTGAGAGGGTGCTCCACTGGTACCCACGAGACGCGCGCCGCCCGCGAGGGCGCCCGCGCCGACGCTGGGCTGATGACATAACAGCCATTGCCGGGGTCAATTGGACACGTCTGGCCCACGATAGGCAAGAGTGGAACAGGATGGAGGAGGCCTATGTCCAAAAATGGACAACCAATAACTAAAAACTTGAATTGTATTGATTTTTAAATAATAATAATGATATATGTAATAATAATTTGTAATTATAAAATGAAATTATGTTATTGAAATAAATGGACTATTGTATTGTATTGTATTGTATTGTATTGTGGTAGCATATTTAGAAGACGGCTAGCAGTCTCCTAAATAGGCTACCAAGTCCAAGTCCAGCTCTAAGTCTAGACTTGGAAGCGTGAGGTCGTGGGTTCAAACTCCGGGCTCGTACCATTATTTTTTTTGAGTCTCCATACCTACGGATTTTTATACCAATGGCTTTTCGGTAAAGGAAAACATCGTGAGGAAACCTGCATACATACGGAGAAGAAATTCAATGGCGTATATGTCCACCAACCTGCAACTGGACCAGCACGGTGGATATAGCCCAATTGCCTTTTCGTGGGTAGGCCTAAGTTCAGCAGTGGACTATTAAAAGGCTGGTACACCGACTTCTTTAAATAAAGAGCAATCGACAAGCCGCGTAAAATCAAATCACAATATAGACATAAACTTATTGTACCGAAATCTAATCTAATAATTCATAGTTCTGGCCCTACATCTATGGCTGTAAAAATATTCAATAAACTACCAAATAAAATAAAAGACAGAAAAATAAAACAGCTTCATTAATTTTACTATTGAAACTGACGTGGTTTTCACACATTTTATTTATATTACACGGGAATTACTCACGTAAAATTAAGCCGGTTACTCCGAAAAAAAAAAGCTTCATTAATGTTCTCAAACATTTCTTGGAATCTAAATGTTACTACACCCTGGACAAATTTTTCAAGGATAACTTTGACGATGTACAAATAGACCGTTCCGTTTTTTCTGTTGCCATACCCTAACAGGGTCATATTATGTACTACATGTCATTTTAAGAAGTAAAAACATGTTATTTAAGGTTTGCATGTTTACATATGTCGCAATAAATTTATTGAGTATTGATTATACTACGCCAATTTGTACTAAATATTCTAGCGTAAATTAAAAGAGGCAAGATAAAATATTTGACCACCATAATATGATATAACTTAACAAATTGATGAACACCATTACGTGTACCTAGTTTTATGTTTTTAATGTTTTATTTTAATAATTGTATGATCAAATTGGCGATCGAAATAAATGAATTTGAATTGAATTGAATTACCTACAGAGAAGAAGGTAGATAGATAGGACCAGTACTCAAGACCAAGTAGAATGGTGACCAAGTGGATGGTTCCAGTATTTATAAACCAAATAAAAGCGAAGGCAAATGTCATGTCATACAGGGAGGTGAAACGCTGCAGCTGACAGAAGACCATGTCAACTGGATGGAAAAAGAATCACGAAAATTGATTCACATAAATTATGTCGGCGTAATACCTACAACATACAAAATATTAAAAATTATAATTTCAAAAAATACAGACTATATTAAGAACCTCCCCTTGTCAGTTAACGCGCTTTCAAGATGACTTCGTAAGACTTACCTAAATCACAAACGTAACTATTCAAATATTTTTATGCCCTTACTGATGTTTTTTATCAGTATGTATAATCCTCGACTTTATCTCGCGTCATTGTCTAAACTGAATTACCTGTAAACACTATCTTTAAAATCTCTATCAACCTTAACAAAACCCGATTCACCTCCATTCTTAGCAAAAATAGCTATTCGCCTTTTATTACCGCCATTTCGTTCAGGAGAGGAAATTATCTTCGCCCTTTGTAAAACAAAACAACCGTAATTAAAATCTCCACAGCCTAAGCGCAAACTTCACTAATAATTTGTCTTCTGATAGCTAATTTAAGAAAATCAACTAACAACATTTTAGTCTGTGTATCTGCGCTGTTGGCGGATACGTCAAAGATTGTGAAAATTTTGTCATACTACTTTTCATTCTGTTGATTTTAAAAAGTAGGACAAGAAGTTTATTTAGACTGTGGCTGAAAATGTTTTACTGTTTGAAACAATGCGGATTTGTAATGTAGAGGCAATGGGATGTTCAAAATACACGTAGTGATTACTATTAGCTTATCTGAATTTAACTATTTGAAACCACATATTGATCAAAAATAATAAATCCTTATTATTTAACCCTTTGATTAAGCCAAATTTCGAGAAATATACTAACCCATCTATTGTGCATGCATTTATAAATGTATAACTATATAAACGGAAAAAAAAAAAAAAAAAAACTTACTTACTCATAAATACTCACTGGCGCAGTGACCCAAAGCGGGTCTTGGCCTATGACATAAGAGAATGCCTACGGGCCAGGGGTCTTACGGCTACCTGTTTTAAGCGATTCTGTGTAGGTGATGAGAAAAGTTGCGCGAGCGCAAACCGTATCTCATCGCGTTAAGGTTCACGCTTGCGTGATTTTCCGAACTGAGCTGTTTCAGTGCTAAATCGAGCCTGCGTTAAGAGTAGGCCCCTGGTCTCGCGTTGTCTCTCGCCAGTCAGCAACTTTGAGCTCGCGCAAGTCTTACTCTAAGGCATCTTTCTACCGATATCTACGGGTAAATCCTAACTAATATTATAGAAGCGAAAGTAACTCTGTCTATCTCTCTGTCTGTATGTTTCTTCGCTTTTCATGACTAAACGGCTAAGCCAATCTTAACGTAATTTTTGGCAAGAAGATAAGGTGCATCATGAGGGCGGACATATGATACTTTTTCCAAAAAATATGGGAAAACTGGAAAATTGTTGGTAGCACCGCGGGATTCAACTAGTAAAACCAATTAGTGTTTTAAAATTACATCAATGAGTAAAACATTGATATATAATTATGCAAAAAAGTGTGTACGTTTGTCCCAGTTCAACTCTAGTACATTTGAACAGATTTTCAACATAACAAAGGAATCAAAATCGGTAGTTTTGCATTTATTCAATCACACATTCAGTTTTCAAATTCACCTGAATTTTGGCGATACGTTCATGTGCAAAAATCATATCATACTAATAATACAAACATGACATGTGTTTGTTTATTCTCCTTTCAACAGAGCAACGAATCTATTTTTTTTTTTTTTATTCAGTTTTTTTTTGGGACTTATATAGTATTCATATTCTAAACTAGAGGACGCATACTTAATACATAAAAAACAGACAACAAACAAACACAGGGTCGATGGTCACTTGAGGTGACTCACACATCCGAACAGCTCCCTGGCTGCGTCCGAATTGGGTTCAGCCAGTATTCCGTTAAACTGACCTACATCTAGTCTGTTCAGATGGTAAGTCACCTCAAGTGTCCTTCTCTCATGCTGGAGGCGGACACATTCCACCAGAAGGTGGTATACATCTTCCACCACTCCACATGTATCACAATTCGGTGTTTCTGTTTTGCCCATCATGAAAGCGAATTTTTTCAAAGGTTTTTCAGTCCTCAATCTGTGGGCTGTAACAAGAAGTGCGCGTGACAGACTGACATTATTGAACCACGGTATATGAGGAGGCTCACACACTATCGTTTTATACCAAACTCCTTTATCCACTGATCTAGCGTTGAAGTGTTCCTTCCAAATGTTGTAACAACTTTTTCTGTACTTGGGTAATAGCTCAGAGTAATTTGGAGATATATCATAATCTACTCCCTCTAAAGCTGCTTTTTTTGCTAGTGTGTCAGCCTCCTCATTACCTCTCAGTCCGACGTGTGATGGCACCCATTGCAATTTGACTTCGAAGCACTTATTATGTAAATCCCATAGCTGTGATATAATTTTATATGCCACCGACACTCCTCTGCTGCCAGAAGTGCATCCAATAATGTGTTGAAGTGCGCTTTTGCTGTCGGTACAGATAACTGTCTTTAGCTTTTCATTGTTCCGAATGTATGTAAGTGCCTCAGATATTGCAATGAGTTCCACTGACATTATAGTGCTATAGTTATTGGTAATCTTAAAGCAATTATTAACATTATGTGTGGGGTTTAAGGTGGGGTCATAAAACGCGGCCCCTTGTCCATCTTTACTCTTTGAACCATCTGTATACACTACACTCCAATCACAATATTTGTCGTGAAGCTCTTTTATTGTCTCGAGTCATGAATTTGTCTCCAGATTTTTTTTGGAGCTTTTTACACAATCTAAATTAATACAAATTATATCATCATAATTAAAATTAGTTATCCATGAATTTAGAGAATATACGTCTAACGGCGAAGAGGAATATATCCTTTCATTTCTAACTTCATCAAACATTTTAACTAGTAAAGGTATTTTTTTCCTAAACCAGTATCCGTAATTACTACTTGATAAGGAACACAAAGCGTACAACTCCGATAACAACCTACTTGTCTCGTTATCAGTGCACGCTTGTATTTTTAAGCAGTATTTTATAGCTAAATACCTTCTTCTTATATGCAGTGGATGTACACAGAGCTCGCTTTCCATGGTATGTATAGGAGTACTTCTTATAAATCCCCCTATTATTCTTAAAGCTTGACTTTGTATTTTTTCTAATTTATATGTATGAATTTTAGCACTGTTATCTAATAAGAATGAACCATAATCTAACCTACTTCTGACCAGAGATATGTATAATTTCCGCAGATGTATCGGATGAACACCCCAATTAGGACCAGTTAACACTTTGAATAGATTGAGATGTCTTTGTGTCTTCTTTACCGTTTCATTGACATGTGTTCGCCACAATAGCGAGCAGTCTAACCATATCCCTAAATATTTATACACCTCCACACGTTCAATCTGCGTATCGTTTATTTTTATACCTATAGGTTGCTTTCTCCGACCCCTACTAAATACACAAAACTTAGATTTGGAGATAGATAGTTCTAAACCTAATTCATTTAGGATTCCCACAAATGTATGCAAGGCACCTTGAATTCTATTTGCACTTTCAACTAAATTTGTGCCGCTATTATATAGTACAAAATCGTCAGCATATTGACAAGTGAATTTTTGCATATTTCGATCAAACACAGAATTTCGCACGCCAAACATAGAAAATAGTGGCATAAATGTCAATGCATACCAGCTACATATTTGTTTAAAGTACGTCACGCATCGTTAACAAGTAACTGAAAACAAACTGCTGCACCAGCTCGTTTTGGCGGAGTTTTAGGTAGGCCGCGGTCGGGTGGTTGGTGCAATGTTATCTGTTTATTATAATCATTTTATTTAACTTCACATGTTTGTTTGCATGTATGTATGTTAAGTACAAATCTTGCAAGTCTTATTTGACTAACTTCCCGGCGTTTAATTGACTTAAAATTTGGTACACCTATGTAACTTCACAGCGGGCAATGGAGAGAGCTATGGTCGGAGTTTCTTTGCGCGATTAAATCCGAAACGTGGATATTCGCCAAAGAACCAGAGTCACCGACATAGCTGTTAAAATTTGCAAGTTGAAGTGACAATGGGCAGGCCACATCGCTCGAAGAACCGATAACCGATGGGGCAGAAAGGTTCTTGAGTGGAGACCACGAACCGGAAGACGCATCGTAGGTAGGCCTCCCACTAGATGGACCGACGACATAGTGAGATTCGCTGGCATCCAGTGGATGCAAAAGGCATGCTATCGTTCAGTGTGGAGGTTAAAGGGGGAGGCCTATGTTCAGCAGTGGACGTCTTCTGGCTGATGATGATGATGATGTAACTTGGATAGCAATGCATTAATATGGTATCACGGAGCTTTTCTGATGATGGAGTCGGCAGGTGGCCATAGGAACTAATGAACGCAACAAGATAGCCCCGTCATATTTGGGCTCTTTCGCATGGTCTTGATGAGAAAGTACTCCCTAGGTGATATTCAATGTCTGCTGGAGATGACGGAAGGTGGACATATGCACTATTGAATGCAACAAGATACCCCAATAAAATATGTAAAATGAATATTTAATAAATTAAAATATACTAAGGCGTGTTTTTTTTTACTAATAACTTATTTGATCGAAGGTAGAAGAAGAAGATAGTTGAAGGGCCGGAGAGTGACGATGGATAATCTTTTATCCTGGAAAACGAACCATTTGTTAGGGAATGTCCATGCGCAGGACGCAGCTAGTATTAAATTATTAAACTTCCAAAAATCATAAACAAGATAATCCCAAAATGTATTCGAAACCACGATTCCTAAAATGTAAATCTGAACAAGTTTGGACAAACGAATCGGTCGGTAGCAATCTGCATAACAACAGCCTGAAATAGAATCTACAAATAGGGGCTAGTTCACATTGAACAGAATTGATCCGGCAAATTAACTATAAAATATAATAGGTATAAATATGATTGTATATTTTGCTTGATGGTGCAATAGTTTTTCAGATTTAAAACCAAATTGAACGAGCGAAGAGATAGTAATTTTTAAACTATTATAACATGATTTAAATATTTATCGGGACTTATCATGCATTATTTTATTTTGGTCTTCTTGTCAATGTTTCGAAAATTATTATTTCCTTCCGCCTTCAAATTTAAAAATAAAAGCCATCCCAGTGGCACTCTCCGTGGCTTCATTCAGGTCGTCTAGTGTGCAGATTGTAGGACACACTGCACAGTCCAACAAGTGTGACATTGTTCACACCACAAAGAAATTCGGTATCGGCAGCCCTTTATATAACCCCACTTTGCCATATTATCCTGACTGCGGCCCACTTGGGACCGAAGTTGGTTCAGGGTTTTCCAAGTGGGCCATGGTTCTTGATGGCCTGGGTCCAGCTCTTGGGCAGGGACAATGTAATTTGGAAGTGGACAGTGCAGTTCTTGCCATACGCTTTATTTAGGTAAAAATAGGTAACAGGTACCTACCTTAAGGAAAAACGAGGGAAGAGATGTTTCTGATTCTAATGGGACAAGTCGGTGTATCTATGTATGTATGTATGTATGTTTGTCTTTATTTATTTAACGATAAATTGCGTAGAACGTGTTTAAAACAAGCTATTCTCACAGGGCGATAAGTTCGAAACAAGTTGGAATGCATTGATGCGTTCGGATGCAAATTTCATAATTTTTCATCAACTACCGTCACGTCCGAGAATCTTTTTAAACATTTTTTATAAAATTACTCCACTACCATTTTGAGGAGCAATGGTAGGTGGGAATGAACCAAACTCACAGCGCAAATCAAGTCGAAAAATATTCAAACGTGTTGCAACGTGTGTCCTCAACTTTCATGTCACTCGTCAAACAATTTGTAGAGGGCCTAAGGCTGAACTGCATAATATGTTCAATTCAGCGACGAACTAACTGAAACATAAATTCATAAGGTTGTTCAAAAATAGCTAATAAATAAACACAACTTTTTTGTGTGCATTTCTTTGATGGCAATATAAAAAGTGCTCTAATTTACACTTACACGTACACAACGTACTTATAACAGTCTTAAGGGTTTTTTTTCTTTGAATTTTTCGCTTCAGACCTAATTGTCTATATAGGCCTATGTATAGTGACAATTTATCGAATTTTCAAATATTTCAATTTAAGTAGCCCGAACTCATAGCCCCAGTAAAATTTAAGTAAAACACGTCTAGCCCTACTACAAAAAAGTTGTGAAGACTTCATTAGAGATTTGGAAGCAACATGACAAGACACGTTTCACTTCATCATATCAGTACCCACACTCGAGCACGTTAATAAATGCTTATTATATAATATTCCATCATTATTATATAAGTTCAGACATAAAAACATCAGTAGAAAATAACACAGTGAGGCGAGATGATTTTCTCACGTGGGCGCCAAATTGTTAATCTGATGAATTAAATTAAATCTAGCCAATGTAAAAATCCCCTTATACCCTAAAACAAAATAATAAAACAATTGGTAAATAATTAGAAGCTGTTGCTTAGGAATAGTTCGTTAATTATGATTCAATTTCAACAGAACGAGTTGTTAGAGATTAACAATTATTTTGTCTTTGAATTTGCTTGAATATTTCACGAATTTTGGACGAATACGTCTTGAAACTCAGTTATTTTGATATTTATGTGTTGCTAAGGCTTTTTTAAATGTGACCCTTGGATATACCATCAAACGTTCTTGCTTTTTAGGGTTGCGTACCCAAAGGGTAAAAACGGGACCCTATTACTAAACCTACGATGTATGTCTGACTGTCTGTCTGTCCTACCTATTAAGGGGCGTGTATACCCTCTGCAGCTCTCTCGCTCGCACATTTTTACATTATTGAAGATATAAAATCAATGAGCGTGAATTTCCAAAAAGTAACAAAATCATGTCTTGGTGTCTATCGTAACATTACAAACAAAGAAATGTTTGTTTCGATATCTTGTAATTTGACGAAATAACATGACACGAGAAATAAAAATCGTTTGTTACCATTTTACTGTGTCAAATTAAAATATATCAAATTGTCAATTTCTTACAGACCCCTTAACGGCTATATATTATCTCTCGAAATGTAATAGATAGCCAGTTGAAATTTCACACATTATCACAGAATATGTAATGTTACAGCGGATTAACTAAGAAATAATAAAAAAGTCTAAAAGTAATAACAAATAGGGGGGTTCCTATACAACAAACGTATTTTTTACGTATCTTTGGTCTGTGGAATGCGCTGCCTGAATGGGTGTTCCCCGATGGTTACAATCTGGGTGTCTTCAAATCACGAGTGAATCGGTGTCTTCTTCGCAAGCGTGCTCCAACGTTGACCGCGTCATCGCTTAACATCAGGCGAGATAGTGGTCAAACGCAAGCCTATTATTTATAAAAAAAATATAGATATATATAATTTTAATAATTATATTTATGCCCAATAATTTCACTGGAAACATCACCCTTCAAGCTGAAACATTGTAATGTTTTGACAATACTGCATGGAGGTTAAATAACTGACAAAAGTATGGAAATTCCTTCTCCTAATGGACATTGCAAAAGAGTCTACCACTACAAAGACACAAAGCCTACTTCATCAATTTCCAAACTCACCAATTAAATTTAAATTGACAAAAATCTTTACATCTTACTACTAGCGACTCGCCCGGTTTCGCAGGATGTAATTGACGTGCGAAGCCGGGGCGGGTTGCTAGTTCATCATCATCATTTCAGCCATAGGACATCCACTGCTGGACATGGGCCTTCCCCATCGATCTCCAAAAAGGCCGTTTGGAAGCGGCCTACATCCAGCGTTTTCCTGCCTAGACTTTTTTTTTAGGTGGGTTGCTAGTTATTTCGTGAAAAATTACCTAACTGATGGTGAAAACTGCATCAAAATCTGTTGAGTGGTTTAGGAGGAGTTAGTGGTTACACAGACAGACAGACGCGAAAGGTGACTTTAATTTATACTTCGTAGACTCCGAGCAAATAAAAATACAGGGTCCCTACGGCGCACTGCCAAAGTGACGCCAAAATCGCTGCTAAAAATACGTGAATTCCCAATAAATATACGATTCACGCACACATACGCATTCAAAACTACGTGAATTTCTTGTCAGAACGTCGTACTGAAAACATCCTTTTTAAAAAGAAACAATGACTTCTTGCAGTGTTAAGAACTGTAAAAACTACACATAAATAAATAAGAAGGAGGATGGAATATTTCCACACTTAAGTATTTATATTGTCGCTTATTTTGATGAATTACACGACACGAACTTCGACTACGCACACATGTTTCATAAAGTGGCTTCACTCTTCGTGTTCGCGGTAGTTCCTCTGTATTTTTATTTGCTCTGAGTATGTGAGAGAAAATAGAGAAGATGAGATGCAACACAGCTTAATCAATAACTTTGCTATGAGGAAAATCGTTTAAATTTTGTCTACTTGAACAATGTTACAGGCACTGTACGTAACAAAGGAGTAAGAAGTCCAACGTCGACGCTGTTCCGTCAAATGCCAGTAGAAAGAGTACCCAGACAGATAAGGGAACGCTCCGATGAACCTGACTTTACACGATGCAAACGGCTAGGGATGATGCTGGTTGGAATTTGGTCGGATAAATTAGAACAGAGATTTTGCCCGGATCAGTATATCTTGCGGACGAAAAGTTTTTGTGAGAGCATGAACAGCAGACAACAAAGATGTTTATGCACAATCGAATATTAAATTTTGAATTTAAAAGTACACTTTTTTATTCACATGGTTTGTTCATTACGGATTGAGAATACTTTATTATAGCAAATTTGTCTAAACTCGTGATTAAAAACGTCGTTGCAAAAAAGTGTATTTTCCACCTTTATTGAGATACGTAGCTCAATAAAACAATTAAATTATCAATGTAAAACTATTATTCATGTTATTTTTTTTTTGTTTTGTTTGTTTGATCAATGTTTTGGCTATTATTCCAGTTTTTGAATTTAAGTATGACATTAGATTGATTAAAATAAGTAAGTTCATATAGGCAGAGCCTAGCCCTCATGTCAGAACGTTGTTTGTCAGTGTTTATTAAATTATGATATGTAAGACTAACCAAGGACGATAAAACTGTTATCATCCTAGGATTAACTTAACGAAATAGTTCATATTATCTCGATAAATAAATTTGATTTGTAATATTTATCGAATTTCCTGCAAAATGTGAAATGAGTTATACCTTACGCAATGTTTCCGAGAAACTACAACAAGGGGTTCTTCAAAAGACGCGTAATAGAGTTTCAAAAGGTCGGCAACGTGGTTTTGTTGCCTCTAGTATCCATAAACTACGGTGATTGCTTACTATCAGTCGGCCCGTCTGCTTTTTGCCACCTATGGCAATGACACATACCAATAATTTAACGACAATATATTTTCTAAACTCAGATTCCAAAATTGACCGGACACGTCATTAATGCCGGAGCGTTCTCCCATTTCTATAACCTTTTTGAAAGGCGTTTGAAAATTGCTAGGAATTGCTATTAAGGAGTGCTGGGTCGGGATCGCTTGTAAAAAGCTTCGAGCAAGGAATGAATTGGAAATGTCTGTCTGCGAACAGTTTAGCAAGTTGATTCTTGGGATCAAGGCCAAAAAAGTAGGTCTAGAGGGTCAAAATGGTGGATCTTCAGTGTTGTCCGATTATTGGTGCTTCTTTCAGGAGATTAGGAACACAGTGATATTGAGTTTGAAACCTTTTCGTACTTGATTGTATTTATTTAGCTGCTAAATATGAAAATCTTTGTTAAATAGATCAATATAACCATCATTGTGTAGAGCTCACTCAACAGAATCCAAAAATATGTAACACTACTATGAAATATTCAGTAGTTTACGAGATAAAACGGTCATACCGCTTTATCTCGGCTGGATCAGTATGTAATCTGTGTAAATAGGTATACTAGGTATAGATAGGTACGCAGTGATCCGCTATTACTTTTCAGTTACCTACTATTTTTTTATTTTTTTATTATAAAATTAAAAAAAAAAATTTTTTTTGTTTCTTCTTCATCAAAAAAATATATTCCATATTTTAACCCATTTTTCCAGAATTCCACTGTCCACGACCATGAATGGATACCAAAATATTGTACTGTCATCTAGATCACTTATTCTTGTAAAGTTTTAAATTGATACGACAATAATTCAAATAAAGTTAAAATCGATCAAAGTTAGTTAAAATCGATCTCCTAGATTTGTTTAATAAGGTAGATACCTCCTTAGTTACTGGCTTGATAAAAATTCATCGACGTAATGACATTTACAATGACCTTCCTTAGCATAACGTTACGAGAGAGGAATATTGTACAAGGTAAGCTTACCATAGAAACCAACGTCTTTGAACGAAAATAAAGTATCAAATAAAATCAAACAACACGAATCCGCTTAGAATGGAATCGTATTCAAACTACCAGCGTCGAAGTTGGAAGTTAGAAAATAGCACGTCTTCGTGCAATAGAAAACAGTAAACGATCGATTGCAAAAGTAGGTTCCGTGGAAAAGTCATTAGGGTTCCTAGAAATTATAAATTTTTGGCTGTTAAATAATTTCACAATTGAAAATATATTATTTACTAGCTGCGCACCGCGTAGTGATAAAAAATGGTGATGATGATGATGATGAAAAGTAGCCTATGTCATTCTCCAGCCCTTGAACAAACAAACCATCAAACTTTTCACATTTATAATATTAAGTATGTTAAAAGTTTGTTGGTTTGTTTGTTCCTCTTTCACACAGCAACAGAGCATTGATAGATTTACCAGTTTTTTTGCATGGGTATAATTCAAGGGCTGGAGAGTGACTTATGCTACTTTTCATCATCATCATCACAACCATTTTTCATCACTACGCGGGTGAAACCGCGGGCGCAGCCAGTGTATAATATTGGTATGATAATCAAAATAATATTAGTATAAATTATTTCGAAATTGCACATAATATATGTGTGACGAGAGGATTTTTCTCAAGATTTTTCAAGGAAAAGAAAAAGGTGAATCATTAAACTATGCAAAGAAATAATAAGTGGGTAGTCAAAACGAATCACTCCTCTTTCACACTGAAATCCAATGGATTTCAAGAGGCAAAGCTCTAGCCAGATAATTTGAACTACGAAACGAGCTAAAGGTTTTTTTAATGGGGAAAAATAAGTCTGCGTCTGTAACTATTTTTGATGTACTGCATGTTAAGCAATGGCTCATAAAATTAGTTTACCACTCTTCCGCTGGCTATACTGTACATCATTATCATCAATTCAGCCATATGACGTCCACTTCTGTACATAGGCCTCCCCCATCGATGTCTAAAAGGGCCGTGTTGGCCACGCAGCGTTAAAGCCAGTCGTCCTACACCAGCCTCCTCGGTAGAGTGCAGCCTCCATGGGCGAGTAGGAGGCTGGCGAAGGGCGACTGACACGGCGCGTCACTAATTCAAATAAAATTATTAATCGAACACAGGAAAAATTGGGAACATAGCTTATTTGGAATAAACGTTTTTTTGTGCTTAATTAACAAGCCTTTTCACTCTCTTCCGCACCCGCCGGTCGCCAACAGGCCGGTTGGAAGCGGCCTGCATCCAGCGTTTCCCTGCGGTCTCTTTTAGGTCGTCTGTCCATCTTGTGGGTGGACGTCCTACGCTGCGCTTACCGGTCCGTATACTGTATTTAACCATGTTAAAATGAATGTTTTGCCGATTTTGGATCATCATACGAATGACATAAATACGAAAGTGTCTTTGTTTGTTTTTTTCTTCTTTCACGCAGCTACAAACCAATGGATTTCGTTATGTAATTTTGTAATTTTTATATTGAAGGTTATAGGTAGGTTTGAGGTATGTTTGCCTGTTGCCTATTTTTCGGATATTAAAAGATTATTCCCCTTAAGTTCTGTGACAACCCTGTGTCCCTTTCGTGTAATGAATAACACCCAAACGAAGACCAAATATAACATATCCACAAATTTTGGTTGTGTTACTTACCCATAGCCTATCCCTACGTTCCTAAGAATAGACTATTGGCTTAAAAAACATCAAACAGGGGCCGTACGGACAACAGCTAATTGCGGCACCTAATCTGCTCAGTTGGAAAATCACGCGACCGCAAACCGTATCTGGGCGCGATAAGGTTCACGTTCGCGTGATTTTCCGACTGAGCGGATTAGTTGCCGCAATTAGCTGTTGTCCGTAAGGCCCCAGGAATACAATTTTTTTTTTAACGTAAATCGAAAACGCGCGAGTTGCACTACTGTCTATTACAGTAGTATTCAAATATACCGAGTATGTGATCAATAAGTACTTAAGTTACCTATCTTCGAGGCAATACTTTTCACTAAACGGATTCAGTTTCAGTTACTTTTGAATTTATTTCAGTAACTCTTATGTACGTGTTACATCCCTTATATTGTTGTTCATCATCATCATCATTTCTGCCATAGGACGTCCACTGCTGGACATTGGCCTCCCCCATCGATCTCCAAAAGGACCGGTTGGAAGCGGCCTGCATCCAGCGTTTCCCTGTGGTCTCTTTGGATGGAGAGGGCTATGCTCGGGGTTTCTTTACGAGATCGAATCAGAAATGAGGAGATCCGTAGACGAACAAAAGTCACCGACATATTGTTGTTACACTGTAGTAATTCTTAAGAGCCACAGCGGTTTTTGACACTTGTGAGCATAACAAATGTATCATCATTATCAGCCTCTCATTTTCCCACTGCTGGGACACAGGCATTCTCTCAGAGAGAGAGAGAGGTTGGGCTCTTATGCATAATTTTCAGGGTTCCGTACCCAAAGGGTGTAAACGGGACCCTATTGCTAAGCCTACGCTGGCTGTCTGCCTGTCCTACATTTTAACTGCTATATTTTTCGAACCGTAGTATAGACAGCCAGTTGAATTTTTTACAGCATATGTAATGTTACGGTGGATAAACTAAGAAATAATAATAAAATCAAAATTAAGAACCAACGGGGGTAACTCTATACAACAAACGTTATTTAACGTATTTTGGAATTTGCTCTAGAGTAAAAACGGTACACGAACGGTACCACGAACCGAAAGACGCAGCGTAGAGAGGCCTCCCACTAGATGGACCGACGACATTGTGAGAGTCGCGGGCATCCAGTGGATGCCCGCTGCTGACGTTCAGTGTGGAGGTTAAAGGGGGAGACCTATGTTCAGCAGTGGACGTCTTCTGGCTGATGATGATGATGATGTAAAACGGTAATACCTACGTACAAGCGTCAAACTTGGCATTATTATAGTAGGTACACACTCTAAAATAAAACAAGAATGAAGTGAAAATGCCTAAATACTAGTTAGTCATGTGCGACTCGTGAAAAATTTCTGTGCAACGTCAGGCGCGGTCGTTACCTGGATTGGTGACCCCACCCACCACCCACCTGGGCGTGATGTTGTCTTTTTGCACCACTTTTCTGTACCTACATTCGTAATATGTACCTAATGTGACGTTGGAGCAGAAATACTTTACAGATTCAACAAATAAACAGTTTTGAAGATGAATTTCCACAAAGTAACGCCTGATTCAATGGATTGAACACAATGACAAAATTTTTGATCTGCCTCACTTATCGAGATACAATTCCTATAGAGTCACAATCTCGATGCACTGATTAGACATCGCATTGCCCGATTTAGAGCTACACTCTCAATGTCGGGTAATGCGATTATAAAGACAATACACGACCACTGTTTTTATTTACAAAAAATTTGGTCCAGGCTTTAAAGTCTAATATATAAATCTTAAATAAGTACATGTATTAACATAATTTGTAATTCTACATGGATCTATGTTATCTTTATTAAAATGATTTTGATTTGATTTGATAAAACTAAAACTCTCAAAAACAGCGTCAACATAAGACTTTTTTTTAATTTTCCTTAGCCATGCTACAAGTGTGAAATAGGACGCTCGAGACTGAACTGAGGGGTTCATAACGCGGCTAACAAGCAAGCTTGCTGTCTAGTAGTTCATACCTACAAACTTATTTGTAGAGCTGGCAAAATTTTAGAACTAAAAAACTCTACGGATGGCCGTCAGTTTATTTCAGAAAATACGGTAGTAGCGCCCCATAGAACTGTACAGATAAGTTGGTCATCTTGTACTGAAATGTCGCCTAAAAACTCGTTAATGTCTTGCAGAAAAGAAACATACAACGTTATGCCACAATCTTAACTATGCTGGCTATGTCATTTATTATGTATGGTTATGCATGAAATTTGAAAGCCCTAGTAAAAACTCCATGGCGTAGATTTATCACAAGATATTTCTGATTACTTTAGCTCGTATTGTTTGCTGCAGTTCTGTTTGCAAATAGTTTTTGAAAATGTTCTAACGCCTCGAGAAACGCCTCTCTAAAAATACCTTTAAATTGCCAATGTCGGTACTCCTTCGTCTTTTATGAAGGACTACGAAGGAGTCCTGTTGGAATAACTACTGGAAAATAATTGACCTATAAGAGACCGCAAGTAAACGCTGGGTGCAGGCCGCTTCCAACCGGCCCTTTTGGAGATTGATGGAGAAGGCCTATATCAGTGCACGTCCTATTGCTGAAATGATGATGATGGTGTTATTTCCTGATGACAGAAAAGTACATACGGTTTTTAAAGCAGCTGCTAGATGATATGAGAAAACTTAGTTGGTTCAGGCGTTACTTCGCGAAAGTTCATCTTAAAAACTTTATAAACATTTTGAGATTCCTGTTATTTGATGCCAGATAACATTAGTTATTTATTAAATGCTACGTCAAAAGCCAACCCTCAAAATCAATAGGAAACTAAACCGCAATCAAATTAGATACGACACTCCACTTCACTCCACTTTTATTATGCGAATTGCTAGTCTGTGGAATGCGCTGCCTGAATGGGTGTTCCCCGATAGTTACAATCTGGGTGTCTTCAAATTACGAGTGAATCGGTTTCTTCTAGGCAAGCGTGCTCCACCGTACACCAAATCATCGCTTTACATCAGGCGAGTTAGCGGTCAAACGCAAACCTATTATTAAATAATAATGTTTAAAAAAAAGATGACGACATACAAAAACGCGCCATTATCTATGTTTATACCTCGCAAACATTCAGACCTAAAGCTAGAATTTCCTTTTTCATTTCCTCGGAGCCTGTGAATTCCGTGGCCACATTAAATTCGTCATTTGTACCGCATTTGGCCGTCTCATTTCCAACGTTCCAACATGTTTGAGGACTTTGAGGGCTCGTCACATCTGCGTAGATATTTTTTTACAGTTGCGCAGTACTTAAGTACTATTTATGTAGGACGTAAACGACCCTACATTAGACCCTTTGAGCCTTTGCGTAGAGTTGTTTTGACAGTACGCAAGCTTTTGGAAATTCGCATATACTAAATGTAAAATAGGCATGTGTCCTAATAATTTATTACAAATAACATGAATATAACTAAATACATTACACATACTGAAAATATATTAAATTGGCTGATTAATCGCTGAGATATGAGCGTTTAAAGTTTTATTTGGAGATAGAGAAGGTATACTATGTCCCTTTCTCGCAAAGCGTATGTTTGTGTAGCAATTGTATGGCGCGCCTGTGGCGTGACGTCATAACTCAGTAGAGTGCGCTCTCTGTCTAGCATGAAATTAAAATACCTATAACTAATTTATTTTTGAATTAATTTTAATTTTGTTTTCGTTTATGAGCTTTTTAATAAAGTAATAAAAATATTACTTAGTCACCATGCCTATAAAATTAAGATACAAAAAAGATTAATGACGACAAAAAAAGGAGTAAGATTGAAAAAAACTAAAAAGGAATAAGATTGTTAGTGACGATAAAAAAATAAATAGTTCTAATTGAATTTAAACTTTCAATATTTTTTTAGATTGATTCATATAGTGACATTTTGAACAATTTGCAGTGTCCATGATCACAGGTAAATATAGTTACTGCGACACCTTTTTGTCACCGACATAGCTGTTAAAATTTGCAAGCTGAAGTGGAAATGGGCAGGCCACATTGCTCGAAGAACCGATAACCGATGGGGAAGAAAGGTTCTGGAGTGGAGACCACGAACCAGAAGACGCAGCTTAGGGAGGCATCCCACTAGATGGACCGACGACATTGTGAGAGTTGCGGGCATCCAGTGGATGCAAAAGACAGGCTGTCATTCAGTGTGGAGGTTAAAGGGGGAAGCCTATGTTCAGCAGTGGACGTCTTCTGGCTGATGATGATGACACCTTTTGCTACAACTAGTTTTGCAGTTAGCTTGTATTTTAAAGCCACAAACCAATAAATAAAAAACGTATTTCTGTATGTATAGAACTTAGGTACTGCCTCAAAACTGTCCCAAACTGAAAAGAGATAAGGAAAACGGTAGGAGAGATATTTTTATTGCATTAACTTGTAGCCGAATTGCTGGTGAAATGGACAATTGTTTTAAGTAATGAAGGGAACCTACAGTAGGAAGCTTCTGGCAAATTTTTGCTTGAAACTTTGGACAAAATTGTCGCCAAAAATTTGTTTTGCTCGAGGTTGTTATAATTGTTTTATTTTGTTGTTCGGTGTTTTGGTTTTGTAAAACTTTTTATGTGAATATTTTGACAACAAAGTAAACTCCTTAGTTCCCGTTGAGTTTGGTGAATTCTTATACTAAATTATAACTCCAACGTGAATAATTATATATTTGTGCCGCTGGGCGTCGAAACTTTTGGTCAATGGGGTCCATTTAACAAAAAGTAAAAAAAAAAACGCCCCAATTAATCGACACCGCTGGTGACAAGAGAGCTGACTCTTTCCTCGCGAAGAGAATTTCTTTAGCAATTCAACGCGGGAATGCAGCCAGCGTTCTTGGCACTTTACCACACGGATAAAATCTTGTTTTTTTGTTTTTGATTATATTAGTGAAAATCAGTGGTAAGTAATAATTAAGGCTTTTTTATTTTCTTTGTTTATATATAACCTACCTTTGTAATTAGATAAATAAAACTGTATAAAAAAAAACTCCAACGCTAGAATCTAGCATTATCTAGGTTCTCCTTCATTGCCTAAGTTTTCACTACAGATTAAAAAATAAGAAAAATATACCCTTAATATAAAGATGTTGCTTTGAAGTTACAAAACAATTTTTGGCATATTTTTAGTTCTTATTAGTTCGATATTGATAGAGCAATGGTGGCTGAGCGAGATTACCTACATTTTCTTTGCTAAATCTAAAAGCATGTTTAAAAGAATGTGTTTTTACCATAAACCTATTCGTTCGTACTTATTCGATTTATACGCTAAAATCCAACCATTTAAAATTGAACGATTGCATTTTGTAATACGACGCTTAAGCAAAACGTTCTCTTAATTCGGTATAACGTTTGTACAACTTATATAATGTACTAGAAAACCAGAACCGAAGCTAATGCCGACTTAACTAGCTAAGCTCAGCTAAGCGAGGATCTTTGCTAGTCGGTCCGCGCACATCGGTTCAACTTGTTAGGATTCGAGGTAGGAACGAATAGACGAGTAGCTTAGTACTTGAGGCGCTTGCAGACGATGCGTAGTACAAGTAGCAAGTGCAATTCAACGCGGGAATGCAGCCAGCGTTCTTGCAGCGTTGCGTTTAGTTGCAAGTCTACAAAAAGTTGCAAGTTTAGTGCTACTAACCACTACCACTGCCACTTGCACTAAGTAAAACGATGCAGACGGTGCTTAGTAGGTACTTGCAACTTGTACTTGCTACTTGTACTACGCATCGTCTGCAAGCGCCTTTAGATACGAATACGGTATCAAGTAGGTAGAGAAATCCTGATTGATATTTATATTGAAAGCTCAGAGCAATACCGGCCGGTGCCGTGAACCGTTGGCTGCGTTGCTCTGTTATACAGGGTTATGCATATAGACTGTACTAAGCCGAAAGGAGGTAATTGAACAGCTTTTACTATGGGACCAACCCAGAAAAAAAAATCTGCTGTTTCATACATTTTGTCGAGTGTTCATTACCATTTTCAATGTAACGGCAAAAATTTAATTTCTCGGTATCAGGGTTGGTTCAATAGTTAACGTTGTTCATAATGATGGGTACAATGACCTCTTTCGGCTTAGTAGTTAGTATAATTCTATAATGCGTAACCCTGTATTTGTTTCATTTAATTTTACTCGATGACGCAAAACCGAAAGATGGCAATGTAATTAATGTGTTTAATTGTATATGCTATTATTCCCATCGACAGCCTCAGCTGATATTGATATCAACGTCATAATTTGCAAAGAAACGGGCGGTTTTGATGTATTCCTGTCTGGAAAAAAAATATACAAAAATGGTTTTAATCATTTGAAAATGTTACAAGCCGTTAATAAAAGTGTCGTGGTGTTTAAAAACAGTACGTTACAATTTTAAATTTTCGACTGAGGCTGGTTTTTAAGGTGCCTATCTATCTACAAGAACAAAAATAACTGTTTGAAATTTAAATATCCCGCCATAGGTAAAACGTTCCACCTTAAAGAAAACAACTTTTTACTACATTTTGTGGCGCGAATTCCCAAAAATTAATATTGACTCCAAATAACTTTTAGTTAATTTTTATAATCGAGCCTCAGAAGGTAGTGTTCACTATCAACTAGACCAACGGGCTATCTCTTAATTATTTGTAGCGCTCAATGCGTAGCACACTAATTCTCACTGCGTAGCACACAGTGCTTGCTGCGTAGCAAAATAATACGAATTAACATTAGTGTAGGTAGCAAATTAAAACTACTTATAATTAGTCTAGGTTTTCACTGCATTGATATAGATTTATGGTGACCGCTCTGAGCACAAGTTCTACCCTTGAAGGTTCCTATTTTACCCCATCCGTAACCCTAGCCCAAGGTCCGTCTCAGTTCATTAGCGACATTAATCACCTCGTCTCGGCCTTGAGTCAAATCCGTGTACTAAACGTTCGACTTGAATGGACCTGCTATACAGGCTGTAATTGAGTTTTTAGTTTGAACCGCTAGACTGTGGAATACGCTGCTTGAATGGGTGTTCCCCGATAGTTACAATTTACTGTCTTCAAATAGCGAGTGAATTATTTTTTTCTAGCAAGTGTGTTCCATCGTAGGCCGCGTCATCGCTTAACATCAGGCGAGGTGCTTGCATTGGAAAACTCAAGTTTATTGTACACAAATCTTCAGTGTATTTTCGCTTCAACGTTGCATTAAGTACAATTAAGGAATTAGGGATCAGTTATTTTTGTTTAATTCTAAAGTATAATGGACTCACTTTTGTTTGTAGTATACTCCTTTATTTTTATTTATTTAAGGTATCTGCTATTTACTTTATAATTAAAAACTAGCTGGACCCGCGGTTTCACCCATGTTATATATCTACCTACTAGAAGCAACCCTTTTTGACTAAGACGAAAATTTCAATTTTTTTTCTGTTATTTAACAATTCAATAAAAAGAACAATAAAAGAAATTTTCATATTGAAAAATCGTGATTTTATTTCGATATTTTAAAACTTATTCGGGTGGAAAGGAATCTAACAAATCATAGATCATGAAAATAGGTCCAGCCGTTCTTGAGTATAGATGGTGTAACTACCCGACTTTGTTTTATATATAGGTTTAGAAATTACAAATTCAACATTATTATCAGGCAGGTGATGAGGAACTAGACCCAACGTGGACCTGGCATGCTTATGCCATAGGTGGCAAACAAGCTAACGGGCCACGTGATGGTAAGCGATCTGTCACCTGTAGCACCAGGGGCATCACAGACACAATATACCTAATTAGATTCTTGTCTAGGAATCACCCTGTATATGAACTAGGCAGGTAGTTAGGTAACTAGATGTAACACGAATGGTTATACCAGATTTCACTGAAATTAGATGTCATAATTATATTTCAGCTGAAAAGGTTTCTGAAAGGAGAGAAATCACATCATAATCTTATGAACTAGCAGTGCCCGCAGTTTCACTCCCTAAAACTAAACTACACTAAAGAAACCTAAAAGAAAGTATTAACCATTGATAGCCCCGTTGGCCCAGTTAGTAGTGAATCTGCCTTATGCGCTTGGGGGCGTGGGTTCGATTCCCACCCAGGACAAACATTTATGTGATGAACATTTGTGTTTGTTCTATATCTGGTTGTTAATATCTATTTAAGTATATATTTAAAACTATATATGTATCAGTCTCTGGCAGCCATATCACAAGCTTTGCTTAGTTTGGGGTCAGATGACCGTGTGTGAATAATGTCCCGAATATTTATTTATTTATTATAACAACAAATAATAAATTATAGCGAAGTGCGAGTCGGTGTCAAAATTCTGTTTACTACCGGTTCTCGTACGATCACCGAAGTAAAGCAACGTCGGCTGTGGTCGGTACTTGGATGGGTGACCGCCTGGGTGTTGATGGAATGTTGTCTTTTTGCACTATTTTTTTGTACTTTAGTAGCTAACAATTTATGTGGCCTCAGTACACGAGCCCGGCTCGCACTTGGCCAGTTTTTTTAAACCAATTCTAATAGCCGGTTTAGGCTTAAACGCGCCAGTTTGTCTTAAAATGAACACCTTGTTTCGGCGTGTGGATTTGGTTGACCTCAACCGCCGTCTGACCAACGGGAGCGAAAGAGACGGAAACATGTTATTCTCACTCTTTCTCTCCCGTTGGTTGGACGTCGGTACATCAACCAAATCCACACGTTTGTTAGCTACTTTAGACCATTTCTTTGCAAAAGCTAATGTATTTTTCTAGCAGAAACAAGGTGTTCATTTTGTGACAAACTGGCGCGTTTAAGCCTAAACCGTAGAGAAATTTGTCTTCACGCACATCGGTGTACTAAGTGAGCCAACGACTGCATAAATAATAGACTATACATAAAAATGCCTTGCGTCACACTTGTGAAATGTGGAATGAACTACCTTCCACGGTGTTTCCGAGAAGCTACAACATGGGTTTCTTCAAATAGCAAGGTAATAGATCCTTAAAGGGTCGGCAACGTAGTTGTGATGCCTCTGATGTTACAAGTATCAGTTAAGACAGTGACTGCTTACCATCAGGCAGACTTTCTGCATGTTTGCCACCTATGGCATTAAAAAAAACATTAGCATTGGTAACGATTCGGACCACTAGTTTCCATCATCAGCCAGTAAACGTCCACTGCTGAGCAAAGGCCTCTTTCTTAGAAATAGTGTTGCCATAATCCCCCCCGCTTGGGCTTGGGGATCGCAGTACGTTCACCGTGTACTAATAGAACGCTGCTGCCCATTCTCCGGTGGTTCTGGTCGCAGTTTTAGGAAATATCCGGTATGTTTGTGGTAAAATCAAGCAATTTCACGGTCAAGTCAACTAAAACAGCATGAAAATACACATTTCTCCTTATTTTATCTTTTGAATAACCCACCATTACACATTAATACTCGAAAATAATACAAAGTAATACGAAGTAATACATGTTTGAGGCGAGATGATTTTTTTGGGTTAGGTGGCAGTTCACCCATCAAGAATCTCAAGAGTTGAATATTGACCGATATTCAGAATGGTATCTTTACCCACCGGGTGAGTTTGTGTAGGTTATTTAAATACTCTACTGTTTTGGAAGGGGTCAATAATAATTCGCCTAGATTGTTTTTTTTTTATTACCACGACACTACCTTGAATCCGGCAGTATTTAATAATGTATTTTTCAAATTCAAATTCAAATTCAAAATTCTTTATTAACAGATTTTTATAGTACACAGGTGTTTGGTCTCTCCTGTTAAGTTTTGACAACCTGTGTTAGGAGAGACCGCTCTTTCGTTTTTACAGTAATTTCACATGTATATATATATATATATATAACAGTTTATAATTATGTAGATAATAGGTAGTTTGATATTTAAAGTTTGTAATTTACGTTGGCGCCAAACAAAATAACTAGTTGCGGTATATCGGTACTGAGCGCTTATAGGTCGATTGAACGTCAGTATTAGTAGGCCCAGATTCAGCTGAGTGGAGAAGCCTAGTATTATACTACCTTAATGGTAAGCGCCACAGATCTATATCTAAGATCTGTGGTAAACGCCATACCTACTTATAAAAACAACATCACCCAAAAGTAAAATAGCTATTTATTTTGTGCTAATATGTTGACAGAAAATGTTCACTCTATGCCAGAGGTTGTCTACGGGATAAGTTGTTGGCTGAGTTGCTCTGTTACCGGTATTCCGTACATATTTACGGTATTCGCGAGCTCCCCAGTGCATATTTGTCAGAGAGTTCATTCCTCTGAGGAGACGTACGCTTTCATACACTGCCAGCCACTAAAGACTGTATGTAACATACTTTGATACATTTAAAATTAAACACACTTATTGCGTAAAACTGTGCTTTGTTGTGCAGTATTTTAATATCATCTAGCTCAAGTAATTTAGTTTTTTTTACTCCACGGACACCACTGTCCGTAACTTTTGCTATGCTTAACCACAATTTTGTAAACTTAAACGAATTTACTTTAGTTATACACAATACAGGCCGCCTTCTACCTCCTGTATAAATCCTCTCCATCCTAAGGTTGCTTGGAAGAGATCGGTCTTAGCGATAAGGCCGCCGATTGTTGCACTAGTTTTTAAGCTGTTTTATCATGTGTACGAAATGTGTGGTGTGAACAATAAAGAGTTTATCTATCTATCTATCTACAGGGAGAGGAAAGTTAATACCAAGTTCTAGGGCTATGCTCGGGGTTTCTCTACGAGATCGAATCAGAAATGGGGAGATCCGTAGATGAACGAAAGTTACCGACATAGCCCACCCATAGGATTAGCAAGTTGAAGTGGCAGTGGGCAGGGAACATAGCACGCAGAACAGATGAACGATGGGGTCGAGAGGTTCTCGAATGGCGACTTAAAAAAGGCCGCACGGAAACGCATAATGCAGGCCGCTTCCAACCGGCCCTTTTGGAGATAGGCCTATGTCCATCAGTGGACGTCCTATGGCTGAGATGATGACCATCTCTAATGTAACCGAGAGTAACTCTGCGCCGCAAATATGCGGATTACTTAATTTATGTTTGACTCAGTGTGTTACAGCTCAAGTGGACCGCACTGGATAATTAAAAGCAGTTTTAGTCAGTTTACACTGGGCATAAAAAGCAACTTTACGAGCATGAGAGTTAAAATAGTATGTAAGCCATTTATCTCATCAAAATGGTGTGTTAGAAGTTTAAAATATTTATACGCGTTTAGCGTAGCGTAGCGACACGTTTGCGCATAAAAGTTTGTAGCCTCTCCCATAATATTTAACTTACGTTACTTTGAGATATAAATATAAAACCGGCGAAGTGCGAGTCGGGCTCGCGCACTGAGCGTTCCGTACCACCACAAAATACAATAAGGTTTTCTAAGTAACCAAATTACTAGTTATTGTAACGCCTTCCAAAATTTTTCGGATTAATTGCTACGCAGTTGGCTACAGGCAATTATAACTTGTTAATGAATAGAAATTTGTCACCGACTGGTACTTGGCCATTATTTGTTAATTGTTGTTATACGTTTGAGTATATACTACAGTCGTACCATGTTTGATTCTTGTATGTATTATCGTTTTTACATTAGATCAAATACAAAAATACGTTTGTAGTTTTTACCCTTTCGTTTTTACTTTTTGAATTTTTTCAATATAATCCGCCGTAACGCTACATATTTTGTGAAATTTTTAACTGATTATCTGTTACGGTTCGAAAGATATAGCCGTTAATACGTAGGACAGACTGACAGACAGAAAGACATCGTAGGCTTAGTAAAAGGGTCCTATTTTTACCCTTTGGGTACAGTACCCTGAAAAGTGTCCACACGGAAAATAGATCACTTGAGAGACTTTTTTTTCGAATTTAATAAACTTGTTTTCTTTACTTTGTTTGCTTTGATTAGTAAATCAATACCTTTATGTATTAAGGGGACTGTTCCCGTCTGCAGCTCTCTCGCTCGCACATTTTCACATTATTGAACATATAAAATCAATGAGTGTGAATTTCCAAAAAGTAACAAAATCATGTCTTGGTTTCTATCGTAACATTACAAACAAAGAAATTTTCAATTTGATATATTAATTTTAATTTGACACAGTAAAATGGTAACAAGTGATTTTTATTTCTCGTATCATATTATTCCGTCAAATTACAAGATATTGAAACAAACATTTCTATATTTGTAATGTTACGATAGACACCAAGACATGATTTTGTTACTTTTTGGAAATTCACACTCTTTGATTTTATATCTTCAATAATGTGAAAATGTGTAAGCGAGAGAGCTGGAGACGGGAACAGTCCCCTTAACACCTTTCTCTTAGAACTCTAGCCACTAGTCCTAATTAGAGTAGATCGTTAGTGTAAGTGCCTTCGACGTCTGGAGATCGATTGGCTGTTAAACGGCGTCCGTCTCTTACCAGGCTGTTTGCTTAAACCGACCAATTGATGGATTCCGGGTCATTAAACTGACCAGTCGAGTTGAGTACTTGCAATTCCTGAAACACTTTGTATTAATTTGCTACAATCATAGAGAAACTACTTTACTACTGACTTAACTTAAATACTTTGCTTTGCTGATCTAATTATCTCCTGCCCATGTTTATATCGGACTGCCAGAGTGGGCACGAAAAATCAACCCCGCTTGAAAAACCATTCGAAGTGCGTTAATTCCGCTTTTATTGTGCGAACTGCTAGTCGTTGGAATGCGCTGCCTGAATGAGTGTTCCCCGATAGTTACAATCTGAGTGTCTTTAAACCAAGAGTGAATCAGTTTCTTCTAGGCAGGCGTGCTCCATGACATAGGACAAGGGTCTTTAACCAGTGAGTCAGTGAGTGATGATATTATTATGGTACCTGCTGAGACGTGGTCCATAACTGCTGGCCTTTTGGAAAACTCAGAGTCACACTGCGGGCAATGGAGAGAGCTATTATTTCTTAATCGATTTATAACAGGCGGAGTTCTGAGGTAATATACATTTAAAAAATACAACCGAATTGAGACCCCCTTCTTTTTTTAAGTAGGTTAATAAAAACATATCATCTGTTCACATTTTTCTACGGAACAGCTTGTTTCGCGAAATCAGGGTTTGTCTCATATTAAAGTGTATCATAATGATGAGTACAAAATGACCTCCATTCGATTGTGTACCGCTTCTCTGTGTAATCCTTTATAGTAAATAGCGACCCGCCCGCCCGGCTTCGCACGGGTGTAATTTACGTGCAAAGCTAGAGCAGGTCGCTAGTTATATATATAAACCATCCGTGAAAAATTATCTAACTGTTGGTTAAAACCGCATCAAAATCCGTTTCGTGGTTTAGGAGGAGTTAGCGGCCATACAGACAGACAGACGCGGAAAGCTACTTTAATTTATACTATGTAGAGATAGATATGATATAAAAAATATAATTATTTAAAAACAAGAAACTAATAATGATGGTTTTTGTAATAACAGGTCAAGGAGTTTGTAGGTGTACAGTTTGTATTTTGTTTAGGTAATAAAGACACTTGCGTGGAAAAAGAAAGCTAATATTACTAAATTATCAATTTTCGTAATTAGATTCACACATGCCTTGCTTTAGGTTGATAGCTCCATTTAATACATTCTCTCGCCTTTTACAACAAAGGCTCCAGTAAAAAGCTAACATCCCCTAATAGCACTTAAAAACCAATTTGCTCTTTTTATGGCAAACACTGTATCAACGCATAGAATAATAATATGTAGCATCGTTTAACTAACTCAACCACTGTACTGAAATCGCTGTAAAATTGTTGTACCAAAAATGTACCGAAATAAGTCACTTACCTACCGAAGATATTTAGCCCTCGCGTCATTCCATATTGAGATAAAAAGATGTTCTGTTCGTGTGGCTTAGAGCTTCAACAACTTAGGGGCCGGCCACACAGGAAAACTTCTGCGTTGAGAGTTTTGCGTTCAAACTTTGACGTTTAGAATTTTGCATTTAGAGTTCAAAGTGCGTTCTAAGTTCTGCGTTATGCGTTTATAGTTGTGGGAATTGACAGTAAACGTTTCTGGGTTATGAATACAGGAAATAACCATATTACGTTACAAAAACAATTTTTTTAACATTTTTAAAATAATTTGTATTATTCTTTAAATGGGGGGGGGGATGTTTGCCAATAACCGATGGGGAAGAAAGGTTCTTGAGTGGAGACCACGAACCGGAAGACGCAGCGTAGGTAGGCCTCCCACTAGATGGACCGACGACATAGTGAGAGTCGCTGGCGTTCAGTTGATGCAAAAGGCAGGCTGTCGTTCAGTGTGGAGGTTAAATGAGGAGGCTTAATTGAGGTTAAATGGGGTTTTGTCTTCAAATTACTATGTCACCTATATTGAAAACTTAGCACACCGATATACGAATCCTGCCGCGCTGATAGATTCATTTGGAAGAAGTACAATTAAACATTTTAGTTTTTGTGGCAAATAGAGTAATTTTGATTGAATCAGGCGTTACTTTGCGGATATCCATTTTTAATTTGTATATGTCAATGACAATACAAATTGATTTGATTTGATTTGATTTGTATTTGTTTGTGTATGTTTGTATTTTTTATTTGTATCGTATGTGTTGTTTATATTTGTATTTGTGTTGTGTTTGTTTGGAGTAATTTTGTGTCAAATGATATGACAGTTCATACCTGTGATTACTTAGGTACTTTATTGGAATCTGATGTTTTGTTTATATTTTTGTTTTATTAAAAGAATCGAGAGAGATCGGTAGAGGGGTGGAAAGGAAGAAGGATAGAAGCCATTGGCATTTAATAGTAATTCTTCGTAATTATATGCAAGTCGTTAGCGCCATACATAAAGAATAAGCATCCAGAGCGTGGCCATAAGCATAGAATAACTGATACTATTGTTTCTTCTCCTATGCCATAACGTTTTATGAAGAAACTCGTGTAAACTGTGCACTTGCTGTGTGACCGGCGCCTTATGAAACTTTTTCATATGAAGAAGATACTTGGTATGAGTACAACAATAATGGGTTCTAGCTTAGTGTTAAAAGAAAATAAATGGTTACAAAGAGATTAATTTAGTTTAAGTTTGATTTATTGTGTCTGCAAGTAATCTACTTAATGTTGCTTTAATTCGGATTTTTATATGACTGCCCAAAAAAATAAGTTGTTGTGTTTCGGGTTCATGCATGAATGTGGGTTTCTTAAGAGCTATATTACAAAGACAACCGATCAATTTCAGTTAGTTGGATTAGTAAAAAAAATCTAGTCTAATTTCAATAATGTCCAATAGATATTAATAAATTACCATATATTCATAAATTACTATTTATAATTGCCAACTTAATTTAGGTACACGTACAAAAAAATAAAACGTACGAAAAACGTATCAAAAAATAAATACAAGATATTTTTTCAACAAAATAAAATCCAACCAAATTAATTATCATCATCTCAAACTTATTGAGTAGATTCCATAATACAGGGTTACGCGGAAAGAGTGCCCCAAGGCGAAAGAGGCCCATGATATCCAATAATTATGAATAACTTTTACTACGCTTGCCTGAAATCACGATAGAAATAATTATCAGCTGTTAGAAAAAATACACCAGCCAAGTAAGAGTCAGGCTCGCGCACTGAAGGTTCCATACCACCTCGAAATACAGAAAGTAGTGCAAAAAGACAACCCACCCAACCCAGGTGGTCACCCATCCAAGCACTGGCCGCGCCCGATGTAAGTACCACCACCGTTCCATGTAACCTGTATACACGATGAGTACCATGAATAACTTTAGTTTACTAGTAGTACTTATTACAGAAAATCACACTGTATAAAAGCTTTATCGAATCGCCTTAAAGGAAACCAAGCAAACTGAACCACGTCTTGAAAATTCCTGACTAGAATTTTCACCTATAGCGTCCTCGTACGCCAACTCCAATAAGATAGCCTACAAGTCATATCCTGGCATCGCTTGAGTATCAAACACGTGTCTATAAAACGTTTGTGCAATACAATCGACCACTATAACTTGAACTGCCAAGTCAGACTACCACTACACTGTACTGTGGAGTTATTGGCATCAATTCTAATGTTCTCTAAACTAAATTTGACAGCTCTAAAAAAAAAATTACACGACCGAATGAAAAGTTTCATCATCAATCATCATCATCAGCCAGAAGACGTCTACTGCTGAACATAGGCCTCCCCCTTTAACCTCCACACTGAACGACAGCCTGCCCTTTGCATCCACTGGATGCCCGCGACTCTCACAATGTCGTCGATCCATCTAGTGGGAGGCCTCCCTACGCTGCGTCTTCCGGTTCGTGGTCTCTACTCAAGAACCTTTCTTCCCCATCGGTTCGATGGTCGTTCCGTTGCGTTCCGTTGTTGCGTGATAATGAAAAGTTTGGCTTGATGGAAATCAAGGCATCATGTACGTACCTAAATATTTTAAAATACGTAACTAACTCAAAAATAATTATATAAATATACAAGATTTTGTAATTTTTTAAAATATATACGCTGGCTCAATGAGTTTCTCCACTGCCCAAAGATCTTATATATACCCTAAAGCCTTGCTACTGCCAAAATAAAGTTTAAAAAGCAAATACCAAGAGTTACGCGAGCATCATCTCTTGACGATGAAAGAACTTAACTGACAATGCCTAATAGAGCAAAGTTGTCAGTGACTATGCGGACTTAGAACTAAGCAACAAAATTACATTGTGCATCTTATATCTTCGACACAAGCCAAAGAAAAATTCAAAGTTTCTAGATCGATGGTGTCATCTACACGTCTACGTGGTCTACGTGGTGGGAAGGTTAAAGGGGGAGGCCTATGTTCAGCAGTGGACGTCTTCTGGCTGATGATGATGATGATGATGATGATCTAGTCTACGTGAGACCACGGACACTGCAAAGTATTCAAAACGTCAGAAATAAAAAAAAACTTAAAAAGCACGACATGAAATCCGTTAAAAGAGTTTAATATGTAGGTATACTTAATATTTATGTAAAGTATAGTTTATCATTTCATCACTGCTAACTTATACTATAGTCACCGCGTTACCAACTGAGTCGTAGGGCCATAAACGTCATACCATAAGACCTGTAAGTGCGAGCGAGATAGACAGACAATGATTTATGACCTGACGTGACGACTCAGATGGTAATGCGTTTACTACAGATTTCTGCATTCTATATTTTCTAGGGTTCTTTTTAAATTGGTCTTTACGCTGAACGCTTCGATCTTCACTCGTATTTCACAGAGCTGTTGGAAAGTGAGACTTATCTTGCCCACGCAAGGTTGGTTTGATGATTGAGCCTGTCACAATGTCTGCTGCATTCCTTCCGAACGGAACTCAATTTTACGGTAGACATGCACTTATAGTCTTTTGAAGCAATAAATAAGCTGGAATAGCCGAAAGGTTGATATACTGAGTCAGAAATGGGGAGCAAACGATGGCAAGCCAATTGTGTGGTCCTTGTGAATTTTATTGCTTCAAGACTTCAAGAAATTCTTTGAAGGGTTTTAGACTTATTTAATATTTTGAATGGTTCTGAGAGAAGTAAAAAGGTGAAATTTGTAACGAAATGATCTAACAAAGAAAAAAAAATACTGTTATGACACAAATAGCTACAAAGCAAAGATGAGGTATGAGAACAATTTTTTTCAGGCAGAAATGGAAGTGAATGTTCCCAGACAAGCAAGCCATGACTTTCACGGAATGTTTAGGGAATGTTTGGGAAATCACTCGACCGCCAGCTACCGTACAACACTTTGGTGCAACAAATTCGGGAGGTTTAATAACCTAAACAAACTAACTTCTATTAAGAGCACTTTTTCCTAAAAAGTACCTAGCTTATATTTATTTATTGCGCAATGTACGGTACATAATTATTATAGTTATTAGTAACTAAGGATACTCAGTACATAACATAGACCTTGTTACGGCGGGCGCTGCAATGGAATCCTAAGTCGCATAAATAGGTATTTCATAAGAGCAAAAATCTCTTTCTTGTCTCGTCCATTAGCCCTACATCACGTAGATAAAATACACAATTTTTCTTGTTGATGTCCGACAACACTCAACCTCCAAGAATATCCGAGAAGACATTATATCCGAGTACACAATGTTATCGTATCGCACTAGGTACAATAGTGATGTAGCAAAAAAAAAAATTTGATGTGTGAAATAGTGCCGATAGAATTGCCGACAAATAAATAATTGCCGATTGTATAGTCCTTTCATATAATTGATGACATCTGTAACTTGCAAAAAGCTGCATAAAAAATGTATTATTATACTAGCTACTCAGAGCAAATTAAAATACAGAGGGACTACCACGAACACGAAAAGTGAAGCCACTTTTTGAAACATGTGTGCGTAGTCGAAGTTCGGTTCGTGTAATTCATCAAAATAAGTGATAATATAAATACTTAAGTGTGGAAATATTCCATCCTTCTTCTTATTTACTTTTGTGTTGTTTTTACAGTTCTTAACACTGCAAGAAGTCATTGTTTCTTTTTAAAACGGATGTTTTCAGTACGACGTTCTGACACGAAATTCACGTCTTGAATGCGTATGTGTGTGTATAATGCGTAGTCGTGTATTTATAGGGAATTCACGTAGTTTTGGAAGCGATTTTGGCGTCACTTTGGCAGTGCGCCGTAGGGACTCTGTATTTTTATTTGCTCTGAGACTAGCTAATACAATTTTTAGTTAGAAAACCAAACGAGAGAATTGAATACTTTGGATTTTCATTTACTTTTGAATAATTAACTGCCACTGTCGTGACAGTCGTCGTGTGATCGTCTACGTCGTTGGACAGATCATATCCACACTACCCTCAACATCAACGTTGCCGAAGCAGTTCACGCTGCTGAAAGCCGGAACAGATGGTGGAACATCATAAGAGTCACGACCCCCAGCGTTGGGGAATCGACGATAGGAGGAGGTCAGTGATCGAATCGTATAATGAACGGACTATGGCATAAAATTAGCTGTTACAAGACTACATAATTTGTTAAAAAGTTACAAAAGATTAACCCTTTATTAAAACAGTGTTTTAAGCTTTCACGGTTGTTACAGTCACGGTTATATAGGGCGGGAACACAACTTTATCACGGTAAAGTAGGAAACTTTTTTTTTTATTGTTCACTTCAAAAATTACATACTTGCATATGAGAGAAAAGCTTATAAACTGGTGTTACAACAGGCGGCTTCATTCATCATCATCATCAGCCAGAAGACGTCCACTGCTGAACATAGGCCTCCCCCTTTAACCTCCACACTGAATGACAGCCTGCTTTTTGCATACACTGGATGCCAGCGACTCTCACTATGTCGTCGGTCCATCTAGTGGGAGGCCTACCTACGCTGTCTCCACTCAAGAACCTTTTTTCCCCATCGGTTATCGGTTCTTCAAGCGATGTAGCCTGCCCATTGCCACTTCAACTTGCAAATTTTAACAGCTATGTCGGTGACTTTGGTTTTCTGGCGAATATCCATGGAGGCTTTATTGCTAAGAGGTTTCTCAGACAACATTGGGATGATAGGTGTGATATTTCCAGGTCAATGGCTGAAGTAAATAAAGTTGTAGTCACAATATTTGAAATAATTTTGAACAAAGTTTTTGATTATGACCTATCAGCATGGCAAGTTAAAACTTTATGTCTAATATTTTAGAAATGCAGAGGTGGACCAACTTCTAGCCACTTAGGCAGGCAAAAGATATACCTAGTCAATAAAAAATATATTTATGTAACGTTACCTTCAAAAGACTAATTTTAACGACCTCACCTTCAATGGTGACCGACGGAGCACGCTTGCCTGGTATAAACCGATTCACTCGCTACTTATTAAGTGCATATATATGAAATAAATGAATTTTAAAAAAAGACTCCCATATTGAAACTATACGAGAACACTCAGACATGCAACGATACAAATACAAAACAAACGAAAAAAATAATATTTTTTTACACTTATCCTAGCTCTAAAAATTAACGTATACGTTTATGTACTACCTACTGATCCAGAACTTGTAGCCATTTTTAAGCCGGCAAAGGTTGTTATTGCCGAATAGCTTTCCCATCTCTACGCTGTCATATTGCATGTCTTCTAAATCCGTCTGCGAGATATTTTACATTTTTCCTGCTGGATCAGGGTTGTCACGGCAATTCCCGAGTATGCTTTCAGCGCTAGTCTATACTTATATCGTGGTCCTTACTTACTTATATCGTGTATATCCCAGAGATTTCATATGCAACTACACCCTGCAGTTTTACCCGCAAAAGTTCAATGTTCCTACGTATTTTTAAAATGAAAAGTAGAATTTGTTAAGCCTCATAATATTATGCACATATTTCTTTGAAAAATTACAGTTTATTAAAATAAAAGCAAGTCGGGCTCGGGCATTGAGGGTTCCGCAAAATACAACCATCGGTTATTGGTTAAGTTTAACGCCTTCCAAATTTGTCGAAGCAATTGCTACGCAGTCACATATTTAATACTTTGCTATAGTGACGCTCGAATATAACACAATTATAACTTGGTAATGAACAGAAATTTGTCACCGACTCGCACTTGGCCATTATTTATTCTTTTTTTGCTATAACTTTAAAGTGTGTGTATTACCGTTTTTAGGGTTCCGTACCCAAAGGGTGTAATTGGGACCCTATTTCTAAGCCTACGCTGGCTTTCTATCTGTCTGTCCTTCTGTCCTAACCGTAATAGATAGCCAGTTGAAATTATTACAGAATTATGTAGGTAATGTTACGGTGGATTAATTAAGAATAAAATAAGAAAATAGTATTTTATTTAGATTACACGGGAATTACTCACGTAAGATTAAGCCGTTCACTCTGACTATAGTTTCAACCGTATTAGGCAGTCTTATTCAAGGTGAAAGCACGCGCGTGGCTGCGTCTCGCTTAGCACCCAAAATAATAAAGTAATAAACACGACACCATTGCTAGTTATACAACACTAGAGAAAATACAAAAATACGTTTAAAAAGTTAGTTTTATGGGGCCTTTAGTTTTTATTTTTTGAGTTTATTATTTTTTCGTAGTTTATGTAACGTAACTTACATATTCTGGGAAAATTTCACCTGACTACCTAATACGGTTCGAAAGATACAGCCGTTAAAAGGTAGGGCTGAGAGACAGACAGACAACGTAGGCGTAGTAATAGGGTCCCGTTTACACCATTTGGGTACGGGACCCTAAAATATGGACTCCAACACTTAGCAGGGGATTCTTACAAACAAACATTAACAACGGTCATCGATTCAACAATCTCGTTTAGGCCCGAGTAATGACTGAAGCCGTCGAGAATTATTCTACATTACTGAGGGATACTACGATCTGTGTGCAAGTCACTAGTAAATCACGCGTAAAGCCGGCCACAGACTGCTGCGCACGCGTACGTGCTCAGAATAATAAAAAAATTATAAATTTAAGTGTGCGTGTGTGTTACGCACACTACCCCCCCCCCCCCCTTTCTGTATAGCTCAATATGAAATCAAATAGACATTCAAAGGAAGGGTCCTTTGGATGTCCATTAAATACATTTTGAGCTTTTCTTGGCCGCCAACTTGCCTGATGTTTACCAATCTCGTTCGCAGTTGTGTGCCACTCAATATTGAAGTATGCGGTGTCCGTTTGTAGAAATAGTACGAATATTTCAGTATGTGGAATTCGTATTTACCTCGCACCCTTTGAATCTTTGGCAGATTTTTTTCAGTACTAGCTCGAGCTTAAGGCAAATCCAACCAAACTATATAATTATCAATGGCTACGTGCGACGCGTGTCTAGCTTTGTACAATACGGGCTGCCACAGATGCTATCAGACACTTGGGGAAGTACTGTGGTACTTTCTTTTTTACTTTTTGACTTTTTAGGGTTCCGTACCTCAAAAGGAAAAAACGGAACCCTTATAGGATCACTTCGTTGTCCGTCTGTCCGTCTGTCTGTCCGTCTGTCCGTCTGTCCGTCTGTCTGTCCGTCTGTCAAGACCCTTTTTCTCAAGAACGCGTAAAGGTATCAAGTTGAAATTTATACTAAATACTTGGGTCTACGGTTTCTTTCGGCTGTAAAAAAATAAAAGTTGTAAGTTTACGCAATCAAAAGATATGAACGTTTATGTCGCATATTTTGCGATTTCACAGGGGAATCAAAACCTATAGGGTACTTCCCGTTGACCTAGAATCATGAAATTTGGCAAAATGTTAGTTCATATAGCACATATATAGGAATAAATCCGAAAGTTACAAATTTGAAGTTATATCATTTAAAAATAATTATTTTGCTATTACAAACTTACATTTTGTAGTTGGAATGTATGGAAGAGCCTAATTGTCAACTACAAAGTTAAGTTTGTCTTTCAATATTTCAACTTCAGTTCGTTTTTAGGGTTCCGTGCCTCAAAAGGAAAAAAACAGAACCCTTATAAGATCACTTTGTTGTCCGTCTGTCTGTCTGTCTGTCTGTCCGTCTGTCAAGACCCTTTTTCTTGTATCTTCGATATACAATGCGGCACTATTCATTCCTTTTTCGTTCACCACCTACAGATTTGGTTCAAATTTAAAACATAAGCAATTAATCAAATAACATTTTTATTTTTAACTTTAGTAATACTGCTATAGAAACTAACCACAATAAAATTTCAGCTATACTATTATTATAATAATCAGCTACACTATAATAATCTTACTAATATTATAAATGCGAAAGTTTGTGTGTAAGTGTATGTTTGGCTGAAGTCACCGCCGAAACTACTGCTCCAATTAAGATGAAATTTGGTATGGAGGTAGCATATTCCCTGAATTAACAGATTTCGATGAAATTTGGTATGAAGGTACCATATTCTTTGGATTATCACACGAGTTACTTTTTACCCCGAAAAAAAATTATGGTTCCTGTAGTATGACATCAATCACTCAACTCTGTGACTGTTTAACGGATTTCGATAAAATTTGGTATGGAGGTAGCATATTCCCTGGATTAAAACTAAGGCTATTTTATACAAGCAATATGTAAGTTCCTGTAGGATAATTTTAATCATTCAACTCCGTAACTGTTTAACAGATTTAGCAAGCCGCAAGCGGCCCGCGAGGGTTAGTCGAGCACAAGTAACGTAAAAAAAAAAAAAAACTTTCTGGACCGCAAGCGGCCCACGAGGGCGAGTGTCAAGCACAAGTGACGTACAAAAAAGAAAAAAAAAAACTTTCTAGGTCGCGCGATTCGCTGGGCCGCAAGCGGCCCGCGAGGGCAAGTGTCAAGCACAAGTGACGTTCAAAAAAGAAAAAAAAACTTTCTAGGTCGCGCGGTTCGCTGGGCCGCAAGCGGCCCGCGAGAGCGAATGTCAAGCACAAGTGACGTGAAAAAAAGAAAAAAAAAACTTTCTAGGTCGCGTGGTTCGCTGGGCCGCAAGCGGCCCGCGTGGGCGAGTGTCAAGCACAAGTGACGTGAAAAAAAGAAAAAAAAAACTTTCTAGGTTGCGCGGTTCGCTGGGCCGCAAGCGGCCCGCGAGGGCAAATGTCAAGCACAAGTGACGTGAAAAAAAGAAAAAAAAAACTTTCTAGGTCGCGTGGTTCGCTGGGCCGCAAGCGGCCCGCGTGGGCGAGTGTCAAGCACAAGTGACGTGAAAAAAAGAAAAAAAAAACTTTCTAGGTCGCGTGGTTCGCTGGGCCGCAAGCGGCCCGCGTGGGCAAGTGTCAAGCACAAGTGACGTGAAAAAAAGAAGAAAAAACTTTCTAGGTCGCGTGGGCGAGTGTCAAGCACAAGTGACGTGAAAAAAAGAAAAAAAAAACTTTCTAGGTCGCGCGGTTCGCTGGGCCGCAGGCGGCCCGCGAGCGCGAATGTAAAGCACAAGTGACGTGAAAAAAAGAAAAAAAACTTTCTAGGTCGCGTGGTTCGCTGGGCCGCAAGCGGCTCTCGTGGGAGAGTGTCAAGCACAAGACGTGAAAAAAAGAAAAAAAAACTTTCTAGGTCGCGTGGTTCGCTGGGCCGCAAGCGGCTCTCGTGGGCGAGTGTCAAGCACAAGTGACGTGAAAAAAAGAAAAAAAAACTTTCTAGGTCGCGTGGTTCGCTGGGCCGCAAGCGGCCCGCGTGGGCGAGTGTCAAGCACAAGTGACGTGGAAAAAAGAAAAAAAAAACTTTCTAGGTCGCGCGGTTCGCTGGGCCGCAAGCGGCCCGCGAGCGCGAATGTCAAGCACAAGTGACGTGAAAAAAAGAAAAAAAAACTTTCTAGGTCGCGTGGTTCGCTGGGCCGCAAGCGGCCCGCGTGGGCGAGTGTCAAGCACAAGTGACGTGAAAAAAAGAAAAAAAAACTTTCTAGGTCGCGTGGTTCGCTGGGCCGCAAGCGGCCCGCGTGGGTGAGTGTCAAGCACAAGTGACGTGAAAAAAAGAAAAAAAAAAACGTTCTAGGTCGCGTGGTTCGCTGGGCCGCAAGCGGCCCGCGTGGGCGAGTGTCAAGCACAAGTGACGTGAAAAAAAGAAAAAAAAAACTTTCTAGGTCGCGCGGTTCGCCGGGTCGCAAGCGGCCCGCGTGGGCGAGTGTCAAGCACAAGTGACGTGAAAAAAAGAAAAAAAAACTTTCTAGGTCGCGTGGTTCGCTGGGCCGCAAGCGGCCCGCGTGGGTGAGTGTCAAGCACAAGTGACGTGAAAAAAAGAAAAAAAAAACGTTCTAGGTCGCGTGGTTCGCTGGGCCGCAAGCGGCCCGCGTGGGCGAGTGTCAAGCACAAGTGACGTGAAAAAAAGAAAAAAAGAACTTTCTAGGTCGCGCGGTTCGCTGGGCCGCAAGCGGGCCGCGTGGGCGAGTGTCAAGCACAAGTGACGTGAAAAAAAGAAAAAAAAAACTTTCTAGGTCGCGTGGTTCGCTGGGCCGCAAGCGGCCCGCGTGGGCGAGTGTCAAGCACAAGTGACGTGAAAAAAAGAAAAAAAAAACTTTCTAGGTCGCGCGGTTCGCTGGGCCGCAAGCGGCCCGCGAGGGCGAATGTCAAGCACAAGTGACGTGAAAAAAAGAAAAAAAAAATACTTTATCTAGGTCGCGTGGTTCGCTGGGCCGCAAGCGGCCCGCGTGGGCGAGTGTCAAGCACAAGTGACATACAAAAATGTAAAAAACACTATAGATCGTGGGGTTTGCTAGACCACAAGTGGAACGCGAGGGCAAGTTTCATACAGGGAAAGTAAAAAGAAGTAAAAAAATGGGGTCATTCAAACATCTGCCAGGCCAGGAATTCAACCTTAGATCTCCTGCTCATAAAGCACCATGTAATTACAATCCAGGATGAAATAGTTACATAAAACGTATTCAGTAGCGTCCTAAAATAAAACTTTTTGCAGAGAACTACATAATTTTTCCCTTGAATAACGCGGGCGAAGCCGCAGGCGGAAGCTAGTTGTAATATATGTTTTTGGGATACTTAATCGGAAAAACGGAATTAGTCTTCGATGGGCGAACTATTGTACTTATAATACTTAGACAAGTTTGTACGGAACCCTCGGTGCGCGAGTCCATCTCGCACTTGGCCGGTTTTTTTTTTATTTATTAGTTAATTCGCCGTAACATTACATATACTGTGAAAGTTTCATCTGGGTATCTATTACCGTTCGGAAGATACAGCCGTTAATAGGTAGGACAGACGGACAGACAGACAGACTGGCATCGTAAGCTTAGTAATAGGGTCCTATTTTCCCCTTTGGGTACGGAACCCTAAAAACTAGTCTAGTAACTGCCAGTTTATGAACGTCTCGCACCGTTTGAAATAATCGATTGTTTTTGCCACGGACCTGTAAGTTGTTCAATGACTATGTACTACCTTCAGTTTTTCATCCGCGTTATTATGACTTCAGTTACTTTAAACAAAGAATGAATAATCTCCTTAAAGGTGGGCTCATTTCAAATACTCCGGGTATTGTTGTTCATAGGTAAATGGCCCGTCGTGGCAGGCCCCATCGCTCGAAGAACCGATAACCGATGGGGAAGAAAGGTTATTGAGTCGAGACCACGAACCGGAAGACGCAGCGTAGGTAGGCCTCCTACTAGATGGACCGATGACATTGTGAAAGTCGCTGGCATCCAGTATATGCAAAATGCAGGCTGTCATTCAGTGTGGAGATTAAAGGGGGCCTATGTTCAGCAGTGGACGTCTTCCGGCCGATGATGATGATGATGATGAAATAGACCGTCGATTGTTTGTCTATACTATATAATATAATATATCCATCATTTTTCATTACATCTATATATAGAAAAGAAAGTCGTGTTAGTTACACTATTTATAACTCAAAAACGGCTGAACCGATTTGACTGAAAGTTGGTGGTAAGGTAGCTTAGAACCAGGAGACTAATATAGGATACTTTTTATCATCATCACCATTTTTCATCGCTACGCGGGTGAAACCGCGGGGCGCAGCTAGTATAATTATAAAGGGGAAAGATTTGATTATTTGTTTGTTTGTTTCTTTGCATTGAATAGGCTCCGAAACTACTGAACCAATTTGAAATATTCTTTCACTGACGGGAAGCTACACTACCCCCGGATGACATAGGCTATAATCTATACCCGTGCGAAGCTGGGGCAGACCGCTAGTCTACTATAAAAAATAGAACTAATTGTTCCAGGAATGCTGCCGGATGCTCATTACTACGTTTTATGGTAATGCTCACCCTTTGGGTAAAATAAACGTCAGCATTTTGGTAATGTGTAGCATCGACCAGACGTGATGACAATTCTTTAGAAATATGTTTATTCAATTTATATCAACACTTGCTTAATCCCGCGATTATCTAATTTTCCGGCATTTCCTGGGAGAATAAGTACCTTATAGCCCATATGATGTACACTATCATCCTGCTAAAATTTGTTAAGATCGGCTTCGTTTAGTCGTGAAAAGCAAACAAACATCCAGACAGAGAGACAGAGTTACTTTCGGTTTTATAATATGAGTAAGGATGACTATATAAAGTCTCATAATATCTCAAAGTAGAACTTAACATTACACGATAACCTCGAGAAATTAAATTATCCAAATAATTTGCGAAACACGCAGCTACTTAACTAGACTCAAACTTTTGAACTTTTTGAACTTTCTAGACATTGTCACAGACTAAAACTAAATTATGTTATTACTCTGATTGTTCTTAGTAAATATAATATTAATAACAACAACTGCTTAACTTTTAGATGATAAAAACAAGTTTAGTAAGCTAATGTACTTAGTTACACATAGGCTATTAACAGATGGTAGACTCGACAATAAATGGTAGAGCTGACTTAAACTTTAGTTTAACTAAGACAAGACAAGCGTTGGTCCAGTCGTAGCTGACGTCTACTTTTATTTGTGCAAAAATTACAACTAGTACAAATGCGCAAGGGAAGCTAGCGCATTTTTTTTTTTTCTATTTTGGTAATGCTAAATAAGTAGATCATACTTGGTCATGAAAGCAGAAAAGGTGATAACCATACCAATAGTAGCTCCCAAACTTCGCCCGTTAGTGCGCGGTAACTACTGGCAATTTGTACACTTCGGTCGAAATGAGAAATGGTCGAGCCCTCGGGTGTGGTGGTTGATTCAGAAAAATAACTCAAACACAGGGTAAAGAGCTGCAGATGGATAACTCTCACGAATACGGTCAGAGCCTGGTAAAAAAATATATCGGTGCAACAAGTGCATGCATGGAAAATATTGTGGAATTTACATACAGAATTTATATTTTTTATTTAACAGACAGACAAAGGTGTTATTATTTTTTTTGTTTATTGTGCAGCTCCATGAACATTGTCAACATAATTATACTAGGAAAAAAAAATTGTAACCAAATACTAATCTAACACCAAACTAATTACTTTATAAGACGAGGCAAACAAACATTCTGATTGATTTTGAAGGAAGATATTATTAATGCAAAAAGTACGTCTTGGCTTTCAGTATTTTCCTCTACTCGTAAGTTTTTCTTAATTTTACGACTGATGATATTTGATAGAATATGAATTGAAGTTATGAGTGTCATAAGATAAAATGTAACACTATTTTTGTTTCTTATGTTAAGAAGAGACAGGAAATCAGGTAATTTTTATAATTTTAATGCAAAAGTACTAGTTAAACTGTTCGATAATTACTCGTCCGATTGATAAAAAAATCTTATATTATAAAATAAAATAAAAATATTAGTAATTCATTACTATGTTTCAAATCAAAATCGATCCGATCAGATTTCTGGAGCGCCGATAACACAGTGGTTGTTTTTTGTACTCTGTTCATTTTTAATCCGTGTCGTTTGGCATAAATCTGATTGTGCAGCATTGGATGGAATGGTAAGTAAGCGTGATAACAGCGCATCTTCAATGCGGACAATTTATCTACAAAGTTGTCCAAATGAAGGTAGCAAAATTTTCCACGGGTGGTTGTCAGTTTCATTTATATAATACGTTAGTGGCTCCCTCACTCAACTTTAGAAATAAATTTGTCAGTTCTACTAAATGTATGAATAGAGATTTTTTTGTAAGAAAAATCTCGTTTTCGGTAAAGGAAAGATGGAACATCGCAAACTTTTCTAGTGCTTATCTGATTGATATAATATAAAATAGTATAATGTATAATGCAGTTTCATATCCTTTTGAAATTTTCTTGATCTTGATTAATATTTAATATGTGATTAATTAATTGTGATAACTATGTGCGTATATCATCGAAATAATAACAATTCACTGGCTTACATATCCAAAAATACCAAGACATACATTATCTCTAATCAGTCGAAATTAAGGAACATAATGACATCAATTATGGAATTACAACCACAAACCTAAAAAAAATTACATCCTCGATCTATGAGTACGACTATAATTTGTTAAAAGTGACAAAACATGTCCTTTTGTTAACTATCATAGCATTACAAACATATGTTTTAGTTCCGATTTCTAAGTTTGTTAAGTTTGACGCAGTAAAATGGTAACGAGTGATTTTTTTGCCCTGGAACCACCATTGAAGTATGACCTACCCATAGAACAATATTTTTTTTGACTAACCAAAATAAACTTCAAAATTAATTCATAATTGGCGGAGTAATCGCGTAACAAACATACATAAAAACATACAGTGGAATTCAAACCTCCTTTTTTGGATTCGATTATAAACCTTGTACTTTTAACTATCCGCGATTCTTTTAACTACAGCTACCGCTGTAAAGGTAAACCCTAGCTCCACAGAATACATATATTATTATGGAGACAGAACTGTTGATGTGCCAGCACGGTAGTTATTTGAAGTACATTAGGTATAGAGACCTCAATTTGTGAGTTCAGTAACTGTTTAAAACTACGCAGCCCGGGGCCATGGAGTGATGTTTTAAACAATGTTTTGGACAGCGAACGCTATGGAAAAGAATGTATAATTTTATTTTTATTTTTAGCATCATTGTAACAGTGATCGTAAAAATATTTATAAAGAAAATAAATAACGCTGAAGTAATTTACTAAGTTACAAAATAAATTAATTATCTTGTAAATCCTAAAGAGTGGAATTTAAATTACTATAGCGTAATTTTTTTTCCACTAGATGACATTGACCATTGAACCGGTGACATTGTGAGAGTCGCGGGCATCTAGTGGTTGCAGATGGCAGGCAGTGTGGAAGTTAAAGAGGGCTATGTTCAGCAGTGGACGTTTTCTGGCTGATTATGATGATGATGATAATGAACTTTTTTTTTTTTATTAATTTGTTCGTTTTGTTTTTAACTGATATATTAAATATTGAAGTGTAAAATCAATATAAAATTACTTTCATGTTTACTTATTAGTATTTTGTAGTATTCAGACAAAATTTTCGATGCCCTCGCAAAGATAGACAGACAGATATAATGTTTTTGTAGAAAAACGCACATGTCTCGATCATAAATCCCATAGAAGTCTCTAGTGATATCTCGACTACTCTACCGCGACATAACTTGGACTTGAATTGGATACATTTTACTTGATTCTGGCTGAAACTATAAATTGTTTGACGATATTTACCATAATTTAAAATGTAGTAATTATTTAAATATCGTCATTGATACTGGCAAATTCACAAGACGCTAGACGCCAAAATCCTCCCAGGAGGAAAGAAAGACATTGCTTGGATGTTATTTTTTTTACCATACTTACATAAAAAATTAGCTGTGGTTAAACGCTTAGCTATTATAGCTGAGTAATAAAAAAAAAAAGTGAACTCAACATGGTAGTCTCTACAGCTTTTCTGTTCTACCATGGGATCTCTACATTTATGAAGTTGGTGTTTAGTGTTAAATTCCAACTCTATTACAATACCATGCCGCTCCCGGCTATTAGAAAACTAATATACCTACCTATCCAGTGATGACCAGTGCAAAGTTCGTATCCATAAACAATTTTAACGGGTTATTTTATTATGTTAGGCTGGCAACACTTCGGGGTAATGGTGGATGGTTAATGGGTGATGGGAAACGTGATGGATTTTTATTGTTTTTGTAAAGGCTTAGTGCGCAAACTTAGTAATTGTTTTGGGGGTGAACTGTGAGAATATCAGTAGTTAGTGTGAAAGAAAACTTTGGGTCGACGAAAACAACTATACTTAATTATATTTACTTCCTCCAAGTAAATTTTAGTTCAATATAGAGATTTTTTTATTTCCTTCCGTCATAACAGAGAAATGAATAATGTATCGAAATAAAAATTTGCACAGATTAATTACTTATACCACGAACCAGAAGACGCAGCGTAGGTAGGCCTTCCACTAGATGGACCGACGACATAGAGTCGCTGGCATCCAGTGGATGCAAAAGGCAGGCTGTCGTTCAGTGTGGAGGTTAAAGAGGGAGGCCTATGTTCAGCAGTGGACGTCTTCTGGCTGATGATGATGATGTGGTCCCAAGAACGAGTTCCAGCCTTGGGCCACATGCCTACCCCTTGCTTACCTAACCCAAAAATTCAACAGCAAATCTAAAATTCATAAAAACTCTTTCCATAAGTTTTAAAAAAAATATTTAATTTTTATTTAACATTTAAAAAGGTGAATGTGGTAATTAGAACTATTTGCAGAATTCGACCACATGCTCCCTTAACCCAAAAACTCAACAGCAAATATAAAATTCATGAAAACTGTTATAAGTTATCAAAAAGTATTTAGGTAATATTTATTTACCATTTTAAAAGGTGAGTGTGGTCTCTGAATGTGTTCCAGATTTGGATCAACTCAAAACTTCAAGAATCTAAAATTCCAGAAAACAGTTTATTAAAGTTGTCAAAAGTAGTCAAAAAATTTCTTCAAAATGGAGGTGCCAAACCGAAGGTGCTTGTAACGTGCCGACCTGAATGATTGATAGTCTCGTTGCGTGAAGAAACGAGGATTTCCACCATTCCTACCTAATCATATACAGATTATTCAGTAGGTAAGAACTGCGACATTATGCTGTTCTGTTTGTTTTGTTTTTGAGGTAAATTATGACACCACAGTTAGCAGTATAAAAATAAAAATTATTTATTTATTGTAGCAAACGTGGTACATTATGATCTTATAAACTAAGGTCCCTCACGTTCGGACGTTGCAAGTACGTCATACAATATTAAATCTACATGATATACACGGTGTCAGTTATTTTAGCACAATAAAGAGCATGGAATCTCTGTAATGAGAGCATGAATAACGATCCAGTGGATGCAAAAGGCAGGCGCCTTTTGCATCCACTGGATGCCTGCGAAAATATGTAAATTAATTTCGATCAAATTGGACCCACCCGATGTTAAGCGATGATGCGGCCTACGATGGAGCATGCTTGCCTAAAAGAAACCTATTCACTCTCGACTTGAAGACACCCAGATTGTCACTATCGGGGAACACCCACTCAGGCAGCGAATTCCACAGACAGCAGTTCGCATAATGAATGTGAAATCATAGCGCTTCGTACAGGTTCTCGGAATATCAACCATAAAGCGGTGTCGATTCTTCGTACCCACTCTGGCAGTCCGATAGAAAAATGGACAGGAGGGAATCAAATCATGCAGATCTGTAGCACACTCTCCGAAATGTATCCGATAAAAAACCGATAGACTAGCAACCTTGCGCCGATGCTCAAGACTAAGAAGCTTAGTCTGAACCAGGGATTCGTTGCTGTTGAGCCTTTTGGCACGTTTCTCAATAGACTCCAACGCCCCAAGCTGGTACTTAGCTGATCCATCCCAAAGGTGAGAGCAGTACTCCATGCACGACCGAACTTGTGCTTGGTAGAGTGAAAGCAACTGTTCCGACATGAAGTACCTACCGTCGCACCTTCGATAGGATACCCAGCTTTTTGGCAGCCAATTGAGCCTTGTTTTCAATATAGGAGCCAAAGTCGAGGGTAGGAGACAGAGCAACGCCCAAAAGCTCAAGCTGGTCAGTTATCGGAATGGATATATCCCGGAAAGTAGAAGCCATTTAAAACGGCGTCCTTTTTTGTCCTTGGGACCACATTTACTTACCTTTAAAATGTGATAATGAGCAACTGGACCAGCGTTGCTAGATATATTTTTTTGCAAAGTCGGGATTTTGGATCTTTTTGAGTGAAAAAAGCGGGATCCTGTCGTCGAAAGCGGGACATATTAAAAAAAGTATACATTTATAATCAGAAGTTTTTTTATTTTATTTTTTTATTTGAGTTCAAATTATGTTTACGTGACAATAGATAGCAAAAACAGCCATATAAAATATATTTTAATAAAAATATGATATTTTAAATCAGATTTACCATATCGTTAAATAGTCGAGTCTTAGCGCTTATCTTCATGACGCGCCGGGCGGGCGGCCAGTCCACACTTTTCTGTGCCACCCGCCCGTGCTTCCTCAGCACGCTGCACGCACGGTCGAGCTATCCCCGAAAAGCGGGACTGAGCCTGTCCCGCGCAGGATATTTAATTTTGATTTAAAAATCGGGACGTCCCGCCACAATCGAGACGTCTGGCAACGCTGATCTGGACCCACATTAGTTTAGATTTATGGACGATATAGAACAATCCGGTGCATTGACTTTGGCGTTTTTTTTTTTAAATAGGTTACCTATATTTCATCTCAGATACCTATTTCATAATTATTAACGTTTGCTCACGGGATTGTCCGTGCTCATAAAACAGCTTATGTCACTAAGAAAATATTATAGCTTTCTATCACTGACAGAATTTCAGTAAAGTTCAGTTGGAAGAAATTTTACACATCTAGGTACAATAAATGCAACAACTTTGCAAATCCAAGAGAGAAAAAAGTTACTGGCCACATTTCTCTCCCGCATTCGAATTTCAAACTGACTCGCGCGTAAATCTCATCAAACCAAAACCACAAAAGGGAAACATACCGTTATTTCAAAAGGTGCATCATTTTCAACGAAATACAGCCTTTCATAGTATTACAGCTATGCCAATCAGTACCCGGTAAAGAAAAAGTTACCGACCTTCCTTCGCGCTTCATTCGTTCCATATTCGAACTCACTCGTGCAAAAAGCCCGGGAATAATTAAAGGGGCGCTCACAGCGGAGTTATCCGTTACCCTTGTCACACGGATGACGGACGAGACAAAAACATAGTTTGTGTGAACACGGCCTTTTTGCCTACCCCTTGCCTCTAAGCCGCTTGGACGAGAATTTTTGCTTTTCACAATTTTGCGCCTTTATGAATGGGCCTGTTTTGTTGTGTTTATGCCTTTTTTAAGTTCTTTGCTGAAAAGCTTTGAATATTTAAGCTGGAGACACATAGAGCGCGTGGACGAGAAGGCAAGAGGACGTTGCCTTGTAATGTCTACACGAGTTACTAACAACAATTTTATTATAATCAAATCTTGTAAGCCGGTTCTAACCCACTTCCAATAAAATTATCGTGTCGATTTGAAACTTTGCGAGTACAATAGTTAATTTATGTAATACCTACGTTTTTTTTTTATAGTAGATAGGCTTGCGCTTGGCCGCCATCTCGCCTGATGTTAAGCGACGATGCGGTCTACGATGGAGCACGCTTGCCTAGAAGAAACCGATTCACTCTCGACTTGAAGACACCCAGATTGTAACTAACGGGGAAAACCCATTCAGGCAGCGAATTTTTCTGTTTTTAATCCAGATGCAAAACACAATAGTTTTAGACCATCTAACTGATCTGCTAAAAATGGAACCAGAAGGTGGAAAGTAGAACTCTTCAAACATTACTAGAAAACTTCCTTAAGTTAGGATTGTTTTAATGAGTCCCATATACCAATAGCTGATTACTCGTGAAATATAAAAAGAAAGGGTTTTCATTACATTTTTGACAATATTATGACTGTTGCAGATTTCAGAGCTTAAAATACTTTGACTGGGTATAATACTTATGTTTTAGTAGTTTTAGTAATACTTAGGGTTTAATGCTTATACTACTGTGGCTGTTTATCTCTAAACTTGATTAGGTAAGCATAACTAAAATCAGTTATGATAAAATATGGTAAAATTGTATATGAATTACAACCACTGAAATGGGATAAATTTTTAGCTCGGGGTATTTCATAAATTTCCTATATTATTTGAAGGAAAAGCTTCTAAAGCATTTCAAGGCTTGAATTTCTTAATTTTTTTTAAATACATGACTCAAATATAAGTTACACATAGAACAAAACTAGGTTAACTAAGAATGCGTAGCGTACAGAACATCAATAATTTTGCCGGCTTATACGCCTCACTGGCATTTTGGGCTTAAAGGTAGCAATCCACTATAAGATAATCTATACTAATATTATAAAGAGGAAAGATTTGATTAATTGTTTGTTTGTTTGTTTGCATTGAATAGGCTCCGAAACTACTGAACCGATTTGAAAAATTCTTTCACTGACGGGAAGCTACACTATCCCCGGGTGACATAGGCTATAATCTATACCCGTGCGAAGCTGGGGCGGACCGCTAGTATATTATAAAAGTGAGGTAAAGCGGTATAAAATTCTAGCTAGTAGTTACTTGCACAGTTGCAGGGGCAAGAATTGTAGATGGCGTTAGCAACGCGTATATTGGTTGTAAAGATAGGTCAAGGGCTGAGACCGACTTGGTAGTCGGCCTCCAAGCCCTTGACCAGCAACGCAAATCACAACATACGCAGGGGCGGCTTTGTGGCGAGCTGTCAGTAAGTGGCGACACCGTGTAAGTACCCCGATTCCATGGGGCTAAAACCCCAAAGACTCCGACCCCTGGCTTGCCTTTGCTGGCTGTCTGCGGGTGGAAACCGCAAGAGCTTAAGCTCCAGGGTGAAAGTGTTTAAGAGCATAATGCCGCGAGTAGCGTTTAGTGAAAATACAGCACACCTCTCGACACCGAAAGCTTACGCCAATATTGCTCCTCTGGCTCCAATATACGGCAGTCTTTATGGGGGCCCTTTTAGTGGGTGGCAGGTCATCATCTGCCTAATTGTATTTCGAGATGAAACAGGATCAAGAAGGTGCCGTTTCTCACCCTTTAGACCTGTCCTCCTATCCACTATTTGGTCATCTCAATAGCCCAGATTTCTTAAATCTTATACTGTATAATAATTTCTTATTCCATTTATAACACATTCCATAATTGTATTTTTTTATTCAACAAGGCCTCTTGGTGTTGGCTTCGGCCCCAACAATGCCTATCAAATCTCCAGGCTAGACCCAATTTTTTTTCATAATAATACATTTATTTCAAGTATCCTATCTCATAGATTTAACATTATAAAGAATGCAGTCACTTTTAATAATTAGTATTACTCAATTTACACACGGGAATTACTCATATAGGTATGATTAAGCCGCACCTAATAGTTTCTACCGCATTCGTATTTTGTACTAGGTAGTATTTATTTAATGAAATCATTAAAAGTGTTTTAGCATCCTCCGTCTGTTATATTACGTAAATTCGTTTCATCCAATGGTTAAGGTTAATTATTTCTATCCAGTATTTTTTTCTTCTTTGTGAATTTATTTCTGGTGTACACAATACAGCGTTTTTATCTAATATTATATTAAAATATAATCATCAGCTGTTCACCGTACCACACTGGGTCGTAGCCCTAACGGAATTGCGGAATTACACCTGGGACGCCGGGCAAAAGTCCCGGACCCGCGGGAATGGTGGAATTGCCGAGATTCCGCGGTTTTCCAGAACGGCTGCTAAAATAGGTAGATATCGGAGATATCTGGTGAAATACTGAGATTTTCTGAAAATGTGTATTTAATGTGTCCAGAGTTTGAAGTACCCTCTTCCACAAAAATTGGACTTGCTAAGCCTTGACTTTGAAACAGACGGCGGTCTATTTTTGTCATCTCTAAAAAAATAGGTACATGCGTACAATTTAGGGTATATATAACGTCCTTGGGTACAATATTATGTCAATGTACAAAAAGTTTTGATTACGTTTTAATTCAAAAACCAAAATAGTGAATAAAAAGCTGCTGGGCTGGGCTGGTGCTGGGCACTTTAAGGTTCACGTCCGCGTGATTTTCTGAACTGCGTGGTTTTAAAGTTAGTTTGTAACCGCGTAACGTAAAGAGTTGGGCGTAAGGCCCAAGGATTGAATTAAAATATACCACTAACTAAAGATCTTATCATATACCCTAAAGGCTAAACTCTTATTGCAACTTCTCAGAAAAATAATCATTGTTAGTCCAGCCAGACTGAAAAGTTTTATTTATGTAAATTTTCTCATTACGACATCTATGATTTTTTGTGGAACTTCTTAAGCTCACAGCTATGTACTAGCAGTACTAGCGTAGTTACTCGCTACTACACTACCTGCATCGTACCAAACCCACTTCACGCTGACCTCTTAGTTCATAATATCACCAGTAGATGACAGTATTCGAAAATAATTAAAGTCACCTTGTCATGATGCAACCTTATAGGATGCAACTGAAGATTATTTACTGTTTTCGAAGTACATCATTTTGATTAGAATTTTTATATCCAGAACGCAGAATTCTCCTTTTTTAATGGTAATTTTATTTAAGTAAATACAAGCTAACGGCATCTATTCTGTCATACCTACCACTCACTAAACTAAACCATTCTAACAGGACAAAAATTATCTGCCTCTCTTTTAATTTTAATATGTGAGAAAAGGATGGCAACAAATTTTGTGCTGTCAAATTTAGTTTAGTTTAGAGTGCTTCAGAATCGATGCCAACAACACTAAAAAACGTCATTTAGACTAGCCATAGACCGTTGAAAGTTTAAAGACAATCCAACCAAACCAGCACTAGATAACAGTTGCCAGCGTACCCAGCATGCTGGCGAAATTACCACAAACAGGCGCTCGGAAAGAATTTTGACGATCCACGAACCGGAAGACGCAGCGTAATTAGCTTAGGCCTCCCACTAGATGGACCGACGACATAGTGACCACACTGACAGCGATGGGCCTCACAGCACCTTGCACCCAAGCGTATCTAAGCTGCGACAGCTAGACAAAATGGGGTTGTGTCTAAAAGCAGTGGTCGAATTGGACTTACCTACTCACGAACCGGAACGCATTTCCCTTCAAACCTTGTAATTTACGTGCGAAGCCGGGGCGGGTCGCTAGTTATACATATAAACCTTCCTCTTGAATCACTCTATCTATTAAAATAAACCGCTTCAAAATCCATTGCGTAGTTAGTTTTAAAGATAGCATACATAGGGACGGACAGTCAGCGACAGCGACTTTGTTTTATACTATGTAGTGATGATAGTGATGATGAAGGTTGAAACTATAGTCGGAGTAACCGGCTTAATAATTATTAAGTGAGCAATTCCCCTGTAATATAAATTAAATGTGTGGAAACTGCGTCAGTCCATAATAACCAAGCCTATTATTTATTTTAAAAAAAAAAAGGTTAATGTTTTTCGGTTGTATGTATGTTTCTGGGTTCCTGTAGTACCTCCTGTATCCTAAACGGCTTGACCGATTTTGACGAGTGAGGTGTCGTTGGATTCCCTTACGAAACGGAACGGTGATTTCACGAACCGGCAGTGCAAGTACCGTTCTTTATCGAACGTCAAATTCGATAAAAATGCCACAGAATCGATCATAGCAAGTACTGATCAAATGGCATTTTATCGAATTTGACGATCTCAACTGTCAAATTTGATGATCGATAAAGAACGGTACTTCCACTGCGGAACCGCGCTCCGGTGCGTTCCGGTCTATTTCGAGCACTGTCTAATAGGCTACCTTTGTTAAAAGAGAGCATAACTTGTAACCAAAGTCCAAATACAGAATACATATTAGTACACATAGCCGTACTTACAGTTTTTGCGTCAAGCGGTTTAGCAGTACCTACCTATTGTGAAAAAAGAAGATGAAACACACATTAGAACACTAACGATACCTCATCATCATCATTTCAGCCGTAGGACGTCCACCGCTTGACATAGGCCTCCCCCATCGATCTCCAAAAGGGTCGGTTGGAAACGGCCTGCATCCAGCGTTTCCCTGCGGTCTCTTGCGCACCGGACCGGAAAGCGCAGCGTAGGACGTCCACCCACGAGATGGACAGACGACCTAACGACTAAATCATATCTCCTTTGTTTATCTGATCTGAGGTCTACCTCTACACCTAATAGATATCTACTTCTCTAACACTAGGAATGTACTCTTGTACAGTGTCGCAAACATCAAAGAAAAGAAAAACCTATCAAATGATAAAATAAATCGTACGATAAATCAAATACTGATTTAGATTAATTATTAATAAATGATAATCATTCTTCGAAACGTAATCTAAATGGGTGTGGTACTGAAAATAATGGATTTTAATTAATAATTATTATGAAAAATCATCTAGGAATTTTTTAAGCGCAATTCCGAAAACAAACTTGTTATTTATATAGGTTTATTGATAAAACTGACTGACTGACTGATGATTTAGTATTAAGTACCATGGCGATAAGTAGGTATACTACATAACAGGAAGGTAGGTAGATTGTACCATAAGTAAAGTATATAGGGCCTATACCCAGCAGTCGGTCATTCGTGGCTGATGATGATGATGAATATGTTGTTTAGATGTCACTTGGTGACGAGGAGGGTCTGGTGATGGAGTCGGGAGGTAGATAGCGGGACTCTTCAAGAGCTACCATTATACCATACCTCACGAGTTTAAACTCAATGTGTTTTAGTATATAAACAATAAATACAACTAAGTTCTTGACAATAATATTTTGAAGTTCATAGGTCATATTCACCACGAACCGGAAGATGTAGCAATTAAAAATGTAAATTCAATATTATGTAAATTAAGTCAGTCAAAGTTCATACAAAAAAATAAATAATTAGAAACATTCAATTAGCACAAGCCATCCCTATATCGTTTCTATTATTTTGCCATGATTTTTCGGTCTCTGGCGATGACAAGTTAAAACCGGTATTGAAATGCATCATCAAAACCACACTAAGGAGAAGTTCTTTTCTGTGATCAAAACTATTACTGAAACCAAAACGTCATCTTTGAAGGCATATTTTTTGTTGATGATTTTTTATTTCAATAAGCGCTAAATCGATTTCGATAAAATTTATGAGGACCACCTCTGAAGTATAACCTACCAAACAATAGAATCATTATATCAAATCAATTCATATTTGGCGGAGTAATCGCGTAACAAACATACAAAAAAACATACTCCTGAGAATCCTAGAATGAGTTGTTTGGTTCCTTTGATATCTTCGTAACCTTCGATGCGCGAGTCCAACTCGCACTTGGCCGCTTTTATTACTTGTTTAAAACGAAACAGTACCACCAATTTACAAGTCCTTCGTAATCAGATCAAAGCACAGTACTTCCGTTTTAATTCTAGATAAACTAACAATTTAATCAATACTTGAATCATATAAATAAAATTATTATAAATATATTATACTAGCTGTTGCCCGCGACTTCGTACGCGTAGACTTTCATATAATATTTCAACCCTCTTAGTCCATATTTTTCGGAAAAACAATTAAACAGTCATAGATTTTATATATATACTACGTATACAGTATTTATTTATTTTAAACCAATAATCTGAATACTAAATTTCATGTACCTAAAATCAAAAACAAAGGTACATTTCTTTCATACAAACTTTCAACTCCATTCCTCCCCCCCCTCCTCTATTTGGCCTTTTCGCAAAACCCTTTCTTAGCGGACCTCTACACCCTATAAGGAATCTACCTGCCTAATTTCAATTTCGTAGGACAAGTAGTTTTCGAGTAGAATGAGTGAGTAGATGAATGAATTTCGCTTTTATATATAATAGATTAGCTGCGCCACGCGGATTTACCCATGAGGACAATATATCAGGAACGATACATTGTCTGGGATTTAGAAGAAAAAAACCGGACATGTTCAAATTCAAATTATATTTTTTTTAAATTCAAATTTATTTATTTCACATAAAATGGTACATCAATAAATATTGTCGACCCTAGCCACCAAACTGAGCGCTAGCCCGTATCTTGGTGGATAGTTCCTTCCGAGTTGACTTAGGTCAGAACTTTGTACAATGTATTGTTTTTTAGATCAGATTTAACTAAATAAATATTCAAAATTAAATATAAATTACAATGGATTGTCATTATTATTTGATTTAACTTAATTTAATTTAATTGTTTTTTTTTTTTGTGTGAGTTGGACACGCATCCTGAGGGTTACATACGACGACGACTTCGAGAGCCTCGACGAAAACAGGTTAAAATATTGATTGACAAACTTTGTAGTTGGCAACCCAAAGATGGTTTCATACTCTTATCTATACATACCAACTACAATAATAATGTAAGTTTGTAATAGCATTTTTTTTATGTGATCTAACTAAAAATTATCAACTTCCGGATTTTTTCTTTGTCTATAGGCATAGACAAAAGTAATCTATAGGTATGGGCTACCTTGCTTCATGCCAAATTTCATTATTCTATGTCAACTGGAACTGGTCTAAGTCGCACAACGAGCTATGGAGAGGGCTATGCTCGGGGTTTCTCTACGAGATCGAATCCGAAATGAGGAGATCCGTAGACGAACGAAAGTCACCGACATAGCCCACCGGATTAGTAAGTTGAAATGGCAGTGGGCAGGGCATATATCACGCAGAGCAGATGGCCGATGGGGCCGAAAGGTTCTGGAATGGAGACCACGGACCGATAAGCGCAGCGTAGGATGTCCACCCACAAGATGGACAGACGACCTAAAAGAGACCGCAGGGAAACGCTAGATGCAGGCCGCTTCCAACCAGCCCTTTTGGAGATCGATGGGGGGGCCTAAATCCAGCAGTGGACGACCTACGGCTGAAATGATGATGTCAACTGGAAGTACCTCCTCCTTGAGTCCTGACAGACAGATGAACACACAACGAAGTGATCCTATATAAGGGCTAGATACTATTTTCTTTTTGAGGTACGGAACCCTAAAAACCTCTATCTTTTTCTCTCCGGCTCTCCAACTATCTCTACGCAAAAGGTCAAGTCGATTTCTTTCACAGTTGCTGCATGAAAGAGAAACAAACAAACCAACAAACACACTGCCATAATAATATATAAATTTTAACATTATCTTCACGCAAATCAAAATCAATAAAATCAAAGCGATTATCGAAGCAATTCGATAAAACTAATCACAATCAAGATAAAAGGTTACATATAAATTATTTAAGACATGAAAACATATTAGTCTCTTGGAAAGTTTGGTGTGGTAAAAATGAAGAGTCTTTTCTTATTAGCCCTGCTCGCAGTGGCTTATGCCACCGATGAGCTGCCTCTCGCTGAAACTTGTGATGAAGAAGTGTGCCAGCTTCCTGACTGTAGATGCGCATCTACCAACATTCCTGGCGGATTAGCACCCAGGGATACTCCTCAGGTATGACAACTCAGATTTTTCTCATAATGTTCGATAGGGTCAGTAACTACTATGCTCTTACCAAAATGATTGATTGATTGATTTACTAACTCTTTATTGTGCACACCATTAAATTTGATACAGAGGACAAAAAAATCTTAAAAAACGAATGTAACAACTGGCGGCCTTATCGCTAAATGCGATCCTAAATGATCCTGAACGTTGGACAAAAGGACCCAGAAAAGAAGGTCGGCCGGTAGTTTGACATGAAATTGGGCTGATCAAACATCAATCAATTATCGAATGTCCAAGAACCTCAAAAGTTCAAAGACATAACATTCACCAACTTTCCCTGGGCCTGCATGGGATTAGGGCCCATTCTATCTCTCTGAGAGAAGGCCTGTGTCCCACCCAGCAGCAGTGTTTACCCATATCGTTGCGCATGTTCGAATCAATCCAGTCGTCGAATTTTTAATTTTTGTATATTTTTATGGTAATTCCTAAAATGTGAAACACTTCTAATTTAACTTCATAAAAAAAAAAACATATACTTGTACAAAATAATACTATTATACATACTACAAAATAATGTGGCTCAATTGCCACGTACTTCAATCGCATTTTACGGGCGGCGTCCTTAGCCAATCCGTCTTTTCCGCTTTTGCTAATGTCTAGTATAGATAATTAGAATTAACTTTTTGACGTGATAACGTCTTATAAATCGACGAACGCCGGCTGCACGCACGAAAAATTGCCACGTTCCGCCTGAGCCGCGCGTATAAGCGAGAGCGCGGAACAAGCAATAGAGTACTATCTCTATTGTACGTAAAATTATCGTCCGTAAACCAACTTTACAGACAACCCCTTTTTTGTTGTAGTTTGTCACCATAACTTTCGACGATGCCGTCACCGCCGCAGCTATGCCCAACTACAGGGAGATTCTGTTAAACCGCCGCAATATCAACGGCTGTCCTGCCGGCGCCACCTTCTACGTCAGCCACGAGTGGACTGACTACTCTGCAGTGAATGAGCTCTATAATAACGGCTTCGAAATAGCTCTGCACTCCATCAGCCATCAAACTCCGCAGACTTACTGGAGGGATGCCAGTTACGATGATATCAAGCAAGAAATCGCGGATCAGAGAGAACAAATTTCTCATTTTGCCAATATTCCTCAATCTGCAATAAAAGGCAAGTAAACGTGAACTTATGATTTTTGTGATGTGACTATGATGACCTAAGTTTAAATGAAATGTATTAAGCCTGCAATTATGCTGGCCGATGGATAATTAAACTTAAATTAGGCATCTTAGAACCTGATGTATTTGTAGCCACTTCGTATGAGCATTGCACTTCAGCGTACTAAATATGCCGCCAGCAAGCTGATTATGCTGCTAACTGGTAAACGGCCTTGAGCATTTGGATTGTCTTTAGATCTTCCGTGTGTATTTATTAACATTTAGTTATAAAAGGCAATTGCCCCATAAGTTGTTTAGCATTTGGATTGTCTTTAGATCTTCCGTGTGTATTTTATTAACATTTAGTTATAAAAGGCAATTGCCCCATAAGTTGTTTTGGGATTCAATGTAAGAAAGTAAAGATGTTTTGGGATTAATCGATTCACCGGTAACTTAGTCATGGTAGAATCTTGATTGTTAATTGATTAACTAGACGATTAATGAGCCTAAATGGTATTTTGAAGTGAATTATACTTAAATCTGGTATGTTTCTAGGTGTCCGTCTGCCCTTCCTCCAACTCAGCGGCAACACCAGCTTTCAAATCATTAAAGATTTCAACCTCGACTACGACTGCTCTTGGCCAACTATCTCCTACACCAACCCTGGTCTCTGGCCCTACACCTTGGACTATGCTTCCATCCAAGATTGTCAGATCCCTCCTTGCCCCACTGCTTCCCTACCTGGTGTGTGGGTCCAACCTATGGTGGCATGGTTTGATCAGCAGAACTTCCCTTGCTCGATGGCTGATGCTTGTCTCTTTGTGTAAGTATTTTGTAACTAAAGACCGCCTCAGTAAAAACTCAATTGTCAATATTCTATCTTTCTGATTTTGATTCTAATTCATTGTTACGTATTCTAAAAAATACTGTATTTACTGTCAATAGATGTAGTAAAAGGTTTTTTTCTTAATTATGTAACATTGGTAAAGTAGTAAGTAAATAAAATTTATTGAGACTTTCCTCTTTTGGAGTCAACAAAATACTATGGTCATTTTATAATTTTCTGACTACAGGTCTCCTAATGTTAAAGAACGGTGTGGTCTAAGATGGCGACTTCGCTTATGGTGACAGTTTTTTTAGAGGATAAGTAACGCACCAAGCGCTCACAGAAATTATCCTATACCACCATGGCCTGTTTTCGCAATCATTTTTTTCCACCAAAAATTTAAATTCGAATCCTGTTAATATGTGGCGTCCCAAAGCGCTAACCACTGAGCTATTATCACAAAAAAAAACTGATTGTGGAATAACAATATGTTATCGTTACAGCCCCGATCGTGATGACGCCGACGCCTGGTATGAATTCATTCTTCAGAATTTCGAGAGGCACTACTTGGGCAACCGAGCGCCTTTCGGCTTCTACCTCCACGAGGCTTACCTGCGAGGCTGGCCTAGGGTCAAAGAAGCAATGATCAGGTTCATCGAATTGATCAACAAATTACACGATGTCTACATGGTAAGATCATAGAACTCTTAGCACTCCTAGTACCTAGCACCTTTAAGGAACTACTTGTATGTGGCTAGATTGAACAAAATCTTCCAGTTTGACGAGCTTTATCTCCAAATTCACTGTCATTTACTTTCAAACGATGTGATCGTCAAATGTGGTTTGAGGGTCTGTTTGAATGGTAGTAGTGGGTACCTACTGGGCAAGCACAAGCTAACAATACAACACAAGTTAAAAAATACTAAATGGGTTAAACACTTGGTTTATTTTTCAAAAATAATTATGATTGCGCATATTATACCTACCGTTGATGGTCTAGAGAAAATATATATGCTTAAAAAGACAATTTACGCCGAGAATATTACGTTCCCGTTACAGTGAATTGTTATTCATCAGCATTATCCAAAAACTAACTTTTAACACATATATTTTTAAATTACAACTGAACAAACTTAATGCACGGAGAATATTGAACGGACAGGTATTTTAGCTTAACAGTAATAAAGCTCAAGAAGTCCCTAGTTAGAGATATATAAAACCAGTTTCAAACTAATTTTACGAAATGTCTTCATTTTTACAACCAGCCAAAAAAATCATGTCTATTATTCAATTGTTTGTTTCTAGGTAAACACGAGCGAAGTGCAAGATTGGATGAAAAACCCGACCCCTATCTCTGAGTATAAAGAGAAGTCCTGCAAGAGTTGGCTGCCGAGTGCCTGCAGTCCCACCTTCTGCGCAAGAACTGCTGAGCACAACAATGTAAGAGTATTCTTAGATGCCTACACTTTTTAGTAGAGCACTCTTTCTAGGGACCCGGACACCCGGGTATGTCCTAAAACTGCGACCAGCACCACCCGAGGATAGGCAGCAGCGTCCTATTAGTACACAGTGAACGTACTGCGTTCCCCAAGCGTGGAGATTATGGCAACACCCCTCTCTAAGAGGGATGCCTTTGTCCAGCAGTGAACGTTTAATGGCTGCTGATGGGTATGTGAACTCTAGAATGAGTACACTCTTTCTAGAGTGGTTATGGTTGCGTTATCATCAACAGCCAGAACACGTCCACTGCTGAACCAATGGACGACCTCTTCAGGAAACGCACGCAGACCACACCTTAGTGCAGTGTACTTGCAATCAAGTGGCGGATTAACCCTAAGAAAAGTAACGCAAGTGTGTACAGGCGTCAGGAAGTTCAGGGGCACGTGATTAAATGCTACTATATTTATAGTCAATGCTAGTGATGAATCTGAACCTGAACATTGCTAATGTTAATGTTGTCTTTTGTTTTAGTGGAACTACTACATGACGGTTTGCGGAACCTGCCCGAGAACCTACCCGTGGCTCGGAAACCCTCTGGGACAATAAGATGGACGGTGCAACACTATTGTTATAGTCGAACTTTTATCAAGACAGACTAGAATGACATTACCAATGTTTGCCACATTTTTATTAAATAAAAATTGTGCTGTGGTAAAATACAATGTCTATTCACTCAGTCCAGTTTAGTGAACTTTTTTGATGTTTTCACATTATAATTCGCGTGAGGTGAATAACATGTGAGGTCGCGGATTCAAACCCCGGGCCCGTACCAATGAGCTCTTTGGTGCTTATGAACGGAATTTTCAAACCACTGGCTTTCCGGTGAAGGAAAACATCGTGAGGAAACCTGCATACGTACGGAGAAGAAATTCATTGGCGTATGTGAATCCACCAACCCGCACTGGGCCAGCGTGGTGGATATGGCCCAATCACCCTTTCGGCGGTAGGCTAAAAGTCCAGCGGTGGACTCTTAAAAGGCTGATTATGATGATTATGATGGACATTTTAGTATTCCAACCCTCAATATTTGCCAAAAAAAACATTCACATGTTAGGAAATGTTTTTATCACCGCCGAAAATTCCATTGAAAGACCACTTTACAATACCTATACCTAAAGGTTTCAAAACCTATAGGTATTGAAACATAATTTTAAAAACAATGTGTAGTACATCATCCAGTGGTACGAAAAAGATCTAAGGTCTACTTCAATTATGATCGACCAGTTTCTATTTATCCTGGCTCCACACGATTAGCGTTAGTTTGCCAGTGTCAAGTATAATAATGAATATATTTTTCATTTCCCCGCGTTCGATTTGAAAAGCAGAGTATTTTATTCGATAGACACTATTTTTTCACTCTGCTTCAAGTCCCTAAACATCTCGTAAGAAAAAGATTTTTTTCAACCCTTGGTAAACGCAATTACCTATACCCACTACCCACCGCTACTTTATGCTGTTTTCATCGCTGAATGCTTTTAAAGGATTATTTTTAACTAGCTTCCGCCCGCGGCTTTGCCCGCGTTGTTCTAGGGAAAAATTATGAAGTTCTCAGCAAAAAGCTTTATTTTAGGATGCTACTAAATACGTTTTATGTATTTCATCCTGGATATTGATGGTCGGTAGGTACACGGTGCTTTATGAGCAGGAGATCTAAAGTTAAATTCCTGGCCTGGCTGGGCCGCTTGCGGCCCAGCGTACCACGTGACTTAGAAAGTTTTATTTTTTATTTTTTGTACGTCACTTGTGCTTGACACTCGCCCTCGCGGGCCGCTTGCGGCCCAGCGAACCACGCAACCTAGAAAGTTTTTTTTTCTTTTTTGTACGTCACTTGTGCTTGACACTCGCCCTCGCGGGCCGCTTGCGGCCCAGCGAACCACGCAACCTAGAAAGTTTTTTTTTTCTATTTGGTAAGTCACTTGTGCTTGACACTCGCCCTCGCGGGCCGCTTGCGGCCCAGCGAACCACGCGACCTAGAAAGTTTTTTTTTTTCTTTTTTATACGTCACTTGTGCTTGACACTTGCCCTCGCGGGCCGCTTGCGGCCCAGCGAACCGAGCAACCTAGAATTTTTTTTTTCTTTCTTTTTTTACGTCACTTGAGCTTGACACTCGCCCTCGCGGGCCCGCTTGCGGCCCAGCAAACCGGGCGACCTAGAAAGTATTTTTTTCTATTTGGTAAGTCACTTGTGCTTGACACTCGCCCTCGCGGGCCGCTTGCGGCCCAGCGAACCACGCGACCTAGAAAGTTTTTTTTTTCTTATTTGTACGTCACTTGTGCTTGAGACTCGCCCTCGCGGGCCGCTTGCGGCCCAGCGAACCACGCAACCTAGAAAGTTTTTTTTTAATTTTTTGTACGTTACTTGTGCTTGACACTCGCCCTCGCGGGCCGCTTGCGGCCCAGCGAACCGGGCGACCTAGAAAAAGTTATTATTTTCTTTTTGGTAAGTCACTTGTGCTTGACACTCGCCCTCGCGGGCCGCTTGCGGCCCAGCGAACCGCGCGACCTAGAAAGTTTTTTTTTCTATTTGGTAAGTCACTTGTGCTTGACACTCGCCCTCGCGGGCCGCTTGCGGCCCAGCGAACCACGCGACCTAGAAAGTTTTTTTTTTCCTTTTTTGTACGTCACTTGTGCTTGACACTCGCCCTCGCGGGCCGCTTGCGGCCCAGCGAACCGTGCGACCTAGAAAGTTTTTTTTTCTATTTGGTAAGTCACTTGTGCTTGACACTCGCCCTCGCGGGCCGCTTGCGGCCCAGCGAACCACGCGACCTAGAAAGTTTTTTTTTTCCTTTTTTGTACGTCACTTGTGCTTGACACTCGCCCTCGCGGGCCGCTTGCGGCCCTGCGAACCACGCAACCTAGAAAGTTTTTTTTTTTGTACGTCACTTGTGCTTGACACTCACCCACGCGGGCCGCTTGCGGCCCAGTGAATCGCGCGACCTAGAAAGTTTTTTTTTTTTTGGTTAGTCACTTGTGCTTGACACTCGCCTTCTAGAATACCACGCAATCTAGTTTTTTTTTTTTGTACGTCACTTGTGCTTGACACTCGCCCTCGCGGGCCGCTTGCGGCCCAGCGAACCACGCAACCTAGAAAGTTTTTTTTTTCTTTTTGTACGTCACTTGTGCTTAACTAACACTCACGGGCCGCTTGCGGCTTGCTAAATCTGTTAAACAGTCATCAAGTTGAGTGATTGAAATTATCCTACAGGAACTTACATATTGTCGGTATAAAATAGCCTTAGTTTTAATCCAGGGAATATTCTACCTCCATACCAAATTTCATCGAAATCCGTTAAACAGTCTCAGAGTTGAGTGATTGATGTTATACTACAGGAACCATAGATTTTTTCCGGGTAAAAATAACTCATGTGATAGTCCAAGGAATATTGTACCTTCGTACCAAATTTCATCAAAATCCGTTAATTTAGGGAATATGCTACCTCCATACCAAATTTCATCGAAATCCGGAGTTAAGTGTTCAAAGTTATCCTACAGGAACCACTCATTTTCCCAGGATCAGAATTAGGTTGTTATAATATTATTCAGTGTATAATCCACCTCCATACCAATTTCATCAAAATCTGTTTAACAGTTACAAAATTGTGTGATTGAAGGAACTTTAAAATTTTCCGGGATACAAAGTATTGTGTGTTTTAATATGGCTCCTTGTCTATTTCTTTACCAAATTTCATATTTATTTGTTGAGCCGTTGTGAAAAAGAATGATTATACCATCCCACGGGAACTGTCAAATTTTCCAGGATAAAAAGTGGCTTGTGTTGCAATGTTGCGGCTTGCCTGTTTCTATACCGAATTTCATACTTATTTGTTGAGCCGTTGTGGAGATTTGTGTAATTGAAATTATCCTACAGGAACCGTGCATTTTTTCGGGACAAAAAGTAGCCTATGTGTTAATCCAGGGTATAAGCTATATACATTCTAAATTTCATCTTAATCGGACCAGTAGTTTCGGCGGTGACTTCAGCCAAACATACACACTTACACACTTACCCACTTACACACTTACACACAAACTTTCGCATTTATAATATTAGTAAGATTTATCTATCGATCGAAATAATCTCCTACTGGTTGGTTAGGTAGGTAGGTATATTTCTACTGAACTTGATTATCGATTTCGATAAAGTTTAAAAAATCTAGATCAAACACGATAAAGAAAATACTTCATTTAGGTACTTAGTTTCGTCAGTGTTATTATAATTATCAATCGTTATCAAATCTGAATATAGGTAAGTAGGTACATACATAAAAGATAATATAATTTAACAGAAAAATAGGATAACTGACAATTTTTTTTTTTGATTGTAAGTATATCGTCAAGGCAAAACTTATATCCGTAAACTGGTAACTGGTTCGTAGCTGGTTTTCATAAAGAAGTTATTATAGTTTCACAAATATTTCTGATCATTCGGAACTTAATACAAGTACCCTTAGTACAAATTTTGATAGTATTCGAAAACTTTTTTTGTTTTCGTATTGTTCCATACATTGCTGGGCTAAAAGGTATTCGAAAACTTTTTTCGTATAAGAGTGAAGCAATCTATACCGCCGATTTTAGTTCCACCACGTTAGATTAACTCCACGGCACGTCCGATAGACGCGCTTTACTAAAATGTATGGAACAATACGAAAACGAAAAAAGTTTTCGAAAACTATCAAATTTGGGACTAAACGTACAGGTGCTCTTATAGATGACAAATATATTCGACTAGCTTCCGCCCGCGGCTTTGCCCGCGTTGTTCTAGGGAAAAATTATGAAGTTCTCAGCAAAAAGCTTTATTTTAGGATGCTACTAAATACGTTTTATGTATTTCATCCTGGATATTGATGGTCGGTAGGTACACGGTGCTTTATGAGCAGGAGATCTAAAGTTAAATTCCTGGCCTGGCTGGGCCGCTTGCGGCCCAGCGTACCACGTGACTTAGAAAGTTTTATTTTTTATTTTTTGTACGTCACTTGTGCTTGACACTCGCCCTCGCGGGCCGCTTGCGGCCCAGCGAACCACGCAACCTAGAAAGTTTTTTTTTCTTTTTTGTACGTCACTTGTGCTTGACACTCGCCCTCGCGGGCCGCTTGCGGCCCAGCGAACCACGCAACCTAGAAAGTTTTTTTTTTCTATTTGGTAAGTCACTTGTGCTTGACACTCGCCCTCGCGGGCCGCTTGCGGCCCAGCGAACCACGCGACCTAGAAAGTTTTTTTTTTTCTTTTTTATACGTCACTTGTGCTTGACACTTGCCCTCGCGGGCCGCTTGCGGCCCAGCGAACCGAGCAACCTAGAATTTTTTTTTTCTTTCTTTTTTTACGTCACTTGAGCTTGACACTCGCCCTCGCGGGCCCGCTTGCGGCCCAGCAAACCGGGCGACCTAGAAAGTATTTTTTTCTATTTGGTAAGTCACTTGTGCTTGACACTCGCCCTCGCGGGCCGCTTGCGGCCCAGCGAACCACGCGACCTAGAAAGTTTTTTTTTTCTTATTTGTACGTCACTTGTGCTTGAGACTCGCCCTCGCGGGCCGCTTGCGGCCCAGCGAACCACGCAACCTAGAAAGTTTTTTTTTAATTTTTTGTACGTTACTTGTGCTTGACACTCGCCCTCGCGGGCCGCTTGCGGCCCAGCGAACCGGGCGACCTAGAAAAAGTTATTATTTTCTTTTTGGTAAGTCACTTGTGCTTGACACTCGCCCTCGCGGGCCGCTTGCGGCCCAGCGAACCGCGCGACCTAGAAAGTTTTTTTTTCTATTTGGTAAGTCACTTGTGCTTGACACTCGCCCTCGCGGGCCGCTTGCGGCCCAGCGAACCACGCGACCTAGAAAGTTTTTTTTTTCCTTTTTTGTACGTCACTTGTGCTTGACACTCGCCCTCGCGGGCCGCTTGCGGCCCAGCGAACCGTGCGACCTAGAAAGTTTTTTTTTCTATTTGGTAAGTCACTTGTGCTTGACACTCGCCCTCGCGGGCCGCTTGCGGCCCAGCGAACCACGCGACCTAGAAAGTTTTTTTTTTCCTTTTTTGTACGTCACTTGTGCTTGACACTCGCCCTCGCGGGCCGCTTGCGGCCCTGCGAACCACGCAACCTAGAAAGTTTTTTTTTTTGTACGTCACTTGTGCTTGACACTCACCCACGCGGGCCGCTTGCGGCCCAGTGAATCGCGCGACCTAGAAAGTTTTTTTTTTTTTGGTTAGTCACTTGTGCTTGACACTCGCCTTCTAGAATACCACGCAATCTAGTTTTTTTTTTTTGTACGTCACTTGTGCTTGACACTCGCCCTCGCGGGCCGCTTGCGGCCCAGCGAACCACGCAACCTAGAAAGTTTTTTTTTTCTTTTTGTACGTCACTTGTGCTTAACTAACACTCACGGGCCGCTTGCGGCTTGCTAAATCTGTTAAACAGTCATCAAGTTGAGTGATTGAAATTATCCTACAGGAACTTACATATTGTCGGTATAAAATAGCCTTAGTTTTAATCCAGGGAATATTCTACCTCCATACCAAATTTCATCGAAATCCGTTAAACAGTCTCAGAGTTGAGTGATTGATGTTATACTACAGGAACCATAGATTTTTTCCGGGTAAAAATAACTCATGTGATAGTCCAAGGAATATTGTACCTTCGTACCAAATTTCATCAAAATCCGTTAATTTAGGGAATATGCTACCTCCATACCAAATTTCATCGAAATCCGGAGTTAAGTGTTCAAAGTTATCCTACAGGAACCACTCATTTTCCCAGGATCAGAATTAGGTTGTTATAATATTATTCAGTGTATAATCCACCTCCATACCAATTTCATCAAAATCTGTTTAACAGTTACAAAATTGTGTGATTGAAGGAACTTTAAAATTTTCCGGGATACAAAGTATTGTGTGTTTTAATATGGCTCCTTGTCTATTTCTTTACCAAATTTCATATTTATTTGTTGAGCCGTTGTGAAAAAGAATGATTATACCATCCCACGGGAACTGTCAAATTTTCCAGGATAAAAAGTGGCTTGTGTTGCAATGTTGCGGCTTGCCTGTTTCTATACCGAATTTCATACTTATTTGTTGAGCCGTTGTGGAGATTTGTGTAATTGAAATTATCCTACAGGAACCGTGCATTTTTTCGGGACAAAAAGTAGCCTATGTGTTAATCCAGGGTATAAGCTATATACATTCTAAATTTCATCTTAATCGGACCAGTAGTTTCGGCGGTGACTTCAGCCAAACATACACACTTACACACTTACCCACTTACACACTTACACACAAACTTTCGCATTTATAATATTAGTAAGATGATATCAATTATGATATCATCGATATGATATTAAGAATTTTAAGCTTATTAAAGCTTAAAATTCTTAATAAGCTCAAAGTCGCACGAGATAAAGAGAGGGCTATGCTCGGGGTTTCACTACGAGATCGAATCAGAGATGAGGAATAGACGAACAAAAACTACCGAGATAGTCCACTAGATTAGCAAGTTGAAGTGGCAGTGGGCAGGACAGCACGCAGAACAGATGGCCGATGGAGCCGAAAAGTTCTTGAATGGAGACCACGGACCGGTAAACGCAGCGTAGGACATCTATCCACAAGATGGATAGACGACCTAAAAGAGACTGCAGGGAAACGCTGGATGCAGGCTGCTTCCAACCGGTCCTTTAAGAGATCGATGGGGAGGCCTATGTCCAGTTTGTCCAGCAGTGAATGTCCTATGGCTGAAATGGTGATGATGGTACGAAAAAAGGAAAGAAAAAACATTTACATATTGAAATAAAAACAATTATTTGTCGTTTTACTTTAGAGTGTGCAAGAAGTTTGACGCTTGCACGTTTAACCGTTTTTACAATAGAGCAAATACAAAAATTTCACTCAGAAAAATATAAACAACAGTATTTAATACATTTACTTTATTAAATTTACATCAAATAGTAACTATATTATCGTAATTTAAGTTGGTAAATACTAGCCATAGCAATGAGAAGAAAACAGTCAAAGTACAATACCTATCACTATGTTACAAAAGACAGCAAAATATACTTTCGAGTATATTAACACAAAGTCTCAACTCTAAAATCCTAATATTAAGAACCTTAATTTTGGTGATACTATTGACACTTAATTCTATGACAGTAACGATATAGTAAAAACTTACAGACACATTCTAATACATTGGCAATTTTCGAATTACATGGACTAAAACATCTACAAAGTAATGTACAGTATATTTCTATAAAATATTTACATTTAACCTATAGAGTATTACAAACAAATTGTCGTAGAACGTGGAAAACTACACGATTGAAATTGTACCAAAGCTATTAGGATCTAATTCAATAAATTACAAAAAAATATTTACAACAGACTTTCCTAATAAATTCCTTTAATTCAAAATTAAACCAACAAAGCCGGAACTGGAGTTAGAGACTTTTCATGCAAACTTGAAACTTGGTAAGTACACTTATAATGAATTTCTTATATAATGGTTTACTATTTTGGAAAACGAAAATAAATGAGGTGAAGAACAAAACCTCACTTTTCCACTTTTGAAATTTTTTTATTTTTTTTTTCTTTGGGCAAAAAATGATACATTTTTGAAGCATGTAAGTAAATCCTTGTCAAAAACACCTCTTTTCCTATATAAAATTTCATTTGAAATCGAGAGTTTCGAACAAAACCACACTTTTCCGTTGAAAAAGAGAAATTCCGTCGAGACATTTTTATGTATTCTCTCAAATTTTAAAAACTGGAAATGTGAGATTTTGTTCTTCATCTCCTCAAATAAACTTTTTTAGGCTTTTTCAAACTCCGGTACCGTCAAGGGGCTCAATCGAAATCCCTATGAGGTAGAAAATTAAACGCTTCATTAGAATAGTTATTAGAAGATAAAATGTTGCTTCATTAAAAAAATATGTATACGTCTTGAAATACCTATAGTCTCTGTTATGTAATTTTTCGTCGAATTCAAAATTCCAAAAGAGAAAAGGACAAAATCATTTGCGAAGCCAATCCTGATCTACACGTTTATTAATTAATCGATAAGCTTTTTTTTTTATGGTAGTTATATTCGAAATTACGAATTTTTTATTTGATTAACTAAATGGAACTAGAGTTTAATCAAACTTGTCGTTCAAAAATCAATAGGTGTTATATATGATACATATTGATTTATTACGTTGTATAGCTAGTATCTATAATGGGAAACAAGAAAAGTATACCTATGTTAAAATCGAAAATTGGTCCGACTATCGGTGAGCCTTCTGTCTCTTTCTTTTAACAAATAACAATAAATATCATCAAAATAATTGTGACATAATTTGACAACATAATCGGCTATTTTGAATTGTCCATGCTTGCGAGAAAGGGACGGAGAGCTCCCAGATGTGCTATCTAGTGAACCGCTTTCCTCTCTTACATTTATGTAGTTAGGTACTTTTCGTTACTTCGATCTTTAACACAATTAAAATATTGTTCACTATAGAAGTCTATTTTTAAATGAGCACAATCCAATCAATTTTTATGTTAATTCATTAATTAATTTACTGACAGTCAGTACACAATACATCACCTCTGAGTCTAGAAGCTTAACATTTTACACAAGTGTTGCTTATATAAAGAAAATGAGGCGACGAAGGATTTCTAAAAATTCAACTCCTAAGGGGTATTAAAATTTGTAGTTCGTCATTTTAAAAGTTAGAAACATGGTCGCGGTCAAACGTTAGCCTAGTCCGATGTAAAAAAAATATGGAATTTGATACTTAGACTTCTGTTTATAAGTAAAAGTTTGTTGTATCATCGCTTTTTAAACTGATTCCCTAAGCGGGTTAAATAGATGATGAAAGTTTACATAAACATTCGTAATTTTTTGAAATAAGAAACGTGGAAGTTGGTACTTAAACTTCTATTTATAAGTAAAAGTTTGTTGTATCATAGTTTGTTTCAAAACTTATTTACCCCCTAAGGGGGTTCAATAGAAGATGAAAGTTAGCATGAACGTTGGTCATTTTTTGAAGTTAGAAACGTAAAAGTTGGTATTTAGGTTTCTGTTTACAAATAAAAGTCAGCCGTAAAAGAGTTATTAGGAATTTATCCACTAAAGGAGTTAAATAGGGGATGGAAGTTTAAGCTTCGTCATTCCTTATTTAATTAATGGGAATTCCGGGATACGGCTCGTGGAGTATAAAATCCTTGGATTTTTGTCATTTTAACATTTTATATTTTCCAAATAAATAAAAAAAATATATATAAATAAATATTCGGGATATTTTTGCACACACGGTCATCTGACCCCAAACTAAGCAAAGCTTGTGATATGGCTGCCAGAGACTGATATACATACATATATAGGTTTAAATACATACTTAAATACAAGAATACCATTATTAAAAAATTACTAGCTATACAAACGTCATAATTATGTACAAGGCAAAGATTTTGTATTAGTAGTTTTATCTATTCAAGGTATCTACCGGCCAACTCTCTTATTTTTATCGTGACAACTTTCAATTTTAATTGATGACAGTACCTAAGTAAAAAAAATTACTTCCAGAGGTTACAATCTAACCTTAAATTGAAACTTAAAAATATATTTACAGTAGTAAATAAATTAAGTTTTAAAGCCTTTAAACCTAAATCATTAAATATTAACAGAAATAACTATTTACATGTTTGTACATAATAAAAATTAAATAAGTTAGTAATACTGTAAATAAAATTAAAGCTTACTTTTAGAAAATAAATCAGTTTTAATTTAAGGAACCCTTAAAATCAAATCAGTCATTGAATGGTGTAACTAAATTTATCCATAGCAATATTATAAAATAACATCTATTTGCACTTTTGAATGTTAATGAAATACTTACGCAAGTAAAAATTAAAAAAAAATACCTACTTCAGATCTGAACGCTTTAGGTAGAAGGGATTTCTACTCCGAAAAATTCACAAGTCAACATCAAACCTTCGATCAAAATAAAATGAATGGACGGGCCCAGAAGAAGCGCATTTTTGAAGATTACAAAATGACCGCCGGCGCTCACTTCGTTTCAGTCGGTCTCTAGCCGTAGGAAGTGCAACACGTGAGTTAAAAACGAAGTTTGTGTGCGTGGATGACCCCACAAAAATGTATTTTTTTTCTTTTAGGCAAGCGTGCCCCTTCATGGACCAGATCATTGTTTAACATCAGGCGAACGGTTAAGCGTAAGCCTATTTTTAACCGACTTCAGAAGGAGGTTATCAATTCGACTGTATGTTTATTTTTTGTATGTTTGTTACGCGATTACACCGCCAATTATAAATTGATTTTAATTTTTTTTTTTTTTTGTTTGGAAGGAAATTTTTCAGAGATGGTCCCATATACATTTTATCGACATTGACTCAACGCTTTTTGAAAAAAAATCTAAGACAAAAACCAACGAAGTGCAATGTACAGTGCCACCAACTTAGCTGTTCAGGTGGGCAAAATTATTAACTAGTTTATTCTTGATAATTTTCTTAGGTGGCAATACTTTGTTCTTCACTACCAACGCTGTCAACTGAACAACTATTTTATTGGATCGGTTGAAATTGCTATGACTTCTCCCTCCGGCTCGTTTGCGACTTGGTGGCCGCGTTTCTCTAAGATTACATGGATGTCTTCTGCTTCTGGTCTCGCACGCGCATCCATGTCCTAAGTTGAACAAGTTACTTGCATCTCATGTGCATGACCCATGAGATTACAAAAAGTACCAAAAATCTAATGGAAAGTATACATTTTACTCTTAAAACGTTAAAAAACGTTTGTTGTATTTTAATTTGTATGTTGTTATTGTTCTTATAACCCCCCCCCCCCTAGCTTTTACTTTATTATTATTTCTTAGTTAATCCGCAGTAACATTACATATTCTGTGAAAATTTCAACTGGCTTTATTACGGTTAAAAAGATACAGCTGTTTAAATGTAGGACAGACGGACGGACAGATAGCGTATGCTTAGTAATAGGGTCCCGTTTACACAATGACAATATAACCACTTGACTGCTAATCCTTTACACCGCCGCAAGCCAAAGGTTCTAAAATGTCAACCTAAACTGTTGAGTCTGCAATCACAAGCGTCGAGTCGCGTCGAGTCTCCAATCACAAGCTGCCCCCCGTGACAGACGTGTTTTTTTTTTTTTTTTTTTTTTAATAGTAGATAGGCTTGCGCTTGGCCGCCATCTCGCCTGATGTTAAGCGACGATGCGGTCTACGATGGAGCACGCTTGCCTAGAAGAAACCGATTCACTCTCGACTTGAAGACACCCAGATTGTAACTGACGGGGAAAACCCATTCATCTGCTTCATTTTGCAGAAGGGAATTTTGACTACATGCTCGATCAAGTGGCTATATTATCTTTGCGTTTACACTATTTGTAACCCTAATAAAATAGAGGTTGGCTTAAACCGGTCACTTTTCATCACCGTTGACTGCCAACCTTCACTAGTTGGAGAGGCACCCTAAGAAAAAGAAGGTCACAGGTACATCTCAGTTGCATACGTGGTGGTCCCTTTTGAAGCGGCATATCTCGCACTGCACCTTGCAGCACCAGACGAACCGACATTTGCACTTCTCCTCGTGGTCTCTCACGCGGGTCTGGTAGCCGCGGCCGCAGCACAGCAGTCGGCAGCCGTCCAGCCCAGCTGACGTGCGATTGCAAGTGCGGCCTCGCGTGCCCAGGATACCTAGCCTGGAAGATACATAATCAATCATTACAAATCATTATCTGCCTATCACAAGACTATCACAAGATGGACTGACGAGCTAAACCGTTTACACCCTTGGGGACGGAACCCTAAAAATTATGCGTAAGATCCCAACTTTTCTCTCTCTCTCTCTCTCTCTCTCTCTCTCTCTTTCTCTCTCTCTCTATCTCTGAGAGAAGGTCTGTGTCCCAGCAGTGGGAAAATGAGAGGCTGATATCGATTATACATTTGCTATATTCAAAAGTGTTAAAAACCGCTGTGGCTCTTAAGAATTACTACAGTGTAACAACAATATGTCGATGACTTTTGTTCATCTACAGATCTCCTCATTTCTGATTCGATCTCGTAAAGAAACCCCGAGCATAGCCCTCTCCATCCAAAGAGACCGCAGGGAAACGCTGGATGCAGGCTGTTTCCATTCGGCCCTTTTGAAGGACGATGGGGAGGCCCATGTCTAGTAGTGGACGTCTTACAGCGGAAATGATGATCAGCCTATCGTGTTTCCACTGCTGGGTCACAGGCCTTCTCTCAGAGAGAGGATAGGCTGCAATCCACCATGCTTGTCCAGAGCATGTTTGGTGAATGTCATAATTGTTTAAACTTTTTGAGGTTCTTGGACATACCGGTTTCCTCACGACGTTTTCCTTCACCTTTGTTGAACGATGGCATCGAAACTGCACATAATTTATTAAAGTACTAAATTAAGGCATTGGTGCAGGACCGAGGATCGAACCGGGTGCCGTCAGATTGTAAAGCGCACATGCTACCGATTGACCACCATCGCTCAATCATTTAATTTTATTGTGACACTAAAGTAGCAGTACAGTTCAGATAATGAAACTTCGGGATCTCGAATTAGTTTGAGCTGTATTTCGGGAACCAACGTCTTCTCACATATACAGGGTTACGCAGAAAGAGTGTAACAAGACGAAAGGAGAACATTGTACTCATTACTATGAACAAGTTTTTTCTATGGGGCTGACCCTAAAATCGCAAAAATTTACAGACACTCAGATGGGTACAATATACAATTATACATACTTTAAACTGTAAACGACGATATGTGGAAAAAAGCGGGGTATTGTAAGTTTAACGTGTGTATATGTGTGTTTATTTGTGGTATCGTAGCACCCAAATTGCTAAACTGGTTTCAATTTAGTTTTTTTGTTTGAAAGCAGTGCTCGAAATGGACCGGAGCGCACCGGAATGGCGTTCCGGTTCGTGAAATCACCATTCCGTTTCGTAAAGGAAGCCGAAGACTCCTTACTCGTCGGTCAAGGCGTTTAGGCTACAGGAGGTACCACAGGAACCCAGAAACATACTTCTATACAACCCAAAAAGATTACCCTCCTTCTTGGACAGTCGGTTAAAAGTTCGCAAGGTTTGAAGGGAAATGCGTGAGTAAGTCCAATTCGAGCACTGTTTGAAAGGTGATTTGATTGAAAGTTTTCTGAGCTATGATTATAGAAAATCTGTTCATCCGTTTGAAAACAGAATCCTTGCTTCTACTATTAAGCCATATGTGGCAATCAAGCTAACGGGCCGCCTGATAGTAAGCAATCTCCATCGCTTATGGATTACTATAACATCACAGATACGTTGCTGACCTAGATTCTATTTAATAACCCTTTTTCATTGATTTTCAGTTTTGTCAAACAACAAAAGAAGGTGCGTTATATTTATAATACTTACTCTTCATTAGGTTCACAGTAGTCTGGCGAGTCTTCTAAGTACACCAAGTCAGTTTTGTTCGGTTTCTTCATGTCAGGATGTATCGGACGTATCTTCCTTATGTTCTTGCCTCTCTTTCTTTCTACGACCTGTAATTTTTTTTCATTCGGTTAATACAACATCGTGAGGAAACGACCATGATATATCCAAAATATCAACCTCAAGTTCAAAAACGTGACATTCACCAACATGCACTGGACCAGAATGGTGGATTAGGGCCCAACATATCTCTCTCTCTCTCTCTCTGAGAGAAGGCTGTATCCCAGGAGTGGGAAAATGATAGGCTGATGATAAATTACCATGTTCAATATTATACCGTATATCATTTTCGTCTTACATAATTGCCTACTTAGGCAATTATGTAAGACGAAAATGATTAGTACTTACTAACTCATACGAAGAGTTATTAAGTTAGAATCACAACCGTCATATATGTATATCTGTTAGCTGCTCACTTGCTTACCTTGACATGCGAAGCGCCTTCATATCTCGTGGCCAGAGCATCGCCAACGATCCTCAGTTGCGGCAGGCGTCGCCAGCAGACTCGAACCGAGCAAGAGCCAGACATGCCGTGGCATTTGCATACGCGCTGCATTCTGCCTCGAACTGACTGGAGACAAACAAAATTTACAATGAAAGCCTACCCGTTGGTGGGGTACTGCAAATACTGGATTGGACACACTGATACCGATCCATAAGTTGCTATGGGTTAACAAGGACGCTCCGAGAGGCCTGCGGGAAACATTTGGTCTTATTACAAGGGAATTACTTACATAGTAAGTAAGATTAAGCCGGTTACTCCGACTATAGTTTTAACCGCATTCGGTGGTATTTTTCTAAATGAGAAATAAGGGACAAAACGATTTTGATCTATAGAGAACTCATAACATCTGCTCTATACAGACATAAAGAAACTGGGGATAAGTACGTAATTTTTTTTAACGAAGTAGTTGCTATAAATGTGAAACGTGAAGGCTCATTGGAGAAAAAACCAAAAAGAATATTGGCTAACAAATATGGTGAATTATGTCAGAGCACAATGATGCTGAAGATAGCAGAACAGAAAAGCTTGGATAAATTGTCTGCACACAATACATGTCATGAGGTCCAACCCAACAAACAAATCTTACCTTACCAGCAGCCAGTAACCAGGGAACACAGTTTTCTTTAAAGTTAGTTTTTCACCACTGAGCAGGACATAGGATTTACATCTGCAATAACCATGCAATATCATAACAACTTACCCTCCGTCCAGCCTCGTTATTATGAAGGTTTACTAAACCCTCATCAGAGGTTTTATCTTCTTTGGAATCCACAAAATCTCGGCTGTACATCTCTCCATATCTTATATCCTGAAAAATTATATATTTTTTTAAATAAAATAAAATAAATAACAATCAAAACAACACTTTTTTCTTTCATCTCATCTACCAAAAACAAACAGTAATTTAATTATCACGTTCAGTGTCTTTGAGAAAACGATTCAAGATCTAAATGTATACTGGCGTATTGATTAATAAAACCTCTAGTATAGTATATTTCTCTATGATAAAACCTACCATCTCTTCTATACACTTGTCTTAAGGTGGCATTTCTTCAGCAGACAGCAATAAAAGAACTGTTAAACACAGTATCACAAAATAAATATGTGCGGGAATAGAGGTAAGGAGGACATTAATGTATTCCTAGGTTGAATCTTTTCATGTCGTTAGTTGCTTTGCTACGGCGAAAGGTATATATTGATCTCAAATCGAATAAATTAAACGTTTACAATTTCAGATAATTCTTCAGAGAAAACTTGCTAATTTAAATGTACTGCAAATGAAAATTTGAAAGTGCAGAATTGCGTTCAGAGGATGCATCTGAGTATACATGATAATTTAAAGAATAATTACCTATTTTCGCAAACACCGTGTTAATTTACAATATTTACTCGGACTAGCTACAAGGACACAAAAACCATTTGAAATTTGAATTTCCCGCCATAGGTGAACATTGCACCTGAAATCTGAATGTAAGCCTAACACAAATGGTCACACTACACGCCACAGACAATAAAAGTGACGATCGAAAACCGTACTCCGTACACAGAGGTGATAATACTTAACAAAGGAGATTTAAGTCAATCCTAAATTGTTGATTGAGACTTGAGACATAAAGTTATCCATTTCCATACCTCAGAACAGCCTCCCCACTGCCAATGCCGTGGCGTCCGCTTCCGCACCCTGGAGTCACAGGAGCATTCGTTAAGCTCTCCTCGACTGCAAGCCCTTGCCACTGCATGGGTCAAAGAGGCAGCTGATAGAGCGTGGACGAACGCTGATTCGCGGGATTCTGTAATTAACAAAACACCATGTGTATAAAGTATAAAGAGCAATGGTGACCTAGCGGCCTAGCGGTAGCATCTGCGATTTACAATCTGATGGAACTCGGTTCCATCATCGCCCTGCACTATGACTTATTCACTACTTAAATAATATTTGTACAGTTTCGACGCCATCGCTCAAAAACGGCGAAAGAAAACATCGTGAGGAAACCGGTATGTCCAAGAACCTAAAAAAATCTGACATAATGACATTTACCAATATACACTGGGTTAGTATTGTCGATCCCGTGGTCTCATCTGAGGGAAAGCCTGCGTCCCAGCATTGGGAACATGGTACACTGATAATGATGTGTATAAAGATACTGAATAAAGTGGGAGGCCGGCCAAAACTACTAGGCACATAACCAATATCTATTGAGGTATAAAATACAAGGCTACACGGAACGGCTATAACAAGAGAAAAGAGCTAAAAGAAATACCTCTTATTATAATCACCATTTATGAACTACTTTCATTATGGGACCAACTATAGAATCATAAAAGCAGCTGTTGCAGTTTTCATTTCGAGTGTCAATGACATTTTCAATGGAACAGCTGATTTTTCTTTCGCGATTTCAGGGATGGTCTCATAATATAATTATATTCAAAGATCCGTTTATGAACTACTTTCATTATGGGACCAACTATAGAATCATAAAAGCAGCTGTTGCAGTTTTCATTTCGTCGAGTGTCAATGACATTTTCAATGGAACAGCTGATTTTTCTTTCGCGATTTCAGGGATGGTCTCATAATATAATTATATTCAAAGATCCGTTTATGAACTACTTTCATTATGGGACCAACTATAGAATCATAAAAGCAGCTGTTGCAGTTTTCATTTCGTCGAGTGTCAATGACATTTTCAATGGAACAGCTGATTTTTCTTTCGCGATTTCAGGGATGGTCTCATAATATATATTCAAAGATCCGTATTTATAAAGATAGCAAAATTTGATCATGAACAGGTTTTACTATGGGACCATCTTCATATCCCTAAAAAATACCATGGGATACTCTAGATAAATGTAGGTATAATAGAGATAATCATGCTCTTCAATCATCATCATTTCAGCAATAGAACGTCCACTGCTGTACATAGGCCTCCCCCATCGATACCCCCATGCTCTTCAATGATAAAGCATAATACGCAACCGTCTCTAATCTTAACCTTTAAATTCTACTCGTTTTATTTAAGTTTGGTAACAGGATTTTCTATTTACCCACTATTCTTAAAACAAAGCTTTGGATATCCAATCCCTTATTTACAGCAGCATTGTTTCTCAATATTCAAGGATCAAAAACAATCTATTCTTGTTTCCCGAAATATGTATCCAAAACACTTGCAAGTTCAAAGCATGCAGTGCTTTGAAGTCGGTAATGTCAGTATTATTTCTCGCATGTAATTCCGTAAACGGTCTTGCTTTGAACGGGGCGTCACTCATCAAATCTGTTTGTTTTGTGAATGGTCTTTAGTTTCATGGGAAGGGGTATAATGGAGATGTCTGTTCTTGAACTGGCAATTAAAACCACTATGGTCAGCGACGGTGACTCAGACGGTGGAACACGTTGATTTATAATTTTTAGAAGTAATTTATTTACTCCAGCCTTAAAGATGTGGGTTCATTGTAGTACTCAGGAAACAATAAGATCAGCAGGGAGTTTGAGCAGTCACATCACAAAATTATTTGAAGAGTTTTGATTTTTGGTCTGAGATTCTGTTATGTTTTTTTTTTAATATAGGTAATGGGACATAATTATTCAATCTAATAATATCCGTCTTTAGTTTTTCCATTTGTTATTTTCTGTTATTAGTGTTACAACCAGGATTACCACGTTTTTAGATAATCTCACCATCACTTCCCTCACTGTTAATGTCAAAATTGCCTCAACGACTAATAGGGCCGCAGCAAAGTAAAAAAAATTCATAACATACTTTCTTGAAGTCGAATGCTCAAAGGTCAAATTTCAAGAAAGAGAGAGCATAAGACGTCCGAGACTTAAATTTATCATCATCATTATCAATCTATCATGTTCCTACTGCTAGGACACAGGCCTTATCTCAGAGCGTGAGGATGGGCCAGTGCAGTTTGGATGCCCTCACTCAACGACTGTGAAGGAAAACATCGTGAGGAAACCGATATGACCAAGAACCTCAAAAGTTCAAAGACATAATATGATATTCAGACTTAAATTGCCTGGCAGCAATTAGTCTTTTTGCTGGACATAGGCCTCTCCCAAGGTACGCCACTAAGCCCGATCGTTAAATGTTTGCTTCCTCTGCCAGCGGCGTTACACCACTCCATTGATTCTTAGAGCATCAACGCTATGTTTGCTAAATCGTGGTCTCCACTCTAAAACACGACGTGGATATTCGTCAAAGAACCAGAGTCACCGACATAGCTGTTAAAATTTTAAAGTGGCAAGACTCGAAGTTGAAGTGGCAATGGGCAGGCCACATCGCTCGAAGAACCGATAACCGATGGGGAAGAAAGGTTCTTGAGTGGAGACCACGAACCGGAAGACGCAGCGTAGGTAGGCCTCCCACTAGATGGACTGACGACATAGTGAGAGTCACTGGCATCCAGTGGATGCAAAAGGCAGGCTGTCGTTCAGTGTGGAGGTTAAAGGGGGAGGCCTATTTCAGCAGTGGATGTCTTCTGGCTGATGATGATGATGATGATGACTCCAAAACACGTCTACACCAAAGGTTCTGTGACAGATATGACGATCCCACTGCTACTTCGTCTTACTAATACGATGAGCTGTCGTATTAGTAAGCTGAGGCAAAAATTTCGTTTTGTAAGACAGTACTCGATGATTTTAGTAAAAAATGCGATACGACTTAAACAGTAACTAAAATTCGCTGAAACTTTTGAGGTTACCTCTACCCAACAGGAAGGAAGCATTATCAAAAATGCTGATTCGAAGACAGATCCTTTCCTATTATGCTTAGATTCCGGCAAATTTGAACTGATACAACAAATACCGCGTCCAAAACTTAATTTCATAGAAATACATCACTTCGTGGACACGACTGTTTATTTTCCAGTGTCGATAACTGATCTCAGCATGCACACGTTGACTGAACCGCTCATGGTGTTTATTGTAAACTATTAACAAAGAACCAGTAGAAGATGAACTTTCAGACGAGTATGGAAGTGAATACAAGTCTGATGATATTATGGAAAGGAATGGATCTAAGTAGCTGGTTCGTTAAGTTTTGGTCAATGACCTGATTTTGACTAATATTTAACACACGTTTATGGACCTTTTAGGTGTGTCTAAAGTTGTGGATGAATTAAATTAGAATGATATTTTAACCTATATATTTTAATTACTTTCTTCAAGAAATGGTTGATCAATCGATGTCAGATGCCTTGTTTTCGATTTGGCATTGTAAGAGTTCCACGGTAATGGTATCTCCATAGTGTAGACAAATCGGAATTAATTCTAAAATAACGGAGATATCACATAATAAATTAACAGTTCACACTGATATCACACTATTGAAATAAATGCAAGTTTTTGTGTGTAATTAAAATGATATTTTAACCTATATATTTTAATTACTTTCTTCAAGAAATGGTTGATCAATCGATGTCAGATGCCTTGTTTTCGATTTGGCATTGTAAGAGTTCCACGGTAATGGTATCTCCATAGTGTAGACAAATCGGAATTAATTCTAAAATAACGGAGATATCACATAATAAATTAACAGTTCACACTGATATCACACTATTGAAATAAATGCAAGTTTTTGTGTGTAATTAAAATGATATTTTAACCTATATATTTTAATTACTTTCTTCAAGAAATGGTTGATCAATCGATGTCAGATGCCTTGTTTTCGATTTGGCATTGTAAGAGTTCCACGGTAATGGTATCTCCATAGTGTAGACAAATCGTAATTAATTCTAAAATAACGGAGATATCACATAATAAATTAACAGTTCACACTGATATCACACTATTGAAATAAATGCAAGTTTTTGTGTGTATATGTATCCGCACTCAATTTCAGCAGCTGGACGGATTTCGATGAAATTTGATTTGGAGATAGCTTTAACACAATTTACCTACTTATTTTTACCCCAGAAATATAGGCTTTCCGGTATTGTTTGACTTTTGTATTATGATTATTGCTAAGTATATCTGCATATACTGACATAATATTATTATATTGTAATACATTTTTGTCATAATATTTTTAATTGAATAAATTATTATTTAATTTGAATTATGTACACATAATAATATTATTAAGATATACTGTTTATATAAGTTTATATACATCGTTGTAGAAAGTGTACTGGAGAAGTTTGACTTGTAACTATGGAGTTATTAATAAAGAATTGTATTGTATTTTATTTTATTGTATTGTATTGCATCTGCAGTATTTTTGTATTTTTTTCAGTTCTTATTTTTGTAATCTAATTAATTATTCTGTTTGAAATTCAATCAATTAATTATTATTTTATTATTTGTTATTTTCTTACTTATTTAGTTAAAACTGTATTTTCTTGTAAATTGCCATTTTATTAATAAATTTACTTACTTAACCGTGGGGGCCTTGCTATAGTTACTAATAATATAAGTACGTACAAACCCTCCGACTGTAGATGCAGTCAAAAGGTTTGCGAAATAAACATAGAAAAGACAATAGAAAATAAATTTACGACACTTACTAAATTTTAAAACCCCTCCAAAGATGTCAGTAGCATTCGTCACAGCGCTGCAGTTCCAACGGCTGTGCCGGAACTGATGCTGGCACTCTTCGAGAGCTTGCTCTGCACCGTTTTGGAGGACCTGGAAGATGATGAAGAAATCTGATTAGGAAGATTGGACATTAAACGTCATGGTGAGATAATAGAATTCTATTATAGAAACTGACGTAGTTTTCACACATCTTATTATTGACCGTTTCATACTTTGCCTAGGCAATGTATACAATGCCTAGGTATTGTATAGAATACCTGCTGGTCCACCGGCAATGTATAAAGTAAATAGATTTTGTGCTATAATTATCAATGTTATGTAAGTACCGTCGTGGAGGCACCAGCCTAAGAATGTACTTCCCCGTTCTCTTCCCGTGGGTGCCGTAGAACTCGGCTTAGTGTGTGTGTGTGTGTGTGTGTGAGTAAACGTGTGTAAGTGTGGGTGTGTCTGTGTGGGTTCGAGTGTGGGTGTGAGTGTGGGTGTGAGTGTGGTGTGAGTGTGTGTGTGTGTGTGTAAGTGTGTGTGTGTGTGTGTAAGTGTGTGTGTGAGTGTAGGTGTGGGTGCGAGTGTGGGTGTGAGTGTGGGTGTGAGTGCGAGTGTGGGTGTGAGTGTGGGTGTGATAGTGGGCGTGAGTGGGTGTGTGGGTGTGTGTGTGGGCGTAAGTGTGGGCGTGAGTGTAAGCTCGTGTGTGAGTTTGACTATGTGTGTGTGTGTGGGTTTGAGTGTGGGCGCGAGTGTGAGCGTGAGAGTGGGAGTGAGTGTAGGTGTGAGTGTAGGTGTGAGTGTGGGCGTGAGTTTGGGCATGAGTGTGGGAGTGAGTGTGGGCGTGAGTGTGGGCGAGAGTGTGGGCGTGAGTGTGAGAGTGGGCGTGAGTGCGAGGCTGCGTCTGAGTATTCGTGTGAGTGTGAGTGTCTGTGTGTGTGTGTGAGAGAGAGAAAGAGAGTATGAGTGTGTGTGGGTGAGTGTGAGTGCGAGTGTGTGTGTGTGTGTGTGAGGGGGGGTGAGAGCGAGTGTGTGTGTGGGTGCGCGCGCGCGTCCTTGCTCGTGTGCCCATGTGTGTGTGTGTGTTTGTCAACACCATGTTTTAAAATTACAGGCCCATCTCGCTTCTAAGCCATGTTTATAAGCTGCTTTAGAATCATCACACCTCCCGCCCGCGTCGCAAGGAGTTTACTTCCTGCTCGCACGTCTCCCCCTTCCTTGCTCTCGTATTTTACACACATAGCCGGCTGCGTATTCGGCATTGTATAGAATGCCTAGGCAAAGTATAAAATAAATAATATTTCATACATTGCCTGAACGTTTTAGGCATTCTATACATTGCCTAGGCATTGTATAGAATACCGGATTATACACATTGCCGGTAACATATATATAAAACTTCCGAGAAAATTGATCCAAAATGGTGAAAACCGCATCAAAATCCGTTGCGTGGTTTAGGAGGAGCTAGCGGCCATACAGACATACAGACAGACAGACGCGGAAAGCGACTTTAATTTATACTATGTAGAGATAATATAAATACCACTATTTATATCTAATACATAAGTATTGGCTAGATTACGCCACTTTAAACTCTACTTAAAATCCCACAACCTACATCGCAAACTCTTTCCCGTTATCAGAGCAAAATCGTTGACAATATCCAGGGCCAGTAAAAATTCAAATCACATCATCGAAATACTTTACCATTTGCAAAAGTATCAAGAAAGTCCTAAATCGGTACTCTTTCATGTGCGCGAAACATTGTGAGATTCCAAATTGCATATAAAAAGATCTGTCTCAAATGAGGACCAACGTAGAAATGATTGTGTTTTACAAGGATTATGTTTTTCTCTCTACCTTCTGTGTTTTGGATTGTGATTGATTTATGTCATAAAAACGCCTAAAATTACTTTCATTTACACGTTAGATTCAACATATTTTCAACCCCTGACGCTAGAAGAGGATTGAGGGTTGTGGTGGGGGGAATCGCATGTCCTTAAACTTTTTGAGGTTCTTTAATATATCGGTTTCCTCACGCTGTTTTCCTTCACCGAATTTAAGGGATGTTTTCCAAAACTGTACATAATTTATATATAAGTCATCAGCTTGACCCACTTGATGCATTATAGTGTAGAGCTGTCAGAATTGTCGACGATCCCAAGCTCACTGAACACCTAGAGCCGCTCAGCATGCGCAGAGACGTTGGGTCTCTTTGTATCTTTTATCGCATTTACAACGGGGAGTGTTCTGAAGAACTGCTTGATCTAATGCCGGCGTCGCGGTTTTACCATCTTACCGCCTGAAGGCTCATCCACACATCATAGATCAGTGGAAATCACACACTCTGCAATTCACACGATCTTTCTTGCCTCATATCTGCAAAATGTGGAATGAGCTACCTTCCACGGTGTTTTCGAGAAGCATGGGGTTCCTAAAAAGGAGAGTTAAATTGAATCCTAAAGGGTCGGCAATGTATTTGTGACGCCTCTAGTGTTACAAGTATCCTTAGGCGATGGTGACTAGTTACCATCAGGCAGCCCGTCTGCTTGTTTGCTACGGCATAAAAATAAAAATTGGGCCGAGGATCGAACTGGGTGGCGTCAGATTGTAAAGCGCACATGCTTTAACACCGTCACTCGATTTTCAAGATAATTATAATAAGTCCAGAACGGTTATTTCTGAGACGCAATAGTGTGAATTCTCGAAGTTATGGTTAACAATCATCCAGTTGGGTGGTCTACGTACTTCATGGCTTTAATAATTTACAAAAAAGTAATCTTGAACTTTCTTATGTTGCAAAAATTTAATAATCTGACAAATTTAGGTTGACGTTTTATAGTATTTGAGGCAGTAAGTAATATTGGATGCTAAAACTTTACGATTATACACACCACATTTTGTAAGCTAAAAACCTCTTGTAGTTCGTATGTTTTTATTAATTTTTTTTCGGAAGGTTGTTTTTGCCTTTCTTTCTATCGGACTGCCAAAGTGGGCACGAAAAATCGACACTGTTTTTTAGTTGATATTCCGAAAACCCGTACGAATTTGATTCCACTTTTATTGTGCGAACTGCTAGTCTGTGGAATGCGCTGACTGAATCGGTGTTCTTCGATAGTTACAATCTGGATGTCTTCAAATCACGTGTGAATCAGTTTTCTCTAGGCAAGCGTGCTCCATCGTAGACCGCATCGCAGTTGGTAGCCAAACGCAAGCCATTCAAATAAATACATAAAAGTTCCATTTTGTCGTCTATAGGTATTTGAATACTGGTTAAAAGAGTAAGGAGTCAACTTGGCAGCAATAAACTCGGCCACGCGGCTGAGTTGACCCTATTTTATTTTATCTACTTTTCTAGGGGTCAACTCGACCGACAGTGGAAATTGTAACAGTCAAAGACAACATATTTCACAACTATTCTGCTTCTGTATAGGGTATTTTATGTACCCAACTAAAGATTGCGTTTACCAGCCACGTTATCGCTTTAGGTACGTGCTCAAGTGTAGCAAGTGATATAACAAGGAGGTGTCTAGTCGTGTTTTTCCAATCAAGCATAAAATCGTTCTTGTAAAGCCTCCTTTATGACAATAAAATATAGTGACCATAAAATGGGATAAACAGTTTTCCTTGATATTCTAGTAATTATAAAAAATATTAAAACAAATCTGTTGTATTTTAAAATATTAGCCTCGCAAAATTACCTTTTAAAAAGTAGACAGTTATTTTATATCGTTACTAAAAAACCATCAATAACGTGAGGGAGATCGCTGCGCCCGGTATTCTGGCCCTTAATTTTCTTTATTATCTTTACCTGGATCATTTTATCTGATAGCATACAGAGCTGCTTCTGCCGCTCGACCAGATACTCAAGTCTGTGGCAGTTGTCTTTGTGCAATGCCGGCAGCATCTCCAACGAAGTATTGCCAGCCTGCGTCGGAAGTGGCATTGCCAGGTTCCTGTAACAAAGGAAAAGAGGTTTTTAGGAAGAGTGTCCAGTTTTTTTATCGAGGATAAGTCCGCGTTTGACCACCAACTCGCCTATTGGTAAGCGACGTTGTGGTTGAAGATGAAGCACACAGACTTAGAAGATACCTATTCAGTATTCACTCTGGCCTTGAACAGGACCAGATTATAATATCTTTTAGGAACAAGGAAGCTGGCAGGTTGTTCAAATCCTTGGCCGTACGGATAGTTAGTCCGCAATACAGTTTGATTTCCGGTAAATTGCATACCCAAATAAGGTTGTTGTACCTACTCATCAATAAGATTATATTGAATTTAAAAATGCACGCACAATATGAATAAACAAAAGATAATAGGATAATAAGATATTTAATAAGAACATAATGAACACAGTCATTATATTTTTAAGACCAACTTTAAAATAACGGAAAAAGTCACAAATTTTGTGCGATTTTTTAACAACTTTATGAATAACTTTATTTTTAAACTTATTATTTCCTTTTATTTGTTATACTTCTCGGGTCTAGCCCGGACATTTGGTAGGCATTGGTGGGGCCGAAGCACACCAAGAGGCCCGTTGAATATAAAAATACTTATTATTATTATTAACCTTATTAACATATTTTTTTCGCGATTTTAGGGTTAATACCATTCTAAAAGTTGCTAATAATAATTAACTTCTTTCGCTAAATCATTTCTTTCCGGGTTTTGTACTTTATCAAGAATTACACTGTATATTTGTCGTGGTCAAGAAAATAAAATAAACTGAATGCGGCTAGACATAACTCACAGTGTAATTTTTTTATAATGGGGTTAAAACTTTTTATTGAACATGCTTGTACTTTTCATAGCACTGTCATACCTGCTTGTACTTTTTAGAAGGGTTTTTGTATTTGTCAAATGTCATATTGCCAAATATTAAACTGATAAATTCTAATAACAAAGTAACAAAGCTATAAAGTTTGTCAGTTACCTATACCATTGTAAAATTGTTAGGAAATAATTCGCGATACCTCCAAGAAACAAAGGCTGTTCCCCGATTGTTAACCCTTTATTGATACAACGTTAAGTCATTAGCAACATTTCGTATCCTAATGAAGTACTAATAGCAATGCAAGCTCCCCATTATCCTTCCATATTTGCATCTCAAACAATGAATGAAGACGCAGATTCCTGTTCTATTTGTGCAAACATCTCTACCCAGCACCCCACAATCGCAAACACGGGAAAGCTTGTATGAAAACAAACGCTAATATGCTTATTCTGTAATTCCATCTCAAGCACAGAGTTCCGCGCAATAAAATAACAATGTTAAAACATCGTGAAACTGAAAAGGTTACGAGTATGCTCCAGTAACAATACAGTATGAAAATAAGGTAATTAGTCGTTCAGACGTCCGCTTGGTACGACCTCCGCCACTCAAATGAGGAGCACTCGAAGAAAACAAAACTCGCTATTAACTACCCTTGTCTTTTGTTCCATTTTTGAAAAAAATATTCTCTATTCAAACCGGCCAATGCGGAGCGGGCGCGGCAGAGTACGTTGATTGGCCGTCGACCTCAGGGAAATAAAAGTGCTTTGGTAAATGAGGCGTTTTGTCTCGTTCTGTCGTTAGCGGGGTTGGGATCGTTGTTTCTTTCTGTTTTTCGTTTTAATTGCAAGCATGAGAGGATGTGTAAAGGGTTGTGGGACCTTGAGTGGTACACGTGCAATGAGGCTGCGGCATCAGGGACTGGGAAATGCATTCAACATGTTTAAATAGGGGATTCTTACCGTCATCCATGTTTATGAAGTGTTCCGCGGATGTGCGCTCACGGGGTCATTAAGGAAATGTATTTTATTTGATTCAACGGTACTAAGTATTGAACTTTCGGGCTCAAATGTATTTTTGAAGATGTTTGACATTTTCAGATAAAATAAATGGGGGTTACCATAAAAAAACACTAATGAGTTGGATGAGTTAGTAACTCGCTTGTAGTTAAACGTCGCGCTAGCTTTAATACGTCCCTAAGGGCCGGTTTTTTGATCCGTGGTCAAAATCGACATAACCATTAGTTAACCTGACTATAGTTAACTAGCTAACCAATGGCTAAACCAGTTTTACGTCCTTTGATCCCATTTTAACTTTAGTTAAAGTTGACTATGGTTAGTAATGTTGCCTTTACAAGAGACACTGGCATTCCACAATAAAGAAAAAAGCACAAGGTGGAGTTTGTGTGTATGTAAAAAATTCTATATATTACAAAAAAATTTGATTGGGTAACTGAAATGTCAATTGAAAGTCATTTTGAATGTTGTGGAATACTGCTGCCGGAATTAAATGCAATTATAATATGCAATTACAGGGCTCCAAATAGCAACTTCAACCTTTATATTCAAACTCTTGAAACGCTGCTACACAAACTAACTGTCAGGGCTAGACACAACAAGAAAAAAGTTTTCATATTGGGGGACTTTAATATAAACTTACTAGAAAAAAACAAAATCAGCGAAACATTTAGAAACACTTTGACTTCATTCAAAATGCATCCTGCAATTACAGAACCTACTAGGATTACACCTCATTCTCAAACGTGCATTGATAATATTCTGACGAACACTAAACAATATCAAACTGAAATTATTCACTTACAAAAAGAGCTGACTGATCACACATCACAAAAAATTCAAATACAAACAAATCTCAGCTTTAATGAAAAGTATTGGTTTGAAGAAAAAATGAATATAGACACAAATCTACATATATTTATAAATTATATATCTAAACTTAGTTTTTCTAATGTTTATGATCAAACTGATGTCAATAAAGCTTATGCTGAATTTATAGGAATATTTACCCTTATATTTAATTTATGCATACCTTTACAAAGGATAAAAATATATCATAGGAGGAAGCCAAATTGGAAAACTGCAGGTATTGCGATATCTTGTAAAAGAAAAAAAGAGTTATATTTAAAAACATGTACACACAATACGGAATACAACGTAAATAAATATAAAAGGTACTCGAGAACATTAAAACGAATAATAAGGTTCTCGAAAAAGGCAACCAACATAAAGTACATAAAGAGAAGTACGAATCAAACAAAAGCCACTTGGGGAATTATAAAACAATATACATGTCCTGTCAACAACATACATACTAGTATAGATTGTTTAAAAATAAATAATGAAGATATTACCGATCAATTGCTAATATCTGAAAAAATAAACCATCACTTTATTAATATAAATAAAATTTCACATTCTAACGTTCCCACTAATAATTTTAACAACAAAAACCTAACTCAACCAAATCCCAAAACAATCTTTTTGGCTCCAGTGGACAGAATAGAAATTATAAATATTGTTAAAAAACTTAAAAATAAGAAGTCTGCTGGACATGATAATATTTCAATGCAATTAATAAAAAGCTGCATCGACTGTATTGTTGATCCTCTCGTGCACATTATCAACCTTTCTCTCTCTACTGGATGTTTTCCCGATGAACTTAAACGGGCTTTAATAATACCTGTACACAAAAAAGGACACAAAAACGATGTAAATAATTATAGACCTATAGCACTCTTACCATGTTTTTCTAAAATATTTGAAAGAGCTATATACAATAGATTGCACTCGTTTCTTAACGCAGATAACATCCTCAATAAAAATCAGTTTGGTTTTCAAAAAGGCAAAAACACATCCCTGGCAATATTCAAAATGCTCAAGCAGGTCTGGGATGACTTAAATATAAAAAAACCAGGGGTGGCATTATTTATAGATTTGTCTAAAGCTTTCGATTGTGTGGTACATCAAACGTTATTTAACAAACTAGAACACGTTGGTATTAGAGGCCAAGCTCTTAAACTGATTGAATCATATCTAAAAAACCGAACCCAAGCCATATCTCTAAAGACTTACGATAACGACACAAAAACAGTTCACCCAGTTTTATCAAAATTTATGAATATATTATTAGGAGTGCCCCAAGGTAGCATACTAGAGCCACTCCTATTCCTAATATATATTAATGAATTATCCTTAGTTACAAAGCATCTAAGTATTATATTTGCTGACGATGCGACAGTATACATACCAAAAAATGCTCAATCCGAAAAAGAATTTGAATTAGAAATAAATAATACCTTAAAAAATATCGTAAATTGGCTAAATAATATAAATTTAAAGGTAAATATTGATAAGACAAAATTAATTCAGTTTAAAAACTATAAACAAAAATCTCTACAGCTAAATATTGAAAATAACGGCAGTAAAGTCGATTTAGTCAAAGAAACAAATTTTTTGGGAGTGATTTTAGACACTAACTTAAACTGGAAACAAGATACACATAAAATTAATATCAAACTAGCTCAATACTGCTATGCTCTATCAATAATTAAAGATTCTACTTCAAAAGCCATTGCTACAAACGCCTACTATGGCAATGTATATCCTCACTTGAGTTACGGCATTATATTTTGGGGGAACTCGGTTGAAGTAGAATCAACTTTTATTTTACAGAAGAAATGCCTCCGTATTATTTATAATTTAGAAAGTACTGATACATTACGAAATATATTTAAAGAAAATAACTTTCTCACCGTTACAGGAATTTATATATTAGAACTATGCTTATTTATAAAGAATAATGGAACTTACTTCTATAACATTCACTCAAGCCGTGCTGACATATTCGATGTAAACAAAAGTACAACATATGCATTCGCCAAGTAAATAATTCCATGTTCTACAATAGTTCTTTCTATACTGCCATTAAAATTTATAATCATTTGCCTACAGAATTGAAGTCATTAGAATTACCACAGTTTAAAATTAAATTAAAAGCCTGGCTTATAATAAAAACTTATTATAGTCTTAAAGAATACTTAGATGATAACTAAATATTTAGTCTTATTGAATTATAACAAGCCAAGCAAATGTAAATACTTACTCTTTTGTATAATTATTATTTCGTTTTAGGTGTAATGTAAATGCTTTATGTGTAATTATTATTAGTTAGTTTTATATAATTTTTCGTTAGTTTTATATAATTTAATACAAAAATTGCACGCCCGAAATGGGTAAACTGTTGATACTCTAGTTATTATGAACATCTTTTGTACACAGTTCTTGCAATAAATATATTCTGATTCTGATTCTGATTCTGATTCTGAATATAAGTCGTAAATGCTCTAGGGAGGCATTTTTTGGTATGGTAATACGTAATAAAAGTTGTAACTTTTGACGAACTTTCTACGTCACTGTCAGTTTGTCTAGTATGCCAGTATTTTTTTTTGTGATAAGGTAAATACTGATAATATTTTCGTCCGTGGTATCTTTGCGTGGTATTTTCTAGTTTAACAAAAAACCCTTGTTCTACTTTTTTCATTTCTTCAGGCGGGCGAGCGTGGTATTGCAATAATATGTTAAAATTTGAGACAAATTTGCCTAGACACAGCGTGAATCATTTTGAGGCAGTTGATTTTGAACTCCAGACAAATCTCCGGAACATTGCTACACTCAAGCTACACTATTGTCTGTAGCATAAAATCGTAATGTAAGGAATAATTGTTCCAGTGGTGTGACGCCATCATTCCTCGTAGTTGGCGGGCTTAAATCGCTTTCTATTTCACTTACGATCCACGTCACAGTTTCATTCGATAATCTATAGCGCTTTGAAAAATCTTAGTCATTCCACTGGTATAAAGGATTTCTTGGGTTAAATATCTTCGATCTCCTCATTAAAACTTAGGGCTGGTTTTTTGATCCGTGGTCAAAATCGACATAACCATTAGTTAACCTGACTATAGTTAACTAGCTAACCAATGGCTAAACCAGTTTTACGTCCTTTGATCCCATTTTAACTTTAGTTAAAGTTGACTATGGTTAGTAATGTTGCCTTTACAAGAGACACTGGCATTCCACAATATAAGTCGTAAATGCTCTAGGGAGGCATTTTTTGGTATGGTAATACGTAATAAAAGTTGTCACTTTTGACGAACTTTCTACGTCACTGTCAGTTTGTCTAGTATGTCAGTAATTTTTTTTTGTGATAAGGTGAATACTGATAATATTTTCGTCCGTGGTATTTTCTAGTTTAACAAAAAACCCTTGTCCTACTTTTTTCATTTCTTCAGGCGGGCGAGCGTGGCATTGCAATAATATGTTAAAATTTGAGACAAATTTGCCTAGACTCAGCGTGAATCATTTTGCAGGCAGTTGATTTTGAACTCCAGACAAATCTCCGGAACATTGCTACACTATAAAAAAAAAAATCGGCATAAAATCGTAATGTAAGGAATAATTGTTCCAGTAGTGTGACGCCATCATTCCTCGTAGTTGGCGGGCTTAAATCGCTTTCTATTTCACTTACGATCCACGTCACAGTTTCATTCGATAATCTATAGCGCTTTGAAAAATCTTAGTCATTCCACTGGTATAAAGGAGGATTTCTTGGGTTAAATATCTTCGATCTCCTCATTAAAACGTAGTCAACAATTTCTTTATCGTCAGATGAACTCTTCGACATATTAAAGTAATGCACAATATTTGAATTCAATAGTACGTGGTACTAAAATCACACGAAACAGCTGTTGCAACGTCCGTTAACTAGCCGCCATCTTGCTTAACCCAGCAAGGAGCAGTGGTTAAATATTGGGACTAATGGTTAAATTTTTGACCATTGGTCAAGCTAACTATGAATCAAAAAACCGATTTATTGGGATTTTAACAATTTGTTACCGTATTTAACCATTAGTTGGCTTAACTACGGATCAAAAAACCGACCCTAAGTTTGTGTGAGCAGATTTTATTGAAGTCACTCGGAGTTGTCAAACGTCTCTCCCACGACATTGGAGATTTTTTAATAGGGATAAGAGGTGAGATTATTTCGACATTGACAAAATATTTAATGCTTTTCATGAAAGAAGTCCCCCAGACGTGGCGCGTACTTTTAACAACTTTGGGCTTCGTACACGACTCTTTAACGATAGAAAATAAAAATAAAACTCATTAGAGTCCAAACAACAGTGACAAAACCTGACAAGTACAATATGGAAATTTAGTTCCGCTATTTGCCGAGGGACTTCTTTCATGAAAAGCATTACCTAAATTATCTGTCAATGTCATAATAAGTGCACAGTAAACCTTTTTTTAAACTACCCACTTGACCTAAAAAGTTCTTTTTCAATTTGAGCGCTAATCGTAGGCAGTCTTAAACCGGAACCGGAGGTAGCGAATCAGTACCTGTTATGTTGGCAGCCCTATTAGTCAGTGTTGCCAACTTGATAGTGCTATAGCACGCAATACTTGAGTTACCAGTTTACGGATATTAGTTTAGAATGGAACATTGATATGTGGGACTATTTAAACGAACATGCACATAATTTCTAATTATTTCTATGGCGAATGGGGTCTACTCGGCTGCGCGGTCGAGTTTATTGCCGCCGAATTGACCCCTAACTCGGCGTTAGAGTCTGGCTAATGAAAGTAGAGACTGAAAACGCCTGCCAAATTTTAAAAAATCCGCATTGCAACCCCAAAATTTATATGAAATGCAAAAATAACTGTGTTCTGACTATGTTATAATAAAAACTAGCAAACCCGGCGAACTCCGTTTCGCCACCAGATGACTTCTATAAACCTCACGGAGCCCGAGACCTTTCCAACGAATGCAAAACCGTGGAAATCGGTTGGTGCGTTCTGGAGTTATAGCGTCAGGAAGGAAAACCCGACTTATTTTTATATAGTAGAAGATTAATAACTTACAAGTATCAATAGATATTATTCCAGGCATTTCATACAAATTTTTGGGGTTTCAATGCTGATATTTTTAAATTTGCCGCGCTTTTTCAGTCTCTACTTTCATTGCCAGACTCTAGATAGATATTTTTATGCCATACGTGGAAAACAAACTAACTGGCTGCCTGATGGTAAGCGATCATCACTGCTTATGGATAGGCACCTATAATACTGAGGGCATCACAGCTGTTACGTTGCAGACATTTGAATTTTGAAGAACTAAGAATGTTATAATTAGTCTGTTATTGTTTCAAAAATAAATTATATTTGCTACCTTTTACATACATCTAAATACATAAAATATAGTAATCAAAATTGTGCATATGCATTTATATTTTTGTCTTTGGCAAGCAAACCAATTATCAAAATGATATTATTTTATCTTCTTTCTTTATGTGATTATTCTTTATGGATTTTGGCATCGCACATTTTGTGCATTTGCCAGTGTCAAGGTGTCGAAATATTTTTTAAGTGTTTTATACAAATATTTTATATTTATACTACGTTTTATAGCTGATATAGGTCAAGTCCAAGTCATGCCTGTAAAGTAGTAAAGACTATACTAGAAGCTTCTATGAAGTTTTGGAAATAACATGAAAATATATATTTCACCGCGTAATATCGTAAATGAGGAGGTGAAGAACAAAACCTCACTTTTCCACTTTTGGGCAATAAATGATAAATTGATTGAAGCATGTAAGTAAAACCTTGTCAAAACACCTCTTTTCCTATATAAAATTTCATTTGAAATCGAGAGTTTCGAACAAAACCACACTTTTCCTTTGAAAAAGAGAAATTCCGTTGAGACATTTTTATGTATTCTCTAAAATTTGAAAAACTGGAAATGTGAGGTTTTGTTCTTCACCTCCTCGTATGTCTGCTACTAGAAATAAGTTGGTAGATGTTCATACTTAGCAATAAAGTTAAATTAAGTGGGTAAAGTAAGACAGGGAACTTTGGGATAGTTAGTGCCAACAATAGGCTACTGGACAATTTATTTTCTAATATTACTTATAATAAAACTGTACATTGTACTTATAAAAGTTCTGTACATTGAAGATATTTTGATATAGTTTTTGGAAGGCACTATCAATAATCGATCGTTTTTTTTTTTTAATTTTTGTCTGTCTGTGTCTTGGTTGCGCATCACGCCGAAACTACTGAATGAATTCAAATAAAACTTAGCATAATTTGAGACAACAAAGTTAACATGTTTTACAACAACAAGTTTCAAAACAATGCTAGATAGTAGTATAATACAAGATCTAGTAGATACTTGTTTTTTCACGTTGACGCCAAAACCCCACCATATTTTTTCGCACGGGTTTCTTATGACAAAATGAGGGTAGACTTAGGTTGTAACCATCTCGTTATCACAAATCAATTACCTCTTTTATCAGTCCGGTCCCGAAGTGCGTTAATAAAGTTGTTTACACACGGACGGGCGCGATGCAGTAATTACTCAAAAATCTCCAGTGTAAATATTTGGACTAGTGTGAGAGCGGCTTTATCGTTGAACTTTGAGAATGTGTTAGAGCTTAATTTTTAAAACCCCGACGCAAAAATAAGGAATGTTTTAAATTTAACGTATGTATGTCTGTCTGTCTGTCTGTCTGTATCATCGTAGCTCCCAAACGACTAAACAGATTTTTTTTTTTTTTTAATGGTGGCTTGATCGATTGGTAGTATTCTTAAATTTAATTCAAGAAAATCTGTCTCGTTAGATGATTATCAGTTCTTTAATAGGGTGTTTTTTAATTTTCAATTGAGGTAGGTATATACGTATACTAGTTTAAATATGCTATTGTAATTATAAATATACACAGTATTTATAAACTAAAACTATCACTACCTAATTATTATATATATATATTTTTTTTATAAAATTCTTTAAAAATACTAATCTAAAAGACCCTCGGGTGGAGGGAAAAGTGGCCAGTGCTATTGGAAGTAAAACTATCTAAAAGTTCATATTTTTTCGCCAGTTAAAATAATGAAGGAAACAAGTTAAAAGACTGGGTTATACTTATACGGAACAGCGGTACGAACTAAGATTATATTATGTACGTAGTAAGTATGAAATAATTGGGTACGAAGCTACATAGGGTAGGATGTCATTGTCTGAAATCAAACTATAATAGCTTACCATAAATTATGCCCGAATAAATGATTTTGTGTTTTGTATTTGTATTGTACTAAGAGGGCGTTCATTAATTAGGGGAAAGGTGTAATAATGATTCCTCGAGGTCAAATGATCCCCCGTTATTCCCAGAAAACTATTAATGTCATCTCTCAGCATTCATTAGCAATCGTTCCCCGCAGTCGTTTTAGTCGTCTTGACGGAGTTTCATGGCGATGCAAGTGTTGTGGGTCGTCGCAGAAGAAATAAACTAAAAGTGGTGCCTGTCTTCTAAAGTAAGTCAAAAAACAATTTATGGTTACTTCCTTGGTGGTGATTTTTGCTACATGGCGGTTTCATAACTGACATTATTAAAATGATTTTTTTCCTTAGAGGGATCATTATAGACAACTTTCCCCTACGTGAGGTGATTTTGGCAATTTTTCGACTCTCCCTGCCCTCTTGGGGAAATGTCGTGAGATTTGGCTTGACCCCCTCCCCTACCCCAAAATCTCACGAGAGTTTTTTTTTAATAAATAATAGGCTTGCGATTGACCACCATCACGCCTGATGTTAAGCGATGATGCGGTATACGTTGGAGCATGCTTGCCTAGAAGGAACCGATTCACTCGTGATTTGAAGACGCCCAGATTGTAACCATCGGGGAACACCCATTCAGGCAGCGAATTCCACAGACTAGCAGTTCGCATAATAAATGTGGAATCAAAGCGCTTCGTACGGGTTTTCGGAATATCAACCATAAAGCGGTGACGATTTTCTAAATGAGTTTTCTAGATTAAGAACTTTCTTTACTGGGAAAGCGTAGGACGTAGGACGTAGCACGTAGGACTGGCGCTCTGATGGTTCCATTGGCCGGAAAACTTAACGCTAGTCCAAACTAAAAATAAACCGGCTAAGTTCGAGTCGATGTACAACAAGTGGGCCGCCAAAATCCTCACCGGAAAATCTAAAATTTAAAAAACTATATATATAAAAGCGAAATTCATCTACTCACTCATTCATTAATCACGAAATCATGAAAACTACTTGACTTACGAAGCTGAAATTTGGCAGCTTAATTTTTTATGGGGTGTAAAGGTCCGCGTCCGCGTGTAAAGGATTTTGCGAAGGGTCGAATTAAGGGGGGCAAATGGAGGTTGAAAGTTTGTATGAAAGTCCTTTGTATTTGATGTTAGGGACATTAAATTTAGTATTCAGGTTAATGGCTTAAAATATATAAATACTGCATAATTGTTTTTTTCCAAAAAGATGGACTAAAGAGGGGAAAAGGGGGTTGAAATATTATATGAAAGTCTACGCGTACAAAGTCGCGGGAAACAGCTAGTACTATTTATAAAGCTAATAACAAGGATTTCGCTAACAAGTAAGGCCCTTACAATGACTTAGTAGGTATAGGCATAGAGAAATATACTGGTATAGGTAACCCCCAAGTTCCTTAACAGATTCATTCTGATTCAAACACGCTCGTCACTGTGTTGACAACTCGTAACAATCTCAATTGAATAATGCCAGTAAGTTACAAGACTGTATTAGAAACTGGTTACTTAGTTATGAATGAACGGTTATTAGCATATCGCTTGTAGAAGCGAAAGCGGCCCTTCTGTTAAGACGTTTAATTTATTCTAGGATTCTGTTCGACCCTAACCTTGGACTTGACGAAAGTTATTATATTTATTTTATTTTATAGACTTCTTTCCTGGTCAAGTTTCTTCCTTCTCATCTTGCAATGATGTCAATTACTTATCTATTTACTGTAAAAGTCATCAATTATTATATTTTTGTTATTTAAATATGTTAGATCATCATCATCATCTTCAGCCAGAAGATGTCCACTGCTGAACGACAGCCTGCCTTTTGCATCCACTGGATGCCAGCGACTCTCACAATGTCGTCGGTCCATCTAGTGGAAGGCCTACCTACGCTGCGTCTTCAGGTTCGTGGTCTCCACTCAACAACCTTTCTTCCCCATCGGTTATCGGTTCTTCGAGCGATGTGGCCTGCCCATTACCACTTCAACTTGCAAATTTTAATAGCGATGTCGGTGAGTCTAGTTCTTTGGCGAATATCCACGTTTCGGAGGAATATTTTTGATGTCAGATTTTTAAAATATTATTAATTAGCCATTGACATCGGCTCCCCTGTATTCTTTCCAGCTTACCTCTTCCAGGCCTCTTCCTGGGACTTCCATTCATGTCTATTTTGTGTTAGTTGTTTCCAATTTATGCCAGCCACTTTTTTAATTTCATCTTCCTATCTTACTTGCTGTCTTTCTTTATTTCGTTTCCCCTCTCTTGGGTACGAAAGTTATAGTGTTTCTATAAATTACAATTTGAAGGTCCTAGTTTAACTAGACTGTCTTTTATACAACGAACTTCGTAGTCTGTGTAGAAAAGTACAAAATATAAGTTTTTCTAATCAAGGAAAGAAAAAAATCGTCTTCTAAATGTATGCTAGCCAGTTTATCCGCGAGGCAAACTGAAGTGGACAAACCATTGAAAATTTCTCAGCGACAAACGCAAGCCTATCATAAACAAATAAACCGGCCAAGTGCGAGTTGGGCTCGTGCACTGAGGGTTCTGTTCCACCACAAAATACAATAATCATTACACACTCAAGCACGTTTGCAAAAATTTTATTAAATAATAATCCACTGCATTATTACACATTACGTTGGCACCGAGACAGGAGTCAATAAAATGTTGCTGGAATACAAAATACATTCCAGAATTTCAAGAAATCAAATAGCGATGTACAAAGACACAAAAGTCTAAAGTTGTAATACTGGCAGCCGTAACAATACAATCTTCAAATAATAAGGAAGCCGGCACACCAGCAACTTATTTGCAACAATCGCGTAGCAGGTACGGACGACGCCGACCAACTTATTTGAAGAGTTGGGAAAATGATGAAACTAAAAATTTTCACAGAAGGCTGTTATTTTTGTTCAGAACGTACGATAGTAGCTGCACCACTCTACTGTACAGATAAGTTTGTCGTACTGTGTAGGAGATTTCACGCGCCGCTTCCCCACAATAGTATAGCTCTCGGAACGCATTAGGAATTAGTCACAGAGAGCGACAACGCTGAAGATGCGAATCTTTATTATAGTTGACGGCTATGGTTTCTCGATGCAAAGCGTAGTTTAGTTTACCAAGAATTTCCCGCAATTTCACGGATGCACGACTTGTATAAACTTTATTTATCATTATTATTGAAACCAACTTGCGCTTGTGCTTGTACACCAACTAGCCTGATGTTAAGCGATGATGCTGTCTCTGAAGAAGCACGCATGACTTTTTTTCAAGGATCTTCAAGGGTCGGATGACACGCTAAGGCCACACCCCATCAAAAAATATAATTTTTGCACATTTTCAACATCTCAGGAGATGAATATTCGCTAAAAGAAGCTACTCCGAGCATCTCTCTTTACTGCCCCCTATTTAACTCTCAGTTTCTGTTTTACAAACTCATACCTTTTTTTTTAGTTTTCGACGGGGAAATCTTTTTACCCGGTTGCATTGGGGTGCAGCCAGGTTATGTGGGATTATACCCACTAAAAACCCCCGGTGACCAGCCTTAGTGCTTGACAAGAGGGCTCCGGGATCTCCAAGGAACGCACCGAAACCGAAACGGAACCGGTTCTAGAAAGAAACCGATTCACTCGCGACTTTAAGACACCCAGATTTTAACTATCTGGGAACACCCACCCAGGCGCTTCACACAGTCTAGGGGTTAACACAATAAAAGTGGAATCAAAGCGCTTTGTTCGGGGTTTCGGAATTCGAAATCAACCATGAAACAGTGTCGCTTTTCATGCTTGCCCGGCCGTCCAATAGAAAAATGGGCAGGAAGTTAAACTCGGTCCAAGCATTTATTTGCCGTGACAGCTGATTTTAAAAAGCTTAATAATTATGAAGTTTATCTTTCAATGCCATATCAGCCCACACAAAAACTTTTAGACTTTTAACACATGTCATCATCCACTGTCTCCAAGAATCAGTCAGTAAATAAGTTGCTAACATGACCATTTTTTTTTTTTTAAATAAATAATATGCTTGCTCTTGACCGCCATCACGCCTGATGTTAAGCGATGATGCGGTCTACGGTGGAGCACGCTTGCCTACAAGAAACCGATTCACTCGTGATTTAAAGACACCCAGATTGTAACTATCGGGGAACACCCATTCAGGCAGTGCATTCCACAGACTAGCAGTTCGCACAATAAAAGTGGAATCAAAGCGCTTCGTTCGGGTTTTCGGAATACCAACCATAAAGCGGTGTCGATTTTTTGTGCCCGCTCTGGCAGTCCGATAGAAAAATGGGCAGGAAGGAATTAGATCATGAAGATCAGATGCACACTCTCCGAAATGTATTCGATAAAAGACCGATAGACTAGTAACTTTAAGCCAATGCTCAAGACTAAGGAGCTTAGTCTTAACCAGGGATTCATTGTCGATGAGCCTCTTGGCACGCTTTTCGATAGACTCTAAAGCCCCAAGCTGATTCTTAGTACCTACAAGTTTTGATAGTTTTCGAAAACTTTTTTCGTTTTCGTATTGTTCCATATATTTCAGTAAAGCGCCTCCAGCAGAAACGCGGTGGAACTAATATCGGTAGTAATTGGCAGTATAGGTTGCTTCACCCAAATACGGAAAATGTTTTCGAATTGTCTTTCAGCCCGGCAATGTATGAAACAACAGGTTTCTTCTACGTTCTTAACAGGATAGTTGTGTCTATCTGTGGTCGCATTGTTGCCACTTTAGTAGCCATTTCGTAAACACCGCTCACAGACAGTTGCCAAATCGTTCACAATTTTACTGAAAGATTCGACACCATCTAACTTATAAACATATACGAAATTAAAAATTACTTTAACTGCTAATAGGAAATAGCTTTACCCACAAAATGATTACAACAGTTTTGAAACTTATTTCAAACTAAGTAAGATTTGAAATGTTGTAAGTTGATCGTTAATTACTTTTCTCACCAGCATGTGAAATGTAATAAACGGTGTTAGACAGAATGTTCAGTTATAATATGAAAGGAAAACAAGAATGTATAGACAATTTTATATTTAGAGTTGGCCAAATGAGGAACTAATAATGTTGTATGTGAGACTTTCGATTTTGTTTAGAAACTACGATATTGGCGTCGGTTCTGTCATACCACTCACTAAACTAAACCAATCTGACAGGACCAACATTATCTGCCTCTCATTTCATTTTAATATGTGAGAGAAGGATGGCAACAAGTTTAGAGCTGTCAAATTTAGTTTTAGCCGATTGAGCAATTTTTTTTCTAAATATTTCTTTACTTGACACTGGCAAATGCATAAGACGAGCGACGCCAAAATTCCCCCCCCCCCCCACCCGCCCCGGAAAAAAAAAAAAAAAAAAAAAAAAAGCACTAAGGACCTTGGTTCCCTTTAGGAGTATATTATACAAGCATAGATACAAGGTACTTGAAAAGCACAAAAAAGTTTATTTTTATTTTATGAAAAGTAATACGCGTCAAATTGAGAACATACTGACTCTGTCTTGTCAACGCGTTTTGGCGCCAACGTGAAAAAAACATGACGCTTCATTGTAGATACATATTTTTTTCTAAACATGAGTATTTTCTATAATAATTGTAATAAAACTTAAAAATGTCGATACAAAAAGCAAAAGGAAAAGACGTGTACCGCGTAAGTCTTCTCTAGAGGACAGAATAAAAAAATACTCCAAATGTTTTTGCCGCATAAAAAAATCTTAGTGAAAAATCTACTATCAATCTCTGTATTGGCACTTTTTTAAAGAGCTAATTATAAAGCGCCGTACACACGCGATTTCGTCACCGGACGAGTCAACAATCGTCTTCCTGTGATACCGGTATTTAGGCTAATTACCTGCAAACTGTAACGGCGGCTAAGTTTACATTGTTTTACTGCTTGACACCTCGTTATAATGTTGGTTTTGGATGTGTAAGATTTTAGTTGGAAATGTGTTTTTTTTTTTTTTTTTCGCCCATTACTGTGTAGGCTAAAGCCATTAATAAAATCTGAACAGAGTTTAGATATTTGTACAACTCCGACACCAATGAGGTGAAAATAACATAAAGTTAACTACTTTGTAGGTTATTGGCCAAATTTTATAAAAGACTAGCTGCACCCCACGGTTTTACCCACGCGGATTACTCCTTAAAACATGAGCTATCTGCCAGTAAAAGTCCCGTCAAAATCCGTCCAGCCATTTAATTTTCATATGAAAGATACACACATACATACATACCCACATCGATTTTTATATATACAACGGGTATCAGAAAGGTTGGATAATAATGAAGGTTATGTAAGTACTTATCATTATGAACAACTTGTAATAGGAAGTCAAAACTGAAATCGCGAAATTAAAAAGCTTCTTAAAAATAATTGCCATTCGTGGCAAACTAGCAGGCGGGCTGCCTGCCATGGTCAATGAACTTTTTTTTTCCCGCTAAGTTGTTTGTAACGATGAGTACATACATACCCTTAAATATTACCACACCTTTTTGTTATACTTTGTATAGATAGGCACGGTGTTAACCTTAAGGCGCTTGCAGACAATACGTAGTATAAGTAACAAGTAGCAAGTACAAGTAGACGTGCAATCGTAAAGTAGCCACTCACGCGGTGACGCGCTCAACTCGCGTGCGAGTACGTACCAGCATGAGTGTTCGAAAGAGACGAACGATGCGCAATGGGTGTCGCGTGAGTAGCGCGGAAATATTAAGCTTCGCTTAGCGCAAGAACCAGCGCGAAGTGCTACTAAGCACTTTCACTGTTTTCGTTGAAAAACGATGCGTAATAGGCAGTGTAGGCACTTGCTACTTCTACTTGTTACTTGTACTGCATCGTCTGCAAGTGACTTTATTGATGAACTCACCTATAAGTAAGTTCTAAGTAGAAGCAATCTCCATCAAATACAATCACGCACAAAACGCAATTCGTCAAAAATCCCCGCGCGTTGAGCATTCGTCACACCGAATGACTCACCGCGCGGGGCTGGGGTGCCCCGCATCGATTATTCATGATACGAGTTTTATTGCTAATGAATTTTGTATTCGATGCACCTTTATTGGTCTTTTATTTATGTATTCGTTAATAAGAAGCTTCAAAAGATGCAGATTTTCTTTTGTATACATGTCACATGTAAAATTAATAAATACTAAAATTACACAATAAACTAAAACTAAATTAAATAAAAGTCAAACCCATCCAGCCCATTTTTCCATAGGACTGCTGAGATTCAAGATTTCACTGCCAAGAGAGATTACATAAACTACATAGACTATAGACTTATAGACTATAGACATAGTTTAATTATAAATATATTATGGCATTATTTGAATTTCATTGACAGACCTATTTAATATGTTAATTTTATGCTTATATTTATGTAGCTATTGGCTTTTATATAATATGGAATAAATAAGAATGTTCCACATCATCAGCAGCCACAAGACGTCCACTACTGAACATAGTTCTCCCTTTACCTCCAGACTGAACGTCAGCCAGCCATCTGCATCCACCTTATGCCCGCGACTCTCACGATGTTATCAGTCCATCAGTAGGGCCATATTCTAATGTTAAACATAGCTGACAATGAATAATTTAGACTTTTTTAATAAACTTATTTTTACAATAAAGACAAGAAGTGTTACGCCTGTTTAGTAGCATTTTAGTAGCCTAGCTCATTATTGTACAGTCTACGACAGAATATACTCAAAACAGAGTGTTGCCTCCGCAATAAAGTGGAAAACCAATAAACACTTTATGGGGAAAAAGTAAAATAGTCGTGAAAACGACTTTTACGGTTTAATAAAACGCTACAATATTGGCAGTTAAATTTGCAGCTAGACAATGGAAATTGGGATACAATGAAAATCTGCTTGAAGACGAAAACTATGGATTAAAAAAATAGAATAGGTCTACGTTTGGCCAGCAACTTACCTGATGTTGTGGCCGACGATGGAGCACGTAGAACTAAAATGAACTGATTCAATTTGGCTTTAAAATTACCTAGGTTATAGTTTTCAGGAAACGATGAAAAAAATTTTATTTTTTCACCAGAATAGATTCATCTCGTATACAACCAACAAAGTTATACAATAACAGTGGCACTTAGCCGAAACGAAGTCATTGCACTCAGCATCCTGAACAGCTTGTATTTTGGGTTCGGAAAAGAAGGTTTTTAGGGTTCCGTACCCAAAGGGTAAAAACCGAACCCCAGTACTAAGCCTACGATGTCTGTCTGTCTGTCAGTCTGCCTGTCCAGCCGTCTGTCTGTCTGTCCGTCTGTCCTAACGGCTGTATCTTTCGAACCGTAGAGATAGACAGTTGAAATTGTCACAGTATATGTAATTTTACGGCGGAATACCTAAGAAATAATAAAAAAGTCAAAAAGTAAAAACGAAAGAGGTGTGTCCCCTCTACTATACAATAAACTTATTTTTTTACGCTTTTTTGTATTAGCTCTAATGTAAAAACGGTAATCCGTACAAGCGTCAAACTTGGTATGATTATAGGACTCACTCTACAAAATAACAACAAATAATAGATAATGGCCAAGCGCAACTCGGTGACAAGTTTCTGATCATTACCAAGTTATAATTGTGTTATACTCGAGCGGTACTGTAGCGACGTTAACTATGTCCCTACGTAAAACGTTAACTATGTCCCTACGTAGCAATTGCTTCGACTATTTTGAAATGTCAAATGTTTTTGCATGACAGGTTTCGTTTGCATACCCTTGTGTCTGCTCTTTAATTTCTTTAATTCCTAAACAATAACTGGTTGTATTTTGTGGTGGTACGGAACCATCAATGCGCGAGCCTGACTCGCACTTAACCGGTTTTTTTATCGTATCAGCAATCGCCAGAACTATAACGAGTCTACGTCTTCGGGAGCGTTTCCTTTAGGTATAATAAATATCAATGACTATCCCACTTAATATTGAATTGAAAATTTGTACGCTTTTTCTTCTGCAGATCCTACCAAACTGAACAACCATTTAGATGTTAATTAATGGGTGTAACACAAGTTGTAATATAAATTATTCTCTCTAAACACGTTTCGCCTCAAGCTATGTTAATGTAACATAAAACAATCGTAATTTCACTTAATTATGCACATATGTGGTGATTAATAATAATTATGACAATATTAACCTATTATCAACTATCATAATTTAATTTTACTGCTGAAACTTTAAACGGTTATAGTGATATCTGACAGTTATAGAAATAGTTTCGTTGTTTATTTTTAAAACGTTTATAATAAAGCGTTATAGAAATAGTTTCGTTGTTTATTTTTAAAACGTTTATAATAAAGCGTTAAATGACAAAATAATGAGCCTAAAACTATACTGCAGGCCTAGCATGGGCCGTGGACAAATTGTCTTTTCACGATTAAAAAAAGCCCCGCGAAAAAAAATACGTACCTAGGTATCAATAGGATAAAAGCGGAATGACATTTTGTCCACGGCCCGTGCTAGACCTGCTGAAGTATTTATCTACAAGATGGGTCATTGTAACGACTTATTAGTAAACTTTATAAAACTGTTAAGGATACGAAAAATGATATTATTAACAGCCGCACTCAGAGACGTTACTTAAGTAAAGAAACACATAAAATTTCTCTGTCTCGTTTTCATGTGTGACAATTTCCGTCAACGAGAAGTTGACAGAGCAATTTTAAGTATTCCTTAGCTTAAGTAACGTCTCTGACAGCCGCACTTAGTGACGTTACTTAAGTTAAGTAATACTTAAAATTGCTCTGTCTCGTTTTCATGTGTGACAATTTCCGTCAACGAGAAGTTGACAGAGCAATTTTAAGTATTCCTTAACTTAAGTAACGTCCCTGAGTGCGACTGTTAGTGCGGCTGTCAGTACTCTAATTAAGTCCGTTACACTTTTTTTCAGAGGCAACAGACTATAAAAAACTAAATGTCATTCATCAATTAACGTCAAAATCAAACAGTTCACATCACATTCCAAAATCCAACTCGATCTTATAGAAAGTTATTTATTTTTACTAGTTCAACGAAACATTCGTCATAAAAACCGTTTTATAATTTAAACTATTTAATCAAATACAATCGGAACCGAACTGAATGCTTCTCAAACAAATTATGAAATCGGATATTATGAGCAAAGAGCGATCCATCAAACAATTTTGACAGATGGAAAAAACTGTCCCTTTGTGTGGTTAGACATTTTTGTTTGTGAATGTACATTGTACGGAGATCTCGGATGCGAGGAATAAAATACTAGTTGTTTATTTAATTTTAGAGAGTAAATTAAATAGTACGAATGTATGAATCATCGTTAGTAAAGTTCATACTGTTACTGTAAAAGTTAACGATTTAGTCTTACCCGCTAATAAACATATTTTTTCTTGTTTCTATAACCAAACTAAAAGTATCTTCGCAAATCTTATGCCCAAGTTTTTTTTGAGAATTCACAGTCTTCTTTTTATAATCTGTTTTAAATTTAGCGAAAATAAGGGAGGGGAACAAAATGGGATACGGCACACCACGCTGCGTTACTGCTAGTGCACTCGAATTCAAGTGTGGCAATGAGTTTTACAACATGATAACTTTTTTAAATAAAATAATAGTTTAAAAAATTCTTCATTACCTTCTCGAGAACTTGAGGATGTAAAATTTTTATTTATTTATCTTTTAGTATACCCATTATGTTTATTTTAAATGATGGCGCTATTTAACTTTCGCCTTAAATTCAATTGGCATCTATAATTACAACTCCCATATAAATAAAATCAAACCATTCTGTACACCGATTTATTGGGACTACAAGACTTGTAATTTTCGCGTGAGTTCATAAATTTCAATTTGAGAGAGCCACACGAAATTACACGTTTAGGGCTCAGTAACTAAAGTGATTTACTGGCTTTAGGTGATCGGGTATTTTGGCGCCTTAACTGGTGAGATCTATAGGTATAGACAGCTACAGTATACTGTACTAAAATTATATTTGTGTGAACAAACATAACATATATTTAATGATTATTAAGGTTTCACGAATATCACACATTGAAATTAAACACTTTTAACTTTGTGTCTAACTGTGACCACGGTCAATTAAATAATGTAAAATACACGCGATAAAATCCGACAAAACTTATTATCAGGTAAGTTAGGGGCCAAACGCAACGTAAAAAAAAGTAAAAAAAAAGAAAGTTTTTTGGGATTAGAAATTGTTGTAGCCAATCTACAAAAACTCACTATAGAGCTTGGGAATCCAGGTACTGGTAAAAAGGATAGTATAATTTTTATACTGATTTCCATCTGAAGAAATCACAGTTTTAAAGCAGTCTAATAAGCCTATTACATTGCCTACGGATTATTTCATGAAGTTGTTCAACAACGAATTCCATCCAAATTCAACGCTTGTACAATAGGGGGTTTGTATCAACGGATCCCGGTATTGGTTTGAATTAGTAGGTATAGGTAAGCAAATAAATACTGAGATAATATTACTTAGTTTTTGATTAGTTTTAGGTATATTTTTTTATATTTTACTTGTTATTTTTATTGAATAAACTATTATTACTCATTAAAAAAACATAATCTTGACCACATTTTTTAGGCATTTACGAAAACAATTTAGAACGCTAAGAAATTATAGTGACCGTAATAAGTGCCAAGTAACGTCAAGGAGTTTTGGTGTTTTTTTAGGAACCTCAATTTTTTTGTATCTTTTGCATGTGACTGTACTAAAACATGGTTGCCAATTGAATTTATTAATTTAACACCAGCTATTATTGACGATTTATTGGCATTTGAAAGGTGAATTAAAGTGTTTATTGCTTCTTGCAGCACGAGACCACGATATTGTTTTGAAATTGACGGTTTATCAGAATTAACATTATTATATCTAACTTATATCGAATACACATAATATATCGAACATAGATCGAATCAGAAATGAGGAGATCCGTAGACGAACGAAGGTTACCGACATCATCATCATCATCAGCCAGAAGACGTCCACTGCTGAACATAGGCCTCCCCCTTTAACCTCCACACTGAACGACAGCCTGCCTTTTGCATCCACTGGATGCCAGCGACTCTCACTATGTCGTCGGTCCATCTAGTGGGAGGCGTCGGCTACGCTGCGTCTTCCGGTTCGTGGTCTCCACTCAAGAACCTTTCTTCCCCATCGGTTATCGATTCTTCGAGCGATGTGGCCTGCCCATTGCCACTTCAACTTGCAGATTTTAACAGCTATGTCGGTGACTTTGGTTCTTTGGCCACCGACATACCGGTTTGGTTACCGACATAGCCCACCGGATTAGCAAGTTGAAGTGACAGTAGGCAGGGCACATAGCACGCAGAACAGATGGCCGGTGGGGCCGAAAGGTTTTCGAATGGAGGCTACAGACCGCTAAGCACAGCGTAGGACGTCCACCCACAAAATGGACAGACGACCAAAAAGAGACTGCAGGGTAACGCTGGATGCAGGCGCTTCCAATCGGCCCTTTTGGAGATAGATGGAGGAGGCCTAAGTATCTCCAGCTGTGGCCGTGCTATGGCTGAAATGATGATGATCGTACTATATTTATTGTTACTTGTGTATTATACTTAATATTATAATTGCGAAAGTGTGTTTGTTTGTTAGTTTTGTTGGTTTGTTTGTTCCTCTTTCACGCAGCAACAGAGCAACGAGTCGACCTGATTTTTTGCATGGGTATAGTTCAAAGATCGGAGAGTGACATAGGCTACTTTTCATCATCATCATCACCATCGCCATTTTTCATCGCCATGCGGGTGAAACCGCGGAGCGCAGCTAGTCAAATATACGGGGTGTAAGGGGAACACTCTCGAAGCCAAAAGAAGGTAATTGTACTCATCATTATGAACAACTTTTAGTATGGGACCAACCCTGAAATCGCGAAAAAAAAATCAGCTGTTTCATACATTTTGTCGAGTGTCAATGACCGTTTTCTATAGAACAGCTGATGTTTTTTTCGCGATTTCAGGGCTGGTCCCATAGTAAAAGTTGTTCATAATGATGAGTACAATTACCTTATTTTGGCTTCGAGAGTGTTCCCCTTACACTCTGTATATTGATACGTTATCTGCACGTAAGTCAACGAGTATAATTTAAATAGCTCTATTTTAATGCGAGATCGAGTCTTCCTACTTTACAGCCAAATTAAAAAGCATTTTATGACGTCATAAAGCTGATAGCACCTTATTGAAGTGGTAGGCTTGCTTTATGGAGGAATAGATGTCATAATCATTATGACTCGTAATAATAGGTAGGCGCGGGCGGTGTGATTAAACTTTTACGGAAGAGAAGTGGATTCGATGTGATATTTTGTGATAAGCAAGTTCAAATTTTTTTTATCAAAATATCTTTATTTTCAACTTAATTTGTTAAAATAATAATTTCCTTCGATCGAAATACAATACATATAGAGTCAAAATCGTTCCAAAAAAATTTCCAAACCAAAACTATGAATTGTAATACGTAAAATTGTAAGCGGTGCACGCTATGAATTGAGCAGACTTTTTGGTTAGTTACAAGGTAACCGCGATCCGACTACAACGCCGCGCGATGCTAGAGCTACGATGACATAGCGGACAACTAACGTTGAACACTATGCAAGCGACATAACGTCTAAATTGGAGTAAATGTGGCATTGTGAAGTATATAATTGATACAATGTATGTACAATGACGCTCGGACGTTTTTTGACATTTTCCACTGAGAGATTGTGACTCTATCTAGGAATTGTCTCTCGATATTGCCTTCATACTTAGATAGGGATGTATCAAGGCAACCGTATACTTACCTGATACTAATAGTCTCAGAGCAAATAGCTAATAGTTTGGTAACAAGACAGCTGATATTTTTTTCGCGATTTCTGAGTTTCTCCTATAGTAAAAGTTGTTCATAATTATGGGTACTATAGACCCCTTTCGGCTTAGAACACGGTTCTGTGTAAACCAGTATACTAGACAGATTCGGAACTGGATATAATTATGTACCTACGCTTTCAAGTGTCCAACAAACATCGTTTGATCCACAGAAAATATATTTTTCTCTTCTATTTTCTGTGGTTTAAACGAACTATTGCAATATTAGAAACATTGTGTAAACTGACTCTGGCTGAATGGACAAATTGTTAGAACGTTAGAAGCCAAAACCTATTGTCTTCTGTGCCAAATCTTTAAAAACATGTTGCACTGGAATCGAGCCACAGTATTTTACAATATATATCTTCACGTCTTGTCCATTCCTGCATCATTAGCTCGGCAAGCCGGTACACACCACGAAGATCATAAAACGTCTCGCATTAAAGAGGGCGCTTTCCAATTTATTTTTTCCCCACTGCAAACTGCAGGACCCAAAAGTTACGATGTCTGGGCCCTGTCTCTCTGATGCTATGTTATTTGGGGTGTGAGAAACGCGTTTACAAATTGTGGTCTGTTTTTTGTTTGGCTGCATTCTTCGACATAGATGCAATTTCAACCTAATTATTGGGTTCGAAATTAACGATGATTTTTATTGTTGCATTGTACCTATTTTGAGTAGTAAGATACAACAACCTACAGTTGCTATAAACATTAGATTAGACAAAAAAGATATGACTTAGTACAATTTTATCGTTCGTGTTTAAATGTCCATGTTTGAATATTTTTATAGTAAAAAAAATTGTAAGCGCTAAACCGCATAACGCAAAAAATGTTAGTACGGAACACTTACTAATTTTTCACGCACACTAAGATATTGCAGCGACTCCAATAAACTAAATAATAGTCATCATCATCATCAGCCAGAAGACGTCTACTGCAGAACATAGGCCTCCCCCTTTAACATCCACACTGAACGATAGCCTGTGTTTTGCGTTCACTGGATGCCAGCGACTTTCACAAAGTCGTCGGTCCATCTAGTGGGAGGCCTACCTACGCGGCGTCTTCCGGTTCGTGGTCTCCACTCCAGAACCTTTCTTTCCCATCGGTTATCGGTTCTTCGAGCGATGTGGCCTGCCCATTGCCACTTCAACTTGCAAATTTTAATAGCTATGTCGGTGACTCAGGTCCTTTGGCGAATATCCACGTTTCGGATTTTATCGCGCAAAGAAACTCCGAGCATAGCTCTCTCCATTCATCATCATCATCATCATAGTCAGCCTTTTAACAGTCCACTGCTGGACTTTTAGCCTACCCCGAAAGGGTGATTGGGCCATATCCACCACGCTGACCCAGTGCGGATTGGTGGATTCACATACGCCATTGAATTCCTTCTCCGTACGTATGCAGGTTTCCTCACGATGTTTTTCCTTCACCGAAAAGCCAGTGGTATGAAAATCCGTACATAAACTCCAAAGAGCTCATTGGTACGGGCCCGGGGTTTGAACCCACGATCTCACGCTTTCTAGTCTAGCGGTCTCCCAAATGGGCTACCACGGCTTCCATTGCCCGCTGTGTAATAATAGTGCAAATGCAAAAAAGACGGAGAGGTCGTCTGTAGGAAGAGTGCGACTAGAGCCACCAAGCCTGTTTTAGGCCAGACACCCACCACACCACCTTACCATATCTCTCTGCAGATTGGGTCTCAAGCGCAAGCTAATATTTTATGTATTAAAAAATATAAAACTCTAAAGCTTAGCCATAACACGGTAATAGTTATGCTCAGTATTCTCAATAACCTACAGATTAGTCACGGTGTCTGGCCTCTATCATATTTTTTTTGTATCTGTGTATTTTACAGGGATTGGGGATGCACCTTTTAATGACTTTTTTATATTCTATTTTATATTTTATTGTCTTGTTTTTTTACAATCAACTTTAATTTAGTGGCGGTTGTGGCGAGAAGTTTGAAATCGTCTGTAAGTTTTTGGGGTTTCAATTTTATCATCATCATCATCAGCCAGAAGACGTCCACTGCTGAACATAGGCCTCGCCCTTTAACCTCCACACTGAACGACAGCCTGCCTTTTGCATCCACTGGATGCCCGCGACTCTCACAATGTCGTCGGTCCATCTAGTGGCAGGCCTCTCTACGCTGCGTCTTCCGGTTCGTGGTCTCCACTCCAGAACCTTAAAAACAATTTTATAATACACTAGCGACCCGCCCGCCCGGCTTCGCACGGGTGTAATTTACGTGCGAAGCCGGGGCGGGTCGCTAGTTAAATATATAAACCTTCCTTGAAAATGTATCTAACTGATTATGAAAACCGCATCAAAATCCGTTGCGTGGTTTAGGAGGAGTTAGCGGCCATACAGATATACAGACAGACAGACAGACGCGGAAAGCGACTTCAATTTATACTATGTAGAGATAGAGATAGAGAAGAAGAGATAACTTAAAAACAGAAAATGTACAAAACCTGAATATATTGTCTAAAAAGTGAAGTATTTAAAATTTTTGTTAATTTTAGTTAACAACTAACTAAATAAATATATTTTTTTTAAAGTCCCCGTTAAGTGAGTTTCAATAATCTTCAAACGGCTGAACAGATTTTCTTGAATTATAGCGTTCAAAGCTAAGAACAATATCCATCAAGTCACCTTACAAAAAAAAACTAAATCATAATCGGCTCAACCACAGAAAAGAAAAACTTTTGCGTCAGGTATTATTAACAACTTGGTAAAAGTATTCTACCAGAAACGATTCTATGGACGATCTGAAAGGTATATAAGTTAATACATATATTATATGTTACTTGTTTTTTATACAAATGAAAACATCAGTAAACATTGAGCGTGCCAGTTTTATTAGCAAATACGAACTTTATGCAACTCTGATTTCCACTCGTAAAATCATATTTTTACACAACCAATATTTTTTCTCATTTATTAGATACCTCGCCGATATAAAAACTGTATACCTACTTTTTGCTTCGCATTCCATACGTTATAAAATTGTGTATTTTGGTGTCACATTTCCCGAAATCGGTAATTTTACTTTGATTTCCCCGTAGGCGGTATAGAATAAGTACTCATAAAACATCCCCTTACCATAACTTCACCCCAAAGCACGGGACTTATGTCTCGAGTCTATGGTAACACCATCTGATGGTTTATTGGGTAGGGAGAAATGGCAACACCGAGCTGGTTTTGTGATGTCTCTTCTCTTGGATGGATTGCATTTAGATGATTGATCAAATCACCACTGTATATTTAGGAAATAACTTTTTATTCCCTTCAACGCATTTTTTTACAGATATACCAATGCTGCGGGTTTCCTGGTGTCCAAAATCTAACAAAACAAATTAGATTAGCCTAGATTTAAATATATATTTTTACGGCAAGTGCCTTACTTATAAACAAAATAAAAGTTAATACTAACACTACAAAAACGGTTAGACTGCCCAAAGACCGTTGAAGGTCTAAAGACAATCCAAATGCTCGTCAAGCTCCTATCAGTTGGCAGCGTATCCAGCACGCTGGCGGCATTACCACGCTGAATGGCAATGCTTAGGTATATGTTGAGCCAGAAACACGCCAGCATTTTGGTCATGAAGCGCTCTGAAAGATTTTTGAAAATGTGGTGAGCTCCCGGTGCCCAAGGGCTCATAGATTTAAAGGCATTTGTCATTTAAAAAATATCTAATTATAATTATAATAATAATATTTTTTATTTTTTTCAATATATTTCAATATAAACACGGGTCTAGCCCGGACATTTGGTAGGCATTGGTGGAGCCGAAGCCAACACCAAGAGGCCCCGTTGAATATAAAAATACAATTATGTGATGTGGATTAAACTATTGTACAATATAGGATATAAAAAGTCTGGGCTATTGAGGTGAACAACTTGTTGATGGGAAAACAGGTCTATGGTATGAGGTACACATCAGCAGCCATTAAACGTCCACTGCTGGACAAAGGCCTCCCTCTTAGAGAGGGGTGTTGCCATAATCGGCACCCGCCAATTATGCCTCATTTGAAAATATTTTGGCGGGTGATGACTTGCCACCCACTAAATGGGCCCCCCATAATGGCTTTATTTTTTTTATTATTAATTGAGGTAAAAAACTTAAAAATTAAGACAGAAAATAAATAAATGTGAATAATAAATACCTATCTAGGAAGAAAAAGAGTTGTCAATAATTTCATTCTACATAGTCTCTAGTTAATTCAAAGCTGTTTTCACACTTCCCACGACATGGCGAGTCAACAATCACCGCTGTTCCTTAGCGCTGTTCATACGTCAACGTTGAACGTGGACGATGAAAACGATTCCAAAACCACGCCCTAAGTGTGCACTTGATTGAGAACATCACTAAAGGTGAGTTCACATGGTGTAGCACGTCATTGAAATCACTGTGCTTTAATTATTTTTTTATGTTGCCACATCCGAAGATTTTGGCGTCGCACTCTAGAGCATTTGCCTGTGTCAAGTATTGCATCGAGGACTTTGGCGTCACACTACTATATTTGCCTGAGGCATGTATTGCAAGGTTATCATGTATCATCAAACAAGTCATAGTCAAGCAAAGTAAGCCACGGCCAAGTCCTAGTCATGCCCTAGGAAAGTGGTGAACACTACTAAAGGCTTCAATGGAGTTTTGGAAACAACACGAAAATACACCTTTCACTTTATTAAACTTATAACACGCCTCTTGCGTCGGGGGTTGAAAACGTTTAAGTCAATAATCAATTTAACCATCTTCGACCACATTGTCAGTTAGCATAAAGAAGCTGTGGTCAAAGAAAGCTAAGAAGCTTAGTCTTAATTATTAGGGAATTGTTGCTGATGAGCCTCTTGGCACGTTTCAATATATATGGAGTGCACGTTTACATTGTTAAATGTGACCGACGTCAGCGACCAACGTCGCCGACCAACGTCAACGTAGAAGGAAATCAAACATAAAACATGGTTCATCCTTATTCAATTGTAATTTGGTAAAAAAAAAAGGAATAAAGAAAGGTATTATTAAAAAGCTTATTTGTGACCCCGTTTAAAAATCATTAAATGACACACACGTACAAACGTGCTAGGTAGGACGTGCCTACACTATCAGACCAACGTCAAATTGGCATGACGCATGACGTCGGTAAATTAATCCATATGAATCTTCCTTTATAAATATAAAGTAAAAGACATGCATAAGTCAATCTTTATTTTTTTACTAGCCCTCCAAAATTAACTTAAAACCTGTAGGATAAAGATTAAAATCCAGAAACAGTGAATTGTTGTCCAATTTGCCCCTAATGACAGTCTTAAGGGAAAATAAGTACTTAAAAGCAGTAAAGTACTTAAAGCACTGGAAACGTCGAGACGTCGGCACGATTCGTTAAATATTGATGGATAAGTTTATTAGGCCGTAAAGGTTTAAAACAAGTCGATTATTAAGTTTAAAGCCTGCTCGCAGTGCTTGGCGCTTTGATTGTAACCTGTTTAATTTCATAATGAATGCCAAGATTAGGTATAAAATAGTATTTTGGATATTTAAATGCTATAGACCAGGGGCCTTACGGCTACAGAAACAGCGCTGAAACAGTCCTGAAACAGTGCGGAAAATCATGCAATAGCGCCGTGATACGGTATGCGGTTACGCAACTTTTGGCATCAACTAAACAGAATCTCTTAAAACAGGTAGCCCAGTAAAGCCCCAGGGTTTCTCAAAGTGGGTTCGCTATTTTGATGATTAACGCCTGCGGAAAGATGATTTTGTATGAAAATGACATTAGCATGAGATAATATCTCTCAAGCTAATGTCATTGTCAATGTCAATATCATTTTCATACAATTTCATCGTTTCGCAGGCGTTAACACTAACAGAAAGTAGGTCTTGTCTAACCCCCCTCAAGTGTCAACTTATTGTAAACATACCCATATTAAAGCTCATTTGGATTTGCTACAGAGTCGACACGACTGACCTTTCAACGGGCACCGTTTGTATAATCCTACTTCATAATCTAGAATGCGGTAACTAGGGTTACTAGGATGAAGGAAAAAACCTAAGTTTCTGGTGATTTGATGGGTTTTGTAGACTGTTTGCTATATATAGCTTCCATTTTCTTATTAATCTGTAAGATATCCGAACGTTAATTTTTTTTCGCCAAAAATGTTTAGAGGGCCTAAATTTTTTGACGACTGCGATTTTTAAGATCAATTGAGGGTAGAAGAACAAAACACCCGCTCTTCTTGCCGGACTCACCCGCAGTTTTCAGTCAGATTGAGACCACTGTTATTGTAACAGGTCGAAACGTCGAGCAAAAGGAACCTATTTTTACCTAAATAAAAAAATGCGTGATAAGTCCCGATAAACAGGTGTGATCATCATCATCATTTCAGTCATAGAACGTTCACTGCTGAACGTTCTATGACTGTCTTCCCCATCGATCTCCAAAAGGGCCGGTCGGAAGCGGACTGTATTTCGAGAATCTTTCGGCCCCATCGGCCATCTGTTCTGCGTGCTACGTGCCCTGCCCACTGCCACTTCAACTTGCTAATCCGGGGGGCTATGCCAGTAACTTTCGTTCGTCTACGGATCTCCTCATTTCTGAATCGATCTCGTAGAGAACTGAGGTGTATTTCCTGTAACGGCAACATTAAAGAAACAGAATCGTGAGAACTGTGTCGATTAGTTGCTACAAATTATCTGGTGGTTTTCAACCTGCAACTTTTGCAAGCCTTGCTTATGCAAGAAGGGTTGTTTATGCACATGGTTCTAGTTTATAAGCGAAGCCAAGTTTTAATTTAGAGCTGGGCAAAATTAAAAATCTAGATTAGGTACCAAATAAAAGTGGGAGAAACACAGAAATATTTGAACACGAGCGATAATTGTGCTAAGGCATATCTCCCATGTTTATCTGATCCGAGCTCATGCCAGGAAATATTTAAAACCTTTTTTGTTTTACCTCCTCGTTCAAGTTAAAACTCTTGTAACATTTTGTCAGCCTATTGTGCAACGTTTAGCAAGTTTGAGCAATTTTAACCTTTCGTACCTCCCAATGAGGTCACTTAACGTGCTTTAGTTAATAAGTCATTTATTTGTGTTTTATTTAAGTTATCTTTTGAAAGGATTACAGGTATGTTTGTAAAGGTTTTGACTTTTTCTTATATCACTAATATTGCTAATTAGGATTTGTACCGTAATTTTAACAAATTTCCAATGACTTTTAATAACATTTTTTATGGTCCTTAGCTGCTGACCTATTGGAAAAACTCACGAGTCACACAAAGGGCAATGGAGAGAGCTATGCTCGGAGTTTCTTTGCGCGATAGAATCGGAAACGAAGATATATTCGCCGAAGAACCAGTCAATGACATAGCTCAAATTTGCAAGTTGAAGTGGCAACAGGCAGGCTACACCGCTTGAAGATCCGATAACTGATGGCAAATAACGGTGGGTGGTGGTAGAGACCGTAAACCGGAAGACGCAGCGTAAGTAGCCTCCTATTAGATGGACTGATGACATCGTGAGAGTCACGGGCATCCAGTGGATGCAGTTAGCAGGCTGTTTCAGCAGTGGACGTGTTATAGCTGATGTTGGCAGGCTAGACGTTTGACTACAGCTCATCTAATATTAAGTGATGGTCTGGTGGAAGATAGTTATATACCTAGCCTGGATTAGAAACTGGCTGTCAAGACGTGATGATACCGGTTAGGTGCTTCGTGACTTTTTCACCATTTGAGGGTGGTAGCTAGCTATAGACATTAGAAAGTGCTACCGTCATGATATGGTTTCCTGACGATGTTTTCGTTTACCGGCAGCTGAAACTCATTGATGAGATTTGAACCCACTGCGGATTGGAATTCAAACGCGCCAACAACTGAGATACTATCGATTTACTGTTTTCGTTCAGCTGTTCCCAATGTTATGGCAACTGTCAGATGCATTATTTCAGCGGGCGCACTTTAGTTGTACAGAAATCAGAAATTTTATTGTCAACTATGCTAAGCTTAGACCTCCCAATAAGGTGCCAAGCACACCAAGTTACTTGGTTGAAAGTTAAAGTAGATCTAGGTAAGTTGGGAAAATGGTACCTATATCAGAATTTGCACCAATATAATTATAATCATCGTCATCATTATTTCAGCCTCTCAGGTTCCCACTTCTGGGACACAGGCTTTCTCTCAGATAGGGAGGATAGGCCAGCCACCCACGGATCATACTTTTAAAAATTCGTAAATGAACGCCGATTTATTTAATTAAAAGAACAAAGTATTCTAATTAAATTGGTAATTGTAGGTAGTAAATGTGAACGACATCAATATTTATGTGCCTTTCGAATCGCACAGTGGACCGACGACGTCGCGGCCTAACAAAAAATGCTTTTAAAACGTATCCATTGTAACTGCTATGTGCCGCCGTTTTTACTTTCGAACGGTTTTGATACTTTGTCTTTTTTCTTTGGTCATGATTATGATATAACATTTTTTTTTTAATTCTTTCTTGCTTTTAAAATAGAGTAATAATAGGATTAAGTATGTGCCAATTGTATAAAAATCAAACTTGTATAATTATCTTCACATCACGCAACCAGGCTAGCTTTTAAGTCATTGATTTAAAATAGAACTAAGTATAGATGAATGGTCGCAAAAATTATGAAATCTTATTTCAGCCCCATGCTACTTACACATGTTACATGTTATAGCTAACAATTGTAGATTTTGTTTTTAAATTTAATATTATTTTGAGCCTATAAAGATCACTAACCACGCCTAAGAAGTTTGTCTCGCCTGCACGCGGCTATTTTTGGGGCCGCAGTAGATCAAAACATAACCTTACTGATATTCTGACCATTTTATGGCTGATCACTTCGCTGATGCCGTCAGTTCAAAATATGAAAGTTGGTTTCTAAAATGCGAGTTAACAAATATTTGTATGAAAAACAACCTTTATATTGATCAAGTATCAAAACTGTCCAGCCCACCTGTCGATCCCTTGGTCAACACAGGCGATGATGTGGACAAAAAACGCGGACGACCGCACCGGGGCGCCGACAAAGTGACGAATACATAACTTTTGAGAGGCCCTTACACCACTGTGCGGCGATTAACAGCCAATAACACTGGGTTTTGTCGAATTGACGTAAATTACATGTCGGGCTTTTTGATATTTTTGTCCAGATTTCAAAGGATAACTAACCACTGGGCAAGGTCGTGAAGTAAACGCAGTTCCCGGAAATGTATTTAATTATTTAAAAAGCTTAGTTTTGTACCAACTTTGACTGAAACCATAGATAAACATATATACTGAAACTAAGAAAAAAATATTATTGACTTTATTAGGTAGTTGACTTTTACTTTGTATGAAATTGGATACCATGAAGGTATATTTGCTTATTACAACGCTTTTGAATTCAGATGTTTTCCCAAGAAAGCATCGTTTTGCTTTATTAGTGTTTTATACTACACAAAGTAATTCTGCCTTGGGCTACCACATACGTCGCACCGTTTTATGTGACACAAACCTGTGTATGAGTGTCTTTGTTTAAACATTACATAGCGCTTGATTGGATTTAGATGTGTGTGGTATCCCTAGAGCCTTTGGGCCTTACTCAAGGCACTACGGTGTCGGTGGCGTCATCCACAGAAAAGAAAAAAGTAGTTTGTTTAAATTAGATCGGCTGTCAAGGCATTTTTGTGAGAAATTTGTTGTAGCCAATTGCATCCATATAATATATGAAACGTCAGTCATTCGAAATCAGTTAGCAACTGTGATGCGAAGTTCGATGCGTTGATCTAAATAAGAATTTTCAATCAAGGTTCGGTCATAAAGCCTGGTAATAGATTTTCCTTCTCATTTCTTTCCTGTGTTTTGTTGTTTTTTCATTTGTTTTCATTTTTTTCTTTTCTGTGGCGTCATCACACCCGAAGGGGGCGTCATCGGATGTACAAGTGAACGTGAAATAGACAACTCTTTGTGGTTTCTAGGTTCAAAATTATGTACCTTATTCTGTAGAGTTTAAAATAGCGACGCCAACGCCGCCACCTTTCTTCAATTAGCATTGGGCCTCAGGTAAATTATCGTGGAATAAGCTAAATTCATTTCGTTCGTTCGTTTCATAATATTCTTACTAGTTACCCAAACGTTTTTATTTAAAGATTGCCTTTATTAAGGCCGCGCTCACCGGTAAGAGGTCGGCTCAAATGGGTGGACACAGCGAATCTTTGTGTCTCTGAAGTTAGCTGCAAGTCTGCGCAGTAGCTATTTTTCTGTCGCAAGGGATGTGCTACTTACGCAATGGTTCACGAAGCCAGAAAGATCCGCTGTGCCTACTGTACTTACGTTACGATAAAATTTTTGGTCAGTCGCCAGCTCAAACATTTCCAAAAGTTATAATTAATCAAATTCAAATTCAAAATATTTATTTGTCAGAACATGGTAGGTACACATACATATAAAGTAGCATACATGGTCGTAATAATGGAGACGTATCTCATGTTCTTGCCTGTTACAGCGTACAAATGTTAGTTTTTTATATATATTATTATTAGTTTTTGTTAAAGTTAAAAAGATAACGAAATTATGTCTAAGTTAGAATATTGTTAGAATCATATTTTGGTTTGGTTGTATTTTATACCTTAATTAGATGTTTATTACTACCTATATAAGCTATTATTATCATTTTATCTTTTCCTAGTACCTAGTCTCGATTTTATGTCAATTATTTAGTCTACATTACATATCAAATCATTTTTATCATTAAGGAATTCTGAAATTTCATAGTAGCTTTTTTGTGCTAATAAAGTTTATTTTTAAACATTCCAATAATTAATTCTCTGATAATTTTAGGAATTTTAGTATATATTAAAGGAGCCATACAGAATACACTTTTTTGCATGAGTGTAGTTTTGGCCGTACGTGGGCAGAGTTTCATCTCGGCCTGTGTGCGAGTTCGAATACCAGCATCAGTCCAACTACCAAAGAGATGTTGATTTGATTTTACAAAAGTTGCTATTTCTAATATGTATAGAGATGGCAATGTCAGAATCCTGTGTTTTAAAAAGTATGGTTTACAGCTATCAGTCTTATGAAGATGAAACATTGCCCTGACGCACCTCTTTTGGGCTTTGAAAGCAATTCTTTTGTCAGTAGAGTTCCCCCAGAATATAATGCCGTATCGTAGAATAGATACTCTATGTTGTTTCATACGTACATGCGTAAATCCCATATCTTACACCCCATAATCTTCTTCATAACCAGGCATCTAACCCTTTATTATAATCACCACGAAACCCATTATTAAACTCGTCAGACCCCCCATAACAGCATCAATTACAACAGATTTGTCCATAACAATAACAAGGAAGCATTCATGATTTGTCCATAACAATAACATGGAGATATTGTTTATATCGTAGACAACACAGCTCGACCAACTTATATGTAAAATTGGACATATTAGTAAACTACAAATTTCTAGGAGATGCTGTCAGTTTTGTTCAAAAACTGCGTTGGTGGCGCCCCCTCATTAAACTGTACTTAAGTTGGTCACTCTACCTGCATCGTAGGGTCAGAGTCCCCTTGATATGCCAGCTTGTAATGTGCGATTTCACAGCCCACCCTAGCTTTATGGCGCAATGGGTAAGAGACAGCAGGGAGAATTTTTTATTTGTCCCAAAATATTGAAAAAATACTTTAGATTTCCTCAGCTATTTTAGTAAATTGTATTAAAGGTTTAAAAAATACCTGTTTAGAATTAAAAATTAATTATGTCTGTTTAAAAGTAAAACTGTTCAAGTTAGTCCAGTGAAAAACAAAATGTCATTGTTAAGTAGTGTAGTGCTACCTCTAAAGAACACGTCAATGAAGTGTATTTTTCCTAGAGATAATAAGAAAATTTAAATTGAAAATGATACAGGAGGTATATTTGATAGTTTGACCACGAGGACAGACCATTCTTTGAGATCAAACTAGTTTGACTATGAGGAAGTACCAATAATGCGTAGATATAATTATACAATGCGCGATAAGTCTCGATAAATATGTAAAACAATAAGAAACATGTTATTGGACGCATTCTTAGTTTTTAAAATAGCATATACCTACGTACAGGTGAATTTTCAAGTGGGCGTGGATGGCCAAATCCAAAACTATGAGGAATAGACTCAAAGAAATTTCGGGCCTGATTTAATGAAAACTAAAACTACGTCCTGTGGATGGATCTTCCGATGGTGCATGGAATTAATTTCTGCTCTGAAATATCGGAAACCCCACCCACACTTAACACTAAATACCCTGTTAATAATTATATAACTGTAGTGCACAACCGTTATAGTTTACAACAGTGCTATTTAACCGTTGGTCATTTCAAAAGTGGTAGAAACCCTCTGCAGCTTATCATCATCATCATCATCAGCCAGAAGACGTCCACTGCTGAACATAGGCCTCCCCCTTTAACCTCCACACTGAACGACAGCCTGCCTTTTGCATCCACTGGATGCCCGCGACTCTCACAATGTCGTCGGTCCATCTAGTGGGAGGCCTCCCTACGCTGCGTCTTCCGGTTCGTGGTCTCCACTCCAGAACCTTTCTTCCCCATCGGTTATCGGTTCTTCGAGCGATATGGCCTGCCCATTGCCACTTCAACTTGCAAATTTTAACAGCTATGTCGGTGACTCTGGTTCTTTGGCGAATATCCACGTTTAGGATTTTATCGCGCAAAGAAACTCCGAGCATAGCTCTCTCCATTGCCCGCTGAGTGACTCTGAGTTTTTCCAAAAGGCCAACAGTCAAGGACCACGTCTCAGTACCATATGTCATCACTGGCAACACACACTGGTCAAAGACCCTCGTCTTGAGGCACTGTGGTATCTTGGACGAGAAGATGTCACGCAATTTCCCGAACGCTGCCCATCCGAGGCACAAGATACCACAGTGCCTCTGCAGCTTATGCTTTAGACCAATGATGAGGTATTCATCGACACGTCTCACCCGCTACCTAACACAAGTGTGTATTTTAAATAGCCCCACGAAACAACCCTGTTTATGTTTACATGCGAATATTAGAAAACACATCTATGAATGCATGGACATGCACGAAACAAGGAACAAAATTCTGCAACGCTGTTGGTGGGGAAGGTTGTCGACTTATCGCAAATATTTTGTTGGGAAAATACCACAGAATTCTCCCTATTACATACTGTCTCTATGCAAAATACATAAAAATTAACTATCTATTTAAAAGAACTTTTATTATTTGTTTTTGTATTATAATACAAGGTTAATAATTATAAGGCAAATTGTATTAATAGGCTTGCATTTGATCGCCAATTCAGCTGATGTGCGGTTTACGATGGAGCACGCTTGCCTAGAAGAAACCGAGTCACCCGTGATTTGATGATACCCATCTTATAACTATCCGGGAACACCCATTCAGGCAGTGCATTCAACAGACTCACAATAAAAGAGGAATCAAAACGCGTTGTACGGGTTTTTGGAATATCAACCATATAATGGTGTCACCTTTTCGTGCCCACTGTGGCAGTCCGATAGAAAAATTGGCAGTAGGGAATTAGATCATGCAGATCTGATGCACATTCTCCGAAATGTATCTGATAAAAACTGATAGTCTAGCAACTTTGCGCCGATGCTCAAGAATAAAGCTAAAGAAGCTTAGTCTGAACTAAGGATAAGGATTTCACCTTGAAGCATCTGAGTGAACTATTGGATTTTTAAAAGCGGTTAGGTCCGCATGATATTGTATTTCATACTAATGTATGATTGACAACAATTTAACGAGTCAAAAGTAATTTCAAGCTCTAAATTCACCATTATTAGCTTACATTAGACTTGTCATAAAGCCAACAAATCGGGTTTTAAATCAACTTTTCTCTAATTACACTACTCTCATCAATAATCCATCGTAATATACATCACAAAATCAATTATTTCCTTACCGTTATCTCGAGCAACGCAAGGAGCTGTCGGTTCGTATGACTTAGATGTTTAGGACTATACACTAGGCCCGGTTTCAGAGGTAATTTATCAATCGTTTATCTATTCAATAGCGCTGTTGGTTTCATAACTTTACAAATTGCATTTCCGAACACGCAATAATAAGTTATGCTTCGCTTACTACTATTACTAGTACACATTGGTTTGATATTTATCGGACCATCTATTTTGTCTTCAGAAACACAGTGACAGATATACGAGGTTTATCTTACAGATAACTTTGTTGAAACAATAGCTAGCTATAAGTTATCTATGACCCTCAAAAACCGGGCAGTAGTGAGCTTGCCTTACCTCTATCTGCCTAACTCCCTATTGAATTGACTTCGCAATTTTACTTCATAGTATGAAAACGGATATGAATGGCGTAAATAAAAATAGATCAGCAGTGGGCTATCACGGGCTGCAATAATATTAAGATGTTAACAATTTTCAACAAAAATGCCTATTTTATTAATTAAAAAAAAACCTCGAAAATATACATTGACGTGTTTGATACAGATTTGTACTGTACTGTAGATAATAAGACTACCATTATATTAAAACCTCCACGATTGAAGTTATACACTTCAAGCACTCGTATCATTTATGCAATATCCTTTATTTCCATGCTTGATTTTCTTCTATACGCTAATTCTTTCACGCGTAGCAATATAATCGGAAACTCCCGTGTAGCTGCTGGGTGATTCCAGTAGCTACGATAGTAAGATCAACTTTTTATTGTTTAATACACCGTATATTTAGAAAGATCAACTCCTTATTGTTCATACCATAATTTACACCGTCACCGTCACTCTCATTCGGACGTTAGTGCGACAGGGACAGACACACACACATCGCATGACGTCAGCGTAGGAGTGAAAGCCTTACTCATAGTGACCGCTGTCTTTCCAACTATAAACAAATGTAGATTACTGTTGAATCATGAGTAACTGTGGTTAGTAATGAAACTTCGTGCCTCTATTACTGAATCTGAATATACTGCCAGATACCATCTTAATGGTTATTGGATGTCTAAACCAGGTCTACACCTTAAGAGTTAATATTTCGACATAAAAGTCGCTCGCGGAATTTAAAATTTTTGAAGAAATAAAATATGTAATCAAACTTAATTTTTTACTTGTGATTTAATGACATTTTCATTCTTAAAAATCAATTCAACTTTTTTTAAATTCAGTTTTTATGTTTGAAATGTATTTGAAATAAAGTTAACATTAAATTTTGTGGGATATTTTGTTGCATATTATAAGATAAATAAAACCGGCATAGTGCAAGTCGGGCTCGCGCACTGAGGGTTCCTTACCACCACAAAATAGAATAATTATCAATTTAAAAAAACGACTTCAAAATTAGTAAAATAAGGCATTACGATACGGTGAAAGAAAATTAGGTCCTCCAAATAACCTAATTAAGTTATAACTTGATAATCAACAAATAATTGTCACCGACTCGCACTTGGCCATTATTTATTGATTGTTGTTATAATTATTTTAGAGTTTTTTAGAGTTTTTATAATCATGCTAAATTTGAAGCTTGTACGTATTACCGTTTTTTTTTATTAGAGCTAATACAAAAATACGTTTATACGTTTAAATAAAGTTGTATCGACCCTTCATACAACAAACGTATTTACTACCCCCATAAAAAGTATAAATGAAAGCATTTATACTTTTTATTATTTCTTAGTTAGTCCGCCGTAACATTACATATTCTGTGAAATTTCAACTGGCTACGAAGGCTGGTTCAAAATGTACAGCCGTTTAGAGGTATGACAGATGGACAGACAGACAAACATCGTAAGCTTAGTAATAGGGACCCGTATTTACCCTTTGGGAACGGAACCCTAGAAAGCTTAAATCTACTGCAAATGCCTAAATTTGACCAGTTTTAAATCCACCAAAGCACGACCGTATTTGAATATGCAATTGTTATGATTGTATACTTACAACATCAGTAAACTCGTGGTGGCCTAGTGGAGACTAGGTTGGCGGAACCCAGGCCGACCGAGGATGAGGTGGACTGACGACGTCAAAAATATTGTCGGGAACGAGTGGATGCGTATAGCGAGAGACCGGGGAGAGTGGCATAAACAAAGGGAGGCCTATACCCAGCAGTGGGTCACTCAGGGCTGATGATGATGATGATACTTACAACCACAGACAAAATATATTACATATCAAACTGCTTCAAAAACTCAAGTATTATAAAAACCATTGCTATCGTAAGGTGTGTAGTCTTGGCGTTTATTAATTTCATCCTATTTAAAAGGATATAGCGTTAATTAATATTCTTGATAACCCTAAAAGCGCTAAAAATAACAACACCCCGATAAGAGAGCCCTTAAAATGGGCCAGCTTATTGTCCAAACTAATCTTATTTCGTTCTTTTAGAGTTTAAACTTTAACATGAAAGTTTTAAGTTTCAATTTCAACTGATTCATAATATTGGTTCATAAGTTTGTCCATCAAACATTTCACAACAGGTTGAGTGTAATATAATAATGTAACAGTAAATCAACTTAACACAGTTCCAAATAATCAGACTATTTGAAATTCGAATAGGTACTATCGCTTGTTCCCATTGTATCAGTAGTATGATAATCAGACAAACCGAATATTTGTGCATATCCTAGGACGATTGCAATAGACCGGATATTTGGAATCTAAGGCAGATTTTCACAATCATCCGAGCTTTTTTCAAAAATCCAGTTTAATTCAATTCATTTATTTCGGGTCTTAGGTATAGTTAAAACACTGTTTTAAACTATCACGGTTGTTCACTAAAGTTATATGATTATTTACGGGATATTTACCGTGGTAAGGTTGTGGAATAAGCTCCCGATATTTCGGCGCAGTTACATGCACCATGTTCACGGGAAGACTGAAGAATGCGGGTGGTTGGTCGAACAGTTAAAAAGTTAGGTGCAGACATAACGATCTACCCTCTTTCTTAGTCTTTTGCTAATCTTATTGGGCCTCCGAAATTTTATGCTAATTTGCCATGATATTATAACTAAACCAAATATCCTATCAACGTAATAATTGATATATGTGATTTTTCAATTCATTTTCTTTCCGGCACTAAGACAGAAACATAATAGCAAGATATTTACTCGATACTTTATTGTTTTCAAAATGGTGCCTTTTTGCTGATTTTTTTGATTTTTTCTTGGATAGAACTTCAGTCACATATCTAAAATAAATACTCATCGAAGGAAAATATAGTTTGTTTTCCAGTGCTAAGACAAAATTTACCTAGATTAATTAGTACTCTCATAATAAATTATATTCGATTTGAGACTTACGTCCTTTAGTTCTAAGCAACTATTCGGTCAAACGGCAAGTCCGATATTCAACCTTATTCTGTTGCGCTTTGTATCTAAATGGCGAAACATGCTCCGTTCAACCTCAGTACCGCACTATGCTCCAACGGGGAAGGACGCACGCGCTTGCTATTCGCCTAGATTTATCTTCCGAGTGCGATTATATCAACACCTACTGTATTTTCAAACAATGGATAACATAAAAAATCTATGGCTCGAACGCGACCATTTGATGCGGCAACCAAGTGTTGCCAATGACCTAGAGCGCAGACTAGGTAAAGCTACTAAGAAAAAATTACAGGTATTAATAATTATGGATACGACTAGGCCATCTATCATTAGGGCATCTATTATTATGTACGCTCGGTAATATAGTTACAAGAGTCTAAGTGTTTCGTGTGGAGAGAGTAAGAGAGAGAGAGACAGTCAGAAAGACTACTAAAAATCAAAATTATTGAGTTAAATATAATTTTTGTTGAATAAAAAAATATAATAATAATTAACAAAATTTTTTTTTTTTTAAATTAATAATTTCATAAATTAGATGAAATTTAATTAAATAATTCATACATACTTAAATAGATTATAGTTATTAACAACCAGGTATAGAACAAACACAAACGTTCATCACATAACTGTTTGTCCTAGGTGGGAATCGAACCCACACCTCCAAGCTCAGAAGGTAGGTTCACTACCAACTGGACCAACGGGCTTTCGCGTGTTTCGTTTATTTTAGTATAGTATAGTATAGCATAGCATAGCATTGCACAGCATAGCATAGCATAGCATAGCATAGCAAAGCATAGCATAGCATAGCATAGCATAGCATAGCATAGCATAGCATAGCTAAGTATAGCAAAGTATATTATAGTATAGTATAGCAAAGTATAGTATAGTAAAGGATAGTATTGTATAGTATAGTATAGCATAGCATAGCATAGCATAGCATAGGTTAGTATAGCAAAGTATATTATAGTATAGTATAGCATAGTATTGTATAGTATAGTATAGCATAGCATAGCATAGCTTAGCATAGCATAGCATAGCAAAGTATAGTATAGTATAGTATAGCATAGCATAGCATAGCATAGCATAGCATAGCATAGCATAGCATAGCATAGCATAGCATAGCATAGCATAGCATAGCATAGCATAGCATAGCATAGCATAGCATAGCATAGCATAGCATAGCATAGCATAGCATAGCATAGCATAGCATAGCATAGCATAGCATAGCAAAGCAAAGCAAAGCATAGCATAGCATAGCATAGCATAGCAAAGCAATGCATGGCATGGCATGGCATGGCATGGCATGGCATGGCATGGCATGGCATGGCATGGCATGGCATGGCATGGCATGGCATGGCATGGCATGGCATGGCATGGCATAGCTTAGCATAGCATAGCATAGCTTAGCATAGCATAGTATAGCAAAGTATAGTATAGTATAGCATAGCATAGCATAGCATAGCAAAGCATAGCATAGCATAGCAAAGCATAGCAAAGCATAGCATAGCTTAGTATAGCAAAGTATAGTATAGTATAGTATAGCATAGCATAGCTTAGTATAGCAAAGTATAGTATAGTATAGTATAGTATAGCATAGCATAGCATAGCATAGCATAGCATAGCATAGCAAAGTATAGTATAGTATAGTATAGTATAGCATAGCATAGCTTAGTATAGCAAAGTATAGTATAGTATAGTATAGCATAGCATAGCATAGCATAGCATAGCATAGCATAGCATAGCATAGCATAGCATAGCATAGCATAGCATAGCATAGCATAGCATAGCATAGCATAGCATAGCATAGCATAGCATAGCATAGCATAGCATAGCATAGCATAGCATAGCATAGCATAGCATAGCATAGCATAGCATAGCATAGCATAGCATAGCATAGCATAGCATAGCATAGCATAGCATAGCATGGCATGGTATGGTATGGTATGGTATAGTATGGTACGGTATGGCACAGCATGGCACAGCATAGCACAGCATGGCACAGCATGGCTTAGCATAGCACAGCATGGCTTAGCATGGCATAACATGGCATACCATGGCTTAGCATAGCAAAGCATAGCATAGAATAGCATAGCATGCATTTACGGAAGTTGTTTGAAGGCGGGTGGGGGTATGTCCGTGGGCTACTGATGGCATGTGGAACGATCCGGTAAAGTTTTCTACAATTTTTAAAATTTTGGGGTAGTGTGTGGGATTTTGGTGAGGGGGGGTCCGGGTAAGAAGACCAAGTCTTGATCTATACACAAAATCCGGTCAGAATTTGTCTCCGACGCTCCGAAATGTTTGAAAAAATTGGGAGGTGGGGGGGGGGGGGGGGAAAGTTTCAGGAAATGTTATAAACTAAAGTCCGGATTGACATCCGATTTCCATTTTTTTTTACAAAAATGACCTCAGACGTACTGTTTCTGAGATAATCGATGGTTTTTGAAAAAAATTACGAAAATTTTCCGGATTTTTGCTCTTTAATATTTTGAAAGGCATCCTTTGCACAAAAATATCCGAATTTGGGCTTATCAGACGCGTCTTTTTATTTTCTACACACGTGTGTTTACTGTGTTTCTATTTTATTATTATTTATGCCTACCAACTAAATAAACACTTTTTTTTTTAATGTTATTTATTTCCTGAAATTGTGAGAGTAGAAAGCCAAAAAAAAAATTATAGTCTATTTATTACACCACTGAATTTTTTGTGATGAATTTTTTTTTATTTTTAACATGAAATTCCGGTTACGTAATTTCAAACCCAATTTGGGGTCTTTAGGGTTAGGTCCTAAAGCCGAGTTTTTGAGTTTAACGTCTTTGTCTGCCAGGAAAAATGATGCCTATGACGTCAGATTTTTGATTGGACCTTTGTGTCCAAAGTTCTACCTACAAAAAATCGGGTATTTAGGGTCCGCCTCGCTACTTAGTAACTCAAGTTACTATGTACCTACGAGTCTTAAAATACTAAATGACCTATCGTTGGATAGCCAGTGAAGCTAACTATTCTTGCCTGGATTGACCTGGGACAAAATGTTTGAGGAGCCGGGTATTTCAGGTCGTCAAAATCTTAAGACCTAACTTAGACTATAATATAAACTAAAAACTAGAACTAGTTATATTTCCTAAACCACAGACTTAAAAATCTGCAAAAAAATTACTAAAATTTAAAATAAGCTTTACTACCTCGAGCCAAAATTTGGGCGTGGTAGGGGGTGGTTTTCACCCCTCTTTATATCTATTTAAATGTATTTCTCACTGATTTCAAAAGTAAAAATCTAAATATTTTTTTGTAATTTTTTTTGGGTTAAAGGTCTGGTTTAGGAGATATGACCCGGGATCGGGTACCCCGTGCCACGAGGTTTTTGGTTTTTTTGGTCTTATCCCGGCAAGTTCAACCTAGCAAAGCATAGCATAGTTCAGTTTAGTTTAGTTTAATGTTTAGCTTTCTGAAACTGTCTCCAGCGTAATATTTTAATTAGAGAATTTATTTAGGTTATATTAATTTAATTTATATACTTTATTATTTTTATATTGTAGAAAACCTAAAAATAAATAACAAATACAATTTTGAAAAGTGAAATAAACAATTTACGGTTTTGCGCGCCGCGACCGAACTCAGCTAATCGCCAAAACACCAAGTGCACCAACACTATGCTTATCCTGTGTGTTATTGCTCCTTGCCGCTTTACAAGGTCGAGTGCGCGAGTTGTGTAGACTTTAGCTGCGCGCGACTGCCGCGCTGCCGTGGTTGTGTTTCACACTAATGCGGGTGATGCGAGACGCGCGGGTGAAATCAGAAATTTTTCTTGCCTTATACGCAGCCTTAAACAAGAAATAAGATTAGCAAAAGACTAAGAAAGAGGGTAGATCGTTATGTCTGCACCTAACTTTTTAACTGTTCGACCAACCACCCGCATTCTTCAGTCTTCCCGTGAACATGGTGCATGTAACTGCGCCGAAATATCGGGAGCTTATTCCACAACCTTACCACGGTAAATATCCCGTAAATAATCATATAACTTTAGTGAACAACCGTGATAGTTTAAAACAGTGTTTTAACTAATATACACTTGACGACTTCATTTACAGGGTATAAATCACAATTTAAAATTAAAATGACACAATTACATATACAATATAGGTACACATTATCAGCTGTAAAATGGCCTTGTCAATAATTTTGCAGCTGTAAAGAGGCTTTGTAAAGAGGCTTTGCGAGAAATTAAGTAAATGTACTCTTTCTGGTTGAAAACCTTGGCAAGAATCGAGATTAGACTATCTCAGTTACATCGAATACGATGTTAAAACATACGCAAAACCAACAAAAGCTTTTTTAATATCTGCACATGCCCTGAAGCGAGACTAGTATTTTAATATTAATTTGTCTGTCGGTCATATTATGACTGAAAAAGTAGAGTCGCACTTTTCAAAAACAAACAATTGCAGTCATGGTTAATTAGTTTTTAGGTAAGTCTAGTTTATTTTAGGTAAGTCGCGAATAACTTACGTTATGAGCGCTGATTGGCTGATGTGAACGTTATCCACATTGCATTTAGCATCCAAAACAACACAGAGTTAAGAAAAAAAGTCAAAGCCAGTGCAGGGGACGCCAAGATAAACGTACCCTGGAGGAAACTAAGAAGATTGAGACTGAATTTTTGCTTTTTTTACTGTGCCGTAGTTGTAGATTTTCGAAATAACACACTAGTCCGACAGCCTAATAAAAGTCAAATCGACTTCCGAGATTTGTTTACATAGTGACAAGTAAAGGTAATAAAGTGTAATTTTTATTATATAAATTGTTGGTCTACACTTAGAAAAGTTACATTATAGACAATCCAAAAATTTTACAACCGGCTGGATTCGAACCTGGGCAATCTGGATTTACATCCCGAGCTCATGAAGTGTTTTAAAAACATTAAAACTTTAGATTAAGATCAAATTAACTAACCTCCAGGATTGTGTATAGCTTCAGTAAATTCGTTGAAATAAAAAAAAGGTTGTTAAATATAATAAAAGTTACGAACCCTGATGCCCGTGGAGTTGCATATAAAATAATAAAAATAAATAAAAAGTTTATTTAATACTAGCGGTCTGCCCCGACTCCGCACGGGTATAAAGTTATATAGCCTATTAAAATAGCCTATATTAATCAGTGATAATGAAGCATTAAAATGGTGAAAGAATTTTTAAAATCGGTCCAGTACTTTTTGAGCCAATTCGTTACAAACATACTTACATACAAATCTTTCCTCTTTATAATATTGTATAGACTAGCGGTCTGCCCCGGCTCCGCACGGGTATAGTTATATAGCCTATTAAATAGCCTATATTAATCAGTGATAATGTAGCATTCAAATGGTGAAAGAATTTTTAAAATCGGTCCAGTACTTTTGAGCCAATTGGTTACAAACATACTTATATACAAATCTTTCCTCTTTATAATATTGTATAGATGTATATTAGTGGCGAGACAAGCTACTGTTACTACGTAGCAACAGGCTCATATTTGTCAAAGGTGTTTAACATAGATCTTTACTCTCACCCACTTAAAACTGACCCCTACTTTCCCCCTAAACATTCCATTCGGAAGTTCCATTTAAATTGGCTGTTTTATTGTTGTATATCTTGTCATTTGGACAGTGTCAAGTAAATAGATAAAGACATTTGGAAAGTAAATCATAGAGGTTGTTAAAAGCATCCTCGGGGAGACTTAGCAAGTTAGCACTTTTACTTTGAAGGGCCTGTACAAAGTGTGTATCACAGAAAAAAAATTGTTTTAATTGTTAGAGCTATTTTTGTATGCTGCTTTGTTCTGATAATAAAACATTTGAAATACAAAACGAGTAAAAAGTAAAAAGCATTGTCTATAAAAAAAACAATACTTGACAATGGCAAATGCACAAGACTTGTGACGCTAAAATCTTCTCATGAAAAATTAAAAAAAACATGACTGATAGTCATGCTATAATCTATTATATGGTTTAGATTCCTCTCAAAACTAAAATTAAGACTACTAATTATCTATTATGTGGTTTAGATTCCTCTCAAAACTAAAATTAAAACTACTAATTCATGGTCCTCTTTCGTCGATTTATTGACACTCAATAAATTCGCAAATTGAATCACAAATAGTGCCGCTGTCATCCAGAATGCAATAAACTCTCGCCGACTCCTGCGCAGTCAAAACAACCGGCACGTGTGCGCTTCTGCACATTTTACGAGTATTGTCGCGTACTCGATTTAGAAAAGATCGAGGGATCGAGTCGATTTGTAATGTCATTGATAGTTTACTGACGTTTTGTTTTCTGAAACAAAACTTTTGTTAGTGGACAAAGATCTCCATCAAGACGGTGTAGGTATGTATTTATCTAAGTTAACGATGCAACTAAGGACAACGAAAGATATTATTTCTTTCGAGACTCCTGGTGTGTCCAAGGTTGATTGTAGCTGTGGTAGTCCCTACATAGGTCAAACGAAGCGAACCATAGCAGAAAAGATCAAAAGAACATAATATCCTGGCTGTAAAAATCGCCAGAACCAGAAGTCGGCTATTGCAGAACATTTGCTTGAAGCGGGATCCGGTCACTGGATCGAGCTCCACGATCCGAAGGTCCTCTCCACTGAACCACATTATTTTTCAAGAATCGTTCGTGAAGCAGTTTTAATTAGAAAACGTCGCAATTTAAACCGGGAATGTAGATTTCTGTGTACAAGTGTACAAACCACGGGTGTAGCATGTAGCTACTTACTAGGACATTTACACGTCGATTTAATTTATTTTGCATAGGCGTAGCTGGAACGCTGGATAACAAATACTTTTTATCCCGTAAAAAATATTGTCCACGCGGGATTATATCAATTCTAATAAATGAAATCTTTGAATGAGATAGAGCACGTACGTGACTATTCTAGAGCAAAATCAGCTGATTCCATTCATTCATAAAAAATACGAGCACTCTTCACATTACGATATGTAATCTGACCCTTCTGTTACGTCTAGAAGTTTTGATAAACTGTCTCAGTAATTTGCTATTCGAAACTTTTAGAATAAGTGTTCTTTATGTTTGTTCAATAACAGAGAACGCTTGGTTTCTAAGTACATATTTCAGTTTACAACAACGACCTATATGCATTTGAATTCGTTGGTTTACAAGTATAAAAACTTATAAACAGTCTTGCTTAGGCATTGTTGAGACGGCTGCAATCGCTAATATTAATTATTTTAATATTTTTAAGCCCTGATAAAAGAGCTGGTAATTTTCGAACAGCTGAAGAGTTGAATAAGCATGTGTCCTAATATTTAATTTATAATTATTTATATAAAATATACAAATAACAGGCTTAGCGAAGGATGTAACTAAATACATTACACATACTGAAAAAATCTCTGAGTTAAATGAGCGTTTAAAGTTTTTGGTAAACTTATAAGCAAGCTCAAAGTTGCACAACGAGCTATGGAGAGGGCTTTTCTACGAGATCGAATCAGAAATGAGGAGATCCGTAGACGAACGAAAGTAACCGACATAGCCCACCGGATTGCAAGTTGAAGTGGTAGTGGGCAGGGCACATATCACGCAGAACAAATGGTCGATGGGGCCGAAAGGTTCTCGAATAGGGACCACGGACCGGTAAGCGTAGCGTAGGACCCACAAGTTCTACAGACGACCTAAAAGAGACCGCAGGGAAACGCTGGATGCAGGCCGCTTCCAACCGGCCCTTTTGGAGATCGATGGGAGAGGCTTATATCCCGGGTCCAGCAGTGGACGTGCAGCAGTGGCGTGTGCTATAGCAGTTGCATGGCACGTGCATGGCTTGACGTCACCACGTAATACAATGTTTTCTTTTAAATTATAAATAGGCTTGCGCTAACTCGCCTGATGTTAAGCGATGATGCGGTCTATGGTGGAGCACGCTTGCCTAGAAGAAACCGATTCACTCTCGACTTGAAAACACCCAGATTGTAACTACTTATCGAGGAACGCCCACTCGGGTACGGGTTTTGTATGTTTAGCCATTTGGGAGTTACGATGCCACAGACAGACACACAGATGATGATGATTAATAAGTAATCCTTATAAGTGACAAAGGATACGTTTTATTCCGGGGAAAAAAAAAAATACGGCGATATCTGACGGAATGTACAAAGTTCGGGTGAAACGGTGGGGTGCAGATGCCTTATTATAGATGTCTTATCGTGATTCGGATTGTGATCGTGATCGCGAGCCATCTCACTTACGCATGTGGTGTGATGCGAACGGGCCGGCATGCAATCACGATCACAATCAAACTTCTATAATAAGGCCGCAGCCTAAGATATTTCTCACTGGGTTGTACCCACTAATAATTATAAGCGGAAATAAGGTAGAAAATAACCAATTTAGAAACTGGCCCTAACCAGCTGATGCAATTAAACTGCAATATAAAGTTTCATTTCGTGTTGGATAACATGTTATTGACTACTGGCAATTTCTCTGGGAGATGGTAATATTTATTACAGTGTTAGTTGCGCACCCGACTTTCCTTGGAAATTATCCTTGCATATACTCATTTATGAGTAGAGCCGAAGAAGAATGAAAGTTGAAATGGCAGTGGGCAGGGCACATATCATGCAGAACAAATGGCCGATGGGGCCTAAAGTTTCTATATAGAATAGAGACCACGGACCGGTAAGCGCAGCGTAAGACGTCCACCCACTAGATGGACAGACGGCCTAAAAAAGACCGCAAGGAAACGCTGGATGCAGGCCGCTTCTAACCGACCCTTTTGGAGATCGATGGGGGAGGCCTATGTCCAGCAGTGGACGTCCTATGGCTGAAATGATGATGATGATGATACTCAGTTATGGGATTATTTTTTGCTATGACAGATGCAATAAAAATCAATAAGCTAAATATAAATGTGTCTCTTTTATCCCCCTATGCAAAAAAGGGATTTTATAAGTTTAGTCTGTGTGTCTGTGCGTCTGTCTGTGGCATCGTACCTTCCAAACTTCTAGAGAAGAGAGAGAGAGAAAATCGAGAGTATTCTTAGCTATGATTCAAGAAAAGCTATCTGTTTGAAATTATGATTCAAGAAAAACTATCTGTCAGGTCACGGTCAAGTCATGTAAGGTGGAGATTTTGCTATTTTATAAACTAATCAAATATACAGTTTTATCACATTGTACGGATTGTTCCACATGACAACACTCCGGATTGTAAACGCGTTTACAGACTGATTGTTCTTCTCTACATCTCTTCTCTATCTCTACATAGTTTAAATTAAATTGTATGTCTGTATGGCCGCTAACTCCTCCTAAACCACGCAACGGATTTTGATACGGTTTTCACCATCAGTTAGATACATTTTCATGGAAGGTTTATATATATATATTCTATTCATATATTCTAACTACCAAGATACGGGTTTCCAACACCCAGTTTGGCAGTTAGAGCCAGCAACAATTTATAATGTACATTACTTGAATAAATAATTTTGATTTTTTTGAATTTTGATATATATATATATATATATATATGTATAACTAGCGAGCCGCCCTGGCTTCGCACGTAATTTACACCCGTGCGAAGCCGGGTGGGCGGGTCCCTAGTATAAATTAAAGTCGCTTTCCGTGTCTGTCTGCCTGTATGTCTGTATGGCCGCTAACTTCTCCTATACCACGCAACAGAATATGATGCGGTTTTCACTATCGGTTAGATACATTTGTTTATATATATATATATATATGTGTATAACTAGCGAGCCACCCCGGCTTCGCACGTAAATTACACCCGTGCGAAGCTGGGTGGGCGGGTCGCTATAGTATAAATTAAAGTCACTTTCCGCGTCTGTCTGTCTGTATGTCTGTATGGCCGCTAACTCCTCCTATACCACGCAACAGAATATGATGTGATTTTCACTATCGGTTAGATACATTTTCATGGAAGATTTATATATACAACTAGCGACGCGCCCCGGCTTCGCACGTAAATTACACCCGTGCGAAGCCGGTTGGGCGGGTCGTTAGTAATTAAAATAAAAAAGTTTTAAGGCATCCGCTATATTGAAGTGTGACGTCATTTTATTTCACGTATTTTTCACAGTGGATTTATGTGTATCAAATGAAAGACATTTAATACCCGTATCGTGGAGGTGCATAAAAAATAACTGGTCCGCCATCTTTAGGAGTCCGCCATATTGGATTTAGAATGGCGTCATTTAGCGAACCAAGCAACGGCATCGATTCTGATGTACTCTAAACTAAACTCTAAATTAAATTTGACAGCTCTAAAATTGTTGTCATCCTTCTCTCACATATTAAAATGAAAAGAGAAAAGAAGTTCATTCATCGCTTAGTCAACGTTAAAAAAAACACGCGAGTGCATATTAACCTACTTCCAAAAAGGGCGTTCTCCATTCGATTTTACTCTTTTGTTTCTATATTACGCGATATAGTTAATAATAGAATAATTTAAAATAAATTAATGATTAGGAATATTTAGGAAGGATTAAGCTAGGATTATGTTAGGTTTTTGATAAGACTACGTAATAGATTGCTAGTAATGTAATAAAATCATCATCAGCCAGAAGACATCCACTGCTGAACATAGGCCTCCCTCTTTAACCTCCACATTGAACGACAACCTGCCTTTAGCATCTACTATAATTCTTGCATGCATTTTCGATTCTGATGTACCATTATCTAAACTAAACTAAATTAGACAGCTATAAAATTATTGCCAACCTTTTCTGACATATTGAAATGAAAAGAGACGCTGATAATTTTAGTCCTATCAGATTAGTTCAGTTTAGGGAATGGTACAATAGAATCGACGCCAATTTCATCCAAACTAATTTCAGCTCAATCGGTTGGGAATAACTGGTGCCTTACGGACAACTGCTATAGCGGTACCTAATCCGCTCAGTTGGAAAATCACTCGCCCGCAAACCGTATCTGCACGCGATAAGGTTCACGTTCGCGTGATTTTCCAACTGAGCGGATTAGGTGCCGCAATAGCAGTTGTCCGTAAGGCCCCTGTTCTAAAATGCAGTTGCAAGATTTGACCCATATTATTAACAAGGCAAGTCAAATAAAAGCTTATAAAAAGAAACCAAAGACAAACGATAATGATGAAGAGCATATTTTATGCGTCAGTTTTTTCAACACAGACCATCTCTCTCGCACATGGGGCGTGTCCCGCATGATTATAATTATTTATTATTTTAATTAAAGACTCAAGGGTCGTTTTACCTTTACATTATGGTCTGAGGTTTACTTACTAACTGTTATTATATCTATGACTTTGAGCCCTTTTGTGCTGAGACTTCCTTTATGTTTCTTTCGTTCTTTTTGTGTTAAATTAATGTTTTAATTGCTGATGCAGAGTTCAAAAATGTCCGTAGGTATCAATACCGCAACAAAACAGCTTTTTCACATTTTTTGCCAATGTGCGGTTGACCGTTTTTTATGGGACAGCTCTTTTTTTTAAGTCTTATAGTAAAAATGTATCACAATTATGGGTATTATGGAGCGATTTCGGGTATTATGGACATATTTCGGGTATTATGGACCGATTTTGGGTAAGGCCCGATTTCGTGTACTATGGACTGACTTCACATATCTCTGAATAGGCTGTTGTAAAAATAATATTTATAAAACTGCTGCGTTGTATGGCTGAAAATTTTGACTCTTTACTACTAAGTAAATGAACTAAAAGTTGATTGGTTTACTATAGTTTAGTCGATACGACAATTACTAGAGATTGAGCGTCAGTAGAACCGGAAGACGCAGCGTGGGTAGGCTGCACTAGATGGACCGACGACATTGTGAGAGTCGCTGGTAGTACTTAGTGGATGCAAAATGCAGGCTATCGTTCAGTGTGGAGGTTAAAGGGGGAGGCCTATGTTCAGCAGTTGACGTCTTCTGGATGATGATGACGATGAGTCAGTAGAGAAGTTTGTTATTACAAGGTTTCATGTGACGCTAAGGTTTTTAACCTTACGTTCTGAGGATACCGTCTAGGGTTTCTTTCCTAGGAGTATTCTATAACGTTCAAGTCATGTGCAGGAATCTTCAATCTGCTATTTGCAACAATAGTGTTTAAATTCCGCGCGACAATGCAGCAGTTATTAAGGCGAGCTGATGTTACGACTGCGCGGATGGATAGGGTTGTCCCTACAATCTAAACATACTACGATAAGGCCTTAGGGTGTTTTTAGTGTCTTGATAATTTGGTCACGGGCGCAAGATTAGCGTTCAGTTTCTCCAACCCCGCGCCCCGCGTCCGTATACCACCACCACCATCAACCATTAAATGTCCACTGCTGAACAAAGGCCTCCGACTTAGAGAGGGGTGTTTCCATAATCCCCACGTTTGGCAAGCGGTTTGCGGATCGCAGTACGTTCACCGTGTACTAATAGGACGCTGTTGCATTTTGAAATGTTTGACATGTAATTATTGTTATGAATAAAATTATCACTATCATTATCATGTGGTTCTGGTTGCAGTTTTAGGATATACCAGGGTTGTAGTGTATTAATAGTTGAATACCACACAACTGCATAAAAGGTGCTTTACTTTTAACAAATTCGTATGACACTAAAATAATCCTTATTCGAAAATATGAGAAACGTAAAATTTGCATATTTCCAAATATATGCTAATTTAGTGTTCGCGCGAAATACTTCTATATAGTCAGAGAGATGTTATTGGAGCATATTAAAGTATAAGTTATAAAGCTATTTTAAAACTAGATAGGTAACTTTTTTCGAACATTTCTTATGAGGTAATTTATTTTAGGTGGTGTGTTTTTTTTGTTTAGCTTATTGTCATTGTTGTTAGTTAAATATTTGATAGTAGGTAATTAAATAATAAATAATAAATAAATATTCGGGACATTTTTGCACACACGGTCATCTGACCCCAAACTAAGCAAAGCTTGTGATATGGCTGCCAGAGACTGATATACATACATATATAGGTTTTAAATACATACTTAAATAGATATTAACACCCAGATATAGAACAAACACAAATGTTCATCGCACAAATGTTTGTCCTAGGTGGGAATCGAACCCACGCCCCCAAGCTCAGAAGGCAGGTTCACTACCAACTCGACCAACGGGCTATCAATTGTATCATTTGTTTAATTAATCTATGTTTTTAGCTCTGAATGCATATTACTCAACATTAAACCCTTGAACAATGATCCACCGTTCCATCGAGGTTAAAAATTACAACATCTTATACGTGACAGCCCTGAGTGTAAGAATAGTGCATTTCGAGTCAGTACAGTAGCGCGTTATCGGCCGTCAACAGACTCCGCGACTGTAGCATGTCGCAGTCAAACTGGGAATTGGGTACTTCGCAGAATAACCGGATGGAGGGATAACGTGCCATTTTTAAACTCAGACGCAAAAATAGAGGTGCTATAAGTTTAACGTGTGTATGTTTGTGGCAATGTATCACACAAACGGCTGAACTGATATAGTTATTTTTTGTTCAAAAGGCGACTTGATCGACTTTATCGAGAGTTACATGATTTACGGGATATTTACCGTGGTAAGGTTGTGGAATGAGCACATAACTACAACACAACTACTTCATATAACTTTAGTGAACAACCGTGATAGTTTAAAACAGTGTTTTATCGAGAGTGTTTTAACTATGATTCATGAAAATTTGTTTAGCCATTTGAGGATTATTAGCTCTTTTATCAAGGATTTGTAAAAATTATAGTGTTTATTGTGACGTAATTTTTTTATACATGCACTTTATTGTTAAATGTCTACTTTTTGCACAAATTTATTTAAATTTATAACTAATGTACCATACCTACGCTTTATTAAATACGCCTGTTTAGTTACTAGTGTTAGTTATGCCCAACAGGTTTGTTTTACTTAACTCATTTAGAGCCCGCACCCGATAAGAGATAGGTGTACCTATCTTTTACGTAATTTTTTTTTATGAAGAAATCTTTTTATGCCTTGTGTTCATAATACCAATAAAATTACAAATCTTCATAATAAACAACAGTAATACAATATTGGTAAGGCGTATACCTATACCTAAGTGTTTATTAAGATCTCACCCGTTAATATTAAATTAAACTCGGCCCGCAAATTATTGAGTCTGCTTCGAAGATAATCTGCTTAATACAAGCTAAACTCGGCTCGCATTTAAGTAATAATTAAACGAAGATCAACTGGGTTTAGTGAAGGGACAGTAAGATTGAGATTATTAATCTTGTTTCCAGTCTTGTTTTTGACAACTTGGTTTCTGGAACACAGGTTGCATTTTGTTTCTATTATACGGAAACCGCTCACGTAAAATTAAGCTTATTTAGCTTATGGTATGATTAAGGTTACTCCACCTGTATACACAATATTTTATCAAAATCGTATCACTAAAAACAAAATGTGTGAAAACTTATATCCATAACAAGGTTAAACATAAGGTCATCCATTTTACCATAAAATACTCATAATTAACTCTCTCTCCTATTAAAAAAGTTGGGTAAGATGATGAAGAGAATGTGTAAGGATGAGTTGATGAAGTAGTCCTCTATATTAATCACAAACTATTTACATGGGTTGTACCGTTGTACTTACGTGTAACACTAAATATAGTGATATTGTATTGTAACAATAAAAACCACCACTCTACTTGAGCCTGTACGCCTTCTTGCCCTGCAGTCCACACACACAAGTGTGTGCGTGTGTGTGTTGTTGTTACACAAGTGAAACAAAAACCACTTTTCCTTTATTCCGCGCATCAGCGCGACAGTCCTTCAAGACTTCGAGGTCCTGCCGTCACAGAAGTGGTCTATTGCGATGCTGTCTAGTTTTATGGGACCAGTTATTATTTTAAGGCTATAGGTTAGTTCAGCATACAATACGATAGATCTAGTTAATGTTTAATTAAATTAGGCAAATAGTAGTAATTTTAGATATTCTAGACTTAAAAGTATTCCACTTTGTTTTTATTTGCAGTTTGCAGTGAAAACCTCAGATAATTTATTGGAATCCAATCAAGACTGCGGACTCTAAATCCAAATTTTCCCATCACTATCCGCCAGGATTCGATTCCGATGGCTTTGTTCTTGTTCTTTTGACATCCGAATTGCTAAATTGGGTGTTGCTCGTTTGTGGGTTAATTTAGTGCTGAATGTTGTTACTGTTGATGTAATTTTGTTGTAATTTACTAAATCTAAAAGCGGACGAAGAAAGTGGTCTACTTATAAGAAGTAAGGTGAAATAGAAGGTACGCCAAAAACTTATTGGGTGTATTAAAGTTATATGATTATTTACGAGATATTTATTTTTACGGTTTCTTTTTATTAAATTTTTTCATATAAATTTAGTGAACAACCGTGATAGTTTGATGCAGTGTTATTGCGTGTATTTTTTAATGATTGCTAATTCGTACATTAGCTTGTTGCATCCCGCTATTTTGCATCCCGCTGTTCCATCCGTATAGAGATTTCTTCATGGACCGTAATTTTTTCCGCGAGATCTTGATGCCACGTCAACATCCAAGTCAACGTAGATAACAGGGTAGATAAAGGGCTTAGATAAACCAGTTAAAAATTACGCAATAAGAATGTAGATTGTACTTAGGTTTGACCCTTCATCATCAACATCATCATTTCAGCCATAGGACGTCCACTGCTGGACATACGCCTGCCCCATCGATCTCCAAAAGGACCCGTTGGAAGCGGCCTGCATCCAGTGTTTCCCTGCGGTCTCTTCTAGGTCGTCTGTCCATCTTGTGGGTGGACGTCCTACGCTGCGCTTACCGGGCCGTGGTATCCATTCAACCCATGGAAGTAACTAGGTATTCAATTAATAGATTATGTTCCTCTTGTTGCATACCTTAATGACATTGGGCCCTTGGAGACCGGGAGCTCACCTCATTTTCAAAAATCTTTCAGAGCGCCTGGTTAATGCGACGCGTGACCAAAATGCTGGCGTGTTTCCGGCTCAACGCATAAGCATTGCCATTCAACGTGGTAATGCCGCCAGCATGCTGGGTACGCTGCCAACTGGTAGTGGGCTTGAGCATTTGGATTGTCTTTAGACCTTTAACGGTCTTAAGACAATCCAACTGTATATGTAGTTTTAGTATTAGCTTGTATTTTGTTTAGTTAAAGGCACACTTGCCCAGGAAAAAAATCCTTAATGATTTACCTTATTAAGTACTTGACTTTTGCGTGCTGTGCGAGTTGAAATGGAAATCAGAAGTCAATATTATTAGCAAAGTGACTAAACAAGTAGGCTCTTATGAAAGCCTGCTATAAAAATACCTGAGTAAATGCAGTAGCGTTAATAAAATACTTAATATTTATTCATTGCTGATTAGGCTAAAAACCCATCATCCTAGCGGGCTAATTGCTGTATAGTATTGACATTTAGATAACGCCGCCAACAGAAATATAACTAAGTAGCACCGGCACGGCCCTAGCTTTTGATCAGGGCAGAGTGATATTGTCTTTTGGCGTATTTTTTTTATAATATCCTTGCGTTTGTCCACCATCTCGGCCGATGTTAAGTGATGATGCGGTCTACGTTGGAGCACGGAAACTAATTATCGTACTCGAACCGATGTGTTAAACTATTTCCACATATTTTTTTTATTTTTTTTTAATACAAAAAATGCAAGTGTGCCCCCCCACTACTGTGCCTGCCACGCCACCCGCAAGCCGAGGCGCAAAACGACATACATTTTTTTTTACACCTTTGGTATTTTGGCGCTCCTGGCTATCTGGCGCCTAAAGCAATTGACTCCTATTTAAATACAGGTAATCTACCTAGCATAGGAGTCCAGAGATTCACCTAACTTATACAAATAAACATTTTTGTTTATTTTTTTTGTTCACAATATTTTAGTTAAGCATAACAAAAGTTACGGATCCCGAAGTCCGTGCATGAAGTTGCTTTCTAAATAAAAAAAAATATTTTGAATATATATATTTTAATAATTGATATTGGCAAATGCACAAAACTTGCAACGCCAAAATCCTTTCACGAGGAAAAAAAACCGACAGAGAACTTAATCTCCAGAATGTACAAAATATTTCTTCCTTGTTGCATTTTAACCTCGCGACTGTTTTTGAGATTACGATCTCAAAAGTACTTTGTACTTACAATTATACAAGAGTCATACTGATAGAACATTAAATAAGATATTTAAACTTCTCGTAATAATGTTCTCAAGCATTCGATTTAAAATAAGAAACCAAACATAGGCAATTACGTCCCTCTCAGAAGTATGTAAAGCACCTTCTACATTGTCAATGTAAGCGCAGACTGTTTTATGCAAATTTTATATGGGCTTGGTCATATCATTAGCGTTTTATGGTATAACTGTTTTATTGGCTAAGATTTTATTTATGAAATGTTGTATGTAGTGTACCTAGTCCTTAATTTCCATAGAAAAGTTTTTTTTTTTAATATTAGAACTGCTGTCAAGGCATTTTTGTAAAAAAAAAGTTGTAGCCAGTTGCACCCATATAAACGAAACGTCAGTCATTCGAAATCAGTTAGCAAATGTGATGCGGACAAAGAACTTTGAGCCCTAGCCCAAAAAGGTAAGGTCCAAGTTAATTTGATGCGGAGTTCGACGCGTTGTCATAAATAAGAATGTTCAATCAAGTTTATGTCATAATGTTATATGATTATTTACGAGATATTTACCGTGGTAAGGTTGTGGAATGAGCTCCCGATATTTCGGCGCAGTTACATGCACCATGTTCACGGGAAGACTAATGCATGTAACTGCGCCGAAATATCGGGAGCTCATTCCACAACTTTACCACGGTAAATATCCCGTAAATAATCATATAACTTTAGTGAACAACCGTGATAGTTTAAAACAGTGTTCTGTCATAATGCCTGGCGAGAGATTTTCCTTCTCATTTCCGTTCTTTCGTACTTCTCTTTTCGGTGTAATTTCTTTATAATTAAATATTATTATCATCGATATAATTGTATGGTATGAAATCTTTGATTATTATGTTATACACACAAATCATTTTAGTATTATTATCATTAAAAACATCCGTCTGTTCGTGCGTTTAGATCGCCGCTTTTCCCCAACATTGTAAAAACCTCTTAAAGAAACTTGTCGTATCATAAAGCCTGATTTTAAGTGTATCGACTGTCGACGAGTCACTTAAGGCTAAATGCACATATTTGCCAACATAACGGTGTTGGGTTTCCAACGCGTATCGACAGAGGCAGTGGTTTGCTAGAGATGTGAATAGTATCCATGTTTTTTCGGTTTCAGTTTCGGTTTAAATTAGTTGATCGCGGAGCATGCAGTAATGCGGAAATTGGCAGGCCACATCGCTCGAAGAACCGATAACCGATGGGGAAGAAAGGTTCTGGAGTGGAGACCACGAACCGGAAGACGCAGCGTAGGGAGGCCTCCCACTAGATGGACCGACGACATTGTGAGTGTCGCGGGCATCCAGTGGATGCAAAAGACAGGCTGTCGTTCAGTGTGGAGGTTAAAGGGGGAAGCCTATGTTCAGCAGTGGACGTCTTCTGGCTGATGATGATGATGAGGAGCATGCGGTGCCAATGCTGGGAAATCTACGAATCCGTATTATGTGTTTTCTGAAAGGGTTTAAATACTCAACCAATATAACCAATATATACTAAATAACCAATGACAATATAACCACTTGACTGCTCATCCTTTACCCCGCATAAGCCAAAGGTTCTAACATGTCAACCTAAGCTATTTCAAGCGGGGCCAATCCTAAGCGCGAATTGAATGAATGACTTTAGATTCTCCAATCACAAGCGTCGAGTCGCGTCGAGTCTCCAATCACAAGCTGCCCCCCGCGACCGACGTGGCATCATTTTGCAAAAGGGAATTTTGACTACATGCGCGATCAAGTGGTTATATTATCTTTGACAATAACCATATTACACGGAACAAAAGTAATTACCTACCTATTTATTACGATAATAAATTTTTGTCCCTCTATTTACTTTACCTTTTCACGATTAAACTACTTAAGTGATTTTTATGGGCATCATACACAAAAACTTTTATGTGCTTTTATTTCGGAAAATTGTGGGACTACTACAAATTATCATCATCGTCACCATCATTTTCAGCTTATCATGATCCCACTGCTGGGACAGGCCTTCTCTCAGAGAGAGGATGTACTTTAATCCACCATGCTGGTCAAGTGCATGTTGGTTAATGTCACACGTCTTTGAACTTTTAAGGTTCTTGGACCCGTTTTCTCACGATGTTTTCCTTCGTTGTTTTTAAGCGATGACATCAAAACTGCTCATAATTTAAAGTACGGTCAGTGGTGCAGGGCCGAGTATTGAACCGGGTGCCGTCAGATTGCAAAGCACACATGCTACCGCTCGGCCACCATCGCACATCAACTACAATTATAATCACAGGTAACTAAACTAACTAGTTTTTTTTTACGTTTCGGTTTTACTTCGGTTTCGCTCAAACAAGTTTTCCCAACACTAGCAATGAATACGATATTTAAAAACTGATATAGAGTTAAAGACTGTTTGTAATAAAGACCACACAGAGCTAAGTGCTGAAGGCTTTAGTATTATTAAGTTAATTTATTGACTGGTTTTGGAAACTTACAAAAGAAAATAAAAGAGCTTTATTTTGCATTGCCATGGTGCCATAAGTAAACTTTTTGCTTAGATCGTACCCAGATGCTAAAAAACGACTATAAGTAAGTAATTTCATTTTTTTTTTTTTGCTTGCAATACGATCAAGTCCCTTGTTTTCCTATAAGTTACAACCTTTGGTTACGAGTTACGAGTTGGTTACGAGTTTATTTATAAGCACCAAGTTTTCCTATAAGTTACAACCTTTGGTTACAACGTTGAGCAAACATTAAATTACAAAATTTACTTTTTTGTTTTATTTCTTTTTCCTACGTTTCACGTATTAGGGACGTGGAGTTAACTTTAAATTAAAAAAAAACTTAAACACAAAAGCAACTTTAAAAAAAAACAGATACAGTTAAAACGTGTCTCAGGTATGTGCAAATAGTAAGATAGTTAAATGAAACAAATTAACCGGCCAAGTGAGAATCGGGTTCACACACTGAGGGTTCCCCGTACTACCACATAAATTGTTAACTACTAAAGAACAAAAAAGTAGTACAAAAAGACAATTTTACGCTCAGGCGGCCACCCATCCCAGTCCTTACTGCACCCGACGTTGCTTCACTTTGGTAAACAGAAATTTGTGACCCAATCGCACTTGGCCTGTATTTATTATTTATTGTTATACTTTAGAGTGTTTACTATAATCATACCAAGTTTGATGCTTGTAGGTAATACCGTTTTTACACTAGAGCAAATACAAAAAAGTTTGTAGTATGGAAACCCACTCACCCCTTTTTGACCTTATTATTATTTCTTAGTTAATTCGCCGTATCATTATAATTATATTCTGTGAAAATGCCAACTGAGTTACGGTTCGAAAGAAGGTAGGACAGACCGACAGACAGACAGCGTAGGCTTAGTAATAGGGTCCCGTTTACACCCTTTGGGTAAAGAACGCTAAAAATGTGACTACTTTCCAAGTTTTGGTGGGTAGTTGTGTGAAAATTCGGCGCTTAGTTTAAAAATAGCACAATGACAGGTAGCAAGAAGACTCGTCAGGAAACCATCAGATCTCTTATCTCAAAGCCTTTAAGGTACCCTAACATACTATAATGGTATTCTGTAAGGTCCATTCAATTAATATTCCACTAATTACAGAGCAGATATATCTTGGAGATGATTAAGCTTGTGGCCTAAGTTATAAGAGAAATACTGTGTAACTTTTTATTAATATTTGTGTACCCATTTACGTATCTCTGTGGATAAAATGCTATTTTCCATTGGCATTGTATTAATATTTGTCTACCTATGTGCTTTTATAGATAAAGTGATATTTTTCCTTGGCTTTTTATTAATATTTGTATACAAACAATTAAGTATTTTATGTATAATCTCGTATAATCATATAACTTTAGTGACAACTGTGATAGTTTAACACAGTGTTTATTGTTTTTTTATAAATTCATATATTATGTATCGGGTAGACTCCAGATATTCCAGTGACCTAGCTAGGCATAAAAAGGTACCTGGATAATGTATTTTTTGACATTTAATATACTTGATATTTATTTATTTATTTTATAAATATTATTTGAAACTATTGGTTTCTTAGACTGACCTACTAATTAATAATTGTACTGTTGATTCGTCACAAATGTGACGAATCAACAGTCAAACGAATCACTATTGGATTGATACATATTTGTGTTAAGTATTAGATAGAATAAATCAGAGTGACAACTGGGACTTTGAACTAAATTTTAATTGTATTCTTTTCACGCTTTCCGTTTTCATTTGGGCTCACATCTTGGGATCAAAATTAAGTATTAAAATTCACAAGCAACCCGAGTTAATACAGGATGTTGAAGTAAATTGTTCCCTGATACCATCAAAAGTAAGTAATAACTTCTTTGGACCACTCTGTATCATCCAAAAAAGTGCAAAAAGATTGAATGTGGTACAAAAAGTTTAATTGGTTGTGAATTCTTTGGTGTTTGGAATAGTTAAGTTTGGTATGCGTGATACTGATTAATAATGGGCAAAAATAGTTAACTGTATACATACTTAGTTAAAAATATATTCTACGAAATAGATTGACATAAATCTATCTAACAGAGCAAATAAATTCTTGGACAGAGTTAAGTTTATCAATTGTGTAACTAAAGGGTGCAGAGTTGAAATAGGTTTTTCCAACGGTAAAAAAATATCAAAAAATGTGACAAACTTATTAACATAATTAAATTCTACTAATATTATAAACGCGAAAGTTTGTATGTATGGATGTTTGTTCCTCTTTCACGCAAAAACTACAGAATGGATTTTATAATATAGCTTATACATTAGAATAACACATAGGCTATACGGTTGTTAACGGGTTGTAGTAACGAGGCCGAAGGCGGAGCTCTACGCGTACGAAGTAGCGTTTTATCAGCTAGTGCTACATAAAACAAAAAATGCCTATCGTGTTTTTTTTGTTGTAAATTTTGTATCAATGTTTTGTTTTCTGTGTTTTCTTGTTTTTAGTAGATTGTGTAAAAATATTATACAATAATTTTCTTACCTATATTAATAAATTAAAATGCAATTAAAAGAAGGGAATGATTGTTAATTTATTAGTTAATTTGCAAAGAATAAGTTAATTCAAATTAAACACTAAAGTAACACACAATAAAGTAATAAATGTAGTTATATTATGTTATAATAATAATAATATTTTTACGTCAACAGTTTAATTGCAAACGAAAAAAAAAATAACAAGCATTCAGGATCCCAAAATATACATTAAGGAAATATTTCAATATAATCCAACGACCTAAATCAAAACATATAAATCCTGAGAAATTATTTATAAAAAGAAAAAAAAAATAGATTGCCCCAAAACTGTTGACACCCACTGACACCATTTAAAATTAATGGCGGTCGGACTTAACTCAGCTACCAAAGTCAGAGGTGGTCCACCCTTTTACACACAAGAAAAAAGTTTTTATAATGATTGTGATACCTCTAAATGCTTCTACCTGTGAAATATATCAGCAATTAAAAACGAAATTCCTTAGGATTCCTTTAAGCTTTTAACGTAAATTATAAAATTAAATCCCGGTAGTTTAACGCGAAGCTATATATTTTTATAGACTGGTTATTATAACTTTATAGCCTATGCGGTGTATAAATAATTTTATATCTTTTTTTAATTGGAAATAAATCGTTAGGTTAATTGATAAAATGTGACATGGATGTAAGGTCAGTTAAAGTAAACATAGTCAAACAAGCGTGTTAAATTTTGCATGCGTACCTAATGGCGAAAACTCGTTAGATGACAACCGCAGAAAAGAGAAGTAAATAGAACGGAAATGAGAGAAAAATATATCTCTAAACATTCGGTCAAGGAAAACATATCTACTCAGAGAACTCTATTTTAAGTTATTATAGACGGTCCAAATGCGGTCAGAATGGTAAAAAAATAATATCACGACAGAAAAGGGGCCATTACAACTACCTTCTTATTATATTGCTATTAGAACCCTATAGTCCCTTTTACTAACGGTTACCAGCCACCCTAAAACCACGAGTTCCCATAAAAAGGTACCCCATTATGAGCATTACGAAGACCCCATAGGTAAGCCTTCGTTTTCTGGTCCGATGGACTTAAAATAAAACTTAATCGACCTTAAAGATTACTGATATCATTATTGTCGTTAATTTACCATAATATCTTGAAATCTACCTGCTTATGTTTACCTTTTTCCCATATAAGTACTTATATTTTTTCTGCACAGGAAGTCCTAATAAATTTAAGCCCAATCCGGCTGTTCTACAATGTCAAATGTTAATTTTCAACAAAAACAAAAAAACATTAATTTGTGCAGAAAATTTTAAATTACTCTTTCATGATCAGTGTTAACCTGTCTCGCTTCTGCCGGGGCAGTCCTGATTTTGGTGATAATTGTCCCGCGTCCCAATTACAGATTTGTCCCGATTTTTAGGTGAAGAACGCTAAATTTGTTCAAAAAAGGTGGCAACTCTGGTCACTATCGTGAATATCCAGGGTATCCACGATACCCCCGATTCTACTAGACCAATAAAAATGTATTTAAATTGTTAATTAATTGCAAAAAAAATATTTAAAGTATAAAAAAGTGTAAATTTTGTCAATCCATTAAACAACTAAAATTAAAACAAATTCAATTTAAAAACAATTTTATTGGTTTAGTAGAATTGGCGCCCTGAGCTTTCTGTGAAATGGCGTAGACAAAACAATTTAATTCTAGTAAGTTCAGTTATACCAAAATAGTCATATCATCAAAAGTCGTTTTTCACCCTTCCGGAACAATCCAAAACATACTTTATTGCGTATGTCAGCCATTTTGAATTCCAATCCGACAGTTTCATTTTGATTTTAAAACTCAAATAAGAAGTCTCACAAACACATCGACTCTAGCAAAAAGCTTTCCAAACGGAAAACTTCTCTTAAAGTTTTCTTTAAACCAATATTTTCGTTTGGGATCGGTTAAGTTTGACTTTGTACAATAAATACGGGAATCCTGTGAGTTTCCCGGTTAGATGGTGCTTAGCATGCACGATTTATATTAATTTTGTTTTCTGAAAGTTGGCAATATTGAAAGTTCTGTTGACGTAGCAGATTCTATCTACCAATTCACTTTTATTTGTTGAGAAAGGCAACGTACCTAATAAAATTTAATAATTTAAAAAAATTAAAAACAAGCCCTATTCTATTCTTCTCAGCAAACCCTTTCATTTGATACACATATTATCACGATAGTAGAATGATAAGAACATTTTGTTCGCCATCTTGGGGCGTCTGCCATATTGAATTTGTGATTTATAGGACCAAAGTGTTTGGGAAGACAAATCTAACGAAGCCAAATTCGACGGAGTTACGTCGTTTCGCTTAGGAGCTCTTATGGCCACCTTTTGTCTCCATTATCAGACCTCAGACCAGCCCGATGATACAAAATCATTAATTGCATGTCACTGAACTTACATAAGTATGCCAAATACCTATCAGCTCAATTGGGTGAGGATAGTGGTCTAAAATTTATTTGCAAAATTTGTCCCACACATACCGCGAACGAACATAGTTGTGTCATGATTTCTAACTATATAATATTATTTTAATTGATTCTTTGTAATTTCTTGGTTTTAAACCATTTGGTATTTGATTTGACTAACAATCTTTTCATTTAAGGGTCCTGTATACCCTCTGCAGCTCTCTCTCTCGCACATTTTCACATTATTGAAGATATAAAATCAATGAGTGTGAATTTCCAAAAAGTAACAAAATCATGTCATGGTGTCTATCGTAACATTACAAACAAAGAAATTGTCAATTTGATATATTTTAATTTGACACAGTAAAATGGTAACAAGTGATTTTTATTTCTCGTGTCATTTTATTCCGTCAAATTACAAGATATCGAAGCAAACATTTCTTTGTTTGTAATGTTACGATAGACACCATGACATGATTTTGTTACTTTTTGGAAATTCACACTCATTGATTTTATATCTTCAATAATGTGAAAATGTGCGAGCGAGAGAGCTGCAGAGGGTATACAGGACCCTTAAATGGAGGTCGGAAACGTGTCGACTCGGTAGTCTCTGCAATAGTGCGAACCAAGAACGATTGTCTCAGGGTAAGAAAAAGATAATGAGTTAAAAGTTCAGCAAGAGGGACTTCAGTCTGGAGCGAAAGCACATTGGTCTGAAAACTGTAATAAGTACACAATAGTAAAAATTATGAATAAAGCTTAGACTACATTTAACTACACTGTGTAGTTCTTCTAAGGAATAAAGTTATTTAAAAGTGACAGCTGGATTGTGATTTACCACAGTTTTATGTACAATATAATAAACTAGCGACCCGCCCGCCCAGCTTCGCACGAGTGTAATTTACGTGTGAACCGGGGCGGGTCGCTAGTTACATAATTATATAAACCTTCCTTGAAAATTTATCTAACTGATGGTGAAAACCGCAGCAAAATCCGTTGCATGGTTTAGGAGGAGTTAGCGGCCATACAGACATACAGACGCGGAAAGCGACTTCAATTTATACTATGTAGAGAAGAGAAGATAGAGAAGAGATAGTGAAGAGAAGAAGAGAATGATGATCTAGTAATACTTATATTGAGAGATATATTTCCTAATAAGTATTTTCTGTTTTGTAATAGTGTGTTCACATTGATTAACCAACTTCAAAACGGGAGGGGCGTATTCAATTCAATCCGCATTTTTAAAGATAACTCAACCGCTCAATGTTCATAAAGAAGAACCGGAAAAGTCTGCTTAGTTAGTTACGTGGGTATTTTTTTCCATACGGCAAGTAACTTACATTTTAGAGATATTAATATAGATATTTGTTGAATTATCATCACAATATCAAAGTAAAATTTAATTATAGATAAACACAATACAACGCGGCAATGCGGCCAGCATTTTGGGAACGATGCCAACGGGCAGCGGTTTATTAGATTAGTTTAGTTTAATATAATATATTTTTATTTAGCGTATTTAAATTAATTTAGTTTAGTATTAGTTTTTAATTTTATTCCGATTTAGTTTGCTATGCAAAATCAAATATTCTAATTTACTAGTTACATAGATGTGCGTAGTATATAAGGAAGTGGAGGATAAACACATAAATATATTAGAATTACTACTGAAAATATTATATTTCAACAAAATTAAGTAAGTGAGTACAAAATTGGTTCCTTATGGGTAACCAATTTTGTGCTCATTGTTTCAAGCAATTATATTCTCAAAATTCAAGTAGGTACCTAAATTATAAAATACATTTTAAGCCGTAATTACTAAAAGTACTTGTACATTTCCAGTCCATTGTTCGGATATCATGTAACTTTTCATTATCCGAACATAATAGTGATGTGAAACAGGTTATCGATCTATCAAAGTTGTGCATTTAATCATGTTCCTAGATAGGGCTCGATAAAGGCTGGTCTTATCTCTAGTGAGCATGTTATTTGTCCGATGAGAGTTAAGATACGGATAATGAAATGCAATTGCGTAAGTGGGGATGTTTTTGTCATCAAGTCGCGAGTTAATCGGTTTCTTCTAGGCAAACGTGTTTTATTGTAAAACATCATCGCTTAACATCAGGCGAAATGGCGGTCATTTTATGGCGAGATTTTATGGCGGTCATTTTATAAAGAATGGCGAACAAGATCAAAATCATCTCAAAAAAATTCGTTGGTGCACATTAAACTTTATTAATTACTAGCGGTCCGCTCCAGCTTCGCACGGGTATAGATTATAGCCTATGTCACCCGGGGATAGTGTAGCTTCCCGTCAGTGAAAGAATTTTTCAAATCGGTTCAGTAGTTTCGGAGCCTATTTAATGCAAACAAACAAACAAACAATCAAATCTTTCCTCTTTATAATATTAGTATAGATTTTTTTTTATAGAAGTTTTAAGCTAATATATTTCGTCTCTGGCAAAACTTAAATAACAGGAAATTTAAGAAAACTTAAATATATAACTAAAAACTAATGCTAAACTAAATTAAATACACTAAATAAAAATATATTAAACTAAACTAATCTAATAAACCGCTGCCCGTTGGCATCGTTTCCGAAATGCTGGCCGCATTGCCACGTTGTATTGCAAATTGCAATACTTACACGTTGCGCAAGATACCGACCAGCATTTTGGTATAGATTGTATACCTACATACCAGCAAGCTATAATTAATACGTCGTAGTTTATAGAGCCACTTCCAGCACTAACACTATCTTTGTATCCATTCATTGCAGCACAACCCCTAACAATTTTGACAGCATAGTACGGACACCGCATGCAAATCGCCCTCGGCTATGAAATATACGACCAATAAATAAACAACGCTAGGGGTGAAATTAAATATTCATTCGGACCAGTGACGGTGACGTCGTCGATAAAATGCTGTGATGTATATTTATGCAACTTTTATGCATGACTTTGTATGTTTTTCGGTTTGAATGAGGGAAAAATATTAATACCCACGAAGTGCACGTGAACTTAACATGGGGTTGAACAAAAAGATAGATGGATAAACTTTACTGTTGCCAACATTACAGAAATTATTATACGATATTACTTAAATATTTTATAATTTTACTCGCCGTATTAAATATTATGATTTGCCCTCTACGTAACAGTAAAATTGTATTTATGTTGTTTAGTAGCTACTTTACTTACCTAATCAATGCATAGTTCCCTACAAGTTTAAGTAACCGACTGATGCATGTTCTATCTAAGATTTATACTTTACAATTACATGTTAAAAAGACCTCATAATAATTTTTAGAAGGACAACATTTTAAAAAAATCGACTATATTATTATTATCGACAAATTCTCAATGTTGATTAGAAGTAACGCCCATCACTAGTCACGTTCAATATCGTAATAGGCAGCCTAAAGAGTGAGGAGACTTGTACAACATCACCAAATTAGCCGGCCGGTGTGCAATAGCCCTTAGGCTGGTGTAGGGTTGGCAAGTTTAAAAAGTCAACTTTTAAGTAAATAATTTTGATGGGATATTATCATCGGTTTTACAAACTTTCACTGTTTGTATGTAAGTTCTGTATGTTGTCTTTCCGGTTCTAAAATCGTAATTACTGTATTAGGGCACTTTCAAGTTTCAATCGAGCTGAAAGAATAGTGCATTTTGATGGCGTTGAAAGGTAGAAATAGGGATTCCCTCAAGCAAAATTTACAAAATTAAATTAAATTGAAGAGTACCTACAAAACGATAAAGTGGGATCACACTAAATTCACATCAATATGGCGGATTACATTTTCTTTGCTAATGCTAAAAGCTCGCTTAAACATAAAACACTGTTTTAACCTATCACGGTTGTTCACTAAAGTTATTTGATTATTTACGGGATATTTACCGTGGTAAGGTTGTGGGATGAGCTCCCGTAATTTCGGCGCAGTTACATGCACCATGTTCACGGGAAGACTGAAGAATGTGGGTGGTTGGTCGAACAGTTAAAAAGTTAGGTGCAGACATAACGATCTACCCTCTTTCTTAGTCTTTGTTTCTTTTGCTTAAACATTTTTTAACTATTAACTTATATATTGTATTGACTTGTGTTACGGTACAGCCCTAGTCCTAAAACATGTAAATGTTTGCGACGCGCTTACAAATGATTTTATCCGACGTTTTGTCTGATATATTACGACGCCAAATTGAATTGGACGCAATCTCAGCGTCACTCAAACACATGGGATTTTAAATAACGGGGCAACTGCATTTTGCAGTTAGTGAGATCGTATCTAGTTATGCCATAGAATTAAAGTGTAAACGTAAATAAATTTATTATTTATCAAAGTAATAAATAAAAAAGGTAGTTCGTTACACTACACAATTACACTTACGTACGACTTCGTAGAAAGTCTTAGTGTAGAATTAAAGTGTGATCTGGTAACAATTTTTAAAAGCCTAGCTTTGATAGTTTTGAACAACCCAAAAGCCTCAAAGTTAGCCTAACGATTGCTGTTTTACAAGCATTATTATTTTTGGAGTATTTTTATTAGAACTGGTATTTTTTTCGTATAATTTTTACTTTTAACAAATGTACGGTACGGGTGAAACCGCAAGACGCTGTAAGATCCAGTGAACTCGCTCGCGCATTTGATGTTTTTATACGGGGTGTAAGGGGAACACTCTCGAAGCCAAAAGAAGGTAATTGTACTCATCATTATGAACAACTTTTACTATGGGACCAACCCTGAAATCGCGAAAAAAATATCAGCTGTTGTATAGAAAACGGTCATGACACTCGATAAAATGTATGGAACAGGTGTTTTTTTTCCGCTATTTCAGGGTTGGTCCCATAGTAAAAGTTGTTCATAATGATGAGTACAATTACCTTCTTTTAGCTTCGAGACTGTTCCCCTTACACCCTGTATACATAATATAATATTACTGTCACTTTTGAAAAATGTACTTCGGTAATTTTGTAACGTAACCTAATATTTCAAAATACTTAAATGTTACTATAAATGTTATTTTTTTGTGATGACCGGAATAAATCGGATATCCAATTTTTAAGGTCATAGTAAAAATATTAAAACAAAAATTGTTTCTGAATATTTTGAAATATTAAATTCACAAAATGATCGCAGCAATTTCAAAAGTAGACAGTAATTTTTACAAAAATAAAAGTTTAAATGCGTTAATGTGATAGGCACATTCTGAGCCTTAAATAGATTTATTTAGTTTCAAAACAAACAATGTAACACCTCAGCGGAAACGATCTATCATAATCATAACTAATTGAATTAATTTCTTATATACGAATCCAATTAATAAGATAATTCATTGTAATTAGAATGGGAAGCTAATTGCAATTATAAAGATACTGATCGCTAGATTGAATTTTTGGTAGAAATTAAACTTGTATCTACCTATAGTCACAGAATAAAATAAACCGGCCAAGTGAGAGTCGGGCTCGCGCACTGAGGGTTCCGTACCACCACAAAATACAATAAAGTCCAAGTAACCGAATTATCTGTCGTTGTTCAGGCTTAACGCCTTCCAAAATAGTCGAAGCAATTGCCAATTAGTAAAATATGGCATTTCGATTCGGGCAATAAGGTCGACGATACAATAAGGTCGTGTTATAACGAAATTACCAGTTATAACTTGGTAATGAACAGAAACTTGTCACCGACTCGGACTTAGCCATTATTTATTACTTGTTGTTATACTTTAGAGAGCGTACTATGTACCTAATGCGTAATAATTATGCAAAGTTTGACGCTTATACAACATATATAATAATATTTATATAAAAATACGTTTGTTGTGTGAGGCCCCTTTCATTTTAACTTTTTTATTATTTCTTAGTCAATCCGCCGTAACATTACATATTCTGTGAAAATTTCAACTGGCTATCTATCACGGTTCGAAATATACAGCCGTTAATAGGTAGAACGGACAAACAGACAGGCATCGTAGGTTTAGTAATAGAGTCCCGTTTCTACCGTAACTAAGTAAATAAATATGTTACTTAATTATATGTAAATAGTGTAATTAAATTAATTTTGCTTGTTTTTAGCCGACGAAAAGAGGATGTTATCAATACAAATATGTTTTTGGGTTCCGTAGCCCAACAAGGAACCCTTACTTGACAGACAGACATCGTAAACTTAGTAATAGGCTCCCGTTTTCCCCTTTGGGTACGAAACCCTAAAAAGATACTTCGCATGGTCTGCAACGGGCTTTATGAATGTGACTTGCGCCTAAGTAGTCAAATAATATGGACAAGTAATAGTTTTGCCACCGTCTGGCTCAGATAGCAGTAAAGTGGGTAGGTATTAATAAAGCCAACTAAGATGTCCCTACTAAACTATATCCAGTGAAACAGAATCGACAATAGTTCCAGTGATATTTAAGACGGCTCTTTCCCTTCGCAGTTCTCGCAGTTTCTAAATTCACGTTTTTGGAAATTTTAAATCACTTAAGGAGCATATATTTTGGATATTCATAAAACCCGAATGTAGGTATGTATGTATAAAAATAAAAACAAAATATGTATACATGTCTTTTTTTTCACGTATAACCATTCTGTCACAAATTTATACTTAAACAAAAAAAAAAACACTTACTATAGTACTTTCCAAATAGCATGGCACTTGACAGGTGGTTTGGCAGTATAGACTGACACGTGATTCGTAAATATTGATAATGAATATGAAATATAATGAGCAAGTTATGTGGTGGTACGGAACCCTCAGAGCGCGAGCCCGACTCGCACTTGACCGGTTTTATTATATATTTTCAATTGACAAAGTAAACTTGAAACAACCTAAAAGTTTACTTATCGCATATTTGGAAGACAAACTGGACAAATCATTTGCAAACTTAATCAATTCATTCATCATCATCAGCCAGAAGACGTCCACTGCTGAACATTGGCCTCCCCCTTTAACCTCCACACTGAACGACAGCCTGCCTTTTGCATCTACTAGATGCCAGCGACTCTCACTATGTCGTCGGTCCATCTAGTGGGAGGCCTACCTACGCTGCGTCTTCAGGTTCGTGGTCTCCACTCAAGAACCTTTCTTCCCCATCGGTTATCGGTTCTTCGAGCGATGTGGCCTGCCCATTGCCACTTCAACTTGCAAATTTTAACAGCTATGTCCGTGACTCTGGTTCTTTGGCGAATATCTACGTTTCGGATTTTATCGCGCAAAGAAACTCCGAGCATAGCTCTCTCCATTGCCCGCTGAATCAATTCATTGATAGGAGTAAAATAATTTATTCTCACAGTGCAGTGCAGTGGATTCCCGTTTTGAGGTCAAGACGTACGTACGAGAACTATTACGCATCATTACCTACACTACAATCGGCGTAGGAGTACCTAACAACAACTTGAGATGTAGTACTAACACTGGAATGTAGGTAAAGTTTGGGAAGCACCGGGCATAAAACACGAATGCCTGTAAAAGAAATACATAAGGCATTTGTTGGAATATAGACAACAGACTAACTTTTATTTGTGAAAAAAAAACATTAGAACTAGACAGAACAAAAAGTACATCATACATATACACTTTGACCAAAATAAAATTAATGGCCGGGCTCAGAGGAGTGCTTTTTTGAAGTTTACAAAATGAGCGCCGATGCTCACTTCGTTTCAGTAGGTCTCTAGCCGTAGGAAGTGCAACACAAGATTATTGTTACATGATAACGAAACATCTGACAAAATTATGCCGTCGTGTGCATTCCCATAGTGTAAATACACAATAAAAAAACGCTATTATTTGTAACAAATGTACTGTACAATGGTACAATTAGGTGTTGAAGTAGTTAGGTGTCCGACGGTTTTGGCTCGTTTTTACTGAGCAAGTTCAATGGTTATGGCCCGTCCATTTTATTTTGGTTGAAGTCTAAACGTACTTTTCTCCAAAACAAATTAAACGCACTTGTCCGCCAAACAGTTTAAAACGCAATCCTAAAGCTTACCTCTTGAAAACGAGTATTCAAGACCTATAAATAGACCATAATGGCCATTTATCCTAACATCTAACAAGACTTACCCACATGTTAATTTAGACGGAGCGTTAACTTCAAACGGAGCAAAGCAGAATCACTTTACTAGGAATGGAGGTTTTATTCGTTTTTGATACGTAGGCTAAGTGACTAAGAGTACACGATTTTGTGAACTGCTACAGTCCGTTTAGTGTATGATTATTGGTGACAGATACAAGAAATGGCACAAAGCGGTGACACTGTTTTCTTAGAGTTCCGTACCCACAGGGTAAAAACGGGACCCTATTACTAAGCCTACGATGTCTGTATGTCTGTCTGTCCGTCTGTTCCTCCATCGATCCTTCCGTCTGTCGCTCCGTCCGACGGTCCGTCTGTCGGTCTGTCCGTTCTACCTATTACTGGCTGTATCTTTCGAACCGTAATAGACAGCCAGTTGACATTTTCACAGAATATGTAATGCTACTTTATAAACTAAGAAATAATAATAAAGTTAAAAAGTAAAAACTTAATGAGATGGTTGCAATTCAATAAAACAAAAATTTAGTATCACATGGTATCACGAACAATATGCTATAGGAAATGGAGTATAATGAAGATAAATCTTAAAACAGTTTTAGACAAGTCGTGAAGGCATCAAATTTGATGTGAAACGTTCATTTATCTTTCGATTTAATTAAAGATAAGGATCTATAGAAAAGATAGGGAATTAAAACAGACAAGTAGGCGTTATATTTGCTTAATAGATAGTAAACGTGGGTTAACCAGTGTAGAATGCAAATCAAGAGTAGAATCAACCATATAAAGAGTCAGATAATTTTGTGGAAACCTTATTTGGATAGTTTATTGCATATAAAAGTTGCTATAATTGTGGGAGAAAGATTTAGTTCAGTTGGAATTTTTATACAAGCGCCAAAAATTTACCTATTTTTTTTTTTGCAACGGGTTGCTTAAAAACAAGAAAAGCGTATAGTCGAAAAATCAAACACATAAGAACAAAGACCGATAGGTAAGAAAGTTTCTTGAGTGGAGACCACGAACCGGAAGACGCAGCGTAGGTAGGCCTCGGAACTATATGGACCGACGACAAAGTGAGAGTCACGGGCATCCAGTGGATGCAAAAGGCAGGCTGTCGTTCAGTGTGGAGGTCTAAGGGGAAGGCCTATGTTCAGCAGTGGACGTCTTCTAACTGATGATGATAATGAACAAAGACTACCCGGATTACGGAACCTTAAATTTTTTATGTAAGTGGATTGACTGATATTGGTTTTAGTCCCAAGTACCCGGCAATACTGCGCCAAATGATATAAATCAATTTACCAGTATAAGCAGATAAGCTAAGCCACTTGAACTAAATTAAATGGATTGCTTTATCTCCTCCACTAATTATATTTAACTAACATGTAACATTGTCTTGTTTAACATGAGTCAACATAACACAATAGATTGTAAAGTTTATAATATTTGGTTTAAATTCATCCTACAATTTACAAGTACAAATATTAGATAGTTCAAAGCTTTCGTTTACGCGATGCGGTTTCACTTGCGTGGAAATATGTACAGGAATACATATTTCCCGGATAAAAAGTATCCTAATGTCTGTCAGGTATTTTTAGGGCAAATGCCTTATTATCCAAACAAAATACAAGCTAACACTACAAAAATGTGAAGATAAAGTAAAGATAATCCAAATAGTCAAGCCCACTATCAGTTGGCAGCGTACTCAGCATGCTGGCGGCATTACCACGCTGAATGGCAATGCTTATGCGTTGAGCCAGAAGCACACCAGCATTTTGGTATGGTAAATTACAAGTAGGTACAAAGTAAATATTAGATAGTATATTTAGCTTTCGTTTACGCGATGCAGTTTTACTTGCGTGGATATTCTCACAGGAACCGTACGTATTTCCGGGATAAAAGTATCTTATGTCAGTCAGTTAATTACAACAAAAAATATAAAATAGTGTAGATACTTATCTTTCGTTTACGCGATAAGGTTTCACCCGCGTGGATATATTTACAGGAATCGTAAATATTTCCGGGATAAAAGTATCCTATGTCAGTCAGGTAATTACAATTACAAATATTAAATAGTGTATTTATCTTTCGTTTACGCTATATGGTTTCACCCGCGTGGATATTTTTACAGGAATTATTATTTTTGTGATAAAAATTAACATATGTCAGTCAGGTAATTACAAGTACAAATATTACATAGTTTATTTAGCTTTCGGTTTCGCCCGCGAGTATATTCTCACAGGAACCGTACATATTTCCGGGATAAAAAGTATCCCATGCGAATCAAACTATCTCTATGTAAGAAATATATTATTATTATTAGTAAGTTATTTATTTATTTTCATTTCGAGTGGGAAAAATCTGATAATTAATTATTTTACTTGACACTGGCAAAAGACGTTAATTATGTGGGACCAAAGGTAAACCTTCTAGTGAAAAGTAGCACTTTCAATTAAGATTTTGGCAGTGATAACGAACGACTTTCCGAACATGTCAAATTAAAGTTATTATTTTCTCGCAACAAAAACTCACAAGTATTTTACAGATTTTATCAGTAACCGATCGATTGGTTTACGTAAACCATTTCAATAATGAAGAGTTTATTGTACAAAAAACAGTATTGTACCAATTTCTCTTAGTGATTTCACCAAACGGAGCGGCCGTATTTTATTCTGTTCGATTGAGTTTGGCTAGTTTCACTTTCTTTCGTCCAATATGGGACGAATAAAAATAATTTATCGGACAATTTTCAATGCGTCCTTGGGAATTGCTTATTTTGTTTTCTCTCTACTTTTGTTTTAGTTTATGTCTTTATGTTCACGTCATTTGCAAAGACTTGGGTAATGGGTACAATCTGGGTGAAATACAAAATTTTAGATACCTACGTAATTTTTTTTTTTTTTTTTACATTTTTAGTCTTGCTCTTTGCCGCCTCTCGCCTGGTGTTAAGCGATGATGCGATCTACGATGGAACACGCTTGCCTAGAAGAAACCGATTCACTCTCGACTTGAAGACACCCAGATTGTAACTAACGGTGGACATAACAACGTATCGGCTTTCAAATAAATTACAATTTCTAATATCAAAATTTGTATGGAATTCTATTTCGATACGAGATCCAATGCTCGTGATTTGCCATCGATTTAGTAATAGTTAGAACGTCATTGTGTTTTGCCCAGTTATTTCTTCTTCTTTCCTCTTGAGAGAATTTTGGCGTCGCATGTCTTATGCATATGCTTCTTGCATTTTTTTTTAATGTAGAGGTTTGACCAGTTCCTTTGTATGTAGATATTTGTTATTTTCATGCAAACTTAGCCCTGCATGGATAATAGCTCTGACAGTTGCAGTATTTGTAAAAGATAATACCAATGATCTTATTGGTAAATCTCATTGGGTAGTTACCTATTTTCCTTGTAGTATACCGGCTAATGTAGAAATCCAAAGTGATCAGTTTTTTTTCTTTCAAATATGTACCTATACCTGTTTTTGATACCAAGCCTGATAGACGCAAACTAAATTGAACCTGTTTAGTGTTTACTCTAGATTTGAAGAAAGCCTTATTTTTAAGTTTTGATTGAGCTTTTTACAAATAAACTGCAACTAACAAAGCTGATCCTTGCGTGGGCCGAGTATAGTTAGTGTTTTATTTTAGCTCTCAGATTTTATTTTGGTCATCGATTTCTCAGTATCTTAACCATTTATTATATTACTAGCGACCCGCCCACCCGGCTTCGCACGGGTGTAATTTACGTGCGAAACCGGGGCGGGTCGCTAGTTATATATATAAACCTTCCTTGAAAATGTATCTAACTAATGGTGAAAACCGCATCAAAATCCGTTGCGTGGTTAAGGAGGAGTTAGCGGCCATACAGATAGACAGACAGACGCGGAAAGCGACTTCAATTTATACTATGTAGAGATAGAGATTATATGTCCGGAAATTTGGCGATGTGTTACTACCTTAAAAAATAAAATATAATTTAGTATTAGCTGAAAATGGATACTAATAGTAATTTTTAAACTTTCGCGATTTGAACACATGTTTTAAATGTTTATCGGGACTTATCACGTATTATTTAATATAGGTAAAAATATGTACATTTCGCTCGACGTTTCAACCATGTTACATTGTAACATGGCCGTTGTAACGTCGGTTGAAACGTCGAGCGAAAGGTACATATTTTTACCTATATTAAATAATACGTGATAAGTCCCGATAAACATTTAAAACATGGATACTAATATCTTTATGGAACTTTTTATTTATATAAAACACTGCTTTAAATTATCACGGTTGTTTACTAAAGTTATATAATTATTTACGGGGTATTTACCGTAGTAAGGTTGTGGAATGAATCCCGTTAATAATATTATTTAGAGTATTATGCCAACGAGCCTGATAAGCGATCACCGTCGCCTGAGGGTTCCTTACCAACACAGATATGTTGCCGACCAGTAGGTAATGTACCTGATTAGAATTATAAAAGTTTTGGTACACTTACCAAAGTTTTGAACAAGAGATCTCTAACCAGCTGTCCAAGTACGTTTTTTTAATTAAAAGATAATTCGAAATTTATTTGTCATCGACAAAATATATTTTTTTAAAGTCGTCGTTAAAAAATGTCATATTTCCCAGTATTCGACTTATTATCGACAAAAAATACTTATTAATGCGATCGCTAAAATTTCTTGCTTATCCTAAAAATACAACGGAAAAGCTATTTTCTCTTTGATCTGCAAAAATGTTACATCAGATCTGGAGCATTATATTTCAAGAGTTTGAGATTCTAGTCTAGAATATCTCTGTTCTAGATTTAGAAAATTTCTAAGGCATGCGCCCCACGGTTACACACGCGAGGATCAGGAACCGTACATATTTCCAAGATAAACTTAGCCTAAGTTACCTTATAACATCAGCTATCAGCCAGTGAAAGTGTCGTCGAAATCGGTCTAGCCTTTTTGGAGTCCTTAGGGAGCACACATGCACATCGATTTTAACTAGGATTTTGGCGTTCACTATTCATTATATTATTTTCCTAAACTTGTGTATCGTCGAGTGTTTTGTGGACGTGCTTAAGTGTGGAAAAGTGATATCTATAGAGAGGTGAAACATGTCTTTTCGGGTTGTTTCTAAAACTCGATAGATGACTCTAGTAAAGCCTCCAATACTTTATGACTTTGACTTGGTCATGACTTACTCTGTTTGACTCCAACTTATTTGATGATATCCTAATAAAATTGGTTACTACACAAGACGTATGACGCCAAAATCCTAACAAGAGGGAAAAAGATCGTAGCATAGCTTAGATGATTCTAACAGAGCAACGGATGAACCGGTCACTCTTTGGGTGGGTTCGTAGCACATACAACCTGCTACCGTGGGTCGGATGACACGTTAAGGCCGCGCTCCCCAGTCCCCGTCCAAAACTATCATTTTCGCACATTTCAACATCTTAGGAGAAGAAAATTCGCTAAAAGAAGCTGCTCCGAGCATAGCTCTCTTATTGCCCTCTGTTTCACCTATTTGACTCTGAGTTTCAGTTTTACAAACCCATAGTTTCGGTTTTAAACAATTTTAAACAATGACAAAATTAAACTGTGACAAATTTTCGATCAAAGAAAGTACTTTAATTCAATATAATCTGACTGGATAATGTTGAAAATATAAAAAGAGTAGAAAGACTTTAAAGAGATCAGTAAATATCAAGCAAATGACCTAAACTATACACAATTGCAAATTGAAACATTGAAGCCAAGTCGAAGAACAAACGGAGTAGACTGCACAGAACTGTCAAACCTTTGATCTCAGCGACTTCCGGTAGTAAGGCAGTTAAATTTTATTTATAACTTGTGCTAGACGCGCAAAATAACTTGCTGTGTTTTGCCCCTTTTTGTAAACATAGCTGGGTGGTGTCGATAGTTGTTTGGACTTAGTATGTGACCGTTTACAATACAGTTCTTAGTTTTAAAATCTGTTTTATCCATATATATAGTTTTATGCATGTATAATTGTATATTTTCAATAAGTTTTTATTTATTTATTTAATCTGTTTTATTTATACACTTTGTTAATGCACGTATTTGTATATTTGCAATAACCTCAGTTTTATTTTGTTTTTATTTTACCTGTTGGACCCATATATTTTTATGCGTTTATTTGTATATTTTTAATAAACTAAATTTTGTTTTATTTATTTTACCTTTGTCATCTGTATAATTCAATGTATTTATGTTTGAATAATTAATACACAGAGACAGAGATAGGTGGAAGTCTTTGGAGGAGGCCTTTGTCGAAGGACAAGCTGTTGCCAGAAAAACCGACCATCAGCTATAAAACCATGTATTGTAAATATGATTAAAAAAACGTAATAATGGCTTATTATATTATGTATATAAATTATAATTAATACACATAGATGAAACTTTATCAGTTTATTGTGTAAGAATAGAATACAATATCATTTATTATCATATAGCCACATTTTTATAATAATGGACTTATTCATGGACTCGTCAATTTAGCGCACAATTCAATATTTTCTAGTCAATAATAGAATAGGTAGGTAGTGTAAGTTTACTTTTATATTTTTTAATAAATAAATTGGTGACAAAATGTGGTGTAATAACGTTAATTAGCATCGGGTAAGTAGTGAAAAGGAATAATTAAAAAAAAATAAGGCGAAGACACTACATCCAATCATCATCATCATCATCAGCCAGAAGACGTCCACTGCTGAACATAGGCCTCCCCCTTTAACCTCCACACTGAACGACAGCCTGCCTTTTGCATCCACTGGATGCCCGCGACTCTCACAATGTCGTCGGTCCATCTAGTGGGAGGCCACCCTACGCTGCGTCTTCCGGTTCGTGGTCTTCACTCCAGAACCTTTCTTCCCCATCGGTTATCGGTTCTTCGAGCGATGTGGCCTGCCCATTGCCACTTCAACTTGCAAGCTCCAACTACATCCAATAAAATAAACCAATAAAAACAATACAATACCTAATATCAAAAAATATTGTTTTCATAAAGTGGCTCTACCAAAATGCATTGAACTGTAATGTACACGTAGACTAGGCAACGGGCGGCGAGTCTTGTTTCCCACCTGCCCCCAATCTGTTCTAGCTTCCCGTCCATCACATTTCAAATTCAAGTAATAACATAAATCACTTCTGTTAGTTTATAAAAATTGTTTTCCTAACATCCATCTTGCTCTGTTTTTAACGTAAACAGTTCAAGCATAAATAATTTTTCATCGGAATAACTATTTTTAGATCTATTCGTCCATTGTTATATTTTTAGAGAAAAAAAATAGCTATAATGTTTTTACGACCTTAAACATTTCTTGACCTTATAGAGTAGAAGAGAAAAAAAACAGATAAAAAAATAGAAAATTATTTGAACTGTCACATAAAATATCAATGAATTTTAATAAAATCTAGAAAAGATAAATAACGCTACTTACGTGTGTCATATATTTTAGATTAAAATATGCACTTAAAATAATAACTTTTGGACTTGTCTATTAAAAAAGATGAAATATGTATATTTTTAGGGCAAACTGTTTATGTTGTAGGTATTTGTTGTTAATTTAAGGAAAAAAACTATGTAGGGCAAAATGGAATAAACCGTACACACTGTACCCTAACACTATTACACTTATTAATCATTTACAAGACATCGAGATACAATACATATAGAGTCACAATCGTGCCAAAAAAATGACCGAACCAAAACTCGGCGCACGCTACGAATTGCCAAGACTTTTTGGTTAGTTACAAGGTAACCGCGATCTGACTACAACGCCGCGCGATGCCAGAGCTACGATGACATAGCGGACAACTAACGTTGACCACTATGCAAGCGACATAACGTCTAAATTGGAGTAAATGTGGCATTGTGAGCTATATAATTGGTACAATGTGTGTACATGAACAATGACGCTTGGATGTTTTTTTACTGTTTTCACTGAGAGATTGTGACTCTATAGGAATTGTATCTCGATGTTTTCAGAACTAATTTTATGCAATTTGAAATACTTACTAAGTACTTGCTAGAACTTTACATACAAAGTGCATGCTAACACCTACAGAGCTCCATTTGTTTTTAGATAACCAGTTTGTTAACGGTAAATTAATAATGCTTTTATCTATGTTTACATTATAACCACGACATCATTACGAATACTAATATTCTTGACTCTTATAAAATAGCATAGCTGAAAAAAAGCTAAATTTTATCGCCGTCCAGCAGTGAAAACCACGCAAGTGTGATAGGTACAAAATGTTCTCTTTGTTAAAGTAGGTTACGTACTATTTAGCCGCAAATATATCAATAAGAATAAATAGAACTTTTAGATATAAGAAAAATAATTACAAAGATTTTACCTATTGCTGGATAAAAGTAATAGAGTTCAAGGCTTACATTTATTTTTTTTAAATACCTATAAGTTTCTTTTAAGTATTGACAAAAAACTAAGCTCAAACTAATGTGAAAACTTACCACCAGTTTCCGGTTACAGCTTGTGCCAGCAGAAGCAAAGAGCACAATATCGCCCAAAACAAGATCATTGTGTCCAAAACTTTGGCAAAGGTCACTTTCCGAACTTCCTTTAAAAGGCACGAGAAGCGTCAAAACTTCTAGCGCACGTCACAAACCACAGAAATCATAAAAGAAACGAACTCCACCGCAAATTCAAACCAAACCACCGAACATAAACCACAACATAACAAAGTAATCACACAAACCAAAAAAATAATTAAGAAAAAAAACTTTTTAAACAAACTTTCGTGAAAGTTCACTCGGCGCGAAACCGATCAAATTCAAAAACGGAACTCATGGCGGCCGATATAATTCTCGAGAATTATTATAAAAAGAAATCTTCGTTCGTTATTCGAAAATCGAAAAAATAGTTATGTACGGTTTTGATCGCGACGCGAACGAACCGCGCGGTTGGAAACACAAAACCAGACTGGCTTGGTTGCTTGAAGCCGTTCGTAAGTATTCCATAGGATTCTCCGTAAAGGGGAAGGGTCGAACCGGAGGGCGTGTAGATGCAATACAGTGCACGAGTTCATCCTTCGGGCCCTTACCACGGGCTCGATGGCACTCTATAGCCGGCGACCGCGGAATTCCGCGCGAAATGTCAACCCGCCAAGCCTCGCGATTTTGCAACCCACTTTGATTTATTTCTCGCATCACATTAAATCAGTTTGATTGTGAATCCACCTGTAAATGTGTCATCACAATGACGTCATCTTATGTTTGAGGAACGACAATGGGGAAGAGTTTTACTTTAGTAAAAAAGTTCGATACTTTGATGATTTTTATTATACCTACTTAATACTATATTTCAATAATTAATTCATAACAATCTATGTTTTGCAACCCACTTTGATTTATTTCTCGCATCACATTCAATCAGTTTGATTGTGAATCCACCTGTAAATGTGTCATCACAATGACGTCATCTTATGTTTGAGGAACGACAATGGGGAAGTGCAAAAAAAGTAAGTGCTTTAGTAAAAAAGTTCGATACCTTGACGATTATTATTACACCTACGTAATACTATATTTCAATAAATAATTCATAACAATCTATTTAGCTTGATGTAATTTTGTTAAGAACTAACCTTACTTAAAAATGTGTTACCGTTACTTTTTCAGCTTCCCGCTGACGAAAATTGACACGCGCTAGACATTAATTTCAAAGATGTAGGTATCTAAATGGGGAAGAAAGGTTCTGGAGTGGAGACCACGAACCGGAAGACGCAGCGTAGGGAGGCCTCCCACTAGATGGACCGACGACATTGTAAGTGTCGCGGGCATACAGTGGATACAAAAGGCAGGCTGTCGTTTAGTGTGGAGGTTAAAGGGGGAGGGAGGCCTATGTTCAGCAGTGGACGTCTTCTGGCTGATGATGATGATGATGAGGTATCTAAATAAGGCTGTATAAAATAAAACAGTTATTTAAATAGTAACGAAAACATAATTGTCACAAATGATAAAGAAAGATCAAAAACGTTTCAAAGAAATAAAGAAGAATGTTATGTTCGAAAATACCGCGCAAACTCATAGTAATTTTTGGATTCCAGAAAAATAAGCATAAACACATCAATTGTGGACTTACGCCGTCCTCCTGAGATGTTAAGTCGCGGAATTATCATCATTTATTTCAAAAATGATTTGACTCTGATCGAAAGTTGGGATTTAAAGTCGTATAATTTTATTTATTGCGGAAATTCATAGGATCGTTGCCCTTAAATGATCCTATATGAATCCTTTTTTATGTCCGTAGTGGAATTTGTAACAGATTAAATTGGCACAAGAATGTTTTTTTTTTAAAGTAAAAACGACATAGGGGGCCCCATACGACAAACGTATTTTTTAACGTATTTTTTAATTAGCTCTAATGTAAAAATGGTAATAATGTACAAGTGTCAAATTTGGCATGATTAGAGTACACACTCTAATCTAAAGTATGACAACAAATGATATCTAATGGCCAAGTGCGAGTCGGTGACAAGTTTCTGTTCATTCCCAAGTTACAACTGGTAAATTCGTGATTTAATTTTTTGGCGGTACGGAATCCTCAGTGCGCGAGCTCGACTCGCACTTGCTAGTTTTTTTTATATTTACATTTTTATATTTTTTATATTAAGACTTGTAGTCTTAGTAAATATAAAAAAAACTAGCAAGTGCGAGTCGTAGTCTTAGTAAATATAAAAAAAACTAGCAAGTGCGAGTCGAGCTCGCGCACTGAGGATTCCGTACCGCCAAAAAATTAAATCACGAATTTACCAGTTGTAACTTGGGAATGAACAGAAACTTGTCACCGACTCGCACTTGGCCATTAGTTATCATTTGTTGTCATACTTTAGATTAGAGTGTGTACTATAATCATGCCAAATTTGACACTTGTACATTATTACCATTTTTACATTAGAGCTAATTAAAAAATACGTTAAAAAATACGTTTGTCGTATGGGGCCCCCTATGTCGTTTTTACTTTTTTATTTAGTTAAAATCCGCTGTTACATTGCACATTCTGTGAAAATTTCAACTGGTTATCTATTACGGTTCGAAAGATATAGCCGTTAATAACAGATGGACACACAGACAGACACATCGTAGGCTTAGTAATAGGGTCCCGTTTTCACCCTTTGGGTACGGAACCCTAAAAAGAGCGTAGTATAAGCGATAAAGGCCGAGCGGTAGCTTGTGCGCTCTGACAATACAATCTGACGGCACCGGGTTCGATTCTCAGCCCTGCATCAATGACTAATTTAGTACTTACATAAATTATGTACAGTTTCAATCCATCGCTCAAGAACAGGGAGAAAACCGGTATGTCTCAGATCCTAAAGAGTTCAAATCGACATAATTTATATGACATTTACCACATGGTGGTTTAGGCCCCATCTTCTCTCTGAGAGAAGATTATCCTAGCTGCGGGAACATGATAAAATGATACTGTATTTTGTTTTTGTTTTTAAATTTAATAATAGGCTTGCGTTTGACCGCCAACTCGCCTGATGTAATGCAACGATTCGGTCTACGATGGAGCACGCTTGCCTAGAAAAAACCGATTCACTCGTGATTTGAAGACAGCCAGATTGTAACTACCGGGGAACACCCATGCAGGCAGCGCATTACACAGACTAGCAGTTCGCATAATAAAAGTGGAATCAAAGCGCTTCGTACGGGTTTTCGGAATATCAACCATAAAGCTGTGTCGATTTTAAGTGCCCGCTTTGGCATTCCGATAGAAAAATGGGCCTTACGGCCAACGGCTAACTCGGTATCAAACTAACGTCAAATCCGCTCAGTTGGAAAATCACGCGAACGTAAACCTTAACGCGCCCAGCTACGGTTTGCGGTCATGTGATTTTCCAACTGAGCGGATTTAACGTTAGTTTGATACCGAGTTAGCTGTTGGCCGTAAGGACCCAGGAGGGAATTAGATAATGCAGATAGCATCAGATAGAAGTTGTAGTTCTTTTGGTATATTTTGAAGTAAACCATCTCGAAAATCTAGACCATAAACGCCAAATTCAAAATGAAAGTCCGAAGCCATCCTATAACTATACCTTTGATTCTTGTAGCCAACTCTACTGCACATTTTGCGATCGGGTCTGCGACTAAGTTTGGCCTAGCGAGCCTCATTAGGGCTCATCTTAAGAAAATATATTAGAAAACAATAATTAAGGGTAAATCGATGAGGAGGACTATAATATATTCAATTCACCCAGCAAGTTAATCCATATATTAATATTCACTTGTGCACTAAGAATTGTATAAACTTTTCGTAAACATTGCGTGGATATTGATGTAAGCTATACATAAATAATTTAGAGTAATTTTCACAATTCATGAACTCATCTAACAACCAAACTTAGATAAGAAAAAAAGCATTTTATTTTTTAAAGCAAGATAGCCCGTTGGACTAGTAGGTAGTGAACTGGCCTTCTGCGCTTGGAGCCGTGGGTTCGATTCCCACCTGGGACAAACAATCATATGATGAACATTTGTGTTTGTTCTATATCTAGGTGTTAATTAATATCTATTTAAGTATGAATTTAAAAATATAAATGTATGTATGTCAGTCTCTGGCAGCCATATTAAAAGCGTTGCTTAGTTTGGGGTCAGATGACCATGTATGCAAAAATGTTCATCATCATCATCAGCCAGAAGACGTCCACTGCTGAACATAGGCCTCCCCCTTTAACCTCCACACTGAACTACAGCCTGCCTTTTGCATCCACTGGATGCCAGCGACTCTCACTATGTCGTCGGTCCATCTAGTGGGAGGCCTACCTACGCTGCGTCTTCCGGTTCGTGGTCTCCACTCAAGAACCTTTCTTCCCCATCGGTTATCGGTTCTTAGAGCGATGTGGCCTGCCCATTGCCACTTCAACTTGAAAATTTTAACAGCTATGTCGGTGACTCTGGTTCTTTGGCGAATATCCACGTTTCGGATTTTATCGCGCAAAGAAACTCCGAGCATAGCTCTCAAAAATAGCAAAAATGTTCCCGAATATTTATTTATTTATTTTGTCGTTACATAAAAACCTCTTAGGATATTCTACGCCAAAGATTGGCGTTATGATAAAAGAAATAATAATTGCCGCTAGTTTAAATCACCACGACAGTTATTAATAAATTCATTCAAGATCAAAACTGCAAGCCCCGCCATCGCAGAACTAATTTCAAGGACCGTCTGTGAACCCCATGGAGGGTAAAAAAACCATAACAATAGACTTACCTGTCAGCCATTTTGCTTCCCCATCTTTACGAGCGGTGTAAAAGAGTAATTGCAATAGATCAAATACACCGACAGATGGTGAAGGAAATTATGGAGCAGAAAATAATGTGCATAAAGACACAGAAGAAATTGACACTAATAGGGATAATATAAAGCTTATAATAATAAAAGGTTGTTAAGATTATGCAGCGGCCTGCAACAAAAGCATTTATGGACGAACGTGTAAAAGTGGGTTAAGGCGTAGCCAAGGCCAACATATGTGAGCCCATAAATGCTAAGTTGTCACTAAGGCAACATTACGTCAATATTCACGTAAAAATATCATCACCAACATTATAGGCTGAAACGATGATAGCATCATTCCAGTCTAAAATGTTTCCACTGTTTTATACACAGTTACTGTTATGTTGTGTGTGTGTTGTCTGTTCTGTTGTTTTGTATATGTTGCTGTTTTGTTGTTGTGTTGTGTGTGTGTGTGTGTGTGTTTGTTGTTTGTTGTTTGTGTTTCTTGCTGTGTGTTTGTTTGTGTGTAATGTGTCTGTCTTGTTTTTTGTGTTGTGTTCTGCTGGGACACAGGTTTACTCCAGAGGGAGAAGATGGGCCCTAACCCACCATGCGGGCCCAGTGCATGTTAGTGAATGTCATGTCTTAACAAAATACAAGCTAAAACAAAAGCTGCGACGCGTGACCAAAATGCTGGCGTTTTTCTGGCTCAACTCATAAGCATTGCCATTCAACGTGGTAATGCCGCCAGCTTGCTGGGTACGCTGCCAACTGGTAGTGGGCTTGAGCATTTGGATTGTCTTTAGACCTTCAACGGTCTATGGGCAGTCTAACTGTATTTGTAGTTTTAGTTTTAGCTTGTATTTTGTTTAGTTAATAAAGGCGCTTGCCCAGAAAAAAAAACTATGTACAATTATGCAACCATACAATAACTCAACAAACAATAAACAACAACAATATATTAGAGAAGAACAATCAACAACAACATTATAGTATAGAACAAAAATACACAACAATAGCATATTATAAAATATATTTAAAAAGGGTGTCTACAACTACCTCTCCGGGCTAGCAGAGCATCGTCAACACCGCTAGTGTTGCAAGTGTCCATAGGCAGCGGTTTCAGCTTACCATCAGGCGAAACAAAGGCTTGTTGCCGCTTTATTATTTAAAAAATCTATGTATCGAGCGCCTTAACTTTTTTTTTTTTATAGTAGATAGGCTTGCGCTTGGTCACCATCTCGCCTGATGTTAAGCAACGATGCGGTCTACGATGGAGCACGCTTGCCTAGAAGAAACCGATTCACTCTCGACTTGAAAACCCATTCAGGCAACTAGAATTTGTGGAATCTACCAATTAGTGAAAACGCCTGAATTCTCAGGATCCTCAATAGCTAAAGCAAACACAATATATTAGTTAGACAATGATAGTTGCTTTAATTGAAGCCATTGTTGCCAATCTACTAGGTAAAGACGGATTAAACTGTTTGTACCTACTGTTATTTTATTAGATCAAATATTTTTAACCATCTTCAGAAAAGAGGCTCAATTCGATCCGTCGTTTTTTGTTTCTTTTGTACATGTCCCAGATAAAATAAATGGAAGTGTACAGTTTCCCTTGGTCGTCCATTTGATGAAATTTTGTCATCTCGTTTGCAATTGTGTGCCGTTCAATATTAAAGTATGCCTTTGTAGTGCTAGTAAGAATATGTCAGTGTGTGCACATATTTACCTCGCCCCTTCAGTTTTTGGCAATTTTCGGTACTAGCTCTATCCAAAATATATTTATGTTATCTAAGGTACATGTACACAGATTAGGTATTCCTCCGTTTATTACCTAACAGATTTGCGTGATTGTTTTTTTATTTTATCTATACTGATATTATAAAGAGGAAGGATTTGATTGTTTGTTTGTTTGTTTATTTGCATTGAATAGGCTCCGAAACTACTAAACCGATTTGAAAAATTCTTTCACTGACGGGAAGCTACACTATCCCCCCCCCCCCCCCCCCCCCGGGTATAATCTATACCCGTGCGAAGCTGGGGCGGACCGCTAGTTTATTATATAATGGAGGACTATTTGATCCTTCAAAAATTTCATTGACTTTAGTTGGAAGTGGTTTTCAACCAGCTTGAATAGTACCTCTAGTATAGTATATTTCTCTATGATAGTACGAATGATTTTATTCGAGCATAACAATCATTTTACTAATTAAAGAGTTAAAAATATATGTATTTATATATATCTACGTTATTAAAAAAAGGTGGCCGGCACGGGACGGACGGCTGAAGTAAAACATGGAAAAAAAGACGGCATAAGACAGCGTTGTATCGTTTTCCGACACGGCAGACGAGTCGGTTTTAGCGTTTTTTTATTGTTTTTTTTTTTTTCTTATTTAATTATTTTCTCTTTTCTGTGGGTTTGTATTTGCGCGCCTTGGTTACTACCAAGATGATCTATGATAGATGTTCCACTTAAAAAAAGAAACTCTACCTACTTTTCCCCATTTTATTTTGAACTTTCCTCTCCCATATGTGTACCTACCTAATGAAATAACAAGTCGCAGACAGCATCCATCAATAGACAAGGTAATTACCGAAGAACACACAAATCCTTACCCTCAGGAACACAAGCTATTTCCAAACAAAAATAAACTCTATTGAATAAGTCAGAAGAGAGGAAACAGAGGCGAATGGCTCTGCGATAGCATAACTGCCAATTACGTTTGATATCCAAAAGCAGACAACAATAACATAAAAGAGTCGATACAGATATAAATGAATAATCTATAAATGCCTTTAAGACATTGGACGGTAGAGCTAGGAAAATGTAGAGGCGCTGAAGTCAAAGATGCTCTCAATAATTTTTTAATAAAAAATTACGTCAAAACTTGTTTTTAATCAAAATGTTTCTACCACACCTCTCATATTACTAAGGTAATCTGTCAATAAAATTTAGAGTACATCTATATCTATACTAATATTATAAATAGGAAAGATTTGATTGTTTGTTTGTTTGCTTTGAATAAACTGCGAAACTAATAAACCGATTTGAAAAATTCTTTCACTATTAGGAAGCTACACTATTCCCGGGTAACATAGGCTATATTATATACTAGCGGTCCGCCCCTGCTTCGCACGGGTATAGATTATAGCCTATGTCACCCGGGGATAGTGTAGCTTCCCAACTGTGAAAGAATTTTTCAAATCGGTTCAGTAGTATCGGAGCCTATTCAATGCAAACAAACAAACAAACAATCAAATCTTTCCTCTTTATAATATTAGTATAGATATATTTTTAAATAGGGATCCTTACTAAAACTCCAATAATGTAACCCAAGGTGTAAACAAATAAGATTTACAATTTTAACTTTGCGTGTTTGACAGTTCTAAGACAGGACGTCTGTCAGGTCAGCTAGTAACATAAAATGATTTAACCTACTTATTTAAAATCTAAGCTGTACGAATAAAGAAAATAGCATTACAAACGATCAGTAAGGTTTTCATTTTGATTCAAACAATGTTTCGAACGTTAAAATTTGTTTGAATCGAAAGATTCAACTACCATTAGTAGCAGATACTAGTAAGGTAATTTGTAGAGTATATTATTTGTTGCAAGGTTGCAAGCTAAATTAGATATTGTTATAACGCCATATGGTTCCAATTAGTTTTATTAATATTGAAATTTAAGTAGATTAATTTATATTAATAACTCAGGACTCCTTTTTATTGAATATAGAACCAACGTTAATGTGGTTGTGGCAATATAAAATCAGTTGTTTTTATGCCATAGGTGGCAAACTGGCTGACGGGCCACGTGATGGTAAGCGATCACCGTTGCTTATGGATACCTGCAACACCAGAGGCATCATAGACACGTTGCCGTCCTTTAAACACCCTATTTACAGCCCTTTTGAAGAACCCCATTTTATAGTTTTTCGGGAATGCCGCAGGATGGAGACCATTCCACAAATATCAGGGTGTGAGGCAAAAAAGATCGCGTAAACGCACAGTGTGCGATTTCCACCGATCTATTATAATTATGTGGATGAACATTCAGAACGTTCCCCGTTGTAAATGCGATAAAAAACACAGAGACCCAACGTCTCTACGCATGCTGAGCGGCTCTACGTGTTCAGTGAGCTTGGAATCGTCAACAATTCTGACAGCTCTACGCAGTTGGCCTAAATTCTCAGTTTCCTTTCCTCTCCTTTACGTCCTGTCTAAACCTTCCTACCTCCAAGCTAGAAGTTAATACATCCAGGTTATTAGGAATATAATAAGTCGGCATATTCCATACTGAGCCAGTTAAGGAGATGTTATCATGTACTATTATTATTTTATTCATAGAAATCTCCTCTTTATATTTTTGTTTACCCCGTAGTCATTGTCTTTGAGGAGGAAGGTTGTGTGTTCTATTTTGTTGACTCTGCATTTTTCTGAATGATGCAATGCAGATGTTATTTTGTTTTCTGTTACGGAAGGTTAAGAAAGACTACAAGATATCTAAGTATATAATTTGGCTCTGATAAAAAAAAAAAAAAAAAAAAAAAAAGCACTCTATTCATAAAGCTAATAAATAGAGAGACGCAATCTGCCTCGTTATCGTCATCTTCGTCAGTCCTTTACTGGACCTTTACCAAAGCACGCCACAAAGCTCGAACTTCGACTTTTTCTCGGTTTTAGTTCCTCCCATTAAAAAAAAAATAAAAAAAAAATAAAGAAATTTTATGAATAGGTTTTTAGCAAATATATTGCTGTCCCTTGACCTCAAGCCTCTCCCCGTAGAGCGCAATAGGGACAACTGCAGCTCGAATCGATTATACCTACGAAAAGTAGACAAAATCATCGTCTCGTATTTTTCTATTTCCTCATTTAAAACTAAGCCGATTTCATTTTTTTTTTTTTTTTAAGTAATAGTTGTGAAAAGGATTGAACTATGCTTCTATCATTTATTTTTGTTTTTGTTTGATAGACATCTAAACATGGCGGTAATCTTTTTTTTTTGAGATATTTAAAGGCTCATATTTCTTATAGTAATTAATTTATAAGAAAAAAAATTATTTATGCATGAATATAGAAGAGATAAATTTTATTTAAAAAAAAATACATTTCCGGTATTATCCAGGGAGGAAACACGAAAATACGTTTGTATGGACAAAACGCTGCCCATGTGCATCATCATCAGCCAGAAGACGTCCACTGCTGAACGTAGGCCTCCCCCTTTAACCTCCACACTGAACGACAGCCCGCCTTTTGCATCCACTGGATGCCCGCGACTCTCACAATGTCGTCGGTCTATCTAGTGGGAGGCCTCCCTACGCTGCGTCTTCCGGTTCGTGGTCTCCACTCCAGAACCTTTCTTCCCCATCGGTTATCGGCCCATGTGCCCACTTAACAAAATATTAGTGAGATCTAAACTTGCTATCAATATCTTCTTCATCTGCTGGACTAGTTTTATGGTTTTCGGATTGACTCCGAGCGGATCGCGTCATCGCACCGCGCCGCCGAATAATAACAGTTTGGGTAAACGGGAACCTGATTTTTTTCATAGTGATGGGCTGATTAGTTATGTTGGGAATATTATCGATAAGGATTTCAAATAATTCCAAAACTTTGAGATGCTCTTACCCTGCAGTTATATTATAATTATGTAGAAGAATGTTTTGCTACATTATATTTTAACATTATATATTTTTTCATAAAACTCAACCATTAACTATTAAATAGGAAAAAATATCGCAATCGCGTTGGCGGTCAAAAGCAAGCAATTTTTTTTATTGCTCTTTTTTCTTTCAGTTAACGGCATGGCCTTTTATATTTTGTTTAAAACTAGTAGAATAACCAAATTAAAACAAAAGGAATACTTTTCGTTTTGGTGGATCAAAGTTATGTAAAAATATGCGGTCCTTGTTAGATAGGTATGTTGAAAATTATTAACATGCAAAAAGTATGTAAATTAGTAGTTGAGGTTTTTTTTTTAAACCTGTTAATGTTGGTTAGGTGCCTAGTTATACCTACCCACTTATTTAATTTTCTTTGGGTATTGAAAAGTTTCCCTGCGGTCTTTTTAGGTCGTCTGTCCATCTTATGGGTAGACATCCTAACGCTGGATGCAGGCCGCTTCCAACCGGCGCTTTTGTAGATCGATGGGGAGGCCTATAAGCCTATGTCCAGCAGTGAACGTCCTAAAGCTGAAATGATGATGATGATCATTGAAAAGTACTACATTTGCGTCGTACTATTAAATAACATTAATTTTAGTATTTAATCTTCCTACACATTTCGTTTCTATTATCTCTATTTTTACTTATTCACGGTCTAGCACGGATCATTGAGAGGCATTGGTGGGGCCGAAGCCAACACCAAGAGGCCCTGTTGAGTACAAAATACAATTATGGGGTGTGTATAAAATGGAATATAAAACCATTGTAAGTACAATAATACCTATAGGATAAAAAACAATCTGTGCTAAATTGAGGTGAAGGGTGATCATGCTATGTCACATTATTTATATGTATTATTTTTTATTATAGTCAGTAAATTGCGTACTCAATAAGTATTATGTACTTGCTCAAATAAAAAGAACCTACCGTTTTATCGATATATTTTTTCAACTTATCCTCTCACGTCCCATCACTAAATCTATTTATTTATCTAAATACTGGCTTGTATCAGCGCTCAATCATCGGCGTGTTTCCCTGTCAATCAACAGCTCGGGCCAGAACCATCTGTCTTTATAAAACCGAGTGTAAACTTCGCGTCGATATTGTAGTTTTTACTGCTTATTAATTTGTTTATCTACATAAAACCCGGCCTGATTTGTGGGTGTAATAAATGTCCGGGTAAAAGTCAAGAATTCGGTGTAATCGGTGTTGCTATTTTTTGATTGAACGTGTGGGCTTGGCCTTATTAAGCGTAGGTTTTATTCTGGAGTCGGTACACTTGCACTTAGATTTGTTAAGAGAATCGACTAGACAGAGTCGACTGGACAGAGTTGACTGGACAGAGTCGACTGGACAGAGTCGACTGGACAGAGTTGACTGGACAGAGTCGACTGGACAGAGTCAACTGGATAAAGTCGACTGGACAGAGACGACTGGACAGAGTCGACTGGACAGAGTCAACTGGACAGAGTCGAATGGACTGAGTCGAATGGACTGAGTCTACTGGACAGAGTCGACTGGACATAATCGACTGGACAGAGTCGAATGGACTGAGTCTAGTTTAGAGTTTTAGGAGTACCAAGTAGACCATCAGAGAGTCCAGCTCTAGCTACACTGCACTAGCTACTTAGTACTTCATCACTTCATCATCAGCCAGAAGACGTCCACTGCTGAACAAAGGCCTCCCCCTTTAACCTCCACACTGAACGACAGCCTGCCTTTTGCATCCACTGGATGCCCGCGACTCGCACAATGTCGTCGGTCCATCTAGTGGAAGGTCGCTGCGTCTTCCGGTTCGTGGTCTCCACTCCAGAACCTTCCATCCCCATCGGTTATCGGTTCTTCGAGCGATGTGACCTGCCCATTGCCACTTCAACTTGCAAATTTAAACAGCTATGTCGGTGACTCTGGTTCTTTGGCGAATATCCACTTACTTACTTTTGAGTAACTACGCTAGTTTACTACTCTAGCTCAGTACAGAAATGGTTGGCTACTATAGAAATGATAGGAAACAAGAATAACTAGTGTTGCCCTAGATTTTAAGTGTTAAACTTCCGAAAAAGATCATTTTTCTAAACGCACTTAACGTTAGCAATTTGTTATAATGGGTAAACAGGCGTGAAAGGAACTTTCAAATGGTTTCATTATAATCGGACTAGCCAGAAAGAGGGTGATGTTCCTCCAAAAAACAAAATACCTAAGTAGGTACATCTGAAAAAAACGATCGATCGATATGCTTTTACCACTGGCAAGTGTAAAAGTTATTGAATTTTTGAGCTTTTTCTTTAACTTACAATGTATGTTATGTATGTATGTGTGTTGTATGTTTTGTTTTTACTATGTTTGCTCGGGTGGAATCTTGCAACTCAATTTTTAATCAGGATATCTTCTACCGATTGAGCTGTAATTTGGCATACTTATAAATTTGGTGACAATGTAATGTTATGGTACCTTCAAGCTGGTCTGATGATGGAGACAGAAGGTTGCCATAGGAACTCCAAATCGAACGACGTAACTCCGTCGAGCATGGGTTCATTGGATTTGTCTTCCCAAGCACTTTGGTCCTAGATGATAAATTCAATATGGCGGACGCCCCAAATATATATGGGCATCAAATTTAATGCAAGGGTTTGCTGAGAAGAATACGAAAAAGCGTGTGTTTAAAAAGTTTTTTTTTAATTAATAAAGCTATTTTTATAGGTATATAGGTATTTTTTGTTACTTCGCTTGCGCCTTGCTAAGGACACCATAAAATTACTCAACAATTAACTCAGCACAATAACACCTACAATAGCACCACGTGTGGTCTCTATTATATCGAATTAGCGCAGGCAAACTGCATCCTTAGATATCAGCTTACGCCATTGTGTGCTGTGCTTTGTTCCGCCTTGGTTCCCGCCATCCGAGACAAGATGGCGTCGAAACGTCATTGAAAACAATATGGCCGCCGGCCGTTGTTGTTTAAATGGCTAGGAATGCGTGTGGAGTTGAATATCGATTTCAGTGTAAATAACCAACAGCCTATACGTAGAGTTGGGTCAAAAACACACAGGATCACAAAATGTGATACGGATGGCTGTTTGTTACAGCCATTGTTTGGATCAGCTTTTGTAAATATTGACTCTTATTTTTATATGGACTTAAAATCAAATGTCATTCATATTTTTTTATTATGTAGGTACATGTTGCCGAATATGGAATAAGTATGGCTGAATAACACAAAATATCTGAAATAAAAAATATACCTAGTTTAAAAAATAAAATAAAAACTACGTGAGGTGGCCAGAATGGCATGAATGTTGAATGCACCCTCAATTTTCGTTTGGATGGCAAGTTTCTTTTGGATACTCTTGTGTCACCTCTCTAATTTCTTGAATTTTAAAGTAATAAACTGCACAATTCCGATCAACAGCAAAGCAAGTCTCTCTCTACCCAATACCAATTCAGTTATCTCCTCCATCTAAATCTAATATCATCTATTTTAAGGTAGAGTGGTACAAATTTTGCAGACTTGCAACATTGAACCTTCCTAATCTCGGGAAACCTGCACCCACACATATTTTAGAAAATTACCCCAACTTCATTGAAACTTTCATCCTTATCAGAGAATCGAACCTGAGCCCCTATTCTAACGTGCTCGAAAGTATTTCAGCCACTCTCATTCACATGACATTTGTAACGAGAAATTCAGTGACCAATCCGTTTATTCCATTCTGTCCGCTAGTAGTTCGATAATCGAACTGTTTGGACAAAAATATTCCAATTTATTTGTTCGACTGGCTATTCGAACAAATTGGGCACGCAAATTTTGTTCCAGATCGAACAAAAAATCTCGATCGCCCGAGAATAGAACCGCAGTGCTAAACCGAGCACTATACGACAGTGACTATCCCCCGACAGCGAAGGAACCATACCTGGTCCACATGATATTGTGGGATAAAATATGTAGGTACCTACGAGATATGAACCTGGAAGTCACATAAAAATTCGAATAATGAAATCTATTTGAAGACCACATAAAGGTTTATTTGCATTGAAGTTGAAACAAGTTATTATCAACACGTCTCTAATTGTTTGTTTTTTGCAAAGATATTTAAAACGATGTACAACTAGCGATCCGCCCACCCGGCTTCGCACGGGTGTAATTTACGTGCGAAGCCGGGGTTCACTAGTTATATATATATAAATCTTCCGTGAAAATTTGTCTAACTGATGGTGAAAACCTCATCAAAATCCGTTGCGTGGTTTAGGAGGAGATAGCGGCCAAACAAACAGACAGACAGACGCGGAAAGCGACTTCAATTTATACTATGTAGAGATTACCTAACAATAATGTCCAATCTTTTGTTTGTATACCTAATCCTTTCAATAATTATATCTTATCTTGCACACAGTGCAGGCTCCGCTCCGTGCCAGTCTGTGGGATACTATTAGCATGTGAAAACACCGTTGCTCGGGGGACAGTCTAATTGGCGTTGTGTAAACTCGGCATGTTATCGGAACGCCTCGGGCGATACGCAGCTGGAGTGTTGTAGAGCAGGCTTTATTTTGTAACTTTATTACAGTAGGCACAGCCAGTGACGTAGCTATCGGAGGGCTTGGTGGTGTAGTGCACCACCAAGCACAAAAACCATTTCACCATTACAACAATTTTCGTAACATGAAATAAGACGGGAGGCTTTGCTGGCCTTTTGGAAAAATTCAGTCACACAGCGGGCAATGGAGTGTATAAATTACAATTCACACACGATTCTAGGACAGCTAAAAAAACATACGTCCACATCAAAAAAAATACATAAAAAAGGCTGTCTGTCGCGTAACTCTTGTCGCGTTACCTCTGTCTATCCCGCGGCAGCGGGTGCGGCAGGTCCGACAAGTCGGCTACTTGTAGCTTCATACCCACAGAAAATAGAAGTAAATAGAACGGAAAAGAGATTCAATTCAATTCAATTCAATTTATTTACATAAAATATTACATAACAGTTAAAAGCCATGGCGTAATACCTTATTTACTTACTACATAATATTATTCAAATTAAACTACCAACTATAAAACTAAATAAATAGTAAATTAACATAAAAAGTTAAACAAAATTTAAAAACTACAATAAAAAATATTCACAAAAATAAAACACTAGAAAACTTAAAAAATAATAATAAAAGATAAAAATTTACATTAATTACAACAACAGATGGAACATCTGTTACCAGGCATACGTTTTTTTTTTTTTACTTGTGCTGTTGGCCTTTTGGCCTCTACATTTTGACCGGACTAGACCAGGCATACGAGTAAAACATTCTTATTTACGTTAACGCGTCGAACTCCGCATCACAGTTGCTAATTGATTTCGAATGGGTTAGCTGCTCCATTGGATTTATTCACTATGCCGTTTTGCGCTATAATTACGTGTCGCCTATAGCTAGCAAAGACTTTAATTTAATTAAAGGAGAATATCCTTAACACCTATATAAGTCGAAAAACGATAAAAAAAACATGAACATGGTGAACATAGTGCATGTAACTGCGCCGGAATATCGGGAGCTCATTCCACAACCTTACCACGGTAAATATCCCGTAAATAATCATATAACTTTACGAAAAAAAAATCTCTTCTGTGTTAATACCTCTTCATACCTAAAGTGCGGAGTGCGCCAGGCCTGACATTACTAATGCGAGCGAGTATAAATAAATCCATGAGCCGTCTCCATACTAGGGGGCGCTTGTAAAATCCGCCCGCCCACAGCTAATATTGACTTGTTATTACGGCGGCGACCGCGGCGCTCCTGTGTCGTCCTACGTCGGTCGGTTGGTCCTGATCCGAACTGTGCTGTCAATGTAGCACCACAACAAAAGTTTTACGAAATCTGTAAATAACAATCGATATGATATCAACCTTAAGGTGGCACGTTACACATATGACGGGAAATTCAAATTTTTAAACGGTTTTTATGTCCTTGTAGATAGGCCGGGTAATTATTTTAAAATGAAAAAGTGTTTGCGCAAATTGTTTGGGTGCGCCGTAGTCTCGCCCAGGGCGCTGGTAGTGCTAAAACCGGCACTGGTAGTGCTAAAACCGGCGCTGTTAGTGCTAAAACCGGCGCTGGTAGTGCTAAAACCGGCACTGTTTCCCTCCATATGTGAAACGTACCACCTTGAATAATATTATTGGTGTTATTATTATTAGTGCTGGACGCCAGCCTTCATTGCCTCTAAGGAAAGATTATCGTAATATAGAGTGAAATCTTTGCCCATAAGGTTTGGAGGCGTTGTTAGATGATCAATTTTGAAGTATGTTTATAACAGATCCATAAAATAAATTTAAAAATCTCTAGTGCTATATAAACTTCAAACGACTAAACAGATTTTGTTGAAACAGTTAAAAAAACCTCGAACAAGTCACCTTTCAAACAAAAAAGGCTGTTATACAATACAATACAATATTTCTTTATTACACACCGAAAATACAAATAAAAATTTAAACTAACATAAAAAACAAACATACGGCAGTATAATGGGCGGCCTTATCGCCTTAAGTGATTTCTTCCAGGCAACCTTTGGATGGACAGGACTAAAGAATTATTATTATTATAACACCGGTTTGCACTCACAATAATGTTTTTATCGGTCGAGACGATCGAGGACTAAAGAAAATGAAAACGGTCAGTGGTTACATAAAATAAACCTAAAAAAAATTATATATCCCTACATTTATGCATACAATAAATACACAATACTACATACATACTGTATGGGGACTGCCGACAGATTTGAAAACTATGGTCTGTCTAAAATTGGATGATAATTTTGACAGCACATAGTAAGGATGAGGTAGTGTAGGTACTGTACCTATAATCGATCATGAATCTATTCGATCGTTGATAATTATTATTCTCATAGAACTTGAAATCGATAAAATCTCAATAAAAACAGATATTCATAATACGTCACATTAGCATGTTGGTGAGAGTTGGTGCGAGCATGACGCGAGCCCATAAGTTTTGGCCCTACCAAAAATCGCTCAACGATTTACTACTACTAGACTAAAGAAGTTTTCATTTTCGAAAACTAAATCAAAATCGGTTTCGCCGGTTGGAAGCTACGGTGTCATAGACAGACAAACAGATTCTTACCTACTTATTCTTGTTCGGCGGACCCCGCGGACCTGTTTACGTCAAGGGTTGATCAATCAATGTACCTAATATAATCCTCCTTCCGGATTTCCTCTTAGGTATAGCTGGAAAACTTAAAATAATTCAGAAATAACTAACCACAAAAATTCCATTCTTCAAAGCAGAAAGGAAGCAGAAGTTCAGTCGCCTCAAATAATAATAAATAGGTACTTAACTACTTACCTATCCAAGAAAATCCGTGAAAATAGCAGATGACCCGAAGAATGAAGCGACGGTGCATTATCGACGCGCAAACACAAATGCGCATACAAACATGCACTCTGCTAAGGCTGCGTTACATTGGTAATTATATTATTAAAAAATAAAAACTGCAAGGTAAAAACGCAATTTACCTTTCCTAGTTTTAAGCTAAGACTTTTTATAATGTCAAGGTATAAGTACTTACCTAATTTTATTTATGTTACACGGGAATTACTCACGTAAGATTAAGCCGGTTACTCCGACTATAGTTTCAACCGCATTAGACGGCCTTTTTCAAGGTGAATGCGCGCGCGCGGCTGCGTCTCGCTTTGCACTACGGGCCTACTTACCTAATGTAAAAAATATGTACAAAAGGTCTTTTTAAATACGTCAATTATATATAGGTAGGCGTGTCTTAACCAAACTAGTAACTCCATCTTCTAGCTATTCGTTAGTCTCTCTAAAACTCAAAAACGGCTTGACCAATCTGTCTGAAATCTTTTTTGTTTCGTTCTCCTAAATACAGGGTTGGTTGAAAAAAAAAAGAAAACTGGAAATTTTTCCCAAGATTTAAAAAAAATCACCGACCCGGCTAAACTCCGAAAAATAAGATCCTGAACTTTTATGGCATCAATCTATAGGGTCATACACAAGGATCAAATCTCTTTTACAAACATGGTAAAATTAAATGAAAAGAAAATTATATAAAAATAACGGATTTAAGTCTGTTCGATAACAAGGTAGCAAGTAAGTTTTCGATGTATGAATGCAGATTTGTTTCCTTAAAAAATAAAGGAATGTTTCCTTTGAGTAAAATTTGCCATCTCCAATATTTAGAGTACTTTCCCTGCGGTTGCGGTAAAAAAATCCGCTCTGATAATATATGAGATGAAAAAGACTAGCCGACCCGAAAAACGTTGTCTTGTCCAATTTTTTATAGAAAAAAAAGCACTTTCAAGTTTCTTAAATAACCCAATTATCCGGGTTTTTTTTCCATTTTTATTTTTCTTCTTAACCACCCTTGCATTTAGCCGAACTTTTTTTTTATATCGATGCAGTATACACACGTCCTTGCCCAGTCCAAGTGCCACACTATTTGTCGTATACCTTCTTTTACCTCAGGCGGGCCTTTTACACGTTATCGTTATAACAATATTTGTCTGTATGTTTGTTCGCGAACGAACGCCTCGGATGGCTCTATAAATAATTTGGAATTTAATGCGACCAATCTGTCCATAGAGCTGGGCAGGGGCGCTTCTGTCGTATTTTCTGAAGAAAACTGTCGTCATTTTTAGTTCTCACAATTGACTACCTCTACAAATGAGTTGGTCGCATTGTAATATGATTTTAACGGGTTGGGGGACTATTTTAATGTTTTATGCGCGTTGTTACGAAACCGTTATTATGAAAATAGGGACCCAGGCAGCATCTAGGCATCTTAACATTAAACCGTTACAAAAAAAGGGATTTTATGTTGTAGTAAGCACTTAGATGCTGCCTGGGGTCCTTATTTTTGTAACAACAGTTTAATGTTGTGGTTGTTGTAAACACTTAGATATTGCCTAGATCCCTATTTCGTAACAACAGTTACGTACGTACGCAGATGTTGCCTGGGTCGCTACTTTCATAGCAACAACACTTTAAGGTTGAGGTATGGTCTTAGATGCTGCCTGGGTCCTTATTTTCGTAACAACTGTTTAAAATTGCGTCGAGCACCTAGATGCCGCCTGGGTCTCTATTTTCCTAAAAACTGTTTAAAGTTGCGGCGAGCACCTAGATGCCGCCTGGGCCCTTATTTTCGTAACAACTGTTTAAAGTTGCGTCGAGCACCTAGATGCCGCCTGGGTCTCCATTTTCGTAACAACAGTATAAGGTTGCGGTAAACATCTGGATGCTACGTGGGTCCCTATTTTGATAGCAACTCTGTGTTTAAGTTTGATATAGTTTACAAGACCTGCAAAATGTGGAATGAGCTACCTTCTACGGTGTTTCCGAGAGGCTACAACATGGGGTTCTTCAAAAGGCGAGTTAATCGAGTCCTAAAGGGTCGCTAACGTAATTGTGATGCCTCTGGTGTTACAAGTATCCATAGGCGACGGTGACTGCTTACCATCAGGCAGCCCGTCTGCTTGTTTGCCAACTATGGCATTAAAAAAAGATTCAGGATTAAGATTCTCTAGAGATTTTTTTCAAGATTACTCTCCAATTTCGTACAGAGCAGCGCTTTCAATCTATTTCGGTTCAAAAGATACAGCCGTTAAAGGTAAGACAGCCAGGCAGCGTAAGCTTAGTAATAGGGTCCCGTTGAGTGAACGGAACCATAAAAAAAAACCATCTTATTTCAACACTCTTATTTTATTATCACAAAAATAGCAACAATTTTCAACTTTAACCAGAATCAAGTACTTAGGTACAAATCTTAAGTCTATGTACTAGTATGTACTAATCACAGTCCAACCAACTTATTTGTAGAGCTGCTCAAAAGTGGGAACTAAAAAATTATCAGGGGAGGCGTTGTTTTATGTAAAAAATACGTCGGTGGCGCCCCCACTTGACTCCACAAATAAATGGTCACTCTGTACAAAAAATATTTACACATTTAAAAATACTGTTTGATCAAAACAAATTAAAATTAGCTACACAACATAGGAATGTTAAGCTATTCATGGCGGACTAGATAAATATTATTAACCGAGCAAAGCGAAAGTCTCAGGGTCTACGGGAACCAAATCGTCCGTTACACGCTTGTCGTATTGTATTTGAGCAAAATTGGTCGAAATGTTGTGAAAAAATAGCGGTCGTGACCGAACGAATATCTCAATATAATTAGTAGTGACCGAGCGAATGTCTCAGAACAAGTAGTATTGACCGAGCAAAGGTCTCAGAACAACTAGTATTGACCGAGCAAAGGTTTCAGTACAACTAGTATTGACCGAGCAAAGGTCTCAGAACAACTAGTATTGACCAAGCAAAGGTCTCAGAACAACTAGTATTGACCGAGCAAAAGTCTCAGAACAATTAGTATTGACCGAGCAAAGGTCTCAGAACAGCTAGTATTGACCGAGCAAAGGTATCAGAACAACTAGTATTGACCGAGCAAAGGTCTCAGAAAAACTAGTATTGACCGAGCAAAGGTCTCAGAAAAACTAGTATTGACCGAGCAAAGGTCTCAGAACAACTATATATATAGTGCACTCTTGTCTGTGTGTTTGTTGTTTCGTCTTTACTTTTTGACTTTTTTTTATTATTTCTTAGTTAATCCGCCGTAACATTACATATTCTGTGAAAATTTCAACTGGTTATCTATAACGGTTCGAAAAATTACAGCCATTAATTGATAGGACAGACAGACATCGTAGACTTACTAGTAGGGTCGTTTTTACCCTTTGGGTACTCCTAAAAACAGCTGTTACATAAACGGTTACTGACACTCAACAAAATGTATGAAACACCTGATTTTTTTTTTCGCGATTTCAGCGTTGGTTCCGTAGTAAAAGTTTTTCATAATGATGAGTACAATGACCTCTCGGTTTAGTAGTCTGCATAATATACATACAGTATGTAGTCTGTGCCACAGAAAAGAGAGAGGTCTTTGCTTTAATTATTTTTGATGACATGGTGGGTGGGGGGGGGGGGGGGGGGGGGGGTCGATATCGTGATTACGTCAACAGAATACATTAAAAGAAAAATGCATATACAGTAGAATCCGTTTATTATGACTCTGCCTATATTGACCAACCGATTATTATGACGTAATTACACTACGAAGCTTGGTTTTCATATAAAATTCTTCATAAAAAAGTCGGATATAATGACTTCCCTTACAGTGACATGTCGCTTATTATGACCCATTTTTAATAAATTATGTCCGGTTATAATGACCGACATGGCAATGTCTTCTGTACACAATAGTATTAGAGACTGTTTTTACAGTAAAATGAATAAACAAAAGCAGACAAAACTTACAGATTACCTACATTAAAAAAATATGTTTGTACTGCATTACGTGCAATTTTTATTTTTATTAATATGTATGTATACATATGTACTATGTTTCTCTATTAAAATACTTAAGTACATATTTACATAAAAAAGTTTTTTTTCTTCACAAAACTCTTTGTATGACGTCCGCTTATTATGACGTGTTTGTAAATTCCTTTCGATGTCATAATAAACGGATTCTACTGTAGGTACCAATTATTACGTAAGCATGGGAGGGGGGGGAGAGGTTTGCTTACTTTTGCTGACAAGGGGAAGGGGGGTAAATACTTGTAAAAAATCTGCTTACGTAATACTTGAATGGCCCCCATGTTAGAACCTTTGCCTCATGCGGGGTAAAGGACAGCAGAAAAGTGGTTATATTTTCATTGGGTAAAATATACTGAGCTGAATTTTTGGACCGAGTCTACTCAATGTGTATAGATGATCAGGTCAGCTGGTGTGATAGAGTCCGGCGAGCGCGTCTTGTAACGCTCGTAGACACGGCAGCGTAGCATTGTACCCGCCCGCCTTCTCTGTTTCGTTCTCAGCTCTGTAATGTACAAGATACATGGAATTAGTTGATTATGCTTCATTGAATTTTTATCGCATTTTCATCATTTTTGTCGCTCGAAGAACCGATAACCGATGGGGAAGAAAGGTTCTGGAGTGGAGACCACGAACCGGAAGACGCAACGTAGGGAGGCCTCCCACTAGATGGACCGACGACATTGTGAGAGTTGCGGGCATCCAGTGGATGCAAAAGGTAGGCTGTCGTTCAGTGTGGAGGTTAAAGGGGAAGGCCTATGTTCAGCAGTGGACGTCTTCTGGCTGATGATGATGATTGCATTTTTAAAGTGAAGCAAGTTTGCAAGTTGAAATGGCAGTGGGCAGGGCACATATCACGCAGAACAGATGGCCGATGGGGCCGAAAGGTTCTGGAATGGAGACCACGGATCGGTAAGCGCAGCGTAGGACGTCCACCCACTATATGGGCAGACAACCTAAAAGAGACCGTAGGGAAACACTGGATGCAGGCCGCTTCCAACCGGCCCTTTTGGATGCTGTCCAGCAGTGGACGTCCTATGGCTGATATGATGATTGCATTTGTCACTACATCTCACAATGTAGTTATTTTTTCGTGACCATAGATACAGAGTCCTTCAGTCGTAATATTAAATAAGTTTACATGGTATTAAATAACGTCAAACAAGTCATAGTCACACTCAAGCAAAGTAAGTCACGGACAAGTCAAACCCATGCTCCAGTAAAGTGGCAGAGGCTTAGAGGGTCTTATGGAGTTTTGAAAACAACACAAAGAGACATGTTTCACCTTTACATTATTTTTTTGTTTCTTTTATGTTGATGTTGTAGTGTTTGTGCACAAAATAAACGTTTTCTTTCTTTCTTTTTCATTCTTAACTACACGTTTATTAATTTAAAAAAAAATTGGGACATGTTTGCACTCAACGGTCATCTTACCACTTGTGGCACTAGCTCGTAAGTGTTTTCTATCTGTTTGTAATTTTTATTTCTGGTGTACACAATAAAGAGTTTCTATCTATCTATCTAACCCCAAACTAAGCCAGGCTTGTGATATGGCTGCCAGAGACTGATATACATTCATATATATTTTTAAATATATACTTAAATAGATATTAGCACCCAGATATAGAACAAACACAAATGTTCATCAAATAAATGTTTGCCCTAGGTGGGAATCCAACCCACGCCCCCAAGCTCAGAAGGCAGGTTCACTGCCAACTGGACCAACGGGCTATCAATAATAAGTGGTTAGTATGAATATGTATAAGTAGCGTGATTCAATCCATCTAATTATGGCAATTATGGATGAGTGACCTGTCTTAGAAATCTATTGTCTCCATTAAGCCTTGTGTAACTTACCTAACATGATTCAGATATCCGTTAGCCACGATGCTCTGTATGGACGGGGGGTCGGGCCCCACGCGGTCGGGCTCCACAGGGGGATCATACTTGTAAAGCGGACCTTCTTCTATCAATGGAATCGTCTCTTGGAGCCCTCGAGTAAACTTCACACCAGACGAGAACTGAGTCACCTAAAAATCACAATACAAATGGCTGATGACAGTTATAATTTGTGATTAAACGAACTTACCTAAGTGAAGTTCGTTAATAATTATACGAAGTTTGTAGTATATCTTTTATATCATCATCATCATGTTTCATTAAAAAACTGTAATGTAGCAGACGGCTCCGGCTTCGCCTACCACCAGGCTAGACCGTCGAAAGGAGTTTCGGCGAATCGTACGTGACTCTGAAAAACCTGGACTGTGACAACCAAAATTAAGTATCCCTTCTTACAAATTCCCAACCCATGTGCTGTGTATTTTATAACTAAGTAACTTATATAATAATTCTAAATTATATTTTGTATATTGCATGATATAACTGTTTGCTTTGGCATAATTGTACTGTTATAATAAGAGAAGCCACTGGCACCCGACACACAGTCCCAGACTAGTTCGGGAGCCTATGGAAAATCGCGCTATGTAAAACTAAATTTATGTCAAAATAAATTACTTTGTTTGTATTCAACTTTCTCCTTTACTCTAAAAAAACTGTGAATAGACTGTGGACTGTGTTTTGAATAAAAAAAAGTCTATGTAATAGTATTTTTTTCTCTTTGGCATTAGGGATAGGTAAGGTTCTGTTCCTGAAGGACAGTCTCATTCCTTGTAACTGGGTGTGGCAGACGTGCTTCTGGCTTAGGCAGGTCTAGCCTGGAGGTAGGCGAAGCCGGAGCCGTCCGCTACATTACAAGTTCATCCGAAAAATTAACTGGATATGACTTGTAGTTCGGATTGGCATAATAGTTAATACTACGCGCGGTACAACAAGTAATATCCAGTTAATCTAGGAGGATGAACAAGTATATTATACAATGAGGCCTATTCTGTCATACCACTCACTAAACTAAACCTAACTGACAGGACTAAAATTATCTGCCTCTCTTTTCATTTTAATATGTGAGAGAAGGATGGCAACAAGTTTAGAGCTGTCAAATTTAGTTTAGTTTAGAGTGCATCAGAATCGATGCCAGTGTCTTCAAGTCACGAGTGAATCAGTTAAGTTTCTTCTATACAAGGGCGCTCTACCATAGATCCCATCACCCATAAAACCCTGGTTTCCTAGGATAGCGGCGCCGTCACTTAGAGGATGCAACGGCCATCATGCAAATGGCAGCACAACTTTATGAAGTTACGGTGTCAAATACCACTCTTTAGGAAACAGCGCCATTTTGTTTACATAGACAACATTCACGTGAGGTCGCGGGTTCAAACCCCCGGCCCGTACCAATGAGCTCTTTGGAGCTTATGTACGGATTTTCATACCACTAGCTTTTCGGTGAAGGAAAACATCGTGAGGAAACCTGCATAAGTACGGAGAAGGAATTCAATGGCGTATGTGAATCCACCAACCCGCACTGGGCCAGCGTGGTGGATATGGCCCAATCACCCTTTCGGGGGTAGGCTAAAAGTCCAGCAGTGGACTGTTAAAAGGCTGATTATGATGGTGATGAGACAACATTCTAGTGACGTCATTCACCCACTGTATTACGGGCGCTTAATGATGGCACCGCTGTCCTAGGAAACCAGAGCTTATGGCGAATTAATAGAGGCTTAAAGGGTCAGCAATGTATTTGTGATGCCCTGATGCCTTTGATGTAAACAAGTAGCCATAGGCGACGGTGACTGCTTACCATAAGGCAGCCCGTCTGCTTGTTTGCCACATAAAGCATGGTTGTCTGTAAAGTCGGATTACGGACGATAGTTTAACGTGACAACGTCATAACAAAACATTGATGAAATGATTGCATACTTTAATGAATAAAATTGAATCATTTTTACTGAATTATCACTATCGACGAAACAGTTCACGTGTAGATGTAAGTTGTGTCCGGCCGCTGTCTTTCTTCTCCTCAGACGCAGAGGCCAATCGAGTGGAAGAGAGATAGATGCGGCGCAAGCCGAACGCTCAAGCTGATCGTGCCTTCCGCTCGCTCATGTAGCGCTCTCGCTCCGACCGTAATGTTACAATGAGTGTAACGGACCAATGAGCGTAACAGGACAATTTGTCATCCTTTTTCGTGCATGCAGCCGGTGTTCATCGATTTATTAGACGTTGTCACGTCAAAAAGTATGATCGCTTTCTTGTCCGCCTCTAAATTCTTGGTATACAGCGACAGCCTCTGGATATTAAAGGGAAGGCTAGAAGGTCTCTGGACGTTTGTTGGATAAGAACAAGCATATAGTGCATCATAAAAGCAAAGCTCACCTTTGTAACTACAGGCACAATCTCCTCCTGTTTATTGGCAATAGTTTGAGCAAACGTACTCAATATGTCCTTGGCATCACCTTCGGCGAACATAAGCTCGTCTATCAAAGCTTCCTTCTCTCGTATCTTCTGTTTCTTAGCCTCTTGTTCTAAACGGGCGATCTCCGATCGTCGGAGTTCTTCCATTTGTTTCTCTATTTCTAAGATCTCTTCAAGTTCTATTTCTTCGCGTCCTGTGCATAAATGTTTGTAATTATGTATGGAGGTTTGGGTCTTCTGTCAGGCAAAGAGGTAGGCCCTGGAGGGATTTAAGTAACCTTAACCTCAAAGCAGACTTACATCTTTTATTGGATAATAGCCGACAGAAAAAATTTACATTAGGAGACTTACTATTATTTTTAAATGCATGTCTGAGAGTCTAGTCTTAATAATTTCAGCAACTAGAATTTTTCAGAAGCATGGTTCTAGTTGCTGTTTTTTTTTTGTAGCTTTTTTTTTTTAGAGTGCTAGACACCAATACAAGCTCCCAAATAGCCACAATAAAATTGTATCCTCTATTTAAGGCCCGCAACAAAAAAACAGGCCTTCTTAAGTGGTTGGCAGACGGCCTCAAATACAACTATTTTTAACATCTACCACAATATGCTGCTCACTGTTATGTATTGGGAAGTGGGGATCACGACCTTCAGCTACACTGGATTAAAACATAGAGGTTACAGTTCCTGTAGGTTGAATGGCGGGTGAAAATGCGAGGTTCAGATAGTTATTTATAAATCTTACCAATTTTAAGCTTATTCTTCATAATCAACTCTTTATTCTCCCTCTTATACTGTTCTATTTTCTTATTTGTATTAACAATGTCAATATTATTTGTCAGATTGTATATTATTGTCTCGATTTCTTCCAAATAGTCATTATACTCTCGTAAAGTTGCGAAATCTTCTTCTTTCTTGTTGTAATCTTTGAGTACACGTTTTCGTATGTCTATTTCTTTCTCAACCATCGGATCTTCAAATAGTTGTACTCGGTAATTGCTTCTCCGTAGTGGGACATTGCAGTCAGGACACGATCCAGAGCCTACAAAAATAATAAGCAACAATAATACCCGAGTACACCTCCAAGATAAATAGAGAATGCAATAGAGAATTGCAAAGACGAGTAAACAAAACCTGGGCTTGTTACAGGTCCCTAAAAGAAATACTGCAGAATAAGGAAATCCCAATGCCAACCAAGCGTAAAGTGTACAACTTGTGTATTAAATTATTATAAGACCGGGGACGACCACAGAGAAGGTGGGAGGATGACCTACCAAAAGTGTTGCGCAGAACAGAAGAGATAGACAAGAGTGACGACTTCTAGAGGAGGCCTATGTCCAGGGAGGACAATCTGATAGTGAAAATGGTGCTGGTGTTAGACTGAAGGTGTAGAATATTATTTATAAAAAATATATGTATTAAGTATAAAAGAAACTAGTAGTACTGTAGTAGTTAATATCAGAGAATAAAGCCTTTTTTATGTTATTTTTATCCGAGTATAAAAAACATGATAAGTGTGCTGGCTCAACGGCATTACCAGATAACATGCCGAATATGGATAGACCACATGGCGGCATGCTTTTGTTCAGTGGGTGATCACTAGCATGGCTAAAATCGACCACCAGTATGGTCTTGCAAAATTTTTGGAATAAAGCTGCTTTCGCACAGATGCGGGCGACTCAGTCCCCAAAAGTAATTTTGCAAATAGGGTGCTTACCAACAGGCATGTGACTTAGTCTCAACTTTGTTTTGTAAAAAAAACATCAATGTACAAAAGGAGAAGGAGAAATCAAGTAAATTTCGAGCAAATCTATTAGGTTATCTCACCGCTTCTCAACGTTTTGCATGATACCTTAATAATGTAACTTGGCCGGCAAAAGCCGGTACAGCTTTGGTTGTAGATGCGATTTTAAGATTCTGCAGGGGACGCAATATAGGTTACATTTATGATTATTTACCTTTTAAGAACAGTAATTCAACACAGCTCTCGCATAAAGCGTGCCCACACACGTTTACCATCAACTTTAATGATGGATTTCGGTATTTCGTAGTTTTGCACCGGGGACAAGCTTGGTCATCCATGCTTGCTGGTTTTGCTTTTCTGGTGGTCAGTTACTTTTGCTAGCGATACAACAATATTTGTAGCAGAATTTAAAATTATAATCACGACACATTCGTTTCTCGCCAAGCACAAAACCATCACAATCACAAAACAAAACAGTAGACACTTCAGAGTAAAAAATTATTTGCTAAACCGAGCAAGAGCCCAAGAGCAAGATGACAGAAAGGGAAATATCGCCACTGACAATGACACTTGTGAACCTGTGACACTGACAGCAGCACATGACACCATTTTTTTGTTACCCATTACTGTCCGTTTGCCCAGGACTGGACTGGCTAAAGTCATTAAAGCCACCACTTTACTAGGGCATGACTTGGACTTGACCGTGGCTTACTTTGCTTGACTCTGACTGTTTCTATGTATTTATTATTTGTTTGATGTTATTTAATAGCTTGTAAGCCTTGATATTATGCCTATTGTTCCGACTGAAAGACTCTGTATCAATGGTCACGAAGTAAAATTTAATAAAAAAACTAATCCCATCTAAATGTCAGAAAAATAACCCAAGAGAACGCACTTTATTTATCTTTGTGTTATGAAGAATTTTAGTTTTTCATGATTTACTTTTGGATTTCACCTAAAAACTTTAGTAATTTTGTAATAAAATATGAATTTAGCTGTAAGGCAAGTCCTAACGAGGCAGACATTTCGATTGTGTAGTCGTTTTCCACTTAAAAACCTCACTAATGAACTGCCTGTATCCTCATCATGTTCTGTTATACAATTTCGAAAGTACTGCGACAATCGGAGCCTGGAAACCAGGAAGCTGCCTCCCTTGATGGAGTTCCCGCCTGTTGTGTGGCCCTCATTCCTTAAGTTTCTCAAGAATTGGATGTTTGCCAACTTTATCATCAGACCTTATTTTGATAATGAATTCAACTTACATGAGTTCATAGAGGCATCAAAACATGCAGTAGAGGTTTGTAATAAGTTTTAAACTTATATTTAAGTGCTTTAAAGTCTTCTTGTTAGATTAGGGGGTTATGTGTCCTGCACTAATGTCGGGTGTACTAATGTGAAGTCACCTTGTGATTGTTAGTTACAGACTTAGTGAAGCTACTGTTGTGAATTACTCAAAATTATCACTGTTAGGCTAAGTATTTGATCATAGCTCACCTCGTAAAAAAAGTGTACACAACGGTTTGGGTCATCATTTGCAAAACATTCCATCGCTTTTTTCATTTCTTTCTTCATTTCATTTTAATGTTAGCCTAGTCTGACGTAAAATAAAATAAAAAATCTTTCCAAAAATGGAACTCCCTGCCGTGCTCCTTGTTCCCTGGGAACTACAATCTAGGCATTTCCAAGGCTAGAGTGAATAGATTTCTTCTAGGTTGACGTGTTCCAACCTTGGCCACATCGTCGCTTACCATTAGGCGAGTTGGTGGCCAAATGTAGATCTAGTATCTAAAAAAATTGGATATTTTTGCTCTGAGTGTTGGGTTTTTTTTTTATATTTTTTTTTTTATTTTTTTTTTTTTTTATATTTGTTTATTTATTCTCCACGGACTCCTGGGTCCGTGCCCTTTGTCAACTTTTAACATATATTTTTAAACTATATTTGATATAACATATAACTAATGACTATTGAGAGTTGGGTTGATGTGCCTATATCCCAATGTTAATATTTAGTTTTTGTGTGATATGATAAATCTTCTATTCTCTGTATTCAATTCAATTTCAATTGAATTCTCTGATCTTATCCATCTATTCAGTTTGCTACAGTTTTTAACCAAGATCAAAAGGTAGAGGTTATAAATTCGGCTGTATTTTAATTTTTACTATTAAATATTTGTGACCTCAGATCTCCTTCATTTATAAACCGATTTAGAAAATTATTTTTATTTGAAAGGATTTACTTTCAGATTGGTCTCATAGAAATTTCATGAAAATCGGTTTAGTACTTTGGTTTTTAAATCCAATTAATGATGATGATAATGATCATTGTAAGCAGCCATTAAATATCCACTGCTGAACAAAAGCCATCCTCTTAGAGGGGTGTTGCCATAATCCCCACGCTCAGCAGGTAGCTTGGGGATCTCAGTATGTTCACCATAATTATACTAATAGGATGCTGCTGCTCATCCTCCGGTGGTTTTGGTTCCAGTTTTAGGACAATTGATAAATCTGTCATTGCTAACATACTGTGTCAGGTTGTTTCAGATGCCTTACAAAGGAGTGATTTCAAGGCTTTGGAAGGCCTAGTAGAGAAGGATGCCATTGCTGCACTCAAGACAGCCATTTCACAGCTCTCAGTGACACAGAGACAGATGCTTGCGATAGAAAAAGATGATATTTTCTACTCCTTCCCTTATCAGGTAATAAAAGAATTCTAAAGGCTGACGCATACATAACAAGTTTTACCCCAGACGGAATGGTAAAGTTTTTGGGAAATATTATTTCATAGAAAATGTATGCGAAAGCGCGTACACCACAGGTCACGTAAGGAATGACAATGTGGCATGTAAGGGGCCGTGGTCAGAAAACAGAAAAAAATATACAGTATAAACTCCATGTAACGTCGCTCGATTTAACGACAAACGGGAGTTTGTCGCTTTAGGGATAAAGCGTCGAAATTACTTGGTTTTGGTTGGTTCAGCTTGCCTTTCATACAATGATACACTCTATATAGCATAACACCCACTCTAAATAACGATTACGATTAAATAATGAAAAGTACCTTTTAATCTGTCAAAATTAGTTAAAACTGCTCAGCTGTGCACATTCTTTTGTTGCTTTACTATTTGCTAACCCGTAATTAACTCGATTTTCGGAATCATGCATACCAAACTTTCTAAGAAATTCATTCTTTTGTTTACAAATTGGGATTGCTTGCATGTGTAGACTGTTGTAGACTATGAGTAATAAGTAGGAGTCATGAAAAATCTATATTTCTATACGTTATCATATTCTTGGTTGCATGGCTAGTAAAAGAAAATCACTGTGTATTGACGAAAAAGTTTTTTGTTTGTTGTTTTTTATGTACATAACTACTAACACTAGTCTGAAATAAACTTTTTCTTTTTATAATTCTATTTTTTCTTCTCTCCATTTAACGACAACTCTCTATAACGCCATAAAATGCACAGTCCATTCAGTGTCGTTATATAGAGTTTACACTGTAGTTTTTAGTGCAGTGCAAGTGACAGTGGAAGTGCTACTAACCACTTCTACTGCCACTTGCATAAGCAAAACGATGCAGACGATGCGTAGTACTCGCTCGAGTTTACTGCGCATGGTCTGCAACGGGCTTAACACCCCCAGTTACACCTGGGGGGTTAGACAAGACCCACTTTCTGTTAGCATTAACGCCTGCGGAAAGATTAAATTGTATGTAAACGACATTACCTTCAGATAACATCTCTCAAGGTAATGTCATTGTCAATGTCATTTTCATACAATTTCATATTTCCGCAGGCGTTAAAGCTAACAGAAAGTGGGTCTTGTAAACCCCCCTGGTATAAAAATTATAATTTTTCAGGTAGGAGTAATGTTCGACGATGCGGACAAGCGGTGGGTGGAGATCACGATGTGCTACCATGTGCTAAAAGGACTCAATAAAATGAAAGAGACTGATGAACTGCCTCCTATTTCATTAGGGTAAGATAAGATAATTACATACAGTAGCTGTGCCTTGCGTTTACACTATTGCGATATTCCTGCCTGTCCCGGAATTTAAATCCAGGGACAAACCAGAGTAAATATTTCCTGACTGCCCCCTGAATTTTAATCTGGGGACAACTAGGAATAAATATTTTTTGACTGCCCCCGAATTTTAATCTGGTGACAAACCGGAATAAATATTTCCTGACTGCCCCCGAATTTTAATCTGGGGATAAACAGGAATAAATATATTTTGTCTGCCCCCGAATTTAAATTAGGCAACGAACTGAACTACATCAAAAATATAAAATAAACAAGGATATTTCTTTTTATGAAATCAATTTCAGATACCCAATGTTTTGAATGGGTAAATTATATCAATTATTATTGTAAATCACTATCACTATCACTACATAGTATAAAACAAAGTCGCTGTCGCTGTCTGTCCGTACCTATGTATGCTTAAATCTTTAAAACTACGCAACGGATTATGAAGCGGTTTTTTTAAATAGATAGAGTGATTCAAGAGGAAGGTTTATATGTATAACTAGCGACCCGCCCCGGCTTCGCAAGTAAATTACACTCGTGCGAAGCCGGGCAGGCGGGTCGCTAGTCTTAATCTTAATATATATAAATCTCGTGTCACAATGTTTGTCCTCGATGGACTCCTAAACCACTTAACCGATTATAATAAAATTCGCACACCATGTGCAGTTCGATCCAACTTGAGATATAGGATAGTTTAAATAATTATACAACTAGCGACCCGCCCCGGCTTCGCACGTAAATTACACCCGTGCGAAGCCGGGCGGGCGGGTCGCTAGTCTTAATATATATAAATCTCGTGTCACAATGTTTGTCCTCAATGGACTCCTAAACCACTTAACCGATTATAATAAAATTCGCACACCATGTGCAGTTCGATCCAACTTGAGATATAGGATAGTTTAAATAATTATATAACTAGCGACCCGCCCCGGCTTCGCACGTAAATTACACCCGTGCGAAGCCGGGCGGGCGGGTCGCTAGTAATATATATAAATCTCGTGTCACAATGTTTGTCCTCAATGGACTCCTAAACCACTTAACCGATTATAATAAAATTCGCACACCATGTGCAGTTCGATCCAACTTGAGATATAGGATAGTTTAAATAATTATATAACTAGCGACCCGCCCCGGCTTCGCACGTAAATTACACCCGTGCGAAGCCGGGCGGGCGGGTCGCTAGTATATTATAAATATAGGATATAAATTACTATACCAAATTTCATTTAAATCTATTCAACCAGCATCTATTATATTTCTGTTTTCTACAATGACTAGACTAGGAGTAAGTTGATATGATAAATAGATCTTTAAAAAAATGTTTAGATGAACTATGGAGATTAGTGTGGACCACAGATCAGACAAAAAGGGAGATATTGCTAGTCTGTGGAATGCGCTGCCTGAATGGGTGTTTCCCGATAGTTACAATCTGGGTGTCTTCAAATCACGAGTGAATCGGTTTCTTCTCGGCAAGCGTGCTACATCGTAGACCGCATCGTCGCTTAACATCAGGCGAGATGGCGGCCAAGCGCAAGCCTATCTACTATTAAAAAAAACTGAAGTGTGGACAAACCATACATGTGATTATGAGAAGTGATCAGATAGAAGGTAGGTAACGCACTAGCAATGCCGCGCGTATTGTAAGTATTAATAGGCGACCGTGACCACTTACCACTAGACTTCACGAGATACTATTTTTGAATCGCTTGTTTCATATTTCGCGCAAAAACATCACGCGAAATGACTGAATTTCGATCGAAAACCCAAACAAAAGTGGCATTTATTAAATAAGTAGCTGCGCCCCGTGGTTTCACCTGCTAACCGACGGGAAACGTTGACTTTCCGGGATAAAAGTACTTAAGTCAGGGTATAAGCAGTCTCCATTCCAAATGTCATCCAAATCCGTTAAGCCATTTCACCGTGAAATAGTAACAAACATACACACTCACAAATTTTCGCATTTATAATATTAGTTTGATCATACCACGCTAACGCAATGAGTGTATTGAACCATTCGAATTTGCTTTCCATCAATAGGAAAATCTTTAATTTCGCATGATTTTTTCGTGCGAAATCATACGAACGATTCGAAAATAGTGCCCCAGGTGGCGCGACGCTTGTTTGCCAAAATAAAAGACACCATGTTTATGCTTCCTTTTTTGTGGCCCACACAGTTAATTTTTCCGAAACATTCATGAAAGTACGGCTGCCTGGATTTTTTACACAAACTTAATATACCAGTATTCCAGGATTGCATTCCAGGTTACAATCATTTCTACAGGCTTTTGTTTAACTGTCCTTGTTAGTATGGGTCAAATCTAGCAACTGAATTTTAAAACAGTTATTCCAACCGATTGAGCTGAAAAAGTTTTTGTTATTTTAATTTTTTTGTCATCATCTGCTGGGAGAACTCTGCTGGTGGACAGAATTCTCACTTGACCTAGCCACTAGCCACCTCTATCCACAAACTTTGTTAGGCCCAAGACTAATTGGAAAATCGATGCAGTTTCGACTACAAGCAGCAACTTTTTAACTGGGAAGAGTTCACTGTTTCACTGCACCTTATACGAGACTGTCCACTGGACGTTGGGTTTCTTCCAATACGGAGCAAACTAATTCCAGAAATAATAAAATATAACGATTGAAGAACGGCACTCAAATTATTTACCGTATTACTCTGGAAATGGGGACAGTCAGTACCCTTAGTACAAGTTTTGATAGTATTCGAAAACTTTTTTCGTTTTCGTATTGTTCCATACTTTGCTAGGCCAAAAGGTATAGAATAGAATAGAATAAACTTTTATTGTGCATAACTGTGTTAACAAAGGTCCTAAAATTATTATAAGTGTCAACAGTCACCATCCTTACGGACATACAATAGGCATTCGAAAAACTTTTTCGTATTAGAGTGAAGCAATCTATACCGCCGATTACTACCGATTTTAGTTCCTCCACGTTTCCGATAGAGGCGCTTTACTAAAATGTATGGAACAATACGAAAACGAAAAAAGTTTTCGAAAACTATCAAATCTGGGACTAAGCGTACTGAGTTCTACATTTTAGCTTGTTTTTATTTTCAGTGTAAACCCAGAGTTCCAGGACAAGATCTTCATTTTAAACTACAGATTCATCAGAGAATTCACAAAAGGTGTCGAAGACAGCTGGTGGGTGAACATAGTGAATCATTTTCACCCGCAGACTCTCAAGAAATAGTTTATTGTTAAAGTTATAGGCCTCAGTCATGTTAAGAAAGTAATAAATGCAGTTGTTGTTTATAACAAAGGTTTTATTTACTTTTCTTACTAATTAAAAAATAGCACCACTTTTTTACATAACAGGAGCAAATATATTAGCAAATTTTTGCGAAAACTTCTAGTACAATACAACACTTTATTGACATAAAAAAAACATTACAAGATTAAGTTAGAAATAGACACAAAAGGCCTCACGATAAAAGCGATCTCTTCGATTCTAATTTGAATGAAATTTGGTTTGTGTATATTTTAATTGATATCATTTTGCTTGTAACACCACTTTTGCGATTTCACGGCGCGATTTAACGACACCCAGGGCCCTGATTCCGTAACGCAGCACGTTAAGATAACCTTTAACATTTTTAACTCTTATTTCCAATAAAGATCAACTTTTAGAGGTTAACTTAATGTGCCGCGTTACGCGTGTGTTTGAAGTTATGGAATCTGTGGGGTTAGACAATAAATTCACGATTAAGTACAGGGAATAGGGAATGAAGCTAAGCTCGCCTGGGGGGGTTAGACAAGACCCACTTTCTGTTAGCGTTAACGCCTGCGGAAATAAGAAATTGTATGAAAATGACATTGCCAATGACATTAGCTTGAGAGATGTTATCTCAAGCTAATGTCATTTTCATACAATTTCATTTTTCCGAAGGCGTTAACGCTAACAGAAAGCGGGTTTTGTCTAACCCCCCCAGGCGAGCTTAGCTTCATTCCCTATTCCCTGTACTTAATTGTGAATTTACTACTTAACTGGTAAATCCTTGTCCAAACGATAATAAGAATTAAACTTGTTTAAGACGCAAGTTAACTCTAATTTCTCTTCTTCAAAACACCACGCAATAGTCTGAGAAGTTCTTAGAAATGTCTTGTAGATTTGACAGAAGTTCTTCTGTGTCACCTGCAAAATAATAAAAAAAAAACTTTTTTCTAACAATATTTTTAGGCTTCCGTACCCAAAGGGTAAAAACAGGACCCTATTACTGAGCCTACGCTGTCTGTCTATCCGTCCGTCAGTATGTCCGTCCTACTTATAAAAGGCTGTATCTTTCGAACCATAATAGATCATCATCATCATCATCAGCCAGAAGATGTCCACTGCTGAACATAGGCCTCCCCCTTTAACCTCCACACTGAACGACAGCCTGCCTTTTGCATCCACTGGATGCCCGCGACTCCCATAATAGATAGCCAGTTGAAATCTTCACAGAATATGTAATTACGGCAGATTAACTAAGAAAAAAATATGAAAGTGGGACTTTTAAGGGGGATTATTTTCTCTAGGTTTTTGAATATAAGACTGTAGCAGGTACCCGATATACTTCAGTGAAAAATTAAAAGAAAATGTTTTATTTAGCTTTTTATAATGTTATGACAGCAAATAAATGCTTGTACCTAGTTAAAAAATGTTTTTAATATTTTTAGGGTTCCATACCTCAAAACGAAAAAAGGAACCCTTATAGGATCACTTTGTTGTCTGTTTGTCAATACAGATACTCAAAAGTCAAAACCTATATGCTTTCCGTTGACCTAGAATAATGAAACTTGGCAAGAAGCAAGGTCTCACAGCACATATAGAGGAAAAAATCCGAAAGTTTGTCATTTTCAAGTTACACACTTGTCCAGTTTTTTTAGTATGGTGAATGTTTCCTTTAAAAAGCAACATACATACCTATTACTGGATCATACAAGGATCTTTTATCGACTCCACATTGCATTTTCAAAGCTCTCTGCTTCTTTATTGAGTGTTCCACATCTGTAAACCAAACATTTTCTTTCTTTATTTTGTTATCATTTTTATTTTATTTGCAAGGGTGCGAGCCCAACTCGCACTTGGCTGGTTTATTCCTATTTTTACCTGCGCCTAGGGTTACCATTATAACATTTTAAAAAGTCCGAACCTAAAGCTGTATATTTATAAAAAAAACTACATTTCAGTTACACAGTTGCTGCGGAGTGGGAGACATGCTTTATTACTTGTATTACATCGCCCAAGCTAAAAAAGCCGGACAAATATTCTAAAAGTTCAGCCATGTCTGGACAACCCCGGAAGGATGGTAACCCTACCCGAGCCTCGTAGCATGGTAGAAATGTTTTCACAGATGCTAATTAGTAGTAGCATGCTTTTGGGGCTAGAAATAAGTATGTGTTCCTTAATTAAGTAAGTATCACTTTATTACTTGTATTACATACATCACCACAGCTAAAAGAACCCAGACAAAGGCCTTAAAGTCTGGACAAATGGAAACCCTACCTCCGCTTCAAGTAGCATGGTAGGAATGTTTTCACACATTCTCTTTAGCATGCTTTTGGGCTAGAAATAAGTATGACATGTGTTTCTTTATAAAGTTATATATCGCTTTATTACTCGCATTACATCACCCAAGCTAAAAAAGTTGGAGAAATTTCCGGCCATATCTGGACAAATCCCAACGGATGGTAACCCTACCCGCACCACAAGTAGCATGCTAGGAATGTTTTCACACATGCTCTTTGGCATGCTTTTGGGCTAGAAATAAGTATGTGTTCCTTAATAAAGTTATATATTATACCTGCATGCACTTTATCTAGGAGAGCACTAACATCTAAGTCGTCACAGAGTCTTGTACACAGTGCATTCACATACTGACTGGCTCCCGGCACAATTTTATCAGTGTCTCCAGTCTTTAGCTCATATGTTACATCACTATCTATGGTTGTTGAGCATTCAATCTGTAAAACCTCGTACGCTGCTTCGGCAGACTGGCACGAGTAGCTTACTAGCAGGTTCTTGTGGATGCTGTACTCTTCTACGAAGGTCATTGATTCATATATTTGAGGATTTATTGTCCTGAAAATAAAGTGTATTCATCTTCAGCTATGTCAAATAAGGTAATAATAAGAAATAGTCCCACTTTGATCACGTGATATAGAGCCTCATATCGTTAGCAGTCATGGTATAGGGGGCGGTTTTACTGCCAAAGCGCGCCAATAGACGTTTCACATCAATAATTTGAAATTATTCGGTCAATAAGCATTTTTTTACATCGGACTAAGGGACCGTCCATTAATCACGTGAGGCTTGAAAGGGGGAGGGTGGGGGTTTGCAAAAATCACGAAATATCATAAGGGGGGGAGGGGGTGTAGTAAGATATCACGTGTATTAATTTTTTCGTCAAACGCGCGATTTTTAACCGAAAAGCGGCGTGTAGCGTGACTTTGCCAATCAAACACAACCTGCAACATTTTGTCTAGACATTTTTGTCATGGTCCTTAATTTCAGAATAAAATTAGATTATACTTTATACCTGTATTTAAAGATAATATTATAAAAGAATAGATTCTTTGTAGGTATTAACAACTACACGTGATTTTGGGTGGGGGGGGTAACCTCACCACGTATCACCAAGGGGGAGGTGGGGTGGGGTTGAAAATGCAAAAAAAAAATCACTTGATTAATGGACGGTCCCTAAGCTAACGTTTGACCGCAATCTCGCCTGATGGAAAGCGAAATAATAAACAAAGCATAAATCTATCCTGCAGCGATACCGTTCATCAGTTTTGTTAACATGATCAAATCGGGGCCAATTGGCAAGAAAGGCCTTACTCAGAAGTGGGATAGGAAAAGCTGTAGAAAATGAGTCAAACAGTCCTTACCTGTCTAAATATACCCTACACATATCCATTATCAACACACACAAGTCCAATTTACATCTTTCCAGTTCTCTCAGTATGTAGTTCTCGGTGATGCAGTGCTCAAACTGAATATTTTCCATAGGACAGTCAACTCCGAGTAAGCATTTTGTGTTGCATATCTGGCAGCCGTGACCAGCATAGAACACGAAAGCTGAAATAAACGTCACTAATCATACTGGGTGTTCGGTTAGAGTGCTAGAAGACGTGTGGATTTGGTTTACGTCAACCAATGAGAAAAAGAGATGGAAATATATATTTACTCTTTCTGTCCCATTGGTTGGACGGCAGTCTGGCGTATCAAATCCAGACTTCTGTTAGCACTATTAGACAATATACTTTGGGGTTCTTGATTTTCAGCGTCTATTCAAACAGTATAATTAGATATACTACACTATGTCGATGTCAAATTTTGTATATTGTAAAGATATACATTAATTTTTACTATGAACTATTCATAGGGATGTTACCGAGGTGGTTTCATCAGAACCAAATTCAGAATCGGAGCCTCAGATTAAAATTATTAAAAAATTCAGAGCCTTAGTGGGAATCTGAGGTGTAATATCCATATATTATAGTTCCGAATCTAATCAATATAGTTCTAAATCTAATTAGAATCGAACCTTCGTAATATCCCTACTATGACCTTACTGTCCTTGCCTATTTGATACGTATCTTTTCATGTGAGAAGTGTGCATCACGCAGACGGACATAAAAATATTTATCATTTGGAAAGTACCAATCACAGATAATGCAAAAGCTTTTCAACTGTTTGTTTCGTTTTAGCAATTGAATACAAGGTACTTTTGTGCGGGATAGTGTGAGAAATAAAACCGGCCAAGTGCGAGTCAGGCTCGCGCACTGAGGATTCTGTATCACCACATAAGTTGTTAGCTACTACATACAAATAAATAGTGCAAAAAGACAACATCCCATCAACGCCCAGGCGGTCACCCATCCAAGTACCGGCTGCGCCTGATGTTGCTTCACTTTACTGATCGTACGAGAACTGGTGCTGAACAGAACTCTGACACCGACTCGCACTTGGCCATTATTTGTTGTTATACTTTAGAGTGAGTACTATAATCATGCCAAGTTAGACGCTTGTGCGTATTACCGTTTTTACATTAGAGCTAATACAAAAATATGTAAAAAAATATGTTTGTTTGTTGTTTTTAATTATTTCTTAATTTATCCGCCATAACATTACACATTCTGTGAAAATTTTAACTGGCTATCTATTACGGTATGAAAGATTAGGACAGACGGACAGACAGACATTGTAGGCGTAGTAATAGCATCGGGATGCCCTTTGGGTACGAAACTCTAAAAAGAATAATTCCATGTAGTACAGCACTAGCTGCGCTTATTCTAAAAATAATGATTCCGTGTAGTACAGCAAAGCGCAGCTAGTATATTTTTTTTTTTCTTCCACGCTTACCGTATGAATTTTCAGGGATCGAATCACAAACTCTTTTCAACATTTCCTTCAGAATACAACTTGTAGTATTCTTAATCGCCACTACAATAAATCCCAAATTTCTCAGCTTTAGTCCTATAGAATCACAGTCAATAGACGGAGTACCCAACTTGGACAAGTGAATGTATTTGTCGTTAGCAACTAGAATAGCCACTTTAGCCCGAGGTTTGTAGTATGTGAGAATAGTTTTTACGTTTAAAGCAGAAACAAGTTGAGCGTATCTATGAAGAGTACATCCGATTCTGTCTAGTTCCTTCATCAGAAGTTCACCAGGTTTGCTGGAGTTGGAGAATTGAATGCTGAAATAGATAGGCAAAAATAAGAGGTTAAACATTTCGGTATCTATTTAGAAACTCAAAAAGAAGGCGTGGCAAAGACAGGGTCGGATAAAAGTCTTGAATCCAGCCAGTTTCACAGTTTTCACGTTAAATCTTTTACCTTAAATCTGCGAATCTGGCTATTTTTTCACATTGTTCAGTTGATAGAGCCAATGCTTTTTTGTAATCTTTATAGGATATACTCTGTAATAAAGACATTTTAGGTGCTTAATAATAGTTTAAGCTTTTGCGGTTTGCTTTCCCAAATCTCTATTTTTACAGATTTTTACATTTTTTACGCGAACAAAAAAGGTAAACAAAACTAAAACCGTGACAATAATGACAATCAAAGATTTTTTTTTTTTATTATAATTCGCCCATCGGGCAGGCTAAAGCCTTTAAGGCCATACCGCCTATTCTTCTGTTTTCTATAGTCTTAATAACGTCAAACAAGTCATAGTCACAGTCAGAGTCAAGCTAAGTAAGTCACGGTCAAGTCAAACTCATGCCTCTGTAAAGTGGTGGGAACTTTACAAGAGGCTCTTATGGAGTTTTGGAAACAACACGAAAAGACACGTTTTACCTCGTTATATCACTTGCCCACACTCGAGCACGTTTACGAGCACTTAATGAATAATAATTCACCACCTAGAACACATTAACACTCGAAAATACACTAGTTTAGGAAAATAATCCAACGAGCCGACATGTTCTTTTCCACGTTGGCGCCAAAACTCTGACAATCAAAGAGTAGTCTAGTATATGACAATCAAAACCACAGAAAAGAGAAGTATTTTAAGGTGGTTCGTTGCACAAATGGCGGGAAATTCAAATTTCAAACAGTTTTCTTGTCCTTGTAGCTAGGCCGGGTAAGTATTGTAAACAACCATGATGTTTGCGCAGATTGATTATTATTCTTTACAAAATCATGTAAAACTATTTATCTCTAATGCCCATTATTACTTACATTTGTGAGTAAACAAATTTTTGTTGTTTCAAACGGTCTGGCTACTAGTACCAAAAAACTGTTTAAAATTTAAATTTCCCGCCATAGGTGAATCGAACCACCTTAAACGAAAAAATTGAGTCTGAGTGAGAGAATGTATGGAATTGCTAGGTGGGTGGGCCATGGCCCCCATGCCCCCCTACTCCTGGATCCGCCAATGTTCTGAGCAGCAAACACGCAAGGATGTTATAATAATATTATTATATACCCTATGTGCGGGACAGGCGCAAGGTAGAGGTCGGCCCGAGTCAGCCCTTGACGATATTCTTCGTAGTGGACTGTAGACACGATGCGGAGAGAGCCAACCCGGGATAAACCCTGCGCCCGTGTGTATGTCGTATTACCGTCCCTATATGCACGTGAGCTGGGATTGAGAGCCGAGACAGTGAAACTCGATGTACGGCTAAACGGCGCTTTCTTTCTTCCTAGAGCTTGCTTGTTCTTCTTGTCTTCTTTTCTTGAGATCCGTTCCGCTCGAGTGCTTCCGAAGGAGAGACTCATCGGCGCACACCGCTGTATATTTATCCACTCGCGCCGAGCCTTGTGGTCCTACGGGGCATGTCGCGCCCGTCTGATTCGTTGGACCAATCGCCGGCGGCGGCCGTGCGAGCAGGACGGGCTAGGCGCGAGCGAGACGGGGATAAATGTGAGGTGAGATAGACAGCGATGTACGCCTCACTCTTATGGAACGAACCTCAATTTCCTAATTTTCCTGATTTTTCCTATTTTTCTCCATTTTGGAGTGTTCCTATTATCATACAATGTTCTGTTTATAGCAAGCAAGCTCTAGGGGTAGTGAAAGATGTCAGCGGCCCAAGTTTTATTACAGAATTTTACATTTTTGTAGTACAGTTTTTCTTAAGCTATTTTCGTAAGTTTTACATTATTCCTTATATACTACATTCTATATATATATACAATCGACGTACAATGTTCACGGACACACAGCACTACACCTTTTATCACGCTGAGATATTGTTCTTTATTTTGGTGATGACGCAATGTTCGGTGCAGCTGTCCGGAACATTCTCCCGCCGTGCAGCGTCCGCCGGGTCGCTGCAGATGATTGGGTGAAGGGCAGCCATCTAGTCGGTCTTCTGTGTCGGGATGACGACCAGCTTCTTGACTGGCCTCCGCAGGACTCCACCTTGGGTGCGCACGTCAACTGCGCGCACGATGTTGTCGGCTCCGGGGTAGGTCGCGATGACCCTGCCGCGCGGCCAAGTGTTCCGCGGCAGGTTGTTGTCGGCGATGATCACCACGTCCCCGATGGTCACGGCGGGCCCACGGCTGTGGGGCTCCCGCCGGTGTTGGAGCTCCGGCAGGTACTCCCTGAGCCACCTGGCCCAGAAGAGGTCGGCGAGTCGCTGGGAGGCGCGCCAGCTGGCGCGGTCGAAGAGGTCCTTGTCATCAAACGTGCCCATGGATGGCACGCGAGCGGAACCACCAAGGAGAAGGTGGTTCGGCGTCAGCGCCTCTGGATCGTCGGGGCTCACCGATACGTGGGTGAGCGGTCTGGAGTTCACGGTGTACTCGACCTCCGCCAGGAGCGTCGCGAGCACCTCGTCCGTCGGGTGACGAGGTTGTTCGATGGCGGCGAGTGCTGTCTTCACTGAGCGGACGAGTCGTTCCCATGCCCCGCCCATGAACGGTGCCCCTGGTGGTATGAAGCGCCACCTGATGGTCCTCTGCGCAGCTTCTTGTTCTGTGGCTCGGTCGATCGCCTCTCGTAGTTCTCGGTCGGCGCCTCGGAGATTGGTGCCGTTGTCTGACCAGATCTCCGTCGGGGTCCCACGGCGCGCTATCATACGTCGAAGAGCCATTACCGCTGAGCTTGTGGAGAGGGTCCATGCTGGTTCCAGGTGTATCGCGCGGCTGCTCAAACAGGTGAATATCGCCACCCATCGCTTGTTCACGGTGCGTCCCGTCACGGTGTTCAGCGGGCCGAAGTAGTCCACCCCGGTGAAGGTGAAACCGGGCTGGTGGTGTCCAAGTCGGCACGGTGGCAGGTCCCCGGTCGATGGTTGTGGCGGCGTTCCCTTTCTTATGCGGCACGGGATACATCTGTGGATGACGGTCTTGGTGACGGGTCGCAGCCGCAGCGCCCAGTAGTGCTGTCTGCACTCGTTGATGGTGGTCTCTGCTCCGGCGTGATGAAGGCGTCGGTGAAGGTAGTCCAGCAGGAGCTTCACCTCATGTCTGTCGGCGTCTAGGATAGGCGGCGACAGGCGGGCGACGTCGACTCCTGTGACGTTGCTGATTCTACTCTTCAGTCGGAGCAGGCCATCTTGGAAGGTCACGGCGAGACGGTGGAGGCGGCTGTGACGCGCGACTGGTTGACCGCGTTCAAGTTCTTTCATTTCTTCATAAAATGCTTCATGTTGGCTGTACTGCCAAATTAAATGTTCGGCACGTCGTAGCATGTCCGCAGGTATTTCTACGAAGCGTGGCGACTGTTTCGTGTCCCGTTCTATATACGTCGTCGACTTCTTGCTTGTTGTCGATTTCCAAGTCGGGTCGTTTTCCTTGTTTCTACGTGTCCTCTTGTAGTGCACGCGGGCTCGCGTTTTTCGGCATAGTTCAATGAACTGTAAAACGCGAGCCGTTGACCTCAGGTACCTCTCCCATCGACTGAAACGCTCTGCAGGCGGGATCGTGTCTTGTATCGTCGTGTCGCGTGTCGTAGCGGCGGCACATCGCTCCTCTCCGGTCGGTGTCTCGGCGGGTGGAGGTTGGTCGGAGGGCCATCCCTCCTCCGGCAGGTGCAGAAACTCGGGGCCGACGAACCACCGGTGATCGGATGCGAAGTCCCGTGGGACGTCGCGAGTGGCGTCGTCGGCGACGTTCATCTTTGTTGGCACCCAGCGCCATTCGGAGAGCTTGCTACCGTCCTCGATCGCTGCGATGCGGTGCGCGACGAACGGTCGATACGATCGTGATCCGGTTTTCAGCCAGGTTAGTACGGTCTTGCTGTCGGTCCAGTAGTACTTGGAGTCGGGCTTCCTGTCGTGTTCTTCGGTCACCGCCGCTGCCATGCGGCTCGCCATGACCGCGGCTTGAAGTTCGAGGCGCGGGATGGACGTCAGCTTCACCGGTGCGACGCGGGCCTTCGCGAGGACGAGTGATGTGTGGACGCGGCCGTCCGGCATGACCGCGCGCCAGTAGAGCGCGGCGGCGTAGGCGGTCTCGCTCGCGTCCGCGAAGGCATGAAGCTGTAGTGTCGCTGCGTTGGTGTAGCCGGGGTAGCAGCGCGGCACGGTGACGTCACGAAGGGTGCGGAGGTGGCTCATCCAGTCGACCCACTGTGTGGAGAGGTCGGCGTCGATGGCGGTGTCCCATGGTGTCCCCCGGCGCCATAATTCTTGTAGGATCTTCTTTCCCTGGACGGTGACGAGTGATGCGTGGCCCAACGGATCGTACAATGACATGACGATCTTGAGCGCTTCTCTCTTGGTTGGCGTGTCGGTTTGTAGGATTTCGGGCGAAATCCGCGCCAAGTCCAGGTTGAAGGTCAGCTTGTCGGCGTCGGGACGCCACACCAGGCCGAGGACTCGTTCGGTGCTCGGCCCTCCCGTGATGGCGACCTCCTCCGTGGCTCGTTCCTCCGTGAGGCTCCGTAGTACTTCTGTCGAGTTTGAAGTCCACTTAGTTAGTTCAAAACGGGCTTTTGCCTGTATATCTCTCACCTGGCGGGCGACTGTCGTGGCGGCGTCTTCGGTCTCGTAGCTTCCCAGGTAGTCGTCCATGTAGTGGGACCGAAGTACGGCAGCGCTCGCCTCTGGGTATGCCTCGGAATGTTTCGCTGCGTTGAGATTCTTGATGAAGATCGCTGTCGCCGGTGAGCTTGTCGCGCCGAAGATGAGTGATGTCATTCGATATTCCGAAGGCGGGTCGTCCGGGCGCGCCCTCCACAAGTACCGGAGCGCGTCTCTGTCTTCGGGTCTAATCTTCACTTGCATGAACATCTCTCGTATGTCGGCGGTCACGGCGATGGCGTGCTGTCGAAATCTCATCAAGACCCCGGGTAGCGACTGTAGCAGGTCCGGGCCGGTGAGCAGAAAATCGTTCAGACTTTTTCCTTGAGTCTTCGCGGCGGCATCGTGTACGATGCGAAGCTTGTCGGGCTTGAGTGCATTTCGCACCGCGAAGTGTGGCAGATACCAGGTGCGGCCGGGTGTCTTCGTCGGTGGAGCGGGCTCGGCGTACCCCTTGGAGATGAGGGCGGTCATCTGTTGTTCATACTTGACCGCGAGTGCCGGCTCCTTCTGTAACTTCTTCTCTATTGAGACGAGACGTCTTAAGGCCGCGTCCCGGTTGTCTGGCATGTTCGTATCTTCGTTCTTCCAGAGCAGGGTCGTCTGGTAGTGTCCGTCTGGACGTTGAGTGGAGTGCCCTCGTAGCATCTCCTCGGCGCGTCGGTCGGGGTCGCTTCGTGGCGCCTTCGGTGTCACCGTGAGACTTTCGATGGCAAAGTGTTCTCGGAGTTGCTCCTCGATGTCTCCGTCCCGGTGTGTCAGGTGCGCGACGAAATTGACTCCATTGTCCCCGTGTCTTGACGCGCCGTGAAGCACCCATCCTAGCGGGGTGAGCGAGGCGACCGGCTGGTCGCGTCTTCCTTTTCTCATCGCTGTCGTTGTAAGCAGATGCCAGTTGTCCTGCCCGATCAATATTGTAGGTGCTCCGCCAGCTGTACATAACAAGTGTGAAATTTGTCGAAGATGGGAGCACTCGTCCAGGTCCTCTTGACGCACGCGTTGTGGTGCTAGGTGCAGCCGATCGATGGTTCGTAGTTGTAGGCGCTGCGGGTCACCGACCTCCCCGGTCAGTGATATCGAGACCCGGCGTGATCTCGATGCGTCTATCTTCTCACTGCCGACTGTGTTGATACGTAGAGGGTCGACAGGTCCCGCGGCGCCGACTCGATCAGCGATGCCGGCGTCAATGAGGCTGACGGTGGAGCCGTCGTCCAGGAGCGCCCACGTCGCTAGCTCTCCCGCCGGTCCGGAAACAGTCACCGGCGCGATTTTCAAGTAGGCCGCCCCGGCCCGCGCGGTGGTCACGGTCTCGTTGACGTCGCTGGGCGGGGTGTCTTCGCTCTTCGGCTCTTGATGTTTTCGATGGTGGAGCAGGCGATGATGAAAGTGGGTGCACCCGTCGATCTCGCATTTCTTCGACTTGCAAAAATGTTTCTTGTTACGTAGACGTAGACACCTGAAACAGAGGCGGGCGCGTTTCGCAGCGTCCCATCTCGTGTTGACGTCACCATTCTTGAATTTCGGGCAGTCTGGTACTTCATGACCGGCAGTTTCACAGGTAAGGCATGAGCGCTGTTGGGTGGTATGTACACGTTGGTTTACCTTTCTGGGTTCCCGGCCGCCTTCCGTAGTTGCTGGAGCGGGCTCTGGCTGCGCGTAGGGCGCGCACCTGTCCGCCTCGCCTTGAAGGAAGTGTGACAGCTTGATCAGGTCGGGCTCGTTGGCTGGCTGCGTGTAGGAGTAGTCGAACCAACGTGACCTGGTTGCTGGTGGTAGCTTGTCCGACGTGGCTGTGGTGATGTCCGGGTTGTAGAGGTAATGTACGCGGTCGAGCGCCTTCAGCGCGGCGACCACATTCGCAACTTTATTTGCGAAAACTATGAGGTCACGCGGGCTGTCGCCGAGCTTTGGTAAGCGACGTAATCTTTCCAATTCCGTCGCGGCGATCGCCTCCGGGCGACCAAAGCGCGCTTCCAGCGTGCGCATGATCTCGTTCGGGTCGGTGTAGTGCAGAAGGATGTTCTCGACCGCTTCCTTTGCTCTTCCCTTGAGTGCTCGACGTAGTCGCGCAGTGTTTTCCACATCGGAGAAGTTTCCCGCCGTCTCGTTGTATGCGGCGCGGAAGGGTAACCATTCTTGGTGTGATCCTGCGAAAATCGGTAGGTCGATAAAGTACTTACTAGGCAGCTTCGTATGTCGCGACGCAAGCGCGATGGCGGCAGCTAGTTCGGAGATGTCCGTCCTCGGCGCGGTCTGTAGTGCGACGGCGCCCGGCAAGGACGGATTGGCCACAGTCTGTTCTGCTGCTGGCTGCGGCCCTGGCTGGAACGGCGGCGGCGGCGGCGCGTAGATGGCGCGCTGCGGCGGCGGGCGTTCGCAGTATTGGCTCCTCCGGTGTGGCAGCTCCTCGACCGGGTCAGGCGCCGGCGGCAGTAGCGGCGCGGGCGGCGGCGCTACCCCAGCGACCTCTTCAGTGGCGATGGCGAGGTGCGTCTGCTGCTCGGAGAGCCATGTCGTGACGCGCTGCGACCGTTGGTCGTCGGACACGACGGTGCGCGCGTCCTCTTCTTCTTCTTTCTGCATCTCTGCTTCGGCGTCCAGCAACTCGATGCGGGCGGCGGCCAACTCGTAGCGTGCACGCGCCCTGTTGAGTCGACTCTCGCTCCCGATGCTGCGCCTTGATGCAGTTGTTCTCGTTCTGGCCGGCGTTGGCGGCCGCGGCGCTTGCTCGTCTCGGAGCGGAGCGGGCGGCGGTCCTCTGGTCACGGCGGCCACTGTCGACGGCGATCTCGGCGGCGACAGGTGAATCACCCAGGCTTGTGGCCTAGGTGCGAGCGCATCGGTCTGATGCGTGGCTGAGGGCGGCGTCCGATGCGTGGACGCGGCCCCGTGTGAAGCGCGTTCCGGCGGCGGCACTGCGGCAGTGAGTGCGGCCCCGACGCGGTGTTCCGGCGGCGGCGGCATGGCGGCCCCGGAGTGAAGCGTCGTGGTTTCCACGAGGGACGGGGCGATGTCAGTGGGCGGCGCTGCGGCACTGAGCGCGGCCCTCGCACCCGTCGCGGCGCCCGTGGTGTCCAGGCTCGACGTGTGTTGACTCCTTCGGATGGGCGGAACGGATCTTGTTGACATCGTAGTTGCAGCACGAGTGGTGGTGTTCGTGGTACCGGCCCCTGCGACAGAGTCTTCCGGACTCCGGCGAGGCGCGGTACGACCACTCGTGGACCTTGTTAGCACCATTCTTCTCCGAGTTTTCACTGCTCAGCTCATAATCCGGCTCGAAGGACCAAATGTGCGGGACAGGCGCAAGGTAGAGGTCGGCCCGAGTCAGCCCTTGACGATATTCTTCGTAGTGGACTGTAGACACGATGCGGAGAGAGCCAACCCGGGATAAACCCTGCGCCCGTGTGTATGTCGTATTACCGTCCCTATATGCACGTGAGCTGGGATTGAGAGCCGAGACAGTGAAACTCGATGTACGGCTAAACGGCGCTTTCTTTCTTCCTAGAGCTTGCTTGTTCTTCTTGTCTTCTTTTCTTGAGATCCGTTCCGCTCGAGTGCTTCCGAAGGAGAGACTCATCGGCGCACACCGCTGTATATTTATCCACTCGCGCCGAGCCTTGTGGTCCTACGGGGCATGTCGCGCCCGTCTGATTCGTTGGACCAATCGCCGGCGGCGGCCGTGCGAGCAGGACGGGCTAGGCGCGAGCGAGACGGGGATAAATGTGAGGTGAGATAGACAGCGATGTACGCCTCACTCTTATGGAACGAACCTCAATTTCCTAATTTTCCTGATTTTTCCTATTTTTCTCCATTTTGGAGTGTTCCTATTATCATACAATGTTCTGTTTATAGCAAGCAAGCTCTAGGGGTAGTGAAAGATGTCAGCGGCCCAAGTTTTATTACAGAATTTTACATTTTTGTAGTACAGTTTTTCTTAAGCTATTTTCGTAAGTTTTACATTATTCCTTATATACTACATTCTATATATATATACAATCGACGTACAATGTTCACGGACACACAGCACTACACCTTTTATCACGCTGAGATATTGTTCTTTATTTTGGTGATGACGCAATGTTCGGTGCAGCTGTCCGGAACACCCTAGCTGTAACATCCTCGTAGAAACTCCTTGCAAACACGTAGGGGAGATGTAGGTAATGGGGATCACTTAAGCGAGAATTAAAATAAAACGAAATCTATTAATTAACAATTTATTGTTTTGCTCTTATAATAAACTTTAGTTATTTAACTATCAATTGAGATCAACTTTAATCACTTTGGCATATTAATTTAGGAAAAAAAAAAAAAAAAAAAAAACTGGTTTGATCACCATTGTCAACATCGGTTGGCAATGGTGATCAGCACATATCGCACACATAATTGCGAGTCGGGTCCAACACAGTGCAGTCGGTCATTTGTCATATGTCATCCTAAGGCGAACTTTTGGCATCTACAAAGAAACAATATATTTTTTATCGAAGTAAGGGAATGTGGGCAATGGGGGTCACCATGTAGGTAATCGGAGTCACTTGACTCCAATTACCTACATGGGCAAAGAGGAGGAAAAAGAAATGGTGACGAGAAAGTTCAAGATATAATGACAATTTGGGTTTTAAATCAAAATCTAAGATGTTACGATTATTACATATCACAAGTACAGAAATAAACATCAGCTGGTAATTTGAGCATTACCTTCGGATATATTCACCAAAGAATACTTTTACTCGGGGAGAAGAATGTCAACTTCATACATTTGCAAAATCTAGCGCCATCTCTTGGTTGCCCCCGCCGCGGGCAAAGAGAATGTAAACCGCGGTTTTTTAAATTTGCTCTATCTACCTATACTATAGATATAGCTAACTTCTACGTTACATTAAGCTGCCACTTTACGTTATGTAAACAAAAAAGCCCAATTGGACTATACTATACCAGAGCTAAACGAATTATTATATTTTGCTCCGCTATAGCTGTCAAACTAGACCTTTTACGTTAACAATACAAACTGGCAGCTTAACGTAGCGTAAATCTGAAAGAAAAAAAGAGTTTAGATAAAAAATAATTGATTTATTATGAAATATGATTATATGTATACATACACAAAAAACAAAAACATATACAAAATTATACATTCACGTCCTTCAATTAAGGTTTGCAGATAATATATTTTTACACATTTTAAACACAAAATAAAAACATTTACTTTACCGTTTATATAAAAATAACATTAATATAGAAAAGATAAGTTATTACATTAATACATTATAAACGGCGATTGTTTATAATTATTGATTAGAAACATCAATGTTCTAGCAATGTAGAGGACCAGACCTCTACAGGTCAAGTTTGAAAGTATCTTCTAAGTTATTTAATACATTAAACCTCTTAAACAACTGAAAAAAACACTTGATACCATAAATGTCAGCATTTATTTTTTAGTGCTACTGTATGTATCAAACTAATATTATTAATGCGAATGTTTGTGTATAGGTGTGTTTGTTCGCAGACAACTCCGTAACAGCTGAACGGATTAGGATGAAATTTGGTATGATGGTAGCTTATACCCTGGATTAACACTAGTTACTTTTTATCCGGAAAAAATATACTATTCTTATGTTATATAGGGTGACCTGCTAGTCTGTCAATATAGATAAATTTTCATAGATTTTTGCCAGCATGACGTTGTATACTATTGTTATCTGTAAAATTATGGATACATTACTATTCAATACAATTTATAGTCAAAAAAAGTGTTGTACTTAGATTGTATGGAACAACCACCTATAAACAAATTGTATGCTAATTCATGTACCTGCAAGTACATGAATTTGCATCCAGTAGGTATACAGATAAATAAAATAAAGAACATAGTTTCAGACATATTTCACTCAGGTGTTTTTCCAGTAAACTATATTTTAATTGTTAATTGCTCAGAATAATGAGTGTCACGACCCAGGTGTTTAGCAAGTCAGCGAGCTTAATATGGCAGAAAAAACGCTATCAGATAGCTGTGGTGCACCACACGGCTCGGTGTATAGACCGGCAGCACTTGAACAGTTTGCATGCGCGACCTGCGCTCATATTTGATGTGCTAGTTCAAACAGTTTCTTGTATTACAAATTCAAGGAAAGCTGCTGCAAACACTTGTTTCGTTTTTGGACACCTTAAATGAATACATGCTCAAAATCGCAAGTTTTTTTGCATTGATGTGGGACAATCAGAAACTTTTTCGAAAAAAATAAATGTTCTGTATGTATAGCCTCAATACAAGCGTCTAAATCAGTTTTCGAAACACTTTTTCCAGTCCGCCGCATACACCTCATTTACAGCCTGCTCAAACGCTGACAGCGCATCTTCCGGCGACGAAAATTGTATCCCTTTGAGCTGATTTTTTATTTTAGCCATTTGATGTCTATTGTATGATTCGTCCGGTTTCAGGCGACATTTGAAATCGAAAAAAATCATAGCGCGAAAATGTTCCCGGCGTAGATCCATGTTTTAGTAAGACACGACAAATTAAAATAGGTCGTGAAAAATGTGTAGGGAAATTATAAAATTGGAACGTATCTTTCTTTACTTATAAATAATCATATTTTCAGAATATATTATAACCAGCCAGTACATACAACTTTTTCGCAATACTTTCTAAGTGGTCTGTTATTTGTGTGAAAGTTGACGTGGTTTTGATATATTTAGGTTTAATAAGACGGGAATACTCCAGTTAAATTGAGTCGGTTATTCCGACTATAATTTCGATCACATTCGGTGATCTCTATCAAAGAATGCTATAATTGAGATGCGCACGCGACCTCGTCTTGCCTTGAACTTCGTTTATTTGTGTTTCAGAATGTCTATTTTTCTTTTCAAAGCTGAAGCCGATGCTTCTTCTGAAAAGTTGCGATTTTTTAAAGTACAAAACCTTTTGACACATATGTGGAATACGCTTTTTATTATGTAGTTTTCATTTTGCTGGTTATGAGTTTTACACTGATTTAAAAAATCAAACGTTATGGTTTTTTTTACTACTTTTGTAATTTTTTCTTTTATTGTTGTTTCATGTGCCTTGTCCTCCAAAAAGCTATTTACCAAAGTCGCACATTTCTCCACGCACATGGTTAAATCTTTTGTGGCATATTTGAGCGACTTTTTGTATTCTTGATACTCCTTTAGATCTACGAAATTGTGAGTTTCATTTTGTGTCTCACTAACAAAAGCTTTGTCGCATTTCTCACATTTTGTTGGCCTGTTTTTTATGATGAAACCACTGACGTACGCACATGCTTGTATTTCTCCACTGAATACATCTTCCTCAGCCAGACTATCGATTTGTGTGTATTCAAAGTCCGTGGCAACATCTTTAATTGATTCGTTCGTGGCTGGTGTCAACAATGTCATAAAATTGTCGAGGATAGTTTCGTTTTCGTCCTTTTCGCAGTTGCCCTGACTAACCTGCGACATGTTTGATAAGACTGCTGTCTTCAACCCTGCAACAAATTGGCCTGCAGTAGGATTGGTGTTGGAACCGCAGTGCCCACGAATGCAGCCAAATAAATTTTCAAGCGGGTCCTGCTGCAGCCTTCGCGTAGCTAAACTTTTAATAGACGAATGTTTTGCTGTTAAAATTCTCCACACTTTCTCTATTCCGTTTAGAGTCCAAATCCATCCTTCTAAAGAGGGCGGGGCTCTTCTACTGCCAAGGAATTCCAAATTTTTGAAAAAATATTTCATTTCCTTGAAATGCTCAAAGTGTATTGAGCTTTTTTTTAAATTGGTCGAATATGGTTTTCCTCGTCTCAAGTCTGGCGACGCTGCGTTAACACAGTCAAATAATTTGTCCATATTAGACAAAACATTTGCTGTCGTCACTGCTTCTGCAGGTAACTCTCCTGAAAAATACATACATGACATTTTATAGATGTGAAATATAAGATTTACAATACAGACATACACAAAAAGATAAGGAACAGTAAAAAGGCATAAAATGCTCTTATCGCTTAGAGCGCTTTCTTCGAACAACTTTCTGTAAGTACTCATGTTGTCGATGGCCTGTGGCGACAACGGTGATGTGTTCAGTTGTACAGCTCATTTCAGAGCCGGTGCTTGTAGTTACATATTATAATATATCTACAATTAATTGGCCCTTTTCGAATAAGATATTTTGTCCTGTCATTATCACAATTGGCCAGTGAATTGTAGGTTTTCTGATGCGTATCAGTTTATATTACAGACTAAGCGTGCATCTTCGTCCACATAGTCTCTTTGGATCTGTGGTCTAACGAAAAGCTTACGACACCAATATTGCATAAATTATTTGCACTCAACATGTTACCTTTTCACGACTAAATCGATCTTGATGAGACAAGGATATAGCATGTACCAGATGGACACACTCGGACATATTTTAGTTTATATATTGAAGAGAATCGCGACTAAAAGTGCTTGGAGCTGCTACTGAGTAATAACAAATCATTATGTAGATATGTACCTTGTGCTATTTTAGCATAAATCCCTGCTGCGACAGTATGGCTCAAAACTTGAGCTGCAAGCTTGACTTTCATTTTTTGTTTTGTGTTCGGGTTAAGATGGTCTGTTCTTAAGCATGGAGCAAACACGAAGTTTGGATTGCTATTATCAAGTTCATAAAACTTTTCAATGTAGCTCCACTTCGCAATACCTGAAAAATAAAGGCATTTTATTGTAAAAACTTGGTGTACCAGACCACTGCAAAAAGGTCATAGTAATAATCAAAATAAATGTAAGTATAGTACACATAACTCTAATTTTATGGTTTTCGCATCCATAAATTAGGTAACGAATTTATCTATAAATTAATTAGGTTTAACTAATTTATGGATGTGAAAACCACTCATAATGTGCTTTTTCATTTCATTATCACCTACTGAACTGAGCGAGAGCACTCTATCAGGAGGAAAGATATGGCATACTTATAAAAAGTGAGATACTTACCAATTCCTGGTTTTTCATTGGAAGATATATTTGTTGCACATTTAATATTATATTTTAAAAAATTGTTTCTAAAACATTTTAATAAATGTGGGGTGTCAAATAATGTGACTATTTCACTTTCAATTCCGTGTACTGTTATAGACGGCTGTTCTACAGTTGCTCCCAAGATGCCCAGAGCCCTCTTGTTTACTCCGTCCATGTCGCAAACTGTAGCAGCTATATTTAACCCGGCATCGTAACAGAAACGCAACACCTGAAATTAAACAAAAAAAAAAATATATTTTTTATTTATTTTTACATACATACAAGTATGCCTGATTACCCTTACTATTATTAAAATTCTGATTACTGAGTTCTAATTACCCGCGGCTTCAACCACCGAGGAAATAAATTGTTATTTTGCTTCAACCACCTTTTTCTCAACTTACATTTTAACATGCGTTACTGTCATCCTACTAATACTAATATTATAAAAGCGAAAGTGTGTTTGTTGGTTTGTTTGTTCCTCTTTCACACAGCAAGGGAGCAACGGATTGCCCTGAATTTTTGCAAGGATATAGTTAAGAGTCGGAGAGTGACATAATGCTACTTTTTATTCCGGAAAAATGTACGGGTATTATTCCCGCCGGTGAAACTGTGGGGCGCAGCTAGTATTTTATAATAATAATTAATTATATTATAATAATTAATAAATAATAATAATTAAAGCGGGCGACGTCCCGATGAAAGCTAGTAACAGAATATGTGTATAGCAAATATTTATAGCTCACCTCTTTTATAAGGACTGCCAGCCTATCTGCAGTAACAGACCCGCCAGAAAGGTAATAAACCACTGGCTGCTTTACTTTCTTTCTGATTCCAGCAACCATGAAAACTAGAGCGTGTGACGCTATTTGTGTTGACCTCCCTTGCTCAGCATGGTCCTGGAAGCCCTCAATCATGTCCTCTTTCTTATTATATGCAATATTTTTTTTTATCGACATTTCATCGAACATTAAGACATATTCATTGTCGGCTGGCTCTTGTTTTGTCGATGTTTTTTTAAGGACATTGAAGATTTGTTTATTTCTTCCAGTATTCCATTTAAAATTACTGAGCAATGTCTTTAGTGTGCTTGGCGTTGGAAGACAAATTAGTCGCCTCAATAATTTGTAGCATGTGGGCGATCTCTTGTAGAGCCGTAATGCGATTATTTTCGAAGCAGTGTTCCACCTACGTCCTTTTGTCTGCCTCTTGTAATTTTTTAGTTGCCCTTGTAACATTAATGCAAAAGTCGAAGATAATTTGGTTGCGAGTAATTTATGAACTGAATCATCATTCGCTAGGGCATTGAGGAATGCTTCATTTTTTAGATATTTCATATACTTTTGCAGTCTGTTAATTCTTTTTATTTGTTTTTGGCATTTCATATATAGGTGCCTTTCTTTCGTCTTTAGAATGTGCAAGTTTTCGTTGGTTTTTTGCACAACTTCTGGTTTTTCTTCTTGGATTTTTGATGGTCCCGCTGCATTTTCATTACCAGTATCGACATCTAAGTTCAGGGTCGACATCTGAAATAGTAAAGTAAATTATTATAAAATAATGTTGAGGTAGTGAAAAGTGTTAAGTTTGTGGGTTTTAATCCAATGATTTTAGCGAGAATATGACTGAGGACTTAACAGACAACATAAACGGGGAAGTCTCTTCAGTTGGTTGGTTCATGTAGTCTGTAGACTGGGGGAATGTGTATTTAATCAGTTAAACCACATTGTGATTCCTGGAGCAAGACTTCGACGTCAAAATGACGATGGCTAATGTTGTGCAATGAAATAGGAGCCACAAAATACGCTAACAATCACACTACTGTAGGTAATAATTATTACAGCTTATACACACCTCATCAGATTTTTTATCCAGTACAACAGTTGTTGGATTTTTTTGTTTCTGTTCATCTTTTTCACCACATGATGTATCAATGTTTAAAATATTGACATTCTCTGCCAAATATGTGACTTTTGATGGTCCAGCTTCAGGTACATACTCAGGACTTATGCTCAAGCTTGATCTCTGAAAACAGATAAGTAGCATTTGTAAATATAAGGGCGTAGAGCCAGAAACAAGCAGCGAGTGTATAGTTCCAATAGTTTTGTCGCTAGGCTATTAGGGAGTGTACACATGCGACGGGCAATTAATCGCGACACTCGCTCGAGTGGGATGGCCAGGACATACATTTCAGCGTAAATAAATAGTAGTCTTATTCAACTAGGGGTGATTCGACCTGCACCAACATCCTGCTTGGGGTGTTTTGTGCATTTCCCCCTCTGCCAGCCTACAGAATTACAGACTTAGTAAATAATTTCTGTGTATATAATTAGGTATTCTGTGTCATGGTTTTTTTGTTACTACTACCTATAATGACGAAATGTAGTACACAATGTGTAGAAAATTACTACTAAAATATAATTCTGATGTCTAGGGAGTCAGCAAATATACTAACCTCATGGAGCGTTTCATCTGGTGCAGCAGATCTCACAAGCTTTTTCCCATCTTTGTCAATAAAAGATGAACGTTTGAAGTGGCGGATGCAAAGCATTCTATGGTCTTTATGCAAACGCTCTTGGAAATCTCTTGAAAACCATTCATCGTGTGGGTAGCAAAATTTTGCCCATAGCTCACAACTGAAAATAAATTAAAATTATTAACAATGCCAAAGTTTTTTTTCGAACTGTGACCTCGCAACCACAATCCTTGTACTGATTTTGCTTTTTAATGTGGAAATTGTTCATAAACATTCATTTTCTGAAACTAAAATACCTACTAAATTTTAACCTCTTCATATACGTACCGTAAGCTGTTTTTAGTCCCAGGCCGAGGGAAGCGATGGAGTATGACACTGGGATCATCAGCAGGTGATTTTCCACACTTCAAGCATTTTCTAAGGTTTTCTTTCATTGTGATGAAAGTTAGCACAAACACCACGAGTCAAATATTGTCACAAAATGGAGTCCTGTCTCACTTACATTACACACAGTATTAGATAAACTCACAGATTGACGAAGGAACTTAAAGCTAAACTCAACGAATTTAAAACAAAACCAAGTATTCACAAAATAACAAACGATAAACACAAGTTATATTGTCAAACAGCAAACACCGGCAGCCATTTTTCTTGTGAGTAGGGTACTAGGGATAGAAATAATCGTAAGCTCGTAATAACTCGTTTCGTTCAATTCTAATCGATTCGATCCTCGACTGTATCAAAATATTGGGAATCGATTAAAACTATTTTAATGGCTGAGTAAACTAAATTCACATAAGATATTTGAATATTTGTGAACATTTTAAACTCTAAAATTTATAGGATTGACTTGTTATATTTTATGGCACTTTTTATAGCTCAAGCCGGGGGCCCTGGGCTTATGCCTCCTGTGCGTTATGATAAAGATGGAACTGCTTATCCTAGTGTTTAAGTTCTCAGTAGAAAATACTATACAGAGTGAAAATGCAACTACCATTAAATCTGAAACTGATATTCGTTTGTTGCTCGCACATACTGCTACTAAAAATATTTTTGCTATTTTTTCGACTGCTTAAACATACGCAAAAAAAAATGCGTACATGTATTTATTGGAGGGGTGTTGAATTGGATGGCATGATGTATAAGGGGGGGGGGGGGGGGGGGCATGATGTGGATGTTGCGGAGGCTCGGGCCTATTTTTTCGACTGCTTATACATACTACTCAAAAAAAAAAAATGCGTACATGAATTTATTTGAGGGGTGTTCGTTTGGATGCTTCAGATAACGATAGATTTTGGTTTTTTTAATAAAAACTCATAAACCCTTTCGATTACAGAAACGAGTCAGATATCAGTAGGTTCAGATATTTTCACAATAGGTTGGTTGTACCGCGGTAACTGTTCTATTATTTTATCGTTGCCATACAGCAGCGGAGCCACAGCCATATAGTTGACAACAAATTTTTATGACTCGTTACGATCATTATCGATACAATACTCCCGAATTTAACACAAAGAATATTTTTTTTGAACATCTCTAGAAGGCAATGCTAGTACGAGAAAAATAGATATTCTGTACTGCTCTTTTCGGACCCCCAATACCTACTAATTGTGTATGTACCTTTGTTCCCCCGTGCTTACGAGAGTTGGCTGGCCCTGGTATTCACTCGAAAAATTAGATCAGAATGGCGCGAAATCTTCACACGTCATTTTTTTCCCAGCGCGTCGCCCGAACTGAGTGAGCCGCCGCTCGCGCGCGTGATTGGCGCACAGCTCCCGAATATATATGTTGGCACCACTCGCACGCTTTCTGTTTTTGTTATATTGTGGTGATCACCATTGCCAACTGACTCTGATTGCCTACATCTCCCCTAATACTCCACAGAATAGTTATTTTTTTACTTCTCTTTTATGTGGTAGTAACCCAGATAAGTATTTTATACACAGATCTGTGATTTTATACTAATAGCAAGGAATAAAATCCTTGACTAATAGTTCTCCTTGTATCTGTTCCAAATCTGTTCCGTGCTTTTTCCCTATATATTATTACTCTTTACTCTTTGTCTTTTTTTTTTTTTTTTCTTTCTCTCTTTGTACGTGCCATCAAAATGACATATTTATAATGCATTTTAACAAAAAAAAATATAAATATATTTTTATTCATTCGGTTATGTATAAAAGTTTTCTAATTTAGTTTGGAATTTCATGAGTTTGGCATGGCAGTTTCTCTGTTTCTGTTTTTATGGTCTTACCATCACTTTAACCCGTGGCTCAGGCCTCAGATGACTTATCTATTCAGCCCAATTCAGCCAGTGTGAGTTTTGTGTACCATATAATTATTATAAGATCATTGGTGTGAATAGTCGAGCTTGTTATTTGGCATCTCTTGCTCTCGCCCCGACTAGCGAGTAGTCTTTCCTGGCTATAGTTGCTAAACAACGAATGTAAATAATTTCAAATTAAACTTACGGTTTGAACTCTACGCAATTAGTGTTGTACCTAGTACTATCGATAGTTGCGATATGGAAACAGTCATAATACTATTTCAAGAGCAATACCTACTGTTCTATTCTTAAATAAATACGTAGTATAGTCAGTACCGGCGTTAGGGTAGGGCCTGGTGGGGCGACCGCCCAGGGCGCCAGATAAAAAGGGGCGCCGTAGGCAGGGTTGGTCACTATTTGAATTACTTGTAATTAAATACGTAATTGAAATACAAATACTAATTTGGTATTTGTATTTCAATTACTTCCTTATAATGTAATTTGTAATTCGTCTTTCAAATACCTGACGCCGAGGTATTTTGTAATTAGTATTTCAAATACTTGAGCCTTCATAATACATTTTAACATTAAAAAACATTTAACCTTCATTTGGCGATCATGAGTATGAGTGCGAGGCGAGAGTGTAATGTTTGTGTGACAGAACATTTAAAAATCTAGTGTTCAAGAAAAGAAACTCTGGTTTTACTGATTAATTAATCTTGCTTTCCTCTACTTTTTAGCCCGTGCTGGTCTAGATTACTTATTTTGTATTTCGTATTTTATATATTAAATACCTTACTTAAAAATATTTTGTATTTCGTATTTTAATTACTTGCGATACAGTATCTTTTAATTTGTATTTCAATTAAAGCAAAGCATGTATAAGATCGAGTGTAATGTATAAAAAGATCATGTTCTTTTCAGTTTGTGCACGCTGCGTCTGCACTGCGCGCCTACATAATATAAATAACCAATGTAAGGCGCGCGGGGGAGATAATCAGCGACGTGGACGCCACGTCCACGTCGCCTGTCAGTTCAAACAAAAAGTGGATGCTACATTTTATTATTTATTAAGATAGATGGTCTCAATAACACCCATTCAGTTTTTATCAAGATTTTAAAGTCATTTTTGTTACCAAGTGCACTCAATATAAACCATAGTTTCGGACAGTATTAGAAACATGTCTCTAGCATTAAAAAAGATAGCTGCTCGATGTATAGTGTATAAAAATAAGAATGGGGAAACCATCGCCAGCTGTGCAGGAGGTAGTGGAAACAATTTATTTTGGGACAATGTAAAAATGGGACCACCTGACGTGATCCTCGGCATCACAGAAGCATACAAGAAAGATAATGACAAGAGTAAAGTCAACCTTGGGGTTGGAGCCTACAGAGATGATGCGGGCAAGCCATTAATCCTTCCAAGTATTAGAATAGCTGAGGATATCATACACAAGAAACGTCTGAACCACGAATATGCCCCCATCAGCGGCTTGGCTTCCTTCACAGCTGCAGCTGTCAAGCTAGCCTTTGGAGATTGCAGCCCTATGCTGGAGAGGAAATCCAACTGCACAGTACAGTCACTGTCCGGCACGGGTGCCCTGCGTCTCGGTCTAGAGTTCATCTCGAGGCACTACGCTAAGGAGAAGACTGTTTGGCTTTCGAATCCCACATGGGGTAACCACCCGCAGATCTGCAATATGCTCGGCTTGCCACACAAGAAGTACCGTTACTACGACCCCAAGACAAATGGTTTCAATCTACAGGGATTTCTTGAAGACATTTGTAAAATCCCTGAAGGTTCCATCATCCTGTTGCATGCGTGCGCGCATAACCCCACCGGTGTGGATCCCAAGCCCAACGAGTGGGCACAAATCTCCCTTGCAGTCAAGGAGAAGAAACTATTCCCTTTCTTCGACATGGCGTACCAGGGTTTCGCTACTGGTAACGTCGACAATGATGCTGGCGCCCTTCGGTTGTTCGTCAAGGATGGACACCATGTCACACTTGCTCAAAGCTTTGCTAAGAATATGGGGTTGTATGGCGAGCGTGTCGGCACCCTTACCTTAGACTGCGGCAACACGGAAACCGCCGCCAAGGTTATGTCGCAAGTGAAGATCATGATACGAACAATGTACTCAAACCCACCACTTTATGGCGCTCGCCTAGTGCAAGAGATACTCAACAACCCTGAGCTCAAGAAACAATGGTTGTGCGATGTGAAGCAAATGGCTGACCGCATCATCACCATGCGCAAGCAGCTGCGCAGTGGCATCGAAGGCGCCGGCAACAAGGGCTCCTGGAAACACATCACTGACCAGATAGGCATGTTCTGCTTCACCGGACTCACACCAGACCAGGTCGCGCGCATTACTAAGGAGTTCCACATTTATCTAACCAAGGATGGGCGCATCTCTATCGCCGGCATATCTTCAGAGAACGTCAAGTACGTCGCAGAGGCAATGCACAAGGTCACTTCATAAAAAATCTTAGAGACACACAGACCTTGCCGCTAAAACAATTTAGTAATCTCTCAGTAGTTCAGAATAGACCTTTTACCGCTTATGGCGAAACCATTATTTTCCTGACATGTTTGGAAGTATTATAAGGGTCAAGTCAAGGATTATGGTTAAGTGCGTTTGTTTAAATATTTCGTATTGAGATTGTGATTTTTGTCTATATTTTTTATAGCAGGTTATGTACTTATCGTTTCGTAAATAAAATATACTTATTGAGTTTTTATTTCGCGTTTTATAAAGTATCAACGAAACCCTGTTTTTCTAAGCCATGCGTAGCATGATGCGTAGTACAAGCAACAAGTACAAATATGCGTTAAACTCAGATAAATAAGTTGTGTATAATTATTGGCGTCAAAATGTGTAGCCACTCGCGCGGTTATGCCACAGCTCGCATGCGAGTACGTTCGTACCTTCGAACGAGACAAACGTTACGCAGTGGAGGTCGCGCGAGCAAGGCGGGGCACAACAGTACCACTTGGCGCCAAATATCACTGCCAAATTTCACTATGCACACCGTTGCAGACGGTGCGTAGTAGGCACTTGCTACTTCTACTTGTTACCTTGTACTACGCATCGTCTGCAAACGCCTTTAGCCATTTATTAGGTTTGTCTGTCCTGCCTTCCTAATCATAAGGCTGTGTCTTATGGACCGTCCGTTTAAGTCACAGATATACACAACCAGATCGGCAATATATTTCAGATCGGAAGATTGAAAGAGACAAATTGATACAGCTCAGCACAAGTACAAAAAGGACATAGATAGACTTTTTTGTCCTTATCGGCGTGGCCTCTTTTTTGGATCCGAAATGTCAAAATCTGACGATTCAATGCCAACAAAACGGGTCAGAATATTATTTATTGGCTTATTTTGGTGATTTAATGTGTTATGTGCGTCTTTTCTCTGAGTAATAACTGTAAAAATGGTTCTACAATGCTTGGGTGTGGCATTTTGGGCTGCAAGAAGCGCAGTGAGAGACAAAACAATGAAATATTATTTCACAAGTAAGTAAACATAATAACGCTTGTAGCGATCACCTAAAGACATTCAGGATATCAATTTGTAAACATATTTTCATAATTAGTAAGTTTTTGGGTCGATTTGTGGTCTAATTCTATGAATTTTATCAAATTATTCACTTAGAAGATAAATGATGAATGTTGCCAGTTTATGAAAAAAATTACCCACCGCATCTGACATAAATTATTCGTTCTGCAGGTTTCCAATTGATCCTGTCTTACGAATGAAATGAATGTGCTACGCGGTCGTGAAAGTTGGGTGCCAGCAAGACATGGTAGATTTTTTCCGAAACATTTCAATGCCGGATCCATTGTCAGAAGAGATATTAATTATTTAATTCCGTTTGCCGTACTAACAATGCACTTGCCTAATGCGAATATTGAGGATTATTCAGTAGAAATACCATCGATAAGTTCTTTTGCCACCAAAAATTAGAAAACTTTCTTATGATGATGAAAATATTTTACCAGCCGAAAAAAACAAAATTTATTGAGATTTCTTTCCAACCAATGTACATGTACAGTCAAAAAAGCTGGCACATTACAAGAAGTGCAAAATACCGACCCTTCTATGCCCATGTGAATATGGTGAATGTTAGTATCAAATATATACTAATGAGGCCAGAATTATGAAGCAGGAAAAGCAAAAGGCGATTTCGGCGAACCGACTCAAAAAGCTACGCGCTGTTCGCGAAATTTGTACTATAAACATTAAAGAGTTTTATCTATTTATCTAATTATTTGGAATGTTATTCGTAATTCCATTCATGAAAAAAATTTACTGACCAAGCGCGAGTCGGGCTCGCGCGCTGAGGGTTCTTTACAATCACAAAATACAAAAAGACAACATCACGCCAAGCTGTCACCCATCCAAGTATCGACCGCGCCCGACGTTGTTTAGCTTGGTGGTAAACAGAAATTTGTCACTGACTCGCACTTGGCCAGTGTTTATTATTTGTTGTTTTACTTATGTTCACTATAATCCGCAAAATTTGACGCTTGTACGGATTACCGTTTTTACAATAGAACAAATCCAAAAATACCCCGTTCCGTTTTAGCTTTTTTATTATTTTCAATTAATCCACCGTAATATTACATATACATGAAAATTCTAACTGATTATCTATTACGGTTCGAAAGATACAGCCGTTTATATGTAGGATGGAAAGACAGACAGATAGACGGACAGACAGACAGCCAATTTAGACTTAGTAATAGGGTCCCCTTTATTTAGAATATTTTTATTTCTTAGTTAATCAGCCTTAACATTACATATTCTGTGAAAATTTAAGTCAACTGGCTATCTATTACGGTTTTTGTCAGGACGATAGGGTATGTCATGAGGACAGACAACGTGCTTTTCTTACCAGAAAATTGCAGATAGTACCGCGGGTTGCAGCAGATAGTGTATAAACAATAAATATTTAAAAGGTAGTATTGTTTCCAAAATTACTCATTGAAGATTCACTACCCATCATATTAGGTAAATTACCCTAACTTATAGCAAATAATTTTAATGTGGCAACACACCTTGTTGAAGCGAGAGGCACTGAGCTAGCCACGCTCATTGAAAATCTATAGGTATTAGATCTGTGGTTTAAGTCCGATAAATATAGCAGCAGGTCATACCCTAGTACGTAGAGGGAGAAAGACTGAATCTATGCCATGATACCTACTACCCAAAGGGACGGAATGCTTCAAACAGAAAAAACGAGCAGAGCGAGAGGTACCACGTTTAGCCATTTGTCCCTTTCTAGTGTTGACATAATCACTGATACTAATTCCTCATTACTTTTCATACTTTTTTATATTTTTATACAGAATTGATCTACGTTTGGCCACTAACTTGCCTGATGGTAAGCAACGGTGTGGCCGAGGATGGAACACGTTGATCTAGAAGAAATCTATTCAATCTAGCCTTGAAGATGCCTAGATTGTAGTTCTCAGGAAAAAAGGGGGAGGGTGGAATAAGGTCATGAAGCTTTTGCTCACACTCACCAAAATATATCCGGTAGAAAATAGACAGACAAGCTACGGCAGTGCTCAAGGTTTTGTAATTTATTGGCGACTAGCTTGCTGTCACCAATCAGCCTCATAGCACGCCGGTCTACGGAATCTAAAGCTTCCAGTTGGTACTTGGCTGCTCCGTCGAATAGGTGGAAGCAGTACTCAACACACGTACATACTAATTTATTCCTTATTTATATCACTAAAATAATATAAACGGATGCACCCTAAATAACCATGAGAGTTTTCTTTAAGATATTATGTTTCACAAATAAAAATATAAATAATTAAAAATGATGCTGATAAAATCATGTACGGACTACCCAAATTAATACCAAATTTACGGTTACAATATTTTTCCAAAAGTGGCAACACCACACACTAATATGTGGTCATGAATGTCATTGTATATGTCGGCGCAAGACCTAATAAGCTTCTAAATAATAACGTCGAATTCAACAGTGTCCGTTAAAATGAAGACTAGAAAGGTTTACAAACTGATTGATGTAACTAGTTTACTTATTTAAGTGTTAAAACTACCTTCGGAAAACTAAAATGTAAAAATATGTTTTGTTGTCTTTCCGGACAGCAAACAATGACACGAGACTATTTAATCTTTAGTTAAATGTAAAGTTATCTATCGCTAAATTCATGTCTTGATTTGTAAGCGATAAACATTAGGTTTAAAATCATTAGTTAATGATTACATTAAAAGACAGCTGATTTGATATTCGATTTGCAAAACGGAAAACATGGCGCCTTGTTTCGATTGTTTAAATGTTCAGCTTAAGTAAAATTGATTAAGTGTTAAGAGCTAAGGTCTGTAAATAGTTAAGATTATTTAACAAGTTATAAACTACTGTAAAGTAGGCTATTTGTAGATCTCTAATGAATAAGTGTTATGACTTCGCAATGACGCGACACGACGCTATCTTTGTTATAAAATGGCGAGCTGTTGTGAAGCCCAGCCCATTATGTTTTAGACATTCAACGAGCACATTACAAAGTGCAGAAATAGGCAGTCTTGCTTGAAGCGTTATCCGATGCACTTAGTGTGCTGTTACTATTTTGTTAACTTCTATTTATTACTCAACAACGATAGGTGTTATGAAAAGTGTTATTCTGTAATAATTGTGATAATGTGATGGCGCTGTAGTTTCTTGCCCTTCTTCTATAAGCGTCTAGGGTTTTACGAACGTGGCGGTAAATTTACATTAGCATAGAGCACCTTCTTAGGGTCTATGCAGAATAAAGGATCTAGAATTATTCATAATCGGAACTTAGACGTGTTTCTATTACCTACCCCGTGAATAAGTCAGTTTGGTACAGCCTAAAAACTAGAAAGTCGCTTAGAAGAGAGTAGTCTTATCAGTTAAGGTTTTATCTGCTATGGTAGAACCCAGCCATGGAAATAGATTATCAGCACTGATGACGTCACAGCTTCAAAAAAACATGCTGTTACCGGGTGTCCCCCGACATCAGAAGTGGGATGGAGTCCAACGATACTTCTCTGTCCGTTTATTATGTTTCAGATTGTCTTAGTCACGCCACGAGAATACTGACAGTGCTTGTGGATGCATACCCCCAAACCAAAACCGATTAGTGCCTAGTGCGACAAGTTCAGACGTGTCTACACCATGTGCAGCAAAGAGTGGAGCTGCAGCGGACCTGGTGCTGCCAACACCTTCACTGCTATAACCATCTGGTGATGTAACTTCAGAATTATTTTCGTTTAATTATGTTGATGCTTCAGGACATAGCTGAGAGGCTGTAGACACAACAACAAACTATTGCCCCGCTGCTCAATATGCAAACAATAGCAGAGCATAAAATCGTTCCTATCGATAGGAAATAAAAGCTTACAATTATGCGAGGGACATTTGCATTACAATTAAATAAATCGTGTGAGTACCTATGCGTGGAGCATTAACTACAACATCTTCGATCACTTCTCCATGTACAGTAAATCTTACCTACCTCCATAAAGTTTAAACTTGATTCATTTATGATTGTCAAGACGTGAAAAATATCTGCTGATAACTGATAATCGGAATCGGTTAACATTAAAAGATATTCAAATTAAATCATGCTGAGTTTCTTATTTTGAAACAACAGAAACATCGACCACAATCCAGTTATCGGCTAGTGTGCTTATGAATGGATACCTAGCTCAGAGAAACTCGTTTTAATTTTGAGATACTCCGAGACTCCTCGAGACCCTCCGAAACTCTTCGAGACCACCCTCCGAGACTCTTCGAGACCCTTCGAGACTCTTCGAGACCCTCCGATACTTCGAGACCCTCCGAGACTCTTCGAGACCCTCCGAGACTCTTCGAGACCCTCCGAGACTCTTCGAGACCCTCCGAGACTTCGAGACCCTCCGTTACACTCCGAGACACTCCAAGGCACTCCGAGAACCACTCAGATTAATTTCATTTTCATTTCATTTCTACGACACACTCTGACACTCTAACACTCTCCGACAGTTCAGTAATAAAATCTTTTAAACACATCGAGACCCTGGAAACACTTTATACACTTCGAGAATGTTCTAGAAAATTCCAATACCAAATCTTTATCCACCTCAATAAGTACCAGCAGCAAGAGTTTCTCAAGAATACTAACAACAGTTCTGGCTGGTGCAGAGCACGCACCACCTGTCAGAATGGCCGTGTCGGCGCAAGACCTAATAAGCTTCTAAATAATAACGTCGAATTCAACAGTGTCCGTTAAAATGAAGACTAGAAAGGTTTACAAACTGATTGATGTAACTAGTTTACTTATTTAAGTGTTAAAACTACCTTCGGAAAACTAAAATGTAAAAATATGTTTTGTTGTCTTTCCGGACAGCAAACAATGACACGAGACTATTTAATCTTTAGTTAAATGTAAAGTTATCTATCGCTAAATTCATGTCTTGATTTGTAAGCGATAAACATTAGGTTTAAAATCATTAGTTAATGATTACATTAAAAGACAGCTGATTTGATATTCGATTTGCAAAACGGAAAACATGGCGCCTTGTTTCGATTGTTTAAATGTTCAGCTTAAGTAAAATTGATTAAGTGTTAAGAGCTAAGGTCTGTAAATAGTTAAGATTATTTAACAAGTTATAAACTACTGTAAAGTAGGCTATTTGTAGATCTCTAATGAATAAGTGTTATGACTTCGCAATGACGCGACACGACGCTATCTTTGTTATAAAATGGCGAGCTGTTGTGAAGCCCAGCCCATTATGTTTTAGACATTCAACGAGCACATTACAAAGTGCAGAAATAGGCAGTCTTGCTTGAAGCGTTATCCGATGCACTTAGTGTGCTGTTACTATTTTGTTAACTTCTATTTATTACTCAACAACGATAGGTGTTATGAAAAGTGTTATTCTGTAATAATTGTGATAATGTGATGGCGCTGTAGTTTCTTGCCCTTCTTCTATAAGCGTCTAGGGTTTTACGAACGTGGCGGTAAATTTACATTAGCATAGAGCACCTTCTTAGGGTCTATGCAGAATAAAGGATCTAGAATTATTCATAATCGGAACTTAGACGTGTTTCTATTACCTACCCCGTGAATAAGTCAGTTTGGTACAGCCTAAAAACTAGAAAGTCGCTTAGAAGAGAGTAGTCTTATCAGTTAAGGTTTTATCTGCTATGGTAGAACCCAGCCATGGAAATAGATTATCAGCACTGATGACGTCACAGCTTCAAAAAAACATGCTGTTACCGGGTGTCCCCCGACATATATAAGACATGTAGTGTGAAAGGGACAAATGGCTAAACGTGGTACCTCTCGCTCTGCTTGTTTTTTCTGTTTGAAGCGTTCCGTCCCTTTGGGTAGTAGGTATCATGATCTATGCCCTAGTATGACTTGGACTTAAGTGACGTACATGCTTGACTTTGACTGTGACAGACGATATTTAATAAAACTTGAAAAATTCTCAATACTTGACTCCGATAAATGCTCAAGACGTGCAACGCCAAAATACTCTCATGAGGAAAAAAGAAGAAGAATAGAAAAATAAGATTCTGTCTGTCAGGTCAGTCTGATTGATTGAAAAGGAGGACAGATCGAGGAGGAAATTCGTTTCAAAAATGGCGATCGGTGTTGATACGTCAAAATGGAAACCTAGACAATTAAGAGGAACTCCCGCTGCTCAGTTTCGTAATTATCTAGGTTTTGGAGTAGTTGGTTTTGGTATAGTGAGCGGTCTGATATTTCAGTAAGTATCTTTTTTGTGGAGCAACAAAGTTTGAGGTTATGTTGGAATTGTTTACCTATTTTTATTACTATCGTTTTCAGTTTTGCCAAACGAACTCAGAATATCAGAAAAGCCAGTGAAGGCCTTTATGAAGATCCTATAGAAGAAGTCGAAAGGAAACTTATGATCGCTAGCGGTCTCGCGAATAGAACTGGTGACAAGATCAGACAATTATTGGAAGAGGACAGTAGGCCCGATTTACCACATAAATAATGAACATAGGTAATAGGTAATGATAATTTAACTTATTTCTGTTGTTTAGTTGTAATAAAGATGTAAACTCAATAATTTTGTTTTATTTTACCAGTGGTGAATCAAGTTTGAGTGATGTGAGAAGCAAGTATTTCACTTGTAACTCTGCTATGGACGAGAGTCTATCAGAATTTCAAGAGACTAAGAAAAATTGCGCTGGACCTAAAACTACTGCAAAGAAGAATAGCAAATCTAGAAAAGCTCTAAAGAGGCCTCGAGGTCAGAAAGACATCCGAACAGCTTTACGGTCAAATAAAAATGAATTAAAATCATACTCTGAAGATTTTGATAAGGTATGTAAAATTGCTGGCATAGATGTTGACCCTGAACAGTTACAGCTAGCTATTGCCCTCTCGAAGTCACTACAAGAAACAGCATCAACTTCAAATGACCCTACTGAGTCACAAACCGTAACAACACAAGATAAAATAGGAAAAATAAGGACTACACTTCAAGAGTACGGATTCAAAGTACCTGAAGTAAAAATAGCAGGCAACACTCGCAGAATTCGAAAACATAGAAAGAATCACAAATTAATACAGACAAGTGAGGTTGAAAAGAAGGAAATTATTGCTGATAGATATTCCCAAGTTTTATTTCAAAACATAACACACTGTAGCTTGTATTGTTCAGACTTGGACAATACTGATATACCATTATATTACTTAGCTTCAAATGTTACATATGATGTATTGCGGATAAAAGATACATTTTATGTTGAAAACTTGATAGAAAAATCTACCAGCACAGGGTATTTGTTGCGAGATTGGTCTAAAATACCAGGAAGGCCGGAGAGCCCAAAGTTATTTGAACCAGCCAGTATGAATTTCAGTGAAATAGAATGTTCGCAAGAGGAACTAGAAATAATTCTTAGTGGTTCTCTAAAAAGTTGCAAAGACATTGTTAGTAAGAAAATGAAAGACTGTCTTAATAGTAATGATTGTAAATTAGTAACAGAAGGTAACATTAGTGTAAAACACATAAATATAGAAGAAATTTATAAAAATAATGCATATACATTGACTGAAGATGAAGAAGTTGAACTCATAGTACAGCCAATTTTGACAGTAAATAACCATAGAAGCTGTTCCCCAGATATATTTGATGATGATGCATCAGATATATGTGATGGTGGTACGAATTTAACTATACGAGAAAATAATTGCCTAGAAGTACAAAAAACAAATACTAACTTAGAAGTTATGGATCTTACGGGACCCATTTGTGAAAAATCTCATTCTAAACTGTACCCAAATGAAAGTGTAACAAATAGAATATCTAATGATATGGAATTAACAGACTGCATTCCAATTCAATCTGAAGATCAATGTGCAAAAGCAGAACCAACATCACAATTATCTCAAAAAACTAATGTAACAAAAAGAAGATCAAATGATTTAATGGAACTAACTGAATGTGTCGCAGGGTCATCAAAGCCTATACAAAATAATATTGATCTTACTCAAAGCCCTGATGTAATTGAAGAAAACACATTAAGAGATGAGATTGATTTCGACAAAGTCAATAAATGTATGCATTCTAAACCCAGTGAGAGTAATGTAGATTTGACAAAAAGTCCAGAAAATTATATTGATGATAAAGACAATAGAAACACAACAAAATTAATAGATCCAGACAGAGATCTCGAAAGAATGGACTTGACTCAATCTTCAAATACTAGCGATGAGTTGCCTTTCGTAAGCTTGACTGCTTCAAAAAACAAATCTTTAGATGATACTATAATTTTAGATATCAACGATTATGCTCCTACTAATAGAATAACAAATTCACAAAAGAAATTCACAAGAGAAGTAGAAGTACACATAGATTTAACAAATAATATTCAAAGAGATAATGAAGCTAGTATGCACAGTCAAAGTTTTTTCGAAGAATATAACCATGATCATTCAGATGGTGCAGAAAACCCAAAAGCTAGTAACTCCGGTATCATAACAAATAAAGAAAATCATGATAGAATAGACCTAACACAAAGTCCTCCAAGAAGTTCATCAAGAATAAACTATGACAGTTCCCGGGAATCAAAAGACAGCTTAGAAGAACATGACTCAAACACTCTTTCACAGCCTGAAAATAGTCAACGCAGCTGTTCTCAAATTATTATAGAACCAGTTCAACTTCAGTTATTATCAGTTGAATTTCAGCCATCAAATTCTCCTTTTAAAAATATTAGCAATGAAAATCTTACTACACCAAATGGACAATATGAAGATAATCTAATAGATGACATAGATTTAACCCAAAAATCGGATACAACTGAAGAATTATGTCAGACTCCTAAAACCGACAGTCTTAATAATCCAATGGTGCAAGATAACAATATAGATGAAACCAATGAAGATGATGACTTGCCTACTGGTACGAATTCACAAAGATGCAGCAGCCTTGGCAAAAAAGACGAAGTTTCTTTAGATTACGACAACCTTATCAATGATGCTAATGATGACCTGGTATATTCTGAAAACAATAACCCTGAATCTATTATTTATGAAAACCCTGATGTAAATGTTGTAAATTTTTCAAAAAGCAATAGTTTTTTATCAAACTGTAGTCAAAACTCAGTGTTTGAAATATCAGACAAAGAACTAGATTATTCTCTACATAAATCAAAATTAGAAATACCAGGAGTAAATTTTGCTTTTGGAGGAATATCTATTATGGACGAGCTATCAAATTCGGGAACTACAAATAAATCAACGGACACTGATAACAATTCTGTTGTAACTGAAGATGCAATTGAAATTTTCCCAGCAATCAATGTTAAGAATAGCAATAAACGTAACGAAATAAGTCCCGTAAAGCATAGAAGAATCACAGAAATAGCTACTCCTCAAAAACCATGCAGTAGCAACATGGTTACAGTAGTTACTCCTAAAAATTGTGAAATGATAATCAAAACTAATAATGTTACACCAATGATGGACTATGAATCAATGTCTACACCAGATATACATAACGAATTAGATAAATATGGCATCAAACCATTTAAACGGAAAAGAGGTAAGAAAATACAAAATAATACCATCTAGCATAGTTGCATGATCTAATTTCCCCCTGTCCTTGCTAGAGCGGGTACGAAAAAATGACAGTTTTATGGTTGAATTTTTTATTGTGTAAAAAGCTTGCGTTAGACTGCCATGTCGCCTGATGTTAAGCGATGATGCGGTCTATGATGGAACACGCTTGCCTAGAAGAAACCAATTCACTCGCGAGAAGACACCTAGATTGTAACTATTCAGGGGAACATCCATTCAAGCAGCACATTCCACAAGTGTAATTAAAGCATTTCGTATGGGGTTCTGGAATATTAACTATGAAACAGTGTCGCCTTTTCGTGCCTTTACCAAGTTAACATCACCCCAATCGGAGAATGAAAATGATGTTATAACTATTGAAATATTGAATGTTTCAGCTATACAACTGTTAACACACATATACAACCAAACCCATCCCATCGCTGAAACTGCTGATGAACTTGCTTCACCACCAAAAAGACACAAACCAAATGAAGACATCACATATCCTAAGAAACTTCTATCACCTAGAAAACTTCTTACATCTCCAAGAAAACCTTCAAAAGATACCGACAATGGTAATAGAAATATTCCAGATACTGATAAAGGAAAAGAAAATACTCAGAACAATAAAGAAGGAACTGATAATAATACAAGAAAAGGCAAAGGAAAAGGCAAAAGTAGTCTCACAAATACAAAAACAGATTTCCCAGAAAAAGTAGACAGTGGTAGTATAGAAAATACCCAAAATAGAAGTAAGGACATTGTTATAAATGAAGCTCTTACTATAAAAGAAATAGAATGCAGCCCTGAAGATTGGGTGTTTCAAAAGAGAGAGAAAGCTAAGGTAGTTTTATTCCTACTTCAAGGAAAGTCCACAATTCCAGATCTGAAATGCAGTTTGTTGCATTCTCAGTCCATTTTTAGGGTACCGTAACCAAAGGGTACAAACGGGACCCTATTACTAAGCCTACGATGTCTGTCTGTCTGTCCGTTTGTCTGTCCTACCTTGAAACAGCTGTATCTTTCGAACCGTAATAAAAAGCCAGCTGAAATTTTCACAGAATATGTAACGTTACGGCGGATTAACTAACAAATAATGAAAAAGCCAAAAAGTAAATACTAAAAGGGGGTCCCCTTACAACAAACGTATTTTGTTAACATATTTTGGTATTGGCTCTAATGTAAAAAGGGTAATACGTACAAGCGTCAAACTTGGCATGATTATAGTACACTCTAAAGTATAACAACAAATAATGGCCAAGTGCGAGTCGGTGACAAGTTTCTGTTCATTACCAAGCTATAACTGGTAATTTCGTTATTGAATTTTGTGGTGGCTCAGTGCACAGTGTCCCGACCCGCACTTCGCCGGTTTTTTTTTTCAGCATAATCAATGCTGAGTTCCATCACTCATCACTCCAAACAGACCTTAAGTTGTAACTTCTGAGCCTCAGTCATAGATAGGGTTACCAGATTACAGAAAAGACACTTAAAACCAGACACTTTAATTTTTAGAGATTTTCTTCAAAGTTCACGTTTTGCAGCATAATGAAAATGTGGCGGGTTTTTCATTTAATTTCTGGAATTCCGGATTCTAAAAGAAAAGCTTCACAGTTATATGATTATTAATGGGATATTAACCGTGATAGAGCTGTGAATGAATGATTATTAACGTGATATTTACCGTGATAAGGTTGTGTAAAGAGCCCCGTCCATGCACAACCTTATCACGGTAAATATCCCGTTGATAATCTTATTAATTCATAACTTTATCACGGTTAATATCCCATTAATAATCATAATAACTGTGTTTTTTTCTAATATCTATTTTTGTGTGGTTCAAATTTTGAGTGAATCTTTGTTTTGTTTGAATTTGAGAGACCGCAGGGAAACGCTACATGCAGGCCGCTACCAACAGGCCCTTTTGGATATTGATGGGGGAGGCCTAAGTCTAGCAGTGGATGAAATGTTTTTTTTTTTACATCGGACTAGGCTAACGTTTGACCACGATCTCGCCTGATGGGAAGCGATGATGCGGTCGAAGATGGAGCACGTTTGCCCATTAATAACCTATTGACCCTAGACTTGAACACTTCAAGATTGTAATGCTGCGGAAACACAGACAGGGGCATGGCATTCCATTGTTTTGCTGTTCATGATGATGATGAAATTTGAGTACTCAGTGCTCTTTATAAATTCCAGGTCCATTCTTGCCGAGTGCCTCTCCACATAGCTTTCTACAACTACATGTCAACACGGCGCGATCTTCGAGAAGCGATGCTATGCTACGAGCCTGTTGAGATAGACCTTATACACAAGGATTTGGTTGGATACGGGCATCGGTACGATCCTAAGGTAAAAAAATAGCACAGATTCCACAGTATTCAAAACTAGGTTAGCTTTGAACACTGTGGAATGCAGTCATAGTGACAAATAAATAAACTCTTTGTTGTTCACACTACAAATTACATACACACGATAAAACAGCTTAAGAGTCGATATGTCTTCAGCTCAAATTCAAGTTTTGCCTCTGCGCGAATCAGGGACAAAAATATGCTATCTACGCCTGCAGGAATATATACGCACGAAACGGCACCCGCCTCAGAACTAAATTACGGAAGCGACATATGCTAAAAACTTCAAGTTACTCAAGAACTATTTTAATTTTAAATAAAACGTATTTACATTAAATTACATTATACAAATAACCATTAGAATATGAATAAATAAATTGTTACGAACTTCCAGACGCGGAGAAAAAACTTAAAACGTGTTTTAGAAAGCCTGTTTTCGCCGAATTATTCTATCGAGAAAAGTTTCACCAATCATGTTTTCAAAATTACATTTAACTTACTTGTATACTTAGCTATTTATAACCAAAATATGAATTTGTTGCTGTTTGCCATAACCGCGTAAATTGATGCAACGCTACTCTAGTTCACGACATATAAACTCTTAAAAAACTAGTGCAACAATCGGCAGCCTTATCGTTTGACGTTTGTATCTGTGTGACTGTCTGTGGCATCGTAGCTCCCGAACAATTGAACCGATTATTATTATTAAGCACACCCTTTTTTTGAAAGTTTACTTGATCGAGTGTTCTTGAGCTATGATTCAAGAAAATCTGTTTAGCCAGTTCTTTTATATACTTGTATTGTTTCAGGATTTACTCAAATTCCTCGATAAGAAATGCATAACAGTGAAGACTACAGACAACGACGCAAGAAACAATAAGAGATGATCATAAGACTAAATACTACTATACAGACACTTCATCACTTCGATATACCTATAGTCGATATGACAACGCTGGAGGGAATGCAATACTGCCCAGGTCTCGATTTAATCGAAGGCTTTTTCGTAGTCCACAAACGCTAGGCATAATGGCCGATTATACTCCTCAGTCTTCTGTATAATCTGGCGGAGCGTGTGAATGTGGTCTACGGTGCTCCAGCCTTTACGGAAACCGGCTTGTTCGGGGGTCTGGAAGTCATCAAACCTGCTTTCGAGACGGTTCGTAATGACTCTGGAGAATAGCTTGTACACATGGCTCAGGAGTGAGATGGGTCTATAATTCTTCAATAAGGTGTTATCACCTTTTTTGAAGAAGAGCACCACCACACTCCTGTGCCATGCTTCAGGCGTAGTACCTTCGAGAATAACGGAATTAAATAACTTCTGGAGGACTAAAAGTACCGGTTTTCCACCCGCTCTCAGTAGTTCTGTCGTGATTCCGTCATCACCTGGCGCCTTGTTGTTCTTAAGCCCACTAGATGGACCGACGACATTGTGAGAGTCGCGGGCATCCAGTGGATGCAAAAGGCAGGCTGTCGTTCAGTGTGGAGGTTAAAGGGGGAGGCATATGTTCAGCAGTGGACGTCTTCTGGCTGATGATGATAAGACTAAATAGTTGAATCCACGAAGGCAGTGAACCATTTCTCTTAGGCAACGCCGAAGGTTTGGAAATTCAGGTTTGGTCCTATAGTAAAAGTTGTTTATAATGATTAGTATAACGGACCCCTTTCGGCTTAGCATACCATTTCCACGTAACCCTGTAATCCCAATTTTCATACCACTGGCTTTTCGGTGAAGGAAAATATCGTGAGGAAACCTGCATACGTACGGAGTAGAAATTCAATGTCGTATGTGAATCCACCAATCCGCACTGGGCCAGCGTGGTGGATATGGCCCAATCACCCTTTCGGGGATAGGCTAAAAGTCCAGCAGTGGACTGTTAAAAAAGCTAACTATAAAGTAATAGTAAACATGCAAAACAGGGCGGCAAGGTCGTTTGCAGCGTGAATTCAACTAAAAGCATCAAGCCTGATTTAGGCCAGATGCGTTCGCACCCATCACGTTAGCGATTAGGAAAGAGGGTGGGTCGAGTCTTCATGGATTCAACTATAAATATACAGTATACAATATACATGTGTTGTTAGATTATGTATTGTGGTATTGTACTTTTATTTTTGTGTAAATACAACTTTTATTCTATCCAAGCATTTTTATTTTATTTTTCCCTCGCAGTTTTATTAAACATGGCGTATCTATATCATTATAATTTTCAGGATTCCGTACTCAAAGGGTAAAAACGGGAGCCTATTACTAAGCTTACGATGTCTGTCTGTCCGTTCGTCCGTCCTACCTTTAAACGGCTGTATCTTTTGATCCGTTATAGATAGTAAGTTGTTCACAGAATCTGTAATTTTACGGCGAATTAACTAAGAAAAAAATAAAAAACAAAGGGTTGTCCCAATCCTGCAAACGTATTTTTTTTACGTATTTTTGTATTAGTCCTAATGTAAAAACGGTAATACGTACAGGCGTCAAACTTGGTATGATTATAGTATATACGCTAAAGTAAAAAAAAAATATCTTATAAATCATTGCCAAGTGCGAGTCGGTGACAAATGTATGTGCATTACAGTTATAATTCTGTTATTCTCGAGCGTCACAGTAGCAAAAATACCTAAGTGGCTGCCTAGCAATCGCTTCGACTATTTTAGAAGGCTCAGGTTAAGCCTGAAATGGTAATTCGGTTACCTGGACGACCTTATTGTATTTTGTGGTTGTACGGAACTCTCAGTGCGCGTGCCCGACTCGCACTTGGCTGGTTTTATTTGTTGATTATCGACCTATCATGTTCCCACTTCTGGGACACAAGCCTTTTCTCTGAGAGAGAGAGGATGGGCCATAATCCATTCTGGCCCAGTGCTATAAAATCTGATACAATTATTCTCGTCTCCGCTATAACTTCTCATTGAAGTGATTGGTTGATTCCAGCACGTCTCCGGATAGAACGGAAATGAGAAGGAAAATCTGTTACCAGGCGTTATGCGTGAACCTTGATTGAACATTCTTATTTAGATCAACGCGTCGAACTCCGCATCACAGTTGCTAACTGATTTTGACGTTTCGTTTATATGGGTGCAACTGGCTACAACAAAATTGTTACAAAAATGCATTGACAGCCAGAAATTTTAACAAAAAAAAACTTTTCTGTGGTTTATCACTAAAATGAAAATAACAAGTAAATGCTCAACTTTTATATAACAAACTTAAAATATATTCCATTACATTACATCACAATTTCAGATAACATTATAAACGCATTGGTTACAAAATTGTATAAAAACGTTTTGTAATTGAGAATCAAAAGTATTTCCTTATGCTAGAACCCGCAAGAGATCTATATGACAGCGTTCTAATAGTAAAAACATGCTGTACAACTGACAATAAAATATATCAAATGGGGATTGTCAATATTTTTTAGATTGTAATTACATAACCATTTCAAGCAACTTACTGATCAATATACATCAATTTTTATTAAAAAACTAGCCGCCCCAGCTTCGCACGGGTATAGATATATAGCCTATGTCACCCGGGGATAGTGTAGCTTCCCAACAGTGAAAGATTTTTTCAAATCGGTTCAGTAGTTTCGGAGCCTATTCAATGCAAACAAACAATCAAATCTTTCCTCTTTATAATATTACTAGCGGTCCGCCCCAGCTTCGCACGGGTATAGATTATAGCCTATGTCACCCGGGGATATTGTAGCTTCCCAACAGTGAAATATTTTTTCAAATCGGTTCATTAGTTTCGGAGCCTATTCAATGCAAACAAACAAACAAATATTTCCTCTTTATAATATTAGTATCTGACCTGACAGACGTTGTCCTGTCTTAGAACTGTCAAACACGCAAAGTTAAAATTGTAAATCTGATTTTTTTACACCTTGGGTTACATTATTGGAGTTTTAGTAAGGATCCCTATTTTTTTTTTTAAATATAATGTAGCCTATGTCACCCGGGGATAGTGTAGCTTCCCAACAGTGAAATAATTTTTCAAATCGGTTTAGTAGTTTCGAAGCCTATTCAATGCAAACAAACAAACAAACAATCAAACCTTTCCTCTTTATAATATTAGTATAGATTATAGTTTATAAGTATAGACTAGCTGACCCGACAGACGCTGTCCTGTCTTAGAACTGTCAAAAGAGCGAAATTAAAATGGTCGTTAAGTTTTCTGCAATTTTCCAATTTTCTACGCAATTTTCTTAATATTTCTTTCCATAATAACCTTCTACCAAGTATTAGAAAACACCCAAAAAAAGATGTTATGTCCTCAAGTTGTGGCGTGGCCAAGGTAATAAGGGATACATTTTTATATATTACTAGCGACCCGCCCGCCCGGCTTCGCTCGGGTGCAATTTACGTGCCAAGCCGGGGCGGGTCGATTGTTATATATATATAAACCTTCCGTGAAAAATTATCTAACTGGTGGTGAAAACCGTATCAAAATACGTTGCGTGGTTTAGGAGGAGTTAGCGGCCATACAGACATACAGACGCGGAAAGTGACTTTAATTTATACTATGTAGAGAAGAGAAGAGATATAGACTAGAGCAGAGGCTAATGTCATTTCTTCAACAGTCCGGCTTGCAGTAGAACTTGTCTCGTCGCGTTGTTGATGTGACGAAACCGGTCGGGACCCAGCTGAATGCCTCCATACCTGGAATATCAAACATGTTATTATGTATGGAAACCGAGCTGGTTTTCACACAATTTGTTTATACAGGGTTACGCGGAAAGACCTAAGAGACCGCAGGGACACGCTGGATGCAGGCCGCTTACATCCACTGCTGAACACAGGCTTCCCCTACGAGTATGTCAGTTTACTTACAACATAGATAAAAAAAACAATATTTCAGTGTACTTACTGTCTAGATACAATATTTCACTGTTCTTACAGCCTAGATACTTGCAAGCGTGAGGTCGCGGGTTCAAACCCCGGGCCCGTACCAATGAGCTCTTTGGAGCTTATGTACGGACTTTCATACCACTGACTTCTCGGTGAAGGAAAACATCGTGAGGAAACCTGCATACATACGAAGAAGGAATTCAATAGCATATGGGAATCCACCAATCCGCACTGGGCCAGCGTGGTGGATATTGCCCAATCACCCTTTCGGGGTAGGCTAAAAGTCCAGCAGTGGACTGTTAAAAGGCTGACTATGATGACAGCCTAGATACAATATTTCATTGTACTTACTGCTTAGATACAACAATTCAGTGTACTTACTGCCTAAATACAATACTTCACTGTACTTACAGCCTAGATACAATATTTCACTGTACTTACTGCCTAGATACAATATTTCAGTGTACTTACCATCTAGATACAACAACGAGCGCATTCTTTTGGTCCAGTATTTGCAACAGATGCAGCATTCGTCCGCCAGCGTGTGTTTCTCCATCGTCGTCGCAGTCTTGTAGTACGCTCTGTCCCTTGGAAGTCTTACGCTCTATGCGGTATGCGTACATATTGTGCGTTGCGTTTAGGATCTTCTTGTTTTGCCTTAGTTTAGCTAAGACGGCACTGAAAAAAAAAAATAAGTTTAAAATATTATACTATCACAGAACCCTACTGCGGCCTGCACTATCACAGACCAACACTGCCACATCCACCACATACTCAGCAACAGAGTTGTTTTCAATTGGATCAGGTTGCCGAGGAGGTGGTCGTTTTGAAATCAATAAATGCGTTTAAAAACAAACTGGACAGATGGATAAGAATGAAGAACATAATCTTATCAGATCGCATCAGGCCACTTCGCTCGAAGAACCGATAACCGATGGGGAAGAAAGGTTCTGGAGTGGAGACTACGAACCGGAAGACGCAGCGTAGGGAGGCCTCCCACTAGATGGACCGACGACATTGTGAGAGTCGCGGGCATCCAGTGGATGCAAAAGGCAGGCTGTCGTTCAGTGTGGAGGTTAAAGGGGGAGGCCTATGTTCAGCAGTGGACGTCTTCTGGCTGATGATGATGATGATGAATCTTATCACCTAAATACTAGATTTTGACACTGTGTGATGCTAGGCACATCAGCATAATGCTGCTCGCCTATCATCAAATAAATAAATAAATAAATATTTGCGCCTCATGGTTGCATACGCAAAAACCAAATGGCACCTTGAATTAAAAAGTATTAATTAAATTATTAATATTTATTCATTCTGGCATTCTTACGTCACATCTTCAAGGCTGTGGACTTCTGCTGCATGTCCTTGGAAGGAACTCTTCCTATCCATGATCACTTCTCCGTGTGTTATGTCTGGGCAGTTTATGTCTAACTAAAAATAAGAGAGATAAGAGTAAGCGGACCATACGAAATAATATTATACTATTAGAAACAACATACCCAAGTCTAAACATGACGAAAAAGAAACCAATGATTATAGGTCAATCTTTGTTTAACATACTACCCCCTTATTAATAAACCTGGAGTAGTCTTGGAATAGTTACGCTGTGTTTTGTCTTTTTTCCTCTTTAACATTTTGAACTCGATCGAAAAAGACAAAAGGCGGTGTAACTATTCCGAGGCTACTCTACGTTTATTAATTGGGGGGCCAGAGTTTATAAAGTCCATTACAAATGAAACAATTTTCCAATGCCGTTAAAATGGTTTTGTCAGACAGATCAATTTATACAGTCAAGGATAGAAAAAAATAACCATAGCTTTTAGAGCCTGATAAATAATTTCCCATATAATTTTATACTATCATTGTTTACTATAGCCTCTTTACAACTGAATATTGTTAATCCGTCGAATGTGTTACGCACCGCATTTCGGCGTAAGCGAAAAGTGCTCCGACGCGCGTATTGTGTGTAAGAAGATTTATACACAATACCAATGGTATATAATATTATGCACGTATTTAACACTTTTTTTAAAATTTTATTATCTGAAATATAGGTGAAATCCCCATTTTAGCCATAAAAAAACTCCTTCGCCCACTTTCGACAGGTTAATATGATTTTTGCCCATCAGTTTTCATTTTTGACTCCCAGCCACCATCGTTTTTGGCCACTATCACTCTACTCCAGGGGTTCCCAAACTTATTTTGTCTACTGCCCACTTTGAGAATAAATTATTTTTAACGCCCACATTTTTTCAAAACGAGGGTGCTAAAAAGAGAGAAATATCGAACCGAGTTTGAGCAATCTCTTAACTAATATGAGTTGCTGTTCACAAGTTGCAGTTGAGAGTCGAGAGCTCATGCAGTCGGTGTCTAAGAGGCCTCCTAGCTAAATGAAATTACATATCACCCCCCAAGCCTCTACACAACGCCCCCACTTTTTTCTGGGTCTCTTACCACCCCACTTTAGGCCTGCATCGCCCACAAGGGGGCGTTATCGCCCACTTTGGGAAAGGCTGCTCTACTCTGATGTTTGACAGATAACAATATTAGTTCCATTTCTACTGTTTTATGTAATTTTTTATTTTTTTTACAATGACATATTTTTTTTTTCTGTGCTAGCGCCTTTATTAACTAAACAAAATACAAGCTAAAACTAAAACTACAAATACAGTTAGACTGCCCATAGACCGTTGAAGGTCTAAAGACAATCCAAATGCTCAAGCCCACTACCAGTTGGCAGCGTACCCAGCATGCTGGCGGCATTACCACGTTGAATGTCATGTCATGGTATGCAGTCAAATCACCCCCACATAAATACACACACACCCCGTCACACGAACAATGTTGTATAATTACCAGCGCCAGGTCTAAGGACAGCACAGCAGCAGGTTTGTCTTCTTCTTTTTTCTCAGCATCAGGAGGTTTCATTGTTTGCAATATCTCTCGTATCTTCTCAACCCATTGAAATATCACGGTTTCACCCACATTCTCTCTGAAACACAACACCAACATACCAGGGTTACAAAGAATGGCAGTACTAAGACGAAAGGAGGTCATTGTACTTATAATTATAAGCAACTAGCTGCGCCCCGCGTTTTCACCCGCGTAGTGATGAAAAATGGTGATGATGCTAATGAAAAGTCGCCTATGTCCGTCTTTTGGTTCTAAGCTACCGCCCCACCAATTTTCAGCCAAATCGGTTTTGCTGTTCTTGAGTTATAAATAGTGTAACTAGCACGACTTTCTTTTATATCTTATTTATATGTAAGGGGAACACTCTCGAAGCCAAAAGAAGGTACCCATTGTCCAGAATTGTACCCATCATTATGAACCACTTTTATTATGGGACCAACCCTGAAATCGCGAAAAAAAATCAGCTGTTCCATACATTTTGTCAATGACAGTTTTCTATAGGTTTCTATAGGACCGGGCTGGTCCCATAGTAAAAGTTGTTCATAATGATGAGTACAATTACCTTCTTTTGGTTTCGAGAGTGTTCCCCTTATACCCATATATAGATTTTTACTGTGGGGCCAACCCTGATATTGTAAAAAATAAGTGGGCCACACACATTAGCCATGACTTGCTGAGCCTCTGTTTGATCGAGCTAATGTCAAAAAACATGTGGACATGGCTTGTAGAGTCCAGGCGTATGACCTTGATTGATGCGGCATTTTTGATATGCCTTTCAGCCACATCAAGCATTAGTTACCCTTACATGGTCAAAATGCCATTCATTTGAATCAAGCTTTTTGCTTCCTCTTTCTTTTTTAGAACAGCAAAACAATAAACAATGGACGCCATTCCTATTCTGTGTTTCCGCAGCATTGCAATCTCGGAGTGTTCAAGTCTAGGGTTAATAGGTTATTACCGGGCAAACATGCTCCATCTCAGGACTGGCCATATAGCGGGGCTTGCCGCAAGCCAGGTTGTAGGTAGGATAGGGGGTCTACAGTCTCGGGCTCCGGGTTTGTGGGGGAAGCCACCTGAGCCCTTCCGGCCCAGTCCAAACCTGCTCCATCTTCAGCCGCATCATCGCTTTTCATCAGGCGAGATCGCGGTCAAACGTTAGCCTAGTTCTATGTAAAACAAGATAAAAATAACAGATCTCGTATTCGGAACCTACTATCAGACTACACATTGAATACTGGGCAAGTATCAAGTACTGGGGCCTTACAACTACCTGTTTAGGTGATGCGAAAAGTTGCGCGATCGCAAACCATATCTCGGAATGTTAAGGTTAACATTCGCATGACCGTCAAAAATTGCCAAAATTATGCATCGCTTATTTTTTTGCGATGTGTCATTGTGCTGTGAGTCTGAACGTTATAGGGACAGCAGTGTCCCAGCAGAATCGGGGCGGGTGGCAATCCTACCTGGAGGCTTTAATAAACTATTTAATCTAAAGGGTTCAATATAAAATTCAACAGCAATTATAGATAGAATTTGATAGATACCTACAAATATACTTCATCCAATGCACTATGCAGCTGCCCTTTAGCCTTCCTATCCATCCATGGGGCTGATAACTCATACTTCGGAGGCGCTAAACTAGGATAATCTTCAGGCATAGTTACATACAAAATGACTTCGTTTTTGCCCTTCTCTATTACTATACTGTATGATCTGGATGCTTCACCCTCTGTCTTCCAGTCGTCAGCGTAGATAGCACTTAATGCTTCTACTTCTTCGGCCTATAAAATAGCATTGAAGTAAAACATAGCATGTAAACATCAGGTTAGATTTTCTAGAATGATAGTCACCTGTTTCGTCAAGTTGTCTGTATCCATTTTGTGTACAAGCAAGTTTAATCACTGCTCTCTGATAGAGTTATAAGCTCGAAAGAATTAATTTGAGATTTTCTGTTATTTAGTTTACGTTACTTTTATTCATCAAATCCAAATAAACCCATTCCATTCCGTTTGTTACATATTTGTAGATTTTCCACATTTCTATACACGTTCCGAATCACGCCAATGATGCAAAACAGCAGCAAGAAAGAAGTACCAACACGACACGACCGATGCGACGCGACGAAGACAGCGGCGGCACTTCCCTTCCTCAGTACTCTTGATAGGTACGGACGGACAGCCTGCACAGGTGTGCGCTGTGTGGTCAGCGTCACACGTTTTCGCGTCGGTCACGCCGCACGCCGCCGATGACGTTTTTTCATGTTGTTTTGGTTCTCATTTCATTAGTGTTTTGGCGTAGATTCGGAACGTGAACTATTTTTGACATTGACAATTTTGAATGATATTTTTTTTACTCTCTCATTCGAAGATTTTGGCGTCTCACGTCTTGTGCAATTACCAGTTTCAAGTATTGAAATATTTTCAAGTTATATGGTAAGGTAAGATAACGTCTTTGTAACGTTCCATGATCGTTACCTACTCCCAAATTCATGGCAAATGGCACATACGCTAGAAGCCAAACTTAACGAATAAAAAAGGTCACTACTATGACATAAACATTGTTGACAGAATGAAGGTGACTGACGTAATGTCAGTCAGTTTCATTCCGCTATGCAAAAAACAATTTTGTTCTAAGACAAAGGAAATTGTGTAAAAAACTACATTTTAAAAAGATTCGGGTATATAAATATCGAATTCTTTCTAGAAGGAATAGGCTATATATAGGACTCGAAATAAAAACTGGGTCATACGCGCAGTTGACTACAGTGAAAAAGTCGCTCAGAACTTAACCTTACAATCAAATCTTACAATCAGCTTGTTAGCCCGTCTTCAATCGGGTAAGTTTACGTGAGATGCCTTTTAAATGTGTTAATTGTGAAATCTGTCTCGACAAATAATGCTAATCGTTATTTGCCAATTGAATTATCATCAGGCCACTTGTGTTCTAAAACGCAGTGCAAGTGCGTTTCATATCCGTACTATCTGCGGATGTGGACGCGCGCCGTACTTACATTATAATATAATTGTGTTCTAAGCTCTTAAAGCATTCTGTAATCTTGGATCCTTCCGATCAAAAACTGTGTTTTAACGCCGGTACCACGTCATGTGAGACGGGACCTACTCCGATCTGCCGTTATCTTCGGGATCTCACACGACGTGGCCGTGCGGCTCTTGAGTACTGATCCTCATGCGTAGTTTCTTCGACGCATTTCAGGCTCCTACCCTCTACGTCAATTCTCCGACCACGTACGAGTCGCCACGCTGTCGTGACGCTACATCTACTTCCCTACTACTACGTCGGTCGTACTCCGGCCACGCACAAACTGCTGGAACTACTACGCGCAGACCGCACTCCGGTCACGCCTGAAAAGCTCACGAAGCCCCTCGTCGCTGCGCTGCCTGCTGACATCCTACGTGCCACGAGCCGCGTCGAGCCACGCGGCGATCGGCGCCCCAGCTCTTCAAGCTAAGTCTCAAAACAAGGGACCAACACGTTTTTTTATCGCCATCACCTTCCGAGTTCACACGACCCTCAGTCTCCTGTAAATTCATTCTTACTTTATTAAATTTTAACTTATACTATCTTAAACTCTTTCTTTTGGAACTCCTACCCACTGCTAGGTAGAACTTCACCAAGCTTCACTTGGTGAACGTTTCAGTGGCGCCCAGGTATTAAGCAGGAAGGTGGATAAAAAAGTGTTGATCTCTCTGGCGTGGTATATTCACGGCTCTTTCTCTGTAACCTTGTGTCCGTCTGTAGGTTGTATGGTAAAAACCGCCCTGTGCTGGTGCGGGAGCATTTGTTAGAATACCCAGCTGTAGTCTCCATGCATGTCGTAAGAGGCGACTAAGGAAGACAAAGGTTACACCTACAGAAGTAACGCCTTCTGTCCGCGTCTTAAACGCACTATAATATTTTTAACTCGAATTTCTTTTATTATAGTAGAATTAAAATCTTTCAGTACTTTTATACTCGCACTATCTTAAAATCTTGTTCTTTAAACTCAAACTTATTTACCAAAACTTACCACCCAACCTACACTCGGAACATCTAACTTGTATATGTAAAACTTTCTCTCACGGAAACTCACCCGATATCTCTCTAAAAATCCAGATCAAAACTCTCTTTGACGGATATCTCTCTAAAAACTAAAATCTAAACTCTTTTTGGCGTAGGAATATAAAATGGCTTACCCCACTTATAATTTTTATCGCATACTTAGTTAGCATACTTAAAATTTACTCGTACCTGACAATATCACTCGTTAAAATGACTCGCAGAACCATCTTTCACTATAAAACTTTTAAAAGAAAAATAAATACCTTCAACTTTACTAAAAACTAAAAAATATTTTACCACTATAGCTTCCCTCTGAAGAAAATCTAATTAATCTTGCATCTAAAACTTGATATGAACATCTAAAAATTAAAAAATACCTGACTTGAAAAAAAAACTTAGAAATATTTTTATTTACATATATCGTATAATATCTATTTATGTATGTCTATTAATATCAGAAATAGGGCGGTTAGTGTACTCTAAAACTGAAAGCCTTCACACTAAGAGCGGTTATTGCAAACTCTTTAAAAAAAAGCCTCTAAATTGCTAGGAGCGGTACTCGTGAACTCCATAAAAAAAAAGCCCAAAACACGAATATTAATTAAAATAATCTTTTGTATACTAGGTAATTCAAGTCAGTCGTCAATATAGCTATAGCAAACTAAACAATTAAAGTTTACTTATAGTTAACTCTATCGATACCTTAATAACTTCACTAGTCACCTAGACTACAATCGCTACCTACAATCTCTTGGTCCAAAACTTGTATACCACTACTTACTCTCTTTGACGTACTAACTAGCAAAATAGTTCCTTATTTTGTTAGCTTTTCTTTTATTTTGCTGCTTTTAAGTATTGTATCTAACATTCTTAACAGCAAAATGGAGAACCCACCGGTATTCTTGCCGTCTGTATAGGTGCCACTAAAGCATTTATACAGCGATACCGGACTCTTCACAGTACGCCACAAGTCTTATTGGGAACTTCAGACCATAGCATCCTGATTAAATTAATTTTACACTCGAGCCTACTTAATGTTAACATATTAGACTCAACCCTGGACGGGGAAGGTGTAAATTATAACTAGGATGCTAGAGAGGTCAGCGAATTTTCTTGAGCAAAAATTCTTAACTGAAAAAGGGGGTATGTAACGTTCCATGATCGTTACCTACTCCCAAATTCATGGCAAATGGCACATACGCTAGAAGCCAAACTTAACGAATAAAAAAGGTCACTACTATGACATAAACATTGTTGACAGAATGAAGGTGACTGACGTAATGTCAGTCAGTTTCATTCCGCTATGCAAAAAACAATTTTGTTCTAAGACAAAGGAAATTGTGTAAAAAACTACATTTTAAAAAGATTCGGGTATATAAATATCGAATTCTTTCTAGAAGGAATAGGCTATATATAGGACTCGAAATAAAAACTGGGTCATACGCGCAGTTGACTACAGTGAAAAAGTCGCTCAGAACTTAACCTTACAATCAAATCTTACAATCAGCTTGTTAGCCCGTCTTCAATCGGGTAAGTTTACGTGAGATGCCTTTTAAATGTGTTAATTGTGAAATCTGTCTCGACAAATAATGCTAATCGTTATTTGCCAATTGAATTATCATCAGGCCACTTGTGTTCTAAAACGCAGTGCAAGTGCGTTTCATATCCGTACTATCTGCGGATGTGGACGCGCGCCGTACTTACATTATAATATAATTGTGTTCTAAGCTCTTAAAGCATTCTGTAATCTTGGATCCTTCCGATCAAAAACTGTGTTTTAACGCCGGTACCACGTCATGTGAGACGGGACCTACTCCGATCTGCCGTTATCTTCGGGATCTCACACGACGTGGCCGTGCGGCTCTTGAGTACTGATCCTCATGCGTAGTTTCTTCGACGCATTTCAGGCTCCTACCCTCTACGTCAATTCTCCGACCACGTACGAGTCGCCACGCTGTCGTGACGCTACATCTACTTCCCTACTACTACGTCGGTCGTACTCCGGCCACGCACAAACTGCTGGAACTACTACGCGCAGACCGCACTCCGGTCACGCCTGAAAAGCTCACGAAGCCCCTCGTCGCTGCGCTGCCTGCTGACATCCTACGTGCCACGAGCCGCGTCGAGCCACGCGGCGATCGGCGCCCCAGCTCTTCAAGCTAAGTCTCAAAACAAGGGACCAACACGTTTTTTTATCGCCATCACCTTCCGAGTTCACACGACCCTCAGTCTCCTGTAAATTCATTCTTACTTTATTAAATTTTAACTTATACTATCTTAAACTCTTTCTTTTGAAACTCCTACCCACTGCTAGGTAGAACTTCACCAAGCTTCACTTGGTGAACGTTTCATCTTTGATAATAATATGTAATTATTATAGTTTGGGTCAGCATCAAACTCGAGTTAGTAGCGAAAAAATTCTGCCGAAAACTGAAGGGGGCGAGGTAAACCCGTATTGTGTACACTGACATAATTATACGTAACTTACTATATAGTTTTAGAAATGCACACTTCTTTACTGAGCGGCACACAAATGCAAACGATATGCTCAAATTGTAAACGAATGGACGACCAAGGTGTAAGTGATAAAGGGGAAAACAGTGTAGTAATAATGATGCCATTTATTTATTTTGTCTGAGGATATCGTCAACAAGTCTTATTCACATTTAGAACCGGCCAAGTTTAAGTCAGGTACCTAGGGGTAGTTAAGTTATAGACTAATAACCCTACTCTTGATTTACTTTATGTACCGCTGCGGCGGTGATGGGTTACCCTCGATAGAGGCAAACATCCAGCTGAATATTGCATAGTAAAATAAAATTACTCAAGCTGATGATAATGATTTCCCTAAATACCTACCTACCTACATTACAGGCTTGGCTGCAATAAATCCGAATTGGAATGAAATCGGCCGGTATTTGGCGTGTGTAATCGCATAGACTGTATGCAAATGAGTCCGACCAAGTTATCTAAAAGTTGAGTTGGCGCTAGCATCGTATTTTTTCAACTAACCCGACAGGGGCAGCCAACCCTAGACAGTGTTGTTCCTATATTCTGCCCACTCTATAAATAAGTTGGTCGATCTGTAATAGATATTTTATGGAAATGCGTCGCAGCGGTAGCCGGAAACTTTATAATTTCATACATTTGCCTTGATACGGGCATATTATGAGGTATTGCTCACATTCCCGCCTACTTCGCACGATATTTCTTTTGAATCGAGATGTAATTAATGCTTTGTATGCTGGACATTTTGTCAAGCCTGTGTTTATAAATCTGCATTTGCAGTGTACCTATGAATTACGGGGTACTCTAGGTATATAGTCCTCAAGTATCGTAGAGAGAATATTTATTATAGTACCTACTTTCTACATCACGGTGGGTTACTATAATCTAATAAACCGGCCAAGTGCGAGTCGGGCTCGCACATTGAGGGTTCCGTACCACCAAAAAATACAATAAGGTTGTCTAAGTAACCGAATTACCAGTTATTATAACGCCTCACAATCGTCGGAGTAATTTGCTACGCAGTTTTCTACAGGCGCTCGAGTATAATAACTTGGTAATGAACAGAAATTTGTCACCGACTGATACGATATGAAACGCAAGAATAACCATAATATAGGCTTTAATTCAATAAAATTTGTAGTATGAATGAAGGCATCACATTTGACACTTTTATAAACTTGTTATGAAAGAGTTCGTAACACCACATTCACCCCCCGTCAGATAACATAGTCCTGGAAGTGGACTGGAGCCCTTCTCTCTCTTGACGAGCGACGAGGAGCCGGCGCTGTTTCACGCTGTTCAGTATGCTCGTTCGATGATTCACGAGTTTGAACAATTGATGTCTCTGCTTCATCCTCAGCATCCTCGAAGTGATCTTCAGACTCAGATTGATCACTTTGCATCTCTAGCTCTCGAGGTGGGAGAGGAGCAAGCTGTCTGTTTGATACTGTAGTTTCGCGGCCATCCTGTAATCTTACGTAAGAGTAAGATGGATTGGCTTCCAAAAGCTCCACTTCTTCTACATCGGAATCGTATTTAGATTTCTTTAGATTATTTCGCATTAGTATAGGACCTGACTCTAGGAGGTACGTTGGTAGCGAATCCCCGTTAGGCGTGCGCCGAAGGTGATTAAATAACCTTTCATGAGGTGTGACATTGGTTGCTGTGCATAGCAATGATCGGATGGAGTGCAGTGCTGATGATAAGACTTGCTCCCAACAAACTGTGTCAAGATTCATGGTCCTTAAAAATAGCTTGACTGTTTTCCATAAAGTTCCGTTGAGGCGTTCTACTTGCCCATTTCCTTGGGGATTATAAGATGTAGTTCGACTACATGCTACACCATTAGATATTAAATATGTTCGTAATTCATTCGACATGAAGGCAGTTCCACGATCAGAGTGTATGTACTGTGGTGCTCCAAACATTTTGAATAGGTCTTTTAAACAATTTATAACGGTGCCAGCGGACAGGTCTTTACATGGGTAAGCAAATGGGAACCGTGAAAATTCATCTATAATCGTCAGGATATAACGATTATTAGTTTTAGTAGGCAAAGGCCCCTTAAAGTCAATATTTAATCTTTCAAATGGTGCAGTTGCTTTTATAAGAGTTCCATGCTTCTTTGCAAACCTTGGTTTAATTTCTGCGCAAATGCGACACTCTGTTGTCATTTTCTTGATGTCTTCTACTGAGTAAGGCATATTTTTAGATCGTATCCAGTGCGTCATTCTTATTATGCCAGGGTGACCTAAGACATCATGTAACTCCTTCAATTTATTTTTGGTGATGTTTGAGCATACACGAGAAAGAGTATCAGCTGTGACATTCTCTTTGCCTGGACGATAGACTATGTCATATTTATAACTTGATAGTTCAAGTCGCCACCGTTCGATCTTCTCGTTTTTAATTTTGCTGTTTTGTGATTGGTTAAACATAAATGAGACAGACCTTTGATCGGTTATTAGTAAAAAATGTCTTCCGACAAGGTAGTGTCGCCACTTTCTCAAAGCTTCAACGACAGCACTTGCTTCCTTTTCAATTGAAGAATGTCGACGTTCGGAGTCATTCAATGAGCGAGAAAAGAACGCCACTGGGCGGCTGTTTTGGGAAAGAGAAGCCGCAATAGAATGTTCTGAAGCATCCGTCTCTACAGTGAATATGGCATTCTGATCAATGATAGTTAGAGCTGATTTCATTATATCAGTCTTTAGTTTTTGGAAACAGGCAATCACGTTTTGTTGCAAAGGGAATCCAGAGACCGTTGTCAAAGGGTTGACTTTTTCTGAAAAGTTTTTTATCCATTTTGCGTAATGGGCGAACATGCCGAGAGCTCGTTTAAGAGATTTCATATCTGTAGGGAATGGTAATTTCATCAGAGGGTCTAGGCGTTCTTTGTCTGGACGGATAGTGTTACCTTCAATAGTGTAACCAAGAAGTGTAATAGAATTTTGTCCATATATACATTTGTCTTCGTTTAGTGTAAGATGATATTTTCTCACAATCTCCCTGAATCGTTCTAGGTTGTGATCATGCTCTTCTATTGTTTTTCCACATATAGTGACGTCATCAAGGTATGCAAATGTACCTGTCAGCTTCTCTTTATTGATGATGTAGTGTAAGGTTCTTTGAAATGCGGCAACTCCATTTGTAACCCCAAATGGAATACGTGTAAATTGGTACAAGTTACCGCATGCTTCGAAAGCCGTGTATTTTTTTTCGCTTGACAGGATAGGCACTTGATGATATGCACTCCGTAAGTCGATTTGGCTAAAAAAGTTATGTTGTGCTACCTTCGATACTATCGATTCAATCAGAGTAATCAACGACCAGGCGTTTGCGGTGTGTTGTGCCTCCAGTAACTAGGACTTGAGCTCTCCAAGGTGAGTTAGATGGTTCGATAACATTATCTTCCAAGAGTTTGCAGATTTCTTCGTTGATAAATTGATTATCAGCTTCAGAATGTTTTCTTGATTTAATAGCAATCGGCTTGACTTTAGATGATAAATTGGCAAACAGTGGCACTGGCGGTACCATGGCTTCCATAACATTGCAGATTTTGAGTGGTTTTGCTTGACCCCCAAATTCAATTTCCAGAGATGAATGCTCGCTCAAAATATCATGGCCAATAATCACGTCAGCGCATAAGTCTTCAAGGATATATAATTTCCGTTTATAGCTATGCTTGTTTATGTTGATATTGGCATAACAGAATCCATTAACGTTTGAAGTACTTCTCTTGGATGCCAATAGTATAATCTCATTCCACGGATATTTTTTTAACTTGAGTTGTTGAGCAAATTCCTTGTTGATAAAGCTTGTTGAGCTTCCGCTGTCAATTAATGCGTCAGCTTTATAACCGTTTATAGTTATTGCTATTGTAGCTTTTCTTACACTTGCTGGAGATGCAGCTGATTGCATTGCTAATGCACTTGATTCTAAACTAGCAGTAGATTGTGATCGACATACTTTCGAAAAATGACCCCTTTTCTGGCAGTTTGAGCATGTGGCGTGAAACGCTGGACACTTCGTACGTTGATGTACGTTTCCACCACAAAAATAGCATCGTTTGCGTTGCGTTGATGGTGATGGACGAACCACAGCGACATCGGTTTGGTTGAGACCCGGTGATGTGTAAGTATCGTTAGATTTAAAATCATCGGCATTCTTCTCTGCCATTTCGAGTGAAGTCGCTTGATTGAGTGCGTCTTCTAAATTTATATTTAAATTTTCTAGTAGCCTCTGACGTATCTTTTGAGAATTAATTCCGGCAATAAACGCGTCGCGTACATACTCGTTTCTGTATTCCTCGGCGCTTACAGAATTAAAGTTGCAGTCATAAGCTAGCTGCTGCAATGTGCGTAAATAATCCGCTACTGACTCATCAGCTTTTTGCTTAGTTGAAGTGAGCATAAATCTCGCATGAACCTCGTTTTTTGATTGCAGGTAGGTTTTATCCAAAATAATTAAAGCTTTCGAATAACTTTTAGCCTCTCTTATATAACAGTATACGGTGGGAGACACATTGTTAAGCAGTATTTTTAATTTAGTACTTTCGGATACCTCTGCATTATTGGTTTCTACAAGGTAGTTCTGGAACGTTTCTTTCCAATAGCGATATTTCAAGTCTGCCGCTGGAGTACCTGGATCGATGTCAAATTTTTCTGGCCTTAACAGCCGCTCGATAGAAGTCATCGCTAGTACTATTCAAGTACTTTCTGTGGAGAGAAGGTACATCAAGTACCTTGATTCACAATTTACCTACGTTTTTATTATTGAATTAAATTGATACGATATGAAACGCAAGAATAACCATAATATAGGCTTTAATTCAATAAAATTTGTAGTATGAATGAAGGCATCACATTTGACACTTTTATAAACTTGTTATGAAAGAGTTCGTAACACCACACCGACTCACACTTGGCCATTATTATTGCTGTTATACTTTAAGCTGTGTACTATAATCATGCCAAGTTTGACGCTTGTACGGATTACCGTTTTTACTTTAGAGCTAATACAAAAAAATACGTTTGTTAAAGGTTTGTTGAATCGACCCCCTTTTTTCGTTTATTACTTTTTGACTTTTTTTATTATTTGTTAGTTAAGATTTATTTGTTATCAGATGCCGTACCGTTACATATTCTGTGAAAATTTCAACTGTAGGTATATCTATTACGGAAAGTTCAAATTATTTATATATTATATCATAGAGTACCCGGGTATGTCCTAAAACTGCGACCAGAACCACCGGAAGATGGGCAGCAGCGTCCTATTAGTACACGGTGAACCTACTGCGACCCCCAAGCCGCCTGCCAAGCGTGGGGATTATGGCAACACCCCTACGAGGGAGGCCTTTGTTCAGCAGTGGACGTTAACGGGCTGATGATGTGATGTGATATCATAGAGTGGCCAGCAGTGCAGTCATTGCGTAACAAGGCTTGTATAGTCTTTTACTCAAACAATGCGAGTACCTAATCTAAATAAAAGTAGGTATTTAAGAACTTATTCCATTGATCAGTCGATTGTCGTTGGGGACGATACTCTCGAAGCTGTTGACCATTACACCTATCTTAGACAGATTGTTCAGTTAGGTAAGTCCAACTTAGGCAAAGAGGTCGCCCGAAGAATCCAACACGGATGTGCAGCGCTCGGGAAATTGCGTGACATCTTCTCGGCCAAGATACCACAGTGCCTCAAGACGAGGGTCTTTGACCAGTGTCTTGCCAGTGATGACATATGGTACTGAGACGTGGTCCTTAACTGTTGGCCTTTTGGAAAAACTCACAGTCACTCAGCGGGCAATGGATAGAGCTAGCTCGGAGTTTCTTTGCGCGATAGAATCCGAACCGTGGATATTCGCCAATGAACCAGAGTCACCGACATAGCTGTTAAAATTTGCAAGTTGAAGTGGCAATGGGCAGGCCACAACGCTCGAAGAACCGATAACCGATGTTGAAGAAAGGTTCTTGAGTGGAGACCACGAACCGGAAGATGAGGCGTAGGGAGGCCTCCCACTAGATGGACCGACGACATTGTGAGAGTCGCGGGCATCCAGTGGACGCAAAAGGCAGACTGTCGTTCAGTGTGGAGGTTAAAGGGGGAGGCCAGAAAATCTTTTTGCACTGAATTTTTTTTGAAAAAAAACTCGACAATTCGACTTGCAAGTTCCTCATTTTTCAAGCGTGAAATAATTTGGTATTGTAAAGCCTTGTGCACAAATATCTCTTAATTTGGTAAGTAAATACAAATTTTAGTTGGTTGTTAGGTAGGTATTTGATTAGGCGAGATGTAGATGTAAGTACCTACTAGTGTCTAAATCGGTCCGTCAATAAAATGCATATTTTTTTAATAATTTGGTTTATTTTTATGAGCCTTGCCTTTACATTGTTAAGTACTAACTCATATCATAAATATTATATGGCTTGGATAGGGGTTTCAACTTTCTAAATGTTTACTTTTGATATTCTTATAATTATTTAATTATTTTACTTACAATGACACTTATGTAATTAATTACATTTAAATAGGTACTTACAAGTCTTACAATGTAAAATATCGTACGCTATGGAAAATATTTTATTGATGGGTAACAACTTCTTATCATATAAATTTTGGAATGATTGAAAAATAGGAATGATTGAAAATACACAATATAGGGTAAATAGGTAATTATTTATTATATCTAACTAGAAGTAGTTTATAATTTTTGTACACAACGTTAATGAATATTTAAATAAATAATTTCTTACTAGAATATCACAGAATCATAAATTATGACATGTTAAGTATATAGGCACCTATCTAAAATTATTTTTACAATATTTTACAAATACATACATACGTACTTAATTGCTTAATCTATTTATTTCCCAAACTATTACTCTATATTTTTACTACGTAGTACATATTTATTTAGGCATGGATAAATTATGGACACAAAGATGATCTAATTAATTTATGGCAACTCTTATTATTACAGTTTACCTAATTACACAATTTGTACACGAGGTCTTATAGCCAATACGTATGTATTTATGTCTACATGTCTACAGTTATAGTTTAAACTTGTACCTAGATCCCCCTTTTTATTAATGCATAATTATATAGGTGTGTAGGTACCTTTTTTGTAGAGACATTTTAGAACGCTTATAGATAGCACGTTTTAGAACGAGTTAGAGAGAGCGAGACAAAGCTCAACTGAGGTTGTGCTAAGTCCCTTGGAGTTTCTAAATAACATAGATTTTCTTGTCGAGCATTTGTGTATATATAAATGAGGGTAGGTACTGTTTAATTTCCCGCCTTAATTTCGGGACTGCTAGATTCAACAAAGCAGTCATTAGAAACGCTCTGCGTAGAGCAGTAACTGGCTGGAGAACTCCTGTTACTGAAATCTTTTTCTCGACTGTACTCTATCATACTCCCACTAGGCTGCCTGAGGAAATTTTGAAACCCAACCGGCGCTACATGCGGTAACTTATCAGGTTTTTTTAATAACTCCTCGATAGAATAAGGATTCTTCTTCTTTTCCTTTTCTTTTTGCTCGTCTTCGTCCGGTCTATCAGTGCTGTCATCGCTGGCTTCCACAGAAATGTGCTCTGATTCTGTCTTCACTTCGTCTGTGGTGATTCTCAAGAAATCGTTATTGATGTTTGCGAAAGGGGTGAAATTTTTAGCGTCTGCATGGTATGGCATCATAATTCTCTGCCAGGGTGATATCGGGTAGGGTTTGAGTAGTCCTTGAGCTTGTACTTGGTTGGCGAGGAGCCATGATGTGGCCAACCTTCGGTCGTAGAGGTGCGCGTCTGCAGACGAAGGTGGGGGCACGCGAATGCCCGAGTGTACGAAGTAAGGGGGGTTTTGTGGGGGTGTTGGCGGAAGAGACGTCTTGAGAGACATGTAATCTATGAGGTTTGGAAGCTCCGGCTGCGGATACGGTTCTGAAAATAAAGAAAAGTACTGCTGTAACTCTAGATAGGTCTAGGTAAGTATTTTTTGCATGGTGGGTAGAGACACTACCTAGATTTTTAGGTATACGTATCTCATATGATAATATAAATAGTATTAAAACATAAAATTTAAAGTATAATGTAAATTCATATAATACGGTGGTAGGTAGTAGGTACTAAGGCATACCACAGCCAAGAAATTTGATGAATAGGTATTTAGCAAATCTATTGCTGTCCCCTGACCTCAAGCCTCTCCCAGTAGAGCGCAATAGTGACAACTGCAGCTCGGATCGATTATACCTACGAAAAGTAGACAAAATCATCGTCTCGTATTTTTCTGTTTCCTCATTCAAAACTAAGCCGATTTCATTATTTACGTCTGAACATAGCGGTAAAAAAATATATTTTTTTGGTATATTTAAAGGCTCATTATTCTTATAGTAGTTAACTTATAAGGAAAAATAAATGATAGAAGCATGACAATGGGGGAGATAAATTTTATGTAAAAAAATTACAGATCTAGTGGTATTATCCAGGGAGGAAACACGAGAATACGTTTGTATGGACAGAACGCTGCCCGTGAGCTCACTTAATAAGAGAGCAACCCTGAAATAGCAAAAAAGAACAGCTGTTTCACACACTTTTTTTAAATCTCTACATAGTATAAATTGAAGTTGCTTTCCGCGTCTGTCTGTCTGTCTGTATGTCTGCATGGCCGCTAACTCCTCCTAAACCACGCAACGGATTTTGATGCGGTTTTCACCATCAGTTAGATACATTTTCAAGGAAGGTTTTTATATATAACTAGCGACCCGCCCCGGCTTCGCAAGTAAATTACACCCGTGCGAAGCCGGGCGGGCGGGTCGCTAGTACAACTATAAATCTATGAAATACCTGATATATTTTCGTAATTTCTAGGTCGGTCAAGTAGTAAAAGTTGTTCTTACAATGACCTTCCATTCGTCTTAGTATCACCGTTCTGTATAGCCCTGTATAATAGGAGTATAGTTGATTGAATCAGGTGTCACTTTGCGGAGGTTAAAATTAGCATCACAAATATTTATAGAGAAAAATAATTTATCCCAAAATCCTTATTGAACTCGAAATGACGAAGAAGCGGAATTACACTAGAGATTCGTCATAAATACCTATACTTACAAATAAATAGGAGTATACTTTATACTTTGTTTTTTTATTGGACAAGAAACAGTTAGATTGCCCAGACCGTTGAAGTGGTTATATTATCTTTGCCATTGAAGGTCTAAAGACAATCCAAATGCTCAAGCCCACTACCCAGTTGGCAGCGTACCCAGCATGCTGGTGGCATTATCATGCTGAATGGCAATGCTTATGCGTTGAGCCAGAAACACGCCAACCTTTTGGTGACGCGTCGTATTAACCAAGCGCTCGGAAAGATTTCTGAAAATGAGGTGAGATCCCGGTCCCCAAGGGTCCAAATTAGAATTACTACCTATTTCTATGGGACCAATATTTAAAAATACATTTCTGAATATACCTAGGTAGGTATAAATAAGTACATACATGTATAGCTACCATAATACAATGCAATGATAGCACAATCATGTCACCTTTAACAGGTGTAGGGATTGAAATAGTGTTGTAAATAAAATTCAACCAGTAGGCATTACAAATTGGTTAAAAATGTGGTAAAGAATTATTCCCCTCTTAACATTTAAGTAAGAAAATGTACGTAGGTACCAATTGGTAAAGCAGGTGCCGGAAATAGATAGTAGTTTAACTGAGTTTAAATTAATTGATGTTTATTAGAATTACACGTTTTAGGGACATTTTTCTAATGTTCAAATTAAGGTAATAGAATTAAAAACGACAAATGATAACACCTGCTCTATGTCACGGAGTAGGCTGGAAGGATCAGCTAAGTACCAGCTTGGGGCGTTGGAGTCTATTAAGAAACGTGTCAAAGGGCTCAACAGCAACGAATCCCTAGTTCAGACAAGGCTTCTTAGTCTTGGGCTTGTTGTTGTTTTAGCGCTAAGTTGCTATAATCTATCGGTTTTTTATCGGATACATTTCAGAGTGTGCATCGGATCTGCACTTTGATCTGCATGATCTAATAATCCATCCTGCCCTTTTTTCAATCGGATTGCAAGAGTGGACACGAATAATCGACACCGCTTCATGGTTGATATTCCGAAAACCCGTACGAAGCTCTTTGATTCCCGTTTTATTGTGCGAACTGTTAGTCTGTGGCATGAGCTGCCTGAATAGGTGTTGCCCGATAGCATAGATACACATAATTATATACTAGCCGACAACATATTTACAATCTGGGGAGTGCCTTCAAATCACAAGTGAATTGGTTTCTTCTAGGCAAACGTGCTCCATCATAGACCGCATCATCGCTCAACAAGTAATCAGGTAAGTTAGCGGGCAAATACAAGCCTATTAACTGATTCAAAAAAAGTGGCTCTGAAAAGGTTTTCAGGGTTGGAAATATAGTTAAAACAGTTCATAATGATGGATATTATGGTCTTCTTTCGATTTAATACACGTAACACCGTGCGTTGACCAAATATGCCAGGAGCCTCTATAGTAACGATATGGTAGACACACTCACCATGTCCGACCCTGTCATCGTCACTCCACGCCAGCCCACTGTTCCTCAGTATCCTGTTGACGGAAGACACTGAGGGTATGGAGTGGGGCTCACAAACTCTCGCGTTCAGCAGTCGCTCTCTGATCTCCCACGCGAACATACCAGGGTTCTCCTGCTTCAGTCGAAGTATCTTCTTCACGACAGTTGGAGTTGCGACTTGCTGGAAAGAAGAGAAGAGTAGGTTAGTGACAAAGAAAAAGTTACGAGATTTTTACTTGACTGCTCAAGTGGAAGTGTTTGGACGTAAGTACTAGCTGCGCCCCGCGGTTACACCCGCGTAGTGATGAAAAATGGTGATGGTGATGATGAAAAGTAGCCTCTGTAACTCTCTGGCTCTTGAACTATACCCATGCAAAAAATCAGGTCGATCCGTTGTTCCGTTGCAGCGTAAAAGAGGAACAAACATCCATACATCTATACATACAAACTTTCGCGTTATTTTTTTTTTACGTCGGACTAGGCTTACGTTTGACCGCTATCTCGCCTGATGGGAAGCGATGATGCGGTCGAAGATGGAGCACGTTTGCCCTGTAAAGTAGGATTATTTTTGTGTGCTTCTATTATCTCCTATCATTACCTCCTGGCTTGACCGATTTTGTGTCGTTAGATTCCTCTTTATGTTTGAAGTGGTATCATCAACATCATCAATCAGAAGACGTCCACTGAACATGGGATCCCCCTTAAAACTCCTCACCGAACGACAGCTTTCCATCTGCATCCACTGGATGCCCGCGACTCTCACGATGTTGTTGGTACAACTACTGGGAGGTCTACCTAAGCTGCGTTTTCCAGTTCATGGTCTCCACTCAAGAACCTTATTTTCTTTTCCCCAACGGTTATGGTTTCTTCGAGTGATATGGCCTACCCTTTGCTACTGGAACATGAAATTAAGAACAGCTATGTCGATGTCGATTTTTGGAGTTGGCTAAAAACTAAACTACCCACAAAACTAAACTAAACTACCAAAAATAATTAGCATTTTCAATTTCGTACTTTATTAACAAACAAAAGTGGAACTAATTATTATGTCTAACGATAACATGAGAAAAATCGCGAAAAAAATATCAGCTGTTCCATATGTAGGTACATTTTGTCGAGTGGCAATGACCGTTTTCAATGGAACAGCTGATAGTTTTTCGCGATTTCATGATTGTTGCTCCCATAGTAAAAGTTGTTCACAATGATGGGTACTGACCCCCATTGGGGGCCGTCCATTAATCACTTGATGTTTTTTTTTGCATTTTTGAACCCCCCTTGGTGAGGTTTAATACTATTGTTTGTGTATTGATTGTTATATTTCGTGATTTTTGCTAAACCCCCTCACCCCCCCTTTCAAGCTTCACGTGATTAATGGACGGTCCCTTTTGGCTTAGTATACCCTTTCCGCGTAACCCAGTATAGTTGTGTCACGAATCCTTCTAACACTAGTCACGATATGACTTTCACACTTCATCACCCATTGCTGCAAAACGATTCGCAGTAAGAAAACTGTATTATCATCGATGACAGTATTAAATCGTCATTAGCCACAGGTCCGCTAGTGTGAAACCATGGTTCATACTTTCTACGCTACTTCCAGTTATAATAAACACGTAACTGTGGATTACGAAGGTGGTATATAAGTTAGCTACAATCTGCAGAAGTGGACAATTGAAAGTGAAGGCCTAAGAATATTTCTACAATTAAGTTATCTCCAGCTACATTCATAATTATTATCTCGAATGTCGAAAAATGTTTAGGTTTAAGCCGTCAAGGCTCCCAATTGTCGTAAAATTCTAAGGCCTTGCATTAATACTCTCAATTATTGAGTGCGTTGATAGCTAACGCCTAAAAATGTTTAGACAATTGAGAGCCTTGACGGAAAAGTTCTAATAATTTTTCGACAATTGAGAGCCTTGACGGCAAATCGCTAAGAAGTTTTCGATAAGTGACAGTCTTTACGGCAAAGTGCAAATATTTTTTTGACAATTGCGAGTATTAATGGCTATGGCCTTAGAATTTTTCGACTATTGAGAGCCTTGACAGCTAAGGCCTAAAAAATTCGACAGCTGAGATAATAATATGATTATGGCGGGAGATAAGTTGCTCACACTGTACCTGGACATTTCTAATTGGAAGAGATCGCGTTTAGTGATAAGGCCATGAGTTCTTATCGATTTTAGCCTTCGTACCCAAGTACCTATGTAATTTTTGGTGTGATGTCAACAACAAAGAGTTTATCTATATCCGTGAGAAATACCTTGTTCATGTTTTCCTTTTTAACCGACGACGCAACGAGGCTAAGTTCTACATTCCTTTTATGTAATTTCCTTTATACCATTCCCCTTCTAAAAAGCTTATTTTATTCACTGAAAATAGTGAATTTAAAAGCACTTTTATTAACACACCAATATATTCGATCTCCATCTCAATGCTATGCAACCTCCTTTTTCGCTTAAATCTTTCTTTTTCTCGTAGTCATGGTATGAACGGTATGAAGTATGGTTTGCAACTTTTGAATAAAACGGATTTTCGTCGCTCAGGATTCTAACACGTGAATCACTCCCTATGGCCGTGATTCAGTCGTTAGAATCCTTCACTTACTCGTGATTCATCTATAGGTAAACTTCGCTTTAAATCCGTCCTTTATTCACTAATTGCATAATATAGGTACTATTTTGGTGTGATATATTTTTTTTTTGTTGTCTATTCTGTTTTTGTTCAAACACAAATAAATGATGTCTATGTGCATGTTCACTTCTACAACGACTTTGGTTGTTAGATACGTACTTGCTTAACTTACCTATTATGTAGATAGATAGGTACGACTTTTCATCACCCCACTATCAGATAAAAGAAAAACAACGATAATCATCTACCACAGTTTATTAAGCGGGGGCAAACACAACTTTATTAGTGTAGGAATTTTCATTACCACGTACCTATCTTCACTGTGAAGTGTAGTGAAGCTAATAATAGTGTATCCAAGTGTAATAACAACGAAATGAAATTTCGTGCGAACGCTCAGCTGTGTGTAAAGTGCCTTATCTGTTGTTGATGGGAGCCACTATCGTTTTTTCAAAACAATGCTGACTGGTTTCCGTTGAAATTTTTAGGTGCCTAAGCTGGCCAACTCTACAATTAAGTTGGTCGTATTGAAATGGCTTAGTGTCGCGGCTTTGCTCATTAGGTAGTCGATAGTCGAGTGTTTCTATCGATATCTGATCCGATGCCGGGGGCCGCACTATCTCGTTTATCTACGGATAATAGAGTTATTTGGGAGAATGGCTAATTAAACGCTGGCAACATAAACTCTAAAATTTATGTAGTATCTTTGGAATATACAGGGTTATTGATAATCCTGTAGGCATATTCCATGGATTTTCCATAGGCAGTTTCAGGAGCAAAATTTTGTAAATGTCTCGATGTAAATTATAATATAATTATATTAAAAATAACAATAAAATAAAATAAAAAAACAACTCACTTCACGGGAAGTCTAATAAATAGGATTCGTTCCACCTTTAAAGGGGGGATAATTACGTGGACACACTTGAAATATATATCTATTATAGACTATTCAATAAAACAATAAGTAGATATATTTTATCTTAACTTTTTTCTTATATTTTACCTTTTTATAAAACGTCTATAAAAGATGCTGATAAGTAATCTTCAAACGGCTGAACAGATTTTCTTGAATCATATCAAAAAAACTCTCATTCAAGTTTAGTCTCCTTTCAAACAAAAAAAAAAAAACAATATCGTTGCAGCAGTTTGGGTGCTACGATGCCACAGACAGATATTAGCACACCTCTGTTTGCGTCGGGGGTTAAAAAAGAAGCCTATTGATAGAAGCAAACAAAAACCACTTAAAAATATTATGACAGCAGCAACTTTTGAACGCATCAGTAATAATTACAGGTCACACCCGTAACACGAACGCGCCTTACGATTAAAAAAGATAAAATTAATAAGTAAAAAATGGCGCCAAAATTGAGCGTTCAATAGTAAAAGAAAGAAAAAAGTATCGATCGAGTTCTAATGTCGTAATTACATGGTTTCCCGGTAAAATTGACGCCTTGGCCGCGGGACGGACCAACACACCCCCGTATCGAAGCCTACTATTTACGCATTAACTCTGACAGGCTACTTAAAAGTCCTATAATTATTTTTTTAAGCCACACATGAAAGGAAGTTACGTTTTGGTTTTGGCGGCAAAAAGTGGATAGTAATGGATTTAGGTTTCGATAATTGTTTTGGCTATTGATTCGATCAAACAGATGCCACTAGATTCCGGAAATTGATAATACGCACGAAAGATAAGATGCACGTTTTTTTTTACAATTCAAGTAGTAGATAGATCACATATAAGACATTTACTAAAAATTATCGTTAGTCTGTGTAAAAAGAGAACAATCGTGGCAAAGCGTGACAAGCGCAACCTCAATCATACGACGGTTCTCTTTTTGCCACAGAAAAGAGAAGTAAGGACAAAGTAACGACAAAATGGCAATCAAACATCGAGTACGCGATTAACTCGCGACAGACAATCGATAATCCCACAGAAAATAGAAGTAGTATTTTATTTCTTTTCTGTCCTTTTTGCATACTCTACTAATACAGTTGCATAATTTTTTTAAATTTTATAATCCTAAATTCTAATATTATAAACGCGAAAGTTTGTATGTATGGATGTTTGTTCCTCTTTCACACAAAAACTACTGAATGGATTTTAATGAAAGTTTACAATAATATAGCTTATACATTAGAATAACACATACTTAGGCTATAACGGGTTGTAGTACTTGTAGTAGCGAGGCCGAAGACCGAGCTCTACACGTACGAAGTAGCGGGTTTCAGCTAGTTTTCTATAATTTGTTGAAAATGCAATTTTTTTTTTTTTTTTAGTTTAGTTTTGTGTAGTTTAGTAAAAACCCAACTCCAAAAACCGACACCGCCATAGCTGCTCAGATTTGCAAGTTGAAGTGACAATGGGCAGGCCACACCTCTTGAAGAATCGATAACCGATGGGTAAGAAAGGTTCTTGAGCGGAGACGACGAACCGGAAGACGCAGCGTAGGTAGGCCTCCCACTAGATGGACCGACGACATCGTGAGAGTCGCTGGCATCCAGTGGATGCAGATCACAGGCTGTCGTTAAAGTGTGGAAATCTAAGGAGGAGGCCTACGTTCAGCAGTGGACGTCTTCTGGCTGATGATGATAATGAACTCCAAAAAAGAAGAGGTTCTCTTTTTGATTGTATTTTTTTAAATTGTTTTTTTAATGCCATAGATGGCAAACAAGCAGACAGGCTGCCTGATGGTAAGCGATCACCGTCGCCTATGGATACCTGCAACACCAGGGGCCATCACAAATACGTTGCCGACACTCGCAGATCTCCGGTTTTTATAAACCGATTAGAATTTTTAATTTTATTTGGAAGGTTATACCTACCTACTTACAGATTTGTCCCATAGAAATTTTATCAAAATCTGTTCAGTAGTTTGGATTTTAAATTAAAATAACTGGAAAAAATATGTCATCCAAGTAAACGAAATTGTGTATTTACAAATTTTAAAGTCGGGTTTTTAAATTGATATTTTATCATATCGAAAATTCATAGGTATACCTACTTCGCCCACTCACTGGAAATCACAAATCCAAGTGTGAGATATAACTACTTAGATACAGGTTATCCTTATAGGTATTCCATACGTAGTGACGCATAGCTAGGAAAGGGCTAGGTGGTACCCTGCACCGGGGCCCTCAAGCTCAGGGGGCCCTCGGACCCTGACCAGTAAACCTCAAACTGAATTCAAATTTCTCCCACTTTCAGATTATATCGTACACATGTACCTAATAAGAACTTTGCACCTTTGATAGCCTGTTGGTCCAGTGATAGCCCGTTGATCCAGTTGGTAGTAAACCTTGCCTTCTGCGCTTGGGGGTATGGGTTCGATTCCCACCTAGGGCAAACATTCATGTGATGAACATTTGCGTTTGTTTTATATCTGGTCTTTGTATGTATTTAAAAATATATAATGATGTATGTAAATCAGTCTCTGGCAGTCATATCACAAGCTTTGCTTAGTTTGGGCACAGAAGGGTCAGATGACCGTGTGTGCAAAAATGTTCCGAATATTTTTTTTTATTATGTAAAGTACTTTAAAGTACTTATTCATATAAATTTATATTTATACTTGATAAAACCTAACTAGCAGTGCAAGTACCGTTCTTTATCGATCGTCAAATTTGACAGTGGTGGTAGTCAAATTCGATAAAATGCCATTTGATCAATACTCGCTATGATCGATTCTATGACATTTTATCGAATTTGACGATCGATAAGGAACGGTACTTGCACTAAAGTTATATGCTTATTACCGGAATATTTACCGTGGTGTGTCTTCCCGTGAACATGGTGCATGTAACTGCGCCGAAACATCGGGAGCGCATTCCACAACCTTACCACGGTAAATATCCCGCTAGTAATCATTTAACTTTAGTGAACAACCGTGATAATTTAAAACAGTGGTACTTGCACTGCTGTTCAATAGGGTCCCAATTCTTTTTTTTTTCACTAGGGCCTTTGGTTACCTAGCTACGCCACTGTCAATACGTAGATACGTAATTACGTATATAACATAACTCCTGTACATACTGTTTCTCCTTATGTTTCTTATAGTACATGTTCATTGTTTTTGTTTTTTGGCAATAAATATATCTTATTCTTATTCTTTTTAACATAGAAGCTCTAGTTCTTTACCCGCGTGGTACAGTAGCGCCGCAAGTTCTCGCGTCACGGGCCGTTCCGTTCACCGGTTTTTGCGCGCGCACATCCATCATTCTTGACACATCCAATATCAGTTTTTGCACTACAAAATGGCGACCAGTAACTGTCCGTGCGTGTGCGCGATTAACGTTTCTTATTACGGATTTCTATTAGACTTTCCACCTTCCTGATGGGGTGAAAGATGAAACGTAATGCCAGGGCGTGAGAGAGACCGTTGCTTTAATGACGGATTGATTCGATATTAATATGAGGAAGTTTGCAGGTGCATGGTCTAGGTGTGTGCTGACATGTTTTTATATGGGTCATAGTATGAAGGCTCATTAAGTTTGTCCTCTGAAGAAGTTGTGCGTAATTACGTGGTGCGGGTAGGAAGCAAAATGTCTAGGACATTAGCGGTGGAGTGGAAAGAGCTTGCATCTGCTGGATTGATCGCTTCTGGCTTCGACCAAAATAAAATGAATGGACGGGCCCAGAAGAAGCGCATTTTAGAAGATTTCAAAATGAGCGTGGCTTTCACTTCGCTTCAGTCGGTCTCTAGCTAGCCGTAGGAATTGCAACACGAGACCATTGGTACATGATAAAGAAAAAAACATGATTTCGTGTGCTTTCTCGATGTATAAATACACAACAAAAAACCGCTATCTATTTTGTAACAAATGTACTGTACATGGTTATAATTAGGTGTTGAAGTATATATCCGACGGTTTTGACTCGTTTTACTGAGCAAGTTCAATGGTTATGGCCCGTCCATTCATTTTATTTTTCTCGAAGGCTTTTGCTACGTGCATTATAAGGTGGTACGGTTCACTTATGGCAGGAAATTCAAACTTCAAACTACAATAATTTTCTGTCGACAACGCCGCGCGCGATGCCAGTGCTATTCAGTGGGTTCGATTCCCATCTAGGACAAACATTTGTGTGATGAACATTTGTGTTTGTTCTATGTCTGGGTGTTAATATCTATTTAAGTATGCATTTAAAAATATATATGTACGTATATCAGTTTCTGGCAGCCATATTACAAGCTTTGCTTAGTTTGGGGTCAGATGACCGTGTGTGCAAAAATGTCCCAGATATATTTTTTTTATTTTTTTATTACGATGACATATATAGGAAACAAGCGACGATGCTGCGACAAAAACTCTTGATGTTAATGGTATAGATTCTGATGTACTCTAAACTAAACAAAATTTGACAGCTCTAACATTGTTGCCATCCTACTCTTACATAAAATGAAAGGAGAGCCAGATAATGTTAGTCTTGTCAGATTGGTTTAATTTAGTGACAGAAACGATGCCACTGTGGCATTATGGACTTATATACCAAGTTGATGTCTAGTAGGTATGTACAACGACGCATGGACGATTTTTGACTGTTTTCACCCAAAGAAGTTTGACCTTTTTGGGAAGTCCAATTTCTCTAAGATTGTGACTATAGATAGTGAGGCCTATTTTGTCATATCACTCACTAAACTAAACCAATCTGACAGGACTAAAATTATCTACATCTCTTTTCATTTTAATATGTGAGAGAAGGATGGCAACAATTTTAGAACTGTCAAGTTTAGTTTAGTTTAGAGTACATCACAATCGATGCCTTTGTATCTCGATGACAAAATGGCAATCAAATATCGAGTACGCGATAGACAATAGATAATCCGCACCATATCCGCTCGTAACGATGATTGATATCCGTTCCCCGTATTTCGACCTCTGTAATCCAGCCATCCCTGACTATAGTCTGTGGTAATCCAGATATCTATAACTATAGTCTGTGGTAATCCAGCCCAGAGTTATTACCTCAATACCCGTAAATATCGACCACAGATTGAGTTATCGTCACAATGAAGCTGCAAATCTTTTGATAAAACGTTGATATTGTCGACATTTCCAATATGTTTATACGTGTTTTATATGCCAGCTTTACGGTATTAAAATGCGAGTAATAATATTGACAGAATAATCCAGAAATACACCATAAAGTGAGCGATATGGACACAAATCCGACTTAAGTTGTGAAAATCCTGTGGTCGTATTAGCTGTGCTAATATTGAACACGTTTTGCGTGTAATGGACAATACCTATTTGGAGCGGTAAATTGTTATTATGAGTCGAATGGAGCTGTCTAAGATTCAGTGTGCGACACGTAATAAAATGCTATAATAATGATATTTATTTACTATCAGGGCCAGGGGCTATCAGCAATCTAGTTTAGGTGATGAAAAAAGTTGCGCGACTGCAAACCGTATCTGCGCGCGTTAAGGTTTACGTTCGCGTGATTTTCCGAACTGCACTGTTTTAACGTTAGTTTGAGACCGCGTAAGGAGTTGGGCGTATGGCCTCTGTAGTGTGATTCAACTTCCTAGCACGATGTAACACTTCTTTCTCTTCTTTCCCCCACAACAGCGAGGGCCACACTGCGTGTTTGCATTTCCTGGATTCGCTTAGATCCCCAAATCGGAATACCTATGAGCCCAAAGGCCCGCGATACTTTTTAACGTAACTATACTGTATTAAAAACTACTTTTTAACGTAACTAAATTAAAACGAAACGTTAAAAAAGCCTGATCGTTTGCAAGGTCAAACACGAATATAAATGAATAATCAAGTCACGTGCGCAGATCTGTATTCACCCCACCTGTTTTTTAATATGGAAAAAATAAACATTAACCCCCATTCACCTACAAAATTAGTGCATGTCGATTACAAAGCACACAAATTGCGATCGGAATGGACAATGTTCATTACACGAATAAAAACCACCCTACACGAATAAAACCAATTATCTACCATAGCAGTAATCATCAATGTGAACCAAACACTGCTTTTGATAAACCCTACTCCATTGTGATAAAGTTCAAAACCTGTAAAAATTTATAGATTTTTTTTTTCATTGCAAATCTCAAAATTATTTTTGGGTAAAAATTTAGGTTTATGTCAAATTCAAAAGGTTCGAAGTTGTTTGTAATTTTTAAGGTTTCCATTGATGTTTTGTTGGGGTCTCCTAAATTGAAGGATGGTGGACAACGCGACACCGTTTATTTTAATAACATGTTAATTCATCGACCTGTCCTTCGGGGTTATTTTTTTCTGTTTGCTTTTTAGTAGCCTGTACCGGTCATTTGTGGTATCTGAATTAGATCTTGCGGTTCGAAGGATAAAAAACAAAGAACTGTTACAAATATCTACAGCAATTTTGAGCAAATTGAAGTGTAGCAATAGTGTATTTAAGGTGGTTCGATTTACCTATGGCGGGAAATTCAAATTTTAAACAGTTTTTTGGTCCTAGAAGCCAGGCCAGGTAATAATTTTTAAATAACACAGTGTTTGCACAAAATGTTGGCTGTTCTTTACATTATAATGTACAATTATTTAACAGTAACGCACCATATTACTTACATTTGTGAATAAACCGTTTGAAACAGCAAACATTTGTTTATTCACAAATGTAAGTAATAATGGGCATTAGAGATAAATAGCTTTACATGATTTTGTAAAGAATAATAATCAATCTGCGAAAACATCATGGTATAGCGGGAACTAGTGTCGGCTCTATACCTCTCGTCCCGCCACCGCAGGAGTGCCGGCGTTCGAGCAGGCTGAAGGCGCGCGAGGGTCTCGTTTCCCGACCCCAGTAGTCGTATAACCACCACGGTCCCAGACGCACGCGCCGCTCGTGCGTTCGCGCTCCCGTCGCGTCTCATTTGTGTACCAGTACTTATTGTAATCCCTTGACTTTCTGATTATTTTTGTGCAAACCTTAAAATATAGCGTCATCAGTCGATAATTGTAGTTTTATTTAAACTGGTCCGCTATAAATTGGCGCCAAACGTGCAGCGGCTCGCAAACCGCGTGTATAGCCACAGAAGACATAATAGTTAGCATTCGACGACACCGCCCACCTCGTCAGGTACAGGCGTCACCAGTCTCGTGTCGCGAGGATTGAAGCAATTTTTTGTCTCGCTCTCGCCGACTCTAAAAGAGGGTGTGTTCCGTGTTCTAACTTTCGTCGAACGAACGTGTCGCAGGACATTGTTTTTCAATATTTTTTTCGAAGTTCAGACTGTAGTGTCGGTACGTAGGTATTAAAACAGGACACCTAGTTTTTTGTGCCTTGAATGCGTGGATGGTGCAGTGCCTTTAATCGCGTGTTCGTGGGTTATAGCTAGACTCTGGCATACCTATTATTTCGTACTGTGTGTGGACCTACCTAATCTAGACTTCGGACATTAAGGTACTTGCTACATTTTATAGTCACGTCTTGTGAAAGTGTTGTTCAATGGGATTATGAACTAAATACATAGTCAGTTAATATAAGCACTTTTAGTGTGTACTGGCTTTTCTTAGTTATTTTCGGGAGTGTTCTGGTTATTTAAATATTTTCGGACTGTTATTAACTAATAATTTTTACAAAACTTTGGACAGTTCGTGATAATCTGGACCTTGGTGTGTAACGTAAACTTATCTACGTTTTATGGATTTTGGTTACTATGCCGTTTGAACCCTTTTTCTTGTGGCCTTAGTGTTTGATTTTGGCCAGACTTTTAACTGTTTAAGTGCGTGTTCGTGTCATTCGTACGGGACGTAATTTGATACGATGGTGTTAACGCAATCTCGCGCGGCGAGCCCATCCCACCTGGGGGCTGAGTCCACGAACGTGCCGCCGCCACCTTCGGAGGGCCACCATGACCCATCGTCCAATGCTGAAGCGTGCAGTGAGCGCGTAGCTGCGGCTGCGCTGGCGACTGGTGCGTCGCCACCCGCTGCTTTGGTGGCTGGTGTGCCGCCACCCGCTGCTGCTTCGGTGGCAGGTGCGTCGCCAGCTGTTGGCGCGCCTGCCGCCACCGCTGCCGTCACCATGACCAACGAACAGCTGTTACTCCTCATAAACCGGCTAAGTAGAGAGCCGTCGGTAAGCAGTAATACTAATTCCCACAACTATAATAATTTTGCAAAATGCACGGCGCGTTTTGACGGTGAAAAGTCATCAGATGTTTTGGCATTTATTGATGCCATACAAACCTACAAAGATTGTGCTGGCGTAGAGGATGACATAGCGCTGAGAGGCTTATCTATGGTGTTGACAAAGTTAGCTGCAACCTGGTGGCAAGGTGTAAAAGCTTCGACAACGACATGGACAGATGCAGTTTCGGCTTTAAAGAATACTTTTGGTCCGCGTATGCCACCCCATCAAATTTACAGGAAACTTTTCGAGCGGGAGCAACGTCAACAGGAGTCTACGGACTTGTTTGTCTGTCACCTACGGGCGTTGATTGCTCAGCTGCCGCCTTCTGCACTGACGGAGGAAGTACAACTAGATATGGTTTATGGACTTCTTCACGTACGCATCCGAGAGAAGGTACCTCGCTCTAGTTTTAAGACATTTGGTGAACTTCTGGCGTGCGCGAGACGTGTAGAAGACATCTTAAATGAAAGTCGCCCGCCATCAACTGTGGCATCGCCGCTTTTATCAGTGCCTTCTGGTGCATCGACGTCGAAGGGTAAGAAGCGACCCCACTGTGTGTACTGTAAGCAGTATGGCCACTTGAAGGATGCTTGTCAACGATTAAAAGAGAAAACGCCTAAAGAAACAGCCGGCGCTGAGGTCGGAAAGGAGAGACCTACAGTCACGTGTTTCGGGTGCGGGACACCCGGAGTGATTCGCTCGAAATGCAATACGTGTAAATCAAACAAGGAAACTGTCGCTTCCGCGTTTCAATCTGTGTCCGCGAGTGCCGTTACGTTGGGTTCGCGAGTGCGACCAGTAATAAGTGTGCGTATTTATGGTAAAGAGGGCAAATTGCTAGTGGACACTGGGGCAAAACATTCAATCGGAAGTGTTAGTTTAAGACGTCATTTACAAAATAACGGTCATAAATTTGAAACTGTTTATACTGAACTTAAATATGCAGACGGACGTACAAGTGCTCAAAATGTAGAAGTAGCTCATGTAAATGTTATGGTGCGAGGAATAGAGCTGACAGTTAGCTTCATAATGCTGCCTAACGCGACCGAAAGTCTGTTAGGAATGAATTTCATTCAGGGTGTTGGCATGGTATTGGACTTCGACTTAGGGGTTTGGTATGTGAGACGTGATAGGACGCCTCAACCGCTTTGTTTCGAATACATAGCTGATCGGCCCCTTGGCTGCGCGTCCGTGGACCTCCGCGAGGACGAGGGATCCCATCTCAAGCCTGCCGAACGGGACAGACTGTCGCACCTCCTGAATGTGTATGAAGACATTTTTTCTCCAGGGGGAGGCCCTACAGAATTCGCAATGCATCATATCGATACGGGAAATGGTGCACCAATTGCAGGACCTCCATACCGCGTTTCGCCTGCGAAAAAGGAAATAATTAGAAAGGAATTGGACAGAATGAGGTCTGGTCTCAAGGATGTGTGCGTTCTGACGTACTTAGATGACATTTTGGTTATTTCGGATAATCTGGATCGCCACTTGGAAGACCTGCAGCAGGTCTTTGACCGACTTCGTCTTTTTAACCTGCGAGCTAATAGGGAAAAGTGCACATTCGCCAGGGAAAAGGTCACTTACCTTGGTCACGTTATTACGACTCAAGGGATTGAGCCCGACCCCTCAAAGGTGGAGGCAGTCTTAAGCATGAAACCTCCGACGACTTTGAAGGAATTAAAAACGTTCTTACAAACCTGTTCCTGGTTTAGGAAGTTCATTCCCCAATTTTCAGCCGTCGCCCGTCCTCTGACGGACTTAACGAAGAAGAACCAACTTTGGCAGTGGGGAGAGGAGGAGAACCAGGCTTTCGAGGAGTTAAAGCTACGACTTTCTTCAAGCCCCATCCTCCGCCAGCCTGATTTTAATGAATCATATATTTTACGAACCGATGCTAGTGCCTTTGCTTTAGGGGCCGTTTTAATGCAGGGGCCCAGTCCTGCGGAGGAAAGACCCATTGAATACGCCAGCAGATTGTTGACGCCAGCGGAGCGTAATTATCATACTACTGAGCGAGAGGCTTTAGCAGTAGTATGGGCGCTGGAAAAGTTTCGGGGATACGTAGAAGGAGCACGAGTACAAGTAGCAACGGATCATCAGCCTTTGAAATGGCTGCTGTCATTAAAAACGCCCAGTGGCCGATTAGCCCGTTGGGCCATGAAAATACAGTCATATGACCTGGACATAGGGTATACTCCAGGCCGTGCTAATGTTGTCGCGGACACGCTGAGTCGTCCAGTTACCGACGAAATTGAAGACACCAGCTCAGAGCCTTGTAACATTTGTCCCGTAGTAGTAGATTTGCCACAGCGAGGACCCAAGGAAATTCGCGATGCACAGAGAGGGGATCAAGATATAAGAAAGATCATAGAAGATTTTGAAGACCCGGATAATCCGGACGCGGCCATGCGCTGGACAGATAGAGGATATTATTTATCTCAAGGCGTATTATATAGGTATGAGCCAGATGGAGAATCAGAAGAACCCCAATTAGTGATACCGGAGTCCCTGCGCGTAGAACTAATGCAGGAGCTGCATGATGCGCCGACTGCCGGCCACCTAGGGGTTGACCGAACAATAAAGAAAATCAAGGAAAGATTCTACTTTAAAGGAATGAGAACGTATGTGACCAACTATTTAAAATCTTGTGATAAGTGTCAAAAGTACAAGGCTACCAATTTGAAACCAGCAGGTCTTCTTCAGACTCCTGTGCTGCACCAAAGGTTCGAAATTCTGGCTATGGATCTTTTTGGTCCCCTTCCTGAAGGCGATAAAGGGGAAAAGTGGATCTTTCTGGTGGAAGACACCGCGAGCCGATGGGTCGAGCTATTTGCGCTGTGTGACTCAACCGCTGAGACCTGTGCCAAAGCGCTTATTGAAGAAGTTTTCTTGCGTTATGGACTGCCACGTCGTGTTATTTCAGATAACGGAAGCCAATTTGTGTCAGCTGTCATGCAAAAAGCTATGTACGTTTTCGGAGTCCAACAATCTTTAATTCCAGTATATCATCCGGAAGCTAACCCAGCGGAACGGAAAAATAGGAAACTAAAGCAGCTGCTTGCTATTTTTGTAGGCTCGGAACATCGACGATGGCCTACTATCCTACCAACCGTACGATTTGCCCTGAACGGCGCTCCTAATATGGGAACGGGACACTCATCTGCCTATTTGACATTTGCCCGAGAGATGCGGTCACCTTTGGCGGTACATACAGACATACGTGCGATTGTCTCTGAAGAGAACTTTGTACCCCAAATAACGCCATACTTAAAGGAATTTACTCGCATTCTCGTTGAAGTCAAGCAGCGAGTGGAAGATCAGCAAGACGTTCGAAAGAGTGCGGGGGATCGGCATCGTAGAGATGCGCCACCTTACAAGGAGGGAGACCTTGTTCTGGTGGAAGCACATCTGGCAAGTAACGCAGCAAAGGGGTTTACTAGCAAGTTTGCTCCGCGGCGTGAGGGGCCCTATCGTGTCTCTGAAGTGGTAACTCCGACGTCCTTTGAACTTGTTGATGCTAACGGAGAGCTCAGAGGGGAATACCATGCCAGCGCGTTGACGCCTTATGTGGGAGTAGGAACAACGATTGTACATCCGCGCCGTCGCGGGCGTCCTGCCAAGTCACAGCCGGGTCGTCTTTGTGACTTGGAGGGGGAGGATATAGCGGGAACTAGTGTCGGCTCTATACCTCTCGTCCCGCCACCGCAGGAGTGCCGGCGTTCGAGCAGGCTGAAGGCGCGCGACTCGCGCGAGGGTCTCGTTTCCCGACCCCAGTAGTCGTATAACCACCACGGTCCCAGACGCACGCGCCACTCGTGCGTTCGCGCTCCCGTCGCGACTCATTTGTGTACCAGTACTTATTGTAATCCCTTGACTTTCTGATTATTTTTGTGCAAACCTTAAAATATAGCGTCATCAGTCGATAATTGTAGTTTTATTTAAACTGGTCCGCTATAATGGTTGTTTACAATAATTACCCGGCCTAGCTACAAGGACAAGAAAACTGTTTGAAATTTAAATTTCCCGCCATTTGTGCAACGAACCACCTTAATAGGTGTATAGCATAGAAGCGAGAGATGTTGGCCGAGCGGTAGCATGTGCGCTTTATAATTTGACGGCACCCGGTTAAATTCTCGTCGCTGCACCAATCACTTATTTAGTACTTAAATAAATCATGTGCAGCTTCGATGCCATCGCTCAACAACGGTGAAGGAAGACATCGTGAGGAAACTGGAATGTCCAAGAACCGCAAAAGTTCAAAGATATATGAGATTCAGTAACATGCTCTCATTCTGAGAGGAAGGCCCATGTGCCAGTAGTGAGAACATTATTGGCTGATAATTATGATCGTGATGATGATGATGATGAATAGATAGATAACTCTTTATTGTTCACACCAGAAATTACATTTATCTATACATCTATATCTATACATACAATACTATAAAGAGGAAAGATTTGTATGTATTTTTGTAACGAATTGGCACAAAAAGTACTGGACTGATTTTAAAAATTCTTTCACTATTTGAATGCTACATTATCACTGATTAATATAAGCTATTTTAATAGGCTATATAACTATACCCGTGCGGAGCCGGGGCGGACCGCTACATAATAAGACAAAAACAACTTAAAACTAGTAAAAAAAAAATCGGCCTTATCGCTATAAGCTATCTCTTCCAATAGAAAAATAGAAACAATAGAAGTAGGTAAGCAATTGTATTATAACACCTTTATACCCGACAATGCAAAACCAAAAGCAATCCGCGTAGCTGTGAAACGATGTACTAGCGCCTTACGTACCTATGTCTCAGCTCCGGGAGCCCGTACGCCTTGAAAACAGCGTAAGAAAAAAAGAGAAGATAAAGAGAGCAAAGGAAAAACACTGAAAGCTAGAATAATAAATGGGTAAATGGGTATGGAACTTTTCATATCTATTTTATTGAAAAACACCCCGATACCTATCGCATCAAATGACATGCCAGAGTGACATTAACAGCTTTGTCAAACAACATAACGTGGCAACATCAAATATTCAGCACTGGCCACACGTTACCAACCTACTCGTGTTTTTAATTGCGGGCAACACCGAATCGCGGGTTTTTTTTTCACGTTCTGGCGATTTTTTATGGACTGATAGAGTAAATTAAGTTAATGGTTCCAAGCATGCTATCATCGGGGACTGATCAAACATTTGGCCATGGTTTTTTAGTACGTTACTCTATCTTTATTTAGGCCATGGATTTACCGTACTAATGGGATCCACTAGTGACACAGTTAGCAGTATTTTGGCCGTTATCACATAATGCGACATAGAATTGTTTGAGTTTTTTTGGTAAACAACGAAATTTTGATAGTTTGTATTTTAAGGGTTTCGACAGCACTCTGTGGTTCTTTTACAAAAAGCGTTATTGACGTGATAACGTCTTATAAATCGATGAACGCCGGCTGCACGCACGAAAAATTGTCACGTTCCGCCTGAGCCGCGCGTGCAAGCGAGAGCACGGAACAAGCGATAGAGAGGCACGATCGGCCTAAGCGTTACGTTAAATTATCATCCGTAAACCGACTTTACATACGACCCCTTTTTTCGGAGTATACGCTACAACCTTTAAGCTTTTTAATTTTGTTCTGGACTAATATTACCTACCGCAAAATCTACTGTAAATTATACATTAATTTTGTAAAAAAAAAAAAAAAAAAAACTATTTTATTACTTTCAAACGCAAACGCAAAGGTTCTGGATGTCATACCATAGTAATTCGCGACAGCGCGCCAACCTCCTAATTGGCCATAAAGGGTAAACTATGTGACCATGTCATGTCACACCTTGGGTGCCATTTGCCATGGAGCGCGAACTAGCATGGCCATTTCAGTTTTTAATACTGAAAATCGCATATTACATACATGAAGTATGGCTAATTTTCAAGCATACTTTTGGGTCGTGCGATGTAAGGCCCTCTGACTGGAGCCAAGGCGGCGTGGCGTACGAGTAAAATAAAAAAAACTTACTCTATTACAAGTATTGAGAAAAACAATATAATGGATAACTGATCATTGAATACAAATAGATATTAATGAATAATGATTAAACAATAAAAATTCTACATTTTGTACTCTAAATTGCATCAAGCCAGCAAAACATAAACAAATATAACTGATCACTGGCTACACAAATATATGATGAATAATACTTAAATTTAATATTTTGGTTTTTATAATTAACTAGCGGTTCGCCCCAGCTTCGCACGGGTATATATAGCCTATGTCACCCGGGGATAGTGTAGCTTCCCGTCAGTGAAAGAATTTTTCAAATCGGTTCAGTAGTTTCGGAGCCTATTCAATGCAAACAAACAAACAAACAAACAATCAAATCTTTCCTCTTTATAATATTAAGTATAGAAGTATAGATATCTGACTGCCCCGGTGGCTCAGTTGGTAGTGAACCTATCTTCTGTGCTTGGGGGCGTGGGTTCGATTCCCATCTAGGACAAACATTTGTGTGATGATCATTTGTGTTTTTTCTATGTCTGGGTATTAATATCTATTTAAGTATGTATTTAAAAATATATATGTACGTATATCAGTTTCTGGCAGCCATATTACAAGCTTTGCTAAGTTTGGGGTCAGATGACCGTGTGTGCAAAAATGTCCCAGATATTTATAAAAAAAAATAAAAATATATATATATAGATTTATTGGAAACACAAATAGTTAAAAACAGTCAAAAATAGTAAAACTCTACACTTTGTACCCTACATTGTATTACGCGAGTAAAAACATATATGAATAAGTAACTATTTTGTGATTTTATCCAGATCAATTTTATAGCAAGAAATGTAACCTTATTTCAAAATATAATTATGTGTGCTTATGTGGCCTAATTTAGAACCGTTTTGTCGTGCGAAAAAACAAGACAGGCCTGTTTTTAGCCCTGCAGTGGGATAATCACGGCTAAAATAATAATATACAAAATTAACAACATGCATTATTTAAATAAAAATATTTAAAAAAAAAACCTCTGCAAAATAAAAACGTTTGACGAAAGGTTATTTTTAATTTAATTTCGTATGTAAATAGAATGGTATTGAAGGTAATGTAATAAAAAAAAATATTTCAAAGAAAATTTGTGTACCTACATAAAAAAAGATATCTGTATTTTATTTTTATTTTTTTATTTAAAACGTTAACTTATACGATACAACAGCATCCAGATTTGCATACTCTTCGGCTATCTCCTTTACGACTGCGTTTATGATGGATGGCCGTAGTGCCGTATTTACGGCCAAATGACCGTAATTAGGCAGCAGTTTTATGGTGGGGCGGGCAACACTACTTTCACACTGGGTTTTAGTTAGCGCGCCTTTATATTTGTTCTGGTGGGGATTTAAACGTCATTACAAGATTATTCGGTATGGATTAATATTCTTAATAAGTGGTAATTGCCTAATCGTGGTTTATGATTAGTTTTATTATTATTTTGATGGGGTCGAGGTGAAGTGTTGATGGACAGAGGAAGTTCGCAACGTGTTGAGTTTATTTTTTGTATTACTACGTAAATCGTTATTTTCTTTTGTACAATGTACAGTACGCTTAATCCCAGATTTGATAGTTTTCGAAAACTTTTTTCGTTTATGTATTGTTCCATACATTTTAGTAAAGCGCCTCTATCGGAAACGTGGAGGAACTAAAATCGGTAGTAATCGGCGGTATAGATTGCTTCACTCTAATACGAAAAAAGTTTTCGAATACCTTTTAGCCCAGCAATGTATGGAACAATACGAACACGAAAAAAGTTTTCGAATACTATCAAAACTTGAACTAAGGCTAAAGAACATCATTTGTAACGCAAAAATTTTACCAATTCCAGTTGGTATTTTGTGAAAATATCAACTGGCTATCCTATTACGGTTCGAAAGATACAGCCGTTTAAAGGTAGGCCAGACAGACAGACATCGTAGGCTTAGTAAGTCCCGTTTTTACGTACGGAACCCTAAAAATCAGTGGACACAGCTTCTTTTAATTACGCTAATTGATGCATCAAAATTGGTACCGAAACCATCAGCGATTCATTCCGATCCAAAATAATTACCAGAGCTCGTGTAAAATTGTTTGATTGAACAGTTCGGACCTCGGATTTTATAAGGTCAAAACCATAATTCTGAAGGCACCTCCAAATTACTTATATGATGCATATGAGGTTTGGGTGTACCAAATAAAATTTTATTATGATTTTCCTTTAATCGTTGATTTTAAATTGAATCTTTCGCTTATTGCGCACCCGACCTTGGTAAACAAAAGTGAGTGATTTTGTCCAATTGCTTTAAAAATAAGAAATAAAGAGTTAACGGTTTTAGCAAATCTAGGTGAGATGTGGCCCGAAACATAGAACACCAAAAACGTAATCAAGTTTTTTTTTTATAATAGGCATGCGTTTGACCCGAAACGTGGATATTCGCCAAAGAACCAGAGTCATCGACATAGCTGTTAAAATATTTGCAAGTTGAAGTGGCAATGGGCAGGCCACATCGCTCGAAGAACCGATAACTGATGGGGAAGAAAGGTTCTGGAGTGGAGACCACGAACCGGAAGACGCAGCGTATGGAGGCCTTCCACTAGATGGACCGACGACATTGTGAGAGTCGCGGGCATCCAGTGGATGCAAAAGGCAGGCTGTCGTTCAGTGTGGAGGTTAAAGGGGGAGGCCTATGTTCAGCAGTGGACGTCTTCTGGCTGATGATGATGAGTTTGACCGGCAACTCGCCTGAAGATTTCAATGTTGTTTTATCTAAATAGTAAAAATATTGTGTTTTGTTTTGTTTATATAAAAAGTACTATAAAACCTGTGCCCTGTATAAAACGTAGCCTATGTCACGGGATAGTGTAGATTTCTATAAATATAAATAGTGTAGATTTTCTCAAAATAGGTTTAAATAGTAGGTAGTTTCAGAAATTACTTCTAAAATATTAAAAGACAAACTTGCAGACCTCACCTTTTAGTGCTCTTTTTATAATTATTGTTTTCGTTTATTCCGTCCTTTACTGGGCAGGCTAAAGCCATTAAGATCTTACTTATTTTATACACATAAGTACCTATGACCCAGTAAAGTAGGGAGGAAACAACATGTAAATACACTTTTAACCTCATTATATCACTGGCCCACACTCGATTACATTTACGAAAACTTGAACGGTTAACATCTTGTTGAAAGCAAAAATCACAATAGAATTTAAGCTTTAGACCTTCATGTTTAAATCAAATAAAACATGCACTGTTACAGTAGGTTACCGTAGAACAATCGAATTCCATGACAATAAAATCCTTCCGCGTATCGAAGCAAATATAAAGCGTTTCACTTATTCCCGGCGTGTCTAAGTCAAACCCAAAGCAAACCAAGCATGTATGCAATGCGAGAGTCTCACATGCTACCGAGACTAATCTATAGTGTGGGAAGCCACGATACCCGCCCGTTTTACCCGACAAATATTTACCGCTAGCTTCAAACAGTTCAAACTTAACATTTTTTACTTGGCCATACATGTACGTCTACCGCGACTGCAAAAGTGGATTCGGGTGGGAAAAAATATGACTTTTAGCTGTGGTTGGTTTTTGGGCGTTAAGCAATCACAGGAAATGTTTAATTAAATTTATTTAATTTGCCACCAGAAACTACGTCATGTTACGTTACAAATATCCTTTTTATTAGATTAAGCTATGTTAAATTGAAGGTCTTTTCGGGCGCTGACAGATTCTACATAAAGTATTTTACATTTGAAAGTAATTCTATATAAAAGTGTTGTAACTATCGCATGATTAAAATTAGTGTAGTCCTCAGACAAACAAGAGAGATATGCTTTATCTTATGTGCTATCGTTTGTGTTTCTATTTTTCTACCACTTTTTCACTATACCGCTAAACGGCGCAAAACTGTAACTACGGCACACTTACTCATTTTTCATCATACACTAAGATACTTGCAGCGACACCAATGAACTAACTAACTAATAGTGCACATTCAAAAAGAGAGGTGAGGCCGTCTGTAGGGTGAGTTTGATTAAAGTCATCAAGGCTTAAGCTTGATGCGTTCGCACCTGCTACGCCGATTTCGTACATCTCCTTTGTTTGTCTGGCGAGGTATGGCTGTAGCACTACCACGATTTCCCCACTACTCGTGAGGATCACGCCAGACGTGGGAACCGCGCAAGTATATCCGATAGATTTTTATAAAATAGCGAAAACAGTCCGATTTTACGCTCCCAGCAATCAAAGTTATAAGACACGCTTTTCAGAATAATCGGTGATCGCTATTCTATGGCTACAGAAGCATTTATTTCGGATAATACGAGGTAATAACGATTCGGCTTCCATTTTACTGCAATTAAAGTTTAATGACTTTGGGGTTTTTTAGTCGGTTAATTTAAGTTTCTGGGTAAAAGTTTTCAAATTGATTTGGAGTGGTTGTTGTTTTGGGAATGACTTTTGGAACTGAATTCCACAACAATTCAGGAATTTACCAGGAAATTAGGAATTTTTGAATTGGCATAATATTTAAATAACAAATTTTCAAATGTAGAAAAGCACTTCAAATATAAAATATTACGTTTGAATTCAGTAATTCTATTTAGCGGGGATTACAACGGAGAGTTTTCTGAAGAACTGTTTGATTTGATGCCGGCGTCGCGGTTTCACCATCGCACTAGCCGCCACTGAAAGCTCATCCACATAAATCATAGATCAGTGGAAATCGCACACTGTACGATTCACGCACTATTTCTTGCCGCACACCAGCAAAATGTGGAATGAACTACCTTCCGCGGTGTGTCTGAGAAGCTCCAAGAAAAACAGTCGAAGTAGGCAGGTCTAACTTCAAGAAAGAGGTCAATCGGCGAATCCAACTCGGCTGGGCAGCGTGCGGTAAACTTAGCAGTGCCTTAAGACAAAGGTCTTCAAGAAGTGTGTGTTGCTAGTGATGACATACGACATTGAAACGTGGATTCTCATTATGGGCCTCATAAGCAAGCTCAAAGTCACACAACGAACTATGGAGAGGGCTATGCTAGGGGTTTCTTTACGTGATTTTTTTTTAATTTTTTTTTTTTGATCATGGTAAGAGATCCGTAGACGAAAGTTACCGACATAGTCCACCGGATTAGCAAGTTAGAGTGGCAGTGGGCAGGGCAAATATCACGCAGAAGAGATGGCTGATGGGGCCGAAAAGTTCTCGAATGGAGACCACGGACCAGTAGGCGCAGAGTAGGACGTCTATCGACAAGATGGACAGACGACCTAAAAGAGACCGCAGGGAAACGCAGCATGTACTGTGCACTTTACAATCTGACAGTGGAAGCGGCCCTTTTGGAGATCAATGGAGGAGGCCTATGTCCAGCAGTGGAAGTCCTATGGCTGAAACGATGATGATGATGATGAAATAAGTCGATGGTGCAGAGCCGAAGATCGAACCGGGTGCCGTCAGATTGTAAAGTGCACTGTGCATGCTTCTCCTCGGCCACCATCGCTCGGCATTGTTTATATTACATAATGATATATGACAGTACAAATTATCGTTCTCGTATCGACTAGAGGCATCAAGCTCGATTTAGGCCAAATGCGTTGGCACCCGCGACGCCACCATAACCTCCTTTGTTTGTCTGACTAGAAAACTTGTAATTAATTATATTCTAATTTAAGTCAATTATTTACATCGAAGTTAGAACCACTTCTAAGATGTCATGCGATAATATTCAACTTGTGTTTTTTCCCATGAAGTGGATAGTTCGTTTCCAATAAAAATGCTAATTAAATCGATTTAATAGAAAAACTACTATTATTTCGAACACATTAGGTTATCTTTTGACTACTGTGGCAATTCCATTCCTTTGAAGTAGTAATTTATATGCATTACTAGCGTGCCATGTGGTTTTACTTATTCATCATCATCATAATTATCCAAAGCCTTCCCACTGCTTTACACTGATTTTGCACTTTATCCCACTGCTGGGTACATATTTCTTTTGCTTGCCATCTGCCTCGGTCCTGTGTTGGTCGTAACTTAGCAAATTTACCCATTTTCCTCCTACTTACCAATTTACCACTTTTTACCAATTATGTGCAGTTTAGATGCCAATGCCGATGCCAATGCTCAAAAATGGTGAAGGAAAACATCGTGAGGAAACCGGTATGTCCAAGAACCACCATAGGTGGCAAAGAAGCTGACAGGCTGCCTGATGGTAAGCAGTCACCGTCGCCTATGGATACTTGTAACATCAGGGGCCTTACGGCTAGCTGTTTAAAGCAATCCAGTTTAGGTGTTGAAAAAATGTGTCGCGACCGCAAACCGTATCTGGGCGCGTTAAGGTTTACGTTCGCGTGATTTTCTGAACTGCACTGTTTTAACGTTAGTTTGATACCGTGTAAGCAGTTTGCCGTAAGGCTCTAGAGGCATCACAACTACCTACTTTGCCAACGCTTTCAAAATCTATTAACTCACCTTTTGCAGAAACCCATGTTGTAGCTTCTCGGAAACACCGCGGAAGGTAGTTCATTCTCAATGCAGGTGTGAGGCAAGAAAGATCGCGTGAAAGATGTTACCTATTCATGGCTAAACGACTGGACCAATTTAAAGGTATGCGATAAAATTTGGAAAGGAGTTTTATTAGTTATTAGGCTTGCGTTTGACCTCCAACTAGTGTATTACATGACACAAGGATAGACATAATGATATAATTTCTTACAAAAAAGCGAGTTTCAAATCATTTTAAATCATTTGATAAAGTTGCTGGGATGCTATTTAAGACACTTGAAAAATCAATCTAATAAAAGTTGGGAAATTCCCGAAAATTCGCAGGTTTAAAAACGTTAAATGTTTTTCTGTATTTACCCATTTGATCGAGGCCAAAGCTCTGGCTGCGTACGCGCATATGATTGTATGCATGCAGCTTTAGCCCGTCGGCCGTTTGAAGATCACCTCTAACGTTGATTAGTGGTCAATTAAGTGTTCCCATAACAGCACTAATAAAAGTTTTCGGTGATTTGGATGTATTTTGTTGTAATCAATTTCTGGCGGCGTTCGTCTGTATAAGAACAAACGGTCGTTTTATTGGCGTACCGAATCCACTGAGGTCGATCTCGAATACGCTTACCGGACTTGAGTTTGGGGGTCCGTGGTTGAAGAGGAAGTAGCGATACTCTTTGAAAATAACATACATCGTATTTTTTTTTTTTTTTGTTTTCTTTAATTAATTACTGACTTCACAGGATGTTCAATGTAGGTGAAATTCAATAAACGAAATGCATCTCCTAATTTCATTTACCATAGAGCTAGATTTAAAAAAATGGGTCACGCTCGATTCATACGCACAAAAAACATCAGTGGAATTGAGAAGCTCCTCTGTTATAGAAGTCAGTTAAATTAAGTTCACCAATGTAGAAATCAATTAAACTTTTAAGATTTGTGGTCATACGGCTTAAATTACCGTTAAAATGGCCTTACGGCTAGCTGTTTTAAGCAATCCAGTTTAGGTGATGAAAAAAGTTGCACGACCACAAACCGTGTCTGGGCGCGTTAAGGTTCACGTTCGAATGATTTTTCGAACTGCGCTGTTTTAACGTTAGTTTGAGACCGCGTAAGGAGATGGCCGTAAGGAGGTGGCCATAAGGCCCCAGTTGGGCAAACACTGAATCATTCCAGCAATATTGCAAAAGTCCACGAGCATCTTTTGTCATATGAAGATATTGACAAGACATGGTTGACGCACATGAAAGACTGGTTCAATATAGAACGCAAAGAAGTTTCTATCCTGCAGTGGGGTGACTCAAATAAAAATGCCTAAAATTATAAACAAACTTTCTAAACTGGGATGCATTTTATGATTTTACACAATATTTGTCAGCATTAAAGTTTCAGGTCCCATTTTCAGTGAAACTCAAAGTTATTACAAACAATTTTTTAGCGTCTATGCATTGCCATTCAGTAACGCCACCAGCATTTGGATTGTATAATAGGCAAAGTTGTTTAGATGTTTAATATTAGTTAGCTTTTTTTTAATATGCCTAAGTGCCTTTATTAACTAAACAAAATACAAGCTAACACTACAAAAACAGACTGTTCATAGACCATAGTTCGATTGTATTTTGTGTAGTTTCTAAAAGCTCATGAGAAAGAAAACGAGGTGTAGCATATAGGAGGACAGATAAATGGAAAGATAAACAACGAAATTTTACTATATTGTCAATCTTTCAATATTCCTTCTTTTTTGTTTTTTAGGTAAGGGGGAACCTAAAAATAAGTCACCCACGCAGACTGCTCGTCTAATCAAAGTTTCAATTATCGAAATTTCAATAATACGGAACCATCACTCCTTCCCTCGATATCGATCATCGTCCGGCCATGTCGAAAGGCCACCTCAAGAAGCCGAAAGCCGCGCGTCGGTCGAAATTTTATAGTTTATAATTACTTCTGATTGCCTCCGTGACCCGACCGATTCGCTTTGAGAATACGATCTCACTTCTAGATTGCATACTGGGGCTGAATCTTTGTGTGGTTTTCCTCGTGCGTTTGTTTAGAAAAAGTCTTTTGCAATTGGGAGATTTTTTGTTTTAATTATTCGTATGTTACTTACCTCTAAACTTTTGTCTATCATACTATTATTATGCGAAAGTATGTTTATTTGTTGGTGTGTTTCTTCTTTGAGCTTCAGATCTTCAAACTGATGTAAGGTCTAATGATCAAAGATGTAAGGTCTATGATCACCAGTGGACGTCTTCTGGCTGATGATTATCTACATCTACACTAATATTATAAAGAGGTAAAGTTTGTAAGTTTGTAAGTTTGTAAGTTTGTTTGTTCTGTTTTAACTCCGAAACTACTCATCCGATTTTAAAAATTCTTTCACTAATAGAAAGCTACACTATTCCTGAGTGACATAGGCTATGTTTTATAATGATAAAGTTTAGTTTTCTACACTAAATAACCGTATTAGTAAAACATGTCGGAGAAAAATTTGCTGATTGGCATCTTTTTCGGCGTACGCTGATCTAACGGTTTGAGATAAGTGAGTACTATGTTTGACAAAAATTTAGTTCTTAAGTAGTTTAAAAAAAAAGTCCGCGATAGCATATATCTAACTCTTATAAGAAAACCACAATAACGATAATAACCGATTATTGTGTTCAGAATAAAAATTAAAATTATAAGGTCATGTTTAGACGCAGTTTTGTAATCTAATTTATGAATCTTTGCAAAAATAAATGAATTTATAATCAGGAGTACTTAATGTAGATAAATTTTGCTGTTTACAGTTTGTGGTTTAGTTGCACAGTTCATGAGATAATGTAAATTTAAAATAACGCGACCATTATAATCCGCGCAGCGCCTTCATACTGCACATTATTATGTGGTTAGTAGGTAATATAATAAAATAATCATTATCAACACCATAAAAAAGATATTACAAAAAGATTGCATTAAATACGGGAACCAAAAAAACGGCCTTATCGCTATGAGCGACCTCTTCCAGACTACCTTCAACAATGGCGTGCTGCGGTGGAGCGGTGTCACAGGTATTATTAACCGACTTTAAAAAAGGTTCTCAGTTACGTGGTTTTTAGGGTTCCGTACCCAAAGGGTGTTAAACGGGACCCTATTACTAAGCCTACTCTGTCTATCTGTCTGTCGTACCTTTTAACGGACTGTATTTTTCGAACTGTAATAGATAGACAGTTAAAATTTTCACAGAATATGTAACGTTACGGCGGATCAACTTGGAAATGTAATAATAGTAAAGTCAATAAGTGAAACGGGGTCTCCAACCCCCATACAATTATTCACAAAAAAAATTAATAGCTCTAATGTAAAAATGATAATACCTACAAGCGTCAAACTTGGCATGATTATAGTACACACTCTATAGTCTAACAACAAATAATAAATAATGGTCAAGTGCGAGTCGGTAACAAATTTTTGTTAGTTATAATTGTGTTATACTCGAGCGTCACTGTAGCAAAGAATTAAATATGTGACTGCGTCGCAATTACTTCGACTATTTCAGACAATAACTGATAGTTGTATTTTGTGGTGGTAAGGAACCCTTAATGCGCGAGCCTGACTCGAAATGCGTATTTTACTAATTTTAAAGTCAGTCTAATCACTAATGTTTTTAGTTTTACATAGATAAAAGCTATAGTTTTGTGCTAAACAATACTATAAAAGTAGGCATACCATTCAGGTGGACTAGAGTGGATTACAGGACAGATGCGGGACTATTAACGAAAAGGGCGCGATAGGAGTATATTGGATTACGGTATGGGAGTGGAGTGGAGCGGACGGCTGCGGGACTAGATCGGAAAGAGTGAGACTGAAGTAGATTGGATTACGGAACGGATGTGGGGCTGGATTGCAAAAAGGCGGAAAGGGACTAAAGTGGATAACGGGACGGATGCCGAGTTGGATCGGAAAGAGTGGGACTATATTATTAGAGTAGATTATGGGACAAATGCAGGACTGGTGCAGTAAGGATGGGGCGGAAGAAGAGTATATTTCGGGACGGATTCGGGCCTGGAGCGGAAAGAGCAGAACGGGAGTTGAGTGGATTTAGGGGGTGAATGCAGAATTGGAACGGAAAGGGTGGTTTAGGAGTAGAGTGGATTACAGGATGGATGCGAGACTGAAACTAAAAAGACGGGAGATTGTAAAGTAGATTTCAATACTACGTGAGCGAAGCCGCGGGCAACAGCTAGTAATGAATATAGAGCAAAACAGTTTCTGAAGACGATGTTGAGAATGGAGTGAAGTAGAAGAGAAATGTATGGAAGGATTATCACCACCATTCGGGATTCATAGTCGGAAATATAAATAGAGTCCACTACATCGGAACGTAACCAATCAAACTCCTTAGAAGACCTGCCTCTGTACCTGAGTTCACCAGGATCTTGGTATTTATGGCTTTTTAGATCCTCCGGTCCACATACCTTAGTCTTACTCCCGCCGATGGACCCAGGTCTGATAGAGCCAGTCTCGTAGAACCGCGTGAGGATCTTGGAGACGCAGCCGTGCGAGACTAGGAGCTGCCGGCTGATGTCGCACGGACGGACGCCCATGATGGCAAGTTCCACGATGCGCTTGCGCACCCCGTCTGGCAGCGGGCGGCCGTTCACAAACACGCCTCCCAGTTGGTTCACGCCGGCTTGCCCTGCGGAACAATAAAATAAAGCAATTAAATATTTTCTAATATTATAACTTTTTAATCTACAGAACTACGAAAATCTGTCAAAATACTTTTTGGAAAATCCACCTTTTCCGTAAAAGTGTAAACATCTATTTCAGGACATTGTGAGACTAGAGCATTTTGTACTGATTTGTCCTTATTAATATCATCTGAATTTGTTTTGGTTCTTGTCCATGAAAATTTCATGGACAAGAACCTTTCGGAAACGCTAAGATTTCCTTTAGAATTTTTGAAACATTTTACATCAATGTCGACTGTTCTAGGTGATTTGCTAGATGTAAAAGAATTTTCGCGGTCTTTCGGTTTAAATATTTCTAATATTTTAAATATCATCATCATCGGAATCAGCCTTTTAACAGTCCACTGCTGGACTTTTAGCCTACCCCCGAAAGGGCAATTGGACCATATCTACCACGCTGGCCCAGTGCGGGTTGGTGGTCACATACACCATTGAATTCCTCCTTCTTAAAATTCTTCTCTTTCTAATTGAATATCAAACTAAAAATAATATTATTACTTTAGTTTGTGTGAATGTGTATGCAGTGTTCACAGCTTTTAGAATGGACACTGAATGTAAGGAACATTCAGTGTCCATTATATTACATAATATATTTTGTAGTGTTAAAGGTGTCACATTCAATTAGTGAACCGAATAAAAAAAAAGTATGTTTGTGCACACACAACGCCATAACGGAAGAATGGATTTGGATGAAATTTAGTATGAAGACAGCTTATACCCTGGATTAGGACATAGACCATTCTATTTTATCACGGAAAGCGGCTCCTGTAGGAAAGTGAGTGAAACCGCGGGATGCTGCTCAGTCATTGGTTTTTCTCGTTATTACTGAGCGATAACAATACCCAGTATGAGAATTAATTTGTCGTTTCGGCCATTTTCAAAACCAAGTTTCGAAACTAGTTTCGGAAAAGGAAAAATGATTCTGCTTCTGAAACTGGGAAACCAGTTTCAGAAGCAGAATCATTTTTCTTTAAATAGGAATTATAATACTATTTCCGAAACTCGTTTCGAAAAAATATACTTATAACTCGTCTTTCGAAACTCCTTAGTTCTAAACGAAACAGAATAAACATTCTAACGAGAAAAACACTTAAAATACAAATTACTAGCTTTCTCATCGCAGTTCACCCCCGTAGACTAGGCAACTCTTCACTTTTCTTAGTAAAAAATGGCTTAAAAATATCACTCGGCAATAGTGTAGAATTAATGGGTTTTATTAAAAACTTACAAATTCTACTTCTTAGGGCTAGAGCTAATCCAATATAGAATGAGGCCTTCCACTGCTACCACATCCAACAAAACGCCTTCAGAAATACGATAAAACATAATTCATCAGTTATGTCATAACATAACGATATCTTGTTAAAGCTAGTTGGAATAATAATGCTGCATAAAAACATAGCTGACAGATTCTATGTGATGCATACAAGATTGGAAAGAAGAAATTTTGAGAAAACGCGAATGAATTCAACAATGCCCAGTGCTCTCTTGCATATTTTTCTACCCGCCTTCTATAACTTCTATTCAACATCGTAGTTGATATTCCGAAATACCTTACGAAGCGCTTTGATTCTTCTTTTATTGTGCGAATCGCTAATCTAGTGTAAATATTCAGTAACTATAACAAGCAACGCAAATCTGCTAAACATGGTAGTGGTTACATATTTGAGGCGCATGGGGTCGAGACATTGGGCCCTTAGGGACCAGGAGCTCACCTCATTTTCAAAAATATTTCAGAGCGCCTGGTTAATGCTACTCGTGACCAAAATGCTGGCGTGTTTCTGGCTCAACGCATAAGCGTTGCCATTCAGCGTGGTAATGCCGCCAGCATGCTGGGTACGCTGCCAATTGGTAGTGGGCTTGAGCATTTGGATTGTCTTTAGACCTTCAACGGTCTATGGGCAGTGTAACTATAACTATTATGACCATAATTTAAATTATATTCTCTAGTGGTTATTAAGCTTACTGCATCTAGTTTCTTACACGTCGTCCTGGCCTGATTCTACACAATACTTGCCTAAAAGCTGTTTCCAAGGCCAATCCTCGTCAGATTAAACGCCAAACAGAGATCAGTTTTTCGATAAAAATATAAAGAAAGAAAATAAAAACGCCTCCCTTACTTCCCTAATGACTCAATACAAAAATAAATTATGTTTCAACGTTTACGTCTCAATTGTTGACAAAGTCTTCAAAGCTTAAATTATTGCAAGTCGGCACCTGCCCTTGTTTAAGGCTAATACGTATTTGATTGCCAAATTCCCATACAACCTTCCAAACCGTCAATTATAAAAAACACAAAAACATATTTAACTTTCTAATTAAAGATCGTAGATTATCATTCTAGAAGCTCGTAAATTTTTACGAGGTAAAAACAGATCGACAAGTTAAGGGAATTTTATGTGCTTAAATATGGTTTTAATAGGCAAGAGGGATATAATATGATAATCTAAACTAGAAGTCGATTATGAAGTAGATTAATTTACAGTTTTGCTTTTGAGCTACTGCTTGCGCCGACGCTTCAACGTCTCTTCTAAAGGAAGGTTCTCAATTCAGGCCGTTTTTTACCCACGGCACAAAGAGAGGGTTGTTATAAGTTTAACGTATCTGTGTGTCTATGTAGCTCTGTGTCTGCCTGTAGCATCGTAGCTCCGAAACGGCTGAACCGATTTCTATTTAATGGCCTCCTGATGGTAAGCGATCACCTTGAAATATTCATCTTTTGGTACAGGCGTCGATTACTAGAGGCACACACACACACACACACACACACAGCGATCCCGCCGGCGGGATCGTAGACCCCCAGGATCTGTTAGAAGATCGGTCTGATTCTCTCCAAATAGTCAATCAGTTCAACAAACCGCTAGGGCTTCAGGGCACACCCCTTCTGAGGTGCCTGGGCAAGTCTGATCCCCACTCCCGGTGACGGCCCAAGCCGAGGTTCGTACCTTCGAGGTGCCCTTGGGCTAGTCGCCCAAAACTTAAACCATCAAGTTACGCCGAACGCACTCTGCGTTCGTTAACTAGTCTGGTCAAGCTGTAGAGGTCAACAGCGTAAGTCAACGTTAAAAAAAAATGCATTTATCGTCGCCTATGGAGCGCTGCAGTATTATCTTTATGGACTCTGCCAAGCTTCTAGAAAGATGCTTTGTAGCCCGGCGCCAGCGTCAGTCCATGCCTGAGGCGCCGATGCCCAGAGCCCAATAAAGTGTTTAATCTTCAATACTCAGTTCCACCAAACGCTCACACATCTCATTAAACTTCTAGAAGGCTATCTGCTGGCACCTACGCATCAGCTACCGTTAAAGCCAGCATTATAAAACCATAAAACAATCGCCTGCCGAGCGATTTATTACCTTAATGTAATAAAATTAACGTTCTAATTTGTTTGGAGCAATCTGTATTTACGGCGTTCCTTTAAGGGCGACGCAAACGTGCTACTTTTTGTGGCAAATCCCGCGATATGTATTGTCCACATGTATGCGTCTTGAATAAGTCATGATTTAAACTTATATGAATGTTAATAATAAATAATAATACCTTTTTTTTTAAGTCTGCAAATAAGCATCGACCCACCTGATGGCCAGTGACCACCGCAGTCATGAAAGACAAAGATACTTTTTTTTTAATGAGATTTCCGCAAAATCATACAAATTTTAATGTACTTATATTATCATACTTCTTCTCTAATATGTAAAAATCCGCCTGATTTTGACGGGACTCACTGACAGAGAGCTGATGTTATAAGGAGTAATCCACGCGGGTGAAACCGAGGGGCGCAGCTAGTAATATATAAATGCGAAAGTGTGTTTATTTGTTCCTATTTCACCAAACAACAGAGCAACGGGTCGACGTAATTGTTTACGTGGAGAATTTGGAGGGCTGGACATGGACGGACAGTGACTCATTCAGCTAACTGATTACCACTACTGTTTCATGGCTCATCATCATCATTTCAGCCATAGGACGTCCCCGACTAGACATAAGCCTCCCCCATCGATCTCCAAAAGGGCCGGTTGGAAGCGGCCTGCATCCAACGTTTTCTTGCGGTCTCTTTTAAGTCATCTCTCTATTTTGTGGATGAATGGACATCCTACGCTGTGCTTACTAGTCCGTGGTCTTCATTCGAGAACCTTTCGGCCCCATCGGCCATCTGTTCTGCGTGAAATGTGCCCTGCCAACTCACTCCAACCACTGCCACTCTTCAACTTGCTAATCCGGTGCGCTATGTCGGTAACTTTGGTTCGTCTACGGATCTCCTCATTTCTGATTCGATCTCGTAGATAAACCCCGAGCATAGTGGAGGGCAGAGCTCCGTAGCTCGTTGTGTGACTTCGAGCTTGCTTATGAGGCCTATAGTGAGACACCACATTTCAATGTCGTAGGTATTTCATCAATGGCAACACACACTGCTTGAAGACCTTCGTAGTGATTTCTTGGTTACTTCAATATATTATTCTTTAGCGAATTACCTCGTTCGTTAGGTCACGAGACATACCGAGACATACCTACCTACTTACATATAAAATTTCATCAATATCTCATCAGGTATAATTATTAGCTTTCCGTTTCACCGTCACACCTTCGACACAATCGTCCACAAAAAGTGGCAAGTCTGGACACGCCACACCCGCCGCACACCATTTCACGGTGTTGTCGCGCAAAACGAACCTCCGTCCGATGCAAATTACTTTCCTTGCTTTACGATTGCTCTTTCTTGACCGCTCTTTAATGACTGATGCCCGTCACTCAAAACTCTACCATATCGACATCAAGGAAGGTAGATTTTAAGTTGTTTTGCTGAGATGTCATTAAAAGTATCGGAAAGGCCGGATCGCATTAGTGTGGTGTCTGGTAGCAATCGTTCCGCGAATCAGGAGCCTAATCTCATAGGTTGATTTGATTACGTATCGATGATGTACGGGGAGCTGTAATTTTTGATTAAACTTACTAGTGAGTGCGGATTCAATGTTAGAAACACTTTGCGGTTCAGGGAAAGCCTACGGTCTGAAGTCATCAAATTCAGGATGGCAAGTGAACACTAAATGTGAATGTCTGAAGTTGTAATCTGTCTGTAATCTTGTAAAGTTGTGTTATTTTAAACCGAATTTAACAGACGTGGAGGTTTCAATTCACATGTTTTTTTGTACGCGATTACTCCGCCAATTATGAATACTTGAATCTGCACGCATAAGACGCAATAAATAATATGAGTATTTAAAATAAAAAATAATTATGAATTGATTTTGTTGTTGTTTTTTTGTTTTGATGTCATCGATTTTAATGAAATGCACTTCATCAAAATTGGTTTTGTAGTTTGGTTTTTAAATCAAAATAATTGGAAAAAATATGTCATCCAAGTAAATGAAATTGCTTATTTACTAATTTTCAAGCCGGGTAAAATAAATTGGTTATTATTTAGGCTAATTACAGAATGGATACCGTCTCTGCAGTTGGTTCTATGGATCTCAGTAAATCTATGTAAGATTCATTTTAACCTTTTCTTATAAAAGCCCTTTCTTTCATCAAATCGTTTATAACAATTCACGCTTCGTGTTATAATTAATACAATAGTAACTTTGTCTGTTATTCCCTGAACCGGTTGAATTTATCTCGTTGAATGACCAAGAACAAGTGTATAATACGGATAAATATATTATCTACTATATTTATTTGACGTGTAAATTGACATTTTATCAATAAATTACTTATGACTTATATACAGATAGATATAGGAAAACCTATCTACATCTAGACTTACACTTTACATACACTAATATAATATACACAAAAGTTTAAGTTTTGAACTTTGTTTCTCGGAGATAACCTCCGAAAGCACAAAATGTGGAAAAAAACTCTAATAGAAAGCTGTACTATCCCTGACTGATATAGGCTATGTTTTATATAAGAAAGTTAGTTTTCTATACTAAAAAACCTCACCAGTAAAACATGTCAGAGAAAAATAAGCTGATTGGTTCCTTTATGTTTGGCAAAATGTGTTTCTTAACTATGCTCTAAAATAAAGTTTGTAATAAAGTCTACGAAAGCGTATCTGGAACAGAAACAGTGGATAGGAGTAAATAGTGTTTAGATACAGAACGGATGTGGGACTAAAACTGAAAGGGCAGATGGACGAGTAGTGGATTACGGTATGGAAGTAGAGTGGAGTGGAAGGATGTGGGCCAAGAGTGGAAAGGGTGGGACTGGTTTTGAGTGGATTACGGGACGGATGTGGGAATGAAAGTGAAAGGACGGGATAGGAGTAGAGTGGATTACTTACAGAACGGATGTGGGACTAAAATTGGAAGGGCAAGATGGACGAGGAGTGGATTACGGTGTAGAAGTAGAGTGGACGGATGCAGGCGCCAAGAGTGGACAGGGCGGGACTGGTTTCAAGTGGATTACGGGACGGCGGATGCGGGACTGAAAGTGAAAGGACGAGATTGGAGTAGAGTGGATTACAGTATGGGAGTGGAAGGATGCGGGATTAGAAGGAAAAAGGCGGAACTAAAGTAGAATGGATTACGGGATGGATGCGGGGTTGGATTGAAAACGCGGGACGATATTAGAGTGGATTAAGGGACGGATGCGGGGCTGGATCGGAAAAGGACAGGATGGGAGTAAAGTGGATATCTATACTATGCAACCGAAGCCACGCGGGCATTCTAGTAACTTTATAAAAAGGTAGATATTATACCAATGCGAAAGTACAAAATGATATTAAGTCGTTTGCAGCTGCCGTCTCGGGATAAAATCTCATTTGGAAGAGGTCGTAAAGTTGAACCGCCTCACTGGAACGGTAAAGCTACCGATTGAGTGCCGAGCATTATTACACAGTGGAGTACAGGGTGTCCATTAATGTGATGTGCTGTAAACAGTCAGATATACAGTACGTTCCATAATATAACTTCTGATCAGATACTCACTAGGTGAAGTATACAAGTTTACCATTGAACTGTAGTATTAAATTTACTCGCTCGAAAAACCGATAACCGATGGGGAAGAAAGGTTCTGGAGTGGAGACCACGAACCGGAAAACGCAGCGTAGGGAGGCCTCCCACTAGATGGACTGACGACATCGTGAGAGTCGCGGGCATTAGTGTATGCAGATATCCTTATAACTTGTGTCTATATTTTTTTTTTAAACCTAATTTGATCACAAATAAAATAAAAATTATTTCTTTCTTTTTCAGATGGCAGGCTGTCGTTCAGTGTGGAGGTCTAAGAGGGAGACCCATGTTCAGCAGTGGACGTCTTCTGGCTGTGGATGATATTTAAACTCCCCCTACTATAGGTATTAAGACCTCATCGGGTTACCAGAAAGACAATTTTGAATTTAGTTCATTATTTATATTGCTAAACAGTTTAGTGGCAACCCTTAACTCAATACCAATAGTCAATTTATCGGTAATTAAGCATTAATCGTTTTGCTTCATTGATTACCGTTACCTGCGTGATAAGTTTTTGCCACAGACAATACAAAAATAAAGTTTAAACTTTAGAAGAAAAAATAACTTTGGCTTAGACAACAGAAACGACAAATTTTTATTTTAGACTCTAAACTAAATATTGTTTTTTTTTTTTGCGGCAATGCGTTTTTTTTAAGTTTTAAAGTGTTATAATTTGAGAATTATGTCTTTCCGTGTAGTTTTCAGATTTCCATGGAAGCGTAAAATAAAGCTAACACTTTTTTTATCGCGAATAAGTTCGAGTTTGACCAACTTGCCTGTTTTAAAATGACGATGTGATCGAAGAAGATATCTATTTACTCTTGAAAAGACCCAAATTGTATCTCTCAGGAAACAAGGAAGCCGGCAGGTTGTTCCAATAGATTACCAAGGCGTGACTTGGACTTGACTGTGACTTACATTCCATGACTTTCACTGTGATTAAAGTCGTTTGAAGAAATCTTCTAAAACGTAGTAGTATCGACTACTTGAAACTGTTAATGTACCTACCTAAGTATTTGACACTGGGTATAGGTAAATATGTAAGATATCTGGAACCAAAACTTTAGAGGAACAAGATCGATAAAAGGAAAATAAAATACGTATTTTTATGGTTGACCTCTGTGATCGAAAATGGTAAACACACCTAGCCTGGAATGGTAACTGACTTTCAAGTGCTGTCGAAACACACTGTTAGGTGCTTGGCGGCAAATTTTATCTTGAGGACGGTAGCTAATAGCCAACTGGGCAAGAAAGTGTCCAAGTGGCAAATGCTCGACGAGTGTGCACAAGAGTTTCATGCCATTATCTCACCCTTCCTCTTTTTACTGCTTAATTATGTATAAAACAGCAAAACACGCCATTAACACGTATTAAGGTATACCTACGCGCACATTAGGACGGGCCGCAGGGGGCCGGGGCGCATCGCAATAATAACTTTCATACATTTTATATGGAAATCCGCCCCGCTGCGCCCCAGCATAATGTGCAATACTTCATATAAAATGTATGAAAGTGATATTTGCGATGCGCCCCGGCCCGCTGCGGCCCGTCCTATAGTGTTCGATCCTAAACACAGTAACCATGGTAAAAAATAACACAATATCCATAAATTCGATTGAATTCCTACAATTCTCTTGACAAACGCGCACGAAACGCGCAAGCTTGCTCCACGTTATTATAACAGCTCAAAACGAGCGCGTTACGAACCTCATCATCATTTCAGCCATAGGACGTCCACTGCTGGACATAGGCCTCCCCCATCGATCTCCAAAAGGGCCGGTTGGAAGCGGCTTGCATCCAGCGTTTCCCTGCTGTTTGTTTTACCTCATCGCACCTCATTGCGTTTCGCTAATTCCACGCAGATAAGGTGACGCGGCGCGTTATGAGTTTGTAGTCGTAGAAACTAAAGGCACGGAGTCCATTTTTCACGCGGCGCATTATGAGTTTATGTGGTCATAGAAACTAATACCACAGAGTCAATTTTTCAGTTACATTTTCATGTTATTACGTCACGCGTTTATGGCAAGGAATATTATGTGAGATAGAAGATAAGGTCTTAAGACTACATAGTGTTAGAACACTATGTAGTCTTAAGACCTTATCTTCAAACAGCAGCAGTTCCTTAAAACAGCAGTTTTATAATGTTAGAACATTATAAAACTGCTGTTTTAACATCTCTTCTCTATCCTTATATTTTCTATCTCTACATAGGTAAATTAAAGTCGCTTTCCGCGTCTGTGTGTCTGTATGGCCGCTAACTCCTCCTAAACCACGCAACGGGTCTCGATGCGGTTTTCACCATCAGTTAGATACATTTTCACGGAAGGTTTATATATATAACTAGCAACCCACCCCAGCTTCGCACGTAAATTACACCCGTGCGAAGCCGGGCGGGCGGGTCGCTAGTTTGTTATAAAAATTACTTTGTTGCACGAGAATTATGAACCGAACCTTAATATTTTCTATACTTTCAGCCTAACGATCTGGTTACAAGGAGAAAGAGACAGTAAAGCTTAGATCTATTTGACACTAATCTTTTCCTCCTACATTTTGTTGCTATACTCATTTAACAGCTAACTACTTATTTACATTTTATGACTTGGCTTTCGAAGATGGAATTCTTGCGATCGTAAAGTTATATCGAAAGGGAGTGCTTGTACAGCTTGGCAAAATGTGGCAAATAAAATAATGCTCCTATACTAAATACAAAATTATGTCACCTTTTCGTACCCGCCCTGGGCATCCGATAGAAAAAATTGTATGAGGCATTAAAAATCATCATCATCATAATCAGCCTTTTAACAGTCCACTGCTGGACTTTAAGCCTACCCCCGAAAGGGTGATTGGGCCATATCCACCACGCTGGCCCAGTGCGGATTGGTGGATTCAAATACGCCATTGAATTCCTTGTCCGTACGTATGCAGGTTTCCTCATGATGTTTTCCTTCACCGAGAAGCCAGTGGTATGAAAGTCCGTACATAATCTCCAAAGAGCTCTTTGGTACGGACCCGGGGGTTTGAACCCACGACCTCACGCTTTCAAGTCTAGCGGTCTCCCAAATGGGCTACCACGGCTACCGTAATAGATAGCCAGTTGTAACCCCATACAACAAACGTTTTTTTAACATGTTTTCGTATTTGCTCTAATGTAAAAACGGTAATACGTACAAGCGTCAAACTTGGCATGATTATAATACATACTCTAAAGTATAACAACAAACAATAAATAATGGCCAAGTGTGATGAAATTTCTGTTCATTGCAACGTCGGGCGCGGTCGGTACTTGAAAACCTGGTCCTGGTACCTTGATTTGTCTTTATGCACTACTTTCTGTATTTTTTGGTGGAACGAAACCCACAGTGTGCGAGCCTGACTTGCACTTGGCCAGTTTTTATAAGTTATTGTGCCTACATATTTTTGCCAAGTTGCACCGACCTATCCAAGTTAGTGGCACTATACCTATCTACACATATACCTACAGTATTTTACAATCCCGATCGCATTTAACACTGGATCAGTAAATCTGTAATACGCTTCCAGTTTAACAGTGTCGTAAAAGGGCAGAATAAGTGCGAGTTGCTGCGTAAAACTTGCTACATTTTTGTATATTTTTTTCCTTTGCGAATATATCGGCAATATATCGACGGGTTATGGCCGGTTTACAACTTGTGACTGATTTTACTATGCCGACGATTGGAGCCGATTAAAGGTGAACGCACACTAGCCGCACCGCACGCGCCGTACACGCTACTCACAGGCCGCGCTTAAGGCCCTCTTTTTTTTAATAAAAAAAATATCGACGAATAAAAGGAGAAGGTTTTGTAGCCAAAGCCATAATGTATAATATGTACATGTATAATGTAAATGTATATATTTTTATGATCACGCGTAATTTTTTTTTTAAATTACATTACCTACAAACTTTTAAAGTAGTTTTTAGTAGTAGACAAGTATTTGTGTATCCTCCTAACTACGATTACCTATGATTGCGATGCGATTGCGATGTTTGTTACCACGTATCTCATTAACTACTAAACCAATTTTGATGATATTTGCAACGTAAATAGTTCCGGTACTGGAATAACACAGGCAAAAAATCAATCTTATATTGCTCTTCGCTTTTACAAGCGGGCAAAGCCGCGGGGCGTAACTAGTCTATACTAATAATATTATAAAGAGGAAAGATTTGATTGTTTGTTTGCATTGAATAGGCTCCGAAACTACTGAACCGATTTGAAAAATTCTTTCACTGTTGGGAATCTACACTATCCCCGGGTGACATACGCTATAATCTATACCCGTGCGAAGCTGGGGCGGACCGCTAGTTAATAAATAAATCGGTAGTTATGGGAACTCTGTTGAGTACGTCGACCAAATGTTACCGTCCTATGGTGCGTACGGTGAGGTGCCTGTGCGTCCACCTTTAAGCTTAAGCTGATATTGTGATATTTAGCTACTGAAGTTAGGGTTTAGGGCGACGGAGAGATGATGATTTATTATCATATTTTTATATAGATTTGTTTATTCTTACTTTAATCCTAGACTGAATGTTTTGAAGGAGAACACAAGATGACGCATGATAACACTATGGTTATAAATAGCTTAAGTTTAAGAGTTTAATCGATAGGTACACAGTTTAGACAATAAAAAATACTGACAACGGCTACCGCTTTACTTTAAAAATACGTATGTTGTATGGGTGGATCTCCATTCGGTTTTACTTTTTGACTTTATTATTATTTCTCAGTTAATCCGCCGTAACATTACATATTCTGTAAACATTTCAACATTTCGAAAGATACAGCCGTTTAAAGGTATAACAGACGGACTGACTGACAGACGGACAGACGGCCACACAGTGTAGGCTTAGTAATAGGGTCCCGTTTATACCCTTTGGGTACGGAACCCTGAAATAAAGTAGATGGCAGTTATAAAACGCCTCAGAAACGATAAGTCATCGCCTATGTAGTCAAGTTAGCCGAGAACCAGTTGTCTGGATAAAACTAACATAAGTTTTAAGACAACTTACTAACTCGAAATGTAACGAACTGTGCTTTAAATAAAAAAGAAAAAAAAAGAAAGTGTATATCATATTATTATGGAGTTTGTCACAGATCTGGGTATCACGGCTTCGACCCATTTCGTCTTTTCACGTTATTTTCAAAACGTCAAAACGCCGTTTTTGACACTGACATTTTTATCTCTCTATCCAGCCAACGCGTTTTTTGTTTTACAATTTGAAACCAAAGTATAGTATGAAATCTTTGTTTGAAACCAATTTTATTTAAATTTAGTTGAAATACTAAGAATAATGGATCGATGCCGATGTTCAGATTATGCAGCTGCAGTGAAAAAACTAAGAATTTACACTACGGGCACTCTACGACCGGATATCATTGATAATCATGATGGTAAGCCAAAGCCAATTAACTTATATGTTACCAAATCTCATTGGCTAAAGCGCACAAAATTAGTCAATCAGTTCAACAAACCGCTAGCTAGGGCCCTCTGGGGTGCCTGGGTAAGTCTGATCCCCACTCCCGGTGACGGCCCAAGCCGAGGTTCGTACCTTCGAGGTGCCCTTGAGCTAGTCGCCCAAAACTAAAACCATCAAGTTACGCCGAACGCACTCTGCGTTCGCTAACTAGTCCGGTCAAGCTATAGCCGTAAGGCCAAAAGTGTAAGTCAACGTAAAAAAAAACTCCCCAAAGCATTAGATTCCCGTTTTTGATTCCCGTCTCAAAGAGCGTCGAATTAACTTTGAACGATACAATTGTACACAGAAAGCACGGTTCACCGTTTGTTGGTACAGTTGGCAATTCTCTGTATTTTTTGCCCGCCGTTTTACACAGGTCTACACTCCACCTGGCCGCAAGGCCCTACAACTACATTTGCCTAAGGTAGATTCCACTCTAGAACTCGTCTAGGTATTTCGTCAGTTATCGGTTCTTTGGGCCATCTTATCGAGATACAATATACATAAATATAGAGTCACAATTGTGCCAAAAAAAATCCATGCTAAAACTCTGCGCACGCTACGAATTACGACTTTTTGATTAGTTACAAGGTAACCGCGATCCGACTACAACGCCGCGCGATGCCAGAGCTACGATGACATAGCGGACAACTAGCGTTGGACACAACGCAAGCGACATAACGTCTGGAGTAAATGTGGCATTGTCTGGAGTAAATGTGGCATTGTCAAGTATATGATTGATACAATGTATGTACAATGACGTTCGGACATTTTTTTTTACTGTTTTCACTGAGAGATTGTGACTCTATAGGAATTGTATCTCGATGGGCCATGTAGTCGGCCGACAGCCACTTCAGCTTACTTACTATCTTAAGTCGGTTTTTGATTTTATTTATTGGTTCTACGCAGGATCACTTCAGTTCGAATTCTGTCCCAGAAACTCCGAGCATAGCTCTCTCCATAGCTCGCTGAGCGACTTTAAACTTGTGGACCTTTTCCCCTTTTAGATTGAATAACCAATCAATTTCCATCCAGTTACCGGATACGCAGTGTCCTGGTTCAAGATTGGCATCTCGCACCACGATATGAAGTTCCTCAAGCCCCAAGCAAGGAAGGTGCTGGAGTGGCATGAACGGCCCGAGAACAGGCTCACGGGTGACGCGAAGAAGATTGAACAAATGTGGTGCCCGTTCATGACGCCGCATAAAGAAATTATGCCGGAAGAAGATAAGAACATGTATAAGCCGAAAGATTGAAAACCTTTTCCATAATTACCTAATCGGGAAATGGCCATCCTTGACAACTGTCAACTACATACAAATTCAATGATAACAGTCTCTCCATAGTCTTCCCACCTACCATGTTTCCAGGAGTAGGTAGACCATGTCTTTCAAGATATATTAAAAACTGAAAAACTGTTGTCGAAACCATTACTAACAATCTTTACATAATGTAAAGCATATAAATAACAAAGTACTAGCTGTGCCCGCCGGTTTTTCTCGGTATCCTACAGTAATAGTAATATTTTTGGTAATAATAAATAGCACAATAAAATGTTTAAATCTAGGGTAATGACCAGAATAAATTAAAACAACTGTTTATCCCATTTTGTGGACACAATAAAAAATATTAAAATAAAAAGTTGCAAAATCACCGAAGCACATTTTTTTAAAGTAGAAAAGCAGAGTTTTACGTTAAAAAAAACATAAGTGAGATATTAATTAGCCATATTCTGGGCCTTAAAGTTTAATTGTGCGTCTTTAAGATTCACTATTTCGTCCCATTAGAACGATATTGTTATGGGACGAGATGACGAAGTAGTCTATCGCTAATATTATCAGTGTATATTGAACAGTTTGAACGCGTTTCTAGTATTTCCAATATATCCCACTGTAATAAAATTACACAACCAAAACGTTACAAAATCTAACTTATCCTGTTTCCACCGTTTATAAGTTTACGATATCCCTAAACTCGTTTTTTATTTAAATTAATTAACAATAATAAAAGGAAATAAAGTTTACGATATAAAATTGTAACATAGTTGTAAACATCCGAGTAGAAAATCGAATCTGATGTTTTAGATCCATTTGATATGGACCTGTCGTATTCACCGTTACGACGATGTGATATGGACATGACTGTCAAAAAAACATAGGTGATCATTGGCATATATAAATCTAGATGAGATGATATATGTAGTTCAAAATACATCTGCGCTCATGACTAAATAAACATAGACATCGTTTATTTGCGACAGAAAATAAACACAACACCATCATTAAAAAAATGAACCAAACCAAAATTTTTTTTTTGTTATGTTTCAAAGCGGCCCTGGCTCAATATGATGCTGGTTGTACACACACAACCACTTGGTTGGTTGTACTTGTCTTCCGTTGCGACTAACAGGCGTCAAATAACCTGGTTAAGGAACCACAGATACGGTATTTTTTTATCACGTTCACTATACAGGGTTACTGGAAATCAGTTAGCACCTCTTAAGGGCGGCTTCAATACGTCAAAACAAACAACTTTTATTCTACGACTTATCGAAATTCGCGAAGGAAACCGGCTGTTTCATATATTTTGTAGGGAGTGAATATTTTTTTGTATGGATTTGTGAAATCGTGACTCGCAGCCAGTTTATATTATTATATAGAACTCTTTATTGTTACACCAGAAATAAAATTACAAACAGATAGAAAATACTTACGAGCTAGTGCTACAAGTGGTGGCCTTATCGCTAAAAGCGATCCCTTCCAGGCAACCATAGGATGGAAAAAATTTACTTAACAGGATCATGCTAAAACACTTACATTATCAGTATGATTATGGAGCGTATCCATATAATCCTAAACGTCATAAGCGGACAGTGACCGCCCAAGCCCACCGATAATACTCTAATTTGGCGTCAAAATCGTCTCGCCGCACGTTGACATGTCGTGTAAAAAACTGGTGCTTCTTCTTTTGTTGATTTGAAGCCGTGATAGGCACAGGTGTGAGGCCTTGCGAGCAGATAGAGCAGTTTTACAACTTCCTGATTGACTTACTCATTACTTCTACCTCTTAACTGATGCTAAATCTATTACTTATCTTTTAGACATCGTGATTATTTTTCACCCAATGCTGAGTATATAGTATTATCCTTATCCTTACTATTATTAGAAAAGCGAAAGTAACTACCTCTATGTCTGTATGTTTGTTCGCTTTTCACGTCACGATTAAACGTCTAGTCTTATGTTAACGAAATTTGGCAGGAAAATAGAGTGCATCATGAAGACTGATACTTAAAAAAATTATATTATTTTACAAAAAATATTATTTATTTAAAAATTAAATATAATGATAAAATTTGTACATATATTAAAACTATCTTATTTATAATAAAATGTACTATAAAAAAATATATGTAAATAAAAAAAAATTAAAACAAATAGAAATAAAATTTTCCCCACCTACTTCCCTACCTACTTTCCGGAAAATCGCGGGTTACACTGCGAGAGTCAGCTATTTTTTAGGGTTCCGTACCCAAAGGGTAAGAACAGGACCCTATTACTAAGCCTACGATGTCTGTCTGTCTGTCCGTCTGTCCGTCTGTCCTACCTTTAAAAGGTTGTATCTTTCGAACCGTAATAGATAGCTAGTTGAAATTTTCACAGTATGTAATATTACGGCGGATTGACTAATAAATAATTAAAAATTAAAAACAAAAGAGGTAACAACAACAAACATATTTTTTAACGTATTTTCATATTATCTCTAATGTAAAAAACGGTCTGTTTTGTTATAGAAACTGACGTGGTTTTCACACATTTTATTTATACTACACGGGAATTATCACGTAAGATTAAACCGGTCATTCCGACTATAGTTTCAACCGCATTAGGCAGTATTTTTCAAGGTGAATGCACGCGCGCGGCTGCGTCTCGCTTGGCTTGACTGCCTAATGCGGTTGAAACTATAGTTGGAGTGACCGGCTTAATCTTACGTGAGTAATTCCCGTGTAATATAAATAAAAGGTCTGTTTTGTGCTTAGACTTTGTAGTATACTAAGTACACAAAAACGTATTCATTGTCGTATATGTGAAATCTGCCTGGAAAGTTATGCAAGTTTGGAATGCCTCCAATCAATCAAACTTCCAATTAAACATAGGCCGATGTAATTCGGTGGCAAACGGTTCACTGTGATTGCATTCAGAAACATTTTAAGATAAGTATTTGCCACTAACGTCTGTGCAAAAAGAGAACCGTCGTGGCAAAAGAAAAACAGTAAATTAGCACACGCACGACTTCAATCATACGACCAAGGAAGATAGACTAAGCGCGTGCTATGGGTTGTCTCGAACTTCCGTAAGCGCTGCAGTCAGACAGCGTACGAAAAGCTTCTACAAGAGAAGAGAGGAGAAGTTCAAGAGAAGCTCAACCCATACCAGTACATGGCACTTTTCTTTATTTTCTTGTAATGTTACGAAACTTGACTGCGATACTAGTAGTAGTACGCGACGGTAATTTGTAGAACCCTTTCGCACGCTATCTGTCTGCAGCGCTTACGGAAGTTTGAGACAACATATAGCACGCTCAAATTACGGTGCCATCTAAGTTTATACCGTTTTAGGCAAATTTCCGAGCTACGCTCTAATGTTTCGCTATTGTCTTTCCTCTTAGTCTATCTTCCTTGATACGACGCATCTCTTTTTGCTCTGCTTTTTGATAACTTATACAAATAGCAAGCATCCATTTATACTTTTTTAACCCCTGACGCAAAAGAGGGGCATTTTATTCAGTAATAATAGCACACGCGCTTCTTCAATCCTACGACGGTTCTCTTTTTGCACAGACTATCGGAAAGAACCTTTGATATGTTAATAAAAAAATAAAATGACAAGACCAATAAACGCCTCTAAATTATTATCATAAGTATAATAACCGAATTAACAAAACCGGAAACATCGTGTGTGATCTTTAAAGAAGCATTGGACATTCAATAATTCTAATTCCAGTTGAAATCACGGCTTTCGAAGATGTTACGACTCGCGAGATGTATATCGATTTTAAATTGTTTTTCTTTGCTAATAATCGAATAGGTGATATTTTTTGCTTTAAAACGTTAGGCGTAAGGTTTAATTTGGAGGCGGGTTTGTTAATTTTCGGTGTCAGTAGATGTTAATAAGAAACGAATGTGAGTAAAGCATGTATAATGTATTAAAGAAGCGGTGCTCAACTGGTTTTGCTGGTGGGCTACGTGTTTAAAATTTGCAGATTTGTTTGAGATAATTTAATGACAGTACCTTTACATGTTTCAAACATGTTTGTCAAATAATTTGATGGTTTGCGGTTATGTTTGATGTCCATGATGAACAATCTACATGTTTCATATGTATGAGTTTTTTTATTAACGACAATTTGTCGGTGTTTGGACGTAACAAATAAAAAAAATAAAAACACGTAAATTATGACTTAATTTTATTCAAATGATTGCTGTGCTCACAGCGAAGCTAACGTGCACAGCAACCCAACATTACTAATTATTCTTATTTGTTGCACAAAACAGATAAAAATTATGTAACACCTTTTATTTTACATTACGTATTGTCTTTAAAAAAATATCATGTTTTCATCTTTTAATGTTAAACGGCGCTCTATGATTAAAGCATTTTTTTAAATATTTTAGATCTATATTTCACCTAAGAAATTAAAAACTTATCGCATTTATAAAGTCACATAACGCCACGTCACCTTTAGGTGTCAGGAGAAAAATGTAACGTTTTCTTTTTAAAGGGCCGCACGAAATCTTACCCGGGCCGGTGTTTCGACAGCGCTGCATTAGAGAACAGGTCGCGCAGACGCGGGTGGGCTACTCGATACGGATTCGATTTTATCTCGATATGAGATTTGGCTCTCGATTCTCTTAATTACCGTTAATGGGTCTGGGGACGGTAGTAATGCACCAGGGCTGTCCCTAGATACTTTTCCGCTTTTTAACAACCATATTGTTTGTGTGTAGCTTCAAATTATCCTGCCTAACGAGTTTGGATGTTTTTTTTTTTGTACAAGAAAGAACGGGAACAATTCGAAGACCAGATAATTGTTTTTTTTAAATTCGCTAACTCGTCCCATCAGAACGAGCTTGTTGTGGGATGAGCTGACGAATAAGTCAAATGGACTCCTACCAATATTTTTTGAAAACTGCTCGTCCAATTATAATGTAACTATTTTATTTTAATATTCTGAACCTTTGAAAAACAAAGTTCATATTAAGTAATTAAAACATTACAGACGAAACACTGTTTTTTAAATAAATTATATGAAATTGCGCATTAATTTTATTTGATATGCATGCATTTTTTTTTTGTATCCTAGGCGCAAGACAACTTTATTGTTCGAAACTATTAAGATATCGCAAAAATATTAACTAATCATAACAGCTAGAGTTATTAACTCAGATAATAAAAAGTGCCCTTTTGTCTTATAATTAGGAAAAATTTACGTCCGCTATAGAATTGACTTTAGTGAGATAAACAGTATTTATCAGATATCGCAAAAAGTTTTCCCGGGTATAAATTCTAGCGCAGACGACGTGCGGTTGCGGGTGTGTTCCTTCAAAGCAATTTCAACCTCAGAAACCTCTTAATACGATACATATTTTTTTTAAATAAATAATAGGCTTGCGCTTGACCGCCATCTCGCCTGATGTTAAGCGATGATGCGGTCTACGGTGGAGCACGCTTGCCTAGAAGAAACCGACTCACTCGTGATTTGAAGACACCCAGATTGTATCAATAAAAATACAAAATATCAAAATTCACGCTGTATCCCACATCCTCAGCCGTTGCGTGACGCGTCTGGTTGTTTGTGTCATATTACAAGGACACTAAGGTTGTAAATGCTTTGAAGGAGACCGTCCGCGTCCGCCCGTCTTACGCCCTACATATTGTCAAAGACTACGCAAAGAGTCAAATCATCCCACTGGTCTTAAATTCCTTTTTAGGACAGTGATACGTCGTAACAAACATTCAAACACACAAACTTTCGCATATATAATAGTGACCCACCCGCCCGGCTTCGTACGGGTGTAATTTACGTGCGAAGCCGGGGCGGGTCGCTAGTTATATATGTATAAACCTTCCGTGAAAATGTATCTAACTTATGGTGAAAACCGCATCTAAATCCGTTGCGTGGTTTAGGAGGAGTTAGCGGCCATACAGACATACAGACAGACAGACGCGGAAAGCGACTTTAATTTATACTATGTAGAGAAGAAATAGAGAAGATAGAGAAGAAGAGAAGTAGGATGCGCGATCGAGATAGTTGAGGCCAATGTTGAGGCGGTAAACGAACCACTCGCTAAGCTTTTCGAAGTCGGTAGAAAAGTATTAATTGACAACCCTAAATAGGGGTTCTTTGAAACGCTTATGATTTCAACGCATGAGGTAAAGTCCTGGCCGGCCGATAAGTGCGGGTTCGTCGGTATTTAACCTTAATGTAGACAGTTAAAGTTAATTAAGATCTGAGCTTTGTCGAGCTTAATGGGACGAGGCTACTGGCTTGATTGTTTTGGACGATATGTGAATGATGTAACCCTGCGTCTCCACCTCAGCTCAGATGAGACATACAAGGGAGATATGGTACGGTATTTTCTTTCTTTTTCATCCCTTTTTTCTTTTTAGGGTTCCGTACCCAAAGATGGGGGGGGAAACGGGACCCTATTACTAAGCCTACGATGTTTGTCTGTCTGTCTGTCCGTCTGTCTTACCTATTAACGGCTGTATCGTTCGAACCGTAAATAAGCTGTAACGTTACGGCGGATTTAATAAGAAATACAAAAAAAAGTCAAAAAGTAAAAACGAAACAGTTGTCCCCATACACCAAGCGTGTTATTAACGTATTTTTGTATTAGCTCAAATTTAAAAACGGTAATACGTACAAGCGTCAAACTTCGCACGATTATAGTACACACTCTAACTAAAATATGACAACAAATATATAAAAAATAAATAATGGCCAAGTGCGAGTCGGTGTCAAGTTTCTGTTCATTACCAAGTTATAACTGGTAATTTCGTTATTATATTTTGTGGTGATACGGAACCTTCAGTGCGCGAGCCCGACTCGCACTTAGCAGGTTTATTTGATAAACTTCCGCAAAGTTATGCCTGATTCAATCAACTATCTAGCTTATTGTTGAACTCACACCCTATACCATGAATTCCGAACGTGCCAACCGCTAAGCTATCATCAGAATAATAATTATTCATTTATTGAAATAAAAATTTGAAAATTTTTGAGTACGTGTATTAGACTTTCCTCTATCCAATGGTGAAATAAAAAATATTTGACGTAAATATGTTAACGCCAGTCTTCCATGGGTGGTGCGTATGTCAAGGTTATTTTACCTGTATGGGGCATTTTGAGGAGTACCTGAAACAGATAAACGATATATTAGATGATTCCTAGACACAACATTACCTCTCCCTATTTCCTTTTCTGACGCGTCCTCGTCTGATCATCAACTCGCTTCTCGGTAAGTGACAACGTGGTCGAAGATGGAGCACGCAGTCTCAGAAGATATACCTATTCAATCTGACCTTGAAAAATCTTAGATTTTATCTCTCTAGGGACAAAGAAAACGGCAGATTGTTCCATTCTTCCATTGTTAATATCTATTTAAGTATGTATTTAAAAATATATATGTACGTATATCAGTTTCTGGCAGCCATATTACAAGCTTTGCTTAGTTTGGGGTCAGATGACCGTGTGTGCAAATATGTCCCAGATATTTATTTATTTATTTATTTTATTTATTTATTCCTAGGCTGCCAACAGTTTTTGACAAATAATTTCCATTCCATTGAGAGAAGAAATATTCTAAGTTTTATTTATTTATCCACCATCACATCACGTCGCCAGCCATTAAACGTCCACTGCTGGACAAAGGCCTCTCAGAGAGGTGTTGCCATAATCCCCACGCTTGGCAAGCGGCTTGTGGATCGCAGTAGGTACATTCACCGTATATAACTAATAGGACGCTGCTGCCCATCTTTCAGTGGTTCTGGTCGCAATTTCAGGAGATAACTGGTTCCATCTATACCTAACCATCTATGTACCTACCTAATTAATGAGCCTTTTTCTTTTAAATTTTAGTCAGTACCTAGTCACATACAAGTGCTTAGCAGAGCGTTATTGGCAGCTCAAACAGTACAGCTCAAACTCAAACTCAAACTGAACACTGTAGGGCACTTCACGGCACTTGCCTCCGTTTTCGTAAATTTTCCCTACTGCGCGCAATTCTATATCTTTATGAGTGCTTGGTAAATTTTATAACCGAAAAAGAACAAAGTATTTACCAAATCCAGAAATGAAAAGATGGGTAAAGCCAAAATTTTATAACTAGTAACATAAAAGTAACAGAATAGTAACGTTAATACTTTTACGTTACCTTAACGTAAAAGTAACGTAAAAGTGTTATAAGGCTGCATGCACAATGAGGGCTACCGTTTACAACATTTTATTTATTTTAGAAATAAGCGTAGCTTACAAAAATGTATGTAATTTGACGTTTTGATGACCTCACTCTACAGCAGCGCCTCTAGCGGCGAATTCACACGCGTTAGCCCTCATTAATGAGATTACGCAAATGGCAGGCTATTGTTATTAGTTAAAATAAAACTAAGTAGAATGTATCATTCAGAGGTTTAATGAAATTAACTTTTACTTATATTTACTATCCCAAATAAGCTGAAGGAAATTAGTTAATTTCTTTAACATTCACCTCATTTGGGAAAGTAACATACCCATTACAATCTGCATCTGCGTAAGGTAAGAACATCACAATATCTTCTTTAGAAATAATGGATATATCATTTTCTACTAATTTAAACTTTTTTTTGTCTCCTTTCAATGATTTAAAACCTTGCACAACCAGTTTTTTTTTTAATTTGTCAACTTCTTGGATTAAGCATACGTATCGGTAGGTACGTTTTCCTTTTTTAGTATAAAAATTCGCCAAGATATACTTCCCTACTTCTTCAACACAATCTTCTAACAATTTGCCATCATTCTTAGGTTTATTAAGCTTGAATAATCCAGTTTCTTCATCCAGTACCATTGAGACACTCTCATTTGATATTATTGATACTTTTGACTTATGTTCTTTTTTTTGTACCAAAAACGTGCTATCGCCTGAGTGTAACTTTTCTGTTTCTACTCTCTCTTCATCATCAACGTCTAGCTTTTCTACCTCCATTTTCCCTTCATAGCATGTGTCTAGCTTTTCTTCATTATCTTCTAGCTTTTCTACCTGCATTTTCTCTTCATAGTCTGTGTCTAGCTTTTCTTCATTGTTTTCTAGCCTTTCTACCTCCATTTTCTCTTCATAGTCTGTGTCTAGCTTTTCTTCATCATTTTTTAGCCTTTCTACCTCCATTTTCTTTTCATAGTCTGTGTCTAGCTTTTCATCATCATTTTCTAGCCTTTCTACCTCCATTTTCTCTTCATAGTCTGTGTCTAGCTTTTCTTCATAATTTTCTAGCCTTTCTACCTCCATTTTCTCTTCATAGTCTGTGTCTAGCTTTTCTTCATCATTTTCTAGCCTTTCTACCTCCATTTTCTTTTTATAGTCTGTGTCTAGCTTTTCTTCATCATCTTCTAGTTTTTCTACCACCATTTTCTCTTTATAGTCTGTGTCTAGCTTTTCTATCTCATTTATATTTTTATCGTCTACGTTTAGTTTTTCTATTTTCCTTTCTTCCAGCTTCAATTCTTTCTCTTCCATAATGTTTGGGTTAACGCTGTGTGTGTTAATTTGTATTCCTTCTGTTTCTAAATGTTCATCATGATCTTCGTGATTCTCTTCCGGCCAAGTATTACTATCATCCGTTTCTGCGTAACTAATATTACTATCAATACTAGTGTCACTGTCAGTGTCAAATGAGTTTTCTTTTTTGCTTTTTTTTGGTAGTGTTTGTTTTTTTATTTTTCGGTTAGTTGACCGTCTTTTCCTTGAGGTTGATATTGGTTGGTCACAATTTTTAAGTAAGTTATGTATTTTTATGTTATCACAATCACACATCCCACTCTTATTATTGCAGAAACAACTTACTTCTCGATATTTAATTATATGTTTTTGTTTTGTTACTAGTTGGTGGATTTGCATCGTGTTGGGACACGGAATCAGATTTTTCACAATGTGACTATCAATTAGATGTATTGTTTCAGGTGGAATATAAAATAGTCTTATGGTTGTATCTGAAGAGGCGAGTACCTCAAAGGCTATATTTGCGTTAGGTATGTCTGTACCGTGAGCCACTTTTTCATCTAATGTCCGTTTGATGGCCCCACCGATGCCATCAGCTGCTCCCTTTCCATGAGCAGCTTCAAAAAAGCTCCATGTAGAGTGTTCAAAACCATACTCATAAATTTTGGTACTAAAGAGATAGAAATTCTTTTTTTGGCGGTATTGTGTAGTCGGGCCATCAGAGAAAAAGTGAACAACAGTTATATTGGGATACTTAGATCTCAAAAACTTTAATACTGGATCCAGATGTGCCCATATCGATTCTGGGTTGTGTAAATTGCTTGGTGAAATGGAACAAAAAGATATAGCCTTTTCAGCTTTCATATACAGGACACCAGTATGTAATGTGATTTGAGCTTTGGCCGAACCGAAATGCATCGATTGAACTTCTTCATAATGTTTGCATTGGTAATTTTCGGAGAAATCGATGTGGATAGCAGCTTCGTGGTTTTCTAAATTGGTTATGCATGTTTTGTACTCTTGGTATTGACGATAAATGTTATATATATGTTTTTTGAATATCGGCATTTGATTATTGACAATTTTCACAAGATCTTGTACTGTGCCTTCCATTTCCGTTTTAGTCATTCTGTTTGTATATTTAACTTTATCATCTTTATTATACTCGTGCTTTTCTACAGTCCAAACAGGCCATTTAATTTTTGCCATCAAATTCACCTGATCCTCGTTTCCTTGAAATTTGTTTTCCGAACAAGTGGAGCACCTACTATACATACAATCCTTTGATTTAGGATCACATACTAATTCGGAAACTATGGAATTTAAATCATCGTTGTCAAGGTATCCTAAAGATTTTAGTTTTTGTACCATGAATTTCATATTCGAATGTTTCAAGCAAGCACAAGTGTCACGATTTTCTAGTTTCGGCGCAACAACATAGAATGGTCTGAACATTTTGAAAGCACTCAAAGATATTTTTCCGACCTCTTGCACATACTTTTTATGTAGGTTTTTCATTGAGTCTAGCAGGTACCTTTTTTGTTTCTTTTCCTTTTTTAAAGTTTTGCATTCCTTTTTTCCAGCAGATGCTCGACTTACGTCATCTCTTTCATAAAATGCTCTTACTTTGTGCATCAATACCGTTTTCTTGAGTTTTTTATCTCTGTATTTTCTCATATTCGTTTTTAGTCCAATAGTTGCTGTCATCTTACCCTTGAGATTATATTTCTTTACTATGTCGTTGTTAACAATATTCTTCAATATCCTTTTTTGTTCGTTTGATTTAGATGTTACATATTCATCCTTCAAAGCTTCTTTCAACACATTTAACTCTAATATTTTTTTCTTCACTATTTCTTTGCAGGGAGTGGCAACTTCTGGTAAACTTTTATCTACAAATGTCTGTGCTTTTTTTCTTGGTGTTTCATAATTGTTTGGATTAGTACTAATAGCAGCACTATTAATTTCTTCAATATGTTTTATGGCATTATTATATTTTTCATTCAACTCAGCAAACTTCTTCTTGTGTCTGTAAAGTTTTTTCTGCATAGCTTGTAGCTTCTTCTTTAAGATTTTTGTTTCAGAACACAATCTTTCATTCTCAATCTTAAGTCTATTATTTCTCATCCGATGTAGCTGCATAATCTTTTGCCTTTTCTTTTCAAGGTCTACATTTTGGTTTGTATTTTTAGTAATATTCTTATTTTGTATTTCTTTTGCCTTCTTTCTATCTTCTTGCCATTTCAAACGCTGTTCTTCTTTTTCTGTCTCTGTATATTTACTTCTTTTTGCTCTATAATGTTTCAAAGCTCTTTCGCAATCTTTTTTTTTCATTTCATTGTATTTATCAGGATTTTCATTTTTTAATTTCTCTCTATACTTTCTTTGTTTTTCAGCTGCTGTTAATGGCATCTGCAATAAATATGCAGAAAATCATTGATTAATAAATAAATTTATAAAATGCGGCAATCTTCGGGAGAAGGAATAAGTAGTGTGGGATTGAGTTAGGCATAGAATTATAATCTATGTTATATATCTCATCAAACGAAACAACAAAAAAATATCTTACTTAAAATATCTTACTTATAAAAAATATAAATATCTTACTTAACATATCTTAATTAAAAAATATAAATTTTTTAGCTATAGTATACTCAATCCTAACTTAAATAATGCACTGTAACAGAGTCAGCGTCGCGGCGTTACTGACGCAGCGACACCGACACCGACGCTGACTCTTGGATCGAAAGTTCACATTTAAAAGTATACGCCTACCTTTATAGTGATTTTACGTTACGTAACATAAACTTCTAAAAGGGGTAACGTAAGAGTAACAAAAAAGTAACAGAAAAGCAACGGAAAAGTAACAGAAAAAGCTTCTGTCTACAGCTTTACAATAATTTATAAGAAAATGGCGAGGAATTGTTAGCTGCGGCTGTGTTCGCACAAATCTTACGTTCTCAAACGTCAATCTTAAATAAACAAGTAGAAAAATAACTTGAACTTACTTTGTAAATCGCAGGTACAAGTTCAATAGCTTTTTATCACGAAAACACGCCGCCGATTCACTTGTTCTATGACAAACAAAACAAAATGGTTGACGGCTAGAATTCTGACAGCGACAGATGCTATAAGTGTTGCTAGTGTAAAAAAATTAATAACTACTACGATTCGTTCAGAAATTTTATAGAAATTTAGTAACGTAAATAGGGTAACGTAAAAGCGCGAGAATCAAAGACAACACAATAAAACCTAAAAAAATGCTCATTTACTTTGAATCTTAAAGTTTGTGTAATAAAATCGACATTCCAGTAACCTCACACTAAATTATGAATCAGAAAAATAAGTATAAATGCTATAGAAATTTCACTAGGGTACTCGACATATTTGGGTAGCAAAAAAAGACATTTCTTTTTGTATGAATTTTTTTGTTGTTGTTAATTTGTCTTTAAATTTTTATAAACAAAATAAACGTATACGTTTGAAATTGATATTTACATAACTAGTAAATACATCAATGTTACAATGGGAAACAAAAACTCGTCATATTACTCAATATGTTTCTTTATTTATCATTAGACGCAAATAAAAATCTAAAAGTGTACTAAAATTTTGGCTTTACCCAGATATCAATCGCATTCCGTGATCGGCGCCAATTTCAAAAACGAAATCATGCCTACGCGCACAATTTTAAAGCACGCTTTAAAAATAACAATAAAACTTTTTTTTAATTTATACGTACATAAAACTCGGCTTTCTCGTAAACCCGCTTATCTCGCTTAAAGATCTTAAAAAGCTACCGAAACACAAGAAATTCCACGTGACATCTTTATCGTACATTTCTCCGACCCTTTCCACGACAGTTTTCGTGTAGAAAAAGTCACAATTCCACTGTGACATTATAGCATAAAAGCACCACGGTTCTGATTACAACCGCCCATTAATACACGATAACACCCTTAAATCATAATTTATTCAAATTAAAAATACTTATCAAAATATGATGCGGTACTAAATCAGGAATTAAGTGAGTGGGGTGCGTGCTGCCGATGTTATCGGTTCGTTGGTCACCGTGAAAATCCAAAAACGAGGAACTGGCGCTTGCCGCACGCGAATATCAGTTTAAAATGCGTGCCTTGGATAAGCTTCATAACTTATAGAACAAGGCCGCTCCATAGAGCGGACGCGCCACAAAGTAACATGATCTGTTATCCCATTGCTGCACATAGGCTATGTTTGCATACCTGCCAAACTGTGGGTTAGCTGTCAAAAACAATAAACACATCTAGTGAATGACGCCATTTTGTGCAATCAACCATATCACGTGACCTTCACGTGACCTAGTTTCCTATCTCATAAATAGAGATGTCCTTGGATTTTTACTACAAGACTTTTTTGGAAGAGGGTTCCCACGTTGCTCGTCCACAAGATAATAATCCTGAGTTGAGGTGCGATCTGATTAGACTTCTCCCCCACCTACTAAGACACCCATCCCCCCCCCCCCCACGGGTAGAGCCCTTTTTCAAAAGTTTCGACGTGAGTATTTTTGATAATGTTATTATCATACCTAAATGCCAAAATTCGTAATTTATCAAAGTTTTAACTTCATTGTACCTAGTTTCGGATGGTTCGGTATCTCCCGAAGAACGTCCTTGATCCTATAGTAGGTACAAACAGGAATCAGAAGGGTCTTATCTGCTTTTGAGAAATTACATAACCATGTCAAATATGCATCTAGGAAGAAACTTATGCTACAAGGCCACAAGGGCCTTTTAACAATTTATTAATGAACATCATTTTATTGTATTCAATGTTGCAAATTAAAGGTTAATTTAGATATCGCTTTTCAACCTTCGCTGTGACCCTAGTAGAAAATATTATGATTGTTCTATTCCCGAATAATTTCTCGGAAAATATTTAAAACAGTCTTGATAAATGATTTTAGTAGCGCAGGTTTCCACTATACAAAAAGTCCAAACGCAAACACAAAACAAATTAAAAAGCAACCGCGACCTGAGCACAACGGAAGCGAGGGCTACCGTATCAAAAATATTATAAAAACTATTACCATAATACGGTACGACAAAATGGTTGAATTATGGCTAGGGTCATAAGCCGACACGCTACCGCGGCCGAAATACAAGTTATTGTACCTAAGTGCTGACGTTCCGCGAAAGTACCAAAATGTAGATTTTTCTCATAAATGTGTCAAACGGAAAGACTGTTTCAACGAATCGTACGTGACTCAAGCGAAAGTAGGTACACCATCGTTATGTCAGGTATTTATTACCAAATAGCAATTCGTTAAATAAAGAACTTACCTAAAAGGGTTATCTGAATACTTAAAGTACAGACGTTTAATAAACGTCTGTGAAGAGGCACAGATCATGTGTATATCTGTGCTTAAAGGTATAAGTAATCATTTTCATGAAAACGTACAATGTAGTAAAAAGTTTGGAAACTGAAATTGATAAATCCAATTTAAAAACTATTCAAACTCTTTTACTGTTTTTTAAGGTCATTACAAAGAAGGTTCATCAAAATCGGACAAGTTGGATGAAAAATTACAAGCAATTTTTTTTGCAAAACGTTTACCAAGTGTTTTGTTATCTGTTAATAACGTGATTATGGATCAGTGATTGTTATGGCAAGTAGTTTTTTATAGAACAATTGTCTTATGCTTGACCTTTTCACGATGATGCGCTCTATGATAGAGCACGCTTGTGAAGAAGTAACCGATACACTCGCTACTTGAAGACATCTCGATTGTAACTATCAATACAATACAATACAATACAATTCTTTATTAATAACTCCATAGTTACAAGTCAAATTTCTCCAGTACACTTTCTACATCGATGTATATAAACTTATATAAACAGTATATGTTAATAATATTATCATGTGTACATAATTCAAATTAAATAATATCGGGGAACACCCATTCCGGCAGCGTATAGGTATTCCACAATTAAGCGGTTTGCACAATAAAAGTAGTTATGACTTATAATAAAACTAAACACTAAATTTTTGAGCTGTGATATATTTTTTTAGATAGGCCTACCAAGGACGTTATATATACCCTAAAGAGGCCTACCGATCAAAGTTACAAAATTAATACATCTATAATGTAAGACTGCGGTAACAGAACGGAACGGCGCCGCCTGCTCGCATTTTGCGTGAACCGAAACGTGCGTGTCAGATTTAATTTGTGCATAGTTTAACGTTTTTATTAGGTTTGTAAGCGCACGCTGGTTAGGTAGTGTTAATTTTGTTAGGGCATTGTGAGGCGTCATTTCTTAAGCTTTGTACTAAGGTGATTATCATATACGTTCTTTGTTGCTTGAGCCTCAAATAGCGCATCTTAGAAATAGAAACAGCGCATAATAAATAATTATAAAAATATTTTAAAATATAAGTAGTAATTCAATTCCCAACGAGGTCCAAGCGTTAGCAAAGTAGAGTTAGCAAAAACACTGCTGACAAAAACTACATATTTACCCGAATGTCCCTAGAGGAGGGTTATTTATTTATTTATTTACGAAAAACAAACAGCTTTAACCAGCGCTGGAAATGGACCAGAACGTCTGGAACGCACCGGAACGCCGTTCCGTTTCGTGAAATCACCGTTCCGTTTCGTAAAGGAATCCAACGACACCTCACTCGTCAAAATCGGTTAAGCCGTTTAGGCTACAGGAGGTACAATACAATACAATTCTTTATTAATAACTCCATAGTTACAAGTCAAACTTCTCCAGTACACTTTCTACAACGATGTAACTTATATAAACAGTCATCCTCATCATCATTTCAGCTATAGGACGTCCACTGCTGGACATAGGCCTCCCCATCGATCTCCAAAAGGGCCGGTTGGAACCGGCCTGCATCCAGCGTTTCCCTGCAGATAAACAGTAGGTATATGTTAACAATATTATTATGTGTACATAATTCAAATTAAATAATAACTTACTACAGGAACCCTGAAACATACTTACATGCTTGCATACAACCCAAAAAAATACTCTCCTTCTTGGACAGTCGGTTAAAACTTAGCAAGGTTTGAAGGGAAATGCTTTCTGGTTTGTGAGTAATTTTAATTCGACCACTGGATTTAACAACATAATTATATATAGCATAGCATAGCTTTATATGGCATTATTCTCTAACTTCTATGTGACAAATATAATGTATGTATCAACATGTGTATGTATCTTTGATAACAGTAGGTATGTTACTTAATGTTTATGTAGTTTATTAATTATGTAGTTATATAGTATGTTGTCTATATTATGTAGTCTATGTATATGTATAATGTATGTAAACTAAAAGATGATTTAAAACCTAAAACTTAAATTTTAGCTGTTATTTAGATATTTTAAGTTTTAGTTTTTAGTTTATATTTTAAGTTTTCATTAATTTTCTGTTTTTTAAGTTCCATTAAATAAAACCACCCCATGTATGTATATGTATAATGTATGTATATATAAGTATTTTATATTTATTTGTAGTCTATTGATTGTTTGTTGTTATTTGCATAGGTATTTACATTTGTTTTTTTTTAGTTAAGGCCAAATTTTTCGCTAGTTGCTTATAATTGTGACAATTTATGATAGATATGTGAACATATTGATTACGTTGGTATTTCAAAACAAAAATCCACAAACGTCCAAAACCTTCCACAACAAAATGACACCAAACAAACTACACCACAACGCAAATAAATGAGTCGCGCTACCAAAGGCGCCTAGGTATAAAATTCAGCATAAAATCCACAGGATCGCGATAAGGGTGGGCGCACACCGCGCGCGAAGACAAGTGACTTAATTGAGAACTGACCCGCGGGAGGTCCGCGCGCGTTTATGCTAATCAATTCACCACTAGTTTGTTTTTTACCAGAGACGCCCGGAATTGGAGCTTTCCCCTTTTTATTTGGGTTCCGTATCGTTTAAAATTCCCGTATTTTTTTAGCATCCATCATCATACTAATACAAAAAAAAATACAGCTAAAGCATTTTTTAAATGTTTATCGGGACTTATCACGTATTATTTAATATATTAAATGTTACATGTGTTCAGATCGCGAAAGTTTAAAAATTAAAGCATTTTGTTTTCCAATTTGTTTCCATTTCCAATTTTTCCAAAAATTTGTAGTAGACCCAACATACATTCGTTTGTAAATCAATGGTAAAAAAATAATTAATCATTCATCGTACTTATCTATACTAATATTATAAAGATGAAAGATTTGATTGTTTGTTTGTTTGCATTGAATAATCTCCGAAACTACTGAACCGATTTGAAAAATTCTTTCACTGTTGGGATTGGGAAGCTGCACTATCCCCGGTTGACATAGGCTATATATCCCGGCTTCGCCCGTGCGAAGCTGGGGCGGCCTACTAGTAATATTATAAACGCGAAAGTTTGTATGTATGAATGTATAGATGTATGGATGTTTGTTCCTCTTTCACGCTGCAACGGAACAACGGATCGACCTGACTTTTTGCATGGGTATAGTTCAAGAGCCAGAGAGTGACATAGGCTACTTTTAATCATCATCATCACCATTTTTCATCACTACGCGGTTGAAATCGCGGGACGCAGCAAGTACTTTTATATAAAGCGAAAATTTTAAGTAAAAACTGCGGAACCCAACCCTTCTGTTTCGTTTTAAAGAGCGTATAATTTAGTCGGTAGCGTTGGTATAAGATGTACGGGTGTGGTCTATAGGTAGGTAGGTTCATATTCTGAGAACAAATGACAGTTAGTAAATGTTTTGCGGTTAATTAGGATATATTTTTAGCACGGTTATTTTTTTTACTTTGCTCTCCGTAAGTTTATTTTATACCACTAGCAACGATAGCTCAGCATGGCACGTAATTTTTTTTATTTTTTATTATAGGCTTGCGTTTGACCGTCAACTTACATGTGGTCTACGGTAGAGTAGAGCACGCATGCCTAGAAGAAACCAATTCACTCGTGATTTTAAGACACCCAGATGGTAGCTATCGGGGAACACCGATACACAGGCAGCGCATTCCACAGACTAGCAGTTCGCATAATAAAAGTGGAATCAAAGCTCTTCGGACGGGTTTTCGGAATATCAACCATTAAGCGGAGTCGATTTTTTTTTGTGCCCGCTCTGCATGGCAGTCCGATAGAAAAATGGGCAGGAGAGAATTAGATCATCCAGATCCGTTGCACACTCTCCGAAATGTATCCGATAAAAGACCGATAGACTAGCAACTTTGCGCCGATGCTCAATACTAAGGAGCTTAGTCTGAACCAGGGATTCGTTGCTCTTGGCACGCTTCTCTACGCACTCTAATCTAACGACCCAAGCTGATACTTAGGTGATCTTATCCACAGGGTGTGGCTTCATATCCTAACAATGAGCTTGGTTTGAGCTGCCTGTGAGAGAAAAGATAGTTTTTTTTAATATATTTTCTTGATTGAATCTGCCATTTACTAAAAATTCCTGTGATGTTTGTTTGTATTTTCCAAGTTTTTCAATATTTATAAGGCGCAAAACTCATCACCCAATCGGAAGATGCAATAATTTTTGCAAATGGCGGCGAATGTCAATTCTGCTTTGACATTTGGGAAGTAAACAGATACAAAACACATACTGCGTGAGCCACAACCGAAATTCTTAGGGCTGCTTTTCCGGGTCGTCTAATCTCTCGTTTTGGCGATTTGCACTGGCCCGAAAGATCGCCCGATTTAACCGTTCCAAACTTCTTTTTGTGGGGTTTTTTGAAGTCACTAGTCTATGTTAAAAAGCTTTCGATTCTTGACGCCCTGAAAGAGAATATCCGACAAGAATGCAAGGAGCTATCGCCGGAAGTTCTAGCAAGAAATGGAAAGTGCCATAAATCGGGCCCGAATGGTCATCAATTCTGGCGGCGGCCACTAAAACGATATAATTTTCTGGACTAATAGGAAAAAAATAAGACATTAATTATACACAATCCAAATGCTGAACCAAAGTTTTTCATTCGTAAAAAAACAGCCAAAGAACATCAGGTGACAAGTTTTGCGCCACCTGAGGTATATTAACCCCTTCTATCGCATGACCGATTTTTATGTGTAAGGTGTTGATAGATTTGCTTTATGCCTAGAGTGTCATAAACTACGTTTTGCATTTTGTTTTATTTTCTTTCTTTTAATTATCCACTTTTAAGTAGAAATAAACTTATTACAGGCCAGTTCAGCTCAGCTCGTCATCATTATCATCATCAGCCAGAAGACGTCCACTGCTGAACATAGGCCTCCCTCTTGAACGACAGCCTGCCTTTTACATCCGCTGGATGCCCGCGACTCTCACAATATCTTCAGTCCATCTAGTGGGAGGCCTCCCTACGCTGCGTCTTCCGGTTCGTGGTCTCCACTCCAGAACCTTTCTTCCCCATCAGTTATCAGTTCTTCGAGCGATGTGGCCTGCCCATTGCAACTTCAACTTGCACATTTTAACAGCTATGTCGGTGACTCTGGTTCTTTGGTGAATATCTACGTTCCGGATTCTATCGCGCAAAGAAACTCCGAGCATAACTCTCTCGATTGCCCGCTGTGTGACTCTGAGCTCGCTTAGTAGCTCGTATAACTAATGAATGTTTTTAAAAGCAATAACTGGATTATAGGTGTGACGTATAACATTTCACAATGACTATGTTCAGTTAGGATGAATATATCTTCATTAACGCTAACTAGTCGTTGGCAAGAGCCAGCTCGCCAGCAACTGAGATCGGACGCCACTTACATAGTAGCGTAACATCTACCTACCAATAAAACACTGTTTTGTTTGACCATAGACTAGGTAAACTACTACCACACTTGTTCGTAGTTAACGGAGTGTTATCCGAGTCGCGTAGGCATCAAAACGCTCCCTCAGCCCCCCCCCCCCCCCCCCCCCCCGCCAAAGCAACGATGTATTTTACCACGCAAGAGTCGGGAGGCCCGCGGGGGGAGTGCAACGACAAAAACGAACATAGGTCCGAACTCGATGACGCCTGGTGCGGTACTGAGCACGGCGCGAGCAAATTCTCGCGACCTTTTTACGCTTTTAATTTCACTAAAAAACGAAACTATTCACTATCAAAAATCTATTCAAACCAATTTTTTTTTTAATAGGATTGCCTTTCTTTACATGCAATTTACAAGTTGTTACGAGCTTTCATTAGAGCATAAAACGAAAAAAAAATACTAAATCGACCTTTTTTCAGATTTTTTTTGATCAAGGAAAGTTTATTCTATCGTGTTTTGAACCAAATCATAAACTCAAACACAGATGTATCTGTGACACATGTATTTTTTCCAGCTCAAATATTGTAATTTAACTGAATAAAATTGATTTAAAACCGCCAAATTTGGTATGAGAGGCCGACTTGTCTGAACATTTATGACTGAACATTTGTAAAAACAGTGATACGTTTTTTTTGTTAAATAATAGGCTTGTGTTTGATGGCCACCTCTCCTTATGTTAAGCGATGATGCGGTCTACGATGGAGCACGCTTGGTTAGAAGAAACTGATTCGCTCGTGATATTAAGACACCCAGATTGTAGCTATTGTACGAAATATTCTGTTTGCGCTAAAACATGTAAAAAGTCTCAAAACAGCTTAATTTTCATTATTTATTGCACTAGAATATAAATCACCCTAAAATTGATTGCACTTTTAAAAGTACAAAAATTTAAACATGTGAGTAAATTATATTGCAACACGTAAAATATTACCTACTTTAATTATGGTGCTCATTAACATGCATAAAATATATTAATATTTAAAATATTTGATTGCATGATATAAAAAGAATTATTGTTCTAGATTTGCACATTACACGTTAAATAAAAAGTGTTCCAGATGTTTTTTTTAAAATAAAGTTAAATGATTATTTACGGGATATTTACAGTGGTAAGGTAGTGAAATGAGCTTCCGAAAATCCGCCGCTGCGCTGAAATATCGGGAGCTCATTCCACAAATTTACCACGGTAAATATCCCGTTAATAATCATATAACTAGATGTAGGGCCAGAACTATAAATTTCCAGTTTAGACTTCGGCTCAATAAGTTTGTCTATATTGCGATCTGGGGGCTTACGGCTAGCTGTTTAAAGCAATCCAGTTTAGGTGATGAAAAAATGTTCCGCGACGCAAACCTAATCTGGGCGCGTTAAGGTTCACGTTCGCGTTATTTTCCCAACTCGTTAGTTGGATACCGCGTAAGTTGACCGTAAAGCCCCCGTTCTTTTTTAGTGTGGCTCGTTACAAGCCGGTGTGACTGCGGCCACAGATAGAGATAGCGGCGCGAGAGCATTTGCATTCACGCGCCACACACTGAGACCACCGCTGCGACGGCGCTTTGTTTTATTTCTAGGGTTTAACACCTTCGTAGTTATAGGGTTCACTTCGGTGTGTGTTTATGTGGAACTTTATTTAAAAGGGTGGATAATTGGATTATCACCTGTGAACATCTATTTGTCTTTATTTAACCTGAGTTTTTATTGGCGATTAAATATATTTTTTCAATTCAGAATAAGATCTAAGTTTGGCCACCGTCTCACCTGATGGTAAACGACCGTGTGGCCGAGGATGTAACTATGGCTCTCCTGGTGTTAATAGCCCTCTCAGTTTATTTGACGAAAAAAACACTGCAAAAACTGGATTGTTGACGTTATGATTCTATCAAATAAAAATATCTATAGAAAATTCTATTTCTGTAATAAATATGTGGATGTTTTTTTTTAATAACTGCTTCAAATTTTGGAAAATCCCAACATAAATAACGAATTACCTTTAATTTACAAAAGTAGGGTTTCGTAAATCGTTTGAGAGTGGATTTTGTTAAATTACTGATACAAAATAAACAATCATATAACTTTACAAAATAAACCATCTTATGTTATGGTTATTTGTTTTATATTCGTCTTGAAAACTTAGGCGTAATTTTTTCGTTTAAAACCCGAAAATCCAGATACCTAAAAATTTAATAGGCATTATAGGCATTATCAGGCTTTTAAGTGACAGTGTGTTAAAATATGGTAAACAAACCTAGCCTGGAATGGAAACTGGTTTTCAAGCGGGGCTCCTGAATACGGTTAGGTGTTTTGCGACAGATTATCAACTAGAGCGTGGTAGCTAGCCCTAAAAAGTACCCTACCACCATTCAAAAAGTACTATTAGACTGTAGTACTTACCTACAAGAAAATAAACTAAATAAAAATCTCGTTAAAGTACCTAACCTACCAGTAAATTCCATTTAGGTGTCACAGAGTGTAAACCCAGGCGAGGAATGTCTTTAAAATTCAACTTTAAACTTAACTTGGCAACATTCGACTGATAGTGAATCACATTCGCTAAAAATTCCTAATTAACCTCATAACTAATCAGAGCCGCACACAGGGACGAAGTCACGGGGGTCGATTATTTAGGCTCAAGTTTTAGAGTCTTATTTATCGATATTTTTAAGTAACATTACAACTGGAAAATAAGTAAGCACATTGAATAGTGTTAATTCGGCAATGATCTCTTTTAAGATTTCTTAGTCATTTTAGTTATGAAATTGTTAGCCCCAAATAAATATGTTCTGAGCTTGAGATACGCGCGCCGTCTTATGAAAAATGAAGGTATAAAAATAACAATTTATTAACACTTGATTGACACCATGTAAATGTGGTTACATATTTTTTAGTTAGAAATGACTTCAAAAAGCCGTAGTTTTGCTTAAATTGCGATCTGTTCCAAACACCTGCATGTTTTATCTTAAAGATTTCTCAAAGACATTAGTGTTTGGACCCCCATTGGTGTTTGGACTTTATTTCATTTTAATTATTGTGTAATTATGGTATGGGTTTCGTAGCCTGAAATAAATGAATTTGAATTTGAATGTATTGATCCTATCGCCGGCCCTGACACCGCCTAATATAAAAAACGACTCATTATTAACTCTGACATCGGAAAAATAAGCCCCGGTCGAATTAGCATTTTCGTGCGGCATGAAACTGTTTGCTACTTGCACGGTTTTAAAGCACAAATTTTTTAATGAATTCGCACAAAATTTACATGCTTGAATGCCAAAGATATAAATATTTAAATACGATTCAAAAAGTTGGCTTTATAGCTTTTTTCTGAAACGTAAAATTTTTGAACGTTATCTAAACTCGATCCAAGCATTTATTTGCTCTGACAACTGCAATAACATTGTAAAAAAAGCCGAATGAAAACCACGAATTCTGATTACTTTCGTTAGGTTTTTGAACGTAAGACTGTAGCAGATACCTGGTCAAATATAAAAAAAAAAACTACTATTCAACGTTTTACAATAATATTGCAGTTGTCAAAGAAAATCAATGCGTAGACTGCGTTTAAATGCCTAAACCGTTTAGCCTTTTAAACAAAGAAAACAGTTGGGATTGCCCATAGACCGTTGAAAGCCTAAATGGAAGGCTGCACTTAGTTCTTTTTATACTTATTTGAGTTAGGCTTGCGTTTAACCGCCACCTCTGTGACGATGCGCTCTACGATGGAGCACGGTTGCCCAGAAGAAACAGATTCACTCGCGATTTGAAGACACCCAGATTGTAACTATCAGGGAACACCCATTCAGACAGCGCATTCCACAGTCTAACAATTCGCACAATAAAAGTGGAATCAAAGCACTTGAGAGACCTTAGTTCAGCAGTGGACGTTTACTAGCTGATGATGTCTTCGTACGGGTTGTCGGAATATCAACCATGAAGCGGTGTCATGTTTCGTGCCCTCTCTGGCAGTCCGATAGAAAAACAATGTAGGCCACATCTAGGGCGCTCTAAATCCTGAAAACCTTAAAATGTTTAGTGCTCAGTGCTCCAGTTCCGTAATTAACACGTAGGTGTTTCGTGCTTTATGAGAAGTGGCTTTACAAAATTCGCGTCTACTTCTTGTTAAAATTATTGAGTCAATTTGGTTCAGTGCGTCATAGACAAAATACCAAAGCAGGATAAAAAAGCTTTGAACTGTTTGAGCTGAAATCACAGAATAAGGACTAGTAGCATAGAATAAGTGCTAATTTAGGCTAAACAAATTACACATGTTAAAATTTCTACTCATTTGTATATAATAATTAGGTAGTGATAGTTTTCGTTTTTAAATACTGTGTTTTGAATATTTTTCGTGTAAATAAATGTCATCTACTCATATACTAAAATTCTTGTTACCAGATAATAAAATTGTTGAAACAGATATAATTTTGACAGGAAAGTAAATTGCAGGGTTGTACACTGTGTCAATGTACTAAGGACCTGTAAAAGGCTCCAAAGGCTATATACTATTTGACAGATGGCGTGCTACGCTTTGTAAATCTCGTGGATCTATGCTAGTCTATTTTCTTAGGCTGAAATGAACTATATGTTTCGTTGCTTTCGAGATAAAGATCTGCGGTTTCGAGAAAAATTATCGAACGAGAGAGATCGCGAAAAAGTGTCCTCTGATCTGTGCCATATATTTTTGTGTGACAATGAAATTTTTCTACGGTAGCGGTATTTTCGCGTTTTTTAGTGTTGATGGTACCATTTCAAAAGTTGTTTTTAATTATAGACGGCTAGGGTGGGCTAAAAAGTGCGACATGGTTTTGTGCCGAAAACCCGAACACAGCTCTTTGATTTCACTTTTATTGTTTTGTTTTCCACGTTTTAGTTACAATCTGGGTAGGTATCTTTTAATCACGAGTGAATCGGTTTCTTCTATCCAAGCATACTCCATTGTAGACCGTATCCTCGAAATGGCGGTCAATCGCAAATCTATTTATGGTTTTTTGTACCATGACCTCCATTCAGCTTGGTGCCAACATTTCGTGTAACACTGTTTACACCAATTATTCTTCCAGCACTAATACTGGCCTAACAATAATTCCAGAATAAAACCAGACACCAATTACCAATACACCAGCAATACTCATCACGTCCTCAATTTTAAAAATTAACAAGCATTGTTTTCTTCGTCACGAAGTTTTCGAAGACATCTTGACAAAATTACTGAACCTTTCACAAATTAAAGTGGACTTTATCGCTTTGAAATAATGGTCAAATTAGCAGTAATTCTAGTAGTTTATGTTGGCAGGTCTTATTTAAATTATTGGTAGAGATCATATTGCCCAGAGCAGTCATTTCGTGTCGTGTGATCAGAAGTTGAGACTCTAAATTACATATGCGAATCTTCTTCAGTAAATCGCCTTCTTAAATTGGGTGATACTTAATTATGCTCATTTATAATTTGGACTTAATTTATTGATGATACAGTTTAGTGACAGTTTGGGTGTGGGTAGAGACTGTAAAATATTAACTTCTGACTTCTTTTCGGTATGGGTGAGATAGCCACGCCCTTTTAGCTGCCTCTTTTGAAACTAACTGGTTCCTGCAACATCGTACGCGTGGACTTTTTTAAATTAAAGATTAGCTCAAATCTACTTTCTTTTTATACAGAAGTGCGTTCAACCGCCACCTCGCCTGATGTTAAGTGATGGTGCGGTCTACGAGGAGCACGAATGCCTAGAAAAAAACCACTCGCAACTTGATGACATTAAAATTGTATTATGGAAACTGACTTGGTTTTCACACATTTTTATTTATACAACAAAACAAGTAGATCTCGATGAGTCTTTTCGTATTGTTATCAACATTCCATAGAAGCCTCTAGTAAAGCTACCACCCTATGACAATATAACCACTTGAGTGCTGAATCTGCTCATCCTTTACCCCGCCGTATACCAAATGTTCTAGAATGTCAACCTAAACTATTTCGAGCGGGCCAATCCTATGGCGCGAATTGAATGAATGACTTTTGAGTCTCCAATCACAAGCTGCCCCCTGCGACTGACGTAGCATCATTTTGCAAATGGAATTTTAAAACAAGTTATGACAACATTAAGCCGGTTACTCCGATTGTAGTTTCAACCGCATTGGACAGTCTTTTTCAAGGTAAATGCGCAATCGCGGCTACGTCTCGTATTGCACTCCAAAGATGCAAATTAAAATTGTAACTACCGGGGAAAACCCATTCAGGCACATTGGCAGATCCAGGGGGGGTTGATGGTTGTTTGGGCATGGCCCCCATGCCCAAACACCTAGAAATTCCATACATTCGACTAAATTTTTCGATTTGATTCCTTTGAACCTTGACCAGAAATGTCAGAATGCCCCCCCCCCCCCTAAAATGAAATCCTGGATCCGCCACTGTTCAGGCAGCGCATATGTAATTCAATACAATAACTAAATACCATCGAACTGATTTGATGATTAAGCTAGGAGATGGATATGTTTAGTTTGTTTTAATGAGTCCCATACCAAGGGATCTACTCCACCACTTGGCACCATTATCAGACCATTGTCACAAATTGTAATAACTCTTCGGGTTTGGACTCCTTTAGGTTGTGTTTAGTGAATAAGGCGTGTTTTTTAATCCCGGCTGGTCGGAGGCCAGAGTGTTGCCCGATCTTCGTCGTCACCTAAGTTTTAACTTCATTTCCTGAAATATACATATTATAAACGATAACCTCGTAACACACTGCTAAATAAGCCTCCAAATTTGCAAACATCTCATCCCTCCTCCGCTTATAAGTGGGCACACGGGCAGTGTTTTGTCCATACAAACGTATTCTCGTGTTTCCTCCTTGGATAATACCACTAGAACTGTATTTTTTTTTTAATTTATTCCCCAATTGTCATGATTCTATAATTTATTTTTTCTTATAAGTTAACTACTATAAAAAATATGAGCCTTTAAATATCAATATTTTTTTTATTTTACCGCGATGTTCAGACGTCTATCAAACAAATTTGACGAGTTTATAAAACAAAAATTATAGAAGCATAGTTCAATCTTTTTCACATCTATTAATTTAAAAAATAATGAAATCGGCTTAGTTTTGAATGAGGAAACAGAAAAATACGAGACGATGATTTTGTCTACTTTTCGTAGGTATAATCGATCCGAGCTGCAGTTGTCCCTATTACCCTCTACTGGGAGAGGCTTGAGGTCAGGGGACAGCAATACATTTGCTAAATACCTAATATTCATCAAATTTCTTGGTCGTGGTATGCCCTCTTAATACTTGCAAAAAGGAGACGATGCCAACGAACTAACCAAACTGAGCGACCAAAGTTATCTGTAAAATTGCACGGGAGCACCAACACCAAATCTTCTGAAGAAGCGACGTCTCAAATTTTTAGTACCCCATTTAGCGAACTTTGCAGATAATTTCGTCGCGCTGTAAGAATAATTTAAGATGATAATACGTTTAATGCCTCATTGGATTCTAATTGCGCGGAATTACAAGGCGTCGAGCCAAAACTGAAAATTGAGTGTTAAAAAACTGCAAAAGTGTGGTGTTAAAAGGTGCAGATTGGGTGTTAAAAATCCAAGAAGCTTATTAGAGCCTCGTTAAGTCGACGCGAGGTGCGCACGCGACGCTTTTTGATACTTTTGTAGCGTAACGTAGCTTATTAACTCGCTAAATTCGGGATATTGGCTGGCATTCAACGGTGTTAATAAAGGCTATTCATCATCAGGTGGGCATGGTCTGAATACTGACAGCAGTGCCTTCAGGCACCGCTGGCGAATGTCAGAAAATTAACGCTGATAAGACTTGAAAATTTCAAAGAAATTTAAAGCCCTCTTTACCGAATTTTAAAATTTTAGCCATTCTAGTTTATGTGTGTCTAATTCCATGGTTAGCTTAAAATTATAAAAATGGTGTCACATCAAAATTAAATTTCTTATCTAGGAACAACGACCGAAACATGATTTAGAACATTTCGTTCGATAGAAAAAAATATTAAAGTAACACTAATTTGCGCTTTTTCCCCTGTTTTTTTTTTATTAATACCTATTTATTAAACTACGTCTTCGATATCTTTAGTAATTATGAAGGAAACTGCAAAGGTACATTTTACATTACAGCTATACTTTTCAAAAATTTGATATATATACCTCAGAAATTAAAGTAGCGAAACGTACGGCTGCATGTGTGTAAGCGCCATGGTTTTGCTCCGCTAAATGCGACTTTAGTACAATAAACTAAGCCATCTAATGGTCATCTGTAGTAATAAACGTTGCTTAAAAGAGGGAAAACCTCACCTTAAGGCAATATTGCCGCCGCCACCATTTGTTATTACTAATATCGTATTTATTGCCAATATGCGCTAAATAAATAAGTTATTCTAGTTAAAAAAAATATTCAGTACAGTAAACTTGCTATCTAAAATTCTAATATGAAATTTTAGTATTTCTTAGCGATAGAAATGTTCTGATTGTGTAATTTAGACTTAATAATTGGCATAATTATAATATCGACGCTAGAAACAAGAAAAAAAACGAATAAAGGCAGTAATTGATATGTTTTTTCCTTCTTTTGATGGCATTCTTTTCTTTCTGTTTTAGTTATAAAGTAAATGTTATAAAGTGCTAAATAGTTATATTTATCAATGTTTGCTTTAACCATTATACTTTTTGCGGATAAAAGTTGTTTTAATAAATTATCTTTTAAAAAAACGAAAATCACAAAATGCAAACATTCTAAGTTTATATAATTATTATATGCCACTATAAAGAACAAAATAATATTTTTACACGGATTTTGAAGTCGGGCGGGAACTATAAGTACTTTATTATCAAACTTAGATGAAAATTTATAATTGTTTTTGTAGTTGGCGTAAAGTTGACGTACATACATAAAAAATACGCACTTTGAGAACCTTCCTTCTTTTTAAAGTCAGTTAAAAATAGTCGTTGCGAAGAAAGTCATGCCTCGTTTAGTTCACAGTTCACACAATTTATAATTGCTTAGTAACTAGCTAGAAGTAGATTCCTTCCTTCATTCGTGATACGCTCACGTTAAGCGATAGACTTGTGAACATAGTTTACATTGCACCATGTTTAATAACCAGGCGGTGAGATAAAGGTTTAGCATTGCTTGGATAATTTGACACAAGTTAGAAGAGACAGCGATTTGATTTTACATTATATTGACGGACGCACGAAGCAAGTCAGCCACTTAGCACACACGCACTCTTTCAAATAAAATCTTATCATCATCATCATCATCATTTCAGCCGTTGGACGTCCACTGCTGGACATAGGCCTCCCCCATTGATGATCTCCAAAAATGCCGGTTGGAAGCGGCCTGCATCCAGCGTTTCCCTGCGGTCTCTTTTACGTCGTACCTTATAACTTCTTCTAACTCGAGCCATAACTTAACAAATATACGCATACGCTTTCAAATACTTTAAAATAAAACGTTATACCTTCCGCTCCATCTATAATATACATATTATGTACTCTTTAAAATAGGTAATTGGGCCACTGAAGCCAGAAAGCTTCATTGGCGAGTTGAGGGAGAAAAATAATGACCCTCGCTCCGGCTCGTACCTTGTGCAAAGGTTGGCCATAGCCATTCAGCGTAGCAATGCTGCTAGTATTATGGGCACCTTCGCACCAGGTACAGTTGGGGGCGGGTTATTTGATGTTTTTTTTAATATATAAATTGTAATTTAAAAATTTATTAGTAGTTAGTTTGTTTAGATTTTATTTAAAGTTTTAGTTTTTAGTTATTAATTACGTTTTCGTAAATTTTCTGTTTATTAAGTAATTATTTTAGTCGTCTGCATAATCAACAAATTATTTGCCAAAAACATAATTAAAACATAGTCTCTAAAATACTTTTAAATAAAACCTTATACTTTTCCCTCCAGCTATAATTTTACACAAGCACTCTCTTTCAAATATTTTCAAATAAAACCGTATACCTTTCGCTGCAGCCATAACTAAATATGCACTCTTTCGAATATTTACTTTCAAATAAACCTTATATCTTCCGCTCCAGTCATAACTTAACAAATACGCACTCTTTCAAATAAAACCTTATACCTTCCCGTCTAGCCATAACATAACACATACGCACACTTTCAAATACTCTCAAATAAAACCTTACATATAACTTCCGCTCCTACCATAACTTAACGCGTACGAACTCTTTTAAATCTTATATCTTTTGCTCGAACCATAAATTACCACATACGCACTCTTTCAAATAAAACTTAATACCTACCACTCCAGCCATAACTGAAAACATATGCACTTTTTCAAATACTTTCAAATAAAACCTTATACCTTTTACTCTAGCCATAACTTAACAAAAACGCACTCTTTCAAATAAAACTTTAAACCTCCCGTCTAGCCATAACATAACACATACGCACACTTTCAAATACTCTCAAATAAAACATTAAACCTCCCGTCTAGCCTTAAAATAACACATACGCACACTTTCAAATACTCTCAAATAAAACCTTATACCTTCCGCTCCAGTCATAACTTAACACGAACGCACTCTTTCAAATACTTTCAAACAAAATCTTATATCTTTTGCTCGTACCATAAATTACCACATATGCACTCTTTCAAATTAAACCTAATACCTACCACTCCAGCCATAACTGAAAACATATGCACTTTTTCAAATACTTTCAAATAAAACTCCGCTCCAGTCCTTAACACGTAAGCACTCTTTCGAAAACTTTCACATAAAATCTTATATCTATTATGAGTAATAGATATAAGATTTTACCACAAACACAACCACACACACACAATCACAAACCACAAACCACCACAAACCTCGAGAGCCACAAACGCACTCTTTCAAACAAGATCTAATTAATACCTATCACTCCAGCCATAACTGAAAACATATGCACTTTTTCAAACACTTTCAAATAAAACCTTCCGCTCCAGGGCCGCATTCACACTATAAACCATTATAATTATCCATCTCCTAGATAATAATGATCCCACGATGCTCCTTGCGTGACGGATACGCTACTTGCCAACAAAACCTCTATATGAAACGTTTAATATCATATTTTATAAATAATATCGTTATTTTACTTGTTATATTTAAATGTGAGTGTATGTAAACATGCTAATTAACGTAATTGTGGTTAATTAGTAGATTTTTGTATTGTTAGATTTAATCGGATATCGTTTGTGATCTGCCGACTTGATTATTGTATCACCTTGTATGTAAGATACATACACGGTGTAATTGTATCTGAGATTTTATTGTCTTGAAATATATTCATCATCATCCTTTAACAGTCCACTGCTGGACTTTTAGCCTACCCACGAAAGGGTGATTGGGCCATATCCACCACGCTGGCCCAGTGCGGATTGGTGGATTCACATACGCCATTGAATTTCTTCTCCGTACGTATGCAGGTTTCCTCACGATGTTTTCCTTCAACGAAAAGCCAGTGGTATGTAAATCCGTACATAAGCTCCAAAGAACTCATTGGTACGGGCCCGAGGTTTGAACCCGCGACCTCACGCTTTCAAGTCTAGCGGTCTAGAAGTTTATTATTATAATTATATTGGATAGATTTTTGTGAGATTATTTCGTAATAGCATCACCCCGTGATTACACCCTCTCTCCTATACCAACGTTATTTTTTTTTGGGTATTTAGTTAGTAATACAAGATATACTAGCTACCCCTACAACAAATTTCATCTACTTCCGTTTAGCCGTTACGGAGTTGATTGGGAATAAACATGCTTACACACACGTGGTTTTTACACGTTTTGTTAATATTATATACAAACAAAACTAACAAAAAAAACTAACACTTATAACTATAGTCGGAATAACAAGCTTAATCATAAGTGAGTAATTAATTGCAAATATTACACACACATACTTACACACAAATACTCACAAACTTTCGTGTGATAAATTATTGAATTAAGCACATTTTAGTAACTTCCAGAGAAGATCAGAGCATTGTAGCTCACAAACAGATGAATAAATGTTTTTTTTTGACGATAAATTGATTGATTGGTCTTAGCTAATATGATTTAAAAAATCTGTTTAAAAGTTTCATCCGTTTAAAACCTTTGGCTAAAGTTTTTTTATTTTTTATTTTACTTCTTTACAATAAAAAAGAACCCTAAATTAAAATAGTATTTAATTAAATAAGCGCCGTAATACTAGAGATTACGTTACCTTATAACATAAGAATAGGCCTAAAATATCAAAGCCGGCTGCAATTTTTCGATTGATTTGAATCATTTGAACATAAACCACTTCTAGAAATAATATTTCTTATTAAGGTGGTTCGTTGCACAAATGGCGGGAAATTCAAATTTCAAACAGTTTTCTTGTCCTTGTAGCTAGGCCGGGTAATTATTGTAAACAACCATGATGTTTGCGCAGATTGATTATTATTCTTTACAAAATCATGTAAAGCTATTTATCTCTAATGCCCATTATTACTTACATTTGTGAATAAACAATTTTTTGCTGTTTCAAACGGTTTATTCACAAATGTAAGTAATATGGTGCGTTACTGTTAAATAATTATACATTAAAATGTAAAGAACAGCCAACATGTTGCGCAAACACTGTGTTATTTAAAAATAATTACCTGGCCTGGCTACTAGGACCAAAAAACTGTTTAAAATTTAAATTTCCCGCCATAGGTGAATCGAACCACCTTAAGAATATAATTACTGCGGAAGGAATTGTGGTATCAATACCCTTCCCACAGATCCTGTAACCCGATTTATCTACAATTGTATTTTTTATCAAAAGTGTTTTAATGCTTATGTTCTGCGAAAATAAGAAAAGGATAGTATACATCACCTAAAAAGTAACGGGCACACTTTAAATCTATATACATTTCAAACCGAAATACACTCACTCACTCACTCACTCACTCTGCTCACTCATTGAATCATACTTAAATCTCTAAAACTATTTGACCTATGAAGCTAAAATATGGCAAGTAGATTCCTTATGGGGTGTAAGAGAGGATTTAAAGTTCATAATATTTGAGTCTACGTGTACAAAGTCGCGTAAAGAATATTTTTGTTAGGTAGTTTATCGGGAATCAAGCTATGATATATTTCGACAGTGAACATTTCGAAAGAGACAAGACAATTGCGAAACGACGAGAGCGCGTTGATGTCTTTTCTTCGTCAAACAATGTCGTCATTTCGATCTTCAGTCCTTCTCTATACTTCTATACTAATATTATAAAGAGGAAAGATTTGATTGTTTGTTTGTTTGCATTGAATAGGCTCTGAAATTACTGAACCGATTTGATAAATTCTTTCATTGTTGGTAAGCTACACTAACCCCGGGTAACATAGGCTACAATTATTATATAAAAAAATAGGTATCTTTACTAAAACTCCAATAATGTAACCCAAGGTGTAAAAAAATATTATTTACAATTTTAACTTTGCTTGTTGACAGTTCTATGACAGGACAACGTCTGTCAGGTCGGCTAGTTTTTTTATAAATGCCTAATTATTAGATTGTTTGTTTTAATAAAGATCATTAAAAAAGTCCATGTTAGTTTTATTATTAAAAACAATATCCTCGTATTTTTTTAATAAAATATTCGACATTTCAAAACTGAATATTTAATATTTAGCATCCACACAGTCCTTAAAATTTAAAACAAAGCTTAGCAAACAACTCATCGGAAATACTTACCCAAAAACCGTGTATCTCTTTCAAATCAGCATCAAAAATAAAGACATAACCGAATTACACTTGCCTCGACAAAATAGTTCCAATTAGAAAAGTCCTTTTAATAAAAAATACTTAGAACACCAAAATTAATAGAAGAGGTGAATGCGCGACGGACGTTCCGGAGCCGAAACGAGAACGCGTGCCGTTCCGTTGTACGCGAGCTGACTGCGCGAGCCGCGGGCCGGTTGTCCCGACCGTGCCGGCCCCGCCTACCGCGGAACGGAACGGTGGGGACGATACACCTCTTAGCTTCTTCACACTTCCCTCATACCTACTAGAACGACCAATGATAACAGACCTACGCGACCCCCCACTGCTTTCTCACGCGCTTTACTACCGGCGCTTTTACACAGGTCTTACTCGACTGGTCCTTTTCCATTCTCGCTTCTTAAGCTGCTTTATTCGATTCTCAGCGTTATTTCAGCGGAATAAAGACCGGTATGATTGTAAATTCATGTTTGTGGATGAGTGTTTCTGGTATTTCGCGGGGCGGAGAGCTAAACGCTGTCAAATAGATAATTCGTATAGGTATGGGAGGTTCGCCGAGGGCTTTGTTAGTTGGATTAAGTTCTGTTAACAGTTTGTATTGTTACGTACCCGGTTGGTAGATAAGTGGAATGGTTTTGGCTGTCCATTTCAATAATTGAATTTATCGTTATTGACATGAGGTTTGGTACTTTTCACACGTTTAATCTATGGACGCTTTGCTACTGATGGAACAAAATTTATTATAATATTGTTTAAAAATGAAAAGGGGTTTTATATACTTACCTTATTTAATATGTATCCTTACTAATATTATAAAATCGAAAGTAACTCTGTCTCTCTGTCTGGATGTTTGGTCACTTTTCACGATTAAACCACTGAGCCGATCTTAACGAATTTTGGCAGGATAAAATAAATAAATAATAAATAAATATTTCGGGACATTTTTCACACACGGTCATCTGACCCCAAACTAAGCAAAGCTTGTGATATGGCTGCCAGAGACTGATATACATACATATATAGTTTTAAATACATACTTAAATAGATATTAACAACCATATATAGAACAAACACAAATGTTCATCACTTAAATATTTGTCCTAGATGGGAATCGAACCCACGCCCCCAAGCTCAGAAGGTAGGTTCACTACCAACTGGACCAACGGGCTATCAAAAGGATGTTAGTGTACATCATATGGACGGACATAGGGTACTTATTCTCCCAGAAAGTGCGGGAAAATAGGAAAATCGCGGGTAGCACCGCGGGATTCAGCTAGTAATGAATTCAGTTAGTATTGAATAAACAAGTTAAGTGTCTTTATCTCAAATCATATTTGCATGATTTGATTTGGAGGATGACTTTTTTATATTGAATTGTTCTACGTTTGGCCACCTACTTGCCTGGTGGTAAGTGACGGTGTGGCCGAGGAAATAATTTTAATTATCTAAACAAAATAAAAGATAACGAACACTAGATAATTTTGAATTATACATATTTAATTATTGATATTATACATATTTGAAATCATGAAATATGATAAGATAAGATATATTTATTACCAAAAACAATGGACATATACCTACTATTAGAAACAAAATGAGAAACATTGTTTGGCATATCTACATAATTATATTAGACTGATATTTATTCATTCAACCCCAAGATACCAATTTATAATTTCGCTGGCATCCAGTGGATGCAAAAGGCAGGCTGTCGTTCAGTGTGGAGGTTAAAGGGGGAGGCCTATGTTCAGCAGTGGACGTCTTCTGGCTGATGATGATGATGATACCAATTTACTTGTTATGTATTCCATTCCTAACAGTTGTAACTACCTATGTACCTATCTACTTTTAAAACATTGTGCTCCTTTATAGTAGCAAATTTATGGTAACGTGGGAAGTGCTTTGATGCCATTTTTATTGTATTAAGTCTGTGAAATTTGCTGCCTGAATGAGTGTTCACCGATAGCTACAATCCGGGTGTCTTCAAATCACGAGTGAATCGGTTTCTTCTAGGCAAGCGTGCTCCATCTTAGACTGAATGTAGGTGATGGTCAAACGCAAGCCTATTATTAATACGAATAAAAACATGTAATGATGACCGATACCGATCGATGCTTGGCTTTTCGTTGTTCAAGTCGGCAAGTTTATCCAACCAATGATTTCAGTTCTTGCAAATCTATTTTGGAAGCTCAAATTATTTTGTTTATGCGCCGTTTTAGTCTGAAGCTATGAGCGATGGTGAACGAGCGGTAGCACGTGCGCTTTACAATCTGACGGCACCCGGTGTGATCCTCGGCCCTGCCAAGCATAAAGACCAATGACTTATCTAGTACTTATAAATTACAAGCGACCCGCCCCGGCTTCGCACGGGTATAATTTACGTGCGAAGCTGGGGTGGAGCGCTAGTTATATACCTATAAAAACATTTCGTGAAAAATTATCTAGCTGATGGTGAAAACTGCATCGAAATCCATTGCGTGGTTTAGGAGAAGTTAGCGGTTAAACAGACAGACGCGGAAAGCGTATTTTATTGTATACTAGCGACCCACCCGCCTGGCTTTGCACGGGCGTAATTTACGTGTGGAGCCGGGGTGGAGTGCTAGTTATATATATATAAACTTTTCGTGCAAAATTATCTAACTGATGATGAAAACCGCATCGAAATCCGTTGCGAGGCTTAGGAGGAGTTAGCGGTTAAACAGGCAGACGCGGAAAGCGATTTTATTTTATACTATGTAGAGATAGAGATGTGCTATTTCGATGCCATCGCGAGGAAACCGGTATGTCCAAGAACCTCAAAAGTTCAGAGACGTTTGATATTCAGCAACATACAATGGGCCTACATGGTGGATTAGGGCCCATCCTCTCTTTCTGAGAGAAGGCCTGTATCCCAGCAGTGGGCACATGATAGGCTAATGATGATGATGTTGGTCTGAAACAGGGACTGTTAGAGGCATGGTCATTAGGTTGTAACTGCGAGCTTATTAATGGGGCTGGCGCAGACCGAAGCGACGGCCACCGAGAAATAGGTGGGTAATGAGTGCGGGCAAACACCGTGACTGGTGTCACCCTGTCCTGAATCTACGGGACAAGCCATGAGAGAAAATACGAGACAAATATTAAAACAACACAAGGATAAATAAAATAAAAACTAACAAAAGAGCTCGTGATCTTCAGACAGCTGAACATATTTTCTTGAATCATAGTTAAGAACACTTTCGTTTGTATGCATAAATAAAAATAAATAATAAGAGATTTTTTTTAAAGATTTTTCGCTACTTCTGGTCTATGCAACTCGTGACTAAAATGCCAGCCTCTACTTTGCATCGCCTTACAACGTGATAATGGGGCCAGCATTTTGGGATCAATTCCCTCTGGTAGCGGCTTAATCGATTAGCTTAGTATTTAGATTTGTTGTTTGTGTGTAGTTGTTTTTTAAGCTTAATAAATAAATACATAGTCACCTTTTAGACAAAAATTGGCAGTTATTTGGCCTACAGACAGAAGTGAAAAATTAAAACTTTGGGATAACTGTGGTTTTTTTTTTAAACCGCGTCACATTGTGATTTAGGTGACACGAACCCAAAAGTTTTGGCTCTACCAAAAAACGCTCAACACGGCTAAAGAAGTTTTCTCTTCAAATAAACTAAAACAAAATCGGTTCATCCATTTCGGAGCAACGATGCCATAGACAGGTACACTAACATCCCTAACAAATTTTCGTACCCACTAATTGACGTAACAGATTGTGGTCAGAGAACCTAACCTTACACTATTTATTGTATTTCGTCATGTCGTATTTAAATTAACAAGATAGGATTGAGTTATGAAGGACAAATACTCATCTTCAAATGCGCTGGTAAGCCCTCATTTTGAGGCTCCAAATCAAGTCTTAGCTTTTCAACTAAATAGAAAGCCATTGACTCTCCAAAGTCGCTGAAATTCCCTGTCGACCATAATATCGAAGGGATCACACACGTCCCTGATCCTCTTCCTTTCAATTTTACGCCGTTCGCGCTCTTCGTAAATCGCCAAGTGATAATTGTAATTTATGGTACTGCCATGATTAGGTTTTCCCGCAGAAAATTTCCCGGTAGTACTCTTAGAAAATTGTCGGATCGTCGGTAGCAATACCATGAATGGCAGTATACTCGTCATCAAAAAGTCATCATCATCATCATAATCAGCCTTTTAACAGTCCACTGCTGGACTTATAACCTACCCCCGAAAGGGTGATTGGGCCATATCCACCACGCTGGCCCACTGCGGGTTGGTGGATTCACATACGCCATTGAATTCCTTCTCCGTACGTATGCAGGTTTCCTCACGATGTTTTCCTTCACCGAAAAGCCAGTAGTATGAAAAAGTACGACGACAAAATACTTGCGTTCAAAAGTCAAAAGTAGACAAAAAAATTATGCGCATGTTAGCATTAGTAGCAAATGTGCCACAGATAATACAACTGTACTCATTTGGCGTCATTTGACAGAATGAACCGCAAAATTCGCGTCGCCATAATAAGAGGGAGGTTTTTTTTCTATCTCCTCCGCCATCCTGTAGATTGTAGAACATCAAAACGAAAATTGCTTTATCCTATTAAATTTGTAATGTTATTGTTAAGATAATGCCCAATCCGATTATTTTAATAAATTCTTTTAGTCAGTTTTTTTACTTGACCGTTACTTGACTAAAAACCGTTTTTATGGAACAGCTTTATTTTGTATTTTTTTTGTTAAAGTTTTCATGGTCGTGGATTCAATGTCCTTTAGTCGTAATATTAAACATGTTTACGTAGTATTAAAAGCGTCAAACAATTCATAGTCACAGTCAGAGTCAAGCAAAGTAAGTCACGGTCAAGTCAAACTCATGCCCCTGTAAAGTGGTGGAGATTTACAAGAGGCTCCTATGGAGTTTTGGAAATAACACGAAAAGACAATACATGTTTCACCTCATTATATCACTTACCCACACTCGAGCACGTTTACGAACATTTAATGAAAAATTTTTGGTTTCAGTATTGCTCCCATAGTAAAAGTCGTTCATAATAATGAGTACTATAGACCCCTTTCGGCTTAGTACCTTTCCGCGTAATCTACATCGCTGTTCACTTCTCTCTTGTTCCAAAAACAAACAGACAAACGGGCGTGTCGTCCTTTGACTGGTTGCACTCTGGTGCAATTAGAGCTTTACACTCGATAAAATATGTACGTTTCATGTCACCACGGCATCGCAGGAAGACTGTGAGACTGCTGATTAGCTGATAAGCACCCCGTTATTATAAATGGCATGATTATTTTGAGCTATATATTAACGGGCAAGTGCTTTTATTAACTAAACAAAATACAAGGTAACAATAACCCTTAAAAACAGTTGGACTACCCACAGACCGTTGAAGGTCTAAAGACAATCCAAATGCTCCAACCCACTACCAGTTGGCAGCGTGGCGCAGCATGCTGGCGGAATTATCACATCATCATCATCAACATCATAATTTCAGCCATAGGACGTCCACTGCTGGACTTAGGCCTCCCCCATTGATCTCCAAAAGGGCCGGTTGGAAGCGAGCTGCATCCAGCGTTTCCCTGCAGTCTCTTTTAAGTCGTTTGTCCATCTTGTGGGTGGACGTCCTACGCTGCCTGCGCTTACTGGTCTGTGGTCTCCGTTCGAGAACCTTTCGGCCCATCGGCCATCTGTTCTTGCTAATCCGGTGGGCTATGTTGGTAACTTTCGTTCGTCTACGGATCTCCTCATTTCTGATTCGATCTCGTAGAGAAATCCCGAGCATAGCCATCTCTAATAGCTCGTGGCATTACCACTGGATGATTACTGAATGGAAAATGCTTAGCATTGAGGCAGAAACACGCCAACATTTTGATCACGCGTTGCATTAACCAGGCGCTCTGTAAGATTTTTGAGAATGAAGTGAGCTCCCGGTCCCCAAAGGTTAAGTTGATCCCAATTTGTTACGTGATTACTCCGCCAATTTTACTATGAATTGATTTTGATGATTATTTTTTTGTTTGGTAGATCAAAACGAAATTCATCTACTCACTTACTCATCACAAAATATCAAAAACTACTTGACCTACGAAGCTGAAATTTGGCAGGCAGATTCCTTATGGGGTGTAGAGATCAGCTAAGGAATTTGCAAAAGGGCCAAATCAAGGGGGGTTGAAAGTTTATATGAAAGGCTACGCGTAAAAAGTCGCGGGCAACAGCAGCTAGTTGTATATAAGAGTAGAAGAAGGTAGATATTCTGTTTCACCATCACAAGCAACGGTTACATTACGATCAGCTGAATTATTGTCCTCCAAATTTAGTTTTTAAAACCCGAATAATTGTAATGTCTCCAGAACATTTGCAATTGTCTCCACCCAGGTGTAAGTAATTACACACACCAAAGTGTTTGTACTTTGTGTTTGCACCCGCGTGCTATCTGCCGATCGCGGGCACCCTCAAATTATAGGGAGGCGCAGGACATTGCGTAATGGGGACACGGAAACTGTGGAGTTGAACAATTTTTTTATTATTAGGACAAGCTGTTAGCTTGCGGCTCTACAGCTTAATTGGCCTGATTGATTTTAAAAGATCTTTATTTGACATAAAACAATTACAAAAAAACGTACAAACTGACACAGTCCAAAAAATTGTATACACCAATATTGTATAAATAACTTTATCAGGCCAGTAGCGCCGCTGTTAGTTTTTTTAAACCAAGGTTTAATTATAAAAACATCTAAAACCTTGAAGTAAAGTCACATCAATTACATACAAAGTACGTTAAATCAGTTACGGGTGATGAACCTATCGCACCAGTCTAATTTTTGAGCCTGAGCTCACTTTTGAGCTTGAGCGGGCTGGATGGAGTTGAACGAAGACAATATGACATAAGATACATATCGTCAACGTTAGTAAAGTGCGGCCTCTGATAGTTGCCATATCATTGAAAGAAGCTGAACTAAATCAGCAAATTCTGATTACTTTTACTAGACAGTCAATTGAATCAGCCATTAAGTACTTAGCGGAAGTTTAACTTAAAAACTATATCTTTGACGAAACTCCACGACATTTTTTCTACTTCATCATCATCAGCCAGAAGACGTCCACTGCTGAACATAGGCCTCCCCCTTTAACCTCCACACTGAACGACAGCGTACTTCAGACTTTTTTCTACTTATAACAGAGGATTCTCAAAGTCTGGAATGTAGTAAAAATGTGAAAAACCTGTGTTAAGCAAGTTGATTTTGAGGGTAGAAGATCATAACACTCTCACTTCTCGATAGACCTACCTGCCCTTCAAGGCTGCGTTCAGAAGATACCTATCTTCTGAACGTCTAGATGCGCCCATATTGTAACTTTGCCGTTTTAAACGTCGTCAGTCTGAAAAACAACGGAGACACAACTTGGCCGTTCCAAAAGTTTGAGCCTACACCTCGGATTCAACTATACAACAGTTTAAATCGATCGTTCGAATCGATTATTTTGACGTTTATCTGACATTTTTCGATGTCAAAAATTTTGGCACTCGTGTTGAAGTTTTTATAAAATGTATAATTTTAACACAAGTTAATGATTGATTGAGAATTATTTTTAATAATCATTCATTAATTTCTAATTTGAAGTGATAATTTGTAAAGGCACTGACATTACGGAATGACCCGATTGTCATTCCGTACCAAGAGCTAGTGCCTAAAACAACAAAATAACTATTTCCTTACGAATTGAACTTAACTCAGTCTTCAGTACGTCATTTTCATTTCATTAACATACAGGTAAACTGAAGATTTAAAAGATTTATTAACTGCACATACAGATAAAAAAAATTTGCTTAATTCCATCGTGCGGGGTGCAATATGACTAAATATACTTCTGTAAAAACTTTTTTAACCAGCCCGTTTGCGAAATATTAAGGCACCCAAAATATAGTTGTAGATTTTAAAAAGAACTAAACTTGTTAGTAAGTTTTTTTGTTGTAAGATTAACTTTGAATTCTATTCGAGCTATGCTTTAATAGAAGTGTGAGATCGATGGCAGGACCATATTTCGTTGAAAAGAAAGCGGAACAAATTCGATCATCAATAACTGGATTTGATATCTTCAGCCGTGATGGAAGCCATAAAACGATACTTTTATTGGTAAAATCTGAGATTAAAATTCATAATTTCATTAATTGCTTTCATTCCAAGAAGCTATCTAGCTTTTAATGCCGTTTGAATTGACTTATTGGAATCAGAAGTCGAAATGTGGCAAGGTATTCTGAGGTCTGAGAGAATGCGTCTGACAGTTGCAGTATCATTGTAAAAATCTAAATAAACTCATTTTTTTATAGTTATTTTTTTCTTCAAATGGTATTGATATCTTCTCTATCTCTACATTGTATAAATTAAAGTCGCTTTCCGCGTCGTCTATCTGTATGGCCGCTAACTCCTCTTAAACCACGCAACGGATTTAGATGCGGTTTTCACCATCAGTTAGATACATTTTCACGGAAGGTTTATTTATATATAACTAGCGACCCGCCCTGGTTATGCACGTTAATTACACCCATGCGAAGCCGGGCGGGCGGGTCGCTAGTATAACGTGGTAATGGGGCCAGAATTTTGGGCACAACTCCCACTGGTAGTGTATTAATATATTAGTTTATGATGCGATAGATTGAGTAAAAAAATATTTGAAGGCTGCTTCAGATGTACCCAAATGAATTATTAGATTTAAAAATTAAAGGACAAAATCTTACAAGATTAATTTTTAATCCAATTCAAAACAGGGTTTTTAAAGTACTTAGATGTTTTTTTCATATAACTTTAGTGAACAATCGTGATAGTTTAAAACAGTGTTTTAACCTATCTGCTTATTTCGCCAAGTCCCAAGTTTAAATTCGCCAAAACAGTTCTCGTGAAGTGAAGTCACACGCATCTGCCTTCTGCCCAAAACTACCAATTACAGCCAAGAACAAGAAATATAACAATTTTAACTACTTTCTGGCCACACGTCGTGAAATTATCCTCCGATTTTCGTAAATTACTCATTGTTCCGAAAACGTCGTGTGCCGAAATTTTTACGTAGGCATTATCTTTACCTTGCAATAAAACCACACTTATGGCGTTGTTATTCTATAAAATTTACTTTACACGACAATTTCATTGTGGTCAGATCTGGGTCCATACACTTTTATGTCGTATGTACATTCATATTTTTATTTAGTCACAAAAATCGGTCAAGCATTTATTTGCTCTGACAGCAAAATTTTTATACCATCGTAAATATCTGAATAAAAACATTTTAACCCCCGATACAAAAAGAGAGGTGTTATTACTTTATCCTGTGTATCTGTGTGTCTGTTTGTGGCATCGTAGCTGCCAAATGATTGAACCGATTTCGATTTAGTGTTATTTGTTTGAAAGTTAACTTGATCGAGAGGTTTCTTAGATATGATTCAAAAAAGTCTATTCAGCCGTTTGAAGATTATGATTTTTTTTACAGGGGTTAAAAAAAAATTGTTTTTCACTGAAGTACCTTTTTTATATAAATAATAGGCTTGCGCTTAACCACCATCTCGCCTGATGCGATCTACGTTGGAGCACGCTTGTCTAGAAGAAATCGATTCACTCGTGATTTGAAGACACCCAGATTGTAACCATCGGGGAACACCCATTCAGGCAGCGCATTCCACAGACTAGCAGTTCGCACAATAAATGTGGAATCAAAGTAAGGTTTTTTTGTGCCCGCTCTGGCAGTTTGATAGAAAAATGGGCAGGAGGGAATTAAATCGTGCAGATCCGATGCGCACTCTGCGAAATGTATCCAATAAAAACAGATAGACCTGCTATACAGTCTAACGTTTAAAAAAACCTGGCAAAACTGATCAGAATTCGTGGTTTCCATTCAAATTTAAGAATGTTAATGCAGGTGTCAGAGAAAATAAATGCTTGGACCAAAAATTGCTAGACCGGTATTACACTTTTCCTAAAGAAACCATAAATTGTTCGGGATAAACAGTAGCCTATGTATTAACGCAGATTATTATTATAAGCTACCTCCATTCCAAATTTTGTTCAAATCCATTCAGCCGTTACGGAGTTGAGTGCAGACAAACACACTTACAAACTTTCGCATTTTAAATAATAATTTGTATGATTTTATTATGACGAATAACTGGTGTGAAAAATAACACATTTCAGTAGAAAAAACGCAAATCGATATGTCTATTCATTTACGCCTTTATTCAATTAACACTTATTCGAATCGATGGACAGAGATAGATAGCACCATATCGTTATGTGTGAAAGAGACAGGCATACTTTAATCAATATGGCTTCGAAGGGAAGGCGTGTCTCGTAAATAGACAACTGGGGATTCGCATTCAAACACGTTTTTTTATCGTTTCGGTTCAATGGAAAAAGGTTGCTAATTAGACATGCGAGCTTTATTCGATTTAATCGATTCAGAATATAAAAACTGTTTAATAGGTTTATTCGAAGTTTTATGAGTCTTTGCCTAAAAGTGGTCTACTGAGGTGGCTTACGTAACTTTATCATTTTTGATATTTTTATTAACTAGCTGCGCCGTGCGGTTTTACCCGCGTGGATATCCTCTATAAAAGTAGTCTAAGCTACTCCTTATAACATCAGATATCTGTCAGTCAAAGTCCCGTTAAAATCGGTCTACAGTTTTGGAGTCCATAGGAAACACTGGTGTCTTCAAATCACGTGCACGTTACGTGCAGTTTGGATTCGATTCTATCGCTCAACAACGGTGAAGGAAAACATCGTGAGGAAACCGGTACATAAGTACCGGTTCCAAAGAAACCCAAAAAATATCAAAGACATATGACATTCACCAACATGCACTGGGCCAGCATGGTGGATTAGGGCCCATCCTCTCTCTGAGAAAAAGCTTGTCTCTCAGCAGTGAGAACATGATAAGCTGATTGATGATGAAGCGTGCTCCATCGTAGACAGCATCACCCCTTAACATCAGGTGAAATAACGTCAAACAGTAAGACCATTATTTAAAAAAATGTGGGATCATCTCTCTGAGAAAAAGCCTGTCTCAGCAGTGAAAATATGATAGGATCATTGATGATGAAGCGTGCTCCATCGTAGACAGCATCACCGTTTAACATCAGGTGAATTTTAAGCAAAAGACAAGTCCATTATTTAAAAAAAAGTGTATCACTGATACTTCTTGTCTTTCTAGAATATATGGATTCATTGATCCTAAAGGTGAATTTGAATCACCCTGATGCAAGTTACTAAAAAAAACTTACCGCATTCCAAATTACCCATAAAATATGACCCTCGTAACATTAGTCATTTCCACAGACTTTTGTCGGGATAGACACCGCAAGCACGTCAAGTTGTATGACAACCCAGCGTGCCGCATTTTTTGTCACTAATGCGATTTAGCGTTAATAAAGAGAGACCTTCCAATATCCCTTAAGCGTCCACTCATTGAGTATCCTGCCCAAAGTCCATCCTACAGGCATCCTACGGTGCACAAACAAGGTCACTCACCAAAGTTTAGGAGTCCCATTTCGAGGCTCGCCAAAGAGTAATAGAACGCACTAAACTTGGATTTAAAAGGCAAGACTGCGTCCGCAACACTATACTGCGTTCCATGACAGGTGTCACAGATGTAGGGATTAAATCTGTCAAGCTCGAATGAGAGTGGGCAGACCACGCAAGCCAATGCACCTGACAGGTATGCAAAGGTCTCCGCGGATTGGAAGCCACCGAACAGTCGACCCCCAGGTCGCCTCTGGACAAGTTGGCGCGATGAGATCGGGAGGTTTTGAAAAAAGATTGGTTGGTGCTGGCCCAGAACTGAGACCAGTGGAAGAATTGGGGGAGACTTTTTCCCAGCAAAGGGACAATCAAATACAGGTTATTACAAGTTAACATAAAAAAACAATTTAGTAGAATTTTAGTCAGATGTCACGAAAGCTATGTAGTGTTATAAGTTTTGAATACTTCTACATTATGTGTTTAGTGTTAGGTATATGTTTTGAGTTTATATTGTTTGTCACTGTTCCCAGTTTTGGGAAAGACACTGCTGTAACACAGCTCTCGCTAACGCAGCAGGCAAGGGTTATAAATTGTATTGTATGCTACCTTTAGGTATGTAACAACAAATAAAGTTTGTATTTGTATTCGCACAGCCAACAGCTTTGTATTGAAATCTGACGTGCTACTGCCAGGATAACGAAGATCGAACTGAACTATGCTGTGTGCTGTGTGGAGCATTGATCCAACCTAAGAAAGGCCGCAGAAATGTAAAGTGAGGTGAAATTGCGGGGTCTTTCCTCACAAAGCTCTCTGGTCGTGTCCATAATATTTTTTTATCCTAGACTTGTCAACTTTTTTCAAGACACGTGCGACGTTGTAAAAAATGTCCCATTAAACATGGTACACCTTTAGCTAACGTACTAATTGATTATAAATTACATGGTGTCTTTTTGGTAAAATTGACCATAGAGTTAATAGAGAATTAGAAACTGGTTTGGTATATTGAATTTTAATTATTGAATTGAGGTAGCTTTCTTTTTTGTGGTGTGATTAAGTTTGGCTAGATTAGGAATATAACAGACTGTGAGATGCGTCATTTGAAAATTTAAAAAGGAGACGGAAAAAAAACGAATACTAAAATAAACCTTATGAATCTATATACCAAAGATTTTTTATATACTACGTATCTAAGGTATATACATATACAAAAGCGAAATACTACTCACTGACTCAAAACGCATCTCGAAAAATATTTGACGTACGAAGCTGAAATTGAGCAGGTAAGGAGATCTTAAGGTGGTTCGATTCACCTATGGCGGGAAATTTAAATTTTAAACAGTTTTTTGGTCCTAGTAGCCAGGCCAGGTAATTATTTTTAAATAACACAGTGTTTGCGCAAAATGTTGGCTGTTCTTTACATTATAATGTACAATTATTTAACAGTAACGCACTATATTACTTACATTTGTGAATAAACCGTTTGAAACAGCAAAAATTTGTTTATTCACAAATGTAAGTAATAATGGGCATTAGAGATAAATAGCTTTACATGATTTTGTAAAGAATAATAATCAATCTGCGCAAACATCATGGTTGTTTACAATAATTACCCGGCCTAGCTACAAGGACAAGAAAACTGTTTGAAATTTGAATTTCCCGCCATTTGTGTAACGAACCACCTTAAGAGGTACGGAGGTAGAGGAGACCCGGTAAGAAATGATTTTGCGAAAAAGCCGAATTAAGGGAGATAAATATTATATGATTGAAAGTTTATATGAAAGTCTACGCGTACGAAGTCGCGGGAAACAGCTAGTGTAGGTACTATGGTGAACCATATAACTAAAATAACCAATCGAGTTAACCGTTACCAGTGGGACAGTGGGACACTGAATCATACTAATGCCCAATCATAGAATGTCCTGACCAACGATCTTTTACTTATACTACGACATAAATAAAATCTGATGACACTATCCTTGCTTCCTAAAAACTAAAAACCATAACCTGGGTATAATCAAGGCCGGAGTGTCAATAAGTACATTCTAGGTTTTCATGCTCCATCAAACGAGTTTTTTCTCCGCCATTCTATAAAATATCAACGCAAAAATTGCAATGGTACCTACCTAATCTAAAGATAATGCCCAATAGCAATTAATAATAGGAAGAATATTATTGTAGAAAACCATTATGGCTGAAACCACATTTTCAGGACAGTTGTCCAACTGGTCTGTCCAACTATTTTTGTAGTTGGACAACGGCCCCATAACTAGACCCATGGTCCAACTACCACCTCATCCCACTATCAGTGGTGAAGGCAAATATTTTTTTATGTTCTACAGCCGTCAAGCTAATTTTCTCTTGATCGAGCCTTGCCAAATTATACGAATCCCTTTTTGCATTGAGTTTATTCGGCATGCCTCATTATTTAAGAATCTGAAGCAAATCAATTTGAAGAGTAGCTCTGACAAAAACAGCGCCATCTCGTAAGATCATCTGTCAACAAACTGTCACCTGTCAAATGGGATATTTTAATTTCAGTTTTTAGTCCTTGCAACTTTTGTGGTGGTTGGTTTGATAGAAAGCGTTCAGCGGAGGTATTGGCGCCAACGTGAAAAAACATGTCGTCCCGTTGTATTTTCATAAACTTGTGTATTTTTACTGTTAATGTGTAGTGCTTATTATTATTTACTAAGTTTTCGTGACGTGCTTAAGACGCGGTACAATAGCAAAATTAACCAAAAGAAGTGTTTTTAAACGCTTTGTGTGAAGTGACAAAATTAGCTGATCAGATAAAAAAAATACTACAAGAAGAAAAAACCCTTGGTAATAATCTTAAACAAAAAAAATTTAGAAAAATTGTCTAGACTCTTAAATTTTTTTATTTCTAATTGCGCAATAAAAATAGCTTCTGAATTGAAGAACTCTGAATTTTCAGCGACAACAACATATTTTTTTGTACGAATTGTATAGCCAGACTAGTCTTTTAAAACTATAACCAGTTAATTGTTGAATTTCATTTATGGATTTTGATAAGTCATATAAAAACCCTCAAAATAATATAAACACAAGTACAAAGTCATCATCATCATCAAATATGATGATATACGATTTTCGACTTTAAACAAAGCCGTTTTAGATAGCAAATAGATCATGGCGTGAGCGGGTAAAAAACGAATTTGAAATCGTGATCAGACCGCGCCTTAAGTGTGGAAAGTATATAACGAGGTGAAACATATTTTTTTCGTGTTGTTTCCAAAGCTCCATAGCCTCTTGTAAAGTATCCACCACTTTACTAGGGTATGACTTTGACTTGACCGTGACTTACTTTGCTATACTCTGGCTGTGACTGACTTGTTTGACTACATTTCATCCAACTAATTTAATACTTGACACTGGCAAATGCACAAGAGTGCGACGCCAAACTCCTCACAGAGCAAGGAAAAAAAAGCGTTCAGCGAAGGTTTCGATTGGCACCAAGGACTTTGTAAAACCTTATTTTTTTACAAACCTAATGTTTTATTAGGTATACAGGGCGTAAGGGGAACACTCTCGAAGATTTCAGGGCTGGTCCCATAGTATAAGTTGTTGATAATGATGAGTACAATTACCTTCTTTTGGCTTCGAGAGTGTTATATAAAAAATCCTTGTGTTCTACAAAGGTTTATATTGTCACCAAGGACTTTGTAAAACCTAGTGTTTTACAAACCTAATGTTTTACAAAGTCCTTAATTGGCATTAAGACGTTGATGTTAAAACGTACATGAGTTTCATTATACGGTAAATGTATATACCGTAAACACCTTAAATAATATTTTTTCGACAAAAATGTATGCTAGGATTACAGCTTCCGCTATTCGTTCGTACTGGAGCCACGCCTCACGCAGTCTCAGTTTATGCTGGTATTCCTATTAAGGAGCGTTTAGGATACTTATTTTATTGCTACCGTCTACGGTTAAAATTATAATTAATAAAATCAGGGGCACCTGTGCGGATGCGCTTGAAGCGTGCGCGTTCTTGTTTGAATGCTTAGATAATTTTATTTTTATGTCGTGAATTAAAATTTCAAGTTTAATTATCGTTACAGGTATTTTTGAGGTGAGTATATTATTTAACCAAGGTTATTCAATGAACACGTTGCTCCGGGACCTATTTACAATAAATGGCTTCTCTCTAAAGATCGATCGACAACATGTTTACCTTAGGCAGATGGTCGAAATAGGATTGGATTTGGTCGATTTGGATTGTGTTTAGACTTTCAACGGTCTATGGGCAGTCTAACTGTATTTGTAGTGTTAGTTTTAGCTTGTATTTTGTTTTAGTTAATAAAAAAAAAAACGAAATATATAACAACAATTTTGAAAGTGAGGTCAAGAAAAGAATACAGTTGGGCTGGGCAGCGTTCGGGAAACTACGTAGAGTCTTCTCGCCACCTATCCCGCAAAATCTTAAGACGAAAGTCTTTAACCATTGTGTTCTACTTGACATGCCTTACGGTGCTGAAACGTGGACACTTACAGTTGGAGCGATCCATGTTAAAAATAATAAAAAGCCCAAATAAAAACTACAAACATAAAAACAAAACACTATAGGTATTACAATAAAATTAAAACACAATTAGTTATGCTTAATCACTTATTCTGTTTCATTCCCAAAATAGCAAACGTTATCCCAAATTCTACCTAAACCTCCTTTTGGCCATTTATTTTTTAACATTAGGACTGGCCGCTTATACTTTATAATAAAAAAGAAAAGGTTGTCAGTGGCGGTGCGCCAGGCGCGTGCGCGCAGGGCCGCGCATGCGTGTTATTATCATTACGTAAATAAACGCCGATCGTGTGCGCCTGGGACGCGTCCTCCGCCGCGCCTCGAGCTATCGTCGTGTTACAGACAGAGTTAGTCAGTTTTTTTTATTAGTTCGCAAACAGCCTTTAGCAAAACGCTTACACAATAATTTTTACAGTCTATGATAAATTTAAGATTCACAATTCCTTATACTACGAATCTAACTTATCTACTTAATTATAATTTTGCAAATAGTTTTTATAACTGTGCCTATAGATTATTAAAACTAAAAAGCCCATACTCCGAAAAGAAATCATAAGAATTTAGATAGTAATTAACTAAAACAACAGAAAATTGCACGAAAACATGAACAAAAATATCACCTGAAAATACATTGTGGGGAAACTAATATGATCTAATTTATTAACGTGTTTTACCTGTTTTCACTGAGATATTGTGACTCTATAGGAATTGTATCCCGATGACCCTAATCTACCATGCTATCCCAGTGGATATTGGTGAATCTCATAATTATTTCTTTCAACTAACACATGCATAATGTTAATAGAAGCTGTACATAAGCTTTATCTTTTTAAGCTCTTACTCTACCACAGCTCAGCTTTTAAAAAGAAAGGTACTTTGAATCATCCAAAATAAGGAGCACAAATTGTAGTTATTTATTAATGATCAACATTGTACAGTACCCAACTGGTTCCTAAGCATTTACGAGTCCGAATAAAGTCAAATTATAGAATTGAACTCCACAATTAAGGTCCAAATTGCCAGTAACAATATTTATTATTTTATTGGTAGCAACACCGGTGTTCTTTTATGTGGCAGCACCGACTCTCAATTACTTTTGTTCATCATTCGCTAATGAACGGAAGTGGAATCAGAAAGATTTAAAATATGTTGTTGAAGGCGAAAAGGACTGAAATAATATTTCCAGTGAACTCGGGACATGAATATTTTACGTCTCAGGATGACCAGGGGCCTTACGGCTAACTGTTTTAAGTGATTTTGTTTAGATGATGCGAAAAGTTACGCGACCGCGAACCGTATCTCGGCGCGTTAAGGTTCACGTTCGCGACTTTTTCATAATTTCTTAGTTGATCTGATCCGCCGTAACGTTACATATTCTGTGAAAATTTCAACTAGCTATCTATTGCGGTTCGAATGATACGGCCGTTTAAATGTAGGACGGACAGACAGACTTGCAGACATCGTAGGCTTAGTAATAGGGTCCCGTCTTTACCCTTTGGGTACTGAACTCTGGAAAGTAAACGTATCATACGTATTATTTTATTTAGGTAAAAATAAGTAAGTAGTTTAGGTAGTCTAATGCGGTTGAAACTATAGTCGGAGTAACCGGCTTAATCTTACGTGAGTAATTCCCGTGTAACATAAATAAAATGTGTGAAAACCACGTCAGTTTCAATAATAAAATTGTACTTACCTTTAGGTAAGGTAATATTTTTTTCAGTCAGGTCATGTCCTTTGTCTCCAAGTGAAACGCGAAATAAATATGACCACGGTCAAAGTCATTTATTCATAAATAAAAATTTACACGTCTATTCAAAAGAATAATTAATATAATAAATGGTATATAAAAATTATATCCATTTACATTATATTATACAAACAAATATACTTCAAATTCATTTTCAAATTAAAAATATTAATACTGTTTTAAGCTATCACGGGTGTTCACTAAAGTTATATGATTATTTACGGGATATTTACCGTGGTGGAATGAGCTCCCGATATTTCGGCGCAGTTACATGCACCATGTTCACGGGAAGACCACGGTAAATATCCCGTAAATAATGATATAACTTTAAAAATATTAATGTCAATTCTCATTCACAAATGTATAATATTATTTTATTTGGCTATCACTCCCCCTGAACTCATCATCGCAACATGGTTGAAACGTCGAGCGTAAGTTGCATATTTTACCTAAATATAATAATGCGTGACAAGTCCCGATAGACTTTTAGCTTATTATATTTTTGTCTCGAACCGGCTCCAACTCAGCCCGACGTTGTAGCAGCAGCCAGTCGGCATTAGGCCACTGTATTCGACATTTCTACCTGTCCATCAGTTCCGTCACCAGTCCTTATCTCTAGTATCTCAGACGTTAAAAACGGCCGCCCGGTGTCTAAAGCAAACGTTATCGAAATCGGTCCATCATTTGGACCCAAGGGTGGGTACACTGGAAAAGTGTAACAGTAGCTTAATTTCAATGTTAAAAAAACTTCAATCTTTGAATAGAGATGGGAGAGACTTTTGCCCAGGTGTGGGATGGAATACAGTCGTCCGCAGAAAGAATGCGTCTGACAACAGCAATAACATTGTAAAAAACTTTAATAAAAAGTTTTCTTTTAATATTGTACTATAGTATATTGGCTACCAGTTTCAATCCTACCTTCAAAAAGCTAGTAAAAATAAAATTGATCAGAATTTACTGTTTTCTTTCAGCTTTTTGTCAATGTCATGTCATGTCATTCTCAATGTCATGTCATTTTCATATAACAACTGTCAGATGCATTGCAAAATGTAATAAACTTTACCCGCCTTAATATAGTCTAGTATATCCTCAAGGTATATTCGCAAATCGGCAAAAAAATATATAAATAAATCCAGTAAAATAATCATCACCAAAATTTGTGAATTCCATAAAATATACAGTTGAACGGAAAACCTCATTTTTATTTTGTTTGAAGTCCGTTAGAAAAGCTCCGGTACTGTCAGCAAGTGCCACAGCCCCATGGCGCATGGGTGCTATCCACCTGCGCTCGCGCACGAGTTGACAAAACCACTGTAATTTGGAGTAATTTGCCGAGTGTACACCGATAATACCCCGATGTACTTCATTAAGTGATCGGTTAAACTTAACTCAGCGTTTAGTGATCTGTCGCGGAATAGAACCTACGTGGTTAAAAGCAACCAAGCTTTGACAGAAACAAGTGAAAGTTAGCTCAAGTTTTGAAAAAAACGTGGACTTGTATAGCAATATCGTCATCAGCCCACCCGGAGGTTTCTTCTTAGTTTTAGGCCAATCCTAAGCTTTTCTTTTGAAGGCACTGCCAATTTTGCTTTACAATGCTTCAAATGGGATGCACCCAGACAAATTGCCTATCTCCAAGGAGGTATATTCCTAAGGAGGTTGGAATACGCAAGATTAGATGATTTTTTTGTTTTTTTTAATAAAACTGGCTAGTGTAAAAATATCATCATCATCATCATCATCATCAGCCAGAAGACGTCCACTGCTGAACATAGGCCTCCCCCTTTAACCTCCACACTGAGCTATGCTCGGAGTTTCTTTGCGCGATAAAATCCGAAACGTGGATATTCGCCAAAGAACCAGAGTCACCGACATAGCTGTTAAAATTTGCAAGTTGAAGTGGCAATGGGCAGGCCACATCGCTCGAAGAACCGATAACCGATGGGGAAGAAAGGTTCTGGAGTGGAGACCACGAACCGGAAGACGCAGCGTAGGGAGGCCTCCCACTAGATGGACCGACGACATTGTGAGAGTCGCGGGCATCCAGTGGATGCAAAAGGCAGGCTGTCGTTCAGTGTGGAGGTTAAAGGGGGAGGCCTATGTTCAGTGTAAAAATATACACCGTCCATTTTGTATGAATGTTTTAGCTCAGCACAGTCACTAAAATTTCGATTGTGTTATTCTGAACTACCTATTTGTTAGATAGGCCTGATACTTACCTGCTTTTGTCCGCGACTTCGTAAGTATAGATTTGTAGTATATTATGAACGTTCAACCGCCGCAATATTAGTGAACCTCTACGCCCCATATAAGGAATCTATCTGCTAATTTCAGTTTCCTATAACTCAAGCAATTTTAAGGGTTTCGTGATGTCTCAGTCAAGTAGTGAGTGAGTGAGTTAGTATTTGGGACATCTATACTAATATTATAAAGAGGAAAGATTTGATTGTTTGTTGGTTTGTTTGCATTGAATAGGCTCCGAAACTACTGAACCGATTTGAAAAATTATTTCACTGACGGGAAGCTACACTATCCCCGGGTGACATAGGCATATAATCTATACCCGTGCGAAGCTGGGGCGGACCGCTAGTTGTCTTATAATTATGCAGAATGTCATAGACAGCTTATTCTTTCCTCTGCGAGGATTTAGGCGTCACACGTCTTGTGCATTTGCCGGTGTCAAGTATGAAATGATTATCAAGTTTGATATGTAGTCAAACAAGTCATAGTCAGAGTCAAGCAAAGTAAGTCACGGTCAAGTCAAAGTCATGCCCTAGTAAAGTGGTAGAGACTTTAAAAGAGGCTTCTATGGAGCTTTGGAAACAACATGAAAATACACGTTTCACCATATTATATCACTGCCCACACTCAAGCACGTCCATGAATACTTAATAAATAATAATCCATCATTATTACGCATTAATACTCTAACATACACAAGTTTAGGAAAATAATACAATGAGACGCCATGTTGTTTTTCACGTTGGCGCCAAAATCCAAAGGACAGCTTAAACAACGCTCTTTTGATAAGCTTTCAATGAATAAGTAAGTTTTCTGCCTCATCTTCATGTTGTTCCAGGTTTGAGTCGCTCAAAAGTATATCAATTTGTACGTAAACATAATAATAGTGATTTAATTACAGTACTCAAACTCTGATTGCACTTGAAGTTAATTGGATTAATAACATGCGATTTGAAAGGTGTTTTTAATGTGCGACAGATGCCGCGAGAGGTGACACAGCTTATATAATACCTTTGAGGAGTGTTATGCTATAATCAGGGAGCGGAATCTAGTGGCAAAACAATTGAAGTATAATTGAAACGGGTGGCCTCCCGCAGCGTAGGGAGGCCTCCCACTAGATGGACCGACGACATTGTGAGAGTCGCGGGCATCCAGTGGATGCAAAAGACTGGCTGTCGTTCAGAGAGGTGGTTAAAGGGGGAGGCCTATGTTGAGCAGTGGACGTCTTCTGGCTGATGATGATTATGATGATGAGAGACGGGTGGGTCAATGTTTTTTCAACCGACTTCAAAAAGGAGGAGGTTATCAATTCGTTTTTTTTTGTATGTTTGTTACGCTATTACTCCGCCAATTTAGCATTGTTTTTCATGATTCCTTTTTTGGTTGGTAGGTCATATCTCATAGGTGGTCCCATATAAATTTTATTGACATTGATTCAGCGCTTTTTGAAAAATCATCAAAAACATGACAATAAGCAACGAATTCATACATTGCATATATGCATTACTAGCGACCCGCCCGCCCGGCTTCGCACGGGTGTAATTTACGTGCAAAGCCGGGGCGGGTCGCTAGTTATATATATAAACCTTCCTTGAAAATGTATCTAAGTGATGGTGAAAACCATATCAAAATCCGTTGCGTGGTTTAGGAGGAGTTAGCGGCCATCCAGACATACAGACAGACGCGGAAAACGACTTCAATTTATACTATGTAGAGATACAGTGCCACCAACTTAGCCGTTAAGGTGGGCAAAATTGGAACTACAGTAATTTCTGGGTGAATTTCATACTTTGTTCCCCACTAGCGACGCTGTCAACTGAACAGCAAACATAGAGGAACTGTTCCTAGAACAGAACTTCAAAAAAAACAAAGAAGTGTCTCCATGGCAACCGGGCCCTGTTGTTTTTCGTTAAATTTTTCATGACCATGGATAGTTAACTATGATCTATTTCTAATTTTCTTTTGTAACTGTAACATATGTGTAACAATATGGGTTCCATGCCTGAAATAAATACATTTTTTTTTTATAGTAATGCAGTCGTAACAATTTTACATATTCAATAGCGTCAAACTAATTTTTAGTTTCAGTTTGTAAATGTATAGTCATGAAATCGGTTGTTTTTTTTCTAAAAATTATTATTGTGTTTTATTTTCGACTGGTCATCAGATAGCCCATTAAAAAAAGTTCGTTTACTAGGCCGAAATAAAATAAGGGAGATTTTAGCTGCGTTTCTGAAGCTAATGGATTTGCATTTTTTCCGGATTTTGAGAGAGATGGCATAGATTTGCCTGGTCATAGTCTTCTATCTAGAATACCAACTAATCATTAAATCGCAGATAACAATAGGTTTCCACTTAAACTCATCCGATAAGGGCGTGTACATGCACTGGGTCGGAAAATCCGTATAAAATTCACACGTTGCGCGTCTGTCTGTCTGACACGTGCCGTGGGCGGAGCTACAATGGATTACTGGGTATTGCTCCAAGTGAATATCTTTAGTAGCTAGCATATCAAATTTTACCATTCGTATTGTGTAATCCGCATTAATATTAAGTATAAATTGAAATTTGTACAAGCTTTTATTTAACTTGCCCTGTTAATATTTATGTGTGGGACAAATCTTGCAACTGAATTTTAGACCAGTTATCTCCAAGCGATTAAGGTGATTTTTTTTGTACACGTTTAGTTTGAATGGATATGCATGTTGAGTTAAGGTGGTTCGATTCACCTATGGCGGGAAATTTAAATTTTAAACAGTTTTTGTGTCCTAGTGGCCAGGTAATTATTTTTAAATAACACAGTGTTTGCGCAAAATGTTGGCTGTTCTTTGTTGTACAATTATTTAACAGTAACACACCACATTACTTACATTTGTGAATAAACCGTTTCAAACAGCAAAAATTTGTTTATTCACAAATGTAAGTAATAATGGGCATTAGAGATAAATAGCTTTACATGTTTTTGTAAAGAATAATAATCAATCTGCGCAAACATCATGGTTGTTTACAATAATTATCCGGCCTAGCTACAAGGACAAGAAAACTGTTTGAAATTTGAATTTCCCGCCATTTGTGCAATGAACCACCTTAGGTGACATAATTCTAAATACAATATGGCGGACTCCCAGAGATGGTAGACCATATATTTTTTATGCACCCCCATGATATGGATATTAAATAAAAGGGTTTGCTGAAAAGAATACGAAAAATTAAATGACGTCACACTAAATTCATAGCGGACGCCCCAAGATGGCAGACAATATTTTCTTATCTATTTTTCATAATAATATGGGTATCAAATGAAAGGGTTTGATGAGAAGAATTCGAAATAGCTATTAAAAGGTAAAATTATCAGCATTTCAGTTTGTTAAAGTTGCAGTCGTACATTGCAGGTTGTAACAGTATTTTTCATGAAAGATGACAGCAAGCTAGAGTGAATAGATTTCTTCATGCTGCATCCTCGGCCACAGCATCGCTTACTATCAAGCGAGTTGGAGGTAAAACATTAGAACTATCTAAAACAAAATATCTTTATGTTCCATTAAGATTTTTGTCTTCGCAATTAATAGACTTTTAACGGTGTCGGCGATAAGGTCCAAATTCAAGGTTTTCTCATATTATATATTTTCCGATTTCCTTATAATACGCAATCTTATTAGTCTTAATTATAAATTTTTCCAAATTCAAATTCTTGATTCCTCAATAAATATTTTTTTAGTAATATGCTTGTATTTGAACGTCAACTCGCCTGAGGTTAAGCGATGATGCGGTCTACGTTGGAGCACGCTTGCCTAGAAAAAACTGATTCACTCGTGATTTGAAGACACCCAGATGGTAACTATCGGGGAACACCCATTCAGGCAGCGCATTCCACAGACTAGCAGTTTGCACAATAAATGTGGAATCAAAGCGCTTCGTACGGGTTTTCGGAATATCAACCACAAAGCGGTGTCGATATCTATGCCAGTGGGCCCATTTTTCTATCGGACTGCCAGTGGGCAGTCCGATAGAAAAATGGGCTGCAGGGAATTATAAACTAAGGACTAGCCCTTAAAAGTGAACCGGAAGACGCAGCGTAGGTAGGCCTCCACAAGATGGACCGACGACATAGTGAGAGTCGCTGGCATCCAGTGGATGCAAAAGGCAGGCTGTCGTTCAGCGTGGAGGTCAAAGGGGGAGGCCTATGTTCAGCAGTGGACGTCTTCTGGCTGATGATGATGATGATGACCTTAAAAGTGGCATCAGAATCAAAATCAGAATCAGAAAATGTTTATTGTATAAACTGTGTACATGGATGGTAAAGTAAGTTAGTAAAAGTATCAACAGTTTTGTTCCTCACGAACATACAATATTTCTTATAACTAAGTAGTTACAATTAGTTACATCTTTATGTATACCTACTACTATATTACAGTTTCAGAGACACAATAATAAATAAATATAACTAATAATACTATCTACTATAATGCTACTAGCAAGTGTATTCATCCGCATCAAAGTATTCTCGCAGAGTATAATACGTTTTAGAATATAACCAATCTTTAAGGCTGCTTTTAATTTCCACAGGTAGGTGGTTGTATATTTTAATAGCATTTATAAATGAACTTTTTGCATACATGGTATTATTTATCTGGTGGACACAAACATTGAATTTATGTTTAATACGGCATAAAGTCAGACATGACTCATTGAACAGCACAATAGGCAGGTGATCTGTAAACAGCAGGCAAGTGTTATGAAATTATGTCGTTCGCAGTCCGAACCCGCCGCGAGACATATTAGTAGTTATTATCTTCAGGCCCTAAATTTGAGCTCTCGTAAAAATTGATTGATTCATAAAATTAGACGGTTTTGATTGCAGGTTTGAAATAATGTTTGAGTAAGGATGTAGCCTGAACTCTTAAAAGTTAAGACTTGATTACTTAGCACTTAGCGACAGCAAAGCTACCGTTTACAAAGTTTTGGGAATCACTACCAGTTACGACCACAGACCTTGATAAAGATTAGACACCGCAAGTACTTCAACTCATATAAAAATCCAGCGTCCTGCGTTTTTACCTACTATGACGTCACGAGAGCAATTTTCCTAGTGATAATACTGGGGGGTTACACAAGACCCATTTTCTGTTAACGTTAACGCCTGCGGAAAGATGAAATTGTATGAAAATGACATAAGATTGAGATAACATCCCTCAAGTGTCATTGTCAATGTAATTTTCATACAATTTCATCTTTTCGCAGGCGGATTTAACTCTGCTCGCGCGGCTGCTTTCGATGAGTTTTACTGTTTACTATGACGCAATTTGTATTGACGTTTGACGCGCTACTGCAAAGATGAAAAGATGACCAAGATCGAATAATTATGCTTGCTACTTGTAGCATAGGCTACATCTACGCAAAGTAGGCACGGGGCAAGGGCGTCGCGAGGTACATGTAGGAGGAGGAAAATGCCCCTCCCCTCCCTAAGGAGAGTGAGGGTAAGCGCTCGTTCAAAGAGCTTCCCAACCTAAGAGTAAATAATTTCGTTGCATTTTTCCCCAACTAAATCCTTCAAGAAAATCCTGGGTACGCACAGGGCACGGGGTCTGCCGTGATAAAATTCTGTGGTTATGACACTGTTTCGACTGGGGAGGATACGAAGCGCCAAGTTCAAGCTAAATATTTGCAAAAAACTGCATTCAATGCTTCCAAAAAAGTTGTAAACACTGCACACCATCAAAAATCAATGGCTTGTGAACTCGTGAACAAACGCGGTCTAAGCAAAAAGTCAAACCGGTCTCCGGTCAGAATATTTATAAAAATAACGAATTTCCACATCGGAACATTGAACAGGACGCAGTACAAGCCTCCGGGCGTCACTCGTTTATAATTTAAAAGAAAAAGTGTACTAAAATTTGACATAATCGATTTCACGTCGATTGGCTCGAACGGTGCATCATTATACCCCATCTTCGTAACTAGATGTGATTTGTTTGACGCTTACGATGTTTGCTCACATGATCGATATTTTAATTCGTAATTTATTAAGATCCAATTTGTGATAAAGTTATAAGCGGGTTATCCAGGACGTGAGATGAAAGTGAAGTGTTAGGTGTCTACATTGTCTCTGAAAAAAAAATGCTGCAAAAAATGACACGCTCTTGTTTTGCGACAGTTGAGGGTAGGGCAAAAAGTCATCGAGTTTTTGGGGTGAAGGCAGGTGTTCTGAGTGATGGCTCTAGGCATGTGCCTTGTGGACTTGGGACTTTGTGGTTGTCAGCATTTGAAGAAAATCACATCGCTTTTAACCGACTTCAGAAAAGGAAGAGGTTCTCAATTCGACTGTATTTTTATATGTTTGTTCCACGATTACGCCGCCAATTATGAATTGATTTTGATGATTCTTTTTTTGTTCGGTAGAGGTGCTCCCATAAACCATAAATTTTTTCGAAATTGATTAATAGATTTTCGAAAATAAATCGACATAAACCAAATATATACAGATGACGTTTGGTCTGTACGGTTGGTTCAGCGAAAGTTTTGATTTAAAAAATACGTAATGAACATACGACGAAATAAAAATCTGACCAAATAGAAGTATGACGATATGTGAACAAAGGAATCTTTAACCACAAGTGTCAGCTGGATATTTTATTTGGAAGACATTGCGAACTTTTAATATTTTTTATAATACTATTGGCTGGTGCTGAAAAAAGAAGCTGGTGTTGCCTAGAAAATGCAAAAAACAGTAGTAAAAATGTAAAATGATACAGTGTTTTTTTGTGGTATCGTACCAGTAATCGCTAGACTAGTATCACAGATGGAAAACCTGTCGCCAGGCATTATGAGTTGCGTGAACATTTTTACTTACATCAACGCGTCGAACTCCGCATCCAAAGAACAAGGATCTTACCTTTTTGGATTAGGTCTCAAAGTTCTTTGTCCGCATCACAGTTGCTAACTGATTTCGAATGACTGACGTTTCGTTTATATGGGTGCAACTGGCTACAACAAATTTCTTACAAAAATGCCTTGACAGCCGTTCTAATTTAAACAAAAAAAAAAAATATTTTTTCTTTGATCACAGACTAGGTAAAGCTACTACGTACAGTCTGCACCCAGTACCAGTATACAAACATTTTGATTCCGTAAAACACTGTGAACTACTCTCGGTCAAAAAATACACCAATATTATTAAAGTTATACTTCTTATGCGATTTTTTTTTTTTTTTTTTTTTTTATAGAATAAGTGGCAAACAAGCTACGGGCCACCTGATGGTAAGTGGTCACCGCTGCCTATAGACACCTACAATACCCGGGGCATTGTCAGTGCGTTGCCTACCTTTGAGGACTCTATTCACCCTTCGTTTGAAGCAGTCCAAATTATACTTCGGAGGAAAAACCGAAGGTGGTAAGCCATTCCACAACTTACAGGTGCGTGGCAGAAACAATCAAACAACAAGGTTGCGTTAAACGTTTAACGCTACCATGGAGGGGGAATTTTTCTCTCTCGTATGTTTGCGAAATGCGTATCCTTTTTCCGCGTTGCGACTAGCAGACCCGGTAGTGTAATGGTGTCGCTAATGAATTGAGAAGCCTAAGGAGCTAGGTTCGAATCTCGAGAAAAGGATGTTTTTAAATTGTTGATATTTTTGCCCTAGTTATAATTTATTTTAGGGTTCCTTGTTGAAGTATAACTTCTTCCGCGCGGAGGGACTCCACGCACTATTTTTTTAGCAATGCTGACTACGTAGAGGTTTCCTAAGGGATTAACTAAACTTGTCTATTTCATACCGCGACTTTTCATTATGGCTACTTACCCCTGAAAATCCCATAAACAGAAGCGGTAACAAGCATTAAAGACAAAATTATTGTAAAGAAGCAATTAACCCGCGTAAGAATCGGTTATGTTGGCCACCCTGTGTGATTAGTTGATAATTTTAGCATGTTGGCAGCACTTGACGCCGCGGGCGGCGCGCTGCGCACGCGACTCGCGCGCGCCAATTACTGGCATGCGATTGGTCCACGACACAGATTTGAAAATGGAACTTATTAATCCTTTAAAAAGGTAACGATATTGTTGGATTTCAGGAGTCAGACGGGTGGGCTTACACACAAGGGTGGGCTCCATCGGTTAAAAATTGCATTTAAGGTCATTTGCTATCATACGTACAAGTACTTGCTTACAAGATCATGCTTTTCGCGTCTTGAGCATTGAGATACAATACCTATAGAGTCACAAACGTGCAAAAAACATGTCCGAACCAGAACACCGACTTTTTGGTTAGTTGTAAAGCAACCGCAATCCGATTACAAATCCGCGTGATGCCACTGCTACGATGAAAAATTTGAGTATTTGGCATTGCGAACTATAGAATTGATGTCTAGGTATGTAGTACAACTCGGATGTAACTCGGTCCAATGCTCGGACGATTTTTGACTGTTCTCACTTAGTGATTGTGACTTTATAGGTATTGCATCTCGATTCTCGATGGTCTTGAGATAGAAAAGCCAAAATAAATTACAGAGGCTCATTTTTTTTAGCTAATAAGGAGGATAAAGTTCTGGCTAATTGGGGCCATGGCGTGCCTTTCTCATGGCCTACGCCCAGTAGTGGGCTGACGTGGCTTGACGAGGATAGAAATAATCAGAGAAATTATGTAATTTTGATCGACTTCCCCCTCCCCCCAGTCTATTGTTCAATTAATCCAATTTTCACACTTTGCTTAACAACATGATTGGATAGCAATTTAGCAATCTTCCCATTTCATCAATATGGTGTTAATTTTAAGATATCACGCAAAACTACCCGAATGACAGACGTTTTAAATTAATATAGAAACATTTGCTGAAACATTGAAATATCCTAATATCATTCTTATAAATTGTTTCAGATTTACCGAAAAAAATTAGGTTAGGTAATTTATTTTCTTTTTTTAACCGACGTCAAAAATAAGAAGGTTATCAATTCGACTGTATTTTTTTTGTATGTAGTGTGTATGTTACGCAATTACTCCGCCAATTTAGAATTGTTTTTAATGATTATTTTTTTGTTATTAAAATTTAATTTCAAATAATTAGCCTACATTAGCATCACCAATGTCTATAGTGTAAAATAATTTATTCCTAATTCTTAATTGTACCTACTTGAAGGTAGAAGCGGAATTACATTAGAGATTCGTTAGAAATATATCGATCAAAGCTATTTTACCCTAGTCTTTGAGAATCTGTCTTACTACCTACTTACTTATAACATATTAGTAAAATTGTATGTAGCAATAATCTAGTAAAATTTATATCAAACAAAAATTTTGAAATAAAAGAAAAAGCATGACCAGACTGTATGAAATAGCCTATGACGAATATAAAGAATTCTAACGTTACCGTGTACACCAAAATCTGGCAAGCCTTTTAGACCGAAGGAGGGGCAATACAGAAAAAAGGAGGGTAAAAATCAATGAGACACAAATTAAAATTAACAAAATCTATGACCCCAACAGAGCTTATTACTTTTAAACCGCTGGACAGATTTTGATAGCTAAGAATCATCGATATAAAACCTGATTTCAAATAAAAATAAATTATTATGCTGGGTTACGCAGAAAGGGTGTGGTAAACCGAAAGGGGTCCACATAGTACTCAACATTATGAACAACTTTAGCTATCGGACCAACTTTGAAATCGCGAAAAAATATCAACTGCTCCATAAAAAAAATCATTCGCACTCGACAAAATGTTTGGAAAAGCTGATATTTTTTCGCGATTTTAGGGTTGGTCCCATAGGAAAAGTTATTCCTGATGATGGCTACATGGACCCCTTTCGGCTTGTTCAAATCCAAATTATTTATTTCACGGAACATGGGGTGTTATAAATTCAATAATTGTGACATTTGTGACAGTGTTGTAAAGAAAGAAAGAAAGAAAAAGTTTATTTGTGACCATTTTTTTTTAAAGAGTAGTATTTAGTTTGGAAGATGATAAGCTTATACATTCGCCATATTCCAACCGAATGGTGTGCGAAATTGAAGATATAATATAAGTAGGGATGTAGGTACATATTATAATATAAATGGTAAAGGACTTTTTATTATTGTTGGTAAAGGACTTATTACAGAAAAGTATTTTCAAACTTTACATTTAAGATCTTAAGACTAATAATCATAATAAAATACTTATTTCCAATTACTTTATTCAAATTTACACGTCAAATAGATTAGGTTTCAAATCAAATAGGTTAGATTTTATGCTTAGTACCTTCGACCAAATTAAAATGAATGGAAGGGCCTAGAAGAAGCGCATTTTTGAAGATTACAAAATAAGCGCCGGCGCTCACTTCGTTTCAGTTGGTCTCTAGCCGTAGAAAGTGCAACACGAGACTATTGTTACACGATAACGAAATATCTGTCAAAATTATCCCTTCGTCTGCTTTCCCGAAGCGTAAAAACAAAAAAAAAACACTATCTAATATTTGTAACATATGTACTGTACATAGTTATAATTAGATGTTGAAGTATCTGACGGTTTTGACTCGCTTTTACTGAGCGATTGCAATGTTTATGGCCCGTCCATTAATTTTATTTTGGTCGAAGCTTAGTACACCCTTTTTTCGCGTAACCGTGTATAGAAATTATGTTTGAACGCTGACTGAACTGAGACAAATGCTCGAAGCGGGCACTGACCACCGTTTCCGGGCGTCCAGAAAACCGCAGTAAATTAGCCGGTGTCCAGATAAATACGTAAAATGAGTTTGTTCGCGTGCTGCCACCGGTCCGATTCACACATGCTATCTAACAGCGGCGTGTGTCTACTGTATTAAGTAACATGGCCAAACATAACAAAAACATTTACAAAATTTGGGTGGGATAGCCATAACTAACTTTATACCATTCCACCTCTAAAAATATTATTTACATATAAAAAGCACTTTTAATCACAATTTTGGTGTTTGAATTTAGAACACACCAATATAATATTCGACCTCCATCTCAATGCTATACAACCTCCTTTTTTTTCATTAAATGTCATTATAATTGTACCTACTATTTTACTATAATCTCGCATCTTGTCTCGCATAGACATCTGGGCCTTATTTTAATTATTTTTCATTCGTTCATTCAGATTCAGTAATTGTGTTCTTTATTTCCTTAAACTTACTTTTTAACGCCTACGAATAAAGTTGTGGTTATTCTTAAGTCTGTAGTCAACGTTTTTGGTTAGGAGTTAACAGTAGGTAAATAAACTATTTTTATATAATATAATAGGCTTAGGTTTGACCGCTAACTCGCCTGATGTTAAGCCTAAATGCTGTCCACATTGTAGAGCACGCTTGCCTAGAAGAAACCGATTCACTCGCGACTTGGACACCCAGGTTGTAACTATCGGGGAACATCCATTCATACAGCGTATTCCACCGACTAGCAGTTCACACAACAAAAGTGGAATCAAACGATTTCGTACGGGTTTTCCGAACATCAACCATAAAGCGGTGTCGATTTATCGTACCCACTCTGGCAGTCCGATTGAAAAATGAGCAGGAAGGAATTAGATCATGCAGATCTGATGCACACTAACCTTTTAGAGCACTTCGATATCTAAACGACGGCGACCAAATAACTCATGTAACCCTTTCCGTTGCGAAGTAATGACTAATTATTTGGTCACGCAGAGTGAATTTTGAGGGTCTTTTTCAACCCCGCCTCTTCAGATCAATACACAGCAGACGACTTTGCTGCCCAGTTGCTTAGTATTTAGTGGAATACCCCTATACGGAAACCCTGGTGGTGGACACCGCGATAGCCCATTGTTCTTTAACCGTTAACCTGTGAAAACTGTAATAATAATATTATATATCTAGTTCAAGTTAATTAGTGTTAGCAAGCAATGTATGTACTATTATAAAAACGGGACACCTTGAAAACGTTTTTTGATCGGCAACTGCGAATAAATAACTATTTACCTGGTTATTAGTAATTAAAACCAGGGCTGGAAAACAGTTCTATTTTTAAACCGGTTAAACTTCAAGTAGATCGCAAATTTTTCTTTTTGGATTTGATTGTCATATTATTAGTTTTACGGCAAAAACGATTGGGAAATGTTTTTGTCCAATAAAGCATTTAGTCGGCGTAGCGATGGTAGCAGAGAAGCGAACACGATGATTTGCGGCGCATGGCGCGCGGTGCGGGCGTTTCTCGCGGTCCCTGAATTGTGCTCCAAAACACACGGTGGCAGTGGTTGAGCAGAAACCAGTTCATCGTCTATTTCAGCCTATCCTAGCCATGCTCCCATTGCTGGGACACAAGCCTTCTCTGATGGAGAGAGAATGGGCCCTTATGCACCATGCTGGCCCAGTGCATGTTGGTGAATGTCGTATCTTTGAACTTTTGAAGTTCTCGGACATGCCAGTTTCCTCACGATCCATCATCGTTTTTGAGCGATGGCATCGAATCGAAACTGCACATGATTTATTTAAGTACTAAATAAGTGATTGGTGCAGGTCCGAGGATCGAGCTGGGTGCAGTCAGATTGTAAAGCGCACATGCTATTGCTTGGCCACATTTGCTCATTGATCTTTATAACCGACTTCAAAAAAGGAGGCAGCTTTCATTTACGTTGCATTTTTATGTTTATTACCTCGGAACTCCGTCTTTTATGGGCCGATTTAGATTAAGATATATTTTTTATTGAAAGATTACACATTCAGTATAGTAGATTGGTTTTTAAATTAAAATAACTGGAAAATTGCGTATTTTACTATTAGAAATTATTCGATTTGGTGAAGTTAGTTTTTTAAATTGATAATTATTATAGTTCTTTATTTCGCTCGCGTTGATTAAAATAAACAATTTAAAACTATTTTTAACCGGTTTCAAGATCCAATAGCAACCATCCCGATACAATTAATGTCACACGTGTCATTCCGCATACTTAATATCTTATTTAACATCGCCCTAATCAATATATCGATAATGAGCATTCCTCGCATACCTAAGTTTCATCATTAACTAACTTTTTTAAACCACAATGAGTTATGAATGTATGTTTCTTCACTTACAAATTAAGAATCGAATACTTACATACTACCCTAAACGATTTACAAATACAGTGGTCCGAATACTTACCTACTACCCTGAATGATTTAGAAATACAGTGGATCGAATACTTACATACTACCCTGAACGATTTAGAAATAGGTACAGATGTAACGATGGTGACGTCGCAGAGATTGGTGGTAATAAGAACAACACGCAGATTCTTCAGGATGTGTTTTATTCGACGGTCATCTCAAAAGTGAGTCACATGTCACCAAAGGATCTTATATATACCCTAAACATTTCACAAGCTATTGTTTATCTTCGTGTTGCCATCTGTCATTGTCACCTCTAGTTGCCAGTGAAAACAATAATTTTACCAGTATCTAATAATATAAATTCAAGCTAATTTGAACATGAAAATGAAATAGAAAGAATTTAAGAATATAGATAATTAATTAACAAAAGTATTATAAACAGGAACAATTGATGAATCGAACTGATGAGTTGATTATACACTAATATCCTACACTATTATTTATATTATCTATTTAGCATAATGCTTGTTATTGCTGGAAGTTGTAACACAGTGGTCGAATACTTATCTACTATCCCGAATGACTTAGAAATATAGTGGTCCGAATATTTACCTACTACCCTGAATGATTTAGAAATACAGTGGATCGAATACTTACCTACACCCTGAATGATTTAGAAATACAGTGGATCGAATACTTCCTACTACCCTGAATGATTTAGAAATACAGTGGATCGAATACTTCCTACTACCCTGAATGATTTAGAAATACAGTGGATCGAATACTACCTACAGACTACCCTGAATGATTTAGAAATACAGTGGATCGAATACTTACCTACAGACTACCCTAAATGATTTAGAAATACAGTGGATCGAATACTTACCTACAGACTACCCTGAATGATTTAGAAATACAGTGGATCGAATACTTACCTACAGACTACCCTGAATGATTTAGAAATACATTGGTCGAATACGTATCGGTCGGTATGTATCTTATACTCTACAATCACGATTAAGTTACGTTAACTTTTATACAGCCTTGTGATAGCGAAATTATTTTCTCTTTATTATTATTATTATTTATTTTATTTTTATTATCTTAGAAAAACTAACGGTCTTAATTAACAGAGTTAATAATTGGCTAGAGAAAAGGGGCCATAAGGCTTTAGTTATAATAATGATTGTTAACGGGATGTTAACCGTGATAATGTTGGTGAGTGTGGTGAATTAATGTTGGTTGGTAGTTGTGATAAGGTTGTGTGTTGTTCCCGTGAACATGGTACATGTAACTACACCGAAATATCAAGAGATCCATCCACAACCTTACCACTGTAAATTATTAATCATATTATTATAACTGTAGTGTACAACCGTGATAGTTTAAAGCAGTGGTTTCTTTTCTGTGTGTTTGAAAAACTCCAAAGGCACCGTTCCATGTTGTTTGGTTGAAATACGTGCTTATCTTGTGAAGCTGTTACCATTGCAATAACAAATCTTCCGTTCATAGCTATCCATCAGAACGTCCGTAAGATTCATAAAAAGCACTTCACCTCGCTTAGTGTGAATCGTCATTTATAAGTCCCCGAGGACTTGACACCACGTTCCCTTCTCAATCGTGCAGCGTTCGAGTTTTTACAGTTTCGCTCACAATCGGTATTCTCAATGCAAAAACAACCGAATCAAAATTCTCCGATACCACATCTTTTATTTATGCGAACCGTTTCGACTAACAGGCGTAATTTTTTCCGGTAAACAATCAGTTTTGCCAGAAAAATGCGAAACGGGAAGAAGACATAAAAAGGTCGCGAATGGAGGGTATTGTTGCCGGAATTTTTTGGGTTACTCTCGATTCTCGAACTCATAAATATCGCGTTATGATTGGTCACCGGCTCCCGGTGGAATGACCGACGCGCAGCGCGGTACGCTGGCATTTTACTTACATGGTGTTTTTAGAAAAAGCCAGCGATTGTCTTTTGTTTGGCCATACACAGCCGCTATGGGGAACAAGAGCGCGGTAAAAACCACATTGGCGGAGTAGAGGAATTTTGGAAGACGGGCAATATTGGGTCGAAGGCATTTCGTGATCGGCTTATTGATTCGTCTCGCAAGAAATAGACGCGGTAGGTATTGTTTGAGCCCATTTTTTAGTACGAATAGATTACTAAATTTATCTTTTTTTTTAAGTAAAAATATCAGTAACCGATTTCATCTTCCTGAGCAAAAATGTGAACGATATGAGCTTATTGCTAAAATAATTGAGGCTGTCCAATTAAAAGTCTTGTTTCTTGTCCCAGAAAAGACCACATTGAAACCGACTCTCATTTTGTTCCAGCTTCCTTTTCACACCAAAACTTTCCAACTCATCATCGGACCAATCAAAATATAGCATTGGATCGGCCACCGTGACCATAAACTGTACATTCCGGTCCTTGTAAGAACACCGTGGAATATTGTCGCATGCACTAATGACGAGATTTTCAAGCTTTAATTGCACTCAAACAGACTTACAAACATATCCTTATCAACCTCACAACCACGTTTTTTTATCTCTCTGAAACTACAGAGTTCATATTGGTACGAATCGGTGGCAAATTTACCGTTGCTCGTCAACTTTAGCAGCATCCGTCGTGATGAAAAATGTATGAACTCTCGATTCAAAAAGCTGGTAAAAAGTGCGTATTGAAGTCGATTTTGATCAAGGGTATCATAACAGATGAGATACTAGCCATAAACGCGGTGCAGATAGAAATTCTTCGCTTATTAATTTTTTACTGGTTGATATTGAAGAGATTCAACTTTTCCAAGGCCTTTCATTAGAGCTTTGGATCAAGTTTTTATTTTATTTGTACATGACTTGTGCCTTTAACCCTCAAAGGTACTCGTTCATTTGTCAATTTTGTTGTTATTTATTGGTGGTTCATTACATCATTATGTATTAGTTCTGCGTGTTTGCTTTAGGCATAATGTTTACCACAGTTATGTGATTATTTACGGGATATTTACCGTGGTAAGGTTGTGAAATGAGCTTCCGATATTTCGGCGTTAAATACATGCACCATTTTCACGGGAACACTAAAGAATGCGGGTGGTTGGTCGAACTGTTCAAAGTTAGATGCAGACAGTACGACCCTCTTCCTTTTTTTTATCATATAACTATAGTGAACAACCGTGAAAGTTTAAATAATGTTTACAGTTGAATCAGGCAAGAAATTATGGAGAAAAAACTTTAATAAATTCAGCCTAAAAACAATCTTTGATGCTTAACGAGTTAGGATTGCTTATGAATTGTCAGACAAGTACGTCTTAAGTCTTTTAGTAGTGTTAGTATTTAGGGTTTCGTATCCAAAGGGTGAAAACGGGACCCTATTACTAAGTCTACGCTGTCCGTCTGTCCGTCTTACCTTTCCAAACAGCAACTTTTGAAGAAAAAAACAGCAGTTCCGTAGAAACCGGTCATTGACTCTCGACAAAATGTATGGAATAACTGTTTTTTTTTTGTGTTGGTACGGAACCCTCAGTGTGTGAGCTCGACTGGCACTTAGCTGGTTTATTATAGTAGCGCTTAGTAATCTAATTTAGTTCTGTGACGTTTGTCTCGAATTCAATATTTACGAATTAGGTTACATTATTTCGTACTGTCAAACCACCTGTCAAGAGTGTCAAGTGCCATGCTATTTAGAAATGACTATAGCAAACTTAGCAAGCAACCTGAAGAGCCCCCCTCAAATTTCACTAAGTCTCTCTCCACACCTCCAACCAAAAATCGCCCCCGCTTACGTAGGTACCCCAAAGCCCCAAATGTCACACAACCACAACAAAATCACAGCTCTTACCAAATTAATTCAAAAATCCGAATTAATCAAGTGGGCTCTTAACTCGCCGACCATTCATCTGGCGGTAATTGGACGGCTACTCAGGTGTTTGGTGTTCAGTATGGAGTGTGGGTAATGTGGGGTTTTGGGGCTGAATACTCGTTTTATTTATTAGCGAGATTAATGACTTTTAGTTTTTTAGGGTTCCCAAAAGGTAAAAACGGGACCCTATATACGTGTCGTCGTATTATTTATTAGATTCCACCTAATAGTTATCAGTTTGACTATCGGCGTGGGAATAACTTTGGAATGGAAACAGCATTTAATGTAGAAAAATGAAAAATACACGCGATAAAATCTTTTAGCATAATCAGACCCCCGGAAGGGCGATTGGGCCATATCCACCACGCTGTCCCAGTTGCGGGTTGCATGCGGGTGTGGTTGGGTTACATACGCCATCGAAATGCAGGTTGCCTCACGTTTTAGTACAGCCCCGGGATTTAAACCCGCGACCTCACGCTTTCAAGCGGTCTCCCTAATAGGCTACCACGGCTTTCAAGGCTACCAAGGCTACCCGGCTTTCAAAATAAACTTATTTAAAAATGTTTCATTTTCCATCATGCCTTAGTTGCACTGTGTGTCACAAAGCCTCGAAATGTTATACCTTTCGCTTTGATCTTCGGCAGCTATATGTGGACGTGAAATAATGCACAATTATGTAACTGCGCGGCTATCATTAGGTTGTCTGCCGCCTTATTACGTTCCTAATAATACGAAGACATGGATTAAAGGATTTTTGGGTCATTAAAGTCACAGTTAAACTCTTTATCTTCGTATTTTTTTGGGAATTGAGATTTGCGAGTCTTGCATTACAAAGATGTTATTCAGTAAGTACTTACTTGTTACATTGTTAAGCTATTGTGGTTAGATTTCTTGAAGTAACCATATTTTTGAAGTTTTTAATCAAACGACCTATTTCCTGTTAATCACACTATTTTTAGATTTCTTGATGGTTGGAATAAAATTTGGATAGACTTTTTTAAATGGTTAAAGCCGTTTTAAAAACCCCTCTTAGATGCACTTCTCGGTACTTTTTGCATGGAATAGAATTATTCCTGAGAGATTTCCCCGTAGAGACATTTTATAAGGTTGCTTGAAAGAGATCGCTTATAACGATAAGACCGCCAATTGTTTCACTAGTTTTAAGTTGTTTTTTGTACGTTTATGTAATTTCTGGTGGGAACAGAAAAGAGTTATCTATCTATTTAATTTTATTTATTCTCTTAAAATCTTCACAAAAAGGTCAAGCAAAAGCTATCATAACACTAAATCCAATAAACGCAAAACCCCCAAGTCAACCTGTCATAGCGGGGTCCGCGGGACCCCGACCCTCGCCGCGGGTCTGCGAGACCACCCTCGGGAATTATCTAATCCGAATTAAACTATTAAAAACGTTCACTAGTTAGCGAATGCGCGGAGAGATAACAGTTATTAGGGCTGCCATTTTGTAGAGAATGAATATAAGAAAATGTATACAGGGATACTTTATTTCCCGAAATGAAAAAAAATCATATAACGTACAATAATGGAATAAAAGTCTTAGACATAGTTGTTTTAATATTTTCAAATTTTTCGAAGTCTACTGTTTTATTAAAAAATGGGCAGTCATGGGGAATGCCGACAAAAATGAAAACTAATACGTCACATAAGCATGTCGGTGACGCGAACTCATAAGTTTTACCTCTACTAAAAATCACACGACGCGGTTAAAGAAGTTTCCACTTCAAAAATAACCATGAATTATTACTCCCCATACAATAAAAGCTTTTTTTTACTGTTTATAGTAGAGTTAGGCTAATATAACCATTAAAACCGTAAGAATTAAAAAAAACTGTTTATTGTAGCCTATAACACTTACTATAAACCGTAAAAAAACTTTATAAATGGTAATTTAACTGTTTATAGTTTACAGGTGAATAAAACGGATTAGTAGAGTTAGCCTACTTGCCAATATGACAAAACCAGATAAAGTTATAATTATGATTATTTACGGGTTATTTACCGTGCTAAGGTTATGGAATGACCTCCCAATATTTCGGCGCAGTTACATGCACCATGTTACCGGGAAGACAAATATCGCGCCGAAATATCGGAAGCTCATACCACAACCTTACCACGGTAAATATCCCGTAAATAATCATATAACTTTAGTGAACAACCATGATAGTTTATAACGATCCTCTTATTATAGACGACTACTCAATATAGGAGCCAATTTTCTATCGGACTGCCAGATCGGGCACAAAAACCCGACATCGCTATATGGTTGGTATTCCGAAAACCCGAACAAACCGCTTTGATTCCACTTTTATTGTGCGAACTACTAGTCTGTAGAATGCGCTGCCTGAATGGGTTTTCCCCGATAGTTATTTATTTATGCACTAAATACATATGATACCCTGTTTATAGGGTGTTGCAAACAGTAAATTGTTTTACTTATTCTACATAATATTCACACAATGTTCATGAGATTGAAATGTTTTTTTCTTGTAAAAACTCGTCTATGGTGTTATAACTTTTTTTTATCAATTACTATCTGGGTGGTTACAATCTGGGTCTTCAAATCACGAGTGAATCGGTTTCTTCTAGGCAAGCGTGCTCCACCGTAGACCACATCATCGCTTAACATCAGGCGAGTTGGCGGTCAAGCGCAAGCCTATTATTTATTTTAAAAAAAAACTGTGTTTTACAAAACCAGATGTTACACACAAATTATTGTTTCTTTGCACCTTTCTGCACCATATTAACTGTAGACTGGTCAAACAAAATGAGGCCCAGATTATAAAAAAAAAACAAACCAATAAACAACATTCTAACCATGTTTTCAGGACAGCCCTACCCTACCCCTCAGCTATCATCGATCGGGATTACACCAAGTTAATTCGGTCGCGTGGCGTCTTCGCCCTCTTCATCCTGATCCCTCAGCGTTTTGTCACAAAAAAACCCGTCAATCAGGGCCCACTGTACTGGAAGGTAGATTTGTTGACGTCACAGAATGGGAGTGTAATAGACCGTGATGTAGATTGTGATATTTCCCACTGGATTTGTGAATACTTCGTGTGAATACTTTTTTAGTTAATATAATATGCTGGTTAAACAAATTTTGAAGTGTATTGCACTTGGGGTCATGTATAATATTAATATCAAGCTGACTCGCATCATCACTTTTTTCCCTCAACTTGTGTTTTGTCTTTTTTCCATCATTAAAAGAACTTTGACGAGCTACGTCTTATGCATTTGCCAGCAGTGTCAAATACTGAAATATTCCCAAGTTTCATTAAATAATGTCAAACAAGTCATAGTCAACGTCAGAGTCAAGCAAAGTAAGTCACAGCCAAGTCTAAGTCATGTCCTTCTTCTTCTACTTTCCTAATGAGAGGATTTAGGCATCGCGCGTTTTGTGTTTATCAGTGTCAAGTATCAAAATATTTTTAATTATGATGACATCAAAAAAATCATAGTCATAGTCAGAGTCAAGCCAAATAAGTCTCGGTCAAGTCAAAGTCATGCCCTATTGGCATATAGTTTCTAATCTATCATTAACACATTAAATTATAATCCAACATTTGTCACTCGAAAATACTTAAGCTAAATAAAAAATATAGGAAAATAATAAAATGCGGCGTTGTTGGCGCCAAAACTCATCATGCCCTTATGAAGTAATGAAAACTATAGAGGCTTTCACGGAGATTTGGAAACAACACTAAAAGACGTTGTATTACCTCATTATATCCACTTGATCGCGCACGTACTAGTCAAAATTCACTTTTGCAAAAGTAAGCTCGTCGGTATCGAATGGCGGCTTGTGATTTGGAGACTCAAAAGTAATTCATTCAATTCGCGCCTATGACTCTGGCCCTGGCTCGAAATAGATTATGCTGGATTTTTTTACCTTTATATGGATGATCAGTCAAGTGGTTATACTACTTGCCTACAAGAAATCCACCATTATTACACACGAACACTCGAAAATACACGAGTTACATCCGAATATACACAAAAAAGAAAATATAACGAGACATGTTTTTTTTTCCACGTTGGCTCCAAAACTCTACATAATTATAATGTTGTCCTAACCTGTATTTTCTACTCGTAAAATTAATTGTTTGTACAAATAATATAACGAGACATGTTTTTTTTTCACGTTGGCGCTAAAACTCCACAGATAATGGTTGTCCTAACCAGTATTTTCTACTTGTAAAATTTATCAACTAAACATAATTTTTTTTGCACAAATAATATAACGAGACAAGATTTTTTTCACGTTAGCGCCAAAACTCCACTGATAATGTTGTCCTAACCAGTATTTTCTACTCGCAAAATTTATCAACTAAACAGTAATTTTTTGTACATAAATATAACGAGACATGTATTTTTTTTTCAAGTTGGCGCCAAAACTCCACAGATAATGTTGTCCTAACCAGTATTTTCTACTCGTAAAATTTATCAACTAAACATTAATTTTTTGTACAAAAATCTCTGAATGCTTGCCATGTCATCTATACTAATATATCATCATCATCATCAGCCAGAAGACGTCCACTGCTGAATATAGGCCTCCCCCTTTAACCTCCACACTGAACGACAGCCTAATCTAACTAATCTATACTTCTATACTAATATTATAAAGAGGAAAGATTTGATTGTTTGTTTGTTTGTTTACATTGAATAGGCTCCTAAACTACTGAACCGATTTGAAAAATTATTTTACTATTGGGAAGCTACACTATCCCCGGGTGACATAGGCTTTAATCTATACCCGTGCAAAGCAGGGGCGGACCGCTAGTATAAGTAATAAGCAGAGCCTCGAGGTTTCACACCCATTATCCTACATGGTTATCCCCAGATAAATTCCTCCATGAATTTATCTGGGATATAAAGCGAGTCAATTCGGGTATAAACGGACAAACATACACTTACAAACAAATTTTTGCAATTATAATATTAGTAATCTTAAAAATATATATATAATTTAGTACTTTACCGATTTTGCGTTTTGTAATAATAGACACGTTAATTAAATCAAAATTTATGTTATCAATAAAATATTATACATTATAAACTTATAGCTATCAAAGTTACGCCGAAAAAGTTAAGAGCATCTTATAAATTACTAGCGGTCCGCCCCAGCTTCGCACGGGTATAGATTATAGCCTATGTCACCCGGGGATAGTGTAGCTTCCCGTCAGTGAAAGAATTTTTCAAATCTGTTCAGTAGTTTTGGAGCCTATTCAATGCAAACAAACAAACAAAAAACAAACAATCAAATCTTTCCTCTTTATAATATTAGTATAGACTATATGATCGTGATGGTCATAATTATTATTATTACTAGGGCCACCTTACTTTAAAAGTTATTTAATAATTATGACATATGAATTTATATAACACTGTTTTAAACTATCACGGTTGTTCACTAAAGTTAAATGATTATTAACGGGATATTTACCGTGGTAAGGTTGTGGAATGCCTGCGCCGATATTTCGGCGCAGTTACATGCACCATGTTCACGGGAAATATCGGAAGCTCATTCCACAACCTTACCACGGTAAATATCCCGTTAATAATCATTTAACTTGAATTTATAGTTACCAAAGTTAGTCCGAAAGTTTAGAGCAAGTGAAAATCATGATCTTGAAGGTCTGAATTATGTCCTGTTTTTTTTTTAATAGAACATAATTATGTATTATATAGCTTTATTTTTAGACCAGCATACTCAAAAACAAATATGCCAAATATTTATAAAATGTGTGAAAAATATAACTATGCCAATGTAAATTAGGAACCCAGAAATTATGAGAGCCAATATGCACTTCTTCTGACTAATACTGGCACATGGCCAGTCATCTGCAGTTTGCTTGCCTTCTTTACTCGCACAACTCAAAAATCATGCTTTTTTTTATAGTAGAAGAAAATATATTCAAGTAGAAGTGTGTAAGCTATAACAAAATCATATATTAAAAGTCGGTTTTTGTGTCTGTCCACGAATCATTGATTTATGTATAGATGGAACAGATGGATATATCTAACATTGAGAGATCAACACTCGCAAACCACAAAATTAAAAGTCCCTTCTTGTTCATTACACGCACATTGCTAAAGTCATAAACAAATAAACAACATTAAACCACACTAGTTGCTTGTCACCACATCTGTTTTATATTACCACACCACTATAACTAGACCTTGGAGGTCCCTTTTAAAAGATGAAAAATCTACGAGGTAAAGTATAGCTTAAATAAAAGCAGGGGGTCAAATACTCTGTGCGAATGAGGCACAGATTAAGTGACAGTTACTACGGCAATGATGTCAACAGACCAGTGCAACTAGACCTTCGGATTCCCCTCATCAGATTTGTATTTCATGGAAAACTGTTAGGGTAAAATAATAGCTGGGGTCAAATTGACCTGGTAGTGGAGACTAGTGTTAAAATGACGTCACACATAAATAATCACGTAATTGGGATGCTCGAATTACATTCGCTCAGATCGTTTTGGAATAGTATGGAATAGTTTTTTTTTTTTTTTATACAGGGTTACGCATATAGGTTGCAATAAGTCGAAAGGAGGTCATTGCACTCATCATTATGAATCACTTTTACTATGGGACTAACACTTAAATTGCGGAAACAAAAATCAGCTGCTCCATAGAAAACGGTCATTGACACTCGACAAAACGTATGGAACAGCCGATTTCTTTTTCGAGATTTTAGGGTAGTAAAAGTTGTTCATAATCATGAGTACAATATGGTACAATGAACCTCTTCCAACTTAGTACAGTCTATATACGTAACCCTGTATATTAAACCAGTTATGTCCCACTGTTGGGAAAAGGTCTCCCCCAATTTATTTCTATCCTGAGACAGTGTAAGACAACTGTCCAATTTTTTTTAAACCTGCCGAAGCAAATTGTACTATAATATATCCGTCTCCATCATTAGATCAACTTTATGTAACCATAATTATCTATTACCAAAAGATACTAGTAAAAATTCAACTTGACCGAAAACTACTTACTTTTTTGTCGGAACATCACATCAAAGTAGCATAAAGGCTCGTACAAATTGAAAAAAATCGGTCCCAGGCAAAATACTTTTTCCTTAGTACCACCATAGAGAAATATACTACCACTAAGTATCCCTGAAATATTAAGTAGGTATGTCCATAGTATGCTACCCCACATGATTAGATTACAATAAACATCAAATAACAACAAGGGTGGCATACTGGCAAGTGGCAGTAGGGTGGCAATATAATGGGAACCATACTGTGATGACTATTATCGGCATTATCTGAAGCGACGTGTGGTCACCCTAGTGTGGTATGTTGTCACACTTGCTGATTACATTGTAAACAAGTGTTGTACTCATCTATGTAAGTAATCTTCTCTTCTCTATCTCTACATTATCTACATAGTATAAATTAAAGTCCCTCCCCGCGTCTGTCTGTAGGTATGTATGTCTGTATGGCCGCTAACTCCTCCTAAACCACGCAACGGATTTTGATGCGGTTTTCACCATCAGTTAGATACATTTTCACGGAAGGTTTTATATATAACTAGCGACCCGCCCCGGCTCCGCACGTAAATTACATCAGTGCGAAGGCGGGCGTGTCGCTAATCTATCTATATAAAAATTTACCGTATTTACTTTGGTCACACTATAACTTGAGAATGACTTTACCGATTATAATACTTTGTTGAAGGATCTTAGCAAATGAAAAAAATAAAATTACCAAGAAAAATAGAAAGATTTCAGAAAACTTAACGACGATTTTTACTTTACGCGTTTGACGGTTCTATGACTGGACAACTTCTGTCGGGTCAGCTAGTATTTTGTAAATTAACGATAACCTTACATAGTAAATGTTTGCCAAAATTGCAGGTAATCTTTTGACTATAGCATTAGGGAAAACCAAAGGGATGATCTGATGACCGTGGCTATAGATAGTGTGCGTAACGTGGTCGCGTTACAATTTCATGTGGTCATAAAGATTGTTTTTTTCTTCATGTTTTGATTGTTGTTTTTTTTTCACGTTATGACGTCTCACTTTTACGGCTGGGAATCTCATTTGAGATAGAGAATAAGGGCCTTGAACGCTATCGTGCGTCGGATGACACGTTGAATTATAAGAGCCAGTTGTTTATCCACAGAAAAGTTTTTTTTTTGTTTAAGAAGATGGACATTCGCCAAAGAACCAGAGTCACCGACATAGCTGTTAAAATTTGCAAGTTGAAGTGGCAATGGGCAGGCCACATCGCTCGAAGAATCGATAACCGATGGGGAAGAAAGATTCTTGAGTGGAGACCACGAACCGGAAGACGCAGCGTAGGTAGGCCTCCCACTAGATGGACCGACGACATAGTGAGAGTCGCTGGCAAAAGGCAGGCTGTCGTTCAGTGTGGAGGTTAAAGGGGGAGGCCTATGTTCAGCAGTGGACGTCTTCTGGCTGATTATGATGATGATGATGATGAGAACGGTGGTCAAGGCATTTTTGGAAGAAAGTCAGTTGCACCCATATAAACGAAACGTCAGTCATTCGAAATCAACTGTGATGCAGAAATCGACGCGTTGGTGTAAATAAGAATGTTCAATCAAGGTTCACTCATATGCCTGGTAACAGATATTCCTTCTCATTTCCGTTCTATTTTCTTCTCTTTTCAGTGTGTTTGTCCTACGAGCGGCCTAAAATTGTGATATATAGAGCTGGCTACTCAGTTCACAAACTTACTAGCACTAGAACTTACCTAGCAATGTATCTTAACTAAAATCTCACTGCAACCGTCATAAATAACCTATTTTTTTAAGTTAGATGTCGTTTTAACCGTAGATTGAGTTATATCGGACCATCGGTAGCGCCCCCTGGCGTGAGGCTGATTTAGACAAAAAGGTAGTTCCGCTGGCTCCCTGGGTGGAGATTATGAGCCTTAAATTGTGTTTTAACAAGTTATTTAGTTATTTTATTGGATGGCTTGTCCCGCCCGCTGCTCCGGTCACGTGGGTCAAATATGGTCAACCACTACAGCTGGAATCACAGGCTGGAGTAAATTATTGGACGTGTCCGTCAGCTCGCGTCTGACGCAAGCTTGCTAATACTTTTGCAATGTGACTAAGGTATGCAATACTATCGGTCATAGTCACAGATGTGACTGAGCAATCGGACTTACGCGACCTGGCGCGCTGGATGTTTTTCAAGACGCGTCCGAGCAACCGTGTAGGTATAGTGGCGTCGATTCTGTCATACCACTCACTAAACTAAACCAATCTGACAGAACTAATTTGGCAGCGGTGACCACTTACCATCAGGTGGCCCGTAGCTTGATTGCCACTTATTCTATAAAAAAAAATTATCTACCTCTCTTTTCATTTTAATATATGAGAGAAGGATGGCAACAGAGAGCTGTCAAATTTAGTTTAGTTTAGAGTAGGTCCATTAGAATCGATGCCATTGTATACCTAAGTAGTTGCGTCCATCGACGTGAATATTTTTTATACTATATCGATATCTCGATTTGTGTGGTAGCGGCCGTCAGCCTATACGTCTACGATACTAGTACGATACGTCTGAAACTAAACTCGGTCTAAATAAAAAAAACTTCTTTTCTGTGGTCCAAATAGGTATTTATATGTTCTGACAGCTGCAATATGTAAAAAGCTAAATAAAATCTAAGATATTAATAGATAGCCAGTTATAATTTTCACAGAATATGTTATGTTACAGCGGATTAACCAAGAAAGAATTGAAAAGTCAAAACTTAAAAATGAAGGGGCCTCTCCATACAACAAACGTATTTTTTTACGTATTTTTGTATTTGCTCTTATTTAATTACGTTAAGTGAAAACATAATAATAATAATAACATATGCATAACTAGTATCTAATAAAAAACAACTAAAAACTACTGGAAAAAATACAAACTAATACTAATATATAAAACTAAACTAATCTATTTAAAAAAATAATTTATATAAAATAATTTGTCCGAAATTATTTTATCTAAATAAAATAATTTCGGACAAACAGAGATTCGGAAATATCAGTTACCTGTTACAGACTTACTTTTTTTTTTTTTTTTTTGATATTGACTTGTAATGTTGGCCTTTTGGCCTCTACAGATGGACCGGACTAGTTAGCGAACGCAGAGTGCGTTCGGCATAACTTGAAGGTTTAAGTTTTTGGGCGACTAGCACAAGGGCACCTCGAAGGTACGAACCTCGGCTTGGGCCGTCGCCGGGGGTGGGAATCAGACTTGCCCAGGCACCCCAGAAGGGGTGTGCCCTGGAGCCCTAGCGGTTTGTTGAACTGAATGATTATTTGGAGAGAATCTAACCGATCTTCTAACAGATCCCGAGGGTCTACGATCCCGCCGGCGGGATCGCTGTGTGTGTGTGTGCCTCTGGTAACCGACGCCTGTACCAAAAACTGAATATTTCCTATTGCTAGGAGCAGTCGGATCGGGCGACCCCAGCGCCGCCGCTGTGACGACGGCGATGGGGTCGTCCGGGTCGCCCAAGATGTCTCTAGGGCGTCTACGGAGAGGAGGAGGGTCGGTCACGTCTGTTGAGTAGTTTGAAGCTTTAACTACAAGAGGATTTGGGTGATGAGGCGCCGCGTCAAAGTAGCGGCGGGAGCTATACTTCATGTATTGAATCATAGATGGGAGTTCAACATCGCAGTGCAGATCGGCGTTTCGCATATACCAGCTAGCGCCGACCGCTCTGCGTATGAAGCGATTTTGAATGACCTGTTACAGACTTACATTCAAAAAGCTATATATATACTTTAGCAAACTTTAGCAAATAGCTAAAGTTTGCTAAAGTGATCAGAATCCGTGGTTTTCGCTCAGCTTTTTACTATGTTATTGCAAATGTCAGAGCAAATAAATGCTTGAATCCAGGTTAGTTTGTTCGCAGCTTTTAATCGTGACGTTTTTTGTCTGTGGTGATATAGATGGTGTAGGAGTACCTAAAAATACGTCGGAAATGCCCTGAACATTTCCCGGGAGCGTTGCTTCAGGCAGTGTGCTAGGAGGGTACCGGTGCGTTCCTATGGAGATCCCCGTGCCCTCAGTCTGGCACAGACGTTTGCCACCGAGGGGGTTTTAGTGGGTACAATCTCAAATAACCCGGCTTCACCCCAATGCAGCTGGGAATCTTTTGAAGATTTCCCCCCGATAAAAAAAATATTAAAATAAGTACGAACTAGCAAGCCTGAGGCCTTACGGCCAATGGCTAACTCGGTATCGTACTATCGTTAAGTCCGCTCAGTTGGAAAATCACGTGAACGTGAACCTTAACGCGCCCAGATACGGTTTGCGGTCGAGTGATTTTCCATCTGAGCGGATTAGTAAGGCCCCTGATCAAATCAATCCTGAATCAAGCCTGATTTAGGCCTTATGCGTTCGCCCCCGCCTCTATATTCCCCTTGTTTGTCGGAACTAAGGATAGGACAAAGGTTCAAAGGACAAACTTGACTAGCCCAAGTTGTTAAAACCAGTCTCTTAGGAATTTATTTGAGATGGAATTTTACCGGCAACACAGCATTGGGTGCCACAATGAACCGTGTTCTATCGGTCAGAATAAAATCTGTATCTTTTTTTAAAAAACACCTATTCCTTCACGAAGTCCAAGATACACCTTCACCGCATTTCTCATCACCATTCCAGTAATTAATTATCGTTAAATAATCATCTTTCCGCCCGATTAAATGTTTATGGTCCAAATATTTCTCTATGAACGTAAACTTTAGAATTCAAGATAAAATCTGTTTAGGAGATATGTGGGGAATGTCTTGGTTTTACTTTTTGGAGCTACCGTTTCTAAAGCAAGGATAGATGACCAGATTATTTGTAGAATGCTGCCGTTTGATAATTTAAAATAACAATTTTATGTTTTTAAAGAGTCCCTTCGAATCACAACAAGCCCTTTCGACCATGTTTTTAACAAAATTTTCGTAACCAGCTACGAAAAAGGATTTATTTAAAAAAAACACTTTTTTAAACTATCACGGTTGTTCACTAAAGTTATATGATTATTAACGGGATATTTACCGTGGTAAGGCTGTGGAATGAGCTCCCGATATTTCGGCGCAGTTACATGCACCATGTTTACGGGAAGACTCAAGTCTCAAGTCTTCATATAATCATATAATTTTAAGGATTTATTTGTTCATAACTGGTTACCAAAATAGAATTGAACTCATTTTTAGTAATTTATAAACTCAAACGCGACCCAGTGATACTCTTTAGGACTTTTTCCCCAGCGCCACAAGGCAATAAGAAACTGGTTGTTTCAATCAAAAGTTTGCAAGAAGCCAGTTCAGTTTTTCAGAGTATCACACCCTATCACACCCTTCCTGGTCCCGCGGAAATATTCATGAACCAGCTTTAGTTGGTGGTAGAAATCTCAGTCAGCTTTCATCACCATACCACAAAATACACCACACCAACGTTGACATATCAACCCATGACAAAAACGTTAGCAATGCTCAAAACAATGCCCGATCGAGTTTTTGCGGTTGATTCTCAATGTAGAAAATATTATGCGAAAGAGATAGCTCTGGCTAGTGAGCGCGGATCCCTATTTTACTTGGTTTGAGTCAGAGACGCGAACTAAAGTTTTATTTTCGATAACATTCGGTGATCTCAAAAAGTGTTAATACCACAGACCTAGTAGATATAGCCTAGGTTTGTGGTGTTTACCTACAAGCGTGCCCAAGCGCATCCTCGCTTTGCTTTGCACTATTTATGTGCCTATTCCTATTATGAACTCTTTTACTAATAATAATCACATTTTGTTATAATATAATTGGTAATAAATATGAGTTCTTTGCTATACCTACTACCGGTACAAAAAAGAATTATCAAAATGTACTACTACTACTACTCTGTAGAAAGTTACGCATGGTCATTCATAAAAATATAATATGCACCGACTTGAAAACCTCCAGCTTTTTTTGTAGGTTAGAAAGGCAATATTGTGCAACCAACCTTTGTCCCTTATCGGTGTTTTTTGCAAGTTAAGCGTGTTAACTTTTTTATAGCACGGTTTCAGTCGGCGCCTTTTAATTTAACAGTGATGATTTTATTTTGATAAAGGAGCATTGGAGACAAAAAGTTTTTGTAGCAATCGACCTATATGCCATTTTTGATAGAGTATTTGGAATGTAATACCTTGGTACATTTAATACCTATTTTACAAACCTTTGCTAGTTTATGATTAGGTTATTGTTTATACAACTCATATTTTGTGCTTTGGAAAGACCTGTTGCCTTTTACTTTGTGTCAGGCGCTTTGCGTGTTAACTTAGCAGATAGCTTCTACAATAAAAATCGAAATAAATTATTTATTTGATAATTTTTTTTTCATACAGGCTAGTGTTAAGACGTGTATATCGTTCATCTGGGCAAGCGTGACGCTTACCATAAGCGTCACGCTTGCCCTTAGGAGGCTATCCATAAATTACGTCACAAAAATTTCATGGTTTTGGAGCCTCCTCCCCATCCTTGTCACACGATGTCACATTTGTGTGACCCTTTCCGCTAGTGTGACATCACATTTTATGTAATTTTAAATTAATTACGACCGCCACGTGCCAAAAAGTGAAACAAACAAATTTAAGTTGATAATAAGTTTTTCTTTAGAGTTGAAGTTTACACTTTAATTTCACGTAGGCGTGATTTTCCGCAATCAACTAAACAGAATGCTTTAAACAGATGACGGTACAGGCCCAGTTCAAAATCTTGCGCTGAGCATTGCACTGCGTTCGTCACTGACATGTAAGATAAAGTTAATTTCTATGAATCACTGGATAAATTTGATTCCTTATGAGGTGTAGATGTCTGTTAATAAAGGATATTATGACAGGATGTCTTCAAGTCGAGAGTGAATAGGTTTCTTCTAGGCAAGCGTGCTCCATCGTAGGCCGTATCATCGCTTAACATCAGGCGAGTTGGCGGCCAAGCGCAAGCCTATTAATAATATACCTATAAAAAAATGAAATAAATAAGGGGACGTTTAGTCCACGTTTTTAACTGAACTTTCGTAACTAGCTAAGAACATGGATTTTTTTTCTTGTTTGATGACCAACTACGAAAACAGAATAAAAGTGCCGTTTTCGTAACCGATTTTCATAATCAGCTACGAAAATGGATTTATTTTTCTCTGGTTATTAAAACAGAAATAAATATTTTTAGTAACTTAATAATTATTAAAATATGTATAGAAGTCTTAACAAATGCAGTTCACTACATCACATTGCCTAAAAACTGTTGTAATCCCATTAACCAATGATTTACAGTAGATTTACAACATAATTTTACCTTAATCGTTCTTTTATTAGCAAAGGTAGTTAACAGGATTTCATAAAGTAACTAAAAAACAGAAATCTGTGAAATTAACTGGAAATAACGTTACATAAGTATTCTGACAACTGGTTATCTATTACGGTTCAAAGATTAGCCGGACGGACGGACATGCAGACAGACATCGTAGGCTTAGTAATAGGGTCCCTTTTTTATCCTTTGGGTACGGAACCCTAAATATAGTAGATGGCAACTATAAAACGCCTCGGAATCGATAAGTCATGGCCTATGCAGTCAAGTGTATAGCATAAGGAGTTTGTTTAGGTACATTCATAATGGTTTAGGTATCACGGCTTCGACCCATTTCGTCGTTTCACGTTCTTTTCAATCATTATCATCTACTGTAATATGAATATAAAAAAAAAAACTATAATGATCATAAAAAATCATTAACATGTTAAATACAAGTAGTATTTAACATGTTAATGATTTTTTATGATCATTATAGTTTTTGTTAGTTTTAATAAAACTTACAATCAAATAGAGTCGAACCAAAACACGAGTCAAATAAATGTTTGGAATGTCAATCGCCAATCCAACAGGGTAAAGTAGCTAATAATGACCTCAATATTAACATAACAAAGACCCTGATGGCCCGACTTGTCGTCACATCCCCTGACTACCCCCTGGGGTGCAAAAAATGTGGCAGCCACCCTACTGGTGCAGGGGGGTCGCCGTAATTTTCGTTTTTTTAGTGGTGCCAAAGCGCGCCGTATAAATTTTATGTTCGGACGAGATAATGTCGATGTTTTATTCAGGAATGATGACGATTTCTGGTTGTTCTAATGTTCATGTAAGCTGGGCCAAAATATGCGTCTGAATGAGTAGGATAAGTTACCAAAATCAGGGAAAATAGACTAAGAGGAAAGACAATAGCGGAACATTAGAGCGTAGCTCGGAAATTTGCCTAAAAACGGTATTTATAAACTTAGATGGCACCGTAATTTGAGCGTGCTATAGGTTGTCTCGAACTCCCGTAAGCGCTGCAGTCAGATAACGTACGAAAGGGTTCTACAAATTACCGTATCGCTAGTATCTTAGTCAAGTTTCGCAGCATTTCAAGAGAAGCGCAACCCATACCAGTAGATGGCGCATTTCTTTATTCTCTTGAAATTTAGCCTATTAGTGAAAAAAAGGGGACTTGAGTTTTTATTATTAGGTAGTCTTTGCCTACGAAGTCGCGTTAGTTTTAGTTACATATCTAATAAATGCATCACTCACACATTGCCCAAAAACTGTTGTAATTCCATTAACCAATGATTTACAGTAGATTAACAACATAATTTTACCTTAATCGTTATTTTATTAGCAAAGGTAGTTAACAGGACTTCATAAAGTAACTAAATACTTAAAAAATATAACAAAATAGTTCAGTTTGGTCATCGGTAGATCGTGATCAAGATAGAGGGATAATTCCCTTGAAATATACAGTTGGGACGTTTGTAGCTTGTGACTCTACATAGAGCTATGAATGGGAAAGAAATTCTCTAATTTTTGTTCCTAAAGGACCAATAATAATCATTGAAGTAGCTCAAAGTTCAAAGCTCAGATCAGACAAACAAGTGAGATATGCCTTGTACAATTATCGTTAGTCTCCGCGTGAAAGAGCTTTGCTCGGAGTTTCTTTGCGCGATAGAATCCGGAACGTGGAATCAGAGTCACTGACATAGCTATTAAAATTTGCAAGTTGAAGTGGCAATGGGCAGATAACATCGCTCGAAGAACCGATAACCGATGGAGAAGAAAGGTTCTTGAACCGGAGACGAAGTGTATGTAGGCCGGCCTCCCATACTAGAATCTAGATAAACCGACGACATTGTGAGAGTCGATGGCATCCAGTGGATGCAGATGGCAGGCTGTTGTTCAGTGTGAAGATCTAAGAGGGAGGCCTATGCTTAGTAGTGGACGCCTTCTGGCTGATGATGATGATGATGTGGTATGTCTTGCTAACTTCTGAGTTGATAATCACTTTGATAACTAATACGCTTCTCCTGCTCGCGTGTAACTATAATAAGTAATTATAGTTAAGTAGTTCTAATTTGGGTGAGATGAGATATCTTATATTTTTAAAGATATAAGTGTCCAGTAACGTATCTACTTAGTTTATTCTACTTACTTTTTAGTTTCTTTATAATTATGTATTTTTTATATTTTTTTGTTTATTTATATTCTCCACGCACTCCTGGGTCCGTGCCCTTTGTTAACTTTTACAATTTATTTTTTTAACTATATTTGATATTACATAAAACTAATGGCTATACAAGAGGAATATACAAATTATAATATGTTATGACTATGTTGCGTGTATACACTGAGCAGTCCAGCTCCCGCAAGCAGCACCCGTTCACGAGTTGACGCGTGTGCCAGCCATCGCTCTCCTCGCCATGTTTGAGGGAAGAGGGCGACCCGCCACACGACGCGTGAGTGCTCTGGGTATACACACAATACTTATGTTTTTTTTTTTTTTAATATAAATAATAGGCTTATGTATTATGTATTTGTACTAATTATGTATTAGTCCCTGAACAGATATACTACTTTATGTCCACTTCTAAATATTCGAACATCAATGCTGGGAAAGCACAGGTGCTATTTATCAGCCAATCAAACTACAATGGAAATTGAAGCACCGACAAAATGAAAAACAAAACGAACTATAAACATTATTTTTTAAATAATGACATTCATTCAACATGAAAACAATAATTAAAGTTGTGGTTGGTCATTTATCGTTTTTTTTAATATTGTATAAATCTATTTTTTATCGCTAATAAGTCTGCTTTTGACCACCTACTCGCCTGTTGGTAAGCGACGATGTGGTCGAAGATGAAGCACACAGACTTAGAAGATACCTATTCACACTGGCCTTGAAAACGCCCAGATTACCTATATCTCTCAAAAAACAAGGAAGCCGGCTGGTTGCTTCAAATTATTTCTATTGTCATGAAAATTAACAAAGAAAGACAAAACAAAACACCAGCGTGTTATTAGAGGTAACAAGACAAATTCGAGTGTCATTGGATTCTTTATTTTCATTAGCTTACTTTTTAACGCCTACGAATAAGTTAAAAAGTTGTGGTTACTCTTAAGTGTGTAGCCAAAGTTTTTGGTTAGGAGTTAAAAGTAGGTATATTAAAACAGTTTTTCTATAGTGTAATTCCGCTTCTACGTCGCTTGATGTACAATAAGGAATTCCAAAGTAACGCCTGATTCAATCAACTATTAGAGGTACCTAAATAAGTTTTTAAAATTGTATAATAGGCTTTTCAATAATAATATTAGGCTTTCATTTGAATGCCACCTCGCCTAATGCTAAACGAAGATGCGGTCTTCGATGGAGCACGCTTGCCTAGAAGAAACCGATTCACTCGCGACTTGAAGACACTAAATTTTATTATCAACAATTAATAATAAAATGTTGTTATTGCAGGTAAATTAACTCTTATTAAAAGCAATATTAAAAAATAAAGATAAAATAAAAGTGAATTGGACCAATCGTGAAATTATAAACCTTTTTTCGCTATCGGGTAAAATTGAGGAAGCTGTCAAAATATTACCTGATATCACTGTTTTCCTACGTAGTACAAGGGTGACAAGGCAATACAAGGGAAATTTTGACAAGCCCAGGGTACCTACTCAATATAAATAATCACCGATCACTGAATTATACTGCTTAGTATGAGTTTTTTTTCTTTTTCGTTTTGTCGTAAAGAAATAGGTAAATGTCACTTGCATGAGAATTCAACTTAAGGCCGTGTGCAAACTACTTTTTGCTGTTTTGAAAGTGTGTTATCTAGAATTGTATAGAAATTAGAACTATGCATTTGGTGTCATATCAAAATTGAACATTTTATCTAGCTGTGACTTGTAACCGAAACACGATTAGTAACAATTTTCTCGATAGAAAAAAAATATGAAAATAACCCTAATTCGTGATATTTTTTGTCGACTGGTCAGAGAAACCAGCTCTAAAATGATGTCAATAATATCAATCAAAATTATATTTACCTAAATAAATTTTGTCAAAATTTGTTTGCCTTTAAAATAACAAGTTTGCTCATTTTATGTCAATAAATACTTTCCTATTGGATATGCATTATCAGAGTTCTACAAATTAGTCAAATAAATCTTGCCATGGGAATCGAATCAGTACAAAAACTTTAAACCACAACTCCTTGCTTCCTAATCATGTCGTCATTTTTCACCATTGTCTGAAGATGGTATTAATGTGAGAATGACATAATTATCTGAACCACTTCGTTCAGAAATTCAATACGAGTCTAATTTGTTTCCGGAATACAGGTGTCCGTCCCTTATCGGCTTATAAAGAGGCAATAAAGGCAAAACCTTTTATTTGTTCAGTTCCCTTTCAAATTTCCGCCCTTAACCGCTGGTGTGACGTATAAAATTAACCAGTAACTCAACTTTACAAAAACCATAATTGTAATGAAACTGACAAGTTATCTTTAATTTCGAAAATGTCACTCACAAAAACTTTTTAGCTAAAACTGGCCTTTTGGCATACCTATCTGAATTATCTATACTAATATTATAAAGAGGAAAGATTTGATTGTTTGTTTGTTTGTTTGCATTGAATAGGCTCCGAAACTACTGAACCGATTTGAAAAATTCTTTCACTGTTGGGAATTTACACTATCCCCGGGTGACATAGGCTATAATCTATACCCGTGCGAAGCAGGGACGGACCGCTAGTAGATAATATATAGAAAGTATCGTTTTTTTTTTCTTCAGATAAGTTAAAATTTTGGTATGTTTCATCATCATCATCATTTCAGCCATAGGGCGTCCACTTCTGGACATAGGCCTCCCCCATCGATCTCTAAAAGGGCCGGTTGGAAGCGGCCTCCATCCAACATTTCCCTGCGGTCTCTTTTAGGTCGTATGTCCACCTTGTGTGGACGTCCTACTTCACTACGGTGGACTGCGCTTACCAGTCCGTGGTCTAAAATACCTCTGTGCCTTAAAACGAAAGTCTTCGACCAGTTGTGACATACGGCACTGAAACGTGGTCTCTCACTATGGGTCTTATAAGCAAGCTCAAAGTCACACAACGAGCTATGGCGAGGGCTATATGCTCCAATGAGAGTTTCTCTACGAGATCGAATCAGAAATGAGGAGATCCGTAGACATACGAAAGTTGGAATGTTTACAGAGATTTAAATAGGAACATAGAAAAAAATACTAGCTAAAATTTTGCATTATTCAAACCTGCAAGTTTGTTGCTTTTCTATCGACTGAACTTAACGAAATGTTACATTCTAAAATTGCAAAAAAGACCTTATAAATTACTTAATTAAAAAAAATTAAGGAAGCAATGATGGCCGATTGGTAGTATGAGCGCTTAACAATCTGACGGAACCCGGTACGATCCTTAGCCTTGCACTGATGACTTATTAAGATAATTATTATGCAGTTTCAATACCATTGCTCAAATGCGGTGAAGGCCTTGAAGAAACCGGTATGTCCAAGAACCTCAAAAAGTTTAAACGCTTCACCAGCATGCGGATTTCGGATTATGTATGGTCCATTCTCTTTCTCTGTGGGTCCACAGACTAGGTAAAGCTAACTACGTAGAAAATCTGTGCCTGTGTCCCAGTAGTGGGAAAATGATAGGCTGGTACAGTACGGCCAAGTCCTTACGCGGTCTCAAATTAGCACTAAAACAGCACAGTTCGGAAAATCTCGTGAACGTGAACCTTAACGCGCTTAGATACGATTTGCGGTCGCGCGACTATTTTCATCGCCTAAACTGAATAGCTTAACACGTTAAGTGCGAAGCGAGGCCTAAATCACCCCTGATGCAACTTCCCTGTGGTGCGGCAAGCAAAAAAGTGAATTTCTCTGTCGTGCGAATGGCATAGCTTTGGTTTGGTCCAGTGTAGGAAAGAGATAAATATATATTTGAGATCACTAATGGTTCCGGACTCGGTGGTGTACCTACCTTGGTACCGGATGTCTTAGGCCTCGTGCCGCACTGAATTAATATAATTTTAATGCAGTGCGGAACGAGGCTAAAACGTCCCATATCCCCCCTGACCTCGTACCGCACTCAACGCGAGCTTCCCGCGACCAGTGTTGTGCATCACGTCGATTGGAGAGCACGTCCTTTTACAGCGCCGAACATGTCTAAACGATGTCGGAAGAAGTTAATTTTAATAAACCCAGAAACAGAGCCAAAACAGGTAAGTTTTTAATGAAAAAATCTTCAGTAAGTACCTAGTTTTTTCTTATCTTGGTAGCTATGTACCTAAAGTAAGTGTAAGATATTATTACTTAAGTATATTATACCTAAAGATATTATTGGTAATAACGATTATTGACGTACCTAATACTTTGCAACATATCTAGAATTACCTATTATTCTATATCGTGATAATAATGTTATTATTATTAGGACTTAACACTTAATTGATATTTTTGTAGGTAGTGAAAAACTCCACAAGAAACGCAAAGCGAAACGTCGATATTATTAAAAACGTCGATATTATTTTTCCCATCACTAATCGCAGCGAAAATTTGCCCTATTTCAGTGCGTTACGAGGTGTATAAGATCCCATATTTTGTTTTGCTAATAATTCCTAAACTAGCCATCAGATCCCGGGGCGACGGTGGATTAGGGTTCATCAATTCACTGTCTATATCAATAAGGACCAAAATTCTCATTTATCTTTGATTTCGCGCCAGAAAATGGATTTTAGTCTGTAAAAGGAGGTGGGGTCTAATAGACCGCGTGTCGCCCTAACGTCTGGTCACGGTACGGGCCGATTATACCTCGTGCCGCAGGAACGGAAAGTATGCAAAAATTGGTGCCGCAGCTAACGTGTTAAGAGGGCATACCACGGCCAAGAAATTTGATGAATAGGTATTTAGCAAATCTATTGCTGTCCCCTGACCTCAAGCCTCTCCCAGTAGAGCGCAATAGGGACAACTGCAGCTCGGATCGATTATACCTACGAAAAGTAGACAAAATCATCGTCTCGTGTTTTTCTGTTTCCACATTCAAAACTAAGCCGATTTCATTATTTTTTAAATTAATATAATTATATTATGTGAAAAAGATTGAACTATGCTTCTATCATTTATTTTTGTTATATAAACTCATCAAATTTGTTTGATACGACGTCAGAACATGGCGGTAAAAAATCAATTTTTGGGATATTTAAAGGCTCATATTCCTTATAGTAGTTAACTTATAAGAAAAAAATTATGATACAAGCATGAAAATGGAGGAGAACATTTTTATTTAAAAAAATTACAGTTCTAGGGGTATTATCCAGGGAGGAAACACGAGAATACGTTTGTATGGACAAAACGCTGCCCGTGTGCCCACTTAAAACAGCCAGCCGTAAGGCCCCTGAACTGTGTTTCTATTTAGGTGAAACTTTCGTGTCTGTGTTTGTCAAACTTGGTTTTCTCAGGAAAAGCTATCGGCTTGAAATTTTTAATGGCTCTAGCCAAATAATGTTTGCCCACAATTTTCCAATGAGTTAACTTACTGCAACTACCTGTACAATACCCATTATATGCCTAAACGATCTTCACCCCATTCCAACCCCAATCTAATCCGCCTGATTAAATACCGCTGATAAGTAATGTGGTGGATAGAAATGTTACTTCCAGCGATTTATCGAAAGATAATTTTTCAATGACCCGACCATCTCCAAATTGGATCAGATACCAATTTGTATCTGTTGTTGATTCTTAGTTGATTGCGTAATTGTATTCGGATATGAGGAATTAAGTTTTTTACTTTATTTTCGACTGTACATAAATAATAACAAGCTCTAAAACTAACTAACCTATTTACAAAAACATGGTAACAAAATAATGGCAACCAAAATATAATAACTACAAAACATAAATGCCATCGAGATCGCCACCGTGCGGCAGGGTTCCCAGAACACTGATGATGACTTTGATAGCCCGTTGGTCCAGTTGGTAGTGAACCTGCCTTCTGCGCTTGGAGGCGTGGGTTCGATTTCCACCTAGGATAAACATTCATGTGATGAACATTTGTGTTTGTTCTATATCTGGTTGTTAATATCCATTTAAGTATGTATTTCAAACTATATATGTATGTATATCAGTCTCTGGTAGCCATATCACAAGCTTTGCTTAGTTTGGGGTCAGATGACCGTGTGTGCAAAATGTCCTGAATATTTATTTATTTTATTTATTTACTGGCAGAATTACCCCGCTGTATTTAAATACCGATAATAATTGAAGTGGCAGTGGGCAGGACACATATCACGCAGAACAGATGGCCGATGGGGCCGAAAGGTTCTGGAATGGAGACCACGGACCGGTAAGCGCAGCGTAGGACGTCCGCATGGACGACGGATAGTCGACCAAGAGACTGCAGGGAAACGCTGGATGCAGGCCGCATCCAACCGGCCCTTTTGGTGATCGATGGGGAGGCCTATGTCCAGCAGTGGACGTCCAATGGCTGAAATTATGATGATGATGAAGATTTAAATACCCAACTTCTGTACGAATACACCAGCTCTGAGGTCCTGAGACGATTATGTACAAGCCAAATCGAAATATCCTTTCAAAACTTTTTTGTGTCGGACTAGAAAAGAAAGAAAATAAATTTTATTCGACACCATTACTAAAACTTATATTATACTGCCGTCCGCTATCTATAATGCCGTTAAGCCACAGGTGGTCAATTTTTACTTTTAAACATGGTTGGATAGAGTTCAAAATTCTCTATCGATCTGTCTAAGAGTCGCATCCCTAACTGTCTTAGTTTCTGAAATAAAAATAGCGAAAATGCCGCTATGTGACATTTCTTTTCAACTTTACACGCTATTTTTTTTTTTTTTTTTTTTTTTTATTTATTTAAAAAACACATTGTACGTTACATTTCGAGTTAGTAAGTTGTCTTAAAACCTATGTTAGATTTATCCAGATAAGTCGTTATCCATCATTACTTAACTAAAAAACCGCTATAATCCCATAACCACATAAATATATTGAGAATCAACAAATTATTGCCTACCTATAAAGCCGTTAATTGTGTTTAGTATCCTAAAACGTAGTTAAAGTGCTTTAACTGCTTTTAAGTTGAGTTTTGTATTGTAATTATTATAGAAATTCCTTAAAAAACAACGTTAAAGTCGCTTAACCGCTTTTTAGACAAGTATTCGCCTGATTTTATTATATAATTTACTACTCTAACTAGCCATCAATGAAAATTCACAGATGAATCCAAAAATATTTATGTACGTTTCCTCCACTAAAAAAACGTTAAGCAGCATTCCTGCACTAAAATGCAGTTATTTGCTGTTGACCTCAGACCTAGCTTAGTATCTACAAGGTCAGCTTTTCAAGTAAGGTTTTCGAGTAAGCAAACGTCGCGTCGGGGAGTATTCCTGTCAATGTTCTTGCCATGGCACTAGGCAATTTTTTATAGGCACCAGCAACGCCGTGGTACTAAGTCGTTACACATTTTGGACATTTCATCATACTAGACTAACATTAACCAGACAACTAACACTAGATAAATACTGCATACAGCGCAGTCATTATTTTATTTCCAAGTTAGTGTGTAAGTATTTTAATCGTAGAGTTTTTAAAACTCATTTATTAATGAATTATATACGCAACCGTATTCCATGACACGACCCATTTTCGGCAATTTTTGTGAAACACAAACAACTTATAACTCCTATCACATGACTGATATATCCACACATAAACACATCACAAAAAATGTTCCCCATGAAAGTCAAAGTCAAAGTCAAAGTCATTTATTCATAATTATAACAATATACACAAAAAAAATAAAACATAAAACATATTAGAGAGACATATAGATTTGACGTGTAAAGAAGTAATTTCACCAGAAAAATCATCCATTTAGTGCAGATACGCGGTTCCAGAGCATTCCCTTGAACATTTTAAAGAACTTGGAGATCCTCAGCGTTAACATTTCTAGTGAGGTCCATTTGGGGTCACTTAGAGGCCAAAGCTAAACTCGCTTCCAAGAAGCTAGGTGTGTCTAATAGAGTGAAGCGATAGGTACTTCACACCGGTCAGCGGCTTCTTCTTTATGAAGCACAAGTACGGCCCCACGTGGAGTATTGCTCACAACTCTGGAATTGCGCACCGGAATTCCAGCTGCAGCCTCTTGACTCCCTACAGAGGTGAGCCACTACAATTGTTAACGCTCCCAAGCAACCTGGATCCACTTAGCCTCCGAAGAGATGTTGGTTCCCTCTGCATCTTTCAGCGTTTGTTTTTCGAGGAATGCTCTGAAGGGGTTTTTGATCTTATTCATGCATCAGACTTCAACTATTGCACATCCCGACACCGTCAAAAAGCTCACCCCCACATATTGCAAAACTGGAAATCTCACACCAACCGATTCTTTCACTTATTTGTCCCGGGGACCTGCAAGGTGTGGAATATCCTTCCCGCAATGGACTTCTACATGAAGCATTTCAAAAAGGGGTTATACAACTACCTCTCCGGGCTGGCAGAGCACCATCAACACCGCTAGTGTTGCAGGTGTCCATAGGCGGCGGTTTCTGCTTACAATCATGCTCACCGCATGCTTGTTTGCCGCTCTTATTATTTAAAAAAGAATAAGAGGTAGACATCGTCTTGATAGAGTATCTTTTAGCGAAGTCCTTACCTCACCCGTCACTCCTCTATTAATACATAAACATTTAAAACATGAAAATCGCGAAAATTTATAATTTTATTGTAAAGTATATATTTTATTTTGTTTGTTTGTTACATGTGATACATATCTACGAGTAAGTAGGTACATAATTTATGATAAGAATTTGAATTTAATAAAACTGCTTGTGATTTTATGCATATATATTATTGTTTAGTACCTTAGCTTACTTAATTGTGATCTCATTGATACCTAGAGTTATCGAGGTTTATAAAGTATTCTTCCTTATTAATTTGTAAGGTTTATTCTCTCTATAACCGAAACAGTTATGGGTGAAATTCATTGATAAAAACATCTTATGTAGAATATTTGTATGGTTTGATTTTAGAAGTTAACTTTAATTTAAATGATAATCTCAATTATTAAGTAGTAAATGCTTAGCTAAAAAGTGGCTATCTAAAGATGTTAAATATTTAACCGCATTATAGTTAAGTTTAAAAAAAGTTTCAAATTAATTTTTCCATAATTCTTGTCAAAATTGCGGCTAAAATTCATTAACGGCTATTTAGCTATGGACAGATCACCACAAAGGAAGTTGTAATGCGTAGCTATATTGCCGTTACCATTCTAAACGGCATTTTAGTTAAGTAAAATCAGTTAAATTTATGATACATGCATTTCAGTATTCAGTTACCTACTAATACTACACTAAAATGTCGTTACGGTGTACTTAGCCGCATTTAAGCGTTTGATTTAAAGTGATAATCCAAATTTAAAGCATAGCTATAACTCAAAAAATGAATTTTACCTATTATACATAGATTCTTTAATTTTGAAGTATATCTATTTGAAAGTACGACTAAAAGGCAATATTTTAATATCAATAAATCTCGTATATGTCTAATGGTATTAAAGTGGCAATAATTTTAAAATTCTACCGCGTTTTTTGCTGATATCTCGAAACTTAGTTTTGAGGCTTAACGGCATTATAGATAATGGACGGCAGTATACTAAAGGATACAATCAGTGTCGAATGGGTCCGTCTCGGCATAAATGCTGAAAGTCAAGGACTATCAGCGCCGGTTTTCAGACGAACCCTTGAGTTTACACTTACATTACACCACGAGTCCAGGGTCTCCACAGCTAGCGCAACAAACTCTTATGTGCGCTGAACTGTGAATCGAATACAGGAAGTATTGTGTTGTGTTGTTTTTCATTATCATCATCAGCCAGAAGACGTCCACTGCTGAGCGACTGCCTGCCTTTTGCATCCACTGGATGCCCGCGACTCTCACAATGTCGTCGGTCCATCTAGTGGGAGGCCTACCTACGCTGCGACTTCCGGTTCGTGGTCGCCACTCAAGAACCTTTCTTCCCTATCGGTTATCGATTCTTCGAGCGATGTGTTTATTTTCCAATTGTTTTATTTCATCACATCTCTAACGATTAGTTACGAAGTTGATTCTTTGAAATGTCTGTAGATATTTTTATACGACTAAGTGACGCGATGAGCAAATCGCTCGCCTGATAGCAAAGATAATAATATATATATTTTGTCATTAGCTGATGGTAAGTGCAACAAGGTATATTGGTATTCCTCCACGCGTGAACATGTGAATAAGTTCTAACAGCACAACAAGCAAGCGTATAGGTGTATCTACCTACAATTAGTTTCTTCTAAGCTAGCGTGCTCCTTCGTAGAGCGCATCATCGCGTTGACGGTCAAACGCAAGCCTATTCCTAAAAAGAGCTAAAAACTTTTGGACAGGTTTTGATTTAACAAAGGAAAATTGAAAACTTTGAACAAATAGAAGGCGTCAAACATGCTATTTATGAAGCTAACATTTCTCAGCACTTAACCCAAAGCACGAATTAAAATTAAGTGCAATTCCACCTGAGAATGAGAACTGTACGGACGATTTGTCACAATGGCGTTACTAACACGTGTTCTTCATAAAGGTCTATTCAGATATACGCGATAATATCGTACTGCTGTGAGTGATTGAGCCGCTATTGAACGGTTATCCGGCGGGTGATATGCGATTTGTGAATCTTCGCAACAAGCGCAGCAGAGAAAAAAAGCAGGCAAGGTGGTATTTTAGTGTGTCTCAAAGAAGTAGAATAAACCGAATTTTCAATAGGTTATACCGTGTTTATTGTATACATATGCTACAGCGTTTCGGCCGCTATTCAATTACGATAATCACAGGGTGCAACACAGAGTGTTCCCGTAATACGACAAACCAAGTCAAATAGAGAAGTATTGCAAAATCAGTCATCGCCGTCGAGAAGAATGAGGCCCACCAATTTTCATGACGATATTTTTTATTTTGGCGATGGAACCTAAAAACTTTTTTTTTAGTTTTTGTTGCCTCTTCAAAAAATATCAACATAAACATTACTCATTAACATTACATTTGTAATGTTATTCTTAAGATAATTTCTAATCTGCCTAATAACTCGTCTCCCAACCCCTAATACGTGTACACACGGTTTTAGCGCCCCACAACGGCAGCATACCTCGTCTCTCTGAATAGGCCGTAATGCTAATGAGTGCGTCCATTGCACAACCACGTGTCTCGTAATACGTGGAAGTGGAGATTTTACTCCGCGACTGCGCCGGCGATTATAGACACTGCTGTTTGTACGGCGGGACATTCACGGGTGAACACGGGAGATATGTTGGAAAACACTCACGTGGGGAGACACGCATCAACCAATGGTGTAAGAGCAGCGTGGGGTACCAGTATACCAGGTATGCAGTTTATAGGTACCAGGCAGTACCTATAAACTGCACATAGTAGTTTTTGTTGTTGAGTACTATGGTAGGTATAATAGTGACTGTTATAACAAAACTGGGTAGGTACTTCCCCATGGCTATCAGAGCAAAGCATTCTGAGAGGTAAATTTGCAAAGTTTTTTTTTGTTAAACGTTTTGGAGAAAAAATAAACATTTTGCACAGGGTTTCTTTATTTTATATAGATTTACGTTTGGCCACCAACTCGCCTGTTGGTAAGCGACGGTGTGGCCGAGGATGGAACACGTTGATCAAGACGTACACGTACGTCTACAATTTGAATACAATTTACAAATTTCAGATGTAGGATAAGATATTATTAATTTTACAACTAGCTATTATTGCAAGTTACCTTGCAATAATAGCTAGCAATTTTATTTTTTTATATATACGTGGTTTATATAATCTAAGTGCAATAGCTTATGTGACGAACTATTATCAGAGTTTTCTGAGGGATCGTATCTAGAACGAAGTAATTCGCCAGAGAAAACGCCACTCTGACAGACCAGCGTATTAGCAAGCTGCATTGGCAATGGGATGGTCATAATATATCGCAAAACTGATAAGCGCTGGAAAAACGACGTGTTGTGACTGGACGTGTTCTAAAGTGAAGACCAAGAATCAGCGAGAACGCGCTGGGGTAACGTAGGATACCCCGAGGCTCGATGGAGTTACAATATACATAATAAGGTATTTATCTGGCAGTGACTGTAAGCGAGAAGTGAGAGCCTTAGGAGAAGCATATGTCTAGAAGTGGTGTCAGGATAGTATGTCCTAAAGTGCGAAACAACAATTCAATAATTAAAAAAATTAGGTTATTATTGTTTTTTTATTGATAAAAATAATGAAAAGAACTACAATGTTGGTTGATTTTTACATTACAATTTTCAATTATTCTTTCATTCTGTTTCATTGCTATAATCATGAACGTGATGTACGCTTCGATCAATGTAGGTACTGATCGGAGGATGTTGGTGATTGAATAGCGCGCTTTATTTAAACGTAACTCAACATAGCTTCGAGTGATCCGTTAGCACACTTCCTACTAACGTTTTAAAATAATAATATCAGTGGCACATAAAATTTGCTCATTTCAATGTAAATTTATGTTCAACGCAATTTGTTAAAATCTTGAATCGCAATCAGTTAAAATGTAGAGACAAATTAAGTGGATAAGTTCTCGCGTAATATTTCTTGTTTGCAGTCGGTGCAATATTGAATAACAATAAATAATTGACGCTCAAAGAAACGCAGTTTAGTTTTTTTTTTTACTGGGTTACCTGGATCTGGTGTTTTAAGCCGAAAGGAGGTCTGTGCTCTCATTATTATAAACAACTTTTAGGTTCAACCCTGACATCTCTAAAAATATTAGTTGTTCCACAGAAAATTCTATTCGGTTCCTCATTTTCATTATTTTAAGCCTTCAGGGTGTTGACGATGTAGCATGTTCTTTTTATTAAAGATATTTGTCCTTGTTATAGCAGAAACGACTATAGGCTATAATAGGACTTAGCACAAGTACCTAGAAAGAACCTATTTACTCTAGATTTTATGACACCTATATCGTAATTTTCGAGGAAAGGACTAATATTTTACTACTGTTTAATAATAGGCATGCGTTTGACCGCCAACTCACCTGATGGTAAGCGATGATGCGGTCTACGATGGAGCACGCTTGCCTAGAAAAAACCGATTCTCTCTTGATTTGAAGACACCTAGATTGTAACTATCGGGGAACACCTATTCAATTACATTCCACAGACCTGACGCAGTTCGCACAATAAAAGTGGAATCAAAGCGCTTCGTACGGAATGTACTCAGTACCATAACGCGGTGTCGATTTTTCGTGCCCACTCTGGCAGTCCGATATAAATATGGACAGGATGGGAATTAGATTAGGTCATGCAGATCCGAGGCACACTGTCCGATATGTATCCGATAAAAATCGGACAGACTAGCAACTTTGCGCCGATGCTCAAGACTAATAAGCATAGTCTCCATTGCGCGTGTAAAAAATCTAAGCACCCTGTGCGTAAGTGGAAAATGTCCAGTGTTTAAAAGTTACAACATACAATCGAGAACTGTTTAGTTTATGCAAAGTTAAGTGAATTTATGTAGGTCTATAAGTAAGGCACAAGAATTCAAATTGCATATTAAAACGTCTCGTTTAGTTAAGTAATTGCTAGGAATCTTGCAAACGGCCATTCGGTTTAGCATGTTACGGTAGTTTACGACTGTTTGTAATTTTTTGCTTTAGTGGCCAGTGTTAAAAGTTTTTTTTTAATAAATAGCTGTTGCGAACTTTTCTTTTGATTGTAGCTGGAACATATTGAAGGATTTTTTATTGCAATGACGAGGCGAGCACGTTGCTCTTCTAATAGTAAGCGTCACGCTGCTGGTTTCTTGCAGTTCGACGGTTCCAACGGTAAATGACTAAACTCATTAGTAATAGTGGGCAAGTGCCTTTATTAACTAAACAAAATATAAGCTAACCCTATAAAAACAGTTAGACTGCCCATAGACCGTTGAAGGTCTAAAGACAATCCAAATGCTCAAGCCCACTATCAGTTGGCAGCGTACCCAGCATGCTGGTGGCATTACCACGCTGAATGGCAATGCTTATGCGTTGGGCCAGAAACACGCCAGTATTTTGATCACACGTCGCATCAACCAGACGCTCAGAAAGATTTTTGAAAATGAGGTGAGCTCCCGGTCTCCAAGGACCCAATGTCTCGACCCCAACAGCTCCAATATGTAACCACCGACGTAAGCATAAATATTTGTACCGCTTGTGCTGCTCTGCCGAGTTGGCAGCCGCACCAACCCTACCTATTAATTAAATTCCTTCTCAGTAATTTAAGTCCATCAAACCATGAGATCCCCTCAGTAGACATAACTCGAAAATGTCATTAGATAAAACACTCTTGCGCAGTTCACTACATAACTACAATAGACAATTGGGGGCTTACCATAATCTCTCGCTCTCGCTATCTCGCTACAGTAGAGAGAGTAAGACAAAGAAAATAGAATGCGATAGGTTTTTTTATTTTTTCTGGGAGGATTTTGGCGGCGCACGTCTTGTTCATTTGCCAGTGTCAAGTATAGTTATACTTTTGTCAAACAAGTCACAGTCAAGTCAAGAAAAAATTATATAATTATATCATCCAAGTAAACGAAATTGCGTACCTAGTAATCCTAATACCTAGCTGGTACCTACCAATAAATTTTGAAGTTGGATATTTCCACAGAAAAGAAAAAAAAAATTGTTTAAACTAGAACGGCTGTCAAGGCATTTTTGTAAGATTTTTTTTGTAGTCAGTTGCACCCATATTATCGAAACGTCAGTTATATGAAATCAGTTAGCAGCTGTGATGCGGACAAAAAACTTTGAGACGTAACCCAAAAAGGTAAGGTCCAAGTTCTTTGGATGCGGAGTTCGATGCGTTGACATAAATGAGAATGTTCAAGCAAAACTCTGTCATAATACCTGGCGACAGATTTTCCTTCTCATTTCCGTTCTATTTACTTCTCTTTTCTGTGGATATTACTCTTCAACAAATGTGAAAGAGCTCTTAATGTTTTTATGATAGAAACTTGTGTGATTGTGGTAGGCCCCCCAATAGAACCATTACTTGTGAGGCAATAGTGTGAACTTTTATCGTTTTAACAATATCTACTCGCTGTGTACCAATAGTTATGATTGTGTACAGTAAGTGAACAATCATTTCATGTCGATAAAACTGTTTTGTCACTTGCAATTACCATCTTGTAGTCAAAACTAAGAACGCTTTTCCGTATCATGCACATTCTCAAAAAGTCAAAATTGCATGCATTGCATGGGCAGCAGACTGAACTGTCCTGTACCTTATCCTGTACACGGTGAATATACTGCGATCCCCAAGCCGCCTGCTAACCGTGGGTATTATGGTGGGGACCATAATACCCACGGTTAAACCAACGGTCCAACTTAGAGAGGGGTCTCTAAGTTGGAGGCTTTTGTTCAGCAGTAGACGTTTACTGGCTGATGATGTGTGACGTGTGTCACAAGTGGAGTTTGACAGCAACAAGTGACATTATAATAATAATCTAGCCCCCCTATTAATAAACGTAGAGTAGCCTCGGAATAGTTACACCGCCGTTTGTCTTTTTCGATCGAGTTCAAAATTTGAAAGAGAGAAAAATACAAAACACGGCGTAACTATTCCAAGACTACTCCACGCATATAGGTCGTTGACTCCACGTTTATTAATAAGGGGGTATGAGTTTTAGTAAGGATCCCTATTTTTTTTTAAATATATTATAACCTATGTCACCTGGGGATAGAGTAGCTTCCCAACAGTGAAAGAATTTTTCAAATCGGTTCAGTAGTTTCTGTGCCTATTCAATGCAAACAAACAATCAAATCTTTCCTCATTATAATATTAGTATAGATAGTATAGACTAGCTAACCCGACAGACGTTGTCCTGTCTTAGAACAGATTATTGACAACGCGCGATTTTTTTTTAACGCGGTTGGTGGCGTTTGACCACCAACTCGCCGTTAAAATCGTCGTTCAGTTTTCTAAAAATTTCCAATTTTCAGCGCAATTTTCTTAATTTTGCTTTCCGTAAGAACCTTCTACAAAGTATTACAAAACAAAACAAAAATGAATGAAATCGGTAAAGTCGTGCTCAAGTTATGGCGTGACCAAGGTAAATAGTTTTTTTTTTAAATATTTGGTAGATAAAAATTAAGTGCAGTTTTGATGACATTGCTTTAAACGGTGAAGGAAAACATAAGTAACATATTCCTATGGTTAAAGTATGGATACGCCACAAGCGCCACATTACTCAAATGATGTAATTTCAGTAGGAAAGTAGAACCAATATAAAATGTTACCTATCCATACAAGACATCTAGGAAGTTGTTAACAAATATTTCAACTGCTACCGGCAACATTATTATTAGTGAACATTATAATTAACTGCAAGTATCAAGAGGTATAAGAGTTATTCAACTTGGTTCAGTTACGCTTGTCTTGTTAAAAGTACTTTGTGTAACCCAATTCTCATACTTTTATCTTTCTTCTTTGTAGAACACTAGGTTTTCAGGGTTCCGTACAAAAAGGCTGTAAACGGGACACTATCACTAAGCCTAGAAAGCTGTCGCTGTCTGTCTTTCCTATATTTTAACGGCTGTATTTTTCGAACAGTAATAGAGATCCAGTTGAAATTTTCACATAATAAGTATGTAACGTTACGGCGGATTAACTAAGAAATTCAAAAAGTAAAAACTAAAAATTGTAAACTCCTTGCTAAGAGCCGTCTTGCAGTTTTTGATGAAACTGGATTTTTGGCGTTCTTATTATATTATCAAATAGAAAGAATATCCACATAAAATGAAATTTCTGTAATAAATTGATTTGAACTGTATTTTTTAAATAAAAATACCGACTTCAAGTTTTGGAATAACTCATGTCAACTAACTACTTTCAATTTACAATAGTTCTTAGTAAAACCCTCGGAGGCAAAGTTTGAGAGTTGATCTTTTTAGTTAAACTATTGACATAAAATAAATTGTTTTAATGTTATGATTTACTTGTTTTATATTCGTCTTGGCAATTACGGCTTTATTTTTTCGTTTTATGCCCGACCATATAGATACCTAAAATTGAGCGATGCATTTTGAAATTCAACAGAAAGACATTTTGGGGAAGGACGTTAAATGTCATAATAAGTATTATGTACTGGCATGAAATTTTCATACCCTGCAGATCTGCGGAAGAAAGGAGCGGTAAAACTGGACGGTGTGGGTTTTCCAGCAGTGTGTGGTTTTAATTGAAGATGGCCTAGACCTTTGAGGGTGTCGGGATGTGCTGTAGTTGAATTTTGACGCAGAAATAAGATGGAAAAGCTCAAGACCATATTTTATTTACAGGAAACGACGTACTAATCTGAAATAAGTCTTGTACTTATCATAAACAACTTTTACTATGAGAATCTCGAAAAAATATCAGCTGTTCCATACATTATGTCAAGTGTGAATTAAATTTTTCCATGAAACAGTTAATAATTTTACTATAACAGGGTTGGTCCCAAAGTAGAAGTTTTCTTTCATAATGTCCAAAAATCCTTCAAACCTCAGCGGCAAGAGGCCTCCTAGACCCAAGCCATGTTGGCTACCAGTGCATGACGCCTTATCTGATCTTGTAATGCCCCAAATACTGTTTTTAACTACTTGCTTACCATTGCCAGCCCTTGCGTAATTCGGGCCATTAAATTAATATCGAAAGGTTTTTTTATAGAGTAAAAGGTTGTTAAGTGGGATTGCGAAAGCTTCGTTAGCAACTGATCACTTTATTTGGCAAATCAAGGCTTTTTTACAAGCTTTTATTTCACATGCAATGTTTGTATGTTTTTTAAACGAATTAGAATGTATTGTAAGTGCGTCTGTAATGTGAACCATACGTCAAGGTTTCCGTTTTAGGAATCCTGAATAAAAGGGGCTAAATTCAACATATTTCAAAAACAATGGCAATATGCTAGCCATGTCTGCAGAAGAACTGATAGCCGGATTCTAGAGTATAGTGCGTATTGGCAAACGTTATATATTATACTAGTAGGCCGCCCCTGCTTCGCACGGGTGAAGCCGGGATATATAGCCTATGTCAACCGGGGATAGTGCAGCATCCCAACAGTGAAAGAACTTTTCAAATCGGTTCAGTAGTTTCGGAGCCTATTCAATGCAAACAAATAAACAAACAATCAAATCTTTCCTCTTTATAATATTAGTATAGATATAGATTATAACTAGGGCGCCTTGTGGCCGGTGAAGCGAATACCAGCAGAACGTTTTGGAGTTTGCTGGTGGCAAGTGGATACATAAAGCAGATAATGGTTTCTCCATCAGGTGGGTTACCATAATCTTTTACTTATTTACCATTGACTTTTGTTTTGCTCTCTCATTAGCCGAGAGAAAAAGAAAAACCCACCAGGGCCACTATAAAATGTTGCGCATCCTTTTTATGCGTGCGTAAGGGTGACAAAGCTAGAAGATGAATGCGTCTGTCTCGTTCTCTCACTACATTACTTAAATGGCAATTAGAATAATAATATGAAAAAAACTAATTGTCAAGAACTTAATTCTAGATTACGAGAAAAAACTAAAAACGCGTTTAGAAGACCTGTTTTGCCGAATTGTTTTCACCAATCATGTTCCTGAAATGACATCAATTCTATTTATAATTACCAAAATATAAATTTGGTACTGTTTGCCATAACAACACAAATTGACGCAACGCAACTCAAATTGACGATTATGTCAACACCTAAATTACTAATAAAAAAAACTTTTAAAAACAAACTTTTTCTTTTTTCTTATTCTTCTCAGCAAAACCTTTCTTTCGTGGGAGTGTAAAAAGTAGCTAGTCTGCCATCTTTGGGGGTACCCATTTTTATTTTATAAATAATAGGCTTGCGTTTGACCACCATCACGCCTGATGTTAAGCGATGATGCGGTCTACGTTGGAACACGCTTGCCTAGAAGGAACCGATTCACTCGTGATTTGAAGACACCCAGATTGTAACCATCGGGGAACACCCATTCAGGCAGCGAATTCCACAGACTAGCAGTTCGCATAATAAATGTGGAATCAAAGCGCTTTGTACGGGTTCTCGGAATAGATTTAGAATGACGTCATTTAGCTAACTAACCATGCATTGTCAGCCAAACTTAAAAGGTGTTATCAAAAAGTTTTTACTCAAATCATTTATGTACTCCTTGGTCGCGTGTTTATCTTTTACGTGTGAGCACACACACAACACTTACAAGCTAATATGAGTAGAAATAGTTTATTTCGGTCATGCATTAATTTTATTGTCTTCTCTACACTTTACGAGCGTGTTGTTTCTCGACTTCGTATGACATCATTTCTTGGCCTTGGTTTTCTTAATTGCATTTATTCGCACTTTCGTTTCTTCTAAAAGTTATTTTTTAGGTCAGTATGTGCCTTATTATACTCTTTTCTAATACGTTATTTTTTACTGTACTGCTTTGGGCAAGCCTGAAGTTTACCATCAGGCAAGCAACATGCTCGTCTAGTTGCTTAGTTGTATTAAAAAACATCCTCAAATATTGGTTCATTACTTCCCTGGTGATAACGTGAATTAGTGGAAATACTGCTTTAGTACCACTACTTGATTTCTTTCTATCCCTTTTTTATTATTTATTTTTCTATTTCTACTTTTTCTTTCTTTTTAACTTCACAAACCTTGGCAACAATTTAGCATTGGTGGACTTGCGTTAAATGTGCCTCGGCTTTGCTTCAGTCCATATTGCACGTTGGTTCATCAAACTTTTATTTTGTCTGCCGCATAGCTAGTATTCCATAAGGCCAACGGTTAAGGACCACGTCTCAGTACCATATGTCATCACAGGTAACACACACTGGTCAAAGACCCTTGTCTTGAAGCACTGACCGCTCGAAGAACCGATAACCGATGGGGAAGAAATGTTCTGGAGTGGAGACCACGAGCCGGAAAACGCAGCGTAGATAGGCCTCCCACTAGGTGGACCGACGACATTGTGAGAGTCGCGGGCATCCAGTAGATGCAAATGGCAGGCTGTCGTTCAGTATGGAAGGTAAAGGGGGAGGCCTATATTCAGCAGTGGACGTCTTCATGCTGATGACGATGATAGCTAATATTTTATTTCTAAGGCCTTTGAAAAACAATGTTTCCTAAAGTAAAGATCAGATGTTCGTACCTACCTTTATCTATTCAGCTATGACAAAGCTACTTTAAGCAGCTAAAGCTACCATAAGCAGCAAATAAAGCTACTATAGGCAGTTCTTGTAACGTTGAGTAGGACGCCTTGCGGCCAGGTGGAGCGACGATCCGTTACAAGCGGACATGCAAGCGGTGGCATGAGGACGAGAAAAGGGTGCCTTGTGTCAGTCCTTACCTTAGGAGAAGCCTATTTTTCAGCAGTGAACTAACATTAAATATGTTATACGTAACTACCCCAAGATCTTGCACAAACTGCTTTTTCTTCCGCGGTCCTGCAAGGTGTGGAACGTCCTTCCCCAATGTATACTCGCCGAGATTTAAGGGTCCTGTCACATTTTTTGACGAAAAAAACATCGAAAAGTGGATTTTTGGTATAATATTTCTTTCACTAATAAAATCTGTAGAAATATCACTTGCTGTATTAAATTGATTTGTATTTTTTATTGAATGTAGCTTCCGATTTTGGTAACAACATATCCATTTGTTAGCTCCAATTTACAAAAGTAGTTTTTCGTAAAACTTTAGAAGGGAAAGTTTGAGAATGGATTTCGTTAAATTACTGTCATAAAATAAACATTTTTACGTTATGGTTCACTTATTCATCTTGAAAATTACATCTTTATTTTTTAGTTTTACGCCCGAAAAAACAAACACCTAAAATTGAACGATTCATTTTGTAAGAAGCGTTTCAAAAAAGGTGTCTAAAATTACCGCTCCGGGCTAGCAAAGCAACGACAACACTGCGATCCAAATGTTCAAGGCCACTACCAGTTGGCAGCGTACCCAGCATGCTGGCGGCATTGCCCGTTTAAATGTTAAATAGCCCGATGATGTGACACATAAACAGCAGGTACACTTGATGTTCATTTGGTGACATAACACCAAAATAAACCATAGCATGTGTTGTGCCAATTTACTTTCTTATTTGCTCTGACGAAAGTACCACAACTAATGCTACCACATGTATCACTGCATTATCTGGTGTCATATAGTAGTTATAATCATTATACAATTTGTATAAGTCCACTTTCTATTTGCGCTTGTTTTTTTTTTTTTATCAAGATTAAATATTTCCTCGTATTTAATTTCTCATCGGCAAAACGAAGGTGAAAGATGTATGATAAAACTCAGAGTCACACAGCGGGCAATGGAGAGAGCTATGCTCGGTCTTTTTTTGCGCGATAAAATCCGGAACGTGGATATTCGCCAAAAAACCAGAGTCACCGACATAGCTGTTAAAATTTGCAAGTTGAAATGGCAATGGACAAGCCACATTGCACGAAGAACCGATAACCGATAGGGATGAAAGGTTCTTGAGTGGAGACCACAAACCGGAAGACGCAGCGTAGGTAGGCCTCCCACTAGATGGACCGACGACATTGTGAGAGTCGCGGGCATCCAGTGGATGCAGATTGCAGGCTGTCGTTCAGTGTGGATGTTAAAGGGGGAGGCCTATATGTTCAGCACTGGACGTGTTCTGGCTGATGATGATGATTTGATTTTTTCTTCTAGGGTGCCACTGCAACTAGGCAATATTTATTTGACATGTTTTTAAATTAATTAAAATAACTTAATTGTTGACGGACGGACCCGGGTATGTCCCAAAACTGTGACCAGAACCACCGGAGGACGGGCAGCAGCGTCCTGTTAGTACTCGGTGAACGCACTCCGATCCCCAAGCCACTTGCCAAGCGTGGGGATTATGGCAACACTGCTCTCTAAGAGTGAGGCCTTGTTCAGCAGTGGACATTTAATGGCTGATGATGATGAACTTGATTGTTTGAGTATAATATCTGAAGTATTTGACTACTACTAAGGCACTAGATTTTTACTGTAATTTTTTAATTAATTTTTTACCCTTTTTGTCACCTCCTAAATATATAGCTGTATCGGGGTACCACATACTAGGTTAACCACTACAGGGGTAAAGACAGGTTATACGAATAGGATTTTACCTACTAAAACCTCCGGTGGCATGCCTATATGCATGACGGAGGGACCGGGATTTCCATAATAATACATCCGAGGCAGGCCTTCCGGAATATGATATAGTCGTTTCATTTCCCCTTTTTATCTCTACAAGAGCGTGGATTACACCATACAGTTTTCCCTGGACTCGCTTAAATGCCTAATATGTGAGAATACAACCTCATTTAATGGTTACTCAATGGAACTCTTTATATTGACTAGTGCCAATCTATGAGATGTCGATTTGGTGTCAATTGTGTAAAATGTATTCACAAAATAATATCTGAAATATTTAATTAAATCCTGAAAATAATATGAGTGTATTTGTATCAGTTATATAATAATCTTACCCCAACATAAGGTTATGGGCAATTTAAAGAAGTAAGGTGAGAAAATATTACCTCGATATAAATACCTTGAATAGAATGTATACAAACGTCAATATTTTGCCAATATTAAAAGGCGAGAATTACTCCAACTGGAAGTTTAGAGTAAAATCATTACTTGAAGAAAAACAGGTTTTACAGATATTAGAGTATGAAAATAAAGATATCCAAAATGACCAAAAATTAAAATTAGAGGATTCAAAAGCAAAATCTATAATAATTCAATGTATAACCGATAAACATTTATCAATCATACAAGATTGCCAAAATGCAAAACAAATGTTTGAAAAACTTGATTCAGTATTTCAACGGAAAAGTGTTTTTACTAAACTAACGCTTAAAAGAAAGCTATTAAGCTTAAAACTAAAAAGAAACGAAAAATTAGACGATCATTTTCAAAGTTTCGAAAAAATTGTTTCCGAATTAGAGAACATTGATAAAAAGTTAGACGATTCTGACAAGATCTGTCATCTACTACTATCTCTTAACGAAGATTACGAAAATGTCATAACGGCCATTGAAACAATAAACACTGACATAACTCTTGAATTTGTCAAATCAAGATTACTTGACGAAGAAATGAAAATAAAAAACAAAAATACGAACGAAATGCAACAAAATATATTTAAAGCTTCAAGCTCAAGAGCAACTAATAATTTGAATTATAATAATAACACAAGATCAAACTTCAATAATAATAATTATACAAGATCGAGACGACCTATGAGAGGACGAGGTTCTCGAAATAGAGGTTATTCCAGAAGTACTAAAGATGAATTACAAGGATACATAGCTTTGACTGCATCAGCTGAAAAAGATAACAAATTTATTCTAGACAGCGGAGCAACAAACCACATGGTTACCGCAAAACTTGAAAAATATATGTCAAATATAGAAAATTTAGATGAACCAATAACTGTCACAATTGCAGATGGTAAAGGACTAATTGCAAATAAAAAAGGAACAATAAAAGGATATTGTAATAATATAAAAATTGATTTCGAAGCGATTATTGTTGAAAACATAACACATAATTTATTATCAGTGGAAAAAATAACAAAGAAAGGCTATACCGTACTATTCAACAATAACGGAGTGAATATGAGACGAGGAAAAACAAATTTTCCTGGTAAAAAAGAACAAAACTTATATACTATGGAAATAGATATCATACCACCAAGAGATGAGTATGCAAATGTCACCAAAGAAAAGGAAGACGATGTATGGCATAAAAGGCTAGGCCATCTCAACAGAAAAGGACTAAGAATACTTGGACTACCAGCTTCAGAAAAAAGATGTGAAAGTTGTATAGAAGGGAAAAGTACAAGAAGAACCTTTATATCAAACAAAAGAGAAAGCAAGGACATAGGAGATCTTCTGCACTCAGACTTGTGTGGACCTATCCACCCAACGTCAATTAATGGCGATTGCTATTTTCAAGTTCTGATAGATGATTATTCCCATTTCGTTATAATTTATCTATTAAAAAACAAAAACGAAGCAGAACATAATATTTTAAAACATATACAGCTTATTAAAGCACAGTTCGGACTAAAAACAAAGCGGATAAGATTAGATAATGGTGGCGAATTCACATCAAAAAGATTTAAAGAGAATTGCCAACAAAAAGGTATAATTTTAGAATATACAAGTCCGTACACGCCACAGCAAAATGGCACATCTGAAAGGATGAACAGAACAATACTAGATAAAGTTAGAGTAAAGTTTGCAGAAACAAAATTACCGAGAGAATTGTGGAGCGAAGCAATTTGCGCATCAGCTTTCGAGCTAAACCGCAGTCCAACAAAGGCATTATATGGTCAAACACCAGCTTCTATATGGTATGGGTGTACAGACTTATCAAGACTGCGAATATTTGGTTCCAAAGCATGGATGGTTACAATACCGAAACCAAGCAAGCTACAACCAAGAGCCAAACCAATGATAATGGTTGGATATACTGGCTCAGGATATAAATTGTGGGATTACGAAAGTAATAAAATACAAATATCAACGGATGTTATATTTGATGAATCGAATATATTTTACGAACCAGAAAAGAAGAAAGAGATAAACAATACTAATGAAAATATTATAGTATTTAATGAAGAAGAAGAAGAGTCAAATAGACCACAAAGACAAGAAAGAAGGCAAATAAGAACAAGTTCAAATGAACAAACAGAACAAGATGATTTAAATGAATCTAACTACATGACTGATGAAGACGATAGTGACGATATTATCGAACATGAAGATAATGTTATTAATAATCAAATAACTACAAGATCAGGTCGAAATATAAATCAACCTAAACATTTAAATGATTATCAGCTATATACTGCATATTGTTTAATTATAAATGAAGATAAAGACCCAACTTCGTACAAAGAGGCTGCGAATGATAAAAAGTGGTCAGAAGCTATAAGAAAAGAAATTAACTCATTAGAAAAATTAAAGACATGGTCAGAACCTATAGATTTACCAAAAGGAAAGAAAGCTATTGATACAAAGTGGATATTTAAAACCAAAGAGAATGGATTAAAGAAAGCAAGATTAGTTGCTAGAGGATTTCAAGTACAAGAAGAAGATTATTTTAGCACAAACTATTCCCCTGTAGCTAGAATGAGCACAGTAAGAATGTTTTTGGCACAAGCGGTACAACAAAATTATAAAATTCACCAAATGGATGTACCGACAGCGTTCTTAAATGGTTATTTAAAAGATGACATCTACATCAAAGTACCACAAGGAGTTAAGGCAGATAAAAAGAAAGTACTTAAACTTAACAGAAGTCTATACGGATTAAAACAAAGTCCTAGATGCTGGAACGAACGACTAAATAATTTTATACTAAAATGTGGACTAGAAAGGTCGAAAAATGATTTTTGCTTATATTTCAACAAAAATGTTTGGATGTTAATATTTGTTGATGACATCTTGATAATGGGAAAGCCAGAAGAAACAGACAGAATTATGAAACTATTGCAAAACGAATTTGATACTAAAAACTTAGGAGAAGTTAAAAAGTTTCTTGGAATGGAAATAGAAAGGAAAGAAGGAATACTAAGTATAAGACAGTCAAAACAAATAGAGAAAATGTTGGAAAAATTTAACATGACTGAATGTAAAGAAAAGAATACACCGATGGAGAAAGGATTAAATATAGAAATAACAGAAAAAACAATAGAAGTTCCCTATAGAGAGTTAATAGGAAGTTTAATGTTTGTGAGCACAGTCTCAAGGCCAGATATATGCTATGCTGTATCTTACCTAAGTCAATTTTTGGACAAACCGAATGAAGAATGTTGGAAACATGGCAAACGAGTTTTACGCTACCTTAGTGCAACAAAAGATTATGCACTTCAGTATAAAAAGAGCGAACATACAAGCCTAAAAGTATATTCAGATGCAGATTGGGCAAACGATAAAAGAGATCGTAAGAGTATAAGCGGATGTATAGTGAAATACAACGAGAATGTCGTAGCATGGTTCTCTAGAAAGCAAAATTGTGTTGCATTGTCAACGGCGGAGGCCGAATATATAGCAGCATCACTGACAGCATGCGAAGGCATAAATTTAAATGGAATTTTAAAAGATTTTGGAATAAATCTAACGCCAATGCTGTATGTTGATAATAAAGGAGCTATTTTTATCTCAAAGGATTATGAAAACAGCAAAAGATCGAAACACATCGATATTCGATATCATCATATAAAAGATTTAATATGCACGAAGAAGATGACAATTTCGTACATACAAACAGAAAACAATTTAGCTGATATGTTAACGAAATCTTTAGCGATTCCAAGACACAAAATGCTGCGAGAACAATGCAGAGTATTACTGTAATGGATATTGGACACGGTCAATTGAGTTTTTATCTAGGAGGAGTGAGTGTTGATATTTAATTTATTTTACGATTTATATGTTACAATTATTTTCACATAAAAATCGAGGAGGAGTGTGAGAATACAACCTCATTTAATGGTTACTCAATGGAACTCTTTATATTGACTAGTGCCAATCTATGAGATGTCGATTTGGTGTCAATTGTGTAAAATGTATTCACAAAATAATATCTGAAATATTTAATTAAATCCTGAAAATAATATGAGTGTATTTGTATCAGTTATATAATAATCTTACCCCAACATAATATGCCTAAAATTATATTTTTTACACTTACTAGTCACTATAACAAGTGATTGTGGTGGTTAAGTTACTTGTACTTAAAAGAAGAAACATCTTTTTAAACTACGTAAGGTACATTATATTCTTATTTCTTTCCATATGTTATCTCAATGAAATTATTTTCAAAAATACTCGTAAGCTCGTTATGGTTCACAGGCTAGGTGTAACAACAGCTTTCCTAAATATTTTAGACACAAACCGTCTAAAAGAGATAAAGAAATCAAATAACAAACAAACATTTCACACGTTTAATCAGCCTCAATGCAAAGTACACGTACTTTGACAAGTTATATACATTACAATAACAAAGCAAGTATAAGCTAAACAAGTAATAACAATATTCTATAGCCAGACAAACCGCGCAACCATCCTGGTGCTATGCGGCCGCCGTCATCCAAACACAACCTTACAAACGTGAGCGAAATTTTGCTGATCGACACACACTAATAAAATAAAATACTAATGATCACATTTTGGAACTTATCCTACAAGGTACTGGTGTGACTACAAGCTATCTACAATTTAGTGCCATCCGTGGTGCTCCTGGTGACCGTAGTGCTCCTGGTGACCGTGGTGCTCGTGGTGACCGTGGTGTTCTTCCTCCTTCTTGATTACGAAAGGAACATGCACCTTCACGGGGTAAGGAACTTCTTTAACGAGGGGGAATGGCACTTCTTTGTAGACTGGGTAAGGCTTGTCGATTGGGACCTTCACTTCATAAGGCACTTTCCTCTCGACGGTGTAGGGAATCTTCTTGTACACATCGTAGGGTTTGGGAACTGGAACTTTCACGTGCACGGGGTAAGGCTTCTCGACCTCGACCTTGTAAGGTTTGTCGACAGGGACCTTGACTTCATAAGGCACCGGCTTATGCACGGTCACTGGGTAAGGTTTCTCGACATGGACTGGGTAGGGTTTGGGCACGTACACGTTGTAAGGCTTGTCGACAGGCACTTTCACTTCATAAGGCACCTTCTTGATGACTTCGTAAGGCTGGGGTACTTTAACTTCGTATTTGACTTCGTATGGGACTTTCTTCTCGACGGTGTAAGGCTGGGGGTAGGGGACCTTGACTTCATAAGGGACCTTCTTTTCGACGGTGTAGGGAGTGGGCACTTTAACTTTCACTTCGTAAGGCTTGTCGACCGGGACCTTTACTTCATAAGGTACCTTCTTTTCAACTGTGTATGGCTCGGGGACGTACACGGGGTATTTGACGTATTCCTTGACAGTGACAGGGACCTTCTTTTCGACGGTGTAAGGTTGGGGGTAGGGGACCTTGACTTCATAGGGGACTTTCTTCTCAACTGTGTAGGGAACGTGCTTTTCTACGGTGTAGGGGACAGGGACCTTCTTGATAACTTCGATGGTTTTGACGTGTTCGTGGTGATGATGGTGTCCATGGCCGTAGTCACCTCCGCTCTGGATGGGCTTCCATTCTCCGCCGCCACCGCCACCGCCGCTGGAGCCACCGAACTCATGTCCGCCATAGCTTACTTCTCCGCCAAAATCTTGTCCATGACCACCTCCTTGGCCGCCGAAGCTGTAGCTCTCATGTCCGCCTTGGCCGCCGAAGCTGTGGCTCTCATGTCCCCCTTGGCCACCGAAGCTGTGGCCTTCATCACCATCGCCGAAGCCTCCACCGTAGCCTCCGAGGTCGTGGATGCCTCGTTTGTCCTGTTTCTTTTCTTCGGCCGCGGCCTTTGGTGCGCCTTTCTCCTCCTTGGCAAAGGCCACCACGGCCAAAGCTGCCACTAAAACAACCTGCAGGCAAAAGAAAAACTATGTTATTATAATTTTACATAAAATATAGCTATCATTAGCTTACTTGGTCGGATAGGTGAGATTCTAGAGGGATATTATATTGTTGGTACTAACTGCGAAGTAAAATTCAATATTGAACAGAATTAAATTAAAGAGTCTATGAAAGTAAATCGTACGGATCCAAAACAAAATCTTTATTAGAATCAAGTGAGAGCAGGATGTGTTCCACTCTAATCCTAACAAATGCTGCTTTTAGTAAATGCACATAGAATATTGAATATAGAAAAGTAAAAGTGACGTGATTTAGTTTTGTAATAGTAGATTCAACTAAGTATGGTACATTTAGAATACAAATATGTTTCACTTTCTAAATCTCTTGTGGTATAATCAGCAGAATTTGCGCGTTACTATGGAAAGCCAGACATTTCAGGTTGTTTGTTAGTCGCTAATGTAACGCTAAAGTAAGGCTGAGGTGATCTATTTCAAAATCTAACGTGTCAAATTTTTCGGTTGTTGTTTTTTTGTAGCTTAGTGCCCTAAAATCTTCACATTGAAAAAGAAGCGCATTATATATGATTGTAGACTAAATGACCTGAAATACCACATTGAAGTTCAATGCTGAACTTTTTTCATGTATTTTATGACCAACATTTATGACTATGACTTTTTTTTATCATCTTAAACTTGAAATTTTCGACTACTAGAAAAATCTACTATACTTATCACTGGATAATGAACAAAATATCTGGACCCAATAAAAAAACATCAGTTTTTTGCATTGATAATTATCAGGTCCCATTGTAGAGTCTCATAAAGCTAAAAGGAAGAGCAAGTTGCCGTTTTCTTGCAATTGAATAATTCATCTGTTTGGTCAAATTGTTTTTTTTTTAGTTATTCTTTTGAATTGTTCAACTTTTTTCGCTAATTCCCTTAAGCATCATAAATTAATATATTCCTAACAATAAACCATTTTACGCGCTAGCTAACAATGTTACTTACTTTATAGACCGTATTTTATTAGTTTTCGTAACTATTTTAACTGGCAGTGTAATTTTTGGTTGCGCAAGCGCACCTAATGGTTCCGATATAATCCGCGCACGAGTCATGCCTTGTGCTAGATACACGTTATCTCTAATAAAATTAGGTAACTGTTTATTATGATTGAGTATTACAGCTGTTGCACTTCCTTGATGTCGATCTTAATAATCATTACTTACAAAATTGTTAACCGTAAAGGCGTAGAGATTTGAGTATTCACTCAAGCATTTGCTGTTTTATTTTCTACCGAATAAATAGAGCTATATCAAGCCGAACATTTTACCTTTCTAGCATTCAAATAAATTCCAGCAAAAATAAGTATACGTTCTTCTGAAAGATTTAATGGAAAGCTCACTTTGCTTGACTTCAACTGCGACTGACTGTTTGTAGATCTTCCCAAATAGGAAATGATCGATTCCTGAAAATTCTACTGGCTAAATATATATGACATCTGCAGCCAAAACTTATAAGAAAGAAATATTTGAAAGAAAACTTCAACATTGCGCTTAAACATTCGAAACAATTTTTGTTGATTAGCGAGAATCTTAGGCGATAATGCTTTCTAGAATAGGGTTGCCCGGCAATAACTTCTACAGAAGACGCTATCATAGGTCGTTTTTTTAAAAGTTTTTTTAAATATTTGCATAATGTCATATTTCATAATAGACAAAATTTCCTTGACAAGAAGTAAGAAAAGTAAACTAACTCCACTTTGACAAAATCTAATCATTATCATTATCACAAGCAAATCTAGTGTAAGCATTTCCCTGAATTTAACATTCGCGAAAATACTCATTACAACTAAATTATTTGATACTAGCTGCGACCTGCGGTTTCACCCGCGTAGTGATGAAAAATGGTGATGATGATGATGATGAAAACTAGCCTATGCCACTTTCCGGCTCTTGAACTATACCCATGCTAAAAATCAGGTCACTCCGTTGCTCTGTTGGTGCGTGAAAGAGGAACAAACAAACCAACAAACTTTTCGCATTTATAATATTAAAAGTATGATATCTGCTGATCATAACTTACAATGTTGTTAATAGTTTGAGTTACGTTGACCTAAGCTATAATATTAGTAATGACCATTCCGCCCATCTTTGTACAAGTTATATAACATAGTTAGCATAAACAAAAAATGCCTAAAGAATACTTTGTTAGCATAATGAATGTGTGAATACTTTTTAATTTTAAAACAAAATTAATGATATGCTTGCATTGCGTATGCGCACAAAGTGTAGGTTTCCAAAATATGTTTGGAAATGTGACTTTTTAGTTAATGTGTTAACTAAGTGTGTCGAATAAGTGTTAAAGCTAGTATGTAATGCAATCGTTAAAAATCTGGTCAATCATAATGTTTGTAATGATGACTGACAAACAAACAGATGCTGACATTTTCGTGTGTGTATATACACTAAGATGTCACGTATGTTTGTCCGTAGTCTTCACGTTGGCTTGAATTGTGTTAGAATATTTATTTGAGTAATAGAAATAGGAGTTCTCACTGAATTAAGATCACTTAATATTTATGTTAACTGCGTTAGCAAAATTAAAATTGGCTACAACACAATACAACATACAAAATGAACCTATTTTATTTCAATTTAGTCTAAATCATCTAAAATACTAGTATTTGAGACTTGCAAGTGCTGCTGTTTTTTCGCGATATTAAATTTTACCAACACTTTGTTTCATATTTTCCTGTAAAAAGTAGCCTATGCCTGTCTTTGTGATGAACTTTTCTCCCTCGTAAATTTTTAGTATTCACAGTATTATAACATTACGCAAATACGCAGATTTTTTCCGAGGTCAGTGTTATCATTTAACATTAAAAAAAACAACGATTTTTATTATAATTATGTAGAGATCTCTTTAGATCCCTCTGATCTTTGCGTTTCTTCTATAGTTTACGTGCTTTTTAATGCATTTTAGTAGGCATTACAAGTTCTGTCGCACACTTAAAAGAAAGTAAAACTCGGATTTACATAAATATCTAATTCAGTCTCTCGTAGTCACTGTCTGTTTCGACACAAGTGTCTATACTCTGAGCTAAGTACAGGGGCTTTACGGCTACCTGTTTTAAGCGATTCTGTTTAGGTGATGAGAAAATTTGCGCAACCGCAAACCGTATCTAGGTGCTTTAAGGTTCACATTCGCGTGATTTTTCTAACGGTGCCGTTTCACCGCTAAATCAAGCTCGCTTTAAGAGTTAGCCGTAAGGCCCCTGATAAGTATTCTAAGCACAACCGGTTTAGATCATTGACACTAGAAACATTTAGCTTAAGGAAGCTTACCGATTTCTCTGGGAAGTGAACATAACCTGATTCTAATAGCTGGGAGTTGAGGTCTATATTAGTTTAATGCTAACTTGTCATTTTTGTTACGTGTGGTTACGTTTTGATAAGTGAGCGGTTCGCTGCGGTTATTTAAGTTGGCGTTTTACTGTGGTTTGGTTTGCACAGATACCCAACGCATGTTAAGTTTTGAGCTAAAGACTCTTTCGTTGTCGGAACTCTTAAGGTACCGCTTACTTATTTTATTTTTTACATTGGATCTGTCTTTCCATACGACATAAAAAAATAACTCAATTCAACAGTTTTTTTTTTTGTGTAAATTTAAAATCACGTCTGAGGGTTGAAAATTAAATGAGGAATCCCGTTTATTAAACTTTACATAGAGTAATTTTAGTTTTGTTGAAAAAAATATTATTAACTTTTTTTTTTCAGTACAAACAAACAAAATGCAAGTGTGCAAATGTTTTTTTTTTTCTCTTTGTATGTATACTACAAACTTTGAACTCTTTCTACTTTGTATGTGTAACTTTTATTTATTGGCATTCAAATCGCAAGAGATCTTTGACCTAACCTTTCGCAGTGTCAAGTTTTCCGTCTAACACCCATCATTGCACCTCCATCGTAAACCGCATCATCACTTAACTATGGCCATGTGGCAGTCAAACAAAAGCCTATTTATTATACAATTAAAATCTTATAGTAAAAGTAATTAGTAGTATAATTAAAGGGTCGGCAACGTAGTTGTGATACCTTTGGTGTTACAATCCATAAGCGACGGTGACTGCTTACCATCAGGCAACCATCTGCTTGTTTGCCACCTACTGCAGTATTCATCATCATCATCATCAGCCAGAAGACGTCCACTACTGAACATAGGCCTCCCCTTACATAGGTATCTAGTATTGTCCGTGTTAAAAACTTCCTAATCCATGTCACAAGCCACATACCAAAGAAAACGGTGTACTATTGACATACTCATACTCATCACTAATCACTGCAGTGATTACACAACACGTCGATTGCAGTGATCTATCACGGCATCCGTCAAGCCCAATTGGTGATAGCGTAAGACTGCACCAGACCGGTTCAAAGAAAACTAGTTTTGTATCGGTGAAATGCTAATCTATGTCAAGATATGTTGATATTATGCATCACTCTGGATGTTTCTGGTTTAAAATATTGATTGGATTGATACTTTTTATTGTTTTTGCAATGCCCTGAAGTTTTACACGCACAAGAGAATGCACTGGGTGTCTTCAAGTCGAGAGTGAATCGGTTTCTTCTAGGCGAGCGTGCTCCATCGTAGACTGCATCATCGTTTAACATCGGGCGAGTTGACGGCCAGGCTTGTCTATTTATAATAAAAAAAAGAGATACCATTTTGGGAAAAAAATTACCTACTCTATTTCAGTTTATTTTATTCTTTAATGTCTAGATATATATACTAAGCTCTTCTTTGCTGGAAATCAAAGCTTTCAGCAAGGCTTTAGCAATAAGCCTAATTTTTACAGGAGTTTTTTAAGTCTTTCTGTACTGCTTAAAAAAAGAATAGGTATATCATTGATATAATACGTAATATAGGAAAACTTTGAGGTATATAATAATTTATTGCACTTTATAAAATTCACATACAAATCTTAGACAGCATGACCCGAATTGGGTATGGCAAAAAGTGATTAGGTATTAAATTAGTTAGATTTTGAAAATAGGCTTGCGTTTGACCGCCACCTCCCCTGATGTTAAGCTATGATATGGCCTATGATGGAATACGCTAGAAAATATCGAAAAATCATGTTTTTTTTATAGGATACCAAAACAAAACACGAGGCGCAGCTAATAAAACATAAATTACTCATCACCAGAGTATATCGTAGTTTTGTTAGAGATAACCATCGTAATTAGTTGCATTAGTCGTTACTAAAGCGAGCCATTAAAGTCGTTAAATTTGATGAATGATACCGAAAACAATGCACAGATTATTATGGAGCAAATTGAAAACGAAAGGAGAGCGAAATCGAAACCTTGAGAAATGTAGAGCAAAAGAATTCAACGCGCACCGTGAATGTGTGGAACACACGAGACTGAAGATTGAGTAAAAATTGTTATAACAATGTTCTTTAAATTGTTTATCGACTTTAAAATTATAAATAGCTAACGTTTCTGTCTTTGTATGTTTTTACACGGTAATCTGTGGAACTACTGATGTAACGCTGAAAATTCTTTCATAGATAAAAAAAAAACATAATTCCAAAATAAAACTACATCATAAATAGTGACGTATTATTGAATAGATCTTCTAAAACGAAAGTAAAGTATATAATTTTGATCAGGTGTACCGTTTGCAAAATATGAACTCCCAAAAACATCGTTGTAGGATTTTTTAAAGAACGAAAATAGTCTATTCGATTTCCTTGAAAACTAAAAAAAAAAATTTACCATCCCTTCATTCATCTGTCACAAACAGACATCATTTTTCCTTCCTCTTATGAAGATTTTGGCGGTAAACGTCTTGTGCATATACCAGTGTCATGTATTAAAAAAAAATCAAGTTTAATTAGATATCCGCCACAGTCAGAGTCAAGCAAAGAAAGTCACTTCTTTATCTATATGTTATAATTCATTTGGAAATTTAGTCAATATTTAACGGCCATTGTATTAGGGCCATGTGGATTACCATAGTTTAAAACATTCTTATACTAACCTTACATTGACGTTTGTCTTGCTCTCTCATTAGCCAAGAGAGCGAGGTTATTATAAGAATGTTTTTGAGATTATGGTAACGCACCAGATATGTATACTGCTATGTTGGACTTTGGTTCGATACATTTGTAACAAAAATAAGTAGAGTCTCGATAATGAAAGTTGAGATTGAAAGCGCCCACCAAATTTAAAAAAATCCGCATTGCGAACCCGAATTTAATATGAAATGCAAACATTACTGTGTCCTGACTGTGTTACAATAAAAATTAATAACTTACAAGTATCAAGTGAGATGATTCCAGGCATTTCATACTAATTTTTAGGGTTTTTATGCTGATATATTAAAATTTGGCGGGCATTTTCAGTCTCAACTTTCATAAGCCAGACTCTAAGTATTAGTTTGACGTACAAATAGCATAAAATTAAACTAAACACCGTACAATTTCCTTTGCTTTCGCAATGAAAGTGAAAAGAAAATAACATTAGGTTCCAGATGAACGAGGAAACGCTGTGGGAACCATTAATTACGTAGTTACGTAAAGTATAAGTACCTATAATTATTATGAGGCATAATTATTATAAATACGGCTATGAATTATAAATTTGACGAGATTTGCCTCATTATGGCAAATTTAAGCACGTTATTAGATGAAAAGTAAGAGGTATAAATGTTGTTATATTCCGTTCGATTTGCGAAAGTGCACCTTTTTTATTGAAATCGCTTAGTGCAATGCAGACTTGAGATAATATGCTGATATGTACAGATAATTTATGCTAATTCTCCGTACGGGTATACGCACCCTAAGATTAATTGGTTAATCACGACTAGAATATTGCACATTGCACAATTCTGTTAACTATTAAAAGAAAATATACAGTTATGATTTCCACTTGAATCCATTATTGGTCCACAGAATACTGAGTCTGTACCATTTGAACCCTCTAAAAACATATGAAAATCGTAAAAACTAATGGGAATCTTAAAAACAAATGAAATCTTAAAAACTATGAAAATCGAAAAAAAAAAACACTGTTATAATAACAAATGAATGTCATTAAAACAAATGGAAACCGTAAAACCAAAAGAAAATCGCAAAAGAAATGGAAACCACGTCTTCTAAAAGTAAAAGCACGTCTTCTTGGCATACAAACAAAGACTGGGCTTAATTTTCTATGTGAGCAGACGTTTGATTTGAACATGGAATAGTTAACCCATAAAGCCCTTAGAAACTAGTCTGTAAGTTCAATAAATAAGCTTTACAAACAGCTTTCAGAAGGTAGACAAGAGTTTTCGTGCTTATTCTAATCACTCAGTACAATTCATGACTTTTAAATAGCACAAAGCTTGTTAAAAGTTCTGTTGCACTTCCATATTTTAGTCAAATATAATATGTACCGGAAATACGTTTCACTTCCCTACTAAATATTAGATCTATGACTTTCTTGAAAGTACTTCCACTACTGCCAACTGAAATTTTAAGTTATTTTTTTAATCAATTAATTGTAGATAATATTAATATTTAATTCGTTACTTTAGTTTATAGTTTGTTTTTATAATAATATTGTATTAGTTTGTATTATATTTTTCTAGTAATAAAGTTTAATGTCTTATCTGTGGGTAGATAATTGTGAATAAAAAAGTGTCATTTTTATTTATTTATAGTTAATCAGCATAAAACTTATGTTTTGATTATAATTTTATGATAATTTATTCATAGGGTTTAATGTAGAATTTTTATAGCTAGTGCGCACAATAAATAGTCTCTATTGATTTATGTCTATTGACTATTATGAAAATCTGCTGATTAGATGTTATTTTTTTATTATTAAATTATAATTTTTTAACCTCGGCTCACGATTATTATGTAATAGTTGTGAGAAAAGATTAAATTTTTTGATAACTTTTTTAACAGTAGATATTTAGTATTTTAGTTATTGTTACAGTACAAGTGGAGCATCTCTGCCTTAACACTTTAACATATTTAAGCGTATTTTTATAGAATTAGAAGAGAACACTCATAAGAAAACATAGCTAGATATATTTTAACGGAAAATCTGACATATTTTTGTCGGCATGATCGGACGTCATAAAACAAAACACAATAAAATTCAAAAATATTGAACGCACTTTTGTTTTACAAAATAGAGATGCTCCACTTCGCACTTTCAGAAACTAACAATTGATTTGGATCCGCACGTTTTCGAAAATCGAATACACTTTTTCCGACACATCACTGCACTTGTCACGTTTTTTTAACTCACCAAGAACTTCATGTTGCTCTGCGTCTTCGTCCGTAGCCGAAGACAGGTTGTGTGGCCAGTGAGTGCCTCCATCATCATATATACCGTCCCTCCCACTTTCAATAACATACAACTTAAGCTCAAGAAGGGTAACCGTAGGCTCGATAATGATTCGAATTGTAACATGTATTTTTTTATTTCGAATTTGGCACAAGCAAGTGGGCATCTAGGTTTTCACACTATTCATTACAAGTTTATGTAAAAATTCGCTTATGAAAAATTATAAAGCCCGATGCGATGATGTTTTTAATATGATTATATTAGTTTCACTATATATAGTAGGGCCAATTTAATTGATCACATTTAACATCTGTCAGTCTTAGCAAAATGGTGTCAAAGTAAATCGTAAAGTTGCTTTCTTTTTGTCATTATTAGAAGCCCGTAGATAGCCCGTTGGTCCAGTAGTTAGCCTGTTGATCCAGTTTGTAGTGAACCTGCCTTCTGAGCTTGGGGGTGTAGGTTCGATTCCCACCTAGGACAAACATTTATGTGATGAACAATTGTGTTTGTTCTATATCTGGTTGTTAATATCTATTTAAGTATGTATTTAAAATTATATATGCATGTAGTCTCTGGCAGCCATAATTATCACAAGCTTTGCTTAGTTTGGGGTCAGATGACCGTGTGTGCAAAAATGTCCCGAATATTTATTTATTATTTATTTACAATAAATGTGTATTTTTGAATGAAAAAACTTAAGCAATTGTGCAGTTCTAACTGTAAAAAATTAATCATATTGTTAGAAGGTTACGTTGTCAAATTTTTATGAAGTGTCAATCGTGATATATTAAATTGGCCCTACTGTAGTAACTAACTACTTTTGTAAACAAATAAACCTTTACAAACTATTTTACCAACTAGCTACTAACTTTACTAGCTATTTGTATTTAACTTGCCTTGTTATTTTATGGGTCAAATCTTGCAACTGAATTTTAAGACAGTTAACCCCAACCGATTAAGCTGAAATCATGCTTACACATTTAGTTTGGATACCAATGCATGCTTAACTAAATGACGTCATTCTAAATCCAATATGGTGGACTCCCAAAGATAGCGGACCAGTTATTTTTCATGCACCCCCATGATAATATGGATATCAAAAGAAATCGTTTGCTGAGAAGAATACGAAAAATAATATGACAGCACATTTCATTCAATATGATGGGTACGTCCGTTGTTATCTCACATTTTTATCTCATTAAAAATAAAATAATTATTTAGTTCGCTTTTAACTCACAGGATCGTCCGGTGTTATCTCACAAGGAGTACTGTTGTTCCAAGACGGTGGACAAAATTGTCTTATCTATCATCAGGATTTTATGACTGTCAATTGAAAGAGTTACCTAAGAAAAATACAAAAAAAATATATCGAAAGAGCTTTTTTTTATTTATAAATGTTTAATTAATAATTTATTTATTTTTTATGTCTCGTTTGGTTTGTTTTTACGAGTCACATAAGCGTTTTTCCTTTTTAATCTACTTTAAAAAAGGAGGTGGTTCTATTTTGTTAATGTTTGTAACGTCATTTATAGACCGATTTAGATTTTTTTTATTCAAAAAGGCCGGTTGCAAGCGGCCTGCATCCTGCGCATTTTCCTGCGGTCTCTTTTAGGTCGTCTGTCCATCTTGTGGGTGGAGGTCCTTCGTGGTATCCATTTGAGAATTTTTCGGCCCCATCGGCCATCTGTTCATTATTATAGTTTAATAATCATCAATTTAAAAACCGACTTTAGAATTAGTAAAATACGCAATTTCGTTAACTTGAATGAAAATGGTGTCGATTCTGTCATACCACTCACTAAAGTAAACCAATCTAACAGGACTAAAATGATCTGGCTCTTTTCATTTTAATATGTGAGAGAAGGATGGCAACAATTTTAGAGCTTTCAAATTTAATGTAGTTTAGTTTAGTTCAGAATCGATGCCAATAATTATGTCATACATTTAAACGAATTTTAAACTATATTTTTTTTGTTGGGTATTTTGATTTAAAAACCAAAGTGCTGAACCAATTTTTTCAGATGGAATTTCTATGGGACCATCTGAAAGTATATTTCAAAAGAATTTTCTAAACCACTTTGTACATGACAGAGATATGAGGTAACAAACTTAAAAAAAATATAATAATTGAGAACCCTCTTTTTTGAAGTCGGTAAAAAAAGGCGTGAGAAGAATCAAATTTACACACTCAAGGGTATTAAAAAGTAGTGGTTTAACATGGGTGCAGTTTGAACAGGTTTATTACATCCTCGCAGAAAGGTTGAGAAGTGACAGGATTGCATTATGCCCCGTTCACATTACGGACGTAGGTGGATGCGTTCTACTCACTGAGTTTATTAACACGCTTTTATTAGCTTGTATTGTAACTAACTATATCAACATCTTTGAAGACGACTTACCCACTTCTAACTGTCGAATTAATTTTGCGACTCGTATTATAAAAAATATCTCACCTATGTGGAGATTTAAGATCTCGTTAATCGTATAATCTTTGTTTATTTTAAAGACAGTACTGTGCAGAATTTTGCCAATTTCATGTTTTATATTCGTAAACTTAAGAACTATCGCGAATGGTACTAACTGTTAAGGATTTTCGCGTGGAACGTGGAGCGTGCGGTGCGTTGCAGATATGAAAGCTCCGTTAGGTCTAAGGTCACGAATGGAACACACAGAGGGATTTTTGCATGGAACGAGTACGGGTGCGTCGCAACTATGAAAGCTCCGTTAGGACTGAGGTCGTGAATGGAACAAACTGAGAGGGATTTTTGCGTGGAACGAGTGCGGGTGCGTCGGAGATATGAAAGCTCTGTTAGGACTAAGGTCGCGAATGGAACAAACTGAGTGGGATTTTTTGGGTGGAACAAGTGCAGATGTGTCACAGATATGAAAGCTCCGTTGGGACTAAGGTCACTAATGGAACAAACTGAGAGGGATTTTCGCGTGGAACGAGTTCGGGTGCGTCGCAATTATGAAAGCTCCGTTAGGACTGAGGTCGGGAATGGAACAAACTGAGAGGGATTTTCGCATGGAACGAGTGCGGGTGCGTTGCTGATATGAAAGCTCCGTTAGGACTTCTCAGCAATAAAGCTTCAATACTTAATGTTATTTTATATGTGCTTCAATCAACTTGTGTATGTGTGTTTCTATTTTGAACTTTAGAACTGCATGATGCAGTCTCTAAACACCATGCTTATGTACCCATTCAATACTTTATGTATAGTTAATAGTTTATGTTTTTAACCGCGTAGAGACTAGGTTGGCGGAACCTGGGCCGACCAAGGAGGAAGTGGACCGACGACATCAAAAGAACTGAAAACGGGTGAATGCGACGGGCGAGAGAGCAGGGAGAGTGGCATAAATAAATGGAGGCCTATACCTAGCAATGGGTCATTCAAGGCTGATGATGATGATGAATGATGAAAGTATAAAATTTACGAACAACAAACATTAATATTGATACAAATAACAACGCTTATTGCGTATAGTCTTGTTATTTTATTTTCGCCTGACGTTTTTTGTTACTCCAGTATTTTATTTTATTTTAAATGCGAGATGTTACAAAATAATTTGGCCTTATTATAGTAGTTTGATTATGATCGAGATTGCATGCCGTCCCGTTCGCATCTACTCACTCGCACCACGTGCGTAAGTGAGATGGCACGCGATCGCGATCACAATCCGAATCACAATAAGACATCTATAATAAGGCATCTGTTTATGTTGTCGTTATTTAGAGTGGATGTGATGCTATATAGAGTATCATTGTATGAAGAACAAGGTAAACCAACCAAAGTCAAGTAATTTCAACGTTATTCATTTAGTCTTTTCGAATTTGTCATTAAATCGAGTGTCGCTATATTATAGCACAGAATAGATAAGTTTTTTTTTTCTTTTCTGTTTTTTTTCCTTTTCTGTGATATGGAATTTACACTTTATTTAGTACTAGCTGCGCCCTGCGGATTCACCCACGTAGTGATGAAAAATGGTGATGATGATATTGATGATGATGATGATGATGATGATGATGAAAAGTTGAAAAGATGCCTATATCACTCCCCGGCTCTTGAACTATACCCATGCAAAAAATCATGTCGATCCGTTGCTCTGTTGCTGCGTGAAAGATGAACAAACAAACCAACAAAGTTAACGCATTTATAATATTACTACCTGCGCCCCGCGCAAAAAATGAAAAATGGTGATGGTGATGATGATGATGAAAAGTAGCCTATGTCACTCTCCGACCCTTGAACTATACCCATGCTAAAAATCAGGTCGATCCGTTGATCTGTTTCTGCGTGAAAGAGGAACAAACAAACCAACAACCCACAAACAATTTATATTATTAGTATGATGATGATAAGTCTTTAAAAAAAAAATTACAGATCTAGCCTCTTGATTCTTAAGTCAAAAACAAGTAACTATCTTACTCAAACAGTAATTAATCAAAGGGAAAGGCTGTCTCGACTACATCTACTGCGTGTGCTGAAATACAGTAGGTATTCCTTACAAGTACCTATCTGTTCAACCAATCGAGACAATTTTCTTATGTAAGCTAGTATCTCACGGCGACAGTTTAATTTATGTATTTGCCAATAAATATCTGTTAACATGATAAAATTATTTGTTGTTTATGTACGTTGTAAATATGCATTTAAATTTGTATTTGATACTCACATCACTTCCACACGTTACATGGAACAAAGGAGGTTATTTGTATTATTCCATAGTAAAAGTATAGTTTTGCGACTTATTACCGCTATTCCATTGAGGGATGGTGTCCGGGCGGTTGCATATATGCGCTCTAATAATGGCACCCGGTGACTCGGCACTTCTTTTTTATATTGACTTGTACTGTTGTCCTTTTGGCCTCTTCAGTTTGACCGGACTAGTTAGCGAACGCAGAGTGCGGTCGGCATAACTTGGTGATTTCAGTTTTGGGCGACTAGCACAAGGGCACCTCGAAGGTACGAACCTCGGCTTGGGATTCTCAGCAAGACACCAATGACTTATTTAATACTTAAATGAATTATGTGCAGTTTCGATGCCATCGCTCAACAACTGTGAAGGAGAACATCGTAATTATGTTCAAGAACCTCAATATTTCAAAAAAAATACATTTACTGACATGCAATGGTCTATGGATGATGGATTAGATTCCATCCTCTGTGTCTCTCTCTCTCTCTCTCTCTGAGAGAAAATGCCTGTTTCGCAGCAGTGGGAACATGATAAGGCTGATAATAAAGCAATTAAGTATCATCATCATCAGCCAGAAGACGTCCACTGCTAAACATAGGCCTCCCCCTTTAACCTCCACACTGAACGACAGCCTGCCTTTTGCATCCACTGGATGCCAGCGACTCTCACTATGTCGTCGGTCCATCTAGTGGGAGGCCTAATTAAGTATACAGATGCCTTATTATGGATGATTCGGATCGTGATCGCGATCGCGTGTCATCTCACTTACGCACGTGGTGCGAGTAAATAGATCCGAACGGGACGGCATGCAATCTCGATCACGATAAATTTTCTATGATAAGGCCGCAGGTTGCTGTGAGACCAGTGACAGAAACGATATCTATCGTCTGAGAATAAGGCCTCAGGTATATGTCCTTCAACCTGAGACGAACTAGAGATACTATAAAGATGTTGTTTTGAATTATTCACACAACTTGTTATGTAAAGCTATGAAATCTAATAATATCGGTATTGTTTTGTTTTCTTCTATAACCAATCTTGTTTGGATTTCATAGTATTGGAGAAATTGCAAAGGTGTTATGCATAAAACGTAATTTAATTAATTTCTTTTTAATTAACGACATTTAATTTATTACCCATAAAGTAGTTTCACATAATAAACAAAAAGCTGTGGTCAAAATGAAATTTAAAAACATGGTCTATTTTATGCGAAATTTTTAGTAGTTTCCAACGAACGGCATGATTTTCTTTATTAAAATTTCAAAATAAACCAAAAAATAAAAATGTGTAAGTTACATTGGATCAATTGAGAGCCACAATCCACTTTAGTCTAGACGTGTTTACTTATTTCATCACTTAAAATCAGATGAACAATGGGTCAATGCGCCAACGTAAAAAAATCATATCGCCTCAATGTATAATTTTCCTAAACTTGTGTATTTTCGATTTTTTTCTGTTGATGCGACTAGTGAGAGACCGGAGAAAGTGGCATAAACAAAAGAAAGCCTATTTTAGCAGTGGGTTACTCAAGGCTGATGATAATGATGATGGTTTCTAGTAATAGTAGGTAGTGTGCTTGAATGTAGGTAAGGAATACAATGAAGCAAAACGTAATTATTCTTGTTGTGGTAGCTTCTAGTAAAGTATCTACCATTGGGGCATGACTTGATTGGCAGTGATTTACTTTTACTGTGACTTGTTTTATATTTTAAAACTTGAAAACTACTGCTAGAAAATTATATTATACTTGATGCCATAATAGCCAAGAATTTTGAAGCCAAAAATAAATAAAAACATAAAACGTCATGGTATACTAAAAAGATTTCAATAGAGAGCCCTGTATTGTATGAAAGTAAAAGGTAAGTTCGCACATACATTCTGCCAAAGTACAGGAAACGTCCTGACATACATTCCACTAATTAAAAGTATACCAAGACTTTTGTAAAACGAATATTTAACGTTGCGAAAGCTGAATTGACAAACATGCTTATACATTTTGTTTTAGTAACGCGATAAAATTACCAAAACCCAGATAAAATTACGAATTTGAGACAATAAATGTGAAATATTTCATTTGACGTGTTGTAAAACTTTATGCAATGAAGTCGGTATCAAATTTCGAATGACCGGCAATATTTTTTTTTTATTAGCTAAAGCTATTAGTCACTATAGAGGTTATATGAGAGAGTATAAGGTTTCAGAAGACGTTGTCAAGAATATAGCCATAGCCAAGTGGGAAATGAAGCGAGGGCTGACTCACTAGCATTCTGTGGGATTCATAGCCTACAAAAAAAAAGCAGCCAACATTTTGAAGACAATTCCCACTGGTAGCGGAATACTAGATTACTTTAGTTGTAATTTTAAGTAGTTTTAGGTTTCAATTAGAATTTTATTTGTATACCTATATACCTATTAGGTATTTGTTATTGTTGAAAATAAATTTAATCAAACAAAAAATACGAATAAAAAGATATTATTATAGATTGCCGTGGTAGCCTATTTCGGAGACCGCTAGACTTGAAAGCGTGAGATCGCGGGTTCAAACCCCGGTCCCGAACCAATGAGCTCTTTGGAGCTTATGTACGGATTTTCATACCACTGGCTTTTCGGTGAAGGAAAACATCATGAGGAACTTGCATACGTACGGAGAAGGAATTCAATGGCGTATGTGAATCCACCAATCCACACTGGGCCAGTGTGGTGGATATGGCCCAATTACCCTTTCGGGGGTAGGCTAAAAGTCCAGCAGTGGACTGTTAAAAAGGCTGATTATGATTATAGTTTTGTTTCAATTATACTGTAGAGACAGTCAAAAATATCTAAAGTCATGTCCAATCTATTTTCATTAAAATATAAAAATATTTTATCGCCAAATTATGCGAAACTTTATTAATAACTAGTTTGCAATATCTCATAATCTGTGGGTCATGTCAAATAGGTATGTTTCTTATATCTTTGCATTGAACTTTTGTGCATTTTAATAGAACTGCAAACTATTTCGAAATTTTCTAATAAACTAGTTTTTTTTTGAGAGATGATAAAGATTATGAATAATTTATAATCAACAATATTAAAGGGTTACGCATATAGTATACCCTGTACCAAGCCGAAAGGAGGTCATTTTACTCATCATTATGAACAACTTTTACTATGGGACCAACCCTAAAATCGCGAAAACAAAATCAGCTATTCCATAAAAAAAATCGAGTATCAGTCAAAGAAAATGGAACGGCAGATTTTTTTCTCTCGCGAATTCAGTGTTGTCCCATAGTAAAAGTTGTTCATAATGATGAGTGTAATGATCTCTTTTCTGCCGAGTACCACCATTCCGTGCAACCCTGTAAAATATTATCGTAGAGATATTAATAGCTCCCTGTCCACAATCGCATTCTCAAGATCATATTTAAATGCATGACCAATATGAAGACCACAGTAAAAAAAAAACTTAAAATGATTTATTGAATGCCGAGTAAGAGGTTGGTATTGGTATAAAACCTTATTGCGCAATTATTATTGTAGTCAATCCAAATCGTACTCTTTTGCAGATTCCGTCTAGTGATGTACCTACCACATAGAATTTTGGCACCAACGGAAAAAACATGTCGTCTCATTGTATTATTTTCCTAAACGTCTTTGGGACGTGTGGAAAAGTGAGGTGAAACATGGTTTTTTCATGTTGTTTCCGAAACTCCGTAGAATCATCTAGGAAAGCCTCCACTACTTTACTAAGTTCTGGCTTTGGAAACAAAACTTGGAAATACACATTATTATTTGAAAACTTAACACTGGCAAAAGACCTATGACGCCAAAACCCTGTCAAGATAAAGAATTTAGTAAAAAGACCACTCATTTGTTAGTTATTCAATCCAAACCGTAGATCCAAACATTGTGCCCGATGAGCGAATAATTTAAAAAAAAAAACTTTTTTTTTTACACCTATATACGATACAATCTCCAACCAATAGAGTGCAAAAATTTGAATTTCGGATTAACGAGCAATATTTCTAGTGAAATTACAAGGCTTTAAAGAGATTTATTAACATCTAAATATATGTATATATAATGCTAGCAGCGCACCCCGGCTTCGCACGGGTGTAAATCTTTTTTTTTTACACCTTGGGTTACATTATTGGAGTTTTAGTAAGGATCCCTATTTTTTTGGAAAATATAATATAGCCTATGTCACCCGGGGATAGTGTAGCTTCCCAACAGTGAAAGAATTTTTCATATTGGTTTAGCAGTTTCGGAGCCTATTCAATGCAAACAAAAAATAAACAAACAATCATATCTTTCCTCTTCAAAATTTTAATAGCGGTCCGCCCCAGCTTCGCACGGGTATAGATTATAGCCTATGTCACTCGGGGATAGTGTAGCTTCCCGTCAGTGAAAGAATTTTTCAAATCGGTTCAGTAGTTTCGGAGCCTATTCAATGCAAACAAACAAACAATCAAATCTTACCTCTTTATAATATTAGTATAGATTATTATATATATTTCCAAAGGATCACACAGTGGGTCCCTGAAAACGGACGAAGGAGACAAGGCAGGCCTAGAAAACGCTGGCGCGATGACCTCGACACGTTCCAGATACAGTGGTCAAGTCTGGCGGGTGATCGCACTGTCTGGAAAAAAATGGGGGGGACCGTTACCCAGGAGTGGGACAGTATAGGTTAATAAAAAAAAAAAAATCAGGGCGAAGAGCGCAGTGCGTTGCCACGTTGGCCTTTGAATTGTTAAATTTTCAAATTCTGAGTGGCACTGAATCGTGAAGTTTATCGGGTACTACAGTCTTACGTTCAAAAACCTATCGAAAGTGATCAGAATTCGTGGCTTTCATTCAGCTTTTTACAATGCTATTGCAGCTGTCAGACGCATTTACTCAGCGGCCGTGTAATTATAAGCAAATAGTGCTTCGAATTAAAACCTCATTGGAATACAACAATTGCCTCACATAGTTATTTAGACTGCGATTTGATACACATACCAGCACAAATATTATACAACACATAAGTACTTGCATAATCATAATTAGGTGGGTAGCATAGGTGATAGGAGTCTGTGGTACAAAAAGAAAAAAGTAAGAGCAAAAGTTGTTATTACGTAAAATCGATCGTAAGGAGTTAAGTTTTAATTCTTTTCTTTTTGGCTACGTACTTACTAAACCAGTATTGAAAGTTTTGGCGCCAACGTGATACAAAACACATTATCATCATCATCACCATCAGCCTCTAACTGTCCACTGCTGGACATAGGCCTCTCCCAATGCACATCGCCTAATTGTATTATAATTATATATTTGCCTAAACTTGTGTATTTATTGTGTGTTAATGTGTAATAATGGTGGATTATTATTTACTAAGTGTTTGCGAACGTGCTCGAGTGTGCTTACCATTATGCAAGAGACTTGTTCATCTTCTCACTCAGTTGCTATTAAAAAGAATCATAAATTAGATCATACGAGTGTAACTGACAAATCTCAAAGGTTCAGCAAGTTGAAGTAAAAAATCATCAAATCATCATCAAGTAAAAAGTTCCACAGACTAGCAGATCGCACAATAAATGTGGTTTCAATATCGTTTTTCATACCCGCCCTTGCAGTCCGATAGAAAAATGGGCAGGAGGGAATTAGGGTGGTAAGTGGATGTGTGAAGCAGAGAAATTCCACAAGGCCTACATCCAGCAAGAGACAATTATTACATAGGGCGATGATGAGGTTCTTTACTTACAGGCAGGTAGGTATAGGCAATAACTATTTCCCACACTTTCCTTAGGTACGGATAACGTGCACAAACACACAACAGAAAACGTGATCCGTGCTTCTATGGATGTTTCGACCTTGTCCTGAACTGCATTTGCATCAGAATAATGTAGGCGCTAAATCCACGAGCGACAATATCGCTAAGTCACCAAAAAACTATACCGACATGTCTCCAAATAAGAGTAAACAGGTTCCTTCTAGGCGGCTCCAAGTCCACATCTTTGCATGATGTGGTCAAAGAAAGCTATCTCGAATTAAAAAATGAAGCGGCAACATAACCGCCGCGATTAAATCTTTCATATAAAAGCTGCCTTAGTATGGTCACCAGATCAATACAATTTGGTGAATGGTGTTTGCAATGTGGTATTGCATAGCAACTGTGCCGTTACAGTTTGGTGAGACAAGTAACCACTGTATGTGGATAAGGTAGCGACATAATGAGAGAGCTAGCGGGCTGCAAAACTGTTGACAACTTGTGTAAAGCCCGTAGCAGACTATGCGAAGTAGCTTGCAAGTACACGTAGCAAGTTCACGTAGCGAGTACAAGTAGCAAGTACAAGTAGCGAGTACAAGTAGCGAGTACAAGTAACGAGTACAAGTAGCGAGTACAAGTAGCGAGTATACGTAGCGAATACAAGTAGCGAGTACAAGTAGCTAGTACAAGTAGCAAGTACAAGTAGCAAGTACAACGCAGCCACTTGTGCGGTGACGTGCACAACTCGCGTTCGAGTTGTGCATTTATTGTTTTGTTTTAAGTTTTATTGCCACACATAAAACATTTCTGTGTTTCTGTAAGTGTTCTAAGTTGAAATGGCAGTGGGCAGGGCATATATCACGCAGAATAGATGGCTGATTTGATGGATGGATGGGGCTGAAAGGTTCTGGAATGGAGACCACGGACTGGTAAGCGCAGCGTAGGACATCCACCCACAAGATGGAAAGACGACCTAAAAGAGACTGCAGGGAAACGCTGGATGCAGGTCGCTTCCAAGCGGCCCTTTTGGAGAGAGATGGGGGAGGCCTATGTCCAGCAGTGGACGTCCTATGGCTGAAATGATGATGATCATGAACGAGTTCCATACATTACCTACATTAATTAAACGAATAAAAATAAATGGTTTACAATAATATTAAATTATTATAACACCGGTTTGCACTCACGATTATGTTTTTATCGGTCGAGACGATCGACCGATTTCGGAGCCATTAGAGCCCCTTCCTCAGAGAAAATAATATTGATATTTACAATAATATTGATGAAAAATATCGCTGTCGCTTACGCTTATCCAGCTACCTTACACAGTTACATAGCTCTCACACATACGTGATTTAACGATGATACAACTTAGCACAAGCACAGATAAAGAATGCATCGAGATCGTCGCCTTGACATAGTGGTACGAGTAATAGAAAAGTTGTAAAGCAGTAATGATTACATTGAACTTTGCACGTACCAACATCTTTTATTATTGATCATAGTAATTAAAGTGGAAGAAGAAATAAGAAATAACGCGCTAACTTATCAAAAACCACTGCAAAATAATCCAAATGAATTAGCAAAGATGTTGATGTCAAGAAGGCCTCCAAGGAGGCTTAAAAGGAAGATACCCTAAGACTTTATTAGACAACAAAATAAGAAAAATTATGAGGATGGGTGCGTCAATGGGCGTATTCCACACAAGACGCGTCACTTAAAACAACAGTTCAAAATAAATGAGGGCTCCGTACCTCCACATAACTTGTTAGATGCTAAAGTACAAAAAAAAAGCGCAATAAGACAACATCCCATCAACGCCCAGGCGGTCACCCATCCAAGTAGTGAATGTACGAAAATCGGTGATGAACAGAAATTGGTCACCGACTAGCACTTGGCCATTTATTATTATTTGTTGTTATACTTTAGAGTGCGTACTATAATCATGCCAAGTTTGACGCTTTTATGTATTAATGTTTTTACATTAGAGCTAATACATAAATCCTTAAAAAAATACGTTTGTTGTATAGGGACCTCCTTTTCGTTTTAACTTTTTGTTTTTATTATTTCGTAGTTAATCCACCTTACCATTACATATTCTGTGAAAACTTCAACTGGCTATTTTAATAAAAAGAAAGATACCGTCGTTTAAAGGTAGGAAGGACAGACGTTGTGTATATCTGTGGGACAGACAGACTTGAAAAAAATAGTTGGTCTATAATAATGAAACCCGTTTTGTCCTAGCAGTAGTTCGATGATCTAACTGTTTGGACAAACATATTCCAATTTGTTATACTGGCTAGTCGAACATTTTGGACACGCAAATTATATTCCAGATACTCGTAGTTAGTAGGTACAGTGAAAACAAAAATCATTATATACAATGTAATGACTGATTGTTAAAGAACGCTTGGATAACGTTTTTTTTATATTTTTTCGCGGAAAAGCTGGTAATTTTTTGCGAAAAATCTGACTGTAATAGGTACCTAATCTTTGGAAGACTCGTCTAACAGAAAATTTAGTATAAATTGATGCGTTTGGGCTCGGCTATTTCATAATACCGTTATTATAATTGGTTACGTGAGCTTAAACTCGTTAATGAACGCTCAATTATTTCTACGTAACCGCTATTACTGGGCTATGCGGTGATCTGCATACATTGTTACTTAACTGTGCGTTTGTTGGTCAGTTGGACACATCCCGTATTCATTTGTCAAAATTTCCACGCGTGTAACGAGGTTCTGAGACTCGCCTAGAGAACCTAGTGTTAAGCAAGAATTAAACTGGTGATACGAGGATCTGATCTAATTCAAGTGAGCCCAAAGACAGGAGGTCCTGCGGCGTTGTAGTGGAAAGAAGCGGAAATGCTCATTTCGAGCATTCCTCGAGGGTGTTGCTTCAGACAGCGTGGTAGGAAGGTACCGGAGATCCTGTTGCCCTCGTCTAGCACAGAGGTCGGTAATCGAGGGGTTTCAGTGGGTGCAATCTCACATAATATAAGACCAATCCAATGCGTCAGTTACAATCTGAGTGTCTTCAAGTCGAGAGTGAATCGGTTTCTTCTAGGTAAGTGTGCTCCATCGTAGACCGCGCGATGGCGGCCAGGCGCAAGCCTATCTACTATTTAAAAAAAAATGCAGATATAATCTAAAACTTTCAGCTGGTACTTGGCTGCTCCGTTGTATTGATATCCAGTTTCCATTCCAATCTAGGTGTGTTTACTACAAAGATAATATAAAATATTACCATTAGTTTAATATCTTCTGAGCTTGGGGGCGTGGGTTCGATTCCCACCTAGGACAAACATTTATGTGGTGAACATTTGTGTTTGTTCTATATCTGGTTGTTAATATCTATATATTTAAGTATATCTATTTAAATATATATATGTATGTATATCAGTCTCTGGCAGCCACACAAGAGAATTTTTTTTATACTTCTCTTTTCTGTGCTGGCAGCCATATCACAGTTCGGGGTCAGATGACCGTGTGTGCCAAAATGTCCCGAATATTTATTTATTTATTATTATTCATTGCCTTCAACCACACTATCACTAAGCATCAGATGAGTTGAAGTCAAACACCAAGTCTATCAACAAAAAGCCGACATTTCTACAATATTATAACGAGTAGGTACCTGTTTATTTTAAATCATTACGCGTAATGACCATCACTGGTTTTCTTTTTGTAGAAAGTCTTAAAACTAAAACCTTGCAAAGAAGATGAAAGTATTCTAAAACGCGTGTCTGCCCAGTGAATGTGGAATTAGATCTTATAAGTAATTCAAGTTGAATGATCGCTTTAAAGTCTTTATGTAAAAGTAAAAAGGCAATCGACTGCAGATTTGACTAAATAGTTAGGTACTCGTAAGTGCGACTGCATGCATGACTAAATTCCTTAATTACTATTGATTTAAAAACACTTTTATTAGTTTTACATAATTTATAAACTTATCAAAGCCGGATTAGCAAGTTGAAGTGGCAGTGGGCATGGAACATATCAAGCAGAACAGGTGGCCGAAAGGTTCTCGAATGGAGACCACGGACCGGTAAATGCAGCGTAGGACGTCCACCCACAAGATGGTTAGACGACCTAAAAAGACCGCAGGGAAACGCTGGATGCAAGCCGCTAGCAACAGGCCCTTTTGGAGATCGAGGAGGCCTATATCCAGCAGTGGACGTCCTATGGCTGAAATGATAATGATGATTATGAATGTATAAAATTATAACAGTGTTATAAGGAAAAGGTATGCTAAGCCGAAAGGGGTCCGTTATACTGATCATTATGAACAACTTTTACTATGGGACAAACCTGAAAACGCGAAAAAAAAACAGCATTTCCACTTCGACCAAAATAAAATGAATGGACGGGTCATAACCATTGAACTAGCTCAGTAAAAACGACTCAAAACCGTTGAACATATATACTTCAACACCTAATTATTACCATGTAGGTACAGTAGGTACATTTGTTACAGAAACGAAATAGCTTTTTTTGTTGTATTTTTACACTTCTGGGAAGCACACGAAGGCATAATTTTGACGTGGTTTCATTATCATGTAATAATAGTCTTGTGTCAGCAAAAGCCGTGGTAGCCCATTTGAGAGACCGCTAGACTTGAAAGCGTGAGGTCGCGGGTTCAAACCCCGGGCACTTACCAATGAGCTCTTTGGAGCTTATGTATGGATTTTCATACCACTGGCTTTTCGGTGAAGGAAAACATCATGAGAAAACCTGCATAGGTACGTACGGAGAAGGAATTCAATGGCGTATGTGAATCCACCAATCCGCACTGGGCCAGCGTGGTGGATATGGCCCAATCACCCTTTCGGGGGTAGGCTAAAAGTCCAGCTGCAGTGGACTGTTAAAAGGCTGATTATGATGATGATAGTCTTGTGTCGCACTTCCTACGGCCTAGTATATTATGTTTATCTATGCTACGGCTAAAGACCGCTGAAACGAAGTGAGCGCTGGCGCGCATTTTGTAATCTTCAAAAATTCGCTTCTTCTGGGCCCGTCCGTTCATTTTATTTTGGTCCAATACATAATAAGCGGTAATATTTCAGTTACCCAATTATCTAATAGAAACACTCGTAAAGCACGAAGTTTATTGGTCTCTTTCAATCTAATCTTGTGCATAATCGGAGTATGAAGTTCGCCCGCGCGTAACTTCCAATTTGTTCGGAGTGATTACTCGAAGCGTAATAATTTTATTAATAACTAGCGAACCGCCCCAGCTTCGCACGGGTATAGATTATAGCCTATGTCACCCGGGGATAGTGTAGCTTCCTAACAGTGAAAGAATTTTTCAAATCGGTTCAATAGTTTCGGATCCTATTCAATGCAAACAAACAAACAATCAAATATTTCCTCTTTATAATATTAGTATAGACTACCTATCGTTTTAAGTCAAACTAGGGTACTAAAAGAGGATCATCGTAGATATGTAGCATCGTAGCTTCTTCACATCTGCAGTGCAAGTACCGTTCTTTATCGATCATCAAATTTGACAGTTGAGATTGTTAAATTCGATAAAATGCCATTTGATTTTGAGTTTTGGTATTATAAAATCATTCATAGTCGCAGTCAAAGCTAACTATGTTCAAATTGGAAGGCCTGTTTGTAATGATTCAGTTATCAAAAAAAATATTTACTTAAATACTAAGACATAAAATCACAAAAAAAAGTTAAGGAAATGTATGAAACAACTGATATTTTTTTGGGATATCGGGGTTAATTCCTATGTTAAAGTTCTTCATAATGACCTCCTTTCGGCTTAGTACCACCTTTCCGTATTACCCTGTACAATAATGTCTAATGTCTAAGTAACTCTAGTCAAACGACCGTAGGTAAAGCAGAATGGAGAAGACATACTTATTGTTTTTTTCTTTACCTGGCACTTCTACAGAAAGTTAGTCGCACTTGCAAAACAATAATGCAACAAAATAGTTTTATTATCTTTATAAGCCACGCGGACCATCTGCCGACTTCCGCTCCAGATTTACGCAAAAGTGGAACTAACAGGATGGCGTCACAGCAACCTTGGAAACGGAAAACCACATAAAACGCAGTCTTACCACCATTATTGTTATGGACATAAGGTTCATAATGAGCAATGGTGAAAGAACCCAAAGAACCTGGTGATATGTTGCACAATGAATTCTTCGTTACACGAGGTGGTTGTAATAGGTAAGTAGCACAATTTGGTTTATTTAAAGTGGTTTTACAAGGTTAGTCGGAAAAGGTATATGCTAATCAGAAAGCGGGTAATTTTTTTTATACTCGTAATCATGAACTAAGTCTACTTTGGGGCCAACCCTGAAATCGTGTAATAGAAATCAACTGATCCAAAAGTCACTTCATCATCATCATCAGCTAGAAGACGTCCACTGCTGAACATAGGCCTCCCCCTAAGGGAGGGGGTGCCATAATCCCCACACTTGGCAGGCGGCTTGCGGATCGCAGGAGGTTCCACCATTCAAGTAGGAGGATGCTGCTGCCCATCCTCTAGTGGTTCTGGTCGCAGTTTTAGGACTTCAAGAAAAGTCACTTACACTCGTCGAAATACATAGACATGCGTGCTCCATCGTAGACCGCATCGTCGCTTAACATCAGGCGAGTTGGCGGCCAAGCACAAGCCTATTTTTAATTTAAAAAAACTTATAATAATCTTACAATTAATATTGTCTTGCTCTCTCATTAGCCGAGAAAGCGAGACAAAGCTCCATGTAAGATTATTTTAAGAATGTTTTTGAGGTTGGTTGTTCGCCCCCTCCCCTCCCTGCACGCGTGAACTTAGGTAGTACAACATGATATACCACAAATTAATCCTGACAGCTGCCAGGGCTTGCATAGTACTTAAACAATGCTTAGTTATTCACGTAAAAATATACACACCTAAATATTTATTATTTTCATATATAATTATGCGGTTCCGCATTTTCTCAATTAGGTCCAAATGGTTCGATAGATCAAGTTCCCTTCACAACCTTTTAACTTACTACCCCTAACCCTAACACCATTTTCTTCTACGTGTTCACTTTCAATTATTTTCCTCAGAAGCTATTCCGGATGACAAAAGACGCTGCCATCAAACTTCGAACATCAATTACCTACTAAATCATTCGTGTACATCCGTATTCATCGTACAAACACATATAGCACAGCCCTAACACCGAGCTCGGGAACAATGTCTTTGACGGGAGCGAGCGCCGCTCCAATCAGAGCTCTCGAGAGCTAGGGGTGGCGGAACTTTGCGAGGAAATTCAATTAAACTTGAGCGCCCGCCTTTATCTGATCATTCCGCGGAGAGACCGGCTACGTAACGAGCAGCTAGGGTTGCTACGCTTCGTGTTATGTATTTTACTCAAATAAATTATTAAGGTTTAAAAAAACAAAAAACAAAAAGAATATGTGACTCATTAAATCAAACCAAATGACCCTAAACTCGAGGGACTGGGGCCTTACGGACAACTGCTATTGCGGAACCTAATCCGCTCAGTTGGAAAATCACGCGACCGCAAACCGTATCTGGGCGGGATAAAGTTCACGTTCGCGTGATTTTTAACTGAGCGGATTAGATGCCGCAATAGCAGTTGTCCGTAAGGCCCCTGGTAGCTATTGAAAAATTGCACTGTCCGATTACCGGCTCCATCATCATACCCTCATTGCCAAGTGCAATGTATGGGACTCTTTAACACCAAATTATCCCAAGATTGAGAAGTTTACTAATAGCCATTGAAGAGTTCCACTTCCTATCCCCATCATCAGATCAATTTGATGCTACGAAATTATTGAATTGTCATCCGGATAACATACCTACTTGAAATGTTTCAAATCTAAACGAAAACTAGAAATAGCCTAGGGTAGGCCTAAAGGCTGGCTGATAGGTAGGAAGTGGATGCGTAAAGCAAAAGATCATGCTATTTAGCATTCTAGCTACGAGACAAACATGAAAAAGCTAAAGTTTTGCGCCCTGTGGGGCGCCAATGCTATGTGGTCCATTTACGGTAGCCTATGAAAAATATAGTTCTTTCTGACGCTATACGAATAATTATATTATGTAGGTACATCGATAGTTAAAATCTACGTAAAATAATTCTAAAGATCGGGACTACGTTCGTGGCAGGTGACGAATAAAAGCGGATCCCGCATTGAAGGACATGCGGGATCCGCTTTTATTTATCCGGCGCTACTTAGCGCCGACAGTTTTACATGACATGTACTCTTTTACCTGTAAGACACAAAAATGAATGCATCGTTTCTTCACAACGTGGAAGCCCTGCCTCAAGCGAATATTGGGTAAAGCCCCATTCTGTGAGCACAGCGTCGAGCGAGACTCGTCGCTAAGCCAACCTGTGACGTTATCTAACCTCGTTTACTACCCTGGAACTTTGGAACAGTTAACAATCTTCACACCACTTAATTTTCTAAGTAGGTACTCATATTAAATGCTCCACAGTCTCCCATGTACTTGCCTTATTTTCAGTTTCAGTACTCGCTGGGCGTAGCTCAACTATCAGATCTTAAGTATATCCTAACCTAACAGACTATAGAATCTATAGGTGGTCTGTTAGGTTAGCTGGGCGAGTACTCAGGGCGCTAAACCGAAGTGATGCCAAAGGCGAGAATGGGCGCCCAGATAGTGCTGTGCCAAATTCCAAGATTAAGCACCATAAATATGTCAGGATAATATGTAGCGCAGGACATCCACCTACAAGATGGACAGACGACCTAAAAGAGACGGCAGGGAAACGCTGGATGCAGGCCGCTTCCAACCGCCCCCTTTGAAGATCGATGGGGGAGGCATATGGCTGAAATTATGATGATGATGAAAACATTTGTATTAAACTAATTCACTGTGATAATGTCAGGTATTTTGTAAATTAGGACACACCCTTGCATTGGGCCTGACCATCACAATTTAAACCTTAGCTCTATGGCTCAAAGTAGATTTTAAAAGCAACTGTAGCGCGGTAATCGCTGGATTTGCTGTTAGGAAACGATAACTCTGAGCGGGAAAACTTTTCGTGAACCGTAAGAAAATTGTCACCCTCATTTTATGTTTTCAGGTTTAGGTGCTAGCGAGAAGTACTTACTTGAGTCGTGGGCATCCAGTGGATGCAAAAGGCAGGCTGTCGTTCAGAGGGGGAGGTCTATGTTCAGCAGTGGACGTCTTCTGGCTGGGTAACTTAGATAATTCGGTGGTGTTCAGAAACATTGCTGACAATGAAGAGAATAAGTTATGAGATAAAGCCGAGCTTTTTTTACACGTAGTAGGTACCTAGAGTACCTACCTATCATAATTTAAATGTGTTCCTAAAGTGTTAAACAACACTTCAATAAGTACCTGAAATAATTTTTTTTTTTTTTTTATAAGTATGAATATTACTTTCGAACCCTTAGAATGAGTAGTTATTATAAGTTCTTACCTAACATAGTTTTATTATTCGGTTTTGGGAGAATTATGTGGTTCATCATACCTTGGTTGAAAAAATACGAAACCAAACTATAAACATAGTTTTGTTTCGTTTTTTTTTTTCATAGTTTTATAATTCTTCGGAAACAAGACGAACGCGAGAGTAGTAACGAATCTATCATATTTCATAGTTGCTCACATAAATGAATAGTTTGGTTTACAAACATCATAATATTTATACAATGGCGATTGTAGCCGAGCGGTAGTATGTGCGCTTTACAATTTGACGGCACCCGGTTCGATCCTGGCCCTGCACCAATGACTTATTTGTGTACTTCAATAAATTATGTGCAGTTTCGATGACATCGCTCAACAGTGAAAGAAAACATCGTGATGAAACCAGTACCTAATATCATCATGTTCAAGAACATCAAAAGTTCGATCAAGAACAAGTAATTTTGAGAGTTAATGCGTAAGTAGGCTGTGTGCGTAGGTAATAATGGTGGATTATTACTTATTTAAGTGTTCGTGGACGTGCTCGAGTGTGGGCGACTGATATAACGCGGTGAAACATGTATTTTCGTGTTGTTTCCAAAGTTCCATGGAAGCCTCTGTAGGTATAGTTTCCACCACTTTACTAGGGCATGACAAAGGGCTTGACCGTGGCTTACTTTGCTTGTCCCTGACTGTGACTGACTTGTTTGACTACATTTCATCAAACTTGATATTAATGTAATACTTGACACTGGCAAATGCACAAGAGTGCGACGCCAAAATCCTATCAGAGAGGAAAGAATTAAAAAAAATGCTTATAGGTAACCATGATACCTACTACCCAAAGGGACGGAAAGCTTCAAACAGAAAAAACGAGCAGAGCGAGAGGTACCACGTTTAGCCATTTGTCCCTTTCTAGTGTTGACATAATCACTGATACTAATTCCTCATTACTTTTCATACTTTTTTATATTTTTATACAGAATAGATCTACGTTTGGCCACTAACTTGCCTGATGGTAAGCAACGGTGTGGCCGAGGATGGAACACGTTGATCTAGAAGAAATCTATTCATTGAAGATGCCTAGATTGTAGTTCTCAGGAAACAAGGAGGACAGCAGGGAGTTCCATTCTTCTACTTCTTAGTTCGTCCTTCTACTTGTCCTGTAGTAAAAGGGGGAGGGTGGAATAAGGTCATGAAGCTTTTGCTCACACTCACCAAAATATATCCGGTAGAAAATAGACAGACAAGCTACTTTACGGCAGTGCTCAAGGCTTTGTAATTTATTGGCGACTAGCTTGCTGTCACCAATCAGCCTCATAGCACGCCGGTCTACGGAATCTAAAGCTTCCAGTTGGTACTTGGCTGCTCCGTCGAATAGGTGGAAGCAGTACTCAACACACGTACATACTAATTTATTCCTTATTTATATCACTACAATAATAAACGGATGCACCCTAAATAACCATGAGAGTTTTCTTTTAGATATTATGTTTCACAAATAAAAATATAAATAATTGAAAATGATGCTGATAAAATCATGTACGGACTACCCAAATTAATACCAAATTTACGGTTACAATATTTTTCCAAAAGTGGCAACACCACACACTAATATGTGTTCATGAATGTCATTGTATATAAGACATGTAGTGTGAAAGGGACAAATGGCTAAACGTGGTACCTCTCGCTCTGCTCGTTTTTTCTGTTTGAAGCATTCCGTCCCTTTGGGTAGTAGGTATCATGTAGGTAACACTGAAAATTGTGACTGAAAAGAAAAAAATCGTTTAAGCTGATAATGATGGATTAGATAATGAAATAAAATATGCGGCTTGAAAACACTGTGTCTAGGATCTTTGGGTTCACTTTTACCAAATTAGGTATTCGGTAGGTATATATACCTCTCGCTAGAGAGTAAATAATGCTCTTCCTTAAATTCTGGAGCGATTTTGTAAACGGTCGGATCAATGTCATTGAAGTAAACTACACGGTCGGGCCGAGGACTGCCACCGCCCGATAAGACGTCAAGGCTCCTTGTATACTCTTGGGAATTGATAAGTAAGTTCCCAGTGACTGAGGGGATAGTCCTGGTGTCAGTCTGACGCCCAAAAGCCTTCGAAGTGGGCTATCATTAAAGCCTGTTACAGACTATGCGAAGTAGGTACAAGTAGCAAGTACAAGTTGCAAGTACCTACTATGCAACGTTTTGCTTAGTGCAAGTGGCAGTATTGGACATTGTTTTTGAGATTTTAGTAGGTCATGAAATTATTTATTAAAAACCTTTGAGGAATCATATTTTTTTTTAATACAGACAAATACCTACCCTACTTTGCCGATTTCTTTGTTTGACATGCCACTCACTAAACTAAACCAATCTGACAGGACTAAAATTATCTGCCTCTCTTTTCATTGCAACTCACACATTGCAGATGACAACAGAAGGATAACAACAATTTTAGATCTGTCAAATTTAGTTTAGTTTAGATAATGGTACAACAGAATCGACACCATTACCTAACTATAGACCAAAATGAAACTACAATAAATATATGCCACCCTTATCATTATTTTTAGCAGATAAACAGATAAACAATTTTATTGATAACAGTGTGAATAATTATAAGTCAGTCAAGAATTTCATTTTAAAAATAATCATAATAATCAATAATTTACAAATAATTAATTAATTCATAAATTAGATATATAAAGATTTAATTAAATTACATTGCGTCCGTAGTTATTTAAATAACATTTCTTTTCACTTTTAAAAAAGTCGTCAACCGTGTAAAAAGTTCTTTCAACGAGCCAGTTTTTTAATTTAGTTTTAAATATATTAGCCTATCATATTCCCATTGCTGGGACTCAGGCCTTCTCTAAGAGAGAGGATGGGCCCTAAATCCACCATGCTGGCCCAGCGCATGTTGGTGAATGTCGTCGTATGTCTTTGAGGTTCTTGGACATACCGGTTTCTTCACGATGTTTTTCAGCGTTTTTCAGCGATTTAATATGTATTTTATTGGTGCAGGGCCGAGGTCTGGTACCGTATCAGTGTTTTAAACTATCACGGTTGTTCACTAAAGTTACGGGATATTTACCGTGGTAAGGTTGTGGGTGGAGCTCCCGATATTTCGGCGCAGTTACATAAACCATGTTCACAGGAAGACTGAAAAAAAAGACGAACAGTTAAAAAGTTAGGTGCAGACGCGACCAACCACCCGCATTCTTCTATGATTCTTCAGTTCCTTACCACGGTAGGTAAGTATAGGTACATCCCATAAATAATCATAATTACTTTGGTGCCGTCAGATTGTAAAGCGCACTCATGCTACCGCTCAGCCACCATCGCTCTCACTTGTTTGACTATAGGTATTGTTCAGTGTGTGGATGGCAGGTAAAGACCTATTGGAATAAGGACAGGTAAGACAGTAATAAAAAAAAAATTCTTAACCCTCCTCTAAAGGTCTCCACCTCCACCACTTTACTGAGGAACGAAGTTTGACTTGACTGCGACTTACTTTGTTTGACTCTGACTGTGACTATCATTTATATGACGACTAAATTACTTTGTATCCAAGGTCATGAAAAACTTAATAAAAAAAACTTATTTTCGATCGCTCTCCTAACTCATATTTTAATTGTTTGTACCGACACATCACATCACACTACAAATCTAAAAATAAAAACAAATAAACGAGTTGATTTTCTACTTCAACTGACGTTATCAACAATCATTAGGTATCAGTCCATTACACTTCAACCACAACTACCTACTGTCTGTGCCGCCCCGATAAATAAATTAAACACATAAGTAGGTACACGGTTAAAGTTCACCGATATTAAATCCAGCCGTCAATTTCTACTGAAAACATCGCTGAAGAGTATTTCATTCGAAAAACCGCATTGCTAATCTATATTCCAGCACGAAAAGTCGTAAGTACCTATTTCTATCATGCTTTTTTGTCTCTATGACACGTTGTTAAAGTTCAAAATGGTGTAATAGGAAGACGATTTAAATACGTTATGAATAACAGCAGAGGTGTGCGAGAAAAATTGGAAAATGGCACAGGAAAATGGTGACAGGCTGAGAGCCGTGATAGCGCTGAAAGCGTGGTGGGAAGAGAATTAGGGCTGGCACTTTTCTAAGCGTTATAAAATATATTGAGTGATTTTTCATGTGCAGTCTATTATTCTGTTACTAAGTACCAACAATGAGAAAATTTAAGAAAAAAGTGTCAATTTTTTTTTTTTTTTTAATTCTTTATTTTATTTGAAGGAGTTTTGTCGATATTCGACCATGCCACTCCCGTAAGTCTTATAACATGATTGAATACACATATTTTTAAATTACATACTATAACTATGATTGCGTAACTTTCACACGCACGTAACGCGCCGCGTTTAGTTTACCTCTTAAAATTTGGACTCTATTCCCTAGGAATAAAGACCAACTTTTAGAGGTAAACTTAACACTGCGCGTTACGTGCGTGTTTGTAATTATAGAATCAGGGCCCTGATTGCTTGCCCACTAACAACCAAAACGCATTGACTAAGTAAATGTACCAAAACGTCACCAAGCGCCTCCATAATTTCAATAGTTCTCACTCGAGAGACATTCATCTACTTTTCATCAGGCGTCGACCGAGAGAGGAGTAAGAATGACCATAAAATACAATGAATTCAATACTCACTGGGTGTACGTACGTAGTATAGTACCTAATAGATCTATAAATGTACATGTACATTTATAGATCGTTGATGAAATACAACATAGTCTAACATAGACAAATATAGGTAGGTACAACTAGAATTCATTCATCATCATCACTGTAATAATTATTATGTACGAGCCAAAATCTCCAGCTCTACATAGCATAAATTAAAGTCGCTTTCCGCGTCTGTCCGCATCTTCCAAGTATTGAAATGAATTACTTGCTGACAAAGTTTCATGAAGATCCACGCATCAACGATACGCAAGTTATTGTCGAACAAACCATGCACACCGAAAAACCGACTTGTCCCATTGGCCATTGGAATCTGAGACCTCTCTTCGCTCGGTCAAAAAGTGCCGTACATCCCTAAGTTCATTCTGGTTGAGAGGTAGAATTAAAAAGAACCCCCACATTGCCCCCTCTGGTTCAATTAAGCCGGGATTGCGGCCACAATGACAGCCCGTTCATTTGGATTTATTCCCCATATTCGTTTTCACGCAACGATAAATCAGTTATTGTCGATGAGAAGTTGACTTTCATTTTGTTCAATTTTGTACCATTCCTATCAAGCTATGCACCTGATATTAAAATACAATTAGAGGATATTCACCGTGATAAGGTTGTGAATGGAGCTTTCACGATATTTCGGCGCAGTAACATGCACCATGTTCAACTGTAGTGAACAACCGTGATAGTTTAAAACAGTGATATTGTAATGTTTCTGAGTGAAGCAATTATGATTACCGTGACCATATACCCAACCTATAATCAAAGACCCAACCCATAGGCGACGATGATCGCATACCGTCAGCTTGTTTGCAAATTTATAAAATGAATAAGTTAATCAATGCTTAAAACTGCCCTTCTATACTTCTCGCCGAAGGAAATGCTTACACGCGATAATAAGACCGAGCAATTTATAGCATTGATAAATTAACAAAATAAGGCTATTTTTAAAGAAAATATGAAAAACAGGCCTAGAAGGTACCGTACAAAGCCAAAGTGTGTTGATTATAAAAAAGCTATCATTTGCGTCACTGTCACGAGTGACGTATACGCGAATTGTCAGATTGTCCCTCGTTATCACTTGTCAGTTGTCACTTTTAATATTTGTTTACGTTTCTTAAAGTTTGAGTAGTTTTTTTTTTTGTAGTTTTTCGTAAATAGCTTTTTTTTGCATATAAGTAAATAATTTTTTTCTATTATTTAAAAGTGTTGCAAAATCAGTTTTCAATTACATACACCATACTAAATATCTATTTCAGATTCACCAGTGTCGATCGGCTAGATGACGAACAAAAAATCTAAAGCACCGGCTAAAGCAACCGGCAAAACAGCAAAAGTAGAGAAGCATGGGGTAAGCTAAAATGAACAAACGTTTTGGGTGTGTTGTGTTTCCACGGAAGCGGAGTGGAGCAGTGAAAAGCGATGGTGTTTCCTAAAGTGGAGATGAACGCAATTATGAAGCTGAGACGGGCTTACAGCGCGAACTAAAAGAATAGAAATTTTGAGGATGCCACTATCGCAAATAAACGACATACTAAAACAGCTTGTGAGGTACATCATTGAATACTTTTCAGTAGAAAATCCGATGGATTCTTTATTTTAATCGAACACAGGGATTCCCAAACTATTTTGGGCAAGACACCCTTTTTCCAAAATGAACTGATACCTCAGAACCCCATAACCAACATTAAAAATCCTGTATTTTTTTTTTATCCTTATCTCTAGTATTTTGTCCCATATACCTGTTTCTATTGAAGCGGAACAGAGACGAGATGTGGAATACAATCAATGTGATTGATCATGTCTCCTTTCATTTCTGCCTCTGTAAAGAGTTATTTTTAGTGTTCCATACCCAAAGGGTGAAAACGGGACGCTGTTACTTTGCCTACGCTGTCTGTCTGTCCTACCTTTGGGTGTATCTTTTGAACCGTAATAGATAGCCAGTTGAAATTTTCATAGTATATGTAATGTTACGGTGGATTGACTAGGAAATAACAATGAAGTCTAAAAGTAAAAACTAGAGGTCCCCATACAACAAACATATTTTTGTATTAGCTCTAATGTAAAAACAGTAATACGTACAGGCGTCAAACTTGGCATGATTATAGGACACACTCTAAAATATAAAAAAAAGTTGGTTTGTTGGGTTTTTATTCCTCTCTCACGCACCAACAGAGCAACGGATCGACCTGACTTCTTGCATGGGTATAGATCAGCCTTTCCCAAAGTGGGCGATAATGCCCCCTTGTGGGTGCTGCAGGCCTAAAGTAGGGCTGTAAGAGACCCAGAAAAAAAAGAATTAGAATTAATGTTTAATATCCGCCAATATAGCTCACAATAATTGATTAATTTAATTTGAAGTTATAGTGGTTTTTAAGTACGAGTAGGTGAAAAAATGGGGGCGCAAAAAAATAATTTATTCTCAAAATGGGCAGTAGACAAAATAAGTTTGGGAACCCCTGGTATAAATCAAGGGCCTGAGAGTGACATAGGCTACTTTTCGTAATCATCATCATGCATCTTTTTGCACTACTTTTTGTATTTTGTGGTGGTACGGAAACCTCAGTGCGCGAGCCCGACTCGCACTTGGCTGGTTTATTTTTAATTAAGTATTTCTATTCTAGAGTGGAGCCCTGCGGTTCGTCATATACTCCGCAGTCGCCATCTTACTGGCATACTCAGCAGCTTGCTACCTCACTAAAACCCCAGACATGCCTCAGCCAGATGTCAGCCAGTACTGGGGAACATATCCTATAGAGACAAAACCTGATCCGTCAATTAAGCCATTCAGAATTACGTTTTCTAATGCGGTATGTAAACATGATGGACACTTAACCCAATAGCCCATTGGTCCAGTTGGTAGTGAACCTACCTTCTGGGCTTGGGGGCGTGGGTTCGATTCCCACCTAGGATAAACATTTGTGTTTGTTATATATCTGGTTGTTAATATCTGTATGTCTTATTCTTATTCGAGATGGGGGCGATAAGTCCTGCACTGACGTCCCGCTTGGGGTGTATTGTGTATTTCCCCCTACCAGCACCTACCTGAGCCAACCCAACTCCTTGAAATATCGGAGTGATGCTCTGGGGTGCTGGCACAGTTGCTCCAGTGGTGTAGATGGTAGTGTAAATAATGATGATGAAAAGCAGTCTTGCTGTTGTGGCGACGCGGATGAAGAAAGCAATGCTGCCTCATACAACTGGGTAGCGATTCTATGATATATTATATCTGTATGTATTTAAAACTATATATGTATGTATATCAGTCTCTGGCAGCCATATCACAAGCTTTGTTTAGTTTGGGGTCATATGACCGTATTTGCAAAAAAATATCGCGAATATTATTTATTTATTTACTTTTGACACTGATTATATATATATGGGTTGTTATATAACCATACTAGCGGTCCGCCCCAGCTTCGCACGGATATAGATTAAAGCCTATGTCACCCGGGGATAGTGTAGCTTCCCGTCAGTGAAATATTTTTTCTAATCGGCTCAGTAGTTTCGGAGCCTATTCAATGCAAACAAACAAACAATCAAATCTTTCCTCTTTATAATATTAGTATAGATAACAACCCATATAATCAATGTTTTTTTTTGTAGTCATATTTATCATGAAGTCTAATTCTGTATACCATTTTCTAGATAGAAGCTAGACCACATACAACTGTTTTGACATCTATGTACCATAATATGTAATTACCTAATTTCATAGACCAATAAAGTCATTGTATCATTAATTGTTTCCTTTACATACTGCATGCAAGGGAAACACTCCCAAAAACGAAGCAATTTTTTTATAATCTCTTTTTTTGTGTACTAGTGATAGTAATATTGCTGATACAATATTACTATCACTAATTTGATTTGATTTGATCACCATCTTTTATAGAGTTAAATAGAACCATCTATTATTGTTTTTTTTTTTTTTACCACAGATAGTAAACGACCTCAAAGACCGTCTCCTGCACCACCGCAAGCCTCCGTTACCATTAGAAAATGCTGGGTTCACATACGGTTTCAACTCCAACTTTCTCACCCAAGTAGTTGACTACTGGCGCAATAAATACAACTTTGAGGACAGGGAGAATTTCCTCAACCAGTACAACCACTTTAAAACTACAATCCAAGGACTGGATATACATTTTATGAGGGTAGTGCCGCAAAATTTGGATGAACTTGAGGTAAGAGGAGTTGGATTTGAGGTATCGATTTGTACGAAGATGTTGACGAAGAAAACAAACTACAAGACAACACACTCTCCTACAAATCCACTATTCACACAAAAAAAAAACTACAAGACAACTTACTAACTCGAAATGTAAAGTACTGTGTTTTAAATAAAAAAAAAAAAAAAAAGTGCACACAGTAAAGCACTACATGATTTCATGTCAATTTTATTGCCTTTTTTAACCCACTTCCAAAACGGGATTCTCAATTCAGTTCACCTTTCTGTTTTTTTCCAAATATTTTTTTCTCCAACTAACAATTATATATTAAATAAATTATTGTTTTATTAATGGAACTTTTTAACTAAAACAGTCATATTAAAAGACAACTGCCATACAAATTTAAGATTCAGTACTAACGAAGAAAAAACATGTTCCAGAAAAAATAGTGCTTGTATCATGTGTGTTTATATAAAGGCAGAAAAAAACCCGTTTTAAAAACGTTATTTTTTTTGTTTTGGAATACTAGTTCAGCCATTTGCGGCCTTACTTTTAATTGTTACTTAAGTCAACATTACTATGTTACTTAATGATTAAAATTGCTCTGTCAATTTCTCGCTGATGGAAGTTTTCATGAGAATGAGACAGAGCAATTTTAAGCATTGCTTAACTCAAGTAACGTTTATAAGTAAGGCCGTTGAAGTATATCAGGGTTTTAAAAAAAAAACAATTTTTACATGTTAAAAGTGTATAAACTATAATAATTTTCAGGTAGTTCCTCTCCTCTTACTACACGGGTGGCCGGGATCATTCCGTGAGTTCTACGAGATGATTCCAGATCTGACCAGAGCTCGGGAAGGCAAGAGTTTCATATTTGAAGTTATTGTACCAAGTTTGCCTGGATTTGGGTACTCTCAGGTATGTTTATAATTTTTAGGGATCTGATCTAAACAAGGGGTTTGTTTATTTTTGATGACATGGGAGACGGGGGATTAGGATGGTTAAGACAGCAGTATTCCTTTATAGTCATCGAGACAATACCTATTTTGACTGTTTTTACTTAGAGATTGTGTCTAGGTATTGTACCACGATGTTAGTACTAAAATTCCCAATTTTTTATATCAAAACTCAAATCCATGCAAATATAAAATTGTATGCTAATGCCTTATTATAGATGTCTTATCGTGATTCGGATTGTGATCGTGATCGCGTGCCATCTCACTCACGCACGTGGTGCGAGTAAGTAGATGCGAACGGGACGGCATGCAATCCAGATCACAATCAAACTTCTATAATAAGGCCGTTGCACTTTTTATACCTTCTGTGATTACATAAAAGTGATTTAGTGGTAGTTTAACTTTATTCTATGATCCTATTTTCATTTATGTTTTCAAGTGTGTACTGCCTTTGTGGTGTTCTTCCCACAAAGACGTAAAAATTCGGATGTTCTAAAGGTGGCCATTTTGCTAGATTGTCCTTCTGATACGAAACATAGTTTGTAAAGTGTTTACAATCTTTTTAGGCAGTGCCGGTTTTAGCACTACCAGCCCCTGGGCGAGACTTCTACGGCCCACCTCCCCCCCCCCCTCGTCTGCCAAGGCAAAGAATAGATTAAATCTTAGATTTTTATATAATACAATACAATACAATTCTTTATTAATAACTCCATAGTTACAAGTCAAATTTCTCCAGTACACTTTCTACATCGATGTATATAAACTTATATAAACAGTATAATGTAAAACAGTATAGTTAATAAAAAATCTCTACATAGTATATACCTGCGGCGCCCCTTTTTATCTGGCGCCCTGGGCGGTCGCCCCACCCTATCACACCTACCCTAACGCCGGTACTGTTTTCAGGGTTCAGCGCGACCTGGCCTAGGTCCGATGGAGATGGCAGTCATCATGAACAACTTGATGCAACGCATCGGGCACACTCGCTACTATGTGCAAGGTACCCTGAGAAATAAAGAAAATTTCAGAGACTTACTCGTTACTGCCTTCAAAAACTCATCTATTCTTAGAATATAACCATTTTTATTCACTAAATGAATCTATGAAACTGCGTCTAAAGCTAGCATTCCGATATGTTACCTTAAGAGATACTTCGTTCTCGTATATGACGTGAAAAAATAAAGAAATTGAAGAATTTGTTGATTGAATCAGGCGTTACTTTGCAGAAGTCCATTTTAATTTCAATAAAATTTACAACCATTGTCCATTGACCGTTGTCCGCTTTTTTGTTGTTGTTTTTGTAATTTTTTTTTTGTATATTTTTTTAAATCTGTAAGCGGAATTACACTAGAAATTCGTCATAATACAAATGAAAATTAGTGTATAGTATTGATAGGCCAGCGTTTTCCTACGGTCTCTTGGGTCGCACTTCTCTATCTTCTCTATGTCTAAGTCGCTTTCCGCGTCTGTATGTATGGCCGCTAACTCCTCCTAAACCACGCAACGGATTTTGATGCGGTTTTCACCATCAATTAGATACATTTTCAAGGAAGGTTTATATATTTAATTTATACTATGTAGAGATTTTGGCTAAATCAACAAAATGTCTGGTGCCAAAACATAAAAAATATTTAGGTTTATTCCCGCCGTCTCGAGTTTACGACGCCTATTACCATCATTTATGACGGTCAAATAAAAAGATTTTGTAATTATATATAATTTTTTTTTATTTGTTTTTATTTTCTTGCTAGGTGGAGACCTGGGCCATACAGTGGGCTCTATAATGGCGACCTTGTACCCGGACAATGTGCTGGGCTACCATACCAACTTCCCGGCCCTCGTGTTCAATTCACTCGCTCACATGTGGATATCCATTGGTAAGTTTTTTAGGGTCCCGTACCCAAAGGGTAATAACGGGACCCTATTACTAAGCCTACGATGTCTGTCCGTCTGTCTGTTTGTCCTAAACAAGTAAGAGCGAAAGGGAGGTCCCCATACAACAAACGTATTTTTTTGTAATCCCGACTCGCACTTGGCTGGTTTATTTTTAACAAGGGCTCAATAAATTTAATTTTAATTTGTTGTACTGATAATACAGGTAGATATAAAGTTACTTTCGATTATAATCAAACCTAATCGGATGTTCTATTGATATTTCCAAGAATATCCTTGCTGTTTGATAAAAAAACGATTTAAGATTTTCAGTAGTTTGTCTTCTTTAAGTCTTTAGTCTACGGCCTTCATGCTTTTGGCCTACCAGTGACTTAGAGTTTGACATGGCGGCTCTACAGTAATGTACTTATTGATCCATAGGATCCATTTGGCCGTCTTTAATGGAGAGTGCAGAGCTGCAAGACCGCCTGTACCCGCTCGGTGATAAGTTCGCGCAAAACTTAGAGGAAACTGGGTACATGCACATCCAGGCCACGAAACCTGACACTATTGGTAAGTATCCAAATTCATATTTTGGTTACAAATAGTTGATGATATAAATAAGTGTAATGTAACTAACCGATTTGAATAAAGAAGGGGGTTCTCTATTCGGTTGTGTTTTCTTTTTTATGGTTCCGTACCTCAAAAAGAGAAAAGGAATCCATATACGATCACTTTGTTATGTCTGTCTGTCACGACAGGTAGGAACGTATCAAGTTAAAATACGTAGAGGTATCAAGTTGAAATTTATATCAAATACTCGGGTCTACAGTCTCTTTCAGCTGTGAAAAAATCAAACTTGTAAATCAACGCGATCATAAGATGTTTATGTTGCATATTTGACAAGAGAATCAAAACCTATAGGGTACTTCCCGTTGACTTAGATCTAGAATAATGAAAATTGGCAAGAAGCAAAGGTCTAACAGCACATACAAAGGAAAAAATCCCAAAGCTGTTAGTTTGAAGTTACATTACATTAAAAAATGGTTTTACTATTACAAAAAAAAATGTAGTTGGTATGTATTAGCACATGTTTTCCAACTATAAAGTTAAGTTTGTTCATCAATATTTCAACCTTTTTTCGTCGAGACTCGATTCCCGGTATGGATGGACTTATTAGTATTAAAGTTTAATTGAAGTCTTGTAAAAATATTAATATTACGTCAAAGAGAAAAAAATATACATAAAAGTATTTGTCTATACTAATATTATAAAGAGGAAAGATTTGCAGCAACATGCTGAGTTGGGGCCGGTTTTTGTGATAATGTACCTACTTGTATTTGGATTATTTTGTTTGTCTCTAAATTTCATTATCGCAAAATAAACATTTCTGTATTTCTGTATTTGATTGTTTGTTTGTTTGCATTGAATAACCTCCGAAACTACTGTACTGATTTGAAAAATTCTTTCACTGACGGGAAGCTACACTATCCCCGGGTGACATAGGCTATCATCTATACCCGTGCGAAGCTGGGGCGGACCGCTAGTTTTTTAATAATGAGCAAAAACAAAGGCATGGACGATTTCGTCCATGGTGAAAATGTATATAATAAAAACTATATATTATATACATATCTATAAAGTTTGTACGGAACAGTTTTTTAATGCTTGTACCTCAGAACTCCATTCATTTATAAAACGTGTTGGAAAATTATTTTTTATTTCAGGATCTGCTCTCACCGACTCTCCTGCTGGCTTAGCTGCCTACATTCTTGAGAAGTTTTCAACGTGGACCAACCCAGAGTTCCGGAAGGCTTACGACGGGAACCTCCTCAAGAAGTTCTCCTTGACGCATCTCCTTGACAACGTGATGATCTACTGGGCCACGGGCTGCATCACCACCAGCATGAGAGCTTATGCTGAGACCATCAATACTAAGACATATTCTATGCTGTTTGATCAGTAAGTTTCCGTTTCTGAATATGTTCCCCGATGGTTACAATCTGTTTTTTTTTTAAATGATGAAATGGGCTAGCGTTTGACCACAACTCACCTGATGGTAAGTGACGATGCAGTCTAAGATGGAGCACGCTTGCCCTTGAGATGCCTATTCACTCTTGTCTTGAAGAGACCCAGGTTGTACTTTGTAGGGAACACCGAGGCAGGAAGCGCATTCCATTCCTGTGCAGTTCGGTGCAGTGTGCAGGGTGTCTTTAAATCATGAGTGAATAGGTTTCTTCTAGGTAAGCGTGCTCCAACGTAGACCGCATCATCGCTTAACATCAGGCGTAATAGGGGTAAATTGCAAACCTATTATTTATTTTGTTTATATTACAATTACTCACGTAAGATTAAGCTGGTCACTCCGACTAGAGTTTCAACCGCATTAGGCAGTCTTTTTCAAGGTGAATGCATGCCAAGCGAGACGCAGCCGGGCTAGAAGCTAAAAACTTCAAACTACTCAAGAACTATTTTAATTTTTAATAAAATGAATTTACATTAAATCTTACTATAATATTATAAATGCGAAAGTTTGTGTGTAAGTGTGTAAGTGGGTAAGTGTGTAAGTGTGTATGTTTGGCTGAAGTCACCGCCGAAACTACTGGTCCGATTTGGATGAAATTTAGAATGTATATAGCTTATACCCTGGATTAACACATAGGCTACTTTTTATCCCGGAAAATTTGACAGTTCCCGTGGGATGGTATAATCATTCTTTTTCACAACGGCTCAACGAATAAATATGAAATTTGGTAAAGAAACAGACAAGGAGCCACATTAAAACACACAATACTTTTTATCCCGGAAAATTTTACAGTTCCTATAGGATAACTTCAATCACACAACTATGTAACTGTTAAACAAATTTTGATGAAATTGGTATGGAGGTAGATTATACACTGAATAATATTATAACATAACCTAATTCTGATCCTGGGAAAATGAGTGGTTCCTGTAGGATAACTTTGATCACTTAACTCCGGATTTCGATGAAATTTGGTATGAAGGTACAATATTCCTTGGACTATCACATGAGTTACTTTTAACCCGGAAAAAATCTATGGTTCCTGTAGTATAACATCAATCACTCAACTCTGTGACTGTTTAACGGATTTCGATGAAATTTGGTATGGAGGTAGCATATTCCCTGGATTAAAACTAAGGCTATTTTATACCGACAATATGTAAGTTCCTGTAGCATAATTTCAATCACTCAACTCTACGACTGTTTAACAGATTTAGCAAGCCGTAAGCGTCCCGCGAGTGTTAGTTAAGCACATGTGACGTACAAAAAAGAAAAAAAAAAACTTTCTAGGTTGCGTGGTTCGCTGGGCCGCAAGCGGCCGCGAGGGCGAATGTCAAGCACAAGTGACGTACAAATAAGAAAAAAAAATATTTATAGGTTGCGTGGTTCGCTGGGCCGCAAGCGGCCCGCGAGGGCGAGTGTCAAGCACAAGTGACTTACCAAAAAGAAAAAAAAAAACTTTTTTAGGTCGCGCGGTTCGCTGAGCCGCAAGCGGCCCGCGAGGGCGAGTGTCAAGCACAAGTGACTTACCAAATAGAAAAAACAAACTTTCTAGGTCGCGCGGTTCGCTGGGCCGCAAGCGGCCCGCGAGGGCGAGTGTCAAGCACAAGTGACTTAACAATAAGAAAAAAAAAAACTTTTTGAGGTCGCGCGGTTCGCTGGGCCACAAGCGGCCCGCGAGGGCGAGTGTCAAGCTCAAGTAACGTAAAAAAAGAGAGAAAAAAAATTCTAGGTTGCTCAGTTCGCTAGGCCACAAGCGGCCTGCAAGGGCGAGTGTCAAGAACAAGTGACTTACCAAATAGAAAAAAAAAACTTTCTAGGTCGCGCGGTTCGCTGGGCCGCAAGCGGCCCGCGAGGGCGAATGTCAAGCCCAAGTGACGTACAAAAAAGAAAAAAAAAACTTTCTAGGTTGCGTGGTTCGCTGGGCCGCAAGCGGCCCGCGAGAGCGAGTGTCAAGCACAAGTGACGTACAGAAAAGAAAAAAAAAACTTTCTAGGTCGCGCGGTTCGCTGGGCCGCAAGCGGCCCGCAAGGGCGAGTGTCAAGCACAAGTGACTTACCAAATAGAAAAAAAAAACTAAGTTGCTCGGTTCGCTGGGCCGCAAGCGGCCCGCGAGGGCAAGTGTCAAGCACAAGTGATGTACAAAAAAGAAAAAAAAAACTTTCTAGGTCGCGCGGTTCGCTGGGCCGCAAGCGGCCCACGAGGGCGAGTGTCAAGCTCAAGTGACGTAAAAAAAGAGAGAAAAAAAAATTCTAGGTTGCTCGGTTCGCTGGGCCGCAAGCGGCCCGCGAAGGCAAGTGTCAAGCACAAGTGACTTACCAAATAGAAAAAAAAAAACTAGGTCGCGTGGTTCGCTGGACCGCAAGTGGCCCGCGAGGGCGAGTGTCAAGCACAAGTGACGTACAAAAAAGAAAAAAAAAACCTTCTAGGTTGCGTGGTTCGCTGGGCCGCAAGCGGCCCGCGAGGGCAAATGTCAAGCCCAAGTGACGTACAAAAAAGAAAAAGAAAACTTTCTAGGTTGCGTGGTTCGCTGGGCCGCAAGCGGCCCGCGAGAGCGAATGTCAAGCCCAAGTGACGTACAAAAAAGAAAAAGAAAACTTTCTAGGTTGCGTGGTTCGCTGGGCCGCAAGCGGCCCGCGAGAGCGAGTGTCAAGCACAAGTGACGTACAGAAAAGAAAAAAAAACTTTCTAGGTCGCGCGGTTCGCTGGGCCGCAAGCGGCCCGCGAGGGCGAGTGTCAAGCACAAGTGACTTACCAAATAGAAAAAAAAAAACTAGGTTGCTTGGTTCGCTGGGCCGCAAGCGGCCCGCGAGGGCGAGTGTCAAGCACAAGTGACGTACAAAAAAGAAAAAAAAACATTCTAGGTTGCATGGTTCGCTGGGCCGCAAGCGGCCCGCGAGGGCGAGTGTCAAGCCCATGTGACTTACCAAATAGAAAAAAAAAACTTTCTAGGTCACGCGGTTCGCTGGGCCGCAAGCGGCCCGCGAGGGCGAGTGTCAAACTCAAGTGACGTAAAAAAAGAGAGAAAAAAAATTCTAGGTTGCTCAGTTCGCTTAGCCGCAAGCAGACCGCAAGGGTAAGTGTCAAGCACAAGTGACGTACAAAAAAGAAAAAAAAAACTTTTTAGATTGCGTAGTTCGCTGGGCCGCAAGCGGCCCGCGAGGGTGAGTGTCATGCACAAGTGACTTACCAAATAGAAAAAAAAAAACTTTCTAGGTTGCGCGGTTCGCTGGGCCGCAAGCGGCCCGCGAGGGCGAGTGTCAAGCTCAAGTGACGTAAAAAAAGAGAGAAAAAAAATTCTAGGTTGCTCAGTTCGCTAGGCTGCAAGCGGCCCGCAAGTGTAAGTGTCAAGCACAAGTGACTTACCAAAAAGAAAAAAAAACTTTCTAGGTCGCGTGGTTCGCTGGACCGCAAGCGGCCCGCGAGGGCGAGTGTCAAGCACAAGTGACGTACAAAAAAGAAAAAAGAAAAACTTTTTAGGTTGCGTGGATCGCTGGGCCGCAAGCGGCCCGCGAGGGCGAGTGTCAAGCACAAGTGACGTACAAAAAAGAAAAAAAAAACTTACTAGGTTGCGTGGTTCGCTGAGCCGCAAGCGACCTCGAGGGCGAGTGTCAAGCACAAGTGACGTACAAAAAAGAAAAAAAAAACTTTCTAGGTCGCGTGGTTCGCTGGGCCACAAACGGCCCAGCCAGGCCAGGAATTTAACTTTAGATCTCCTGCTCATAAAGCACCGTGTACCTACTGACCATCAATATCCAGGATGAAATACATAAAACGTATTTAGTCGCGTCCTAAAATAAAGCTTTTTGCTTAGTACTTCATAATTTTTCCCTAGAACAACGCGGGCAAAGCCGCGGGCGGAAGCTAGTTACATTATATAAATGACCATTAGAATATGAATAAATAAATTGTTACGAACTTCCAGACGCGGAGAAAAAACTTAAAACGTGTTTTAGAAAGCCTGTTTCGGCCGAATTATTCTATCGAGAAAAGTTTCACCAATCATGTTTCCGAAATTACATTTAACTTACTTGTATACTTAACTATTTATAACCAATATATGAATTTGTTGCTGTTTGCCATAACCGCGTAAATTGATGCAACGCTATCCAAGTTCACGACATAAACTCTTAAACAACATGTTATTATTCCTACAGAATCCCAACTTCCGTTCCGACATGCGGCATCAAATTCAAGCACGAGCTGGCTTACAATCCTGACCATGTTCTGAAGATGAAATACAAAAACTACCTCCACAGTACAGTGGTGGATGACGGTGGGCATTTTGCTGCTTTGGAAAACCCGGAGATACTTGCGAAAGATGTTTACAACGCTGTTAGTTTATTTAGGAAATTCCACGGACAAATGTAAGTGGTAAATGTTAAACCCAATTTTTTGGGGTGATTGTAACAGCACACATTGAGAGATGGTTTTAAATACATCCCTATCATTTAACAACAGCATTTAATTTTTATGTATATAGATAAATAAAAATTAAATGCTGTTCGTTGGTAATCGCTTCGCTTGAGAAAGGCTACATTTGACTATTAATTTTTTGTCTTAAAATATTCGTTATAATCCAAATTAGTAAGTTACATGGAAAATTCTTAAAGTGTCCTACTCAAGGTGAATCTCATCTGCCTATCTAAATCAACAGTTTGCAAAAAAACAACACTGCTAAAAATCAACTCTGCTAAAAATTAAAACTGCTAAAAATCAATGCTGCTAAAAATTTACACTGCAAAAAATCAACACTGCTAAAAATCAACACTGCTAAAAATCTATCTGCTTTGGTTATATGAAGTGAATTTATGAATTTGTTGCCACAAATGTCCATGAATGAACAATGAAAAAACTTCATAGGCACATAATATGTCAAAATTTGGCCCTAGAGATATCTTATTAGATATTTTTTTCAGGAATTCAACAGCATCACCTGAAACTGTCTATGATTACTCCGTAAAGGACATAAATGGCAACATCATTAAACTCGACAAATACAAAGGCTATGTGCTGATCATCGTCAACGTGGCTTCCCAATGCGGTCTAACCGAGACCAACTACAGCGAGCTCAACAAACTGCACGAGAAGTACCACAGCAAAGGTCTTCGTATCCTGGCCTTCCCCTGTAACCAGTTTAACGGGCAAGAACCAGGCACCGCTAAAGATATTTTAACATTCACAAAACAAAAGGGAGTGTCATTCGATTTGTTCGAAAAGGTCGAGGTGAATGGAGAAAACGCAGATCCTTTGTGGAAATTCTTGAAGAAAACAAAAGGGGGTACGATGGGGGACTTTATAAAGTGGAACTTTTCTAAGTTTATTGTTGATAGGAGTGGAGTGCCGGTGGCTAGGCTGGGTCCTAACGTTAATCCGATGGATTTGGAACCTTATATCCTAGAACACTTGTAGAGGTTCTGACTGCTAGTATAAGTTCAACAGTGGCATCGATTCTGATGTTCTCTAAACTAAACTAAATTTGATAGCTCTAAAACTGTTGCCATCCTTCTCTCACATATTAAAAAGAAAAGAGGGGCAGATAATTTTAGTCCTGTCAGATTGGTTTAGTTTAGTGAGTGGTATGACAGAATCGACGCCAGTATCAGCCTATCATGTTCCCACTGCTGGGACGAGAGGATGGGCCCTAATCCACCATGCTGGCCCACGTTAGCGAATGTCATTATGTCCGAAATTTTTGAGGCTCTTGGACATACCGGTTTCCTCACGATGATTTCCTTCACTGTTCTTTAGCAATGGCTTCGAAACTACACAACTTATTTCAGTACTAAATACGTTATTGGTGCAGGGCCGAGGTTCTAACCGGGTGCCGCCGACGTCGCCTCAAAGATTGAGAGAAGATAGTAAGTTACCTTCACCTGAGTTTTACGAAAAAGCCGAAAGTAACTCTTTGTACCTAATCAATATTATAATAGACTATTACTATGGGATCAAACCTAGTATTTATATCGAACAAAACAATTTTTTCCACGTTTGTACGCCGCCCCAGCCTGCCTAGTAAGATTTGCTGGTGTGGTTTGTAGTGTCCACAACCTATGTTAGGCTATCTGTGTTTCCATCGTTTTTAAACTACGAGAAAAAAACACAGCGTGCGAGCCAGGCCTGCTGTCATGAGTTAAGGCGCTTGCAGACGATGCGTAGTACAAGTTGCAAGTCGCTACTACGCATTGTCTGCATCGTTTTGCTTAGTGCAAGTTGCAGTGGTAGTGGTTTATAGCACTTGCACTGAGCAAAACCGTTTATTCAATTCTGTCCGACTACTCGATACGGACTACTTGTCTATTCGATACGGACCACAGACAGGTAAGCGCAGCGTAGGACGTCCACCCACAAGATGGACAGACGACCTTAAAAGAAACCGCAGGGAAACGCTGGATGCAGGTCATGCAACCCGCTTCCAACTGGCCCTTTTGGCCCTTGTAATGTAAATTTTTTTTACTTGAATATATATATTTTTGATGATTATTGAACCTGTTTTAATTCAGTGTTCCGGCTAGTAGAATATAATTGTACCCGGCATCTCGACAGCGCCGGCCCAGGGGCCTTACGCCTAACTCCTTACGCAGTCTCAAACTAACATTAAGACAGCGCAGTTCTGAAAATCACGCGAACGTGAACCTTAACGCGCCGAGATACGGTTTGCAGTCGCGCAATATTTTTTCATTGCCTAAACTGCAGTGCAAGCCCCGTTCTTTAAAAACCGGAAGTTTTACGAACCGGGAAGCCGGGGCGGGTCGCTAGTTATACTTATAAACCTTCCGTGAAAAAGAATTCAGATGAAATTTGGTATGGACGTAGCTTCAGATCATATAAACAAGGGAAATGCTTTAGTACAATTGTTAAATTGTTCTTTTTCAAATGTCTCCGTTTACATATTTTTTTCACTATACCTTACTTGTATAGACAACAAACGAAGTAATAGTCCATCCACATGCAAAAAAAACCTGTACCTTACCATGGGGGTTAGACAAGACCCACTTTCTGTTAGCGTTAACGCCTGCGGAAATATGAAATTCTATGAAAATGACAATGACATTAGCTTGAGAGATGTTATCTCAAGCTAATGTCATTTTCATACAATTTCATCTTTCCGCAGGCGTTAACGCTAACAGAGAGTGTGTCTTGTCTAACCCCCCATGTCTCCTAATCTCCCTTGTTTGCCTGGTCAGCAGTGCAAGTACCGTTCTTTATCGATCGTCAAATTCGATAAAAATCCATAGAAACGATCATAGCAACTCCGCGATGAGTTAGCGTCTCCTAGCGGTAAATTTATATAATTCTGTAAGTAATCTGTGAATAGTGCTGTTGCCTGTATTATTATTAAGTTTATTAATCTATCCACATTATCGTACATATTATAATATGGCTGTTCATCATCATCAGCCAGAAGACGTCCACTGCTGAACATAGGCCTCCCCCTTTAACCTCCACACTGAACGACAGCTTGCCGTAACAAAAAAATTATAATATGGCTGTTAACTGTTCTTTAATAAATAAAATAAAATAGCGAATACTGATTAAATGGCATTATATCGAATTTGACGATCACAACTGTCAAATTTGACGATCGATAAGGAACGGTACTTGCACTGCTGAAGAGGTACATTACTTTTTATCCCAGAAAGATTTAAAAAAAATTGCAGGTAAAACTTTGGCGCTGATAATTTGTCAATTTATTAACAACTCCATAGGTAATATACTCCATAACTCCATAGATCTATACATCATTTATCATGTTGATTAAGGCTTCGGTGTAATAGTCCATAGAATGTGGTGAGCCTTAGACGACATGGATGGGTAGAATGCTACACGGTCTGTCTTCCGAGTCGTAGCTTCGACAAGTCTTGTATGGTGTTCCGTGAGCTCGTCTCGCTGGCCTGTAGCTCCGGGACTGCTGCTATCATCTGTATCGTTATCAAAACTTCAATATAGACCCGCTCTATTGTCGTCTTTAACACCAGCGCACATAGCCGGCGAGGCACGATAAGGATGATTTTCAACCTTATTTCAATGAATTAAGCACTTACATTCACTTTATTCAACACGAATAAGCCGAAACGTATCTAGTGATGCTGCGGCACGTCCCGGCATTCCCAGGGATGCTTAGGCACGTCGCATCATTCCCAGAGATGCTTAGACACGTCGCGTCATTCCTAGGGATGCTTAGGCACGTCGCGTCATTCCCAGGGATGCTTGGGCACGTCGCGACATTCCCAGGGATGCTTAGGTACGTCGCTTCATTCCCAAGGATGCTTGGGCGCGACTCGTCATTCCTAGGGATGCTCCGGCACGTCGCAACATTCCCAGGGATGCTTAGGCACGTCGCGACATTCCCAGGAATGCTTAGGCACGACTCGTCATTCCCAGGGATGCTTAGGTACGTCGCTTCATTCCCAGGGATGCTTAGGCACGACTCGTCATTCCCAGGGATGCTTAGTCACGTCGCGTCATTCCCAGGGATGCTTAGGCACGACTCGTCATTCCCAGGGATGCTTAGGCACGTCGCGTCATTCCCATGGATGCTCCGGCACGTCGCGACATTCCCAGGGATGCTTAGGCATGTCGCGACGTTCATGTTTCATTGTGCGATATGATTATGATTTTAAAAAAAAACGGCAGATAAAAAAGAGTTTGTATGGCATAGTCCCGACTATGACCCTTTTTATTGGGCAACATTGCAGTGCTGCACCTTATCGGTCTAGGTATAAAGCTCATTTTCATAGTATCCTAGAAAAGGGTCAAATTTCCACAATTGAATGGTATAAATTACAGACTGTCAAAATCTAACTAACTACCTCAATAGTACATTAAAATTAATTACTTTTTAATGGATTTTATTGCATGTATTTTGTCGTTTTCTCAAGCCCGGTTCAGAATTGCAAAACTTCTGGACACCATGAGTGACGAACGTAAATATAACGTTTTGATTAAAAACCATTGGCACTTGGCAGTATAAATTGTTTCATAACATTTTTATAGATATCAGTCAACTAGTCAACCTGTGACCATGGAAAGCACAATGGAATCAAAATAAAGTAAACACACACTATAAAATCCATTAAGTGAATAGTAATCGAAAAATGTAAAGAATCATTTATCTAGATAATATTTTCTATGATTTAGCTACTAAATTTCCACTACGATAGAAAGCTATATAGTAGAAAAGGATAAATAAATACACATATTATAAAAGATACCATACTTTATTGAACAATCAATATTTAGATTCAACACAAACGCTCCGTTTCAAAGTAATATTTCAACTAAACTGTACGAAACTAAGATATAATTTTATTAAGAAATCTAATATTACTATAATTTATTTTTATCTAAATACTTTTCAGAACAGCTTTTATACTACAATTATATATAAAGTTATCAAAATTAGTAAAACCAATTGTACGAATGATTCTAAACAATACAGAAGTACGCACAGTATAATATATCGAACAGTAGCGTATCGCAGCGGTGTTTACGATTTTAGTGCCTACAGTTCGTGGCCCCACGCGATTGTAAGTCAGTATCACTTATTGTACATCATTCTGCGCCCATTGCCGGCCCTCGAACTCAAACCACAGATTACACCAGAGAGCAGAAAGGTCACTCCGCAAAGAAATTTAAATAAATAAGGACTCTATCTACGAGGCAATAGAGTAGCAATTCAACTCGCACAGCCTGGATACCACTTGCTATATTCACCTAGAGAGCCGCTCCTAACGCGGCACGTGTAACGTTAGGGTTATATTCTTTAAAAAAAGTTGTTCTTCCTTTTATTTATACACCCGTAAGCACAACAGTATCTTTAATACGGATTACAAGATCGTTTAGAAGTCTTTGTTCGTTGCAAAAATAACAGAAAAGATGCTTCATTACGCACGAAGTGGCTAGCGTGCGAGCCGAGCGGCTACTGCCCTGCCATACGCCTGCCCGAAAGGCGCGCCGGCCGAACGTACCTAAACTGCGAAGTGACACACCCCTGCCCAAGCGTGCGTCGATTCAGCCGTTTACTCCGCGATACAATGCTGTACTATTCATTGTACTGTGGTACAAGCTAAGTACAAAAATGCTATTACCTTGATTACTTGACAATTTACTTCAAATATTACTCTAAATTACATACATATCCTAAAACTGAGGGCAGAATGACGGTGGTGGTTCTGTAGCTGTTTTCTTATCTGTTTTTATCCCCCGACGCAACAAGAGGGTTGTTATAAGTTTAGCGTGTGTATCTGTGTCTGTCTGTGGCATCGTAGCTCCCAACGGTTGAACAGATTATTATTTTTTGCGACTTGATTGAGAGTTTTTTTTTTAGCTATGATTCAAGAAAATCTGTATAGCCATTTGAAGATCAGCACTTTTATCAGGATTTTTTTAAATTTATACTTGTTACATCAGATTTGACGAGATGAGAGCGAGACGCGGGCTGGACGAGCAACTCACTCGCCTGATGGTAAGCGTCGCGCTTGTCCAGTCCCACCCAGAATTTACAAGTTCATCAAAATCCTGTGCAGCAATGCACAAGTCACCTTGAAATATTTGATGTTAAATCTCTTTACACCCGGTATGAACTGGAAACATTGCCCTTCAATCTGGAACAGTATTGTTTGCACACTACTGCTTTTCGGTTGAATAACTGGCAATGGTAAGCAAAGTGCCAAAAAAGTTCAACTACCCCATAGTCAAAGGTATAGACTAGTCACCAGCGTATACAAATGGTTCTAAATTTCCACAATCGCTCCTTTGTGGATTAATTTATCTTCAAGGAGAGTTTCAGTGACAGACAGAGATAGCTTTACAAAATTTTCTCGATTGTATTTTGTATTAGCAGAGACAACAAAACAGCTACATCCACCAACCATCAACATCTACCCTAAAAAATCAAAAACTTTTGATAAGCGTGCATGCTAAACTTTGCTGTCTCATTTTCACTACAATGGGATATAGTTCATATTTTTTATAAACCCTTTTTATGTTATTTTCTTGAAATAATAAAGACAATTTCTAGGTTATAATTTAAAAATATTATTTTTCTAGCAGTAAAAAAAAAAAATGGGTATGTAATAATTGTGTAAAGATATGAAATTAATTATTACAGCAATAAGTTGACAGCATTTTCTAGCATAGATGCGCTTATAAAAAGTTTCGGAATAAAGATGCAGAATACTCAAGGTATATCCTTGATGACCTCGGCAAGCTGTTCCCTAGTGTACATGTGGAACATGGACCCTGGAGTCATGGTCACCACCTCCACGTTGCTCTCCGACAGTTTCTCCTCCATCACCTGCTTGAGGATGGTCAGCGCAGACTTGATGGCCTCTTTCAGCGTCATCGACTTGTGGTACACTTCCTGTAATGTGATAACAAGCTTATTAACGCCAATGTTGCCTACGGGCGTAAAAAATATTTTTCAACATCTGCAATGAATTTAAAAAAACTATTTCTTGAGCATATATTTTCAAAATAAAAATTTTTGATGGCATCCTGTATACATATGCAAAACAGCTAGGCGTACAGAGCTTGTTACTCTTGTAGTGGGCATTTTCCACAACTAGGCCATTCATTGGCACATTTTGCGTCACCCGGCTGCAGCTAATTTAGCCACTCGGTCTCCTCCAGGAAAGCCAGCGGCTCGCTTATGCCTTGGCGTGCAGAGCACATTTCTATGTGCGACCCACGGTCAAAAGGTTAATAGGGTAATCAATAAAAGTAGGTTTTTATTTTAATGATTATAAAAATGAACTTTACCTTCAAACTTTGCTGAGCCCCTTCACTGCCTGAGCCGATCGCTTTAGCATCGTACTGCACAAATGTACCGCTCGGGTCCATGTGGAACAGCTGAGGTCCCTTCTCATCAATGCCTGGAAACCAATCATAATAAAATTATGGTATATTTATGAACAGGGTTAGACGGAACTTTCTCAAATGAAAGGAGATCACACTGCTGAATAGCACCATGAACTTTTGGAAACAAACTATGCACCTTAGCCTTTGACAACTGTGTTCCATCATAGACCGCATCATCATATATTTTCTATTTGACTGCCAGCGTGGGCACGAAAAATCAACACCGCTGGTTGATATTCAGAAAACTCACACAAAGCCTTTTTTTTTAATTCTATAATAGGCTTGCGTTTGGTAACCAACTCGTCTGATATTAAGCGATGATGCGGTCTACGATTCTACTTTTGTTGTGCGAACTGCGCTGTCTGAATGGATGTTCCTCCATAATTAGAATCTGGGTATCTTCAAATAAAATATATTTTTCAACAAAATATTGTGTACCTGCGAACATGACGGCAACTCCGAACGGCCTGGACATGGCCGTGCCGCTGTCGTCGTCGCTGTCTCCAAACTGGATGGCGAGGTTAGAGACAGCCTGTGCGCAAGACTCGATGCTCATGCGCTCGTTGTACACGAACCAGTGGTTCTGGCACTCGACCCGGGCACGCTCCACCAGGGTCCTGGAACCGTACCACAGATTTAAGTATAATAGAAATATGTATTTACCTCTGAATCGACTTTTCAACAATGTTTCCATGGCCATGTGATGGTCAATATGGTCATGAGCTGTTTGAAGACTGTGTGTAAGTCCGGCGAGAAGTGCGAATGTTGTGTTAAAACATGTATCCAAAATGCAAAACGTTAAGCAAGAGCAAACATTTTAAAAAACGATGACCAGCAAGTTTTACTTCGATGCCATCACTCAACAACGGTGAAGGAAAACATTGTGTGGAAACATGATTTGTATTTGTATTTGTTTATTTGTTTATTAAATTAGCACGGCTTTACACCAATTACACTAATTACATTTATGAATTACATACATTAATATTAAATAAAGATTTAAAAAAAATACAATTTAAAAAAAAAAATTATGTCAAAAAGAAAAAACAAAATTGTCAAACTTATAAAAAAATTATACAATGTCAAACATAATTACCACAAATGTAAATGTAAAGTCAAGTTTAATTGTCATTCACACGCTAGTCTCACAATACTTCATGCATTCAGACAGTATCACCTTCCAATCATCGGCAAACACATCACAGTTTGGGTTGGCGTTCAGAAGGGCATTGAGTGCGGCGAGAGTACGCGGTATGGGGGATCTCGAGCGAGCAACAGTTCGATTTATAGAGGTTGCAAACAGCTTGTGATGTCTACATCGGTTGTAACTACAACCGATCGTTTGCCGTGTGCCCAAGCAAAGTTCCAAAGACATGACGTTCACCAACAAGCACTATGGGCTCATCATTTCTCTCTGAGAGAAGGACCGTGTCCCAGCAGTGGTAATATTAAATGCTGCTAATGAAGGTTTATTTATTTGATAAAAGGCGGGCAGCATAGGATGTGCCTATATCACACAATAGCATTGATTCTGTCATACCACTCACTAAACTAAAGCAATCTTACAGGACTAAAATTATCTGCCTCTTTTCATTTTAACATGTGAGAGAAGGGTAGCAACAATTTTAGGGCTGTCAAATTTAGTTTAGTTTAGATGTACTCTAAACAGTGCTCGACGCCAGTGTCAAAATTCAGTATTTATCTGTTAAGATTATGTTTTTCATTCTTATCCATCTGTCCGGTTCGTTTTTAAACTAACAGTAGAATCCGTTTATTATGACATCGAAAGGAATTGACAAACACGTCATAATAAATGGATGTCATACAAAGTGTTTTGTGAAAAAATCCTTTTTTATGTAAATACTAGCCGTTGCCCGCGGCTTCGCTCGCATAGTATTGAAATCTACTTTACTACCTCCCGTTTTTTTAGTTTCAGTCTCGCATCCATCCTGTAATCCACTCTACTCCTGTACCACCCTTTCTGCTCCAGTTCTGCATTCGCCCCTAAATCCACTCTACTACCGTTCCGCTCTTTCCGCTCCAGGCCCGAATCCGTCTCGTAAAATTACTCTTCTTCCGCCCCATCCTTACGGCGCCAGTCCTGAATTTGTCCCATAATCTTCTCTAATACAGGCCTACCCTTTCCGATCCAACTCGGCATCCGTCCCGTAATCCAATTTACTCTCTTTCCACCTTTTTGCAATCCAGCCCCGCATCCGTTCCGTAATCCAATCTACTTCAGTCCCACTCTTTCCGATCTAGTCCCGTAGCCGTCCGCTCCACTCCACTCCCATACCGTAATTCAACCTACTCCTATCGCGCCCTTATATCGTAGCTATAGTCCCTTCTCCCCCGGACCTCTGCACGAAGCAGACGTGTCTAATCAGTCCCATTTTTAATTTTTAATTCATAAAAAACATAAATATCGGCTCATAAGATCAGTGTTAATAATAGGGGCACATAAGTTGTGAGAAGTCCTGCCCTGCACATTATGTCTTCTGTGCCTGCACTACCTGGCTTCTTAGTGGGCCATTGGTGAGTGCTTTTTAACATCGATTACGCACAAGTCCACACTCCGTGCATGCAACGTGAGAATCGCCTGTGCTGCCGCCTGCGAGGCCAGGACCGGTTACAGATAGCTGTACTCATACGTAATCTGCGTAAGTCACAACCACCTGTTGCGTACGCGCATCTATTGTACAGTTCTGCTCGCCTAGTATTTGCGGCGGACTGGCGGTCTACGTTGTGTTACGATGTCCCGCATGGTCCGCACTCCGCCCCGCCCCTCGCTCGCGGCTGAGTTATCCTCCCCGCTGGTGCATGCTATGTCGGACCCAGATATAAGTAACTCGCCTATCGCTACTACAATATCCGTACCGACTATCTCGAGAGAACATGCGTTGAGTGACTCAAACATCACCTTACGTAAGCGAAAAACAGGTGATAACTTAAGTAGGGATGAAATTATTGATATGTTTGCCCAACTTAGGATGGAGCAAGATAGCAAGTTCAGTGCACTCATGGATAAGGTACAGTGTGGCATAAATACACACACGGAACAAAATAAGAATATATCTTGCTCAATTGAATTTTTGGGACAAAAATATGACGAGCTAGTAGCCAAAGTACAAAGCCTGGAACAAGATAAGTCCATAGATCGCCAGTACATTAAGCTGCTGGAAATCAGGCTTGAACAAGTGGATAAAACCTTACACAGCTCCAAGTTAGAATTGCGAAATGTACCTAAAAAGGTAGGTGAAACGAAAGAAGACCTACTCAAAATGGTGACAAACGTGGGTACTTCGCTCAGCGTATCAGTGCAGACGGGAGAGGTCCGCGACGTCTACCGTATTAACACGAAAAAAGAGGGAAACCAGCCGATTGTTGCGGAGTTCTCGACGGTACTTCTCAGAGATAAAATTGTCGAGTCTGGAAAGCCTATAATAAGAAGTATCCAACCACGAAATTTTGTACTTCGAATTTGAAAATTGAAGGCCCTCCCAAACCAATTTTTGTATCTGAAAGTCTCACTGTGCAGGCAAAAAAACTATTTTTTTTGGCCAGGGAGTTTGCTAAAAGATGCAACTTTAGATATTGCTGGGCGTCACGAGGCAAAATCTATATCAGGAGGACAGATGGAGCTCCACTGATTAGGATCAACAACGAAAACGATCTCGAAAACGCTGATATAAAATGACTATATTATGTCTTTTCTGTAGTTCACAGTTTGATGTATTGTCGGTTGTTTTATATACTGGATTTTTTAAGCTGTGTACGCTGTCAATGCTGTCATATTCTATTCACGATACAACGCACACTACAAACATATACACGGTCTGCACTTTCATACTACACATACCACAGATTAATAAAGGAAATCTATATATATAAGCAAGTCTATCATAGGTATTACATCTCCAGTTATTTATACAAAATATGTCTAATTAATCGTTTCTTTATAATTTATTATGCACACACAAAAAATACTAATAATATTATGTACAACCGCTCATTGTCTCCTCAAAACATAATGTTAACTCCAACAGTAAGCCTGATTAGGTCAATGCACCCTATTACTTTGTTATTTAATAATGGTTAACTCCTTCATCGTCGCAGAAGTTGACGACTCTGAAAAAATTGAATGTCTCTCTATTAGCAACTCTAGTGCTTGTATGAAACTATTGAATGCGGAAGTGAACAATATGCAGACCATGTGTATTTTGACTATGAACATTAGAAGCATACATTGCAATTTTGATTATTTTGTAGCCTATGTGGCTAGTCTGGACATCTCGGTTGATATGTTTGTGTTAACGGAGTGTTGGATCAGTAGCTCAAGACCACCTCCTAATATAGACCACTATAATATGTTTTGGACAAAAAATACTTTCAACCAAAATGATGGTGTAGTTGTGTATGTCAAAAAAAATATTGACGTGTCTGCTTATGAACCAGCTATTTGTGAAGGTAACTGTCTCATACTTACAATTTCTTCAGATTATACAATAGTATGTACGTACCGACCGCCTTGCTTCAGTAACCCTAAACCATATCTAGAATCAGTTGATACAATATTAACGAATATTTCCTCCAAAAACATCATATTTACAGGGGATATCAATATAGATATCCTGCCTGATAATCACACAAATACTACTGAATACTATCTTAATATGATGGCTTTGCATGGATTAAGACAAGGAATTACCCGTCCTACCAGATTTAAAACATGTCTTGACCATATGATGGTAAAATCTGAAGGTGCTTGGAAAACAGCTGTTTTCGAACAGCGAATAACCATCATCATCATCCTATTTTACTCTATATCAACAATGCTAAAATCACCAAAAATATTGTCTCTTTTAATAAATTAACACTAAATTATGACGGAATAGAAAAGGCTTTATTGCAAGAGACCTGGCGGGACCTATTTTCTGTTGAAAATAATGTGAATATTGCAGCCGAAATATTTACTGATAAAATTTCTAAAATTATTAGCGATAACACACAAACTCGAAAAATATCAAAGAAAAATCAACCACTAAAACCATGGATCACTAGAGGAGTTGTTGGATCCATTAGAAAAAGGGATAGATTACATGCAGAGGCTAAAAAGAATCCAAAAGATACTGCAATTCAAGGAAAATATACTAAATATAGAAACACTTGTAATTATATTATAAAAAAATTAAAGAAGGAGTATTATAAGAACAAATTAGTCAAAAACAAAGGTAACATAAAAGAAACATGGAAGATAATTAAAGAAGTTTGCAATCTTAATCAATCAAAAAATCCGTCAGTTGAGCTGTTAAATATTAAAGCCTGCCCGAAAGAGTCTCTTAATGAAGTAAACTCATACTTTACTTCAATCGGCGAATCTCTAGCAAATGCAACCCTGCAAAAGCTAAATGCCACTGAAAAGGATTTGGTATTTTTGGCGAAAACTCCAAACCAGCCTGTAAAATCGATGTGTATGTTTCCAACTGATATAGCTGAAGTTAGGCAAGTAGCCATGAGTCTAAAAACGAACAGTGCCCCAGGCTGGGATATGATCACTTCGGCTTTGGTCAAAAAGTTTATAAACCTGATTGCAGAACCCATTGCGTTTATATGCAATATGAGTTTTGAGACTGGCAAGTTTCCGTCCTGTTATAAAAACGCCATGGTATGTCCTATATTTAAGTCTGGTGACAAAAAGAACCCATCAAACTATAGGCCTATTTCGCTTCTTACTACTCTCTCAAAAATATTAGAAAAACTGGTCAAAAAAAGGGTCACACAATATCTTGAGAAAGAAAATATATTTAGTAGGAATCAATATGGTTTTAGAGAAGGACGGTCTACAGAGGACGCTGTGCTTATGTTGACGAACAAAATCACAACATACTTAGATCGTGGTGAGAAGTGCATTGGTGTCTTTCTGGATCTACAAAAAGCATTTGATACTGTGTCTATTCCTATTTTACTAACTAGGCTAGAAAATGCTGGGATTCGGGGTATGGCACTTGAATGGTTTACAGATTACCTTACAGGAAGATCGCAGAGATTACGGGTTGAAAATGATGAAAGTGACAGTGCGGATTGCACCTACGATGTACCACAAGGTAGTACACTAGGTCCGACGCTTTTCCTTATTTATATCAATAATTTATGTGATACTACTTTATCTGGACTAGACCTGTTGATGTTTGCAGATGACACTGTACTTCTTGTTCACGAAAAGACTTGGCCAAAAGTTGCAAAGTTAGCTGAAGATTGTCTTGCAGTAGTGACACAATGGCTTGAAAATAATTTACTTTCATTAAATGCTAGCAAGACAAAGTATATGTGCTTTAGCATAACGGAAACTGGAGCCCCCAAATGTGATGTAACAGTCAAAATCCACACCTTTCCCTGTAACCGTGGCGTCCGTGGCATACAATCTACCCAGTGTTCATGCACAGCTTTGTCTCGAGTCGAATCAATGAAGTACCTTGGAATGCACATAGACTGTAATCTTAACTGGAACATACACATAAAAATATTGGTATCAAGGATAAGAAAACTAATTTATGTATTCAAAACTCTTAGAACCGTGGCAGAACCTGCATTAGTAATCGACACATATAAGGCGCTCTGTGAGTGTATTATCAGATACTGTATTTGTGCATGGGGCACCGCAACTAAAACTAATATCTTGCCAGCGGAGCGTGCACAACGTGCCATTCTTAAGGTGCTTTTTTATTTGCCCTTCAGGCACCCAACTACTGATGTCTACGAAAAAACAAATGTTCTCAGTGTCAGAAAATTATTTATTTACGATAGTCTACGACGGTATCATAGAAAAACTGTACCTGTATTACAAAATGTAACCAAACGTGACCGTCGCTGTCCTGTCCCGGGAGCGAAACGAAAATTTGCACGAAGAAGTTTTGAAGGCATTATTCCGCTCTTATATAATAGACTAAATGAGGAATGTAAAATAAAAAAGTATAGCAACAATGAGATTAAGAAAGTTATACGGTCCTGGCTAGATACATTTGATTACGATGGCATTGAGCATATGCTAACAGATTTGGATGTCTCATAAAACACTTACAAATCACACACATACACACACACACACACACCCATACCCACCCACACACACACCCTCACACACATCCACCCACACACCCACACCCATACACACACCCACCCACACCCACAAACACACCTACACCAACACACACACCTACACCCATACACACCCATACACACACCCACCCACATCCACAGACACACCCCTACAATCACACACCCACCTACACACAGACAACCACCCCCACCCCCCTCCCTGTGCACATACTCCTGTGACTTCTTGTGTATTGAGATGGCACATAAATGCGTACATTTATATGACATTGTTTTGATACTTTTATTGTTTGATTATTATGTATTAGACTATCGCCTTATTAAGTGTATGTATTTGATATAAAATTTTGCCTGTATCTATATAATTATATATTTGTATATATATATTATTTTGTTTTGTATAAATTAATAACTTTTGTAAATTTTTTGTCATAACTTTTTCTTATTATTTTAGTCTGTTTAGGCATTTAGTTAGTAACATTTAATGGGAGAGGCCATTGGCTCCCGAAACACAGTATTTATTACTAGTTCGGAGCCAATGGGTTCATATATTATTTTGTCAATTTTTATAATGCCCAATAAATTAATTTGTATTTGTATTTGTATCTGTCCATAGTTTTTATCTATGTAAAGCTAAAAACATTAGGGATTAGACCGACTTCAAAATTACTAAAATACGCATTTCGAGTCAGGCTCGCTCGCGGATTGAGGGTTCTTTACCACCACAAAATACAACCAGTTATTGTTCAGGCTTAACGCCTTCCAAAATTGTCGAAGTAGCTGCAACGCAGTCACATATTTAATTCTTTGCTACAGTGACGCTCGAGTATAACTTGGTAATGAACAGAAATTTGTCATTGACTCGCACTTGGCCATAAATTATTATTTGTTGTTACACTTTAGAGTACTATGTACTATTATCATGCCAAGTTTGACGCTTGTACGTATTACCGTTTTTATATTAGAGCTAAGAACTAAGAATACTTTTGTTGTATGGGGATTGGAGACCTCCTTTCGTTTTTACTATTTGAAACTTTACTGTTATTACATTTCTTAGTTGATCCGCCGTAACGTTACATACTCTGTGAAAATTTCAACTGGCTATCTATTACGGTTCGAAAAATACAGCCGTTAAAAGGTAGGACAGACAGACAGACAGCGTTAGTAATATGGTCCCGTTTTCACCCTTTGGGTACGGAATCCTAAAACCCACCTAACTGAGAACGTTTTTTAAAGTCGGTTAATAATTAAATACCTGTGATACCACTCCACCGCAGCACACCATTGTTAAAGGTAGTCTGGAAGATGTCGCTCATAGCGATAAGGTCGTTTTTTCCCCCCATATTTAATGTTATCTTCTTGTTATATTTTTTTATGGTGTCGATAAACAGTTATTTTATTATATCACCTACTTATTACGTGCAGTATGAAGGCGCTGCGCGGATTATTATGGTCGCGTTATTTTAATTTTACATTATCTCATAAACTGTGCGACTAAATCACAACTGTAAACGGCAAACTTTATCTACATTAAGTACTCCTAATAATAAATTCATTTATTTTTGTAAAGATTCATAAGTTAGATTACAAAACTGCATCTAAACATGACCTTTTAATTTTAATTTTTATTCTGAACACAATAACCGGTTATTATCGTTATTGTGGTGTTCTTATAAAAGATAGATATATGCTATCGCGGACTTTTTTGTAAAACTACTTAAGAACTACATTTTTGTGAAACATTGTATTTACTTATCTCAAACCGTTAGGTCAGCGTACGCCAATAAAGAAGCCAAGCAGCTTATTTTTCTCCAACATGTTTTACTAATACGGTTATTTAGTGCAGAAAATTAACTTTTACCATTATAAAACATACCCTATGGCATTCAGGGATAGTGTAGCTTTCTATTAGTGAAAGAATTTTTAAAATCGGATCAGTAGTTTCGGAGTTAAAACAGAACAAACAAACTTACAAACTAACAAACTTACAAGCTTACAAACTTTACCTCTTTATAATATTAGTGTAGATGTATTTATTGATTTCGATGCGACCACCTCCTCAGGCAAACTGTTCCAATTGAAAACGACTCTGCTGCTGACGATAATTATAGTGTGCAGTGTCGGTCTGTGATGACTCAAGCCACAGGAGGATTTTGTTTAGGAAGGGCAAGAGAAAATTTTCTTTATTCTCTCAATGGTTGGATGGCAGTCCGTCAGCCAAGTTCATCTCATCTGTTAGCTACTAAACTGTTACACTTGGCTTGATCACTCAAACAATACAAACCTAGATATTTTGGTGACTTACCTAGAGTCTGCCATCAGGCCAGAAACAGCGCATGCAATATGCCTGTCCACCTCCACGATTTTTTCTATAGTAGTAGGCTCCATGAGAGGTGAGGTGATCCTCTTTTCGACGGCTAACACTACTCCTTCGGATGTGCTGATCCCGATGGCGGTAGAACCCAGTTTTATAGCTTCTATGGCGTATTCCACTTGGAAGAGCCGCCCCTCTGGGCTGAATGTGTTCACGCCGCGGTCATACTCGGAACGGGTAAGAAACATCTGAGAGAGAATAAAATAACGTAACTTTAAGACCGGCCGCAAAGGTTAGGACACCATGACAAAGCGATTTGGATAAACATACCGTGAATTTGTACCTCTTTTAGACATATAGTGGTAAGGCTTACCTTTAATTTCTAAGAAGTAATTAAACTACAACAAACTAATGATTTTATTTGTTTAACGTGTGTAAATTGCAATTTATTATATTTTGTCAACTCAGAAAGCGTCAAGAAACCAAATCGAAACGAAATTCGAAAATGTCAGTCATGCTGTCAAACTGTCAATTCATTTCTGCTGTTAATGTCAAAATTCTGTTAGTTTTTTATTCTATCTATTGTGAGGATTTTGGCGACGCACTCTTAGCTATGACTTGTTTCAAGCTATATTTTAATACTATTCAAAATTGTTTATTATTTCGACTGAAAGACTCTGTATGGTCATGAATCAATGTTCATGGAAAAAAAAATACACAAACAGCAAGGTGGCAACGGGGTATAATAATCTACGGTGGCAAACATGGTGTAGTGGCAACTGGCAAACACAGTTGATGAGTCGACCACTCTAACTCTTTGACGCCCACAGCCACAGACGCAAACAGTAAAGTACGTTCGTACGTTCTTTAGTTAGGGGTTAGGGCGATGGCAACCGTGGCGTAGCTGGTAATTTTGCATTCTTGCAAGCGAGAATAGGTAAGTAAATTCAGAATCTACATTTATCTAAATAAATTATAACATGCTACTAATCTAGGCAATTTTTGTTGTGGTAATTTGGTCATAATTGTTTGTTTACCATTCATTTCCTTGTAAAATCTGCTATATTTTCGGCATGGTAGAGATCATTTTCGTTTGAATATTTTACGTAGAAATATTAGGTATAAAAGAATAAATAGACAAAAGCCGGTAGCATTCTGCACATTTCGTAAGTATAGCCGGTTAGCTAGCCGCAAGGAATATACTCTAGCCGCTAGCTCTGAATCGTAGAGACTATGGTCTCTCTACATGGACATACCTAGTCTCTACGCTCTGAATGCAACGTTAGATAAGTACCTACCTACTGTTACCTACGGGCGGACGGGCGGCAACAACACAAAATCTTCTCTATCTCTACATAGTATAAATTAAAGTCGCTTTCCGCGTCTGTCTGTCTGTCTGTCTGTATGGCCGCTAACTCCTCTTAAACCACGCAACGGATTTTGACGCGGCTTTCACCATCAGTTAGATACATTTTCACGGAAGGTTTATATATATAACTAGCGACCCGCCCCGGCTTCGCTCGTAAATTACACCCGTGCGAAGCCGGGCGGGCGGGTCGCTAGTTGAAAATAACTGTTTTAATTCATCGGTTTAGTTGATCGAAATAAATATTTTTTTGGTACGGAATAGGTACTTGATAATTATCACAAGTAAGGTGGACTTACTGAGATTTCAGCAGCGTTAAATTTTTTTCACGTTACTCACTTTATTAGGGATTCGTACCTAATGGGTAAAAACGGGGCCCTATTACTAAGCTAACGATGTATGTCTGTCTGTCCGTCCGTCCGTCTGACTGTCTGTCCTACCTATTAACGGCTGTATCTTTCGAACCGTAATAGATAGCTAGTTGAATTGTTCACAGAATATTTATGGCGGGAAATTCAAATTTCAAACAGTTTTCTTGTCCTTGTAGCTAGGCCGGGTAATTATTGTAAACGATCATGATGTTTGCGACAATTTATTATTATTCTTTACAAAATCATTTGTGAAACAAATAATAAAAAAGTCAACAAAGTAAAAAAATAAACCTACATACAGCCAAATTCAGAAAAAAATATTTTTGCACTGAACTATGTAGGTAGGTAGCTATTTTTGAAACAAAATGCGTCTATTCGTTTTTACCAGTTAAAACACCAGCCAGCAATGAAATTCCATACAACTTTGCTGGCGCCTTTTCGAGTAGTAAGGAAAGGTAGACTTTTCCCAAAGAAGGTTGTCAAAATAATGTCAACATTACAAGCATTTTTGAGTAAAATAATAATCTAATATTTAAGTATATTTGAGAAAAAAATATTTTGATAATAATTATTGAGCATCTTCAATAATATAGTACTCAAAAAAGCAAACAAAAGTGTAGGTAGGTATGGTTGATTATTAAGCAACTGAACAAACATACCCACACCCCCGCTGATGCCTACGTTTGTATATCGTTTTGTTTAAATAGGCACTTACCGATATTTTACTTGATGACTTACTCTTGCAATACTTACGTAGCATGTAGATATTCTTTGAAGAACCTAGATAAAATTCTACGCAATGTCTTTGTAATAGCATTATTTACCTAAAGACTAGTACCTACCTACCTACATATGCAAGAGTGAGTTCACACGGTTATGATAGAAACACAATTTAGAAATCGAATTGATGCTGAACTAGGAAACAATAGACATTCTTCACACTTTTTTATTAAAATATTAACTATAAATTGTTTTAGTATTGGATTTTTTATTTCTTTTCTAAAATGCAATGCCAGTCATCTAGAAATTTTAATAAAAGTAATACATTACCTATATAAGATTGTGGAACCCTGGTTAACCATTGTAGTATGAAGTGGTATAAATATTGCGTGTGCGCTGCTAAGCTGAGCAGAGTAAGAAGTCAGACTGTCATTTCTGGGCAGTCCTGTATATTATACAATTAGGGAAGTAATCAATAGGTACGTTCTAAGGCCTCACAGTTAGCAGTCTAAAGTTTTGTCTCAGTAATTTTTTTCAGAAACCGTTTCGGTCTGAGACCAATTTTTTTTTTTGCGTCGTGAAGACATCTTTTATACATATAAAAGGCTTTGTCCTGAATGACTGACTGACGGATCAACGCACAGCCTAAACCGCTGATCGTAGAGACCTGAAACTTGGAGGCTGTTTTCTTTGTATGACGTAGGCATCCGATAAGAAAGGATTTTCCGAAATTCTACCCCTAAGGGGGTGAAAAGGGGAGGCAATGTTTGTATGGGAAAACGTGATTCCTTGGTGCAATCTACTTCAAATTTTGCATAAACCATTTTTAACAGAATTGATGGACGTATTTCGTATTTTATTGAAATTCATCCCCTAACGAGGTAAAAACGGGTAGAAATTTATTTTGGCGGTGATTTGCTTCGAAGTTGATATCAATACTCCTTAGTTCTGTTTGATTTAAAGTACATTTTATTTTGACACATGTTTGAAAACTCAATCTGACTTTATTTAAAAATCCTATTAGACCATTTTCGACTTCTACGCGAACGAAGTCGCGGGCAAAAGCTAGTATCGTATATAACAATAAACGCAGAATTTTCGCTGTAGAGCTGGCGCCAATATAGGTCGCAATAATCCTAATACCTAGCTAAAAATACTGGGAAACTCAAGGAACGAAGGTATGTTAGGTGCTTGTTATAAGTTCAATCGAACGCGGCCACTTGTTACCACATAAAGGCATACTGACTAATAGGTATTTGCCAATGTCGCAAAACAACAAAGGTATCTTCAAAGTATCTGTTCCGTGCTAAATAGTAAATAATGTTCTTTTGTCCATAATGGGGACACTTCGATAGGGACTAATGTATAAAATGAATGGGTTCACTTGGTTGAATCACTTTCAGTTTTGTTTTCGTCCTTCACACTTCAATATACATACATACTGGTAGGCAAAGTGGTAATAAATGGATTTTAACCGTAGCTAAATAGACAAGACGAATTATTTTGTTTTATACCGACTCATAACGTTTAAACTTATTTTCAGACTACAACTGAAAAACACCAGCTTCTATGGGAAAATGGCTAAGAAAAGCGATGATAAAGTACTGGGAGGAATCTCCTCCTTTCTTAAAACGGACAAGGATTACACAATAAAGTATGAAGGCGGAGAAGAAGCCAAATTATCAATTTTGAACAACCATGTGTTCAGATACTACATGTCGCCAACTAAACAGTTCCTTGACTATCCCACCCCCCGGCACCCAACAGATGTCGCCAGAATTAATGCAAAGGACGTAAAAGATTACGGCACAGAAGCATTCGAAAACTCGACTGTAACCAAAGATAGTAAGAGTTACATTGTGAATACAGAAGAAATAAGAATTCGTTTTAGTGTTCTAACAGGAACTTTCGATGTTTACGACAAAAGAGTTGAAAAGCAAGTTTTAAACGAATTAGAACCTTTACGTTACAATAATAAGAAAACTAGACAAATCCTGCTTCACAATGAAAAAGAATACTTCTTCGGAGGAGGAATGCAAAATGGTAGGTTTACTCATAAAGGAGAAACTATACACATCGTGAACACAAACAGCTGGACAGACGGAGATGTGACTTCCCCGAGTCCTTTTTACTGGTCTACATCTGGCTACGGCGTATTAAGAAACACTTGGCAGCCTGGGTTTTACGATTTCGGATCGTCGATTCCAGATATAATTTCAACAGTTCATAAAGAAAGCCATATTGATGCGTTTTACTTTATAAGCCCCAAACCTCGGCACATTTTAAATGATTACTACGAACTCACCGGACAACCAATTTTCATGCCAGAGTATGCGTTTTATGAAGCTCATCTCAACACTTTTAACCGAGATTATTGGGTTGAAGTGAAGCCTGATGTGAAAGGGGCTATACAGTTCGAAGATGGCAAATTCTACAAATGTTATCAACCAAAGCAAGCGGTCGACAAAAACGGAATTTTAGAGTCTCTCAATGGAGAAAAGAAAAATTACCAATTTTCTGCTAGGGCTATGATCGATAGATACAAGAGACATGATATGCCATTGGGTTGGTTTATTCCAAATGACGGTTACGGGTCGGGATATGGACAAACTGACACTTTGGAGGGAGATATAGAAAACTTAAAAGAATTTATTGAATATGCAAACAAACAGGGTGTTGAAGTAGCTTTGTGGACAGAAAGCAACCTTGAACCGAAAGATCCGAAGCATCCCAAAAAAGGCGAAAGAGATCTAAGCAAGGAAGTGGGCATAGGTGCTGTGGCGTTAAAGTGTGACGTCGCCTGGATAGGTGAAGGTTACTCCTTCGGACTCAACGCTGTGGAAAATGCCACGAAAATATACGAAGACAGGGTGAAAAATACAGTAAGGCCATTGATAATAATGGTCGACGGCTGGGCAGGCACCCAGCGATACGCAGGGATATGGAGTGGAGACCAATCCGGCGGTAATTGGGAATACATACGTTTCCACATTCCGACGTACATCGGCGCTGGTCTCTCCGGCCTACCAATAGTAGGTTCCGACATGGATGGCATCTATGGAGGAAGCGATCGAGAGGTCAATATCAGAGATTACCAATGGAAAACGTTTACACCACTTCAGCTGAACATGGACGGATGGGGTAATATCCAGAAAACGCCTTTCAGCTTCGACCTTGAAGCAACGGCAATTAACAGGGCCTATTTGAAATTTAAATCGATGATGCTTCCTTACAATTACACTATCGCTCATCAATCTATTTATGGCCTGCCCATGGTGAGAGCCATGTTTTTGGAGTTTCCAAACGAAGAGCCAGCTTACACGAAAGATTCCCAGTACCAATTCATGTGGGGACCAAATATACTAGTTGCTCCAGTCTATCAGAAAACCGTATCGATTGAAAATCTATCGGTTCGACACGGGATTTATTTGCCAGATCAAAATCAAATCTGGATAGACTTTTTTACTGGGCAAAAATATCAGGGCGGAAAGATATACAACAATATTAATACGCCGCTATGGAAAATACCAGTGTTCGTAAAGGAAGGTGCAATTATACCTTTTGTTAATGACAATAATAACCGACATGAAATCAAACGAGATTGCAGAATAATAAACATTTATCCAGATAATAAACAAACAGAATTCGACATCTATGAAGATGATGGTAAATCCGCAGGATATTTGGATCACGAATATGCCAAAACAAAAGTGTTTGCTAATAATGTAAAAACTGATGAAGGTGGAGACATGTTTATCAACGTACACAAAACCAAAGGGCATTACGACGGTATCATAAAAGAACGGACTATGTTACTTAGAATCATGATGGGTCAGACTGTTAAATCCGTAAAAGCAGCAATAAACGGCGAGTCCATAAATATAACTCAAGCGGCAACTAAAGAAGAGTTTGATAACATTAAAAACGGTTACTACTATGATCAAAGATTCTTGATTAACCCATATCTTTTAGATTTCGATGTGAATCATGAGTTATTCCAAAAGTTCCTACTGATCAAAATTGACAAGACCGATGTAACGGAAAGCGAAACACAAATCAAAGTCCGTCACTATAACAGTAATGATGATACTAAAATTCGAGGTAATACTCTTCATTCAAAGCTTCACGCTCCCAACAGCTTCAATATTCGTGAACATGGAATAACATCGACTTCTGTAACATTACAATGGCAACACAACGATGCATCATTCTACGAGATAGAGAGAGATGGCGTCATATTCAGCGGAATCACAGGAGAAACTTTCACTTTAGCAGGATTCAAGGGTGAATCTGAGCATAGATTTAGAATCCGGTCTGCGAATGATGAGGGAGTTTCTCAGTGGAGCAATTACTTGAATGTTGAAACTGGACCAGACCATTATAAGAATGCTGTGAAGGGTGTCTCGGTGATTTGCAACGTCCCATGTCAGCCGAACCAAGAGGTGTGTAAACTAACTGAGATAAACAACTCAATGTGGCATACGCACTGGGGAATGCCCGGACAAGCCGATTGCGGAACCGGTAAGACAATCACTCTTTCATTCAATTTAGAAGATGTTCATGATATTGAAAGAATCGAATACATTCCGAGAGAAGATGCTGGTAACGGCACATTTTTGAAAATACGCTACCGTTTCTCGGTGGATGGAGAAAATTGGAGTGATGTGTCTCCAATAATTTCTTGGAGACCAGATGAGAATACTAAAACTATAATGTTGAAAAAAAGAATAAAATTCTTTGAATTGTACGTTCTGGAGTCTGTCGGTGGATTTGGCTCAGGAAGAAGAATATTCTTCTTTAAAAAAGTTTAAAAGTATTATCAATGTTAATCTTAAATATTATGATTGCTATTTCTTTTTAGAAAGTTTATGATTGTAACAGTATAAGCCTAAAACCATTCTGTGGTTGTACCCACAGATCAGGGGCCATACGGCTAACTCTTAAAGCGGGTTCGAATTAGCGCTGCAACAGCTCAATTCGGAAAATCACGCGAATGTGAACCTTACCGCGCCGAAATACGGTTTGCGGTCGCACAACTTTTCTCATCATCTAAACAGAACCGCTTAAAACAGGTAGCCGTAAGGCCCACTGGTCGAACCAGTATATTTTGTCGCATGGCATTTCTTTGGGCCATAATATGTTTGTCTGTGTCAAATAAGCTAAGTATCAAAATTATTTAACTGACAATTTTTTATTTCCCCGCCGTTTTCTTGTAACAAAGTACGCTGGTTTGACTAAATATAATTATATGAATTTAGTCTAAGGAAAATGTATATTGTAACGAATAATATATTTTGTTAAAATATTCTTGTTTATTTTCCTTCCTTAATTATTTTTTTGTATTGTTTTTGGTATTTTATAACAACCTATTACTGGTATTTACCTAGTATAGCTTAATCTATACTGCCTTACGTACGCTATAAAGCAGCTAACCGACTTTACAGGCCATCGTAAGTAGACCCCTGTCTATTTAAGTTGGATATTTAAGCCAGTTTGCTGCTTTCTAGGTTACGTACGGCGGGATATCCTGTTTACGTTAGCTTTTCCTCTCAATCACATTCGCGTGAGGTAAATAAGGTTGTCAACTGTCAAAGTAACGCGTGGCGCTAACCTTTAATAGGGTGATTTTGTGTACGGGGTTACGCGCTTACCACATCTCATTGCTTGTCTGATCTGAGGTTATACTCATAATTATGAACAACTTTTACCATGAGATCAACCCTCAAACCACTAAATTTCGATTTATGCTAGCCATCTGTAAAAAAAAAATACCGGTCAACACCATTGGCGCGAACGAGAGCGATTAGGATTGCGAGCGACAAACGTAATCAGCTTAATACGTAAGTTTAAAAAATAACAGTCCTAAAACTAATTAGTGCCAACAACGTTTATTGCGTGACTCAAATAAATATAAGCAAATAATTAGGCGAAGAAAACTATAATACAACTAGCGACCCGCCCGCCCGGCTTCGCACGGGTGTAATTTACGTGCGAAGCCGGGGCGGGTCGCTAGTTATATAATTATTTAAACTATCCTATATCTCAAGTTGGATCGAACTGCACATGGTGTGCGAATTTTATTATAATCGGTTAAGTGGTTTAGGAGTCCATTGAGGACAAACATTGTGACACGAGATTTATATATATTAAGATAAATAGAGATTTGAGATGCGCTCACTTATTGGTCTAAGAGTAATTATACTGGTGCCAGTACAATGAAGATATTATAGTACGAGAGCCTACGACCAAAACCATGTATCATAGCAATACGGCGGAAACTGTATAAAATCGTCAGATTATATGATTCTGAACCCGACCAGGTGTGTAGTGACGGTCAAAAGTGTAGCAACTGCGTGGGAGGCTATCTCTGCTGTGTCAAAACAAAAAAAAAACAGATAAGTACGAGGACTCGCACTCTGAGGGTTCCTCGTCCAACGGAACCCTCAGAGTGCGAGTTAAAAACAATTAATAATAACAAGAATGAACAAAAACAAAAAAAGGAAAAAAAAATTACAATCACAAAACAACAAATAACAACTGCCCCCCGCGAACTTCTGGTCTCTAACACCGGGGTTGAATATTGCGATGTCCTAACAATATGGTACGAGTCTATGTCGACTTGTATGTAAAAAAGGTGTCAATCGACGGGGCTTAATATTTTGAATAGACCTAATTATAAAAAAATATGCAAGCGTAAAAAAACCAGACAAGTACGAGTAGGACTCGCACTCTGAGGGTTCTGTAATCCGTTAGACGAAACCCTAAGATCGCGAGACCAAACAAAAAAAGTTGCTATATTGAAATACAAACTTAACTTTGTAGTCGAAAATTAGGTTCTTCTATACATAACAGAGGTTTCTAGCATTTTCAAAACGGTCTCGAAATTTAATGCTTTTAAATTTCCTTCTGAAAATTATTTTTTTCGCATTAACTAACCCAAATTTGCTCTTAAAGAACATTTTCAGACGGATTGCTAAGATAATTTTTTATGGTCTTTTTTTTAAAAGTGATCATACGGGTTCGCGTTACCCTACTGGCTTCTGAAAAATCGTTTTCGGTATCTTATAGCTATCATTCAACTACAGTCTGAAAATCAGACAGATTGCTATGATACAGTTCGGTAAAATTTGTTGAAATTTTTAACTATTCGGTCAGGTCAAACGCTATGCGGAAAATGTATGATAATGGAAAACAAGATTAAAGAAAACAAAACAATCATCATGATTCAAGTAAACAAGGTCTAGCGCTCCGGAGGTTGTACCGCAATGACGTCACTGTCCAGTTGCCACTTTATTGTAAGAAACACAGATATTGGGAAACAAATTTGTTAATAATCAATTTAAAAAAAATACTAAAAGCATTTAAATTTTCATTTGGTTTGTCCGCTCAATCAAAGCAATTCAAGTTAAGCTCGAATTGAATATATTAAACACAATATTTGTCAAAACCACATTGATTTATTGGATTCCCACAGGTAATATACGGAAATTGGGGAGTTAGAATTTCACGCTAGTTAACACAGAGAATCGGCCATTGTTTCGTGTATCGTCATCTCTCTCGAACTTGTTGTAAGTTTTTTATTCTCCACTTGCTTATGCACGTGTACGTGTATCCATTACATTGATGACATCATTGCGGGACACCCACGTGATATTTTTTTTTGTCGGAGCGCTATTCCTGGCGGAGTATATTATTATACCATGGCATTTTCCAGTTCAGAATAATCGAATCTACCAATTTGATGCGGTTTTGGCTGTATTGTTATGAGACAAAAAATTTGGTCGTGGGCTCTCGTACTATATCATTGAGCCAGTATAACTAAAGGCCGGCCGCATAACTCGGGTATCGCCCGCGACGGTTCAATAGTGCGAGGAAAAAGACGAAGGGGTCGCGCGAGAACTAATTCAAAATGTCACAAAGTTCAAAGTGTCTTTGCATCAAAAATAGTTGTTTCTTATCTATTGTTGGGAAGAAAGCTTTTCCTTATAGGACTATGAGGAGGACATCCATATAGGATTATATGGGGAGGACCGCTCTTTCCCACGAGATCCCTTTGGCGTCCTACCTGTAGCGTCGCGTACGATACCCAGGCTATGCGACCGACCTATAACACCAATGCAAATCAAGAGCGTTTAACATTATTTGACACCCTGTATAAACAGTTTCAATTAACTTATTGTATTAATATCTCTTAAACTTAAATTATTAGGCCTGGAATAAAATCTCTTAAGGTATCTCCTGAGATCGGATCATTTTTACTGTTCACACAAACATTTCTAGTAACAAAAAAAGCGGAATATTACTTTCGCTTTGGATGAAACTTGGTAACAATACTAATAAAAATACCTTTTTTTTTTTACAAAAGTAGAATGGAAAAACTTTAATCTTTTTAAGAAAATTTTGCAGCGAAAAGCTAATAACCCACTAACTTAAAACTTTTTAAGTTTAGTTTTTCGAGTTTTTGGTTTCTTGGGTTTTCGTTCCAACTGTGTTTTAAAAGTCAAGAACTAAAACTATGTAAAATACACGCATCGAGATACAACACCTAGAGTCACAATCTCTAAATGAAAACAATCAAAAATCGGCCGAGCGTTGTTGTACATAACTAGACATCGATTATATAGTTCGTAATGGCACATTTACTCCAATTTAGACGTTATGTCATTTGTATAGTGTTCAACGTCGCTTGTCCGCTATGTCATCGTAGCACTGGCATCGTGCGGCGCTGTAGTAGGATCGCGGTTGCCTTACAGCCAATGAAGATTATCTTTGCTTACAACTAACCAAAAAGTTGGCTATGCGTAGCGTGCGCCGAGTTTTGGTCCGGTTTTTATTTTGCACGTTTTTGACTCTATATGTATTGTATTTCGATAAATTCTCTAAAGGTATTTATTTTTTATTTTTAAGATAGGTTTAAAAAACTACTAATTTCTGTTCAATTTATTAATAAAATAAAATTAATTTCTGTTATAAAAAAAACTGGTTATTTACATACTACTTATTTATGTTCAATAATAACTTTTTTTATTTGTATTTTTTATTATTACAGGGTTAATTTTCTGTGGGCAAGTCTACGACAGATTTTAAGTGAATTAAAAATAACACTGTACAAAAATAAACTTACCAAGTTTCATTCAAATAAGACTATTATTTATACGAAAAGTGTAAAAATGACCCGAAGTTTGGAGCACCGTCTAATTAAAGCTAATTACTTTGCATTTCCTCTGCACTCCTCAAAGCTATGATTGTGCAAACTGAAGAGCTAGCATCAAACACACAACTTATGGACAAGTCTTCAAGCACGCAACTGTATTCATGGTCAGGGTACCTTGTCTTCACGTAGTTGGATCTAGGATCATCAGACAATAGACTTTCTAGGTTGTTTTTAAACGCTTGTGCTCTATCTCGGTCACCAATTAACTCATTCAATCTGTTCAAAGCATCTTCCGTGAATCTAACTTCGTATGCTTGAGACGGTGGGTTGGAAATCCATGATGCGACTCTTATACCGTCACTGGAACTTAAGTGTGCCAATTGGGGTGGTGTGAATCGTTCTTGACCATCCGGGGCCCCTCTTTCTGTATCTGGTCGTCTTAAAGGTGTCCTAGTGCGGAGTAGGTCTTCGCTTAACGGTGACTCCGGTGAGGGTGATACTGGTGTTAAGATATTGGTGCCTGGCGATGGAATATCTTCGAATGGGGTTCGAGATGGACTAGTGTCAATGCCAATTGGGTTTGTTACACGAGGATTTAAACTGAAATAATAGAAAAAGGTTACTTAAATCAGGAAGTCTATGCCAGTCATGGCAACATTGCTTAAAAACCACTAATAACAGTGCTAACAGATGCTCGAACGCGGCTGACCTCAACCGCCGTCTGACCAATGGGAGAGAAAGAGAGGGAAATATGAAATTCTCACGTAAGATTTTAACAAATTTGATTTTTAATGATTTTTCTGAAGACCCCAGGTGCTATAGAATGTTAAGATGTCCCACTAAATCCAATATGGGGTTTTTATGACAAAATTTTGCACGAGGAAAATTTTTATTCCTTTATACCATTTTTAATTTTTAAAAGTCTGGTTTTAGTTTCTGTCATGATGATAATAACCGATAACCTGATGGGTTGGGTGATGAAGAAAGGTTCTTGAGTGGAGACCACGAACCGGAAGACGCAGCGTAGGTAGGCTTCCCAGTAGATGGACCGACGACATTGTGAGAGTCAGACATGCAGTGGATGCAGATGGTAGGCTTTAGTTCAGTGTGGAGGTTCAAGGGGGAGGCCTATGTTCAGCAGTGGACATCTTCTGGCTGATGATGATGATGATAATAACTCACCTCCTGCCATCAAAACTTCCATCATCCAACGTCGTATTTCCAAGTGCTTCCGTGGCGTCACTAATGCCTTCAGTAGGAGGTCTATTGAGAGTCGATAGGGGATCACTGAATGAAGTCGGGCAGTCATACTGGGGGATGTAAGGCTTTATATCTAGGACCGGAGTGCCGTTCACCATGTCTACTCCAAGGAAGTTTATTCTGTTGCCTGGAATTAAAGAGATTCTTATTATAGCACTTGCACGAGAGTCTGCATGTTACACCTACCAAGGTGTCCCCGCTAGTGGAAAACCCCACTTAGATCTACCAGTAGTGGTTGACCGAAACTCTGAGATCACTTATCCTTACTAAATGAAAATAAAATACGTCTGTGATATTGGCTACAGGCCGTAAGACGAGAAAGAGATAGTCTTGATGGGTTTCGCTTGCTGGTGTTACAACAGGCGCATTCAGTACCAAGGATAGAATTCGGATGAAATTCGGAAAAAAAAAAGAAAGTCCCCTTCCAATGATCCCACTGCCTTTCAGAGAAATCTAGATTCGCAAATGTACTACAAGAGTGTAGAAGTGTGAAGTGTGTGAGTGTGTTGTGAAGTGTGTGAGTGGTGTACTGGAGGCTGGGAAAGTATCGAGGACAGCAAGCAGTCAAGGGTAGCCTTCCTGGAGTTAAATCCAAGAACCTGAATCTTATTGGCTCAATTACGGTAGTCTGTATGGTATGGTACGGTATTTATTGGTACTGTGTTGATTCTATGCTTTTAATGATTGTTGGGGTTCCAAGTAACTAACCTATTTTACATTCAACACTGTATCTTCACAAGTGAGAGTCCGATGGGACAAGGTCAGTGTGGAGACCGGGTGGAGAAGACTCCGCGCCGTTCACCGCCTAGCCGAGGGGGCGCCACCTTAGCCAGAACACCGACCGAACAGAACACAAACACACAGGACAACACACAACACCAACACACCACCCAAACAACACACCACACACAAACACCGGAACAACCAAACAACAACAACACCACAACACACAACCAGAACAGAGACCGGGTGGAAAAGCGATGGTATGGTATTTACTGGTAATGTTGATACTATACTGTTAATTATTTTTAAGGTTCCAAGTAACTATTATAGTAAATGCATTATCATCCGAGTCATTGAGCAATAAATGTCATACCATAAGACATGTAAGTGCAAGCAAGATAGACAGATTAGACCTGTAAGAGCAAGCGAGATAGACATAATGATTTATGACTCGAAGACTCAAATGATAATGCTTTTACTATAGTAACTTAATTTACCTTCTACACTCTGTATCTTCACAAGTGAGAGTCCGATGGGACAAGGTCGGTGTGGAGACCGGGTGGAGAAGACTCCGCGCCGTTCACCGCCTAGCCGAGGGGGCGCCACCTTAGCCAGAACATTACTGCTCTCCGTGTTGTGAAAGTGGAATATAATCCTGAAAATAAAAGTTTTTAGGTTAGGATAGGTTAGGTTGTTTTTGTCGAGGACTTCTGTATCTTAGAGATGACACACACACAACCACAACTACACATATCGCATGCACTAATTCTAATTCGAAGACATCCCGTTTGTGGTGTATTGTGCATTTGGCTACACAAACCAGCCGAGCTTCTTAAAATAACAGAACACTGCTTTGGGTCATTGAATAAACTGTTCTACCTCTATTTTGCCTAGTGATGTGGTATTGGAGACTTGTTTTTGAGTTTCTTCATTGGGTCTCGAACTTAATTGTATGTTTTCTGTGGCCTTGCAATGCAGTAGTACATGCTCCACAGTCTCGTTTTCCTGTAGACAGTATGGCACAGAAGGCTGTCTGTGGCTCCAATTTTGTACAATTGATTGTTCAGCTCACAGTGACCTGATGATACCTATCATCAGTATAGGCGTTAGGGTAGGGCGCGGTTGGGCGACCGCCCAGGGCACCAGATATTAAAGGGATGCCACAGGCGCATATAAAGGGCTGCCACAGGCGCCGCAGGTATATAAAAATCTCAGGGGGGCGCCGTAGAAATCTCGCCTAGGGTGCTGGTAGTGCTAAAAGTTAATAGCATATCCTCCCACGCTGATCTACTCAAAGTTGATATGTTTGCTGTATTAGATTTAATTGTGATAACTATTTGTGAAATATAGTTGATGAATGGAAACTTAATTCTATACGATTATTATACTACAAATCAGGTATGTATTAAAATCAAATATAAATATGTAAAATATTTAGTTGAAAATATACAAATTAATTAAAAATTATGATAGTAAAACAAGACCAAAATAATAATAATATTGGAAAATTCTAACTATATGACAAAATATATGTTTGTCTATTTCTTACAGTGTAAAATTGGAAAGACAATTTGTTCACGGCCTGTGCTTTTCATACTGATGGGTACAGAACTCTCCCATAAGCTTTACTTTTTGCTTAGTGCGAGACTACTTAGCATCTTCCACTGCTACTGGCACTAAGCCGAAAGTGTTGTGGTTCATTGCAGTGTGCGGTACTTGCGCTAGTAGTACTCGCGAGTACTGCGCATCCTCTGCAATGGGTATTATGCCACTGTTATTTTGGGCTAGTCACATCCTTGTTCGACCAGCAATGGGTTTAATATTATAAAAACATGTTAAAGTAAAAAAAATACCATATGTGAGAAAACTCTTCCAAGCCTTCTAGAGCATGCTCCGGGTTATTAAACACTCCAGTGTCAATAATCACGGCCCCGTGTGCATTCACCATCACTGAAGGCTGTCGCGGGACTGCTCGTTTGTTCTGAAATGAGCTTTCAATCACTCCTATTGGTCGGAAAGGATGGACATCTTCACTGGATGATGTTGAGGGCTCATTTTGAGGAGTCGTTGCTATTGTAGTTGCTGTGAACACGACATTGTAATTTTATAGAGAATACATCTACAATACAGAAGAAGACCAGAAAGCAGAAAGACAAGATATTGTAGGCCATGTAAGCAATCAAATTCACCCGTGTCTCCGCAGCTAGCGCAACGTAATCCTCCAAGCGTAGACTTAATATGCTTTATCTCCTTCAGGTGCTCATGTTTCAGAGCAGATATCTGCTGCCTGCACAAAATACATACGACAATTACACAAATTAACTGCTTGCTGTATGTTTACTCCTCTTTTGGTCATTTCAAATAAACAGAGTATCTACACACCTTAAGTTTTTTATTTCCGTTCTTGCTTGTGATATTTGGTTTACATATTGATTAAATTGTTCCGACATTTTTATCAGTTCCGAATAGAAAAATATTTAATAAATTAAAATAAATATTTTGTTGATTTTGATGCTTGCCAGTCAAAGATTGTATTGTTCCAAGGTACGTTAACTTAGAGAATACAATAATAGTACACTACTAATGACAGCAGGACAACGTTATACAACTACGTTAGTGTTAGAAAAAGAAAGAGATAAATAAACGCTTAACATAACTAAACTTAGGCATATCGTAAATATTTCGTTTGAAAACCGATCAAACCGACTGAAAGTATTATTTCCCTTTGTTAATGGTAAGAACTATTTGTTTTAGTAAAACTTGTCATTCAAGGGTCCGTTCTGGAGTTATAGTTTCAAGGCGCATTGTTTACCTTCTGTCTTCGTTTTGTCTTTTGTTACCGGCAATAATATTCCACCATTCAAATACCTATATATATTTTTTGGCATCTCAATTAAAACATTATCTGTGACCGATATAACCGGGGTTTATGAACGCAAATATTTATATAGCTTGTTTGTGGCTAGGTAGTGATGCGCAGTGGTTGATTTAATCGATTCAGAATCAGTATATTCTGCATAGTCATCTTTGGGATTTATGGAGAACGTTCCGGGGGCGCGCGGCGGCGTTATATCACACTAATATTCACACTATAATCACACTAATAATATTATATTACATGCAAAAGTTTGTGTTTGTGTATGTTTGTTACTCCTTCACGCTGCAATAGCTGGATGGATTTGTTTGAAATTTAGAATATAGATAGCTTATGTCCTGGATTAACACATATGCTAATTTTCATCATCATCATCATCATACTCGGGTGAAATCGCGGGGCGCAGCTAGTATACAATAATTGAATACATTGTGACGTATGCAGCTTGCTGTATGTACTTAGTACGCAAAACACGCAACAGAGTGTGTCGTTAGTAGCACTAAAGATTAAATAAAAGCTTACCTGCCGCCTTCTTTTGATGTGAAACATCAGATATTGGCGCGCCTTGGCAGTAAAACCGACTCGTCTGCCGTGACAGCAAGCGTCATGTATCAAATCTGCCGGGTATCCTATGACAGCTAGATATATAGATAACTCTGTGCACAGTGGCGGATCCAGGATTTCATTTGGGGGGGGGGGGGCATTCTGACATTTCTGGTTAAGGTTCAAAGGAATCAAATCAAAAATTTGAGTCGAATTTATGGAATTGCTGGGTGTTTTGGGGGGGGGGGGCATAAAAATAATAGGCTTGCGTTTGACCACAATCTCGCTTGATTTTAAGCGATGATGTGGTCTACGTCTTACGTCGTCGTTATGGTCTTAAAACTAGCGAAACAAATGGTGACCTTATTGCTTTAAGCGATCTCTTCTGGGAAATAATATTACATTTATATTTCACCAATTTAAATTTTGACAACAAAAACTTCGAACTGCGAGTCCGAGTCGCATTTTACTTAAGCCTTGGTGGACGGTTGATTATTTGCCGTCTATCCAACGACAGGGAATGAGAAAATTTTCTCTTTCTCTTTCTCCCGTAGGTTGGACGGACGGTGGTCCGTCTTCCGTCACCTGTCAGTCTGTCAGCCAAATCCGTCACGTCTGCTAGCAACTCTACTTTTGTTACATCACAGATCACTGAGATCACAGCTGAAAACGGAATCAAACTGAGTTTCGCGATCCAATTTGGAACCGATACATATCCGATTGGCAGCCGAAACCATCGATTGATGTTTTTCGCAACACTAAATCACTATTGCGGTTTCCAATTTGCCGCACACGTGCTGAGATTTTGTGATATTTTTACTTCAATTTATTTTACTTCCCAACTCTCTGAGGGCATCACGAAGCGTCTTCTTTCCGCGATTATTGTTTATCAACATCTGATCATCATCAAGTTTTGGTGGTGAGTCTTATCACAAATTATTTTGACGTGCTGGGGTGGGGCAAAATGTCTGTAGAAAAAGATCGCCACGTGTCCTACATTTCAGATTTTTCTTATTTTCTGATTGTTTTACGGATATCTTGGCATATTTATTGACTATCTAGTAAAATCTCAGATTCTTGGGTGTAATTTGGGCATTGAAGCTGGTATTTACATGGTTCTGAGAGTGCGTATTTTGGTTTCACGGGATCGATTATTTTTCTTGCCGGCCCGGCAAATTAGTGATTGCAGCATTGCGTTATCACCCGTAATAAGTACTATATAATATTATCTGTTATGTTTTACTACAAATCTACTAATGAATTCTTTAATTTCTAGTAGGGACTGGACCCTAAAGTTCTGTGACTCACTTTCCAACCTCACTACAAATCTACCCTCAAGTCTTTAACATTTATTGTGATGATATTATTGATAGAAAGTGACTCATTCATTATAATATAATCGGATAAGTATTAAAATATTTCTGTAAATTAATACATTAAAGTGATGTTTAAATCTGTAACTATTACAATGTGAAAAGAGGATAATAAAGCTTCATTTTCCTGTTTTTAACATGTAGGTAGTTATTGATAGATTTTCCTGTTTTTTTTTTCTCCATGGGTAGCAAACAAGCTAATGGGGTGCCTGAGGGTAAGCATTTACCATCACCTATGGATAACATATTATAAATTCCATGAAATTTATTTAAAATTTTAATATGTTATTTCATTAAACCGTCGCTTGTGGCTGACACTTTCGAAAAATTTTGTGATTTTGCTTTACTTAATAAGTACATAATTATTATGTAAAGATTCTAGTCACTTTTGCTTGTTATCAAAAACTAATAGGTTTCTTCTAGGCAAGTGTGTTCCATCGTAGACCGCATCATCGATTAACATCAGGCGAGTTAGCGGTCAAACACAAGAATACTCGCAGACTAGCTTTTTTTACAAATCCTACTGTTGGTAACCCTAGCTGTGAATGTAATTTTTCTATGGGAAAGCAGATTTTTATGGTGATTTCAGGGTTTGTCCATTAGTGAAAGTTGTTCATAATGTTGAGTACAGTGACCTTTCAGCTTACTACCACCATTCCATTATTATTTAGTGATATGACGACATTTACTACTTCTTTTGAGTCGATGTTTCGTAAATTATTATTTTTGCTTTCAAGTTAAGTTTTTAAACCAAAATTTTGCCACCCCAATAGCACTCTCCGTGGCTTATTTTTTCATTTGCATTTACACAAAACTGGTAACATTACCAAGGTGTCTTTACTTGATAGTGAAGTGGGGACTTCCCCCTTTATTGTGATTATAAATAGGAACTTCCCCTTAATGTTTTACATATTGTTGAGTGGCTCCTTTTGGCTTAATACCACTTCTCCGTGTATTGTAACCCAGTGTAATGTATAGAACTATGGTGTGATATTATGATAGTGCAACAACTTAGACCCCAAATTCTGATGTTAGTGGAAGTTCATTATGGACATGTTGCACACATCACATCATCAGCCAGTAAACGTCCACTGCTGAACAAAGGCCTCGCTCTTAGAGAGAGGTGTTGCCATAATCCCCTTCTTGGCTGGTGGCTTGGAGATCGCACTACGGTCACCGGGTACTAAAAGTATGCTGCTGCCCATCCTCCGGTGGCTCTGGTCGCAGTTTTACAGGGATAAGACAAGGGGGTTAGACAAGAGAGACACTTTCGTTAGACACTTTCTGTTAGCGTTAATTAATGCCTACGGAAAGATGAAATTATACGAAAATGACATTGACAATGACATTAGCTTGAGAGACGTTCTCTCAGGCTAATGTAATTTTCATACAATTTCATCTCTCTGTAGGCGTTAAGGCTAACAGATAATGGCGTCAATTCTGTGATACCACTTATTCTTATTCTTATTCTTATTCGAGATGGGGGCGATAAGTCCTGCACTGACGTCCCGCTTGGGGTGTATTGTGCATTTCCCCCTACCAGCACCTACCCGAGCCAACCCAACTCCTTGAAATATCGGAGTGAGGCTCTGGGGCGCTGGCACAGTTGCTCCAGTGGCGTAGATGGTAATGAAAATAATGATGATGAAAAGCAATCCAGCTGTTGTGGCGACGTGGATGAAGAAGGCAATGGTGCTTCATACAACCCGGTAGCGATTCTAGTTTCTTCTGTGGCTTCACAATGCCACAGCACATGCTCTACAGTTTCGTTCTCTTTCATGCAGCCACGACACAGTGGACTGTCCGTGGCTCCTAGCTTATACAAGTGACTATTCAAGTTGCAATGACCGGTTATAAGGCCTACTATAAGGCGAAGGTCCTGTCGTTGCAACTTCATTAGGTTGTTGGTGATCTTCCTGTCAAGAATTGGGAAAGCAGCTTTAGCATGCTTACAGTCGTCTTTCTTGTCCCACAGATTCTGTTGTTCTTTTTCGGTGTGACGACGCAGTAGCTCTCGCACTCCCATCGCTGATGGTTTGCAGAGGCCCACTGCGTCATCGCTTACCTGTTTCCTAGCACCCTCCTTGGCAAGAGTGTCTGCCGTTATATTACCTACGCAGGATTCGTGGCTTTCTACTGCCTGACGTTAATTAATGCCTACGGAAAGATGAAATTATACGAAAATGACATTGACAATGACATTAGCTTGAGAGACGTTCTCTCAGGCTAATGTAATTTTCATACAATTTCATCTCTCTGTAGGCGTTAAGGCTAACAGATAATGGCGTCAATTCTGTGATACCACTTATTAAACTAAACCAATCTGACAGGACTAAAATTATCCGCCTCTCTTTTCATTTTAATATGTTTGTGAGAGAAGGATGGCAACAATTTTAGAACTGTCAAATTTAGTTTAGCTTAGAGTACATCAGAATCGATGCCAATGGCTCTTGTCTAACTTTCCTGGACTTTATGGACATGTTAATTTCGCATTAAAGGCCCTAAATAAATACAGGGTTAGACGGAACAGTGGGGCTTAGCCAAAAGAAGGTCATTGAACCCATTATAAACTTGTGTCAAGAAAATTCCGTTGTTCTTAGGAAAAATTCTATTCATATTCAACAAAGTGTATGGAACAACTGTTTCTTTTTCGCGATATCTGGGTTGGTCCCTTATTAAATATCAGCTGCTTGCTTCATACATTTTATAGAGTGCGAGTGACTTTTTTCTATGGTATAGCTGATATTTTTGTCACATTTTCAGGGTTGATTCCGTGTTTAAAATAACACCCACCTATGCACAATACACCCCAAGTGGGACGTCAGTGCAGCCAGTCATCGCCCCCATCTTGAATAAGAATAAGGACACCCACCTACCTATGAGCTTCTTCATCAAACTCTCGCCACCAAGTAAAATATAATTATGGGTATTATGGGCCCCCTTTCGTCTTAGTACACCCTCTCTGCCTAATCCTGTATATGTAATTTATATTATTTGAGTCCACCTACGTTGTTTGCATAGAGACTCTACAAACTAAACAATCATTTTGGTGTATGACATCATCATTTTTGTGCTTATCTTTGAACAGTGGGTAAATTTTTATCTGTTATAATGCAATAGCATAAGATTTTCGTTACCATAGTTAGGAATCACACAAGGAAAAATCATAAAATAACCGAACACTTTGAGAAGGTACTGAATTTTATTCTTCCCGATTTCTACAAGCTTTTATTTAACTTCACATGTAATGTGTTGTATGTAATAAGTTTAATATACTTATTACAGGAACACCGAAACATACAAACAAATGTTCGAAATATGTTTAAGTACAAATCTTGCAGGGCTAATTTGACCCACTTCTGGGCAATCATTTGGTATATGTAATCCACCAATCCGCACTGGGCCAGCGTGGTGGATATGGCCCAATCTCCCTTTCGTGGGTAGGTTAAAAGTCCAGCAGTGGACTGTTAAAAGGCTGATTATGATGATGATGATACCTATGTAACTTGGATGACAATCATCATCATCATCAGCCAGAAGACGTCCACTGCTGAACATAGGCCTCCCCATTTAACCTCCACACTGAACGACAGCCTGCCTTTGGCACTAGATGCCAGCGACTCTTACTATTTCGTCGGTCCATCTAGTGGGAGGCCTACCTATGCTGCGTCATGACAATGCATTAATGGTACCATTGAGCTTTTCTGATGATGGAGTCAGAAGGTGGTCATAGGAACTAATTTGTCAACCCTGTTAATATGTGTATCAAAAGAAAGGGCTTGAAGAGTAGTAAACGATAGTGTCTTCACACTAAATTCAATATGGCCGCTGCTCCAATATGGCAGATTAATTTTTTTTGGCTAAAGCTAAAGGCTTGTTAAAAAATACATTTTTACTAATAACTTTTTGTACTCACTTTGAGCTGTCAACCCTTACCTTCATGCCAGCCTTATTTTAATATAAGGGGTGTCTTTGCTTTGCTTATTTTTGATGACATTAGGACACAGGCCTATTGAATGCTACATAAAATATTTCAGATGTCATGGTGATGTGATTTAAAAAAAAAACTTCTTTTTATTTATATTACACGGGAATTACTCGCGTAAGATTAAGCTGGTCACAAATTCGGCCGGTCGGTTTCAAATGTGTGAAAACCATATCAGTTTGTATAATAAAGCTTCTTTTTGTTCCAGTTAGTTATATTTAATGGCCATGGTCTCTGAGGCAAAGGTGAACGGTGGTGAGATGGAGTCCTCGGAGCTGCCACCCGCGCTCGCGGAGAAGCCCGCGGGTCTGCCGCCCGGCAAGTACTCTCTTGTCGGCTGGGACATGGACACCACCGGCCGCAGGCTAATTGATGAGGTGAGTGATGAGGGTCATCATTGGTGAGACAAGCAAGTGTGAACAGTGGTTAGACAAAGGTGAACAACATGGACATAGTTTGAATGGTAAATATCAGTCAACTAGCCTATTGTGTGATGATATGTGCTAGTCGTTCACTTGACAGCAAGGCCCTGAAATTGGCCGTATCCAAGAATGATTTGGGGGGGTACCAGTACCGCTTCGCGTTTGACGTGTTCAATATCTAAGTATACCTACATATAAAACGTGGATGGATAAGACTTTTCGGGGGAAGACTTTTCCCCCCTGCCTACGGCTTTGCTTGACAGTAAACCCGCCTACTGCAACTGTGTTGGTAACTAATTGTGTGTCATTGTTGCAGATATGTCAGATAGCTGCGTACACGCCGAAGGAGACATACTCCCAGTACATAATGCCGTACGGAGACTTGAACCCCGGCGCGCGCCGCCGACACAACGTGCGCGTTGTCACCGTGGGCCGCTACCGCATGCTCAAGGACACTAACACTCACAAGGTATACCACAGAACACACAAAGGAGCAGATGTGTTAGCGCGGCCACCAAGCTATATGGCGAAGCACGCCGACACGTGAGGGTGCGGGAGAAAGGGGACGATAGTGAGAACGACGACTGACCTGAGTATTTCCGGGTTGACGAGCAAGGCTGCGTAACCCCGTTCCTGATGTCCTGGAATCTTCTTTCTGTGTCTTTGGATCAGCGCGTTCTCAAGCGTTAGTGGACTGTATATGATGGAGCGGTATCACACACTCGCGACGCGAGCGCGGGGAAGCTATTTGGCACAGCTTTCTACGGGAACCGTATCCCGGGCGGTGGGATCGCACGATCTCTCGAGAGGACGAGTAACCGACGATCAGCGGTAAGATTTGCGGTGGTGTAAGCAAGGAGTGCTCGCACAATGCGGTATGAATCCGTCGCCGACAAGGGTCAAGCGCAGACTGCCCGCAAGTGCAAGCAGCGAGTCTCATCTAACCACGGAACGTAACAGAAATAGTCGTCGTTCATGGAAAATGAGGGTAGGAAAATATAGGTAGGAGATAAATAAAGGAAGCGTCACTGAGTGGCGCTAACAATAAGTACTCTATCTACGAGGCAATAAAGTAGTAATTCAACTCGCACAATGCTGGATACCAGTTGCTATATTCACCGTTTTACCTTGCTGTGCTTTGTTTATTACCCGGAATTACTTATGTTGCTACAGCAACCCAAAATGTGTCTTAGCCTCCAATACTAAAAGACGCCATTATTCTCTATCTTGCCCAAGTTCACGCCAGTAATGGACGTCCAGTTTCTGTACATCTTTTCCCACTTCATCTTTCCATCTATACTTGGGATGGCCGACGTGACGTACGAAGACGATGCGTAGTAGGTGCTCGCGCAAGTACTTGCGCAAGCTACTAAGCATCGTAACGTATTCATGCAACGGGCATAAGATGAAGTAGCTGCATGTTACCTCCCAAACCAAGTATTTTTCTTTACACTTGATTAATAACATCAATATGACATTGTCACCAGATTCTAAAGACCAAGTCTGAGATCTCAGCGCTGTCCGACTTCTTGGACTGGCTGGAGAAGGAGAAGGGAGACGGCAGCGTGATCCTCATCTACCACGAGCCGCGCCGACTCAGCCCCACCATGCTACTGGAGGCTCTCACCAAGTACGTACTAAATATTAGAAACAAAGAACAACATAATAAGAAGAAAATGTATTTTATCTTACTAATATTTTAAATGCGAAAATTTGTGTGTAAGTGTGAATGTTAGGCTGGACTCGACGCCGAAACTATTTAGATCAACCGATTTAGATGAAATTTGGCATGGAGTTAGATTAACACATAGGCTACTTTTTATCCCGAAAAACATCATCATCATTTCAACATTTTCTTCGTTATCATCACCATTTTTCATCACAATGCGGATGAAAACGCGGGGCTCAGCTAGTAATAGATAAATTTCATCATAAGCGCTTGGTCATTGATGACTCAAAATGCGGGCTGTAAATATCACTTTGCTTCTATAGGGAGGTAAAGTAATTAAAAATAGAACTAGTTTCATGTTAAAAAATACTATGGAGCTTACTTTTTAGGGTTCTGTATCCAAAGGGTAAAACTATTACCCGATTACTAAGCCTACGATGTCTGTCTGTCAGTCCTACCTATTAACGGCTGTATCTTTCGAACCATAATAGATAGCCAGTAGAAATTTTCACAGAATATGTAATGTTACGGCGGATTAACTAAGAAATAATTAAAAAGTCTAAAAGTAAAAACGAAAGGCGGTCCCCATACAACAAACGTATTTTTGTATTAGCTCTAATATAAAAACGGTAACATGTATAAGCATCAAACTTGGCACGATTATAGTACACACTCTAAAGTATAACAACAAATAATGGTCAAGTGCGAGTCAGTGACAAATTTCTGTTCATTACCAAGTTATAACTGGTAATTCAGTTACTTGAATGACCTTATCGTTTGTATTCAATGTCCATATTATTTTATGAATTTTGTAGTCACTTTTTTAAATTGATAATAAATCTATTTTGTGGTGCTATGGAACCCTCAGTACGTGAGCCAGACTCTCACTTGGCCGGTTTATTTCTTTGACCATGTAGGTCCGTAGTCCGTACCATGTCAGAATTTTTTTACTCTGTGAAAAGAAGTTAACAACTAGGGATGTAAAACCTCTGTGGTGTGAACCTGGTGCTCTACTTATTTTTTTGCCAGGCAATGAAAAATCGACTATTATTTTGATAGTTATTTTTTTTTTACCTTACACATGTGATGAAAAGTAGATTATATATACGCGCGAGTGATCTTTTGTATCCTGGTTCCGTAAATTCAGCAGCCAAGTTTTTAACATAATTATCCCTCGTATTCGTACCAAGGTTAAATTTAAAATTAATTTCAGATACAAGCTGCTAGACCGATTCAAGTCGATCGTGGCTGGCTTCGCAGATAGCTACGCGCTCGCAGCGGACAAATGCAAGTCAACAGTGAAGTCAGTGTCGCTGCGAGTGCTCGCGCGAGTACTACTGGACGCTGACTCACTGGCGGTGGACAGCGCGCTAGATAGAGCGACGGCCGCGTATCGCATCCTCGAACATCTTGCACAAGGTTAGTTGCACATGCAAGTCAGTGTCGCTGCGAGTGCTCGCGCGAGTACTACTGGACGCTGACTCACTGGCGGTGGACAGCGCGCTAGAAAGAGCGACAGCCGCGTATCGCATCCTCGAAAGTGAAAGAATTTTTCAAATCGGTTCAGTAGTTTCGAAGCCAAAACAAACAAACAAACATACAAATCTTTCCTCTTTATAATATTAGTATAGATATAATCTTTGTCATCATTAAATAACAGATGGGCTTATACAGAGTGTAAGGGGAACACTAAAAGCCAAAAGAAGGTAATTGTACTCATCATTATGAAACACTTTTAGTATGGGACCAACCCAGAAATCGCGAAAAAAAAATCAGCTGTTCGATACATTTTGTCGAGTGTCAATGACCGTTTTCTATAGAACAGCTGATATTTTTTTCGCGATTTCAGGGCTGGTCCCATAGTAAAAGTGGTTCATAAAGATGAGTACAATTACCTTCTTTTGGCTTCGAAAGTGTTCCCCTTACACCCCGTATATTTCTAATACCATATCTCGTGCTATTAAACAATGTGTCGTATTGTGTGTAAAATAGAGTGTTATATTATATCGCAGGAGAGCAACAGGAGGTGGGAGGCGGCGGCGAAGGCGCGACACGTGACATGGTAGAGACCGCGCGGCTGTGGGCACGCCCAGTCACCACGGAGCTCTCCGCACTAGACAACCTCAAGAAATTGCTTGAGAGGTGCGTGTCAAAACCACACACCATACTGTGGTTTTTTATTTATTGAATAACTAGCGGTCCGCCCTACTTTCGCACGGGTATAGATTATAGCCTATGTCACCCGGGGATAGTGTAGCTTCCCAACAGTGAAAGAATTTTTCAAATCGGTTCAGTAGTTTTGGAGCCTATTCAATGCAAACAAACAATCAAATCTTTCCTCTTTACAATATTAGTATAGATTATAATATTAGTATAGACTAGCAGACCTGACAGACGTTGTCCTGTTTTAGAACTGTCAAACACGCAAAGTTAAACGTGTAAATCTTATTTTTTTACACCTTGGGTTACATTATTGGAGTTTTAGTAAGGATCCCTATTTAAAAAATAATAATAATATAGCCTATGTTACCCGGGGATAGTGTAGCTTCCCAACAGTGAAAGAATGTTTCTAATCGGTTCAGTAGTTTCGGAGCCTATTCAATGCAAACAAATAATCAAATCTTTCCTCTTTATAATATTAGTATAGATAATAGGCTTACAAACTGGTGATTGCATGCAGTCAGATACGCCTAAAGTCGCGTACGAACAGCGCGTACATTGGTACGCGTAGTCGTTTACGCGTGTCCTGGACCGCCTTGTCCATACTTGCAGCTACGCGTACACTCTTGGGGAACGCGTGCCGCGCGAACTAGCTCGCAAAGAGAGCCGCCGTCAGTCGGTTTTAGGTCGCGCGTCAAACACGCACACGCCCTGTCACTCACGGTATGGTATATTTGGACGGCAAAATGGATAGACACGCGTGTTCATCGAGTTTCAATAATGAAAATATTGTCAGATTGATTCAACTTTATGAATTTCACCGGGTTTTGTGGGATAACACACTAATTAACTGTCGAAATAACGATTTTCGTGAAATTGCATGGAAGGCAATTTGAAACCGCTATGTTTCTCGGAGTCATGGCGGATGACTGGCGGGGTTCGCGTAGCGCAATGGATCGATTCTTCGCGTTCAGGTTCGCGGCGGTTCGTATAGGAACTGTACGCGTGAACAGCGTATCCCGACTATGCGTAACACGCGCTGTCCGTACGCAGCTTAAAATATACGGGCGTTCCCCGATAGTTAAAATCTGGGTGTCTTGAAATCACTAGTGAATCAGTTTCTTCTAGGCAAGCGTGCTCGATCACAGACTGCATAATCGCTTAACATCAGGCGAGTTGTAGGTCTAACACATAATGGCGCACCCAGTATTTTGTAATGCATAACCTGGTTGGACCACTGTTTCTACCTACACTTACACTGGCAGGGATAGGATTTAAGTAATAAAACTTGACTTACATGATTCATTTCACCTCTATATTATATTATTACAATTACAATTATTATAGTGGATAATTAACTTCTTCAACAACTAAATGAACGTGAAGACACGAAGTACGAAACAGAACAGAGGGCTAGTGGTCTGACTCTTCATCGTTTTATACGACTCCTTATCGCCATTTTTCATGCCCAGACGGCGCGAACGCCGATGCCTGTGATTGGCTATTCAAACAAGCAATCACATGCACCGGCGGCGCCACTGTCGGCGTCTATGATTGGCAGTCTCAAAATTACCCGCGAGTCAGACCACGTAGCCGGTTGTTGTTCCAATATCAATTGAGACATTATACTAAATATAATTAAACTAAAGAATTCTAAAGCTTAAATATAACACACAATATTTTTTTAAAATCCCTTTCAAATTTTTTTCTTACCTTTAAAACTTTAGTTGCACGATTACGAAAAGTGTAATTTAGGCAGCGAGGTGAACCAGTGTATGCTTGTTGTTTGCAGACAGAACACGTTCCGGCCGGTGTTCGCGCCACTGCTGCGGTCGGCGCGGCCGGAGCGCAAGCGAGTCACGGCGCTGCGCCGCCTGCTGGCCGACGCAGGCTTGCTGTACGACCAGCTCGAGTCGGCCTGGCAGGAACAACAGCTGGAAGGTAACTTAACAATCATCCACATCATCAGCCAGAAGACGTCCACTGCTGAACATAGGCCTCCCCCTAAGGGGGGGCTTGGCCATAATCCCCACGCTTGGCAGGCGGCTTGGGGATCGCAGGAGGTTCCACCATTCAAGTAGGAGGATGCTGCCGCCCATCCTCTAGTGGTTCTGGTCGCAGTTTTAGGACATACCCAGGTCCCAACTTAACAATATTTTATTTGAATTGATTATTTGAGAAACCCCAGTCACAATGGGGATTGCCCAAATTTTCTGACCCAAATTTTGTTCTCGTCTAAAAATATCTACGACTACTAGCTGTTGACTTTCATCTAATGTTTCAACCCCCTTTTGCCCCCCTTAATTAAACCCTTTAGCAAAATCGTTTCTGAGCGGACCACCGATTCTACTTGCCAAATTTCAGCTTCGTAATTACAAAACTTTCAACAAAAAATTTAAACCCCCATATCGCCTCCTTAATCTATAAAAAAAATATACAGTATTTCTTTATTTTAAGCCATTAACCTGAATACTAAATTTAATGTCCCTAACATCAGAAACAAAGGACTTTCATACAAACTTTCAACCTCCATTTGCCTATTATTCGTTGTTTATTATGCTCCCGAGATGGTAATAACTCAAACTGATTATCTCCCTAACATAAAAAACAGAATTTTCACATACATTTGTTTTTGTAATCTTTTCATTAATTATTCAACTAGCCCTGACATAAATTTAGTCCCATTGCCTTACAAATGAGGCACTTGAAACGATTTTTATACATTTGGCGGGAAACTGACGCCGCGGACCAAATTTCGCGGGACGAGGGGCAAACAATGAACGTTAGAACACTTGAGACAGGCAGAAAAAATTAAAATATCTACAAACAACGAATTTTTATTTGCAGGTCTTGAAAAGCAACTAGCCTCGCTGTCAGTGTCTGCCAAAGAGGAGGACATAAAGGAGCTAATAGAGATATTCGACTGCCACTTCGATCCCGCTAAAGAGCCGAAAGGACCGAAGCCGAGATTACCGCGGAATACCATTAGACAGAGGGTAAGCATGCATTCTTGTGAAAGATTGTCTTGTATAAATCATTTACAACAACATTGTGTGATTTAACTTTTCGTCGTAATGACATTGGTTTACAAGAATCTGTTTGTTATGTTTTATAGTACAAAATTCACGAAAATGTACCGAGTTTTTCAAATTAAATTTTGACAACACAAACAAAAATACCTCATGTGTTATCTGCTATTTTTTGTAGTTTTCGAGGTTATTTTTCAAGGATACTTGACTAGTTGACCTGACAGACGTCCTGTCCAAATTTTAATAAGTTTGTTGTTTAGAGTTCATACAAAAATCGCATAGAAAAAAGAACGCTCACCTTTTCCCAAATTGGAAAAAAATCCGGGAAACTTTTCTAATATAACTTTGATAATTTGAATTTTAACAAACAAAAAAAAGCAAAGCCTTTTTCAAGCGATGCGTTGCCTGATAATTTCATTTATATAAATTCATTTTTACGATCTGTTATGTTGTGACATTGTTCACAAAGATGGTTACAGCCTTTTTTGGTTTAGCATATATTTTCATAACTCTTTTTTAGGGTTCCGTACCTCAAAAGGAAAAAACGGAACCCTTATGGGATCACTTCGTTGTCCGTCTGTAAAGACCCTTTTTCTCAAGAACACGTAGAGGTATCAAATTGAAATTTATACTAAATACTAGAGTACGGTTTCTTCCGGCTGTAAAAAAAATAAAGTTATAAGTCAACGCAATCAAAAGATATGAACGTTTATGTCGCATATGCCAGACTGCCCCGGTGGCTCAGTTGGTAGTGAACCTATCTTCTGTGCTTGGGGGCGTGGGTTCGATTCCCATCTAGGACAAACATTTGTGTGATTAACATTTGTGTTTGTTCTATGTCTGGGTGTTAATATCTATTTAAGTATGTATTTAAAAATATATATGTACGTATATCAGTTTCTGGCAGCCATATTACAAGCTTTGCTTAGTGTGTGCAAAAATGTCCCAGATATATTATATTTTGCGATTTCACAGGGTAATCAAAACCTATAGGGTACTACTTCCCGTTGACCTAGAATCATTAATTTTGGCAAGAGACGGGCCTACAGCACATATAAAGGAATAAATCTGAAAGTTGTTAATTTGAAGTTACATCAAATAAAAAATATTGTTTTACAATTACAAACTTACATTTTGTAGTTGTTATGTATGGAAGAACCTTATTGTCAACCACAAAGTCAAGTTTGTCTTTCGAAATTTCAACTTCAGTTAGTTAGTTTTTTTGGACTCGCGCTCTGAGTGTTCCGTCCAACAGAACCAGAGCACGAGTCCTACTTGTACTTGTCCGGTTTTTGACCATCTTTTATCGACCCACTGCTGATAGGCCTCTCTTGCGTATAGTGAATCTTAGTATCGATACAAACAGCTTAGTTTTTCGATACTAATTTAGATTAATTATGTGTATATATATGAAATAAATAAATAAACATAAATAATAAAATGTGAGATTGATCCCTGTCTCAGGCTAATCTCATCCATGCATGACCTGGGTCTTGTCTTCATCATTATCATCATCAGCCAGAAGACGTCCACTGCTGAACATGGCCTACCCCTTCAACCTCCACACTGAACGACAGCCTGCCTTTTGCATTCACTGGATGCCCGCGACTCATTAAGTGCGCTTGTCTTATTATGTGTAAATGAATACAAGAGAAATGTTCATATCCAGGCGACTTCATCGGCGGGCGAGACGGGCGAAGCGGAAAACAGCACGAGCGAGTCTCAGAACAGCTCTCCACACAACTCGCCCAACAAAACCAGTAACGGTACGTATTTTACGTAGCATTCTGATCTGCTCAGTATAATCAAGGAAGATAGACTAAGAGGACAGACAATAGCGGAACATTAGAGCGTAGCTCGGAAATTTGCCTAAAAACGGTATAAACTTAGATGGCACTGTAATTTGAGCGTGCTATAGGTTGTCTCGAACTTCCGTAAGCGCTGCAGTCAGATAAAGTACGAAAGGGTGTCTACAAATTACCGTAGTGCTAGTATCGCAGTCAAGTTTAGCAACATTTCAAGAGAAGCGCAACCCATACCAGTAGATGGCTTTTTTTATTTTCAGATACATATCATACAGTCAGATAACGTACGAAAGGGTTTTCTGTTCAGTCCGTCTATCCTACCTATTAACGGCTATATCTTTCGATAGATAGCCAGTTGAAATTTTCACAGAATATGTAATGTTACGGCGAATTAACTAACAAATAATAAAAAAGTCAAAAAGTAAAAATGAAAGGGTCTGCCCCCCATACAACAAACGTATTTTGTTTTTTTTTTACGTATTTTTGTATTAGCTCTAGTGTAAAAACGGTAATACTTACAAGTGTCAATCTTGGCATAATTATAGTACACACTCTAAAGTAAAACAATAAGTAATAAAAAATGCCCAAGTGCGAGACGATGTCAAGTTTCTATTCATTCCCAAGTTATAACTGGTAATTTAGTTGTTGAATTTTGTGGTGGTACGGAACCCTCAGTGCGCGAGCCCGACTCGCACTTGGCCGGTTTATTAGTTTATGTTTGTACATGTGGTTAGTCTTGCAGTCGGTTATTGTTTTTCTTCTTAAATATCTTTATTACCTTAATAAATTTGTATGAGCATTAGATTAGAATCCAACCGCCACTTCAAACCGGCACTTTTGGAGATCGATGGTGGAGGCCTATGACTTGCAGTGAACATTCTACGGCTGAAATGATGATGATGATTAGATTAGAATAGGCATGTGTTGGCCTAATGTTTAATTTATTACAAGTAACCGGCTTAGCGATGAATATAATTAAATACATTACACATACACATACTGAAAAAAATAATTTAAATTGGCTGATAAATCTCTGAGATATGAGTGTTTAAAGTTTTAGGTGGGGATAGAGAGGGGATGCTCTATCTCTTTCTCGCAAAGCGTGTGTTAGTATAGCATTTGTATGGCGCGCCTGAAGCGTGACGTCACGGCTCAGTATAGTGTGCTCTCTGTCTAGCATGAAATTAAAATGCTTATATCTTATTTATTTTTGAACTGATTTTAATTTTGTTTTCGTTGATGTGTTCTATTTATTATCAGCTTTTTTGTGAGGTGATAAAAATATATTAGACATCATGCCTATTAGTGTGGTGTTGGTGTTTTAACGTTGTTTGTTTTTATAGAAGGCGACGTAGCGCCAGTAGCGATTGGCGACTCTAGTCAAACAGTGCCCGCGCCCGAGGCGGTGGCTGCCAAGTAGCGGTCAACATCCACAACATGCTTAGACTTTTCTACCACATAACTTAGCATAATAAACGCCATAGATAAATATATATACATACATTTATTTGTTACGCATTAGGTTAAGTATCCATCGGAATTGAACATTTGTTTTTCGTACATTGGTGAACGAGATTACACTTTTTTTGTTTGTTTCATTTTTTTTTTTTTTTTTCATATATCAGCCCATGTTATTTGCTTTACGCGTAAACGTTTTTTCCTATATTATATAGTAGGAGTGCCTTAGCAACTCGATGTTTTAAGATGAATTTGTATATCCATAGAGAAGTGAATTAACAGTATGTAGTCGTTTTTCATTGTCATAATTATATTGTGTCGTTTTTACGCGGCCGATTAGAGATGTGCAATTATGTTATATCTTATATACTATATTATGATATAGATGCAACGCAATGTTGCACATTTTGTACTATTTTTAATATAATAGCAGTTTTAATACGGCTTGAAAAGTAGCAATATATTATTAAGTTTGAATTGGGAGATTTTGTTTAAAAAAAAGTACAATATTAGTACTTGATTTATTTTAAAAAGTATGTATAAATTATTTATTGAAACAGGAGTGCAATGTAACGGGACAGATGGACTGATTTTTGCATCTACCGTGTGGGATATTTTTATTTAAAAAAAAATAACTTATATTTTTTCCATGTATTTATTTTTGCTCGCTGGTTCATGCTAACTTTTCGCTGTTGTCAATTATTTTGTTTGCCATATGTAAAAGAAACATTTTATTTTGTTCTCCATCCTAAGGTAAGATTCCTTTACCATATACCTACGTTTAGGATGCAAGTGTGTACCTATTAACTTCTAATTTTAGTTAGTTTTAACATAGACTGTACATATTAATTTAATTTCTTATTTTGTTCAGATCTCTAATAAATATGTAAGTCTACATACATTTGTTTTGTTTTAATTGTCGTTGACGGCATCATCGCTTAACATCGGCAAGACGGTAGTCATAAGCATGTCCATTGAATAAATAAATAAAAAAACTCCTATAGTCAGTTTACTACCGGATCATAATCAGCCTTTTAACAGTCCACTTTCCTCACGATGTTTTCCTTCACCGAAAAGCCAGTGCTACCGGATGCCTGTTGATAGATGCAGTAAACAGAAACAAGCCGAATAAAAAAGTTACTACTATGAAAAGTACTGATACTTTTTCATACGAACATACTAGTTTTTCAAATACTACTCATCCGATTTTGATTAAACTTATAAAGCTTCAATCAAAATTCGCAAGCTTTGGCTGCAATGCAACATACTTCTTAGTACGTCATAACTATTTTGTCATACAAAAACTATGTGGTTGGTTGTTTTCAAGAGTTCACGCATTCACTGTCGGAATTTTTATTCTCAACGTCCCCCCACTAGCAAAGTCAGTGGAGATGTTGGGAATTTTAATTCTCTATAGCCCACTAAGGGGAATATATCCTTTTTTTTATAAATAACTAGCGGTCCGCCCCGGCTCCGCACGGGTATAGTTATATAGCCTATATTAATCAGTGATAATGTAGCATTCAAATGGTAAAAGAATTTTTAAAATCGGTCTAGTACTTTTTGAGCTAATTCGTTACAAACATACAAATCTTTCCTCTTTATAATATTAGTATAGATAGGCTTGCGTTCGACCACCATCTCGCCTGATGTTAAGCGATGATGCGGTCTACGATGGAGCACGCTTGGAAGAAACCGATTCACTCGTGATTTGAAGACACCCAGATTGTAACCATTCGGGTAGTGCATTCCACAGACTATTTTACTTGGTCTTTTTTATTTGGTAAGAATACTTTCTTATTTTCCTGGTTTCTGGGCCCCTTTCCCTTGATGGTTTGTGGTCAAACTAGCATCAACAAGATTAAAAGGTACAAAATATAAAACAAGAATTATAGCAAATACTAAGTTTATTTCATACAGTAACAACGTCTTGTTTCGTCCAGCCTCCTGCTATATGTTCTCTCACTGCTTTATCCAGAACCACCTGCAATAGAAAGGAAAATGAGTTCCATAGACCATAAGGTCCAAATTTTTTAGTTTTTACATCTGGCCCCCGATTCCATTAAAGAAATTGTTTTTAAATTGTAATTGTTTCAATTTTATTTTTTTAATAATTGCCTCAAAACTGACAGATTGTTTATACTAGAAAAATACCACCACCTAATATTATAACTTAGTATAAAAAAATATTAAAAACAATTTTGAGGCAATAATTTAAAAAATAAAATTGAATCATCTACAATTTAAAAACAGTTTCTTTAATACAATCGGGGCCCTGTTAGATTGTAAAAGGCTGCATAAAGACTAAATATCATTCCCGTTGTCCACCACCTGCTTGACAAACTTTTGAAATAGTTGTGCATCTTTTTAAATTATAACAAGAGAGAGCCATATACCCAGCAGTGGGATAAGGGAAGGCCGTAGATGATAATGTGGGCAAAAGTGTAACTACAGTTGCCTCATTTACTTTTTTGGCAAACAAACATAACTAGTCCGCCCCGAACTAATAACCACACTGCTATCAGTGGTGTAACTATACCGCTGAGTCCAATGGCAAATTTATCAGATGGGCCATTCTCAATCTGAAGAAGCTCGACCAACATAGTTTCCTTTCAATCAATCAAAAATATGTATGTTATTTTTGTGAGCAATAAAATCTAAACTAAACTATTTTTTTTTGATAAATTTATGTAATAATAAATGTTAAGTTCCCCCTCTGCTCGCGACCCTCTCGGGCTGAGGCCCCTCAGGCCGGGGGCCCGTGGCATTTTACACGTTCTGCCACTATATAATGAACTACAGATGATATCTTCGTGGGTGTTCCCCGATAGTTATAATCTGGGTGTATTCAAGTCGAGAGTGAATAGGTTTCTTCTGGGCAAGCGTGCTCCATCGTAGGCCGCATCATCGCTTAACATCAGGCGAGTTGGCGGCCAAGCGCAAGCCTATTTATAATTTAAAAAAAAAAAAAAACCCTAAATAGATTTCGCCCATTTTTTTAAAACTATATCTGCCTACTTCATGAAGTTTAGATCAATGATACACAAGTTACCTTCGAACAAATTATACAACGACCCACACAAAGCGCTTTGATTCCATTTTCATTGTGCGAACCGCAGGACTGCAATACGCTACCACAGTTCCCTGATATTTATAATCTGGGTGTCTTCAAATCATGAGTGAATCGGTTTCTTCTAGGCAAGTGTGCTCCACCGTAGACCGCATCATCGCTTAGCATCAGGCGCGGTGGCAGTCAAACGCAAACCAGTTGTACAAAAAAATACAAACATACATAGAAATGACTTGTCCCATTAGAATCTGAGACAGGGGCGGATCCAGGATTTCATTGGGGGGGGGGGGGGGGGGGGCATTCTAACAAGGTAGAATGGAACAAGGTAGGATTCTAAGAAATCAAATCGAAAAATTGAGTCGAATGTATGGAATTGCTAGGTGTTTTGCAGGTAGGGGGGGGGGGGGGCATGCCCCCCACCACCAATGATCTGAGATCTCTCTTCGCTCAGTCAATATTAAAATTACATGCCTTGCTGCATTCTAGTTCAAACATTGAACAAACCTCTATATCTCGACATCCCTGCATTGCTCTGCTCAAAACGACGTCAAAATAATCCATATGCAGTCTGTGAGACATCTCCATTAGCGCTATACTGCCTGTAACAAATATACGAGAATTGAAATATTATGTGTTTATCTATACTAATATTACTAGCGGTCCGCCCCAGCTTCGCACGGGTATAGATTATAGCCTATGTCACCCGGGGATAGTGTAGCTTCCCGTCAGTGAAAGAATTTTTCAAATCAGTTCAGTAGTTTCGGAGCCTATTCAATGCAAACAAACAAACAATCAAATCTTTCTTCTTTATCTATATAAAGATTTAGTATAGATAGGTTGATGATTGATGGGTTGTGCACAAAGGCTACACTGCGTCGAGAGCAGGTCATTATTAAACGGGGTTATGCACATAGGCTACACTGCGCCGAAAGGAGGTCATTATTAAACAGGTTTGCGCACAAAGGCCATACTAAACCGAAAGGAGGCCATTATTAAACAGGGTTATGCACATAGGCTACACGGCACCGAAAGGTTATAATTAACTAGGGTTGTGCACAAAGGCTACACTGCGCCGTGAGGTCATTATTAAACAGGGTTATGCACATAGACTACACGGCGCCGAATTGAGGTCATTATTAAACAGGGTCATGCACATAGGCTACACTGCGCCGAGAGGAGGTCATTATTAAACAGGGTTGTGCACAAAGGCTAGATTGCGCCTTAAGAAGGTCATTATTAAACAGAATCGGAGAGACCGATTCCTGTAACTCTTGTTTTAACTAGTTTTACCAAACTCACACTTCAATATTGAGCGCCACACAGTTCCAAACCAGCAGCACAAATTCCATAAATTGCAGATGTGAGGCTAAAAGGGTTTTCTTAATGCAAACAAGCAGACGGGCCGCCTGATGGTAAGCAGTCACCGTCGCCTATGGATACTTGTAACACCTGAGGCGTCACTAATAGGACTGTATTAACTCGCCTTTTGAAGAAATCCATGTTGTAGCTTCACGCAAATACCGCGTAAAATGCACTGTGTGCGATTTCCACAGATCTATATGTGGATGAGCTTTCAGCAGTTTGTTCAGTGGTAACCACTCACTGAGCCGTAAGTGCAGCGTAGGACGTCCACCCCACAAGATGGACAGACGACCTAAAAGAGACCACAGCGAAACGCTGGATGCAGGCCGCTTCCAACCGGCCCTTTTGGAGATTGATGGGGGAGGCCTACGTCCAGCAGTGGACATCCTATGGCTGAGATGATGTCCACACACACACACACACACACACACATACACCCACACACATGTTCACGCAAACTGCGCAAAGAATAGCGCAAACTGTTGCATTTAATGGTTTAAAAATTATTTTATCTTATTTTTCTTTTGGCTACTCATTGGAATAGTAATCAAAATTTTAAATTTCTTTTAAATATTTTTTACATAATTTTAAAATGCTTTATTACTGTTTTGGTATAATTAATTGTTACATTAAATAGGAGAAGCCATTGGCTCCCGTCACACAGTCTCTGACTAGTTCGGGAGCCTCTGGGATCATTACTATAGCTTAACATAAATTATGCCCGAATAAGAATAAGATATATTTATTGCCAAAAAACAAAAACAATGAACATATACTATAAGAAACATAAGGAGAAACAGCGTTTGGCAATAGGTGTAAGCTCAGCGCTGTACTGCAAATAATAAAAAAAAAAAAAAAAAAAAAAAACTGTAAATGATTTGTATTTGCAACGTAGGTAGGCCTCCCACTAGATGGACCGACGACATAGTGAGAGTCGCTGGCATCCAGTGGATGCAAAAGGCAGGCTGTCGTTCAGTGTGGAGGTTAAAGGGGGAGGCCTATGTTCAGCAGTGGACGTCTTCTGGCTGATGATGATGATGATGATTTGTATTTGATGAACCACTCACTGGTGCTGGGCAGGCTGGCCACAGTGAGACAGACTCCGCCCGCCGCCTCCTCCACGTGTCCCACGTCTAGCAGGGGCTCCGCCTCTCCGCCGCGCCAAGACATGGAAGCGCTGCAGGCGCATGCGTACGCTCTGAGCGGGATCCCCGCGTCGATCAGTGCCAGGGTCGCTGCGTTCACACATACGCAGTAACAGCTGCCGTCTGCCTGTAGAACAGATTGGCCAAGTTATTTGATGGTAAGCGATTGTGGCCGAGCGGTAGCATGTGCGCTTTACAATCTGACGGCACCCAGTTAGATCCTCGGCATTGCACCAAGCCATGAATATGCTTCGATTTACAGTTCTCAAGGAACAAGGAGGATGGCAGTGAGTTCCATTTTTGAGCAGTATGCAACATAAATGTGGAGCAAAATGTTGTAACTAATTTAATTTCTCTTAGAAGTCATCTTCAAGAAGAAATCTTGGAAGTGCATAATAAATAAGTGGTCCGCCATAATGGATTTAGTATGACCTCACTTAGCTAACAATGCATTGGCGTCGATTCTGTCGTACCACTCACTAAACTAAACCAATCTGACAGGACTAAAATTATCTGGCACTCTTTTCATTTTAATATGTGTGAGAAGGATAGCAACAATTTTAGAGCTGTCAAATTTAGTTTAGAGTACATCAGAAATTTAATCATTGTCATTGTGAAATTTGTCATCCAAACTAAATGTGTAAAAAAAATCAGCTCAATGGGTTGGGAACTGGTTTAAACTTCAGTTGCAAGGTCAGACACATACATACAAGGGCGTCGCCAGCCCATGGCCCAGGGGTGGGGGGAAAGTTAATATTATGGAGGCTGAGAAAAATACGAATTGTAGGTACAGTCAAGTTTTGACGTGCGGGTTTCAGTCGAGTTTTGACGAGCGGGATTTATCGGCAATTTTTTTTAATCTCTAGGGCGCTGCCCCTATCTGCCCCTTCCTTGGCGACGCCCTTGCATTCATACTAACATTCTTATAATAACCTTACATTGAACTTTGCCGATTGCTTTCTCATTAGCCGAGTGAGCAAGGCAAAATTCAATGTAAGATTATTATAATAGTGCTAACAGACGCACGAACGTGCGTCTAGTGAGAAGAAAAAGTGTGAGAATATCATATTTCCTTCTTTTTCTCTCCCATTGGTCAGACGGCGTGTGCGAGCCCAAAAGGCCGGCCCACATCCGCGATTCGCGGAGTTAAAAATAATAAAGTTCAGAATTCCTACCAGAGGACTGCTGTTCGATCCGGTCACCTGTATCTGGGCCCAGACGTCAGCATTCAGCAGCTGTCCTCGGAATCCTCAACACTTCACAAATAGAATGTACAAAGTGTCCTAGCACTGGTTATCACTCGCGGGCTATTTGCGAAACACACCCGATATCGCAGCTACAGGTAGGCACCGTAAACTCCACATCCGATCTGAAGCCAATCACTCGCATCAAAATCGTTGTGCAAAAGCTTTCTAAAAACCGCCTCAAAAATTAGTTCCGCCGACATGCGTCAAGCTACAAAGAAATCTATTCGTCACTAAATATGAGGTTCGCTGACGCGCGGTCAGCCACACTGAACTTCTATCACTGGCGCGGAGAGCGCGCACGCCCGCCGCCGGGCCATGGCTGCCCGCCCCGCGCCTCATGGACTTCCGCGCGGCGTCAAGACAGGTTTGGGACTAAACACGGCGGTTGAGGTCAGCCGCGTTCGAGCGTCTGTTAGCACTATAAGAATGTTTTTGAGGTTATGGTAGCCCCCGGGGCAAGTTAAATAAAAGATTGTAAAATAGTGTTACCTGCAATACTTCAACATACACATCGATCTGCGAGCGAGGGTACAGTTCTGTTTTAATAGCCGCTGTGAGAGCCTGACGCAAGTGCAAGGACATTTCTGTTGATTTGCGGTCACCCCGGGGACGGTTCTTCCTCTCACCTGGAATAAGAAAAGTATTTTGATAAATTTTTATAAATAAATAATCGGGATATTTTTGCACACAAGGTCATCTGACCCCAAACTAAGCAAAGCTTGTGATATGGCTGCCAGAGACTGGTATGTTTTCCATATATATTTTTAAATACATACTTAAATAGATATTAACAACCAGATATAGAATAAACACAAATGTTTATCACATAAATGTTTGTCCTAGGCGGGAATCGAACCCACGCATCCAAGCTCAGAAGGTAGGTTCACTACCAACTAGACTAACGGGCAATCAACTAGACCAACAGGGCTATTTTAAATAGGTTTTTAATATATATAAAAAATAGGCTACTCAAAATAAGTAGCGTTATGTTTTTAGGCTGAGGGATAGCTACATGAATATGGTCTGAGAAGACATTCCATGGATTTTCGAGATACTTTGATTAGGAGTAAAAAATAAAAATAAATGTGTGAAAAATAATAATAAATAATACGGCAGTGCAAGTACAGTTCTTTATCGATCGTCAAATGTGACAGTTGAGGTCGTCAAATTCTATAAAGTGTCATTTGGTCAATACTTGTTATGATCGATTCTATGGCATTTTAACTAATTTGACTATCTATAAAGAACGGTACATGAACTGCAGTTCAATTTCAATACAATGTTAAGTTTTTTTGATGGCGTAGACAGGGGGATAGCTGACGGTTTCTCCTTTCTTCCTCGACACCTCTCTCTCATTTAAGCCAGTACCGGACGTCTATAGATTTACCAAAACTTTTTATGAACAATATAAAGTGAATTTATCAAACTGAGAATGTAGCTCAACATACCTGTAGAAAAGGTGGCCATGCTGTACTGGCAGTTGACGACTACGCCCTCATTTGACATTTTAGACTTTGATGCCTGTAATAAGATCATAATTTTTCAGTCTTTTCTCTTGTTTTGAGAGTCTACAGATTGAAATAGAGAAGCAGATTGTAGAAAATGGTAGGGGTCTCATCGTTATCATCAGCCAGAATATGTCCACTGCTCAACATAGGGCTCCCCCTTAGACCTCCACACTGAACGACAGCAAGGATCATATGATAGAATGATCCTTGATGATAGCCTGCCATCCGCATCCACTGGATGCCCGCGACTCTCACTTTGTGACCTAGACCTCCCCCATAGCAACCATAAAACAAAGAAAAAAAGTATTGTCATCCGGCTCCCAACTATCTCTATGAAAATGCAAAAAATAATGTTGCGTGAAGGATAAACAAACTAACCAACAATAGACAATATTTTATTCGTAACAAAAATCATTACACACTTATTTAAATGAATAAAAAAACACTGGATTTTTGCCTCTAATCGGCCCCAGCTCAGCATGATGCCGTTTGTTACCAAACGTTTTGTTACGATCAAACAAACACACACTGTCACATTTATAATATTAGGATGATTTACAGGGTGATGGTATCCAAGGCGGGATAATACAGCGCCGGCTCTAGCCTTTGATCAGGGTAGAGTGAGCTTGTCTGTCAGCGCTATTCATTTCTGAAAACTATCACAGGAATCTATCATATTTCCGGAATAAAAAGTAGCGCATGTGCTAATCAAGGATGTTAACTGTTTACACATCGAATTTTATGCTAGCTATAAATAATTAAACAATGCACGAGTCCAAAATTGGGTCTGAGCAATGCCCAGCCGCCCGCCCGAAGCGCAAGGTGCATATATATTTTTTTTTGCTCGTTTTTTTTTTCGCGTGTAGTATTTTATCACTTAGCTATCTGGCACCTAAAGCAACCATTCCTCTCGCTTTACCCCAAAGGCCGGCGCTGGGATAAAGTAACCTCACTTAATTCCCTTTAATTGGTCTATTATTTGAACATATGGAGCTAAAAATAATAACTGACAATAAACATAGCTCATACCTGGTGAGGACCGTAAACAGCAGCCAAAACTTTAGTGTTTCCTTGCTCTAAATAAGCGCTGCCATCGGGTTGAGTAAATACACCAAGTTTACACCGTATTCGCCTTAGTTCATTGGGTCTTCGGCCGTCTAGACGTAACCCTTGACTTGATAATAGCTCCGGGCCTGGCATTTTAGGACGAAAATATGAAAATAATATTTTTTTGGATTATTTTGTCACAACGTTTAACCTAAAAAATATAAATGAATAAATAAAACTCAAATCAATCAAAGTCAAAATTGCTATGATCAAGTGTCAAACAAATTGTCAAATATCCGTGACTAATCATAGACAATTTTTTTTGTTTGTCTATGATTTTTGTATACGCGCGATGCCATATATAAAAAGTACCCTAAAATTGAGGAATGTTTAAATACGATATATTTTTGTATGCGTAATTATATTGTATTTTCAGTATTATTCCTTATTTATTTTCAACTTAACACGAAAATATCACAAAATCAAAGTAATGATAATAGGTTAGTTAAAGTTTGCGAGTGTGTGCTAGGTTCTTACGGATAACTGCTATTGCGACACCAAACTAACGTTAAATCAGTTGCAGTTGGAAGATCACGCAAACGTGAACCTTAACGTGCCCAGTTACGGTTTGCAGTCGCTTGATTTTCCAACTGAACTTTTTTACATCTGATACCACTCAATTTTGTAACAGCTGGACGGATTTTCAAATCAAATCAAATCAAAATTATTTCCTGTAAGATAGCTGGAGAAAAATTCGTCTAATTATTATTATCATCAGTATCAATAGTATTATGATTTTCATCATAATAAAACAGTACGCTTATTCCCAGATTTGATAGTTTTCGAAAACTTTTTTCGTTTACGTATTGTTCCATACATTTTAGTAAAGCGCCTGTCGCGGAGGGTATATATTTATGTGTATATGTTGGTAAAGTTATATCATGGAAATAGTTAATAGACTAAGTATAAATCTGCTTCGCTTACTTATACCCTTCACGAATGATTCTCGTAAGACTTATGATTCTCATCTGGGTTTGCCTTATCAATAGATAGTCAACTTCCTTACCTATGTCCCGTCCTGATCTCTCTCTGTTAGCTCTCTTAGATTGTTGCCATCAAGTTTTGGTACCTCGCCCCCATGGTTTGTATGTGTAGTATCTGTAAGTATAAAACACTATGAGTGACAGCTAAGTATCTTCGCGTCAGTACCTAGTCTCTTTGGTTTAAGTTACATTCAATTCAAAGTCTTATTCTTTGGTGATGGTTCACGAGTTCACGCCTGGTACGATAAGCGGCCGTGACTCTTATTCTTTGATGAGGACTCACGACCTGGTACGATAAGCGGTCGTAGTCTTATTATTTGGTGATGGTACAGGAGTTCACGCCTGGTACGATAAGCGGCCGTGACTCTTTTATTCGGTGATGATACAGGAGCTCACGCCTGGTACGATAAGCGGCCGTGACTCTTATTATACGGTGGTGATACACGAGTTCACGCCTGGTACGATAAGCGGCCGTGACTCTTATTATTCGGTGATGATACAGGAGCTCACGCCTGGTACGATAAGCGGCCGTGACTCTTATTATACGGTGATGATACAGGAGCTCACGCCTGGTACGATAAGCGGCCGTGACTCTTATTATACGGTGATGATACAGGAGCTCACGCCTGGTACGATAAGCGGCCGTGACTCTTAATATTCGGTGATGGTACAGGAGCTCACGCCTGGTACGATAAGCGGCCGTGACTCTTACCATCAGGTTACTGGAATACAGGAACCTTTCTTTCATGAGGATTCACCTTCTGTAGACTCCCATCATAGGAGAGTGAATGCACGCCAAGCCAAAGCTCTTTACTCTTCCCTGCTACCAGGGAAGGTCGTTCATTTCAATCGTCAGTGTTCTAGTATACATATTGAATTTATTTATAGAAATATAAAAGTTATGAGTACTCGACGTTACGATACTTAGCTGTGTTATATTGGTTATTTGTTTGCTCGTGTGGAAGCGGTCTTCGCAGCCCACGCTGGTCAGTGATCACAGTATTCACAGTGAAGACACAATTAGTTTTAAGTATAATACTTCACAATGCTTTGTAAACATAAACTCGATAATTTCACTGCACTGAGAACACTTACAAACTTTCTTGTAAAGTTCGTTGTAAACATAGAGTATACATAGAGAATATCATAGACAATATCCTATACTTTTATTTACCTTTTTATCATTTTTCGTGACGAGAATCACCGCTCGTCACGACAGCGCCTCTATCGGAAACGTGGAGAAACTTCACTCTAATACGAATAAAGGTTTTCGAATACTTTTAAGCCCAGCAATGTATGGAACAATACGAAAACGAAAAAAGTTTTCGGATACTATCAAAACTTGTACTAAGGGTACAGGAATAATATAGGGAAAAATTGGATTTTGTTTTTATTGTCGGGTAGGTACGATTATAGATACAGGCAAACCAGACAAGTTTTTTTTTCTATCGTCTTGTCAAAACCGAATTGTCTATTGTCTTAATTGTCTTGTCTACGGCTAAATTAAATGGCGATGGTTGCGTTTGCATCTAGTCTGTTTTGTTGTTAATTTCGTAATAATTGTAATAGTTCGTTGTTTAGCCAATACAGAAGTTAAATATAATACTTACAATTGTATCGGTAATTGGGTTCGATTTTCTGTTTTAGTTATAATTTATCGCTCTATTACAATTGGGCATTGACCATTGTCTTCATCAATCAATGTCTTGCTTGTCCAAATTGTCACCTTTTCGGTAAATGCGTGCGTGTGTTTGAAATTAATTAGAATATCGATTGAGCTCATCTCGATTAAATCTTAATACTCATTTGCTAATATTTTCCGATACAAAAATAACACCGGTAGCTACATGTTTCGTTGAATAACTAGCAAAGTAATACAATAATAATATGTTGAGTGTATAATTAAAATCGAATATAGATTGCTTTTATTAGTGCCTCACGTATTTCCAGTGAACAATGGATGTCGACGATTCAGCGGTGGATCTCAGCGTGAGGTAAGTTGAGGAAATTTCTTCGCAACGATTTGGCTACACATCGCGATAACCCGAATATTCACATTATTGCGATGGGTGTAGCCCTAGGAATACAAAAATGTAATTTTTGATATACTTGAGTGTGATGTTTACTATTTTTCTTTGGGACAGGTCACTACCTCCAGAGCTAAGCGAGCTTAGGGCTCTCACAGCCAGTGGATTGACAATAACACCAGCCCAGCCTCCCCCACATGTAAGTATTTAATGAAATTACTCCAAAAAATACTGGTAAATCAACAGTTTCTATCTATGTAGTGTTGGTATCCTGTGAAAACATATGTAAATACAGTAACTGGCCAACAGCAGGTCGAGATATATGGTAGGGTTCCTTGGACAAAGCTATCATTGTGGACATTGTGGACATATTCATAGTTCAGATATTGCATGGTGGTATTTCACATGTATAAGAAATATTAGTTACTAGCAACCCTTCGCACCTAAATCACACCTGGGGCGGGTGGGTCACTAGTTATGATAAACCTTGCATGAAAAATTATCTAACTGATGGTGAAAACCCCATTAAAATCCGTTGCATAGTTTAGGAGTTAGTGGTAATACAGACACGCGAAAAGCAACTTTAATTTATAGAGAAGAGATAGACATAATATAACTCACTTTTTAATAAAAAAATATAAAAAGAATATCAAATACGATTCATTTTTCCGTCCACATGTTCGTCTGATCTTATGTCCGTCTGTCCCTCTGTTCGTCTATCCATTTGTCTGTCTGTCCGTCTGCTTGTCTGTCTGTCTGCTCGCATGTCCGTCTGCATGTCTGTTTGTCTGTCCGTGTGTACGCCTATTTTTCTGGTCATCTGCCTGACTGTCCGTCTCCCTATCTCTCCGATTATTTAGAACCTTCTTACTTCTATAGTTATTAAGGTAAGTACATTAAACATTGCAGCATTATAGTTTTAGTATAGACCTCTATTTTGAAAATATAAACAAGTATAATATTGCACTTTAGGGGTGGCGCTCGTCCATGTAAAACGGGGATGAAATATTTGTTTTTAGCTGCACCTCACCTTGTGACCTATTGTTAAATACGTCTCTCAAAATGAAGGTAAGGTTTGATACATCCATGTTTTATCAAGTTTCTATCCATTGTGAAAAAAATCAAAAAGTCAAAAAGTTTTGTGCCAAAGTGGCAAAAAAGTCCCCCTTTGCATTTATTTCTAAACTATAAGACATAGAAACTTGTAACTTGAGGTCATATTCAAAACTTTTAATCTAAAATATTTTGTATATTATCTGATTATCACTTTTAAGTTATAGTGATATTTATATTTTACATTTTACCTCGAAAAATTTACCTTTTTGATTGACCCGATTTCGCAAGAGGGAGGGTTATTGTAAAATCATCTTAACAAAGAAACGGACACAGAGAACAACAGAGTTTAAAATGTTTTTTTTTATCTTTGTCTAAACCATGAAAAGTATATGTTATGTTGGGATGATACATCTTTCAAATTTGTCTAAGTTCAGCTTTGTTTGTTTGTTTTTTTTTTCTATAACCACCAGTTTCTGGTTAATGTGCACACAATTATATGGCTTACTGAACCCTACCATAAAAATGTCTTGACACGTTCTTGGCCAGTTATCTTTTTCTTATTTATAAAAAGCGATGTATGTATGTTCCCTATGGATTCCAAATCAACTGGACCGATTTTGACAGCACTTAAACTTGGCAGATAGTTGACGATCATAACTATGGTATTGATTGGTTATTATTATTAAGGTGATCATTATCAACGCTGTCGCAACCGCGGGGCGCGGCTAGTTATTTCTGGATGATGTGTTAAATTGCAATCCAAGGTTACTAAAACAGGAAAATCACCCAATTACTTCGTATCTCAAAGCTGATGCATACAATACTGCTACAGGAATTGTTATTACGTTCTATTCTTATTATAAAAATTTTGTTTTCACATGCCTATCCATGGAAGATTGATAGAGTGAGTATACTACATACTGTTTGTGATGTGGTTAATGTGTTTGTTAGTTGTAACTCGTAGTATTATCATCACCATCAGCAGCTTATTCAGCCAACTGCACCAGGCCAAGCATGCGCACTGCGATACAATTTTGTAATGAAAAATGAAAAACCCCAAATTAGATTCCCAGATTCGATTCAATTTCGTGGGCACGAAAAGGTTTCATGGTTGATATTCTGAAAACCCATATGAATTGCTTTGATTCAACTTTTGTTATGCAAACTGCTAGACTGTGGAATGCCCTGCCTGAATGGTGTTCCTCAAAAGTTACAATTTAGGTGTCGTGAAGTCGCGAGTGATAGTAATAGGGTCCCCTTTTTACCCTTTGGGTACGGAACCCTAAAAAGTAATCGAACTAATTGAAGATCATTTCACTACTTATGATACTTATGATTAGCTTTATTAAAAAACATAAGCTTAAGATAAATCTGTTCTTTTTTTATTATTGGATTAATAGACTTGTGTTTGACCACCTCCTCGGCTGATGATAAGCGGTCTACGAATGAGCACGCTTGCCCAGATGAAATCGATTCACTCTTGATTTTAAACCGTAGTAATACAGTGGTTTGGTAAAAATACAGTGAAGTTATAGTATAGTGTGGCAGACATCTTGAGTAATCTTGATGACAATTTTGTGTCATATTAAAGCTAAATAGTAATTTAATTATGATTCACCTATACAGATACGTACATAAAAAAATTACAAACCTACATTACTAGCATAGTATTCTAATGCCTATCACAAATATGCGTGTGGAAACTTGGACTACTTGTCGCGTTTAAATTAATGTCCTAGTGATCGCGATTATGACCCTGTGAAAATGGCCACTGCATGACAAAGCTTCCACCACTAGCATCGTGTTGCGTGTATTGTCACGCATGATAATAATGCCTTCCTAACACCTGTGTTTATCGTGACAATAGGCGAAGCTTCGTGGCGATAGACGAATATTGGTGGCGATAGACGAAGCTTGGTGGCGATAGACGAAGCTTGATGGCGATAGACTAAGCTTGGTGGCTATAGACGAAGCTTCGTGGCGATAGACGCACGCAGATGTGGGAGAGGCATAACAGTAGCTACAGTTTCACCTGTATTCATTCAGTCTTCCTAAAAAAAAAATTAAACTACCTCAGGAATCAGGATGTGTACTTTTTCCTTGACAAGTTTCATCTAAATCAGTACTATAAACTGTAAAGTCGGGAAAGCCTAACAGGAATAAGTTACTTTTGCGTTTATACTAACATACATTAATCAGACACTCGTATGAACAAGGGGTTTTTTTTAAATTTATACATACTTGTTAAACGTAGCATATGATTACCTCACTATACTCTGCTTTGTAAGAGTGTCATTGTAAGGCAGTTAGTGTGAAAGTGACTCAATTTAATTGAGCTTTATTTTACTAAATCAGTAATATAAATGTTTACAGGGCGCCAGCGGCAAGCGGGTGCTTCGCCCCCGTTCTGAGCAGCGAAGCTACGCTGAGAGCCCTGATATAGTGCTTCTTCCGGCCGCACCGCCTCATCGGAAGCAATCCATGCCCACGCCTGCTCCTTTCACTGGTAAGAAAACCATTCAGTACACCAGTCAGGGGCTACCCTTACCAGTTTTCGTCCCCAGTAATCAGGAGAGCCAGCGAGTTATGTTTACCTCCAGTAAAGTCAGAGATGTTGACTGCTACAGCCACAGACCTATATCTAAGTAGACTTCACAAGCGGTTCAAACTGTATGAAAACTAAGTGTGTAAAATTTTTCGTACCTAAAAGTACTTATCTGTGAAAAGAAATATCTTTATTCTGTCGGCCAACTCTATTTGTGGTATTCTTACTACTCACATCATCAGCCAGAAGACGTCCACTGTTGAACATAGGCCTCCCCCTTTAACCTCCACACTGAACGACAGCCTGCCTTTTGCATCCACTGGATGCCAGCGACTCTCACTATGTCGTCGGTCCATCTAGTGGGAGGCCTACCTACGCTGCTTCTTCTTACTACTCAGTATTGCACAATTACCCATTTTCGTTACAAACAGACACATGTTGTCGCGGCACCGATTGAGCAGACTGATTTTAGCTGGACTCATAATTTGTCCTAGTAGTATTTTAAAAAGGACATGCCTAGTAGGTTGACTTGTGGGGTCTACTTGGATATAGGTCTGTGGCTACAGCTACTTGTCCCACAACTAGCTTGTCCTATGGGGACGTTAGTGAGTAAACATTTGACATTCGACGTCATATTTCGACGACTGACTGACGTGAATACGTGTTACGGCGGATTAACTAAAAATAATAATAAATTCCGGGAATGGGCAGCAGAAATACAGAAATACAGAAATGTTTATTTTGCGATAATGAAATTTAGAGATAAACAAAATGATCCAAATACAAGTAGGTACATTATCACAAAAACCGCAGCGTCCTATTAGTACACGGTGAACATACTGCGATCCCCAAGGCGCCTGCCAAGCGTGGGGATTATGGCAACACCCCTCTCTAAGAGGGAGGCCTTTGTCCAGCAGTTAATTGGACGTTTAATGGCTGCTGATGTATGATGTAATAATAAATTCAAAAAGTAAAAGCGAAAGGGGGGCAACATGCGGTTACTCGTATGACTATTGGTGCCTCCGTACGGAACGATGCGATGTTCTCACCCGTGCATACTGTTTCCGTTTCAGAACAGGGGCCTTACGGACAACTGCTATTGCGGCACCAAACTAACGTTAAATCCGCTCAGTTGGAAAATCAAGCGAACGTGAACCTTGACGCGCCCAGATACGGTTTGCGGTCGGGTGATTTTCCATCCAACTGAGCGGATTTAACGTTAGTTTGGTGCCGCAATAGCAGTTGCCCGTAAGGCCCCAGGTGCTCTTCACCTACAGATCCATACTTAAATATTGTGATTTACATTGTACAGATGTGAGCAGCAAGTTGAACTCTGGCGGTGTGAACGTGTCTATCACGGCGCACGCGGCCGAGTCGCCGCGTGAGCCGCGGGACGAGGAACAGGAGGACGACGAGAACGAGCCTCCTCTGCCGGACCCACAGCCGCCCCACAGGGTATGTGTCACATTGTATTTGGAACCCTAAAATTGTAATGCCGTTTGTTGGTAAAGTTTCTCTTTAGGAAGGCTGGACCGATTTGGCCAACTTTTGTTAAAATTTTGACAAGATGTTGGTTGGGCTAGCTAGTACTCATCCTCATCATTTCAGCTATAAGATGTCCACTGCTGGACATAGGCCTCCCCAATCGATCTCCAATAAGGCCGGTTGGAAGCGGCCTGCATCCAGCGTTTCCCTGCGGTCTCTTTTAGGTCATCTCTCCATCTTGTGGGTGGACGTTTTACGCTGCGCTTACCAGTCCGTGGTCTCCATTCGAGAACTTTTCGGCTCCATCGGCCATCTGTTCTGCGTGATTGTTCCCTGCCCACTGCCACTTCAACTTGCTAATCCGGTGGGCTATGTCGCTAACCTTCGTTCGTCTACGGATCTCCTCAATTCTAATTCGATCTCGTAGAGAAACCCCGAGCATAGCCCTCTCCATAGCTCGTTGTGCGACTTTGAGCTTGCTTATGAGGCCCATAGTGAGAGACCATGTTTCACTGCTGTATGTCATCACTGGCAACACACATTGGTCGAAGATTTTCGCCTTAAGGCACCCTAAGCTAAGCGTCTAAGCTAGTATTAGATAATATTTATAAGTTACTATAAAATCTGTTTTTTAGGAGCTGTCCAGCGAGGAGGTATGGGAGCGCGAGCGTCGCTTACGCGACTTGAGGGAGAAACTGAGAGCAGAGGAAACTCGACTAGTGTTGCTGAGGAAAATACGGCAGTCGCAGCAAGCCACTGGCCTACCACCTGCTAAGGTAAACTAGACTTTATTGTAATAGCATTAGGAGCTATCTAGCGTTGACCAACAATTTGTACGAGAAATGGTGATCCGAGGAATATAATAGTTCTGCTGAAAAAAATAGGGCAGTAACAGCTAACCACCGGACTACCTACCTGCTAAGGTAAACTAGATCCTATTGCATTAGCATCTATCGAATAGAGGGATAAAGCAATAAAAGGCATAAGAAAAATAATGTGCGAAGGAAACTCAACTAGCACTGTTAATGTAAGCACCATTTGTTTGAAAGCCTACTTTAAATTGCGCTTAGAAGTAACGGTAGGCCCTTAATTATTTCCGTGGTTTTGACTACTTACCAACGATATCTAAACTATACAGAGTTACGCGGAAAGGGTGTACTAACCTGAAAGGGGTCGATATCACTATGAACAACTTTTACTATGGGTGCAACTCTAAAATTGCAAAATAAATATCAGCTGTTTCATGGGAAATGGTAATAGGCATGTTGACTAATATTTTTTTATTACCTCATAAATAAGCTGATCATGTATAGAGCCCATCAACGAAAACAAAATTTAAATTAGTCCAAAAATAAATAAGTTATAAGAATTTTAATATCATCCTAGACAGAAAGCGCAATATACTGAGCTATGATGTCATGCCTCAGGCGCGCCATAATAATGCTATATTATTCATATTCATTTATTTGATAAAGCCAATTTACAAGTCAATACAATATACTAACACACGAAAAATGCTACAAAAAACATCACATGATTAATGGACGGTCACCAAGCAATACAACACAAAATCTTAACATCATTACATTATATTCTTAAAACTTATACTAACTTAAAACTAATACAAATTTATTATAGTCTTTTAACCGTTACTGTAACTCTACTGGCATTTCAGGGTTAGCAAGATACAGGGGTAGCCTAGTTTGGGACCCACAGATTGCCACGTATTTTGGGTACTTTCACAAAGCTGCGAGGATAACTCTTTTTGTTATTTATATTAGGTTAAAATTAGTATAAATAAAAACTCGTGATAGGTATTAATTTAATGTTTGTAAGTATCCATTGTATATTCTTTAAGAAAATATATAAATTGAAATTGAAAAAAAATTGAATTAAAAATGTATGAATAATGAACATTGTTTGTGTGCAGGACCCCAGTACGGGCACGGCGCTGGCCGGCAGCGGGTGCGTGGTGCCGCCCGGAGTCACTGTCACGCCAGCGCCTCCGCCCGCCCATCAGAATAAGGTACTTTTTTTTTTGTTAAAATTTTCATGACCACTGATTCAATGTCTTTTAGTCGTAATATTAAACAAGTTCACATAGTATTAATAGCGTCAAATGTTATTGTTCAGCGTACGACGTCGAGCGCTACGACCAGCATAGTTCCGGGCGGGAGCTCCAACCGACGCATGTCTAGCCTGCCCGGAGGCGCCACGCTCACTCCGGGACCTTACCGCTCGCAGGTAAACACTGGGTTACATCCACATACCTATATACAAGTAGAACAAGTGCTATCGAATATATTTCGGAGAGTGTGCATCGGATCTTCATGATCTAACTCCCTCCTGCCCATTTTTCTATCAGAATGCCAGAGCGGGCTCAAAAAATCGACACCGCTTTATGGTTGATATTCCGTACGAAGCGCTTTGATTCCACTTTTATTATGATTTGCTAGTCTGTGGAATGCGCTGCCTGAATGGGTGTTCCCCGATAGTTACAATCTGGGTATCTTCAAATCACGAGTGAATCGGTTTCTTCTAGGCAAGCGTGCTCCATCGTAGATCGGATCGTCGCTTTACATCAGGCGAGTTGGCGGTCAAACGCAAGCGCATTATTAGTTTTTTTTTTAAGTCGACCTACCTTGCATGTCATATTTCCAATACAATTATGATTAATCGTCATAATTGAGTCCGGCTAAAATCAGTCTGCTCAATCGGTGACGCGACAATACGAGTCAGTTTGAAAAGAAAATGGGCAATTGTGCAATACTGAGTACTACTAAGAATAATGCAAATAGATTTGGCCGACAGAATAAAGACATTTCTTTTAACTTTTAGGTACGAAAAATTTGACACGCTAGTTTTCATACAGTTTGGACCGCTTGTGAAGTCTACGTAGATATAGGTCTGTGGTTACACCAATGATGGAACTAAACCAAAGGGAAGTCATTATAAATTAATACTTATCACTATGTACAACTTTAATCGGTAATGACTACTTTTGAATAATGTCATCATCATCATTTTAGCCATAGGACGTCCATAGCTGGACGTAGGCCTCCCCCATCAATCTCCAAAAGGGCCGGTTGGACGCAGCCTGCATCCAGCGTTTCCCTGCGGTCTCTTTTAGATCGTCTGTCCATCTTTTGGGTGGATATCCTACGCTGTGCTTACCGGTCCCATAGTCCCCATTTGTGGCCCTTTCTGGCCATGAATTCAGCGTGCTATGTGCCCAACCCACTGCCACTTCAACTTAATCCGGAGGGCTATGTCGGTAACTTTCGTTCGTCTACGGATCTCCTCATTTAAAAAATGTGATTTGGTCATTTTACGTCGTTATTATTTCAAAATATTTACTACAAATTTTGTATAGTAGTTTCAATAATTTTTATAATGACCAGGATAAATGGGAAAAACTGTGTATCCCATTTTTGTGGTCATAGTGACAAAATTAAAACAAACAAGCAGCAGGCAGGGTTACTTATTTTTTCTGGATCTATGTTTAACAACAATAAATTATTTTGTATTTGTTTTGAAATATTGATATCACAAAAAGGTTTTACAAAAAAAAAGTCTAACTTGCAAGTGAGATAGCGGCGTGCCATATTCTGGGCCTTAAGAGCCTTTTATACCAAATTTGACGGTTTTAAATCAATTTTATTCAGTTGAATTACAATATTTCCGCTGGTAAAAAATACATGTCTCAGATACATCTGTGTTAGTTTATGATTTGGTTCAAAACACGATAGAATAAATTTGCCTCGATCAAGAAAAAAATTTAAACAAAGTCGACTTAGTTTTTTTTATTTTATTTTATGCTCTAATGAAAGCTCGTAACAACCTGGAAATTGCATGTACTGAAAGGCAGTTTGATTAAAAAAAAATTTATTTGGATAGATTTTTGATAGTGAATAGTGTCGTTTTTTAGTGAAATTAAAAGCGTAAAAAGGACGCGAGAATTTTGGCGCGCCGCGTTCAGTGCCGCGCCAGGCGTCATCGAGGTCGGACCTATGCTCGTTTTAGTCGTTGCACTCCCCCCGCGGGCGTCCTGACTCTACCATGGCAAAAAAATCGTCGCTATAACTTGGCGGGGGCTGAGGGAGCGTTTTGTTGCCTACGCGACTCGGATAACCGCCCGTTAAGTATTCTTTTGTGCAGCAAGAATTCTGCAGTTTTTTGAAGTACGTAATGTATATTTGCAGTCGTCAACGAGCGGCGGCGCGAGCATCACCCCGTCAGTAACTATTACACCGGCTCCCCCGCCCGCGTCGCAACATGCCTCTTCTAAGGTAAATATATCTAGTGAAGATGTCTTTAGGTTATTTAAAGTGTTGCAAATAAATAAATATGTGAATATGTTATTACAAGCCCGCTCAGGACAATTCTTCAGTCACAAGTAGCACGAGTGATGCAGTGAGTATGGAAATGTGATTTCTATTTATTCATTTCTACAATACATTATTATATACCTTTTTATTACACATACACCTTCACAGACATTCACTCTTCGTTTCCCCTATTTACACACATTATCCATCTGATAAACATCTTTGCCACAATCATATCCCCGACACACATATGTGTGTAAATGTGGTGATAACCATTACACACATATCCCCATCACACACATATATCCCCATTACACATATATCCCCATTACACATATATATCCCCATTACACATATAACCACGACAGACATATGGCAATCACACATATAACCACGACACACATTACACATAATAACCTCGTCACACATATCCCCATCACACATATAACCATGACACAGGTGGCTCGCCTGCTCATTTGCTACTCTTATACAAAAAAGAGCCCGATGCTCTCTACTAGGCAGAGGCATGCCACAGAGAGGGCTTTAGAAGATGTAATGCTGTAATGCTACACAATGTCTTTACCCCAATAAAACTGGTATAAATATCTGCTAATAGTTGTCTAAGAGTTGAGATATGAGTGAAAAACATTGATTTTGAAGATGACTCCGGTTATAACATTGCTAGGCCTACACGAACTTATCATCATCATCATTTCAGCCATAGGACGTCCACTGCTGGACATAGGCCTCCCTCATCGATCGCCAAAAGGGCAGATTGGAAGCGGCCTGCATCCAGCGTTTCCTTGCGGTCTATTTTAGGTCGTCTGTCCATTTAGTGGGTGGACGTCCTACGCTGCACTTACCGGTCCGTGGTCTCCATTCTAGAACCTTTCGGCCCCATCGGCCATCTGTTCTGCGTGATATGTGCCCTGCCCACTGCCACTTCAACTTGCTAATCCGGTGGGCTATGTCGGTGAGTTTCGTTCGTCTACGGATCTTCTCATTTCTGATTCGATCTCGTAAAGAAACCCCGAGCATAGCCCTCTCCACAAGTCGTTGTGCGACTTTGAGCTTGTTTATGAGGCCCATAGTGAGAGACCACGTTTCAGTGCCGTATTTAATCACTGGTAACACACACACCAACCTATATCGTGTGAGTTTTGGCGCCAACGTGGAAAAAAACATGTCGGCTCGTTAGATTACAGTAGAATTCATATATAACGACTTCACTTATAACGCCTAACCTATTTTAGCGACGATATTGTTTACTCAAATTAGGTTTCATAATAAATGTACTCAAGAAATAATGCTGCCGTTTTGTGCGTCATCCGGTTAGTACGACATAGTATCGCCGGTCCCTTGAAGGTCGTTATATCCAGATTCTACTGTATTTTCCTAAACTTGTGTATTTTCGAGTGTCAATGTGTACTAAATGGTGAACTAATATTCATTAAGTGCTCGTTAACGTGCTCGAGTGTGGACAAGTGATATAACGAGGTGAAACGTGTATTTTCGTGTTGTTTCCAAAACTCCATTGGAGCCTCTTGTAAAGTCTCCACCACTTTACAGGGGCATGAGTTTGACTTGACCGTGACTTACTTAGCTTACTTAGTGACTGACTGTGACTATGACTGGTTCGACCCTATTAAGACTATTTAAACTGATTAATATAACGAGTAAAGGATATGGAATCCACGCTCATGAAAATTTTAACAAACAAAAAAAACTTATATCGTGTTGTATTATTCAGGCGAGCACCCGCAGCTCTGAGGACACGCAGACTCCGGCGCAGCGGCAGGCGGCCGCCAAGCTGGCGCTCCGGAAACAACTAGAGAAGACACTGCTGCAGGTAATAAAACACCATAGGACCGTTTTCACTCAATGCTGATCACAGTGTTCTGTGGGCTTACTCTTGACACTCGATTTCAATCGTAATTTGGGATTGAGATCGATAACATGCCATTTGGTGCTCTTCAATCGCGTCAAGAGTACCGAAAGCGTCGAGTTGAGTCGATTTTATTTAGTTCCATAAAATTCCACCATTATCGGTTCCAATCAGGTTTATAGACATTTATTCTCATATAAGATGTTACATCATTTCCACGAGAACACTGCTAACAATAAATTTACAGTTCGTCGTCGCAAAAATAACTTAATAAATTAACATTACAAACATGTAGAACAAAACAATATACAAAGTACATAACATCCATCCAATTATAATTATGATAGCCCGTTGGTCCAGTTGGTAGTGAACCTGCCTTCTGAGCTTGGGGGCGTGGGTTCGATTCCCACCTAGGACAAACATTTGTGTGATGAACATTTGTGTTTGTTCTATATCTGGGTGTTTAACATCTATTTAAGTATGTATTAAAAAATATGTTTGTATGTATATCAGTCTCTGGCAGCCATATCACAAGCTTTGCTTAGTTTGGGGTCAGATGACCGTGTGTGCAAAAATGTCCCGAATTTTTATTTATTTTTATTTTAATTATTATTCGTCCAACACATTTGCTTTCGTTTTATGTTGTCATAACATGCTCAGCAAGTAGCTTTTTAAATGTGTTGAACGACTTAGTGTTATTAATTTCCGAGGGTAGTTTGTTATAAAGGCACGCTCCTTCAAAAGTAATCATAGTCTTGCCGTAGTTAGTTCGTATCTTCGGCAGGGCAATCGTGAGCTAGTTTAGAATTCGAGAGTACCAAAATAGCATGTTTTCGATCCCAATCCCAAATTACGATTGAAATCGAGTGTCAAGAGTAAGTCTGTCCATAGTGTCTGTGTATGTAGTCTGTATGTTATGTTAATCGCTTTTTGACAGCTCATACAAAGTTATCGACATAACTTTGTAAAGCGTCTTGCAAATTATATCCCATACAAATAAATACGTTTGTTCTAGCATTACCTATTTACAAGGTTATATCAACTTGGCTTTCACCTGGACATGGATTAACATAATGGACAGACTATAGTTTACTCGAAGCTGGGTTATAATGTTTTTTATTATTATTGGCAAGTGTCTTTGCTAAACATGATATCTAAGTTTGCGTGCTTCATCTTCGACCACATCGTCGCTTACCAACAGGCGAGTTGGGGGTCAAAGGAGGACTTTTCCGTGTAAAAAAATTAAAAAAAAATTGTTTGATGGTGTTTTTTTTTAAAATAAAATATTATTATTTCAATAGATCCCGCCACCTAAACCCCCGCCACCGGAGATGAACTTCATCCCATCTCCGTCCAACACAGACTTCGTGTATCTGGTCGGATTGGAGCATGTGGTCGACTATCTCACCAACGAGGATCGGTAAGTACGATAAAACAAAAATCCTTACTAATATTATAAAAGCGAAAGTAACCCGGGTATGTCCTGAAACTGCGACCAGAACCACCGGAGGATGGGCAGCCACGTCCTATTAGTACACGGTGAACTTACTGCGATCCCCAAGCCGCCTGCCAAACGTGGGGATTATGGCAACACCCCTCACTACGAGGGAGGCCTTTGTTCAGCAGTGGACGTTCACGGGCTGATGATGTGTATGTGATGTGATGTGGGGGGGCAATCCTAGGCGCCAATATATAACACAAGCGGCATTGGATACCCTAAGCGACGTGGCTTTCTCGTGCAAAAGAAAATTTTGACTACATACGCGATCTAGTGGTTATATAGTGGCATCGATTCTGATGTTCTCTAAACTAAACTAAATTTGACAGCTCTAAAATTGATGCCATCTTTCTCTCACATTTTAAAATGAAAAGAGAGGCAGATAATTTTATTCAAGTCAGATTGGTTTAGTTTAGTGAGTGGTATGACTGAATAGGCCTCAATATCTTTAATCGAGACCTAATGATAGTATTTCAAATTATTACGCGTTTGATCGGCGATATACGTTTACTTAACTCAATACGTTTGTGCCCACTTGCACCCATAACATTCGCTATAAAACCACCCTAATAGGAATGAAGTGTGAACGTGTTGTTTCCCGCAGTATGCCTCGCAGTAGCGTGCCGGCAGTTTGCGCTCAATGCGGGTGCGACTTCACGCCGGTGTGGCGCTGGGAGCGCGCGCCAGCACGCCGGCTCGACGCTACCTTCACGCCGCCGCACGCCGCGCCTGCGCGCCGACTCTGCGAGCTGTGCGTCTCTGGAAACGTGAAGCGAGCGCTCAAGGTAACTTGCCTGCAACGTGCCGGCAGTATGCACCACTGGAGTAAAGTGAGAGAAGTCTCATGTGGCGCTGAGAGCGGCTTGAAGCTATCTTCACGCCGCGCTTACGTCATATCAAGGAAGATAAGACTAAGAGGAAAGACAATAGCGGAACATTAAAGTGTAGCTCGGAAATTTGCCTAAAAACGGTACAAATTTAGATGGCACTGTAATTTGAGCGTGCTATAGGTTGTCTCGAACTTCCGTAAGCGCTGCAGTCAGATAGCGTACGAAAGGGTTCTACAAATTACCGTAGCGCTAGTATCGCAGTCAAGTTTCGCAGCATTTCAACAGAAGCGCAACCCATACCAGAAGATGGCGCTTTTCTTTATTATCTTGAAATGTTGTGAAACTTGACTGCGTTACTAGTGCTACGGTAATTTGTAGAACCCTTTCGTACGTTATCTGAATGCAGCGCTTACGGAAGTTCGAGACAACCTATAGCACGCTCAAATTACGGTGCCATCTAATTTCCGTGCTACGCTCTAATGTTTCGCTATTGTCTTTCCTCTTAGTCTTATCTTCCTTGGTCATATCCACTGTCATAAGTGAGAGACGTAGGGTGTCACAACGCAACGCTACTTATGGCAGTGTACAGTAACAATATCGTAAGTTGATCTACTCAAAGTAGAGTTACCATACCAAAATTTGAAAAGTCTTAACATAAAGCCGGCTATGGATGGCATTTCAATAAAAGTGCGGCCATTTTAAGTCTCACAATTCAAACACTGTGCACGTTGTTACAGTGGTAACACAGATCTAAGATCTGTCAATACAATCAGACAACTACATTTGTATGATTATTAACGGGATATTACATAAATAAAGATACGCGTTCAAAATGTGTTCAAAGTTCAGGGATACAGCAAAAGACCAAGAAAGAGGGTAGATCGTTTTGTCTAATGCACTCATGGTATAATAATATACTTCGCCAGGTATGGCATTCTGATACACAAAGGTCACGTGGGTGACACCCACCTACGTCATCGACGCTGTGTTACCAGTAGCATGAAATCAGAACTCCTCAATCTCCGTGTAATACCTGTGGGAAACCGATAAAACTATGTGGTTTTGATTTAAATAATATGTTTAATATATTAAATTCGTGTTTAACTTGAATTGCTTCGCTTGAGCGGATAAACAATGACAATTGAAATGCTTTTTGTATTTTGTTTTAAAGATTATTTCCAAATATGTTTTTGTTACACTCCAATTTCTGTGTTTGTTGTAATGAAGTGGCAACTGAACAGTGATGTAGGAATGTGGCACTTCAGGAATGCCAAAACTTCTTTTTTTCGAGTTAAGAGCTCCAGTGATAACCGTAGCAAAAGTCTAAAAAAAGAGGGTAGATCGTTGTCTGCGCCTTACTTTTAAACTGTTCGATTAACCACCCGCATTCTTTAGTCTTCCCGTGAACACGGTGCATGTAACTGCGCCGACATATCGGGAGCTCCATCCATAATTTAATCACGGTAAATATCCCGTTAATAATCATGTAAATGTGGTGAAAACCCGTGATAGTTTAAGAGTTTTACAATTTGTCAACACTACATAAAACCCCTTGACATTTTTAAGGATTTTCTCTTTTCCGTTACAATATCCAGTAAAATAATGAGCAAGTAATCTATAGTTACACAGGCCATTCCTTTTTCGCAGCCTCCTGACATCTCGCTTACACCCGACATAACGCACAAAGTTAGTTCTTAGTTTATACTTTCTAACTAAAATAACTGGCATTTTTTGTTTGCGATTCCGAATTAAAAATTTTGTTGGCTGTTGAAAATGAAATGCTATTTGTTGCTTATTTAGAATTCCAATATGCATTCTGTAATTATCTTCGTTGGGTTTAATCATATTCGACCGAAAAAAGGTAGCTATGCACTTTAGCTAGTAAAACAGGTTACAGCTTCAATTCACCCCCTATAATATAAACGAAAGAAGAAAGAGGACTACATATAATTAGCACAAGTTATGCTCAAAAATTCAAGCTAAAATCGTAAGGATTCCTTATAAGGGATGGTATCCACCAAAGCCAAGTTGAATGTTATGGTGGTGACTTGCCGTGTTGCTGAATTTCTCAATGAATTGCTTTTAGGGCTGGGTTCCATCAATCTCCAACAGATGGCGGTGTCGAACAACTTTGTGACGACGTAACTTTGGCGTATTCTGGCCAAGAACCCACGTCCTTTTGGGCATGACTTTTAATTGTAAATCTGCCTGCCTTTACCATTATAATCGAGATTTTTTAGTATACCATTCCACTATAGCTGTATCTGGAACATGTTTTGGACTATTTACTTAAATTGAAATATTGTTTCTACTTTATTTCGGCTAAATACACAGAACTTGTAGAGCCAGCACATGAATTTAAAAAGTGACTTTGACAGTGACATTTGGCAGCAGTAATCTTTCTGACACCGAACTTGACGCTTAACGCCATCTATCGAGCACATGGAAACATTTTTTTCGAACATATTAATCAAAGCCCTGAATCCATCATATATATATATAGTAATATTTACTTATTATAAATTATTCAATTCAATCAATAAATACATGTCACAAACTAATTTAAAGTACATCAATTCACGTAAAATCAAATAACCCGCCCCACATTGTTCCCGGTGCAAAAGTGCCCACAATACTGGCAGCATTCCAACGCTGAATGGCAATGGCCAATATTTGCATCAGAAACGAGTTGTCTCGTATTCTGCGGCCAACTTCCGAGATAAAGGTCTCAGCAGCCCAGTCATTTATATAAAGTAAACCCAAGTGAGTAAACAATTCAATAAAAAATACTTGTAAAGTTAAGATGTAAGGCCTAGGTTTTCACTCAGGTCAGCTTTTGTGGATACTGCCCTTAGAGCCGTAGTGAGCTGTTAACGGCCCCTTCTACGCCCATAACATTAAATAACACGCCCCTATCAACAGGCGGAGCACACAGCACGGCTGAAGACTGCCTTCGTGAGGGCATTGCAACAGGAACAGGAGATCGAGCGTCGACTGGCTGCCCCCCTGCCCTCCGCGTCGCCCCCGCCTGCGCCCCCGCCGGCACATTCCGTCAGCCATCGCCCCACCGTGGTACGTAACTTGAGATTTTTTTAAAATATATAAATCATCGATAGTCGATAAACTTTGAAATAAATCATCGATAGTTTATTGATGGTCGATATATTTCATCGATAGTCGCATTGTGTTCGAGGCTACTGTCGATTATTTTTGTTATCGATAGTCTTATATATTTTTTAAATTATCGATAGTCGACAGTTCTTGTACTGACTGTCAATGTTTTACTATTGTCATCAAAAAAATAATTAAAGCCCTTTAGCAATAAAGCAATTGCTTTATTGTATCTTTGCCATATTGTATTTTGTACTAGCGGTCCGCTCCGGCTCTGCATGGGTATAGCTATATAGCCTATTAAAATAGCCTATATTAATCTGTGATAATGTAGCATGCAAATGGTAAAAGAATTTTTAAAATCGGTCCAGTACTTTTTGAGCCAATTCGTTACAAACATACTTACATACAATTCTTTCCTCTTTATAATTTTGTATTTACTGAGCCTGAAGTAGCTAAAGGCTCTTTGCACATGAAATCTAATATTGTAAAATTGTGTCGTAATTTTAGAAACCGCGGAAGCCAATCGAAATAGAGACTAAATTGCCTGCCACCGGCCGCCACTCGCCGGGGATTCACGTGGTGAGCACAAACCACATTAATACGGACTGGCCAATATTATTGCTAGCATTACTGGCTTAGTGAGATGGGATTGGTAGCATTGGATATGCTAAACTGAAAGGAGATCATTGTAGTCATCATTATGATAGCCCGTTGGTCCAATTGGTAGTGAACCTGCCTTCTGCGCGTGGGGGCGTGGGCTCGATTCCCACCTAGGGCAAACATTCATGTGATGAACATATGTGTTTGTTCTATATCTGGATATTAATATCTATTTAAGTATGTATTTAAAAATATATATGTATATCAGTCTCTGGCAGCCATATCAAAAGCTTTGCTTAGTTTGGGGTCAGATGACCGTGTGTGCAAAAATGTCCCGAATATATTAATTAACTTCCGCCCCTGCTTCGAACGGGTATTATTGGAGTTTTAGTCCCTAATTCCCTAATCACTATCCCAAATTTAAAAAAATATATAACCTATGTCACCTGGGGATAATGTAGCTTCCCAATAGTGAAAGAATTTTTCAAATCGGTTTGTTATTTCGGAGCCTATTTAATGCCAACAAACAAACCCTGCTCCGACAGCATGCCTATCAACGCTGGCGTCCCACAGGGTTCTGTGTTATCGCCAACGCTCTTCCTTCTCCACATCAATGACATGTTGCTTTCGAGCAATATGCATTGTTATGCGGACGATAGCACGGGCGATGCACAGTATACCGGTCGTACTAACATCCCTCATGCCGTAGTTGAAGAAAGTAGGAATAAACTTCTGTCTGAAGTCGAGACCTCTCTTGAGCAGGTCTCGGTCTGGGGTGAACTGAACCTGCTTCAATTTAACGATTCCAAGCTCACTGAACACCTAGAGCCGCTCAGCATGCGCAGAGACGTTGGGTCTCTTTGTATCTTTTATCGCATTTACAACGGAGAGTGTTCTGAAGAACTGTTTGATCTGATGCCGGCGTCACGGTTTTACCATCGCACTAGCTGCCACCACCTGAAGGCTCATCCACACATCATAGATCAGTGGAAATCGCACACTGTGCGATTCACACGATCCTTCTTGCCTCATAACTGCAAAATGTGGAATGAGCTACCTTCTACGGTGTTTCCGAGAAGCTACAACATGGGGTTCTTCAAAAGGCGAGTTAATCGAGTTCTAAAAGGTCGGCAAAGTATTTGTAATGCCTCTGGTGTTACAAGTATTCATAGGCGACGGTGACTGCTTACCATCAGGCAGCCCGTCTGCTTGTTTGCCACCTATGGAATAAAAAAAAACAAACAACCAAATCTTTTTTCTTTAGTCTGTTAGCTAAACGGTTTTATAGTATTGAAGCCGCGCTTACGAGGATACTTATTACCAGTAAATTTGTATAATGTGTGTGTGCAGTCGATGTCTGTGGGGCGCGGGTCCCGTGCCGCGGCGCCGAGCCCTGCGCCCCCCGCGCCGCCCTCCCCCGCGCCGCCCAAGCAGCACCCGCCCGCGCCCAGGTACGCCCACTTCACTCAACACACGGTGGAAACTATTCAGGACAGTAAAACAGACAAAAAAACACTGTTTTAAACTATCACGGTTGTTCAATAAAGTTATATGATTATTTACGGGATATTTACCGTGGTAAGGTTGTGGAAAAACAAACAAACAAAAAAACATAAAAATAAATTTAAAAAAAACATTTTTCAAACTCTTTTTCCATCGGGAGTTAAAAAATTAACATGGATGATCTGTGAATCGTGACGTCATAATCATATCATCAGGCGAGTTGGCGGTCAAGCGCAAGCCTAATATTTATTTAAAAAAATAAAATAAAAATGCCATGGTATAATAATATACTCCGCCAGGTATAGCAAAATGACCACGTGGGCGTCCCGCAATGATGTCATCAATACACGTACACGTTCATAAGCAAGAGCAGAATAAGTAATTTACAACAAGTTCGAGAGAGGTGACGATACACCACGTAACAGCTGATTGAATAAAGTGGCAACTGGACAGTGACGTCATTGCGGGACCACTCCCAGATTGCTAGACCCTGTTTTCTTGGATCATGGCATATGCCTGTGAATATTTTTGGAGTTCCCAAGTATAGATTTTTTATACCCCCGATAATAGAGCTAATAATCTTCAAACGGGTGAAGAGATTTTGATGAATAACTAAGGAAATTCTCGATCAAGTCTACATAAAAATGTAATATATGTTTTTGGGATACTTAATCGGAAAAACGGAATTAGTCTAAGATGGGCGAACTATTGAACTTATAATACTTGGACAAGTTTGTACGGAACCCTCGGTGCGCGAGTCCATCTCGCACTTGGCTGGTTTTTTTATTAGTTAAGGCCACAAAGAGCCTGGAAGAGATCGCTTTAAGCGATAAGGTCGCCTGTTAAAAGCCTAGATAATATTTTTATTGTAATGTTTATGTTATTCTTGTTTTGTGGTATTTTAATAAAGAGTCATTGTATTGTATTGTACGTAATACTTGAACGCCTCCTTGCATAAGTGTGTGTATATGAATGTTAGTGTTGTGTGTTACAGACCGATGTCGTCTTCAGATTCTCTCCGCAGCCATCACTCGGAGCGCACCCGCGGCGACGCCAACGAGGTGCCGGCTAAGAAAGGAAAAGGTACGATAGCTTTTAAACTGGTCAGTGGACGTACCACGAATATCCGTGCATTGGTCTATTTCGATGGTACAGCGAACTGAGTGGCAGCCTGGGGCCTTACAAACAACAGCTAATTGCGGCACCTAATCCGCTCAGTTGGAAAATCACGCGAACGTGAACCTTATCGCGCCCAGATACGGTTTGCGGTCGCGTGACTTTCCAACTGAGCGGATTAGGTACCGCAATTAGCTGTTGTCCGTAAGGCCCCTGATAACGGTTGCTGTCAGTCTCAATAGGGTATTTGACTGGATTCAAAATATGATTGGACCCGGGTATGTCCTAAAATTGCGACCAGAACCACCGGAAGATGGGCAGCAGCGTCCTGTTAGTACACGGTGAACGTACTGCGATCTCCAAGCCGCCTGCCAAGCGTGGGGATTATGGCAACACCCCTCTCTAAGAGGGAGGCCTTGTTCAGCAGTGGACATTTAATGGCTGATGATGTATGTATGTATGATGTAAAATATGATTCGTGCGAAACCGGGGCAGGTCGCTAATAAAATACATCAACCTTTCGTGAAAAATTATCTAACCGATGGTGAAAACCGTATCAAAATCCGTTGCATGGTTTAGGATTTAGCGGTCATACAAACAGACAGACGCGGAAAGCTACTTTAATTTATACTATGTAGAGATTATTACTATGAACTAATTAGTATTTAAATTTCATACTAGACAGATAACACACCATACAAAGTTATGACGTCTAGCCTTATGCGCGCCATACAACGTTACACTAACACTCACTTTGCGAGAAAGGGACAGAGCATCACCTCTCAATCTCTACCAAAATCCTTAAGATCTTATATCTCAAAACTTTATTAGACGGTTAACTTTTTACTTAATTTCTTTTGTTCAGAATATGTATGGTATTTAATTATATTCTTCACTGAGCTGTTATTTGTATTAAATGTAACACCAGTCACCTAGCCTATAGTTTATTGGTCTATTGTATACTATAGAAAGGTTTATCTTGTTTTCAGGTTCTTCCTCGAGCACTACCAGCCAGGGAAGCAGTAGCAAACAACATCAGGTAATATCTAAGTCAATATAAATGCGCAATATCACTGACATCACGAAATCTCGTAAACTAATTGACCTACAAAGACAAAATTTGGCATGTAGATTCCTTATGGATCCTTATGCGTTTATAAATGTGTATATGAAATACCCGTGTTTTGTGCAAGTAAATTATCTTATCTTATCTTACCTATGGGGTAAAAATATTCACTAAGATATACTATGGGTTTACGAATTACGAACTAGAACTACGAACCGGCAGACGCAGCGTAGGGGCCTCTCACTAGATGGACTGATGACATTGTGAGAGTCGCTGGCATCTAGTGGATGCAGATGGCAGGCTTACGTTCAGTGTGGAGGTTAAACGGGGAGGCCTATGTTCGGCAGTGGACGTCTTATGGTTGATAATGATGATGACTTGTTAAATTTGTTTTAACGACAATGACGAATTCATCATCTTCATCCACATTTTCCTTATCCCACTGCTGGGTATAGGCCACCCTATTGCTATGCCATCTGCCTCGGTCCTGTGCTAATTGAGTCTAGGGGCTTTACGGACAACAGCTATTGCGGCCCCTAATCCGCTCAGTTGGAAAATCACGCGAACGTGAACCTTATCGCGCCCAGATACGGTTAGCGGTCGCGTGATTTTCCAACTGAGCGGATTAGGTGCCGCAATTAGCTGTTGTCCGTAAGGCCCCAGGTACGACCCGCGATAGTGACATATCGTCACTACTTTCAGCGGAACGAATGACCAACGCTCAAAAAAAAAGGGTTCAAAGTTTAAAAGAAAGGATGGCCCACCATTCTGGCCCAGTGTTGGCTGGTGTCATTAAAATTATATGATTCTTGGGTATACCGATTTCCTTACGATGTTTTCCTTCACCGCTTTTGAGCAATGGCATTGGAAAAATTATTATTACCTGCACATATTATATGATACCCAACCATAACTTTGACTAGTATTTGTTTTATGTGCTACATAAGTATAATTGTGCTTTATTTTGTTCATTACCTTTTTTACTAACTTATTGAAGCTTAGCTCTTTGGCGCTTAGTTTGCAATACATATATGAGTTAAAGTAGTGATTTTCCACGACATTGTTACTGCCACTATTATAGACCTATTAATGGCTGTACTTTAAAATAACTAATTAAAACTAATGTATATATTTTTGTGCTGTTGGTCTTGAATAAAGATAAAATAAATATTTTAAAAATTCTGCTCAATTCCAATTCTATACATAGTATAAATTAAAAGTCCCTTTCCGCGTTTTTCTGTCTGTCACGGAAGGTTTACATATATATACAAGCTGCGCCCCGCGGTTTCACCCGCGTAGTGATATAAAATGGTGTTTTTTTATTTATTTATTATTTATCTTATTGACTATCATACATGTTATTATAACACAACTCTGCCAAACTGTATAGCAGTTTGTAGGCAGACATTATTAGTATGATAACTAGCGACCCGCCCCGGCTTCGCACGTAAATAACACCCGTGCGAAGCCGGGCGGGCGGGGCGCTAGTCTATACTAATATTATAAAGAGGAAAGATTTGATTGATTGTTTGTTTGTTTGTTTGCATTGAATAGGCTCCGAAACTACTGAACCGATTTGAAAAATTCTTTTACCGACGGGAAGCTACACTATCCCCGGGTGACATAGGCTATAATCTATACCCGTGCGAAGCCGGGCGGGCGGGGCGCTAGTCAGCAATAAAACTATAATGTGGAATAGTCTTATAAGTGTACGGTTTGTGTATACAGCTAGCGGCAGCGGCGGCGGCTCAGATGGCGTTCGAACAACACAGCGCGGCCGCCATGCAAGCCCTACAGCACCAGCTGCTCAGAGGTATGGCTGTCTCAGTATTAGATTACCGGGCTGGCTCAGTGGTACTACGTCTGCCTCATGAGCCGGGTGCCATTCCCGGCCGGGCTGATGTTTAAATTTAGAGTTTGAATATCTCAAATCAAATATTTATTTAGTAAGTATAATATTTATTGGGTATAAGTAACAGTAATGGTTGTTTTCCTTCCAGTAATTGTTGTTTTCCTTACAGTAATGGTTGTTTTCCTTCCAGTGAAGGTTGTTTTCCATCCTGTAATGGTTGTGTCCCTTCCAGTGAAGGTTGTTTTCCTTCCAGTGAAGATTGTTTTCCTTCCAGTGAAGGTTGTTTTCCTTCCAGTGATGGTTGTGTTCCTTCCAGTGAAGATTGTTTTCCTTCCAGTGTAGGTTGTTTTCCTTCCAGTAAAGGTTGTTTTCCTTCCAGTGATGGTTGTTTTCCTTCCAGTGAAGATTGTTTTCCTTCCAGTGATGGTTGTTTACCTTCCAGTGAAGATTGTTTTCCTTCCAGTGATGGTTGTTTACCTTCCAGTGAAGATTGTTTTCCTTCCAGTGAAGGTTGTTTTCCTGTCAGTAATGTTTGTTTCCCCCGGTCCGAGCAGGTCTGGGCGGGGGTGCGGCGGGCGGCGGAGGCGCGGGCATGTCTGCGGCTGCCGCGGCCGCCATGATGCAGTTCTCCCCGCTGCTGTACACCTACCAGCTCGCCATGGCGCAGGCCTCGGCGCTAGGTAAGCGCTGTACGTATGCACTACATTATTACCCTACACATCTACTTGCATCTTAACTTCTTTCTTTTTGGAAACGGAAATTGTCACACATGAAAACGAGACAGCAATTCTAAGCAATGCTTAACAATTTTTTTTTTTATTTGTCATAATCTTATATTTGTTTTCAATATTTTAGGGGGCGTTCAAGTATTACGTAAGCGCTTGAGATGGGGCGAGGGGGTCTTTGCTTTGCTTATTTTTGATGACATGGTGGAGGGGGGGGGGGTCGATATCTTGATTACGTCAGCAGTTATTATTTACTTTTTTACACAAATGGCAACCCACAAATTGTCTATTTGCTAACTACTGCTCACGAATCAATAAAAAAACAGAATACATTAAAAGAAAAATGCATATAGGTACCAATGATTACGTAAGCATGGGAGGGGGGGAAGAGGTTTGCTTACTTTTGCTGACAAGGGGAAGGGGGGGGGGGGTAAATAATTGTACAAAATCTGCTTACGTAATACCTAGGCAAGCGTGCTCCATCGTAAACCGCATCGTCGCTTAACATCAGGCGAGATGGCGGCCAAGCGCAAGCCTGTCTACTATTAAAAAAAAAAACTGAATGGCCCCTTACTTCTGTTTGGTGCAAATAAATAGTAACGTTTATAAGTAAGGATTCTCACTACTAACTATACTCTTGTAACAACTTGTAAACAAAGGGGTTACCAGTGCAAAAAATATCTTTCATAATAGTAGTTTACAATATTTGACCAAAAGTATTTTATTATGTTTTTCTAGTCGTAATATGAACAATTATGAAATAAAAATCGTAAACAAAAGTGTAAGCGAATAAATGCATGGAACTTCATGCATTTATTCACTTTTTCGCCTTTCGCAAACTTACCTCGCATCACATAGACTTCCATGGCCACTTTTATAAATCAAACAACCTTCCATTACCGAGGGGTGAAAGCGAATAAATGCATGGTGAAACTTCATGCATTTATTCACTTTTTCGCCTTTCGCAAACATACCTCGCATCACATAGACTTCCATGGCCACTTTTATAAATCGAACAACCTTCCATTACCGAGGGGTGAAAGCGAATAAATGCATGGTGAAACTTCATGCATTTATTCACTTTTTCGCCCTTCGCAAACTTACCTCGCATCACAAAGTCTACTTTATTCCCTCCCATACCTTCCAGCGGGCAAGAGCAGTTCTAGCGGGAGCAACGCCGCGATGGCGGCTGAAATGCAACGAATGGCGGAGGCACAGAGACAATATCTGCTAGATATGATCCCGGGACAACACGGACGGAACCCGTGGAGTAAGAACTAGCTTCCTTGGTGAGTGTAATCAAGGAAGATATACTAAGAGGATAGACAATAGCGGAACATAGATCGGAAATTTGCCTAAAACGGTATAAACTTAGATGGCGACGTAATTTGAGCGTGCTATAGGTTGTCTCGAACTTCCGTAACCGCTGCAGTCAGATAGCGTACGAAAGGGTTCACTTTTGAACAATGCACTTTGCCTGGGTAACCGAAAAGTATTTGACATCTAGCTATCTTTACCCAGTCATCATCATCATAGTCAGCTTTTTTAACAGTCCACTGCTGGAATTTTAGCCTACCCCCGAAAGGGTGATTGGGCCATATCCACCACGCTGGCCCAGTGCGGATTGGTGGATTCACATACGCCATTGAATTCCTTCTCCGTACGTATGCAGGTTTCCTCACGATGTTTTCCTTCACCGAAAAGCCAGTGGTATGAAAAATCCGTACATAAGTTCCAAAGAGTTCATTGGTACGGGCCTGGGGTTTGAACCCGCGACCTCACGCTTTTAAGTCTAGCGGTCTCCCAAATGGGCTACCAAGGCATGAGTTTTATCCAGTATAATAGAGCAATGCCAATAATATTTCATTATTTTGTCCCCAGGAGCAGTGGTACAGAAAATTAAATATATTATAATAAGGTTGTAGAATAATTTACTTACGCATAAGAATAATTTTCTAATAGTACTTTCGAAAATGGTTTTGCACAACTTTTAAAATACGTAAATTAGGGTTAATAAGTGACAGTAATATAATTTTGAAGTAAGAAAGACGCAGGAAAAAAGATTGCAGTACAGTCAAGTTTAAAAAAAGTTAAATTAAAAGATAAGTATTGGTGTATGTGTGCAACTTAAGTAAGGAACAATTTTGATCATTTTATAAGGATTTGGATCAATAAAATGGCTATTATTACGATAACTTTGTTTATTATTATCCCATAAAAATATTACACTTAAACAACTATAAATTGTATAAAGATGAATCATTCCTTCAACATGATTGACGAAGATACGAGCTCCTGAAAAAAAGGGTAAAAATATATCTATACTATCTATAACAATAATATATATATTTAATAACGCAGGGGCGGCTTTATGGCGAGCCGTCGGTGAGTGGCGACACCGCGTACCCCGATTCCATGGGTCTAAAACCCCAGAGACCCTGACCCCTGGCTTGCCTTAACTGGCCGTCTGGGGGTGGAAACCGCAAGAGCTAAGAACCTAAGCTCCAGGGTGGAAGTGTTAAAGGGCATAACGCCGCTAGTAGCTCTCAGTGAAAGTGCAGCACACCTCTCGACACCCTAAGCCACCCACGCCAATGTTGCCTCTCCGGTGCCAAAATGCGGCAGCCATTATGGGGGCCCATTTAGTGGGTGGCAAGTCATCACCCGCCAAAATATTTTGAAATGAGGCATAATTGGCGGGTGCCGTACCTCATACCATAGACCTGTTTTCCCATCAACAAGTTGTTCACCTCAATAGCCCAGACTTTTTATATCCTATACTGTACAATAGTTTAATCCACATCACATAATTTTATTGTATTTTTATAGTCAACGGGGCCTCTTGGTGTTGGCTTCGGCTCCACCAATGCCTACCAAATGTCCGGGCTAGACCCGTGTTTATATTGATATATATAATATTATAAAGAGGAAAGATTTGTATGTATGTTTGTAACGAAATGGCTCAAAAAGTACTGGACCGATTTTAAAAATTCTTTCACCACTTGAATGCTACATTATCACATTAATATAGGCTATATAACTATACCCGTGCGGAGCCGGGGCGGACCGCTAGTATTTATATATATTGCCATGAATAAATACATACTTTTAAATAAGCTTTATTAATAAAATAAAACAAGCCTTTTCGTTTTCTTCTCAGCAAACCCTTTCATTTGATGCCCATATCATGACGTGAACATTTTTCCGCCATATTGAATTTATCATTAAGACCAAAGTTCTTGGGAAGACAAATCCAATGAACCCAAACTCTACTGCTGCCGTCCGATTACTAAAAGACCGTTAAGTGACATTGCCACAATGTCACTTAACGGCAGACTGGGTTACATCGTTTCGTTTCAGAGTTCACGTTTCGTTTGGCCACCTTCTGTCGCCATCAGACCAGCTTGAAGATGTAACATTGCATTGTCACCAAACTTACATAAGTATGCCAAATTTTATGTCAACCGGTTAAAGATATCTGCTTCAAAATTGAGTTGTAAGATTCCACCCATACAAACATAGTTATATACATACATTGCAAGTTAATTAAAAGCTTGTAAATTATGTACGGTTGCTGAGGAAATCCACTCGAGTAAAACCTCGGGGCATATGTCATGAATAAATATGTATACCACAGTGCCTCAAGACGAGGGTCTTTGACTAGTGTGTGTTGCCAGTACCCGGGTATGTCCTAAAACTGCGACCAGAACCACCGGAGGATGGGCAGCAGCATCCTATTAGTTATAGTACACGGTGAACGTACTGCGATCCCCAAGCCACCTGCCAAACGTGGGGATTATGGCAACGCCCCTCTCTAAGAGGGAGGCCTTTGTCCAGCAGTGGACGTTTAATGGCTGCTGATGTGTGTGATGTGTGTTGCCAGTGATGACATATGGTACTGAGACGTGTTCCTTAACTGTTTGCCTTTTGGAAAAACTCAGAGTCGCACAGCGGGCAATGGAGAGAGCTATGCTCGGAGTTTCTTTGCGCGATAGAATCCGGAACGTAGATATTCGCCAAAGAACCAGAGTCACCGACATAGCTGTTAAAATTTGCAAGTTGAAGTGGCAATGGGCAGGCCACATCGCTCGAAGAACCGATAACCGATGGGGAAGAAAGGTTCTGGAGTGGAGACCACGAACCGGAAGACGTAGCGTAGGGAGGCCTCCCGCTAGATGGACCGACGACATTGTGAGAATCGCGGGCATCCAGTGGATGAAAAAGGCAGGCTGTCATTCAGTGTGGAGGTTAAAGGGGGAGGCCTATGTTCAGCAGTGGACGTCTTCTGGCTGATGATGATGAAATATTATGGTCGCTGAAGATATCCACTCAACCGAAACCTTGAGGCATATAGTCGTGAATAAAAATAAGTCAGCTTGGAGTCTTATTCATTATCATCATCAGCCAGAACACGTCCACTGCTGAACATAGGCCTCCCCCTTTAACTTCCACACTGAACGACAGCCCGCCTTTTGCATCCACTGGATGCCGGCGACTCACAATGTCGTCGGTCCATCTAGTGGGAGGCCTACCTACGCTGTGTCTTCCGGTTCGTGGTCTCCACTCAAGAACCTTTCTTCCCCATCGGTTATCGGTTCTTCGAGCGATGTGGCCTGCCCATTGCCACTTTAACTTGCAAATTTTAACTTACTACTCCTAGCCAACTACTCAGTCCTAGAAAAAGCCTTACTTTATGTGCGTCTAAATAAGCGAGCTCTGTATCGGAGGCCAGTATTTGCACGGCATCGATGATCACTTGCGCCGCTTTCTTCACGTTTTTGGAGAACATCGCCAGCACTTCGCTTACAGACACCTGTGGGATAAATCCGTGTTGAGAAATTACAGGATTTTGACTTGCTCTACTTTGGCTTACTATTTTTTTTAGGGTTCCGTACCCAAAGGATAAAAACGAGACCCTATTATCAAAACATCTATTCTAATTTAAATAATAAAAGCCCTAATTTAGCTAACAACAAATGTGGACTATATTCACAGGTTACCACCTTATAAACGTTGTAAATTGCCATTTCTCTATCTCTTCTATCTTCTACATAGTATAAATTAAAGTCGCTTTCCGCGTCTTTCTGTCTGTATGTATGTCTGTATGGCCGCTAACTCCACCTAAACCACGCAACGGATTTTGATGCGCTTTTCACCATCAGTTAGATACATATTCACGGAAGGTTTATATATATAACTAGCGACCCGCCCCGGCTTCGCACGTAAATTACACCAGTGCGAAGCCGGGCGGGCGGGTCGCTAGTTATCAATAAATTGTTTACGACTTGTAGCGACACAAATGAACGAACTAATAATCAACATGAGATTGAGCGATGGCATTGAAACTGCAAATAATTTATTTATTTAAGTGCTAAATAAGTCACAGGTGCAGGGCCGAGGGATCGAACCGGGTGCCGTCAGATTGTAATGCGCACATGCTACCGCACGGCCACCATCGCTCAGTTTTAAATATGTTTTTTTTATTGATACATTTTCACCATGGACAAGTCGTCCATGCCTTTGTTTGCTCATATTTTTTTTTATATATATATTTGGTCAGTACGCAATGCCAAAGCTTACCGAGGTCTCGTTTTCTCTCCAACAGTCGTAGTCGGTAACCAGAGCCACGGCTGCGTAGCTCAACCCTGCTTCTTTGGCCAAGACTACCTGGTAGATGAAAACAACAGAAATAAATAAAATTAAAGTAGAACGGCTGTCAAGGCATTTATGTAGCCAGTTGCACCCATATAAACGAAATGTGAGTCATTCGAAATCAGTTAGCAACTATAATGCGGAGTTCGACGCGTTGATCTAAATAAGAATGTTCAATCAAGGTTCACTCATAATGCCTGGTAACAGATTTTCCTTCTCATTTCCGTTCTATTTACTTCCCTTTTCTCGTTCAAGTTAATACATTATCATTGCGGTGAAAAGGGCATTTGATCTTATGGGCCATTCAAGTAGTAAGCAGAATTTTATTTATTTTTAGAATTATTTATCGATAGAAACAACTTTTACTCTAGTTTTGATGCGATAAGTAAACGGTCTTGCTAGAAGGAACCTGTTGAACGTGAAAGGAACTCTAGGTTTGAAAACCACTTTGTATTCTTCCGGAAGTAGACTTCTGCACATCTTTCAGACTTCCACACTATCGCAGTATGAAACATATAGAACTGAACAATTCTACCAAACGGATAATATTGTAACACTTACTTCTGGCACAGTAGTCATGTTGACGAGATGCCCTCCCCATTGTTTGTGCATCAAACTCTCGGCGCGACTGGAAAATCTGCAAATTTATGTATCACATATAAACAGCTGATAGTATAAGAAGAAACCCTTGTATAGGACGTGACTTGTGTCGATACTTTGGTGCCGTCACATTTCTGAGACACAAGGCAGGGCTGGTGCGGCTGACAATTCGGCAGAGCAGCACAAGCGGTGCAAATATCCTAACATCGCCAGTGGTTACATATTTAAGTCGTTTTGGATCGAGGCCTTGGCCCTTCGGGACTGGAAGCTAACCTCATATTCAAAAATCTTTTAGAGCGTCTGGTTGATGCGACGCGTGACGTGGCTGTGTTATATGTTTTGGCTCTTTTGGCCCTATTTTGGTGACGGAGGGTCTACATTGAGCGGCAGTGGTTGGCTTATGGTGTTGAAAGGTGTGCTGCACTTTCACTGAACGCTACTCGCGACTATATGCCTTAAACAGCCTGGGGCTTAGGTTCTTAGCTCTTGCGGTTTCCACCCCCAGAGGTAAGCCAAGGGTCGGGTCTTATTTAGCCCAATGGAATCGGAGTACGGAGTGTCGCCACTCACCATCGGCAGAAGACGTCCACTGCTGAACGGACAATTATGGATAATAATTAATAATAGGCGGTATTTGGATAATTTTGTTTGGTTTTAAACATTGTCGCAAAATAAACATTTCTGTATTTTTCTGAACATAGGCCTCCACCTTTAACCTCCACACAGGCCGACAGCCTGCCATTTGCATCCACTGGATGCCCGCAACTCTCACGGTGTCGTCGGTCCATCTAGTGAGAGGCCTACCTATGCTGCGTCTTCCTGTTCGTGGTCTCCACTCAAAAACTTTTCGTCCACATCGGTTATCTTTTTTCGAGCGATGAGGCCTGCCCATTCAAGACTTGCAAATTTTAACTGCTATGTCGGTGACTGTTTTTAGGGTTCCGTACCTCAAAAGGAAAAAACGGAACCCTTATAGGATCACTTTGTTGTCCGTCTGTCAAGACCCTTTTTCTCAAGAACGCGTAAAAGTATCAAGTTGAAATTTATACTATATACTTAAGTCTACGGTTTCTTTCGGCTGTAAAAAAAAAAATTGTTGTAAGTCTAAGCAATCAAAAGATATGAACGTTTATGTCGCATATTTTGCGATTTCACAGGGGAATCAATACCTATAGGGTACTTCCCGTTGACCTAGAATCATGAAATTTGGCAAAAAGTAAGGTCTTATAGCACATATATAGGAATAAATCCGAAAGTCACAAATTTAAAGTTATATCATTTAAAAATAATTATTTTGCTATTACAAACTTAAATTTTGTAGTCGGAATGTATGGAAGAACCTAATTGTCAACTACAAAGTTAAGTTTGTCTTTCAATATTTCAACTTCAGTTAGTTTTTAGGGTTCCGTACCTCAAAAGGAAAAAACAGAACCCTTAAAGGATCACTTTGTTGTCCATCTGTCTGTCTGTCTGTCCATCTGTCTGTCCGTCTGTCAAGACCCTTTTTCTCAAGAACGCGTAAAGGTATCAAGTTGAAATTTTTATAAAATACTTGAATATACGGTTTCTTTCAGCTGTGTAAAAATCAAAATTGTAAGTTTACGCGATCAAAAGATATGACCGTATATGTCGCATATTTAGCGATTTTACATGGTAATCAAAACCTATAGGGGACTTCCCATTGGCCTAGAATCATGAAATTTGGTAAGAAGCAATGTATCACAGTACATGTAAAGGAAAAAAACTGAAAACCGTAAATATGTAGTCTAATAATAATAAAATGGGAATTTACTATTACAAACTTGTTATTTGCGGTTGGTGCAGTAACCTTGTCTAGAGATCGAACGGCAAAGTTAAGTTTGTCCATTAACCTAGTTTGTCTTTTAGTTAGAGTAATAATGTTATATACTTACATTCTCCTACATATTATGAACTTTAGTACTTACTTACCTAATTATTATGTACCTAACTAAAAATTCTCAAGAATCAGAGAATCAGAAGTTTAGTAAGATTTGAAATAGGTACCTATCTCGTCACGAATTTCATATCATATTAGGTATATATACGTGAGATTTCGTGTTATGTGCCTATCTAATTAGTCAGTGACCTCTTGCATAAAGTATTAGATATAGATTCGGTAATGCAAGTTGTAGTCATGTTGTAGCTGTAGGTAAATAATTATATTATACATAGGTACCTCCCACAGATGAAAAAATCTTCTCTTTTCTGTGGTACCTACCTACCTACATACGTAATGCGCGTTCGCGGACGGTACAGGTGAGAGAGGGGCAAGAAAGGGCGCGGGGAGTGGGTGCGGCGCGCGAGACAGCACTGAGCACACGCTGCACTGAAGCGGGGCAAGTACGGGGGTGGGGGAACGCGAGCGGTCGGCCGAGGTCTGTCCACACAGCGAGCGGCAGCCGTGCGCCATACGCACGAGCGCCCCGATGCTGTTCGCACGTGTATATATACGATTACGATTTTTTTCAGGCATTTACGAAACGTTTTGACTCTTTGATTCTTTGATTTTGCGACAATTACTCATTGATTTTCATTATAACTCTGCTTTTTTTGCATTATTTAAATTTAACACTAACATATCCATACTTGCTCAGTAAATTATGGCTACAGTTCATTTAACCGTCTACGAAAACCCTATCTTACACGATGTAATATTTATGCCCGGCGATGGCAGTTGCTTGTTTCATGCTATAGCTTTTTCAATTTATAATTCAACCAATTTTGAACAAACACAGATTTTGAGATCTACAATAGTTAACTATATTTATGATAATTGGGACGAGTTTTGCCTATTTACTAGCAATGCCCAGGGAGACCCTTTCTGTTCACGCCAAGAGTACAAAGTTACGATGCTCCAATCGTCTAGTTATGGCGGCACTGCTGAGGTAAAGGCAGCCGGAATCTTGTTCCCAGCAAAATTCGAAGTTTATGAACGTGAAACGGGTATTTAGCGGTGTGTTTTTGGTAGGGAAGGATATCCCATAAAGCGTTTACTTTTCTCAGGTAATTTCTCATCCGGTCATTATGATTATTGCTTGCCATTAGGGTCCAAAGAGTCAACAAATAATACAAGTAATAATACGCAGGAAAAAATTGTAAACCAACCACAAAATTCAAAGGTAAAGGACCGGCCGAGACGTAATAAAGGTGGTCGCCCAAAAAAATTGAAAAATCCTGTTCGGAACAAGTACATGACGCCAAACAGAAATACAAGAAGGCTAAGGCTAATGACCTTAAGGGATCTCAGGATCAGCAACTTCATGTCATTGAAGTTGCTGACCCTTCCATGACCTATACACTGAACTCTGCCACACCAATATTATACTCCATGTCGTATACTCCTAAACATAGTGCGTCTTTAGTTGATTCTATTACCTGTACTTCTGAGTCTGTCAATGAGAGTGATGTTTTTTCTCAAATAACTACTTTTGTTCCTCGGAAACGAAAAGGGTCAGAAGCGCTTAAAAATTACAACAAGGAGAAAAAGCGTTTATCGAGAAGTAAAGAAGAGGTTAAAATTAAGGAGGGAATAAGAAACAAACTGTCAAAGAAATTACAAAGGTCACAAGAATCTACAGAGATATGTAACAATGAACGTGCTCGTAACACGGCTGCTCATCGTGTGCTACGCGAAGACCCTGTATACAGAGAAGATGAGCGTACTCGCGACATGGCTGCCCATCGTGAGCTACGTGAAGATCCTGTATACAGAGAGAATGAACGTGCTCATAATACGGCTGCTCATCGTGTGCTACGCGAAGACCCTGTATACAGAGACGATGAGCGTGCTCGCGACATGGCTGCCCATCGTGAGCTACGTGAAAACCCTGTATACAAGGATGAAGAACAAACGCGCAATACAATTCAACATCAATTAAGTAGAATTGATTCTGTTTATGTTGAACGTGAGAAAGAGACGCGAAATTATAGGAAAAATAGTTATTTAAATGATTGGATGGCTGTTAGTCAAAAATTCTTTGATAATATCGTAGATGGTCACACAAATACATGTTCCTGTTGCGGTAGGTTGTGGCACAAAAATTCTCTTAAAGTCACGAGAAAAGATCAGTTGCCTAAAACATTATCAGAGCAAAACCTAAATGATTTATTTTTTATCAATAAATCTGATGACTGTGGGTTATTTTGTTACACATGTCAAAAATATTTAAAAGCAGGAAAAATACCACGCCTTGCCATGCATAATGGCTTAACTTTTCCTAAAATTCCAGATATTCTACAAAAACTCACTCCCCTTGAGGAACGTATTGTGTCACCACGGCATATATTCCTTAAGATAGTTAGGCGAGGTCAAGGTATCGGTTTCCAACATGGACTGGCAGGGAATGTAGTCAATGTTCCAGTTGATGTTAATACAATGGTATCAGCTTTGCCAAGACACGCATCTGATAGTCATGTAAAAACACTTGTTTTGAAAAGAAAAATGTGTTATAAACATGGCCGGCAAGAGCGTATTCGACCTGCAGTAGTGAAAGAAGCAGCGAAATATTTAGTCGAAACAGAATTATTTAAAGAATTAAAAATTACTTTTGATGACAACTGGACATATGACGACGAAGTTGATACCAATTATAATGATACAAATAACAATGAATGCACCTGTGAACCTGCTAAAATAGGAGATGAACCTGTTAATCCCGGTAATGCTGAAACTTTACTGGATAATGAGCAAGATGTCGTTATAACAATGGCACCTGGTGAGGGAAAGTGTCCGCTATCACTTCTATATTATGATTTTCTTGAAGAGTTAGCTTTTATTAAGGTTCATGGTGGAACAAAAAGACAATTTAAAATAAAACTAAGTTTCTCCGAAATAATGAAATCTGAAATAAGTCGGTATGATAGAAGAGCCATGCGGCCAGACTATTTGTTTACTTTATTAAAAAAACAGCAGATGGCCCAAATAGGTGGACATATTGCTACTTGTCTTCGAAAAAAAACCGTTAACGGTGCTCCTATTTCAGTGAACAACCTTCTCAATAACGAATACATACAGAACCTCATTCAACATGACGATGGTTATAGAATTCTTAGTGGTGTGAGAAATTCTCTAGCACATTGGGAAGAAGAAAAGAAAAAATTACTAGCAATGGTTCGGCAGTTCGGCGTCCCTACCTTGTTCATGACAATATCAGCAGCTGAAACACAATGGCCTCATTTAATAAAACAGCTAAAAAGCACAGTCGACAAAGAGGAAGTGTCTCTTGAGAAATCAGAAAATATTCCTTATGCAGAAAAAGTGCGACTTATTCAGTCAGACCCATTTATATGTGCAACTTTTTTTGAAATGCGTTATAAAGAATTAAAAAGAACATGACTTTCTCCCGTCGGGCCTTTTGGTGAACGTAAAATAAACCACCAATACCATCGAATAGAATTCCAAAACAGAGGGTCTCCTCATGCACATATGATGTTGTGGATAGAAGATGCCCCTGTCATTCCAGGAGATCCATCAGCAACTGAAAGAGTTATTTTGTTTGTTGACCAAATCATATCCTGCAATAGTGAAGGATTAGCCGAAGACTTGGTTAAATTACAAACTCACAAACATACACACTCATGTCATCCTAAGCCAAGTCATCCTTGTAGGTTTGGAATACCATTTTTTCCTATGGAAAAAACTCGTCTTTTGACACCACTGGAAGATGATTTAAATATAAAAAAATATAAAGAATTGTCAAAAAAATTAAAAGATGACTTGGTGAATATTCCGCCACATTTAACATTTGAAGAGTACTTAGCATCGACGGAACTAAACATCGATCAGTACATATTGGCAGTTAGATCAACACTTAAGCGCCCCAAAATATATCTAAAGAGACGCCCGAAAGACGTAATGCTTAATGCATTTTGCAAAAAAGTATTGAAATTACAGCGAGCTAATATGGACTGCCAATTTATACTAGATCCCTTTGCTTGCTCAGTTTATATTGTCGATTATATTAACAAAGCCGATAGAGGCATGTCAAATTTACTAAGAGCGGCGTTGGAAGAAGCAAGAAACGGCAACAGCAGCGTCAGAGACTCTACGCGCCATATCCAAAGTATTTCTGAACTCTTCGGAAATATCCGCCCAAGAGGCAATTTACTGTCTCGCAGGACTTTCTATGTCACAAGGCTCTGAGAGCGATATTTATATAAACACGGGTCACCCCAAAGAACGAGTGGGTATTTTAAAATCTTTAGTAGATTTGCAGTCCATGAATCCAGCGTCCACAGATATATTAAAAAAAAATATACTCGATCATTATCAAAATCGCCCACGTGACGAAATATTTGATACAATGAGTTTAGCTTACTTTGCTGCATATTATACTTTTTCAAATGAAATTCCACGTGAAGGTGAAAATACTGACGAAGAAAGTCTCGGAAATTGGATCAAGCTATTAAATAATGATGGGTACGTACGAAAAAGAAGAAAGGCTAAGATCATACGTTTCCGTAGATATAATAGAGCTCAAGATCCTGACAATTTCTACAGAGAACAGCTAATGTTATACACACACTGGAGGGATGAAATTACTGAATTGGTCAATGATAATATAAACCTCAAAGAAAAATTTATTGAACTAAGTGAAGAAATTTGTTCAGAAAGTCTTCAATTTAATCGCTTGGGAGGCCCCGATGAGTTTGAGGCATTGTTGGATGCAATTCGCAATGCAGACAATAATGACGAGGATGACGATATTGCAGTAAAAGAAAAATCTCGCCCTTTAGATGATTATGAATTTGAGACACAAGAAGGTGATCCAGATCATTGTTTACAGTTACATGGTCAAAAAGCAGACTTAGTGGCAGGAGTAATTGCCCAACCAGCAGTATTATGTGAAGATGACGTAATGAATTTAGTTAGAATATTTAATTGTGATCAAAGACATTTTGTGTTACATATAGGGCATATTTTCACACAAGAATCACCACCACCTTTTTATTATTTTGTTAGTGGTGGAGCTGGAGTGGGCAAAAGTTTGCTAATAAAGGGTTTGTATCAGTATTTAATGCTCATTTTCAATAGAGATCCGGGTGTTAATCCTGATGATGTTAGGATTTTACTTTGCGCATACACTGGAAAAGCTGCTTTTGGAATCGGTGGTCAACACAGTACACAGTACATTTGGACTTCCAGTATCCAAGTGTGGCCAAACAATGCCCGAGTTGTCAGCCAGTACTGCGAACACCTTAGCATGTAAACTTGCAAAAGTAAAATTAATTATTTTGGATGAAATATCTATGCTAGGGAGTAGAACTTTAAACCAAATTAATAGAAGGTTACAGCAAGTATTTCATACAAACAAGCGATTTGCTGGTATTTCTATCATAATTATGTGTCGGGGATTTCAATCAATTACCACCAGTAGGAGATAACTGGGTTTTTCAGCCAAACACTAGTCGAAATCCATTGGCACCTCTAGCTGGTGCTCCTTTGTGGGATCCGTTCCGTCTTTTTTCGATGACAAAGATAATGCGGCAAAGCGATGATCTGGCGTTCGCAGTAGCTTTAAACAATATGGCTGTTGGTCGCATTACATCTATTGATATAGAATTAATCAATTCTAGATGTTACAGTATGAATACTCTACCTGCTGAAGCACGTGGAGCGATAAACTTATTTGCGACCAACAGTGAAGTTGACAAATACAATACTCAAGTATTGTCTCGTATGGACAGTGAAGGGTTTTCGGTTAAAGCCGTTGACGTGGTTTCAGGAGCACCAAACCCACAAGCTGCCAGAAAAGCCTTGCAATCTGTAAGTGCTCTACCTACAATGCAGACCTACGGTCTTCCTAAAAACTTGTTTTTACGAGTAGGTGCACGATTTATGATAACAGTTAATATTGACACTATGGATGGCCTTGTAAATGGTACTACTGGAATATTAAAAGCTATAGATTACGGTCGACACAAAGAGACAAGTGACAAGCGGCCTTTACGTATTTGGGTTCTGTTCGATAAAAGTACGGGAAAAACTACAAGAAATAAATGTCAAATTACTTCTCGGAAGTATCGTCAGTATCTCAATTCACATTGGACGCCACTAGAAGCTGTCACTTATACTGTAAAAAAATTGAAATCGTCTAATCTTGTAGTGCGCCGTACTCAGTTTCCAATGGTGCCAGCAGAAGGTATAACAATTCACAAGTCGCAAGGTGCAACCTTAGAAAAAGTTGTAGTTCATATTTCCAAAAACGTAAAAAGACCAATGCTATACGTAGCTTGTTCTAGAGCAACTTCATCGTCTGGACTTTTTTTAGTTGTAAATTCAGGTAAGTTTAATGCTCCATCTGAAATATTAGAATCAAGTGCTGTAAGTATGGAATTAAAAAAGCTGGAGCAAAACAAATTGGTACCATTATATAAATTTTTGCAAACACCTGAAGACTACGTAGCCCAAATTGTATTTCATAACGTACAATCATTGCGGAAACATCTTTCAGACGTCATCATAGATCCTATCATTCTGTCCTCTCATGCCGCATTATTTGTTGAATCTTGGGCATGTCGTAGTGACTCTTTTAAAATTTATGGCTTTGATGAGGTATGCAGAGTAGATGGTCAAGCAATAGCTAATGCAAATCCAGGTTGGGGATCTATCGCGTATGTTCGTCAGAATCTTAAAGATGCTGTGAAAAATGGATCATGTAAAACATATTGCTTAAATAACCCGGGCACTGCAGCAAACGGCCACTGTGAGTGTATACATTTTGAAATGTTTAATGTACGGTTAATTGCTGTTTATAGGTCGCCACGATGTCTTATCAATATTGCTATAAAATGCATAAATACAGCGATATACGACAACAATCACAATGCTTATAATTCTCGCCTGATTGTTGTAGGAGATTTCAATATAGATTTTAAAACAAATCCCCACAATGCATTTTCATCATATTTCTCCTCTAAAGGCATGTTTCCCTTGATAAGTACAAACACTACTAGAACAAACACAATTATAGACAACGTGTTTTCCAACTTCGATATACAATGCGGCACTATTCATTCCTTTTTCAGTCATCACCTACAAATATGGTTCAAATTTAAAACATAAGCAATTAATCAAATAATTTTAATTTTTAACTTTAATAATACTGCTATGGAAACTAACCACAATAAAACTTCAGCTATACTAGAATTATAATTATCAGCTACACTATAATAATTGTAATATAATAGATAGATAGATAGAAACTCTTTATTGTGTACACCAGAAATAAATAAAAAAATAATAATAATTGAGCGAGGCATATTCCAGGGTGACAGTTTTAGTCCATTGTGGTTTTGCCTGGCTCTGAACCCTCTCAGCACTCTGCTGAGGGATTCAGGACTAGGCTATCGGCTTCGAAGAGATGGTCAAGTCATCTCCCACTTGCTGTACATGGACGATCTCAAGCTGTTTACACCAAAACGCCAGGACTTGATGGAGCTGCTAAAAATCACACAGGTTTTTAGCAGCGCCATCAGGATGGAGTTTGGTGTAGACAAGTGTGCGGTCATGCATGTACAGCGAGGGAAAGTTGTAAATTCTCCAAATTTACAGCTCTCTGAGGCGATGACTCTCAGATCTCTCTCCGAGGTCGAAACCTATAAATACCTCGGTATGTCACAGTCGTTGGGTATATCGGTAGAGGATATCAAGAAATCGGTGAAGGAGCGCTTCTTTTGTCGCCTAACAAAAGTACTTAACAGTTTTTTGTCTGGCGGCAACAAGGTGCGTGCCTTCAACGGTTGGGTGATGCCTTTGCTGATATACTCCTTTGGCATATTGAGGTGGACTCAAACTGAGCTGGACGCCCTGGACAGGAGGGTCCGTCAACTGCTCACATCACATCGCATGCTACACCCACGCTCGTCTGTTATGAGACTGTACATTCCGCGGAAGTGGGGGGGTCGAGGCTTTTTAAATGCCAAGAACCTACACAACCGCGAAGTGTGCAGTCTCAGGGATTTTTTCCGTAACAGCGAGAGTGGGATGCATCGTGATGTTGTGGCTGTTGACAGGGGCCTCACACCGCTCTCCTTGGCAAACGAGAATTGGCGCAAACCATCGGTGCTGAGCATCGAGGATCGCAGGGACGTATGGAAGGGCAAGGAGCTGCACGGGCGGTTCTATCGGGCCCTAACAGGGCCCGATGTGGACCTGCTAGCGTCGGTGAACTGGTTACGTTTCGGTGACCTCTTTGGGGAAACCGAGGGTTTTGCCTGTGCGATTGCGGACGAAGTTATCAAGACGAACAACTACCGGAAATATATCATGAAGGACGGTACGGTCGACATCTGTCGGGCATGCCACCGTCCTGGAGAGTCTCTCCGACATATCATTTCCGGTTGTTCGCATCTTGCTAACGGCGAGTACTTGCACAGGCACAACCAGGTGGCCAGGATCATCCACCAGCAACTTGCCCTTCGATACGGCCTTGTCGAGTCTGAGGTGCCGTACTATAAGTACGCACCAGCGCCAGTTCTCGAGAATGGTCGTGCTTTGCTCTACTGGGACCGTTCTATCATCACGGACAGGACTATTGTCGCCAATAAGCCTGATATCGTGTTGGTCGACCGATCCCAGCGCCGGGCAGTGCTCGTCGACATCACCATCCCGCATGACGAAAACCTCGTGAAGGCCGAGAAGGACAAACTCAGCAAGTACCTTGACTTGGCTCACGAGGTTACCGCCATGTGGGATGTTGATTCGACAATCATTGTCCCGATAGTCGTTTCAGTGAACGGTCTTATAGCGAAGAGCCTCGACCAACACCTTAAGAGGCTCTCGCTAGACAGTTGGGTCAAGGGTCAGATGCAGAAGGCGGTAATCCTTGACACGGCTCGCATTGTCAGGAGGTTCTTCACTCTGCAGCCCTAAACAGCAGGGCAGGGCGGGGCAGGGCCCAAGCTACCGGAGCTTGGGCCCTGCCCCGCTGCCGGCGGCACTCTAGGTTTAGGTATTTTTTTATAATATTTTGTTTTTATATTTTATTGTAAAAAAAACTTAAATGTAAGAATAAAATAAATATATGTGTATAATAATAATATAATTATGTTTTTGGGATACTTAATCGGAAAAACGGAATAAGTCTTCTAGTGCTAACAGACGCTCAAACGCGGCTGACGGACCGCCGTCCAACCAACGGGAGAGAAAGAGTGAGAATTTCATATTTCCCTCTCTTTCTCTCCCATAGGTCAGCCGCGTTCGAGAATCTGTTAGCACTATTCGATGGGCGAACTATTGAACTTATAATACTTAGACAAGTTTGCACGGAACCCTCGGTGCGCGAGTCCAGCTCGCACTTGGCCGGTTTTTTATTTTTGGAGAATCCACGTTCCGGATTCTATCGCGCAAAGAAACTCTCCATTGCCATATTATTTTTCTACTGTCAATACCTATACGTTAATATTTTGATACCAACCGTTACCTGTTTCAATATTTGTAAACCAATATTGAATCAGGTGAAAAGTTCGTATATAAAATGCTAAACAGCCCGAATTTAGTTAGTAGTACCCAAGTAACGATATAATTATCTTTGGTAGGACATATTTAGCCATGATGAAAGTCACTTCTGTAGTCGTTTTGACTTCAGGTACGTTTTTTTATTGTGTTGTTCTATTCAAGAGCCCGCAAGAGGCTATACGGGGTTACGTGGATAGGGTGTACTAACCCGAAAGGGGTGCGTTATACTCATCATTATGAACAACCCCTTTCGGCTTAGTACACCTTTTTTATCGCAAATAAGTCTGCGTTTTCCCATCTCAAATTGCTTGTTGGTAAGCGACGATGTGGCCGTAGCACGCAGACTTACAAGATACCTACCTATTAACTCTGGCCTTGAAAACCTCACCATGCTGAAGTGCATGTTGGTGAATATCACAGTCTTTGAACTATGCGAGGTTCTTGGACATACCGGTTTCCTCACAATGCTTTCCTTCACCGTTTTTGAGCGATGCCGTCGATACTGCACATTTTTTATTAGGGTTCCGTACCTCAAAAGGAAAAAACGGAACCCTTATAGGATCACTTCGTTGTCCGTCTGTCTGTCCGTCTGTCCGTCTGTCAAGACCCTTTTTCTCAAGAACGCGTAAAGGTATCAAGTTGATATTTATACTAAATACTTGGGTCTACGGTTTCTTTCGGCTGTAAAAAAATAAAAGTTGCAATTCAACGCAATGAAAAAATATGAACGTTTATGTCGCATATTTTGCGATTTCACAGGGAAATCAAAACCTATAGGGTACTTCCCGTTGACCTAGAATCATGAAATTTGGCAAAAAGCAAGGTCTCATAGCACATATATAGGAATAAATCTGAAAGTTACAAATTTGAAGTTATATCATTTAAATATAATTATTTTGCTATTACAAACTTCCATTTTGTAGTTGGAATGTATAGTCAACTACAAAGTTAAGTTTGTCTCTCAATATTTCAACTAGGTTTTTTTTGGACCTATATGTACTACGTACATATAGGTCGTTCATTTGAATTCTTTGGTCGGCCAAATCCGGCCTTCTGGGCCTTACGGACAACTGCCATTGCGGCACCAAACTAACGTTAAATCCACTCAGTTGGAAAATCACGCGAGCGGATTTAACGTTAGTTTGGTACCGCAATAACAGTTGTCCAACAGACCATCGCGCAAGACGCGCAATGGTTACAAAAAAAATATACGAAATACAAAAATATTTATTTGTCTCATAATAACCGATATACAAGCTAAGTGAATCTCTGACTCCTATGCTAGGTAGAGTACCTGTATTATAGGAGTCAGTTCCTTCCAAGTAATGGTGACAGATATTGACAAAACTAGTAACTAAATTTAGTATTATATGCATGCAGTATTTGTGTGCGCGCGCGCGTGTGTGTGCGCGCGCGTGTGTGTGTGTGCGCGCGCGTGTGTGTGTGGTGTCTGTGTGTACGTGAGTGAGAGTGAGAGTGTATACTCACTGTACTGTACTGTGACTGTAAGTGGTTGTATGCTCACTTCAAATTCAAATTCAAAATATTTATTTGTCAGAACATGGTAGGTACACATACAATAGTAGCACATGGTCGTAAGAATGGAGACGTATCTCATGTCCTTGCCTGTTACGGCGTACAAATATTAGATTTTTAAAAAATATATAATTTTTATTAGTTTTTTTAGTTTATTTTTATTTTACACAATTCTGATAAACCTATTATAATAATACATATAAGATACCACAAATAATTGTTTCATTATGTCAATACTTAAAATTGGATGTGAAAAATTATAATTATATATGTCAAAATTTATCATGTAGGAAGTCATCTATTCTATAGTAGCATTTAGCAGTCAATAATTCCTTAAGTTTCTTTTTAAAGATATTCGTATTGAGGTCTTTTATGTTTTGTGGTATCTTATTATATACTAATGGACCCATTCCAAACACTTATAATCATTTTTCAGCGTCTTGTGATGGTGACCCCAATGCAGAGGAGGGAGGATGTGCGGGAAATTGTGGCTTTACTTGCTCAACCAGGAATTATAGCCTAAGTGAGCGAAGATACAAGTGCTCACACACATGCTTATCAAGTTGTAAATGCATTGATGGATTTTACCTTGATAACGAAAAAACTAACACATGTGTAAAACCTGAAGACTGCCCGTAAGTGGTCAGCTTACCAAGTAAAGAATAAACAAGATTTTTTAAAGTTTGACGTCTTATTATTTGTACGTAAATCACTAATCTACACAATCTACATGTAGGTATATGTTACCGGCAATGTGTATAATTCAGGTATTCTATACAATACCTAGGCAATGTATAGAATACCAGGAGCCTTACGGACAACAGCTAATTGCGGCACCTAATCCGCTCAGTTGGAAAATCACGCGAACGTGAACTTTATCGCGCCCAGATACGGTTTGCGGTCGCGTGATTTTCCAACTGAGCGGATTAGGTGCCGCAATTAGTTGTTGTCCGTAAGGCCCCTGGGGCGTACAGGCAATGTATGAAATATTATGTATATTATTGTCTATTACGTGCTATTACATACTTTACCTAGGTAATGTATACAATCCGTAGAGATTGTATAGAATACCTGCTGGTCAATATATAAACTAAATAGATTTTGTACAATATTTATCAATGTTACCAACGTGTGTTGTTATCGTACTGCCGTGGAGGCACCGGCCTAAGAATGTACTCCCCCTCCTTCTCTTCCCGTTGGTGGCGTAGAAGTCGGCTAAGGGCGTGTGTGTGTGTGTGGCTGAGTGTGAGAGAGTGTGGGTGGGTGTGAATGTGAGTGTGCGCCTGTGTGTGCGTGTGTGTGTGGCTGTGGGTCGGGTTGTGGCTATAGGTGTGAGTACTCTTCCCCGCTCTTGTCTTTTACATACATTACCGGCTGCGCATTCGGTATTATATAGAATGCTTAGGCAAAGTATTAAAAAAAAACATTTCATACATTACTATGTTTTTTTTCTTTTTTTTTAGTGCCTTTTAGGCATTCTCTCCCCGAAAGAATGCCACGCGATATTCTGCTTTACGCATCTCGCCAACTTTCGCAGGTAGTTTTATAGAAGACTAGAAGATGATAGTTACCTAGGTCCTTGTATAACAACAGCGGTGCCGGTCTTGTGGCACTTATATCCTCGAGCGCGTGCAGCGGTGACCAACGCGCGGCGCGCTCGGTCGCAGTACGCGGGCCGCATCGGCAGGTGGCAGACGCCGCGCGGCCCGCCTTCCGTGCGGTCGTAGAAAGTGCATGTGCGGCCCCACGTTCTAAAAAGTTTGGAACATTGGTAAGTTCGCAAAGATGAGTGGGCCGTACAAACTGGTTATTTGATAACCCACCGATGAAATCCAACGAGTTATTCCACCTTTTCTCTATTTCAGAGATGACCTGTGTCCCATGACAGGCTGATAATGATGATGTCATCATAATCAGCCTTTTAACAGTCCGCTGCTGGACTTTTAGGCTACCCCCGAAAAGGTGATTGTGCCATATCCACCACGCTGGCCCAGTGCGGATTGGTGGATTCACATACGCCATTGAATTCCTTCTCCCTACGTATGCAGGTTTCCTCACGATGTTTTCCTTCACCGAAAAGCCAGTGGTATGAAAATCCGTATATAAGCTCCAAAGAGCTCATTGGTACGGGCCCGGGGTTTGAACTCGCGACCTTACGCTTTCAAGTCTAGCGGTCTCCTAAATAGGTTACCACGGCTATGATCAGTACCGGCGTTAGGGTAGGGCCTGGTTGGGCGACACCGCCCAGGGCGCCAGATAAAAAAGGGCGCCGCAGGTATATAAAAATCTATCATCATCATCAGCTAGAAGACGTCCACTGCTGAACATAGGCCTCCCACTTTAACTTCCACACTCAACGACAGCCTGCCTTTAGCATCGACTGGATGCCAGCGACTCTCAATATGTCGTCGGTCCATCTAGTGGGAGGCCTACCTACGCTGCGTCTTCCGGTTCGTGGTCACCACTCAAGAACCTTTCTTCCCCATGGTTATCGGTTATAAAAATCTATAGATCTATTTTATCTAATCTATTCTTTGCCTTTTTTCGGTTTGAATGGCAGGGGGGGGGGGGGGTGCCGTAGAAGTCTCGCCCAGGGCGCTGGTAGTCCTAAAACCGGCACTGGCTATGATGATGTATGAAGCTAATAAAACCGCGTTACAAAAGTTGTGAAGTTGGTCTGACCTGTCTATGAAGTCGTCGAGCACCACCAGGTCCCCCGGCGCGTACTCCTCGACCAGCGACCCGGTGGCGGTAGTCGCCAGCACGTGCGTGCAACCGGCCTGCTTCAGAGCCCATATGTTGGCACGGTAGTTCACATCACTGGAAAATAGATAACCATTTTTTTTATCAGTCGGCTGATGTTGGCATCAAATCTGCCAAATTAAAGTGGGGAAGGGCGGGACACGTGGCCAGGATGCACCCTGACAGATGGGCCAGGAGGATCACACAGTGGGTGCCTGAAAACGGACGAAGGGGCAAAGGCAGGCCGAGAATGAGGGAGTGGAGGAGCCACAATTGTTTGTTTCTGAGAGCCACTCGTAGAATAGGCATGTGTCCTAATGTTTAGTTTATTACAAATAACCGGCTTAGCGAGGAATATAACCAAATACATTATACATACTGAAAAAAATAATTTAAATTGGCTGCTAAATCTCTGAGATAGTGTTTTTGTAGTTTTAGAGGGGATGCTCTATCCCTTTCTCGCAAAAGGTTTGTTAGTATAGCATTTGTATGGCGCACCTGAGGCGTGACGTCACGGCCAAGTATAGTGCGCTCTCTGTCTAGCATGAAATTAAAATGCTTATATCTTATTTATTGTTGAACTCATTATGTTTTCGTTGATGGGCTCTATTTATGATCTACTTTTTTTATTAGAAAATATAAAAAAAATTAGTCATCATGCTCATGCTATTGCTTTAGTTAGGGGTTATTATTAATCGAACAAATAAAAAAATTACTTGGCGACTTAAAATGAGAGTATATCTGTTTGTTAGCCACCTATGGTATAAAAACCTTTAAAAATTAAAATTTACTTTCACAATTTTTTTTTATGCGATACGGGAATTCCTCACTAACTTAGAATGACTATTCAATTCTAAGCTCACGAATGACTAAGCCGGTTACTTTGACTATATAGTTTCAACCGATTTCAAGGTTTTGGTTCACCATTTCAAGGTAATAGCGCGCGCGCTGCGTGCAAAGCGGGACGGAGCCGCCTCCGACAATAGTGGAAGTAACTGGCTCAGTCATACGTGAGTAATTCCCGTGTCAAATAAATAAAATGTCTTTACAAATGATTCATTGATTAACTCTTTATTGTTCACACCATTAAATTTGATACAGAGGACAAAAAACTCCATAACAACTGGCGGCCTTATCGCTAAAAGCGATCTCTTCCAGGCAACCTTAGGATGGAAAGGATTTATAGAAGACGTAGAAGACGCCGGGGTGTGCAAGAGGATATACTATTATATGAGTTGGTTGATATACCTGGGCTGATATTGGTGCTTCCTTCCATGCCTCGCCAGTAGCACGCAGCTGACGCCGCCTATCTGTCCTTCGATGAGCGCATCTGAGGGTTTGCCGAACGGAGTAGTCACTTCCTTCTCCACTTGGTTCTCGAATAACGTCGGGTCGTCGAATCCTGACCCGCCTATGATGCCGATCTGGAGTTTTGATTGTTATAAATTTCGCGCAGCAACGGAACAAGTGTTTTCTTGCATAGGGTCTGGGAGTGACACGCTGCTGGTGAGGGTGACATTTAACCCTTTTTAGGGTTCGTTCTGTTTTCCGTACCCATAGGGTAAAAACGGGACCCTATTACTAAGCCTACGCTGTCTGTCTTTATGTCTGTCCGTCCTACCTTTAAACGGCTATATCTTTCGAACCTTAATAGATAGCCAGTTGAAAGTTTCACAGAATATGTAATGTTACGCCGCATTAACTAAGAAGTAATAAAAACCAAAAAGTAAAAACGAAAGTGTACAACATACGTATTTATGTAATTGCTCTAATGTAATAAATCCGCCAAGTGCAAGTCGGGCTCGCGCACCGAGGGTTCCGTACCTATCATGTTCCCGGTGCTGGGCCTTCTCCCAGAGGGCGGACCATAATCCACCAGCTGGCCCAGTGCAGTGGAGGCTGGATTACATTTTACAAAATAGACCTTTCACGGCATTGCTCCACACATCTCCAATGGACTTAGGGGTGTCTCAACTGTTTGTCTAAACTTTTTTTTTTTTTTTAATGCACAATACATAATTAAAAATGTAGCAGCGGCCTCTGCACTAAGCGAGAGCTTGTATCGCAGGAACCAACAACAAGTTAACAGTTAGGTTTCATGGGCTGACAACCATTGTCTATTAATCAGATACTATAAATCAAATCAATTCAAATCAAAGCAGTCTGCAATAGTAATTAGTATTGCACATTACATTACAGATTATAATCCTACTAAATTTAGTAGGATTATAATCTGAGTAGAATTAAGAAAGAGAAAATAAATACAATTGTTATTTAATTCGAAGAGTAGGAAAAACAACGATAGTTGTTCAACAATAATTTATTTTGTACATAATTATCTACACATAACACATCCAGCACATTTACAAACATTCTACCGTCGTCTAAAAAATGCATGCTGTCATAGTCTCAATGTCTCAATGTCGCAATAAAAGTCCCACTGTATATCAAAGTAGGGTGAATATACTTTGAACTATTACTCGCATGATTATTAATCGTTTTTAGGACTTTTCTTGTAAATTTTGGTCTGTAGTAATATCTTTTTTCAGAACTTTTCTTACAGTGTTTTCAGCTTGACTAGGTGTTTCTAATTGAGCATTAGGCGCTGCGCAAATGTAGACACTTTTTGTTGCCGACACGGCACACCAATCACCAATCAAGTGGAAGCAACTGGACACAAAGTCTGCGCAGAGAGTGGCTGATTTCATACTGGTTATATAGAAATCAAATATTCATTGGTAGCTTGTATCTGACACACAACACAAAAATGTCTATGTTTGCGCAGCGCCTCAGTGTCAAGCAACATGGCCTGCATACAGATAGTTTACAGCTAATGGCATTTACAACTGAGAACAACTGTTAGTCGGATGGCACGTTTAATTGTAGGTCCCCATTGGTTGTTCCATGATAATAATTGATAAACCATGTCTGAGGCTTTTAAAAGGTCTTGAGGCCTCGCTTGATGTTTAGCTATGATGCGGTCTACGATGGAGCAAGCTTGCCAAGAAGAAACAGTATCACTCGCGACTTGAAGATGCCCAGATTGCAACTATCGGGGAACACCCATAGATGCAATGTATTCTAGTCTAGAAGTATACAATAAAACTGGAATCAAAAGGCTTTGTTTGGGTTTTCGGAATATCAACCATGAAACGGTGTCGTCTGATGTATTAATATGTTTCAATACATATTCTTCATGCTATGCTCCTCCAAACTATCCTTGGAACACCCAGGACACTCTGGGAAACCTGCGCAGGCATAAGCGAGTTGCTGGCTTTCCTGGAGAAGACCGGTGGCTGAATTAGCTGCAGCCGGGTGACACAAAATAGGCCAATGAATGGCCTAGTTGCGGAAAATGCCCGCTACACAAGTGACAAGTAAGTAAAGCTATGCTCGAGATTGATGGACTGGTTCAGTGTGTTTCGGGCCCACATTTGACTCAGTTCAGTTTAGTGTGGCTGCCTTAGGATCAGATGGTCCCTGGTTCGATACTCACCTGGGCAGATGTTTGAATCATGAATTTAAATATCTGCTCTGGGTCTTAGCGTCACATGTCTGTATTTTTGTGAGGATCATAGCATCCCTAAGCTGTAAAGCTTTATAATTTTTCATGTTTCTCAACCAAAAGCCTTATGTGCCTGTCGCTGTAGTCAACAAGACCTGTATGCTATGAGACTATGACAAATATAAATGCAGTGTTTCGATTCGCTACTAAATTAATCTTTCAATCCTTGTTGGAACTTCAACTCTTTCGTTGTTTCATGAGCTTTTTGGATATTTTGTGCAATTTCGAAGTATCTCTTAGATTGCTCTTGACTTTTCTCACAGCCTTCACCTTTTTTGTACATCATACTGACGTTTGCGCACCCATACATGTTCCCTAACTCGCAGGCTTTCATGGCGAACTGAAAAGCTTGATTCATATCTGATCTGATGAGGTACTCTATGTTTTTGTTCTTCTCAGGATTGTGCGGGTTGAATTCATGGACATTCTTGGGTACTCCAGCTATGTACATTCCGGAGAGGTAGTGGCATGCCATGTCATCGTTTCCATCACAACTTTTCTTCAAGTAATTGTAACCTGTAAGATATTATTGAATTGTGAGCATCAGGTTAGCTGTAGCCAAACACGTCTGTTGGCTACTTTAAGGAAAATGTACCAGGTAATCATGAATCAGTTAGTTTGTTAATCAAATTAGTCCAAGTATTGACAGAGTATAAAACTAAAAAGTACTAAAGAATGTATTAAGCAATACATGGGATTTCGAAAGGAATTTTACTACTGTAAATATACATAACCTACAATTATGATAGTATAGTAATGTTTACCTTTAGGAACATCTCTTTTAACATTAACACTGGGCCCAGTGGCCGTGAGTAGTATCCCGGCGTGAAGGCAAGCGCCAGGCTCGTTATATTCACATCCTTTTTCGAAGTAGGCTAGGGCTTCGGTAGCATCGCCTTTGTCCTTTCCCCGCCCCACCAAAGTGTAGTTTCCGATCTTCAGGCATGACTTCCCGAATTTATAGTCCAAGCAGTTGCTTTTAAATACTTTCCCGGCCTTATCGAAGTCTTTCTTGATAGCCTCCAAGTAGTCACCAAGGAGATGACACACTTCAGGCTTTTTTTCTTTGTAACAACCGAACCTGTACTCGATACCCAGGTTCTCGATGTAATCCTTCACCTCTTCTTCTTTTTTTAAGTCATAAGCCATTGTTGTTTCGTAATTTGTAGATTATCGCGTACATGCACTCAGTCAGAGGTTAGATAACAATTTGAGAAATGTCAAATTGATAACGTTATCAAATTGTAAACAATGTCGTTCTCTTACTTTTAAACTAAGTGTAAAGTAATGTGTAAAACAGCTGAATTTCATACAAATAATTACGTATGTATTTTTAAATAAACCATTATAATAATAGAATATAGCGATATTAAAAACAATTCCGTTTATTTACCTTGATTTGCTTCGAATCGCCCATTATACGTGTTGCGGTGTTTGTGTGGAAATTGCAAGTAAAATTTGCCGTTTAGTGCCAGTAACAGTACAAGATACAATTGGATTTAATAAGCGCACCAATTCTTGATTGGTAAATTGCCCGTAAATTCAGGATAAATGGAATTGTAAAACCTATTCACGCAAGCCGCGACGACAGCCGAAAGGAAATCAAAATAAGTATGGTAACATTGGTAACATTTTATGTTTGGATGTTAAAACAAAACTTATTTCAATGGTTTACGTAATCAAAAACTATACTTTCGTCGTACATATGAATTTAAATAATACTTTGACGATTTTTTTTTATTTCATGCCTCACCCACCCTAAGAAAAAATAAACCCCTTTCTAGAAAACGTAGGGCGGCCGAACAAAACGTAGCGTTTTAACAAAACGCAAAAGTCATTGTCAAAAGCCCAATTCTGTAACTTCGTATCTTGTCAAAATAAACAGCTGATTCATTTTTCTAATTTTTCAGGAAAGAATCAGAAAAAGTAAATAAAATACGCAAAAATAATGTCTGGCGGTTTGGAAACATTTTCCGCCCGTATGCGGAAAGCTACGAGAAAAATTCACAACATTAGCGACGCCTTGGTAAATGCAAAATTCGCGATTTGTGAGTATATTTTTATGATATTTGTGCTATACCTTTTTCCCGCTAGGTACAGTTTTCTGGACTGGAAAATTCACTTCCAGTCACTCACACAATACGTTGATTGTTTTAGCTCTGAGAGACGAAAAGGTTTGGGGCGGAGGACTGTTCATTTTCTATCACATATTTGCATATCTCGAAGACGCCAAAGAAAGATTGCACAATGCCGATCTGGATAAGCTGTTTGTACACAAAAGCTTGTACCGGTACGTGGCTATTTAATAATATAAAACGTACTGGGGCCTTACGGCTAACTTTTTTAAGCAACCCAGTTTAGGTGATGAACAAACTTTCGCGACCGCAAATCGTATCTGCCCAGATACGATTTGCGTTAAGGTTTTCCGAACTGCGCTGTTTTAAAGTTAGTTTGATACCTCGTAAGGAGTTGGCCATAAGGCCTTTGGTGACACAACCGTGTTAAGAGTTGAATAATAAATCTAGTTTTTTTAAAGATCTAACTAAAGATTAATATTTAGCAATGGCGTTATTTCAGCAAAAAAGCTTTTGAAGAGGACCTAACTCACTACCTGGGCGATGATTGGCAAGCAATCCCAAAAGCTCCCGCACTGGAGAACTATCTCCAACACTTGCAGGACCTGGAGCGAGACAGTCCGTTGTTGCTCATAGCATATATCTACCATTTGTACCTGGGGCTGCTGAGCGGAGGCCAGATACTCTCCAAGAAGAGGCAGATGTTTGGAGACAGTGAGTATTTTACGGCTCAAGAGCTACTTATTAAATCTAGACACCCAACTGTTTTTCAGAAGGCAGTTCTCATCGCATTTCATCACAATTTACCTTTAATATTTTAGACTAGAAAAATTTAAAACAATGTCAGTGTCAAAGTGACATTTCAGAGGTATTAAACATTTTACCACTTGAAAAAAATATAAATGTTCAGATGTATTTTTTATACCTGCTGTAAAAGGTACTGGAAAAGCTACCAGAGTTCAGTATCTTGTTATTTCTTATTTCTTCTTCCACTGTGGGCATTTCCAGGTCCTTGTGCATACTCATTTATGACATACCAGAACTGTAATATTAGGCTTTTTAAATACATAGTCAAATATCTATTTCAGAAAACAAAGAAGTGGTATACAAAGACAAAGTAACAGACTTCAGCCAAGTTGACATCCCGAAACTGAAGACCGACTTCCGTACAGCCATGAATGAGATCGCAGAACACCTTACTGATACTGATAAAGATGCCCTAATCGACGAGAGCAACCAAGTCTTCATTATGAATAACCTGATTGTTAATTCAGTAGGAGGACAGAACCAAGTGTTGTATAATTTGCTCTATAAGGCATCGGCAGTTGCTCTGCTTTTTGGTGCAGTTGTTGTAGCTTATAAGATGCATAAAACAATGTAGTTCTAAGAATATGGGAATAAGTAAATATGTAGGTAGATTGACTCAGTCATAGATTTAGGGTATGTTTCCACTGAGGCGGAGATAAGCAGTGTAAAGAGTGTGCAGGAATTGACCAATTACATTGGATCTGCAATAAAAACAGTTGTAGAGATGAGGATTATTGTATTAAATTGTATGGCAAGCATAGTGGCGGAGAGTAGTGGACTGTGCTGGTGCAACGCGAGTGTGGCTGTATAGCAGAGGCGTGAGCCACCGCATCTGTATGCTGGCTTCTAGCTGAGTAAGATATTAAAGAGCTTTTTATTTAGTGCCAACATAAAGTGACATATACAGTTTTAAAGTTATATGATTATTTACGAGATATTTACCGTGGTAAGGTTGTGGAATGACCTCCCGATATTTCGGCGCAGTTACATGCACCATATTCACGGGAAGAATGAACATATAACTTTAGTGAACAACCGTGATAGTTTAAAACAGTGAGATACAGTTTTCTTCTCTCTGACAGATACAGTTTTACTGACTGTATAGAAAGAGTATCAGGTCATGCTCTCCACAACTCTATTCTCTGCTTTGCAGCCTGCTCATCTCCGCCTTAGTGGAAACACATTATGGGCTTTTAAAAGACCCTGTACTTCCTGTAGTCTGATTTCTTAAAAAATAAAGGATGGTAAGACAATGCTGGGTATTGTAGACAGCAGTGACCACTTACCATCAGGTTCGTAACAATCATTTCATTAACAAAATTGACGAATTGAATTAAACAGATTTAGTTTATTCCATATTGGATGATCACTGACAGTTATGGAATGAAAACCTGTTTCCATTTGCCTGGTTTGTGGCTGGTTACACTTAGCCCTACTAGTTATCTCTACCGGTCGATAAGTATAAATGTATTTAAACTTATGCCAACTGGTTACAGTTAACTTAATTTTATGGGATAAGTATAAAATAAAATTCTACTTAACCCTACTGGTAGGGATAAGTATAAATAAAATTATACTTAGCTTACTGGTAGGAGCATTTAGTAGTGTTAAGTAGAATTAGGCGGAAATAAAATTCGGTAGGGATAAGTATAAATACAATTATAGTTAGCCCAACTGGTAGGAGCATTTAGTAGTGCTAAGTAGCATTAGGCGAAAATAAAATTCTACTTAGCCCTACCAGTAGGAACAAGTATAAATGAAATTTTACTAAGCCCTACTGGTAGGGATAGCCAGTTGGCGTAAGAGTAATTGGCGCCAACCACATAGCGCGCCAACCACACAGCCAATGTAGTAACAAAGAAAATGAAAATTCATCTTTTTGCAAGCTTTTTATTTATTGCAACTGTCAGTAATCATCTAATAGCAAATGAATCATAGGTATAGTAGCTGATTATAAAAGGATTATTCTAAAGAATGTTGATTTTTACTGTAGTGATTTGTTTATTAAAGACTGATTGTTTTCAAACTCATTCGTTTTTATTTTTGCTGGGATTTAATTTCTCTTACTCATTTGTGTGGCATTCTGGCTCTCACTCGTTCAGTTTATCATTGTACTACTCAAATGTTGGTTTGCTATTTTTTGAATGATTGAATTATCGCTGAAGACGAAGAGAGACGCCCGCAGAGATCGCTGCCGGAACGGGCTAGATTCAACCTTGTTTCTCACATTCATTTAACGACATGAAGTTACCTATACGTCTCTCGTAATGCAGCGGTGTGCCGTAGCATCCCATGGAATGAAGCGATGTGTCTCAGCATTCCGCGGCATCACATGAGACGTTTTGTCTATCTATACGTGTTGAAATAGGGGAATATCAATGCTTAAACCACGTCAGTTTCTATAATAAAATGCTTAAATCATTGAAATAAGGTTAAAAATAATTTGTCAAGGAAAAAATCTGTGCCGTGTCGTACCGTGCCTCGCCGATGGTGAGCGTCGGCCCTTAAGGAGTCCTGAGGCCTTACCTGTTTTAAGCGATTATGTTTACGAGATTTCGAAAAGTTGGGGCGACCGCAAACCGTATCTCGGCGCGTTAAGGTTCACGTTCGCGTGATTTTCCGAACTGCACTGTTTCAGCGCTAATTCGAGCCCGCGTCAAGAGTAGGCCGTAAGGCCCCCGATTTAAATGTATGCCTACTGAGGGCTTGTCCTTGTAGTGCAGCAGATCTAGCACGGGCAGTGGACAAATTGTCTTTCCACTGTTTTTATCCACGCGTAGACCCGACAAAGCTAGAATGTAGATACGTTTGTCTCTTTATCGCGGGATAAAAACAGTGGATAGACAATTAATCCACGGCCCGTGCTAGCCTACTGTAGCACATTGTCCAGGGTCGTTTTCCTATAGACTCTATATATCTTCAATTCTGTGCAAGCTTTTGTCGTTTATTCCATTCTGTCCGACTATTTGTCCGATGATCGGACAGTTTGGACAAAAATATTCCAATCTGTCCGACTGCCCAGTCGGACAGATTGGACACGCTGTGGGCATATGCGGACAATGTGCATTAGCTTTTTTCCTCTTCTGATTCTTAAAGTTAGGACTATTTGAATATGTCTTTATCACAAACCTAGCCTTAGAGTTCAAGTTTTGATAACTTATGCCAATAAAAGAGCGACAAAAACTTATCGAGACTGCATGATACAAATAAAAGGTTAGTTAAAATAAAAAACAAACTGATAATTGCTAAAATATTTTTACTTACGCAAGTAGAATTTAAATTTCAAATACCACATCATTAAAATATAAATTGTCTAGAATTAAACCAATTTTAATTGCTTACAAATAGTATTTGACTACACCTAATGTGTACTGATATATATTTACAACATACCTAATTGAATAATATTATTAGCTATGAATAATTGAAATTATCTAAAAGAAGGTAGAGTAGGGGGATCCATCGCCATGTCGATCAGATCATCGATGTCGTCCGAATTGAAGAAAGACATTTCCAACTGAAAATGAAAATGAAAAATTACAATGAGCTCATAAGAGGTACAATCAGTAATCATACAAACGGTCTATTCTCCATGCCCATGTGTTTGAAGAACCCCATGTTATAGTTACTCGGAAATTCTGTAGGTTGGGAGCGCATTCAACAAAATGGACATCGCGAAAAATGCGCAGTGTGTGATTTTTACAGATCTATTATAATTATGTGGATAAACTATTAAGCGGTGGCGGCTAGTGCAATGTTTAAACCGCGATAATATGGCATCAGATCGAACAGTTGCAGCGTGTCCTACTACTTGCAAACTGAACGACCTGAATGAAGCCACGGAGAATGCCATTGGGGTGGCAAAATTTTGGTCTAGAAATTTAATTTTAAAATTAAATTATAATTGACTCGAAAGAAAAAGATCGAACAGTTCTTCAGAACATTCCCCAAGCATAAAAATCCATCTCTACATAGTATAAATTGAAGTCGCTTTCCGCGTCTGTCTGTATGGCCGCTAATTCCTCCTAAACCACGCAACGGATTTTGATGCGGTTTTCACCAAAAGTTAGATACATTTTCAAGGAAGGTTTATATATATAACTATCGACCCGCCCCGGATTCGCACGTAAGTTACACGCGTGCGAAGCCGTGCGTGCGGGTCGCTAGTTATTAAACAAAAAAACAAGCAAGATATGAGATGGAGAAGTTAGTAACGGGATCTTTATTATCGAGAGGTCATAAGTTACTTTTTTAAATGAAAAGATTGGTTTATCAGTCATACTTTTTATGTGTTTTTTACTTGAATGATAATACTAATACGTGGGCATGATAATGTTTAATGATTAGAGATAAACATGAACATGATTTGTCTCATATAAGTTTTTTATTATCGACAGGTTTGAACACAACCCGCAATAGGCCTGTGTGCATTTTTTTTTTACTATATTAAAATAAAGCAATCTTGTGATTTAATACTCATAATTTTCAGTATTTGTGTTTTAAATGGCGGATCAAAATTAAAATTATTGAACTCCCGCGTAAACGCTTTTGACATTTATTTACCACGTGACATTAGTGACGTCACACATAAGCAAACGAGTTCTTCTCGCCATACAATTGTTGCCTCTATTTACTTTTATGTGACGTCATAAGGACATTCGACCTACATAGAGTGTTTGCAGTAAAGTCACATGATCAATGAAAAACACGTTTTTATTTTGTATTTTTCTGAAAATCGGGACATAATTTTTTAGTAATCTATACTAATATTATAAAGAGGAAAGAATTGATTATTTGTTTGCATTGAATAGGCTAAGAAACTACTGAACCGATTTGAAAAATTCTTCCACTGTTGGGAAGCTACACTATCCCCCGGGTGACATAGGCTATAATCTATACCCGTGCGAAGCTGGGGCGACCGCTAGTTAAATATATTTTTAAAATAATAATCTTCTAGGATTACACCAACAAAAATTATATGTTTAATACAGCCAAATAGCCCTATTGTAGTAAAGATAAAGTAGTAGCTAAAAGAGACCGCAGGGAAACGCTGGTGCAGGCCGCTTCCAACCGGCCCTTTTGGAGATCGATGGGGGAGGCCTATGTCCAGCAGTGGACGTCCTATGGCTGAAATGATGGTGATGATGATGAGTAGGTGTACCATTCGTTGCGTGTCGGCACACGGTCTGCAGTGCAAGCGTCCCTCGCGGCACTCGCAGCGCGGCGCGGCGCCGCACGGCTGCGCTGACAGCGCGGCGCGTCCGCCCGCCACCGAGGAGAACCGACGCGCCGTCGGACGGTCCGCTTGCAGCTTGGCGCCCGCCCATATCGTGCCTACAACAAATACAAACAAATATAGTTTTATTGGCCGTGGTAGCCCATTTGGGAGACCGTTAGATACGCTGGCCCAGTGCGAATTGGTGGATTCACATACGCCATTGAATTCCTTCTCCGTACGTATGCAGGTTTCCTCACGAGGTTTTCCTTTACCGAAAAGCCAGTGGTATGAAAATCCGTACATAAGCTCCAAAGAGTTTATCGGTACGGGCCCGAGGTTTGAACCCGCGACCTCACGCTTTCAAGTCTAGCGGTCTCCCAAATGGGCTACCACGGCTTGCTATTAGCGTCACGGCTATTAGCTTGTATTTTGTTTAGTTAATAAAGGCATTTACCCCTGTAAAAAATTACAAGAAAACTATGTGAAGTCATACCATTAGTCTCCATGGCGAGCGAAGTGCAGAGCCCCAGCTTGTCTTTAGGCAGCTTCACCTGTTTTCTGAGGCCGGCGTCGCCCACCAGCCGCTCGTAATCCTTGTTTGTGAACGCTAGGGAGCTGTCCACACCTGGATACAACAAAAATATTGTTTTACAAATCATCGAATATATCCGAGATACTCCTGTAGACTGTAGAATCTAAAACGTGACAAACTATTGTTAAATATTGTTATTTTATTATTTATTCTAAATAGGCTTGCGCTTGGCCGCCAACTCGCCTGATGTTAGGCGATGATGCGGCCTAAGATGGAGCACGCTTGCCTAGAAGAAACCTATTCACTCTTTCTCGACTTGAAGACACCCAGATTGTAACTACCGGGAACACCCACTCAGGCAGCGAATTCCACAGACTAGCAGTTCGCACAATAAATGTGGAATCAAAGCGCTGTTAGGGTTGTCACAGGTCATTGCTTTTAACTTTTTTTAAATTGGGGTTTCTGACAGTCCCCTATGTAGAGAGTGTCTGGAGACTGAAGAAACGGTCGCACATTTGCTGCTGGAGTGCAGCAGCGTGGCAGAACAACGAAACACTATCCTCGGTTCACCGAGGACACTCTAGGACGCCTGCGCAAGCTTAAGCAAGCTGCTGGCTTTCCTGGAGGAGACCGCTACACAAGTAACTAGTAAAAACTAGTACTAGTAAAATCATCGAATAATTTGGATCTGCAGTTTGCATGTCAGATCGTTCACATGGACTTTTCTCTAAAGGCTGATGAATTTTTGCACATGTCTTCTATGACAAGTCATTGGAGATATTATTACTGCTAGTCTGTGGAATGCGCTGCCTGAATATGTTCCCCGATGGTTACAATCTGGGTGTCTTCAAATCACGAGTGAATCGGTTTCTTGTAGGCAAGCGTGATGGTGGTCAAACGCAAGATGTGAAAATGTGTGTGATGTGAAAAAACAGTATTGGCTGTGTGTATAAAAAATTTCTATGGAACAGCTGATTTTTTTTTTACAATTTCAGTTTTTTTTTTTAATAGAATAAGTGGCAAACAAGCTACGGGCCACCTAATGGTAAGTGGTCACCGCTGCCAATAGACACCTACAATACCCGGGGCATTGTCAGTGCGTTGCCGCATTGTGGACTCCTGAACTAGACCAACGGGCTATCATAGATCAACCATTTGATCAACGCCCAAGGACCTTAATCATTATCCACTCGTATTATCCATGGTATAATAAAATACTCCGCAAGGTATGTCGACACGCAAAGGTCATGTGGCACCAGCCTACGCTTTTAGTATTTTATTACATAGATTATTAACAGATTTATGTCCCAATTTCTGTGTTAGTTGCAATGAAGTGGCAATTGGACAGTGACGTAGGCTTGTGTCACTGCCGGGAGAGCACACCTTCTTTTATTGGTTCATGGTATTATCATGATACAACAACTTATGGATGAACATGTAATTTTTCTTATTTACTCGTATTATTTTGGTATTTGTATGAATATTTTTTTTTTTGTGGGGATTATGGCAACACCCCTCTCTAAGAGGGAGGCCTTGTTCATCAGTGGACATTTAATGGCTGATAATGTATGTATGTATGTATATTTTTTCTAATATCATGTAAGGTGTTAACATACCGAAGAGATATTTGGCGACACGTTTCTTAGACAGCATGAAATCATCGTCCATCAGTATGTGAAGCGTCACAGAGTTCTCCATCAGGTTGTGGTAGATCGTAGAATAGTCCAGCTGAGACAAACAAACATATTTATTTAAATTTGCTAGATTCATCAAATTCAAATTCAAATTAATTTATTTCAGGCAACAAAACAACCCATACAATTCATAAAAAGATAATCAATACATATAAAAATAAACTAAGGTAATAAATCAAATTCACAGTGACACAATACAATTCCAAATAATAAGTTAATAAGTAATCATCAGTATGGTAGATTAAGGCCCTTCCTCTCTCTTTCTCTCTCTCTCTCTCGCAGAGAGAAGGCCTGTGTCCCAGCAGTGGGAATATGTAAGTTATACATATATAAGTTATACTAGCTGCGCCCCGCGGTTGCACCCGCGTAGTGATGAAAAATGGCGATGATGATGAAAAGTAGCCTATGCCACTCTCTGGCTCTTGAACTATATCCATGCAAAAAATCAGGTCGATCCGTTGTTCCGTTGCAGCGAGAAAGAGGAACAAACATCCATACATACAAACTTTCGTGTTTATAATATTAGTACGATAAATTTATGGGTTAGTAATAATTGATTAGGTTAGTGGTCAACATACAACAGATGAGGAGAGAATATGATGGTGGTTTAGCAGACAGGACTCTGTGAAATATCTTCTATTGTTTGGGAAATGGCCCTGACCAAGGTTGTAGTGATTTCACGGCCCTTCACCTCACAGTTACTCCAGAGGTCCCAGTTTGTAGATATCCCTCATTGTAATTTCCTTCCCGGGCCTCAGGTCTATCTTCCTTGCTAGAAGCAAGGAAGATAGACTAAGAGGAAAGATAATAGCGGAACATTAGAGCGTAGCTCAGAAAATTGTCTAAAAACGGTACAATCTTAGATGGCACCGTATTTTGTGCGTGCTATAGGTTGTCTCGAACTTCCGTAAGCGCTGCAGTCAGATAACGTACGAAAGGGTTCTACAAATTTCCGTAGCGCTAGTATTGCAGTCAAGTTTCGCAACATTTCAAGAGAAGCGCAACTCGTACCAGTAGATGGCGCTTTTCTTTATTATCTTGAAATGTTGCGAAACTTGACTGCGATACTAGCGCTACGGTAATTTGTAGAACCCTTTCGTACGTTATTTGACTGCAGCGCTTACGGAAGTTCGAGACAACCTATAGCACGCTCAAATTACGCTGCCATCTAAGTTTATACCGTTTTTAGGCAAATTTCCGAGCTACACACTAATGTTCCGCTATTGTCTTTCCTCTTAGTCTATCTTCTTTAGTTCTAGTCACCCCAAGGACCCCCCACGATATAGTTGCCCCAAGGGCCCCTGGATAGCTGGGTTGCAGTTACCCCAAGTAGTAATTACCCGCATGAACTCATGGTTGCACTTGGTGCACGGCACCAGTATGAAAGTCCTCGGTACAGCGGCGCGGTACGGCAGACGAGTCGCGAAGCTCAGCGCCGAAAACATGTCAGCTCGCGCGGAACGGTTACCGCGAGCGATGTCAGACTTTTCTAAAAACAAAAAAATAATCTGTAAAGAAATTCTTCGGGATGTACCAATTTTGCTTCGGTCGGTTATTTTACCGCCAAACAGTGTTGTGCTAGTGCGATGAAGTCAAATTATCTTTGGATATGTATAACTGTCGTCCAGCTGCAAGATGGGTCGACGATATTATTACTATCGCGGGTCGAATCTGGACTAGATTAGCACAGGACCGAGGCATGGCATAGCGAGAGAGAGGCCTATACCCAACAGTGGGATGAGGAAGGCTGTGGATGAATGAATGACATGTATAACTCACCAATAGTAAAGCCGTCGAAGTGGTGCGAGATATCTATGGCGTTGGTGAACACGTTGTTGTTAACGTAGAGAGCGCGCGGCCGCCGATATACGCCGCGACCGCCGAACCCAACTATCGCGTATCTGTACCATACACACGTATCATCAGTCACACGTACTCCGCAACGTAAGTTACGTAGTCAGCAACCAGAACGTCTTGGCCTCTAAAGCCGGGTATTCACGTAGCAACACAAAAACCGCAAACACAAACATCATTATAAAAAAAATTGGTTCATAGCCCAGTAGAAATCGACACAAAAAGGGCTTAAATCGCAAAGCATGTTTAGTTCTAAAGTTATATGATTATTTACGGGATATTTACCGTGGTAAGGTTGTGGTTGTAGCAAAAGACTAAGAAAGAGGGTAAATCGTTATGTCTGCACCTAACTTTTTAACTGTTCGACCAACCACCCGCATTCTTCAGTCTTCCCTTGAACATGGTGCATGTAATTGCGCCGAAATATCTGGAGCTCATTCCACAACCTTACCACAGTAAATATCCCTTGAATAATCATATAACTAGTGAACAACCGTGATAGTTTAAAACAATGTTCAGTTCTGGTTTTTTAGTATGTTGTAGGATAATAAGTTATGAGGGATAAGTTCATATTTTGTACTGAATTGTACAGGATTTTTTTTGCGATTCCTGAATATTTTAGTAATTTTTAGAAATAATATAGGATCAAACGGCATTATTTTTTTTGTCAAAAACTGTATATTTTCTAAACGCCATTCAAAATACATGAAAAATCCATGAAATATCTTCTAAGAGTATGTCGATTGTCATGTAAGAAACAGAGAAGCTACCCCTACTGTATATAACAAAGTTTCTACCATGTATAGCGGGAAATACCTGTTATCAGAAAGTCCGCTCGCCTGAAGTTTCGTATCGAACGCTTCCACAAACAAGTCCATGTTTTTGTTCTTGCGTATGTTCTTGTTGCAATACTGCGCCTCGATAATGAACACTACGTCGGTGGATTTAGGTACATATAGCAGTTCGTGGAATTCGCCCTCTTCGATTATATCGCCTTGAGGTGTGACGCATCTACGAAAAAAATAAAATTATAAATAAAAATAGAAAAAGAATTAGAATATAAAAAAAACTAATGATTTGAAATTTTTGATTAGTAATTATTAAATGAATGCTTTACGCATACACGTACGCAATCATTTTTACTATAAATGCGAAAGTGTGTTTGTTTGTTGGTTTGTTTGCTCCTCTTTCACGCTGCAACGGAACAACGGATCGATCTGATTTTTTGCATGGGTATAGTTCAAGAGCCAGAGAGTGACATAGGCTACTTTTCGTCATCATCATCACCATTTTTCATCACTACGCAGGTGAAACCGCGGGGCACAGCTAGTTATATATATATTTATGTAGTATTTATTTAATCAAGCACAAATACGAATTTACGCAAGAGAGTATATGCGATTAAAAATGCTAGCATGCATTTATGCACACAAGCAAGAATTTGCTTGATTCCTTGAGTTCGTGTTAGCACATGTAAATTCTTGCTTGTGTGCATTTATACACATATGCAAAATTTTACATGTGAAACACAATTGAAACACAAACAAGTGCAAACAAATCGAGATTAAAGGTCTTGACCGGTGTATGCGGCGTGCTAGTTGGAGCATCGATCCAAATAAGGTCAAGCCACAGGAATGCAAAGTAGGTGAACTTGCAGTGTCTATCTTGAAAAAGGTGTGAGTATGCGGTCAAAATGCTCATAATATCAATTTTTTTTTCGAAATCTTTTCCAGACTAGCCGTAGCACCGCCCTCCCACCCAAAATAGAAATTATTTATCACTAGCTATTACCCGCGATGTTTTTGGGCGCCTAGTACCCTATGTCCGTCCTTATGATGTACACTATCATCTTGCCAAATTTCGTTAAGATCGGCCTAGCCGTTTAATCGTGAAAAGCGAACAAACAAACAGAAAGAGACATAATTTCGCTGTAATAATATCAGTTAGGATGTTGCTTACTGTTGGCAGTTGTCAGGCACGTGAGTGGGGACGTGTTGCTGGCTACACAACTGAAGGTAAGCGCTGGCCAGCGCGCACGCCGACACTCCCGACTGGCATTGCTCGAAGAACGGCGTCGCGTCGATCTGTAAACATATACATATTGAACTTAATGGAAGACACGTTTTTGGTGAGCGTCGCCTTAATTAAGAATACAATATGAAGTTGCAAATAAATTTTTCGGGATATTTATTTATTTATTGGATATCAACAGCTTTTTACACCAAAAGTATACAATGGAAAAACGATAGGAAGGCAATTACAAGTTCTCACGAATATATATATGTTATACTAGCGGTCCGCTATGGCTTCGCACGGGTATAGATATATATATGTAGCCTATGTCACCCGGCGATAGTGTAGCTTCCCAACAATGTTTTTTTTAAATCGTTTCAGTACTTTCGGAGCCTATTCAATGCAAACAAACAAACAATCAAATCTTTCCTCTTTATAATATTAGTATAGATAAGAAGTTAAACATATTATTATGCAAACACTAAAAAGGTTGTGGTAATATAGAAAACAAAACTGAATAGATTAAAAAAAAAATACAATAACAAGGCAATAATTAAAAACAAAATACACATAATTTTTTAAATATTTTTTTAAATTATTATTTAAGCCAGACATTTTACTGTATATTAAAACGGTTGAATCTGTTAATAGCGACGGCCGACGACCAAAAGCGTAGCCAGTATATATATTGCAGCCGTCAGCGACCGCCGTATCAAGAACGAGCTATAAAAAGAAAATGTTACTTACGCAAGAGAAGCAAGGATGCAGCGGCGACAGTTTGTTAGCAAAGAACTTGTCGCACTGCGTATCGTTGTTCTGCTCTCTGTTTTCTAAGACACGTCCGGTCGGTGCGAGGTTCCAACTGCGAGTGGCGAGCGAAGGAGAGCTAGTTATAGTGTTGTTGGTCAGCAGAAGATCGTCGTATTGTTCGTTGTTGTATGTACCAAGTAGACCGCCTAGACTTGCGTAGTACCAACCTGAAAGGATAGGAAGAATTAAGTACTCAGTATATTCAAGGAAGATATACTAAGAGGATATACAATAGCGGAACATAAGAGCGTAGCTCGGAAATTTGCCTAAAAACGGTATGAACTTAGATGGCGCCGTAATTTGAGCGTCGTATAGGTTGTCTCGAACTTCCGTAAGCGCTGCAGTCAGATAGCGTACGAAAGGGTTCTACAAATTACCGTAGCACTAGTATCGCTGTCAAGTTTCGCAACATTTCAAGGGAATCAAAAAAGGCGCCATCTATTGGTATGAGTTGAGCTTCTCTAGCTGAGTGACCCAGCAGTGGGTCACTCCGGGCTGATGATGAAAAAGATTTGTATAAGTAACTAGCTGCGCCCCGCGGTTTTACCCGAGAAGTGATGAAAAATGGTGATGATGATGATAAAAATATCATATCCTATGTCCATCTCCTGGTTCTAAGCTACCTCCCCACCAATTTTCAGCCATATCGGTTCAGCCGTTCTTGAGTCATAAATAGTGTAACTAACACGACTTTCTTTTAAATACATAGATATACATTCCCCGTAGCAGCTAGGTACGAAACATTTACTAACCAGAAACCTGCAGTTTGCAAGTTTTAAACAGCAAGTTGCACTGTATGTCGACTCCGTTGTTCCCTTGCACGGCGAGAGTGTCCGTCTGTCTGTCCACTACTAGTCCGTCGACTAACGCTGGTAGGCTCAGCACCACATCTTCTATTGACACTTGCTGTAAGGAAATTAAATTAATTCATTTACTAGATAAATAGGGTAACAATAAGGTAAGAGTTTCTTTGCGCGATAGAATCCGAAACGTGGATATTCTCGCCAAAGAACCAGATACACCGACATAGCTATTAAAATTTGCTAGTTAAAGTGGCAATGGGCAGGCCACATCGCTCGAAGAGCCGATAACCGATGGGGAAGAAAGGTTTTTGAGTGGAGACCACTCAAGATTCAATTTAGGTGTCTGGATTATCAGACATAATACGAAAAATAAAGCCGTAATTTTATTGTCAAGATGAATATAATATATAACAAGTAAACCATAACATAAATATATTATAAAATTAGTTTTACGTCAGTAATTTAACGAAATCCACTTCCTCTTAGCTTTACGAAAAACCACTTTTCTAAATTGGTGGTAGTAAGTTGATATCTTGAGTAAAAAAAAATTGCCTTTTTTAGGGTTCCGTACCTCAAAAAGGAAAAAACAGAACCCTTATAGGATCACTTTGTTGTCCGTCTGTCAAGACCCTTTTTCTCATGAGCGCGTAAAGATATCATGTTGCAATGTATATCAAATACTTAAATCTACGGTTTCTTTCAGGTTAAAAAAAACAAACTTGTAAGTTTACGCGATCAAAAGATATAACCGTTTATGTCACATATTTTGCGATTTCACAAGGAAATCAAAACCTATAGGGTAATTCACGTTGACCTAGAATCATGAAATTTGGCAAAAGGCAAGGCCTTATAGCACATATAAAGAAATAAATCCGAAAGTTATAAATTTGATGTTATATAATTAAAAATAACTGTTTTGCTATTACAAACTTACATTTTGTAGTTGGAATGTATGGTAGAACCTTATTGTCCACTACAAAGTTAAGTTTGTCTTTCAATATTTCAACTTATTTGTTGTTGTTTTTTTGTTTGGACTCGCTCGACAGAGCACGAGTCCTACTCGTACTTGTCTGGTTTTTTTGATCACATCTACTAACAAAAAGCAGTTGAAAAAAGAAACTATTTCTTACCTTTTTTATTATTGAAACTGACGTGGATGTCACACATTTTATTTACATTAAACGGTAACTATAGTCGGAGAAACCTCATCTTACGTGAGTAATTCCCGTGTAATATAAATAAAATATTTCTTACCTCTTTATACAGATCTATATGTATCAATTTCCTAGCCGTCAAGATGACTAGGTTATATCTCCCTTGGCTGTTGCTCTCCATTAGAATAGTGAAGTTGTCCAGTCTATAATCCTTACTGAGCAGGAAAGTACCTTCCTCTGACACTGTGAAGACTCGCTTGTCGAAAGTCACTAGTGTGCCTTGCCCGGTCATCATTGCCATGCCTGAAAATAACATTGTTAACTAGACATACCGGAGATATTTAAAAAACAATGGATATCGCGCAAGTGCTCATAATGTCATTACGGCAATTAGAATGGCTGTCAAGGCATTTTGTAAGAAAACTGTTGTAGCCAGTTGCACCCATATAAACAAAACGTCAGTGGCGTGTCTTCCGTGAACATGGTGCATGTAACTGCGCCGAAATATAAAAATAAATAAAATAAATATTCGGGACATTTTTGCACACACGGTCATCTGACCCCAAACTAAGCAAAGCTTGTGATATGGCTGCCAGAGACTGATATACATACATATATAGGTTTAAATACATACTTAAATAGATATTAACACCCAGATATAGAACAAACACAAATGTTCATCACACAAATGTTTGTCCTAGGTGGGAATCGAACCCACGCCCCTAAGCTCAGAAGGCAGGTTCACTACCAACTGGACCAACGGGCTATCAAATATCGGGAGCTCATTCCACAACCTTACCACGGTAAATATCCCGTAAATAATCATATAACTTTAGTGAACAACCGTGATATTTTAAAACAGTGTAAAACATCAGTCATTCGAAATCAGTTAGCAACTGTGATGCGGACAAAGAACTTTGAGACCTAACCCAAAAAGGTAAGGTCCAGGTTCTTTGGATGCGGGGTTCGACGCGTTGATCTAAATAAGAATGTTCAAGCAATGTTCTGTCATATTGCCTGGCGACAGATTTTCCTTCTCATTTCCGTTCTATTTACTTCTCTTTTCTATGATAGAGCAGGTATATTTCTGTGAATAACCAATAAAAACACGGAGAAACTCACCATCAAACGGCGGCAGCAGATTATTGAAGTCCATATACGGTCTGATTTCGTAGTAATAGGACCAGATACTCTTGTTCGTAGTCAGCCACTCGTCCATGAAGTCCCTGACCGCTCGGTACTCTGATATCTCGGTAAAGTCAGGGGTCCTATTGAAGGCATGCCAGGAGAACGGTAACTTCTGCTCGAGGAGTATCTCGCCTGTTCGCGGGTCGAAGATGAAGTTGGTCTTCGGTGTACGATGACTGAAAAAATAATAATAAGATTTTTCCTCAATTGAATGTCGTTCATAATTATTATGGCACATCCACATCCATCCTTGGTCAAGAAACGTAGAACCATGGGTTTTTTTTTAAATTTATATCATACTAGCTGTTGCCCGCGTCTTTGTACGCGTAGACTTTTACATAAACTTTCAACTTTCCCCCTTTTGTCCTCCTTAATTCGGCCCTTTCGCAAAATCGTTTCTTTGCGGACCTCTACACCCAATAAGGAGGACAATAAAAAAACAACCTGGCAAATTTCAGCTTCGAAGGTCAAGTAGTTTTCGAGATTTTGTGATGAGTGAATGAGTGAGTGAATTTCGCTTTTATCTATTTATCTATGCTTTTATGCTTACTGTACGGTACTTTACTGCTGAGCAAAGGTTCCTTCATAGGTTTTGCTTAATAACTCTGCCATAAACATGATAAACAAGCTAAAAAGCAGCCAACTGACATAATAAATAAATATGGTCCAATGTCAGTCAGTAACTAAGTAAGTATAGCTGTGGTAAACTTACATTGCACTATGTGTCAGTTGACTGCTTTCTAGCTTACGGATGGCAGAATAATTGGAAGTTATTTCAATTTAAGCTCTACATTGTTGCGTTATGTTATTATCACATATTGAAATTAAAAAATGATTTAGTTATAACTTAATAAATACAGTAGGTACACCATAGAGATACAATACATATAGAGTCACAATCGTGCCAAAAAAATACCGTACCAATACTCGGCGCACGCTACGAATTGCGCCGACTTTTTGGTTAGTTACAAGGTGACCGCGATCCGGCTACAACGCTGCCGTGCGAAGCCAGAGCTACGATGACATAGCGGACAACTAACGTTGAACATTATGCAAGCGACATAACGTCTAAATTGGAGTAAATGTGGCACTGTGAAGTATATAATTGATACAATGTATGTACAATATGTACAAAAGGTTGTCTGGAAGAAATCGCTTTAGGCGATAAGGCCGCCCATTATACTGCCGTATATTTGTTTTCTATGTTAGTTTAAGTTTCTTTTGTATTTTCGGTGTGTAATAAAGAAATATTGTATTGTATTGTACAATGACGATCGGACGTTTTTTGACTGTTTCCACTGAGAGATTGTGACTCTATAGGAATTGTATCTTCATGAGTTACACACATACATTGACATTCACACATAATTTTAAGACTGTCAAGGGTCTTTCGCCTACCTGTTTTAAGCGATTTTAGTTGATTGCGAAAAGTTGCGCGGCCGCAAACTGTATCCCGTGATTTTCCGGACTGCTGTTTCAAGCTCGCGTTAATAGGTAGCCATACAAAGGCCACTGATCAGATTTAAGCAAGGATCACTAATTCGGACTTTACTTACATCTCTTCATATTGTAGCGCAGTTTTGGCCAAGTCCGTTAGTTTCTCGTACAATATTTCACCGACCGTACCCAAAGCCTCACCTATCAAGAAGTAGTCGTACCACCATTTCAAACGGGTGTAGGCTTCTTCGTACTGAAATAAGAATGGTTTTAATTATTTATGTTCATCTACGACAATTACTAAAAAAAAATTAGGGGTATGCGGTGAGCATGAAACTTTTGAGCGATTTCTTATTCTTATTCGAGATGGGGGCGCTAAGTCCTGCACTGACGTGCCGACACCTTTTTTTTTTGTTTTCGAGGGGGAAATCTTCCAAAGATACCCGGTTGCATTGGGGTGCAGGTCTTTGACCAGTGTGTGTTGCCAGTAATGACATCGGAGACGTGGTCCTTAACTGTTGGCCTTTTGTTAGAGTTTCTTTGCGCGATATGATCCGGAACGTAGATATTCACCAAGGAACCAGAGTCACCGAGACAGCTGTTAAAATTTGCAAGTTGAAGTGGCAATGGGTAGGTCACATCACTCGAAGAACCGATGACCGATGGGGAAGAAAGGTTCTTGAGTGGAGACCACGAACCGGAAGACACAGCGTAGGTAGGCCTCCCACTAGATGGACCAACGACATTGTGCGAGTCACCGGCAACCAGTGGATGCAAAAGGCAGACTGTCGTTCAGTGTGGAGGTTAAAGAGGGAGGCCTATGTTCAGTAGTGGACGTCTTCTGGCTGATGATGTGGATGATGATTGGGGTGCATCCTGGTTATATAGGATTATACCCACTAAAACCCCCCCAGTGACCAGCCTTAGTGCTTGACAAGAGGGCTCCGGGGTCTCCAGAGGAACGCACCGGAGCCCTCAGCACTGCGCTACGGCTCCTCCCGAGACAACCGTGTTGTCTCAGCCCCTCCGCCCACGACAACGTTGGTCACACAACGTTGTCATTCTCTAAAGTTAGGTATATGATTATTTACGGAATATTTACCGTGGTAAGGTTGTGAACATGGTGCATGTAACTGCGCCGAAATATCGGGAGCACAACCTTACCACGGTAAATATCCCGTAAATAATCATATAACTTTAGTGAACAAACGTGATAGTTTAAAACAGCGTTGTCATTCTCTCCCTGGGCACGCTTTAGTGGACGGTCAGTGCCCCAACATTGACCATCCTGAGTTCGGAGGTCCCCTTTTAGTAGCCTCTTACTACAGGCAGGTACCGGTGCCGTATTCTATTGCCCCGGCACCAGGGCTAGAGCTAGAGTGGCCGTTGCCCCCAACCCCGCGTCGTCATCTTCCTGCAGGGTCCGCTCTTTTTTTTAAATAAAATAATGGGCTTGCTATTGAAACTGACGTGGTTTTCACACATTTTATTTATATTACACGGGAATTACTCACGTAAGACAAAGCCGGTTACTCCGACTATAGTTTCAACAGCATTAGACGGTCTTTTTCAAGGTGAATGCGCGCGCGCGGCTGCGTCTCGCTTTGCACGAACTATAGTCGGAGTAACCGGCTTAATCTTATGTGAGTAATTCCCGTGTAATATAAATAAAAAATAGGCTTGCTCTTTCACGAACGAACGTCCCGACACCTAGCCTTACCTTTTCTCTAACATAAACCACGTGTTGAGTCTTCAGGAAGTTTTGCCAAGCGTTTTTGAACTCAGTATATAGTTGAGTGATTTCATCTTTGAATGGAATGTATTTTTCGATTTTGGCCCAGAGTGTGTTCCAAATCTTCTTGGTGTATTTCTTTATGTTGGTTATCAGGTCGTTGTTTACTAGGTCCTTGTAGATTCTGAAATGTAGGTACATTTTAAATTAGTACATTCTAATCCTAATTCAAAGTGGGGGTGATAAGACCAGAGGCATTACGGCCAACTGCTAACACGGTATCAAACTAACGTTAAATCCGCTAACATGGAAAATCACGCGAACGTGAACCTTAACGCGCCCAGATACGGTTTGCGGTCGGGTGATTTTCCAAGTGAGCGGATTTAACGTTAGATTGATACTGCGTTAGCAGCTGGCCGTAAGGCCCCTTCACTGATATTCATATCTGCACTGATATCTGATATGATTTTTAGGTGATATGCGCTTGGAGTGTATTGTGCAATATGGGGTGTATTGTGAATTAGTACACTAGTAATTTTTTATTGAGTTGTTTTTATTTGAACACATTTTTAAACATGCGTCCACACATTTACGAACGCAAACAAAAAGCTCGGGAGCACTCACATATGTACTCAAGCACGCATTTACACACTTATGTACGCTAATATTACGTAACCCTCACACTTACGTATGCAAGCACGTATTTACGTACGCAAGTATGTATTTATATAATCGAGCACGCATTCAACAAAGCAAGAACACGTTTATGTATGCAAGCACGCATTTACACACTTATGTACGTAAATATTACGTAATCCTTACACTTACGTAAGCAAGCACGTATTTACGTACGCAAGTATGCATTTATATTCGAGCACGCATTCAACAACGCAAGAACGCGTTTACGTATGCAAGCACGCATTTACATACTTATGTACGTAAATATTACGTAATCCTCACATACGTATGCAAGCACGTATTTATACGCAAGTATGCATTTATATAATCGAGCACGCATTCAACAACGCAAGAACGCGTTTACGTATGCAAGCACGCATTTACATACTTATGTACATAAATATTACGTAATTCACACACTTGCGTATGCAAGCACGTATTTACGTATGCAAGCACGTATTTACGTATGCAAGTATGCATTCATATATTCGAGCACGCATCCAAGAACGCAAGCACGCATTAAAGTATACAAGTGTTCATATTTTTTTTTATATACAACCGATAAACATACGAGTAAAAGAATTAAACTTACTTATCCATCTCATGTCCAAACGTAGATACATAGTTGAAATACGGCGAGTCTGTCAGTTCCTGCGTTCTATTATAGAAGAAGTCCATAACGCCCTTGCCTATAGCGAAGACAAACGACTCTGAGTAATGGAGAATCTTGAAAAATAGCGGTTCTATGGACTTCAGTAGCTGCTGCCAGTATATAGTCAGTCTATTTGTTGCATTCACCCAGGTCACCTGTGGAAATTAAACTCTATTTAGTTTACATACGATGTGTTTTTAAATGACCAAAAGAGGGGTGTTAAACTTATGAACACCCCCCTCTTTTTCGTCTTTTTTAAATTTTATTATTTCATTTTGCAGCTTCAGACTCCTAGGTTAGTGGCTTTTGACATATTATAATAAAATTATTATCCCAAATTATTGGGCATCTGGGGTTGATAAATAGAAAAAAAAACTTACCTCCCAATACTCCAAAAACTTCATATGCAAGTCCCTTATAAAGTTATCATACTGCAGTATCATTGCTTCAAGCCTTTCCGATACCAATTCCATGAAGTCTGCGTCCAACGCCTTATTAACAGATTGAAGGAAATTCGAATACGCCATCTTGATTGTATCTACTACGTACGTCAAACTGTCTTTGATAGATCTGCTGGTGTTCCCCATCATTCCCCACATGTCATTCACTATCCCCGGCAGACTTTCCAAATGATTACTGATAGCCATCTCATCTAAAATCTCATAGGTGAACACTACAATATCTTTGACGTAAAAATCGTTGTTATTGTAAGATTGGTTGAGGAAAGTTTCAAATTCGTCCAAGTCGTCTTTGATCACGTGTAAATCGTTCAGGTCGTCGAGTAAATCTCGGACTCTTGGTTTAGCATCGAGCCAGATGTTTCTAAGTGCTAAATGCGCTTCCATAGGGGCCTCTTTGATTATGACTAGGGTGTCGTTTAGTTGGCTATAAAGCATTTTAAGGGAGTAAACGGCGGCTGATTTGACTTCGCTGAATATTTGAGGCCGCCAAGCGATCTTGCTGGTCAGAAGCCGGGAGTGGTTGAGCCGGATGTAGGATGCTAGATCAACGGTAGTGACGTCATCGAAGTCGCGCCAAGCATCGATTTTGGCTGAACGCGTGTCTACTATTCGGCCTATCATGTGGTAAGAGATATCTGTAAAGAAAGATAGTCTTTTAGAGTCTGGCTAATGAAAGTAGAGACTGAAAAAGCGCACAAACTTTTAAAAAGATCTTCATTGTTACCCAAAATTAGTATGAAATGCAAAACATTACAGTTACAATTGAAAAAAAATATTACAAGTATCAAGTGTAACTTTTGGGGTACCGATGCTGATATTTTTAAATTGGCCGCGTTTTTCAGTCTCTACTTTCATTAGCCAAACTCTGCACTGCAATTTCAATGTCTGGGAGGTTAGACAAGAGCCACTTTCTGTTAGCGCTAACGTCTGGGGAAAAATGAAATTGTATGAAAATGACATTAGCTTGAGATAATATCTCTCAAGCTAATGTCATTGTCAATGTCATTGATGAAATTGTATGAAAATGACATTAGCTTGAGATAACATCTCTCAAGCTAATGTCATTGTCAATGTAATTTTCATCTTTCCGCAGGCGGTAACGCTAACAGAAAGTGGCTCTTGTCTAACCCTCCTGCAGGCCTAGCATGGGCTGTGGATAAATTGTCTTTGCACCGTTTTTATGCACGCCTAGACGCGACAAAGCTAGAATATGTATACGTTTGTCTTTTTCTCGCGGGTTAAAAAAGGTGGAAAGACAATATGTCCACGGCCCGTGCTAGGCCTGCTGTTCAGTTATCTATAGTGCACTCGAGATTATCTTGATCACCTTCACGCCTGCTTTAATGAATCACTGAGGGTTAGAGCGTGGAAGTATAAAATGTACTTTTAATGCCGAGCGTAAGATGCCATCATCATCATTATGAGCCAGAAGAGGTCCACTGCTGAACACAGGCCTCCCCCTTAGAACTCACTCCACACTGAACGACAGCCTGCCTTCTGCATCCACTGGATGCTCGCGACTCTCACAATGTCGTCGGTCCATCTAGTGGGAGGCCTACCTACGCTGCGTCTTCCAGTTCATGGTCTCCACTCAAGAACCTTTCTTCCCTATCGGTTATCGATTCTTCGAGCGATGTGCACTGCCCCTTACCACTTCAACTTGTAAAATTTACTTTTTTATTGTAGACTAGCAACGCACCCCAGCTTCGCACGGGTGTCAGTCTTATTTTTTTACACCTTGGGTAACATTATTGGAGTTTTAGTAAGGATCCCAAATTTTTTGAAAATATGTCACCCGGGGATAGTGTAGCTTCCCAACAGTGAAAGAATTTCTCAAATCGGTTTAGTAGTTTCGGAGCCTATTCAATGCAAACAAACAAACAATCAAATCTGTCCTCTTTATAATATTACTAGCTGACCTGACAGACGTTGTCCTGTCTTAGAACTGTCAAACACGCAAAGTCAAAATTTTAAATCTTATTTTTTACACCTTGGGTTACATTTTTGTAGTTTTAGTAAGGATCCCTAATTTTTTTGAAAATATAATATAGCCTATGTCACCCGGGGATAGTGTAGCTTCCCAACTGAAATAATTTTTCAAATCGGTTCAGTAGTTTCGGAGCCTATTCAATGCAAACAAACAAACAATCAAATCTTTCCTCTTTATAATATTAGTATAGATTATTATATTGTAGATTTCGCTAGTAACGATGATATTTCTTACCGTCCGTGCTGTTATAGTGCGATATCAGTGAATAATCCTTCATAGAGAGAGTAGCGAAGCCAGTGTCGTTGCCGGTCGGCCGTCTCACATACGATTTGATATTATAGTCGGGGTAAGCCAGGTCCCACGTACTGTTCACCTTGTAGAAGTATGTCTCGTTTACTCGCTGAAAATATGGGCATAATTAAAAATAACCATCATCATTTCAGCCTATTATGTTCCCACTGCTGGGACTCAGGCATTCTCTCAGAGAGAGAGGATGGACCCTAATCCTCCATGCTGCGGCCTTATTATAGAAGATAGATTATTATTATAAAAAAAAAAAATATATACTAACGATCTTTAAAAAAAAAAATGCGTTTTTTTACAATGTTTTTACGGCTGTCAGAGCGAAGAAATGCTTGAACCGAGAATTAGATTTAAATTCGAGCACTAACCTCCCACTGTACAAAACTCTTTGACATATCAATCAACAGTTTATTATTCCTCAGTTTCTCGTAAAACAAGCTTTTCTGGAATCTATACAGGTTGCTGAAGTAGTACCACCGGCTGTGTATATTCACGTCAGACTTCATGTCCAGGTCCAAATTAGTCGACGGATGTTTACAAGTGAGGGCGAAGGAATAGTCCCTGATTGGTCCATTTGAGTTGTCCGTTAGGATGGATTTTAATTTGAGATATTCGTTCTCGTAGTCCGAGTATTGGAGCTCTAGAGATACGTTGGACATCACAGCGGGTGTGCTGATGTATAGGCCTTTGAGGTTCACATCCTGAAAAAAAAACAAGGATAGTTACTTTTTTTTTTAAATAAATCATAGGCTTTAGCTTGACCGCTAACTCGCTTGATGTTAAGCGATGATGCGGTCTACGGTGGAGCACGCTTGCCTAGAAGAAACCGATTCACTCGTGATTTGAAGACACCCAGATTGTATCTATCGGGGAACACCCATTCAGGCAGCGCATTCCACAGACTAGCACAATAAAAGTGCAAATGAAACGAAAATTTGATTTTTAGCGTTTGGAATCTATAAAAAAAACAATGTTATGTTGACATTGGACAAAATATGAAATTACCAGACTTTTGCGATTTGAACTCCCTCATAAGTTGTTTATAATACTGCGTCCAAAAAATCCCCTTTCTGTTTAACATAATCTTGTTCAACTTAGTATTACATAATGGAAAACAAAACAATAAAAATATAGCGAAAATAGTTACAATTTTACTTTGGAACCTTACGTGGTTTCTACGCATTTTGTTTTTGTTATGTGCCACTTTGAAAAAGACCGCCGAATGCGGTTGAAACTATAGTCGGAATAATCGGCTTAATCTTACGTCATGCAGGACAAATATTCGGGACATTTTTGCACGCACGGTCGTCTGACCCCATGCTAAGCAAAGCTTGTAATATATTATAGCTGCCAGAGGCTGATATACATACATATTTTTTTAAATACATACTTAAATATATATTAACACCCAGATATAGAAAAAACACAAATCTGCCGTTCGATTACTAAAAGACCGTTAAGTCTTTTCATCATCATCATCATCATTGCAGCCGTAGGACGTCCACTGCTGGACATAGGCCTCCCCCATCGATCTCCAAAAGGGCTGGTTGGAAGCGGCCTGCATCCAGCGTTTCCCTGCGGTCTCTTTTAGGTCGTCTGTCCATCTTGTGGGTGGACGTCCTACGCTGCGCTTACCGGTCCGCGGTTAAATCTTTGAGTTAACGTTAAAGTTAACGGTCTTTTAGTAATCGGACGGCAGAAATGTTCATCACATGAATGTTTGTCCTAGGTGGGAATTGAACCAACGCTTCCAAGCGCAGAAGGCAGGTTCACTACCAACTATCCAAAGGGGCTATCGAATATTCTCGTGTAATATTAACAAAAGAATTACCTTTCTAAACGAAGGATGCGACACTTCCAAATCAACCTTGTGGATTGTACCCTCCTTATTCGGAGGGCTTTCCCATACCCCTCTCAATTCTGCCGTCTTATTATCAGCCTTTACATTCCAGTTCAACGTTGCTTTGCCGTCGAGAAGTGTGTCTTGCAGGCGGTATAATGCGACTAAATTGAAAGTACGTAGCGGCCAGAGTACGTTCATTACTATTTGTTGGGACTCGGTTTCGGGCTGGAAAAATAAAATAAATATAATGACTTGATACCCTGTAGATATGACAAAGTATGTAAGTAAATAATAATATTTTTTTTTTTCCAAAAAAGTCCCGAGTAACAATTCAATTCGAGTTTTCCATCGAGGTTACTTTCACCCGTAGTAACCGGACCACGGGGCAAATATATCTTCCGTTAAACGGAGACCGAGGACGGGTTTTGTATGTTTATATAAAATATATAAACATTTGGTCAGGTCAACCAATCCAAGCAAATTAAATTCGAAAAAAAAAAACATTTTTTTTTAACAAACAGAAAAAAAAAACGCAATTTCAGTTACTTCGGCGTGGTAATGCCGCCAGCATAGTAGGTACGCTGTCAACTGATAGTGCGCTTGAGCATTTGGATTGTTTTTAGACATAGACAATAGACATAGACATCATTTATTTGAACAAAAATTCTTTAATTTTAAACAAATCTTGACTATATATATTATTTAGACCTTTACCCCCTTATTAATAAACGTGGAGTAGTCTTGGAATTACGCCGTGTTTTGTCTTTTTCTCTGTTTCAAATTTTGAACTCGATCGAAAAAGACAAAAGGCGGTGTAACTATTCCGAGGCTACTCTACGTTTATTAATAGGGGGGTTAGACCTTCAACGGTCTATGGGCGGTCTGTTTTTATGGTTTTAATGTTATCTTGTATTTTGTTTAGCAAAAAAGCATTTAAAAAAACAAGTATATTTAAAAACCAAACTGCTAAACTGACTTTGATGAAGTTTCTATGTGACCAATCTGAAAGTACATCATATAAAAAAAAAAGAAAACAAATAAAATCGGTTCATTATTGATGGAGTTCTGAGGTAACAGAAAAAAATACGTATTGAAACACCCTTTAGCAAAAAAAAAAGAATAATTTAATTTAAAAGAAATTATATGAATTCATTTAAAATTAAAAAGGAAACGAATATAATAAAAAAATTATAAGTAACTTACAGTAGTTCTGTTAGTGACGTGTATATCATACTGTATCCAGACATCGTCGGCCCACTTGACCTTGCTCCCTTGCTTCAGTTCCTTGTCCACCGCCTCGTACTGGTTATCGAAGGTCCAGGTTCGGTTCCCTTGGATCACCATCAGTTTAGCGTTCTTGCCTATGTCATATGTGAATACATCGAGTTTGCCGGTCACGTTGAATTTGGTGGCGTTGTGGAGATTAAACACTGTCGCTTGTTTCACATCCTGAATTTAAAAAAAAAAACTTTTAGGCGTCGGCTCATTTATCTTGGACCAAAGTGCTTGAGAAGACAAATCCAACGAGCTCAAACTCGACGGGGTTACGTCATTTCGTTTAGGATTTCTTATAGCCACCTTCTGTCTCCATCATTAGACCAACTCAATGGTACCATAACATTGCATTGTCACCGAACTTACATAAGTATGTCAAATTTCAGCTCAATCGGTTGAGGATAACTGGTCTAACAAATTTTAGCTCAATCGGTTGAAGATAACTGGTCTAAAAATCAGTTGCAAGATTGGTCTCACACAACATTCAAGCAGGACAACTGGTCTAAATTCAGTTGCAAGATTTGTCCCACACAACATACTAACAGGGTAAATGCTATAAAATTCAGTTGCAAGATTTGTCCTACACAACATACTAACAGGGTAAATGCTCTAAAATTCAGTTGCAAGATTTGTCCTGCACAACATACTAACAGGGTAAATGCTCTAAAATTCAGTTGCAAGATTTGTCCTACACAACATACTAACAGGGTAAATGCTCTAAAATTCAGTTGCAAGATTTGTCCTACACAACATACTAACAGGGTAAATGCTCTAAAATTCAGTTGCAAGATTTGTCCTACACAACATACTAACAGGGGGGCAACTGGTCCAAAATTCAGTTGCAAGATTTGTCTCACACAACATACTAACAGGGCAACTGGTCTAAAATTCATTTGCAAGATTTGTCCCACACAACATACTAACAGGGCAACTGGTCTAAATTCAGTTGCAATATTTGTCCCACACAACATACTAACAGGGCAACTGGTCTAAAATTCAGTTGCAAGATTTGTCTCACACAACATACTAACAGGGCAACTGGTCTAAAATTCATTTGCAAGATTTGTCCCACACAACATACTAACAGGGCAACTGGTCTAAATTCAGTTGCAATATTTGTCCCACACAACATACTAACAGGGCAACTGGTCTAAAATTCAGTTGCAAGATTTGTCCCACACAACATACTAACAGGGCAACTGGTCTAAAATTCAGTTGCAAGATTTGTCCCACACAACATACTAACAGGGCAACTGGTCTAAAATTCAGTTGCAAGATTTGTCCCACACAACATACTAACAGGGCAACTGGTCTAAATTCAGTTGCAAAATTTGTCCCACATAACATACTAACAGGGCAACTGGTCTAAATTCAGTTGCAAGATTTCTCCCACACAACATACTAACAAGGCAAATTAAATAAAAACTTGAAAAAATAAACGAATAAACTTACAACATTCCCAGTTCCATCATACTCGTGAACGTACTCAACGCCGACTGGCGTGTGTGCATTCTCCACTTCTATGTGTGTAGTAGACACGTCTAGATTCCTTTCGCTTTTCGCCAACAGTTGGTTGAAGGAACCCTTGATAAATCTCTCGCCGTCAAAGTCGATCGTCGCGTTACCGTTGCTGGTTTTGTCCCCTGGAAACATTAAAGGCTGTGTCAAACCGGATACTTGTGCGTTGTGGCAATAAAGCAGACGGGCTGCCTGATGGTAAGCAGTTACCGTCACCTATGGATACTTGTAACACCAGAGGCATTACCTTGGCGAACGTTTAAGAATCTATTAACTTGCTGTTTGAATAACCCCATGTTGTAGATTCTAGGAAACACCGCGGAAGGTAGCTTATTCCAAATTTTGCAGGTGTGAGGCAAGAAAAAAGGTGTGAATCGCACAGTGTGTGATTTCCACTGATCTATAACATGTGGATGAGCTTTCAGGCGGTGGCGGCTAGTGCAATGGTAAAACCAAAGACACAATATATTTTTTTGTTTAAATTAGGACGGCAGTCAAGGCATTTTTGTAAGAAGTTTGTTGTAGCCAGTTGCACCCACATAAACGAAACGTCAGTCATTCGAAATCAGTTAGCAACTGTGATGCGGACAAGAAACTTTGAGACCTAACCCAAAAAGGTAAGGTCCAAGTTCTTTGGATGCGGAGTCCGACGCGTCGATCTAAATAAGAATATTCAAGCAAGGTTCTGTCATAATGCCTGGCGAAATATTTTCCTTCTCATTTCTGTCCTGTTTTCTTCTCTTTTCTGTGGGCAAGAAGGATCGTGTTAATCGCACAGTGTGCGATTTCCACTGATCTATGATGTGTGGATGAGCCTTCAGGCGGTGGCGGCTAGTGCGATGGTAAAACCGCGACGCCGGCATCAGATCAACCAGTTCTTCAGAACACTCCCCGTACTTCCCGTTGGTTACTGACCTTGTACGTAATAATACTGAGTTTTGACCAAATGTTGAGAGTTGAGTGGTATGGACAGAGATATGTCACCGGACTGCGTGAAGCCGCCATCTTGTTTTGAATAGTAGTGCGTACTGTTCACGGAGGCATACTTGTCGGGCCAGAACAGATCGACTTTGTTGTCTGAATGATCTTCTAAATTGTTTATCTGAGGGAAAAAAACAAATGGCGTTTTAAAAAATATATTTGGATAAAAGATGCAAACTTAATTAGGAATGGATATTCTGAGCTGTATAAGAGGTGAATAATTCCTGATAAACTATAATTTCTAAGCTTTTTGCTGTTGCTTGATTAATCCAGGAGTGTTTCAACGTTAATCTACATACATTATTCTAATTATTCCGCACGGAAAAAACGTAGTTAGATTCCATAGAGAAAGAGACGAAACAGGGAGCAACTATTCCATAGAGAAAAATACGAAACACGAAGTAATTTTTATTCCATAGAGAAATATTTGTTTATTAATTAATTAACGGAAAGCTTTAACAACATAAAACAGTAAGAAAAATAAGAATAAACAAGCCTTAAAAGTACAAGAAATATTAAATTTTTTTGCTTGAATGGACGATCAAATTTTCTTTCGGGTTCTACAATTTACCATACCGCTAGTATCGCAGTCAAGTTTCACAACATTTCAAGAGAAGCGCAACCCATATCAGTAGATGGCGCTTTTTATTATCTTGAAATGTTGCGAAACTTGACTGCGATACTAGCGCTACGGTAATATGTAGAACAATTTCGTACGCTATCTGACTGCAGCGCTTACGGAAGTTCGAGACAACCTATATCGCGCTCAAATTACGGTGCCATCTAAGTTTATACAGTTTTTAGGCAAGTTTCCGAGCTACGCTTTAATGTTCCGCTATTGTCTTTCCTCTTAGTCTATCTTCCTTGGTTTTATACAGTAGTGTTAGTATTAGCTTGTATTTTTTATTTTACGTATGTTTTTATACTCACATCGAATATAGACTTGAGCCAGGGTAGTTTCTGGAATGGCGTTGTGAAATTAAAATGTCCATCTGTGTGTTTGATGCCTCCGTACCGCACATCCACCTCGCCGATCTGAGAGCGCGCCGGACGGTACATCGTGCCTCTGAAATGGCAATAACATTATTTCTTCATCATTATTCATTATTTCTTCATCATTATTCATTATTTCTTCATCATCATTCATTATTTCAGCCATAGGACGTCCACTGCTGGCCTCCCCATCGATCACTTAAAGGGCGGGTTGGATGCGGCCTGTATTCAGCGTTTCCCTGCGGTCTTTTTTAGATCGTCTGTCCATCTTGTGGATGGACGTCTTACCGGTCCGTGGTCTTCACACCAGAACCTTTCGGCCCCGTCGGCCATCTGTTCTGCGTGATATGTGCCCTGCCCACTGCCACGTCAACTTGCTAATCCGGTGGGCTATGTCGGTGACTTTCGTTCGTCTACGACTAGATTAAGATTATTTATATTACTAAAAAAATTGCAAACGGCTGCCATGACTATAGGAAAAGATCAAAAACAAAACCAGATGATTTGATTCTAGCAAAACGACATACATTTCGAGTTGGTTCGTTCACGATAAGTGGTGGAGACAAGGTGTAACTGATGTGTTTAGATCAGTTTGGATTTTACCACTTTTATGAAGTTGTATACTTGTTTGACAACCTTGTAACCAACAATCATCATCATCATCATCATCATTTCAGCGTTAGGACGTCCACTGCTGGACATAGGCTTCCCCCATCGATCTCCAAAAGGGCCGGTTGGAAGCGGCCTGCATGCAGCGTTTCCCGGCGGTCTCTTTTAGACCGTCTGTCCATCTTATGGGTGGACGTCCTACGCTGCACTTACCGGTCTTCTGTTCTGCGTGCTATGGTCCCTGCCTACTGTCACTTCAACTTGCTAATCCGGTGGGCCAACAATGGACCATTACCATTATATGATACGCCCCTTTCACATGAAGCGTTAGATCAATTGACGTAGTGGTGCTAGTGGAGACGTCGTTACAGAAGTGCTTAGATTAGTTTCCATTATTACCAGACCACCGAGTCACAGTGAGTAGACAATTTTTCTTCTTCTTTCGAGTCTATGTTTCGATTCAATAGTGTTGATTCTGTTGTGCCATAATCTACACTAAATTTTACTATATCTAAAATTGTTGCCATACTTCTCTCACACACTGAAATTAAAAGAGACGCAGATATTTTTAGTTCTGTCAGATTGTTTTAGTTTAGTGAGTGGAATGACAGAATCGACACTATTATCAATTTGTTTTTAAATTAAGTTTTTAGACCATAATTTGGCCACTGAAATGGCACTCTCCGTGGCTTCATTCAGGTCGTCTGGTGTGCAAGTTGCAGATTTACACGATTAACAGTCCATTAAGTGTGACATTGTCTGAGGGTTCACACCACAAACACATTCACAAACGTATCACAGCCCTTTATTTATTTTTTTGTTAAAATTTTCATGACCGTGGATTCAATGTCCTTTAGTCGTAATTTTAAACAGTTTACATAGTCTTAATAGCGTCAAACAAGTCATAGTCACAGTCAGAGTCAAGCTAAGTAAGTCACGGTCAAGTCAAACTCATGCCGCTGTAAAGTGGTGGAGACTTTACAAGAGTTGACTATGAAGTTTTGGAAACAACACGAAAAGATATGTTTCACCTCGTTATATCACCGCCCACACTCGAGCACGTTTACGAGCACTTAACGAATAATTATTCACCATTTAGTACACATTAACTCTCGAAAATACACAAGTTTAGGGAAATAATCCGACATGTTTTTTTCCACGTTGGCGCCAAAACTTCAGAGCGCTTTATATAACCATGTAATCCCGACTGCGGCCCACTTGGGACCGAAGTCGATTCAGGGTTTTCGGCAGGGCCAAAGTGATTTGGAGGTGGATGGTGCAGTATTTGCCACACGGAAAGTCGAGCGCCTTTGGTGAGGTGGTAAATCATTATACAAGCTAGATTAGAATTTAGAAGTTACTTACTTGACAACTTTGTATCCATGGACCATGTCAATTTGATACGCCCCGTTGACATGAAGCGTCGGTTCATCGACGTAGAGTGGTGAAGACAGAGTGTAGTCGATGTGTTTGGATTCGTTGGTGTCCCACGTGTATAGGAGCTGGTTTTCTATGTGTTGGTACTGAGATGCGGCTGTCCAGGTGATTGTGGAGTTTGTGTCGACACTTTCTGGCAACATCAGGAGCTGGGGAGAAATGTTTATTGAAGTAAATATGCCAAAAAGGGCTAGTTCAAGAGTCCATTTTAGGGTTCCGTACCCAAAGGGTAAAAAAGGGACCCTATGCCAAGCCAAGCCTACATTGTCTGTCTATCCGTCCTACCTTTAAACGGCTGTATCTTTCGAACTGTAATAGATAGCCAGTTAAAATATTCACAGAATATGTAATGTTACGGCGGATAAGAAATAAAAAGTAAAAACGACATTGAGGGATAACATATTTAAAAATATTTTTGTATTAAATCTAATTTAAAAACGGTAATACGTACAAGCGTCAAACTTGCCATGATTATAGTACACATTCTAAAGTATAACAAATAATGGCCAAGTGCTAGTCGGTGACAAATTTCTGTTCATTAAAAGTTATACCGAGCGTCACTAGCAATTGCTTGGCTATTTTGGTGGGCGTTAAATCGGACCAAATAAAATGGATAATTATTGTATTTTGTGGTGGTACGATCTTCAGTGCGCTAGCCTGACTCGCACTTGGCCGGTTTTTCTTGGCTTTTTTTTTACAAAATTAGAGCAGTCAGAGCAAAGCAAACTAACATTTGGTTTGGACATAACGAATATTCAGTCAGAAATACTCAGAATCGTTGATGAAATGTCTACTGTCTAGGCTAGGCTCTAGGAAATGACATATGTAGGAATTACCAAATTATTCTTGAGGTTACTCATGGTATAATAATATACCCCGCCAGGTATAATACTCCGAGAAATAATGTGACGTATGGGCGTCCCGCAATGATGTCCTGATGTCAATTTACAACAGGTTCGAGAGAGATGACGATACACTACGTAACAGCTGATTGGATAAAGTGGCAACTGGACAGTGACGTAATTCTGGGACAACTGTCTGAGTAGAAGACCTTGTTTTCTTTGATCATGAGGTTACTATTAGTATAATTTTTAAATGAACGTCAATGTACCCAGGAAAGTACACTAGAAGTTCTTCAAAAATGCCTATATAGACTTTGCTATATAGCGAGCGAAGCGAGGGCGTGAAAATAACACAAATGGCAGTCCTTGAGATGCCCGCAACAAACGTTAGCGCGTTTTAAGCGACTACTAACACCATCTACAGTTTTTAGCTGGAACTAAAAAAAACTTATATAGGTTTTATTTTGCAAATATAATTTGCTGTGAAATTGCAGCATTTCATTCTAATATTATAATCTAGCTGACTCGTACGATGTTGCCCTGTCTAAATTTAAATAAATTTGTTTTTGTTATGATCTTGAGTTCATACAAAAATCCCATAGAAAAAATGACTTTGTTTTCCCAGAATTTTCAAATTTTCCAGGCAACTTTTAATTTTTTTCTTTTCACAAAAACCTAATTTGGACTATTACGAACATTCTAAAACAAAATATAAACATATAAGCATATCGGTCCAGCCATTCTCAAGCGATGCGCTTACCATTGAACAGCGTATGACATTTCGCTGGCTCACTATTACAAGGTTCTATGTTATTTTCTTACACGTTCTGTAATTTAAATTTTAAATTTTTGACTTTTATAAATATTTACTTAGCAGGGTTTATGCTTCAGTGAAAATATCTCTCTCAAGCATAAACCCTGCTACGTCAATATTTATGCAAGTCAAAAATTTAAATTTGAAATTACTGAACATGTAAGAAAATAACAGAACCTTATAATAGTGAGCCAGCGATTTGTTGGTTTGTTTAAGAGCCCTTTCATTGGACACTAGATATTTGCCGTTCAGATTCTATCAAATAGAAAGATCTACAGGAAATTCAATTTAATGTAGTAAATTAATCTGAAATTTTATTGAAAATATCAGCTTCATATTTTGGAAAACTCAACATCTATACTGAATACCTCCAGTTTACAAAAGTAGCTTTTTGTAAAACTCCAGGAGGGAAAATTGAGAGTAATTTCGTAGATTTCGTTTTGTTAGATTTCATAAAATAATCCATTTTAAAGTTATGGTTTACTTGTTTTATATTCGTCGTGACAATGACAGTTTCATTTTTTGTTTTATGCTCGAAAATTCAGAACCGTTTTTTTTACATCGTATTAGGCTAATGTTTGACCGCGATCTCGCCTGATGGAAGGCGATGATGCGGTCGGAGATGGATCACGTTTGCCCAGTAAAAACCTATTAACCCTAGAGAACACTCCAAGATTGTAATGTTGCGGAAACACAGACAAGGGCAAGGCGTTCCATTGTTTTGCTGTTTTGATTCCGTACCACAAAATACAATATATAAAAAGAAAACATCACGCCCAGGGAGTCACCCATCCAAGTACTGACCGCGCCCGACGTTGCTTAACTTTGTGGTGAACAGAAATTTGTGACCGACTCGCACTTGGTCATTATTTATTATTTGCTGTTTTACTTTAGAGTGTGTACTATAATCATGCCAAGTTTGACGCTTGTACGTATTACCGTTCTTCATCATCATCATCATCATCAGCCAGAAGACGTCCACTGCTGAACATAGGCCTCCCCCTTCAACCTCCACACTGAACGACAGCCTGCCTTTTGCATCCACTGAATGCCAGCGACTCTCACTATGTCGTCGGTCCATCTAGTGGGAGGCCTGCCTACGCTGCGTCTTAAGCAAATGATGGTAAGCATTACCGTTCTTACATTAGAGTAAATACAAAAATACAGACAAAGGCATCGATTCTGATGCACTCTAAACTAAACTAAATTTTACAACACTGAAATTGTTGCCATCCCTCTCTCACGTATTAAAATGAAAAGAGATGCAGACAATTTTGGTCCTGTCAGATTGATTTAGTTAAATAAATAAGTTAAATATTTTTTTTTTTGTTTAATGTGTATGCCAGAATAGAGGCCATTGTAGGCTTAGTAATAAGGGTCCCGTTTACACCCATTGAATGCGGAACCCTTAAAACAATATGAGAACAATAAATATTGTTTTGTCTCACCCTTCCTTTGATGCCAGTGACGATTTTCGTGACATCTGTCCTGTACTCAGCCTCCAAAGTCTTCGTGGGGTCAGCGCCTCCCATGTACCCATCTATGTACAAAGTGTGTACATCGACATTTGGCTTCGGTAGGATGACGTTTAGTAGCAGATTCACTCGTTCAGTCATATTGAAGCCAAACGATGCGTTTGCGCCGATTCTGTGGAAGATTTAGAAATGATTGTTTATTTTTGGTAGCAAACAAGCAGACGGGCTGCCTGATGGTATGCATTCACCGTCGTCTATGGATACTTGTAACACCAGAGGCATCACAAATACGAAGCTGTGGAATATTCAGTTTAAGGAAACTCAATACCCACTTCTTGTACAAAGTTCTAACAAAAACTTGAACCGCCTTATTACAAAAAAGTCCATTAGTCCAGGTTTAAACCAGGACTAAAAAGTCCGAGATTGTTACGGTGCTTAGGGATTAATACTTGACCTTATTACAAATCTTCGACTGATCGAGGACCAGCTGATACCAAAGATAGTCCATGGTTTAAATATTAGCCACAGATAAGAAACAAAAATTGTAATCATTCATTCGTTCCTGCAGATTTAAAACACACTTCAAAAGCTTAAATAATTATTTATTAATTCAGTTAAATATCTTAAATTGCTGTTTGTACTCATTTATACTCATTTGATCCAGAACTAGAAACTTATCTTCTTTTTCTTAGTCGTGCACTCTTGGCAGAGTGGTCGTGATTGCGGTGATGGCACATCAAGGCTCCTCGCTGTCGTCTTCGTCTCTTCCCAGGGCTGCCGCTCGTCTCGCAATGTTTCTCCATTTCTGGCGGCTGGTTGCATTGCGAGTACACTGAACCATGGTAGACTGCGTGGCATTTTTGATGGAGTCAGTCCAGCGAGTTGGTGACCGACCAGGGCTACGCTTGCCTTTTACTGGGCCCTGTACCACAAGCCTCTCTATCGAGTACATGTTTCTGGAGATATGCCCAAAGAACTTCAGTATTCGCAACTGCACAATCGACGATAGTCTATCTCGTATATGAAGCTCTTTGAGGATAGAGTTATTGGTGCGGAACGCTGTCCACGGTATTTTCAACAGCCGCCTCCAACACCACATCTCCAGCGCATCGATTTTCCGGCGATCTTGCAGTTTCAGAGACCATGTTTCGGCTCCGTAGAGAAAGATTGGAAAGACGAAACTTATCAAAGAAACTTAAAAAGACATGGTGTTCACTCACTGCCAAATATGGTCGAGGTCCATCCGGAAGCCAGCGTCAGTCATCTCTAGTTTTGATGGAGACACGCTGTTTCCGAAGTAGATGTCGAGGTCTATGCTTTTTTGGAGGTCTTTCACCAGCTGGTGACCCAGCGCCTATGGAAAACACACACTAATATTATAAATGAGCAAGTTTATGTGTGAGTAACTATCACACTAATATTATAAATGCGCAAGTTTGTGTGAGTGAATAACTAATACATATTATAAGTGTTAAGTTTTTGTGTGAGTCAGTAACCATCACACTAATATTATATATGCGCAATTTTTTGTGTGATTGAGTAACCATCACACTATGTGCGAAGTTTTTGTGTGAGTGAGTAACCATCACATTAATATTATATATGCGAAGTTTTTGTGTGAGTGAGTTTGAGTAACCATCACACTAATATTATATATGCGCAAGTTTTTGTGTGACTGAGTAACCATCACACTAATATTATAATATGCGCAAGTTTTTGTGTGAGTAACGATCACACTAATATTATATATGCGCAAGTTTTTGTGTGAGTAACTATTCATCATCATCATCATCAGCCAGAAGACGTCTACTGCTGAACATAGGCCTCCCCCTTTAACCTCCACACTCAACGACAGCCTGCCTTTTGCATACACTGGATGCCAGCGACTCTCACTATGTCGTCGGTCCATCTAGTGGGAGGCCTACCTACGCTGCGTCTTCCGGTTCGTGGTCTCCACTCAAGAACCTTTCTTCCCCATCGGTTATCGGTTCTTCGAGCGATGTGGCCTGCCCAGTGCCACTTCAACTTGCTAATTTTAACAGCTATGTCGGTGACTGGTTCTTTGGCGAATATCCACGTTTCGGATTTATTCGCGCAAAGAAACTCCGAGCATAGTCTCTCCATTGCCCGCTGAGTGACTCTCTAAAAGGCCAACAGAGTAACTATTACACTAATATTATAAATGGGCAAGTTTTTGTGTGAGTGAGTAACTATCACACTAATATTATAAATAATAATGTTTTTATGTGATTAACTATCACACTGATATAATAAATGCGTTTTGTGTTATTAATTATCACACTAATATTATAAATGCGAAAGTTTTTGTGTGAGTGAATAAGTATCACACTAATATTAAAAACGCGAAAGTTAGAGTGAGTAACTATCACACCAATATTATATACGCGAAAGGTTGAGTGAGTGAGTTAACTATCACACTAATACGACACTGTACGCATATACTCCACAAACAACTCAACGAAACTTCCTTTCAACCCCCTTTTGGCCCACTTAATTTGGTTCTGTCACATTATCCTTTCTTAGTGCACCTCTACACTACATAAGGAATCTATCTGCCAAATGTCAACTTCGTCAGTCAACTAGTTTTCGAGATTTCGTGATGAGTCAGTCAGTCTATCAGTGATATTAAGGTTTTAGATAGCGACGACTCTTTTGTACTTGTTTGTACCTATTATTAATTCTGCACCCCGGATCGAGAAACGATCGATATGTAGTATGTGCACGCAAGGCAGATGAAAACTTTTTAAAATGTAATAGTAGACAATCAAGCTACGTGCTACTTGATGGTAAGTAGTCACTGCTGCCTATGGACACCAATATTTTTTTTATAATATTCGTGAAATTTTTGCATATTCTGTCATCTGACCCCAAATTAAGCAAAGCTTGTACTATGGCTGCCAGAGAATTTTAAAGCTTTAAATACATACTTAAATAGATATTAACAACCAGATATAGAACAAACACAAATGTTCATCACATAAAGTTTTGTCCTAGGTGGGAATCGAATCCACGCCCCCAAGCTCAGAAGTTAGGTTCTCTACAAACTGGACCAACGGGCTATCTATACAACAATACTCGAGGCAACAGGCAGCAGACATTGGCGGTGCGTTGCCTACCTACCTTTGAGGACTCTATTAATTTTTCGTTTGTAGCAATTGAAGTCATATTTCGGAGAAAATACCGAAGCTGGTAAGCCATTCCACAACTTACAGGTGCGTGGTAAAAACAATCGATCAAAACGAAGAAAAATAAACAGAAGTTAAAGACTAAAGAAAATTTGCAGAAGGAAGTACCTTGATGAACAAATCCCCTATAACGAAGCTCCACTTCAAATCGCCTTCGCCTTTCATGTCCGGTAGCTCGTATTTGCATAAAAGGTAACCTGTTTTTGGGCCGAACCTGTAAAAAAACATAAAAAAATATTCGGATTTTTAAGTATTGACACGCTGGCAAAGTGAAATACCTATAACCGCCTAAACAATGAATATGAAGCTGAATTTCCATTTCTGATTAGAGTTATGGTCTCTTTTTTTACTGGCCAGAGAATTTATCCTTTAACTAACCAATCGCCAATGCGCGCCTCGGCAGTAAAACCGACTCGTATGCCGTGGCGGCATACGGCATGACGTTAATTATGCCGTTATGTTTCACATCTGCAGAGTGTCCCGTACCAGTCAATTAAAAAAAAAATATCAAATGTTTGTACGCATTACTTTGTACGTATTTTGCTCACAGTGTCCAGTGCCCTTAGTCCCAGATTTGATAGTTTACGAAAACTTTTTTCGTTTACGTATTGTTCCACAAATTTTAGTAAAACGCCTCTATCGGAAACGTGGAGGAACTAAATTTGGCCGTTATCGGCGGTATAGATTGCCTCACTCTAATACGAAGAAAGTTTTCGAATACCTTTTAGCCCAGCAATGTATGGAACAAGATGAAAACGAAAAAGTTTTCGTAAACTATCAAATCTGGGACTAACGGTACAGAGGTCTTGCAATTTTGTGCCAGGTTTCAGATTTTATAAGTAGATAAGAGTTGAATGAAAGTTTTTTTTTTATAGAATATACATATCTTAGTTTCGCCCCCAACTCGCCTGATGGTAACCAAAAGCGTTGCAGAGGATGGGACATGTTCATCATCATCATTTCAGCCATAGGACGTCCACTGCTGGACATAGGCCTCCCCCATCCATCTCCAAAAGGGCCGGTTGGAAGCGACCTGCATCCAGCGATTGAAGATGCCTAGATTGTAGTTCTCAGGAAACAAGGAGGACGACAGGGAGTTCCATTCTAAGGCAGTACGTAAATGAATGAAGAGTCATCATCATCATCATCAGCCAGAAGACGTCCACTGCTGAACATAGGCCTTTAAACTCCACACTGAACGACAGCCTGCCTTTTGCATCCACTGGATGCCCGCGACTCTCACAATGTCGTCGGTCCATCTAGTGGGAGGCCTCCCTACGCTTCGTCTTCCGGTTCGTGGTCTCCACTCCAGAACCTTTCTTCCCCATCGGTTATCGGTTCTTCGAGCGATGTGGCCTGCCCATGGCCACTTCAACTTGCAAATTTTAACGTGACGAATGATGGAGCGTTGGTGTTTAATTTCAACTTACACAAAGTCAGTGTCTCCCTTGAGAAAACTGAGCCGTTGTAAGGGTGTGGCGGCTTGCACTGATACCACTTTCCGCAGGTCGGGGTAGTTGTCAACACGCGACTTGAAATACATGTTGTCTGCGTATTTTGAGTTGGGGATGTCCACCTGAAAAAGTTAACAAAAACTTTTTTTAATTAATATAATTATCTATATATACCTGTCGCATCCGGACACCATCACGGTTTAAAAAAAACGCAACGAGAAGCGCGTCAACGTCGCGTCAGTCGGCAACTAGCCGCAACTATACTTCGGTGCGCTTCCGACAGAGCCATAGTGTTATCACTCCACTCGGTGTTGGGCATTCACTACCCGACGACCGTAAAGTGATATCCAGGAACTGTCCTACCGTTTCGTGTCTACCTTGTGAATTCGTGATAAGCTCAACAGTGTTTCCTCATTTTCATCGCACGATTTCCCACCGTACGCCCACGAGGTGTCTGGTTATGATGATGATGATGGCCGACGAGCAGTCTTTCCGACATACCTATATAATAGTAGACAAACAAGCGACGGGCCGAGCTGATAAGCTGATGTTATAAGGAATAATCGCGCAGCTAGTAGTAACCAATGGCGAATCTATCACTTGGTCTATCTAATTTCAAATTACAAAGTTATTATTTTCAAAATTTTATACTAATTAAATTAAATTTTATATCTTTATTTGAGACATAATATTTAATTTTTAAATACTGGGAGAAGCCACTGGCTTCTGAAACAGTTTTTACATCAATTCGGAGCCAGTGGAGAAACACCCGCGCTTTGCTGCTAAAGTGGCGGAACATCACGTCAGCAGCCATTAAATGTCCACTGCTGGACAAAGGCCACCCGCTTATAAAGGGGTGTTGCCATAATCCCCACGATTGGCAGGTGGCTTAGGGATAGCAGTACGTTCACCGTGTACTAATAGGACGCTGCTGCCTATCCTCCGGTGGTTCTGGCCGCAGTTTTAGGACATACCCGGGGCCGAAGTGGCGGAACAACAAAACAAAATCCTCGGGTCACCGAAGACACTTCACTTCACCGAAGCCTGGTCCTGCGTCAGCGCACTGCTCGCCTTTTTGGAGGAGACTTTCATACAATTTCATCTTTCCGCAGGCGTTAACGCTAACAGAAAATGGGTCTTGTCTAACCCCCCTGGGCTGAATTAGCTGCAGCCGGACGCAAACCTGGCCAATGACTAACTAGTTGCGGAAAATGCCCGTTACTTTGCGTTTGCGCTTGACCGCCTCGCCTGTTTTTAAACGATGATGTGTCAACGATGGAGTACGCTTGCCTAGAAGAAACCGATTCGCTCGTGATTTGAAGACACCCAGGTTGTAACTATCGGGGAACCCTCGCCCAGGCTGCGCATTCTACAGACTAGTGCGGCCTGAGCGTTCCTATTGGCTTTCTCTAGTCTAGGTTAAGGCTGGATTTTACTATGCATTGATTCTGGTTGCATTGATTCGTGGTCACTTAAAAGTGTCTTGAGTGCGGAATCTATAGGAGGTAATCTCCTTTCGACACATAATCCCGAAAACGCAAAATGCTAAAGATTTTAAACGGTACGCGCTCAATGCCAAATTCTCATAATGTCAAATACGCGAAATGTATCTGTGTCAAATCATGGTATAAAAATATACTCCGCCAGGGTATAGCACTCCGAGAAAACGTGTCACGTGAGGAACAACCACTGATGTCATCAATGTCATGGATACACGTACACGTGCATTAGCAAGAGCAGAATAAGTAATTTACAACAAATTCGAGAGAGATGACAATACACCAAACAATGGCGGACACTGTATTACCAATAGCGTGAAATTATAACTCCCCAATCTCCGTATATTGCCTGTGGGAATCCAATAAATCAATGTGGTTTTGATATAATTAATATAAATTCGTGCTTAAATTGAATTTCTTTGCTTGAGCGGACAAAACAAATGACAAATGAAATGCTTTTAGTATTTTATTTAATAGGTTATTAGCGAATTTGTTTCCCAATATCTGTGTTTGTTGCAATAAAGTGGCAACTGGACAGTGACGTAATTGAGTGTCAACTCCCAGAGCGCTAGACCTTGTTTACTTGGATCATGTACCAAATATCTTGCCTCTTCTAATCTCTATTACCTGCTATCTCTTTCTACTCACCTTAAAGTTGATATCGCTGTACTTGTCATTCATTTCCGACTTGGCATGCACAGTAGCGGTGATCTTGCCAGTGATATGCGCCGACAGCTGGTACGTCGTATCTGATTGCTCGTACTTTATATTGATGTTTATTGTGTCGCCTTGCCCTTTGGGGATCAGTGTTAATGACATCTAAAAAGAGGAAAATAGTTTTATCATGGAAACTGACGTGGTTTTCACACATTTTATTTGTAAAGTTATATGGTTATTTACGGGATATTTACCGTGGTAAGGTTGTGGAATGAGCTCCCTATATTTCGGCGCAGTTACATGCACCATGTTCAAGAAAATCAAAATACTATAAGCAGTGATACAGTGAGTGTGTTTTGACTTAGGTTCGAGTTCGAGTTCGAGTGATAACCGTAGCAAAAGACTAAGAATGAGGGTAGATCGTTACGTCTGCACCTAACTTTTTAACTGTTTGACCAACCACCCGCATTCTTTAGTCTTCCCGTGAACATGGTGCATGTAACTGCGCCGAAATATCGGGAGCTCATTCCACAACCTTACCATGGTAAATATCCCGTGAATAATCATATAACTTTAGTGAATAACAGTGATAGTTTAAAACAGTATTTTATTTATATTACTCGTGAATTACTCACGTAAGAAAAGACCGACTAATGCGGTTGAAACTATAGTCGGAGTAACAGGCTTAATCTTACGTGAATAATTCCCGTGTAATATAAATAAAATGTGGAAAATTGTTGCTTTGGGTTAAGTATTTTTTTTTAACTTAATAGTAGGCTTGCGTTTGGCCGCCAACTCGCCTGAAGTTAAGCGATGATGCGGTCTACGATGGAGCACGCTTGCCTGAAAGCGATTCACTCTTGATTTGTAGACACCCAGATTGTAACTCACGGGGACTAATCATACTAAGTAATATTATAAATGCGAAAAGTTGTTTGTTTGTTCCTCTTTCACGCAGCAACAGAGCAAAGGATCGATCAGATTTTTTGCATGGGTATATTTCAAGGGCCGGAGAGTGACATTGGCTCTTTTCATTTTTATCATCATCACCATTTTTCATCACTACGCGGATGAAACGGAAACGGGAAAATTTTATTACATTGTTTTAAATGTTTATCGGGACTTATCACGTATTATTTTATTTCGGTAAAAATAGGTACCTTTCGCTCGACGTTTCGACCATGTTACAACGGTCGTGGTCGTGGTCTATTACATTGCTAGTTAGTTATTTATTTAGCTTGTAACTAAGTGAAGCCAATAAAAGCGTGTTTAATAAACCTCTGTTGTCTCACCGTCAGTGGTTGTCGATTCAAGACCTTTCCGCTGATGCTGTATTCTGTAGCATCGGTAACAAGGGAACCTCTTATATTGTCCCCTTCGAACTCTGTTATTATCTTCATTGCTCTGAAATACATTAAACGCTTATATTATAATCAAAAATCCCGAAAAGCCTCAAGACCAAGGTGTACAACCAATGTGTCCTGCCTATCCTCATATATGGTGCTGCAACATGGACCCTCACTAAAGAGACCACGCACATGATCCAAGTGGCACAAAGGGCGATGAAACGGGCCAGGTTAGGCATCTCTCTTCTACAATCATCATCATCAGCCAGAACTCCTGCTGAACATAGCCCTCCCCCTTTAACCTCCACACTGAACGACAGCCTGCCTTTTGCATCCACTGGATGCTCGCGAATCTCACAATGTCGTCCGTCCAACTAGTGGGAGGCCTACCTATGCTACGTCTTCCGGTTCGTGGTCTACATTCAAGAACCTTTCTTCCCCATCGGTTTTTGGTTCTTCGAGCGATGTGGCCTGCCCATTGCCACTTCAACTTGCAAATTTTAACAGCTATGTCGGTGACTCTGGTTCTTTGGCGAATATCCACGTTCCGGAAACTATCGCGCAAAGAAACTCCGAGCATAGCTCTCTCCATTGCCCGCTGTGTGACTCTGAGTTTTTCCAAAAGGCCAACAGTTAAGGACCACGTCTCAGTACCATATGTCATCACTGGCAACATATACTGGTCTCTGGTGCCTCAAGACCCTCGTCTTGAGGCACTGTGGTATCTTGGAGGAGAAGATATCACGCAATTTCCCGAACGCTGCCCATCCGAGTTGGATTCTTCGGGCGACCTCTTTGCCTAAGTTGGACTTACCTAACTGAACAATCTGTCCAAGATAGGTGTAATGGTCAACAACTTCGAGAGTATCACTAAAGTTATATGATTACTCACGGGATATTTACCATGGTAAGGTTGTGGAATGAGCTCCCGATATTTCGGCGCACCTACATGCACCATGTTCACGAGAAGACTGAAGAATGCGGGTGGTTGGTCGAACAGTTAAAAAGTTAGGTGCAGACATAACGATCTACCCTCTTTCTTAGTCTTAAAATAACTTTAACTTAATTAACTTTAGTGAACAACCATGATAGTTTAAAACAGTGTTTTCGAGAGTATCGTTATGAATATGACTTACCTATATCCATCATGAGGTGAACTCAGAGCGACGCTAATAGACTCAGCTCTTCTGTCTGCCTTGATCGAATAGTAAAATTCTTCAGCGTTAAAGTCAACGTTGAGACTCTTCTGGTTATCTTCTTCGCTGTACTGGAAGGCGAGGGTCGAGGACGGCAGTACGGGCGGAAGTGAGCCGCGGGAGTTGAACCGGATGTAGTGGGACGGGGGAGGTCGCCAAGTCACATCCGCGAAGAGCTAAAAAAAATGTGCTAAAGTTAGATAGAGAAAAACTCAGAGTCACACAGCGGGCAATGGAGAGAGCTATGCTCGGAGTTTCTTTGCGCGATAAAATCCGAAACGTGAATATTCGCCAAAGAACCAGAGTCACCGACATAGCTGTTAAAATTTGCAAGTTGAAGTGACAATGGGCAGGCCACATCGCTCGAAGAACCGATAACCGATGGGGAAGAAAGGTTCTTGAGTGGAGACCACGAACCGAAAGACGCAGCGTAGGGAGGCCTCCCGCTAAATGGACTGACGACATTGTGAGAGTCGCGGGCATCCAGTGGATGCAAAAGGCAGGCTGTCGTTCAGTGTGGAGGTTAAAGGAGGAAGCCTATGTTCAGCAGTGGACGTCTTCTGGCTGATGATGATGATGATGATGAAAGTTAGATATGGAAATAGCTATATTTGATACCAGCTGCGCCCCGCGGTTTCACCCGCGTAGTGATGAAAAATGGCGATGACGATGATGATGAAAGTAGCCTATGTCACTCTCTGGCTCTTGAACTATACCCCTGTTAAAAAAATTAGGTCGATCTGTTGTTCCGTTGCAGCGTGAAAGAGGAACAAACATCCATACATTTATACATACAAACTTTAGCGTTTATAATATTAGTAGGATTTTTAGTGTTTCGTACCTCAAAAGGAAAAAAAAACGGAATCCTTATAGAATATAGAAAACGGTCATTGACACTCGACAAAATGTATGGAACAGCTGATATTTTTTTGGCGATTTCAGTGTTGGTCCCATACTAAAAGTGGTTCATAATGATGAGTACAATTACCTTCTTTTGGCTTCGAGAGTGTTCCCCTTAAACCCCGTATAGATAGATTATAAGATCGGTTTACACTCACGATGATGTTTTTATCGATCGAGACGATCGACCGGTTTCGGAGCCATTAGAGCCCCTTCCTCAGGGAATACGCGCTTTTGAATTTTTTTGAAGTTTTTTTAATGGTTGACAGGCTAGGCGTTTGACCACAGCTCACCTAATGCTTAGTGACGGTGTGGCCGAAGATGGCAAACACTATTAAAAACCAGACTAGCACTTGACACTTACATAGTTGTTCTGGTTGCCTTGCTGTATCTGTATGCCTCCGCCGACGGAATTCTCAAAGTCCGAGAAGTCTTTCTTAAACTGCATCTTGATGAAATAATCTTCTAAATACGCCGAAGTCATGTTCAAACTTCCAGACGTTTCTACGAACGGGTCGTCTAGCTGTGGACAGAAATAAATAATACTTAATAAAAATTAAAATAAACTCTCACTTAACCCTGTTGTAAGCCATACGTAATAGCTTGCAAGTACAAGTAGCAAATACCTGCTACGCATTGTTTGCAACGAGCTACACACTTTTTGCTTTGTGAAAGTGGCAGCGGAAGTGCTTAGTAGCACACGCGCTGGTTCTTGCAGAAGTGAAGCTTCATTCTCAGCCCTACTCGCGCATCCCAACTAACGTGGTTAGTTGAACGCTTACTTGTACTCGCAAGCTACTTCGTATAGTCCGCAAAGGGCATGACAACGCCGTGAGATTTCGATGTCTGTATTTATGTTGTTGCCTTTATAGTCTTGCCCTATAGGATCGGGTAATGCTCAGATCAAACAAACAATGGGGATATGGTAAGGTGGCGTGGCGGGTGTGAAAGCATCAGGCCTAAATCCGGCTTGATTCTTTTAGTCGAACTTACTCTGCAGACGGCCTTGTCGGCATTTTTTGCATGTGCTGCTGAACTGCTAAGAGTTTGCGTGAAAAATTTGTAAGTTATTTGTGTACTTTGAAATTTTTTTCGATAAGTGTTTTAGCGATACAGAAGCGGTATAGTGTAAAAGTGGGAGAAACACAAAAATTATTGACGATAATTGTACTACGGCATATCTCCCTTGTCAGTTTAATCTCATATGAGCGACAATTCCAATACTCATCATCATCATCATCAGCCAGAAGACGTCCACTGCTGAACATAGGCCTCCCCCTTTAACCTCCACACTGAACGACAGCCTGCCTTTTGCATCCACTGGATGCCAGCGACTCTCACTATGTCGTCGGTCCATCAAGTGGGAGGCCTACCTACGCTGCGTCTTCCGGTTCGTGGTCTCCACTCAAGAACCTTTTTTCCCCATCGGTTATCGGTTCTTCGAGCGATGTGGCCTGACCATTGTTACTTCAACTTGCAGATTTTAACAGCTATGTCGGTGACTGGTTCTTTGCCGGATATCCACGAATTCCAACAACTGCCAAAGATAAAAAGCTAGTTTTTTTTACCTCAAGACTGGCTAGTGCAGTGATAGTGAACGCCGGCATTCCAATATCAGCGGACATTTTCCACAACGCGTCTTCCAATCGTGCCGAGACCCTCGCCTCTAACGCCGGCAGCACTGCCAGCGGCGTGGCAATGCCAACGTTGCCAACGTAAGATTGGTAAGTATCATCTTCGCCGGCATCGTACTCCCAGAAGATTTTCGATGATATCTGTAAAAGTGAACTTAGTAATGAAGGTTTATTTTTAAATAATATGCTTCCTTTTGACCACCATCACGCCTGATGTTAAGCGATGATGCGGTCTACGATGGAGCACGCTTGCCTAGAAGAAACCGATTCACTCGTGATTTGAAGACACCCAGATTGTAATCATTGGGGAACACCCACTCAGGCAGCGTATTTTTTTGTGAATTTAACGTTTCCCTGGCTGTAAACTTCCTGAGACCTTCGACAAGTAAGACTGTAATTATTCTAAAATGACACAGTGTTTGCGCAAATCGTTGGTAGTTCTTTACATTATCGTGTACAGTTATTTAACAGTGACGCACTATATTACTTACATTTGTCAATAAACATTTGAAACAGCAAAAATTCGTTTATTGAAAAATGTAAGTAATAATGTGCGTTAAAGATAAATGCCTTTACATGATTTTGCAAAGAATAATAATCATTATGCGCAAACATCATGATCGTTTACAATAATTACTCGGCCTAGCTAATAGGACAAGAAAACTGTTTGAAATTTGAATTTCCTTCCATAGGTGAAACGTACCACCTTAAGAACATTATTTTTATTATTATGACCATAATAAATGTGAAAAACTATTTATTCCATTTTTGTGGTCATGTTTAAAATATTTTGAAATATTAACTTTGCAAAACGACCGAAGCACATTTTTCAAAAGTAGACTTATTTTATTAAAAAAATAACACATGTGCTGTGCGAGTGAAATGGCGGCGAGCATTATCGTCACTAATTCTTGCAGTCTTATGCTGCTGAAGGTAAATAAATAATTTTCAACCTTACCTCATGCCAATAAGTGCCGTTATAGAGCAGCACGAGAAGGGTGATGTTGAACGACTGTCCGGGCGCTATATCGACTGTGTACACAGATTTCAGTTCTCTCACAGCTGGGAATGGCGTCACGAGGTTTAGTGTATTCCGCATTGTTGCATATGTCTGGAAAATAAATAAAATAATATAATTTCTTACTACTGCAGGCCTAGCACGGGCCGTGGACTAATTGTCTTTCCACCGTTTTTATCCCGCGAGAAAAACACAAACGTATCCATATTCTAGCTTTGTCGTGTCTAGGCGTGGATAAAAACGGTGGAAAGACAATTTATCCACAACCCATGCTAGGCCTGCAGGGCATGAGTCTTTTTTTTAATAATAAAAAGTTTATTAGTTCAATATAACTTAGTGATTAAATACATACACCGAATCAACAGAGGATGCTGAAGTAGGTAACAAAATTAACCCTTAGGTACTACTAACAGTGTTTCATCGGTGTGCACTGAAACCCACACTTTATAAACTAAACTAGCGCCCCGGCTTCGCACGGGTGTAATTTACGTGCGAAGCCGGGGCGGGTCACTACTTATATAATATACGCACCCCGGCTTCGCACGGGTGTAAGTTTTATTTTTTTAAACCTTGGGTTACATTATTGGAGTTTTAGTAAGGATCCCTATTTTTTTTTAAATATATTATAGCCTATGTCACCCGGGAATAGTGTAGCTTCACAACAGTGAAATAATTTTTCAAATCGGTTCAGTAGTTTCGGAGCCTATTCAATGCAAACAAACAAACAATCAAATCTTTCTTTATTATATTAGCATAGATATAGATAAACCTTCCGTGAAAAATTTATCTAAATCTACATACACCATGCTGGCCCAGTGCATGTTGGTGAATATCGTATGTCTTTGAACTTTGTAGGTTCTTGGACATACCCTTTTCCTCACGATGTTTTCCTTCGCCGTTTCTGAACTATGGCATCAAAAACTGCATAATTGTGACCAAGGAAGATACACTAGGAGGATAGACAATAGCGGAATAGAATAAAGAAAAGCGCCATCTACTGGTATGGGTTGCGCTGAAATGTTGCGAAACTTGACTGCGATACTAGCGCTACGGTAATTTGTAGAACCCTTTCGTACGCTATCTGACTGCAGCGCTTACGGAAGTTCGAGACAACCTATAACACGCTCAAATTACGGTGCCATCTAAGTTTATACAGTTTTTAGGCAAATTTCCGAGCTACGCTCTAAAGTTCCGCTATTGTCTTTCCTCTTAGTCTATCTTCCTTGATATCTATATATATAAAAGCGAAATTCATCTACTCATTCACTCATTAAACACGAAATCTTGAAAACCACTTGACCTACGAAGCTGAAATTTGGCAGGCATATTCCTTATGGGGTGTAGAGGTCCGCTAAGAAAGGATTTTACGAAAGGGCCGAATTAAGGATGACAAAAGGGGGTTGAAAGTTTATATGAAAGTCTACGCGTACGAAGTCGCGGGCAACAGCTACTAACCTATATAGGTACTAATATAAGTTATTAAAAAGTTATATTTAAAGTCGCTCAGCGAGCTATTGGGCGAGCTATGCTTGGCATTTCTTTGAGAGAGAATCAGAAATGAGATTATCCGACAAAGAACTAAAGTAACCGAAATAGCTCAAAGGATCAGCAAGCTGAAGTGGCAATGGGCCGGCCATATCTGTAGAAGAACTGACAACCACTAGGGTAGAGTTCTAGAGTGGAGACCGCGTATCGGCAAACGTAGAGTAGGACGCCCTGTAGCCAGGTGGAGTGACGACCTGCGGAAGGCGGCTGGTGGCAAGTGGATGCGAAAAGCAGAAGATACTGCCTTGTGGCGTACTTTAGGAGAGGCCTACGTTCAGCAGTGGACTAACATCAAATAGGCTGATGATGATGATGATAAGTCATTAATAGCTTTATTATTAGTTATTCATTTTATTATTATTACATTAGTCATGATTTGATAGCCCGTTGGTCCAGTTGGCAGTGAACCAGCCTTCTGAGCTTGGGGGCGTGGGTTCGATTCCCACCTAGGACAAACATTTATGTGATGAACATTTGTATTTGTTCTATATCTGGTTGTTAATATCTATTTAAGTATGTATTTAAAACTATATATTGACGTATATCAGTCTCTGGCAGCCATATCACAAGCTTTGCTTAGTTTGGGGTCAGATGAAAGTGAGTGCAAAAATGTCACGAAAAAAAAAAATGGTGCAGGGCCGAGGATCGAACCGGGTGCCGTTATATTGTATAGCACACATGCTACCGCTCACCATAGCAAAAGTCTATTGGATCTTATACTTATACCATACTTATACTATACCTTAGTAAAGAGTTTCTATCTATCTATCTTAGTATATATCTGAGATAGTAAATAACTTCTTACCTCTAGTATGAAGACGTCGGTCAATACTATAGGAGGCGAATCAGGCAAATGTAAAGTTGCGTTTGCTTCTATTATATCTTCTTCATATGGACCGACAAACTGAAAATTAATATAGACATCTTTACAAAAGCTTTTTCAATTAGTACATTTTTAATTTATAACTTTTTAACTGTTCGACCAACCACCCGCATTCTTCAGTCTTCCCGTGAACATGGTGCATGTAACTGCGCCGAAATATCGGGAGCTCATTCCACAACCTTGCCACGGTAAATATCCCGTAAATAATCACATAACTTTAGTGAACAACCGTGATAGTTTAAAACAGTATTTTAAATTTATTTCTGCTGTACCACACACATTTACATAGGTTTAGGCGTTTAGAAGTTCACTTATGATGGAATAAAAAAATTACTCGCTAACAAGAATTTTAAATAAAACCGGCCAAGTGCGAGGCGGGCTCGCGCACTAAGGGTTCCGTACCACTACAAAATTCAATTACGATATTACCAGTTATTACTTAGTATTGAACAGAAACTTGTCACCGACTCGCACTTGGCCATTATTTATTATTTCTTGTTATACTTTAGATTGTGGAAATTTACATGCTTCTTAAACATTTTGTTTATATAACACGGAACTTACTCACGTATGAATAAGCTGTTTTTTTTAAATTATAAATAAGAGGCTTGCGTTTGACCACCATCACGCCTGATGTTAAGCGATGATGCGGTCTACGTTGGAGCACGCGCGGCTCCGTCTCGCTTGGCAAAGCTTTCTTTGCTTTAACCGGAATTTAAATAAAATTATACCGAATTTGTACGGGAATTACTCACGTATGATTATGCATCATACGTGAGTAATTCCCGTGACATATAAATGAGTATTTACCTTCATAACCCTCGCGTCGAAGGCTATTGTAGGGTAATACAGCGTATCTATGACAACTTTGGCGCTCGTGTCGAAATTGTCCAATAACATATCGTGTTTGTTTGGCTTAGTGTGATTGCGCATGTCATTTATCACGTCTAAGAGGCCTTTACCGTTGTCTAGCAGCTGGATGGCTATACCGAACTGTGGACAAACGAACTTAATTAATAAAAATTACACAAAGAATACACCCGGGTATGTCCTAAAACTGCGACCAGAACCACCGGAGGATAGGCAGCAGTGTCCTATTAGTACACGGTGAACCTCAGAGCAAATAAAAATACAGAGGGACTACCGCGAACACGAAAAGTGAAGCCACTTTTTGAAACATGTGTGCGTAATCGAAGTTCCTGTCGGGTAATTCATCAAAATAAGTGATAATTATAAGTACTTAAGTGTGGAAATATTCCATCCTTCTTCTTATTTACTTTTGTGTTGTTTTTACAGTTCTTAACACTGCAAGAAGTCATTATTTCTTTTTAAAACGGATGTTTTCAGTATGACGTTCTGACAAGAAATTCACGTAGTTTTGAATGCGTATGTGTGCGTGAGTCGTGTATTTATTGGGAATTCACGTAGTTTTGGAAGCTATTTTGGCTTCATTATGGCAGTGCGCCGTAGGGACTCTGTATTTTTATTTGCTCTGAGACGGTTAACGTACTGCGATCCCCAAGCCGCCTGCCTAGCGTGGGGATTATGTCAACACCTTTCTCTAAGAGGGAGGCCTTGTTCAGCAGTGGACATTTAATGGTTGATGATGTGTGTGTATGTATACAAAGAATAATCAAGATCGGACTGCTCAGTAACAAGTTAAACGTTAAAAAACAAACTTTTTGTATTCTTCTCAACAAACCCTTTCATTGGATACCTATATCATCACAGAAAAGATTTTTTTTTAAATTAGAACGGCTGTCAAAGCATTTTTATAAAAAATTTGTTGTGGCCAGTTGCATCCATATTTAAACGAAACTTCAGTCATTCGAATCAGTTAGCAACTGTGATGCGGAGTTCGACGCGTTGATCTAAATAAGAACGTTCAATCAAGGTTCACTCATAATGCCCGGTAACAGATTTTCCTTCTCATTTCCGTTCTGTTTACTTCTCTTTTCTGTGGATATCATGATGGTAGATAAGAAAATCTTGTTTGCCATCTTGAAGCATCCGCCATATTGATTTAGGGTAATTTAATTTTTCGTTGTCTTTTATTTATGTTACATACTAACTAACAGGGCAAGTGAATAAAAGCTCATAAAAAAGTGTCGCCTAAAGAACCTCCTAATTCTTTTCGTCGGTAAAAAAAAGGTTGTTCAGCAGTGGACGTCTTCTGGCTGATGATGATGACCACCTGCTCAGTATTCCTTTCTGCGTAACCCTAAATAGGTCTGTGATGTTTACCTTATGTTTAGATACTCGCATGGACAGTTCAGTGTCCAGTCCGTTTCCATACACATTCTTCAGTACTAAACCATTTTCTTCGAATCCTTCCAGTGGGGTGTAAAGTTTGTACAGGTACACGAAGTTGATGGGTGACCGCCACTGCCATATGCCAGTGAAACCAAAGTCCATGGTACTCCACCCAACGCGGAAATCAAGCTAAAAAAAATTATGTTTTTAGTATTTTTTTATGCTCAAATAGCAGCTTTGTGTGTGTAATAGTACATTGTTACCCCAGGGGTGAAAGTAACTTATTTAGTCCCGAGACGGGGTTTGGCACCCGAGCGTAGCGAGGGCGCTAATAGTACGAGGGACTAAATAAGTCTTTAACCCCGAGGGATACACTGTTTTTTTTAATTACGAATAGAAGGAAACTAAAAATAAAAACATAAAAATAAAATGAATAATGAAAATATGAGTGAATTTTCTATACTTAATACCTAATATACTAAGTAATAATATTATAATGAGGAAAGATTTGTATGTAAGTATGTTTGTAACGAATTGGCTCAAAAAGTACTGGACTGATTTTAAAAAGACTTTCACCATTTGAATGCTACATTATCACAGATTAATATAGGCTATTTTAATAGGCTATATAACTATACCCGTGCAGAGCCGGGGCGGACCGCTAGTATTTATTAAATTGTCGTACGATTTTAAGTATCTTTCTTTTGATTTAGGTGATAGGTTTTCCACTACTGCTTTAGCCTCTTCTCTTATGAAATCTGGCGTAAAATTTATATCGGAATCAGATGAACTCATTGTGTTAATACAAATCTGCTATACGGAAGTATAAACAAAACTCTACAATGAATATATTACTTTCGCTCCTCAGGCAACTTCAGACCTACTTTCCGAGTATGAGTAATGAAAAATATTATAATTATTTACCTCTTCCGGACCCCTTTTGGCCGTCAACAATGCCCGGTTCAAGTACTGTACAGGCAGAGCCACGTGACCAAAGATGTGGAAGTCTTGCATCGACGTCAGCTTTAGAAGAAATTCAATACCTGAAAAGTTGTATTTTCTTTAAGTAATAAAAAATAATAATAAAAATTTATTTGCCACTATTAATATATATTAATAAAGTCTAAGAGCGATGGTGGCGGAGCGGTAGCATGTGCGCTTCACAATCTGTCGGCACCCGGTTCGATCCTCGATACCAATGACTTCTTTGGTATCCTAAATAAATTATGTGTAGTTTCGATGTCATCCCTCAAAAACGGTGAAGGAATAACATCGTGATGAAACCAATGTCTAAGAACCTCACAAGTTCAAAGACATGACATTCACCAACATGCACTGAGCCAGCATGGTGGATTAAGCCCATTCTCTCACTCTGAGAGAAGGGCTCAGTCCCAGCAGTGGGAACATGATACGCTGAAATGATGATGATAGAGTACTTTTTTGTTAAGAAGTAATAATATAACCAAAACAAATTAACTCTGTTTGAAAAAGGTAGCCTCTGACACTGCGGAGAAAATCCCTCTCGGTTGAATCTAACTACATTTCTCACTTCAGAATCTATCAAGCGGTGCCTTAATGACTTGACAACTTTCGAGGGGATCCCACAAAAATTTCATTGAGAAAAAAATTTAGACAGATGGAGGCCTATACTCGGTGAGAGGTCTTTAATAAACAAGAAAAACTAAACTTTCAGCTCCATTTGGCTTTGGGAGCTGTATTGTGTAGCGAGACAAGGGCTTCGCGCCGTAGCTGAATAGCGACTGGTCGTGCCGCGGCACTATACGGCAACGATGCCTCGCACGCGCGCGCGTCTAACGGTAAATCGAGATAGTAGGAGCGCGCGCGCGGCGATGCTCGTGTGTAATATAAATATTATTTTGATTGGTGTAATGAATGTATGAAATGTAATGTATGTGAGTTATGTGTGTTTAAGTGTAATTCTATACTTAACTAGATATGAAATAAAATATAATAAATGATTTGAAGAGTGTAAATAGATAGATAGAATAAACTAATAAAATATATGATAGGTTACCTACATCACTCCCTTCCAGAGACCGACTTAGGGCGTATAATAATCGGGAAAGTGGACTCTTCTCCCCGATCGTGTAACTCTCACTGGAGGGGTCTGTGGTGTTGGCTGTGGAGGGTCTGGAGGTGGTACGTCGCGTCGCAGTGAAGGTGTGTCGGCGGACAGTATATAGGCTGGTTTAAGGCGATCTATGCTTACCGTCACGTCTTTGTTCCTGACGCGAACCTTAAAAGTTTTTGCACTTCGCTTGAGCACTTCGTATGGGCCAGTGTACGCTGGCTGGAGTGAGCCACGTAGCACTTCTTCCCTCAGGAATACGTGACTACATGTGGCGAGCTCTTTAAATACGAAGGCTTTGGGCTTAGTGTGGTGCTGGGGTGGGACTGGACGTATGTTCTCGGCAAAAGATTTCATACGAGCTGTGAAATCGGTGATGTCGGTGGTATAATGGGCAACATCGTGGCCGAAAAATTCGCCAGGCAGACGTAGCGGCTCACCGTACACCAGCTCAGCTGATGATGTCTGGAGGTCTTCTTTGAAGGCACTCCTTATGCCGAGAAGCACGAGTGGAAGTGACTCGATCCAGTTAGCGTCAGCGTGGCAGGTAATTGCTGCCTTCAGCTGCCGGTGGAAACGTTCGACTAAGCCATTACACTGGGGATGGTAGCTCGTGGTCCTACGGTGATCGAAACCGATGGACTTGGACAGCTGTTGAAACAGTGCCGACTGGAATTGTCCGCCTCGATCGGTTACGATCTCGGTAGGACAACCGTATCGGGCCACCCAGCAAGAAATAAACGCTTTGGCCACTGTTTCGGCTGTGATATCGGCAATAGGCACAACTTCCGGCCATCGCGTAAAGCGATCGACGGCTGTGAGGCAGTACCGATAATCACCAGCGGGTGGTAACGGGCCGATCAAGTCTAAATGGACACATTTGAAACGCGCTGAAGGTACATCGTGCGTACCTAAAGGTGAGGCAACGTGTCTTGTAACCTTCGAGCGCTGGCAAGTCAAACATGCTTTAGCCCATTCTCGGCAGTTTTTACGCATCAGTGGCCAAACGAAGCGTTGTGCAACGAGCTTGGCCGTGGCGTTGGCACCGGGGTGGCTGAGTGAGTGAAGGCAGTTAAATACCTGTTGACGCAGTTGTTGCGGGACGAAAGGCCTGGGTGTCGGTGTACTGACGTCGCAGTACAATACTGCACGACTCCCGGGTACGCTCGTCTTTGTTAGGCGAAGTGAGGTATCGCCTTTGAGGTGATCTGCGAGATCTTGATCAGTGGCTTGGAGCTCAGCCATCACTTCTAGATCGACTGGCATCTGCAGTTCATCAACGCGCGACAGTGTATCGGCAACCAAGTTGTCCTTGCCGGCTATGAAAACGATGTCGGTGGTGAACTGCGAGATGAAGTCGAGGTGTCTATACTGACGAGGCGAGCAGTTACTTTTCCGCTCGTGGAAAGCGTAACACAGCGGCTTGTGGTCAGTATAGATCGTGAAGTGAGTGGCTTCTAGCATGTGCCGAAAGTATTTAATGCTCTCGTAAATGGCAAGGAGCTCGCGGTCGTACGGAGAGTACTTTGTTTGCGAGGGACTCAGCTTGCGAGAGAAAAATGCTAGCGGCTGCCAGTCTCCATCCTTCTGCTGTTGTAGGACCCCACCTATCGCCGTATCAGAGGCGTCAGTGACCAGTCCTAGCTTAGCCTGACTGTCAGGATGAGCCAGAAGAGCTGCGTTGCATAGGCTCTTCTTGCAGTCCTCGAACGCTTGTAATGAATCGCCCTGTATAACGACTGGATGGGAAGCTTTAACCGAACCGGTGAGCAAAGCATTCAGAGGAGCTTGGATCTGAGCGGCGTTAGGCAAAAATCGCCTATAAAAATTTACCATCCCCAAAAATCGTCGGAGTTCTCGGACGGTTTTTGGTGGGGGAAAATTGGAGATTGCCTCTACCTTGCTTTCCAGTGGTTTGGTGCCCTTTTCAGAGATATGATACCCGAGAAATGTTACCTCAGACGCACCGAAGACACACTTGGCGGTGTTGATAAGTACGCCGTAGTTTTTCATACGGGTAAAAAGTTGGCGCAGGTGGTCTTCGTGGTCACGTGACGTTTCACTATAGACTAAAAAATCGTCAAGATAGGGATAACAGAAGTCGAGTCCACGCGTCATTTCGTCTACAAATCTCTGAAAAGTTTGTCCTGCGTTCCTAAGTCCAAAAGTCATAAAAGGAAATTCGTACAAACCGAAGGGTGTGGTGATCGCGGTCTTGGGTATGTCCTGTCCCTCAACCGGTAATTGATTATAGGCCTTAACTAAATCAATAACCGAAAAAAACTTACAACCGGACAAACTGTGTGAAAAATCTTGTATATGTTTTATCGGGTACTGATCGGGTATTGTTCTCGCGTTGAGTTGCCTATAATCTCCACATGGACGCCACCCATTATCTTTTTTTGAAACAAGATGGAGAGGAGATGCCCACGGACTGTCAGACGGTCGTGCCGTCCCGTTATTCAACATGGCTTCGAATTCTTGTTTTGCGATTTTTAATTTATCGGGAGCGAGTCGGCGTGGAGAGGATGATACAGGTGGGCCTGGTGTAGTGCGAATGTGGTGTGTAGTGTGGTGTTTGATAACAGCCGGAGTACCAGCGGGGCGTGTTATCTCCGGATATTCAGCTAAAATTTTGTGATACCTGCTGTCACCACCAGTCGCTACTTTCACACTTGAAACAAGCTTATTACTAATATATATACACGCTACAGTGCTGACATTAGTGAGGCTATCGACAAGTTTTTGTTGGCTGACGTCGACGATGAGGCGGTAATGTGAAAGAAAATCCACGCCTATGATAGCTTTCGTGACGTCAGCAACAACAAAGCGCCACGGAAAATTACGGCGTAGGCCTAAATTCAAATTTAATTCGATGTAGCCATACGTGTCGATAGCCGAGCCATTGGCAGCACTGAGCTGATACGCAGTTTTTGCGCGGCGATCACGAAGCGCGGAAACAGGGTAAACACAAATGTCACTACCAGTGTCTATAAGTATATCCATGTTGGTAACGCGGTCCGTGATGAACAGGCGACCCGTTGAGCTGCGGCGGTCATCTGTCGCCATCACTGACCGCCCGTCGCGTTTTCCGTCGCCTTAAAATCACAGGGTTTCACGCACCTGTGCGCCTTGGCCCCGTGCTTACTGTGGTACCAACAGACTGGGTACCTTCTGTAGTTAGATTGCGACCGGTGAGACGCGGATCGGTCGCGTTGGCCTCTGCCTCGTTCTTGAGATCGCGGTCGGTGCTGCGACTGAGATGTTAATGCGCTCACCTGTCGCGTGAGTTCGGCTACCTGTCGCGCTAACTCCTCGATCGGCGAAGCTGATGCTGCTGGTACCGAAGTGGTCGCGACCTGGTGCGCCGGCGTCGCGATGTCGTGGACGCGGTCGGCAAGGTCAGCGAGTGCATCCAGTGTCAACGTAGACTGTGACGCGATGATCGGCTGCATCGACGGAGGTAGCCGGCTGGTCCAGATCGTCTGCAGGAACTCCGCTGGAATTTCTGGGCCAGCGAGGTGTTGCAGGTGGCGCAGGAATTGTGACGGCTTGCGGGTTCCGAGTTGTTCGTGAGTGAGCAGCTGTTTAACTTTATTCTCGCGCGACGCCGACAGCCTCTTGAGGAGCTCGTCCTTCAATCGCTTGTAGTTCGGAGGACCAGTAAGGATGTCCTCGATCTCGGCGGCGTATTGGCGATCAAGCGTGGCCAAAATGTGATAAAATTTGGCCGTCTCGTCCGTCACTCTCGCGATGGCAAACTGTCCCTCCACTTGCGCGAACCAGATGGCAGGTTTTTCTGGCCAAAATGGGGGAATTTTAACATGAAACGGCGGTGGCGGCGTACTCGGCGTTATAGGTACGACGGGAGACGCCATCTTTAGTTTACGGCGTGGTCGCGTATCGACATTAACTCGCGTATCCTCCGTGTTGGATTCACTCGATGCTGTCTGTGCTGTCTGTTCAGCTCCTGTATTTCGTTCAGCCATCACGTCGGGGTCACCAGTTTGAGGGCTGTATTGTGTAGCGAGACAAGGGCTTCGCGCCGTAGCTGAATAGCGACTGGTCGTGCCGCGGCACTATACGGCAACGATGCCTCGCACGCGCGCGCGTCTAACGGTAAATCGAGATAGTAGGAGCGCGCGCGCGGCGATGCTCGTGTGTAATATAAATATTATTTTGATTGGTGTAATGAATGTATGAAATGTAATGTATGTGAGTTATGTGTGTTTAAGTGTAATTCTATACTTAACTAGATATGAAATAAAATATAATAAATGATTTGAAGAGTGTAAATAGATAGATAGAATAAACTAATAAAATATATGATAGGTTACCTACATTGGCCCCCTTAATTCGTCCCTTTCGCATAATCCTTTCTTAGCTGACCTTTACACCCCACAGGGAACTTGCAAAATGTCAGCTTCGTAGGTCAAGTAGTTTTCGAGATTTCATGATAAGTGAGTGAATGAGTGAGTAGATGAATTTCGCTTTTATATAATTATATAGAACCCTAGCTGCGCCCCGCGGTTACACCCGCGTAGTGATGATGATGATGATGAAAAGTAGCCAATGTCATTCTCTGGCTCTTGAACTATACCCATGCAAAAAATCAGGTTGATCCGTAGTTCTGTTGCAGCGTGAAAGAGGAACAAACATCCATACATCTATACATCCATACATACAAACTTTCGCGTTTATAATATTAGTAGGATAGGATAGATATATGTTCGGGCGCTTACTAATTTAAAAGTCTGTTATGTTCAGTCAATCTTTAGCTTAGTCATCGTCCACGTATCACTTACGTACAGCGCAATCGGTTTTGTAAATAGATAATTATTGTAAAGTACTCACCCGTGGTGGTGTTAGGTGTGACCACAATTGCCACTAGATGCCTGTCTGTTTCGATGAATCCGAACCGTGCGCTGGTGTGCGACAGATCGGCGTCGGGACTGGTCACGTTCACAACTAACATGCAGTTGGTTATGCGACGCATGTGACCTGGACAAACAGATAGATTTTTTATTAAGCATTATATTGGTTTCACTTGTATTCAACGGCGCCATATCGCTTAGAAAATCCTTAAGATGAAGCACGCAGACTTAGAAGATACCTATCCACTCTGGCCTTGAAAAGGCCCAGGTTATATCTCTCAGGAAACAAGGAAGCCGGCAGGTAGTTCCAGTCTTTGGCCGTGCCGGATTGGAAACGTAGTATCGAAACGTTTGGTACGTATCCAAGAAAAATCCACAATGATGGGTTTAGATATTATTATTATTATGGTTTATTTCAATTAGTTTAAATAGATATTATTACAGTTTAATACTAGCGACCCGCCCGTCCGGCTTCGCACGGGTGTAATTTACGTGTGAAGCCGGGGCGGGTCGTTAGTTATATATATAAACCTTCCTTGAAAATGTATCTAACTGATGGTGAAAACCACATCAAAATCCGTTGCGTGGTTTAGGAGGAGTTAGCGGCCATACAGACATACAGACAGACAGACAGACGCGGAAAGCGACTTCAATTTATACTATGTAGAGAAGAAGAGATAGAGATAGAGAAGAGAAGAGAAGAGATACGCACCGTCCACGTCAATCTTAAGCATTTTCTGCTCTAGATCCAAGTAAGTGATGCCCTTTATATCCTTTTTGTCGCTCACGGTGAATTCAGTTCGCAGGAAGCCTTTCGTATAACCCTGCAAATGTAAAGTTAATTTTTAGACAGATAAAAACGACTTACAAGTCCTACCTACATGTACAAACTTAAACTTAAAAAAGAGAAAAAGGACTGTTAAATCCAATGTATTCAATGTACCACAATATCAATGGTTAAAACTGAGATTGAAAATCCTCAGCAAAACTTTTGCTAAAGTGAACCACAAACCAAAACGTCATTTGTGCATATATTTTTAGTTTTTGATGATTTTTTCAAAAAGCACTGATTCAATTTCGATAAAATTTATATAGGACCGCCTCTGAAGTACCCCCTGACAAACAAAAACCATCAAAATCAATTCATAATAGACGGACTAATAGCATAACAAACATTTAAAAAAACATAGTCGAATTGAGAACCTCCTCTTATTTGAAGTCGGTTTATAATTGATTTCCATATGAAAAAAATATACTGATACAATGTTCACACACATATATAGCACTGTCAAGTTTATCAAATACTAGCGGCCTGCCCCGGCTTCGCACGGGTATAGATATATAGCCTATGTCACGCGGGGATAGTGTAGATTCCCAACAGTGAAAGAATTTTTCAAATCGGTTCTGTAGTTTCGGAGCCTATTCTATGCAAACAAACAATCAAATCTTTCCTCTTTATAATATTAGTATAGATTTACAGATCGAGGAAGCAGCTGTTTGTCATGGCTAAGCCACTATAACTATCAAATATACTGTAATGATGTGTGTGGTACACTACTAATTCTAACTTAAAGTGTGGGTGACAAGACCTGCACCGCCATCCCGCTTGCGTTGTTTTGTGCTTTGCGCCTGCCAGCCTACACAAACCAGCCGACCTTAAAATAACGGAGCACGGCTTTGGGTCGCTGACATAAATTGTTCTACCCTTATTTAGCCAGGTGTTGTGGTATTGGAGGCTTAGGGCTACATTGACTGGAGTATCAAACCGTCTAATATACCAAACAGACCAGCTTCTCAAATCGTCCAGTCCCAAAATGTCCTGTGTCCCAAAATGATTAATGCCGGTAACGGTTGCCAGCAAGAGATCGCTTTTAGCGATAAGGCCGCCTGTTTAGTCTAGATAATTTTTTATTGTAATGTTTATATTATCCTTGTTTTGTGGTGTTTTAATAAAGAGTTATTGTATTGTATTAATGTAAAGTTTCTTCAAGGAGTCACCTTAATCGTATTTTTTTTTATTAACAAGCTTGCGTTTGAACACCATCACGCCTGATGTTAAGCGATGATGCGGTTTACGTTGAAGCATGCTTGCCTAGAAGAAACCGATTCACTCGTGATTTGAAGATACCCAGATAGTAACCATCGGGGAACATCCATTCAGGCAGCGCATTCCACAGACTAGCAGTTCGCACAATAAATGTGGAATCAAAGCGCTGCGTACGGGTTTTCGGAATATGAACCATAAAGTGGTGACGATTTTTCGTGCCCGCTCTGGCAGTATGTCTCGTATGTCTTCTGTGGCCTTGCAATGCAGTATTACATGTTCCACGATCTTGCTTTCCTGTAGGTGTCGTCCATTTTAGCGTTACTCGTCGCAACGCGTTTATGTGCATCGGCCCTAAGCTAAAACTTACTTTGAATGGAGTAAGCAGAGTCACTCTCCCAGTGATGTTGTTTCCATACTGTATCTTGTTCAGGTGCCACGAAGAGTTGATCATGAGCAAGCCATCGTCGTTGTACTGTAATTAAATAACATTAATGAAGTAGTATTATGTATTAATAAAGTGGACAAGGCTAGCACAGGACCGGAAAAGATGGCGCGCTGAAGAAGAGACCTATACCCAGCAGTGGGTGGAAAATGGTCGATGATGATGAATGAAGTAAAATGTATATTGTGTTTGTGAAAACTTGTAATTGGTCTTTTATCTTTATATTTTTTTACCTAATTTTGTACCTAACTGTAAGTTTTCATACAAAAATAAAATCAAATTATTATACTTAAGAGGCCTATTACAAAATGAACAACATAAAACGAATAAATAAAGCCGTAATTTACAAGATAAATATAAAATAAGTAAACCATAACATAAAAATGTTAATTTTATGACAGTAATTTAATGAAATACATTCTCAAACTTCCTAAAGTTTTACGAAAAACTACTTTTGTTAATTGGAGGTAACAAATGAATATGTTGAGTTTAAAAATATTATAGAGGTAGAAATAAGGGGGGAAAGAGAGAAAGAGAAAGAGCCAGAGAAAAATAAAGAGAGAAAGAGAGAGCCAAAGAATAAGAGAGATAGAGCCAGAGAAAAAGGAGAAAGAAAGACGCGGAAATTTACTTGGAATTTAAGCAGGGTTTCAGCACTTTTCTTCCAAATCGACCTATGCTTGGCGACGGCCGCTGCCCGCGGTAACGTCGGAATAGTTGAGTTAACTAAAGCGTTGATCTCTCCGTAGAACTCGTTCGGTTGAAAGAGGTAGTCCGCCAAGAGCGAGAAGGCAAGATAGTCTTCCTGCCAGTTCATGCTGCCGTTCAGTGCTTGGAGGTTGTCGTGGTAGCGCCACCTGGCGGCAAAAAAAGATCACACACTAAAGGTCTTGTCCTCTGATCAGACAAAAGGGAGATATCAACATCATTTCAGCCATAGGACGTCCACTGCTGGACATAGGCCTCCCCCATCGATCTCCAAAAGGGCCGGTTGGAAGCGGCCTGCATCCAGCGTTTCCCTGCGGTCTCTTTTAGGTCGTCTGTCCATCTTGTGGGTGGACGTCCTACGCTGCGCTTACCAGTCCGTGGTCTCCATTCCAGAACCTGTCGGCCCCATCGGCCATCTGTTCTACGTGATATGTGCCCTGCCCACTGCCACTTCAACTTGCTAATCCGGTGGGCTATGTCGATGACTTTCGTTCGTCTACGGATCTCCTCATTTCGGATTCGATCTCGTAGAGAAACCCCGAGCATAGCCCTCTCCATAGCTCGTTGTGCTACTTTGAGCTTGCTTATGAGGCCCATAGTGAGAGACCAAAGGGAGATATGGCTAAGTATAATTATTGTTCCTGTTGAAATGTCCCGTGTTTAACCCACTTTTTCACTGCTAAACCACTCAACATGAAAACTGTTAATATGGCACTCTTACTCATTTTTCATGCATGCGAAAAAATTATTAACATTAAATTCAGTGCTTTAGATAAAATACATAGTCACAATCGTGCCAAAAAAACCCGAACTAAAACTCGCGCAAGCTACGAATTGCGCAGACTTTTTGGTTAGTTACAAGGTAACCGCGATCCGAGTACAACGCCGCGCGATGACAGAACTACGATGACTAGCGGACAACTTACGTTGAACACTACGCAAGCGACATAATGTCTGAATTGGAATAAATGTGGCATTGTGAAGTATATAATTGATACAATGTATGTACAATGACGCTCGGACGTTTTTTTGACTGTTTTTACTGAGATTGTGACTCTATAGAATTTTTTTGTTAAGTGTAAGTGTAAACTCAAGGGTTCGTCTGAAAACTGGTGCTGATAGTCCTTGACTTTCAGCATTTATGCCGAGACGGACCCATTCGACATTGATTGTATCATCTAGATATAAGTTTTTTTTGTAAAGGTGTCGAATAAAATTTGTTTTATTTCTTTTCTTTCTTTCTTTCTTCTATAAGAATTGTAATTATACAAGTTTCTATACTCACATTAGATTGAAGCTCGTGTCGCGAAGGTGTGCGAAGGGCGTATCCAGTTTGGAAAGCAAGGCGTACACAGTTTCATTCTTCGCTTCGGAATACATCTTCACTTTCCAGAGGATATTCGCTTCGTGAGACCAACCCATCCGTATCATCCATTCGCAGAACCAATCTGAAATATTGATAACCGCATGAGAAATAATACACATTTCGTGTGCCTGTAATAATGACAATGTTAGCCGTAAAATTATTACTATTTACTTTTTAAATTACTGTAATCTATTTTGGCCTTATCTTTAATTACTATTGTGAATATCGTGAAGAATAAATAAAGCTGTTGATAACAAGAAAAAAAAATACATGAGAGGACAGTTTACGCCAAAACTCCATAAACATACTAACCAGTGGTCGAATTGGACTTACTCACGAACCGGAAAACCATTGCGGACTTTTAACCGACTGTCCAAGAAGGAGGGTAATGTTTTTGGGTTTATGTAAGCATGTACCTAAATATGTAGTACCTCCTGTAGCCTAAACGGCTTGACCGATGTTGACGAGTGAGGTGTCGTTGGATTCCTCTTTACGTCCAGAGTGGCATAGGATACCGCTTTTTTCCGAGTATTCTAAAGGTTTGGTACCTGCCTAGGTTTTTTGCCGAACCAGAACGATACGAGGAGAACTTTAACGAAACGGAACGACGATGAACCGAACTGGAACGGCGTTACGGCGTGTTCCGGTTCATTTCGAGCACTGATCCTAACATAAGACATATAGACACTAGCAAGCAATTTTGAACTCTACTTACTTTCCCATAAGAACTCAAACTGTCCGTTGATCATCCTCCCTGGGTAGTATAAGGTCGCGGACCCGAGATGGTGCCAAGTGCCCTTACTGTCCAGTTGTATGTCAACGCTAACTTTCTGCGAGGGGTCCCGGTTCGCGTCCCAGTTGATGGCGGCGCTCAAACGCTTCTGGCGAGCGTTCAGCCACCGGTGGTAGGAGATGTGGACGTCGCGGAGTCTGAAATAGCATTGGAATTGTAGCATTTGCAACCATATCTTGAATTTTTAAAATAAATTATTAGTTTTATTTTATTTAATAGTAGGCTTTCGTTTTGCGACTTTGAGCTTGTTTATAAGGCCCATAGTGAGAACCACTTTCACTATGGGATGGAATGGAGACCACGAACCGGCAAACGCAGCGTAAGACGTCCACTCACAAGATGGACAGACGACCTAAAAGAGACCGTAGGGAACGCTGGATGCAGGCCGCTTCCAACCGGCCCTTTTGGAGATTGATGGAGGAGGCCTATGTCCAGCATTGGACGTCCACGGCTGAAACGATGATGATGAGGCTTGCGTTTAACCACCAACTCACCTGATATTAAGCGATGATGCGGTATACGATTGAGCACGCTTGCCTAGACCAAACCGATTATCTCATGATTTGAAGATACCCAGATTGTAACTATCGCGGAACACCTAATTCAGGCAGCGCATTCCACAGACTAGCAGTTCACACAATAAAAGTGGAATCAAAAAGCGATCCCATTGCTGGGCAAAGGTCTCCCCATTTTCTTGAATTTCTCACGCATTGCTAGCTGTGACAAACTACGACAAGACGCTCTTTGGTCGTCCCGTCAATACGACAAAAATTTTCGTAACCATTTGCACCCATATGAACGAAACGTCAGTCATTCGAAACCAGTTAGCAACTGTGATGCGGACAAAGAACTTTGAGACCTAACCCAAAAAGGTAAGGTCCAAGTTCTTTGGATACGGAGTTTGACGCGTTGACATAAATAAGAATGTTCAATCAAGGTCTTGTCATAATGCCTGGCGTGGCGACAGATTTTCCTTCTCATTTCCGTTCTATTTACTGTGAGTAAATATAAATAATATAAATACTCACTGATCAAAATGTATATCAACATTAACGTTAGTATTGTTGTTCATGTCCGCGTTCAAACTTATGCTGTACGCTTTCCCGCTCATATCTATCTCTGCGTACGTCGTGAAGTTCTGTTCAGACAGCAGCACGTAGCGAATCAGCGTGCGGTACTTCTCTTCATTGTATTCGCCCTGAAACATAATACCAATATAACGTAACACACATGAATGAACGATTTGAAAGATCAACCCGACAAGCAGCCGGTGTCATCACGTGCGCGCCGCGCGGCGGCCCGTAGTGCAAAGCGAGACGCAGCCGCGCGCGCGCATTCACCTTGAAAAAGGCCGTCTAACGCGGTTGAAACTATAGTCGGAGTAACCGGCTTTATCTTACGTGAGTTATTCCCGTGTAATATAAATAAAAAGATTTGAAAGATATTGTTCATTCATTGAATGAACGGTAGCATTCACTATAAACGAATGAACTGATGATTCATTGTAAATAAACCGAATAATTCCGAATAACCAAATAACACGTAGATTTAATATTGTATGACGTACTTGCAACGTCCGAACGTGAGGGACTTTAGTTTGTAACATTATAATGTACCACGTTTGCTACATTAAATCATTTTTAATTTTCATTTTCACGATAAACTTTTCCATTCACAATGAATGATCGGAATCATTGTTATTTTTTTTTTATTAAGCCAAATTTTTGACAGTTTGTATAAATAATGGAATTGTGTTTTCTGAAATAAATTGATCAAATTGAATTTACAATGAAAATTATTCGCTTCAATAATTTATAGCGGTTCATATAAGATAATTGCGCATCCCAAATAATGGAAAGCGATGATAGTTTTGATGATAAAGCATGCTTGCATAAAAGTTAAAGAAACCCTGAATCTTTTCATTATATTCCTTCGTTGGATTTGTAAAACCCTTTCCCTGAACTATTAATTAAAATACCAGCATTTTTAATCCCAAAAATTTGATAATATATACCCAAAGCAAATCTTAGGCCTTCCACACATGGTGTGACGTATTTGAATCTTGTTTTTGACTTTAGTCTAATGCGTATTGCGCGCATCTCGGGTCGGAAATCAATTTCAAACGAGTCTAACCATAATGTGGAGTACCCAAGTTCAATCAAGTATCCCGGAAATATTGCAATTAGGTAGCAAATATCAGATCATAGTTCATACTTTTTTATGCAAACAAGCAATCGGGCTGCCTGATAGTAAACGATCACCGTCGCATATACCTGTAACACTTTATCATAGAGTCATTGTCGATCTTTAAAGACTACAGCCCTTTTAAAGAACCCCCTCGAAAACGCCGCTCATTCCATATTTTGCAGGTGTGACGCAAAAAAGATACCAGTGCGTGAATCTACACTTACATTTTCTATAATATATAGATGAGCTTTCAGACCTTTCAGGCAGTTACACGGTGATAAAACCGCGACGCCAGCATAACATAGAACCATTCTTTCGAACGCCGTCACGCTAACTTTTGAAACTAGATGTTCGCCCCAAACTGTTGCGACCTATAAATCTTCGGAACCCCTCGATCGATTTTCAAACTTAAAAATTGTATTGTAATGAACTACTTGGCTACAAAATTTTATAAAGATCGGATCAACGATACGCAAGTTATCGTTCAACAAAACATGCACGCCGAAATGACGACTTGTACCATAAGCCATTAGAATCTCAGACTTCTCTTCGCTTGGTCAACTATATTAGCCTAGTCTGTTACCGATTCACAAATTTTCTAACACGATCTTGACAAAATATACTAAGGAACATAATAAGACGAGACGTATACACTAACCCCCCTCCGCACCCCTCATAAGATACGATGAAAAATCGTGGAACATTAGACAGATTGCATGGATATTCTATTGCAACGGTTCCTTGGACAACGAACTTGGCTAGATGCGAGAGAACGCTTTTTCTGCCTTTTTCAGCGTGAAGTCCAGGCAAAAACTTTGTACATTTTTGTATCCGCATGTGAAAGCTATGCTAAAGGAAATATATCAAGAAGAGGGAATAGAACACTTTTTTCCGAAAGCTACTCCATAAATACCTCTCCAATGAACGTGATCTGTCGATTGTCCTGTGTAAATCGTCCATCCACGGCTATGTTCTTGAATTGGCTGCTGTTAATCAGCACCTTCAGATGGTGAGACGCTAGGTTAGTCTTGGATAAGTCTTGGTATAACGCGTCTATGTTGAAATCAGTCCCAGTGAACCACATCCCGTTTGCGTTCACCTGTAGGGGAAGTATTATACAAGTATTAGTAAGTAAAATTGTTTTTTTAAGAAGGATGGAGGGATTTTTTTACCACCAACTCGCCAGACGGTTAAAGGCGATGTGACAGAGACTTATTTATTACTACAATCGAGTTGTCTTTAAGGCAAGAATTAATAGATTTCTTCTAGACTGACGCTAGATCTAGAAAGAGAACGCAGGGAAACTTCCGCTTCCAAAGGGCCCATTTGGAGATTACGCTTCCTTATGTCAAAATTCAGTGCTTACGCCCAAATTTGTATTCAGAAACGTATGAAACACTGCAAACTTAGCGCAGGCTAAGCTAAGCGTAAGTAGTGAATATCGACTACTTGAGCCGATCTTATAGCAGCAGTAGCATCACCAAGCGAGTAAAGTGTAGTTATTATTGACATTTGACACATTTGAATAGATTTACATCATACATATTTTATTTCACTCACTCCAGTATCATTTTATGTATTGCTATCTTTTATTTTATGTATTCATTTTCATTTTATGTATTGTTTGTGAGTCACGTCTGCTTAAAAACCGGTTAAGGTTCCGCTAAAAACAAAGACCGCGCTAAGTTTGTGACGAACTATGTTTCTGAATACAAATTGTAAAGATCGATTTAGCCGATGCTCTGCTAAGACTGGTCTTGGACCGTCGTCTCTGAATCTTAGCCTAAGTATATATTTTTTTAATAATAGGTAGGCTTGCGCTTGGCCGCCATCTCGCCTGATGTTAAGCGATGCGATCTACGATGGAGCACGCTTGCCTAGAAGAAACCGATTCACTCTCGACTTGAAGACATCCAGATTGTAACTGACGGGGAAACCCACACACATTCAGGCAGCGAATTCCACAGACTAGCAGTTCGCACAATAAATGTGGAATCAAAGCGCTTCATACGGGTTCTCGGAATATCAACCATAAAGCGGTGTCGACTCTTCGTGCCCACTCTGGCAGTCCGATAGAAAAATGGGCAGGAGGGAATCAAATCATGTAGATCTGTAGCACACTCTTCGAAATGTATCCGATAAAAAACCGATAGACTAGCAACCTTCCGCCGATGCTAAAGACTAAGAAGCTTAGTCTGAACCAGGGATTCGTTGCTGATGAGCCTCTTGGCACGTTTCTCAATAGACTCCAACGCCCCAAGCTGGAAAGTACTCTAAAAACAAAGACCGCGCTAAGTTTGTGACGGACAATGTTTCCGAATACAAATTTTAAAGATCGACTTAGCCGATGCTTTCCTAATACTGGTCTTGGACCGTTCTCTCTGAATATTAGCCTTAGTATATGTAGAGTTGTGTTTGACCCGGGTAGAACCAGTATGCTAGTATTAACTTACCTGGAATTCGTTCTGTTGTTTCTCATGCACCTTGGCCCGTATAATAGCGGGATGTAGCGTCGGCAGAGTCATATTAAGCTCAGCGTCTATGTAAAGTTGTGTTCCGGGCGGGTAGAACAGCGAACCAGACACTACGATCGAGCGGGACTTAGGGTTGAAGTTGAGTAGCGCTAGAGCCGTGTATTTGGCCCCGATCTGGTGGAGAAAGAACACTTAAGGCTACCATAGATGGAGTGAGGCTGCAATACATGGGATATGGACGGGAATCAGCCAAAGCTCTATGGAAAGGTGCTGTGGTGTCTCATACTTTTAAAGAAGTATAGAGAAATGTTACCACCTTATTAACAGTAGCCTTGGAATAGCTATTACGTGTTGTCCTTTTCTTTATTCAACATTTCAAACTTGCCTGCGTAAGACAAAAGATGAAGTAATCTATTCCATGGCTGCTTCACTTTTATTAATAAGAAAGTTTAGGGTTTGTTTATTTTGAATTTATCCCTCACTTCAATATAAATTCAGCGCTCCACACAGTTTCGGTGAATTCTCGCCCTTAGGCTACCATTCATGGAATAAAGCTACCATCAACAACTTCTTACCCCATAGACAACCTCATGGGTTGAAAAAATTGGCATAAAAATCCTCAGCCCACCAATAACACACCAGTAGTTGTGGCCTTGAGCGGACAAATCAGAGTTTATTACAAATGGGTGATGCAATGTCTATAGGGTATCAAGTCGTTGGATACCATACATGAAAGGCCAAATAAGCAAACCTGAGTCATTTTAGCGGCATGTCTATACATGTTAGGATGTTGACACATCTGGAATTTTATGCCATCAGGGGCCTTACGGCCAACTGCTTACGCGGTATCAAACTAACGTTAAAACCATGCGGTGCGAACGTGAACCTTAATGCGCGCGGATACGGTTTGCGGTCGCGCAACATTTTTTTATCGCCTAAACTGGATTATTTTTAACAGCTAGCCGTAGGACCCATGTTCAAGATTGTCCAATATCCATTAAAATTCATATATTATAGCTCCCAAGCACACATATAAACATGCTGGCTACATTCACAGACGAGGTTTTGAAAACATGAACAATTTAATTTTTCCTAGAAACATTGCTCTTCAATTTGGAATACATACAGCAATGTTTGCATACGTCTTGGCGGTTGAATAACTGGCAAAGGTGTAGTCACAGACCTTTATCAGGCTAGACACCTGAGAGAAAGAGACCTACTCACCCCTTCAAACTCGAAGTTCATATCGATAAGCTTGGGTCGGCTCAGCGTGAGCCTGGTATTCAGTTTCACTCCATTCAGTTTGTCGAATCGGACGAACGTGTATGAAAAGGACGGATCGAGTTTCGTCTCTCGAGAACCGCTCACGTTGAAGCTTACGTCAATATGGCTTTGCGTTTTCTGAAAACATCATTGTAATATACAGTGTAAACTCTATGGTGTAAGGGGAACACTCTCGAAGCCAAAAGAACAACTTTTACTGTGGGACCAGCCCTGAAATCGCGAAAAAAATATCAGATGTTCTATAGAAAACGGCCTTTGACACTTGACAAAATGTATGGAACAACAGATTTTATTTTTCGCGATTTCAGGGTTGGTCCCATACTAAAAGTGGTTCATAATGATGAGTACAATTACCTTATTTTGGCTTCGAGAGTGTTCCCCTTACACCCTGTATAGTGACACTTAAAAAATCAGAATTGAAGAAAAATCAATATTCTTTTACTATTATAATACTAGCTGCCCCCCGCGGTTTCACCCGAGTAGTGATGAAAAATGGCGATGATGATAAAAAGTAGGCTATGTCACTCTCTGGCTCTTGAACTATAGCTATAACTAGCGTGAAAGAGTAACAAACATCCATACATCTATACATACTAATTTTCACGTTTATAATATTAGTAGGAAGTAGGATGTATTTACTAGCAAAGTATAAAATATACCAACAACAAACAATAATATTGATACAAATAATAACGCTTATTGCGTATAGTCTGTTATCTTCGTCTTACGTTTTTTGCTGTTCAGTTTTTTTAAATACTAGGTGTTAGAAAGTACTGTTTATTGGTTAATAAGGGGGCGTCCATAAATTACGTGAGGTGTTTAAGGGGGGGGAGGGGGTCGAGTCAAATCTCATCTAATCTTACGTTGGTGAGAGGGGGGGTCTCGGCAAATATCACGCAATTTTTTTTCGTTTTTTTTTAGTAGTTACGATTTAAGTATTCTATTGTTAAATTTTTACTACACTTATAATTAAACTCTCAGCAATATTGATTACTAGTCTTAACTAGTCGTAAATAAAAGCACGAAGCAAATTTGTTTTTTTCTTTTTACAATAACAATCCATCGCGTTTACGTAAGAAACTCACATTTTGAAAAATCTCACGTGAGATTGGGGGATGGGGGAGGGGGTTGAATAAAATCTCACGACATCCCACCAGGGGGGGGAGAGGGGCAGAAAATAAAAAAAAACACCTCACGTAATTTATGGACGCCCCCTAATGACGTATTGTTGTTGTTACTTAGATTGGATGTGATGCTACATAGAGTGTATAATTGTATGGACAAGGTAAATCAACCAACGTCAAGTAATTTTGAGGTTTTAGGTAGTTTGTCGTTAAATCGAATGTCTCTATATAGAGTTAACACTGTATAAATAAAAGGCGATGTGTGTATGTATGTATGTTTCTTATGGACTCCGAAACGGCAGGACCGATTTTGTTGAAATTTTAGGGTAATCTTCAGATTTTAAAGCTGTTTTAGATAACAAATAGATCATGGCGTTAGCCAATGAAAAACTAATTTGAAATCGTGATCAGACAGCGCCTCAACAAAAGATGTTAAAATACTCACAATATTCTTCAAAACAGCATAGAAATCATAGACCGGATACGCAGTGAACTGCATAGCTAGCTCCCCATACATATCATGTCTATACCCTGATGCTTTCTCGCTATAAAGTCCTTCAATCTTAATGGTTTGCTTAGGGTTCTTATAGAATCGATAATCTAGCTGCAGTTTGGTCCCGTGTGTTGGTCCATTTACGGTGTAGAAGCCGAGGAGATGGCTGGCCAGTTGCTTGGTTTGGAAGTCGGCTTGTATGTCGCATTGGGTGATCCCGCCTTTTGATTTTACTTTGATAACACCTGAAATCAATCACTTGTACTAAATTGGAGCCACAGACTGTGTTCCGAGACTGTCTACATGAAAACGAAATTGTGGAGCAAGAAGGCCACCGAAGACATATAATTAAGGTCGGGACTCCTTGAAGAATCGCAACAACGTCTCCAATAACAGAACACCTGGTGAAATAGGGGTAGAATAGAACAGTTTAGTCAGCGGCCCAAAGTCGAGCGCCGTTAATTTAAGGTCGGCTGGTTTGTGTAGGCTGGCAGGAGCAAATGCACAGTACACCCCAAGCGGGATGTCAGTGCAGGTCACAGAAAAGAGAAATAAATAGAACGGAATTGAGAAGGAAAATCTGTTACCAGGCATAATGAGTGAACATTCTTATTTAGATCAACGCGTCGAACTCCGCGTCACTGTTGCTAACTGATTTCGAATGACTGACGTTTCGTTTATATGGGTGCACTTTGAATTAGAAACCTATTATCTCTATCTCTTCTCTACATAGTATAAATTAAAGTCGCTTTCCGCGTCTGGCTGTCTGTATAACCGCTAACTCCTCCTAAACCACGCAACGGATATTGTTGCGGTTTTCACCATCAGTTAGATAATTTTTCACGGAATGTTTATTATATCAAAACTAGCTGACCCGACAGACGTTTTCCTGTCTTAGAACTGTCAAACGCGCGATTTCTGCGCAATTATCTAAATTTTTCTTTTCGTAAGAACATTCTACAAATAACTAGAAAACTTAAAAAAGGCGAATGAAATCGGTAGTCGTTTTCAAGCTATGGCGTGACCAAGGTAAATAGGGATTCATTTTTATATATATAGACTAGCGACCCGCCCCGGCTTCGCACGTAAATTACACCCGTACAAAGCAGGGTCTGGGGCCTTACGGCCAACTGCTAACTCGGTATCAAACTGACGTTAAATCCGCTCAGTTGGAAAATCACGCGACCGCAAACCGTATCTGCGCGCGTTAAGGTTCACGTTCGCGTGATTTTCCAACTGAGCAGATTTAACGTTAGTTTGATACCGAGCTAGCCGTTGGCCGTAAGGCCCCTGCAGGGCAATCGCGCTAATAAATTACAGACGAATCGTTGACGAATCGCAACTGCTCCACTACTTTTGGTCGATTTCGTATAGCGCTAATGATTTTAGCCAAAGACGAAACGCAACCCGATCACAGTTGGAACGAAGACGCTGTCAAACGAACGTTTGTGATAAAGTTAGTCTTTCTCTACTTTTTCGCGCCGCTACGAAATCGACCAAAAGTTGTGGAGCGTTTGCGTTTCGTCAACGATTCGTCTGTAATTTTTTAGCGCGATTGCCTTTCTGGTCTTTAGTTAGTAAAAAAGCAACTTACCAGCAAGTTCTGCGACCCGATCATTGTCAACTACCCAGTATGCGTGCGGAATCCAAACGAAGCCGTGTTTTATATCATGCCTCTTTATAGACATTACGCTGTCAAACTGCTTGTTACCATCCACGTCCAAGCTGGCTTCCAGCGACTTATCGTATTGGAGGTTCTTGTATTTGGCTTTAGCTTTGATAGTGCTTTTCGATGATTGGAAGGTGATGGACGCGTCAGATGATGTATTGGATAGGCAAAGGAGGGCGTTAAATGTCCGCTTTTCCTGAAAAGAGAATTTTGCCATCTTTAAAGCTAAATTCTTCGCAAAAATCCTCTCAAGAAGAAAGAAAAAAAAAAATTATATCATTCTCAGATCAGAAAAACAAGGGAGTTTATGCTATTTATGCCTTAGTATAGTATGGTACTGAGACGTGGTCTCTAACTGTTAGCCTTTTGGAAAAACTCAGAGTCACTCAGCGGGCAATGGAGAGAGCTATGCTCGGAGTTTCTTTGCGCGATAAAATCCGGAACGTGGATATTCGCCAAAGAACCAGAGTCACCGACACAGCTGTTAAAATTTGCAAGTTGAAGTGGCAATGGGCAGGCCACGTCGCTCGAAGAACCGATAACCGATGGGGAAGAAAGGTTCTGGAGTGGAGACCACGAACCGGAAGACGCAGCGTAGGGAGGCCTCCCACTAGATGGACCGACGACATTGTGAGAGTCGCTGGCATCCAGTGGATGCAAAAGGCAGGCTGTCGTTCAGTGTGGAGGTTAAAAGGGGAGGCCTATGTTCAGCAGTGGACGTCTTCTGGCTAATGATAATGATGCAAAAAAGTACGGCAAGGACGTCTGCAGGGTAAGTTCGACTAAAAACATCAAGTCTGATTTGATAGCCCGCTGGTCCAGTAGGTAGTGAACCTACCTTCTAAGCTTGGGGGCGCGGGTTTGATTCCCACCTAGGACAAACATTTTTGTGATGAACATTTGTGGTTGTTCTATATCTTTGTTAATATCTATTTAAGTATGTATTTAAACCTATATAATTAGGTATGTATATCAGTCTCTGGCAGCCATATCACAAGCTTTGCTTAGTTTGGGGTCAGATGACCGTGTGTGCAAAAATGTACCGAATATTTATTTATTTATTAAGGCCTCATACGTTAGCCGCGCCACATTACCATATCTCCCTTGTTTGCATGATCTGAGATGTCAATGTAAAACCCCACTTACATTACTGTTAGGCGTGTCGAAAGAGAATCCAATGACGTTGGTAGTATCGTTTTTGTCCCAGTTGTATTGGAAGGTGTATGTTTTAGCCGACGGGTCTGCTTTCTCTAATGACATTATGTATTTGGCCGGGCCGCTCATCAGGAAGTATGGAGCGTTGCGTAGATTCGTCATGTTAGGAAACTGGAAAAAAATGCCACATTAACGTGGTATGTTTCACCTATGGCGGGAAATTCAAATTTCAAACCGTTTTCTTGTCCTTGTAGCTAGGCCTGGTAATTATTGTAAACGATCATGATGTTTACGCAAGCTTTGTTTAGTTTGGGGTCAGATGACCGTGTGTGCAAAAATATCCCGAATATTTATTTATTTATTGTATGTTTTAAAAAGACAAGATGGACAGACGACCTAAAAGAGACCGCAGGGAAACGCTGGATGCAGGCCGCTTCCAACCGGCCCTTTTGGAGATCGATGGGGGAGGCCTATGTCCAGCAGTGGACGTCCTATGGCTGAAATGATGATGATCATGGTTTAAAAAACTTCGGCGGCTTTTCGTTCTTCTGGTACTATTGTAGAAGAACGCTGATGCAGTTCTTGTAATATGAATTTAGTTCACCTGATATGAGGCGCAGACTTTGATACCAATAGCCTGATCAAAAGTGGACCAGCTGCATGTGTTGCGTTCTATTCTGTTCTGGTTGAGTCCTTGCTGCTGATGCTCCTTCTCTCCATGGAGGACTATCAGCTCCGATCTGTGACAATATAAGCCTTGGGTTAAGGGCTTAGCTCAACACCTAAAATTTACCTTCAAAACTCTTTCTGTGACATAGTTGATTGAATCAGGCGTTACTTTGCGGAAGTCCATTTTTAATTTGTATATGTCGAATTTCTAGTGTAATTCCGCTTCTACGACGCGTCTTTCTGTGACGACACTCAAGCAAAAATTTAACCTGGTTTTAGGGTTCCGTACCTCAAAAGGAAAAACGGAACCCTTAAAGGATCACTTCGTTGTCCGTCTGTCTGTCCGTCTGTCAAGACCCTTTTTTCTCGCGTAAAGGTATCAAGTTGAAATTTATACTAAATAGTTGAGTCTACGGTATCTTCCAACTGTAAAAAAATAAAAGTTGTAAGTCAACGCAATCAAAAGATATGACCGTTTATGTCGCATATTTTGCGTTTTCACAGGGGAATCAAAACCTATAGGGTACTTCCCGTTGACCAAGAATCATGAAATTTGGTAGGAGGCAAGGTCTCATAGCACATATATAGGAATAAATCCGAAAGTCATCAATTTGAAGTTATATAATTTAAAAATAATTATTTTGCTATTATAAACTTACATTTTGTAGTTGGAATGTATGGAAGAACCTTATTGTCAACTACAAAGTTAAGTTTGTATTTCAATATTTCAACTTCAGTTAGTTTTTTGGACTCGCTCTGCACGAGTCCTACTCGTACTTGTCCGGTTTTTTTATTACATTTAAGTTTTTTTTTCACATAAAATTAATTTTTGTTTCAGGTTAGGGTTAATTAGCATCATTGACAAAGTTCTGTAGAGTACAAAAATTATTGATAACAAATTCCTTGCTAGGGTTCCGTACCGAAAGGGTGAAAACGGGACTCTATTACTAAGCCTACGCTACTACTAACTACTTACTAAGCTGTCGTACCATTTAACAGCTGTGTCTTTAGAACCGTAATAGATAGACAGTTGAAATTTTCACAGAATATGTAACGTTACGGATTAACTAACAATCACGCAAACATTAATATTGACGCACCAAATACGGTTTGCGGTCGCGCAATTTTTTTCATCGCCTAAACTGGATTGTTTAAAACAGCTAGGCGTAAGGAAGGTTAATTTTATAACACAAACTCACTTAGCAGCGAAGATCTCTTGCTTGTCGTCGGGCAGTTCTAAGTCTATTAGGCCCTAGGAAGGTGGTTCTTATTGTAGCACAAACTCACTTAGCAGCGAAGATCTCTTGCTTGTCGTCGGGCAGTTCTAAGTCTATTAGGCCCTAGGAAGGTGGTTCTTATTGTAGCACAAACTCACTTAGCAGTGAAGATCTCTTGCTTGTCGTCGGGCAGTTCTAAGTCTATTAGGCCCTAGGAAGGTGGTTCTTATTGTAGCACAAACTCACTTAGCAGCGAAGATCTCTTGCTTGTCGTCGGGCAGTTCTAAGTCTATTAGGCCCTAGGAAGGTGGTTCTTATTGTAGCACAAACTCACTTAGCAGCGAAGATCTCTTGCTTGTCGTCGGGCAGTTCTAAGTCTAGCCTCACCAGCCTGGCCCCTCGGATCGCCAGCTTGGCCTCCACTCCGGTGGCGGTGTAAAGACGCCAATTGACCCGAATGCCGCTTGAGCTCAGACCGTCAGCGATGACGCCCATTGTTGCTGCGATATTCACCGCCACGCTGAGAAAATAAAAAGCTTTAATTTAACAAAAAATAAAAGTTTTATTTTAATTATGCTTTTAATTTATATTTGAATCATCGAGATACAATACATATGCTGTCACTATCGTGCCAAAAATATGGCCGAACCAAAACTCGGCGCACGCTACGAATTGCGCTGACTTTTTGGTTAGTTACAAGGTAACCGCTATCCGACTACAACGCCACGCGATGCCAGAGCTACGATGACATAGCGGACAACTAACGTTGGACACTATCCCGGCGACATAACGTCTAAATTGGGTTAAATTTGGCATTGTGAAGTATATAATTGATATACAATGACGCTCGGACGTTTTCTGACTGTTTTCACTGAGAGATTGTGACTCTATAGGAATTGTATCTCGATGATTTGATGTTTTTTATTTTATTTTGGCGGCCATTTAAACAATTACTATTATTGTATTATATATATATATACATATATATATATATATTTATATTATATATAAATGTCACCAGAGCTAAAGGTGTATGCAATATGAAACTATCGTACTCTTTTTATCTTACTGAAGCCAATTCTATAGCAAACGTTAATTTTTGCTTAAAATAGGACAAACGGGCACTTTTTTTTTCTAATTTAATATAACTCTTACTATAGTCACCGCGTTACCAACTGAGTCGTCGAGCAATAAATGTCATACCATAAGACCTGTAAGTGCGAGCGAGATAGACAGATATGAGATGTGGGTGCGAGCGAGATGAGATGAGCAATGATTTATGACCTGACGACTCAGATGGTAATGCGTTTAGTATAGCTATTATGCATAGTATTGCATAGTAAATTTTTTTTGCGATATCAGATGTTTCTAACGATCACATTGAAGACGATTCAATAGCAGCCATTGATTTTTGCTTAGAACTGGACAATCTAGCACTTTTTATTTTCTGGGGTAATAACTCTAGCAGTTATGTTCGGAAAAACTTTTAGCGATATCTGTTAATTATTTTTATCTCGATCTCAAAATTTTTATCTAATGAGTATTAGTTAGCGTTATAGTAATATCTATCTCGACCACATGTTGCCTAAGTCCAGATTCCCGCTGACAATATGTACTTATAGACACGTTTATAAAAATCGATTTTGTCATTCAAAAATTAACTTTATAAATATCCAAAAATACCATAATAATCTCACCTCGGCCGTAGTTTGCCTTCGAAGTCCAGATTCCCGCTTTGAGTGTACTCGTTGACCATAGTTCCTGACATCTTAGTGTTAACGTAGCTGGTGCCCATGAGGTTCATGTTCATCGGTAACCCACAGCCCGTTGGTATTGAGAATGTGGTGTCGAGGAATAATGATGCTTTGTTGTATGAGATTTCCTATAAAACAGAAGTAAAATTATCCATGACCAAATATACCAGTTTAAACAAAATTACATTATGGTGGAACAATTTACCTATGGCGGGAATATCAAATTTCAAACAGTTTTTTGTCCTTGTAGCTAGGCCGGGTAATTATTTTGAAATGACACAGCGTTTGCGACAACAGTTGGGTGTTTTTAATTATATCAGGTACAGTTATTTATTAGTAACGCACCATATTACTTACATTTGTCAATAAACCGTTTGAAACAGCAAAAATTAGTTTATTCACATATGTAAGTAATAATGTGCATTAGAGATAAATAGCTTTACATGATTTTGTAAAGAATAATAATAAATTTGCGTAAACATCATGATCGTTTACAATAATTACCCGGCTTCGCTACAAGGACAAGAAAACTGTTTGAAATTTGAATTTCCCGTCATTTGTGAAACGAACCACCTTAATACAATATATTAAGCCTTATGGTCATTTGTAGTAACAATCTTTGCTTAAAAGTGGGAATCTCGCCTTAACTGTTGTACTTCTATGGCATCATCATCATCGTCAGCCTGCCTTTTGCATCCACTGGATGCCCGCGACTCTCACAATGTCGTCGGTCCACCTAGTGGGAGGCCTACCTATGCCGCGTCTTCTGGTTCGTGGTCTCCACTCAAGAACCATGGCATACTTCATGAAAAACTATAAAGACCTACCTTCCCAGACAATATCTCCAAGATCCTCATCTGCGGGTTAATGTTCTCCAATGCTTTGAAAATCTCTTCATCTCCCTCAGCGTTCCAATACGATATCTCGTTTCCAAATATCTTTACACCCAACTCTGCCATAGGGAATCGGTGCTTAAGAGCTTCGTTCTTGTAGTTTAGTTCGTCGATTTTCTCTCGAGCGTCGTTCGCTTCGTTGGTCGACCGTAACACGCGCAGGTTGTTGATTTTGTCCACCATTTTGTTCTTGTTTAGAGGAGCGTTGGCACCAAAGAAACTCTCGAAGTAGCGTTCGAAGCCTTCAGCTCTGGCTTTCATCTGAAAGTTGTACACGTATTTTTGTATTAGCTCTAAAATAAAAACGGTAATACGCACATACGTAAAACTTGGCGTGATTATATTAGTAGTATAATAACACACTCTAAAGTATAACAACAAATCATAAGTATGCACACAGTAAGACCTAATTAATTAATGTAAGGGTAGGTACTGATATGCATGACTATTACTTTGACATAATTAATTTATAGTTTAATTATTTTAAATTTAGATTGGTAATAATTATTGTTAATGTAATGTGACTAGCTACTTACTATTATTATTTTTTACTATTAATATTGTTTTTTTGATTTGTATCAGTCTATGTTACTTGAAAATAAATGATTATCTATATCTATACCAATATTATAAAGAGGAAAGATTTGATTGTTTGTTTGTTTGCATTGAATAGGCTCCGAAACTACTGAACCGATTTGAAAAATTCTTTCACTGTTGGGATGCTGCACTATCCACGGTTGACATAGGCTATATATCCCGGCTTCGCCCGTGCGAAGCAGGGGCGGCCTACTAGTTATTAATATAAGTAACTTATTTTTATATAGTAGATGGCCAAATGCGAGTCGGTGACAAATTTCTGTTCATTACCAAGTTATAACTGGTAATTTCGTTATTGAATTTCGTGGTGGTACGGAAACCTCAGCGCGATCCCGACTCGCACTTGGCCGGTTTATTGTATAAGAAGGTGTTGTTCGTACTCCGCCACATCGCCCCACAGCTATGTTCCATACGCAAGTAAGGAATGGACTGTAGCGAAGTAGCAGATTCGCATGACGTATAACCTCGGTGCTAATTTAATTTTTTTTGCAATTGGGGCTCCATTATTGTCACGTGAATATCATTCAGGGGAAGTGTGGTCCCCATAAGGCCAGGGAAAATGTGACCCATATTCTTCGCTCGGGATAATCTCGGTCACATTATCTTCTATGACCAGGGGGGGTTAGACATTGCTTAAAACAGCTAGCCGTAAGGCCACAGGGGAATTAGACAAGACCCACTTTCTGTTAGCGTTAAAGCCTACGGAAAGATGAAATTGTATGAAAATGATATTAGCTTGAGAGAACATCTCTCAAGCTAATGTCATTGTCAATGTCATTTTTATACAATTTCATCTTTCCGTAGGCGTTAACGCTAACATCAAGTTAGTCTTGTCTAACCCCACAGGGGCCTTACGGCTAGCTGTTTTAAGCAATTCAGTTTAGGTGATGAAAAAAGTTGCGCGACCGCAAACCGTATCTAGACGAGTAAAGGTTCACTTTCGGGTGATTTTCTGAACTGCGCTGTTTTAACGTACGTTTGAGACTGCGTAAGGAGTTGGCCATAAAGCCCCAGAGAGCGGAACGTCATGGCAAAACAATTGAAATGTCATAGAGATGGGTTATTGTATTTATCGAGTATTCAAGGTATCGATACTTTTTAGTTTTGAACTGTATAAATGCTGCTACGTTTGAGTTTTTAGCCCGCGATATTAAAAAACGAAAACACATTTGAAATATAGCTGAAAAATAGCAAATAGTTCATTATTACCGGCGAATATATTATTACTATGAAATGATATGCACATTTTCATTTATAAAAAAATAAAATACATGAAATTACGAGCATCAACGCCATCTATTGGCACTGATGTGCCTAGCTAACTGCAAGCAACCACCTTAACTAACTGCGCCCGCTGTTTCACCCGCGTGAACCCGATATTAAAAACGCGATACGAAATTTAACTTACTTCGAAGATGTTGATAGATTCTCCGAACATATCGACTGTCAGGTTGAGCGACAGAGAGCGCGGTATGTAAGAGTCCGGAGAGAATACCACGTTCGCCTCGTAGTTGCCACCTGAAAAATTATTATTATAATTAAAAATATTGCAGATATTTTTTTATCATAAAATTAAATTAATATTTCTGTTTTCATCATCATCAGCCAGAAGACGTCCACTGCTGAACATAGGCCTCCCCCTTTAACCTCCACACTGAACGACAGCCTGCCTTTTGCAACCACTGGATGCCCGCGACTCTCACTATGTCGTCGGTCCATCTAGTGGGAGGCCTAGCTACGCTGCGTCTTCCGGTTCGTGGTCTCCACTCAAGAACCTCTCTTCCCCATCAGTTATCGGTTTTTCAAGCGATGTGGCCTGCCCATTGCCCCTTCAACTTGCAGATTTTAACAGCTATGTCGGTGTCGGTGTTCTTCGGCGAATATCCACGTTTCGGATTCTATCGCGCAAAGAAACTCCGAGCATAGCTCTCTCCATTGCCCGCTGAGCTGATTTCTGTTTTAAGTTGTGCGTAATAAAATTCAACCAACAGTTGAATCACGCATAAAAAAATAATTAAGATTCACTATGCATTTCCTGGTTCCAGCATCAAATCCTCACTACCGAGTGTAGTATGAATTATTTTTCTGGAAAATAGCGAACATTCAAGCGACTGCTTATTAAGCTCATTTTAGGTTTTTTCACTTGTTTTCAAGTTTCATGTTTTTAACCTTAGGTTTTAACAATATGACGTGAAAAGAAAATGGCGCGCGCAAAGAAAATAATAATAAGTACACCAAGAAGGTTCTGAGTCTGAGTTTTTAACAAATTAAAAAAGGTAGTATGATAAATTCGGCACCATGGAGGTAGAAGTAAATAGGTTTAATGATGTTTTGCATTCACAAACTTAGTGCACCCGATGTTCTAAATTCAATTTACTTTATCCTCTAGCGCAGTGTTTCCCAAAGTGGGCGATAACGCCCCCTTGTGGGCGCTGCAGGCCTAAAGGGGGCGGTAAGAGACCCAGAAAAAAAATGGGGGCGTTGTGTAGAGGCTTGGAGGGTGATTTGTAATTTCATTTAGCTAGGAGGCCTCTTAGACACCGACTGTATGAGCTCTCGACTCTCAACTACAACTTGTGAACATCACCGCTAATATAGCTCACAATAATTGATTAATTTAATTTGAAGTTATAGTGGTTTTTAAGTAGGTGAAAAATGGGGGCGCTAATAAATAATTTATTCTCAAAGTGGGCAGTAGACAAAATAAGTTTGGGAGTGCAAAAGCCGTTTTTATCGAGCAGGGCTCTAGCGGATAAAAACGGCTTTTGCACTCAAATATCGAAGAGCAAAAATACTCTTTCCGAGATTGGGATAAAGAAAAAGATTATTTATTTGCACAAAACACGAGTAAATCATACACACATTTAAAAACGCATGCACAATAGGTGGGTTAAAATATTAGTCAATTTGTATCATGTTTTGCCTAGTTTCTAGGCGTAGAAATCTAGAGAGATGGTATAAAAATACCGTAAGAATTATTTATACAAAAAAGTATTAATTAAAATAACTGTCGAAATAATTTCAAAAGTTCAGGTATGATGTTATTAATTTAAATAGTCAACAGATAGACATTACTATAAATTGTATGATAAACAAATTGACCTACTGCAGTCATTAGGGCATTCTGCAGTCATTACTGCAGGGGGGGGGGGGGATGAAATAGTATATTTTTGAGGTTGTGGTAGCCCCCCAAAACTATTATCAGGATTGCTAAAAATAATAACTACGTTTATCTTACCAGCGTTATACTGATCGAAGAACATCCCCTGCTCGTAGTTTCTGGAAAACATGCGGAAGTCCGGACTGTCTTCCAGCTGCGGCATGGTGTTCCCTGAGAGAAGACCTTGGATTTCCACTCGGGACGGCAGAGACGACTCTCCCAAGTTCTTTAAGTGGCTCCATACGAATGTCGCGGCTGAAATTTTAGTTTATTGAATAGTGTCATCATCATCATTTCAGCCATAGGACGTCCTCTGGACATAGGCCTCCCCACCGATCTCCAAAAGGGCCGGTTGGAAGCGGCCTGCACCAGCGTTTCCCTGCGGCCTCTATTAGGGCGTCCGTCCATCTTGTGGGTCAACTGCCACTTCAACTTGTTAATCCGGTGGGTTATGTCGGTAACTTTCGTTTACGGATCTCCTCATTTCTGATTCGATCTCGTAGAGAAACCCCAAGCATAGCCGTCTCCATAGCTCGTTGTGCGACTTTGAGCTTGCTAATGAGGCCCATAGTGTGAATAGTGTATTTGAATGTTATAGAAATAGGCTATGGGCAATCGTGATCCCAATCCGAATCACGAATGTTCCCCCATCACCTTTTCATTACCGGACGTCCAGATGAACGGCAAAGCGTCACCCTTACTTGGTCGAAATGCCATTTATTCGCACCAAGCGTTTTGACTCCGCCTTAATTAGTACAGCAAAACAATAGAACGCCTTGCCCCTGTCTGTGTGTCCGCAGCATTACAATCTTGGAGTGTTCAAGTCTAGGGTTAATAGGTTATTACTGGGCAAACGTGCTCCATCTTCGACCGCATCATCGCTTTCTATCAGGCGAGATCACGGTCACACGTTAGCCTAGTCCGATGTAAAAAAAACATCCATAATAAGCCCAATATTAACTTAAACATGTTAGATTTTGGGCGCAAGAGACCCAACGCTTTAAATGGCATCTTCGACACAGGGAATCCTAGTGGATAGGTATGGGTGTGAAGCTTTCATCATCATCATCATTATCAGCCAGAAGATGTCCACTGCTGAACATAGGCCACCCCCTTTAACCTCCACACTGAACGACAGCCTGCCTTTTGCACCCACTGTGAAGCTTTATCATCTCAAAAACACTTACCTTGATTAACAGTCTCGTGTCTTAGAGAATGGAATATTTCCCTTATAGTCTTCAAGTCCGGACATCTCATTACTTGGAGGTAGGACGCGATTCGCACTTCTATGTCCACTAAGTCTGCGCGATAGGTCTCTAGGAAGTACTCACTAGAAATTAAAGATTATGGTTAGATTCACAGATCCGGGGTTTTACGCACTGTGCAGAAAATCACGCGAACGTGAACCTTAAGGCGCCAAGAAACGGCTTGCGGTCGCGTGATTTTCCAACTACGCGGATTTAACGTTAGTTTGGTGCCGCAATAGCAGTTGCCCGTAAGGCCCAAGTCCGAATTTCAATTTCATACAAAAATCGCATAGACAAAATACACACTGAGCGGATTTAACGTTAGTTTGGTGCCGCAATAGCAGTTGTTCGTAAGGCCCCAGGATAAGGTTTGTTCGGTCAGCTAGTAGAAAATGAAATACATTACCGCGTCTCAACGCAAGGAGTTCTCCTAAACGCGTCGATGGCCGTCAGTCTAATTGGCACAGGGACTAAGCTGTCACCAATAAGGTTCAAAAGGGTGTCTGAAAACTGATCTTTGAATCCACCGATGTTGCCGAGAGCTTTGATCGCTACCATTATCTGAAAAGAAATACGTTTCATGGTTGATATTCCGAGAACCTTTTCGAAGCTTTAATTTAATTTAAAAAAATACAGGAAGGAAGTGCCTTAAAAGCTTTCATTGGCCAAATTATTGAGCAAACATACTTAAATAAAGCCGGCCAAGTGCAAGTCGGGCTCGCGCCTCAGGGTTCCATACCACCACAAAATACATTAATTATCAATTTAAAAAACCTACTTCAAAATTAGCAAAATATGGTGGCATTTCGATTCGATCGAATGACGAGGTCATGTAAGTAGCAAAATACGTTGCTTAACTTGGTAATGAACAGAAATTTGTCACCGAATCGCACTTGGCCATTACTTATGATTTGTTGTTATACTTTAGAGTGTGTACTATAACCATGCTAAGCTTGGCGCTTGTACGTATTACCGTTTTTAAATTAGAGCAAATACAAAAATACGTTTGTTGTATGGGGACCTCCCTTTCGTTTTTACTTCTTGACTTTTTTAATTCTTAGTTATTCCGCCGTAACATTACATATTCTGTTAAAATTTCAACTATAGTCACCGCGTTACCAACTGAGTCGTAGGGCCATAAACGTCTTACCATAAGACCTGTAAGTGCGAGCGAGATAGACAGATATGACATGTGGGTGCGAGCAAGACAGACAGACATTGATTTATGACCTGACGACTCATATGGTAATGCGTTTACTATAGTTATCAATTACGGCTATTACGACATTGTAGGCTTAGTAATAGCCCTTTTTACCTTTTGGGTACGGAACCCTAAAAATACAATCATACCTCCTCGTGTTGAAAACTCAACATGAATCTAAATAACATCTCACAAATATTACCTCATGTGAATGTTTGTGTGTAACAGTGTGTGGCTGAACGGGTTTGGATGAAATTTGGTATGGAGGTGGCTTTCACCCTGGATTACTAATGTACTACTTTTTAACCCCCGACGCAAACAGAGGGGAGTTATAAGTTTGAATGTGTGTCTGTCTGCGGCAAAGTAGCTTCCAAACGTAGACCGCATCATCGCTTAACATCAGGCTTGATGGTGGTCAAACGCAAGCCTATTATTTATTATTAAAAAAAAACGGCTGAACCTATTTTGATTTAGATTTTTTATGTTTGAAAGATGACTTGATTGAGTTTTCTTAGCTTATGATTCAAGAAAATATGTTCACCCGTTTGAAGATTATCAAACGCAATCAGCTCTTTCATCGGGGGTTTTCGAAAAAAAATTAAGGTTCCGTACCTCAAAAGGGAAAAAACGGAACCCTTATAAGATCACTTTGTTGTCCGTCTGTCCGTCTGTCAAGACCCTGTTTCACAGAAACGCGCAAAGATATCAAGTTGACAAATATATCAAATACTTACTCAAATCTACGGTTTCTTTAAGCTGTGAAAAAAATCAAACTTGTAAGTTTACGCGATCAAAAGATATTACCGTTTATGTCGCATATTTTGCGTTTTTACAAGGGTATCAAAACCTATAGGGTACTTCCCGTTGACCTAGAATCATGAAATTTGGCAAGAGGCAAGGTCTTACAGCACATATAAAGGAATAAAACCGAAAGTCATAAATTTGAAGTTATATCATTTAAAAATCATTGTTCTGCTGTTACAGACTTACATTTTGTAGTTGGAATGTATGGAAGAACCTTATTTCTCACTACAAAGTTAAGTTTGTCTTTCAATATTTCAACTATTTTTTGTTTGGTCTCTCGCTCTGAGGGTTCCAACGGAACCCCTAGAACGCGAGTCCTACTCGTACTTGTCTGGTTTTTCATTTATAATTGCTATCTTGTGGGCTTACTCTTGACACTCGATTTCAATCGAATTTGGGATTGGGATCGAAAACATGCCATTTTGGTACTCTTGAATTCTAAACTAGCGCACGATTGGAACCGATAATGGTAGAACTATATGAAACTAAATAAAATGGACTCAACTCGACGCTTTCGGTACTCTTGACGCGATTGAAGAGTACCAAATGGCATGTTTTCGATTCCAATCCCAAATTACGATTGAAATCGAGTGTCAAGAGTAAGCCCACTGGTATGTTTCCCGTAAGAATACTTACATTTTGTCTATCTTCTCTGGTTTTGATTACTCCTTTTGCCGCTATACTTGTAACTATTGCTTCGAACTCTTCTAGAATTTTCTTTGGAGTTTCTTCTTCACAGCATTCTCTTACTATAAAAAGAAAGTGTTATTTTATGATGGACTTACATTGAAAAAGAATAGGGTCTATATTATGCGTAGAACTTACGCCACCTAACAAATAGATTATACAGTGTTAATTCTTTATAACGTCGTACGTTCCGAGAGATCGCTTATAGCGATAAGGTCGACAATTGTTTCACTAGTTTGAAGTTGTTTTTGTCTTATGTATGTAATTTCTGGTGTGAACAATAAAAAGTTTTATATCTATCTTCGTTACAACGAAAACTTCCTATAACGTAGAAATTAGTTCAATTTGGTTGGTTTACCTCAAAACTCATTCATTTCATTTTTATACACCCTTTATAGTGCAACTGTCATTCTCTATTACGAAGAAATACGTTCATATTTAGACGTTAGTAAATATTTACAGTAAGTTTTATCAACATTATTGTTTATGTTATCAGTTTACAAAAGGTTTCAAATAAATATTTGAGGTGCCAAAATTTCTAAGAAAGACAACTGAGGTCGCAAACAGCCGCCTTGCTTTTGTTATTGTTTATTGCCGCGAAGTGCATTGTCTATAGGAAACGAAACACTACGTCAGGCCAATGTTTTAATTATATTATGTATGTAGAATAATTTAATTACGTATACAAATATTAAAAATTACTGAGATTAGTGCAATTTGGTTTTTTTCTTCACTCCACATAATAAAAACTCATTATAACGGAAAAAATGCATGCTCGGTCCCTTGAGTTTCGTTATAAAGAGTTTACACTGTATTTAACAAGAGTTTCAGCTTTAATTCTAAACACAACTTTGATTTAAAAAAACAAGTTTTTTTTTTAAATGTAGCACTTACAAGATTTCCCGCTATGTTTGCAGTAAGAGTGCAACATAGATGAAACAGTAAAACTGATCACTTTGTCGTACTTCTGGCTTTGCAGTAGTTCAAGCATGCTATCTATTTTCGCTAGTTTAGGCCTGAAAATTAAACATTGGGGAGGTTACACATAAAGCATAAAGTCTGACATAAATTCACCTCAGTTTCTAACCCTGATTACTTATCAATTATGATTTGAATAATTGAAACACAATCTTTTTTGCGTCATTCTAGTTTTTTTTTTTTTTATAGTATTTATTATTATTGGCTTTTAAACATTATTTTTATTATTATAAAATTGTAATTTTTATGATATAATTATTTAATGTAAATATATGTAATATTTATAATTCTAATGATGACATTTTTTTAAATGGAATTACCGTTTCTGAAATAATGTAATTGAATTAAATTACTTAGAATGAGTTAGAAAACTAATGTGGCAAATGAATACAGGATTTTCCCTATAATTTATTGCTATAATTAACTATATATAGCTCTCGGCAATAATCTGATGGTGTACGAACTATAGTTTCATTTTCCTTACCTAGGTATCATAGCCATGGACATTAGCCACTCGTGCCTGGTTTCCTTGTCGACTGCATTACGTATTATCATGTCCTTTATCAGTTCTACCGACCCAATGCTCGCTATAAACGGGAGAGCGTCCATTATGTGTTTCCTGAAATCAAATAACCAATCAGAAGCTTGTATTGTGCTTGCTGGAATAAAATAACCAATAAGAAGCTAGTAATGTGCTTGCTGAAATAAAATAACAAATAGGAAGCTTGTATTCTGCTTGCTGAGATAAAATAACCAAATAAAATAACCAATAGGAAGCTTGTATTCTGCTTGCTGAAATAAAATAACCAATAGCAGGCTAGTAATGTGCTTGCTAAAATAAAATAACCAATAGGAAGCTAGTAATGTGCTTGCTGAAAAAAAAGGAAGCTTATACTAAGCTTGCTGAAATAAAATAACCAATGGGCAGCTTGTATTGTGCTTGCTGAAATAAAATAACCAATAGGAAGCTAGTAATGTTCTTGCTGAAATAGAGTAACCAATGGAAAGCTTGTGATGTGTGAGCTAGAAATTTATAGCTAATTTTACATGAATAAAATAGATAACATCACAGCTATTTTATTTATCCTTGAGGTGGTACGTTTCACCTATGGCGGGAAATTCAAATTTCAAACAGTTTTCTTGTCGTTGTAGCTAGGCCGGGTAATTATTGTAAACAACCATGATGTTTGCGCAAATTGATTATTATTCTTTACAAAATCATGTAAAGATATTTATCTCTAATGCACATTATTACTTACATTTGTGAATAAACTAATTTTTGCTGTTTCAAACGGTTTATTCACAAATGTAAGTAATATGATGCGTTACTGTTAAATAATTGTACATTATAATTTAAAGAACAGCCAATATCTTGCGCAAACACTGTGTTATTTAAAAATAACTACCTGACCTGGCTACTAGGACCAAAAAACTGTTTAAAATTTGAATTTCCCGCCATAGGTGAATCGGTCCCTAGATGTCAAGTTATTGGTGTACTTACACAGCTCTATCGCATATGTTAGGCGCTCGGGCCAGGAGCTGAGACAATGCAGGATAGTGCAGGGGCCTGGCAGACCGCACCAGGCGGCCCCAAAGACCCACGGTCGAGCTACTGTCCATATATTCGTCAACGTTGGAGCGGATCGTATCAGAATTGTCTTTTACCCTGTGAAAAAAATATTTATTATATTACCTACTACCAAGGAAGATAAACTAAGAGGAAAGACAATAGCGGAACCTTAGAGCGTAGCTCGGAAATTTGCCTAAAAATGGTATAAAATTAGATGGCACCGTAATTTGAGCGTGCTATAGGTTGTTTCGAACTTCCGTAAGCGCTGCAGTCAGATAGCGTACGAAAGGGTTCTACAAATTACCGTAGCGCTAGTATCGCAGTCAAGTTTCGCAGCATTTCAAGAGAAGCGCAATCCATACCAGTAGATGGCGCTTTTCTTTATTCTCTTGGAATGTTACCTACGCTGCGTCTTCCGGTTCGTGGTCTCCACTCCAGAACCTTTATTCCCCATCGATTTTCGGTCACCATTGCTAATAGTAAAATACTTCTACGAAAGTACTTAATTGGGGTTTATTTAATGAATAGAACTCACATGCACAGTAGTTTGAGGACTTCTCTCGCTGATTTGAGCCCGCCCGTGTCGTCTCCTAAATACCGCGTATGATAGTGGAGCAGGTTTGAGCGTTTTGTTATCGCTGTCCAAGCTGGAATGAAAACGGTTATTTTAGTGTTCTGGTCCGCTTGTGCATATAAATAAATAAATATTCGGGACACTTTTGCACACGGTCATCTGACCCCAAACTAAGCAAAGCTTGTACTATGGCTGCCAGACTGATCATCATCATCAGCCAGAAGACGTCCACTGCTGAACATAGGCCTCCCCCTTTAACCTCCACACTGAACGACAGCCTGCCTTTTGCATCCACTGGATGCCCGCGACTCACAATGTCGCCAGTCCATCTAGCGGGAGGCCTCCCCACGCTGCGTCTACCGGTTCGTGGTCTCCACTCCAGAACCTTTCTTCCCCATCGGTTATCGGTTCTTCGAGCGATGTGGCCTGCCCATTGCCACTTCAACTTGCAAATTTTAACAGCTATGTCGGTGACTCTGGTTCTTTGGCGAATATCCACGTTTCAGATTCTGTCGCGCAAAAAAACTCCGAGCATAGCTCTCTCCATTGCCCGCTGTGACTCTGAGTTTTTCCAAAAGGTCAACAGTACCATATGTCATCACTGACAACACACACTGGTCAAAGACCCTCGTCTTGAGGCACTGTGGTATCTTGGACGAGAAGATGTCACGCAATTTCCCGAACGCTGCCCGAGTTGGATTCTTCGGGCGACCTCTTTGCCTAAGTTGGTTAACTAGTATGTTTGTATGAAAATGACTCGATGTCTATGGCGTTAAATGGCACTGAACTGTTAGTTATGAAAAAGTTGGGCATTTATCAGACATACGTCTCATCACTATGTTGTATACAAATTACCTTTAGGCTGTGACTCCAGAACCTGGGTGTCAGTCTTGTTAACCTCGTCAATGAGCACCAAGTCTTGCACCACGGTGGTGATGGCACCGGACGAGTTTTTCCCGGAGAAAGGAAGGAACAGATGGCGCTCGCGGCAGTTCACCGCTTTGTATATGTGGTGGTCAACGTTGATGCGACACTTGCTTTCTGATTTAAGTACTGGCCAGGTTTGGAATTTCTGGAAACATGTTTTTTTTTTAAATATTCGTGACATTTTTGCTCACTCGGTCATCTGACCCCAAACTAAGCAAAGCTTGTGATATGGCTGCCAGAGACTGATATACATACATGTATATTTTTTTATACATACTTAAATAGATATTAACACCAAGATATAGAACAAACACAAATGTTCATCACATAATTGTTTGTCCTAGGTGGGAATCGAACCCACGCCCCCAAGCGCAGAAGGCAGGTTCACTACCAACTGGACCAACGAGCTATCGAGGATTGAGGATGTTGACTTAGTATAAATCTTATAATTTTATAGCATCACCTTTTTTTTTTACTGATGTTTAAGTGTAAAAAAAATCCCTGCCTCCATCATTTCAGCCATAGGACGTCCAGTGGACATCCCCCCATCGATCTCCAAAAGGGCCGGTTGGAAGTGGCCTGCATCCAGCGTTTCCCTGCGTTCTCTTTTAGGTCGTCTGTCCATCTTGTGGGTGGACGTCCTACGCTGCTCTTACCTGTCCGTGGTCCGGCCATCTTCTGCGTGCTATGTGCTCTGCCCACTGCCACATCAACTTGCTGATCCGGTGGGCTATGTCGGTAACTTTGTTCGTCTATGGATATCCTCATTTCTGATTTCTCATAGAGAAACCTCGAGCATAGCCCTCTCCATAGCTCGTTGTGCGACTTTGAGCTTGCTTATGAGCCCCATAGTGACAGACAACTTTTCAGTGCGATGCCCCCAAGTAATTACTATTTTTAGTACTTACACTCTGAAAGTTGTATCTGACAGTCTGCAAAATGGACATGTACTTGTATCTATTCGTGCATTGCGTCAGGTCCCGGGTCTTGACCAATATCAGACTGGTGGTCTCTTGTCCGCGAACCTTGTAGTCCACATTGCAAGTCCCGTGGATGTCTTGCTGGAAGGAGAAAGATAACAATGGAACGACATGTTTAGGCCATCTCAAATGGCGCTGTGATCCTAATGCTGAGTGTACACCAGCAAGCCTAGCAAGGGCTGTGGATAAATTGTCTTTCCAGCGTTTTTATCCACACCTAAACGCGACAAAGCTAGAATATGATTACGTTTGTCTTTTTCCGGCTGGATAAAAACGATGGAGAAAATTTGTCCACGGCCCGTGCTAGGCCTGCAGGGAAACATCGTGAGGAGTTGTGGCATGCTACGCAATTTGGAGTGGGTCGTCTAGTAGCAAATGACTACTTAACATCAAGTGAGCTGTGATCAATCGCCTAGGTGTGAAATTATCCCAATGTGACATATATATCCGCATAATCGCTTAACATCAGGGACTCGATTTTTGAATCGCTCAGATGATACACGAAAATATCATTATCCAAACGTACCACGTAGAAAACCAAATAAAGCAATGAAGCATAGATTAGTTTTTCAAATGTTTACTTTAAGAGCTTTCCTTCAGACTTTGTTGATCAATTAGTCTGATTACTCGAAAAAACAATGCTCTAGAAAGATAATACAATGTTGTGAAATAATTTTTTCACATTGGAGCCGAAAATCCGGACTATGTTCCTTACCTCAACTCCTTTGAAGTTGATGTCAAATCTTTTCATGGTGTTTTGAAAGAGGGCCAGTATAGCCCTCTTGTAGTTAAGAACCCAGTCCTCTTCCTCCTCGTGAGGACATATCTCCTGTATGACGCCATCGTGGAATGCAAACCTGGGGGCAAAACATTCAAGTTGTATAGTTAGGTCTTAGTGGAGATAGAAGTTTATGAAACGACGGAGTCTAGCCTTTCCAGAAAGCTGATTTGATTCTAATTTTAAGTGGGGGTGACATGACCTACACTGCATCCTGCTTGGGGTGTAGTGTGCAGTTAATCTTTGTTTATTTTTACTGCGCTAAATTGTTATCTGAAGGTATACAGATACCTACAACACAAGCTTTGCTTAGTGTAGGTTCTGTGAACCAACCTACATGTTATCTTAAGCCGAATATTGTGTACATACCTAGGTACTATAATGAAAATAATAAGTAACTAGCTTAGTATTTTTAAGTATTAAATTTAGTGGCTTTTGTATCAATGAAATAAAGAAACTATAAACTATATTTGCCCTTGCCAACCTGTGGAGTATCTTCAAGGAGTCCCAACCTTGGCAACCTTAATGGTATATCTACTGTGGCCTTGCAGTGAAGACTTGCTTGTGTAGACATCCTCGGCACAGAGGACTAAACAATTGGCGCCAACTGATTAGACTCCAATTTTGTACAAGAGATTGTTTAGCTCGCAGTGACCTTTGATGGTACCTATCATAAGACGGAAGTCCGACCCAGTTAACATGAGAAGTTTGTTTTCTTATCTATCGATGGGTAGAAAGCTTTTGCGTGTTTGCAGTCTGCTGTTTTATTCCAAATATTTTAATTTTTCTGTGTGGAGACAGCAAATTCCGTGCTTATATATTAAGCAGCTCCGCTGGGGTAGATGGGTTCTAGAGTGGAGACCGCGTATCGGCAAACGTAGAGTAGGACGCCGTGCAGTCAGGTGGAGTGACGACCTGCGAAAGGCGGCTGTTGGCAAGTGGATGCGAAAAGCAGAAGATCGTGCCTTGTGGCGTTCTTTAGGAAAGGCCTCGTCCAGCAGTGGACGAACATCAAATAGGCTGATGATATAAAGCTTTTTACTTTCCTCCATCAGGCGGATCACACGTTATTTTACTACCACTATTTTAATTTAATAAAATGCATATCATGTTCCCACTGCTGAATCACAGGCCTTCTCAGAGGATGGGCCCTAATCCACCATGCTCGCCCAGTGCATGTTAGTGAATGTCATATGCTGCTGTTTGACGTAGGCCTCTCCTAAAGAATGTCACAAGGCACAATCTTCTGCTTTTCGTATCCACTTGCCACCAGCCACCTTTCGCAGGTCAGCGTTTCACCCAGTTGCAGGGTATCCTACTCTATATTTAGTTTACACTAGCGGTCCGCCCCAGCTTCGCAGATTATAGCCTATGGCACCAGGGGATAGTGTAGCTTCCCGTCAGCGAAATAATTTTTCAAATCGGCCTATTTCGGAGCCTATTCAATGCAAACAAACAAACAATCAAATCTTTCCTCTTTATAATATTAGTATAGATAATATACTTTGTAATTACCTAAGATCATTGACAGTGACTGCATGGACGAATTTTTCAGCTCGCTCCACAGGGTAGTTTTCATCTTGATCTGCCAAAGTCACATGGCTGAGTTGCAGGAGGCCCTCGCATGGTGTTATAAATTGAATTAATACCTGAAACAATGATAAGTTTTAGTGAAAGAACAAGACAGCCTGCAACCAGTCACCAGCGCATGATCGCAAGTCTCTGGCAGCGCGCGTATTCGCTGATAAAGGAGCTCTAATGACTCTGAAACCGTTTGGGAGCTTGTCTTGACCGATAAACATAATGTGATCTAAGACATTTTGTCATAGTTTATAATGGATCTACACCGGAGTTTTGATAAAGCAAGGATCTTGATGGGCCTGGGCATTTCTTGGCACAGGGTCGGACTGGGCCAGAAGGGCACAGGTGGCTCCCAACAAGCTCGAGGTCCATGTTTGAAGACCTCCTATCCTACCTTCCCCCTGGCTTACGATAAGCCTCGCAAGCTGGGGCCCGGCTGGCAAATGTCACCTCTACTATATTGCCAGTCTGGTGCTGTCCTGGCATATAGTATCTAGCTGGCAAATCTAGGAAGTATCTAGGTAATTTCTTTGAAAACTATCAAACCTTCAACTAAATTCAATATTGACGCACCAAAAATAACCAGGCAGCCATAATTGCAGTGCTTATATAGTAAGCAAGATAATAATAGAAATGCAACGGCATGAATCTGACTGTTACGGCTCACTAGTTCTAGGATAACTCACTTCTGCATTGACGTCAAGTGTAGACCGATTGTTGCTTGAACCAGCGAAGTATGTTTCTACGTTGACTTTGTATTCATAGTGGTAAATTACATCTGGCAAGTAATTGAACTTTTCAGACTCTGAAATAGTAAAATTACACATGTATTGTTTTTTTAACATAAGTAAATTGTAGCTGGTACTTACTACAGTGAGATAAAGAAAATATTTTTCTTTAGCTTTTTACAATGTTATTGTGATGAAAATTTGGATCAAGTGTAAAAAGCAGCACCGATCTTTCTATAATTTGGCAAGGAAGTTTTTGCATCGTGAGGATAAACATATTTACTTTTGATTTAGTAAATTATTTGAACAGGAAAATTGCCGTGAAACCGGCAAGGGATAGGTTAAGTTATTAACTTTGGTTTTTTAAATAAAAAGACAAATAACGGTGTAGGTCTATGCTCTGATATAATGCCTGCAATAGCATCAGATATATCCAAGATATATCGTATTTTGTTTAATATCTTGTACAGAAATTGCAAATTAAAGTAACTTACGTGCACATGACGGTGGGCCGCATATGTAAGAATCCTTGAGTGAATCTGTAATGCATAATACATGATCGTGGTGAGGACAGTTTATGAGTAATTTACAAAAATACGTAAAAACGCTGAAGTTTTTCGAGGCATATTCACTACAAAAGATTTCTAGCGCAAAACAAATCAAAACAATCACAAAACAAATTTTTTTTTCATCAGTTTTTGTTTTTCGCCTCACTGGACAAGCTAAAGTTCTTAAGGCCATACCGCCCTTTTCGCTTTTGGTTTATGGCTTAGCGCGATCGGCGCATTTGATATATTTATGAGTTTATAATATTTTAGCGTTTTTCGATTTTTGTTTAAGTGTGTTTTGTAGATGCTCATGACGTAAGGGTTTGAGGTAAAAGGACGGACGGATCATAAGAGTGGACCTTTATACACTTTTATAAAATTACAAGGAACCTTTTGTGACGGAACAGCGGTGGTACATAAGGCGAACGCAAGTCATTGCATTGATATACTGGGTTATATATATACGCGCAATGGGTTTACTAAGCCGAAAGAGGTCATAATACCCATCATTAGAACAACTTTTAATGTTTATTTATTTAGTGTTTCTTAGTGGTGGTTGAGTCAAACTCAACCAAACTCGAAGTAGTCGTTGACTGATTTTAGTTCAAAAATTCTGTTATCGTCCACCATTTCGTCTCTAATCGGTGTTTTCGGGATCTCATCAGCAGAGTTTAGTTCGATATTTGCGTAATATTTTATTCCCTTTCGATTACAATAAATTGATTAAATTCAGAGTTTATAACTTTGTCAACTTGCAGTACCTACTTACTTACCTATATATTAACTATTATGTATTTTCTATGTATGTATATAAAACTTTTGTCGATGTCAGAAGAAGATAAAAATAGGTATTCCTATAAAGATAAGCACTGACGTGATTGCCTCAACCGCAAAGGTCAAGACAAGATTGTGATGCGCATACCACGTGGTGTCAAGTTCCAAGCATAGTTTTAAGGCATGGTTTTCTGACTTGAACCTACTACCCGATAGTCGCATATAATGGAGCAAAACCATGGCACACACAGTGGCGCGTTTCGCTACTTCTATTTTTAGGGTTCGGGACCCTATTACTAAGCCTACGATGTCTGCCTGTCTGTCCGTCCGTCCGTCCGTTTGTCTGTACTAAATATTAACGACTATATCTTTCGAACCGTAATAGATGGACAGTTGAAATTTTCACAGTATATGTAATGTTACGGCGGATTAAGTAACAAATAAAAAAAGTCAAAAAGTCAAAACGAAAGGGCTCCTCATACAACAAACGTATTTTTTTTACGTATTTTTGTATTAGCTTTAATAATTATAAAAACGATAATAGAAACGTACAAGCGTCAAACTTGGCACGATTGTAGTACCTACACACTCTAAACTACTCTAAAGTATAACAACAAATAATAAATAATGGCCAAGTGCGAGTCAGTGACAAATTTCTGTTCATTACCAAGCTATTATACTGGAGCGCCTGTAGCAAACTGCATAGCAAATTACTCCGACGATTGGAATCCGTGATTCGGTTACTTGGACAACCTTATTGTATTTTGTGGTGGTACGGAACCCTCAGTGCGCGAGCCCGACTAGCACTTGGCAGGTTTATTATAATATATATATATATAGGTATAGGTAGATTTTATGGTCACCATGGAAGTAGACAAACTAAAACTAAAAATTGCTAAGAGTGGGGAAAGAGGGCCTTAAGGCTGCGATCAATGGTCAGCTAGTACTTATCTCTTTCGCACGTTTTCAACATTTTTAAAGATTGTTTATCACTGAGTGGGAGCTAAAAACCAATTGGGCATTATCTATAGAATAACATTGCAAATAGTAGTATAAAATAAATTTTTGTGTTGATATTCCAAAGAATGACGCTTCCGTGACATCACGGCTATAATCACTCGCGAGTATCCGAGTTTTTTTCTATCTGATGAGACAGAAAAATATATTAAGTACTTATACAGGATGTAAGGGGAACACTCTCGAAGCCAAAAGAAGGTAATTGTACTCATCATTATGAACAACTTTTACTATGGGACCATAATACCCTGAAATCGCGAAAAAAAAATCAACTGTTCCATACATGTCGAGTGTCAATGACCGTTTTCTAAAGAACAGCTGATATTTTTTTGCGATTTCAGGGCTGGTCCCAAAGTAAAAGTTGTTCATAATGATGAGTACAATTACCTTCTTTTGGCTTCGAGAGTGTTCCCCTTGCACCCCGTATTTAGGGTTAACCTTTCTTAACCCCCGACACAAAAAGGGGTGTTATAAATAAGTTTAACGTGTATATCTGTGTGTCTGTCTATGCAATCGTAGCACCGAAACGACTGAACCGATTTTGATTTATTTATTTTTGTTGAAAGGCGAGTCGATCGAGTGTTCAACAATAATATAAAAAAAACAGCCGTTTGGCGATTAATAGCTTTTTTATGGGGGTTTAAAAAACTATTTATACTTGTGAATAGTTTAAAAATGTAATAGGTTAGGGGGTTGGGGTATATACGTTACAAGCTGCGTCCCGCGGCGCGTAGTGATGAAAAATGGTGATGATGATGACGATGATGATGAAAAATTGCTTATATCACTCTCCGGCCGTTGAACTATACCCATGCAAAAAAATCAGGTCGATCCGTTGGCACAGAAGACATAATAGACACGTTGCTCTGTTGCTGCGTGAAAGAGGAACAAACAAACCAACAAACTGGGACTGACATGTAGAATAATATTTATATAAGTCCCAAAAACCACTGAATAAAAAAAAAAACCAACAAACTTTTCGCATTTATAATATTAGTATGATATACCCTATACACTTGAAACCTTTGAGTTATAGGTATAATACAACTCAAAGGTTTTAAGACCGTAGTTTAAGAAAAAAAAAAAACCTATTTGACGCCTTGCAAATGAGAAGCAAGCGTGAAATTAAAAGTGTGAGAGAGTGACAGAAATTTTGTGAGGTGAAAGGATTTAAATTCTCTAACTAATGGCATCATCATCATCATCATTATCAAACTATCATGTTCACACTGCTCGAACACAGGCTTTCTCTCAGAGAGAGAGGATGGGCCTTAACCCAAGACTAAACTAAAGGTACCTATCATCATCATCATTATCAGCCTTTTAACAGTCCACTGCTGGACTTTTAGCCTACCATCGAAAAGGTGATTGGGCCATATCCACCACGCTGGCCCAGTGCGGATTGGTGGATTCACATACGCCATTGAATTCCTTCTCCATACTTATGCAGATTTCCTCACGATGTTTTCCTTCACCGAAAAGCCAGTGGAATGAAAATCCGTACATAAACTCCAAAGAGCTCATTGGTACGGGCCCGGGGTTTGAACCCCCGACCTCACGCTTTCAAGTCTAGCGGTCTCCCAAATGGGCTACCACGGCTTCTTTAGGTACCTATAGGTACCAAGGTACCTATACGTATTTAATATTCCTTGTGGATGTTTAATGGTCTAAAAACAAGACACAGACCAGCACAGTATGCAATATAGAGGCATAATTATGGAATAGCGAGATATAAGCCTATCTTATCTATACCCAGCACTCAATAGTGGGATAAGAAAAGTTGAAGATGATGACACATAGTCATAATTTTGCTGGAAGATAGTTTAGTCAGTTAATTTAGACCTATAATTTTTAAGGTTCCGTACCCAAAGGGTAAAAATGGGACCATATTACTAAGCCTACGATGTCTGTCTGTCCGTCTGTCCGTTTGCGGCTGTATCTTTCGAACCGTAATAGGTAGATAGCCTGTTGAAATTTAATGGTAAGTCATTTTAAATAGTTTGGTAGGTACCTACCTACTAAAATACTTTGTTAAAGAACCATGACGTGGTTGTTTGTCGTAGTTTACCTAGTACATTATAATATAAACCATGCATTATCTTAATAGATATTTCTGTGAATCGAACCTGCATCCTCGTAGGTAGGTACGTTTACGGTGCCCACTTGGACCAAAGAATGAAATAAAACAAACTATCCATAACCTATCTATGGTCTAGCTAGATCAGTTGGTATGGTAGGTCCGTACCCAATTAGAATGTTGGAATGTGTCCTTAGGACAATAGTTTTAATGTCATAGTACCTAGTACCTAACTAGTTTTAGATGGTACATCGCTGATGGAACCTTTTTTTTGGTTTCGAGGAGAAATCTTCCAACCCGGCTGCATTGGGGACTGGGATTATACCCACTAAAACTCCCCGGTGACCAGCCTTAATGCTTGACAATAGGGCTCCGAGATCTCCAGAGGAACGCACCGGAGCCCTCGGCAGCTGCACTACGGCTCCTCCCGAGACAGCCGTGTTGTCTCAGCCCCTCCGCCTACCACAACGTTGGTCACAACGTTATCGTTCTCTCCCTGAGCACGTTCAGAGACCCAGCTTTGACCATCCCGAGCCCGGAGGTCCTCTTTTAGTAGCCTCTTACTACAGGCATCGGTACCGGGGTACCGGTGCCATATTTTACTGCCCCGGCACCAGGGCTACGCTGATGGTAAGTAAGCTTTAGTCTACTCAAGTAATCACAACAGGCGACCCGATTTGTATTGTAGTTCCCGGATTACCTACTTTAGGTACGTCTTTAGGCTTTGTGACAGTTGGCACAGGCTGGCCTTTATGTCAATACGAAATTACTTCCGTATAGTACCTACTAGTTCTTGACCACCCATATTGCACTAGTTAATATAGTAGGTATACTATCCGCCCCGGCTTCGCACGAGTGTAAGTTTTATTATTTAAACCCATAAACATTCCGTAAAAAATTATCTACCTAACTGATTGTGAAAAACGCGTCAAAATCCGTTGCGTGGTTTAGGAGTTAGCGGATATACAGACAGACGCGGAAATTCGACTTCATTTTTTAAGCCATTGGTGGCAAACAAGCAGACGGGCTGCCTGATGGTAAGCAGTCACCATCGCCTATGGTCACAAATACGTTGCCGACCCTTTAGGACTCGATTAGATTATATACGTAGAGATTATACAAGTTGATACTCACTGGCTGAGCCGTAAACCACACCACAAAAGCACACGCACAAAAAAACCACACACCAACTCATTGTCTCAATTTCACCATAAATCAATACATTTTCGAGCTAATTCGCGCTCTGTCACCGCACAAATAACACGAAACTCGACGCTTTATCTAAGGGTCGTGTCGGGTCAAAGTAAGCAATGTTATCGTATGGTTATCTGTTCAATGGAACTCGGTACTCAATTGATGATTAAATGTTTGTAAAATGTTGTGATACGCGAGCCGTGAGGGACTGACGAACGGGAAGTAGAGGAAATCAACGGGTTCGGCTTACAAACTGAATGGCATATCTCATATCTCCACAGAATGAATGTAATACGAATCACTTTAGAATGAGGGTAGAGCTCGGATAAGTTTAGAATAAATGCAACAAGATTAAAAAAAACCGGACAAGTGTGAGTAGGATTCACACCCTGAGGGTTCCGTAGAAATGTTATAAATATGTATGTAGATCCATCCCGGGAGATCTTGACGAAAAAAGGTTAAAAAGATTGAAATATTGAATGACAAACTTAACTTTGTAGTTGGCAAACAACTGCTCCCATACATACCAACTACAAAATGTAAGTTTCTAATAGCAATAACCATTTTTATGTGATGTAATGTCAAATTACGTAACTACTTTCAGATTTTTACATGACGTGTACATGTGCTATAAGACTTTGCTTCATGCCAAATTTCATGATTCTAGGTCAACGGGAAGTACGTTGTAGGTTTTGATTCCCTTGTGAAATCGCAAAATATGCGAAAATATGGTCATAATTATCTTTTGATCGGTTTGATCTACAAGTATTTTTTTACAGCTAAAATAACCGAAGACCTAATTATTTGATATAAATTTCAATTTGATACCTCTACGCGTTCATGGGAAAAAAGGTCTTGATAGACGGACGTCACGGACAACAAAGTGATCCTATAAGGGTTCTGTTTTTTCCTTTTGAGGTACGGAACCCTAAAAATAATATTAATGTTTATCATTAAGGATGTTCATAACTTAATAGTAGGTAGGTCTGTTATCCCAATAGATTAGTATGTCTGGTATGATAATGAATAACTATAATTATAATTAATTAAATTATAAACTAATAATATTACTATTACGCTATTACTAATAAAAAAATATCCGTTATTTTTTTCCTTTTGCTTGTAACATGATACATAAAAAATAGGTAACATTAACAAAGCACCTAATAAATAGTGCAAAACCGTTTTCCTAAAGCAAATTGGTATCAGAATGAGGAACGGGAATTATCTTCACAACAATTTTACTATCATCAATCTTTTCCAACTTAATCCTATTGGACTAAAGTTTATTTTAGTTCACATTGTATGGTTAGGTAAAGTTGTATGTGGATACTTAATTGGCCCAATCCGTCGGGAGCCAGATGTCGGGACTTTGTCAATAAATGCGATTGTGAGTCAGAGGTACCTAGTAGTATGCAGTGTAGACGTATTTACTGAATTGCAGCCACATACCTAGATATAAGTCTGTGATTGCAGGCATTGCAGCCATAGGGTTTTACGATGTTTAGAAACAGGGCCCCGATTCTACTAAACAAATTGTTTCTGAATTGTAATTGTTTCAATTTTAATTTATAGATAATGGCCTCAAAATTGACAGTTTTTTAAACCGACTTCCAAAAGGAGGAGGTTATCAATTCGACTGTATGTTTTTTTTGTATGTTTGTTACGCGATTATGTACTCCGCCAATTTAGAATTGTTTTTGATGATTCTTTTTTTTGGTTGATAGGTATCTCATAGGTGGTCTCATATTTTTTTATCGACATTGATTCAGCGCTTTTTGCAATATCTACAAAAACATGACGATAAGCAACGAATTCAATGTACATTGCACAGTGCCACCAACTTAGCTGTTGAGGTGGACAAAATTGGAACTACAGTTATTTCTTGGTGAATTTCATACTTTGTTCTCCACTAGCGACGCTGTCAACTGAACAGCAAACAGAGGAACTGTTCCTAAAACAGAACTTCAGAAAAACAAAGAAGTGTCTCCATGGCGACCGGGCCCTGTTGTTTTTCATTAAATTTTTCATGACTATGGATAATTGGATACAAAGTATTTCAGTCGTAATATTAAACAATATTTTCTACTTTTTAGTTTCAGTTTGTAAATGTACCTAGTCATGAAGTCGGTTCTTTTTTTCTATTTTTTTTAATTATATACTAAGTTATCACCCCAGGTGGTGGTTTTTTCCTAATATAAAAAACACTGTAAATTTTGAGGCAATTATTTAATAATTAAAATAATTATAATTTAAAAACAATTTGTTTAGTAGAATCGGGGGCCAGTAATGTTGTTTCCATAACTCCACATGAGAGAAGCCTTCAACACTCTGCCTGGGCATGACTTGGACATGACTATGACATACTTTGCTTTACTTCTGTGTTTCTAATAATTCTATTGTATCTCTTCCCTTCTCTTCTCTACATATAGTATAAATTGAAGTCGCTTTCCGCGTCTGTCTGTCTGTATGGCCGCTAACTCCTCCTAAACCACGCAAAGGATTTTGATGCGGTTTTCACCATCAGTAAGATACATTTTCAAGGAAGGTTTATATATATAACTAGCGACCCGCCCCGGCTTCGCACGTAAATTACACCCGTGCGAAGCCGGTCGGGCGGGTCGCTAGTGTTCTATAAGAACACAATTACTGTTGTAAGCCTAAGACCTTTGTACACACACATCACACATCATCAGCCATTAAATGTCCACTGCTGAACAAGGCCTCCCTCTTAGAGAGGGGTGTTGCCATAATCCCCACGCTTGGCAGGCGGCTTGGAGATCGCAGTACGTTCACCGTGTACTAACAGGACGCTGCTGCCCATCCTCCGGTGGTTCTGGTCGCAGTTTTAGGACATACCCGGGTCCATACCTGTAACTGTGTACATACCTTTGTACACAGTTGAGCAATAAAGCATTATTTCTATTCTACCATGAAACCATGATTGTTTTTACATCGAGATTTCAACTCTCTGTAACGATTATAACGCCTACAAAAACCACACGAGCAAAGTCAAGTCTTTGCTCGTGTGATTTTCGTAACGTAACTATACTTTGTTGGCAGATTCTAATGGCTAATGAGACAAGTCGGCATTTGACGTGCATGGTTTGGTCGACGATAACTTGATGAAACTTTGTAGGCAAGTAGTTAATTTCAATACAATATCTCTATCTCTATCTTCTCTTCTCTACATAGTATAAATTGAAGTAGTTTGCCGCGTCGGTCTGTATGTCTGTATGTCCGCTAATTCCTCCTAAACCACGCAACGGATTTTGATGCAGTTTTCACCATCAGTTAGATACATTTTCAAAGAAGGTTTCTCTACATAGTATAAATTGAAGTCGCTTGCCGCGTCTGTCTGTCTGTATGTCTGTATGGCCGCTAACTCCTCCTAAACCACGCAACGGATTTTGATGCGGTTTTCACCATCAGTTAGATAAATTTTCAAGGAAGGTTTATATATATAACTAGCGACCCGCCCCGGCTTCGCACGTAAATTGCACCCGTGCAAAGCCGGGCGGTTCGCTAGTTTATAATAATTTTGAGTTCTAATATAATCAAAATCGATCTAGGGGTTCCTAAGATTTATGGGTTGTGAGGTAGTAGTTCGAGGCGAACTACTAGTTATTTTAAGTAAAAATATCTATCTAAACATACTTCACTCTTTCTTTTTGGGAAGTCGTGTAAAAACTGGTAGCCATTAAAAGAACAGTTCCCTAACTTGCCCACATTTTTCAGAAAAATTGGTCACTGTCTTCGTAGTTGGTTAGGTGATTAGGTCGCTATGCAAAGAATTTGTGTAGGATGGATCGTAAGGTAGGTAGATCTACTATGTAAATGTACACCGTTATTTTATGAATTATTATGCAAATATAATTAAATAATCAATTAAACTAGAATGCACATTTTGTAGACAGATATGTTGACCTTAGTAAATACTATTTCTACATACTCTGGCACCAATAATAGCCTATACGCCTAATATAACATTATTTAATGGTAGCCTAGGTATTAAAATAATGTCATTACCAAAGATTTGATAATATACTACGATATTTTATTTATATTACCCGGGATTTACTCACGTAAGATTCCCGGGTAATATAAATAAAATGTGTGAAAACACGTCAGTTTCTATAATATTATACTACGATAGTACTTTATTCTATGGTCATTACAATTTTATTTATTTATAATATATTGTGTAATAATATGTAGTAAAATCATGTACTTAGGTATATAATTTTGTATTGATATATTCAAAATTTGGTTAAGTGGCTTATGTCCAGCAGTGGATCAGTATAGGCTGATTATGATGATGAATTTTTCTCCAAGTGGGTTATTCCAAGATCTGCCACATTAGTTTTGTCACAATCATTCAGATTGATATATGAAGGGGGCAGAAATAATATCGCATGCACTACTTTCGCATGCCGTCACTAACACAGAATTAAAAGTGTTGTGATTTCTAAGCACTTAGATTTTTACTAGGATTATTTTCACTTTTGTAATTAATGCCATCCATTCCTTTACCAAACGGCTCTTTCCCGTTCGTCGTCAAATAATAAGATCCTTTAGCATTAGTATCACAGTTTAGACCCATAAAGACGTAATTAGCTTCAGGATTTGGGTTCTCCTTGAATTTCTGGTAGGTTTCCGCTGGCGACGCAGGAAAAGCTTCAGGATTCCGTACCGATTCCGCGTAAAACCGCCACGATCTCCAATGACTGCAAAGATTATCATCAGAGAGGGGAATGGGCGCGAAGCGGGGGCAGCCAGGCTGCACGCTTTTGCCTCCGTTTGGCCAGAAGTCAGCCGTGCCCGTATTGACCGGCGCTCCGTAGAAACCAGCATCGGTGTGGATGACATCTACAAACTCTGCATCGTTAGCGGTTACGTGCTGCATCATCATACCATCAGGGTAGAATGCTGGTAAAGCAGGGTCTAGCGCTGTTAATCTTTTAACGGCTCTGTTGCATTTGTTCTTGAGCTCCCTTGCAGTGTATCCAGCGACATGGCTTCCCAGCGAGTGTCCTATGATGTGAAACTTTTCAAGCGACAAGCCCTTGTCAAATAATTTGTAAAGTTCTTGAGCCGCTGCTTCACCAAACTTTTTAGTGTTCCTAGCAGCATTGACCAAATAAGATCCGTGCGACATATTTGCCCAGTCTAAAAGCACCACGTTTCTCCATGTTTGTTGTTGCTCTTTGTTGTTTTCCGGCCTTGCCTTCAAATATGAGCTCACCATCACCTGAACGCTTTTCTGTTGTGCAACTTCTATGAAACCACTGTGATAGAGCACCGTGGGAGTGTACTTTGCAAAGCCTTTGCTGTCTAGAAGTGTGGTTGCTTGGTTCAGAGGGATGTCGATAAATTCTTCCGCTGTCGTTCCGTTGTAGTATCTGAGATAGATGTCTTCTATTCGGTTACTTCTGCCTGGGAACATTCCTGTTCCCCACCAATACCGCTTCCAGCCATTGGTCACCGCGCGAAGCATGATCACAGAGGATATGTAATGGAACCACTATATGTAGGTACCTATTTTCATAATCGATTAAAGTATATGGCCGGCCGTGTAATATTGTATTTATGATGGTGATATTTTACCGGCAACGTGATTCGGCTTGCTTCTATCTCGTACTTCTAAAAGAAAATAAACTCTCCATGGCTGACTTATATTTGATATCTTCTAATTCTAATCTTTGCTTCTAACTCATAGAATCCGTCACGTAGGTAGGTAATTTAAAAAGATTATTATGAGTAAAGAATGTAGCATAGTGCTATTATCACAGACTTTTAACTGTATTAAAAGTCTGTGGCTATATGTCTACTGTGCTATTAGTCCTTATTCTGTGTTCTAACTGGTCTATAACCGACTTCTATTTCTCGTTTTGACTTTTCTTTTATACTTTTTTTATTCGTTGTGGATTAATCACTTAGTGATTATACTTGCTCAGTGTATTATGTACGTACTACAGTATATTTATCTATGGTACTACGTAGTCTATAGCAAGAATGGGTAAAAAATACTTTTATGGCTCAATGTAGGTACTTTATGTACCTTCCTAATCCTATGAGTAAGGAATACCTTTACTAAGTACTAATTTACTGCGTATTTTTCTCACATTTTCCAATATTCGTCTCAGCAAGAGACGTCTAATTAGGACTCGAGCGTAGAACACTATTACATTACCAATATCTTAACGATACGTGCACTGCAAGCACACGACCTAAGCAATGGCCGTACCTTCGAGCTAACTGCCCAGCTTCTGCAGACCCGCGGTGACACTATTGTCACAGTAGTCATACAACTAAATTGAGTAGGAGTGAGAGGTGCGGCAGGTCAGGTTCCGCTGGTCGAAGACAATCGCCTCTTTCCTGCACCGAGCGGCAAAAAGTCGAACGTGTGGGCCCGCGGACGAACCCGTTTCACCATACAAGGTGCTCGGAGACAACTCGCTTCCCAACGCATCGGCTCACATAATATTGTTAGCCGCCGATAGCTTTTTATGTCGAATGCATTATTCGATACTCATTTAAAATTCTAACATACGCTTATAAAGAAAGCTCGCCATTTTCATCCGGTCCCCTGCTGTCGTCGGTCGTATCATTGTACTTACTTAGTACTTCATCACGAATCTCGAAGCGGTTAAATAAACTTAATATATTACGCAAATTCGGCTTTGGCCAACAGTTGTTCGGTCAGCCCACGCGCCTAAAATTGCGGGGGCGAAGGCTGAGGCTTCGACGCGTGCTCAGCTCTAAAACTCTCGCGCGCATCGACTGTATCACACGCAGTGACCGCCTCTGCCACAAAAAATTAAGATTAAAAAGAAATCCGTGACAGATCTGACAGATTTGAATCTGACGTTCTAAAATAGTGCATCCAAGGACGCGTCCGAATCGATATCGATAGTTGAATGGAGTGCAAGTAGGAAGTGACGTCATGCATAGTGTTGTGAATGTGTCAGTGAGGTGGGCGCTGTGTTGACAATGCGATATCATTAGAGCGGAAAGGTGAGTGTAACTAGCTAATGAGTTCCTCATTATCAGTTCTTAAACATTTGTAAACAACTATTTATTATATGCGTGGTATAATAATGCCCGTTTTGAACGTTTTAGTTTAAATTTCGACCACAGAGTATGCGTCTGACACTTCAATAACATTGCAAAAAGCTCAATGAAAACAGTAAATCACAGCAGATCACTTTTACCAACTTTTTGAACATAAGATTGTAGTTGGTACCTACTACAGTAAATTATTGTAAGAAAATGTTTTCATTTAGATTTTTACAATGTTTTCGCAGTGGTCAGATCCTTTCTAGCGGGCAGGCTAGTTTCAGTTGACAGAACAATAGCAAATTTTTATTAATATTTTTTATTGCAGTTGAGGGAATCGTCACGTTCGGTTAATTTATTTCTGTCATTAAAGCTATGAAAATCGACACTTACCGCTAGGAATTTTATATTCACGAAATACATTCAATCTTTCCTGCAATAAAAGTGGGTATCATTTTCAAAGCTATTACCTACCAGTTTTATGACAGAGAAAGATGCTTTAAGAATGATAATATTATAGTAGGTACCTACTATTAGGAGTGTATATTTTATTAGTACTAAAGTGCATCGAGCTGTTATCTTTAATCTACAAGCCATTAAACGTTTTGTTTTATAGACGGTTGCAAGAATTTATTTAACTTTGTATCTTAGAATAACTACATCTAAGCTTTGTATATATTATCTATTGTATAGAATGCTAATAAGTAAAAAATTCTCCCAACCGACAAGTCATTAATTAAGCTAGATTATCCACACAATCGAACTCTGAATAATGTTAATATTCATAGGGATTATATCTAACTATAATTATATTATGAAGCTATCTGTAAATCTTAAAACAATTGTGACACTAAGCTTGCTAGTCATTAATAATAAACAAAAATATGCCATTATAAAGAAACAAGCTGCCCGATTATATTTCTATCGGTTAATAGATTAAAAAAGTTCATACAAACTTTCATTCCGTAATTAACTTTTTTGGAATGAATTTCAAAAACGCTGAAAACAAAAAAAAAAGTCTTGTATTTGTAAACAGAAGCCTAAATAACTATCAACTTCCATGTTTCTAAGTTCAAAATTGACGATATTCCATACAAATGTTCATGCCCTATTTAACCCCTTTCGGGGATGAATAAGAAATTCTTTTTAGTGCTTGTTTATAATAATATGTATTATATTATAAGGAACATGTGTGCATTATTTCTTCTTTCTTCTAGACCCAACGACTTAGTCTGTTCATTGATTGTCTGTCGATGAATTAATTAATTTAAGATTTTTTATTTATTAACAATGCAATGCAATGCAACCTGCTCTAAAATAATACATAAAACGCATTCAAATCAATCCAGCCGTTTTGGAGAAAAAAAACAAAAAGGGTAAGTTTCGGAGAATATGCATCAGAGCTACATGACCTTATTCTGCCATCCTCTTTCTACTATAGACAACAAACAGCCCAACAACTATAAACGAATCGAGGATACTATCGAAGCGCTGGTAGTATTGGCCGACACGCTAGCCTGAACGACATCATACGCAGGGCTCTTTCCACCGCCAATGTCGCAGCTGTGCTCGAACCGAGTGGTCTTGCGCGACTTGTGCCCTGGAGGTTGGGGCGGCCCCTTGTATGGGACGCAACTTGTGTCGATACTTTGGCGCCGTCACATCTTCCTCAGACACAGGGTAGGGCTGGCGCGGCTGCCAATTCGGCAGAGCAGCACAAGCGACGCAAATATGCTAACCTCGGCAGTGGTTACATATTTAAGGCGTTTGGGGTCGATACATTGGGCCCTTGGGGACCGGGAGCTCACCTCATTTTCAAAAATCTTTCAGAGCGCCTGGTTAATGCGACGCGTGACCAAAATGCTGCCGTGTTTCTGGCTCAACGCATAAGCATTGCCATTCAACGTGGTAATGCCGCCAGCATGCTGGGTACGCTGCCAACTGGTAGTGGGCTTGAGAATTTGGATTGTCTTTAGACCTTCAACGGTCTATGGGTAGTCTAACTGTATTTGTAGTTATAGTTTTAGCTTGTATTTTGTTTACAACAAAGGCGCTTGCCTAGAAAAAAAAAAACTATAAACGGTTCACCCACTATCACCCATACATTGTGGATTTTCATCGGATACGTACCAAACGTTTCGATACTACGTTTCTAGTCCTATGTTCCAAGGAATGGAACAACCTGCCCGCTTCCTTGTTCCCTGAGAGATTTAATCTGGGCATTTTCAAGGGCAGAGTGAAATAGGCTGCGTGCTTTATCTTCGACCACTTCGTCGCTTACCAACAGCCGAGTTAGGGCTCAAACGCGGACATATCCGAGTAAAAAAATATTTTTTTTAGTAAGAAAGTTTTAACAATACATTTTGACTTTGGACTTATCCGCGTATTTTTTTAAATCTTTAGCAAGAAATTTTTAACAATACACTTTGACTTTAGACTAATCCGCGTATTTTTTTAAAAACTTTAGCAAGAATGTTTTAACAATACATTTTGACTTACTTTGATGAACCTACTAAAATAGTCAAAATCCTGAATTAAAAATGACGACGACAGTTATAAGTTTTCATAGTAATTTATAAACACGACAAATTATAATTTTTCATACTAACTCTACCGGCCGCTGATGCGTGTATTTGACCAGTACAGCTATTTCGCTTTATCTCGAAGAATATTGGAAGCATGCAATTAGAAGTTACTACATGGGTTTCTTTAGATTCTAACAGGGTCGGCAACGTATTTGTGATGCCTCTGGTGTTACAAGTGTCCATAGGCGACGGTGACTGCTTACCATCAGGCAGCCCGTCTACTTCTTTGCCACGTATGTCATTAAAAATATATATTTGAGTACAACGTTTTTTTTGCTAGACTAAAGCACAAGTTACTATTCAAATCACCTCGCGTGGGAGAAAATAATAGCGCATGTCTTGACATTTCGAAACTGCCCAGTTTTATACAAAATCACATGCTAATATCAGTTTAACATCTGCGTCTATCATCATAGAGTCTCAAATTCACTGGCAAGTGGATCGATGACGGAAAATTACGACCATTGAGTTGGAAAATGCAAATGAGACCTTAGGTTAACCCAGCATACATTGAACAGAAGGTATTAGAGTTAGCAATTTTATGCATCGCTTAAACGGAAGTGGTTGTAATTTTTTTAAATAAGTTGGTATTAGAATAACGGCTGAGGTGCGACTTAACGTTTCATAACCAAGTGCATGGGCTGGTCAGGTAGCTAGTGATGTGATTGGTAAATCACGTAAATCATGATTTATCTTTGAAATACATAATGTACATAATATATTATCTATCTATGCCATAGACAACAAAACAGGAAGAGCTCTGTTTCGCATTTTTTTTTTTATGGCAAAACTCATTGAGTGGTAAACCCGATTAAAAATAATATTTACAATAATTAGGTTTAAGAAAAAGCTTATTATACTAGACTTGCATTTGTCCGCCACCTCACCTGATGTTAAGTGATGATGCGGTCTACGATGGAGCACACTTGCCTAGAAGAAACCAATTCACTCGCGAAGTCAAGTTTTGATATTTTATGTTTCGGCGAAGGAGATCCTAAATAACTATTTGTTCGATCTTCTTCGCATAACTAAAAAAAAACATTACCTTTTTTAAAATTTGTTACCTCAGAACTCTGCCATTCACCTATACTTCGACCAAAATAAAATGAATGGACGGGCAATAACCATTGAACTTGTTAAGTAAAAACAATCTGGGAAAGCACACGAAGGCATAATTTTGTCAGATGTTTCGTTATCATGTAACAATAGTCACGTAGTGTTGCAATTTCTACGGCTAGAGACCGACTGAAACGAAGTGAGCGCCGGCGCTCATTTTATAATCTTCAAGAATGCGCTTCTTCTGGGCCCGTCCATTAATTTTATTTTGGTCGAAGCATTTATAAAACGTTTCTTTTTTGTAATTGTTTTATTTGAAAGGCTGTACTTTCAGATTGGTCCGATATATTTTTTGTCAAAATCGGTTCAGTAGTTTGCTTTTTAAATGAAAATAACTGGAAAGTAAACGTCAGTCAACATAGCCGACTGGCTATGATGACTGACGTCATCCATGTAAACGAAATTGCGTATTTTTACTTATTTTGAAGTCTGTTTATTTAATTGATAATTATTTTAGTTCCACTCTCGCGTGACGTATCATATAGATTTTTTTAATGACAGTTATAGTTATATATTATATATGACAGTTTTCAGCATAAGATTAGTATACGACGATGATTAATCACAATGTCTCAAACCTTAAAGCTATTACATAATCGTGACTTTCATCGCCCTGAGATGTCATACGACAAACCTTGGAACCAACTGGCATTACCTTCTTTGTAAATACCTCAGTCTTATTACCATAATTGTAATTAGGTATCTACATAATTATATTAAACAGAGATCTGTTGTGTTGATCATTAGCCTACAATCTGCTGGTTATTATATAGGCTTAATTATCTACTGGGTTACCCGGAAAGGGTGTACTAAGCCGAAAGGGGTCCACAGTACCCATTATTATAAACAACTTTTACTATGGGAACAAAACCTGAATCGCGATAAATATCATCGAAAAAAAAATATCAGCTGTTAAAACGGTCATTGACATTCAAAGATAATACGCATAACTTGATCGCGCATGTAGTCAAAATTCCCTTTTGCAAAATGATGCCTCGTCGGTCGCGGGGGGCAGCTTGTGATTGGAGACTCGACGCAACTCAACGCTTGTTATTGAAGAATCTATGGTTGCCTGGAAGAGATCGCTTTTAGCGATAAGGCCGCCAGTTGTTACACTAGTTTTTTAAAGATTTTTTGTCCTTTGTATCAAATTTAATGGTGTGAACAATAAAGAGTTAATCAATCAATCAATCAAAAGTCATTTATTCAATTCGGGTCTAGGATTGGCCCCGCTCGAAATAGTTACATTTGGCTTATGCGGGGTAAAGGATGAGAAGTCAAGTGGTCATATTGTCATTGTTGACCACATAACTTATAAGTCTGTGTTGTTGATACTCGATAAATGTATCCTTCCTTCTTCCTTCTCATGAAGCTGACACGCTGTACCTACTTAGAGGTCGCCAATTGAGGATGTGAAGAACAAACCTCACTATACCCACATTTGAATATTATTTTTTTTGGGCAATTTTTTTAAAAATGATTGAAGCATGTAAGTAAAACCTTGTCAAAAACACCTATTTTCCTATATAAATTTTCATTTGAAATCGAGAGTTTCGAACAAAACCACACTTTTCCGTTGGAGAACAGAAATTCCGTCGAGAAATTTTTATGTATTCTCTTAAATTTGGAAAACTGGAAATGTGAGGTTTTATTCTTCACCTCCTCAATTATCCTACTTCCTACTTTTATGTAGCCTGCATCAAGCCTGATTTAGTGCGGACCGTAGATAAATAATTTACTGGCGGTGTTGACCCCAGAAAATAATATTATTTTTGTTTAATTTAGAACGGCTGTCAAGGCATTTTTGTAAGAAATTTGTTGTAGCCAGTTGCACCCATATAAACGAAACGTCAGTCATTAGAGTTCAACGCGTTGATCTAAATAAGAATGTTCAATCAAGGTTCACTCATATGCCTGGTAACAGATTTTCCTTCTCATTTCCGTTATATTTACTTTTCTTTTCTGTGGTGTGGACACACAAGCAATCGCGAACGAGCGAGCGGGTGTCAAGCGGCGCATTCATCTACGTTCACTAGCGTTCGTTCAACTATATACGGTCTATAGACGGCATAATATAGTTAATGTATCCACACAATGGGACCTATAAGTCATAAGTTACTTGTGCCTAACTTGAAGCTTAAACTTTACGCAAAGTTAGCGCTCAGCTGAACGATCTCCGTAAACAATATCAAAGTTGTTGAGCTCTTGAGTTTGTCATAATTTAAGTGCACTTATACCTCCTACATAAAGCTGAGTATTCAAACGCGAGCCGTAACTGTAATCAGAGCACGTAAATGTTACCAAAAGTCGTGTGTACGAAGTTTGCGAGCCTTAGGAGAAACCTAAAATAATATCATTTTGGGAACTGTTCTTTTATAGGATCAGATTATTTAGTACCTAAGATGACCGATCAGATGTAATTTTTCATGTTAATTCATCATCATAATGGACGACATGGTGCTGTTGAGCGCTTCAGTCTGTGGGCTCAGAAAGCTTCTGAGAATATGTGAGGGGTACGCAGCTGATCATGGACTGATTTATAATTGTAAAAAGAGCCAGTGTATGGTTTTTCAGGGTGGTCCTAGAAAGGTGACAGGGATGCCACCTCTTTTACTCAATGGATTACCGTCAGAGCGAGTAGATGAGTTTAAGTACTTAGGCCATCTTGTCACCCCCACCCTGAAAGACGACGCTGACATTGAACGGGAGCGGAGGGCGCTGTCGGTAAGAGCTAACATGGTGGTCCGGAGGTTTGCACGGTGTTCGGAGGAGGTGAAAATAACTCTCTTTAGAGCTTATTGCACTTCCTTCTATGCTTGCAGCCTGTGGGCTGACTATACGCAAAAATCGTACAGCGTCCTGCGCGTCCAGTTTAATAACGCGTTCAGGATGTTGGTGGGGCTTCCCCGCTATTGTAGTGCGTCGACAATGTTCGCGTGCGCACGCGTGGATTGCTTCTACACCACAATGCGTAAGCGAGCGACGTCACTGGTGCGGCGCGTGCGGGGGAGCCACAACAGCATGCTGGCCGCGATAGCAGGTAGGCTAGATTGCCCTTACATAAATCATTGTTGCAGCCTACACGTTGCACACTGCACACAGTAAGACCTAGTTAATTAATGTAAGGGTAGGTACTGATATGCATGACTATTACTTTGACATAATTAATTTATTGTATAATGTTGACATTTTTAGTTTGATTATTTTAAATTTCAATTCGTAATAATTATTATTAAAGTAATGTGACTAGCTACTATTATTATTATTTTCCATTGATATTGTTGCCTGCCATCTTATAAGTAGTTATTATTTCATCGAGACGGATGGAATATAGGCAGCAATGATATGGTTTCGTATTGACATAGTTATTCTATTTAATTTATTATCATTATTACCAGTTTCTTATAAGCAAGCGAAATCCATCGTAGCTCACATCAGGCGAGGTAACGGTCAAACGCAAACCTAAGTAAAACAAGAGGTTATAATAATCTTACGCAATTAAAAAACAGAACATCCCTTGGGTATTTTAGCGGTGAGTTCACAGACTACAAACGACGTTTGCAATGTTTGTTATCTGTAACAGTTACAGTTACGGCTTGCATATGAGTGCCTAGCTTTATTCGCTTTACGGACTACTAAACATAAGCAAGGTTACTTTGGGTCGTAAACTTGTATTGAGCCGGTATTGATTATTATTATTACTACCATCGATATAGGAGCAATGAGGGTAATGGTTCGATTTATACGACACTAAACTTAGTTTCGTGTTGTGTAGCTAATGACTTGAACTTACTTCACTACAAATTACAAATGCGAAAGATTGTGTGTAGGTATGTTTACCATACACACAATAATTCGCATGCACGGACCGGTAAGCGCAGCGTACGACGTCCATCCACAAGATGGACAGACGACCTAAAAGAGACCGCAGGGAAACGCTGGATGCAGGCCGCTTCCAACCGACCCTTTTGGAGATCGATGGGGGGAGGCCTATGTCCAGCAGTGGACGTCCTACGGCTGAATTGATGATGGTATCGATGTTTAGCATAATCAGCTTTTTAATCGTCCATTGCTGGAATTTGGCCTACCCCCAATAGAGCGATTGGGCCATACTGGCCCATTTGCGGGTTGGTGGATTCACATACGTCATTGAATATCTTCTCCGTACGTATGCAGGTTTCCTCACGATGTTTTACTTAACCGAAAATCCAAAATCCACCCAAAAATTTTATGAAAACCGGTACGGGCCCCGGATTTGAACCAGCGATCTCATGCTTTCAAGTCTAGCGGTCTCTCAAATAGGCTTTTTTGTGTCTATTTGTCTGTACTTAACTCCGTAACAATTGAATGAATTTGAATAAAATTTAGTATGGAGATAGTTTACACCCTGAATTAACACATATAGGCTACTCTTGCGATCTTATAGCGTAGAGCTATGACATGGTAGTGAAGCTACTGACTGTAACTGACTGTAGCTATACTTAGATAAGATAATTGACACCACAAATTACATACACGCTCTCACTGATCTCACCTTTGAGATGGATCAGCTAAATACCAGCTTGGGACGTTGGATTTGGAGTTTATGCTTTAGATTTTCGCAAGATGGTTTTCTTCGGTTTGACTGAGATGTTTGTAAATATTAACGAACACCATAATAGCCAAGCCGGAGAGAGACAGACATAATTGGTGTGATTTTGAGATTGAATCAAACAAAATTAACCCCAGCTGTTCTGAATGATATCTTTAAAACCCTACAACAGTCCCCGAAAAAGACAAAAGCTGGAAAGCTGGCAGCTCCCGCGTATAATAGAGTTTCATTACAGGATAACGGCTATACCTAATAATTAACGACGCGATTATCCGCAAAAGCTTTTAAGCGCGAGCTCCATTTTGTAACTTCATATGTGCACATCATATATTTTCTCGGCCAGAGCACATTGGATACGGTGGAGACTGACTTATAAGGAATAGAGTTTATAAAGGACCATAAAATACTGGCTGCACCCCCGCGGTGGGTTCCGGGTAGTCCTAAAACTGCGACCAGAACCACCAGAGAATGGGCAGCAGCAATAAGGATATGACTGACTGCTCATCCTGCCTATAACACTTGACTGCTCATCCTTTACCCCGCCGTAAGCCAAAGTTCTGGCGCATGGTGGATATGGCCCAATCACCTGAATCACCCTTTCGGGGGTAGGCTAAAAAAGTCCAGCAGTGGATTGTTAAAAAAGGCTGACTATGATGAAGCCAAAGTTCTACATTTCAGCAAAATCTTTTTGCGAACCAATCCTACGTTGAGTCTTCAATCACAAGCGCCATACGATACCCTCCCCCGCGACCGACGTGGTTTACATCGTGCACAAGCAAACTATGACTCGTGCGCGATCAAATGGTCATTATTATCTAGGGGCAGAAGCATCTTCCTACTGCACGGTGCAACGCTCTGCGATCTCCAAGCTACCTGCCAAGCGTGGGAATTATGGCAACCAACAAGTGGAGATCTAAGGAGGAAGCCTAAGTTCAGCAGTGGACGTCTTCTGGTTGATGATGATGACCCCGCTGTTTTACCTGCTATTCTACAGGAACTATGAATTTTTCCGGTACACAAAAGCCTACTATGTGCTGATCCCGGATATAGCTACCTCCCATCGAGATACAAGAGTCACAATCATGGCAAAAAATTACCGAAACAAAACTCGGCGCACGCTACGAATTGCGCAAACTTTTTGGTTAGTAACAAGGTAACCGCGATCCGACCACAACGCCGCGCGATGCCAGAGCTACGATAACATAGCGGACAACTAACGTTGAACACTATGCAAGCGGCATAATTTCTAAATTGGAGTAAATGTGGCATTATGAAGTATATAATTGATACAATGCACCTACAATGATGCTCGTTGACGTTTATTGACTGCTTTCATTGCATTTCTTTCATGGCGGTGGCTTGTGCCTTGTATCTGCTATGAAAAGCAAGGACGTACATCATGTTGGTGTTCATTAATAAAATAAATAAACTATCTACTTTGCCTTTGCTTTTTATTTCATATTTTTCTCCACGTTATTAGCGGTTTATTTTACGAGACCAGTTAAGTGTTGTTTGTTGTTTCCCTGTAGACCCTCGAAAGCACTCGTTCAATTTTATTATTTGCTTTGCGGATTTACAACTTCTTCATGTCGCAATGCTGTACCAGAAGTGTCGATAAAATATTTTTTATCGATACTCTGCTTGCACTTTTCACATCCTTGTTTGATTTACATAATAACTAAAGGGTCGGCAACGTATTTTTGATGCCTCTGGTGTTACAAGTATCCATAGGCGACGGAGACTGCTTACCATCAAGCAGCCCGTCTGCTTGTTTGCCACCTATAGCATTAAAAAAAAATATTATGCCCCTGAAATACCTGTCGTACTATAATATACTAAACAGGAAGCAAAAAAGAGTTTACTTCCTGTTTAGTATATAGTGCGATATTTCGCCCTACGGGAGCACGTGTAGTATTTTTTTTTAATAATGTTGGGTAAACCCAGGTTAACCCAGTACCTATAAATATTAAAAAAAAAACAACTATCCAAAGCTAGATAGGACAAACATTTATGTGATGAACATTTGTGTTTTTTCTATATTTGCTTGTTAAATCTATTTAAGTATGTATTTCATCATCACCATCATCATCAGCCAGAAAACGTCCACTGCTGAACATAGGCCTCCCTCTACGACAGCCTGCCTTTTGCATCCACTGGATGCCACCGGCTCTCGTCGGTCTATCTAGTGGGAGGCCTACCTACGCTACGTATTTAAAACTATATACAGTATAATCTCACTAATCCGGCACTTCGATAGATCGGCACGTCCAATAATCCGGCACCCTCCGCCCACGCCTCCCTTACCCCTCTATACGTGTGCGCTTTGGTCGCTGCGTCATCGACTAGCAGTCTAACCTCAAAACTTATTACATATGTACCTACATGTTAATTCAATTGTTCCATAATACATTACATACATTTATTCTCTCTATGAAATGCTTTATTTTATTTATTACCTATGACTTTTTCAGTATAACCCAGTAATCCGAACATTCCAATAATCCGGCACCCTCCGGTTTTTAATAGTGCCGGATTAGTGAGATTACACTGTAATTATGTATGTATATCAGTCTCTGTCAGCCATATCACAAGCTTTGCTTAGTTTGGGGTCAGATGGACCGTGTGTACAATAATGTCCCCAATATATTTTTATTTTTTACTAGCGACCCCCCCGGCGATCCCCGCCCGGCTTCACACGGGTGTAATTTACGTGCGAAGCCGGGGCCGGTCGCTAGTTATATATTTATAAACCTCCCGTGAAAATGTAGCTATCTGATGGTGAAAACTGCATCAAAATCCGTTGCGTGGTTTAGGAGGAGTTAGCGCCCATACAGACATACAGACAGACGCGGAAAGCGACTTCAATTTATACTATGTAGAGATAGAGAAGAGAAGATATGTAGAGATTTCGATAAGGCAATTTTTTTGCTATATTAACACCTTTGTTTACATCTTTGCTAGCAATTAAAAAAATAATGTATAGTACACAGATCTAATCACAGAATACAAATAGGTACCAGGGAATCTAATAGACGTAATTTATTTGTCTAGTCTACAGTATTTTAATTAGTAAAGTAAAGGTAGGTGGTACTGAGGATGAGTATTGAGTACATGTATAGAATCACTAATCAGAATGGCGTCTATAGAATCGATTAACAATCGATTAAATATTTAACACGAGCTCAGCTAAGGCGTTGATTGTGCCCATATAAAGAAGGTCTAATAATTGTGCTCAACATTTATCAGGTGTCAAGTAAAAAAACTACTACTCATGAACCGCATGGATTTAGTTACGAAATTTCCAATTTTACCCACTTTTTTGGCGCATTTTTGAGACTAAAAATATTCTATTTCTATTCTTCTGATTCTTGTGATGATCACACAATTCACAGTAGATTATAGGTACACCTAAACACCATTTAATAGTGTTTAGGTGTGTAGACTACACACACCTAAACACAGTGTTTTTCAACCTTCTTGAATACGCGACCCATTTACAAGTTAAAAAAATCTAGCGACCCCCAGGCCATACAAAAGGCCATACATAATAAAATTACAGAAAACATAATAAGCTTCAATTAGAAAATGATTTAGTTATTTGCGTCTCATAAATAGAACCTCAGTATGATAAATTATTAAAAAATAAACACGCACAGCCTTCTTAGTTTTTTAAATTGTAAGTACTGATTTTTTTTTGTATTGACATACACTTGCCTTTTTCTTTTACCCGTGACCCCCTATGTAAGGCTTTGCGACCCCCCTGGTGGTCGCGACCCATAGGTTAAAGAACAATGCACTATTAGATGCAAATATGCAATCACAGAATCCTCCCTATTACATAGTGTCATGAATGCAACATTACAATACTTTCCTCACACACCATCCATGCCGAGTTTCACCAAGGTAGGTATAATATTACCGGATAATACCGGATTAGCAAGTTGAAGTGGCAGTGGGGCAGGGCACATAATATAACGCAGAACAGATGGCCGATGGTGCCGAAAGATTCTCGAATGGAGACCACGGACCGGTAAGCGCAGCGTAGGACGTCCACCCACAAGATGTACAGACGACCTAAAAGAGACCGCACTCGCAGGGAAACGCTGGATGCAGGCCGCTTCCAACTGGCCCTTGTGGAGATCGATGGGGGAGGCCTATGTTCCTAGTTCCTAGGTGCAGGAATCCTAGTTCCTAGGTGCTATGCCCCCCCCCTTTTCTACATAAAAACCGTGAGCAATCACATTCAGGAAGGGCTATTTACACGCCCCTCCAAAGTCATTTTGCCTTGTATTAAAAACACTCTTCCAAGCTTCAGCAGCTAAAATCCTTTAATTACTTATCTCTGAACAAACTTCAATAGCCTATTAACTTTAAACATCCACTATCACGGTTCCACCGCAATGCATCCAATCACCACAGCCCTCTAGAGGCGCAAAAATACGGCCCATATCCAACCGGGCCATATTTAACTAGGCCATATTCCGGCCCATATTATGGAGAGCCATATTATAGCTATCCATTGTTCTAGGATAGAGTCTGTTAAACAAAGGTATTCACATATAGGGTAATGTTACGTTGACCATTATTTTTTACTGGTAGGGACATTTTGGGAAACAAATTTTTAGTGGGGGAGTTATATTACGGTGGGAAACACATTTGAATTTAAATGAAATGTCAGTGAAATGACACAGATTAGACAATTTGATTATCTTCACGGTTCCATGCCTTATGTTGTGTTTTGGAAAGCAAAATAGGCAGGTAGCTATTCGAAACATAACGATCTCTAATTTAAAATATCTTTATCATTTGGGTTTTAAACAATATTACATAATTATACACTATTTTGGTAATTTTTGTTACGCCGACGATAGCTCAGTTGTGTTATCGCGTAAGTTTTGGTATTTTAATCGGAACTCACAATGCCGCATTAAGCGTTATTATGGTGGCGTACATTCTACATGAAACCACTTAATACGTCAAGAAACGTTTACGTTTTTCGATTGTATACTACACTCTTTCAACTCATCCAACTGCAGAAAGGCGTGAGACACGGAGATGTTATCTCTCCGAAACTTCACGAACGCATTTGAGGATGTTTTCAAGCTCTTGGACTGGAACGGATTCGGCATCAACATCAATGGCGAATACATCACTCACCTTCGTTTTGCCGATGATATAGTCATCATGGCAGAGTCACTGGAGAATCTCAATACGATGCTCAGCGACCTCAGTAGCCTTTCCCAACAGGTGGGTCTTAAAATGAACATGGACAAGACAAAAATCATGTCCAATGTCCATGTTGAGCCCGTGCCGGTAGTCGTTGGGAACGATACTCTCGAAGTTGTTGACCATTACACCTATCTTGGACAGATTGTTCAGTTAGGCAAGTCCAAATTGGGCAAAGAGGTCGCCCGAAGAATCCAACTCGGATGGGCAGCGTTAGGGAAATTGCGTGACATCTTCTCGTCCAAGATACCACAGTGCCCCAAGACGAGGGTCTTTGACCAATGTGTATTGCCAGTGATGACATATGGTACTGAGACGTGCTCCTTAACTGTTGGCCTTTTGGAAAAACTCAGAGTCACTCAGCGGGCAATGGAAAGAGCTATGCTCGGAGTTTCTTTACGCGATAAAATCCGAAACGTGGATATTCGCCAAAGAACCAGAGTCACCGACATAGCTGTTAAAATTTGCAAGTTGAAGTGGCAATGGGCAGGCCACATCCCTCGAAAAACCGATAACCGATGGGGAAGAAAGGTTCTGGAGTGGAGACCACGAACCGGAAGACGCAGCGTAGGGAGGCCTCCCACTAGATGGACCGACGACATTGTGAGAGTCGCGGGCATCCAGTGGATGCAAAAGGCAGGCTGTCGTTCGGTGTGGAGGTTAAAGGGGGAGGCCTATGTTCATCAGTGGCCGTCTTCTGGCTGATGATGACTACACTCTTTTGACAAACGCGCACGTAACGCGTTTCCTTGCTCCACGTTATTTAGACAGTTCAAAATGAGCGCGTTACGCTTTAACGCGTTAGAAAACTTGACATTAGGTAATGACTTCTTAGGTTTTCGCGATTATTACACATTGAAATGAAATCCAAACAAAAACAACCAAATCACACTAAAGATATCAAAATTTTAATAGAAAAGATTATTGGCAAATTCCACCTGCTTGGGATTCAATAATCAAATTAATTCTCTCCAAGTTCGGCGGAAAACTGCAAGACCTGTGGATACCGTGAGCAACTACGTTGGAAAACAACATAATAACATAAGTCGTAACAACACACTTTTTTTATTATACATATGCCTGATGTGAACCGATGGTGCGGTTAACGATGGAGCATGGTTGTAGAGAACCCGACTTAGGTCTTTGTGACTTGAAGACACCAAGTTTGTATTAGTCGGGGAATATTCAGCATCCATTGCATTTTTGTGTAATTGGTATTTTAGTTTTTATCTTTAGTTACCCTTTCAAGATGACAGTACCCAGTAGACACAATAAAACTATTTTTGTTTTATCCCGTTCAAAAACCATCGCATGGACACCCTAGATGCTCGTCCGTATGTCCTATGTCCGCGAACTAGCGCTTTGTTCATTATAGTAACTCCACGGAAGTGACAAACTCACTGTTTGGGTTCGCAACTAACTATATAGTCAGCAGTAACTATATAGTCAAGCCTTTTACAAAACTTCTTACCTAATTTGGCTTGGATGTTCACTCATAAGGCTAAGAAAATCATTGGGCTAGAAAATATAATAAATAGGTGTTTCAGAATTATTTATGCACAAATGACACAGAGTATGCACACGTTAAACTTATAACACGCCTCTTTTTGCTTCAGGGGTAAAAATTAGTCTTCAGTCTTGAGATCACTACTCTTAAGACAAACCACCATCGTTTCTATAATAAGATATCACTAAGGGTATGTCCTAAAACTGCAACCTGAACCACTGGAGGATGGCCAGCAGCGTCCTATTACTACACGGTGAACGTACTGCGATCCCAAAGCCGCCTGCCAAACGTGGGGATTATGGCAACACCCCTCTCTAAGAGCGAGGGCTTTGTTCAGCAGTGGACGTTAACTGGCTGATGACGTGATGTGATGTGAATCTTTTTAAACAGGCAGTGTTACGTACTTCTATATAACTAGCTGATACCCGCTACTTCGTACGCGTATAGAGCTCGGCTGTCGTCCTCGCTACTAGGACCCGCTCGTAGGGCTCGGCGTTAGGGACACCCTAATCACCTAGCGGTATGAAATATATACTTTACGACCTATTCCGATACCTACCAAATGTTACGAATAGCAGTTTATATGGTATCTCCACAACTATATTTTAACTGATTTACTACACAGCACTTATCCTTCAGCCTTTCGGCTTCCAATCCACAGCTCGACTGTCCTGACGGCCACTGAACGACCCAATATATACTTACCCTCTCTACTTAAATTAGCCCCTCCTACTGCAATTGTCAACAACCAATGACAAGTGACACTGATTTAGACTTTGACACCTACAAATATTCATGGACGTCAGCATGTCCATGTAAATATTGATACAAATTTACAACTATTGACAAGAATCACCACATTCGGCCATCCGGCTGCGTGCTAACTCCGAAGCACGCTTCACCACATTCGGTAAGTAGCATATAAGCAAAATAAACTTATGTTTTTTTTTTAGTCTAAGCCGTTTTTTTAACTCATTAAAATTATGTTGTCTTGGGATTATAAGTATATAATATTGCTAAAAGCTGGCCAAGATCACTCAATTTCAGTTATTTCTCTTCCTACATACTCTAATTTCTGATCGATTTACACAACTACTTCAACAATTATTATTTTAACTGCCACTGTAGCTACTTTCATTAGAATTACGTATTTCTAAAGACTAATATGAATCCAATGCCAGACTCCTCTTTCTTTCTTGGATTTTGGGCGATGTTGCAGTTTCAGTCCTGGAACTGGGTGAAAATTACAACGGTAGACGATCGATACCATTGTTGATCTTGCTCAACTGCTCGCTGTCGCCGTCTAGTTGACGCATCTAGCAGAGTCATTCATCATCAGGTCGTTTTCCTCTCCTATGTCGGCGGTAAGGAAGTCAGGGTAGAGGTTGGCAACAAGTCTGGACTCAGGGGAAATATGATGCCCAGGGAAGTTGGTTTTGAGGGCGTAAGTGCCTTGCGGCTCCTCGAACGTCCTGTGTGATTCAGTGGGAGGGTGCGAGCAAAGTCAAGCAGCCCTCCTGTTGGCTACCGGGCAGCTGACGGGGTACACGCCAAATCGCGTCCCTCCCACTTCTGACTGTTACGAATAGCAGTTTATATGGTATCTCCACAACTATATTTTCACTGATTTACTACACAGCACTTATCCTTCAGCCTTTCGGCTTCCAATCCACAGCTCGACTGTCCTGACGGCCACTGAACGACCCAATATATACTTACCCTCTCTACTTAAATTAGCCCCTCCTACTGCAATTGTCAACAACCAATGACAAGTGACACTGATTTAGACTTTGACACCTACAAATATTCATGGACGTCAGCATGTCCATGTAAATATTGATACAAATTTACAACTATTGACAAGAATCACCACACAAATATACATTAAAAACTTCATAAAAATCGGTCGAGCCGTTTCGGTGAAGTGTGACCACAAACACCGTGACAGGAGAATTTTTATATATTAGAAGATTATATATCCATTGATCCGTTAATCCGTGTGTAGCCAGTGAGGACATATGGTACTGAGACGTGGTCTTTAACTGTTAACTTTTTGGAAAACTCAGAGTCACAAAGCGGGCAATGGAAAGAGCTATGCTCCGTGTTTATTTGTGCGATAGAATCCGAAACGTGTATATTCGCCAAAAAACCAGAGTCACCGACATAGCTGTTAAAATTTGCAAGTTGAAGTGGCATTGGGCAAGCCACATCGCCTTAAGAACCGATAACCGATGGGGAAGAAAGGTTCTTGAGTGGAGACCACGAACCGGAAGACGCAGCGTAGGTAGGCCTCTCACTAGATGGACCAACGACATTGTGCGAGGCGCTGTCATCCAGTGGATGCAAAAGGCAGGCGTGGACGTCTTCTGGCTGATGGTGATGATGATAATGAAATTCGTTGAGAAAACACCGTCTTTACACTACAGCCTTACCATTCACTACTTCCATTCAACATTGTCAAACATCATTCATTTCTATGGGTAGTAAACACCTACACGGTTGTACAATCACCGGATCAGAGATTTCGGAATGCGTATCATAATGCCCCACTTACCACACACGTTGAGCATTCACTAAATGGTAATCCAGTTCGAAATGCTCTAAATATGGTGATTTCTAAAAAAGTATTTGAATAACACAATCGGAGAATGGCTTTTCATTATGTCTCCGAGATAATAAACCTTCGGAGATACGTTGGCTTCACGAATTTTCCAGGCTTTCCAATTTAGCATAAAGAAAAAAAAATATGAAAAAGTGTTGAAGTCTATTTAGATCTCATAATTATTACTTCACGCGGGAACAGCCATAAGGGCGAGTACGCAACAAGCCAGTATGGCTCTACCACAGAAAAGAGAAGTAAATAGAACGGAAATGAGAAGGAAGATCTGTTACCAGGCATATGAGTGAACCTTGATTGAACATTCTTATTTAGAACTCCGCATCACAGTTGCTAACTGATTTCGAATATGACGTTTATGTGGGTGCAAAAGTGCTCAGTACAAAAAAAATATTCAAAAATGCGTTGACAGATGTTCTAATTTAAACAAAAAAAAAATCATTTGGGCTTTACGCCCTGATGCTAGCTGAGTGCCTAGTGCGAGTTTTTCAAATTTACTTATTCCAACGTATTATCGTTTACTTCGATTTGTATGAAATAAAATCAGCGCCATCGAGGTACTCGTGACCAAAATGCTGGCCTTTATTTTGCCCAAAGAATAAGCACTGCCATACAACGTGGCAATGCTGCCAGCATTTTGGGCACGCTGCCCACCGGTAGCGGATTGTTAGATTAGTTTTAGTTTTAGATTAATTTTAGTTTTAGATTAGTTTTAGTTATAAATTTAAATTTAAGATAGTTTTTATTTTACTTGTAATTTTTATTGAATAAAGTATGTACTTTAGGGTATATATAAGATCTTTGCTGTTCAACTAAACAATAATAGGTGGTACTGCTTTTACTTCATACAAATCATACGACAAGGAGAAAGACTGCACTGTGCACACCCCCCCTTGCTCGTAGAAATTCCAAAGATTCATACACATCGATTTGGGTCATTCGAGAACTCGCCTGATGGTAAGCGACGACGTGGCCGACGATGGAACATGTTGATCTAAGAAGAAATCTATTCACTCTAGCATTGAAGATGTTAGTTCTCAGGAAACAAGGATGACGGTAGGGAGTTCCATTCTTGGGCAGTACTTATCATAAATGACGACCTAAATCGTTTTCGTTTCTAAATCTACTTATCCTGTAGTAAGAGGGAGGGGGTGGAATAAAATCATGAAGCTCTTGCGTACACTCGCTCAATTATATACCTGGTAGAAAATAGACAAGGTACTTTAAGGCGGTGCTCGAGGCTTTGCAGTTTTTGTGCGACTATAAGTATACCTAGTTTGCTGTCAGTGCTGTCACTAATCAGCCTCATATCACGCCGGTCTAGCGAATCTAAAGCTCGCGTTGTTTAGTCCATAAAGGCACTTACACCATTCATGTGAACTAAAAATCCCTCCAAAACAACCTCACCTAAGACGGGACAGGAAAGCAGTGATTACCAAACAATTAATTACCTATTCTGAACAGCTTGGTGTTACCACACTGGATCGGATACGGCCTACGCCACAATTAGTATGTGTAAATTAACCTAGTAAAGGTAGATAGAATCCGACCAACTTATCTGTAGAGCTGAATGGGAGAGCTACCAACGAATCTTGTGAACAAAACTGTCAGCCAGCAGTTGAAAATTTTTAGTTCTTTGTTTTGGCCAACATTAAAAATAAGTTGGTCGATCTGCAGAGGTATTTAGGCTGTGTAAGTGTGCTTGGCCATAGCATTCCGAGTGCGGTTTTGTACTGCATTTATAGGAGTTGCTTTAGTATCTTCTTTATTATTGTTAGAATCTGTGGTTTTTGCAAGCATGTAATGAGAGTTTTTGGAGGTAAACGGTACGAGCTTTTGTTTAACTTTACGTGTACCAATATTTTATCTAAGCGAAAGCTTTTGGAGGTTTTTCTGAATTTTGAGAATATTTTTAAGCCAACAACACCAAAAATCAAGTAGGTATTATATAAATTTTATATATTTTTAATTTTTTGTTCAATAATCATATAACTTTAGTGAACAACCGGGATAGTTTAAAACAGTATTTTAAAGTCAATAGCATTAAACAATAAAACAAGTTTTTCCTCAACCCTGACAACAAAGCATAGATCTATAAAACTACATCTATTTAAAGTTTTACTCAGCTGAACTCCTTTTGTTCTAAACAGTCAACTGTTGTAAAGCCATAACACTTTTTCATAACCAGCTAAGAAACGGGTTTTATACTCTAATTCATAACTAGTTAAAAAAAACCATTTTCGTAGCTCTCTTTCATAACCAGCTACCAAATATTTTATTATTCCCGTTTTCACTTTTATCACTGGATATTTAAAGAAAATAGGTATAAACCACAGACCTATATCTAAGTAGACTTCACAAGCGGTCCAAACTGTATGAAAAATAAATAAAAAACGTGTAAAAAATTTAGTACCTAAAAGTGAAAAGAAATAGGTATCTTTATTCTGTCGGCCAACTCTCTTTGCGGTAATCTTATAACTCAGTATTGCACAATTACCCATTTTCGTTTCAAACTGACACGTGTTGTCGCGGCACCGATTGAGCAGACTGATTCTAGCCGGATTCAATTATGACGATTAATCATAATTGTATTGGAAATATGACATGCAAGTGATGCAAGGTAGGTCGACTTAAATATTCGGGACATTTTTGCACACACGGCCATCTGACCCCAAACTAAGCAAACCTTGTGATATGGCTGCCAGAGACTGATATACATACATTATATAGTTTTATATACATACTTAAATAGATATTAACAACCAGATATAGAACAAACACAAATGTTCATCACATAAATGGTTGTCCTAGGTTGGGAATCAAACTCACGCCCCCAAGCTCAGAAATTAGGTTCACTACCAACTGGACCAACGGGCTATCGAAGCCTTGTGGCTTGTGGCGTCTACTTGGATATAGGTCTGTGGTGTAAACCTTACCCTTACGTCGTTGCATAATGTTGCTAGACCATCGAATGATCCATCTTAATATTCGAACTTTCCCATTGTATCAATAGAAAGCTGCTGTTATGATTATGATGGATCAGGTATAATCCAATGCAACTTATGTTGAGTTCAATTTATGGTTTATATTTCACCGAGACATCAGTAAATGTTCAGTAGAAAATATTAAGTGACTGCACGTCACTTTGTACTTTTTTCCCAAATTTTGCATTCTTCAGTATGCATTTGAGCATGGTGCATGTAACTGCGCCGAAATATCGGGAGCTCCATCCACAACCTTACCACATCATTGCTTATCACGGATATAACTGTATTGTTCAGTTGATGATTACCTAATTTAGACAATTATGTAAGCACTCTAATCGGAAGGAAGTGGTTCTAATACAGTTTGCAAGATTTGACATATACAAACATACAAACATTGCCAGTTAAATAAAAGCTTGTAAAACAAACTGTTTTGATTTGTTTTACCTTGCAATATTTACCTAACTCACATTGTAATGTTGTCACAAAACAATAGTAGGTACTAATGCAAGGTACTTCAAGTGTCGAAAGGAAGTCTTTGCACTTATAATTAAGAAAAACTCATACCATGCGAGTCATGCGACCAATTCAAAAAACACGAAAATTTCTATGGAACAGCTGTTTTCTATGATTTTGAGGGTTAGTCCCCACAGAAAAGTTATTTTTGTTTAAATCAGAACGGCTGTCAAGGAATTTTTTAAGAACATTGTTGTAGCCACTTGCATCCATATAAACGAAATGTCAGTCATTCGAAATCAGTTAGCAACTGTGATGCTTTGAGACCTAACCCAAAAAGGTAAGCTCCAAGGTCTTAGGATGCGGTGTTCAACGCGTTGATCTAAATAAGAATGTTAAATCAAGGTTCTGTAATAATGCATGGCGAAAGATTTTCTTTCTCATTTCCGTTCATTTAGGTACTTCTCTTGTCCCTTGTTTAGTCCCCTATTAAAAGTGTTCATAATGACCCCCTTTCGGCTTAGTACTTCCCAAGCTTATAGCCCTGTACCTTTTATCCATTCAGCTATTTAGTATTGTTCGAATTGGAATTCAAACTAACTGGCGAAATTTGTAAAGGAAACCTCAACAGCTGTGTAATTAAATTGAATTACAGCATGTATTAATTATCTCTAGTAACTGACCAATCGCAAATTCACACATTAATCAGTCGATTAAATCGAGAACCAACACATACAAAGCGTTAATTTACATATCGGGTGGGTACATAATTATGATTATAAGGCCGCCTACTCACGTCCGACACAATAGCGCCGCAGGCGCGGGCCCACGCGCCGTGAATGGGCTACATCAATGGAGCCACAGTGTAGAGACATACTGTATAAAAAGACAGAACCACAAATCTATACAGACAGACGAGTTCAGGCTGATTCTAAAGCTTGACGCAGAAATAAAAAGTCATGTCTTAAAAAAATGTGCGAAAGAGATAGCTCTGGCTGGTGAGTGCTGTCTTGAGAATTATTATGGTTTCAAAAAGTAATCAACACGCCTAATATGTATGAGACTCGTTAAAACAAATCAGATGATCCTAAACTTGAGAGGTCCACTTTTGAGCCTACCATGTTTTCACTGCTGAGACTGAGACACATAGGTCTTCTCTCAGAGAAAGAGAATGGGCCCTAATCCACCATGCTGGAGGCCCAGTGCATGTTGGAGAATATCATATATTTTTGAATTCTTGAGTTTTTTTGACACACTGGCTTCTCACGATGTTTACATTAGCCGTTTTTTGAGCGATGGTATCGAAACTGCATATAATTTATGTAAGTACTAAAATAATAAGCTATTGGTCCAGGGCCGGACTGAACCGGGTGCCGTTATATTGGAGAGTACACAGCACATATCATGCTACCGCTCGGCCACCATTGCTAGTGAATTCGACGCGTTTACTACAGCCATTTAAGAGTTCCACTATCCACCTACAGGCTCCAACATCAATAAAATTCAGCACTATTGTACAAACTACAACCAAAATAATTATTTTGTCATCCGAATTACATATACCTACGTGCAAAGTTTCAATGTCGATACGATAATTTTGAACTAGTTTAAAGATGATTTCCAACATTGTTTACATAGCTAATAATAAATCTCGACTCTCGAGCGTTACAAAAATGCGTAAGCTGTTCTGTTGCTGACAAGCGTTTAGTCTGTGGAAGGCTACGTTCTGCCCTTTTCCGGTGTCCTTCGCATTATGCCTCTCTGTATTTTCTACTCTGTGGTAGAGGTTTATCCTATTGTGTCGAAAGTGTTGAGTTGTTTTATTTTGTGTCTCATTTTCTCTGTGAGCTTCTTGAGGAGCTTATCTTTTATTTGCATCCATTCAATTGGTTCATGGTTATTGAGTGATTGGACGATAGTTTGTAGTGTAAACAATACAAACTAACGTACTAATCGTGATCGTAATAATACAATCAGTATGATGTTTGGTGCCACAACTTGGCCACAGCAGTATTTTAGTTTTTAATCCAAAGCTAGGTTGTCAAGAAATGGCGTTAGCGTCGTTTTTACTAGAAATATATTTTAACGTACATTGCAATCCAGTTTGAACTAAATCTTGAATCGCGGCCATACACCAATACTATGATTAAAATTATTTTTAATTATTGAACGAACACATTAGCCATGTTTGTTCCTCATTTCATAAAAATTTCGCGTCATCATCATCATCGTAATTGATAAAGGAACGAATATGTGTGTTTGATTAGAAATTCTGAATTATATCTATAGATATATTTGTATGTTCAGTTATATCAATATTAGCTTATTTTTAAGATTCATTATGGTCCTAAACCGATAAATGAACCAAATTAATATAGTAAAATACACCATGTTTCTTTTTCACATATCTACCTAACTTGGAAATACCTATACAGGGTTAGGAAAGGGTGTTACTAAGCCGAAAAGGGAAAACAAAGCTATTCTATTCATTATTCAACACGTTTTGAAGAAGAAAAAAAATGTGGTTTAAATAAAAAATAAATCATTTATAATGAATGAACGTAGTAACTTTAACTTGAAACTTTGATCTGTGATGATCTAAATAAGAATGTTCAATCAAGGTTCTCACTCTACATAAAAGTCAAAGTGTAAAAGTCTACTATATATACCTACCTGGTAAAAGATTTTCCTTCTTTTTTCCGTTCTATTTACTTCTCTTTTCTCTGATAGCAATAATGAAGTCAGACTTAGCTTAGTCTTGAAAAAGAGGATATTCACAGATAAAACCGCACAGCGCTGCTAATAGATACAGATAGTCATCTGAATACCTTTATTGCGTAGGCTAATGTACTCGCATGGACTGTCAGAGGTGTCTAGACTGTAAATGGCCGGATGGACGTGTTTAGAAAATGTGTGGATGTAATAAATGCGTCATGAATGAATGGAGATGTGGTGTAGGTATAAGTGAGGCATTGTTTACCTTTACTAAAGAAGTTGTTGTTGGAATAGTGTTACAAAAATCAATCTGTTTCACTCCAACCTGTAGATAATTAGGTCTTTCTCTTTCGTACATATTATTTACATTAAACTAAACAGTGCCCTTATTGTTTGTATAGATTTAGTTTAGAAGGCTTAGATGAGATTTTTCAGTCTCGTTGTTTCCGCGCCCCAGTAGAGAGCACACACACCTCTGCTCTGACCTCTCCTGGTAATGACGATAAATAAATGAGAAGTATTTAAATCATCAAATATGTCTTTCATTGGCTTCCCAATTCCAACAGTTGTAATAGAAAAAAGAAAAGAAAGAAAACATTTATGTTGCGCACAAAACACGCGCGCTAATAGTAGATGCCTTTATTAACTAAACAAAATACAAGCTAAAACTAACACTACAAATACAGTTACTATAGACCGTTGAAGGTCTAAAGACAATCCAAATGCTCAAGCCCACTACCAGTTGGCAGCGTACCCAGCATGCTGGTGGCATTAACACGTTGAATGATAGATTAATAGTAGATTACCTTAGTAAATTTTTGACTGAATAATTATCATGGTTTTTCATTCATATCATACAAGCAAAAATAGGTATAATAAATAAAAACAACGGCACAGATGGCAATGCTTAAAATATGCTAATTCAGTAATACAATTTAATGTAGATAAACTAAAATTTTATCACATGAAACAAACTACAAAACACAGGTTAACTAATTCTAACCGAGATAACTTGGCTGGTACCTATTTTTATCAAATTAAAAGGCATCATATTAAAATGTAGGTGTAATGCAGATGTTTGAAGAACAAATACCTTTAAAAACTGGTATTTCTGTTTGTTTTATGTGAAAATTATGCGAAAAATACCAACTGTATTTGGTATTAGACTACATACAGCGGCCCGCAGCATGGTTTTAAATTTTTTTATTGCCTATTTGAATAAATTATTGGTTACGTGTGTTAATGATGACGCACTTTTAGGGCAGAGATGATATATAAGCGAGGCGAGTGCGTTATGGCGGTCAAACACAAGCTTATTATTAAAAAAAAAAAGGTTCATGACAATTTTGACAACACACAGTAGCAGTAACAACTAGAACCGCTGCTGGGCTGCATGGGGCACCGCTGCCGCTTTCATCCACGTCGCCGCAACAGCTAGACTGCTTTTCATCATCATCACTTACACTACCATCTACACCACTGGAGCAACTGTGCCAGCGCCCCAGAGCCTCACTCCGGTATTTCAAGGAGTTGGGTTGGCTCGGGTAGGGGGAAATGCACAATACACCCCAAGCGGGACGTCAGTGCAGGACTTATCGCCCCCATCTCGAATAAGAATAAGAATAAGAACACACAGTAACGCTGACTTATATTACAGCATAGCATAGTTAAAGTTACCAGGGTCGCAAGTCAAATTAGACCTTATTTATCCTAGAAGCATAGCTGGAATTATATTTTATGCACCTGACGATTATTTAACATAAGGCGAAGCGTGGACAGTTACGGTTAACAGTTAAAGTTATGACGTCATTTAACAAATTGTCAGATGGTGCAACGAATTTTTTGCCTAACCGTTTGTGGCGTTCGGAAATCGAACGTCACTTTTAGGATCCGACTGAAATATCGATGTTTGTTAAAGTTAAAGTAAGAAGGTGCAGCCCACCCTTAGCCACCTAAGCGAAAACATTAGCCTCTACTGCGCTGTCACTGCGCTTCGCCTCCGCACCGTGTGGGTGTGCACCTACCTTTACTTTCCAATTTTAGAACACGGTCTCAAACTCGGCCATTGTGTAGATACCTTATACCCATACCTACCTTATTGTGTAGATACCTACCTTATGGGTGAGACTAGTAGCGCTATGTGGTTGTACCCGGTATCATACAGCATAACCACTTTTTTAACATTTTTTTCTTTTTTTTAATAACTCAAGAACGGCTGAAACGATTTGGCTTTTTATCATCATCATCATAATCATCACCATTTTCCATCACTACGCGGGTGAAACAGCGGGGCGCAGCTAGTTATGTATATAAATACCCTATGTATACAGTACAGTATCAGTCTATCTTGTTCTCACTGCTGGGACACAGGGCTTCTATCATAGAGAGAGAGAATGGGCCCTAACCTTAATGCACGATGCTGGTCCAGTGTATTAGGCTTGCGCTTGACCGACATATCGGCTGATTCTAAGCAAATATTTGATGATGCGGTCTACAATGGAGCTAGCTTGCCTGGAAGAAACCTATAAGACATCTATTCGGGCGGCGTCAAGTGGGTGGTGGTAGTCCGTTGGTCCAGTTGCTAGTGAACCTATACTTTCTGCGCTTGGGCCTTGGGGGCGTGGGTTACATTCCCACCTAGGACAAACAATTATGTGATGAACATATCTGGGTGTAAAAATATATTTAAGTATGTATTTAAATATATATAATATGTATGTAGATATTATCAGTCTCTGGCAGCCATATCACAAGCTTTGCTTAGTTTGGGGTCAGATGACCGTGTGTGCAAAAATGTCCCGAATATTTATATTTTTATCTATTCCACTGTTAAGCGGTCACTTTTCTTGAATAAAAAGTAAAAGTCACTTTTCGGCTATCAGTACGAAATGTATTGTGATACTCAAACTTAAACTGGCAATCATACTTCAAGTGGTTGTATAGTTAAACTGGCAATCTCACGGGCCTCAATCCTAACGTATTGGGAAATTGACACTAGGAAGAGGAGGAAACGAAGATATTGAAATTATATACACATAGAAAACCGAACAAACAAAAAAAACTTATGAGTTAAAAATATACTTACACGAATTTTGTAGTTATTCACGACCACAAGTCTAATAAAATTTATGGGTAATACCTATTCGAATATTTCGCAACTACTTCTTAGAAGACGTAAATTAAGTCTTTAGTTATCTAAATGCCTCCCGAAGTTTAGTGCTTAGCGGTTTTATGAATCTAACAAAGACTTTATACATAGTCTAGGAGATAGCGTTCATGATTTTTGTCCGCGTCTCGATTAGTATGGGTTCACGTTAATCACACTATATATTATCTATACTAATATTATAAAGAGGAAAGATTTGATTGTTTGTTTATTTGCATTGAATAGGCTCTGAAACAACTGAACCGATTTGAAAAATTCTTTCACTGACGGGAAGCTACTCTATCCCCGGTTGACATAGGCTATAATCTATACCCGTGCGAAACTGGGGCGGACCGCTAGTATAATTATAAATGCGTAAGTTACTACGTGTATGTTTGTCCGCACTCGACTCCATAATACCTCATCATTATCGTTATCAGATTATCATGTTACAACTGCTGGGACACAGGCCTTTTCTCAGGGAGAGAGGATGGGCCCTAATCCACCATGCTGGCCCAGTGCATGTTGGTGAATGTCATTATGTCTTTGAACTTTTGGTGTTCTTGGACATACTTGTTTCCTCACGATTTATTTATTCTTTTACCTACAAAAATCCTGTTTAACTACTAAAAATTTCATGGAAAAAATGCTTTTACAATCTGAACCGACATAGCTGTTAAAATTAGCAAGTTGAAGTGGCAATGGGCAGGCCACATCGCTCGAAGAACCGATAACCGATTGGGAAGAAAGGTTCTTGATGGAGACCACGAACCGGAAAACGCAACGTAGGTAGGCCTCGCACTAGATGGACCGACGACATTGTGAGGGTCGCGGGCATCCAGTGGATGCAGATGGCAGACTGTCGTTCAGTGTGGAGGTTTAAAGGGGAGGCATACCTATGTTCAACAGCTGACATTTTCTGGCTGATGATGATGGTGAATCTGAAGCGTAATAGGTAGGTACTTATTTGCATGCCTTATAAAACCTAACCGATGGCTCTTTCACTATAAAGATTTAAATATGTAAGCCAAATATGAGAGTATACGTGCGTAGGAGTGATATACAGTCAGTAATTTGTACGGATGTAGGAATTTTCTTTGAAAGAGTTTCGATGTTGAAAAATTAGCACCTCTTATTTAGGTAAATATTCTCTTGGAGAAACAAGGTTTACCTTCTTGGGGTGTTTGAATAACCGTTCATTATTGTGGTAAAAAAACTAGGTGAGTCCTGTTAAAAACTATTTTATATTGTGTGGATAAAAATGAGTGAGCCAGATTTTTATTTATTTAGTTTTTTCTTCATTCCTCTTTAGAAGAATTACATTTGCTAGTATCAAGTATTGCATTATTTGCAAGTAATTTTAGACTAGCGGTCCGCCCTGGCTTTGCACGGGTATTATTGGAGTTTTAGTAAGGATACCTAATTTTTTTGAAAATATAATATAACCTATGTCATTTGGGGATAATGTAGCTTCCCAATCCAATATTTTTTCAAATCGATTCAGTAGTTTCGTAGCCTATACATTGCAAACAAACAATCAAATCTTTCCTCATTATAATATTAGTATAGATATCGTCAAATATTTGCCGTTACCAGATATCAAATGCCAAAATGCTTTGATGAGGAAAATAATTTAAAAAAAAATTGTCGTGTTACTTCTAAAGACAAGTAGGTAATTAAAACTTCAAAAACAAAGGCAAATATTGAATTATTTTCAAGTTATTATAGATATTATCAAATATTTTCCGTTACCATGTTACTTCCAAAAAAAAACACTGCTTGTGTTTAGCAGATTTTTGTAAAGTTCAATAAATTGCGTTATCACCAATTCACCATTGATGTAAGTAAATAGGGGGAAGATACGGGACGAACTTCTTGACGTGGACCGCACAATATAGGCTCCGGGGCACAATCCACTTCAGTCACAATCGAACTGGCGTTTTGATAGCACGTGAATTACTTGTCAAAATTTTGTGAAATTAAGCAGCAAAAATTATTTCCTGCATTTTCACAAGGTGCACCAACAGTTCGAAGACAAAAAACAAGTTTCACGGCATTACTTTTCACTCGTAAATAATTAAAAACAATTGACTTAATTTTCTTTAAATGTCACTTCTATGGTCTAGTGTAGTGTCTAATCGAGCGGTGAAGTTGACGTTTACAGTGTAGACGTCAACGTCGCCGCTGATTTGAGCCGAAACAGAGCCATATTTATTGGGTACAATGTTCGAATGTCACGCGTCTTCCCCTTTTTTAAAACTGTCATTGGTTATCACTTGTCTATTCTTTTATCGTAGATATCAAACCCGCAAACGTAGGCAATCAAGTGGAAGCAACTGGACACAAAGTCTGCGCAGAGAGTGGCTGATTTCATACTGTTTATATAGAAATCAAACATTCATTGGGAGCTTGTTTCCGACACAAGACACAAAAGTGTCCACAGCAACTGGACACAAAGTCTGCCCAGAGAGTGGTTGATTTCATACAGTTTATAATAATATAAAAATCAAATATTCATTGGGAGCTTGTATCCGATACAAAACACAAAAGTGTCCACAGCAACTGGACACAAAGTCTGCGCAGAGAGTGGTTGATTAATCAAATATGCATTGATAGCTTGTATCCAACACAAGACACAAAAGTGTCCACGGTTTGCGCCCTGCCTTATTTTTAAGATGCACGCTTAACAAAACAATGTTAGAACCTTGATCATCTTTTTTGTGGCGAGACCGTTAAAATTGCTTTCGCGATTCGCAAAACATGGTTAAGATCCGTCTAGATTATACAAACGTTTATGGAAGGGCCTTGTCATGCGCTCTGCTCCGCTATTTTTGCTCGCCAAACCTTTTAAAAGTCTAAATTCATTCCATAAAGGTACAGAGTTTGATGGACGGAAGAAAAACGAAGCATTCCACATTCCTCCCAGTAAGGTAAAGAATCTGTATGCTGTAAATGTAAAGAAAGAAGAATGAAAGAGCTTGATTGATTATCGACGATGTATAATGGATAAAGATACAATGTAGATAGGTAGGTATTCCAAAGGCCCTGGAGTATATAGAAAATTTAGCATAAATAATAGTAGGCATGATGTCCTAATTTTTTTTTACCTTTTAACAAAGCTGATCATGAATAGAGCCCATAAATAAAAATAAATAAATAAGCTTTGGGCAGAGAGCACATTATGACAACAATCCGCACGCGCGCCATATTAATGCTATACTAACACACGCTTTGCGGAAGAGGGACAGAGCATCCACTCTTTATCCCTACCAAAAACTTATAACGCAGAATCTCAGAAATTTATCTCAGAAATGTATCAGCCAATTAAAATTATTTTTTCAGTGTGTGTAATAATACCTACTCTGTGCCAAAATAATACCTACTCTATTTCCATTCATTTATTTGCTCTGACAGCTGGAATACCATTGTAAAAAGCTGAATAAAAACATTTTCTTATTCTTATTATTTTACTGAAGTAGGTATATCGGATACCTACTACATTCTTACATTCACAAACCTAGCGAAAGTGATCAGAATTCGTGGTTTTCGTTCAACTTTTTACAGTGCTATTGCAGCTGCCAGAGAAAATAAATGCATGGACCGAGCTTAACATTCTTGATATTATTTCGGCGGGTCGTTTATATATAAAATAAACCTCCCGTGAAAATATATCTAACTGATGGTGAAAACCGCATCAAAATCCGTTGCGTGGTTCAGGAAGAGTTAGCGGCCTTACAGACATACAGACAGACAGACGTGGAAAGCGACTTTAATTTATACTATGTAGAGATAAGTAAATTTTGTGGCTTTGTGTATTTGTACGAGGTAATCTCTAAAATCATTACCGAGAACTATTACCTATCTCTATTGAAACGATTCTATAACTTCTTTCACCGATGAAGGTTATAGTTATACTATCTCTAATATATCCCTCAGTTTCCGAAAGCCTGGTCATTTTAATTTATTGTCTACTGATGTCAAGTGACTTGGATTGCTTTTTTCATTCAACCAATCACTTCAGTTGACAAGACACATTTTTTAACAACGTGTTAGTTTTCGTGTTGATCAGCCTTTTAGAAACTCGGGGTTATTGGAAGAAAGAAAAGAAAGGAAATTATTTATTTATGACAGCAACAAAGATACAAGGACATTACGAGCACAACGCGAGTGAAACCGCGGTCAAAAGCTAGTAGTTTTATTAAACACCCACTGTACCAGGTATTTAAGTGGATACTTAACTAAAACAAAAGTGTTTGCCAACCGCAATCAGTACACCAGATTGTTTGGATTGTACTCAACGTGAACATCAATCGTGGTCAACACAATGGCGCGTTTGATGCAAGCCTTCAATATTTGGACGGGTGTATTTATCTTGCGGATTGTATCGTAGACAAAGGAGGCTCTTCCTTGTAGTTTGTCAAGCTCGCATGATGGGAGGTTCCGCCAACAGAAAAAAAATTTTGTTTAAATTCAAGGACGTTATATATACCCTAAAAATAACTTCCATGTTTAAATTAGACCGGCTATCAAGACATTTTTGGAAGAAATTTGTTGTAGCCAGTTGCACCCTTATAAACGAAACGTCAGTCATTCAATATCAGTTAGCAACTGTGATGCGGAGTTTAAAGTTCACTCATATGCCTGATAACATATTTCCCTTCTCATTACAGTTCTATTTACTTCTCTTTTCTGTGGTTCCGACAATGATTTTCAATATTCTAATCACATCATCACCCAATAAACGTCCACTGCTGAACAAAGCCTCTCTCTTAGAGAGAGGTGTTGCCATAATCCCCACGCTTGGCAGACAGCTTGGGGATCGCAGTACGTTCACCGTGTACTAACAGGACGCTGCTGCCCATCCTCCGGTGGTTCTGGTCGCAGTTTTAGGACATACCCGGGTCAATATTCTAATGCCAGTTCCTTACTAGCTGAGACAGCCCAAGACTGTTATTTATAGTCGTACCTCTACCATAGACAAAAGTACTAACACTTTTGTCTATGCCTCTACCTATCCTTATCCCATGTTTTGATTTTTTTTGTCGATAAAATCAGGTATTTTAACCTTATGGTAAAGTTATAATTATGATTATTAACGGGATATTTACCGTGATAAGGTTGAGGATGGAGTTCCCGATATAACTGTTATTATTTTGTCGTCGGTAAGGTAAATTCGTTCAAGGTGTTTTGTTCCAATATCGTTAGACTTCCTAGTACTTCATAAGTTCTACTCAGGTATTTAATCAACAAACGAAACTTCGCTCGTTAGTGATGGCATCCTACTCGAGGCAGAATCGATTGCAAAAACTCGAAAACTCGAGTTCCGATCGCGTCAACGACCTATCGACGAATCGATACGTGGGAATCTGACTGTACGTGAAGCGAAAACATCTGTGCTGTCAGTAGTGAAGTCCCGCACTTCGGCTGTACCGCGATATTTGAGTTTTCCTCTATTTTACGGAAAAAAAGAATGTTTAAATCACAAAGCGCCACAAAAGGCTTTAAATTAAAATAAATAGGTCAACGGTGGTGCCACCGCTGATATATTATCAAAAAAATCAAGAAAGAAGGAAGGTTCTCAATTTGGCTCTATTTTTAATGTGTGTACGTCAATTACGTCGATTATATGTAAACGAATTTTCGTGTTTCTTTTTTTATCATGTAGACTTGTAGAGGTAACTCTCGAGGTGGTCTCACAGAGATTTTATTACTTTTAGTTCAGTAGTTTTTAAACTAGCTCGAATAATTATGGATAATTTTGCTAGAGCCCCTATGTACCAATTTCGCTACAATAGTTTTGTTCAGGCACTTTGTTCGAGTCAAAACAAGGAGGTATTCATGTATGGATGTATAAATAGGTCATAGTAAAGGTTTCACTACAAAGAACAAAATAATATTTATACACAGATTTTGAAGTCGGGCGGGAACTATTATTCTATGCTATTATCTAATTTATATTTAAATTTTTCTTAATTTATTTTGTAGAAATTACAGTACAAATTGTATTTACCTATGTCTATATAAACTTTATTTACACAAGGAAATTATACACATTATTTATACAACTTATCGATAAAACTACTATATACGGCTAAAAATATTTATTTATTTTATTTATTTATTTTTTCGATACGTGGGAATCTGACTGTACGTGAAGCAAAAACATAATATAGATATAATATATAACATAATATAATATATATCATAATATAATATATAACATAATATAATATATATAAAAAAAACCTAGGTGAACAAATCGCCACCATGCGGCAGGGTTCCCAGAATGCTGGCAGCATTGCCCCGCTGAATTGCGAGGCTTAATTTTTGTGTGAAATTTGCACCAGCTCTGGGATCGCGAGGCGAGGGATTATATTCTGTTATAAAAAGCCAGTGCAACTTATTCCAATAACGTTGCGATGGCGCTATAAGAGACCTATAGAGAGACGAGACCTATACTCAGCAGCAGAAACAAAAGAAATTGTTAAACATCAACGTTTGTATCAAGTTAAGTTACTGCAACTAAACGATTACATCACGAACTTAATGATAATCTGTGACTTTGGCCTTACCGATGCATTGTTCAGTTTTTACTGTTGACGGGGTTTTCTTTGAAGGCCGAGTTTGTATTTATGACCTCTTGAGGTAGAAGCACCAACAAAACATCTGGAATGGAAAATACAACTTAAATTAAAAGAAAGGAAACTTTAATTTAATAACTTACCCATAAGGATTCTTATCCTGGACTCGATTAGCACAGGACCGAGGCAGATGGCATAGCAAGAGAGAGGCCCATACCCTGCAGTGGGATAATGAAGGCTGTCGATGATGATGATGATGAAACTGGTTACAGTGATTATGCTTTTACTTCACACAAAACGAGACCTATCTATCATCATGACGATTATGGGTTGAAACGTTATAAAATCAGAAAAATATAATTCTCTACCTGTTTTATATTTTGATGCAGGCCGCTTCCAACCGGCCCTTTAGGAGATTGATGGGGGAGGCCTATGTCCAGCAGTGGACGTCCTACGGCTGAAATGATGATGATGATGAGATAAATAGTTTGGGAGCTAAGATGCCACAGACAGACACACAGATACACACGGTAAACTTAAAACACTTCTCTTTTTGTTTCGGGGATGAAAAATAGCTGTGGGTAAGTTCTTTAGTTCTTTTACACATTATATACCAAGACCAAGCAAACGAATAAGTTTTCGTAAATTTCGTAACATTTACAACAGCTTTCTATGGGAAGTGAATGGAATTACCATTTTAATAGCGGTATATCGGAATATTTAGTTGTTCGCGTAGGTTTTGGAACAACTTACTTTACAACTTTACGTAGAGTCTTATCTATAACGCGTTTGAATTCTTTTGTAACTTTATTTGGCTATTCATTGAGAAAGCTGTTAAGATAATTTGGTTGAAATTGGGAAATTTTTGAATGTGTGAGCAAGCGTGTTTTTAGATTAGATAAGGTTCAAAACTTGGCCTATCAAAAGTAAATAAATTTGTCGTAAATTTCATATTTAAAAAGATGGTAAAATGTTCAATAGTAATGGATATTACCAAATGACTGTCTCTTTAAAAAAAGTTTATGACAAACTTTTCTCACTTAAACATAGCCTAGTAATTTTTGTTTTTGTCATGCAACGTTTAATGTAACGTTTCTCATAATCATCATCAGCCAGACGACTTCCACTGCTGAACATAGGTCTCCCCCTTTAACCTCCACAGTGAACGACAGCCTGCCTTTTGCATCCTCTGGATGCCAGCGACTCTCACTATGTCGTCGGTCCATCTAGTGGGAGGTCTACCTGCGCTGCGTCTTCCGGTTCGTGGTCTCCTCTCAAGAACCTTTCTTCCCCATCGGTTATAATTATGGAGGGAACCATAAAAGTAGATTTAAATGTACATTACAGCTATACTTTTCGTAAATATGAGACAAACCTCAAAAATACAAGTAGCGAAACGCACGACTGTGTGTAAACGTCATAGTTTTGCTCCACTAAATGCGACTAAAATAGCTACAATATAAATTAATCCTTTTATGGTCATCTGTAGTAACAAGCGTTGCTTAAAAGTGGGAAAACTTCGGCTTAATTAATAATTGTATTACTTTACGGATGTTTATCTTCAATACTGTTTCATATAGACGAATCTCTTGCGTATTTCCTCTTCAATGTTGAGTCAGTGTTTATTGTGTCAAGTTAGGATAAATTAATTAACAAAGTCCCATAAATTGAAACATAAATAACTGATCCCCCATTCTTTACTAGCTAACATACTAGTTAGGTACATTACAAATAAATAATTTCACATAATAGTGTAAAGAATAATCATCGATTACCGCAAACAGCGTGTTCATCTATGTATAGTATAAAAATAAATCTCTATTTACCTTGGTCAGTGGTCACGCCATAACTTCAGAACGACCTATACAGATTTCATTAATCTTTTTTAGTTTTCTAATACTTGTAGAAGGTTCTTACGGAAAGAAAAATTTCGAAAATTGCGCCGAAAATTGGAAAATTTTAGAAAACTTAAAGACAATTTTAACTCGCAGCTGAAACCGCGGGGCGCATCTAGTTTACAATAATTACCCGGCCTAGCTAATTATAAGGACAATTTTTTTTTTTATTTGAATTTCTCGCGATAAGTGAAATATACCACCTTTAACATGTATCTAATTACTTGTGGTAGACCATGTCGTTGGCTGTGAAATCAATAACACTTGTTACATAGTACGCGCTTCGCAGTTGACAGTTCGAACTGCGACCTGACAGATCCTAAAAAGCAATAACGCGTCCCATTGTAACTTTTTACGACTTCAATATGACCTGTCTGTCACACATATACGGCTTACCAAACAGTCCATCTAAAAACTCACCTAAAAAGATGAATTCTCGAAATACGATGGAAATCGATATTCATATGAAAATGGGCGTTTTCACGTTAGACGACAAGATCTAACGAGTTTTTGGTTGATGAAAAAGCTTTACACATGGGCACAGAATAAGTATTAGTTCAAATAAGCGTAAAGGCTTGCTATTAAATTGCGGATTTAATAATTTTGAGTCAGTTTTTTTTAATGTATTATTACGTTTTAATATGTATTAGTTAAGCTAAGTATAATAGGTATTTCCCCAAAACTTTACGAACTAACTTTCGCAGCATTAACTTTTCGCCTGCTCGACCATAGTCAACGTTTGAAGCCAGTCGTGTCGGCTTTTGTAAAACTGTCAATTAACACGAAAATACGATTGGACCGTGTTCTGACCGGACATTGTAAATCGATGAAAACTGAAAAACAAAACAGTTTGCAACGCTTTTCAATACGGTCTTGAATATTTTGTCGTGGGCAGGCTATGGGATTAGGTACTGAATTTTGGTTACAATGTTGGTAGATGAATTGCAGAGGTGTAAGTAAGGAGTAACTTAAATAATATAAAAAAATATAACCCACCTGCATTGTATAAATAGTAGGTAAGTAACTGAGAAGTAACAGCGGCGCGCTGCGTAGGTATCTATCTATAGGTATTAATACTCTTATTAGATAAATAGAGCTCTATCATACCGCTTTAAATCTCGTAAACTACTGAGTATTTCATATTATACTAGTGATAAAAAAAATTTAAATCTGCTGAGTGAGTTCACAAAATGATGGTAGTTAATAATTATTGATCTATTTAAGAAATTTTACTTACCTACCTACTATTTTTCCTTCTAATTTTGATTTCTTGTACCATAATTTATACCAAAAAAAAGATTGGTTTGACATTAAAATCTGACAAAAGTTGGCTTACTGGTATTGTGCACTAATTTTTGCTTTGCTCGTGGTGTGAACAAAAACAACCTTTGTCACTCAGAATATATAGGTACATATTAGTACAACTCAGGGATACCTATTGTCAACATTGCAATCCCTACTGGTACATCTAAGACTTAGATGTATCAGTTTCTAAGTGGGGTTTTCCACTTATATCCCTACTAGTAAAGACACCTTGATAAGGATAATTGTACCTACTACTGTACTAGGTATTATGTCTTCTGTGGTAGGTAGGTACTACGCGATTCTATCTGTACAAAAATATATGTAGTACCTATTTATCAATTCAGTTAATTCAGATATTAGGTACCTCTTACAACCATTAAGCCACAAACCTTACCTCTTTGTAATTATTAATGTAGAAGATGAACCATATTTTATGTTGTAACATTTTGACGTAATTAAGCTTAACGCCTGCTCATTTTATTAAAGTAACAAATGTACCACAGTTACTAGATTATGTTTTGCTTGAATATTTTAGAGGCGCTCTTAATATTCAAAACGTTGCAGATAATTATGATTACCTACATAAGACCGATGTAATGAGTGAGTACCTATAATATGCTTTATGTTTATGCTTTTTATTCATAGAAACACTTGAGTTTCTCTACCATATCGAATGTGGTCTACGAAGCACGCTTGCCTAGAAGAAACCATTTCACTCGCGACTTGAAAACACAATTGTAACACCCACTCAGGCAACATATTCCACAATCAAGTGAAATCAAAGCGCTTCGTTCGGGTTGCCCGACCTGTTTCGTCTCTGTTAGTAAAGGTTGTTTGATCACCCCTAGTTTAAGAGTTTTTAGACCCCCTCAAGGTCCTAGGACAAAATTAAATTACTTAAGACCTACAATTTTAGTTTTGTTCAAGTTAGATAGTGTAAGTTTAGTTAGAGTTTTCATTATTATCATCGTCATTTCAGCCATAGGACGTCCACTGCTGGACATTGGCCTCCCCCATGGATCTCCAAAAGGGGCGGTTGGAAGCGGCCTGCATCCAGCGTATCCCTGCGGTCTCTTTTAGATCGTCCGTATATCTTGTGGGTGGACGTCCTACGCTGCGCTTACCAGTCCGTTTTGTTTAAATCTAAGAGAGTTTTTGTAACAAGCAAATCACTGGCCTAGCGCTACACTTGTCAACAACAGTTCAGGTGGGTTACCATAATCTCAAAAACATTATTAGCAGTAAGGTTATTATAAAAATGTTTTTGAGATTATGGTAACCTGTGCCACCCAGAATTAAACCTCAACGGTTCAAAATCCTGCGCAGCAATGGTCTGCGCTCGTCGCTCTGAAAAGAAGTTGAATTTTTTTATGCCCAGTAATTTTACTGGAAACATTACAAGTAGCATACATTATTGTATTCCAGATTGAAATCTGGAATAGGTACACACTACTGGTATCAGGTATGCACACCACTGCTTTGCGGTTGAATAGCTGGCAAAGGTGAAAACTGTGGAGCTTTCTCAGGTCCTCAACCGCTGTGCTCATTCTGTATTGTTGATTAGTGTTATCTTTTGTTACAGGTAATTTCGATGGAGTTACTCCTGTTGGTATAAACAAAACATAAAAAGAAAACGAAATTATAGTTACCTACACATCACAGTATATTCAATAGGTAAACTTCATTTTATTATTGCAAAATAAATAAAATTTTAAACGATACAAATAGTCTGTTACAAACTAAGGCTTAAAATATACAGTTTTTTTCGAATCTCAACGCTTTGTTAAGTTAGGTACTACTGATTTTAGATTATACTGGTGACTTGTTTTTAACGGAAAAAATGGTGTAAAAGCAGCTAATTTTGGTAAAAAATATTTGAATTAAAATATGTTTCTACCACCAATTTGTGCTTATCATTATTATATATACATCTACACCAGCCATCATACGTACGTATAGTCGTACAGTCCATCGTTTGATAACATTTTTGGTCCTTAGTGTGGCAATATTAAATAACAAATCTTGAATTGTATAAAATGTAAGACTAGGTATAGTTTTATTTTACCTGGTAATATTTTGCTATGTAATATAATTATATAATAAATGTTTATTGCACATACAATATCCATATTAGGTATAGTTTACAAAGCACATTTAAGAACAGCTAGATACAGCTAGTGACAAATCAAACAGGCCTAATGTATATCAGAAACATTACTAATTAATTGAAAAATTATAAAATAAATTCTGAACCAAAAACTATAATAATTGTATATTAATATTTTAACTATAAAATAATAATATACATCAACGCCATTTGATTGTGCATTGTAATTGCATGTCTGCGAGTAGAATCAATCTACATTTTACATATAATTTTAGCCCACGGTATTGTAATATTTTCAAAATTGTCGCCAAATTACGGTAGGTATAACTAAAAATTTAATAATGGTTTTAAAGCAGTGTTGTAGAATATGACAATCATATTTATCTGTTATTGTCATTAATACCCTTTTATGACAGGCCCTGACCCGACTTAGTAGCGAAAAGATTATCTTTCGTAGGATCATGTGGAACCCGTCAGTTGCTTTGCTATGCAAAGGACAACGGAGAAAAATGTATGAAGTTTAGTCCACCACCAACTTCGTACCTACCCTTGAATGTGTAGCTACCAGCCTATTAGCATAAAAAATAAATATAAAATTATATTAATTTAATTATTTTCACTAAGCCATTACTTTTTATTGACATCACAATTATGTTTTTGCTGTCATGTTGAAAATGGCTTCAGTACTTAGTGGACAAGTCTGGTTAATGGTTGACAATTCGACCTAGTCGCCCACCACAAAATAGTAGGTATATTTGTAATTAGCCTCAGCTTTTTAATGAGTGCACGTTTTTTGCTGTCATATTGAAAGTTGAGTACTTAGCCCATGTTCACCAAAGTTTAACATGATTATTATTTAATTACATTTTACTTATGAAAGAGCTGTCAAAACGGTCGGATAAATATTTTAATCGTCTGTGAACTTCGCCTTTAGTGTACCACCCATTTACGCAAATCTCGTTAGTGGTGGAAAACTATCCCGCATTCACCCATTCTCCTTTACTTTATGCTACTTAATTAGAATTATCATGCAAACCTTAAACATATCAAAATCAAGTATAAAAAATATTTATGTCTAATTCATTGAACTCTTATATCTACTGATAAATCTAGTACTACTACCAGTATAAAAGTTTTATAAATTCACTAGAACTAATTGAACACAATAGTGAGGTGGCTCAGTAATAAAAGCTAATATGAACACTACGAGATGGTATATTAAAATCCAAATTAGATATGACAGTTGTTAGGCGGCGCTCGATTCTTGTCCGGGAAATGTTTAGCATCGGGACAGGTCCGGCATTGCCTTTTCCTTGCAGTAGGAGTAAGAGGATGGCCAGGCTTTGAAGCCGACTCGGTCGTAGATCCGCTTGGCGCATCGAACATCATCCGCCAGGTCTTCATTGATCAGATCTGTTGAGAGGTAATGAATAACTTAGTAATTAGCGATTTAGGTTTATAGGAAATTGACCCAAAATATTCTTCATTCAGCCAGAAGAAGTCCACTGCTGAACATAGGCCTACCCTTTTAACCTCCACACTGAACGCCTGCCGCATCCACTGGTTGCCCGCGACTCTCACAATGTCGTTGGTCCATATAGTGGGAGGTATACCTACACTGCGTCTTCCAGTTCGTGGTCTCCAAGGTCTCTCAAGAACCCTTCTTCCCCATTGGAAAAAACGAAATTACCAAGCTGATTTTAATGAAATTTCTACGAGACTATTCTCAAAAAAATATCTTTACAAATAAAAAAGATATCTATACTAATATTATGGAGAGGAAGATTGTTTGTTTGTTGGCATTGAATAGGCTCCGAAACTACTGAACCGATTTGAAAAATTCTTTCACTGACGGGAAGCTACACTATCCCCGGATGACATAGGCTATAATCTATACCCGTGCGAAGCTGGCCCGCTGGTCGGTTTATAAATGACGGAGTTCTGAAGTAAGAAACAAAAAAAAAACCGGCCAAGTGCGAGATGGACTCGCGCACCGAGGGTTCCGTACAAACTTGTCCAAGTATTATAAGTTCAATAGTTCGCCCATCGAAGACTAATTCCGTTTTTCCGATTAAGTATCCCAAAAACATATATTACAACTAGCTTCCGCCTAAGGCTTCGCCCGCGTTATTCAAGGGAAAAACTAAGGAGTTCTCTGCAAAAAGCTTTTATTTTAGGACGCTACTGAATACGTTTTATGTAACTACTAGCTTCCGCCCGCGGCTTTGCCCGTGTTGTTCTAGGGAAAATTTATAAAGTACTGAGCAAAAAGCTTTATTTTAGGATGCTACTAAATACGTTTTATGTATTTCATCCTGGATATTGATGGTCGGTTGGTACACGGTGCTTTATGAGCAGGAGATCTAAAGTTAAATTCCTGGCGCGACCTAGAAAGTTTATTTTTCTTTTTGGTACGTCACTTGTGCTTGACACTCGCCCTCGCGGGCCGCTTGCGGCCCAGCGAACCACGCAACCTAGAAAGTTTTTTTTTTCTTTTTTGTACGTCACTTGTGCTTGACACTCGCCCTCGCGGGCCGCTTGCGGCCCAGCGAACCGCGCGACCTCAAAAAGTTTTTTTTTCTTTTTGGTAAGTCACTTGTGCTTGACACTCGCCCTCGCGGGCCGCTTGCGGCCCAGCGAACCACGCAACCTAGAAAGTTTTTTTTTTTTCTTTTTTGTACGTCACTTGTGCTTGACATTCGCCTTCGCGGGCCGCTTGTGGCCCAGCGAACCGCGCGACCTCAAAAAGTTTTTTTTTTCTTTTTGGTAAGTCACTTGTGCTTGACACTCGCCCTCGCGGGCCGCTTGCGGCCCAGCGAACCACGCAACCTAGAAAGTTTTTTTTTTTCTTTTTTCTACGTCACTTGTGCTTGACACTCGCCATCGCGGGCCGCTTGCGGCCCAGCGAACCACGCAACCTAGAAAGTTTTTTTTTTCTTTTTGGTAAGTCACTTGTGCTTGACACTCGCCCTCGCGGGCCGCTTGCGGCCCAGCGAACCACGCAACCTGGAAAGTTTTTTTTGTCTTTTTTGTACGTCACTTGTGCTTGACACTCGCCCTCGCGGGCCGCTTGCGGCCCAGCGAACCACGCAACCTAGAAAGTTTTTTTTTTTCTTTTTTTGTACGTCACTTGTGTTTGACACTCGCCCTCGCGGGCCGCTTGCGGCCCTGCGAACAGCGCAACCTCAAAAATTTTTTTTTTTCTTTTTGGTAAGTCACTTGTGCTTGACACTCGCCCTCGCGGGCCGCTTGCGGCCCAGCGAACCACGCAACCTAGAAAGTTTTTTTTTTCTTTTTTGTACGTCACTTGTGCTTGACACTCGCCCTCGCGGGCCGCTTGCGGCCCAGCGAACCACGCAACCTAGAAAGTTTTTTTGGTAAGTTACTTGTGCTTGACACTTGCCTTCGCGGGCTGCTTGCGGCCCAGCGAACCACGCAACCTAGAAAGTTTTTTCTTTTTTCTTTTTGGTAAGTCACTTGTGCTTGACACTCGCCCTCGCGGGCCGCTTGCGTCCCAGCGAACCACGCAACCTAGAAAGTTTTTTTTTCTTTTTTGTACGTCACTTGAGCTTGACACTCGCCCTCGCGGGCCACTTGCGGCCCAGAAAGTTTTTTTTCTTATTTTACGTCACTTGTGCTTGACTAACCCTCGCGGGCCGCTTGCGGCTTGCTAAATCTGTTAAACAGTTACGGAGTTGAATCATTGAAATTATCCTACAGGAACTTACATTTTGTTGGTTGGTTTGGTTGGTTGGTTGGCCTTAGTTTTAATCCAGGGAATATGCTACCTCCATACCAAATTTTATCGAAATCCGTTAAACAGTCACAGAGTTGAGTGATTGATGGTATACTACAGGAACCATAATTTTTTTTCGGGATAAAAAGTAACTCATGTGATAATCCAAAAAATATGGTACCTTCATACCAAATTTCATCGAAATCTGTTAATTCAGGGAATATGCTACCTCCATACCAAATTTCATCTAAATCGGAGCAGTAGTTTCGGCGGTGACTTCAGCCAAATATACACACTTACACACAAACTTTAGCATTTATAATATTAGTAGATAAGATTATTATAGTGTAGCTGATAATTATAATTATAGTATAGCTGAAATTTTATTGTGGTTAGTTTCTATAGCAGTATTACTTAAGTTAAAAATAAAAATGTTATTTGATTAATTGCTTATGTTTTAAATTTGAACCAAATCTGTAGGTGGTGAACGAAAAAGGAATGAATAGTGCCGCATTGTTTATCGAAGATACAAGAAAAAGGGTCTTGACAGACGGACAGACAGACAGACGGACAACAAAGTGATCTTATAAGGGTTCTGTTTTTTTTTCCATTTGGGGTACGGAACCCTAAAAACGAACTGAAGTTGAAATATTAAAAGACAAACTTAACTTTGTAGTTGACAATTAGGCTCTTCCATACATTCCAACTACAAGATGTAAGTTTGTAATAGTAAAATAATTATTTTTAAATGATATAACATAAAATTTGTAACTTTCGGATTTATTCCCATATATGTGCTATGTGAACTTACTTTTTGCAAAATTTCATGATTCTAGGTCAACGGAAAGTACCCTATAGGTTTTGATTTACCTGTGAAATCGCAAAATATGCGACATAAACGTTCATATCTTTTGATTGAGTAAACTTACAACTTTTATTTTTTTACAGCCGAAAGAAACCGTAGACCCAAGTATTTATTATAAATTTCAACTTGATACCTTTACGCGTTCTTGAGATAAAGGGTCTTGACAGACGGACAGACAGACGGACAGACGGACAGACGGACAACGAAGTGATCCTATAAGGGTTCCGTTTTTTCCTTTTGAGGTACGGAACCCTAAAAAAATAACGAATTGAGAACTCCCGCCTTTTATTGAAGTTGGTTAAAAATAAATAATTCACGTGCTTCAACACGTATATTCGTGACAATTTATAAACCTACACAAATGTTCTCATCAGAAAACCTCAGCAAGTCTAATGCAGCTCAATTCACCTTCGGCAGAGTCGAGATAACAATAACGTACTCGTAGTTTCTTTAAATTGGATCTGAATAAGTGAACACTCCTCGTTCAGGAGACTCGTGAAAGATCTCGCTAGCTTCTTGCTGTGACTCGGGTTTACGACAACAAAGGACGTTTGTTGGTATGTGGCGTAAATGGCAAGGAAAATATCGACACTGCATTCAGAGAAAATATGAAAATATAGCATTCTTTTGGAGATCCTCAACCTTAAAATCAAATCTAGGAAAAGGTAGGTTTTCGATTAGGTTGTATTTTATTAAGTTTTTTTTAACTCGGAACCCGTCATTTATAAGATTTTTTTAAATATTACAAATAAATACAAATACAAATTAATTTATTGGGCATAATAAAAGTTTACAAAATATTATATGAATCCATTGACTCCGAACTAGTAATGAAAACTGTGTTTCGGGAGCCAATGGCAATGTGAATATTTAAAACGATATATAATTTTTATCTGATTGTTCATCAAAATAGGTCCAGTGTTTCCTGAACAGCTGCCCCTCGATAAGTTTTGTTTACGGCCCCCAGTCCCCACCCCCCAGAGGGGGAACCCTCCCCCTCCCAATGAAAGATAGTTATAGATAGTTTTGTTCCCTGATAAGTTCCCCCGAACCTTATGGAACCTTAAAGTATTATTATTACCTTTTTTTTTTCCTCGGACTAGGTTAACGTTTGACCGCGATCTCGCCTGATGGAAAGCGATGATGCGGTCGAAGATGAAGCATGTTTGCCCAGTAATAACTTATTAACCCTAGACTTGAACACTCCAAGATTGTAAGGTTGCGGAAACACAGTCAGGGGCAAGGCGTTCCATTGTACCTTAAAATATTTTATCGACTAATAATGCCAAAACACGACTTAAGGAGACCCTAATGGTGGCGATAGGGAAAGAGAACGTCTAGTATAAATACAAGGGTGAGAAACAAGTTGGTATCACTTCAACTTTGAACAATAGTAGGTACCTATTTTACAATCGATTCTACACCCGTTTCAAAGCGCCCCAGAAAGCAAGGAACATGCATTCTAATGAGGTGATTTTCCACTGCATCTGTTATGTGCTGTCAGAAGTACAGTCTGTAGTAAATAAAACCAGCAAAGTGCGAGTCGGGCTCGCGCACTGAGAGCTCCGTACCAAATTGTTAATTACTAAAGTAAAAAGTAGTGCAAAAAAACAAAATCACGCCCAGGCAGTCACCCATCCAAGTACCTACCTAGTACCTACCGATCAAGCCATTCGCGCCGGAATATGGATTTTTGGCGTACTGATTCTATCAAAATAGAAATATCTATAATAAGTTCAATTACTTACATCATTAAATAGACGTATTTTGTATTTATAATAACGGCTTTAAATAAATTTAAAAAAAAACAACATCCAATTTACAAAAGTAATTATTCGTAAAACTAGTAGAAATTTTGAAAGTGGATTTCGTTAATTTACTGACAAATAAACAATTTTACTGTTCTGGTTTACTTGTTTTTTACTCGTCTTGACAATTTGGGCTTTATTTTTTAGTTTTCTGCCGTAAATCAAGATACCTAAATTGAACGATTGCATTTTGTATTACGGCTTTTAAGTATATATTTTGTATGTGCCGATACGTTTACGGGATGATGATGATATGGGCAAGTGTAGTGGGCTGTGACCTTAATACAGTGTCTTGAGACAGGATTATGTCGGCATGTCGAGGATTACCTACTGGATAAGGCAGCGCTACTCTGAAACAATCAATGCAGAATGTTTCAACCGTGGCTCAAAAGAAGGAGTACTTTGGACCTAAAAACGTTGCAGACGATGCTAAGTAGCTACTTGTAACTTCTAATTCTTGTACTACGCATCGTCTGCAAGCGCTGTCATGGTATTACAGTTGTGGGGCTGTACCGTTCAGAGCAATATATTGATGATGCAAAAATTCCAGAAGAAGGTACTTAGGGGCATGGAAATGCACCTTGGTACATGAGAAATAATGATCTCCACCGGTACCGTCAAGAGAGTTCGTTGAAAATTCAGAAGTACGCTGAAGCTCACGAAAACAGACTTCATCATCATGTGAGTGTCGAGGTCATCCAGCTCCTCGACCACACAAACAAGGGCGGATCCAGGATTATTTTCTGGGGGGGGGGGGGGGGGGGGGGGCAATTCCAAGCAGAAATAGACAAGAGTTTCACTTATGTTCTTTCTGTTTTATTGATATTATTTTAACAACTCTGATATTTTGATTCACTTCTAAGTAGATACGTACTGTGATGGAATCTCCACAGTACCCAAAAATACCGTTGGGGGGGTAAAATCCGCCCTTGCACACAAACATTGTTAGAAGACTTAAGAGAAACCATTCGAGAGTGTAGTTAAAAACAAAGTGTAGTGCTACCCTTAGGTAAAGAGGCTTTTATGATATTACCATGATTGAAACTTTATTGAAACATAAATTAATTCTCATATTTATACTAACTTTTTACCTAGCAATCTGAAATTTCTTCACTAATATTGAATTGATGCGTCATACGAAACATCCAACGAGCTAAGCAACAATTAAACTAAACTAAGGGTTCCCTGTAACGAAACCCTAAAACTACGACGTTTATAGCTGCCACGAGGCGTGTAAGGCACAAAGTGAGATCCCAACACGAGCTTATGCCGTGACTTCAGGATTACTAACGCCAAGTTTCTAGTCTACTACGAAACGACACAACATTTCTTGAAAACACTTACACTTAGGGTTGCCTGATCCTGGCTTATCAATTACTGGATATTTCTGGGGTTAGGAACAGCGTTAGTAGTTAGCTTAGTATAGTAACTATACAGGTCCATGTGGACCGGTATGGTTACTATACTCTTAGACCTTGTAAGGAGTTGGGGCGGAAGGCCCCACCATACGCCCAACTCCTTACGCGGTCTCAAACTAACGTTAAAACAGCGCAGTTCGGAAAATCACGCGAATGTAAACCTTAATGTGCCCAGATACGGATTACAAAAGTTTGTGCTAAAGAAATTCGCAAATTCCGGGACAGTAAAGTGAAATTACTGGACACTGGACAAGACTCCTCATTCTGGGACTATCCTGGATTTCCCGGGTGTCTGGCAACCCTACTTACACTTGCGGCTCTCTTCCTACTTTTAGCAATTTTGGTCATTCTAGTTTAAGTGTGCATACTTACATGGTTAGCTTAAAATTATAAAAATATATTTTTTTTATGTTTTATCTAGTAAACCATAAAGACCGAAAAACGATTAACATTTTGCTTGATTTTTTTTTTAAAGTAAAACTGATTTGCGCTGTTTTCCCTATTTTTTTTTGATTAATTTGAATACTTATTTACCAAATTTAATTATGTCTACGTATCTTTTTATACACATTTCATTATTATTCAGGGAACCGTAAAGGTACATTCTACATTACAGTCATGCTTTTCGAAAAATATGAGAAAAACCATAAAAAATAGAAGAAGCGAAACGCACGACTGTGTGTAAGCGCCATGGTTTTGCTCTACTAAATGCGACTTACAATATCGTCATCAGTAGTAAAACGCTTGAATGTATTTATGTGAAATCTAAGCAGACGAATAAAGAAAATAACGCTTTAAAATTTTCAGTGACATTTTCATTTTGACCATCATCATCATCCTCAGCCAGAAGACGTCCACTGCTGAACATAGGCCTCCCCATTTAACCTCCACACTGAACGACAGCCTGCCTTTTGCATCCACTGGATGCCAGCGACTCTCACTATGTCGTCGGTCCATCTTAGAATAGAATAGAATAATACTTTTGATATCACATAATATTTTCTTTGTAATTTGTTATTTACTTTGTAATAACATTTCTCGTATACGATATACTCGATATACTCGGCATACGTTAAATGGATTTGAATCTTTGAGACTTGTGGTTTTTGCACTGTCATATAAACCAAACTTCACATTTGTTCACGTCGCTGCGAAGTTTGAATTTCGAAGATTCCAGAACATGCAAGGACCTGAAATCTTTGGCAAGGACAAGGCACGAGAATGCAACCGATGCTACGTCGATAAACCTACGTGATCCCGGTGAAAGAATTCGAATTGGTACAAATTGGAGTCAACATTTTAGCCTTAGCTTTTTAGGGTTCCGTACCCGAAGGGTGTAAAACAATTACTAAGCCTACGCTATCTGTCATACCTTTTAACAGCTGTATCTTTCGAACCGTAATAAATAGTCAGTTGAAATTTTCACAGAATACTATAATCGTTCACTAGAAATTTCAGAATTCCTTAATGATAAAAATGTTTTGATATGTAATGTAGACTAAATAATTGACATAAAATCGAGACTAGGTACTAGGAAAAGATAAAATGATAATAATAGCTTATATAGGTAGTAATAAACATCTAATTAAGGTATAAAATACAACCAAACCAAAATATGATTCTAACAATATTCTAACTTAGACATAACTTCGTTATTTTTTTAACATTAACAAAACTAATAATAATATATATAAAAAACTAACATTTATACGCTGTAACAGGCAAAGACATGAGATACGTCTCCATTATTACGACCATGTATGCTACTTTATATGTATGTGTACCTACCATGTTCTGACAAATAAATATTTTGAATTTGAATTTTGAATTTGATATGTTATGTTACGGCGGATTAACAAAGAAATATTAATAAAGTCAAAAAGTAAAAACTAAAGGGTACAACGTGTTTTTGAATTTGCTCTAGGGTAAAAAACGTAAATACGTACCAGCATCAAACTTGGCATGATTATTATAATACACTAAATTGTAAACCGGCCAAGAGCGTGTAAGGTTAAGTAAGCAACGTCGGGCGCGGTCGGGATGGGTTTGTATCCACGGATCCCGGTATCGGTTTGAATTAGCCACGGATCCCGGTGAGTTGTATCCACCGATACCGAGATCAGTTAAAAAAAAAAATATATTTTCATTTTATCCGCTGATACCGGTATCCATGGATACAAGAAATGGGTGACAACCTGGGCGTCATATTGCCTTTTTGCACTATTTCTGTACTTCAGTATGTGGTGGCACGGAACCCTGAATGCGCGAGCCCGACTAGCACCTTGGCTGCTTTTATTTTTTGCTGGATTTTAGTTTCGTATAAGTCTGAGGGTCGATTCCAATGTCTGTGATATTTGGGCATCATTTCTATGGATTTATCATTACATTGCGTAGCCTTCTTTTCCATGCAATTTGATTCTGAGCTAAATAGCAATTAATACCGTGCTATATCATGCTAATGAAATAAATGAACGGCGCTAACAATGATGAATTAGGTTACAGTAATCACATGCGAATGGAGTTCTACTGTGATGGAATTAGCATTACCTTCGCATTTCATGTTGCAGTGGCCCCCTTTCCGGCCTTTTTTGCACCAGTCCTTGTTGTGGATCTGTAGACATAATATAACAATAACTCACCTCATTGTCAAAAATCTTTCAGAGTGCTTTGTTAATGCGACGCGTGAACAAAATGCTGGCGTGTTTCTGGCTCAACGCATTGCCATTCAGCATGGTAATGCCGCCAGAATGATTGGGCATTCAAATGCTTAAACCAACTGATAGTTGGCTTGAGCATTTGGATTGTCTTTAGACTTTCAACGGTTTATGGGCGGTCTAACTGTTTTTGTAGTGCTAGTGTTAGCTTGCATTTTATTTAGTTAATAAAGGCACTTCTATATTACAATAGGTATACAATCTTGAGGCGAAAACGCACGCCCAGCAAATCTCAGCGCTCGCACTAAGGCTTATAGTAGGTAGTAACTGACGTAGAGAGACGTAGGGAGAGAAAAAGAAAATTTTCTCTTTCTCTCCCGTTGTTTAGACTGTGGTCCGTCAACCAAATCCGTCACGTCTGTTAGCTACTTTAGAGTCTAAAGCCTAGTGGGCTTACCAGCTATCACTATTGTGCTATTCCGCTGTCAAGTGTGCGCAAGCGAGATGACACGATTGCAATAGCAAGTGTACGGTTACGTAATATTACCGCTGGTAGGCCTTGTGCTGATCGCCTTTTTGCTCGCATTCGGCAAGCATTATCTAATTCCCTTCTGCCCATTTTACTATCGGAATGCCAGAGCGGGCACGAAAAATCGACACCGCTTTATGATTGATATTCAGAAAACCCGTACGAAGCGCTTTGATTTCACTTTTATTATGTGGACTGCTAGTCTGTGGAATACGCTGCCAGAATGGGTGTACTACGATGGTTACAATCTGCAATGTCTTCAAATTACGAGTGAATAGGTTTCTTATAGGCAAGCGTGTTCCATCGTAGACCGCATCATCGCTTTACATCACGCGAGTTGGCGGTCAAACGCAAGTCTATTATTGAATAAATAAATAAAAAGCATTAGCGAATATTAGAGAATTATTTGAATACGCTCGCTTTCGCTGATGAAGTCCACATCTCAGATCAGACAACCAAGGGGACTACTTATTTTTCTTTTTTTTATGACATAGGTGGCAAACAAGCTGACGGGCCGCCTGATGGTAAGCGATAACCGTCGCCTATAACACTAGGGGCATCACAGATATGTTGCCGACCCTTAAAGACTCTATTAACAGCCTGTTTGAAGAACCCTATGTTAGTTCCATAATCGTTCGTGTTCAAATGTCTCAAAGTATTATTTCAAATAAAGATCAAAATATTCGCGAATTAATTAAATCGTGTTTGTTTTGCCGACAACATAAAGCCGCGGCCGCGTGACACCGAAATTAGAGATGTACCTACCTGTTTTACAGAGATTTTTCGGGTGGTAACGGTTTACATTTTCAGTCATCTAATGATTCTATTGTCAATTTGTGGGGGTTGTATCATAATATTATATGGAAAAATTAACACAGTTTTCACTCGCTTAATTGTTTTTTCAACCAACTTTCAAAAAGGATCAATTTGATGGGTTTTTTTCACTTTTACTTCCACTTTTTAGTTTAGTTTAGGGTATATTTACTTGTTATTTTTGGATTTATTTTTGTTACCTCTAAATATGTGAAATTTTCTTGTTCATATAAATACCACATTTTAATGTGTATGTAACGCGACATCTTCGTCAATTGTGATTATTTTATAAGTTGTTGTAGGAGTTCTTTTATGTGAGTAGGATATATTTCAAAAATATAATTCTTGTAATTATAGATTTCCCATTCTAATTATAAGAAAATATTCGCCTTCTAAGGTTGGAAATTTAGGGGATGAATCCTATTTATCGACTGTCACTGCTGTCACCCACATACCGAGAGGTAGTTTTTTAAAACAAAATATAATTTGATAAATATGTGAAATTGTTTGACCGGATTCTCTAGCTCCAAAGATGGCCGGACGGGAGGCAACTCTAAAATTAGCATTTACACAGCGGTCTATGGATAAGGGCGTAAATGTTTTTTTTCCCTAAAACGCCTTTACGCCTTTGGAATAATTAAATTCGTTTGTGCAATTGTGCGCGAAGTCACGTGGTTTGCCAAATTAGGATTATGCTCTTATGTACTTAGGTTTTGTTTGTTTTTCATTTTGAACGTAAAACAAGGGCCTGCTTTATGTTTTTACATTTTAATATAGGTATTTTCAAGGCCCAGAGATTTTATGACTTTCGTGCGATACGATTGTAAATTTAGTATGTACAGCGTTAGACAGAAAGGGTGTGTTTATAGCCGAGAGGATGTCCACGTATTATGAACAACTTTCACTATAAGACCAACAGAGACATTGCCAGTCACACTAAGTGGAAGTGTGCTGAAACGAGTCCCGCAGTTTAAGTATCTGGGCCATTGGGTCACCGAGACGCTTGCAGACGATGTTGACATGGAAAGGGAGCGCAGGGCGTTGTCAGTCAGGGGCAACATGCTGGCCCGTAGGTTTGCACGATGCACTGAACAAGTGAAAGCTACTCTTTTTAGAGCTTACTGTCAGTCTTTCTACACGTGCAGCCTATGGGTTAAGTACACAAAAAAGTCCTACAGCGCCCTACGCGTCCAATATAACAACGATTTCAGGGCGCTGATGTGGCTCCCGCGCCACTGCAGCGCATCGGGGATGTTTGCGGACGCGCACATAGATGGGTTCGCAGCGATCATGCGCAAGCGAGTCGCGTCCCTGATGCGCCGTGTGCGGGGCAGCGACAACAGCTACCTGCAGCTGTTCGCCTGGCGGATGGATCTGGACTGCCCAATAATGCAGCACTGGACAAGTGTGCACATCGAGCACTCCGGATCCAAACCGAAGTTTAGACTAAGATAATTTAAGTTTTCTATATTTTTCTAATATCTTGCATTACTATTTATAATTTGTTTTTATTTATTTATTGTTTTATAATATAACATTTTTAATTAAGAATTGATATAGAATTTTGTAATTTTTATTTGTAACAATATGGACATTGTCTGAAATAAATGAATATTATTATTATTGCAAAATTGGCAAGATTCCGTATAAAATTGGGGGTATGGGGTGGAAAAGATCCGCTAAGACAGGATTTTGCAAAAGGGCCAATTTAATAGAGGCAAATGAAGGTTGTTAAAAATTAGAATAGACGAACGAAAGTTACCGACATAGCCCACTAGATTAGCAAGTTGATCCAGTAGGCAGGGCACATAGCACGCAGAACAGATGGCCGATGGGGCAGAGAGGTTCTCGAATGGAGACCACGGACCGGTAAGCGCAGCATAGTACGTACAAGATGGACGGACGACCTAATAAGAGACCGCAGGAAAGCGCTGGATGCAGCCCGCTTCCAACCAGCCCTATTGGAGATCGATGGGGGAGGCCTATGTCTAGCAATGGGCGTCCTATGAACGGTTGGCTGAATAACGTATATTGGCTGAAATGATGATGAAATGAAGGTTGAATGTTTATAAGAAAGTCTATGCATACGTAGTTGCTGACAACAGTGTCACTATAAACGATTGTGACATAAATCTTAGGTATAAATAAATCTAAGCCGATGCAGTGTCGCCAACTCGATTTATCGGTACGGATGCTACTGGATATCCGTATCGAGTTACAGTCGAGTTAACAGGACAGTGGCGTGAAGTCAAATGTCCAATAAATGTCCTGTTCGATGTCTCGATTTCAATATTCGATTTGAATCGGTGACGACGTTTTATGGATCGAGCTTGGTGGAGTGTTCGCGTTACAAGTATTGTATTATGTTGGGGTTGTCCTCTTGGATTTATTTCCAGCTTCTATTATTTTCTAGCATCGTTTTCTTGCTGAAAAGATCATCATCATCATAATCAGCCTTTTAACAGTCCACTGCTGGACTTTTAGCCTACCCTCGAAAGGGTGATTGGGCCATATCCACCACGCTGGCCCAGTGCGGATTGGTGGATGAAAAGATGCTGACCCCTATTCATAATCGTTACAAAGGTACATCAAATCATCAGTTTGAGTGCTCACTTTGCTAAGGTTCTCTTTGTTGCTCCTCCAAGTCGCTCATGTTTAGCATCGTTAGTCGTCTCTCAAGGTTCCCTCAGTCAACTTCAAACTGAATCATTACGTCATAGAAACGTCATGAAATCTGTAGATATCCTTTGTTGAGGTAATCTTAGTAAGGAACCTTAAAGTTACCCTATTTTACCGACGCCGAAACATAACTTAAGGTAACCTTGTGAGGTAACGTCTATGAATACCCCCGGGTATGTTGCTTTAGGTGGTTGTTTTTCGATATGTCAGTCAACAATTGTATTAATTAAAGTTATAATGAATACATAAATTAAAAGTTATACTGGTTATACTAAGCTATTTTTACCTCGTACACTAATGAAATGAAAAATATATAACTCGATATTATGCAAGTATATACTTTTTCATAAATCATGAGTGAATCGGTGTTTTCTAGGCAAGCGTATTCCACCGGAGGCCGCATCATCGCTTAACATCAGGCGAGTTGGCGGACAAACACAAGCTTATTACTTTTTTTTTTAATGCCTTAGGTGGCAAACAAGCAGACGGGCTGCCTGATGGAAAGCAGTCACCGTAGCCTATGGATACTTGTAACACCCGAGGCATCACAAATACGTTGCCTACCCTTAAGAACTCGATTAACTCGCCTTTTGAAGAACCCCATGTTGTAGCTTCTCGGAAACACCGTAGAAGGCAGCTCATTCCACATTTTGCAGGTATGAGGCAAGAAGGATCGTGTGAAACGCACAGTGTGCGATTTCCACTGATCTATTATGATATTACTAACTTATAATTAAAAAATATAAATGTGGTATTATGATATTATAGGTAAAAAAAACTAAAAATTCGACCATCTTTAAAACCAAACAGCCCAAATTTGAGGGATTTATCACCCTCGTCTATGAAACGCACAAACATTCGCATTCATAAAAGCACAGACGTATGGGTTTGGTACGCCGGGTCCGCTGAACCGCCGTTTGACCAACGGGAGAGGATGATTTTTTTTCTCTTTGTTTCCCGTTGGTTGGACGGCGGTCCGTCAACGAATTCCGTCTGTTAGGGCTTTAAAATTATTGGGGTAATGCCATTAATGCATGTAACAAAGGCTAATCGCGCAGGTATGCGTTCAGTTCAGTGGCTTCGATACGGACTCCCGTACTGATGCTTCACCCGCTCTCGATTGCGAGGTATTTGCTGTACTATGATCAGACAGACAAAGGAAATATGCCTTAATACGATTATCGGTCGTATTCAAACGTCTCAGTTTTCACTACTTATACCACTAAAACTGTATGTACAGTACGCTTAGTCCCAGATTTGATAGTTTTCGAAAACTTTTTTCGTTTACGTATTGTTCCATACATTTTAGTAAAGCGCCTCTATCGGAAACGTGGAGGAACTAAAATCGGTAGTAATCGGCGGTATAGATTGCTTCACTCTAATACGAAAAAAGTTTTCGAATACCTTTTAGCCTAGCAATGTATGGAACAATACGAAAAAGAAAAAAGTTTTCGAATACTATCAAAACATAGCCACAACCACAACCAACCACCACAACCACACACAACCACAACCATAACCTTATCACGGTAAATATCCCGTAAATTATCATATAACTTTCCTATCAAAACATGTACTAAGGGTACAGCACACTTACTAATTTTTCGCACAAAACTTGCAGCACATCATCAGCCATTAAATGTCCACTGCTGAACAAGGCCTCCCTCTTAGAGAGGGGTGTTGCCATAATCCCCACGCTTGGCAGGCGGCTGTGAGATCGCAGTACGTTCACCGTGTACTAACAGGACGCTGCTGCCCATCCTCCGGTGGTTCTGGTCGCAGTTTTAGGACATACCCGGGTCCCGGGTCCCGGGTAAAACTTGCAGCGACATCAATGAACTAACTAATAGTCCATTTACTCGTATGCTAAAAAGAGCGTCAAGGTCGTCTGCAGGGTGAGTTTGACTAAAGGCATCAAGCCTGATTTAGGGATGTTGCGTTCTTACCCGCAACGTCACCATACCATATTTCACTTGTTCGTCTCCCTCCATAATTGTCTGATCTGAGGTGCTATAGGTAAAAGCGCTCGGCTAGCACACTTTTAGCTATAGCACCTCCAGAGCACGGCCAAAGTTATCTCGCTTGCACATTTTAATATTTTAAAAGATATAAATTTCTCACTGAGTAGGAAGTAAAAAATTGAATAATAACTAGATATTCCTCCGAGTTTTTTTCGAATATAGCTGTAGATAGGTTATGATAGGTATATGCTAAGTTAAGTTAGTTTTTAAGGGCGTGTTGTTCGCCTATAACGTCTCTATTATTACACCTCACTGTTTAAAACCTTGCTAAGTCGTTTTTATAGTTTTTTTTTTTTAAATATTCAATTAATTTTTGTCGCAGGTTAGGCAAAATTAGCATCATTAACAAATTTCAGTAGAGTAAAATAAATTATCTCAAATTCCTTATTGCCTACTTAATGCGACATTGAAGCGAAAATACACTAAAGATTCGGGAAAGAAAAAGTTTAGAATATGAACTTCCGCAAAGTAGCCTCTGATTCAAAAAAACTATCTAAAATTGAAGTATGTTGTACCATACTCTTGCAAATAGACGCTAAAAAAGCCTAGTCTTGTAAAGCCTAGACTTTTACCGAAATAAAATTGTATACCTTGCCAAGCTACAATGGGCTTTACTTTAGTAAAACAATGTACATTTTAGTAAAAGAAATAGTAAGAGCAACGCTAGACTCCACTAACACTAATACGATTATGTGTAAGTTTGTCCTGCAATAGGTATGAATTAGGATTAAGGTATAATCCTCAACAGCCTTATACACAGCTATTATAGGCTTTCGAAAAGCGTGCCGCTTACCATTAAGACAGGTGAGTTGCTCGTTTCGACACTTAAATTCTAAAGTATTTATTTCTGGACAACTAAATCCATAGTGTTAAAAAATAGACTAAAAAAATATAGACGTAATATTATTACAAAAATATATCCGCTACTTCTGGAACTCCTGAACTATACTTAGTTGCATTTAAAATAAAGCATAATTATAAGACATAATAAAAGCTAGACATAATGTTGACAATTTTGTAAATTTCATGTGCTTGAAAGTCACCGTTGAAAAAAATTATTAACAAAACTTATTATAGAAAGCCAACGAGGCTGCGAGACGCAGCCGCGCGCGTGCATTCACCTTGTAAAAGATTGCCTAATGCGGTTGAAACTATAGTCGGAGTGACCGGCTTAATCTTACGTGAGTAATTTCCGTGTAATATAAATAAAAAATAATAAAACTTTATCTTTTAATATTAAACTGAAGTAATACCGGGTACCTGCTACCACCTTAACGTTCAAAAACTTTGCGAAAGTAATCAGAATTCGTGGTTTCTTTTAGCTTTTTACAGCTATCAGATTAACGAATACTTTTTTGTGAAACATTTACGGTTCCTGAAGGATAACGGGTGAAACCGCGGGCGCCGATAGTTCCCCATAAGTACGTCCAGTCTGTGCAGAAAGATTCGCAGAACCAATTCCATTTCGTGTAGCGATTCCCCGCTGACGCAGCGATAGGATTGGCTGGATTTGCAGATAGTAATATCATTGAAAGAATGAATACAGTAGCATAACTTCCTACTATGCTCTAAGCTTTACGATCTATCACTTTTTAGCTGACTTCAAAATAGGACGTTTTCAATTCGACTGTATGTTTTTTGGATGTTAGTTACATGATTACTCCGCCAATTATGAATTGATTTTGTTGCTTTACAGGTGGTTCCATATAAATTTTATCGAAATTGATTCAGCGCCTTTGGAATAAATCAACAAAAACAAAATGCACAGCTGATGGGTTTGTGGTTCCCTTCTGCAAAAGTGTTGATGAAGCGGGCGATTTTTTTTGCGCCCGATTGAAAATAAAAGGCGCCTCATATTTTATTGTAATATTATTATTTAATACTAGTAGGCCGCCCCTGCTTCGCACGGGCGAAGCCGGGATATATAGCCTATGTCAACCGGGGATAGTACAGCATCCCAAGAGTGAAAGAATTTTTCAAATCGGTTCAGTAGTTTCGGAGCCTATTCAATGCAAACAAACAAACAAACAAACAATCAAATCTTTCCTCTTTATAATATTAGTATAGAAAACATAGAGAAACAACTTTATTGAAATTTAATAGTATCTAATAATAAAACAAATAAAAACTTATATTTACATTTGAGACATTTTCGCAATTAAGAAAATTTATTGTCACACAAAACCATGAATTTATAACAATCCGTGAAAATTGACGAAAACGAGGGCAGTAGTTGGCGCGTTTTTAATTTGATTCCTTAGTTTGATTCCTTTTTTTTATTCAGCATGGCGGCGCGACTATGGGCCATCGTACCAGCCTGTCTTTATTCAAACAATATTTGCGTTCGATTTCTTTGGCGCTGAACACTAAGATGTTCCAAATTCAAAAACTGCACGCTAAAGATAATAAGCGGCGCACTTATATAAAAGTGCGCGGCAAAGATAATATAAAGAGCGCGCTTATAAAGAGGATTAAAAACTCATTACTGCCCGCTAAATGTTTCTTATAGAAAACACCACCTTTGGGTGCACTTAAAGGCGAACCAAGTCGTCCTTTTCGAATAGATGAGATGGAAAATATATTATACTCCACCTTTAAAAGAGGGAAATTAAGCAATGAATCCCGTTTATTGATCTTATCGTGAATTAGGTTTTTAATGTATGATAATTATCTATAGTAACGTTTTGTAGATGGTAGCCGATTTGGGTTTGTATATACTTGGCAAAAAAAGTGGCAAGGCTGTTTACAGGGTGAGTTTGAACCTAAACCAGGAATACATCAGCCTAAACCAGGCTAATGTATTCGCCACTCGTACTTGCCTTGTTTGTCTGACGTCGCACTGTATGTTACTGCCTTTTCTTTACTGTGACCATATTCTACTTTATTACATGGACGTGGCTGGAGATCTGTCGGTTTATGAATTAGTTGCGGTAATGCGATTACCCGTCCATTCGTGTGTGTCGGTTTACGTCGGGAAGCGCTAGATTAGGTTATCATTTTGTCACCTCAATGGCTGTTTTATATAAAGTACTCTACTACAGCGGCTTACAATAGAACCATTTACAGACGGGCGAAAATGTGGGCCGAGGCGTAACCAAAGCCAGCATACGTGAGTTCAAAAACGCTCAGTGTTTTTTAATGTAATAGTAGACAAACAAGCGACGGGTCACTTGATGGTAAGTAGTCACCGTTGCCTATATGGACACCTATAATACCCGGGGCATTGGCGGTGCGTTGCCTATCTTTGAGGACTCTATTTACTCATCTCTTTTTTTTCTATTTTTTCATCGTTTGAAGCAATTGAGGTCATATTTTGGAGGAAAAACCGAAGGTGGTAAGCCATTCTACAACTTACAAGTGCTTAGCAGAAACAATCGATCGAATCTAACAGTGCGAGACTTCCACGCATCTATTATAATTATGTGGATGGTTTTTCTGGCGATGGCGGCCGGTTCGATAGTTAACCGCGATGGAAGGATGAGGTCAAAGTGTTCATCAGAGCATTCCCCGTTGTAGTTTCCGCCAATACTTGTATAGCACTTTTCTTCTTCTTCAAGTTCCTCTCCACTGCTGGTGGTTGGCCGTCAGCTCAGCAAACTTATCTCTATCTTGTGCCAAGCGGAATAGCTGTTCGACGCTGGTCCATTCCCGGGTCTTGCGTAACCACGACTTTTTCTTTCTTCCAGCACGTCGTTTGCTTTCAATTTTGACCAGCATAATTAACTGGATAAGCTGGTATTCTTCGTGTCGCAAAACGTGGCTAAGTTACCCAACTTTCCTTTTCTTGGTCGTCTGCAGTAGTTCTCGGCTCTTGTCGGTACGCTGGAGAACTCTTACGTTGGAGACTTTCTGCCTCCAGCTACCATTTACCTAGCATTTTCCGGTAGCACCACATCTAGAAAGTTTCAAGTAACTTCTGGGTTTTACTTTTTAGAGTCCAAGCTTCGCTACCGTACAACAACATAAGCTAGACGTAACAGTGGAGCATCCTCATTCTGTACTGTATGTGTAGTACTTTTCTAAACCTTGCATTGATATCGTAAAAATATGCAGAAATATTTTGGGGTATCATTAAAACGTTGCCTTTTTTGTAATGATAGCTAGCTGTATTGGGATACAGCCAGTTTATGTAAGATTGCACTTACTAAACCTCCTTGTTGGCCTGCCTCTGAACCAGACAGAGGGCACCGGGATCTCTATAGGAAAGTACCGGTACCCCCCAAATACACTGACTGAAGTATCACTCCCGGAAAATGCTTGAACCATTTTCGCTCCTCTCTTGTAAGCTTTACATTGCTGGTTTGCAGAATTCTAAATCACAAAAACAACACAATATCAACAAGTAAGGTACATAATTGTTGGTATTCTATTGTGTTTATATAGTATAATAGTAGCGTTTTGGCTTCGTAGGTATGTTTCTCTTAGGCACTTGTCTCACCGCCGGCGATGAGCAAGAAGCGTTAGCAAGCAGTGTGAAGTGAGTGTGTAGTTCCTCTAATTGTTTCGCTAGGCTATAAAGCGCGTCAGCGAGTGCAGCGGGCGATTACTCGCGTCACTCGCTCAGCGCGGCCGAGCGTACAGTCCTGCGCAAACCTGCAAGTGAGCACCCCTGGGCAAGTTTTATCTTTGATAGTAATTATTATTATTGACGTCGCTGTGACAAAATAGTGGAGAGAGAGTTCTCGACGGCAGTATGAACGGCCAGCGAATAACTATTAGTTATTACTATTACTCTTTTATTGACACGGAATCTATATCTTTTGTTCGTTTCTTGAGCGAGAATTATACTCGATAGCTAATCGCATGCACGCCAGCGGTGAGACAAGTGCCTTACACGTGATGATATGTAAGTAGCGAAATTTGATATGCTACATCTGCTTTTATTTCACAGGAAAAATGCTTATCTACAGTTGAATTATGTCGAGATATTCTAAGAAAAACACGAAGACTATACAAACATTTATCTTAGGATTTCTGGGAATATCCGAGTTGGCATAATATTTGTACTGTTCAATTGAACCCTATGCATAACTTAATTTAGCTTTTGCATGAATGAGTGTATGGAAAAATAGTACCAGTTTCTTTGAGTAAGTAAAACTTATAATTTTGTTATCTCTTCTTTTCTCTACATAGCATAAATTTAAGTCGCTTTCCGCGTCTGTCTATCTGTCTGTATGGCCGCTAACTCCTCCTAAACCACGCAACGGATTTTGATGCGGTTTTCACCATCAGTTAGATACATTTCCACGGAAGGTTTATTTATATAACTAGCGACCCGCCCCGGCTTCGCACGTAAATTACACCCGTGCGAAGCCGGGCGGGCAGGCCGCTAGTAATATATAATTTTGTTATTGTTTTTGTAATATTTTTTTTTCATAAATGTGCGTTTGTGCTTTTTGTGCGAGAAAATCTAAGAATTACAATTTACCCTCTTCAAAGTTTCAAAAGTTATAATACGACTGTTAGACGTACCTATTCCTACCTATATTTGAAACGTTGCAAATGTATCTAGTTTCGATGAGAATACAATTATACGGTTCGTTTGAGCTAGTCTGATGTTGAAGTTGGAAGGTGGTACTTGAATAGACGGGTACTATAAATCAATTGAGGGCTAATTTGGTTCGTCATCTGTCTTTTTTATCTTGAAGCGTTTTTTTAAACCTGATATTATTTTAATATTTTCGTTTTTAAATGTTTTAAATGTTTTTCGTTTTTCTGTAAAGAAGTTCGAGAAATTTTAAACAAGCACAATATAAAAAAATACGTTGCCTTTTACGTTGCATTCTTGCATTGCGAAATTTTAAGCATGTGCCCCGCCCCGTATTCACTAACTTTAACACATGCACGTAACGCGGCGCCTTAAGTTAACCTCGAAAAATTTGGCCTCTATTCCTGGAGAATGAACGCCAAATTTTAGAGGTGAATAAGGGCTGGAATCTTAGTTAGATTAATATTTAGAACTGTGAATAATCGAAAAAACCGGTATAACGATACTCTCAGGTTGGTTTTGAATAAACTTCAAAACCAACCTGAGAGTATCGTTTTATAAAAAGCTCATATTTACAATCGATCACAACATCCACCTTCGATATTGAACTTAAATCGAACACTTTGAAACACACAGACATTGATACGTAGGTACCATGCGGGTTCGTTTGTGTGCAAACATTCGGTTACCTATTGAACCGTCATCGGAATCGAGATTAGCAATCTCAGGGGAAAGTATTAGCTCAAGACGATATTTACCGAGCAACGACTGATTTCAATCGGGCCTTCGATTTGCAAGACTGGGAATAGGGGTGGGTTGCTGTCGATGAAAGTTGTTGATGTTTTCCTTACAAAATTATAAAATATACAAAATATAAATTATTGTGCCTAAGAGTGTGTGTTTTGGGGTACTGGAAATGGTTGGTTGTACCGTATTGATGATATGATTTTCTATTGAAATACTTTTTATTCCAAAAAAGACTTCCAGCGCTGGTTATTTATAACGAGCATCGTACTGAGGTGGATTTTATTTTTAAAAATAAAATAGATTTTACGTTTTAACTTTGTACTATATATTTTGTTGACAGAAATTAAATCATCGATTTTTTTAACTGTTTATGTAGGATACCGAGTAAAACTGCGGGGCGCTGCTAGCGGGGACATGAAATTATATGTAGGTAATTAACATATTAAAAATCTTCAGTACTTTAAATCGTGAAAACATATCATGTGATTTTAGTGCATGTAATACAAAACTTCAGCATAACGAAATCCCCATGAGCATGTTAAGCGAGAACGAATGAATAAATAAAGGATAATATTTAACATTTTATTATTATTTTCGGTGTACTATGAAAACGTTTGTCAGTGTAAATGTGGCAGCAGAAACCGAAACAGATTTAACAGCTTATGCAAATTTTGTTAAACTTGTTTTTAGTGATTGTTGTCACAGGGGAAAATAACAACATAAATTATGTGAAATAGAACATTTTCAACGACCACATTGATTCATTATCAAACTGAAATTCGAAATAGTTCAAAGCAAATTATCAAGCAATCTGTTTATGCGTTATAAATGACACAATATTCATATTTCATTTACCTACTGCTCATATAACTCTTTTTTTTTGGATAAGAACTAGCCTATGTATATTAAAAGAATACCGAAAAACCTATTTATTCAAAAGAGTTCCTGGAGAAAAGCGGTTAAAACCGTGATAACCACATAAAACTAACCTTCTAAGAGAACTCTTGAGTTTTTATTTACCAGAACTATTTTGATACAAAATTATTTTAGATTCAAGATTAGATTCTAACGTATATGACCAGTGCAAGCTTTCTAAGCAACACTCATTAATAAATAAATATCTGGGACATTTTTGCACACACGGTCATCTGACCCCAAACTAAGCAAAGCTGGCTGCCAGAAACTGATATACGTACATATATATTTTTAAATACATACTCAAATAGATATTAACACCCAGACATAGAACAAACACAAATGTTTGTCCTAGATGGGAATCCAACCCACGCCCCCAAGCACAGAAGATAGGTTCACTACCAACTGAGCCACCGGGGCAGTCTATCGATATCCTTCAACAAACACGCAGACATCCCTACGCTCGCATCACTTCGCCTGAAGACGTACGGAGATTTGAATTGATTTGCCGCGAGCACGTAACGAGCGCGAGACAATGCAAATCGCACCCCCAGCAGTCTATGCGCCACCCTCGAGGCTAGACTAGTCTACTTTACAAAGGAAAATATACAAATTAACTGTGGAATACTTAGTAGTCTATCGATATTAAAATGAATCCCTATTTACATAGGCACGCCATAACTTGAGAACGACTTTACCGATTACATTAATCTTTTTTTAAGCTTTCTATTACTCTGTAGAAGGTTCTTATGGAAAGAAAAACTAAGAAAATTGACCAGAAAATGGGAAAATTTCAGAAACTTAACGACGATTCTAACTTATTCCGTTTGTCAGTTTTAAGACAGGACAACGTCTGTCGGGTCAGCTAGTAAGTACTCAATAAATATAAATTTTCACCGATAACCTTAGAATGGACATAGGGTGGAGACCGCGAATCGATTATTGTACAAAGTGCGGTTGTTCTGTAACGATCTCAGATCAAATAAAACAAGGAAAATTTGCCTTAGCATAAATTATTGTTCTGGTTAAAATATCTCCGTGTTTCATAAATTTTATTAATTTTCGCAAACGCCAGAGATATTATTTAATCTGCATGATTTAATTTTCTCCTACCCATTTTTCTATCGGACTGCCAGAGCGGGCACGAAAAATTCGACACCGCTTTATGGTTAATATTCCGAGAACCCGTACGAAGCGCTTTGATTCCACATTTATTGTGCAAACTGCTAGTCTATGGAATTCGCTGCCTGAATGGGTGTTCCCCGATAGTTACAATCTGGGTGTCATCAAGTCTTGAGTGAATCGGTTTCTTCTAAAAAATCATGCTCCATCGTAGACTGCATCATTGCTTAACATCAGGCGAGTTAGCGGTCAAGCGCCTATTTTTAATTTAAAAAAAAACTGTGTGTGATGTGTACAGTTGTGAGATGATTTCTAATCTGATTCAGTTCAGTTCTGAAATAATTGTTTTTCTCACGCACTCTAAGAAACTTGCAGCAGCAATAAAGTAACTAATAATCCACACATGTAAAAAGGGCAGCTAAGCAGACTACGGGTTAAACTTGACGCAACGCAGAAATTCACATCAAGAACAAGCCTCTTTTAAATAAATTATATCTTTGTATACGTCTATATAGAATTTAACTTAGATTGTCATAATTTCTAAAATGAACCTAAATTTCCCCCCTATGTCCCACTAGGAGAGTGTGGGTAAGCGCTTGTTCCAAGAGCTTCCCAACCTAAGAGAAAATATTTTTTGTTACATTTGTTACACGTTGTAATTTCACCTAACACTTAAAATCTATCTAATATAATTTTGCTAAGTATAAACAAAGCTTTGTATCCAAATTGCTAACATTTAATCGTGAAATGACACAGTGCGCGATGTGCCGTGTGTGACAACGCGGGACATAGCTAGTTTCATATCAATTTATTAGTTGCTACCGGGGTATGTCCCGCGTTGTCTAGCTAGTTTCATATCAATTTATTAGTTGCTACCGGGGGAATTCATCACATAGAATGATAATCAAGAAATATTTTATTTCTGGTGTGCACAATAAAGAGTCTCTATATCTAAAGGTAGCATTCCGATCTTGGCAACCGCGACCGGTGGCAACGGCGGCGTCGCACGACCCACTGTTTAAATGAATTTATCATCATCATCATCATCAACGTCATCATCATCATCATCAGCAGCAGCAGCCAGAAGATGTCCACTGCTGAACATTCCTCCCCCTTTAATCTCTACACTAAACGACAGCCTGCCATCTGCATCCACTGGATGCCCGCGACTCTCACAATGTTGTCGGTCTATCTAGCGGGAGGCCTACATACGTTGCGTCTCTCGGTTCTTGGTCTCCACTCTAGAAGCTTTCTTCCCCATCGGTTATAGGTTCTTTGAGCGATGTGGCCTGCCCATTGCCACTTCAACTTGCTAATTTTAATATGCATGAATTTATATGGAGTGCTAAACAATGCAAGCGACCGCGTCGTACGACGTGAGGGTCGTGGACTATATGGACCTAAGTGATCACTGATATTTACGAGTAATCACTGTAGTGGGGGGACCCAAGTACGTCTTAAAACTGTGACCAGAACCACCAAAGAATGGTCAGCAGCATCCTCCTACTGGTTGGTTAACGCTCTGCGATCTCCAAGCTGCCAGTCAAGCGTGGAGATTAAGGCCGATGTAAGATGGCAAATTATGGCTTGTGTCTAAGCAGTGAGAATATAGGCTGATATTGTGTGCTAGAGAATAATAGTGATAAAATAAAGATACTACAAAAAAACAAACCAGCCAAGTGCGAGTCGGGCTCGTGCACTGAGGGTTCCGTACCACCACAAAATACAATAAGGTTGTCCAAGTAACCTGATTACCAGTTATTATAACGCCTTCCAATCGTCGGAGTTATTTGTTACGCAGTTTTCTACAGGCGCTCGAGTATAATAACTTGGTAATGAACAGAAATTTGTCACCGACTCGCACTTGGCCATTATTTATTATTTGTTGTTATACTTCAGAGTGTGTACTAAGTAAGTTTGACGCTTGTACGTAATATCGTTTTTACATTAGAGCTCATAAAAATACGTTAAAAAAAATCGTGTATGGTATGTGGCCACCCCTTTTTTATTTATTTTTTATTATTTGTTAGGTAATCCACCGTAACGTTACATATTCTGTGAAAATTTCAACCAGCTATCTGTTACGGTTCGAAAGATATACCCGTCAATAGGTCGGACAGACAGACATCGTAGGCTTAGTAATTGGGTCCCGTTTTTACCCTTTGGGTACGGAACCCTAAAAAACTTCTCTACAATTTACATTTCGGTTGGAACACCCGAATGTCCCATTTGAGTGATTAGTGCGCGCAATCACGCATGCCTCTAGGTAATTGTATGTAGATTCCTGGACAGTTTGCCACACTAATGGGAAATGTGATTACAACTTTTGTGTAAATTTGTGGAAATTAGTTCTGAATTGCTGATGGGAATGGGAATGAAATGTGAAATCACATCATACTAAGAATAGAGAGTCGAGGCAGCGTCTTGGCGTACAAAAACAGCATACTCTTTTTTCTTGAGGATTTTGGCGTTGCACGTTTTGTGCTTTTGCCAGTGTCAAGTATTGAAATATAACTCAAAAGTAATTTCTAAATCTGAAGTGTTGTTCCACACTTTAGGAATTTACTACTTAAATACTATTAACTTTAATATAGAGACTTCAGTTACTTAAAAATAATAAATATAAAATGCTTTTTTGCTTGCTACCACATTACTCCGTCAAATTAAAAGATATAGCAATAAAAAAATATATGTTTGTAATGCTATGATCAAGGGTATATAATTATAACATCTTTGGTTAAGCGGAGCCAAACGCCCAAACAAGGGGAAGAAAAAAAAAACATCCTTGGGTATGATAGTTAACAAAATGTCAGATTACAGATACTCTGTGATTTTCACGTGATGATTTATATTTTCAATAATGTGAAAATACGCGAGCGAGACAGCTGCAAAGAGTATACAGGGGCCTTCAGGATTGGTTCCTAAGTAAAAGTTGTTTATAATGATGTCATTGCATAGAATGGCCTCCTTTCGGCTTAGTACCACAATCCCGTGTGACCCTGTATAAATAACAATGTAATTGTTGATGAATGTATATTCGGGTAATTTGTCAATGGTTTGCATTGATTGCCACACACGCTTGTACAAGCATTACCTACATTGTAATCCAACGCCAATGAAACCCACTTTCGCGTTTGATTAGTTTGAACATTAATTTATTACAATAGGCGTGTGTCCTAATGTTATGTAATAACAAAATAACATTAGCGAAGGATATAACTGAATACATTACATACACTGAAAAATAAATGAAATTGGCAGATAAATCTCTGAGATATGAGCGTTTAAATTTTTAGTTGGGGATAGAGAGCTCTATCCATCGATATGAACTTTTACCTGGCTCTATGCAATACGAGGGTCTAATACAGAATGATATACGTTAGACTATAGTCACCGCGTTACCAACTAAGTCGTCGAGCAATAAACGTCATACCATAAGACCTGTAAGTGCGAGCGAGATAGACAGATATGACATGTGGGTGCAAGCGAGATGAGATGAGCAATGATTTATGACCTGACGACTCAGATGGTAATGCGTTTAGTATAGTCCCTTTGTGAGAGTCGTGGAGACATGTCGTGCAGAAATGAGAACTGGTTACTAGTGGAATGGAGTTCTGGGGGTCGTGAAGTGGTGCACGTGAACTCGGTCTTACAACGATATACGTTTACGTAGTATAATATGACATCTTTGGCTCTATTCCTAGCTCGCAAAGCGTGTGTTAGTGTAGCATTTGTATATTATTGCGAGCACGGTTTGACGTCATCACTTGCTATAGTGTGCTCTCTTTCTAGCATGAAATTAAAATACTTATTACTTATTTATTTTTGAATAAATCTTAATTTTGTTTTCGTTGATGGGCTCTATTATGATCAGCTTTTTTATGAGCTTTAAAATTAGGACACTAGCCTACTATAATAAAACTTTACTGAATGTGAGCAAACGTGATTAAAAAACACAATCGTTCTCGGTTTGGTAAAACAAACGAATGTACACGAATGGTTTTTTTAAAATTAAATTTCGAATGGGACGTTACGTTAGAGCAATCTGGCCAAAAATAGTTCGCGTTACTAAGCCGTGAAACCAGCGAGGCGGCGCGCCGGTTCGCGGATTTCGTAATCCACTTCCACGATTAATTAAGTGAAAAAAATTATTAATAGAGTCAAAATAGAATATGAATATGATAATATGTGAATAGAGAATATAGATACCAATATATACGAAGAGTGAATAATCATCATCATCATCATCATCATTTCAGCCATAGGACGTCCACTGCTGGACATAGGCCTCCCCAATGGATCTCCAAAAGGGCCGGTTGGAAGCGGCCTGCATCCAGCGTTTCCCTGCGGTCTCTTTTAGGTCGTCTGTCCATCTTGTGGGTGGACGTCCTACGCTGCGCTTACCAGTCCGTGGTCTCCATTCCAGAACCTTTTGGCCCCATCGGCCATCTGTTCTGCGTGATATGTGCCCTGCCCACTGCCACTTCAACTTGCTAATCCGGTGGGCTATGTCGGTGACTTTCGTTTGTCTACGGATCTCCTCATTTCAGATTCGATCTCGTAGAGAAACCCCGAGCATAGCCCTCTCCATAGCTCGTTGTGCTACTTTGAGCTTGCTTATGAGGCCCATAGTTAGAGACCACGTTTCAGTGCCGTATGTCATCACTGGTAACACACACTGGTCGAAGACTTTCGTCTTAAGGCACTGAGGTATTTTAGATGAGCAGACGTTGCGAAGTTTACCGAACGCTGCCCAGCCGAGTTGGATTCGCCGATTGACCTCTTTCTTGAAGTTGGACCAACCTAGTTCGACTGTTTGATCTAGGTAGACGTACGCGTCAACAGCTTCAAGAACTGAGTTCCCAACTGATACTGGGGTGGGCACAACATGGATATTTGACATGACCTTTGTCTTGAGTGAATAATAGAGTCCTCAAAAGTAGAGAACGCACCGCCTGGGTATTGCAGGTGTCCATAGACAGCGGTAACTACTTACCACCTGGGGCCTTACGGATAACTGCTATTGCGGCACTAAACGAACGTTAAATCCGCTCAGTTGGAAAATCACGCGACCGCAAACTGTATCTGGGTGCGTTAAGGTTCACGTTCGCGTGACTTTCCAACTGAGCGGATTTAACGTTAGTTTGCTGCCGCAATAGCAGTTGTCCGTAAGGCCCCTGGTGGCCCGTTGATTGTTTGTCTACTACTACATTAAAAAGCGAATAAACGTGATTGCACATAATAAACGTACGTATGCTATGCAATCTGGCTGAAATACAAACGAATCTTATCTTTTTAATTGAATTTCGAATTCTTAGTTCGCGTCGCGAAGTCCGCAATACTAAGGACATGTTATACTAAACCCAATATCCATGTGCTGGTAAATCTATGATTTACAAACAATTTCATAACTCATAAACAACGAGGCGTAACTAGAACGTCACATAAATTAATTTGTTCCTCGAATATCACGTTAATCATATGTTAATTAACAGCATCACGGCCCATGATATCTGATTAGCCAATTATATGAAAACTATATTAACTTGGATGAATGTTCATAATCATATCAATCTCTCTTAATTTTGTTCCACATTATAGAGGAAATAAATGTTTACTGGGTACCGCGGCAATCATTTGCCACACACGTGAGTTGGTCATAGTAAACGCACGCACGCACGCTTGTAAAATTATTGTTGATGCCCAGTGTAAGCGGTAAAAACTACTTTTAAGCTTAAAAATAACATAAAACTTTTTTTTTTATAGTTGAAAGAGGTTCAGTTTCTAATATATTTAATGAAAGGAGTTTGTCTGGGTCTTTTAATACCCATAGATCGGGGTATTATTAAAAACCAAGGCAAAAGTTATCTTTTGTCGTGTAAAAATGGAACATTGTTCAAATCAATGTTCCATTTCAGTTTCAATCAAATTCAGTTTCAATTTCAGTTTTAGTTAAATTAAAGAGATATTACTTATGAAATCACCATTTCATATCCTCGCAATCAAAGTGAAAAGCCGAATGTATAAGTAACTTGTGCATAAAACCCATTTTTACCTCGCCTTGAATATCTACTCTCGCCTTCACCTCGGACTGATTCGGCTAAAATTAATAGTTTTATGCACTCGTTTTTACAATCTATACTATTGTGCACAAGTGCAGTTTTTTACTTACCTGGAAAAGTCCATAGCTGGTGTAAGAGTTGTTGTGGTTAGTTACTTTGTCGGTGGTCCTACCGCTTGCATGCTCTATCAGGCACACCCCTGGGCAAAGAAAAATAAATTTAGACAAAATAGTACCGACTATAGTCGATTTATTTTTCCAATTGAGAGAAATGAGATAAGATATTACGTGATGCAAAAACACGATTGAAATAGTGCCTGCCTGATTGGCCTAAGAGTAGGGTTACCATATTAAAATTTTAAAAGTCCTGATCTAAAGCCGGTTATTTCAAAAACAATCGGTCATTTTTTTATGTTGTTTTTTTTTAAGATTTTTGGTTTTTATTGAGGGAAATGAAGATTTAGGTACTCGTATTACATCGCCCAAGCGTAAAAAACCGAGAAAGGTCTAAGTTTGGAAGGACATGTCCGGACAAATCCGGAATGATGGTAACCCTACTCTAGCCTATAGGACCCAAATGCTCAGAAATAATTTCACCGTATGATTATGTAAAAGTAATTGGTGCTAATGATTTCTTATGGGTAAAAAAATAAACAAATCCCTTATGCGATTTGGAGGTTATGTCGGACTTAAGCTCGGGTAAGAGTAAGAAAAACGTTGAGCCGAGGTTTTCCCACTTTTAAGCAATGCTTATTACTACTGATGACTATAAGTCTTGGTTTATTGTATTAAAGTCAAATTTACGATGGAAGTAGACACACTTAAACTAGAATGACCAAAATTGCTAAAAGTTGGAAGAGAGAGCCTTAATTAGAAGAGTTACGCTGACGTTATGCTAGGTATAAGTTATTCCGAGTTTATTTGTTGACAGTTTGCTTATTCTCGGTATAACTATTTAAACTCCAACATTCGTGCTCCAACGTAGACCGCATCATCGCTTAACACCAGGCGTGATGGTGGTCAAACGCAAGCCTATTATTTATATTAAAAAAAAACTAGGTTTATTTGTAAGACAATTATTATGAACATTGAAATAAAATACTTTTTAACGAATTTAATTGCGTGTATTTTACATAATTTTAATTCCAGACGTATTAAAAACAGTGGAGTTTCAGTGTGGAGGTTAAAGGGGGAGGCCTATGTTCAGCAGTGGACGTCTTCTGGCTGATGATGTGTGTGATGTGTGTATTAAAAACCTTGCAGTGTGTCTGTGGTCACTGGTAGACTCCATGACGGATGTTTATAGACATGTTATAAAATTATTTAGAAATACCGTCCATTATTTGTAATCAAAAGCTTTCTTGTGTACGCTGTAGGTGTCTAGAGGTCCAGAAAACCAGATACCACGAACACTGGTAAGGTGTTTGACATGTCAGGAATGAAATAATGTAACTTACATGGGATAAAAATATTTCAATGTTATGTTACTTATTATGTTGTTGAATTTGTTGATGAACGTTATACGGGGTGTAAGGGAAACACTCTCGAAGCCAAAAGAAAGTAATTGTACTCATCATTATGAACAACTTTTACTATGGGACCAGCCCTGAAATCGCGAAAAAAATATCAGCTATTCTATAGAAAACTGTCATTGACACTCGACAAAATGTATGGAACAGCTGATTTCAGGGTTGGTCCCATACTAAAAGTGGTTCATAATGATGAGTACAATTACCTTCTTTTGGCTTCGAGAGTTTTCCCCTTACACTCTGTATAATATCAAGGTTTCAACAAAAAAAAAACTTTTTATTTATTCTAGTGCTTAGTCCCTAAATCTTCTTGTCTAACCGCCTAAACATAAAATGTTATATCTAACCCTGAAAGGGATCAGACGATGGATTGCAAAAGATTTGCAAAGATGAGACCGCACGACATTGCAATCTGTTTTCCCGGTTAAAACACGGATTCTCAGCATTTATTTAAAGAAATCCACCACAGATTGCAACAAGGATCGCCTGAAGATCCAACAATAAGACCAACCACTTGTTTATTTAAATTAAATTCAGCGACTTTCAAATGCTTAATTCAAATAATAACATTAAAGGCGGCCGAGTGAACTAAACGAATCACGCGTAATTGTCCTACGTAGTACATTTGCAGCGATAATATTATCAAAATGGAAAGCTACCTGAGATGCTTTCCGAAATTACGTCAAAGGTTCCAAAGTCGCTAATGACAACATGGCATGAAGAAAACTCTGTGTCTTGTTGGTTCTCATTAGAGCTTTCGGCGTGGTTAGGAACGCACCCATAGAAAATATAGTTTTAAATTAATGACCACTTTATATTTAAATCATATTTATATGATTTAATCGATTGTAATTTTTTAAATTTTATTTTTGTTACGAGACAAAAAAATATCGATAATTTTTCTACGGTTACGTCTTTATCCGCAGACCAGAATAACTTTTTGCATTATGCGTTTATCTTGCTGAATAACCTGGCATTGCTGAAATCTAACAACAGACAAGAATTCATTTTAAATAATGCGCTAGAGAAATTTGCTTTTTGCAGATGTAAAACAAAGCTCACTCTCAATCTCAAAAATAGCATCATAAAATTTTACGTCACGTGGAACACGGGACAGTCCCAAAAAACTGCCCTCGCGAATCTTCTCCCCCAAGATCCCCCTATTTGCATAAAAAGGGGGCATCATTCAAATGACGAAACACTGCCTGATCCCCTTTCATTTAAGTTTGAAATTGCTTAGAGCCGTTTTAATTGACACTGCACGAAAACGTACTTTAATTCGAATTAATTCAAATTAATACGAGATGGTTATAGCCGGAGATTAGAGTTGCATGAGACTTTTTGAGGAATTAATTTTTTGGCGGTTAACTGGCCGGAAATGTACCTTATGCAACAAACAAGGTATTTCCGGTGTAAGAAGACTCCCATCAAAGTTGTTGTGACAAGAGTGATAATGTGCATGATTGAAGACTTACTCTACTCCGTTTATTAATCTTAGATATTTTATGTAAACAAAGGGGTTACCAGTGCAAACAATATCTTTCATAAGGGTAGTTATATTTGACCAAAAAAGTATTTTATTATGTTTTTCTAGTCGTAGTATGAACAATTATAAAATAAAAATCGTTTTGTACTATTTATTATATCGTAATATCTGTTCTATACAATGTTATGATAAAAAAAAAACAATTTTTGATATAAAACATTTTATTAAACTGGTAAGACAGTAGGGGTTCTAAACATTTCTGGCCAACGTTAGATTTGCCCTCTATTTCCTCTATCATAATAGTCAACGCGGCACCCAGTGGATGCAAAAGGCAGCCTGTCGTTCAGTGTGGAGGCCTATGTTCAGCAGTGGACGTCTTCTGGCTGATGATGATGAATATAACTATCAGAATATCCCCCATTGCACCGTGCGAGAGCCAAGCTGAAGAAAATATAAAGTAAAATATTTTCATAAGTTATTTTTTTTTTGAGCAACTGGTATGTCACTTTGACAGTGACTTTTCGTGAAATTTCTTTGTTTACATAAAATATATAATTGAAGGTGGGCACATGTTTAAAAAAAAAAAAAAAAATTTTTAATCATGTGCTCCGTCTTCTCACCTGATTTATAGCGATGATGCGGTCTACGGTGGAGCACACTTGCCTAGAAGAAACCAATTCACTTGTGATTTGATGACACTCAGATTGTAACTATCGGGGAACACCCATTCAGGCAGCGCATTCCACAGGCTAGCAGTTCGCATAATAAAAGTAGAATCTAAGCGCTTCGTATGGGTTTTCGGAATATCAACCATAAAGCGGTGTCAATTTGTTATGCCCACTTTGGCAGTCCGATAGAAAAATGGGCAGGAGGGAATTAGATCATGCAGATTGACTTTTACAACGGTTTATGCACAGTCTAACTTTTTTGTCGTGTTTATGCCGGAATTGTCTCATCCCTACTTAGTCAATTAAAGAGCATGGTCCGGTAGGACCTAAGTGGGCAAGTAAGGGCTTTGAAGTGGACATCCGTCATCAAGTAAAAGGACTGGAAGAGTTTGGTTAATTCGTTTAAGAGCTGAATATCTCTAGAGGTTAAAGTAAAAATATTCAGATAAATCATTTAAATACCTTCATTAAGATGGAACTTTAGTTATACTCTCTAATTATTACCGTCGTGAAATATTTTATTTGAGGATATTATTATAGTAGTAGCTGAGAAGAATACGAAAAAGCACAATACCAATTGGTCTGTAGAAAAGAGCTTGTTTTTAAATAGTATAAAAAAACCTACTCAAATAATAAACCCAGTACACGTAATACGTATTGATGGAAAATGGTTTCATCTGACGAATGAAAATAAATAGGTATACTTTTTAAAAACTAAATTTGTCATAATGTCTGTAGTCCAGGATAGTTTTGTACGAAATAATTACTATTCTATGAAACCAAAGTCAGTCAAAGCAAATGCAACCGTGCGTAGTAACATTGTATGCATTTCAAAGATTTTAGCTCAAAGGGCATATATGGAGCGCATAACGAATTAGTAGCCCAAAAGTGACTGTTGCCTACATACAAAGTCCGGTGTAATCTCAGATCAGACAAGCAAGGGAGATCCCTTATGAGAAGGAGAGAGAATGCCTTAGAACAATTATCGTTTGTCTTCAAATGTCACATAATTATTTCAACGGAATAAAGGAGGAGGTTGTCTAGTCGACGTGTTTTTTTAATGTATGACCGCGTATAAGTTTTTACATGAGCAGTCTGATTTTGATGATTTTTTTATTTACCATACCGCTAGACCGCTTCACGATAAAACAAATTTTTCTCATACATCAACAAACTTACAGTGATGCCAATGAACTAATAGTCCGAAAACAAGGGTTCTCACCCTTTTTCTGCACGTGGACTGCAGTGGACCCTTTTTCTGCACGTGGACGTTAGTCTGCAGAGTGAGTTTGATTAACGGCATCAAGCCTGATTCAGGCATGAAGCGTTCACGTCCGCCACGCTACCTTACTAAATCTCCCTTGTTTGTTTAGTCAGGCTGCCTCTTTAAGGCTTCGCCAAATTGAATGCGTTGGTACTTAGCGCGCGTCAAAGCGTAGCCTGACGCCGAGCTATAGCGCCGAATTATTTTACAACAAAATTTGGCGCTATAGCGCGGCGTCAGGCTACGCTTTGACGCGCGCTAAGTGCTCGATCTATTTGGCGAAGCCTTTATTGTGTTATGCACAGAAAATATTTTTATTTGTTCAAAGCTATTCTGTGGTTTAGGTGTCTGAGTTAAAGAATTGGACCTTACTTTTTTGGGTGGTCCAAGTTCTTTAGTCTGAGTCAGTCACAAGTAGATCTGTGGAGTCAGTGGTAGTGTGACATTAGCGTACTTTATCAAAGGAGGATTTAAATCTTCCACCCTCTTACTCTGTGGCACTAACAGTATGACCGTCAGTTCTTGCTCTAGTTTCTTATCATTTCTCATCCATATAAGTGATATAAACGGTTGAACCGATATTAAACGCCATTATCCATTCGATAGTGCTGCTCCCTGAGCATTGATTTGGCGTTGATGTAGCTTCTTGCTAATAAACCCAGTCTAGGTTTGCATTGCAGTCGCTATATATCTCTATTATGAGACGGTAAGTACACACTATTGAAAGTCGCTACTCTCTGGAGGTTTATTTTAGTTACCACTACTAAGGGGTTGAGTTTTTTTTTAAATCTATTCATAGGTTTGCGTTTGACCGCCAAATCGCCTGATGTAAAGCGACGATGCGGTCTACGATGGAGCACGCTTGCCTAAAAGAAACCGATTCACTCGTAATTTGAAAACAGCGAGATTTTAACTACGGGGGGAACACCCATTCAGGCAGCGCATTCCACAGACTAGCAGTACGCATAATAAAAGTGGAATCAAAGCGCTTCGTACGGGTTTTTGGAATATCAACCATAAAACGGTGTCTATTTTTGGAGTATGGATGGCCACCTAAACTTCCAACATTAGGGACACTAAGCATTATACTTATTTCACACCGTCGATCGTAAGCCTTATGTAGGGTTGCATTTAACACAGTTTAAATAAATTAACACTGTTTTAAACTATCACGGTTGTTCACTAAAGTTGTTAAGTTGTTCATGTAACTGCGCCAAAATATCGGGAGCTCATTCCACAATCTTACCACGGTAAATATCCCGTTAATAAACATTTAACTTTAAATAAATTACCTTTAAAAAAATACGATTTCAAAAAACCACAAAGCACAAACATTCTAAGTTAATATGCCACTACAAAGAATAAAATAATATTTTTACATAGATTTTGAACACGGTTGGGAAACATATTTTATCATAACACCTAGATTGAAATTTTTCTAAATTTATTCTGTAGTTGTTCCCACCCGACTTCAAAATCCGTGTAAAAATATTATTTTGTTCTTTGTTGTGGCATATTAACTTGAATTTTGTAGTCGGGTTTCTTCTACATGATAAAAATAGACACGGAAATTGGTTTACAGATAATCGCTGTACATAGACATAAAAATATTTTAAAATATATACGGGCCGAATTGAACACATTTGTCAGTCCGTCCAGTCAGCCTAACCTATTGTATGGGAATACCATAGTACGGCGAATTAAACATATAATTGCCTCAAATATTACCTAGTAGGGGTTAAAGTCTAACTCCACATTGTAGGCTGTAGGCATTCGTAAAGCTACCGTGACGCGTCACTCAGACGCACACAGAAGGCGCCTACGGGATTACTCCGAGAGTAGGACCTCTCCTCTCCTATTATCCTCTCTAGGTTTAATTTATGGAGCGCCACACGGCGGTAGCAACTGATACGTCAACTACGGCTTTGATTTCCTGGCAATGGAAACATGAATAGGTATAGGACCTTATTTCCTGTCGGATGATAGATAATGCTTCATCATAGCTCTCCACTAGGATTCCATGTGACTAATGCCATGGAACGTGAAACGAAACGTGAAACGTGGACTCTCACTACGGGCCTATAACAAGCTCAAAGTCGCACAACTAGCTACGCAAAGCTATAAGAATATTATGCTCGGAGTTTTTCTACGAGATCGATTCAGAAATGAGGTGATCCGTCGACGAACGAATGTTACTGACATAGCCCACCGGCAATGGTGGCAATGGACAGGGCACATGCAAGCAAAACAGATGGCCCATGGAGCCAAAAGGTTCTCGAATGGAGACCACGGACCGGTAAGCGCAGCGTAGGTTGTCTACCCACAAGATGGACAGATGAACTAAAAGAGTACGCAGGAAAACGCTGGATGCAGGCCCCTTCCAACCGACTCTTTTGGAGATCGATGGGGAGGGAGGCCTATGTCCAGCAGTAGACGTTCTATGGCTGAAATGATGATGATGAATGTCATATATACACGCAAAGATAAGAACAACCATAGTGTGGCCGCTGATTAAATGCGTCTGACACATGCCATAACATTGTAAAACGCTGAATGAAACCAGTAAATTCTGATCACTTTACACAGTATTAAAGTACTTAATCTTTACTAGTTCGGAGGCAATTGATTCATATCAAATTTTGAAATATTTTATTTGGTGTCTTTTATAAATGTACCTATGTAATTTATTTATTTTATTTATACTTGAATTGTGAACAGCCTTCTTAAACATAAATACAGAAATAATTTTGTTTATATTGACTTTTATTAACTTTTTGAATGTAAGATTGTTGCTGTTAAGTTACTAGTAGATAAGTAGTAGTAGCACAATAATAATACAGTAAAATAAAATGTTAAAAGAAAATGTTTTTAATGTTATTGCAGCTGTCAGTTGTATTCTCTCAGCGGCCGCAGTGTACCCACCATCCCAGTGTAGATCCAGAACTAAAATGACCGATCCATATAAAAATATGTCATGTCAAATAATTATGTATGTCCAACTTAAATTCCGTTTGTTTTTAAGTACCATAAGTTATATTCCCGTAAAATTTTAATAAAATCAGTAATTAAGACTGAAAGCTACTTCCTCGGCTTAAATGGGGGCATTCATATCTATTACCGAAACGTATGCACCTGGGATCTCTAAAAGGACTCTGATAAACGGCCCGAGTGCGCGACTTTGGAGTGTTTCACTACATGAGATATAAAATTGACATCTTAATCCTGCTTTCAACCACCAGAGCTATAAGCTTAAAGAGAAAATTTCACCCTCAAGGTTTTTGAGGTTATACTTCTAATGCGACTTGCAACAAGCTTGCGTTAAACGTTTAACGCTACCATGGAGGGGGATTTTTTCTCTCGTATGGGTGCGAAATGCGTATCCTTTTTTCGCTCTGCGACTAGCAGATCCGGTAGTGTAATGGTGTCGCTAATGGATTGAGAAGCCTAAGGAGCTAGGTTCAAATCTCGAGTAAAGCATATTTTTAAATTGTTGACATTTTTACCCTAGTTATAATTTTAGGGTTCCTTGTTGAAGTATAACTTATTCCGCGCGTAGGGACTCCACGCACTATTTTTTTATCTGTAAAAACCACAGAAAAGAGAAGTAAATAGAACGGAAATGAAAAGGAAAATCTGTCAACAGGCATTATGACAGAACCTTGACTGAAAATTTTTTCGAACTCCGCATCCAAATAACTTGGACCTTACCTTTTTGGGATAGGTCTATAAGTTCTTTGTCCGCATCACAGTTGCTAACTGATTTCGAATGGCTGTCGTTTCATTTATATGGGTGCTGGCTACAACAAATTTCTTACAAAAAAGCCTTGACAGCCGTTCTAATTTAAATTTTTATTTTTCTTTTCTTTGATCTCACCATCTTCCATATCTTAGAGAAGAGAGTTATACCCGACACACGACGCCGCCGCAAGAAGATGCCTTCAATGGTGAGCATGAATGCGAATAGTTTAGTTTAATAAGTGGGACATTAGAATCGACATCCTTATTTGTACTTACAGTTAGGTATCAGACTCCTCGGGAAGTTGTATCTAAGCAGTTCTCTCGAGAGTTGACACCGTGTGAAGGTTTTCGCGTGGGCGTGGGAGCTCTGCACCAGGCTTAGAGCTACGAGAAGAAGCAACGCTTCTGATATCCTGGACATTCTGTGAAAAACGAAATCATTATCTATAGATAAAGTAAGTGAGAGTCGCTGGCATCCAGTGGATGCAAAAGGCAGGCTGTCGTTCAGTGTGGAGGTTAAAGGGGGAGGCCTATGTTCAGCAGTGGACGTCTTCTGGCTGATGATGATGATGATGATGATGAGATAAAGTAAAATAAAACAAAATATTGAGAACTAGCGGTCCGTCCCGGCTCCGCACGGGTATAGTTATATAGCCTATTACAATAGCCTATACTAATCAGTGATAATGTAGCATTCAAATGGTGAAAGAATTTTTAAAATCGGTCTTGTACTCTTTGAGCCAATTCGTTACAAACATACTTACATACAAATCTTTCCTCTTTATAATATTGTAAAGATTATGCCTTATTTTTTTTAATTCAATAATGGGCTTGAGCTTGATCGCCAACTCGCCTGATGTTAAGCGATGATGTGGTCTACGTTGGAGCACGCTTGCCTAGAATAAACCGATTCACTCGTGATTTGAAGACACCCAGATTGTAACTATCGGGGAACACCCATTCAATCATCATCATCAGTTTAAACAGTCAATGTTATGGTGTCAATGTTTTAACCACAGACCTATCATATCTAAGTAGACTGCGCAAGCGGTCCAAACTGTATGAAAAATAAGCGTGTCAAATGTTTCGTACCTAAAATACTATCCTGTAATATGAAATATCTTTATTCTGTCGCACAACTCTATTTTTGGTATTCTTACAACTCAATATTGCAAAATTACCCATTTTCGTTTAAAACAACACGTGTTGTCACAGCACTGATTGCGCAGACTGGTTTTAGCCGGACTCAACTAGGACAATTTGTCACAGTTGTATTGGAAACATGATATGCAAGGTAGGTTGACTTGTGTTGAAAAAAACTGAGCAGTTGACAGCATCATATAATAGGTGTGTAGTAAAACTCTTTTCCGTTGGTAGTTACCGATTTTATTTCACACTCTGGACATAAATTCTTGTACGTATATCTATTTATTTGTTCTTCAATATTTATTGATACTTTAAATCTAGGTACTAGCATAGTAACTTACTGCACCGCTGCCCACCACAGAAACCCCAATCCACCCTTTATTTCTCTTTTTTTCCAGTGTTGTGTTGCCAGTTTAATAAAAATATTCCAACCATTAAAAAATCTAACAGGTGGATTGTTTTATGTTCACCTGAACAGGGAGTTGGTATCTACAACTTTCTCTAATAAAAGCACTTAAGTCGTTTACAAGCTCAATTCGAAGCTAGACAAACTTCCCGACTGCGTTTCCTACAGCACACTTTATTATAAATGCAAATTAAACGTGAAACGGTTACACCACAACGCAGTTACCAACTCAAACAGAGTTTAGTTACAGACGAGTTCTAAACACGGTTACAACTAGCTACGTCTCGCAGTTTTACTCGCTATCCTGCAGGAACCTTATTTTTACAAGCCTTTTGTTTGTTTAGGTCAAATCTTGCAATTGAATTAGAAGTTCCTCTTATCCGATACAAACAACAACTCTGATGACAATACGATATGACATTCAATATTTCAATATTTTCAAAATGGCCGTCACCATAAAATGGCGTATGGTGTATTTTTTGTCGACACTGAGTTTCAAATAAAAGGGCTAGAAAACGATAAAGGGTGTCCCAAGTCCAGTTAACTCCAAGATCGTGTTTTTTTTTGCCAAAGGCTTGTCATTTTTTTTTTTACTATTAATTTATTTCAAGTTAAGCCTAAAGTCATAATTTAACATTCTAAGATTCTATATTCGTTTGGGGTAACAGGTGGTATGTTAGTGTGTACGTATGTGTGTTTCTCACTATTTTCCTCCAACACAGATCAATACAATTGTATTTATTTGAAGCAGGTTTCAATTCGGTTGTTTTTAGCTATATTTTTAACGCACATCTCAACATCAAGTGCTTAGAACATCAAGTGCTTTAAAAGTGTGAGATCTTTTCCAAAATTGCTCGTTTACCAATTGTATTTGCATGAGCAGTTTTTATGTTTTTTGAAGAGCAATTCGACGAAACTCAAAGTCAAAGTCAAAGTCATTTATTCATAAATTATTTTATCAATTTACACACAAGTTATCTTCAAACAAATTAATATTATGTACCTTATAAATGTCGAAGCGATGTAGACTGTGACCTCGCTTTGGACAATGCTTTGAAGATTATTATGTTGTTTGGTACTTGTGTACATATATATCCTCTACCCAAAAATATAAATTTGTAAAAAAAACATATTGCCGGCCGAGCCATCCTCCATACAAAAATCTTCGAAGCCCTTTTGGACAAATTTATCAAAATTATATATCTTAGATTTTGAAGAGAAAATATTGTAATAAATGCTGTCGTAGAAAAAATTGTACTCCAAGTAGTAGTGATATTTTAAGCTGTTTGTATAGTTTAGGTACCTACTTTTCAACGTTCAGGGCATTTAAGTGCTTTTCAATTTGAGAAAGCCTTCAAACGAGACTGTTAATAACCTGAGAATGGCAGACTGCTTGCTAAGTCGCCAGACATACTCATAAGACGAAACACGGGCCGCAAGCGTTTTCTTTCAAAGCAACCTCAACCCTAGTATACAAAAGAAATAAAAATTATTAATGAAAAAGAAACTTTTTAAAAACAAGCATTATTAGTATTCTTCTCAGCAAACACATTTATTTGATACCCGTATCATAATGGCAGTTAAGAAAATTTTATCCACCGCTTAGGGCATCCGTCATATTGAATTTAGTGTGACGTCATTTTAATTTTGTATTCATTTCAGCAAATCCTTTCTTTTAAGAGCCTCTTATACCAAATTTGATTTATAAATTGTTTTATAAATTTACACACAAGTTATCTTCAAACAAATTAATATTATGTACCTTATAAATGTCGAAGCGATGTAGACTGTGACCTCGCTTTGGACAATGCTTTGAAGATTATTATGTTGTTTGGTACTTGTGTACATATATATCCTCTACCCAAAAATATAAATTTGTAAAAAAAAACATATTGCCGGCCGAGCCATCCTCCATACAAAAATCTTCGAAGCCCTTTTGGACAAATATCAAAATTAGATATCTTAGATTTTGAAGAGAAAATATTGTAATTATTGCTGTCGTAGAATAAATTGTACTCCAAGTAGTAGTGATATTTTAAGCTGTTTGTATAGTTTAGGTACCTACTTTTCAACGTTCAGGGCATTTAAGTGCTTTTCAATTTGAGAAAGCCTTCAAACGAGACTGTTAATAACCTGAGAATGGCAGACTGCTTGCTAAGTCGCCAGACATACTCATAAGACGAAACACGGGCCGCAAGCGTTTTCATAACCGTTAGCAACCTCAACCCTAGTATATAAAACAAACAAAAATTATTAATGAAAAAAAAACTTTTCTAAAACAAGCATTTTTAGTATTCTTCTCAGCAAACACATTTATTTGATACCCGTATCATAATGGCAGATAAGAAAATTTTATCCACCTCTTAGGGAATCCGCCATATTGAATTTAGTGTGACGTCATTTTAATTTTGTATTCTTTTCAGCAAATCCCTTCTTTTAAGAGCCTCTTATACCAAATTTGACAGTTTTAAATCAATTTTATTCAGTTAAATTACAATATTTGTGCTGGAAAAAAATACATGTCACAGATGTTTGAGTTTATGATTTGGTTCAAATCAAAACACGATGGAGTAAACTTTCCTCGATCAAAAAAAAAACTGAAACAAAGTCGATTTAGTTTATTTTTTTTCGTTTTATGCTCTAATGAAAGTTCATAACAACCCGGAAATTGCATGGAAAGGCAATTTTATTCAGTTTTTTTTTATCTGGATAGAATTTTGATAGTGAATAGTTTAGTTATTTAGTGAAATTAAAACCGTAACAAGGTCGCGAGAATTTGCGCGCACCGCGTTCAGTACCGCGCCAGGCGTCATTGAGGTCGGACCTATGTTCGTTTTTGTCGTTGCACTCCCCCCGCGGGCGTCCTGACTCTAGCGTGGTAAAATACATCGTCGCTATAACTTGGCGGGGGCTGAGGGAGCGTTTTGTTGCCTACGCGACTCGGATAACCGGCCGTTAATACACATATCTTAGGATAGCATGTTCGGCGCTACAACCTATCGCTTACTCTATAGTAATTTTTCATTCAAGACAGTGTCCAACGCGAAATAACGCTTGCAACGTTCGAGAGACAAGAGATTACGAGTGTGTCATACACCTTTAGCACCAAAAATTACTAGCTCTGATATTTCGAAGTCATTATTCCCGTTGAGAAAATAAAGTCAGGCGGAGCACCCAACTCGGTCGACGGACGAAATTGTTTTATTTTCAGTAAAAACTTGAAACTCAATTATAGAGGTCGACGAGGCGGTGAAGGTGCGTTCCGTTGCGCCGCTCACTTTGTGCACTCGCCATTATACGGGACCGTACAGACGAGCGGCAAATAAGCGCAATCAGCAAGCGACCGGTGACCGCGTCTCAGTTATTTGTCGAGGCAACAGGAACACAAAGAAAAAGAGAAGCTACACTGCTTTGTCTGAGAATCGAACCGAAGTTCTGCAATAGTTGATCAAGCGAAGCGAAGATCTTTGAGTTGACGAGAACAGAGGCCTTACAAACAGAAACAGAAATCACGCGAACGTGAACCTTAACGCGTCGAGGTACGGTTTGCTGTCGCGCAACTTTTCGTATCACATTGTGATAGTCGCTGACATCAAGTGGATGCAAAAGGCAGGCTGTCGTTCACTGTGGAGATTAAAGGGGGAGGCCTATGTTCAGCAGTGGACGTCTTCTGGCAGATGATGATGATGATGATGATGATGAACTTTTCGCATCACCTAAACAGAATCGCTTAAAATAGGTAGCCGTGGCCCCTGGTGTACCTATCTCTACATGACGGACGGACGGTAGCTAATAGAGTCGCACCCGATAAAATAACACGTCGCATTCGACTAAATCCGCGCGTCTGCTCGCCAACCACAAAGACTTTACATCCGGGAGCTGAACGGAACCGAGTTATGGGTCGGGACGCCGCCGCTAGCGTTTGTTTTCGGATATTTCAGAACTTTTGTCCGACACGAAGTGTCCAGGATTTAGTAGTTGCATGTATTAATTGCGTACTAATTCGCGGTTTCCGTGTTTTAATTATGGGGTTAGAGTGCTGGAAATGACAGCGTTTTTGTTTATAATAGCAATTATGTTAATATTATAGAATTCAGATGACCGAATCTACGTTTTTTACCAGAATACGGAAAAGGACGGTTATGAGTTTAACAGTCTATGTATTTAAGTCCATGTGTTTCCTCTAATCTCATGAACTACTTCTTTGATGAAAAACATATTATAGACTTGTAGAGCTAAAAGCAGTATAATACTGTTTTTTATCAGTATGACTAGAAACCCAACGGTAACCATAAGTATTTTTTTTATTTTATTTTTTTATATTCGGGACATTATTTGTTACACACGCTGTCATCTGACCCCAAACTAAGCAAAGCTTGTGATATGGCTGCCAGAGACTGATATACATACATATATATTTTTAAATACATTTTGAAATAGATATTAATACCTCCCACTAGATGGACCGACGACATAGTGAGAGTTGCTGGCATCCAGTGGATGCAAAAGGCAGGCTGTCGTTCAGTGTGGAGGTTAAAGGGGGAGGCCTATGTTCAGCAGTGGACGTCTTCTGGCTGATGATGATGATGATTAATACCCAGATATAGAGCAAACACAAATTAATGTTCACATGAATGTTTGTCCTAGGTAGGAATCGAACCCACGCCCCCAAGCGCAGAAGGTAGGATCACTACCAACTAGACCAACGGGCTATCTATATAATTTCGGTATGGAACCCTAAAAACAAACGATCTACAACGCTGAAGACTTTGACTCTAAATCATTGTTCAATAGGAAACGATGGAAGTCGTGATTCTAAATAGTGGTAGGTATGCTATTTGAAACGTAGTGCTTTTAGCGTAAACTAGGCGGCCTACAGCAAATATCAAAGGCTCGGTTATTACAGAATTCAAAAAGCTCTCAGCGGAATTAAATCACTCTGCACTGCGGTATTACCACTAACGAGTACTCAAAGGTTTGCCAAAACGCGTCATGTTTTGGTAAATCTTATACGAGCAAATAATTAGAGCTGTCCCTTTTGCACATTTTCAACGTAAAAAAAAAGATGTGTGATTAAAAAAAAATTTTTTTTTTACCTTTTGCAGTGGGATAAACACAGAAGGCCTATACGTACCCATCAATAGGTCATTGATGATGAAGATTCTTTTTAGAACACGTTGCATACGTTTTAACGTAACTTTTATGAAAATATATTTTATTTTACCGAATAAGATAAAAAAAAACAATATTTTTCGAGTGTTTGATATCTTCTGTACAAAACAGTGGTTCCCAATTAGTGGTATGGGTACCACCTACACCTACAGGAGTACGCGATGTTGCATCAAGAGGTACGCGCGGCAATCTCTTAACTAAGATAATTTAATCAGTAACCCGGTACCAGTATTTAATAAAAACACCCACTCACTCACTCACTCTCACACACACACACCATACACACACTCACACCCATACACACACACACTCACACCCACACACACACATACACACAAACTGCGCATAGAATAGCGCAGACTGTTGCATTTAATGGTTTAAAAATTATTTTATCCTAATATTATTTTTCTTTTGGCTACTTATTGGATTGGTAATCAAAATTTAAAATTACTTTTAAATATATTTTTTACATAATTTTAAATTGCTTTATTACTGTTTTGGTATAATTAATTGATACATTAATAGGAGAAGCCATTGGCTCCCGTCACACAGTCTCTGACTAGTTCAGGAGCCTCTGGGATCATTACTATAGCTTTACATAAATTATGCCCGAATAAATGATTTGTATTTGTATAATTTTTTATTTATCATTCCTACAATAAAGGCTGGAGCACACCAAATCCAGTTGCAGTCCGGTCCGGTGCAGACGCAGTTTGTGAGGACCACTAAATTATTAATTTCTATGTATAGAATATCTATATAATATATTTTATCGTAGTATGTTTCATAAAGGACCTTCAGATACGGGTAATAAAACATAAAATAAAGAAATAAACAGCCATAATTATACAAAAGTTGGTCGTACACTATAAGCATGAAACTTTTGACAGGTAGCCGTGTTTGTATAATAAAACGTAGTTCGCATCATAAAACTAACTTTAGAGTACAATTTCAAACGAAAACATACATTGATGTTTATAACTTTGCCGCGAAATAAATGGTTGGTTAGTTAAACAGCTGTTTTACTGTGATGGCAATTATTGCTGCGAACAACGCGATTAAATTTTATCAATTTATGCAAACTACTTGCCTTGCCCATCCAAAACAGTACTAGAAATTTAATTACATAAATCCAATTCTATTTCTATACCAAAATAATAAGGTATCAGCAACTTCCAACTAATTTTATAAGATTGGGTTGTACACTGTAAATTAAAAACTCATTTGTTTTAGTTAGAAACCTGTAACTATAAGTAAAGCGAAACATTAAGTAATTACGATTTTAAAATGCTCAATAATGTCAAAAATTACATTTAAAATCAACAAATGTGATTTTGTGGACGTTTGTCGTTGTTCGGTTTGTCGATTGATTAATTATGCCGTATTGCGGTGCCGCTTCGATGATAAGAATGGTAATCGATTGATTAATATATCAGGGTTTTTTGAGAAACCGGTCCCTAACAGTCACATTTTCAGTAAAAGATCAGAATAAAACTGGCTTATCGCTAAGTTTACGAGTTACGGCTGACAAAACTGCAGTATTTGTACGTGTGGCTCGCATGTTTGTTTTATATGTTTTCCAGTCCAAATGTTGTTTGAATTTTTATGCATCTACGTTATTTGAAAATCAGTTCTAGCTTAAGTGAGCTAGCTACTATTAATCGAATTATTTTTACATCTAACTGCAAACGTTTCATTATCATCATCATCAGCCGGAAGACGTCCACTGCTGAACATAGACCTCCCCCTTTAGCAACAAAAATTCTGATTGGACAAAGAAGCTACAGTTTTCGTGGGAGCTTCATATATACGAAATTAAATAAAAAATTGGAGATAATACAAAATAGTAAATTTATCTGCAAAAGTAAAATCAAAACATATTTAAATAGTCTAAACATAAATGAAACGGAGGAGGAGGAATTTTATTATTATCTAAATTTCATTAAACTTAAATAATATATTATATTATCTTTAATTAACACCATTGAAGAGCACTAGTTAACGCGACACATGGAATCCTATAGCGATAACTAGCGACTGTAATTTGTTTTATTATGCATGTTAATTTTAATTATAATTCATAATTTTATTGTTCACTAAATTTTAATTAATCTTAAAACTAAATATTGTACTTAATATTAATAGTGGCAAATAAATTTTTATTATTATTATTTAATGTCCACACTGAACGACATCCTGCCATCTGCATCCACTGGATGCCCGCGACTATCACATTGTCGTCGGTCCATCTAGTGGGAGGCCTACCTACGCTGCGTCTCCCAGTTCGTGGTCTCCACTCTAGAAGCTTTCTTCCCCATCGGTTATTGGTTCTTTGAGCGAGCTGGCCTGCCCATTGACACTTCAACATGCAAGTTTTAATAGCTATGTCGGTGACTCTGTTTGGTTGTTTGGCGAATATCCACGTTCCGGATTTTATGGCGCAAAGAAACTCCAAGCGTAGCTCTCTACATTTTCCGTTGTGTGACTCTGAGTTTTTCCAAAAGGCCAACAGTTAAGTACCATGTCTCAGTACCATAAGTCATCACTGGCAACACACACTGGTCAAATACCCTTGTCCAACGATCTATTACCATACTACGTAATCTAAGCCCTTATCTTTAGGCACTGTGGTATCTTGGACGAGAAGATGTCACGCAATTTTCCGAAACCCAACACGTTTACATTTAGTTGATTGAATCAGGCGTTACTTTGCGGAAGTCCACAAAGTGCACAAACAAACAAACACAACACAAAAACACAAAACAACAAACAACAAAACACAAAAACACAAACAAAACAAACACACACAAAAACAAAGTGAACAAAGTGTTGGTGTTTGTGTTTTGTGACGTTTACATTTCTTGTTCAACTGACTTCAAAATTAGTAAGTGGTCGAACAAGTATATTGATAAAAAATAACTTTTAAACTTTCGCAATTTGAGCACATGTTTTAAATCTGAATCAACTCACTGACAGTTGCAATAACATTGTAAAAAAAGTTGAATGAAAACTACGAATTCTGATCATTTCGTTAGCTTTTTGAATGTAAGACTGTAGTACCCGATATACATCAGTAAAAAAATAAAATTAAAACATTTAGCTTTTTACAGTATAATTGCAGCTGTCAGAGTGAAGAAACAAATGGAAATAGTGTAGGAAATAATAACAATTATAGTGCTTTGCAGCGGCCGCGGCATTGAAAGCGCCGAAGCACTTTGATTTTACTTTTATTATGCGAACTGCTAGTCTGTGGAATGCGCTGCCTGAATGGGTGTTCCCCGATAGTTACAATCTGGGTGTCTTCAAATCACGAGCGAATCAGTTTCTTCTAGGCAAGCGTGGTCGCGTATACCGCATCATCGCTTTACATCAAGCGAGTTGGCGGTAAAACCCAACCGTATTATTAAATTAAGAAAAAAGCTTCGTATCCCTTGGACTGCGCATAGAACCAACAACCAACCAATCGGTTCTCAAATAACTTATTTAATGCTCAAACTCGTGCCCTTCGCAGAGTTGCAGAGTTTTTGAGTAATTTTGAGCCACATAGCTCGTAACCCTAGTAACAACCTCCAAAAACTGATCGTCACCGAGAAAATAGGGGGTAAGAAACCGAGAGGAAGGAGCCCAATGCTTTGGACATATCAAATACGTACCACCCTCAACATCAACGTTACCGAAGCGGCTCACGCTGCTGAAAGCCAGACAAATGGCAGAACATCATAAGAGAGAAGTTGATACCGTGATGGGTCACGATCCCTAGCATTGGGGAATCGACGCAAGCGGAAAATCGGAAGGAGGCAGCGGCGTGCAACAGCAGCATGAAACGAACGTGGATGGATGGTGGATTTTGGATGTGAATGTGGGCTGAGGCCATAAGTGCTCAGTTCCACGAGGGTGGGGTATGGTATTTTTCTCAAACATTGCGTGGATATTCACGTGAATATAAACATAAATTTTTTGGGGTAATTTTCGAATATTTCGAGAAGGGACTCACAGGACACTTGGGAAATATCAAAGATTTTTTGTTTGTATATCCTAACAATACATAATCAATGTGCACTCGCATCTTTTTAGTGGAAAAAAAACCAAACCTAATTATTGTACCCATGTACTACCTACAACTAAAATTTGCCACTAATGAAGTAAACTAGCTACTGTCAGGGTTCTAAAATCCAACTTTGGTAGTAGTGTGTTCTTCAATAAATATGCACATTAAACGCCCTGTTTAAGAAAAATATTCAACTAAAAATAATTACCTTGAAAGAGTCCACTTTGGGCAAGCTGTGTCTAATTTTTAGTTCAAAAATCATAAATATCTGCTTAGTAAAATAGGACCGTAATTCAGAAATTATAAATACCTGATAAAATTTGAAGGGTCTCGTATGCAGCCGCCCACGCCGGAGGTCTTATGTGCACTGATAGCTCAAGTGGCCAATTACCCATTTGGCAAATGCACCAGCGGAAATAGGGAGGATCCTTAACGATTGGAGGGCTGGACTTATGTAGGTCAGCTTTGAATAGACCGGCAGGATTGCGACAGCTTGGAGCCTCAGTGGCCGATCGGTAGCATGTGCGCTTTACAATCTGACGGAACCCGGTCGATCCTCGGCCCTGCATTCTTATCTTCGACTTATTTAGCACCTAAATAAATTATGTGCAGTTTTGATGACATCGCTCAAGAAGGAAAACATCGTGAGGAAACCGGTATGTCCAAGAACCTCAATAAGGTTCAACTAATGACATTCGCCGACATGCAATGGGTCAGCATGGTGTATTAGGGCCTATCCTCTCTCTCTGAGAGAATGCCTGCGGGGTTAGACAAGACTCACTTTCTGTTAGCGTTAACGCCTGCCGAAAGATGAAATTGTATGAAAATGATATTAGCTTGAGATAACATCTCTCAAGCTAATGTCATTGTCAATGTTATTTTGATACAATTTCATCTCTGCGGGGAAGACAGTCATGCCCAGAGTTGGGAACTGTGACCTCACGACACAGGTTATCCTAGTGTGGGGGACAGTGTTCCATTATGGTACATAGGTAATTGTCTATTCTAACCTCTCTTCTTACAACATTTGTACCCATATACCTACCTAATTAAGATCTTTATGTACCTATAGCCCTTTAATGAATAATAAACGTTTTTGTATTTTTTTTTGTATTTTGTATCTTTCCGCAGGCATTAACTCTTAACTAAAAGTGGGTCTTGTCTAACCCCCCTGAGTCCCAGCAATGGAAACATGATAGGCTGAAACGATGACAATGATGATTGCGACAGCTTTACCAGTGGCCATGATCGTAAAGGTAGAGAGTCAGACCTCATTCAGGTCTAAAGCTTTCTATATAAGTTTTAATTAAAGCTCGCCCTAGAAACAACAACCACAAGAAGATAATTTATACAAGTTTACCTAATGTCCAGACTCTTTCATATCTTTAGATGTGCCCGACGGGGTCCACAATTGTAACTATAATACTTTTTTACCGTCTAAGATGATTTGATCAGTTTTTTTTGTTTTTTATCTGTTTTCAATCTGGGTGTCTTCAAATCACGAGTGAAATGTGTATTTGAAAATAATTATCCGGCTACAAAGACAAAAAAACTGTTTCAAATTTGAATTTTCCGCCATAGGTGAAACGTAGCACCTTTTAGTTTAAAGTCTCCTTAGTCATTATTCATAAATCCAAACTAAAACCAAACGTCCAAGTTTCAAGACTACAAGAAGGCAACTAGTTTTGCCTCACAAATATTGCAAGGCAGTTGGTAGTTTTCAATGGTGACCCAACTAGTTGAAGCTTGTTCGTCGTTCGGGCAAACTTTGTTTATACTACAGGTGATTTCGGCAAGAAACTGACGGCAAACGCGGTTAGGAGACAAACTACAAATAAGTAGGATAAACTTTGGTTTAGAGTGACCTACGTATTAAAGACAGGGCCAACGGATTAACGGCCTCTTATAGCAAATTTGACGGTTTTAAATCAATTTTATTCAGTTAAATTACAATATTTGGGCTGGGTCACAAATACATCTGTATTTGAGTTTATGATTTGGTTCAAAACACGATAGTATAAACATTCCTCGATCAAAAAAAAAACTGAAACAAAGTAGATTCAGTTTATTTTTTTCGTATTATGCTCGTTTTTCTTATGAAAGCTCGTAACAACCTGCATGTACTGAAATGCAATTTTATTCAATATTTTTTTATTTGGATAGAATTTTGATAGTAAGTAGTTTCGTTTTTTAGTGAAATTAAAAGTGTAAAAAGGTCACGAGAATTTGCGCGCACCGCGTTTAGTACCGTGCCAGGCCTTTATTATACTACTTTTTGGCGCCAGGCGTCATCGAGGTCGGACCTATGTTTGTTTTTATCGTTGCACTCCCCCCGCGGGCGTCCTGACTCTTGGGTGGCAAAATACGTCGTCGCTATAACTTGGCGGGGGCTGAGGGAGCGTTTTATTACTACGCGACTCGGATAATGGCCGTTAATGGTACGGACTCAGTGGTGAGCACAAGTATATGTACACCACAACTTCCTCACTGGGCTGGCAAAGCACCTTCATTACCGCTAGATGTTGTAGGTGTCCATAGGCGGCGGTTTCTGCTTACCATCAGGCAGACAGCTTGCCAGTTTGTCCCATTATATATTATTTGTTGTAATAACAAACAAATACAAACAAACAAATTAATTTATTGGGCATTATAAAAATTTACAAAATAATATGAACCCATTGGCTCCGAACTAGTTATAAATACTGTGTTTCGGGAGCCAATGGCCTCTCCCATTAAATGTTACTAACTAAATGCCTAAACACAGTACAAAATAATAATAAAAAAAGTTATCACAAAAAAATTACAATAGTTATTAATATATACAAAATAAATATATATATATATATGATTATATAGACACAGGCCAATTTTAATATCAAATACTGTATGTATTTAAGGCATCCTTAATAAGGCGATAGTCTAATACATAATAATCTAACAACAAAAGTATTAAAAACAATGTTACATAAATGTACGCATTTATGTGCCATCTCAATACATAAGAAGTCACAGGAGTATGTGCACAGGGAGGGGGGTGGGGGTGGTTGTCTGTGTGTTTCGGGTGAGTGTTGGGTGTGGGTGTGTGTGTGTGGATGTGGGTGGGTGTGTGTATGGGTGTAGGTGTGTGTGTGGGTGTAGGTGTATGGGTGGGTGTAGGTGTATGGGTGGGTGTAGGTGTATGGGTGGGTGTAGGTGTAAGGGTGGCTGTGTGTATGGGTGTGTGGGTGGGTGTGTGTGTGGGTGTGTGTGTGTGGGTTGTGTGTGTGTGTAATACTTTAGAGTGTGTACTATAATCATGCCAAGTTGGACGCTTGTACGTATTAGCGTTTTTACATTAGAGCAGTTTCAAATATACATTAAAAAAAAAAAAAACGTTTCTTGTATGTTATCGAAAGGTAAAACCTAACAAATAATTTTTTTAAGTTTTTGTGGGTCAAAGTTATGTAAAAATAGGAACTTATTTATTTTTTATTTATTTATTTCAAAGGAAGACCAACAGCCTTAAAAAGGCTCTCTTTTGACAACTGAATCACCTGATGTTAAGCGATAATGTGATCTACGATGGAGCACGCTTGCCTAGAAGAAACCGATTCGCTCGTGATTGGAAGATTGGAACTATCGGGGAACACCCATTCAGGCAGCGCATTCTAAAGACAAGCAGCTTCATACGTGTTTTCAGAACTTCAACCATGAAGCGATCTCGATTTTTCATGCCCACTCTGTCAGTCAGGCAGTCCGATAGAAAAATGGGCCCTTCTGCCCATTTTTCTTTTGTTATTAGATCGACCGTCAATTAGATCATGCAGATCCAATGCACTGAATTTCCTTTTTAAACTTGCAGATTGATTCATCTATTCTGTTCCGTAGTTTCTTCTCTTCTCTATCTCTATCTCTTCTTCTCTACATAATTAAAGTCGCTCTCCGCGTCTGTCTGTCTGTATGGCCGCTAACTCCTTCTAAACCACGCAACGGATTTTGATGCGGTTTTCACCACCGCCTTCAGTTAGATACATTTTCACGGAAGGTTTTTGTATATAATTAGCGACCCACGCCGGCTTCTCCGAGATATCTGATAACTCCTATATCTCCTATATCTGAGGAAACCTCAATTTATAATGATGTAGACACGTATGTTAAACTGAAAACAAAATCTTGGCCACAAGGTTATAAGAACGACAAAAGCACCTATTTTCAAATCTCTTGAACGTGTATTATGACCAAAATCACAATAAAAACCCCTCCCCATTAAACTGTATTTGCGTACGAATTTGTATACACTTCTCATCCCTTGCCAAAAGCACTAACACTCTGTAATATATCGTGGATAAAAACCAAACAACACTGACCTTCGACATTATGCTCGCTGTTAGAATTTTACAGGTCTGAAGATATTGGTTGGTGAGCGCCCATGCCTTTAAGGGGACGTACGTTACAAATATTTTATTAGGCTCTATAGAACCCTTTTGTAGGGTTACTTATCCTTTTTGTGCTTACGAGGGCTTATCAACAAAGAGGTGACGATTCTAACGCTTGGGTCTTAACTTTATTGTTCATTTTTGTGGTTTAAAGTGGCAACCCAGTGCCCTAATTTTAACACATTTATGTCCCTGCAACATTTAATAAGTAGTAATTTTTAAACTTTCGCGATTTGAACACATGTTTTAAATGTTTATCGGGACTTATCACGTATTATTTAATATAGGTAAAAATATGTACCTTTCGCTCGACGTTTCGACCATGTTACAATGGCCGAAACCGATGTTGGATGTTGTTTACCTAAATTAAGTAATACGTGATTTTGAACACATGTTTTAAATGTTTATCGGGACTTATCACGTATTATTTAATATAGGTAAAAATATGTACCTTTCGCTCGACGTTTCGACCATGTTACAATGGCCGAAACCGATGTTGGATGTTGTTTACCTAAATTAAGTAATACGTGATAAGTCCCGATAAACATTTAAAACATTTAAAAAGTAAATCTTTTTTGTGAAATTTTGGCGCCAACGTGAAACAAAAAACATGTCGGCTCGTATTATTTTCTAAGCTTGTGTATTTTTGAATGATAATGAGTAATAACGGTGGATGATTATTTATAAAGTGCTCGTGAACGGTCAGGTGAAACATGACATGTTTCACCTGGTTACATCGAAAGTCACACGAAAAGACAATGTCTTTTCGTGTTATTACTAAAACTCCATAGAAGCCTGCACCACTTTACTGGGGCATGAGTTTGACTTGACCGCGACTTATTTTGCTGTTCTCTGACTGTGACTATGACTTGTTTGACGCTATTTAATACTATGTAAACTTGTTTAATATTACGACTGAAGGACTTTGTATCCATGGTCATGAAACAACAAAAAAAACTTATTTCTCTTATTTTGTTCTCATATTTCCGCGCGAAATTGCAGTCAAATCTGTCCTTTTTTTATAATAATACATATGTTTGCGCTTGGCCGCCATCTCGTGCGGTCTACAATGGAGCACGCTTGCCTAGAAGAAACCGATTCACTCTCGATTGGTCTCATACAGATTAATGCTGTCGCTGCCACAGCACATGCCGTCGCTGTCAGCCGTTGCCGTCTGCTGTCTGCCGTCGCCTGCGGAATTCCACCTTAACGCTTTCAGTTCGTACTTGGCGAAACGTAAGCCAATAACAATGTATTTAATTTATATGGCACCCACGCCAGTTACTGTCGTCCAGCTACTGCGAGTGGTTCTCACGTGGCCGTCGGGTCAACGCGCGTCCGTCACCTACTCTCCTATCAATTGTCCGGTAATTTCCACTTGTTCCCGACAAACGGCTGGTGGGACAAGCTATAGCCGAAAAGCGGCTAAAATATTAAAAGACATAAATTCTACAACCTTACCTAGCGATTTAAAAGAGTGTTTTAGCAAAAGACATTTTATGAAACAGCTGGCACAAATAGAACAACCGGGAAATATTTTTCCTACTTGTTCTAGTGGTAGAACAAACAGTAAAACAGGAGGTAACGACCCATTTTTATGGGTGATTCATTTTTAATAATCGCAGTCATTGTTAGTGTTGAAGTTCCGTAGGTGCTTCGGTCATTTGACGACGTTAGTATTACAAAATATTTCGATATTTTTTATAATGATTAGAATAAATGGGAAAAATGGTCCCATGTTTTGTGGTAATAATAAATATATTAAAACAATGTTCTAAATATTTTGAAATACTAACCGGCCGACCGAAAATAACCAAAGCATTCATTCTTATAACAGACCTTGTAAGGTTATTGTCATTTAAAGACCTAATTTGAATTTTAGGAGTTGTTTTTTTTTGCTATTTAATACAATTCATGGAACAAAAGTTGTCCTGTATGATGTAGGGAAGCAGCCCATCAGAGGTTTTAAGTTAATTAAAAATAACCCTGTTTAGGAATTAATAAAGAAAAGGCACCTCTTGAACAAACGTGCTCCATCTTAGTTCAAAAAGTCGTCGCTTTTCGTAGGGAAAATTTTAGTCAAAACCTAGACGACTTCAACGTAAAAAAAAGGGTTGTTTATAAAGTCGGTTTACGGACGATAATTTTACGTGATAACGCTTAAGCCGATCCTCTCTATCGCTCGTTCCGTGCTCTCGCTTGCACGCGCGGCTCAGGCGGAACGTGATCGTGACAATTTTTCGTGAGTGCAGCCGGCGTTCATCGATTTATAAGATTAAAAGACGTTATCACGTTAACAAAACAATAGAAAATTGTGATCCCGCTACAGTTTGTCCCTTGTTACTCTCTACACCGTCGTCCGGCCGTCACTCACCAGAATTGGTCTATTACGTCGCATCCACGCGCGGTGCAGCGATTCTTACACAAGAGCGCGATTATAGCAAAATTGCCTTTCGTATGGCTGTTACTGTGCCACTTGAAGAAGTTTATGCTACGCCGTAGAGGTTAGCTACGTCTGCTACGACGTAGCTGTCTACGGTCCTGGGGTGGGTGGGGGCTGTGTGCTAGAGTTGTTTTTATAGAGGGGGGTTTGGGTGATGTTTGTTGTTGAACATAAATGATTTATAAGAATGACATTTAATTATTGAATAAAAATTACAATTAGAATAAAAACTATCTTAAATTTAAATTTATAACTAAAATTAATTTAAAACCAAAACAAATCTAACAAGCCGCTACCAGTGGGCAGCGTTCCCAAAATACTGGCAGCATTGCCAAGTTGTATGGCAATGCTTAGTATTTGGGTAAAATAAAGACCAGCATTTTGGTCACGTTTTTATTGGAATATCCATGTTAAAAAAAAACAAGTAATTTTGTCGTGCTATATAAATCTCATTACGTACTAAAACTAAGCAATTTTAAATCATTCCCATTAAATTATTATTAATGATTTTTTATTACTCTAATTCCGTGGAAGATGATAGGACGTGACTTGCGTCGACTCCTTTGCGCCGTCCAAGGACTTTATAAAACCTAATGTTTTATAACGTTCTTCAAATCAAATAATTTATTCCTTTAAACATTATACAAAAAGTTACATATTATTGGACTAGTATTTTGATACATAATAAAATAAGTACACACACAAATCATCAGCCATTAAATGTCCACTGCTGAACAAGGCCTCCCTCTTTGAGAGGGGTGTTGCCATAATCCCCACGCTTGGCAGGCGGCTTGGAGATCGCAGTACGTTCACCGTGTACTAACAGGACGCTGCTGCCCATCCTCCGGTGGTTCTGGTCGCAGTTTTAGGACATACCCGGGTCCGAAAATAAGTACACTATCGCCGAACTAGGCTCCAAGCCTGTGTAACAGCACGCAGCGCCCTTCGCCAGGGATTGAGACTACAAAAGATACTACTCTCAAACATAATAATCAATAGTTATATCATTTAAGTATATAGATAGATAAATAGATATATAGAAACTCTTTATTGTGTACACCAGAAATATAAATTACAACACGATAGAAAACACTTACAAGCTAGTGCCACAGGTGGCGGCCTTATCGCTAAAAGCGATCTCGTCCAGGCAACCATTGGATCATGGATGGAAAGAACATACAAGTACATTTTATATTTGTATTTAAACATTTTGTCCTTGGCGTTATCGCATCTATCCAGAACGCAGAGTATGGCTGATGCTGAATCCACAGACTACTTACTAAGGATATATAAAAAAAACAATAGATTTGTACATGATTTGCGTAAATACTTGCATAATTAGCTGGGCCCCTTAGACACACTGACGTCTATCAATTATCTTTATTTCTTTAATTTTTAGGGTTCCGCACCCAAAGGGTTAGAATGGGACCCTATTACTAAGCCTACGATGTCTATCTGTCTTTCAGTCCGTCTGTCCTACCTATTAACGGCTGTATCTTTTGAACCGTAATAGATAGCCACTTGAAATTTTCACAGAATATGTATTGTCACGGCGGATTGACTAACAAATAATAATAGAAAAGTCAAAAAATAAAAAATAAAGGGTAAATACAAACGTATTTTTGTATTAGCTCAATGTAAAAACAGTAATACTTACAAGCGTCAAACTTAACATTATTATAGTACACACTCTAAAGTATAATAAAAAATTATAAATAATGGCCAAATGCGTTTTCTGCTTATTACCAAGTTATAACTGGTAATTTCGTTATTGAATTCTGTGATGGTACAAAAGCATCAGTGCCCAAGCCCGACTCGCACTTGGCCTGTTTTATTATAGACTTAGTTCACCACTAATGTTCCGGTTGATTGAATTATCCGTGTAAAACTTCTAAGGTGTAAAATATTATTTTTTTACAGAATGTGGGTAGTGGGCGCCCTGGCTGTTGTCTGCTGTGTCTCCCAAGCGAGTGCGCAATGGCGCTGCCCCGTGCTGAGCGCACGACCCGCGGCAGAGTGCGCGTGCGACCTGCCGCACACGCTGCGCTGCGCTGGCGACCACACTGCGTTACAGGTACATGAGCTGTACAGGCCATGGCACAATAGTACGATTTCTTTATATTTTAACTAAAATTTCCACGATTTCAAGATAAAAAACATGAGTTTTGGCGCCAACGTGGAAAAAAACATGTCGGATTATTTTCCTAAACTTGTGTATTTTCGAGTGTTAATGTGTACTAAATGGTGAATTATTATTAATTACGTGCTCGTAAACGTGCTTGAGTGTAGGCAAGTGATAAAGTTTCCACCACTTTACAGGGGCATGAGTTTGACTTGACCGTCAGTTATTTAGCTTGACTCTGACTGTGATTATGACTTGTTTGACGCTATTAAGACAATGTAAACATGTTTAATATTACGACTAAAGGACATTGAATCCACGGTCATGAAAATAATAACAAAAAACAAAGATAAAAAACATAAAATCCATAGCGATGATTAACCGATAATAGACTAGCTCATTGCGTGCCTCAGTTTTGCGTCGTTCCACATTCTTCACGATTGTCCATCCGTCTTAATTATCTAATCGTGTTTGTTCTATATCTGGGTGTTAATATCTATTTAAGTATGTATTTAAACCTATATATGTATGTATATCAGTCTCTGGCAGCCATATCACAAGCTTTGCTTAGTTTGGGGTCAGATGACCGTGTGTGCAAAAATGTCCCGAATATTTATTTATTTATTTATTATTTATCTACCACTGCAGTAATTATGCTATTACTTTACATTATTTACCATCAAACCTTTCATCATAGTATGAAGTCAGTACGTCTTGTAATCAGTAGGTATTAGAAGTTCAATAAACCAGAAATATGCATGTCCGAAATAACTTAAAGATATTCGCTCGAGGCAATTCCGTCTAACTGGGGCATATCTCGGACCAACCATAGCAATCTAACATAAGGCTAGATCTTTCAGTCAACGCATTGGCACTTAAAGTGTGACTTAGTCCTTGAGCGGACCAATAATCGTTCAATATCACATACCCGAGCACCTTAGGAAAAAACAATACACGAGAATGTATGGGATTTGGTCTACTTTTCCACCACCAACCGAGCAATATAGATTTTGTCTTTGTATGATTAATAAAAATAATATTTGAGTCTTATAAAAGTTACGTTTTTTATACTTATACTAAGCCATAACTTTTGCTGACATGAAAATAAATCAAAAAGAATGATTTATATTTTTTTTTTTTTTTTTAAAAAGTATCAGTATATAGGCTTGCAGTCAGCCTGATGGTAAGCGGTAATTGCAGATAGACACCTGAAATACTAGCAGTGTAGTCAATGTTATGCCAGCTCGAAAAGATGTTTGTAGACGCCCTTTTTGATTCGCTCCATGTTGAAAAGCAAGTTGCTCATTACTTAATAGAATTAATAATTTACGCAAATGTCGTTGATGGTGAATAAGTAGACTGCATTGCAAATAAGTTTGATGTGGTGTCTATAGCGTATCAGGTCGTCGTCTCGAACGCAGTGGTGCGGGCAAATTACTGGATAGATAGAGCGTCTTGATAGACCAGTGGGTGCCAGTCAGATGTGAGATGCTTTGTAGGGAAGACTGGTGATTGATTAAGTAACCGATCAGAAACGATACTAACATTTCCACCAAAAAGGTTTTATTACAAAAAGTAGCGCAATTTTCATTTTCTTATTTGTTGACGTGTTGTGTTGATAGTCATGGGAAAACTTATGTTCATAATACATAGTAAGTAAGAATTTGCTCAAAGCTTTCGAATACCCAGTACCTAATCATATATTTAACTGACGATAAAAAGGAGGAAGTTCTGAAGTCGTGTTTTTTAAACATCATCATCATCATCAACCTTTTTCCCTCACTGTTGAGTATAGGTCCCCTTCAATGCGCTATCTTTTCCGGTCCTGTGGCAGTTTCTTCCATTGCTTTTCTGCTGTCTTAATGATGTCGTTCGGGGTCAGCGGGCTGGTGGTCTGCCCGGTGGTCACTTTCCGTTCCACGGCCACTTTTCTGTCTGCTTTGGCCCACCGTCCTTCTTCCCTTCTTCTTCTTAAATATATTCTAACTTTTTACAGAGCAGCCAAATTTTGATAATTATTTTATTTGTTCTATTAGTTGTAAAAAAAATATCATACTCGCTAGAATATTTTTCGAGAACGCGAATAAAATCACACATACAGGGTGTAAGTGAAATACAAAGACTGGTGATTGCTGTACGATACCAAAAAAAGCTATGTTTTTACTTCTTACTTTAAATATCGCAATGTAATTAAAATAAAATATCAGTTTATGCTAGAGTTCAACGAACGACGCTTGTACGTTATAAATTACTGGTTTGCAAAATTCTAAACCACTAAAATAACATTAATACAACAAGTAAGGCAAATGGTTATAGGTAATAAATTGTGTTTAGATAGTATCTATAATAGTAGCGTTATGGCAAAACTTGATAATTTCACCGAAAATAATATTATAGTAATTTAGGTCAGTGGTTTTTACAATAAACATACACTTAACTGTCGACCAAAGGGTAACGAACGAAAAGCGAAAGGTACCTATTTTTACCTCAATAAAATAATGTGTGATATATCCCATTAAACATTTAAAACATTTAATATAAATTTCTATTTTGTTTGTTGCGTAAACGTTAGCCTAGTCCGATGTAAAAAAAAAAAATAAAAAAAAAATGGATATCTAGGATAAAGATGGAGCGCTATAATCTACCGATAATAATAAATAAATTATGAAGTACAATAATAATAAAGCAGGGATCATGAATATAATTTTCATAGAAACTATTTAGAAACAGACTTGCACCTACAAAATACAAAGCTAAAAAACTTCCAGATAATGATTAGCGTCGATTCTGTCATGCCACTCACTAAACTAAACTGACAGGACTAAAATGATCTGCCTCTCTTTTCATTTTAATATGTGAGAAAAGGATGGCAACCATTTTAGAGCTGTCAAATTTAGTTTAGTTTAGAGTACATCAGAATCGATGCCATTATATTTTTTTTGGTGATATTTTCTAGTTTTGTGAAAAGTCATTGAACAAAAGTTGTTAAGGAGCTACCCACGACACGTTTTAGTGCAATTAAAAATAACCCTGTACACAAACAAATACATGCAGGATATACACTATACAATCTACGACCTAAAAGAGACCGCAGGGAAACGCTGGATGCAGGCCGCTTCCAACCGGCCCTTTTGGAGATCGATGGGGGAGGCCTATGTCCAGCAGTGGACGTCCTATGGCTGAAATGATGATGATGATGATGACTATACAATCATCAAAGCTACACCTGCCTCATACAAACCTATTAAAACCCAATCTACTTCCTCACACAATGGCTTACAAGTCATGAATACTAAACCGACGTCCCAATAACCAATACACCAAAGACTATTGGGGTGTTATACTCCTAGCCAGTGTATGTAGAGCCAACGTTGATTCCTCAACAACACATTTTCGATAGCCTCTACTTATTGTTTTCGATCTTAAACAAACATAAAAACAGTTATTATGATAGAAACTGATATAGAAACTGACGTGGTTTTCACACATTTTATTTATATTACACGGGAGTTACTCACGTAAGATTAAGCCGGTCACTCTGACTATAGTTTCAACTGCATTAGGCAGTCTTTTTCAAGGCAGTCTTTTTCAAGGAATGCATGCGCGCGGCTGCGTCTCGCTTGGCACTACGGACCACAGAAAAGAGAATTAAATAGAACGGAAATGAGAAGGAAAATCTGTCGCCAGGCATTATGACAGAGTTTTGCTTGAACATTCTCATTTATGTCAACGCATCGAACTCCGCATCCAAAGAACTTGGACCTTACCTTTTTGGGTTACGTCTCAAAGTTCTTTGTCCGCATCACAGCTGCTAACTGATTTCAAATAACTGACGTTTCGTTAATATGGGTGCAACTGGCTACAAAAAAAAAACTTACAAAAATGCCTAGACAGCCGTTCTAATTTAAACAATTATTATTTTCTTTTCTGTGCTACGGACCCCCGCGCGGCGCGCACGTGAGTGATTCCCGTGTAATATAAATAAAATCCATGACATGTTTGTCATAGATTGAACTAACTGTAGTGTTCGAGTTACAACAGTATAACATTCATGACAAGTTTGTTATAGATTGAGCTAACTGTAGAGTTCGAGTTACAATAGTATAACATCCATGACAAGTTTGTCATGGATTGAACCAACTGTAGTGTATGAGTTAAAACGGTATAACATTCATGACAAGTTTATCAGCGACTGAACGATCTATACTGATCGAGTTAAAACAGTATAACATTCATGACAAGTTTATCAGCGACTGAACGATCTATACTGATCGAGTTAAAAAAGTATAACATTCATTTCAAGTTTATCAGTGACTGAACAATCTATACTGATCGAGTTAAAAAAGTATAACATTCATTTCAAGTTTATCAGCGACTGAACGATCTATACTGATCGAGTTAAAAAAGTATAACATTCATTTCAAGTTTATCAGCGACTGAACGATCTATACTGATCGAGTTAAAACAGTATAACATTCATGACAAGTTTGTCAGCGACTGAACAGTCTATGCTGATCGAGTTAAAACAGTATAACCGTTCTAAATGAGCCACAACTCGCTCCAGCGGCGGCGTTAAGTAAACAAGAGCGTCCGATTGACACCTGCAGGCTGTTTGAGTAGGGTCCCATCAGACCCCTCTCCTACTTCGACGGACGCACGTCTGTACTTAATACGTATTTACTAAACGGAAAATACACATACAGAACGTAAATACAACTCTAGTGTTTAATAAATACAATTATCACATTATTTAGGTAGATATTTTATAGTTGTTTAAACTTTATAAAATCATTAATTTCTAATTTTTGTGTTTTAGGGCTTATTAAAGAAAACTATTTATATTTAAATATTATTTTTTGCAAGTTAGCTACTCCTAGCGGTAAATTTATATAATTCTATAAGAAATCTGTGAATAGTGCTGTTGGCTGTATTATTATTAAGTTTATTAATCTATTCACATTGTTAGTTTATTAATCTATCCACATTGTTGTACGTTTTATAATATGGCTGTTTCCGGTACTTAATAAATAAAATAAAATTAAATAAAGAGCTGCATTTTTTCATAAAATTTTCAAGTTGAAGTGGTAATGGGCAGGCCACATCTTTAGAAGAACAGATAACCGATGGGGGAGAAAGGTTCTTGAGTGGAGCCTACGAACCGCTAGACGCAGCGTAGGTAGGCCTCCCACTAGGTGGACCGATGACATTGTGAGAATCAAAGGCATCCAGTAGATGTAAAAGGCAGGCTGTCGTTCAGTGTGGAGGTTAAAGGGGGAAGCTTATGTTCAGCAGTGGGTGATGATATGAGCTGCATTTTTTCGTATTTGTTTTTCTTCTTCCAACAAGAGTTTTATTCCGGAGGGGTTAAGACCACGCTCAACAGCCATTTTCTATCTCCTATCCTCCTAAGATGACGCTTTTCTAAAGTATTAACACAAAAATTGGTTTTTATTAATTGCAATGTCTTCAAAAATTTTGAAAACGTGTAAAGAAGATATATGTGGCTAGTGAGCGCAGCTTAAACTAGATGGCGCTGATTTATTGTACGTATGATCACTATAAAGTGCCACAGAATATAATCAGGCTATTATCAACAACCTTTCCGAACTGGATGTTAGATTAGCGCGGTAGTGCCACTTTCTTTGTCTTTTCAAAGGATATTAACGATAATTAGTAAAACCAAGTAAACTACTCCACTTTCGCATAATACAATTTAAAATTGTGCGTCTAAAAATAGGACGCACGTATGTCATGATATTACGTCCTCCTTTCTAAATGTACACAAATTAGATATGTCGTGTACAAGAATTATGTGTATATACATGAAATAAATAAAAAAAATAAATGAATTTCACAAATAAAAAAAAATTCACAAAATGAAATAAGTGGAGCCACCAAGAGCAACAGAACTAATATAAAATAACATTCAATCCAAACCCAAATAAAACAATTAAGAAATAATTTCTACTCCTAACAGAAATGAAATAATTCACCACGAATACGATCAAAGGTGGTAATTAATAAGAAATCCCGTAATTTCACTAGCATTCTAATTAAAAGGTTCCTGGGATCCTGGAATAATAATTCTAAGGTCTGAACGATACAGTGGAATTGGGTATAGAAGGGAAGCTAAGATGTTTCTTCTTATATTAAAAGCAAAAGGAAAAAAAAATACACAAATAGTTAACATCATCGACAGCCCGAAGACGTCCACTGTTGAATTTAAGCCCCGATTTGCGCCATCTGTTGAAATATCTGTTAACTACGTCTCGTGGCTTTTAATTTCCACTACTTCTCACCGTCAAAGTTGGGTATACACTTGGATTCAAACTGGTAAGGTTGATGCTTGTGCTTGAATACGTTCATTGGGCCGGTCATTACTATATTATTTAATAATTATTAGCTACACACACCTAATTAGTTATCAATTTAGGCACAAGTACCTACACTAAGATAAATTGACTATTTACAAGATTTTTTTTAGGAGCGAGACACAAAATATATTTTTTACTAATAAATAACAACCGACTTCACGACAAGGTACACGGGATTCATTTCCCAAATTTCCACATTTAGAGGTGGAATATTTTATTCAAATTTAAATGAGACCGTTCTTCGGAATATTATAGCCTATCCAATGAATCGCGTATCGCGTAACAATGCATTAATTTAAAACATATTACTGTTGAAACCTGAACCTGCTTTTGTTTTAAGTCTGTTGAAAAGCTTTACAAACTGTAGGTGCCTACATTCCCCACTATTTTAATTGCACTGTTACAGTGCAAACAATATAGCCTGGAAGGAAAACATTGTTGTTAAAATACCATTGTCTGAATAAAATTGTAACGTCAAAATTTAGATCGTGTATATTTTTTTTGCTTCTTGTTTTCATATACAAAGTAATGCTATTTTGTTGTTTTAATAGTCTCGTAATGAGCGCTTACTACAAATGTTTGTTTTAAATAATAATATGGACAGTGCAGTGATATTAGAAATAAGACTTGCAAAAATGTTGTGATTCCAAGTATACACTTTTAAGGACATTTTTAGGATTCCCTACCCAAGGGGTAAAAACGGGACCCTATTACTAAGCTTACGCTGTCTGTCTGTCCGCCCTACTTTCTAACGGCTGTATCTTTCGAAACGTATTAGATGTAATGTTACGGCGGATTAAATTAACTAAGAAAAAAAAAAAAAAAAAAAAACCAAAGGGAAACGTCCATTAAGAAACGTATTTTTTACGTATTTTAGTAATTGCTTTATAAATAATGGCCAAGTGCGAGTCGGTCACAAACTTCTGTTCATTACCAAGTTATAACTGGTAATTTCGTTATTTAGAAGACCTCATCATTTCTTTCACCGAATCGAAATGCTACCATTATTTTACTAATTTTGAAGTCAGTTTTTTTTAAATAATAATGATTGAGTTTTGTGGGGGTATGGAACCCTCAGTGGCCTTGGCCAGTTTAGTATTCTTCATTCATACACACAATGGCAAAAACATTTTGTTTTTTGTCGAACTAAAAATTAGGTACCATATGCAGCGGCCTTATTATAGAAGTTTGATCGTGATCGAGATTGCATGCCGTCCTGTTCGCATCTATTTACTCGCACCACGTGCGTAAGTGAGATGGTACGCGATCGCGATCACGATACGAATCATCCATAATAAGGCATTTGGTTATATAAGGCATTTGGTTATATAAGGCATTTGGTTATATAAGGCATTTGGTTATATAAGGCATTTGGTTATAGGGCTCGGACTTGACTATGCCACTTCGATTATTAGTATCCATAATGTCTCTTGATCATTTCTGAAAACATTTTTTTATATTTTTTTCAGAAAATTGGGCGTCACCTCCGGGACCAAAAAGCCAGAAACAAGAACACTGCTGTCTCTCTCCTCGATTGTTCCTTGAGAGGAGTGACAGTCCTCTCTTCGTCCTCCGTGTCGGAGCTGGCCGGAGCGGGACTACACGGGCTGGTGATATCCTCGGGGGACATCAGACGGGTGCAGCAAGGGGCCTTCACCGATGTCGCTGCAACTCTACTCGCCTTAGGTAAGACTGAAAAAACGTGACACTTACACATTTATTGTACAAACTGCTAGTCTGTGGAATGCGCTGCCTGAATGGGTATTCCCCGATGGTTACAATCTGGGCGTCTTCAAATCACGAGTGAATCGCTTCTTCTAGGCAAGCGTACTTCAACGTAGACCGCATCATCGCTTAACATCAGGCGTGATGGTGGTCAAACGCAAGCCAATAAATAATTAAAAAAAAAAAACTTGCTTTCGTGGGGAGATGGTCTGTTTTACGGTCGGACGGTCTCTTAACCACCATCTCGCCTGATGTTAAACGATGATGCGGTCTACGTTGGAGCACGCTTGCCTAGAAGAAACCGATTCACTCGTGATTTGAAGTCACCCAGATTGTTAAAGGCAGCGCATTCCACAGTTTTACTTTCTATATTATTATCAGTAAAATTCCGGATTAAGTAGGTTGTTATCAGAATTAGCTCCATTACTTGATTTCCCCGGAGACTATAGAATTAATCTTATAAAAATAAGTACCAATTTCTTACACGCAAGGACTAGGCCTGATTAATGCTTAGGTAGGTACGTAAAAATAGTAAATTGTAACATAAGGGAGCAAAATAATATTTTTACGGCGAGGGCGCTTTTTTGAATCCAGAGGGAAGTGAGGGATCCTTTTGTTAAATCCCGAACGTAGCGAGAGATTTAAATTCTATTTTCTTTTGACTGGGAAAGTGTCTTTATTAACTAATCAAAATACAACCTAAAACTAAAACTACAAATACAGTTAGACTGCCCATAGACCGTTGAAGGTCTAAAGACAATCCAAATGCTCACAAATCAAAAATGCCACTACTAGTTGGCAGTGGGCTACTAAAAACTTATATTTACATTTGAGGCATTTTCGCAATTATGAAAATTTATTGTTACACAAAACCATAATTTCTAACAATCCGTGAAAATTTACGAAAACGCGGGCTGTAGTTCGTTTTTAATTTGATTTCATTTTTTTATTTAGCCTGCGGCGTGTTATGGGCCTATGGGTGCGTCTTTATTCAAACAATATTTGAATTCGATTTCTTTGACGCTGAACACTAAGATGTTCCAAATTCAAAAAGTGCGCGGCGCACTTATAAAGAGGATTTAAAACTCATTACTGCCCGTTAAAAGTTTCTTATAGAAAACACCACCTTTGGGTGCACTTAAAGGCTAACCAAGTCGTTCTTTTCGAATAGATGGGATGAAAAAGTACTTGGTTACATGGATTTAGTATACTGGGTGACTGGTGAGACAGTGGAAATATTCGGGGAGATCCTTGTGCTCATCATTATGAACAACTTTTATTACGGGACTTATCCTGAAATCGCGAAAAAATCAGCTGTTCCATACATTTCGTCGAGTGTCAATGAACTTTTTGTATGGAACAGCTGATTTTTATTTCGAGGTTCCAAGGTTGGTCCCGTAGTAACCCAAAATCTGTTATAACAATTCCATAAAACTGTATCATCCCTACAAACCCATTTCCCCCAAATCTAAATACATGATTCGATTCATCCTTTAATTCGATATTCATAAAGCGAAATCGCAGCCCCTAACCTTTTTCAATAGCAAATAAGCACATATGACCATTTGCAGGTTTACCGAACAATCAGCTGCCATCTGTACCGACCGAAGCGTTATCCCGCCTCTGGAACTTGGATAGATTGGACCTGTCCAATAACAAGATACACACTTTGGACCCTAACTCGTTCAAGGTAAGGTTTGTTTTCGCATGCTAGTATTCTAATTTGAAACATCGCTATATCGAGGCAGCGTTTGAGCTGAAACTTGTGGTATTTAGGTTCAGTTTTGCTTGTTTGGGGCTAAGCTCAGAGGTTCCGTTTTACCAGCAATTGGAATAGATAAAATATTAGAACCTTTGGTCAATGTTCTCGTTCAGATACGTTCGATTATTAGCGGTGATAGTTCAGTGGTAGGCGTTTTCAAATTTCTAACCGCCATGGTATGCTCATCATCATTTTGAGTCTATCGTGTTCCCACTTCTGGGACACAGGCCTTCTCTCAGGCAGAGAGAAAGAGGATGGGCCCTAATCCACCATGCTAACCAGTACATGTTGGTGAATAACATATATCTTTGAGTTTTTGAGGTTCTAGGATATACCTAGCGGCTTAAATTCCTCACGATGTTTTCCTTCACCGTTGTTGAGCTATGGCATCAAAACTTCTGCACATAATTTATTTAAGTACTAAATAAGTCAGTGCAGGGCGGAGGTTCGAACCGGGTGCCGTCAGATTGTAAATTGCACATGCTGCCGCTCGGCCACCTTTGCACAGAGTGTGTTCACATCCCAAGAATGAGCTTTAGCTGTCAGTGAAGGAAAACATCACGAGGAAACCATAGCGTAGTGGTAGAGCACTTTCTACTACTCGACTGGCTAACTACCACACTCTCAAGTTGAAAATCTGTCGACAAGTACCTAACAGTGTATTCCGACAGTCTTACATATAAGAACCAGTTTCCATTTAAGGCTTTTTTAGGGTTCCGTACCCAAAGGGTAAAAACGAGAATCTACTGAAAAAAAAAACGTCCTCTAATCCAATGAAATTCTTTCCAGGGTATTCAAAACATAACTTTCCTGGACATAAGCGATAACCAACTCACCAGCATATCTCCCGATTCATTTATACCACTCGTGAAGCTCAGCGTATTGAGGCTACGAGGGAATCTGTTGAAAGTACCCGCATTGGCATCTTTGAAGGTAAGTCACACCCACCAGTATAAAAGTATGAAATGAATTGCAAGACCTGACACTGTGAGCGAGTACTATATATTTTTTTAGGGCAAATGCCTTTATTAACTATACAAAATACAATCTAATACTAACACTACAAATATAGTTAGACTGCCCATAGACCGTTGAAGGTCTAAAGACAATCCACATGCTCAAGGCCACTATCAGTTGGCAGCGTACCCATCACGCTGGTGACATAATAGTGCTATCATAATCAAAAGAAAATGTTTTATTCAGCTTTTAATTTTAATGCAGCTGTCAGAGCAAATAAATGCTTACACCAAGTTAAATACGCTTAAAATTTTGTACTTACCAGTAGGTATATACTATAACAAAAAAATCTATTGAGATGATTTTTTTTATTTTTATCTAGTAACTTAATTCAATTTTCTTTTGGGACAGCTGACATTTATTCACGATTGTTTCAATAGTAAAAGTTGTTCATAATGATGATTACAAAGACCTCTTGCCAGCTTAGTACCACCGTACCATTAACCCTGGTCAATAAACTTTTTTTTTTTTTTTTTTTTTTTTTTAATAGGCTTGCGATTGACCGCCAACTCACCTCATGTAAAGTGATGATGCGGTCTAAGGTCGAGCACGCTACGCTACGGTAAAACTAACATAAGTCGTACCTGTAGGTACTAGGTACAATTATTGGAATATCCTTGTAATAATAAAACCCCATTTGCACGTAGCCGACATCCTCAAATCAACATCTATAATGAGAAAACGTAATTTCATTAGAAGGAAGAAGGGAACGAATAGCAGATATTAATTATAGAGGAATTGGAAGAGAGAATTACGGTACCCATTCGAGTATAATCCTCGAATCTCAGACGAAGAAATAAAGATAGATGCCGTCGCAGGACCACATTGGTCACAGTCAGGTACCCATTGAAAGGCGACTGACTTGGCCATTACTGTTGGAGACTTGCAATAGCTTGCAATCATCGCTGTAAGGCGCCAACGTGAAAAAACATATCTCCTCATTGTAAACTGTCTAGCTAACTATTTGTAATCAGGTTTACGGGTCGCCTTGATACAGGCTTTGCCTAGTAAGGCAACCAGCAGGAACGTTTTTTTTTTTTTTTTTTAAATTATTTTGTTAAACTTGTGTAATTTCGAGTGACTGTGTAATAATGGTGGATTATTATTTATTAAAAGGACGTTCAATTATTTATTGAACGTGCTCAAGTGTAGGCAAGTGATATGAGGTGAAACGTGTATTTTCGTGATGTTTCCAAAACTACTCAGAAGCCTTTAGTAAGGTGTCTACCACTTTAATAGGGCATGACTTGGACTCGACCATGGCTTACTTTGCTTAACTCTATCTGACTGTAACTTGCTTGACGTTATTTATTAAAACTTGAAAAAATCTTAACACTTGACACTGGCAAATGCATAAAACATGAGGCGCCAAAATCCTCTCAAAAGGAAAGAAGAAATCATCCCTTTAATTAGAAGTTTTGAATGGAAACTCCATAGTTTTCACACATTTTAAATATATTTTTTGAGTTTTCTTCTCCTTCTACCATATAGAAAATATAGAATTTATTTACACCATTTGCAATATTATTAAAGATTTTGTAATCCATAAATATTTAGTGATATTTTTTTATTAAAACGATGAAAACGCGCGAACGACGCCATAGCCTGTTGTTGGAAACGTGGCGGCTTCGCAAAGCTTCGTCTATCTTTTTTCTTTTGTTTTTCTCATAAACCTGAGTCTGTCGACAATGATTCTTCACTGAGAGAGGTTATAACGAAAATGGTTTGAATGGTGTCCGTTTTATCGCAGAAGAAATAATAGATGCTATGTAAGTAGCTGAATGGCTGGCCAATCAGATTTGGAAAGACAGAAACTGAATGGCTTGCGAAATTAGATTTAGCTCGCCTTCTGTTTGTAGATTTCAAACAGGGATGAAGTAATTTTGTTGAGATGCAGGGTTTAAAGCAAAAATTATATACATACGTAGTATCGTATGAAATCTTTGGTTTAAGGTGGTACGTTTCACATAATATGGCGGGAAATTCAAATTTTAAACAGTTTTCTTGTCCTTGTAGCTAGCCCGGGTAATTATTCTAAACAATCATGAGGTTTGGAAAAATGTATTATTATTCTTTACAAAATCATGTAAAGCTAAACTATCTATAATGCACATTAATACTTACATTTGTCAATAAACAAATGTTTGCTGTTTCCTTACATTTTACTACTTACTTACTTAATGAACTATATATATAAGAAATATTGTATTGTATTGTATTGTATATATCACATCACATCTTCATGAGACACAGGGTAGGGCTGGCGCGGCTGCCAATTCGGCAGAGCAGCACAAGCGTCGCAAATATGCTAACCTCGGTAGTGGTTACATATTTGAGGCGTTTAGGATCGAGACATTGGGCCCTTGGGGACCGGGAGCTCACCTCATTTTCAAAAATCTTTCAGAGCGGCTGGTTAATGCGACGCGTGACCAAAATGCTGGCGTGTTTCTGGCTCAACGCATAAGCATTGCCATTCAACGTGGTAATGCCGCCAGCATGCTGGGTACGCTGCCAACTGGTATTGGGCTTGAGCATTTGGATTGACTTTCAACGGCAGTCTAACTTTATTTGTAGTTTTAACTTGTATTTTGTTTAGAAAAAAAGGCACTTGCCCGTTAAAAAAAAAAAACATTGACAAAATATAAACGAATTATTGAAAAATTTAAGTAATATCGTGCGTTACTGATAAATAGCTGTACAGGGGTATATAATATAAAGCTGTACATGATAATGTAAAGAACGATCAACGATTTGCGCAAACACTGTGTCATTTAAAATAATTACCCAGCCTAGCTACAAGAAGAAAAAAATGTTTCAAATTTGAATTTCTCGCCATAGGTGAAACGTACCACCACAAAGGATAATATTTATGTTGGATTACCATGTTGGACTAAACCTCAAGAAGGGCACTGTCAAAGAGGTTTACATAATATTATAAGATCATTTGGTCATTGTACTTAAAATTACAAAGAGATTTTTTACCATGGCTGAATTCTCGATAGTAAAATCTACTCAGGGATACTTTCAACACACATAGGTACCTACTTAATTTTTTACTAGATTTTATTTATCTTTCAATGTTGTCCAATTTTGCAAGCTGAATTAGAACCAGTTCCGCCTAACGGAAATGCTGCATTATTCTTCAATTATCAAAGCTTTACACGTTCAAAATAATGACAGCAATAAGTTTAACTGAAAATCGCTCGTGTCTTTTGCTCAGGAGGCGAACATGCTTAGAGATTTGGACTTATCAGGCAACGCTCTGGAAGGGCCTGTGGGGCCTACCACTGTACCAACGCTGCAGTACTTGACCACTCTTCAGCTGTCCGACAACACTTTCGCGAGCATACGGAGAGGAGCTTTATCTGGTAAGATAGATAGATAAACTCTTTATAGTTCACACCACAAATTTCATACACACGATAAAACAGCAAACTAGTGCAACAATCGACGGCCTTATCGCTAAGAGCGATCTCTTCCAGGCAACCTTATCATGCCTTATGATGCCTGATCACATCACGAATAATTATTATAGTTTTTTTAACCTATACTGTGCCACTGCTGGGCAAAGGTCTCCCCTATTTCCTTCCATAAACCTCGGTCCTCCGCCACCTCTTGCCAACCTCTCTGGAAAGAGTCAAGATCGTCACGCCAGCGTTTCTTCCTTGACTGCGTCGTCCATCAGGCACCCACTGTGTGACGATCCTGGCCCATCGGTCCAATTATAGTTGAAAAACTAAAAAACACGCTTTAGTCACTCATTAGAATAAAATAAAATACGCTAATCCTGAAGATCCTGGTAAGGATATTGGGACAAACTATTTAAATTAATGCATTGTCATCGGTCCTTGATAAGTGTGCAAAGTTTCAAATTAATTAATTCCGACGTATTGAAGGGGGTCAAAATCACGTTCAAAGATTCCGTTACATACGAACAAACATACATACATACATACATACCAAGCAAATTAAAACGTGTTAAAAATTTCACATTCAAATATAGAGAGCAGCTTTTGTCAGTTGGGAAGTACTAGACTTCACAGAATTTTGCCAGCGTTTTTGCCACCCTGTACAACATGACATTTGCTTTCACTATTGTTTGGTCTAAGAATGCTCTCCTTAGTCTTCCTGGTCTTTTCTTTCCTTATACCTTTCCGTCTATGATAGTTTTGGCAGTTGGTCATGTTTTGGTAGTTAGCTTAAAGTTTCATAAGACAGCTGTTCGTAATGCTTTATTGTGCAACAATAATCCTAGAACGGCTGATTTTTATTCTCTATTTTTATTGGATACTTAGGTACTTAGGTTGATGTTTTTTTTTCTATTTATTGGGTAACAGCCAACATGATAAGATAAGCCTTATACCTATAAGGCCAATATAATATGCTATTGTATTCTAGTGAAACCATTATCCAATTCCATGCGATATTTGCAGGTCTGGCGAATTTAACCCATCTAAACTTGCACAACAATCAGATAGACGTGCTTGAAGACTACGCGTTCAAACATCTCTCCAACTTGACTCACTTGGACTTGTCGCACAATGAAATTGTCGCTGTATCAGGTAAGTGGCCGTCTTCATGAATGATTTTTAGCCAGTAAGAACGAAGAAGGTAATCGTTTGGGGTGAGAGGATAGTCCTTGACTTTTAATATTAATGCCGAGACGGACCCATTCGACACAATTCGATTGTATCTTTTAGATACCGGGTGTAAGGGGAACACTCTTAGAAATAAGGTAATTGTACTCATCATTATGAACAACTTTTACTATGTGACCAGCCCTGAAATCGCAAAAAATATCTGCTGTTCTATAGAAAACGGTCATTGACACTCGACAAAATGTATGGAACAGCTGATTTTTTTTCGCGATTTTAGGGTTGCTCCCATACTAAAAGTGGTTCATAATGATGAGTACAATTACCTTATTTTGGCTTCGAGAGTGTTCCCCTTACACCCAGTATAATTTTTTTTAAGATTTCGAATACATTTTATTTTTTAACTTTCTTTCTTTCAGAGGATGTGTATTAGTGTGTATGTTTCCTATTACTATTTTTGAGGCACTTTATTACCTTTCTTTATCAGTAAAGTAACAATAAAAAGTTGATCTATCTATTTATCCTCTCTCTCTCTCTCTCTCTCTGAGAGAAAGCCTGAATATACTATGATGGGGTCTACGATGGAGCACGTTTGCCTAGAAGAAACTGATTCCCTCTCGACTTGAAGATACCCAGAACGTATCTATTGGGGAACACCCATTCAGCCAGCGAATTCCACAGTTTAGCGGTTTGCATTTAAAAAGAGGAATCAACGCGCTTCATATGGGTTTTTGGAATATCAATCATGAAACACAGTCGTTTTTTCGTGCCCGTCCTGACCAAAAATGGGAAGGAGTGGAATCATGCAGATCCGATGCACATGCACCGATAGACTAGTAGCTCTGCACCGATGTTTAAGCCTAAGAAGCTTAGTCTGAACTAGGAATTCAATGCTGATGAATTTCTTAGCACGTTTCTCAATGGCCTCCAATGTCCCAGGCTGGCTAATCCACCCCGGACATACGAGCAGTACTCTATGCATTACCGAACTTGTGCTTGGTACGATGAAAGCAACTGTTCCGACGTGAACAACGACAATATAACCACTTGACTGCTCATCCTTTACCCCACATAAGCCAAAGGTTCTAACATGTCAAATTCAAATTCAAAATATTTATTTTGCGGAAACATGGGTAACATGCAGCTGTTAATGTCAACCTAAACTATTTCGAGCGGGGCCAATCCTAGGCGGGAATTGAATGAATGACTTTTGATGCTCCAATCACAAGCGTCGAGTCGCGTCGAGTCTCCAACCACAAGCTGCACCCCGCGACCGACGTGGCATCATTTTGCGAAAGGGAATTTTGACTACATGCGCGATCAAGTGGTTATATTATCTTTGGACGAGAACAATCGTCACACCATCGACTTTTATCCAGCTACCCCGGAATCTACCCAGCTTTTATGTATTGCTGTCTACTTGATATGTAACACAACACACGTACACGCACGAATGCACGAGTGCACGTATGTACTAAATTCAGATAAAATTTATAACCTACTGAGGACGTTTATTAGCATAATAATTTTCCAGTCAATACATTCAACGATCATGCCTTCCGCAAACAATGGGCTTATTGACTCCGTTAATTTCAACGATAGGTACTGTTAAATATATCATACAAATATAGAAAAAAGATATTCTTTATTTCCGTCCTCTCGTAAAGCTGCCTCAATTTTTGTACCGGAAATTAAAATGTCACAGAATAGACATTATCCCGAAAGTAAACATCTAATCATGGCAAGGAAATGTTTAAAAACCTTGTATTTTTTTGTGTTGTTCCAGACATATTTTTTATTTTATTTTTGGAAGTCCCCACTCTTTTACCCACGTGGACAGTCCCTACATTTTTACAGAATAAAAAGTATCCAAAGTCAAACTCAAAGTCATTCATTAATATTACACGTCAATTCAAAATGATAATTATTATGATAAATGGTGATATGATAAATAGGTCCCATTGAACAGACGACCTTGCCGCAATTTTTTTGCATGACATGTGTACTATTATTTAAGTTAGTGCCTGGATTCTACAAGTTTGTTAGTGCGTATAAAAATGAGTAAGTGAACCGAAGTTACAGTTTTTGTGTAAGCGGTGCTTTTTCCTAAGGGATATCTTTCTTGTTTGTTTGATCTGAGGTAACCACAGTTAATGTTGTGTTCGAAACATCAGTAATTGAAACAATTTAATTAAAAACCGACTTAACCGTTACACGGATGACATATTTTTTTCAATTATTTTGATTTAAAAACCAAACTACTGAACCGATTTTGATGAAATTAATAGGAAACCAATCTAAAAGTATTAAATAAAAAATAATTTGCCTTATCGGAATTCTAAAAAACCACCTCTGTTTTTATAGTTGGTAAATAATCATACTAATCTCTACATAGTAAAAATTAAAGTGACTTTCCGCGTCTGTATGGCTGTATGGCCGCTAACTCCTCTAAACCACGCAACGGATTTTGATGCGGCTTTAACTATCAGTTAGATAATTTTTCACGGAAAGTTTATATATATATATATATATATAACAAGCGACCCACCCCGGCTTCGCACGAAAATTACACCCGTGCGAAGCCATGGGCGGATCGCTTATAATATTATAAAATGCGAAAGTTTGTATGTTGGTTTATTAGTTTGCTGGTTTGTTGGTTGGTTTGATCCTCTTTCACGCAGCAAAAGAGCAACAGCTCGACCTGATTTTTTGCATGGGTATAGTTCAAGGGCCGGAGAGTGACGTAGGCTACTTTTCATCATCATCATCATCACCATTTTTCATCACTACGCGGTTGAAACCACAGGGCGCAGCTAGTATAAAATACACTTCGACACTACAATTTCACCATCATCACCATCACCATTTTTCATCAATACGCGGGTGAAACCGCAGGGCGCAGCTAGTATAAAATACACTTCGACATTACGATTAATGTTTCACTAGCCAACGTCAATCTCCGGCTCTCGAACTATCTCATTGTTGCTGCGTAAAAGTGGAACAAATAAATCAACAAACAAACACACTTTCGCATTTATTATATTTGCATTTGTACAATGATAACATTTATCGTATCTCGCAGTTTTTCCAAGAAATACATGTTTTTCTGAATTTCAGCAAATAATTAAAATCTCCGTTTCCTTTGCGTGGGTAAAAAGCACCGAGATACAATTCTTATAGAGTCACAATCTCTTAGTGAAAACATTGGGAAAATAAAATGACTCTTCAAAAAATAAAAGAAAAACAGAACATATTAATGGGACTTCCATGTAGGATGCTATATAAGTCCCAAAAAATATTGAAAAACAACACAAACATTCATAGGGTATTTCTAAAAACTTATCGATGTTTCACAGGAGCATCCCTAGCCCAGCTGACAAGCCTTGTCCATCTGGATCTCTCGCACAACTTCCTTCGCTCTCTGTCGGCTGATCCACTGAAATCTCTTCATTTGCTGACGTCACTGTTTCTGCACGATAACGATATATCGATGATCGATGACGGAGCTTTATCAATACACAGGGACCTGCAGAGATTCACTATTGAAGGTGAGGATTTGATATGTTAAAGCAATAACCCATTAAAAGTTCTGTTTTAAACTAACACGGTTATTCACTAAAGTTATATGGAATTCCAGTGATAACTGTAGCAAAAGACTAAGAAAGAGGGTAGATCGTTTTGTCTGCACCTAACTTTTTTACTGTTCGACTAACCACCCGCCACAACGAAAAACAACGACGAACATGGTGCATGTAACTGCGCCGAAATATCGGGAGCTCATTCCACGTTCCACAACCTTATCACGGTAAATATTCTGTAAATAATCATATAACTTTATTAAAAGCTCTCTCCTATTTTTTACAAATAAAGTAACGTAAACTGGATTTTTGGCGTTGTAATTCTATGAAAAAGAAAAAAAAAACACTAAAATTGTTAGTTTTTTTTAATGTCATAGGTGGCAAACGAGCAGATAGGCTGCCTGATGGTAAGCAGTCACCGTCGCCTATGGATACTTGTAACACCAGAGGCATCACAAATACGTTGCCGACCCTTTAGGACTCGATTAACTCGCCTTTTGAAGAACCCCATGTAGTAGCTTCTCGGAAACACCGTAGAAGGCTCATTAAGGTAGGCTCGGTAAGGTAAGGAAGATAGTTAGTTGTAGAATAACAAACGAAAGAAAAAGCAAAAATTTGTAGCTAGGTTTGTTGTCAATATTTTGGTGAAATAATTGTTAGTTTTTTCATAAATAAGTTGAATCTGTTCATGACGATAACGATAGTCTTGCCGACGAGGATCGACAAAGGGTGACTGAAGGTAATGATTGGCGCGTGACACGCAGTTTCCTGATACACAGAGCCGTATAGAACAGCGAGCAAAAAAGACAAAAACAAATAAACACGGGTCAAGTGAGAGTCAAAATCGCACACCGAAGTTTCCACGCCCAGAAATGTTTTTACTTTCATTCAATTCGGGATTAGCGTGTGCCGAAATGCACTTGGCTGGTTTTTATTATTTGTTAGATGTACTATAATCATAAGAAGTTGGATTTGCCATTTTTACTCTAGAGCAAAGACATAAACGAACCCAAACTCAAGGGATGTGCCTACTAGTTGTCATTGAAGAATTTCAATGTTCACCTCCTGGTTCCATCATCAGAACACTTTGAACTGTTCAACCAACTACCCTCATTCTTCAGTCTTCCCGTGAATATGATGCATGTAACTACGCCAAAATATCGGGAACTCCATCTTCAACATTATCACGGTAAATATCCCGTTAATAATCATATAACTGTAGTGAACAACCGTGATAGTTTAAAACGGTGTTTAACAATTTCTAGCTAACTATAGCTAGTTAGTCAGTTACAAGTGAACTAGTATCAATCGTGTATAAATTGTTGGTTAATTTATAATTCAGTAAGTCGCACTGAAATATTTGTCGATACCCAACGTTGTCTGGTGTGACGGCATCTTTGTTCCCTTCTATACGTTATTGCGATGACTCCACTATTCCGTCTATTGTGAACGCTTCTTTATGGTGTTTTTTGTACGAAATAATCTTGGCTTCTAACACTTTTGTTGGTGTTTGTAATATATCGACGTGGTGTGGACGCGAAATGAGATTGCATGTGATTTTATATCAGAGTTGTACTTCTTACTATTATAATAAGTTATATTTTCTGTCTTATCATCTTACCCATGTACGTGTGTAGTTGCTTGGAAGATATATTTTTAAAAGATAAGGCCACAAAATAAGAAGCCTCACTACTCACTGCATTCTACCTTCTGTTAGCAGCTTCGCTCGCGTAGTGAAGTGATGTACAAATCAATCACGTGACGTGACTAATCACGTAAATTCTCAATCACTCACTCCACGAGAAGGGACGGGCCCTTCTCGCTCCATTTTCATCCTTCTCTTATCAAGCCCTGTTCCGTTTCCACCCCGTATTTATCCCCCACTTCCACTTTGCTACCATCCACTTCCATGCTGACCTACTGCCTTCGACCGGCTCCTAGATTGTAACCATCGGGGAACACCCATTCAGGCAGCGCATTCCACAGACTATCAGTTTCGCATAAATGTGGAATCAAAGCGCTTCGTACGGGTTTTCAGAATATCAACCATAAAGCGGTGACGATTTTTCGTGCCCGCTCTGGCAGTCCGATAGAAAAATGGGCAGGAGGGAATTAGATCGTGCGGATCTGATTCATTCTTTTTCACCCCCGTCCCGCTCTTGTCCCATTTCTGATCTCTCTTTTATCTATCTCGTCCCAATACTATTCTGTTCTCGTCCCAAACAGTAACACGAGAACACCAAGTTATAATACCGTTTTAACTTTAAATCCTCGTTAAATGTATAGTTATCGCAATAAAATATGCATGGACAATTAATCATTAAATTCTATTTATACTTGTACAGTTTGTACACCTTTATCAAACTTTGAGTTTATTGTAGTTTCAAGGGTACTTTATTTTGTAATTAATACCCAAAATTTACTGATAATTTAAGGCAATAATTTTTATATCAATTACAACAATTCTGTGGTAAGGGCTCGCTTAAAATTTAAAATAAAAGCACAGACCAAAGTTAAAACGCTTTCCGTCTTATTACAAAACACGGTTTAACTTTAGTACTGGGATTAGTACCAGGTTAAACCATGGAATAAAATAAACGTTATTATAAAACGAAGTTTTTCTCTAAACCACGGATTGTCTATGGTACTAAAGTTAGACCGCCGAGACCCCTAGTTTAACTATGGACTAACTTCGGTACTAATAGAATTTGGTTATAATTATTTTATTTAGTGTTTTTATTATTTACATATCGTTTAAAATGGATTTAAACACGATTGACATGATGAATTCAGAAGATTTGGACATGCTGGAGGCATCGCGGCGATCTGATAGACCTCGTCATCGTGTGAATCCTTTCGAATTGAGTGATGAAGAATTAAGATATAAATATAGGTTCACAAAACGCTTTGGCCCAATAATAGTGCATGTTTTACATGAGGATCTGGTCCACGATCCTAGAGGAAGCCCATTAAGCCCTGAAGTTCAAGTGGCTTGCGCTTTATGCAACTGGGCTCGCCATGAATTAAGTGCTTGTTTATAACCTTGGTAGATTACAATATACCTATAGGTAGGTACTTACGCAAAAAGTAAAAAATATACACTGATGCATTAAATTATTGTTTTCTTTGTATATTCAAGACATTACAGCCGATTTGCATAGTGTATCTCAACCAGTCAGTAAAACTTGCAAAAATGTAGCTGGTATTATGGCAAGGGATGTTCCATTTCATAGATAATTATAAAATTGCGAGCTACATTAAATGAACAGGAGGAAGCTATGAGAAAATTTAAGAACATTGCTAATTTTCCCACCGTAATTACAAAGATTTCATTGAACTACTTAATGTCTTTGGATAATTACAAATATTTATCTGAACGCCTCGAATTACGCGGGACAGGCGCATAGCTTTTTTCTACGGTAGGATTTTGGCGTCGCACGTAATCGTATTATGCCATGAATTTGAAAAGTGCTCAAAATAATAAGTTATGCATGTTTAATAGATTGAAACCTAAACAAACAGCAATTTAAGATAGCTAAATATCTTAAATTGCATTAATAAATAATTATTTAAGCTTTTGAAGTGTGTTTTAAACCTGCAGGAACGAATGAATGATTTCAATTTTTGTTTCTTATCTGTGGCTAATATTGAAACCATGGACTATCTTTGGTATCAGCTGGTCCTCGATTAGTCGAAGATTTGTAATAAGGTCAAGTTTTAATCCCTTAGTACCGTAACAAACTCAGACTTTTTAGTCCTGGTTTAAACCTGGACTGATGGACTTTTTTGTAATAAGGCGGTTTAGGTTTGCGCCAGTCAACACAATAAAAATAAATGCTTGGCATCAACTTTAAAACGGTTCTTATATTGGATACTTGAAGGTTAATGCGTAGTTCTTACCGTTTTTCTTATTAAATGGTATCCTATGGAATTACTGTGTTCAATCTTTTAGTATTAAAGCCTTATTCATTTTGCTTAAATAGATTTTAGCATTTTGAATACTGTCCCAATAGATTTTAGCATAAACACTGTTACCTATAAACAAAAAGCATTTTGTGATGTGTACTTTTTGTACTATTTGCCACCCTATCCTTGAAATCGTGGAAATTATCAGCTACCACACATTTTGTCAAGTGTGAATGATCGATTTCTATGGAACAACAGATATTTTTCCGCGATTTCAGAGTTGCTCCCATAGTAGGTAAAAGTTGTTCATAATGACGAGTTATATGGGCCCCATTCAGCATAGGGCACCCTTTAATGCCATATAGTTAGTAGAGATTCGGAGAGATGGCGCTAACTATTTAAGTATTAACTAGAAATCTGAGACGCAGATAGGCAAATCTTTATATTTACACCGATGGTTGACACCGAATAAACTTTCTTTTTTCAGATAATCCATTGAATTGTGACTGTCTCATGGCCAGTTTTGCCAGGTGGCTCCGGGAAGCTGTAAAACTACCTCAAACCGACCAATCAGCTGCGGTCTGCGCTACGCCACCCCACCTTGAAGGCGCGCTTATATCCCGACTTTCGAAGAATAAACTTTGCGACGACACCGAACATTTAGAAACGATTGATATAAATCCTAAAGCGAATACTATCATAACTGATGTGAACGATAGACTTACTGACGATGGAGACGATAGTACGTATGAAGAAAAGCAAGATGGGCTGGACGATGAACTGTACGATGAGGAATTAGATGTGCCAACGGAAGACGATTTGCCCATATCTAAATCAAAGGTAAGACCAAACGAATATCAAACTAAATAATAACAAGATATTTTGATAGGAATATCAATAGCAGTCTGATTTTGTAAACTGTCAAGTTCAATCATAATGCGATTGATCTCAAAGGCGTTCTTTAAAATTTATACCTTATTTACATACCAATAAGAATCAGATACTTATCAATGCTCTTCTATGAAGAACGGATGCAAATAGAATGCCACGATCATAGTATCCCGCTCGTGTCCCATACATGCATAATGAATCCACCAAGTCCACTTTATTTATCAGGTGGATATCCGAGTGAGTCCAAAATCCCTTGCTGACCTAAAATCTAGTAAAACCTATGATGTAAACTAAATTGATCAACCAATTTTGAGCAAACACAAAATACAAAACATACTATCAAATATTTTATTTAGTACCTACTCCATATTTTGATTTCAATTCAGATTAGGGTAAAATATGAATAATCTATACTATATAATATATATATATATATATATATTATATCTAAATATTATATTAATATATAAATTTTTATATTATAAAAAGTAAAGATTTGTATGTATGTTTGTAACGAATTGACAGAATTGAATTCACAGTTTAATTGAAAGAAAAAGGCCTAATTGCTAACTAAAAGTGTTTGTGACAATACTTACGCAGTAATTTAAACAATACACGCTGTAGTAGTGCGGCGTAAATGTAACTATTACAATTCGATTAAACTGCACAAATAAACACAGAACCGTGCTTTAATAGTTTTGGAGGAGTTTATTATACTGGATTTGCACAACTGTGAGTAAAATACACACAAATAAACACAAGATTACAGTAAAACGACATTGTTTACATATCGCAAGACGGTATTTTTCAAATCATACGTTAACGTCACGCCACTAAACCATTTCAACTGTGAGCTAGCGAACCAATAGCAGCACGCCATTGCATTGGTATTGAATAGACAGTCCGTGCGATAAGCATTTTTAAACGAAATATTTCCCGTCAGAGGGCGTTTGAGTACTTTATTTTGAATTAAATAGTAAATTTTATTTAACAATAATATTAATACTAATTTATGATCATAAAAAAAAATATACTAGTTAACATAAAAAACTACCCTATAATAACATTAAATAACTACAAAACACCTGTTGAATACAATATTTTCGGCACTCGAGTCACTAGCAATCGTGGCCTAGTCGTATACTGACCGGTTTGCAAGTTGAAGTTACCGGGTTCGAATCTCGGTGTCGGAAAGTTATTTTTGCTCTGAATTTGTTTTTGTTTCTTTTTTCTCGTTTGTTTTGCTTTCTTTTTTCAGTTCCTTTTTCTGGAAGTAAGGAGCTTCTTATTACAAGATGAATTTTTTGGATAATATTACTTTTCGTAAACGCAACAAGTCCGTTTCAATGGATCAAAGTAATCAAACAGACAGTGAGCTGCTGTCCGAAACGCTGGATAAATCGACGACTAGTCTGCCTGATATATCGGACGAAAGCTTAGACTTTAAAAACCTACAAGAGCGGGTCGAAGCTCTTGAATTACAATTAAAAAGTGCGCACAATGAGATCGAAAATTTATCGTTTGAAAATACGCAATTAAAACGAAGTAACGAAGATATATTAAAAAAATATGATTTACTCAAGCAAATTACTCACAGTCCAGCTAAAACCCCAAAAAAGAAATCAAAAAGACAAAGTCAACAAAAGGATTCTGTGGAGCTGCAGACTTTACTGAAAGATCTGCCCAGCAAACAATCTCCTCTTAAAAATGTCCTGATCAATGAAACACCGTGTAATCAATCAAAAAATAAACACCGGACATTAAAACCAAAAATAACAGAAAACGTTCAAAAACAGAAAAATCCAGCTAGGAAAGTTTGCATTCTTAGCTGCAATAAACAAAATAAAATACTATCAATAGCAGAAGACACTTGGAATAACGGCACCAACATATGCCATTATCTTAACTCAAATGGAAACGTGAGAGAGCTAATTAAAGGAATAGACGTGAAATTAAAAGAATTCACAAAGAAAGACTACTGTATAATACTTATAGGAGAAGAAGATTTTAATAAAACAAACAATTATTTTAACCTAGTAACAGAAATCAGAGAGACATTACTAAAAGTTCAAAATACAAACATTATAGTGTGTCTGCCAAACTACAAATGCGGAAATATGGCCGAATACCTATTATATAATCGACGGGTTGAAAACTTTAATAGCTTATTATATTTAGACGGATTAACGCATGAATATGCTTACATATTCGATACGAACAGAAAACTGAATTATGATCATACAATGTTCAATAAATATTCTGGGACAATTAATAATAATGCCCTAAGTGTAATTTTCAGAACACTAAAAACCTACATTATAAATATACAAAAATTCGAACTCAAATGTGAGATGAATGAAACAAATAAGGAAGATCATATTATGCAGTCAACATTTTTTCGTGAATCAATATCTCCACATTCTACACCAAAACATAGCGGGCCTAATCAACAAGACTGATCCATTAGTAGTCGCTTTGGAGGGATTTACAGAAAAAAATATGGCAGTAGACGTATTGTGCTTTACAGAGCATAATATGAAGGTTGGATACGGGCAATATCTAAATGTGCCTAACTATACATTGGCAGCATCATTTTGCAGAGATAATATATCTAGAGGAGGAGCTTGTATTTTAGTGAAAAACGGTCATGAATGGAGAGAGCTACCAGAATTTCAAAAACTTTCTTTAACTAGTGTATTTGAATGCTGTGCAGTAGAATTGACTAGACTAAAAATAGTAATTATATGTGTATATAGAGTACCTAAGTCGACCAATCTAGAAACATTTCTAAATAAATTTGAGGCAATGTTAAGTTTGACTTCACGTAAAAATTATCAACAAGTAGTGATAGCAGGCGACTTTAATATTAATGTATTAAAAGACTCTAAAGTAGTATCAGATTTCGAATGTAGATTAAACAATTATAATTTCAAACTTGCGCTAAAACAGGTGACGAGATTTCAAAGCCAAACCTGTATAGATAATATGGCTTATAACAACAATAAAACTTGTAAGACGGAAGTGCATGAATTGGCCTTATCTGATCACAGTGCTTTAATAATGAAATACCCAGTTCGTAAACAACTTTTACTAAAATATTGGTGCAAAAAACAGCGCGATTACTCCTTGGAAAACATAGAGAAATTTAAGATGTGTTTAAAAAAGTTACCATTTGAAGAATTATATAATCTCACTGACGCTAACGCTGCTTATGACCATTTTATCGAGAACTTTAAATTATATTATAATCTATGTTTTCCATATAAGATGGTCGTTAAAAATGTCTGCAAACCGACTAAATGGGTGTCGCGAGGTATTAAAATTTGCAGTAAAAATAAAAGGAAACTTCTGTGGAAGTATAGATTAAAACCTACAGTAATAAATAAAAATAAATTTACTACTTACTCTAAACTATTTAAAAAAATTATTGGGCTAACCAAGCGTGCACAAAATAACTATAAGATAAAAACATCTGAAAACAAATCGAAAACTGCATGGGGAATTATTAACAAAACAAGATTAAATCTCCCGAAAGAGCCAATCTTAAGAATAAATCATAATAATAAAGATATTACAAATCCACTAGAAATAGCCAATATGTTTAATAACTACTATGTTGATAAAGTTAAACCTATTGCAGGCTCTGGAAATAAAGTCACATCAAATATTAAAACTCGCACAAACTCTATGTTTATGGCCCCGTGCATACCACAAGACATTATTAAAATCATAAAAAATCTTAAAAACAGCTATAGTGTAGGCAATGATGAGGTGTCAACTAAAATTATAAAAGCTGTAAATGAGCAACTTTGTGTACCCTTAAGTCATATAATTAACCTGTGCATTTCAACAGGAACTTTTCCAAAAGCTTTAAAAACCACGATTATAAAACCAATATTTAAAAAAGACAATAAAGAAAAACTAGACTGCTACAGACCCATTGCACTTTTATCAATATTTTCAAAGATTATTGAAAAATATATATATGGTGAATTAAATAACTATTTAGAGAAAAACAATATTCTTTGCAAAGAACAAAAAGGTTTTCGGAAAAACAGAACTATTAATATGGCCATTTATGATTTTATGAAATCAGTATTACCAAATGTAGATAAAACATCTCCAGTATGTGCAGTATTTTGTGACATGACACAGGCATTTGATTACGTGGATCATAAAATATTATTGAGTAAACTAGAGGCATACGGAATAAGGGGAAATATTTTAAATCTAATAAAATCTTATCTTACTGAAAGAAAGCAAATTACTGAAATTAGCAGAATTAATATTAAAACAAAGCGTGAAGAGGTATCAAGGTCTAAAGAACGTAATGTAATATATGGGGTTCCACAAGGAAGTGTCCTGGGACCTCTTTTATTTATAATATATATTAATGATCTACCTAACGCTACAACTCAACCAATGACACTGTTTGCTGATGACAGTACAATAACGATAGCACGTAAAAACATTGACTCTTATGAAACTGATATTAATAAATCTTTATCAGATATAATTACATGGCTTAACAATAACAATTTAAAAATTAACATAAATAAAACAAATGTAATGCATTTTAGACAAAGAGGGCCACAAAAATCTAACATTACAGTAAGCCATGGCAGCAATATGGTTAATGAAGTAGATACTGCAAAATTTCTGGGCTTAGTAATTGACAGACAACTAAATTGGAAAAATCAAATAGATAGTCTTTCTAAGAGGGTCTCAAGCTTAGCTTATGTACTTCATAAACTGTCTAGTACCTTAAACATTGATACATTACTTTCCACTTACTATGGTTTAGTTGAGTCCGTCCTCAGATACGGTATTATATTTTGGGGTAACTCAACCGACAAAGAGATTATTTTTAAAAGGCAAAAACGCTGTATCAGATCGATGTTTAGATTAGAAAGTACTATTAGTTGCACGCCTTACTTTACTAAACATAAAATTCTTACGCTTCCGTCTCTATATATATTGGAAACTGCCTTATTCGTAAAAACTAATCCAGAATTATTCCCGGCAATATCTGGCTTAGCGGTAAGAAATCGTAGAGACCAAAACAGATGTCGTAATCGCCCATCTAAAACCACCTTAATGAACCACAGTATAATGTGTATGGGACCGACTATCTACAATACTATACCAATTTCAATAAGGGATCTAAAATATAGTCAATTTAAAACAAAACTAAAAAAACTTTTAGTCGAGAAATGTTATTACAAAGTTAGTGATTTTATAAATGATAAATTTTAGTAATGACTGCAGTAGGTCAATTTGTTTATCATACAATTATAGTAATGTCTATCTGTTGACTATTTAAATTAATAACATCATACTTGAACTTTTGAAATTATTTCGACAGTTATTTTAATTAATACTTTTTTATATAAATAATTCTTACGGTATTTTTATACCATCTCTCTAGATTTGTACGCCTACAAACTAGGCAAAACATGATACAAAGTGACTAATATTTTAACCCACCTATTGTGCATGCGTTTTTAAATGTGTGTATGATTTACTCGTGTTTTGTGCAAATAAATAATCTTTATCTTTATCTTTAATTGGTTCAAAAAGTACTTTACTGATTTTAAAAATTCTTTCAACTTTTGAATGCTACTTTATCACTGATTAATATAGGCTATTTTAATAGGCTATAACTATACCCATGCGGAGCCGGGGCGGACCGCTAGTTAATTATAAATCACTTTGTTAATTAACTATTATATCACTCATACATTTCTGATAACTTTATTAAAACATCGTAATATCTAAAAGCCAAGTCATAAACCCATTAATTTATGCAGAACATAACGAAACTATTGTAAAAGCACCTTCTTCGATTTTTTATCCAAGACCGCCGACGACCTTAAAAGCTTTAGTTTCGCTTCGTCACTCATTTTAAGTAACCGAGAATCATAATGTACTTTACCCCACTAATCACCTGGTTACTAGGTAGGAATCCTTTGTATTTGTCTATGTTCTATAGAACTAACCTTTTTACCCAGGTCCGTCTCAACGATGCTTGTTATGACGACGAAGAGGTCTACCTATCCTGGTCAGTCTATCCTCCATCAACTCATCGGTACAGGTGTTCAGGAGTCACTGCGTCTAGAGCCCAAGGTCTTCCGAAGCACGCAGCTTGTCATAGAGCAGCTCCAGGGAATGTCATATTGAGAGGATTTAAGATAGATCCTTTGGATCAATATACGTAAGTACATTAAGTACTTTTATCATAATTATCATCATTATTATCGAAACATAACATTATAACAAAATATTCTAATAATTATAGACGCCTTGAGACAAAAAATATTAAAGAAAGAAAGAAAGAAAATAAATTTTATTCGACACCTTTACAAAAAACAATGCAAAAGCAATGTCTGGAAGCGACAAGCCGGACATCAGGCTGTCAGGCTGAGTGCCTTGAGAGAGGCCTATATCCATCAGCGAGCTGATTATGATAATGATTATACAATGTAGTTAGATACTGCAGGTACGCTTACGTGTCAAGAGCAATCTACAAAAACGCATGCCACCTATTAGCCGACTGGCAAAATCTAGTGCCTTGGCTGCCACTAATAGAGTAGTAAGTTAAGTATAGTAGAACATTGGATACTTAAACTGTAAGCGATTAGTAGAAAAGATGGTCTTCGTACGTTGAACTGTTGTAACATCCCTAACAGTATAACCTCATCAATGCTTTAGAATGCAGCACATCCGATCTACACAATAAACCATGTTATGAGGTTACACGACATTATTCAACATATTTTTTTTATAGTAGATAGGCTTGCGCTTGGCCGCCATCTCGCCTGATGTTAAGTGACGATGCGGTCTACGATGGAGCACGCTTGCCTAGAAGAGACCGATACCTATTAAACGCGTATAGATTTCATAGATTTGAGTCACGGGCATCCAGTGGATGCAAAAGGCAGGCTGTCGTTCAGTGTGGAGGTTAAAGGGGGAGGCCTATGTTCAGCAGTGGACGTCTTCTGGCTGATGATGATGATGATGATGAGATTTCATTAAATTAAATTACTACATACCAGTTAGTCGTGGAGCCGCTTACCTTCTGTTTTTTTTTACTAGGCTTTATCAAACGAAGGGTGGATAAAGTCCTCAAAGGCTGGCAACGCTCTAAAAATGCTCCTGGAGGTGCCACTTACCCAAGTTGACCATCGCTTATTATTTTTCACTTATTAAAAAAATGCTGTGTGAACAATGAATTATCTATCTACGTGGATGTTACATCCTAAGTATAAGAAAGGGAGTTTATTCAACAAAAATAAGAAGTAAAATAAAAACTATCTTAAATTTTAATTTATGACTAAAACTAAAATTAATCTAAAACTAAAACTAATCTAATAAGCCGCTACCGGTTGGCCGCGTTCCCAAAATGCTGGCAGCATAAGAATTAACTTTCCCAAAACTAGCTCCAAAAGTTCTTAAAGTTAGTACTTGAAAATCTAGCACTCAATGAACGTCAAACTTGGTAACGAACAGCTAAAGTGACAAAATAATAGAAATTAATTTCAATGAAATAAGTAATCTATTCGAAGCGGCTGGAGAGGAAATGAAATAATTTTGATTCCTTTAGGGAGTTGTGGAGCAAGAAATTATACTCAGAAAATGTTAAATTTATAATTTACAGATTGGTATTAAAATTTTGTGAATTGTCTATCAGGAAAGACTTTGGTACTGTTTTAAAGTACTGATAATTTTATTATGAGCGAATTAGTTTTAAGACTGGTTCTACAATGCGACAGAACAGCGTAACGATGGTGGCTCAGGGGTTGCTGGAGCGTTTGAATCTCAAACCGCAGGGTGTGGGTTCAAATCCCAACAATGAACTTTGGCTGCTGGTGAAGGAAAACATCGTGATGTAACTGGAGCCATGGTGGTCGATTACTTTCTAGTATTCGACTGGCTAGGTACTACCCTAAATTCGAAAATCTGTTGCCATGCTACTAACGGTATATTCTAGCAGCCTCACTTTAGTGCCAGTTTCTATGCTTAATTTTTTTGGCTAGATAAATGTTTACAACCCGTGAGCTGTGATCAAATGCCTGGCCTGTCAGCCATAAAAAAACCTCAATACCATATGTAAAATGTCTCAAGTTATTTTAATAAGCGCTTTTAATATGTAAGCGCTTGAGCAGGGTGTTAATTTGTTTATACAAATGCAGCCAAAATTGTTAATTATTTAAAAATTATTATCAAACTGTAAGCATACATCTTTAATCCTAGGTTTTTAGATTGCAATTTTTAAGCGTTAATAATTATTATTTCATGTGTAAACCGTTGTTGAAGGTTGATCAGAATATTGCAGATGGTTGAATAATAAATAACTGAATCTTCTTCTTCAGGTTCTGCATAGCTCTAGAAGAAATGGACAAGGATGACAATCCTATTGCTTTAGTTCTCGGATGCAGTAACCCTCAAGCAGTGCGGAAAAGAGCTACCATCATGACAGCTGTGCCTGTGGTCATTACAAGGGCACCTGAAGTGGCGAGGACTGATAACTTGAGGTGAGACATTTTTAGATTAAATTTGTAGCTCAGATAAACGATCTAATTGTATCTCTTTTTCAAGACTTAAGCAATGATAGATTAGTTAGCGTGTTTGGTCACGGTCATTAAAATAATGAGTTTGAGCTTCCAGTTAAGGGAAACATCATAATTGCATGATTGTAAGACACTGTAGTACTTTAGTATTAACCTGGCTATCTACCACTGTCAATACACAATCTGTTGCCAAAACCAAACGGTGTGTTTCAGCAGCTTTATTTGAAAGCAAAAATCCAAAGCAGGCTAAGCGTGTTTAGCGAAATTGATTTAACCTTGATAAAAGTTATCTGTAGTTAAAAAAAAAAAATGATTGAAGACTTCTTTTTCCAGGGTCTCCGAAGTCAGATCAAACGTGACAACAGATGGGCTTCTCACCGTCCTTATTTCAGTCATGGGTCTCCCTAAGAGGCCCCAATATGGTCTACCAAGGTCTCAACGACTCTCCAACGATATCCGGTACCCAGCTCTACCAAACTGCTATGTCGTATTAGCTGTTATTTCAAGAGGATCCCTAATGGCACAGAAAGACACCCCTTGCCAATCAACTTTAGAAATATCAATGGAGGGTTTCATTCTAGGACCTTACGAAGTCTGCGCTACTTTGTCCAAATTCAAAACAGAAGACATGCGTCCAATTTGCGTCGTACCACAACTTTTGGAATCAGGCTCCTTACAAATGAGAGCGGGGTTCAAAAATTTGAATACGGCTCTGATAGGCGTGGCTCTGGGTTTAATGATCATAATTATTGGCTTGGTGTGGTTTGTGAGGAAGATGTTGAAGAAACCAGCTGAGTTTGAACCACACAGATGTTTCAGGCAAGAGACTGTCCATGTCCAAGAAGAACCTCCAAGAGCAAATTATGTAATGTTGACTGCTACTTCGAAAGTGTAGTTTTGAGTCATTGAATTTTACTAGTCGTTTGAATATTGTTGAGAGTGGCATATTAATTTAAGAATTTGTTTTACAACTTTTGTTTTATGCCGCTGTATCGTTGTGTTGCTGCCTACAAGCGGCATAGGAAAAATTATCTCTATTTAGTTTACAAAGGGTTCTAATAGGAGCCAATGGTGCTAATTAAATTTGATGGGTTCAAAAACTTTTGTTCAGTTGTTTTTTGGGTACTCAGATACTAATTATGGACAATATAATGTTTCTCAACTTTTGGATTCTGAAGAGAATATTTTTTATATATTTTTTTTAACAAATATTTCGACAAACAGGCAAGCTGTCCGCCTGATGGTAAGCGGTAATCGCCGCCTATGGACACCTGCAACACTAGCGACGTTATCGATGCTCTTTTAGCAAGAATCGATTTTTGTAGATAACCTTTTTAATACGCTCCATATTGAAGATCGGCGGGATGACAGTTTATTATGTTGCAGTCAAAGCAAATCTTCATACGTTGTTTTTGTTAAAACTATGTATTAACATGAAAATGTTAAATTGTTTTTACATATTTAACCAAATAAAAAAACTGCAAGCACGAAATAACGATTATTTTTATAATTTATTTTTATATACTGTAAGACAGTAAAATGTTTAATTCTACGAAATAATGTTTACAAACCTCTTGTCATGATAAGATAATTTTAATATCACTTGTAGAGTATATCAAATTAATTATTTCTAAGTAATCTTAAAGTATTATGTAAATTTAAAACGTATTTGTACTAATATGTAGGTAATTAACTCACGAAAATGAACATTAGTTATAATAACTAAAATTGGTGGCTATCTCAGATCAGACAAACAAGGGAGATGTGTTTTAGTCAGCAGCGCAGCTTTAATATCACCTAAACAGAATCACAACAGGTAGTCGTATGGTCCCTAGTTCTCGATCCTAACGCGATCCTAATCCTAAGCGCTGAAGAACCACCTTAAAAAGTGTTTCGAATATTTATTAGTCTAAAAACGACTGATTTATTAGTTTAGATTAATTGTGCTTTTACTAAAACAAAAACGTGTCTTCCGTGAAGACACGTTTTTGAAAATGTATTAATATCTAATAATAACATTAACACGAGGCTGCGTTTATTGTATATAATTAACAATCTAGGTAAATTTTGCAAGTCAGAAATTGTAGTTGTACTAATGTAAATAAGTTAAAATTATTGTTAAATTTGTTTACACGTGGAGAGCGTATCACACGCCTGTTGTTCATTTTAATTATTAATAATTTTTGGAATGAAAAATCTCGTAAATTGATAATTTTCTATTAATATAATCAGTATTTGTATAAGTTATGGATGCAAATCTGAAAAATTTGCAATTTCATTTCATTATTTAAAGTAGACTCGAGATTTTTTTGTTGCTTTTGTTGTTTTTGTTGTTAACTCTAAAACTAAAATAATAAAAAAAAATCGATATCATTATAATTGGCAATAAAATTAATCTCAAACTGATTAATTTCATTTCTATCAATAATTTTATAAGAACTGTCATAAATTTTTAGACAGTTTTGTCTATAAGAACTTAAGTTTAGTTTAGAAAATAACACATCAGGCTCGAGACCACTTTCACTAGTTTGTAAAGATTCAGTTTCCCGAGAAATGTTGGGTCAAAAGTCCATAAGATCATGTTTTGCCCATACATTGCATGGACCCCAAACAGTTATTGCTTTAGTTTGTTAAGTTTATTCTATAACACGCGTCGCCCGGTAATCAAGCTTTATAATTTGCTTTGTAATTAAAGTTAACACATTAAGGTTTGTTCACATAAGGTGGGGAAGTAAGCGAGCGGCTGCGGTTTCTCAAGGAATACCCTGAATTGGTAAACTTCAGACACAAATGGTCTCAAAAGCATTCTTATTATAATCTTGTGATGTGGACTTTTTCTCACTCTCCTTGCTATTCAAAAAGAAAGAGAGACAAATAAAGTTGTTAAAATGTTTTTGCAGCCTCAAGAATGGCAAAAATTGCTTCATTTTTGCTTTATTAAGTCATGTGAAACTGAACTTTAGTTAAAGAAACAAACAAAGTAATTGACATATTTAATAAGCATCTAATAGTAGAGATAAATATACAACGAGAGGGCGAGCTAAAAATTGAATTATTTGTTTGATTAGTATTTAAAAAATCTGTGCTATCTGTCGAAATCTCAGCTACTTACGTCGCATCGTACGTATTTATGGTTGCTCTCAAAAATCATTCCATGCACAACGACCGCCGAATTGGTACCATTAGGAAAGTTCATTCGCCCCATCCTTACTTTATGTCAAAGCATCTGATGCACAGTTTTATACAATGACAAGTAATTATGTGAGAAAAGTCACCGCGCTTTAACCACTTAATGTGAATAAGCCTTTATGCGACAGGCGTTGTATAAATGTTCGAGGGACTTCGGTTCTGCTTTAATTAGTTTATATTGTTGTAAATAATTAATTTATGACGAGAGAGTTTTTGTATTTATTAATATAATAAATTAACATTTTTATTTTGCCATTTCATTTTACCTGTGCCCCGTAGTTTCTAACAGCGTTGAAAACATCAGTTTTTTTTTTCAAAATTGACGCTTGTACATATTACCGTTTTTACATTAGAGCAAATGTAATAAGACTGAACAAGTGCTAGTTGGGATCTCACACTGAGGGTTTCGTACCACCACTTAACTTGTTAGCTACCAAAGTACAAACAAATTGTGCAAAAAGACAACATCCCATCAAATCCAAGTGCCGGCTGCGCCCGACGTTGCTTCACTTCGGTGATCGTACGAGAAACGGTGGTAAGACACCGACGCGTGCTTGGCCATTATTTATTATTTGTTGTTATACTTTAGAGTGTGTGCTATAATCATGCCAAGTTTGACGCTTGTACGTATTACCATTTTTACATTAGAGCTAATACAAAAATACGTTAAAAAAATAATTAGTTTGTCCATTTCGTTTTAACTTTTTATTTTATTATTTCTTAATTAATTCGCCGTAACATTACATATTCTGTGAAAATTTCAACTGGCTATCTATATATTTTTTTTTTTAATAAATAATAGGCTTGCGATTGACCACCATCTCGCCTGATGTTAAGCGATGATGCGGCCTAGGCACGCTTGGAGCACACTTGCCTACAAGAAACCAATCCACTCGTGATCTGAAGACACCTAGATTGTAACCATCGGGGAACACCCATTCAGGCAGCGCATTCCACAGACTAGCAGTCCGTAAAATAAATGTGGAATCAAAGCGCTTCGTACGGGTTTTCGGAATATTTACCATAAAGCGGTGACGATTTTTCGTGCCCGCTCTGGCAGTCCGATGGAAAAATGGGCTGGAGGGGGGAATCTATTACGTTTCGAAAGATATAGCCGTTAAAAGATAAGACAGACAGCGTAGGCTTAGTAATAGGGTCATGTTTTTACGCTTTGGGTGCGGAACCTTAAAAAAGCACAACAAACCAAATAATATATAATACAAGACGTTCGACAATGAAACCAGATCATTGACATCGTGATTCACTTAAACAGAACTATTGAAGAAGGAATGACGCAGTCTGACGCCGCACACGTAATAAAATGTCAAGGATGCCAGTTCTGGAGAATGTGGGAGGCTACGTTATGCTTCTTAAGGTATTTTATGGTTCTCTTTCGCGTCTTCACTCGCTTACTGATAAGTAACCGTAATTTTTTCGGGACATAAAGTATCCTTTGCCATTCTCCGACGTTTAAACTGTAACCGTGATATCTGTGGGTAACGTCACAGCCAGCTCCAACAGAAGACCAGCGCTGGTTGTTCTCAGCCAGCATTATGTAGCCATTTTGTGGAGAAAACATTATACGTCATGTAAAATGTATCTACTTTTTGTTTGCACTTTTTACGTACTTGGGGCATATTCACAAAGTACACGCATAGTGTTTTGGTTGCATTCGTCTGGGCGTCTGATAAAACGGGTTTGTATCCACGGATCCCGGAGTAAAGAACGGGCGGAATCAACTTGTGATGGTTAAATAATGTCGATGTGGAGTGCTGAATACGCTGCCTAAATGAGTATTCCCGGATAGTTACAATTTTGATGTATTCAAGTCGCAAGTGAATCGGTTCCTATTCACAAGTGAATCAGTTCCTATTGCAATAGGAACCGATTCACTTGCGACTTGAACACAACTAAATTGTAACCATCCAAATTGTAAGTAAACGTAGGTAGTAGTAATGATTGTTTGAAGGGTTTAACATTTCTATTCTGTCTCAGTTTCTATTTTACGTAGTTGAAGAACAGTTTTTATTCACCCTACACAGAATAATCGTGAGCTCTTCTACCACACTAGTTTTGTATTTGCATTCTAGTGTCGTTCTCTAGTGTGAATTTGCCCTATTTTTGTGAGCTGTATGCTTCTTGTTTACACTTTTGTACGAGACTTTCAGCTAAGATTGGATGTATTTTGCATATGATTGTACTTTGTACAATGGTGGCTTATTTTCCACCTCTTTTTAGTGAAGTATTTACAGTGCTTACGATACGTCTTGTAGGTACCAAAAATTAATTTGTATTGTTTTTCAAAACAATTTTTTTTCTAGATTTTACAACCAATTGAACGGTATGAACAGGAATGAATTGTCCATAAAATTTTAAATAGAAAATTCGATACAAATTATCATTTAAAGAATAAGTTTAGGGCGTAAATTATGACGTAAATATGATAATTTATTGAATCAGGCGTTACTTTGCAAAATTTCAATTCAAATGTCTCCTCAAAGATTTAAGTTCATTTCTACATTCACAGACAGACAATGCATAGCCTAAACCACTGGGTCTAGAAGCATGACACTTAGCCCAAGTAATTCTCATATAAGGAAGCACTAAGGCAGGATTTTTGAAAATTCATAGCCCACCGAGTTAGCAAGTTGAGGCGGCAGTGGGCAGGGCACATAGCACGCAGAACAGATGGCTGGTGAGGCTGAAAGGTTCTCGAATGGAGACTACGGACTGGTAAGCGTAACGTAGAACGTCCACCCATAAGATCGACGGCCGACCTAAAAGAGACCGCTGAAAAAAGCTGGATGCAGGTCGTTTCCAACTGGCCCTTTTGGAGATCGATGGGGAGGCCTTTGTTGAGCAGTGGACGTTTACTGGCTGATAATATATGTGATGTGATGCATGGTATAATAATATACTCCGCCAGGTATAGCACTCCGAGAAATAATGTGACGTGGGCGTCCCACAATGATGTCATCAATGTCATGGATACACGTACACGTGCATAAACAAGAGCAGAATAAGTAATATACAACAAGTTCGAGAGAGATGACGATACACGAAACAATGGCGGACTCTATGATTTTCTGTGTTAACAGTTGCGTGAAATTATAACTCCCTAATATTCGTATATTACCTGTGGGAATCCAATAAATCAATGTGGTTTTGATAAAATTGTGTTTAATATATTCAATTCGTGGTTAACTTGCTTGAGCGGACAAACCAAATGACAATAATTGAAATGCTTTTTGTATTTCATTTAATAGATGATTAACGAATTTGTTTCCCAATATCTGTGTTTCTTGCAATAAAGTGGCAACTAGACAGTGACGTAATTCTGGGACAACTGCCAGAGTGCCAGACCTTGTTTTCTTGGATCATGATGTGATGTATACACGTGTAATAAATAGGCTTGCATTGGTCCAAATCGGTTTCTTCTAGGCAAGCGTGCTCCATCGTAGACCGCATCGTCGCTTAACATCAAGCGTGATGGCGGCCAAGCGAAGCCTATCTACGATAAAAAAAGACGTCTCAAAAATTCATATTATGCAAATATCATTAAGGAGTTTGAATATAAGCAACATAGATCGAAGGGTTGTGAAGATACAGCGATCACGAGGTCACAGTTCGAGGCAAACAACTACTTTAAATTAAATCATTTAAAATAAGTTACTGGTACAAAACATAACGTGTGAATCTCAACAAAAACAATGATAACATTATAAACCTGGAATTCCTCAAAATAGATAATGAAATGTCAAAAGGTGCGCAAGCGCAGTTAAATTTACATAAGCATAACGAGTAATGAATGAGGTGTTATCAGTCGTAATCATAACATCATGGCGTGCGGACGTGTCATTTGTGTTTTTTTCTTAATTTGTTTAGCTGTAAATGCTAAAGTGTATACGCGATGTCAGTTGACACGAGAACTGCTAAAAAACAGTTTCCCAAGGACGTTTCTCAGTAATTGTAAGTTGCGGTTGTTATGTTTGTTTTCATTGTGAATGGTCCTTTGTTTAGTTGAATAAGTTCTTCGCAAACTTGATACATCTACTAGATGGACCGACGACATTGTGAGAGTCGCGGGCATCCAGTGGATGCAAAAGGCAGGCTGTCGTTCAGTGTGGAGGTTAAAGGGGGAGGCCTATGTTCAGCAGTGGACGTCTTCTGGCTGATGATGATGATGATGAAACTTGATACATTAGTAGTCAATTTGCAGTAGTTTTTACCCACGACAGAACGGAGAAGGCATTTGTGGTAAGAGATTGTATGTTACGTTTGTGTGTACGTATATATATGTACTTATATACGTAGGTAAATGTGCCATTTTGTTCCAAACGGTTTGACCGATTAGGATGCGTTTTCTTTTTTTGTAGAAGGTTTCATTGCGGTTCATCTATGTTATGTTTGATGTAGTTATGTTTTTAGTTGCATGGTTATTCAGTGGCTTATAATGTATGAGTTTCTGACCGAATAGGTAGTGGGTTTTTAAAATTTTATTTTATTTGTCGTTAATAACCCACCTGTTGTTTTTTCAGCTGCAATATCGCTTAGCTTTGGGAAAAAATATAATTAAAAAAGGAGACAATTTAAATCATCATCATAATTTCAGGAAGTCCACTGCTGGACATAGGCTTACCCCATCTATCTCGAAAATGCCCGATTGGAACCGGCCTGCACCTAGCGTTTCCCTGCGGTCTATTTTAGGTCGTCTGCTCATCTTGTGGGTGGACATCCTACGCTGCGCTTACCGTTCCTTGATCTCCATTCAAGAACCTTTCGGTCCCATCGGCCATCTATTCTGCGTTCTATGTGTCCTGCCCACTGCCACTTCAACTTGCTAATCCGGTGGGCTATGTCAGTCACTTTCGTTCGTCTACGGATCTCCTCATATCAGACAACAGCTCAAAAACAAAATAAAAAAATTCCTACTCTAAAATAACTTGAATTATGTTAAGAGTTTTCTAATTAGATAATTTTGAATTCTGTTTTTTTTTTAACAATAAATATTTTTTTTGCCCTGAGATCTACATCTTCAACCACAATCGTCGCTTACTATTAGGTGAGTTGGTAGCAAAACTATACCCATTAAATGCACATAAATACTCTAAGAAAAAATGGATTTAGATGTGTCTACAATATCGGAGTCGTCGAAATCGCAATTTAAAAGTGTAGAGTGTGCGATGAGCGTTAGCATGATTCATGATTATGGGTTTTCCCGTAGGCTTGTATTTCGATTGGCAGAAATGACGATAGCAATTCATGATGTATGCTGTTGCTATAGTGGTTCTTGACAACCATACATGAATGTTTTACGATATCTTTGCTGAATGTAAACCGAGTTTAAATACTGTTTTTTTAAATATAATTCCGTTGAATGCCTATATAATTCCGTTTCATTTGCATTGCAGCCAGATAAAACTAAAATAATATTACTGTTTTAAACTATCACGGTTGTTTACTAAAGTTATGTAATTATTTACGGGGTATTTACCGTGGTGAGGTTGTGGAATGAGCTCCCGATATTTCGGCGCAGTTACATGCACCATGTTCACGGGAAGACAAGGGAAGACGGTAAGTATTCCCGTGAACACGGTGCATATAACTGCGCCGAAATATCGGGAGCTCATTCCACAACCTTACCACGGTAAATATCCCGTAAATAATCGTATAACTTTAGTGAACAACCGTGACCATAGAAGGTAGGTGCTCATTCAATCTGGCCTTGAAGACACCCAGGTTATAGTTTTCAGGAATAAAGGACGGTGGCAAAGCATTCCAGTCCCTAGCGATTCGCATTAAGAAGATGGAGGTAAACCGTCTAGTTCAAGCCGGTCGATTATGTAGGGATGGTATTTATTTATGTCCTCCGGCTTGTCTTGTTGTGGAAAGAGGAAGGAGGGATTAGGCCCTGTAGCTCTATGTCAAATATTATATTACGTATAACGTCCGAGAGTCTAAAAAATGGCGGTTGTGCGTGAACTCGAGTCAAACTGTGAGTGGATGCTCGAATATTATGATGTTCGTGTTCGAGATATGTTCGTACGTGCGTACTCGGCTTTAGGTGTGTCGCCACTCCATTAAGTCTCAGGTCATAAGGTAGTCGGCTGATACTGGAAGCAAAAGCCGAAGATCGGGTTAAATGTCCAGCAGTGGGTTAAGATAGGTTGATTATGACGATGATGAAGTATTCTGAAAAGCGACGATAATGATAATGCAGTTTGTTTAATAGATAATGTTATTGACATATGAATTATGCGACAAAAAGTGTGTGCGATTCTTCTCTACGTAAGACAAAGATAAACTAAAATAAACTAAGTACAACACAAATAAACGTCAGATAAACAATTCTCAACATTCCTACGCATCTTAAAAATGAACAGAGATGCTATTCTAAGGAAATAGGTAGATATTATTCTATCAATGATATCCATGATATTATTTTGTTAGGAATAATGTCCTGGGCATCAAAATTGCTACCCCATATTCTACATAGTTACCTATAGGATATACCTATAGTATTATGATTTCCAGTTTACTAGCTCAGTGGTTAGCGTGATTGGACATCATAGCGGAGTGTGAGGATTCAATTACCAACAATGAATATGTTGGAATACCTTAAACATGAGGTAGGGTTTGAAATTTGAATTTTTAATTAGTACTTATCCAGCTAACTACCAATTTTGAGTCAAGTGTTTTTAGGTTATCTCACTTTCTGAAAAATATTCTCATTCTTTTCGCTTGGAATTGAGAGTCAGTTTACATTCCAAGTTAAAGCTTGTTCAATATTTTCGATTAGCATCACATTTCCCACCACTGCTGCATAACTGCTGAGTATCTTCTTCTTCTGCTTAGCGTGTATCCCGGCACGGGCCGGGGTCCGCTTTCCTATTGCGACTCCTCCACTTCGCACGGTCGTTAGCATCATCCTTGGTGAGTTTATTGGCTCTCATGTCATCTCTTACGACGTCAAGCCATCGTCGCTTTGGTCGGCCACGAGGTCTTGTTCCAGGGAGCACAAGGTCTAAGAGTTGATTGCCGACGTACTCGGCATAACTGCTGAGTATAGGTCTCCTTTTATGCGCACCAACTTTTCCGGGCTCTTATCTCTCTTCATATTCGACCATACCATCGCTGTACATCAAGTAAATCTGGGTAAAATACCAAGCATAGCAGTAGAAAATCTCCTCGAACGTTTATGAAAGCTGAAAATGATTTAGACCTCAGTACGCTTAGTCCCAGATTTGATAGTTTACGAAAACTTTTTCGTTTACATATTGTTCCATACATTTAGTAAAGCGCCTCTATCGGAAACGTGGAGGAACTAAAATTGGTAGAAAGCGGCGGTATAGATTGCTTCACACTAATACGAAAAAAGTTTTTGAATACCTTTTAGCCCAGCAATGTATGGAACAATTCGAAAACGAAAAAAGTTTTCGAATACTATCAAAACTTGTACTAAGGGTACTGAGTAGTCATTTCAGCACTAGGACGTTCACTTCTGAACATAGGCCTCTCCATCGATCTCCAAAAGTGCCAGTTGGAAGCGGCCTGCATCCAGTGTTTTCCTGCGGTCTCTTTTAGATCGTCTGTCCATCTTGTGGGTGGATGTCCTACGCTGCGCTTAGCGGTCCGTGGTCTCCATTCCAGAACCTTCCGCCCCATTGCCACTGCCACTTCAACTTTAACTATTATAATGAGCAAATATTATTATTTTCCAGGGGTCTGCTTGATAGAGCAAGAAAGCGAAAGGAACACATCAGCGTTTGTTGCCAAAACGCCAAGACGGAAGTACTATGGGCTGTTTCAAGTAAGTTATTGCATTGACTTTAATATAGTAAGGACTGGGCGAACGAACTTTTCTAATGGTTTAGTGGTGGTAAGAAGTACTGCGCGCCAGTAAAAAATCAGTCACTCGTTGACTTCGTTGGTGCGCGTCGCGTCATTTTTGAGAGCAAACATAAAAAGGTACAACATATACTTAAGCGCGCTATAATGCGTAGAGTTATTTAGGATTTCGAGGGTAATTTTTTAGTACTTAAAAAGTAAGCTTGCGTTTTACCGCCACATCGCCTGTTATTAAGCAATGATGAGGTCAAAGATATATGATATAGTGCGATATGGTGGTGGATATGGCCCAAAAGTCCATCAGTGGACTGTTAACAGGCTGATGATGATGATGATGAGGTCAACGATACGCTTGTCTAAAAGTATGGGACATTTCAGTGAGCACTAATTTTGTTACAGATTGGCAGTGAATACTGCAAGGAAGGGAAGAAAGGTGGCAAATGCGATATCACATGTGAATGTAAGTGTGACAACTTTTTTACTTGAAAACTGCACATTTACTAACGAATCTTGGTTGACGGTATCGCTAGTGTTTAATGGATTAGTTTCCTTAGTCCATTTAGTTAGTTATTCCATTCAACTTAACTCTGATGGCGCATTATTTAGGTAAATTTAAAAGTATAAACAGAATTTCTGAACTCTAGTGTCAGAATTATTAGGTCACCCTAGGCTTCTGGAATTACCGTTTAATTAAACAGATATATAGATAGAGACATTATTCACTGACCATTATTCTCTTAACTTACATATTATAATAATGAATGAAGTATAAACTATAGTAAAATAACACGTAGTTACGAAATCTACGTTATGCCACCAACAAGCCTGATGACAAGTGCCTGTTATTAAGTTACTGGTTTTGATTTGACAACTCAAATTCGATCGATCGAGCCCTTGGTGAAGCGAATATAACGTTGTTCGAGTTTTCAGAATACCGATTTAGCTGTCACATCACATCACATCACATCATCAGCCCGTAAACGTCCACTGCTGAACAAAGGCCTCCCTCGTAGGGGTGTTGCCATAATCCCCACGCTTGGCAGGCGGCTTGGGGGTCGCAGTAGGTTCACCGTGTACTAATAGGACGCTGCTGCCCATCCTCCGGTGGTTCTGGTCGAAGTTTTAGGACATACCCGGGTACCCGGGGATTTAGCTGTCATCCCATACAAAATGCGTCGTGAGTGCTACGAACTCGCGCTCAAACTCGACGGTGAGCTCATTTCAGCTTGCCGTCGAGCCCGCCATCTTGTATTCGACTTTATAGAATACCGATTTCGCCGTCAGTGCGGAATCCGCGCTGTCACTAGAAGCGAGTTTATTACAGAATCGCATTGCTGATTTTATTTTGTAGCATTACTGGATGAAGATATAAAAGACGATGGAAACTGTGCTCTAATGGTGTTCGAGCAGGAAGGATTCAAATATTGGCCCAAATGGGAGGCGCGGTGCAAGGGAGGACTTTTACCAGATATTGAAAAGTAAGTTTTAATTATTAAATTTATATAGCTTATGAAAATACTGATTTATGTAAAATCAAATATAGTTTAAAAAAATATGTTAAAAGTTGACAAAGGGCACGGACCCAGGAGTCCGTGGAGAATAAATAAACAATTATAAAAAATAAAAAAAACTGACTTCAGAATTAGTAAATACGCAATTTCGGTTACTTAGGTGACATAAATTAAAAACCAAACTACTGAAACGATTTTGTTGAAATTTCCGAGGGACCAATCTGAAAGTATATTCTTTCAAATAAAAAAGAATTTTCCATATTATTTTTTGCATTTCATATACAAGTACACATTTAAACGGGATAATTACTCGATAAACATTTTGAACTGGTGGCCGATGGAGCTGAAAGGTTCGAATGGAGACCACGGACCGGTAAACGCAGCGTAGGACGTCCACCCGCAAGATGGACAGACGACTTAAAAGAGACGGCAGGGAAACGCTGTATGCAGGCCGCTTCCAACCGGCCCCTTTAGAAATCTATGGGGGAGACCTATGTAAAGCAGTGGACGTCTTATGGCTGAAATGATGATGAAGATGAATTTTGAGCTACGTAGGCTGGTACATAATTTTTGCCATTATGTCGAAGAAAACGGCTAGGACATTTTATTTATATTACACGGGAATTACTCACGTAAGATTAAGCCGTTTAATTTATTTTAATAAAATGTGTGAAAACCACGTCAGTTTCCACAATAAAACGCCTAGGGTTAATTCTTAAATAACAATTTAGTATTTGATAAAAAAAAAAACTAAATTTTATTTTATTCTAAGGGTGTATGTATTGTAATGTTAACAATCACGACTACAGAAAATAGGTCATAGATACTGTCGAACTCCTAAGCAAAAGTCTTCCAGACAGTGCAATTACCCACCAAATTTGACCAGTCTATTTGGTTGCCCAAATAAGTAATGTACGAAGATAAAATCAACTAATAACTTCAAACAAGTAAATACGTTTAAGTTAACAAAATTGTAGTATAATAAAAGTCACGAACTCTGGTGTCCGTCGAGATGCATTTTAAATAAATAAAACATTAAAAAATTGTGCGTGGAGTCATTCCGCGCGGAAGAAGTAAAACTCTCGCTCTGCCTGTTTCTATTCCCCCTCCGTGGTAGCGTTAAACGTTTAACGCAACCTTGTTGGAAGTTGCATGTTCTGCCATCTATGCAAAATATATTAGTAAACTAATAAACTATGAGAAGGATGTACAAGTTTCAAAATTTCCTCATAGATGGCATCTAAAACTCTCGCTCTGTCTCTTTCCATTCCTTTTGCATGGTAGCATTAAACGTTTAACGCAACATTGTTGCAAGTCGCATAAGAAGTTTCACTTCAAAAAGATAAAATCAACTTATTTATAACGGTGCAGTAGTTGTACAAATCGGTCACAAATAGTAACTGCCCTTGAGCAGTATGTGTAGATTACTAGGTACGTGAGCAAACAATAGACAGTTGAAATTGAAGTCACGTTGATTCTAGCGGGGATTTCTACAAAGCAGGATAATGCATATAATAATCAATTAAACTTTTGGTTCGATCTAATGACTGTGTTTTTCGGTACCTAATTACACTTACTGGTGATTGAATAAGGAAAAAACTTTTTTAAACACTCGATTAAGTAGTTGGTAATCTTCAAACGGCTAAACAGTTTTTTTTTCTGAGCCTTCTGATGAGGGGAGGTTTGTAATGAACAGAAATGTGTCACCGACTCGCACTTGCCCATTATTTATTATTTGTTGTTTTACTTTTGAGTGTGTACTATAATCATGCCAAGTTTGACGCTTGAACGTATTCATCATCATCATCATCAGCCAGAAGACGTCCACTGCTGAACATAGGCCTCCCCCTTTAACCTCCACACTGAACGACAGCCTGCCTTTTGCATCCACTGGATGCCAGCGACTCTCACTATGTCGTCGGTCCATCTAGTGGCTTGAACGTATTACCGTTTTTAAATTAGAGCTAATACAAAAATACGTAAAAAAATACGTTTGTTGTATGGGGACCCCCCTTTCATTTTTTTTTACTTTTTTACTATTTCTTAGTTAATCCGCCATTACATTACTTGCTATTTATTACGGTTCGAAAGATACAGCCTTCTAAGGTTGGATGCGGAGGAGTTTAAGGATGGACAGACGGACAGATAGACAGACAGACGGACATACAATGTAGGCTTAGTAATAGGGTCCCGGTTTTAACCTTATTACTATTATTGAGATAAAGACAATAAGAAGTCTTCCTGCAGATACTTACGAAAATCACTGACCAAATGTTTATTTATCTTGTTATTTTGGTTTATTTTCAGATGTCCCGATTGGCAACATCCACCGGTCCGCTCCTCTGTATCTCCACCCAGGGACAAGCGGATGATCGTTCGAGGAAAAAGGAGCCTGAGAAAAATAAAGCGTTCTAGACAACCTAAAACATAGAAACACACGCGAAGCGTTGGTTGAAGATTATTTAAGCGGCAACTCAATATTTTAGAGGGAATTCTAAAATAGCGATAGAAAATATGTTTAAGTGCTGATGCCTTTTTGGTGTTCTTCTTTGGTTATCCATGTTTTATGATTAAACGCCCGATAAACTAATAGGTATACCTATTCTAAAAGAAGTCGGTTAAAATAATCTGTAATTTTTTAAGCGACGGTTGATCCTTTTGCGAGCTTTTATTTACCCTGTAATGTCTGTTAGTTTGTTAAGGTCAAATCTTGCAAGCTGAATTAGAACCACTTCCTCAACCGATTTTGCTGAACTTTTAGATATCGTTTAAGTGAGACGTGTTCTTGTGATATTAATAAAGATCTCTTTGAACATTTGACACTTTCTTATTTTTTTATTTAATAATAGGCTTGCGTTTGAGCGCCAACTCGCCTGATGTTATGCGATGATGACGGAGTTCCCGTGTGCCTACCGGAGTCTCCATGGTTAGCTTAAAATTACAAAAATGTTGTCATATCAAAATTAAATGTTTTATCTACTAACTCTCAAAGACCGGAACATGATTAAGGACATTTCGTTCGATAGAAAAAAAGTAACACTGCGGCTGTCAAGGCATTTTTGTAAGAAATTTGTTTGTTGCCAGTTGCACCCATATAAACGAAACGTCAGTAATTCGAAATCAGTTAGCAACTGTGATGCGGAGTTCAACGCGTTGTTCTCAATAAGAATGTTCAATCAAGGTTCACTCATAATGACTGGTAACATATTTTCCTTCTCATTTCCGTTCTATTTACTTCTCTTTTCTGTGATCTAGACACGAGATACAACGAACCACGTTTTACCAATCCATTTACAACCCTATCCGTACCCTGGAGGCGTATCATCACTTAAAATCAACATAAAGTAACGCAGAGTCGAGGGAGATTTACTCAATTATTAATATTCGGGTAAAAGCCCCCAAACTTTTGGCGTAAGCCTTTTCAGACTTTGTTCGAATGGCACGTGAGTGTGCATACTTAGTTGAAATGTGTGTTGGGGACAAAGTTGGTCGTTTGGGTCCACTCTTAGTTAATTGATGAGTGATTTATTCCTTGTTTTCGATGTTATGAACCAGATCTTTGCTAGAGTGTATGCGGCGAGCTTGAACTCTGAAGGGTGAGAAATTTGGCGGGCCGAGAAATGTAGACCAACAAAAATACAACAAGTAGACCGCTCAAAGATCTTATACCCTAATTGGACTCGGCACAAAGCTACTTTTTCTTTCTGAAGAGCGATGGTGGCCGAGCGGTAGCATGTGCGCTTTACAATCTAACAAACCGATTAAATTTTCGACCCTGCACCTATGTACCGAATACACCAATTTAGTACCTAAATAAATTATGTGCAGTTTCAATGCCATCACTCAAAAAAACCGGTAAATCCAAGAATCTGAAGAGTTTAAAGGCACATGACATTCACCAAGCATGGGCTAACATGGTGAATTAGAGCCCATCCTCTCTCTGAGAGAAGGCCTGTGTCCCTGCACTGAACAAGATAGGCTGAAATGATGGCTGATGATTTCGCATTGCAAGTTTATAAATCAGCTCAATTATCACTATTTTGGCGATAAAATTGAATGTAACTACCAAATTTCCTACCTTTAGTCCCTCAATACTTCGACCAAAATAAAATTAATGGACAGGTCCAGAACGAGCGCATCTTTGAAGATTACTCAGCAATTTCAATAGTCAATTCATTTTATTTTGTCGAAGCCTCAATAGCGACATTTTTAGACAGACATTGTAAAAGGAAGAGTTGAATTAACTTATGTAAGTACTTAAAGATGATGACGATCTTTCCTCACAGTGTCCAGTCTCAAGTTTAATAAAGGAATACCTCGACTCTAGTATAAATCACAAGGCATTCTATTGGTGTTTGATTTAGAAACGGTCTTTGTGCTCGGGATATTTTTAAAAGGAGTTGAGTGGTTTTTATCTCGATTGATGTTTAGTCGTTATTAATTCCCATAATATTGGTTTTTATTAATTTCCTTTGACAGAACTAACTTACTAAAATATTGCCAATTTTCCACACATTTTTTTCTACTTATCGTATCAAAAATGCTGGTATTTATCGCTTTTGCACCTCAAAACCATCAATAAATGGAAACATCCCAGCCATTTTAGGACTTGAAAGTAGCTTGTTTGAATCAAAAAGGACAATTAATCCAATATGTGCTCTTGATTAATGCTTAATTAGGTATATCCTGAAACTTAATGAACTACAGACCAAATTGTTTTGTTTCCTCTAAAATTTGTATATAAAATTGGATTGGATTTGTCCCTTTTTGTTCCTATGTTCCTCAGTTGTCCCTATTGATAAGTACAATAATCTCCTTTCAGCTTAGTACCATCATTTCATGTACCTAACCTGTATATCGAAGTAGCCCACCAACAATTCATTTATTTTAGCCATTAATCTATCATAATTCTCACCGAACAAACTTCTACTCTTCATGAAAAATATCCAGCAGGATTTGTAAAACTTTATTCCATAAAAATACCGTCTCTTATTCAAATAACGTCCATTTTATCACAAAGAATCGTTATTAAAAAGTAAAAAAAACCTATCGAGCTATCGACATTCATTTTTCTTTGAAGTGAGCTACCTTAGAGGCTATCTCTCCCCCAAGGAATAAAGTACCGGTATTTCAAATTGTAATGCAAAAAAAGCGTGAGAATATTTAAAAAATGCAAATTCATTGTTGCAAACCAGGATAATTTGGGTAATAAAATTGGTTCTCTAGATCTTATTGTCGGATTGTTGCATTCTTTGCGACTGCTTAGAAACTATAGGTTTCTACTTGTCTTGTCTATGGCCTATATTTTTAGTACTTACCGTCGTTAAGGTGGTACTATTCACCTATGGCGGGAAATTAAAATTTTAAACAGTTTTTTGGTCCTAGTAGCCAAGGCCAGGTAGTTATTGTTAAATAACATAGTATTTGCGCAAAATGTTAGCTGTTCTTTACATTATAACGTACAGTAACGCACCACATTACTTACATTTGTGAATAAACCGTTTGAAACAGCAAAAATTAGTTTATTTACAAATGTAAGTAATAATGTGCATTAGAGATAAATAGCTTTACATGATTTTGTAAAGAATAAAAATCAATTTGCGCAAACATCATGGTTGTTTACAATAATTACCCGGCCTAGCTAAAAGGACAAGAAAACTGTTTGAAATTTGAATTTCCCGCCATTTGTGAATCGAACCACCTTAAATAAGACTTGTGCAAAGTTTAACGTGTCTAGTTTAGCGGTTTAGGTTTTGCGTTGTCAGCGAATGAATAAGATAAGAGATGAGCTATTTTTTGCAATTGCGTTTACTTACTCAATTGCGTTAACATTTACTACGATTTGTATGAAATAAGAGCAGCGCCATCTAGCGCTATGTACGTGGAACTGTTCTATCGGTAAGTATGGTTTTTAAATAAAACGTATGTAACTACCTATGTATGCAGTAGTTGCTTACGGTATCCAGCGGTCTTTCAGTTACTGGGCTTGAGAATTTATTAATTTGATGACTGGATCCCAAGCAGATGGTACTTGCCAACCTAAAAAAAATCGATGTATTTTTTTAATTTCGTAGTTTGCGTAGCATCCTTTGTTTAATATTATACTCGTTTTCGTTGCTGAAAACCTAAGAAATATCTTAGTTAATTTCTTATTTCTCGCAAATGTTAACGTTTTCGCAATCGACATTGTAAGGGAAGTAGGAAAAACGCACGTTTTAATTTTGATCGCTAATTGTCTACATTCTCAATTAGCTGTTATTAACTTCAAACACACGGTCGGAAAAGCAGAAAACTTCGAAATATAATAACGATATTATTTTTTACACATTTTTTAAAAGAGTTCTCTAAAATGTCTTGCATTTTCTAGATTTATATTATTTGCTATTTTAACTAGGCAAACTTTTAAACATCATACATTTACAAAAGTATGTATGAACTTAGTAGTAACAAGGATAATTAATTACTGTTTTTTGTTTGTCATCTTAGTACCTATAAAATAAGAATATATAGTAGAGATTGTATGTCTTTTTTTTACGCGTCGAATGTGTTACGCACTGCATGTCGGCGTAAGCGAAAAGTGCTCCGACGTGCGTATTGTGTGTAAGAAGATTTATACACAATACCAATGGTATATAATATTATACTTTAAAACATATTTTAAACATTTTTTTTTATTATCTGAATTGTAGGTGAAATTCCCTATTTTAGCCATAAAAAAACTCCTTCGCCCACATTTGACGGGTTAAGGCTTTATATTACTTGAAGACCATTGTTGCGAATAAGATGAGCGGTGCACGAGAGAAAAAAATCTACCAATAATATCGCTTCATTTCGTCTCGCTTCGCCTCCTATTGGTGGATTTTTATACGATATTGCTAAGCTTGACAGCCAGCGCTAGAGATGTTGGAGGTACATCTCTAGCGCTGGTTGTCAAACTTTGCCAGCTTTGGAGGTCTTAAAATCTAGTAACTTTCAAATAAAGTCTAATCAGAACTTAAGTTTTTATTTGAAGCAATACTAGCAAGAAATCACAATTTTTCTAGATTTTTAAGCCCACTGTAACCGTAAAAATCTAAAACAGTACTTACCTTTTATAAGTTGGCATGTCAAAAATTGGATTCTAGGAGCGTTTTAAAGGGGGCGTCTAAAATTACGTCTCCAGCTGGACTAGCACGGGCAGTGGACAAATTTATTCTCAGGGATAAATTGTCTTTCCACCATTTTTATCACGCAAGAAATAGACAGATATGTCCATTTGTCCATATTCTAGCTTTGTCGCAATCATAAGGCAGAAAGCATGCCTATTTTTAGCTGTTTGCCCTGAGTTCCCCCACCACCCTATGATAATAATTACAGAAACATAGACACATAGAAATGCCGATTTGTCGCAACCTCTTATCTCACCTGAGAACTCTCTTCTCCATGCATTACAAAGCGGATTTAAAAACATCCAACTTATCATAAAACAAATATACAAAAATACATAGAATCACGGACTTTTCCAGAATCTGAGATTTAAAGAAATACATGTTTAATTACGGTTCCTCATCCTGAACGCAAGTGTGTCCCTAATACTTTACAAAGCGGCCCCCAAATTGCGTAGCATTCACGAATCGAATCAATTTTGACTCCACACTCGTTAATTAAAACACAGTTAGGTACAGGGGGAATTTGAAATGGAGCTACTAATCTCTTACCTCGTAACGGGTAGAGACAGTTTCTTAGCGACATCTATGGTACATTCAAATTTCAAACAGTTTTTTGTTCTTGTAGCTAGGTTGGGTACTTATTGAATTATTGTAAAAGATCACGGTGTTTGCCGTTAGATTTACCTACCGATCAATAAACAAAAATTCAAGAAACAAAAATTCTTTAGCGATATTTTTGGAAATTTTGTGTTATTGACCATTTACCTAGAATAATTATCCGGCCTAGCTAGAAAGACAAAAACACTGGAAATTTGAATTTCCCGCCTTAAGTGAAACGCCTGGTGCGTTTCTTCAGAAGGCCTAGCACGGGCCGTGGACAAATTGTCTTTCGACCGTTTTTATCCGCGCGTAGACGTAACAATACTAGAATAATAATTATGGATACGTTTGTCTTTTTCTTACAGGATAAAAACGGTGGAAAAATAATTTGCCCACGGCCAACAAGCTACACTCCCGATATTAGCTATCTCATTCGCACATTGATAAATTAGGTAATTTTTTTTCTTGAATTTTTTAAAAATGGATGCACGATAGCATGTGCCTTTTTTGAGGTGTTTACTATAAGCACTATAAACTAAATTGTGTAATAAGTCTTTAGAAAAGTTTTATATATTCAGGGTGAAAACTTTCTTATTTGTGCTAACGGCTTCTTAAACATAAGTATTACAAAGTATTAAGCTAAGAGGGCTATTATTCTGCCTCTGTACCCTCCGCCTAACTAATTATTAAACAATAAATTAACCATAGCTACTAAGTACTGTGGAGAATTTATCCATTTGCCCGCTAAAGGGTTTCGGGAAGCCTGACAAAGAGACCTTCTTAATTGTGCCTAAATTGGCATATTTATTTAAATTTTTGGACCTAATGATTATTATTGCAGGGACCTGCAACAGAAACAAATCAAATCAAAATCAAAACACATATATCTATTAAGAACAACAAAAATTGAAAGTGTTAGTACGTTATCACGGCTTAAAAAGAATGTTAGTATTATACGGTGGTAGGAGATAGCGTAAGTGTAGTCTATAGGCACTGGTGAGCATCTTAATCCGTTATTCAGAACTGAAATAATCTCTTACTTGATTATCGTTTGCACCATAGGTTTGCACCATGTGGAAATGTCAGTGGTTTTTTGTTTATAATATCCTACTAATATTATAAACGCGAAAGTTTGTATGTATAGATGTATGGATGTTTGTTCCTCTTTCACGCTGCAACGGACCAACGGATCGGCCTGATTTTTTGAATGAGTATAGTTCAAGAGCCAGAGAGTGACATAGGCTACTTATCATCATCATCATTTTTCATCACTACGCGGGTGCGCGGGGCGCAGCTAGTTCTAATATAAACTTTCTGCATTCGCCTCTTTTCAGTGAAAAAAAACGAAAATTATTATGCGCACATACCAGATAATCACAGCTGACTAAAATTGACCAGCAATTACTAAAGCAATGTCGTGGCCTTAAAGTCAAAATTTTGAAGAAGAGGTTTCTTTAAATTAGATATTATAACTTAAAATACTATCTTACCTTAACTTACATAAAAAAATATTTACAACTTGCTTTTAAATTAACGTAAATCCTAAATTCTTCACTAAATTCACCTTATAATTTAGGATATAAGGTCCAAAATTTTCTCCATTAGTTTTGTATGAGTTTGTTTAAGCTAAAATGCATGACTTGGACGATGTATTTTTTTTTTAAACATAATAGGCTTGCCTACTCACCTGATGTTAAGCAATAATGTGTTCTGGAGCACGCTTGCTTAGAAGTAACCTATTCTCTAAATGTATGTATTTTACTTATTAAAGAAAAAATATTCACTCGTAGGTTTACTAATTTTAGATAGCATGCTTCAACCCTTTATACACTCGAAGCTTTTCATGAAACCTTTCAGCGCCTTGTATACCTAACTGCCTAAGGTGAAAATCAAGCATCACGTAAGTTTCACCTATATTCTTATTGCAATAGAGCTGATAATAGATCAAGTTCTTAGCATCTTTTGTTCTAAGATTGGAAACGTGTCTTGAGAATTGGAGATCCAAATTCTCGTGATCTCCCTTTGCCCATTCCCTCAAACATAAAAAGTACACTTTTAGAAGAATTTGGTATCTCGACTGGGGTCTTACTTGATTGGTCAACGATAACTTTTCGTTTGTACTTAAGCAAATACTAGTAGTTAACTTTTATGGAACTGTTACATACATTTAGTTTAATAAAGTTATGTTTGCAGCTCTGTCTGGTTTTATTCGGGTATTCAGTTTCCAAACCGTTTGACTTAAGAAAAGCTTTGAGTAAAATTTTGCGGAAAGTAGAATGGTATTTCGAAACCATACATTATACTCATACTCATACTCATACTCATTTATTCATACGATCAGTATATGTCAGATGTAAAAATTATAAATAAAATGTCAATACAAAGTAGGTACTCAATAGTAGGTAAAAACTAATAATAATTAAATATATTTAGGAGCTTACTTTTAGTGCCATAAATTCCCTATCAATGTCGTAGAACGCTTGACTGACAAGCCAGCGTGCTAACCTTGCTTTGAAAATAGACAAGTTGGACGCCTCAACTACATCCTCATATATATATGTCAAGATATGTTCATCCGAGTATTTGCGTCCAGGATGTCTAGTACTTTAATAACCCTTCTTATGACGTAGTAGGCTAAATAAAAGCGCCATCTGTGGAATCTCTACTAACTACGACACAATGTTCACTTACTTGTTTCTTTTCCGTTATAAAAACACAACTAATTAAAAAGCCGTGGTAGCTTATTTGGGAGACCGCTAGACTTGAAAGCGTGAGGACGCGGGTTCAATCCCCGGGCCCGTATCATTGAGTTTATACGTACGGATTTTCATACCACTGGCTTTTCGGTGAAGGAAACATCGTGAGGAACCCTGCAGACATACGGAGAAGAAATTCAATGGCCAACCCACCAAAACACCCACCAAACCACCAAATGGAATCCACTAACCCGCAACTGGGCCAGCGTGGTGGATATGGCTCAATCACCCTTTCGGGGGTAGGATAAAAGTCCAGCAGTGGACTGTTAAAAAGCTGATTATGATGACACAATACAATTTACATTCTTACAAAGCGTTACGTCTTTGTTAGATTCATATCTGGATTGCAAACATAAAAATTTGACAGAAAAGACGTGAATGAGGACTTCGTCGTCGCAACAAACTCAAAAACAAATCAACGTAGTCAGCGTGCAACTGGGCTCACTCACACTGGTGCGCTATTTGCTTGACTGTGCCACTGCGTCGATACTATTGACAAAGTTCCATTGGGCCGGCCCTCATAATATACGTCAATGGTAAAGAAGTTTAAGAAATCACTTGCTGAAGTCGTTGGACAATGGACACTGTGTTCTGCAATTTTTGTGAGTAGATTCCTTGAAAAATTGAATTTTGTATGCTTTTGGCTTGAAATGGCTTGACTTTTAGTATTCTTCTTGATTTTGACTGGATTCGTTTTTAGAGTTTTCAGTGCTAATGCTAATTAAGCTACTTTTGCTGACCACTTGGCTCCTCTTCTTTTGGACTAAGATCTCTTAGCCTAATTTAATCCCCATTGAACTCCATAACGGATTTAGACAAAATTTGGCACGAAGATTGCTTATGAAGATTGCTTTGCTGGCATAACAAATTGTTACAATACTACAGGGCCAGATTCTACTAAAGAAATTGTTTTTAAATTGTTATTGTTTTAATTTTATTTTTTTAATAATTGCCTTAAAATTTACAGTTTTAATTTTTTTTATACTAGAATAATACCACCACCTAATATTATAACTAAGTATTAAAAAATGAAAACGGTCAATTTAGAGGCAATTATTTACAAAATAAAATTGAAACAATTTATTTAGTAGAATCGGGGGCCAAAAGCAGGCAATAATTTTTATTTATGGAAAAACGTGAAAATGTGATTCGAGGCATAGCTGAGGCCAGCATGCGTGAGTCTATAAAAGTTCAGTTGTCACTGCTTTTACAAACTACGTATTTTTTTTGTAAAATTGAGAACATTAGGATATAAAAATATATCTGTGACACCACTCCACCGCAGCATACCGTTATTAAAGGTAGTCTGGAAGATGCGGTTCACTGCGATAAGACCGTATTTGTGCTCATAATATTTAATGTATTCTTTTTGTAATATATTTTTTATGGTGTCAATTAAGAGTTATTTAATTTTATTACCTTACCTACTATAACAAATTCATTTATTTTTGTAAAGATTCAGAAATTAGATAATAAAAATGCATCTAAACATGGCCTTATAATTTTTATTTTTAGGTTTATATTCGTTATTGTGGCTTTCTTATAAAAGTTAGACATTTATGCTATCGGGAAATTATTCATAGAACCACTTAAAAACTACGTTTTTGTCAAACCGTTAGGACAGTGTACGCCGATAAAGAAGCCAATCATTTTCTTCATTTTTTCTTCGTGTTTTCTTATTTTTTTTCTTTCTTTTTTTTCTAAAATTTTTCTAATACGTTTATTTAGTATCAAAAATTTACTTATATCATTATAAAACATAGCCTATGGCACTCAAAAATAGTTCAGCCTTTCAATTAATCAAATAATTTTTAATTAAAATCAGATCAGCAGTTTCGAAGTTTATTAAGAACAAACAAGCTTCACCTCTTTATAATATAAATTTATAATAATAACTAGCGGTCCGCCCCTGCTTCGCACGGGTATAGATTATAGCCTATGTCACCCGGAGATAGTGTAGCTTCCCGTCAGTGAAAGAATTTTTCAAATCGGTTCAGTAGTTTCGGAGCCTATTCAATGCAAACAAACAATCAAATCTTTCCTCTTTATAATATTAGTATAGATAAACAAGTTGGTAAGTCTGGCTAGTGCTAGGGTGCCCGTGGCAGTTAGCTTCATGATGGATCTGAAAACAAACATAGTATAAATCAAATAATATGAAACAAAACAAAAATAATCTAATTATTACATTACATTTTACAAAATGAGAAAATCCCTCGGCAAAACCTTATTTTGCTGAAACTTTTTAAACCATTTATAATCGATGAATTAAATTTTCAGATAACACAACACGAGAAGCGGTTCAGCAGTTTGCAAAAAAAAGTAATAGACATACAAGAAGGCAACTGGCTAATGCGATGCTTGACCGAAGTGCTGGCGTGTTTTTGGCTCAACGCATAAGCATTGCCATCCACCGTGGTAATACCGCCAGTATGCTGGGTACAATGATACTGGGCTTGAGCATTTGGATTGTATTTAGACCTTCAAAGGTCTATGGGCTATTTAACTGTTAACGTAGTGTTAGTATTTTGTTTTTGATTAATAAAGGCACTTACATTATATACCAAAGAAGACAACCAAGATAAAAATTGGCATGCAAGGACGCAAATTACATGCCAGCATAACATGCAAATGTATCCACAGTGTACCAGTTACTTCCACATGCCGTTATCTAGCATGCACGCTACTGTTTTACAGGCATGTGTATTCCCGGCTTAACGCTAACAGAAAGTGACTCTTGTCTAACCCCCAGTAGTGGTGGACTAAAGAACGCTGATTTTGATAATACATCAGCAGCCATTAAAAATCCACTGCTGGACAAAGCGAGGCTCTTTAAGAGGGGTGTTGCCATAATCCCCACGCTTGGCAGGCGGCTTGGGGATCGCAGTACGTTCACCGTGTACTAATAGGACGCTGCTGCCCATCTTCCGGTGGTTCTGGTCGCAGTTTTAGGACATACCCGGGTCCGGGATTTTGATAATGATGACAGTTATTTACGGGTGTATTAAGAGCAATATTACCTGAAAACGTAGCAGTACAATTATACAAATACTTTGCCTTTCCAGACATTGGCATCGTATAAAAATACACCCTATGTCCTGTATCAATAGTAATATTTCGTTTGAAGAGTGGTTCGCTTTCACATTCTTTGCTAAACGTCAGGATTCCTGTAAATATTTCGAATATTAGGTTCTAATCATAGGTAATATTTTAATATTATCAATAATTACTTTTATTACTATAACTTCTACAAGATGACTGCTTTATGAAAAAATCCAAGCAATTACACTGTATCATTATTGGGGTTCATTAGGATCAAATGTGATAAGATGATACACATCACCAGCCATTAAATGTCCACTGCTGAACAAGGCCTCCCTCATAGAGCGGGGTGTTGCCATAATCCCCACGCTTGGCAGGCGGCTTGGAGATCGCAGTACGTTCACCGTGTACTAACAGGACGCTGCTGCCCATCCTCCGGTGGTTCTGGTCGCAGTTTTAGGACATACCCGGGTCTGAACATGACAATGGTCATAATAATATGGACTTGGCGTTTGCGTATACCCGTCAGTTACAGAAATCGACATATCCGATCTAGATACAATACATATACTATAGAGTCACAATCTCTAATTGAAAACAGTCAAAAAACGTCCGCCGTGTACATAGCTAGACATCAATTATATAGTTCACAAATCGCGGTTGCCTTGACTACTAACCAAAAAGTCTGCTCAATGCGTTACCGTGCGCCGAGTTTTGGTTCGGACATTTTTTTGGCACGATTGTGACTCTATAGATATTATATATTATCTCGATGCATATCCGATTTTTTTTTACAATTATAATATTTTTGAATATAATGGCTATTGCAAAATCATAATACAGTAATATACCATGGCATGTGTTTAAAACGAATGAAAAGTAAACCTGGAAAAGTTTATTAAGTTTAACTGGAATTGATAACTCCAAAAACAACAGGAAACTCCGAAAAGGAGGTAAAATGTTGTTACTGTCTCTGTCGGACTGCTGTTTTTCTGTAAAGTTTCTTTCGCTTATTCGTGACATTTATTTTCGGACGCTATCTAAACATAAAAGTGTATCTATATATAAAAGTGAAATTCATCTACTCATTCACCCATTAAACACGAAATCTCGAAAACCACTTGACCTACGAAGCTGTTATTTGGCAGGTAGATTCCTTATGAAGTGTAGAGGTCCGCTAAGAAAGGATTTTACGAAAGGGCCGAATTAAGGATGACAATAGGGGGTTGTATGAAATTTATATGAAAGTCTACGCGTACGAAGTCGCGGGCAACAGCTAGTATCCATATATAGGTACTTACTTCATTATTCAAACCGCTTCGGCCATATTCGAAACCAAGTTTCGAAACTAGTTTCGGAAAAAGAAAAATGAAACTAGCCGTATTTCGCTATTAGGAAACATACTTTTTTCCAGTATTAAAATTTGCAATTGGCACATTATGCTTATTGCATTAAATCTTTTCCTTTGTAAAATGAGTAACTAAATCTGTTTAATGAAATAATAAATAGATATTGCGGGTAATTTTTGGACTTGTACTATTGTTATTTACGTTTATTCTATAATTATCTAGGTTCAACGCATCTCTTTGCACAAAAATTTCATACAGAGTTCATTGCTCCAAAGATATAATAAGTAATGTACATCTTGTGTCTCGATGGTAATGTGACAAAATATATCGTATCTTAAATAATAAAACCAGCCAAGTGCGAGTCGGGCTCGCGCACCGAGGCTTCCGTACCACCACAAAATACAAGGCTGTCCAAGTAACCGAATTACCAGTTAATATATACAGTATTTATGACTAGTTCGGAGCCAATGGGTTCATATAATATTATTTTGTAAATTTTTATAATGCCCAATAAAATAATTTGTATTTGTATTTTTTTTATATAACGCTTTCCAATCGTCGGTGTAATTTGCTACGCAGTTTTCTACAGGCGCTCAAGTATAATAACTTGGTAATGAACAAAATTTGTCACCGACTCGCACTTGGCCATTATTTATTATTTTTTGTTATACTTTAGAGTGTGTACTACAATCGTGCCAAGTTTAACGCTTTTGCGTATTATCGTTTTTACATTAGAGCTGATACAAAAATACGTTTAAAAATACGTTTGTTACTACTTTTTGACTTTTTTATTTGTTAGTTAATACGCCGTAACGTTACATATTCTGTGAAAATTTCAACTGTTTATCTATTACGGTTCGAAAGATATAGCCGTTAACAGGTAGGACAGACAGACGGACGGACAGACAGACAGACATACATCGTAGGCTTAGTAATAGGGTCCCGTTTTTACCCTTTGGGTACGGAACCCTAAAAAGGATCTCGTAAAAAAGAAAGAAGTAAGACTTAGTCATCAGCAGTTAAAAGGCGGATGGAGAGAGCGAAGCACATTACAACACGCCTCGACCATTTTTATCTGTGTAAATGTGAAAAAAAAAAATTATACGTAAAAGAAAAAAAGTTAAAAGAAGATTAAAAGTTATGGATGAATATATTTGTTTTTTTCTTGCGTGACAAATGGAGTAGACTAAATTTATCGCGTTGCGCGTGCTGAGCCCGCTGTAAGTGCATCGGATCTGCATGATCTAATTCCTCCTTGCCTCTTTTTCTATCGGACTGCCAGAGCGGGTATGAAAAATCGTCACCGTTTTAATGTTCATAGCCGTACGAAACGCATTAATTTCACATTTATTGTGCGAACTGCTAGTCTGTGGAATGTGCTGCCTGACAGGGTGTTCCCTGATTGTTATAATCTAGGTGTCTTCAAATCACGAGCGAATCGGTTTCATCTGCCGTCAAAAGCGCAATAAGAATAATTCCTTACCATTGTGTATTTTAATGTGAAATGGTACATATCGATCACTGGACAGAATTCCGGGAGTGGATTTTTTTGATATATCATCCAATGACGGCCGTTGATAAAAGTATGTTACTGTATTGTTCTCGAATCCAATATCTGCAAAATTAAATCTCTTTCTATTATTTTGTAACTGAATTGAGTAGATAGTTGATTGAATCAGACGTTACTTAGCGGAAGTTCACGAGTGAATCGGTTTCTTCTAGGCAAGCGTGCTCCATCGTAGACCGCATCGTCGCTTTACATCAAGCGAGTTAGCGGTCAAAGGCAAGCCTATTATTAAATTACACTATCCCCGGGTAACATAGGCTATAATTATTAAATAAAAAAAATAATAGGAATCACTGTTTTAAAATAGGAATTCTTACTAAAACTCCAATAATGTAACCCAACGTGTAAAAAAATAAGATTTACAATTTTAACTTTGCGTGTTTGACAGTTATAAGACAGGACAACGTCTGTCAGGTCAGCTAGTCTATACAATATTATAAAGAGGAAAGATTTGTATGTATGTTTCTAACGAATTTGTTAGAAAAGAACTGGACCGATTTTAAAAATTCTTTCACCATTTGAATGCTACATTATCACTGATTAATATAGGCTATTTGAATAGGCTATATAACTATACCCGTGCGGAGCCGGGGTGAACCGCTAATTTATAATAAAAATTAAGGATTACTTACTGAAACTATAATCATGATCCAGATTGCTTAACCAAAAATTTATGTACACGGTGCCAAGAGCTCGAACTGCAACACGCCACTCGATTTGTGTCCCGTCGTAGGTCATTGCGGGCAACCATCCGTCCTTTAACGACATTATAGCCTTGTACGCGCAGCCTACAAAACAAAAACGCAGTTAAAATCTGGTTTAGGTTAGGTTAGGTTGTTCCATACTGGACCAACGCTGGCCAGGGCTTGCGGACGAAAGCGAAAGCGCACCCGTAGCCCTGACGTACGGCGATCCGAGGGAACAGCCCAGGTTTTTAGTGGGTAAGCCGTCCTTCTGATTCTGAGATTCCCACATAACCACCGCGCCCCCCAGGGCCGGTGGTATCTATTAAAGATTTCCCTGGGTAAAAAAAAAAGGTTGTTCCGGAGTATAATACAAAGAAAAACAAATTATGATAACGATTATGATATTATGTCGAGATGGGGTTCACATTAGAATAAAACCGACCAAGTGCGAGTCGGGCTCGCACACTGAGGGTTCCGTACCACCACATAACTTGTTAGCTACAGTGCCCTAAGTCCCAGAACGGAAATGTGTAGGAACTAAATTTGGCAGTTATCGGCGGTATAGATTGCTTCACTCTAATACGAAAAAAGTTTTCGAATACCTTTTAGCCCACCAATGTATGGAACAAGACTAAAACGAAAAAAGTTTTCGTAAACTATCAAATCTGGGACTAAGGGCACTGAAGTACAAAAAATATTGCAAAAAGACAACATGCCATCAACGCCCAGGCGGTCACCCATCCAAGTACCGGCCGCGCCTGACGTTACTAAACTTCGGTGATCGTACGAGAATCGATGGTGAACAGAAAATTGACACTGACTCGCACTTGGCCTATGTTTATAATCAGTTGTTTTACTTTAGAGTGTGTACTATATGCCAAATTTGACGCTTGTACGTATTACCGTTTTTACACTAGATCAAATTGGTCCATTCAAATTGGCAATTTCCGAAACAATGAATGACTGAACATACCAAGAAGTGCCTGTGAACATGTTTTAATTTATAACAATAAAACAATTACTACCTGTTTTATTAACCATAAATATATCCAGATCATCTTGTTCAGGTTCCGCGTTCATTGTCCAATAAAAGTCTTTATTAGGTTTTATAAAGCTTGGTATTGTTAAATTACACAAAGTGTAAATTATTTTTTTTGTGTTTTTTTTTGTCTCTTGGCTATCATTTCTTTGCTTGACTTGGCTTTCTTTCGGTTGACTCTGAGATGCTTGTATTAATTCACTTGTATTTTTATTTATTTTTATAAGATGGTTTGTTATGTTTTCCAGCACAAGCAGCCTATTGTTTATAGTGACTTCATGTACAGTTTTTTCTTTGCTGTTCAAGTCTATTTTATCAGATAGCTTAGTATTTGAGACAAGTAATATCTTTATAGTATCCGCTAAATTTGTAATTTTTTCGTTGATGTTACTTTCCAACATTTGAAATTTAGTGTTGATGCTGTTCTGCAACTCAGTTTCCATCCCAGATAGTCTGCTGTTAATTGCTGCAATTGATTTTAGAATGTCATCATTATTTTTAGAAGCCATGTGTGTATTGTCAGGAATTTGCTTTATATTTGTGATTGTAAATATTTTATCAACTGATTCTTTGATTTCGAACTCTATCCTGTTTATCTGTTCCAATTTTTGGATTAAATTATCTTTTAAGTCGAACAGCTTGTCGTCTATACACTCTTCTATATTTTCACTTATATTATTATTGTTATTATAAATGCATTTAAAAAAACTGTTCCTGGGCATTTCTTTATTGCAGATCACTTGAGATGAGCAAAATTGAAAATATAACAGACATAGAAACGTCCGATACAGATAACATTTAACGATAATTTTTGTCATTTTCACACACGCGACTTTGCAGTAAAGTATAATTATTACTGATCGTTGAATAATGAACTCTTGCGATGTAATGTTATAGAGCCAAAGAGTATTTCGGTACTGATTAGATAACGTACGGGAATGTTGCCATGTTCGTCCATCTTGAAGGTAAGGAATATCAATGTAATATATATTTATATATTATGTTTAATTTTAATTTTATTTATACTGTTTGATATTTGTTTTATTGTGTTTGTGACAAACGTTGTCTGGCTATATATTTTGAAATATATTTAGATAAATAATACGAAAACAACTTGAAAAAACACAAATAAACTAGTACTAAAATATAAAACTAACCAATCTAATAAACCGCTGCCAGCCGTCATCGTACCCAAAATGCTGGCTGCATTGCCACGTTGAATTGCAATGCTAATACGTTGTGTAAGATATCAGCTGGCATTTTGGTCACGAGATGCTTCGACCAGAAGACAACATTCATGGAACTGAACTGTATATCTGTTTTATTTGTGAAAACTTTTAAGGCTTGTTTATTCTTACTTTACTTGCTATGTTTTATGTTGTTAAAGCTGTTTGTTTTCCGTAAATAAAAAAATGAATAAATAAACAAATAAATATGACACACTAGTTTTTATCCGCGGCTTTGCTCGCTGGTTGGTTTGACCCCTCAATAGCTTAAAACAATAGATTTTGTCAGAAGAGTATCAATATTCTAAAGTGAAATATGTTTGTGTATATAAATTGCCAAAACTGAAAATGTCTAGACAACAATATATGAAAAAACTTAGAGTGGCAAATACTTTAGATGGCTGTTATATGTAGGCTGCAAAATAGCATTAAAGTAAGTATGTAAAATTAATCTTATGAACTTATGGGTAGATAAAAATACAATTATCACAATGCAACAAATAATAATAATATAGTATAATCTAAATTTAATCTAATTTGATTATTACATAATTGTAATAATTAAATTAGATTACGTATGTACGCAGCGTAGGACGTCCACCCACTAGATGGACAGACGACCTAAAAGAGACCGCAGGGAAACGCTGGATGCAGGCCGCTTCCAACCGGTCCTTTTGGAGATCGATGGGGAAGCCAGCAGCGGACGTCCTATGGTTGAAATGATGTTGATGCTGATGAAGTTTGTGACCCTCGCATAGCTCGCACACCGCTTGTGTTCCAGAAAACAACGCCGCGACCTCGACGGCTTTTTTTCTCGTTTTTTTTTTCTGCACGAATTCAAGGGAAAATAATACTGGCTTTATCATACACTAACGCTTTTACCCATGGCTACGTCTACGTAGTTTGATATAAAATCAAAAGGTCAAAATCAAATCAAAGGTTTTGTCAGTAGAATATCACAATTTTAGATGAGGGATGTTTGTGTATACAAATTGCCAAAATATGTATGTCTAGACGACAAATGAAATATTGACCAACAGCGTGTCAAGACACGCATATGATCGGGATTAATTTAGTAAGTATTCACACTAGATAGTTACCTAGATCTAGCTGGTAGAATAAGACTTTGCAATTGACATGGTATCATCGCGACATAACATACACTTTTTTTACCAAAGGGAAAAGCACTTGAGAAACATTCCTCGTAAAGATCGTTTTACACAATGATCCAAGACCTTTGAACTAAAACGTCTCAAAGTTATTAAAAAAGTTGTGATCAAAATAATATAAAAACATTTTTTTGAAAAAAAAAAAAAAAAATATACTTATCAGCATGACAAATTTCTGTTCTGCGTAATAGCAATAGCTAATAATATACCTAATATCAAAGTGATGTTATGCCACAAAAATATAGAAGTTGAATTGATAACCTCGTTCCTGATAAGTATGTTAGGTAAGTAGGCGTTAGTTAAAAATTTTATATAAAGTTTAGTTTATATTTTAAGTTAATAAGTTAAACATGTTAAATTAAATATAAGTACTAGATCTATAACACGCTTTTATTAGGTTCATTTGTAACTATCTAACTGATATGTAATGTAGACTAAATAATTGACATATAATCAAGAGTAAGTACTAGGAAAATATAAAATAAAAATAATAGCTTGTATAGGTAGTAATAAACATCTAATTAAGGTATAAAATACGACTAAACCAAAATATGATTCTTACAATATTCTAACATAGACAGAATTTAGTTTTTTTTTAACATTAAAAAAAAAAAAAAAAACTAACATTTGTACGTTGTAACAGGCAAGGACATCCTATACAAGGATCCTATAAAGAAGGAGATACCTCTCCATTCTTACGACCATGTATGCTACTTTATATGTAGGTATGTGTACCTACCATGTTTTGAGAAATAAATATTTTATTTATGTTACACGGGAATTACTCACGTAAGATTAAGCCGGTTACTCCGACTATAGTTTCAACCGCATTTTCAAGGTGAATGCGCGCGCGCGGCTGCGTCTTGCTTTGCACTGAAAAATTGTAAATAAAATGTGTGAAAACCACGTCAGTTTCAATGAGAAATAAATAATTTGAATTTACCTAAGTAACTAAATAATGGAAACAAATCGTAGAAGTCCATTTAATACTACTTCTAACTGTCGTATTGATTTTACTTTGCATTTTTTATATAATATTTCTGCTTACTTATATATAACTCGGATGACAGTACAATAACTAAGTATTGTGTAGTAGTACTGATAGAAGATTTACATCGGTATAGGATGTATGAATCCTTACTAATATTATAAAAGCGAATGTAACTCTGTCTCTCTGTCTGGATGTTTGTTCGCTTTTCACAACTAAACCGCTAAGCCGATCTTAACGAATTTTGGCAGGATGATAGTGTACATCATATGGACGAACATACTAACACACACATACTACATACACACACTTACTTACCACATACACACACACACTCTTACTACATACATATTCTCCCAGAAAATGCGGGAAAATTGGAAAATCGCGGGTAGCACCGCGGGATTCAGCTGGTAGACAATAAAACGACCATTGCAGTTAACTCAAGTAGACTGATTTATTATACTTGACATGTAGGTATGTGACAATTTGACAACTACCTTATTCATACAATACACTTCCCTCAATTAATATTTAAACTGGCTAACGTGTCGAGATTGGAGACACGCATATGATAGGGTTCCGTTTTTCGTAGCCACAAAGTCATATAATATTGTGGTTACAATCATCGTAGCTCAGAAACTGTCACTGAAAAATTCAAAAGAACGAAGCTCTGTGGACTTAGCTAAATTTCAGAGGTGCATCATACCAACATAACCATAACATAACATAAATACTTTTTGGTGGTTTAGTCGAAAAGAAAACTACTTGAAAAATATTCTTTGCTTAGGACAATTTTACGAAAAGGTCCTTCGAGCTAGCCTTGAATTTATTACATTTAAATTGCTGTATCTCAAAAACTTATAATATGATCAGAAAATGTTTGAAATAATTTTGAATGAAGGTTTTTAATATGAACTATCAGCATGACAAGTTACAAGTTTCTATGTCTAATAATGTAGAAATGCAGGGGAACCAACTTTTTGTCACTTTGGTGGGCCATGTTTCTCAAAATATACAATTGATAAAAAAGTGACGTAGAAAACCTTTCTTTTATTTTAAAAGACCTATTCAACTCACACGAGGGTGTGCGGCGAAAAAATATTTCATCCCTATTTCACATGTACCAGAGCCAACAACACAACACAAAGTTATATTCTTTTTATACTTTTAAAAGTCTGTCTGTCTGTCTGTTTGTATGTCTGTATGGCCGCTAACTCCTCCTTAACCACGCATTAGATTTTGATGCGGTTTTCACCATTAGTTAGATACATTTTCAAGGAAGGTTTATATATATAACTAGCGACCTGCCCCGGCGTCGCACGTAAATTACACCCGTGCGAAGCCGGGCGGGCGGGTCGCTAGTGTTGATATATTATATACTTAAACTGTAAATGTGCAAAGTTTCAAGCACTTGCTTTAATAACTATATAAGTTAAAAAAATCTGAAACATTAGGACGGACGGACAGACAGACGCACGGATGGACGAACAGGACGAATTTATAAGGGTTCCTTGTCGGGGAACCCTAAAAAGGCTACCTCTAAAAAGTATCATCTATTTTCATTTCATATAAATATAGCAACATTCAAAACATAAAACTTCCAACAAGCTAAGTAGGTATTAAAAGAGATCGCCAGTGACATGATGACGAGAAATATTCTAAAGTATTCACACCAATCAAAAGTTTGGAAACTCGTTTTTGGCAAAATTTATCTAAAAGACAGAGGTCTCCAAAGTTTAGCATAACTTGTCTCTCGAAAACTCTGTCAAAGTAAATTAGACTCGTTATGTTGATCGTTCGCCCTCTTTGTCTTTCATTATTGTTTTACTTTAAATACGACTCTATAATAGGTATTATTGTTAGGTGTTTTCGATGTGACAGTTTGAGTAATTTTGATAAAGTTTGGTTTATTTTTTATTGACGCACCTAAATCTTAATCTGTATTGTAGCTTAGCATCTAGAGCCTAGTAATTTACTCATCGTATAATATTTTTAACCGACTTCCAAAAAGAGGCGATTATCAATTCGTCTGTATTTTTTTAAATGTATGTTTGTTACGCGATTACTCCGCCAATTTAGAATTGTTTTTGTGGTCCTATAATTTTTTTATCGACATTGATCAGCGCTTTTTGAAAAATCTGCAAAAACATGACGATAAGCAACGAATTCAATGTACATTGTACAGTGCCACCAACTTAGCTGTTAAAGTGGGCAAAATTGGAACTACAGTTATTTCTTGGTGAATTTCATACTTTGTTCTCCACAGCGACGCTGTCAACTGAACAGCAAACATAGAGGAACTGTTCCTACAGCAGAACTTCAAAAAAACAAAGTGTCTCCATGGCGACCGGGCTCTGTTGTTTTTCGTTAAATTTTTCAAGACCATGGATACAAAGTATTTTAGTCGTAATATTAAACAATATTTTCTACTTTTTAGTTTCAGTTTGTAAATGTAGGTATGTATAGTCATGAAGTCGGTTCTTTTTTTTCTAAAAATTATAATTATTTAACACTACTGTCGGGATACCTAATCTGCTCAAAATGATGGTGGTCAAACGCAAGTCTATTATTTATAAAAAAAATATCAAACTATTAACGTAACCTTACGTTTTATTATTGAAACTGACGTGGTTTTCACACATTTTATTTATATTACACGGGAATTACGTAAGATTAAGCCGGTTACTCCGACTATAGTTTCAACCGCATTAGACGGTCTTTTTCAAGGTGAATACACGCGTGCGGCTGCGTCTCGTCTTATGGAAATAAATTATTTTTATCTCCAAATATCACAATATTTCGTATCACTGGAGCTCGAATAAATAAAATAAAAATGATGGAATTATATTTTGCGGTGGATTTCTACATATCTCTTTTTCCGAATATGTTTTTCAGTAATTAAAATGCTGCATAAAATGCCGTATAGTATGAAATATTTGGTTGTACTTATAAGTTTTTATTACGATTTAGCTTTTACCTAATTTTATTGTGCGTCTAATAATCATAAACCTTTCAAAACGTTCATACTAAGCGAAGTGTATGAAATCCGTTTTCTTCCCCATTATAATCCGATTCGTTAAGTACCCCCATACGGTCCGATGAGTACTTCTGACCCAAACCAACAAACCCTCAGTCCTGAGTTATCCTCTTCCTATCAGACGTACAAACAGAAATCGTTTAAAGTAACCCTTAAGTGCAATTTCTCTACGGTTTGCCGGTGCGCGTGTCACAGAATACGAAGTTTCAGAAGACAATCTTCATATTTAAGATAAAACTTGATTATGAGACCACATAAACAAGGAAAACAGATACACATTACAACGAATTGCTAACATGGAGGCATTTAAACATAAACGGTAATTGTTCTAAGGCATATCACCTTGGTTTGGCTGAGGTTTAACCAGTGCATTCTATCTGTCACCTAACTCAAAGTGCCGGCATCCTCTCTCAACTGGCCATGGAGAGAGCTATGCTCGGCGTTTTACTCAGGGGAACTGAAACGAAGTTATTCGCCAGAGATTTAAACTCTCATGAGCTGTCAGAGAGTTTGGATCTCTTCTTTGTTTGGAGCGTATTAGCAAGCTGAAGTGTATGCTATAGCTGGACATATTTATTGCAGAACCGACAACCGTTGATGTATTCACCATCATCATCATCAGCCAGAAGACGTCCACTGCTGAACATAGGCCTCCCCCTTTAACCTCCACACTGAACGACAGCCTGTCTTTTGCATCCACTGGATGCAAGCGACTCTGACAATGTCGTCGTTCCATCTAGTGGGAGGCCTACCTACGCTGCGTCTTCCGGTTTGTGGTCTCCACTCAAGAACCTTTCTTCCCCATTGGTTATTGATTCTTCAGGCAATATAGCCTGCCCATTACCACTTCGACTTGCTAATTTTAACAGCTATGTCGGTTATTCTGGTGATTTTTGATGTATTATGAATTGGAAACCATGAATCGGCAAACATAGCGTAGGATGCCCTAGGACTCGATAAGGTGAGATGGGAGATGTTTATGTCCAAAAGTGGAATAACGCTAATTACGATAATGATGATGATGAATTTTAAAAATCAACGATTGAACAACTATAGTACATTAAATACAATGACATAACGAGATATGTTTACTTAACTGGTAATTTATTCCACTGTTAAATATTTCACTATGGTAACTACTGATTCTCTGTGCCAATATTTGTCCAATCTGGCAAATAGCGACGAACAAATTAAAACGATTTTCTTCTATAGACATGGGCGGGATTGTAATTTATTGTTTTCCTCTGGCATCCGGTGCAAAGATGGGACCGCACTGGTATGAACCGTATGATGCGCCACGACACGACAAAATGTTTTTTTTTTCTTGCTTCGGAAGATTTTAGGCATCGCACGTCTTGTGTTTTTGCCAGCGTCAAGTATTATTATGATTTTTAGTACAATATATCGCTAATCATTAGTTAAATAGTAAGTGAAATATCAAGTCATAATCACAGCCAAAGTTGAGCGGCACAGGCCCAGTAAATCAGTGGAGATTTATTTATTTAATACTTTATTGTACACTTACAAATTATGTAAATATACGAAATATTAAGTAGAAATTTACAAATAAAGGACTTAGTGCTTAACATTTTCTACCAGTCATCCACCCAGGTTGGAAAAATGGTATGTAGGCGTGCATCAAAACACCTTATAATAAAAGCCCACCAGCCATCAGCCGCCAGCTTCAACACCCGTTTTAGGTCTCGTAACCGCAATTATAATATCTTTAGCTTACAGATCTTCTCCAATAACACGTCTTATTGTAAACTAGCGGTCCGCCCCAGCTTCGCACGGGTATAGATTATAGCCTATGTCATCTGGGGATAGTGTAGCTTCCTGTCAGTGAAAGAATTTTTCAAATCGGTTCAGTAGTTTCGGAGCCTATTCAATGCAAACAAACAAACAAACAATCAAATCTTTCCTCTTTATAATATTAGTATAGATAACCCTATTGTCAGAATGACCCGCCAATACAACGAAATCCTAGTCTCCAACAGAGACATTGATATTTTCCATTTAAAGTTACTTCCGTTTCAAAGGCATTTAAAAAAGACTTTGCACTTTAATTTGAAAAATTCTTTAGCTATTAGTATTAAGTAAGAAATGACTTGTTAATATATGGTTAACATGTCAGCTTTAAGTTTAAAAAATTATTGTTCAATTAATGATCAATTTATAATGCATAGTTTTAGAATGTGATACAATTTAAATGTAAATTCAATATTTTTTCAAAATTATTGCATTCTGCTTTGTATGTTATTGAATAAATGAAATGAAATAAAAGACTAAAAAATTTAAGTGAGATTTTACTCGAGACATTTATGGAGTTTTGCAAAAAACTCGAAAACACACGTTTCACTACTTTATATCACTTGCCCAAACTCATGTATATTGTAAATAGTTAATCTGGTAGGTATTTAAATTCTATAATTATGTAATACGCTGCACCCCGCGTTTTCACCCCTGTAGTGATGTCACTCTTCGGCCCTTGAACTATACCCATGCAAAATATCAGGTTGATCCGTTGCTCTGTTGCTGCGTGAAAGAGGAACAAACAAACCAACAAACTTTTCGCATTTATAATATTAAGTATGATTATTGTGTATCATTATTGTAATTATAAATTATTAAAAATTATTAGTGAGGATTCATTATAAATTATTATAACACCGGCTCACACTCACGATAATGTTTTTATCGGTCGAGACGATCGATCCGAAACCGAAACTCCAATCATCTCGACCGGTCGATCGCCTCGACCGATAAAAAAAAATTCGTGAGTGTAAGCCGGTGTTATAATAATTTATAATGAATCCTCACGCGAGATTTGATGAAATAAAAACAAATACAAAGCTTGACCAACCACGAGCACTCTGCCAAGAGTGTCGACTGAGAAGTGTTTTGTCGCGTCGCGTCGTTCATTGCACCCAAGTGCTTACGCACCCTTAGCGGAGGATACTGCCGTCCGCTCCAGTGGAGATAATTGTTCATTGTATTGTGTTTAGACGTCGTTCTTTGACAGTTTTAATGACGACACATTTCGAAACGTGTTTCCTTTTTTTGTCGGTCATGTTTTGTGATTTGCCGTTCTTTTATTTATGAACTAGCAACGCTGAACGCACCCCGGCCTCGCACGGGTTAAATCTTTCTTTTTTTTTACACCTTGGGTTACATTATTAAAGTTTTAGTGAGGATCCCTATTTTTTTAATCTCTAGCTCTTCTCTATCTTCTCTACATAAAACATTTTTTGATAGAAAACTTGCTCTGTACAGTGCAATGATAGAACTAAAATAAAGTATTTTTTACATAGGATTTAAAACCAGCGTCACGGAAAGTGGATGAAATTCAATCAACGGGATTCATTCCGTAATTTTCCGCCTTACAGTTGGAATATTTTCTTCAAATTTTAATGAGACCTCCCTCAAGATACATTTAAAATACCTTTATCATTTTCGCTATACAAATTTTTATGTGCTTTCGTGTGCTTTCCCGAGGTGTAAAAACACAACAAAAAGCCGCTATCTATTTTTGTAACAAATGTAGTGTACATGGTTAAAATTCGGTGTTGAAGTATAAATTGTCCGACGGTTTTGACTCGATTTTACTGAGCAAGTTTAATGGTTATGGCCCGTCTATTAATTTTATTTTTGTCGAAGCCATTTACTAGGGATATTTATTGTTTTAGTTAGCAAACATATCGTTTGGCAGGCATGCAAGTACCGCAAGGAGTTCCCATATACATTGTGGTGCGTTCTGTTTATGGAGCGTCCTTCCTATCGATTTGCGAACAAAAAAGTTCTACAGAATAAGTACGGTGTTGCAAATCATTTCTGCGCGTGTTGAATATTAATGTTCCGGAACGAGGGAGTTATTATGAGGTTTGCGATAACAACACCCGATATATTACTCTGATGGTGACTGATGTAGACATGAATCTTTCAGGTGGATAAGAATTTGGAGGAAGAAAATCAGGACACCCGCTATCTCTTAATGTATTTTTTTTAATCCCTATTTGGCTTTGCTCATCTTTTATGAGTTCCTATTTACGGAAGACATAGAGCCACAGAAATTTTATTTGTAGATTGAAATGAGAATCATAATTATCACAATGACAAATTTTTTAAATACAGACCATGCGCAGAACTGGTACTATCAAATTGTGCTACAAAGTAAATGGTGTTTAACGGGTTTTTTTAACTTGAAAATCAATCAATCAATCAATCGCAGACCCGGTAGTGTAATGGTGTCGCTAATGGATTGAGAAGCCTAAGGAGCTAGGTTCGAATCTCGAGAAAAGCATGTTTTTAAATTGTTGATATTTTTGCTCTGGTTATTTTAGGGTTCCCTATTGAATTATAACTTCTTCCGCGCGGAGGGACTCCACGCACTATTTTTTTACTTATTATTTATTCATTATTACGATTATGATGAAAAGACATTATTGGCCTCAGAAACGTCAGTTTAAGCTCTGCTCTCTCTAAAAGTGCTCTGTGTTCATTTTCGCAACGTTGATGTTGACAAAGCAATTTTGAGCATTATACTAATTTAACTAACATTACTTGACTTAGGCTGTGAGTGCTCTTGAAAAATGTCGAAAGGACTTTTATGATTGTCTTAGACTTTTTTGCAGTTACAGTCAGAAAACGTAGAGTTATCCCGCAAGATCCACAATAAAATAAATATTTACAAGAGAATGTTACGTCAAGTTGTTGTTCCCGTGTAATGTTCCTTTGTATGGTCACATTCAGAAGCAGAGAGCAAGGGTTATTTTTGTTCTATCATATTTTTTCAGATAACCACTGACATACAATGGTAGACGGTAATATACTAGGTCCAGCTTGGGGCATTGAAGTCTATTGAGAAACGTGCCAAGAAGCTCATCAGCAACGAATCCCTGGTTCGGACTAAGCCTCTAAGTCTTGAGCATCGGCGCAAGGTTGCTAGTCTATCGGTTTTTTATCGGATACATTTCGGAGAGAAGACAAAAAAAACCACATTTTTTACGCGAATAAGTCCGCCTTTGATCGCCAACTCGCCTGTTGGTAAGCGATTTTTTAAAGCACGTTAGGCACTTTTTGGGATGAGGAAAAAACACTGAACTTGAGTGACCGTCACGCTCAGATACTCGTTCGGGTAAAGTCAGCTCAAGTCGACTAAGGAAGCGAGAGAGATATAGAAGCGAACCTTGTATCGTATCAACTATGATGAAGTTTTAACTTCTGTCGTGTGGCAACTTTTTAGGCGAGGTTTTCCCACTTTTAAGCAACGCTTATAGCTACAGGTGACCATAATACTTGGTTTATAATTGTATTAAAGTCGCATTTAGCGGAGCAAAATCACGGCGCTTACACACAGTCGTGCGTTTCGCTACTTCTATTTTTGGGGTCTTTCTCATATTTTTCGATAAGTATAGTTGTAATTTAAAACGTACCTCACTGGTTTCCTTCATAATTATGAAATTTACATATCAAGATATCGCAGAAATAATTAAATAAATAGGTAATTCAATGAATCCAAAAAAATAACAGGGATAAAAGCGCAAATCAGTGCTACTTTGATATATTTTTTCTATCGAGCGAAATGTGCTTAATCGTGTTTCGGCCTCATGGGTTTCCTAGATAAAACATTAGATTTTGTTATGACACCATTTTTATGATTTTAAGCTAACCATGGAAATATGTACACTTAAACTAGAATGACCATAATTGCTAAAAGTCGGAAAAGAGCGTCTAAATGCTTGTTAAGTATTTTTTCAAAAACGTTTATTTTTTTTGCGTTGCCTACATTCTACAAATCTGTGTGAGTTGTGCTACTTCTATTGTTCGCAGAGTAGACGTCTTCGTATAAATACACTTTATTGGTTCAATATGCATAAAGAAGGCATTCCGAGAGCAAGGCGGAAGAAATAGTTGTGTGTACATCTTACTTGTGTAGATAATACTATGCAAATCGAAAATATAGGAACCCAAGCAGCATCTTACGGTGTTCAGTGGTATATAAGATTTTTTTGTGAGACGAGAGCTTTCTCTTACTAGCGGTCCGCCCCTGTTACACGGGGTATAGATTATAGCCTATGTCACCCGGGGATAGTGTAGCTTCCCAACAGTGGAAGAATTTTTCAAATCGGTTCAGTAGTTTCGGAGTCAATTCAATGCAAACAAACAAACAAACAATCAAATCGTTCCTCTTTATAATATTATAGTGGTCCGCCCCAGCTTCGCACGGGTATAAATTATAGCCTATGTCACCCGGGTATAGTGTAGCTTCACGCCAGTGAAAGAATTTTTCAAATCGGTTCTGTAGTTTCGGAGCCTATTCAATGCAAACAAACAGACAAACAAATAATCAAATCTTTTCTCTTTATAATATTAGTATAGAAGTATAGATAGATATAAAAAAACGGGCTAAGCATCTGTGAGTGATTCGCACCGTGGTGTGAATGAACGCACTATAAAAAAAGAAATGTCTGATTCACACCGCGGTGCGAACGACTCTATTCATTTAGAGCTCTTGAGCGATTTACACCGTGGTGCGAGCACATTGCGGTGCGAATTACTTGCTTTACTCAAACGGATAAAGTCAGTAAAATGCTACACTTTCCTAAAAAAAACACTGTTGTAAAATTTACATTTAACTTGTGGCAAAATATGCCGAAATAACCACCGACGTGTACATAATTTATGTACTTGCATTTTCAAGCTAACAATATGTTCGTATACTATGAACTTTCATCCACAGGGGGTGAATAACAAAGAATTTGCAGTATTTTGTCGCTTAATACTTGCAACCTCTTTCAAAAAACATCGATTGCGCAACCATCAACAATCAATGAGCAACAATTTTTAGGGTTCAATAAAAGGAAAAAACTTAACCCTAACGCCGCATGTAGCGCGTGACCCCCAGTCACCCAGTGCACAAAACCAATAATAAAAATCTTTTTTCCACAATTTTATTATAGAAACTGACGTGGTTTTCACACATTTTATTTATATTACACGGGAATTACTCACGTAAGATTAAGCCGGTCACTCCGACTATAGTTTCAACCGCATTAGGTAGTCTTTTACAAGGCGCGTGCATTCACCTTGAAAAAGACTGCCTAATGCGGTTAAAACTATTTTTATTTTATTTTTATTTTATTTTATTGATTTAACAAAATCCACAGCCGGAGTCGGAGTCGGAGTGACTAGCTTAATCTTACGTGAGTAATTCCCGTGTAATATAAATAAAATGTTTTTTCCACAAACTGTTTTCTCAGGATTTTTTAATGGAAATCAGGCTAATTCTCCGGACTTTTCAATTTTTCGTCTGGTAACCCAAGGGTGACGCTTAGCAAATTTTTTTTTATCTGGTTCTAAACTGGAAAAAAATATTTGCTCGTATTATTTTCCTACACTTGTTTATTTTCGCGTGCTAATGTATAATAATGGTGATTTTTATAAGTGCTCGTGAACTTGCTCGAGTGTGGATATCATTCATGACGAGGTGAAACATGTCTTTTTGTGTTGTTTCCAAACTCCATCGAAACCTCTTGTAAAGCCTCCACAACTTTACTGGGGCATGAGTTTGACTTGACCGTGACTTACTTTGCTTGACTATGACTTGTTTGACTCCATGTTTGTTTGAGTGTATCCATGGTCATGAAAAAATATTATAACAACAACTAGGCATTTCCCTAGACGTCCGGTTAGAAAATGGTGTACAATACCTACGTAATTTGGTAATATTTAGTTATGTCGGTTCTTAACTGCGACAGCTCAAGAAACATTTCCTATCCTTTGCTGTATTTTAGATATTAATTCGTATCTCGAATTTATCTTATTCGACCTTTTTGGTAGGACGCCAAGAGTGGTGTGAGATGTATCTGGAGATCTCACTCGTTGCATAAATCTATACAAAATATCACGAGAGAAGAACATATACAATTTATTATGTATATTACTGGTTGGATGGATATTGAGTATTTTGTCTGTATTGCCAGTAGGTAGGTACTAAATTTACATGGCCGCAATCTTGCAACTGATATGAATTTGTAAGTAATGTGAATGTCATCTAGAGGAATTCAGCTACATGACTAAAACCTACTTCAAGGCGTCTTTATTAATCTTACTGATCATAATTCAATATGAGGTTTTTTGTTTTTTATTTCCTTATTAATTTGCCAACGTTTCCAGTAAAATTACCACCAGATTTAATACAGTTATATGATTATTCGCGGGATATTTACAGTGATAAAGTTGTGGATAGAGCTCTCGATATTTCGGCGCAGTTACATGCACCATGTTCACGGGAAGACTGAAGAAGGCGAGTGGTTGGTCAAACAGTTAAAAAGTTAGGTGCAGACTAAACGATCTACCCTCTTTCTTAGTCTTTTGCTACGGTTATCACTGGAACTCGAACCTAAGTCCCGACAAAACACACTTTTTGAATAGGAACTAAAAAAAAAAAACTAATGATATCTTAAAATATTAACTAAAAACTAAAACTTAAAATAACTAAATAAAAGCTACAATTAAACTAAAAGATGAATGTATAAACACACTTACTATATCTCTGCGTATAGTATAGGCGGAGTATAGGCGGTTGTGAGAGTCGCGGGAATCCAGTGCATGCAAAAGGCAGGCTGTCGTTCAGTGTGGAGGTTAAAGGGGGAGGCCTATGTTCAGCAGTGGACGTCTTCTGGCTGATTATGATGCTGATAGGCGGTTGTTGGTTTAGGCTAACCTGAAACACCCAAATGAAAGCTGATTTGATATCATATTTCTCTTGTAAACCACGATTATTATTCAAAACATTTGCAGCCAAAACAGAACAATGTCGAACATTAATACCAAAAAGTATTACCATTCATAGCAACACGTCATTCCGACTATTCAGCCGTATCTGCCAGTAAGTACTCGTCACTCAATAACGCCAAAATCAACACTGCGAATAAGGAAAACACTCGGATCCACTAATAAAGTCTTCTTGCTATTTACAATCAACGACACGACATGCTACCCAACTGCCAAATTCAAATTTGAAAATTATTTTATCAGTAGTCTGTACATTTCCACTCGTATATCGCACTAATGCCCAAACTAGGTGTAGAAACACCTGTATCTTGGGAATTAGCCCTTCCGTTTATAAATCAATGTATTGTTATAAACACTTTGTAATTGTTATTATTTTAAAGACTAAATTTTGGCTGGCGACACGACCGCACAACATCTACGCATAGTTTGCATCGTTTTGCTTAGTGCAAGTGGCAGTGGAAGGGCTATGTTATTTATACTACGCATCTTCTGCAAGCGCTTTAAGCGACAGAACTTGTTATCAATAATAGTAACAATAATAAAGTAGTTTACTTCAGAGTTTCCATACGTTCCAAATTATAAATTAAGTTACAAAATTCTATAATTAACAATCTATTGAAATATTACAAATTATAAAACAAAAAAAATATTGGGCCGTGGGGGCCTGGCACTTTCGTAATTTTTAAGGATTTGTCGGGGAGACTTAAAGATTTATAACGTGACCAAAATGCTGGACTATTATTTTGGTCAAAAGGTTAGCCTCGCAATCCAGCGAGGCAACGCCGGCGCGTTGCCTGAAATTAGAGATCGTTTGAACTATCAATAGACCTTCGTTGCACATAAATAGTATAAACAATATTCAGTTAGTTAATTTTAGTTTTTTGAAAAGTTATGTGTTATGTTGAATGTTGTTGTTGAATTAATACTAAAACAAAAAAGATTTAAAAAAAATTACCATAGTGCATGAAATAACAGCAAATAAAAAGGACGTGTTAGACTATTTGGGAGTCCGTTAGACTTGAAAGTGCAAATTTAACAGTCCACTGCTGGACTTTTAGCCTACCCCCGAAACGGTGATTGGTCCATATCCACCACGCTGGCCCAGTGCGGATTGGTGGATTCACATACGCCATTGAATTCCTTCTCCGTACGTATGCAGGTTTCCTAACGATGTTTTCCTTCACCGAAAAGCCAGTGGTATCGGGACTTATCACGTATTATTTTATTTAAGTAAAAATATGTACCTTTCGCTCGACGTTTCGACCATGTTACAATGGCCGTGGTCACGAGCTGACTGAAAACTGCGGGCGAGTCCGGCGAGAAGAGCGGGTGTTTTGTTCTTCTACCCTCACTTGATCTTGAAAAATCGCAGGGTTGTCACTACGACAACAACACTGACCGTATCGGTAAATGTCCTAGTACCTACACCGCGGTTTGTACACTTGCTTACTATGGGATTCCACGACGCCGCTAACTTAAATCCATCTTCCCGGTTGAAATTGCGATGTTTTCTAATTTCAACCGCACAACCGTTTTTGAAGGAGCAGTCTTTTGCGAGCCCTTTTGGACCTATACTTTATTTCGCTACCTATAAGAGCAAGTCGTAAAGAATGTCTTAGTCGTTTGTCGTGTCGCCAACCGTAAAACAAACAACGAGAACAGACGATAAATCAAACCAGCACATAGTGAATAATATCGTAACTGTGAAAGTGAAAAATAACTGTAACACAAAGGCGGGAGATTTATGGTGTTTGTATATGAGTGACGGATGGCCTCTTCGGTAGCTTCGATTTATTAGGGGAGTTAATTGAGGAAGTCAAGCCTTGCGCGGTATAAAAGCAGTACAATACATTGCACATTACGATCTATTCACAGCAATGGTCATCATCATCAGCCAGAAGACATCCACTGCTGAACATAGGCCTCCCCCTTTAACCTCCACACTGAACGACAGCCTGCCTTCATAACAATGGTATAAAATTTTATTATTGAAACTGACGTGGTTTTCACACATTTTATTTATATTACTCGGGAATTGTTCATGTAAGATTAAGCCGGTTACTCCGACTATAGTTTCAACCGCATTAGACGGTCTTTTTCAAGGTGAATGTTTGCAAAGCGAGACGTAGCCGCGCGCGAGCATTTGACTTGAAAAAGACCGTCTAATACTGTTGAAACTATAGTCGGAGTAACCGGTTTAATCTTACGTGAGTAATTCCTGTGTAATATAAATAAAATAGTATAAAATGTTTTAGATTTAATGTCGTAGGGGCATACAAGCAGACGGGTCGCCTGATGGTAATCAGTCACCGTCGCCTATGGATACTTGTAACACCAGAGGCATTATAAATACGTTGCCGACCCTTAAGGGTCCTAATACATTTATTGACGAAAAAAGCATCGAAAACTGGATTTTTGGTATAATTTTTCTTTCAACTACAATACAATACAATACAATTCTTTATTAATAACTCCATAGTTACAAGTCATACTAATAAGATCTGTAGAAAATTCAGTTGCTGTATTAAATAAAATTGTATTTTTATTGAATGTAGTGGTTTCAGATTTCGGTAAAACTCAACATATCCATTCGTTACCTCTAATTTACAAAAGTAGTTTTTCGTAAAACTTTAGAAGGGAAAGTTTCAGAATTACTGGAGGATTTCTTTAAATTACTGTCATAAAATAAACATTTTATATTATGGTTTACTTATTTTATATTTATATTGAAAATTACGGCTTTATTTATTCGTTTTATGCCCGAAAATAGAAATACTTAAAATTTAACGGTTCATTTTGTAAAAGGCTTCTTAAGGACTCTATTAACTAACTTTTTGAAAAACCCCATCTTGTAGCTTCTCGGAAACACCAAGATAGGTAGCTCATTCCACAATTTGGAGGTGTGAAGCAAGAATGCCATTCCTGCATACGAACGGAGAAGGAATTCAATGGTGGATGTGAACGTGGTGGATATGGCCAAATCACCCTTTCGGGGGTAGGCTAAAAGTCCAGCAGTGGTATGTTAAAAGGGTGATTATGATGACCTGAGAATAATTATATTTTTTTATTTGATAGATCATAATATAAAACGCATGTTTCACGTTATCAAGCCTACTCTGTCAAGAGTTCCTGGCTAAGAAGAAACCGTGGCCATCCTACTGTTAATATGACGCTGAAGCCATCCCCAAATAAATGGAGTCCTGCGATAAGACATAGATGATTGAAAGTGAATTCAAACCGTGTTGTCGCAAAAAAGAAACGACATTGACTTTTACGTCTCAAAACATGCAATTTTCTGCTCGTGTAATAGTTTAACTAATGAATTAGCTTTGTGTGCGTCTCCAAGAGTATGTAAAATCAGAACTAACACACTAGCTGTGCAGAATATTGCATACGAGCACTCTAAGACCCATACCCACAAGATGGACAGACGACCTAAAAGAGACTGCAGGGAAACGCTGGATGCAGGCCGCTTCCAACCGGCCCTTTTGGAGATCGATGGGGAAGGCTTATCGTATATCCATTAGTGGATGTCCTATGCTGAAATGATGATGATGATGACTCTAAGAAATAAGGGTACGTACGTTTTTGCGAACGGAGTTTCTTTGCGCGATTGAATCCGGAACGTAGATATTCGCCAAAGAACCAGAGTCACCGACATCATCATCATCATCATCATCAGCCTTGAGTGACCCACTGCTGGGTATAGGCCTCCCTTTGTTTATGCCACTCTCCCCGGTCTCTCGCTATTCGCATCCACTCGTTCCCGACAGTATTTCTAATGTCGTCAATCCACCTCATCCTCGGTCGGCCTGGGTTCCGCCAACCTAGTCTCGGCCACCACGCAGTTACTGCTGTACACCACCTGCCATCATTACGTCTGGCCATGTGTCCTGCCCAGTTCCACTTAAGTTCCTTCACCCTTTTTACGACGTCTGCAGCTTTGGTGCGACGTCGTATCTCAGTGTTTCGGATACGGTCCTGCAATTTGATGCCAAGCATGGCTCGCTCCATGGCTCTCTGTGCGACGGCTATCTTGTGCACAGTCTTCTCCGTGAGCGTCCATGTCTCAGCACCATAGGTCATGGTGGGCAGGACACATTGGTTATAGAGACGAGTCTTCAGGCACTGTGGTATCTCTTTTGATCGGAGAATGTCTTCCAGCTTCCCGAACGCAGCCCACCCAAGCTGTATTCTCCTAGCGATCTCTTTGTTCTGAGGTTCATTGTCAAAAGAAAGAACATGTCCAAGATACACGTAATCGTCAACTACCTCAAGACTCTCGTTACCGACCGTGATGGTTACATTTCGAGTTCTGGAGATGTTTGACATCACTTTGGTCTTGGACATGTTCATCCTGAGGCCAACTTTCAGAGATGCGTCATACAGGTCTTGTAGCATGCGCTGGAGGTCAGTAGGGTTTTCGGCAAACAATGCGAGGTCATCTGCAAACCTAAGGTGCGACAGGTAGGCACCATTGATGTTAATACCACTTTCTTCCCATGCAAGCGTCTTCACAACGTCTTCTAGGACGGCCGTGAAGAGCTTGGGTGATATGGTGTCTCCCTGCCACACTCCTCTTTTTATGGATATGAGGTCGGTTAAAGTATGCAGACGAACCCGCATTGTTGCATAGCTGTAGATCTCCTTCAGCACCTCCACATATCGACCCCACAGCGATGGAGTGAGTTCAACACGGCCCAGTGCTCGACACTGTCGAATGCTTTTTCATAATCTACGAAAGCAATGCACAGGGGCCGGTTGTATTCGTGGCTCTTCTCCATCAGCTGTTTTACGGTATGGATATGGTCGATGGTGGAGAATCCGCTCCGGAATCCCGCGACATAGCTGTTAAAATTTGCAAGTTGAAGTGGCAATGGGCAGGCCACATCGCTCGAAGAACCGATAACCGATGGGGAAGAAAGGTTCTTGAGTGCAGACCACGAACCGGAAGACGCAGCGTAGGTAGGCCTCTCACTAGATGGACCGACGTCATTGTGAGAGTCGCGGGCATCCAGTGGATGCAAAAGGTAAGCTGTCGTTCAGTGTGGAGGTTAAAGAGGGAGGCCTATGTTCAGCAGTGGACGTCTTCTGGCTGATGTAGATGATGATGATGTACGTTTTTGGGGAATGGACTATTATAATTTGGATGACAAGGTTTCTTTAATTTTGGCACTAATTTTAGTATCTACAGTTGTCATTAAAACAAAAAATTTAACGTCATTACTCGTACTAGATCAAAGAAACCCTGTTAAATTGAAAACTTTGGTCGTTTGTTACAAAGAGATTTCAGCAAACAATACGATTTAACAAAAAATACATTGTTATGATAATTATAGCTCCGGGCTTCGAGCTTTTATAATTATTAACTGATGGACTCTTCGTGTTTCTATTTTATCTCTTTATCAGAATTTATAGATAAAAGAGTTTTTCTTCTGTTTCATCTTGATGTTAATTAAATTAATGTATCATAACGCACTTACCTTTAAAGATAACCTTAAGATTTGTATTATTAGCTCTAACGGCTTATCGCTGTCTGTGTGATTGCGTAAGGGCTTAAGAGCTCGCCTTTGCTATGCTATTAGCCGGCTTCACGTGGTCTTAAATCTGTATATGGCAACTTTTTGTCGTCTTCCTCTTTTTGTGGCAATTGAGCAATGTTGTGAAACATGAAAAGTAAATTCGAAAATTAAATAACTAATACTTTTTATATTTTTGACTTATCACTTATAGTTTGGACGAGTTTTGATCTTAGGTTTTAGCTATGCTGTAAAACATCACAATAGCGAAACAATGCGGCAACCTTGAAAAGTAAATAACTATCACTTTTTGATATTTTTGACTTATCACTTATAGCTAGGAATCTTAGGTTTAAGCAATGCTGTAAATCATCGCCTACATCGAAAAGTAAATAACTAACTTATAGTATAATTATAGTAGATTATGATCTTAGGTTTAAGCAATGCTGTAAATCATCGCCTACATCGAAAAGTAAATAACTAACTTATAGTTTTTTTTTTTCCTGGGCTAGCGCCTTTATTAACTAAACAAATGCAAGCTAAAACTAAAACTACAAATACAGTTAGACTGCCCATAGACCGTTGAAGGTCTAAAGACAATCCAAATGCTCAAGCCCACTACCAGTTGGCAGCGTACCCAGCATGCTGGCAGCATTACCACGTAGAATGGCAATGCTTATGCGTTGAGCCAGAAACACGCCAGCATTTTGGTCACGCGTCGCATTATATCAAGAGCTATTCAATCAATGAAACGAGGGAAATCTCCTGGTCATGATGGACTCAGCATCGAACATTTTCAGTGTGCTGGCATCCACTTACCTCGAGCGCTTTCTATGTTGTACTCATTTTGTATCAATCATGTATATCTACCACAGGAGTTGATGAAAACCATAGTCGTTCCAATAGTTAAAAATAAAACAGGAGATATTTCTGATAAGAATAATTACAGGCCTATCTCACTAGCAACAACAGCAGCTAAAGTACTTGACAGTTTGCTTAATGGTCAACTCAGTAAGAACATTACTTTGAATGATGCTCAATTCGGGTTTCAGCCTAATGTGTCCACTGAAAGTGCTATACTGGCCCTTAAGCATACTGTTGAGTATTACACTAAAAGAAAGACTTCAGTTTATGCTTGCTTTTTAGATCTTTCCAAGGCATTTGATCGCGTCTCATATCAGCTCCTGTGGGAGAAATTAGAAGGAAAACTACCCATAGAGTTAGTAAATATATTTAAATTCTGGTATCACAACCAAATTAACCATGTTAGATGGTCAAATAGCTTGTCAAATACGTATAGACTGGAGTGTGGAGTCAGGCAGGGGGGATTGTCTTCACCTTTACTTTTCAATTTGTACATGGACCAGTTGCTTGAGAGGCTCAGCAGTATGCATGTCGGATGCTCAGTCGATGGCGTGATGATAAACAATATCAGCTACGCTGATGACATGGTGCTGTTGAGTCCCTCTATCAGTGGTTTAAGAAAACTAATGAGGGTCTGTGAGGAATATGCTGCAAATCATGGACTAATATATAACACCAATAAAAGTGAACTATTGATATTTACAGCTAATAATAATCCACCTGAACATGTACCCCCTGTAACACTTTACGGCAAACCTCTCAAAATGGTTCAAAAATTCAAATACTTGGGACACATAGTCACAGAAGATTTAAAAGATGACGCCGACATAGAAAGGGAGCGTAGGGCACTGGCGGTAAGGGGAAATATGATAGTCCGTAGGTTTGCTCGATGCTCTGTAGAAATAAAACTAACCCTTTTCAGGGCATATTGTCAATGCTTCTACACAAGCAACCTATGGATTCATTATACCCAAAGATCCATCAGTGCTCTACGTGTGCAGTACAACAACATACTTAGGATGCTGCTAGGACTGCCTCGATTCTGTAGCGCTTCCGGTATGTTTGCGGATGCTCGAATCGATGGGTTTAACGCAATTAAACGGAAAAGAATTTTTTCGCTACTGAATAGGATCAGGGGCAGTCCTAATAGAATCCTGAGCACGATTGCCGATAAATATGATAGTCCTATAATACAATATTGGATAAAAACTATTATTTGATTTAATTTTTGCCAATTGTCTGTGTATCTGTCTATGTACGGAGCTAGATGTCATATCTAGCCATTTAGTGATTGTAATTTTATTTTAGTGTTAGCCTACTTATGTTCCTATGTGTTTGTAACTATTAACTATGTAACTATTATGGATCTTGGATCTGAAATAAAGATATATTATATTATATATTAACCAGGCGCTCTGAAAGATTTTTGAAAATGAGGTGAGCCGGTCCCCAAGGGCCTTTTATATGTTAAAAGTTAGTATACTACTACAAGTTAGTATAATTATACTATATTTATACTAACTTATAGTATAATTATAGTAGATTATGATCTTAGGTTTTATCAATGCTATAAAACATCGACAACCTCGAAAAGTAAATAACTATCTCTTTTTTATATTTTTGACTCTCACTCATATTTAGGACAGGTCATGATTAGGTATTAGTTCTACAATTACATAATTTAGATCAAATTTCACTAAAGCAAACGGTAACCTTTTATTGTAATTTGATTGTCAACTGGGGTTCACTGAACAAACTGGGCTATAAATCTATTTTTAAAATGTGTTTGATAAGAAAGATTACGTTTATGTAGATACTTAATTTTTTATTTTACCCACACATCAAATCTAGGTTCTCACTCAAAACCAATTATCACTATGATAAATTTAATTTCTTATAGAGATCATCTGTCTATTTATAATCATTTCTTAGAACATTTACGTATATTCTAATATGAGACAGACAAACACGGTTATTACTGGAAATTGCCGTATCATTACAGCCTTATCAAACGAACACTTCTCAGAAAAACGCCCAGAAGGGAAAAACGTCTTCTCCATTAAAATCACAAATCAAAGGTGTGTCACTCACGTTAACTACATACAGAATAGAAAAATTTGACACACGCCAACCCTGTCATTTTGGAATGATTGTTGTGACTGTCGCAGAAAAAATTCGGAGAACTTTATTATATTCACACACAAACACAAAGACAAATAGAACGCGACGTGAAAACTGAGTTACGAGGCAATTTCATATTATTTTAATATAAAAGAGTTTTTTTATGTGGTAGGTATCTTAACAAACTAGCTGACGGGCTGCCTGATGGTAAGGCAGTCAACGTCGCCTATGGATACTTGTAACACTAGAGGCGTCACAAATACGTTGCCGATCCTTTACGACTCGATTAACTCGCCTTTTTAAAACCTGGATTTGTAGTTTACTGCTGTCATTAGTAACATTTTGACATCATTTTTATCCGGTGCTCTTTTTACCTACTGCAAGCGATGGGATTACGATGGAACCCGCTCGTCTAAAAGAAACCGATTCATTTGCGACGTGCAGATGCCCAGACATACTCATTCTAGGTTTTTTTAAATAAATAATAGGCTTGCGTTTGACCACCATCTCGCCTCACGTTGCGATCGTGCTGTCTACGTGGGAGCACGCTTGCCTAGAAGAAACCGATTCACTCGTGATTTGAAGTCACCCAGATTGTAACCACCGGGAACACCCATTCAGGCAGCGCATTCCACTGACTAGCAGTTCACACAATAAATGTGGAATCAAAGCGCTTCGTACGGGTTTCTGAATATCAAACCAACTTACCAACGTTACAACGTAGACCGCATCATCGCTTAACATCAGGCGAGATGGTGGTCAAACGCAAGCCTATTAGTTAAAAAAATACTACCATAAAGTGGTGACGATTTTTCGTGCCTGCTCTGGCGGTCCGATAAAAAAATGGGCAGGAGGGAATTAGATCGTACAGATCCAATGCACACTCTCCAAAATGTATCCGACAAACACCGATAGACTAGCAACTTTAAGTCGATGCTCAAGACTAAGGAGATAATTCCGAACTAAGGATTCGTTGCTGATGAGCGTTATGGCACGTTTTTCAATGGAATCTAATACCCAAGCTGGGCTTTACGTTATGAGCTACGTGTATCATTACTCCAGCGAGACTCAGAGTGTCATACGCTATGTTTTCCGATTCGTGGTCTCCAATCTAGACCAAGTCTACCACCGCAGTTATCAGTTCTTCGACAGAGATGACCAGCCCACTGCTACTTGCTAATACGCTGAACTATGTTGTGCTTCTGGTTTTCTGGAACGAATAACTTCGTCCTGGATATGAGACAGAGACATGCCAAGCGTAAATATTTCCATACATTGCTAAGTGACTGAACTTGCGGACCGCTTCAACTGTAAGTGTCTATATTTTGGCACCGTAAATTATGATGAGTAGAACACACTAGGTCCTAATTCCGTAACCTTAACATGCGCTTGTTTGAAGTTATGGAATCAGGGCTCTGGTTAAATACTTTCGTCTTAAGACTTTGCGGGATGTAAGAAGACGAATGAATTCGATTTTCATAACTGACACCAATAATCTAGCTAGTCCATATATTATTCTCTTTACATCTTACACGTAAAATTAAATAAACAAATGGAATGATAAGAAAGCAATGCTATATTTTGAATAACAACTTTTATGTATCACTGTACCCAATTAAATCACTATTCAAAAACTTCTGCGACAACTTTTCAATCGCACATATCAAAATGGACGAAACACACAGTACTTTTCATAGAGTTCTTTCTGTCGTTGGCATCTCCATATTTGCAAAAAGTAACTGGCGATCTAAGCAATGGCTGATTCTTCAGATCTTCAACTTTCTTGTTGGGATATTATGCTTCATCTTCACTACTGGTTTCGTCACCACTAACTCTTCTAACCTCCTTCTTTTCATTCAAGGAGCTTGTATATGGACTACTGGAGCCATCATGACAATCTCTCTTGGCATCTGCCTGTATTTTAGAAACGATTTCAGAGAGTTCCTAAAAGAAATGGCGTTTAAAGACAACATGCTTGAAATGCCGCTGATAAAATATGCCTTGCAAATAGACCGCGGAGAGAAATTGCTGGAGTTAAAAAAGATGGTGAGAGAAACGCAAGAGAAGTTATTGAAATACACGAGGTTGTTGTTAAAGACGTATGTGGCGAGCGTTTTTCTGAGTGCCACTCTTTATCTTTGTACCCCGATATATCAAATGGTTCAGAAGCAAGATGAAAACTTGAGACTATTAGGTAATTATTAATTATGTTACTTATTTCAGTTGTCAAGTTTCGCTGTCTTCTTTGTAATTCGACTTCTTGGGTTTATGGCTTTTGTGTGTTTATTTTTTTAATTAATAATAATAGTCTTGCGTTTGACCACCATCTCACCTGCATATCGCCTGTTTCACTGCCCTTTGCTTCAGCTTTACAGTCGTCAACGTTACTCTCTTTTGTATATCGTCAATGTAATATTTTTGTTTCTGACATTGAATTAATTTTATTTATATTGTGTTTTTAATTAATTTTAAGTTAGGTTAACTTGACTACTTGGTTGACTATGACTATACCATATTATGGTATTAGACATTAAGTGCCAGTTAATTGTATTTTAATTCTATTCATTTTATAATGTGTTCTAATTATATTTCTTGCTAGGCTAAGTTGAATTAATTGTATTGACAATAAGTGATAATATTAAATTTTTATTGCATTGTTATTTTATATCATTATTTCTTTCTGTACAATTTTAATTTTTGATTGACTGATATAATTGACGTTGTGTGCCGTTTTAGTTAATAAATAAATAAATCGCCACTCCATCAAGTCTCAGGGCCAATATGATAAACGTGCAGTACAGGGCGGTACGTTACGGTTGGTTTGGCAGTGGCTGGAAGCTAAAAGTTAAAGATCGGCTGAGTGGTGTGCCTCAGAAGATTAGAGGCCTATGTTCAGAAAAGGCCTAAGATAGACTGATTATGATAATGCCAAACGTTACCAAATTTATAACGGTTCAAGTCACTTTTTTCATTACCTAATATAACTGTTTTTAAAGTGTCTAATCTATTAATTGTAAAGTGCTATTATACAGTAGAAAACTTTCATAACGATAAAATATTATATAAACAGATCGGGCCGCTCCATATTCTGGCTCCATATACATAAATTGTCATACTGTAATTGAGTAATTATGTTTATATAAGTTTCACCTATATAACTTAAAAATCTAATCTTATAAAATATAGCAGACCAATTTTTTTCAGCTTTTGACATGTGGTTTCCATGGTCTATGGAAGATTTCAGAGTTTACATAGCATCTTTTATATTGCACGCATATTGCGGCTATTTATGCTGTATTGGTAAGTGCCTGTAATTACAAGACATAATTATAACAAGTTTAAATTAACAAGTATACTTAAAAAAATATATTAACTACGATATATTTTTTAAAGATTATCTGTTCTTTTATTATAGAGACTGACGTGGTTTTCACACATTTTATTTATATTACACGGGAATTACTCACGTAAGATTAAGCCGGTCACTCCGACTATAGTTTCAACAGCATTAGGCAGTGAATGCGCGCGCGCGGCTGCGTCTCGCTTGGTTCGTTGGTTAAAATATTATCTGCTCTTGATAATTATCTTCAAACGGCTGAACAGATTATCTTGAATCATAGCTAAAACACTCTTGATCAAGTCGATGACACATACATTACATACAAACTAAAATATCCTGCTTTTGCGTCAGTGGCAAACAATCAATGAAAACCCACGACGAAATCATAAAAAAGGAAAACAAAACAGTTTGTTCGTTCAGACTAAGAAAGAGGGTAGATCGTTATGTCTGCACCTAACTTTTTAACTGTTTGACCAACCACACGCATTCTTCAATCTTCCCGTGAACATGGTGCATGTAACTGCGCAGAAATAACGGGAGCTCATTCTACAACCTTACCACGGTAAATATCCCGTAAATCTTCTCTTCTCTTCTCTATCTCTTCTCTTCTGTATCTCTTCTCTATCTCTACATAGTATAAATTGAAGTCGCTTTCCGCGTCTGTCTGTCTGTATGGCCGCTAACTCCTCCTAAACCACACAACGGATTTTGATGCGGTTTACACCATCTGTTAGATACATTTTCAAGGAAGGTTTATATATATAACTAGCGACCCGCCCGGCTTCGCACGTAAATTACACCCGTGCGAAGCCGGGCGGGCAGGTCGCTAGTAAACATATAACTTTAGTTTGTACCTACTTGTTATGTTGTCTTGTTGTTGCTGTGCTTTTGTAAAATAAGTTCTATTCTTCTCATGTTATAGCATACCCAGGCTTACAATCGATCATCATACTTCTCGTGGGTCAAATAATCCGTCAACTAAGGATCCTGACCTTCATCCTTTTAAATCTCAACGAGCTGGTGAAGGAAATCAATGGAAACGAAGTGGTGACATGGCAACCTTGCTGTACCGCTGTTTTGACACAGTGTATTGATCATTATGCTAAAATTAAAAGGTATTCGTCAACATAACATTATTAATAAAAAAAACACGCTTTCGTGACTCGAAACAAACTTGACGAGTCTACACTTGGTGACGAAGGTCTGATGATGGATTCGTAAAGTGGATGATGGAATTCTTAGTACGAGATTCGTTAAAACAAACGAAAGAAGCACAAACTCAAAGGATTTACTAAAAGCCAATGAAGAGTTTCACTATCCAACTCCTGGTTCCACCATCAGATGAGTTCATGGTATGGGTTATTGTTTTGTCATACATTACTTTTTGTTGGATTATTATGTTAATATTGTACGTTATTTATTTTTATTTATTTAGCCATAGGCTTGCGTTTGACCGCCAACTCTCCCAATGTTAAGCGATGATGCGGTCTACAGCGGAGCATGGCTGCCTAGAAAAAACGGATTCACTCGTGATTTTAAGACACCCAGACTATCTGGGAACACCCATTCAGGCAGCGCATTCCACAGACTACGTGTTTTTGTAGTCCAAATTCCGATATATATTCAAAGTTTCAAATCAATATGACAATCACACCAAGACGCACGCACAATGCAGACGTCATAAAAAGGGTGATACATTTTTAGTGGAACTGGGCAGGGCACATGGCCAGACGTAATGATGGAAGGTGGAATACAGCAGTCACCGCGTGGTGGATGAGACTTGGGGTCTTACGGACAACAGCTATTGCGGCACCTAATCTGCTCAGTTGGAAAATCACGCAAACGTGAACCTTATCGTGCCCAGATACGGTTTGCGGATTAGGTGCCGCAATAGCAGTTGTCCGTAAGGCCCCAGGTTGGAGGAACCTGAGCCAACCGAGGATGAGGTGGACTAACGTCATCAAAAGTAATATCGAAAACGATTGGATACAACTAGCGAGAGACTAGGGAGAGTCATAAACAAATGGCCTATACCCAACAGTGGGTCATTCAGGGCTGATGATGATGATGACGACAAATCAGAAGTAGGTCAGAATCGACTTCTTTTTGTTTACATTTTCAGTAACAAGTCAAGCCAAGCGATTAATAAGGATAAGTCAGAAGACAGTTGACATGAGTCAAGCAGCTTTTGATAAAAGGTTCGCTAATTATTTTTAGTCAAAGCAATGTGTAATTTTTTTCAGATTTTCTAATAAGCTGAATATAATATGCAGGCCATTCTATTTGACATTGATATTGGTTGCAATTATGCTTGTTTGCATGTGTTCTGTGAAAATTGCTATATCGGTGAGTGAAATAATAAACTGCAGGCCTAGCACGGGCCGTGGACGGGGTAATTGTCTTTCCACCGTTTTTATCCCGCGAGAAAAAGACAAACGTATCCATATTCTAGCTTTGTCGCGTCTAGGCGTGGATAAAAACGGTGGAAAGACAATATGTCCACGGCCTGTGCTAGGCCTACTGGACGGTTTTATAAATGTTAAACAAAAATTATAAACTGGCCAAGTGCGAGTCGGGCTCGCGCGCTGAGGGTTCTGTACCACCACAAAATTCAATAACACAATTACCAATTATAACTTAGTAAGACAGAAACTTGTCACCGACTCGCACTTCATCATCATCATCAGCCAGAAGACGTCCACTGCTGAACATAGGCCTCCCCCTTTAACCTCCACACTGAACAACAGCCTGCCTTTTGCATCCACTGGATGCCCGCGACTCTCACAATGTCGTCGGTCCATCTAGTGGGGAGGCCTCCCTACGCTGCGTCTTCCGGGGGGGGGGGGGGACACTCGCACTTGGCCATTATTTATTATTTGTAGCTATATTTGCGAGTGTGTACAATAACCTTGCCAAATTTGACGCTTGTACATAATTATTACCATTTTTACATTAGAGCTAATACAAAAATACGTTTGTTGTTCCTTTGTTTTTACTTTGTGACTTTTTTATTATTTCTCAGTTAATCCACCCTAACATTACATGTCATATTCTGTGAAAACTTCAACTGGATATTTATTACGGTAATCCTCCATAACAATTCATATTGTGTGAAAATTTCAACTGGCTATCTATTACGGTTCGAAAGATACAGCCGTTTAAAGGTAGGACAGACGGACAGACAGACAGACAGACATCGTAGGCGTACAGACATCTTAGTAATAGGGTCCCGTTTTTACCCTCTGGGTACGGAACCCTACATCATATTTCTTTACAATTTTGTTCAGTGATTTTTCATTAGACTTAATTAATACGTTCACAAAAAAATTATTCGATCTTGTGCTTTGTATTTTGAAGACTCAAAAGTCGGCTTTTAGAAGCCGACTTTTGAGTCTTGTTGGGCAAGATTAGTCTTGCCCGGGCATTTTTTCTCATTTGCGATGAATCAGTCCTTTGATTATGTATATTATATATGTCAACATCGTCAAAGAATCAGTCTTTAAGAATATTTTTTTGATTTTAAATGGAAGAAAAATTAAAGATAATTAAATGCCAAAGAAAAAAGTTGTTATATATGACATGTATTGAAGCTGCCCGGACAGGTTTCTGGTACAATCATGTATAATTATTAACTTTTCCACGCCGTTATATTTTATAGGTAGACTGCATAATGAGGTGCAGTCTCAGACCAGACAAACAATGGAGATGTGTCTTAGTACAATTTTATTATTGTTCGTGTTTAAATGTATCCGTGTTTTGTTTCTCTGCTTATCTCAAAAACACAAGTAAGACACACGTACAACTTTTCCCCTCACACTAAGGAACTTGCAACGTCACCAGTGAATTAAATCAAAGGCCACATGCAAAAAAGGCCACAAGGTCGTCTGCAGGGTGAATTTGAATAAATTCATCAAGCCTGGTGTAGGCCAGATTCGCTCCCGCCACGGCACCTTACCATATCTCTGGTCCGATCTGAGGATGCAGTCAACCTCATTATGCAGTTTACTTATAAATAACAGAATCTTTCACTCGAAGACATGGGAACTTTACATCTAGTATTGTACTGGAAAATATAATCCGGCGCATTCCACAACCTTTTTTTAGGAGTTTATATGTCGTGAACTTGGGTAGCGTTGCATCAATTTACGCGTATTATAAATAGTGAAGTATACAAGTTAAATGTAATTTTGGAAACATGATTGGTGAAACTTTTCTCCATAGAATAATTCGGCGCAAACAGGGTTTCTAAAACACGTTTTAAGTTTTTACTCTGCGTCTGGAAGTTCGTAACAATTTATTTATTCATATTATAATGGTCATTTTTATAGTGTAATTTAATGTAAATTGGTTTTATTTATAATTAAAATAGTTCTCGAGTAATTTGAAGTTTTTAGCATATGTCGCTTCCGTAATTTAGTTCTGAGGCGGGTGCCGATTCGTGCGTATATCTTCCTGCAGGCGTAGATAGCATATTTTGGTCCCTGTTTCGCGCAGAGGCAAAACTTGAATTTGAGCTGAGCTGAGGTAGAAAAAAAGAGAGGTTTTTTTACCTATAACATACAGGAAATTAAGAGTTTTTTGCTAATAGTTATATTGTTTCTTATTTTCAGAATAAACTTTCCCCGGACACTATGAAATACTACGTCCATGAATTCTGCTTTATATTGGTTGTGTTTATGTTTTGCTTACTCGGACAGGAAGTTGATAATGAGGTATATGACATGAAAAAATATTGGGAATTTAAAAAACCGGCATCATGAACCTTATATAGTCCGATAGAAAAATGGGCAGGACGGAATCAAATCATGCAGATATGTAGCACACTCTCCGAAATGTATCCGATAAAAAACCGATAGAATAGCAACTTTGCGTCGATGCTCAAGACTAAGAAGCTTAGTCTGAACCATGTTTCCACTGTTACCATATCATGTTTCCACTGCTGGGACACAGGCCTACTACAAAAACAGTTAGACTGCCCATAGACCGTTAAAGATCTAAAGACAATTCAAATGCTGAAGCTCACTATCAGTTGGCAGCGTACCTAGCATGTTGGCATTACCACGCTGAATGACAATGCTTATGCGTTGAGCCACATCAGCATTTTGGTCAAGCGTCACATTAACCAGGCGCTTGAAAAGATTTCTGAAAATAAGGAGAACTCCCCGGTTCCCAAGGGCCCAAAATATGTAACCACTGCTGGGGTTAACATAATATTTGCGCCGCTTATGCTTCTCTCCTGAATTGGCACCAGCCCTGACTTGTATCTCAGGAAAATATGACGGCGGTTTAGTATATTGACTGCTATAGGTATACTATTTTGAATTAATTTCCAGTGCGGGCAACTTCATAATGCCGTCACAGAGAAATGGTATATATTTGACCGAAAACACAAGAAGAATATTCTCATATTCAGTATGGCGCTAAGTCAACGTATGACTATCTACATCTTTGGTACAATCAGTTTATCTCTACCAACTTTCACTTGGGTAAGAAAATTATAACAGAATCATTATTAACAAAAAATAAACCAGCCAAGTGCGAGTCGGGCTTGCGCACCGAGGGTTCCGTACCACCACAAAATTCAAAAACGAAATAACCAGTTATAACTTGGTAACGAACAAAAGCTTGTCACAGACTCGTACTTGGCCATTATTTATTATTTGTTGTTAAACTTTAGAATGTTTACTATAATCATGCCAAGATTGGCGCTTGTACGTATTACGTATAACCATTTTTAGATTAAAGCTAATACAAAAATATGTAAAAAATACGTAATGGTATAAATTAATGTAAAGATAGACGGACGCTTTCGCTTTTTTTTGCTTTTTTTTTTTTGCTTTTGTACATTTCTGGAAATTCTCATTCATTGATTGTATATCTTCAATAATGTAAAAATGTGCGAGCGAGAGAATTTCGGTGGGGAAGAGATGCCTTAAAGTGCAAGTGCATAAATTTTTGACGCAATAGCTACGTGTGACCGATGTCAGTGGCTGAAATCAGCATATGAGGAGACTTACTTGCTTATCACGGTAGGTTTCAGTCACCCCAAATTTACGTTATTGTAGTAAAAAACTGTGAAAATCAGTATACATTTTAGTAAAAAATTATTTTTGTTTCAGTTCATCAAAACCGGAATGTCATTTTTCACACTGGTGATGTCTGTTTTGGAAGAAGTACATTAAATATTACCGTACAAACAATAGTTACATATAAACTGGTACTGTAAGGGGTAAGAATAATAAAACGGTACTGTAAGGGGCTTGGCATTTTTTATGTTACTTTTTATCCAAGAAAAACGAAAATCCTTTTCAATCCCATTACCACCTTTATACTTAAAGAAACGCTTTCAATTTATTCAGGCTCTTTCTAGTACTTTGCGATCCTGTCGTGCCCTCCAACTAAAGATTCCTTCTTTTTCCCACGTTAATCTTTCCTACTTTAAGTCATTCATTGCTCAAGCTGTCCTGCTGTGGAATGCGCAGCCTGCTTCTATCAGGCAAGGTAAATCTCTTTCTAGTTTTAAGAATTGGTACATTATGTATGTATTTTATTTATAATATTTATGGTTTATGTGTAGCATTGTGTAATGTTTAAATTGTATACCATGTGTGTAGGGATATATATATTTATATTTATTGGTATTTATAAATAAATACAATAAATAATATTCGAGGCAATTTTGCACACACGGTCATCTGACCCCAAAAAGCAAAGCTTGTGATATGGCTGCCAGAGGCTGATATACTTAGATGACGGTATTTTTCAGTATTTATTTTTACTTAGTATATTTTTGTTTCCATGTTACTTATGCTAGCTCTAAATTATAATAATATTATACCTTCGAATATGTCCGTCGATTAACCGAAAACAAAAAATACCAAAAAATATGTCTAATAAACTTGTTTTTTTTTTGCTTGGTGTCAACATTTTCTCTGCTGACAAGGTGATCTATGTTTTCCTCTTCCATCCCGGAACCAAGACGAATGAAATATAAAAGGAAAATATTTAATGCGGACACTAACAAGCTGACGGAATTAGTTTACTCTAGTGGCGCAACATTTTGCCAGAATAAGCATTTCTCTTACGAACCAAAGAAATTCATTTTCGGCAAATTCGGGATTATTTTCTTAGTTGATGCCTCCATTTGTGTTAATGGAGGCGACTCGTAAATATTCTCTCTTCACGAATAAATCCACATCGGTAATGTTTATTTATTAGGCTATACGGATATCGTTGCGGTCGTCAAAATATTTGTATGAATACGGCTTTTTTTGGGAAGATTTATGTGTTTGTTCGGAATGTTTTCGGTTTAAAAGGGATGTTACTGTGACATCTGCGAATTGCGTTAATTCTGGGTTATTTGCAGAGGAATAAACTGATAACATATTTTTATACATTTTAACTTTTCTAGGTAAAAGGTTAGGTTTTCTAGGTAGGTAAGGGGGAAAAACTAGGTAAGTAGGGAGGGAACTGGCTAGGCTATAAGGTAGGTAGGTAAGTAATTTACTCATCCAAGATCTGGAAGAAATAGCTTATAGTGTTATGACTGCACTTTTGTATCTATCTTACTAGGTATCTATTTTATGCTTTTGCGATTTCAGGGTTGGTTCTTAGTAAAAGTTGTTCATAATTATGAGTACAATGACCTCTTTTTGGCTTAATACAGCTTATATGCGTAGCCCTGTGTAGTTGATATATCTTACGTGAGTAATAGGCTATTGGATAGGTATTAGATTTGTTAAAAATAATTGGCGTAGCGAAAAATATAATTAGAGATATAATCTCGGCTTTTTCAAGGCCAGAGTGAATAGATATCTTCTTAGTCTGTGTGCTCCATCTTCGACCACATCGTCGCTTACCAACAGGCGAGGTGGTCAAACGCGGACTTATCCACGTATTTTTTTATACATTTTATCGTATACTGAAGAAGTTATTAAAATTGGCTTAAAAAAGTTCTGAGATATAATATCAGCTGATGTATGGATTCGTTCAGAATGAAGTTTGTATGGCATACTGCAAGTGACGTCATTTGTGCGACATAGTGCGGTCTCTGTCTAACAAGACATACTAATACCTTCCTTAATTTTGAAAGATCAAATTTTTTTAAAGACGAAAATATCAGTTTGTAAGCTAATCTCGTATCAGCATCATCTTCATTTCAGCCATAGGACGTCCACTGCTGGACATAGGCCTCCACCATCGATCTCCAAAAGGGCCGGTTGGAAGCGGCCTGCATCCAGCGTTTCCCTTCGGTCTCTTTTAGGTCGTCTGTCCATCTTGTGGGTGGATGTCCTACGCTGCGCTTACCGGTCCGTGTTCTCTATTTATCCACATATTGAACTTATATATTATTCTCGTATAACAATGACAAAATGTGTGAAAACAGCGTCAGTTTCTATAATAAATTGAAAAGAAAATGTACAAGTACTACCAGCGAAAGTCTGCAAAAACATCATTACCCGATGCGCTGAAGCTTAAAATAAAATTGGCTGGCGCGGCATTCTTTCAAGGGTTTTGGTTGGGTGCGCTGTTCGCTCAAGGGATGACTTGAATTTGGTTTCTGCCTTCATTTACTTACAAAGGTAGGTCTTACGTTTGAGAAAAAATATAATTTTTCGTATACAAGGTTACATGGAGCGGTGGCACTAATTCGAAAGAAGTTCACCGTACCTATAATAAATTATAAACCAGTTTTACCCCGGGATCTGGGTACCTATCATTATGGATTCGTTTACGTAACCTAACCAATGATACAAAGTTACTAATATTATAATAAACACCTATTCTGCATGCATTTTTAAATGTGTGTAATATTAACTCCTTTTTTTGCAAATAAATTATATTTGTCTAACCTGCAATAGTAAAAAAGTTTCTAGAAAAATATATCATTTACCAACAAGGAAACTCAACAGCTGATATTTTTTGTGCGATTTCTTGATCTTGGTTGGTCTCATAGCAAGTTGTTTATAACAATGAGTAAAATTACCTCCGATCGGCTTAGTATCACCGTTTCGTGTAACCCTGTATACGAATTTTTATTTTTTTTCTGGGCTAATGCCTATTCTTTCCTACAGATATTTCACTCGCACATTTAACATGAAAAACCACTGAGTAATCTAGAAAAAAAACGGCACGGAAAATTATTTTAAAAACAATTTCTTCTAGGCAAGCGTTCTCCATCGTAGGCTTATCGCTAGCGTAGCTTCATGAGTTGGCGGTCAAACGCAAGCCTGTAAAAAAGCATGTTGATTTTTTGGCGATAGGTTACTATTTTTTCTTCGGCTACTTCATTGCTTTCCATCAGCAGGCGTAGAGTACGGACCGTGAACATAATTTCTTTCCACCGTTCTTACCTCGCGAGAAAAAGACATACGTATTATATATCCAAGATATATCCATATTCTAGCTTTGCCCCATCTACGTTTTTTATATAATAAAAACAGCGACAAACAAACATTCGGTCTGCTTAATCTGCGATTTCTGCTTATAAGCAAAATGCCGCCGCCTATGGACAATTGCAACTAGTGATGATATAAATTATATTTGCTTGCAACACTGGCGGTGTTGACGGTTTCCAGCCCAGAGAGGTAGTTGTAGACATCCTTTTTTAAACGCTTCTTTGCACGCTTAAACGTACGGATAAAAACGCACAATTGAAAATTCCTTTAAAAAAAGCTGGGGCCTTACGACCAACGTCTTATGCGGTTTCAAACTAACGTTAAAACCACACAGTTCGGAAAATAACGCGAACGTGAACCTTAACGCCCCCAGATACGGATTGCGGTCGCGCAACATTTTTTCATCACCTAAACTGGATTGCTTCAAACAGCTAGCTAGTTTAAGAACCCATTCCAAGGCCAGAGGCCTTACGCCTCTGGCCTTGGAATGGGTTCTTAAACGATTTATGAAAATATCTAAACATTTCCTTATCGGGCAGAGTTAATACATCAAGTGTATGAGAGATTATGCATATCGCACGCGTAACGATATTACTGGGGTGTGTGGGGATATGGGGCAATGCGTTCTTTTACGACGTAAAATGAGATATGCATAGAGCTGATAACTCTCTGGAGTTGAATATAATTAATACACGTCAAACGTAAGGTGGACCCGGGTACGTCCTGAAACTGCATGTATGTATATTAGGTATGTGTGAGACAAATCTCGTAAATGAATTACAGATACAGACCAGTTATCCTCAACTGATTCAGCTGAAATTTTGCATACACGTTTAGTTTGGATGACAATTCATGGTTCATCATCATAATTAGCCTTTTAACAGTCCACTGCTGGACTTTTAGCCTACCCTCGAAAGGGTGATTGGGCCATATCCACCACGCTGGCCCAGTGCGGGTTGGTGGATTCACATACGCCATTCCTTCTCCGTACATATGCAGGTTTCCTCACGATGTTTTCCTTCACCGAAAAGCCAGTGGTAGGAAAAATCCGTACATAAACTCCAAAGAGCTCATTGGTACGGGCCCGGGGTTTGAACCCGCGATCTCTCGTTTTCAAGTCTAGCGGTCTCCCAGTGATTTATGTACTATCAGTTTCATTTTAAGAAACAAAAAAAAATATCTATTAATCCTGTCGTTTCCATTTCCGGTCCGAAAATTTGTATCATAAGCAAATAAATAAGTTCATCAACCGAACGACTTACTTACCCTAAAAATATTGTAAAATTCATTAAGTAAAATTAAAAAAAGTCTTATTGTCAGCTCTCTATTAATACACCTCCCTAAACATCCTCCAGAATGCATTGGTCTGTTAAACTTTTTCCTTCTTTTCGGTACACAACAAAAAAAGATATTTCTACAGAAAGCGACAATTTATTTCTTCTTTTATTCTCAGAGTGCTATAACACTCTGTAATGGCTTACTCCGTGGCAGGAACAAGACCGTTTTATTTATTGAGTAATGATTTAAAAGGTGTCTTGATACAGTTCCGTTTTTGTTCTTTAGAAAAAAACGTGCAAATTATTTCCGCGGATTCGAGAAAATGTTTTGTACTTTAAATGGAATTGCGAATTGCAAATTAAAATGAAGTAAAGCCAGTTTAACGTTTGTCATGTTTGATTACTGTTGATATTTTTATTTATTGTTAGGCTTAGCTGGTTTCAAAGCTGTACGAGAGACCCGTACTACGGGAGACAGGATCTATGCGGAGGCAAGACCCGTACGGAACAATCCGCGTCGCTGCGAAACCACGTTCTAGCACTTCACGTATGTCTCCGCTCCGGGAGCCTGTAAGGGTCCCCCATAAAGCTGGGAAACCAACGTTAATACTTTATTTACTGTAAAAAAAATAAGTTTATAAATAAAATGCTACTATCTTTATAAATACTACGGAGAACGTATAGGAGGCATCCGCGACAGGGAGCGAAATCCGCGCCCCGTCGCGAATTTCACGCGCTATCCGCAGATTAAATCTGGACAGGCTTAAAGCTAACAATCGAGCCCAAGCATAGAGTGTCAACGCTTAATGTTTAAAAAGTTACAATAGTACCTACTAAAAAAATCAACGCATTTCTAGTCCATTCTCGAGTCTCCAGCGAAGCAATTTCTGAATGAAAATACCTTGAAAAGACCGCTATTTTTCTAGTTTATGCAGCGACCAGGTACAGACATCAAGGTTGTCTCATTGAATATGCAAATCGTTGGTAAAATTGAAAATGCCGACCTACCATTAGTTAAAGTAGGCGCGTTTAGGGCGCACTGGAATTGATGACATTTTTTGAAAGCTATTATTTCGGCCTCTAGATAATTATGGTGATTGGAAGGACATTAGAAGATTGGTGTTTTTTGTGGGGTCATTTATTTTTAGTTAGGTATATGGGATTTATTCGGTTAATTTAGTCCGTATAGGATGTTTTAGCTAGCTGTTGATGTGATGATGTGTGATGTTTACTATGTAGGTATATGTACTTAGTAGGTGCTTGATGGAACAAATTAGCTTATGCATAGTTTTAGTGTATGCAAAAGGCAGGCTGTCGTTCAGTGTGGAGGTTAAAGGGGGAGGCCTATGTTCAGCAGTGGACCCCACCCCCTCCATACTGAACGACAGCCTGCCTTTTGTATCCTTGGATGCCCGCGACTCTTACAATGTCGTCGGTCCATGTAGTGGGAGGCCTCCCTACGCTGCGTCTTCCGGTTCGTGGTCTCCACTCCAGAACCTTTCTTCCCTATCGGTTATCGGTTCTTCGAGCAATGTGGCATGCCGATTGCCACTTCAACTTGCAAATTTTAACAGCTATGTTGGTGATTCTGGTTCTTTGGCGAATGTCAACGTTCCGGATTCTAAGTATCGCGCAAAGAAACTCCGAGCATAGCTCTCTCCATTGCCCGCTCATAATAAGTAACTTTGTTTTATGTTACTCTTTTTCGTTAACGTTTTAATTTGCGCAAAAGGCGTATTGCGGAACTAATTAAGCTGCAAAAACCAAATGTAAGTGTCAACAAGTTTGAATTTTTATTACGTGCTTCGTACGTCCGGTGTTCCGGCGCTTTCTATGAGTCCCAGATGTAAGGAATACTGAAGTGGCGGCTAGAATATTCATAGAAACATGTTATTTTATACATGTACTTTTTCTTCTTTCCCATTGAGAGGATTTTGGCGTCGCACATCTTTTGCGTTTGCCAGTGTATTGATATTTTTTTCAAGATTTATTAAATATCGTCTAGTAAGTCATAGTCATAACCAGTCAAGCAAATTAAGTAATGGTCAAGTCCACGTCATGCTCTAGTAAAGTGTTGGTCTATATAGTTTTTATAACCACACGAAAATAGGTAGGTGTTTACCTCATTATATCACCGTGCATTATCAAAACTAATCCATTATTAAAACCAGAAAAAACTTTAGGAAAATAATAAAATGACGCAACATGTGTTTGTACGTTGACGACAAAAAAAAACGTTTACTTATAAAAAAAAAAGTATAGTAAAGAAAAAATAAGGATCATGTTTGTTTCTTTCTTCTTAGGACGATTTTGGCATCGCTCGTTTTGTGCATTTGCCAGTGTCAAATATTTAAATATTTTGGTTTTGGTAAGCGTCACGGTTGCCCATAACAGTTCAGTGCCACCCAGGATTTTATGCTTTAATGGTTCAAAACCTGCGGTAATGCATTGCATTTAACACCCTGAGATAAATGTAATTTGTTTTTCTACCCATAAATTTCACTGGAAACATTGCCCTATTATTTTGCATGGTTTTGTAATATAATTTACCATGTTTTTATGTTGCTTTTTGAAGTTATACTTCTTATGCGACTTGCAACAAGGTTGCGTTAAACGTTTAACGCTACCATGGAGGGGAATTTTTCTCACTCGTATGGTTGCGAAATGCGTATCCTTTTTTCGCGCTGCGACTAGCACCGGTAGTGTAATGGTGTCGCTAATGGATTGATAAGCCTAAGGAGCTAGGTTCGAATCTCGAGAAAAGATGTTTTTAAATTGTTGATATTTTTGCCCTAGTTATAATTTTAGGGTTCCTTGTTGAAGTATAACTTCTTCCGCGCGGAGGGACTCCATGCACTATTTTTTATTATGCCCCTTCCAGTCAACCTCACTCTGTAACCAAAGTCATCAAGTGAAAATAATTAGGGCTACCACAAAAACATTTTGTGGTCCGTGACGAAACTCGGGTTCCTATCCGTTTTGTCTTGCAGTCTGCGAACGACAACCGCCATTGTTGTCGACAGTCGTTTGAAAGTAATCCTCCACATTTCGTTTTGCAAACCACAGAGACAGAGAGGTTGGATTTTTTGTTCTTTCGTAAAAAATAAAATAACAACGAAAGTTATACAGGTATACACGGAAAGGTAAACTAAACCGAAAGGAAGTGAAATACTCTTCATTATGAACAACTTTTTCTATGGGAACAATTCTGAAAACCCGAAAAAAACTCAGTAATAAACAGTATAAAAATCGATTAAGGCGAGGATTTCTCACTTTTAAGTAACGCTTATTACTAAAGATGAACATAAGGCGTAGTTTGTAGTATTGAAGTCGCAATTAGCGGAACGCAAGTAGCGAAACGCACATAGCCGTGCGTTTCGCTACTTCTATTATTGAGGTTTTTCTAATATTTTTCGAAAAGTATAGCTGTAATGTAAAATATACCTTTGCCTTATCCTTCTGTATTATTAAATCTGTGTATTAAGATGTCGCAGATATAATTTAGTAAATAGGTATTGGGAGGAATCCAAAAAACTAGGAGAAAAGTTCAAATCGGTGTTACATTTTTTTTTCTATCGAGCGAAATGTCCTTAATCATGTTTTGATCTTTACAATTTCCTAGATAGAACATTTAATTTTGACATGACCTAATTTTTATAATTTTAAGTTAACCATAGAAGTAGACACACATAAACTAGAATGGACCAAATTTGTTAAAAGTCAGATATGAAGACTTTAAACGAACCACTTAAAATTCCAAATTTGATTGCTTTTACAAAAACCTGAATCCAATTTTCAGACGCATTGGTAAACACTTCAATATTTAAATATTTATACACGTACCCTTAGACTCTCAAAGAGCCCTAACTTATTTGACCTTATAAATGATTTGAGTTGAATTTAGAAACGAGACGCAAGAAAATGAATTATAGCTCAGCGCCTTAACAAAATAACGGACGGATCAAATCAAAGACAAGGCTATCGAACTGGCGAAATATATCTAAACATCAGTGTCAAATCACTTACTTTACATAACACACAACTAAAGTCTGGCTGCTGAGATAATACTTTGTACTGCAATCGTTCGCAGTAATCGTTATGGCAAGGATTTAAAAATCTAAATTATAATATTTTGATGAGTGACATCTTCTCGTAAAAAATACCGCAGTGCCTGAAGACAATGGTTACTAACCAGTGTGTGTTGCTGGTAATGACATTGGGTACTAAGACGTGGTCTTTAACTTCTAGCCTTATGGAAAAATTCAAAGTCGCAAAGCAGGAAGTGGAAAGAGCTATGCTCAAAGTTTCTTTGCGCGATAAAATCTGGAGAAAGAATATTTTCCGAAGAATCACAGTCAGCGACTGCTCAGATTTGCAAGTGGGAGTTGTAATAGCCAAACCACATTGCTCAATAAACCGATAACCAATGGAGGATAAAGGTTCTTGAGTGAAGACCACGAACTGGAAGACGCAGCGAAAGTAGGCCTCCCACTTGATGGGCTGACGACATTATGAGAGTCAAGGGCATCCAGATGGCAGGCTGTCGTTCAGTGTGGAGGTCTAAGGAGGAGGCGTATGTTTAGCAGTAGACATCTTCTGGCTGATGATGATTATGATGATGAATTTACAGCACACAAATATATAAAAAGCTGAAATAAAGACTATGAAACAACAGAAAATTGCCGTAATTTGAAGTTTTCGATTACCACTGTAAGTAATTGTTGTAAAAATATTCTTCTCTATCGAACTTGATCCTCGACGAGACATCTCCGAAGCGTTAAAAATGAGGCTCAAAACAGAAAAATAAACAAAATTAACGCGAAGAGAAAAACAAACATCGATCGCTTAAGATTTATTCGCCAATGCTGTAAATAAATAAAATTCACTGTCAATTTTCACAAAAATATTGCCACTGGTTTTGTTTCTTTTATACGTGACCAAATTATTTTATGTAGGCTGCATAGCTTAAGGCGGTTCATTTTCTAATACAATTTATCTGATATTTGATGAGCACTGGGAATATCACAGATTTTTTTTTTGTTTATATTAGAATGGCTGTCATAGAATTTTTGTAAGAAAGTCTCCACCCATAGTTGCACCCATATAAACGAAACGTCAGTCATTCGAAATCAGCTAGAAAGTGTGATGCGGAGCTCGATGCATTGATCTATATAAGAATGTTCAATCAAGGTTCACTCATAATGCCTGGTAACAAATTTTCCGTCTCATTTCCGTTCTATTTACTTCTCTTATGTGGGGAATACAAAATAAAACAAATATAGTTTTGGCCCTTTTTCAAAACCTACAGTAAAATAAATTCGTATTACATAAATAATAGATTAATATAATTTTAACTACAGGTACGAGAGAAAGAGCGTTTCTAAAAAAAACTCTTACGTCACCTCGAACAAAGATTTATGACATTGAAGGTATATAATTATCAAGCTTTTGTTTAACTTACCCTGTTACTTAGTAAATATAAGTATGTGTGGGACGAATATTGCAAGTGAATTTTAAAACAATTATCCCTCACCACTGAGCTGAAAGGCATACACGTTTAGTTTGGATGACAATGTATAGTTAGCTAAATGACGTCATTTCAAATCCAATATGGCTGACTCCCAAAGATGGCGGACTAGTTATTTTTTATGTACTCCCATTATATGGGTATCAAATAAAATAGTTTGCAAACAAGAATATGAAAAATAAATGCTATAAAAACGTTCTTTTTTATTGATAATTATTTTATTGAATAAAAACGATTTACAACTTTCTCCTATATTAAATAGCATTTTTGTTGGTTATGAAGTCACGAGAGCAATTTATTTGTTGTTTAACTCCATTCGCACGCTCTACTGCTTTTGAAGAGTTTTTACAGTTTACTATGGCGCAATATGACATTTTTAGGGTTCCGTACCCAAAGGGTGAAAACGGGACCCAGTTACCAAAGCCTACGCTGTCTGTCTGCCTGTCCTATTTTTTAACGGCTGTATCTTTGGATCCGTAATAGATAGCCAGTTGAAATTTTGCATAGAATATGTAACGTTACGGTGGATTACCTAAATTGTCAAAAAATATGAAAACAAAAGCAAAATCATAATACGAGCAACTGGCGAAACCTTCAAATCGCAAGTGAACCGGTTTCAGGGCTACAAGCGTGCTCCATCGCAGACCACTTCATTGCTTAACATCAGGCGAGGTGGCGGTCAATAGCAATCTTATTATTAAACATATAAAAATTTACCGGCATTTTTAATAAAAAGTTAATGTACATGTGTTTCATTAGAATTGTCAGTCGTAGTTATTAAAACGACTTAGGGAGTCGCACACGTTTCGGCAACCGCATCCGTAGCATTCGTAGCACTCGTAGCGCTTGTAGCAGCCTCGTAGCACTGCAGTTTGGTAAAGTTTATTTGAATGAGAAATGTGACATTTATTCCTCTGTACTAAAACTATCCATCAATACATTATTTCCGTTCATATTTGAGGTGGAGTAATTTCGTATGTTATTTGTTTGTTTGTAAAAAGTCTTTTCTGTGCCCATAACTTATCGTACATCAAGTAAAAAAATTAGAGAAATCACAGATTTTCGAGTTATGATTAGTATTTTTTTTTAATCATTATTGTTAGCACAAAAAAAATCCCTTGCAATTGCAAAGGCGTTTAAGGGGTTTTGTCGCGTTGTGACTATGCCACGCAAATTTAATCGTCTATTATCAATTAACTAATTGGCTATAAAGAAAAATTTCAACATTAAATACATAATTATATTGAAAGAATAACACTGAGAAATAAGAAACAGCAGATTTTTTGTGATTTGCAGTGTTGGTCCCATGGTAAAAGTTGTACATAATAATGAGCAATTACAATGAAGTTTTTTCGGTTTAGGACAGCCTTTTCGTGTAACCCTATTTACTCAATTTTTGTGGGTAGACGCGGAATGGGTCTGATACGTCCTTTAAAAAATGATAAGTATTTTTACACTGTAAAATCGCATTAAACTTTAGCGAAAGCACATTAGCCATAGCTAAAGCCAAAAAATAACCGAGCAACTGAGCCACGTCTTGCGTTTCACCACAGAATACACAATACAAGGGTTTCACGTTCAAGGGTCTCATTGTGGCATTGTTTCCGATTTTAATATAGCGTTTTTGGAAACATTTGGCTTACTTGGCCTTTTTAGCTCGGGGAAGTTATTAAACAAAGTTCTGGATAGTTTTTCCTGAAAAGAAAAGGAAAGTTCGAGAATTTGTGTATGCATATTGTTTTTTTTTTTATAAATAATAGGCTTGCGTTTGACCACTATCTCGCCTGATGTTAAGCGATGATACGGTCTACGTTGGAGCACGCTTGTCTAGAAGAAACCGATTCAGAGCTTCGTGATTTGAAGACAACCATTACTTATTTACTTAGAAATACATGCGCATGTTTTGTTCAATAATTATTATCAATAAATAAATCAGCTAACCCTTTTTCAGCGCATATTCATTTAATATCTATGTCATTTAATATCTATGTCATAGGTACATAAAAAATACTGGTCCGCCATCTTTGGGAGTCCCCCATAGTGAATTTAGAATGTCGTCATTTAGTTACCGATGCATTGTAATCCAAACTAAACGTTTATGCAAAATTGCAGCTCGATCGGTTGGAGATAACTGCTAAAATTTGTGTCAAGATTTGACTCATACTAACAAGGCAATTCATGGGGGGGGGGGGGGTTTGCCATAATCCCCATAATCTGGCAGCAGACGCACCGTAGGGAGGCCTCCCACTAGATGGACCGACGACATTGTGAGAGTCGCGGGCATCCAGTGGATGCAAAAGGCAGGCTGTCGTTCAGTTCAGTATAGAGGTTAAAGGGGGGGGCCTATGTTCAGCAGTGGACGTCTTCTGGATGATGATGATGAACAAGGCAAGTTAAATGAAAGCTATTAAAAATAAATTTTATGAAAATCAACACAGGGGTAAATTGGATAAAGAGTTTAGGAGCCGTGTCATCAAAACTGGAGATGGAACCAATTTCAAAAAAGGCCACTGTCATTGAAAAAAGTCAACAACTTACTAATACAAAAAAGTTTGTGTGTCCCTACTTTTTTATTTTTTTTTATTTTACTTCAGACTAGGCTAACGTTTGACCGCGATCTCGCCCGATGGAAAGCGATGATTCATTTGTAACAGATAAAAATATATACATACAAACCAAAAAAAGTTTATAGAGTTTATGAGTAACAGATTAAAATACATAATAAATACAAAGCAAAAAACCTTAAATTAATAAAAAAAAAAAAAAACTGAACTTATAATGACAATTTATAAAATGAATATATTTTTTTCATCATAACTCGTAGGACGTCTACTGCTTGACATACGCCTTCCCCATCGATCTCCAATAAGGCCAGTTGGAAACGGCCTGCATCCATCCATTTTATTGATACTTAAAAATACTTTGTTTTGCATAATTATAATTATCAACTAGGCATTTAAGGACCTGAGCTTTAATTGTATTTGGTGGTACCCACAGATTCTGTGGTGGTACCTAAGGGTTATGAAAGAGAAGCATTAGAAATTTCTTCTACTTTGTTAGAAGACCTACAATGGTAGTCAAAAGCTTGTCAGTAACCAATTTTAACTAGCTTTTAAGAGATTATGAGAAGAGATAGTAGAAAGTATTAGTTAGTAGATATCGGGAATAGCATGTGGTAGCAGAAATGAGAAAATTGATAATTGATAGGTTTGATTACCGCTGGCGGAAAAAACGATAAAACTTATATGTTCGCGATAACTGCTTAGTTAACAAAATTGAATAAAGTGGTAATGATTAATGACCCGTACGGGCTCACCGGTAAAAAGAAAAAAAGTAGAAAATACTATATGTAAATATTTGGCAAGAAAATACGTGAGCAAAGCTGCAAGCCAAAGCTTGTTTGTAATAAAAAACAAATGAAGTCTTCCCCAATTAAGTTAATTGAGTTTGGGCGACCGCTGTGATTGGTTACTTCGGTTTATGGCACTATGAATTGTAATTGCGAATTAGATGTCGTTTCGGAGCTTCCTAGTCAGCAGTTCTACTTGATATTGGACTAACGTGTACCTTGCGTGGTAAGGTTTTTTTTAATAATATATATAATAGTAGACAAACGGTGGACCAAAGCAGTCACAGAATGGTGGCCGCGGAACGGAAAGCGACCACCAGACAGACCACCAGCCCGCTGGTCGGACGACATCGTTAAGACAGCAGGAAAGCAGTGGACAAGACTAGCACAGGCCGGACACCTTCAATATCTGGGGCATTGGCGGTGCGTTGCCTACCTTTGAGGACTCTATTCAATCTTCGCTTGAAGCAATTGAGGTTATATTTTGGAGGAAAAACCGGAGGTGGTAAGCCATTCCACAACTTACAGATGCGTGGCAAAACAATCGATCAAATCGAACAGTGCGAGACTTCCACGCATCTATAATATGAGGATGGCTTTTTTGGCGATGGCGGCCGGTTCGATAGTAAAACCGCGATGGAGGGATGAGGTCAAAGAGTTCATCAGAGCATTCCCCGTTATAGTACATGTAGAACAAGCTGAGAGAACCAACGTCCCGGCGCAAGCTCAGGCTAGGTGGAGTAAAATAGTGACAGCGTGACTGAAGCAAGGCAGAGTACAGGCAAAATACATGCACGATTATATATACAAACTGTGGCAATATTTAGGTAACAGTGTTTTAGGAATAGGAGGAAGGATTTTTAGTGCTCCCAAACATGAATACAGTTTTTTTTATACAGAATTAATTGAAACTAGAGATGTCACTAATATTTGGATGCTATCCGGTTTTTTTTTTTTTTAAATTAAAAATCATTTTATTACATTAAAGTACAACACATTAAGATTGCAGCCATAGCCACCAAACTAGGTGTGGCAACACCTGTATTTTGGTGGTTAGCCTTCCCATAATGATCATTATTTTTGTATAAGAATATAAGAATTAGTCGTAGTTACAACTTTGAAATTTGAACAGAAATGTGAAATATTAACAAACAAAGTAAAAAAAAAAAAAAAAACTATTTTTATATTTAACACTAGTAGGCCGCCCCTGTTTCGCACGGGCGAAGCCAGGATATATAGCCTATGTCAACCGGGGATAGTGCAGCATCCCAACAGTGAAAGATTTTTTTAAATCGGTTCTGAATTTTTCGGAGCCTATTCAATGCAAACAAACAAACAATCAAATCTTTCCTCTTTATAATATTAGTATAGATATATAGATGAATATTATTAACTTACACTTCGACTGTTTGTATTCGAGTTTGTATTTCTGTCTGTTTGTATTGTTTGTTTGTGTTTGCTATTCGAACGAATACAGAACACCAAATCTTCATTTTATTTATATTACACGGGAATTACTCACGTAAGATAAAGCCGGTTACTCCGACTATAGTTTCAACCGCGTTAGACGGCCTTTTTCAAGGTGAATGCGCGCGCGCGGCTGCATCTCGCTTTGCACTACGGGCCGCCGCGCGGCGCGCACGTGATGACACCGGCTGCTTGTCGGGTGCGGGGGTGGGGGGTGCGTAGAGAAATATGTTGCGCCGGCGCACACTGGTGATCTTCCCGTGTAATATAAATAAAATGTGTGAAAACCACGTCAGTTTCAATAACCAAATCTTCACTACAAATCTTACCAACATTCATGTATTGTGCTTGTAAATGCATGATTTAATTCCCTCCTGCCCTTTTTTCTATTGGACAGCCAGGGCGGGCACAAAAAAATCGACATCGTTTTATGGTTGATATTCCGAGAACCCGTACGAAGCGCTTTGATTCCACATTTATTGTGCGAACTGTTAGTCTGTGGAATTCGCTGCCCGAATGGGTTTTCCCCGTCAGTTACAATCTGGGTGTCTTCAAGTCGATAGTGAATCGGTTTCTTCTAGACAAGCGTGCTCCATCGTAGACCGCATCATCGCTTAACATCAGGCGAGATGGTGGCCAAGCGCAAACTTATCTACTATACAAAAAAAAAACAATGACCCCGGTACCTAGATATGGCGTTTACACCATAATCGGAATGGGCACTGGCTTTCAAGTGAGGCTGGCAAGCGAGCCCAGCCGCAGTTCCGCCATGAATCACAGGAAAGTGTTCGACAGACGCTGGTATCCGATACGACCGAATTGTTGACGCTTTGTTGTCCATAAGCTATTTATTTTCGGGTAATCCGGCAAGCAGCTGTACGATATAAAACTCGGGATCGCATCCAGTAAAACAAATTATAGCGTTTGCAACGCACACCTGGCTGTTTGACGTGCGTGACGTCACCTGTCGGTTCCAGCGGAAGACCAGCGCTAGTTGTTTACAACCAGCATTACGCTGAGTTGGCACCGGCTTGTGATAGAAACTATTATTTTATTTTATTGTGTTTAACTCGTAATCTTTTATTTCTGTCATAAATAAAATTAAAAAACTTTTATTGTACATAAAACTTAAAATCCCAAAAAGTCTACTGTGATTTATAGCACTTTTCTGAATCCTAGATTTTATGTTAAATTAGAATAAATCTTGAGATTCCGAGATAAGTACGTAATTTAAATATTTACACAAGTCCTCTCGGAGAAACATAAACAGAACCAAGATTAACAAACTTAACCTAATTGCTTTAGTGTTGACCTTTACATTTAATTTCAAAGTGGACTTAACTCTAGAAAACCTTTATAGGGTTCCGTACTGAAAAAACGGTGTAAACGGGACTCTATTACTAAGCCTATAAGAAATAATAAGATAGAAAAATAAACCAGCCAAGTGCGAGTCGGGCTCGTGCACGGAGGGTTCCGTACCACCACAAAGTACAAAAAGGTTGTCTAAGTAACCGAATTACCAGTTATTATAACGCCTTCGAATCGTCGGAGTAATTTGCTACGCAGTTTGCTACAGGCGCTCGAGTATAATAACTTGGTAATGAACAGAAATTTTTCACCGACTTGCACTTGGCTATTATTTATTATTTGATGTTATACTTTAGAGTGTGTATGTACTATAATCGTGCCAAGTTTGACGCTTGTACGTATTATCGTTTTTACATTAAAGCTAATACAAAAATACGTAAAAAAACGGTTTTTTTATGGGGTATCCCTTTACTTTATACTTTTTGATTTTTTTATTATTTGTTGGTTAATCCGCCGTAACGTTACGTATTGTAAAAAATTCAAATGTGTATCTTATTACCTTTCGAAAGATATAGCCGTTGATAGGTAGGACAGACAGACGGACAGACAGACAGAGAGACATCGTAGGTTTAGTAAGAGGGTCCCGTTTTTACCCTTTGAGTACGGAACCCTAAAAATTAAGGGAGTCTCCACTACAACAAATTATTTTTTAAACGTATTTTTGTATTTGCCTTAGTCTGATAACGGTAATACGTAAAAGCGTCAAACTTAGCATGATACTCTAAAATAAAACAAAAAATAATAAATTCAGGCAAAGCGCAAATTGGTGACAAATTTCTATTCGCCGCCGGTTCTCGTACGACAGTCGGTAACTTCAATGGGCGACCGCATCTTTTTGCGCTAGTTTTTCGTGCTTTAGTAGTTATAGCAACTTAAGTAGGAAGCTTTGAGAAGTCAGGCAAATTAAAACAAGATCATTTGGTTGTATATTCAGTTTTTGTATTTTATGTGGTGGTCCGGAACCCTCAGTGCGCGAGCCCAACTCGCACCATGCCGGTTTATTTTTAACCTAAAATTATTATTTGGAAGCAACTGGAAGGTTCAATGTCACACTTTAATTAATCATATTAATAGATAATTTCGTATGATCATTTTGTTTTATATTAAGTTTTTGTATTTTATATGGTGGTATGGAACCCTCAGAGCACGAGCTTGACTCGCACTTGGCCGGTTTATTTAATCAACTCCAATATATATATATATATATATATATTATATATAGATCATATATATATTTAGAGCGCCTGTTGATTTGGCAATAGCAATATTTTATTACAGATACAGATTCTTTATTTATAAATTTTTTTCAAGATTTTTTGTTTTTACAAGACAGTAAGTTGTAAGGTATATCTAGGTACTAAAATATAAAATACTAGCTGACCTGACAGACGGTGTCCTGTCTTAGAACTATCAAAAACGCAAAGTTAAAATTTGTCATATAACATAATATATTTTACTCCTGGCGGCAAATTGGCGCTTGGATATCTTGTGACTTTGCTCTTACAGAAACGCTAGGAACTATTTTAAAATGGCATGTAACTATTTTCACTTATATAAACAAAACAATGTACATAGATTTACATTTAGGCATTTATTTTGGAATTGTGAACTAATATTAAAATCAATATTTAAATTTATAATTAATCGGATAGCTAAAAACAAAATTGTATTTATTATCTGTTGAACGCTACATAATTATGGAGACATCTTGTGCGCCGACTCGCTCGCACTCAAGCCATTTTTCTGTAAGCAAGAAAGAGAAAGGAGATGCAGGAAGCCATTTTGATGGCCGGCATTCTCACGACGTCCAGCAGAGCAGTTGGATCGACGGGAATCACATTTTTTATTAATTTCTTCGTTTTTTAACATGAGAACTTGAAGAAGATTACCGCAGTTTCCCTACGGGAACGAAGGAGTCAAATTTTCAGCTCGAAACCAAGATGGGCACTATTTTGAAAACGTTTTTTTGAAGACCACGTCACGGCCACGCCTTGGAGGAAATTTGATGATTCTTTGAGATGAAGATTGGATAACTTATACTCAAGAGCTACATCGAGTGTTCCTGATTCAGCTTGAGACGATCTTGTAGAAGCCACCTCGCACAACCAGGAATACAGATAACCAGTTTTCATTATTCACTTATTCTCCACGTCGTGTTTTTTTTCCCAAATTTTGATGCTGACGCGCAGAAGTGCGCCAGCTTTTCATTTAACCAATCGCCATCAGCCATCACAGGATTAGGATTAGTTTGTAACAATTTTGTAATAGAATATTTTAACAAGTAAACGCATGGTAACCTAAAATATAATAATTAGTTTATTTTCCACATCCCCTTAGCACAGGATAGGTACATCTAAATCTTTCGATTCCATCAAGAGGACCCTTGCACTCCAGAGGTCCGATGATTCTGGACTGACTCGTATCCAGGCAACGTTCCACCACAATCCCACACTTTGTAATTTTTTCCACCATTTTCCATTTGTCGCTCATCCATCGCGACAAATGGACTTTTTTTTATTCGATATGACAAATGGCGCCCGAATTTGTTTAAATTAAAGCTTATTTTGAATTAATTATTATAAAAAAATCACTTGATATCTTGTGCAAAGGTGTATGTTGGAATTTTGTTACAAAAATTTCAAGTTAGTCAGCTGTACTTGTATTTATACAGTAATATTTTGAGTTTGTATAACAAATTTTATTAGAAAGATGTTTAAGACACCGCCAAATGACCATGAGCAGTCAAGAAACAACACACCCGAACCCGAGATAGAAATTTCTAATAGCTTAATAGATATACCTGTTTCAGATACAATGAATTATGTCAACACTAATGTGAGAAGGACAATAGCACAAGGGGCATATCAATCGCCAAAATGCACAACACTTCATGCAAATCCAAGAACGAGTGTATTATACCCACTCGCAGACGGTGACAATTTCATACCATTTTTGAAACAAAGAAGCTCAACTCCATGTAATGAAAATCCAGTCTCGCAGGTAACTTACATGTTGAACAATAGTTTCAACTCAAACTTATAGTCTTGGGAACTGAAATGTAGCGGACATACCTGTGTGATGGAAATTTTTGAATCGTGTGAGTGAATTTTTGTTAGGCCGGAGATGTATGTCATGCTGTGGTATTGAGAAGTTTCTCAGAACTGCTGGATGGTGCAGCATTAAAGTTTTATAGGTCTGTTCGACACGCTTTAACCTCATAGGAAGTTTTTTTTATATATTTTATACCACCGCAAACTTCTAATATAAGAAGTTTTGTGGAACACAGTCCACCTTACAGAAAAAAAGGTGAGACAATTTTTTTATAACCTAATAGGAAGTTTTTTTTTATATTTTATACCACCGCAAACTTCTAATATAAGAAGGAGTTTTGTGGAACACAGTCCACCTTACAGAAAAAAGGTGAGACAATTTTTTTATATTTGTTAAAAATCGAAGAAATTAACAAAATTAGCATAAGTTTAGCTTAATTTTTTGATTTACAGTACCTACACATATCTAGTTACCAATAGATATCTAAATTTTGAATATCGGCTAGGTATTTTTGAAGTTAAAATGAAAACCGTATTTTCACACCTAAATTTCACAAAAAGAAACAACAAAATGAAAATTATAATTTCATTGTTTTTTCAGATTAGTACTTCTATAGATATTTTAGGCTTTTCTAAATACATAAAAAATAGGTATACTATCACATTATTTATGATTTTCCTTTAAAATCCAATTTAGAATTATGACAGTGTCATTTTTGCTATTCAAGTTCATATACTTACCGTTGCATACTACAAGTTTATTTTACTCAAACAAAGTATGTCTACAATACATACAGAGAACTACCTACTTAGGCGTTGTTAATACACGCATTTAAGTACCTTTTTTTTATTTACCAAAGTTGCTAGTAATAAGTGCTATACCAGAAGGCAAGACTTAATTACATACACGCATTTGGTATTTCGCTACATAGAACAAGTATTGTTTTCTTTTCGTAGCAATTTTTTATACTTTGAGATTAGGTTATTATTCCAAAACCAAATCTGTAAAGCATTTTTTTGAGGTTAAGTATGAGTAATATTTTACAAATACAATACCGATTAAACGTTCAATAACGCATACTTTTATGTGTTTATTAGTTCTTAGCCCACATATTGGACAATTTATTCAGGTTTCAATTAGAAAGAAAACCTACCACATAGCTTGGAAGAATTTAATTCCAAACTTTTTGTTACATTGCTAACATACCGGATTTGACAAAAATAAGTATGTACCTAGTATGACTTATATATTTTGACGGACAGAGTTAAAACACTCACATACAAAAGCGCTATAATTTGTTATAACTAAGACTACTAGTACTAGTATTGTTTAGCTGACATAAAAGTCACAAACAACCTTTATGATCGATCATTAGACATTAATTCTTAATTTATAGTTAGCAGCATCCACTGCATATAAAATAAGTATACTAACCAATAGTTAGGTTTAAATATTAAGGTTTATCTTTAGTTAGCTTATACCTTACCTAGTTTTTTTGGATTTAGTTCTCTAATACCTACCTAATAATTATTTACAGTTAGACTAGTAGATGTTAACTTAGTAAATAGGAAGTTTTCACTTCAAATTATTAGACAATAGTAATAGATTTTACCACTTATACATTAGCATAAATGTTTAACACCAATATGGTATAGTATTTTTTTGAAAATATCTTTCCATACCTACCTACATACGGATGGGTGGATCATAGATAAATTATTACTTTTACAGGACTTTTGCTTAACTACTTTTGAACTGTTAGACAATTTGTTGTTTTTATAAGGTTTATGTGAATAACAAAACCAATATGCTATATTTTTTTTTTAAAATAACTTTTCATACCTACCTACATACGGATGGGTGGATGATAGATAAACAATTACTTTTAAAGGTCCATTACTGAACTACTTTTGTTTTGTTAGGCAATTTGTTGTTTTTATAAGGTTTATTTCATACCATCATGGTACTTACATAGGAAGGAATGACTTATGAGTATGAAAAGTGAAGCAAGTATATGAGAGTAGTAAATTTATTAAAAATATTAATAAATTTATTAATAATTCTAAGTATATTTTTTATATATTATTTCATTATATTTATAAAATTTATTTTTTCGATGAGATGAAAGATTTATGAAGGTTGAAATACAAAGGTGTGCATGGTGATTTTGAATGAGCTAGTGGATGTGTATACCGGATGTATATTTTGAAAGATGAAATGAAAGAACTTTGCTGAAGTATCAAACTCACTATATTTCAGAATTCCAGACTACTACAAAACCTTTCTTTTCATGCCTACCCCGTCTGTTCAGACAGTGAACTGTCTTTTGTTTCAAAAGGGGGATATTGTCATATAACATAATATATTTTACTCCTGGCGGCAAATTGGCGCTTGGATATCTTGTGACTTTGCTCTTACAGAAACGCTAGGAACTATTTTAAAATGGCATGTAACTATTTTCACTTATATAAACAAAACAATGTACATAGATTTACATTTAGGCATTTATTTTGGAATTGTGAACTAATATTAAAATCAATATTTAAATTTATAATTAATCGGATAGCTAAAAACAAAATTGTATTTATTATCTGTTGAACGCTACATAATTATGGAGACATCTTGTGCGCCGACTCGCTCGCACTCAAGCCATTTTTCTGTAAGCAAGAAAGAGAAAGGAGATGCAGGAAGCCATTTTGATGGCCGGCATTCTCACGACGTCCAGCAGAGCAGTTGGATCGACGGGAATCACATTTTTTATTAATTTCTTCGTTTTTTAACATGAGAACTTGAAGAAGATTACCGCAGTTTCCCTACGGGAACGAAGGAGTCAAATTTTCAGCTCGAAACCAAGATGGGCACTATTTTGAAAACGTTTTTTTGAAGACCACGTCACGGCCACGCCTTGGAGGAAATTTGATGATTCTTTGAGATGAAGATTGGATAACTTATACTCAAGAGCTACATCGAGTGTTCCTGATTCAGCTTGAGACGATCTTGTAGAAGCCACCTCGCACAACCAGGAATACAGATAACCAGTTTTCATTATTCACTTATTCTCCACGTCGTGTTTTTTTTCCCAAATTTTGATGCTGACGCGCAGAAGTGCGCCAGCTTTTCATTTAACCAATCGCCATCAGCCATCACAGGATTAGGATTAGTTTGTAACAATTTTGTAATAGAATATTTTAACAAGTAAACGCATGGTAACCTAAAATATAATAATTAGTTTATTTTCCACATCCCCTTAGCACAGGATAGGTACATCTAAATCTTTCGATTCCATCAAGAGGACCCTTGCACTCCAGAGGTCCGATGATTCTGGACTGACTCGTATCCAGGCAACGTTCCACCACAATCCCACACTTTGTCATTTTTTCCACCATTTTCCATTTGTCGCTCATCCATCGCGACAAATGGACTTTTTTTTATTCGATATGACAAATTGTGAATAATTTTTTTTCACCTTGGGTTACATTATTGGAGTTTTAGTAAGAATCCCTATTTTCTTTAAATATAATATAGCCCGGGAATAGTGTAGCTTCCCAATAATTTTTCAAATCGATTTATTAGTTTTGGAGCCTATTCAATGCAAACAAACAAACAAACAATCAAATCTTACCTCTTTATAATATTAAAGTCAAAGTTTTTAATTGATTGCCAATGGGTATAAAAGGTCTTAAAATATTAAATATGCATCCATTAACAGCCCTAAGGGTAAGGGCGTGCAAAATTGTATTAGTTTATAAATATGTCAAAAGTATCAATAATTAATTAAAAACTATAAATGTATCAACAAGCCAAATCATAAGCATAAAAACGACATGCCGTTTCCTTTAGGAATCTTTATAATATTAGTTTAGAATTATAGATATAGATTAGAGCACTAACTAATTTTGAAGTCAGTTTTTACGAGCTGTTGTTTAACTTGGAAAGTTTGTTAGTTTGTTTAGGTTAAATCTTGCAAGCTGAATTAGACCAAATGCTCCTAAATAAATTTTGCATAATTTCGCATTTTAAGTTCTTCAATACAATAATAATTATGCAATATTATCAAAGTGGCTGCCAAAATAAAAAACAAAACTATTAAACAAAAATTAAAGGCTTTTTTGTATTGAGAACTAGTTGACCCGAAAAACGTAGACTTGTCCAAATTTCATAGAAAAAAGTTTCTGAAATTTCCAATTTTCTGGCCAAATTTTCTCCCTTGCATTAAGGCAAATAAAACAAAAACAAAACAAATCGTACAAGCAGTTTTTGAGTTTTAGCAAGACCAACAATAAGCAATTGATTTTTATATACGGGGTGTAAGGGGAACACTCTCGAAGCCAAAAGAACAATTTTTACTATGGGACCAGCCCTGAAATCGCGAAAAAAATATCAGCTGTTTTATAGAAAACGGTCATTGACACTCGACAAAATGTATGGAACAGCAGATTTTTTTCGCGATTTCAAGGTTGGTCCCATAGTAAAAGTTGTTCATAATGATGGGTACAATTACCTTCTTTTGGCTTAGAGAGTGTTCTCCTTACACTCTGTATAAGAAGAAGAGAAGAAAATCATTAAATGGGCATCATTTAAAAGAAATAAGATATTCAAACGCCAATATAAATATATTCCTGTTGCATCAAAGAAGATTATACCTACAAAGTAGATGCACCGAACATCTATACAGCACTAGAGCGTTCATAAGCCGCTCGAGAGGCCTTAGTTGTTTAGAGCCGCCTCGAGTGGAGGCATAAAAAGCCGAGAGCAGTCGAGCACTCTCTGCCGCCATATTGCGCTCTTTCAGTTCACTGCAAAAATGTGAAACTGTCGTCATGGTATGACGCTATGAATGTTTTATGACAATTTTGTGGTGAAATAGTTGCTGTGGGGTGAACTGGCTAATTAATTATAGCCTATACGAAGTTATTTATTTAAGGATCGAAAGGGGTTCAGCTGTTTGACCCAAATCAAAAATTAAATAGACGCACTTCTGCAATATATCACTTTTTAAAAGATCACAATTATCACGTTGCAAAGCTGTGCCCAATTTTTAGACAAATTTGGAGTACTAAAACTTGTAAGATGTATCTTGTTGAGTTTTATACGATACTAGCGACCCGCCCCAGCTTCTCACGGGTGTAATTTACGTGCGAAGCTGGGGCGAGTCGCTAGTTATATATAAACCTTCCGTGAAAAATTATCTAACCGATGGTGATCAAAATCCATCAAAATCCATTTTGTGGTTTAGGAGGAGTTAGTGGTTATTTAGACAGACTGATAGACACGGATAGCGACTTTAATTTATACTATGTAGAGATAGAGAAGATAGAGAAGGATAGTTGCAAAATATTAAAAAAATACTTAAATTTCTGTTGACAATGTGCTTCCATATCATACCCTTTTTATGTTCAAGATCATTAGGAATCGCTAAGATAGGCCTGCTATTGGACCAGCACTATATATATCGTTATCTCTATATAGTATAAATTGAAGTCGCTTTCCGCGTCTGTCTGTCTGTCTGTATGTCTGTATGACCGCTAACTCCTCCTAAACCACGCAAAGGATTTTATTGCGGTTTTCACCATCAGTTAGATACATTTTCAAGGAAGGTTTATATATATAACTAGCGACTCGCCCCGGCTTCGCACGTAAATTACACCAGTGCGAAGCCGGGCGGGCGGGTCGCTAGTTAAAGTATAACATCATCATCGAATTGTAATATACACAAGAGTTCCCGTTGCCCGCAGTTTCCCCCGCGTTGTCAAAACCTAGCCTATGGAACTCAGGGATAGTGCAGTTTTATATCAGTGAAATATTTTTTTGTATCAGATCAGGAAATCCAGATTACGACCATAAATACAAACTTGACATTTTTATAATATTAGTGTAGATAACAGATAGACATTAGGCATGGCCAAACATTTTCCACGGAATGTCTCTACACATAACTTCGTCAGGGATATTATCATTCATGAAGACGGCCGCCACAGACTTTTATCAATAGAATAGACACCGAGTTCACTTACTTTGCGTGTTTATCTAAGCCACGCCACGCCACGCCATATAATTCGGTTTGGTTTCTGTCTTCTTGGAAGTAGCACGATAGACGTAAAGAATATTTTATTAAAAAAAACTTTTTTTAAACTAGCTTTTATTAAATTTATATGATACTTTTATGTTTTAATTTAATTTTGGTGGCCATTTATAAAATATTTCAAAACAATATTGAGTATTGCATATTAAATTGTCATCAGATCCAAAAGTGTATGCAAAATTTTAGCAAAATCAGTCAAGAACTGGTTTTAATTCGGCTTGCAAGATTTGACCTTAACAAAGTGACAAACATTGCAAGTTAAATAAAAGCTTGAAGTAAAAAATACTAAATTGCGCTCTAGTAAACTCTACTCTGTCTGTGTATATATGTAAACTTTTTGAAAGCAGTTGTCTGTGCAAATGTAGTTAAGCTACCATTAAACTGCTCTTGAATGCCGCGGTGGTGCAGCACGAGTGTCCACGCGCGTGGTGAGTGTTCGTCACGGGGCGCACGCCTTGCTGTCAGGCGCTGCGGCGAAGCCGGTCGGCCATCATGCGCCACCGCCCAGCACCTCTCCAATAACTCACTGGTGGCTGCGCTACGAGAGGGGTGCTCCAGCCCTATTCATAGCACGTGGCGAACGTATCACACGCCCATCACTTAGTTAACTTTAATTATTGATCTTATTATTTATATTGTAATAATTTAATAAATCGGAATCTGGAACGTGGATATTCGCCAAAGAACAATAGTCACCGACATAGCTGTGAAATTTTGCAAGTTGAAGTGGCAATTGGCAGGCCACATCGCACGAAGAACTGATAATCGATGGGGAAGAAAGGTTCTTGAGTAGAGACCACGAACCGGAAGACGCAGCGTAGGTAGGCCTCCCACTAGATGGACCGACGACATTGTGAGAGTTGCGGGCACCTAGTGGATGCATATGGCAGGCTTTCGTTCAGTGTGGAGGTTAAAGGGGGAGGCATATGTTCAGCAGTTGTCTTCTGGCTGATGATGATGATGAATAAAAAAAACTCATTCAATATAATTAGTATTTGAACAAGTTATGGATGCAAATCTGGTCAATAAACTATTCCATTTCATAGTAGGTATAAAAAATGCGGAACGCTAGGTTTTCACACAGCTTGTCGAGGTCACTGCGTCTTTACTCATAAAAGTCTGTGACGGCCGCAGAGCTGTGAACATCGTATGAAGTAAATAGTTCTACTTCAAACATTCCCCTCTAACTTTGCAACTATTTTAATGGGAAGTGTTTTTGACATCCTATCTCGTTTAGAGATTCGACGTATATCCTTCTCTACAAGCCACCGTACGTTAGAAAGAGATGAAATCTCAGGAAAGGCGTTGGGAACTACCGGAAATTGAACTGACCCTTTTCACTTTAACACCAATTCTATGTGGAAAGTTATTCGGATTGAGAAAAAACGTTTTCATTACAGATTCTAATTTCTAAGATAAGAAATTTGAAGTTGAAACTTATTCAGTGTATAAATAGAAAAGATAAAGCTTTTGTTTAACCAATTACGATTATTGTTTGTTGTAAATTTTTTTCTTCATTATTATCAGCTTATCATGTTTCCCACTTTGACACGTTGATAGCCCGTTGGTCCAGTTAATAGTGAGCCTTCTGTGCTTGGGGGCGTGGGTCGATTCCCACCTAGGACAAACATTTGTGTGATGAACATTTGTGTTTGTTCTATATCTGGGTGTTAATATCTATTTAAACATGTACTAAAAATAATATAATTATGTATATCAGTCTCTGGCAGCCATATTACAAGCTTTGCTTAGTTTGGGGTCAGATGACCGTGTGTGCAAAAATGTCATCATCATCATCATCATCATCAGCCAGAAGACGTCCACTGCTGAACATAGGCTTCCCCCTTTAACCTCCACACTGAACGACAGCCTGCCTTTTGCATCCACTGGATGCCCGCGACTCTCACAATGTCGTCGGTCCATCTAGCGGGAGGCCTCCCTACGTGGCCTGCCCATTGCCACTTCAACTTGCAAATTTTAACAGCTATGTCGGTGACTCTGGTTCTTTGGCGAATATCCACGTTTCGGATTTTATCGCGCAAAGGAACTCCGAGCATAGTTCTCTCCATTGCCCGCTGTGCAAAAATGTCCCGAATATTTATTTATTATTTACTTCTGGATAAATGCAGGATAAATGGATAAATGCAGGATAATGGAATGGATAAATGGCTGGATGCAGGCTTCCAACCGGCCCTTTTGGAGATCGATGGGGGAGGCCTATGTCCAGCAGTGGACGTCCTATGGCTGAAATGATGATGATGATGATGATTTACTTCTGGAACACCTCTCCTCTCAGAGAGAGAGAGAGAGAGGGCCCTAATCCACCATGCTGGCCAAGTGCATGTTGTTAAGTGTCATACGGCTTTGAACTGTTTCCGCCTTATTACAAAAAAGTCCATTAGGCCAGGTTTAAACCAGGACTAAAAAGTCCGAGTTTGTTACGGTACTAAGGAATTAAAACTTGACCTTATTACAAATCTTCGACTAATCGAGGACCAGCTAATACCAAAGATTGTCTATGGTTTAAATATTAGCCACAGATAAGAAACAAAAATTGTAATCATTCATTCATTCCTGCATGTTTAAAACCATGATACCTACTACCCAAAGGGACGGAACGCTTCAAACAGAAAAAACGAGCAGAGCGAGAGGTACCACGTTTAGCCATTTGTCCCTTTCTAGTGTTGACATAATCACTGATACAAATTCCTCATTAATTTTCATACTTTTTCTATTTTTATACAGAATAAAAGAAAGAAAGAAAGAAAATACATTTTATTCGACACCTTCACAAAAAACTTATATCTAGAGGTTACAATCGATGTCGAATAGATCTACGTTTGGCCACCAACTCGCTTGATGGTAAGCAACGGTGTGGCCGAGGATGGAACACGTTGATCTTGAAGAAATCTATTCACTCTAGCCTTGAAGATGCCTAGATTGTACTTTTCAGGAAACAAGGAGGATGGCAGGGAGTTCCATTCTTGGACAGTACAGTATCATAAAAGATGACCCAAATCGTTGTGTTCGAATTTTTGGAATTTCCACGTGGAAGGGGTGATAGTGTGCAGTCCTTCTACTTGTCCTGTAGTAAAAGGGGGAGGGTGGAATAAGGTCATGAAGCTTTTGCTCACACTCATCGAAATATATCCGGTAGAAAATAGACAGACAAGCTACTTTACGGCGGTGCTCGAAGCTTTGTAATTTATTGGCGACTAGCTTGCTGTCACCAATCAGCCTCATAGCACCCGTCGAATAGGTGGCAGCAGTACTCAACACACGTATATACTTATTTATTCCTTATTTTATATCACTACAATAATAAACGGATGCACCCTAAATAATCACGGGAGTTTTCTTTTAGATATGTTTAAGAAATAAAAATTTACTATTTAAAAATGATGCTGTTCAAATTACGTACTACCCAAAATATTACCAAATTTACGGTTACAATATTTTTCCAACAGTGGCAACACCACACATTAATACGTGTTCATGAACGTCATTGTATATAAGACATGTAGTGTGAAAGGGACAAATGGCTAAACGTGGTACCTCTCGCTCTGCTCGTTTTTTCTGTTTGAAGCGTTCCGTCCCTTTGGGTAGTAGGTATCATGTTTAAAACACACTTTTTGAGCACTTTACAAGTTCATGGCATAATACGATCACGTGCGACGCCAAAAACCCTAACGTAAAAAAAAGCTGTGCGCCTGTGGCGCGTAATTTGAGGCGTTCAGATAAATATTTGTAATTATGCAAAGATATTAAGTAGTATAATGAAATCTTTGTAATTACGGTGGGAAAATTAGCAATGTTCCTAAATTTTCTCATAGCTTCCTCCTGTTCATATAATGTAGCTCGCAATTTTATATACCTATCTATGAAATGGAACATCCCTTGCCATAATACTCGCTACATTTTTGCTCACTCTCGAAGCCAAAAGAAGTTAATTGTACTCATCATTATGAACAACTTTTACTATGGGACCAACCCTGAAATCGCCAAAAAAATATAAGCTGTTCTATAGAAAACGGTCATTGACACTCGACAAAACTTATGGAACAGCTATTTTTTTTTTCGTGATTTCTGGGGTTGGTCCAATACTAAAAGTTTTTCATAATGATGAGTACAATTTACAATTATCTTCTTTTGGCTTCGAGAGTGTTCCCCTTACATCCTGTATAATTATATGCATGTATTTTGTTTGTAACTATAATAATTATTTTGCTTTCAGCTTTTATTTTTCAAAATGATAAAAGTTTATACTAGCATAACATCACCACTCCAGAACAAAGAATCGATTTTGCTGCATTCATATAATTATTTATGCGTGTTTTTTTAACTGTAATAATTATTTTAAAAGAGTTAATTTTTCAATATATTATTATTTTTATTTTTACTAGCATTACCTCTCCAGGACAAAGGATCAATTTTGCGGCATTCAAACGGAGTTGAGGTAGGCAAGTTAGGAGCTAGTTGGAACACGGAAATGGGATCTCGGCCCAGTTGTTCTAACCGTGTTACGGTAATTTTGTACCACTATACTGGACATGGAAAGTTTGTTGTGGTGACAACTTTTTTAATGCTTTGTTTGAAATATTAGTAGGTAACACAGAAAAGGAAAAAAAAAAACGGTTGAATAAAGGTTTTTAATATTATTATGACTTATCAGTCTAAAGTCCAATCGTTTTAGTTCTCTGCTTGAGTGGGTGTTCCCCGATAATTACAATCTGGGTGTCTTCAAGTCGAGAGTGAATAGGTTTCTTCTAGGCAAGCGTGCTCCATCGTAGGCCGCATCATCGCTTAACATCAGGCGAGTTGGCGGCCAAGCGCAAGCCTATTTAAAAAAAAACTTTAGAAAAGCAGGGTGAGCAGAGGAAACTTCTTGCTAATTTGGCTGGCCATATTTCGAGAAGAATACTTAGTAAAAAGTGATGAATGAAATTTTAAAAGGCCTATACAATAATATCCCACACGAGGGGCTAAACTGAAAAAATCTTTCATCCCCATTTCACATAACCAGGAACACACCTAAAACGTATTTTTTCGCACTTTTAAAATTGAGATAAATACGGTAATTGTACAAAGTTTTATGCAATTATCATAATGACTATAGAAATTAGAAGGTTCTAAAGAATTAAGACGGACGGATAGACGGACGGACGGACAGACAGATGGACGGACAGAACGAACTTATAAGGATTCCTTGTAGTATTACGGAACCTTGAAAGGGGTTTAATAGTTTTTAACTTATGGACATTTAGCCTAACTAGCTTACCGGGCTGGAACTTACCTGGACCATTAAACAGCAAAAATCTCCTATTTTAGACATGTATTGTGGAATGACCGATATTTTCTGAAGCAGACATCACGATGGGCATAATACTAGGGAAACGTAAAGGCGGAAAACGCAAGATGTTATGGCTCCGTAATAGCAGGGAGAAACCCAGCCTGTACTTTAACGCAGGTAGGTTGTTTTTTAAGGTACTTATATCAAGTAAAACCAAGAGATTCAGCTATCAAATACTAGGCGACGTGTCGAAACAGAAAAAATATGGTATGACAAGCACAGAAAGAAGAACTCTAGAGTAAAGTCAACAGCTACTTGAGACCCCTATAAAATAGAATGTGAAAAAGAAATCTATTTTACAGACTCGAGCGAGCAACTAGTTGATGCTCGTATAACTCAGCGCACTAACTCAGTGTTAAAGTTATAACTCAAGTCTATCTTGAGTCGATAACTCAAATACTTAGCCTCCGAAGCTATTGAGAGGGATAAATCTCGCGACTTATCTGCCTTTCGCACGGGCGTGTGCATCAAGGATAAATGAAATATAGATGTATGAACGTACAAGTTAACTTGAGAGATAACACTGTCAATGGTCAGTCAAAAAACAACAATGATAAAAATGTGTAACCCGTAGAGGGAGAAAGCAAATACTGAATCTATGGCGTAACCTTATTTTACAGCAAACCGACGCGACGTTACAAAATATGAAAATCCGTACATAAACTCCAAAGAGCTCATTGGTACGGACCCGGGGTTTGAACCCGCGACCTCACGCTTTCAAGTCTAACGGTCTCCCGAATAGTCTACCACGGCTTTTTTCATACTACTGGCTTTTCGGTGAAGGAAAACATCATGAGGAAACCTACATTACGTACGGAGAAGGAATTCAATGGCGTATGTAAATCCACCAATCCGCAACTGGGCCAGCGTGGTGGATATGGCCCAATCACCCTTACCGGGGTAGGCTAAAATTCCAGCAGTGGACTGTTAAAAGGCTAATAATGATGATGACGTTTCAAAAAGGTATATTATCATAAAGCGATGGTGGCTCAGCAGTAGCATGTGCGCTTTACAATCTGACGGCACCCGGTTCGATCCTCTGCCCTGCACCAATGACTTATTTGGACGATGCCATCGCTCAAACGGTCGAGGAAAAACATTGTAAAGAAGCCGGTATGTTTAAGAACCACAGAATTCAAAGACAATATGACATTCACCTATTATGCACTGGGCCAGCATGGCGTATACGAGCACATCCTCTCTCTTTGAGAGAAGGCCCAGCAGTGGGATCGTGATAGGCTGAATTGATAATGACGATGATATCACAGGTAACGTTTTATCAGTCCACTGCTCAATATGAATTTATATGATATCACAGGTAACATTTTATCAATCCACTGCTCAATATGAATTTATATGATATCACAGATAACGTTTTATCATTTCACTGCTCAATATGAATTTATATGATATCACAGGTAACGTTTTATCAGTCCACTGCTCAATATGAATTTATATGATATCACAGGTAACATTTTATCAATCCACTGCTCAATATGAATTTATATGATATCACAGATAACGTTTTATCATTTCACTGCTCAATATGAATTTATATGATATCACAGGTAACGTTTTATCAATCCACTGCTCAATATGAATTTACATGGAGTGAAAAACAATCCAAATGACCATGTTGCACGACGTGTAGGTATCGATTGCATTGTTTAACACTCCATATAAATTCATATTGAGAAGTGGGTCGCGCGACGCATCTCTGCCGCTGTCGCGGTCGCAATCACCAGTTGCGGTCGTTAAGATCAGAATGCTACCTTTACATTGATGTAGCACCTACGAGTAAATTCCAAAAATAAATCTAACGTACCTCTAATTGTATAACGAATTTATCAATAACATAAGAGCCATTTAATTCTTACCCTCTTAATTGAATTCTCAATCATACGGCAAAACTAGTTCAGGAGTTAGTACAAACTTTCCTCACGGTTGAACTACTGGACTAAGTTCGACTCAGTTCGACTGAGTTCCTTTGTTACAATTTCTTTTACGGACTATACTTACATGTAGGTATTGTTGGCAAAGGATTCGTTTCTTTGGCTAATGAATTGATAAAAGTTATTGTTTCGATAATTGTTATGATGGAAGAGCATTTTAAAAGATTATAAATATGAGACTGAAATTTATCGTTAATGGGTAAGTGCCTTTATTAACTAAACAAAATACAAGCTAAAACTAAAACTACAAATACAGTTAGATTGCCCATAGACCGTTGAAGGTCTAAAGACAATCCAAATGCTCAAGCCCACTACCAATTGGCAGCGTACGCAGCATGCTGGCGGCATAACGGGAGGATTGTTTTAATTTTGTATTAAAATATTAGCTGTACTCCGCGGTTTCTTTAGCGTGGGTCTAGGGTATTCAATCACTTGAGTCCGTTGATATGTTGCTAGGTGAAAGAGTAACGAATAAAAAACAAGCATACTTTTGCATTTATGATTAGTAGTATGTTTTTGTGTGTATATAGTTCGTTGGTATAGTTTGTTTATATATCACTAGCGGTCCGCCCCAGCTTCGCACGGATATAGATTATAGCCTATGTCACCCGGGGATAGTGTAGCTTCCCGTCAGTGAAAGAATTTTTCAAATCGGGTCAGTAGTTTTGGAGCCTATTCAATGCAAACAAACAAACAATCAAATCTTTCCTCTTTATAATATTAGTATAGATGACTGTATTCAATAATTACTTTAAAACATAAAAAATATATTTTCTGTAACATATACACATAAATTCTGGTATTTAATGGGTTATTATTTGACCCTGTTGTACCACTACTAGAAATTTTGGTCCTTCTAGTTTTAGTTTGTCTACTTCCATGGTCAGCTTTAAAGTATAAAAATAGAGTCACAAAAAAATTATATTTTATCTAGGAAACCGTGAAGAATAATTTCACTTGATATTAAAAAAAAATAACCAGACATGACTTTTTCATCGTTTTTTTTTTTTGAATTAATTCAAATACCTATTTACTAAATGATATCTCTACGATAGCTTAATATATAGATAATTGTAGAGGTATAATTTAAATTACGACTATACTTTTTTTATAATATATGAGAAAAACCTCAAAAATATATGTAGCGGAAGGCACGACTGTGTAAGCACCATGTTTGAGGTCCACTAAATACGATTTTAATACAATAAATTAAACCTTATGGTCATCTGTAATAGCGTTGCTTAAAAGTGGGAAAACGTAGCTTTAACATTACGCGCTGTGTTCCCCACCTTAGAAAGAATTTTAAAACGCGTAAACCCTTTTACTTCCCTTACATTTCGTTTGTACTCCTCAAGTCGTGTTTCAGCCTAACTAATGTCAAATTTTCTTTACGTTCTTAATTAAACAAAGCTATTATTATGGAGATAAATGGAGTCAAGGTGTGAGCTGAGAAAGTTTAGAAGAGCTTTCCTCTCATTGGGGACTCTATAATTATTTAAATACACAAAAGACATATTTCGTAGGATATCAATTGGTAAGTGAAACGACACTATCTATATAAAAACATAAAACATAATTTATTGGTAAACACTTATGTACAAAAAAAATTGTGGTTCTGCCTTTGCTTTAGTGAAAACACTGCGTTGCAAAGGCAGCGTCTTCCAAAGGTACAATTATAAATAGTTTTACAATAATCTGTTCATTATAAAAAATATACACATAAATACAAATGTAGTAGTGCAAGACAATCGATATAAATTTATGTGAATAATAAACCATTTTTGTTAAACAAAAACTATGTATGATGCTACAGCTATAGGACCTTGTTAAATAATTTTTCAGTTTCTAAATATTCGAAGTTATACAGCCAATTGTAGATTTTATTTTTCAATTTATGAACTAGTTAGTTATTAATATCAAAATGACCGGACCGTGAAAATGTAAGGTTCTCAAACAATCAAGATTTCAAAACGTTTTAATTTTTTAATAACTTGTACTAGTACCTATAAGTGATTCAATAAAAATTTTCTTTGTGGTTTCCGAGGGTATTGCTGCAACTTACCCAATTTCATAAGTAGAGTCAGGTAGTTATTTATTCTGGAGATTGTCCGGTTTATGGGTGGGATCACAATTTGCGAAGATGATCAGTAAAATCTTAAGTCTTGAGGATCTTCTGTTGGCGATTTAATTTTCTTGATGTAAGTAACATCATACAAAAGATGCCACGGGACATATGTCAAAGTGACAGGTGTCAGAGGCTTTAATAGTTGATTAATTAAAATTTCAGACATGGGTTATTACTTGGCGCACGTTTTTTATGTGATAAGTGAAGAAGATAAATGTAAAATTAATCATTATTCACCAAGGTATTAGCTACTAGCTAAAATTTTGCTTACTTACATACCAAATGGAAAACAAGGGATTGGCCTCCTGGTAAACGTCGCCGCCAATCACCAGAACTACCCGGGTACCTGGGGCATTGTCAGTGCGTTGCTTATCTTTGTAGACTTTATACAAGCTACTGGTCTCTTGATAGTAAGTGGTCACCGTCACCTATAGATACTAACAATACCCGGGGCATTGTCAGTGCTTTGCCTATCTTTGTGGACTCTATACAAGCAACTGGTCTCCTGATAGTAAGTGGTTAACTCCACTTATGGACATCAATAATACCCGGGGCATTGTCAGTGCGTTGCCTATATTTGTGGACTCTATACAAGCAACTGGTCTCCTGATAGTAAGCGATCACCGCTGCTTATGGACACCAACGGATGGAGCATGGTCAGTGCGTTTTCTATCTTTGAGAACTCTATTCACCCTTCGTTCAAGTCAATTCTATCCTTTCTTTACCCTCTCCCTAAACATTTATTCCCAGTGTTATAAGGTAACAAAGTACAGGTGCGCATAGCCGTCTCTAATTAAAAGTTTAGCCGACAATTTCTTGTACATGCCAAATGGCATGAGCTGTTTATTTGAAGGAAGAAGGCGAGAGGAATATGAATTGCCCTTCTTACTTTGATACATTTTTAATATAATTATGTTAAAAGTCAGAATATATGATTTTTCTGCCATTTTTCTATCGGACTGCCAGAGTGGGTACGAAGAATCGACACCGCTTTATGGTTGATATTCCGAGAACCCGTACCAAGCGCTTTGATTCCACATTTATTATGTGAACTGCTAGTCTGTGGAATTCGCTGCCTGAGTGGGTGTTCCCCGATAGTTACAATATGGGTGTCTTCAAGTCGAGAGTAAATAGGTTTCTTCTAGGCAAGCGTGCTCCATCCTAGGCCGCATCATCGCTTAACATCAGGCGAGTTGGCGGCCAAGCGCAAGCCTATTTATAATAAAAATAAAAATAAACTATAAGTGCAGTATGTGTGAGACTGTGTGTTTGTCTTGCTGATCGATAGGCTACTATCGATAGACTGTCGATATAACAATATGTGGTAATCTTCTTCTTTGATATAAAAAGCGATATGTATGTATCTATGTTCCTACTTTTTTTTTTTTTTTTTGTTCCGTCTATTCTTCCTCCGACACATGCCGGAGACATTGTTAGACCAAACATTGCTTAGCAGTTTACTATATTTTTTTAGATTCTCGGCGATAATCACCTTTCAGGACCCAAAAACGGCTGGACCGATTTTGACAAGACATTCACTGGCGGATAACTTTTGATATAAGGAATTATTCACGCTGGTAAAACTGCGGGGCGCAGCTAGTACCTACTATAAATGACTGTAGCACCTCGATTCTAAAGGTGTAATAATAAAGATATTTTCTTCTTCTTTTTCTATATAACTATATATTTTCTATAATATAGATGCACTATTAAAAGGTACCCTTTAATCATATTATAATCTAGCCTAATGTTAGGCTAGTAAGTAATTTAATTACAATTTAAAGTGATATGACTTGTATGTAAATGTATTCAGGGCAATCGCGCTAAAAAATAGCAGACGAATTGTTCACGAAACGCAAACGATCCACAACTTTTGGTCAATTTCGTATCGCGCTAATGATTTTAAACAAAGGCGGAACGCAACCCGATCACAGTTGGAACGTAGACGCTGTCAAACGAACGTTTGTGTTAAAGTTAGAAAATATCAACTTTCTTAGAAGACTGCGTCCAATAGCAAATTTCTTAAGAGAAAACACTTTGTTCATGTGTTCTTGATATTTTAGATAGATAAATTACTAAAATTTGAGACCACATCACGCAATACGCTACCACTACTGCAATAAACTCATTTATGGCTGAAAAAAAAAGAACAACACATAAATAAAATGAACAATACTACAATTTCCATTTAACACCAACAGTGTCCTTTAAAATATTTCGCACAGCTGAAAATGCTGAATTTTTAGGCGCGCCTTTATTTTGCTGAAAATTATTACGCACTTCAGTGACTGGGCGCTTTCTCGAGGGCCTCTGTTGATTTTTCAACGGCTGAAAATTATTACGTGCAACTTAATGGAACGCGGGGCTTTTCATAAGGTTTTATATTGAGTGAGCGCAATCTGGCCAAGATTTAATTAAAAAATCTGACCTTAAACCTAAAAGGACAGCATTTTTAAACGTCTAGATAATTTAAAGTTACGAATGTGATATACTGTTTTAAACTATCACGTTTGTTTACTAGAGTTAACAGGACAGATAAACCGATAGCCCGTTAGTCCAGTTGGTAGTGAACCTACCTTCTGAGCTTGGGACCGTGGGTTCGATTCCCACCTAGAACAAACATTTGTGTTTGTTCACTACCAACTGGACCAACGGGCTATCTGAATAGTACTTAATGGTGGCAAACAAGCTAACAGACTACCTGATGGTAAGTGATCACTGTCACGGATACCTGTAACACCTGGAGCATCATATGTGGCCGACCTTTAAAGACTCTATTAACACATCAGCTCTTTTAACAGAGAGAGAGTGGATCCACATATTGCAGATATGAAGCTAAATAAATTGCGTAAAACGTACAGAGTGCGATTTACGCATATCTATGATAGGTATGTGGATGAGCTTTCAGGTAATGATGCTAGTGCCATGATAAAACCGTGACGCCGGCATCAGAATGAAGGCGTGAAGAACAAGATTTGAAACATTTTAGGCGTAGTCTAAATAGGCTCTCACTATCTATAGTTCTCAATCATAAACTACCATTACTAGTTACCATACTTAAACTACCATTACTATCATTATCATGATCATCATCATTTCAGCCATAGGACGTCCACTGCTGGACATAGGCCTCCCCCATCGATCTCCAAAAGGGCCCTCCCCCACCAGCGTTACCCTACGGTCTCTTTTAGGCCGTCTGCATCTTGTGAGTGGACGTCCTAAGCTGCGCTTACCTGTCCGTGGTCTCCATTCCAGAATCTTTCGGTCCCATCGGCCATCTGTTCTGCGTGATATGTGCCCTGCCCATTGACACTTCAACTTGCTAATCCGATACTCTCATGCTTCCTTTAAACGCATAACTTTTCCATCCGGCGTAGGTAAACTTCAGAAACAAATTTTTCAGTATTCCCAGGGTGCTATTCAACGTAAAGTTGTACAAGAGTTTTACTGCAGATAGTGCAGTAGTGAAAAACATTACCTGCATAGACGGTAGAAAAGGGTTTATTGCTCGATAGCTGCACTGCACGGTTTTATTCGTTGTTCACATGCAGAAGCAGATTAATGTGTTCTACTCACAGATTTTTTATTATTATAGACTTTGAATTCTCCTTTCTTGATCGTTTAACTGTTTTTCTATTTAAATTTAATTTAAATTAATTTTTAAATTAATTTAATATTTTTCTTTTTTTTTATTAATTTTAATACAAACTACTAAGACTTAATAATAAAAAGTAAGAAATTTCCAAAAAATTTAAACATATTTAAGATGTCGACTTTAACAAGGGCCCTAGGCTCATGGCCCGTATTGTGGCGGCCAAGTGACGATGTACTCAAAAAAAAAAAAAAAAAGTGGAGGCATCCATTTTTTTTTTTTTTTTTTGTTTTTCCTATATTATTAACTGTTTTTCTATCTCTATAGTTGTTTATTTTTCTCATTGTTATGTCAGCTCGTGACCAAGACCATTTTAACACGGTCGAAACGTCGAGCGAAAGGTCTAACAATTATACAAAGGTAATTTTTAAACTTTCGCGATTTGCACACCATATTTCAAATGTTTATCGGGTCTTATCACGTATTATTTTATTTAGGTAAATATAATAATATGTGATAAGTCCCGATAAACATTTGAAATATGGTGTGCAAATCGCGAAAGTTTAAAAATTACCTTTGTATAATTGTAATATTTACCTAAATAAAATAATACGTGATAAGTCCCGATAAACAATTGAAATATGGTGTGCAAATCGCGAAAGTTTAAAAATTACCATTGTATAATTGTTATAAAGATGTTGCCCGTGCATAATTTGCCCATTTTGTGTTTGTTCTTACAAAAACTTAGCACTATAAAGAAGTATGTATAAATAAAATTAAACCTCGAGCGGTTTCACGATTTCAGGGTTGCAGGGTTCGAAAATTACATCATTTTTAGTTTTTGATATGCTATTAAGAAAATTAAAACCAGGTAAAAAAAATACTTATATTAATAGTAATATCGAATGTATTCCCGATTATGAACAAGTTTTACTGTATTTTAAAATTTTGCATTATTTTGATGCCACATTTTATAAAAGCTTAATACTCACTCACCTATTCACTGGCTGACTAAGTCATCACGAAATCTCTAAAACTACTTCTTCATCTACGAACCTGAAATTTTGCTAATAGATTACTTGTGTGTAGAATTCCGCTAAGAAAATATTTTCCCAAGGGGCTGAATTATGAACAGCTAGGACCTAACTTTTGTATCATCATCAGCCAGAAGACGTCCACTGCTGAACATAGGCCTCCCCCTTTAACCTCCACACTGAAAGACAGTCTGCCTTTTGCATCCCCTGGATGCCCGCGACTCTCACAATGTCGTCGGTCCATCTAGTGGGAGGCCTCCCTACGCTGCTCTTCCGTGGTCTTCCGTCTGCTCGTTCGTGGTCTCCACTCCAGAACCTTTCTTCCCCATCGGTTATCAGTCTATAGTTAACTTTTGTATACTTTATTTATATTATGACACGAGAATTGCTCAAATATGACTAAGCCGACCGATGGGCCAGGATCGTCACAATGTGGGTGCCTAATGGACGACGCAGTCAAGGAAGGCCCAAAAAACACTGGCGTGACAATCTTGACTCATTCCGGAGAGGTTGGCAAGAGGTGGCGGAGGACCAAGGTTCACGGAAGGAAATAGGGGAGGCCTTTGCCTTTGAAATTCTGATGTACTCTAAACTAAACTAAACTAAATTTGACAGCCCTAATATTGTTGCCATCTTTCTCTCAAGAAATAAAATGAAAAGAGAGGCAGATAGTTTTAGTCCTGTCAGATTTGTTTAGTTTAGTGAGTGGTATGACAGAATCGATGCCAATATCAACGTAACAAAGTTAAGTTTGAGAGCAAGTAGGGCTACTCAGTAAATCAAGCGGTAAGAGAAGCAAATCAACTGGCATCCCTGCCTCGAACCAGCGACTGGCTACGGCTTAAAAGTTATCTCTCTGGCTTGCGAGCAGAATACAGTAGGGTTGCCACTTCTTGAAAAGCAACTATTAAGCCATGTCAGAGACACCGTTTTAAACTATCACGGTTGTTCACTAAAGTTATATATATATATATATATATATTTATTTATTTTATGGTGAAATGGGCTAGCGTTTGACCACAACTCACCTGATGGTAAGTGACGATGCAGTCTAAGATGGAGCACGCTTGCCCATGAGGTGCCTATTCACTCTTGTCTTGAAGAGACCCAGGGAAATTAATGTGTGTGTGTTGTTGTGTGTGTGTGTGTGTGTTATTGATCTGTGTGTGTGTTTGATGTGTGTGATGTGTGTATGTGTGTGTGTGTGTGTGTGTTAGTGTTAATGTGTGTGTGTGTGTGTATGTGTGTGTGTGTGTGTGTGTGTGTGTTTTTTGTGTGTGTTATTGTAATGTGTAGGGAACACTGAGGCAGGAAGCGCATTCCATTTCTGTGCAGTTCGTATTAGGAAGGAATTTTGGAAACGCTGCGTGCGGACTTTACCAAAGTTGACGACGTAAGGATGGAATGTCCGTCTCAATGATTATTTACGGGATATTTGCCGTGGTATATTTATATAAAAAAGTTACAAACGGTGAAAACTTAAATCACATACATTTCGCAGACGATCTAACTGTATTCTCAGAATGTCCAAAAAAACTAGAGCAAATGCTACAACAACTATCAGATCAAAGCATAAAAGCAGGACTTTACAATGAACACAACAAAAACCAAACTTATGACTAATACTTCTCAGTCATACAACATCACTCTAAACAGGAAGAAAATAGAATACGTGGACGAGCATAAATATACCTAGGACAGCTAATAGCCCCACGGAATACTATGCATAAAGAAATTGACAAAAGAATCGCCAACACATGGAAAACATTTTGGTTTGTTAGTGAAGTTAAAAAAAACAAAGACATGCCAATTAAAGATAAAAGAAAAGTTTATGACATGTCTATTTTGCTATGTTTAACATAAGGCTATCAAACATGGGCATTAACTGAGAAACTAACAAACAAAATAATTGTATGTCAAAATGGAATAGAGAAAAGTGTAATAGAAGTAAAAATAATAGATAAAATAAGACTAAACAAAATTAAGAATGTAACTAAATTTAAAGATGTGAATAAAGTATGCAAAACACTGAAATGGAAATTGGGCAGATACAGTGGACTTAACCACTGTATCTGGAACGTGTCGAGGTCATCGCGCCAGCGTTTTCTAGGCCTGCCTTGGCTCCTTCGTCCGTTTTCAGGCACCCACTGTGTGATCCTCTGGGCCCATCTATCAGGGTGCATCCTGATAGATGGGTCCATCTACCTTATAACAAGAAAATAAACACAGAGTTTCAAGAAGTTATCTATTTTATTTTAGTACTATAAGTATTATATAATTGACAACCCTATGCAACTTTGTTAAGACTTTCCGCCGAATTTGGCATTCTTCTTTGCGCCGCATCCCCCTAGCTTCAAGTGGCATCGTTAAATATCACATGAACGATAATAAGTTGTTAAAACGCAATAAATGTCAATTAAACAATATCGAGATTACTAAAAAAAGTTAAGTCCCTTAAAGTAAAACAATGATACAAGAAAGCTGATAATGATGACATAAAAAAATTTTTTATATATGAATGATATGCAGTTTTGATGCTATCGCTTAAAAACAGGGAATGAAAAACATCGTGAGGAAACCGGTATGACCAAGAACCTCAAAAGTTCAAAGAAATAATTATGACATTCACCAACATGCACCGGACTAGTATGGTGGATTAGGGCCCATCCTCTCTCTCTCTCTCTGAGAGAAGGCCTGTGTCCCAGCAGTGGGCACATGATAGGCTGATATGATAGTGTTTGAACAAGGATTGAACTGATCTAGGATGGAGCCAAGAAGTGGATAGTGGAATTCTTCAATGGCTACCAGTAAACCCCTCGAGCTCCAGTCGCATAAGCGTATTTTTTGGTTGTTCAGATAGGTAAGTCCAACTTAGGCAAAGAGGTCGCCCGAAGAATCAAACTCGGATGGGTAGCGTTCGGGAAATTGTGTGACATATTCTCGTCCAAGATACCACAGGGTCTAAAGACAAGGTCTTTGACCAAATTCAAATTCAAATTATTTATTTGTCAGAACATGGTAGGTACACATACATATAAAGTAGCATACATGGTCGTAAGAATGGAGACGTATCTCATGTTCTTGCCTGTTACAGCGTACAAATGTTAATTTTTATATATATTATTATTAGTTTTTGTTAAAGTTAAATAAAAAACACGAAATTATGTCTGTTAGAATATTGGACCAGTGTGGAGTTTAAAGGGGGAGGCCTATATTTAGTAGTGGACGTCTTCTGGCTGATGATGACGATGATGATGATGATAAATACTTGTTAAATGTCGCAATTCCACAGGGTATCGAACTAATAGTTTATTTATATCCCAACAAGTAAGTGGGTATGTAATCTATTATAGCATAAATGCACCCACTCCTACACTGATTATCTTTACAATAGTTAACTAAGACAAGTTTTCTGCAAACATTCGTGCTCCTAATCAGACATAGTTGTACCATTATAGTGGAAACCTGTTCGTTTAATAAACAAATTATGAACGCGTGTGTGCTAACGCTTCTCTTGGTGCTGTGCTTGTGTGAGTGTAAGAGATTTACAAGATGCAAGCTGGCAATCGAATTGCAGAAGATTAAAGTGCTGGATAAGACGTTTTTAGGAAGCTGTAAGTTACCAATAATAAGCAGTTCTAGGCGTTTCTCTGACTCCAGGGCCCTGATTCTGTACCTAAAAACACGCACGTAACGCGCCATTTTAGAGAAAAACTTATTTTCTCTAAAAGTTGGTCTTTATTCCTAGGGAATAGAGTCCAAATTTTAAGAGGTTAACTTAACGCGGCGCGTTACGTGCGTGTTAAAATTACGGAATCAGGGCCCAGGGGCCTTATAGACAACTGCTATTGCGGCACCAAACTAACGTTAAATCCGCTCAGTTGGAGAATCACTGCAACCGCAAACCGTTGGGCGCGTTAAGGTTCACGTTCGCGTGATTTTCCAACTGAGCGGATTTAACGTTAGTTTGGTGCCGCAATAGCAGTTGTCCGTAAGGGACCTGTTATAATGACCACTATCGGGATATTTACCGTGATAATACAATACATCATTTGACATGAATGTAATAAATTTAGTACAAGCAAACAGATGAATACGCACAATAGGCTAGTTAAGGGGCTTGTATAACCTCTGCAGCTTTCTCGCTCGCACATTTTCACATTATTGAAGATATAAAATCAATGAGTGTGAATTTCCAAAAAGTAACAAAATTATGTCATGGTGTCTATCGTAACATTACAAACAAAAAAATTGTCAATTTGATATATTTTAATTTGACACGGTAAAATGGTAACAAGTGATTTTTATTTCTCGTGTCATTTTATTCCGTCAAATTACAAGATATCGAAGCAAACATTTCTTTGTTTGTAATGTTACGATAGACACCATAACATGATTTTGTTACTTTTTGGAAATTCACACTCATTGATTTTATATCTTCAATAATGTGAAAATGTGCGAGCGAGAGAGCTGCAGAGGGTATACAGGACCCTTAAGTGGAGTTTTATTTATTACAAACTACGAACGCACCTCGGCTTCGCACGATGTAAATCTTATTTTTTTACACCTTGAGTTACATTATTGGAGTTTTAGTAAGGATCCCTATCCCTATTTTTGTAAATATATCTAATATAGCCTATGTCACCCGGGGATAGTGTAGTTTCCCAACGAAAAGAACGAAGATTGAAATATTTTTTCAAATCGGTTCAGTAGTTTCGGAGCCTATTCAATGCAAACAAACAAACAATCAAATCTTTCCTCTTTATAATATTAGTATAGATTAGTACAGATAACAGGCTTGGCGAAGGTTATAATAATTGTCTGATAAATTTTGGAGATATAAGCATTCAACTTTTTTTGGTGGGGATTGAACGGGGATGCTCTGTCACTTTCCCGCAAAGCGTGTGTTACTATAGCATTTGTATGGCGTATGCTAGGCTTGACGCCGTAACTTGCTAGAGTACGCTCTTTGTGAAATTAAAATATACCATAGTGGCGTCGATTCTGTCATACGATTCACTAAACTAAACCAATCTGACAGGACTAAAATTATCTGCCTCTCTTTTCATTTTAATATGTGAGAGAAGGATGGCAACAATTTTAGAGCTGTTAAATTAAGTTTAGTTTAGTTTAGAGTACATCAGAATCAATGCCATTGTTTAGACTTACTTAATTATATTCTAAAGGGACCCGGGTATGTCCTAAAATTGCAACCAGAACCACAAGAGAATGGGTAGCAGCGTCTTATTAGTCCACGGTGAACGTGCTGCGATCTCCAAGCCGCCTGCCAAGCGTGGGGATTATGGCAACCCCCTCTCTAAGAGGGAGGCCTTGTTCAGCAGTGGACATTTAATGGCTGATGATGTGAACGTGCTGCGGTTCCCAAGCCATCTTCCAAGCGTGGGGATTATGGCAATACCCCTCACTAAGCGGGAGGTTTTTGTTTAGCAGTGGACGCTTACTGGCTGATGATGTGATGATTCTTAAGAATAACTTACGAGTGCTACAAAAGAATCAATAAAGTTTGTTTATCTTGCGGATGTAGTTGCGTTGAAATCTACTGTGGGAATCATCATTAAAAAAAACCGGACAAATACGAGTAGGACTCGTGCTCTGAGGGTTCCGTTGGACGGGAATGCAAAAAAAAAACTAACTGAAGTTGAAATATTGAAAGACAAACTTAACTTTGTAGTTGACAATTTGGTTCTTCCATACATTCCAACTACAAAATTTAAGTTTGTAATAGCAAAATAATTATTTTTAAATAATATAACTTCAAATTTGTGACTTTCGGATTTATTCCTATATATGTGCTATGAGACCTTGCCTTTTGCCAAATTTCATGAGTCTAGGTTAACGGGAAATACCATATAGGTTTTGATTCCCCTGTAAAATCGCAAAATATGCGACATAAAAGTTCATATCTTTCGATTGCGTTGACTTACGACTTTAATTTTTTACAGCCAAAAGAAACCGTAGACCCACGTATTTAATATAAATTTCAACATGATACCTATACGCGTTCTTGAGAAAAAGAGTCTTGACAGACGGACAGACAGACGGACAGACAGACGGACAACGAAGTGATCCTATAAGGGTTCCGTTTTTTCCTTTTGAGGTACGGAACCCTAAAAAGAGTCAATTTACAGCTTCTCTAGCTAAAACAAGATATCATAATAATTGCAATACTGAAGTTATTTCTTCGTATTATGTCTTATCACGGCCATTATCATCGTATAACTTACCTACATACTTGTAGAGTGATTAAGTTTAATTACATTTATCTTGGATATTTTCTGAAAAGTCGCTAGTGGACTAATTATAGTGTAATTATTTATCTAAATACTTTGCGTTCATTATTTATCAATGTACATGGTTAGACAGAAAGGATAGACTAATCAAAGAGTTCATTTTTTATTTTATTTTTTATTTTTTATAGAATAAGTGGCAAACAAGCTACGGGCCACCTGATGGTAAGTGGTCACCGCTGCCTATAGACACCTACAATACCCGGGGCATTGTCAGTGCGTTGCCTACCTTTGAGGACTCTATTGACCCTTCGTTTGAAGCAACACATACATAATAATGTGAATAAACTTTCCTATGAGACCAACCATGAAATTGTGTACAAAATAGCAGCTGTATCATACAAGGTGGGTGGCTGTTTAGGTGATATATTAACAGGGCAAAGCGAGATTGTGGAGATTCAGCGCATGATATGCATGCAGATGCAGAACATGTCGCAACCTAATCTCGTGCCCAAGGTACTTAATGTTTTGTGCATTACAGGACCTGTACAAGGTTTCCCCCTACGGAGTTGCAGTTACCAAATGAAGGGTCCACTGCAATAATGATGAATGTCCAATATTTTTTTTATCTTAACGAGTAATACTTTTCGGTCACATGAAATTATAATTATCTAGAAATCTTGTTAGCAAACTTAGCAATATCGCTTGCAGTGCCGTGATAAATATGTTTTAAATATTTTGGCTACACGGCTAGAACGCTCAACGTCTCAGCTGTTCACGACAATAATGGTTTTTGTTTACACCGTTTATAAATTTAAAACCCAATTATCTCAAAACTAAAGATAGTGGACATTCATTATTATTGCAGTGGACCCTTCAAATGCAAGAGGATCTTATAGATTTTTGAATCATCGTCTATGATGGAGCACGCTTGCCTAGAAAAAACTGATGCACTCGTGATTTGAAGACACTCAGAACACCCTAGGTTTGTTTCCCTGGCTGGGTTGTTCTTCAGGGTCGACAAGTTGGCTCCTCAATACCGATACATTACTTCTGCAATACTACGATGGACAAGATCACCGTAGATTACCACATCATTGGTAAAAACAAATTCGTTTTTTTTTTGTTAAAACACTTAATAGTGAGTAACGGAATATTTTTTATCCCATATAATTAGAAACATTGTGAGTAAACCCGGGGTACAGCTTGTGGATTAAATTGTGGATTGTAAAATAACGCGTTTTGCAATTATTATAGTTTTTTACATATACCTTTACCAAATTAAGTGTAAAGTGAAGCATGAGAGCCACTATCGCAACTTATTGACAATAGTGACAGATATTTGTTCGCAAACAACTAGTTCCTCATTTGCTCACCTCCGTAGTTAATTCGGTGACACTATCACCAAAACAAAACAAAAACCCGCCTACTGTTATCATTGGCATTGACATTTCCTTCTAAAGTCCATTTGGAAACACTGCTACGGAAAAAACAACCTTATCAACGTAATCTACGAATCAAAATCTACTAGAAACAGTAAATGATTTGACATAAAGTAAAGACCAATGGAAAAACAACTCTTGCGCATGTTTGCTCATAACTTTGATACTCATCATGTGGGACGCACGTGTTATTGTGTTTATAATTATTAATATAGTTTTATTAGTTGAAAGTAAAAGATTTGATACGAGATGTAAACTAGTTCGGGAGTTACTTAGGGCAGGATTACCTAATGATCATTTGCTTGGACAGTGTAAGTGTGTTTATAAATCTACTTCCCGTGTTTCTGATGGCATTTCCCATCGGCAAATGGCAGCAGGCGTTTTTAACGCTCCTGGCTTCCATTGAAAATCGAAATCGTAACTAATTGCGATGGAAGGATTACTTCTCTTAATACGCTACTGGTTGCGGTAAAAGAGGTACGAAACTGCATGCATCTCAATGCAAAAAATATCATGTTATTTTTTTTATAATATGTCCTTCAGATCTTAGACAAACAAGGCAGATATAGGTCGAACGTATCAGGCCTTAATCAGTTCGATACCTTTAGACGATCTGGGCGTCTTCAAATCACGAGTGAATCGGTTCCTTCTAGGCAAGCGTGCTCCAATGTAGACCGCATCATCGCTTAACATCAAGCGTGATGGAGGTCAAATAAAGCCTATTATTTATTAAAAAAAAAAAATAAAAAAAAATTGACGAACTCTCCTAGTAGACAACTTTCCCGCCCATTTTTTCATGTACACTAATTAGTTCACTGGCGTTGCTGCAAATTTGATAGTATGCGTGAATAAAACCGGCCAAGTGCGACTCGGGCTCGCGCACTGAGGGCGCGAGCCCGAGTCGCACTTGGCCGGTCCATTCCTTCCGTACCATCAACTAACTATATTATTAATATCACGGTTTGAACTTCGGAAGATACAGCCATTAATAGGTAGGACAGACGGACGGATGGAAAGACACGGACATCGTAGGCTTAGTAAAAGGGTCCCGTTTTTACCCTTTGGGTACGGAACCCATACAATGAGTAAGTGTGCCGTAATTAAAAAAAATGCGTTGAGTAGTTTAGCGGTAAAGTGAAAAAAGTGAATGAAAAATTAAGACATTTGAACACGGATGATATTTTTTTTTTTTACTGGGCATGTGCCTTTATTAACTAAACAAATTACAAGCTAAAACTAAAACTACAAATACAGTTAGATGATAATTGTAATGAGAAATGCTCTTTCTTTTTCTAATCTGATATTTATGTACTAAAATAGTTTAATAAGGAATGACAAAGCTCATTTTAAGCTTTCATTCCCTTATTTAAATCATTTAAGGAATGGATTTCCTAAAATGCTTATAAGCAGCTGAATTTTATTTGTAAACAGAACCCAAAATTAGAAGTACCATCTTCCTAAATAAAATAAAAAATCCCTAACATACAACCTTAATCTTGAAATTATACTTGTAATTATAATTTAAAAAACATATTCCGACTGCGAATCCTTTCATGAAGTTAAAACTAGAGCACGGCAAAGCACACTCAGCGTTTATTTAGTCTAATTAGCAGCAATAACTCGCCCTACAAGTTTTCCTTTAGAAAATTAATAAAAAACTCTGTTCCAAACAATGGCTTTCCGTAATTATTCTTTAACCTCGATTTTAACCCACGTGAACTCAAAATGTCGGTGTGTACTAAAATTTGATCAGTGATTAAAACTTAATATATGGTTTATAAAAAAAAAAAGTTAACTAACTTTATGAGTTCTTACATGTAATCAGGAGACGTACAAAAATTTCAAAAGAATTCTTATTATTAATCTTACATGTGTTTACCTTTCTCGGCTAATGAGAGACCAAGACAAAATTCAATGTAAGATAAAAATTAGAATGTCTTTGAGGTAACCCGACATTTCTTCATCAAACAAAATCCCATTTTTTTCTAATACGAATATGTTAGATTTTTTTATTAACACTGCTGAGACTTTTTATTAATAACTAACTACCCGCCTGGTTTCGCACGGGTGTATGTTTTATTATATAATTATGTATAAACCTTCCGTGAAAATTATCTAGCTGAGAGTGAAAATCGCACCAAAATTCGTGGTTTAGGAGGAATCAGCGGATATACAGACAGACAGACGCGGAAAGCGATTTTATTTCATATTATGTAGAGAAGAGATGTAGGGATAGAGAAGCCATTATAAGCTTAAAAATATTAATATTTAGTAAAATGTAATATCTTCATCGATTGCGAGGTACTTCATACACACTGCAAGTTTGATTTTGCATATCTCAGGCTAGTGTCGTTGCGCAGTAATCTAATTACTCCTCATAATCACTCCCTGTGCCAGAAATGCAAATACTGAGCAAACCACATTCCAGCAACTGCACATTTGCAAGACATGGAGATTTTGTAAACCACTGGATATGAGATGCTTTTCATTCAAGCCGGGTTAAATACGTTACACATGTTACTTTTAAACAGTCCGTTAAACTATTGTTAAACCGATCCCATAGCATTTAATCATTAATTTGCATATTTAATGACGTGCCTAAGTTTTGAATAGTTTAGGTAGTACCTACACGCGATGTAGAATTTAAATGAAATTATTCATTTTGGTATTAACTTGGTTATGTTAATGGCGGTCAAAATAACTCGACAAAATAATAGTGTCTGGAATGGGAAGCATAATATTATATTCGAACTATAACTATTCGAAACTTTGATAATTATTACTGATAGATAGAATTTAAATATTTAAACAATTTTAGAAATTGTAAAATGATCGGAATGTAATATTTAAGGTCATTAAAATGTTTTATTTTTATTCTTTCTTAGACGACATATTGACTCCTAAGATCACAACTCAAAAAAATTATTGACATCAATGTTTGTCGAGTCAACAATGAATATAACGAGCCAATTATAGCCCGTTGGTCCAGTTGATAGTGAACCTGCCTTCTGAGCTTGGGGGCGTGGGTTCGATTCCTACCAAGGACAAACATTTATGTGATGAACATTTGTGTTTGTTCTGTCTGGTTGTTAATATATATTTGAGTATGTATTAAAGACTATAATATATATGTATATATATCAGTCTCTGGCAGCCATATCACAAGCTTCGCTTAGTTTGGGGTCAGATGACCGTGTGTGCGAAAAGGTCCCGAATATTTATTTATTAACGCAAGCCTAATTATTTTTTATTTATTTTATTTTTTTATTTCATTGATGAACACCAACATGATGTACGCCCTTGCTTTACATGACGGAGACAAGGCACAAGACTTAAACTAAACGCCACCACAATTATAGGTGCGTCTGCACCTATAATGCTATTAAAAAACGAGAATTTAGTTTTTGGAATATAAGTTAGTACATTATACATTAAAAATTCAATCAATTCTTGACTGAATAAAGGAATCTAAGAAAAGAGAGAAAAACATTTATTATTAGAGCAGTTTGATAGTTTGCTACGAATAGATGGTTTGAACCTACCCACGCCACCAGCGAATAAGTCCACTACATCATCTCGGGAGAATTATTATTCCGATTCCCATTACTGTTCCGCAGTAACCAATTATCAGCTTGATGAACACACTGTGCGCAATACAAAATATATCTCCAATCAAAACTACAAAGAAATAACCACAAATCACTACTTCATTTTTTATCCAAGACACGATTGTTTCCGAGAAAATCCCGAGAACAAATAGACAAAGCGTTTCCTCATAAGCGTCGTGGGAACAAATCTCTTGATTGGACCTAAACAAAGTTGGAATAAGCGCCCAGTATGGACGTCACTGATTTACTTCGCAAGACCATTTATTTTGACTATGAAAGTATACATTATTTTTAATCATAATAAACTTGCCTAAATTAAAATAAAGGCAGAAACTTCACTATATTAAAATAAATATATTAAACTACACTAATTTAATAAACCGCTGCCCGTTGACATCGTTCCTAAAATACTAAGTGCTAGACCTAACAAAAGTTTTTTTTTTTTACCTTTTATTATAATTACAAAATCATTTGGAGGAGTAGTCTCCTTGATCACGATACATAAGTTTTGGTTAAAAAATAATGGCAAATTAATGGATATTTTTAATAAATGTAATTGACCTATATTTTCCCTCAAATTACGTCGTAATTTTCATTATAATATTGAGATTGTGGATACCATGTATAAAAAACTGCATAATGTGAAATCTCAATAATGACATTGACAGAGGATAAAGATTTATTCATAACAGCAGTGCGAGTACCGTTCTTTATCGATCGTCAACTTCGTTAAAATGCCATAGAATCGATCATAGCGAGTACTGAATAATTGGCATTTTAACGAATTTGACGATCACAACTGTCAAATTTGACGTTCGATAAAGAACGGTACTTCACTGCAGTTTCGGTGACTCGCATTATGATATTCTCCCCATGCTGACGTCATCGCGTGTAAAGGTTTCGGCGAGATGAACCAAATTAATTATCCAATAAATGGCAGAGGAGAGAGATAGATGGAAGGAGACGGGGGACCTTTGTCCAGCAGTGGGACGAAAAAAAACAGGCAATTTAAGAAGCCCTTCACCACAATACATAATTGTACTTAGATATTAGTATAGGCACCATTCTTTCTGCAAATTGATTGAACAACGTATACAAAATTATATTGAGGTGTTTCGGTGATGTTTTAGATAATTATTATGTTATTTAAAATCTTTATTATTAAAAAAAAAAAAAAAAAACATTTCATTTATTATTATTAAGAAATTATTTATCCAGGCCTGCGTGGCAATACAAACTCAAGTTGATTAGCTTGAGTGAACTCAGTCCATCCTGTATCTGGCAACAACGCAAGCATACGATGTGCAATTTTGCAATTTTGTATGAAAAATAATTAAAAATACCATGTAGTGTATTTAAAAAGTGAAATACTTATACTGGGACGGCTGTAAGAGGTAGTAAAGCTGTATAGTTCTGTGGGTCCTATTTAGGTAGCTACAGTAAAATATCGCCATGTTTTTAGTGCTGAGTATGACGTTTCTATTGGTAAAACCTTATTACAGCCAATAGGTATTATTTAAAAGTTCCAAGTGGAAGTCTCTACTGTTTTTATAGTGCGTAAAGTTTTTTCCAGTAAACGTGATCGGAATTCGCGATCAAATTGAATGTTACACTTTGTTTATGTGATTACATAGATACTGGATTAGGTGACTAATGAAGCTGTTTGTTTAGATTGTTTTTTGTTTGTTCCAGGATGTCGTAAGCTTTGTACCGATTAATATTTGTAAAGAAATGTTACTAAACGCAATGTAGGCTGGTGAATAGATTCAAATTCAAATTAAAAATTATTTATTTCACATAAAATGGTACATCAAATTTTCAAGTTGAAGTGGCAATGGGCAAGCCACATTGCTCGAAGAACCGATAACCGATGGTGAAGAAAGGTTCTGGAGTGGAGACCACAAACCAGAAGACGCAGCGTAGGGAGGCCTCCCACTAGATGGACCGACGACATTGTGAGTGTCGCGGGCATCCAGTAGATGCAAAAGGCGGGCTGTCGTTCAGTGTGGAGGTTAAAGGGGGAGGCCTATGCTCAGCAGTGGACGTCTCCTGGCTGATGATGATGATGATGATGGTGCATCAATAAAGATTGTCGACCCTAGTCACCAAACTGAGCTTTACCCCGTATCTTGGTGGATAGTTCCTTCCGAGTTGACTTAGGCCAGAACTTTGTACAATGTATTGTTTTTTAGTGCAGATTTAACAAAATATATATTCAAAATTAAATATAAATTGAACTTACTGCGATCCCCAAGCCGCCTGCCAAGCGTGGGGATTATGGCAACACCCCTTTTTAAGAGGGAGGCCTTTGTCCAGCAGTGGACGTTTGATGGCTGCTGATGTGTGTGATGAGAAATATAAATTACAATGGATTGTCGTTATTATTTGATTTAACTTAATTTAATTTTAATTTAATTCAATTCAATTTAATTGAACATATTTTTATTAATTATATAAGTAGCAACACATAGAAATTAAACTAAATCAAAATTAAAATAATAATCATAAAAACATAATTATATATACATAATTATATATATATATAAAGTCAGTAACAATAAAGATTGCACTTTGCGATACAAAGCGATCGCAAAAAGTCAACTATTTTCAGTTTACACTAGGTTAAAAAAATTACGTCATTAATCGAAATCGAAAAGCGGTTCTATTTTTTAAAATGTTTTTTACTTCATAACTTATACCATATACCTATACCACCTTAACACCATAAAGAATAGCCAAGCCACAATAGCCAAGATTTTTTCAATTCTAAACTGTACTAATTGTAGTTATATAAAATATTTCCCTTTATACATTTTCAATAATTGTATTTTATGCAACAAGGTCTCTTCGTTTTGGGTTCGGCTCCACCAATGTCTCTTAATTGTCCGGAATAGACCCGAGAATACAAACAAATAAATGTAAAAGTTAGATAGATAGATAAGATAGATAGATAGATAAAATAGATTATGACACTTTTTCATGTAGTCTAGTCCTTAAAAAGAAACCTAGCATCAGAGCTACAAAAACAATGCAAGGTAAATTACTATTCTCAAAGGTAAAAAAACAATTTCGTTTAAGAAAGTGAATCGAGACGAGTCTTGAGGACGAAGTGTTTTTCTTAAGATCTAGAAAAGTTGCACCTTTGCCCTTTGGATCGTTGACCGTTTAACAACCTATTCATTTATTAAAAGCTAGTTTAAAATCACTATTCTAGTAGGGGATTCTATTCAACGACTTAAAAATCCCACCTTATAGACTCTTGACACTTTCAGTTAACACATTGGCGCAAGGGAGCTGTTTGGATATGTGTTTCACTTCAAGTGACCATCGATCCTGTGTTTGTTTGTTCTCTATGTTTTGTGTATTAGTTATGAGTCCTCTTGTTTAGAACATACAACGGGACTGCCATGTATAATGCTATAATAAGATCCAAAAAAAAAGGAATAAAAAACAAAATATAAAACATTGGCGCAAATCATGCTTATATAAATACTCCGTAGATATTATGTATGTTTTATAAGCTTTGTGCATATAGATTCGTTCCCTAAAGGCTCCCAATAAACGTTCACAATAGAAGCATAAAGACAAAGCCTTTTCATGGTTTATGCATTCCTGGTACTTGGATTTGATTGTAAACAAAATAGTATTTGTTATTATTTACTTTTTTTTTCCTGGGCAAGCGCCTTTATTAACTAAACAAAATACAAGCTAAAACTAAAACTTTAAATACAGTTAGACTGCCCATAGACCGTTGAAGGTCTAAAGCCAATCCAAATGCTCAAGCCTACTACCAGTTGGCAGCGTACCCAGCATGCTGGCGGCATTACCACGTTGAATGGCAATGCTTATGCGTTGAGGCAGAAACACGCCAGCATTTTGGTCACGCGTCGCATTAACTAGGCGCTCTGAAAGATTTTTGAAAATGAGGTGAGCTCCCGGTCCCCAAGGGCCCAATGTCTCGACCCCAAACGCCTCAAATATGTAACCACTGCCGAGGTTAGCATATTTGCGTCGCTTGTGCTGCTCTGCCGAATTGGCAGCCGCGCCAGCCTGTGTCTCAGGAAGATGTGACGGCGCCAAAGTATCGACACAAGACGCGTCCCATACATGGGGCCGCCCCAACCTCCAGGGCACAAGTGTCATACCGTCAGGCCTCCTTCCATCGTCGCGCGCAAGACCACTCAGTTTGAGCACAGCTGCGACATTGGCGGTGGAAAGAGCCCTGCGTATGATGTCGTTCAGGCTAGCGTGTCGGCCAATACGACCAGCGCTTCTCGAGCAAGAGAGACCATGGTGACCGAGCTGGTCAACAGCAGTACCACACTGACAGCGATGGGCCTCACAGCACCTTGCACCCAAGCGTCAGCTGACAGCTAGACGAAATGCCGTTGGATCTAAAAGGCTACCCGTGTTAAAGAGGGCATAGCTTGCAACCAAAGTCCCGATTCCCAAATAGAGACAGCAAGAATACGAGCGCGATCTGCAACAATAGGACACGTATCTAGTAGTGATTTCCGTGCTAGTTTGCAGATCGGCCGATCCCACAGTCTCTGGGAAGACAACTTCCTGGGAAAATCGGTATTTGGACAAGCAAGCCTCCAAGCATTCATTGCCTCTTTCGAATGAGATACAACTACATCGGAAGGGCCTAAAGAGGATGCAAGGGTTTTTTCTTATTTACTTGAGTGTACTTATTGCTTATGACATCACAGTTGGAGCAAAAGGACATTTAGTCCTCGTGCTCCTACTAGTAGAAGCACCCAGTAGAAGCAAGCGGAAACGCTCGTATTATCCTACTTTAGTCAATTGTTCTAGTTTACCCGTGACTGCTATATTTGAATGCATCTTCATAAATTCAAAGCTCGGAAATAGCGTATTAATCGACTAAAAAGATGATACACAAAAACATGATATTGCTTTTTGGGGAGTCGTATAAAAACAAACGTTTTTATTGCATATTCTTCTACCATTGCGAATAAGTTCTGAAGCAACGTCTAAGATATCAAGTCGGTGTTTCTAGTCTATTGTTTACATAGTATAAAGTGGCAGTAGCGAAACTCAGCAAAATTACTAACTGAAGCCCAAATTAATATTTGATTATTATTTTAGTGAGCAGTGTAGATTATTAATTCATGCACGGAGATATGCTAGCACGAACAAACAATCGGACGTGTCACTTGGTTGTTCAAATATTCTAGAGATCTTATCACGCGAAAGCGCCCCAATAAATAAGCGATGAAGTTTTGTGCGTTCATTTAGGATTATACGGATCGGCACTTACCCGAATAATTGTGAACTTTTTTATGCCATCAATGGCAAACTATTTAACGGGCCTACTGATGGTAAGTGATCACCGTCGCCTATTGATACCTGTACCACCAGGGGCATCACAAATACGTTGCCGGCCTTTAGACTCTATTAACAGCCCTTTTGAAGAACCCCATGTTATAGTTACTCGGAAATGCCGTAGGAAGCACATTCCACAAATTGCATTACAAAAGTTGTATTGGTGTAAGGCAAAAAAGATCGCGTAAAACGCAGTGTGTGCGATTTCAACAGGTCTATGTAGATGAACTTTCAGGCGGTGGCGGCTAGTGTGACACCGGCATCAGATCGAAAAGTTCTTCAGAACACTCCTCGTAAATGCGATAAAAAATACAAAGAGACCCAACGTCTCTGCGCAAGCTGAGCGACTCTAGGTGTTCAGTGAGCTTGGGATCATCATCAATTCTGACAGCTCTACGCTGTAATGCATCAAGTGACTTCTTTACTTCTTTTTACTAGCAATCAACTACAAAATGAATCGATCAAATCCCGAAAAAGAAGCGTGTCATAGCAAAATATGGCGTAGGTTTTGATTTAGGGTGAAGCGAAAAAAAAAACTGGGTTGGTAACGAATTTTTTTACAATAATCACATAAGCACTTGTATAATAATAAATCTAACTTACGAGTGTTCTAGGTGAATTTCAGTTTCAAAATTATTTTTCATAAAAACTTTTTTGTGAATTTCTAAAATATAGGCACCTACAACACATTTCTGCATTAGGCTTTATAAATACAAATATTTATGAACGAAACATTGAATTCAGATTACATTATAAATAAATAATATTCGGGATATTTTTGCACACATGGTCATCTGACCCCGAACTAAGCAAAGCTTGTGATATGGCTGCCAGAGACTAATTATGAAGGCTGTAAATTAAAAACATGACTCAGTCAGACCAGAAGTCGTCCCAGGGCCAGCTAGGGTAAGGCAAGCGCCCCACTCTGCCCCACCATGCCTTACGCTCATGATGTTGGACTTAGACATTTCCCAAGGCACGCTAATCAGCCAGATCTTCGGTTTTTCGCTTCCAACCACTGCCAGCGTAAATTGTTACTACATTAAGTCTCATAGAGCGTCCTACGCTGTGTTTCCCGATTCCAAATCTACTTTCCAGGCCACGTCTATTATCAGTTATCGCTTATGCGGCAAATATTACGATTGGCCCACTGCTACTGCACACAAAATCAATTTTCTCAACTTTCCCAAAACATCCTACTGTCTATTTACTACAATTTAGTTTATTCTTATCTGGATAAAAAGATTTAAGTATCACAATCGTTTTAGTGGAATTAAAGTAAAGGTGTTTTTTCAAACAGAATGTGTTTTCAAACTCTTAACTACTATCTAAACTAATTGATACTTACCAATTGAAAAGCTTTAGATGACCTTTTCAATTGACTCAATTAATCGTTTGAGGATTTGTGGCTTTGGTAAAGTTTTGACTCATTTCGTGTTTAGGTACCTAATTGGTGGAGAATTATTGGATTGGTAAACTTTTGTTTGAGTTTGTTTTAATGGTTGGCAGGCTAAGGTTTTGTCCACAGCTCACATGATGTTAAATGACGTTGTGGTCGAAGATGGTAAATACACCTAGCCTGGACTGGGAACTGGCTCTCAGGTGATGCTGCTGGAACACACTGTTAGGTGCTTGACGACAGATGTTTTTTTTAACCTGAACTTGATTTTAACTTGTGCGTGGCTGGTATCTAATCACCGTGTTATGGTTTCCTTACATTACCCTCCTTAATTTCATCCGAAACTGTAAATTTAACTAGCAAAGATCTGACCTTTCCATAATAATAAAAATAGGTATTCCATGTGAAAATGTGAATACTTGCTTTTCTTAACGTTAAGTTAAAAAGCATGCATTTTCTCAATAGCGAATTAATGTAATTTTTGCCAGAAAATAAAATCTGAAACAAAAAAATTGGGTGTAATTGTTTCCACTTCCATAACGTTTAAACATATTGCGAAGACTTTCTTTCTTTGAAATGTTTAAAACATCTCATCAGTATTTTGGCGCATCTCAATTCCATAACGACGAATATGTTGTATCAAACCTGAATCCTCTCAACATGTTCCGGTTTAACACATGGGCGTCAAATATAAAAATGGACTTTATCTATACTGAAGTGGAAGGTATTAAAGATGCTAAAAGTAGATACGACACTAGGGTACTTAAGGCTAATACACTATGTATGATGAATGAAAATTATGTAGGATGGTACAAACTCTATACGGATGGGTCGAAAACAGGTGATGGGCTTGGTGCTGCATACTTTGACCCCAAACAAAATATCAGTGGACGTTATAAAATCGTGTCAAAATATAATTCAATTATGTCGGTAGAACTACTCGCAATCTCCGAAGCACTATCATACGTATGTACTATAAATCATAAGAAAGTGGTAATATTTTCCGATAGCAGAAGTGCATTACAACATATAGCTCGGTGTGCCTCTAGCTCTAAAGGTGCCTCGATAGCATATGACATTTTACGGAAAATATTATCACTTAGAGAGAAGAATGTAGATTTGAGATTGCAGTGGATCCCGTCCCATGTTGGCATCCGAGGTAATGATGAAGCAGATAAACACGCAAATCAGGCTATATATACAGGGTCAGAAATTTACATGATGCCGGAAATTTCGGAAATACTGTGCAATTACCGGTACAAGATTTTTGAAAAATGGAAATTATATTTTAACACAATTTCGCGTGAGAAAGGAATTTGGTATAATATTTTGCAGCATAAACCTCCTCAAACACCGTGGTCTACTAACTGTAGGATGAAGAGACAGTGGATAGTTATGGCTCACAGGCTCCGTTCCGGGCACATGCCTACTAATAAGTTTAATTTTCTAATGAGGTTAGTAGAATCAGACTCCTGTGACATATGTGGAAGCCTCGAGGATGTTCAACATGTCCTGGTGGAGTGTTCACGAACGCAGTCTGTGAGATCTGCCATGCTCACTCAATATGGTGCTAATTTCCTCGATGTCGGCGTTATTCAAAGTGTCCTGTGTCCGCTCCACTGAGTGATGCGGCACGAACACTCTTTAAACTGTTGTCTAGTATATATAAGTAGACGATATTATTGAATGTACATAATGGAGCTGACATAGTCGCAAAGCGACTCAAGCTTCCAAATAAATTAAGATTAAAAAAAAAAAAAAAAAAAAAACCTCGCTTTTATATAAAATACTTTTCAATGATACGTTACACCACACATGTGTGATATCAAATTTAATTTGTTATTAATTTGTTATAATGTTCACTCTTGGCATCTCGTTATGATGACTTATCACTATGATCCCTGAACGTAGTGCATCTATTGACAACTATTTATCAAAATTCAGTTGAGGCATGTAGATGGGAACATACAAACGTATACACTTCGGCGTTCGGTTAAAAATATAACATAATTAATATAGGAATGGACCCGGGTATGTCCTAAAACTGCGACCAGAACCACCGGAGGATGTGCAGCAGCGTCCTGTTAGTACACGGTAAACGTACTGCGATCTCCAAGCCGCCTGCCAAGCGTGGGGATTATGGCAACACCCCTCTCTAAGAGGGAGGCCTTGTTCAGCAGTGGACATTTAATGGCTGATGATGTATGATGTAATATAGGAATGATAACACTAGAATCCCTAGACCAATAAAAAAAAAGTTGCAAGTTAATAATTATGATAAAACCCAAAGTAATTTCCTTGTAATTTTTAAACTTTCGCGATTTGAACACATGTTTTGAATGTTTATCGGGACTTATCACGTATTATTTAATATAGGTAAAAAATATGTACCTTTCGCTCGACGTTTCGACCATGTTACAATGGCCGTGGTCACGAGCTGACTGAAAACTGCGGGTGAGTCCGGCGAGAAGAGCGGGTGTTTTGTTCTCCTACCCTCACTTGATCTTGAAAAATCGCAGGGTTGTCACTACGACACACAACACTGACTGTATCGGTAAATGTCCTAGTACCTACACCGCGGTTTGTACACTTGCTCACTACGGGATTCCACGACGCCGCTAACTTAAATCCATCTTCCCGGTTGAAATTGCGATGTTTTCTAATTTCAACCGCTTCACGAACCATTCTTGAAAAATAATGTCGTTCAGTGGAGAGGACCTTCGGATCGTGGAGCTCGATCCAGTGACCCGACCCGATCCGATTATGAATCAAAATTACGGAGTTTGTTGAGTGATACCAACATTTACAAACCGGTATCTTATAATCCCACTGCCAGAATAACACGCCGTATTCGGGCCATAATAAAGGACTACAAAGAACTTTTTACAGACGACGTATTCGATAACCTCCATAGGCCTAGGGTTGTACAACCTCCCAAACTGTATGGGTTACCGAAAGTACATAAAAACGGTATTCCCTTACGACCTATCGTGAGTCAAATAGACTCGCCCACTTATCATTTGGCGAAATATGTAGCGTCGACACTGCAGCCACTGGTGGGTAACACCCCGTCGTTTGTAAAGAATTCCCGTCACTTCGTCGAGATCATTGGGAACCTCAGTCTGGAACCAGATGACATCATGGTGAGTTTCGACGTGGAATCGCTGTTCACCAATGTTCCAGTGAAGGAGTGTCTCGAGGTCATCAGGGATTTGTTGAAGGAGAACCACCTGCCAGAAAACTTAATGGTTTTACTTAGGAATTGCCTAGAAGGAAATTTCTTTCTTTACCGTGGGAAGCACTATCTCCAGATTGATGGTGTCGCAATGGGTAGTCCTGTGGCACCGGTGCTGGCAAACATCTGGATGGAACATTTTGAGAAGTCCATAAATCTACAGTCAGCTGCGGTGAAGATGTGGAAAAGGTATGTGGACGACGTTTTCTGCATTATGAAGGGAGATAGGCGGGCAGTAGACCAGTTTGTGGATCATCTCAACTCGATTCACCCTAACATTAAGTTTACTTATGAACTGGAGGTGGAAAGAACTTTGCCGTTCCTGGACGTCAAAGTGATGGTGAGGTCCGATGGCTCGTTAGCTCACTCGGTTTATAGAAAACCCACGCACACGGACAGATACCTACACGCTACGTCACACCATCACCCACGTCATCTACAGTCGGTGGCCAGGTCTCTGTTAGACAGAGCGGACGCCCTCTGTGACCCTGAACATGTAGAGGTTGAGAAAAGGCATGTTCAGGAGGTACTTAAAAGGAATGGCTATAGTGTGACTAAACGCGGGCAGGCGAGACGCAGATGTCACAGGAGAGGGACTGACGTCGAGCGGCAGCCGGCTTTCATGCCTTACGTTAAAGGAGTAACGGATAAGGTAGGGACTTTGCTGAAGGAGTACTCCATCAAGACGGTGTATACCCCCTTATCTAAGCTGGCGAGGCATGTGAGGACACCGAAAGACGTTATTCCTTTCCAGACTCCTGGTGTGTACAAGGTCGATTGTAGCTGCGGTAGTTCCTACATAGGTCAAACGAAGCGTACCATAGCTGAAAGGATCAAAGAACATATCGCGGCCGTCAAAAATCGCCAGACACAGAAGTCGGCTATTGCAGAACATTTGCTTGAGGCGGGATCGGGTCACTGGATCGAGCTCCACGATCCGAAGGTCCTCTCCACTGAACGACATTATTTTTTCAAGAATGGTTCGTGAAGCGGTTGAAATTAGAAAACATCGCAATTTCAACCGGGAAGATGGATTTAAGTTAGCGGCGTCGTGGAATCCCGTAGTGAGCAAGTGTACAAACCGCGGTGTAGGTACTAGGACATTTACCGATACAGTCAGTGTTGTGTGTCGTAGTGACAACCCTGCGATTTTTCAAGATCAAGTGAGGGTAGGAGAACAAAACACCCGCTCTTCTCGCCGGACTCACCCGCAGTTTTCAGTCAGCTCGTGACCACGGCCATTGTAACATGGTCGAAACGTCGAGCGAAAGGTACATATTTTTTACCTATATTAAATAATACGTGATAAGTCCCGATAAACATTCAAAACAAATTTCCTTGTATTTTGATAAAATCACGATTACCATGCATAATTATAACTGGGAAAACCTAAGAAATAATTTCCTTGTATTTTTCAGGGGTTTGTCTAGCAGAGAAAGTGAGCAACAGAGAAACTAGCGCTTTGACGACCAAGGGAGGAAAGAAATACTACGGTCTATACCAGGTTAGTTGGCTTAGTTCACAGAGCTCATTGTGAAATTTAATCAATAGCATAATATTTTTTTATGCTATAGGTGGCAAACAAGCAGACAGGCCGCCTAATGGTAAACAGTCACCGTCGCCTATGGATACTTGTAACAATAATGTTATAATACTGATTTATTAATTTTTTTATTGTATTTCTCTAAAATTTATGTAACTTGTGTCGGATAGTCTCTAGTCTAGTCTGATAGTATAGTGTCTTGTGTGGAATTTTTGATAGAAACGCTGACTTATCAAATAGGTCTCAGATTCTTATATCCTAGAATCTGAGACCTATTTGCTCGGTCATATTTTTTTTTTCCATAAATTTCAGATCCCAAATCAATGGTGTAAAGTTGGAAAACCTGGAGGCGAGTGTAACATTCGATGTGAAGGTAAGAAAGACGTGATTTACTTGCTAACCGCCGACGCAAAAGGGGTGTTACAAGTCATGTGTCTCTTGTGTATCTGTCTGCGGCATCGTAGCTCTCAAACAGATAAACCGATTTTGCTTTAGCTTTTTTTACCCATCTAAAAAGAGTAGGTTCTCACTTCGTTTCATCATCATCATCACCACTTCAGCCGTAGGACGTCCACCGCTGGACATAAGCCTTCCCCATCGATCTCCAAAAAGGCCGGTTGGAAAAGGCCTGCATCCAGCGTTTCCCTGCCCTAAGTCCAATACCTAGAGAATGTCATTTGGCCCCAGTCCTGAAATCTGAATTTATGCAGGTTCGACTGCACGGCATCAATCTAGTGATATTAGGGGCAACCAACGGGTCACGTCAACTTGCAACTCCAAGATTTATGCCTTCGATATTCCCCCACCCTCAGTACATGGCCCGCCTAGCGAAGTCTGTGTTTACCTTGCATTTTGTTTAGTTAATAGAATGCACTTCCTCGCTATGAAAAAACAAAGTTATATTCTAAGTAATATTGAGATTGTAAAATTTTGAAAGTATTGTCATGTCGCATTCCTTTTATACTAAGAATTTAACGGTCCACGTCATGAAAAACGACAATTTAACTCAGAATTGTAAAAGCTGGATTTCAGCAAGCTTTATAGTTTTCCACTACCAGTAGCTCTTTTCTAATCCAATTTAAAAACCACTCCGCTATGCAAGCGACAAATTAATAGCTAAAACTTTTAAAGTTCTGATCGAACGCTCTCTCCAAACTAGAAACGTTTACCTTTTACCTTCCGATTCAATTTGTCTAAGTGCTAACATTTCCCGCATTCTATACAATGTAACTTTTAGAGCGCAAAGTGTTTATACTCGTCGAGACGAACAATGGGGCTATGGTAAACAGTGCTCTAGGTAGAACTGAAGGGCTCTAAAGCCGGGCAAAATAATATGTATACTATAGATGCTAGGTCTCCTAAAAATACATCGGTATCTTCTGAACATTAGGTACCTATCCAAAAGGAGTATGCAGAGTTAGGCAGCATTTGGAAAAGTCTTTCAAATCACATCGCTAGCCACAGCAAACTGTTAAGGCTACCACGCACGATGAGGCCAAACTGAACAGGCAGATATGATTGAATTGCTTTAGTCCAATCCGGCTACCGTAAGCGCGATGGCAATGAGCCCGTTCGTCCATATATGGCACGGATTTATGTCCGGCCAGCCGAAACTGAAGGTAAAACTTCTCGCGTATGGTAGCTTTTACCTATCTTCATCAGCAAATCCATACAAAGAACTTTAACGGCCTGTTATCCAAGTCGCGTAGGCAACAAAACGCTCCCTCAGCCCCCGCCAATTAGAGTGACGATGTATTTTGCCGCGCTACAGTCACGAGGCCCGCACGGGAAGTGCAACGACAAAAACGAACATAGGTGCGACCTCGATGACGCCTGGCGCGGTATTGAGCGCGACGCGTGCAATTTCTCGCGACCTTTTTACGCTTTTAATTTCACTAAAAAACGACACTATTCACAATGAAAAATCTATCCAATGGGAAAAGTGTTGAATAGGATTGCCTTTCAGTACATGCAATTTCCAGATTGTTACGAGCTTTCATTAGCGCATAAAACGACAAAAATAAACTAAATCGACTTTGGTTCAGATTTTTTTTGATCAAGGAAATTTTATTCTATCAAATTTTGAACCAATGCATAAACTCAATCACAGATGTACCTGTGACATGTATTTTTTCCATCTCAAATATTGTAATTTAACTGAATAAAATTGATTTAAAACCGACAAATTTGGTATAACAGGCCGTTAACCAGAGCATTCTATGCGATGTTTAACAAAGCAAAGTCATAAACAACAATTTTTCTTTTTTTTATGCATCAAGGCGAACAAGTCACTCGCCTGATGGTAAAAATCACACTTGCTCATAACAGCCAACAACAAAACAAAATATGATTACGTAATTTTTTATGTCATCATCATCATCATCATCAGCCAGAAGACGTCCACTGCTGAACATAGGCCTCCCCCTTTAACCTCCACACTGAACGACAGCCTGCCTTTTGCATCCACTGGAGGGAGGCCTCCCCCCTACTCTGCGTCTTCCGGTTCGTGGTCTCCACTCCAGAACCTTTCTTCCCCATCGGTTATCGGTTCTTCGAGCAATGTGGCCTGCCCATTGCCACTTCACCTTGCAAATTTTAACAGCTATGTCGGTGACTCTGGTTCTTTGGCGAATATCCACGTTTCGGATTTTATCGCGCAATGAAACTCCGAGCATAGCTCTCTCCATTGCCCGCTGAGTGACTCTGAGTTTTTCCAAAAGGCTAACAGTCAAGGACCACGTCTCAATACCATATGTCATCACTGGCAACACACACTGGTCAAAGACCCTCGCCTTGAGGCACTGTGGTATCTTGGACGAGAAGATGTCACGCAATTTCCCGAACGCTGCCCATCCGAGTTGGATTCTTCGGGCGACTTCTAGTTTTTAGTTTTTATGTACTGTCGTGATTTATACTGCAGGACAATGGCCGAATCAAATAGCAGCTAGAGTAGCAAATCTCTCAAGCATGTCCCGAGATTTTACGATTTAGTTTTATAGGGGACTACTGCTCGATCCATTGCTTGGTATTGTTGCAAGTACACTTCAAAGTGCGCTGTTAAACGGGAGATGATTGTGTTTTGTGTGATGATGTCGTAGAATTTCAAGTGGGTATCAATTTGGTATATTATCGTACTTTGATAACATTCACTACGATGGTGTTTGTTTTTAGTATTGTTCTTCGTTTCTTCTTTCCTCCATTGGGATACTATACTTAATACAGAGTTACAATCGTGCCAAATAAATGTCCGAACCAAAACTCGGCACACGCTACTAATTGCGCAGATTTTTTTGGATAGTTACAAGGTCGCGAACCGGCTACAACACCGCGCGATGCCTGAGCTACGATGACATAGCAGACAACTAACGTTGAACACTATGCAAGCGACATAAACGTCTAAATGAGAGTAAATGTGGTATTGTGAAGTACATAATTGATACAATGTAATTTTTTTACTGTTTTCACTGAGAGATTGTAACTCTATACGAATTATATTTCAATGGTTTCTTCTTTATTTAATTTTGGCGTCGCACGTCTTGTGCATTTGGCAGTGTCACGTATTTAAATATTTTGAAGTTTTGAATATTTATAATAAATAAACCGGCCAAGTGCGAGTCGGGATCGCGCGCTGAGGGTCCCGTACCACCACTAAATTCAATAACGAAATTACCAGTTGTAACGTGGTAATGAACAGAAACATATCACCGACTCGCACTTGGCCGGTTTATTTGAATTGTGTATATTATTTAAATAGTAAAGTAAAGTGATTTTTATTGAATATAATGAATTGTGTAAATCATAAAGGGAACAAAAAAAAAACGAGGAATTGCAACTTTTTTTTGTTATATTTGCCTAGTTTTGCGCAATACTTACTTACTTGTACATAAGTTACATGTTGACGCAGCGACCCAAAATGTGTCTTGGCCTCCGATACTAAAAGACGCAATTCTTTTCTATCTTGCCCAAGTCCACGCCAGTCATGTACGTCCAGTTTCTGTAGATCTTTTCCCAATTTATCTTTCCATCTATACTTGGGACGGCCGACGGGTCTTTGGGCCTCAGGCAAGTTTTGCGCAATATAACTACCTATTCTGAATCGGGAACCGACTCTCAAATTGAAGTTCTCAAATTACGCACGATATTTAAAAAGCTCATCTCCATATGAAACTTTACTAAAAAAAAACATAAATACAAATACAATATAGAATCTTTTAAATACGTGCTTAAACTCCGCAGATCGTGCCCGTTTGTTAGCCGTTGGTGAGTGGGAATCGGGTTTGTGGATACAGGCTCTCCCATCGCCCAACACTGGCACTTTAATAGATTCGACGTCTTTCCGTATTGCAGCTTCCCTTCGCTTGGGCGCATCGTGCAGTGCTCCGCACCGCTGCCAGTGTGGCACTGCTGTCGACCAGCTTGGTCACCACGGTTTGTCTTGCAGCAGAAGTACGGGAAGAATTCCTCGCCACTCCAGCCTTAATGATATCATCCGTCGGGCTTTTGCCACCGCTAACTGTGCGGCCATTTTAGAACCAAGTGGTCTCATGCGTGGCGATGGTAAAAGACCTGACGGAATGACCCTCATTCCTTGGAAGATGGGACGACCTTTGGTGTGGGATGCTACTTGCGTGGACACCCTTGCACCGTCTCATCTTCCGGGAACTCAGAAAAGGGCTGGTGTGGCGGCTGAATCAGCGGAGAGCCTCAAAAGGCGCAAATATAGTACCCTAGATAGCGGATATATATTTGAGCCTTTTGGGGTTGAGACGCTTGGACCGTGGGGACCAGGAGCCCATCGAATATTTAAAGACCTAGCAGGGCGACTGGTCGAAGCTACTCGTGACCAAAATGCTGGCCTTTATTTTGCCCAAAGAATAAGCATTGCCATACAACGTGGCAATGCTGCCAGCATTTTGGGCACGCTGCCCACCGGTAGCGGATTGTTAGATTAGTTTTAGTTTTAGATTAATTTTAGTTTTAGATTAGTTTTAGTTATAAATTTAAATTTAAGATAGTTTTTATTTTACTTGTAATTTTTATTGAATAAATTTGTTTAGTTACAAGGTAAAAAAAAAAAAAAATACAAATACATAAGTTACAATGTTGACGCAGCGACCCAAAATGTGTCTTGGCCTCCGATACTAAAAGACGCAATTCTTCTTTATCTTGCTCAAGTCCACGCCAATCATGAACGTGCAGTTTCTGTAGATCTTTTCTTTCCATATATACTTGGGACGGTCAAATAACTTAAAACTCATACTTTGTTATTTTTAACAGCAAAATTTACGAGAAATCTACACCTGTCTTCTGCAATCACTGGTAGTCCCGTACACAATGAACCTTAATGACGTAAAATGTAAACGAAAAAAATCTTTTTCCGTTAAGGTTCAAATTCAAAATCATTTATTCCTTAAGTTGGTAAACTTTTGAGCATCAAAACAACATTTACAAATTTATGGACACAATTTATTATAACATTTTTAGGTTATATATCTACAACTCAAAACTGACAATAATATTAGGTAGGTAGTACGATAGTCAATAAGCACAATAGAGCAATGAAAGAGTTTTTATGTCAATAATAATGCAACAATAATAAAATAGAATAAAACAGTATACATTGGTAAATTTATCAAATTAAATACAAGTTAAAAATACAATATCAATTCTACATAAGGTTCAATACAATACAATGCAATAACTCTTTATTAAAATACCACAAAACAAGGATAACATTACAATAAAAATATTATCTAGGCTTTTAACAGGCCTTATCGCTAAAAACGATCTCTTCCAACCGTGCACGGAAAGGAATTATATAGAAAAATTGTGGCCTTAGCTAAAAAAATACAAAGGTCATTTCAAAGGTTCATACATTTCTTAATTATTAGCGTGCCTGAATTATTTTGTCGTGTTCCATCAATAGCACGCGTACCATTAGTTCGCCACCCCTGCAATACGGGAACATTTCCATCACTCATAAAGATGGCTTACTTTATGTAAAGTCATTACAAATCACTTCCATAAAAATGCTCCCATCTCAACTCAACATGCCACCGTTCGAGAATCGACGTTTTGATTTATTCTCGAGACGTTGAGAGCTTGTGACGATGATCTATAGAGAACTCGTGGTAACACATGATGCTCGGGTGCATAAATAATTTAAACTTTATAGCTTTTGAATAATGCTCGAGTTTTGAGAGAAACGGGAAACGGGGATCAGAAGTTGTGTGAGAGTTTTTTTTTAGTAATGTTTCATATGGAGACGTGTTTATTAAATACTAGCTGCGCTCCGCGGTTTCACCCGCATAGTGATGAAAAATGGTGATGATGATGAAAAGTAGCCTGTCACTCTCTGGCTCTTGAACTATACGCATGCAAAAAATTTGTCGATCCGTTGTTCCGTCGCAGCGTGAAAGAGGAACAAACATCCATACATACAAACTTTCGCGTTTATAATAATATATTATATTATAGTAGGATCGTGCGTAATTTGATAACTTCATTTTGAGAGTCAGTTCCCGATTCAGAATAGTTAGGTTACCATATTGCGCAAAACTTGCCTGAGGCCAGATGGCCCGTCGGCCGTCCCAAGTATAGATGGAAAGATGAAGTGGGAAAAGATCTACAGAAACTGGACGTCCATGACTGGCGTGGACTTGGGCAATCTAGAGAAGAATTGCGTCTTTTAGTATCGGAGGCCAAGACACATTTTGGGTCGCTGCGTCAACATGTAACTTATGTACAAGTAAGGAAGTAAGTACCTATTGCGCAAAACTAGACAACTACTTAGGTATAACAAAAAAAAGTTGGCAATTCCTCATTCCTTTTTTATTTTTGTTCCGATTGATGTACAATTAAACCGGTCAAGTGCGAGTCGGGCTCGCGCACTAAGGGTTCCTTACCACCACAATATACAATAATTATCAATATAAAAAACCGACTTCAAAATTAGTAAGATACGGCATTTCCATATAATGAAATGATAAAGAGGTCATCCAGGTAAGGAATTACCAGTTATAATTTGGTAATGAATTAAAATTTGACACCGACTCACACTTGGCCATTATGTATTGTTTGTTGTTATACTTTAGTGTGTACTATAATCATGCCAAGTTTGAAGCTTATACGTATTACCGTTTTTACATTAGAGCGAATACAGGAATACGTTAAAAAATACGTTTGTTGTATGGGGAGCCCCTTTTCATATTTACCTTTAAACTTTTTTATTTCACTTATTTTTTTTGAATAAATAAAAAGCTTGCGTTTGACCACTATCACGGCGATGATGCAGTCAACGTTGGAGCACGGTTGCCTAGAAGAAACCGATTCACTCGTGATTTGAAGTCACCCAGATTGTAACTATTTCTTAGTTAATCCGCCGTAACATTACATATTCTGTGAAAATTTTAACTAGGCTCGAACGATATAGCCGTTAGACAGACATACATCATAGGCTTAGTAATAGGGTTCCGTTTTTACCCTTTGGGTACGGAACCCTAAAAAGTGTTTAAAGAGGATGCCTTTTAAATTCCTAAGGACTAAAACTAAAGCAGAGATATAATGAACTAGACACATAAAATAAGCCCGGATGTAGCTTCAGGAACGGAAACCTAAGTAACATTTTTACGAGCATTAAACTTGCCTTATTTCATTCGGATTACAAGTTTTGCTGCTGATATTTTCTACTTTAACTTTTATATTACGCTCATACAAGATTGTGAGAGTTGTAGTACTGTTTCACTTGTAAATACTTGTTTTTATTAACGGGAGGTTATCCGAGGCGCGTAGGCAACAAAACGCTCCCTCAGCCTCCGCCAAGTTATAGCGACGATGTATTTTACAATGCTAGAGTCAGGACGCCCGCGGGGGGAGTGCAACGACAAAAACGAGCATAGGTCCGACCTCGATGACGCCTGGCGCGGCACTGAACGCGGCGCGCCAAAATTCTCGCGTCCTTTTTACGCTTTTAATTTCACTAAAAAACGACACTATTCACTATCAAAAATCTATCCAAATAAAAAAATGCTGAATAATATTGCCTTTCAGTACATGCAATTTTCAAGTTGTTACGAGTTTTCATAAGAGCATAAAATGAAAAAAATAAACTAAGTCGACATTGTTTCAGATTTTTTTTTGATCAAGGAAAGTTTATTCTATCGTGTTTTGAACCAAATCATAAACTCTAACACAGATGTATCTGTGACATGTATTTTTTTCCAGCTCAAATATTGTAATTTAAGTGAATAAAATTGATTTAAAACCGTCAAATTTGGTATAAGAGGGTCTTAACCGACTTCCAAAAGGAGGAGGTTATCAATTCGACTGTCTGTTTTTTTTTGTATGTATGTAACGCGATTATTCCGCCAATTTAGAATTGTTTTTGATGATAATTTTTTGGTTGGTAGGTGTATCTCATAGGTGGTCCCATATAAATTTTATCGACATTGATTTAGCGCTTTTTGAAAAATCTACAAAATTATGACAATAAGCAATGAATTCAATGTACATTGTACAGTGCCACCAACTTAGCTGTTAAGGTGGGCAAAATTGGAACTACAGTTATTTCTTGGTGATTTCCATACTTTGTTCTCCACTAGCGACGCTGTCAACTGAACAGCAAACAAAACTTCAAAAAACAAAGAAGTGTCTCCATGGCGACCGGGCCCTGTTGTTTCTCGTTAAATTTTTCTTGACCATGGATACAAAGTATTTAAGTCGTAATATTTTCTACTTTTTAGTCTTACTTTGTAAATGTAGGTATAGTGATGAAGTCGGTTCTTTTTTTTTCAAAAAAATATTATTTAGTGGAAAACATAGACCTATCTTGATAACGATCATTATATTGTGGGAAACGAGATAAGAAATCTCTTGATATTGTTTTCAAGCCAGCTTAACATCCCGGAATGGATACTCCTGATTTTTTTACTCGATTTAAATTATTAGCTATACTCTTAATTAAGTAACTATTAATAAATATAAATATTCGGCACATTTTAGCACACACGGTCATCTGGCCCCAAACTAAGCAAAGCTTGTGATATGGCTGCCAGAGACTGATATACATACATATTTATTTAGATTTAAATACATACATAAATAGATATTAACAACCAGATATAGAAAAAAAAAAAGGAAGAAAACATTTATTTAGACATTAAATTATATATTGATTTTATATTTTTAGAACAAACTAATGTTCATCAGTAGGTAGGTAGGCATAGGTAGGCCTCCCACTAGATGGACATAGAGTCACTGGCATCCAGTGGATACAAAAGGCAGGCTGTCGTTCAGTGTGGAGGTTAAGGCTGCGTATATGGCAAGAAAAATTTCTGATTTCACCCGCGCGTCTCGCATCACCCGCATTAGTGTGAAACACAACCACGGCAGCGCGGCAGTCGCGCGCAGCTAAAGTGTACACAACTCGCGCACTCGACCTTGTAAAGCGGCAAGGAGCAATAACACACAGGATAAGCATAGTGTTGGTGCACTTGGTGTTTTGGCGATTAGCTGAGTTCGGTCGCGGCGCGCAAAACCGTAAATTGTTTATTTCACTTTTCAAAATTGTATTTGTTATTTATTTTTAGGTTTTCTACAATATAAAAATAATAAAGTATATAAATTAAATTGATATAACCTAAATAAATTCTCTAATTAAAATATTACGCTGGAGACAGTTTCAGAAAGCTAAACATTAAACTAAACATTAAACTAAACATTAAACTAAACTAAACTAAACTGAACTATGCTATGCTATGCTTTGCTAGGTTGTACTTGCCGGGATAAGACCAAAAAACCCAAAAACCTCGTGGCACGGGGTACCCGATCCCGGGTCATATCTCCTAAACCAGACCCTTAACCCAAAAAAATTACAAAAAAATATTTAGATTTTTACTTTTGAAATCAGTGAGAAATACATTTAAATAGAAATAAAAAAGGGTGAAAACCACCCCCTACTACGCCCAAATTTTGGCTCGAGGTAGTAAAGCTCATTTTAAATTTTAGTAATTATTTGCAGATTTTTTAAGGTTGTGGTTTAGGAAATATAACTAGTTTTAGTTTTTAGTTTATATTATAGTCTAAGTTAGGTCTTAAGATTTTGACGACCTGAAATACCCGGCTCCTCAAACATTTTGTCCCAGGTCAATCCAGGCAAGAATAGTTAGCTTCACTGGCTATCCAACGATAGGTCATTTAGTATTTTAAGACTCGTAGGTACATAGTAACTTGAGTTACTAAGTAGCGAGGCGGACCCTAAATACCCGATTTTTTGAAGGTCCATAACTTTGGACACAAAGGTCCAATAAAAAATCTGACGTCATAGGCATCATTTTTTCTGGCAGACGAAGACGTTAAAGTCAAAAACTCGGCTTTAGGACCTAACCCTAAAGACCCCAAATTGGGTTTCAAATTACGTAACCAGAATTTCATGTTAAAAATAACAAAAAATTTCAACACAAAAAATTCAGTAGTGTAATAAATAGACCATAAATTTTTTTTTGGCTTTCTACTCTCACAATTTCAGGAATTAAATAATATAAAAAAAAAAAAATGTGTTTATTTAGTTGGTAGGCATAAATAATAATAAAATAGAAACACTGTAAACACACGTGTGTAGAAAATAAAAAGACGCGTCTGATAAGCCCAAATTCGGCTATTTTTGTGCAAAGGATGCCTTTCAAAATATTAGAGCGCAAAAATCCGGAAAATTTTCGTAATTTTTTTCAAAAAACTTCGATTATCTCAGAATGAGTACGTAAGAGGTAATTTTTGTAAAATAAAATTGAAAATCGGATGTCAATCCGGACTTTAGTTTATAACATTTCCTGAAACTTCCCCCCCCCCCCACCTCCCAATTATTTCAAAATTTCGGTGCGTCGGAGACAAATTCTGACCGGATTTTGTGTATAGATCAAGACTTGGTCTTCTTACCCGGACCCCCCCTGCTATGCCATGCCATGCCATGCTATGCTATGCTATGCTATGCTATGCTATGCTATGCTATGCTATGCTATGCTATGCTATGCTATGCTATGCTATGCTATGCTATGCTATGCTATGCTATGCTATGCTATGCTATGCTTTGCTATGCTTTGCTATGCTATGCTATGCTATGCTATGCTATGCTATGCTATGCTATGCTATGCTATGCTATGCTATGCTATGCTATGCTATGCTATGCTATGCTATGCTATGCTATGCTATGCTATGCTATGCTATGCTATGCTATGCTATGCTATGCTATGCTATGCTATGCTATGCTATGCTATGCTATGCTATGCTATGCTATGCTATGCTATGCTATGCTATGCTATGCTATGCTATGCTATGCTATGCTATGCTATGCTATGCTATGCTATGCTATGCTATGCTATGCTATGCTATGCTATGCTATGCTATGCTATGCTATGCTATGCTATGCTATGCTATGCTATGCTATGCTATGCTATGCTATGCTATGCTATGCTATGCTATGCTATGCTATGCTATGCTATGCTATGCTATGCTATGCTATGCTATGCTATGCTGTACTATACTATACTATACTATACTTTGCTATGCTATACTATGCTATACTATACTATACTATACTATACTGTACTATACTATACTATACTATACTATACTTTGCTATGCTATACTATGCTATACTATACTATACTATACTATACTATACTATACTATACTGTACTATACTATACTTTGCTATACTATACTATACTTTGCTATACTAAGCTATGCTATGCTATGCTATGCTATGCTATGCTATGCTATGCTATGCTATGCTATGCTATGCTATGCTATACTATACTATACTTTGCTATGCTATACTATGCTATACTATACTATACTATACTATACTATACTATACTGTACTATACTATACTATACTTTGCTATACTATACTATACTTTGCTATACTAAGCTATGCTATGCTATGCTATGCTATGCTATGCTATGCTATGCTATGCTATGCTATGCTATACTATACTATACTATACTAAAATAAACGAAACACGCGAAAGCCCGTTGGTCCAGTTGGTAGTGAACCTTCCTTCTGAGCTTGGAGGCGTGGGTTCGATTCCCACCTAGGACAAACAGTTATGTGATGAACGTTTGTGTTTGTCCTATACCTGGTTGTTAATAACTATAATCTATTTAAGTATGTATGAATTATTTAATTTAATTTAATTTAATTTAATTTAATTTAATTTAATTTAATTTAATTTAATTTATGAAATTATTAAATTAAAAAAAGATTTTTTTTTAATTATTATTATATTTTTTTATTCAACAAAAATTATATTTTACTTAATAATTTTGATTTTTAGTAGTATTTCTGACTGTCTCTCTCTCTATCTCTCTCTCAGCTTTCTCCGTCTGTCTTTCTCTCTCCACACGAAACACTTAGACTCTTTAAACTATATTACCGAGCGTACATAATAATAGATGCGTTAGGTAGGGCCTACTCGTATCCATAATTATTAATACCTGTAATTTTTTCATAGTAGCTTTACCTAGTCTGTGCTCTAGGTCATTGGCAACACTTGGTTGCCGCATCAAATGGTCGCGTTCGAGCCATAGATTTTTAAGTTATCCATTGTTTGAAAATACAGTAGGTGTTGATATAATCGCACTCGGAAGATAAATCTAGGCGAATAGCAAGCGCGTGCGTCCTTCCCCGTTGGAGCATAGTGCGGTACTGAGGTTGAACGGAGCGTGTTTCGCCATTTAGATACAAAGCGCAACAGAATAAGGTTGAATATCGGACTTGCCGTTTGACCGAATAGTTGCTTAGAACTAAAGGACGTAAGTCTCAAATCGAATATAATTTATTATGAGAGTACTAATTAATCTAGGTAAATTTTGTCTTAGCACTGGAAAACAAACTATATTTTCCTTCGATGAGTATTAATTTTAGATATGTGACTGAAGTTCTATACAAGAAAAAATCAAAAAAATCAGCAAAAAGGCACCATTTTGAAAACAATAAAGTATCGAGTAAATATCTTGCTATTATGTTTCTGTCTTAGTGCCGGAAAGAAAATGAATTGAAAAATCACATATATCAATTATTACGTTGATAGGATATTTGGTTTAGTTAGACTATCATGGCAAATTAGCATAAAATTTCGGAGGCCCCCTCTTAAAGGGGGAAGCCTATGTTCAGCAGTAAACGTCTTCTGGCTGACGATGATGACTGATGTTCATCACATAAATGTTTGCCCTAGGTGGGAATCGAACCCACGCCCCCAAGCTCAGAAGGTAGGTTCACTACCAACTGGACCAACGGGCTGTCAAACTATAAACTATTACAAAACAGCTTACGTTGAGACGAGTGATTCGGAGCTATTAGAGCGACCGTCTCCGGGAACGCGCCTATACCTTGATGAAGGAGCTCTCATCATCAGCCGGAAGACGTCCACTGCTGAACATAGGCCTCCTCCTTTAACCTCCACACTGAACGACAGCCTGCCTTTTGCATCTACTGCATACAAGCGACTCTCACAATGTCGTCGGTCCATCTAGTGGGAGGTCTACTTACGCTACATCTTCCGGTTCGTGGTCTCCACTCAAAAACCTTTCTTCCCCATCGGTTATCGGTTCTTTGAGGAAAGTGGCCTGCCCATTGCCACTTCAACTAGCAAAGTTTCAAATCATTCAGAAAAAAAACAATTTTCGATGCTTTTTTCGTAAAAAAATGTGATAGGACCCTTAAGACTGAGTATTGGCGCAATGAGCTTTAAATACCATTTTCTAAATTCTCAGCCCTCCTGGACGATGACATCAGGGACGACACTGCGTGTGCTGTTACCATCTTCCACCGCGAAGGGTTCAAGTACTGGAAGCTGTGGGAGACGAGGTGCAAGAATGACAACCTCATCACTTCTGAGATTTATAAGTAAGTAAAACCAAGGGCTGTTGGCCTATTGGAAAAACTCAGAGTCACACAGCGGACAATGGAGAGAACTATGCTCGGAGTTACTTTGCGCGATAGAATCCGAAACGTGGATATTCGCCAAAGAACCAGAGTCACCGACATAGCTGTTAAAATTTGCAAGTTGAAGTGGCAATGGGCAGGCCACATCGCTCGAAGAACCGATAACCAATGGGGAGGAAAGGTTCTTGAGTGGAGACCACGAGCCGGAAGAGGCAGCGTAGGTAGGCCTCCCACTGGATGGACCGACGACATAGTGAGAGTCGCTGGCATCCAGTGGATGCAAAAGGCAGGCTGTTCAGCAGCTGTTGAGGCCTATGTTCAGCAGTGGACGTCTTCTGGCTGATGATGATGAAAACCAAGGGGCTATCACCAACCAACCCGCAACTGTGCCAGCGTGGTAGATATGGCCCAATCACCCTTCCGGGGGTAGGCTAAAAGTCCAGCAGTGGACTGTTAAAAGGCTGACTATGATGATTATGAAAACCAAAGGGAGCTTACACAGATAAAGAAAAAAGAAAACATTACGCTCACCCATCTAAAAACTGGCTGTGTCTTCGATCACACAAGTGATCGATTACAACCTAGTCGACCTACGCTATGATTACAACAATAAAGAAAACTATTGATGATGAAGACTCTAAGTCGTTTAGTATTTTTGCCAAATATTCAATCATACTTTACGACTAACCTATTCCTGTAATCTGCGATATTCCCAGCCTTTTTATCCTTTTATTATTTGCTTAGTAAAGGATTTGGACCCAACTTGATTACCATAAAGGGTCAGGTACCTTTGCGCTCTCAAAACACCCTAAAAGTATTTTTCTTACTATACTTACAGAAAGAATACTTGTTTGTTAAAGAGTTTATGCAGGCTAGTGATGGGCCATAACCGGATACTGGTATCCGGCCACTTTACATGGATTTTTCTGATGTAGCTGGATATCTTATTATATGAACCGTTGATATAAACTTTTCCCGGAACAGTAGAAGTTATAAGCAGAACAACTTTTACTTCGAGAGGAACCGAATCTACAAAATGTATTAAAAAGCTGACTTTTTCGAGTTATTTTGACTATAGTTTCAACCGTATGACTTTTTCAAGGTTCGCGGTTCCGTCTCACATTTGCACTTAAAAACAAGGCAAAGAAAAAGAGACAAGAGGGTAATTCCTAGTCTTAATATATATAAATCTCGTGTCACAATGTTTGTCCTCAATGGACTCCTAAACCACTTAACCGATTATAATAAAATTCGCACACCATGTGCAGTTCGATCCAACTTGAGAGATAGGATAGTTTAAATAATTATATAACTAGCGACCCGCCCCGGCTTCGCACGTAAATTACACCCGTGCGAAGCCGGGCGGGCGGGTCGCTAGTATTTAATAAATAAATAAATATTCTGGATATTTTTGCACACAAATGGTCATCTGCTTCCAAACTTGCACTATGGAATTCGCTTTTGTCGTATTATAGTTTAGGAAAGTAAATGTCAAATCTCAAAATATATTATCGTCAGACGTCGAAACAAGAAAAAAACTCGTTGAGATAAAATGACAATACAAAAAAGCATAGTCATATGGCGCACTGCCGCCATTATAAAAAATCCCGGAATAACTCAGTTATTCCACTTAAAACGGTGGTATATAAATTATTCTCGAAGACGCTTGCTATTCTTAGAATTAGTAAAATGTGAAATTGATTCACTCCCGAATAACTGGCGATTTACTCTAAGAAAACAATTTACTTTCGTTTGGTCGAATCCATCCTACATCTGCTTTCTATTTTATCCGGCATAAGCATTTATTTTATCCATCTAAATTGAAAACCTCTGCAGTCTGCATCACTATCGAACCTTATGCAGACTCACGTGAAATTGATGTTGAAAATTGCGTTCTGCATAATAGGAGCACGGTGGCAAGTTGATGCATAGAATTAGGTTCTATCGAGATGATGAAAGCTAATAAGATTTTGCAGAGTCAATTTTGTTTTTAGAAAATCCAGTATATTTAAAGTTTTATGGGACTGTTGACCAAGAAAATTTAATTTTCATCACTAGCGTTTGGTATGTGTGTCATTAATGACTCAAAATGTGGGCGGTAAATATTTTTTTGCCTCCCAGGGAGTAAAGTAATAAAACGAACTAGTCGCATGCAAAAAATACCATTGAGCTTACTTTTTCTTTTCTTCGACCATGTAAGTCCGTACCATGTCAAAAACTTTTTAATCTGTAAAATTAACTTAAAAACTAAATAAAACCTGAATGAACTAATTTTTCTCAGGATTTTTTTGTCATAACAATATACTACAGAATGAAAAATCACTACAATGATGGCAAAAATTAGATTGATTAATCTCTTACAGGTTCTTTCAAACGTTCAATACTTTAATACTTTTCTTGTCGAAAGAGTGAACAAGTTAGCATTTAAAATAAGAAACCTAAGAGTTTAGAACCATGGTAATTTTTTTTGGCTTGCGTTTGACCACCTGTGTTTCCACCTCACCTGATGCTAAGCGATTCCTCGAAAAGAAAGCAAAACTTCTCGTTGTTTTATTATCATAACACTAGCTGCACCCCACGGTTTCACCCGCGTGGACATTCACTCAGGAAACGTGGTTATCACAAATATTGATTTAGTTTAAAAAATAATTTGATAGAGTTTTCTTAAGTATTATTCAAAAAAATCTGTTCATCCGTTTGAAGATTATCACTTTTTAATCATGTATTTTTTTATTATCAATTTATAGATGTTTATTAGACTCAATGATCTTTATTACAGATGTCCAGACTTGACATCACCAAGGACCAGTCCAGAAAGAACTTACTCCAGCGATGTCTTGAGGTATAGAAGAATGCTACTGTTCAAAAGTTTGGCTCGGTCAAACAAGCCAGTAACGCCGATACACAGTAGCGACTGGTGGCCTTTGGAAGCTGCAATGAAATGGGTATAAGATATCTGTAAATATTTTTGGAATAAAATATAGAATGTTGAAGTGTTTTTATTAGTTTATATTGATCATGTTACTGAAAGGTTTAAAAATAATTTAAAGTTTCATTTTCTACAACACATGGAGAGCCAATGTATATACATAATAATACTTATAGCCAAAATGGATCATAGTACCCATCATTATGAACAACTTTTACTAAGGGAACAACCATGAAATCCCGAGAAAACTATCAGCAATTTTACCATACATTTTGTCGAATTCGAATGGCCGTTTTCTATGGAATAGCTCATAGTTTTTTTGCGATTTCAGGGTTGGTCCCATAGTAAAAGCTGTTCATAGTGATGGGTATTAATGACCTTTTTCGGCTATATATCGTATATTATTCAGTTGCCGTCAAGGCTGGTGTTGTACTTTTCTCAAAAATTACATGGAAAAATCACGTAAAAATATAGAAAGATTCCATATTTTGGAATAATTTACGCATTTCGTTACAACGTTATAAAAATCTAGTTAGCCTCGTAACCCGGTATATTCACGTCTATCTATAAATGCTTCTGTTGCCTTCCGGTAGACGGTAGAAACAAAACTGCGCAGAAATTGTAATAAGTAGAACTTGTGAGACTGTATATAGAAGTCCCAAGAGAATTTCCACAAAGTTAGCAGACAAGTGTCACATCTGGCTCCCAACTGACTGTGTTTACGAGTGTACGGCGAAAATTCGAGATGGTCTATTATAATGAGTAATGATACAGTCTGACCCTTACAAGATAAGTGGAGTTTTTCGCGCTCCATACCACGTTTGTAGATACATTTCTAAAACATTATTTTAGTCGTAAAAATAATCCATAACATATACAGGAATAGTTAAAACATTTATAGAATATTATAGGATGAAGAGCGTGCGTACAGTGCATGATTTTGTTGTTTGGAATAACATTCTAAGTGACATTGCAGTTGTTATGAAAAGCGGTGCTATAGAGGGGAGCAGAAGGCTATATATCCATCTACAAGAAATTATTTATGTAGCGACTAAAATATATATGTCTTTTTATGTCATAGGTTGTAAACAAGCAGACGAGTCATCTGATGATGAGCAGGTCACCATCACCTGTACTTAATATACCAGAGGCATAACAACTACGTTGCCTACCCTTTCATAATCTTTTAACTCGCCTTTTGAAGAACCCCATGTTGTAGCTTCTCGGAAACACAGCGGAAAGTAGCTCATTCTACATGTGCTCATTATACAGTGTGCGATATACACTGGTCTATGATATGTGGATGAGCTTTCAGGCGGCGGCGGCTAGTGCAATGGTAAAACCTTGACGCTGGCATCAGATAAAACAGTTCTTCAAAACACTCCCAATTAAAAGTGCGATAAGATTCAGAAACTCAACGTCTCTGCGCATGCTTAGCGCATATTTGCGATCATAGCTGATTTGAGAGCTACAAATGCGGTCACGTTTTTGTCACGAACACTAAATCGCCAGGCGCGCGATTTTGATAGCGCACGCAAACCTGGAACTAACACCATCCTCATGACTAAGCAGCAGCAGCCACAGGAGTGACGAATCACTACGTGTGGTGCGTGTCAGTTGCAGTACCTACCTGATATTCTGACACCAGATGACACCTGACATTCTGGGTTTGGTTCAAGTTTTCCTTCTCAGGTTGTGATGGCGTTGCAGATTGATATCAGCAACCTCAGTCAGCTCTTTCAACTGGTAGTAGAAGAATTCTACTCTGAGGAAACAAGGCCAGCGATACAGCTCAGCGTATCAGCAAGCTGAAGTGGCAGTGGGCCGGTCATATCTGTTACAGACCGTGGGTGTTGAAGTGACAACTATGATATAAAACCGTATATACTACTTACAAAAAGCGTTTATAGTAAACGTTAATAGAACTCAATTTTCTTTGCAAACATACAAACATTAAGCTTCAAGAGCTATTTCAAAGTGGTATCGATAAACATAACATTGGTTCAAGTACCAAAAAACTACAATCATTTCCAATGTGTTCATGCAAGCATTTCTCTTTTATCGTCGGCCAAAGCGAGTGCGATTGCAATCGATTTCATGGCACATTACGCGCACTTGGGGCGGAGTTCACAAGGCGGTGTTTTGGGGCCTTTACTTTTGATGTGATAAGTAGGTGTCATTAACAGATACGTGAGTTTTTGGTACATTGATTGCTGTAATTTTGTGTCATTCAGTGAAGTGGTGCTGGAAATATGACGCTTGCATTAATAATTAATTGCCAATAAAACATTTTAATTGACACAGAACTATAATGAACTTTTCGCCCTGATTAACTCTACCACATAAATTAGAAAGAAAGAAAGAAAGAAAGAAAGAAAGAAAGAAAGAAAGAAAGAAAGAAAAAGTTTATTTGTGACCAAAATTACGTACCTATTGCTCGTCTGTGAAAGCAAAGATAAATATCTTTGCCTCTAGTTTTAATAAATTATATAAAGATAGAAACTCTTCTTAAACGACTCTTTAAATCTCTTCCCCGTCGTTTTGTGTTTCCTCAATAGATTTGACTTTAAAAAAAATGGTTTTTCCTATTTTGTAATGACGTATTAATTTGTAATAGAATGTGTGTGGGTTTTTATAAGATAATTTGTGTTTCTCACCAATATTTTAAATGCAAAAGTGTGCATGTAAATGTGTTTGTCCGCGGTTAGCTCCGTAACGGTCCTACGGTCTACCAGCTAAGTGGTAGAAATAGCTTATTTCCTGAATTAACACATAAATTACTTTTATCCGGAAAATAATTGCAGTTCTTTTAGGATAGCGGACGAAACCTTGCGGTGCAGCTAGCTTAGTTAATAAAAGCTCTTGGCCGTTAAGAATAACATGCTTTAAACTCAGTTTTCCTACACATTTGTTGGGAATTCGATAAATAATATTTTTTATAATAACAATAATTTATTGCAATTTAAATACTATTAAAAAAAAAAAAACATGACCGTGGATTCAATGTCCTTTAGTCGTAATACTAAACATGTTTACATAGTATTAAAAGCGTCAAATAAGTCATAGTCACAGAAGCAAAGTAAGTCACGGTCAAGTCAAAATCATGCCCCTATAATGTGGTCGAGATTTACAAGAGGCTCCTATGGAGTTTTGGAAACAATACGAAAAGACAATACATGTTTCACCTCGTTATATGACTTCCCCACACTTGAGCACGTTTACAAGCACTTAATAAATAATATTTCACCATTTAATACATATTATTAACACTTGAAAATACTCAAGTTTAGGAAAATAATCCAATGAGCCGACATGTTCTTTTCCACGTTTGCGCCAAAACTCCTATTTCTATTATTGTCATTATTACTCTAGTATTTAAAATGTGTGATCTACGTACAATTTAATGATAATAATATTTGCATGGTAATACATTTTGAAATTAATGTCTTAATTATTAAGACATTAATTTCACAATTATAATTCTCACACTGTACCATGTAAAGGAAGCCTAACATCAAGATACGGGTGATAAAACCCAGTTTGATGGTTAGCGCAGTAATTATTCCTGGAAAGAAATTATTTGTATTTGTTTTTTTTTATGTTGAAATGGGCTAGCGTTTGACTACAACTCACCTGATGGTAAGTGACGATGCAGTCTAAGATGGGGCACGCTTGCCCATGAGGTGCCTATTCACTATTGTCTTGAAGAGACCCAGGTTGTACCTTGTAGGGAACACCGAGACAGGAAGCGCTTTCCATTCCTGTGCAGTTCGTATTAGGAAGGAATTTTGGAAACGCTGCGTGCGGACTTTACCAAAGTTCACGACGTAAGGATGGAATGACCGTCTCGATGACCTATGGATGGCGGAAATTGGATGACGGGATCAGCTTAAACAGCTCTTATGCACATTCTCCAAAATGAACGCGATAAAAAATGGACAGATAAAAAATGTGACGTCACGCCTCAGGCGCGCCATACAAATGCTATACTAACACAGTCTTTGCGAGAAAGGGATAGAGCATCTCCTCTCTATGGGCCCCTAAAACTTTAAACACTCATTTATCTCAGTATAATTATGTAATTAATGTATTTAGTTATATTCATCGCTAAGCTGGTTATTTGTAATAAATTAAACATTTGGACACATGCCTATTATCCGTACAGCTAAACTCGGATGCAAGCGCAGCTGCTGCCTGTTAGTCGCTCCGTTGCATTCTTTTGCAGCTACGAATTCACTCTTCCAGTGACAAAGCTTGAGAATTTAGTTCTACCAGCTTTATTTGTTCTAGTTTCAGTCAGCTGTTGAGTGATAAGTAGGTACAATAAATGAAACTAGATAGTGGTAGTGTATCTTTAAAACGCCCGAACTAAATTTCCATGTCATTTATATAGGTAATGTAGGTTTATTTGGTATGTCTAAATTTGTTTGTTTTTAGATTAACAAACGAGTAATATCAACTAGTATTGGATTGGTCTTGAATTTGTTCTCAATTTTCATTTTTAATTATGTGAAACATTAATAATTTGGAGGAACTTGATCAAATACTGTATCTAGGCTATTTATTTGTAGTTTAATTCCACGGGCTTCTAGATTCGTGCGCTTTATACAAAAAATGTTAATTATTTAATTATTATTATTGAATAATCTTCAATTATTAAAGTCTTTCAAAAAGTATTAATCACACTAATTCACACTATTGTGTGTGTGTGTGTGTGTATGTTTGTTGCTCCTTCACGCTGGAATGACTGGGTGGATTTGGATGAAACTTTGAATATAGATAACTTTTTTCTGGATTAACACATACTAATTTTCATCATCATCATCACCATTTTTCATCACTACGCGGGTGAAACCGCGGGGCACAGCTAGTACAACATAAAACGAATGATTTAACAAGATCAAGACGCCTGAATTAAATGATTTTAGCAAGAATTTTAAAATAAATTTAGTCTAGACTTTACCACCTTTATCGTGGAGATTTTTCTAGTCCAGAGAAAATGAAATAAAAATATCAAGTACCTATGTGTTTTTAAATCATAAGTAAGTGGCTCACCAGACTGAAGCATTCGTTTGAGAAGTTTATCATTTATTTACCAAAAATTACATTTAATATAAGTTTAAATTCGCAAGATTTATTCGCGTGGAGACATCACTAACGTTTTATCGTATCTTGACGACTCCACATAAACGTTAAAGAGGCTTCTTAATGGCAGCAGACAGCCTTTAACAAATCGTTATCATACGTACCTACATACCTATATTCGTATTCTACCCAGTTGAGACGCAGGTGTGACATGGTACGATCTCCGAGTTCCCTCAAGGATACATCCTCTATGTACGTTTATATGCACGTATGCTTAGAATTTGAATGCAAGCTTGAATGTCTTGAATTGAATTTTGAATTGATTGGCTATGCCTTTTTATTCAGTAGTAGTGTTTTAAAAGCAATTTCAATGTCACGATTGTGAACAGGTTTCAATTTGAGAGATCAATGTGATTCATTTTCTCGGGACTTTCCATACCTTTCTTCCCCATTTTGGTTATCGGTTCTTCGTTGATGTGGTTTGCGACCTATGCCTATGTTGGTAACTCTGGTTCTTTGGCGAATATCTATGTTTCGATTTTATGGCGCAAAGAAACTCCGAGCATAGCTCTCTCTATTGCCCGCTGTGTGAATCTGACTTTTCAAAAGATCAACAGTTAAGAACCACGTCTCAGTACCATATATGTCATCACACACTGATCAAAGACCCTTGTCCTTAGGTACTGTGGCATCTCTGTGTGTGGTTTACATTACGGTTCAAGGATTCATAATTTTTGAGGCGCTTTAGGAACTTAATAAATTTGGGATTTGGTCGAACATGTAAATAGAAAGTTTTCTGTTTTCTCCAACTAAAGTGACCTATGAGGTACCACAAGGGTCTCATTTGGGGCCTTTTTTATGTATTAACTTCATCAATGATCTCATAAAGCATTCGGAGAATATTTACTATACGTTGATGATTATAAATTTTTTTTTTATTTTTTTTTTTAATTTTTTTTATTTGTTTATTTATTCTCCACGGACTCCTGGGTCCGTGCCCTTTGTCAACTTTTAACATATATTTTTAAACTATATTTGATATAACATATAACTAATGACTATACAAAAGGAATATACAAATTATAAAATCTTATGACTATGTTGCGTGTATACACCGAGCAGTCCAGCTCCCGCAAGCAGCACCCGTTCACGAGTTGACGCGTGTGCCAGCCATCGCTCTCCTCGCCATGTTTGAGGGAAGAGGGCGACCCGCCACACGACGCCGCCGCAAGAAGGAGCCTTTAAGTGAGCGTGAGTGCTCTGGGTATACACACAATACTTAAAACTACAATTACATACTTAATATTACTACAATACTTAAACTACAATATTACAATTGCCTGACCTGTAAACATAATGTTTATTAATAAATTACTTTGACTTTGACTTTACATTTACATAAAATTATAGCAATTCTGGTCTTCGCTTCAGGGCCTCCACCACCGCTTCGTTCCGGTCTTTAACAGCCATTTATATGTATTATAAATATTTAAACGGTAAATTTACAATTACTGTTAACTCTTAAAAAATTACTTGAATGTTGTATCTAACTGGCGTAAATAAAATCGAGTATCCTTATCAGAAAATGCTTCGTTGTGGTTAGTAATAAACGTCACAAAATTATCCAAAATGACGCTTTTGACAGCTGGGTTCTTACAAGGTCCAATGATGATTTAAGTGTTATAATTGATGATGATCTTTCATATCGAGCACACTTTCAACACTTCATCCAGACCCATTAAAGGCTTTTTAACTACTTGTTTTCTTCTTTGCTTATTTTTTACTCTTTTCATAAACATACTAGAATATGCCAGCCCTGTTTGATCTCCTACAAAGTGCATATTGAGGAAATAGAAAGTGTAAAGAAAAAGTGTTTAAGAATTTTAACCTACCTTCAGCAATTATGATGAATTAGGATGTTCTAAACTTAACTATGAAGCAACAATAACTAGATTTAACGTACAAAAGTTAGAAACATCTCGAAAGTATTTTGACTTTATTTATCTTTACAACATAATGCATTCGTGGAACAGTAAGTGTCTTTTTTATAAATAGGCTTGCCGCTTTTGCCGCTAACTCGCCTGATATTAAGCGATGATGCGGCCTACGATGAAGCACGCTTGCCTAGAAGAAACCTATTCACTCTCGACTTGAAGAATATGATATTAATATTAGTGTATTTTTAAATACTAATTAATATTAGTATATTTTTGAACACTACGTTCTAAAATATACTAATAAAGATGCACTTAGCTCCAATCAAAAATGTTTTTTGCTTCATAGACCAAAACTAATTTTTCCTTTTATAGCTCGCTAGCAAGGATGGCTCGTCAGCATAATGGCATTATTAATAATAAGCTAGATATTACAATAAAAATTTATTAAGTTTTCGTTAATTTTCTGTTTTTTATGTTGTGAGTAAAACTAATATAAATCATAATAAATCTTAGCTAGAAATTGATATTTAAACTTATTGTGCGCTGTACAAAATACGAATAGGTCCCTGACGAATGATACTTTTTCTAGCAATGGAGAATAAAACCTAAATTGGGTAAATTGATTTAAAAAAACTTTTTTTTTTAAACAACTTTTTCCTAATTTTCTCTTCCACATCAAAATTGTACAACTGGAGAGCCGGGAGCGCTGTACACCAAACAATCGCAGAAGCTTTATCTAAACAAGCAGAAAGTTACAGCTGATTACAAAGTTGGATCCACTGTCAGCAATGTCGCGACACGGCACTCTCTGGAGCTTAACGAGTTGTGTGTACTTTACATATTATGTGTATCCAAGTGTGAGTGTTTGGAAGTTCAAGTTTACAGGATTCCACTGAAAAAATTTCATCCACACTCAACGAAATTATGGAACAGCTGACATTGTTTTCAAAGTTCAGGGTTGTTCCCTTAGATCCAAATATAATATAACCACTTGATGGCGCATTTTTTTTAAATAATAGTCTTGCTTTTGACTGTCAACTCTCCTCATGTTAAGCGATGATGCAATTTTGTGTGTCAATTTTAGACCTGTCAAATTTAGTTTAGTTTAAAGAACACCAGAATCGATGCCAATATCGACGCCACTATCTCCCTTGTTTGTCAGAACAAACTTAAATATTATGGGCGACTAGCACAATGGCACGTCATGGGTTCGAACCTTGGCTTGAATAAATCTCTTGCAGATCCATCAAACTTATCAACATATCTCTTAGGCACGATCGCAATACGGCACAAAGCAGGCCGTAAAACAATGTATTTCTAGATTGAATGTCAAGGAAATCCTCAGGTCGAATGCCCTACGTTATCGTACCTTCCGTTCCCCTGTTATTAAAGCGTCCTCTGATCTAACCATGTAATCATGGCAGGCTATCAGCCGTTCTGACAACGGTCACGTTGTCTTTGTTCTGGCTATTCTGGGAACGCAAATGAGTTTTAATAGTGATGTAGAGATCTTACTTTGACTAGTTGCTGTTAACGAATATTCCTTTATTATCTATATCTATACTAATATTATAAAGAGGAAAGATTTGATTGTTTGTTTGCATTGAATAGGCCCCGAAACTACTGAACCGATTTGAAAAATTCTTTCACTGTTGGGAAGCTACACCATCCCCGGGTGCTAGGCTATAATCTATACTCGTGGAAAGCTGGGGCGGACCGCTAGTGTTTAATATTTTGACGGAACTAACGGTGTGTTACTCTGAACAGTCTTAGTCACAACTGGATTGTATTCCATATTACATGGTTTGTAGTACAACCAAACATGAACAAGCTAAGCAAAATGCTCAGATTCTATGGAAACAAGTCCGCGTTTATGGACCGAGTGAAATGAACGTCACAGAGTATATAAAACAAGTCAAAGTTTGAACACCAAGCAAAGTGAAGGTTTTAAAGTATACAACAAGAACAAGTCGGCGTTTCTTTGTAGACCGAGTGAAGTAAAACAGGAACAAGTCGGCGTTTGTGGACCGAACAAAGTGAAGGTCTCAAAGTATAAAATAATAATAAATAAATATCTGGGACATTTTTGCACACACGGTCATCTGACCCCAAACTAAGCAAAGCTTGTAATATGGCTGCCAGAAACTGATATACGTACATATATATTTTTAAATACATACTTAAATAGATATTAACACCCAGACATAGAACAAACACAAATGTTCATCACACAAATGTTTGTCCTAGATGGGAATCGAACCCACGCCCCCAAGCACAGAAGATAGGTTCACTACCAACTGAGCCACCGGGGCAGTCAGGGTACAGTAGGGGTAAGTATACAGGAACAAGTCGACGTTTGTAGACCGAGCGAAGTGAAGGTCTAAAATTATACAGGAATAAGTCGGCGTTTGTAGACCGAGCGAAGTGAATGTCTCAGAAGCTACGGGAACAAGTTGGCGTTTGTGGACCGAGTTAAGTGAATGTCTCAGAGAATATGGAAACAAGTCAGCGTTTGTGGATCGAGTGAAGTGAAGGTTTCAGAGTTTATATAAGTTATAAAATATTATAAGTAACAAGTCGGCGTCGATAAATCTCGTATGTTTGACAATAATTTGCGTGCCGTTGTTTCCATCTTCATGATTTATTTATACGTACATTTATTTGTACGTAGTTTTTATTTTGTCTTTATATTATTTTGGAAGCATATTATGATCTATTTTAATTTATTTTTATGAGGTTTACTTATTCATTTAAATATAATATTCTTACTTAGAAACGTTAATTAAGCATGGCGAGTTAAAGCTAAAGTTTGTTTTATGTCGTTTTCGCGCTCATCGATATCCTTTAGCGAGAAGTTGACAGTGCAATTGAAGTTATAAGCATTGATATACTTAACCAACGTTTCTAAGTCAGGCTGTAAGTATTACTTACTCCATCTTTTATTTATTAAAATAAACTTTTAATTTTATTATATATTGTAGTATTATTATATCAAAAGAAACAGACAGACATCTCAACCTCATTTACACAGTTCCAGTTTTCAAACTAATAGTGCGTGTAGTTGGGTCAGAATGAGGGCTGTAGAGATTCTATCTCGGGTTAAACATTAGAGTTTATTAATATTTATTACGGTCCAACGTACCAGATTTGTCCGGTATTCAACGAGGATAGCCGATTAGTAACACTAGAGTAGATAACAGAGTATTAGTAGTGTCTAATGACATAATTGATAATCTTTTGTATTTTGTTTATCATAAATAAGCATCGAGATACAATTCCTATGGAGTCTGAATCTCTCAATTGAAACAGTCAATAAACGTCCGAGCGTCATTGTACATACATTGTATCAATTATATGCTTACAATGCCACATTTACTTCAATTTAGACGTTCGAGATACAATTAATTAATTATTTTTTTATGACATTATGCTAATTCTTTTCATTATAATTTCTTGATTTCTTTTATTTATATTACTTTGACATTAATTTTGGTATTTGTTTTTGTAATTGTTAGAAACGATAGGTACACTATTAGTACATTTTTACCAATTAGTTTAAGTTATAATAGATATGTATAATTATTTATTTTAGTACCTTGATACTAGTAACAAATTTGACGTGTAATTATTAGTTACCAATAAAATGATTATGATTAATTCCTATAGGAGTCTCAATCTCTCAGTGAAAACAGTCAAAAAACATCTGAGTGTCATTGTACATACATTGTATCAATTATATAACTTCACAATGCCACATTTACTCCAATTTAGACGTCATGTCGCTTGCATAGTGTTCAACGTTAGTTGTCTGCTATGTCTTCGTAGCTCTGGCATCGCGTGGCTTTGTAGTCGGATCGCGGTTACCTTGTAACTAATCAAAAAGTCTACTCAATTCGTAGCGTGCGCTGAGGTTTGGTTAAATTTTTTGGCACGATTGTGACTCTATCCTCTTTATGTATTGTATCTCGATGTAAATAAACCCATATTTGACCACCTACTCGCCTGTATTGGTTAGAGACGACGTGGTTGAAAATGAGGCACGCAGACTTAGAAGATACCTATTTAATCTGACCTTAAAAAGGCCCAGATTATATATCTCAAGAAACAGGGAGGCCGGCAGTTTGTTCCAGTCCTTGGCAGTACGGATTAGAAACATAGCATGTATCTAAGGTTCCTATGGTTCTGTTGCAGGTACAATGTACCTACATTTTCTTTGAGACTGTATGTCTTTCCTTGTCAAATACAAGACCCTTAATCTAAAATCAATAGCTGTTGCCTCGGCGAGTCCGGACTTCACATTGTGAAGTGACGAAGCTTGTTTGAAGTGTTTCTTATGGTTTTAATTTAATGCTAATAATAGTTAAGCGATGGTGGCCGAGTGGTAGCACGTGCGCTTTACAGTTTGAGGCACTCGGTTCAATCCTCAGCCCTGAGTTAAAATTTTGCATCAATAATTATTTTTTTGATGTAATATCTCAAAAATATAAAAGAAAACATCCTGAGGATACCGCTATGTCCAAGAACCTCCAGTTAAAGAATTGTGATATGCGCTGAGGCCATCATGGTAGATTAGTCTTTCGCTCAACTGAGATGAAAAACGGAAAGTCCGACTATATAAAGTAACCTTCGACTAAAATATTTTATATTCTATGGTATTTGAAAACCTTTACCTATCATCCTAATCAGCCTTTTAACAGTCTACTGCTGGACTTTTAACCTACCCCCAAAACGGTGATTGGGCCATATCCACCGCGCTGGCTCAGTTGCGGGTTGGTGGATTCACATACGCCATTGAATTCCTTCTCCGTACGTATGCAGGTTTCCTCACGATGTTTTTCCTTCACCGAAAAGCCAGTGGTATGAAAATCCGTACATAAACTCCAAAGAGCTCATTGGTATGAGCCCGGGGTTTGAACCCGTGACCTCACACTTTCAAGTCTAGCGTCTCCCAAAAAAAAAAAAAAAAAAGTTAAACCAATAGGCTAACACGGCTTATTTTTACTTTGAACTTTTACATTTATTGGTTAGAAATTAAAATAGTCAGGTCACAACACTTCGGAGGTGATGACGAAGCTAATGACAGTTCAGAATATAATGTCCAGTTTTACGTGAGTAATTCCCGTGTAACATAAATAAAATGTGTGAAAACCACGTCAGTTTCAATAATAAAAATGTACAGTTGTTTGGGAAACATGCGGCAATACAGGGTTACGCGGAAAAGGTGTACTAAACCGAAAGGCGTCCATTATACACATCATCACTTACAACTTTTAATATGCGGCCAACCCTGAAATCACGAAAAAAATATCAGCTGTTCCATACATTTTGTCGAGTGTTAATGACCTTATGTGTTTTTCTTGTGAATTTAGAGATAGTCCCAAAGTAACAGTCGTTCATAATGATGGGCCCTTTTCTGCTTTGTACACCTTTTCTGCGTAACCCAGGTTGCGGGGTATTACATAAAGGTCTGTAGCATACTTAAAGTTATTGTAAGTTAGCTAAATTCGAGAAAAAATTGTCTTTATACAAAATGACCAATTAATTTAAGTTTAAGTTAGTCTCATTAACACTCATGTTCTGTAAATTTCACGCTGATGGCTATTGCCATGCGCAAAAACGAGACAAAGTAAATTATATCTAACGCATCTAACACCGAAATTTACTAAAAACGTAAATAAACTTACTCAGCATTATCGCTCAACATCAGGTGAGTTAATGGCGGTCAAACACAAGTGTATTACTAAATAAAATAAATAATAAAATATGTCTAAGTAGCAATATTCATCTGCATAAAATACATATCGAAATCCAAATAACATTACAGATTTATATTTCGACAATGATTAAAAATGAAAATAAAAACATAAAAGCATTTTTTGCAGCCAGCATTTTGGGAACACTGCCCACCGGTAGCGGATTGTTAGATTAGTTTTAGTTTTAGATTAGTTTTTTAGCCATAAATTTAAATTTAAGATAGTTTTTATTATACTTGTAATTTTTATTGAATAAATTAAGTACTGAATAAAATTTCTCAAATATTTAGTTGAAACATTAAATACCAACTTCGCTCATTGCTTCTCCAAAGTCTACAACAGTGACACATAAAAAACCTAACTCGAAAATATAAAATCATCCAAACTTCATTAGCCGGCTTTAAACCAACTTTCCAGACATTGATTGATAGAGACCTCGAATGATACTCGCTATTATATCCAAAGTTTGGTAGAGTCCCCTTGTTTTATGAAATATGGACTATTCATTGGCAGGGAACGGTAATTTATCGAAATGTCGCGAACAGAGGAACCTGTAAAATTGTTGTCATATTTGTGTTACAGCGCGACATGTCTGTGTGTTTTCCTGAACTTAGAGGAAGGAGTTTATCGATACCTACATAATTTTTATCAATTTCAGCTGGTACTCTTCTAACAGCTCAAACTTAGGCTCACGTTTGAGCTATAAGGAGAGTACTTTTGATTTTGCTCCGGACAAAAAATACTTGTTAGGCATGAAAAAAAATATATGTAGTTGTAAATACCAGTAACACGCATTTCCATTCTACAGGGACTCCCTTGACCAAAAATACACGTCAGTTTAAAAAAAACATCTATAGGTACATACTCGTTTCGTTACGTCGGGCAAAAAAATAAATGACAAATAATTATGTAAAAAATACAAAAAATAACCAGTAACATGCACCTCTATTCTACAGTGACTCCTTTGAGTTTGAGCCGAACAAAAATACACGTTAGCCAAGAAACAATAAGCAAAAAACAATAACAGGCATTTTTATTCTAAGAGCGACTCCTTTGAATCTGTGTCGGGAGAAAAAATACACGTTAGCCAAGAAACAATAAGCAAAAACCTATAAAACGCATTTTCTAGTGTGCATGGTTAGGCTGCCACGTTTGTGTGCGTTTGTTACGAAAACTTTTTTAAGCTGTACGTTCACTTGGACTTAGTTGCCAGCCTTAATGATTAAAAGATTTAAAACTGATTAGTGTTTCAATGGTTCGTGGTGAAAAAAATGTTATGTTATTACTTTTTAAGATGTAGAAGTTATTACAGTCAGGCTGTACTAACTTCTACAGAAAGTTAACCAAATGGGATATAATACAAGGAATTCTTTAAAAGTTTACCCTGTATTCTACAGCGTAAGACCACACGTTAGACAAGCAAAAAATATATAATATGCAAAAACCGGTAACACGCACTTCCATTCTCCAGCGTACAACCTATTTAGCAGTTGCTTTGAAGAGAATTCTAAAGGATTTTATGTTGTAGTAATTATATTATAACGAGCTGTTCTCCGTCGCGGCAAACTTGGAGGGTAGATGAATGAATTGTATAGAAGTGTTAATGCTGTTAGAGATTTAAAGGGGTTCCTTATTTGCTGTACGGTTATCAACTTTGGGATCGTAACTTTAAGGTTAATGTTTGAAAATCGGGATGATTTCAATAAACTGAATGGATACTTAATTAAATTGTAGGTTTATTATTGTTTTACTGGCGGACTAAGTTTTTTTTTTTTTTTTTTTTTTTTTCATTTATTTATCATTTAAAACAAGAAAACTATACAAATAGGTTAAAACAGCATTTAAAAAACCACTAAGGTTTTGTTACGAAGAAGTGTGGTCTAAGATGGATATGAGCAAGAGTGGTAAAAAGAAAAGTAATAAATAAAAGTTCATAGTAAATGAAGAATATTAAAAATAAAAGCTGTCAAGTGCGCGCTGGGCTCGCGCATTGAGGGCTCCGTACAACCATATCACTACACACTATATCACGTTATGACGTCAAGCCGTGCGCGTGCCATAAAAATGCTTTATTAACACGCTTTGCGGGAGAGGGACAGTGCATCAGCTCTCTATCCTTACCAAAAACTTTAAACGCTTATGTCTCAGAAATATATCAGCCTATTTAAAATATTTTTTGTGTACCTATGTGTAATGTACTTAATTATATCCTTCGCTAAGCCTGTTATTTGCAATAAATAAAAAATTAGGACACAAGCCTATTATCGTTCGTGTTCAAATGACTCGCACTTGGCCGGTTTATTTATAAGTTCTCTCTCAGTTTTTTTTTCATTTTTAAACCAGTTGAAAACATGCAAAAGAAATAACTACAGCCGTTAAAAGCAGCCTTAAGTTATACGCTGAAACATACTATCACTCATACATATACGTACCCGTTAAACACAATATTATCCTCCTTTTTCTTTACGTCGTCGGGTATGAAAGGCCTGCCCTTTCTACACCCCATCTAGTTCTGCAAAGCGAGCCATTAAGAGATTTGGTCCCATTTACTATGTAAATACCAGGTGCAAATGGAAATTTTCAGCTGCAATTAGATGACAAAAACACATTCGACCTAATTTTCGTGGCAGTAAATTGTATAATTCTGCGACTTTATGGTGCAGTAACAATTATCTTCATTGCACAAGGACATACTGCTGTTAGCACTCAATAGAACTAAAATGAAATTCAGGTCGGAAAGGTTGGTAAGTACAGCCTAGTCCATAGTTTGTTTAGTTTTGTTACTTTAATACCAGGAGTTAGGTATTAAAGTAACAAAATCATTAATATGGAAAGCTTTAAGTGGTCATGGTATACTTAATTACATAAACATCGTAAGATGTCGGGCTAATATTTTATACTTTGTGTACTTTATTTTTAATTATTGCCTACTTACCTTGTTATTCTTATTTTATTTTATCTTAATTTTTTTTGTTACCTAAACCTTTCTTTGTGTTTGCACATGTTTGGCTTATAATAATCTATTTCTACTCGTGAGAACCTATAATTAGCTTCCCATCGTTTTTCCATTGTATATTTTAGTGTAAAAAGCTGTTGGTTTTCCAATAAATAAATAAATAAACCAGAAAATTGCTAGAATTTGTAATTAGTTTTTTCCTCTGGATAGGATTTTTGCATCGCACCTCATCGTGTATTTGCCAGTGACAAGTAGTGAAATATTTTCAAGTATTATACGATATCGATAAATAAGTCATAGGAAGGAAGGAAGGAAGGAACGAAATGCCAGAATTTCAACTTGCCAGTAGGTAGGCAGAAACCAGTACGCGTACAAAATATGTACGTACAAAATACTATACGCAGTGATACAGTGACTGTATTTTGTCGGGACTTAGGTTCGAGTTCGAGTTCCAGTGATAACCGTAGCAAGACTAAGAAAGATGGTAGATCGTTATGTCTGCACCTAACTATTTAACTGTTCGACCAACGATTGCATTCTTCAGTCTTCCCGTGAACATAGTGCATAAAACTGCGCCGAAATAAAAATCTATTTCATAATTATAATAATATAACCGTGGTAGTTTAAAACAGTGTTTTAGATTATAAATAACTGGGTCGTTCCCATTTGTTCTACTCTTTGTTCTACCAATAGAACAAATGTAAAAAATATTTCCCGTTTGTCTAGCTTGATCCCGTGAATTTCCAGTTTTTCCGTATTTTCTGGGGAGGGTAGGGGGAAGGATTCTACTTCCATCCTTATGATGTAAACTGTCATCCTGCCAAAATATGTTAAGATCAGTTAGAGGAGGTGAAGAACAAAACCTCACATTTCCAGTTTTTCAAATTTTAGAGAATACATAAAAATGTCTCGACGGAATTTCTCTTTTTCAACGGAAAAGTGTGGTTTTGTTCGAAACTCTCGATTTCAAATGAAAATATTAAATAGGAAAAGAGGTGTTTTTGACAAGGTTTTACTTTTATCATTTATTGCCAAAAAGAAAAAAAAAGAAAAATTTCAAAACGGCTTAACAGACTGTCTGTTAAGCCGTTTAGTCATGAAAAGCGAATAAACACACCGAGAGACAGAAATACTTTAGCTTTAATAATATTAGAGCTTTTTTAGTAATAAGTACTGTAAGTGTTTTATGTATTCTGTGGCAAGGATTGGTAATTATTATCAAAAACTATGACTTACCTACCTTCATAGAAGAATATAGAGTCAAGATTATTAATAGTTGAATTGACTTTATAAACTAGAAGTAACTTGGAGCAAACTTAAATTAAGTAGGGAAACTTTGAAGCCCTACCTCTGTAATTGATACGATAAGTTTGCATTATGTACCTAGTTCTTTTATTTTTCAGTTTAATTTATTTTCATTTTCTATTACGCAGACAAGCGGTTAAGCTCCACTTTAGTTACTTTCTCGACGGGCTTTTTAGGGTTCCGTACCCAAATGGTAAAAACGGGACCCTATTACTAAGCCTACATTGTCTGTCTGTCCTACCTATTAACGGCTGTATTTTTTTATTTTTTTTATTTAACAAAATTCACAGCCCTTTAAAAAACTTAACAATAAACTATGAATTTAACTTACGGCCAATAATGGATTTACATTATATTATTAATCTAATAAATATCTACAGTCGTATATTATAATAAATTTATGTGTACATGTGTGTGGCTATGTGTGGGTGTGGGTGGGAGGCGGAGTGTGTGGGGTGATAGTGTGCATGAGAGGGAAGTTGAGTGTGTGTGTGAGTGTGTGTGAGTGAATGGATATTTAACTTGCATTTTTGTCATGTATAATTTTAAAGATATCACTTTTAAAAACTTGCTTTTATGAGTGAAAGATGTCAATTACATTTATCTAGGTATTATTAAAGGTATCTTTCGAACCATAATTTCAATTTCAACTGGCTATCTATTACGGTTCGAAAGATACAGCCGTTTAAGGACGCCTTCTGTCAACTGATAAAAATAAGCTAACTTTCTGTACATTTTCCGACGAATCTGTAATAGTCATATGGTATTATTATCTATAGATAGAAAGCTCTTTTTGTACAATATCTACGGGTAAACTATATTTAAAATTATTATTAATAATTAATTTAAAATATTTTTTGTAGCCTCTTACCACAAAATTACGAAAACCAGTCGTGCTTCAGAACATTTTTTTTTATTAAATCAGTGTTGAACATATGAGAAATTTTCTAGAAACTTTCTCATTTGTTTTAATCAATAAAAAAAATACACTCCATAGCTAGTTGTTATTATAAATTGTCTGAATTTGTAGTAGCAAGCGTTGCTCAAAAGTGGGAAAACCTCGCCTTAAATAAAGCTTGTAAAAAGGGTCGCAGGGTTGTCACTACGACACAACATTAAATGACACCGATACAAACACAGTAGCAACAAGAGCAGTAATAGTAGCAGTCAGTGTTATTTGTCGTAGTGACAACCCTACGATTACACAAGACCAAGGGCTTTACGGACAACTGCTATTGCGGCACCAAACTAACGTAAAATCTGTTCAGTTGGAAAATCACACGAACGTGAACCTTAATGCGCCCAGATACGGTTTGCGGTCGCGTGATTTTCCAACTGAGTGGATTTAACGTTAGTTTGGTGCCGCAATAGCAGTTGTCCGTAAGGCCCCAAGTGAGGGTAAATTATCACACAACGCCCTTCTCGCTGGACTCGCCCGTAGTGGGCATAGTTTTCAGTTGGCTCGTGACCACTGTTATTGTTACATGATTGAAACGTCGAGCGAAAAGTACCTACTGTACCTAAATAAAAGAATGCGCGATAAGTCCCGATAGACATTTAAAACATGTGTTCAAATCACGAAAGCTTAAAAGTTAGTTTTGAATAGTAATGTCTGAAATACTTATACACTTCTGAAATCGCTTCAGACTCAACAATGCCAAGAAAAAGATTCGGTTGTTTCGTTTTGCTGTTATAAAGAGGTCTTAAACTATTCGAGTACAGCGCCCTGAAAATGCAGCATTGCACAAGTTTAGTATGCGCGTTTCAGAATAAAAAGCTCGCGGATTCTGAACAACGTGTCACAGTTTCAGGATTCAGGCTTTTCAGTCGTCAGTCGCGTCGGTGACGTCGGGGCGAACGCACGCACGGCACTCCGAGATACCCGATAATTGGTGTATACGTGATCCTCACAATAATTGGATTCCAGTATGTGATCAAAATTTACATGGAAATCGTTTTTGTAACATTGACGAATTAAATTCAATGTGATGTGCAAACTAGAGTGATTGTTTTGTGTGTATGTGTGCCTACTCAGTTGGTAAGTTTCAATTTGTGCTGTATTTATTTAATCAAGAAGCATTTTGTGCTTGTAATTACCATAATTAATGCATTTACGAATTGATTCAATTCCAATTGCTTATTTAAAAAAGTCGTATGCCCAGTAGTTTGGCTATGAAAAGTTGATTACGATGATGAGACATAAAATATTAACTATAGATATTTTTTGTGTGAAAACTAACATCAATTTGACTTTTGGTGGACACTCTTTTAGCGAAAAATCCTTTATCTTCCAGGTCTAGTTATTCAATTACCAGCAGATATGTACCTAAGTTTTATCCTTAGATAACTACTATGCTAGTCCAACATTTTATCAAATGCACATTTGACAGCATAACAGCGAAATTTTGCGGTGAAATCCACTGCGAAGATGATCTTCGTGTAATCTATCAAAATGACAAAATTATTTCTCTAAAATTTGACAAATACATTTTGATAGGGAAATTTTATTTATATAACACGGGAATAACCGCCGAATCCGGTTGAAACTATAGTCGGATTAACCGGCTTAATCATACGTGAGTAATTCCCGTGTCATATAAATAAAATGTGTGAAAACTACGTCAGTTTCCATAATAATATTATGTAGAGTACCTATTTAAATTCAGTTAATCAATTCGGATATCATAAAGTTTTAATTTTCTTAGAAAATCTAATCATTTACTAGGTCTCAAAAAAAACTAAAGAATGTTACGCGAGTTGTGTTGAATACAAAGTTAATAAATTATTGACATCAAACATTTATTAAATACTTATGTAACTTGAATATAATTTTTTATGTAAGTATATACATCAATAAGTCATTTTTTTTAGACATGTCAATTTAATTATGTGTTTTAGTGTTTTAATTTTAACTAACAACCTCCTAGAGCAGGTTTCAAAAACGTCTTCCGAATTTTTAAATCACGATTTTATATTGCTGTCTTTTCTATTATTATCTTTGAAGTATTAGTAAACAGAAAGAAAGAAAAAAAGAAAAATAAAATAAGGGTTAACTACATTTATGACCGAATTTTCACCCAACTATGGAATACTGATGTAATATAACTTATTTCGTAATTTTCCTATCGATACCTGTTATTTATAAATTGTTTTACTACTAGTTTTACATAATACAGTCAATAAAACATAAAAAAAAAACAAAAAATTACAATTTTTTATCCTGACTAAATAAAAACAACAAAGGTAGGTAGTAGAACTTAGGTTAACTTAGGTTTTTTAAATGTTTTACTTTCACGCATCATTTTACTTAGGTGAAAATAGGTACCTAAGTACTTGTTTACCAAACTTTCGTGTTTTATTTTATTTAGTAATAGAATTTCTTAATATTAATTTTAGAATTTTCTAAACATAGGTCATGTTTTGGTACTCCAAATGTGTGTAAAAATCAGCTATTAAATATGTACTAGTTTAATAGGTGGAAGATTTCCTAAAGAAATGTAATTTCATTTTAGTTTTTATGATTTGGCTTATGGAATAGAAAAATAGATTGCCATACTTATTAATTGTGAATTTATGTAATTCTTTTGACATATTTATAAAACCAATCCAATTCAGTTATTAACGCCCTTAGGGCTGTTAATGGATGGACATTAGAAATAATTTATCTTGTGTACCCAATTAGCAAGCAAATAAAAAACTTTGATTTAGTTTATTCTATAGTTTTTTTGACCAACTCATCACTATATTTCGAAAACTACTAAATTTGGTTGCTAAAATTTGGCAGGTATCTTCCTTGTAGAGATTGTAAAAAAAGATTTTGCGAAAGAGAGAAAATTATAGGGGAGAAAACTTTTAAGTAATTACCAATAATTTGGGTACCTAGTTGTAAGTTTTCCTCTGAAAATAAAATCCTACTAATAATATAAAGGCGAAAGTTTGTATGTATAGATGTATGGAAGTTTGTTCCTCTTTCACGCTGCAAAGGAACAACGGATCGACCTGTTTTTTTGCATGAATATAGTTCAAGAGCCAGAGAGTGACATAGGCTACTTTTCATCATCATCATCATCATCATCACCATTTTTCATCACTACGCGGGTGAAACCGCGGGGCGCAGCCAGTAATAAATAAAAGAGGGTTGAAAGATTAATCATATATCTACGCGATCATTCGCAGACAGTGCTATGTATATAGGTATAAAGTATTCGTTTACTCGTTCCTCGATGAACTCGAATTCTATTTGTCCCGCCGTTATGTCACCACATCGGATAAAGAGCCACTTGACAGCTCCACATCAATGAGGTAATTTTGCATTGATAGCCTATTGAACACGTCATCCTCATCGACACCTGCTATTGAGGACTTACTTACTACGTCCTCTATGTTGCTCGCACATATCAAGATTATTTAAAACTAGCGGTCCGCCCTGGCTTCGCACGGGTATAGATATAATATCCTATGTCACCCGGGGATAGTGTAGCTTCCCAACAGTGAAATAATTTTTCGAATCGGTTCAGTAATTTCGAAGCCTATTCAATGCAAACAAACAAACAATCAAATCTTTTCTCTTTATAATATTACTAGCGGTCCGCCCCAGCTTCGCACGGGTATAGATTATAGCCTATGTCACCCGGGGATAGTATAGCTTCCCGTCAGTGAAAGAATTTTTCAAATCGGTTCAGTAGTTTCGGAGCCTATTCAATACAAACAAACAAACAATCAAATCTTTCCTCTTTATAATATTAGTATAGATTACTAGCTGAAATCCGCTACTTCGTACGCGTAGAGCTTGGCCTTCGGTCTCGCTACTACAACCCGTTATAGCCTATGTGTTATTCTAATGTATAAGCTTATCTAATGTATTAGGTATAGATTTATCCTTCATCATCATCATCAGCCGCAACCATTAAACGTTCACTGCTGGACAAAACCTCCCTGTCAGAAAGGGGTGTTACCATAATCCCCACGCTTGGCAGGCAGCTTGGGGATCGCAGTACGTTCACTGTGTACTAATACATTAGAATTATTGTGAACTTTCATTAAAATCCATTCGGTAGTTTTTGCGTGAAAGACGAACAAACATCCAAACATACAAACTTTCGCGTTTATAATATTAGTAGGATTATTATATACATATAATTACGTGCCAAAAGTTTATTGGAATTTATTGCGTATTGTTTTATTAATCAACCAAAGGAGGAGGTTCTGTATCGACTGTATGCTTTTTTGCTTGTTTTTTAAGCGATTACTTCGCCAATTATGATTTAATTTTGATATTTTTTTTTTGATAGGTCATACTTTCTTCAGAGGTGGTCTTGTATAAATGTTATCTAAATTGTTTAATTGCTTTTTGAAATAATCAACGAAAACCAAAAGCATAATACACTATGACGTTCACTACAGTTCCCACTGGTAGCGGTTTAATAGAGTGATAGTTAGGTTTTAATTTGTTGTTTTTTATTTTAATTTTCATGTTTGTTAGTAATAGTTTTATGTTTTAAATATCTGTGTTATGTATGTTACGCGATTACTCCAATAAAGAATTCTTTACCTAAAGAGATGTCAACTTCTTCACGCCAGCCACGGATATCATCATGAAGTGTCAAAAGTTCAATTTAGAACGTTTAGTTTTAGTCTCTGAATTAAAAACTGTTGATACATAAAATGAAATACCGTCGGAGCTTAAAAATATATTGACCAAACTAGAATATTTAGACCCATATATAATTATGCAATTAGTTCGGTCGGGAAATTGTAAAAATAAGCATTATTTTATAACATAAGTTAGGATGTTGTTTTGGATTGGGTTCCTTTCAGCAAAAGTTTTGATGAGCACTTTCAATCTCTGTTGCAACGTGCGAGATGGCGGCCAAGCGCAAGCCTATCTACTATTAAAAAAATATGTCAATTTTTATAAGTTTGTACATGTCCTAAAGTTTTGTTTTATTTATGTTTATTTAGGTAAATGTAGGTACTTTTCGCTCGACGTTTCGACCATGGCAAAATAGTCGTGGTTTGTATTTGTATTTTTTTTTTATTCATAATTATAACAATTGTCAAGTCAACTAAAATATACTTAAATGATATAGCATTATGTCATAAACTCAATAAAAAATATAATTATGTCATTTGTGTAACACAAGATGAAAATAAAAAAGATTACATTAAAATCAGGTAAACAAAATAATCAGAAAATAAAAACAAATAAAAACAACTTATTAACGTTACGAGCTAACTTAAATTAAGTGCTTAAATTTAGTAATATCATGAGGTAGCGTTAACTGAAATAAATAAATGTATTATTTTATTAAGTATTATTATTTAAAAAACGTGGAAAAGATGGTCCTTAACCGCCACTTCAGAAACAAAGGCCTTCCAACCGAGTAAATACACCACAATACGTTGACATCCGAAAACCGTTCATATTCTATATTTACGTTCCTTCACGTTCTTTATAGCTCTAAAAGTAATTGAGGCAGTACAAAAAACAGTTCGGAATGTGCCATAACACTCTACCCTTTTAGTTTGGAAGCCAGTGTTTTGTATTGTTACTAGTGTGTTCTAGCCAATTTGAGCAATATTTGACACTAGTGCTTTATTACTATAAAACTAACGTGAGCGTGATGCATTATTTAAACTAAACATTATTACACACTACATACACACACACACACAGACACGCATTACATACAAATAAAAAATATACACTCGAATTAGTAATTTAACCTATTTTAGAAGTAAATAGAAAACAGGCACCTTTCGAAATGTTTTTTTTTTTAAATGAAATACTTACTTTGAATGGGCTTTACAGTTTTCCAATTCGCACATTAAATGTTCATAATCTCATCTATATTAAATTTAAGTATATAATATAAGTAATTACATAACCTTCATTAAAACAATAAACATAATCCTAATAATTTAAATAAATACTGACAGTGAGGTATAATTAGCTTACAAAATTATAAAATCCCTGTAACCACTACAATTTTAGATTTTTACAAGTCTAATTATATGTTTAATTTGTTTTTTTTTTTTGTATTCATCAACATAATTATAGATAGAGGTAAACGTAAAAAAATAAGCATTGACTCCTTAACTTTTTGAGTAAGCAATAAATAAGGGTGACTACACATTCAGAAGCGGGTAGGGTGTCACCTAGTTCGTGTTTATTTAGGACTGTTTTAGTTTGGAACACGTTTTCAAGGTGAAATAGAACTTCTGTATCGGTAAACACTAGTTCCGTTTGAAGCTCACTGCGATGTTATGTTGGGATTAATACAGATTGTTTGTAAACAAACATTACAACATCAAATGATTGGAGTAGATCAGGGTAAGATCCATATTAAACTTAGTGAGGTTGTCCATTGTCGCCAAACGACGTCAAAACGAGATTAATTCGGTCCAAATTCAGGATGACGTGACGGCCGAATAAAAACCAAGCGACGACGCCGACGATGCGCTGGCAGTATAGCAGAAAATATCAGAGTGTCTATTGAGTTTTTTTTATTGCGTTTACTTACACGCTCGCGTTAAAGTTAACTACGATTTGTATGAAATAACAAGAGTTCCATCTACATGCGTTACAGGTTTTTTTCTTATTTCAAACAAATTGTAACTAACGTTATCACGATCATGTCAACGATATTGAAAAACTCTCACTAGGCACTCTGATTATGAATTGCCGGTATATCGGCACGTCATATCGGGCCGAATTTTAGCGGTAGATCGAACTCACAGCGGTAGATTCCTGGCGGCCGAGATGACGGCGCTTCAATGAATGACATGCTATGGTCATATTTATTGTATGCATTGCTACTTCAGCGACGTCATCTCGTACATGGTGACGGTTTGTTGGCGGAAGTAGTGGACAGCCGCACTTAGCGTTGTAAGTTTATGTTGACTTTTTTTATTACTTGCTTATAGTTAAAGTATTTTGAATTCACGAAGATGTTCTATACTCTTACTCTAAATTACTTTGTTTTGCTTTTCCAACTTAGCTGTTATTAGAACTTTTAAGTGACTAACGATCTTCGTAAACAAATTTTGGTAGACAATTTTAAATTAATTCTAATTGTCGTACTTAACGATTTGTAACTTTGCAAGTAAATATAATGACAATACAATAATTTGGTGCTTACTATAGTTAACTGATCTGATGGTAGAATAAGGAGGTGAATAGTGGAACTTTGCAATAGCTACCAGTAAACCCTTCGAGATGGGGTTTCTTTGGTTTGTTTTATATCACTTTTTTTTTTTCTATAATTATTTACGTTAGCTTGTTCTTTTACTGTTCATAGAGATCCGAATATATTTTAAACAAAATTGAAATGAATGAGGACATTTTAATGCTCATAAAGTAATTCTCATGTGCAATAAAATAAATTTAATATTTTTCGTTTAGTATTGTATTAAAAAAACGAATACTACGTTCTCATAAGTAGGCATGTATAACATCTCATCGAAGTCTATTCGCGATCGATCGAGAATTTGTGCCATTGGTATTTCTTCTTTATTAGAATTTATTTTTTTACAAATCATGGTAAACCTACACCATACCTACTTCCTCCTACCGCCTATCTGTTTTGCAAGGTCTAACGGAACTGCGGGCAATATTCGTTTCCTGATTTACTGGTAGGTAATTGACTAGGAAAAAAGTAAGGTTTCCAGTATTTCTCCCTCAGTGAGTAATTAGGATTCCGGGAACTAAAATAATCTTTTTCGAGATACGCTGTACTAACTTGTAATTAATTTACACAAGAATAATACTTAGACAAAACCTCCTCTATTTAAAAGTATATTAAAATTTATTCTTATTAAATACATTTAAAAAACGATTTCACAAAATTTGTAAAGTTTATAGTTACTTTTTTACACATTCAAATCGTAAGTACCGAGATGGTAAAAAGGCTGACCTGTGAACTCTTAAATAAACCATTAGAAGTGCCCTTTTAAGACAGCGAGAAATTATGCAAAGTCACATTTCCCTAAAACTCTCGACTTCCAAAGTAAAATTGTGAAAAGCGCAGTGAAAATTCAATTTTTCATCTTACTTCGACAACTTTCGGAATATAGTATTCTGTTCTGGAATATTCCCTAAAGACTCCGTTATGAATAAGTACATTGTATTATCGAAATCTATATTTTGCAAGGAAATTTTATTCGCATTTGTGAGAATGATAGCAGAGAATTTGCATCTTACATTGTAACATTTCATGTAAAGAACTTGTTGTTTTAACAATTTGTTGTGAAGTTTTAGAGAAGTAAATGTTTATTGCTCTAGGTGGCAAACAAGCAGACGGGTTTTCTGATGGTAAGCAGTCACCGTCGCCAATAATTGTAATACCAGAGGTAACAAAACTACGTTCAACCCTTTAAGAATCTATTAACTCGCCTTTTGAAGAACCCCATGTTCTATGTAGTTTCTCGGAAACACCGAGGAAGGAAGATTATAAAAGATGTCAATTTTTACATGACTGTTTGTATGGTGGATCATGGTCACGGAAAGACTGAAGAATGCGGGTAGTTGACAAAAAAGTTTTAAATTACAGCCCAAGCACTGAGATAATGTTTCTGAGAGCTGCTTATCTGGATGATTCCGGTTTCCGGTTTCCTTACGATGTTTTCCTTCGCCGCTTTTGAGCAATGACACTGGAAAAATAATTATTACCTGCACATTTTTATGTTAATATACCCAAGAATAACTTTAAGCTAGTATTTGTATTGTGTGCTACATAGGTATAATTGTGCTTAATTTTGTTTGTTAACTACCTTTTGTAATAACTTATGAAGCTTAGCTTTTTAGCGCTTGTTTGCAATACATATATGATTTTCCATGACAATGTTACTTATATCACTAGTATAGACCTATTAATGGCTGTAATTTAAAATAATTATTTGAAACTATGTATATATTTTTGTGCTGTTGGTCTTAAATAAACATAAAATAAAAAATAAAATAAAAATGATTTTATTTATTACTAGCAACGCATCCCAGCTTCGCACGGGTGTAAGTCTTATTTTTTTACACCTATTATTTTTAAACGCAAGGTTATTTATAGTAAAAAAAAAACTTGGGTTACATCATTGGAGTTTTAATAAGGACCCAGGTATTAAAAAAAATACCTGTCACCCGGAGATAGTGTAGCTTCCCAACAGTGAAAGAATTTTTCAAATCGGTTCATTAGTTTCGGAGCCTATTCAATGCAAACAAACAAACAAGCAATCAAATCTTTCCTCTTTATAATATTAGTAAAGATTTAGACTTTCTTTATAATATTAGTATATTAGCTACCAACTATAATCTCACGTTAAAAAAGCTAGTGCCAAAATTGTATTTACCTGTACGAAACAGATATATTTTTAACAGGGTGGAAAATTTCAGGCTTGTTCATTACCTCTAAAAGGCTCCAAAGGCTACATACTGTTTGTCAGAGGGCCTTGTACGCTTTGTAAATCACGTAACGGATTTTATGCTCTTTATTATTTGTAAAAAATGTAAGAGCCGTTTGACTTTTTAATTATTTCTTAGTTAATCCACCGTAACATTACATATTCTGTGAAAATTTCAACTAGCTATCTATTACGGTTCGAAAGGTACATCAAATTCTAACTTGCATAAATTATTTGAATATGTAATAGTAATTTTATTCGCACGGCATATAACTAAAATACAACTACAGTAACTAACTACAGTAGAATCCGGATATAACGACCTTCAAGGGACCGGCGATACTATGTCGTACTAACCGGATGACGCACAATACGGCAGGATTATTTCTTGAGTACATTTACTATGAGACTTAATTTGAGTAAACAATATCGTCGCTAAAATAAGTTAGTCGTTATAAGCGAAGTCGTTATACATGAATTCTACTGTAACTCTAAACACTATAAATATTCAAGAGACACATTCAAAAACTAATTATCTCCATCAAATACTAACTTACATAAATTATTTTACCCAAATTCAATATTGTCTTGTCATATGCGATGACGCTGACTCACTTAGGTTAGAAACAATAAATTCTAGGCTTTATTTCTACAATGTTAAGGCTTGTATTTGTACAGTAGCTTCTAGACGCTCTTCTGCCATACTCCACTGCATATTCTGTTTATAATAAGCGAGTACACTGAGTAGATATAAGGAAGAGGTGGCATAAGCAAAAGTGCACTATAATTCTAAGTTAGGGCTTAAGTCATCGTCAACATCATAGACATTTCATTATCAAATCATCTTGATATCGTATCAATATGTCCTTTTTAGGGTTCCGTACTTTTTTTTTTTTTTTTTTAATCAACACATAGTTCACATATGATTTACAAAAATGTAGCACCAAAAAACCACGGAAGTTTTGTCTTGGCACACAGATTCACCTCGCACTGACAAACAATACGTACCTAGGAACCTACGCTGAAATATAGAATAAAATAAAAATAATAAAATTGATGCAGAACTTGTACAAAGTAAATCTATAAAAATTTCAAATCTACCTACATTATTCTTTTGACGTGCAAACTATTCATCAAAGGTAAATCCATTAGAAGCTTATCTTGATACAAACGTAAACATAGTAAAGTTATATATGCCTACCCACGACTTGAGCTCCATGCGATTCATAAACCGATTGCAGTAACTGGCGTAAAGGGTAAAAACGGGACCCTATTTTTTTTAATTTTTTTTTATTTATTTATTTAAAAACACATTGTACGTTACATTTCGAGTTAGTAAGTTGTCTTAAAACCTATGTTAGATTTATCCAGACAACTGGTTCTCGGTATAGTATATAATTTTAGTTTTTTAATCTAATTAAAATATAAATAAGAAAAAAATAAAAAAATAAAATAAATAACTAACAACAACTAAAATTATATTAATATAATTAAATATAATTTTAGTTTTTTAATCTAATTATTAATAAGCCTATGATGTCTGTCTGTCTGTCCGTCCGTCTGTCCGTCTGTCCTACCTATTAACGGCTGTATGTTGCGAACCGTAATAGATAGCCAGTTGTAATTTTCACAGAATATGTAATGTTACGGCGGATTAACTAACAAATAATAAAAAAGTAAAAAAAGTAAAAACGGAAGGGTGTTGACCCCATACAACAAACGTATTTTTTTAACGTATTTATTAGCTCTAATGTAAAAACTATATTACGTAAAAGCGTCAAACTTGGCATGATTATAGTACACACTCTAAAGTATAACAACAAATAATAAATAATCGCCAAATGCGAGTCGTTGACAAATTTCTGTTCATTATCAAGTTATAATTGTGTTATACTCGAGCGACTGTAGCAAAATAATTAACTGTGGCTGCGTAGCAATAGCTTCTACTATTTTGAAAGACGTTATAATAACTTGTAATTTGGTTAATTGGACGACCTTATTGTATTTTGTGATGGTACGGAACCCTCAGTGCGCGAGCCCGTACTTGGCTGGTTTATTAATTTTTTTTTAAGAAATTGCGTGTTTTGGCTTATATTATATTTGTATAGGCTTGTAAAAAAGTGCATACAGTTTAGAACAGCATCTTTTAACACTAAAAATGCTTTTTTGTTTCGTTGAAGACAAAATGGTACTAAAATATAATTATTTTAAATTATGAAACACTAACACTGCGTGCGAGAATGAGTGAAAACCTACGAGAATTACCGCACATTACGCTACCGCATAGTAAATTTCACCAAAATCCGTTCTTTTGTTAGGGAATTGAATGGGGACAAACATCAATAAATCCTAAAATTCCAATTGCTATTATAGCATAAATTTTACCTAAACATCCAAAAGTTTATTTTTTTCCTCTTTCTTGGGAAATGATATGTGAAATTATACCAAATCCAGGTAAAATTAAAATATATACTTCAGGATGTCCAAAAAATCAAAATAAATGTTGATAAAGGATTGGATCTCCTCCTCCTACACACACACACACAGCACAAAACAATAATATATACACAAATACATAATAATATATTACTATAATAACTTTGAGTTTAAAAAGGGTCTCTTTTTTAACCACTCCAGAAATATGGCACCATATTATAATATTTATGTATCCCAGTAGCATCGTGTATTACAATATATTAGAAAGACGTTTGTTCACAATTACAAATTTGATTAAATTTCATCGTGGAAGTAGAAAAAGGCGACTAACGATTCTCTTTCACTGAGTACACATTGCTGTTGAGAAAAATATTGTAATGCCATCTCCTTTTTGTATCTACTCTGAGAGCGTTTGCGACACAGACGCGTTGTCTAATGAAAATTGTCTGCCCTTACTAACTGTTATTTGAAACTGTGCCCTTGTCGCCAGTTTGCCACCCACTGGGAGATTACACGATAACACTTAGTGCCAAGATAGTTTAATTTTAACAAAGGAAAATAACGTACAAAGCAAATTATTTTAATGCAAGGTGTTTGTACTTAAATTTATACTATTAGTTCACGCCGAACTGAGACCTCGAGATGTTTCGTTTTTACGAAAGTTTTCGTTTTTCGTTCTTTTTTTAAAGATAAGGCCAAAATAGATTACAGTTATTTAAAATGTAAATAATAATAATTTTACGACTAACATAGTCATATTACAGGCACAGGAACTTGTGTGTGTGTGTGTGTGTGTGTGTGTGAAAGTATGTGTGTGGGTATGTAGAAGGTGTGTGTGGATGTGGGTGAAGGTGTGTGGTGATGTGTAGAATTACTTACCGAGCCTGTGATACTTTTTTATTTAAATTTTTACGGCATCAACATGATGTCCAGCAGTGGACAGCTAGAGGCTGATGATGATGATCTGCCAGTGAAAGTCCCGTCAAAATCGCACCAGACGCATCACACATCGCCTTTTATAAATACAAAAAGAAAAAGAAGATAAATATTTATTTAATTTTTATTTATATAATATCAAATATTTGAAACTTATAATAAAAATTAATATATTATACCTATTGGTTTTCAGTAAAAATATACTTATATTACAATACAATACAATATTTCTTTATTACACACCGATAATACAAATGAAACTTAAACTAACATAGAAAACAAATACACGGCAGTATAATGGGCAGCCTTGTCGCCTAAAGCGATATATTATGTTTAATAAGCTCTATTTTATCTTCTTTCAGTTTTTCACTTTTTCTTGTATTAATAAATATCTTTAGTTTTGGAATGAAATACAAGAAGCCGACATGTTTTTACCACGTTGCTGCCAAAAAATGAGCGTTTCCGTTTGCTCCTACTGGGTGCTCCTACTAGTAGGAGCAAGAGGACTAAAATGTCCTTATGCTCCTACTATGATGTCATATGCAATAAGTACACTCAAGCAAATAATAAAAAATACTGCTCCCAAAAACTCTTCTTACCTACACTGTCTCTAATAAATGTTAAAAGATAAATGTGATTATTTTTTGACACTCTCTGAAGAAATGCGCCCTGATGTGTTATTTTTTTTTCACACAGCGTTCCCTAATCCCTTCTAGGTGACGTAACATTTTTTGTGCACGCACTCGGCATACGTCACCAGTAACGAACCGTAAGTTTTTCTGTTTGGTTTTCCAACAGAATGCGGGTGGACGGAGCTAGGCTGTTATTTCGAGGGCACATACCTCCCTTTGCGAACCTCCATGCAAGCAATTTTTTTAATGAAATTTAATACCATAGTAATATAATAAATGTGTGTAAGTAGTTTAGGACGTAGGTTTGTCCGTTTAAATAAATAATAACAATAAAAAATCAATAAATAAACAACTTAGGTAGTAGATTGACATATTTTTAGGATTTAGACAATATTCTATCACATACATTTTTTATTTAATTGAAAAATAACTTTCAAATATCCAAAAAAGAAACTTACATTTATACGACGCACTTGGCAAAGAAATGAGATGAAACATTTCAATTTGTACGACTCTTTTATGTATGTGTACCTACCATGGTCGGACTAAAAATGGTTTGATTTGATTTGTTGGTTTATTTTTTGTTCCTCTTTCACACAGCAACAGAGCAACGGATCGACGTGATATTTTGAATAAATATAGCTAAAGGCAACAAAGTTACATAAATTAAAGAATCCAACTACTATAATGTCACAGGAAAATGTACCTATATAATAGTATTTGAGAGAAGGTTCATGCGGGTGAATCCACGGATGCAGATAGTAGTCATGAGTTTCAATATAAGACAATAACATTGAAATTACTTACAATTTTCTCGCAATATTATGCCCCGAACTATGTACATACTTGTATTACTACTATTTATTATGTTTCTTAACTAAATAGTTTTTCTTAGCCTCTAGCAATTTTGAAGTACCAGAAGTTAAAAATTAGGTAAAGGAAAACAAAGTACTCTTAAAAAAATACTTTTCAACTCCGCAATAGGCACTAAATTTACATTAACTAACCGTGTTCATTAAAATTTGAGAGAAGAAATCCCTTGGTTGACTTAAAAAACTTTTCTATATAAATGTAGATTAATTTCCCCACAACCCCCACCTCGAGTACAGCCCTGGCAATGCGTGTCACGCTTACGCGTCTCACAAACGCGTAATTTACATCGTTCGAACGTCGAAGTCGACGAATTTTTTTATTCAAAGGGAATTAAGTTAGCGAATGAACTTTACGAGTGAACGCAATAAAAAGCTCGTTATTTTTTTGAGCCATGAAATTGTAACAGGTACAAATTTTTTGGTTGACATTGGTGTTAATCTGTTGTACTATAGTCTAAACCATGATACCTACTGTATCATGGTCTAAACTTAATTAACATGACATAGTATATTTCTCTATGATATGACACAACTAATTATCAGCGTCTCTTTTCCAAACGTCAGAAAAGGATGACAACGATTTTGGAGCTGTCAAATTTAGTTTAGAGAATGGGATCCCTTTAGGGTATATATAAAATCCTTGAGAATGGGACAATAGAATCAACGTCACTATCGTTATTGAAAGCATAGATTCAGTATAAGCACAGAGTATAAGTGAAAGGCAGCATAAATATATATTTTGTATAAAAAATAATACTTCCTTAAACTCTTCTTCGTCATCATCAGCCGAAATTGTAATTAATACTTTTTTGTATAAATAATATTTACGGTATTTTTATACCATCTCTCTAGATTTGTACGCCTACAAACTAGGCAAAACATGATACAACGTGACAAATATTTTAACTCACCTATTGTGCATGCGTTTTTAAATGTGTGTATGATTTACTCGTGTTTTGTGCAAATAAATAATCTTTATCTTTATCTTATCTGAAAAAGTCCATAGCCCTTCTCTGCATCCTTTGGATGCCTGTCTCTCACAATGTCGTCGGAGTATCTAGTGGGAGGCCTACCTACGCTGCGTCTTCCGGTTCGTGGTCTCCACTCAAGAACCTTTCTTCCTCATCGGTTATCGGTTCTTCAAGCGATGTGGCCTGTCCATTAATACCACTTTAACTTGCAAATCTGAGCATGTGACTTCGACTCTCTTCGACGAATATCTTAATTTCAGATTTTATCGCACAAAGATACTCCGAGAATAGCTCTCTCCATTGCAACTCTGAGTTCTTTCAAAAGGCCAGCATTTATGGAAAAAAATTGTTCGCGGAGTCCCTCCACGCGGAAGAAGTTATACTTCAACAAGGAACCCTAAAATTATAACTAGGGCAAAAATTTCAACAGTTTAAAAACATGCCTAGCCATAGGAACCTAGCTTCTTAGGCTTCTCAATCCATTAGCGCTGCCATTACACTACCGGGTCTGCTAGTCGCAACGCTAAAAAGGGATACGCATTTCGCAACCATACGAGAGAGAAAAATTCCCCCTCCATGGTAACGTTAAACGTTTAACGCAACCATGTTTGCAAGTCGCATAAGAAGTATAACTTCAAAAAAATACACAAATTGGTGCGAAGTAATTCTATCGTTGTTCCGTATTCATCAAAACATTCTCACACCTCCTCATACACTTCAAATCAACAGGAGTATACTCCCTGAACAATATTACCCTCCTTCCGAAGCTGACAGAAAAAGAAAGAAAGTAAATGACAGATATGTATGACAGATATATATGTATATGACAGACAAGAAAGTAAATGATAGATATCATTTTGACAGTTATTGCACACCAACAACTGAAACCAAAACCTAAACACAATGACTGTTTTAAAAAGGGGGAAGGTGCGTGACATCCAAACATTGTACCCAATAAATATGGCTCTGTTTCGGCTCGAGTCAGCGGCAACGTTGACTTCTACACTGTAAACGTCAACTTCACCGCTCCATTAGACACTACACTAGACCATGGTAGTGATATTTTAAATAAAATTAAGTTAACTGTTTTTAAGTATTTACGAGTGAAAAGTAATGCCGTGAAACTTGTTTTTTGTCTTCGAACTGTTGGTGCACCTTGTGAAAACGCAGGAAGTGACTTTTGCTGCTTTATTTAAACACAATTTTGACAAGTAATTCACGTGCTATCAAAACGACATGACAGTTCAATTGTGACTGAAGTTGATTAGGCCCGTGAGCCTAATTTGTGCGGTCCACGTCAAGAAGTTCGTCCCGTATCTTCCCCATGATACCTACTACCCAAAGGGACGGAACGCTTGAAACAGAAAAAACGAGCAGAGCGAAAGGTACCACGTTTAGCCATTTGTCCCTTTCCCACTACATGTCTTATATACAATGACATTCATGAACACATATTAGTGTGTGGTGTTGCCACTTTTGGAAAAATATTGTAACCGTAAATTTGGTATTAATTTGGGCAGTCCGTACATGATTTTATCAGCATCATTTTTAATTATTTATATTTTTATTTGTGAAACATAATATCTAAAAGAAAACTCTCATGGTTATTTAGGGTGCATCCGTTTATTATTGTAGTGATATAAATAAGGAATAAATTAGTATGTACGTGTGTTGAGTACTGCTTCCACCTATTCGACGGAGCAGCCAAGTACAAACTGGAAGCTTTAGATTCCGTAGACCGGCGTGCTATGAGGCTGATTGGTGACAGCAAGCTAGTCGCCAATAAATTACAAAGCCTTGAGCACTGCCGTAAAGTAGCTTGTCTGTTTATTTTCTACCGGATATATTTTGGTGAGTGTGAGCAAAAGCTTCATGACCTTATTCCATCCTCCCCCTTTTACTACAGGACAAGTAGAAGGACAGCACACTATCACCCCTTCCTCGTGGAAATTCCAAAAATTCGTACACAACGATTAGGGTTGTCTTTTATGAAACGTATTGTCCAAGAATGGAACTCCCTGCTGTCCTCCTTGTTTCCTGAGAACTAAAATCTAGGCATCTTCAAGGCTAGAATGAATAGATTTCTTCTAGATCAATGTGTTCCATCCTCGGCCACACCGTTGCTTACCATCAGGCAAGTTAGTGGCCAAACGTAGATCTATTCTGTATAAAAATATTAAAAAGTATGAAAAGTAATGAGGAATTAGTATCAGTAATTATGTCAACACTAGAAAGGGACAAATGGCTAAACGTGGTACCTCTCGCTCTGCTCGTTTTTTCTGTTTGAAGCGTTCCGTCCCTTTGGGTAGTAGGTATCATGATCTTCCCCCTATTTACTTACATCAATGCCTAAACAAGATTAAATCTCAACGTAATACTCGGTCTTTTCAAATGTCATAATGACAGATATCAAAGTCATAGATATAATTTTGAGAGTTATTTCACGCCAACAACTGAAACCAAAAGCTAACCACGATCAAATCTCAACGTGATACTCGGTATTATCAAATGTCAAAATGACAGATATCAAATGTGTTAGATATTCTTTTGACAGTTATTTCACATCAGAAACTGTAACCAAAAGCTAACTGCGATTAAATCTCAACAGAACAGATACTCGGTCCAGTATAGTCATCAAATTTATCTGTACAGTTGATCGAGGGAATCGCTATCGTATTTCCTGTACAAAATTACCAGACAACCGTAGAAAATATTTAGTTCTATCATTTGGCCAACTGTACAGATAAGTCGGTTGGTCTGTAATGACCTGATACACATTACGGTCACGTTTCGGATGTAATGTCGGTATTTCTATCTAGCAATCTATGGACTGCCAAATCGGAAGTGGGTGCTAGAACGACTCTCAAAACGTGGCTGAAATAACTGTGATATTGCGAACTAACGGCATTGAATGTTCAAATAGAAAATATTTTACACTAACAGTACCCTGCAGTTTTGCCTGCGTGAAAATTCCTTGAAGTACCTAAAAAATAACCAAGTTAAAAAAAAAACAGCAAACTGGCGTCCTGTCCAGCTCTATACACTGCCTTTGGACATTTGAAAACTTGCAATTTTGTCGAAGCTTTGATTATAAAAAAAATAGTGCGTGGAGTCCCTCCACGCGGAAGAAGTTATACTTCAACAAGGAACCCTAAAATTATACCTAGGGCAAAAATATCAACAATTTAAAAACATGCTTTTCTCGAGATTCGAACCTAGCTCCTTAGGCTTCTCAATCCATTAGCGACACCATTACACTACCGGATCTGCTAATCGCAGCGCGAAAAAAGGATACGCATTTCGCAACCATACGATAGAGAAAAAATCCCCCTCCATGGTAGCGTTAAACGTTCAACGCAACCTTGTTGCAAGTCGCATAAGAAGTATAACTTCAAAAATCTATTTAAATTATTTCATGTTAAACCTTGGTTGGCAGACCTTCGGGGAAGGACATTAGCAAGTACGCAAAAGAAAGAAGCAAAACAATTTGATAATGTGGGATTTCTAGCTTTGCAAAGTGTCATCATTTTCATCTGTCAGAAGACGTTCACTGCAGAATATATGCCTTCCTCTTAGACCGCCACACTGTACGACAGCCTGCTATAGATATTGGTTCTAATATTGATTATATGAGTATGTTATGCAAAGCATTCATTTATAACAAACTAGGTACTAGCATTGTGTGTTGCTAGTGATGACATAATGGTACTGAGACGTGCTCCTTAACTTTTGGCCTGTTGGAAAAACTCAGAGTCACACAGCGGGCAATGGAGAGAGCTATGCTTGGAGTTTCTTTGCGCGATAAAATTCGAAACGTGGATATTCGCCAAAGAACCAGAGTCACCGATATAGCTGTTAAAATTTGCAAGTTGAAGTGGCAATGGGCAGGCCACATCGCTCGAAGAACCGATAACCGATGGGGAAGAAATGTTCTTGAGTGGAGACCACAAACCGGAAGACGCAGCGTAGGTAGGTCTCCCACTAGATGGACCGACGACATTGTGCGAGTCGCTGGCATCCAGTGGATACAAAAGGTAGGCTGTCGTTCAGTGTAGAGGTTAAAGGGGGATGCCTATGTTCAGCAGCGGACGTCTTCTGGCTGATGATGATGATGAGGTACTTTATAAATGTGAAATTAAACTCATCAAAACTTTTCTAACCGAAAATAAATCTATACAAATCTATGAACCAAATTACATATATTATGCAAGATGACATCACCTTTTGTACCTTCCCCAGAAACCACAAACAGAATCCCCCAATGTTTGTTTACAGTAATCTAGGCAATTAATCAGGGATCACAATGTTGACCGGGACTGTGTGACAACTTACAAATATCAGCTTAAGGACGGTCAACACAACAAATTGACACTAATTGTTACATATTTGAAGATTAGTATTTATCTTAATGTCTTTATTAACTAAATAAAATACAAGCTTACGAATCATCATTGTCATCAGCAAGAAGACGTCCATTGCTGAATACCTTCCCCTTAGACCTCTACACTGAACGACAGCTTATCTACATCCACTGGATGCCCTTGACACTCACAATGTCGTCGGTCCATCTAGTGAGAGGCCTAACTACACTGCGTCTTCCGGTTTGTAGTTTCCACTCAAGAAGCTTTCTTCCCCATCGGTTATCGGTTCTTCAGGCAATGTGGCCTGCCTTTGCCACTGTAGCTTGCACATTTTAATAGCTATGTCCGTGAATCTGGTTTTCTTGGGGAACATTCACGTTCTGGATTCTATCGCACCAAGAAACTCCAAGTATGGCTCTCTCCATTGCCCGTTAGGAGGTTTTCCAGAAGGATAACATTTAAGGACCACGTCTCAGTACCATAATGTCATCATTGGCAACACACAATGGCTAAAGACCCTTGTTTATCGACGAGAAGATGTCACGCAATTTCCCGAACGCTTCACTAAATATCTAAACTGTTATGTCTATGATACAAAACACAGTTGGATTACCCATAGACCGTTGAAGGGCTTTGCCTTGAGCATTTAGAGTGTCTCTAAGACAGTCCAAATGCCTAAGGCCAGTACCAGTTTGTGGCATGTTCTGCTCGCTGGTGGTATTATCACGCTAAATGCCAATCCTTATACTATTGTGAAGTGGCTAAGATCACTATCATATGATGACACAGAAGATGTTTTAAGAGTTATCAGGTGAATTGTTTTTATTTACTATAAAAAAATATATGTTTAATTAGTTTTAGTTTCCAGCAGATTTGTAAATTTAGTAAATAAATTCAAAACCTTTGCCATCCATACCCAAAACGGTTGCCTTGATACAGGCTTTGCCTAGTAAGGCAACCAGCAGGAACTATTAATTTAAGTTATTTAGTTGGAAATAAAAAATATTTAGATTTTTTTATTTTATTTATGCATCTAATAACATAATTATTCAAACGTGTCAAATTTTTCCTCACAATCCTGTTTACCATATCCTTTACCCAGAGAAATGTGTAACCGATGTAATTTTCTAGGATTAAAACTTTCATGCGCCGATCCGGTGCTATTTTACTAATGAAGAAAGTTTGAAAGAGATAGGGACCGGTCGGGTGGAGTTAGGGAGTGGAAAAGCAAATGTTTATCAGGTATAAGGATACCTGTTTTTTGAATGCCATTAGTTTGTAACCCAACTTTGACAACAAACTTGTAGTGGCTTAGGCCGAAAATGGCAAATTGGCTGCTGTTATAAGGTCGTAGTCAACTCAATGAATAATTTTAAACAACTTTGACCTACAAAACTTAGAAGAGTATAATTTTGTTATCTAGTTTCATATACTTAACATTAAAAATCTTGTTTTTCTTTCTCGCAAATTTTTTTTTGTGATTTTAAATTCTTTCTCCGCTAACGGTCAAGTCGGCTTAATGTATATAAATGATTTGGATACCAAAAAATATTATCAAATTCAGCCAAAGCGTTTATTTGCTCTGACAGCTGCAATAATAATATGTATAAAAGCTGAATTAGCTTTTTTATTTTTGTATTATTATTTATCCTAGTATAACATAAATTTTATTGTTAAACAACTCTACCAAACTGCATAGCACTTTGTAGGCAGATATCTGCTATCTTTACAAATTTTCATCATCGACGAGTAGGAACATAACATTTTAGACATAAAAGTTATATGATTATTTACGGGATATTTACCGTGGTAAGGTTGTGGAATGAGCTCCCGATACAACAACAACCAAACAACAACTAGGGATAAAAAAAAAGGTCTTGTCAACCGAGGTTGGCAAGAAATTTCAGGGCTTTATTTTTTCAGATTTAGCGACTGTGGAAGCTTTTTCTGCATACCAGTCGCTTGAATATATCTGGATTCTTAAATGGTATTGTTTGTAGAGCTAGGGAAAGTCTCTACATCTGTTTTTCGTATTTCCTTAAATATCTTAGTTTTTGACAGATTTCCGCTCATTAGTGTTTGTTTGTTTCCATGTCAACGCCGTCCGGCGAGTCGGCGCACACCGAGCGACGTCACCGCCTGACGTCTCGAGGCCGTCACTAGATAGGAAATAGGAATACTAAGCTTGCAGATAAGCCCTATTTTGTTATCATGCCACTTTCCACCCCTTCTGGACGAGGTGCGGCATCAGAAATTAACTTTGTGTCGCAGACAAACCTGATACGGTGCCCGGAGTGTCCCCAGGCCCGTTACTTCAAAGGTCAAAAAGGTCTGAATATTCACAATACTAGGTGTCACAAAATTAGTCTTTCGGCTCCAATTTCGGGCTCGTACGTACAGAGTAGCAGTTCCACGAGCGCTGCTACTCCTTCCAAACCGTTTTGGGAGGTTCTAAGCTCATATAAAAATTCTTTTCCGATTTTAAAACGCATCCCGCGTGGTGCTCGTATTTCGGTTGCTCTTTGTTTATCATCGGCAATTAGGAATGCTATTTCTATAAATTCTAAGCACGCCTGGGAACATCTCCTTACTTTTCCATACAGTGTGCTTTACGTACATTTTGACCCCTCCAACAAAAAGTCCCTTACTACTAGAGTAAAGGAAAACTGCGTAAAGTACAAAGTATTGGAGGGTAACCCTTTAGATCTTGCAAACATTGTTCCGCCCAAAAGTCGGAATAATTTAAATTCCAAAACAACTGACGTTTTGACTAATTTCAAAATAGTAGAGAACAAAATTAGTGATGGCGATATCAAAGGCGCCGCACGTGTCTTGTTTTCTAGCGACACAATCGCCCCCTATACACCAGTTACGGTTCAGTCACTACGTGACAAACATCCACCTGCAGCGGCAAATCTCCACCTCCCTGATCCACCACAACCAGATGACGTTGTCATTGAAGCCACATGCCAGGAGGTTGCAGCGGCTGTTGCATCTTTTCAGAGTGGCTCAGCTGGAGGCCTAGATGGTCTGACGCCTCAACACCTAAAAGATCTTCTATCTTATAGTTGTGGTGAGGCTAGCGAGTCCCTCTTAAAAGACCTAACGGCTTTGGTAAACCTCATGTTATCTGGACGGGTCAGTGATGACGTCATTGAAATTTTGTATGGCGCTAATTTATGCGCACTTATCAAAAAAGACGGTGGTATCAGACCTATTGCGGTTGGCACCACATATCGTCGCCTTGCGGCCAAGGCAGGCTGTAGGAAAAAGGTCACTCTTTTGAGTAACCTTTTTCAACCAATACAGCTTGGTTTTGGTTCGCGAGGTGGATGTGAGGCTGCTGTTCACTCTGTCCGAACTTTTCTCGATCAAAATTGTGGAGAGGTGCTGCTAAAGGTGGATGTCAAAAACGCTTTTAATTCGGTTGATCGCGGTGCCCTGTTGACACAAGTAAAAGATAAAATTCCTGATCTTTTCAATTTTCTCTGGCAATGCTATGGCAGTCCCACCAAATTGACATACCAAAACAATGTTTTGTTATCATCTGTCGGTTGTCAACAGGGTGATCCTTTCGGTCCCGCCATTTTCAGCCTGGCTATTCACCCAATTATTCAACGTCTCCAGTCCAAACTTAATGTTTGGTACTTGGATGACGGAACCCTAGGAGGCGACGTTGACACTGTTCTGAGTGATTTAAAAATTCTTATAGACGAATTTCGTCATATTGGTTTGGAACTAAATTTTTCGAAATGCGAACTTTTTGTTTGCGATTCATGTCCGGATAAAAATGTGGTTATTGAAAAATTCAATGATTTAGCTCCCAATATAAAATCATTAGACAGGTGTTCGCTCCGACTCCTGGGTTCACCGATATTAGATGAGTCCTTTTCACCTTTTGTTGAGGAAAAAATTCAAAATTTTAAGGGTTCTTCCGACAGGTTACTAAAAATTAACGCCCATATGGCGTTTACAATTATCAGATACTGTTTGTTTGTTCCTAAATTTATGTACACTTTACGATGTAGTCCACTGTGGAAACACGGTGAGCTCCTTTCGAGCTTAGACAATGTCGTAAAGGAAACTCTAATATCGGTTTTGAATGTTGATTTGAGTGACAGGACATGGTCACAAGCCTCACTACCTGTAAGGTTAGGAGGCTTAGGGGTCCACCAAATTTCAAGTGTTGCGTTACCGGCATTCTTGTCCTCATTTCATAGTACTCATAAATTAATAGAAAAAATCCTTGCACCCTCTTTAGGCCCTTCCGAAGTAGTTGTATCTCATTCGAAAGAGGCAATGAATGCTTGGAGGCTTGCTTGTCCAAATACCGATTTTCCCAGGAAGTTGTCTTCCCAGAGACTGTGGGATCGGCCGATCTGCGAACTAGCACGGAAATCGCTACTAGATACGTGTCCTAGTGTTGCAGATCGCGCTCGTATTCTTGCTGTCTCTGTTTGGGAATCGGGACTTTGGTTGCAAGCTATGCCCTCTTTTAACACGGGTAGCCTTTTAGATCCAACCGCATTTCGTCTAGCTGTCAGCTTACGCTTGGGTGCAAGGTGCTGTGAGGCCCATCGCTGTCAGTGTGGTACTGCTGTTGACCAGCTCGGTCACCATGGTCTCTCTTGCTCGAGAAGCGCTGGTCGTATTGGCCGACACGCTAGCCTGAACGACATCATGCGCAGGGCTCTTTCCACCGCCAATGTCGCAGCTGTGCTTGAACCGAGTGGTCTTGCGCGCGACGATGGAAGGAGGCCTGACGGTATGACACTTGTGCCCTGGAGGTTGGGGCGGCCCCTTGTATGGGACGCAGCTTGTGTCGATACTTTGGCGCCGTCACATCTTCCTGAGACACAGGGTAGGGCTGGCGCGGCTGCCAATTCGGCAGAGCAGCACAAGCGACGCAAATATGCTAACCTCGGCATTGGTTATATATTTGAGGCGTTTGGGGTCGAGACATTGGGCCCTTGGGGACCGGGAGCTCACCTCATTTTCAAAAATCTTTCAGAGCGCCTGGTTAATGCGACGCGTGACCAAAATGCTGGCGTGTTTCTGGCTCAACGCATAAGCATTGCCATTCAACGTGGTAATGCCGCCAGCATGCTGGGTACGCTGCCAACTGGTAGTGGGCTTGAGCATTTAGATTGTCTTTAGACCTTCAACGGTCTATGGGCAGTCTAACTGTATTTGTAGTTATAGTTTTAGCTTGTATTTTGTTTAGTTAATAAAGGCACTTGCCCAGAAAAAAAAGTTAACAACAACCAACAACTGAACAACCGAACAACCGTGAACAACCGTGATAGTTTAAAACAGTATTTTAGACATACTACTAATTATAATATTGGATTATATATATAAATATATGTGGCAACAAAGAGTTATCAAGGGAACACCAGGAATGGATAGCGCCAAGAACCCGTAACAAAGAAAGAATATGGACAACATTTCAACACCAAAATATAATTCACTAAGTAGTGTACCGGGTACTACCCGCTACAGTCTTACGTACAAAAACCTAGCAAAAGTGATCAGAATTTGTTATTTAGCTTTTTACAATGTTATTGAAGCTGTCAGAGCAAAACAAATACTTGGACCAAGTTTAAGTTGTATATCAAAATTTGTGTGAAATCTAAGATCTGAGTTACCTTAATTAAATGTCGAAACAAAACTTAACTGTGGAAAAAATATGACAGTTAATAAGATCAGATAAATCCTCAAACGAAACGAACCTGTTAGCTCCAGATTTTTCCAGAATTTCCAAGAATTTGTATCAGTTACGCTCGTAAATGAAGTCGTATCGTAAAAAGTTATGGGACTTGTATTACAATTGGACTCTTCCAAGTTCTGCGGAGATAACATTTTAGTGTGACTCGGGTCGCTTTCTTTAAATTACCTACTTCAGTTATGAAACTTGTCCTGAATGTTTTAAAGTAACGCTAGCTGTATGGGCGTCTTATTCATACTTATGCCTTTGGTGAGTATTTCAACATTTTATAACGAACTTGGTGTTGCACTCGTTTTTCACGTCTTTACAAAACACTAGCTGACCTGAAAGACCTGTCTTAGAACTCTCAAACACGCAAAGTAAAATTGTAAATCTTATTTTTTTACACCTTGGGTTACATTATTGGAGTTTTAGTAAGGATCCATTTTTTTTTTTAAATATAATATTATTATGTCACCCGGAGATAGTGTACCTTCCCAACAGTGAAAGAATTTTTCAAATTGGCTCAGTAGTTTCGGAGCCTATTCAATGCAAACAAACAATCAAATCTTTCCCCTTTATAATATTATATATAGTGTAGATGAACATAGTAATATTAGACCGAATAACATCCGATTTAAATACAAATCACGCCCTTGTCCACTCCTTCCTTAACAAATCCTACAAATCTTCCCAAGATCTTTTGCAAAACAAACCGAATGTTTCAAAGCCAAGTAAGCTTTAAAAAGCGTTTCTTTCCCGGGACAAAAGTAATTACTCGCGTTAGTTCAGCGCCGGAGCTGGTTCATTAATATGGTAATACCGCTCCTGCATCGAATTCGAGAGAGGACGACGAACTGGGGTGCAGTCTGGTGTAACTAGGGGTATGGATGACTAGTAGGTATCGTACTACTCGGATCTGACATACAAGGGAGATATGGTAAGGTGGAGTAGCGGGTGCTAAGTATGCGAAGGCATCAGGCCTATATCAGAAAAGTCAAAGTGAAACGTGTGGTCAAAGATTCAGTAAATCCAAACAGAAGCGGATAACTTCAGTAAATAATTTGAATCTACCTACTTAACCTAGACCAGAAACTTCCGGTACTTAACCGAAAGACGCAGCGTAGGAAGGCTTCCCACTAGATGGACCGACGACATTGTGAGAGTCGCTGGCATCCAGTGGATGCAAAAGGCAGGTTGTCGTTCAGTGTGGAGGTTAAAGGGGGAGGCCTATGTTCAGCAGTGGACGTCTTCTGGCTGATGATGATGATGATGATGACTTAACCTAGTAGCGAAGTAGGAACACTTGACGTTAATTTGTAATCTATTTATTTTTTAAATATTGATCTTTTAAGAGGATATGGTTCATCAACCCTAGCAGTGTATGGTCCCACAATTAAAGGGAAATATCTTCGGTCACTTCACGGCAGCTGCTGATGATGATGATGACGGCTTCCCAAAGGTTCTACCGCGTCACGCGGTGCCATATGGAGTCTTGAGGCGATCGGCTTGCACGGAGTGAAAGTCGTCAGAGACGAAAGTCGTCGGAGACGAAAGTCGTCGGAGACGAGGGTCATCGGAGACGAGAACCCTGTAAATACTCCGCTCAAATTGTTGATATAACAAGATGAGTCAGCCATTATGTACTCCGTAATTGTAACACGAGTTGCACAAAGTGTGCATGATAAAATGAGTTAGTTTGCCGTACTTACAGTTTTTGCCTTAAGCGATTTCAGCGGTTTGACAAAGACTATAGTGATGGAACACTGAGACATTTGAACACGAACGATAATTGCATTAAGGCATATCTCCCTTGATTGTCTGATCTTAGGTATAGTAGCTGTTTGGTTACACTCCGTACTACAGCGCAGATTGGAGAATTAAGTAAGTACTAAGTACTATTCAGCAACTTCAGATATTATTATGGGTATATCTGAAGTTTCTAAATAGTATATCTGAGTTTCTGAACAGTACTTACTACTACGGAGTAGATGCTTTACTATAAAATAAAGTTAGTTTTTATAGTGGCTGATATTTCATAAAAATTTTAACTGCACACAATTCAGAACCAGAACAAACTCCGTCCTACGCAATCTTCCGCACTGAACCATTCGATTTCGCGTCGTGCTCTATTTATCGCAGATTGATGTTTAACTTGCTTCATAGGATTCATCGATCGACAATTAAGTATACACGGCAGCATTGCGATGAAGTCTGGTTGAAAATTAAAATTTCCGCAGCTGTTCATCATCAGCCAGAAGACGTCCTCTGCTGAACATAGGCCTCCCTCTTTAACCTCCACAATGAACGACAGCCTGCCTTTTGCATCCACTATGCCAGCGCCTCAATGAAGCTGTTCATCATTCATTAAAATAAATGCTAGCATTTTCTGACTCAATGTATTGACGCCACTCACCGTGGTAATGCCACCAATATCCTGCATGCTGGCGCAATTACCACACTCAATGGCTATTGGCTATTACTCTGACTACTGGTAGAGGGCTTGACCGTATGGATAGTCTTTAGACGTTCAACGGTCTATGGACAATTCAACTGTTTTTTTATACGGGGAGTAAGGGGAACCCTCTCGAAGCCAAAAGAGAGTAATTGTACTCATCATTATGAACAACTTTTACTATGGGACCAGCCCTGAAATCGCGAAAAAAATATCAGCTGTTCTATAGAAAACGGTCATTGACACTCAACAAAATGTATGGAACAGCTGTTTTTTTTTAAATGGGATTTCAGGGTATCTGTTTGCGCCATTCTATGTTTTGGTACTATGAACGATTTTGATACTATGCCTACAAGCCCACGGCAACCGCGATGGTTGCCTAGCTACGCGCGCCCGGCACCTAAAGAGCGAGGCCTGTAAGGGGAGCGGGACGCGCACCAATATTCGCGACTAACGCGAGCGCAGCGGGCGACACTACGGCGACGCGCGCGCGCGACGGCATACATTTGCCGCGAAAATTACGTTGTCCGTGTGAAATCCCTGCCTTTGACTTTCTATTGTGCTGTGCTTTGGTTTACCTGTCCCCTGCTCCACGGTCGCGACCAGCTCTGGCAGAAGAATCTTCCGAGGCGATGCAGAATATAGCTATCGAGAGGTTAGTAAGCTTGTATTTGAATTGTTTTGTGGTGCCAACCTTATAGATTGGCGGGCCAGGTCCCCCTGGCTGAAACAGTATCCCATTCTAAAAGTGGTTTATAATGATGAGTACAGTTACCTTCTTTTGGCTTCGAGAGTTCCCCTTACACCCTGTATAATAGGCTAGGCATTTAGTTAGATATTAATTGTTAGTTAGCGTATTTTGTTTATTTAATAAATAAGCTTGTCGCTATTGTTTAACTTTTAAAATCTATCTGTGAAATTTTCTGACATAGTTTTATCCCAAATGTTTTTTAACCGAAAACCAGCCAAAAATCAACCAATACGGCTTTCCGAGCACCAGAGAATTCAAAGCAATATTCTCTTCCAATTTAACCGCGAGAATCGACGTGAGTCTTGCTCCTGTCATTTTATTTTGCGCGAAAAAACTGTCGGTGTTTTATTAGGACGGCACGTTCTACTATCACCGTTCAAATAACAAACGCTGCCGGTGCGTACGAAGCGTATTTTTGGCTACAATTGATATTGATCAGTAAAGTTGTAGATCCCTTTTATTGACGACCGTGAATGTTTTTTGCAGCAAGATTTGAGCGCATAGTTAACTAAATACACGTCCACACGCCAGTCTCAACGAAAAACGTAAAATCCCTGTGTATGATACACAGGGCATTTTCCACCGCCAATATCGCAGCTGTACTCGAACCGAGCGGTCTTGCGCTTGACGGTGGAAAGAGACCTGAAGTTATGACACTTGTTCCCTGGAAGTTGGGGCAGCCCCTTGTATGGGACGCGACTTGTGTCGATACGTCTGTCACGTCTTCCTGAGGCACAAGGTAGGGCTGGTGCGGTTGCCGATTCGGCAGAATAGCACAAGCGGCGCAAATATGCTAACCTTGGCAGTGGATACATTTGAGGCGTTTGGGGTCCAGACATTGGACCCTTGGGGACCGGGAGCTCGCGTGACCAAAGTGTTGGCGTGTTTCTGGCTCAACGCATAAAACATTGCCATGCAGCGTGGTAATGCCACCAGCATGCTGAATACGCTGCCATTTGATAGTGGGCTTGAGCATTTGGATCGTCTTTACATCTTCAACGGTCTATGCACTCTAACTGTTTTTGTAGTGTTAGTGGTAGCTCGTATTTTGTTTAGTCAATAAACGCACTAGCTCAGTAAAAAAAAGATCAAAGATATTTAAATTTCATAGCCTAAGGTCAAAAGAAAAACTACTATTACTAAAATAACTCACCCGCAAAATAAGAAAGACTATGAACCCGACCAATTTATCGTTTGACCTTTTTCACAAGCAAAATGGAGTTGTTTTAGACAAATCGCAACTTCGGTGCGAATGGATCGGACCGTTTTCTAACTGTTGGGGCGGCACGGTTAAGAGACGGACACACTGTACGTATCATCAAAGCGTACTTATTACAACAAGTTTGAATATAACACATGGTATATTATTTAGAATTTGATTCACGTTTCAGTATGTGTGAAGATTTCAAATGACTGAATCTACCTACTTAATTAAATGAAATGTAAGTTGTCCGATAAAAAATGGCATTACAAATGTCCTGCAACTGAAACGGAGCACCAAAGTACCAACTTGAACCTCTTGTTGCAATGCAACGTTGAGCTGTAAGAATGTTCGACAATCCCAAGCTCACCGAACACCTAGAGCCACTCAACATACGCAGAGGGGTTAGGTCTTTGGCTCTGGCTGAAATGATGATAATTGCCGATAGATAGCGCTATAATAACTTTACAACACGCAAGCTTTTGTCTTGTGGAACATGTTATATAATGTTTTGGTAGTACGCAACCCTCTCGCACTTGGCCGGTTTTTTATTATAAATAATAGGCTTGCGTTTGACCACCATCACGCCTGATGTTAAGCAATGATGCGGTCTACGTTGGAGCACGCATGCCTAGAAGAAACCGATTCACTCGTGATTTGAAAACAGCCAGATTGTAACCATCGGGAAACACCCATTCAAGCAGCGCATTCCACTAGTACTAGCACTAGTAACTAGCAGTTCGCATAATAAATGTGGAATCAAAGCGCTTCGTACTGCTTTTCGGAATATCAACCGTAAAGCGGTGACGATTTTTCGTGCCCGCTCTGGCAGTCCGATAGAAAAATGGGAATTAGATCGTGCAGATCCGATGCACACACTAAGAAATGTATCCGATAAAAAACCGATAGACTAGCAACTTTACGTCGATGCTCAAGACTAAGAAGCTTAGCCTGAACTAGGGATAAATTATTTTATTCCTGTTTATAGTCTTAGACACGCGTCTTGTAATCCCGCCTTAATTTTCCATCGGAACGCAAAATTACCCGTCGCTTAGGTACAGAGTGTGAATAATGATTTGTTTACTGTTTCTTATCGATCTTCTTGCGTATCACAGCGTATCGTGGCGTATCGTTCTCCGTATCGGTTTCTGGACTAATGAGCATTTGTATTAATTACTTACTGGGTCTTTAAAATAAAAGTGAGTTGTAGTTTATCGGATAATTAAATTATGTTTTTGCAAATATTTTGATTTTGAAGCTTAAATTGGATTATAAAATAGATAGATAGATATAAACTCTTTATTGTGTACACCAGAAATAAAAATTACAACACGATAAAAAACTCTTACGAGCTAGTGCCACAAGCGGCGGCCTTATCGCTTAAAGCGATCTCTTCCAGGCAATCACTGGATGGAAAGAATTTACGTAACAGAATCAACTGGGGATGGGGGATGGGAAAAATAGGTAGGTACTATAAAAGCGGCTTACATTCACGGTTAAGTTTATCAATTGATGATGTTTGATGTGGTTTGTTTGATATTATAATCTATGGTTTTACCACACCCCTATACAAATGTTGCAGAAGTAGCAATTAAATAAACCGGCCAAGTGCGAGTCAGGCTCGCGCAATGAGGGTTCCGTAACATCACATGATATACAATAATTATCAATTTGAAAAAGTTTCAATTCAATTTTTAGTTTTTACGTATTCTGTACGTAATATTACATATTATGAGAAAATTTCAACTGGCTATCTGTTAAGTTTCAAAAAATACAGCCGTTACAAGGTAGGACAGACAGACAGATAGCGTAGGCTCAGTAATAGGGTCCCGATTTTATCCTTTGGGTGCGGAACTCTAAAAAATTAATAACCGTGTGATTGAAAAAAACTAACTGAGGGGGGATTCCACAAAAATTCAGTACCTACAATAATTACTACGGAACCAAACTCTAAGCTCCTACTATTTGAAGGGTCCACTGCAATAATGATGAATGTCCTTTATCTTTAGTTTTGAGATTATTGGGTTTTAAATTTATAAACGGTGTAAAAAAAAACATTATTGTTGTGAGCACCAGTGACGTTGAGCGTTCTAGCCGTGTAGCCAAAATATTTAAAACATATTTATCACGGCACTGCAAGCGATATTGCTAAGTTTGCTAACACGATTTCTAGATATAATTTCATGTGACCGAATTTAAAAATAAAAAAATTGGACACTCATCATTATTGCCCTTCATTTAGTGTCCAAGATCCGTTTTTCTCTCCACGTACGAGCGGGCTAATGAAATTTACTTTGCGGGACAGTCAAAAGGATTTCCTGTGATGGCAACACGTACAGTTTCATCTATACGGTACATTCCGGCATTACGTTTCCGGCTGTTTTTTCCGACTCTAGTGATTAGTGAACGGAAAAGGAAATAGCTGATACTTTGTTGTTAATTAATTATGTGACCTTTTAACATTGGCGTATTCTTTTAGATATACGATACGTAGCAGTACATTTATTTATATAGCAGTAGGCAACACAGACGTGAGTGTGCAGAGGCGGTTTTGGCGCCAAAGTGGAAAAAAAATATGTCGGCTCGTTGGATTATTTTCCTAAACTTGTGTATTTTCGAGTGTTAATGTGTACTGAATGGTGAATTATTATTCATTAAGTGCTTGTAAACGTGCTAGATTGTGAGCCAAGTAATATAAGGTAAAACGTGTCTTTTCGTGTTGTTTCCAAAACTCCATGAGCCTCTGTAAAGTCTCCACCACTTTACAGGGGCATGAGTTTGACTAGACCGTGACTTACTTTGCTTGACTCTGACTGTGACTATAACTTGTTTGACGCTATTAATACTATGTAAACTGTTTAATATTATGACTAAAAGACATTGAATCAACGGTCATGAAAATTTTAGCAAAAAAAAATGTCTTGAAAGAGGCCAGAGACTTTAATAGCCTGTGACTGAAGCTAAGGAGGTCAGCATAAGTAAGTTCATAAATGATCAATAATTGTCATAGCTGGGTCAGTACTTTTCTCAATCATTGCGTGAACATTAACACGTATAAATAATTAGAAATATTTTGGGTGAATTTTCACATTTCATTAAAATCGTTTTAATGAGATCAATAAACAGCCAAAGTAGGAAAAACAATCAGACGGAGACAGGATGACGGGTTGTTTCCTCACAAATTCTGCACCATGAGGTTTTGTTAGGACTAAAGAACTTGTTAAAGAAAATATCTATTGCATGTTTTTTTTTAATACATTTTCTCTATGGACAAAACCGTAAATGACTTTCTTTGCTCATTATAAAAAAAATGAAATGAACAAAAAAATATAGCTATAACATGTTAAGGTACCCGAGGTTTCTGTACTAAAAATAAATATCTCGGAAAATAACTTCAGGAAATAGACGCTTCTACATTTTGAAGTCAAAGGCTGAAAGGACTTAGTTTGCTTGGATTTTCCGTGATGAAAACACGTTTCAGTACATTCTATCATTAGAGAGCGCTGCAGCGTGACTTACATTTGTCACAATTAGAGGGGTTTGAGTCCGTACACACAGCGGGCAATGGAGAGAGCTATATGCTCGGAGTTTTTTTGCGCGATAGAATCCGAAACGTGGACATTCGCCAAAGAACCAGAGTCACAGACATAGCTGTTAAATTTGCAAGTTGAAGTGACAATGGGCAGGCCACATCGCTCGAAGAACCGATAACCGATGGGGAAGAAAGGTTCTTGAGTAGAGACCACGAACCGGAAGACGAAGCGTAGGTAGGCCTCCCACTAGATGGACCGACGACATGGTGAGAGTCACTGGCATCCAGTGGATGCAAAAGGCAGGCTGTCGTTCAGTGTGGAGGTTTAAGGGGGAGGCATATGTTCAGCAGTGGGCGTCTTCTGGCATGATGATGATGATGACGAGTCCGTACAGCGACACGCTACAATCCGAGTTTGTTGAGAGTCGATACCTCGTCAGCTCAAATCCTAGTTTTGCCCCAGCCAGAAAGAAGTAGAGCTTACTCACGAACCGGAACCGATTTTCCTTCAAACCTTGCGAACTTTTAGCCGACTGTCCAAGGAGGGTAATGTTTTTGGGTTGTATGTAAGCGTGTAAGTATATTTCTGACTTCCTGTAGTACCTCCTGTAGCCGTTTAGGCTTGACTGATTTTGACGAGTGAGGTGTCGTTGGATTCCTCGTTACGTCCAGAGTGACATGGGCTAAATTTTCCGCTTTTTCCAAATATTTCCAAACAAACTAAAGGTTTGGTACCTGCCTAGGTTTTTTGCCGAACCATAACGATAATGAGAAGGACTTTTACGAAACGGAACGGTGATTTTACGAACCGGAACGTCGCTCCGGTGCGTACAGGTCCATTTCAAGCACTGGCTCAAAACAGTGACAAATCTATGTGATCTTAGCCTGCAGTAAGAGATAGGTACACACTTTTCGGCGCCCGCCGTAGAAGAAAATAACGTAAGCTAGAAATGATAAAACTCCAGATTTCTCAAGAAACACTTTTATATTATACTAGCTGTTGCCCGCGACTTCGTACGCGTAGACTTTCATATAAACTTTCAACCCCCTTTTGTCATCCTTAATTCGGCCTTTTCGCAAAATCCTTAGCGGACCTCTACACCCCATAAGAAATCTACCTTCCAAATTTCAGCTTCGTAGGTCAAGTGGTTTTCGAGATTTCGTGTTTAATGAGTGAATGAGTGAGTAGATGAATTTCGCTTATATATATATAGATTAGATTGTTTTAGTATAGTTTTGTAATTTAGTCCTAGTTGATTATTTACAGGCTATTTACCATGGTAAGGTTGTGGAATGAGGTCCTGATATTTCAGCGCAGTTACATGCACTATGTTTGTTTTGTGGTATTTTAATAAAGAGTCATTGTATTGTATTGTATTGTTCATCTTACCACGGTAAATAATCATATAACTTTAGCGAACAACCGTGATAGTTTAAAACAGTGTTTTATTAATTACTGGGCCCTTATTTTCTAACTTACATGAGATTCCTTGCCATAAACGCGAAACGTTAACATGAAAATTTAAGTAAAAAATACTCTTTGCCCTTAGTTTCTATGGCCACATAAACTCCGCGTCCGCGACACGTTATCTGTGCGGAGTTGGCAATGTCAGGTTTGCTGTGTTAGCAAACTTGGCGTTGCCAACTCCACACAGGATAGATGAGATGAGGTTCTTGACGCGCTCGTTTTAAACAGTCAAAATAACGTGTAGCGAACTAGCGACATACGTACGCGTTTGTCAAGAGAACGTAGTATTAGATTAGATAGATGGATAGAAACTCTTTATTGTGAACACCAGAAATAAAAACACAAATAGATAAAAAACACTTACGAGTTAGTCCCACAAGTGGCGTTCTTATCGCTAAAAGCGATCTCTTCCAGGCAACTTGGATGGAAAGAATAAATCGTAGTAATCGTAGTATTCAATTGGAAGACGCGTTTGATTCGCTTGACGCGTTTCAATTTTAGTAACCATGGTTACTATGTTATTTGTGACCACGGTTACTGTGTTAATAACACAGTTTTTTTTTAATTAGAATGTCTGTCAAGGTTTTTTTGTATTTGTTGTAGCCATTATAAATGAAACATCATTCATTCGAAATCAGTTAGCAACTGTGATGCGCAGTTTGATCATTATCATCATCATCATCATCAGCCAGAAGACGTCCACTGCTGAACATAGGCCTCCCCCTTTAACCTCCACACTGAACGACAGCCTGCCTTTTGCATCCACTGGATGCCAGCGACTCTCACTATGTCGTCGGTCCATCTAGCAGGAGGCCTACCTACGCTGCGTCTTCCGGTATGTGGTCTCCACTCAAGAACCTTTCTTCCCCATCGGTTATCGGTTCTTCGAGCGATGTGGCCTGCCCATTGCCACTTCAACTTGCAAATTTTAACAGCTATGTCGGTGACTCTGGTTCTTTGGCGAATATCCACGTTTCGGATTTTATCGCGCAAAGAAACTCCGAGCATTGCTCTCTCCATTGCCCGCTGAGTGACTCTGAGTTTTTCCAAAAGGCCAACAGTTAAGGACCACGTCTCAGTACCATATGTCATCACTGGCAACACACACTGGTCAAAGACTCTCGCCTTGAGGCACTGTGGTATCTTGGACGAGAAGATGTCACGCAATTTCCCGAACGCTGCCCATCCGAGTTGGATTCTTCGGGCGACCTCTTTGCTTAAGTTGGACTTACCTAACTGAACAATCTGTCCAAGATAGGTGTAATGGTCAACAACTTCTAGAGTATCGTTCCCAACGACTATCGGCACGGGTTCAACATGGACATTCGACATGATTTTTGTCTTGTCCATGTTCATTTTAAGACCCACCTGTTGGGAAAGGCTACTGAGGTCGCTGAGCATGGTATTTAGGTCCTCCAGCGACTCTGCCATGATGACTATATCATCGGCAAAACGAAGGTGAGTGATGTATTCGCCGTTGATGTTGATGCCTAATCCGTTCCAGTCCAAGAGCTTGAAAACGTCCTCCAATGCGTTTGTGAACAGTTTCGGAGAGATAACATCTCCCTGTCTCACGCCTTTCTGCAATTGGATTGGTTCCGTGCTCTCGTCCTGTAATCGGATCGACATGGTGGCGTTTCTATACAAACACTTCAACACTTCGATATACCTATAGTCGATATGACAACGCTGGAGGGACTGCAATACTGCCCAGGTCTCGATTGAATCAAAGGCTTTCTCGTAGTCCACAAACGCTAGGCATAATGGCCGATTATACTCCTCAGTCTTCTGTATAATCTGGTGGAGCGTGTGTATGTGGTCTATGGTGCTCCAGCCTTTACGGAAACCGGCTTGTTCGGGAGGCTGAAAGTCATCAAACCTGTTTTCGAGACGGTTCGTAATGACTCTGGAGAACAACTTGTACACATGGCTCAGGAGTGAGATGGGTCTATAATTCTTCAATAAGGTGTTATCACCTTTTTTGAAGAAGAGCACCACCACGCAGTTTGATGCGTTGATCTAAATAAGAATGTTCAATCAAGGTTAACTCATAATGCCTGGTAACATATTTTCCTTCTCATTTCTGTTCTGTTTACAAACTTCTCTTTTCTGTGGTTAATAATATGTTTGCAACGTGTTATTGGCATGTTTTGGTTTTGATTACGGAATCAGGACCCTGTTGTTAGCTCTAGGTATAAAATTAAACCAGATGCGCGCTACAAAAACTATACAAAATCAGATCCCAAATTTAAATTACCCTGTCCCTATACAAGCAATTGATTAATTACACCAGTGAGTATAAATGGCTATTAATTTCATCGAATGAGATTATTTTAATGAGTTCGCTTGCAGCGGGATGTTGTGGAGGTATCGTAATTAACAAGAGTATGTTTCAGATTGTACGTGATTTTATGAACAGTTTTTACTATGGGACCTGCCCTGAAATTACGTATCGGTTGTTCCTTACTTTTTGTACCGTAGATTTATTGAGTAATAATTTATGTGCACTTTGGATACCATCGCTCAACAAGGGCGAAAAAAATTGTGAGGATACCGGTATGTCCGAGAACCTCAAAAGTTCAAAGTCATGACATTCACCAACATGTACTGGGCCTGCACGGTGGATATGTCCTATCCTCTCTCTCTCTCTCTCTCTCTGAGAGAAGGCCTGTGTCCCAGCAGTGGGAACATGATAGGCTGATAATGATTATGATGAAAAAAGAAAATTGCAGAAATCCATTTATTTTTAAACATGTCTTCCAATGTAAAAGGCTTAGACCAGTCGGCAAGGAAAATTCTTACTTATTATTTCACTGTCGAACAGAAAAAATGTCGAGGGAAAAGAAAATTTAAGAAGTCCGTCTTCCGGCATACCCTAATACATTACCAACTATCCCACTCACCCACAGAAAAGACACATGTGCGCAAAAGGGACAAAACAATTGTTTCTCGCCCTAATCTATCCAGACTCATCGCCCATTAGGTGGGTATTTGCGAGAATCGTAACTTACGAGCCTTATTTGGGTTTGAAGTATAATTTATTATGTTCAATTCTATTCGTTCGTAAGCGAAAGGTTAAGCAATAAATTGGGCGCAGCTGTGTTACAGACATAAGTCGGAATTAGGTAACAAAAGAGCCGATTTGCGAGATGTTGGAGGGAATTTGCCATAGTTCGTGTTGTATCGACGAACATCAGGTGCCGGTTTATACGTTGCGGCTGTTTGGCACCGCAATCGATTTCCCGTAATTTGAATATTTGCCTTAACACCTCGTAATAGCATCGGTGAAAGGTTTTTAGCAGTATAGATATCTATCGTCATCATCAGTCAGAAGACGTCCACTGCTGAACATAGGCCTCCCCCTTTAACCTCCACACTGAACGAAAGCCTGCCATTTATGCATCCACTGGATGCCCGCGGCTCTCACAATGTCGTCGGTCCATCTAGTGGGAGGCCTACCTACGCTGCGTCTTCGGGTTCACGGTATCCACTCAAGCACCTTTCTTCCCCATCGGTTATCGGTTCTTCGAGCGATGTGGCCTGCTCATTCCCACTTCAGTTTGCAAATTGCAAGCAAAACAGCTATGTCGGTATTGTCGGTGACTCTGGTTCTTTGGCGAATATTCACGTTCCGGATTCTATCGCGCAAAGAAACTCAGAGCATAGCAAGAGCATCAGCTCTTTCCATTGCCCGCTGTGTGACTCTGAATTTTTCCAAAAGGCCATCAGTCCATCAGCAAGATGGACATGCATTCGCCATTTTAGTGGAAAATTCATAAAACCTATAAGTACTTGCATCAAAATATTGTAGAAAATTATACAGGAGACAAAAACAGGCCGCCAATTTTATAGAAACGGTCAAGACCATAAAGTCCACCTCTTTACGAAGAGTGTTTTATGAATTATGGAAACATTATACCATGTTTGAAATAACAAATCGCCAAGATCGCTTGAGGGAATGCAACTCAAAGACTAGATTTGTTTTATTTTGACCAAACTATCACATACTACCAATTGAGCAGTGAAGACGCTTTGAAAGTTGGCAATAAAAAAAACATAAAAATCTAGTTTTTGAAAATTAAAACTATACGAAAAAGCTGTACTTAGTTGTAAAAGTCAAAGAAAAACTGATTGTACACATCGTATAAGTTACTTACGTAAAAACTCGAAATTGACTGTAGCACTTTATCACCCCTATGACAAAACACAAAGACAAAGTCCGCAATCTGTCCTTTGAAATTTACAAAGCGATTCGGTTTTCAAACGCAAACAAATACCTGTAGTTATATGCATTAGAAACTACTCCGAATATTTGGCGCCACGTGCGTCTGCCATATTGAACCGCCATTTTGGATTCCGCCATTTTAAGTTATGACATGATGCAAAACGTACCGTAGCCATCTCAAATTTTTATTTGGTTCGGATGCGGTTTTAAACATTCATGTAATTTCTTTGCAGTAAAATGGAGATGTAAAATAGGGGAAAGTTTGTAAACGACTAGTTTTAAGTGCTTATGAAGTAGGATTGTAGTTTTCTTGCATCTATTTTCTGTTGAAGTGTTAAGTGAGACAGTCGAGACTGAACAAAGCTTTTTAATACTTTCATTTACATGTTGCTGGGATTTTTGTAACATATTTTACAGATTATTTCATTTTCATATATTTTATACCTACTTATGACGTGCTAAGATTTGTTAGAAAAGTAAAATTTCTAGGTATACCTACTTTTACAAATATTAATTACAAATTTTAATTTTTAGATGATAGATCATAAGTAACTTTTTAGGGGTCCGTACCAAAATGTAAGAACGGGGCCTTATTACTAAGCATACGATGTCTGTCTGTCGATCCGTCCGTCTGTCCTACCTATCATTCGTACTACTATTAACGTATTTTTAACGCATTTTGTAGTAGCTCTAATGTAAAAACGGTAATACGTACAAGCGTCAACCTTGGTATGATTATAGGTTAAACTCTAAAGTATAACAATAAATAATAAATAATGGCCAAGTGCGTGTCATTGCCAAATTTCTGTTCATTACCAAGATATAACTGGTAATTCCTTAGTTAGAAGACCTCCTTATCATTTCACTGAATCGAAATATTTTACTAATTTTGGTTTTGGTCGGTTTTTTAAATTGGTAATTATTGAATTTTGTGGTGGTACGGAACCCTCAGTGCGCGAGCCCTACTCGTACTTAGCCGGTTTATTTTAAAGCCGGGTCGTTAAAACTCGATAGCTGCAGCTTTTCTCTGTTACACAATAGCATTCAAGATGTAAACGTATGTATAACATTCTGGAATGTTTTTCTAAAACGAAAGGTTGTCCACTGAACTGAAAGCCCGGAACAAGAAGTCTGATTACTGGATCCCGTACACTTTCGTATCTAAAACGGTTTTAAAATCTTGGCGGCGTCCGCGAGACGATCCCGATAGCCGGCGTGACTGGAGCGAAGATAGCTAGCTTTACTAGAACAAGATAGCTACTTGTACCAGTTTATTATTTATTGCAGTGAAAACTTATTTAACCGCGTTGAGTGATAAATATGATGCTTTTGCCCATGACATCTTCCGGTGGTTCTGGTCGCAGTTTTAGGACATACCCGGGTCCAGCGTTGCTTAAAAGTGGGAAAACCTCGCTTTAAATATCAATTCAATATCATCCAGTACGTTCAAGTTCCACAGTTTCCAGTTTCTATTAGACAATTCAAACGAACGTCGGCAAGATAGCGAGGATAGCCTACGAGGACGGATCTAGCGTGAAATGACCATTTTTAAAACTTTTATTTTTATCGTGATGAAACTATTCTACTTTGTTACTTTGGAACTCTGCTTAGAATGTAGGACAGCTTGGATTGACAAAAGGAAAGAAAGAAATTGGTTGGGTGGCTCTGAAATTTACAGAAGAATAGATTAAAAATTGTAGAATAGTTTCAAGTATTGTAGCCAAATAGTTATTTAATTTATATCCGTGGGTATTGCTGTCGAAAAACTCACACATATAATTAAATAGTTTAGGTATTGTTGAATAAGTAAAGTAAGATAAGACGCAGCGTAGGTAGGCCTCCTACTAGATGGACCGACGACATTGTGAGAATCGATAGCATTTAATGGACGCAAAAGGCAGGCTGTTATGGATGTTTGGAGGTTAAAGAGGGAGGCCTATGTTCCGCAGTGGACGTCTTCTGGCTGATGATGATGATGAATAAGTTAAGTATGTAGCTAAATTGGTTAAATAATTTCTTGATTTTACCACAGTTCAATTGTTTAAGGGATCAGACTTCGTAGTTTATTTGCAATGTTATTGCAGCTATCAGACCAAATAAATGCTTAGGCCGTGTTCAAGATTAACCTTCTTTTTTGAAATATTATTTTCTAAATTTTAAGAAAAAGTTTTCAACCACAGAAGCATCTGCATATTCTCAACCCAAACCCCAGTCAACCAATTCCAATGTTAAATGCTCCCAAGCGAGTCTTAAAATGTAAAATGGCCCAGATATCACAGAAAGTGGGCGTGTATTGAATGTATCATATCCTTGAGCAGTACGTGACGTGAAAACGTATAGGCATTAGTCTTGCCAGCATGGATTATTCAGGACCTGACAGTTCCGTTTGAGATAAAAGAAGGAAAAGTATAGCCTTGCTCACATTTATTTAGCTTCTTAAAACAAAGGCGGTTTAACTATACACGAGTTACTTTGTTACTGTGTCACCACACTTCTTTTTATTCAACTTTCCCTGTTAGTTAGTATTTACGAGATTGTACGAATATGTTCGTACGTTCGTATGTGTGAAATAAATCTTGCAACTGAATTATAGACCGAGGTGTCTATTACACTCAGAGTCACTCAGCGGGCAATGGAAAGAGCTATGCTCGGAGTTTCTTTGCGCGATAGAATCCGAAACGTGGATATTCGCCAAAGAACCAGAGTCACCGACATAGCTGTTAACATTTGCAAGTTGAAGTGGCAATGGGCAGGCCACATCGCTCGAAGAACCGATAACCGATGGGGAAGAAAGGTTCTTGAGTAGAGACCAGGAACCGGAAGACGCAGCGTAGGTAGGCCTCCCACTAGATGGACCGACGACATAGTGAGAGTCGCTGGCATCCAGTGGATGCAAAAGGCAGGCTGTTGTTCAGTGTGGAGGCTAAAGGGGGAGGCCTATGTTCAGCAGTGGACGTCTTCTGGCTGATGATGATGATGTGTCTATTATGTCTTCTGTGACCAGGGCCCCGATTCTACTAAACCTATTGTTTTTAAATAGTAATTGGATAAAAAAAAAAAAAAAAAATTGCCTCAAAATTTACAGTATTTAATTATTTTTTGGATTTTATGTGTCATAAGGGTCAATTATGGAGCTACAAGCAATTCATTAAAAAAATAAAATTGTATCAATTACAATTCATCATCAGTCAGAAGACGTCCACTGCTGAACATAGGCCTCCTCCTTTAACCTCCACACTGAATGACACCGCTCGAAGAACCGATAACCGACGGGAAAGAAAGGTTCTGGAGTGGAGACCACGAACCGGAAGACGCAGCGTAGGGAGGCCTCCCACTAGATGGACTGACGATGTTGTGAGAGTCGCGGGCATCTAGTGGATGCAAAAGGCAGGCTGTCGTTTAGTGTGAAATTTGGCATAAATTCGGTGACATTGCAATGTTATGGTACCATCGAGCTAGTCTGATGATGGAGACAAAAGGTAGCCATAAGAACTACTAAACGAAACGACATAAGTTTGGGTTCGTTGGATTTGTCTTCCCAAGCAATTTGGACCTTGTTAATAAATAAAATTCAATATGGCAGAGGCCCTAAGATGGCGGACAAAAAAAAAACTCTAGGTATAGATCCATTATGGATCTTAGCATTGGATCTATCGAGAATGATCAAAATTTTCTTATCTACCATCATGATGTAGGTATCAAATGAAAGGGTTTGTAGATAAAAATACGAACAAGCGTGTTTAAATAAAGAATTATTTATACTATAAGTGAAAATAAGCTATAAATTTCCAACCGTTAAAGAATTATTCATTAGTTTTGAGCACCTCCTTCATTTATGTCATCCCGACCAACACACACCGAGCAAATTGTTTTTTCGTTTTCTGCTACCCTGCATCCAAATCGTTCGATTCTCATTTCCCGCACCCAGATGGAGTTGATAAAACGTGGATTCAATTTTATCGGGTAAACAATTTAATTCCCGATGACGATATTCAATGGTATCTGCTGTAAAGTAAAACCCATAACCCGCATTTGTGAGGGTGCGTCTTTGGATTATATTAGCATCTAAACTTTATAATGCTGCTCTTTGGTTTTACTCGTAAGTACTACGTTATAATAGTTCGTACGTCGTTCGTATTCGTTTTTAATCTCTTTCTAATACCTATGGCTAAGGATTGGAACTTCCTTGGAGATATAATCTGGGCCTTTTCAAGGACGGAATGAATTCCTTCTAAGTCTGCGTGCTTCATCTTCGACCACATCGTCGCTTACCAACAGGCGAGTTGGTCAAACGTAGACATTATCCACGTTAAAAAAAAGTTTTTTGAGAATTATAACTAGGTTATTACTAGGCAATCTTGCTCCATTTTCGGCTGCATCATCGTTTTCCATCAGGTGAGATGGCAGCCAAATTTTTTACGTGTTTTGTAATGTTTTTTTGTCCAGAACCTGACAATCGCCACTGCATAAAATATCTTAGAACAATTGGGTTTGGCCGGTAAAAAGTGTTTACAGATGGCGTTAGCATAGTTAGTACCTACCTTTTTTACACGGTATATTTTAATTTATGGAGCAGCTAAAGGCACGCGGCTATGTCAATAACGCATTTTATAATTTTTTTGAGATACAAAAAATCAGGGAGTGGAAAAAAAAACGTAGATTGTAATCTAATTTCACAACAACTAAGCGGTACCTAGATAAGCCACAGAAGCCACAGAAGAAACTAGAATCGCTACCAGGTTGCATAAAGCACCATTGCCTGTTTCATCCACGTCACCACAACAGCTAGACTGCTTTTCATCGTCATGCACACTTCCATCTACGCCACTGGAGCAACTGTGCCAGCGCCCCAGAGCCTCACTCCGATATTTCAAGGAGTTGGTTTGGTTCGGGTAGGTGCTGGTAGGGGGAAATGCACAATACACCCCAAGCGGGACGTCAGTGCAGGACTTATCGCCCCCATCTCGAATAAGAACAAGAATAAGAATGACGATGATGATGGAGACCTAGGTAGCAGCAACACAAACGTTTGGTTTCACTTGTTTCACTAACCATGCATGCTAACCGAAAAAAAATACCTTAAAACTTCAACCAAAATAAAATGAATGGACGGGCCCAGAAGAAGCGCGTTTTTGAAGCTTACAAAATGAGCGCCGACGCTCTCTTCGTTTCAGTCGCTCTATAGCCGTAGGAAGTGCGACACGCGTCTATTGTTACATGATAACGAAACATCAGACAAAATTATGCCTTGGTGTGCTTTCCCGAAGTGTAAATACACATCAAAAAACCGTTATCTATTTTTGTAACTAATTTACTGTACATGGTTATAATTAGGTTTTGAGGTATATGTCCAACGGTTTTGCCTCGTTTTTACTGAGCAAGTTTAATGGTAATGGCTCGTCCATTCATTTTATTTTGTTAAAAACCTTACAACATGAGACCGGCTAAAATTTAACTCACCGTATTATTAGAAAAAAGGTATGACAAAACAAAATTAAATAAAACCATCGAATTCTATAAAAGAAAATTTTATTCCATTAATGACGTCGATCCCGATTCGATTCCCATTCGATGTGAACGTAGATAAGCCGCGAGATCCAATTCTGTCGGGTAAACAGTTTACAGGGTTTCGTTTGGCAGTATCGAATGATAATGGGACGAATTGGAGATAATGGTGCAGGGACGATGCGTTTTCGGTTACAAAACGGTTTTGATGATTGCAAATTGTAATAGAATTTGGTTTTGTTACATTTTAATATCGATATATTTCCTCAAGTACACACACACATCACATCATCAGCCATTAAATGTCCACTGCTGAACAAGGCCTCCCTCTTAGAGAGGGGTGTTGCCATAATCCCCACGCTTGGCAGGCAGCTTGGGGATCGCAGTACGTTCACCGTGTACTAACAGGACGCTGCTGCTCATCCTCCGGTGGTTCTGGTCGCAGTTTTAGGACATACCCAGGTCCAAGTACACACCCATTGTATATACTGGGACATTTCCTTTATTAAACTAAAAATTAAATACAAGTTAACTTATGTTATATGATTATTTACGGGATATTTACCGTGGTAAGGTTGTGGAATGAGCTCCCGATATCATAACCAACCCGTAATCATATAACTTTAGTGAACAACCGTGATAGTTTAAAACAGTGTTTTAAGTTAACTTATTTTTTTTTATACTGACTGGGCAAGTGCTTTTATTATTAACAAAATACAAGCTAAAACTAAAACTACAAATACATTTAGACTGCCCATAGACCGTTGAAGGTCTAAAGACAATCCAAATGCTTAAGCCCACTTCCAGTTGGCAGCGTACCCAGCATGTTTGTGGCATTACCACGTTAAATGGCAATGCTTAGCCAAGTTAACTAATTACCTAAGTTAGAATATGGGCTAGAATTTTCTCAAAGCTGTAGATAGATACAATTGCTTTGTGTACTTTCGAGAAATCAAGGTGTCAAGTTATTTCGCAGGTGCCAAATTTAATCTTGCCACATCCAAAAGTTTGGCAGAGGCTAGAACTCGTTATAAAGTTAGGCGCGCCCGAAATTGGGTCCGTTTTTGAGGTATAAAGATTTTTTTTTATCAAAACTTCTCAATCGTTCTTGAAACGTTCCATTTCATGGCGCTACTTGAAGTTGATACTTCGTTACGTGAACTCAGTTTATATTTAAATGTACGGCGAATGAAGGAAAATGCTAGTATTGAATAAAACCTTGTTTTTTCTATCTCTTTGTATTGCTTCCATCAGAGACATGTTTTCTTGTAGTTTTTTGTCCTTCAAATTTTCAATTACTCAATAGCATATATTTTCGTGAACAAACAACAAAAAAATAAAAACTTACTGTTTAACATTTTGTGTCAATATTTTATTCTATATATAAGTTGTGTGCGGTTTTAATTGGACTTTAGGTTTAATATGTTATGTTGTGTGTGCTGATATTATATACCTGTATGTGAAATGACCTAAAGCCTGTAACCGAACCTATTTCAATAAAATAAAATAAAAACATCTTAATTTTTTTTTATCGCTGATAAGTCCGCGTTTGACCACCAACTCGCCTGTTGGTAAGCGACGATGTGGTCGAAGATGAAGCACGCAGACTTAGAAGATACCTATTCACTCTGGCCTTAATTGAGAAATTCCGCCTCGTAAGAGTCAAATGAAGCTAAATCACTGTCAAATTGTGCCATAGTGAACTACAAAAATCCTTAAATAGCAGCTGGCCTTGATTGACCTACCACTAAACAATTCTCACGATGTATAAAAAATGCACCAAGCCGTATTTTTTTATCCAATAAAATTTGACCTGCTTGCGACTTCTAACACGATCTCGATCTTATCTGTGCCTCAAGCTTACATACCTCGTTGGTATGGATTTAGATTCGATATTGGCATCGATTCTGATGTACTCTAAACTAAACAAAATTTGACAGCTCAAATTGTTGCCATCCTTCTCTCACATATTAAAATGAAAAGAGAGGCAGATAATTTTAGTTAGTGGTATGACAAAATCAACGCCATTAACCAGTTTTACTACGTACTTTGTCCATTTAAGTACATGTTTATATATCTATACAGCAACTATATCAGGTATTTTTTTCTTTGAAAGTATTTGTCGTCAATGATAGACATTTCATCAATACTCGTGTAAGGATTCATTCTAAAATACTATGAAAACGCGTAATCGTGGCCTTCAGCAGAAACTAAATTTTTCCAGGATTGCGATAGTACCAAAGTATAAGTTCTGTATACAAGTAAAGAACTCAAGCCGCATCTTGCAGTTTTATACGCGTGCAAATTCCTCAGTAACTTTAATTTTGTCCATCAATCCATTTTAGGGACACATCATGACGCCATGTCTGTTATATAAAAAAAACTGTTAACTGATGTTATACAATTCCTAATAGTTATTGTTTTTGTTTCAGGTACCTAACAAGCGAAGTTAAAAAGGAAATTAGCTTCAAATATAAATCACAAGCAACAAAGCATTTTATGACTAATCCATTAAGTGTAAACTACAATAAAGTGTTTTATAAAACAATGACCGCTATAAATCTAATTTAAAAAAAAATAAGCAAAATTGAGTTCTTGCAAACAACAATATATTGTTTAAAGATGTCTTTTAAATACCACTTATTAAATTGAAAAATAAGAGACGATTTAACAATAACAACCAAAAGTGAGTTCTAAATGCATATGAATAATATTACTAAAATGCTAAGTGTAATAGGAGCGAAGAAGTTCAGAAGGAAGTCAATTTAGTGATCAAGATGACCCTGATAAGAACGATAATCGCTTGCATCGCTTTTCATCTTATTGGTAAGTTATTAAATTTGAATAAATCAACAGGTTTTAAAGCGTTGTCTTGAAAAGGTCTAGAACTTATGCTGATAATCTGCATTTGTTGATTCGTGCGTCTACGGATCTCTTCATTTCTGATTCGATCTCGTAGAGAAACCCCGAGCATAGCCCTCTCCATAGATCGATTAAGATGGCTGATGGGGCCGAAAGGTTCTGGAATGGAGACCACGAACCAGTAAGCGCAGCGTAGGGTGTCCACCTGCAAGATGGACAGATGACCTAAAAGATACCGCAGGGAAACGCTGGATGCAGGCCGCTTCCGAAGGCCCTTTTGGAAATCGATGGAGGCCAATGTCCAGCAGTGGACGTCCTATAGCTGAAACGATGATGAATGTGCATTCAAGTGATTGTGATTTTGCAACGGACACCTTTTTCTTCAAACCTTCACTGTTCATATTTTTCTATACAACGCTTTAACTTTAATAAATTACGAGATTTGACAGTTTTGGTATAAAAAAATTGTCATAAACCGCAACGAATTTTTTTTTTTGATAGATCTCTGGTGATTTTACTTTTATGTATTCTGTGCTCTGGGTTGGTCCGATTATAAACGTTGTTCTTAATGATGAGTATGAATTTCCATCGATTTAGTACCACCGTTCCGTATAATCCTGTGTTCATCTATGTATATATAAATGAATCCCTAATTATCTTGGTCACGCCATAACTTGAGAACGACTTTAGCGATTTCATAATTTTTTTTAAAGCTTTCTAATACTTTGTAGAAGGTTCTTATGGAAAGAAAAATTAAGAAAATTGCGCAGAAAATTGGAATATTTCAGAAAACTTAACGACGATTTTAACTCGGGGGTAAAACCGCGGACGCAGCTAGTTAGTGATATTTTACGTTGCCGATTTTCTTACCTAACATAATGATTACAAATTCCTATTTCAATATAACGTAGGTAGTCAAAAAAATACAAAATGAATTGAAATTCCTATTATTTTCCCCGGAAGATCATAATTCATTGTCGAAAGTTCCCGCTCCACTATTCTGTTCCATTCCAGTGAACCAACAAAAGAAATTGTTTGCTAATAATCATGCTCCCATAATACGGGACACTGTAAATTTTCCCGATAATATTTTATACAGCATTTATTTTGCGTGGATAAAATTTATATCGCGGAAACGTGCTCAAGTGACTATCTGCGGGACAATTTCGCGGGTACATGTTCGGGATATTTTCGTTCGCTTATATATAAATCTTAGGGAATATTCTCGAATCTCGTTGTAAAGATTGCTCATTACAGTTCTGGTATTCGTTTGTGCCATGTTTACGAATCTCCCCCCACAATATGAAGGCCTCGGGCCCATCTTAAATTAAGATTGTATCATTGTTGATGTACCTATTTCATTTTTTCTCGGTAAATTCTTGCAGCGTTTTTGTTTTTGTTAATTGGTACTAGAGGATTTTGTTTGCACAAAGATTTGTTTGAAGATTCTTTTCAGATTTATGGTTTAAAATCTGATTTCTGGTAAAAAGATATCACTGATGAAGCATCATAGCATATTATCTTTTTATTCAAGTTTTGGCTCCAGACGTCTTGATTATTTAGCCAGTAAATTGTACAAAATGTATCATTTAAATTAATGCCGCATTTAAAAGAAATAGCCAATAAAATCGTAGACACATTCCAAGTTTTTTTTAAAGTCAATCATACGCAGCTTTTGTTTTTAGTTCGCGATCTATCGGGAAACTATAATTTGTTTTGATCCTATGGCCTTGAATGATTTACTTTAACGACCAATTATTTTGCTTTTTTATCAGAAGTTGCTATTCAAATCATCATCATTTCAGCCGTAGGACTTCCACTGCTGGACATAGGCCTCCCCCATCGATCTCCAAAAGGGCCGGTTGGAAGCGGCCTGCATTCAGCGTTTCCCTGCGGTCTCTTTTAGGTCGTCTGTCTATCTTGTGGGTGGCTATTCAAATAAGCATAATAAACTTTCAAAATGAAATAAATCAATTGGCATCAAAATGAGATGGCGGGTCGATCTCACAAACTGCAGCGGCTAGACCACAATAGCTCTCAACCATAAGAAATAAAAAGTGGAGAGAAAGGCTTTGAGTGCATTAAGACAGTGAGGCAGTGAGACAATTACGGCTAATATAGTAAAAATCCTTGAGGGTTGGGAGATTTTGATGGGTGGGAAGTCATCAACTATTCCTATGATGTATTTGGGATGATTGAGATGAGACTGCTTAAGGCAGGTGCCATTTCCTCTCCAGAGTTGGTGATGCACCGAGTGTTCCCAGTGCATTGTTCGAGCCCAATAGGAAGAGGGGGGGGAGGGGAAATTTCCTCCCGAGGCTGTGACAGCAGGCCTAGCATGGGCTGTGGATAAAGTCTCTACCCACCGTTTTTATCTAAGCCTAGACGCGACAAAGCTAGAATATGGATACGTTTGTCTTTTTCTCGCGGGATAAAAGCGCTGGAAAGACAATTTGTGCTAGGCCTGCTGGGCAGACCCGCAGTAAATGCGAGAGCGGTCCCGCGGCCCTGTTAGTACGTCATTGCAGTTGGAACATCGATCGTGGAGTTTTAAGTCGGTAGGGGCACCATTTTGGTGTCGAGCCTGACAAAATGTGCTCGTCCCCCCGGGCGGGTGTGTATGCGTAAGTGCATTTCTCCAAGTAAAAAAAGATGCCGTTTCCATGCTATACCTATTTATACCTGTTATCTTATTCACAACTTGTTCACCTCAATATCCCAGCTTATATGTAACCACCATCAATACTACTAACTCCATTTACTAACCAATCTATACAGTTTAATAAATTTTTTAATACAAAGAGAATTGTATTTATTGATTTTGATTATTGATATTTTATTTGCAAATTTAACGTCTAAAGATTTCTTTCCCAAACACTTTACGAGCTTAGCACCGTGACTCCTATCTCCTAAGACATTCAATTCTATTTACCTAACTACAACCAGGCTTTCTCCTTAATAAGCCGACGAAGACACTTCTCACATGACGTCGTAAACATCGTGTTTATTTGTTACGTCCCTAAAAACCAGATGAATCGGACTTTTTTATTGTTACCCGAATAATAAGGCACTTCATCTTGGGAGGGAAAAAGTTCGCGTAATAAATTCACATTGTGGTTTGCTGTAACGAAAAGTAGTCGTTTATTGTTGTCTTGGGGTTACGTTGTTTTAATTTTGTTGTGTTGAGAAGAATTTTAACTACCTACGTATGTAAAGGTCTTGGTACTGCAGAGTAGAATAATACGTTTCTCTAGGAAAAAAGTGTCGTTTATATTTTTTATTATTTAACTAGCTGCGCCTCGCAGTTTCACCCGCGTTATATACCTCCTTGGTAGCGACAGCAACGTCCTTTGACTAAGATGATTTTTTTTCTATAAATAGACATCAATTCATGTTCATGTTATTTGTAGGGAAAACAACAACACACAAAAAATAACTGTTAATCCGATACCTACCAAACTTCACAGGATTCACAGGAGGCACTTGCTGGGCTAATTTGAAGATTGCCTGAAAATTTTATTCAGTCTTGCATACTCGGTCCAGCCGTTTTGAGCCGGTCAGAGTGTTCTAAGGGGGAGGCCTATGTTCAGCAGTGGACGTCTTCTAGCTGATGATGATGTGGTGAATTTGTGGATAAGATCTAATTATCTGGATTTTTACCCATAATAGAACCAAGTCACACAAAGTAAAAAAAAAAACTTCTATCCATTTCAAAATGTCATTCACTCTTAACTAAATCTATGGAACATCTGATATTTTTTGGGTTGGTTCCTTTTTTATTTTTTAGTTCCTAATTAAACTGTTTTAAGTTCATCAGTATAAACATTTTCACCATTATAAGTAACCCTTTGTTAGTTAACTCTACGGTTTGAGATTGTGATTTTAAATGCGGCATTTGCAGCACTTTGAAGTTAACAATCATTAAAATAAATTATGAGAAACAAACTCGGAAACAAGGAGCTGGTAATAAAGCACAACATTCCAGAAGTGATAGAATTAAAATTCAATTTCAAATCTGTTGAGAAAAACAGAGAGACGTACCTAATAAAAATGAAAGCTTTTTTATTTATTCAACACTTTTCTTTATGGGCAAGAGATTTCGCTCCTCTTCACTCTGTAAAATCCTTTTGGGCCTCTGGGAGGTAATTTTTACCAAGAAATAACAATATCCGTGGAGGGTATCCCTAAAAAAGGACATTAATTATGTAATTATTAATTTGAACGAGGAAGGTTTAATTTAATTAACGAGAATGTAAAAGAGCTTTACAAAGGTATTCGAATGAAACAAAAGGTAATTAAGAAAGGGTGGAATCAAAGAGTAGCAGATTTGTTTTTTTTTATTCAGTTGATTGTTAGATGTAATATTAAGCGGTAGAGTTAAAAGGGAATATACGTTTTTTTAGGTTTATGGCTTCCGTATAATATATATTGTACATAATTATATCCGTATAGTATATATAATTATATTGAAGGACAAATAAGGACATTGGTGTTTTTAGCCATTGATTAAATTGTATTGTGGTAAATTTCACTGATCAACAAAAAAACATTTTTTCTGTGTAACAAGAAACATTTTGGCTGATTCTGTTGGGAATAAGGTCAAGTAGAGTAGAATTAGTAGTCTAAAATTTTAGATACGAATAGTTTTATTGTAATACTATTTTTTTCCTTTTTTTAAATTACAAATTATTTTAACAAAAATTAAATTTTTATCAATGTTATAATATTAATATAAGTATTTTTTTATGATTTTCTCCTGTATTTTGCGTCAGGAACGTCCCTCTGTAATCCCCAGCAATAATCTGCCAGCATTGTTGGACTCCATTTTCCCTGGTATCGTTTTTCTATGGTAAAAATGTCTTGGTAGAATCGTTCCCCGTGTTCATCACTAACGGCACCCAAGTTTGGGGGAAAAAGTCTAAATGTGAATGTAAAAATGTATTTTAAAGGACATATTGCAGCCTAATGCTTTATAATTCTCTAAAAGTTCCTCGACAATAGTTTATAGTCATTTGATCGGTGATTTCCAAGAAAATTTTCAGTGATTTTAAATGGTTCCCAAGCTGGTTTTTCCAGATTATCGAGTTGTTCTTCTTTAACCACTTGCCTGATTTGAGGACCTACAAACACACCCTCTTTAATCTTGGCGTCACTGATTTTAGGGATTTTTTTAGGTATTGAAATCCAGCGCCATTTTTATTCATTACTTTCACAAAGTTTTTCATCAGGCCAAGTTTTATATGGAGAAGTGGTATTAAACTAGACCTAATCAAATTAATAAACATATGATTTTGTGGATAGATTAGGTAGATATTTCGAAATTACTGCTTACTTTTCTTGTTACAAAATTTTGTTGATCAGTGTTTTCTTCGCATAAAATAACTTAACCTAGTCAGTTATAGGATGTGCGTTTCCGTGACCGCTAGTGGCATTACCAACTATACCGCTACCGTGAGGATGACAATTTATAGTTTACTATTTTAAAGATGCTATTACATATAGATGCTATACTAATATACTAATACTAATATACTAATAATAAGACGGTTGGGTCAAGGGTCAAATGCAGAAGGCGGTTATCCTGGACACGGCGCGCATTGTCAGGAGGTTCCTCACTCTGCAGCCCTAACCACCGGTAGCCTTGGGCCCTGCCCGCTGCCGGCGGCACTCTAGTTTTTAAGTTTTTTGAATTTTTTAAATAATTTTCCACGTTTCAGTGTCGTATCATTCATATTATCATTTTACTTTGACAAAAAGACAATGTTTTGCACTTCGACAATGCCATGCTTATTAGGCGTCCTGAAATCGCTGACAATAAGTCTGGCTAGTAAAATGAAGTGTAGACTGGCATTCTGTATCGTGTCGTAATTGGCAGATGCCCAATCAACGTCCATGACGTCACCGCCCTGTCCTGCCCTGTCAACGGTGATTGGACGGCCACGGATCGACACCGCGTGATCGTTTGGGCACACATTTTATTATATAAGCGAAGCAATGGTCGGTTTAGAGTCCACGGCAATAAGTTGACGTTTGTTTTGTGTGTGTGTATATTTGTTTGACGATAACTTGCGTTCCGTTGATTTGTTCAAGAAAATACAAATTTAAATTTCATAAAATATGAGTTAATTCGGTTTGGCCACCATCTCACCTGATGTGAAGCGATGATACGGTCTACGTTGGAGCACGCTTGCCTAGAAGAAACCGATTCACTCGTGATTTGAAGACACCCTAACAGAAGATTGTAACTATCGGGGAACACTCATTCAGGCAGCGCATTCCACAAACTGGCATGTGCTTCGTACGGGTTTTTGGAATATCAACCATAAAGTGGTGATTCTTCGTACCCACTCTGGCAATCCGATAGAAAAATGGGCAGCACTTAGATCATGGAGATCCGATGCACACTCTCCGAAATGTATCCGATAAAAAGCCGAAAACCGTTAGTGTTATATACTAACTAGAACTACAACTAAATGCGACCTACGTACTACGATGGTTCGTCTAAGTACGAGTAGTAGATACCTGTAGTTATAAAAGGAAGTGTACGGTCCCAACCGCACAGACTTTGTACCTTGGCCTAGCGGCCGAATCTGGGACACACGTGTTTCTACCGCGGAAGTAAAAGTTAACCTTATTAATAGAATTAACTAGTATTATTGAGTAGTAATTAAGACACCACACGTGTAGCACCGCTGGAGGAAATTATATATCAACAACTATCAAACAGAGTTTCTCTCCAGCACCCACTACTCCACAAAAACGCTGTGCAGGCTCAGCCACACTACGGCAGACTGTACAGGAAGGAAGTAAGTATTTCACTAAACCACTTTATCCATAGCATAAAACGGTGATCTACAACCCTGTCAGACATAACAAGTTTATATTGTTGCCTGTCTTGTAAAATTCTTTTTTCACCGCTCGCCGAGAATCCCATTTCTGAAGGTATGCCGCGCCTTTGTATCAATCAATCAAACTCTGAAACGTGACATACTGCCGAATAAACTAAAGTTTGGAATAAAATAGCTAAGGGATTACAAATAATAGTCATTATTTGACTAAGCGAATCAAAGATACGGGTACAGATCGGCGTTGGTAAGTATATAATATTAGCTGTGCCCCGCGGTTTCACTAAAGTAACCTAAATACTTATTTGTAAACGTTAGGTATATTTTGTATTTTTTAATATTCAATATTTACATTTATTTAAGGTTGCGCTATTATGTCAGTGCGTATAGTGAATCTTAGTATCGATACAAACAGCTTAGTTTTTCGATACTAACTTAAATTAATTATGTGTATATATATGAAATAAACAAATAAAAAAAAAAAAAAAAAAAAATTTGCGTAGTGATGAAAAATGGTGATGATTGTGATGAAAAGTATATGCCTATGTCACTCTATGGCGCTCGAACTATACCCAGGCAAAAAATCAGGTCGAACCGTTGTTCCGTTGCAGCGTGAAAGAGGAACAAACATCCATACATCCATACATACAAACATTCGCGTTTATAATATTAGTAGGATAGTAGGATGTTTCAATCAAACTCTAATACGTGACATACTGCAGAGAAAACAAAATTTTGGAATATTAAACAGCTGATTTACAACGATTACAAAGTGATAGACATAATTTGGCCAAGCAAAGCAAAGATACGGGAACAGATTAGCGTTGTTATGATTGTATGTTTGTTAGTTTGTATATTTGTTCGTCAATAACTTGCGGAAGGTTAATATGAACTTCCAACTTAGATAATGTATTTGTATGTACATCTTTCCTGTGAATAACTACCGGCGTTACTATTACTACCATCGCACTAGCCACCACCGAGTGAAATCACATCCACATATCGGCAGTGGAAATCGCACACTGTGCGATTCTTGCCTCACACTTGCAAATGTGGAATGAGCTATTCCGCGGTGTTTCCGAGAAGCTACAACATTGGGTTCTTCAAAAGGCAAGTTAATATATTTTAATAGGGTCGGCAAAGTAGTTGTGATGCCTCTGGTGTTACAAGTATCCAAAGACGACGGTGACTGCTTACCATCAGGCAGCCCGTCTGCATGTTTGCCACCTATGCCAAGAATTTCTGCAACAGATCAATGGTACTCAATTTTCAAACAAATATACAAACATACGTAAACAATCGCCGACTTATTTCCGTGGAGTCTTTGCTTCGTTTATTAAAATTATACCCCACGTGATCTATTATCGATTCTTATCTTTTTTCTTGTCTTTAACTATTTGCCAACAACATTTTATAAAAATCAGATCAATGGTATTTTTTTAAATATAAATAATAGGCTTGAGATTGACCGCCAACTCGCCTGATGTTAAGCGATGATGCGATCTACGGTGGAGCACGCTTGCCTAGAAGAAACAGATTCACTCGTGATTTGAAGACACTCAGATTGTAACTATCGGGGAACACCCATTCAGGCAGTGCATTCCGCAGATAGGTATGCCAGTTATCGAATAAAATACGTATGAATAATAAACATCATCATCATCATCATCATCATCATCAGCCAGAAGACGTCCACTGCTGAACATAGGCCTCCCCCTTTAACCTCCACACTGAACGACAGCCTGCCTTTTGCATCCACTGGATGCCAGCGACTCTCACTATGTCGTCGGTCCATCTAGTGGGAGGCCTACCTACGCTGCGTCTTCCGGTTCGTGGTCTCCACTCAAGAACCTTTCTTCCCCATCGGTTATCGGTTCTTCGAGCGATGTGGCCTGCCCATTGCCACTTCAACTTGCAAATTTTAACAGCTATGTCGGTGACTCTGGTTCTTTGGCGAATATCCACGTTTCGGATTTTATCGCGCAAAGAAACTCCAAGCATAGCTCTCTCTATTGCCCGCTGAGTGACTCTGAGTTTTTCCAAAAGGCCAACAGTTAAGGACCACGTCTCAGTACCAATAATAAATAGAATAATAAACATACTTGTATAAAAACGCCCATTTGTCCCCGTAGAGTCCTTTACCGTCTCATGTCTTCTTATTGATTACATTTGTTTTAAAATAATAATAAAAAAAAACCGATAAAAGATTTAATCCGATTTGATAATCTTCAAACGGCTGAACAGCTTTTTGAATCATAGCTAAAATCACTCTCGATCAAGTCACATTTTAATCAAAAAAAAAACTTAATGTCGGCTCAGCCGTTTGGGAGCTACGATGTCACAAACAGACACACAGATAGGTCTATAGACACACACGTTAAACTTAGAACACTCCTCTTATTGCATCAGGGGCTAAAAACGTCGATGTATCCTCAAAGAGCCCTAAAGAAAGTTCTTAGGTAAAATTAACAAGAGCTAACTAAATTTAGAGATCGTATCCTCATAGAGTCCTAAAGAAAGTTCTTAGGTAAAATTAACAAAAGCTAACTAAATTCGGAGATCGTGTGTCCGCTTACGACTTGCTTTTCTTGACTAAAATCGTTTTATTGCCACATTTTAGCGATAAATCTTTTTTCAGCCGCCGTCATTTGTCGATCTTTATTTACTGCTTAAAAGCTTTTGCAACTTGGTGGGCTGGGGAATTAATGTGTGTGAATAAGAGAAGAAACGCATGATTGGCATCGCTTATAGCTTTATTTGCTTGTGCCTTATAATTTTTGGTGGTAGTATTAGTACATAATATTGAAGAAAAGCCGTAGTAGCCCATTTGGGAGACCGCTAGACTAGAAAGCGTGAGGTCGTGGGTTCAAACCCCGGGCCCGTACCAATGAGCTTTTTGGAGCTTATGTACGGATTTTCATACCACTGGATTTTCGGTGAAGGAAAACATCGTGAGGAAACCTGCATACGTACGGAGAAGGAATTCAATGGCGTATGTGAATCCACCAATCCGCACTGGGCCAGCGTGGTGGATATGGCCAAATCACCCTTTCGGGGTAGGCTAAAAGTCCAGCAGAGGACTGTTAAAAGGCTGACTATGATGATGATGATTGAAGAAAAATAATTATAATATCAAATGTAAGAAATGACTTCGGTCATAATATAATCTGCTGAGATATAATTAAATTTACCATAACATTTTATTTCAGCATTATCAGCCAACCATTTTCCCACTGCTGGGACTCAGGCCTTTTCTCAGAGAGAGAGGATTGGCCCTAATCCAACATGTGGGCCCAGTGCATATTGGTGAACGTCGTGTCTTTGAACTGTTGAGTTTCTTTGGACATACCGGTTTCCTCACGATGTCTCCCTTCACCGTTTTTAAGTGATAGCATCGAAACTGCACAAAATTTATTCAGGTACTAATTAATAATAGGGCTGAGGATTGAACCGGGTGCAGCCATATTGTAAGCTACACACATGGTACTAGTCCACCATCGCTCTCGAAATTTTATTTACTGGTCTCCAATTTCATCGATTTTAAAATGCAGGGCCTGCTTCTTCATTGGATTTTTGCCTACACTATTATTATCTATAGGTTAGCTTTTTTTCTCAAACACATGAACATATTTGACATTACTAACGTCCACCGGGACGCTTCATAACTAAATTGAGAGACGTGCCAAGAAACCTAACGATTCTTTCGTTTGGACTATAAGTCTTGAATTTTAGATCATCGCCCAAAGGGGCTATAGTCCTTTTCAAATAGCATGGCACTTGACAAGTGGTTTGACAGTACGAAAGAATGTGACATAATTCGTAAATATTGAATTTGAAGTCACAGAAAATTAAAGATATAAATTTTGCGAAGAAAACTTTTTAACTAAGCTACTATGAAAACTAGTGGTGAAAACTAGTCTGTTAGTGGTGGTTGTTAAATTCCACGCTGTTTAAAAATGATTATAGGATAGGTTTTTATAGTTAGGAGCCCATATAGCCAAATTATATTACTGTTTGAGCCAAAAACTACAAAACACTTACTATAACTACGAAATAAAATAACATAAAAACAAGCATGACAGACAGATATTGTCTGTCTATGAGAATAAGCAAGTTTTTTTGACCTTCGGCTGTGGTTTTGTAAAATCTTCAGGTCCATGTCTCATCAACGCCATCTATCGGATTTTTATGTACAACTTTGTTTAGTTGCCTTTCGGAAAACCTATCATTGTCAAACAAGCAAACAACAAATAAACAAGTAAACAAGCAGCGCAAGCCTATTTACTATAAAAAAAAAATAAAAAAAATAAAAAATTGCAATCATCACAGAAAAGTTATTTTTCTCTTTTTCCTGCTGTAATCATACAAGCTCTTGTTTATTTTTACAACACTAGCCTTCGAGAAGAAACTTATCTCGTGTGATATTCGGACAACTTCGATGAGATAATGCTGACAACTTAAGAAATACCTACTCATATTAAACGACCCACAGAGTCAGCATTCACCATCCAGTCAAAACAACACAACGGAGTCCTCTTCAGACTATGCTATAATAATTAAAATAGCATCAAAGGTTTTCTTTTTCAGTAGTTGACTAGCTTGGCGTTTAACCTGATGTATAACCACTTACTACTCATTTTTTACCCCGCATAAGCCATAGGTTAATAGCATGTCAACCTAAACTATTTCGTTCGGGGCCAATCCTTGGCGCGAATTGAATGAATGTTTTTTGATTCTCCAATCACAAGCGTCGACTCGCGTCGAGTCTCCAATCACAAGCTGCCCCCCGCAACCGACGTGGCATAATTTTACAAAAGTGTATTTTTACTAAATCCTCGATCTATGGTAAGTAACGGTGTGTTCGAAGATCGTTTTGACGCCTAGCCTGGAATGGTAACTGGTCTCAATATAGTTGCATAACTACATAGATGCTTGACAAATTTTTATCAGCGGACTTTTGCCCGGGATTTCAGGTCCCGTAGTAAAGGTCTTTAATAACCTCTATTCGGCTATGTGCCATCGTTCGGTGTAACCTTGAATAGGCAAATATAAGTTAATATTTCTAAAGAAGATTTACATGTGTACACGAAGAATTAAAATTTCATTAAAAATGGCTAGTATACAGCTACTTTATTGTTAACATCTCCGATCAAACAAATAATATATGGGAGATATGGTAAGATGACGTGGCGGGTGCGAACGCATCTGGCCTAAATCAGGCTTGATGCCTTTCGTTAAAATGACCACACAGTCGACCTTTCGTCCGTTGGCATTTTTTGGCATTGTTGTCGCTGCAAATTTCTTAATGTGCGCGAAAAATTTGTAATTGTGCGGTACCTACAGTTTTTGCGTTAAACTGTTTAGCAGTATAGTGAAAAAAGCGTATGAAACATGGCGATAATTGTTCTTAGGCATATCTCCCTTGTTAGCATGATCTGGGGTTAAAACTGTCTTATTAGTGGACTTCAAACTCAGATAGGCTGATCTCTGGTAGCCCAGTAAAGGTTTCTCTAAACGAATATTTTGCGCGCGCTTAGGAATTTCTTATAGCGGAAGTAGAAGTAGGTATATCGTTATATGAAAAGGCCCTCAACGTCACCCCAAGCAGGGCTCGCAAACATTTTCCATAACCTGTATCCCATAACTCTTACTTCGGGGAGATCTAATCGGAAATAACCGATTTTAGTGGCGATAGTAAAGAGCTGCGTAAAGCTGACCGGACCGCACATAAATTTCCTCTTTTTCATAAATCAGTCGGGATAGAAAAATGTTGGTGACACTGGAAAGATTCGTGGTGGTGTGTTTGTAGTGGTCTAGTGCTTGGGTCTAGTCTAGTGGAGTAAATTTACTTTGACACCATAACTTGAGATGCTACGGCTGTTCCATGCTGTTATATTAGAAACGTGGATCTTTTTAAAATACATTTTGTAATCAGTTACAGGTGTCTGAAATATGGACTCGACGCAAAATGTTCAAAATAATATGGACTAGTTTCACCTCAAATACGTTTTTATTAACACACGGTCATCTGAACCCAAACTAAGCAAAACTTGTAATATGGCTACCAGAGACTAATTTTCTTTACATACATATATTTTTAAATACATACTTAAATAGATATAAAACAAACACAAATATTCATCACATGAATGTTTGTCCTAGGTGGAAATCGAATCTTCGCCCCAAGCGCAGAAGGCAGTTTCATTACCAACTGGACCAACGGGCTATCAGCCAATCTAAATGCAAAATAATTTGAAAACGCTAATCGTAAAAATTACTTAACCCTTATTTGTATGAATAAGATACTTCAAATCCTCACCTTGAGTATTTTTTTAAAGTTTCCTATGTTGGCCTTCCAAACGTTCTTCCAAAGTCGTCTCTCATGTGCAACCTAACTTACGGTGCCCAGACATAGTAATTGACCGATTCTCTGAAGTTCAAACTTAGGGGTTTGCCAAAGATCGATAGATCGCAAAGTCCTAACAATTAGAAGCACGGACAGAGTCCGAAAAACGACGCTGCGCACAATTACTGGAATACAATTACTGGCTGAGGTTGCCATTCATCATCATCATCATCATCATCAGCCAGAAGACGTCCACTCCTGAACATAGGCCTCCCCCTTTAACCTCCACACTGAACGACAGCCTGCCTTTTGCATCCACTGGATGCCCGCGACTCTCACAATGTCGTCGGTCCATCTAGTGGGAGGCCTCCCTACGCTGCGTCTTCCGGTTCGTGGTCTCCACTCCAGAACCTTTCTTCCCCATTGGTTTCCATCGGAGGTTGCCAAAATTAAAAGTGGGAATAGGTGGGACAATTTTTTTACGTTTTTAAGTAGATGGGGGAGACGTTTGTCCAGGAGTATGGTAAACACAATGTCGTTTCTCACATGGCCAGTCCATCTAAAATGGTAATAAAGTAAGATATTACTCATGCCGTCAGATCCGTATGCCTTCTTTATAGCGGCAACCTTAATAAGGGAACCGCAAGGTTACCATATTTTATCGACTAAAATGCCAAAACATGACTTATGAGAACCTTAATAATGAGGATAGGGAGAGGTAAGGACTACAAATGGGGGTATGTCTACAGTAATGAGGCGAAAAGTCACCTTCTGCAGAAAAGCGCAAAGAGGGTTCCTCTATGAATTCCCATAATTGATCCCCGAGGGCAGATTCAGAATTTTGTTTATTTAGTTACAGGTAAAGCAAAAAAGTCGCGGGCACCCATTGGATGCAAAAGGGGGGCTATCGTTCAGTGTGGAAGATAAAGGGGGAGGTATATGTTCAGCGGTGGACGTCTTCTGGCTGCTGATGATGAAAGCAAAAAAAGCGTGTCACAAAATCAATTGTATTTTAGTGTATTACTTATAACATTGTATTATACCGTTCAGTAAAATGAAAGAGAGAGAGAGCGAGAGAGAGAGAAAGAAAAAACTAGAAGGAAAAAATACTTACCTGCGTTTCTAAGCTTTGCCATTCAGCGTAGTAACATAGTAGAAATTCTACAATGGTAGTAATGTCAGCATGCCGAGTTCGCTGCCAACTGATAGTGGGCTTGAGTATTTTAATTGTCTTTAGACCTTCAACGGTCTATGAGCAGTCTAACTGTTTTTGTAGTGTTAGCTTGTATTTAGTTTAGTTAATAAAGGTATTTTAAAAACACTTTCTAAATTAAACAGTTTTAACCGACTTCAAAAAGGAAGAGAGATTCTCAATTAAATTCGTATTTTTAACCGACGATAATAAAGATGAGGTTCTCTAATCAACGCGTATATTAATTTTATTTAGGAATATTGTTTTTGAGACTGCTAGATGAAGTTTTTTTTATTCAATCTTGTGACAAATTGAGTTGCTACAATTCTATAAACTAAACCAACACAAATACGCAAGAGAAAAAAATAGCATCCCATCCCAATAAATAATACACGTTTTATTGCTTCTTTTATTGTTATTGGATTACGTTGAAACTGTAGGGCTTCTGATGCCGACCGTTACGAGAGCCGATAAAACTAGGTGGTAATAGAAAATTGAGCCAGAAATGGATTTGCGGTGACCGATTTGTTGTGTCCATGGATTTTTGACACACATCTACGAACTTTGAATGAACTATTTTAATTGTCTTTAGAGACTATTTTATTTTCTGTGAGTAGTCGTTTGTATTTTATTTAGTTAATAAAAGCACTTGCCCGTTAAAAAAGAAAGAAAGAAGTATTTTAATTGTCAGTTCTCATGGCCGTAAAGGTCTTTTTTATGCCCGGTGTAGGCTGACTAAAACTACAGTTTATGCTCTAGTGCATAAAAATTTTTACTCTTACATTTATGTTTACGTTCAAAAAGGTCAGTTTGTAATATTTTTCAAGTAGGAAGTAGGCATTGTTCTTTAAAAATACCCATAAAACAGGGTGTGATTTAAAGACCCGCAAACTTAGAATAACTACTCAGAGAAGGTAGGTTTCCAAACAACGCCTTCTCAAAACGTAAGCTACAAATTCGCTTTGTAGCTTACGTTTCGATTGGTATTTAAAACGATTTAAGCAAGAAAATTAATGGATTACCTGTGGAATGTCACACCATAACTCTTATGCTGCTTTTCTGATATGTTGTGTTACGATTTCACCGCGCAAATTGTCATAGTAAAATTTTTATATTTTTTTTGGAGCCATATGTGACACCATTTGAATGGCTTAAATTTTGCAACTAATAACTTGGTTTCTTTGTGTAGTTATTGTAAGCCCGCAAACTAAGAACTTTTGTTGAATAAAAATAGAACATCGTTCAAAGAGTTTTAATAGAGATGTTATTAGAACATTACTGTTTCATTTTGCGGTTGCATGTACGCTTTACAATTTAAAAGCATAATTATACTTATGGTTTGATCCTCTTCCCAACACCAATGACTTATTGAATAGGTACCAAAAATAAATATGCAGTTTGCCACTATGCCATCGCTCAAAAAAGGTAAAGTAAAAAATCCTAAGGAAACCGGTAAGTATGTTCAATAACCTCAAAAGTTTAAAAGCATAATGACATTCACCAACAAGCACAGGGCCAGCGTGGTGGATTAGGGCCCATCCTCTCCCTCTGAGAGAAGACCTGCGTCCCAGCAGTGGGAAAATGAAATGCTGATAATGATTGATGATTGATTGAGCTCTTGGCAATTAAAGTGAAAAGTAAATTATGTAATCCAAGTGTGTATCTAATCACATCTAATATAATAATGCATGTTATTATTAAGCTCTTTTCGCCTGAAACACAGGATTACCTAGTTCAGGCTCACGTGTTTTATAGACCTAATTATGTTTACTTATGTTTTGTATTTTTGTCAGACCTTTTTATATTTTTGAATAAATTATTATTATTATTATGCACATATATTTATTTTCATTCTTAGATTTAAGTTTTTTTTACAATAATATATAAAAACAAAATATTATAAAAAAAACCTAAACCTAGAGTGCCGCCGGCAGCGGGGCAGGGCCCAAGCTACCGGTGGTTAGGGCTGCAGAGTGAGGAACCTCCTGACAATACGTGCTGTGTCAAGGATTACCGCCTTCTGCATCTGACCCTTGACCCAACCATCCAGCGAGAGCCTCTTAAGGTGTTGGTCGAGGCTCTTCGCTATAAGACCGTTCACCGATACGACTATCGGGACAATGATCGTCGAATCAACATCCCACATGGCGGTAACCTCGTGAGCCAAGTCTAGGTACTTGCTGAGTTTGTCCTTCTCGGCCTTCACGAGGTTCTCGTCATGCGGGATGGTGATGTCGACGAGCACTGCCCGGCGCTGGGACCGATCGACCAACACGATATCAGGCTTATTGGCGACAATAGTCCTGTCCGTGATGATAGAACGGTCCCAGTAGAGCAAAGCACGACCATTCTCGAGAACTGGCGCTGGTGCGTACTTATAGTACGGCACCTCAGACTCCACAAGGCCGTATCGAAGGGCAAGTTGCTGGTGGATGATCCTGGCCACCTGGTTGTGCCTGTGCAAGTACTCGCCGTTAGCAAGATGCGAACAACCGGAAATGATATGTCGGAGAGACTCTCCAGGACGGTGGCATGCCCGACAGATGTCGACCGTACCGTCCTTCATGATATATTTCCGGTAGTTGTTCGTCTTGATAACTTCGTCCGCAATCGCACAGGCAAAACCCTCGGTTTCCCCAAAGAGGTCACCGAAACGTAACCAGTTCACCGACGGTAGCAGGTCCACATCGGGCCCTGTTAGGGCCCGATAGAACCGCCCGTGCAGCTCCTTGCCCTTCCATACGTCCCTGCGATCCTCGATGCTCAGCACCGATGGTTTGCGCCAATTCTCGTTTGCCAAGGAGAGCGGTGTGAGGCCCCTGTCAACAGCCACAACATCACGATGCATCCCACTCTCGCTGTTACGGAAAAAATCCCTGAGACTGCACACTTCGCGGTTGTGTAGGTTCTTGGCATTTAAAAAGCCTCGACCCCCCCACTTCCGCGGAATGTACAGTCTCATAACAGACGAGCGTGGGTGTAGCATGCGATGTGATGTGAGCAGTTGACGGACCCTCCTGTCCAGAGCGTCCAGCTCAGTTTGAGTCCACTTCAATATGCCAAAGGAGTATATGAGCAAAGGCATCACCCAACCGTTGAAGGCACGCACCTTGTTGCCGCCAGACAAAAGACTGTTAAGTACTTTTGTTAGGCGACAAAAGAAGCGCTCCTTCACCGATTTTTTGATGTCCTCTACCGATATACCCAACGACTCTGACATACCGAGGTATTTATAGGTTTCGACCTCGGAGAGAGATCTGAGAGTCATCGCCTCAGAAAGCTGTAAATTTGGAGAATTCACAACTTTCCCTCGCTGTACATGCATGACCGCACACTTGTCTACACCGAACTCCATCCTGATGGCGCTGCTAAAAACCTCTGTGATTTTTAGCAGCTCCATCAAGTCCTGGCGTTTTGGTGTAAACAGCTTGAGATCGTCCATGTACAGCAAGTGAGAGATGACTTGACCATCTCTTCGAAGCCGATAGCCTAGTCCTGAATCCTTCAGCAAAGTGCTGAGAGGGTTCAGAGCCAGGCAAAACCACAATGGACTAAAACTGTCACCCTGGAATATGCCTCGCTCAATCCTTATCAAGTCCTGCGGGCCAGAGGTGCCGTGCCCACTACCTGGTTGACGAAGGACTGTGATCCACTGCCTCATACATGCGCTTAAGAATGATTTTAGAGTTGTATCAATTTTATACAACTCTAAAACCCTCTCTAGCCATGAATGAGGCACTGAATCATAGGCCTTCTTATAGTCAATCCAGGCAGCGGAGAGGGCTCCTCTATTTCGCCGGACTTGCTGGCTAATGGCCGTGTCGATGAGGAGGAGCTCCTTAGTACCACGGGACCCAACCCTACATCCATTTTGAGCGTGGGCCAAAACGTTGTTCGCAACGATGTGCGCGTTAATTTTATTTCTCAAAATGGATGTAAGGAGCTTGTAGATGGTAGGCAAGCACGTGATGGGTCTGTAATTTTTGGCTTCCGTGGTACTACCGGACTTGTGGAGCAGGAAAGTGACACCGGTGGTCATAAAGCTGGGAAGGGAACCGAGCTCAAGGGCTTCTTGGAATTGTGTCGCCAAGCGATCATGCGAGCATCGAATCCATTTTATCCAGAAGTTGTGCAACCCGTCCGGCCCAGGACTTTTCCAGTTCTGTGCCGTACGGATCGCACAACTAACGTCTACGGAGTCTATTAAAATAGACCCCATGGGTTCGATGGACTCGCATTCCCGCTCGACAACACGCATCCAATCACCCTCCGTGTGTTCGACGGGCACCGACCAGATACCGCGCCAGAAATTAATCATGGCACTTGCATCTGGCAGCTGCCCGTCACTCACACGTTGCTCAGTTTCTTCCCAGCCTCGGTACACCTTCCTCTGGTCACTTTGGAAGAGGCGATTCTGCCAGTATCTATCCACACGCTCTCTGTAGCGACGAATACGGTTTGCCCATGCATAGACTTTCTGCTTCAGATAGTCGATGCGTTCCGTGACATTGGCTAGATAGTGCTGGGGCCTGATATCGGTCCCAGCGAATGCCTGAGTCACGAAACGCATTACTCGGGGGCGATTATTCCCCCGCCTGAAGCAGATTAGCTTTGCAATGAGAGTCCTGAAAGTGCTGATACGCCGCTCGATCCGCACTTGCCATGCGGGCACCCCCCCCGGTGGTTCGCGGTGCACGGTTAGTGTCCGGGAACTTAACACGTGCAACGCGACACGCCGCGATGGCACCGCAGTACAAGATCGAGTGGGTATCAACTAAATCTTCACTAGCCCTCAAATATGGAGCTAGCAAAGCATTCAGGGCTCCCATTAACGCTAAGTTACGCCTATGGGTGGGCAAACGTGGTAGTCGCGGCCTAGAATCAGGTGTGAACCGATACTGTGAAATCGCGTCCTCCAAAGCCCCCCTCAATTGCTCTCTCACCTGGTCGGAAACACCACTCGCCAAATCTCCCTCGTCAACAACGGGATCAGGCAATGCCGCTAGTGTCGCCACCGACGTCGGCACTGACGCCAATGTCGGGGCAGACGACGCGGCGGGCGTGTCCCGCGTCGAGACAGGAGACGGGCGAGCACGTTGTTCCTCCAGGCGGAGCCGATCAAGCACAGAGTCATCCAGCAGCTTACACCGGTGGATAGCCCGCACTTGATCCGATAGTCGCTGGGCGGATACGGTGACGGTCGGTTCAAGGTCCTGAAACAAAGGCAGCATCCTGGCACAGTACGCAGTCAAGTTGGTTCCTCCCTCTGTAGCCCCGTAATAGGCGCGCATGCAATTCTCATTCATGGTTGGAGACCATCGCATGCGACGCACTACACCACCGGTAGCGGGGGCCGGGCGTGCGGCAGAATGCCCCACAGGCCCCAAGCGTGCCGGCAGCGGGGGACGTCCCCGTCGCGCAGGTGGAGGTGGCGGCGGTGTCCCAGGCCCGCTCGTGTCGCTCGACGAGCCACTTGCCTCGCGGGTGGTGTGGTATTCATCTTCACCCGACGAGGAGCTCGGAGACGACGACGAGGCGGGCGGTGGTGGAGGGCGTGCGTTTGTAGAAGCCGCTGCTGCTGATGTTTTCGACCGTGTGATCATCGTAAAACTATTTCTCCATTGGTATAATATTGCAATTATTGCATATCATGTTTTGTAATTTTTGACAGTTGCTGTCAATGTGGTATTCCGAACTGGTTATTGAACTCATTTTTATTTATTCAGGTTTGTTTTCGGTGTTTATGTTATAATTTCACTTATTGGTTTTGATTTTAGTGGTAAAAGATGTATTTAAAACGGTATAAACAATTATAAGGAATAAAATATTTGTAGCAGAAAAATAAACGTCAGGTCGTGACAGCGGTTGTTTTTATTATTATTATTATTATTATTATTACATCACATCATCAGCCATTAAATGTCCACTGCTGAACAAGGCCTCCCTCTTAGAGGGGTGTTGCCATAATCCCCACGCTTGGCAGGCGGCTTGGGAATCGCAGTACGTTCACCGTGTACTAACAGGACGCTGCTGCTCATCCTCCTGTGGTTCTGGTCGCAGTTTTAGGACATACCCAGGTCCTAATTCATAAGACTTATTTCATTCTCGACTTAAATATCCTCCCTGGCTTTCAGCTTGAGCTGATAAACTTCTCCGCTGAAATGACTTGTTTTATGCACTCTTTGTACAATCTTAACTTACTGCTAGTACTTATGATATGAGCACACCAAGAAAACACTCCTTTTCCCTTCAAACAAGATTTTAGGGCAAACATTATTTTATGTGATGAACATTAATATTTTGTGTTTGTTTCTATAATATCTGGGTGTTAATATATATATTTAAGTATGCATTTTAAAATATTTACATGTATGTATATCAGTCTCTGGCACCTATATTACAAGCTTTGCTTGGGGTCAGATGACACCGTGTGTGCAAAAATGTCCCGAATATAATTATTTTATTTATTTATTAGTCAAGTATTACAAAAATCACGGACATCGGTGTCCATGAAGATTAAGTAAAAAAAATCCTTTTACTTTACGTTATTGTATTAAATTAATCATTTAACTACCTACCGTAGTCGTTAATGAACGTTAACGTTACGTACTCGCTTACCTACCTATAACAACGTTAACATCAAAATGATTACTGTAACCACTCATCATTAAAAGCTCGTCAGCTCTCCCGTCACAATAATCAGGTTTGACGTGATAAATTACCGTTACAACAATTAATCTTTGGTGTAGAGTTTACACTTTGTAAGCATTAACTTTATGTGATTAAAATATATAGCGAGTAATGCTTTTATGACAAAAAAATTAAGCGATGTCGTGTAACTCCTAAGTGCCATACACGGACAGCTTTAGCAGTTAGCCAGTGGTCAACATACACGGATTGCTCGTGCAGTCAAAGTCAACTGCTTGAAGCTGCCATTGACAAACTGCTGTAGGCCTAGCATGGGCCGTGGACAAATTGTCTTTCCACCGTTTTTATCCCGCGAGAATAGACAAACGTATCTGTTAGCGACCGGCGGGTGCAGAAGCGAGTGAAAACGGCTTAAATCACAAAAAAGCGTTTATTGTGCAAAAAACTATGTTCCCATTTTTCATGTATTCGATTGATATTTTAAAAAATATTGACGCGCCGTGTCAGTCGTCCTTCGCCAGTCTCCTGCTTGCCCATTAAGGCTGCACTCTACCGAGGAGGCTGGTGTAGGTGGTATGGTTTTATCGCTGCGTAGCCAACAGTATCCATATTCTAGCTTTGTCGCGTCTAGTCGTGGATAAAAACGGTGTAAAGACAATTTATCTATAGCCCATGCTAGGCCTGCTACAGTTGAAACCGACTGCTGCAGCAGTTGGTTTCAACTGCTCGAGAAGCAAGAGGCGCGCGCGACGTGGAATTAAAAGCACGGGCGGAGGTAACAGATTGAGCAGTCAGTGCATGCCTAGCGACTGCTTGACTGCACGATGAAATTTCACCGTAGATAGTTGATTGAATCAGGCGTTACTTTGCGGAAGTTCATTTATAATTTATATATATGTCAAATTTCAAGTGTAATTTATATAGTGGGTAGAAGCGGAATTACACTAGAAATTTGACATATATAAATTAAATTTCACCATGCTGCCAACCGCCTGAATCAGTCGCAACTGCTCGAGCCATGTATGTGAGTACGTAGAAGACACGTACGTGCGTACGTGTGTAGTTTGCTATGCAGTTGCAGCTTGAAGCAGTCGATTCTGGCTGCTTTATAATGTATTTAAGGGCCGGCAACGTATCTGCAATGCCCCTGGTGTTACAGTTAACCATAGGTGACGGTGATCACTTACCATCAGGCGACCCGTTGGCTTGTTTGCCACCTATGGCGTAAAAAAAAGGTATGGACATAACCTACGTCATAAATCACACTGTCCAGGGGTCTAGACAGAGCCACACACTGTTAGCGTGAAAAAATGAAAATGACATTAGCCTGAGATAATAATAATTTCTCTCATGCTAATGTCATTGTCAATGTCATTTTCATACAATTTCATCTTTTCGCAGGCGTTAACGCTAACAGTGTGTGACTCTTGTCTAGATCCTCTGGGTTTTAACAACCATTGTTCTTAGCGTAAGGTTAGCATGTAATTGTACAGGATAATAAACATAATTTGTATTTATTACTCCTGTTTTTGATAGCGGGTTTACAAAATATTTTTAACTTACCTTATAAATTTCTTCATGATTCAAATCAAAAATGAAATGACTATAAAACTGATACTGAATAAAAATATCTCTCCAATCTGGCCATTTATAAACTTGAGAGATAGATCCCTTGTTATCGGAGGTTTCTTTGTGCTCATATTAGGGTAAAATCACAATGAGACGAACGGCACGGCAAAAAAATTGTGGATTTTTTATGCAACTATGTGACGAGATCATCCAAGTCGCTTACTTGATGTGCTAATTTGCCCACAACGGAATTTTGACTTCAACAATTCAAAACCCGACGCGGTAATGCAGTGCGCTTGTTATGCACTCTGACATAATTACCTGTTAACTTTAAGCCCATTTATTCCATTAGAAATCCTACTATAATATTATAAACGCGAAAGTTTGTATATGTTTGAAAGATGTATGGATGTTTGTTCCTCTTTCACGCTGCAACGGAACAACGGATCGACCTGATTTTTTGCATGGGTATAGTTCAAAAGCCAGAGAGTGACATAGGCTACTTTTCATCATCATCATCGTTACCATTTTTCATCATTACGCGGGTGAAACCGCGGGGCGCAGCTAGTATTATAAAAAAAATTCTCCCTATTTACCTTGGTCACGCCATAACTTGAGAATGACTTTCCTTATTTTTTTTTTTTTATAATTTGTCTTATACTTTGTAGAAGGTTTTGACGGAAAAAAATATTAAGAAAATTACGCAGAAAATTAGAAATTTTAGAAACCTAACGATGATTTTAATTTCGTGCGTGACACAACAGTTCTAAGACAGGACAACGTCTGCAATAAAAATAAATAAAGTTTGTCATTATTGCGATATTTGTCAATATGTCGTATTGTGTGGTCGAGCCCTTATTTCATAACTCAGACCCCGGGCGCTTCATTTAAAAATTGCATCTTTTTAAAGCATAATACTCCGGGCACCCTTTTTCGCTTAACAATGATCTTTATTCCTTTGTTAAATCGCGAAACGGTCAGAGATACTTGTAGTGGTTTGATTGAAATTTCTTACTCAGAAGAAAGATTATTGGATACCTGACTTGTACAGGTGCTTAGTATTTATATTATACCCTTCACTTTATACTCGCTTTTTAAACCGCTAAGATTAGCAATTTTATCACAAAGATATTTAAAAAAATAATTAAATAGAACATTTGGTGTTTTCGACAAAATTATAAGAGAACCGTAAAAATAGAAATATATTTGTTAGCAATCAAATATCTTTGTCTTCATTAAAACTCGCGTGAGGATTCATTATAAATTATTATAACACCGGTTTGCACTCACGATTATGTTTTTATCGGTCGAGACGATCGACCGGTTTCGGAGCCATTAGAACCCCTTCCTCAGGGAATACGCGCGATTCTGGAGAAGGTCGCCCGCAAAAACAAAAAAAAAACATAATAAAAACATAATCGTGAGTGCAAACCGGTGTTATAATAATTTATAATGAATCCTCACGCAAGTTTTGATGAAGACAAAGATATTTGATTGCTAAAAAATATATTTCCATTTTTACGGTTCTCTTATAATTTTGTCGAAAATACCAAATGTTCTATTTAACTAACTTCAAAATTACCTTCCAAGTTCAATGATTCCTTACAAATTAAAAATCATTCGAGTAGACAATGAACGAGGAAGAAATCCGGAAATTACTTGAATGAAACTTTATCCGGAATCTCTCATTAATTTCCTTCAATGTATGATTGATCGAGCAGTTTAATTAAATTATAGATTATTTCTTTTATGCAGAGCCTTTTTCTTTACTAATTTATTTTCTATTTTGTATAAAATTTGGATCAAAGACGACACCTTCTCTGATCTTTGGGTTACTTTGAATATGATGTATAAGTGGGTTTTCCCCACGGTGGTGACTAAATGCAAGTAAATAAAGAATTTAAAAAAAACTTCATGTACACTTGAGAAGTTTTTATCGGTCTCATCTCTACATACTCGTATACCTGAAATCAAAGTTGCTTACTTTCTTGTATGTTGAACGCCATACATAGTTTTCAGGGGACTGGTGACCGGAATGCTAGCGTCTACTTTGGGCAAAAAAATTGCATTGCCATTCACCGTGACAATGCTGCCAGCATACTAGCCAATTTTCCTCCCACCAAGGGGCTTTAAGATTCGTTTTTATTTTAGTTTCAGGTATATATATTTGTAGGTAGAGTTTTGGGTTTTATTTTTGTTTCTTTTCCAAATATGTGTAATTTTTATTTTATTTAGAATGCTAGAAGGTCTTGTTCAGGTCGTATTATAGAAATATACACATTATGTAGATACAGTTATAAATTTCATTACTAAATTCAAATGAATCTATGCGCATTTCTATCGGTTTTTATTTATCGTATCCCTTTATTCACAAGCATAATAATGTCGTTTGCATATCAAACTACCCTTTACTAGCTCATTGCCTATTTGAGGCCAACTCTACTAAAAGCTTTCAAGTGTATACTCCGAAACTGCTGTGTCGCAAATATTTCGTCCAAAAAATAATGAGGGCTGGACCCCACTTGAGAAAACTGTGGTCATTGGTACTCTCTACCCGAAACAAACTTTTCAACCTTATCTCTAAGACATAAAGACTAAAATAAGTCTTTTATAGCTTGTTGGGTACACTGTACGTTTGTGAGTGAAATGTGTATGACCGTACGTGTGCTGGACATTTTAAAGGATAATATCTTAGCACAGGGGTTTGTGGTACCTTTTATGGTCGACTCACCAAATACTTGAGCAAGGAGTCGTTTAGAAAAGGTCCCTAAATGGTACGTCTTTATAGAGGTTTTATAAACAAGCCGAGTGGAATGTTTTTTAGCATATTTTAGGGCTTATTCCCGACGGCGTTTTGGAATTGTCTAAGATGGGAAACTTTTGCGTATGTCTAACAATTTTCTTAAATGAAAAAAGCTGGAAAATTCTTGGTATAATTCTGTCATTTTGACGGATTCAAAGGATTTTTTTTTTCATACTAACGAGGCAGCGAAATTTAATTTATTTACAAAATTCTTTATATTTTTGTTTTAATAAAAAGTATGTACAGTTTAGTTTGTAGTTGTTTGCTGGCATCCAGTGGATGCAAAAGGCAGGCTGTCGTTCAGTGTGGAGGTTAAAGGGGGAGGCCTATGTTCAGCAGTGGACGTCTTCTGGCTGATGATGATGATGACAGTTTATAAGAAGTTTATTAAAAAAAACTTCTCTTTTCTGTGGTAGCATTAATCAAGCGCTCTGAAAGATATTTGAATAGTTTAGGTAATAGGTATCTAATTTTGTATACAAAAGTAAAGTTCTGTAGGCTTAACGCTGACTGGAACTAAGGCAGTGTCACGTAGACCACGTACAATTACACGTGAAAAAGTCAACTTTTTGGTTTACGGTATGATATAAAAAAGGTGCCATAAGCATGAGTTAAGTAAAAGTAATGGTCATTTTGCGAAGTTAATATTTCAAAATATTTCAAAAATATATTGTCAATTTTTTTTATTATGAACACAGAAAATGGAATAAACAGATTTTCCCATTTATACTGGGCATTCAAAAAATATTAAAACAAACATTTGTACAAAACACGAAACAAATAATTAACGTCGTAAAATGATTGAAACCTTCCAAGCGTCTAGCGCGTCAAGCGTTTTCTAGGCAAGCGTGCTCCATCGTAGGCCGCATCATCGCTTCACATCAGGCGAGTTGGTGGCCAAGCGCAAGCCTACTTATAATAAAATAAAACATTTTTCAAAGTAGAGAGGCATTTAACATAAAGTTCGCTGCAATCGGTATTCTGGCAATAAAATCAAATTTTTCTGAATAATAAAAACATCATAAGCCCTAAGTGATCCACTGCTGGGTACAAAGATAAAATAACCATTTGATCGCGCACAAATCAAAATTTATGGTTGTGTAAGATGTACGCCACGTCGGTCGCGGAGGGGGGCATCGTATGGCGCTTGTGATTGGAGACTCAAAAAGCATACATTCAATTCACGCCTTGGTTTGGCCCGCCTGAAAAAGATTAAATTGAAAAAGTGTTGCTATGGGTTAAGCGGGGTAAAGGATGAGAAATCAAGTGGTACGCTGGATGCAGGCCGTTTCAAACCGGCCCTTTTGGAGATCGATAGGGTAGGCCTATGTCCAGCAGTGGACGTCCTACGGCTGAAATGATGATGATGATGATGAATCAAGTGGTTATAATCGTCATTGGCTGTTGCCACTCAAACCACCGTTCCAACAGTTCTTCTGATGTCGCTCTTTTCATTTTAATGAATAAACAAAGCAAACAAATGAAATTCCCATTTGTGATTGTCCCATGATTATACCATCAAAAGATCTGACCATTGTAGGAAGGTTAGGGGGTGTGAGTATCCGTGTGATTTAGAACCGCGTAACCCAAATCTACCACTGAGTTATGAGTTAATTTACAAAAATGGTGAGCGCTTTGTGACAAGATTCGCGATTGTCATAAAAATACGCAAATATACATATATACAATATACTCGACTAGCTGCTAAACCAAGACTTTTTAATTGGTACTGATATTGATTATAGTTGTATATGTAAGAATAATATAATTTAGATTTTATTTATAATATTAGATTTATGGTTGTTTGTGTCTGATGATGAAATAAAAAAAAATAAAGTATTTATATATCTTTAACCTAAGTGCATTAGTTATTGGTTATTATGTAATTTTTTATGTTTTTATATTATATCTTCACTATCATGATGCCATATTAAATAGTTTATTTCTAGTTGGTTATTTATTATCTAGATTTATAAAATTTATATAAGCATGTAAAGGTACAATGTTATTCTAAATATCTACTCAGCATTATTTATTTTAAATTTAACAAAATTTCATAGTATAATGTGATTTCTAAATAATTTGAAAACAGCTTGTAAAAATACAAACAAACTAAAATATAAAACTAAACTAATATAATTAACCGCTGCCAGCAGGCATCGTACCCAAAATGCTGACTGCATTGAAGTATAATTAGTTAGGTACCTAATTAATTAATTTTCTTCAATGCACTAATTACTTTCTCATGTAAGCGAAATTGTAAAATATAATTAACCGCTGCCAGCAGGCATCGTACCCAAAATGCTGACTGCATTGAAGTAGAATTAGTTAGGTACCTAATTAATTAATTTTCTTCAATGCACTAATTACTTTCTCATATAAGCGAAATTGTAAAATATAATTAACCGCTGCCAGCAGGCATCGTACCCAAAATGCTGACTGCATTGAAGTATAATTAGTTAGGTACCTAATTAATTAATTTTCTTCAATGCACTAATTAATTTCTCATGTAAGCGAATTTGTAAAATTTATTGTTGAGAAAAATTAAGTTCATAAGCTGAAACAAGTCTCTATTGTATGATAACCCTGTATAATTATCCGCTTCCCTAACCACCTAGTTCTCTCACTAAAGTATTGCGTTACACCCGCACAATGCCCGTTGAGTCAGATTTGCATTTTAACATAACCGCGTCAGCTTAAATATTGTTACCATAATGTTAATTGAGGACCGGAACAGATGGCACTCTGATGAGGTGACTTATAGATTTATAAACCAGTGAGTGGAAAATCACAGTGATGACCATGGTACTGAGACGTGGTCGTTAACTGTTGGCCTTTTGGAAAAACTCAGTAACACAGCGGGCAATGGAGTTTTTTTGCGCGATAGAATCCGTGCGTAGCGTAGGTAGGCCTCCCACAAGAAAGTCTTTCCCAAAGTAGGCGATAACGCCCCCTTATGGGCGCTGCAGGCCTAAAGGGGGGCGGTAAGAGACCTAGATAAAAATGGGGGCGTTGTGTAGAGGCTTGGGGGGTGATTTGTAATTTCATTTAGCTAGGAGGCCTCTTAGACACCGACTGCATGGGCTCTCGACTCTCAACTACAACTTGTGAACATCAACTAATATTAGTTAAGAGATTGCTCAAACTCGGTTCGATATATCTCTCTTTTTAGCGCCCCCATTTTTTCAAAATGGGGGCGCTAAAAATAATTTATTCTCAAAGTGGGCAGTAGACAAAATAAGTTTGGGAACCCCTGCACTAGATGGACCAACGACATTGTGAGACCCGCTGGCATCCAGTGGATGCAAAAGGCAGGCTGTCGTTCAGTGTGGAAGTTAAAGGGGGAGGCCTATGTTCAGCAGTGGGCGTCTTCTGGCTGATGATGATAAGTGGAAAATAATTTGTTCATTATATCACAAAATACGTATCAGTACAAAAACAAGACGTACCCTGCAAAATCATTTAAATAAATATCGACTCATGCTACTACACAATAAAGTACAATTCACGACGTATGAGAGCTAACTATCTACAGCTCTCTGTCTATCGCATAACTCTTGGCGCGTTATCTCTGTCTATCACACGGCAAAATTTATATTTTGGCTAAATTAACCATGTACACCAAAAAATCTTAGCTCTCAAGCTGGAATACTTCCGTTTTTGCTTTAATTTTTACTTGTGCCCTCATTTTTACGTTTTATCTCTTTTTCCTTGCCCGCATGTTTTCCACATACCCACGAAGCTTTTTACTGAATAAATTTTAAAATATCATTCCTGAAAATAAAGCAAAATTGCCCCGAGTTGATAAATGTACGGATAACCTGTTTAAGCGTTTTATTCTTTGAATTGTACAAAGGCGCTGTGCACTATTTTAATCTCGTTCGTACATTGTATTTGCATATTGTTATTTTAGCTGCGCGAAGCATAAATGCGGGTAAATAACGCTTCACATCGTACCCAACGACTTGGATTGTCATTTATGATACGTACTGCCCAAGAATAGAACTCCCTGCCGTCCTCCTTGTTTCCTGAGAACTACAATCTAGGCATCTTCAAGGCTAGAGTGAAAATATTTCTCCTGGATTAAAGTGTTCCATCCTCGGCCAAGACAAGTTTCTTTCCGAATAGGTACAATTCTTCAAGGCTAGAGTGAAAAGATTTCGTCTGGATCAACATGTTCCATCCTCGGCTACTTGTCTTTCCGAATAGCTACATCCGGGAGGTTAAAAAAAGTAAACAGATACTTCCTCGGTAAGCATGCTATATTTTCGATAACATCTCTGATGGCATATGGTACTGAGACGTGGTCCTTAACCCTTTTTGAAAAACTCAGAGTCAAACAGCAGGCAATAGAAAGAGTCAGGGCCCCAGTTCAGGGCCAGGAGTTCATAGCCAAATAAAATAATATTATAATATAATGTAAATTTATAAAAAATTAAAATACCATTTATTATAATAATTATTGTTTTGAATTGACGTGTAAATTTATACTCATGAATAAATGACCTTGACTTTGACTTTGAGCTATGGTTGGAGTATCTTTGCGCGATATAATCTAGAACGTAGATATTCGCCATAGAACCAGAGTCACCGACATAGATATTAAAATTTGCAAGTTGAAGTGGCAATGGGAGGCCGCATCGCCTGAAGAACCGATAACCGATGGGGAAGAAAAGTTCTTGAGTGGAGACCATGAACTGAAAGACGTAACGTAGGTAGATGAACCAACGACATCTTGAGAGTTGCGGGCATCCAGTAGATACATAATTATAGCAGGCTGTGGTTTGGTGAGGAGATCTAAAGTGGAGGCCTATGTTCAGCAGTGGACGTATTCTGGCTGATGATTATCATTTATCATCACTTTCCATCAGGTGCAATTGTAGTCAAATGCATGCTTAAACAAAAATCTAGCACCCCAAACCTAGAGCAGATATTTAGGACCCCGCTTCTTCCACCCACAGGCTATCTCGTTTCGTTTGCACATTTTCAACATTTTTGAAGATAAAAAATCAGTAAATAAATGAACAGGAATTATCTTAATAACATTGCAAATATTTTAAAGCTATTTTCATCATAAACATTCCTATCTTAGCGATGGAGATGGCAAAAAACTCGATAAATTATTATTTTATAATCTTCTTCGCTAAAATAGAAAATTTCGTCATAGACATTGCTTAAAAACACTGGAAATGTTATACTGAAGATCATCATAATCAGCCTATATTAGTCCACTGTTGGACATAGGCTTGTCCTATGGAACGCTACCCAGCCTGATCTTCGACTTTTCTAGCCACTGCCAGCTGCCTTACGTACATCGTCACTCCAACGAGGCTCAGGATACGCGACATTTGCTAAGTCGTGGTCTCCACTTTAGAATGTCTACCCCAACGGTTATCGGTTCTGTGACAGATATGACCGGCCCAATGCCACTTCAGCTACTGCTGCTAATACGTCGCTGAGCTGTGTCAGTGACTTTGGTTCTCTGGCAAATTACTTCGTACCGGGTGTGATTCCTCAGAGAGACGCCGAACATAGAAACAAATAGAAAAAAACCTACCTACCTTCCAATTTTTTGTATAAAATATATTAATATATTAGCTCTGGCATCAACTATCATCATCATCATTCAAACGTCATCTGCCAGGCTGGAAATCAAACCCGGAACCTCCAGTTCAAGAAGTCGCTGACATACCAGATCGTTGATGACAAATTTAAATAAGAGAAAAATACCGCAATCAGATATTTTAATGTTCATCCTTCAAAAATAATTTATGCCGCGCACGGGATTGAACCTGGTACTTCCTCCTCAAATGCTGATGCACAAAAACTAACAATTGTTGAAAGGTGAAAATGCTCGTGGAGACATCGCCTAAAATTTCAACTTTATTTTAAGCATTAATCATGGCTTTCAACGTGAATAATGAAGATGCGACGCCGACGTTGAGTTTCATAAGATCGCGTTATGCAACTCTCGTAGAGAATTGGTTTTTATATAGAGAAAGTTTTTTGCTGAAAGAGGTTGGTAGTTTTGAATATTAATTGAACGCTGGTTGCTAGTTTTGTATATTTTTAGCAATATTCTTTTTGATTTGCAAATGAAGCTTTCTTTTTGATCAAAACTTTTTATTTCTTTGAAAAATAATTTTAGTCACTTATTTAATAGTTCGTTTTGTTTTACTTTGTTAAGAAGAAAAAGAAATAAAAAATAAATAAAAAAAAGAGTAAGTAAAGAATAATAATAAGAAAATAATAATAATAAAAAAAAAAAACAACCGCTGTCACGACCTTACGTTTATTTTTCTGCTACAAATATTTTATTCCTTATAATTGTTTATACCGTTTTAAATACATCTTTTATCACTAAAATCAAAACCAATAAGTGAAATTATAACATACGCACCGAAAACAAACCTGAATAAATAAAAATGAGTTCAATAACCAGTTCGGAATACCACATTGACAGCAACTGTCAAAAATTACAAAATATGATATGCAATAATTGCAATATTATACCAATGAAGAAATAGTTTTACGATGATCACACGGTCGAAAACATCAGCAGCAGCGGCTTCTACAAACGCACGCCCTCCACCACCGCCCGCCTCGTCGTCGTCTCCGAGCTCCTCGTCGGGTGAAGAGGAGTACCACACCACCCGCGAGGCAAGCGGCTCGTCGAGCGACACGAGCGGGCCCGGGACACCGCCGCCACTTCCACCTGCGCGACGGGGACGTCCCCCGCTGCCGGCACGCTTGGGGCCTGTGGGGCATTCTGCCTCACGCCCGGCCCCCGCTACCGGTGGTGTAGTGCGTCGCATGCGATGGACTCCCGTTATAAACGAGAACTGCATGCGCGCATACTACAGGGCTACAGAGGGGGGAACTAACCTGTCAGCGTACCGTGTTAGGATGCTTCCTTTGTTCCAGGCCCTTGAACCGACTGTCACCGTATCCGCCCAGCGATTATCGGATCAAGTGCGGGCTATCCACCGGTGTAAGCTGCTGGATGACTCTGTGCTTGATCGGCTCCGCCTGGAAGAAGTACGTACTCGCCCGACTCCTGCCTCGACGCGGAATCCGCCCGTCGCGTCGTCTACCCCGACATTGGCGTCAGTGCCGGCGTCGGTGGTGACACTAGCGGCATTGGCTGATCCCGTAGTCGACGAGGGAGATTTGGCGAGTGGTGTCTCCGACCAGGTAAAAGAGCAATTGAGGGGGGCTTTGGAGGACGCGATTTCACAGTATCGGTTCACACCTGATTCTAGGCCGCGACTACCACGTTTGCCCACCCATAGGCGTAACTTGGCGTTAATGGGAGCCCTGAATGCTTTGCTAGCTCCATATTTGAGGGCTAGCAAAGATTTAGTTGATACCCACTCGATCTTGTACTGCGGTGCCATCGCGGCGTGTCGCGCTGCACGTGTTAAGTTCCCGGACACTAACCGTGCATCGCGAACCGCCGGGGGGGTACCCGCATGGCAAGTGCGGATCGAGCGGCGTATCAGCACTTTCAGGACTCTCATTGCAAAGCTAATCTGCTTCAGGCGGGGGAATAATCGCCCCCGAGTAATGCGTTTTGTGACTCAGGCATTCGCTGGGACCGATATCAGGCCCCAGCACTACCTAGCCAATGTCACGGAACGCATCGACTATCTGAAGCAGAAAGTCTATGCATGGGCAAACCGTATTCGTCGCTACAGAGAGCGTGTGGATAGATACTGGCAAAATCGCCTCTTCCAAAGTGACCAAAGGAAGGTGTACCGAGGCTGGGAAGAAACTGAGCAACGTGTGAATGACGGCCAGCTGCCGGATGCAAACGCCATGATTAATTTCTGGCGCGGTATCTGGTCGGTGCCCGTCGAGCACACGGAGGGTGATTGGATGCGTGTTGTCGAGCGGGAATGCGAGTCCATCGAACCCATGGGGTCTATTCTAATAGACTCCGTAGACGTTAGTTGTGCGATCCGTACGGCACAGAACTGGAAAAGTCCTGGGCCGGACGGGTTGCACAACTTCTGGATAAAATGGATTCGATGCTCGCATGATCGCTTGGCGACACAATTCCAAGAAGCCCTTGAGCTCGGTTCCCTCCCCAGCTTTATGACCACCGGTGTCACCTTCCTGCTCCACAAGTCCGGTAGCACCACGGAAGCCAAAAACTACAGACCCATCACGTGCTTGCCTACCATCTACAAGCTCCTTACATCCATTTTGAGGAATAAAATTAACGCACACATCGTTGCGAACAACGTTTTGGCCCACGCTCAAAATGGATGTAGGGTTGGGTCCCGTGGTACTAAGGAGCTCCTCCTCATCGACACGGCCATTAGCCAGCAAGTCCGGCGAAATAGAGGAGCCCTCTCCGCTGCCTGGATTGACTATAAGAAGGCCTATGATTCAGTGCCTCATTCATGGCTAGAGAGGGTTTTAGAGTTGTATAAAATTGATGCAACTCTAAAATCATTCTTAGGCGCATGTATGAGGCAATGGACCACAGTCCTTCGTCAACCAGGTGGTGGGGATGGTGCCTCTGGCCCGCAGGACTTGTTAAGGATTGAGCGAGGCATATTCCAGGGTGACAGTTTTAGTCCATTGTGGTTTTGCCTGGCTCTGAACCCTCTCAGCACTCTGCTGAGGGATTCAGGACTAGGCTATCGGCTTCGAAGAGATGGTCAAGTCATCTCCCACTTGCTGTACATGGACGATCTCAAGCTGTTTATATCAAAACGCCAGGACTTGATGGAGCTGCTAAAAATCACACAGGTTTTTAGCAGCGCCATCAGGATGGAGTTTGGTGTAGACAAGTGTGCGGTCATGCATGTACAGCGAGGGAAAGTTGTAAATTCTCCAAATTTACAGCTCTCTGAGGCGATGACTCTCAGATCTCTCTCCGAGGTCGAAATCTATAAATACCTCGGTATGTCAGAGTCGTTGGGTATATCGGTAGAGGAAATCAAGAAATCGGTGAAGGAGCGCTTCTTTTGTCGCCTAACAAAAGTACTTAACAGTTTTTTGTCTGGCGGCAACAAGGTGCGTGCCTTCAACGGTTGGGTGATGCCTTTGCTGATATACTCCTTTGGCATATTGAGGTGGACTCAAACTGAGCTGGACGCCCTGGACAGGAGGGTCCGTCAACTGCTCACATCACATCGCATGCTACACCCACGCTCGTCTGTTATGAGACTGTACATTCCGCGGAAGTGGGGGGGTCGAGGCTTTTTAAATGCCAAGAACCTACACAACCGCGAAGTGTGCAGTCTCAGGGATTTTTTCCGTAACAGCGAGAGTGGGATGCATCGTGATGTTGTGGCTGTTGACAGGGGCCTCACACCGCTCTCCTTGGCAAACGAGAATTGGCGCAAACCATCGGTGCTGAGCATCGAGGATCGCAAGGACGTATGGAAGGGCAAGGAGCTGCACGGGCGGTTCTATCGGGCCCTAACAGGGCCCGATGTGGACCTGCTACCGTCGGTGAACTGGTTACGTTTCGGTGACCTCTTTGGGGAAACCGAGGGTTTTGCCTGTGCGATTGCGGACGAAGTTATCAAGACGAACAACTACCGGAAATATATCATGAAGGACGGTACGGTCGACATCTGTCGGGCATGCCACCGTCCTGGAGAGTCTCTCCGACATATCATTTCCGGTTGTTCGCATCTTGCTAACGGCGAGTACTTGCACAGGCACAACCAGGTGGCCAGGATCATCCACCAGCAACTTGCCCTTCGATACGGCCTTGTCGAGTCTGAGGTGCCGTACTATAAGTACGCACCAGCGCCAGTTCTCGAGAATGGTCGTGCTTTGCTCTACTGGGACCGTTCTATCATCACGGACAGGACTATTGTCGCCAATAAGCCTGATATCGTGTTGGTCGACCGGTCCCAGCGCCGGGCAGTGCTCGTCGACATCACCATCCCACATGACGAGAACCTCGTGAAGGCCGAGAAGGACAAACTCAGCAAGTACCTTGACTTGGCTCACGAGGTTACCGCCATGTGGGATGTTGACTCGACGATCATTGTCCCGATAGTCGTATCGGTGAACGGTCTTATAGCGAAGAGCCTCGACCAACACCTTAAGAGGCTCTCGCTAGATGGTTGGGTCAAGGGTCAGATGCAGAAGGCGGTAATCCTCGACACGGCACGTATTGTCAGGAGGTTCCTCACTCTGCAGCCCTAACCACCGGTAGCTTGGGCCCTGCCCCGCTGCCGGCGGCACTCTAGGTTTAGGTTTTTTTTATAATATTTTGTTTTTATATTTTATTGTAAAAAAAACTTAAATTTAAGAATAAAAATAAATATATGTGCATAATAATACGAAAGAATAGTTAGTTAAGAATAGTTAGTTTGAATTCATCGTAAGTTTCTGTTTCTAAATTACGTAGGTCGTTTTATCTATTTCGGGTATATGAATATTTCAACACTCGTTCTACGAATTAATGAAGGCTAGCAACAAAATATGAGCCAGGACTTTTGTTTCGTTATAATTATTTCTCTGTATGTTTCGTGAATGTATTAATTATTTCTGTACATGTTTCTTGTTTCATGAAAATCCTTGGAAAAACAATTTTAATACTGAAATTAAAAAAGCAAAAGAAATCTTGTGTGTTTATAATATGTTTTTCCTCACTTAACTCCGTAACGGTTGAATAAATTTGGCTGAAATTTGGTATGCAGGTAGTTTTTTATTCTTTCCCTTTGAAATTTATTTTTTGTTTAAATTAGAACGGCTGTCGAGGCATTTTTGTGATAAATTTGTTGTTACCAGTTATACCCATATAAACAAAACGTCAGTCATTCGAAATCAGTTAGCAACTGTGATGCGGAGTTCGACGCGATGATCTAAATAAGAATGTTCAATCAAGGTTCACTCATAATGCCTGGTAACAGATTTTAATTCTCATTTCCGTTCTACTTACTTCTCTTTTCTGTGGTTTCAGTCATCGCATTTTTAATTGTCTGTAACATTTAAATTAAGTATGATTAATTTATTTCAAGTAATCTAGCCTATTTAACTAAACCAAGTGCTTAACTTTTAAAGATTTTCATTCAGTATGGATTACCACAGCTATTGTGTTTGTTTTCACCTCAAGTTTCTCTCACTAAAGTATTGGCTAGGGTAATAAATCCTAGTAAATACCTTGGCTTAGCTGATGAATGCACAGTGGAAAACAGTATAAAAGCTACATATACTTTAGTAAGTTGAGAAAATATATTTCTATACATTAAGGCGAGGTTTTACCACTTTTAGCAACGCTATTATTAGAGATGACAATAAGGCTCGCTTGATTGTATTAAAGTCGCATTTAGCGGAGCAAAACCATGGCGCTTACCGCAGTGCGTATCGCTACTTCTATTTTTGATGTTTTTCTTATTTATTTATTCATTTTATTTTTATTATCTTAGAGAAACTAACGGTCTTAATTAATAGAGTTAATAATTAGCTAGAGACAAAGGGGCCATTTAAAAGTTTCTACTTATAAAAACAAAGTACATTATATGAACGCTAAAACATGTAAAACACTGTTTTAAACTATCACGGTTGTTCACTAAAGTTATATGATTATTTACGGGATATTTACCGTGGTAAGGTTGTGGAATGAGCTCCCGATATTTCGGCGCAGTTACATGCAACATGTTCACGGGAAGACTGATTCTCCAACCTCATTCCACAACCTTACCACGGTAAATATCCCGTAAATAATCATATAACTTTGCTAAAACATGTATATTATATTTTTCGAAAAGTACAACTGTAATGTAAAATGTACTTTAGCAGTTTCCTTCATAATTATGAAATCTGTATATTAAGATATCGCAGATATGATTGATTAAATAAGTATTTGATTGAATAAAAAAAAAAGGGAACAAGCGCAAATAAGTGTTACTTTCATTATTGAGTTTCGGTCTTTTCCTAGATAAAACATTAAATTTTGATATGACACCGTTTTTATAATTTTAAGCTAACCATGGAAGTAGACACACTAAACTAGAATGACCAAAATTGCTAAAAGTCTGGAAAGAGGACCTTAAGTCGGGATATTAATATTAACGGCAAATGTTTTAAATAGTAGTTTTGATAGCGATTTAATTATTGTATCCTGTCTTTAATAAACATAATTGTCCTGAATAGGCACATCAAATATTTTAACAGTATTTTTAAATTTTCGCTATTTATACCTAATAATAACTGTTCTGGAATGAATGTAAAAGCGCACAATGTTACTAAGAAAGGATTTATTTGTGTTCTGAATAAATTTTCCAAAGTAGTCAAGTTTCACAACTGGCAACACTAATTATCCTGCCTAAAGCTTCTACCACCACGTTACAATAAAATGGACCACGAATTGTTTGGAAGTGGCTTACGCCAGTATCACCGTTCGGCTTCATTGAAACGCTTCGTTTGTTTACCCGTTTGTGGGTAATTTTGTTTTTTTTCCGACTCCGAAAAATGAGCAAGTTACTCAATTCGGTCCATTTTTTATTTAAAAAAATATGTATATACATCGATTACGCCAGCATCCGTAAACCAAATTGCGTGTTTATTTTTTTCGTAATGTAGAAGAAACTCTCGAGGTGGCCTTAATGTTGTTTCACTACAAATTCTGAAATAAATTATCTTTAAAAAAAAAACACAAAACACAAACATTGTGCCACTACAAAGAAAATTTAGTACTCTATTTCTTTCTGTATTATAACTGGATTTTATTTAACTTTCACCGTGCATTCGTATGTATATATATACGGGGTGTAAGGGAAACAAACACTCTCGAAGCAAAAAGAAGGTAATTGTACTCATCATTATGAACAACTTTTACTATGGGACCAGCCCTGAAATCTAACACTACAAATACAGTTAGACTGCCCATAGACCGTTGAAGGTCTGAAGAGCTGTTCTATAAAAAACGGTCATTAACACTCGACAAAATGTATGGAACAGCAGTTTTTTTTTCGCGATTTCTGGGTTGGTCCCATACCAAAAGTGGTTCGTAATGATGAGTACAGTTACCTTCTTTTGGATTCGAGAGTGTTCCCTTTACAGCCTGTATATACGGATTGGTTGTACTTAAAGCCAAAAGGCGGTAATTGTACTCACTAAAAAAGTACTTCTTTTTGTACGCGTAGCATTCGTAGCCAGCGACGCTAATACGCGACGTAGTGACTACGCGACGTAGCATTCGTTAGATAGCAGTGCGACTACGTAGCGTGGAATTTGTAGCTATCAATGCTAGAAGTCAGCCATAATATAAATATATAGATTTCATGAATTTTAAAAAGCCCATTTTTTTGCTTTTGAGGCATATCTAGGCTAACAACAAAAGCGAAGACTAGAAATTGTCTCGTAAAAGAGCCACATGCGCCTCGCCAGTCGCAGTTGCCGAACTCTGCCTTACTTCAACACGGCAGCGGCTTGAGGCCGACCCGTAACCAGTGCCGCAGTATTCTAAGGTCCCTAAGGTAATAAGTTCATTGGAAAGACTGGTGATCTTCATATTTTTTTTATGGATATTTGATTGTCCTAACTTGACTTGCAATATTATTCCCAATAATAATACAGCTTAAATTTTAAATAGCTAAGTTATATTAAGTTTTGGTTTTAGTTCATTCCAAATTGGACTTTCTTGAGCAAAAAACTATCTCCAGAAAAAAACATCACATATAGTCAGTTTATATTTTTGAAAATGTTGAAATTAGCTATCGACTTAGAAGACTCCGAAGCATGGCTTTGATATCTAGTGTTCAAGCAAGCTTTGTTCGTGCACACTAGGAAAATGAATATGCAAAGTACTTCACATCAGGTACAATATTATAAACGACGTTGCATGGTTAATGCTGCGTTTTGGCATACTGTGGTTTTGGATGTGTGTTTTTTTTGGGTTTCGTACTCAAAGGGTAAAAAAGGGACCCAATTACTAAGCCTACGCTGTCTATCTCTCTGTCCGTCTGTCCTACCGATTAACGGCTGTATCTTTCGAACCGTAATAGATAGCCAGTTGAAATTTTCAAAGATCATGTATTGCAATGTTACGGCGGATTAACTAAGAAATAATAAAAAAGTTGAAAAGTAAAAATGAAATGGCGCCTACAAGAAACGTATTTTTGTACTAGCTCTAATGTTAAAACGGTAATGTGCAAATTGTACAAGCGTCAAACTTGGCATGACTATAGTACACACTCTAAAATATAACAAAAATAATAATAAATAATGGCCAAGTTACAAATGGTAACTCCATACCTGGAAGACCTTTTTGTCATTTCATAGGATCGAAATGCCATATCTTACTAATTTTTAAGTCGGTTTTTTAATTGATAATTATTGTATTTTGTTGTGTATGGAACCCTCAGTGCGCGAGGCTCGCACTTGGCCGGTTTATTCTATTCTGTGTTTTTTTGTGCCGTACCTGTATGGTCCGTTTTTGCTGAAATGGAGACAAAGTAAACGGAGCGGAGTAAGAATCTATCAATTATATTTGATGAAATTCACATCGTGTCGCTCCGCTTTAATAGGAACAGTAATAGCGGAGTCAAGACGAATTGCATAAATTATATGGCAAGTGCATCCGCTCTGCTTCGCTGCATAGCGCAGCGAAGCAGAGCGGAACGGAATACCACCGTAGGACGTCAACCCATAAGATAGACAGACGACCTAAAAGAGACCGCAGGGAAACGCTGGATGCAGGGTGCTTCCAATCGGCCCTTTTAGAGATCGATGGGGGAAACATATGAGGACGTCTTATGGCTGAGACGATGATGATGAAACGATGAAGCTATAGCAGCAGTGCCTGATGCGCTGTGCCTTTGCAGCAACCCCCAGTTCGACCGCTGAGACACGTGTACTGTTCGGTGTTGGCCATGGGTGATGTCACCGCCGGTTCCAACGGAACACCAGCGCTGGTTGTTTATAACTAGCATTATACTGAGCTGTAACCGGTATGTGGAGGAAAACAATTGATTTGTGTGTTTTTTATAAATCCACAAAATATGTGTTTTTTTTCTATAAATAAAAATTTGTCTATTGTCTCTAGAACTTACTTCCCCGTTGATTATTGGTTCTTCGAGCGATGTGGTCTGCCAATTGCCACTTTATATTACAAATGTTAATAGCAGAGCTGTCGGTGACTCTGGTTCTTTGGCGAATATCGACGTTCAAAGAAACTCCGAGCATAGCTCTTTCCATTGCCCGCTGTGTGACTCTGAATATTTCCAAAAGACCAAAAATTAAGCATCACGTCTCAGTACAGCCACCAGTAAGATTTGTTCACATAGTTACGTCAAGTGAAGTGTATATACATTACAAGTATAGAACTAAAGTCATCATCATCAGCCAGAAGACGTCCACTGCTGAACATAGGCCTCCCCCTTTAACCTCCACACTGAACGACAGCCTGCCTTTTGCATCCACTGGATGCCAGCGACTCTCACTATGTCGTCGGTCCATCTAGTGGGAAGCCTACCTACGCTGCGTCTTCCGGTTCGTGGTCTCCACTCAAGAATCTTTCTTCCCCATCGGTTATCGGTTGTTCGAGCGATGTGGCCTGCCCATTGCCACTTGCAAATTTGCACTTGCAAAACTTGCAAATTTTAACAGCTATGTCGGTGACTCTGGTTCTTTGGCGAATATCCACGTTTTGGATTTTTCGTCTTGAGGCACTGTGGTATCTTGGACGAGAAGATGTCACGCAATTTCCCGAACGCTGCCCATCCGAGTTGGATTCTTCGGGCGACCTCTTTGCTTAAGTTGGACTTACCTAACTGAACAACACTAAACTAAACTAAAGTGAAGCCCGTTTAATTTCCGTACATGAAACTGGATCATTCAGTATTGTGCACCGTACGGTGTAACAACGACCTGCTTTACACTCTTGAGTATAACGGGCGCTTTCACCCGATGTAGGTTAAAAGGTTGCATTAACGTGCCTGATACGACGCAGTCACGGAGAATGTATAAAGAAGAGGTGACATACTTACAGCCCCGATTATCTTCCATTACTTTTAATAGTAGTGATTTTTTTCTTCCATTCAGTCACCAAAATATATTATTTGAATTAGGGTTGTAAATAGCAAAAAAACGTGGTTTCAAATGAGAAGAAACGCACGGCCAAAGCGTAGAAGCCTACAAAATAAACAACTAAAGTTGTTTCAAACAATGATTTAAAAAACATTTTGGTGATAAGGTTTTGACGCACAAAAAAGAAAGAAAGAAAGAAAATAAATTTTATTCGACACCTTTACAAAAAACTTATATCTAGAGGATACAATCAGTGTCGAATGGGTCCGTCTCGGCATAAATGCTGAAAGTCAAGGACTAGAGGTGTTATAACTTTAACGTAAATATCTGTCTTTAGCATCGTAGCTCCTAAACGGCTAAACGATTGAGTTTTTTTTTTTGTTTTAGGTGACTTAATCGGGAGTGTTTTTAGCTATGATTCAAGAAATGCTATTCGGCCGTTTGATAATTTTCAACTCTTTTATCGCGAGTATGAAAAAAACAATTTATACTAGCGTAACAAGTCATGGAACAACGGTTGTTAATTATAATGTAAGGAAACTGCCCGCGAGGTAGCTAGTTAATCAACAATAACCCTGTATATATAGGTTGTAATGGAAACGCTCCCAAAAATTAAGACTGGTGATGGTGCTATTTATTCCTGATACGATATAATAAAAACACAATTAGTTGACGACGACTATTAGACGAGACTCCACTACTAACAAGTTGTGGTGTCTGTATGTATGTGTTTCAGAGAATTCCCAAAACAGGGATACCTAGTAGGTATATAGTGCTTTATAGTGTATATACGGTACGGGGAACACTCTAGAAGCCAAAAGAAGGTAATTGTACTCATCATTATGAACAACTTTTACTATGGGACCAGCCCTGGAATCGCGAAAAAAATATTAGCTGTTCTATAGAAAACGTCATTGACACTCGACAAAATGTATGGAACAGCTGATTCCATAGTAAGTTTTTCATAATGATGAGTACAATTACCTTCTTTTGGCTTCGAGAGTTTTCCCCATACACCCTGTATAGGTGTGTTTGCGATACGTTACAAACAACTGTGCACCGTGATTCTAAGTAACACACACACACCATCAGCCATTAAATGTCCACTGCTGAACAAGGCCTCCCTCTTAGAGAGGAGTGTTGCCATAATCCCCACGCTTGGCAGGCGGCTTGGAGATCGCAGTACGTTCACCGTGTACTAACAGGACGCTGCTGCCCATTCTCCGGTGGTTCTGGTCGCAGTTTTAGGACATACCCGGGATTCTAAGTAACATGAATGCGTAAGTCTGAAGTCAACATTACGTCGTAGTTCAACATTCAACAATAGATGGTGCCATAATTGAACTATCGTACGTGCTCCTACGATGTTTTTATTTAGCTAGTAATATGCTGAGATCATTGCACTAAAACAGCGTACTTGTAGATAGAAAGAAAAGAAAGAAAAAGAAAGAAAAAGTTTATTTGTGACCAAATTAGGTTTTTAAAAAAATAGCTTATTGACTAGTTATAATATAAGGTCACAAATCGGCCCCAACTCAGCATAATGCCGGCTGTTAACCAGCGCTGGTCTTCCGTTGGAGCCGTTTGGTGATGTCTCGGTACAAGCACACATACAGTACACACGACCAAATAAAAATATAAATAAAATAATAAATAAACCAATAGACCAAGATAGTAGCTAGTCGAACGTCAGGCAATTACTACATTGTCAGTATAAAGCGTGGTCAACGAATCCACATCTGCTACACAATAAGTGAGATATTTCATTGCTTTAACGTGGTACGTTTCACCTAAGGCGGGAAATTCAAATTTAAAACAGTATTTTGTCCTTGTAGATAGGCTGGCTAATTATTGTAAAATGACACAGTGTTTGCGCTAATAATTGGTTGTTCTTTACAATATCCAGTACACCTAATGCACCACATTACTTACATTTGCCAATAAATCGTTTGAAATAGCAAAAAATGTGCATTGGAGATAAATAGCTTTACATGATTTTGTAAAGAATAATAATCAATTTGCGCAAATATTATGATCGTTTACAAAAATTACCCGGCCTAGCTACAAGGACAAGAAAACTTTTTGAAATCCATCTTAATGGAAAATATAGCCATATCCTCTTTGTATCTGCTTCGTGGTACGCAGTAATGCTCCGTAAACAGTCTGGGTATAAACCTACTGAATAGCGTGGGTAAGGGGTTTATGATTAGCGTTTAACGGGCTCACATTTTATTGATGAAAGTTTGGGTGTTTTGTTGAAGTGTTTGTTTTGACTGAAACTAACCCTGTTGAAGCTTAAGTCAGTTGTGTGAGGATAGAAAATATACAATAATGTAGCAACACGACGTACCTATGAAAACGTCTAAATTGTAATCATCATCATCATTTCAGCCATAGGGTCCACTGCTGGACATAGGCCTACCCCATCGATCTCCAAAAGGGCCGGTTGGAAGCGGCCTGCATCCAGCGTTTTCCTGCAAACTACCCTGTAAATTGTAATATGACCAGTTTAAAAAAGGGTTATGATCAAAATGCTGAGAAGCAAAAAGTTCCACCTACTAAAATATCTATGTAAAAACGTGTCAAAGTGACAGGTCAATGGACAATGTCTAAAAATAATGTGATAGAGGACAAAGTCGGTCGTGTCATTTGTATTGATAAATTTACGTAGCATTCGATTTCATTTATTATTTTGATCAGATTTGAAACACACGTTTTTTTTTAAATGAAATTGTATACAAACAATCGACGGCCCGCCTGATGGTAAGTAGTCACCGTCGCCTATGGATACCTACAATACCCGGACCATTGGCGGTGCGTTGCCTACCTTTAAAGACTATTCACTCTTATGAAATATACACGTATGAAAAAGAAATTAGTGTAATGATATGTTAAATGATTGATTGATTGATTGAATGATAGTTTTATTCATAATAATAATAATTACATTTCAAAAACCAGCAGGACCCATGGAAGTGCCATGGGTCCTGCTGGTTATGTCAAGAGGGTGGCGTTGGGTCTGGGCAAGTCTGCGTTGCCTAAATCTGGATTTGCAGGTGATGCAGATCCGTGGCAAAAATCTGCAGTATTCGAATCAGCAGTACAAGTACCGCTCTTTATCAATCGTCAAATTTGATAAAATGCCATAGACTCAAGCACAGCGAGTACTGATCAAATGGAATTTTATCGAATTTGTCGATCATCATCATCATTTCAGCCATAGGACGCCCACTGCTGGACATAGGCCTCCCCCATCGATCTCCAAAAGGGCCGGTTGGAAGCGGCCTGCATCCAGCGTTTCCCTGCGGTCTCATTTAGGTCGTCTGTCCATCTTGTGGGTGGACATCCTACGCTGCGCTTACCAGTCCATTGTCTCCATTCCAGAGCTACCCCATCGGCCATCTGTTCTGCGTGATATGTGTCCTGCCCACTGCCATTTCAACTTGCTAATCCGGTGGGCTATGTCGGTGACTTTCGTTCGTCTATGGATCTCATTTCTGATTCGATCTCGTAAAGAAACCCTGAGCATAGCCCTCTCCATAGCTCGTTGTGCGACTTTGAGCTTGCTTTTGTCTCTTTGTTCTTATGCTTTGATTTGTCGATCACAACTGTCAAATTTGACGATCGATACTGAACGGTACTTACACTGCAGCTTAGTTACTCATTAACGCAGATATATGATTACTAACGGGATGTCACTTCTCAATTACCTTTCAAGCCATATGAAGAGGAGGTTCATATGCTTACAGATGATGTTGCATCTGTGGTTACGGCCCCAAACGCGCTAATGATAGAAAAGAAACTGGTTGAAGGAGCACGTGAACTCTGTAGCCCTAAACTTTGATAAAACTTCCTTTATGCACTTTAGATAGACGCTTAAGAGATGTGGTGCTGGGGAAGAATGCTCGGGATATCGTGGACTTAGTTTCGCACGAGCGTCTCGATACTCCATGGACTTAGCATCAAGCAGCGCTTGTTTTCCACAGTACAGTCTCGGATACTAGCCTTCTTCGGGCACATTTCAAGACGTTATTATCAGTCCATAGAACGCCTCATTGTTCAGGGAAAGGCACTAGACCACGCGAGAGGTCACCCATGCGATGGACCGACCATATCAAGTCTGCATTGGGTGGTCCCTTAAACGAGTGCAGCAGGATGACCTCCAGCAGAGAGAGATGGCGGGACATCGTGAAGCGCATCCTATCTGCCCCGTCCAATACTACGAAAAGACGACCACGACAAGAGCGAAACGACTAAGAAGAGGATGCACTTTAGCTTAGCTAACAAAAGCCAGGAGCCCAGCAATCATCATATGAGAAACTGCTGGGATTCAATGTTGACAGTGGCTTAAAATTGAATATTCACATAGATAAACTATGCAGGCGGAGCCAAGCCTGTTTTGCATCGAGCCGGATGGCTAAATCAGCACCGAGGTACGTCATGCGAACCTGCTACTACAGTCCATTCCTTACTTGTTTATGGAACATAGCTGTGAGGTGATGTGGCGGAGTACGAACAATCCCTTATTTTACAATAAACTAGATCCAGTAATCAGACTTCTTGTTCCGGGCTTTCAGTTCAGTGGACAACCTTTCGTTTTAGAAATTCTTTCCAGAATGTTATACATACGTTTATATCTTGAATTCTATTGTGTAACAGAGAAAAGCACCTACAGTTATCCTGTTTTAACGACCCGGCATCAAAATAAACCTGCCAAGTGCGAGTTGGGCTCTCGCACCTACGGTTCCGTACCACCACAAAATTCAATAACGAAATTACCCGTTATAACTTGATAATGAACATAAATTTGGCACGAACTCGCACTTGGCCTTTATTTATTATTTGTTGTTATACTTTAAAGTGTGTACTATAATTACGCCAAGTTTACCTCTTGTGTGTACTACCGTTTTTACATTAGAGCTAATATGAAAATAAGTAAAAAAATACGTTTGTTGTATGAGGACCCACCTTTCGTTTTAACTTTCAGTTTTTTTTTTATTATTATTAGTTAATCCGCCGTAATGTTATATACTTTGTGAAAATTTAACTGGCTATTATCTATTACGGTTCGAAAGGTACAGCCGTTAATATAGGTAGGACAGACGGACGGACGGACAGACAGACAGACATCGTAGGCTTCGTAATAGGGTACCGTTTTTACCCTTTGAGTACGGAACCCTAAAAATGAGCTATCCGTGCGATAGTGCTGGAGCCATGCAATGTATCAGCGAAGCCATACTTCACTGAACTCGAACCTAAGTTACGACGAAACTTACTCACTGTATTACCACGCCGCAATATTGGGAGCTCTATCCACAACCATATCACGGTAAATATCCCATTAATTGTCATATAACCATTGTGAACAACCGTGATAATTTAAAACAGTATTTTATGAGCGCTAATGTATTTCAGACGCACCATAAATCACCCCATGTATATGGATATAGGTTAATGATGATGAAACCCAAGGTTTTTGTTGACACAAAGATGTTTCAAATGTAATATACACCTTGTTTAATACGCGACTGCGCAAGAAGGAGGGTTATGTTCAGAGTGTATGTATGTATGTATGAGGTTTCTTGTATGTACCTATGTATGAGGTTTCTTGGCCTGCCCTACAGCCTAAGTGGCTCAATAGATTTCGATATGTGAGGTGTCATTTGAATCGTTTTTATAGTAGAAATGACATAGGGTACAAGAATTCAAGATAGCACCCGCAAAAAAGGGAAAAATAGTAAGTAAACTTAGCTAAATATGTCAATATTACCATCATTATGTAGAGCTCACTAGCAAAAAAAAAAATAACACCATCAAAAACAATTTTTGTAAGAAATTTGTTGTAGCCAGTTGCACCCTTGCACCCATATAAACGAAACGTCAGTCATTCGAAATCAGCTAGCAACTGTGATGCGGACAAAGAACTTTAAGACCTAACCCAAAAAGGTAAGGTCTAAGTTCGTTGGATGCGGAGTTCGATGTGTTGATCTAAATAAGAATGTGCAATCAAGGTTCTGTCATAATAATAATAATAATAAGCGAAGGTCTTATAGCGAAGAGCCTCGACCAACACCTTAAGAGGCTCTCGCTAGACAGTTGGGTCAAGGGTCAGATGCAGAAGGCGGTAATTCTTGACACGGCTCACATTGTCAGGAGGTTCCTCACTCTGCAGCCCTAAACACCGGTAGCTTGGGCCCTGCCCCGCTGCCGGCGGCACTCTAGGTTTAGGTTTTTTTTATAATATTTTGTTTTTATATTTTATTGTAAAAAAAACTTAAATTTAAGAACGAAAATAAATATATGTGCATAATAATAATAATAATAAGCGAAATTTGGAAGACGCGATTTCACAGTATCGGTTCACACCTGATTCTAGGCCGCGACTACCACGTTTGCCCACCCATAGGCGTAACTTGGCGTTAATGGGAGCCCTGAATGCTTTACTAGCTCCATATTTGCGGGCTAGTGAAGATTTAGTTGATACCCACTCGATCTTGTACTGCGGTGCCATCGCGGCGTGTCGCGTTGCATGTGTTAAGTTTCCGGATACTAACCATGCACCGCGAACCGCCGGGAGGGTACCCGCATGGCAAGTGCGGATCGAGCGGCGTATCAGCACGTTCAGGACTCTTATTGCAAAGCTAATCTGCTTCAGGCGGGGGAATAATCGCCCCCGAGTAATGTGTTTCGTGACTCAGGCATTCGCTGGGACCGATATCAGGCCCCAGCACTATCTAGCTAATGTCACGGAACGCATCGACTATCTGAAGCAGAAAGTCTATGCATGGGCAAACCGTATTCGCCGCTACAGAGAGCGTGTGGATAGATACTGGCAGAATCGCCTCTTCCAAAGTGACCAGAGGAAGGTGTACCGAGGCTGGGAAGAAACTGAGCAACGTGTGAGTGACGGGCAGCTGCCGGATGCAAGTGCCATGATTAATTTCTGGCGCGGTATCTGGTCGGTGCCCGTCGAACACACGGAGGGTGATTGGATGCGTGTTGTCGAGCGGGAATGCGAGTCCATCGAACCCATGGGGTCTATTTTAATAGACTCCGTAGACGTTAGTTGTGCGATCCGTACGGCACAGAACTGGAAAAGTCCTGGGCCGGACGGGTTGCACAACTTCTGGATAAAATGGATTCGATGCTCGCATGATCGCTTGGCGACACAATTCCAAGAAGCCCTTGAGCTCGGTTCCCTTCCCAGCTTTATGACCACCGGTGTCACCTTCCTGCTCCACAAGTCCGGTAGTACCACGGAAGCCAAAAATTACAGACCCATCACGTGCTTGCCTACCATCTACAAGCTCCTTACATCCATTTTGAGAAATAAAATTAACGCACACATCGTTGCGAACAACGTTTTGGCTCATGCTCAAAATGGATGTAGGGTTGGGTCCCGTGGTACTAAGGAGCTCCTCCTCATCGACACGGCCATTAGCCAGCAAGTCCGGCGAAATAGAGGAGCCCTCTCCGCTGCCTGGATTGACTATAAGAAGGCCTATGATTCAGTGCCTCATTCATGGCTAGAGAGGGTTTTAGAGTTGTATAAAATTGATACAACTTTAAAATCATTCTTAGGCGCATGTATGGGGCAATGGACCACAGTCCTTCGTCAACCAGGTGGTGGGGATGGTGCCTCTGGCCCGCAGGACTTGTTAAGGATTGAGCGAGGCATATTCCAGGGTGACAGTTTTAGTCCATTGTGGTTTTGTCTGGCTCTGAACCCTCTCAGCACTTTGCTGAGGGATTCAGGACTAGGCTATCGGCTTCGAAGAGATGGTCAAGTCATCTCCCATTTGCTGTACATGGACGATCTCAAGCTGTTTACACCAAATCGCCAGGACTTGATGGAGCTGCTAAAAATCACAGAGGTTTTTAGCAGCGCCATCAGGATGGAGTTCGGTGTAGACAAGTGTGCGGTCATGCATGTACAGCGAGGGAAAGTTGTAAATTCTCCAAATTTACAGCTTTCTGAGGCGATGACTCTCAGATCTCTCTCCGAGGTCGAAACCTACAAATACCTCGGTATGTCAGAGTCGTTGGGTATATCGGTAGAGGACATCAAAAAATCGGTGAAGGAGCGCTTCTTTTGTCGCCTAACAAAAGTACTTAACAGTCTTTTGTCTGGCGGCAACAAGGTGCGTGCCTTCAACGGTTGGGTGATGCCTTTGCTGATATACTCCTTTGGCATATTGAGGTGGACTCAAACTGAGCTGGACGCCCTGGACAGGAGGGTCCGTCAACTGCTCACATTACATCGCATGCTACACCCACGCTCGTCTGTTATGAGACTGTACATTCCGCGGAAGTGGGGGGGGTCGAGGCTTTTTAAATGCCAAGAACCTACACAACCGCGAAGTGTGCAGTCTTAGGGATTTTTTCCGTAACAGCGAGAGTGGGATGCATCGTGATGTTGTGGCTGTTGACAGGGGCCTCACACCGCTCTCCTTGGCAAACGAGAATTGGCGCAAACCATCGGTGCTGAGCATCGAGGATCGCAGGGACGTATGGAAGGGCAAGGAGCTGCACGGGCGGTTCTATCGGGCCCTAACAGGGCCCGATGTGGACCTGCTAGCGTCGGTGAACTGGTTACGTTTCGGTGACCTCTTTGGGGAAACCGAGGGTTTTGCCTGTGCGATTGCGGACGAAGTTATCAAGACGAACAACTACCGGAAATATATCATGAAGGACGGTACGGTCGACATCTGTCGGGCATGCCACCGTCCTGGAGAGTCTCTCCGACATATCATTTCCGGTTGTTCGCATCTTGCTAACGGCGAGTACTTGCACAGACACAACCAGGTGGCCAGGATCATCCACCAGCAACTTGCCCTTCGATACGGCCTTGTCGAGTCTGAGGTGCCGTACTATAAGTACGCACCAGCGCCAGTTCTCGAGAATGGTCGTGCTTTGCTCTACTGGGATCGTTCTATCATCACGGACAGGACTATTGTCGCCAATAAGCCTGATATCGTGTTGGTTGACCGCTCCCAGCGCCGGGCAGTGCTCGTCGACATCACCATCCCACATGACGAGAACCTCGTGAAGGCCGAGAAGGACAAACTCAGCAAGTACCTTGACTTGGCTCACGAGGTTACCGCCATGTGGGATGTTGACTCGACGATCATTGTCCCGATAGTCGTTACGGTGAACGGTCTTATAGCGAAGAGCCTCGACCAACACCTTAAGAGGCTCTCGCTAGACAGTTGGGTCAAGGGTCAGATGCAGAAAGCGGTAATTCTTGACACGGCTCGCATTGTCAGGAGGTTCCTCACTCTGCAGCCCTAACCACCGGTAGCTTGGGCCCTGCCCCGCTGCCGGCGGCACTCTAGGTTTAGGTTTTTTTTATAATATTTTGTTTTTATATATTATTGTAAAAAAAACTTAAATTTAAGAACGAAAATAAATATATGTGCATAATAATAATAATAAAGCCATTTATTCCATATTTCTTCTGTACATTTGAAATTTTGTTAGTCGTTTGTTAGTAAGTTTGCTTAAATTATGTTAGTGGTATTAGTATCTGTGATTGAAATATGGACCCCTGTAAGGGTAAAGGCCTCCTCCATCTTCTTCCATAACTCTCTGTCTCTACTAAAATTTATCCAATCGTTTCCTACTTCTTGAATCAAATCATCAGCCCACCGTCTCATTGGTCTTCCAACATTTCTTTTCCCTGATGGGCCTTTCCATCGTGTGGTTTCAATGGTCCATCTCTTGTCTGTATATCGTGAGATGTGTCCGGACCACTTCCATTTAAGTGTGAGTGCATGGATAAGAGCGTCTGTAACTTTAGTTTTTTGCCTGATGGTCACATTCTTCACTTTTTGAATTTTCCTAATTTTCAACATGCTTCTTTCCATTGCTGTTTGGGTGCACTTAATTTGCTGTCTTACTTTGTTTGTGTATATCCAGGTTTGGCAACCGTATAGTAAGCATGGTAAGAGACATGTATCAAATACAACTTTTTTTAGATACATGCTGTAGTTTCCTTTTAGGACTTCTTTCAGTGACCAAAATTTCTTCCAAGTTATATTGATTCTTCTTGTTACTTCCTCTTCGTTGTTGAGCTTGTTAAATGATAATTGTTTTCCCAAATATATATAATCGTTGACATATTCTATGTTGTTGCCTTTTATTTCTATGGATCTTTTATGGCTGTTAGTCATTAACTTTGTTTTGGTTACATTCATTTCTAAGCCGATTTCAGAACTTTCATCATCAAGTGATCTCATCATTTTCTCTAGGTCTTTCGAGGTTTCAGCAATTATGACTATGTCGTCAGCGAACCTTAGATGGTTTAGATAGCGCCCGTTTACTAGCACTCCGTTGCTTGACCAATCTAGCTTCTGAAACACGTGTTCGAGTACAGCAATAAAGACCTTTGGTGACAGAGGGTCCCCCTGTCTAACTCCTCTTTCTATGTTTATCTCTTCTCCTCTTTTTTCTAATTTGACTTTACTCGTACTGTTTGCATATATATGTTTTAGGATGTTAATATATTTTTTGTTAACGTTTGAGCACTGTAGTGCATTCCATATTGAGCAATGGCTAATGCTGTCGAAAGCCTTGCTGTAATCAATGAAGGCCAGATACAGGGGTCTGTTAAACTCTCGGTATTTTTCTATAATTTGTTCTAGTGTCTGTATATGGTCCACTGTACTAAACCCCGATCTGAAGCCTGCTTGCTCTTTTGGTTGCAGACGATCAATATCATGTGCTAATCTTTCCAGGAGTATGGATGAGAATAATTTGTAAGTGCTGGCTAGTAGGCTTATGGGTCTATAATTCCCTATGTCTATAGGGTTGCCTTTCTTGTAGAGCAGAATTATGTCTGATGTGCACCATTGTTTAGGTACTGTTTCTGTGTCCAGCACCATGTTAAATAAATTTGACAGGTGTTGAGTTAAAACAGGTGCGCCTATTTTGAGAACTTCGTTGCATAGCCCGTCTGAGCCAGGGCTCTTCTCAGCTTTCAGTCTGTCATAATGGCTGGCGACAACTTTTTCTTCTCATTTCTGTGAACACCGCTATGATTTATTCAGTAGTTTACAAGCTAAAACGGTATGAAAGAGCTCTGTATCTACTAAGTTTAAGTAGTCCCATATAAATTTTATCGACATTGATTCAGTGCTTTTTGAAAATTTTACAAAAACATGACAATAAGCAACGAATTCAATGTACATTGTACAGTGCCACCAACTTAGCTGTTAAAGTGGGCAAAATTGGAACTACAATTATTTCTTGGTGAATTTCATACTTTGTTCTCCACTAGCGACGCTGTCAACTGAACAGCAAACATAGAGGAACTGTTCCTAGAACAGAACTTCAAAAAAGCAAAGAAGTGTCTCCATGGCGACCGGGCCCTGTTGTTTTTCGTTAAATTTTTCATGACCATGGATAAAAAGTACCTAATGCAGTCGTAATATTAAACAATTTTATATAGTGTTCAATAGCGTCAAACTACTTTTTAGTTTCAGTTTGTAAATGTAGGTATAGTCATGAAGTCGGTTCCTTTTTTTCTAAAAATTATCTTTATTAATAATTTAATTTACTTGTTCACGATGCGATGGTAAAGGAATATTCTGTTAGTATAATTCTTCTTGTCAAAGTGTTCAGCTGTCGTTACCAGAGTTCACCTTGTTCGACTTAAGAACAATACAATACTAAATAAGGTCATCTTGTATTTCTTTCATTCCTTCTTCTCTCCTTCGTAGTTTGCACAGAAAGTATTAAGAAGCCCCATTTGCCAGCGTCCCCCGAGTAAGTTATGCCTACAATATGATAGGCCATAACAATATCTTAGCGGGCATGTCTACACGGACAATTTGTACGGAGGCATCACAATACCCTTGGTGATGCTTATGTCTTGTTTTTCTAGTTACGTGTTGACGCAAAATAGAAGCTGTTTTTATCTCTAGCTACTCTTCTGTCACTATACGGGAATATACCTAAAAAAAAAAGAAAAAAAGATAGATAAAAATCTATAGATAAAACCTAGACCTATAGATTAAAAGATAAACTATGAAAAAACGACAATAGAAAATATAAAAAACTAATATTGTTAATTAGTGATTAAATTGATTGACTGTTTTTTGTTTGCTATTCAAGTGCCAGTCAGCGAATCAAGGGTTCCGTACCACCACAAAATACAAAAAGTAGTGCAAAAAAACAACATTACGCCCAGGCGGTCACCCATCCAAGTATCGGCCGCGCCCAACGTTGCTTAATAATCGAAAAACTTTTCCGACTTGGTGTTATATCCATGTGCGACGTTGACTGCTTACCATCAGATTGCAGGTGCTTACCGTCTGCTGTTTGCTACCTATAGCATATCAAATAAGTTTGAAAAAGGAGGAAGGTTCTCGATTAGGCCCGTTTTTTATTTGTTGTATGTACGTCGATTACACACATACATTTGTAGTTGTTCCAGCCCAACTTCAAAATCCATTTATAAATATTATTTTGTTCCTTGAAGTGGCACAATGTTTGTGTTTTGTGGTTTATTGAAGTAGGTTTAAATTTTTTGTGCAATGTTTACCGTGTTATTTATAACAAACATTATGCAAAATTTTATTTATATTACACGGGAATTACTCACGTAAGATTAAGCCGGTTACTCCGACTATAGTTTCAACCGCATTAGGTAACCAGCTTAATATTACGTGACTAATTCCCGTGTAATATAAATAAAATGTGTGAAACCCACGTCAGTTTCAATAATAAAATTATGCAACATGTTTACGGCGAGCGATGTAGTTTCATACATAAGCTCAAAGCCCTGCATTGAATAGCTCCGAAACATTATATCGGGCAACAAACACGTCACACGTTTGATCGCGCTTACATCAACTTTCCGACAAACAAACTTAATTCCCGTCCGTAAGAACACGACGTGCAAAACACACACCAACTTTCTCTAGGTACAAAGATGACATAAATATTTAAGCTATGGACACAAACTATAAAACGTGCAGAAACATAACATTGAAGATACTGACAACCAGAAGTACTATGTGGGATCCACTGGACTCCCTACATAGACTTGTCGACGACTAAAAGTTACCGAAAGTCAGTCATGTGATCCCTCAGTCTATTTTGTAGATTACAACGGCAAGTAGTAGCGGAGAGGAAAATTATGCGTGAAATAGGGTGTTTGACTGAATTTAAAATATAATTCAAGTAGGTGTAATCTTAAAAAATACGGATTTTCAGTTAAATACAAAATAAAAGTATGATTTTCCTTGATTACATTAAAAATACGTGACTTGACTGTGAACGCTCTATGTAGGTCTAATGTCCTTATGACGTCACAAAAAAGTAAATAGAGGCAACAATAATCGTTGCCTCGTTATACCTTGTTGTAATAAACGAGTTCCTTTCGCCATACAATTATTGTATGGCGAGAAGAACTCGTTTGCTTATGTGTGACGTCACTAATTTCACGTGGCCCCATAAATGCCAAAGGGAGCGTTTACGTGGGAGTTTAATAATTTTAATGTTAATCTGCCATTTAAACCACAAATACTGAAAATTATGAGGATTACATCACAAGATTGCTTTATTTTTTTAGATGGTTTCGGAAAATCAGTAAAATAGGGTTATCATGGTTCCAGTCCAATGGGAAGGCGGAAATTGGAGAGTCAGGAAAACATAAAGATTGAGGAGCTTATCGGCGACCCAAACATCATAGGAGAGATCAAAGCCCAGAAACTCATCTGGATAGGCCACCTGATGAAACTGAGGGAGGTTTGCTATGTCATGAAAATGACCTTAGAGTTCTCAATATTTGCTTGGGCTAGATATGGCTGCAAGGATGCCTTAGAACCGGATCTTCACAAGCTTTAAGTTGCCAACTGGCGAGAGATAGTGCGAGATTGAGATCGATGAAATTCTTTTGTGTCAGAAGTAAATATTAACTTCGAGTCTCTTCTCTGCACCAGCAAGTAAGCAAGTACAACGGCGACTGCTCTGCAGAGGTTTTTAATCTTACCTGTCTCTCGGTTCTTTCACAGAACAGCCTGTCACCGAGGGAAGACGCATCCACATTTTGTGAATACGCGGCATCTCATACGGTTCATTTCTGCCGCGTACCTGCGTGATCTGAAATGCTCACCGGAGGTTGGATACTCGCGTTATAACTTGGGGCACTTATAATTAACATAATCCTTATCTTGAAGTGTAACCAACGCACCGCCAGCGCTTTTAGTGATAGGTGGTGACCACTGCCTGCTTTGTTTGTCACTCTATTTTATATAAAAAACCGGACAAGTACGAGTAGGACTCGTGCCGTAGGACCGTTGGACGGAACCCTCAGAGCGCGAGTCCAAAAAATAAAACCAACTGAAGTTGAAATATTTAAAGACAAACTTAACTTTGTAGTTGGCAATAAGGTTCTTCGATACATAACAACTACAAAATGTAAGTTTGTAGGTGTAAAACAATATTTTATGTGATATAACTTCAAATTAACAACATTCAGATTTATTCCTTTATAATATTATGATATGCAGTAAGACCTTGCCTCTTGCCAAAATTAATGATTCTATGTCAACGGGAAGTACCCTATAGGTTTTGATTCCCCTGTGAAATCGCAAAATATGCGACATAAACGTTCATATCTTTTGATTGCGTTAACTTACATTTTTTTTTTACAGCCTAAAGAAACCGTAGACCCATGTATTTAGTATAAATTTCAACTTGATAATTATAATAATATTAAGCTCTTCACGCCCTGCAGCCAGGTGGAGTGATGACCTGCGAAAGGCAGCTGGTGGCAAGTGGATGCGAAAATCAGAAGATCGTGCCTTGTGGCGTTCTTTAGGAGAGGCCTACGTCCAGCAGTGGACTGATGATGATGATGAGGATGAATAAAATTAAGCATAATTTAAACTTAAAACATACCTAGTTTCTATAGAGATTACATAAAACGTGTCACTGCCAGAATCAAGCAGCAATTCAATCAAAATCCGATATAATATTAACTACGTTGTTAGCTGAATCTGACAGCTTGTATCGTATTTACCGCGGTATTTGCTGTGGCTTGTACGCCTATTGATTTTGGCAAGTCATTGATACTAAATTGTGACGGTTTGCGTTAGTGACGATCGATAGCTATCGCCTGCCAAGAATACATAGTTCTGTATGTACCTACTTGTATTGTGTTCTTGGATTGATACCAATACTTTTTCAAAATAATGTATTTGATCGAATAAATGTTGAAATGTAATTTTTTTATGATGCTGGTCTGATAATGGGCATGCTTTTGAGATGGAGTGCACAACTTTAGGGAGCCCTCTGTCTCTTGCTTGTAGAAAATTTTAATAGTTACGATCAAAGGGATGCTTCCCTGTAGGTTTTACTGCCGAGCTTTAACATAGAGCGTTTTGAAAAGGGGTTATTCACAAACATCTCTCCACGCAAAGCATCGACAATACTGCTAGTTTTACAGGTGTCTATAAGCAGTTATTACCACTTTCCATTAAACGGATCGCCTGTTTGTATGCTAGTCTATAAATAAATATGTCACTTGACATCGAATTTGGCAGTAATTAATTGAGTATGACGAACGTATGAGACCGTATATAAAATTTTATGCTCTCTGTTCTCTAAATTTATAACATTACAATTGAGCCCTGTTTTAGATCTAGAATCTACTTTGGTCCAGTATGGTTAGGTTGTTAGCATTAACTACATGCTTAGTAAATTGAAATTAATTCATACACGTATTGCTAGGCTTATTAAAATTCAAAAGTAAACTTAACCTCAGACTAACCCTCTAGAGAAATTAGTGCCATTTATTCCAAAGGTTACCCATAAATTGGCTACGTGTATAAAATTCTGAAACTAAACAAAACGAAACGTAAGCAGACAGCAATATTTAATACTACTACGTATATAATTTTGAATGAATCTATTTGAAACTATTAGGAATCTGCACAATATAATAATTATAAAAAAAAAATGTTCCACTGCTTAGGAAAAGCTTTCCCCATCTCTGTCTACCGTCAAGTTCTGTCAATTGGAGATGAACATGTGAATATCACATCATCACATCATGTTCACATCGTTCAAGGGGGTCGTCGGCCGTCGCCGGCCTTCGGCTTCCATTGAGGGACGATCTTCGCCCATCTTTCTGATCATTTCAGTTGCATGCGCAAGACGTGAGCTGCCCAGTCCCATTTCAGTTTGCTAGTCTAGGTCTCTACTTCGGCAATCTTGGTTTTTGGGCGGATTGTCGCGATGGGGATTTGGTAAGATGAGTAAGTTACATTTAACAAAAAAGTAATTTATGAAACCTTACCTTTATTTCAAAAGACCTATTTAACGATACTTAACATCAGAAAGTGCAGCGAACATTAATTCATCATTCACATTTCACATGTACCAGAGCTACCCCTAAAATACAATATTTTATTGCTAAATGCTTTTTAAATTGAGATGTACACAAAAAATGCCATTGTGCAAAGTTTAATGCACTTATATTAATAACTATAAAAGTTAGATAATTAAAAAAATCATGAGGCATCTCAATTACTACTGTAATGTTAACTGAGGCTATCTGTGTCACACTATACTCGGTCCGACTGTGCCAATTCAACCGCCTACCGAAACTTTGTTTAATCTGGCACCGCATTCATACGAGACCGTAACGTGTTAAATTTTATTGCGTAAGGGTTGGTCGCACATTACCCGTTTAGAGTAGATTAATAGATAAAATAATGCGAAACAAAATTTGGTCTAAATAATAATAATAAAAACAAGATACGAAACCAACCATATCAAACCAATCCAATGTACCAAATGATTGGTACATTATTGATGTTTACATGAATAAAGCTGAAATTCATCAAAAGACAACAACAATTCTTTGTCTTATCAACCGTGCGTAAATAACACATCAAATCCAAACTGCGTATGATGTCTGTCAGTTTAAACCAGTGGAGCTTAGAAGGGCGTGTTGGCAAGTCGAACTCTCAACACATTGTTTCAGACAGTGATCCAAACATTAGAAGCTCACCCCGCCTCCCTTTGTTCTCATGATTGCGACTGTTAAGAACCTCATCGTGACCTCATTGTCTCTATACTAAACGCTGAATACACTTTTAGGCTTTTGGTTTTAATGATAGGCTTATTTGGATGACATCAATGTATTTGTAAATTATTTGCATCATATTGTAAATAAGATTTGATAATATCATCAAAGCCTTTGAAAAGCAAAAGAATTTGAGGCTGGTTTCATTAAGTTTACGAGAAAAAATTTAAGTAAGAATGTGTGACGGTTCATTTGACGCTAAATTTGTTTGTGCGCAAACGTCTGTATACAGAAATTATACAGTATATTCTTTTATTCATTACCCGCTAAGCCATTCTTACAACCTATCGGGAACGATAAACTTATTTACGATCCCATTTTCTTTCCGTGAAGTACATTTTTAAAATCTTCATAAAAAGTGTTCGTCTTGAGAGCAACAAACAGTTTTTATAATCACAGTTACACAAAATCATAAACTTTATAACTGAGAAACGACGAATCAGAAAAGAACAATTTTATGGTGATACTTTTAGAGTTTTTTTGTCGTAAAGGTAAGAACTTGAAAAAGCAACTAACACAGTTTTCATTTACTCTGTAAATAAATAAAAACTGCTATTATTTCTGAGATTCAATAACTTCCAAAATATACCTTTGTAAAAAAAAATAACTTGAAACATAGACAAACTGACAACGCATCTAAAAGAAAATATTCTATGAGAAATCTTTGAAACCTGTTCATAACAAACATTACTAATTTGAATCGGCTTTAAATATATGGGATTCCAAACCGTTGCTTCTTTCACTTCCATTAGTTTCAGCGAGAAATAAAATTTAAACTTCTTTACAACATTCATCAAGACGTCATGAGCAAAGCTTTTGAATAATAAAAAAGCTTCGCTCTCGCCTCTCAGAACTTTCCGTCGCGGAGACATGCTCTCTCGGTTTTTCATAACTTTATTATAAGAGATGAAAAGTAATTTCTTACATTTATTATTATTGCCGAAACCTCGTTTTAACGTACTTTGTGGTAAACATCAATATTGTGGAATTCGTATATTGTTTTCGTTTACCTTTGCAAGCTTGGTATTTGTTTCAACGATTGTTAGTTAGCATCATTTTTAAATTGACGTTTGATTTTTTGCCACTTATTCTAGTGCATAGTTATTAGTAGAGAGCCATCGTCGAACACTACAATGACAATATCAGTACCATCATGCATGACGTTATAGACAATAGACAATTTTTTATTTATGGAAGAAAATAAAACATTTTTAAGAATTAAAAGAAATAAATACACACATTACAAATTGTTTTCCTCCACAAACCGGTTCCAACTCAGCATAATGCTGGTTGCGAACAACAAGCACTGGTCTTCCGAGGTCTTTGGTTATCAGATTTTGTTGTACTTATCTCAGCCTGTAAAAAGAAAAATTGTTTGTTCTTATGCATAATAATAATCTGCTGATGACTAATATATGTAATGAGTATTATTTTTTATTTAGTATTCAAACAAAAGAAGCACAAAAACACTAACACCAGAGTGTTAGTGGAGCCTTACGTATAAAAAATCTCACATAACGAGGCGCAACTTCGGTCGTACAAGACATTATCGGAAACTTAAGTGATTAACCGTTCGTGAGTCTCGGATCCGTTACACAAAGCCGGAACTTTTCAAAGGATCCGCATATTTTAATGCTAATGTGATTTCGTACTAAGTCTGTCGCAACATTGAAGCGTCACGACAAGCACTATAAAAAGTTTTAGGAAAGGTAATAACATAAATAATTTAAGTATATGCAATCGTGGCTCGCTTGAATGATCTGAATGTGATCAGGAATATTAAGCGACAGACGTTCCGGTCGGTATATTACTAGCTAGCGATACTAGGTATGTTAAGTATATTTTTTTACAAGCTAAACGGTCAACTATAGTTTACCTGATGTTGTGTGGTGCTGTTGAAGGTGGTAAACATGACTATTATATTTCGGATGGTACGTTAGTTCCAGTTAATCTTTCTTGTACAATTTTTTTTTACCATTCAGTTGGAAGTAAAACTATGTCAAAGCTGATTTAAGTTTTGGCTCTATAATTTTTACAAATGTATTTATTTTCTATTTAATGTTTGCGAAATATGATGCAATTCATTAATTATCGCCTTACCTTACCCTTTATCCCTGACCTAGTCTTAATACACTACTGGACATCATAGTATTCTCTCTCGATTTTAATAAAATTATCAATAATAATTATTCACTTTTTCGGCTTCTAGCATTACATTTAATTTTTCGCATTACATTTTTGACAAACACTCAACTGCCTTATTTACCTGAAACTCAAAAGAAACTTTAAATCATTCCACGTTCTCAACACTATGCCGCTTCTATTTTGCTCCACTTATTGCAACTTTACGGTCACAATTATGTAACAGAGAGGTGAATTAGCACGGATTTATGCCGTTAGTTGTGAAAGCTTGGCGTGGTTTAAGCTTGCATTATGTGTTACCATACATTAATCTTTATGAAGTGACATAATAAACATTAGAGATTTGGAATTAGCTTTAATACAAAAACTTGCGTTATAGTTTAAGACCTATTGTGAATATCATCATCATCATCAGCCAGAGGACGTCCACTGCTGAACATAGGCCTCCCCCTTTAACACTGAACGACAGCCCGCCTTTTGCATCCACTGGATGTCGGCAACTCACACAATGTTGTCGATCCATCTAGTTGGAGGCCTACCTACGCTGCGTCTTCCGGTTCGTGGTCTCCACTCAAGAACTTTTCTTCCACATCGATTATCGGTTCTTCGAGCGATGAGGCCTGTCCATTGCCACTTCAACTTGAAAATTATAACAGCTATGTCGGTGACTGGTTCTTTGGCAAATATTCACGTTTCGGATTTTATCGCGCAAAGAAACTCCGAGCATAGCTCTCTCCATTGCCCGCTGTGTGACTGAGAATAAAAACTGATTATATAATAAATAACACTATATTTTAAAAATACTGATTATATGTTATAGACAATTTAAAAAATTGTTTAGTGTGGAACAATGCTTCGAAATTTAATATAAATTAAATACGTTCATAAATATTAAAGAAAATAGAAAACTTATTAAAACAAGCCTTAAATTAAAACAAAGAGCGAAACTCAAACCAGTGTTGAGGTCTAGCAAGGTAAGAAAAACGTCGGGGAAGAGGAATTTGAGACTATAACCAACAAACTATAGATTTTAATTCTAGTCACTAAGCTGTTTAAATGTCGATAAAAATGTTTGATAAGACATTTACAAAAGGTAAAACTAATTTAAATGTAAAAAATCTCAAATGACAATAATTATACTATCGTTTATTAGCTAAATGGTTTCAAGTTCTTCTTCCCCCATCTTATCTCTTGCCCCACCTGATCTAAATACAATTTTATTTTTAATAGCATCATAATAACGCGGAATTACAGAAAGTTTTTTTTTCCAAGTTTTTCCTGATACTCGTAATATTTCACCTTAATACTTTAAACCGAAATATCCCGTTCGGATATAAACCAAAGATTTAATGGTTCGAATCGTTCCTGTGCGTTTAAGCAATCGGACTGGAAGAGAGATAAATTAGTACACCCTCTAAAACAGTACACTTTGATACAGTATATTAACATTTCCAGTCTACTGCCTTAATATAAATGGTGGGATTATAATTATGTCTTGATACGCAGCAAAACTGAATCACGCATACTGATCTACGAAACAATGCATCTCTACTTTTACACCAGCTACTTTTGAAATTTTTTCGCACTTTGTTGCATTGATGAATTTTTCGCACACGTTGGACAATGTAAACATTGTCCAACGTGTGCGAAAACCTCTCCAACTACAAAAAATAATAATTCATCGTTTTTCCTACACTTGTCCATTACACTTAAGAACAAATTTTGTTTAATAATACACTGTTTGCAACAGTGAGATCGTCATTATTTTCTATACATTGTTCTGCCAAGCAGTAACGTGCGATCTTTAGTACTGTTATTACTCTCAAACTTCGCTCCCTAGGGGACAAATCGGGAACATTCCAGAGATCAAAGTGTTTCTGCATAATACTTTTGAACAATGACGTTTACCTTTGTTCCAATTCAAGGTTTGTTAACGTCAAAGACTTGTAAAATGTATGTGGGATGGAAGGTAATGAACAAGTAGAAATGTGGAAAATGTAAGGGAAAAATTGGGAATCGAAAGTTAACGAAGGTATTTCGGAATCACATTGATTGATTCTGTGATAATTCTGGGGTAATTTTTTTTCTGCAAACCATTCCTTACTTTCTCCTTCTTGGTTCTAGTATCACTGGTAATATTTTATTGTGAGATCTTGTAGTCGATGGTGACAAATCTGCATCTAAGTATCTCTGACGGATCCCAGCAGGTATCGAAAGTCAGAGAATATCGTGCCAAGTTTTTTTTTCACTTAGTTGGTCCAATCATATTTATTTATAGCTAGGGGACAGACGTTGTCCTGTACAAATTCCAATAAATTTGTTTGAGTCATGGTACTGGGTTAATATGAAAATCCTATAGAAAAAAGCAACTTTTCTACTTTTTCTTTCCGTAAAATCGTCATTCGGACTATTACGAACATTAAAAAAAAAACAGCCAAATTAGTCCAACTTTTCTCAAGTGATACGTTTACCAACGAACAGAATTAAATTTTTTTTTTTTTTTTTCAACAGACAAGATAGATAACAGAAATAAAATATGTAATGAGATATGAAAATCTAAAAAAGTTACAACAAAATAATTACGTATTTTGATTGTCATGACATGATGCACAATTTTACAGATTTAGTGGTATGGTTGCAATTTCTTGGACGAAACCAAAGACTCTCATGACAATTGGCAAACATGGCAACCTGCAAAATCACAGACAAAACTTCAGGGCAAAGTTAATCATATCACATCAATAAAATCTGTTCAGCTGTTTGAAGAGTATCTGCTCTTTCATATGGGGTTTAAAAAAACTATTTATACTGTATTCCTGGGCTAGCGCTTTTATTAACTAAACAAAATACAAGCTAAAACTAAAACTACAAATACAGTTAGACTGCCCATAGACCGTTGAAGGTCTAAAGACAATCCAAATGCTCAAGCCCACTACCAGTTGGCAGCGTACCCAGCATGCTGGCGGCATTACCACGTTGAATGGCAATGCTTATGCGTTGAGCCAGAAACACGCCAGCATTTTGGTCACGCGTCGCATTAACCAGGCGCTCTGAAAGATTTTTGAAAATGAGGTGAGCTCATTTATACTTGTCTTGTTATCTCAGAATAAAAACAACAATCTTATAGGATAGCGGATGGGCTGTGGGGTGCTGCTAAAACCCACATAAATAACACGTTGGTTCAACACAGCTCCCAAAGTAACACGTTCGCTAATCACGAGCGGAACTTCCCAGGGCGGCTTGTCACGTTGTTATATACTGTCGCACGGACAACATTACATTTTATGTCCGTGAGTTTCCTGGTATTTTTGCACATGCAGTAGAGACACAGCAGATATTTACGTAAAGAGAATATTATAGCAGGAAGAGCTTGGAGCTTAGCACACGTATAACATGCTTGCAAAGCCCGTAACTACAACAATGTTGTGTTATTACACTGTATGTACAATATAACCTTCCGCTACAACCTCCTTAATTTTGTAGACTGTGCACAAGACCTATTATGAGCTGACCTCGTCATCTAATCTTTGCCATGATCCAAGAAAACAAGGTCAGCGCTCTAGGAGTTGACACTCAATTACGTCACTGTCCAGTTGCCACTTCATTGCAACAAACACAGATATTGGGAAACAAATTAGCTAATAATCTATTAAATAAAATACTTAAAGCATTTCAATTGTCATTTGTTTTGTTCGCTCAAGCAAAGCAATTCAAGTTAAGCACGAATTTATATTATTTATATCAAAACCACATTGATTTATTGGATTCCCACAGGCAATATACGGAGATTGGGGAGTTACAATTTCACGCTATTGGTAATACAGAAAATCAGCTGTATCGTCATCTCACTCGAACTTGTTGTAAATTACTTATTCTGCTCTTGCTTATGCACGTGTACGTGTAACCATGACATTGATGACCTCAGTGGGTGTCACCCACGTGACACTTTTTCTCGGAGCGCTATACCTGGTGGAGTATATTATTATACCATGATCTTCGCTATAGTGGCTATAGTACATCGAGGTGGTCATTTCATCCTTACGTCGTGAATTTTCTTAAAGTCTACATGCAACGTTTCCAAAACAAGAAGTAAAATGTACTCCCCTCTTTGTACAACCTATCTTCTATACATTTAGTAGCGATGATTGCTCAGCGGTTGACGCGTTAGAATTCGTTAGGGTGTGGGTTCAAATCCCAACGATGAACTTGTAAAGTATACGGGTCGACTAGAGAACCTTCGCCGGTTTTTTTTAAATTTCAATATTCACATTTTTAAGTCTATTTACTTAACTGTTTCGGAGTTTAGCCGTGATTATCATATAAAAGCTAAGATCTGTGTAATACTCCTGCCTCGTGTAGATGGCGCCTCAGGCGTTAGACTAAATTGCTTCTCAGCGCACCTACAAAGCGCTTGACACATTTCACAGCTAATCAAGAGCGGAACTTTCTCTGAGCAGTTTGTCACGCCACTGTATCTAGTGTCACGCGTGGTATGGCCATAATTTTAAAAGCTTTTTATTTAACTTGCCTTTTTGTAAGGTCAAATCTTGTTAGTGCATTTTAGACCAGGATTTTAAATTCTACTAAACAATTTGTTTTTAAATTATTAATTAATTGCATCAAAAATTTAACTTAAAGTATAAAAAAGTGTAGAAAGTGACAGTCTGTTTGACTAAACCAATCATACTAATATTATAAACGCGAAAGTTTGTATGTATGTATGTATGGATGTTTGTTCCTCTTTCACGCTGCAACGGAACAACGGATCGACCTGATTTTTGCATGGCTATAGTTCAAGAGCCATAGAGTGACGTAGGCTACTTTTCATCATCATCATCACCATTTTTCATCACTACGCGGGTGAAACCGCGGGACGCAGCTAGTTTTTTATAAATTGCTTCAAAATTGTCAATTTTGACCCGTATAGTAAAATAGTGTAAAAAGTGTCAATTTTGAGGCAATACTTAAAACAACTACAATAATTTAAAAACAATTAATCGGTGCCCAGTTATCCTCAACCGATATTGAGCTAAAATTTTGCATACACGTTTGATTTGGACAACAATGCATGGTTTACTATATGACGCCATTCTAAATCAAATATAGTGGATTCCCAAAGATGGTGGACCAGTTTAGGAGAAGGCTTGCGTTTGATCAGCAAATCACCTTATTTTAAGCATTATATTTCTATTTACAAAAACAAGCTAAAACTAAAACTACAAATACAGTTAGACTGCCCATAGACCGTTAAAGGTCTAAAGACAATCCAAATCCTCAAGCCCACTACCAGTTGGCAGCGTACCCAGCATGCTGGTGGCATTACCACGTTGAATGGCAATGCTTATGCGTTGAGCCAGAAACACGCCAGCATTTTGGTCACGCGTCGCATTAACCAGGCACTCTGAAAGATTTTTGAAAATGAGGTGAGCTTCCGGTCCCCAAGGGCTTAATATTTATATTACCTGGGAATTACTCACGTAATACCCGTAGTGCCCGTAGTTCAAACGCAGCCGCGCGCGCGCATTTACCTTGAAAAAGAGTGCCTAATGCGGTTGAAACTATTGTCAGAGTAATCGGATTAATCTTACGTGAGTAATTCCCGTGTAAAATAAATAAAATAAAATATTTTGTATTTTTAAGGGTATCTCCACACGGGTGAAACTACGGGTTGAAGTTCCAATATTCTATCCCAAAAAGTTAAACTAGTTTTGCGTATTTATTACACTTGTTAAGTAATAATTTCAAAAGCACCTGTTCCTTTAATCCCCCATTAAAAATTAAGGCAGCACTCTAAACCGGTAAATTGTGAAAAACATTGCAATTAAACTTTCATAATTGCTCTAATGGCGGGATTATCCCGGTAACGGGCAACATTATGTCCATCCTGAAAACATGCCTGCGGGCTCCTAACGTAATACCAGTATGGTGACACGTAACTTTTCACAAATGCGATAATTTTAACACCTTTTTCAGGTTCCGTACCCAAAGAGTTAAAACGGGACCCTATTACCAAGCCTACGATGTCTGTCTGCCTATCCGTCTGTCTGTTTGTCTGTCCTACATATTAACGGCTGTATCTTTCGAACCGTAATAGATGGCCAGTTGAAATTCACAGAATATGTAATGTAAATTACAAACCTACCTAAAAAATACTAAAAAGTCAAAAATTAAAAACAAAAGGGCATTATACAGGGCACATTAGAGCTAATACAAAAATACGTAAAAAAATACTTTTGTTGTATGGGGACCCCCCCTTCCGTTTTTACTATTTGACTATTTAAGTCAATCCGGCGTAATTTATTACATATTCTGTGAAAATTTCAACTGGCTATTTATTACGGTTCGAAAGATACAGCCGTTAATAGGTAGGACAGACACACGGATGAACAGACAAACAGACATCGTAGGCTTAGTAATAGGGTCCCGTTTTTACCCGTTGGGTATAGAACGGGCAGAGCGGGCACGAAGCGCTTTTATTTCACATTTATTATGCGAACTGCTAGTCTGTGGAATTCGCTGCCTGAATGGGTGTTCCCCGATGCTTACAATCTGGGTATCTTCAAATCACGAGTGAATCGGTTCCTTCTAGGCAAGCGTGCTCCAACGTATACCGCATCATCGCTTAACATCAGGCGTGATGGTGGTCAAACGCAAGGCTATTATTTATTTATTTTTTAAATGGAACCCTAAATAGGAAATTAATTTCCACTAGTCAGCCCTCTATCATAGACCGTCCAGTAACACTATTGAACAAAAACTAACAGCTCGTTCCGCTTGTTACGAATACGCCCGAACATGGCCGAATAAAAACGAGAGCCCAATTTCAATCACGCTTTTGTGTTTAGTGCTGAAAAGCTAGATCCTTTTTATTCTAAAATAGTCATATGCTAATATTTGTCAGATCCAATTTACTGGCTTGCATTTCTCGTAGTTACGATATTTGAGCATGATGGAACAAAGATTTTATAGAGAAATAAAAAAGCTAGATGTTAATATTTTCTGCAATGTCAATACTCTTGGAAATCTGTCTGGAGATTTATTTCTGTAAAACAGTGCTTAAATGTAATCGTATCTAAAGCGCTGAAATATGTCATTATTACCTAACTGCCCATGAAGGAGGGTATAGTTTTAAGCACAGATCAGACAAATAAAGGAGATATGACGTGACGGGTGCGAACATATTTGGCCATATCTAAATCAGGATCGATACCTGTAGTGGAACTCACCGTCAGAAGGCCTTGTTGCTCTTTTTTGCATGTGGACGGTTTTGTGGAGTTAGTTCATCGAAGTCATTACAAGTTTCTTAGTGTGATGAAAATTGAGTTGGTGAGCTGTATTTACAATTTTCGCGTTCAGCGTTTAGAGTTGAGCGTTGGTATAGTTTTTTTTTTAAAATGAGAAATAGAGACTTGTACTCGAACGATAATTGTCCTAAAGCATATCTCCCTTCTTGTCTGATCTGAGGTTTTTAGTATATAAGTAGTATTTTTTTTTCTTATAATAACTAAATGCAACTTGCGATTCTAATAGTCTCACTTTTTTTCGTAATAAAAGTAACCTGTCGACAAAATACAAAAAGTATTGCAAAAAGACTTCACGCACAAGTGGTCTTCATCCAAGTACCGACCACGCCCGATGTTGCTTAACTTCGGTGAACAGAAATTAGTCAGCTACTCGCGATTGGCCATTGACTATTTTTTTTTTTTTTTACTTTAGACTATGGTACTATATTCATGCCAACTTTGACGCTTGTACGTATTACCTATTTTACACTAGAGCAAATACAAAAATACATTAAAGAAATGTTTGTTGTATAGGGACCCCTTTTTAGTTTTTAGTTTTTACTTTATTATTATTTCTTAGTTAATCTGCCGTAACATTACATATTATGTGAAGGTATCAATAAGCTATTATGGTATATAAATGGTATATATATATATATATATACCATTAAAAATAATAATATATAATATATATAATATGTATATTATATATATTATATATTATTATTTTTACAATACAAGATACTGTTTATATGGTATACCATATAAACAGTATCTTCCTAATTCAAACAATTACAATTCAAAAACAGTTTCAGTTTATATATATATATATATATGTTACGGTTCGACAGCCGTTAAAAGTATTAGGACAGGCTGACAGCGTAGACTTAGTAATAGGGTCCAGGGCCCCGATTCTACTAAAGAAACTGTTTTTGAATTGTAATTGTTTCAATTAGGAAGATACTATTTATTTTTCAAAATCTCAGTCAAATTACAACTAAACTAATAAGTATTCAAATAACCCACCCCTGACCGTTCCCGGCGCAAAGGTACTCAAAACACTCGCTGCGTTACCGCGTTGGATGGCAATGGCCAACCTTTGCACCAGGAACGAGCCGGACCGGGAGTCACCACACTTTTCCTTGAGCCTGTGCCCTATCTCCGAAATGAGCTTCTTGGCCTCAGTCCCCCAACAACCCATGGTCTCCACGGCAACGGGCACAAAAATGTAAAGCGGCTCCAACGCTGCGTACTTCTCTCTCTTTTTATCAGCGGCATATTCCGCCGCTGCTGACGGTGAGCGGACGGTGCGACTCAGGTGGCTGGCGGCGACAGTGCTGACGCAAGTAGCATCCCATATCAGGCACTTCCCGTTTTTCCAAGGCACGAGAGTCAGCCCGTCCGGCCTCTTCCCATCAGACCTGCAGAGGCCTGGAGGCTCCAGCACGCAGGGGACGTTTGCCGACACAAAGGCCCATTGTTTCATTATTTTTTTTAATAATTGCCTCAAAATTCACAGTTTTTAATTTTTGTTATTTATAAGTTAAAAGATTAGGTAGTGGTATTTTTCTAGTATAAAAATATATTTAAACAGACAGTTTTGAGGCAATAATTTAAAAAATAAATTTGAAACAATTACAATTTAAAAACAATTTCTTTAGTAGAATCGGCCATACTTTGGATACGGAACTCTACAAACTACTTGACCTTTTATCCAAAATTTAGTATTTAGTAGTACTTAGTAGATTTCTGATGGGGTGTAAATGTCTGCTAACAAAGTATTTCGTAATGGGCTTGAATAAAGACGGTCCAAAAGGAGGTTGAAGTTAACATGAAAGTCTACGCACACGAACACGCGCGCAACATCTAGTAAAAATAGTTAGGAAAATCAAAAGAACACGCAATTTTGTTTGCTTCGAATACCAAAGTGTCTGTCAATTCATTTATATCGACAATAAAATTGTTCAGTTTAAAAAATATTAATTTTTGTTCGACCATAGTAATTAATTCCGCATCGGCGATTGCGCGAACTGTCATTATTCATCCATTTTATTCCATTCAATTTTTGTTCGAATATTAAATTATCTGTGTTAATATTTCGTTAACATTCTTTTACTACTTAATTGAAAATTGTCAGGGAAGGATTTTACTGAAATTCCTTATTTTTATGCCATAGGTCATAGGCCATAGCAAACAAGCAGACGGGCTGCCTGATGGTAAGCAGTCACCGTCGCTTATGGATACTTGTAACACCAGAAGCATCACAAATACGTTGCCGACCCTTTAGAACTCGATTAACTCGCCTTTTGAAGAACCCCATATTGTAGCTTCTCGGAAACACCGTAGAAGGTAGCTCATTCCACATTTTGCAGGTATGAGGCAAGAAGGATCGTGTGAATCGCCTTATAATCCTTATAATAATACAGTTTTTCCATTGGAATTTCCAAGTTACTATAACATGGGATTCTTGAAAGGTCGGCAATGTACTTGTAATGCGTTGCCTATAACCTGGAGTTACAGGTATTCATAGGCGGTCGCTTACCATCAGGCGCGTCGTTAGCTTGCATGGGAAAATACTGATACAAGCATTGTGCTACATATAGACCTATCAGATAGTTACACTCAGGGTTCCGTACCCAAAGGGTGTAAACGGCACCCTATTCAATTCATATTCGAATTGTTTATTTCAAACAATATTCGGACGTAAAATTAGGTATAAAAATAATTGTGAAAAAAGCCAGTGAAAAGTCAAAATAAAAATTAACATAACATACAATGTCATATATTAATAAAAAACAAACAATACACTAGAGACTAGATCAAATAAAATAATTAAAATGTCACATGAAAATTTTAGTACGTAACAAAAAAAAAAAGTCAGAAATAAAATACATAAGCAAATAGAATAAGTAGATTATTACTACTATAAAATTACAATGAATAAAACTAAGCCTTTATCTTATACTAGCTTTTGCCCGCGACTTCGTCCGCGTAGAAGTCGAAATGGTTCTAATTAAAAAAAAAGTTTCATTTTACACTAAATTAAACTTTTGGGACAAACTAAAAGAAAACTTTAAGTATTATTCAAGGACTATTATATAATTAAGATCCTTGGTATATACACAACAAACGTCCCTATGAGCCCGTGTTCTAAAAGTAAACCTTCAAATGAGATACTAATATGGTACGGTGACTTTCGAGACATTCCAATTTTAAAGAGTATTTGCTTATGTTTTTTAAGTGAGTTCAACCTTTTTTAAATAAAATCGGATTGAGTTTTCAAACATGTCAAAATAAAATGTAATTTAAATCAAAACCACTAAGGAGTATTGATATCGACTTCCAAGCAAATCACCGCCAAAATAACTTTCTACCCCTTTTTAACCCCGTTAGGGGATGAATTTCAATAAAATACGTAACACGTCTTCTATCAATTGTGTTAAAAAAGGTTTATGCAAAATTTGAAGTAGAATGGACCAAGGAATCACGTTGTCCCATACAAACTTTGCCCCCCTTTTTCACCCCCTTAGGGGTAGAATATCGTAAAATCCTTTCTTATCGGATGCCTACGTCATACAAAGAACACACCCTCCAAGTTTCAGGTCTCTACGATCAGCGGTTTAGACTGTGCGTTGATCCATATTATGTATAGAAGATAAATCTTATCGTATTAGATAGCCAGTTGAAATTTTCACAGAATATTTAATGTTACGGCGGATTAACTAAGACATAATAATAAATTCAAAAAGCATAAAGTTTAAAAAACCCATACAACATTTTTTAAACGTATTTTTGTATTTGCTCTAACGTAAATCGGCAATACATACAAGTGCCAAACTTGGCATAATTATAGTAATAATAAATTATGGCCAAGTACGATATAATGACAAATTTCTGTTCACCTTCTACGGTGTTTCCGAGACGCTACAACATGGGGTTCTTCAAAAGGCGAGTTAATCGAGTTCTAAAGGGTCGGTAACGTATCGTCGTATCGTGTCGTTGTCGTTTTTTTATGCCACCTATGGCATAAAAAAAAACTACCAAGTTAAGCAGAGTCGGGTGCGGTCGGAATTCCGCTTGGGCATTGTTGTCATTTGGCACCTACGGAACCCTCAGTGCACAAGCCGGACCCGCACGTGGCTAGTTTATAAGGTGTAGCATTGTTTTGTTTCCCAAATTGTTTTTTAATTAACACTCAGTATTTTTTTATGTTTAAAAATGCGTGCAAATGTGATGGTGTTGCCAGTGAATGCAGCCATAATCTATTGCTGAGTCTTCCAAAGCAATCAACTCGGTCCAATCATCTGCGTACAAGCATACATTGAGCGCAAAAAGACCGCATATTTTAGCGCGCTGTAGGCTGAAATTCACTCGCAATATTTCTCGTTTCAAGCGCAAAATTCCTCCCACATGTCCATGTATTAGAACACGTGTCCTGTCCCGGATCAAACGTGCCGCTGCATGAATATCGGCCGGGTAAGTATTAAAATAATATCCAGCGGGCGGTAGGATTTACCATGTCAGGCTGGAACGTTATTGGATTTGCCGGAATCCAGGACAAAATAATAGCCTACGAAACTGTTTTTTTTTAACATGTGTTTATTGGCAGTTACATAATAATATCCTACTATATATAATATTATAAACGCGAAAGTTTGTATGTATGGATGTATGGGTGTTTGTTCCTCTTTCACGCAAAAACTACCGAATGGATTTTAATGTAAGTTTACAATAATATAGCTTATACATTAGAATAATACATCGGTTATAACGGGTTGTAGTAGCGAGGCCGAAGGCCGAGTTCTACGCGTACGAAGTAGCAGGTTTCAGCCAGTACATAATATAATTTCAAAGTCATGTAATTGTGATCACAATCATCATAAAACACTGTTTTAAACTATCACGGTTGTTCACTAAAGTTATATGATTATTTACCGTATATTTACCGTTTGTTTTATAGAAATATCAGGAGCTCATTACATATAAATTTACAATCGTCAAAGTTCGGAAATTGGTAGTCATAAAGAAAACTATTTGAAGAACAATCTTTGTTAACTTCAATCTTTCAATCTTTGTTATGTTTGTTAATCTTTGTTTTTTTTTGTCTTTGTTTGTTTGTCTTTTTGTTCGGCAACGTATTTGTAACGCCTCTGGTACTACAAGTATCCAGAGGCGACGGTGACTGCTAACCATCAGGCAGTCCGTCTGCTTGTTTGCCACCTATGACAACAACAAAAACATACTCCATTCTAGAGAGTCTATATGGTACTTATTAACTCGGAAAAGGGTACGGTTCCTAAAGGAATGTCCAAGCAGTTGAAAAAAGTGAACCATGAAATCGCAGCTATAGTGTTAGTTTTAGTCACAGTTTTTAACCCGCGAGTAGAAAATGCGTGAGGGTTCAATTGACCAAGCCTTTTAATATTTCACCATCCATATTTGGTAAAAGTGGCCGGATAGGAGCAATGCCCGGATGCTTGCCGGATGTGCACCCACTCTACTGAATAGTATTCCGTTTTCACAAACAAACCATAAATTTGGAGATTCAAAAAGCTTTTATCTGTGTGTTTGCTGGTTGTTTGGCGCTGCGTCGAATGTAAAACTGTGATGCTTATATTCTCGGTTCGATATCGGTTCCTTTTTATTTCTGTAGTAAAATTTTGACATTACATTCTTCACTGCTAGCTGAACCCTCGGGGGCAATTTTGGCGACCGCAACATTGTTTCTGTCCCCATTACATATGTATCATCATTATCATTTCAGCCATAGGACATCAACTGCTGGGCATAGGTTTTCCCCATCGATCTCCAAAATAGTCGTTTTGAAGCTGCCTGCATCTATTGTTTTCCTGCCGTCTCTTTTAGGTCGTCCGTCTATCTTATAGGTGGACATCCTATACTGCGCTTAAAGGTCCGTGGTCTCCATTCGAGAATATTTCGTCCCTATTGGCCATCTGTTCTGCGTGCTGTGTGCCACTTTAACTTGCTAATCCGATGGGCTATGTCGGTAAGTTTCGCTCGTCTACGGAGCTCCTCATTTCAGGTACTCATTATCTAAATTAAAATAAGAGTGACAAGTAACAGATACTTATGTGGCGTAGACATTCTCCAATAAAGTATTTTACGTCAGCGACGAATTCAGAAAGTCGAAAGAGTTGAAAGTTTCATGTAATTCAACGCATATAAAGTTACAACAAACAGTGTAAATTTATATTTATGAATAAATGACTTTGACTTTGACTGCAAAGTCAAAGTCAAAGTCATTATAATAGCTTGTTCAAAAACTGATTTATTTTAACTGATTTCGAAATAGGAGGAATTTTCTCAATTCTGCCCGGATGTTTATATTTTTATAATTTTTTATGTATGTACAGCGATTACGCCGGCATCTGCACACCAATTTACGTGGTTTTAAAACAAATAAACCTTGTTGATCAAATCGTTTCCTATATACGTAATAGTTGCTTACAGTGTCTAGAGGTCTCTAGTTCTGTCCTGATTTTGAAATTTAATTAATTTGATAACTGGAACCCAAGCGGATGGTCGTTTCCAGTTGTTATATATACTAATATTATAAAGAGGAAAGATTTGATTGTTTGTTTGTTTGCATTGAATAGGCTCTGAAACTACTGAACCGATTTGAAAAATTCTTTCACTTACGGGAAGCTACACTATCCCCGGGTGACATAGGCTATAATCTATACATACCCGTGCGAAGCTGGGGCGGACCGCTAGTCCTCTATAAAAATAATATGTTTTTTATTTCAATAACCTCGCGTAGCATCCTTGTTATACCAGACTTGGTAGCTAGACAATAATTAAGCTTTCCTTATCCAAACAAACGTTCCAACTAAAAATTACGACTTAAATTAACGCCAGTTAAATATTAAATTCTGATTCTCACGAGCGGTAAAACTACAGAAACAGCTATTAATTTTAGCCGTAAAAATTTGCCGTAAAAATAATCTTAACGTGTTTGCGAGTGAAACTACCAGGCGACAATAAAATGTCAAGAGGTATCTGTCAGATTGGAGTACTCGTAGAGAACCGCGATAAATAGAACGTATAGAATGAGTCAGTACATGAGCAAGCAGGGAAGACAAGTGACCCGCTTTCAGAGCTAATACGGCGTAACTGAGTCACAGAGATGAATACACTTGTTAGTAGTATTATAGTAGTATTATTATTAGTTATCGTTTTATTAGTTCCTGCGACTTTTCAAGATCAAGTGAGGGTAGGAGAACAAAACACCCGCTCTTCTCGCCGGACTCACCCGCAGTTTTCAGTCAGCTCGTGACCACGGCCATTAGAACATGGTCGAAACGTACATATCGTACGTCGAGCGAAAGGTACATATTTTTACCTAAATTAAATAATATGTGATAAGTCCCGATAAACATTTAAAACATGTGTTCAAATCGCGAAAGTTTTAAAATTATTATTAGGTCTACTCATTTATTATTGTCTCCCTGAAACTAATATAGGATTATAGGATAACTAATACGGCTGGTAATTTTTTTTACCACCGTGAACTGTGGTTAAATCCCTTATTATGTCAACTAAAAACAAGTGAGATAAGCTTTCCTAGAAAATAAATATATGATAGTACACTATAGGTACCTATTACCTATTTACGTCAAAACACGAATTGCCCATAGACCAATGAAGGTCAAACAATCAAAATGCTCAAGCCCACTAGTTGGCAGCGTACCCACCATGTTGATGGCAACAGAAATTTATATTAAAATATTAGATTTTTAGTGACCAAACTAAAGTACTGCTAAATCTAACTGTATCATTGCTACGAGGACGTCGTTTAACGTTATAGTCTAACTTCTAACGAGGGTCGTAAACTCGATATTTGCTCACCTTCAAGGTAAAAATGTACGGGTTTTATCGTAAAATCTTATGATGTAACTCTTCGCCGGATCTGATGTCCTGGTAGCTGCGGTGTTTATGCCCTCGGTTAACTGTCTTGTTTATTTTACTTGAAGCTTGGGTTTTGAGACGAAAGTGGACATTATTTTAAGGTGGTAGCTTATTACCTAATTTCTTCACAATTTTGGTTACGAATCGTTGGTTAAAAAGAAGCTTTCGAAACTGGACAGCGACGTAAAGCTGCAAACTTATCGGTTTAGCTATTGCCTGCAACTTCATATGCGTATTCTTTAAAAATAAAAATAATTTACTCTTTTACATGCAGTGCGACGAGATTTAAATTTGGCGGAGAGTATAGAGGAGTGCCTGATTAATTTCTAGTTACTTAACTAATAATTATTTTTGCATTGCCTTCAGGTACCGTGAATTCGCTGAAATCTCTGCAAATCCATGCCCCGAAGGCGGTCTTGACAGGCAATAACGCTGAGCTCATGTGCTCATACGAGCTAGAAGGTAAGTGGGTACTTCGACGTCAAAACCTGATTCCTTAGGAAAAACTGAAAAACTGTAGTTCAATGTGTAAGGTTCATTTCTCAGTCATCATCACCATCAGCCAGATGCCACTTAATTTTTTATATACAAGGTTAATATGAAAGGGTTATAATGCTAAGCCGAAAGGGGGTTCATTATACTCATCATTAAGAACTACTTTTACTACGGCAACAACCCTGAAGTAGCAAAAAAATCTGCTGTTTAGAAAACGGTTATACGTACCTTGACAGTATGGAACAGCTGATTTTTTCACGATTTCGGGGTTAGTTCATGGTAAAAGTTATTAATAATGATGAATATATAATGAACCCCTTGGGCTAAGCATATCTTTTCATTAGAGCCTTGTTCATTATTTTAAGTACACAAACAACCGAGTTAGAATATAATAGAATAGAATCATTTATTGGCCTCATAACATTCGTTACACTGGGAAAGTCGATTTATAGAGCAACGCTTAACTTAAAATATTACACAAACCAATACAATTAATAATAGTAAAATCAATAGACAACAAGTAAATAAGAATTAGCACTAGGATAATAGGATTGGAAATAGAATAATAAGATTAAAATGTCAATATTAAATTATGATTAAATTATTATAAATGTCAAAATGTTGTACCTAATTAATTCAATTATTAATGTCAGAAATAAAAATTAACCCCATGTCAATCTCATATCTCTCTGTTACGTGGAGACTAAAAAATTAAAGGAGACGACAGAAGTGAAAACTTCATGAAGGTTGACTATATCTCTCTCGCTCTTTGTCGACTAGAACCAAATTTACCCGAACGAGTATAGCATGGCGTTCACGCGAGTTCAGCGCTTTTCCCTCCATCCCAAAAAATTCCCAACGTGCCTAAAAAAGTTTGCGTTGCGTGCGACACTGAGCCTGGTGTCAAAAGTCCCAGAGGCTGCTGCAGGGGCTTACACGCCGTACCGAGTAAGGAGGAGTTTAAGGAGCATTCGAATATTAGCCGCAGCTTCCTGGTGACCTTTTCAGTCAGACAAATATTGGGTACCGGAAACATATTACCAAGCTAATATATATTCAGTCGCATCAAATACAATAAAGAATGAGGATTAGATTTTATTTATTTCTTCAGAGGAATTTATAAATAAGTACCCTTGTCGACACGTGTTCCATCTCAGTACGAGGCATTCTTGTGACTCTTCGAGCACTGGCCCGAGAACAAACGATATATTTCAGCAGAAACACACTAGAGATTTGTCTTACAAACAGTTTATTTTTAAATGGAACAGTTAGAAAATGGTCAAAGTTGACTGGAGGGTTATAAATATATATGGTTTGAATATAATCACGAAAGCAGCGAATCACAGAAAAAGCAGGCATGTTCAACTTCCACGCTACAAGCGTTGGTTCAAATCACAATAATGAGCTTTAAGCTGCTGGTGAAGAAAAACATCCCATGGAAGCCATAGCATGGTGGTAGGGCAGATGACATAGTACTCGACTAGCTAGATATCTAGTTACAAATTTGTCTCCTAACAGTGTGTTTCAGCAGGCTACAATGAAATTAATTTCCTAACTTTCATGCTGTGTCTTGCCTCCTAAGACCTTCCTCAGTTTAGGAAGGAAAAGGTCTTATTTTGGAAAGAATCAGTTGAGGAAAGAACAGGTCATATTTTGGAAGGAATCGGTTTTGGAAGGTAAGACTCAGAAAGAAAGGTGCCGAAACATGGATGCTAACCAAAGAAGCTGTGCATAAAATTAGAGTCGCGCAAAGCAAAGGGCAATGGAGCGTGCGTGAGTCCGAAATACCGAAATCCGTCGAAGGACAAAAGTCACGGATGTCGGAAACCGTATCATGCGGCTCAAGTGGCGCTGGGAGGACACGTGGCTAGGCGTGGTGATGGCAGGTGGAGTAGAGCCCTGACAGAGTGGTTACCAATAGCGAATAAGCGTTCCGTAGGCAGACAACCAGCCCGATGGGTCGATGACATCAGGCCCATAGCAGGTCATACGTGGATGAGATTAGCCCGAGACAGGGATCAATGGCGCAAGGGAGAGGAGGCCTACACCCAGCAGTGGGTCAATACAGGCTGACAATGATGATGATGATGATGATGACTCAGAAAGAAAACTCAGGAAAAAAAACATTGTACCAACTTGTGTTAAACAACTTTGACCAAACCAACACTTAACATCAGATGAGCTGTCATACCAGGGTTTGTCAAGATTTAGAGGTCACGAAGTTACAGTATAGAGTAGTGTTAGTTTAAATAACAAAAGGCTATTTATTCTGTCCACAGGTGCCCAGTTATACTCAATACGATGGTACCGCAACATGATAGAATTCTACCGGTTTGTGCCTAAAGAGTCCCCGGCAACAAAGGTCTTCCCAGTCGCAGAGATAAAAGTGGATGTAAGTATAATAATTTTATAGAATTATGTTCGATTTCAAAATAATAAGCAAGACTAAGTATTGCCATACAACGTGGCAATGCTGCAAGCAGTTTAGGAACGCTGCCCACTGGTAGCAGCTTGTTAGGATAGTTTTAGTTTTGATTAATTTTAGTTTTAGATTAGTTTTAGTTATAAATTTAAACTAAAGATAGTTTTTATTTTAATTGTGTTTTTTTTTTGTAATTTTTATTGAATAATCATTTAGGACTACAGTGATACCGACTTCACAAAATTAGCAAAGTACGCAATTTTGGTTACTTGGATGTTATAATAATGATATTATCATCACACCACACACACACCATCAGCCATTAAATGTCCACTGCTGAACAAGGCCTCCCTCTTAGAGAGGGGTGTTGCCATAATCCCCACGCTTGGCAGGCGGCTTGGAGATCGCAGTACGTTCACCGTGTACTAACAGGACGCTGCTGCCCATCCTCCGGTGGTTCTGGTCGCAGTTTTAGGACATACCCGGGTCCGGGGGATATTATCATCAAAGTAACCGAATTTACCAGTTATTTGGGTTTAAAAGCTAAACTACTGAACCGATTTTGTTAAAATTTCTATGATACTAATCTGAACGTATACAATTTTAATAAAAAAAAATATATTACGAGTATAAATCGGTTTATAAATTATTAAGAACTGAGGTAACAAAAAAAAAAATAGAACCCCCTACTTTTTGAAGTTGGTAAAAAAAACGTAAACCTTGGTAGGTATCATAGTTAAAACCATATAGGTATATCTAGGTCTTCTATCACCCGGCTGCCGCTAATCTCTCTTAGGCTGCAGAGGGTTTTGCAGGTATATACGGATCGATGGTGCTCAGCCGAATAAAGACCAATTTCTGATTCAAATTCTGACAGCAATAAAGAATAATTTCTGATGTGAACAATAAAGAGTTTTGTACAATTACTTTCTTTTGTCTTCGAGAGTGTTCCCCTTACAGCCTGTATAGAAAACTCTTTATTGTTCTCATCAGAAATTTACACATAATATTAAGTTAAATAATACTATAAAGTAACCTATATATACCTATCTATGTTTCTTTGCGCGATAGAATCCGAAACGTGGATATTCGCCAAAGAACCAGAGTCACCAACATAGCTGTTAAAATTTGCAAGTTGAAGTGGCAATGACCAGGCCACATTGCTCGAACCACTTTTAGTATTGGACCAACACTGAAATTGCGAAAAAAAAAACAGCTGTTCCATACATTTTGTCGAGTGTCAATGACCGTTTTCTATAGAACAGCTGATATTTTTTTCGCGATTTCAGGGCTGGTCCCATAGTAAAAGTTGTTCATAATGATGAGTACAATTACCTTCTTTTGGCTTTGAGAGCGTTCCCCTTACACCCCGTATTTGACACTAATAAAATGTGGCGACAATATGAACGTGTGGCGTTCGGAAATCTAACGTCACTTTTAGGATCCGAGAGTGGCAACACCAGAGAAAAACTTCATATAAAATTATTGCAGACAAGATCTCTTTACACATACCGTTTTCATGTTGTGATAATTATGTAATTAACTAAGTGAGAGTTTCATTGACCCTTCGCCGGAGATTATAATATATGGAACGGACCGGGGGGACACATCCCGTTACCCGGTCCATCATCCCATAAACGCTATCGAATATTTACAAACAAAACATTATTTATAAGTTTTAACCCTACATAATCAGTCTATGTTAATAATAAATATGAACTCTTAACTATGAGAATCTTATTCAATAACATGAAAGTTATATTTATCTCACACTATAACTCAAATAGCAAAGTACTGCAGCATCGGAACAGCCTTGTCGAGATTTGGTTTGCAAATTATCGAATAATCAATCAATCACTGGAGTCCAACGTTTGCATATTTCGACAAAAGCTCCGCTCGCGGATGCGGAATACTCCAATTTCAATAACAAATATGATCACCGACGCGCGGCTTGTTCTAGTGTTTGCTTAATCGTTCATACACGATGCACAATCATGGACGTGATTGTGACTTTTATCGGTGGATTTCTTTTTAGGCTCTATAAAAATAGGGTTGAAACTCGGATATCAGTAGATGTAACATAAGGATAGATGTTAACACAAATCAAAGTCGCACAACGAGCTATGGAGACGGCTATGCTCAGGGTTTATCTACGTGATCGAATCCGAAATGAGGAGATCCGTAGACGAACGATAGTCACCGACATAGCCCACCGGATTAGCAAGTTGAAGTGGCAGTAGGCAGGGCAATCACGCAGAACAGATTCTTTATTCTTTATTCTTTATTTCAAATTAAGCATATAATTAACAGATAATCCAAAACATTACATGCTGCAGCTTAAATGGGCAAGGACGACAGAACTGAATTTGCCCATCTTATCAAAAAAAATATCCAGATCAGGTTGTTGAGAAAGTATGCTATTCATAAGTTGTATGAATCTCGGTGTGGGCGCGTTATAAGCGCGAACAGTGTGCAGCCCCGGAGGCGGGTCCAGCAGGCGGCGCATGCGGCGCGGCCCGCGCTCGGCGTCACAGCCTCGCATGTAGTCGCTTGGCGCCAGCAGACGCAGCTCGCTCACCACACTCGGGTTGTTCATTTTGTTGTGAAGTAGAAGATAATAGTGTAGAATGAGGCCGATGGGGCCAATAGGTTCTGGAATGGAGACCACGAACCGGTAAGCGTAGCGTAAGATATCCACCCACAAGATAGACCAACCGGCTACCCGCTTTCGACCGGCCCTTTTGGAGATCGATGGGGGAGGCCTATGTCCAGCAGTGGACGTCCTATGGCTGAAATGATGATGACGATGATGAGATATTAACACCAAATACAAGCTGGAAGCCTTTTCAAAGCCAGAGTGAATAGGTATATCTTCTAAGTCTGCGTGCTTCATCATCGACCACATCATCGCTTACCAACAGGCGAGTTGGTGGTCAAATACTACGACCAAATAAAATGAATGGACGGGCCCAGAAGATGCGCATTTTTGAAGATTACGAAATGAGCGCCGGCTTACACTTCGTTTCAGCCGGTCTCTAGCCATAGGAAGTGCAACACGAGACTATTGTTACGTGATAATGAAACATCTGACAAAATTATGCCTTCTTGTTCCTTCCCGAAGTGTAAATACACAACAAGAAAACGCTATCTATTTTTTGTAACAAATTTACTGTACATGGTTATAATTAGGTGTTGAAGTATATGTACGACGGTTTTACTGAGCAAGTTCAATGGTTATGGCTCGTCCATTCATTTTATTTTTGTCAAAGCGACCAAGTACCAGCTGGAAGCTTTATATTCGGTAGACCGGCGTGCTATGAAACTGATTGGTGACAGCAAACTAATCAAAACCAAAAACAAATCAATATCGCCAAAAAATTGCAACGAAAAAGGCAAAGACAGTGCAAATTAGCACCACCGTGAAGTGTCTTGTCTGTCTATTTTTTTATTGGATACATAAATATTTATACTATTCCCGCTCTAAAAAGCTTATTTTTTTCATTGTTAACAGTGAATAAAGAGCTTTTAATCACTATTTTGGTGTTTGAATTTAGAACACAACAATTATATTTTGATCTCCATCTCAATGCTTTACAACCTCCTTGCGCAAAAAATACTTGATACAAACTCTTTAAATCTTTCTTTTTCTCGTAGTCATGGTATAAAGTTTAGTATGCAACTCTTGGATATAAAAGATTTATATCGAGGGCCATGAATCACTCGAGTCGCTCAGGATTCTAACACTCGTGATTCAGTCGTTAGGATCCTTCACTTGCTCGTGATTCATCTATGAGCCTCGCTTTAAATCCGTCATATATTAGGGTTCCGTGCCCAAAGGTTAAAAATGGGACCCTATTACTAAGCCTACGATGTCTGTCCGTCTGTCTGTCTGTACGGCTGTATCTTTCGAACCGTAATAATATAGCCAGTTGAAATTTTCACAGAATATGTTATGTTACGGCGGATTGACTAACTAATAATAAAAAGTAAAAACTAAACGTATTTTTGTATTAGCTCTAATATAAAAATAGTAATACTTACAGCCGTCAAACTTAAAATGTTTATAGTGCACACTCTAATATATAACAACAAATAATAAAAATGCCCAAGTGCGATCAATGACAAGTATATGTTCATTACCAAGTTATAACTGGTAATTTCGTTATTGAATTTTGTGGTGGTACGGAAACCTCAATGAGTGAACCCTACTCGCACTTGGCCGATTTATTCACTAATTGCATAATATACTATTCTAATTTCGTCAACGAGAAAATTAGTTAGTTAACTTGGTTACGGTTGATTGGCCAATAGTGAAAGAAAGAAAGAAAGAAAAAGAAAGAAAATAAATTTTATTCGACACCTTTACAAAAACTTATATCTAAAGAATACAATCAGTGTCGAATGGGTGTTGGTTGTATTCTTTAGTGATGCTTGTGCTGTTCTCCATCAGGTGGCAGCATCAGACCAGAACAGGGTGACGCTGACGGAAGTGGACCGGACTCTTACCGGGGAGTACCAGTGCGAAGTGTCGGCAGACGCACCACTGTTCCATACTGACATCAAGTCAGCTCAGATGGTGGTTGTTGGTAAGTCTTTTTAGTTAGTTGATTGAATCAGGCGTTCAAATCAAATCAAATCAAAATAATTTATTTGCTAGAATAGTAGGTACATCATAGGTCTTAAGTTAGAATAAAGTTGCTCTATATCCAGCCTTTAAGATGTGCAAATTACAATAGGTATATTAGAAGGTACAGATCATTTTTATTATCGCTTAAATTAAAAATGTCAACTACATAATACATAAAATTTTATAATTCTTTGATACTCATCTATGCTATGATATGCCTTGTCAATCAGAAGCTTCTTCAATCTAAATTTAAAAGTGTCATTATTATCAGTCTCTTTTATAATTTGTGGTAACTTATTATATATTTCAACTTTTTTTACAAAAACACTTTTACTAAACAAAGCGCTTTTGCATTTCGGCGCACTTAGTACATTTTTATGCCGCCTATCCGTCAAAGTTTTATAGTCACCTATATGATTTCTTACAAGCATAACCGAAAAAAATTAAAAAAAACACTTTCGCGCATTTGATGGTCTCGTCGTCGTAACCACAATTATTTTATCCACCAATAGTCACGGCAATTTTTTTCCTAATTGTTTTATAATACATAATATTTACTATATTGATAACATCGTACACACATTCGTTTTAAAATATTAGCGCTAAACAGCATTGTCTTGTTCAAAAAATTAAAAATATTTGTGAAATCAACCAATATTCTTACGAAGAAAATTTCAAAATACAAAATGGAAGCGCTAGTTTTATCGATAAAGCTATTAATGAAAAGATAAAAACCGGTGATAAAGTACGATTACGAGGCGTAGATAGCAAAGTTTAATAGTGCAGTAACTTCTCGATAAACGTTTAAAGGACAATGAAGTTTGATAAAATGAACTCAGCGTTTGTAATTTGCAATGACGATATAACCACTTGACTGTTCATCCTTTCCCCAGCGCAAATAAAAGGTACACAATTTTCAGCATAATATTTTTCTGCGGGCCAATCCTAGACGCGAATTTAATGAATGATTTGAGTCTCCAATCACAAATAGCATTCGTTAAACTTTATTCCAAAGCAAATAACAATATCGGTCTAAAGAATTCATCCCATATCTCTACAGGTTCCCATGTCTACAGATTCCCATGTCTACAGATTCACATGTCTACAGATTCCCATGTCTACTGATTCCCATGTCTACAGATTCCTATGTCTACAAATTCTCATGTGCTACAGATTCCCATGTTTACAGATTCACCATGACAGCACAGATTTTAGTTTCAACAGAATCCCATGATTACTGGTTTTCATGTCTTCTAAGTCACATTTCTAGAGATTTTCGTTTAAACAGAATCTCATGTTTACTGATTTCTAATGCAAAAGGGTATGCAAAGGGTTTGAGTCTAGGTTAAGTCAGAAAATTATTTAAATTATTGTGACTAAATTCAAAGAATCTTCTCCCGCCTCCTTCTTTCCTGATAAACTTAAACATGTTTAAACTTCAAAACTTCGATTGAAAGAACAATCTTTGCCCTGCATCTGGAAAGTTCGTTTAATTTGTTCCGCTTTGAAAAATGTAGGGTAACACCAGGGCTTTAAGCGATCAACGTAAATAATTGTTTTCCGCCCGAGCTATGTGGGGTAAACGAGTTGGGTGGAGTGAATTTTTACAGTCTCGCTGAAAAAGGATGGGGTAAATGACAAACTGGCAAAGTATTAGATGCCGTGTTGCTTTTTTGTTGCACTGGCCTGGATGCGTGTCTTTTTGGTCGTGTCTCATGTTTAATCAAAAGTATAATTATACAGCTTTTTTCATTCGCATTTCGAGTAATGACAATTCTTTTCTTGAAAAAGTAAAGAAAGTTGATTGAATCAGCCATTACTTTGCGGAAGTCCATTTTTAATTTGTCTATGACGAATTTCTAGTGTAATTCCGCTTCTACTTCGTTTCGAGTACAATAAGGAATTTGGGATAAACTATTGAACCTAACCTGAATTAAAATATTAATTACATAAAAAAGCAAAATGCCGGGCGCGATGCCGATGCGCGATGATTCTCGGCATCGTGCTCGGAGATAATATAATGAATAACTAGCAAATAATAAAAAAGTCTATATATATAAAAATACTAGCTTCCGCCCGCGGCTTTGCCCGCGTTGTTCTAGGGAAAAATTATGAAGTTCTCAGCAAAAAGCTTTATTTTAGGACGCTACTAAATACGTTTTATGTATTTCATCCTGGATATTGATGGTCAGTAGGTACATGGTGCTTTATGAGCAGGAGATCTAAAGTTAAATTCCTGGCCTGGCTGGGCCGCTTGCGGCCCAGCGAACCGCGCGACCTAGAAAGTTTTTTTTTTCTTTTTGGTAAGTCACTTGTGCTTGACACTTGCCCTCGCGGGCCGCTTGCGGCCCAGCGAACCGAGCAACCTAGAAATTTTTTTTGTCTCTATTTTTACGTCACTTGAGCTTGACACTCGCGCTCGCGGGCCGCTTGCGGCCCAGCGAATCGCGCGACCTAAAAAAGTTTTTTTTTTTTTTTTTTGGTTTGTCACTTGTGCTTGACACTCGCCCTCGCGGGCCGCTTGCGGCCCAGCGAACCACGCAACCTAGAAAGGTTTTTTTTTTTGTACGTCACCTGTGCTTTACACTCGCCTTCGCGGGCCGCTTGTGGCCCAGCAAACCACGCAACCTAGATAGTTTTTTTTAATTATTTTTTACGTCACTTGTGCTTGACATTCGCCCTCGCGGGCCGCTTGCGGCCCAGCGAACCGCGCGACATAGAAAGTTTTTTTTTTACTTTTTGGTAAGTCACTTGTGCTTGTCACTTGCCCTCGCGGGCCGCTTGCGGCCCAGCGAACCGAGGAACCTAGAATTTTTTTCTTTCTTTTTTTACGTCACTTGAGCTTGACACTCGCCCTCGCGGGCCGCTTGCGGCCTAGCGAACCACTCAACCTAGAAAGTTTTTTTTTTCTTTTTTGTACGTCACTTGTGCTTAACTAACACTCGCGGGCCGCTTGCGGCTTGCTAAATCTGTTAAAAAGTCATAGAGTTGAGTGATTGAAATAGAGTTGAGTGATTGAAATTATCCTACAGGAACTTACAAATTACATAATAGCCTTAGTTTTAATCCAGGGAATATGCTACCTCCATACCAAATTTCATCGAAATCCGTTAAACAGTCACAGAGTTGAGTGATTGATGTTATACTACAGGAACCATAGATTTTTCCTGGGTAAAAAGTAACTCACGTGATAGTCCAAGGAATATTGTACCTTCATACCAAATTTCATCAAAATCCGTTAATTTAGGGAATATGCTACCTCCATACCAAATTTCATCGATATCCGGAGTTAAGTGATCAAAGTTATCCTACAGGAACCACTCATTTTCCCAGGATCAGAATTAGGTTATGTTATAATATTATTCAGTGTATAATCTACCTCCATACCAATTTCATCAAAATTTGTTTAACAGTTACATAGTTGTGTGATTGAAGTTATCCTTCAGGAACTGTGCATTTTTTCGAGATAAAAAGTAGCCTATGTGTTAATCCAGGGTATAAGCTATATACATTCTAAATTTCATCCAAATCGGATCAGTAGTTTCGGCGGTGACTTCAGCCAAACATACACACTTACACACAAACTTTCGCATTTATAATATTAATTTCATCCAAATCGGATCAGTAGTTTCGGCGGTGACTTCAGCCAAACATACACACTTACACACAAACTTTCGCATTTATAATATTAGTAAGATTTAACTGTGGCTGCGGACGACCTTATTGTATTTTGTGGTGGTACGGAACCCTCAGTGCACGAGCCTGACTCGCACTTGGCCGCTTTATTATTTGTTTGAAAGGCGACTTGATTGAGAGTGTTCTTTCATTTAGGAAAATCTGTTTATCAGTTTGAAGATAATTAGCTCTTTTGTCGGGGCTTAAAAAATCAAATTATGATTAAATCTAAATAAAAAAATCAAAGTTATAAAATCAGGTACCCACCACCTACTTGTGCTGCATGTAACTGTAGTAATTTTTTTTTTTTTTTTTTATAAACTTGATTTATTTGAAGGATAATACAAGTTCTAGGTTTCAGTTTAAAGTTTTGCTCCCATTTCTATTATATTGCCTTGCAAGTATTGTCCCAATCTACTGGTGAAAAACATAAATAATATGCTAGAAATATTTAAAAAAAAAAATACACTTGTATTTTAGAGGTCAGCAATCAAAAAATCAATACCACAATGTCTGAAGACCAAGCTTTACAACCAATGTGTCCTGCCCACGATGACTTACGGTGCCGAAACATGGACGCTAACCAAAGAGGGCAATGGAGCGTGCCATGTTGGGTATCAGCTTGAGAGACCGAGTCCGAAATTCCGAAATTCGTCAAAGGACAAAAGTCACGGATGTCGAAAACCGTATCATGCGACTCAAGTGGCGCTGAGCAGGGCACGTGGCTAGGCGTGGTGACGGCAGGTGGAGTAGAGCCCTGACAGAGTGGTCACCAATAGCGGATAAGCGTTCCGTAGGCAGACAACCAGCCCGAAGGGTCAATGACATCAGCCCCATCGCAGTTCATACGTGGATGAGATTAGCCCGAGACAGGGATCAATGGCGCAAGGGAGAGGAGGCCGATACCCAGCAGTGGGTTGACACAGGCTGACAATGATGATGATGATGAATCAAAAAATCCGTTTGCCAATGTAACATTTCAAACCAAACTGAAACGTTTGAGTTGATTTTTTTCTAACGGAACGCCAGCTGCGTTTTGAATATGCAATATTTCAGCGTACCTAATAAAAGGCTCTGAAAATGGAGAAAATATTACTAAAACAGACGGCAGCGTTGAATAACATCTGTGCTTCTTTGCTAGCTTCAATTTCGAGATTTGTTTCCAATGAAACAAAAGATCTTACGTATTTTCACAATGAAGCCTTATCAAATTAAGTAAGAGTTTGGCCGGATTTTAGAAAGGCTACTTGTTCTTGTACCATACAATTACTAGAAGCTATTGCATTAAAATCAACTCAAATAAATGTTATTCAAAACATGATTATTTCTTTAAAAAAATATCCGACAGTGGTATTTTTGGCGGTCGAAGTAGTACCTACCAAACCTTACTTTCATTATAAAGATCAATTTAATAATACGTCACATAAGCTCAGAGCAAATAAAAATACAGAGGGACTACCGCGAACACGAAAACTGAAGCCACTTTTTGAAACATGCGTGCGTAGTCGAAGTTCGTGTCGTGTAATTCATCAAAATAAGTGATAATATAAATACTTCAGCGTGGAAATATTCCATCCTTCTTCTTATTTACTTTTGTGTTGTTTTTACGGTTCTTAACATTGCAAGAAGTCATTGTTTCTTTTTGAAACGGATGTTTTCAGTACGACGTTCTGACAAGAAATTCACGTAGTTTTGAATGCGTATGTGTGCTTGAGTCGTGTATTTATAGGGAATTCATGGAGTTTTGGAAGCGATTTTCGCGTCACCTTGGCAGTGCGCCGTAGGGACTCTGTATTTTTATTTGCTCTGAGCAGATAAGAGGGTATAATATTTTTGTTTTTATCGCACGCTATAATTCACCATCTTTATGATGACGTCACCTACCCAGTGACCACCTTTGAACCTATATCCACAAATCTATCGACAATCTATTTATCAAAATCGATTGAGCCGTTTCGACTGTAGGTGGTAGCATACAAGCATACGCTCATAAATGATAACTACCATACATTCTTGGATTTGCGCCGTCAGGTAAAAATACGCTTTAATTTAACTAAACATATAAACTTGTTTTTAGTGTTTTCACACTAATCTTTGCCGAAATTTAACTAAATTTATATGATTATTTACGGGATATTCACCGTGGTAAGGTTGTGGAATGAGCTCCCGATATTTCGGCGCAGTTACATGTACCATGTTCACAGGAAGACTGAAGAATGCGGGTGGTTGGTCGAACAGTTGAAAAGTTATGTGCAGACATAACGATCTACCCTCTTTCTTAGTCTTTTGCTACGGTTATCACTGGAACTCGAACTCGATCCTAAGCCCCGACAAAACACACTCACTCTATCACTGCATTCACTGCGTATAGTATTAGTGAACAACCGTGATAGTTGAAAACAGCGAAATTTAACTGTCTACCAAAAATATTTGTTAATCATTTATGCTTCCTCTAGCTTTGGTGGACTATGTAGCAGAGTCCTATCTAGCGTTGTCCAACTTGATGGACTCTGCAACAGATTCCTATCACCATGATCCAAGAAAACAAGGTCTAGCGCTCTGGGAGTTGTACCGCAATGACGTCACTGTCCAGTTGCCACTTTATTGTTACACAGATACTGGGAAACAACTTTTTTAATGATCTATTAAATAAAATACAAAAAGCATTTCAATTGTCATTTGGTTTGTCCGCTCAAGCAAGTTAAGCACGAATTGAATATATTAAACACAATTTTATCAAAACCATATTGATTTATTGGATTCCCACAGGTAATATACGAATGTTGGGGAATTATAATTTCACGCAACTGTTAACACATAAAATCATAGAGAGTCCGCCTTTGTTTCGTGTATCGTCATCTCTCTCGAACTTGTTGTAAATTACTTATTCTGCTCTTGCTTATGCACGTGTACGTGTATTCATGACATTTATGACATCATCGCGGGATGCCCACGTCACATTATTTTTCGGAGTGCTATACCTGGCGGAGTATATTATTATACCATGCCTATCACTATCTAGCTTTAGATAGCCCGTTGGTCCAGTTGGTAGTGAACCTGCCTTCTGAGCTTGGGGGCGTGGGTTCGATTCCCATCTAGGACAAACATTTATGCGATGAACATTTGTGTTTGTTCTATATCTGGTTGTTAATATCTATTTAAGTATGTATTTAAAACTATATATGTATGTATATCAGTCTCTGGCAGCCATATCACAAGCTTTGCTTAGTTTGGGGTCAGATGACAGTGTGTGAAAAAATGTCCCGAATATTATTTATTTATTTATTTATTTACTACAACCTATCTAGTTAAACTGGTTAGTCTTAGTTCAACATGGCGGAATCTGCATGAGAGTCCTACCAATACAACCTATTTAGTTAAACTTGTTAGTCTTAGTCTATCTAACATTTCCTAACACTATGACTCAAGCCTCTAATTCTACTCGGTCCAACGATCTCAAGTTAACCTACAAATTATTCCAACAGAACCGCCACTAATAAGTCCGAACGTATCGTCGGATCGGATGTCGTACGTTGGGGGTGATCACATCAGGGTGAACTGTTCCTCACCCCCCTCGCTCCCCGCTGCCAACATCACGTGGTTCGTCAACGAACAAATGGTAAGTGTTCATAAAAATACTTTACTTAGCGGCCGGTTATCCGAGTCGCGTATGCAACAAAACGCTCCCTCAGCCCCCGCCAAGTTATAGCGACGATGCACTAGATGCGCTAGGGTCAGGACGCCCGCGGGGGGAGTGCAACGACAACAATAAACATAGGTCCGACCTCGATGACGCCTAGCGCGGTACTGAACGCGGCGCGCCAAAATTCTCGCGTCCTATTTACGCTTATAATTTCACTAAAAAACGACACTATTCACTATCAAAAATCTATCCAAATAATTTTTTTTTAATATAATTGCCTTTCAGTACATGCAATTTCCAGGTTTTTACGAGCTTTCATTAGAGCATAAAATGAAAAAAATAAACTAAGTCGACTTTGTTTCAGATTTTTTTTTTGATCGAGGAAAGTTTATTCTATCGTGTTTAGAACCAAATCATAAACTGTAACACAGATGTATCCGTGACATGTATTTTTTTCCAGCACAAATATTGTAACTAAACTGAATAAAATTGATTTAAAACCGTCAAATTTAGTATAAGAGGCTCTTAAGGTACGGTACGTTACGTTTACGTTTCACCTATGGCGGGAAATTCAAATTTCAAACAGTTTTCTTGTCCTTGTAGCTGGGCCGGGTAGTTATTGTAAACAACCATGATGTTTGCGCAAATTGATTATTATTCTTTACAAAATCACGTTAACCTAATTGTCTCCAATGCACATTGTTATTTACATTTTGTCAATAAACAATTTTTTATATTAGATTTGCTTGCGTTTGGCCGCCATCTCGCCTGATGTTAAGCGACGATGCGGTCTACGATGGAGCACGCTTGCCTAGAAGAAACCGATTCACTCTCGACTTGAAGACACCCAGATTGTAACTGACGGGGAAAACCCATTCAGGCAGCAAATGCCACAGACTAGCAGTTCGCACAATAAATGTGGAATCAAAGCGCTTTTTGCTGTTTCAAACGGTTTATTGACAAATGTAAGTAATATTGTGCGTTACTGTTAAATAGCTGTACATGATAATGTAAATAATAAATAATGATTTGCGCAAACACTGTGTTATTTTAAAATAATTACCCAGCCTAGCTACAAGGACAAAAAAAGTGTTTGAAATTTGAATTTCCCGCCATAGATGAAACATACCAACTTAAGAACGCTCAGATTTAGGATAAAAGTTACCAACAAAGTTGCTCGCTACGTTTAAGTTGGATCCGAAAAAGAATAAGGCGTAAAGCTATCTACATCTCACACAGTTCCTGTCATTCTTGGGTGTTCCTCGAAAAGATGGAGGTCTTAAAGGATTTTTAGAAATCCTTACCTAAAAGATGGTGAAGAAGTTTCATGTAGGTAACTACACTCTGAAACATCTTGAAACTTTTGCACGAATAAAAATAGCTTTTAACCCATTTTGCTACAGTTTTCTTATTGTTGTATTTATTGTATCCGACAAATGCTGATCTGAAAACTAAGTCAAGCGTGATGTGTGTCATCGTAACACAAACATATTTGCAAAATATGTGACCTTATTTGTGGCTCCTGAATTGGCTTATTTAGCCACAAGCGCAGATTTAAATATCACTGACAACTGGCTGTTGTTTGCAGCGTCATACGCGTAAACTTTATGTAAACTTTCAACACTCTTTCCCAACCTTTTAATTCAGCCCTTTCGCAAGATCCTTTCTTAGTTGGTCTAGTCACTTGTATTACCGTATAAGGAAGCTATCTTCCAAATTTCAGTTTCGTAGGTCAAAGAGTTTTTGAGATTTCGTAATGAGTCAGTGAGTAGTATTATGTATTTTATTTAATCAAAAAATTCATGCCCCAATTTCATCCATGAGCTGAAATTCAAGCTGGAGCTTGAAGCTGTGCAACGAACCGGACCTCTGAACCTCAGTCGCTTTCCATTAGCCCCAAAATTTTCGGATTGCCTTTTTGAAATATATCAAAGCGTTGTTGGCTCCATCTGTAAATCTTGCTCCATACATGCTATAATTCAGCTAGAACCTTTACAAGCCCAAAGTTGACAGAAATGACGATTTTTCCTAACTCGAAAGCAATTTCTTATTGAAGTGTAAACTCCACAAATTAATTTCAGACGTTATTTGTATTATATCTTGTGTATGAAAACTGGCCAATGTGGATGATGATGTATTATAAAAACTCTTCCTCTCTTATCCACAGGTGCCAGGGTTCACGGCAAACCACGTTTTAAACTACAGTAGAGGCTACGCGTCTAGTTTAGCCACATTAGAGCTAGAAGCCGCAGTCCAGTCTCCAGTGCCTACGCTGATGATACGGTAACTACTATCTATTATTCCAGTTGTGTATTATTCTTATTTCCATAACAAACTTGGTTATTCTGATTAATGATGTCGAGGAGTTTTCGTCTTCGACCAAAATAAAATGAATGAACGGGCCCAGAAGAAGCGCATTTTAAAAGATTACAAAATGAGCGTCAGCGCTCACTTCGTTTCAGTCCGTCTCTAGCCGTAGGAAGTGCAACACGAGACTATTGTTAAATGATAAAGAAACATCTGATAAAATTATGCCTTCGTGTGCCTTCCCAAAGTGTAAATACACTATCTATTTGTTTAACAAATGTACATGGTTATAATTAGGTGTTGAAGTATAATGTCCTACGGCTTGTTGGCTCGTTTTTACTGAGCAAGTTCAATGGCTATGGTCCGTCCATTATTTTTATTTTGGTCGAAGATTTTCATGGCTATTTTGTAGCCATGAGTCCGCCGAATACATACATGACTACATGAATCGGTTCAAGAAGGATGTAAACCAAGTATTCTTTTTGTTCGAAATTGTTTTTTTTTTACCGATTTGGCTTGAGTGTCAGCAGTATATTCCTCTCCATGTCTTCTATGGACGCCCTGCAAAAATCTCTTTATAATGTTTTTCCAGATGTGAAGCATCAATCTTCGATGTATGGAGTGCGACCAGTCACACGCTAATATTACGGGAACGAAGTGCTAACCCAGCTTCTGCGTTAGGAAGAAGTTTTACAGGTAAAGTAATAGCCATGGTGTCTTTTCTACTTACCTGTACAGAGTTATACATAAAAAAAATCCCTAAGGGATTTTTTCAAAGAATCGACTACATAACAATTTAAGCGTCACTTCAGCGCGTCCACCATGTTTGTGGAAGCTAGCACTGATGGCTTTGCTGCTATCATGCCCAAAAAGATTGCCTTGATTGTTTAAATAGAACAATTGCGAGTGGCAACACCTTTCTGAATGCAGTCACTGATACGTTTTAAATGTCCCATCCTACACCATAACATTGGGTTCAAATTGATATAAATTAACATCATTATTCATTGCTATTGTATTAATTTATTTCGATGTTGACGTTGTATGAAAAAATATTTATCTAATTCAGCAGTCAAGTCCGTTCTTTACGGATTGTCAAATTCAATAAAAGGCCATAGAATCAATCATAGCGAGTACGGATCAAATGGCATTTTACTGAGTTTGTTGATCTCAACTGTCAAATTTGACGATCGATAAAGAACGGTACTTAAACTGCTGTGCAGTGCAAGTACCGTTCTTTAGCGATCGGCAAATTAGATAAAATGCCATAGAATCGATCATAGTTAGTGCTGAACAAATGGCATTTTATCGAATTTGATGACCTCAACTGTCAAATTTGACGATCAATAAAGAACGGTACTTGCACTGCTGATTTGTTTATTTTTTGATCTAGAATTCAATTTATGGAACTAGTGTATGATAATAACTGCTTTTGATTTGAATGTTAAAATAGTCATACCAATTTTATTTTTTAGTCATGATAAATTATATTTTTTCCCAGGTGCAGCAACTGAAACGCGTCTGCCTACGATAATGGTGTTATTACTACAACTCTTTCTACAATTCATGTTGCAAAGTTATACAGTCATCAGATAGCTGGCGTAGACTTCATAATTAATATACATTGTTATTTATAATTATATTATTAATTGTATAAACAATTTGTCTCAGGGTTTAAAGCAATTTGTGTATATTTGTATAATTTCATTAATGTATATTGTATAGTTTGACAATACTTAGGTTTTATTTGTTATAATTATAATGTTATATAGTTATATACAGGGTTAATGAGATAGGATATGATAAGCAGAAAGGTCGTTGAATTCATTATTACATTTGACGGTGCCTTTTGCAAGACTCCAGAACCTTTCTTCCCCATCGGTTATCGGTTCTTCGAGCGATGTGGCCTGCCCATTGCCATTTCAACTTGCAAATTTTAACAGCTATGTCGGTGACCTGGTTTTTTGGCGAATATCCACGTTTCGGATTTTATCGCGCAAGGAAACTCCGAGCATAGCTCTCTCCATTGCCCGCTGTGTGACTCTGAGTTTTTCCAAAAGGCCAACAGTTAAGGACCACGTCTCAGTACCATATGTCATCACTGGCAACACACACTGGTCAAACGACGTCTTGCAAATCAATTTCGTTGTAAACGAAATTGATTTGCAAGAAATTATTTCATTGCTAATTTATTATATTGTTACTTATTTTAGATACGGTTGTCCCACTGCAGGGCTAATGCCTCCTTCCACTCTTTTCGTTTTTCACGACAAATAATTTTACCTAAAACATATTCACTTCTTTTACGATAGGAACAACTCCGATATCGTGATAAAAATCGGCTGTTCCATTAAAAAGGTCATTGACACTTGACAAGATGAAAGGAACAGCTTATTTTTGTGATTTTAAGGTTGGTCTACAATTATTTGTAGAAGGTTCTTACGGAAAGAAAAAAAAAAAAAATTGCGCAAATAATTGGAAAATTTCAGAAAACTTATTTATTTATTTATTTCCAAGGAAGACCAACAGCCATAAAAAAGTATAACAATCTTAATAGATACAGAAGCTAATTAAAGGTCCTCGCGGATAAAAATTTAATAAGTAACAATTTAAGTGACATTACGCAGTTACACTATATGCGTTTGTCGAAAAAATTTAAATTACATAAAAATAAACGACGACATCTTAACGACGTTGACGTGTTTGACAGTTCTAAGACAGGACAACGTCTGTCGGGCCAGCTAGTTATTTATAATTATGAGTACGCTGACCTTTCGGCTTACCATCCCTGTTCCAATGATCTTTTATAACTTTCATGTTATTGAATAAGATTCTCATAGTTAAGAGTTCATATTTATTATTAACATAGACTGATTATGTAGGGTTAAAACTTGTAAATAATGTTTTGTTTGTAAATATTCGATAGCGTTCATATTGTCGCCACATTTTATTAGTGTCAAATACGGGGTGTAAGGGGAACACTTTCGAAGCCAAAAGAAGGTAATTGTACTCATCATTATGAACAACTTTACTATGGGACCAACCCTGAAATCGCGAAAAAAAATATCAGCTGTTCTATAGAAAATGGTCATTGACACTCGACAAAATGTATGGAACAGCTGTTTTTTTTTTTCGCAATTTCATGGCTGGTCCCATCCTAAAAGTGGTTCATAATGCAACAACAACAACGTGTGACAACGGTGGTCAACGGTGTGTGTGGTACAATTACCTTCTTTTGGCTTCGAGAGTGTTCCCCTTACATTCTGTATAAATTCATAACAATAATTGAGCATTTTAATGGCAATTAAATAGTGATGGAAAAAATCGGTGAACGAGAAACCCTTATGCATGTAAGCATGCAATTTTTTTAAGTGTAACCAAAAAAATTTAATAGTAACTAATCTAAAAATGTTAATTGATATTTTAATAAATTCAGAAATACACTCGGAGTTAAATTAATTTCACTGACATACAAAAATAATGTATCTAGTGTAAGGTACTGAAAAAATAATTTAATACCTAATTTAAATTTGTTAACGATATTATTAATCTTTTTTGACATGTTTTTAAAGAAATTTATAAAAATTGGTTATGTTATAAAATAATAGGTAAATAATTATACTTTATTAGCATATTTTCGTTACATAAATAATTATAAACAAATTTATATTTATTGTTTAACTTGAGTAAAGTAATATATAATTTTTATGTTTATGGACACTTGTAAAAATATCTTCTAAGTTTACAAATTTAAGGTGTTGCATCACCAAGATGTTAAAAATATACGAATGCAGCCCCTTAACTTCATAAGAAATTAATCGATGGTGCGTAAACTAATCGTAATTCACTTACAGAATAAAAAAAAAATTATGTGTAATAAAATACACAATACAAGTTATATACACAAGGTTAAGTTGAAGGTATTTATCGAGTTTTAATTATTGCGTTAAGCAATAAAAAATATCGACTGGTTCATGTTTGTTAAGCATTTTGAAAAAAAATATACTGAAGAAAATAAGTTATTTTTTTTTAGTGTTTTTTTTTGTTTATTTGTATTTTAACTTGAGACCATGTCGCTGCTTTTCATGAATACCGTCACAATCCAAAATGTTCATATTTCTTGTTTTTAACACAGCGCAATCCAAAATAGTCCATATTTTATGGTGAATAAAACTCATAATCATATCGGCAAAAATGACAAGATGGCGCAATAAAATGTCATTATGTCATTGGTTGATTTTTGACGCCATTTTTGTACAACAGTCCACGATCGCTAGATACTACGAGTCCTTTCAAGCAAAAACACATAACGTTTCCTGAATAATATCATATCTCTAAATAATTTAGGGATAATTAAGTAATATTATCTATAATACTATTCCATTTTTAGTCGTATGAATATTCATGAAATAATCCTAATTATTTTAGTTTTTTCTTTCGATGTTAAGTGCAATATTTAGTGTTACTACGGTCATCACGCAAGAGTAAGTACGACATAAATACTTATTTTGTTTTATGTGTTTATTCAAGATAAAATGAATAAAAATATCTTATGGAATAATGAGATGTGATGATATTCCATAAAAATAAAACGCAAAATGTACAACTTTAAGCAAGATAAGTAATTTTTCACTATAAATCATACGCAATTTTGAAGTATCTCCATTTTTTTTACATTAGATATGGCAATAATTTATTTAATATGATAATAATAATCAGTGTTCAGTTAAGTGTTTATAGTTCGTGTAAGTGTGTATGTTAATTTATAATATTTTTTATGCCTTGGAGAGATCTATGTCTAGCATTGGAGACTATAGTCTAAAATGATGACGGCCATGTTTATTAAGCACGGCCAATAAAAGTAGTGTTGTTTTGGTTTTAGGGTTATTATTGTATTTATGTTTGTCCGTTTCTTTATTCTACCTTACATTTTAAACGCCTAAACGAATGTAGATGATTTTCTCTCAAAATTGTAGTCATTATTATTTAATTTTTCAATTACCTTTTATTTACCAATTAGGTATTACTTACTCTTTATAAAGTTTATAATATTATACTACACAAGGACCAGTGTTTAGTCAAACTGTTAATTCAGTAAAAACTTATTTTTCTTGCAGTTCCCAATCCTCGTACTCTTCAAATATTCCGAAACATGAATATGAATGTCAATATTAATGATTGTATTTACCATCATCAGCCAGAAGACGTCCACTGCTGAACATAGGCCTCCCCTTTTAACCTCCACACTGAACGACAGCCTGTCTTTTGCATCAACTGGATGCCAGCGACTCTCACAATGTCGTCGGTCCATCTAGTGGGAGGCCTACCCACGATGCGTCTTCCAGTTTGTGGTCTCCACTCAAGAACCTTTCTTCCCCATCGATTATCGGTTCTTCGAGCGATGTGGCCTGCCCATTGATACTTCAACTTGCAAATTTTAACAGCTATGTCGGTGACTCTGGTTCTTTGGCGAATATCCACGTTTCGGATTTTATCGCGCAAAGAAACTCCGAGCATAGCTCTCTTCATTGGCCGCTGTATGACTCTGAGTTTTATATTAGTGGTAGTTATTTGAAAATGATCAAATAACTACCACTTCAATTTTTAGACAAGTTTTTGAGAGATATTTATCCCCTACATCCACAGGCAACATCAAAATATGGATTCATCGAACGCCAGTAAAGATTTTGTTCTGACTGTTAAGATCCGGATTATGAAGAGACCAATACAGGAAGTACTGTTCTCTTTATTCAAGGAATCATAAAAGTTGTAGGGTTCTTTGAACGATAATTACAGGAAAATATTTTGATATAAAAACATTGGCGACATGCATAGGTTTTTTTCCAAGAACGTAGAAAAAATAACAATGAAGCTAGGAGACATAAAGAATTTAAAATCAGAAACAGAAAACGCGTATAATTATTGTTTTTCGTATAAAACATCATCCGAAGACACGGCGTTCAAAATAGTAATCTATACTAATATTATAAATAGGAAAGATTTGATTGTTTGTTTATTTGCATTGAATAAGCTCCAAAACGACTGAACCGATTTGAAAAATTATTTACTGTTGAGAAGTTACGCTTTCCCTGGGTGACATATTATGCTATATAATTATTATCTATACCCGTGCGTAGCCGGTGCGGCCCGCTAGTAATAAATAAATTAGTAAAACAAGAAACACCATAAATGATTTATTAATGTCGTTGCAAACCAGGCATACAGATAAAAGTTATCAGTGTGTGAAAGGAAGAAAAAGGGATTGCTTGATCTTATAAGGAAAAATATTGTTCCAAGATTATACAAGCAGTTTTTTTGAGAATTACTAGTTATTCTACTTACCCACCTGATAAGAACTAATTAGTTACAAACTACGCAGCAGTCTGCGTAGTCACAAATTGAAAATAGTAAAGAAATAGTTTGTTAGTTTTTTTTTTAAGTATTATGGTTCCTACATGTATAAGACGGATTATGCGGTAGACACGAAATTATTTTTAGTATGGAGTTAATTTTATTTATTCTGGTTCCTACTACCAAAGAAAGATTATGCGTTCATTAGTCACAAATATTTTTTTAGAAGAAGATAACAGAGAATAAGATTGTTGTATTTTTTATGTATGGTCTACTTGTTACCTAAATTGTTTATTTACCATAATTTCAGCCGTAGGACGTCTACTGTTGGACACAGGCCTCCCCCATCGATTTCCAAAAGGGTTGGTTGGAAGCAGCCTGCATCCAACGTTTTCTTGTTGTCTTTTTTAAGACTTTAAAGGTCTTTTTAATTGTTTTTTAATTCTAGAATATTATATTAAGCGTTAGCTATGCCACGTAGATAATGCATAAATTATTTTTAAAGAGCTGTTACACTTTGGACTAAATATTTTATGAAGAAATTGATGTTTTTATTAATTTTATATCTATTTTTGTATGACTGCGTCTATGCAGTTAGTGTGTATTAATTATTTGTTTGGTTATCTTTATTTTTTTAGCTTAATGCACCAATATCACAACCAAAAATGTGTCATTCTTTAGATAAATTTAGTCTAAAGATTTTGACATAAAATCAGAAAGTAGTGGAGTATAGCGAAATAGTTTTCGCCAATACTGTCTTTATTTTGCTTGTGTTACTATTCAGAAAATCATTAATATATTGTAGAACATTATTACCAATTATGATATTATTCAAGAAAAAATTTAAACTACACTAGTGTTTCAACATGATTTATGCTCCTATTCATAATAATATAGCGAAAGTAATATTGTCATAAGTCGAAGACCTCGCAGTTTTTAAATAATTTGATATTGTTTTCGAGCCCAAACACCTAAAAGTCACAATTTTAATAATACCTTGATTAACATCCTACTGAATTTTCTATTCTATGTTTAATTATTCTCAAGGAATAAAAAGTTATGGAAATAAATATTTTGTTAAATTTTCAAACGGCTCTCCTGTAAAATTAGCTTTTTTGAGTTGTGTCGTTATTCATGCAAAGCAGCGATGTTTTTTAATGCATTTATTAGTTATTACAGTCACATATTCTAACAGCTTTACTTTGACATTCCACATAATATTTTTCTCATAATTTTGGCTACCTTCACCTTAACCAAATTTTATAGATAAAAATCCTAATATTCATCGTGCAATATAAATTGGCTCATATGCTGTGGAATTCAGATATGGAATTGAAATAAATTTACATAAAGTTACTGTATAAAGATGACCGTAAATTTAAAATTAACATTGCATTAACACTTTACCTAACTGTGCATTAAATTGAAAGTGATTTTAGGGAATAATGTACCTAATAAACAATGGAATAAAGTTGTGAACTCAGAAATTTTATTTTATTTCTTTGCATCAAGCTAGGCTTACCATCACCTGGGAGACGTGACTGGGTAGGAAATCACGAGATGTCCCCTATGGAAGCAGAAAAACCGTACAAGCGTGAGTAGGACTCGCACCCAGAGAGTTCCGTACAAACCTAATAAATATGTATGTAGATAGTTCATTATCCCGGGTAGCGGGTCTCGACGAAAAACGGTTTAAAAGGTTGAAATATTGATGGAAAAACTATATTATGTGCTGTGAAACCTTGCTTCTTTCCAAATTTCATTAATCTAGGTCAACAGTAAGTAGATACCTTATAGGTTTTGATTTCATTTGTCTTGATAGACAGACAGACAGACAGAGTCACAGATGGACAGACGGACAACAAATTAATTCTATAAGGGTCCCTTTTTTCTATTTGAGGTACGGAACCCTAAAAACGAAAAACTAGCGGTGATTGATATCATGGCTTGTTCAATAATAAATGTACTGTGGGCGGAGTACGAATAATACCTATAGAAAATTCAAAATTTGTATCGAACTTGATACGTTTTTTATTTTATTATTGATAGGCTTGGCCGCCGTCTCGGCTGATGTTAAGCGATGATGCGGTCTACAATGGAGCCCGCGTGCCTAGCAGAAACCAATTCACTCTCAACTTGAAGACACCCAGATAGTACCTAATACGTATTCATCATCATCATTATCATCAGCCAGGAGACATCCACTGCTGAACATAGGCCTGCCCCTTTAACCTCCACACTGAACGACAGCCTGCCTTTTGCATCCACTGGATGCTCACAATGTCGTCGGTCCATCTATTGGGAGGCCTTCCTACGCTGCGTCTTCCAGTTTGTAGTCTCCATTCAAGAACCTTTCTTCCCCATCTGTTATCGGTTCTTCGAGCGATGTGGCCTGCCCATTGCCACTTCAACTTGCAAATTTTAACAGCTATGTCGGTGACTCTGGTTCTTTGGCGAATATCCACTTTTCGGATTCTATCGCGCAAAGAAACTCCGAGCATAGCTCTCTCCATTGCCCGCTGTGTGACTCTGAGTTTTTCCAAAAGGCTAACAGTAAACTAAAACGTATTTACGCAAATTAAAATTGATACTTCACGTATTGTGCTGGAACGCATTTTAAAAGTTTAACGTGTGTATCTATGTGCTGTCTGTGGTATCGTTGCTCCAAAACAGCTGAACCGATATTTTATCGTAAGGTGACTTGAGCGAGAGTGTTCTTACCTATGATTCTAGATAATTTGTGCAGCGGTATTTTTTTATTTTATAATAGGCTTGTTTGACTGCCAACTCGCCTGATGTTAAGTGATGATGCGGTCTACGATAGAGCACGCTGGCTTAAATTAAACGATTCACTGGTGATTTGAAGACACCCAGATTGTAACTATCGGGGAACACCCATTCAGGCGGCGCATCTGCGTCAGCGACTTGAAGACTATCCGCTCTTTTATAGATGGTTGTAAAAATTATAGCTTGGCTCACTTTAGACAATTCTGGCATTTTGGAGCATATTGAATTATGAGATTTGTGAATCTTGCTTATGGTGTTACGTACATCAATTTCCAAAGACAAACTTTGTGTGCTCGTCATGTTTTCGATTCTGCAGAGCAAAACCATAAAAAAATTCTTTGTAGAAACAAAAAACCCTCTATAAATGCGACTAAAATCACAAAAATATTTCGCAGAGGTTTATGAAAACTTCGTCTATTAAAGGTGGGTAATATCATTAAACCCACAACAAAGCTTTCAAAGGCGTCACTTCAGAGCTCTGTGACTTCGTTACCGAATCGTTCCCATTGAGGGCTGAAACTCGAAAAACAATGGGGACATTCTAAAATGGCGAGCAGGGTTGCCTATTGTAATATTTTAAATGAAACAAATAACTCACGGTAAAACTTTGTGATGAATGTGGCTTAATTGGAAGTACATCTGTTTTCCGAACAGGAAATCCAGGCTTCGATGCCCAGCCGACGTTTTTATTGAAACATTTTTAATCTGTTTTGAGTCGTGTTAGTTGTGATTAATATAATATTTGTATGTGTTATAGTGCTAACAGACGCTCGAACGCGGCTGACCTCAACCGCCGTCTGACCAATGGGAGAGAAAGAGAGGGAAATATTAAATTCTCACTCTTTCTCTCCCGTTGGTTGGACGGCGGTCCGTCAGCCGCGTTCGAGCGTCTGTTAGCACTATTATACGCAAAGATAAACCACTTGGTCGCGCACAAGTCATAATTTGCTTGTGCACGATGTCAGCCACGTCAGTCGCGGGGGGAGGTCGAATAGCTGTTGTGATCATCAGCCAGAAGACGTCCACTGCTGAACATAGGCTTCCCCCTTTAACCTCCACACTGAACGACAGCCTGCTTTTTGCATCCACTGGATGCCAGCGACTATTTTGATTGGAGAGTCAAATGTCATTAATTCAATTCGCGCCTGGGATTGGCCCGATCGAAAAAGAAGTACGCTGAAAATTTATAATATTTTGCTTACGGCGGGGTAGTCAAGTGGTTATATCGTCATTGGTTCTATGGCATCCCCAAGTCAGAAAAACCTTGTGGGGTGGTATTAGAGTGATAATGTGCAGTGTTGCGTTTTTGAGAACGTAAATTTTTATTACGCATTCAGTATTGTTATAGAAACTTTTTTTATTCCGGTCACAGAATAGATAAGAGAAAATATAGGTCAAGGCACTGAAAACATATTAGTACAAGTGCCTAGTCAATGCTGAGCGGAACACTGCGCAGCGTGGCTTGAGCGCATTTCAGGTCAAGTTATTAGACATTTTTGTTCTGAAAAAGGTGAAAAAAGAAACCATAATCGTTTGTTGCCCTTTACTGATCAAATATAACTTTAGTAACATCTCGTATGCAGTACGTAAAGTCTGATGACACCAAGATTCCTTAATCATAAATATTTGTATTAAAATAGGTATACATAAATAACACAATATTAAAATCAAAGTAACTATGTTTGTAAACACCAGATATTACGTTCATTCCCAACGGCACTACCAAGGAACACTACTGGTAGTGCTGTGAATGGTTTTTTTCTTCTTCTACACTACTAACCAGTAGTACTGCAGGTTTTTTTATTCGGAGAATGTGTACAAGAGCTGTTTATGTTGATCCCGTCAGCCAATTTCCGCCATAGGCCATCGGCGCAATTATTATCATCATCCTTACGTTGTGAACATTGGTAAAATTCATTCCTAATACGAGCTGCACAGGAATGGACCGTGGCAGGGAGCGCATGCTCCCTGCTTCGGTGTTCCTTATAAGGTACAACCTGGGTCTCTTCAAAACAAGAGTGAATAGGCACCTCATGGGCAAGCGTGCGTTAGACCGCATCGTCGCTTACCATCAGGTCAGTTGTGGTAAAACGCTAGCCAAATTCATTATTTTAAAAAATATGCTCGATTTCGTCACGATACTACCAACAATGCTTTTTTTACCCGACTTTCAGTTTTAATTTTTTTCGTGATACGACTTATCAAGAAGTCTCAACCCTACAAGCAGCCTTTTTCTCTCTGAAGAAACAAAACACGGTGGGAACAAATCACGCTCGCGGCCCCTCCTGAATTATTCACAATTCATATGGGCAATAAATAGAACGAATGGAAAAAATAGAACAGGTGAATATAATTTTTTTCTCTCCTTTTTGTTCGGTCGTTCTTGAATAGGACGGCTGCGAACGAGTGATAATAACTCATCGATTGTTTAGCGGCTAACAACGCGTGTGAATAGAACCTTGTTGAGGTTTTAGGGTCCCGCATTATACCACCATGAAATTTGAGAACAGTAAATAAAATTTATAAATTTTTTCTCGATGTAGGTCGAGCGGTAGCATACCTATTGTTATTCAATAAAAAAGCGGCAAAAAATCATGCGTTCCGCCTTATGGTAAACAGAAACCACTATGGACATCTGCAACACTAGCGGTGTTGACGGTGCTTTTACGGCCCGGAGAGGTAGCTGTGGACACCCGTTTTTAAACGTTTCAAGTTTAACCTTCCGGAAGACGCAGCGTTAGGTAAGCCTCCCACTAGATGGAATGACGACAATGTGAGAGTCGCTGGCATCCAGTGGATGCAAAAGGCAAGCTGTCGTTCAGTGTGGAGGTTAAAGGGGGAGGCCATGTTCAGCAGTGGACGTCTTCTGGCTGATGATGATGATGATGTTAAAGCTTGGCGTGAAAACCTTCGGGGGAAGGACATTCATTTTCATAGCATGTGCGCTTTAGATTTTGAATGAACCCGAATCTATCCTCGGCCCTGCACCAATGCTTATTTATTACTTTAGTAAATTACATATTATAATTATGCAGTTTAGATGCCATCGCTCAAACACGGTAAAGAGGAAAATCATGCGGAAACCGGTTTGTCCAAAAACCTCAAAAGGTCAAAGACATATGACATTCACCATTATACTGGGCCAGCATGGTGGATTAAGGTCCATCCTCTCTCTGAGAGAAGGCCTGTCTCACAGCTGTGGGAACATTTTTACCAAAATGCCTGGGCTGATTTGATGATTTTTTATTGGAAAGCCAGTTTTCTTGCGATGATTCTTAGCTATGTTATATTTATACAATATTATAATATGTTCCGACTATTATATGAATATGTTCTGTCTCCGTCCACTCCGTCGTAAATGCCACTCACGGTCATCAATCCGAAGATTTGCATTAAGAAATAGGCATAAAAATATTGAATTGAGTTGATTTTAAACTGTTGAAATTGTAAATTTTAATAGCACTGGGGGTCTAGACAAGAGCTACTTTTTGTTAGCGTTCATGCCTGCGGAAAGATGAAATTGTATGACAATTACATTAGTTAAAGATAAATTATCTCAAGTTAATGTCATTTTCATACAAATTCATCTTTCCGCAGGCGTGAACGCTAACAGAAAGTGGCTCTTGTCTAGACCCCCTGAACTGACATGGGTAAGCGTGACGCTTTATTTTTGATTCCCTTAAAAACATACGGAATCCAGGCCGTATAATTGTCTCACGCTCAGTATTTTATTCGTTGATTCATTGTCAAGAATATTCATTGTAGATACGTTAAATAGGATTTTCGAACGTGTAATTATAGGTCGCTTTGTGGAAAGGTTTTATTGTACTGCGAATTTGATAAGGTGGATATGAGTTTTTGAATACGCGTAACAAGTACGAAGTAAATGTGTGTTTTCTAAAACCACGTTAGGTATTCAGTGATCCATCCAGGTGGCAAATGGAACTTAATAACTTCAGAATAAGGTTTAATTTACTTGCTACAATTTTCTAATACACATAATTTGTAAAGAGTGGCTGCCAGCTCGAGCAATTGGAAGAAACCAAACCATAGCGTGAAATTTGAAAACAATGATTCGGTTTAACGTGGATTCGAGATACGGATATTAAGGATAGCGTCTTTTAGAAGAACAGTGATTTGAATTCATGTTGTTTTGGACTAGAGTTATTAGAAAAGATAAAACAACCGTGATAGTTTAAACAGTGTTTTAGAGTTATTTGGTTAAAGAGTTCTGGATATAGAGAATCAAACTTTCAGTTTTAGGGACTGATTTTTTTTAAAGAAGATTTCAATCCAGTAACTTCTGCAACTATATATGTTTAGAAGTGGATTGAAGTATTGTCAATGGTTTAAAGGAATTTTCATACTGGAAATTTAGGAAATTTTTATTTAGAAATAGGAATTTTATTTTAATGCAAATGATATTAAAAAAACTTGTTTTACGAGTGTTTTATTTCCTCTGCCAACGTAATGAAACATTGTCATCAAAATACTTTTACTTGTTTTACTTTAAACCAATTGCAATGTTATCTTCCCACTTTCCCCATTCCCTTTCAAGCCTCCCACTAGATGGACCGACAACATCGTGAGTGTCGCCGGTCCATCTAGTACGACAAAGGGCCTATGGCCTATTGGCCTATATTCTATAGGCCTATGTTCAGCAGTGGACGTCTCCTGGCTGATGATGATGATGATATTTTTATCTTCAATTTTATTTATGTGCAAAAGACATAGCTCTTGCTAAAATCAAGTAGTACCATAAGTACTGGACTCGACTTTTCATCAAATCTAAACTTCACAGTAAATAGTATTTCAACCGCAGTAGATTTGAAACTTTGTCAAAAGGGCTTTCCAAACAACAATTACACAAAATTACGGTCTATCAACCGATGTCAGATTGGGTAAATTCTACAACTATTTGAAAAGCTAGCTTCATTGAAGGATTAAAAAGCTTTGGTTAGATTTTTAAGTGGTTTGATTTCTGTGACCCTCTTTTCTCACTTTTAGCAAATTTGGTCATACTATTTTTATTTTGTCCACTTGTTTGGTTAGCACAAACACACTATCGCATTTATAATATTAGTACGATTGAATAAAAGTAGCGTAAGTTAAGTACATTACTCTCTGACGTTTCTGACGTTTCGAACCTTAGTATATTTTTTATGGCTTGTCTTATTTACAGCTTTTGCGTTAAATGGGTAAGCGGTATACAGAAAATATTGTTTTAAATATGAAAACATTTAAACACGAACAATAATTTTATTGTACTAAGGCGCACTACCTTGTTTGCCTGATGGGCCTATAAATTACTCAAAATTGATATCTTCGTTGGAATTTATTTACAAAACGAGTAAGGACATTGTATGTCCTTTTTCTCCACGGCTTTGCGAATGCAATTCATATAGAAACACTGCAAAAATACGACATTTCGGGGTTTTGTTTCAAGTTTCAGCTATTGTGACACGTTGTTGAGAGCTAGTGGTTATTTTTACTGAAGTTCTTTGATTCGACCAATTTAAAAGCAGTAATATTTAGTTTTTCACACAGTTGGTATATTTATCACAGAGTTAGTATTTTTACTATGGTTTTGTTGAAATCCAAGTTTTTAAACAACTCAGCATATGCTGAGACGGTGCCTCTCTTTGTATCTTCTATCGCATTTACATTGGGGAGTGTCCGGAAAAACTTAAATTTGATGTCGCAGTTTTATTATCGTACTATTCGTATTAGCCGCTACTACCCAAAAGATCGTCTGAAATATCATAGATCTATGCTAAAATATTTTCACCGGATCTATAGAAACAATACTATGCATTTCACGCGATATTTTTTGGGGTTATTCCTGGCTGCCCCCTCATCTGACCCCACGAAGGAACAAACAGGAATAAAAATTCCTGTCTGAACCCGAATTTGAATTCGGAGACAAATAGGAATAAATATTTCCTGTCTGTCACCAAATTTGTGTTCAGGACAAACAGGTTGCCTCACATCTGCAATGAGTGTATTGAGATGGGCTTCTTCAAAAGAGCTGAGCAGATTATCTCTTTCCTAATGTCACAGGGTATATATGGGTGATGGTGATTGCTTACCATCAGATGGCTCGTTAGCTTATTTGCCACTTATGGCACTAAAATAAGAAACAAAAGTTCAAACTTTTACATCAAAGATAAAATAACACGGACCCAGCAATGACATGAACGTCAACGTCAATAAGAAACGTCAATAAGAATAATCATAAACACAGTATAATATTTTTGCAGCATCTCCAGCATCTCAGAGTGACGAGCGCAGTGTATAACACAAAATTGCTCGTCTCAAGCGTAAAAAACATTTTGCAAGAAACTGGTTCATTGTATCTCACCCATCTAGGCGGCGAGCTCCTGTCATACCAGCGCTGGGACTGTTACTGAGATAGTATTTCCGCTGTGGTGCTTCCCAGATTTATGGCTGTTTGCCGACCACCCTCTACGTCAAGTGGAATAGCCGTGCCATTTAACAATTTTGATCAATGATAGTGCGCTTCGAACAGCCTTTTTGGAGACTTTTGTCGTGTTTCTATTGTTACGTGACGCTAATAGAGTGGTAGAGTTCTATTACAATAGCTATGTTTCTGTACAGATCGATTATTTAAAACTTGCGTCAATAACTTCGCTATTTACTTCTTTTTTTACCAATCCTAATTTTTCTCACTGCTGGGCATGACAAGTCTTACTCATTTCCTTCGATAAATCCTGGTCACACGCAAAGAGCTTATGGAAGACTGTCACACGCCACCTCATGCGAACCTTTCCAGAATAAGTCAAGATCGTCACGCCAGAGTTGCTTATGCCTTCCTTGACTGCGTCAAACAAATCTTAACTACTAAATAATATATATAAATATAATCACGTTTGTAGTAATGAAATTTTTATATTCTAAAAAGCTTGTGCTCATAATTTCCAGTGAGAAATTGAGCCATGTTCGAGGCACGATTGAAGCAACTAAAGTTTAATTTGTTCCGAAGTTCGTCAGCCAGCCGACATCAACTGATGCATACTAAGGCCCGATAGATTGGCACTTGAGTGGCAATTGCAATGCATCAAATCGTATCAAAATACAGAAGCGAAATGTTTATTTCATTATCGAGTTACAAGTTTAAAACTTCATTATTTTTTAACATACTCTTATTAACTTCACTAGTATTCATCATCATCATCATTTCAGCCTATTATATTCCCATTGCTAGGACACCACAGGCCTTTTCTCAGAGAGAGAGAGAGAGAGAGAGAGAGGGCCTTAATCCAACATGTTGGCCCAAGCATTCTTTGAACTTTTGAGGTTCTTTTCATACCGGTTTCCTCACGATGTTTTCCTTCACAAGTTTTGAGTGATTGCTATATGGTGATAGAAACTGCACCTAATTAATTTTAGGTACTAAATAAGTCATTGTTGTAGGGCCGAGGATCAAACCAGGTGCCGTCAAATTTTAAAGCGCACATGCTTACCGCCCAGCCTATATTGCTCAATTTGCTCATCTCTAGTAATGTTCAATGTAAACAAATTACGGTAGTCACTTTTAACCTACTACATTACGTAACTTCTATGTTTTGTCATATCGATTTGAAACTTTGCAAGTGTAACCGGGTTTAAGAAAAATGCTTACAAAGCCAAAACGCTACTATTGTACTGTATAAACACAATCGAATGCTAATAACCATTTGCTTGTTGTTTTAGTCGTTTAAAATTTTGCAAACCAGCAATGTAAAGCGTACAACTGTGCACGCGGATAGCGCGGCGCAGGTATTTCATTGACCTCTAGCGTCAGCTGATGCTTTATTTGCATTACATTGCGAACATAAAAAAAAGTAACGGAGCATATTTGATTTTGTATCGTATCAACAATCGCCAGCACTATTGTCAGATTTCGTCATCGTGTATGTAATTCGGATGACAATAAAAAAAAAATGGTAAGTAAGTACTACCATTTTGATCTGATAATGAAACCAATGAGGTGGATATTGGAACTCTTCAAGGGTGAATCACACTGACAGAGACATCTAGCGGGGAAAACGCCAACCATCATGCCGCATGAGCCGAGTGACGCGCTATCCCCTTCCGCGTCTCTCCTCACCTTCCTCGTGTGACAAGCGAGCGAGACATAAGCCTGTTTGAAGTATAATTTAGTTTTTTTTATTTATATTACACGGGAATTACTCATTTAAGATTAAGCCGGTTACAAATAAAATGTGAGAAAACCACGTCAGTTTCAATAATTATTTGTATTTTGTTTAGTTATTGAAGGCACATAACAAGCTAGACAACTGGATCCACTTAACTTCCAAAGTGATTTGTGGGTTCCTTCTGCATTTTTATCGCTTGTTTTTAGGGAATGCTCTGAAGAGCTTTTTGACTTTCAGACTTTCACTACACACATGGAGACACCGTCATAAAGCTCACCCCCACATCTTGCAAAGTTGGAAATCCCACACTGTCCGATTTTTTCCCCTGTTTTATTCCGCAGAACTGCAAGATGCGGAATGTCCTTTCCTCAAAGGTCTTTCCACCGAGCTTCAACATGAAACGTTTCAAACAGGGTGTCTATTACTACCTCTCTCCAGGCTGCCAAAGCACCGTCAACACCGCTAGTATTGCTAGTATTGCGACGTTTTCTGTTTACCATCAAATGGACCACAATACATGTTTGTTTGCCACTCTTTTTATTAAAGGCACTTTCCCTTTGTTCATAACAAAGAAAAGATATTGAGAATATAGTACAGATATAACTCTAGAACATCCTCTAATATAGAATTACTTAGAATTAATTGAAAGTTTCATCTGTTACCACACCTTCGACCAATTTACCAAAATAAATACTCACGCACGGAGAAATCAATATTTACTGATTAAGTGCCTATTTAAGTTCTGGTGGATTCAATGAGTCTACAGTTTAAGTAGTAAGCGAAAATTTAATTAAATAATTATTAATCATTCCATAGAAACCACCATAGTGTAGGTACATAACAATCCGTGATTAATTAAATACGCTACCAGACTGTATTATTTTGTGTTATAAAAATGCTGCGCTAGAAAGAGAGCGCACTATACAATACAAATGACGATATTTGTGAATCATTATCATCAGCGAAAAGACGTCCACTGCTGAACATAGGCCTCCTCCTATAACCATCGAGCGATGTGACTTGCCCATTGGCAATTCAACTTTCAAATTTTTATAGTTATGTCGGTGACTCAGGTGCTTCGTCAAATATCCTCGTACCGAATTATATTGCGTAAAAAAACTCCAAGCTTAGCTCTCTCCTTATTTTATGCCGAATCTGTTCCAGTCCAAGAGCTTGAAAACGTCCTTCAATGCGTTCGCGAACAGTTTCGGAGAGATGACAACGTAATCAAGTCATTTATATTCCAGGCAACTGAGATGCACCGTGTGCGAAACGCACAAGCAACTGACGTTTTGCAGCCGTATCGATTAGGCTTATAAGCTAGAACTTCATAGAATTTGTAGGCAAATACCTTGTCCCAATCTTCGACCAAAATAAAAAGAATGGACGGGCCCATAAGATGCGCATTTTTGAAGATTATAAAATGAGCGCCGGCTCTCACTTCGTTTCAGTCGGTCTCTAGCCGTAGGAAGTGCGATAAAAGTATATCGTTACATGATAACGAAACATCTGACAAAATTATGCCTTCGTGTGTACGCTTTCACGTGTAAATAGACATCAAAACACCGTTATAAATTTATTGTAACAAATTTACTGTACATGGTGATAATTAAGTATTGAAGTCCAACGGTTTTGCCTCGTTTTTACTGAGCGAGTTCAATGGTTATAGTCCATCTATTCATTTTATTTTGGTCTAAGGTCCCAATAACATTATTGTGCTCAATGAACATACATGTTATTCGAATACATTACGCTAAAAATAATGTTTAACCAACGCACGAAATTCACTTTTCTCCTTGTTGCAAGCTATTCTTATTCTATAAAGGCAGTCAAAAAAATAACCTAAGAAACTGGCTGAAAACTATTAGTTGGTTTTACAGAAAAGTTTTGAATAAAAAGATCGCAATGTGTGATGACTTTAGTTCTAAGTTGTTTTTTTACCAAACGTATCATTCTATTTAGGCACTAGGATGATGATGATGAATATTGAATCAAACAATAATATTATCACCCAGTTTCGATTAGTTACGAAACTAAAATAATAACAGTAACTCAACTCATCACATTATGTTACGCAAGTTATAGTATCTACTTGTAATAAACTAACCCATAACCTTTATGAATAGCATAAACATATTTTATGCCTGTTTGAGTAAAACTATACTAACTCCCTTTCGGTGAGTATATTAGCAATATTATGTAAGTATGGACAAACATTTTTTTTAAACACATACATTATGAACAGATTCCTTGGCACAGATCGCTCCCATCGGTTAATAGATAAAAACAATGAGTAAGTTTTAAAAGAATTCATTTGGTTTATTTATATGAATATAATATGACAAAAAAATATAATTTTATACGAAAAATACCTAAAATAGTTAATTATATGCTTGTGCTATATTATATTTATAGTTATTTTTAAATCACTTTCAACAACAAAAAAATACAAACACATACCCAAAAAAGATGCTTTAAACATCTACAGTATTATTCTAAAGATGGTGCCAAATTAATTTTTTAAATTTTTATATTTAAAAACGGCATTGTGAGATTCGCGGGCATCCAGTGGATGCAAAAGGCAGGCTGTCGTTCAGTGTGGAGGTTAAAGAAGGAGGCCTATGTTCAGCAGTGGACGTCTTCTGGTTGATGATGATAATGATTAAAAAATGTGCGAAATCCCGATTTAGCGTGAGCGCAGGTTTGTTACAAAATGCAGTCGTTCAATTTAAGTGTCTGGATTTTCGGGAATAAAACGAAAAGCCGTAATTATCAAGACAAATATAAAACAAGTAAACCATAATAACATTAAATTTTTTTGCTTTATGTCAGTAATTTAACTAAATCCACTCTCAAACTTTCCTTCCAAAATTTTTACGAAAAACTATTTTTGTAAATTGCCGGTAATAATGTTAAGTTTTTCCAAAATTTTAAGCCGTTATTCTGATTAAAAAATACAGATCTATTTGATGTAATAATTGAATTTTCTATAAATCTTTCAACTTGATAGAATTAGAACGCCAAGAATCCAATTTTTGTTGTTTTTTTTTTTCGTCAAAAATGTGACGAAAAAAAAACGTGTGTGTTGGGGCTCATAACAAACACCTACTAACTTTTATAATTTTATAGGGTTCCTGCGGCATTTCCGAGTAACTATAAACATGAGGTTTTTCAAAAGTCTTTCAGCAACGTATCTGTGATGCCCCTGGTGTTACAGTTATCCATAGGCGACTGTGACTCTCTAAGAGGGAGGCCTTCGTCAGTAGTGGACATTTAATGGCTGATGTTGTGGTGTGTGTGTGACTGTGACCGCTTACAATCCGGCGGTCCGTTAGCTTGTTTGCCACCTATGGTATAAAAAACAGCGTTTTTGTCCATACTGTTACACAACGATATTATTACCCTAACATATTTTTATTATTCATTTCAGTAACCACTCAGAATTACCCGCTTCCTCTTATATATTAGGCCGATCGTAAACTATGTACAACTTGTGAATAACATTTGCTTCTAAAGCTATCAAGAAGTTCCACTATGTTAACTGAATATTGAGCTGAATATATTGGCATAATTAAATTCTGAATTGGTTATTATCACACAGAATATTGACACTTACGTGGAGGTAATAAAAGCGATTTTGTCACAGTAATAATGGCAGCTTACAATTACTCTGATATTGACTTTTAATGTTTATGACAAGACTTATAAGCATTATCATTTATACTCAATCCAAGTTTTTACAACTTGCTGTTCGTAGGTGTGGGACAAAATAGTCTTGCAACTGACTTTTAGTTTTCCTCAACCAATTGAGCTGAAAGATATACACCCGAACTGAATCGGTTTCTTCTAGGCAAGCGTACTCCATCGAAGACCGTAACGTCGCTCAAAATCAGGCGAGATGGCGGCCAAGCGCAAGCCTATGCATGGTTAGCTAAATAACGTCATTTCAAATCCAATATGGCGGACTTCCAAAGATGGCGGATCAGTTATTTTTATGCACTCTCATGGTATGAGTATCAAATACAGGGGTTTGCTGAGAAGAATACGGAAAAAAAATTACGTAACTCTAAATTCAAAATGGCGGATGCTCCAATATGGCGAACAACATTTTCTTATTTACCATCATGATATGGGTATCAAATGAAAATCCCGAGAAAAATCAGTTCCATATTTAATTTCCCGCCAAAAAAATGAGCAAAGCACCAGATTAACACCACAGAGATTTTACCATAGTTGTTAACTTCAAGTTTCTGATGTGGTACGGACCTACATGGTTGAAGAAAAGTCAATTGTATTTTTTGAAATGGGACTAGTTAGAATTTTAAATTTCTATATACCTAAGTAAGGGAGGCAACGTAATATTTACGGCCCGCATTTTGAGTCATCAATGACCCACTTACCGAACGCAAGTGATGAAAAATATTAAAAACTTGAAGGAAATTCATATCAGAAGTATTTCAAAACTGGGATCGTTTGAAAACTCGAATCGTTTGCCTGAAATGAATGGCTGAAAGTTCAGCGATGCCGTATATCGTATCGTAAAATTCATGAATTTCTGAAGTGGAGTTATAAGCTCGACGTAGTAAGTCAATAAAAGGATAAGTATATAACTATAATTGAAGACTGGTTGGAAAGTAAAGGACCTGAACCAACGAAATGAAAAGAAACTAAGAGGTACGGTACAAAAATAATTTCTCTTTCAAAAGGTACACGACTTTTTTCCCACCGGTTAGATTAAGACTGAGTTTTATTCAGAGCTACATGGATAAAGAGCTTATTATAACATTGTGAACAACTTTTGCTATGAGAACAACCATAAAATAGCGAATAAAATTCGCTGATTGATTTGCTATCAACATTATCGTGGCAATACCTATGTAAAGAAAGCCGTGGTAGCATAATTGTGAGAGCGCTAGACTGGAAAGCGTGAGGTCGCGGGTTCAAATCCCGGGCCCGTACCAATGAGTTCTTTGGAGTTTATGTACGGATTTTCATACCACTGGCTTTTCGGTGAAGGAAAACATCGCGAGGAAACCTGCAATACGTACGGAGAAGAAATTCAATGGCGCAACCCGCAACTGGGCCAGCGTGGTGGATATGGCCCAATTGCTTTTTGGGGGGGTATGCTAAAGTCCAGAAGTGGATTATTAAAAAAAAGGTTGTTTATGTTATGTAAAAAAAATGTACAATCTCACAGATCTACAACAGAAACTACTATTCATGACTTTCCTGTATTTTTTAAAGTTGGCACATTTACTAAAAATATTGCCATAACTAAATGGATCGGAGCATTGGAGCATATTGCCGCAACTAAGCCATGCCAAATGCCGGATTAATTTACGAAAAAGTTTGGCTATAACATTTCCACAAAAAAACTGCAAAGCCTTTGCACGTTATAGTTTTATTTAGGTACTTATACTTCATGTAGGTATTTTGTTGCCAAATTATCAGGCAATTTAATGGAAATAATGTGGCGGGTGAAATGTAATTTTCAATGATACCAGACTAAAATGAAATTATAATTTGAGATGGTTTATCGCCGTTGTTTTGAGAGAGCATAAAATCAAAATTGCGCTAGCAATAAAAAAGTAACAGCCGTACATTTTGCTGAATATATAATTGATTTATGTTTATCTACCAACTCACTTGATAGAAAGCGACGTTATCGTAGATGATAGAGCACAAATTCACTCTATATAGCCTTGAAGATTATATAGGTTATAGTTTTCGAAACAAGGATCAATGGCAAGGCATTCTAACTCTTGCGGTTTAAGAAACTCAACAAAAATCAGCAATAACACAGGCGAAGTGACGATCAAGCGCAAGCCTATTACTGACACTGAAGTGTTTTTCAATCAAAATTTAGTGTGGAACAGCTTTCAGCTGTTCACTAATACCCTGAAAGATATGTTTAGGACCCTGGACTGGAAAGGAAAAGGCATAAACGTTAACGGCGAGCACCTCTCTCACCTACGATTTGCCGATGATATTGTTAACATGGCGGAGTCGCTGCAAGACTTGCAAGGAATGCTGAAGAGCTTAGCTGATGCCTCTCGACAAATAGGTCTCGGGATGAACCTGGATAAAACTAAGATCATGTTTAACACACATGTTACCCCGAGACATATCAATGTGGACCACATACCTCTCGAAATTGTCCATGAATACCTAGGGCAGATTTTCCAATTGGGCGGGGCAAATTTCGAGAAAGAAGTCGATATAAGAATTCGGCTAGGTTGGGCAGCGTTTGGCAAACTTCGTCATGTCTTTTCGTCGTCCATTCCACAATGCCTGAAGACTAAAGTCTTCGATCAGTGCGTCCTACCTGTACTAACATACGGAGCCAAAACGTGGACACTGACAGTGAAGCTAGTGCATCGATTCAAAGTTGCTTAGCGAGCTATGGAGCGAGCTATGCTTAGCGTTTCTTTGAGAGATAGAATCAGAAATGAGATTATCCGACAAAGAACTAAAGTAACCGACATAGCTCAAAGAATTAGCAAGCTGAAGTGGCAATGGGCTGGCCATATCTGTAGAAGAACTGACAACCGCTGGGGTACGCGGGTTCTAGAGTGGAGACCGCGTATCGGCAAACGTAGAGTAAGACGCCCTGCAGCCAGGTGGAGTGACGACCTGCGAAAGGCGGCTGGTGGCAAGTAGATGCGAAAAGCAGAAGATCGTGCCTTGTGGGGTACTTTAGGAGAGGCCTACGTCCAGCAGTGGACGAACATCAAATAGGCTGATGATAATGATGATGATGATGAGCTTTCAGCTTCGGTTTTGACATTGAATTAAGCTTGACAAATGCAACCTAAAAACCCAAAAAATACAGTTTTTTTTTTAGTTTAGCAGATAAAATCGCGAAGTCTCTTTACCTTTATCACCCAATTGATAAAACAGCGCAAACTTTACACAGGTAGTGGTCACGCCCACAAATAACCACCCAACTACTGGCCTAAAATGTTGCCGACCGTGCGTTCACTACGCAATAATTCAGGGGCTATACCACAGTCACAGAACGCAGTGACTGAACTTCAACAAATAATGCTAGTTTTATAATTATACCTCACTTGACATTATTTTTAGGGTTCTTCACCCAAATGGTATCAACGGGTATTACTAAGCCTACGCTGTCTGTTTGTCTGTCTGTTCTACCTATTAATGGCTATATCTTTCGAACCCTAATAGATAGCTAGTTAATTTTCACAGATTATATTGTAATGTTACGGCGGATTAACTAAGAAATAATAAAAAAAGTCAAAGCAAAAACGAATAGGGTCCCCATACAACAAACGCATTTTTTTACGTATTTTTGTAATGCGTAAAACTGTAATACAAGGTTCAAACTTGGCATGATTATAGTACACACTCTATAGTGTAACAACAAATAACAAATAATGGCCAAGTGTGAGACGGTGTCAAATTTCTGTTCATTACCAAGTTATAACTGGTAATTCCTTACCTGGATGACCTCTTTATCATTTCACCGGAGCGAAATGCAATATTTTACTTATTTTGAAGTCGGTTTTTTTTATTTATAGATAATTATTGTATTTTGTGGTGAAACCCTCGTGCGTGAGCCCGACTCGCACTTGACCGGTTTATTTATTGTATGTGTTATTTACTCAAAATGTCTAAGTTTGATACCGTTTTAATTTGACGGCTATATCTATAACATTCTCACTCCTAACTGGAAGAACTGATTTCAATGTGGTTTTTAATAATAAACTAGATCTAGGGTCATGTTTTTTGCAGTATTAAATGAAAAATTGCCAGTCGCTTAAAATGTAAGAGCTCTTCTCTGAATTGGTCGAAAGTTTTCTTTCTTTTACTTGTTTTCTTAATAAAAGAGAGTCTAACAAGTGGGAATTTCGTCTAATGGTAAGAAACAACCGCTGTTTATAAACGCTTGCAATTTTTGTTAAGTATATTGTTTTTAACATTAATTTGTACCAAACTGTATCACTGTCTTCCCATTCAATAGTCTCTGCACTGACCTACAGGTAACAAATGGAATATTTTAGTAGTTCGCTCCTTTCAAGTCAAAATTCAAGGGAGAATTGCGGCTATTTCTAATGTTGGTGCAAACCACAAGTACTCATAGTTGCTGACGGGGGATTTACGAGAAAGGGCATTTACGGGGCAAATTGTTCGTTAATCCAGACTAGGTACTGTTTGTTTGGAATACAGAAGCTTTAGTTGTCTTGAAGTGTTTTCGATGTCGTAAGTTAAATTGTTATGTAATTGAATCTTTCTTAAAAAATATGGTCTAAGTTATATAATAATTAGAGAAATAGACACACACATACGCTTCAAAACACACCCCTTCTTCGGGGACAGTCGGATAAATGGGCAGTTTTTTTGTCAACATTGTTTTTGCTAACTCTACTCTGCTAATCCTTGGACCTCGTTGGGAATGAAATTGCATATCTACTTAAAATAAAAAATAAATTGAGCAGGCGGGATTAAATTTGTACCCATTTGGGAATAATCCTAACTATGAGAGCCCTAAATCTGTATCAAACGACATAACATGCCAAAACCACGCCGTGTTACATAATTAAACAATTTATATCCGTCTTCCGATTAGATACAACATTCTCTTAACAAACGCGCACGTAACGCGCTTGCTCCAAGTAACTTTGAGAGGTTCAAAACTAACGTTTTGCAAACCTCATCGCGTTTGCAACCCTGACATTGCAAATTCCACGCAAATAACGTAACGCGGTCGCGTTACAAGTTTATGTGGTCATAGAGACTTACCCCCTTGCTAATAAACGTGAAGTATTCTTGGAATAGTTACGCCGTGTTTTGTCTCTTTCTCTCTTCCCAATTTTGAACTCGATCGAAAAAGACAAAATACGAAGTTACTATTCCAAGGCTATTCCACGCTTATTCGTAAGGGGGTAAGGGTACAGTCAGTTCATTTATTAAAGACATTTATTATGTTACGACATTTCACGTTCACGGCAAGGAACCTCATGTGAAATAGAGAATAAGAGCTCAGATCCTGGGGCATTACGGCTAGCTGTTTAAAGCAATCCAGTTTAGGTGATGAAAAAATTTTGTGCGAGCCCAAACCGTGCCTGGGCGCGTTAAAGTTCACGTTCGCGCGATTTTCCGAACTGCGCGTTTTTAACGTTAGTTTGAAACCGCGTAAGCAGTTGGCTGTAAGGCCTCAGTACTTGTAATGTTGGTGCAAACTATAATTGCCATTCATGGTGCCAACGAAGAATTTGGTTGCAAGAGCCAATGGGGTTTGGCGGCTTACGATAGCCCGAGAATTCTTCGCACATCTAGCCTTGTCGATACCATGACCGCTGCCGTGGCCTGGGATAGCAATGTGGCTGGAAACTCGGGGATATGTATGTATTGGACTAGTTATTGGGAAAATTTGCCCATTGCCGCCATGCTTGGAACGAACGCTGGCGTAGATTCTCGAATTAGTGACTCTGTTAGCCGTCATCAGTCTGAAATTTTACGACCCATTAGTCGTGATGGTATACCGCCATCATCATCATCAACATCATCACCATCGTTATCATCATCATCATCATCAACATCATCACCATCGTTATCATCATCATCATCACTATAATATTACTATCATCATCATCACCATCATCATCATCATCAGCTAAATTTCCACTGCAGAACAAAGGCCTCCCCCTTAGAGAGGGTTGTTGCCATAATCACCCCGCTTGGCAGGCAGCTTGGGGATCGCAATACGTTCATCTTGTACATAGGACGCTGGTGCTCGTTAGTGGCTTTGGTAGCAGTTTTAGGACATACCCGGGTCCGCCATCATCGGTCCCTTTTCAGCAGTTTCTTACTACAGCCAGCATTCCGATGCCTTATTCTAATGAGTTGCTCTAGAAACTCGAGTTTTTTAAACAAACAAATCCTTTAACAGAAGCAGCAACACTTTCGTTATGCTTCAGGAAACAAACAGAAAAATGCATTTTCACATTAGCAACAACTCTAAACACCACCTAGATGTGAGCTGTAATAGCTTAGGGATTCACGGTTGCACAAATCATCTAACAAACCAGTTTGAAGCGATTCTGTTTAGGTGGTGCGATAAACTGCGCGTTTGCAAACCGTATTTTGACGCGTTAAGGTTTACGTTCGTGTGATTTTCCGCAATGCACTGCTTCGAGCCAGCGTGAAGAGGTAGCTCTAGCCGTAAGGCCCCTGAAACTTAAGGATATTCAACCTCGATTATGACATTTGTGATAGTAAAATTCTGGCGCACTCAACACTGTTTCTACTCCCGTCTTTTTCACACAAATTTAATGAAAAATAACCATTGCTTTAGAAACGCATTCCTGCACGTAGCGCCGCGTAAAAAGTATTGAATGCATGGTTAGGTATGTGACGTCACTAAAAATCCAATATGGCGGACACCCCAATATGGCGGCAAGATATGGCCAAAAAAGCGGGGAAAAAAGGTTGACATTGAAAAGGTTTTCAATAGAGCCAATCATTCTAAATCATGCCTGAATGGGTGTTCCCCGATAGTTACAATCTGGGTGTCTTCAAATCACGAGTGAATCAGTTTCTTCTGAGCAAGCGTGCTCCACCGTAGACCATAACCATCGCTTAACATCAGGCGAGGTGGCGGTCAAATGCAAGTCTATTATAATAATTTAAAAAAAAAGCTGCTCAATTATAGTTTATAAAAATAAATTTTTAATTTGTTGATTTATAACTGATAAAATCTTCAAATCCTCAGCAAACAAGTAACAGAGAAGCTAAAAGAACTTAGTAAGCAAAAAAATAATGAGGAAAAACATCTTCCTAGTACCCCATCGACTGGCCTAATTAGTCTATACCTTTTACATTCACGTGTAATTCTCATTATACTGACATTTCTTTTTATTATCCTCTCAAAATAAAACTGAATTTCGTGGATTATCCCAATTAGGCGTTCGTTTATAAGTGAAACGAGCGGCAGAGGCTTTATCCGACGATAATTGGCCATTACTATGCATCGAAAACGACAGGTAATATCTGTGGGACCGTCATAGTAATTACTATACATAAATAGTTATTGGAGGCGCGTCGCTTGATAGTTTTTTTTATGTACAAGCTTTAATAAAAAATAAGAGTTAATAAATAATAATAATATTTTTATTGTCACTATTAATATTAATTTATTACAATATTTAGTTATAACATTAAGTAAAATTTGATAAACAAAAAATTTATGGAATATAATTAAAATTAACATGCTACTATAACTAATTACTATCTAGTTATTATTACGCTAGTTATCACTATAGGATTCCCTGTGTCGCAATAACGAACGAATAAATAAATAATAAAAAAAAATATGTTAAAAATGTGAAGAACCCTTTTCATCAAAAGTTGGACATAATAACCAACTACCAGACTTAATTACCAGATAGATTTGTACTTTGAGCAAATCACAGAACACCATTTGAAGTGTAATTTTTTTTTGTCCGTGAATTCTAACATAACCTAAAATGCACATTATTCACCTTGTTTTAGTTTAAACGTAATCAAACCTCTTTGTGCAATGAAACATTGTACGCACGATACTTACTTGCAAGATTTTAGAAGACACGAAAATTCTCCACCAATTAAGGCTAAGGACGTCTAAGTCTAACTTTCGTCGATTATGGACTGTCAGTCAAAATATAAAATAAAATTCCCGAATGGAATAAAATAAAATTTCATCTTATGTTTCAGTATTAGTTTTATATACTTACCCAATGTTGGGTGCCTAACCCAAATTTGGGTATATATCCCCTACCCGCTGCTCCATGATTGTCGCTCTTGCGCCAGTTGCGTCCAGATGATTCCGGCGGCTTCGACATTGTCACCGCGCCATCTTTTTCAGGGTCACCCTTGTAACCTGGATTCATCCCTGAGATACCAGTACAAGATTAGTTGGCTTCAACAGCCATCCAAATTCCACAGCTCTTCTAAAGCCTGCAAAGCATGCTTACGGCGTCTAGCATATTTGATGTTTTCATGATGTTTGAAATATTTTCCTTAAGCTTAAGTCTTACCTGTATAGTATATTTATCTATGGTCTTACTAAGCTTCTCTTTTTTAGCTTTTCTAGCTTCTTTATTTCTTCTTTTTCTTCTTCTTCTTTCTTTCTTCTTTTCTTCTTATTTCTTACCGTGGCCACGTAAGAAACCACTTCACTTAAAGTGGCAATTCTTGCTATAACTTTGTTATGTTAAGGCTCAGCATTATGTTAATCTATAGACACATTAAGTATACCATGTTTTAGAAAAAAGGCTTTATTTTGATTATAAGTAGTTTTTCTGGGCAAGTGCCTTTATTAACTAAACAAAATACAAGCTAAAACTAGCACTACAAATACATTTAGACTGTCCATAGACCGTTGAAGGTCTAAATACAATCCAAATGCTCAAGCCTACTACCAGTTGGCAGCGTACCCAGCATGCTGGCGGCATTACCACGTTGAATGGCAATGCTTATGCGTTGAGCCAGAAACACGCCAGCATTTTGGTCACGCGTCGCATTAACCTAAAGTTGTAAGTAGTTGATTTCCGAGCCCGTGTGTCTTGGTAACATTTCCTCACCCTGCAGCTGCATTGAAAGGGTTATTTCTCAAACACGTCGCCTCTGCGTAATGGAGATCATTTTAAACCCAGTGGCCGGTGATCACCGCTGGTAGGATATAAGTGAGTTTTGTGGAAGTATTTAATTGATTTTTGATTCAAATGTACGTTACAATATAAGTACGTTTTACAGAATAAAACTGTGTATTTAAAAAACACATTCACAATAAAAAAAAATGTCTGGATGTTGTGAGATCATAGTTTTTAATTCAAATAAAAGTGGTTTAACTATTCTCTGAATAAATAAATAAAATTATTCAACTTAAAATAAAATCGTTACAATAAAAAAGCTGCATAACAAAAGCGCAATAAAAGCATCGTGTGATGCTTTCAATTATAACTCAATTATAACTCAAAAATTTCCTAATGAGTTAACAACCACAGCTAATGTTTGAACATGTTCTTACTCCATTACCTTCGAGTTAATTCCATGAAATATAACAACGTAATATATCTAAGATCAAGATAAAAGGAGTGTTTAAATAACATGTCAAGAGGGTTACGTAGGGTTGAACGCATGAATTTGACTTTATCTTACCGACTTAGGCACGAAGGGAAACGTTGCGAGCCTACTGCTTGGTTTCAAGTTCTATTAAAAGTTAGTTGAGCACAAAAAAAAATCTTTTAAAATAATACTATGTAGGTAATGGAAAAAAAATTGGGTAAAACTTTTGTATTTTTTTCAACTAAGTGATCCTGACTTGAATGAATATAGGAAAGTTTATATGTATAGTACATGCATAATGTCGTAGAGAAAAGACTGATAATTTTAGAGGTTTCTAATCACCATCATCTTCATCAGCCAAAAGATGTCCAATGCTGAACATAGGCTTCCCCCTTTAACTTCCACACTGAACAACAGCCTGCCTTTTGCATCCACTGGATGCCCGCGACACTCACAATGTCGTCGGTCCATCTAATAGGAGGCCTCCCTACGCTGCTGACGTTTCTAATGTGATGTCGTAAATAAAAACATTTTTGTGCGCTTACATTGCAAACACTGGCTGAACCCTACGAGATAGATCTTTAATGTATTACCGTATTGTACACCTTAAAAAGATCTACAAAAAAATCTAAAATGTCTATCTCATAGCGTTCAGGCAGCGATTGCAATCTAAGCGCGAAAAAAATAGATTATTTACCACATCACACTAGAAACCTCTAAAATCAGTATTTCTCTACTAAAAAATATATAAAGAAATGAAAAATAAAATATTTTATACATTTTGTATATTTTAATATTTAATATTTTATTTCATAAAATATTTTTACAAAAAATTATATTAAAATTATATTTTATATTGTGATTCCATAGACCAACATTTGTAACTTGAAAAAACCCGCCTCACCGAGTACCCCTACCCGATGTAATCAGATGTCCGCTCGTCCTCTTCAGAAACCTAACAAAAGATAAACCCCATAAAATTCGCCAAAGAGTTTTATGACGTACACATATAATGCGCCTTTTGAAAGTTCCTGTTCGAGTAATAAAGCTAACGTAGATCGGAGTCACGGTATCTGGACGGAGAATTTTTGCTGGCAGTACAATGGGTATCAAGATTTCGAAGAAACAAAACACGTTACTGGTAAGTTAGGTTGCGCAGTAATTAGTACCTAAGGCAGAAGTTTTTAAAGTCTTAGTGAAAGCACGCAAGCGAGCCTTAAATATATGGTGACATAATAATTTATTACAGGATATAAGGGAAACGCTCTCGAAAACGCTACCACAAAAACCACTACATAAATTAACATGAGAATATGAAAAAAAGTATTGTCAATGACTTCTAGATTTGAAGATAACACTAAAATCGTGTTTTAGAATGCCTGTTTTGCCGAATTATTGCCAAACGCCCTCAGGAAAATTGGAGGAGTTAGTATCCAACCCAGTGCGGAGCGACGGGTGCGGCGTCTCAAGCACCGTATTGGATCGTTGTGGTCCGGTGATTTTCGTGGTTCTGGTCTTCATCGGGGCCTCATTATGGGCTGCCACCTTCATCCTCTACCTGTTCATACTCTTCCGGGCAAGCCAGGAAGAGATCTCGCGGGAGAGCACGTAGGTACCTTCGTCAGGGGGGAGTGTGTGGCAAAGTTGTTGAGGTGGGACCCGCTTGGTACGCGTTATATTTGACGTAGCCTTAAGTTCTGACACTGTCTCCATAGTCCGCAGTACTCGATCGGTATTATCTTTTCAAAATATGGATCCGGCGAGCTCGTAAAAGTGACGCGAGCTTAACGACACGAGATTCAAGTATATGATAGATAATGGTGTTTCGATCAATGCTGCCGATGTTATAAGTCTTGGGAAGAAAAGTTTGGGAACCCGGACGATTTGGGATATGGGTTATTGGGAAAATAAGTGAGGGAAAAGTTTGATACAAATAATTTTTTATACACGACAGAAAGGAGAAGGTGAGTAAGAAATATTCTGAAAACCTGTAAGAAGCCCTTTGATTCTACTTGTATTGTGCGTACTGCTAGACAGTAGAATACGCTGCCTTTAGTTACAATTTAGGTGTTCTCAAGTCTTGTGCGAATCGGTTTCTTCTAGGCAAAAGTTCTCCATTGCTCCAAGCGTGCGTTGTGCACGAAAAAAAACTTTTCCCGCAAAGCCAAGGCTTATTTAATTCAGCTAAGAATCCAAACAAAACGAGTGGTTTAAAATAAACACAGTTTTAGATATACCAGTCGCGTGGCTTTATTGCTTCATTTTACGCTTCGGGTGTCCCAGTAATGACCAGGGCACCTCGAACTTTTCAAGATGTTTTTGGTCGAATATTTTGAGTGGGACGCTTTCATCTGGGTTTAGTTTATTGATATCTTTTTGTTTTTTTTTTTTGAGTTTTAGTTCAGATTGTTTTTAACCTAAAAAAGGAGGCGGTTCTCACGTTGACCCGTTTTTATGTGGCTATATTCAATTATTTTTATAGGTCATGCAGATCTGCACACACGCACACTCTGCGAAATTTTCCGAAAAAAAACCGATAAGTTCGCATTTTGTGCTTCTATAATGTATTCTCGTTTTTCGTTTGTATGGTGTCATTTTAGTGTTGAAAATAGTATTTCAGAATAAAAACATCTGTGGAAATGCGTATATTCTATACGTACGTAAAATACGTATTGAATTCCATACAGTTAGCTACGAAATTCAAAATTTGTGTTGATACAGTCATGAGAATGAAAAAAAATATGAAAATATTCATTTGTTGTCTACAAACGTTGTCGATCATAATTTTTTTACAATAGTTTGTTCCTTAAATAAATAATCCATGATGAGGAGCCTTGTTACCCAAGCTAGGAATTAACCTGTGTTATGGCGTAACAATACATAATAGTCACGATTAGAATAGACAGATACCACTCCAGGATAGATAACCGCTTGATTTCCTGCTGTCTTCTGACCAGCAAGCTGGTGGCTGACTGATGGTTTTCTTTCGTAGATTTCCTCTCGCGTTCACTATTTTTAAACCATCTCTTGTGTTTTGTGAACCATCTTCAATCTTTCAGTTTTTTTGATGTCTTAAACTCGTCTATACAAAACTAAACTCGTCAACTAAAACGATAGCAAATGGTAGTAATTTTTACATGCTTTTATCTGTTGATCTTAGGATCGGACGTAAGACCGTAAAAGGCAATAAGACGTATCAGCGTTGAATAATTAAACGCAAGTGGGCATTCAGCTCACGCAACTTGCCCCTAGTCGTTTCTTCCATTTATTGCTTTTTTGTGTTCTCTGTTCGTAATAGCCGAATTTGGTGTGTAAATGGTTTACTGTAAATATAGTTTAATGCATTTGCACTTACTTTAATGTTACGAATGCTGTAAGGCTATTCGTAAAGAAAACATACTAAAGGCTTTGCCATATAAAAAACGGGTTATAGGAGCGCAGCGCGTAAGTGGCGCGTCACAAAAAGCAAAATTCCACTCGACTCCGCTACAAAAATCTGCTGAAGTCCACTATAAAAGCCCGCTCAAATTGGATACAAAAGTCTTCTCGACTACACAAAAAAGCTCCGCTCATCTTTGCTTCAATGGAAACACAAATCTTTCATATTTTATTATTGAAACTGACGTGGTTTTCACACATTTTATTTATATTTACGGGAATTACTCACGTAAGATTAAGCCGGTTACTCCGACTATAGTTTCAAGCGCATTAGACGGTCTTTTTCAAGGTGAATGCACGCGCGCAGCTGCGTCTCGCTTTGCACTAATGCGGTTGAAACTATAGTCGGAGTGACCAGCTTATTCTTACGTGAGTAATTCCCGTGTAATATAAATAAAATATCTTTCATATTTTTTTCTATTGTATCTTTTTACAGGTTCGCTCTACCCGTACCGCTCCAATCCGCTCCTCTCCACTCCGCTCCTCTCCACTCCGCTCCTCTCCACACCGCTCCTCTCCACTCCGCTCCTCTCCACTCCGCTCCTCTCCACTCCGCTCCTCTCCGCTCCTCTCCCCTCCGCTCCTCTCCTCTCCACTCCGCTCCTCTCCACTCCACTTCTCTCCACCCCCGCTTCGCTCTGCTTCGGTCCGCTCCACTCCACTCTGCTTCAGTGGATACGCATTATACGCTTGTTTTTCACCAATAAAGTCAAATTAATCTGTTTTTACTTTGCTCAGTAGAAATACCTCAATTCTCCCTAGTTTAGTTTGCAAACTACTACAGCACGCAGTATAAATGCATTTTGTTGACACAGTTGTCCCAACAGGGAAAGCTGAGCGAAACGCGATCGCGCATACATTTTGGAACGAGAACACCATTCATACTCGTCTCGTGGTGGTTGTTACAATCAGCTCTAGGTAGTAGGTACGATATTTTTTTACCGAGTTCTCAAATCAGTTTTTGACAAGCTTTTATTTTTCATTGGTAATACCAAAACGGTTCGGTTTATGTTGTGTTAAATAACTTGCCTTGTTAGTCAAATCCTGCAACTGAATTTTAAAACAGTTAAACCGATTGAGCTGAAATTTTGCATACACGTTTAGTTTGGATGAAAATGTATGGTATAACTCCGAAAGATGGCGGATCAGTAATTTTTTATGCACTTTCATGATAATAATTATGGGTAAACCAAATGAGAGGATTTGCTGGGAATAATCATCATCATCATCAGCCAGAACACGTCCACTGCTGAACATAGGCCTCCCCCTTTAACCTCCACACTGAACGACAGCCTGCCTTTTGGATCCACTGGACTCTCACAATGTCGTCGGTCCATCTAGTGGGGGAGGCCTCCCTACGCTGCGTCTTCCGGTTCGTGGTCTCCACCCCAGAATCTTTCCTGGGAATAATACGAAAAAAAATTATGCATTCCAAAATATATATTTTTTAATTTATAATTTTATTTTATTTATGTACACCGATTATTCTAACATTTAATTTGTGAACTGATTTACGTCATTATTTTTGTATTGCGTAGAAAAAGCCGTCAAGGTGGTTTCACTAAAATTTCTTTGACTTAGTTGTTTTTTTAACTAACGAATAATATTGTTCGTTAACAATATTATTACAAACTCATACAAAATTATTCATATTACAAATTAAATGAGTGCTTCATTTAATTTGTAATATGAACGAGCTATACCAAAACTGGAACTCTGCTTTTTTTAGTTTCTTATTCCTCAGTTTTTTATCAATAAATTAAGGAAATGAGGACTTTTCCACTACCAACCAACGTATCCACCCTGGGGGGAAGAGTGAATATTTCTCTCTCTCTCTCTCTCTCTCTCTCTCTCTCTCTCTCTCTCTGAGAGAAGGCCATTCTCAGCAGAGGGAACAAGATAAACTTATAATGATAATAACGAACCTTGAAATCAAAATACACATTCGTCAAATCATACTTGTATTTATTCTCAAATACCTTCTGACATTACTTGTGCTTTGAACCCATCCCGCCGTCAGAAACACGCACCCAGTTTTCCGATTCGTTTACTTTGAAAATTAAATGAAAAGTGGTTGGTTTACATGATGCGACTTCGTATGCTTGTCTAGAACGTGCCGTGAAACGGGATAAAAAGAAACAATAACCAGAGAGCGCTACGTCATGGCATTTTTTAAAAAATGTTATTGACATAGTTCATTATTTTTATAGAGTTTTCAACCTATTGTCAATTTTTAGGGTTCCGTACCCAAAGGGTAAAAACGGGACCCTACTAAGCTAAGCTTACGCTGTCTGTCCGTCTGTCTGTCTGTCTGTCCGTACTATCTTTAAACGGCTGTATCTTTTGAACCATAATAAATAGCCAGTTTAATTATTCACAGACTATGTAATGTTACGGCGGATTAACTAAAAAATTATAAAATAGTCAAAAAGTTAAAACGAAAGGGAGGACCCCATACAACAAACGTATTTTTGAACGTATTTTTCTATTTGCTCTAATGTTAAAACTGTAATACGTACAAGCAGATTATAGTTCGCATTGTAAATATAACAACAAATAATAATAAATTGCTAAGTGCAAGTCGGTGACCACTTTCCGTTCACCACCGGTTCTCATACGATCACCGAAGTTAAGGAACGTCGGGCGCAGTCAGTACTTGGATGGGTGACCGCCTGGTCATTGATGCGAAGTCATGTGGTGGTACGGAACCCTCAGTGCGCGAGCGTGACTCGCACTTGAACGGTTTTATTAGTTTTTAAATGTATAACTAACTGCAACTCTTGCTGCTGCGTATGTATGTTTGGCTTAACTAGCTGCGTTCGCTGTTTCACCAGCGTGACCAATGATGAAAATGTATGATTATGGTGATGAAAAGTACCCTATGTATTAATTTAGACTATTCAATTTCTCCTTTACATTTAAATGAATGAGTATGTATGTTTGACGTGGCCAGCATTTAGGGAACAATAAATAAATAAATATAAAAAAATGCAAGAATAACAAAACAAATATAGAATAATTATAATTTTTAGAAAAAAAAGAACCTGCTTCATGACTATACATACCTACATTTACAAACTGAAACTAAAAAGTAGAAAATATTGTTTAATATTACGACTGAAATACTTTGTATCCATGGTCTTGAAAAATTTAACGAAAAACAACATGGCCCGGTCGCCATGGAGACACTTTGTTTTTTTGAAGTTCTGTTGTAGGAACAGTTCCTCTATGTTTGCTGTTCAGTTGACAGTGTCGCTAGTGGAAAATATAAAGTATGAAATTCACCAAGAAATAACTGTAGTTCCAATTTTGCCCACCTTAACAGCTAAGTTGGTGGCACTGTACAATGTTTACATTGTACATTGAATTCGTTACTTATTGTCATGTTTTTGTAGATTTTTCAAAGAGCGCTGAATCAATGTCGATAAAAAAATTATGGAACCACCTATAAGATATGACCTACCAACCTAAAAAATAATCATCAAAAACAATTCTAAATTGGCGGAGTAATCGCGTAACAAACATACATTAAAAAAAACATACAGTCGAATTGATAACCGCCTCTTTTTGGAAGTCGGTAAAAAAAAGATGGCAGCACATAATATATCATTTTTTCGACGTGTGAAATTAGGTAATATTATCCGCCATATTGGTTTTAACGTGACGTCATAACAGCCTGATACGAGGAGTATTCACACGCATCGATAGACACTCATTGGTCAAAAGATGAACACATGAACATACTTAAATACATAATTATATAGACGGTCAAACTTATAACCCTTATTATACTGTAGTCGGGTGAAAATGGTTCATACGATTACAAAATACGATTATTTACGTATAAAAATATTTTGTATTAACTTGTTATTAATAAAACTGATATTATGTTGTCCAATATTAATAGTGGTATTCAACATTCTTGCGTGGGATGTTTCAATAAACGACAAATTATATTTCCATGTAAAAACAGCGTAATATTAATAACAATAAGCCTGAGGCCAAATAACTATAATATTAAATTCATGAATCGTTTCTCTATTAAGTCGGGTAAGCAGTTTACGGTCCTTGTGACGCTAACAGATAAAATATGATTGAAAAAAAAAAACAACACCAACACAACAACACAATTCTACAACACTGAGCTATAAACTCAGATAATCAAACAAGGGAAATATGGTAAGGTGAAGTGATAGATGAGGGCTTGATTTCTTTAGTCGAAATCACCTTGAAGACCCGCCCTCTTTGCATCATCATTTCACACATAGGATGTCCACTGCTGGACATAGGCCTCCCCCATCGATCTCCAAAAAGGCCGGTTGGAAGCGGCCTGCATCCAGCGTTTCCCTGGTGTCTCTTTTAGGTCGTCTGTCCATCTCGTGGGTGGACATCTACTGCTCTTACTGGTCCGTGCTCACCATTCGAGAACCTTTCGACCCCATCGGCCATCTATTCTGCGTGCTATATGCCCTGCTCACTGCCACTTCAACTTGCTAATCCGGTGTGCTATGTCGGTAACCTTCGTTCGTCTACGGATCTCCTCATTTCTGATTCGATCCTGTAGAGAAATCCCAAGCATAGCCCTCTCGCTCGCTGTCCGACTTTGAGTTTGCTTATGAGGCCCATAGTGAGAGACCACGTTTCACTGTCGTATATCATAACTGGCAACACACATTGGTCGAAGACTTTCGTCTTAAGACACTGAGGTGTTTTGGACGAGAAGCCGTAATGAGACACGTCCTCTTTGCATGACTGTGGAGTGTGGACTATTATTAGCTAGTTCATTGGTGTCATTGCAAATTTGGTGTGCGTGAAAAATGTGTAAGTGTCCCGTACTTCGTTTTTGCTTTAGCTGTTTTCGATATAATGAAATAAGTGAGAGAAACACGGAGATATTTAAACACGAATAATAACTTTACTAATGCATAACTATCGGAGGTTAAAACCGTTATTAATATTCAAATTGTACCTACAGTAATTATTATCGTTAGAGTTATTTAGAGTGTTATTTTATATATTGTCACCTTATTACTTTTTCGTTACAAATTGAAATTCGCTTTGTAAGCTACAATATAAATCTTGAATCGGAAATAATGATCAGTAATAAAGATAATAGTATAAGTCTGAAACCTTTAGACAACACGTGAAACTCCTTGTTACTTTAGCAAAAGTTTTGTTATAGCGACTAAACACTATAATATTATTAAATACGGGGTGTAAGGGGAACGCTCTCGAAGCCAAAAGAAGGTAATTGTACTCATCATTATGAACAACTTTTGCTATGGGACCAGCCCTGAAATCGCGAAAAAAATATCAGCTGTTCTATAGAAAACGGTCATTGACACTCGACAAAATGTATGGAACAGCTGGGTTTTTTTTTCGCGATTTCATGGTTGGTCCCATACTAAAATTGGTTCATAATGATGAGTACAATTACCCTATTTTGGCTTTGGGAGTGTTCCCCTTACACTCAGTACAATTACCTAGTTGTGTAACGGAGATTTTTTTTTGAAGTATGTACCTATAGCACAACTTGTGCGAAGTAGTTTGTCCACGGGTACTAATCCGTAGTAATAATTATAAAATAAATTTTATAAAAGTTTTCGTTGAGTATTGTAAGATATATTTGTGGGTGTTGATTTTCTATGAGAATGTGTTGCAACTGTATCTTTTTACGCTCTATTGCATTGAATTAAAATTGCATAGTAACTATGTATTAGTTTGAAACGTACGTGGTCGCTTGCACTATATATATACGACGATGCATATGTCTTGAAGTATAAGTAATAAAAGTGGTTTTACAAAAAGTTGTGTATTTATAATCTGGAATGCGTTATACAGCGTTCATATACCTAGGTTATTTTTATAAAACACTGGGTAAAAATATATATAAACAGCTTTCTAAAACGACCACTTTTCAATAGCAGACTTCGCTGAAACCTTTAATCCCACAGCTATCTGTATACTTTGTAAGCATTTGAGCGGAAAGGTGTATTTGCCCGAGATACTCTATGCCGGGTAGACTGCCCCGGGCATAAGCAAATGGAATTACAATGTTGCTTACTTTTCGCACTGCGAATTGGCAAGTATCCAGAAATCAGGCCGTGAGCTGCCTAGTGCTTGAGTGAAAACAAAGCGGCGACGCAAAGAAGCTGGTTGCGTGAAATACCTTCTACCTTACGAATTTTTTGTCTCAAGTTTTTTTTTCTTTTTTCGAAAGGAGGAAGTTATCAATTCGGCTATGTTTTTTTTTTGTATGTTTGTTACGCGATTACGTCGCTAATTATGAATTATGAAATATACTATCCCCAGCGATTGACCCCATTTGGTCATCAAGAAAATACATAAAAGGAGATGTCCTCACTGGAGGGCACACTTTACACGACACATTGCACTAAAGACATCTGCTAATAGTTAATATAACTGATCGTAGATAAAAACAGAACACAGAAAACAAAAATTATGAATTGATTATTATGATTATTTTTTTATTTGGCAGGTCATACTTTAGAGGTCCCGTATAAATTTTATCATAATTAATTTAGCACTCTTTTAAAATCAACAAAAACATATACACAGGTGGTGTTTTGGTTTGTGCCTTCAGCAAAAGTTTTGATGAGGATTTTCAATCTCTGTTTTAACTGTCATTTTATACTTTTTTATTTTAGTTTGTACATGTAGGTTTAATCTTGAAGTCGGTTTTTGATTATTCTATAAATTAATTGTAGTTAATAGATATTTTATAACGTACTCACAAATCTAGATTACTAAGCACCGTTTTTGGGTTGTTAACCTCATAAATGGCCAACTTGTAACAAAATCTTTAGTTTTAGAAAGTATAATCTGTGAAGTTATCCCGTGGAAGTTGATACTAAGACTTCTGTTTACATTTATATAAAAGTTTGTTGTATCATCATTTTCAAGAAACTATTATATCTATTATAGGGGTAAAATGTTCCTTATTATAAGTAGGTGATATAGGAACCATGAAAATTAAATCTATTTGCAAGGCCGAAGGTCGAGCCCTACAAATACAAAGTCACGGGCATCTAGTATCAATGTAAAGGAGATTTTTTTGTTTGTTTGTGAAATAGGCCCACCACATACTGTAGCGTATAGTAATGATACTCATGTCGATTTGTTCATCATTATATCAAGATTACAGTGGTAATATTAGCTTAAGTCGCATTTAACCAACATTTTAAGACATTGGTTTTAAGTATTTGTTTTACAGTGTATCTCACAATAACCTCGTTCAAGTCAAGGAACTTTATAAGGGAAATTAATGAATCGTAGCAAAAAATCAAAATAGCGCATATTACTCATGATTCCGATTGTACTTTTACCTTATTTTTCGTCTGATTGCTACAAAAAAAAAAACTACAAGTTTTTTAGTGTTGTAACCATCGATATAATTATGGTACCGTATTCAATGGGCGTAAAAATATGTCTCCTTTAAATTATTTTCTCGTTCGGCTACTGTCGGAAATTAGCTCGCACTTTTCAAAAACTGCCGATGGACCTTAAACCAATAGGCAATATGTTCTGTTTTTATAGCCATAAAATGTGTCAAGTTTTATTTTATTTTATACGTAGATAGGCATGCGCTTGGCCGCCATCTCGTCTGATGATGCGATCTACGATGGAGCAAACGTGCCTACGTGCCTAGAAGAAACCGATTCAGTATCGATTTGAAGAAACCCGGATTGTAACTAACGAGAAACACCCGTTCAGGCAGTGAATTCCATAGACTAGCAGTTCGCACAATAAATGTGGAATCAAATCGCTTCGTACGGGTTTTCGAAATATCAAAAAACGGTGTCAATTTTTCGTGCCCACTCCTGCAGTCCGATAGGAAAATGGGCAGGAGGAAATTAAACCATGCAGATCTGATGCACACTCTCCGAAATGTATCCAACAAAAAACTGATAGACTAGCAACTTTGCGCCGATGCTCAAGACTAAGAAGCTTAGTCTGAACCAGGGATTCATTGCTGATGAGCCGCTTGGCACGTTTCTCAATAGATAACAACCACCTCAATTCTTTTGCTAATCGCCGCAACTGAAAGGTGCTACAAATGCTGATAGATGTGAAAAAGAACGGCTCAGCCTATTGTGTCTGGGATTATCCATCAATACAACAGCTAGACAAGCTCCCGCCCCCAGTGTTACCCCAGTTTCCGGACGCCACCATTGTCCAATGCTTTATCAATCTAAACGACAGTGTTACTCGAACAGCTGGCGCGATGCCCAGACAAAATTGTACTTTTATTTTGCCGGTTCATTTCGGTTCTGTCGGCGATTTTACCACTTCTACAGTGGTGGTTTATATTAAAGGAAACGGGGATTGGCGAGTTCTATTTGTGTTGGAAAAATAAACCGGCCAAGTGCGATTCGGGCTCGCGCACTGAGGGTTCCGTACCACCACAAAATAAAATAAGGTTGTCCAAGTAACCGAATTACCAGTTATTATAACGCCTTCCAATCGTTGGATTAATTTGCTACACAGTTTGCTACAAAACACTTTATCATAATATTATTATATCCATTGTTTGTGTCATCTGATGTGGCACCCTATTCTAGCATACTTGATAATTACATCTGGTCTAGAGCTAGAAAACTTCAATTTTAATGTGGAAATTGCCTTTATTAACTAAACAAAATACAAGTTAATACTAACACTACAAATACAGTTAGACTGCCCATAGAGCGTTGAAGGTCTAAAGACAATCCAAATGCTCAAGCCCACTACCAGTTGACAGCGTACCCAGCATGCTGGCGGCATTACCACGTTGAATGGCAAAGCTTATGCGTTGAGCCAGAAACGAGCCAGCATTTTGGTCACGCGTCGCATTAACCAGGCGCTCTGAAAGATTGTTGAATGGAAGAACCCAATGTCTCGACCCCAAACGCCTCAAATAATTATGTAACCACAGCTGAGGTTAGCATATTTGCGTCGCTTGTGCTGCCCTGCCGAATTGACAGCCGCACCAGCCCTACCTTGTGTCTCAGCAAGAAGTGACGGCGCCAAAGTATCGACACGAGAAATCTTATTAGAGTGACGGAGATAATTTCGAGCAGGCTAGATTGTGCCCAAATTAATCTTTCTACTGCATCAAAAATATCACAATAATCTTTCTGAATATTGAATGATCCCACAATTAATTTACGTATTAATAAGTAATTAAAACGTTAGAATAAACTCAATAAAAAAAAACAATAAACTCTATTTACAAAGAAAACTTTAGCAAAACCTCAATCACTTAAGTCTGGGCTGGCTAAAGGAAGCGGAAACGCGTCAGAATCAGCTTTACAGTTTCAATTTGCCCGAGTGAAAGAGTTTACTGGATAGAGGTCGCCAGTAGTCTGTGGAAATGTTTGAAGTCATTTCGTATTGAAAGTAGACGAGAAATAGTAAATATTTATAGCCGTCATTTTCCATCAAAGGTATATTACTAATTTCTTAAGGGTTTGCGATTATTAAGGATAAAATGTCTGATAAAGATAATTTATTTGCACAAAACACGAGAAAATCATACAAACATTTAAAAACGCATGCACTAGGTGGCGGTTACAGATTGAAAAGGGTTTTATCCCATAATTATATTCCAAGTTATTTTTATTCCGGACGTTTTGAACACTGCACATGTCCGTAGAGTATGACAATAATGTAAAATACACGCAATAACAGTAGTTAATTTCAAATTATTTATTTTACTAAATAAATATAATTATTATATGTCATGGGGGGGGGTTGAAGTGGCAATAGACAGGCCACATCGCTCGAAGAATTGATAACCGATGGGGAAGAGAGGTTCTGGAGTGGAGACCGGAAGACGCAGCGTAGGGAGGCCTCCCACTAGATGGACCGACGACATTGTGAGAGTTGCGGGCATCCAGTGGACGCAAAAGGCAGGCTGTCGTTCAGTGTGGAGGTTAAAGGGGGAGGCCTATGTTCAGCAGTGGACGTCTTCTGGCTGATGATGATGATGATGAATAATTATTATATTCCAGAATATTTATTTATTTACTAGATACTGGGTTACGGTCAACATAATTTGGAACTAGGATTCGCCAAAAAACTAGAGTCACCGATGTAGCTATAATTAAAAAAAAATACATTAACATTACAATGGACACGGGTATGTCCTAAAACTGCGACCAGAACCACCGGAGGATGGGCAGCAGCGTCCTATTAGTACACGGTGAACGTACTGCGATCCCCAAGCCGGATCCCTCTTTAGGAGGGAGGCCTGTGTCCAGTAGTGGATGTTTAATGGCTGCTGAACTGAACTAACTAACATTAACACTTAACATGACATACATAATTACATAAACTACTTATTTTTACTGCACGTCACCAAACCTCCCAATTTATCCGATTCCTAAATTATTGTGCACTAAACATTATATTCCAAATTATTTATTTATATTTATTTTTTCGTCTCTTATAGTACGTTCTAGTAAATATTGTATAATTCGTTTTTGTCTTATAATATTTAATCATGATTGTATGTATATTGTCTGGCGGAGGGTATTGTTACGCCAATATTATTTAAAAAATATATAACAAAAATATATTTTTTCATTTTCATTTTGAATTTTTCAAACACCAACCTAAAAAAACGTAGTAAAGTTTTCCCTGTGTATTTACTTTGCTAAAAAGAACTGCGAGAGCATTTTAAGTTCCCGCCGTCCTTTTTCAGCATATTTTCAGCATTTGTCGAATAACTGTGGCTGTGTTCGGTGCCATCCCTAAGTAACGGCTTTGTGGTTGGCAACCCTATTCCTACTTCACCAAGGGAAGTTTAAATTATATTTTTATTTCTTAAATAGCTCCAAATTTTGAATTTTTATTTGCGACGTACGCTGCTTTTTAGGTTTCCGTACCCAAAGGGTAAAAATAGAACCCTATTACTAGATTAGTAAAATAAATTGTATTTTTTATTTTATTTTATCATATTACAACATAAAAAATCAATTAGGGTGTCTGAGGTTTTGCGTTATTTAGAAGACACAATTGTATACTTTTTTATTCCAAAGTCTTTACAAATTCAATAACACTGCCAGTCTTCAGAAAAAGACAAGCGTAAACCTTTTTTTTTTTCATCAAATCAAACCATCGCTATTAAATATAGATAGAAATACAAAAAACGGGTGACACCTTTAGTGGCCTTTTCTCTTCAAAAACGATGGCTTTATTCTGAGCAAGAATCAAAACCATTACCATAATCTGAATTAGCCGCATAATCCACCCCTGGGAAGGCGCTCGGAAGTAAACAGGTAGGCCCTTCTATAGTATAATGCTTGCCAATAGATACTGCGTACTCGTACTTAGAACCAAACGGACTGACCATAAAAAGTCGTTTGTTGCCCGTGGTCCAACTGCGTGGTACTACCAGTAGGACCGTGGGCAATTTCTGTTGCCAGTGGTTTTACCAGCGCATGGTTCAACCGCGTGGGTTCTACCAGTAGGACCACGGGTAATTTCTGGTTCCGTGGTTCTACCAGGCAGTTGGTCATCATAATTCATCTATACATATTATTGACATGTTTTCGTCAACAATACCACAGTGCCTAAGACAAGAGTCTTTAACCAGTGTGTGTTGCCAGTGATGACATAATTGTACTGAGACGTGGTCCTTTACTGCTGGCCTTGTGGAAAACTTTGCACAGTGGGCAATGGAGCGCTGGGCTCGGAGTTTCATTGCGTGATAAAATCCGGAACGAGGTTATTCGCCGAAGAACCACAGTCACTGACATAGCTGCTAAGATTTGCAAGTTGAAGTGTCAATGGGCAGGCCACATCGCTCGAAGGACCGATAATCGAGGGGGAAGAAAGATTTTTGAGTGGAGAGTTAAGAGATAGACCACAAACTGGAAAACGCAGCATATATAGGCCCCCCACTAGACAACAACATCAACAACATCGCGAGAGTTGCGGGCAATGTTCTAAAGGGGAGACTTATGTTCAGCAGTGGACGTTTACCGGCTAATTATGATGATGATGACCACATTTTTTTACGTAGTAAGGTTTCAGTAGTTATGCTCTTTTGCAGAGTCCACTAGAGCTCCAGAGTTCAGCTATTCAACCACCAAGCAATATCGTGCACACATTGTGTTTAGGATTGAGCGGCAATGTTTGTAATGAAATTACTGGGCATAAATAGATTCAAAATCTAATATCTATCGAAGTAGAAGTCCTACATTCTGGGTGGCACTGAGCTGTCATGGATTAAAGAGCTTTTCTCCTTTTATAAAATCATAATGAAACTAGTTGTGCCAGATTCTATGGCAAGCACTGTTTTCCTTATGATATAGTGGGGATGTAATATGAAATTTTTGGGGTAATTAACATTGAATACCGCATCTCTGGGGTGTCCCAATTAGTGGTTTGGTAACACCGTGTTGTCGTTACAGACCCTAAAATGCCATGTTATGGTGACTTTAAATGGGAAAGGTATACCTTAATTAGGGAGGATTGTATTAAGTTGCATACAGAAAAGATGGATAGGTAATGTGTACTGTTAAGGTGAGGTTTTCCTAATTATTGTTACTACTGATGACCATAAGGTAATATAACTATATTGGCACTTATGACACTAAATCACAGAAAAGAGAAATAAATAGAGCGGAAATGAGAAGGAAAATCTGTCGCCAGCTATTATGACAGAATCTTGCTTGAACATTCTCATTTATCTCAACGCATCGAACTCCGCATCCAAAGAACTTGGATAAAAATTGGTTTTAAATTTGAGCTTTTTAAATTTATTAAATGTATGTTCGCGATTTCATAGCCGATTGTAAACCGATTTTAGTGGGTTTTTTGAGAATGGAAAACAAGCAAGCGGTTCGCCTGATGGTAAACGGTAATTGCCGCCTTTAGACACATTTAACACAAGCGGTGTTATCGATATGTTTGTAGATATTCTTCTTGTATTTTATTCTCTTTTTACCCGACTTCAAAGGAGGAGATTCTCAATTCGACTGTATGTTTTTTGTATGTTTGTTACGGGATTACTCCGCCAATAATGAATTGATTTTGACCAAAAATTTATGTACCTACATATAGGTCAATGGATTTTGATGATTCTTTTTTTTTTGTTTAGTAGGTCATACTTCAGAGATGGTGTGGTGGTGGTCATATTAATTATATCGAAATTAATTTAGCGCTTTTTGAAGAAAAGAAAAATACGATGTATATTTATCAGGATGACGTTTTGGTTTGTGGTTCCCTTCAGAAAAAGTTTTGATCTCTGTTTTCTGAAGACTTTAAATTTCTGTTTTAACTGTAATTTTTCTAGTGATAATTTATGTAGGTATATTCTAAAAGTCGTTTTTTATGTTTATTGATTTGACTTCTTTATGCTTGTATAAAGAATAGAAAATTACCCGTGTAGAAAAATACCCTAATATTTAATGCCATGTTTTATAACAATCACCTAATTGAATAGCTTTATATAATGGCTGTTTCACATTAAAAAGGCCTGCATATTTTGTGGCCATGTTAATTATACCGTTTCTCTTTATGTTAAGTATTATGGGCATCGCATAACTTCCACCGTCATTAGGCTATTCCCAAGCATAAAGCCAAGCTGCACCTACTACTATCCTCCATTATACCACAACTCATACGTAATGTGTCTTTTCCGTGATATGGAGCTATTCTGTTAGGAAAATCCGGTGTGATTATCTAAATGGACATGTCATGCTCGGGTCGAGTCCTTTGGATTGAGATTTTTTTCGTAAATTTTTACGTAACGCGGTCGGGTGTCTTCAATTCACGAGTGAATCGGTTTCTTCTAGGCAAGCGTGCTCCATCGTAGACACATCATCGATTTGGAGGTAAAACGCTAGCCTATTTAAAATAAACCAGCCAAGTGCGAGACGGGCTCGCGCACTGAGCGTTGAAATGAAAAGAAAGGCATTTTAGGCAGGAATTTTAGTCATGTCAGATCGGTTTAGTTAAGTTAGAGATACAACAGAATTTTTTAATACTATGCATTTATTATTATTTTATGTTAATTTCTATATTAAAATAACATTTGGGTACATAATAGGATATAATAAGGTTAATTGAATGCATGTAACCCAGACATATATTATACTAATAATTATATTCAATTTAGAAAATTACCTAATATAATTTACTAGCGACCCGCCCGCCCGGCTTCGCACGGGTGTAATTTACGTGCGAAGCCAGGGTGGGTTGCTAGTTATATATATAAACCTTCCGTGAAAATGTATCTAACTGATGGTGAAAACTGCATCAAAATCCGTTGCGTGGTTTAGGAGGAGGAGATAGAGATAGAGAAGAGATGAGATGTTTTATAGGTCGAGGAAATAACCCGGAACCCAGGTGGACCCGGGTATATCCTAAAACTGCGACCACCAGAGGATGGGTAGCAGCGTCCTATGTACACGGTGAACGTACTGCGATCCCCAAGCCGCCAGCCAAGCGTGAGGATTATGGCAACACCCCTCTATAAGAGGGAGGCCTTTGTTCAGCAGTGGACGTTTACTGGCTGATGATGTGTGTGTGTATGTGTGTGTGTGTGAGGAATTTAAAGGCTATTTTATTTATTATTATACAACAGAATTTACGTCAGTGTCAAAGTCGTATAAAATTAGGTACTTCAAATTCAAATTTCAAATTCAAAATTCTTTATTAACTGATTTTTATAGTACACAGGTGATTGGTCTCTCCTGTTAAGTTTTGACAACCTGTGTTAGGAGAGACCGCTCTTTCGTTGTTACAGTAAATTCACATGTATATATATAACAGTTTATAATTATGTAGATAATAGGTAGTTTGATATTTAAGTTTGTAACATGTTGTGTGTGTGTGTGTGTGTGTGAGTGTGCGTGTTGTGTGTGAGAGAGTGTGTGAGAGAGAGTGTGTGTTTGTGTGTGTGTTTATGTCAATAACTGAGTAAGTGCTCCGTTTGCTCGTAATCAAGTTGCTTTAACCATCTTAATATACATTTTTTACATTGATGAAGTGACATTGTGTAGATATTTTTGATTCTATTAATTTTATTATAAATTTTTATTGAGTGTACTGAAAATTGTTTTTCTGCAAAAAGTGTTCTTACGGGTGGTTGCTTTACTATAGCTAACTTAAATTTACTGGATAACATTCAAAAGTCCATGATCATAGGTTATTAATTTGGACGCATGCTATCTGGGCGTAGTTTGGTTAGCGGGATTACCGTGTTTACGGTATTACCCGATTTGCATTTTAGATAGGCCGGTGTTGGGATGTTTATGGACAGCGAATCTCTTTGGTGGTTAATTTTGTAAGGGATTATCCCGCCTAAAACATGAAACGTGAAAGGGGTAAAATTATGTTTTCTTTTATAAATTTTAAGACACGCAATTCATTTAGCTGTAGCATTACTCGCTTAGGATAAAACACCAAATTTATTTTATTTTAAATATAATAAGGCTTTGTTTCGTCAGACTACCAGTCCGCTGTAGGTGAGACTAGCATAGGACTGGAAAAGACGGCCCGCTGAAGAGGTGACCTATACCCAGCAGTGGGTGGAAACTAGTATAGTAGGTAATAGTTGATGATGATAGGTATTTGCTCTATTAACGAAAAACTGATGTCTGATTACAAATTCTTTGGAGGGTGGATCATTTCAAAAATCTTGTTCAGAAGTGTAAATATAAAGAAAAATAATTACCAATATCACAGATTTATAAACACAGAATTTGGTAGAAAATACACAAAAAAGTTTCCAGAGTTTACATTTTTAAAATATCGACAAACTAATAGAAATAATTTAAATTAGTACAACAATGTCACAATGAAGCTTTCAACATATTTAGTTTACTTTTAACTACGGAGTTTTTTTACGGAGGATTATTTACTACGGTTTAAGTACCTTTGGATACTGTAGAGGGCCCAAAATTCTTAGTTAAATATCTTTTATAAAAAAAATATGATAATTATTAATATTATATTATATTTATAAAATATTATATTTATAATATATTATAATTATTATATTATATTATAACAAGCTGCCCAAAATAATAGATTAAGAATTTTCGAAAGTAGTGGAAACAAAAGTTCTATGTGATGATGTATCGTAGGTATATGCAAGAAGCTGCCCTTAAGAGTTAGATGGTTAAAAGTAACCATGAATATATAGCTATTTCTATGGGAATTTATTTCACCAAAGATGATAAGCGGTGTGTAATTAGGTAAAAAATCTAAACCATTCGCGCAAATATCGTAATAGCGCAACAAAAAACCTTTGAGATTCTGCAATTATCTTACAATGTTTCGGCTCTGCTAATCGTCAAACAGCTCTCTAGTTTTCAAGTTTCCACATTTACAGAAATAATAACAAGGGTCCCCTTACCCTAGCGCCCCTTTCTCGGTTCTGGCACCCCTAGTCACCCCCTTTTGGGGGTTAAATGCCAACCTGTTTACCTTGGTCGACCCTTATTGAAAAACTTTTGGACACATTGCTTTTGAAGAATTTAGGAGGTCAATAGGTCCATTTGATTCAAAGGTCGGATAAAGATCATTCTTGTTTTTGTCCATTCACCTGAATACTAACTTCAGGGGTATATTCTAAGAAAATAGGCTCGAGTGGGTGTTTTAGCTCGTGATAAATTTTAGCTTCTCAATTCAGGTTAAAACCGTCCGACTTCAAAAAATGTGGTTCATAATTAGTATTTTTTTGTGTATTACGTGAAATGTTCGCCGATTGTGAACTGACATTTTTTTAGTTTAAATTAAATCTACCAAACTAAACCAAACCAAGAAACAAGGTCTTACAGCACATATTTTAAAGGAAGAAATCCTAAAGATGTAAATTTTAAGTTATATCATGAAATAAAATATTATTTTGTGATTACAAACTTACATTTTGTAGTTGGTATGTATCGAAGAACTTTATTGTGAACTTAAGTTTGTATATATTGTGTATATAGGATTCCGTCCAACGGAACCCTCCGAGTGCAAGTCCATCTCGTATTTGACTGGTTATTTTTTTCAATTGTGTGTCTGAAAACTCTTACCGACGGAGATATTTCGGAACATACCTACAAAAAATATAATCGAAGAGAGCTTTTTTAAGTCAGCTAAGCAATAATTATCATAGCATGTGAATTAATAATCTGATGAATCATCATCATAATCAGCCTTTTTGACAGTCCACTGCTTGACTTTTAGCTTACCCCCGAAAGGGTGATTGGGCCATATCCACCACGCAGCCCAGTTTGTTTCGCAGCCGGATTGGTGGATTCACATTACGCCATTGAATTTCTTCTCCGTACGTATGCAGGTTGCCTCGTGATGTTTTCCTTCACCCAAAAGCCAGTGGTATGAAAATCCGTACATAAGCTCCAAAGAGCTCATTGGTACGGGCCCGGGGTTTGAACCCGCGACCTCACGCTTTCAAGTCTAGCGGTCTCCCAAATGAGCTACCACGGCTTTAATCTGATGAATAGTAAAGTAGTGTTTCTTATATAAAGAATGCACAGACAATAGCAGCTACCTTCGCTCGAAAAATATGCTCTAAAACTCCCACAGATTCAAATATAACAAATTTCATACCCTCCAGTTATCACGCTAGTAATTTGAGTTTCGAAACTGGCCCGAGCCAACTTTGCACTGGATTTCCCATCTCGATTCCGAAAGGATTAAGTTCGGAAGTTCGAGTTTTATCTGTATTAATGTGCCTAGTAGCGATTGGTGGGGATTGCGAAGGCCGGTGCGTGCTAAGTTTCCATTTCCACAGGTGATTTTGGCGCGTTGTTTTAGGAAAACAAAAAAGATACCAACTGCAAAATGTAAGCTACGCCTACGGCACTTTGTACATGAAGACAACTCTCATAATACTCATGAAATACTCATTATTCATAAAAAATCTAGTTATGTTTAAATTATAATTAACTAGCTGTTGCTCGCGACTTCGTACGCGTAGGCTTTCATCTAATGTTTCAACCCCCTTTTGCCCCACTTAAGTCAACCCTTTAGCAAAATCCTTTCTGAGCGGACCACCGAATCTACTTGCCAAATTTCAGCTTCGTAATTACAAAACTTTCAACAAAAAATTAAAAACCCCATATCGCTTCCTTAATCCATAAAAAAATGTACAGTATTTATTTATTTTAAGCCATTAACCTGAATACCAAATTTCATGTCCCTAACATCAAAAACAAATTACTTTCATATAAACTTTCAACCTCCATTTGCCCCCCTTTATTCGGGTTTTTCGAAAAACCCTTTTTAGCGGACCTCTACACTCTATAAGGAATCTACCTGCCAAATTTTAGCTTCGTAGGTCAAGTGGTTTTTGAGATTTCGTGTTTAATGAGTGAATGAGTGAGTAGATAAGTAGATGAATTTCGCTTTAACGCCGGTCATGGAAATCAAAAATCATCATCATCATCAGCACATTTTCTAATGTATAACCCTATTCTTACCCATTTTCAACACACATTCACCGTTTTCTTCAAGTTTTTAAAGTCGAATCAAAAGAGCCGACCCCACCCCACTAACACACACCCCCCCGCGGGCCGCTTGCGGCCCGCGCACCCACGCAAAACACTAGTATAATTATATAGATAGATTACTTTAATATAATTGTTTTTACCTCAAAATAGGCTTTCTATTTTTACTCTAAAGATGTCAACGCTCAATGACTACGCACCGACCAAATCTGCTAGCGACTGACATCATACTGGTGCGCAGATACTTCCTAGCACCACCGAGTCAGCCCCATTGGAAAAGTTCATACATAATTCACGCAAAGTGATGCAGAAACTGGATGTAGTGTTGCAAAATCAAGCTCAGATGTGGACAAAGGTAACTTTCGTCCAGCAGTGAATGAAGTGAGTGAAGGAGAATATCGTAAGGAAACCAGTATGTCCAAGAACCTTTAAATTTAATATACACAATTACGACATTTACCAACATGCGCTGGGCCAGCATGGTGGATTTGGACCCATCCTCTCTTTTTTCTTTCCTCTGTTTTTTTAAGGCCTTTATCCCAGCAGTGGGAACATGATAGGTTGATAACGATAAAAATAATTATGAACTTTTCATATAAACTTTCACCTCCACGTCGCTCTTCTCAATTCGACCCTTTCGCAAAATCAGTCCAATCGCGGCAGTGATGATGATGATGCACCATAATCAAGTTTTCACAGGAAAGTTACCCTCTACATGTTTTTATTTGCGTCTTTTCCGCGTTATTTTGCTTCATAGGTTACGTTTATTTTTTATTCACAGCTTCATAGTTCTGATTAGCCGGTCCACTGAGCCGGCATCCGGGTGTATGGCTCGCAAACTCACGGGTTTATCTCATGCTTCAGCTACACAGAGCGCGTATTGGGAGTAAGAAACTTATTCTGCGCTGTGATGCTGAAGTCATTTATGTAGAAGTAACTTTTGTTAGTTGATTGAATCAGCGTTACTTTGTGGAAGTCCATCTTCAAAACTGTTCTGACAAATCTCTAGTGTAATTCCGCTTCAAGTACAATAATAAATTTGATATAAGGTTTTTTTTTGTGTATTTATGAATTACTTGTACAGAAATTGCTCGATGATGCAAGTTTTTTATATAATAAATTTTTGTTTCATAAATAAGCTTCAAATTAGGGTTCCGTACCCAAAGGGTATAAACGGGACCCTATTACTGAGCCTACGATGTCTGTCCTACCGAAAAACGAGAAAAACGTAAATCAATGTTACTTTTTTTTTCTATCGAGTGAAACGTCCTTTAATCTTGTTAGATAAAACATAAAATTTTGATGACACCATTTTTATAATTTTTAGCTAACCATGGAAACAAACTAAAACTAGAATAACCAAAATTCCTAAAAGTGGGAAAACAAGGCCTTAATACCAGTGCTTTCATCACTACAGTCAAAAGCTAAATGCTCAACAGAAAATAAAACAGCGTTCAAAGCGTAATAAATTTGAATTTAATTTAAAAGTTCAACTGAAAACGCGACACAGGATTTTGTAAGCAATCTAAATTAATTCAGAATTTACATTTCCTCTGTTGGTTTTAGAATTTTTTAAGCCGTTTATGAATATTTAAGCCGACAGCGAGTCTAGCTAGAAAATTTAATCCGGATTTTTTTATTTTCATGTCGGAGCTACAAACTGTGATTTGCAGTGAAATTGAAATAGATTTCGTAATAAGTACACTATAAAAAGTATGTTTAATTCCACTTCAGGATCAGAATAGATTTTATTGTAAAAACTAGCACATAATATAGTGTAATACTTGAGTAATGTAGTAGTCACAGTTTACCCATTTCGGGCATACAATGTTTTGTCCAAATAAATGTTCTAAAAACTTACATATTTTACATTTAATCATGTGTATTAGACACGTAGCTACGACTACATACAAATTAAAAAAACTAACAAAAATTATAAAAAAAGTTTTCTTACTTACAAAATATGACAAAATGCTGCCACAATTTTATTATTTACAATTTTAATATAATATATATATATAGTAACTAATTCATTAAATACCCTTTTATACTATAAATACTTACAATATTTGATTACATTGTTGGTTCAGTTCATTCAATTGATTAGTTAGAAGTGAAACTAAAATAAAACGTAATAAAAAGGAAATACCACTGACTGACTGACTAATCAAATAATTTCAAAAACTATTTGACCTACGGAGTTGAAATTTTTCAGGTAGTTTGCTTAGGATTTTGCGAAATGGCCGAATTAAAAAGAGCACATGGAGGTTGAAAGTCTTTATGAAAGTTTCATCATTATTTTTAACCGACTTCCAAAAAGAGGCGATTATCAATTCGACAGTATGTTTTTTTAATGTATGTTTGTTACGCGATTACTCCGCCAATTTAGAATTGTTTTTGATGATTCTTTTTTTGGTTGGTAGGTCTTATCTCATAGGTGGTCCCATAATTTTTTTTTCGACTTTGATCAGCGCTTTTTGAAAAATCTACAAAAACATGACAATAAGCAACGAATTCAATGTACATTGCACAGTGCCACCAACTTGCTGTTAAAGTGGGCAAAATTTGAACTACAGTTATTTCTTGGTGAATTTCATACATTGTTCTCCACTAGCGACGCTGTCAACTGAACAGCAAACATAGAGGAACTGTTCCTACAACAGAACTTCAAAAAAACAAAGTGTCTCCATGCGACCCGGCCCTGTTGTTTTTCGTTAAATTTTTCAAGACCATGGATACAAAGTATTTCAGTCGTAATATTAAACAATATTTTCTACTTTTTAGTTTCAGTTTGTAAATATAGGTAGGTATAATCATGAAGTCGGTTCTTTTTTTTCTAAAAATTATAATTATCTTCATCATCATCATCATCAGCCAGAAGACGTCCACTGCTGAACATAGGCCTCCCCCTTTAACCTGCACACTGAACGACAGCCTGCCTTTTGCATCCACTGGATGCCCGCGACTCTCACAATGTCGTCGGTCCATCTAGTGGGAGGCCTCCCTACGCTGCGCCTTCCGGTTCGTGGTCTCCACTCCAGAACCTTTCTTCCCCATCGGTTATCGGTTCTTCGAGCGATGTGCCCTGCCCATTGCCACATCAACTTGCAAATTTTAACAGCTATGTCGGTGACTCTGGTTCTTTGGCGAATATCCACGTTTCGGATTTTATCGCGCAAAGAAACTCCGAGCATAGCTCTCTCCATTGCCCGCTGTGTGACTCTGAGTTTTTCCAAAAGGCCAACAGTTAAGGACCACGTCTCAGTACCATATGCCATATGTAATTATCTTCATGATCAGCCAATCTGTTTCACACTCTGGGACACACACAGACCTTCTCTCAAAAAAGAGAGGATGGGCCCAAATCCACCATGTTGGGCCAGTGCATGTTAATGAATGTTATAATTATATCTTTGAACTTTTGAGGTTGATCTCACGATGATCCCCTTCACCGTTGTTGAGCGATGGCATTGAAACTTGAAACATCACATAGTTTACTTCAGTACTTAATAAGTCATCGGTGCAGGGCTGAAGATCGAACCGGGTGCTGGTAGAATGTAAAGTGCCTATGCTGCCGCAGAGCCACCTTCGCTCGCAAATTGCAGTCCACGGCTAGTATATTGAAATAAAATAGCACCCTTTCCATAAAATACTATCAAACTAAAACTCCCACAGTACTAGATATAACTATAGATATAACCACCTTGTAATACAAAAATTGTTTTATATTTTAAACTAAAGCAACTCATGAAACGTTACACCGAGCTAAGAGAAAATTAAAGGCATAATAGAAAGAGTTAACTCCGCAAAGAAAGTTCCAACTTTATCTACGAAATAAATTGACTTAAATATTCTAGTGCTCGTTTAAATTCTTGGGTCATTAAGTAACGAATTTCATTGTAAAGGACACGGTTTGAATAGTAATGTTTCATTGTTCTGTTTTTAAAACTGTTTCCTAGCTTTCGGTAAAAGTCTTGCTGCAGTTTACCAGTTGCAGGTTTAGTTACCACATTTTGAGAAAGTCAAACTTGTATTAAACACAAACGTGTGGGTCACATATGTGACCCACACGTGGGTGTCGTACTCTGAAAGTCTGAACCTGAGTTTTTACCCTAGGCTCTTTAATAAACAATATCTTTTCTATCTTATATATATCTTTTCGTATAGATAAAATACTAATTTTGATAGATTTTTTATGGTAAAACCGTCCAAAATTGTCGTGACAAAATTTTGACGGCATGGAAAGATAATTTTTCCATGGCCCGTAACAAAAATAATGATGAAATTTTAATAATAGCTATTTGTAATTATTATTAAAAAAATGAGCCGTATATGGCCGTGGTAGCCTATTTGGGAGACCGCTAGACTTGAAAGAGTGAGGTCGCTGGTTCAAACCCCGGGCCCGTAACAATGACCTCTTTGGAGTTTATGTACGGATTTTCATACCACTGGCTTTTCGGTAAAGTAAAACATCGTGAGGAAACCTGCATACGTACGGAGAAATTCAATGGCGTATGTGAATCCACCAACCCGCAACTGGGCCAGCGTGGTGGATATGGCCCAATCACCCTTTCGGGGGTAAGCTATTGGACTTATGTCTAGCAGTGGACTGTTAAAAGGCTGATTATGATGATGATGATGATGAATATTCCCTCACTTTGATCAGAACTATCCTATATCATTATTTGACCCTACCTTCGTAAGCAGAGTAAAAAGGTATGGTAGGTTTACCTGCCTCACGTCATTTCATCAAGTCTCAGTGCTTTTAGCACGTTTGGCAATAACTCGCAGTCTTCACTCCAAAACAACAAACAATCGGTTCTGTGACAGATATGGCCGGCCCACTGCCACTTCAACTTGCTAGGACCCTATGAAAAAAAAAAGAGTAAAAGCTTAAAAACGACTACAATGTCCAACAATCTTTTAAGCAACTTTTTGCAACATTCTGTAATACAAAACATTGGGAATTGTGCAATACAGACCACAGTAAGGACACCACAGAATAATGCTCTTTTAAACCCTTTACCGAAGAATAAAACTAAGACAGCAACAAATCAATTTAATGGTGGAGTTACAGCATTATTAAAGTAATTTATTGTACGAATGTGCGAGGACACTGCGAGATATTTACGAGATACTTATCTGACATGAAAAATATGTTCGTTAAATCTTGAGAACATTTTTCGAAACATAACTTTCTGCAAGGTTTTCATTCTGTACTCACTCGATAATTTTCTGTGTTTACAGCTAGACTGATAAAAAAAACTTCAAATGATTAATTATCGACTACTAAAAGCAGTTTTTTGGCTCCGTCATTATTCAAGCCGTAAAAATATTGATTCTCCAGAGACACTTTCCCGTCGAGATACTTTGAGAAAAGTTGCGCTTCTGTTCCTTATAATTCCACTTTCGGCTAATACACATAAATAGAAAAGTTTTTTGAACCCCTATTTCATATTTAAATTTTCCTCTTTGACGTATACATTAGCGAAGAGGTCAGATACCATAGCTAAATAATAATAAACCAGCTCGAGTCAGGCGCACTAAGGGTTCTGTACCACCACAAAATTTACTACTTTACAATCAAAATTTTCGATTATACTGATATTAGCACTGTGGCGAGGTCGTTTGGCTAAGCTATGGCATTCGGAGGGCTACCGGGTGACTCGATGAGGCCAGAAACCCAGTCTCATACTTCAGTAAAGGCCTAGTTTCACACCTAGTAGTACTGTAGAGCCAAAAGCCAAGTGGTAAGCTGCAGTGATTCAGCTCAACGGGTAGCAGTTTTACCACTACAAATGCGTATTCGGACTGCGTACATAATTATAAATAAATTTATATCTATTCCGGTTATTTGCATATAATGCAAACAATCAGAATAACAACTGCTAAGCTATTTTAGAGGCCTCGAGTGGCCTAAAATTATCATTAAGGCCAACCACAGCCTTTGCGAACTTATTTCCTTAAGACTTTTCGTTTTTTTTGACTACCCTGAACCAATGACTTTTTCCCCTATTTACTTACATCAATGTCCTGAACACAAAAATCAATGTAACGCTGACTGAACGGAACATACCTACTGTACACACGTCTTATACTCTATACTACTCTCTACACAGACTAGGTAAAGCTACATTTTATAAAAAAGAACAAATATTTTCTCACCTCACTAGGTCAGAAATTCTTTCTATTGTCGTTTAAAATCTGCTCACCAAAGTCATTTTATCTTGCTGCTAGCGTGGAAGTAAATTCGAAATTCAAATGTGACGAACTATTGTATAACCTTCACATTTTTTCAGTATTAAATCATTCCGACCTATTTTAGTAGCACCTCAAATAGTTTGATTTAAGTAGTTTCCTATCTCAACTTGAAAGATATACAATATTTTCCTCGCCAAGGTGAGAAAATTTGTGTGTTCCACTCGACTGAAAAATGTATTTGCGTTCATGCCAATTGAATTTTATCGCTACTCTTAGGATTCAATACCAGGCAAACGCGCAAAATATCAACTTTGCAAAAAAATAACTATTTTTATTTCTACTTACATCCTATTTATCACAACGCCATAACAGTAACTCTCTGAGCTAAATTCTCGGCCATATCTCACCGAGAATTGTTTCGGAAGCACAAAGAAAGTTCGCCCGAGGAATCCCACAGGCATTCTAGGAAACACTAAATAAAAAACCGCCTAGGAATCTTTTAAGTTTTCCTTTGCAGCTAGGTGACAGTATAAACAGTTAGAACATGTTCAGAAGAGAACACAAAGATGACCAAAATATCAGATACTGGGCGACTCAATTATTTATTAGTATACTATACATATACAGGTTTACACGGAATGCAGGTACTTAACCAAAAACAGGTCATTGTAATTTTTTTCGCGATATCAGGTCAGTCCCATAATAAAAGTTGTTCATAATGGTGAGCACAATGACCTCTTTTCGGTTCAGTGCCGCCGTTTCGATTAACCCTGGATAGCGTCATAGCTTTTTCAGTGCGTTTTATTGGAGCTTAGGACATTAATCGACTAAATGGCTGCAACATGTGCCATACGAATGCGCAATGAGATTCGAGTAATTTTACCGTAGTTGTCAAATTTTTGCTTTTCCAAAGTGTAATAATACAACAAAAAACCGCTATCTATTTTTTGTAACAAATGTACTGTGCATGGTTATAATTAGGTGTTGACGTATATGTCCGACGGCTTTGACTCGTTTTTACTGAGCAAGTTCAATGGTTATGGCCCGTCTATTCATTTTATTTTGGTCGAAAGGGTCAATTGTAGGGATGAAATTCTACTACCCTTACTGTTCACGCATTATACTGTACAACAGTTGCGTTCTGAGGTTTAAATAATGGCCACGTAACATAATAAGCCTGTTCTTTTGAAGTTCTCGTTATGAGAAGCGCTCTTTTGACGTCTTCGTTCGCTGAGTTTATGCAAAATGCTTAGAGAATGTGATGATGAATGAGGATGGATTCACAAAGCGGAAGGAGAGAAAGGGCTCCAGATATGTTAGCAATTTACTTTAACGGCAAGCAAGTATTCAGCTAAATTCATTTTGCGAATCTTAGCGATATAGTTCAGCTAAAACCATAAATATGATAGATTTTTTATTAATTTTTAGGCTGATAAATTTCTGAGATATAAATACAAATAAAATATTCGGGACGTTATTGCACACACGCTCATTCTGACCCCAAACTAAGCTAAATTTAATATGGCTACCAGAGACTGATATACATAGATATCTCTATCTTCTCTTATCTATCTCTTCTCTATCTCTATATATCTTCTCTATCTTCTCTACATAGTATAAATTGAAGTCGCTTTCCGCGTCTGTCTGTCTGTCTGTATGTCTGTATGACCGCTAACTCCTCCTAAACCACGCAACGAATTTTGATGCAGTTTTCACCATCAGTTAGAAACATTTTCACAGCAGGTTTATATATATAACTAGCGAACCACCCCGGCTTCGCACGTAAATTACACCCGTACGAAGCCGGGCGTGCTAGTCGCTAGTATATTTATAAATACATACTTAAATAGATATTAACACCCATATATAGAACAAACACAAATGTTCATCACATGAATGTTTGTCCTAGATGGATATCCTAGATAAGCGTTTAAAGTTTTTGGTTGGGATTAATTGGGAGTGCTCTGTCGCGTTTCCTGCAAAGCTGTTAGTATAGCATATGTTTGGCGCGCCAAGCTTGATGCCATAACTTTCAGTCTGTGTAATGTGTATGAAATGAAAAACTCGTAACTCAATTATTTTAGAAAAAAATATTGGCTCTATTTATGATCAGCTTTTTTATGAAGTATATAATAAAAAATATTTGTCAACATGCCTATTGTAGCTTTGAGAATTCAATTGAAAATAAAATACGGATAATCGTAGACAATCTGGGTGTGTTTTCAAATCACGAGTGTATCGGTTTCTTCTAGGCAAGCGTGCTCCACCGTAGACCGCATCGTCACTTAACATCAGGCTAGTTGGCGGTTAAATATACCCACAGTTTTCCTTTTAGCTCTTACAAGTCCCTTTAGGTCGTCCATTTGAATGTCTCGTTTGCAGTTGTGTGCCGCGTGATATGTGTGTTTGTACTAGTAAGAATTATGTCAGTGTGTGCAATACGTGTTTACCTCGCACTAGGTTTTGGTAGACTTTTTTCGGTATTTTTGGCAGACTTTTTTCGGTAAGTACTAGCTCGAGTTGAAGGCAAATCTAAGCTATATATATATAATCAAAGACCATTCATTTGTTAATCAGCCATTTATGTTCACTGTAAATTTATAGTTTAATCGTGTTATGTTATGCAAGAACACGTTCTTTAATTTTCTTAACCATCGACTGCCTTATTCAACTTCGTTTATTATTTGCAAACCAGCTCGCCTACTGCTCAACTCGTAACTTATACAGATATTTACTCTTACTGTACAAAAAGCTTTCAACATTGTCCCGTTTTAAAAAGAATTTAATACCTCCTCAGTCTGTTAGCAAATTTGAATAATGGTCCAAGAAATAATCACAACTTAGCATTTTCAGTAATTTCTGGCATAATAGCGTTCTGCGTCGTAACTTCGAAAGAAATTGAGAACTTTTATTGAGGGAGTTTTATTTAGTGGTTTGTTTATAAAACAGTAAATAATATTTTTTATCATAAATACAAACTAGTTTCGGGCACAAATAATCTTCATCATAATTTCAGCTAATTACGTTCTCACGGCTGGGCCTTCTCTCAGAGAGAGAGAGCGAGAGAGAGAGGATGGGCCCTAGTCCACCATGCTGTCCCAGCGCATATTGATGAATATAATCTGTAAAGCAAAACATAAAAATAAATAATCCGTAATTTCGTAAGAACTCCGTTGTTAGGAAGTCAAATGCGGGAAATTGCGGGTAGAAGACAAAAATAACTATAATACGTTTTATGTACCATTTTCAGTCTACACAATGATCGATGTGTTGATGCGTATTGGTCGGGCCGACAGACAATTATTTGGAACTATTTAAACGTCAAAGGCACAAAGCTATCGAAGAATTCCAATCTAAACGATTGGAATTCTTTGACCTTTCAATGGTGGTTTGAGCTCTCGAATTAGCGATTCAATTGGTTTCGTAACAACTCAAGGATGACTTTAAACTTAAATAGGTATAATATAGAAGTAAATTTCACTCTAAAGGTCTATGAATAACTATTCAATTTCCCTTATAAATGTTAGCTAAGTAAAAAGTTGATAATAAAATAAACGATAGTACTGAATTAATCTTATAAGCTAAGCCAGACATTTAGAACTTCAGAAGCATTTTGACGGTGCCTCGTCGTACCAATAAGAATCTGCACATACAATATATTATAGTTATTTGAGTCCGCAGTTGTTGCAGATTGTTCAGTTAGGTAAGTCCAACTTAGGCAAAGAGGTCGCCCGAAGAATCCAACTCGGATGGGCAGCGTTCGGGAAATTACGTGACATCTTCTCGTCCAAGATACCACAGTGCCTCAAGACGAAGGTCTTTGACCAGTGTGTGTTGCCAGTGATGACATATGGTACTGAGACGTGGTCCTTAACTGTTGGCCTTTTGGAAAAACTCAGAGTCACACAGCGGGCAACGGAGAGAGCTATGCTCGGAGTTTCTTTGCGCGATAAAATCCGAAACGTGGATATTCGCCAAAGAACCAGAGTCACCGACATAGCTGTTAAAATTTGCAAGTTGAAGTGGCAATGGGCAGGCCACATCGCTCGAAGAACCGATAACCGATGGGAAGAAAGGTTCTGGAGTGGAGACCACGAACCGGAAGACGCAGCGTAGGGAGGCCTCCCACTAGATGAACCGACGACATTGTGAGAGTCGCGGGCATCCAGTGGATGCAAAAGGCGGGCTGTCGTTCAGGGCGTTTTCGCGATTTCAGGGCTGGTCCCATAGTAAAAGTTGTTCATAATGATGAGTACAATTACCTTCTTTTGGATTCGAGAGTGTTCCCCTTACACCCTGTATATTGCAATGTTCTCTACTAATTTTAAAATTATTTACATTATTTCACATGATACTCATCTATACTAAAATTATAAAGAGGAAAGATTTGACTGTTTGTTTGTTTGCATTGAATAGGCTCCGAAACTACTGAACCGATTTGAAAAATTCTTTTACTGTTGGGAAGCTACACTATCCCCGGGTGACAAAGGCTATAATCTATACCCGTGCGAAGCTGGGGTGCGTTGGTATAGTCAATAAATATATTGGAGGCCCTGGCCAATAAAGTGAACGAGATTAATAACAGGTCGAATTCCATGCTAATGAAAAATAATAGAATTCATCATCTCCAATCTTAGTTAAAATTTATTTGAGTTGTGTTAGTGTTGCTTAAATAATCCTACTTCCTACTAATATTATAAACGCGAAAGTTTGTATGTATAGATGTATGGATGTTTGTTTCTCTTTCATGCTGCAACGGAACAACGGATCGACTTGATTTTTTGTATGGGTATAGTTCAAGAGCCAGATAGTGAAATAGGCTACTTTTCATCATCATCATCACTACGCGGGTAAAACCGCGGGGCGCAGCTAGTATATGTATATGTACTAATATATTTTAATATACCTTATTTATTTGTGTTTCGTTACAATTTTTCTGAGTTTCAAGAGGTCGAAACTTTCTATAAACCGGTATAAATAGATAAAATTCAAACCACCGATAAAAATACTGATAATTTTCCAACGGCTGAACAGTTTTTTTTTGAATAATAGCCAAAAACAGTCAACCAAGTCACCTATCTAAAAAAATGAAACTAAATCCAAATCAGTTCCATATTTTAGGAACTACGATGCCAAAGACATAACACTAATAAACTTACACACTTACACACGATTAACTTATAACACCCCTCTTTTTGCATCGGGTGTTAATTTTATGCGCATTAGTAGGTAAAGCTATTAATAATAATAAGTCTCATTGGGTATTGATGATGACGTTGCCAGTTAAGATATGGCACGCTTAATCTAAACATACGAATGCATATTCCACAAGAAAACACACATTCATAGCAAGTTGTACCAAGCAGTTTCTTAGGTTATTATTTTAATCATAGGCAGAAGTCAGTTCATAAAGTCAATCGTCAGTACGTTAAAGAAGCCATGTATATAGTAAGTACTTACATTTCGGAGAGTGTGCATCGGATCTTCATGATCTAATTCCCTCCTGCCCATTTTTCTATCAGACTGCCAGATCGGGCACAAAAAATCGACACCGCTTTATAAGCGCTTCGTTCGGGTTTTCGGAATACCGACCGTATTACGAAAACCCGAACGAAGCGCTTTGATTCCACTTTTATTATGCGAACTGCTAGTCTGTAGAATGCGCTGCCTGAATGGGTTTTCCCCGAAAGTTACAATCTGGGTGTCTTCAAATCACGAGTGAATCGGTTTCTTCTAGGCAAGCGTGCTCCACTGTAGATCGCATCATCGCTTAACATCAGGCGAGTTGGCGGTCAAGCGCAAACCTATTATTGAATTAAAATAAATAAAAGAAAGTACAAGTGGACCGAGATCGTCCAAGATATACAGTTCCCAGGCTATTACACAATTATTTAACTTGTTAAAAATAAAATGCTTCATGAATTTTTTTAACCGACTTCCAAAAAGAGGCGGTTATCAATTCGACTGTATGTTTTTTTTTTTCTGTATGTTTGTTACCTGATTACTCCGCGAATTTAGAAATGTTTTTGATGATTCTTTTTTTGGTTGGTAGGTCATATCTCATATCGCTGCTTTGCATGAATAACCATACAACTCAAAAAAGCTAATTTTACAGGAGAGCCGTTTGAAAATTTAACAAAATATTTATTTCCATAACTTTTTATTCCTTGAGAATAATTAAACATAGAATAGAAAATTCAGTAGGATGTTAATCAAGGTATTATTAAAATTGTGAGTTTTAGGTGTTTGGGCTCGAAAACAATATCAAATTATTTAAAAACTGCGAGGTCTTCGACTTATGACAATATTACTTTCGCTATATTATTATGAATAGGAGCATAAGTCATGTTGAAACACTAGTGTAGTTTAATTTTTTTCTTGAATAATATCATAATTGGTAATAATGTTCTACAATATCTTAATGATTTTCTGAATAGTAACACAATCAAAATAAAGACAGTATTGGCAAAAACTATTTCGCTATACTCCTCTACTTTCTGATTTTATGTCAAAATCATTAGACTAAATTTATCTAAAGAGTGACACATTTTTGGTTGTGATATTGGTGCATTAAGCTAAAAAAATAAAGATAACCAAACAAATAATTAATACACACTAACTGCATAGACGCAGTCATACAAAAATATATTTAAAATTAATAAAAACATCAATTTCTTCATAAAATATTTAGTCCAAAGTGTAACAGCTCATTAAAAATAATTTATGCATTATCTACGTGGCATAACTAACGCTTAATATAATATTCTAGAATTAATAAACAATTAAAAAGACCTTTAAAGTCTTAAAAAAGACAACAAGAAAACGTTGGATGCAGGCTGCTTCCAACCAACCCTTTTGGAAATCGATGGGAGGCCTGTGTCCAACAGTAGACGTCCTACGGCTGAAATTATGGTGAATAAACAATTTAGGTAACAAGTAGACCATACGTAAAAAATACAACAATCTTATTCTCTGTTATCTTCATCTAAAAAAATATTTGTGACTAATGAACGCATAATCTTTCTTTGGTAGTAGGAACCAGAATAAATAAAATTAACTACATATTAAAAATAATTTCGTGTCTACCGCATAATCCGTCTTATACATGTAGGAACCATAATACTTTAAAAAAAAAACTAACAAACCTATTCTTTACTATATTCAATTTGTGACTACGCAGACTGCTGCGTAGTTTGTAACTAATTAGTTCTTATCAGGTGGGTAAGTAGAATAACTAGTAATTCTCAAAAAAACTGCTTGTATAATCTTGGAACAATATTTTTCCTTATAAGATCAAGCAATCCCTTTTTCTTCCTTTCACACACTGATAACTTTTATCTGTATGCCTGGTTTGCAACGACATTAATAAATCTTTTATGGTGTTTCTTGTTTTACAAATTTATCTATTACTAGCGGGCCGGACCGGCTACATGCGTAGCCGGTCCGGCTAGGTATAGATCTAGTGGGTATAGATAATAATTATATAGCATAATATGTCACCCGGGGATAGCGTAACTTCTCAACAGTAAATAATTTTTCAAATCGGTTCAGTCGTTTTGGAGCTTATTCAATGCAAACAAACAAACAATCAAATCTTTCCTATTTATAATATTAGTATAGATTACTATTTTGAACGCCGTGTCTTCGGATGATGTTTTATACGAAAAACAATAATTATACGCGTTTTCTGTTTCTGATTTTAAATTCTTTATGTCTCCTAGCTTCATTGTTATTTTTTCTACGTTCTTGGAAAAAAACCTATGCATGTCGCCAATGTTTTTATATCAAAATATATTCCTGTAATTATCGTTCAAAGAACCCTACAACTTTTATGATTCCTTGAATAAAGAGAAAAGTACTTCCTGTATTGGTCTCTTCATAATCCGGATCTTAACAGTCAGAACAAAATCTTTACTGGCGTTCGATGAATCCATATTTTGATGTTGCCTGTGGATGTAGGGGATAAATATCTCTCAAAAACTTGTCTAAAAATTGAAGTGGTAGATATTTGATCATTTTCAAATAACTACCACTAATATAAAACTCAGAGTCATACAGCGGGCAATGAAGAGAGCTATGCTCGGAGTTTCTTTGCGCGATAAAATCCGAAACGTGGATATTCGCCAAAAAACCAAAGTCACCGACATTTCTGTTAAAATTTGCAAGTATGCAAGTTGAAGTATCAATGGGCAGGCCACATTGCTCGAAGAACCGATAATCGATGGGGAAGAAAGGTTCTTGAGTGGAGACCACAAACTGGAAGACGCATCGTGGATAGGCCTCCCACTAGATGGACCGACGACATTGTGAGAGTCGCTGGCATCCAGTTGATGCAAAAGACAGGCTGTCGTTCAGTGTGAAGGTTAAAAGGGGAGGCCTATGTTCAGCAGTGGACGTCTTCTGGCTGATGATGGTAAATACAATCATTAATATTGACATTCATATTCATGTTTCGGAATATTTGAAGAGTACGAGGATTGGGAACTGTAAGAAAAATAAGTTTTTACTGAATTAACAGTTTGACTAAACACTGGTCCTTGTGTAGTATAATATAAACTTTATAAAGAGTAAGTAATACCTAATTGGTAAATAAAAGGTAATTGAAAAATTAAATAATAATGACTACAATTTTGAGAGAAAATCATCTACATTGGTTTAGGCGTTTAAAATGTAAGGTAGAATAAAGAAACGGACAAACATAAATACAATTATAACCCTAAAAACAAAACAACACTACTTTTATTGGCCGTGCTTAATAAACATGGCCGTCATCATTTTAGACTATAGTCTCCAATGCTAGACATAGATATCTCCAAGGCATAAAAAATATTATAAATTAACATACACTAACTATTATTATAATAAACACTGATTATTATTATCATATTAAATAAATTATTGCCATATCTAATGTAAAAAAATTGGAGATACTTCAAAATTGCGTATGATTTATAGTGAAAAATGACTTATCTTGCTTACAGTTGTACATTTTGCGTTTTATTTTTATGGAATATCATCACATCTCATTATTCCATAAGATATTTTTATTCGTTTTATCTTGAATAAACACATAAAACAAAATAAGTATTTATGTCGTACTTACTCTTGCGTGATGACCGTAGTAACACTAAATATTGCACTTAACATCAAAAGAAAAAACTAAAATAATTAGGATTATTTCGTGAATATTCATACAACTCAAAATGGAATAGTATTATAGATAATATTACTTAATTATCCCTAAATTATTTAGAGATATGATATTATTCAGGAAACGTTATGTGTTTTTGCTTGAAAGGACTTGTAGTATCTAGCGATCGTGGACTGTTGTACAAAAATGGCGTCAAAAATCAACCAATGACATAATGACATTTTATTGCGCCATCTTGTCATTTTTGCCGATATGATTATGAGTTTTATTCACCATAAAATATGGACTATTTTGGATTGCGCTGTGTTAAAAACAAGAAATATGAAAATTTTGGATTGTGACGGTATTCATGAAAAGCAGCGATATGTGGTCCCATATTTTTTTTATCGACATTGATTCAGCGCTTTTTGAAAAATCTACAAAAACATGACAATAAGTAACGAATTCAATGTACAATGTAAACATTGTACAGTGCCACCAACTTAGCTGTTAAGGTGGGCAAAATTGGAACTACAGTTATTTCTTGGTGAATTTCATACTTTATTTTCCACTAGCGACGCTGTCAGCTGAACAGCAAACATAGAGGAACTGTTCCTACAACAGAACTACAAAAAAACAAAGAAGAGTCTCCATGGCGACCAGGCCCTGTTGTTTTTCGTTAAATTTTTCATGACCTTGGATACAAAGTATTTCAGTCGTAATATTAAACAATATTTTCTACTTTTTAGTTTCAGTTTGTAAATGTAGGTATAGTCATGAAGTCGGTTCTTTTTTTTCTAAAAAATCTAATTATTTTTAAATGTGAATACTAAAGAAATATACTAAAGAAACTACTAAAGAAATATACTAAAGAAATTATTAAAATCAGCCTATAAAGTTTTAAAAGAGGCCGCAGGGAAACGCTGGATGCAGTCGCTTCTAACCGGCCCTTTTGGAGATCGATGGGGGAGGCCTATGTTTAGCAGTGGACGTCCTATGGCTGAAATTATGATGATAAAGTTCTAAGATATAAGCGTTTGAAGTTTTTGATCGGATTAGGGAGGGATGCTCTGCCCTTTCCCGCAAAGTTAGTATCATTGGCGTACTAACAAATGAGTAATTATATCTGTGAGTACATAACATACGTACTTACAGGTGACTCACGTAATACAGTGCGACCTCTGTCTATCAAGACTGCTTGAATACATTTTATTATTTTTTTATTTTTTCAATAGTCCTTAACAGTATCCAGAGAATTTGATGACGCCATCCCAAGTACGTGATAGGTACTTGCTAACCATCCTCTGTTGTTTTTTCTATAAGATCATTTTGGTAAAAAGCCACAATTTTTACCAAAACATCCGTTCGTATGTCATCGGCTACTTGAATCCAGATATCAGCAATCACTGTCAGCCATCAATGTAACTAATTGGCCGCATAATGTATGCGCTCGACTTGCTGATTAATGATGGTCGTGTACACGCTCCCTAATGCTGGTCGCGGTACGTCCGGCGTTGCTGTTGAACTAATATGTAAGAAAATTCGAGAATTAACTTCGACCAAACAAAGTGAATGGACCCGGGTATGTCCTAAAACTGCGACCAGAACCACCGGAGGATGGGCAGCAGCGTCCTATTAGTACACGGTGAACGTACTGCGATCCCCAAGCCGCCTGCCAAGCGTGGGGATTATGGCAACACCCTTCTTAAAGAGGGAGGCCTTTGTCCAGCAGTGGATTTTTAATGGCTGCTGATGTGATGTGAAACAAAGTGAATGGACAGGCCCAGAAGAAGCGCATTTTTGAAGATCAAAAAACCGGCGGCGCTCATTTGGTTCCAGTCTGTCTCTAGACGTAGGAAGTGAGATTGTGGAACAAGATTATTGTTACATGCTAACGAAACATCTGACGAAATTATGCCTTCGTGTGCTATCTGGAAGTGTAGAAACATAACAAAAAACCAAAGTAAAAGTTCAGGTATCACATTTCACTCGTGATATATACATATTCATCATTCTATTATGTCGTAAACTTTTAATTAATTTCATCAAACATCGATAAGTATCCACCATTTTGTTTTATTTCATCGTTGTGGGACAGAAATATACCCATTTACTTAGTGAGATAAGGAAAGCTCACTATGTTCGACAATTATTATCTAACGCTACTCAACTGTCAACATGTTTAGCCATCAGCTGGCGTCTGTCAATGTCAATGTCAATGTCAGGTTCAAGAGCAATAGACAAACACAGGTGTTCTCTTTTACTCACGTAGTTATTATATTCGCTATAATTTTTTTTTAACAAATGTATTGTACATGTTTATACTTTTTTTATTTTTGTCATACACTAGTAGTCGTGTAGTCACTAAACTAAACCAATCTGACAGGACTAAAATTATCTGCCTCTCTTAATATTTTAATATGTGAGAGAAGGATGGCAACAATTTTAGAGCTGACAAATTTAGTTTAATTTAGAGTACATCAGAATCGATGCCAGTAGCTATCAGTTAACCCCATGAGTTTGGAAACCTTTGCTTTGTTTTAACACGTCTCATAAAGAAATTCATTTTGCGATATTAAGATGGAGAAGAAGATGGATTGATCTGACTTAAGAGAGGAAATAGACAACGGCAAAATAGATAGTTAGCGGGTCTAAAGGCCTGCAGTTTCACGTCAATCTTTCGTTTCCGCGTTTATTCCTCTCTATCATTCGCGTTAACAAAAACAAATACTTCACCAAAACCTCATCTCAATGTCGGACTGAGACGACACCGGGATAATCAATGTCGTTCAAAACTTTACCGGTGTTTAAATTTTCGGTAATCCTCGATTTAAAATGAATTAAGTTCGGCCCAGAGGGACTTTGAGTAATGAAACAGTAATGACGCCCGATTTGCCTAAATATTTCATTCTACCTACACCAAAGTGTGACCCTTTGTCGATAGTAGTTAAGTTAGTTTCCTGGCTATTTGAGTTGTTTGAAGCTCTATAATTTGACATTCGATGTGGACTTTGACGTGTCGAACATTGATTACTGACAGGCTACAATTAGCTAATGTTTCGAGAGTTCTCTCTACTCTGTTCTTTTGAACTAATAATAACATTTTTTTGAAGAAAAAAAACGAATTCATGACTATACCTACATTTACAAACTGAAACTAAAAAGTAGAAAATATTGTTTAATATTACGACTGAAATAATGTGTTACCATGGTCATGAAATATTTAACAAAAAACAACATGGCCCGGTCGGTATGGAGACACTTCTTTGTTTTTTGAATTTCTGTTCTTGGAACAGTTCCTCTATATTTGCTGTTCAGTTGACAGCGTCGCTAGTGGAGAACAAAGTATGAAATTCACCAAGAAATAACTAGTTCCAATTTTACCCACCTTAACAGCTAAGTTGGTGGCACTGTACAATGTACATTGAATTCGTTGCTTATTGTCATGTTTTTGTAGATTTTACTAAAAGCACTGAATCAATGTCAATAAAATCTATATGGGACTACCTATGAGATATGACCTACCAACCAAAAAAAGAATCATCAAAAACAATTCTAAATTGGCGGAGTAATCGCGTAACATACATACAAAAAAAAAACATAAACAGGTTATCAATCCGACTGGGATTGATAACCTGCTCCTTTTTGAAGTCGGTTAAAAAACAAATAAATGGAAGTGTTATACCTACAGTTTGCTCTTTAGCATTTACCGTTGACCGTTTTCTATAGAACAGCTGTTATTTTTTTCGCGATTTCAGAGTAGCTCCCATAGTAAAAGTTGTTCAAAATCACGGGTACTATCAACTCCTTTCGGCGTACATTCTTTCCGCATAAACCAGTATAAGAAGACTAGACCCAATTGTGCAAAATTTCATGATTCTTGACCCAACGGCTTACGCTGCAACAAAGATAATGATCTTTGTTGCAGCGTCTTTGTTATAACCACTTGATCGCTCATGTAGTCAAAATTCCTTTATGCAAAATGATGCCACGTCTGTCTCAGGGGGCAGCTTGTGATTGGAGACTCGATGCGACTCGACGCTTGTGATTGGAGAATCCAAAGTCATTCATATAATTCGCGCCTAGGATTGGCCCCACTCGAAATAGTTTAGGTTTACATATTAGAACCTTCGGCTTATGCTGAGTAAAGGATGAGCAGTCAAGTGGTTAACCGATGGGGAAGAAAGGTTCTTGAGTGGAGACCACGAACCGGAAGACGCAGCGTAGGTAGGCCTCACACTAGATGGACCGATGACATACTGAGAGTCGCTGGCATCCAGTGGATGCAAAAGGCAGGCTGTCGTTCAGTGTGGAAGTTAAAGGGGGAGGCCTATGTTCAGCAGTGGACTTCTTCTGGCTGATGATCATGAGTCGAGTGGTTATATTGTCATTGGGCTGCAATGTCTGTCAGTGAAGTCAGTGAAAGAATCAATGAATTCAAAATTATCTCTACAACCTTATGCCTTATTATGGATGATTTGGATCGTGATCGCGATCGCGTGCCATCTCACTTACGCACGTGGTGCGAGTAAATAGATGCGAACGGGACGGCATGCAATCTCGATCACGATCAAACTTCTATAATAAGGCCGCTTATATAACAATCTTATATGCACGGTTGTCAACATAAATAATTTTTCGCAATTGTCGATTCGATGTATCGGAAAAGCGGAACAGTGTCATGTCAGTTAGACACGATGTTCGATGTCACCCATTACTCGTAGTTTATTCGATCCACATGCGTCAATCAACGGGGAAATTGGAAAATATTCACTTTCATGTACAATACGTAAAATTTCAGGAAACTAGTGTTGACATTTGTCAGGACTTTTGAAATGAAGTGTTTTCTCAAAAAAATTACTAAAGCAAAGACTAGACTAAAGTAAAGAAGTGTAAGCAACATGTTTAGCATGATGCCAGTAAAGCGTAAGAATGAGATGGAATGAACGTTAATAAGTAGGTTAGAAAGAGTGCAAGGATAGAAGGAACGTAATGACTGTGTGAATGAGATGAATAGATGCGAGATATGTATAAGTATGAAAGAGTAGATAGAAGCTTAAAATGTATGAATGAGATAGTTAATTGAATATGTATAGTGTAAGAGAGAGAGAAAGGAATAAATATAATTTAGAAGGACGCCATTCGTTTCACTACACCTTCTTACAGAAGTAGTGCTAATTTAACATTATCGAATTTAATAAGTTACATTCTTTATTCATATGCCAACATTGTTGTTACCAGAACGAAACAGATATATTTTTGACAGGACGGCAAATTGCAGGGTTATACACATGATACCTACTACCCAGTTATACACTATTTAATGTACGAGTGGCCTGTAAAAGGTTCCAAAGGCTACATACTATTTGACAGACGGCCTTATTTATACGCTTTGTAAATTACGTGACGAATTCTATGCTCTTTATTATTCTGTGAGTGCTTTGCTAATTCGTTTATGGTTTCGAAGTTTATCACAAAGGTTTGGCATTACGTTCATTGACGAGTGGTGCTTTGTTTTTTATATAATACTAGCGGGCTGCCCCGGCTTCGCACGGGTATAGATATAAAACATAATATTATGTCACCCGGGGATAGTGTAGCTTCCCAACAGTGAAATAATTTTTCAAATCGGTTTAGTAGTTTAGTAGTTTCGGAGCCTATTCAATGCAATCAAACAAACAATCAAATCTTTCCTCTTTATAATAATATTAGTACAGATATATTTAACGTGAATAAATCCGCGTTACCTTTTACATTTAATATGCTATCTCTATTTTTGTTTATCTCTTGTGGAAATTCTAAATCTTTTACCGTAGAAAGGTTTTAAAAAAGTATTTCATGCTGAGGTATATTGCTCTCTCTGTCTAGCAAAACATGAAAATGATTCTACCTTCCTTAACTATGAACATAATTGTTTTGATTTTGTTTTCGATGATCGACTCTATTTATAGTCAGCTTTTACAAAAGACAATAAAAATATTCAGTGCGTTAATCTATTCCTTGTTCTCGTTTGTTGAAATGGTCACTTATTGTCGCCTTTACCTTCGACCAAAATAAAATGAATGGACGGGCCCAGAAGAAGCGCATTTTTGAAGATTACAAAAGAGCGCCGGCTCTCACTTCGTTTTAGTCGGTCTCTAGCCGTAGGAAGTGCAACACGAGACTATTGTTGCATGACAATGACATCTGACAAAATTATGCCTTCGTGTGCGTTCCCGAAACACAACAAGAAACCGCTAAGTATCTATTTTTTGTAACAAATATACTGTACATGGTTATAATAATAATTATTGGTAATATTTTAATTGGTAATTAGGTGTTGAATGTCCAACGATAATGCCTCGTTTTTAATAAGCAAGTTCAATGGTTATGGCCCGTCCATTCATTTTATTTTGGTCGAAGGCCTTTACGGACATAACGTGATGAACAACCGTCGCTAAAACTAAACTCTCGACCGGGAAGCGATAACCGTACCCGAAAATTACTTATCGAGCCTTCATCCCTACCAATGATTATAATCTGAGTAAAAAGCAGATGGGTTACACGAGCACATAATCGTATTTGAATTGACCGCATGACCAGTGACCACAATAAAGTGACGGTCATATCTTTTGATCGCGTTGACTAACAAATTTGTTTTTTTCAGAGCTGAAAGCAACCGTTGTTTCAAATATTTGAGTTATAAGTTATAAATTTCAACTTGATACCTTTACGCAATCCTGAGAAATAGGGTCTTTACAGACGGACAGACGGACAACAAAGTGATCTTATAAGGGATCCGTTTTTTTTTTATTTTGAGGTACGGAACCCTAAAAACACAGAAACATAAAATTTCTAGAAAATATACGAGTATACGAATAATAATGGCACACAAAAAAATGGATATTGCATAATTTTTAAAAAATTGCTGCTATTTTTTTTAAACGAGAAAATGGCGGCACCTTCTGAGACGTTAAATAAATAAATTACTAGTCTTGTTTATAGTATAATCATCAAGTATGAGTATCATTGGTACCAACAAAACTCGAAAACAGCAATGTATCTTATTTAACAAGTTTTAAAGTTTTTGCACCGCAGTCCCGGGATAAGTATTGACTTATTGACTTTACCAACTCGAGCCGAGTACAGTCGCAAATAACTTGGATATAGAAGCGATAAATTCAAACGAATAAATCGATTATTAGCTGATTAAGTGCTAATTTTGTTTCAAAACCAAAACGAGTTTTTGTATTACAATCTTTAGCGTCGACAATTGCCTCGCCTTACCTTATAAAGGCTTGGTATATGCAGCCAAATTTATTCATCATCATCATCAGCCAGAAAACGTCCACTGCTGAACATAGGCCTCCCCCTTTAACCTCCACACTGAACGACAACCTGCCTTTTGCATCCACTGGATGCCAGCGACTCTCACTATGTCGTCGGTTCATCTAGTGGGAGGCCTACCTACGCTGCGTCTTCCGGTTCGTGGTCTCCACTCAAGAACCTTTCTTCCCCATCGGTTATCGGTTCTTCGAGCGATGTGGCCTGCCCATTGCCACTTCAACTTGCAGATTTTAACAGCTATGTCGGTGACTTTGGTTCTTTGGCGAATATCCACGTTCCAAATTTAGTACAGTGTATAAAATGGCCAGCAGCAGAACGGGCCAGAAACGCCACTCTATATACTGGTTTTTTTTTTATAAGGAATAGGATCTACGTTTGGCTACCAACTCGCCTGATGGTAAGCGACGTTGCGGCTGAGGATGGAACACGTTGATCTAGAAGGAATATATTCACTCTAGCCTTGAAGATGCCTACTTGCCTATGGTTTTAGTGTAAACAGTCACTGTCCAGGTACTCGCCACTTACCACTTGTACTTGGCATTTCATTAAAGACTCGAAGGGATTACTATAATTATGACGAATGTAACATCATGGGCGATACACAAGCTGCGATGGCTCAGCATGGTCAGCAGATAGAGAAAGATTCGGCTGTCGAAAAAGCATCATTGAGACAATTGACAGTCGCTTATGCTTTCTTTCCAAATACCACTGGTCTGACGCCATAGAGACTTATCTATGTGAAAACCAGTTACCTGAGCGCAGTTACACAACGCCATAATGACTGGCGTATTTTATTGCCGGAGGATAGCTATTTAAGAGGGGGCCTCCGAAATTTTATGCTATTTTGCCATGATATTCTAACTAAACCAAATATCCTATCAACGAAATAATTGTCATATGTGATTTTTCAATTCATTTTCTTTCCGGCACTAAGACAGAAACATAATAGCAAGATATTTACTCGATACTTTATTGTTTTCAAAATGGTGCCTTTTTGCTGATTTTTTTGATTTTTTCTTGGATAGAACTTCAGTCACATATCTAAAATAAATACTCATCGAAGGAAAATATAGTTTGTTTTCCAGTGCTAAGACAAAATTTACCTAGATTAATTAGTACTCTCATAATAAATTATATTCGATTTGAGACTTACGTCCTTTAGTTCTAAGCAACTATTCGGTCAAACGGCAAGTCCGATATTCAACCTTATTCTGTTGCGCTTTGTATCTAAATGGCGAAACACGCTCCGTTCAACCTCAGTACCGCACTATGCTCCAACGGGGAAGGACGCACGCGCTTGCTATTCGCCTAGATTTATCTTCCGAGTGCGATTATATCAACACCTACTGTATTTTCAAACAATGGATAACATAAAAAATCTATGGCTCGAACGCGACCATTTGATGCGGCAACCAAGTGTTGCCAATGACCTAGAGCACAGACTAGGTAAAGCTACTATGAAAAAATTACAGGTATTATTAATAATGGATACGACTAGGCCCTACCTAACGCATCTATTATTATGTACGCTCAGTAATATAGTTATAAGAGTCTAAGTGAAGACTTACGGGAGTGGCATGGTCGAATATCGACAAAACTCCTTCAAATAAAATAAAGAATAAAAAAAAAAAAAAAAAGAGTAAGTGTTTCGTGTGGAGAGAGAAAGAGAGAGAGAGACAGTCAGAAAGACTACTAAAAATCAAAATTATTAAGTAAAATATAATTTTTGTTGAATAAAAATAAAAAAAAATTAACATTTTTTTTTTTTAAATTTATAATTTCATAAATTAAATGAATTTTAGTTAAATAATTCATATATATTTAAATAGATTATAGTTATTAACAACCAGGTATAGAACAAACACAAACGTTCATCACATAACTGTTTGTCCTAGGTGGGAATCGAACCCACGCCTCCAAGCTCAGAAGGTAGGTTCACTACCAACTGGACCAACGGGCTTTCGCGTGTTTCGTTTATTTTAGTATAGTATAGTATAGTATAGTATAGTATAGTATAGTATAGTATAGTATAGTATAGTATAGTATAGTATAGTATAGTATAGTATAGTATAGTATAGCATAGCATAGCATAGCATAGCATAGCTTAGTATAGCAAAGTATAGTATAGTATAGCAAAGTATAGTATAGGATAGTATTGTATAGTATAGTAAAGTATAGTATAGTATAGTATAGTATAGTATAGTATAGTATAGTATAGTATAGTATAGTATAGTATAGTATAGTATAGTATAGTATAGTATAGTATAGTATAGTATAGTATAGTATAGTATAGTATAGTATAGTATAGTATAGTATAGTATAGTATAGTATAGTATAGTATAGTATAGTATAGTATAGTATAGTATAGTATAGTATAGTATAGTATAGTATAGTATAGTATAGTATAGTATAGTATAGTATAGTATAGTATAGTATAGTATAGTATAGTATAGTATAGTATAGTATAGTATAGTATAGTATAGTATAGTATAGTATAGTATAGTATAGTATAGTATAGTATAGTATAGTATAGTATAGTATAGTATAGTATAGTATAGTATAGTATAGTATAGTATAGTATAGTATAGTATAGTATAGTATAGTATAGTATAGTATAGTATAGTATAGTATAGTATAGTATAGTATAGTATAGTATAGTATAGTATAGTATAGTATAGTATAGTATAGTATAGTATAGTATAGTATAGTATAGTATAGTATAGTATAGTATAGTATAGTATAGTATAGTATAGTATAGTATAGTATAGTATAGTATAGTATAGTATAGTATAGTATAGTATAGTATAGTATAGTATAGTATAGTATAGTATAGTATAGTATAGTATAGTATAGTATAGTATAGTATAGTATAGCATAGCATAGCATAGCATAGCATAGCATAGCATAGCATAGCATAGCAAAGCATAGCATAGCATAGCATAGCATAGCATAGCATAGCATAGCATAGCATAGCATAGCATAGCATAGCATAGCATAGCATAGCATAGCATAGCATAGCATAGCATAGCATAGCATAGCATAGCATAGCATAGCATAGCATAGCATAGCATAGCATAGCATAGCATAGCATAGCATAGCATAGCATAGCATAGCATAGCATAGCATAGCATAGCATAGCATAGCATAGCATAGCATAGCATAGCATAGCATAGCATAGCATAGCATAGCATAGCATAGCATAGCATAGCATAGCATAGCATAGCATTGCATAGCATAGCATAGCATAGCATAGCATAGCATAGCATAGCATAGCATAGCATAGCATAGCAAAGCATAGCATAGCATAGCAAAGCATAGCATAGCATAGCATAGCAAAGCATAGCATAGCATAGCATAGCATAGCATAGCATAGCATAGCATAGCATAGCATAGCATAGCATAGCATAGCATAGCATAGCATAGCATAGCATAGCATAGCATAGCATAGCATAGCATAGCATAGCATAGCATAGCATAGCATAGCATAGCATGGTATGGTATGGTATAGTATGGTACGGCATGGCACAGCATGGCACAGCATAGCACAGCATGGCACAGCATGGCTTAGCATAGCATAGCATAGCATAGCATAGCATAGCATAGCATAGCATAGCATAGCATAGCATGGTATGGTATGGTATAGTATGGTACGGTATGGCACAGCATGGCACAGCATAGCACAGCATGGCACAGCATGGCTTAGCATGGCATAGCATGGCATAACATGGCATAAGATGGCATAGCATGGCTTAGCATAGCATAGCATAGAATAGCATAGCATGCATTTACGGAAGTTGTTTGAAGGCGGGCGGGGGTATGTCCGTGGGCTACTGATGGCATGTGGAACGATCCGGTAAAGTTTTCTACAATTTAAAAAAAATTGGGGTAGTGCGTGGGTTTTGGTGAGGGGGGTCCGGGTAAGAAGACCAAGTCTTGATCTATACACAAAATCCGGTCAGAATTTGTCTCCGACGCTCCGAAATTTTTGAAAAAATTGGGAGGTGGGGGGGGGGAAAGTTTCAGGAAATGTTATAAACTAAAGTCCGAATTGACATCCGATTTCCAATTTTTTTTACAAAAATGACCTCATACGTACTGTTTCTGAGATAATCGATGGTTTTTGAAAAAAAATACGAAAATTTTCCGGATTTTTGCGCTTTAATATTTTGAAAGGTATCCTTTGCACAAAAATAGCAATAGCCCAAAATAAATTTGGGCTTATCAGACGCGTCTTTTTATTTTCTACACACGTGTGTTTACTGTGTTTCTATTTTATTATTATTTATGCCTACCAACTAAATAAACACAAAAATTATTTTTTTTAAATATTATTTATTTCCTGAAATTGTAAGAGTAGAAAGCCAAAAAAAAATTTATAGTCTATTTATTACACCACTGAATTTTTTGTGTTGAAAAATTTTGTTATTTTTAACATGAAATTCCGGTTACGTAATTTCAAACCCAATTTGGGGTCTTTAGGGTTAGGTCCTAAAGCAGAGTTTTTGAGTTTAACGTCTTCGTCTGCCAGAAAAAATGATGCCTATGACGTCAGATTTTTGATTGGACCTTTGTGTCCAAAGTTATGGACCTTCAAAAAATCGGGTATTTAGGGTCCGCCTCGCTACTTAGTAACTCAAGTTACTATGTACCTACGAGTCTTAAAATACTAAATGACCTATCGTTGGATAGCCAGTGAAGCTAACTATTCTTGCCTGGATTGACCTGGGACAAAATGTTTGAGGAGCCGGGTATTTCAGGTCGTCAAAATCTTAAGACCTAACTTAGACTATAATATAAACTAAAAACTAGAACTAGTTATATTTCCTAAACCACAGCCTTAAAAAATCTGCAAAAAAATTACTAAAATTTAAAATGAGCTTTACTACCTCGAGCCAAAATTTGGGCGTGGTAGGGGGTGGTTTTCACCCCTTCTTTATTTCTATTTAAATGTTTTCTCACTGATTTCAAAAGTAAAAATCTAAATATTTTTTTTAATTTTTTTTGGGTTAAAGGTCTGGTTTAGGAGATATGACCCGGGATCGGGTACCCCGTGCCACGAGGTTTTTGGGTTTTTGGTCTTATCCCGGCAAGTTCAACCTAGCAAAGCATAGCATAACATAGTTCAGTTTAGTTTAGTTTAATGTTTAGTTTAATGTTTAGCTTTCTGAAACTGTCTCCAGCGTAATATTTTAATTAGAGAATTTATTTAGGTTATATTAATTTAATTTATATACTTTATTATTTTTATATTGTAGAAAACCTAAAAATAAATAACAAATACAATTTTGAAAAGTGAAATAAACAATTTACGGTTTTGCGCGCCGCGACCGAACTCAGCTAATCGCCAAAACACCAAGTACACCAACACTATGCTTATCCTGTGTGTTATTGCTCCTTGCCGCTTTACAAGGTCGAGTGCGCGAGTTGTGTACACTTTAGCTGCGCGCGACTGCCGCGCTGCCGTGGTTGTGTTTCACACTAATGCGGGTGATGCGAGACGCGCGGGTGAAATCAGAAATTTTTCTTGCCTTATACGCAGCCTTAACGGGCGGTTATCCGAGTCGCGTAGGCAGCAAAACGCTCCCTCAGCCCCCGCCAAGTTATAGCGAAACCATGCTAGAGTCTGGACGATGACGCCTGGCGCGGCAAAATTATCGCGTCCTTTTTAGGCTTTTATTTTCACTAAAAAACGACACTATTCACTATCAAAAATCTATCCAAATATAAGAATGTTGAATAAAATTGCCTTTCAGTACATGCAATTTCCAGGTTGTTACGAGCTTTCATTAGAGCATAAAATGAAAAAAATAAACTAAGTCGACTGTGTTTCAGATTTTTTCTTTATCGAGGAAAGTTTATTCCATCGTGTTTTGAACCAAATCGTAAACTCAAACACAGATGTATCTGTGACATGTAATTTTTTCCAGCTCAAATATTGTAATTTAACTGAAAAAAATTGATTTAAAACCGTCAAATTTGGTATATGAGGCTCTTAAAGCAATCCAGTTCAGGTGATGAAAATATGTTGCGCGACCCGAAACCGTATCTGGGCGCGTTAAGGTTCACGTTCGTTTAATTTTCCGATTCCGAACTGCGCTGTTTTAACGTTAGTTGTAACCACGTTAGGAGTTGGGCGTAAGGACCCAGGATCTACTCACTAGCTTAGTAAGTAATTTAAGAAAATTATAAAATACTAGCGGTCCGCCCCAGCTTCGCACGGGTATAGATATATAGCTTATGTCACCCGGGGATAGTGTAGCTTCCCAACATTTAAGGATTTTTCAAATCGGTTCAGTAGTTTCAGAGCCTATTCAATGCAAACAAACAAACAATCAAATCTTTCCTCTTTATAATATTAGTAGAGATAGTATAGACAAATGATTGATCTAACTAGCCCTAAATATTTCTGTTTACATTTTTCTTCTGTAACTGTACAAAAAGGTCAAGTTACTGCGGGTTTGCTTGGATTTTATCCTTTTGGCAGTGTGACAAATTGGGCAGAAGGAAGCAGTGGCAAGGAATGTTGAATTTTTTTGCTGGCAAAGCTTACTGAAAATTATTATGCAGTAAATTTTAAAGGATAAAGAAATATCTTTTTTTTTTTAGAGGAATATAATTTGGACTGCTTAAAGCGAGGGGTGAATTGAGTCCTCAAACGTAGGCAATGCACTGACCAGCACTGACAATACCCCTGGGTGTCTATAGGCGGCGGCGACCACTTACCATTAAGTGACCCGCAACTTGTTTGCCACTTTAAAGTAAGTTTATTATGCATAACTTACAGAAAATAAACTAAAACTTAAAATAACTATAAAAAACCTTAACCCAAAAGACATTAGTGGAGGGGAAGATCACCAGTATTATTATATTTAAAAACGCTGGAATTGTTAAAACATACATATTTTATTGTTATATGTAAATGTAATTTTACGGAAAATTGTATTTTTTCGCGTTTTCAATATTTTTCCCATAGCAAAAGCTGCTGCCGAATGTGGATGAGTATAATGATCTCTTTTCAGCTTAGTTCACCTTTTCCATGTATAAAAAGGACTAGACCCTCAGGAAAACCATTTAATTCTCCAATCCAAAATACAGTAATGCTTGCTACTGCTTGACGGTTGAGCAAAGATATGGTAGGTACTTCCCAAGGTGGACTGCAAAAGAACCATTACAACCAACCAGTACCGGCGTTAGGGTAGGGCCTGGTTAGGCCACGGTCTAAGGCGCCATAGGCGCCTATAAAGGGGCGCCTATATGAAAATCTGTAGATCTATTCTTTATCTAGCATGAGCTGTGGATAAATTGTCTTTCCACCGTTTTATCCATGCCTAGACGCGACAAAGCTAGAATATGGATACGTTTGTCTTTTACTCGCGGGATAAAAACAAAAACGGTGGAAAGACAATATGTCCATTGTCCACGGCCCGTGCTAGGCCTGCTGGTCGTGCTAAAACCTGCACTGCAACCTACGAAGACTACAACCTATTACAGTCTTTTATGTACTTGTCCATCTTAGTTTTCTTAACCCTGTAAAGTTATCCCTAATCTTCTATTCCGTGCAAAGTTTAACACTAACTACACGAGACAGAGCACGTGTCCAGAATGTTCCAAATGTGAGGATGCGCAGTTTACTTGGAGATTCACGTCATTGCTAAGTTTTAACAAGCTAGCTCAGAATGTGGCGATCTAACGGCAAAATGTCACGGACTTTACGCTCAGATTAATCTTAGTCGACCACGTCTTCAAAGTGTGACTCTGCATGATCTAATTCCTTCCGCCCATTTTTCTTTTCGACTGCCAGAGTAGGCATTAAAAATCGAGACCGTTTTACGGTTGATATTCCGAAAAACAGTACGAACCGCATTAATTCCACTATAATTGTGCAAACTGCTATCACGTCACCGCGTTACCAACTGAGTCGTCGAGCAATAAACGTTATACCATAAGACCTGTAAGTGCGAGCGAGATAGACAGATATGACATGTGGGTGCGAGCGAGATGAGATGAGCAATAATTTATGACCTGACGACTCTGATGGTAATGCGTTGACTAGTCTGTGGCATGCGCTGCCTGAATGGGTGTTCCCCATTAGTTACAATCTGGGTGTCTTTAAATGACGAGTAAATCGGTTTCTTCTAGGCAAGCGAGCGTTGTTCTCCATCGTTGAGGAATTTGTATACATAACTAAATGATTTGTGTATAAATAATTGGTGAATTCGTATATTTTTTCAAGAACTGTATGTGCATGTATAGTTAAAACCATCATCTCAATGAAGCCTGTTAAAACTTACCCCCAATAAACCTCCATTCGTTTTAATGTGACCGGATTTTCGTTAAAAAAAACCTATTAAAAAGAACGTTAACCCAAAATAAAGTTAGCAGGGCCGAGTTAAATGCGCTCCGGAATGTCGCCTCGGAAAAATATGCAAAATATATTGCACTCACTAAATCAGTTTGCGACAAAAAAGGTGCTCCTTGTATATATTAGCAGTATGGGTTAAAGGGACTGTTCCCGTTTGCAGCTCTCTCGCTCGCACATTTTCACATTATTGAAGATATAAAATCAATGAGTGTGAATTTCCAAAAAGTAACAAAATCATGTCTTGGTGTCTATCGTAACATTACAAACAAAGAAATTGACTGTCGGGAGTAGTGCTAGAATGCTACTCTCATTCTTTTCCAGCTTTCTCCCGTCCTGCTCCCACCCCATTGCTTTCCCACTCTTATCCTTCCCTTATCTTCCTTCTATCTCAAAGACTCTTTGCTAAACTTCTGTTCCATTTCATTTATATAAAAAGCAGTCAAAGAAAAATATAGACCTGTGATTGACCATCAAATTACTTGATGCTAAGCTAGAATACTAGTAAGAGTGATGGTAGTTTTTTTTTTTTTTTTTTTTTTACATCGGACTAGGCTAACGTTTGACCGCGATCTCGCCTGATGGAAAGCGATGATGCGGTCGAAGATGGAGCACGTTTGCCCAGTAGTAACCTATTAACCCTAGACTTGAACACTCCAAGATTGTAATGCTGCGGAAACACAGACAGGGGCAAGGCGTTCCATTGTTTTGCTGTTCTAATTAAGAAAGAGGAGTCAAAACGCTTGGTGCGAATAAATGGCATGTCGACCAAGTAAGTAGGTAGTATATTCTTAGTCAGCGTGTTTCATCTTCGACCACATCTTCACTTACCAACACAGTTGGAGGTCAAACAGAGACGTATTAAAAATGTTTAACCAAAGATGGAGCGCACTGACTGTTAATGTGTTTATTCACACAAGCTTTAGCGATGGCCAGAAAAAATCACAACTATAATTATAGTCCATACTGATATTACGCGATAATATAATTTGCTTGCGGGTAGATGAAGTATTCATCGCATACGGGATATCTTTTAAATGTGCAGCAGTGTAAATGTAGTGACGTTTGGTCTGGTTTGGAAACTACTACTTACGTTTTATTTCGGACATGCTTTTATTAGCTTCTTTTGCAATAACTAACGAACCAAGTAAAATAACCCTCAACTTTGGCTCCTATATTGAGAACGAGGCTCAATTGGCTGCCAAAAAGCTGGGTATCCTATCATAGGTGTGACTGTGTTTCACTTCAGAACAGTTACTTTTACTGGATAAACAAGTTTGGTCAGGCATGGAGTGCTGCTCTCACTTTTGGGGTGGATCAGCTAAGTTCCAGCTTATAACGTTGGAGTATATTGAGAAACGTGTCAAGAGGCTCATCAGCAATGAAATCCTATTTCAGATAAAGCTTCTTGTTCTTGAGCATCGGCACAAAGTTGTTAGTCTATCGGTTACCCATACGAAACGCTTTGATTCCACTTTAATTGTGCGTACTGAATGGGTGTTACCCGATAGTTACAATCTGGGTGTCTTCAACTCGCGAGTGAATCGGTTTCTTCTAGGCAAGCGTGCTACATCGCAGACCGCGTCATCGCTTAACATTAGGCAAGGTGGCGTACAAACACGTCTTATTACTAAAAGAAAAAAAATAAACCAATGCTAATTGAACTCGTGCACCGAGGGTTCCGCACCTAAATTAGATATGTGTTTTCTTAAATTCAGTTCGATATCTTTCTCGCATTTGGCCAGTTTATATTATTATCTATTGTTTTACTTTATGTACTGGCTTTTCAGTGAAGGAAAACATCGTGAGGAAACCTGCATACATACGGAGAAGGAATTCAATGGCGTATGTGAATCTACCAACCCGCACTGGGCCAGCGTGGTGGATAAGGCCCAATCACCCTTTCCTTTTTTTACTGTTAAAAGGCTGAATATGATGATGATGATGATGTACTATATTCATGATACGTATTGCTGTATCAAACTACAATAAAAACAAAATAACTTAAAAAAAATAGTGCGTGGAGTCCCTCCGCGCGGAAGAAGTGAAACTCGATCTGTCCTATTCCCCCTCCATGGTAGCGTTAAACGTTTAACGCAACCTTGTTGGAAGTCGCAGTAGAAGTTTCACTTCATTATTGACATCAGACTTATACATATAGACATATTATTGACATTTTTCATTCATTATTTTCAGTTATCTGACTACCAGAGTAAGACACGTTAATGGTAGAGTTCCGTATCCAAAGTCATATAATTGTAGATTCATAGTACAGAAATAGATGGTTAATTTATTTCCCGTTAGAACCTGAGAAGTATCTTTGATCCGGTCAAATAAATAACGTTGTGTATTAAAAATAAACTCATATGACAGCCAATACCGTCAAACAATATAACTGAAATTATCCGTTAAATTATATTTTTTATTCCAATTTGCGATAAAATAATAGCAACAGAAAACTATTAAATGCGTTTCAGTTCAGAGACTGGTACAAAAAAATTCCTTTCGACGTTACACTACAAAATTAAAAAACTAGACAAAATGCGAAAAACTATAAAAAACATTTGTAGAAATAAAAATACGAGTAAATATCTCAAACGTTTCTACAATTACATTTTAACGTATATTATATTTCAACTGATTTGTAAATGCTTGTCATAAATACTTTGGCAACAGCTTCAAAACCGGCTTCATTATTGCTACAATTGTGGACAAAATGTCCATAATTTTATGGCCAAGTCAAGGGCCATAATTCATTTCAAGCGCAGACAAAAGGGGCTTGCTGCAAGCCCTGATTTACATTTCAATGGTGGGCTTTATTGCATTAAACACAAATCTTGGACTCTAGCTGTTGAGACTTCGGCTTGTTAGTGTATTTAGTGGTAGTCTATTTTGGTGACATATTTTGTATATAAATTAATTGTAAAATCATAAAAGATTTTGACATTACGACTTACTTACTTACTTACTTTTGACTTTTTTGCACTGGACTAGGCTAACGTTTGACAGCGATCTGTTGATCAGTCTTTAGAATTATAAGAATGTGTGAGATAGAAAAAAAAAACAAGATTTTAATTATGCAATCACCATACTACACATGTGCTGTAACAATGCTACTGCACTGTTATATCTGCTACGGCTTGCTACAATACTGCTACGAGTATGCTTCAATACTGCTACGCGTAAACTTTGACTGTGCTAAATAATGCTACAGTCATGCTGTAGCATTGCTACAGACTGTGCTGTGCTACCATAGCGCTAAGTCATCGCAACTATTAATTGCTACAATACTGCTACGCGTAAGCTTTGACCATGCTAAATAATGCTACAGTCATACTGCAGGAGTGCTACGGACTGTGCTATGCTACAATAACGCTAAAGGCACTTGCAGATGATGCTTAGTACAAGTAGCAATTACAAGTTGCAAGTAGCTACTACGCATCGTCTGCATCGTTTTGCTTAGTGCAAGCGATAGTGGTGAGTAGCACTTCCAAAACAAAGGTGGCCATAGGAACTCCTAAAAAACGACGTAACTCCATTGAGTTTGGGTTCGTTACATGTGTCTGCCCAAGAACGCCTAAAAGCTTGTTTTTATGATTATTAATAGATTTAATTTATAATTATTGAACGTAACATTGTAGCTACTATCTGATATACTGCAGTAAAGTATTAAATGTAAATGTTTTCATGCAGCATTTTATAAAGTTTTGCGCCTGTCAGAGCTAACAAATTTTGTTATTTGAGTTTAACAGAAATCGCAACAAAAAATAACAAAAAACCAATATCGCAATAGTTTTCTAGTCAGAAAAATCTGCGTCAACCAAAAAAGAATGTGAAGGCTTACCCAGCATGAACAAAATACGTTGCTATAAGTCTTCCATGTCAAAGGTTAAACAAGCAACTCGCGTAATAGGCTTTCGGTGTAAGAAAATGTTACAAAGGAATGCCGAAATACTGCAGCGAAAGCTGCGGGGGAAACTTTTTACCAACAATGTGTGGGGAATTCAAGTCATAACTGTCTGACTCAAGTGAGAAGCAACGCGGAAGTAAATAAAGACCTGTGGTAGCATAATTGCCTGCGGAGTAGAAACCGGGTAAAAAATTAAATCCATATCATATCAATAGGCATGATGACTATGATAAAAAATCACTGAATGTATTACAACGCTATTTATTTATTTTATTTAATACTTTATTGCACACTTACAAATTAAGTAAACATGTACAATTGGAGGACTTAATGCTAAACATTTTCTACCAGTCATCCACCATGTTGGAACAAATAGTACGTAGGCGTGCAGCAAAAACACCTTATAAAAGACAAAAAGAAATAAACAGAAACACCAAAGTTTAACAAGATAATATACATGACAACAAAATATTACAATAAATATGAATCAAACTTAAATTAGAAATCTGCAACCAGAACCACCAGAGAATGGGCACCAGCACTCTCTTACTGCTTGAACGCTCTGCGATCTCCAAGCCACCAAGCGTGGGAAATATAGCAACCCCTAAATGATAAACGTATCGTATTGGACCGACGACATCGTGAAATTCGCGAGCATCCAGTGGTTGCAGATGGCAAGCTGTCGTTCAGTGTGGAGGTCTAAAAGGGAGGCCTATGTTCAGCAGTGAAATCTTCTGGCGTGATTATGATTATAATTATAACGATCGGTAAAAAACATAATAACTTTTCCTTCATCATCATTATCAGCCTTCCATGTTCCCACTGCTGGGATACAGGCCTTCTCTCAGAGAGAGAGAGGATGGGCCCTAATCCACCATACTGGCCAGTGAGTGTTGGTAAATGTCGTATGACTTAGAATTTTTTGAGGTTCTAGGACATACAGGTTTTCTTACGATGTTTTCCAAAAGTAAAATAGTTACTAAATAAGTCACTGGTGCAGGGCCAAGTATCAAACTGGGTGCCGTCAGATTGTACAGCGCACATGCTATCCCGCTCGTCCACCATCGTTTTTTACCACCATCGCTTGTTACACTCAGTCACCTTTCAAAAAAAGCTAAATCAAAATCGGTTAGCTGTTTGGGAGCTACGATGCCACAGACAGACACAAATACACACGTACAATTTATATCACCCCACTTTTTGCGTTGGGGGTTAAAAATAAAAATGTACGCTCTATTGGTGTCCGGAAGTGACGTCACAAAGCGTGAAGCGGAAATGATTGACGCGATACATCCTTATCCCGGATGAGGTATTTTTGGAATAACTTTTATTAAGATGTTACATTATGTGATATTTCGTGCCAAGAAAAAGTTACATAAATCATGCTTTTTACTACTACGGTAAGAGAAGGGTTATTCTACAGTGTACACTTTAAGTTTGTTTTTTATTTATTAAATAGAGATCTATGTTTGGCCACCAATCTTTGCATAAATGTCAGTTTCATTGATTTATACAGGGTTACGCATAAAGACTATATTAAACTGAAAGGAGGTCATGGTACTCATCATTAAGAACTACTTTTGCTATGGGACCAACTGCTGTTCCATACATTTGGGACCGTTTTCTATGGAACAGCAAATTTTTTCGCGATTTCAAGGTTGGTCTCGTAGTAAAAGTTGACAATTATTATGAGTACAGTGACCTCATTTCGGCTTAGTACAGTCTATATGCGTAACCCTATATACAAAATTGCACGGAATGGCGGCACTAAGTCGAAAAGAGATTTTTGTACTCATCATTATGAAAAGCTTTTACTATGGGACCAACACTGAAATAATATTACACAACATCAACATGAAAAATATTTATGGGTGTATGTTTGTAGTCAAAATGTATTCTTTTATCCACACTTTACTTGTCGCCATCTTGAATTTATGCTGACGTCACTTACCTAGTGACTATCGCTGCATCGACTCAAATCTATTGACACCTCATGAGACGTTTAGGCTGTAAGTGGAAACATACAAGCATGCACGAGGTGATTTTTGAAATATAAGTCAACTGTACCGTTCATCATGTTTCTGTACCATAGAAAAGTTTCAGTCACACTACGTTGCGTATCGGTGCACCTTGGGTCGTTCCCCGCCGATGTGCATGTTGTAAAAAAGTTGTCAACCTTGATCATCTCGGATTATCATGAAGTAGAAGTGCTGGTCGTACAGCGTGCCACAGCAATTTAAATGATGGCATCCGTCGGGCATTCGGAAGCGCCAATGTTGCAGCGTTTTAGGAACTAAACGGCCTAATACGTGATGACTATGAAAAATTTGATCCAAAACATGACAAAATGTATTCATTTGCGATTACAGAGTTGGTCCCATATTAAAAGTTGTTTATAATATGAGTACTAACTTCATGTCAGCTTAGTATAGTGCCAACTTTCTCTGTAACCCTGTGAATATCAAAACATGAAAAGTTCAAAATCCATATTTTCTTGTGATATTTATAATTATTTATGCGCACCGTACTGCGTGCGACTATAGTCACCGGAGCGTACCATTGCGCAACTGCATTGTCTTTCGTTGCCGACGCTACCTGCGATTTACGATGTTGTCAGTTTTTCCAACGCTACTTCCATGTTGTTACTAGTTTTCCTGAGGACAACGGAATGACTCTCATTCCTTGGAATATGGGATGGCCTTTAGTGTGAGATACTATATACATGCGTTGATACACTGGCGCCGTCTAACTTTCCAGAGACGTCAAAACAGACCGGTGGTAAGGCTATCAAGCTATCGTGCGGTGCAAATATTCCAGCCTTGACAGAGGCTACTTATTTGTGCCATGCCGGGGTAGAAACACGCAAACCGTGGGGGTTGAGTGCTTTCAAAATAATTAAGGATTTGTTGGGGAAACTGAAAGATTTTGTGACCAAAATTCTGGCCTATATGTTGGTCAAAAAGTTAACCTTGCAATCCAGCGAGGCAACGCGACCAGCATTTTGGGCACGTTGCCTGAAATTAGAGATCGTTTGAACTATCTATAGGCTTTCGTTGCCTATAAATAGTATAAAAAAGCCTTGTTTGAAATTTATTAAAAATTTCATAAATCAAACTGCCTAACTACCTTGCCATTATTATTGGAATTTTATACGCCGATTCATTGGACCCACAACAAAGTCTTTTGACGCTTTGAACGCTGACGGATTGGCTTCTCTCAAAAGGTTTTTGTACGGCACAAAGCATTTTCGGTGCTATTTCATGGTGATTGACACTTGCACCTGTAGGGGTTTTTACTACTATATCGTAGGAGGGTTTGAGTGATTCGCAAAAAGGGCTTTTGAATTCTGACGAATTGTGTGAAAAATTATATTTTTAGTTAGGTTTATGTAATACTAGCTTTCGCCCGTAGCTTCGCTCGCGTTATTATATGAAAAAATTATATAATTACGTACACATGAAATCCCAGAGTAGTCCAATCAGTTGCTTGTTTAGTTTTTTGATACAAGCCAAAATACCACGTTTACATGAAATTTAGATTTAGTACATGGCGGGACATGTTTTTTTTTTGATAAACTTGCCTCATTTGCGACGAATCCCTAGTTCAGACTAAGCTTCTTAATCTTGAGCATCGTCATAAAAACACTGATATTTCGGTTTTTATTGGATACTTGTCAAAATAAGGTCTTTGCACACATAATTTAAGAACAACTTTAACTTTGGAATCAACCCTACTATTGTAAAAAAACAGATGTTCTATAGAAAAATCAAAGAAGTTAAAAGCAAACAACGAGCTGGAAGAAGGAAACAGTGGTTACGCAACAACCGACAAATCACGAGTGAATCGGTTTCTTCTAAGCAAGCGTGCTCCAACGTAGACCGCATCATAGCGTAACATCAGGAGAGATGGTGGTCAAACGCAAGGCTATTATTAATTTTTAAAAAAATACAATACAATGCAATACTTCATCATTACACACCGAAAATACAAATGAAACTTAAACTAACATAAAATACAAATATACGGCAGTATAATGGGCGGCCTTATCGCCTTAAGCGATTTCTTCCAAGCAACCTTTGGATGGACAGGACTAAAGAAATTGAAAAACGGTCGGTGGTGTACATAAAATAAACCTAAATAAATTAAAAAATCGGGATTGTAGCGGCATAATCAGCGTCGAACAATTACTCCGCTTGGCACAAAAGAAGTTTGCTGAGCTGATGGCCAACCTCCAGTAGTAGACCTCTCCACTAACCTCTACACTTGAAGAAGAAGATAGAAAAATCTTTACTAAGCCGTTTTTTTTCAAGATTGCCAGTCACTAATGCCTTTTTGACATATAAGTAAATTTATAAACTTATAGATTTCGTTCGCAGAAAGTTTTGTACTATTGACATGGAGTGTTAAGATTGTGACCTCATAATCAGATGCATCTGATTATGAGGTCTAATCAGATGCATGATCACATATTTTTTTTAATTTAAATTAGAACGGCTGTCAAGGCATTTTTGTGTAGCCAGTTGCACCCATATTAACGAAACGTCAGTCATTCGAAATCAGTTAGCAACTGTGATCCGTAGTTCGACGCGTTGATCTAAATAAAAATGTTCAGTCAAGGTTCACTCATAAAGCTGATAATGATAATGATAATTTTATTCATAATAATAATTACATGTCAACACTTAAAAGTATAAAAAAAATACATCATAGAATTTATAATATTAAAGCAAAATAATAATAATATGTCATTCTAATTATAATTAGGCATCAATTATTCACTCTAGTTTTGGAATGAACTCCTCTCCGCTATACGGCGCCATATCAGTCAGAAAAACCTTAAGTTTATTTTTGAATAAATACAGCGACTTGGCGTCCCTATGGTTTTAGGCAAGGCGTTGAATAATTTTATGCCAAATATTCGAGTACATTTGTGAGACTTGGTTAGCCTTTGTATGGGCATAGTCAAGGTGTCCCCATTCCTAGTCAATTTTTCGTGGACATCGCCGAGTCTCACGAAGGACGCCAAGTTTTATTTAAAATCTGTTTCCATAAGCCTGGTAACAGATTTTCCTTCTCAATTCCGTTCTATTTACTTCTGTGTCTATGATATAACGGTCACTCTAGCAACATGATGTTTACTAGGACCAAGTAATCTGAATATGAAGCATTAAAAAAACTGTGAACGCCTTATTTCATCCCTAACAGTGCCTTTAGGACCAAAGTCACAGGTTTGGCGCCTTCGAAGGGCCGATCCCGCCCTATAAGGTATAAATCAGAAAGAATCCTGTCCTGTACAAGGTCCATATATCAAAGGAAGGTAAAACAATCCACAGGCCTGGAAAGATAGAGTCATAACTCAGGCAGGCAAAGCTTATCAGCTTTTTAGATGGAACCTTTGGAATTTTTTATACCCGTTGTCTTTGTTTTAAAAACTAGACTTTCCTATTGCAATAATATTCTTAACGCGAAAGGTTGTGTGTGTTTGTCCTTCACTTAACGGCTAAACAGTTTATCTAAATAACTATAACATTTTTGTAACGAAATTTGGCATGGATTTAGCTTATACTCTGCAAAAATAGATAAGCATTGTTTTTGTTCCGAAATAATGAATGGTTCCTAGATAGCGGGTGAAACCGCGGGACATAGCTAATTCCTTATAAATATGCTATAAAGTATGTATTTCAAACTATAGAAAATAAATAAATATATCTAATACCAATAATCTTCAATCGGCTGAACAGATTTTCTTGAATTATAGCTAAAACACTCTCGATCAAGACACCTTTCAATAAATAATTCATCACCATCATCAGCCAGAAGACGTCCACTGCTGAACATAAGCCTCCCCCTTTAACCTCTACACTGAACGACAGCCTGCTTTTTGCATCCACTGGATGCCAGCTACTCTCACAATGTCGTCGGTCCGTCTAGTAGGAGGCCTACCCACGCAAATGTGTGTTATGTTTTACCTAAATAAATAATAGGTACTTTATCCACCGGGTTAGCAAGTTGAAGTGGCAGTGGGCAGGGCACATAGCAAGCAGAACAGATGGCAGACGGGACCGAAGGGTTATCAAATGGAGACCATGGACCGGTAAACTTAGCGTAGGACGTCCATCCACATGATGGAAAGACGAATGGGAAACGCTGGATGCAGACCGCATCCAACCGGTTCTTTTGGAGATCGATGGGGGAAGCCTATGTCCTACAGTGGACGTCCTACGGCTGAAATGATAAGGTACTAAATCAAAATCTACTCAGCAGTTTGGGAGCTACCAACACACAAATTTTAATACGCCGCTGGCGCAACGACCCTGCTATCTATTACGGCTCGAAATATACAGCCGTTAAAAGGTGGACAGACAGCGGAGGCTTATTAATAGGGTTCCGCTTACACCATTTGGGTACGGAACCCTAAAAATTACATCTACATCTTTTCTAACTCAAGAAGCTGTATGCATAACCGTACCCTCCAGATGGCTTAATCTTCAAGTTATAAGTTCTAAAGCATTAACAGTGTACTCCATCTCAGGGTATAACTTAGTAAATCCTCCGTCGAGCCATATATTTTCATCTCGAGTAATAAAATTAGCATGCGAAATGCACTGAATGCAAGCCAAAAGCTTTTGCTAGGCATTATGCGGACGGAGTATTAACATTTTTTATTTGGTAAAAACAAAATACGGTCAATTTAAACGTATAATGTAATTTTTCGATACGCTACGATCTAAAGCGGTCTAATATGCTATAGCAATAGCTGTCTAATAATCTCTATCAATAAATAAATAAATATGTTCAACTGGTTGAACACAAAGTTGAACATTCATCATCATCATCATCAGCCAGAATACGTCCACTGCTGAACATAGGCCTCCCCCTTTAACCTCCACACTGAACGACAGCCTGCCTTTTGCATCCACTGGAACAAGTTGAACATTATTTAGTTAGTATTTTCAAGCGGTTCATCTTATACAAAAGTTGAAAAAACAGGACGAAAGCTGTCTAATATGTTCAATTGGTTAAACCAAAAGTTGAACATATTGGAATAGAGGATCAACTTCTAATTCATCTGGTTGAACAAAAGGTAAATTAATCACATTTAAATGGTCTACCCAAGCTTTTCAACTAATCCAAACGTTGAAAAGACAGGACAAAAAGTTGTCTAATATTATGTTCAACTGGTTAAACAGAAAGTTGAATATATAGAAGGAGAAGATATACTTTTAACTCAACTGGTTGAACAGTAGATAATTTGAACACATTTTAATGGTCTGTCCAAGCTGTTGAAAAAACAGACTGAAAGTTGACTAATTTATGTTCAACTGGTTGAACATAAAGTTGAACATATTAGTGTAGAGAATTTATACTGTGAGTAAGTGAAATATTAACTCACTGACTGGCTGACTGACTCAACACGAAATCTCAAAAACTACTTGACTTACGAAGCTTAAATTTGGCATGTAAATTCCGTATGAGGTGTAGACATTTGCTAAGAAAGGATTTTACGAAAACGCCGCATTAAGGGCGTTTATGAAGTAGAGTTTAATTTTTACATGTACATACTTAGATAACTCAATGCCACAAACGTATGCAAGTGGAACTAAATTAGCCTACCCACATTTATCACACATAAAAGTGGGACAAAACGGCACAAATTCTTATAATTCCCCACATGTAGCCCATACATTATGTATACAGTAACGGGACGTCGGACGGTTTCCTCTGCAAGACGAATGTGGTGCAGAGCTCGGTTATGACAAATGCGTATTAAATGCTGAATTTTATGTGGAAAAATTCGATTTGTGGATTTATTTTGCTTAACTTTGGGAAAATCGCTCGAAAAACCGATAACCGAGGGGGAAGAAAGATTCTGCTGTGGAGACCATGAACCGGAAGACGCAGCGTAGGGAGGCCTCCTAGTAGATGGACCGACTACATTGTCAAAGTCGCGGACATCCAGTGGATGCAAAAGGCAGGCTGTCGTTCAGTGTGGAGGTTGTAGGGGGAGGCCTATGTTTAGCAGTGGACGTCTTCTGGCTGATGATGATAATGATGAACTTTTGGAAAATGTGGAATGAGCTATCTTCCGCGGTGTTTCCGAGAACCTACAACATGGGGTACTTCAAAAGGCGAGTTAATAGAGTCTTAAAGTGTCAGCAACGTATTTGTGATGCCTCTGGTATTACAAGTATCCATAATCGACGTTAAGTGAAGTGAAGTTGTCTGATTATCATCAGGCAGCCTGTCTGCTTGTTTGCCACCTATGGCGTAAGAAAAACTTTAACATCTGCACATTTTTAAATGTTTGGCACTGTGGCATCGGGTACCAAGCTCGGGCATCCAGTGGATGTAGATGGCAGGCTTTCATTCAGTGTGGAGGTTAAAGGGGAGGCCTATGTTCAGCAGTCTTCTGGCTGATGATGATGATGGGTAATTACAAGCACTAATAGAAGAACATGAAAATGTAGGCTGAGGCGTAGCTCAGGCCAGCATACGTAAGTCCATAAATGCATTTTTTTTGCCAACGCTTGTATTTCACTGAAAAATACCTAGAAATATAGGTACATAAATATTTTGGTTTAATTTTCTAAACTAATTAAAATGTCTGCTGTCGTACTAAATGAGTGTTCCCCGATAGTTACAATCTGGGTATCATCAAATCACGAGTGAATTAGTTTCTTCTAGTCAAACGTGCTCCATCATAGACCGCATCATCGCTTAACATCACCCGAGATGACGGCCAAAAGCAAGTCTATTCCTAAAAAAAAAAGTTGCATGACAACCAAAAAATATAAGCTCCATCGTAGACCGCATCATAGCTTAAAATCAGCCGAGATAGTGGTCAAAGTATATTCCTTAAAAAAAATGCATGATAACCAAACTTCTTAAATTGATTATGTTATCCAAAACTAAAAGTGTACCCTCAATAACTAATCCTCTACTCCCGATACCAATCAGCTTCAATCACAAATATTGTGCTCTCTATAACTTATCTTCTGTTCTCAATAAATATTCGAGTACTCGAATACGACGAATTAAATACTCAATAACGAATTAAATTCAACTTCGTATACAACAATCTGTCCCTAATCTTGTGTTATCGTCTTGTAAACTGCTAAACTTGAGCCGCGGAATTCAATTTAGTTCACAATGTGGCGCGACGTGAAAATTTAAACTTCCCGTGCTCATTTATAAACTATTGGGTACCTGTGAAACACTAAGTAGTACACCAGTAGATTAAAAAAAATAATGCATAAGCATAAAAACACACACACACACACATCCTACTAATATTATAAACGCGAAAGTTTGTATGTATAGATGTATGGATGTTTGTTCTTCTTCCACGCTGCAACGGAACAACAGATCGACCTGATTTTTTGCATAGGTATAGTTCAAGAGCCAGAGAGTGACATAGGCTACTTTTCATCATCATCATCATCATCACCAGTTTTCATCACTACGCGGGTAAAACCGCGGTGCGCAACTAGTAGATACATAATTTCGTATAATACTACTAAACTAAAAGGTATTTTTTGTATTGACTAAACTTACGTACGATGCTTCATGTTTACATTATCGTATAATATAGCTGATGTTACTCCTTGTAACATCAGCTATGCGAAGCTAAGTGAATGTCCTGTCAGAATTAGTAGCCGTGTTGGAGTCCATAGGAAACATACACATTGCCGGTAACATATACACACATCGTCTTTCATATTTAACTTACTACGCCCCGCGGTTTCGCCCGCGTGGATTACTCCTTATATCATCAGCTATCTGTCAGTAAAAGTCCCGTCAAATTCGCAAATTCGGTCCAGCCGTTTTGAAGTCCATAGGAAACATCCTACTAATATTATAAACGCGAAATTTGGAAGTATGGATGTTTGTTCCTCTTTCACGCTGCAACGGAACAGGGGATCGACCTGATTTTTGCATGGGTATAGTTCAAGAACCAGAGAGTGACATAGGCTACTTTTCATCATCATCATCATCACCATTTTTCATCACTACGCGGGTGAAACCGCGGGGTGCAGTGCAGCTAGTATTGCATAAATGCACACACTAAAACACACAAACACACACGCTACTACTCGGAAAACGCTGAATGCAGGCCGTTTCCAACCGGCTCTTTTGGAGATCGATGGAGGAGGCCTATTTCCAGCAGTGGACGTCCTATGGCTGAAATGATGAACATCAACTTCTAATAGCTACTGACACCGGCATAGTTCAGATAGCGATCACTTGATTGATGCCACATAATCCGCGCATACATCACTGACGATAGGCCATTTATTATAATTCAACCGTACAGGGTGCTGATAAAAAGAAAGAAAAAAAATATGAAAATTTTCTGTGGATGATTGATGGTGGGGCTCAATGGCTTAAGATTGTTAAAGGTTGGTAGTGACATTATTGGTTTAATGTGATCTTTTTTATATCATACTAATATTATAAATGCGAAAGTGTGCTTGTTTGTTGGTTTGTTTGTTCCTCTTTCACGCTGCAACGGATCAACGTATCTACCTGATTATTTGCAATAGTTCAAGGGCTGGTGAATGACATAGGCTATTTTTCATCATCATCATCACCATTTTTCATCACTACGCCGACCAATCATCATCATAATCATTTCAGCTATAAGACGTCCACTGCTGGACATAAGCCTAGCAGCTAGATAGACTAGATACAAGCATCGATCTCCAAAAGGGCCGGTTGGAAGCGGCCTGCATCCAGCGTTACCCTGCAGTCTCTTTTAGTCCGTCTGTCCATCTTGTGGGTGGACGTCCTACGCTGCGCTTACCGGTCCGTAGAAAGAAATTAAAATAAAATCACTTAAATACACATTTTGTTTGATAAGTGTATTTTATAGTTTTTGAAAAGCATCGTTTCGGCTTAAAATATAGTTGAAAATAGGTTATTGTTTTTCTATCACCATCATCATTACAGTTCTTATCGATCCACTGCCGGACATAGCCCTCATTTATCATATTGTCGTTTAATTTATAATCACTATGCTTTCTAAGCATCCTGTATATAGCCGTCTGTATATGTCGAGTCTAATGCAACGCATACGTCTCCGGGAGGTAAACAAGAGTTACCATCAATAACCTCGTACGAATAACCGACTGAGAGTTTTTGTGATGAATGAATAGAGAACTAAACGCTTTGACGCACCCTGCAACACATTTTTAACCCAAAACAAAAGGGTAAAAAGAACAGAAAATGTTTCATCAAAAGATTAAGTAATGTTAGCTTTTCGGCCAAGAAAATCATCTCTTTAACTATTTTACATACAATTCGTTTACACTTGTTCTCGCTTCGAGGTTCGAGCAAAGAAAGAGGTCGATTTTTTTATATTTTTTTTATATTGACTTGTAATGTTGGCCTATTGGCATCTACAGATGGACCGGACTAGAGGAGGGCGATTACAACGCAACCGCAACTTATATACTACTGTGTTCGTTGACAATTCATCATAGTCATCATAGTCAGCCTTTTAACAGACCACTGCTGGACTTTTAGCCTACTCCCGAAAGGGTGATTGGGCCATATCCACCATGCTGGCCCAGTGCGGATTGGTGGATTCACATACGCCATTGAATTTCTTCTCCGTACGTATGCAGGTTTCCTCACGATGTTTTCCTTCACCGAAAAGCCAGTGGTATGAAAATCCGTACATAAGCTCGTAAAGAACTCATTGGTACGGGCCCGGGGTTTGAACCCACGACACCTCACGCTTTCAAGTCTGGCGGTCTCCCAAATGGGCTACCACGGCGTTGACAGTTGTCAGCGGTCAACTGTCAACGAATACATGTGACATTTTCTAATACAATTCAATGCACAGTTTTGTTACAACGGTGTTGCTAGTTTGTATACATTAAATACAAAGTGTTTTACAGTAAGATGATTATTTTCCAACGTACTATGATAACGTCAATCTATATGATATTTTTTTTTTTTTATGCCATAGTTGGCAAACAAGCAGACGGGCTGCCTGATGGAAAGCAGTCACCGTCGCCTATGGATACTTGTAACACCTTGTGTTCTTGTGGTTTGGATATTGGTTCATTAAATCATATATTTTTTTGTTGCCCTCTTCGTAGTAAGTCATCCTTTTATTCTACCATCACAAGATGTAAATGGAAATTTCTTCTCTACTCTCATTCCCAAACAAAAAGGTTATAATCTCTTTAGCAAATTTTATTAAATCTAATAATATCTGTTTAACATTAAATTTGTTATTTTCTGTTAATAGTGTGATCAACCAGGATTACCTTGTCTATAAATAAACCCACTATCTCCTCCCTCACTGTTAATGGCAAAATAGGCATATGTCCTAATGTTTAATTTAGTACAAATAACCGGCTTAGCGATGAATATAACTAAATACATTACACATACTGAAAAAATAATTTTAATTGGCTGATATATCTCTGAGATATCAGTGTTTAAAGTTTTAAGTGGGGATAGGGAGAGGTTACTTTCCCTTTCTCGCAAAGCGTGTGTTAGTATAGAATTTGTATGGCGCACCTGAGGCGTGACGTCACTGCTCAGTACAGTGCGTTTTTTGTCTAGCATGAAATTAAATTGCTTATATCTTATTTGTTTCAGAACTAATTTTAATTTTATTTTCTTTGATGTGCTCTATTTATGATCAGCTTTTTTGTGACGTAATAAAAAAATATTAGTTGTCATGCCTATTGCCTCAACAACTAATGGGTTCGTAGCCAAGTAAAAAAAAAACACATTCACTATCCAACACTTTAACAAACAACTGTACCGTACATAAACGTATTGACAGCGCGCAATGTATCGTCAACAGTCCAATACGTCAAAGGCATGTTTACGGGCGCCGGGTTAAAGCGATTTCGTGGTCGACTGTACGCTGTGGCTTGTCACTTCTGAGTTCTGACGCATCGATTTGTTTTTGTAGGTCTATTTTTATTGTGCACTAGCTAATACCCGCTACTTCGTACGCGTAGAGCCTTCGGCCTCGCTACTACGACCCGCTCCAGGAACACAAAATTTTATCAAAATCGGTCACCGTTTAAGCCTTCCCTAAACTTTCACAAATATTTAATTCAAATTCAAATTCAAATTATTTATTTGTCAGAACATGGTTGGTACACATACATATAAAATAGCATACATGGTCGTAAGAATGGAGAGGTATCACATGTCCTTGCCTGTTACAGCGTACAAATGTTAGTTTCTTATATATATTTTATTAGAGTTGCGTTATTTATCATTATTATTAATATATTATTTAATGATCAAATGTTCTCGAGTTTTAGCGAGACAAACGAACAGCAATTAATTTTATGATACATAGATTTTAGAATCATTTTCAATCTTTAGGCGCTGCGCAAAATTAGACAATCAAGTGGAAGCAACTGGACACACAGTCTGCGAAGAGAGTGGCTGATTTCATACTGTTTATATAGAAATTAAATATTCATTGGTAGCTTGTATCCGACACAAGACACAAAAGTGTCCACCTTTGAGAGGCTGCCTTAATCATCAATCATCATCAGAGAGCGGAACGTCATGGCATAACAAATGTAATGTTATAGAGATTGGTAATTTTTTATCGGGTGTTCGAGCTAGCGATTCTTTTTAGTTTTGAACTGTATATCTACCTGCGCCGCTTGCTACTGCGTTTGTGTGTTTGGCATAGCTAGCTGGGCCCACTGTTTCACCTGCATTAACAAACATGGAAATTGATGATGATGGTGATGAAAAGTAACCTATTTGTTATCCAACGTATAAACTATCTCCATGCCATTTCCGTGAGTGAGTGTGTATGTTTTTACCTCTTCACGCAGAAATGGTTTATAGAATTTTTCGACGTTAGGCCCAGGAATAAATATTTTTATCATTGTGCGCGCGGGTGAAACAGCGAGCGCAGCTAGTTCAAAACTAAAAAGTATCCATAGTTCGAATAACAGAAGAGAAAAAATTAATATTTCTCTTTTCTGTGGCTTGAATATTAGATAAAAACAATGACCTATCTCTATTAAACTTCAATTGTTTTGCCACTAAATTCCTATGATTTCCTCCATGATCATCTTCAATAAACCATCATTAGAGACTGTTTCGTTTGTATCAGATTCTGATGTTTTAGACGTACACCACAAATCTTTGCCCGACGTAAATTGAACCTTAATTACTGGTTACGCAAACACCGGCCGAAGCCTGTTAAGTCCAGTACGAGTCGGATAAAACCGGTTAAGTCGAGTAAACGGCGGATTAATTAGCCCGGCCTTTTCTGGATATTCGATAGTTTTGTGATAGAACCAGGATTCGGGAAATATTGTGGAAATCGAAGCCTTAGGGTTAGTTATATGAATAATTGAATATTGTGTTAAATGTGATAATATTCATATATTTTCGACGTCTCAAAAGTTAGTTGAGAAGAACTTGTGTGAACTCCAGCCCGTCCTGTGGGAAGAAACTGCATAAGACAGGAAAATAAAGGATAAGAAAGTGTATTTCCGTATCAGAAGCCAAAACTTCCTTTATAAACCCACAGGAGCACGCAAAGCAGTAGTAATAAGCCGAAAAGAGATCATTGTAGTCATCATTGCCAACCTATCGAAGGTGCGTTGGTACTTCACGTCGGAACAGTTGCTTTTACTGTACCAAGCACAAGTTCGGTCGTGCATGGAGTACTGCTCTCACTTTTGGGATGGATCAGCTAAATACCTTAGGACGTTGAAGTCTATTGAGAAACATGCCAAGAGGCTAATCAGCTACGAACCCTTGGCTCAGACTAAGCTCCTTAGTCTTGACCATCGGCGCAAAGTTACTCTATCGGTTTTTAATTGGATACATTTTGGAGAGTGTGCATCCGATCTGCATGATTTAATTCCTTCCTGCCCCTTTTTCTATCGGACTGCCAAAGCGGGCACGAAAAATCGAAACCGCTTTATGGTTGATATTCCGAAAACCCGTACGAAGCGCTTTGATTCCACTTTCATTGTACGAACTACTAAGCTGTGGAATGCGCTGCCTGAATGTGTGTTCCCCGATAGTTACAATCCGGGTGTCTTCAAATCAAGTCATGAGTGAATCGGTTTTTTCTAGGCAAGCGTGATCCATCGTAGACCGCATCATCGCTTAGTATCAGGTGAGTTGGCGGTCAAACTCAAGCCGATTTCTAATAAAAAAATTAACAACTTTTTTGAAATGTCTTAGTCTGGTTGATTTTTAGGTATCTGGTGAACGAGGGGATTTCGAACACGCGATTTCGCACGGTTACGATATTTAAGTCAATATATCTAAATCGAAATAGCTAATAAATATTGCAAGTCTAAGTGGCAATGGGCAGGCCACATTTCTCGAAGAACCAATAACCAATGAGGAAGAAAGGTTCTTGAGTGGAGAATATGAACCGAAAGACGCAGCGTAGGTAGGCCTCCCACTAGATGGACTGACGACAATGACAATTATAACCACTTGACTGCTCATCCTTTACCCCGCATGAGGCAATGGTTCTAACATGTCAACCTAAACTAATTCGATCGGGGCCAATACTAGGCGCGAATTTAATGAATGACTTTTGATTCTCCAATCACAAGCGTCGAGTCGCGTCGAGTCTCCAATCAAAAGCTGCCCCCCGCGAGCGATGTGGCATTATTTTGTAAAAAGGAATTTAGACTGCATGCGCAATCAAGTGGCTATATCTTTGACTGACGACATCATGAGAGTCGCAAGCATCCAGTGGATGTAGAAGATATGATGGTGGAGGGAGGTCTATGTTCATCAGTGGACGTCTTCTGGCTGATGATGATACCTAAATCTACTATAATATACCTACAGGCAAAATACAATTAATATTTATTTGTCAAAAAAAAAACCCAAGTTAAGGCAAAAGACTCTTAAAAAGTAAAGGTGAAAGCCAAAAGTAATAAAGCATCATTCAAATTCTGACAAATACACTTTTTGCAAGGGCCTCGAAATAAAGTAAACAAGTGCCGTGGGCTGATAAGTGTCTGGAAAGGACGAACATTTTATTTTATTTATTCTGTAAAGTCAGTGTTTCGTGCTAACAAACGGGCCCGAATAAATACAGACGCACATTTCGACGTATATCAAGAAAGGAAACTTTACTCCGTGCTCAGATTCGGGTACAGATCAAAATCAAATTGTTAATAAACTAATTTTTAAGCTCTGATAGCAGCAATATAATTTTAAAAAAGCAAAATAAAATCATCATTATCATAATCAGCCTTTTAACAGTCCACTGCTGGACTTGTAGCCTACCCTCGAAAGGGTGATTGGGCCATATCCACCACGCTGGCCCAGTGCGGATTGGTGGATTCACATACGCCATTGAATTCCTTCTCCGTACGTATGCAAGTTTCCTCACGATGTTTTCCTTTACCGAAAAGCCAGTGGTATGAAAAAACGTACATAAGCTCCAAAGAGCTCATTGGTACGGGACAGGGGTTTGAACCCGCGACCTCACTCTTAAAAATGGAATATGGAATAAATATTAATAATTTTAAAAACAAGGTGTTGGGCGACTGCCATATTAAATTTAGGTAACGTCATTTTATTTTTCATATTCTTTTAAGTACACCTTTTCATTTGATACGCATATTATGGGTACGCATAGATTATATCTGGTCCGCTGTCTTTGGGAGTCTGCCGTACTAGATTTAGCATGACGTCACTTAACTAACCATCCAATGGCGTCGATTCTGTCAAATACGCTGAATCGACACCAATGTCATCTAAACTAAGCGTGTATGCAAAATTTCAGCTCCATCGGTTGAGGATAACGGTAACGATTGATCTAAAATTCAGCTGCAAGCTTTGTCCAAAAACATTAAAAATTATTTCTGATATTATTTTCACAAAATGTAGATCCAATCTTCATGACCAGTCTGCGCCTGTAGTATGTATTTGAAGAAAATGCAGAGTTTCAAATAACAGATGCCGCTTGACGCTATATGTTTATCCCTTGTGTTGTAAAATTATAAACACTGTAAAGCTTACAGTAAAGATACATTTCAGGGTTTTTTTATAACGAACCATTGCTGAAAAACATTGTATGCTTGGGCCATTACTTGAACTATTAAACAAACAAATTTAGATCATTTAAATCAGATTTTCTTTGAACCTATAGTATTTTAATGCGAACATGGCTAACAGCGAAATATTAATTCTACCTGGGGGCGAGGAAGTTATGTTTGTTCGTAAAGTTTCTTCTATATACGTACCGCGCTTCATTCCGAAGTTTTCAAGTTCTACGTGCCACGTAAGTGTTGATTTTCAACTGAAAGGTAATGCCTAATGTTTGAAATTTTGCATTCGGATTCGTTTTATGGCAAACTTTGTCTTGAGTTTCAAGTGAAGTCAACGTGAAGCTTGATTGGTTATAAATAATAAAGAAAGTATTGGAAAAGGAAGACGTTTTTATAGATTATCATTAATTATGCTGGCGCAACGATTCACGTTGTGTCTTGATCATCCACCCTCTTTGTTTCTTGCGGAAGTTCCAGCCAGGAATGGACGTCCAGTTTCCGCAGATCTTTTTCCACTAACCTTTCTATACATGGGAAGAGTGACGGCTGTTTGACTCTCACAAGTAAGCACTTTTTTGCGGTGCAACCTATACAATCCTTCATAGATGCCCAAGCCAGCGGAGTCTATGGCACTTTGTCTCTTTACATTGAGGCCCATCACCAGATCTTTTTTCGGCCCAAGATTATTTCTAAAAAACTAACGCTCAGTCACTAAAAGCTTGTTTTGTCTTAATGTCCTTTTGTGTTAATGTCTAAGTTTTATAACCAATAGACACACTGGTTCCAGTTTCTTCTAAGATTCATTATTTTTCATTAGTAGCTGTCTCGAAATAAGTTAGTAACAAAAGTGTTCACGTCGTGCAAGAAACGCTGGCGCTATTTTATCTAAGATGGACAGGAAGCATTGCAAAACCACGACTGCCTCTAGAGCTATGTAGGTTGATGTAACCACAAGCAAGCTGATGTATGCCACTCCAGTATTATAAGTATTTTCATTCAATATTTTTGTAATGAAGAGAAACTTTAACGTGTGTTGTCCCATAGCTCGGTCTCCCGTAACTCTTTTTTTTAACCTCGGAATAGGCTAACGTTTGACCGCGATCTTGCCTGATGGAAAGCAATGATGCGACTGAAGATAGAGCACGTTTGCCTAGTAATGGATCGACTATTGGCTTTTGACCTGCCTTGGAGCGATGGTGGCCGAGCGGCAGCATGTGTGCTTTACAATCTGACAGCACCCAGTTCGGTCTTTGGCCTTATACCAAAGACTTATTTAAAATTTAAATAAATTATATAGAGTTTCAATGCTATCGCTCAAATACGGTGAAGGAAAACATTGTGAGGAAACCGGTATGTCCAAGAACCTCAAAAATTCAGACATGACATTCGCCAACATGCACTGCCCAGTGCTGGCCCCATCATGGTAGATTAGGGCATATTATCTCTCTCTTTCTTTCTCTCACTCTCTCTGAGAGATGGCTTGTTTATTTGTGCAGCTTGAGTAGCTGGCTGTGATGGCTCCCAGCAATGGGAACATGAAAGGCTGATGAATGAATAATGATGATGATGTACCTATTAACCTCAGACTTAAACACTCCAAGATTGTAATGCTGCAAAAACATAGACAGAGGCAATATAGGATAGCGAACTGACTATTATAATACAAGGAGAAAAGCATAATATCTAAATCCAATTGCTATTGTAAGGTATTTTCTAGAACAAATATTGTTATACCAGTCTATCCACCGGACTAGACGTAACTGGTCATAGAGATCCTTTGTGAGCAACTTGTCTGTTGCACTGAAATACTCGAGGGTACCTACTTTATACAAGTGCTACACAAATTGTGAATCTATTTAAATCCGTTGGTTACTGGTTCGAATTGTTTATATTGCATTTATCCGAAATAAAGCGTGTTGATTGTTACAAATCAATAATTTGAGGAACCTATTCTAATACAAATCATCATCATTTCAGCCTATCATGTTTCCACGGCTGGGACACGGACTTTCTCTCAGAGAAAGAAGATGGGCCGTAATCCACCATGGTGGCCCAGTGTAGATCGTAGGAGAAGTTGGTAGATCTTTTTTATTATTATTAAAGAATAGTCATGCATTTAACCGCCACTGGAGCATGCTTGCCTAGAAGAAATCTATTCGTTCCTGATTTGAAGATACTAAAATTTGAAAAGCCGTTTAGTTTTAATGTGATAGAGCTAATAGTCATTTAGTTTATTTCTGTCACTCTTATCAAGAATCCACATTACATGAAAATGACAGGGACGAAAACAATACTACGATTAGTTTAAAATTAGCCGCTTAGGGTACAGAAGCTCATAATATAGGAACAGATAAACTTTGGGGCACTCACCTAAAAGTGTTACAAAGTTTATTTTTTATTTAAAACTACAAATATTATCGGACACAAAACAGGAAACATTTGAAAAGAACGCAACTTTCGTTACTGCTTGTCCCAAGTAACTAGCTCGGCCAATCTCTCTGAACTCCTCAAGGTGAAGCGGAATTTTCTTCGACTTTTGTCGATCAAGGTATTTAGGAACTTTGTTGGCACAAAGTCTGAAGGTATCTTTCTCACCTTGGGTACATAAAAGACTTTGCACGGTTCAGTCAATCACGCGCGTTTCAGTTCAATGTTTCTTATGATATGCTGTTTTTGTCGTAGGACGGTAGATTTGTGATTTTCATTGTTGGTACATTCTTCTATTAGGCATGTCCAATTAGATATTACTACAAAACGTCAATCAAACCAGAAAATTTGATTATGCTGCTTATGCTAGAAAAAATCTGCCGACTATTATTAGTAGACTTTCTTTTTGTCATTACTTCTTATTCAATTGATATTCATATTTCGGATATTGCGTATATATGGGTCATAATGGGTACACAGGAATAAGATGAAAAAATAAAAAAATTGCGCCATTATGACCTTTTAGTATACAAAAAATATTAACACTTAAGGATAAAGAAAATATACATTTTAACATTTACATTATAACAATACATTAGGTACATTACAGTATCAAATTGTATAGAATATATAGGTACCTAAAACAGCTCAAAATACAATTACAATGTGATTATTTTAGAAATAAATGTCTAGGTTAGATTAAGTAGGTATGTCAAAGTTAAATTAAACATTATTAATTGCTTATTTTATAAAAACAACAAACAGCAAAAATGTACCCAAACTGCTGAAGGGCGTATAACTTATTATTTATTGCTTTTGCCTTATTATTGCCTTTTATAAAATTATGGTGGACGACCATTGGTCATCGGGTAGTTCCGTGGATTTTTTCGTCCAACGCAAGCGGAATACAAATGTTCTTATTGGAAAAACGAATAGATTTCCCCTTTGACATGTGTTTGGACCGAACGTATAGGGTAAATTTATTTGAAGTTACGATTCGTGATTTTTTTCGGTTTGAACCTGAGGTTTGAACATGAATTCATGAGAAAAAGCATTTCTCTCAAAAACATCTCGTTTGAAATAGATTGCTTTTATTTCTTGGTAAATAATATACAGGATTTGTGCAAGAGAATCCAGTGTGAGGTTATTCAAAGAAGAACCAGTCACCGACATAGCTATTAAAATTTGGTATGCCAACGGCATAGTTAAAATGGCAACGGGCAGGCAACATCGCTTGAAGAACCGATACCCGATAAGTAAGAAAAGTTTTTGAGTGGAGACCACGAACCGGAAGACGCAGCATAGGTAGACCTTCCACTAGATGAGACGACATCGTGAGAGTCGCGGGCACATACGATAGTTTTGTGGTCGCGGGCATCCAGTGGATGCAGATGGCAGGCTGAAGTTCAGTGTGTTTTTTTTTATTATTATAAACTAGCGGTCCGCCCCTGCTTCAAACGGGTATAGATTATAGCCTATGTCACCCGGGGATAGTGTAGCTTCCCGTCAGTGAAAGAATTTTTCAAATCGGTTTAGTAGTTTCGGAGCCTATTCAATGCAAACAAACAAACAAACAAACAATCAAATATTTCCTCTTTATAATATTATATATATTACTCTTTATAATATTATATATATATATATGTTGGAGTCTGTAGTTATTTAATTTATTCGAATAGCAACACTGTACGAATGAAGCTGAGAATGAATTACAGAATGAGTGTGAAGCTTGTTGCCAACGTCATATCGGTCAGTAGTGCGTTATTTCGTTCGAGCTCGAGACTCACTCACTTACTTGATCTCGAGACAGCGCCTGCGCCGGATGTGCGCACTGACGAATAAAAACATGGCGGACGACGAAAACGAGCTAACAGATTCTAATCCATTTGAATCTGCGACATATATATATATATTATTACTAGTAGGCCGCCCCTGCTTCGCCCGGGCGAAGCCGGGATATATAGCCTATGTCAACCGGAGATATGGCAGCATCCCAGCAGTGAAATAATTTTTCAAATCGGTTCAGTAGTTTCGGAGCCTATTCAATGCAAACAAACAAATAAACAAACAATAAAATCTTTCCTCTTTATAATATTAGTATAGATCATTAGTATAGATAGGCTTGCGCTTAGGGGAGGCCTATGTTCAGTAGTGGACGTCTTCTGACTGACGATGATGATCAATATATTTACAGCTATGTGTGTTTTAAGTAAAATTGTTGTTATCAAATACTTTTTAGTAGTTAAAATGTGGCAATTACTTAAAATTAACAAAAAAAATACAAATTTATTTGCGTTATAATACCTTCTTTCTCGACCTGATCCAGATTTTCCTTACCCATCTTCATTATCTTATTTTTTTGTAAGGTTTATAATATTTTAATCCGAAAAATAATTATCTTCTAAGCGTTCAACAGCTTCTCATTAATAACGTAATAAACATCTTTTTAATCTGCTGAATTAAAAATAAATCATAGTAAACTCCAGCCACTGAGAGAATTCATCTGACAGCTGCAATAATATTGTATTTTTTTTAATAAAAACATTTCTTTGAAATAGTAAACACTTAATATTAAATAAATAATAAATAAAATCATTTTATTAAAGATAACATATCCATGTAGAAATTAATAAAATTAATTAAATAATTAAAAACCCGACTTCAAATTTAGTACACGCTCGAACAAAATTATTGATATTATTATTGCCAAAACAACAAAACCTTCCTTTAATACTTTAAACCTTCCTTTAAACCTACGTGGTCCTTTTTAAATTACATAAGTAGAGTAATTTTCGGCACAGCAGTTTTTTTACCAGCTTAACAGTATGATTAATTGTGTATAGGCAAAAGCAATAATTTTGTTCGAGCGCTTACTAATTTTGAAGTTGTTTTTTTTGTATCTTATAATATAATATTATATACTATAATATCACAAAGAGGAAAGATTTGATTATTGGTTTGCATTGAATAGGCTCCAAAAGTACTAATCCGATTTGAAAAAATCTTTCACTGTTGGGAAGCTACACTATCCCCGGGTAACATAAATTATTTATATTTTCAAAAAAAATAGGGATCCTTACTAAAACTCCAATAATGTAACCCAAGGTGTAAAAAAATAAGACTTACACCCGTGCGAAGCCGGGGTGCGTTGTAAGTTGATAATATAATGAAGAAAACTGCGAGTCGCAGCTAAAACGACACAATTCACTTCTCGCTCAGTTGTGTCAAAAATGTAATAAAAAATATTTATTGCCAAATCACTGCTCAAAATGTGGCTCGCGATAACCTTAAAGACACGCGAAAAGTAATATATCGCCGACTTAACGTTCACAAAGTCCAGTATGTTACCGTAAGCTATAAGCCTCCCAAATCCTCCTAAATTAAACTTTGATGATAAATTCATTCCCATTAAAATCTTTACTGCGGTTCAAATGAAGATCGTTAGGTTCCTTTACTTTTGTAATCGATTCTCTTGTTATTAAAATAATAGGAGTTAATAACAGTTGGAATGCCATTCGCGTCACGGGGGTGGACTCAGGTTTTTGACAGGGGCATCTGCAATACCTGATACGTTTCAAAAAGTTGTGGTAATAATTATCTCAGGCTTGGCTTTGTGATTTGTACACTTTAAAATATTATTCTACAAATTTAACGTTTTCGTTTTGTGTTTTTGTTTTTAAAGTTTTGTGTTAAAAATACTGCCTAATACCACGAGTATAATAATTATACAGTAGGAAATTTCATGTTCTATTATTGTTTTATAAATATGTGCTTGAAATATTATGGACTGTGACATATAAATGGTCAGCTCTACCGTAATGTGTTTTCACCATTTAGGCTCACAACTCGTAAAACTGAAGGCAGTCGAATAATTGATTTTTGTTGAATCTTTAGTATTCTTTAGAACCTTTAGTGGTATTTATCAATCTTTTGTTGATCTGAAGTATGGTATACGACAATTTTAACATAAAATTCATTCATTCATAAATTCATAAAATGGTATTTATCGATAAATAGTAAAAAAAGATAAATAGTGTCAAATAGTATAAAATACATATAAATTATTTCACATCTATTAATAAAAATATCGTACTTTCACTGGAGATTACAGAAATAAAACTTTTCTAACATCTGCCCATATTTGTTTCTCAGCCTGTGAACATATTGATGGAAACTGTACCGAAATATGAAGAGCTTAACATCAAACATAATGACGGTAAATAACCCGTCTAGTACTTATATTAAATCTAGTCAATATTTCCTATTTAAGGGGAAAATACCCAAAAGTGTCCCACCTTGCTACATCCTCTGATCCCAGTAATTTCAGGCCAAAAGGTCAAAACTGGAACTGAAACAGGATGGGGTTAAGTGGACCCTTTCAAAGTAAATAGCTTTCAATTAATATGGTTATAAGAATTCTAACCCTCGATTTTGTACTAATGCGATTTGTTTTTGTTTTAATTTGAAAAGCTTTTTTGTCTACGACTTCCGGCTGAATAACGTCTTATTACATTTTTTCCTTTTTAGTATTCCGTACCCAAAGACTGTTAACGGGACCTTATTACTAAACCTACGCTGTCTGTCTGTCCATCCATCCTCCCTTGACTGTATCTTTCGAACCGTAATAGATAGCCAGTTGAAATTTTCACAGAATATGTAATATTAGGACAAAATTAACTTTAATAAAGTCTTAAATTAATAAAGTCAAAAATACTGAACATTTTTAAACGTATTTTTATATTTACTCTAATATAAAAACGGTAATACATACAAGCGTCAAACTTGGCATAATTACAATACACACTCTAAAGCAACAAATAATAAATACTGGTCAAGTGCGAGTCGGTGACAAATTTCTGTCCACCGAAGTTAACCAACGTCGGGCGCGGTCGGTACTTGGATGGGCGGTTACCACCGCCTGGGCGTGATATTGTCTTTTTACATTACTTTTTGTGTTTTGTGGTGGATAGAACCTTCAATGCGCGAGCCCGACTCGCACTTGGCCGGCTAATTATGTAAAATTTTCATGTTATGGCGTCAAAAAGGTCGCGAGAATTTGCGCGCGCTGCGTTCAGCACCGCACCAGACGTCATCGAGGTCGGGCCTATGTTCATATTTGTCGTTGCACTCCCCCCGCGAGCGTCCTGACTCTTGCGTGGCAAAATACATCGTCACTATAACTTGGCGGGGGCTGAGGGAGCGTTTTGTTGCCTACACGACTCGGATAATAGGCCGTTAAATCTCCTTTGCCAAAATAAGTCTTTACCATTTCCGATTATTCGTCTGAGTATGTACCTCTACTTGTTTTCACTAACAAACTCGACAGACAATTCCCAGTAGACCGATCTCATATAGAGATAGATTATTCCGTTGTCTTGGCTCGGGAGCAGAAACAATTCCAAGTTAAAAGCAGTACTAAAAATATCAGTTTGCCTCGAAGTCGGACATCGGACAAATTTATAACCTAACTTTTAGTTTTACCCCAATGCAGGTCGGTACAATTGAGTTTGGGACGATAACGCATTCCGCACACTTGTAGAAATTTTAGACCATAATACGGGGTGAATTATTTCTAGTGATGGACATATTCGAGTATTTATCATTGAATTCATTATAAACAACTTTTACTATGGGCCCAACCCATAAAAAAACCAGACAAGTAAGAGCGCGAGTCCAAAAAAACTAACTGAAGTTGAAATATTGAAAGACAAACTTAACTTTGTAGTTGACAATAAGGTTCTTCCATACATAACAATTGCAAAATGTAAGTTTGTAACTGTAAAATAATATTTTTTCATATGATATAACTTCAAATTAACAACTTTCAGATTTATTCCTTTACATGTGCTGTATGATCTAGCTTCTTGCCAAAATTAATGATTCTAGGTCAACGGGAAGTATCCTATAGGTTTTGATTCCCCTGCAAAATCGCAAAATATGCGACGTAAACGTTCATATTTTTTGATTGCGTTGACTTAAAACTTTTATTTTTTTACAGCCGAATGAAACCGTAGATTCAAGTATTTAGTATAAATTTCAACTTGATACCTTTACGCGTTCTTGAGAAAAAGGGTCTTGACAGACGGACAGACAGACAGACAGGCAGACAGACGGACAGACGGACAGACGGACAGACGGACAGACGGACAGACGGACAGACGGACAGACGGACAGACGGACAGACGGACAGACGGACAGACGGACAGACGGACAGACGGACAGACGGACAGACGGACAGACGGACAGACGGACAGACGGACAGACGGACAGACGGACAGACGGACAGACGGACAGACGGACAGACGGACAGACGGACAGACGGACAGACGGACAGACGGACAGACGGACAGACGGACAGACGGACAGACGGACAGACGGACAGACGGACAGACGGACAGACGGACAGACGGACAGACGGACAGACGGACAGACGGACAGACGGACAGACGGACAGACGGACAGACGGACAGACGGACAGACGGACAGACGGACAGACGGACAGACGGACAGACGGACAGACGGACAGACGGACAGACGGACAGACGGACAGACGAACAGACGGACAGACGGACAGACGGACAGACGGACAACGAAGTGATCCTATGAGGGTTCCGTTTTTTTTTCTTTTGAGGTACGGAACCCTAAAAATATCAGCTGGGGCCGTGCGTCCAGCATCGAACAACTACTCTGCTTGGCACATGATAGAGAGAAGTGTGCTGAGCTGATGGCCAACCTCCAGTAATGGAGAGGCACTTGAAGAAGAAGAACAAGAGAAATTATATACCTTTTATTTATATTACACGGGAATTATTCACGTAAGATTAAGCCAGTTACTCCGACTATAGTTTCAACCGCATTAGACGGTCTTTTTCAAGGTGAATGCGCGCGCGCGGCTGCGTCTCGCTTTGCACTACGGGCCGCCGCGCGGCGCGCACGTGATGACACCGGCTGCTTGTCGGGTGCGGGGGTGGGGGTGCGTAGAGAAATATGTTGCGCCGGCGCACACTGGAGCTCTTCCTCACTCAAATCTTCCTGTGTGTCGGGAATACTCCAGCACGCGGAGCTCACCACGTCGCCACCAATCTCACGGTCACTCCCACGAACTCCATGAAGGCACTGCTTCCAAGTCGGTGGCAGGTTCCATCCTCCATCCCTATTGAAGATTGGACGTTGGACTGATCTCGATGGCTTCTCTGACTTTCTAGGGCACAAAGAATTTCTCCCGTGCCAGGACTTTCGATCTGTTTCCCGTGTAATATAAATAAAATGTGTGAAAACCACGTCAGTTTCAATAATAAAATTATACACCTATTTAGTTTTATAGTAGATATTTTTAATGATGATTATGATGTTATTTTTAACTTAAATCAGCTCACCCTGGATATTTTTGCACAATACAATGATAACTAAATAAACACTAGCCGAGTGTGAGTCGGAATCGTGCACTAAGGGTTCCGCACCCAAAAATGTGATCTTTCATTATTAATTTTAAAATTGATAAATAAGGTTTGCGCTTGACCGCCATCTTGCCTAATGTTAAACGTTCATGAGATCTACGATGGAGCACGCTTGCCTAAAAAAACGATTCACTCTTGACTTAAAAATACCCCGATTGTAACTATAGGGGAACATTCATATAGGCAGTGTATTCCACAGATTTGCGATTCGCGCAGTGAAACTGTAATCAAATTGCTTCCTTTGAATTTCCATAATAATCAACCATGAAACGGTGTCGCACTTTTGTGCTTGCCCTGGTCATCCAATAGAAAAGATTTTTGCCTGTTTTTAGTAAGTCCGCTATAAGATTTTTTAAATTGTGAACATTACAACTGGCTATCTTTTATGGTTCAAAAGATATAGTGCCGTTACTTGCACCATGTGCAAGAGGCATTATAGTGTGTTACTAAAGTCTCAAGTGATATATTATGTATAATTGTATAGGTCATCCTTGTAATACTACGGAACCCTAAAAAAATACTGAGTACGTATCTAGTGCGCGGAAGGCATTATTTTTCAATACAATTGAGTAAATACAAAGAATAAAGTATTTGTTCTGGGAGTGAAGCGATTTAATTTATTATTCTGTATTGGGAGTTTATGTATGGAACTGTTTTCTTTTCAAGATATTGACCATCGCATTACGCGGATAGAGTTTTTAAGTTCAACGCATTATTTCTTAATGTTTTTCTAGTCTGTTGTTCACACATTATCACCACAGAATATAAGGGTACAGAAAGTCGGCCCCGGCTAACGTTGATTTTAATTACCTACTCGCCATAGCGCTAGGATACGCAAAGCAGCTATAATGTTGTGTTTGTCGGGCGATTTATCGCGTGAAACTATAATTATTACGTGTAGTGCCCTCGCGACTCGCGTCGACCGATTCGATCCGAGATCGCTGTAAATGCGCGTCTTTGTGTGCGTGCGCCTGTTTACGCTCGATGTATATTCGATGATGTACAGCCGACCTTATGTACTGTTCTGTGTTATCACATTATTGACGATATAAAATCACTTAGAGGGGATTTTTTCAAAAAGTAAGAAAACCATGTTTTGCAGTCTATCAACACAACATGCGCGTAATTGAAAGTAACGTAGAATGAAAATACAAATTACTTACTGAATGTAACATGAAAGTAATTTAAATATTACTTTCGATTCAGTAAAAAGTTGCATTTAGGCTTTGTTTCAGAATGTCCGGTTAACTAATAAGAACTTATATATAAATAAACACTATGCTTGCGTTTCACAATTTTTTGAAAGAGCTAACCAACAGATAAAGTTTATATTTTAATAATATTAAATTTCAGGTGAAGTTGCAAATAAAAAATTAATACTTGGTTATTAGTTTCACAGTTCGTTTTTAGTTTGGTCGATGCAACTCGTGACCAAAATGCCGGCCTCTACTTTGCTCAAAGGGTGAGCATCGCCATACAACATGCTAATGAAGCCAGCATTTTGGGAACAGTTCCCACTGGTAGCGGTTTAATAGAGTGATAGTTAGGTTTAAATATGTAATTTTTTTTATTTTAATTTTAATGTTTGGTAGTTGTTAAAATGTATTTAAATTATGTATTTAAAACTATTATATAGTTATTTGCTAGAATTATATTCTAGCAAATAAATGAATTGAGAAAAATTTCACAGTAAAAATTATAAATTAGTTTTATTTTCCACATAATTTATGCGATGTTCAGCAACTAGGTATTTTGATAGCATATTCTGAAAACTCTGGTTAAAACACTGTTTTAAACTATCACGGTTGTTCACTAAAGTTATATGACCAACCAAGTACCAGTACAAGTACCAGTTATACCAAGGCTAGTAAAGGAAACTATTGAGATCTCGAAATGCCAGAATTTCAATCGAGGTGATGGTTTTCAACTCGCCAGTGCGTGGAATCCAGTATTAGGTTGCCTTAAAAATAAAAGCTCGCGTTCAAAATGTGTTCAAAATACTATACGAAGTGATACAGTGAGTGTGTTTTGTCGGGACTTAGGTTCGAGTTCCAGTGATAACCGTAGCAAAAGACTAAGAAAGAGGGTAGATCGTTATGTCTGCACCTAACTTTTTAACTGTTCGACCAACCACCCGCATTCTTCAGTCTTCCCGTGAACATGGTGCATGTAACTGCGCCGAAATATCGGGAGCTCATTCCACAACCTTACCTCGGTAAATATCCCGTAAATAATCATATAAACTCTGGTTAGACTGCTTATGTTTATTAATTCGAGCATTACATCAAAATCCTGGTACATAAACCAACAACTCATCTATAGGTACTTTTATACATGAAATTACAGAAAAAGTTTTATGGCATAATAAAAGTGAGGTCACTTAACATGAAATTGGTAAGGATGAGGATATCTTTGGATAATACATTTTACGAGTACGATTCCTTTTCGAGATGAATTTTGATGGGCTATTTTATGCGAGGACAGGATCAGATTTGTACTTACTATATGGGTTTTTGTAGCTACATGGGAGTTACATGAATATAGATTACAGCTAGATTATACTTATGTAGATGATTATTTAGAATCTTTCTATCTATCTATACAGCCGACGGGGCAAGATCCAAGCGATCTTATTAAAAAAAATGTCTTCCTGTTATATAGGTATAGGTCTATGGTAAAAATACACATTAATTAAGCCAAATTTTAATTTCATCATAAAATTATAATTTTTTAAGTACGTTACTGTTATTTTTGTGATATTTTAATATTATTATACATTTAACATTAGACACAGTTATAGTTAACACAGAAAATGGAAATAAATGAAATTACAACAATTAAAATGGACTTAAACCACTTGGCACAATTGCAACAAATAAAAATAACGGCCAAATGCAAATATTATGGCCTCTCGGAACTGGCGACAAAGATCAGATATGTAACAGAGGCAAATTCCTACAACACAAAATATGGAATACTGTATGATGAAAGCCTGCAGACTTAATAGGCGAGTCACAGTATGAGTATATTTAAGTACGAAATTGAGCAAACTTACGTGTGATAATTATAATTTTTAGAGAAAAAAAGAACCGACTTCATGACTATACATACCTACATTTAAAAAATGAAACTAAAAAGTAGAAAATATTGTTTAATATTACGACTGAAATACTTTGTATCCATGGTCTTGAAAAATTTAACGAAAAACAACAGGGCCCAGTTGCCATGGAGACACTTCTTTGTTTTTTGAAGTTCTATTGTAGGAATAGTTCCTCTATGTTTGCTGTTCAGTTGACAGCGTCGCTAGTGGAGAACAAAGTATGAAATTCACCAAAAAATAACTGTAGTTCCAATTTTGCCCACTTTAAAAGCTAATTTGGTGGCACTGTGCAATGTACATTGAATTCGTTGCTTATCGTTATGTTTTTGCAGATTTTTCAAAAAGCGCTGAATCAATGTCGATAAAAAAATTATGGGACCACCTATGAGATAAGACCTACCAACCAAAAAAAGAATCTTCAAAAACAATTCCAAATTGGCGGAGTAATCGCGTAACAAACATACATAAAAATAACATACAGTCGAATTGATAACCGCCTCTTTTTGGAAGTCGGTTAAAAAGTAACACTACTTGACCAAACATTTCACCATTTTGGAAAAAAATATATATATTTTCTTTTGATAATGTTCGCGCAATTGACGTCAGGCTGTCAACTGAAGTCGACTGCAAACGCAACTGAAGTGATACTGGGCTAGTGCCGTATACTTCAGAACTAGTATAACATATATAAGATCATTGTTTTTTTAAATGAAATTCCTATCAATAAAAAAATCTGTTAGTGGTTGTTTTTGTAATATCTTTGTAGTGATTTCTACATCTGTATCCAAAATATTCAGTCTGTTCTAGACATAATGGGCAGTTAATGCAATAAAATACTAGGGCTATGCATCTCCCTGGATATTGTGGTGGTCTAAATATGAAGTTAATGTTTGTATTTGTGAAGTGTTTATTGCGAATAAATTTACTAGAGTTTTTTTTATCACTAAAAGTTTTATATTTTTGCTAGCAACACCCTGCAGTTTCACCGGTTATCCTAATATAACAATGAACATATCAGAGTTCAGAAATCGGATTCAGGACCTCAGTGCCAAATGCATACAAATTTTGCATATAATAATATTATATTATATAGTTCCAGTGATAACTGTAGCAAAAGACTAAGAAAGAGGGTAGATCGTTATGTCTGCATCTAACTTTTTAACTGTTTGACCAACCACCCGCATTCTTCAGTCTTCTTGTGAACATGGTGTATGTAACTGCGCCGAAATACCGGGAGCTCATTCCACAACCTTACCAAGATTAACTATAATAATATTAGTGATATGATAATAAATTTTGCGTAAAAAAAAATATGGAGGTATGACTAATGGTACGATCAACGATACAAGCATACCTTCTCAAGAAAATATGATCATAATAAATCAGAACAATAATTTTAATCGTTATTAATTATTTTAATGAGCAGGCCACATCGCTCGAAGAACCGATAACCGATGGGGAAGAAAGGTTCTTGAGTGGAGACCACGAACTGGAAGACGCAGCGTAGGTAGGCCTCCCACTAGATGGACCGATGACATAGTGCGAGTCGCTGGCATCCACTGGATGCAAAAGGCAGGCTGTCGTTCAGTGTGGAGGTTAAAGGGGGAGGTTTATGTTCAGCAGTGGATGTCTTCTGGCTGATGATGATGATTTTAATCGAGGACGATTGCTGTCTAAATAAATTCAGATAAAATTCATTTTCACGTCTCTGAACATTCCAGACCGACAAATATCAAAACAGATTAGCTAACTTTACTGTCTATTTACGAAGCAAACAAGAAAATCAAACAGTTGCACTATTCAAACAAACAACGTGAATCTACTACAAGGCGTAATCAAGTACGGGGGGGGGGGGAAGGTCGTGATCACTCCTAGCCGAACATTAAGTACGTAAATTCATTTATTCATCATCATTTCATCCGAAGAACATCCACTGCTGGAAATAGGCCTCTCCCATCGATCTCCAAAAGGGCCGGTTGCAAATGGCCTGCATCCAACGTTTTCCTGCGGTCTCTTTCAGACCGTTCATCTATCTTCTAGGTGGATGTCCTACGCTGCATTTACCGATACGTGGTCTCCATTCAAGAACCTTTCAGCCCCATTGGCCATCTGTTGGTTTCTTCATACCCGTCCCTAATTTCAAAGATTTAAGCCGTGAAAGACTTTGACATGGCTAAGCGGTTTAAAAAAAAATGTGACTTTAAACATGTCATGGACCACAAATTAAACATACAAGGGAGATAGTGCAGACAAAACGATCTACCCTCTTTCTTAGTCTTTTGCTACGGTTATCACTGGAACTCGAACCTAAGTCTCGACAAAAAGAGGGTAGATCGTTTTTTCTGCACCTCATTTTTTTACTGTTCGACCAACCACCCGCATTCTTCAGTCTTCCCGTGAACATGGTGCATGTAATTGCGCCGAAATATCGGGAGCTCATTCCACAACCTTACCGCGGTAAATATCCCGTAAATAATCATATAACTTTAGTGAACAACTGTGATAGTTTAAGACAGTATTTTAATTAAACCCCTTTTTTTTCTCCCCCCGTCAACATCCTAACTACGTCCTTGATCCATTATGAATCGCTCTCAAGAGTAAAGCAAGTTTAAGACGTAGCTCGAGAAATTCTCTACTCCTATCAACCGACAACCTTACAGCAAATATAATAAAACATACCTATTTCCTTGGGACTATGTGTGGTTCCTAATACCTCTTGGTTCCTAATACCTCTAACATGACCAACTTATCTATAGAGTTAAATGAAGAGCCACTATTGTACTTTTTGAATAAAACTGAGAGCCTATTACCAATTTTTAGTTCCATCGTTTTGCCAACAGCTGTATAAATAAGTTGGTTGGTCTGTATTTCCTACTCATACGCTGACATTTTAAATCTACCCTCAACAAACAATAATAAAATGATGTTCAATCTTGTGCGGTGGAAAGATATCTGGGAGACACGAAAGGTTAGTTTGTGTTGCCACATTCATGCTTCTAAACAAATAAGTACAATATTGCGACCAAATGAGGTGACAAAGTGACAATGTGCTAGTAAGCCGAAAAAGGGTTATTTTACTCATCATTATGAACAATTTGGCAACAAGACATAACCGCTAAAAATCTGCTGTTCCATAGAAAAAAATAATTTATTAATTTTATGCGTGTCTATTCTCCGTCAAAAACACAGCGAAGCGGTACGATTATCTGATGCTGGGCGTCTCAAAATACCCTTTTTAAGGCTTTTACGACAATAAATCAAGTTTTTCTTGCTCATAATAATAATCTTACATCATTAAAAAAACAATAAGGAGTAAAGTAGAGAAAGAAAAAAAAAGTGAAGGAGAAGAATACCTACTGAGAGAATATTGAGAATTATAGTAGATTATACAAGTGAAAAAAGAGGAAATTTTATTCGTGGGACTAAGACGGATCCCGAGAGTAGCGAAGGATTCTAGAGCAGAATCCTGAGCGGAGCGAGGGATACAAGGACCGAGATGAATTATTTTTTTCACGAGTTACTCTTCTTTTTACCATTGACTGTGAGAAAGTAAATAGTAGGTAGTGTAGTATTTATATTAATCACGTTTTATTATAATAATCGGTAAGTAATAAAATAAGAGAACAAAAGGATTAAATATAAACATTAGAAATTTATAGTAAAACTAGCGACCCACCTGCCCGGCTTCGCACGGGTGTAATTTACTCGCAAAGCCGGGTCGGGTCGCTAGTTATATATATAAACCTTCCGCGAAAATGTATCTAACTTTAGGTGAAAACCGCATTAAAATCCGTTGCGTGGTTTAGGAGGAGTTAGCGGCCATACAGACATACAGACAGACAGACGCGGAAAGCGACTTTAATTTATACTATGTAGAGAAGAGATAGAGATTAGAACATTTTTCGAAATTCAATGTTATGGTATATTCGTGCTTCGTGCATTGTGCTTGTTCCAAATTTTTTTTTTATCACTCAGTGATTATAATTATGAGCATTTTATTCACTGTTATCGATGAATCATAAATTTACCTATACTTTCAGATATCCCATTGAAATTTCGTCAATATCAGTTAGTAGTTAAGTTTTTAAATCAATAAAGCTGGAAAAAATATGTCGAAATTGCGTATTTACCAATTTTAAAGTCGCTGAGAAAAAAAAAAGAATTTGGCGTCAATTTCACTAAAGAGTTGATGAGGGATGATGTAGAGCAAATACATTTTCAAGGATGCACGGGAGTTATTTTCCTTATCAATAATAGAATTTTATTTTGTTGAATCACCGCTGAAATCGTTTTTTTTTTTTGTCTCAGTGAAATGTGTGAAACTGTTTTTTTTTTCTTCTGAAATCAGTCTTTAATCACAATCAATCAAAGATCTCCTTTCAGCTTAGTATAACCGGTCCGTGTAACATTGTATAATGTTATTTTTGGGTAAAAATATAATACACCAAAAACACTTCAAACTTTTAAAACCAAACTTTAGTTGAAGCTGGTGTAATTTAACAGGGTGACACGCAAATTTAGTTCATTGTTCAGTTTTAGAGGAATTTCGGAGACAATGGAGGTTCGTGATCCCATTAAAACAGATTAATTTGTGTTTATTAAGTGTTACAAGATAATTTTCAGGTCATACCAATTTCAAGAGCTTTTATGTGCTTAATTACACAAACATTGGAAAAGTTGCTAATGATTAAGGCAATTCGTGGTAACAATCACACTGTAGCAATGAAATCTCAGTGGTTAGCGCGTTTGATTTCGAAACCGCAAGGTCTGGGCTTACATAGACATAGACATTGTTTATTTGTGACAAATAAATCACAACAGACAACATCTATCTATATTATCTCTTCTCTACGCGTCTGTCTGTATGTCTGTATGGCCGCTAACTCCTCCTAAACCACGCAACGGATTTTGATGCGGTTTTCACCATTAGTTAGCTACATTTTCAAGGAAGGTTTATATATATAACTAGCGACTTGCCCCGGCTTCGCACGTAAATTACACCCGTGCGAAGCCGGGCGGGCGGGTCGCTAGTAATATCTAAAAGTGAACTTCATCTACTCGCTCACTCACGGACATACGGACAGATGGGACAGACGGACAGTTACATTACATCAATGACCATTAGAATATAATAAAAAAAACAAACAATTGTGAGTAAGACTCACACTCTGAAGGTTCCGTACAACCTTATTAAACATGTATGTATGATTATATAGTCCATTACGGGAATCGACGAAAAAAGGGTAAAGGTTGAAATATTGAACGACAAACTTTACTTTGTAGTTGGAAAACTGGTGCTCCTATACATACCAACTACAAAATGTAAATTTATAATAGCAAAATATAATAGAAACTATAGTCGAAGTAACCTAAGTTGGTTACTTCATAGATACGTGAGTAATTCCCGTGTCATATAAATAAAATGCGTGAAAACTACGTCAGTTTTCATAATAAAGCTGATAATGATGATGATCATTTTTGTCCTAAAAATTACTTGTTGTTGGCTTCCTTGGTCAGTGCCTAACTACGTTTTCCAGCCGAAGAATCTTGAAGAGAACACGTGGATGACATGCGCTATCTTCAGGGAATTCCGACGTATTTCTACTTTATTACTTGATTTATTTTCACGTTACTGCAAGCTTTTATTCGTTCCACTTGTTATTAACAAACTAAGTAAACACATCTTAGAAGTTGATTTTAAACTTCTTCTAATAATTGTCGTATCAATTTGAAATTTTCAAATAAATTCATATATCTAATTCGGCCCGAGTCGCGGGCATCCAGTGGATGGAAAAGGCAGGCTGTCGTTCAGTGTGGAGGTTAAAGGGGGAGGCCTATGTTCAGCAGTGGACGTCTTCTGGCTGATGATGATGATCTAATTCGGATGACAGTACAACAATTTGGTAACGTCAAACAACAACAATAAAGAGTAAATCAATCAATCAATCAAACTGATCTGATGATGGAGTCAAGAAATGGATAGTCATCATCATCATCATCATCAGCCAGAAGACGTCCACTGCTGAACATAGGCCTCCCCTTTAACCTCCACACTGAACGACAGCCTGCCTTTTGCATCCACTGGATGCCCGCGACTCTCACAATGTCGTCGGTCCATCTAGTGGGAGGCCTCCCTACGCTGCGTCTTCCGGTTCGCGATGGATGAATGGATAGTATAACTCTTTAATGTTTTAATGTTTGGGATAATTTGATCAGATTTAACCAGTCTTTTACATGACATTTGGTATAATATGGATTTATTTTTATTCATATTCGTAACTAGCGACCCGCCCGCCCGGCTTCGCACGGATGTAATTTATTTGCAAAACCGGGTAAACCTTTCGTGAAAATATATCTAACTGATCGTGAAAACCGCATCAAAATCCGTTGCGTAGATTAGGAGATACAGACAGACGCGGAAAGCGACTTTAATTTATACTATGTAGAGAAGAGAAGAGAAGAGATAGAGATAGAGAAGAGATGAGGGCGATAAGTCCTGCACTGACGTTACGCTTGGGGTGTATTGTGCATTTCCCCTTACCAGCACCTACCCGAGCCAACCCAACTCCTTGAAATATCGGAGTGAGGCTCTGGTTCGCTGGCACAGTTGCTCCAGTTGCGTAGAGGGAAGTGTGCATTATAAAAATCAGTATAGCTGTTGTGGTGACGTGGATAAAGAAGGCAATGGTGCTTCATGCAACCCGGTAGCGATTCTAGTTTCTTCTGTGGCTTCACAATGCCACAGCACATGCTCTATAGTTTCGTTCTCTTTCATGCAGCCACGACACAGTAACTGTCCGTGACACCCAGTTTATACAAGTGACTATTCATGCTGTATATGGATAATCTTTTTTTAAGGTGAATTCTTGGGCAATGTAAACAAATGAAAACCACGCTAGTTTCCACAATGAATGTTTCTCTATAAAATTTCTATTCATTATCTATCTTCATAAAAATATTAAATGCTGTTCAATGGTAAGCGCATCACTTGAAAACGGTTGTAACAATTTTCCTAACTTTTTTTTTAATGTTCGAGATAGTTTGAATAATTTGGGTTAATTTGGGTAAAGATTTTTTTCTATGGGGCTTTTGTATGCATTAAAGATCATAACTCAAACAAATTAATTGACAATTGGACAGGATAACGTCGATCGAGTTAACTACAGTATATAATAAACAGTGAAGCAATACTTTGCAATATCTCCCGTCCACAGATTATCTCCAGTCCGAACCTGCGGTTTAATCTAGTTAATACCATTCCTAGCTTGCTTTGAGCTAGAATACGACTCGTCAAAGAACCGAGTCTAGTAGAAAATTAAATGCAGTACTAAGCCAGCATCTACTGATTTCCTGCCTTGAACTCATGGTTTCCGTATTTTGTGACTGAATAAAAGTTTTTGATGGTTAATAGTCAGCCATCTTGTCTAGTCTATACTAATATTATAAAGAGGAAAGATTTGATTGTTTGTTTGCATTGAATAGGCTCCGAAACTACTAAACCGATTTAAAAAAATCTTTCATTGACGGGAAGCTACACTATCCCCGGGTGACATAGACTATTATCTATACTCGTGCGAAGCTGGGGCGGACCGCTAGTAATATTGTAAAGAGGTAATATTTGATTGTTTGTTTGTTTGCATTGAATAGGCCCCGAAACTACTGAACCGATTTGAAAAATTCTTTCACTGTTGGGACGCCACACTATCCCCGGGTGACATAGGCTATACATATATTTTTTTTTATAGGGATCCTTACTAAAACTTCAATAATGTAACCCAAGGTGTAAAAAATAAGACTTACACCCGTGCGAAGCCGGGGTGCGTTGCTAGTTAGAAATAAAGATGTAACCACGTATTCTGAGGTGGAACTTTTGGATCTTTCTGGGCTCGTCCATTAATGTTATTTTGGTCAAAGTGTATAGGCAACTACGACCACCATCTTGCGACTCTCAAAGTATCAACGGTTGACGTTTTGGAAACCATATAATGGTAGTTTCTAATACTCGGCAAGCTAGGTACCACAGCTGCCTCATCATCATTTCGTCACCGTCTGTGGCCAAGCACCTGACGTGTGTCCACAGCCTTACTTTGGAGCCAATCATATTCCCATTCCAGGCTAAACGTGTTTATCATCTTCGATCACAACGATGTCTTGCCTAACCTAAAACAAGCCTAGAATGTCTTCCTAAGAAGTCTTCCTCTCTCTACAGCCCTAACCACACTCATACTTTGCTTAATTACTTACTATTACTTTACTTTGGGTCTTACTTTGCTGCCAGTAGCTTCCTAGTTTTTGATTTTTTTGTTGCAAAGATATTTTGTAAATTCACTGTTATTTAACCTTTTGCCTTTGCGGCCCCTCACGGCGCTTTGACACCAGAGCACACACTGTCACTTTCGTACGCCCGAACGCAGAGTTTTTTTTTATAACCATAAACTTTTAAATCTGGCAGGATTGCTGTATCAAAATTTGTACCTTAGTTCAAGTAGAATAGGATAGAAATAGTTTTATAGCGTAGTTGTTTAAGAAAAAACAGAATAAGGCGATTTTGTCACCACCGTGCCAGCGTGACGGGTTGGCTACTGTAGTGTCCAGCGCTGGCCAGAGCCATCTATGCGTGGATACTGTAGTCAGCAGAACTACTTAAGGTGGTTCGTTGCACAAATGGCGGGAAATTCAAATTTCAAACAGTTTTCTTGTCCTTGTAGCTAGGCCGGGTAATTATTGTAAACAACCATGATGTTTGCGCAGATTGATTTTTATTCTTTACAAAATCATGTAAAGCTATTTATCTCTAATGCCCATTATTACTTACATTTGTGAATAAACAAATTGTTGGTGTTTCAAACGGTTTATTCACAAATGTAAGTAATATGGTGCGTTACTGTTAAATAATTATACATTATAATGTAAAGAACAGCCAACATTTTGCGCAAACACTGTGTTATTTAAAAATAATTACCTGGCCTGGCTACTATGACCAAAAAACTGTTTAAAATTTAAATTTCCCGCTATAGGTGAATGGGACCACCTTAAGTGGAGAAGCGTATAGCTAAGTTTTAAAATAAAAATTAAGAAAAAAACAAGCAGTACCGCAATATTGCAGACCCAGTAGTACACGTCCATACAAAAGGATTTGAAGCTAATGATCTGAATAAATTCCATACTAATTGGTCGTCACGGAATCGCGCGCTCTCCTTGCTGCGGTTGCCATGATGTAAAACAGGGTTGCCACACTGTAAGTTACAAATTTAATAATTAAACCAGGGTGATAACTATTTGGACCCAGGTATGTCCTAAAACTGCGACCAGAACCACTGGAGGATGGGCAGCAGCGTCCTATTAGTATACGGTGAACGTACTGCAATCCCCAAGCCGCCTGCCAAGCGTGGGGATTATGGCAACACACCTATCTAAGAGGGAGGCCTTTGTCCAACAGTGGACGTTTAATGGCTGCTGATGTGATGTGTGTGTGATAACTATTTATAGAAGCATCTCGGTAGAATGATGCCCACAGAAGTGCATCTTGGCCTATCTCAACAAAATACTAGCTTTCGTGGCATTGCGCGACATCATGCTAATCAGGCAGCTGACGTTAACATTAGCGTGAAGTAGCATTTTTTTCTGCCTTGATCTTCCCATTGCAGGGCAAAGGCCTCCCTTCCCTTTTCCACTCCTCTTTATTCTACGCTATGGTGGACCAGTCTTTTGTGCGGGAGTCAAGCTCGTCTCACCATCTTTTTATAAGAGGGCGTATCGCATGCTGAAGCCTTTTTGTAGTAGTTTTTGCCCACAGTTTATCCGACATTTTACTTACGTGGCTGGCCCAGTCCCACTTCAGTTTGTCAGCTTTTCCCCCAACGTTGGTGATTTGTGTCTTGGAGCGCATTGTATTGTTGCAAACAGCATTTATATAAGTCCAAAAAGCTTAGTTGCCGCCATATTTTGAAATAATTTTGACATTAATTAATTAAAAAACCAAATGAAAAACGTTTCTTATAGAGTTGGCTATGGATTGTACCATGAGCCGATCAAAGGACAGCCATCATAAGCCAGAAGACGTCCACTGCTGAACATAGGCATCCCCCTTTAACCTCCACACTGAACAGCCTGCCTTTTGCATTCACTGGATGCTAGCGACTCTCACAGCCATAGCCAGCAGGAAATGTAAAGTACTTTATCAAGCACAAGTTCGATCGTGCATAGAGTACTGCTAGCACCTTTCTAATGTATCAGCTCAGTACTAGGTTGAGGCGTTGGAGTCCATTGAGAATCTCGGGTAAGTTACAACATGTATAACTCAAGAATGGCAGGACTGACTTTCAAAATCTTTAATTTTTTGGATTCCTCTCCACCCCGAATAGCAGAATAGGTATTAAAATATCAGAATAAAAAAATATAATGAAGCACATACCAAAACAGCAACAAAATTCTTGTTTAATAATTGCTCACGTACAATGAAAATATAGTTCTTCTTTCATAGCTGATTACGAAAATTGACCAAACCGAAAATTCATTATCCCATACATCTTGTACGAATGGCAAGAATTGAAGTCATTGACATTACATCATAGAAAAAAAACATCCAAGTCAAAGGGGGTTGCTTCAAAGAGGTACATATAACGCGGGTAAAACCGTGAGGCGCAGCTAGTAATATAATATATAATGCATACTTTTAAATTTTAAATACGGTAACCCTAACCCCCATCACATCGTGCATATTGAGTGAGACGCGGCCGTTCGATCATCAATTAACTAGAGTGTAATTGCCGACTTTCCGCATTGCATTTCGTTTTACCGCCGCAGAGCACGGCGTACCTTGTTTGATATTTTTTTTGTTATTATAAATAGGCTTGCGCTTGGCCGCTAACTCGCCTGATGTTAAGCGATGATGCGGCTTACGATGGAACACGCTTGCCTAGATGAAACCTATTCACTCTCGACTTGAAGACACCCAGATTGACATCTGTAGGGCCCTGAAGAACTTTAGAAGTTAGAGTAAGAGTACATTTTCATATACTTCACATGAGAGACTTATACAGTGTGAAGCAGAAAGAGAAGAGAGAGAGTACTAAGCCAAAAGGAGGTCATTGTGATCTCACTGAAATGATGAAATCAGCTAGCTACAAATAATGTGTGAGAAGTGTGAATAGTGAACCCTGATTCTTAATCAGGGTTCGCTATCCGATGTTATGTTCAAGTACCTACTAACACTAAAAATACTTCACAACCATGTACTTAATGTTCGGGTATTTGATAGGCATTGGTGGGGCCGAAGCCAAATTTGTGCCGGAGGGGCAACATTGGCGTGAGTGGTTTAGGGTGTCCGAGATGTGTGCTGCACTTTCACTAAACGCTACTCGCGGCATTATGCTTTTTAACACTTCCACCCTGGAGCTTAGGTTCTTAGCTCTTGCGGTTTCCACCACCAAACGGCTAGTTAAGGCAAGCCAGGGGTTTGAGCCCTATGGAATCGAGGTACGCGGTGTCACTACTCACTGGCGGCTTATTATTATTAATAATGAAGATGGAATAACGTTTCTAAAGGTATTTATCTTGAACAATTGAATGTCGGTCAAAACAGACTCATAAAATTTCACAATACCTTTCAGATAAAGTGTCTGTTTACCTCGAATAAATGCCAAGAACGATAACAACAGAATAATTTATTTATTTGTAACCTTCCTAAATTTTTAAAGAAGTTTGCCAACTTCGACGACCACGGTAGCGTTATAATCGGTTCGTTTCGTGGATTCGTCGCGAAGTTTTCGCATTTACATGAATAATTACTGAGATAGGCATCTGCGCGAATGGGGATACCAGAGAGATGTCTCGAACTTATAATTTTCTCTTTCCTACTATGACTACTACCCATATTTTCCTCTCCTTTCTTTTGTAGACCTCCAAGGTGTGGAATGTCCTTCACCAGTCTTTCCGCTGAGCTTCAACATGAAGCGTTTCGAAAAGGGTATCTACAACTCTTGGCTGGCAAAGCACCGTCAACACCGCTAGTGTTGGAGGTGTCCATAGTCGGCGGTATCTGCTTACCATCAGGTGGACCAAAGCAGCTGAATAAAACTATTGTAGTTATAGTAGCGGCATTCAAAAAACTGGACGACATCCTCAAGTCACGCCATATGCCACAATGTCTGAAAACTCTCCTCTTCAACCAATGTGTTCTGCCCACCACGACGTATGGTGCCGAAACATGGACTCTCACACATGAGGCTGTGCACAAAATCAGAGTAGCACAGGGAACCTTGGAGAGATCCATGCTAGGCATCAAACTCCAAGACCGAGTTCGTAATACCGAAATCCGACGAAGAACAAAGGTTCGAGACGTCGGAATCGCGGCGAAATTAAAGTGGAGCTGGGCAGGACACGTTGCTAGGCGCAGTGATGACAGGTGGAGTAAGGTCTTAACAGAGTGGTGGCCGAGGCAAGGTAGGCGGAGCGTTGGTCGTCCAGCTGCAAGATAGGTCGACGATATTATTACTATCGCGGGACTAGATTAGCACAGGCATAACAAGAGAGAGAGGCCTATACCCAGCAGTGGGATAGGGATTGTTGAAGTAAATTTATTTAGGTGCTAAATAATTCAGTGGTACAGGGCCAAGGATTGAACTGGGTGCCATCAAATTGTAAATTGCACATGCTACCGATCGGCCACCATTTTGCAAGTGAAGCTATTAAAGCGTGTTAAAACACACCTCTGCTTTTGAGGAGGTATCCAATCCATCTATCGTTTCCTAATCTGTGTTTGAAGCTTCTCTTTTATACAGGGAGAGCATTTCTCTCCAAGTGAAGGTATTCGGAAAATGTGCACGTTTGTTAGGAATTTACGTGTTGTTTCTGACAAAAGACTTTGTTAACGGGTTGTTACTTCCGTGTTATTTTACCTAGGTGATAACTTTGTTATACAGGACACGCTTAAAATATTTAGTTAAATTGTAGTCTGTATTTGAGAGTTCACTCACTGCCTACCTCCAACGTGTGATCGTTTGACCGCACGACGTTTTTCAGGGTGTAAACGGGACCTTATTACTAAGTTTATGCTGTCTATCTATCTGTCTGTCTGTTCGTTCTACATTTTAACGGCTGTATCTTTCTAACCGTAATGTATACTTAGCCAGTGAAATTTTCACTAAATATGTAATGTAACGGTGGATTAAAGAAGTCAAAAAGTAACAACTATCATCATCATCAGCCAGAAGACGTTCATGACTGCTGAACATAGGCCTCCCCTTTTAACCTCCACACTGAACGACAGCCTGCCTTTTGCATCCACTGGATGCCCGCGACTCCCACAATGTCTTCGATCCATCTAGTGGGAAGAAACTCCGAGCATAGCTCTCTCCATGGCCCGTTGTGTGACTCAGAGTTTTTCCAAGAGGCCAACAGTAAAGGACCACGTCTCAGTACCAAATAAATAACAATTCTCATAAATTTCAGCCAATCCTAAAACACACCAAAAACTTGTCCCCAAAAACTCTGTAACAAGCCGTCTACGAAGAGATTAGCCTAAGCCGGCGAGATAAAAGGTCGGAGATAATCCGCGTTCGAAATTTAGCGAACGGGCGGTGCTAGAATTTCGTTTTGAACATTGACTTAAAGTAAAAAACGGGGCGAATAATTTTTTTCAACTGTACCAATTCAGCGGTGCTGACAAGTTTACTGTACACTAGCTTAAAGTCATTAACGTCAATCGTAAGTTTTTTTTTTTTTTTTTTTTTGCGGCTTATATAGTAAATTATAAATTATTAATCATTTATTTTTGTTTACCAACAGGATAAGACAATGTTTCATACAAAAATGCAATAATATTATGCTGTGAAGACCTACGTAACACCCCAATAATAGATAAACACAATCACACAAAATTTTGCGAATGTTTGTATGCAATGCAAGTGTGTATGTTTGTTTGCACTTAGCTCTGCAAAATCTTTAGGCTTCATTCACCGGCTACGGCTATGCGAAAGAGTTGCACGTTTTCAACATTTTTAAAGATAAAAAAATCATCATTAAAAAAATGGCCGTGAAGCATGGGAAGAAGTAGCTGTTATACCTTATATTAACAAAAGTAATTATTGCCCCGAAAAAATAAATCAATCCTGTAGGATAATGGGTGACACCGAAGGACACTGCTAATAATCATAAAAACATTTAAGATACGCTACGATGCGTTGTATTTCATTAAAATTTATTTTCAGCAGGCAGCGCACATATTTTTTTTAGTACTTTAGATACTGGGATACAATGATCGGATCCCTCTCTTGATATTTAGCTCTATGGCTCCGAGACTTGCCTTGCTTGGTATGGTGAGTGCGGTCAGCGTTGATACTTTTAGCTATATTTGCTCGATGAAGACTGGCAAAGATCTTAAAAGAGCACAACTTCGTATCTTGGAACTCTAATCATCATCATCATCAGCACTGGCTTATATCCGTCTTTCAGAGATGATTTTATCTAGCGTTTAAAATCTGCGGAGCCATTTATGTGGTCACGTTTTTAATCACGGGCTCTACATCGACTTGAAAGCGATTCGGAATATCAAAGCAGCCAACATATAATGCATGGTAAAAAAAAAACTATACTAATATTATAAAGAGGAAAGATTTGATTGTTTGTTTGCATTGAATAGGCTCCGAAACTACTGAACCGATTTAAAAAATTCTTTCACTGTTGGGAAGCTACACTATTTCCGGGTGACATAGGCTATAATCTATACCCTTGCGAAGCTGGGGCGCTTAATAATAAAAATATTAAATTATATAATAATATAAATAATATATAATATAATTATATAAATTATTTAGTATTAAATCATTTCCGGTTGTTCGCATCTTGCTAACGGCGAGTACTTGCACAGGCACAACCTAGTGGCCAGGATCATCCACCAGCAACTTGCCCTTCGATATAACCTTGTCGAGTCTGAGGTGCCGTACTATAAGTACGCACCAGCGCCAGTTCTCGAAAATGGTCGTGCTTTGCTCTACTGGGACCGGTCTATCATCACGGACAGGACTATTGTCGCCAATAAGCCTGATATCGTGTTGGTCGACCGGTCCCAGCGCCGGGCAGTGCTCGTCGACATCACCATCCCACATGACGAGAACCTCGTGAAGGCCGAGAAGGACAAACTCAGCAAGTACCTTGACTTGGCTCACGAGGTTACCGCCATGTGGGATGTTGACTCGACGATCATTGTCCCGATAGTCGTATCGGTGAACGGTCTTATAGCGAAGAGCCTCGACCAACACCTTAAGAGGCTCTCGCTAGATGGTTGGGTCAAGGGTCAGATGCAGAAGGCGGTAATTCTTGACACGGCACGTATTGTCGTATTCCTCACTCTGCAGCCCTAACCACCGGTAGCTTGGGCCCTGCCCCGCTGCCGGCGGCACTCTAGGTTTAGTTTTTTTTTTATAATATTTTGTTTTTATATTTTATTGTAAAAAAAAACTTAAATTTAAGAATGAAAATAAATATATGAACAAAATATTTAAAAAAATCCTTCCAGAAAAAACAATAAATAAAAAAAAGTTCATAAACAGGAACAACGCTACTAAAGCTACTACTACTATGCTTGAAAGAAGATCACGTACTATAAACTTAAACCAACCTTGAAAACATTTTAGATTTTTTTATAGCAATACTTTTTTTTTTTTAAATAATTGGTTTACTTAATAACAATTATCAATTAAAAGACCGACTTTAAAATTACTTAGTTAATACGCAATTTCGTTCCCGGACCCGGGTAAGTCCTAAAACTGCGACCAGAACTACCGGAGGATGGGCAGCAGCGTCCTATTATTACACGGTGTACTTACTGCGATCCCCAAGCCGCCTGCCAAGCGTGGGGATTATGGCAACATTGCCTCTTAGACAAAGGCCTTTGTTCAGCAGTGGACGTTTACGGGCTGACGATGCATGTACGCAATTTCGTTTACTTGGATGACATATTTTATCTAGTTGTTTTGGTTTAAAAACCAAACTCCTAAACCGATTTAGACGAAATTTCTATGGGACCAATCTGAAAGTGTATATCTTTTCAAATAAAAAAAAGTATTTTCTTAATCTTTTAATAAATGACGAAGTTCTGAGGTAACAAACATTAAAAAAAAAATAGTACCTGAGTACATTTTATGAAATCGTCAAAAATAATAATAAAAAAATGTTATATGATTATTTACGGGATATTTACCGTGGTAAAGTTGTGGAATGAGCTCCCGATATTTCGGCGCAGTTACATGCACCATGTTCACGGGAAGACTTACCACGGTGAATATCCCGTAAATAATCATATAACTTTAGTGAACAACCGTGATAGTTTAAAACAGTGTTTTATAAAAAAATGTGTTCATCAAAATGTAGGTAAATAAATAGAGAATGGGCCATGTACAAAATTTGACTTTTTTCTTGTCCAATAAACGCCTAGGGCAAACTGCTTCTTTTTACTTTAAGTACGTCCCTGCTTCGATCACCCCACTTAAAACTTTGAGCACCCTTAGGCAGTTCGTATACAAAGCGACATAATAGTGCTAACAGACGCACGAACGCGGCTGACGGACCGCCGTCTAACCAACGGGAATGAAAGAGTGAGAATATCATATTTCCCTCTCTTTCTCTCCCATTAGTCAGACCGCGTTCGAGCGTTTGTTAGCACCATAATACCGCGACTAGATTAGTAACGCGACTCGTCGCGTTTCGTGCGCAGATTTTGACGTGAATTTGAAAACGTCTTACGTTAGGGAAAGACGGGTTACTTCCAAGAAAAAAAATATTTTGAAGTTAACGTCGTTTCGGCAATGAGTGACGAAATGTAATTTCGAAAGTTTGTGTAATTAATTTTTATAAGTTAGAAATGTAATATTTACAGTGAAGTAACACCGTCGTAAAGATATTTTTGAAGACTACAAACATCTCTGCTTCACCTCTCCCTGAATAAATCCCGCTAGCGTTTAGTACTCGCTAATCAGTTGAAGTCAAAGTCTGGTCATCGTAAAATTGTTGAATTGTCTATATCTATAACATTTAAATATTATATACTAGCGGTCCGCCACAGCTTCGCACGGGTATAGATTATAGCCTTTGTCACCCGGGGATAGTGTAGCTACCCGTCAGTGAAATAATTTTTCAAATCGGTTCAGTAGTTTCGGAGCCTATTCAATGCAAACAAACAAACAAACAATCAAATCTTTCCTCTTTATAATATTAGTATAGACAAAATAATAATAATAATACCTACATTAAAATATTACTTAGAAAACGTCTTATGATTATCTTGATGTCTCTAGTGACTAGTTTAGTATTGTGATTATCACAATAATGTCACTAAAAAACTATTAGCAATACATTCTTCAGTATTTGACATTATGGTTGCCTTATTGTACAAACGGCCTTAGGTCACCCCAGTTTTAGAAAGCGAATGATTCGATGTTATTCAGAGATCAATCGAATGGAACACTTGGCGTTATTTGGTTCAGTAAACTGTTTGATTGCTCATAACATAGAGAATACTTATCTCAATGTTTATTCATAAAATCATTGAATTTTTCTGTCAATTGATGTTATTGATCACCAATCGAGTGTCGAATCAACTGGATATGACGACTTTGATGCTATACAAGTTTTATTTTTTATTTTATCGTGTTTATGCCTGACAGAGAAACAAACAAACCATCAATCAAAGATAAGTAAATAAATAAACAACTTAATCAAACCAATAAGCAAACGATATAATCTCAAAGCATCATCGCCGAGTTGACGGCCAAGCGCAAGCCTGTTTATAATTAAAAAAAACACACTTTAAGCCATGGAGATGCAATACATATAGAGTTACAATCGGAAAAAAAAACAGAACAAAAACTCGGCGCACGCTACGAATTGCGCACACTTTTTGGTCAGTTACAAGGTACCCGCGATCCGACTACAATGCCGCGCGATGCCAGAGATACGATGACATAGCTGACAATTATAATTAAAGTTGCACACTATGCAAGCGACATAACATGTAAATTGAAGTAAATGTGGCATTGTGAAATATATAACTGATACAATGTATCTACAATGACGCTCGGACGTTTTTTGATGGTTTTCACTGGGAGATTGTGATTCTATAGGAATTGTATCTCGATGCTTTAAGCCTATAAAATTTTGGTATAATAATGTAGTAATAAACATTTCGATGGTAGGGTCTTTACTTTTAATAATTCGGCTATTTATTTCATCCATTCTAAAAATAAAAATATTTACAGCAATAACTTTACACGATCTCAAATAAAAAGATAAGAGATTAAATTTTGTAAAAAGTTATGAAAATAGTGTAGGAAAGCAATTTTTTATAGTATAGTTGGAGACAGAATTTTTTTTATATGAAAATGTAATAAAAAAAATGCTTTCAGTAGATTTCATTGTCACTTCGGGTAAACAATTTTCCAACAAACTAAAACCAATTTCAGGAAAGCTATTAGCACAGAGTAAAAATTGAATATCTTATTTCATAGCCATGGGCTAAAAACTCCGGAAATTAACGTTAAAAGCTGGGCAAAGAAAATCTAGTAAAATACTTTCAGCGTTCTTCGAATATTTCCGAATGAAATTAGTACTTACGTAATACGGGTACTGCAACTTTTCACGCCGCATGAGGTAGATGTAGTATTAACATAGAGCTGTTAAGGCACAATTTTCCCATTTTTAGCAATTTTTCTTATTCTTGTTTTAGATTGTCTTCCTCCATTATGGTTAGCTTAAAATTGTAAAAATCGGGTCATATTAAAATTTAATGTTTTATCTAGAAAACCGCAAAAATCGAAACACGACTATGGACATTTCGCTCAAAAGAAAAAATATAATAAATGAAAGTAACACTAATTTGCGCTTTTCTCCCCTTTTTTAAATTTATTTATACCTATTTACTAAATTATGTCTACGTTATTTTAATATACATTTGAATAATTATGGAGGGAACTATAAAGTAACATTTTATATTACAGCTCTAATTTTCGAAATGTATGCGAAATACCTCAAAAATAGAAGTAACGAAACGCACGACTGTGTTAAGCGCCATGTTTTTGCTCCACTTAATACAAAATATTAAGCCTTATGGACATCTGTAGTTACAAACGTTGCTTAAAAGTGGGATAACCTCGCCTTATTAGAGACGGCGACGTATCTGTGATGCCTTTGCTGATAAAGATATCTATAGACGACGGTTATCACTTACCATCAGGCGACCCGTAAGCTTGTTTGTCACCTATGGCATAAAAAATATTTTCAGACCTTAAATATAATTTGTGTGTTGGTTTGTTTGTTACTCTTTCATGCAGCTACAGAGTAACGAATCGACATGGTTTTTGTATAGGTAATAAGTTGGAGAGCCCGAAATACTTTTTATCCCGATAATTTACGGTAAAAACTTGTACCAAAAAAAGTTATATAATTGTTCATATACATTTATAATAAACTAGCGGTCCGCCCCTGCTTCGCACGGGTATAGATTATAGCCTATGTCACCTGGGGATAGTGTAGCTTCCCGTCAGTGAAAGAATTTTTCAAATCGGTTCATTAGTTTCGGAGCCTATTCAATGCAAATATTATTCCCGTATTCTGCTGCGAGCACCATATCATGGTGCTCGCAGCAGATATTTTGAGTGAGCTCAATATAAGTCAGAGATTGTCCACCTTATGCCTTAAGATAATTCTGCGGTACTTACCAAGTACATTTATAAAAAAGAAAAAATATTCCGTTTGGTCTATATTATACGGGAATTGCTAACACAAGATTAAACTGGTCATTTCTTTAAACTATAAACACAGTGTGTCCAAACCAGGCCAGTTTGCATAATAGAACTAACACTCCCTCCAAACTTTTAAGCATACTTCTCAATCACTTACTAATAAACCGTAAAACTGCCAAAAAACATCAAAGCAACCTTCCACAACTGTCAAACTTTTCACCTTTAAAAGTCCCTACGATCCCCAGAGCTCGATTTTCACGTTAGGCCCGAAAGTTGGCCAGCTTTTGCCCATAAATTGTTCCTTGTGACATTTGACATCTCGGAAACAACCTTTGACCACGGCGCGGCAATAATTTTCCTACGCTTAGTTCGGGCTCGCCAGCTGACAGACAGACACTTGCAAATTTGTTGCTCGTATGTGCTTGAAATCTGTTTCTGCTGCATATAACGTTTTGATTGGAGAATGGGGAACGCCCAAATTTTCTGCCCCCTTAGTTTTATGATATTTTCTAAAAAAAAAAAGATACTGATTTGAATAAAATTGTCTCCCTAACAGGTAGTTATTTAAAAAAATATATGATTGTAATTTTTTTATGTGATGACGTCAGCATCGGCGTTATATTAGTTCGTGTTAAATTAAAAACAAAAAGGTGGTAAGGTGGTTCGTGGTAAGTTTTTTTGTAGATGTCTATACAAATAAATTACTTCTGTCATATTTTCATCTGTCAATGTCATTAGTCGCACAGTGATTTGGCTTTTTGTGTGTGTACGGCTAAGATAATTTTCAATATAACGCCAACGCTGACGTCATTCAAGGGTAAATGAAAGTCAATCATATTTAATCAAAAATATTTGTCATCAACGCTTATTTTTAATAAAAATTATGTATATTGATCAGTACCCTTAGTACAGGTTTTGATAGTATTCGAAAACTATTTCGTTTTCATATGGTTCCATACATTGCTGGGCTAAAAGGTATTCGAAAACTTCTTTCGTATTAGAGTGAAGCAATCTATACCACCGCTTCCTACCGATTTTAATTCCTCCACGTTTCCGATAGAGGCGCTTTACTAAAATGTATGGAACAATACGTAAACAAAAAAGTTTTCGTTATCTATCAAATCTCGGACAAACCGTACAGTAAGTTTATTGCTCGATAAGGTTTTGTAATTACGATCTATAAAAAATATGAACAATCCCCATTACATTCACATTTTTTTTTTTAGTAAATAATAGGCTTGCGTTTGACCACCATCACGCCTGATGTTAAGCGATGATGCGGTCTACGTTAGAGCACGCTTGAGATGGAGTGCAGATAGTTTATGTTTAATCTAATACTTACATAATCAAGTACCTATGCTATTAAGGCGAGGGTTTCCCAATTTTAAGCAACGCTTGTGACTAGAGATGACCTTCAACCAAAAATAAAATGAATGGACGGGCCATAACCATTGAACTTGTTCACAAAAAACAAGTCAAAACCGTCGGACATATATTCAACACCTAATTATAACTATGTACAGTACATTTGATACAAAATTAGATAGCGGTTTTTTGTTGTGTACACTTCGGGAAAGCACGCGAAGGCATAATTTTGTCAGATGTTTCGTTATCATGTAACAATAGTCTTGTGTTGCACTTCGTAAGGCTAGAGACCGACTGAAACGAAGTGAGCGCCAGTGCTTATTTTGTAATCTTCATAATGCGCTTCTTCTGGGCCCGTCCATTAATTTTATTTTGGTCGAAGGAGATGACCATAAAGCTTAATATATTGTATTATATACGCATTTAGTGGAACAAAACCATGGCGAATACAGTCGTGCCTTTCACCTATGAATACTTGTAACACCAGAAGCATCACATATACGTACACAATCATATACATTCGCAACCAGTAACAAAAATATGGCTATTTCTAGTCGTAAAATATTGACGAAATCTAGTCACGTCGGCAATCCTTATCAGTCGCAGAGGTTTCTCAGATCTAGTCATCTGATTCCATGTATTACTCAGCCAGAATTAGTGCCACAGTAATCTTTGTTGGCACTCGACTGCAGGATTTGCATTGCTCTACTGGATGAAGGTTTTTGTCTATCTGTGTTGAAACTACCTTATTTATCGCACAAATAAGATTTTGCTTATCGGGAGAACGAGATTCTATTGTAAATAAAGTTTTTTTTTATATCATTAATACAATTTAAATGTATTTTATTAGGTAAGAAAGCGGTCAAATTTAATGCAAGCCTATTATATATATTTTTTAACTTTCCTTTTGTAGTCTTAGACCAAAATTAAATGATCGAATGGGCCATAACGATTGAACTTGCTCAGTAAAAACGAGTCAAAACCGTTGGACATATACTTTATAACCATGTACAGTAATTTTGTTACAAAAAATAGATAGTGAGATTTTGTTGTGTTTTTACACTTCGGTAAAGCACACGAAGGCATAATTTTGTCAGATGTTTCTCTTATCATGTAACAATAGTCTTGAGTCGCACTTCCTACAGCAAGAGACCAATTGAAACGAAGTGGGTGATAACGCTCATTTTGTAATCTTCAAAAATGCGCTCCTTCTAGGCCCGTCCATTCATTTTATTTTGTTCGAAGTTTATAGTTGAGAGGCTATGTCTTTGAACACAGCTCACTTGTTTCTAAGGTATGGTATTGGTATTTTGATGATGTTGACATCTAGGAACTACATTGAGGCTACAGAAATATATATTTGGTAACATCAACTTGCGTAGTAGCTAACCAGCCAATCACTAGAAAGTATCATACCTACTAGAATGGTTTCTTCACGACATTTTCTTTATCTAACAGCTCAAGTTCACTGTCGGGATTTGAACCCACGCCCATAAAGTGAGGGATTTCTTTTTAAAGATTTAAAGATTTTTTATTGCTTTTAAAAAGTAATACCTTAAAAATAATATTTTACTGTTGGTCCCCACACTAGGCCAAAGCCTGTCTCGTGGAGGCCATAAAACAAATTAACAAATATACTTATATTCTACGAAACTACGACAAGAGCTCACAAGTAATAAAAAAAACTAGATTAACAAAACAAATAACATAACATTAAGAAATAATTTTTAAGAAACTTTTCAGTATCATCATAAGATAAGGATAGAAGCCAGTTTTGAACAATGCGCTTTGCCTGGTTAACCGAAAAGTATTTGACATCTAGCGTTTTAACAATTTTATTATAATTGAATGATGAATGAATAAATCTAAACGAGCTATCACTGAACCATTATTACTACAACATAGAAACACCAACTTTGTAACGTATCTTTATGCTCTGAAATTTCACATGTCTTACCCTTAACCGCACAGCTTTCCTCGCTTACCTAAGTATTTCATAAATTGCGCTGTGAACGGCAAATGGCCCGAGTGAGAAATGATTATTAAAACAGATGATTGCTCCAGGTCATTTCAATAAATCAACGCGATTTGTCGACGCGAGAGCTAACACTTGAGCTTGGTTTAGTTTTTAACCGTATTTGGGGCGAGCACTGTTTTAAAAGTCTATTTGAACTGTCTGTTTTGTTACAAAACGGAATTACCTTTTCATAACGGTAAACCGCCTTCTACCTCCTGTATAAATCATCTCCATCCTAAGGTTGCCTGGAAGAGATCGCTCTTAGCGATAAGGCTGCCGATTTTTGCATTAGTTTTTAAGCTGTTTTATCGTGTGTATGAAATTTGCGGTGTGAACAATAAAGAGTTTATCTATCTATCTATACCGGTTCTCAATTCGGTCCCTGTTTATAATTTTACCAGCTTACCCGACAGAAATGTATCATCATCATCATCCAGAAGACGTCCACGGCTGAACAAAGGCCTCCCCTTTAGAACTCCACGCTGACCGACAGCCTGCCACCTGAATCCACTTGATGCCCGCGACTCTCACGATGTCGTCTGTCTATCTATAGTAAACGCATTATCATCTGTGTAGTCAGGTCATAAATCATTGTTTGTCTACCTCGCTCGCACCCACATGTCATATCTGTCTATCTCGCTCGCACTTACAGTTCTTATGGTATGACGTTTATTGCTCGACGACTCAGATGATAATGTAGGTGGCGTACGCTGCGTCTTCCGGTTCGCGGTCTCCACTCTAGAACCTTTCTCCCCCATCGGTTATCGGTTCTTCGAGCGATGCTGCCTGCCCATTGTCCTTGGCAGATATTGTCCAGCCAAAATTTCAATAAATTTGTTTGTGTTTTCTCTTTCTCTTGTTTTGTTCGAGTGGTTATTCATATAAAAATCGTTTTTATAAATAGTATTTTTTTTGTTATCCTACTACTTTTACATGGTCATGAAGATACCGTAAGCAGAATTCATTAAAAAATTAAACATTTATATCGCAAAATTATACAGGGTAACACAAAAAAAAGTGTACTAAGCTGATAGGAATCCATAATACCCATTATTATGAAATCACGAGAAAATTATCAACTCAGATCTGCTTAGAAAGTAGCTTGCGCTGTATATTTATTTTAATCAAGAAAATGCCTAGCCTATTTAGTCCTATTTACATTCGCCCTGAAACACAGTACCCGAGAATACATTTTTGTACCCTTCATACATCTCGCCGCTTAATATTCGACTCATAAGACACAAGAGATGATACGTGCTATGTGTGTAATGCTTCTTATATAACACAGATGTAAATATAATTGAAGTCACATAATCTTTATATAGTTTCACTGACTCGCTCTGAAGAGTTCAAAAGTGATATTTTATTTTATGTATGTATAAATTTCATTGTCACAAAATAAACGTTGCTGCAGTGCAAGTACCGTTGTCTATCGATCGTCAAATTTGGCAGTTGAGATCGTCATATTCGATAAAATGCCATTTGATCAGTACTTGCTATGATCGATTCTATGGAATTTTATCAAATTTGATGATCGATAAAGAACGGTAGGTACTTGTACTGCTGTATTTTAGTCCTTGGGTGGATTAAGGATACAGATTCTGTACCTTAGCGAAGGATATTATAATTAAATACATTACACGCATAAAAAATCGAATAAATCTCTGAGATATGAGCTTTTAAAGTTTTTGTTGGGGATAGAGAGTGGATGCTATGTCCCTTTCTCGCAAAGCGGGTGTTAGTATAGCATTTGTATGGTACTCGCAGTCGCGCATGGCTTGACGTCACCACGTGTAATAGTGCGCTCTCTATCTAGTATGAAATTAAAATACTTATAACTTATTTGTTTTTATACAAATATTAATTTTGTTTTCTTAATTGGGCTCTATTTATAATCAGCTTTTTTATGAGATACTAGCTGACCCGACAGACGTTGTCCTGACTTAGCTATGAATGTCCAAAAATAAAAATAAAACTGGTCTGGTTAATTCAAATTCATCAAACGCGCGAACTGTCAAACGCGAGAAACTAAAATCATCGTTAAGTTTTCTGAATTTTTACAAATTTCTGTGCAATTTTCTTAATTTTTCTTTCCGTAAACCTTCTACAAAGTATAAGAAAGCTTCAAAAAATATTAATGAAATCGATATAGTCGTTCTGAAGTTATGGCATGACTAAAGTAAATCGTGAGGAAACCTGCATACGTACGGAAAAGGAATTCAATCACGTATGTGAGTCCACCAATCCACACTGGGCCAGTGTGGTGGATATGGCCCAATCACCCTTTCGGGGTAAGTTAAAAGTCCAACAGTGGACTATAAATAAAAAGAAGGCTGATTAAAAAAATGGTATGGATTCATTTTTATTTATAGGTTAAATAAAAATTAAGACACAAGCCTATTGCAAAACTTTTTTTGCGACACTACCTCTTCCATTATTTTCTCATCCGTGTTCCTCAGCGATATGGGCTGAGTGCGAGAGGAAATGCGGTTAATCAAAATACTAATGCGGTGTCCCGGCTCTTATTAATGTTTGAATAGAAGAGACTTATATTGGAATCCCGTTTCTTTGGTTAGGATCCAATAAAACTATGTTATTGTTTGAGTACAAGAGATTGAGAGAGAAGATTGTTAAAAATGTCAATTAATTATATAAGCTACTAGCGGTCCGCCCCGGCTCCGTACGGGTATAGTTATATAGCCTATATTAATCGGTGATTATGTAGCATTCAAACGGTGAAAGAATTTTTAAAATCGGTCCAGAACTTTTTGAGCCAATTCGTTACAAACATACATACAAATCTTTTCTCTTTATAATATTGTACAGATATTTTATTTTATTCATTTCTTAGATGCTTTTTTATTTAGTACTAGAGGTCCGCCCCAGCTTCGCACGGGTATAGATTATAGCATATTTCAACCGGGGATAGTGTAGCTTCCCGTCAGTGAAAGATTTTTTCAAATCGGTTCAGTAGTTTTGGAACCTATTCAATGCAAACAAACAAACACTCAAATCTTTCCTCATTATAATATTAGTATAGATTTCTTAAAAATACAACAATAGTGTCGACTTTTTCATAAAAAAATCTAAACTACACTAAACTTCGAGAGATATAAAATGCTTTTTTCACGCATGGAAATAAACAGACTATTTTTATACATATTATTTTAGTATTGTCAAATTCGTTTTGTTTACTGAGTACAACATAGTCGATGTATTTTTTTTTATTCTAGCTTGTTTTTGACACACATGTAATGGTTATGATAAGGTGGTCACCGCAGCCTAGGGACACCTACGAAACCCGGAGTATAGCCTACTTTTAATGAACCTATTCACCCTTCATTTCACCCACCAAGATGTAAACCGTTGCTAATAAAAACAGCAGGGAAAAAGTGTCAACTTGTCCACTGAGGCACTATCCAAAACTGTAAAAAACTAAGACCTAAAGTATGCCATTTTCCTAAGAATATAAAAGTACCTTTGACTCTGGGGAAGAAAACGCTCGCGTGTTTTAACGGCTTATTATACCAAATTTGACGAATTAAAATCCATTATATTCAGTGAAATTACAATATTTGAGCTGGAAAAAAATACATGTCACAGATACATTTGTGTTTGAGTTTATGATTTGGTTCAAAACCTGATAGAATAAAATTTCCTCGATCAAAAAAAAATCTGAAACTAAGTCGATTTAGTTTATTTTTTTCGTTTTATGCTCTAATGAAAGCTCGTAACAACCTGAAAATTGCATTTACTGAAAGGCAATTTTATTCAAACTTTTTTTATTTGGATTGATTTTTGATAGCGAATAGTTTCGTTTTTTTGTGAAATTAAAAGCGTAAAAAGGTCGCGAGAATTTGCGCGCGTCGCGCTCAGTACCGCACCAGGCGTCACCGAGGTCGGACCTACGAGCCTGTTCGTTTTTGTCGTTGCACTCCCCCTGCGGGCCTCGTAACTCTAGCGCGGCAAAATACATCGTCGCTATAACTTGGCGGGAGCTGAGGGAGCGTTTTGTTGCCTATGCGACTCGGATAATAGGCCGTTAAGGATGAAAAGCGTCATCTATTGAGAAGATACAAAAACTGCGAGAAAGCCACATGACAGCATGAATTGTAGTTTTAAGTCAGGAGTAGGTGTTTGAGGAGAAACATCTTTTGGCGCGCCTTGTCATATGCCGTGACGGCAATGCCAATTTGTTTAATGCCAAAGAGACAATGGCCGAGTAATCATAAAAAAACTTTGTAAATTTTGGATATTTTTCTTCTATTGTCAAAGTGATATCCAAATAGTTTTATTTTGATTAAGAGTTTGTTTTTAAACAAAATTTCTGTGTTGTGCCAAGTGCATTTATTAAATAAACAAAAATACAAGCTAATACTAACACTACAAAAACAGTTAGTCTGCCTATATATTTGTTAAATGACTGCCAATAAACCGTTGAAGGTCTAGAGACAAAAATACTCAAGCCCACTATCAGTTGGCAGCGTACCTAGCATCCTAGCGGCATTACCACACTGAATTGCAATGCTTATGCGCTGAGCCAGAAACACGTCAGACTTTGTTTGCCTGTATTTGATTTTGGTTACTTTAAAAACAATTAAACTCAAGTCGAATTTACAAGACTAGATTATAATTAAAACTCGGGTGGATTAAAACTGTACAACGCTTACTGGTTCAAGCTTAGCTAAGTTCTGGCTAAGTGGTTCAAATATTTATGTATCACAAAATGCAAAAACATGCTAACCTCGACAGTGGTTACATATTTGAGGCGTTTGGGGTCGAGACATTGGGCCCTTGGAGACCGGGGGAGCTCACTTCATTTTCAAAAATCTTTCATAGCGCCTGGTCAATGCGACGCGTGACCAAAATGCTGGCGTGTTTCTGGCTCAGCGCATAAGCATTGCCATTCAACGTGGTAATGCCGCCAGCATGCTGAGTACGCTGCCAACTGGCAGTGGGCTTGAGCATTTGGATTGTCTTAAGACCTTCAACGGTCTATGGGCAGTCTAACTGTATTTGTATTTTTAGTTTTAGCTTGTATTTTGTTTAGTTAATAAAGGCACTTGCCCAGTAAAAACCTGTGACATATATTAAAAAAACACAAAGTAAAGTATATACTATTTCTAAATAAGGAAACTTTAATATAACATTACAATATAACATTCTCTGAATTATCCTTTAGATCCGAGTTCAAACATGAAATCAGGAGCAGTTTATGTGTACAGCAAATCATTTACCTATGCCAATATTCATTAAGTTGGCTCAACGAATGTATAATGAGCATGGAATTGAAATTGGCACGGACGCCCCCAGCAAGATAGATGTGGCAAATGCGAGAAGCATTGATCATCAGAATTTGGTTTTGAAAGCTGCCCATGGCCAGCTATAATACGAAATGATAAAAGACTAATTCAATTGTCTGTAGCATTATCCCCGTTAACATTACAGACGTAGGCATTCTACTTGCTAAGTTTATTTTATCACAATTAATAGTGGGCCTGGGCTTTTGGATTGTCTTTAGACCTTCAACATAATATTTAAATTTGAAATTTATTTAAGTTTTCGCTATTGTGTCAGTGCGTATAGTGAAGCTTAGTATCGATCATGATACCTACTACCCAAAGGGACGAAACGCTTCAAACAGAAAAAACGAGCAGAGCGAGAGGTACCACGTTTAGCCATTTGTCCCTTTCTAGTGTTGACATAATCACTGATACTAATTCCTCATTACTTTTAATACTTTTTTATATTTTTATACAGAATAGATCTACGTTTGGCCACTAACTTGCCTGATGGTAAGCAACGGTGTGGCCGAGGATGGAACACGTTGATCTAGAAGAAATCTATTCATTCTAGCCTTGAAGATGCCTAGATTGTAGTTCTCAGGAAACAAGGAGGACAGCAGGGAGTTCCATTCTTGGACAATACGTATCATAAAAAAACAACCCAAATCGTTGTGTACGAATTTTTAGAATTTCCACGAGGAAGGGGTGATAGTGTGCTGTCCTTCTACTTGTCCTGTAGTAAAAGGGGGAGGGTGGAATAAGGTCATGAAGCTTTTGCTCACACTCACCAAAATATATCCGGTAGAAAATAGACAGACAAGCTACTTTACGGCAGTGCTCAAGGCTTTGTAATTTATTGGCGACTAGCTTGCTGTCACCAATCAGCCTCATAGCACGCCGGTCTACGGAATCTAAAGCTTCCAGTTGGTACTTGGCTGCTCCGTCGAATAGGTGGAAGCAGTACTCAACACACGTACATACTAATTTATTCCTTATTTATATCACTACAATAATAAACGGATGCACCCTAAATAACCATGAGAGTTTTCTTTTAGGTATTATGTTTCACAAATAAAAATATAAATAATTAAAAATGATGCTGATAAAATCATGTACGGACTACCCAAATTAATACCAAACTTACGGTTACAATATTTTTCCAAAAGTGGCAACACCACACACTAATATGTGTTCATGAATGTCATTGTATATAAGACATGTAGTGTGAAAGGGACAAATGGCTAAACGTGGTACCTCTCGCTCTGCTCGTTTTTTCTGTTTGAAGCGTTCCGTCCCTTTGGGTAGTAGGTATCATGGTATCGATACAAACAGCTTATGGTCTGTCTAATATAAGTTGATAAATTTGACAGCTCTCAGTAAGGATGAGGTAGTGTATAATTGTTAATGAACCTATTCGATCATCGATAATTATTATTCTCATAGAATTTGGAGTCGATAAAAACTCAATAAAAACAATCGAAATTGTCATGCCAGTCAAAGGAGGTTGTTATCGCTTTGGTAGCGACAACATACGGAGGTGGCTTCAAGGAGGCTGCACAGCCGAGTTGGATTCGCCGATTGACTTCTTTCTTGAAGTTGGGCCTACCTACTTAGACGAGTTTTTTTTTTTTTTGTTAATAATTGCGCAATAGATAATTGCAAAGAACTAATTATTTACAAAAAAATAATATAGTTACCTATGTATAAATTTGAATATGTTCGATTTATTTTAATTCGAAACCGATTTTTGATAGTCTGTGGTTATTCATTATGCGTGGCACTTTACTAAGTGGGCGGTAACCGTCAATGAAGTACGACATTATTTGTAGTACATTCTACCGGAAAAAATACGAAACTTCATGGGCGTGACCTGTCAAATTTATCATCTTATATTAGACAGACCATAGTTTTCCGATACTAATTTACATCAATTATGAGTATCTTATCTTACTAATATTATAAAAGCGAATGTAACTTTGTCTCTCTGTCTGGATGTTTGTTCGCTTTTCACGAATAAACGGCTAAGCCGATCTTAACGAAATTTGGCAGGTGGATAGTATGCATCATGAAGACGGATATAGGGTACTTTGCCCCCCAAGAAATGCGGAAAAATTGGAAAATCGCGGGGTAACACCGTGGGTTTCAACTAGTATATTATATGACTAGTATATTATATAATAAAAAAAATAACTGTCTATGGGCAGTCTAACTGTTTTTCTAGTTTAAATTTGTCCGCTATATTAGAAGTAGTTGTAGATATGTCAATTACCTAATTTGCTTGCTTACAGGCTGAATTCTTCATGTTTTTTCCTTGTGGATACGGAGTTTCCGGGAAAATCCTTGAATATATATATCTCTGAGATTATCTTTTTCTTCATTCTATTTCTATTTTTTTCTATTCATTTATTATCTATTTCTTTTGTGTTATATTATTAAAAGCTAAAATATTTTCTGTAACTTTTTCCTAACAGATAAAATAAATAACGCTTCAATTCATAACTTCCCACTAGGATTCCCTATCTTGGAACCATGGAACACACACAAAGTCGTGGACAACCAGAATAGAATAGAATATAATTTCTTGTGCACAGCTCTTAACGAAGGTCTTAAGAGCCCTCTCACATTTTTTGATGAAAAAAGCTACGAAAACTGTTTTTTATTGTCGTTATGATTCATATTCATATTCATTTATTAATAAAATGTTATTTTACATGTCCAACTAATACAAATCAAATAATAAATTAGATCAATAATAATTTAGAACTAGACTAGAATATAAAATTAGATCAATCAATTAAATAATAAAAAAGTAAGTTGGTTATAAAATAAAAATTACAGTTAATGTAATAAAATCCATTAAATAAAAAAAATATTATAAAATTCGTCAAACGTGTAGAAAGATTACTCGATCAGCCATTTTTTAAGACGTGACTTAAAGGCGTGCAGGCTGACGGCTGCAGTGACGTCGTCCGGCAGGCGATTGTACACGGTGGGACCCATGACATGATTGTGTTTACTTAGAGGACTTCACCGAGGATGGCGATTCTATCAAGTAGAAAGAAAATAATAGATTTGTACGCCTGCAAACTAGGCAAAACATGATTCAAAGTGACAAATATTTTAACCCTCCTATTGTGCATGCGTTTTTAAATGTGTGTATGATATACTCGTGTTTTATGCAAATAAATAATCTTTATTTTTAATTGCCATTATGTAAAAAATACATGTTACAATACTAGTGCAAATTACAAGCTTTCATCTAAGTTCATCAGTATCCAAGCGCCAAAACTTGTCGAGCTAATTTCAAGTGCAATAACTTTTTACGAGAGCCTTCAGATCAACGATTTCGTATTCTATAGACATTACATCCTAATAGTTCAGATTGTTTTGACCATATTTTGTTTTGTGTGCTAATAAACTAAATAAATAAATAAATAATAATATGAATTCGTGGCCATGGTAGCCTATTTGGGAGACGGCTAGACTTGAAAGCGTGAGGTCGCGGGTTCAAACCCCGGGCCCGTACCAATGAGCTCTTTGGAGCTTATGTACGGATTTTCATACCACTGGCTTTTCAGGGAAAGGAAAACATCGTGAGGAAACCTGCATACGTACGGGGATGGAATTCAATGGCGTATGTGAATCCACCAACCCGCACTGGGCCAGCGTGGTGGATATGGCCCAATCACCCTTTCGGGGGTAGGCTAAAAGTCCAGCAGTGGACTGTTAAAAGGCTGACTATGATGATGATGAATATGAATTGAGGAATTTAATTCTTGATAAATAGTCCACTAAACTTTGGTGTCGCGCCAATGTGTAAAAAATCTTTGTTACATACTGGTACGAAATACAAGGTTTTCACCTATCGTAACTTCGTCACCTATCTAAGAACCAAAACTTGTCGAACTATTTCAAGTGCAATAACTATTTACGTTTAGGGGGAGCCTCCAAATCAAAGACTTAGTTACCTACCTTATAGACATTACATTACTTCATAATAATGAATCGAGGAATACCATATTATAAGCTTTGAAGCTACTAATAATATGATTTTTAGCTTTTAATAATATGATTAGTATAAGGTTTATTTTTGAAATGTTTGACATGTAATTATTATTATGAATAAAATTATCATTATCATTACTAATAATAAAATATGACGTTATGTTATATAGTGCATGTTTTCTTATTTTGCTTTGAAATTTAATTTTGTATCTGAAATCATAAATTTGCATAGTGGCAATTGAAGAAATGAAAATATTTTAAACTTATATTCAAAGTAAATAATTCAGTTTACTAGTTGAACTGCGCAGGGTGGAAAACTGAAATCTGATTGGTCCGGTCCGAGTTATTTCGATGGTGGCATGCCATAGACACGTAGATAATTTCCAAATGCACTTTTTGTGCTAAAGTATTGACTGAAGTGCTTGCCGTATAAGAGACTACCTGCGCCCAGCGGTAGGACATTTCCTAAATAACCGTTCCTTTTTTCCGGGATAAAAAGTATCCTTTGTCAGTCTCCTGCCCTTTAACTATCTCTATGCAAAAGAACGTCTATTCCCACTCACGTCGATCCATTGATAATTATGTGTTTGCGTGAAAAAAAGACAGAAAAATGCAATTTGGCATTTATAATATTAATATGATGTCTATGATGTAGGAAGTCGTCGCTTCAGGTAACGCACATGGGACTTTGCTCTAATTTGGCTCGCGTTCAAAGTGATAATTATGTAATTAAGACACAGAATTAAAAGCAATAGATGCTCAACAATTATTTCGTGGAAAACGTCTGTAAATTGAGAATGTTTACTTGTTACTTGTTACAAACAAATATAATATACCTTTCAATAATATACCTTATAAAAATAAACCTTACCAGCTGAACTTCATTGTAAAATTGTAGACACGCTACAGCGTTGCCAGACGTCCCGATTTTTAAATCAAATTTAAATGTCCCGCGCGGCAGGCTCAGTCCCGGTTTTCGGGGATAACGCTAACGGGGACTGCGCGTGCAGCGTACTCAGGAAGCGCGGGCGGGTGTTTTTTTTTTTTTTTTTTTTTATTTAGAACGCGAATGAGATCAACTATTTAACGATAGGGTAAATCTGATTTAAAATATCATATATATTTTTTTAATGCATTTTCTATTGCAATTTTTGCTTCTATTATGTCACGTTAACATAATTTGAACTCAAATAAAAAGATAAATATTTAAAAACTTCTGATTATATACGTTTTTTTACTATGTCCCGCTTTCGACGACAGAATCCGACGACGACTGCTTTTTCACTCAAAAAGTTCAAAAATCCCGACTGGCAAGAAAAAAAATCTGGCAACGCTGCCACGCTACAACAGTTCAACGTCTACACAATACGTAGCAGCTCTACGCTATTGCTACGAAAGTAGAGCTAAAAAAAACACTACATAGTAATACTACAATAATCTTAGTATTAAATTTACTTTGCTATTTTCTGTTCTACGAATAAACTCCTTAATTTCATAGCAATAGAGTTGCTTTTATTGATACTCATATTTCACTTCGTCTATCCAGTTACCTCTGTTAATAAGAAACGGTACAAAATTACTACTTGTTACAGAGAATAACGAGGAACCTGCAACTCACTCAAAGACAGACAAACCGACTGTTATCTTAGAAATGTATGTCTCGCACAACGGGTCTGAGTTGTGAAACATCCGGCATAAATTGTGTATCCGGCATAAACTGAATTGTGTCGTTTTAATAAATTAATAATTAATCTGTGCTTATATGCAAACTGCAAAAGGTCGAAATCTAAACATAATACTTAAATAACGATTACAGGAAACATTAGATATGAGGAAGACCTTATCTTGACCGCGTATCACGTTGAACTGATAATTATATTATTAATAACATATAAATCGTTTGTATCCTGAAAATTGATACAGTTAGTACAGTTACCATGTGATATATAATAAAATTTAAGTAAAGTTTCACAAAAGAATCTTATGAAAAACGAAAAAAAAACATCTCGAACATGGCAGGGTTCCTGTGGGATGAAATGAAATCCCAATGATGAAATGTATTGCAGAATTTCTCCATCCATACTTTTGACTAATCTATATACGTGGTAAAAATGCGTTTAATTGCAAGCTAATGTCATGGAATTAGCTATGATAGTCATTTTTACCAAGCGCAAATAACAGAGAGTTTCTCAATTCGATTTGTATACTAAAAAATGTTTATTTTGCATTTAAAGAAAGAAAGAAAGAAAGAAAAAGTTTATTTGTGACCAAATAAGGTTTTAAAAAAAATTGCTTATTGACTAGTTATAATATAAGGTCACAAATCGGCCCCAACTCAGCATAATGCCGGCTGTTAACCAGCGCTGGTCTTCCGTTGGAGCCGTTTGGTGATGTCTCGGTACAAGCACACATACAGTACACACGACCAAATAAAAATAAAAATAAAATAATAAATAAACCAATCTAAAAACAAATACTAATATGATGACAATGAGGTAATTATTATATATTATACTATATTATATACTTTGAAAACATAGTTCCTTATATTGCACTCGTGTCATGCTTTTGAGTTTCCTCTTGTTGCTGATGTGCAGTAATAAAAATTTTAAGTTTATAACACATTACACGTTTATAAGTTTACATTTGGTTTTCATGAATTGAAATTCTCTTGTTCATTCCAAGCTCTTATATTTTTTGATTAAAAAAGCAACGAAAACTGGATTTTTTATGATCTGATTCTATAAAATAAAAAGATTCCCAAAAAAATTCAATTCTGTAAGAAATAGATTTGTAAATAAGGGCTTGACAAAGTTAGTAAAACTCTACATAATGACTTATTACCTCTAATTTACAAAAATAGTTCTACGTAAAACTCTAGGAAGGAAAATTTAAGAAACGATTTCGTTACATTACTGACTCATAATTGTAAATTTTAATTTAATGATCCACTTATAACATACTAGTGACCCACCCGCCCGGCCTCGCACGGGTGTAATTTACATACAAAGCCAGGGCGGGTCGCTAGTTATGTATATAAACCTTCCTTGAAAATATATCTAACTGATGGTGAAAGCCGCATCAAAATCCGTTGCGTGGTTTAGGAGGAGTTAGCGGCAATACAGACAGACAGACAGACGCGGAAAGCGACTTCAATTTATACTATGTAGAGAAGAGATAGAGATTATATTCATCTTAATAATAACGACTTTATTTTTTTTTCGTTTCATGCCCGAAAACTCTGATATCTAAATTGAAAAATGGCATTTTGGCACAATAAAACAATACCTAATACAAAGCTCACAATAGAACACTGGTATCTAGGCCCTATTACAAGAGAGAGAATTCTGACTGGTATATATAAGGTTTTTCAAAACTTGTTGGTTGATTAAATAGGTATAAATGTTTAGTCAATAAATAAATATTTAATTTGATTTCATAATACGGTTCTTAGGTTGTTGAGGAAGAACTGATTATTATTTCATCCGGCCAATTCTATCCCACCCATCACTATTCAGTAATAATTCAACGAACTACATATCTCGCGAACCTGCGCTGGAGATAGAATATTTAAGTGGGTATCTCATATTTCTTGAATTGGCGTCGGCCAAATGTATTACGAGGGACCTCTTATTAACTTGTTTCGGTCCCGAATCGAGGGATTTAAGATGGTATTTCACGTTATTTTCTTCGCTCAATACCGCTTCAAACTACTTTTGTGTGGAAGGTAATTCTAATTACAGACCAGTGTATGCGTAATTCATTTTTAGGGTTCCGTACCCAAAGCGTGTAAACGGACCCTAAGTCTACGCTGACTGTCTGTCCGTCTGTCTGTCCGTACTACCTTTTAACGACTGTATCTTTTGTAGTACATCTTTTATTTCATCATCATCATCATGTTTCATAAAACCTTTTTCTTATTTATTCTAACTCTTTGTTTTTGTTACACACAGGCACTATATTATTACGCTACGATAATTTTAAATTTAAAAATAGAAACAAAGAATAACTAGAGATGGACTCAAAGAGAAGAAAATAAAGCTAATAATAATAATAGAGATGGATAATAAAGCTTGGAGAGGCTGGCAAGCAAAGCGGAGGTGTATAATAAATATGGAAAATAATAGATTAGATGTCTGAAAAGTCCTTGAAACCTGAAACCTTGACCGTAGAAAGTCCTTGAATCCTGGAACCTTGACCCTAGAAAGTCCTCTAAACCTGGAACCTGGACCCTAGACTCCAGAAGACACCAAGTCAGCCACCAAGGCACCGTAGCAAGAGGCCTATCTTATTCTGGACAGAATCCGGCTTGAAAAACCCTTGAGGACGAATCGTACGTGACTCTCAAAAACCTGGACCGTGAACAACCAAAACTAAGTATCCCTCTTTACAAATTCCCAACCCGTGTGCTGTATTCAACTTTCTCCTTTTCTCTAAAACTGTGAACTGTGGACTGTTTAGAATTAAAAAGTGTCTGTGTAACTATATTGTTTTCTCTTTGGCATTAGGGATAGGTAAGGTTCTGTTCCTGTCCAGTCTCATTCCTCGTAACTGGGTGTGGCAGTCGTGCTCCTGGCTTAGGCAGGTCTAGCCTGGTGGTAGGCGAAGCCGGAGCCGTCTGCTACACAATACTTTCAACCGTAATAGATAGCCAGTTGAAATTTTTACAGAATATGGTAATGTTACGGAGGATTAACTAACAAATAATAAAAATAATAAAAAAAAATACCGGAGGGGGTCCCCATACAACAAACGTATTTTTTACATATTTTAGTATTAGCTCTTATGTTAAATCGGTAATACTTACAAGCATCATACTTGGCATGTTTATAGTACACACTCTAATGTACAACAAGAAGTGAAAGAACAAAGGTTATTTGTTTTGTATATTGAAGCCACCCAACTGATTGCTAGTAAGCAACCAGTAAAAATTTACAAACGAAATATACAGATATTTGATTTTGTACATTATGATTATGCAAAACTATTATATTGTAAAAATAAAACAGCATAAAATTGCCACTTCCTCTGAGTGTCAGCTCGTTTGCCACCTGATAAACAGCGACCTTCTGTCAATCGGTATAGACACTAAACGAACCGAACACGTGAGTTTTCAGAGACCGCATCGAAGCGGCGACACCTCGATTCTGGAATCACCACAGCTTAAAATTGACAGAAAGTCTGGTCTGGTGTGGTCTCTCTGTCTGTTTGTTCACTTTTCACAACTAAAATGGCTTGGCCGGTCTTAACAAAATTTGGCAGGATGATTTTGTACATCATAAGGATGGACACAAGGTACTCCCACATAGATTTCCCCCGGAAAACGCGGAAAACTGGCAAAACGCAGGTATCACTGCGAGATACAGCTAGTAATCTATAATCTATATCTATATACAATATATAACGAAATTCACTCACTCATTCACTGACTCATCACGAAATCTGGAAAACTACTTGACTTGCGTGGCTAAATTTGGTAGGTAGATTCCTTATGGGATGTAGATGTCCGCTAAGAAAGGATTTTGTGAAAGAGCCGAATTAAGGGGGCAAACGGGGGTTACACTTTTATAGGAAAATCTACGCGTACAAAGTCACGGGCAATAACTAGTACTTAATACAATTCTTAACAATTTTAATTTCTATAAATGGTTCTATGTTTTCGAGAATAAATGAATTTGATTTTGAAATTTCAACCTTAGTGGCGTGGCGGCAGAAAATGTAGCATACGTTCACTACGTACAGTGCCGGTCGCAACTTTTTACTCGATGCCTAAGAAGAAGGGTAATATTTTTCCAGCGTATGTATGTTTATATAGGTTTCTATATTACTATTTTTATTTAATAATTGGCTTGCTTTTGGCTGCCAACTCGCTTGACGTTAAGCGATGATGCGGTCTACGACGAAGCACAATTGTCTAGAAGAAACCGATTTGAATCGAAGATACCGATGACTTGGACTTTACCGTGAGTTACTTTGCTATGGCGTGTTAGATGATATTTTATAAAACTTGAAAATATTTTAATATTTGACACAGGCAAATGCAGAAGACGTACAACGCCAAATCTCACAAAAAATGCTTGAGTTGTAATTCTGTTTCACTGTTATTCTACACTGCCACGTCTCAACCGGCAGCAAATCGAATCAATCGGGATGCGACGCAAACATTTCCACCATATATTTCTACGGAGTACGCACGCCAGACGTGATCTATTCCCAAGACGGTGACTTCAGGAACTTCTATTTGACGTAAATACTGGATGTCCTGAGAATCTTTACGTTAAAAAATATTATAGTTTTAAAAAAGTAAATAGTAAAAAATATATTTTAACAAGCTTTCAGCCTTGGCAAACAAAGTTTAAGCCACAAACTTAGAGCGGCCACTTTGAATTAATTCTGATGTCACAAAATCATTTCCTACTCCTTTAGTTCTTTCAATGTTGATACCCATATTAACAGGGTTGACAAAAATATACACTATCCGCTATCTTGTGGCAGCGGCCAGTTTGACAGTATTGCCATGATCCAAGAAAACAAGGTCTGGCACTCTGGCAGTTGTCCCAGAATTACGTCACTGTCTAGTTGCCACTTTATTGCAACAAACACAGATATTGGGATAAACAAATTCGTTAATCATCTATTAAATGAAATACAAAAAGCATTACAATTGTCATTTGGTTTGTCTGCTCAAGCAAGCTAAGCACGAATTGAATATATTAAACATACACAATATATAAATTACACAATATATATATTTACACAATTTTATCAAAACCACATTGATTTATTGGATTCCCACAGGTAATATACGAATATTGGGGAGTTATAATTTCACGCTACTGTTAACACAGAAAATCATAGAGAGTCCGCCATTGTTTCGTGTATCGTCATCTCTCTCAAACTTGTTGTAAATTACTTATTCTGCTCTTGCTTATGCACATGTACGTGTATCCATGACATTGATGACATCATTGTGGGACGCCCACGTCACATTATTTCTCGGATTGCTATACCTGGCGGAGTATATTATTATATCATAAGTATTGCAAAATTGGGTATTGCATAATGTATTGTCACCAGAACTAAAAGTGTATGCAAGTCCCATACGGAACAATCCGCGTCGCTATGTTCGATGTTCTAGCGCCTCAAGTAGCGTCCCCGAGTCGGGAGCCAGTACGACTGACCCGCGCTGGTCTCCCATACAGCTGTCAAACCAGAGTTTAACCCTTATAGACCAGGGCTGAAGCCTTTGAAAATGGTAAAAATCATTTAAAAAAATTTTAGGATGAAACCCATTGGAAAAGGAAGAGACTTTAACAAAAATGAAAGGAAAAATAATTTACGGGCGATCTGAGGTCGGGAAGTGGAAGGGAGTGAGCTTTAAGGGTAAAAACGGTTTATATCTATTTCCAGTCAAACTACAAATAGGTCGGTACGGTACTATGGAAAAAAGTTAAATGGTAAAGTTGTAGGTAATAAAAAAATCTACAACTTTTGTGTATCTACACACTTTTTCACATAACCTCAAAATGTATGTGAAAAATTCAAATAACCATTTTTTTGGTTTTTTATTATTATCTTTTAAAAAAAAAGTGTTATAAAATTTGTTGAAAAGTTAACTTTTTATGTCCCAAACATACTGTAATATTTTTACCAGGGGAAATAATTTCTCACTTTGGGAAATGTATTTTTTACATGTTATGCTTATTTAGGTTTCGAAGTTTTGCCGTACTTTTGTTGTTATACCCTATTATACCTATTACCTGCATTGTAACACTGTCGCACTAGAAATTTGTCACAAAAATCAACCCGTACATAAACCCGAATTCGCAGATTTTCCGTCAGAATTTGGCTGCCAGCTCTACTTTAAAATTCACGATGGCGAGCCTACGTGTGAAACGCATATTTCCGGAATATCACGAGAAATGCTGTCAGTTCCGAACTTATATAACTTGAAAGCGTAGACCGTTGCGACCGGCCCCGCAAGCCGGAATATAAACTCAATGCTCGAAAGAAATATGTGGTGAAAATGCACAACATTACGACTTTGATTTTTTATACAGAACAGACGAAATAAGTTGACGCAATACTCAAAAGAAATATATGGTGAAGAAAGATATATGAAAGTGGAGAAAATGCACAACATTAAGACTTAGATTTTTTATACAGAACAGACGAAATAAGTTGACGCAATACTCAAAAGAAATATATGGTGAAGAAAGATAAATGAAAGTGGAGAAAATGCACAACATTGAGGCTTGGATTTTTAAATATAGAACAGACGAAATAAGTTGACGCAATACTCAAAAGAAATATATGGTGAAGAAAGATATATGAAAGTGGAAAAAATGCACAACATTGAGACTTGTATTTTTAATATAGAACAGACGAAATGAGTTGATTGAAGACCAAGACATTTTGAATACCAGACGTGTTCACAATACGTAATACAATTCGTATTTTTAGGTACCTGACGACGTAATTTAGCAAAAAGTAGGGCATTGTGTTTAACTCAGATCAGACAAATAAGGGAGATAATTACCTACAAATATTGTTCTAGTTCATAATTATGTTTCCATGTTTCACCCACTATTTTCACTATAACTACTAAACGCAAAAACTTGAAGTGCAGCATTTTTACTCATGAAACATGCAGCGACACCAATGAACTAAATAGTAGCCCACAACTCTAAGCTTGACTCTGATTGTGAATATGGCTTGTTTGACATTGAGGCCTTTTCTGTAATACTGACTACATACTTTAGTGAGTGCACTTGGAGTGCACTAAACTAAACCAATCTGACAGGACTAAAATTATCTGCCTCTCTTTTCATTTTAATACGTGAGAGAAGGATGGCAACAAGTTTAGAGCTGTCAAATTTAGTTTAGTTTAGAGTGGATCAGAATCGATATAAATATCTAGTAATAATTATTAATACTTGGAACTTGGAAATATTTCAATACTTGACACTGGCAAATGCGCAAGACGTTTATCGCCAAAATTCTCTTAAGAGGAAAAATAAAACACACCTTTATTTGGATTTCATACGTCAAGCTTATTGAAAACAAAAAGCCTTGAAATTATTTGTTACACCTTTTTTGGAATAAAAATTTCAAAATAGCTTCACCTGAAGCGCAAAAATGCAAAATGTATTATTAAATTATTATTAATTTCAATGAAAGATAATATTACTTACAATATCACCGTTTCAAGTGAAAAGCCAATTGTATAACTTGTGCATAAAACCCATTTTTAATATTTTAAAATCGCCTTTGGTTCGGTTTGTTAAACGTCGCGGCAATAATTTTTTTCGCCAATTAGTCCGCGGTTGGCTACCAACTCGCCTGTTGGTAAGCGTCAATGTGGTCGAAGATAAAGCACGTAGACTTAGATGACACCTATTCACTCTGGCCTTGAAAAGGCCCAAATTATATCTTTCAGGAAACAAGGAAGCCGGCAGGCTATTCCAATCCTTGGCCGTATATTGTTTTAAGCACTCGTACAATCTACTATTGAGCACATGGTTTCATTTGGTGGCAAAAATATTAAAATGCGGTAGCTTACACAACAAAACACTATTCAAAAGTTTACGTAACAGAGAAGGAAAAAGAATTCCCATCCAATAACCTTCTCACAAAACTGTGCCGATGCGCCATTGAAAACAGATATCAGACGAGTTATTTCTCTATTACCAATTCTATGCCTTCTTACTTTCCGTCAACAAGCCATTCCTATTGCATTTGCCAAATAAAGAGTACGTGACCATTCAAGTTTGTCCCTGATAGTCCAAGGGTCCCAATCTGGACCCTCGAGGGCCCGGATTGTCCCTTCAATGGGCCACGGAATAATGAGCTCTCCTGAGAGAAACGGGCCGAAGATGGTAAAAGGTGCGTACAATTTTCAGGAACGGTTCATATTAAATGGAAAGAGATATTTATTTTTCCAGTTGTTGAACATATAAGCCCAGTATTAAATTGAGCTGTACTAGGAGAAACATGAAGGCCGATATAATTTTTCTGGAGATTATTTTTCTATTTACCACTACTGCTAACCATACTGCTAAAACAGCATTATACTGTTTTCTATTTAACAAACAAAATGTACCTATGCAAAAATACTGTTAATTTTATTATCACTTTAAACCTGTTTAAAAAATTAGTTTCAAAACCTTTTTTCGGGGGTTTTTGCGACTATTTTAAAACAAAGTGTAATGGCAAAAAAAAACCGGACAAGTACAAGTAGGACTCGTGCTTTAAGGGGTTCCGTTGGACGGAACCCTAAGAGTGCAACTCCAAAAAAAACTATCTGAAGTTGAAATATTGAAAGACAATCTTAACTTTGTAGTTGACAATAAGGTTCTCCCATACATAACAACTACAAAATGTAAGTTTGTAAAACAATATTTTTTATATGATATAACTTCAAATTAACAACTTTCAGATTTATTCCTTTATATGTGCTGTAAGACCGCACATTTTTTCACATATTTTGCGTTTTCACAACGGAATCAAAACCTATAGGGTACTTCCCGTTGACCTAGAATCATTAAATTTGGCAAGAGACGAGGTCTCACAGTAAACTGATAAGATATTTTTACAAGACAATAGGCATTGACTCTAGGGGTAGTTTAAGTAGTCTGTCTCACTTTAACTTTAAAAACAATAGCTTGTTTTCTAATACGTTAAAAAGGGACGGCGCTTCATTACTTGAAATAATTTGAGACATATAGTACTAATTTTTGAATAGAACAACAGACAAATGATTGAAAAACGATTGAATGAAGTATTTTTGTTACATTACAGCACAAACGTATATACAAAATATACAAGTATGTGCAATACGGTGTACACTTGCATGGTTTGTTATTAATAAAGTTACAAGAAAATATCTGAGTAAAAATAATAGTAATAGGTATAACTTGTTATGTTTATCGGGACTTATCCCGCATTATTAAGGTTAACATTTTGGTACCTTACAATTGGTTGTTTTTTTATATATATTTTGTATAACAATTTTAGAACTAACACACGTACACAACATTTCCATCCACCAGGGACAGTCTGGTGAAGGTATTATAGTTTTTGTCAGCAGTCTTTTTGCTAACTCTACTCTGCTAACTCTTGGACCCGTTGGGAATAAATTAAATACCTACTTAAATTTAAAAATATTTTTTGGAGCCGGTGGGAAAAATTTTGGACCCATTTGGGAACAAGCCTTATAAAGGAATAAATCCGAAAAACATAATTTTTTAGTTAGATCATTTAAAAATAATTGTTTTGTAGTTGGAATGTATTGAAGAACATTATTGTCCACTACATGCCAAATTTGACGCTTGTACGTATTACCGTTTTAAATTTAGAGCAAAATACGAAAATACGTAAAAAAATATATGTTGTATTGTACCCCTTATAGTTTTTATTTTTCGATTATATTATTATTTCTTAGTTCAATATTTTGTAAAAAAAATACTGGCTATCTTCTATTACAGTTCGAAAGATACAGCCGTTAGAATGTAGGACAGGTGGATGGACGGACAGACAGAAAACGTAGGCTTAGTAATAGGGTCCCGTTTACACCCTTTGGGTACGGAACCCTAAAAAGGGGAGTGAAACATGGAGATATTATAAAAATGAACGATTATTGTACTAAAGCTAATCCCTTGTTTTTCTGATCTGAGGTAGGTACAAACATAATTTATACACACTTACATACAAACTTTCACATTTATATTAATAATGCCCCACATTTCATGTTGTTTCGAATTTAATTTGAATAAGTATATTGTGTTTAGTACGTCGGTAGTGATGTTCAGTAGCAAGAAAGCGGCAGACACAAATTAAGAAATCTGCTATTTTAATTATTGAGGCCTCATAAAAAGAATAACTTTCTGCTTTTAACTCGCTGCAGTCCCTTTCCTAACTTACTGCAGTCCCTTAAACAAGCCCAGGATGACCTTCAGTAGTGTTGGGTATTATAAAAATTATTACTGTTTGATTTATATATTCGCACGTTATTATATCTTGAGTGGAGACCACAACCCAGAAGACGCAGCGTAGGTAGGCCTCCCACTATATGGACCGACGACATTGTGAGAGTCACGGGCATCCAGTGGATGCAAAAGGCAGGCTGTCGTTCAAGGGGGAGGCCTATGTACAGCAGTGGACGTCTTCTGGCTGATAATGATTATATCAATTCAGTTATTTCTCTAAATACAAAAATGTCTTAATAGTTTTATTTTTTTGCCTGCTTGTAAGAGGATTTAACGGCCTATTATCCGAGTCGCGTAGGCAACAAAACGCTCCCCTCAGCCCCCGCCAAGTTATAGCGACGATGTATTTTGCCACGCAAGAGCCAGGACGCCTGCGGGGGGAGTGCAACGACAAAAACGAACATATGTCCGACCTCGATGACGACTGAACACGGCGCGCGCAAATTCTCGCGACCTTTTTACGCTTTTAATTTCACTAAAAAACTGAACTATTCACTATCAAAAATCTATCCAAATCAAAAAATGTTGAATAGGATTGCCTTTCAGTACGTGCAATTTCCAGGTTGTTACGAGCTTTCATTAGAGCATAAAACGACAAAAATAAACAAAATCGACTTTGTTTCAGTTTTTTTTTTGATCGAGGGACGTTTTTTTTTATCATGTTTTGAACCAAATCATAAACTCAAACACAGATGTATCTGTGACATGTATATTTTCCAGCTCAAATATTGTAATTTAACTGAATTAAATTGGTTTAAAACCGTCAAGTTTGGTATAAGAGGCCGTTTATGATTTCAAAGCCAACTAGATGTATGAACGCCAATCAGGAACGTCAGCCATACATAACCCACAGTGGTCTGGTGGCGTAATCATAGATAATACACCATATGGGCGTAATCGGGTGAGGTTAACAGGAGAGGCTTGGTTGAGCAGCCAAAAAAAGGACGTGAAAAATTGTTTTACGAACAAGGTTTATAAGTATATTTGATGGGAAATTACTGTTAAGTAGATGAATAATACAATATACTGTAAAAATTGCTGAAAGGACTAGGTATTTCAAATAAAAAACCAAACTAATAAATCGATTTCAAGAAATTCCTACGGGACCAATCTGAAAATATGTTCTGCCAAATATAAAAAATAATTCAGAATCAGTTTATAAATTACGGAGAACTGAGAAAAAAAACATACAACCGAATTGAGAAAACCTGCCGTTTTTGAAGACGGTTAAAAAAATAAAATCGAAGGCTCTACTGGGCCACCTCGTGGCCCCAATGGAATCAGTCCGCCACTGTACGTGGATAATCAATATTATACGAGTAAAGTATGTAAATTATCTAATTACTTGGTCGTAAATTTTAAGCTAAACAATTCTAAGGCATATCGAATTACGTACGTCATTACACGCTGTATGAAAACTATTTATTTATGTATGTATTTGGAGATACCACAAAAATGTTTTTCCTTCTCTATCAGATAATGGTTCTCCACCAGAGTCACCGGAATAGCTGTTAAAATTTGCTAGTTGAAGTGGCAATGGGCAGGTAACATCGCTCGATGAACCGATAACCGATGGGAAAGAAAGGTTCTTGAGTGGAGACAACGAACCGGAAGATGCAGCGACGGTGGGCCTCCCGCTAGATGGACCGACGACATTGTGAGAGTCGCAGGCATCCAGTGGATGCAGATGGCAGGCTTTCGTTCAGTGTGGAAGTTAAAGGGAGAAGCTTATGTTCAGCAGTGAACGTCTTCTGGCTGATGATGATGATGAATGGTTCTCACTAAAGAAAATATATTCATGCTGTTCCCTTGGTTAGTACCAGGGCCTTACGGCCTACTCCATACGCTGTCTCAAACTAACGTTAAAGCCGCGCAGTCCCGAAAATCACGCGAACATGAATCTTAACGCGCCCAGATACGGTTTGCGGTCTCACACACACACACACACACACACAAGATTTTTCGTATTCTTCTCAGTCAATCCTTTCGTTTGATGCTCATAATAATTATATCATGATGTGAACAATTTCTCCGCCATCTTGGGGCGTACGCCATATTGAATATATCTAGGACCAAAGTACTTAGGGAGACAAATCCAATGAGCCCAAACTCAACGGGGTTACGTTGTTTCGTTTAAGAGTTCCTATAGCCACCTTCTGTCTCCATCGTCAGACCAGCACGAAGGTACCATGACATTACATTGTCGTCGAATTTACATAAGTATGCGAAATTACGGCTCAATCAGTTGAAGATAATCTACTTCAAAATTGAGCTGCAATATTCCACCCGAACATATATACATACATACATAGTCTGTACGTATCTGTACGCATAGTCTGTACATACCTTGACGTTGAGATACTATAATACCATGAATAGCAACACAGAAGCCGTTTCAGCCTAATTTTTAGGGTTCCGTACTAAAAGTGTAAAAACGGTTAAAAAAACCTATTACTAAGCCTACGTTGTCTGTCTGTCTCTCTGTCTGTCCATCCGTCCGTCCGTCCGTCCTACCTTTTAACGGATGTATCTAAACGGCTCGCTGGCGGCGTACTGTGTTGGCTATGTTAAGTTTCATTTGTATTTTCGGAGTGTAATAGAAAGATATTGTATTGTATTTTTCGAACCGTAATAGAAACGTTACAGTGGATTAACAAAGAAATAACAATAATATCAACAAATAAAAACTAAAGAAAACTAAAAAAATAAACGTATTTTTGTATTTGCTCTAATGTAAATACAGTAATACTTACAAACATCATACTTGGCGTGATTATAGTTTACAGGGATTCCCAAAGTGTTCGATATCGACCCCTTCGGTCGAAATCGGTTTCTCAGGAGTCGACATAAAAGAAAACTTATTTGGGGGTCGACGAGGTCTAAAAATCAACCCCTATATTTTTATTTTTTTATTTTGATGAGTAAATGAGGGCAATTAGTGTAAACCAACTGGTAAGTATTTTGTATCAATAGGAAAAAAGCTGGAGATAAGATTTTTAAAGTAATTTGGTTATCGGGGGTCTGAGGTATCAGTTCATTTTGGAACAGGGGTCTCTTGCCCAAAATAGTTTAACAACAAAAAGCTCTCAAGTATAACAACTAATAATATACAGGGTGTAAAGGAAACACTTTCGAAGCCAAAAGAAGGTAATTGTACTCATCATTATGAACCACTTTTAATATGGGACCAAACCTGAAATCGCGAAAAAAAAAATCAGCCGTTCCATACATTTTGTCGAGTGTCAATGACCGTTTTCTATAGAACAGCTGATATTTTTTTTCGCGATTTCAGGGCTGATCCCGTAGTAAAAGTTGTTCGTAATGATGAGTACAATTACCTTTTTTTGGCTTCGAGAGTGTGCCCCTTACACCCCGTATAGTGGCAAAGTGTATTTCGGTGAAAAAAATATTTTCATTACCAAGATAAACAACGTCGGGCGCGGACGGTACTTGGATGGGTGACCTGGGCATGATGTTGTCTTTTTACACTACTTTTTTAATTTTTGGTGGTACGGAACCCTCCGTGCGCTAGCCTGACTCGCACTTGGCTGGTTCAAAACCAAATATAAGTCGCCGTCAACATCTTTTTTTTTCATACTGGTTTCTGCCCAAGTAACATCAACCGCTTGTTAAGTAGGTAAGTAATCTGCTTTTTATTAAAATTTAATTGACCTTTTACATATTTTTTTAGCTCTTACTTGCTCCTTATTTTCCTATAACTTTGATCCAAAATACTTAAAAATAATACGTTTTTCTTTTCTCTTGCATGTGTAGTTTTTGTTTATGCCCAGTATGAGAGGTCTCAAGCATCTTTTAAAGATCCGTAATGCAAATAGCCCTTATTAATTCATTGTATCTAAATTTTAAAAGTCTAAATAAGATAAGTGGAACTACGTATAATTGCAGTTTAAATATAGAACTTAATTTTAAAAGTATTAAAAATACATACTTTGCTTTTTACGGGGCATAAAAGTTGGAGGTTTTTTGCTATCAGAATTTTAAGTTACTAGTTTCGATGTCGGATAGTTTAGAAATAGGTTAAGGTTTAAATAATTTTACTACCACAAAGACAAGTTTGTTACTTATGTGAGAACATAATATTAACTAAAAAGTGTTCTCCAACGCAAGAACTAAAAAATAAATAAAGAAAACCATAAATCAATGCTGAGCAAATAAATGGTTAACATAAGTAGGTATATGGTACGGAAGGTAATCATTCAGTACCTAGTACTTACCCACAATAATTTGTGAAGGACCCACTTTGTTAGGAATTGCTTTGTAAATGCGTGAAATGAGTATGCAAGCACAAGTTCGATCGTGCATGGAGTACTGCTCTCACCTTTGGGATGGATCATCTAAGCACCAGCTTGGGGCGTTGGAGTCTATTGAGAAACGTGCCAAGCGACTCATCAGCAATGAATCTCTGGTTCAGACTAAGGTTCTTAGTCTCGAACATCGGCGTAAAGTTGCTAGTCTATCGGTTTTTTATCGGATACATTTCGGAGAGTGTGCATCAGATGCATGATTTAATTCCTTCCTGCCCTTTTTTCTATCGGACCGCCAGGGCGGGCACAAAAAATTGACATCGTTTTATGGTTGATATTCCGAGAACCCGTACGAAGCGCTATGATTCCACATTTATTGTGTGAACTGCTAGTCTATGGAATTCGCTGCCTGAATGGGTTTTCCCCGTTAGTTACAATCTGGGTGTCTTCAAGTCTTGAGTGAACAGGTTTCTTCTAGGCAAGCGTGCTCCATCGTAGACCGCATCGTCGCCGAGATGGTGGCCAAGCGCAAGCCTATCTACTATAAAAAAAAAATATAATTTTTTTACATGTGAGGGTAGGTATTTTTTCAAAAAGCTATGAGATATGACCTACCAATCAAAAAAAGAATCATCAAAAACAATTCTAAATTGGCGGAGTAATCGCGTAACAAACATACAAAAAAAAACACAGTCGAATCAATTCGACTGTTTTTTTTTTTCTCCTCCTCCTCTTTTTGGAAGTCGGTTAAAAATGGTATTACGAACAAGAGTTAATTAGGAAATGTAATGGAAATGTATAATTAATGGCAAATTGCTATAAAGTTTATGAATAATAGAATATACTATAAATATAGTTGCTGAAAGAACTATGGATTTTACTTCCCCCTGACCTAACTCTTTAGCAGAGAGATGTGGTGAGACATCGTGAAGCGCATTCTATCTGCCCCGTACGACTACATGACGACCAAGACCGCTCTGCTAAGAGCAAAATGACTGAAAATAGTGTACACAATAATTAACAATTTAAAATACTGACTTCAATATTAGTAAAATACGCCATTTCGTATACTTAAAAGGTTATTTCCAGTTATTATAAACAAAAAACCAAACTAATAAATCGATTTTATGAAATTTCTATGGGAGCAATCTGTAAATATGTTCTTCGAAATATATTCTAAATCGATTTATAAATGACAGAGTACTGAGATAATAAAATAAACCGGCCAAGTGCAAGTCGGGCTCGCGCACTGAGGGTTCCGTACTAACTCAAAATTTTATAACGAAATTACCATTTTATTTATATTCAACGGGAATTACTCACGTAATATTAAGCCGTGCACGCATTCACCTTGAAAAAGACTGCCTAATGCGGTTGAAACTAGAGTCGGAGTGACCAGCCTAATCTTACGTGAGTAATTCCCGTGTAATATAAATAAAATGTGTGAAAATGTGTGAAACGTCAGTTTCTATAATAAAACGAAATTACCAGTTATAACTTGTTAATGATCAAAAATTTGTCGCTACCGAAGGCACTACCAGGCCACCTTGGAGCCCCAATGGAGTCAGTCCGGCTCTATACGTGGTTAATCAATATTATACGAGTAAAGTATGTAAATTACCTAATTACTTGGTCGTGAAATTTAAATTAAACAATCCTAAAGGCGTATCATGATTATTAGGTACATCATTACACGCTTTGAAAGACTCATCATCATAATCAGCCAGAAGACGTCCACTAATGAATATAGACCTCCTCCTTTAACCCCTATGAATGAAAGCCTTCCATCTACATATTCTGCATCCACTGTAATAAAATTATAGGTATTTATTACGATAAACAACAGTTATACTAAATTTTTGCTAAATAATTTTAAAATACTATGAAAATAAGAAAGTACGCGTATCTTGTTATTTCATTTGTATTTTTCTCATCATTTTATATAATAGGTATGTAGGTATGATATAATTGCATGACAATAATGTTCAAAACTAAAAAAAACACGTTGACAAATAGTGACATCCGCCATGAACCGCCATCAATGGTGGCCAAATACAGAATAATGCTCACAATAACAATATAACAATATGCATAGTCTGTACATGACTTTACGTTGAGAAACTAATACCTTGAAAAACAACACAGAAACCCCATTGTTTCAGCCTAGTTTTTAGGTTTCCGTACCAAAAGGGTAAAAACGGGACCCTATTTACTGAGCCTATCTGTCTATCCGTCTGTCCGTTTGTGGCTATATCTTTGTAACTGTAATAGATAGACAGTTGTTTTTTTTAACAGAATATGTAATTTTACAGCGGTTTAACTAATAAATAATAATAATAAAAATACAAAAAAATAGGGATCCCCATACAACAAACGTATTTTTTACGTATATTTTTGTTTAAGCTCTAATATAAAAACGGTAATACGTACAAGCGTCAAACTTGGCGTGATTATAGTTCAAAACAAAAATAAAACAACAAATAATAAATAATGGCAAAATGTGATTCGGTGACAAATTTCTGTTCAACGTCGAGCGCGGTCGGTACTTGGACGGGTGACCGCCTGGGCGTAATGCTGATATTGTCTTTTTAAACTACTTTTAGAATTTTTGGAAATACGGAACCCTCAGTGCGCCTGCCTGACTCGCACTTGGTTGGTTTATTACCAAATATAAGTCGCCGTCAACATCTTGTTTTTACATACTGGTTTCTGCGCAAGTGATATCAACCGCTTGTTAAGTAGGTAAGTTACCTGCTTACTATTATTCAAATTTAATTGAACTTCTTACTTTTATGGGTTTTACGTAGCACCTTATATTCAAATAATTTTGATCCAAAATACTTAAAAAGAATACGTTTTTCTTTTCTCGTGTACGTGTAGTTTTTGTTTATGCTCGGTAGAAGAGGTCTCAAACATCTTTTTATGATTCTGTAATACACAGTTGCAAGTTGAAGTGGCAATGGGCAGACCTCATAGCTCGAAGAACCGATAACAGATGGGGAAGAAATGTTCTTGAGTGGAGACCACGAACCGGAAGACGCAGCGTAGGTAGGCTTCCCACTAGATGGACAGTCGCGGGTATCCAGTGGATGCAAAAGGCAGGATGTCGTTCAGTGTGGAGGTTAAAAGGGGAGGCCTATGTTCAGCAGTGGACGTCTCCTGGCTGATGATGATGAATACACAGTAAGATTCCGATTCCGATACAATGAACCCTTATACGTTCATTCTACCTAAAAAAATAAGATTAGTGCATGGAACTACGTACAATTGCAGTTTTAGGATAAATTTAAGATCTGATAGATCTAAATTTTTAGAAGTATACAAAACATAATTTTGCTTTATAGGGGTGGCTATCAGAATTGTAAGTTACTAGTTCGATGTCTGATAGTTTAGAAATAGATTTAGTTTAAATTTGATTACCACACAGACCAATTTGTTACTTATGAGATAACACATTATATTAACTAAAAAGAAAGTGTTCTTCGTCGCAAGAACATTTTTTTTAGGAAATCCATAAATAAATGTTAAGAAAATAAATGGTATAAGTAAATGGTACGGAAGGTACTTAAGACCCACTGTGTTAAGAATTGCTTTTTAGATGCGTGAAATGAGTTTACATTTTTCATATGTGAGGGTATTTGGTTGAAGAGTCGTAATTCTTCAATAGTAAGCATTGTTTTGCCATAATTTGTTCGATGATTGGGTATGAACCGGCATTCGAAATATTTAAAAAAAAACTTGCGGGAAGGTCGAAAAATAACCGCCGAAATTCTTCGGCAGCCTATTCTGCAGTGTAAAATGTTCGCACATGAAACATTTACCGTTAAAAAAGTTCATGGAGCTAAATCTGGGCTGTACGGCGGATGGGGTAACATTTGTACCCCCGAAGTATTCAAATAATACATGGTACTAGCAGCTGTGTGAACGGGCGCGTTATCTTGGTGGTTAGAATGCCACGGACATCGCTCCTTGGACGCACGCTATTCAACTCCCCAAAAGCTTTAGGCAGATAAACTTCACAATACTATTCACTAGTAACTGTTTTACGGTCTTCTAGCGGTATTAATGCTACTGGTCCACTATGTCGAAAAAACACCGCTATATTTTTTATTTATTAACGCTCTGACCGCGAACATAAATTTTGTCAGCCACCTTCTTTTCTTCAAACACCCATTGCATGGATTTTTGTTTCGTGAGTAAATCGTAGCTGTAGATCCAAGTTTAATCAATCGTAAGGATGTATAATACGTTTTGCTAAGTTCCTCCTTTGAACTTTCATAGCATATTTTTGCACCAATCAACAGGACGGGCATTTTTTATAAGTTTTCTGTTGTAGGGGTATACTGTTAATTGTCAGAGGGGTAAAGTTTTAATTTTCGCTTCAAATAGAATTATATACAAATTAAAATGGGATTGGGCGGGACATGTGGCGCGTATGCATCCCGACAGGTGGGCCAGGATCGTCACACAGTGGGTGCCTGATGGACGACGCAGTCAAGGAAGGCCCAAGTAACACTGGCGTGACGATCTTGACTCTTTCCAGAGAGTTTGACTAGAGGTGGCGGAGGACTGAGATTTGTGGAAGGAAATGGGGGATACCTTTGTCCAGCAGTGGGACAGTATAGGTAAAAAATAATTAAAATGTAGCACGTTTTAGCAATATTAATAAGTTGCACTGAAACCAATTAATTATAGATTATTGAGGTCGTCTTGCGCTTGTGAAACTAAATCATGGGTGGATGAACCAAAGTAGAATAAACAAATGTCGTCCGCGTAGAGAGTAAAAAGGCCACTAAGACCTAAGTCATGTATATTATTAATATAGAACACAAACAGCAAAGGGCCCATAATTGAGCCTTGGGGGACTCCACACGCTCTAAGTAGCGCGTTGCTTTGAATGTTATAGTCAACTTTTACTAATTGAGATCTTTTTGTAAGATAGGATTCAGAATGCTACAATAATTAATTTTTATTTTTAAAAAATTTGCAATGTTTTCCAGTAATACTAATAGATTTAAATTTTTGCGGTAGTTTGTAACTTGCCGTATCAAATGCTTTATTTAATAAAAATGCAGTGAGGACCAACTTTTTGGCACTATGGCGGGCCGTATTTCGCAAAGGATACACTAAATATAAGAAAGTGATGTACGAAACCATAAGTTCATTTTAAAATACCTATTCAACGATAGGCGCTCAACGCGATGGGGCGGTGATCAACATTTTACGTGTACCAAAGCCGCCACTGATTTGTTTTTTTTATTTATATATTTTAAAATTGTGCCCTATACTAAAACTGTAATTACGAAACAGTTAAATGCTGACCGATAGAATAAGATAATAAGTTCTTTTATTTTCTGTTTCAGAATGAAGTGTATGCTATCAGTGTTGGTTCTGGTGACCGCGATGGCAGCAGTTTATGGCATTAGATGCCCTCCAAGCTATTGCCAATCAGATTGTGAAGACGAAGAAGAGTGTCCACCTCCTTCCCGAAATCTGGCCAATGGAATTCCCTGCGATTGCGTCATTATTCTTAGTAAGTATAATGACTTCAAGGTCCAAATCATTCGGCGCCTAGTTTTCAAACAAACAAGGGAGATTATACGAATCATCAGCCAGTAAACGTCCATTGCGGAACAAAGGCCTCCCTCTACAATGTCAACCTAAACTATTTCGAGCCGGCACATCCTAGGCGCGAATTGAATTAATGGCTTTTAGGTCTCCAATCACAAGCGTCAAGTCGCGTCGAGTCTCCAATCACAAACTGCCCCCCGCTTCATATTGCAAAAGGGAATTTTGACTACATGCACGATCAATGGCGGGCGGCTTGGGGATCGCAGTAAGTTCACCGTGTACTAATAGGATGCTGCTGCCCATCGTCCGGCGGTTCTGGTCGCAGTTTCAGGACATACCCGGGTCCGTAAGAAGATACACCTCAGTGCAATGAAATTATCGCTCGTGTTCATGTGTCCATGTTTCACACACTTTTAAAGGTTCCGTAATCTTCAAAGAAATCCTAAAAAGTTCGTTCTGTCCATTGCTTTGTCCGTCTGTCCTAATTTTTCAGAACTCACTAACTTATTAATAGTCTCTTCCAGTTATTAATATAAGTGCATGAAACTTTTTCACGGTGACAGTTTTAGTATAGATTTCTATTTAAAAATTAGAAACAAATAAAATTTCGTTCTGATAAAATGTGAAATATTTTTTTTTGCTGCTATCTCGTGTGATGTGTCGTTGAATAGCTATTAAAAATTAAAGTAAGTTTTGTATCATCACTTTTTTTATCTTGTCTTTTGCGAAATATTTCCCGCCAACGTGACAAATGGTTGATCCCGTTGAATTTCTAAACTATTCGACTTAGAAACTAGTAATTTACAATTACCGATAAATATTTAAAATGTTCATTCAAAATTGTTTCTAATCTGATTATGACTTTATAAGTTATCGCGGTATAAAACTGTAATAAATTCAAGACGTTCTAACTCTTTTTTTAGCTATGTATCGGTTATCATCATTTCAGTCATAGAACGTCCACTGCTGGACATAGGCCTACCCCATCGATCTCCAAAAGTGCCGGTTGGAAGCGGCCTGCATCCTGCGTTTCCCTGAGGTCTCTTTTAGGTCGTCTGCCTATCTTGTGGGTGGACGTTCAACTCCGCGCTTACCGGTCCGTGGTCATCATTCGAGAACCTTTCGGCCCCATTGGCCATCTGTTCTGCGTGATTTGTGCCCTGCCCACTGCCACTTTAACTTGCTAATCCAGTGGGCTATGTCGGAAACTTTCGTTCGTCTACGGATCTCCTCATTTCTGATTCGATCTCGTAGAGAAACCCCGAGCATAGCCCTCTTCATAGCTCGTTGTATCGCTCGTTCGTTGAGCTTGCTTATGTGGCCCATAGTGAGAGACCGAGTTTCACTGCCGTATGTCATCACTGGCAACACACACTGATTGAAGGCCTTCATCATAAGGCACTGAGGTATGTGTTGGTTTTCAAACTTGGCGAAACATGAACCGCCAAATATCGATTTCGGGATTTTAATGAAACTTAATCACTTTTTAACAGACGAAGGTGACCAATGCAGATTCTTCAACGGCGAACCACGTGATACGATGTGTCGCGAACCTCTGGTATGTTCCATTGAAACGAGCATATGTACCATAGAAGGTGGCAACGCCAACAGGACTTTTTTATAAACGGCCACTACTACATGGAATGAGACTGAGGCGATAATGTAATTATTGCTCACCATTATGAACCACTTTTAGGCCCGAAACCCATCGAAGTGACACGTGATGTGACAAATTTTACTTGCAGGTAACATGCCTTATTGTGGTGTGATTAAATGAATTGTTGTAAAACTAGATGTTTTTCTTTACTACACAAGTCATACTAGAAGGATTGGACTACTCCAATCCTTCCGTTCGATTGTGTTTCACTACTGAAACACAATCGAACGGTACAAAGACTACATGATTTATTTCCAAACATGAAGCTGGACGAATACTTTAGGATTACCCACGGCCACAAATAACCAACACCTCGTTATCTAATTTACAACAAAATGTACCTAAGTTATATGAGAAAACACATTAATTCTAAAAATACATTTTGTAAGACTTGTGCTGACGCGGGCGCGAGCGAGACCGCGGCTGAGGAGTGTTTGGTGCAGGAGAAAAGCAAGTTTTCTCAAATTGATCGTCATCAGGCGAGGTGACACCGTCAGAAATTATACAAGATTTAGGACTAAGCTTAAGGCTACTAACAACGCCGCTTGTGCTCGCCACAGCGCCGCCATCATTTACACCATTGTTTACAGCATTAGTTTCACTATCGCTTGCCGCGACTATATCAATGTGCCGTCTAACAGTATTATCATGTTACTCACATTATTGAGAATGAATTGGGTCCTACACGGCTTTGCATCTGCCGTTCCACCCATTTATCGCTATTTTACCCACAGTTTTTTTAAACAAATAATGTTATGTCCTATTTTATAATAAAAATAAATAAAATGCAGAAAAATGAATGAAAGACGAAAATATGAAACATTAATAATACATATTCTTATCTTCTCCGTAGACGAACGAAAGTCACCGACATAGCCCACTGGATTAGTAAGTTGAAATGGCAGTGGGCAGGGCACATATCACGCAGAACAGATGGCCAATGGGGCCGAAAGGTTCTGGAATGGAAACCACGGACCGGTACCATCTTACCATCCACCCACAAGATGGACAGACGACCTAAAAGAGACCGCAGGGAAACGCTGGGTGCAGGTCGCTTCCAACCGGCCCTTTTGGAGATCGATGGGGGAGGCCTATGTCCAGCAGTGGACGTCCTACGGCTGAAATGATGATGATGATTCTTATCTTCTTATATAAATAAAATGCTGGGGACGCTGCCAACTGATAGCGGGCTTGAACATTTGTATTGTTTGTAGACCTTCAATGATCTATGGGCAGTCTAACTGTATTTGTAGTTTTATTTTTAGCTTGTATTTTGTTTAGTTAATGAAGGCACTTGCCACATTAAAAAATAATATAAAATGTGACGTGTACGTATATGTCTTTATTATGTACTAGCGGTCCGCCCCAGCTTCGCACGGATATAGATTATATGTCACCCGGGATAGTGTAGCTTCCCGTCAGTGAAAGAATTTTTCAAATCGGTTCAGTAATTTCGGAGCCAATCAAACAAACAATCAAATCTTTCCTCTTTATAATATTAATTTATATTAATATTATAATATTAATTTATATTAATATTATAATATTAATTTATATTAATACTATAGATGTTCCCTAAACGTCTTGACCGATTTCGACGGGACTTTCACCGGCAGATAACTGATGATGTAGACAGTAATCCACGTGAGTGAAACCGCGGGGCGCAGCTTGACATCTATATTTCTCCGGTACGCTTAAAGTTGCCACCGCTTAGCACCAAGGTATCTACCTTCCACCACTCAAATCGTCAAAACAAAGCATGTCTGTCATACAAATCGCGTTATTAAAACATATTATGTTCATAAAATACATTGGACTACGTGAGCGCCCCTTCAAATTACGTAGCTGGGAACTTTAGGTTAGGGCTCAGGCACACTTGGAACATAATAAGTAGATAATAAGCTATAATTGTAGTTTTTTTTTAATGCCATTTGTGACAAACAAGCATACGGGCCGCCTGATGGTAAGCAGTTGCCGGCCCCTATGGATACTTGTAACACCAGAGGCATCACAAATACGTTGCCGACCCTTTAAGACTCGATTAACTCGCCTTTTGGACAACCCCATGTTGTAGCTTCTCGGAAACACCGTGGAAGGTAACTCATTCCAGATTTTGCAGGTATGAGGCAATAAGGATCGTGTGAATCGCAAAGTGTGCAATTTCCACTGATCTATGATGTGTGGATGAGCCTCCAGGCGGTGGCGGCTAGTGCGATGGTAAAACCGCGACGCCGGCATCAGATCAAACAGTTCTTCAGAACACAACCCGTTGTAAATGCAATAAAAGATACAAAGAGACCCAACGTCTCTGCGCATGCTGAGCAGCTTTAGGTGTTCAGTGAGCTTGGGATCGTCGACAATTCTGACAGCTCAACAAACGCATCAAGTGGGACAAGCTGCAACTTGGGTGCTCCGTGGATATCGAGTAATATAATCAAATGAGCGCCCCTTCTTCCACCCGCTACGATACTTCACGGTACGCTCAGAGCGATAGCACAGAATACAACAGAGAGCGATAGTCACGCGCACTGCGTCATCTAAACCTATAGGGTATTTCCCGTTGACCTAAAACAATGAAATTTGGCAAGAGGTAAATTCTCACAGCACATGTAAAAGAAAAAAAAACCGGAACTTGTTAATTTCAAGTTACATCACATAAAAAAAGTTTTTTGTTATTTATTTATATTTATTAAATTTCGTAGTTGGCACTATCTATAACTAAGTTCAGTTCGTCTAAATCCGGAACTTGTTAATTTCAAGTTACATCACATAAAAAAAGTTTTTTGTTATTTATTTATATTTATTAAATTTCGTAGTTGGCACTATCTATAACTAAGTTCTATTTCAACATCGAGTCTCGCTACCCGGGATAGAATAACTATTTAGGTACATACATATTTTATACATTTGTACGGAACTCTCAGGGTCCTAGTAACACTTGTCCGGTTTTTTATTTTTACACTTTTTTTACCATAGCGCTAAACCGCTTATCATATTTTTTTTTAAGTACGGTTTCCATACTTAACACACACTAAGAAACTTTCAGCAATACCAATAAACTAATATTATATTATAGTCCATGGACTAACCACCATTTAGCAGCATATCGCCGACAGGTGCACACGCAAAAATGGGCGATATTTTTAACTCATTTTCGTCATTTTGTCAATTATTTTTGTTAAATTATAAATACCTTGCGTTTGGCCGCCAACGCGATGATGCGGTCTACGATGGAGCACGCTTGCCTAAAAGAAACCGATTCACTCTTGACTTGAAGACACCCATATTGTAACTATCGTTGATCACCCACTTAGGCAGCGAATTCCGCAGACTAGCAGTTCGCACAGGAAAGGTGGAATCAAAGCGCTTCGTACGGGTTGTTGAAATCAACCATAAAGCGGTGTCGATTATTCGTGCCCACTCTGGCAGTCCGATAGAAAATGGGCAGGAGGGGAATCAAATCATGCAGATCTGATGCACACTCTCCATATTGTTCCGATAAAAAACCGATAGACTATAGTCACCGACTCAGTTACCAACTGAGTCGTTGAGCAATAAACGTCATACCATAAGACCCGTAAGTGCGAGCGAGATAGACAGATATGACATGTGGGTGCGAGCGAGATGAGATGAGCAATGATTTATGACCTGACGACTCAGGTGGTAATGCGTTTAGTAATCAGAAATCAGAAATCAGAAATCAGAAATATTTATTGGCCATAAAAACATTAAACGTTATAGGCAAGTCATTTTTACAGGGAATAATTATGTTATAAATAAGAGTTAAATAAAATCGGCTAACTTATAAAACAAAAATACTAAAAACTAAAAAAAAAACAACGACAATTTTACAACTCAGTCACACTAAAACAATTAGACTGACCAAACTTACAAAAATGAGGATTCCGTGAGCTTCATTGAAGTATATTCACTTAACTTGTAATATGGGTTGTTTTCAAAGAAATGCTTTAATATGTGTTTGAATTTACTATATTCTAGTTCAGTTATACTATTCGGTAATTTATTGTACATTAGTATTTTTGCGAGACGACCCTGTTTCTCAACTTTAACTAACCTAGTCCTTGGCTGGTACAGCTTTTCCTTGTTACGCAGGTTGCACTGGTGCCTATCCTTGTTCTTTGGTAATTTAGCCTCATGTATTTCTAATAAGCTATTATATATATAGAGAGATATCACTGTCATTATTTTATTATTTTTGAAGTGTTTTTTTGCAGAGTTACGTTTCTTTATACCATTGATTATTCTAATAGCTCTCTTTTGACATCTTAATACTTTTGTAATATTCACAGCATTTCCCCACACTGTAATGGCATATCTTAGAATAGAATGGACGTACCCATAATACACTGATATAAGAGTTTTTTTGTCTAATAATGGCTTAAGTTTAAGCAAAGCGTAATTTCCGCTGGCCATCTTTTTACAAATCTTATCGATGTGAGCACTATGATTGATTGTATTATCTATTGTATACCCTAAAAATACATTTTCTTTACTGGACGAGTTACCGTAAATACCTAACCTCGATTGGTACTGCATGACAATACTTTTATTAGAATTAAGAATTATTCCATTGCAATCAAACCATTTCTGTAACAAGTCTATGGCATCATTTATTTTCAATTGTAAATTCTGATAGCTTTTATCTCTAATCCCAACGTGGGTATCATCAGCGAAGAGACTTACATGTGTCCATTCTGGCATAGCACTTGCAAGGTCATTGATATAAATTAAAAATAACAGAGGGCCCAAAATCGAACCCTGTGGTACCCCTATACACGTTGCACCTGATAAAGAGGAAGACCCATTTACAAACACTGTTTGGCTACGGTTACTGAGATAAGTTTTCATGATATTTAGTTCAGTTCCACGAAAGCCATAGAATTTTAATTTTGTCAATAATATATCATGTCTCAAACAGTCAAAAGCCTTGGATAGGTCACAGAATATGCTTGCACATCTATGAGAACCATCCAAAGATTCAAGAATAAAATAAATCACATTTCTTATCGCCATTTCCGTAGAACGACCTTTCCTAAATCCAAATTGAGCTTCATTAAACAGACTATTTGCTTCAAAAAAATTAACTATTCTGGACTTGATAGCAGTTTCTAATATTTTAGATAATGCTGGCAGTATACAAATTGGTCTGTAGTTATTAATCTCTAAGCAATCTCCCTTTTTGAAAAGTGGTATTACCCTACCCGGTTTAAGTACGTCGGGAAATACACCATCGGCTAAGCATGAATTTATAATAATTAATATTAATTCAAATAAATTATCATTATTCAATATAATATTTCTTAATGTCCTTGTACTCATGTCATATATGTCTAATGTTGATTTTTGTTTTAACTTTGTAACAATATCTCTTAATTCCTTATAATCTAATGGATTGAATTTAATATATGTCAGTGGTTTATTTGAATTATCAAGAAAATTCAGGCAATTTTCACCAGCAATATCCAAATTGCTAGTTAATTTATGGGCAATATTGCAGAAGAAACCGTTAAATAAATTTGCAATTTCTCTGGCTTCTGTAACAACCTCATCGCTCTCATTTTTTATGGCATGGATATATTTTGAATTCCGTTTTATATTTCGGCCCACTTGCTCATTAATGATACTCCATGATTCTCTAATCTTATTATTAGACTTATTTATCCTATGTCGGAATTGTAATCTTTTTGCTGCAATCATTGTCTTCTTCAATATTTTCTTGTATGTTTTTATGGTCAGCTTTCTTTGTTCACAAGGATCGTGATCTTGTAATATTTCTAACTTATCTAAATTTTTCTTTGACGTTTCTATGCCTAATGTTGTCCATTTCTTCTGATATTTACGCACATTTTTCTTTAATTTTGGAAAAGCAATGTTGTAAAAGTAGTTCAATGAATCCTGAAAAATCCTCATCTTTGCATTCGTGTCAGCAGTTGACATTATTTCTAATTTTATACTATTGTAATGTCTGTTAAATAGATAATTAAAATAGCTTAGATTATTTTTTGAGAATGTTCTCGCTACGTAACTTGTACTTTCTTTCGCAATATTAGTTTTATTCAAATGATAAAGTTCTAATCGAATTACATTATGATCAGAAAGTTTACAACCTAAAACGGAGCTTTTATAATCACCATAGTTTACAACAAAATTGTCTATACAAGTAGAGCTGGTTTTATTGTTTTTTGTTGTATGGGTTCTAGTTGGCTCATTTAATACCCATTTACAGTTGAAATTATTTAGAATTTCTTCAAATTTTTTTACATTTCTATCCATTTTCAAAACGTTTAAATTGTAATCGCCTGCTATTACAATTTTTTTGTTTTCCTTACAAAGTTTGTGCAACAGTTTCCTAAAAATACTAAAAAACAAATCAATATCATAATCAGGCCTATATAATGCAATAATTACTGTATTAGATGATCTCAATTCTATTGCTGACAATTCACAATTCGTTTCAAATGCTAATTTGTTTAGGTCGTTTCTTACTTTGTAGTCTACATTATTTTTAACATATATCGCTGATCCACCATGTTCAAAAAATACCCTATTAAAACAAGTAGCCAATGTATAATTATCAATAGTCATCGCCTGCATTTGATGGTTTTTCCCCCACGTCTCTGTCAAACACAGCACGTCACAGTTTTGCTCAGATAGTAAACTCTCAATTTGCAAGTATTTATTATGTATGCTTCGAACGTTGGCATGAAGAATTATCGCTCGTGCCCCTGCTCCTGCGCCATTAGAAAAATTGTACCTTGATCTCGTGCGACAATCTGATGGTGTTTGCACTTGATGAAACTCAGTGAAGACGATCCTCGAAACTGTTGCCTTATACTCGCAATCACAATCTCCGTAATGAGGGTTTTCAATGACGTATAGCTATTATATTTTTCATCTTTATATTTCATATTTGGGTCTAAATATTTTACATTTTCATTTACGTTAGCCATATTTACAATCTTTTCATTGATATAGTAAATATTGTCATCGTGTTTACCGTTATAACGCAGGCCAGTAATCAATACATTGAATTTTCTTTGCGGTTCTTCAATAATAGTGCTTAATAACTTTATGTAACTTTGCTTGTTATTATAAAGCGACTTTTCATATTTAGTAAGTAGTATCATCATCATATCTTCTTCAGCTAGATTCATAATTTTTGAGCTATAATTTTCCAGGATTTTCTGGAACCCCGCTTCTGGTTTACAGTTGTTCAAAACTTGATAATCTGTTTTATCTGTAATTTTTGAAGCTAATCCCTGACCTATGCTGTCCGAAAAAATTAACACCTTATTTTTCGTTGTCATGACCTCAGCTTCCCTGTTTTTATGGTTCTTATTTCCATATAGTTGTTTCTTTGTTACATTCGCGGTTCTAGTTTTTTTTTCAACATGATTTTTTTTCAAACAAAATTCTGATTCCTTGCTTTCTTCACATGTGTTATAATCACTGATTTTCTTTGGAAATGCTTGGGTTTTTGTACTTTCTTGGATTTCTACTAGAACGGTGCTACAGTTATAGTTACTCTTAGAATTGTCCAGTTCTAACGACCGACTTGGTAATAATATTCTACTACTTTTTTTCTCAGAGCCATCTTTTTTTGAGAAAGAACCTCGCCTTTTAGGTGTACTCATTGCTTCAGTAAAGAGTTTCTTCCATTTAGCTGTTAACGCCTCTTTTTCTACAATTTGTTTTGTTAGTTCTGAATTTTTCACATTCAAGTTTTCTATCTCACTATCTGCTTTCTCTAATTTCAACTTCAATTCTAAAATTTCTTTAAGAAGTTCCTTTTCGCCTTCATTTTGGAGTATAGTTATGTCGGGTAAACTATGTAAGCTTTGTAATTCGTCATCGGAGCTGGTTTGTTCGTCCTCCTCAGATTTGTGCAACGGTGTCACTGGAATTGCTTTATGCCTTATTCTTCTATGTGTCACGTGTGACAAGGGAGTGTTCGTGTCAACAGTTGCGTGAACACTTGTGTTCTTAGTTATGGTTTTATAACAAGCGTGGCATTTCCAACAATCTTTTTTGGATTTTTCCATTATATAAAATCGGGTACTTGACACTTCTGCACATTCTATGTCATAATAATTTTTACACGACGAGCAGCATAACATTTCTCTCGTGCTTATAACTTTTTTACATTTAATACACGATTTTTTACAAACTGTTTGATCCATTTTGTGTAAGAAAAAAATAAAATAAAAAAAACACAAAAATAACGTAATTTCGAAGATACCTCAAGTCGAGTGAAAAGCCGTTAAAGGTGACTCGCACAGTGTTTTGCTCACAGCGTAGCACTGTTTCTGGACACCTCGTTGTTTTCTTTTGCTTATTTCTTTTTTCAGTAAGATGAGGGTATCATTTTTATTGCATTAATAGTTTGTCATTCATTTTAATTGAATCTGATTCATTCAACTTTTTTATCACTGTTCCCCCATATAATATTGTTTATTTTGATCCACTGCACAGTTTAAAGTCTCACACCTCGTTGTTTTCTTTAATTTTTTTTTTTTTCACTAAAATGAGGGTGTCATTTTATTGCTATAATAGTTTGTCATTTATTTTCATTGATTCTGATTTGTTTAACGTTTTTATCACTGTTCCCTCATATAATATTGTTTATTTTGATCCACTGCACAGTTTAAAGTCTTTTGAGTCGTTATGATACACAGATTTTATGATACACAACTATCACCTGTTCCTTTTGATGTATTTATAATAATCTGCTAATATTGTGGTTCATATAACACTATCACGTATTTTTGCTCCTAAATCTAAATCATCCTCAACGGGCGCTAAACACTTCTCTATAGCAACTTTGCGCCGATGCTCAAGACTAAGAAGCTTAGTCTAAACTACGTACAGCAAAATGGCAGGTAAATCCTGTCGTCGATATGCTGTTGTGGTCAGGCCCTTATGTAACAACCGGAGTGAAATTCATGTCGCACGCAATGAGTTATTGCCACAATAGCTAGTTCAGAATTATTTATTTACTAGCTACGACGCCCCACGGTTTTACCCGCGGAGATTAATCCTGATAACATTAGCTATCTGTAACTGAAAGTGCCGTCAAAATTGGTCCAAACGTTTCGGACTCCTGGGGAACATACATACAGATATCGCCTTCTGTATTCGATTTATACTTTTCGGGTTATTGGTAATTCTCTTAAGAGCGGCCTCAGTACATCAAAACAAACAGCTTTTATCCTAGCACTTATCAAAATTCGTGAAAAAGAAATCAGCTGTTCCATAAAACATAAACCAGCCAAGTGCGAGTCAGGCTCGTGCACTGAGGGTTCCGTACCACCACAAAATACAAAAAGGTCGTCCAAGTAACCGAATTACCAGTTATTACAACGCCTTCCAATCGTCGGAGTAATTTGCTACGCAGTTTGCTACAGGCACTCGAGTATAATAACTTGGTAATGAACAGAAATTAGTCACTGACTCGCACTTGGCCATTATTTATTATTTATTGTTATACTTTAGAGTGTATACTACAATCGTGCCAAGTTTGACGCTTGTACATATTATCGTTTTTACATTAGAACTAATACAACAATACATAAGAAATACTTTTGTTGTATGAGGAATTGAGGACCCACCTCCCTTACGTTTTTACTTTTTGACTTTATTATTATTTGTAAGTTAATCCGCCGTAAAGTTACGTCATATTCTGTGAAAATTTCAACTATCTATTACGGTTCGAAAGATATAGCCGTTAGTAGGTAGGAGAGAGACGGACAGACAGACAGACAGATATCGTAGTAATAGGGTCCCGTTTTAACCCTAAAAACAGCTTTTGTTCTAAAACTTTTCGAAATTCGTGAATAATAAATCACATCACAAAAAAAACTTTCAATCCCGACAAAATGTATGAAACAGCTGATATTTTTTCGCGAATTTTGAAAAGACAATAAATTGACAACTTATGTTCTTACTTTATTTATTTTACGGCTTTGGTTTGCTTTTGGCTTACTGCTAACGCGCAAACCGTATCTGGGTTCACGTCCGCGTGATTCTCCAACTGTGGGGATTCAACGTTAATTTGATTGATACCGCGTTAGCAGTTGCCCGTAAGGCCTTTGGAGGCGTTAAGAGTATGCTAATTGATTACCAGTCTGTATCTGTATATTTATAGGAGATTGATAAAATATTGCTTGACAGGTATCACAGTTGAAAAAACATATCAGGAAACGTTTGCTATTTGCGGCCATTTAAAAAAAGTTGACTATTTCTCAGCAATAAATAACATTCCAACAAAAGCGTCCAGTATAAGAAAATAATTAAGAAACCAATAGATTGTACGCCCACTGCCATCCCAGCCATTCGTCAATCTACGTCCAGGTTCGATCACTTTTATTAGATCTCTGGGAGAAGATAGATTCTTGTTTACGGCGGAAGATCGGAAAGGAAGGGCATTGCTCCGCTTAGAGCGGTTTCGCACTACGTCCGATCCGAATCCTATCCGAATCCGTGAAAATACGTTCCGAAGTTGTCGTACAACTATTTGTATGTTACGCACTAGATCCGATTTCCGTCATCCGAATTCTCTCCGTTATCCGTAAATTTCCATTTCGGAATAGATTCGGAAGTTGAGGTCGATTGAAAGGACTCATGATCAACGACGTGAACACTCTGCTGTGGCTCCGCCTAAAATGATTGCTTGGATTTGTATCAGAGATCGGACTAGTACGTACGCAATATCCGAATTCGGTCCGAGTTTTCTAGATCCATATTTTCACGGATTCGGATCGGATTCGGATCGGACGTAGTGCGAAACCGCTCTTAGTCACGCTATTTTTGCCCGACGATGCATAGCGATAAATAAAAAAAAAGTTATTTTTATACAGCCACACTCGCCTCCCAAAGCTATCCCTTTCTTACATTTTCAATATTTTAAAACATAAAATTTTGCTAAGTAAATATTAAAAATACGATTGGCATTTTTAAAATAACATTGTAAACGTTTAGTTTAGTCGCATTTAGTATAACCATGGCACTTACACACAGTCGTGCGTTTCGCTACTTCTATTTTTGAGATTTTTAGGGTTCCGTTCCCAAAGGGTAAAAACGCGAACCTATTACTAAGCAAAGGATGTCTGTCTGTCCGTCTGTCATGGCTATATCTTTCGAACCGTAATACATAGCCAGTTCACAGAATATGTAATGTTACGGCGGATTAACAAAAAAAAAAAGTGACAAAAGGGAAAAACGAAATGGGGATCCTCATACAACAAACGTATTTTTTAACGTATTTTTGTATTAGCTGTAATGTAAAAAGGGTAATACGTAAAAGCATCAAACTTGGCATGATTAAAAGTATACACTCTAAAGTATAACAACAAATAATAAATGGTAGCCAAGTGCGAGTCGGTGTCAAATTTCTGTTTAGCACCGGTTTTCGTACGATCACCGAAGTGAAGCAACGTCAAGCGCGGCCGGTACTTGGATGGGTGACCGCCTGCGCGTTGTCGGGATGTTGTCTTTTTGCACTACTTTTTGTACTTTAGTAGCTAACAAGTTATGTGGTGGTATAGAACCCTCAGTGCGCGAGCCCACTTGGCCAGTTTTATCATTACTACTTACTCCGGTAACGCAGCGACTAGACGTGTGTTTTGGCCTCCGACATAAGAGAACGCCATTCAGTCCCCGGTGTCGCCATGTCTCACCGGTCGGCGACTTGCACAAGTCCGGATCCACGGCTTCGACCAAAAGAAAATGAATGTACAGGCCATAACTATTGAACTTGCTCAGTATGTTTCTAATCTAAAGTCAAAGTCAAATTCAAATAATTTATTGCACATTATGCTAAATACACAACTAGTTGCGACTACGGGAAAAAAATCCAAATGGCTCAACTAGTTGAGCTTTGCAGTAAGACCAAGGGTCCGAAACAGTAAAAACGAGTCAAAACCGTCGGACATATACTTCAACACCTAATTATAACCAAAACAACAAAAAGTAAAGGTTTTTTTTTGTTTTTTTTGTTGGCATATATTTGTCAGATGTTTCGTTTTCATGTACCTAATAATAGTCTTGTGTCGCACTTCCTACGGTTAGAGACCGACTGAAACGAATTGAGCGCCGGCTCTCATTTTGTAATCGTCAAAAATGCGCTTCTTCTAGGCCCATCTATTCATTTTATTTTGCTCGAAGATCCACGGCATCTTTCCAGCGAGATCTAGGCCGGAGAACCAAGATTACCTTCTTTACATTACCGTTTATCATTCGCAACTTATATTTGAATTATTAACAGGTTGAAACACTCCAACCCTTTAAGTACCTCTAAAAGGGTCCATCAATAAACCAAGGCAATCGAATCGTCCATCACTCTACCTGCCAGTAGATCGGTACAAATAACGCGCCAAACCTAAGATGTATTCTCCAATACTGCAGACATTTCAATTTCTTCCTACTCCGCACTTCGAGACAGGGATGGCCTAAGGAATTTAAGTTTAGGGGATGCATATTGCGGGGTAAACCAAACCACGCTTAGTTTGACTGGTCTAAACTGTAATTGCATCTATAGATCCCGCACAAACCACTACTTGCACCACAATTTACTCAGGTTCTGGTATGACTGTAATAAATAAATAAAATATGCATATATGTATTTTATTCTCTAAATTGGTCTTAATCTAATTTACATTCATTTAGATAATAATCATAATGTTTTTGGACAATTGACCTGGGTGATATTACTATTTCATATCATCATCATAGTCAGTCCACTGCTGGACTTTTAGCCTACCCCGAAAGGGTAATTGGGCCATATCCACCACGCTGGCCCAGTGCGGATTGGTGGATCTTTTGAATATAAAGCTTGTAATGCTATAATTATAGTGTCTATAAATTAATAGGAATAGACATCCCAACGCAAAAGACGGGTGCGGGAATGGCTATCACAGTAGAACTTACCTACTATTTTGCAATCGTTAAAAAACGATATTCACAAAAGAAGTCAACGAGCGAATATTTTGTTTCCAAACACTGCCGCCAATAAATTGCCAGTGGCTCTAGTGTCTTGCCTGTTTTAATTCACTACTTTGTTTTATTAGAAAGAAAAAAAGAAAGAAAGAAAAGAAAATAAATTTTATTCGACACCTTTACAAAAAACTTATATCTAGAGGATACAATCAGTGTCGAATGGGTCCGTCTCGGCATAAATGCTGAAAGTCAAGGACTATCAGCGCCGGTATTACGATAATTTCCATGCGGATACCCCAAAACTATGTTTTATTTTCGCCCCCTCCTTCACCAGTCCCTGCCCCGCTATTTTTCACATAACATCCAATTTCTTGGGGGTGAAAAGTCGAATTTATTACGTTCTGCCGTTTCTACAACAAGCTAAATTATTTCAATACGAATTGGGTTCGAAAATGAGAAAGTCTGAACTGTCGTCTATAGTTATAGTTACGTCATTTCATTTTAAAATGAAAACTGTATATATTTCTGAACATTTAGCTGCATAGAGCTGTAAATAAACTATCGGACGTAACTCCGGCGGATGCGTCTTATGAGTTTCAAATCCAGCGCCACTTCAAACGTCCGATTGGTCAAGTTAGGGTTCTAGGTCACGTCTGCGACTTATTACCGATAGTACTAAGCACAGATTAGTGTGACTGTGAATGTAGGTATTAGCTAACCGAGGCTTGCGGACGCGTCCGATAGTGTGTTTGCAGCTTAGTAATGAAACCACGGTGCAGCTGTGAAATGGAAATTAGCTAATAACATGTTTAAATAAAATTCTATGACATTTTTCTTTTTTAGGGTACCGTACCCAAAGGGTAAACGGGGCCCTGTTACTAAGCCTACGATGTCTGTATATCTGTCTGTCCATCGGTCCATCTGTCATACCTATTAACGGCTGTATCTTTCGAACCGTAATAGATATCCAGTAGAAATTTTCACAGAATATGTAACGTTTCGGCGGATTAATTAACAAATAATAAAAAAGTCAAAAAGTAAAAACAAAAGGGGAGTCCCCATACAACAAACTTATTTTTTTACGTATTATTGTATTAGCTCTAATGTAAAAACGATAATATGTACAAGCGTCAAACTTGGCAGGATTATAGTACATACACTAAAGTATAACAACAGATAACAATTAATGGCCAACTCGCAGTTGGTGACAAATTTCTGTTAAGTTTCTAGATAAGCGGCATCCGTATTGACGGTATTGAAGGCTATTGATCTGCCAGCTAATCAACGCCACAAAACACATTCTGCAAGAAACTTCATTAAAACTGCAAACGTTGAGCGCTACGGAGAATCGCAAAAATCGGATAGTGTACCACGTTGCAGACGCAGTGCGAAGCAAAGCTACGAAAACTATACAGGGCTAATAAATTGGGTTAGTGTAATTAGTTTTTATCGGGCAAGTCTTTTATTAACTAAACGTTATCTAAGCAACTAACACTAAATAGTAAATACCTCAAGACAAAACAGTTGGATTATCCATGCTCAACTCTACTTCCAGTTGGTTGAGTGCATCCAACACGTTGGCAGCATTACCACGCTGAATGGCAATGCCTATACCAACTAAACCAAAAAACGCCAGCATTTTGATAACGCTTTACATTGTCCAGGGGGTCTAGACAAAAGCCACTTTCTGTTAACGTTCACGCCTGCGAAAAGATGATATTGTATGAAAATGGCATTAGGTTGAGATAATTTATCTCTAGCTAATCACCCAACGGCTTTCAAGGCATTTTTGTAAGAAATTCGTTGTAGCCAGTTGCACCCATATAAACGAAACGTCAGTGATTCAAAATCAGTTAGCAGCTGTGATGCGGACAAAGACCTTTGAGACCTAACCCAAAAAAGTAAGTTCCAAGTTCTTTTGATGCGGTGTTCGACGCGGTGACATAAATAAGAATGTTCAATCAAGTTTCTGTCATAATGCCAGGCGCCAGATTTTCCTTCTCATTTCCGTTCTATTTACTTCTCTTTTCTGTGGTTGATCCTACTTAGCCTAGCATAGCTCCGTCTACGTAGGACGGCGTTCTACAAGAGAGCACAAGGAACCAGGTCACACGGAAACTGCAAGAGCGACGGAGACAATAGCGGCAACGTCACTTCACTTAATGTATTGCTGTTCTTTTTAGCTGGAGGTGCTTGCTTCACCTGCACCCTTACCATGGGTGTTATCCATCGATGAGAAAATTTGTTTTGGGTTCGATTGGTGGTAGTTTAGTTAAGTTAAACATGTATTTTCTCACCTAAGTGAATTACTGTTATTCTTAGAGAAAATAAAATCTTAAACCATCATTATCAAGTTTTAATATGCGTACGAACCAACGATCTTTAAATTAAAATGAGAAGAAAGATTTTTAGTTTTCAGATGCCTAATGTTACAAATTTAACACACGTTCAACTTGTAACACCCCTGTTTTTGCTTCAGGGCTTTGTCAATTTCAAAAAGCATTAAAATCTGAACGCTTTTTGAAATTGACAGCAGCTGTCAGCGATCATCCGATAACGAACTAATATCGAGGAAGTTTTTAGGGTATATATAACGTTCTTGACTAATATTAATAAAATTTCTAAGTTGAAGTGGCAATGGGCAGGCCACATCGCTCGAAGAACCAATAACCAATGGGGAAGAAAGGTTCTTTGGTGAAGACCACGAACTGGAAGACGCAGCGTAGGTCGGCCGACGACATCGGGAGAGTCGCTGGCATCGAGTGGATGCAGATGACAGACTGTCGTTCAGTGTGAAGTTAAGCGGGATGCCTTTGTTCAGTAGTGGACGTGTTCTGGCTGATGATGATTACAATACTTGAAGTTGACGATGGCATACGCAATCAAAGTCACCTAGTTACTTGTTTTAAATGTTAATCGGGACTTATCACGTATTATTTAATATAGGTAAAAAATATGTGTTCAAATCGCGAAAGTTAATAAATTACTACCTAGTTACTTCTTAGCCAATGCACACTGTTTGTCCACAAAACTCAAATCGAATCGAGTCAAGAGTGAGTACAGATAGTATGGGGCCCACGGACGCGAGTTTTGAGATTAAGAGAGAATGAGATTCATTAGTACTATTAGGTAATAGCACTAAGAAATCTTATTCTTGAAATTTTATCTTAAAAAATTTCGTATAATGAGTCAATTTAAAAAATTAGGCAATCTTGTAGGTGTTGACTCTATGAAATATGAAATTTCGAAAACCCTTGGTATTTCTTAAGAAATTCCGCAATATAAATTTTCTTCCTTAAAAAAGAAGTAGAAATTGTTCTGTCAAGAGACGTTGGAGCAATTTTTGGACCACCAGTAAACAAATAGGTATAAATTGATATATTTTAATAAACCCGCGATAAAACGGCTAATCTTAGAGACATAATTTCAAACGGCTGCGCAGATTTTTTTGAATCATAGCTAAGAAAACTTGCGATGAAGTCACCTTTCGAACAAAAGAAATCTGAATCAATATCGATTTAGCCGTTAGGAGCTACGATGCCACAGACAGAAACACAGATACACACTTTAAACTTATCATGCCCTTCTTTTTGTGTCAGGGCATCGTGATACAATACATATAGAGTCACAATCGTGACAAAAAAATTTCCTAACCAAAAGTCGGCGCACGCTAAGACTTTTTGGTTAGTTATTCATATTCATATTCATTTATTTGGTAAATATTATTTACATGTCAAAAAATTATAATAATAGTACTAATTACAAAAAATAAAAATGGTATACTAACAATTGTATTAATTATTAATATTATATTACTTATTCTATATTATTCATTGTATTACCAATATTGTACGCTATATTAAATTATATTATATTTTGAATTCAAGGAACTCCTTGAAACTGTAAAACGTCTGATCGACGAGCCAGCGCTTTAACCGATATTTAAAGTGCACCAGGTTGGGAGCGGTAATGACGTCACTTGGCAGTTTGTTGTAAATCGTCGGTCCCATAACATGAGTGAGCTTGTCAGACTTAGCCAGGTTCCTAGGAACCTGCTTAAGCTGCCCTGCACGTCGAGTACGGTCGCCATACGCCGTGTACATATGTAAATTTTTCCTGACATACAACGCCACTTGTAGTACGACAATGCAGGGCAGCGTAAGGATTCCTAATTTTTTAAACTGTGGTTTGGCAGTTTGGTCACTCCTAATGCCTACTATGGCTCGTACGGCCCTTTTCTGCATACGGAACGCACGCTCCCACTCTGCAGCGTTCCCGTATAGCTCGGCGCCGTATTGTAGCAGCGAGTGCACCGTCGCGAAGTAGCACATACGCGCCACCTGCACCGATACTACTCGCGCCTCACGCCGGAGCGCATAGCAAGCACTAGCAATTTTACCACATATTTTGTGGACGTGATTTTCCCAAGTCAACACAGAGTCGATTTCAAACCCGAGAAAGTTTGTGACTTCTGTTTGTGTCAATTCGATATCATTCACGAGCACTTTAAGCCTTCGCGGTTTTCTTCCCGACAGATTGAAGTGAGCGTAGTTGGTCTTTTTTAAGTTTAGAGCCAGCCCATTGACTCTAAACCAACTGTCAAACTGTGCGCTCACCTCGTTCAGTTTCGCCTCCAGTTCATCCACTGTGGGAGCAGTGACAAGCGCGGCCACGTCGTCGGCATACATTAAAATTTCGGCTGATGTTATTGCGTCTGGTAAATCATTCAGTAGTAGCGAAAACAGGACATTCGAGACTGAGGATCCCTGCGCGACACCCATTGAGGAGTGCAAAGGGTCCGATCTCACTTTGCCTCCGCTCCCCACTACAATCTGAGATCTATCCTGCAGTATGCTCGTGGCCAGCGCTAGCGCCAAACCTCCTAGCCCATAGTGGTGCAGTTTCCCGGCAAGCACGTCGTGATCGGCGACATCGAATGCTTTTGAGAGGTCACAGCAGATCACAGCGACATGCTGCTTCCTCTCGCGAGCACCGACAATTCGACAGATCAGTTCTCGAGTCAGGGTGGTAATAGACCGCCCTTCTCGATACGCATGCTGCCGGTCTGAAAGCTGATCAGTATCAGAGAGGAAGGTCATAAGACGTGAGCTCAGGCCATTTTCGAAAATCTTAGCGACTGCGGGGATTATTGAAACGGGCCTATAGCCGTCCATATCCTCCCTCTTGCCTTTACCCTTAAAAATAGGTGAGACTTTAGCAGCCTTCAGTACTTCCGGATAGGTTCCTTCCCGTATACACACGTTAAACAATTCAGCTAGTACTGGAGCGAGTGGGATCGCTGCTACCTTAAATAGCTTCATGTTTAACCCATAAACGTCTTTGGAAGTTTTTGGAGGAATCCGTGAGGTGATGATTCTGTGGACTTCGTCTGCAGTGAATGGGCGGATCCTCAGCGAGCGGTCAGACGGAGCGCGCGCTGCTCGCAGCACGACAAGCGCACGCGTGACGTCAGCGCGGGGTGCTCCGGACGCTACCGCTGCGTTTATAAATTTAGAGTTTAAAGTATCCACGGCAGCTTTTTTGCAAGGAAACGAGGTGCCATCGCAATTTTTTATTACGTCTGTAAAATCCAGATCGGCGGAGTTGTATTTACCCCTTTCTAAGTTAACCACATTCCACATGGCTTTACAAGAGTTCCCACTATTTTCAATTATCTTAGTGTAGTAATTCGATTTTGTACATGTCAATAAATTATCATATTTTTGTCTCATGTCACAAATCAAAGAATTCATAATGTCATTATTAGGATTTGATTTACATAATTGAATAATGTCGAATAGAAGCGATTTATAAAATTTAATGTCATGTGATACCCACGTCTTACTTTTATTCCTACAGCTTGTTTTCCTTAATGGGAAACATGCTTCAAATTTATTTACAGTTACAATACAAGGTAACCGCGATCCGATTACACCGCCGTGCGATGCCAGAGCTACGACGACATAGCGGAGAACTAACGTTGAACACTATGCAAGCGACATAACGCCTTAATTGGAGTAAATGTGGCATTGTGAACTATATAACTGATACAATGTATGTTCAATGTCCCTCGGACGTTTTTTGACTGTTTTCACTGAGAGATTGTGACTCTATAGGAATTGTATCTCGATGTGTCAGGGGTTAAAAAAGTTCTAAAATTTAGTCAAAATATTGACCTTTTAAGCAGTGCAGTGTCTTGTACAAATATTTATTTCTGTTCTTTATTCTTTCGCAGTCCAGTTTCCAATTGAAAACAAGCAAGGAAGTTACCTAATCCCACTATCTCTAAGGGGCAGTTCGCACCGAGATAAAATTGTTCTGCCGGCGGCGGCAGCGCATTACAATGCATTGCTTGTCACGCGAGGATTACCCGAATGTGTGTAATGGGCACAAAACACGATGAGATCGTGCGGACATGCCTTTATGACGATACATTTTTTTACATTCTTTATTACAAACTAGCTGTGCTCCGCGGTTTTACCCGTATAGTGATGAAAAATGGTATCTTGCTAGGGTCGTGGTCTACCCGTAAACATGGTGCATGGTAACTGCGCTGAAATACCGGGAGCTCCATCCACAACCTTATCACGGTAAATATCTCTTTAATAATCATATAACTGTAGTGAATAGCCGTGATAGTTTAAAACTGTGCTATACTTACAATCGCTGAATTCTGTCTTTATGCAAACAAAACCTCGTTTCGCTCGTACAAAAAAAGAAATTATACCGAACACAGAAATCCATATTAACCTATCTACCATTTCCACTCGGTTTGCGTCTAAGTCAAACTCCGTCTGACCAATCAGAGAGTTCCATTCTAATAGGACAAATAACGTAATACTATTCGTGTTTGTGAACAAGAATATCGGAAATATCAGAATCTACCTTTATGTGATGGGAAGGAGCCATTCATCTACGTTGTTATTGAAAGGATGGTGAATAGGCGAAGCTTTTTTCGACTTTTTCTTTGTGTTTTTCGGTTTAGGGAAAGTGTACCTATGTGTAGATAATATATGTTAACGCTAAGATATGGATGTTTTTGTGATAGGTAAGTAATACTGTATACGATTTCAGAGTTGCTTCCATAGTAAAAGTTGTTCATAATTACTTGTAAGTAATATCTTTCTTTTGGCTTAGTACGCCTTTTCTCGTAACCCCTTATACTTTTTGGTTTCTAAGGACTTGCGGAGTACCCACCTCGCGAACTTCTGCCACGAACGATGTTCCCAATTTTTTTATTCCTGAATAAGCAGGCGTTCTACTATTCCCCCTGCTCGCCATTCCATCGCGCTTAAAGAAATCAATTCACTCGCAACTTTAAGATATCCAGATTGTAACCATCATCATCATCATATCATCAGCCAGAAGACGTCCACTGCTGAACATAGGCCTCCCCGTTTAACCTCCACACTGAACGACAGACTGCCTTTCGCATCCACTGGATGCCAGCGACTCTTACTATGTCGTCGGTCCATCTAGTGGGGGCCTACCTACGCTGCGTCTTCCGGTTCGTGGTCTCCACCCAAGAACCTTTCTTCCCCATTGGTTATCGTTTCTGCGAGCGATATGGCCTGCCCATTGCCACTTCAACTTGCAAATTTTAACAGCTATGTCGGTGACTCTGGTTCTTTGGCGAATATCCACGTTTCGAATTCTATTGCGCAAAGAAACTCCGAGCATAGCTCTTAGATTGTAACCATCGCGGAACTCTTACTCAAGCAGCACATTCCATAGTCTAGCGATTCACAAAGAGAAAGTTTTTTTGAACGCATGTGTGACTCCCGTTTTAGTTTATTTAGCCGTGAGCGCAGGCAGGTGCACTTAGAGATATGGTGGCTGGGCGGTAGCATATTATGCGCTTTAAAATCTGACGCCACCATTGAATTATAGTACCTACCTAAATAAATTATGTGCCGTATCGATGCCGTCGATCAAAAACGGTGAAAGAAAACAACACGAGGAAACCAGTATATCCAGGAACCTCAAACGTTCAAAGAGATAATGACATTCACCAACATGCAGCAGCCAGCATGGTGGATTATGGTACATCCTCTTTCTCTGAGAAAAGGCCTATATCTCAGCAGTAGGAACATGAAAGCCTGATGATGATGATAACGACAGATGTATTTCAGACACTAGATAAAGTCATCTCTTGTTAAGGATATAGATAATATTTTCTATTTTTATAAAGAGGTTTACGTTTGGCCTCCAACTCACCTGATGAAAAAAGATGTTGTGGTCGAATATGGAGCACAAAATCCAAAACCTAGGAGGTAGTTTTGCACTCTGGCCTTGAAGACATCAGATCTTCTCTCAAACTATTGTCATTTTCATACAATTTCACTGTGCTTATCATCTTTCCGTAGGCGTTAACGCATAGATAAAGGGACTCTTGTCTTACCCCCAAGGACGGCTGCAAGGCGTTCCAATCCTTAGAAGGTGAAAGCAAACCGACTAGTTCGAGCCGGTGGCATGTCCACTATGTAGGGATGGTATTTATGTGTTCTTCGACTTGTTCTATTGTAGAAAGAGAAAGGGGGAATTAGGTCGTGTAAGCCAAGCGCAACATAACATAAGCTTATGATAAAATTATTCATCAAACTATTCGGAACAATATTTTGTGTGCACAACGTCGCTTAACCAAACCATGTGCAACCAAACACGACTAAACTTTCTCCAAATCAGACCGTAATCAAAGGAATCACACATCAAAAGCTCTCTCTAAGCCGTAGCTCAGCTAATAATAGAAAGTCTCGTTAGAATGAACGGACCAACTAGAATTATCGGAGATCTTGACAGATCCCTTAATGGGATCTCGGGGCGTGCCACTCAATTATCTGTGAGGGTTTGATATTGGTGCTTACCAGGGTTGCCACCCGTCTTCATCTTCTAAGGTTATTTTGTCAAATAAATAGAAGATTATTTTAAAGTTATATGATTATTTATAGGATATTTACCGCGGTAAGGTTGTGGAATGAGCTCCCGATATTTCGGCGCAGTTACATGCACCATGTTCACGGGAATACTGAAGAATGCGGGTAGTTGGTCGAACAGTTAAAAGTTAGGTGCAGACATAACGATCTACCGTCTTTCTTAGTCAGGGTTATTTTTAACACGCTCTAAGCTAATATAGCTTCACTTGCAACTGTGTAAGGAAGTCGATTTTAACAACTTCCAATTGACTTATCGATTTGAAACGGCAAGTTTATGGATTCTTGTAAACAATACAATAATTTTTTACTATCGAACTGAACTGATAATGGAGTCAGGAGGTGGATAGTGGAACTCTTTAATTGCTACTTTTAAACCCCTCAAGTTTGGCGTACTCTTGGTTACACATTGTCTGCCTGTCTGTACTACCTTTTGATGGCTGTATCTTTCGAACCGTAATAGATAACCAGTTGAAATTTTTAAATAATATGGTAACGGCGGATCAACTAAGAAGTAAATAATAAAGTCTAAAAGTAAAAAATGTAACGTACTTAGTGAAACGTACCCCAAGTGAAGCTTCGGTTAAGTCCTACCTAGCACTGGGCAGGTGTTTCAAAGAAAGAGTTTATGCGAGAATAAGTTAAGATTTAATCAGTTAAAGATTGAAGTTACATGCGAGACGACAGAGGCTCGTGAGCTCGGAAGGCGATGGAAAAAAAATGTGTTGGTCCCTTGTTAGGAGACTTAACTTGAAGAGCGTTGGCGCCGATCGCCACGTGTAGGAAGCTCAGCTGGGGCAGCGTAGCTCGGAGACAGCTCCGTGTGCGGCTAGCGATCAGGTAGACCGGGCAGCGTGGAGAGAAGTTCTCGGGCGCGACCGGAGTATGGCCAGCGTGGCTCGCTAGCGTGGCTCGGAGTGCGACCGTAGAACGTCGGCGGAGCAGCGTGGGACACCGTTATAGTGGCGAGATGGCCGACATTTGTGAGACATTTTGATTGCTAAAACCAATTAGGTATGTGTCTTGACGTAGAGAACTTGATTGCTTAGTTAACTTTTCTTATCCCTAGGTGCGGAATATTCGAAGCCACAGTCAACCTACTACGTCAGGATTTGTTATCACAGCGCAGGTAGATGTAACGCCAAATGATAGTGAGATTCGTAATGGATTCTGATCTGCTTCACATCAGAATACGAGTGAGTAATTAAATCATTAGCCTACTGTTGAATAACAATGGGCTTTCCCTATTGTGAGGAGATTGACGTTCGACTTGAATCTCAAGCCTGAAAATTTGAATTAGTTTCAATATTTCAAGAGTAACATTTCGCTAGCTCACTATTACAAGGTTCTATGTTATTTTCTTACACGTTCTGTAATTTCAATCTAAAAAAAATACTTTCATTAATATTGACTTAGCAGTGTTTATGCTTGAGAGAGATACTTTCACTCAAGCATAAACCCTGCTAAATCAATATTTATGAAAGTCAATTTTTTTAAATTGAAATAACAGAATGTGTAAGAAAATAACATAGAACCTTGTAATAGAGAGCCAGCGATTTACAGGCTTTTGTTTTTTTTTTCTGTTCTCGCCTCCACAAAATGTTTTGGCCGTCTTTATACAATTCGAGGGTGACCGGTGGCCCCCATGGTCCTAAAATCTCGAGCCCAAACGGCACAAACATGTGAGTCTCGTCTAAGTCCTACTAATCTATACTAATATTATAAAGAGGAAAGATTTGATTGTTTGTTTGTTTGCATTGAATAGGCTCCGAAACTACTGAACCGATTTGAAAAATTCTTTCACTGTTGGGAAACTACACTATCCCCGGGTGACATAGGCTATAATCGATACCCGTGCGAAGCTGGGGCGGACTGCTAGTTTATTATAAACGCGAAAGTTTGTATGTATGGATGTTTGTTCCTCTTTCACGCAAAACCTACCGAATGGATTTTACTGAAAGTCTACAATTGATTTGGTTGAATTGATTGGCTTATACATTAGAATAACACATAGGCTATAACGGGTTGTAGTAGCGAGGCCGAAGGCCGAGCTCTACGTGTACGAAGTAGCGGGTTTCAGCTAGTACCCCTATATATATATTATTTGTGCCGTTTGAGGTTTTCAACTTTAATCGTGGCAGCGCTAGCCTGATCCATTGTAGCAGATAGATAAGACGGCGCTATTACGTTGGCACATATAGCATTCCAAACTTTAATTTTACTTCAGTTAATCGGCATTTCAAGGTTAAAGCGATCCAAAAGAAATCAAAGTTCAATATATTTACAAGTTCCAAGACTTACAAATAACAATTAGCTTGAATATTTATTATTTTCGAGTCAAGCAATAAGTATTCATACAAACAGTCCCGACTAACAAGTTTCTAAGAAATTCCAATTCTCGAAACAACAAAGCCCTCGATAAATCAATGGCCCCAATAAAGCAAACAGCTCTGCAATAAGCTGACGATAAATAAAAAAAATACAAAAGTGTATTCACGGTAACAGGTCGTATAAATTAAAGAACAAAGGTTGCGGGTCAAAGTTGAATTTATTTGATCCGTTCGGCCACGGGGCGAAGTGTAAAAAGCCAAAATTGGTGGCACGGAATCCGTGAAATTCAATGGAAGCGAGCCCAGCAATATTTTTGTGGTCAGTTGTTAATCTCTTGCTATTTAGTCAGTACGTGCTTTACGAGATTGAATCAGAAATAAGGAGATCCGTAGACGAACGAAAGTTACAGACATAGCCCACCGGATAAGCAAGTTGAAGTAGCAGTGGGCAGGGCACATATAACGCAGAAAAGATGGCCGTTGGGGCCGAAAGGTTCTCGAGTGGAGACCATGGACCGGTAAGCGCAGCGTAGCAGTTAGTACTTCTACCCACAAGATGGACAGACGACCTAAAAAAGACCGCAGGGAAACGCTGGATGCAGGGCGCTTCCAACCGGTCCTGGAGATCGATGGGGGAAGCTTATGTCCAGCAGTGGACGTCCTATGGCTGAAATGGTGATGATGATGAATAAGTCAGTATCAGCCTCTCATGGTTTCCACTCCTGAAATACAAGCCTTTTCTCGGAGAAAGAGGATGGGCCCTGATCCACCATACTGGAGTCAGTACTGCGGGCAGTGCATGTTGATGACTTTGAATTGTTGAAGTTCCTGGACATACTCCTCAATGATGTTTTCCTTAATTTTTGAGCGATGGCATCGAATCTGCACATAATTTATTTAAGTACCTGCTAAATAAGTGATTGGTGCAGGACCGAGGATCGAACCGGGTGCTGTCAAATTGTAAAGCGCACATGCTATAAGCTAGGATATGAAATTCAAAACTTTTCACTATCATCTGCACTTAAACTGTGATTTTATCATAATATAACATACTTTACATTTTGTGGGTGCAGAATCTTAGCCTTTGAGTCATATTATTTGATATTTTTTTATTGCCTATTAATAGTTTGTTTTTAGTCTTCTACCCATAAATAATATAAGCGTAATAGAATATAAATAAATAAATATACATAAATAACCTAAATATATGTAAATAATATAATATATAATAATAAATATTTGTATGGCTAACCATACAAGTAAACATTTTTGTATTACCGGGAACTTATAATTGGCTCTTTTGGGTTATATTATATTTCAGTTATTTAAGGTTGTCAAATATTCTAAATTTTTTAATATAAAATAATATTTTAATATATCTCAGTCACTGTTTTACACAGAAATTGAACACTGTTTAATTAAAAAGCGTAGGTCTTGCGAAATATCTCGTAATTCGTAAATAAGAATCTAATTAAGACGAATTCAAGGATATTTCTAAATTGCAAGAGCAGCATTCCCCCTGAAGGCACGAAAAGGGTATTTTTAAAGTAGGAATTAAATATTTTGTAAGAACAAAAGAGTTGGATTCTGTTTGCATGTTCTTTTAAAAAAGGGTTTATTATAGGAAATTAAAGCGGATCTGTTTTTACAGATAACAGCAATATGGGCGCCTACAGCGCAAAACTCAATGTTTTTTATTATTATTTTCGTCTTATAAATTTAGACGAAATGACGTCAAACATTACAATTTTACGGTTTCCAATTTGTTATTGAGTCATGCATTCATTAAAAAGTACGTCATTATCTATAATTTTCACATCGTTCTCCTAGAGGTTCTCCCACTTGATAGGGTTGCGCTGTTAAAATCAGACCAAAATCACACTAGAGTTGGCTTCATGGCTTGCTTGGCGCCTAAAGCCTAGCGGTGTCTTGGTTTGCTGACCAGAGACCAAAATAATCTAGAGATTACTTTTCTCGAGAGTTACGCGCCAACGCACAATGCTGCTATAGTTCCAAATATTTTAAAACATCATGTTTTATGATCGCACAGCCAGCCTACTATCTGGCCTTTAGGCAAGCCGCCTGACATTAGGCTTCGGCTTTAGCTTGATATTTATAACTGAACTTTTGCCAGACTTCAACCCTCCTTAATAGAAATGCGCACGTTTGGTCACAAAGACTTTCTCCGTATCTAGTAGCTTTACCTAGTCTGTGTTTGGTTATAACCGTCGTTATTCATTAAAGAGATTGAAATGGTAAGCAATTTAGTTTTTCCATAATTTTGTTTGCCCAATATTTAAGTACTAGCGGTCCGCCCCGACTCCGCACGGGTATAGTTCTGTTATATATCCTACTAAAATAGCCTAAATTAATCAGTGATAATGTAGCATTCAAATGGTGAAAGAATTTTTAAAATCGGTTTAGTACTTTTTGAGCCAATTCTTTACAAACATACATACAAATCTTTCCTCATTATAATATTGTGTATGTATGTTTATGTATAGAAGATATAGCCACATATTGATGAAATCGTTTGATCAGTTTTTCTATTCTTTTGAACGTAAGATTGTAAATGGTAGCCGATATACTTACAATGCATTATTAAACGAAAACGTTTTCATTTAAATTTGAGATACTATTGCAACCTTCAGAGCCCAAAAAAAATTGAATGAGCGACCCCCACGCAAACATGGAATCAAATCGAAATAAACAATGAATGCTCAGTGGCCAGTATTGTTTCCTAGTGTCTTACAGTTTATACTCAGCAGTTGGCAAAAAGTTTCAAATAACTGCCCAACCAATTTTATAAGTAGTCCATAATTTTGAATTTATGTCTGCCTTCGGGTCACATCGTTTAGCTTTTAGCAGTGGATATTGTTTTGCAATTTCGATTGCATGTTTCTTTTCAAACTGTAATTGCGCTCTTTGTACTTTCACAATGAGGGTTTTTATGTCCGATATTGTATACCTAGTTCCAACAAGATCGATAGATGGTGCTTTTTGATTATTAAAAAGAGTTGATACTTCGAAAACCCGTAAGAAGCGCTTTGATCTTTATTGTGCGAACTGCTAGTCTGTGCAATGCGCTCCCTAAATAGGGTGTTCCTTGATAGGTAAAATCTGATTGTCTTCAAGTCGCGATTGAATCGGTTTCTTCTAGGCAAGCGTACTCCATCTTATAACGCATCAGCGCTTAATATCAAGCGAGATGGCGGTCAAGCATAACCAAATTATTATTATTTTAAATAGTCCATAAATTTTGTTTTTATTCAATATCAAGTGGAACCATTATTTCAATTTCAATCTCTATCTCTACATAGTATAAATTAAAGTCGCTTTCCGCGTCTGTCTGTCTGTATGTCTGTATGGCAGCTAACTCTTCCTAAACCACGCAACTGATTTTGATGCGATTTTCACCGTTTATATATTTTCAAATTTTCACGGAAGGTTTATATCTATACATACAATGTATATAATATGTCATATTACTTTTATATGACGTATATCTATATATGTCATATAAAAAGCTTTGTCCTGAATGACTGACTGACGGATCAACGCACAGCCTAACTGATCGTAGAGACTTGAAACTTGGAGGGTGTGTTCTTTGTATGACATAGGCATCCGATAGAAAAGGATTTTTCGAAATCCTACCCTTAAGGGAGTGAAAAAGAGAGGCAAAGTTTGTATCGGACAATATGATTCCTTGGTCCAATCTACTTCAAATTTTGCATAAACAGAATTGATGGAAGACGTGTTAATAACTATTTTATTGAAATTCATTAGAATTTCAATAAAATAGTTATTAACTTAAAAAGGGTAAAGGTTAAGGGTTAAAAAGGAGTAGAAAGTTATTATGGCGGGGATTTGCTTCGAAGTTGATATCAATACTCCTTAGTGCTTTTGACTTCAATTACATTTTATTTTGACACGATATGTTTGAAAACTCAATCCGATTTTATTCAAAAAAGGTTGAACTCACTTAAAAACATAAGCAAATACTCTTTAAACTTGGAATGTCTCGAAAGTCACCGTACTATATTAGTACCCTATTTTATTCTTTCTAAAATTTGTCCACACAAACATCTAGTTATCTAAATATCACACTGTTTAAGACACTAAAATTGCAACACTTACCTAATCCATTTGCTCTAAAACACCAAAGCAGACTAATCTTCGATCGTTTGCTAATACTGAACCAGTCGCGTTACTTACTTGATGATCTCTTGAGAAATTCAACGCTAATTACAGTGTTCAGCAGTGAAGGATTTGTTCATACTAAGCACCAAGGTATTGGTTCTCAAACTTGGTTAATACTTGCAATAATTGCATCTAAGAAGTATATGATAGTTCTTGATGTCATAATTCGTTGTGACTCAATCCACGTGTCTAAAATATTCTAACGTTCAGGCTGTCAGTGGTCGAATTTAACTTACTCACGAACCGGAACGCATTTTGCTAAGTTTTAGCCGACTGTCCAAGAAGGAGGGTAATCTTTTTGGGTGGTATGTAAGCATGTAAGTATGTTTCTGGGTTCCAGTAGTACCTCCTGTAGCCTAAACGGCAGTCGTTGGATTCCTTTATGCAACGGAGAGGTGATTTTATGAACCAGAACGGCGTTTCGGTTCGTTCCGGTCCATTTCGAGCAGTGTTTCAGCCTATTATGTTTCCACTGCTGGGATACAGGCCTTCTCTCAGAGAAAGAAAGAAGATGGGCCATAATCCACCATGCTGGCCCAGTGCATGTTGATGAATATCATAATTATTATGTCTTTGAACCTTTGAAGTTCTTAGACATAACGGAAAGTCACAATGTTTTCTTTCACCGTTGTTGAGTGATGGCATCAAAATTGCACATAATTAATTTATTTGTGCCGTCAGATTGTAAAGCGCACATGCTCGCTCATTCCGCTCGGCCACCATTGCTCCCTTTCGACTCAACTTATCCAACTTGGTTAATTTTGAAAAATGAAAAATCACAGTTCTTGTCTGTGTTCGTTTTCAATGCAAATGTTTAAAATCTTTTGATGAAAAAGACGAATAAAATTTAGAAGATTTAAAAGTTCCTACTGCATGGCGATAAAACAGCATCAAATTCTAGTTGATAGTTCGAAAAGAAATGGCCTAAGCTTCTTTTTCGACCACCCACCCACAGAAAAGTTGAGGTAATTTATTAGCTTAATCTAGTGAAACTTCCCGGAAGTAGAACCCTAAAAAGCTCTCAAGAAGTTATCAACGCTAATATTATTTAAAACTTGCTTATTTCTTTACTATTCACTATAGTTATTATTTTTATGCTATTGATATTCTGATTTAATTAATGTGATTGGTATAGCCGTTTTGATGAAAATTTTTCGGTATTACTTAGACGTAGACCGCATCATCGCTTAACATCAGGCGTGGTGGTGGTCAAACGCAAGCCTATTATTTATATAAAAAAAACACGTATCTAAATTTATATCATGTAAACTTTAGACAGTTTTTGTGATTTTTTTACTTGACTCCTTACTTACTAATCCAATCAATGCTTTAATTTCTCGCCAAGATGCATCCACTTTGTGTTCTTTAATCTAAAGCCATTTTGAGAACCACTGGTGTGGAGATACGAAGTAGTCTCGATTAGGCAACATTTGCCACGTTTTGATATATTGCCTAAATGGATGGTCGTTTGAAATACCTCGAAGAAGACGATAGATAGATGCACAGAGATCGATGTTGCAAAGAAAAAAGAGATTTTCTAGACTTAATTTACCAGATGTTCAGAAAGACCACGTACATATTCGAAAATCTCTTCTCTATCTCTATCTCTACATAGTATTAATTGAAGTCGCTTTCCGCGTCTGTCTGTCTGTATGTCTATATGGCCGCTAACTCCTCCTAAACCACGCAACGGATTTTAATGCGGTTTTCACCATCAGTTAGATACATTTTCAAGGAAGATTTATATATATAACTAGCGACCCGCCCCAGCTTCGCACGCAAATAACACCTGTGCGAAGACGGGCAGCGTGCCAAGCGTGGGGATTATGGCAACACCCCTCTCTAAGAGGGAGGCCTTGTTCAGCAGTGGACATTTAATGGCTGATGATGTGATGTGATGTGAAGACGGGCAGGCGGGTCGCTAGTAAAATATAATAATCAATTTATTACATGCTGAAAATACAAATTAAACTTGAATTAGCATCAATGAAATTCACCTACTATTAATATGCTGTGTAAACTCGTGAACTATATTCAAATGGCGATTTTGTAATGTATTGAGCTAGATAAACGTCAGTATTTTGGTCACACGTCGCTTTAACTAGCTGCTCTGATAGATGATTAAAAATTCCTGTCCCTGTGGTTACATTTTAGTATTAGTGGTGGTTAGAATATTATTAATATTTTTTAAACAGTCAAAAAAGGTGTACTAAGCCAAAAAGATGGTACTAATTATCATGACCAATTTTACAAGTATGTATAGCTATTTCAAAATATATTTATGGTTTATATTGTATTTCATACTCTATCCTTTATTGTACTTCTCATCTTATATCCTTACCAACCTCGCCGGGTTGCCAGGAAAAGATCGCTTTCATCGATGAAGACGCCAGTTGTTACATTAGTTTTTAAGAGTTTTTGTCCTCTGTATGCAATTTTATGGGTTGAACGATTAGTTAATCAATCAATCAACTGTTACAATAATGGAACAAACCCTGAAATTGCTATAAAGTTGTACTGAAAACGGATATAAAATACTGCGAGATTTTCACCGCGGTGCGAAGACACCATCAGGAAAAAGCTGATTGAATTTCAAATTGCAGTCTAGAGACGTTTTTACATTTGACGATTCTACTCATAAGATCCAACCACAAGAGTGAAAGACGACCTAAAAGAGACCGCAGGGAAACAGGCTGCTTCCAACCGGTCCTTTTGGAGATCGATGGGTGAGACCTATGTCCAGCAGTGGACGTCCTATAGCTGAAATGATGATGATGATGACTCATAAGATAGTCATAGCACGACATACGATAAGTCATATGACTCAGCAGTAGTATGTGAACATTTTCTGCCGGATTACAGGGCAATGTTTTCAGTGAAATTATTGGTCTTTCTTTAAAGATTTATTTTTTATTTTTTTATTTTACATCTATTCATTTCAGCATGGGGAATCATCATCAATCATGCCGATGGGAAAGAAAGGTTCTTGAGTGGAGACTACAAACCGGAAGACGCAGCGTAGGTAGGCCTCCCACTAGATGCACTGACGACATTTTGAGAGTCGCTGGCATCCAGTGGATGCAAAAAGCAGGCTGTCGTTTAGTGTGGCGGTTAAAGTGGAAGGCTTATGTTCAGCAGTGGACGTCTTCCGGCTGATGATGATGATGATTTCAAGATGACGAACGTAGTGAATTGCCATGCTGAGCTTTGAACTGTTAAATGACAACAATTTTTTTGGGGACACTTTTTAGACCACCCTTTCCTCCTCGTGTTAATTATACATAATTAACGCAAATCGATGTAAAAGTCATGAAGCAAAACAACTATCTATGTTTACCGGAATTCTAACTATACATTTTTATTCGTAGGTACCGACTTTGTACTAATTATTTATCTTATATTTTTGTAATCTGTCGGAAATTATTTGTGCATTAGTGGTGTTTGTGTTGTAGTGTTTTTATTCATTGCTAAATTAAAATTGAAAATGAAAAGACGACGATTTGGTTAGTTTTTGTTCGCAAATAATTCGTCATAAATCGTCCTCTCTAAACAGCTCCATAAGTTACAAGCAAAGTACGTTAGCACCGAATAATTTCCATTCGAGATCATTTCGAATCTCAGAATCGGATACCTTCTTGGAAGTGTTCCAGCTCCAATAATTTGCATTTGATGATGATCACGACCTTAATATTATGTTAAATTGGTTAATTTCATCCTTTGGGTAACATGGACCCTTCAATTTGAAGATCTGGGTAGTTACACAGGTACGTATTTATGTTAAGAGAGCGTCTCCATTAACAGTGAAATTAAAGATCTCATGAAAGATCCATCTTATGGTTCGACTAAAATAAAATTAATGGACGGGGCCAGAAGAAGCGCATTTTTGAAGATTACACAAAGAGCGCCGGCGCTTACTTCATTACAGTCGGTCTCTAGCCGTAGGAAGTGTGACACAAGACTATTGTTACATGATAACGAAACATATGACAATATTATGCATTCGTGTGCCTTCCGAAATGTAAATACACAACAAAAATCCGCTATCCGTTTTTTTGTTACAAATTTACTGTACATGGTTATAATTAAGCGTTGAAGTATATGTCCGACGGTTTTGACTCGTTTTTACTAAGCAAGTTCGATGGTTATGGCCCGACCCTTAATTTTATTTTTGTCGAAGATCTTATGCACAAACGCTCAACAATCTAATCTGTTTCATAAATTGAAATGTTTATACACTTCCAATAAAAAAGCTGAAGTTATAATCTACACATTTTTAGGGAAAGTTCAGTACTGTTTTACAATAAGACTCCTGAAGAAGTTTTAGCATTAATTGAAATAAACTGGCCAATTGCGAGTCGGGCTCGCGCACTGAGGGTTCTGTACCACCACTATCGATCAAGACACCTTTCAACAAAAAAAAAACTAAATTAAAATTAATCCAGCTGTTTTGGAGATAATAATGGGAACATTCGTTTATTGCACACACAACTAAACAACCTCCCATCTTAAAGGCATAACACCTAATTCTTTTTTTCATCGTGGGTAAAAAGGAACTGAATTGAAAATCCTAAAATTAATTTAAAGATATAACAAAACTAGGAGGAGATTTATGTCATAACTGGCTCCCACTATATTATATGCCCGTTAAAATAAAAAAACAGCAAAAAAAACCGAAAACATAACATCACCCTCCCAGACCTTCCCCAAATCTATTTGAGCGATAGCCACGCCGCTATTTAAGGAAATCCGTAATAGAAAATCGACGGCACAGTCCTACGTCACAAAACTAATCTCAGAAAGGCCAATTTCCGCGGTGACAATCTATTCAATGGAAGATGGAACGGCTGGTTATACTTAAATAAAGGTTTCTTACATAGGTAGTGTGTTTTGGACCTGTTATGAGTGCCTTTATTTGTCTTACTTAAGAGGCCGGTTTCCGCCTCAACTATCTTGCTTGCATAATTTTTCTATATTTAGTGGGATTTTTCAAAAACAGATAAGATTAGAATAATATTTTATTTAGAATAACATTGCGAATCACTTCATCAACCGTCGCGTGAAATTATTACAAAACGGGCTAACTCACGTTATGTTTATTTTTATCTATACTAATATTGCTATAATAATATACATATCGACTCTATTTATGGTCAGCTTTTTTATTAGACAACTAGCGGTCCGCCCCAGCTTCGCAAGGGTGTTATTGGAGTTTTAGTAAGGATCCCTATTTTTTTTTTAATAATAATAGCTTATGTTACCAGGGGATACCTTGATTGAACATTTTTATTTAGATCAACGCGTCGAACTCCGCGCCCAAAGAATTTGGACCTTACTTTTTGGGTTAGGTCTCAAAGTTCTTCGTCCGCATCACAGTTGCTAACTGATTTTGAATGACTGACGTTTCGTTTTTATGTGTGCAACTGGCTACAACAAAGCTTTGACAGCCGTTTTAATATAACAAAAAAAATTCTGTGGTGGGGATGGCGTCGATCTCAGAAAAGAGAAGTACAAAAAAAAATCTCTTCTGTGGTGTCGATTACAATCAGTTGGTCGACAAGTTGCTAAACCAGATTCTGTCTTGCGACACTGCAATGTACAGAATCAGGATAAGCGCAGACAGTATGATCCTGGTCCCAGAGTAAGCCAACTGGACAATTGAACCTCCAAGCTGTGATTAACTCTTTTTCATTCACCACACACATGTAAAATGATGAGCAGTCTTTAGGGTCGGGAGCAAATCCTTCCGATGTGCAGACGGCAAGGCTTGAATTCTCTTGAGAATTATTCGGTGCTGAAAATAAATAACAAAACTTTATTTACCGAGCGAAGAGGTTAGAATCTATGGGAATAGACAGGCGTTTGTACGTACTCATATGTTTGTACATTGGTTCGAGATATCATCATCATCAACTAGAAGACGTCCCTGCTAAACATAGGTCTCCCCCTTTAACATCCACACTGAACGACAACCTGCATTTTGCATCCACTGATGCCCGCGACTCTCACAGTTTCGTCGGTCCATGTAGTGGGTGGCCTACCTACGCTGAGTCTTCCGGTTCATGGTCTCCACTCCAAAACCTTTCTTCCCCATCGGTTATCGGTTTGAGATACCTGATGTACAAATACCTTTATATACCTTTGTTTTAGGATAGTTTTTTTTCGATAAATTTAATTTACAGAGGCTATAATGTACAATAATTAACTTACTAGAGCTTAAATAAATATTTACAAATAAAACACGCCGTCTAAGTCGCCACCAGGCGGCAGGGTTCCCAGAATGCAGGCATCATACGTAGTACAAATAAAAAATCTTTGGCTGGCATTGACACCGCTGGTTTGAAAGTCTAAATTTTAAGCAAAACATGCACCAACTCCGGGATCTCCCGAGGCGAGTAAGCAGCGGGTAGTTTTATTTCAATGCTATTTTTATGTTCCGAAATAACCATATTCTATTGTGATGATAACATAGTCGCATTTTTACTGTTCGAGGCAATCAACAAGTAAATAAAAAGACATGATTAATTGATTAGGTTTTATGGAAAAATAATAAAAAAAATCAATGCCAAAATCAGTAAAAATCAGTTAATTGACCGAGCGATTAAATATAATGTTTGTATAACTGTATTATTGGTTCATAAATACAAATAACAAAAAGTAGCGTTCAGTTGCAAGCACCACTTGCAGTCACTTGGTTAAGGTTTAATTGTAATGCCACTATAGATGACAACCAGAACACATTAAATAAATACCTGAAGAAGTCTCCACCCCAGAGCTAGGGGCTGCAGAAGAAGTACCTGTAGAAACAGATACATCTCTGCCAACAGCCCTGTTTACCGCCCTCAGCAAAGGAAAATCTCCATCACCACAGATCCCATGGAAGTCATCGGTTTCAATACTCCAGATCATGATCCCTGCTACACCGCGGTCCATAGCGTATTGGACTTTCTGGATGATGGAGTCCGCGTTGTCGTAAGATACCCAGTTGTGACCGCTGTAAGCGTAGGGTACTTTGGCATTTTCATCGTATTTATGGTTCCAAAACTCTGTTTGAAGCTTGGTGCAGAACTGGAAAGAAGCTGGGTATGAATAATACCTAATACATAAAGGATTGTCTCCAACTTGACTCGACAAAGATTGTTCATTTGAATGCCTAATTACTTCTTGAATATGCTGCAAAATCTGAGCATTCACCGCATGGTCATTGTAGTAGAAATTGCAACAAAGGCTAAGAGCGTTCTGAGACATGCATTATGCATATATGGTAGGGTTCTGTAGCCAAATCCATATAATTACGGTCACATTCATAGTTCAATAGTGATCTCACCTAATGGAAAGCAATGATGCGGTCGAAGACAAAGCACGTATTCTAGTTATAACCTACGTACCGTTGACTTTAGTTCTAATACTGTTTAGTTCCGTAAACCTTGATTATAATTTTTGTGTAGTTTTGCCTGGCTTTATCGCTTAAAGTGATAAAGCCGCCAGTTGTTCGCACTAGTTGTTTTTTTCTTCCAGGAACAATAAATATATATCTATCATCATCTTCATCATCATCTTCATCATCATCATCATCATTATCATCATCATCAGCCATAAGCCGTCCACTGCTGAACATAGGCCTCCCCTTTCAACCTCCACACTGAACTACAGCTTGTCTTTTGCATCTATCTATACGAGTATATATTTAATTTCTATTCAAAATTCAACTAGCATATTTTCCATTGTTCATCTTCACAAAGTTCTAATTACTGTACCCAACCACTTCATTACAAACTAAAAACGCAGTCACAAAGGCGCGAACAAAAACGAGCAGTGTCCTACCCTCAAAAGGACGCAAAATTTAATTTAAGACATCTGGAAGCTCGCAGGCGAAGTTCCGAACTCTGGTGTCGGTTGTTGTAACGGATAACTTAAATATAACTGTAGGTGTTGAAAACTTTCGTCTTTGTTCAATAAGAGTGGAAATTTGGTGGGTAGAGTTACATGTGTTTGTGGAATTTTGCGAGAATTATTATTTATCGGGGAATGTTGGCGGGTACATTACTTTGCTCATTGCGAACTTTGTTGAGTTCTTTATAAAAAAAATGGATTGAAACTTTAGTGTCTACAAATCACGACATCTATTTTTCCAATGCAAGTACAGATAAAAAGTTGCCGAGCGAGTTGGCGTAGGCAGGTGAGTTTGTCGTCAAACGTGAACTTCATCATCATCATCCTTATCCCACAGCAGGGTATAGGCCTCTGCTGCTATGCCATATGCCTTGGTCCTGTCCTAATCAAGTCAATGTTCGACCCGCGATAAGATAAACGCGGACTTATTTGCGATAAAAAAAATGATGACAGACTAGCGTCTACCCTCACCACGTGAAAAATTAAGCAAGACTTCGGTTTTTTAAAAACCATACTACCTTTAAAAAGTTTATGCACTCTAAAGTTCAAAAGCAAAGGGCTCGAACACACCGGGTTTAAGGGAATCACCACCAATAACTATTTGCGTTATACTTGTTGTTTTAGTGTCGTTTTTGTTGTTTGCAATGTTATATACTATATTATATACTACCTCATTGTATCCAATGACTCCATTAGTGAGGGTGTAAGGACCCGCGATGCCTTCGCCTGATGCTGGTGCCCTAACAGCAGGGTTGCTTGGATTGCTGAGGGCAAATGTCCTTCCGTAGAACGGAACACCAATAGCTAGCTTTTCAGGCGGTGCCCCTGTAAAGATATCTATGTGAGTATTTTTAAAAAAAATTATAGTCTTGCGTTTGACCACCATCGCGTCTGTTATTAAGCGATGATGCGGTCTACGTTGGAGCACGCTTGCCTAGAAGAAATCGATTCACTCGTGATTTGAAGGCACCCAGATTGTAACCATCGGGGAGCATTCAGGCAGCGCATTCCACAAACTAGCAGTTCGCACAATAAATGTGGAATCAAAACGCTTCGTACGGGTTTTCGGAATATCAACCATAAAGCAGTAGCGGTGACTTATAGGTGAAATATTTTTATTGTTTTACTAACAACGTGAATGGTATATCCAAGAATCTCAAAAGTTAACTGAGACAAAGCCCGTGTCCCAGCAGTGGGAAAATGAAAAATTGATAATGATGATGATGATGATTAACAGCTGTTTCACCCACCATCTTAGAGGAACAGTTAATTTTTTCCAAATAAAATTGTTGTGTTAATTTGGGATACCAAGATACACCGACACCAGATTTTATCTGAATCTATACAGCCGTTACAAAGTTAAGCACTGACAAACATACATACTTTCACACAAACTTTCACATTTATAAAGTTAGAATGATTCATTTTCTTTAATTTCCCAAGGACAGCGATCGTAACGTAACGTAACTTAGCTAACCACGCAAAATTTCAGCACAATCAGTTTGGGAGAACTGTTTGCAAGATTTGACCCAAAATAACGAGGCAAGTTAAATAAAAGCTTGTCATCATCATCAATATCATTTCAGCCATAAGACGCCTACTGCTGAACATAGACCTCTCCATCGATCTCCGGCCGGTTGGAAGCGGCCTGGATCCAGCGTTTTCCTGCTGTCTCTTTTAGGTCATCTGTCCAACTAGTGGATAGACGTCCTACGCTGCGCTAACCAGTTCGTGGTCTCTATTCCAGAGCCTTTCGGCCCCATCGGCCATCTGTTCTGCGTGATATGTGCCCTGCAACTGCCATATCAACTTTTTATCCTTTCTTTCGTAGCCGAACGAAAGTTACCAACACAGCCCACCGGCTATGTCGGTAGCTTTCGTTACGAACAAACGTTTCGAACGATAACCCCAAGCATAGCTCTATTATATAGCTGGTTGTGTAATTTTGAGATTGCTAGGCCCATAGTGAGAGACTACGTTGCAGTGCCGTCTGTCATCACTGGAAAGACACACAAATAAAAGATTGCATAAAAATCTCTTTAGCTGAGAAGATAACCTACCTTGATCGAGCCAATACTGCAGAGCAACGTCTACGGTATACAAGTCGTCCTTCTTAGCGTCTTCGTCGCCCTCACCCTTGTGCAGGGGAGCATTATGACCGGTCACGGGGTCCCAAGCTCCGTACATGTCGTATGTCATTATGTTTATTAGATCTAGATATCTAGAAAAAAGAATAATGATTAAGAGTTATTTATAGTGATAGGGATAAAACTTTATAGCTTCCGATATCTATCGGCAGATTAGCAGCCCCTAACCAATCATCGTCGTTGGCATATATTTCAGATCGGACAACCAAGGGACAACAAGGGGTTTGTAACAGAGTGGCGGATTCGAACTTTTCTGGCCTAAATCAGCCTTGTGAGTCAAACTCTCCCAGAAGACGACCTTGTCACCCGTTTTTTTTTTTCATATGAAATATGAGTAAGTTAATTGGTTTCTACAAGTTTCTTAGTACGCGTGAAATATGAGTTAGTAAACCGTACGGTATAGTGAAAAAATTTGGTCAAACATGGAGACATGAGCATTAACGGTAAATTGTTCTAATGCATTTATCTCTTCTTATCTGAGGAGGAGGAATTCCATTCAAAACACATAATTTGAGACAAATCCTTTGCTCAATATGTTTTGTGATGCAAAATTTTATGATCACTCCTGAGATGGACTGATTCAACCAGCTGCTGTAAACAAACTGATTGACAGATTTCGCAAATTTTTGGCATAATAATTAAGGACAATCCTGCCAATATACAAAATAAAAAAAAAAACAGTGCGGACAATTTAAATGAGAATTTCCGGTAACTTTTTTGTCAGAGTCGTATATCCTAACTAATATTATAAAAGTGAATGTAACTCTGTCTCTCAGTATGGATGTTTGTTCGATTTTCACGACAAAACGGCTGAGCCGATCTTAACGAAATTTTGCAGGAGGATAGTATGCATCCTGAAGACGGACATAGTCTACTTTGCCCCCCCAAAAATATAGGAAAATAGCGGGTAACACCGCGGGATTCAACTAATAAAAAATATAGTCTTAATATAGTGCTGTGCTAACTAGATATATATTTAAAGTACCTAATCTGTGAATTAGTTGGACATTGTCTAAACGACACAGGATTTAAATTAGTTTGTTCGACGTTTCTAAAATATAAGAAACTTACATTCAGAACTATTTTCTCGTGTGCTTGTCACTTAACTCTAATTCACATGCTTGAAATATAAGTTCTGCATATTCTCAAGTTTACCTCGAAATAGCCGGAATATCGTAAGACAACGATGACATATCCCTTACAGAAGATACCGCGGCGCTCAAGAACAAGCCGTGCTTGTCAAACTCTTCCCTCAGTTCTCTCAACAGTTCAGTATAGTTGTCAACATCAGCTTGACCGTGGACGGTGTCTCGCCGGTTGGGATACTCCCAATCCACGTCTAAGCCATCGAAACCGTGGTCTTGGAGCATTTTGATGGCACTAGTTATGAAACTCTTTCGGAGAGTAGCACTTGCTGCCATCTGTAGAAAACAGGAGAAATTTAATCCTCGTTTGGCACGCCGCGATATCGTTTCGACTGTCAATTCGCACGAACAAAACTGTGCTATTATTGCAACCACATTTCAACGCAATCCTCAACTGTATTTTGACGTATCACATTTTGCTAAAGGTACCAACTCCTGAACAAAAAATTATGGATCAAATCTTACTTCTATTTTAAAATACCTATTCAACAATACGCCATGTCATTATTTTTTTTTCATTCTCATTATATATTCGTAACTTGTATTTTATAACGACGTCTCCAGGTTATTTGTCAAAGGACGTCTCCTACACCAAGTGACCGATGATGACCGATGATTGAGCGATGGTGGCTAGCGGTAACATATTGTGTGTTTTACAATGTGACTGCACCCAGTTCGATCATCTTAAGTTCGATCCCTGCCGATGACATTTTTTTTAAATAAATAGTAGGCTTGCGCTTGACCGCCAACTCACCTGATGTTAAACGATGATGCGGTCTACGGTGGAGCAAGCTTGCCTAGAAGAAACTTAATAAACTGACTTATTTAGTACTGTGCAATTTCGATGTCATCGTTCAAAAATTGGGAAGGTTAAAATTCTGGAGAAACCGATATGTCTATGAACCTCAAAAAGTTCAGAGATATAATAAATTTTATTTATATTATACGGGAATTACTCATGCCGGTCATTCCGACTATAGTTTCAACCGCAATAATACAATCACCAACATGCACAGGGCCAGCATATTGGATTATGACCCATCCTCTCTCTCTAATAGAATACCTGTGTCCCAGCAGTGGTAACATTATAAGCTGATATTGAATACCAAGTGACCATCCCTAAACTTTAAAAAATCCACCGACACCTCATTTTAAAAAATGAGTGAAGCGTTTAGGCAGTATGCAACATACAAAATACCCTCCGTTTTACTTAAAGTCGTCGGGTAAAAGTAGTAGCCCATAGAATTACAAGGTACTTTTAGGTGTTTCGTGATAACAGTTTAAGAAAAGTGAACAAAAACAAAGTAAACATACAACGGAGAATTTCGCCGATCCGAAGTTCCATCCGCCAACAGCCAGCAGAGTTTTCAACTGGGGGTTTTTCTGTTTGAGCGCGTTGAATGCACCAAAGTTGTCTGCAAGTTTCAGTAAAATGTTATTGCAATGTTAACAGGATAAAGTTGGATCTGAAAAAATATCGTGATTTTTGTTTTAACTAGTTTAAGCGGTAGTTTTCTTTTGTACGCGCTGCAGATACGCTTTAGATTTCAGTGACATACCTTGGTCGCTGTGATTAATTAAAGTAAACGATACTTGATCCGAAGTGTAGTGTAAAATGGAATGTTGAGGTCAGCTAAGGAAGGATTTTGCGAAACAGTTGAATCAACGGCCTCTTATAGCAAATTTGACGGTTTTAAATCAATTTTATTCAGTTATTACAATATTTGAGCTGGAAAAAAATACATGTCACAGATACATCTGTGTTTATAAGTTGCTAACTGATTTCGAATGATTGACGTTTCGTTTATATGGGTGCAACTGGCTACAACAATTTTTAATTATTTTATTACATCGGACTAGGCTAACGTTTGACCACGATCTCGCCTGATGGAAAGCGAAGATGCGGTCAAAGATGGAGCACGTTTGCCCAGTAATAACCTATTAACCCTAGACTTGAACACTCCAAGATTGTAATGCTGCGGAAACACAGACAGGGGCAAGGTGTTCCATTGTTTTGCTGTTCTAATTAAGAAAGAGGAGTCAAAACGCTTTGTGCGAATAAATGGCATTTCGACCAAGTACTAGTGCTAACAGACGCTCGAACGCGGTTGACCTCAACCGCCGTCTGACCAATGGGAGAGAAAGAGAGGGAAATATGAAATTCTCACTCTATCTCTCCCGTTGGTTGGACGGCGGTCCGTCAGCCGCATTCGAGCGTTCGAGCGTCTGTTAGGCCTATAAGGGCCTTGCGCCTTGACGCCTTGACGTTCGTTCAAAAATGCCAGACAACAAAAAAATATTTTTTTCAGTTTTGCCAACTTACTCCGTCCCCAATTATCAGGCAAGTCGAGCCAAGGGTCGAGCGACACGACCGCCCCTTGTTCGTCCAGGCCCGCGAACGTGTAAACAGCATGCGTGCACAGATCCGGGTTGATATCTGCCACGTCGAATTTGCCCAGACCCCAGCGATACGTCGCCCAGGTTCCATAGTAGCATATCACATATTCTAGAAAGAAAAAACTAAACAAAGTATAGGCATAATATCTTCTGTGGTATAGGTAGTGGTATATTTTCGTAGGACCGACTCAAGAGCTTTCTCTACATAATAAAAAAAGAATTGCGTTAATTAACCCATACACATTGAGTTATATGATTGAGATGAGTGAGATTATTTACGGGATATTTAGCGTGGTAAGGTTGTGGAATGAGCTTCCAATATTTCGGCGCAGTTACATGCACCATGCTCACGGGAAGACTGAAGAATGCGGGTGGTTGGTAGAACAATTACCACGGTAAATATCCCGTAAATAATCATATAAATTTAGTGAACAACCGTAATAGTAAACGTAGTGATTATATTCTGTTTGCGTGATAGTTTAAAACAGTGTCATACATATTGAGGTCCATATAATTGAGGACATTTTGAATTTGATTTACAATTGTTTTTTTTTTACAGACCTTTGGGTAATGCAGAGATTTGCACTACCCCATTGTAAATATTCATTGAATAAATCTATAAAAAAGTGCAGTTTGGTAAGTACATTATTTAGATGTACCATTTTGAAAACATGATCCATTAAAAATACCGGTGTAAAAATACAGGTATTTTATCTGACTACCTTTAGTTGATTCTCGCACAGAAAAGTGTTATTGCAAATAAAAAAAGTTCAAGAGATCAAAAGCATGGAACTATAAGTTTTGGCGTCAACGTGAAGATAACATGTCGCCTCATTGTATTATTTTCATTAATTCGTGTATTTTCGAGTGACAATGTACAATAATGGTGGATTATTATTCATTTGTGAACGTGTTCAAGTGTGGGCAAGTGATAAAATGACGTGCATTTTATATTGTTTCTAAAACTCCACAGAAGCATTTAGTAAATTCTCCACTTCTTTACTGGGGCATACGTAAGACAGAAAAATACGTAAGAAAAGGCAGCAGTATACAGTATAAATGCCTATTATATAGCTTACATAATTATGGCAGCTTAATTACTTTAGCCTGCTCAGTAACAGCGAAAAACAAAAAAGTATAGAAATAATTTTATTATGCGTTAGTTATTACGGCAAAACAGATGAACAGGTGGTATGGCCTTAAAGGCTTTAGCCTGCCCGATGGGCAAAAAATTACATTTAGTTATTACGGTGTTTTAATAAAATAATATCCCATGGTATCAAGATAAACTAAAACAATAGTATGTACTCAGAGTACTCACTTTCTGTTGCCACATAGCTAGAAAACACAGTTAAAACTAGAAGCAGTTCAACTGCCACACCAATATGTCTAAACTTAGCCATTTTGTTTCAAATACTGTGTTTTACTAAGAGCGTTAGAAGTCCTTCGGCGGTCTTTTAAAGGTTTTATTTACTTGTGCTTATCTAAAGTGCTTGATTTTGCAATTTAAGTGCGTGCGAAAGTTTGAATGACGTGTTATGCTTATCTATTACAAACCGGTATGTTTCTTTATCATATACTCTTCATAGTCTTTATCCATAGTGTTCGCTTCACAGTGGCCAGCTTGCGAGTTCTTTACTCAGCTCCATGTTAGCTCCGCTAGTGATAGCTGCTGTAAGAAATAAAATTAATTTATAAATAAAAAAAAATACTTTTTAGAAAAAGTTTTTTCGCATTCTTCTTAGCAAACTCTTTCATTTGATACCCATATCATGATGTTAGATAAGAAAATTTTGTCCGCCATCTTGGGGCGTGCGCCATATCCTAAATCTGACCACCGAGTACTGAAGAAAAAAAAATGGTATGCTAGCTTTTTATAGAGATGCTGTGGTTTTTTTTATCTGTCTAAGAACTGGTTCCAACTGACTCGATAGATGGCGATGTACCCACATTTATCTAGCAAAATTTTATTATAACGCTGGATTTAGTTAAATATACCTGGACATATTCTTTGACATTATGAAGAAAGTGGCACATTCGTTCCCAAAGAAACAAAAGGCGAAATTTTGATGAAGTTTAGTGAGGAATGAAGACGTCTGTTTGTTCCTATGGAGATCCTGATGCCTTTCTTCAGCAAGCTTTAGCACGGGCCGTGGAAAATAGTCTTTCCATTGTTTTTATAGAGAGAAAGAGACAGATGGATCCATATTCTAGCTCTGTCGCTTCTATGCGTGGATAAAAACGGTGGAAAGACAAATTGTCCACAGCCCGTGCTAGGCCTGCTTTAACAGAGAGATACTACTTCATATTTCTTATCCTGCATAACATGCACAATCAGCTATTTAATAGTCCACTGCTGGACGATTGGGGTATATCCACCACGCTGGCCCAATTGCGGGTTGGTGGAATCACATACACCACTGAATTTCGTCTACATACGTATGCAGGTTTCCTCATGATTTTCCTTCACTGAAAAGCCAGTGGTATGAAAATCCGTACATAAACTCCAAAGAGCTCATTGGTACGGGCCCAGGATTTTAACCCGCAACCTCATGGTTTCAATTGTAGCGTTATCCCAAATAGGCTACCGCGGCTTTTTACTTACTTTTTCATCATCATCATCATCCACAGCCTTCCTTAGCCCAGGTTTTGCTGGGTATAAGCCTCTCTCTTGCTATGCCATCTGCCTCGGTCTTGTGCTAATCTAGTCCAGGTTCGACCCGCGATAGTAATAATGTCGTCGACCCATCTTGCAGCTGGACGACCAACGCTCCGGTTACCTTGCCTCGGCAACCACTCTGTGGCAACCACCTTACTCCACCTGTCATCACTGCGCCTAGCAACGTGTCCTATCCTACCCTAATACAGCCGGTTATGTTTTAGCCGGTTTGTTGGTTGCCAGTGTTGTCGTTGCCCCTCCCCCCTTTCCAATACCTACCAAAAAAGAAGTATCATTTATGCTTTTAAAGCTGAAACCATCTATAAAAAAACCACGGCTGTTTCTGTTCCGGACAACTTAAATTGAACGATAAATACTGCTAATGTATCTAAATTACGGAGCGGTGAGATAGGAAATTTTATATGATTGTATTACTTTCGAAAACACAGTGTTCTTTTATTACAAGGAACCCTTACATGTTCATATTGTGCGTTCATCTGTTAGTCTGTCCGTCCATCCTTATGTTTAAAATTTACTGTTGTGATATTAATTAATCACCTATTTATTTTATTATTAATTATGTTTTTTTTTCATAGGGCAAGTGCCTTTATTAACTAATATTAACACTACAAATACAATTAGACTGCTCATAGACCGTTGCAGGTCTAAAGACAAATGCTCAACCCACTACCAGTTGGCAGCGTACCCAGCAATAAATAATTATTATTCGGAAGTGCACAATTTGGTTTCTTAGGATACATCTAAATTCTATGATAAATATTGATAATCCTTAAAAAAGTAAATAATCACACCGTGTATTATGCATAATATTTAATGTCAAGTTATCAAATAAACATTATTTATTAGTAGAAAGTTAATAAAAAGTTATTTATGAAAAAATCCAATAAACGAAACTAAACTTCCTAAAGATAAATCAATTCAATTAAATCAATTCTTAGAGGTAGATATTTCTGGAATAAAAAATAGTTTATTATTCTTTCTATCAATAAGTAGGTACGTTAAAACGCAGTGAACAACGAATCAATCCAAATATGACTGATAATAAATTTTCTTATATATCTACCTCGATTTAATATGTACTTCTAAGAAGTCGTTACAAAATGAATTTCATTGCAGATTTATTATCGTAGATATATGAACAGTGATTTAATCACCCGATAATTGGCCTCTTATCAATATAATTGCTATTGTTTTATACTTATCTAGATTATATTTAATGTATGGGCTGGTCCCAATTGTAAACTTTATTCATGATGATAAGTAAATTTGTAAGAAGTCACTCACGCCAATATAAAGCAGTCTTTATGGGGACCCATTTAAAGAGTTAGTAGCGCAAATATTTTGACATGAGGCATAATTGGCGGGTGCCTTACCAGATACCATAGACCAATGACGATTTATAATATCTTTGCCATAGACCAACTTGACTTGCATGACATCTTCTCGTCCAAAATACCACAGTTCTTAAATACAAGGGTCTTTGACCAGTGTGTGTTGCCAGTGATGACATATAGTACTGAGACGTGGTCCTTAACTGTTGGCCTTTTGGAAAAACTCAGAGTCACTCAGCGGGCAATGGAGAGAGCTATGCTCGGAGTTTCTTTGCGCGATAGAATCCGAAACGTGGATATTCGCCAAAGAACCAAAGTCACCAACATAGCTGTTAAAATTTGCAAGTTGAAGTAGCAATGGGCAGGCCACATCGCTCGAAAAACCGATAACCGATGGGGAAGAAAGGTTCTTGAGTGGAGACCACGAACCGAAAGACGCAGCGTAGGTAGGCCTCCCACTAGATGGACCGACGATATTGAGAGAGTCGCTGGCATCCAGTGGATGTAAAAGGCAGACTGTCGTTAGTTGACGCCTAATGAAGTCTAGTTTATAGGCAAATTTATTAAGGAAATGATTACCATGCTCGTCTATTTTATTAAGAATATTAAAAAAATTACCAAAATGAATTTCATTGCCTCTTCTACAGCAGCGCTTACCATCACGCGAATTGGTTGCCAAAAATCATCATCGTCGTCATCAGCCAGAAGAGTCCACTGCAAAAAATAGGCCTCCCCTTAGAACTCCACACTGAACGACAGCCTACCATCTACATTCACTGCATGCCCGCGACTCTCACGATGTCGTCGGTTCATATAGGGAGACCAAAAATCTACGTCTAATTCCAATGAAATCAAAAAAAAAAGTTTTAAAATTCCTAAGCCATTTTTCTTCAAAAAAAAAGATCTCCAAGCGCCATAATACATGAGCACTCGCAATCATCCAGCATTTTAAATCACTCCCCAGAATCATTTAAAACGCGAAAACTTCCTATTTCATCCTGAGCCGAGCTGTGCGAATATATTTCAAGGAGCTTTTAGGTACAACGCGAAAAAACTCGGAACTACATTTTTAAATTCTCATTATTGCAGCAATTCGAAGCCCATTTAGCTTTCGGCCGAAAATTCGTAACTTCACTGCTTGTGCTTACTACAGGCTTTGCAATTGATTACTAAAATACATAGACGTTATAAAGCAGTAGATTGAAAGACACGAAGAAATGAGAGGATTTTCAGGAAGACTATTTCAAGAAAGAAATCGTTGTTGCATCTAAATCTAAGTTAATCATCATTATTAGCCTATTATGTCCCCACTGCTGGGACACAGGCCTTCTGTCAGAGAGAGGATTGGCCGTGGTTCTTTTTTGATACTAATTTATTTGACTATTCATGGACGAAGAAAGTATAATTTTACTCTGAAATGACTATAGTTGGCTTTTATTGCATGTTGGCTAATCCTGTCTTTGATATTTTGAGGTTCTTGGACATACCGGTTTCCTCACGATGTTTTTCTTTACAGTTTTTCAGCTGGTTTCATCGAAACTGCACATAATTTATTGCAGTCTAAACAAGTCATTGGTACAGGGCCAAGGATTGAACCAGGCGGGTGCATTTGTTACCGCTCGACCACCATTGCTCTCATAATGGTAAAATGGTCAAAAATAAAATGTAAGCCTAAGTTTCCTTTTGGACTTTACCCAGTTGAATTATTAGTGCCACCTAGTAACGTTTACCGGAACTACGGGCTTGATAAGCTCTCATTTTGGCCACCTTTAGATGACAGACACCTATGCTATACATAACGCTAACAAAAACAAATGTACACAAGTATTGTTTTTTTTAATCCCCTCTATTATTAAAGAGCTGAGAATATTCAAACGCCTCAACAATTTTTTTAAATTAAATCTAAGGACACTTTCGATCAAGTCACCTGGCAAACAAAAAAAAAAAACAAAATCGGTTCAACCTTTTGGAATCTACGATGCCACAGACAGACTTACAGATGAACGCGTTAAATTTATAACATCCCTCTGTTTAGGTTGGGGGTTAAAACGATGTTAAAATGTTAACAAATTCTTGCACATTGAGACGTGTCCGCACGGTGGCAAAGTCAGGCCGAAATAGATCAAAATATGACCACATGTTTAATCGTAGACATATTTTTTGTGGCCAAATTTTGGATGTGACAAAATCTAGTCTATAATTACATCACACTACTACACTATAGCAACGCGTATATGCTATAGTAACGCGTCCGTACGCTGGCTAAGTTGGGCCGAATTAGTTCAAAATATGGCTACACGTTTCGTGGTCATACTTTTCTTGCCAAGTTTTGGTTGTAACCCTCTATCTATCCTAAAGTACATCACACTAGGACATAGTGACGCGTCCGTACACTAAGTTGGGTCGAATTAGTTCGAAATATGGCCACACGTTTATTCGTGGTCATACTTTTCTTGCCAAGATTTGGTTGTAACCCTCTATCTATCCTAAAGTACATCACACTAGGACATAGTGACGCGTCCGTACACTAAGTTGGGTCGAATTAGTTTGAAATATGGCCACACGTTTATTCGTGGTCATAATATTTATCAGCCGTGTTTTATTTAGCTCTCTCCATCTAGTTCTATATTACATGAATGCTAAAATCCTAACGAGGCGATCGTCGAGAGGAAATTGAATTTTATAAAACCCATACGCGAGCTTTTACGCTAGACTATAGACTAGCTCTATTCGTGAGAACATTGTGGTAATAATTTAGCGGATGCGACGGGCGGATGTTCAAATAAAAGTCAAAAAATTTCTCTGGCCTCCACATGCGCTTTTCGGGCCTACGTTAGAGCTTTCCGTACAACTTGGTTGGTATACAGGGTTATTTTTACTGTACCAAAAACATCTCACATTTTTTGACGAAAAAAGCAACTAAAACTGGAATTTTGACGTTCTGGTTCTATCATATAGAAATATTTATAGAAAATAAATATATTATCCGTAATTCTTTGAATTTTGGAAAACTCATCATTTCAACTTCTTACTTCCAATTTACAAAAGTAGTTTTTCGTAAAACTCCTGGACCGAAAGTTTGGGAGTTGTGCAATGAATGATTTGACTTTGACTTTGACTTTAGATTTCGTTAAAATACTAAAATAAATTAAACATTTTTTAAATTATATTTTACTTGTTTTATATTTGTCTTGACAATTGCGGCTCTATTTTTTCGATTTAAGCCCGAAAATCCAGATACCTAAAATTTTATTGAGGTTCTTGGATTTTAAAATTTTTGTGAACCACTTTGAATCAACCATTTTGGATTTTTGTGGTCGACAGATAGGCCCTCTGATATCCTATGACATTTGGTCAAACACCCCTTACCTATCTCTAACCGTCTCCCAGCTATGAGTGTTTAAAATTTGTATGGCCACCATTTTTTTATTACTGTTTTCATTGCAAATTTTTCCTAAAAGGTCCAAGATTTTAGTGCATATTTAGTTTAGATAGTCCTGCCTATCTCCTTCCGTTTCCAAGATCCATAGCCATTGGAGCAAACAGCGACAAGTCGCTTAGCAAAGGTCCGCATGCGGCAAGCGGCCGCGCAGGTCGAACGTCGTCTGTTTTTTTCATTCTGCCACGCGCGCCAAATTCGCAAAATGGCGATTGCCGACTGACTACATAGAAAGAAAGAAAGAAAGAAAAAGAAAGAAACTATTTTTTATTGGACACCTTCATAGGGGGTTCACCACAAGAGTTCAACCTTCCGAAGGTCACGCATTTTCCCCTTTGGTTTTGAACCGTTCTCTACATGATGGTGGATAAAACCACGGGACGATGCTTGTTTTGTTACAAATAACCGTGTACAACTAAGCACGTTCTGCTAGGTCCACATTGCGTTGCGGAACGCGTAGTTTTTTCATCTGGTACGTTTTGCGGCACAGGCAAAATGGATTTCGTGTGGATTTCAAAAGTTCTTTGTTGGATATTGACTTTGAAGAGTTTTGCCTGTTTTTTTTCATTGGAAATAGAGGCGGCTGCGACTCTCGTCTTTTTGCAGCGTTTCCTCGGCTATTGATGAAAAGCAAATGTTTTTCTACGTCTTCTTTCGTGTGGAAAACCGGTAAAAAAGTTAATAGGCGTTTTTGGCAGGGTCGGTAGTTGTGATTTTTGGTAAAAACAATCTATTTCTATTGAATTTATTGGTCAATTTCAACCAGACTTTTTGGTAAACCATACTACTGCTAATGAGTCAGTTGATTTTCGTAGTCCAGACAGCCAGCTATGTAAAGGATCTTATATCACAAACAACCAATTACAATCTGGGTGTCTTCAAATCACGAGTGAATCAGTTTCTTCTAGGCAAGCGTGCTCCAACGTAGACCGCATAATCGCTTAATATCAGGCGTGATGGTGGTCAAACGCAAGCTTAATTATTTATAAAAAAAATATAAATAAAAAATATTCAAAACCTTTTAGCGCGTAACCAAAATGCTGGCGTTATTCTGGTTCAAAGTATAGCATTGCTGTTCAACATTGTGCAAGCATACTAATAATGGTTTTGACCAATTTGGATTGTATTTAGACCTTTAACGGTCTACGGGCAATTGAACAGTTTTTTATTTTTATTTAAATAGGCTAAGTCAAATGTTTTTTATACTATACTACGTATGGCTAAGTAGTTTTGTTTTTTAGTGTGCAAACATAAAGAATTTATAAGTTTAACGCGTGTATCTGTGTGTCTGTCTGTAGCGTCGTAGGTACCAAACGGCTGAACAGGTTTTGGTATATTTGTTTTCTTTTGAAAGCTAACTTTATCAAGAGTGTTCTTAGCTATGATTCAAGAAAATCGGTTCTGCATTCGCCCCTAAATCCACTCTACTTCCGTTCCGTTCTTTCTACTCCAGGCCCGAATCCGTCCTGTACTCTACTATTCTTTCGTCCCATAAAATAATACAACAAGCAGGATTCAACCTGCTCCATCCGTGTTACGTTCTGAGCACTCTAACCGCTCTACCGTTGCGCTCCTGTCGTCCTCCTAATACAATTCTTGAGCTGTCTTTGCAACCAACCTAAGTGTTGGTGACGATATCTACAATTATTTCTATCTGTTAGTAATTAATATACTTTAGTATTTTATAAAATCCAACTCATTACTAAATACTTGATTAAAGAAAGATAATATAAATATTATCTTTAAATAGTATCTAAGAAAGTGAAGTGCAGAAGCAAAACACTTCAATTTGAGCACTTGTTATACTATCTTGACAGCATCAGTACTTGCGCAGAACCAAGCGGGAATTTCCTAAATAGTTTTCTTTTCCTAGATTCTAAAGTAAATGGATAAATATGAACCAAGCTCTAAGAAAACGACAACCAAAATCTAAGCTGTACGCAAAAAGAAAATAACATCGCGAATGTTAATACTAAAAGTGCTATATTTATTCAATAAAAATTACAAGTAAAATAAAAACTATCTTAAATTTAAATTTATAACTAAAACTAATCTAAAACTAAAATAAATCTAAAACTAAAACTAATCTAAGTGCTATTAATTATCATTATTATCAGCCTATTGTGTTCCCACCGCTAGGATAAACGCCTTCAAAAAAATTGAATCCTAAAAGTGTCAGAATGCTCTTGTGATAAAATATGTACATTATAGATACAGCCTAGGGCCCGTGCAAAAAGTTACGCGGCCGCAAATAGTAATAAATAAATAAATAAATATCTGGGACATTTTTGCACACACGGTCATCTGACCCCAAACTAAGCAAAGCTTGTAATATGGCTGCCAGAAACTGATATACGTACATATATATTTTTAAATACATACTTAAATAGATATTAACACCCAGACATAGAACAAACACAAATGTTCATCACACAAATGTTTGTCCTAGATGGGAATCGAACCCACGCCACCAAGAACAGAAGATAGGTTCACTACCAACTGAGCCACCGGGGCAGCCGCGGCCGCAAATAGTATCTCGGTGCGTTATGGTTCACGTAACTTCCTGCAGGAACCTAAATTATAGAGCTCATGGTAGGGCCTAAGGACGTACAAAACATGGGCTCCAGCTGTATTGTTCATATTACAACGAAAGACTTATCTAATATTCACACCGCAGCAATGAAAAATAAAAGTTAAATTTCAACGTTCCGGTGGATCGTGAAAAATCGTTAGATATTTCAAGCTTGCCGCACCTCAATGTATGCTAACAAACTAAGCCCCTACCATCGTGCTCAAAGATAATATAAATCGACATTGATCGTGCTAGTGAAATCCTACGTGACTGCGTCGAAACCGATTTACCGAAACTGAAAAACTATTCCTGTGGGGTTAGACATGACTCACTTTCTGTTAGCGTTAACGCCTGCGGAAAGATGAACTTGTATGAAAATGACATTGACAATGACATTAGCTTGAGAGATGTTATCTCAAGCTCATGTCATTTTCATACAATTTCATTTTTCCGCAGGCGTTAACGCTAATATAAAATGGGGCTTGTCTAACCCCCCTGGCCTGAATGCCTAATGGCCTGATGGTGGTACCTAACTGCTGCTAATAATGATGATAATGATGAACTGCATAATATGGACACCTGGGGCCTTACGGCTAGTTGTTTAAAAAAAATAAAAAACTAAAATCAAAATTCATTTATTTCAGGTACTTATAACCCATACACAGCAAAACAGTAGACAATTTATAACATTCAGGTTACATTTCACACACAAATAAGTCACAAATAAAAATCAATACAATCCAGTTTTGGTGATGAAAAAATTTTGCACGACCGCAAACCGTATCTGGGTGCGTTCAGGTTCACGTTCGTGTGATTTTCTTAGCTGAGAGGTTTTATCGTTAGTTTGATACCGCGTAAGCAGTTGGATTTAAGGCGCCTGCAAGTCCTGCAAATTTCCAATTTGAAATGAAATTGCAACAAATTCGAGTTACAAGAGTATATTACATTGCGGACATCGAAATTGTTTAGGGCTGGTCGATCGCTAACGACTGCATTGGAATTTATTCGAATACTGTCCGTTTTTTTAACGATCTCCGTCAGAATTGGATCTTTTGTTGCGTTGCATCCATCGGGATACAATTCCTATAGAGTCACAATCTCTCAGTGAAAACAGTCAAAAAACGTCCGAGCGTCATTGTACATAATTATTTTATTTATATCACACTGGAATTACTCACGTAAGATTAAGCCGGTCACTCCGACTATAGTGCCAAGCGAGACGCAGCCGCGCGCGTGCATTCACCTTGAAAAAGACTGCCTAATGCGGTTGAAACTATAGTCGGAGTGACCGGCTTAATCTTACGTGAGTAATTCCCGTGTAATATAAATAAAATGTGTGAAAACCACGTCAGTTTCTATAATAAAAAAAAAATACATTGTATCAATTATAATATATACTTCACCATGTCACATTTAGGTCCTTCAATTTAGACATTACGTCGTTGCATAGTGTTCAACGTTAGTTGTCCGCTATGTCATCGTAGCTCTGGCATTGCGCGGCGTTGTAGTCGGATCGCGGTTACCTTCTAACCAAAAAGTCAGCGCAATTCGTAGCGTGTGCCAAGTTTTGGTTCGGATTGTTTTTTGGCACGTTTGTGACTCTGTTTTGTATTGTATCTGAATGGTTGCAGCCCTGGCAGGGCTGGCAATGTGTTTTGCGGATTGATTTGAGTTTCCAATACTGTCAGGCACTTTATCTTGTTGATTGCATAGTTGTTTTAAACGCATTGAACAAGTGTTTTCACTTTATCAATTAAATGAACTTGAACTACGGCGGCCCTAGCCTTTGATCAGGGTAGAGACGCGTTTCGACGCGTTTCTTTTCTGAAATCGTACAGGATTCGATAATTTTTCGTGAATAAAATATAGCCCATGTGCTAATCCAGGATACAAACTATTTCCATATCAAAATTTAATGCTGGCTAAGTGGTTACAAACAACACAAATGTGCCCGCCACCTGGCACACCGGACATTTAATTTTTGCTCGTTTTCTTTTCGCTTTTGTCATTTTGCACCCCTTATTATCATGGCGCCTAGAGCAACCGCTTCTCAAACTCTACTCTAGGACTGGCGCTGCTAGAATTGACACCTAAAATATCTCCAAAATATGTAATGTATAGGTACGTACTGCGATCCCCAAGCCGCCTACCAAGCGTGGGTATTATGGCTCCAAGAGTGGCCTTTGTTCAGCAGTGGACGTTTACTGGCTGATGATGTGTAATGTGATGTAATGTTCAGCAGATTAACTACTTAAATAATAAAACCAAAAAGTAAAAATTAAGGGGTTTCCCTATAAAACAAACGTATTTTTGTCTTTGCTCTAGTATAAAATCATTGACATCGTAAGCGTCAAACTTGACATGATTATAGTACATTCACTAAAATAAAACCACAAATAATAAACACCGGCTAAGTGCGAGTCGGGCGTGAGCTAAAAATCCCGAATTGAATGAAGGCAATACATTTTTTGGGTGCGGAACTCTCGGTACCTACGCGAGTCCGACTCGCACTTGGCTGGTGTTTATTATCGTTATAAACAAGTACAAAAATAAATAAACCTTAATGTAAATTTAACCTAAACCCATTGCTAAATATGATATAAATAAAAATCCTAACGGAATATTGTAACAATAATATTGCAAACGCGAACTTATCTGACATCCGTTGCGATAAACTACACTCGCTTCCTTTACAGCTGAGAATAAATAAAATATTTTATGAATGCTAAAAATTATATCTATTGTCTATGTTAATTCAAGGTTTGTTTATAGTAAGTACTATAACTTTAGCGTGCACTTTGTTCAATTACATAGTGAACAAAGCATAGTCTACGTTCAAGGTTACTTTCGGCTTCAGACATAATATATCATTATAAACAACTTTGAATACCCTCTTCTTTTTCTTATCCTCGGAATCCCAAAAAAAAAACATTATTTGGTAAAAAAAAAATTTTTCATTCTTTTCGTACCCTAAGGGTCGATCGAAAGGGTTTGCTGAGAAGAATACGAAAAAGCTTGTATATAAAAAGTCTTTTTTTTTTTCAAAACTTCGCGTTCTCGGATTCATTATAAATTATCATAACAACTCACGATAATGTTTTTATCGGTCGATGTTTTTTTTTTAATTTATAAAGCTTATAATTAGCCTATAATTATAAAGCCTCTACACTGTTTTATTCACAAAAAACATTATGGAATGTCAAAATTTATCCGTGTCACTAAACAGTTAGGATTTTAGGCCACTAAAAGCAGGATAATTAGCATCTAGCGTCTAGCATTAGCATTTTGCATCTAGGCATATAACACGGTCAAACAATACATAAAATTTTTTAGAACTATTCTCAATTTATTTATTTATAGAATTGCTATAAAACAATGATGGTAGTTCTATAAAAATTATAAAGATATTCCGTTCATAATCAAAGCACAAAAATATACAAAGTGTTACGATATACAAAGTTAAAATAAGCGCCTTTATTACAAACTAAAAAAAAAGAAACAGATATATGCGATCCTCTGTTTTAGTATCCGTATCGGGAACAACGCGCAAGCCAGGGGCGATATGTAACAAGCTTATAGTTTTGTTATACAGGGCCGTTTGTTTGGACAGTGGCTCTCAACATTGAAAGTAGGTCCAAGAAATAATAATGAAAGATGTAAATACAGTGTAAGGTGGATGCATTTTATACTTCACGGAAGCCGAACAGAGCAGAGTTGGGTTTTCTAAAGAAAACTCAAAATAAAACATTATTATGAAAGCCACCTATTTCCTTCATTTGGTAAGTAAAAAAATTCAGCTGCGCTCGCTCTACTTCGTTGGAGTGTCATCGCGTCAATCGAGAAGAGCGCAGAACATTCACTTGTTCATAATTACTGTCCCAGATTTTGTCTTTTTGTTTAAGTATCTCTTCAACTGAAAATTGTCTCAGCTCAGCGCATATTTTTTCACTGACTAGTGTTCAAGCAGAATAGTTGTTCAACGCTGGCTAAGCCAACTCATTCCCGAATGTTTCGCAAACAACCTTTTTCCTTCTTCCAGCAGTTCTAACGCGTCGTTTCTTTCTAACATTTTTGTCCCAGCTTTAGAACGTCAATATTCAAAGCGGTTATGATAATAGATGTGTTTAAATTTTTCCACAATATTAGAATAGTCGTTTTTAACATTTTGATAAATTGTCTTAGTTCTTTTTTTTTATAAATAATAGGCTTGCGCTTGACCGCCAACTCGCCTGATGTTAAGCGATGATGCGGTCTACGGTGGAGCACGCTTGCCTAGAAGAAACCAATTCACTCGTGATTTGAAGACACCCAGATTGTATCTATCGGGGAACACCCATTATTTTATTGTAATACATATTTTTTCACAAATTTCTTAATAAAATGACATCTATGTCTCTGTTTTAATTCTTAAATATTAGTAGAAGCCACTGGTATCCGAAAAAAACAGTTTTTTACTAGTTCGGTGCTAGTGAGTTCAAAATTGTTCTTTGTAATCTTAATTTTTTTTTTGTATTTGAAAAGTATTTAGCATAACGGACTGCTTCTGAAAATGTTTGAGAACCAATGGCACCACCAATGTGACGCTCCCATTGCAGTAGCAGTATCATATCAGCTTTTATATTGTGATCTCTTATTTATGTTGCATTTTCTAATTTCTTTGTAGATTTATGAACGTAGTCTGTGTTAATAGGACAAAATATAGATATTTCTTCGACTATGAAGTGGAATATTTCTTTGTGTTTTGTGTTCGTGTTTTTTGATATATCATGGGCAATTAATGATAACTACAATTTTACCTATAGCAGTAAGTATCGTGAATAATATATATTACCCAGTTTTTAGTTTTTTATAGGACATAAAAATGTTTGTAAAGGATTATCAATTCGATGCGTTTATTTTAGTTCCCTTCTCATCACTTGTACTTTATGTGTAAAAACTTTTTACTCTATAGCACAGCCTATAGAGATTGAAAAAAAATATTACCGTATTATTTGTGATGTCTCGTTGAAAGGTCTTTTAAAATAAAAGTGAGGCCTGGTTTTTAGGGTTCCGTAGTCCTACAAGGAACCCTCATAAATTTGTTCTGTCGGTCCGTCTGTGTGTACGTTTGTCCGTCTATCCGTCCGTCCGATTTTTTTAGAACCTTCTAACTTCTATGTTTATTAAGGCAAGTGCATGAAACTTTTCACAATTTGAGATTTAATATAGATCTCAATTTAAAAATTACAAAAAAAAAACCGTCCGTCCGATTTTTAGAACCTTCTAACTTCTACTTTATTAAGGTAAGTGCATGAAATTTTTCACAATAAGAGTTTTAATATAGATCTCAAACTTAAAATAAAAAAAAATATACGTTTATGGGGTGGCTCTGGTACATGTGAAAAGCGGTGAAAGACAGAACCCTAACACATGCGTGTCACACTCTTGGCACGTTTTTTTATTTTTTTTTAATAATAGGCTTGCCTTTGACCACCATCACGCCTGTCACCATCAGTTATTTTGTGTTTAGGTTAGTACTTTTACCGTTTGCGAAATTTGCGTCGAATATTTGTCGTCAGGTTTTTAACTTTCTTAAAGAAATATACCTGTATCGTTCACTCGTTTTTGAAAGCGTGGTCTCTGGTATGAGGATTCTTGTTGAAGAACCGTATCTGAGTTTTTTAAATAGCTTTGTATGGATTCTCTACATTTCGTCGAACGCAGTTTGTCTGCCAGTATGGTTGCAAGCTCGGATACCTTTTGTCAATAGGCTAACATGATTTTAGTAACTAAAATGCTGGCGTTTCCGTTCTCATGATAAGCATTGCCATTCAGCGTGGTAATACCGCTAGTATGCTGGGTACGCTGCCAATTGGTAGAGGGCTTGAGCATTTGGATTGTTTCTAGACTTTCAACAGTCTATGAGCACTGTCTATGTAACTGTTTTAACCGACTTCGAAAAAGGAAGAAGGTACTCAATTCAGCCAGTTTATTTTATTAATAATTTAATATATTTTTTATGTATGTACCTACGTTGATTACGCCGGCTCCGTAAACCAATTTGCACGTGAATTTTTTTATAATGTAGAAGAAAATCTTGATACGTAATGTAGACTAAATAATTGACATAAAATCGAGACTATGTACCAGGAAAAAATCTAATTATAATAATAGCTTATATACGTAGTAATAAACATCTAATTAAGGTATAAAATATAATCAAACCAAAATATGATTCTAACAATATTCCAACATAGACATAAATTTAGTTTTTTATAACTTTAACAAAAACTAATAAAAATATATAGATAAAAAACTAACATTTGTACGCTGTAACAGGCAAGGACATGAGATACGTCTCCATTCTTACGACCATGTATGCTAATATAATTATGTATGTGTAATTGTGTACCTACCATATTCTGACAAATAAATATCCGGGACATAATTTTTTTTTAACCTCTAGGTGGTTTTGACCTCATTATTCAAATAAGATAAGTAGTTAAGGAGATTAGAGGGAGAACACATAAAATATACATACTTAGTCTGTCAGACTTATAACCTTTCTTTTGCCGTAGTCGGGCAAAAAATGAGTACACCATTTTAATTTCAGTGGCATCCCGTTGTAGACAGTACATTGCCCGTCGCGGCTACAATTACGACACCTTCTTCCACATAGACGAAGCTAATCTCCAACACGCGACGGTGAAGAGAGATAACAATGATATCACATACTTCGAGATGCATATCGCCATACAAGCAGCGAGCAATGGACACATCCTGCTGTCACCTGTAGCGAGACCTGGACCTACTGATTCTGTGTATGAAATTGGTAAGTAAAACGCTAAAGAACTGTTAGAAATTACTGTCGGGCAATACGGTTCGAAGGCTTACTAATAATGGGTTTTTTTTTGAAGTTGTACTTCTTATGCGACTTGCAACAAGGTTGCGTTAAACGTTTAACGCTACCATGGAGAGGGAATTTTTCTCTCTCGTAAGGTTGCGAAATGCGTATCCTTTTTTCGCACTGCGACTAGCAGACTCGGTAGTGTAATGGTATCGCTAATGGATTGAGAAGCCTAAGGAGCTAGGTTCGAATCTCGAGAAAAGCATGTTTTTAAATTGTTGACATTTTTACCCTAGTTATAATTTTAGGGTTCCTTGTTGAAGTATAACTTCTTCCGCGCGGAGGGACTCCACGCACTATTTTTTATAAATGGATAACTTATGTTTTGACAGTCGTGGGAGGTGGCAGTAACAAATTTACGGAGCTGCGTCTGAACCTGAAGCGAAACGCCAGAAGTTCGGCCAAGACACCAAACATCCTGTCCACTATTGAGTTCACGGCATTTTACATCAAAATCTCTGACGGTGAGACCTATTGTTCATCATTGGCGTATGTTTTTATTCCCTATCGCGACGCTTATCGTGCATTAATCAGACGTTGTGGACAGCTTGTGACCACGGCCATTGCAACATGGTCGAAACTTCGAGCGAGAGGCATTTTATTAACACAATATTAATACACAATAAATCCCGATAGAATTTAAAAAAAAGTTACAATCATTGGCGTCGATTCTGTTATACCACTAAACTAATTTGCAGTGCAAGTACCGTTTTTATCGATCGTCAAATTTGACAGTTGTGATCGTCAAATTCGATAAAATATCATTTGATCTGTACTCGCTATGATCGATTCTATGGCATTTTATCGAATTTGACGTTCGATAAAGAACGGTACTTGCACTGCAGACAGGACTAAAATGATCTGCCTCTCTTTTCATTTTAATATGTGAGAGAATGGCAGCAATTTTAGAGCTGTCAAATTTAGTTTAGTTTAGAGTACATCAGAATCGATGCCAATATCGCTTTCGGCCTCTTTTTGTCGATATCAGACCAAACGTTTGACTGCAACATCGAAGACTATATTATACTATATCGACTATATTATACTATATTACTAGACTAGACTATATTATTTACGGGATATTTACCGTGGTAAGGTTGTGGAATGAGCTCCCGATATTACGATGCAGTAGATCAGTTTAGAGGATAGATCGTTATGTCTGCACCTAACTTTTTAAATGTTCGCCCAACCAACTGCATTCTTCAGTCTTCCCGTGAAGATGGTGCATGTAACTGCGCCGAAATATCGGGAGCTCATTCCACATCCTTACCACGGTAAATATCCCGTAAATAATCTTAATATATCTTTCGTGAACAACCGTGATAGTTTAAAACACCGAAGACTATTTTACTCACGTGATGTTGACAGTGTTGTTGAATATGGAATCTTTGAAATATGTTAAGCACACCATAATAATAATTGACCTAAAATGGGAACTGACTCAACTTATGCTGCTGCAACACACCGTTAAAGGCTTGGCGACATATTTTCAACTTTATCGTAGCTAGCCAGCGGAGTACTAAAAAGTTTCGTACCATCATGCTATGGTTTTCTCACGATATGTTCCTTCACCGGCAGTTGAAGCCCATTGTTGAAATTTGAACTGTGACGTAGAAGTTCCGACCACAGAATCAGAATCAGAATCATTTATTGACATATTGAAAACTAACATTAGTTATACCTATTGTAGAATAAATAATATTTTAATATGTTTAATATGTCTCGTTATTTCACAAAAATATTTGCTGTAAAAGGGCAATTGTATAAGACAAAAAACTAACATGTAACTGAACTATCTTCGCCACAAAATCTCGGAGTTTTCAGTGAATGATTGTACAATTGACATTGCAAAATGATTCTATGACTTTCCAGATGGTCTAGTGGAATTTGGCAAGGAGGGCGACAGTCTGCCAGTGCTGAGCTACTATGATGCTCACACGCTGCCCATCAAGTATTTCAGCTTTGCGTCGTGGGCCGGGGTGGAAGCTAAGTTTCTGTTTGACTGCCCTGCTAGTGATGAAGATGGTGAGGCAGACATTCAAGCTTAATCTAGTGATATAGAAATAGTACTTGCAATCGTAATGGATTTTATTCAAGAAGAATTCATGCTCCCACTGCTGTAATACAGGCCTTCTCTCAGAGAGGGAGAATGGGCCTTAATTCACCATGCTGAATGTCATATGTTTTTTAACTATTTGAGATTCTTGGACATCATCATCATCATCATCAGCCAGAAGACGTCCACTGCTGAACATAGGCCTCATCTTCCGGTTCGTGGTCTCCACTCAAGAACCTTTCTTCCCCATCGGTTATCGGTTCTTCGAGCGATGTGGCCTGCCAATTGCCACTTCAACTTGCAAATTTTAACAGCTATGTCGTTGATTCTGGTTCTTGGACATACAAACCGATGACACGATGTTTTTCTTTCACCGTTTTTAGAGCGATGGCATCGAAACTGCAAATAATTTGTTTAAGTACTAAATAAGTCATTGGTGCAGGGCCGAAAATCGAACCGGGTGCCGTCAGAGAACTGTAAGTACTGTCTGTACTGGAGAGTTATTGTAAAGCGCACATGCGACCGCTCGGCCACCATCGCTCTCATTTTTAGTGGTAAGGCTCTTCTGTAATGTTTGACTGGAGAATTACCATACTTATGTCAATTATTCAACTGCTAAGCAGTAGTGTGCAAACATTACTGAGTTTCGAATTGAAAGTGGGCATACAAGCGGCCATTCCCAATTTACCGTAGTTTTAAAGTAGTCTCAGCGCGCTTTCACGCTGCATTGCGCCTCCGCTGCACCTCATCATTATCAGCTTTTCATGTTCCCACTGCTGGGACAGATGTATTCTCATGTTGGTTGATGTCATTTGTCTTATGAGGTTCTTACACATACCAGGTTCCTCATGATGATTCCTTCACCCCCTGCCGCTGCACCTAGACTGTTATTTGACACTTGTAAATGAGGTATAATTTTAAACCTAGCTTAAGCTTCAAAGAATTGACTTTTACTCGGCAGCTTACGCTCTGCTTGGCTCCAAAAGGTGTAGGACCAAATCCAACCTAATCTTTAATTTCAGAAACAACACCTGATTCTCAAATCGTAGAGCCTAAACTGTCCAACTCTGATGAACTGAAGAGAAGCTTACTGATGTCCAAGATGCCTTCCATAGCTCCGAGCTCAATTGTGCAGGTCCAACTGAGCGTCAGGCTAACGCATGTCAAGTACGACGCTCTGGGCTCGAAGCTTAAGACCAGACTGGCTGTTGTCATGGTAATAATTTAATTTGATTGTGATCCAATGACTGGGGTGTAGAGATGGATGCGACAGGGAAGGACCGCTATGCCTAGTAGTGGATTGCCGATGATAATCATATTTTGTTACAAAACTGTTACTTTGACGAATTTCTAGTGTATTTCCGCTTAATCGACGTATCAAGTAGAATACGGAATTAGAGATCGATTAGGGATAATTATAATAAGTGTAGGCCCAACGCCCTTTGCGTTCGCCAACCGCTTAGTTAAGCTGTTGAAGCCATCAGAGCCCAACAACGTTGTCATAAAAAAATGCCTCACTCTACAAACATTTGTTAATGTAGCCAATATAACCTATCCTGACATAAAAATTTATGAAGAGTAATTTTTAGAGCTGGACAGACGATGGCATGGCATGGAGCCCGACGAAATTCAACGAAACTACTACCCTGAAGTTCCGTCAGGGGCAGATATGGAGGCCCTTGTTCTTTGTATTCAAGTAAGTACTTTATTAACAAGCTGAAGTGACTCGGTCGTATCTGCCACAGAATGGTTAATTGCAGCGATGGATAGCGACGAACGCTTTGAGACTCAATGGATTAACGATATACGTAAGCAGTGAATGAAAGCAAAAAGCCGAAAATCAGGCCTAGTGGTGTGCCATGGGTGAGATACTGAACTGAGATAGGTGTTCTCCGATTGTTACAATATAGGTGTCTTCAAATCAAGAGTGAATTGGTTTCTTCTCGGCAACCGTGCTTCATCATAGACCGCATCATCGCTTAACAACAGGCGAGTTGGCGGCCAATCGCAAGCCTATTATTGAATAAAATAAATAAAAGATATGCTGAATATGGTGAAGTACTTTTTAAAAGCAGGGAGATTTTACTATAGTAGTCACTTGTTTAAAAATTACTGAACGGAACTGGCTGCCAGCGCGCCTGCAACACACCGCTTGGCCACTGGCAAGTTTTGTAGTTTGAACGTGGTAGCTATAACCTGCCGTTTACTAGGCTTCCTACTGCTATGTTATTGTATACTCATGATGCTCTTTCTTCACCGGACACTTAAGCTCAGAACGTAACGTTTGAACGCGCCAATCTATAAATAAAATGAAAACTATAATCACTTAAATACCTACTGAAGACTGAAGATAATGACACGGCATGTTTTCAGCTCAGACAGCACAGAACCGTTTGACACTAAGAATCCAGATCTGATAACTTTGGTGTACAACGGAGATGCCACATTCCACTTCCAAGATGAAATCACTACCTGGTGTATGGACACTGAAGAGACCAACAAGTAAGTTTCATTTTATTTTATAAGGATTGACAGGCTTGGCTGTTGACCACAGATCAATTTGTGTATGTTTTGGTGTGATTAATGGGTAAATAATAGCTAGTCAGGAATGGTAACTTTAAAGCTCAAAATAGAGCAAATAATAACAATAATAAAAAGTACTGCAATCAGTGATAAAAATTTCATTTTATTTGCCGGTTTTCTCTCAATAAAAAGTAATTCTATATTTATCCTTAATCATAATGCTCACTACTCTCTTAAGAAGGAAAAAAAGGTCAGATTAGGTATCTCAAGACAGGAGCAGTATGACTCCGGAGGAGCGGTGCTCCCGTCCAGTCGTTGGCTTATCTTCTAGCCTGTCCAGTGTCCAGTGCCCACTGTACCCGACACAATTCAAACAAAAAGATCTAAATCTGCCCCCGAGTATGCATTGGAAGCGACCAGATATATTTTTTATATTAAAAATAAGTATTTAAGTATGTCCATATATTAGCTCATTTTATGTGGAGTGGAAGAAGGTGTATACAACCTACTGCTGGAATGTGTCGCTTATAGCAAAAGAGAAGGAGACTTGAGGTGACTTACCATCTGAGCTGACTAGATGTGGGTCAGTTTAATAAGCTACTGGCTGAACCTGATTAGGATGCAGACAGGGAGTGATAATGTGGTAATGATTCTATTTATTTAATACTAGCGGTCCGCCCCAGCTTCGCATGGGTATAAATTATAGCCTATGTCAGCCGGGGATAGTGTAGCTTCCCGTCAGGGAAAGAATTTTTCAAATCGGTTCAGTAGTTTTGGAGCCTATTCAATGCAAACAAACAAACAAACAAACAATCAAATCTTTCCTCTTTATAATATTAGTATAGATTATAACGTCGGTTCAGTCGCAGTCGTGAAAATAAACAGAGAAAAGGACTGAATGACTAGAGTTACAATAGAGATAATGGTCAAAATAGAAAAAAAAAATATATTAAATTAAAAAATATGAAAGTAACCCCTGGATTTGTTTTCAGGTGGCCACACGATGAATACGATTGTTCCATAGTCATAGAACCTTGGGAAGTCCACGAGAAGATTGCGATAGAAATTATAGATCAAAACGATAATAAACTTGCAGTCGTATGTACATTTTTAAACAGAATATTATTGAAATTAAGATCGATTATTAAATGACAGTACTGCTAAATTTCTACAACTCAACAATTTCAACATCCTTTCACCCTCATACCCTATTTTATGTGTGACGTTTAATAGATGATAGTACCTAGCTGTGTCCAATAAAGCCGAATCTTAAGACTTTTTCCCGTTTCCAAAAAACTCCACCTTGTAATTTTTTTAACAATGGTTTCCTTTTTATCTCGTCGAACCCTGATGGTCTTGACCCCCACCTCCTATCAGTCTCTCCTCAAAAATCTTGCTCAATCTTTCTCTACCCTCGGCGTTATGCAGCGCATCGCACGCTGGTTGATCCAAAGTAGTGCGAATCTCTCACACGAAGAGTCACAGAATGGTAGCCGCTGAACGAAAAGCGACCACCGGGCAGACCACCAGCCCACTGGTCGGACGATACGTTAAGATAGCAGGAAAGCAGTAGACAAGACTAGCACAGGACCGGAAAAGATGGCGCTGAAAATGAGATCTATACCCATCAGTGGGTGGAAAATGGTTGATGATGATAAGTGCGAATCTGGTCGGAACAACGTATCGGGCTGCAGCCTCGAGATCTCTTGCCGTCAACTTGACCTGTGACTATAAGCTTTTCTAGATTGTCGCGGAAAGACCGCGATATGACCAAAGAATGGTTTAATTTTGATTAATTTGACATCTTGTATAATATTTTTCAGTTTGCAGATATAGACGAAGTGATCGAAAGTGAATGGGAGGTGTCATACAGTCAGTTGGTGATCAAGCCGTCTCTGTGGAACATGGCTTACACAGAGAATGAGGATAACGAAACGCACCAGAGTGACAGATATGTCCTCAGTTTGCATTTGAAGAGGAGAGCGACTACTTACAATATCGTCTTCTATACTCCTCTCTTGGGTAAGATGCTAATTCTCTTTTTAATAACCGAAATAGCCTTGGAATAGATTCACTACGTTGTGTCTTTAAAATTTTGAAATCGATTAAAAAAGACAAAAGTCTGAGTAACCACCCCAAGGTCCAAGGGTACTCCATGCTCATAAATTTTATAATGTATACCTACACGGATGTATGGTGCACCTAAAACCTAAACTGAGACATAAGAAGATAAATGACAGAGTGACAAGCGCAGTAAAGTGCTGCTCATGGTTTTAAATTTCAACATTTTTGTTCATCGTCGTTTGGTTTCTTCCTCTTCACAGTATTGCTAAGGTAGAGCACCAGCCTAGTTTGAACCGAGTGGCATGGTAAGCATCCTTCCTGGTCTAAAATGGTTGTGATGGCTGTGTTTTATCTTAGTGGCGCTCTCTTTTTTCTTCAGTCCTTTTCTGTCTATGTCACTTGCATTAGCGTTAAAACTGTTATCACCAGGTTTAGCCTGTAACCTGTAGTTTTGGGTCAGTTCAACTAATGCTTTTGTGAAAAGTATTTTTTATTTTTTTATTTTGGTTGAGTAACGTAAAATCTGCATTACAGCTAAAATAAATATGAAATAACGTACAATTGAACGTTTGTTGCAATGACAATATAACCACTTGACTGCTCATCCTTTACCCTGCATGAGGCAAAGGTTCTAACATGTCAACCTAAACTATTTCGAGCGGGGCCAATCCTGAGCGCGAATTGAATGAATGACTTTTGATTCTCCAATCACAAGTGTCGAGTCGCGTCGAGTCTCCAATCACAAGCTGTCCCCTGCGACCGCCGTGGCATCATTTTGCAAAGGGAATTTTGACTATATGCGCGATGAAGTGGTTAAATTATTATCTTTGGTTGGTTGCCATTCTTTTTCTTCTTTTTTCAGTCCTCCTCGTCTTTGTCCTGATGTCGTTTTGGAGTGCTCCCCTGGAACCGTCAAGAGTGTGGTTCAACACAGGTTGCGTCATCGTTATTTGCATGGGACTGAGTAATATTGACTACTTAATACCCACACACACCATACCTTCAATACGTAAGTACAACAACAGTTAACAAAATCCAAACAACTTGAAAAAGTAATCGATAACATAGAAATACTTTTTCGATAGTCGTAGATATTAATTTGGCCCGTAGTCATAGTCAGAAAATAATGGGAAAATTTATGATGATTTAGATGACAACACTGAATATACCTAGTCAGTAAAACAAGAGTATTGGCGCCAACTTGGAAAAAAACAAGTCAGCACGTTGGATTATTTTCCTAAACTTGTGTTTTTTCGAGTGATAATGTGTAGTAAATGGTGAATTATTATTTATTAAGTGCTAGTAAACGTGCTCGAGTGCGGGAAAGTGATATAACGAGGTGAAACATATCTTTTCGTGTTGTTTCCAAAACTCCTTAGGAATCTCTTGTAAAGTCTCCACCACTTTACAGGGGCATGAGTTTGACTTGACTGTGACTTACTTTTTTTGACTCTGGCTATGACTTGTTTGACGATATTTCATATAACTTGATATTATTATCTGGCAAATGCATAAGTACGAAGCCAAAATACTCACAGAGGAATGAAAAAAATTTACGCTCGATGTAAGTACTCCTAAATATTCTATGAAATTTTTCAGTGGTACTATACATAACAGTGTTGGCTGGGGTTCTCTTAGCGATGCTGGTGCAAGTCTTTTTGATGACGTCACTGGCGGAGAAGCTATGCAAGACTTCCTTTATTCACGGATTGCTTACCTTCTCTTTATTAAGAACAGTCTTCTGTATGCCTCCAGTTAAAGTAAGTGCTTACCTATGTACATACATAATCTATGCCTATAACAAAGCCAACCACGTGGTTAAATCTCTTCGTCTCTATCTCTATCTCTTCTCTATCTCTATCTCTACATATTATAAATCCGCATCTGTCTGTCTGTATGGCCGCTAACTCCTCCTAAACCACGCAACGGATTTTGATGCGGTTTTCACCATCAGTTAGGTACATTTTCACGGAAGGTTTATATATATATAACTAGCGACCCGCCGCGGCTTCGCACGTAAATTACGCCCGTGCGAAGCCGGGCGGTCGGGTTGTTAGTCTCTACATAGTATAAATTGAAGTCGCTTTCCGCGTCTGTCTGTCTGTCTGTATGTCTGTATGGCCGCTAACTCCTCCTAAACCACGCAACGGATTTTGATTCTGTTTTCACCATCAGTTAGGTACATTTTCACGGAAGGTTTATATATATAACTAGCGACCCGCCCCGGCTTCGCACGTAAATTACGCCCGTGCGAAGCCTGGCGGGCGGGTTGTTAGTATATTATAATATAGGTACCCAGTAAGAAAATTGAAGAGATCCACTAAAAATGCAGCACCATGCACCGATTTGCTGGCGATGCCGACAGCGCGCTGATTTGTGTTCTTCGCTGCTGACCTGAATACCTTAATGCTGTATTAAGAGACCTCACTGGACAAAAAAAATCATATTATAAATCTTGCCTAATAATTACACTTACAAATAATTATAATAACAATTATAATTATTATTATTATTATATTAATCAAAAGATATTTAGATCATCATAATCAGCCTTTTAACAGTTCAATGCTGGACTTTTAGCCTATCCCCGAAAGGGTGATTGTGCCATATCAACCACGCTGGCCCAGTTGCGGGTTGGTGGATTCACATACGCCATTGAATTCCTTCTCCGTACGTATGCAGGTTTCCTCGCGATGTTTTCCTTCACTGAATAGCCAGTGGTATGCAAATCCGTACATAAACGCCAGAGTGCTCATTGGTACGGGCCCGGGGTTTGAACCCTCGACCTCACGCTTACAAGTCTAGTGGTCTCCCAAATAGGTTACCATGGCTTATACGGATATTTAGATAAAGCCCTCCATTTGGGATTTATTTTTTAATAGATAAGTAGGTATGCCAAGTAACGAATTTTCGTTACTTGGCTTATGTACCTACTTTAACACTACTAGCTTAGAATAACTACATATTCTAAGACTACTAGCATCTTCTATACTAATATTATAAAAAGGGAAGATTTGATTGTTCGTTTGTTTGTTTGTATTGAATAGGCTCCGAAACTACTAAACCGAATTGAAAAATTATTTCACTGTTGGGAAGCTACACTATCCCCGGGTGACATAGGCTATATTATGTACCCGTGCGAAGCTGGGGCGGACCGCTAGTATTTTATAAAAAAATTACCTGACTAAAATTGTATTACACTCTTATTTGTTTTATATTCTTACACGTACAAATAATCAAGGACACGCGTTAGCTGAAAACAAAAAGAATCCGCATGATTTTTTGCGAACGTTTTCTTCGTATTTAGTTTGTTTTACGGAAGTAAATACAAACTTTAAAGTCTTACCAAATCTTATTTTCCACCCCCCCAGATATCCTTAAGCGGAGGTTATTCCCGTCAGGAAGACATGGAAGATGAATATACACCAGGCGGGTCCGTAGAAGAAATGGATCATGACGAGACCACGTACGGAGACAGACGGGAATTGGCTGAGGTGATCGATAAGGCCATGTTTGTCGTGTACTCTGTCACAGCTGCCGTTATGCTAGCTGATCATTACTGAGCATTTGCTTCTGCAGGCCTAGCACGGACAGTGGACAAAATGTCTTTCCAGCATTTTTATACGCGCGCATGGTATATACTCCGCCAGGTATAGCGCTCCGATACAAAAAGTTAACGTGGGGGACACGCAACTACGTCATCGATGTCAACTCCCCAATCTCCGTATACCTATTAACTGTAGGAATCCAAGAAATCAATGTGTAATGTGTTTAATTTATTAAATTCGTGCTTAATTGAATTGCTGTGCTTGAGCGGACAAACCAAATGATAATTGAAATGCTTCTTGTACTATATTTAATAGACTATTTAAAAAAAATGTTTCCCAATATCTGTGTTGGTTGCAATAAAGTGGCAACTGGTCAGTGACGTAATTGGGTGTCAGTTCCCGGAGCGCTAGACCTTGTTTTCTTGGATCATGTACGCGCGTAGACGCGACAAAGCTATAGAAAATGGATACGTTTGTCTCTTTCTCGCGGGATAATCAAGAGTGTATCGGTTTACTTCTAGGCAAGCGTGCTCCATCGTAGACCGCATCATCGCTTAATCGATCGGCGGCCAAGCGCAAGCCTAATTATATTTTTTTTTTTTTTAATACATATATAGAAACAATGGCAAGACAATTTGTCCATAGCCCATGCTATAGGTATAGGACCGCTGTTTTGTAGTAGTATATTCTTAGCATTACCCAAGTTTTTTCTAGAGTAGGTACTATAACCTCTGCACCTGTGGAGATGCTGGAAATTTTTCATGGCTAAATAATAAAAAAAAATTAAAGCTTACCTAATGTTGTGATTTGCTTCGAATAAAGATAGTATGTCAATTTGTCGAAACTCTGGTCTTTTTATTTTCGTGGCAAAATTCTTCTATAGTCTGAAAAAAAACGTTGAATCGTCGTCGGGTACGACGAGAGGTAAAAGATGCGATAAATATATAAGAAAACTAACGCGAATAAACCTGGAGCCATACGGCTACCTCTTAATGCAGGCTCGAAACAGCGCTAAATGAGCGCAGTGCAAAAATCGCGCGAAACATGAACCGAGAATTAGATGAGACATTTTTAGTAGACGATGAAAGAATAAGGTCGGACCCTGTCAAAAATTCAGCATGTTTCCAAAACTCTGTAATGACGACAGCCTGCTTAAAAGCCTCAAACTTTTACAAATGCTTGTTTTATTGTCGCCACTGTTTACGGAAGCGCTGAGGAAAAGTTCGGAGAGACAAATTTATTTTACGTGATGCGTTTCACTTATTAACCCAGGAGTCAGAAGCATGGCTGTAGGCACGTTGGTACATAGAGGGGCACTTGCCCCACTCTGGTTGACCTGGCTAGGCCTGGCATAACCTCTGGGGTGACCGATTATTTCAAATTTTCAGCACTTCATACTCATAGAATGGTTTTCCTTTCTTCTGTTTATATTTTTTATATTCATAAAGCGTAACGCATGAATGTGTTGTTGAAGCCTACGTTTTGGGAATTCCCAAAAAGCAGGCTTCAATGATTACGCCAAACTTGGTTACCATCAACAACGACAGATTCGGCTTGTTGTTTTGTGTATGATGAGTGTGCATAGAAAAAGGGTGATAGAAGCGAAAAATGTTTTTAAAACTGAAATTCTGACTAGTTTTAGCCAGCGTTGGCTAGTTTTAAAAGAAAGTTTCAATGTTAGGATGTAGGTGTTTATATGATTATTGTTTGACTAAAGAAATTGTCCGTTACCTACTCTAGATTTTAATTTTTTGCCCCACTCTAAATTAAAACCTGGCTACGCCCATAGTGAGAGGTGAAGCTGTTCTAAGTGAATATATCTTTTGAGGTCTCTCACACAAGAAGGTAAATTACAAGAGTCGTAACTCGTGACGAAGTAGAATTTACTTGGTATTTTTTTAGGTGAAAAGTTAGTGCCAAAAATAAAATATTTGAGCAGGTTTTCTTCTAAAGAGTTTCCATCACGCTTCGGTATATTACCTTAGGATACTCAAAACTTTGAAATGAAATCTTGTGCGTGTATTTGCGTCTTGCGATATTATTAACCTCTTTTTAGAGTAGGGAGTTAACTCGCTTGTTGTAGGCTGCGCGGTGTTAACACGTGGGTTGGTCCAAATTAAGCTAAAGCCCATTGCAGACCATGTGAAGTAGCTTGCATGTACAAGGAGGAGTTCAAAAGCAAATATCCACTCGCGTCGTGACGCATCAAGTCGCGTGCGACTCTCGAAAGATTGTTCGAACGATGCGCAGTACCATAGGCGTCGCGCGAGTAGCGCAATTCAGAATGTTCTTTTGAAATAACTGGTTTTATAGGCCAGATTAGGATAGTCACTAACTTTAACTGTACTAATTTATCGCTTATAATACAGCCCACAGCCTTACAGGGTTACGCGGAAAGGTTGTACTAAGCCGAAAAGAGTCCATAGGTTCGGTTACCTGTGATTATAAACAACTTTTAGGGACCAACTCTGATTTCGTAAAAAAAATCTGCTGTTCCATACATTCTGTCAAGTGTAAATGACCGTTTTCTATGGCACAGCAATTTTTTCGCGATTTTAGAGGTGCTACCATAGTAGGTAAAAGTTGTTCATATAAAGGTGGGTACGATGGACCTCTTTTGGCTTAGTAGGTACCTACCTACACCCTTTCCGCGTAACCCAGGATAAACACTTTATAAGGAACCGCCTAAAGCAATCATCCTGTAAATAGGTAGGTACCTACCTAGTCGTAGTTATAAGTCATGAAAATTCGCAATGCAAATCTTGAGCGGACATTTTAATAAAGAATATTGCACTCAGCCATAGCTCGAGAGATCTTAATAAAAATTTGATCCTTTTAAACAAAGCAATTCATATTCATGAATAAAAATATCTTCCGCGAGAGAATAAATTGCGGCTCGGGGGCTATTTTGGGGATCTGGGGTAATTTTGTAAGAATGTATACCTACCTAGGTATTAAAGTATGAAATTTGGTTTTACATAGAGACTAAGATTTTCTAAAGTAGGAGACCAAAAAGACAAAAATATAATTATTAAACATGCTTAGCAGAAAAATATGAGTTTAAGCCTCAGAAAAAAACGTTATGGAAGTGTTATACCTACGGTTTCCCCTTTATCACTTAACTGCCAAGGAGCCTTTGGTGATGACATTTTGATCATCTCGATTGCAGTCGTGTGCGTTTGTAGGACTAGTAAGAAGTTTTTGGAAGAGAGCGGATGCTCTGTCCGTTTCTCGCAAAACGTGTTAGTATAGCATATGTATGGCGCGCGCACGGCTTGACGTCATCACGTGCTATACCTACTTACTGCGCTCTCTGTCTAGCATGAAATTAAAATACTTCTTATAACCTATTTATATTTGAACAATAACACAGAAGACATGACAATTATGTAATTTTAATTTCGTTTTCGTTGATCGGCTCTAGATATTTATGATCAGCTTTTTTGTGAGATCATCATCATCAGCCAGAAGACGTACACTGCTGAACATAGGCCTCCCCTTTAACCTCCACACTGAACGACAGTCTGCCTTTTGCATCCACTGGATGCCCGCGACTCACAATGTCGTCGGTCCATCTAGTGGGAGGCCTCCCTACGCTGCGTGTTCCGATTCGTGGTCTCCACTCAAGAACATTTCTTCCCCATCGGTTATCGGTTCTTCGAGCGATGTGGCCTGCCCATTGCCACTTCAACTTGCAAATTTTAACAGCTATGTCGGTGACTCTGGTTCTTTGGCGAATATCCACGTTTCGGATTTTATCGCGCAATAAAATCTGAGCATAGCTCTCTCCATTGCCCGCTGAGTGACTCTGAGTTTTTCCAAAAGGTCAACAGTAAAGGACCACGTCTCAGTACCATATGTCATCACTGGCAACACACACTGGTCAAAGACCCTCGTCATTAGGCACTGTGGTATCTTGGACGAGAAGATGTCACGCAATTTCCCGAACGCTGCCCATCAGAGTTGGATTCTTCGGGCGACCTCTGTGCCTAAGTTGGACTTACCTAACTGAACAATCTGTCCAAGATTTGTGAGATATTAAATAAAAATTAGGACACAAGCCTTACAGTTTTATTACAATGTTATTGTAGGTGTCAGAGCAAATACGTACTTGGATCGAGTTTAAGAATTAAGATATTTACTAAAAAGTTTAACCAAACTCCTGCCAATCTAACGACCAGTGGAGTGTTATCGCCCCAACCATCCCGTCCAGTTATTCCTTTAAGAGCACTTGCGCCGGGCAGTTATCTGTGCTTCCGGACGACTGCCCCGTCCCGATCGATGCCTATTTGTTACTGCAGAATACAATCTGTGGAATGCAGCTTTTATTTGAAAGGAATGCGACCGTCTTTTCCTTGAAAATGTTATAGGTGAAATCTATTAGGGCTAGCTATCAAAAAAGAAATTGATCGACTTCACGGAGTTCTTGTTGACGGATTTTTTGTTCAAGTTTGTTGCATTAGAACTCCGGCTTTAAGAAACGATTTTAAAAAAAATATTGAAAGGATAATACCTACTTAATAGCATGGATATCATGGATAGAATAGTCCCTAATAATAATAGTACCTACTTTCATATTGGTTCCATCGAAATTTCATCAATAGCGGTTTAGTACTTTGACTTTTAGATCAAAATTACTGGATAATTCAACATTACGTATTTTACTAATTTTGTGAAGTGGGCTTTTTAAATTGTTTTTTTTTTAAATATAATATACCTAGCTATTAAAGATACTTAAAAATATATAATATAGGTACTTACTTAGATACTTACGGTCAGCGGTCAAAAATGTCCGACTTACAAGATTTGTTAACATAATTAGATTTACAAGTGAAGCTAATAAAAGTGTGTTCAAATCAATTTAGTTGGTACCTATGTCAAAAAAAAAACAGGTTTTTATCAAAGCTAATATGAATAACATTAAAATTTTACTAAACGGTTAGGTACCTATCTATTTGTTATGTTATTCTTTATTCGTTTTACAAAAGTACATTAATTAATTATTTTCAACTAGTATAGATAGTTTTTTTAAACATCCTATAATAGAGCTGGTAATCTTCTAATGCCTAAACAGATTTTTCTTAAAACAAAAAAAAACTCAATCTAGACACAAAAAAAAGTTTCAGTCAAAATCGGTTCAGCCGTTTGTTTGTTACGATGCCACAGACACACAGATACACACGTTAAACTTATAACACCCCTCTTTTTGCGTCGGGGGTTGAAAATTGTGAAATGTGTTAGCGAGATAGAGAACAAACGGAGCATGAGCTCTTAAGATCTTATTTTTTAAGGCCTAGAATATGGCGGCTGGAATTATTATGGATCGGTGGAAATCGCACACGGTACGTCATCTTTTTTGCCTCACACCTGCAATTTGTGGAATGAGCGCTCCTGTGGCATTTCCGAGTAACTATAACATTGGGTTCTTCAAAACGGCTGTTAATAGTCTAAGGGTAGGCAACGTATCTGTGATGTGGTAATGCAGATATCCATAGGCGACGGTGATCGCTTACCATCAGGCAGTCCGTCGACTTGTTTGCCACCTATGCTGTTGCTTTTCTATTTTATAAACAAGTATGTAAACAAGCGTATGTTTATGCAAGTAATTTTTTTTTAATTTTTTTATGGCATAAAAAAATTTATATTGTTTTATCGTATTCTCAAGGGTAAGACACGGAGATAGGAAAGTTATGATTTCATGCTACTGGTAACACAGCGTAGAGATCTTGTGTCACCCACGTGACCTTTGTGTCTCGGAATAGCAAACCTGGCGGAGTAAAGTGAAGTGAAGCGAAACGAAGTGAAGTGAAGTATATAGTAAAGAAAATTTTATTGCATACTAGCAACGCATCCCGGCTTCGCACGGGTGTCTTATTTTTTGGCACCTTTTTACATTATTGGAGTTTTAGTAAGGATACCTTAAAAAAAATGCCTTTTTCAAATTGGCTCAGTGGTTTCGGAGCCTATTCAATGCAAACAAACAATCAAATGTTTCCTCTTTATAATATTAATATAGATATAGATTTATTTGTTATATTTTATACATTGAGTTTATTTATTATACAAAAGGTTTCAAAATAAAGAAAACGCTTGAAGTGATACTAAGTAAATTTATTTCATCATCTATTCTAAATACAAAGCAGGTGAAACCCGCTCACAGATCATATCGACAAAGGAAATACTCAATGCTATAAATAATTAATACAAATTATAAATACACATTTTAATAATATCAATCAACTACAAGAATTGGGAGTAAATGAGCATAATTAATTTGAGCAATACTTCTGTATTGTCGAAGAATTTAAAATGATATAATTAATAAATTTATACAAAAAAATATCATCCGACTTCAAAATGTATTGAAACGGGATTCTATCCCCAAATTTTCCACCCTTATAATGTGTATTTCCCTCAAATTCGGGACGACCCTCGGGCATATTCAGTGAAAAGGAATCATTAAAATCAGTTTACAATCGGTGAATATATCGAGTAACAAATCAATAAAAACAATTTAAAAAATTCAGTTGAGTTGAGAAACTCCTTTTTTGAAGTCGGTTGAAAACTGATATTAGAAATGGAGGGAACTTAGTAAGTACATCAATTAAAGCTTATTTTAACTTAGATATTGCCAAATTTACCAATGATTATGATTTACAGAAATATATCTCACTAAAGTAATAACCTGAGGATTATTAAAATACTGTAACGCCAAACTATACATGTCGTTTTGCTTCATTTCGCATTGCGTTGTACAAAATATTGCAGAAAATAGAAATCTATTCGATTTTAAGTTTTTATCAGATGTATCAGGAAGAAAGATTGGTGTGATCAAAGGGAAAACCTCTTCATGGTTTATGCGTTCCTGGTACTTGGATTTGATTATATTGTACACTAGCTGCGCCCCGCGGTTTCACCCGCGTAGAGATGAAAAATGGTGACGAAAAGTAGCATGTCTCTCTCCAGCCCTTGAACTATACCCATGCAAAAATCAGGTCGATCCATTGGCCTGTTGCTACGTGAAAGAGGAACAAACAATCAAACTTGTCGCATTTATAATATTAGTATAATTTTAATAGAAATCGACTCTTTATTTGTCAATTAACTTAATTTGTTGGTACATTTTTAGTTATTTTGTAAATCAAAATACCTACTTTCTTTTTTGCGTTATTATTTTATTCATAACGACTGTACACATTTTTAACTTGACAATGATACAGAAGGATCATTTTAATAGTTTGACCACGAGGAAAGACCATTCCTCGTGGTCAAACCAGTTGGACTAAATAGTTTGACTAGGTACGAGGAAGCATCGCCCGGAACACTCCGTAGCTGTGTACGAAACGTTCTCACGTGTTGCCGTAATATTTGGCCCACTTTCAAGCTGTTCTACTGTTGCTTTTGATCTTTAGAAGCCTCTATCCCATAAAAATAGCCACTCGCGTGGTGACGCGCACAACTCACGTGCGAGTCGTCGCGCGAGTAGCGCAGGGAAACGAAGCTTCACTTGCGCAAGGACCAGGGCGAAGTGTTACTAAGTGGTAACAATGTTTTGACCTCTCTCTCTCTCTCTCTCTCTCTCAGAGAAGGCAGTGGGAACAAGATAGGTATTATATAAATACAAATCAGTCAAACTTCTAAGACCCTGATAACTCAGTATAAATTAAGTTAATCTCTGTTACGGTATTTTGTACAACGCAATTTCTTTATGAGAAAATTAAAAATACCAGCTTTAAATACTTTTAAAATAGTAAATTATATCTATTAATACATGGAAGGTTTAATTACAAAATGAAAACTGCTACTGTTTTTAAGAAGGCACGGATGTGTGCTTTAACAGGCCGAGTTCCTGCTTCAAGTTATGTACATGATTTATATTATATTTACCATAAAACCTGATCATGATTATAAATTATTGATCAAGGTATCGATTGATTAGTATAACATTGACATCAATTCTGTTGTTCTAAGCTAAACTGATAACACCTGTAAAATTATTGCCATTCTTTTCATTAATTGAAATAAAACAGGCACATAATTTTGTGCTGTTAGATTAGTTTAGTCACAGAATTGATGTCATTAATTTAATTTCAACAACAGATTAGGGAACGAAATTTTAGCACTATACTAAAAAGAATTTGAAGTAAAACTGGCATCAAATGCATTTTCAAAATATCTTATACATGTAGATACAGTGTTTTCTTCGAAACCATTAATATTTATTTGAATCGTTACCAATGAAACCATAAATAAATGCAATATTATGCTTAGGATTACGATAAAAAAATACTCAATGAATAGGAAAGCTTATTATTCAAGGATCGTGTAAATGCATTACTTTTGCTATAAATATTAATAGCTGAATGTAAAACGCTTAAGGTTAAACGGCCTTAGAAAGCCCTGCAAAGTAATAGTGCATAATATAATTATTAATTTTATATAGCTTTATTTCTAGTGTGTGGAACATTGTCTCAACCATTCAGAAAAATAGAACATTATTTATTTATTGTCATGATGCTTTGAAGTCATGTGACCGCTGACCACCGGTCTTTACGAAAATCAACTCTTATAATCCCTAGTCCAACCATTAAAATATTAAATTTTAACCACTTAATCATAGATTGCCACGAATTTATTATATTTAGTCAAATGAATATGCATGCCGAATTTATTTCGAGATCTCACAGTAACCTAGATAAACAAATTCATTCAGTATAATAATTTTAAGATAAATATATCTCACAATATCCAAACATCAACATCAATATATACACACAGTATGAAAAGACCCTAAACAAGAAAATAGTTATTAAATATCACCTTCTCTAGAGACTAAATAGTAAAAAGGATTACAGTAAATGCACGAAAAATAGTTATACATAGTCTTATGAGTTTTATTTAACAACAGTATTCTAAATGAGCTAAAACAACTGTTGTGTGCAGATGTTTATAGTGAAAATCGAATAAACTAAAACATCATCCACATACGTAATACCTGTCACAGCTGCTATAGTTACTTTACACGTAACATCTGCACGCAAACCTACATAATTAGATTAGGGACTACGTTATAGAAATAGAGCTCAATATTTATTAAAAGTTTTGTACAAAGTAGTTTTGTTCCAAGTTTAATAGGTACCTGCCAATACACTTTTGTTGAATCCAGTACGGTGACTAAAGTGACTATAGGACTTGACAGAATTTAAATGCTTAAAATTACATTGTTATTCACGTTTAAAGCAAACTGTGTTTGTTTAAAGTTTATGCTATATTGCCATTACTTCAACAGTTCACTTGGAAGCGTCGCTACCGGTCATAGAAATATATTTCTACCCATACCCATTCTACGGATTTCTATGTATGTATAACATCTGATCTAACTCACGAGCGACAACAATGTATTCATTCACATAATGCAATTTCTCACTTCATATCACAATTAAGTACAGTTTAACGTAAATTGCATCTATTAAATTCTTTCTTTTAAAGTTTGTTTTAAGAATTACGTTTACCTTTTTTGTGTATTATTAAAACTGTGTTGTTTCGTCAAACTATTTTTTACTTTTATAACTGACTATAAATTATGTTATTGAAAGTAATGTGTTTAAAATTCTTATTTATAACCTCAACAGTACCTTAAAGAGTGCAGATACTTTTATATAATTTACATCAATACTTGATTGATAATCCGTTTAAATAGTAAGTTCATTCTTAAAAATATTTTAACATATTTACATACAATAACAGTTCGTTTAACGTGATCAAATAGATTGAAACTGTTTTATGAAATAGAAATTTTAAAATACTGAATATTGAAGTAAATTGCAAGCTTTATGATGTCATATCAAAACCTTGTGTGCAGATTTCAGTGACAAAAATAACGCTTAACCATTATTGGCATTTATTTAGACAACAATATTATAGCAATATATTTAATTATACTTTATTTTAAAGTAGATTTCATTATACAAACCGGATAACAAGACTTAGTAGAGTTATTCATAAAAACGTTTTTAAATAACGGTTTAATTACGAATATTATTCATTTTGTATGTGTTGTGAGCATTTATCATTACCTCTAAATTTATAGATATTTCGGTATTTTTTTTAGTTTACAAGATTTTAAATTTAAAACACTTATTTATTTTTTCTTAAAAATAGATGCTCTCAACACATTTCATGTCAATTTTAAAGTCAACAACAAGAGTTAATTTTTTACCAACAAATCTAGTGTAACAATTTATAATTTCAATCTATAGACCGCTAAAACGTAGATATAATTTCCTCTACGGATAAAACGTTTCAATTTGTTGATCCTGTCGCTTATAACCTGATATGACATGTATTGGGGACGTAATTTATTACATTATTGCGGTTATCTAAGACTACTTTTTCTACTTCAACCAAGTTCATGTTTCTAGTATTTTAAGGACTTATGATTCGTTATTTCCGTGCCTTACATCTAAGAGTTTATAATGTGAAAAATTGGCACGATGAGTCATAGTATCTATCTATGTGCTAGATTTCAAAGTCCAAGATAGTTACTTTTGGGGAAACTGAAATTATTACCATTCCATAAATTAGTGATCAATGGAGTAATTAAGGTATAAGCGAAGGATCAATCTCTACATTAAAATATAATTATCGCCTACCGTCATAATATAATATTTCAGAGTCTTATAACAACATGTTAAGGTCGATATTTCCAGCTACATTTATCAGATCGAATTATATTTATCTAAAATTCTATGAAGGCCTTTTAGTATCTCTATTGACCTTCCGAAATAAAGAGGAACGTTAAAATATTGCAAAAACTTGCCTTAAAATGCTTGGGAAATACTGTGAATATAAAACAATACTTTAATTCTACGAATACAGAGATCGTTTTCATTTAAAATGGAATGTTGATTTGTATAAATATAAGCTCTCCGAATGTTGTTTGTACTAGGATTGTAAAAAAAACTTGGAAATGATAATAAATAAAATGGACCCGTGACTATTTAAACTAATAAAAAGCTGCCAATCATAGACATGCAAGATAAACGACTTCACATCCATAGACAATTCTAACAGGGCGAAAACTTTTAGTAGCACATTGGCAATTAAATACTTCACCTAACTAGGCATTACAGTATCAAACTCGTGATCTTGACCAATCAACGTTCAATATGCCACCCCCATCTCAGTCAGTTGTCTGAATTGTTTGCATTTCAAATAACTTTGATATTTACTCAATTAAATTACAATAATTATATTTTGTCAAAACATAGTTACACATGATTTTAATTATGATAGCTATAAAATATATCAAAATCATAAAAAGGTTCTAAAACTTTCTCAAATAGTACTGATTTTATAAACTTAACTAATATTCTACTATGTTAATGACTATAAAATAAGTTAACGATTGGTAGCTGCCACAAGAGTAGAATCCTGTTCATGCATAAAAGTAAACTAATAAAAAGCTGTTAACGTAGTAAATGTTCTTCTAGATTTTACGGAGTTTGCCCAAGAAACTAGTAGTAAGGACTTTAAATGACTTGCGTCTTGAACGCAAGTCATTTAAATAGAGCAATTAAATGTGGTTTATCGAATCCTAATTTCAATACTGTAGAAACGAAAAATAAAACTAGAATTTAATACAAATACACAGAAAAACAACTTAGACGTACCTATCATTTTGCGGCACGAGAGAAAACTTAGTACTTACTGTTCTTGCCGGTCTTTTTACCAATTTTTTTTTCACTCTATGTTCGGCTTTTAGTATTCTACTTTTGTAAATATGTATAGCTGCTGTCTTTAATGGCGAATCAATTAAGTACAAAATTATTGTTTCATAAGCTGCCTTGTTCAGTTCACGTAACGTTAAAAGGAAATGTATTAAAATACATAGTTATTATTTTTCACAGATGCCGTCCGGTACTCATCCCAAAATTGATTTTAAGTTTTACTTGCGTAATAAAATAATACCGATAAAAATAACAAACCATGTGAAATTTTATGGTGGAAATAATGCAAAATAAAAATACCAGAGCAGCATAATTATTAAAACGAATGACCTTGTATCTTAGAATATGTATCTTTTACAGAAATAAAGAAAACTGAGAGTACAAGGCACCCACAGCATAGATTCGAGTAGTGTGCAAATACTTGCAAAACTCAAAGTACTTGGTGCCCATAGCAATACTGCAGGTTATATAACAGAAATCACTGAATTAACATGTAATTATAATAAAAATATCACTGTAGTAAAAATCCGAAGAACTCAAAACGAAAAAGTATTAGGCGTCCATAACACCACAAGAGCTTGGAAGGTCTAAGAGATAAGGCAGTCTCAGGAGCGTGTTTGCGCATCCGGCGGCCGCTGCTGTCAGAAGAATATCACCTCTTCCTCCGTCGGCGCAGACTGGACAGGAGGCGTGGTCACGGTGGCAGGGGGCGTTTCCGGCGAACGCACTCGGAATTTGTCGGGTAACTTCGGGTAGGTATTTGTTCTGAAAATATAGAATAGTCTAAATAAATTCTGCATTCGATTGTCAAATTTTCAACATGAAAACCAACTTTACATTAGCTGTCCAATTCAACACATTGGATTTTTTAAAATCCCAAGCGAACCCAAGAAGGACAAAGGAGCGATGTGGTCTACCACATTAAAATCCAAAAGGACACAACGCGAGGATTATAAGAGTGTCTCAAGTTGTCTTGGCTAATCGTATTAAACAAAGAATCTCGAAGTTCTCAAACCCCTATGAATTTGCCAGGTGTTCGCAGAGTACTCGGGTTAAGCTTTACGTTATAGCAAGGAACCATATTATGATCGTTCTTGGTTATAGCAACAGGCTAGCAAGCCGCTAGCAGGCACTCGCGTGCGTCACGCATGACTGGTGCTAGATCTACGTTTTTTTATGCCATAGGTGGCAAACAAGCAGACGGGCTGCCTGATGGTAAGCAGTCACCGTCGCCTATGGATACTTGTAACACCAGAGGCGTCACAAATACGTAGCCGACCCTTTAGGACTCGATTAACTCGCCTTTTGAAGAACCCCATGTTGTAGCTTCTCGGAAACACCGTGGAAGGTAGCTCATTCCACATTTTCGTCACTTAATATGCAACAAAATAGCAAACCAAATCGACGAAAGTAGATCATCATTTACAACTGGGATCAACACAACGACTTATTGACCTTTAAAGGGGTTCGCAGTCATCTGGAAAATTTAATAGGACCAATAAAGAGAGAGATAGTTAAAAGTGGTTACCTAGTAGCCTTGTTGTTGATTTGTTGCTGTGAAGGTAGCGGAGCGGGCGAGCTCCCAGTTCGCGTGTGATGTATCACTAGACCTTGGCTTTGTTGCTGCAAAGGAAAATACATGCATTATTACAACATTTAATGTCGGCGTGCTTGCCGTATTATGAGAAGAATTGTTATTAATGTCTGGCTTAACGTTTTTTACTTTTTATGTATAGTTGTTTTCATTTTATTTGAATTGTAAATCATCAGTATTAACATGAATTATTGTTTTATAGGATTTTTATCATCGAAAGGATATTAGCCCGATGGGTCGATGACATCAGGCCCATCGCAGGTCATACGTGGATGAGATTAGCCCGAGACAGGGATCAATGGCGCAAGGGAGAGGAGGCCTATACCCAGCAGTGGGTTGATACAGGCTGACAATGATGATGAATGATGAGTATTAACATGAATTATTGTTTTATTGTAGTTTTACTAAAGAAAGGATTTTTAACATATAATTTATTATTACTTAGTATTATTGGAAGTGGAACACACCCACAGTGGAAGCAGAAATAAGAAATAACGCCCTAAATTATCAAAAATTACTACAAATCATCCAAATGAATTACCAAAGATGTTGATGTCAAGAAGGTCTTCAAGGAGGCTTAAAAGGAAGATACCCCAAGACTTAACAACTTAAGAAAATTTATGAGGATGGATGAGTCAATGGGCGTATTCCACACAAGACACGTCACTTGAGACAACAGTTCAAAATAAAGATTGAAAAAGACAGATTGCTTTAAAATGGGGTGTAAAAAAAGTATTGTTTTAAATTCTGATTAATGTTAGAAGCTTTCAGCCATTTTAATTAATACCTGCATATATTGAATTTTAAAAACATTTATTTCTCGAGATATGATATCTAGATCACCTTAGCTTAAGGTTCTCCACACAGATCATTTGATAACCGACTGAAAGCGATAGGTATATTTTTACGATTGGTTTTATCCCCGGGGTAATGCTCGGACAATCAACATAATTATCTAAAAGAAAGAGTCAAGTAACTGTACTGTACTTAAAGTTCCTTTATAATTATAATTGTATAATTTTCTATTTAGAAATTACTACTCAATTTGTGTTATTTTTGTATATTTTTTTTTCTCAAAATTTTATACTAATTAAATTAAATTTTATATCTTTATTTAAGCCATAATATTTAATTTTTAAATACTGGGAGAAGCCACTGGCTTCCGAAACACAGTTTTATACTAGTTCGGAGCCAGTGGATTCAATTGTTTTGTTGTAATATTTCGTTGCCAAATAAAAATTATGATTATGATTAACTCAAACCTACAACGAGATATAGGGAACCCTAGAATACTCATTTCACTGTGACAGACCACTTGGGATTGTTTCAATTCTTTAAAAAAATACTACTGTTCTGCAAAGCGTTTTAATATACACGATGCGTAATACAATGCAATACATATATACTTTATACGCGTAGGGTAAAAGCGATCTCATTATTATAAAATTAGCAGCGCCCGCGATTTCACTCGCTATCTTATAGGAACCATGACTTTTGGAATAAAGTCTATGCGTTAATCCAGGTTAGAATTAGCTACTTCCATACCAATTTTTGTAGCAAACATGAACAGTTGAGTGCAGATATGCACATGAAAGAAAACGGTCATCATGAAAGAAGACGATGTTTTCTTTTCATGAAAGAGGTCCCTCAGATGCGGTGCTGTCATTGCGTATCAATCTCTATCAGAATCACAGAAAAGTTTTTTTTTTGTTTCAATTAGTACGGCTGTCAAGACATTTTTGTAAGAAATTTGTTGTAGCCAGTTGCACCCATATAAACGAAACATCAGTCATTCGAAATCAGTTAGCAGCTGTGATCCAACACCTGACAACTACAACATGGAAATTAAATTCCGCTGTTTGCCGTGGGGACTTCTTCCATGAAAAGCAATATTCGCATTTATAATATTAGAGTGAAGTGAAGAGCGAGTGAGTGCGAAGGTAATAATAAGATCGCTTATAATCTGCGTTAACATATTTTATTCCAAATAAGAATACCCGAAGGCCTAGTCGGGTATCTATCTCGTTCTACCTCACAGAGCATTTTCCGCCCGGTTCACCCTTGCCGTTTTTATGCGTAAGAAGCAAAGATAATATCAATCGTCACTGATATGAAGTCACTTTATGTGGTTCCTTTAGGTAGGTAATCCTTTAGGTAATACCGCGGGGGTAGAGAAGTATATTGACTTTGAATTGCATTGACCCAGACCAGTTTACTAGAATCTTGATCAAATAAGTGTTTGCAGTGCCTATTTAAAACGCTTGTATGAACATGCTCTCTCAAAACCCTCCCAACAAGGAGATGCGTTTAAAACTCGTCTAAAATTAAAGCATTGAAATCTGAACCCTATAACGGGTTAACGAGATCGACAATTGAAATTTTATTGTAATTTCATGTATGATAAACTCTCATTAACAAACAAACACCCGGTTTCTGAAAGGCTAATCAACCATAACTAACTAACACGTTAATTAATTTCTCATGTCAACTGACGTGATTGGTTGAAAGAAAAGAGGTATCCTGTCCTTTACAACAAATTAAAAAGTCAACGAAAGAGAACACAACGAACCTTGACTGCGCAATAATCGATTCTAAATATCTTTAGAGGGGTGTAAGATTTCAACCGAGTCCGCACGATTGGCTGTAGTGCGTCCATACGCCATTTTATCCCTCTATGCTGCTTTTTGCTCAAGATTTTTGCCGATCTCTATACTGATTATTTATTCGAAGGTTTATATTTAGATTTCAATGCTTTGCTTTCGGTCGTGTTTCAATTGCATCTCATCATATTATTATGTGGAAAGTGTAACACCGAAAGCTGAACAGACGAAATGGTTGTACACATCGATAGGTCTACTATAGAATAGATTTGAAAGCCAATTGTGTTTTGTTACTTTACTACTGAAGCCAATTTTAGTGCGTTTTACTTTATAGTTTAGTCTTGCGTGTTGTTGAATAAGTTCTTGGTTTGAATCTATCAGAGTACAGTGAAATTTTGTATAATTTTAGTATAGCATTTGTAAGGCGCGCCTGAGGCGTGACTTCATAACTCAGTATAGTGCGCTCTCTGTTTGACATGAAATTAAAATATTTATAACTTATTTATTTTTGAACTTATTTTAATTTTGTTTTCGTTGATGGGCTCTATTTATAATCAGCTTTTTTATGAGGGAATAAAAAAATATTTGTCATCATGCCTATATATCTTTCTTTGCACAGTTCTTTGTTAGAACGACCATTGTCTTAGGTAGCGTATGACCTTTCCCCGATGAGTGACACCCGGGGACTGTCCATCTAACTTCGTGTAAGCAAGAAATCTTGAAACAAATGAAGAACCTTATTCAACACATGAATCAAGACATAGTATAGTTTCATAGAGACAACAACTAATTTGGAAGAATAATCTACTCGACATATATTTTACTTACAGATTAAAAACAAATGACGTTAAAAAACGTTCGGATAGTCGAGGTCCTGAAAACGAATCAACCATTCGATCTGTTACAGGACTTTATATGAAACAATTATCTATTTTAGGCTTGATTTCCTCCTATGCAGACGTCGGTCACTCACGTCGGTCGCAGACCATATAATGCAAACTCCCGCGTCACAGTTACAAGCTTTATAGAACACAATGCACATTGGCAGTACCAGTGCGCAGGTGACCGTCTGCGGGAGCGCGCGTATTCCCTGAAGAAGGAGCTCTAATGGCTCCGAAGCCAGTCGATCGTCTTGACCGATAAACATAACGAGTGTAAGCCATTTCATAATAAATTATAATTAATCCTCACGCGAGTTTTGATGAAAACAATGTGCATTCTTACATACGACGGACGGCATCGTAAGAGAAAATCAAGTCTTAGTCAAATATAAACTATAAAATCATATGGCATATGAAAAGAACACAAACTAGTTGCTGTTAGTACCGAGACATGCTTTTAATACAATTGAATTAAGCAAATAATGTTTGCTTGATGCTTGACCCTACGTTTGCTAATAAAGGTCATACATGATCTATTTTACCTTCAGTTTCGGTCACTTGATAAAGGTCTATAATACAGGAAATAACCAACAAACCCAAATGAACTGATTGCTTATGTGCGCGCCTCCAGTAAAGCTAAGACTTATTTAAATAAATTTTCAAAGGACGCATTGGCTGCTTGAAAATTATATTATACTTGACTTTGACTAAATGGACAAGATGTTTGGAGCCAAACTTTAATTTAAAAAAGGTCACTAATACAGCTGACGCGACTTTTGACAGTTGCCAACCCAAAATCTACAATCGAAAAACTCACAGAGAAGAGAAGTAAATAGAACGGAAATGAGAAGGAAAATATGTCGCCAGGCATTATGACAGAACCTTGTTGAAATTCTTATTTATGTCAACGCATTGAACTCCGCATCCATAGAACTTGGACTTTACCTTTTTGGGTTAGGTCTCAAAGTTCTTTGTCCGCATCACATTAGCTAACTGATTTCGAATGACTGACGTCTCGTTTATATGGGTGCAACTGGCTACAACAAATTTCTTACAAAAATGCCTTGACAGCCGTTCAAATTTAAGAAAAAAAAAACTGCGGATAAACTAGATTATTCATCGTCGACTTTTCATATGCCACTATAACGCATCAAAACATGAATCCAATAAGTAAATGTAATGTAAAACAGGCTCTATTCCGAAGCAGTAAGGTACTCACGTCGCACGGCGACTCGTGAAGCCGGTGGTACCCAGGCGGCGGTTGCTGACTCTTACCGCTCGCTAGTTTTAATGGTAGCTGTTGTTTAACCATTTGCTGAAACAAGTTTTTTGAAATGTAAAGAGGCCGTACCGTCGCCTGTTTTAAGCGAGTCAGTTTAGATAACTGCAGGAAGTCACGCGAACGTGACCCAGAATGCCCAGAGATACGGTTTGCGGTCACGCAACTTTTCGCAGCCACCTAAATTGAATCGCTTAAAACAAGTGACGGTCTTATTCTAATTCTAATTCAAAGTGGGGGTTGATAAGACCTGCACTGCAGCTTGGGGTTTCTTGTGCATTAGCCCCTGCCAGCCTACGCAAACCAGCCGAGCTCCTTAAAATAACGAAGCACGGCTTTGGACTATACTAGTCCAAAGCCGTCTAACTATACTGTTCTACCCCTTTTTCGCCAGGTGTTCTGGTTTGGAGACTTCTTGTTGAGTTTCTTCAAGAAGTCCCGACCTTAATTGTATGTTTTCTGTGGCCCTGCAATGCAGTAGTACATGCTCCACGGTCTCGTTTTCCTGTAGACAGCCTCGGCACCGAGGGTTGTCTGTGGCTTCAATAGGCATGATGTCCAATATTTTTATTACCTCATAAAAAAGCTGCTCATAAATAGAGCCCATCAATAAAAACAAAATTTAAATTAGCTCAAAAATAAATAAGTTATTGTTTTAATTTCATGCTAGACAGAGAGCGCACTATACTGAGCCGTGACGTCACGCCTCAGGGGCGCCATACAAATGCTATACTACACGCTTTGCGAGTACGGGACATAGTATCCTCTCTATCCCCACCTAAAACTTTAAACGCTCTCAGAGATTTATCAGCCATGGGCCATGGGTGTTCCTCGATGGTTACAATCTGGGTTTCTTAAAATCACGAGTGATTCGGTTCCTTCTAGGCAAGCGTGCTCCAACGTAGACCGCATCATCGCTTAATATCAGGCGTGATGGTGGTCAAACGCAAGAATATTATTTAATAAAAAAAAACTGCCAATTTAATTTAATTATTCAGTACTAGTAGGCCGCCCCTGCTTCGCACGGGCGAAGCCGGGATATATAGCCTATGTCAACCGGGGATAGTGCAGCATCCCAACAGTGAAATAATTTTTCAAATCGGTTCAGTAGTTTCGGAGCCTATTCAATGCAAACAAACAAACAATCAAATCTTTCCTCTTTATAATATTAGTATAGATGTTTAATGTATTTAGTTATATTGATTGCTTAGCCTGTTATTTGTAATAAATTAAACATAAGGACACATGCCTATTTTGTACCACGTCCAAAAAGTTTGTACGGCCTCATTACAAGGATAATAAAATAATGGAATTTTACTTTTTACGGATTACATCGCGTGTATTTTGCATTATTATAATTCCTGACTAAAGTCACGCATTGTTTGAGAAAAGGATTATAAGTCTTAGTCGATTTTAAGGCATCAGTGACATCAAATAATGTTTTCACCTCACGTTTTTAATTTGTCCACCAATGCCTGATTTGCCTGCCACTGCTAAATGTTTTTAGTGAGACCATAGCTTAAAGAAAAAATTCGTTAATAAATTCTTAAAGGGTCGGCAACGTAGTTGTGCTTCTGGTATTACAGGTATCCATAGGCAACGGTGAATGCTTACCATCAGACCGCCCGCCTGCTTGTTTGCCACCTATGGCATAACAAGTGTCACTCGTAGGACTGACACGTCAGAAGTGAAAACTTAATTAGTAATTCACTTGTCCACAAGAGAAGGCGCTGTATTAAAAAATTATGGATACATATATTTGAGCGTGACGGTCACTTGAGTTCAGTGCTATTTTTCTCAACTCAAAACGTGCCCAATGTGCCTAAAGAAGTTTTCAGTTCAAAAACTTACAGATATAGCAGATGCATGTACGGTGGCCCTCGTTTCGTTCTGGGCTGATAGAAGCTGCGGCGGCGGTAGTACCGCCCCGCGTACGCTGCAAGCGCTCACCGACGATTCGGAGCCTGTCGAGCCACGATTATCTGAAACGAATATCAACATTGGGACGTGGAAATAAAGTCGGAAATCGCACATCACATCATCTGGTGATGCTGATGTAAAACCAACATTTTAGTCCATAAAGTTTCATCATCATCATCATCATCAGCCAGAAGACGTCCACTGCTGAACATAGGCCTCCCCCTTTAACCTCCACACTGAACGACAGCCTGCCTTTTGCATCCACTGGATGCCAGCGACTCTCACTATGTCGTCGGTCCATCTAGTGGGAGGCCTACCTACGCTGCGTCTTCCGGTTCGTAGTCTCCACTCAAGAACCTTTCTTCTCCATCGGTCATGGGTTCTTCGAGCGATGTGGCCTGCCCATTGCCACTTCAACTTGCAGATTTTAACAGCTATGTCGGTGACCTTGGTTCTTTGGCGAATATCCACGTTTCGGATTCTATCGCGCAAAGAAACTCCGAGCATAGCTCTCTCCATTGCCCGCTGTGTGACTCTAAGTTTTTCCAAAAGGCCAACAGTTAAGGACCACGTCTCAGTACCATATGTCATCACTGGCAACACACACTGTTCAAAGACCCTTGTCTTTAGGCACTGTGGTATCTTGGACGAGAATATGTCACGCAATTTCCAGAACGCTGCCCATCCGAGTTGGATTCTTCGGGCGACCTCTTTGCTTAAGTTGGACTTACCTAACTGAACAATCTGTCCAACATAGGTGTAATGCTTTGTCAAATATAGGATGATAATTTTGACAGGTCACACGCCCATAAAGTTGTCGACGTACGACTATGTGACAAACAAGTAGGCGGGCTGATGAATGGTAAGCAGCCACCGTCGCCTTTAAACAGAGGCATTGCCGACCGTTCCAAATCATCATCATCAAAAGCCGTGGTAGCCCATTTGGGAGACCGCTAGACTTGCAAGCATGAGGTCGCTGGTTCAAACCCCGGGCTCGTACCAATTAGCTCTTTGGAGTTTATGTACGGATTTTCATACCACTGGCTTTTCGGTGAAGGAAAACATCGTGAGGAAACCTGCATACGTACGGAGAAGGAATTCAATGGCGTATGTGAATCCACCAACCCGCAACTGGGCCAGCGTGGTGGATATGGCCCCAATCACCCTTTCGGGGGTAGGCTAAAAGTCCAGCAGTGGACTGTTAAAAGGCTGATTATGATATGGGGAAGGGGGGGGGGGGGGGGGGGAATCCACCATGCTGGTCCAGTGCATATTGGCGAATGTCATATGCCTTTGAACTTTTGCGGTTCTTGGACATTCTGATTTGGTTTCTTCGCGATAATGTTTGCCTTCATCGTTTTTGAGCTATAGCAGCGAAACTGCACATAACTCATTTAGGTACTAAATAAGTCATTGGTGCATGCAGGGCCGCGGATCAAACCAGGTGCCGTCAGATTGTAAAGCGCACATGCTACCGCTTGGCCACCATCGCTCAGTATAATGTACATAAATTGGAAACTACAGATCTGCATGATCTTATTCCCTCTTGCCCATTTTTCAATCGGACTGCCAGAGCGGGCACAAAAAATCAACACCGCTTCATGGTTGATATTCCGAAAACCCGTACGAAGTGCTTTGATTCCACATTTATTGTGCGAACTGCTAGTCTGTGGAATTCGCTGCCTGAATAGGTGTTCCCCGTTACTTACAATCTGGGTGTCTTCAAATCGAGAGTGAATCGGTTTCTTCGAACCAAGCGTGCTCCATCGTAGACCGCATCATCGCTAAACATCAGGCGAGTTGGCGGCCAAGCGCTAGCCTATTTATCCTACTAAAATTATAAGCGCGAAAGATGTATGGATGTTTGTTCCTCTTTCACGCTGCAACGGAACAATGGATCGACCTGATTTTTTTTGCATGGGTATAGTTCAAGAGCCAGAGAGGCTATTTTTCATCACTACGTGGGTGAAACCGCGGGGCGCAGCTAGTTTATAATAATAATATTAAAAAAACTACCCACTTCTCCATTTAGGCTCTTTTCGTCGCGTAGTATCGCTGACGGTAGAGTCGGGCGAGAGTGTTCCTACGCTCGCTATTTCTTCCTGGGAACCACCTGAAAAACAAAACAAGTTTTGCGCTTACAAATCATGTTCATCAAATATGTTTTTTTTTTCATAAATATTTTTTATTTTTATTTTTTACTCTTTAGTTTGTACGGTCTATCGGACTCTTTTTTATCGTAAATCTAGTTATTATCTTTTTTAAAGGCTGAGCTGTTCAACATACACAGTATAATTATACATATATTTTTTTAGGATTCCGTACCCAAAGGGTAAAAACGGGTCCCTATTACTAAGCCTACGATTTTTGTGTCTGTCTGTCTGTCTATCTGTCTGTCCGTCCGTCCGTCTGTCCTACCTATTAACGGCTGCATCATTCGAACCGTATTAGATAGTAGTTGAAATTTTCACAGAATATGTAATGTTACGGCAAATTAACCAAGAAATATTTAAAAAAAGTCAAAAAAGTACTAACGAAAGGGTACAACAAACGTATTTTTTTACGTATATTTGTATTAGCTCTAATTTAAAACGATAATACGTACAAGCGTCAAACTTGGCATGATTATAGTACACTCTAAAGTATAACAACGAACAATAAATAATGGCCAAGTGCGGTTCTGTGACAAATTTCTGTTTTTACTAAGTTATAACTGGTAGTTCCTTACTTGGATGACCTCCTGTTTCACCGAATCATTTCATAATCATTTCATCGAATCGAAATACCATATTTTACTAATTTTTAAGAAATTTTTTGAATTGATTATTATTGTATTTTGTGGTGGTACGAAACCCTCAGTGCACGAGCCTGACTTGCACTTGGCCGGTTTATTATTTGAATTCTCACAGACTTTGTACAATATTTCTATAATTTTATGTCTGAATGTTATGTTTATGAGTCCACATGTTACTTGAAAATTAACAAATTGAATTGAATCAACATTAGTATGATTTCTATAGTTTGTATTCATACCGTGCTGCTGTAACCGCTCTAATCGCCTGTAAAGCCTCTCCCTTTGTTGTTCGACATCTTTCTGCTGTTCCGCCAGCTCTTGTCTTGCCGCTTGTAATTGCCTCCGCTCTGTAAAGTTATAAAAATCGTTTATAGTAAACTCGAGTTAATTATACTTAGCTTTATTATCAGTTACCAAAGATAATATTACCACTTGATCGCGCATTTTATCAAAATTCCCTTTTGCGCGTGTAAGCCACTTCGGTCGCAGGGGGGGATTCGAATGGCGCTTGTGATTGGAGACTCAAAAGTCATTCGTTCAATTCGCGCATAGGATTGGCCCGCTCTAAAATATTGTTTGCGCGATAAAATCCGATACGTGGATATTCGCCAAAGAACCAGAGTCACCAACATAGCTGTTAAAATTTGCAAGTTGAAGTGGCAATGGGCAGGCCACATCGCTCGAAGAACCGATAACCTATAGGGAAGAAAGGTTCTTGAGTGGAGACCACGAACCGGAAGACGCAGCGTAGGTAGGCCTCCCACTAGATGGACTGACGACATAGTGAGAGTCGCGGGCATCCAGTGGATGCAAAAGGCATGCTGTCGTTCAGTGTGGAGGTTAATGGGGGAGGCCTATGTTCAGCAGTGGACGTCTTCTGGCTGATGATGATGATGATGATGATGAAAAGATTGTGCTGAAAATTGTGTACCTTTTCATCGCGCGGGGAAAGGATGAGCAGTCAAGTGGTTATATCGTCATTGGTCTGTACCAACGACTTCTTAGCTTATGGACTGGTATGGGTAACCTTACTTACCTGCCGCAATAGCCGTATAGTCAGCGTTCTTGGTAGCCTCCCAGTTGGCGCGTTCAGCCGTAAGACGCGCCTGCGCATGTCTCAACTCTTCCAACTGAGCGTCGTGCGAGCGAGACAGAGCACCGCCGCTTGACCGCCACGCCATCACTTGAGCCTCTAAACTGGATAAAAAAAACAATCTTTTAGCTTTTAGCGTCCGCCATGTTGAATTTAGTGTGACGTCACACTTACACTCACACGTCGTTTTATTTTTCGTATTTTTCTCAGCAAATTTGATACCCATATCATGGGGGTGCATAAAAATTAATGGACCGCCATGTTTACGAGTCCGCCATATTGTATTTAGAACTACTCCACTTAGCTAACCATGCATTGGCATCGATTCTGATGTACTCTAAACTAAACTAAACTAAATTTGACAGCTCTGAAATTGTTGCTATCCTTCTCTCACATATTAAAATGAAAAGAGAGGCAGATAATTTTAGTCCTGTCAGATTGGTTTAGTTTAGTGAGTGGTATGACAGAATCGACACCATTGTCATCCAAACTAGGTAGGATAAAAAAACCGATAGAGTAGCAACTTTAAGCGGATAATCAAGACTAACCCTCATATTCATAGACATAATAAAGGTCTCTCGAATCTTCACATCACCCCCAAGTGATGTTTTTATATGCCAAAACACCACTTGAGGGTGGCGCGAGGATTCGAGGTACCTTTATTTACGTTTATACATATGAGGGTAATACGCTTAGTCGGTGGATTCGTTGTTGGAAAGTTGTTAGAAACTAGTGAGCTTCTTGCATCCAGTGCAGTACAGTGGCATCCAGTGGATGCAAAAGGCAGGCTGTCGTTCAGTGTGGGGGTTAAAGGGGGAGGTCTATGTTCAACAGCGGACGTCTTCTAGCAGATGATGATGGCTTCTTGCGGTCTGTACCCTTAGTACAAGTTTTGATAGTATTCGAAAACTTTTTTCGTTTTCGTATTGTTCCATATATTGCTGGGCTAAAAGGTATTCGAAAAATTTTTTCGTATTAGAGTGAAGCAATCTATACCGCCGATTACTACCGATTTTAGTTCCTCCACGTTTCCGATAGAGGCGCTTTACTAAAATGTATAGAAGAATACGTAACCGAAAAAAGTTTTTGAAAACTATCAAATCTGGGACTAAGCGTACTGGACCCTTTCCGGATACCACGATGGATACTGTATACAAAGTGTAAGGGGAACACTCTCGAAGCCAAAAGAAGGTATTGTACTCATCATTATGAACCACTTTTACTATGGGACCAACCCTGAAATCGCGAAAAAAAATCAGCTGTTCCATACATTTTTTCGAGTGTCAATGACCGTTTTCTATAGAACAGCTGATATTTTTTCGCGATTTCAGGGCTGGTCCCATAGTAAAAGTTGTTCATAATGATGAGTACAATTACCTTATTTTGGCTTCGAGAGTGTTCCCCTTACACCCCGTATAGTTTCCGACCATTTGTTGGGTCATTTGTTCAGTGGGTCGGTAGTCACTATAACTATCACGAACCTGTGTATAGTAGTGAGTTGCTGCCACACGATGCAAGTGAGTGTGTATATAGCATGTTGCAGCTTGAGCGCAGCGTCGCCGGTCAGTTGCTCGGTCGGCCGGTCTATGTGCTCTCCAGTATGTAGGTGGTCGGTGTCAATGTCACCCGTTTCCGGCGGAGTGTCGGTCGATAGCCGAGGTATTACGCCTGGAACAGTAAGTTTATTTAAACTAGTAGCTAGCTAGCTAGTAACTAGTAGCTCGACTTTTGGCCTCACTCAGTACCTTTTTAAGGCGTGGTTTTCCCACTTTTAATCAACGCTTATTACTACAGATGACCATAATCCTTGGTTTATTGTAGTCGCATTTAGCGGAGCAAAATCATGGCGCTTACACACAGTCGTGCGTTTCGCTACTTCTATTTTTAGGGATTTTCTCACATTTTTCAAAAAGTATAGCTGTAATGTAAAACGTACCTAACCGGTTTCCTTCATAATTATGAAATACTAGCGGTCCGCCCCGGCTCCGCACGGGTATAGTTATATAGCATATTAAAATAGCCTATATTAATCAGTTATAATGTAGCATTCAACTGGTGAAATAATTTTTAAAATCGGTCCAGTACTTTTTGAGCCAATTCGTTACAAACATACTTACATACAAATCTTTCCTCTTTATAATATTTAATAAATAGTTAATTGAATGAATCCAAAAAAACAGGGATAAAAGCGCAAATCAGTGCTAGTTTGATATTTTTTTTCTATCGAGCGAAATGTGTTGATTCGTGTTTCGGTCTCATGGGTTTCCTAGATAAAACATTCAATTTTGTTATGACACCATTTTTATAATTGTAAGCTAACCATGGAGGTATGCACACTTAAACTAGAATGACCAATAATTGCTAAAAGTCGGAAAAGAGCATCTTAAGGTCTTAACTCGGCGATCAGCAATACTTTACGCATTTTATAAGTCACTATTTACTAAGTATCTTGTTTAAATTCTACTGTAAGGAACTGTCACTGAAAGAAATCTACACTATCCCTCCATCACTACGCGGGTGAAACCGCGGGGCGCAGCTAGTCTATAATAATAGGCATGATGACTGATATTTAATTTATTACAAATAACCGGCTAAGCGATTAATTTAACTAAATACATTAAACATACTGAAAAAAATATTTATTTTGGCTGATAAATCTCTGAGATATGAGTGTTTAAAGTTTTAGGTGGGGATAGAGAGGGGATGCTCTATCCTTTTCTCGCAAAGCGTGTGTTAGTATAGCATTTGTATGGCGCACCTGAACCGTGACGTCACGGCTCAGTATAGTGCGCTCTTTGTCTATCATGAAATTAAATTAAATCTTATTTATTTTTGAACTAATTTTAATTTTGTTTTTGTTGATGTGCTCTATTTATGACCAGCTTTTTAATGAGGTAATAAAAAAAATTACAGTCATCATGCCTATTATGTGGATGGCTTTTACTGATGTTTGTGGACATAAATAATACCAGCTTTGATAGATTATTGCAGATTTATTCAAGTATTTAGTTTTAATGGAGGAGCACATAAAAATACACGTCCTTGCAGGATAGCGATCAGGAATGAAGAGAACGAACAAAACTCTTTTTAGTACAGACGACAAAACGTTACAGATTGCATTGCGTTTACATAGATATAAGCTGATCGCACAGATTATCAATTTCTAACATTTACCTCTGTGCCGTGAAGCGTCGAAGCCCGCGAAAGTGTCGGCTCGGCGAGGCAGCGCGGGGCTCTCGTAGGTTGCCGAGTGTCGCTCGCCCGCCGAGCTGGTGCTGCGGCCGAGCGCTCCGCTGGGAGACCAGGTACTGCTCGACACTTCCAACGCGTCCTGGACAATGGAATGGAATACATTAATAAGTCGCTGGCTCACTATTACAAGGTTATATGTTATTTTCTTACACGTTCTGTAAATTCAATTTAAAATTTTTGACTTCCATAAATATTGACTTAGCAGGGTTTATGCTTGAGTGAAAATATCTCTCTCAAGCATAAACCCTGCTAATATTTATGAAAGTCAAAAAATTTAAATTGAAATTAGAGAATGTGTAAGAAAATAACATAGAACCTTGTAATAGTGAGCCAGCGAAGTGTATCCAATATATATCAAAACACGAACGAAGCGCTTTGATTCCACTTTTATTGTGCGGACTGCTAGTCTGTGGAATGCGCTGCTTGAATGGGTGTTCCCCGATAGTTACAATCTGGTGAGTCTTCAAATCACGAGTGAATCGGTTTCTTCTACGCAAGCGTGCTCCACCGTAGAACGCATCATCGCTTAACATCAGGCGAGTTGGCGGCCAAGCACAAGCCTATTATTTATTTAAAACAGATTGGAACTACATTCGCGACAGCTGAAAAAGAGCGCAAAAGGCGAGCATCTCCACATAGTTTACAAAAAACTAGCCAAGTGCGAGTCGGGCTCGCGCACTGAGGGTTCCGTACCACCACAAAATACAATAGGCTTAACGCCTTCCAAAATAGTCGAAACAATTACTACGCAGCCACATAGTTAATATTTCTACAATGTCACTCGAGTATAAAACAATTTGGTAATGAACAGAAATTTGTCACCGACTCGCACTTGGCCATTTCTTTTTTGTAATACTTTAGAGTGTGTACTATAATCATATCAAGTTTGACTCTTGTACGTATTACCGTTTTAACATTAGAGCGATTACAAAAATACGTCCTTTCGTTTTTAGTTTTTGACTTTTTTATTATTTCTTAGTTAATCCGCCGTAACATTACATAATCTGTGAAAATTTCTCTCATGCAGCTATAAAGTAAAACACATTAGAATTTAAATGTCTAGTTTTCTCTCTCATTGACTCTAGATATGTGTGAAGCTATGTGTCTCTCGCCACTTTCCAAAATACCAATGTTGATATATATGACTTACCTTTACAACCCTGCAGACCTCCTGCCACAGCGCGTGCGTGTCTTGTGAAGGCGCTGCGAGCCTCAAATAATCCGGAAACACCAGTCCGCCCGGGAACGCTGTGCTCATGCCTGCTTACCAAAGTTTTTTTTTTTTTAAACAGTGATAAACAACTAGTTTACTGATACATTGAATAATTAAACAACATTTAGCAGTTTTCGCATATTGAAACAATTTTTGCGCATTATTATAGGTGCACAGAACTGGAGATACACATAAAGGACTTAATTAAACAGTACACAATATGAGCGTTAGTGTATGTCCTACTTGGAGTGAACACGGCATACATAAAAAAAAGAGTTTAGTACCCTTTAACAAAATGGGTACCCAATCAACATGAAGTACTTACACATAAACAAATGCAGGTATTAAAATACAATGTTATTGTATTTAATATTATGTTAGAATAGGTACATGTCATTTTGCAAAAGACATTTAAAAGACTTGGGCGTATTAAAGGGGAAGGGGGATAAGGTTCCGATCCCCCCCCCCCCCCTCTTAAGCATACGACAAAATAAAGATAAGTAAAGATAGAAAATAAAGCGTCCTAGGTGCGAGTCAAGCTTGCGCACTGAGGGTTCCGTACCACTGCAAAATATTGAAAGTAGTTCAAGAAGACAACATCAAGCCCAGGCGGTCACCCATCCAAGCATCGACCGTGCCCGACGTTACTTAACTTGGTGGTGAACAAAATGTATCACCGACTCGCACTTGGACATTATTTTGTATTTGTTGTTTTACTTTAGAGTGTCTACTATAAGCATGCCAAGTTTGACGCTTGCACGTAAAAACGTTTTTACATTAGAGCTAATACAAAAGTACGTTTAAAATATTTTTTTACTTTATTTTTAGTTTTAACTTTGTTCTCATTTCTTACTTAATCCGCCGTAACATTACATATTCTGTGAAAAATTCAACTGGCTATCTATTACGGTTCGAAAGATACAGCCGTTAAAAGGTAGGACGGACAGGAGAACAGACACATAGCGTAGGCTTAGTAATAGGGTACCATTTACACCCTTTGAATACAGAACCCTAAAAAGGCAACATTACCTGTGTTCGGTATGTCCAACATAGACGTCCCTGTATGGCCGACCATTTTCATGTGCAAGGCCATTTTCTCTTCCAAAAGCGTCGCGTGTTCCCTGTCCTTAGATCTTAACGCCTCTGTAAAGAATAGGTTTTTATTAGATTTAAAAACCATCTCGAAAAGTAGTCTGCGTTTTTCTAAAAGTTATTTACTCGATTTCTTCAACCGCGCGGTTCTTATCTGCATGGTTATTACAAACACTGTCAATGTTCAATCGCATTGGCTTGATGAAGAACTATCCCACTCGAATACTCGTACATCTTGTATACTAGAAAAGAGTGGATATTCATGTGGGCTGAGAGCGGGAAAACCTTTGCTTGTATATTCTGCGCCGTAAGAATTATCTTTCTAATACTCGGGATACTAGAGTACGTTTTTTATCAATCCAGCGATTAAACTTAGACAGCTATCTCAATCACTATGCATTGGCTGGTCAAACGCTCAGTCTGACAGATTAAAAATAGTAAAACTGAACTGCTTAGAAAAACAGACTAGAATATGCTAAAAATATGCCTGGGGTTTGGTGGAAAGAATTAAAATAAACTATTAAATCAGTCATAATATATTCCTGAGATCTAACTGAATTTGACGAAAAGACACTGTCCACTTTTTACAGCTATTTGGGCCCACAATGGATCAACTACTAACAGCTCGATTGTTTTCTTGTTGTTGTTTGCTGGGCCTAAAACTTCGACCAAAATTAAATTAATGGACGGGCCCAGAAGAAGCGCATTTTTGAAAATTACAAAATTAGCGCCGGTGCTCACTTCGTTTCAGTTGGTCTCTAGCCGTAGGAAGTGCAACACGAGTCTATTGTTACACGATAACGAAACATCTGACAAAATTATGCCTTCGTGTGCTTTCCCGAACTGTAAAAACACAACAAAAACCGCTATTTATTTTTTGTAACAAATGTACTGTGCATGGTTATAATTAGGTGTTGAAGTATATGTCCGACGGTTTTGATTCGTTTTTACTGAGCAACTTCAATGGTTATGGCCCGTCCATTCATTTTATTTTGGTCGAACGCCTAAAATGGACACTGCCCTTTTCTACGTGATTTGAGTCTATGTTATAAAACAACGGTACCAATACTATGAAATAACTTGGGAACACGGCTATGGAAAACATCGCAACATCTAAACACACATGCAAACATCTATAAATGTATCATCACCTTCTATTAGCCACCACGGCGTATCATCTGTGCCCATAAAAATACTTTTTATAATTATAACTATATCACAATTACTACACTATGCTATAGTGATATACAGGGTTACAAATGTTGGTGATACTAAACCAAAAGGAGGTCATTATACTCATCATTATGAACAAATTGTAAACAACGAAATGTATACAGCTGTGAACGTGGTGCATTTAACGGCGTATTATCCGAGTAGCATAGGCAACAAAACGCTCCCTCAACCCCCGCCAAGTTATAGCGACGATGTATTTTGCCACGCAACAGTCAGGACGCCCGCGGGGGGAGTGCAACGACAAAAACGAGCATAGGTCCGACCTCGATGACGCCTGGCGCGGTACTGAACGCGGCGCGCGCAAATACTCGCGACCTTTTTACGCTTTTAATTTCACTAAAAAACGAAACTATTCACTATCAAAAATTTATCCAAATAAAAAAAAAATTGCCTTTCAGTACATGCAATTTCCAGGTTGTTACGAGCTTTCATTAGAGCATAAAAAGAAAAAAAGAAAATAAATCGACTTTGTTTCAGATTTTTTTTATTTTGATCGAGGAAAGTTTATTCTATCGTGTTTTGAACCAAATCATAAACTCAAACACAGATTTATCTGTGACATATATTTTTTCCAGCTCAAATATTGTAATTTAACTGAATAAAATTAATTTAAAACCCTCAAATTTGGTATAAGCGGCCGTTAAGGCGAAGTGTAGAGAACGTACACTTGTTTGACGGTAGTGCTTGCATACTCGTCGTGCGCGCTTTCAAATATTTTCAATATTTAATTTTTCTTTATTTTCTACAAATAATCTTACGCTTTTACAAAAAACTGCAAGCTCTAAAATATTTGAATGATTGTTAGGATTACACACAGTTTTTTTAAATAAAAATATCTTCTATAGAAACCGAATGAAATTGATTCCATCCACGTAAAAAGGGGTGCTTTTTAGGAGAGTTTACGATTTTTTTCTATCGAGCCAAATTTCTTTAATCGTGTATCGGTGAACACATCCGAATAAAATATTTCAAGAACATTTATTACACATAAAGAAATAATGTCAATTAATCAATTTTAAAGGTCTTCTTTTGAATATTAGTGAAGAAGAATCATCCAATTGAAGCATATTTCGTCTTAACTGCGCCGAAATATCTAGAGCTCCACCCACAACCTGATCACGCTAAATATACTGATAATACTCAAATTCAAATTTATTTATTTCGCATAAAATGGTACATCAAGCCATCATTGGTGTGCCAAGCGATACGCAGCCGCGCGCGCGCTTTCACCTTGAAAAAGACTGCCTAATGCGGTTGAAACTATAGTCGGAGTGACCGGCTTAATTTTACGTGAGTAATTCCCGTGTAACATAAATAAAATGATACATCAATAAAGATTATCAAACTGAGCGTTAGCCCGTATCTTGGTGGATAGTTCCTTTCGAGCTGACTTAGGTCAGAACTTTGTACATTTGTATTGTTTTTAGCGCAGATTTAACAAAATAAATATTCTAAATTAAATATAAATTACAATGGATTGTCGTTATTATTTGATTTATCTTAATTAAATTAAATTGAATTGAACGTCATCATCATCATCGGCCAGAAGACGTCCACTGCTGAACATAGGCCTCCCCCTTTAACCTCCACACTGAACGACAGCCTGCCTTACCATCCACTGGATGCCGGAATCGAACATATTTCTTTTTATTAATTATATATAAGTAACATGCCACACTAAGTACACACTACAGTTACAACACTAAGTAACGTGGCAATCATATAACTGTAGCTGATTTCTTTCCCTATTTCTGAGTTGGTCCCATAGTAAAAAACCATAATGATAAGTTTAAATCCTATACTGTACAATAGTTTCCTAATTCCCATTCACACACATACCATAATTGTATTTTATACTCAACAGGGCCTCTTGGTTTTGGCTACGGCGCCATTAACGCTGCTAAACCGGACTAGACCCGTGAGTTAATATAAATTAGTAGAACAATAACCTCCTTTTGGCTTCTTTGTAACCTTGTATAAAAAATTACCTACACTAATAAAAGTATGTACTTACTCCCATGCAAAAATAGTATTCTGATTTTAATAGACACTGAAATATCTATATTCGGTCCACAATGGAATTAACTTTGACAGCTGAAGAAATTATTAAAACCAGTATGAAAAAATATTCTTATAACATTTCACTGTAATATATCAGCTACCAGTTACAATCTTACGTTTAAAAACCAAGCAAAAAAGATCAAGTCCATTTGATGTAGGCAACACTGTTCTAAAACCTGCTCCAAGACTAGCACAGAACTCTCTGAATATTGAAATCAAGCTTGAACTACTTTAAGTACAAAATCGTTTCAAAATCATCACACAATTTACAAGCTTTTTCCACAAACGAAACACAAAATCTAAGAATAACTTACCAGTAATCAGTCTTATGTTCTCGTGCCTCGCCTCTAGCTGTCTCTGTCTTTCTTCAGCGGAGGTCGCCAATGCACCGGCCTCCGCTTCCTCCACCTCTTCAGGGCAGTTCTGTACTGCGGCCCTGTTTGATATGAAATTATTCTAATGTATTTTTATAATAAGACAAGCTATGCGCTTTATTATAACTCGGCACCTATACCTAACCTATACACGAATTCTGGAAAAAATCCGAATGAAGGATGTCCGAAAAACGATAGCAGTAAAAGTCAAAATATACATCCAATAAGGTTTTCAGGATCCAATAGAATAGATATATAACGTTTTCTAACTAAAGGGATCTTTAATAAGCTTTTACGGAACCTACCTCTTATGCAATTCTCCTGCAATCTACACCGGATAAAAACGGTGGAAAGACAATTTGTCCACGACCAGTGCTTGGCCTGCTGACAACCATTGGATGTTGTTTCTGTATGTTACCTGATATTCTGTATATTACCTGATATTCTGTATATTACATGATATTCTGTATATTACTTGATATTCTGTATATTACCTGATATTCTGTATACTACCTGCTATTCTGTATATTACTTGCTGTTCTGTATATTTCCTGATATTCTGTATATTACCTGCTATTATGTATATTACCGGCTATTCTGTATATTACCTGCTGTTCTGTATATTACCTGATGATACAATACACTACAACAACACCTTATTGACACCACAAAAAGGACATTACAAGAAGAATACAATAAAACAGAGACACAAAGGGCGGTCTTAACACTATAAGCGACCTCAAGCTTCGGATAAGTAGATAGAGATTCCTTCTGAAGTATGTATGTACTCTATGTTACTTGATGTTCTGTATGTTACCTGAGGTTATGTATGTTAACTGAGGTTCTGTATGTTACCTGCGGTTTTTTACTTGGTGTTTTGTACATTACCTGATGTTCTTTATCCAGTCGAGTATGGCCTTGGGCCGGTGGACCCTGAGCTCGAACATCTCTGGCTCGCTAGGCCCGCTACAGATGAGATATAGGCCACGGCCTTCCGCGCCTGCCTTCTCCCGCACTAGGAGTTTCACTAGCGATACTACACCGGTCTGTAATAAAAGGAATTACAGTTAGAGAGCAGTGAGATTGATTTTAATGTACAGGTAAAATTTGGCAAAGAAACCGCAGTATTTGGTAATGGCAGTTTATTAATGTTTATCTGCCTCATCAAGTAAACAATCATCGAAGTCGCATGCTGGGTACGCTGCCAACTGGTAGTGCGTTTGAGCATTTGGATTATCTTTAGACCTTCAATGGTCTATGGGCAGTCTAACTGTATTTGTAGTGTTAGTTTTAGCTTGTATTTTGTTTAGTTAATAAAGGCACTTCCCATAAAAATTAAAAATTACTAACGAATAATATGCCAACTCCATGTAAAAAAGTAAACAATCTGGTGGTAAGCGTCTAAATGTGACATATATCCTACCGAAGACAAGCGGAGAAATGTTAACCTATAGAACACGATACTGGCATGATGTTATGTAGCGGTCTATTTTCAACAGACTTCAAAAAAGGAGTACTATGACTTCTTTTGAGAGGTTAGTGATTTAACTCGTTTTGCGTTGCATTGACCGTCTTTGCACGTGTTCTCACGCTTGTCCATGTTTTACTGCGTTACGGAAAAAGCTTTGATGACGAATAAATTTCTGAAACACCACGTAGATTAAAACAATATTTCGGAAACTGTGCCGTCCATATGCACATAGCAACATGCCGATAAACATGTAGTGTTTACCGAAACAAATAAGTCTGATTCTGAAACTAAATCATTTGTTTCAGAAACACTTATATTTTGTTTTTGAAAGTGTTTATAAACAATTGTTTCAGAAACACAGTGTTCGTCAGTGTGTTTTTCGGCGCGTAATAATTTAGTTTCAGAAACACATTTAGTTTCAGAAACACACTGTTTCTGAAACAATTGTTTATAAACACTGTTTCAAAAACAAAATCTACGTGTTTCTGAAACAAATAAGTGTGTTTTTGAAACAGTGTTTATAAACAATTGTTTCTCAATGAATACATGGCTTTCAGTCTAAAATCAGCCCCACTCGCGTCAGTTGACACTGACTAATCTGCCTTCATTAATTAAATTTGTTTCTTATTTTGATCTTTAACTTTAGGCAATAAACAAACAATTACGGACCTTATTGTCGGGTGTGAAGAACGTATATTTGTTGTTATTATCGTGCAGAAAAAACAGTACGTCCGTTAGCACGATCACTAGAAGCGTTTGCATCTTGCTGCGGCCCTGCATTAGGGTCGCTACACCTTCGAACCTAAAACAAAAAAATCATAATCATCATTATCCGCCTAGCATGTTCTCACTGCTGGGCACAGGCCTTCTCTCAGAGGGAGAGGCGGTGGGTTCTGATCCACCATGCTGCATGTTGGTGAATTTCTTTGAACTTTTGAGGTTCTTGGAAGGTTCTCAGAGGTTTCCTCACGATGTTTTCCTATACCGTTGAGTGATGGCATCGAAACTGCACATAAATTACTTAAGTACTAAATAAGTCATTGGTGCAAGACCGAGGATCGAACCGGGTGCAGTCAGATTTAGAGTGCACATGCTACCGCTCGGCCACCATCGGCAAACATCGTGAGGAGACCGGTATGTCCAAGAACCTCAAGGTTCGAAGAAATGACATTCACCAAGATGCACTGGGCCAGCATGGTGGATGAGGGCCCATCCTCTCTCTCTATCTTTCTCTCTCTCTCTCTCTTTCTCTCTCTGAGAGAAGGCCATTAGGAAAATTACATGATGTTAGCAATTCAAAATTGCAATGGAACACTATTTCAGCAATGTGTGCTTACTTCAAACTTCTATTTCCTTGTAATATGTCGCTTTTCTTGAACTTCCGTCCGCGGAAATTGGCGAAGGATTTCGCGTCTATCCGGTGGTAAATCTCCAGTTTTCTGTCTTCGCGCTCTTTGGCCGCTACTTGGTTGTCCACGTCGACTAGGATTTCCTGCGAAATGTGAGACTTGTTAAAGCTGTAACATTTTTGTGTCCTTCCAATGGCCTACATTTTTGCATGGCGTGATAATCATCAAAAAGTAAACTCTTGACCGTTGTCAAGCCATGCACGTTTTTTCACCGTCTGCTCTAATTTGCGTGGTAAAGTAGACATAAAATATCCCTGAACGTCTATCGACTTTATGAAATGGAAATAATGAACGTAAAAATTTCGCCACAATTAATTGCCGCTGCTGGTGACAAGAGAGCTGGCTCATTCCTCGCGCAGAGAATTTCTTTAGCAATTCAACGCGGGAATACAGCCAGCGTTCTTGGCACTTTACCATACGGGCAACATCTTGTTTTTGATTTTTGATTATATTAGTGTTAATTAGTAATAGTTAAGGCTTTTTTTTATTTTCTTTGTTTGTTATACCTACCTATGTACATAAATAATAATAAATCCCCCATGTACATATTATATATCTCAATGATACCTGTTCTAAACATGAACGTAAGAAATTAGAAATTACAACGACTTTTTTGTAGCCTTATTGTAGAAATGGCCGTATTATAAAAAGTCCAGTATTTTTTGTGAGATGGCGCCATATCATAAATATGAGTTGTATGGTCACATTGAAATGTGCTAGCCGGCTATTCTTCTTTAAGCTACATTGTTTCTGTCTTCATCACACGTATGTCAATCCGAGTGCGAGTGATGACAAAACTAGTATACCTAGAAGTTGAATGGGTGTTCCCAAAATTTACAATCTGGGTGTCTTCAAATCACGAGTGAATCGGTTTCTTCTAGGCAAGCGTGCTCCATCGTAGATTGCATCATCGTTTTAAATCAGGCGAGTTGGCTGTCAAACGCAAGCCCATAACTAAACATAAATATATTTTTTGGGACTTTTTTGCACACACGGTCATCTGATCCCAAACTAAGCAAAGTTTGTGATGTGGGACTATTATTATTTTAAAGTTTTTTTTCCCTGGTGACTACGAAATTAAATATATAATTTTTATACCTTGACACCGCAGAGTGCTTTCTGGAGCATCTCTCGTTCGTTGACATCGTCTCCGGCAGTTTTGAGCAGCGGCTCTAACAATAGTGGGTATTTGGTCAGACGCTGAGCAACGAATAAAACGCATTCCGGTACCCCCTGGAAAACAATATATTGCCATTTCAATGCAAGCAACAGAGGGGGCTAGCGCTGCACGCTAATATCCACCTTGATCACCGATTTATAAGGTTGCTAATAAGCCAATGTCGGAACGCCACAGACCTAAACAAATCTATACAATATTATAAAGTGGAAGGATTTGTATGTAAGTATGTTTGTAACGAATTGGCTCAAAAAGTACTGGACCGATTTTAAAAATTCTTTCACCATTTGAATGTTACATTATCACTGATTAATATAGGCTATTTTAATAGGCTATATAACTATACCCTTGCGGAGCCGGGGCGGACCGCAGTAATAAATAAATATTCGGGTCATTTTTTGCACACACGGTCATCTGGCCCCAAACTAAGCAAAGCTTGTGATATGGCTTCCAGAGACTGATATACATACATAATATATATAGTTTTAAATACATACCTAAATAAATATTAACAACCAGATATAGAACAAACACAAATGTTTATCACATCTCTTCTCTATCTCTACATAGTAAAAATTGAAGTCGTTTTCCGCGTCTGTCTGTATGTCTGTATGGCCGCTAACTACTCCTAAACCACGCAACCGATTTTGATGCGGTTTTCACCATCAGTTAGATACATTTTCAAGGAAGGTTTATATATATAACTAGCGACCCGCCCCGGTTTCGCACGTAAATTACACCCATGCGAAGCCGGGCGGGCGGGTCGCTAGTAAATAATAAAACGACGCTGGTTAGAGACGTAGCCGAAGTGGTTCCATACAACTTCCTGACTAATAAAAGGAAAAATAAATAAAACCGGCCAAATGCGAGTCGGGCTCACGCACTGAGGGTTCCGTAATACCATAACTTGTTAGCTACTAAAGTACAAAAGCAATTTTTTATTATTTGTTGTTATACTTTAGAGTGTGTACTATAATCTTGCTAAGTTTGACGCTTGTACGTATTACCGTTTTTATCCAATGCATTCCAGTGTCTCATTATAAACATTATTTCAGACACAATCAAGCGCTGGATTCGATCGCTGTACTAGAATGCTACTAGAATAATGTAAACCAGCCTTAATAATTTCTTATATGTGTTTTAACACCTTAACCGCGACCCGGGTATGGTGGTAGTGGTGGTGGTGATGATGATGATGGTGATAATGGTGGTGGTGGTGAAGATGATGATGGTGATGATGGTGGTGGTGGTGATGATGATGATGATGATGAATCATCGTTTTGTTCACTTTTGTGCGGTAAAAATTTTTTGTCCTTTTCCTTTACCTTTTTCCTAAGCATAGGGTTCTGCTGACACTTTCTGATGAATCTGGCCAGTCTCGGCTCTCGCGTGCAGCATTCCTTGAACACCTCCACCGCGTCGCGATGCCGCGAACAAAATTCACCTGAAACCAAACATAAATAGTTGACTCGCTTGAACTGATGAAGCCCTGAGGCTTTCAGATAACCTAACTTTATTATATTTCTACAAATAAAATAAAATACAGAACCCTCTTAAATAAGGACTGTAAGCGTTAAAAATAGTAGATATTTTTAATTTTTATTTGAATTTTGGAGGCAAATTTTATTTTTCAACTTTTTAGTAGATTTTAAGGTGTAATTTTTATTATATCCATGGGCGGGTGAATTGGGGTCCCCTGTAACTGCCCACCTAATTGTATGTTAAATAAATAAATTACAAATAAAAATACCTTAAAAATAATCTGGGTGTCTTCATATCACGAGTGAATCTGTTTCTTCTAGGCAAGCGTGCTCCCGTGGTAGCCCATTTGGGAGACCGCTAGGCTTGAAAGCGTGAGATCGCGGGTTCAAACCTCGGGCCCGTACCAATGAACCCTTTGGAGTTTATGTACGGATTTTCATACCACTGGCTTTTCGGTGAAGGAAAACATCGTGAGGAAACCTGCATACGTACGGAAAAGTTTTTTTTTACAGTCCACCGCTGGACTTTCAAGCCTACCCCCGAAAGCGTGATTGGGCCATATCTACCATGCTGGCCCAGTGCGATATGTAGGATTCTCATACGCCATTGAATTTCTTATCCGTACGTATGCAGGTTTCCTCACGATGTTTTCCTTCACCAAAAAGCCAGTGGTATGAAAATCCGTACATAAACTCCAAAGAGCTCATTGGTACGGGCCCGGGGTTTGAACTCGCGACCTTACGCTTTCAGGTCTAGCGGTCTCCTAAATAGGCTACCACGGCAGACATCAAGGCCAGTTCGAGTTTTATGCCATATGTGGCAAACAAGCAGACGGGCTGCCTGATGGTTAGCAGTCACCATCGCCTATGGATTACTTGTAACACCAGAGGCATCACAAATACGTTGCCGACCCTTTAGGACTCGATTAACTTGCCTTTTGAAGAACCCCATGTTGTAGCTTCTCGGAAACACCGTAGAAGGTAGCTCATTCCACATTTTTCAGGTATGAGGCAAGAAGGACCGTGTGAATTGCACAGTGTGCGATTTCCACTGATCTATGATGTGTGGATGAGTTACTTATTTAGACTGGATGCGTTCGCACCCACCACCTTACCATATCTCCCTTGTTTGAATTATCTTAAGGTCCGGTTATCGGAGTCGCGTAGGCAACAAAACGCTCCCTCAGCCCCCGCCAAGTTATAGCGACGATGTATTTTGCCATGCAAGAGTCAGGACGCCCGCGGGGGGAGTGCAATGATAAAAACGAACGCAGGTCCGACCTCGATGACGCCTGGCGCGGTACTGAGCGCGCTTTCACGCGACCTTTTTACGCTTTTAATTTCACTAAAAAACTAAACTATTCACTATCAAAAATCTATCCAAATAAAAAACTGTTGAATAGGATTGCCTTTCAGTACATGCAATTTCCAGGTTGTTACGAGCTTTCATTAGAGCATAAAACCATAGAGAAATATACTATACTAGGAAGAAAAAAAAACTAACTCGACTTTGTTTCAGTTTTTTTTTGATCGAGGAAAGTTTATTCTATCGTGTTTTGAACCAAATCATAAACTCAAACACAGATGTATCTGTGACATGTATTTTTTCCAGCTCAAATATTGTAATTTAACTGAATAAAATTTATTTCAAACCGTCAAATTTGGTATAAGAGGCCGTTAAGTGAAGTTCTCACCGTAAGCCGCTTTGAGTTTGTGCTGCGCTGGCGGCGCGAACGTCTCCGCCAGTATATCGGCGACCGTCGCGACCGTCGGGTTATATCGCTGTCTCTGTCGCAGCTTGTATAGTAGAGCGGCATGGAGCGTCCACAGTTCTTCCACTCGAGGGAACATCCGAGAGACTTGCGCCGCCGACACGCCAGCGAAACGGGTCATGCCTTCCGCGAACATCTGTGGGAAAATAGTTTTTTTTATTTTTTTTATTATAAATTAGCTTGCGCTTGGCCCCCTACTCGGCTGATGTTAAGCGATGATGCGGTCTACGTTGGAGCACGCTTGCCTAGAAGAAACCGACTCGTGATTTGAAGACACCCAGATTGTAACTATCGGGGAACACCCACTCAGGCAGCGAATTCCACAGTATAGCAGTTCGCACAATAAATGTGAAATCAAAGAGCTTCGTACGGGTTTTCGGAATATCAACCATAAAGCAGATGCCTTATTATGGATGATTCGGAACGTGATCGCGATCGCGTTCCATCACACTTACGCACGTGGTGCGAGTAAATAGATGCGAACGGGACGGCATGCAATCTCGATCACGATTAAACTTCCATAATAAGGCCACAGTTGACATGAGATTTAACAATGTGTTAGATAATTTTTGTGTTGATCACGGCATAAAAAAATTAGATCAGCCTTTCAGAAACCTGGCGTGGTTACCTTCTGCATGAGTCGTATCGTGAGACAGTGATGTTTCTCCGTCAGTATTAACTCGTAGATGTGTTCTTGCCTCTTAGTCTCCCGATCTCCAAGTTGCCTGAAAAAGGTTAATAAATATATTTAATACCATTCCCCCTCTAAAAAGCTTATTTTATTTACTGAAAACAGTGAATATAAAGCATTTTATTCACTACTAGCTAGCCGCGGCTTCGCGTAGTATTGAAATCTACTTTAGTACATCCCGTCTTTTAGTTTCAGTTTCGCATCCGTCCTGTAATCCACTCTCCTCCTGTACCACCCTTTCCGCTCCAGTTCTGCATTCGCCCCTAAATCCACTCTACTCCCGTTCCATCCCATAATCTTCTCTAATACAGGCCCACCCTTTCCGATCCAAGTCGGCATCAGTAATCCTCTTTACTCCCTTTCCGCCTTTTTGCAATCCAGCCCCGCATCCGTTCCGTAATCCAATCTACTTCAGTCCCACTCTTTACTATTTTGTTGTTTGAATTTAGAACACACCAATATATTCGACTTCCAAATCAATGCTATACAACCTCCTTGCGTGAAAAATACTCGATACAAATTCCTTAAATCTTTCTTTTTCTCGTAGTCATGGTATAAAGTATAGTATGCAACTCTTGAATAAAACGGATTTATATCGAGGGCCATGAATCACTCGCATCACTCTGGATTCTAACACATGAATCACTCGCTAATCTCGTGATTCAATCATCATGATCTGATGATTGAATCATGATTTCTTGTCTCTTTTTGCCATCTACGTTAGAGGAGCGGAACAAACTGGCGCCATACTTACTTAGCAAGGCTCCCGCTATATCAGACTCGGTTAGTCCGAAACTGACGAGATCTTCGATCAAAATAAAATGAATGGACGGGCCCTAACCATTGAATTGCTCAGTAAAAACGAGTCAAAACCGTCGGACATATACTTTGAAGTATATGTCCGACGGTTTTGACTAAAATTATAAAATTTTACAGTATATTTGTTACAAAAAATAGATACCGTTCTTATTTGTGTATTTACACTTCGGGAAAGATATGCATGCAAAATTTTGTCAGATATTTCGTTATCACGTAACAATAGACACGTGTTGCACTTCCTACTTCCTACGGCTAGAGACCGACTGAAACGAAATGAGCGCCGGCGCTCGTTTTGTAATCTTCTAAAATGCGCTTCTACTGGGGCCCTCCATTCATTTAATTTTGGTCGATGGACGAGGTACGCTTTTTAATTCACCGCTAAAACATCTCTCCTTCTTACCACCTATGTTAGAGGAGCGGAAAAAATTACCACCATCTAGTATAGTATATTTCTCTATGCCACAATACTTACTTAGCAAGGCCTTTAGGTGCTCCCGCTGCCCAAGTATCAGATTCTGTTAAGCCAAGACCGAGGAGATTCGCTTCTTCACCCAGTTGATCCGCAGTTAGGTACACTTCAGGCCACTCTGCCACGCCCGCGTCGTCTGATGCACTGAAAAACAGATTGATTAAGAGGTCAATATTGGTCGCGACATAAACTAAAAGGAACCTAACTGTTCCGTTTATTTCAAAAAGTGGGCGTTCCCCGATAGGTACAATCTGGGTGTCTTCAAGTCACTAGTGGATATCTAAGATTTGTTCTAAGCAAGCGCGCTCCATCGTAGACCGCATCATCGCTTTACATTAACTATTTATTTTGTTGTTTAACTCATAGTGTTTCTTTTATTTTTGTCACAAATAAATAATTTACATTATTCTCTCTTCTTTCCTGTTTTTTTAATTTCATTTCTTTGAAGTACGGACCAGGGTATGTCCTAAAACTGCGACCAGAACCACCGGAGGTTGGGTAGCAGCGTTCAATAAGTACATGGTGGTACCCAAGCCGCCTGCCAAGCGTGAGGATTATGGCAACACCCCTCTGTAAGAGAGAGGCCTTTGTTCAGCAGTACACGTTTACAGGTTTTTTTTTTTTCTGATGATGTGATTTGTGTGCCTACCTTTCAGAACTCTATTCTGGAAAAGGTCAGTGGATAGAACTTACTTGCTTTGATCATGTTTGTGATCTGAATCCTTGTCATCGTTATAAATATGGCCCGTGCTGAAATACAAAAACGATCAGTTTTACCCGTCAGATCGGTAAAATGCGGGCCTGGTAACACCACAGAATAACTCTTGGATAACTTTGAAGAATATGGAGTAGTTTCTTTTGTCTGTTTCTTTACTGTGATATATAGGGTTATGCAGCAGCATTTTTATCAGAGCAGGATTTTTAACGCATTATTCTGTGTTGCCATAAAATTTACCAAAAAAATACAAGGTTTAGACGGGGTCAAAAATCATCCGACAAAACAAATGGTTCACATGAAACAGAAAAATTTAATATTTTCGCTACATTAAACCGTTGAAGGTTAAATTAAAAATTTAGTTCAGTCTTTAAAATTTAATTGAGCAAAGCCTAAATAATAAGAAGAAGCGATTTGAAATTCGGTAAAGCAGCATATTCAATAGATCATGCATTTAAAGTTACTAATTTGATAATTACTCATGACAATAATATCACAAGACAAAAACTTTGAGAAAAAATTGTCTGTTCAAGGAAATATAAAAACAATGTTCTACAACTTTTATTATTTGCCTTAAAACTAACATTGTTTTTTTTATTGGACAGCCTTAGAAACGTCGTAAAGTGTTTAAAACATATTTTCTACATAAATTTTAAGTTGTCTACAGACTACTCACAGCTGAGGTACTAAGCCGGAAAGAGGTTATTGGACTCATCGTTATGAACAACGTTTACTATGTGACCAACCCTGTAAACGCAAAAAAATATATATCTATTCCATACATTTCGTTGAGTGTGACTGACATTTTTCATTTGGGTAAGCCGTGGTAGACCGTTTGGGAGAGACCGCAAGACTTGAAAGCGTGAGGTCGCGGGTTCAAACCCCGGGCCCGTACCAATGAGCTCTTTGGAGCTTATGTACGGATTTTCATACCACTGGCTTTTCGGTGAAGGAAAACATCGTGAGGAAACCTGCATACGTACGGAGAAGGAATTCAATGGCGTACGTGAATCCACCAATCTGCACTGGGCCAGCGTGGTGGATATGGCCCAATCACCCTTTCGGGGGGAGGGCTAAAAGTCCAGCAGTAGACTGTTAAAAGGCTGACTATGATGATGATGATGATGACATTTTTCTATGGAACAGTATATTTTTTTCGTGAGTTCAGAGTTAGTCCCATATTAAAAGTTGTTGATACTGACGAGTAATTGACCTCTATGGCTTTCAGTACAAACTTTTCGTATTACCTTGTTTAACTTACAAAATCTCATTCCCCTAATAACAAAAGTTGGATAAATAAAGTGCGTTGTCTACTTTTCGCCGACGAGAATTGTCACGTGAGAAAAAGAGACAAAACACATCTTAGCTTAAAAGTGTTCTAAATTCATATCATCTAGTCACTAAACCTTGAAGAGACAACCTGAAAACCCAAATTCAAAACAGCGGTAACAAACAAAAATGAACCTTAAAAGTAAAAGAATAAATGCTAAGACAACAGTACTCTCAAGAGAAATCTCAAACTACCTCCAATCGAAAGATAGAAAGATACACAAGTAAGGCATCGTGGATGATTCGAGTACAAATCTAGAAGTCATAATGTTACGCGACAAATCATTCAAAAAGAAAATTGACGCGCGCTGCAATTAAATAACTCCATTGATCACCAAAACTGAAGGCGGAAGCGTAAACAGGACATTGAAATCTGGACCTTATACAGGGTTATTGATAATTAACTACAAACTTCTCGCAGGCGCTTTCCCACACGCTTTCACATCATACTTCACTTTTGGCATCGAGATACAATACATATAGAGTCACAATCGTGCCAAAAAAAACTGCGCACACTACGAATTGCGCAGACTTTTTGGTTAGTTACAAGGTAACCACGATCCGGTTTGTATTGTGTAGGTGCAAGTCGGGTCCTTAGCTTCGACCGGATATCTTTCTCATTTGATTTCATTTGATTTGATAGTTATTGCCTATTTTTTTAGCAATGGTGGCCGAGCGGGAGCTTATGCGCTCTACAATCTGACGGCACCCAGTTTGATCCTCGGCCCTGCATAAATTATGTGCAAAAACGGTGAAGGTAAACATCACGAGGAAACCATGCCCCAAAATCTCAACATTTCAAAGGCAACAACAACATGATGGATTAGAGCCAATCCTCTATCTCTGATAATGACTGAGTGCCAGCAGTGGAAACATATAGGGCTGGAGTGATTGCTATTTAGAGCCCTAGTTAAAATATTCTTAAAATAGAAGGTATTTTCGAAAGTCAGGGATTAAAGACGGTAGGGTAACTTCGAGAAGTTATTAGCTAACTATCAATAACCAGTATAGTATTCAGACAGCAGAATTTCAAATGACACGCTTCGAAAGTTAGTTTCACGTCGAAATTCAATTGTAAGTGTCATGACATAAGATCTACATTTCGATGCTTTTCATTACGCCATGGCAACGATTTTGTTTTTTGCAACATAATAATTTCAAACGACAACTGCAGTAGCAACGCACTTAAAGCTGTGTTTACAATAACGGCAATTTTGTTGCATGATTCTCACTTATAATAATTCATAATTCTCGATAAAACCTAAGTGAAAATACTTGACCACATCGTTTAAGAATTAAAGAAATCAATAATAATATTACTGGTTTACTGGAATAATATGTATCTGACTAACCAGGTACAATGCTTCTGCTTAATCATCAGGATTAATATTACTGGTTAATCGTCAGGAATAATGAACATTACTGTTCAATCAGGATTAATATTACTGAATAATCATCAGGAATAAAGTACATTGCTGATCAATCAGGATGAATATTATTGACTGATCATCAAGAATATTGTACATTACTGATCAATCAGGATTAATATTACTGGCTGATCATCAGGAATAATGTACATTACTGATCAATCAGGATTAATATTACTGACTAATCATCAGGAATAATATTACTGGTTAATGATCAGGAATGATATACATTACTGATCAATCGGGAACAATATTGCTGATTAATCGATATTATTGATATATCATCATTCACCATTAATAATTAACTGATTAATCATCACAAATAATATAATTAATCAAAATATATAATATACAGGGAATAATATTTCAGTTCGAAGCCTAAGCGTCTCTAACAAGGCAACTGCGAAGCTGACTTCAAAAACCTCTCATCATCTACATGCATCGTAAACCTGACCGTCGGAACATAAACAGAGCGAGACAGAAACACAAATCGAACGATGGATGGTGTGTGTGAATGAGAGAGATAGAGATAGGCAGCGCGTTGCTGCTTCCATTCGCACAACTTACTGCACGCCGAGTTTTGTTGCAACGCGACGCCACGGCGAGTAGCATCCGGACTGCTTCTTGCTGTGTGCGTTACGAACACGAGAACACGTGTACACATGTGTGCGTAAGTTCACTCTCTGTTCGGGGTACGCGGGACCACGTGGAAGTATTACGGTTGACTGATAAACTCTTTCCTTAGGGTGATAAACAACGCGCCAAGTTTCTATACTCATTCCTTCTCGCAGAACTTGAAAGTAGTTTTTAGTTGTATTATTTCGATATCATAGCATTTTTTATTATCCAAACTACTTAAGGTTCGTTTATAAAAAAGTCTTCATGTATTTATCTTTAAATTGTGTACCACAATACACAATAGTGGAGCATGTGATGCTCAATAATTAAATATGAGACGCTCAATAGTTAAACATGTGATGCTCAAAAGTTACAGATGAGGCGCTCAATAGTTAAACACGTGATGCTCAATAGATACGAATCTGACGCTCAATAGTTGAGCCTGCGTTGCTAAATACTTACAGACAGTACGCTCAATACTTGAGCCTGTGATAATCAATAATTGTGAATGTATTAAACATGTGATGCTCAATATATACGAATGTGACGCTCAATAGTTGAGCCTGTGATGCTCAATAGGTATAGATGTGACGCTCAATAGTTAAATATGTACGCTCAATAGTTACGAATGTGACGCTCAATAGTTGAGCTTGTGTCGGTCAATAGCTACAGACAGGACGCTCAATACTTGAGCCTGTGATGATCAATAATAATGTGAATGTATTGTTAAACATGTAATGCTCAATAGTTACCAATGTGACGCTCAATATTTACGAATGTGACGCTCAATAGTTACGAATGTGACACTCAATAGTTAATCCTGTGATGCTCAATTGTTACAAATGAGGCGGTCAATAGTTGAACATTGTGTTATTCAATAGTTACAAATAGGACGCCCAATAGTTGAGCCTGTGATGATCAAAAATTGTGGATGTTACGATGCTCAATAGTTAAGGATGTGATACTGAACAATAATGCAGCTAAGCCGAGGGTAGAGCGATTCTCAATCGGAACTCTAGTTTTTTTTCTTTCTTAGGTATAAGTGTCAACAGACGCCGCAATACTTCCACATAATAACTTTATTTTAGTAATAAAAAAGGACAAACCGTTCACAAAACCCATATAAACCAAAGAAAAACACCAAAACAACCAAAGAAAGCTCCCAGGACAAATCAAAATGCAGAATACTTGAAGCAAACTCATAATATGTACACAGAAAAAAAACAGCGAATTACAAAGCAAAGTATAGAAGTGTATATAAAAATCTTATATAATAATAAAAAAAACGTTTTTAATACTACATACTTGTGTATCCTCTTAACATAAATGTTTATTATTTCAGTAATTTTTCCTATTTTTAAATAATTTTTTTACCCACTTAATAAAGTATACGTAGTATATCTTTACACATACATATGTTCAAGTTCTTGCCGTTTTTTAATACAAATAGTACGTGAGGGAACACTATACATATTCTAACGATATACCACGTTTATATAAAAGGACTATTTAATAACCGCAGTGTAATTGCAGTAAGGACATTATGTAAAAAGTTAATTTGTTTTATACAAAAATTTAAAAAAAATATTACTTGTACAGATTTATAGTCATGCGAATCATAAACTCCATTTCTTTCAACAACGGTTGGTATTCAATTGTGTGAACAAGTGTGAAAACGCTAAAGGTAGCATTCCGGTGTTGGCGACCGACTGCTCAGTATGAATTTAACGGCCTATTATCCGAGTCGCGTAGGCAACAAAACGCTCCCTCAGCCCCCGCCAAGTTATAGCGACGATGTATTTTGCCACGCAAGACACAGGACGCCCGCGGGGGGAGTGCAACAACAAAAACGAACATAGGTCCGACCTCGATGACGCCTAGCGCGGTACTGAACACGGTGCGCGCAAATTCCCGCGACCTTTTTACGCTTTTAATTTCACTAAAAAACGAAACTATTCACTATCAAAAATCTATCCAAATAAAAAAAAATTGTATAAAATTGCCTTTCAGTACATGCAATTTCCAGGTTGTTACGAGCTTTCATTAGAGCATAAAACGAAAAAAATAAACTAACTCGACTTTGTTTCAGATTTTTTTTGATCGAGGAAAATTTATTCTATCGTGTTTTGAACCAAATCATAAACTCAAACACACATAGTAATTTTTAAACTTTCGTGATTTGAACACAAAAAATTTTTAAATGTTTATCGGGACAAACAAACACAGATGTATCTGTGACATGTATTTTTTTCCAGCTCAAATATTGTAATTTAACTGAATAAAATTGATTTAAAACCGTCAAATTTGGTATAAGAGGCCGTTAATATGGAGTGCTAAACAATGCAACCGCGTTGCGCGACTTGTGGGTCGCTTGCAGTCGCTGCCGCCGGTCGCGGTCGGCTAGATCGGAATGCTACCTTAAGACAAGTGTTGCTACCTTCCTCTTATTAGACTGCAACGGAAAAAACAGCAATGGCGTCGATTCTGTCATACCACTCACTAAACTAAACCAATCTAACAGGACTAAAATTGTCTGCCTCTCTTTTCATTTTAATACGTGAGAAAAGGATAGCAACAATTTTAGTGCTGTCAAATTAAGTTTAGTTTAGTTCAGAGTGCATCAGAACGATGCCATTATCAATTAGGCTAGTTTAGTTCAGTCAAATAAAACCTTCGTTTACACGGTTATGTTTGTTTGTGTGTGTGTATTAAACAAATATCCTTTACATAAGCTCCTTACTGTCTACACTGTCTTTTAATTATCGCTCGCAAATCAAACACAAAATGCATTAGCGTAAAACTGCTTATCGCATTGGCATTATAAAATCACTTTTGCCAAATACTGCTTCCAGTAAAAAAAAAACAAGCAGCAAAATATTTAGTGCCAAATGTTCTACTTTTAAAACCAATGTTTATTGTTGTTGGTTTATTTATTTAATTTGAATTTGGAATGCTTAAAGTGTAAATGTTTTGAGGGTACTTACCTAGTCGAGTTTTGTGATTGGCCAGAGACAGAGCTGCGCTTGCTGCTTTTGCCACTGGCTGCGCTCAGAGACTTTCCGACTGATGTCTGAAACGAATCAGTTATAAGGAATGAATACAGAATTTAAAAGAAGACGTCATTTATGGACCGAACCGCAACCTTTGTAAAGTTTTGTTTATTTATACAGGGTTACGCATATAGACTGTACTAAGCCGAAAGGAGGTTGTTGTACTCATTATTATGTTTTTTTTTTTACTTTGGGACCAACCCAGAAATAGCGAAAAAAATATCAGCTTTTCCATAGAAAACAGTCATTGACACTCGACAAAATGTTTTAAATGTCTATCGGGACTTATCACGTATTCTTAAATTTAGTTAAAAACATGTGTTCAAATCGCGAAAGTTTAAAAATTACTACTCGACAATATGTTTGGAACTTGCGAACATGCGGCGTGTGCGAAGAGCTAGTGATAAAAGTGGCGGCCTTATCGCTAAAAGCAATCACTTCCAGGCGACCACTGAATCGATAGAATTAATGTATAGGTTAGACAGGGGTTAAAAACATTTTTAATTATACCATCAAATAAATACTAAAACATAATAATATGTTAGATCTATATACGTCATGTAATAAATAAATATATATATTTGGAATACCAAAGCGTAGCAAGCACAAGTAAATGAAGTACAATTTTAAATACGAAAGCGTAGCAAACTCAAGTAAATGAAGTACAATTTGGAATACCAAAGCGTAGCAAACTCAAATAAATGAAGTACAATTTGGAATACCAAAGCGTATCAAAGTCAAGTAAATGAAGTACAATTTGGAATACCAAAGCAAAGTCAAGTAAATGAAGTACAATTTGGAATACCAAAGTGTAGCAAAGTCAAGTAAATGAAATACAATTTTGAATACGAAATCGTAGCAAACTCAATAATTAAAGTACAATTTGGAATACCAAAGCGTAGCAAACTCAAGTAAATAAAGTACAATTTGGAATACCAAAGCGTAGCAAACTCAAGTAAATGAAGTACAATTTGGAATACCAAAGCGTAGCAAACTCAAGGAAATGAACTACAATTTGGAAAAACGTAGCTAAACCATAAATAGTCGACTTTTCGGCCGGTCGTACGCCGCGTCGCCGCGTCGACGTTGAGTCTCGAGATATCGACTATCAACTATTCCATCATTTAGATTTTTTTCCATAAAAAACTATGAAACTAATACCTTTGAAATTTTCGGCTTGTTACACTCGACGATGTAGTCTTTGCACACATTCTGGTGAACTGTATTCGTACAATCTGAAATTTTATGCAATATTGTAAATTATTATGTATATGTATCAGAAATGTTTGTAATCGGTAATTACACAGAATTTTTAGGAAATTAAAACAATGCCTAAAATCAATAGGAAATGTGTGAAATAAAATTGGATTAGATATATTTCCTAGGAATTCTACGCATTTCCTAATCGTGTAAAATTCGGGGTACACTCTCGGGGTAACTGTCGGAACTGTCACTGATTTCGAACCTATTCAACTCAAGTCGGACTTCGGGTGGCCTTAAGCCGAAAGCTCTTCGGTCGTCGAGTGTCGCTTCGCCACACTCAGGACCTCCTTAAAGCTTCTGTTTCCCGAACTTTTTATAATTATACACTCTAGGACCATAAGACTTGGTGGCATCGGGGTGTTTCGTATCGGATCTAACCGAGGCACTTCCTTATATTTATAGCTTCTAGTTCCATTTAGGAATTGCATAAAATGCCTAGGAAGAACCTTTTGCAAAATATTTTTCACATTCCCTAAATTATACATTATTATAACACCGGCTTGCACTCACGATTATGCGATAGGTCAGTGTGTTGTGCGTAGACCCTAAATGTGTAACACAAGTGTCACCGTGTACAAGCGAAACGGAAGAGAATAAAGCAGTATGGGAGGCAAAATTCGCAGAGCAGGCGGGTGGTCCAAGGGCGGCAGCACGCTGTGCGCGCACCACCGCCGCGGACTTGGCATCGCCAGTACGCGGGCAACCTTTTCCAGAATCGCGCGTATTCCCTGAGGAAGGGGCTCTAATGGCTCCGAAACTAGTCGATCGTCTCGACCGGTAAAAACATAATCGTGAGTGCAAGCCGGTGTTATAATAATTTATAATGAAACCTCACGCGAGTTTTGATGAAGTTCCCTAAATTAGCAATATTATTTGTAATTACTTGTATATTACTCGTGTTTTGTGCAAATAAATTAACTTTGTCATCTTTTTTGAAACGCGATGTGTGATGCAAGAAAGATCGTGAGAATCGCAGTGTGCTATTTCCACTGATCTATGCATGTGATTTTTATTTCGGAAACATGTACGGTTTTTGAGGGAATGTCAACGCGACTCAATGTCTTTAGCAAGTTACCAGATTAGAAAGTTGAAGTGGCAATGGGCAGGGCACAAAACACGCAGAACATATGGCCGACGGGGCCGAAAAGTTCTCGAATGGATACCATGGACCGGTAAGCGCAGCGTAGGACGTCCACCCACAAGACGACCTAAAAGAGACCGCAGGGAAAAGCTGGATGGAGGCCACCTCCAACCGGCCACTTTGGAGATCAATAGGGGAGGCCTATGTCCAGCAGTGGACGTCCTATGGCTGAAATGATGATGAATCACTGTTTTAAACTATCACGGTTGTTCACTAAAGTTCTATGATTATTTACGGGATATTGAACCGTGAACATGGTGCATGTAACTGCACCGAAATATCGGGAGCTCATTCCACAACCTTACCAACGTAAATATCCCGTTAATAATCATATAACTTTATGATGATGAATGTGTTTAACAATACTAACTGTCACAGTAGAGCGAGGGTTTGTCAGTGAGAGCGCGTCCACACCAGTCGCAGTCGCCCCCGCTGCCGGCCGCCTGCCAAGCGTGAGCCGCCTTACGGGACTTGTCCTGTAAGTTTAAGAATATCCTGTACTGTATGCTAAGCTCAATTCAGTTTGATAGCCCGTTGGTCCAGTTGGTAGTGAACCTACCTTCTAAGCTTGGGGGCGTGGGTTCGATTCCCATCTAGGACAAACATTTGTTCTATATCTGGTTGTTAATATCTATTTAAGTATTATTTAAAACTATATAATATGTATGTATATCAGTCTCTGGCAGCTTATTTGGGGTCAGATGACAGTGTGTAGAAAAAATAAATAAATTATATCTATACTAATATTATAAAGAGGAAAGATTTGATTGTTTGTTTGTTTGCATTGAATAGGCTCCGAAACTACTGAACCGATTTGAAAAATTCTTTCACTGTTGGGAAGCTACACTATCCGCGGGTGACATAGGCTATAATCTATACCCGTGCGAAGCAGGGGCGGACCGCTAGTATATTATATTCACACTGATATGACAGCGCTCAACAGTATGTTCCCGTGGCCTAGAAACATTTTAAACTGTTTACTGTTTTTAACTGTTCTATTGTTGTGTTTTTGTTTAAACTGTTTTGTTCTGTTGTGTTAGCACTGTTCTGTTCTAGTGAGTATTGTGTTGTTTTGTTTAAACTATTTTGTTTTGATTTTGTGTGTATGTGTTGTTTTGTTCTGGTGTTTAGGTACTGTTTTGTTGTTGTGATGTTCTGTTTAACTGTTTTGTTGTATTGGTACTGTTGTCTGTTGTTTTAGTAATGTTCTGTTGTTGTGTTTTGTGTTGTTCTGTTTTAACTGTTCTGTTACGTGTGTTGCTGTTGTACTGTTCTGTGTTTTATAAATTTACTAGACTAGATAGAAGATGTCGGGCGATGCCAATTCTGTTAATTCGACCTAATTAAAAACACAAGTGTCAATAAAAAAATGTTATAATGGTGGTCTTCACAAAAGAAACGTAAGATTAAGCTAGTATACTTGGAGTTGTCGGCTTAATCTTACGTGAGTAATTAAAATTCCGTATAAAATAAACGATTATTACTTTTATTACGTAAGACTTTACCTTGCCTAGTAAATAATTCTACATTATGTAAATATACATACCTTTTTCTTTCTAAAGAATAAGCTTCCACGTTTCCGTCGCTTTTCAGCATGATGGTCGAACGCCGCTCTGTTTACAACATTAAAAAAATTAAGGTCACAGTGTTTTTTGTCGCCTTCAGAGTTGGTAAAAGTGAAATTTATTCGGAATTAATGACCCCCTTTTAACTTAGTATAGCAGTTATCTCTAACCCCGTGTAAAAAAAATATATTAGTTGTATATCGTATCTACGTGTCATATATACGATAATCTATGTGATGGCCCAGTTTGAAACACATGCAAAAACGCCTAAAGCAAAAACATAACTCAAGAAGGTGACAAAAATCAAACACATGAAGCAAAGCTTGCGTTTGAAGCATGCTTAGTTTAGATTGTAGTGCTATGCTGACTTTAGGTACTTACTTTGTTTTGTGAGGGCTGTACTACAAAGTCTAAGTTTCAGCTTTGTTTAAGGAATGCGAGTCGATTCAATCCGAAGTGGACTTGGTACGTAAATCTGTCTCGCTCGCGCCGCGCTTTGTCATGTTAACCGAGCGAGATGGATATAGTATTGTCATGATTTTCTTTAAAACTTACTGTTCTAGAAACGCGAGACGATGCAATCCGAGATGCTCTTGGTGTACGTAATTCTGTCTCGCTCGCGCCGCGCTTTAGTCATGTTAACCGAGCGAGATGGACATAGTATTGTCGTGATGTACTTTGAAACTTACTGTTCTAGAAACGAGAGGCCATGCAATCCGAGGTGTTCTTGGTGCACGTAATTCTGTCTCGCTCGCGCCGCGCTTTGTCATGTTAACCGAGCGAGATGGACATAGTATTGTCGTGATCTATTGTCGTGATGTACTTTGTAACTTACTGTTCTAGTAACGCGAGGCGATGCAATCCGAGGTGCTCTTGGTGTACGCAATTGTGTCTCGCTCGCTCCGCGCTTTGTCATGTTAACCGAGCGAGATGGACATAGTATTATCGTGATCTGCTTTGCAACTTACTGTTCTAGAAAAGCGAGGCGGTGCAATCCGAGGTGCTCTTGGTGCGCGTTGTTCCTTCTCGTAGAAGCCACAGCGCCCTCTGTAGCCGCAGACGCGTCTTCGTCGCTTTCCGTCTCGCTCGCGCCACGCCCTGTCAGGCTGCCCGAGCGAGATGGGTATAGGACTGTCATGATCTATTCTTAAACTGTGCTAAACGCGATTTATTTCAAGCAAGTATGATTTTGTAGCATTATTTTATGTTTATTTTTGACGTTAATATTAATGAATTTTGTTTAATTATTTAACTTTTTACTTTAACTGTCCCACTGTTGGGTAAAGGTATCCCCCATTTCCTTCCATAAATACTGGTCCTCCGCCACCTCTTGCCAACCTCTCCGGAAGGAGTCAAAGTTTTACCTGTTTTTTTTTTTTTTTTTGTTTTCTTTATGTTGATTTTTGTTTTGTTTGTTTTGACATTGAGGGATCGTTTTAAACCGATTTCAGGTTTTTTTTTCGCTCTAATTTCGGTCCTTTTTAATGCATGTAAATGTACACCGATTACTCTGACATTAATAAACCAAATTATGTTTTTTTTTTTTTTTGTTATGTAGTATTTTGTATTGTAAAAAACTAAAAACTATTCCGAACTCTATATTTTGTTAGATATGGCTGAATTTCAAATGAGCAATTAACACATTACAGGGTTAGATAGAACGGCGGCACAAAGCCAAAAGAAGATCAAAGCATTTCGTAAGACAACTTTTACTATGAGACTAACCCCGAAATCGCGAAAACCCACCCGTTTCATGCATTACGTTGAGTGGAGATGATATTTTTCTCTGAAACAGATGTCTTCCTAACAGTGTTCATTTCATTATATATGAGTATAATTTCGAATATAACAAAATTTTATTTCGTAATTTTTTTGCGTTTTTCTTACTATGTCTTATGTTGTTAAAGCTTTTTGTTTTCCGTAAATAAATAAAATAAAATAATAACCTCCTTTCGGCTTAGTACTGCAGCACTGCGTAACCCTATATGGAGTTCACTTTAATGATTTTATTCGTTACCGCTTCTTTGTCAGCACTTCAAGAGAAAATGAAATATTTAAAGAAAGGTTTCTTTTATATTTTTTTATAAAGGATTTTCTTTCTGGTTAGTATATGATTATCATTTCCTATGAATTCTCAAGCAATTATTATCTAAATCACGACAGTTCTATACACAAGTGCAAAACATAAAAAAAGTTGATCAGTCTAGTACGATCTGATTCCGGTGCTATAAAATGACAAAACAATTAGAGCAAAGCGTAATAGTGCGTACAAAAAAAACATCGACTCACACATGCACAGTTTGGAAAAGTTTTGACTACCCTCATTTGGAAAAGAAAAACCAGCACAGTGCGACCAATTGAAAAGTTGGGTGGGGAGACACCATAAATTTGTCTTATTAAACTAACAGCATGACCCGTTGAAAATATTTATACCCCTGTTTTGCTTACCCCCGGTTTTATAAATGAAGGTAGTTTTAATTCATGCATGATAAAATTCACCTAAAATTAAACCACAAAAAATCCCATTGCTACCTTTCATCTTATTCCAAAATAAAAATTAAAACAAGATTTAAAGATGCCATTTATCATTGCTTTGAAATTATGGTCCTTCGAGCTAAGATACACATTAGTTATTCGACGATTCAGACTAAAGTTGGATTTTATCAGCGAGATTATAATTGCCATAAAGAGATTTACCAAGCAGTACTTAATTCAAAAAAGTTAAGTTATGTTAGCAGCCCAAGCAGGTAGACAGACGGAATGGGCTTGCTTTTATACCTACATGAGATTGTGTCGACCCCTCATCTATTTTAAACGTTCTATGTTTAACGGCCGGTTATACCAAATTTGACGGTTTTAGATCAATTTTATTCAGTTAAATTACAATATTTGAGCTGGAAAAAAATACATGTCACAGATGCATCTGTGTTTGAGTTTATGATTTGGTTCAAAACACGATAGAATAAACTTTCCTCGATCAAAAAAAAATCTGAAACAAAGTCGATTTAGTTAATTTTCTTGTTTTATGCTCTAATGAAAGCTCGTAACAATCAGGATATTGCATGTACTGAAAGGCAATCCTATTCAAAAAAAAATCTTTGGATAGTTTTTTGATAGGGAAAAGTTTCGTTTTTTAGTGAAATTAAAGCGTAAAAAGGTTGTTAGAATTTGCGCGCGCCCCGCTCAGTACCGCGCCAGGCGTCATCGAGGTCGAACCTATGTTCGTTTTTGTCGTTGTCCCAGCGGGCCTCGTGACTCTTGCGCGACAAAATACATCGTCGCTCTAACTTGGCGGGGGCTGAGGGAGCGTTTTGTTGCCTACGCGACTCCGATAACCGGCCGTTAAGTTAGATTTTAAAAGGCATTTAATAAGCTCATGTCCTTCTGTGCGGACCTCTACATCGGTTTTTAATTTAATCATAATTTGACATCACCATCGCGACGCTCCCTGAATCTTGACTTAACTTTTTCAGTTAAGACAAAGTTGAAATTATTTTCCCGTGTGTGTGGACAGGTTGCTATAGAAAATCCCTAGTGAACTCTTTGTTAATGAAAATTGAACCTTATCATACCCAATTTAAGGCTTACATATTTATTGGTGGCTGTGGCTGCGGTGGTTGCACAGCCGCTACAATGCTCGGAGTCGAAACAGACTTCTGTAGGGGGAGCCTAGGAATTAGCCTGGACCCTTCTGTGATGCACGGAGCCCCGACCACTGCCCCCGCTCGGAGGGCAGCTGTCACTTTCTCGAAATCCTTCTGTAAATTGTGATAAACAGATTAAGGAGCTGAGGTGAGCTCAGCATGAGGGATGAGCCAACATCGCTTTCCATCAGGCGAGATCGCGGTCAAACGTTAGCCTAGTCCGATGTAAAAAAATATACATAGTGGTATTTTGCCACCAGGATCCGCAATTTGGGAAAAAAGTTGAGAATAGTAACATGAGGGATGAGCCAACATCGCTTTCCACCAGGCGAGATCGCGGTCAAACGTTAGCCTAGTCCGATGTAAAAAAATATACATAGTGGTATTTTGCCACCAGGATCCGCAATTTGGGAAAAAAGTTGAGAATAGTAACTTTATTTATAGAAACCACAAGATGGACGGTCTAAAAGAGACAGCAGGGAAGCGCTGGATGCAGGCCGCTTCCAACCGACCTTTTTGGAGATCGATGGGGAGGCCTATGTCCAGTAGTGGACGTCCTATGGCTGAAATAATGATTTATAGAAAAGAGCGGCAAACAGGTACGTAATCCGCCTTTTTTTGTCATAGGTGGCGAACAAGCAGACGGGCTGCCTGATGGTAAGCAGTCTCCGTCGCCTATGGATACTTGTAACACCAGAGGCGTCACAAATACGTTTTGCGTTTTGTCTGATGGTAAACAATACTTATATGAACACCCGCAACACTAGCGGCGTTGTCGATGCTTTGCCAGCATAGATCAAAGTTTGGAGATACCCTTTTTTAAACGCTCCATAGCTCGGGGAATACCTTCGGCGGAAAGTCATTCCACACCTTGCAGGTATAGGAAAAGAAGGCATTTTGGGATCGAAGGATTTTCAGTCAGTGGAAAGTTTATCCCTCTCGTTTAACACCGCTTGATAAATTTCTTGCCGGAACACGCGTTATGCGTCCGCCGTTAGTATCTCTGTGATGGCCCTAAATCAATGCTTACTTACTAGTTGCTAGTTTTTTTTTTTAATAACTCTCGTGTTTGACCGCCATCTCACCTGAGGTAAAGTTTACGTAGAGTTTACGGTGGAGCATGCTTGCCTAGAAGAAACCGATTCACTCGTGATTTGAAGACACCCTGATTGTAACAATCGGGGAACACTCATTGTCATGTAGAGAATGGTTTAATGCCAAACCACCCTTGGCACATCATCTTTGACTCCATTGGTGACAACAATCGACTGTAACCATTAACTAACGAAGCTCTCCTATTGGTTGAAAACTTCCTAAGTCCCAGACACCGTATCTAAGCCAAAGGTTACTTCATCGTAATCAGCCTTTTAACAGTCCACTGCTGGACTTTTAGCCTACCCCGAAAAGGTGATTGGGCCATATCCACCACGCTGGCCCAGTGCGGATAGGTGGAAAGGTTACTTACAGCGAGATCATTGTCGTTGAGCGAGTGTGTGGAATGCCGGACCGGCCTTGGCACTTCGCCTTCTGACTCCATTGAAGACAACGATGCACTGTGACCATTGAGTGTGCTGAAACGTAGAAGATATTGTTCAAACAAAATAATTATTTTTACACAAAGTATAGTCCAATCTATTCAATAGGCATGTGTCCTAATGTTTAATTTAGTACAAATAACCGGCTTAGCGATGAATACAACTAAATACATTAATCATACTGAAAAAATAATTTAAATTGGCTGATAAAAATCTGAGATATGAGTGTTTAAAGTTTTAGGTGGGGATAGAGAGGGGATGCTCTATCCCTTTCTCGCATTGCGTGTGTTAGTATAGCATTTGTATGGCGCACCTGAGGCGTGACGTCACAGCTCAGTATAGTGCGCTCTCTGTCGTTGGTGGGCTCTATTTATGATCAGCTTTTTTATGAGGTAATAAAAAAATATTAGTGATCATGCCTATTGTCTCGCACCCAGTTTCTGAAAGCCTGTTCAATTTAATCTATTGACTTGGTTGGCTGTTGTTTTTAAATTCAGCCAATCACGTCGGTTGACATCAGTTTTTACAACGTGTTAGTAAAGTTTTGTGTTATCAGCCTTTCAGAAACCGGGTGTTAGCCACGCCTTCTCAACGTGACATATACATCATCAAGTGCTAAGCACATGATTTGATTTTAATTCTGTCCTCTCTGACACCATTGAATGCTGAAACGATGATGTTGACGATGAAGTTTTTTTTTAAATAGTAAGTTGCGCTTATCCGCTGCTTGCGCTTGGCCGACATCTCGCCTGATGTTAAGCGACCATGCGGTCTACGATGGAGCACGCTTGTCTAGAAGATGATGATGAACCGATTCATGATTTGATTTTAATTCCTTCTCCAAAGTGTTCAAAATTTGGAAAACCATCCTTTGTGACAAACCACTGAACAGTTGAACCGAATTGTAATAAAATTTTAAAAGTGGAAGTGTGCCATAAAGCCCAACATAAATATCATACCAGATTATTAGGTATTATTTAAAATGACAGGGGACAAAATTTGCTGCCTTCAATAAAACTTAAAGAACCACTTATTAACACCATATAACTGACTTGCGTTGTCGATGCTGGTCCGGCAGCCTTGCTCCCGGCTCAAGCGCTGCCCAAGAGCTCCGCCGCCCTTCGTCACGCCGATCCCACAGGCCCCATTGCCGAGATTCTCCTAGAAAATAAGCACCATAATCAGAACTCTTTTTTATTTACACCAAAATCAGTATTTTTATTTTATTTTATAAGGAGCATCAAACAGGCAGGCGTTCCGCCTGACCAGCTGTAATCACCACATTTGGACATCTGCATGCCGAGAAATGTTTATAAACGGGCTTTTTAAAACGCTCCATGTTGAAGCACGGCGAAAAGACCTTCGGGAGAGTCATTCCACACCTCATCAAAGTAAAAAAAAACATCTACAAAATCACATCCAAACCGTCTACAGAAGATTACCATCATCAGCCAGAAGAAGTCTACTGCTGAATATAAGCCCCCCCTTAAGAACTCCACACTGGACGACAGCCTAGACTAGGCTAGGACTATTGGACTGCTAGAGCGGGCACGAAAAATCATCGCTTTATGGTTGATATTCCGAAAATCCGTACAAAGCGCTTTGACTCCACATTTATTGTGCGAACTGCTAGTCTGTGGAATTCGCTGCCTGAATGGGTGTTTCCCGTCAGTTACAATTTGGGTGTCTTCTATTCGAGAGTGAATCTGTTTCTTCTAGGCAAGCGTGCTCCATCGTAGACCGCATCGTCGCTTAACATCAGGCGAGTTGGCGGCCCAGAGCAAGCCTATTATAAAAAAAAAGCTTCCATGGATGCCATCTGCTTCCACTGGATGCCCGCGACTCTCACTATTTCGTCAGTACGAATTCGGCCTACCTATATGTATACTATAACCACGACGGAACGGAGGTGTAGCGTTTAGGGTAAAAGGTCGTCATGGTCTCATTTATCTCTGAAACGGCTGGACCGATTAATATTAAGTTTTTTTTTTGATTGAAATATGACTTGTTCGAGTGTGTCCTTAGCTATGATTCAAGAAAATCTGTTCAGCCGTTTGAAGATCCTTAGCTCTTTACTTGTCCAGATAAGTTATTGTTGATTGCACTGTAAACTCACCGCTGCCTTTCCTGCTCTGTGGATAAAAGTCCAGATGCGTCGGTGATGAGCAATCCGGCTCTGTGACCCCATCTTTACAAAGCGATGGACACGATGTACTGAGACGACTGTTGCCCGTTGCCTACAACAGAAACATCATTACAACACAAAATAAACAGGTACAGAAGACCGGCTCCATACAACGAGCGTTAACAGACGCGCACGTACAGCGATCTCGGATCATGTCGGTCGAACGCCAATCGCGAGTGCCCGCGCTTTAGCAAAACATATTATATCGTTTCGTGTACAAACTTCAAAAATTTTATAAACCAAGCAATAAATAAATAAAAAAATATAATAATGTAATAACCGGCCAAGTGCGAGTCGGGCTCGCGCACTGAGGGTTCCGTATCATTTACAGAAATGAAACGCGCCTAAAGACATTCTCGCTCTTCCCTAATCAAAGGCTAGGGCCGGCGCTGTAAAGTTGTCCCGTACAAGGGCGGATTTAGTAAACTTAGGCGGATTTAGGGGGGGGGCACATTTTCATAGATGTGACAGTGACGTTTTTGAAATAGTAACAGAGGTCTGTTAACGGCTTTTTTTATGCCATAGGTTGCAAACGAGCTGGCGGGCCGCCTGATGGTAAGCGATCACCGATACCTATGGATACCCGCATCACAGATATGTTGCCGACCCATAAAGACTCTAATAACAGTCTTTTAACATCTAAATTAAAAATTTTGGCTCCACATGTCATGTGTATTTGCCAATGACAATCATATTTTTCAACTTTTTCTTCTCATAGTTGTTCTTGCTGGTCAGCTCATAAACTTGAATAAAAAGACTTACCAATAAAGGCAGGGGCGCTGCTCGCATACGCTGCACAGCCGCATGTAGCCTCCGCAACTGCTGCAGACTGTCGTCCAGGACTCCCGGACTGTGCGGGGTCACGCTAATCGTCGGAACCTGCAACTTCAATGTAAATGTACAAAATATTGGACACGCATATGGCAGGGTTCCGTAGACAAAATCTAACAATTGTGGTCACAGCAATGAGGTTTTACCAATGGAGACGTCATATTCATTAAGAAACCCCAAAAATATGGCGATATTTTACTACCCATAGAATTTTACAGACTTACAGCTTTTTACAGCCATCCCAATTGGATCTATCATAGTTCAAAAATTGGAGCGAACGACGTTCTGTGGACTTTCCAAATTTCGGAGATATATCGTTCCGACATAACATATACTTTTTATGGTTTATTCAAAGGAAAAATTACTAGGAAAACATTCTTTGTCAAGATCATTTTACGAAAATATTAATGACCTTTCAGCTAAAACGTCTTGAAATTATTACAGTTTTATCGCTATTCCTAAAAAAGTTATGATTAGAAACTTTGACAACTATACATGTCCCTGATCTAAGATTAGAAAATGCTCCAATAATTCTGAAAACTATGACAAAACGGCTTACGCTAACGTTATGTGACGAAACGAGACGAGCTCCCCACCGGTTTCGGACCCATTAGAGCTCCTCCATCGGAGAATACGCGTGCACCCCGCCGCCATTCCAGGCAGAGCCTTTAAGCCGTTTTGTCAAAGTTTATAATGGATTCTCTCACGAGTTTTGATGAAGTGACAGGGATATTATCTATCAATGAATATAAATCTATTTAATCAGCCTTTTAACAGTCCACTGCTGGACTTTTAGCCTACCCCCGAAAGGGTGATTGGGCCATCCATCACGCTGGCCCAGTTGCGGGTTGGTGGATTCACATACGCCATTGAATTCCTTCTCCGTACGTATGCTGGTTTCCTCACGATGTTTTTCCTTCACCGAAAAGCCAGTGGTATGAAAAAGTACATAAACTCCAAAGAGCTCATTGGTATGGGCCCGGGGTTTGAATCCACGACCTCACGCTTTCAAGTCTAGCGGTCTCCCAAATAGGCTACCACGGCCATATCTAAACATAACTGGGTATACGCTTCTTTTCGTACTTTCTGGGCCTGTGGATCATCCACTGCCTTCCATGGACATTATGACTGACCTGAGCCCTGGCCGCTGCCATGTCTGCGGGCGGCGTGGAGCGCGTCACGTGCTCCGTGACCTCGTCTTCGCTGCTGTCCGTGTGGCAGTCGGAACTGCCGCCACCCTCGTCTGTAAGAAGAACAAATCACGTTTTATTACCACTGCCAAAAAAGGAATGTATGTTAATAAAATTAATATAGATTGTAAGTTTCTTAATTCTATGATAACTCCAGAACATCGTCATCATCAGCCAGAAGACGTCGCCTGCTGAACATAAGCCTCCCCCTTTAACCTCCACACTGAACGAAAGCCTGCCATCTGCATCAACTGGATGCCCACGACTCTCACAATGTCGTCGGTCCATCTAGTGGAGAGCCTACCTGCGCTGCGACTTCCGGTTCGTGAACTCCTGAACGCTTGGACCGATTTTGATACGAATGGTATCGTTGAAAGTTTTGCGAACAGTATTTTTTTTTTATTTCAGATTTTCATCAAATACAGAACATTCTTACTAAACTAGCTTTTCATTTTAAAAACACTTAAAAACGCAATGAAATCGATCTATCAATTTGGGAGCTACGAACCCACCTCTCGTTAGAGAGTAGTATATTCCTTGGAACCCACTGACATGACAGTGGAGTCACAGACAATATAAGCGTCAAACTTATAACACCTTCGATTTTCGACATCAGGGGCTTAAAAAGAAAGTTTCAGACCAATACTGAAATCGACATTTGACGAAATCTATTGAGTCATTATATATTCGGGATCTTCTCATTTTCAAAAATCTTTCAGAGCGCCTTGTTAATGCGACGCGTGACCAAAATACTGGCGTGTTTCTGGCTCAATGCATAAGCATTGCCATTCAACGTGGTAATGCCGCCAGCAAGCTGGGTACGCTGCCAACTGGTAATGGGCTTGAGCATTTAGATTGTCTTTAAACCTTCAACGGTCTATGGGCAGTCTAACTGTATTATTTGTAGTGTTAGTTTAAGCTTGTATTTTGTTTAGTTAATAAAAGCACTTGCCAAGGAAAAAAAATAAGTCATTTAAAAAAAAATACAACCTTTCTTGTTACATAAATATTTTCAGACAATGCATCACGGCAGACACAATCCCCCTACAATATCAATGAAAACTGAACAGCAAATGTAGGTATTCCGTGTTATTCATAGTTCCATTCAATTCAAATCATCGAACAAAGCGTCTAATACTCAGCATTCCTATAGAAACTGCTAGACCTGGGAACGTCGCTTTGTTTGTATTGAAATCTCTTATTTCTTAGCAGGCAATGTTTTTACCCGACTGCATGAGAATCGCAGGAGGCAATCGTTTTAATCAATATTTTTAACAGTTAAGAATCGTAAATATTAGAATAAAATTTGGGCCAAAAACGCAACCTTGTACCACTCCGATTTGGATTATGTTACTTTACTAAACTTGTTGTTCTTGAAACTCAGAATAAAAGTTATAATTGGGTACTTCCGGATAAATTACGGCAGTATTGATTTCTTTATTTCTAAAAATACTCCGGTGACATACGTAGTACCTATTACATTTTTATAAGACACAATCAAATGCTTTACCATATTATTTAACAATTAATTATCAAAATTTACGTTATTGGACTTACATAAGCAATTACCCGTTTATGCATAAACGCTCGATAAGCTACTCCGTTTGATAAAAAAATTTCTCGCTTACATTTATCGCGCGTTACATTTCTCATCAGTGAGAAGTTGGGTTATCTATCGTTTATGCATGAGAGCTTAAAAAGCTTACCCTAAAACGTCTCAACCACTCAGACAAAGCTATAGTTAATGCAAACCACCGTAATAAATCAACGAAGATAAATCCATAGCTATTTGCGACAAAGGAAAGGGATATTGGAACTCAGTCGGACGTGAGACGTCCCAATACGACCGGATGAATAGCTCTATGTTGCATAGTATAAATTTATACATTTGATACCTACATTGATTCTCTAAAACCAATACATTATCTAGTATTCCATAATTTTAAATTGGTTTTCGTCAATGTGGTCGATAACATAGTATACTGGAGTGCAGACTACGAATCGTAAAACGTGCTTAGTACCTTTATGAATCCTCTCCATGCTAAGGTTGCCTGGAAGAAATCAATTTTAGCGATAAGACCGCGGATTGTTGCACTATTTATTAAGCTGTTTTATCGTGTGTATTTAATTTGTAGTGTGAACAATAAATAATTTATCTATCTATGTTTGCCAGTTATTTAACCGCATTAGCTTTGGTGTGCAAACATCACTGTTTTTCGAGTTGAAGGGCAAAGATTCCAGTGAAATTATTGGGTATAAAGAGATTTAAACTAATATCTCAGGGTGACGAGCGCAGTGCGTTGCCACATGAGGTTTTTTTTTAAATTGTGGTTGGCACTGAACTGTTACGGGCAAAAGATTACCGTCAGGAAGCGTCTTGCTTGTCTAGCCACCCAGTAGCTCTACGTCTATCAACCAATATTGAAACCACACCACAACTATAAAGCCATAATTTCCTGCAACGATATTAGTTTTTAAACGGATTTCCCTAGCATAGAAGATGTGAACGTAGAAGTTTAAAATGAGTTCACGTATTGATTTATGAGAAAACAGATACAAAACTGGGTACAATAGCGCATTGAAACCTACGAAGGAATCTCTCATAGAATAAAAATGCTGCTTTTGAAACGGATTTTTATAGGAAATACTTTATTAATTTATTGCAACTGTATCACACGGACTGGTACTGGATGACACTGAACTGGGCGACTGTGTGACAGAAGTGGAACTGGGCCGGACACATCTGCCGTATAAGCGAAGATGTGTGTGGTCAAAACTACAACAATATCAACACTGGACGCGAAAAAGCCCCAAGGCCCAAAAAGAAACATGACGAAACATTTATTTGTCAAAGTATTGTACTATTGTTTCTTCCATGGTAAAGGCCAGACCAAAAACACTTATAACTCCGAGGAGTGGAAAGATTGAAGGGAAGGTTTTGCCCTGCAGTGGGACTATACTGCACCAGCTTCCTTGTTTCATATTTATATGACTTAGTTCTTTTCAAAGTCAGTAACTTCTTTTAGGTCTGAGTACGCCACCTTTGACCACATCGCTTACTACTTATCAAACGAGTCTGTGATGAAACGCAGACATAATCCCGACTATACAAACGAGAAAAAATCTAATAATTTCCACAAAATCATTATTCAAATGAAATCAGCATCAAATGAAATAAAAACAAGTGTTAGAAAGACAATAATACCTCTCGATTCACAAAAAAACAAAGCCTACAAATTAATGCAAAAGCTTTCAATTCAAACAATATACCATTGCAAACTGTACAATTGCTATAGGCGCATTTGGTACATTTTCTCGATTAGCGGCATGCAAAATGCATAATCATTTCAAACCGGGAGCGACCTACTTCGTCCGGGTCAAGGCTGTGATAGAGAGTTGGTCTTGGTAACAGTTACCGGAAAACTTTTTCTAAATTCTACATTTGAGTATTTTGGCATGATATCGAATATAAACAATTTTTTTTTATAAACGGTTTTGCAAGTTTTGCAAGATTGCAAATTATCGAATAAGGGACAAGTATTTAATTTCGCAGCAGTCACTTTTAGAACAGAGACAAGAAGTCACGCCTGCCCATAGCCTAGTACCCAGAACTTAAATCTCAAAACATCCTTCGGCACTAAAAACGTCGCCACAAGACCCCAATTGTTATGCCTTGTAATTTCACTCGATAAATTTCCCTTCAAGTCTCAACAGATGGTCTGTAACGTCTGCCCACAACAGATGGACCGTATTAGTAATTCAAAAGAAAATCAAATGAGACAAGCCAAAATAGTTTCAAAATTGTGACCAGTCTGACAGAATTCTCGGCAAAAGTACTAATATCACATCCCTATACAACCCCACGTTATGATAGAACCAGAATAAATAGACCTCTCTGAAGCCTTGATATCCGAACAAAAGCTTTCGGGGGAAGGAACCGGGAGAGCTACAAATAGTTCACACCAACTTGGACGGGTCGCGACATTGTAGCGTCACAGCCAGAAGGCCTCATATCAGTCAGCGTGCCTTGTTTTCAAGCACAATGTAACAACAGAATACATATCATGTTATAACAACAATGGAAGAAGTCGAGTTTTTGTTACATATCGTTATGAAAATGGCAATGTCGTTTCGTTCTGACCCTATTCCCTTGCCGTTGAATAAAGGGCTTTTCAGACTAGGCTATGTTAGATCGCATTATAGTGCATTCCCATATTCCCCTGCATTGCCATATAGGTGGCACTAAATCGACAGGAGGTCATTATTAACGAATGTATATGATATACTTATAGGACCAAAAATCAGATGGTCATAGAAAAATTTCATTCACACTCAACTAAATGTATGGAATAGCAGATTTTTTTTTTACCTACACCGTTAGGGAGGCTCTCAATGTTGTCAGTATTTTTATTGTTATTACTATTTCAGACATTTATTTAATTACTGAATTTCTATGTTTTTTTACATTAAATACTTTTTTTTTATAAGTATTAAAAACATAAATAATGTCAAAAACTTAAAAACTAGGGTACCATTAGCAACAGGGCAGCGCCCAAGCTACCGGTGGTCAGGGCTGAGGAATCTCCTAATAATAAGTGCAATAGGGATGATTTAATTTAATTCCGTAGATTTAATTTCACCCACTTCCGGTAAAGAAGTGTTTTAACTTTTTTTCTGAAAAAATAATTTGTGATTTTAAGTGCATATCACACGACGACTACGCTACGCAATATCGCGGGGCAGGCAGAGGCGGAGTAAAACAAAGTAAGATTGATGCTACACCTACAATATACAGTTTGTTGCCCGTAGTCCAACCGCGTGGTTCTTCTAGTAGGACCACGGGTGTTTTTTTTTTCGGTGTTCCTATTGGTAGGACTACGGGCAAATAGTATTTCCGTTAGTCCGACTAGTTGAACCAATTAGTTTTGCCACTGGTCCTAACATACAGGATAATTGAAATGTTTATGATAAAATTAGGTTTCCTAAAAATATAATGTAACGTAGTCTGAACAAGCCCTTATGTGAAGATAAAACTCAACTACCTATATCAGCTTTTATGTTTCCGATGTTTGTACGTTCAGCAGAATAGGTAAACATGTTTGTTTTCATACTTGTAAAATTTACGAAATGTACTTTATTCATGGAAGTACGAAACAACACTTAACAACTTTGACTTTAGAATGCTTTCGGAAGAGTGCTTTTCAGTTTTCCGTGAATTTGTCGGAAAGTTTTACACGTTCCATATCGAAGGAAACGATGCTTACGAAGTATCTATAAGAGCTTAGTTACTACATTTTAATACTTAAAACCCTTTCCAGACCATGCGAAACGAAAAAGAGAAGTGGGAAAAAAAGTTACCAAGGTCTGGACTTCTTACATAAAAACACGTACACATGACACACAGTGATATTGTATTGTAAACTAGCTGCGCCACGCGGTTTCACCCGCGTAGTGATGAAAAATGGCGATGATGATGAAAAGTAGCCTATGTCACTCTCTGGCTCTAGAACTATACCCATGCAAAAAATTAGGTCGATCCGTTGTTCCGTTTCAGCGTGAAAGAGGAACAAACATCCATACATCTATACATCCATACATACAAACTTTCGCGTAATATTATAATATTGTAAAACAAAAAAAATAAAAAATAGAAGAGAATGGCGCTAGAATATGTGCTGGGCACATAGCACGCAGAACAGATGGTCTATGAGGCCGAAAGTTTCTCTAATGGAGCCCACGGACCGGTAAACGCAGCTTAGGACGTCCACCCACAAGATGGACAGACGACTTACTTAGGAAAACGCTGGATGCAGGCTGCTTCTCACCGGCTCTTTTGGAGATCGATGGGGGAGGCCTATATCCAGCAGTGGACGTCCTATGGCTGAAATGATGATGATGTCTAGCTGTCTAGTCAATATTAAAAGCTAAAGTAATTAGGCATTCGAATGTTCAGAAGGTTAACCCTTTATCGGAATTCGGTATGTCCCAGGGACAAATTAAAATTCGCCGACGCGATGTTATGTTAATGTGGCACGAAACATAACAATTAAATTGATAATGATATTTATTTCATTCGGAAAGTTCTCACACGTGTAGTTTTTAATTTGTTTATTAGTAGAATTGGGTCATGGGATAGATAATTAATTAGTACTGTTAGTTATATTTTTTTCAACAATGTAACATGATGCTTTAACGTCAGACGCAGTAATTTTATGTCTGTCTCGATCAAGGGTGTTCACGTCAAGCTCGCGGGTGCGGTCGCGGCGAAGCGCCCGGTTTCGTGTTCACATTGCCCGTCTGGCGTTTGCGCGGGTGTGACCGACAAATCACACGTTCTGCCGCTATTTGGACGTATGAAACACCTGAAACACATACGTTTGGTATTGCCGCGAGCGCGTCACATGCTTGCCCGCTACTTCCACCGCACTTGCGTTTTGTACGTGAACACTTGCATGTTAAGACTTTTTTTTAATGCCATAGGTGGCAAACAAGTAGACGCGCTGCCCGATGGTAAGCAGCGTATATCTGCGTGGTATATTAATACATTTGATATTTCGCGCCCGCTCCCGCGTTGAGCCCGTGAACACGCGCTTAGATCAGACAAACAAGGGAGATGTGGTGAGATGACGTGGCGGGTGCGAACGCATCTGCCCGAAATCAGGCTTGATGCCTTTAGTCAAACCAATAACAATATAAACCACTTGACTGCTCATCCTTTACCCCGCATAAGCCAAAGGTTCTAACATGTCAACCTAAACTATTTCAATTGGCCAATCTTAGGCGTGAATTGAATAAATGACTTTTGATTCTCCAATCACAAGCGTCGAGTCGCGTCGAGTCTCCAATCACAAGCTTCCCCCTGCGACCGACTAGGCATCATTTTGCAAAAGGAAATTTTGACTACATGCGCGATCAAGTGGTTATTTTATCTTTGAGTTAAACTCACCCTGCAGACGACCTTGCCACCCTTTTTTGCATGTGGGCTATTAAGATGGATAAAATACGATGGCTCAAGTTCAATTATCTATTTATATGTATAAAGAAAATGCAAACCCACTACACATATTTAACTCCTAATGGCCAACAGGCTGCGTACTTAGTCAGATAAGGCTTACATACCATATATAAACCTATTCAATTGTCCGTAAAAAGTCAAATAGACTTGAACTAGATTCCAAGGTTCGAAGGACCAAACTGGTTGAGCTATTTGTGGACAGGTCATGAACTTTACCTTACGTGATGACCTGAATATTTTGAGATATGTATTTTAGATCGAAACAAACTTAAAATACAGATACACCACATAAAGTCGCAAGTTTGTCCGGTATCTTACAGGATTTTTCACGAAGAGTGTTCAATGGAACTTCATGAGCCTTTTCATTACCGGACGTCCAGACTAACGGCAAAGCGTCACCCTTAAATGGTCGAAATACCATTCATTCCACCAAGCGTTTTGAGAACGGCAAAACAAAATAAAACAGGCCACGTGCGAATCGGGCTCGCGCACTGAGGGTTCTGTACCACCACACAACTTGTTAGCTACTAAAGTACAAAAAAATAGTACAAAAAGACAACATCCAATCAACACCCAGGCGGTCACAAATCCAAGTACCGGCCGCGCCGACGTTGCTTCACTTCGGTGATCGTACGAGAGCCGGTTTTGAACAGAAATTTGTCACCGACTCGCACTTGGCCATTATTTATTATTTGTTGTTATACTTTAGAGTGTATACTATTATCATGGCAAGTTTGACGCTTGTACGTATTACCGTTTTTACATTAGATCTAATTCAAAAATAAGTTATAAATAAGTTAGGTAATCCGCCGTAAAATTACATATTCTGGGAAAATTACTATTTTATTCAATTTTATTTATATTCATTTGATATTCATTGACAATTATAGTTCGAAGGATACTACCGTTTAAAATTAGAAGAGACAGACAGCGTACTTAGTAATAGGTTTTTACCTAAAGTTATACGATTATTTACGGGATATTTACCGTGGTAAGGTTGTGGAATGAACTCCCGATATTCGGCGCAGTTACATGCACCATGTTCACGGGAAGACTGAAGAATGCGGGTGGTTCGTCGAAGAGTTAAAAAGTTAGGCGCAGTCATAACGATCTACCCTCTTTCTTGGTTTTTATAGGTTTTTACCTATTTATCCATTATCCGTTTTTACCCATTGGGTCGGAACCCTAAAAAGCAACAGAGAATGCAAGATGGCATAAGAATGTAATAGTTTTCTTGTGGGAAAGCGTACGTCGTATCAGATAACGATGTTCCCAGGTGTAATATTTCAACATGGTAATCAGTAAACCATGATCGCACAAGATAAGCTTTATCAGCAACACTTTCTCTTAGATTTTATTTTACCTGAGTAACTACGGTTTCGAGCGTAAGGAATATTTTGCAAATCGTTTATGTAGTTTATTTCTTTAATTGTATTGTATTATAGTCGCATTTAGTGAAGCAAAACCATGGCGCTTACACACAGTCGTGCGTTTCACTACTTCTATTTTTAAGGTTTTTCTCATATTTTTCGAAGAGTATAACTTTAATCAAAAATGTAAGAGTACCTTTAAGGTAAGCGCACATTATGACGGGCCATTCTAAAATGTATGAAAGCGATTTTTGCGATGCGACCCGGCCCGCTGCGGCCCGGCAAAATGTGCGCGTACCTTTACGGTTCCCTCCAAAATTATGAAATCTGTATTAAGATATCATAGACATCATTTTAGTAAATAGATATTTTAATGAATCCAAAAAAAACAGGTAGAAAAGGGCAAATCAGTGTTACTTTCAGATATTTTTTTGTATCGCGCGAAATGTACTTAATCACGTTTCGGTCTTTACGGTTTGCTAGATAAAATATTCAGTTTCGATAAGACACCATTTTGATAATTTTAAGCTAACCATGTAAGTACCTAGACAAATTAAAACTAGAATGACCAAAATTGCTAATAGTGGGACAAGAGGGCCTTAAACGATCGAGCACATTAGGACGAGCCGCAGCGGGCCGGGGTGCATCGCATTTCCATTTTATATGGAAATCCGGCCCGCTGCGCCCCGGCATAATGTGCGATACTTCATATAAAATGTATGAAAGCTATTTTTGCGATGCGCCCCGGCCCGCTGCGGCCCGTCCTATTGTGCTCGATCCTTAATTCTGATTTTTGGTTTGTTTTCTGTGGTAGGTTCTATTTATGGCCAGCTCAATAGGGGTATTATTATCAATTACCCTGTATAAGCAATACAACAGTACCCCGATTATCTTAGTCGCACAAAATGTCTACCAAAGCACTTGTGCTCCTGTCCGCCCACGCATATGAAGTGATTCCATCCCTTTCAACCCCAGTTCAACCCTGAACGTATGAATGCCAATAACGAGATTGTCGGCAGGGCGACAACGATAATACCCCGAGAAGCGACTGTCTTACCCTTGTCTTATCTTACTTCCTCACGCAATCCACTAGTGTTTGGCGAGATAGAAGCCGTAAGTTCACCTACTTAGTACGTTTGTAACCAGTCCTAAGTTGGATCAATGCTCCAACTAGCACGCCACATAATTAAAACTGAAAATATGTCTATTTTAGAATATTATTAAAATCATATTTTGGTACATATGTATTTAATACCATAAATTTTTGTCCAAACAGTTCGATCATCGAACTACTAGTCGTACAGAATGGAATAAACGTAATTAACAAAAGAAACATGTTAATTACTACCATTATTACTTATTATTATTTTATTTTTCCCTACTACTTAGTCTCGATCATATGTCTATTATTTTATTTAGTCTACATTACATATCAAAACATATTATAAATAATAAATAAATATTTATCATTACGGAATTCTGTAATTTCATAGTAGTTTTTTTGTGCTAATAATAGTAACATACATAGTAAATTGTAACAACTCTTCGACAGCAGTTGGCCGTGTGTGTAGGGTTAAAATAAACTACTGCTAAATTCGAAAGCAATTTGAGCGAACGTCATCTCTCAGTCGGTTTTGGGGGCCTGTAAAGCTAGCTGGGTAATAACTTGCAGGTAGCAATAACAATAGATGGCGTCAACAACGCTTATATTGGTTGCAATTGTTGCATACACAGCTCAAGATTGATTGACTGATTAACTCTTTATTGGTCCATACCATTAAATTTGATACAGAGGACAAAAAACTCTTAAAAAAACTAGTGTAACAACTGGCTGTCAAGATTTAAGAGGCCGACAGGAAGGCAGCTAAAGCGTATACCCGATGATGGCGCAGGTTCGAAACAGCCGGTCGTTTTTTTTCTTATTGTTTAGCTTTTAAATACCTACTTATTCTTACTACTAAATTGTTATCGTGATGTCATAGGTCCCGAAAATGCGGCTCGCTGGGTTTTCATACAACTTGACGTGGTCGCGGGGTCTATGCTAGTAATAGTCTGTGCGACAATCTGAGACATGAGTCCGAGTAAACAATAGCTTTGCTTGGTAAACAATCTGTACCCGGTGCCTTCCATTACGCGTACAATTTCTCTTGGAATTTCAGTCCAATATGATCGTCGAGGTTAAAAAGAAACAGGCCAAGTGCGATTCGGGCTCGCGCACTGAGGGTACCACCACGCCATAAGCTAGTTAACGGCCTCTTATATCAAATTTGACGGTTTTAAATCAATTTTATTCAGTTAAATTACAATATTTAAGTTAAAAAAAAAAAAAACATGTCACAGATACATCTGTGTTTGAGTTTATGATTTGGTTCAAAACACGATGGAATAAACTTTCCTCGATCAAAAAAAATCTGAAACAAAGTCCAGTTAGTTTCTTTTTTTCGTTTTATGCTCTAATGAAACCTCGTAACAACCTGGAAATTTCATGTACTGAAAGGCAACTTTTTTCATTTTTTTTTATTTGGATACATTTTTGATAGTAAATAGTTTAGGTTTTTTTAATGAAATTAAAAGCATAAAAAGTCGCGAGAACTTGCGCGCGCCGCGTTCAGCACCGCGCCAGGCGTCATCGAGGTCGGACCTATGTTCGTTTTTGTCGTTGCACTCCCCTCGCGGGCGTACTAACTCTTGCGTGGCAAAATACATCGTCGCTATAGCTTGGCGGGGGCTGAGGGAGCGTTTTGTTGCCTACGAGACTCGGATAGTAGGCCGTTAAATTGTTAAATACTAAAGTACAAAAAAGTAGTGCAAAATTACATCACGCCAAAGCGATCACTCATCCAAGTACCGGCCGCGCCCACGTACAAGAACCGGTGGTAAACAGAAGTTAGTCAACGACTCGCACTTGGCTAGTATTTATTATTTGTTGTTCTACTTTAGAGTGTGTACTAAAATCATTCCAAGTTTGACGCTTGTACTTCTTACCGTTTTTACACTAGAGCAAATACCAAAATACGTATAAATAACATTTGTTGTATGGGGAGTCACCCCTCCTTTAGTTTAATTTTTGACTTTATTATAATTTCTTATTAATCCGCCGTAACATTAGATATTATTCTGTGAAATTTCAACTGGCTGCAAACAGACGGACGGAGGGTCGGACAGATAGACAGACAGCGCAGGCTTAGTAATAGGGTCCCGTTTACACCCTTTGGGTATATACGGAACTACAAAAAAACCATCGCATCGTGAGCCTGTTTGGCTTGAAGGAAATTATGAACGATTAAATCAATTGACATTTTATTTGCGCTACATTTTGAATCGCTTCAGTCCAAATATGGTTATATCTTTGTTTCAGTCACTCATCTGTAAACACGTAAACTTGAGGCCCAGACGATTTTACATCAGTTCAGTTGGGGCTTAAACTGATCGTGCATAGTGGCCTTTACATACGCATTACTATGGCTTCACTAAACAAGAGTGCAAAAAGATCCGTATCGCATTAGTAAATTGGCATGAAAGTTAAATCTAGCGGGACAAATCAGCAGGTGTATCTCAGTTTGTGGCGATTACGAGTATTTTAGGGCTGCTGATAATAATTTGGATGCCACGACTGCCTAATCTTGTTTCTTTTTTACTTGTTTTGAATGTTGGTGGAAATAAATATACAAGAAATGGGGGACTTGAGTGCAGCTCATCGACGTGAGATAAGAACTTTTCAAAGACAATGTTAGTCGTATAAAGGTCAATGCATGATCAGTTTTATTTTACCTTCAGTTCCACCTAATCATACTAATATTATAAATGCGAAAGTGTGTTTGTTTGTTGGTTTGTTTGTTCCTCTTTCACGCTGCAACGGAACAAGGGATCGACCTGATTTTTTGCATGGGTATATAGTACATAAATAGTACATACACACATCGATTTATATATTTTTTTTAACTTATAAGCAAGGAATCCAAACCCGAGGTGCGGTCTTTCGGAGACATAGGCCCTGTTGGCCAGTCTTTCGCCATTGTGTGCATTGGTTCTTGGGACACTGCCCGATACTCTCGTTAGCGAAAGAATGTACGAAAATCATCTTGGGGCCAACACGACCAATGTTTTGGCTCGGCATGATTTAAGACATATTTACGTATGACAACCCTGTAGTCGAATAATTCAATGCCGCTCTACTTGGTTCATATTATCAACTGATGGGTATGCATATTTAATTAGCTTATTTGTTTGCGAATACGATTTCGTATGGGTGAGGTGCTGTTTATTGTAAGAGAACCTTGGATTTTGGATCCGCTTCAATTGTTGAACGATTCGCCTCAGGCATGGTGATGACTTGATGAGTTTGATGAGTTTAAGGAATCTAAAAACTATGAACAGGCTTGTGCATGAAACTCTGCGACTTGCCTTTTTTTGTTTTCGAGGTAGAAATCTTCCAAAGATACCCGGCTGCATTGGGGTGCAGCCAGGTTATGTGGGATTATACCCACTAAAACCCCCCCGGTGACCAGCCTTAGTGCTTGACAAGAGGGCTCCGGGATCTCCAGAGGAACGTACCGGAGCCCTCAGCACTGCGCTACGGCTCCTCCCGAGACAACCGTGTTGTCTCAGCCCCTCCGCCTACGACACCGTTGGTCACACAACGTTGTCGTTCTCTCCCTGGTGGCGGTCTAGGGCCTAAGAATAATTACGCTCGTACATTTTGACTGGCCAACTAGTGTTAGTTTTTTGAATGCCTAAAAATGAAAGGCTATAAATAGACAATTGGCGAACTAGAACATAGATACAATCAAGTATGTGTCATTTTACGTACTGTAGTGCTCAATTGTAAATGCCGCCCCTGGTCACCGCTATCTCAATACTCAATATTTTTACTGCGAGATATTTATGCTGCATGTGTTTATTTATGCATGCAGATCTTATATGACATTATCTACTATATAAAAATAAGTTGGGTTTTCTTTTCTGACGCTATAACTCCAGAACGCACGAACCGATTTCCACGGTTTTGCATTCGTTGGAAAAGTCTCGGGCTCCGTGAGGTTTATAGAAGTTTATCATCTGGTGGCGAAACGGAGTTCGCCGGGTTTGCTAGTAGTGTATACATCTTAAATAACATGCAGCACAATGAATAAGATATGACCCTGTTAGGTTAGAAAGACGAGGATTGACCGGATCCTCTGAGACATTTTTATTATAAATTGGCTTGCACTTGGCTGCCATCTCGTCTGATGTTAAGCGTTTATGCGGCCTACGATGGAGCACGCTTGCCTAGAAGAAACCGATTCACTCTCGACTTGAAGACACCCAGATTGTAACTATCGGGGAACACCCACTCAGGCAGCGAATTCCACAGACTAGCAGTTCGCACAGTAAATGTGGAATCAAAGCGCTTCGTACGGGTTCTCGGAATATCAACCATAAAGCGGTATCGATTCTTCGTGCCTACTCTGGCAGTCCGATAGAAAAATGGGCAGGAGGGAATCAAATCATGCAGATCTGATGCACACTTTCTGAAATGTATCCTAAAAACCGGTTTCTATCTAGGAGAAACATGTCACGAGCAAAAAATGAAGGTTAGAGACACACATAAATCTTAAGGAAGAACAAGTAAGTAGGTATATTATTAAAAGATAAATATAAAGTACTAAAATTTTCACGAAAAAAACTGTCTAAGGTCGTAAGTTTCACCTATGGCGGGAAATTCAAGTTTCCAACAGTTTTTTGGTCCCAGTAGTTAGGCCGGGTAATTATTATAAACGATCATGAAGTTTGCGCAAATTGATTATTATTCTTTACAATATCATGACCAACCAAGACAAACTCCACTTTCTGTTAGCGTTAACGCCTGCGGAAAGATGAAATTGTATGAAAATGACATTGACAATGACATTAGCTTGAGAGATATTATCTCAAGCTAATGTCATTTTCATACAGTTTTATCTTTCCGCAGGGGTTAACGCTAACAGAAAATGGGTCTTGTCTAACCCCCCTGAAACACTATAACGTCCTTTGGCAGTCGGGTAAGAAAGCCAAGTTCGCGCGTGACGAGATAGCTAGTAAACGCGACATTGTAGGTCAGACTATAATCTTTTAAGAGTCAATAAAAAGATTTACAGAACTAATATGGCAGTAAAGGTCAGGGCAGTTCCGAGACTAATGAAAATGTGAATGTTATTTAATAGAGCTAGTTAAGTGTGGCCATAACGTCGTAAGTCGTGAGGAGCTTAACCGCCGGTGATTTTAGGAAGGCCAATAGGTAAGATTTGGTCTCAACTTTGAAAACAATGTTTTCGTATGTTGATAGAAAAAAACCGGACATGTTTGAGTAGGACTCGCACCTTGAGGGCTCCGTAGAAACTTAATAAATATGTATATAGATCCATTCCGGGAATCCAGTCTTGACGGAAAAAGTTTAAAAAGATTGAAATGTTGAATGACAAACTTAACTTTGTAGTTGGAAAAGAGGTGCTCTCATACATACCAACTACAAAATGTAAGTTTGTAATAGCAAAAACTTTTTTTTTTTATGTGATGTAATATCAAATTAACTATTTTCGGGTTTTTTTCCTTTGTATGTCATGTAAGACCTTGCTTCTTGCCAAATTTAATGATTCTAGGTCAACGGGAATACCTTATAGGTTTTGATTCCCTTGTGAAATCGCAAAATATGCGACATAAACGGTCATATCTTTTGACTGCGTTGAAATACACGTTTGATTTTTTCAGAGCCGAAATAAACCCTAGACTCAAGTATTTCTTGAATTTCAACTTGATGCCTCGACGCGTTAGCGATAAATGGTCTTGACAGACGGACAGACGAACAACAAAGTGATCCTATAAGGGTTCCGTTTTTTAATTTTGAGGTAAGGAACCCAAAAAGAAAGAGAGCAAATAAATTTACTTACTTACTACTACTTATAAACTTTATTTACTTAGAAACTTTTTTTTTCTTTTTTTCTTAAACAATGTTACAAGCTCAGTTAGGCGTGGCGTAACGCGGTGCAGGTGCGAACGCATCTGGCCTTAATCAGGCTTGAGCCGTTTGTCGTCCTGCAAACAGCCTTGACGCCCTTTTTGGGTGTGAAATTGTGGACCGTTATCTATTTGTTTATTGGTGTAGTAGAACTACCTTTGACGGGTAATTCAGGAGCATCTAGAGCAGTGGTTCCCAAATAGTTATTCCTGCGTACCACTTTAAGAAGTACCTCAAACTCACGTACTCCTCGAGCTTAGGTCAATCACACCAAATCCAGTTTCAGTCCGGTGCGGTCCAGAGGCCAGACTCAGTTTGTGAAGACCAGTAAACCACTGATCTAGAGAATACAATCCCGGGATACCGGCCGTTTTCTGGCCCCGAAAATTCCGGGACTGTACGTGGCTAATCTCGGGATTTTCGGAATTGCCACAAACAGGTCTAGTTTGCATTCCGTAGTCCGTTGCGCCTTGGCAATAACATTGCCTAATTTATATTAATAGCATTTATTACATAACGACAAAAACTACCCTTAGATACGCCGAAATATAAAATAGAAATTCTGAATAGTTTTTTTGGGTTGTCTTTTTGATTACTTGCAAAAATATAGTTTTTTTGTTTTGTCTATTTTCTTTTCTTACGATATCGTGATTGTGAATGATATTAAAAACGTTTTTTTATGAATAACTCAAGTTTTTTTTTCATTGTACCCACGTTGTCTAATTCCTTGATAGCCCCGGGATTCCGGGATTACGCATCAAAAATCCCATAATCCCGGGATTGTATTCTCTATGAGCATCTGATCTAAACTAAAATGTGCTGTCTCATTTTGACACGTGACTTTTCTCATCAGAGAGAACATGACAAAGCACTTTATAAAAAACGTGAAATTTGTAAACGCGGGGCTATCTTCTAATTTTTAATCCATACCAAATTTTTTTCAAACTGTTTATCTGTAGATGACCGAGAATAATCATACACATACACTTTGGCGTTTAATAATAGTACCATTTGAATGTAGAAACGAGAGATCGATTGATTGGTGGGCATAACACACCTAACAGTTGGCGTATCAACTATCAACCCTTTGAAACAAAATCCTGATAAACTAACTTAGCGAAAATAATGGGTCAAGAAATGTGGCGCCCAACACGGGACTGTAAAGAATTATTTTTTTCCTCTAACAAAGAGCACGATGAAAGAGAACAAGTTAGTTAATTACAGAGACTTTTGAGTAACTTTAAATATTACAAGCGTAATAATTAAGAAGCACCAATAAATCACCGTACCAATGAGCTTTTTGAAGTTTATGTACGGATTTTCATATCACTGGCTTTTCGGTGAAAGAAAACATCGTGAGTAAACCTGCATACGTACGGAGAGTGGGCGGTAGTAGTACGGAGTACTGGGCCAGCGTGGTGGATATGGCCCAATCACCCTTTCGGGGGTAGGCTAAATGTTTTTTTTTTTTTTTTTTTTTATGCCATAGGTGGCAAACAAGCAGACGGGCTGCCTGATGGAAAGCAGTCACCGTCGCCTATGGATACTTGTAACACCCGAGGCATCACAAATACGTTGCCGACCCTTAAGAACTCGATTAACTCGCCTTTTGAAGAACCCCATGTTGTAGCTTCTCGAAAACACCGTAGAAGGGTAGAAGGTAGCTCATTCCACAGTTTGCAGGTATAAGGCAAGAAGAATCGTGTGAAACGCACAGTGTGCGACGGGTCCAGCAGTGGACTGTTAAAAGGCTGATTATGGTGATGATGATGATGAATAATTAAGAAACTAAAAATACAATTGCCTGGCCATCCGGAATAAAGTAGTTAAGGCTTGCAGGTATATCAAACGCATTAAAACCATTCGGGCGTTTAGAATTAGAAATGGGATAAAAAACATGCATACACCGCTGACAACATTGCTCTTTTAAGGCCTTATAAGTCGTGTACAAATATGGGTTCGTCTTTCCCAATGAGCTTCAAACACCCTAAAAATATGACACAGAACACAAAAATTTTATGAATTGAAATAATCGAGATACACTATATAGAGTCACAATCTTGCCAAAAAAACCGAACCAAAACTCGGCGCACGCTACGACTTGCGCAGACTTTTTGGTTAGTTTCAAGGTAACCGCGATCCGACTACAACGCCGCGCGATGCCAGAGCTACGATGACATATCGTTCAACTAACGTTTGAACACTATGCAAGCGACATAACTTCTTCTTCAAGTGCCTCTCCACTAATGGAAGTTAGCCGTCAGCTCAACAAACTTCTCTGTATCTTGTGCCAAGCGGAATAGTTGTACATAACGTCTAAACATAACGGACATAACGTCTAAATTGGAGTAAATGTGGCATTGTGAAGTATATAATTGATGTACAATGACGCTCGGACGTTTTATGACTGTTTTCACTGAGAGATTGTGACTCTATAGGGATTGTATCTCGATGATTGAAAAGCATTAATAATGCATGCCCTCTAACTTTATAATGACGCATTACGTAACCAGACTTTAAAACCGAGCTCAACAAGTAACGATCTACAAGTATACGTACCTCTCAATGTTTGACTACATTTTCCACACCACAAATTCAATTATCACACACAAATTCACAAGATAATCATGGCAAATTAGAAGAAAAAAACTCAATCGATCGAACTGAATTAATTTACTTGACGAAGTTGAGAAACTGCTGACTGTGTTAAAACAGACATGATGGGCAAGGAATTGTTTTTTGGTCGAAATGAGGTCTTCGGTGGTAAATTTGAGAGTCGCGTGTTTAATTCGCGAATACCGAGTATTATTTTGACAGGCCTGGCGGCGGACAGGCTGGCTGGCCTTTGTACGGGCGAGGGTCTAAGACGCATGCGCGAGATCGATCCTACGAAGCCTTCCATGGAAGCTACTTAGGTAACTCGATGCAATGACGGAGAAAATCCGAATACGAATTAAAATCGTGTTGAAGATTATCCGGATTTCGCCAATTTTAGTCATTTGATTGAAATAGGGACTCAAAGGTTTCTTTAACCAAAAGTCGTGAGAACTAGAGAGTAGCAATTTTTTTTAAATATTTTTTTTTATATTATATTTCACAAATTTTCCCTTGTAAATGTATCGAGGACCATACCTACGTCTGTCTTTCCAAACAGGTACAATCCGGGGTTACTCAAGAAAAAAGTGAATAGGTATTTCGTAGGCACGCGCGGTACAACTTAACCGACTTCAAAAAAGGAGGAAGGTTCTCAATTCAATCCAGTATATATTTTTTTCAATATTTTTTTATTTGTTAGAGCTAAGAACTTTGACCATTGATTTAAAATTGATTTTTTATAACAATCAGTGATAAATCAAACTTGATTATTTCCTATTATAATAAGTTTTTTATGTGTCAGATATAGTAAAACATGATTTTAGCAATCCTGTATGAAATCACGTTATGTGTGCCTCGACTTCACTTCGGTCCACATTTTTTGCAACCCTAGCCTGTCAACGATTTAAAAAAATGCTGGCCGGAACAGCAATGTGATTGTTGATTATTAAAGTTGGCAGCCCTGCTCTGGTATGTAAACTTTTTACAATGTAGCATAACACCTTCATTGTGGTAAGACAGTGTGAATAGTTTTCCCAGGGTTTTTATGTGGCTTGACCCAGATTAGTTGTCTTGATTGCTAGCACAGTTTTTTTTTTTTTTGTTTAAATTAGAACGGCTGTCAAGGCATTTTTGTAAGAAATTTGTTGTAGCCAGTTGCACCCATATAAACGTAACGTCAGTCATTCGTAATCAGTTAGTAACTGTGATGCGGACAAAGAACTTTGAGACCTAACCCAAAAAGGTAAGATCTAAGTTCTTTGGATGCGAAGTTCGACGCGTTGACGTAAAATAATGTTCAATCAAGGTTCTGTCATAATGCCTGGCGACAGATTTTCCTTCTGATTTCCGATCTATTTACTTCTCTTTTCTGTAATTACTAGAGACCTTTCTAAATAGATGTTTTTAAAGTTACATTGTTGTTATCATATACCTCCTACCTGGGCACCGATTCTACTAAAGAAATTGTTTTCAAATTGTAATTGTTTAATAATTTTTTTTATAATTGCCTCAAAACTGACATTTTAAATTATTTTTTTATACTAGAAAAATACCACCACCTAATCTATACTAATATTAAAAAGAGGAAAGATTTGATTGTTTGTTTGTTTGTTTGCATTGAATAGGCTCCGAAACTACGGAACCGATTTGAAAAATTCTTTCACTGACGGGAAGCTACACTATCCCCGGGTGACATAGGCTATAATCTATACCCGTGCGAAGCTGGGGCGGACTGCTAGTATATTATAACTTAGTATAAAAAAACTGTAAATTTTGAGGCAATTATTAAAAAAATTAAATTTAAACAATTTCCTTAGTAGAATCGGGGCCCTGACCAGACAGACCTTTGTTCTGAGGTTTGTTTTTCTAGTTATGGTTCATACAATATTTCAAAATAATGTTCAGACATTCAGTTTATCCCGAATTCGAAAATTTCCCGGGACTCTTTTCCAATTTTTTTCCCTATGAAAACCTAATTTGACTATCAAGAACATTTTAAAACAATAATAATCAACCTAAATAACCGGCTTCAAAATTAACAACGCCATTTCAGTTACTTGAATGACATTTTTACAGGTATTTTGTTTTAAAAACCAAACTACTAAACCGATTTTCCGAACAGAGGTAACAAACGTAAAAAAGATGACAACCGAATTTAGAACTTCCTTATTTTTAACCAACGTTAAAAAAGGATTTTTTTCCTTTTTCGAAGACTGTTAAAAATAAGCAGCTTTGATGACTCGCATGCCTGTTCCACCTATTATTATTTGTCACATGATTTTTCGGTCATGATGTACTCTCAGATAAACAAGCTAAAAAACTAGGGATTCGTAAAAGATGACTTGGTGGCAAAAAAATTTTTTATAGCGGTTGTGTCCTCTTTTGATCACCAACTCGCCTGTTGGTAAGCGACGATGTGGTCGAAGATGAAGCACGCAGACTTAGAAGATACCTCTTCACTCTGGCCTTGAAAAGACCCAGGTTATATCTCTCAGGAAACAAGGAAGAGAGCAAGTTGTTCCCATCATTGGCCGTACGGATTAGAAACGTAGAATCGAAACGTTTGGTGCGTCTTTTTTTTAAGTCCTACGTTTCAAAAGTAGAAAGTGTTACCTGAAGACAAGAGTGCAGCATTTTCTTGCGATGGCACCTTCGTCATATCTGCAACAACTGCCGCAACTGCCGGCCTGAAACATACAAGCCACAACTTACTGGACAGAATAATAAAAAAAAAAAACTAAATTTAATCATACACTGTTTTTTTTTCAGTTTATGATTAAATTTAGTTTTTTTTTATTATTCTGTCCAGTAATATATACTTCATAATATGATGACGAACCTTTAAATTTTTTCAGTTCTAAAACATTCCAACCTCATTGGATAGCACCTCAAAAAGTTTGATTCAAGAAAGTCCCCATCTTAACTTAGAAGAAATACAATATTTTCTTCGCTAAGGTGAGATGAATAGTTTTTGTTTACGCTCGGCAGCAAAATTATTCTGCATCTCGTACCTTTAAAAGCCTCGCTACGCTCAGGATTCTATATTTGAAGCAATCCTAGAATCCTGAGCTTAGCGAGAGTTTAGAGTTTAAAGCAGCCTTGCATAACAAATGTTATTAGCTTCATTCGTTCGAATTTCCTGTAACCACCAATTTCTAAACTATGAACCTGACCACTTTTTTATTTATTAAATTACTAGCGACCCGCCTGCCCGGCTTCGCACGGGTGTAATTTACGTGCAAAACCGGGGCGGGTCGCTTGTTATATATATAAACCTTCCGTGAAAAATTATCTCACTGATGGTGAAAACCGCATCAAAATCTGTTGTGTGGTTTAGGAGGAGTTAGCGGCCATACAGACGCAGAAAGTAACTTTAATTTATACTATGTAGAGATAGGCTTGCGTTTGTCTGCCACCTGCCTGATGTTTAGCGATGATGCGGTCTACGATGGAGCAGGCATGCCTAGAAGAAACCGATTCACTCACAATTTGAAGTAGAGGTCCGCGATAAACTTTTGAGTCATTACAGCCTATCATATTCCCACTCCTAAGACTTAGGCCTTCTTTCAGAAAGAGAGGACGGGTCTACCATGCTGGCCCAGTGCATGTTGGTGAAAGTCATAAGTCTTTGAACTTTTGAGGTTCTTAGACATATCGGTTTCCACACAAGGTTTTTTCTTCACTGTTTTTGAGCGATGGCATTAACATAATTAATTTAGGTACTAAATAAGTCGATGGTGCAGGCCGGAGGATCGAACCGGGTATCTTGTCAATAAAGTTATATGAATATTTACGGGATATTTACCGTGGTAAGGTTGCAGTCTTCCCGTGAACATGGTGCATGTAACTGCGCCAAAATATCAGGAGCTCATTCCACAACCTTACCATGGTAAATATCCCGTAAATAATCATATAACTTTAGTGAACAACCATGATATTTTAAGACAGTGTTTGTCTTGTCATTGTTTAATTGTAAGTTTTATTAGTCTCTAGTTTCGTTTAATTTGTTCTACTAAAACACTACATTTGTGCTCTAAAATTAATTAGTTTGCGTGAATCAATAGTTTTTTTATGCCATATGTGGCAAACAAGCAGACAGGCTGCCTGATGGTCAGCAGTCACAGCCGCCTATGGATACTTGTAACGCCAGAGGCATCACAACTACGTTGCCGGCCCTTTAAGAATCTAATAGCTTGCCTTTTGAAAAACCCAATGTTGTAGCTTTTCGGTAACACTGTGGAAGGTAGCTCATTCCATATTTTGCAAGTGTGCGGTAAGAAAAATCGCGTGAATCGCAGTGTGCGATTTCCACTGTTTTATTAAACAAAAATATGCAAACATACATACAAATGCCAACTTGTTCTGCTAGAATCTAAGACTTCTCTTCGCTGGGTCAACTAATACAAACTATTAATTTATTGACAGAAAACTAAGATGGTCAGATGATTTAAATATGCAGACAAATTATGATAGAAAGATAACTCTTTACTAAAAACCACAGTTAAGTACTAACGAACAACAGATACATACAAATGTTACAAATAAAAATGTTACCTTGCTACAATGTTAAGATAACAAACAAGGCAATATATTTGTGCCATCCTGCACCTTTTTATGGCAAAAGGACTCCTATGAGTAAAATAAGTTCTTACTGTTCACAAAGTTAGGTCCCAAACTAAGGATATTCCTGATTCCTGGACGAAAAGTTATGTATGGTTATTTTAAGTAACAATATAACTTACCAAACGCCTACTATCCTAGTTGGTTATTCTCAACACATTGCTAAAGCGTCTTACGCAAAAATATTCCCAAGACAACAGGAAAGAGAACAATGGGATCCGAATTTTATGCGAGAACACTTTCACACGATATTGAGTGTACTCCGAGACACCTACACGAAATGATCCCGAACTATACAGTTACACACACAAAAACCATGTTCAAAAGTTATTTTACACCACTATTTCCATTAAAAACAACATACAACACTTTAGACTAGTTTTACAGTAAATTAAGTTAGTTTTGAAATAGTTTCGGGATCGAAAAACTTTATTTTAACTTCACAAAGTAAGGCTGAAGTTCCCAAAAACACGAATTTTTGACTGATACGAAAGAAAGAGATAAAAATAGGCCGCAAAGAAGAGACGCAACGCAATGCAAGCCGGCTGATTGGCTCCATGATTGACAGAGTAGGAACACAGTACTCATATACTTGACACAGATAACTACGTTGACAAATATCTAGGTAGATAATTCCAGGCTTTTAATGTATGTGAATTAAGGTGCAAAATTCATTGACAAAATGAAGCTATAAAACCTGTTTTCGTTGTAGATGGAAAACTAGCAGTGTCCGAATAGTGGAGAGGCATCGAAAAAAATTCCCCTACTTTCAGGGACTTTTACCAAAAATAATGTAACTGATATTTAAAAAAAAAAACATAGTTACCTTTAGCTACCATAGTGCCATACTCTTGCCCAGCTGGCCTTTGTAGAAATAGTGTTGTTCTCATTATTTAATTAACTAAGTAGTCACGCAACTGTCACGAATCGATGTGTATTTATATAGCGACACGGCAAAACTGACGATCACTGCAAATGCTGGTTGTCAAGTAAAAAATTTTTGGGGAGACCTTCACATAACACAATGGCAATACACGATTAAACGTTTTGTTCATTGATAAATACAAAACGATTCATGCGTACATATGCCCTTACATATGCCATAAAGAATACTCAAAAGGTTAACTGACAAAAACTAGTTTTAAAATCTAAAAACATGTTTTTCAATTTAAAATACTGCTGTGTCTAATATCTATCATTTTAGTGTAATAGTTGCAATGAAATTGTATTAGGTTGAATTAGAGAATTAACAAAACGTTTTAGGCGCGTTTTTTGAATCAACTCCACATTACCATACATACCGAGCGTCTGTTAGCACTATTAGTAATTTTGAATGAAATTAGGACATAAAGAAGTGCGACTTTCCTACCATAATTTGAGGACTTAGTGTTACCTAGTCTGTGGTAGGTATACACAATTTTGTCTTTCTTCTGAGCTTCAGTATATAATTTTATAATACTTATTTAGTTGATTGAATCAGGCGTTACTTTGCGGAAGTCCATTTTTAATTTGTATATGTAATACTTATTTACACCAGTGAGCTGGTGTACATTCCGCAACTTCCGCACTTTTTAGGGTTTCGTACCCAAATGGTTTAAACGGGACCCTATTACTAAGCCTACGCTGTCTGTGTGTGTCTGTCTGTCCATCCGTGGAGAAGGAGCATTATTATTCTGACGTAATGGCTTTCTTCTGTGGTAGGGTAAGGTTTATGATGATAGTTCTATCCAAAACTGATGGCCTACCATTGAAAATACACCGGCCAAGTGCGAGTCGGGCTCGCGCATTGAGGGTTCCGTACCGCCACAAAATTCAATAACTAAATTACCAGTTATAACTTGGTAATGAACAGAAAATTGTCACCGACTCACATTTGGCCTCTAAGCATTTGGCCATTATTTATTATTTGTTGTTATATTTTAAAGCGTGTACTATAATAGTGGCAAATTTGACGCTCGTAGGTAGGTACCTATTACCGTTTTTACATTAGAGCTAATACAAAAATACGTTAAAAATACGTTTGTTGTATAGGTAAAGTCAAAAAGTAAAAACCCTTTGTTTTTACTTTTTGACTTTATTACTATTTGTTAGTGAATCCGCCGTTACATTAGATATTTTGGTAAAATTCAACTGGCTATCTATTACGGTTCGAAAGATACAGCCGTTATTAAGTAGGACAGACGGACGGACGGACTGACAGAGAGACAGACATCGTAGGCTTAGTGGTAATAGGGTCCCGTTATTACCCTTTGGGTACGGAACCCAATGGGGTTATATACCCAAAGGGTAATAAGGGTATTAGCTTTTTTAGATTCCATTGAACCCTAAAAAAGCTCCATCATTTTGGTCCTTCGATAAAATTTTCGCAGTTTTGGTCACATAACTCGATTGGTGGAAAACAGTTTGCATTATTCTAGAGAAGGTAAGAATAATTTATCATGAATAGTCATGAATAGTATAGAATAGGTGTATCTATACATAACGATGTTAGTCGTTGATTTGTTATTAAAATAAAAAATAACAAGGTAATATTTTATAATCTTTATAATTTTATAAAAAGTAGTGACTTTTTCTTATAATGTAAAGACAGTGCTTAAAGTATATTTACACCTTTGGTTATTTAGGTAACTATACCCTAATTACCTACATAAGAATTAAGTTTAGATAGGTACATTTACTTATTAATAAAGATGCTTAACTACTAAAGTACCTACAATACAATTAGGTACTACCTACGAAGTACCTATTTAAGGTAGGATAAATTAATCAAAATTATGGCTAGATATCAAATTTTTAATCCACCAATCCGCACTGGGCCAGCGTGGTGGACATGGCCCAATCACCCTTTCGGGGGTAGGCTAAAAGTCCAGCAGTGGACTGTTAAAAGGCTGACTATGATGATGATGATCAAATTTTTTGTAAGTAACAAAATCTACATTAGACATTAGCCTATTTTTTTCATCCTTGTATCTTATTTGACAAAGGAGGTAGGTACCTAAGTATAATGTATTAGATATGAACCTAATATATAAAAAGGAGTTGTCTGTAAAGTCGGTTTACGGAGGATAATTTTACGTGATAACGCTTAGGACGATCGTGCCTCTTTATCGCTTGTTCCGCGCTCTCGCTTGCACGCGCGGCTCAGGCGGAACGTGACAATTTTTCGTGCGTGCAGCCGGCGTTCATAGATTTATAAGACGTTATCACGTCAAAAGTACCTAAGCATTCGCTATCGGGTGATCGCTGAAACATCAGTAAATTGCAAAAATCTTGACAAAAAATCCTGTTTCATTTGCTTTGTTAGTTTTTCTAACGTAAGTAATGCCACAGAATAGGTACATAATAGTAGGTACACGTAATACGTTGAAGTCACAGACAAGCGAATAGAATGGAAATGAGAAGGAAAATCTGTTACCAGGCATTATGGGTGAACCTTGATAATGATAATGATAATTTTATTCATAATAATAATTACATGTCAAACATTTCAAAAATAAACTTTATACTAATGATATTATTAAAAATAATATTAATATTAATACAATGTCAGTAAATTTAATAATCATAATTAGGCATTCTTTATTTATTCTAGTTTTGGGATGAATTCCTCTACGCTATACGGCGCCATATCGGTCAGGAAAACCTTAAGTTTCTTCTTGAATAAATAAAGCGACTTGGCGTCCCTTATGGATTTCGGTAAGGCGTTAAATACTTTTATGCCAACTATTCGGGTACATTTGTGGGACTTGGTTAGCCTTTGGGTAGCCTTGATTGAACATTCTTATTTAGATCAATGCGTCGAACTCCGCATCACAGTTGCTAACTGATTTTGAATGACTGACGTTTCATTTATATGGGTGCAACTGGCTACAACAGGCTACAACCTTACAAAAATGCATTGACAGCCGTTCTTTTTTTTTCTGTGGTTGAAGCCAATATAATAAAACGAAAATCAGAAATGTTCATTTTAACTCTTTGCAATTTACTGAAAATCTAAACGATCATCCGATAGCGAATTGGCTATAGTTTATCATTAGCACGACATAAAATTATAGTAAGGTATTCTATCTACGTACCGTATTATAGCAAAATCTAAATAAAAACATTATTCCTTCTAGGTTGGTAGGTTTCCTATCTTCTGCTAATAACGTAGGATGCACCACATTCACAACTCCAGTTTCCTATCAAGCTATACAAAAAATATCTTCTAAGCACTTATACTTCGACCAAAATAAAATTTATGGACGGGCCTAGAAGAAGCGCATTTTTGAAGATTACAAAATAAGCGCGGCGCTCACTTCGTTTCAGTCGGTCTCTAGCCGTAAGAAGTGCGACACAAGACTATTGTTACACTGTCATGATAACGAAACATCTGACAAAATTATGCCTTCACGTGCTTTCCCCAGGTGTAAAAACACAACAAAAAACCGCAATTTTTTTTAAACATATTTTTTTTACTTAAATCCAAATCAAAACATGATAGGTATTTTACCTAAGTATCTATATGGGTCAGCAAAATAGGGTTACCTACACAGAATGGTGGTACTAAGCCGCAAAGGAGGTCCTTGTACCTACCATTATGATTTTTTTATAAATGTTTTAAATTAGTTGCATATATAAAAATGTTTCTCTTATTTTTCAACTATCCTTTCATGAAATCAATCAAAACGGAGGATCAAAAATTTGAAATGTTGTCCATTTGTCACAAGCATTTTTCTATAAAATGGCAAATTTTTTTTCGATGGTCAATGTCAAACAAACAAACCAAAATTAAGTGTATTTTTCAAGATCTGTGGTATTTTTATTACCATTATTAAAATTGTTATCATTAAAGAATTGTAGGTGGTGTACCTACCTACATCCCCACCTTTTTCTTTAGATAAAATATGAAAATACTCTGGTTTGACTATTTAATTAATGGGCAAAAATGAATTTCATTTGCTGTATAATTCCTTTTTTGTCACTTGCGAATGTCGCACTCTTTCTTTTAGCTTCCAAAGTTACAGAGCCACATCTTTATACTTCGTCAAATCATCCGACTCATTGCCAACAGACGTGTGACTATTCCGCAAACTATAGAACACTCTTTCCCTCGATCCGAACTGATAATCATGCCTTAACAAATTTACTCCATACGCCGCATCTTCCCTCTTGAAGTCAGGGTAAAATCTCGGATCATAATCTGGTGGATACATCATTCTTGGATCATAAGGATACGGTCTGTAATATGGATACGCCATCTCACTCTTGCAGTCCATGCGATCTTCAAACTCGTAGCCTTTAGGGTACTCGTCTGTAAACGCGCCAACGATAGAATGTCTTCGTTTATAAGGGTTGTCTGGTCCAGTTCTTGGTCCGACCCAGGTTCCGTACATTTGTGGTTGTTGATATTGTTTAGGGAACCCTCGGAGGCTGGCAGCGTATTGTCTGTCGGCTAGGTGTTGCCAGTAGGCTGGCGGTGGTTGGAGTATTGGAGGGTAGTGGTTGGACTGCCGTGAGGCGAGGTGCCGGCGGAGATCGGGCATTGAGCCGGATTTACCTGAAAAATAAGGATATTACATTAAAATTACAAGATTAATAATAATGCTAGAGTTAGGTAGCTATCTGAAAGAAAGAAAACATATTGCACACAAGACACTACAAAAAACAGAAAAAAGTAAGAAGAAATAAAATACCATGTTCAATTGTCGCTGTAGTGTCCAGTGCGACAAAAAAGGAGTTAGGGGGTGGGGGAGGGATGAGAAAGATCTCTCATTCTCAGTTTGTCTCTTATCTTAATTATCACGTCTAAACAGCTGAACCAATCTTAAAGAAATGCAAGGACGTAGTGTGGCATCCACAAGGATGAGCATAAATAATACTGAGCTTGTTAATTTTCATACTTATATAGGTAGGTACATTTTTACTATTCAAATTTTTCGGAACATACATAGGTACCTACTAAGTACCTACATACTCGTTCTATTTTCATGAAACTTTTGGCGAACCACTCAAAATTTACATTTTGTAAAAGGCATAAACTACGAAACAGACGAAACTACAAAATCGATGTCCACTATGCGGGCGAAGCCGCATGCAAAAGTTAGAATTTATAAGAATTAAGCTCGTTACGTTAGTTAATTTGTTCATATTACCTACCGACACGGACCGGTAAGCGCAGCACAGCGTAGGACGTCCACCACAAGATGGACAGACGACCTAAAAGAAACAGGGAAACGCTGGATGCAGGCCGCTTCCAGGTCCGTTTGGAGACCGATGGCTTATGTCCAGCAGTGGACGTCCGGCGTTCTATGGCTGAAATGATGATGCAGATACATAAAGCCATCATACCATTGTCTCCCATGAAACCATCATTGGTGAAAGCGCTCGGCGCCTCCGGCACGTAATGGCTGGCATCGAACTCACTGCCGCTCACAGGCGCCCCGGCGGGATACCCGGCATTTCTGAAATTATTATCAAGTATTTAATTGTACTGCATAATAAAAATTATTCTGCAAAATTTTTGGTAAAGAATTGTTGACCCATTGTGCCAAATGTAGTATTTGCCAGGCGTTTTGTTCAACCTTAAAAAGATAAAACGTATTCTATGCAATATGGACTGCGCAGTGGTTACAGAACCCTCATGTTGATAATCAGCCGGAAAGTATTCAATAATACACAAACTGAAAAGCTTGTACGCGAATAGTACCCAAGGTATTCCACAAACGGCAGGCGCTTTATGGTTTCTTCCGAAAATCCATTCCCCCAAGCTTGAATTTTGAAGAATGGACATTGCGTCACGAAAGTTGTCCGGACATTTAGCGATTTTGCAATTTTTCTTTAAAAGTTCTACTTACCAATTTATTTTGTTATATGGCCAAGCCTTTTACCATGACTGACCTGATGAAAAGTGATGGAGTAGGTAATCTGAGATGGAGCACGCTTGCCTATGCATACTCACTCTTTTCTTGAAGAGTACAACCTGGGTAGATTGTATTTTGTTGAGAACACATAGGCAGGGAGCGCATTCCATTCCCTAGTAACTACCAGCCGGTTGCTACATTACCAAACGAACTCTTCTGAGAATAAATCAATGAAGGTAGTGTAGGTATACCTCGCCTCCCGTATAGCATATGCAGACTGTACCAGCACCACCCCGCAGACGATAGCCGGCAGCCGCGCAACGTAGCACGCCAGCTCGGCGCCACCGTACACTCCTTGCAGACCCTGGAATTCAACAAAACAAGGTTTTAGACTTGACGCCTCTGAATTTACTAACAGCTATCAGATTAGTTACCAAAGGCGGACACTAGACATACCATAAAACACACACACAGGCACAACTATTATAATTTATATTTATCGTTTTTGGTAGATACTGGAATAATTATGGAACTGTAGCCAACTGTAATATGTAGCCATGGACAGACCCGTCAGCCACCCAGATAACACTAGATTGACGCCGTGCAATCAGACCTGCGTGAACTCCAAGCTGACGACAGGAAAGAGACAGCATCTTTATCCAGTGCTGGAGATTGGTCGTCAACTCAGCAAAATTCGGTGACTAAGCTGGTAAATCAACTTACCCAATGATAAATGGACATATAGAACACCAAGGCACACTCCGGTATCAGCACCAGAATCACTGTTATCAGCCAAGCAAGCAGGCACCGGTTGTTTTTCTGAAAATTTGAAAAAACTTTCAGTTAGTGAATTCACAATTTATCAATGGTAATTCGTTTGAGAGTGATCGGTAAAAGAGATAGACGGTTCAGCCTTGCAGTGGTGAATTAGTGATGACATTGAGAATGATGAAGGCTTCTTGCAGAAGTCAAATCTTTTCACCAAACTGATCCGAATCGTAGTTAGATATTGAGTTGCACCCACGCTAGTTCAGGGCTACCAGGGTACCAATATTAGGATAGTGAGCTTCAGTGTAGCTGTATCAGCCGAGTTTAGAGCCACCAATGTACCACTATTTGGGCAGTGAGCTTAAGGAGGTATCAACCTTACATCAAACAAACAAGAGAGATATGCCATGCAATTATTATCGGTCGTATCATATGTATGACTCCATTTTTCGTAAAAAAAAAAAAACACTAAACCGCTTAAGGTGGTTCGATTTACCTATGGCGGGAAATTCAAATTTTTAACAGTTTTTTTGGTCCTAGTAGCCAGGCCAGGTAATAATTTTTAAATAACACAGTGTTTGCGCAAAATGTTGGCTGTTCTTTACATTATAATGTACAATTATTTAACAGTAACGCACCATATTACTTACATTTGTGAATAAACCGTTTGAAACAGCAAAAATTTGTTTATTCACAAATTAAGTAATGATGGGCATTAGAGATAAATAGCTTTATATGATTTTGTAAAGAATAATAATCAATCTGCGCAAACATCATAGTTGTTTATAATAATTACCCGGCCTAGCTACAAGGACAAGAAAACTGATTGAAATTTGAATTTCCCGCCATTTGTGCAACGAACCACCTTAACGCAAAAACGGTAAGTACGGCTCACTTACTGATTTTTTACAAACACTAAAAAGCTTGCAGCGACGGTAATGAGTAACTAATAGTCAACATGCAACAAAAAGGCGGCAAGGTCATCTGCAGGGTGAGTTTGACCATAGATAAGGTTTGATTAAAGACGAGAGTCAATCGGTTTCTTCTAGGCAAGCGTGCTCCATCGTAGACCGTATCGTGGCGAGATGGCGGCCAAGTGCAAGCCTAACTACTATAAAAAAAAAACTTCTAGACTAATTTAGACGACGTGTTCGCACCCATTATTTATTTATTATACTACCTCGTAGATCAGGACTATCAGAATACTTACTTACCTGATGTTTAGCAGTGATACTCACAGATATAAGACCGTGGACTAGCGTGACGGTAGCTGCTATGACGAAGCAGTAGCACGCCATCAGCAGCGCTGACGGAACCGGCAGCCCGCTCTGCGACTCCACCACCCATACTACCTCGTAGATAAGGGCTATGGCGTACGATACCTGGAATTTCACAATTGACAATTTATCTTTTAGAAGAGAAATGAAGAAGATAAAATCCTCTTCGGATATCAAGATACAGGCTTGGCCTAGCTTGACGCCCTCAGACAAATATTTTATTGTGTCAGTGATCTTTTGTGAAGTAAATATTTTTTAGGGTTCGTACCCAAATAGTAAAAACGGTACCCTATTACTAAGCCTACATTGTCTGTCTGTCCGTCCACCGTGATAGCCAGTTGAAGTTTTTTTTTTCTTATTAATTGTTTAAGTATTTTTATATCTCCGCGGACTCCTTGGTCCGTGCCCTTTGTCAACTTTTACAATTAATAAATAATAAAAAAGTTGTAATTGTTTTTATTACAATTTTTTTATGGATTGCCTGAAAATTGACAGTTTCAATTTTTTTATAAATTGAAATTAATAAAAATAATAATTTAAATACAAATTTTGAGGCAATTCATTATTCGGGGCCCTGTTCATCACAGTAAAAATTCCTTATGTTATGGCTTATTTGTTACATACGCAAAAGCCCTTATAAAGGCCGTAACTAACATGCTAACTCTCACTTCTGCACCCAGTTTCGTCATCCTATGAGATAACTGCAAGGTCTCCTCAAGTCACCAGCCAACCTGACCTCTTAGAATGTAATAAAAAATAGCGTCATCGGAACCAAACTAGCGGGATGGAAGTTCATCTTAGATTGGTCGCGAGATTTCCTACGTGAATGAATTTGTAAAATGTTTGCATGAGACAATACAAGTTATGTGATTCATTGATTTTTCATAGTGTCTCTAAAATTTTGTAAAAACAGATTTCATCTTCAAAACTATACGTACTTACTAGTTTGAAGGTGATATCTTATTTTATACATTTTCGACTCATGGCAGTCGAAAACCTACCACTAGATAGTCATCATCATCATCGTCATCATTTCAGTCATAAGACATCCACTGCTGGACATGGGCCTCCCCATTGATCTCCAAAAGGCCGGTTGGGAGCGGCCTGCTTCCAGCGTTTTCCTGCGGTCTCTTTTAGGTCGTCTGTCTATCTTGACTAGACCCTACCCACAGAAAAGAGAAGTAAATAGAACGGAAATGAGAAGGAAAATCTGTTGCCAGGCATTATGACAGAACCTTGATTGAACATTCTTATTTATGTCAACGCGTCGAACTCCGCATCCAAAGAACTTGGACCCTATCTTTTTGGGTTAGGTGTCAAAGTTCTTTGTCCGCATCATAGTTGCTAACTGATTTTGAATGACTGACGTTTCGTTTATATGGTGGAACTGGCTACAATAAATTTCTTACAAAAATGCCTTGACAGTCGTTCTAATTTAAACAAAAAAAAAATACGTTTCTAAAACTCTACCACCACTAGATAGTAATGCCTAACAATTAGGGTTTCAGTACCGGGTTTTCATGAATTTCCCAGATACCGGGATCATAAAATACCTGGGAATGCCGAAACTCTGCCAACAATGTGTTCTGCCATTCTCAACGTAGTCATCCATCAATCTATGGTAGGTATTTGGATTACCTTGATGACATTGACATGACATCTCTCCATACAAATAAGCATTGAATTTTTAGCTTTTTTTTAACTGGGCAAGTGCCATTATTAACTAAACAAAATACAAGCTAAAACTACAAATACAGTTAGACTGCCCATAGACCGTTGAAGGTCTAAATACAATCCAAATACTCAAGCCCACTACCAGTTGGCAGCGTATACCATATTTTTAGCTTGTATTTTGTTTAGTTAATAAAGGCACTTGCCCATTAAAAAAAAGCATTACGTACGTACACTAAACTTCCACGGCTACTTTTAAATTGCAGCCTTAAAAAATATAATATTCGAGAACGTGTAGACAAGGACGCCTGGCACTCTCGTAAATTTCTCTATCTATATGGAATTTATGTTTCTGGCGTGCACTAATTTTATGAAGGAAACTGACGTGGTTTTCACACATTTTAGTTATATTATATAGGAATTGCTCACGTAAAATTAAGTCAGTTATTCCGACTATAGTTTCGCGGCGGTTCCATCCAAAAAAGCGAAACGGCAGCGGCACCGCACGCGCGCATGTTCATCTTGTAAAATAGCACCGAATGTGGTTGAAACTATAGTCGGAATAACTGGCTTAATTTTACGATATCATCATCATCATTATAGGCAGCCTTTTAACAGTCCACTGCTGGACTTTAGCCTACCCCCAAAGGGTGATTGGGCCATATCCACCACGCTGGCCCAGTGCGGATTGGTGGATTCATTTACGCCATTGAATTCCTTCTCCGTATGCAGGTATCCTCACGATGTTTTCCTTCACCGAAAAGCCAGTAACTATGAAAATCCGTACATAAGCTCCAAAGAGCTCATTGGTACGGGCCCGGGGTTTGAACCCGCGACCTCACGCTTTCAAGTCTAGCGGTCTCCAAAACGGCTTACTAATTTTACTTTTACGTATTTTTTTTTTAATTTTACGTAATTTCCGTATAATATTAACAAAAAGAGTGTCTTTGTTTATATAAAAGCTGGCAAAAAAATAAAAGGCTTACCAAAGCATAAGCAGCAATGAACCCAGAAGCGGCTGTGACGCTGCAGCAGAATATCCTGCTAACAGCGGGCTTCATTGCCAGCTTCGGAGAATCAATATCGCTCAGTTCATTGCTGGTCGACATCTTTCCTTCCTTTCGATTCACATCCCTGGACATACTTCTGGACTTTCACGGTGTCACTGTTGCGTGTCGATAATGTTTTCCTTATGTAGTCGTCACATCCCTGGACAGACCTTGAAGTCCTGTTGGTGATTTTCTTGTTACACCTACGTAGTTATTTTCTTCTTCTGATGGTTCTGGAGTCCATTCAAAAATTCAAATTCAAAATTCAAAATTCAAAATTCTTTATTAACTGATTTTTATAGTACACAGGTGATTGGTCTCTCCTGTTAAGTTTTGACAACCTGTGTTAGGAGAGACCGCTCTTTCGTTGTTACAGTAAATTCACATGTATATATATAACAGTTTATAATTATGTAGATAATAGGTAGTTTGATATTTAAAGTTTGTAACATGATGTGTGTGTGTGTGTGTGTGTGTGTGTGTGTGTGTGTGTGTGTGTGTGTGTTTGTGTGTGTGTGTGAGTGTGCGTGTTGTGTGTGAGAGAGTGTGTGAGAGAGTGTGTGTGTGTGTGTGTGTGTGTGTGTGTTTGTGTGTGTGTTTATGTCAATAACTGAGTAAGTGCTCCGTTTGCTCGTAATCAAGTTGCTTTAACCATCTTAGTATACATTTTTTACATTGATGAAGTGACATTATGTAGATATTTTTGATTCTATTAATTTTATTATAAATTTTTATTGAGTGTACTGAAAATTGTTTTTCTGCAAAAAGTGTTCTTACGGGTGGTTGCTTTACTACTGAGTAAGGGTTCCTTTTTTTTACGATACCTGGGTCTACAGTAATACCTTTATGAACCTTCAGGATACATTGTAATATATATAATTGTCTAACAGTTAGAACGTTTGCATCACTATAGAGTTTAGCCGTGCTGTACCTTATTTTCTTTTTTAACATAACTTTTAGAATTCCTCTCTGTGCGCGTTCGATACTTAAGAAGCGTGTCTTAAAAGTTCCACCCCAAACAGCTATACAGTACGATAGAATAGTTTGTACGAGTGCCGTGTAAATGTATGTTAGGAGTTTGATATCAGAGATATTTCGCAAGTGTTTAAATAACCAGATTAGTTTTCTAGCTCGATTTGCAACTATAGCCAGTTGGGGGTACCATGATAGCTTATTGTCTAGCGTCACGCCAAGATATTTTGTGGTGATAACTCTTTAAATTTTTTGGCAGTCGCAGTTGCCTGCATTACCAGTATCACAAGTGTGGGCAGTTAGAGATAGGTTACTTTCGGGTTGCAATGAGTCTTTAATAGAGAATGGAATGAAGTTAGTTTTTTGTGTATTTAAGGTGAGCAAGTTCAAGTTTAACCATTTGATGACTTGGTGTAGTCCGTTTTCAGCTGTATGAAATACTGTTGGCCAGCTATCTCCTTCAAAGAGTAGCGCAGTATCATCTGCGTACAAAACAATTTTTCCTTGATTTAGCTTAAGATTGGCAAGGTCGTTTATAAACATGAGAAATAAGGTAGGCCCAAGGACGCTGCCCTGTGGCACGCCATAGTTTGTAATTGGAATGTCGTTACTAAAAACATTATTGTCAAGCTTAACACGTTGAGTTCGATCGGTAAGATAGTTAGATAATAATTTCAAAAAAGTGCCCCTTATTCCCATTCTTTCTATCTTGCGAAGAAGAAGAGAAACAGAGACGGTATCAAATGCCTTTTTTAGATCGAGAAAGACACACAGAGTTTTCTTTTTCTCTTCGATATGTTTAGTTATATGTTTAGTGATATCAAGAATAGCCTCTTCTGTGCTCACACCTTGACGAAAACCATATTGTGAATCCGACAATATCTTGTATTTATTTAGATATTTAATAAGACGAGTGTTAATCAATTTTTCAAGAATTTTCGATATAACCGGTAGCACTGAAATTGGCCTGTAGTTGTTGATATCGTCTCTGCTTCCATTCTTAAAAACTGGGTGTATTATGGATCTCTTTAAAAGTCGGGGAAACGTTCCGTGTTGAAAAACCAAAGAACTGAGATGAGTGAAAATAGGAACAAGTTCTGTTTTTGCCATTTTTATAAAAGTTGTAGGAATACCATCCCACCCAGCAGCTGATTCCGATTTCAGGTTAGTTATTATAGCATTTACTTCAAAATCGTCTGGTAGAACGACACCAATTGAGTTAGGACATGATGAAAGTGAATCTAAATAGTTATCAAAAGAGTTTGTGTTATGTGTAATTTGTTCAGCTAAGGATAAACCGACATTATTGAAGTGATTATTTATATAATCTGCTGATTCAATTGGTGTTTTTTTTACATTGAGAAGTTCATTATTCAACTGTTTGTGCTTTTGTAGGTTAGTTATATTTTTTATACAGCTCCATAGTGTTTTATTATTTGTTTTTGCCTTATCTAGGAGGTCTTTTTCATATTTAATTTTCAGTTTTTTTATTAGATTGTTACAGAAATTTCTATATCTGCGATATGTAATTTTTAGGATTTCGTCTGTTTCGTCTAATTTTAATTTCTTTTGTAAAATATTTCTATTTTTAATGCATTTTAATATTCCGGGAGTAATCCATGGTTTTATGATTTTTTTGCTGTTTGGAATATTGATAATTTTGGTGTTTACGTTTAAAGAATCTCTAATTAAGGTAATTAATTCACTTGTTAGAATGTCTGGATCTTGTACAGAATATAAATTTGCTGTTATTTTACTTTTTAAGGTTTCTAGCGCTTCTGAATAGTTAGTTATAGATTTAGTTTTGGTAGGTTTATTATATTTGGATTTATTGTAGATAAACATACTTGTCATTTTATGATCTGTAATGGTTGTTTCAAGAACAGCGATAGTGGCAGTATAGTTTATAGGGCTTAGATTAGTGATAATATGGTCCAGACAACTATTTATTCTTGTATCAAATGTGTGGCCCGTTAACAAACTGTGTGACGCTATCATATCAAGATATATATTAGAATAATTATCGCAGTTACCTTCAATTATGTTTATATTTATATCTCCAGTCATAATAATATTTCTATTTTTTAGGTGTGGTGACGTAAGGAAATTGTCAAGTGAATTTATAAAATTTTGTTTATTTGGTTCAGACGGGGGACGGTAGATACCCATGATAATGTAATGAGGTGTAGAAATTTCCAGACAGGAAGCTCCAGTAAGCATGACCTCTTTTACAGTATGTTCGACAGTTTTGCTTATAAAGATTACAACTCCATCGTTCTGATTAATTTTTTTGGTAGAACTGTAAGTCAGGTAGTTCGGTTTTAGTGGAAGTGGCTTGTTTGAATTGGTTCGACATTCTGTTAAAACAATTATATCTACGTTTTTCGTTAGCATACTTAAATTTATGTCTAAATCATCAATATTTGAGGACTTGTGTACACTTCGTATGTTTTGTGTGATGATTGAAAGATTGGGAATGTCTCGTGGTAAAGATTTTTCTAGGTTTTCTATATTACATTTTATAGCAGTTATATTACTTGTAATGTCCATTGTTGGTACAATTCAGTCTAATTCAGATGTAGTAAAGTGTAGTGGAAACTACATCGTCTCAAATTGTTTGAGAGGATGGTTTTTTAATTTCTTCGTATTCGTGGTAATCTGAAAGATGGTGAAGAATAAGAATTAAGTACTTTACAAAAAGTGTGCTAACTACATAGGTATATAATTTCAAGAGTCTGCTGTGAAGCTATATTGGAAGTACTCGAGTATACGCAATTGTTGTGACCAGTCTAGTCCTGTTTGGTAGTACCTACTTAGTAAGTAACTAAATTCTAGGCTAGGCGTGTTTATCATCTTCGACCACACCGTCACTTAGCACTTGCAGACCATGCCTAGTACAAGTAGCAAGTGCCTACTACGCATCGTCTGCAACGGTGTGCCAGTCATGGTAAGTACACTGCACCTTGACTTTTATATTTATATTTTGACTAGCGACCCGCCCCGGCATCGCACGGGTGCGAAGTATATAATTATATAAACCTTCCGAGAAAAAATTATCTAACTAACGGTGAAAACCGTACAAAATCCGTTGCGTGGTTTAGAAGGAGTTAGCGGTTATATAGACAGACAGACGCGGAAAGCGACTTTAATTTATACTATGCAGAGATGAAAAGAAGATGCATTTTTATTGTCATTCCTGTGCAATGTAAACTATTGATTGAGAATAAATAAACATATGCAATAATCAACACAAGGCATTGTTTTGTCGACGCCGTATTTCCTCCATCATAAGAAGTTGCTTTACATCGTTATGGGAACATTTTTTATTGATATCTCAGCTAGGGTATGCATAACAATGGAGGATTTTTAGAGTTTCCTACCTAAAAGTTAAAAACCCTATTACTAAGCCTACATTGTCTGTCTGTCTGTCTGTCTGTCTGTCCGTGCTAACTTTGAACGGCTGTATCTTTCGAACCGTAATAGATAGCCAGTTGAAATTTTGACAGAATATGTAATTTTACGGCGGAATAACTGAGAAATAATAAAAAAGTCAAAAAGTAAAAACGAAACGGGGAAAAAACGGGGGTCCCCATACAACAAACGTATTTTTGTATAATCATCATAATCAGCCTTTTAACAGTCCACTGCTGGACTTTTAGCCTATCCCCGAAAGGGTGATTGGGCCATATCCACCACGCTGGCCCAATGCGGATTGGTGAATTCACATACGCCATTGAATTCCTTCTCCGTACGTATGCAGGTTTCCTCACGATGTTTTCCTTCACCGAAAAGCCAGTGGTATGAAAATCCGTACATAAGCTCCAAATTTTTGTATAAGCTCTAATGTTAAAACAGTAATGCGTACAAGCGTCAAACTTGGCATGATTATAGTACACACTCTAAGGTATAACAATAAATAATGGATAAGTGCGAATGAGTGATAAATTTCTGTTCATTACCAAGTTTTAACTGGTAATTTCGTTATTTAATTTGGTGGTGGTACGGAACCACCAATAGGTATATACCATACATTGCCAGGCCGCCCAAAGAATCCTAGTTGCACAAATTCCATTTTTAACCCCCGACGCAAAAAGAGAGGTGTAGTAGGGGTGGGTTAACGAGTGTAATTGTGTATTTGTACACTGTCTGTGGGATCGTAGTTCCCAAACTGCTGAACCAATTTTGATTGTATTTTGTTTGTTTGAAAGGTCAAGTCACCACTTTCAATCAACAAAAAAACTATCAAGAGTGTTCTAGTGTTTTAAAAGATTATCAGCTTTTATTCGGGATTTAAAAAAAACACTTAATACTTTTTTGCATTCCGTTCGTTGCCATATAGGAGTAATACCTAATTATCTTCGACCACACCGTCATTAAATATCAGGTGATCTATAGTCAAACACCTAGGTCATCAATTATTATAAAACATGGCCTAAGAGCTTCCCCTCATTCACGCCAAACTTTCAGTCCTGTGAGAGCGTCCATTGCCATCCAAGAATCCAACCGTGAAACTAGATATTTCTACTATGTTGAAAAAACTCTACCGACTCAAATGTAATCACTTTTGCAAACAAAGTTTATGTCATGGGTCAAGGAGCGACATGGGAATAATTACAATTCTATGCTGGGAACTGTAGGCATCTATTAATATACAAGAACTATTTACTATTGTATGTAGTGGAGTGATCGTGTATGCAAATATCGAGCACTGACCTTTAGGTATTACGGTCTGATTAGAATATAGTTATAATTACAGTTGTTATGTAGGTCATTGTTGAATTCGGTGTAAGAATGTGAGATGTTAATCTAATTTTGATTTATGAATACTAAACTTATAAAGATTTATGAATTACTTGACCGCGAAAGAAGAAAGGCTTATTCCAAAAATTCCTTTAGACGACTGCCTGCGAAGGGGAGTCTTTTTTTTAATCAAGTAATCTCCTTTGCCTCTCATTTGATCGCCGGAAGGGGATTATTGGACAAAAGGTCCAGAAATCCCTCTTTTAGCTTATTCCAAAAATCCCCTTCGTTAAACATTTGTAAATTCAAATCAAGTGTATGTCAATCGGGGGATAGTCTAGTTTTGCTGTTTTGTATGGATCAAATATTTTTTAAACTGGTTCTGTGGTTCCAGTGATTACTGCATACAAACATACAAGTTATTGTTATTTCGCTTTTAGTTTAAAGGCATATGACATTTACCAACATTCACCGGTCAGCATGGTGGATGAGGGCCCATCTTCTTTCTTTGATAGAAGGCATTTGTCCCAGCAGTGGGAACATCAAAGGCTGATAATGGTTATGTAAAGAAATAATTTTAACTAAATAAAAGCCAATGGCCAAAATCGGCATCTTTTTTTGTTTTGTTTTTTTTTCCGCGGCCATTAATCGTACTTGGTAATTACCTAGATGCAGAATAATATAATAAACCTATTATAATAATTCTGACGTCCTTCTGTAATTACCTGATTAAAACAATGATTTAATCGAACGTCTCCTACGTTCGATTAAATCATTGTTTTAATCATGATGAATCATGATTATGCTATTTGAAGGCGATAAACAATAACTCTTCGTGTGCCTCGCTAAACTACCTACCTACCTGTTATGTTATAGTGTAGACTTGTAGAGGATTGTTATTTAAAAGCCTTGGCCTCCTACACCAACCTACAAGGCATCGTATCGTGGAACCAAAGCATTATAGGTTGTACGTAGTTACGTAGGGTTATAATTATTACACTATGTAAGTATGTACCTACTCTAAATCATAGTTTTAATGTAAAGACATTCAGTAGCTGTACCTAGTCTGTGTTTTGATATTCGCAATTAATATAAAGATAATAAATTTTCTTTGTGTAATTCTTTAATTTTATATTTTCTAATGTAATTTGTGTAATAATTTAATTAATGCAAATCTGAATAATATTTTTTTTATTTCATTTCGTAAATTCTCTTTAAAAAATTCGACTAGTCCGTTTTTTAAATAAATATTTTAGAATTTGTAGTGAACATTACGAACTATTTACACATACCGATTTCGACGCCAGCACTGAATCCGCGCTGTCACTAGAAGTGAGTTTATTACAGAATCGCATTGCTGTGCATGAATACCTCCTTTTGACTCGAACCTTGGATCGTACATCCTTGATCGAAGACTCGAATAAAGCGCTTGAACCCACCTACTGCCTGAACCAAACTATTGTAGTTGCAGTTTGTAATATCGAAGGGAAATTGGTAAGCGCTCGAGCAAAATTATCCGTATTATTCGAGCTGGTTTAAAAACTACTGAGCCTATAATAATAAAAAATTTGTAGGACCACCTCGAGAGTTTCCCCTACATGATAAAAAATAACCACGCAAATAGGTTTACAGATGCCGGCGTAATCGACATACACAGTATGTACCCTGTACCCTGAAGTACCCTGAAGTTAGAAGTATGTTCGTCTTCATGATGCGCTCTCTCTTCTTGCAAAGATCGGCCAAGCCGTTTAGACGTAAATAGCGAACAAACATAGAGACAAATTTAAATACGCGTTTATAAATATTGGTTAGAATTGGGATATAGTATAGTATGAATTTTGATGTGACTACTACGTATATCAAATGGCTATAAAACTGTTGTACCTACACAATAGCAATTAAATCAAGTCTAGGCACATAGGAAGCGAGCATTGTTCCCCAATACGGCAGAGGTGGAGGCACTGAATCATCGAGACAATGGCTGGGAACAAACCAAGGGCAGAAAGCATCGATTTGTCATGAACTCTCAACTACTTCTACGTTTCTAAGATCTTGTAGAATGAAGATTTTTCAAACGCCTGAAGGTACTTTCGATTGTCGAGTCCACAGCCACACGTCGCAAACGCCAAAAATGCATTACCAAAGTATTCCGACCGGAATTTAAATACTAGATCACCATACAAGTAAAGTAAGTTAAAGACTTGAAAATGCTCTCAATTTGGTACAATCATAGCTTCAATCGTCGCCAAACTTTAATGTGTAACCCAGGCACGTACTAAAGGTCTCCACAGACGACGGACATTTCGTCAGTAGGCACGTCATAACACTTTGATTATATTCGTAATAGTTGCGTGTGAAAGGATAGATTTTTTTTTCAGTGAGAGTAAGAGAGAAGTACCATTCGCTGATTAAGACCACCATCTAGCCCTAATCTTTTAATACACAAAGAGCTATCACAGACAATAGATTGTTGGTGGACTAAAATTAAATAAAATGACCTATATGAAATTACGCTATTAAGTAAGAGAGAGATATTTACTACCTGTTGAGATTAAAAGTCGATTATTTGGGCTAAGGGCTTGGCTACAGTGCGGCGACGGTACTGTAGTACCTGTACCTAGAACACTCACTATGTGTGTGCGTACGTGTTCAATATTTTAGTAAGTATCTCACATAATTATACCTACCTACTGGTATTTAGACACCATATATTTTTTTTTAGTTCAAGCTCAAAAAACCTTTCCCCGACCAAAAGTCCCTCGTCTGTGGTCGCCCTAACTGGCGCAGAGATCGATTTGTTTCACTTTTCCTTGACAAACTCCTTATCAGAGAGCGTTGAACCTGAACGCAGTGAAAACAGTTGTAAACACCCGGAAAATGTTTATGTTTACCGCTTACTGCATTAGTAGAAAGCTGGCTATTTCTAGTGAAATGGGAGTTGATTTTGCCGTTTTAAATATCTTTTCGCTACAAAGTCCCTAGTAGGTGCTTATATCAACGAATTGCAATGCAATCTACTGAGGCCTAGAAGACATTACATGGATTGACACATTTGAAACTGGTTTCCGACTAGTCTAATGGTTTAGTGCAGTCATTTGACTTTTGATGGCAACTCAACGCTCTAAGATCTTTGACACACAAACATTTGAAAATTATCCTTTTTTAGGGTTCCGTAGTCCTACAAGGAACCCTTATAAGTGTTCAATCCGTCCGTCCATCCTATATTTTAGAACCTTCTAACTTCTATAATTATTAACTTATGCATATGCACTTATGATAAGTGCACGAAACTACACAATAGGCATGATGACTAATATTTTTTTATTGCCTCATAAAAAAGCTGATCATAAATAAAGCACATCAACGAAAACAAAATTAAAATTTGTTCAAAAATAAATAAGATATAAGCATTTTAATTTCATGCTAGACAAAGAGCGCACTATACTGAGCCGTGACGTCACGCCTCAGGAGCGCCATACAAATGCTATACTAACTCACGCTTTGCGAGAAAGGGATAGAGCATCCCCTCTCCATCCCCACCTAAAACTTTAAACACTCATATCTCAGAGATTTATCAGTCAATTTAAATTATTTTTTCAGTATGTGTAATGTATTTAGTTAAATTAATTGCTAATCCGATTATTTGGAATAAATAAATATTTGTCATCATGCCTAATCTATTGCATTTTAGGAGTGGGCTCTACATGTGAAATGGGGATGAACATTTTCACTACACGTCTGGGGTATCGTTGAATAGGTCTTTTAAGATGAATGGTTTAATACGTAACTTTTTTATAAAGTCTAAACTTTGCGAAATATGGCCCGCTAAAGTGGCAAAAAGTTCAAGCCCCTGCATTTCTAAAGTATAAGACATAGAAACTTGTAACTTACAATGCTGATTGTTCATAATTAAAAACTTTTTTAAAAATTATTTTGATTATATCTGATTATGATTTCTTGAGATATAGCGATAAAACCACAGATGTTACACAGCACAGTACGCTTCACCAGTAGGTAACTACTACTTGATAACTCAACCAAACCCACGCAAGTCAGAAAAACTGATAGAAAACCCATAATTACCACGCGGAAGGAACGCTTTATTAAATAAGTGATTTTTTTTTCTGGGCAAGTGCCTTTATTAACTAAACATAATACAAGCTATAACTAAAACTACAAATACAGTTAGACTGCCCATAGACCGTTGAAGGTCTAAAGACAATCTAAATGCTCAAGCCCACTACCAGTTGGCAGCGTACCCAGCATGCTGGCGGCATTACCACGTTGAATGGCAATGCTTATGCGTTGAGCCAGAAACACGCCAGCATTTTGGTCACGCGTTGCATTAACCAGGCGCTCTGAAAGATTTTTGAAAATGAGGTGAGCTCCCGGTCCCCAAGGGCCCAATGTCTCGACCCCAAACGCCTCAAATATATAACCACTGCCGAGGTTAGCATATTTGCGTCGCTTGTGCTGCTCTGCCGAATTGGCAGCCGCGCCAGCCCTACCCTGTGTCTCAGGAAGATGTGACGGCGCCAAAGTATCGACACAAGTTGCGTCCCATACAAGGGGCCGCCCCAACCTCCAGGGCACAAGTGTCATACCGTCAGGCCTCCTTCCATCGTCGCGCGCAAGACCACTCGGTTCGAGCACAGCTGCGACATTGGCGGTGGAAAGAGCCCTGCGTATGATGTCGTTCAGGCTAGCGTGTCGGCCAATACGACCAGCGCTTCTCGAGCAAGAGAGACCATGGTGACCGAGCTGGTCAACAGCAGTACCACACTGACAGCGATGGGCCTCACAGCACCTTGCACCCAAGCGTAAGCTGACAGCTAGACGAAATGCGGTTGGATCTAAAAGGCTACCCGTGTTAAAAGAGGGCATAGCTTGCAACCAAAGTCCCGATTCCCAAACAGAGACAGCAAGAATACGAGCGCGATCTGCAACACTAGGACACGTATCTAGTAGCGATTTCCGTGCTAGTTCGCAGATCGGCCGATCCCACAGTCTCTGGGAAGACAACTTCCTGGGAAAATCGGTACTTGGACAAGCAAGCCTCCAAGCATTCATTGCCTCTTTCGAATGAGATACAACTACTTCGGAAGGGCCTAAAGAGGGTGCAAGGATTTTTTCTATTAATTTATGAGTACTATGAAATGAGGACAAGAATGCCGGTAACGCAACACTTGAAATTTGGCGGACCCCTAAGCCTCCTAACCTTACAGGTAGTGAGGCTTGTGACCATGTCCTGTCACTCAAATCAACATTCAAAACCGATATTAGAGTTTCCTTTACGACATTGTCTAAGCTCGAAAGGAGCTCACCGTGTTTCCACAGTGGACTACATCGTAAAGTGTACATAAATTTAGGAACAAACAAACAGTATCTGATAATTGTAAACGCCATATGGGCGTTAATTTTTAGTAACCTGTCGGAAGAACTCATAAAATTTTGAATTTTTTCCTCAACAAAAGGTGAAAAGGACTCATCTAATATCGGTGAACCCAGGAGTCGGAGCGAACACCTGTCTAATGATTTTATATTGGGAGCTAAATCATTGAATTTTTCAATAACCACATTTTTATCCGGACATGAATCGCAAACAAAAAGTTCGCATTTCGAAAAATTTAGTTCCAAACCAATATGACGAAATTCGTCTATAAGAATTTTTAAATCACTCAGAACAGTGTCAACGTCGCCTCCTAGGGTTCCGTCATCCAAGTACCAAACATTAAGTTTGGACTGGAGACGTTGAATAATTGGGTGAATAAGTGATTACACATTTCTTGTTACGTGTTCGAGTCTGAACAATTGCACGTAGAACAGAGTAATGTAAGTACAAATAAGTAAGCAATTGTTTCGTGGTATGAGAAGATTACGGGGTCACAGCTTTGTCCGCGGTTTTGAAATGCATGACCTGTTGCATCAATTCTCACTAGAAGCACAGAATACATATGAGTACCTACAAGTAAAGAAGATTCAGACCCAGTACCGGCGTTAGGGTAGGGCGCGGTTGGGCGACCGCCCAGGGCGCCAGATATAAAGAGGCGCCGCAGGCCGCAAGCGCCCCAGCGAGTTGGTGACCGACCAAGTTGGTGTCCGTAAGGCCCCAGGGCTACGCTTGGCTTTTACTGGGCCCTGTACCACAGGCCTCTCCATCGAGTTCACGTTTCAGGACACTAATAGTCCACATGCAAAAAAAGTGCGGCAAGATCGTCGTACGACGCATCCAGACTCATTAAGACTGGATGATTTTGCACCCGCCAAGCCACTTTACCATATCTCCCTTGTTTGAATGATCTGAAGGTTAGGATTCTTCTGCAGAGTCCTGGGGAAGTACCACACCTTTGCTAGTTACTCAACCACGAAACAGCAGTGCGCAAACATTATTGTGCAATGTTTCCAGTGAAATTTCTGGACATAAAGAGATTTTTCATTTATTATCTCAGGCTAACGAGCGCAGTGCAGCATTGCTGCAAGTCCTAATGTGGGTGGCTCTTTATGGGAAAACGTGGCGTTTACCATTAGGCGAGCGACTAGTCACTCAATTGCATTAAAAACGTCAGCAGACATCTTCAATCACTCCTCAAATCTACCACCGACCTCTTTAAAATCCAATTCGGAAGCAGCATTATGCCAGACAACCATCGCCCCCGATTTTCAACCCACATAACAGTTTTTAGAGGCTATTTTTCCGTAAAAGTGCTTCGACAGTTAGGGCCACTTCCGAGGCGTGATGATATGGTAGAGTACGTGATTTGGAGACAAAGGGGGTCTGAAGAGTAGGGTTCATTGGAACCATACCTCGGGAGTTGGTGCGTGGTTCGAATGGTAATGAGATGACCTTTATGTGGTGGTCTTACTTGAGTCAAGGGGCGGATGACTTTCTATTGTCTGGTGTACAGTTACTTAGTGCCTATAGCTATGGATTTAAGTACCTACAAGAAATATTGACATTTGCAACTGTGGACGTCTTCTGGATGTTTACAGTTTTGGTTCATTATGATACACACGTTTGTTTTTGTTTATCGATGTTATTGCGAGGTCATTCGGGGCAAACTACTAGCTTATAATTATATAGATAAAATTACACATCCTTCATCCATGCATGCATTTGATAAAACTCATTAAAAATGTAAGATTACCTCCTTCTTTGACCCGAAAAGGGTGCTCGAACAAAACTAGCGATTTCCTATGCCTCATTAGCAGGCTATTGGATAAAATTATTCATATTATTGCTGAGCCGAAATTAGTGAAACTTTTATAGGACCACCTCAAAGCTACTACATAATGGTAAAAGAAACACGTAAATTGTTTCACACGTGTCGGCGTAATCGAAATACATACACAAAAAACCGGGCCGAATTGAGAACCTCCCTCCTTTTATGAAGTCGGTTAAAAAATCGCATGATGAAGTAACTCCTTTAATTTTGATGATCAAACCTTATTCCGTTTTAAGACAGTTGGTTTTCTATCGCAACTAGAATTCCTGGCTGGGTAACTGGTAGCATAGTAAGGGTGTCTTCAAATCACGAGTGAATCGGTTCCTTCTAGGCAAGCGTGCTCCACCGTAGACCGCATCATCGCTTAACATCAGGCGAGTTGGCGGTCAAGCACATGCCTATTAATTATAAAAAAATAAAAAAAATAAGGAAAAACACTCTTCTATAGCAACTAGTTACCAAGAATGAATAAAAATACTCTTTTACAGCTGGTTACCAAACTTAGTTGCCACCGCGGCAGCGGAAATGTTTATGAGAACCTAATCTCATCACTACCAACAGTCACCAGCTACATCGTTAACCTCTACTGCCATTACACATTCTTGTAACTTCTCACACTTCACGCAAACATACAGTTTGTGACCCAAATAGACGTAGGTACGAACAAAAACAACGTACGAAACGCAGTAAAAGTTTAACCACATTTATCACATAAACTCCTTAGTTTATTGCGCATTTCTCCTTGCAATTTAACGGCTAAATAAAGCCTTTGTTTATAGCGATCCGCAGGGAACCTTTATTAGGTAGTAGTATTATAAAACACTGTTTTAAACTATCACGGATGTTCACTAAAGTTATATGATTATTTACGGGATATTTACCGTGGTAAGTAAGGTGTGTAAGGAGCTCATTCCACAACCTTACCGCGGTAAATATCCCGTAAATAATAATATAACTTTAGAAATCTGGAGATCCGTAGACGAACAAAAGTCACCGACATAGCCCACCGGATTAGCAAGTTGAAGTGGCAGTGGGTAGGGCACATAGCACGCAGAATAGATTGCCGATGGGGCTGAAAGTTCTGGAATGGAGACCACGGACCGGTAAGCGCAGCGTAGGACGTCCACCCACAAGATGGACAGACGACCAGGGAAACGCTGGATGCAGGCCGCTTCCAACCGGCCCTTTTGGAGATTGATGAGGGAGATCTATGTCCAGTAGTGGACGTTCTATTGCTAAAATGATGATGATGATGATAACTAGTCCACTGATAGGTCTCTCCCAATAATACAAAACACGCCAGTCAGCCCGATCTTTAATTTTTCTCTTCCAGCCATTGCAGCCGTCTAACGTAACGTTATTGTCTCTCCAACGAGTCTCATGGCGGTATTACGTCTGCCGATTCGTTTTCTCCGATCTAGAACACGTCTACCATCGGTTATCGGTTCTGCGACAGATATGACCGGTCCACTGCCACTTCAGCTTGTTAATACGCTGAGCTATATCACTGACCTTGGTTCTCTGGCGAATAACTTCTTTCCGGCAGTGCTAGCGCCCCAGAGCTTCACTCCGATATTTCAAGAAGTTGGGTTGGCTCGGGTAGAGGCTGGTAAGAGGGGAAATGCACAGTACACCCCAATCGGGACGTCAGTGCAGGAATTACCGTCCCTATATCGAATGAGAATAAGAATTTCTTTCAGGATACGATCCCTCAGACAAACTCTGAGCATAGCTCTCTCTTTATCTCGTTGAGCTTGTATTTCGAACTTTATATAAAACCAGAAAATCATTGCACAGAACCGTCAAGCTTATATCAAACTTTTCTCCTTGGCCATTCTTGCACCCAGGAAAAAAAACATGCCAAAGGCAGCCGCTTCCATTAATTTTTACTTATTTTTTAGTCGTTTACTCTGACCTTTACGAAGCAGGTGGTTGCGAGAAATGGTTAATCGTCAATTTAATTTTATTCTGGAATTCTTTAAGTAAATATAATATTTAAGAGGCACTGGTGTCTATTCTGTTGTACCGTTATCTAAACTAAACTAAATTTGACAGCCCTAAAATTGTCGTCATCCTTCTCTCACATATTGAAATGAAAAGGGATGCAGATAATTTTAGTCCTATCAGATTGGTTTAGTTTAGTTAGTGGTATGACAGAATGGACGCCAATGTCTAGGTTATACTTTGGTAGACATGGTTACAGGGCATAGTAAAATAATTTTTCCCAGTAATTCCATCATTAATTGATGAAGGATTAAAGAGATTGAAAATTTACCTAAATTTAACTAAGTATATACCGCAACAAGTATATATTGAAAATGTTTGAATACATATTAAAATAATTAAAAAAACTAAAAGATCTGATAAACTTCAAACGGCAGATTTTCTTGATATCTAAGAAAACTCTCGACCAAGTCACCTTTCAAACAAAAACAAACTTTAAATCGGTTCAGTCGTTTAGGAGCTACCTCAGACTAGGTTAGCGGAGCTACGATGCCATCATGCCACAGACAGATATTACATATAGATAAATGTACACGTCAAACTTATAACAACCCTCTTTTTGCGTCGGGGGTTAATAAAGGGATTGAACGTTTACCTACATTTAACTCCCGCAAAAACGGATTAGTCATATTACTAGTCATATATATTTTTTTAATTTATCGAACAAATTTAACCGGGTAATAAAACTAAGGGTAGGTACCTACCCACCAAAAAACCATGCATTTTTGTCCTGGTAGGGTAAATTATTATACTGTGTTGTTTTAAACAAAGCTGTTGTATACTTTTTCTATTTAGGTATATAACCAGCGTACGTTATACAATTGTTCGCGTGGTATGCCTTGAATCTTATTCCGTCATCATAAAACCTGTTTTTGTACAACATTTACTTTGCATTCAGTTCCAAGTTCCAACGCCTACCAGTTCGCATATTTTCCAACTGACTCACAGTCATTTGCATTTCTTAGCAATATGTGCTTTACAGGGCGATAATTTATTTGTAGACGGCCAAATGGTAGAACTAAAATAATCTATAGGTAACTATCAGTTTTAGTTAGGAAGTTAGATAGTGGCTCCTCCGCTGAACTCAAAAGATTAAGTTGGTGGTATCGTACTACCGTGACGACAGATTTGTGAATGGTTTCATTTATAAATGCTAGTTTTTCTCGGATTTTGTTACCGTAGGAGTATAACGGTGATCATTGTAGGAGAATCGCGTCTAAAAAGCGTGGATTAAATTCATATTTCGATGAGATGACCATTGGGTTCAATGGTCAGTCAGTTTAGTTTGCTACACAGGCAACGTATATAGATCTTCTTCCGATAACCGATGGGGAAGAAAGGTTCTGGAGGGGGAGACCACGAAACGGAAGACGCAGCTTAGGGAGGCCTCCCACTAGATGGACCGACGACATTGTGAGAGTCGCGGGCATCCAGTGGATGCAAAAGGCAGGCTGTCGTTCAGTGTGGAGGTTAAAGGAGGAGGCCTATGTTCAGCAGTGGACGTCTTCTGGCTGATGATGATGATGATGATAGATCTTCTCTATTATGATTTACAGTGGCGGATTTACACTTTTGCCGTCAGTAGGCTATTCAAATTTGCCGCCCCTACAACCCCCTACAATTCGATAACACTGTTCACAACCAGATTAATAAAAAATAAAAACAAAGAAATTGTTGATTGAATCAGGCGTTACATTGCGGAAGTCCATTTTAATTTGTATATGACGAATTACACTAGAAATGTTGTATGTATTTATATAATTGGTGCGCTATCGTCCTAATTACACCACCTTTTCCCGTAATTAGTATGATTGTGAACCGCGTTTAGTAGATTGGCTTTTAAATCAAAATAACTAGAAAATGGCGTATTTTACTAATTCTGTGAAGTCGGTTTTAGAGTTTCTTTGCGAGATAAAATCCGCAACGAGGATATTCGCCAAAGTGCCAGTCACCTATATATCTGCTCAGATTGGCAAGTTGAAGTGGCAATGGGCAGGCCACATCGCTCGAAGAATCGATCAAATCGAACAGTGCGGGACTTCCACGCATCTATACCTAATATGTGGATGGCTTTTTGGCGATGGTGGCCGGTTCGATAGTAAAACCGCGCTGGAGGGATGAAGTGAAAGATCAAAAATTTTAATCTACGACGACCAAGGGGACCCCCCCCCCCCCTTGGTCAGCGCTAATATTTCTCAGCTAAGTAGGTATCTAAGCTGGTGAATGAACCGGTCTCAGTTAAGAGCGACCATAAAATAAAACTCTGCACGAACTCTACCTAGAGGTTTTCCGAAATGTTGACAATTATAATACAAACCTACTTTACTGAATGAAGCTTGCGTGACTCACCGTTTTGCAAAGAATTCGGGTAAACACAATACCTACTTACATACTGGCGATGTGTGAATGTACACCTGTGTCGAAGGAATATTGCCACATTGCTTTTTTGACCTTCACCTTGCTAAAAGACAAACAATGTACTCCTTTGTCCTTATGAGCGATGGTGGCGGAACGGTGGCGTGTGTACCTTATCAGATAAACATGGGAGATTTCATCATCAGCCCGAAGACGTCTACTGCTGAACTTAGGCCTCCCCCTTTAACCTCCACACTGAACGAAAGCTTGCCATCTGCATCCACTGGATGCCTGCGACTCTCACAATGTCGTCGGTCCATCTAGTGAAAGCCCTACCTACGCTGCGTGATCTCCACTCAAGAATCTTTCTTCTCCATCGGAGATACTGATATAAGTACATACATATATATTTTTAAATACATACTTAAATGGATATTAACACCCTGATATAGACACAAATTAAATTTGTGTATAGAACACACACAAATGTTCAACACCTGTTGAACACATGTTTGTCCTAATAGGAATCGAACCCAAGTGCAGAAGGCAGGATCACTACGAAATTGGCCACCGGGGCGGGGCAGTCGCTCTGTGGTGTGTTACTAAATAACTAACAAACGTAACAACAAAACATTGTACGATGGTAGGAGAAAGAGTGGGGTAGGTCTATGTAGAGTATTGTAGAGTTAAATACCTAAAACCCTGAGTACATTAATCAGATGATTTCATTTGTTTTTTTTTTACAGTTACACGTAGAAATTACTTAAAAAAAAATATGGCGTATATTTTAACTACGCACTACAACATTCCATCCCGGACAAAGATCCAATTGAAAAAAAAAACAGCACTTAACGGCCTCTTATAGTAAATTCGACGGTTTTAAATCAATTTTATTCAGTTAAATTACAATATTTGAGCTGGGAAAAAAATACATGTCACAGATACATCTGTGTTTGAGTTTATGATTTGGTTCAAAACACGATCTAGAATAAACTTTCCTCGATCAAAAAAAAACTGAAACAAAGTCGATTCAGTTTATTTTTTTCATTTTGTGCTCTAATAAAAGCTCGTAACAACCTGGAAATTGCATGTACTGAAAGGCAATTTTATTAAAAAATATTTTTTTATTTGGATAGAATTTTGATAGTGAATAGTTTCGTTTTTAAGTGAAATTAAAAGCGTAAAAAGAACGCGAGAATTTGCGCGCACCGCGTTCTATACCGTGCCAGGCGTCATCGAGGTCGGACCTATGTTGGTTTTTGTCGTTGCACTCCCCCCGCAGGCGTCCTAAATCTTGGGTGGCAAAATACATCGTCGCTATAACTTGGCGGGGGCTGAGGGAGCGTTTTGTTGCCTACGCGACTCGGATAATAGGCCGTTATACAGAAAAGGCCATCAAACTGTTGAAATTCAGATACATCAAGACTTTTTTCATAATGATAAGAAAATTACTGTTTAAACTGTAAAACTAGAAAGTGCAGGAAACAGGTAATACGCGTTTTTGCAGTGCAAATTGAAATATTTAAAAAAAGTGTATTTCCTCAGCACTCCGACATAAAAATCCGTTGAACGTTACGGAACCGAGAGACTTTTCTAGTGAGAATGACGAATTATGACTGACAGAACTGTCAAACTAGCCTAGAAAGTGCATGGAACAGTTTAAAATAGTTGCTGAAACTGTATCGATAATCTAGGTGGATGGAATGCCTAGCGGTACGTATACTGAAGCGTAGAGAAGCTACAGTAAATACTGTTACTTTATCGATAAAACTGCATTAACTGCACCATCAGGTGAGTTGTGGTCAAACGCTAGCCCATTTCATCATAAAAAAATAGTAATTTTATTTCAATCGATATCATTTTTTCTTAAGTTTTGATCAATGTCCTGTCAAGATGGTTTTTGGCACCCGATGCAGAAAAGGTTTCACAAATTGAAAGCTATGTGTTGGGATGGGATATCTTGTTTTTTAGCATCGTATCTCTCTAACGGGTGGACAGATTTGATATGAAGCACTGAACGGTTAATACTTGAATGGTTAATTAATGTGGTAATGGTTTTGATGTTATGTTATCTTAAAATTTGGCTGTTTTCAATTTGTATGCGTGAATCATCTTAATCAACCATTAAGTAGATATCAACTACCCGTTATGATCAATGATTACGTGAAATTTGAATTCTAATTATTTATTTGTTCTAACATGGTATGTAGGTACAGATACATAGAAAGTAGCATACAGGGTCGTACAATATGAAATGTTGTATGACATTGAACACTTTTAACCGATAAGCGCAGCGTAGGACGTCCACCCACGAGATGGACATATGACCTGAAAGATACCGCAGGGAAACGCTGGATGCAGGTCGCTTCCAACCGGCCGTTTTGTAAATCGATGGGGGAGGGCTAAATCCAACAGTGGACATCCTACTACTAAAATCATGAGGATGATAAAACACTAAACGCATTTTTTCAAGTGGACATATTTAAATTAAAAAAAAAATTAAAAAAATTATTGTATTATGGTTATGTAGCGAATTGAATATTTTATGGCGTACAAAAGTGAGGAAAAAAGGATATATACGAAAAAAATACTATAGGTATGTTGAGCATAGTTGAGGAGAAAAGTAAACGCTTTTCGCGATCTTCATGATTATGTCTAGATCATACGAAGCCGCCAATTGATTATTGATATAATGCATTCAAATATCGATATTTGTCCCCTCCCTAGTAGTGCGTAACATTGCGTGTTGTTGTTCGCCAGTATCAGTCCCGTAATGATAGTTATATCATTAACGGAAGCAAAGGTATTGATGTTTCGAGTTACTAACCGTCTGGAAACACGCGAATGTTTGCAAGTGCTCGTCTTACTAAAGCGTAAGACACACTCATAACATAGGGCGTGGACGTGCGGGCAACCTCCTTCAAAACAATTTCAGTTTATACCTTATTTCTTAGGTTTGCGCATTGAAAGTCAATACGGGGAAGATACGGGACGAACTTCTTGACGTGGACCGCACAATATAGGCTCCGGGGCACAATCCACTTCATTCACAATCGAACTGGCGTTTTGATAGTACGTGAATTACTTGTCAAAATTGTATGAAATAAAGCAGCAAAATTACTACCTGCGTTTTCACAAGGTGCACCAACAGTTCGAAGACAAAAAACAAGTTTCACGGCATTACTTTTCAATCGTAAATACTTAAAAACAATTAACTTAATTTTCTTTCAATGTCATGGTCAATGGTCTAGTGTAGTGTCTAATGAAGCGGTGAAGTTGACGTTTACAGTGTAGACGTCAACGTCGCCGCTGACTCGAGCCGAAACAGAGCCATATTTATTGGTTACAATGTTTGGATGTCACGCGTCTTCCCCCTTTTTAAAACAGTCATTGGGTTTGCACGTTTATTAGGTACGTAATTATGTTTTATCGCGCGTATTTTACATTATTTTAATTCCTGATGTTTCAAATCTCGCGGAAAAGAACCGTTATAATATACCGTTATTATAATATATTTAGATGCTACGCCAAGCAATAGGGAATATGCATGTGTTTTTTTTATATTTTTAATCAACTGTTAACATCGTTATATCATAGTAAAAAATATAATTACAGTTGGAAATGCTCAAATTATTTTTTAAAAAAATATTAAAAACATCGAATAAATTTGAGCTGTATGAACGCCGCAATTTTTCGCGGGCTTTGGATGACGTCATAAGCCACGCTCTGTGTTTGTTTACTATAGAAAATACAGTTATTTCACACAGATTTTCAGTTTTATAGATATTCAGACCATGGAAAAAGCTAAAAAAACCGGAAAAGTACGATTAGGACTCGTGCTCTGAGGGTTCCGTTGGACGGAAACGTCTAGAGAGCACGAGTCCAAAAAAAAAAACTGACTGAAGATGAAATATTGAAAGACAAACTTAACTTTGTAGTTGACATTAAGGTTCTTCCATACATAACAACTACAAAATGTAAGTTTGTAATTCTACACCAATATTATTTTTAGGATATAACTTCAAATTAACAACTTTCAGATTTATTACTTTATATGTGCTGTAAGATCTTGCCTCTTGCCAAAATTAATGATTCTAGGTCAACGGGAAGTACCCTATAGGTTTTGATTCCCCTGTAAAATCGCAAAATATGCGAAATAAACGTTCATATCTTTTGATTGCGTTGACTTACAACTTTAATTTTTTTACAGCCGAAAGAAACCGTAGACCCAAGTATTTAGTATAAATTTTAACTTGATACCTTTACGCGTTCTTGAGAAAAAGGGTCTTGGCAGACGGACAGACACACAGACGGACAGACAGACGGACAGACAGACGGACAGACGGACAACGAAGTGATCCTATAAGGGTTCCGTTTTTTTCTTTTTGAGGTACGGATCCCTAAAAACAATTTTATTGGTATTGTCTTGTGCCAAAGTGTACAAACACTACTAGAAATACACCCGATAAGTGTTTTTTTCCCCATTCCAAGAGATGCGAAAATACGTAAGCAATGGTGTAAGGTTATGAAAAGAGATGAAATATCTCCAACATCATGTTTGCATTGTTGTGTAATTCATTTTAATGTAAATATGTTATATTTTGATAGCATGGTGTGATTTAGTCAGAAGTGTGTTTTGTTCCTATTTAATATTATGCACTATGTACCAGTGCCGGTTTTAGCACTACCAGCGCCCTAGGCGAGACTTCTACGGTGCCTACTTTGACATAACCAGTCTCAGTCATCGTCCTAAAGATTCTTAGTTTCACGAGAATGCTAAAATTACACTATCTAATGGAAAACAATTACAGAAACTCAACATAAAACTATTTTTCTATCAAACACTACTAAAATTGTATGAATATCGACGCCGATAAAGAAGATGTTGTGGCTTTTGACGTCACGTTTCGTTTCGACCAATGGTGAAGCGTTTCGCAAATTTGAATTTCCCTCTTATATTTTGCACTTTTTATTTAATATTTTAAGCAATTATAATGCAACTAAATAAAAAAATATTTTGTAGAATATAAAGTCAGAACAATAAAGATTCGGAAAAAAATTGTTTCAACGATATTTAAACCACATGCATATTCCCTATTGAAAATATAAACAACATCACACATTTCACAGAGAGGATGGTTGGCAATTAGGTACCTACTATCTGATTGGGATCCATCAATGGCGTCAGAAAATTAATAAAACTCAAACCCCGCGCAGAACTGCAAGACCTATGAACATATACGCAGTAGTTGCTCATCTCATGGAGTCAACTTGAAAGCCAAGCTGATTTACGTCAACTTAAATTAATTTCAAGTTGACGTTACCTTGTAAAGAAGTAATGCTAGATCAAACGTATTTATATGTATGGGATATAATTTGATATACGCTTTACAAAGTTATGTCGTCAACTTTGTAAGAATTGTCAAAAAGTGATTTAAATAATTGACAGACTATAAAAACTGGCAAACATTAGCATTAGATACGCATTAGATAGAGATAGATGTTAGGTAAAAAGGCTTTTGCCCTGCAGTGAGACAAAAAAGGCTAAATAAAAATAATAATCGTATTATAAGCGCATTAAGGTTGAAATTAACATAAAAGCGAACTTCCGCGTCCGCGTTCCGTCTCATGCGAGTGTGTCTTAAGGCAGACGATGCGTAGTACAAGTAACAAGTAGAAGTAGCAAGTACAAGTAGGCGTTCAAACGTAAAGTAGCCACTCGCGCGATGGCACGCATAACTCGCGTGCGAGTACGTACTCGCACGAGTTTCGAATGAGACGAACGATGCGCAGTGGGCGTCGCGTGAGTAGCGCGGAGAAACGAAGCTTCATTGAGCAAGGACCAGCGTGAAGTGCTACTAAGCACTTTCACTAAGCACACCGTTGCAGACGATGAGTAGTAGGCGCTTGCTACTTCTACTTGTTACTTGTACTACGCATCGTCGGCCTTTACATCTAACAATAGGTAGGTTAGGTACTCGTATCTTGCTCTATTTGTTAGTGTTTGTTTGTTTACCTACTATAGGTGCGCCTTTCGTATTTACCCTGTACTCTACGGGAGACATAATTTTTTTACCTACTATAGCTGCACCTTTCGTATTTACCCTGTACTCTACGGGAGACATAATTTTTTTACCTACTATAGCTGCACCTTTCGTATTTACCCTGTACTCTACGGGAGACATAATTTTTTTACCTACTATAGGTGCGCCTTTCGTATTTACCCTGTACTCTACGGGAGACATAATTTTTTTACCTACTATAGCTGCACCTTTCGTATTTACCCTGTACTCTACGGGAGTAAAAAATTCCGGGTAAGAGTATTCTATGTCCGTCGTCGTGAAGCACACTAAGTATATCATTGCAGTGGCATATAGCTTTTTACAATGTTTTGCTGGTTTTAGAACTTAAAACTTAGACTGAGTATTATAGTAGTGGGAACATCCAACAAACTTATATTTTGTGACCTCCATCTCAACACAACCATAATGTTGCGTTTATCAGATAAGTAACCGTCTAACGTAACTGGTATAATCCGTACAATAATTTTATTACCAGCACGTTAAGTCTATAAAAATATTTACATAGAAAAGACTTCAACGCGCTCCGTAACTCCGTTGCTATGTCGTTATTGTTTACGATTATAAACATGAAGTCATTTTATTTGTTTGTTTTGATAATATGAGTAATTGGTGTATTTTAAGTAAATTGCATGTGTGTGCTGTAATATTTTTAGGGTTCCGTACCCAAAGGGCAATAACGGGACCCATCCAAATGCTCAATTCTATAAAAAAATATTTACGTAATTAGAAATTTGATAATTTCATAAAGAAACAATTTAAAAACTGGCTTCATACAATATGGTAACAGATTTTTTTTTGACTTTTTTACAATTTGTAAAGATAATTTAAACTCGCTCGTTTTTCTTATTTGATTTTACTCTAAAGTAGATAAAAGCCAATTCACAGATTTTTCTTTCTTTTTCTGTGGGTCAATTTGATCACATTTGACCAAGGAAGTTTTATACCATAAGCCAATAGGGTAAAAAACTTCTTGCATTTGTCATTTCATCCAAATGCTTAACTTTTTTCAGTAAAAACAAACATATTTATTACAATAATGACAAAAGAAGACGATTTTGCGATTTACTTTGACTAATAAATCATCATCATCATCATCAGCCAGAAGACGTCCACTGCTGAACATAGGCCTCCCCCTTTAACCTCCACACTGAACAACAGCCTGCCTTTTGCATCCACTGGGTGCCCGCGACTCTCACAATGTCGTCGGTCCATCTAGTGGGAGGCCTCCCTACGCTGCGTCTTCCGGTTCGTGGTCTCCACTCCAGAACCTTTCTTCCCCATCGGTTATCGGTAATAAATCATCGACTGACAGAAAATGAAATTTATCAAATTGGCCCTATTTGTTTGTGTCTAAAACTCAGTCTAAGCAAGTTAACAAAGCAAAGTCTTATCTAGGGCAATAATTTACATGACACTGTGAGAGAATTATGAAACACATTCGAGCAAAAACTAGTAAGTACAACCTAACACTTGGCCCCAGACCGGTCACAACAATATTTCGCAAGATGATTGGTGCGATTTATTTACCCACCATTACCTCATTGGAGATAACAAAAACAAACCTTCGATCCGAAAACGAAATTTCACCTGAAACAGCTTAGTTTTAAACACAACCTTTAAAAAAACACAAACGTTTTCACAGAACAAAAATTATAGCGCGATTTTTTAAACTTTTCGAGCGCAATTTTGAACGTCAAATGCGCGCGTGCGCGCGGACACGTTACACGGTACTGCCTCTCGATTGGCCGCCAAAGCGCGGGAATGCACATGTCAAAGTGACGTTTGCAAAAAACAGGTTCTATGGGCGTGGAAATATGGCAATGGTGCAAGCTAAAATTATAATTTATTGAGTACCAGTTGCAATCAAATGGACTGAATTTCCTTTGATCTAATTAGAGTTGGGTGTGGATTATTTTGCAATGACTGTCGCCGATCAACAACAGTTTGTCGATTTTGTAATCGGGAGTTAATCGTGTGCACATTCAATGCTGAAAACGATCGATTAATTTTTTCAATTAAAAACTGCAGCATAATTATGCCATTTTTAATTGCTGTAAATACCTTCTTGTCCCACTTTGTGGCCAAGCGCTTGATCCGACCTGACCACGCTACTTCTTTTTTACAAGTTTGCCTTTATAGTTTCCTTGATAATATTGCTTCCCGCCCTGTGCTGGTGCGGGAGCTTATTGTTAGAATACCCAGCTGTAGTCTCCATGCATGTCGTAAGAGGCGACTAAGGTAGACAAAGGTTACACCTACAGAAGTAACGCCTTCTGTCCGCGTCTTAAACGCACTATAATATTTTTACTCGATTTTTTTTTTATTATAGTAGAATTAAAATCTTTCAGTACTTTTATACTCGCACTATCTTAAAATCTTGTTCTTTAAACTCAAACTTATTTACAAAACATACCACCCAACCTACACTCGGAACATCTAACTTGTATATGTAAAACTTGCTCTCACGGAAACTCACCCGATATCTCTCTAAAAATCCAGATCAAAACTCTCTTTGACGGATATCTCTCTAAAAACTAAAATCTAAACTCTTTTTGGCGTAGGAATATAAAATGGCTTACCCCACTTATAATTTTTATCGCATACTTAGTTAGCATACTTAAAATTTACTCGTACCTGACAATATCACTCGTTAAAATGACTCGCAGAACCATCTTTCACTATAAAACTTTTAAAAGAAAAATAAATACCTTCAACTTTACTAAAAACTAAAAAATATTTTACCACTATAGCTTCCCTCTGAAGAAAATCTAATTAATCTTGCATCTAAAACTTGATATTAACATCTAAAAATTAAAAAATACCTGACTTGAAAAAAAAACTTAGAAATATTTTTATTTACATATATCGTATAATATCTATTTATGTATGTCTATTAATATCAGAAATAGGGCGGTTAGTGTACTCTAAAACTGAAAGCCTTCACACTAAGAGCGGTTATTGCAAACTCTTTAAAAAAAAGCCTCTAAATTGCTAGGAGCGGTACTCGTGAACTCCATAAAAAAGCCCAAAACACGAATATTAATTAAAATAACCTTTTGTATACTAGGTAATTCAAGTCAGTCGTCAATATAGCTATAGCAAACTAAACAATTAAAGTTTACTTATAGTTAACTCTATCGATACCTTAATAACTTCACTAGTCACCTAGACTACAATCGCTACCTACAATCTCTTGGTCCTACACTTGAATACCACTACTTACTCTCTTTGACGTACTAACTAGCAAAATAGTTCCTTATTTTGTTAGCTTTTCTTTTATTTTGCTGCTTTTAAGTATAGTATCTAACATTCTTAACAGCAAAATGGAGAACCCACCGGTATTCTTGCCGTCTGTATAGGTGCCACTAAAGCATTTATACAGCGATACCGGACTCTTCACAGTACGCCACAAATCTTATTGGGAACTTCAGACCATAGCATCCTGATTAAATTAATTTTACACTCGAGCCTACTTAATGTTAACATATTAGACTCAACCCTGGACGGGGAAGGTGTAAATTATAACTAGGATGCTAGAGAGGTCAGCGAATTTTCTTGAGCAAAAATTCTTAACTGAAAAAGGGGGTATGTAACGTTCCATGATCGTTACCTACTCCCAAATTCATGGCAAATGGCACATACGCTAGAAGCCAAACTTAACGAATAAAAAAGGTCACTACTATGACATAAACATTGTTGACAGAATGAAGGTGACTGACGTAATGTCAGTCAGTTTCATTCCGCTATGCAAAAAACAATTTTGTTCTAAGACAAAGGAATTATAAACTCAGTTTTAAAAGATTCGGGTATATAAATATCGAATTCTTTCTAGAAGGAATAGGCTATATATAGGACTCGAAATAAAAACTGGGTCATACGCGCAGTTGACTACAGTGAAAAAGTCGCTCAGAACTTAACCTTACAATCAAATCTTACAATCAACTGGTTAGCCCGTCTTCAATCGGGTAAGTTATTTCCGTGAGATGCCTTTTAAATGTGTTAATTGTGAAATCTGTCTCGACAAATAATGCTAATCGTTATTTGTCAATTGAATTATCATCAGGCCACTTGTGTTCTAAAACGCAGTGCAAGTGCGTTTCGTATCCGTACTATCTGCGGATGTGGACGCGCGCCGTACTTACATTATAATATAATTGTGTTCTAAGCTCTTAAAGCATTCTGTAATCTTGGATCCTTCCGATCAAAAACTGTGTTTTAACGCCGGTACCACGTCATGTGAGACGGGACCTACTCCGATCTGCCGTTATCTTCGGGATCTCACACGACGTGGCCGTGCGGCTCTTGAGTACTGATCCTCATGCGTAGTTTCTTCGACGCATTTCAGGCTCCTACCCTCTACGCCAATTCTCCGACCACGTACGAGTCGCCACGCTGTCGTGACGCTACATCTACTTCCCTTCTACTACGTCGGTCGTACTCCGGCCACGCACAAACTTCTGGAACTACTACGCGCAGACCGCACTCCGGTCACGCCTGAAAAGCTCACGAAGCCTCTCGTCGCTGCGCTGCCTGCTGACATCCTACGTGCCACGAGCCGCGTCGAGCCACGCGGCGATCGGCGCCCCAGCTCTTCAAGCTAAGTCTCACAACAAGGGACCAACACGTTTTTTTATCGCCATCACCTTCCGAGTTCACACGACCCTCAGTCTCCTGTAAATTCATTCTTGCTTGATTAAATCTTAACTTATACTATCTTAAACTCTTTCTTTTGAAACTCCTACCCACTGCTAGGTAGAACTTCACCAAGCTTCACTTGGTGAACGTTTCAGTGTCCTATTCCTTCTAGAAAGAATACGATATCTATATACCCGAATCTTTTAAAACTGAGTTTATAATTCCTTTGTCTTAGAACAAAATTGTTTTTTGCATAGCGGAATGAAACTGACTGACATTACGTCAGTCACCTTCATTCTGTCAACAATGTTTATGTCATAGTAGTGACCTTTTTTATTCGTTAAGTTTGGCTTCTAGCGTATGTGCCATTTGCCATGAATTTGGGAGTAGGTAACGATCATGGAACGTTACAAAACCGATACGAAATTAAATACAAGTTAACTACTAATTTAATGTCGTATCGATTTGAAGCATACTGAATTTACTTAATACTTATTACATGCTGAGTCATGTCATATATTATTATGTATATAAGAAATATTGTATCATTCTGTTGGTGAACCAATGTTAAAAAAACTTACTAGGATCCATTTTTTTCTTTCCTTTTAGTTCCTTCCCTATTAATGCTAATAACTCTTGCTCCGTGCTAAATCCAGCACGTGACCCCAATCTTGTTGATCAAAGAAATATAAAATTAAAATCAAAACTAGGCCTACAGCTGCAGCCGAAGTCTGAGGCCTGAATTATTTTACCAATGACTCCAATGAGTCACCTGTTTAATATTTCACAGGTGTGCATACAGTGTTGCCCTCGTAAATCCAGGCTTTGTCTGTTTGTTGAATGTTTTGGATGGTTTGTTCTCTAGTGGCTCGCTATCTCGGGCCCGCGTTGCTTCTGGCGCCTTACGGCTAGCTATTAACGCGGGCTCAAATTAGCGCTGTAACAGCACGGTTTGAGGTCACGCAACTTTTCGCAATCACCAACTAAACACAATTTAAACAAATTCCGTCCGGGATAAAATTACCTATTCCATGTGCTTATCCATGATATACCTACGCGAGGGTCTGGTTACCACCACAGAAAAGAGAAGTACATAGAACGGAAATGTGAAGGAAAATCTGTCGCCAGGCATTATGTCAGAACCTTGATTTAACATTCTTATTTAGATCAACGTGTCGAACTCCGCATCCAAAGAACTTAGACCTTACCTTTTTGGGTTAGGTCTCAAAGTTCTTTGTCCGCATCACAGTTGCTAACTGGTTTCGAATGACTGACGTTTCGTTTATATAGTAAAAACGAGTCAAAACCGTCGGAGATATTACTTCAACAACTAATTATAATCATGTAAATCATCGTTTAACATCAGGCGTGATGGTGGCCAAACGCAAGCCTATTATTTAAAAAAAAAAATTAAGTACAGTACATTTGTTACAAAAAATAGATAGCGGTTTTTTGTTGTGTATTCACACTTCTGAAAGCACACGAAGACATAATTTTGTCAGATGTTTCTTTATCATGTAACAATAGTCTCGTGTTGCACTTCCTACGGCTTGACTGACTGAAACGAAGTGAGCGCCGGCGGTCATTTTGTAATCTTCAAAAAATGCGCTTCTGGGCCCGTCCATTCATTTTATTTTGGTCAAAGTAGATATAACGTTCTTTTCAAATACCTACGACACAAATACAATCTTCAGAGTCTAACCCAATGCATCTTCAAGGTGCCTAACCAAATAAGTCTTGAAGGTAAGACATTTCCTAGCATCATCCTACAAGACATGACTAACGTCTTTCCCACGATAAACAATACGTCCTACATCTCTTTCCGCTTCGACGGATTAGAAAGGGATGGTGGTATTGACGAATGAGTAAACCTTGTAGTGCAGGAACACATCAATCTTCTCTTTGTGACCCACTTGGGCTCTAAAAGCTACCTCAGGTTATGTGCATTGGAGTAACTGTATATGTTTGTAATTTTTTTTAAGTAGAATTTTAAATTTTATTCATATTCATATTAATAATTACAGTATTTATTCTAAAAATCAGTCAAATTACAACTAAACTAATAACTATTCAAATAACCCACCCCTAACCGTTCCCAGCGCAAAGGTACCCAAAACACTCGCTGCGTTACCGTGTTGGATCGCAATGGCCAACCTTTGCACCAGGAACGAGCCGGAGCGGGAGTCACCACACTTTTCCTTGAGACTTTTTTTTTTTTTTGTTGACGTGGGGGAAATCTTTAAAAGATACCCAGCTTCATTGGGGTGAAGCTGGGTTATGTGAGATTGCACCCACTAAAACCCCCTCGGTGGCCGACCTTTGTGCCAGACGGAGCCTGTGCCCTGTTTGTAATTCAATCAATTAATTATTATTTTAGTATTAAAATTTGTTATACTCTTACTTTTTAAGTTAAAACTGTATTGACTTGTAAGGCACATGAAAAGAAAATAATATCACCGAAATTATACGATATGTGAAGAACGTATGGATGTCAACCAATGCCGAATCCTAAAAAGACACCAGCTGCCAAGCGCGTTGGGCTTTGATTCTGTATAATATAAACCAGCCAAGTGCGAGTCGGGTTCGTGCACTGAGGGTTCCGTACCACCACAAAATTAAATAACGAAATTAACAGTTATAACTTGGTAATGAACATAAATGTATCACCGACGACCTATTAACGGCTGTATCTTTCAAACCGTAATAGATAGCCAGTCCTTAATTATCCTTATTGTACTCGAAACGACGTAGAAGCGGAATTAGGTACACTAGAAAGTCGACATATACAAATTATAATGTATTTACCTAATGTAACGGCGAATTAACTACTAACTACTTTTTTTTATATAAACACGTTGCGCGTTTATGGCAAGGAATATCATATGGTTTAGGGAATAAAGGCCCAGGGGGTCTAGACAAGAGCTCCTGAACCAGTTGCACTGAGGGTCTAGACAAGAAATTGTATGAAAATGACAGCATGAGAGAAATTATCTCAAGCTAATGTAATTTTCATACAATTTAATCTTTCCGCAGGCGTGAACGCTAACAGTGTGTGGCTCTTGTCTAGACCCTCAGTGCAACTGGTTCAGGAGCGCTTTAGAATAGATTAGATCACTCTAATATAGTTCTATGTTCGATTATTTATGATTTAGTACAAGCCTATCATTTTGATAAACCTACGTACTATAATTACATACAAAATGATTCTATCATAGACTCCAGCACATGCATTTATGTTTAACCTTTACCTACAAATGATATAAGTGGGTGCATAGAAAACTGCCTACAACAAATCATAGCTTATTACAATGAAACTTGAAAATATCCTTGATATAAAGCCTCCATCACACAGAAACGAACGTCAGAAGCGGTGCAGATTGAACGCAGGCTCTTGAAGAAATATATGGAACCAAAGATATTTAAAAACATGTAGGTAGGTATGTACCTACCTATATCATATCAGCGCCTATATATCATGGGCTGCACCGTGACGTGACCTTTTAAAAGCGGTTCAGTTTAGGAGACAAGGAAATTACGTGAACGTGGCATTCTGATCTAGCGGCCGGCGACTGCGACCGGCGGCAGCGAAGGCGTCGCGCGACCCACTGCGCAATATGAATTTATGTAGAACTAGCGACCGGCCCGGGTTTGCACGGGTGTAATTTGCGGGCGAACACGGCCGCTGCCACCGGTTGCGGTTGCCAAGATCGGAATGCTACCTACCTTAACGCACTGATACGGTTTTTTCTGTCACCTAAACTGAATTTCATTTAAGAGCCGTATTACAAAATGCATCGTTTAATTTCAGGTATTTGTATTTTCAGGCCCACGAAAAATAAAGCCGTAATAACAAGACAAATATAAAACAAGTAAACCATAATATTTAAATAGTTTATGTTATGTCAGTAATTTAACAAAGTCCACTCTAATACTTTCCCTACTAGAGTTTTACGATAAAATAGTTACTTTTGTAAATTGGAGGTAATAAATTAATATGTCGAGTTTTCCAAAATTTGAGGCCGTTATTTTCAGTAAAAAAATACAGATTATTTAATATAGAAACTGAATTTCTATAGATCTTCCATTTGATAGAATCAAACGCAAAATACCCAGTTTTCGGCGCTTTTACATCACAAAATGTGAGAGAGCCCTTAAGGTGGTTCGTTGCACAAATGGCGGGAAATTCAAATTTCAAACAGTTTTCTTGTCCTTGTAGCTAGACCGGGTAATTATTTTAAACAACCATGATGTTTGCGCAGATTGATTATTATTCTTTACAAAATCATGTAAAGCTATTTATCTCTAATGCCCATTATTACTTACATTTGTGAATAAACATATTTTTGCTGTTTCAAACGGTTTATTCACAAATGTAAGTAATATGGTGCGTTACTGTTAAATAATTTTACATTATAATGTAAAGAACAGCCAACATTTTGCGCAAACACTGTGTTATTTAAAAATAATTACCTGGCCTGGCTACTAGGAACAAAAAACTGTTTAAAATTTAAATTTCCCGCCATAGGTGAATCGAACCACCTTAAGAGCTCACGCTACGGCTCCAGTTGGAAGAGTATGCTATAGGTACTTGCCTTACGTATATCGCCACTCCATCGAGTTCCAGGGTGTCCGCAGTGGGATACGTTTGCCAGTTCGTGGTCTCTACTTTATAACACGTCTACCCCAACGGTTATCGGTTCTGCGACAGATAATATGACTAGACCACTGAAACTTCAGCTTGCTTTTAAACTCGGTCGAAGCATTTATTTGCTCTGATAGCTGTACAATGTAAAAAAACTTAATGAATACAACGAATCCTGATCACTTTCGTTAAGTTATCGTAAGACTTTAGCAAGTACCCGATATATTTCAGTGAAAAATTTAAATGAAAAAGTTTTTATTCCGTTTTTTTATTTTATTGCAGCTGTCAGAGCAAATAAAGCAAATAAATGCTTGGTCCGAGAATATCTTGTTAAATCAATGTTTGTACAATTAAAGTAAATTTTGGACCAAGAATAGCTTACTAAATCAATATTTGTACAATTAAAATAAATATGCTTGGTTAGATCAGGTATAGCTTGTTTTTTTTATCGCGCATTAGTCCGCGTTGGTTGAATCAATGTTTGGTAAATTAAAATAAAAAAATGCTTAGACCAAGAATATCTTGTTGAATCAATGTTTGTACAATTAAAATGATACATTCTTGTACCAAGAATAGCTTGTTGAATCAATGTTAGGACAATTAAATTAAAAATAAAATCTTGGACCAAGAATAGTTTGTTAAATCAATTTTAGGACCAAAGATTCCATACTATACTGACACAGCTATATAAAATCTTTGGTTTGGACAATTAAAATAAAAACCGCGTGTTTGCTACACATAAGGATATATTTATTCGTGAAATAGGTACACACATAATTTGAAGATCAAGGAATAAATACGCAGAATACAGAAGTTTTCCAATACTATAATTACAGGTTTTAAATTCGAAACTTTTGACTTTATGGACTTAAAAACATTTTGATACATATTTGACATGTCTTAGATGGTATTAGGTACATAGATTGAAAAATATAAACTCAATGAAGGAGAAAGGTTATTTAATATAGCGATGATAAAAACAGTATTAGCACTTCATACAAGTGTTTCGAGTTAAGCTTGGTGACAAATGTTCACATTACTTTCATTAACCTATCTTTTTCCCACTGCTGGGACACAGGCCTTCTCTCAGAGACAGGGTGGGCCCGAATCGACTATGATGGCCCAGTGCATGTTGAAAATGTCATGTCTTTAAACTTTGCGGTTCTTAGACATACCGATCACCTCGCGACTTTCCTTCACTGTTTTTGAGCGATGGCATTAAAACTGGACATAACTTATTTAAGTACTAAATAAGTCATTGGTGTAGGGCCGTGGATTGAACCGGGTGAGGTCAGATTGTAAAACGCGCATACTACCGCTCGGCCACCATCGCTCACTCTTGACTCGGCTAAACTCGATAAGTATACCCCTATTGTTTAGCATAAACTTTGTAAAATAAAGTTCGAGGTCTGGGACAGAAGTCATCGAAATCACGCCTAAAGTTCTGTATACGGAGTGTTCTTTTAAGGATCGAGCACATTAGGACGGGGCGCATCGCAAAAATAGCTTTCATACATTTTATATGAATTATCGCACATTATGCCGGGCGGCAGCGGGGCGGATTTCTATATAAAATGGAAATGCGATGCGCCCGGCCCGCTGCGGCCCGTCCTAATGTGCTCGATCCTTTAGACGACTAAAAATATAGACACTGAGTCCACCAGGTAACGGAGGCGTCTGTAGCACATTTAACTTTGACTTTATTCACGTATGTTATGTTGGTAATTGTTTGTTAGGTTTACCAACATGCATGGCGTATTTTTTTTTTTTTTTTTACTAATTCGAATCACTTGCAAAAGTAAGTGCTACTGTGTTATAATATCGCGTATTTATCAGATCGTATAATGACGGAACTTCAAATCGCGAGCAAGTTCGTTTAATCGTCAATTTTTTTCCTATTTAAATTTGTACATTTTATAAAACTTCGATATTTCACGTCAATATTTCCCTAATTGTTCTACATTAACATTCGTAGATTGCGATGTAAAAGTACCAAATATGCATCAATATACAGAATGAATTTTTCAAGATGGTTTCCAAAATCCAATGATGCAGTTTTAGTTTTCATCAAAATCGGGCCCGAGACTCCTTGGTTTACTTTTCGCTATTTCTCAGTTTCAGATTCGGCCATCCACACCCAGTTGAAAAATTCAGCCTGTATTGTTTTTTATTTATGATATTATAACGATACTATGTATATATAAAGTCTGTAAACATTTTGTATTTATGTCTAAACTACTTTTACTCATAAAAGCAGTTAAAGGCAAAGATTGTACATGTGTTTGATTACATCGTCACATAACATTAGAAAATGTTTAAATTCATGCATAGCCTATTGCATTTACTTATTCAATTAAATTTACTTGAAAACATTAATTCATAATATCTATGTATATTTTTAAGACGCAACATCGAAATCTTTCAAAAGGAATAACGTTTAAAGCATTCAGATCTTATTATTAAAACAAATAAACTCTCAAAAATATTTTCTTAAAAAATACTTAGATCCACTCACATTTAAACAAGAAACTATTTGGATCATGAACTTTACAATTTATTTATGTTAAAGTTTGTAGTACTTTCTCGAGTTAAGAATTAGGCATTATTTTAACGTATAATAAGGCTGTATAATATACCGTCTCTAAGCTCATTGAAAATACCCGCATGGCTACATAAATCGTAAACAAAAGTACATATTATATAAACTGTCGCCACTGTCAAAAAGCGATATCGACGATAAATTGACGTTGACTTATGACAGTTTATATAATATGTATTTTTGTTTACGATTTATGCTGCCGGTCGTACGCGGCACTAAAGTAGGGCCAATTTTAAAGATTGACACTTCATCAAAATTCTACATTGTTAAAGGTGACCTTGTATTATTTATTTTTTCAAAGTTAGAACTGCACAATACAATATACTGACAGCTGATGTCAAATGTGATCTATTAATTTGGCCCTACTTTAGTGTATAATTATGCTTTGAGAACAGTACGTCATTGATAATATGCCAGTTTCATATGCAATTTTTTGCAATTTCGACCATAATAATCATGTTAAACTGTTTATTTTAAATTGCTATCATTATTAGGAAAATATTTTCTCAAATAGATACCTACTAAGTCCGTGAGACTTTTTGTGCGTCCAAATAGTACACATTGTACAAAATAGATTTGCGTGGTGCGACGTATATACGGCACACTAAAAACTCGGGGCAAATGTAGCAAACTCGGGGCAAATCTAGCAGACTCGGGCACCGAACTGCTCAACTGATTGGTGCGACGTATACGGCAGACTAAAATTTCGGGGCAAATCTAGCAGACTTGGGAACCGAATCGCACGACTGATTGGTGCAACATATACGGCGGACTAAAAACTCGGGGCAAATCTAGCAGACTCGGGAGCCGAACCGCTCGACTGATTGGTGCGACGTATACGGCAGACTAAAAACTCGAGGAAAATCTAGCAGACGCGAGCACCAAACCACTCGCCCGTTTCTGAAGACTGCTGGTAGAATAAGTTTCTTGTTTATTAATTAAGAGCTTCACGGATTTTAACAACGACAAAGTACTAAACCAGTAACATAACAGATCCATATACTCAAAACAAAGGTTTGTGAGTGAATCCTTTCGCACAACAGTTGGTATCACGTTCCTTGATCCACTACGATCCGACATTCCCTTTAATTATCACTATTTTGATGGATAAGTACAACAATTTTGGTCTAATTTTAGGCAATTTGGCTTGGCAATATTCATGAACACAAAAAAAAAACATTTTTAATCGATAGTTTAGTTTAATATCTGAAATAGCATTTGTGTTTTTTTTTCTACTGATGACATTACATGTACCTCAGTACATACGACCAAAAAAGAAAATAAATTGATTGTTTGAATGAATGATTGTTTCTGCCATGCGCCTGTAAGTTGTGGAATGGCTTACCACCTTCGGTTTTTCCTCCAACATATAACCTCAATCGCTTCAAGCGAAGAGTGAAGAGTCCTCAAGACAAATCAAAGAATCGGTTTGTTAAAATTTGATGAACATTAGCTTAAATTTTTGAAGTGCTTATAAAATTCTTCATTAATGTTTGCCAAACCAAATTATAAGTTGTTTCACAGCCTTTGGTCTTGTTTGGTGGTATAAACATTTGTTTCCAACTCTGTCCCAATTCTGTTTCGGGGTAAAAAAAAAACCCCATATAGTTGATAACAACATTTATTTTCGGAGAATTAGTGGGACAGAGCAAAAAATAATGATATTTTGATAACATTTTACCTTAGAGGCAGGTGTTATGATTTTTAAATATTTAATACGGTGTCATTTTGTTATTATCACATTTAAAAAACAGGAACCGTTAAAATATGACACTTCACGCTATCACCTTGATATTTAATACAGCGCCATCTCTGTTTCAAAATGAAGAAGTATCATATTTTGTTCGATAGCTGCGTACATTTTTATAGTTGTCTAGTTTACAGATCTTATAATAATATATGCTGTTGGTTCTTAGCCTCTTCTATTCACTCAGTCTCAGGGAATGTATGTTGGTAAGTCTCTTCGTTGCCTTACAAAATATAATGTTCTTTCACATCAAACTCTCGTAAAATTTTCATAAAAAATATTTTAAGGAAATCATTTTAAATTTTCAATATATTTTTTGTCGAGTATCTGCTTAATGGAGTACTTATTTTTAATACTAGTTGAAGCAACAATTAACTAAAGATTGGGGCTACGAAATAAGCGATATGTCTCGTCGTTAACTTGCCTACATTTGTATTTGTCGTTGCCACCATCGCTTATTTCATGGCCCCATTCTAACGACCCTATATTGGCCTTATACCTATGTTGAAAATAATTTGGAACTTCTTATTATATTTTGTTTTATATTTTAGTACTATAATCAAAGGCATACTGTGTGATTTTTGGATTTGATTTTCCCGTGATCAATCACATTGTTTGTGCGTGACTTTTGAGATATTTTTGATACAACATTTATAGCTTTTCATAAGTCTTCAGAGTAATCATTTGCTTTTAAAACCTTTGATTTGCAAGCACTTATATTAACGAAAGCATTATAAAACTTTCTTTCGGCACAATTTACTAGATGGCACTAAAAACTATCTCAACTACGTAAAGACCAAAAGGAAATGTGGGCCTAAGTTTCCTTTAGGTTCATACTTTTTAGTTGCGATTGAACCGCAATCTATAGTCAGCAGGTTTTTTTTATCGTCTCTGTAAGTTAACGAATACAAAATGTATGAAAAAATATGTTTTGGAAGAGTTAAGTGTGTCGAAGTATGCTACCACTCTTAAGTATTTTTGTTACATAAGTGCATGTTTGGCGAAAATCAAAGATTTTAAAAATTCAAAGCTGCTAGTTCATAAGAGTTAAACCGAGTGTTAAATTTAATTTTACATTAATTCGGCATTGTTTTAGATCGTTACCGCTCTATATTTTACATTTTGATCGTCGATGCGTTTTGCAAAGCTGGTGTCAGTCTATTTTCATCGAAATGCATTTGAGTTTGTTTTTGGGGACGGACCACTTTATGTATTGCGTAACACGCACATAGTTTTTTTTATTTTTTTTTTATTTATTTATTTTAGTTTGTCAACTTCGTTGGCGATAAAAGCTAACCCCCGCAAACTTTGGAACTATGACATGAAGTTTATCCACCCGTTAACGACACAGTGTCACCTTTCTTTAACCGACTTCAAAAAAGGAGAAAGGTCCTCAATTCCACCCGTAATTTTTTAGTTAAAACCTATAGAACTTTTCCTGAATAATACCGTATGTAAATTAATTTAAACTCAAGTGAGAACAAGTCAAGTTACAATTCACTTGTTTGACATTGATATGCATGACTTGCTCGCTTGAAGGTAAGAAAACTATGAAGCGGTTGTACCTGTGTGCCCATAATTATACATACTTATATAATTGGTGTAAAATCGCGTAAAAATGACTGCCAATCAGTGATGTCTGAATAATTTTCGCCCGCTACCTGCGCGGGGTCAAACCTCTAAAAAAGCTATGAATAAAATGGCAAAATGACCACTGACAGCTGTCTGAAATCCATACCAACTCAATGGCAAATACCGCTCCATAGTGTTCCTACCTACCATACTTGCTTTCGTTTGTCATATCAACTATGTGACAAGCTCTTGTGTCAGAGATTTTAGAGCGCCCAAATGTCTCTGACGTGGCCTAGATATACGAGATAAATATCGTTCGAGACTAGTTCATCTATTTACCCCATTCATAATTCCACTAAATGGAGGCAATGATGTGCTCGAATAATATTAAGCTGGTTTCATATCATGTCTATTGTCCGAGAAGCTTTCGGCTGAAACCGAGCGGAGTGAGGCGCGAAGGAACCTAGACTCAAAGAGAGTTTCGTGCTCTCTCTCTCTCGGGATGTATCGGGCTGTTAAACATCGCCAACGAAATTGGCCAACTTTACGGCTCATATGAGTTTCTTTTAAAGTTCATTTCGTTTTTTTTTCGTTCGTAGAATCGTCGTTACTCTTAATTATAACATAATTCAGTATCAGTTCATATTATCTACTGTATTCTTTATTTTTTTTTTTGCGATTTTGTCTCTTGAATTGTAGAGTATTCCTTAAATTTTACCCCTTATTAATAAAAATGGAGCTTTAATTGGAATTGTTTAAGCTAGAATACACAAACAAAAAAAGATATCTGTTATTTGAAATTATAAATTGTTAGCACAGTCAATGTGACAAAACTTTAAAGCTATCATATAGCTGCAAAATTATTGCCTATCCTTTACCAATTCGTTCTTGATCATGGTGGCACTTGAAAACAAACTGTATCATATACAGTATCGCGATACTTAAAGCTATTAGTTGACGTACTTATGTATTTGTAATACTTTCCCCATTGTATTTGTGCAATGTTAAACGATGTGTTGTTAAAACCATTTTTGGTATTATTTAAAACGATATGATGTTGAGACCATTTTTGGCATTCTCCTTTAAAATATTTACAATGGTTTTATGGGCCTCTTGACTAGATAGATGGTCGTTTGATATTCGCTTTTTTGTACACCAAAAGTAATTTCTGTACTCAATATTTTCTGTACAGAACCAGGTTTTAAAGCTATATAATACTTTAGAGAAGACTGGAGCTGTAATATTTTTTTTGCCTTATTATACGATGAAAAGTAGAAAAAAAAATTTAAAGTTTTTCATTTTGTGTTTCGTTTCGTTTGTGTTTTGTCTTTTATATAGCAAAAGTCATCATCGCCAACGGTAAAAAATAACCTCAAGGCAAAAAAGTCCAGACTTGTCTAAATTTAACAAGGATCACAAAAGTATTATAGTTATATACTTTTGGTGTACGGTTTAACAACGGTGTTACTAATATTCCATGTAATAAATAAACCTTTTTTTTTGTTTAAGGCCTTCTTTTCCCACTTTTAGCAATTTTGGTCAATCTAGTTTTCGTTTGTCTACTTCCGTGGTTAGCCTAAAATTATAAAAATGGTGTCATATAATTTTTTTTTAAGTCTACGACACAGTAAAGGCTGAAACACGTTTAAGAACACTGTTTTAAACTATCACGGTTGTTCACTAAAGTTATATGTTTTTTTTTTTAAATCCTAAATGAATTAATCATATAACTTCACGATTAAGAACATTTCGCTCAATAGAAAGAAAAAAAAAAGTAGTACTGATTTGCGCATATCTGCCTGTTTTTAGGGTTCATTTAAATACCTATTTACTAAATGATGCCTACGATATTTAAATATACAGATTTCTTAATTATGGAGGTAACCGTAGAGGGACGTTTTACATTACAGCTATACTTTTCGAAAAATATGAGAAACACTTCAAAATAGAAGTAGCGAAACGCACGACTGTTTGTAAGTGCCATGGTTTAGGTCCGCTGAATGCGATTTTAATACAACATATTAAATCTTATGGTCATCTGTAGTTACAAGCGTTGCTTAAAAGTGGGAAAACCTAGCCTTAAGTTGAAGCTAGACTAATTTCACACAATCAATGATGTCTTTACATGAAAAGGAACAAATGGAGTATTTTTTATTATTATTATTTTTTATTAACGATATTTCATTAATTATGTGAAAATAGTAGGGTAACATAATAAACAAAAAGGTATACTTTTCTAGTACAGTTGCGTCAAAAATTCGTGAATGTAATTCGCTGAATTTTCACCTCTTTTTGAAGTAGGCAGTTAAAAAAAACTGTTTGATATCGAGGGCAAGATCACGATGTCCAGTCATCGACACAATTCAGTAAATAGGTAGATGCTAATAAATCTATAACATTGAATAGAAAACAGAATTCAAATTAAGTTATGGTATGCCAATTTTTTTTTTTCTGCAGTTTTTTTTTCTTTGACTTTTTGTACATTTGATACCGCAGATGTTTACTTACTGTATCTGACTGTGTCAGTACGAAATATATGTAGGTGAATTTACCTACCGGCAAACAACCTTAGGAAAAAGCGGCGTAGTGGGGAAAATTGTCGCTAACAATCGCGCGGACTCGCTCGGTCGAAATCCTTCGTACCTTATTCAGCCCGCCGAAGAGACCTTAAAATCGACTATGGCGCAGTTAAGTGACGGGAAAAGGGACAGAGCATCACTTCCTAATCCGACTAAAAACTTTAAACGTTTATATCTCAGGACTTTACCAGTTTTAATCATTTATTCAGTGTATTATTGTTCATTCAATTTTTTTTTTATTAATTCTATTATTTTTAGCAAATCAAACACAAGTCATATAGCCTCTTCTTTCATCTAAAACCTACTTCAGAATTATTATTAACTTTTTAGCATACCAAAGTTGTTAGTTATTAGTAACACCGTCGTTTTAAAATAAAGATAGTAAACATTGCCATATTACAACTACATGATAAATTCGCGACTTTTGAGAGATGTTGCCATTAAACATATCTTTCGGCCCTTCTCAATGCTTGATACTACGAAATAGTACTAGCTACTAAATAAAAACCTTTTGTGTAAACGCGGAGCGTTTACACTGAGCCAGTGACTGGACCATGGAAATGTATCGCAAATATGCAGGAAATCTCTTGTCAGTCTTTTTGTTGTTGTTAATATCACTTAAATACTGTACGCAATTAATTTCATACGCGTATTTTGAAAACAGCTGGGGTTTTTAAGGACTAGACTTCGTGCTTCGTGCAAACTACATCAGCGGTCTAGTGTTTCAAACAGTTCTGAACGAAAATACACATGTAAATGAAAACACTTATGGGAAGCACGTTATTTTCATTGAGCAAAACTTTGCTAGTGAAAAGGTAAAACGTAAGACTCGCATACTTTTTTCCAGTAACTGGATCAGTGTAAACACGCCAATAAAATTTTATGTTTCTACATTTTCCTGAGAGCAGGGAAGGTGGGTTTTTAAGTAGTTTTTTAACAACATTATATTTTCAATATAATATTCGTACGGGTAGATAGTTTGTTTCTGGTATTTACGAGTATGTATCCATTTTATTAAGATTTTTATACATAGAAGGATATAGCTATTTACACGCGGGTGATTTACCTCTATTTAAGGATTAGTACATTTTATCGTGCATTAACATTTAGACTTTAAATTTTTTAAAGTTTAATATGAAACGTTTTTAAGAATGTTCTTCTAATTATTAATATTCGAATATTTAGATTTTTATACTTTTGTGGTATATTTTTTTAGTATTAATTAAATAGTTCAAAATTATAAGTGGTATAATATACGTTATTTAATAACAACAAAATATAGAGTTGTCCTCCGAATATTTTTATAAATATAATTTAAGGAGGTTTCGCATAAAATTTTGTTTATACATATTTTTAATATACGTAATAGTAATCAGATCATAGGCCATACTTATTTGATTTTGCACGTTTTATGTCAAATTTTTAATGTGATTTTTATACAGTTATAAATATTATTTTCCTTACACCTTACTTATTCAGATTTGGAGATCTGATAAACCCACACCGTCTTCCACCTTCAATTGCACTAAACAAAGCTTTGTATTAAAAAAGATTTCAAACTTTGAGAAAATTGTACATTTTAAAGTTTAAATCATTAAATATGACATTTGGATAGAAATTGAATTTGATATTTTGATACTAAACGGTCGAAAAACGACGATTTTAATAATATTTTTGAATAAACATTTTATAGTTGAAGGTGGTACAAAGACTTAACAAGGGCGTTATGATATCTAATACGACGATATTAAGAAGTCACTTTTAGAACAGATAACTAATGGAGAAAAATCTTATTCTAAAATTACTAACCTACTAGAAATTTGCTGATTTAGGCAAAAATGTCACACCTACATTTTTGTGAACGTTATTTTTGCTTACAAAAGCAACGCTACATCGAAGTTTAATTAGCTTCTACCGTCAAAATGATAAAAAAATTCGCGCCTCCCACTTTCTAATCTAACAACAATTTCTCAATAATTCAAATACGATATGCAGCTTAGAAAACTGGCAAAAAAAATATAACAAGCTTAAATACGCTTAGATTTTTATAGTTGTATAAATTGGAAGATGATTTTAATTTTAATACTTTTGGTATAACAATAAGAAATATAAATATAATCTGTGGTGAGCATTGAAATGCAACATTAACACACGTCACATTTTGAATATCACGATTGTATATAAAATGAATTTTAAAACATTCACAGTGCGACTCTTTGTCTAAAAGCCCTAACAGACGCGTGGATTTGGTTGACAGACCACCGTCCAACCAACGGGAGAGAAAGAGTGAGAATAACACATTTCCCTCTCTTTCTCTCCCGTTGGTTGGACGGTGGTCTGTCAACCAAATCCACGCGTCTGTTAGGGTTTTAATAGAGAGCTGATAGAATTACACAGACTCTTACCACGATAGACACCGCGAGTTCACCTACTTTACATATATATTTGACTTATTTCAAGTTGAATGGACAAGAACGCCACATATTTCAACTCGATCTCCGTCGGCTTGGCAGTATTGCATTATACATCAACACAAAAATGACAATTTATGCCATATTAAGGTGGTTCGATTTACCTATGGCGGGAAATTCAAATTTTAAACAATTTTTTGGTCCTAGTAGCCAGGCCAGGTAATTATTTTTAAATAACACAGTGTTTGCGCAAAATGTTGGCTGTTCTTTACATTATAATGTACAACTATTTAACAGTAACGCACCATATTACTTACATTTGTGAATAAACCGTTTGAAACAGCAAACATTTGTTTGTTCACAAATGTAATAATAATGGGCATTAGAGATAAATAGCTTTACATGATTTTGTAAAGAATAATAATCAATCTGCGCAAACATCATGGTTGTTTACAGTAATTACCCGGCCTAGCTACAAGGACAAGAAAACCGTTTGAAATTTGAATTTCCCGCCATTTGTGCAACGAACCACCTTAAACAGTAAAAACTCCTCGGATTTGGCCGTGCGAGTTAAACTATACCACTAAGGTGTATGTTCAACAAAACTTAAATGATGATACACTGTTTTAAGCTATCACGGTTGTTCACTAAAGTTATATGTAAAAGTTGTCAAACTGTCTGTTACAGATATTAATCGGTGAACTTTGCCCTTAATTGCTCCCGTGACATCATAAAATACGGGGTTTTCGTACGAATTTACACGGTCGCGGTGTCTATCCTAGTAAAGCTATGTGGGCACTAACTAAATCTGTCTCTCTTTAACACTAAAGAGGAAATAAGACAGCAATAGTTTCAGTTATACCCGCATTTAAATATAAGCTGAGTCGCATCGTAGGCAAAGTCGATGAGATTATTAGATCATCTCTTCTCTATCTCAACATAGTATAAATTAAAGTCGCTTTCCGCGTCTGTCTGTCTGTCTGTCTGTCTGTATGACCGCTAACTCCTCCTAAACTACGCAACAGATTTTGATGCGGTTTTCACCATCAGTTAGATACATTTTCACGGAAGGTTTATATATATAACCAGCGACCCGCCCCGGCTTCGCACGTAAGTTACACCCGTGCGAAGCCGGGCGGGCGGGTCGCTAGTTCAAAACAATGGAGGATTATAAATTCAGTAAAGAATCAAGTAATCTTATCGACTTTGTACTAGTTATAACAATTAAAATAATTACCAACATTTAAAATAAAACTTTTAGGTACATTGTGATGAATTTTTCAAACATACATATAAATGTAAAGATAAATTAATAAGATTTCATCAACGTTTTGTGATTGTTACAATTATTATATCAGATCTCTAGGAACTTGCTTTTCAGTGGCCATTTAATTCATTTTTATACATCATATTTAATTAATAGTTAAATCTACGAATACGCTCTCCGTTCATTCTCCTTATTGGTAACAGTGCAAGTACATACATACAATTCAATGTATGTTTCTAAATGGTCAATTAATCTTAAGGTGGTACGTTTCACCTATGGCGAGAAATTCAAATTTCAAAACAGTTTTTTTGTCCTTCGACCAACAAGACCTTTGTTCGGGTCTCCTGCGACCTTGTTTTTGGTGTAATTTGGCTCTAACACGTTTTTCTGACAAAATTTTCGGTACTAGTACAAGTTTATGGCAGATCCACCAAGAGCGTACTTAGATTTAACTATAAAATATATAGTCTGTTCTTTTTTGCAAGGTGTTACCATTTCTTACATTGTCATATTTTTATAGAGACTAGTTTGTTGGCAATTGTTATAGATGTACTTAATCGTATTTTCCATTGGTATTCGGTTTCAGCTGTAAAGAAACTGCAACATTTCTAGCTTAATTTATTCATACTCGCTACATGCAAATTTTCATTATTGCTTTAGTAATTTGATAATTTTATCACCATTGACTTGAATCGGTCAAAAAGAGTTTTATGTCAATGTCGGTCTATTGTTCTGAATATGGCATAGACCGATTTTCGATATAAACATTGATGTATATTCTGGTCTACCATTCTCGTAAACTAAACTAAATTTGACAGCTCTTAAATCGTTGCCATTCTTCTGAGGTATTGAAAAGAAAAGAGACGCAGGTAATTTTAGTCCTGTCAGACTAGTTTAAAGAATGGTACAACAGAATTGAGCCCAGTGGCGTCGATTCTGTCATACTAAACTAAATCAATCTGACAGGACTAAAATTACCTGCCTCTCTTTTCTTTTCAATACCTCAGAAGAATGGCAACAATTTTAGAGCTGTCAAATTTAATTTAGTTTAGTTTAGAGTACATCAGAATCGACGCCATTGTTTTCAATCTAGTGACTAATTTTCAAGCAACTATGTTTAACAAGAACTTAAAAGTATACTTTTTTTTTATTAAGGTGAAGCGAGCGCAGCAGTGGCGCTCTCATCTAAAAAAAACATAACAGGCATACTAAAAGAGACAATAAAAAATTGACTCCGATAGTCGGTCGAGAATGCAACATGCTCAAAAGTATCTTTGGAGTATTACTTCCAGCAACACAACGTCTTGCATAGGGTATAAAACCAAGGAAGATAGACTAAGAGGAAAGACAATAGCGGAACATTAAAGCGTAGCACGGAAATATGCCTAAAACGGTATAAACTTGGATGGAACCGTAATTTGAGCGTGCTGTAGGTTGTCTCGAACTTCCGTAAGCGCTGCAGTCAGGTTACGTACGAAGGGTTCTAAAAATTACCGTAGCGCTAGTATCGCAGTCAAGTTTCGCAACATTTCAAGTGAAGCTCATCCAATACCAGTAGATGGCGCTTTTCTTTATTCTCTTGAAAATGGTGAAAGCTAAAAACTAGTTTTGGCGGTAATGAGTTTTATAACTATATGATACCCCATGTTACCAATAGTAATAGTTCAAAAACACTTATCACCTTCCCGAGAGGCTATGGGAATCAAACCCTCATTATGCCATGTATCTGTAACGCCTTTCCCCAATGAGGGCGCCACTTCAGCTCCTCCCTTTCAGCTTAATTTATTGTCTTATTAGTTTACCACGTTATAGGATATAGTTCATACATTTTTAAATTAAAGTGGAATATTTTCTTCAAATTTACATGGCACCGTTAATGGTTTGGAAGGGATCGCTTTAGCGATGAGGCCGCCACTTGTGGCACTAGCTCTTAACTTTCATAATCTGTAACTTTCATTTCTGGTGTGCGCAATAAAGAGTTTCTATCCATTTATTAAAATAGATTCGTAGTCGGCAAAAATATTGCGTAGTACACAATTTTTTTTATTGAGAACCTCTTTTTTCAGTCGGTTAAAAATCTAAATTGTTTTTTGTAGCACACAAAAAAAAACTAAGAAACTCTTTTTTCAGTCGGTTAAAAACAGAAATTGGTAAATATTTTGTAAATGGTTTTTTTTCAAACTTTTTGTTTATTAACGATGCAAAATGAAACCTTCTTTTTAAGTTCTGACAAAACAAAGTTGCTTGGAAATTACACGCAAAACCAATGACATAAAGCTATTTCCGCTTGCGATTTGTAACGCATATTTTGGTGATTTGCATGTAGCGAGCACACGCACACAGCTAGAAACGCGCGCACACTTACGTAACGCCAAGCGGCTTGAGTACTTCCTCGACGATATAGTTGGCCCTGTTTTCAGGAGAGCTGCGGAATTTGAGCGCGGGATGGAGGCGACGCCAATGGTACGGACGCCACTCGTGGTCCGAGAAATCGTTCACCTCCTGAAGTATGAAGGAATTGAACGAATGAATGAATGTATCTTAAACTAGAAATCATTCTACAAAGTGACCAACATATCTGTAAAATTATTTGGTCGCATCTCTTCTCTATCTCTATATCTACATAAGAAGAAAGAAAAAGTAAGCTCAACGGTATTTTTTGATATGGGACTAGTTAGATTTTTTTAATAATTTACCTCTCTAGGAACATCATCATCATCAGCCAGAAGACGTCCACTGGTGAACATAGGCCCTTTAACCTGGATGCCAGCGACTCTCACTATGTCGTCGGTCCATCTAGTGGGAGGCCTAACTACGCTGCGTCTTCCGGTTCGTGGTCTCTACTCAAGAACCTTTCTTCCCCATCGGTTATTGGTTCTTCGAGCGATGTGGCCTGCCCATTGCCACTTCAACTTGCAAATTTTAACAGCTATGTCGGTGACTCTGGTTCTTTAGCGAATATCCACGTTGCGGATTCTATCGCGCAAAAAACTCCGAGCATAGCTATCTCCATTGCCCGCTGAGTGCTACTCTGAGTTTTTCCAAAAGGCCAACAGTTAAGGACCACGTCTCAGTACCATATGTCATCACTGACAACACACACTGTACCTGTACATAGTTGGCATCGACTGCGGGAGGTGTGTCATAGTGCATGACTCTTAACACGCAGTCGGCGTCTTGCGAACGAGATCCGAATCGATCTTGATTCGCGTACAAAGATGACACTTCCAGTTTGAGCGATTTGCGAAGTCGCACAAAGCCGAGTAGGTCGTACTGCCACACCCAGTAACCTGCCAACAAGATATAGGTTAGAATCATTTTTTTTAATTAATAATAGGCTAGCGTTTGGCCACCATCTTGCCTGATGTTACGCGATGATGCGGTCTAAGTTGAAGCACGCATATCTGTATCAGGTTAGATGCCACAAGGAGATGGCTACTTTGCGTATCTGTTTTCCGTATCTGTAATATCAAAGCCAATTATGATCATTTCAGTGTAAAATAATACTCTCTTCGCCCATGAATAGTCAAATAAATTAGTATGAAAATCGAACCACCTTAAGTGGGAACAGTGCTTCTCCAGACCACAAAATAATAACAATCTATGTCTTCAAATCACGAGTGAATCGGTTTCTTCTTGGCAAGCGTGATCCACCGTAGACCGCATCATCGCTTAACATCAGGCGATTTGGCGGTCAAGCGCAAGCCTATTATTAAATATATATATAAAAGAAAAAAAATTAAAAAAAAAAGGCCTGCTCCATATATTAAAGGGTGTCTATAACTACATCCCGGGCTGGAAAAACACCGTCATCGCCGCTAATATTGCAGGTGTCCATAGGCGGCGGTTTTTGCTTATCATCAAGCGGAACGGAAACGTGATTGCCGCTCTTTTTATTAAAAATAGCCTTAACGGGCGGTTATGCGAGTCGCGTAGGCAACAAAACGCTCCCTCAGCCCCCGCCAAGTTATAGCGACGCCATGCTAGAGTCAGGACGCCTGCGGAGGGGGAGTGCAACGACAAAAACGAGCATAGGTCCGACCTCGATGACGTCTGGCGCGGCACTGAACGCGGCGCGCCAAAATTCTCGCGTTCTTTTTACGCTTTTAATTTCACTTCTTGTAAAAAACGACACTATTCACTATCCAAAATCTATCCAAATAATATTTTTTTTGAATAAAATTGCCTTTCAGTACATGCAATTTCCAGGTTGTTACGAGCTTTCATTAGAGCATAAAATGAAAAAAATAAACTAAGTCGACTTAGTAAATTTTTTTTTTTGATCAAGGCAAGTTTGATATATCGTGTTTTGAACCAAATCATAAACTCAAACACAGATGTATCTGTGACATGTATTTTTTTCCAGCTCAAATATTCTAATTTAACAGAATAAAATTGATTTAAAACCGTCAAATTTGTTATAAGAGGCTCTTAACTGGCGCACGCACACAAAGACGCGTACGCACAACAATCTTGGATGAAGTCGGTAAAGAGCGCCCGCGCTTTGGCAATAAGTAATTATGGTTTCGTGTGACAGTATGTTTTTTTTTGTAAAAACCAATTTATGGACTTTTATTTGGTTACCCTTTTCTATTAGAAATAAATGTGTTTTATTGTAACATATATCCAAGAAATTGTTTTAATTGAAACTCTCATATCTAAACTTTTCACACTACATTATAGATGATTTGCCAGCCCTAGCTACGGTTATTAAAATCAAGGTCAGCCGAACCCGGCCTTCTGTGCTTACTTTTTATTTTGTGCCCGGACGGACTCTGCAAAAGAGCCCTACCCTCTTTATCGCAGGTTATGTTATTACTAGCTAAAAGCTCGCGACTTTGTATGCGTAATTTTAGTTAAGCTTCTTACATAACCAACACTTATGCAAAATTTCATGTTTCTAGACTCGGCGGTTTATGTTGTGCATTTTCTGTCAGTAAATGAACGAATAAATTTAAAGTTCATTAGTTTTTTTTTATTTTTATGCAATGCACTAATACGTTACATTTCATGTTAGTAAGCTGTCTTAAAACCAATGTTAGATTCATCTAGACAACTGGTTCTCGTTACTTAATAATACAAAAAAAAAAACACAACTACCTACATTCATCATCATAATCAGCCTTTTAACAGTTCACTGCTGAACTTTTAGCCTACCCCCGAAAGGGTGATTGTGCCATATCCACCACGCTGGCCCAGGTGGATTCACATACGCCATTGAATTCCTTCTCCGTACGTATGCAGGTTTCCTCACGATGTTTTCCTTCACCGGAAAGTCAGTGGTATGAAAATCCGTCGTACATAAGCTCCAAGGAGCTCATTGGTACGGGCCCGGGGTTTGAACCCGCGACCTCACGCTTTCAAGTCTAGCGATCTCCCAAATGGGCGGCCACGGACTACCTACATTGCATAACTCGAATTGTTCTTACCGTGGATAGCCAGTCTGGTTAGATGGACGCATTGCCAGCATAGTAGTACGAACGGGTTCACTTGGTTGTACACTTCAGCCAATAATATCTGCAGAAACAAAGGCAATCATTCAGTTTAATTCTCGAATTATACATGAAACTTTCAGTTCAGTTCATTTATTTCTCAAATATGGGTACATTAGTGTACACTTATGAAAGTCAAAATATACAATATTGATAATAAAAGTGTACTTTGTACTTGTGATACTTTGTACTCATTGTTATAATTTTTCTTCGCATCGTGGAAAAATCAGCTGTTCCATACATTTAATCGAGTGTCATTGACCTTTTCTTTAGAACAGCAGTTTATTGTGATTTCAGGTTAGTTTTTTTTTAATACAGAATAGATCAACGTTTGGCCACCTACTCGCCTGATGGTAAGCGACGGTGTGGCCGAGGATGTAACACGTTGATCTAGAAGAAATCTAGTCACTCTGGCCTTGAAGATGCCTAGATTCAGGGAACAAGGAGGCAGGGCAGGCAGGGAATTCAATTCCTGGGCAGTACGTATCATAAATGACGACCCAAATCGTTGAGTGCGAATCTGGAGTTTCCACGAAGAAGGGGTGGTAGGGTACACTAAATGTAGGTTCTATAGGATCATCATCATCATCATCAGCCAGAAGACGTCCACTGCTGAACATAGGCCTCCCCCTTTGACCTCCACACTGAACGACAGCCTGCCTTTTGCATCCACTGGATGCCAGCGACTCTCACTATGTCGTCGGTCCATCTAGTGGGAGGCCTACCTACGCTGCGTCTTCCGGTTCGTGGTCTCCACTCAAGAACCTTTCTTCCCCATCGGTTATCGGTTCTTCGAGCGATGTGGCCATTGCCACTTCATCTTGCAAATTTTAACAGCTATGTCGGTGACTCTGGTTCTTTGGCGAATATCCACGTTTCGAATACTATCGCGCAAAGAAACTCCGAGCATAGCTCTCTCCATTACCCGGTGTGTGACTCTAAGTTTTCCAAAAGGCCAACAGTCAAGGACCACGTCTCAGTACCATATCGAATTCTTAATAAAACAGTGACCGAACTCGAAATTTTGGCAAATTGAGTTTTAGTAAAATATCGACCTAAAAAAGCATGCTCTACAATCTAGGCGATTAAAAACACCTGTTTTCTATATGCAATAAGGTTTATAACTACTTGGAGTCTTTATCCGTCCCTCACCTCGCACGCTGTAACTCAGCAATACAGCGGCTTATTTAGTGTTGCGTCAACTGCAGTGGTAGACGGTTTTCCGCGACGAAGACCGATTTGGAGTTATGTCTTTGTATTACTAAAAATTCGAGTATGTTATCACTGGCAACACATACTGGTCAAAGACCTTCGTCTTGAAGCACTGTGGTATCTTGGACGAGAAGATGTCACGCAATTTCCCGAACGCTGCCCATCCGATTTGGATGCTTTGGGCGACCTCTTCTATAGGATGCCTGGTTGGGATTCGGCACAATATGAATATTACCTGGTCGGGCCTAGATCTGATAGTCCTCGCGTACTCTCCCCCGTCAGACGGGCTGTCCGACCAGACCAGCTCGCGCAGCGTAGTGTTGTACAAACAACACACGTGGCTTATCAATGGGATGTACAGCTGAAATTTTACAAACAGGATCCGTTAGAATATCGGTTAGATTCTCTCCAAATAATCAATCAGTTCAACAAACCGCTCGGGCTCCAGGGCACAACCCTGTGTGATTTGTGGTGTGAACAATAAATAGTTTATCTATCTATCTATCTACCCCTTCTGGGGTGCCTGGGCAAGTCTGATTCCCACTCCCGACGACGGCCCAAGCCGAGGTTCGTACCTTCGAATTGCCCTTGTGTTAGTCGCCCAAAACTTAAACCACCAAGTTATGCCGAAAGCACTCTGCGTTCGCTAACTAGTCCGGTCAAGCTGTAGAGCAGCCTTTCCTAAAGTGGGCGATAACGCCCCAATGTGGGCGCTGAAGGCCTAAAGGGGGGCGGTAAGAGACCCAGAAAAAAACGGGGGCGTTGTTTAGAGGCTTGGGGGGTGATCTAAATTAATAAATGATATAAAATATATATGACCAAAATTACCTAAGTTCTGCTTACGTAAGACTTAAATTGACCCCACCCCCTAGACTATACGAGGAGAATACTTTAAATATAAGCACAAAAGGCGGTTTTATCACTAAAAGTGATGTCTTCCAGACAACCGACCGATGAATGCAAAGATATTTTAGTAGTAAAGATACTTACAGTCTTACAAAACATAACTTTGAGCGAAGTGAGTGACATCCCTTCAACAAATACGTTGTCCATCACTGCTTTGAACCTCTTGTGTGGCACGCTTATCTGAAAACAATCATACACTGGCTGCATTTCTTTTATGGCTAAAATGGGGAATTTCACCTACTTCTCAGATAATAATAAAAAAAGTAAAAAAAAAGTATAAAATTCGTGCATAATATTATATATCACTAACTGTTGCCCGCGACTTCGTACGCGTAGACTTTCATATAAACTTTCAATCCCCTTTTGTCATCCTTAATTCGGCCCTTTCGCAAAATCCTTTCTTAGCGGACCTCTACACCTCATAAGGAATCTACCTGCCAAATTTCAGCTTCGTAGGTCAAGTGGTTTTCGAGATTTCGTGTTTAATGAGTGAATGAGTGAGTAGATGAATGAATTTCGCTTTTATATTTACATAGATTGGTATTGTGCATAAATCTTCTTACACACAATACGCGCGTCGAAGCTCTTTTCGCTTACGCTGACATGCGGTGCGTAACACATTGGGGGGGTTAACACGCCTTTCAGAGCGATGGTGGCCGAATGGTAGCATGTGCACTTTATAATCTGACGGCACCCGGTTCGATCCTGCACCAATGACTTATTTAGTCATCATTTCAGCCATAGGACGTCCACAGCTGGACATAGGCCTCCCCCATCGATCTCCAAAAGGGCCGGTTGGAAGCGGCCTGCATCCAGCGTTTCCCTGAGGTCTCTTTTAGGTCGTCTGTCCATCTCGTGGGTGGCCGTCCTATGCTGCGCATACCGGTCCGTGGTCTCCATTCGAGAACCTTTCGGCCACATCGGCCATCTGTTCTGCATCCTCAAAGTCGCACGAGCTATGGAGAGGGCTATGCTCGGGATTTCTCTACGAGATCGAATCAGAAATGAGGAGATCCATAGATCATTTGTTACCATTTTACTGTGTCAAATTTAAATATTATATCAAGTTGACAATTTCTTTGATAGACACCAAGACATGATTTTGTTACTTTTTGGAAATTCACACTCATTGATTTTATATCTTCAATAATGTGAAAATGTGCGAGCGAGAGAGCTGCAGAGGGTATACAGGCCCCTTAACTTACAATATTGACGGCCACGTTCAATTCTCTGCTAAAGCACGCGTTAACGCGTCGCCAGTCCACAGCCGGCAGCGCCATCTGTCGCTTGAATATCACATTCAGTGTGAGAAGAGTCAGGTTGCTCAGTTGCGAGAGCGTCTCCAAAGTTTCCGTCGATACTAGCTCGTATTCGAACAAAATGTGCTGGAAAATTTAAGTAAAATAAACTTAATTTTGTGGTTGCCTATTTGGGAGACCGCTAGACTTGAAAGCGTGTGGTAGAGGGTTCAAATCCCGGGTTATGTATGGATTTTCATAATACAGGCTTGTCAGTGAAAGAAAACATCGTGAGGAAACCTTCATACGTACGGAAAAGAAATTCAATAGCGTATGTGGATCCACCAACCCGCAACCGGTGGTGGATATGGTCCAATCGCCTTTTCGGGGGTAGGCCAAAGTCCAGCAGTGGACTAATAAAAGGGTGCTTATGCTATGCTAAACTTATTAACTTCAAACCCTTATATTTAGCTCACAAAAAAATTGCCGTGTAATTTTTTCATCTATAGTTTTTTTGTAATTTTATGTATATATTACCGGCAATGTGTATAATTCAGGTATTCTATACAATGCCTAGGCAATGTATAGAATGCCTGGGGCGTCCAGGCAATGTATGAAATATTATGAATATTATTGACCGTTTCATACTTTGCCTAGGCAATGTATACAATTCCTAGGTATTGTATATAATACCTGTTGGTCCACCGGCAATGTATAAAAAGAGCTCAAGGAGGCAAGGCAAAGAGTTTACAGCCTGCTTGCACGTCTCCCCCTTCCCTGTTCTCGTATTTACACACATTGCCGGCTGCGCATTCGGCATTGTATAGAATACCTAGGCAAAGTATAAAATAAATAATATTTCATACATTGCCTGGACGTTTTAGGCATTCTATACATTGCCTAGGCATTGTATAGAATACCGGATTATACACATTGCCGGTAACATATATACAAACATAAATATTATTGCATAAATAGTTCTTAATAAAAACAATTTACAATGAAAGTCTTTTAACGTTATTTTGCAATGTGTATTAAGTGCATAACTATTCACTTTTGCATATATGGATTTCGAAAATAAAACAGCCTTTCAAGCCGGGGGTAGATGTCTACGCCATTTCATTTATTTTGTCATAACAAAGAGAAACCATCTGTAGAACATTTTCTCGTTAATTTAATTTAAATAATAGTAGATAATATAACTCTTTCTTATTCCCTCTTACATTTAAATTCAATGCAAGAAAACGATAGGGACACTAATACTCAGTACAATAATTATTTCTTATTGGTTTTGATTCTGCTGCTCGTCTAAACTAATCTGACAGCACCAAAATTAGCTGTGATATTTTGATTTTATTGTCACAAGTGAAAAAAGGTTGGCAACAATTTAAAAGCTGTTAAATTAATTCTGTAAAATAATTGAAAAAAATCGACGCTATTTGTTCTGCAATCTGCATTAAAGTTCAATGCCAGAAGGAACAAGAAAGCATTATCGGTTTACCCTTTTTTAATTTTATGTTACCTTCAATGTAGAAAACATCATCATGTCAACATTACACCGCGAGAGCACAGCGTCCGCAGGTGACGTCACACACCCGAACGATAGCGGCTTGGAGTAATACTCCACTTGCTTGTGCTGAAAATAATATGTCGTCTATTAATTCTAAACTCTTTTCTGCCTAAAATGCATAAAATGATGTAGCTTTTCTAAATTCCACAACAAAATACTTACCACAAATCTATCTTTGTCATCCTTCACGGAGTTCATTTCGCAGCCCAAGAATGCTAGTTTTTGCATAAAATGCGAATGTTTAAACACCAGGCTCTCCGTTATTATTCTGTAACAAAACAATTATGATTTTGTTTCAAGTATTTTATTGTTGAAACAACAAGTAAACGGAAGTTATCGGAGTATGCTGAGCAGCCGCGAAATCAAAATTAATGGAGGGGTAAAAAATATACTTAGTTAAAAAAAAGGCTCTTTTTTTAATAAAAAATATTAGTCTTGCGTTTGACGGCCAAATCGCCCGATGTTAAGCGATGATGCGGTCTACGATGGAGCACGCTTGCCTAGAACAAACAGATTCACTCGAGATTTGAAACAAACACGACGGGTTTACTTAAGACAACTAACTTAACTAACTACCACTACTAACTACTACTTCTGGTTACTATTGAAGAGTTCTACTATCCACCTCCTGGCTCCACCATCGGATCAGTTCGTTGGTATCAATTTTTTTGTAGTCATCACATACACACTTCCAAAGTTTCGATAGTAAGAAGTAGGGTAAAATAGACTTTCAAGATTCGTTAACATTGATAATTAGTTAAAAGTCATCCAAGTAAAATCATGTTAAAATATTTCCTACCTCTTTAACTTAGCAAATGGCACGACTGGATTCTGTTGCATGTATATTGGTCCAATGAATACCACCTCTTGAAGTTGTTTCGTGTCAAGGAATCTGTAAAGGAAAATAACACTTAGAGCCAAAAGCAGAAATAACGGCAGCACAGCTTGCACGCGGTTTTTAAAAGAAAAACAACACTCGATCAAATCGAGAAATTAGACTGTATTTCAAAAATCCTGACTGTATGTAAAAAAATTGCATGTTAAAATGGCAATGGGCAGGCCACATCACTCGAAGAACCTATAACCGATGGGGAAGAAAGGTTCTTGAAGGCATCCAGTGGATGCAGATGGCTGGCTGTCGTTCAGTGTGGAGGTTAAAGGGAGAGGCCTATGTACAGCACTGGACGTCTTCTGGCTGATGATGATGTGGATGAGCCTGTATGTTTTTTTGCGTGTATATTGGGTTACACGGAAAGGATTTACTAAGTCGAAAGGGCTCCACCAGTAATTATGTACAAAAAATAAATTATGAACAACTTTTCCTATGGGAGCAATTCTTAAATCGCGAAAATAATATTAGCTGTTCCATAGAAAACGGTTATTCACACTTGACAAAATGTATGGAACTATGTCAATAAAACTGTGTCAATAATTTATATAATCAATAGCTTCCATACAAAATCCAAATACTTATTTGAATTATAATGCTTCGAAAATTCGATTAAATTTTAATATTTAAAAGCAAAAGCATAATCAGCCTTTTAATAGACCTCTGCTGGACTTTGGCCTACCCCCGAAAGGGCGATTGGGCCATATCCACCAAACTGGCCCAGTTGCGGGTTGGTGGATACACATTCGCCATTGAATTTCTTCTCCGTAAGTATGCATGTTTCCTCACGTTTTCCTTCACTGAAAAGATAGTGGTATGAAAAAGGGTTTGAACCTGCGACCTCACGCTTCCAAGTCCAGCGGCCTCCCAAATAGGCTACCACGGCTTATTTTAAAAAGACTTATGCAATTTTGGAAATTTTAACTAAGATGTTTTATTCGTAACAGTGTGCCTACAAAATCTTAATCACGAGTTTCTCTGTAATTATGTATGTGGAACATTCAGTTGCACAATATGTTTTAGGATGTTGGGAAATCATTATGGATGTAAGAATTTGGAGCAAGCATATGATACAACTAAACTGTACAATGTAACTTTTATACTCAGAGGTAACAGATTATTTACTACAAATCCTACTTTATCTCTTCTCTACATAGTATAAATTAAAGTCGCTTTCCGCATCTGTCTGTCTGTATGTCTGTATAGCCGCTAACTCCTCCTAAACCACGCAACGGATTTTGATGCGGTTTTCACCATCAGTTAGATACATTTTCACGGAAAGTTTATATATATAACTAGCGACCCGCCCCGGCTTCACACGTAAATTACACCCGTGCGAAGCCGGGCGGGCGGGTCGCTAGTAATATTATTAACGCGAAAGTTTGTATGTATGGATGTTTGTTCCTCTTTCACGTTGCAACGGAACAACGGATCGACCTGATTATTTGCATGGGTATAGTTCAAGAGCCAGAGAGTGACATACGCTACTTTTCATCATCATCATCACCATTTTTCATCACTACGCGAGTGAAACCGTGGGGCGCAGATAGTATTACATACAGATAACTTTTACATAAGATAATTTTATTTATTTTCATCACAAGCGCTCGGCAAGTGGGCCATTAATGACTCAAAATGCGAGCGGTAAATATCACTTTGCCTCTATAGTAAAGTAATATAAAAAAAGCGAACTAGTCCCATGTCAAATTGACCATATTTATTCTTTTCTTCGACCATACCGTAGGTCTATACTTTAGAAACTTTTTACTCTGTGTATGGAAGTCAACAACTATTTAAAACATCCCGACCCTTACTCCTCTTCCTGTTATATCCACCCAAAGGCTGCTGGAAGAAATCGCTTAAGGCGATAAGGCCACCTACTATACTGCCGATATATGAATTAATTGTTACTTTAAAAAAAGTGATATTGTATTGTATAAAGATACTAGCGGTCCGCCCCAGCTTCGCACGGGTATAGATTATAGCCTATGTCACCCGGGGATAGTGTAGATAGGTTCAGTAGTTTCGGAGCCTATTCAACGCAAACAAACAAACAATCAAATCTTTCCTCTTTATAATATTAGTATAGAAGTATAGATGAGATTTCTACGAATTAAGTTGTAATGCCCTAAAGGTACACTTCCGTGCATCGCGGCCGATCGCAGCCGCACGGGTCTAACATGCGCGGCTGATGCAACAATACTAGTACAATGAAAAAAAAAATGTAAGTTGACGTCAGTCGTCTACCGCACGAGTCTGTCGCATACCTCGAAAGCGCCGCCATACATTATCAGTGCAAGTATTGTCGCATAAGCCGCGCGCGTTAGACGAGCGCGATAGCTAGCGAGCGGCTGCAATCGGTCGCGATGCACGGAAGTGTATCTTAGCAACAAAATACGTGCTTAGTAGCCTTATCTTTTAGGTTATACAACCTTCGTTTACGTCAGTAAGTTATTGATTAAACATGTTCTACAGATTGCCATTGACTAATCTATGATGTAACTTGAAACGATACTAGCGGTTTTCTTTTGTTACGGGTTAGAGCGGTTTCGCACTACGTCCGATCCGAATCCGTGAAAATACGTTGCGAAGTTGTCGTAAAACTATTTGTATGGTAGTTTACGCACTAGATCCGATTTCCGTCATCCGAATTCTCTCCGTCATCCGTAAATTTCCATTTCGGAATAGATTCGGAAGTTGACGTCGATTGAAAGGACTCATGATCAACGACGTGAACACTCTGCTGTGGCTCCGTCTAAAATGATTGCTTGGATTTGTATCAGAGATCGGACTAGTGCGTACGCAATATCCGAATTCGGTCCGAGTTTTCTAGATCCATATTTTCACGGATTCGGATCGGACGTAGTGCGAAACCACTCTTAAAGCAAGCTAGGGTTGTCACCGGCTTTTGGTTTTATATATATGAAACTTTAAGGGGCGTACATTAATTACGTGTGGTGACTTTAGAGAATTTTCGACAAAAAAAAAACACTACCGAATTAAGAACCCCTCCTTTTTTGAAGCCTGGTAAAAAAAACATTTTACATGTACTAGAACCACCCCTAAAATGCATTTTTTTATTCTATTAATATCTACACCAAAACTGTAATTGTGCAAAGTTTCATAACCTACCTTAATAACTATAAAAGTTAGAAGCTTCTTAAGGATTGGCACGGACGGACAGACGAACTTAAAAGGGTTTCTTGTCGTATTACGGAATCCTAAAATTTTTGCTTTAAATGAGATTTAGATTTAAGAATATTCAACTCTGCTTTTGACGAACCCCATGTTGTAGCTTTTTGGAAACACTGAGTTATTTAGTATTTTTAAGGAAAGGTAATGTTGTGGTGGCAACCCTAAACTTTCGTCATGAACTATGGCAATAAGAATAGTAATGGAAATGCTTCTGTTATCGACCTTAAGGCGAGGTTTTCTCACTTTTAAGCAACGCTTATTACTACATATGACCATAATCCTTGGTTTATTGTATTAAAGTCACATTTAGCGGAGCAAAATCATGGCGCGTACACACAGTCGTGCGTTTCGCTACTTCTATTTTTGGGGTTTTTCTCATATTATTCGAAAAGTATAGCTGTAATGTAAAATGTAGCTCTGCGGTTTCCTTCATAATTATGAAATCTACATATCAAGATATCGCAGACATAATTGAATAAATAGGTAATTGAATGAATCCAAAAAACAGGGATAAAAATGCCAATCAGTGCTACTTTTATATATTTTTTTTCTATCGAGCGAAATGTCCTTAATCGTGTTTCGGTCTCTTGGGTTTCCTAGATAAAACATTCAATATTGTTATGACACCATTTTTATAATTTTAAGCTAATCATGAAAGTAGATACACATAAACTAGAATTACCAAAATTGGTAAAAGTCGGAAAAGAGCGTCTTAACCGTACCCAATACAAAGTTTAATTTTAGACTGCGGAATCGATGTAGTGACGACACTGCAACGGCTAGTACTAGACGCATGTTGCTTTGATGTTTTAGTTCTATGTTTCGGCTTATATCTAGTATTGATTATACAGAAAAGACATCAAATACGATCTCGAACGGCGCACCGTTGTGGCATTTTACGTATTGAGATGTCATTGTAAAGAAAAGTGATTTAAGAGGCTCTTATACCAAATTTGACGGCTTTAAATCAATTTTATTCAGTTAAATTACAATATTTGAGCTGGAAAAAAATACATGTCACAGATACATCTGTGTTTTAATTTATGATTTGGTTCAAAACACGATGGAATAAACTTTCCTCGATCAAAAAAAAATCTGAAACAATGTCGATTTAGTTTATTTTTTTCGTTTTATGCTCTAATGAAAGTTCGTAACAACCTGGAAATTGCATGTACTGAAAGGCAATTTTATTCCAATTTTTTTTAAGTGTATAGAATTTTGATAGTGAATAGTTTCGTTTTTTAGTGAAATTAAAACCGTAAAAAAGTCGCGAGAATTTGCGCGCACCGCTTTCAGTGCCGCGCCAGGCGTCATCGAGGTCGGACCTATGTTCATTTTTGTCGTTGCACTCCCCCCCCCCCGCGGGCGTCCTGACTAGCGTGGCAATATATATCGTCGCTATAAGTTGGCGGGGGCTGAGGAAGCGTTTTGTTGCCTACGCGACTCGGATAACCGGCCGTTAAGCGCGTGTTCACATCGAGCTCGCGGGCACGGGCGCGTTGGAGTGCGCGAGTCGTGTTCTCATTGGCCGTCAGTCGTTTGCGCGGGTCATCATCATCAGCCAAAAGACGTCTACTGCTGAACATAGGCTCCCCCTTTAACCTCCACACTGAACGACAGCCTGCCATCTGCATCCACTGGATGCCCACGACTCTCACAATGTCGTCGGTCCATCTAGTAGGAGGCCTACCTACGCTGCGTCTTCCGGTTCGTGGTCTCCACTCAAGAACCTTTCTTCCCCATCGGTTATCGGTTGTTCGAGCGATGTGGCCAACCCATTGCCACTTCAACTTGCAAATTTTAACAGCCATGTCGGGACTCTGCATCTTTGGCGAATATCCACGTTTCGTGTTCTATCGCGCAAAGAAACCCCGGGGTTTCACCCGCGTTATATACTTCCTTGAAGGAACTTCCTTGGTAGCAACCACAGAAAATAGAACGGAAATGAGAAGGAAAATCTGTCGCCAGGCATTATGACAGAACCTTGATTGAACATTCTTATTTATGTCAACGCGTCGAACTCCGCATCCAAAGAACTCGGACCTTAACTTTTTGGGTTAGGTCTACAAGTTCTTTTTCGGCATCACAGTTGATAACTGATTTCGAATGACTGAGTTTTGTTTATGTATGCAAAGGTATGACGTCTATGGGGTGCAACTGGCTACAACAAATTTCTTACAAAAATGCCTTGACAACTGTTCTAATAAAAAAAAATCTGTAAAAACAGCCAAGCGACCCCTTGGACTCAGATGAAATTTTTTTTTTTGTCTATAATGTAATTTATAAGACTTCAATTCTTGCTGTTCCATATAAAATGTACGGCAAAATGAATTTTCTTAATTTTTTTTCGATATTATAAGACTTATTCTGCTATTCGGGCGGAAAGGAATCCAACAAATTAAATATCATGAAAAGCGGTTCAGCTATAACTATAGATGTAACATACATGACATTGTTTTTAATATAGATATACTAGCGGACCCGGTAGACGTCGTCCTGCCAGGAAAAGTAGATACAATTCAATTGTGTCCAATTGTGCTTTAAAACATTCCCGGAACCCATGGAAATACAAAGACAAAATTTCATCCAAATCAGTCTAGCCGTTTAGTAGGCACAAGCCGTGGTTGCCCATTTGGGAGACCGCTAGACTTGAAAGCGTGAGGTCGCGGGTTCAAACCCTGGGTCCGTACCAATGAGCTCTTTGGAGCTTATGTACGGATTTTCATACCACTGGCTTTTCGGTGAAGGAAAACATCGTGAGGAAACCTGCATACGTACGGAGAAGGAATTCAATGGTGTATGTGAATCTACCAATCCTATGGTGGATATGGCTCAATCACCCTTTCGGAGGTAGGCTAAAAGTCCAGCAGTGCACTGTTAAAAGGCTGATTATGATGATGATGATGTTTAGTAGATGTTATGTGACAAACACACGTACAGACGCTGACCGTCAGCGTTGCATCAGTGCTTGAAGAACGCAATGTTTATATGTACGCGCGACGTCAGCGACTGACGTCAGCTTGAAGGAATCCACGCATACTTACTGTGGCAGCACAAAAGTGAGGAACTTGTCAAGTTGGTCCTCATTGCAGTTGATGTATATGTGTAGTTTTATTGTGTGTTTCCTGAACACTCTGGTCAGGAAAAGGTTATTTTCAAGATTCTTCACCTTCAGTATCAATGTTTCTCTGTAACAAACAAAAGTCGTAAAAATTTCACATAGTATGATTTTCAACGTCCTGGGGCCTTACGGACAACCGCTATTGCGGCACCTAATCCGCTCAGTTGGAAAATCACGCAAACGTGAACCTTATCGCGCCCAGATACGGTTTGCAGTCGCGTGATTTTCCAACTGAGCGGATTAGGTGCCGCAATAGCAGTTGTCCGTAAGGCCCCTGTAATGCTTTTTAGGGTTCCGTACCCAAAGGGTAAAAACAGGACCCTATTACTGAGCCTACGCTGCCTGTCTGTCTGTCCGCCAGTCCTACCTTTATACGGCTGTATCTTTCTAACCGTAATAGATAGCCAATTGATATTTTTACAGAATATGTAATGTTACAGCGGATTAACTAAGAAATAATAATAAAGTCAAAGAGTAAAAAACTAAACGGTACCTTTATAAGGAAACCTAATAAATATGTAATATTACAAGAAAAAGAAATGATAGAAATTCAGCTGTTTAAAATGTTACTAAGCAAAAAATTCTATGGTAGCCAAGCGGTAGCATGTGCGCCTAGTACCAATTGTTTATTTAGTACCTAAATAAATTATGTGCAGTTCCGATTCTATCGCTCAAAAACGGTGTAGGAACATCGTGAGAAAACCGGTATGTCCAAGAACCTCAAGTTACATATGGCATTTATGTACTGCACTGCACTGGGCCAGCATGGTGGATTAGATTAGGGCCCATCCTCTCTCTCTCTCTCTCTCTCTCTCTCTCTCTCTCTCTCTCTCTCTCTCTGAGAGAAGGTCTGTCCCAGCAGTGGGAAGAACATAAGTAGGCCGAAATGATGATGATGAAACCACAAAAACCCTTAGTATAATCAGATTTCATATTGTGCACAATGCAACAATCAACAAGTTTACAATGTTCTTGGTAATATCTAACAAATAAACGCTGAAATCCCAATCACCCTTTCGTGGGTAGGCTAAAAGTCCAGCAGTGGACTGTTAAAAGGCTGCCTATGATGATGATGATGATGAAACGCTGAAAATACAATGCTACTTTGTAGGTAGTCCTTCTTAAAAATATTGCATCAGCTCATTAATTCACAAGAAATATATCAACATCCTGTACTCAGATAAACATTGATATCAGAGTCAACACTAGCAATATAAGATGATACCAGTCTGGTGCAATCAAAATTGTATGAGGCACCTGTGAACTTGAAACTTCACCTTGACGACACACTGGAGATCATAATGAGGGTAGCAGATAGATTAAAAAAAGTTTTAGGTGCTGGTAAAACAAATTGAGATGATTTGAAACCACATCCCTTTTTTTTATTTTATGAATAATAGGCTTGCGCTTGACCGCCAACTCGCCTGATGTTAAGCGATGATACGATCTACGATGGAGCACAGTTGCCTAGAAAACACCGATTCGCTCTTGATTTGAAGACACCCAGATTGTAACTATCGGGGAACACCCATCTTACAGCAGACAAGTCTAATGTGTTGCTCTTTTTTATTGATAGATAAGCTTGCGCTTGACCACCATCTCGCCTGATGTTAAGATGCGGTCTACGATGGAGCATGCTTGCCTGGAAAAAACCGATGACACCCAGATTATAGCTATCATGCGAACTGCTATTAGTGCTCCATCGTAGACCGCATCATCCCTCCTGCCGATTTTTCTATCGGAATGCACAAAAAATCGACACCGCTTTATGGTTGATATTCCGAAAACCCATACGACGCGCTTTGTTTCCACTTTTATTATACAATATGCTGATATATGCATGCACTTTTATTATGCATATTGCTGTACATATGGGTTATTAAGCCCGAAATAAATTAACTTTGAATTTGAATTTTACTTTGCGAACTGCTAGTCTGTGGAGTGCGCTGCCTGAATGGGTGTTCCCTGATAGTTACAATCTGGGTGTCTTCAAATCACGAATGAATCGGTTTCTTCTAGGCAATTGGCCTCCCATGTAGACCGCATCATCGCTAAACATCAGGCGAGGTGGCGGTCAAGGGCAACCCCTTATTTTTATTATTTTGAGAACATTACAAAGTAGAGCGGAAAGACAACAAAAGCTGCCCCACAACCGTTTGCTGTGCTAGAAAGAATGATAAAACTAAGACATACCTTCGTCCTTCATAGAGCAGCATGGCCTGCCGCCAGTGACGGCATGTGGATGTGGCTGCCAGTGCATTCTCCACGCTCAGGTGCTCTAATATACATCTGAGGGGAAGCAGCGGCAAAGTGGACCAATCCGCTGTCATCTGGACATAACAAAAAGCACCTTATGATTAGGAAACAAGATGCATTTTTTGGAAACATTTCATCATCATCATCATGAACGCCGCCAGCAGGGAAACACTGGATGCAGGCCACTTCCAACCGGCTCTTTTGGAGATCGATGGAGGTTCGGCCTATGTCCAGCAGTGGACGTCCTATGGCTGAAATGATGGAGATGATGATGACTAACAGATGTGTGGATTTGGTTGACTTCAACCGCCGTCTGACCAATGGGAGAGAAAGAGAGGGAAATATGTTATTTTCACGTCTGTTACTTACCACTACTTAACACTCAACTAATTATATGAAACTGCTGGTTTTTTTTGTGGTATCAGGGTTTCTTATTCGAAATGGAGGCATGCTCCATCATATATCGCAACATCGCTTAACATCAAAGGAAATGGTGGTCAAGCACAAGCCTATTATACCTTCTACAGAGCCGTTTTCAATTGGAATTGGAAGATTGTGTTTGAAAACAAACTGGACAGATGGATTATATTACAAATTAATTTATTGGGCATTATAAAAACTTATAAAATAATAAATGAACCCATTGACTCCGAACTAATAATAAATACTGTGTTTCGGGAGCCAATGGCTTCTCCCATTAGATGAAGAATGAAGAATATAATCTTAACAGATAAATACTACATTTTGACACTGTGTGATATAGGCACATCAGCATATATGCTCCTTTTATAGTAGATAGGCTTGCGCTTGGCCGCCATCTCGCCTGATGTTAAGCGACGATGCGGTCTACGATGAAGCATGCTTGCCTAGAAGAAACCGATTCACTCTCGACTTGAAGACACCCAGATTGTAACTAACGGGGAAAACCCATTCAGGCAGCGAATTCCACAGACTAGTAGTTCGCACAATAAATGTGATGTAAAAATATATATATATATATATACAAAAGGTGATGTGAATATGCATGTATGTTCCCTATGGACTCCTAAAATGGCAGATTTTGATGGGACTTTAACTGGCATATAGCCGATGTTATAAGGAGTAATCCATGCGGGTTAAACAACGGGCAACAACAAACAACTTATTAGGTATTTAAATATTATTTCCATTAAAATAACAGATTATATTAAAACATAAAACAAAATATGTTTTTAATATAGTTACAATCATATTTTAATATTTTTTGTGAAATGACAAGACATATTGTAAGCAATATTAAGTATTATTTATTCTAGAATAGGTATAACTAATGTTAGTTTCGATATGTCAATAAATTATTCTGATTCTGATTCAATCTGGTTGTCTTCAAATGATGAGTGAATCGGTTTCTTCCAGGCAAGTGTGTTCTATCATAGACCGCATGATCGGTCATTGCAAAAATGCTTAAAAAACATTTGCATGCAAGGCCACAGTTACTTTTGTATAGGTGTAGTTTTGAGCAAACCATTTACTTTTACTGCCTACGGAGGCCTCTATACTTTCCCTTTTGCATTGATGAGTATTGTCACTTCCTCAGTCAATACCTACGTACTAATGACCTTCATTGTGTATATCAAGTTTTAAATCTAGAAGGATATTTATGAATTTTAAAAGCTAAAGAATTCCTCTGATTTATAATGTTAACATGTTTTAATTAGATATCTGTTTATTAGCTTTTTTACCAATCTTGACGAAAATTTGCAAGAAAGTAGTGTGCATTTAAGTCCCACTTATGAGATAATATTTACATCAGAAAAAATATGAGAAGTTATGAAAACTTGCGAGTAAGGCCAAGGGGCGGAGGTGATGCCTAATAATGAAATAAATACAGCCATTTAGGGGTATGGCGTTGCCTCGTCATCAAAACAGCTTTTTTAGTAAACGCACAAAACATTTTTCCATGCATCACTCGGTTAAAATACCGCCTCGGACAGGTAATTACCGAGAAAAACAAACAACAAGACTGTTATCAGGAAAAAAGACGTAAATAAAATTTTAATACGACTCTCAGCTGCGAGGCGTGACGAAATAACAGCTGTTTTCATAAAAAGTGGGACAACGAAAACATAAACAAAATATGTGCCCTAAAAACCTAATGCACGACCAACTTTTGTATCAATCACAAAGACTTCATGAAACAGAAGAAATGTGATAAAATATTCATGAAGAGAAAGACAATTTGCTGAATTGCGACGGTAACAAAAGTACAAAGAAAGGTCATGTATTCAATAAAGGTACTTACGATCGTTATTTGCTGGCCCTCAGATGTTTTCGTTCTTCTGTTTCGCTGCAAAGAGCGTCGTTGTTTAAAACGTTGTTATAATTAAGAGAAAGTTGCGACGATTCTTTAATACACGTCCATTGTAAGTTGTAATGTCGCGCAAAATAACGACAACGACAAAACAACAGACACGGACGGATAGACAGGAGTGGATTGGTTGGTTGGAATAGTTCGACTTGGTGGATGTAATGTAGTCTTGTATTGTATGTGTAGTTCGCGAACGAACTATGTCGTTGAGCGCGCCCGACAGACGAGCCACACGAACTAGTTCCTTCGCTCCTCTCAATTTGATCTTTAGTAGGTACTTTTATAATATTAGCAAGAGTAAGAGCCATTAAACTTTACATTAACACTCACTTGCGCGAAAAGGACAGCATCACCTCTCAATCTCCACTTAAAACTTTAAACTTTAATATCTCAGAACTTCATCGGCCGATTTCAATTACTTTTTTCAGTATATGCATTGTATTTAGTTATATTCTTCACTGAGCAAGTTATCTCTTCTCTACATCTTTTCCGCGTCTGTCTGTCTGTATGGCCGCTAACTCCTCCTAAACCACGCAACGGATTTTTACGCTTTTTCACTATCAGTTAGATACATTTTCACGGAAGGTTTATATAACTAGCGACCCGCCCTTGCTTCGCACGTAAACTACACCCGTGCGAAGCCGGGCGGGCAGGTCGCTAGTTACTTTACAAACGGGGAAATTTTTGTGAGCTTTTTAATTTTAAACAGTGCCTTCAAAATCTGCTGCTACTTTTTCATTTAAAACTTAGAAAAAAACACTTGTAGAAAATGTTAGTAATATTTCTACATCAAACTACTAACACATACACAAAAATAATATATTAACAAACAAAATAATGCGTACAGTAGCAATAATAGTATCGCGAGCGAACGATCTGCTTTTCTCATCAGGCGGGAGACGGGAGCTGACTAATTAAGTGAGCGTCCTTTTCCGCTAAAGAACTGTGAACTAAAGTAAACTGAGCAATGTGCAAATGCGAGCGAACAATTTTATAAATTTTCTTTCTCTGTTAAGTACGAGACGGGACGTGCGGACGTGCCCGATGTCGAATGTCGAACTAAAAGATCGACCTAGTTTGCAAAGGAGCTGCGAATTAAACACCCTCGAATAAACCCGACCGCGAACTACTATGCGCAACACTAGCTGAATAATGTGTTTTTTTATTTATTTCGTGCCTATGGATTATTAATCGTTCAGTCGGAATAATAGTCAGGTTTATTATGACGTAGTCACAGTCCAAAGAGTGAGTGATTTAAGGGAAATCATGGGGAAAATCACATATCTAATACCTATATGGCACAGATCTGTATATCTGTGCTATATGGGGAAATACAGGTTTAACACTTCCATTTTTTTTCTGAAACTGAGACCACCAGCCAAAGAAATTGGACCATTTCTATTATGTCCAATTTCTTCGCTTCCAGCATTTAAGGAGCATATTAAACGTGTATTATACTTAAACACTTAGTATCTTCTTCTTTCTAGTTGATGTTTCATAGATTATTAAATTGTTTTCAAATAAAGTTTTTAGACCAAAATTTTGCCACCCCAATGGTCCTCTCCGTGGCTTCATACAGGGCTCTGATTCCATAAACACACTCTTAATAAAATAAGAATTCACCAAACATTATCAGTAAATAATACACATTTTAAAGAAAATAATACACTGAGCGAGCCGACATGTTTTTTCATGTTGGCGCCAAAAAAAAAAAAACAATAAACTGTTTGTCGTCTCTGACTGATCACAGACGCTTTAGCCTGCCCGACGGGCGAATAATAAAAAAACTGGTCACTGACGTGACTGACGTCTCTGTTAGAACTTTGAAAAATCGCGAATAGCGGTCGGTAGCGGTTATGGCGGCCAAAAATCAATTTTAAATACTGATTGTGGCAATTGCGCCTCGGTCGGTCGTTACTGTATTATCGCGAGTTTTACGAGTAAATAATACAATATATTATATAGACGTGCTGGACAAATTAAGCTAGATTTTTCGAGTTCTAATAATTTTGATCTAACTCATTTTTGCACAAAAACAGTAAAGTTATAACAGCAGTGCAGTTTTACGTTCCCTACAGCTATTATTGTTGTCGATGATGTAAGCAATTGAAGTTATTGAAGGTCTTTGGAGTTTTGTTTGTGACGTTAGACCGTAGTGGTGTAGTTGTTAGTTTTCACCATGGACGGCGAGGAAAGTCCAGGGACTGCTGACAAAGACGATTGCAGTGCCAGCACCCATTCTACGCCACAAGAGCACAAATCTTTCGCTGAGTTTGCAAAGGATAAATTAGACAGTGGTAAGTGCAGAACTTATGGAGTTTCTATCTAAATGGACGGTACGTTTTCAATAAATGTGGTAAATTGCCTACATATTTTCAAATTCAATCTTTGGGAGTTTGTGATCCCTTTTTAAATGAAGCAAGTTGGCGCACTTTAGTTAAACTTTTAAAACTAATCATCTTTTGTGAAATAATTGATACATAATTTAAAAAAAATTGTTTTACATGGAAATTAACAATCTGTAAACCAACACAGTAGATAAGAGATAAATATTAATATAAATAATTAAGGAATTACAGTCAAAATCTGTTATAACGACATCGAAGGAACTACTCATATTGAGTCGTAAAAACCGATAGTTGTAACAACCGGTGACAGGTATTAATAGGAAAGATAATATGTATATTCATGTAGGAAATTAAACCGCATTTTGTTTACTTCAATACAAACGTATAATATAAAAGAACAATATAATTTTTCCATCATTTTTGTATGCATAAAATCTGTAATTTTAGTTTGTTTGAAACACTTCTGTCGTGCATACACATTTTGTAATTCACGTTGGATTTTAATCAGCGTATCGTCACAATTTCCCTGCATGTGGAACTCTTCATTAAAAAGAACAATCTTTCTCTAGCTTTGAAATAATACGCGATTTTTCTTCGATATTGATTTGTTTTCTTTTTTGCGACATGTTACAATTTTCACAGTTAACTCAACAATATGTTTTGGTGCGTCTTGTGTAAAGATAAGTAACAAACTGACTTAAGAGATATGACGAAGCGGACCTTGCGGCTACGGCATGCATGTGCTTTGTTTCTGAGAATTACAAAAGACCCTATAATTTGTTTACTTTTTCGATAATAGCCATTGACTATTATACTGTGCCAGATGTGGATACAGTTACCTATTCAAATTGTTTACAATACAGCTGAGCCGGTTGTTCTACAGATATAATTCTCCGAAAACATTAACCAAATGTGGTTGCTTAATGCAGTATGTCGTAGTAAACAATGTCATAAAAACCAATGTTTTCGATAAAGCGGTCATATAACATTCAGCCAGGACCTTTGATTTTGGTCATTTTAACCGGTATGTTGTTCTAAACGATGTCGCCATAAACGGTTTTGACTGTAGTTCACATCCACACATAAAACTTGTCTCTATCTCTAGGTACATAGTATAAAATAAAGTCGCTTTCCACGTCTGTCTTTCCGGAAGTATATCTGCTAATTCTTAAAGCACGCAACAGATTTTGATATGGTTTTCATTATCAGTTTTTCATGGAAGGTTTATTTATCATACCATAATATCATAAATGCGAAAAGTTTGTTGGTTTGTTTGTTCCTCTTACACGCAGCAATAGGAACGGATCGACCTGATTTTTTGCATGGGTATAGTTCAATGGCCGGAGAGTGACGTAGGCTACTAGGCTACTTTTCATTATCAACATCACCATTTTTCATCACTATGCAGGTGAAACCATGGGGCGCAGCTAGTATATAATAAAACTTACACCGTGCGAAGGCGGGTCGCTAGTACATTATATTCATGAAGTTGGTTCTGATTTAATGTGTTTATCGCAGCTAGCAGGGAGCTCCGCAGACGTCTCCCGATGGCGAGCCAGCTCGGCTCTCACCTGATGCACCCGCGACGTCTGCTCCTGCACTCTACTCCAACTCAGCATACAGATGTTGTTGTTATCTTCCCTAAAGGTATGTTTAAGATTGATAAGCATTCCTCACCATTTGACTTAATATTCATCTATACCAGTGGTTCCCAATTAATTTTTCCTGGGTACTACTCCAAGAAATTATAATTATAATTGAATATGTATGTAAACTAAAATTTAAAATGTAGTCTTTAAAATAATAACTATGACGAAGTGTAGGTACTAAACAATTAATTGATTTTTGAACGGAAGGGCTAGTTCCCAAGATACAGGTGTTTCTACACCTAGTTTGGGTATTAGTGCGACTTCAACTAGAAATGTACCTATTATTGAATAAAATAATTTTGAATTAAAAAAATAAAAAAAAAAAAAAAAAAAAAAAATTTTTTTTAAAAAAAAAGACCTCGAACTTGCGTACCCCTCGAGCTTGGCTCAAGCACACACAAATTTTTGTTAGTTTATGACAGTAATTTAACGAAATCCATTCTCAATATTTCCCTTCGAAAGTTTTACGAAAAACTACTTTTGTAAATTGGAGGTAACAAATGGATATGTTGAGTTTTACCAAAATCTGAAGCCGCTACATTTAATAAAAAAAAACAGATCTATTTAATACAGCAACTTAATTTTCTACAAATCTTATTAGTTGAAAGAAAAATTATACTAAAAATCCAGTTTTAGATTCTTTTTTCGTCAAAAAATGTGATTGGACTATTAAGTATACTTCTTTTCATGTTGTTTTGGCATACTTGGATTTTTCCATAATTTTGATTTGTTAGGGACCATGTGGTATATTCCATGCGGACCATTATTAATGGTTAATATGTATGCTATGGACTGGTAAGCACAGTGTAGGACGTCCACCCACAAGATGGACAGACGACCTAAGAAAGACCGCAGGGAAACACTGGATGCAGGCTGCTTCCAACCGGCCCTTTTGGAGATCGATGGGGGAGGCCTATGTCCAGCAGTGGACGTCCTATGGCTGAAATGATGATGATGATGATGAATATGGATGCCTCCTTACTACTAAACCTAGATTTATACTATTAGAGCAACTCATGGCTAGACTTATCCTACTACTTATACAGGGTGTAAGGGGAACACTCGAAGCCAAAAGAAGGTAATTGTACTCATCATTATGAACCACTTTTAGTATGGGACCAACCCTAAAATCGCAAAAAAGAAATCAGCTGTTCCATACATTTTGTCGAGTGTCAATGACCGTTTTCTATAGAACAGCTGATATTTTTTTCGCGATTACAGGGCTGGTCACATAGTAAAAGTTGTTCATAATGATGAGTACAATTACCTTCTTTTGGCTTCGAGAGTGTTCCCCTTACACTCCGTAAAATACTACTATCCTATTCTGTGGCAGTCCCCAACAGAAAGGTCAACGACATTCATATCACCATCGTCTAAACAGGAAGCATACATGGTTTGCTAGATTTCCAGCTCACTGGGCATGTTCAATATACTTCTTGGCAGTCTTCCAAAATGTGTCTGATGCTTGATGTATCACTTAGGACTTTTAGTATTCACTGTCTGTCTCACTCTAACTCATACAGAATTTTTGTCCCTCTCATTCTCGCACAGTTTTTAAGCACTCACTGCTTCAGTGGCCCATTGGTTTTATGACAAAAATAGCAATGCATCCCAGCTTCGCACGGGTCTTATTTTTTTACACCTTGGGTTACATTATTGGAGATTTAGTATGGATAAGGATCCCTATTTTTTTTAATCATAATATAGCCTATGCCACCCGGGGATAGTGTAGCTTCCCAACAGTGGAAGAATTTTTCAAATCGGTTCAGTAGTTTCGGAGCCTATTCAATGCAAACAAACAAATCTTTCCTCATTATAATATTAGTTTAGATGTTTCAGTAGGTAGCTCATACAAAATAAGGAAGTTAAATATGTATGCATAGGTATGTAAATCTATTATAATTTGTTATGGGTTTCCTTGAATGTTTTACTTACACCAATTATTACGTAATTAACACGCAAAATGACATCAATTCGAATGTATGTTACGCGATTACTCCGCCAATTTAGAATTGGTTTTGATGATTCTTTTTTTGGTTGGTACGTTGGTAGGTCATATCTCATAGGTGGTATACAAATTTTATCGATATTGATTCAGCGCTTTTTGAAAAATCTACAAAAACATGACAATAAGCAACGAATTCAATGTACATTTTCTACTTTTAAGTTTCAGTTTGTTAATGTAGGTACAGTCATGAAGTATTTTTTTTATATAAAAATTATAATATGTGGGGTTAGTTCGAACGTGGTACTGAAAATACTTTGAAAGCTACTCGTCAAATCAAGGCTCAGTTGCCAAGTCACGGAAGTATTTATCTTTGTTCGGCTTCAGTATAAAATTGCTTCCGTAAGAAACGTTTTAGGCAGTACTTGGCTATGGCCCAATATAGATAGAGCAGTTTATACCTACGCGAGGAAGGTATTATGAATACCACATGTATAGAAATGACGGAATAATAGTGAAGTTAGTTTTACTAAAAAATAAACTGACCAAGTGCGATTCGGGCTCGCGCACTGAAGGTTTCGTACCACCAGTACCACCACATAAATTGTTAACTACTAAAGTACAAAAAAGAAGTGCAAAAAAACTGGCTATTTATTACGGTTCGAAAGATACAGCCGTTTAAAGGTAGGACGGACAGACAGACTGACAGCAGCGTAGGCTTAGTAATTAAAAGGTTCCGTTTCTGCCCTTTGGGTAAGTAAACCTAAAAACTAATACGTATGATAGAAGCGTCAAAGGCATGATTACAGTACAGACTCAATAAAGTAAAACAACAAATATTAAATACTGGCCAAGTGCGAGTCGGTGACAAATTTCTGTTTACCAAAGTTAAGCAAGCGTCGCGTCGGGCGCGGTCGGTAATTGTATGGGTGACCTCCTGAGCGTGATTATCTTATTGAACACCTTTTTTGTACTTTAAAAGTTAACAATTTATGTGGTGGTACGGAACCCTAAGTACACGAGCCCGACTCGCACTTGGCCGGTTTATTCTAACAACAAATAATAAATAATAGTGTACCTTAAAAGTGGGAAGACCTCGCCTTAATTAATTTTTTTCCTACAGGTCTCCCAGACGGTATGTTGATATGGTTGCTTCAGAAGCTGCGTGCGAGTCGACCCCGGCTGCGTGTGTGCGTGAGACAGCACTCATCCTCACAATGCTCTGCTTTCTACATCACAGCTGATGATGACGTGTGAGTACTCAAATAAATCAATCGCTTTAAAAAATTAAGGCGCGGAACAATCCCAATATTATGCAAAAGAAGTGTTTTTAAACGTTGATTGAATCAGGCGTTACTTTGCGGAAGTCCATTTTTTATTTATATGACAAATTTCTAGTGTAATTCCGCTTCTACGTCGCTTCGAGTACAGTAAGGATTTTGGGATTTTATTTTTATACGGTTAGTGTGATGTGACGAATATAATTAAACAACGGGTAGAAAGAGAGAAGGAGAGAGAAGAGGAAAAAAGAAGAGGAAGTGGAGGGGGAATTATCGTTAAGAGGAGAGGCCAAACACCTGTAAATAAAAAAACAGACATAGTTTTTTATTTATCAGATTCAAATAAATACTCCAAGTAGAAAAAAACCCGTAAATAATCTTAACCAAATAAAATTTCGTTAATTTAACTAGATTCTTAAAAAAAATGCACTGAAAAAATTTAATACTCTGAATTTTCAGACAACAAAAAAAAAATGTTTATATTAATTTAATAAAAACCCTCAAAATATTATAACCACAACCAGAAAGTCGTCATCATCATCAAATATGATGATATGCGATTTCTGTCTTTAAACAAAGCCGTTTTAGATAGCAAATAGACCACGGCGTGAACGAGTCATAAACGAATTTGAAATCGTGATCAGACCGCGCCTTAAGAAAATACAAAAAATATCCGCCATGTTTGTGGAAGCTCGCACCGATGGCTTTGCAGCTATCATGCGCAAAAAGGTCGCCTAACTTTTAAGTAGAACACGTGCGAGTGCCAACAGCATTCTGAAAGCAGTCGCCGATAGGTTTATCAGGCAAATGTCCTAGTTTTTTGTTACCTTATAAAAAAGCTGATCATAAATAGATTAACAAAAACAAAATTAAACTTTGTTCAAATATAAATGGCTCAAAGTATTATAATTAATTAATCCACGAACCAGAAGACCCACCGTAGGTAGGCCTCCCACTAGATGAACCGACGACATTGTGACAGTCGCGGGCATCCAGTGGATGCAAAAGGCGTCGTTCGGTATGTTCAGCAGTGGACGTCTTCTGGCTGATGATGAAGATGAAGATTAAAATTTAATTCTAGACAGAGAGCGCTCTATAGCATGTTATGAAACAATAATATTCCATTGAACAGCTGATAATTTTTCGCGATTTTAGGCTTACTCCCATAGTAAAAGTTGTTCATAATGACTGGTACTATGGCTCAGTTTAGTACACCTTTTCCGCGTAACCCTGTATAAATGTGCTCCATCTTCGACCACATCATCGCTTACATTGGCGAGTTGGTGGTCAAACGCGGACTTTTCTATACTAATATTATAAAGAGGAAAGATTTGTTTGTTTGTTTGCATTGAATAGGCTCCGAAACTACTGAACCGATTTGAAAAATTCTTTGACTGTTGGGAAGCTACACTATCCCCGGGTGACATAGGTTATATATATATATATATATATAACCTATGTCACCCGTATATATATACCCGTGCGAAGCCAGGGCGGGCCGCTAGTATGCGATAAAAAGAACAAGCTTTACCTCGCGTATGATTGATTGTGAGTTTTTTCCCCAACGACGCATAGAAGGAGGGCATTCTGTTTAACGTGAATGTTTGTATGTTCCCACCTTCAGCCTAAATGCCTCAACTGATTTTGATAAAAAAGCTTTTATTCAAATGTTGCTTTTAATTTTTATTTAAATGTAAAATTTTATTATAACGTCCATTAAAAAAATACTACAAAATTAGTTATTGCAAGATCTAAAAGTGTATGCAATATAGCAAAATCAGTTAGAAGGAACTGGTTCTAATTCAGTTTGCATGATTTGACCTAAAACCTCCCTAAAACAAACATTGCAAGTTTTGTCTACGATCTACGAAAAGGGTGTCTACAACTATCTCTCCGGGCTGGCAAAGCACCGTCAACACCGCTAGTGTTGTAGGTGTCCATAGGCGGTGGTATCAGCTTACCATCAGACGGGCTGCATGCTTGATTGCCGCTCTTTATATAAAACTAGTAGGCCGCCCCTGCTTCGCACGGGCGAAGTCGGGATATATAGCCTATGTCAACCGGGGATAGTGCAGCATCCCAACAGTGAAAGAATTTTTCAAATCAGTTCAGTAGTTTCGGAGCCTATTCAATGCAAACAAACAAACAAACAATCAAATCTTTCCTCTTTATAATATTAGTATAGATAAACTAGGTAAAAAAAAATGCACCACATGAGACATAAAATTAAAGTGAGGTTTTGTACACAATTTTTTGTTCAGCTGTATGTTTTGTGAAATATTTTCTGGTAAAAATACAGTTTTATTGGTATTAAGTTTTTCATCTTTAAACAAATAAATAACGCCACCGTAAAGATCCTAATTATTTCAGAATTTGTCATAATTTTAACTTTACCTTGTGACAGTTTGCTGCAAACCGCGGAAGAGATGCACCTGCCCAAGTTACTGAAACCCGAGTTCGGAGGTGGTTACAAAGAGTTCACCGTAAGGGACATGCACTGCTTCCAAAAGGTAAGTTTAGTAGGCCTTGCACGAACTGTATCGCATATACGCGGTGTAAGGGGAACACTCTCGAAGCCAAAAGAAGGTAATTGTACTCATCATTATGAACAACTTTTACTATAGGACCAGCACTAAAATCGCGAAAAAAATATCATCTCCTCTATAGAAAACGGTCATTGATACTTGACAAAATGTATGGAACAGCTGATTTTTTTTTCGCGATTTCAGGATTGCGCCCATAGTAAAAGTTGTTCATAATGATGAGTACAATTACCTTCTTTTGGCTTCGAGAGTGTTCCCCTTACATTCTGTATATAAAACCATCAGCCCTAAATCAGGCTCAATGTCTTTAGTCGAATTAACCCAACAAATGACCTAGTCGCCCTTTTTTGCATTTGGACTATCAATTAATTGGTGTCGCTGCAAATTTCTTTGTGTCTGAAAAATGAGTAAGTTAGCACCCCAGTAGACGACCTTATCGCCCCCTTTTTGCATTTGGATTATTAATTCATTGGTATCATAGGAAATTTCTCTGTGTATGTTAAAAATGAGTTAGTAAGCAACCCAGCAGACGATCTAGTCGCCCCTTTTTTGCATTTGGACTATCAATTCATTGGTGTTGCTGCAAATTTATTTGTGTGTGTTAAAAATGAGTAAGACGTACTCAGAGTTTGCGTTAGTGGTGTAGTTTTTTTTCCTGTATATTGGAGATATTTGAACACGAACGATAATTGTACTAGAGCATATCTCCCTTGTTTGTCAGATCTGAGGTTCTCCCAATGTACGCCCGATCTTTGGCTTTTCGCTTCCATCCATTGCCAGCTGTCTTACATTTATATCGTCACTCCATCGAGTATTAGGGCGTCCTACGTTACGTAGGCCAATTCGTAATCCATCAACGTCTGTCGCCTATCTGTCATATTCGTTTCGTGCATTTGTTTTTTCCACAGTAAGTTAAAAAGAATAGCTTTGTTGAATTTTTTACGGCCATACGCTTATCTCTTTAAAAGCAGCAAATGACGGTGTAATGATAGGAGAAATGCCGCTCATTTATACGAAAACGACCGACGAACTTCCGTTCACCCTAATCCCTTGGCTATTGTAAGTTTCTTCACAAAGTGGATACTTTTAACCGCCGACGCAAAAAGAGTTGTGTGAATTTTATACCGTAAACAAAACAGTTGATTCATCACCATCATCGGCCAGAAGACGTCCACTGCTGAACATAGGTCCCCTTTTAACCTCCACACTGAACGACAGCCTGCCATCTGCATCCACTGGATGCCAACTACACTCACAATGTCGTCAGTCCATCTAGTGGTGTCCTACCTACGCTGCGTCTTCCGGTTCGTGGGTTTAGAATGGGTTGTCATAATTTAATGCGTATACAACATTCCATGTGGTTTTTTTCCATTTACATGTCTGTGCTGCTAACAATTGAAGAGTTATTTAGTCAGGACCCAACCCTGAATGCTGAAATCATGTCATAAAACTTAAAACCAGCGATCATAATAAATTGCGTACACAAAATTTCGTGTCTGTGCTGTTGACCGTTGAAGAGTTCCTTTACCTGGAGCTAATCCTGGAAGTCAATTCAGGTCATGCTTACCATAAAAATACATTGTCATCGAAACTGAACCAACATGTAAAAATTCAACTCGGTAGGATAAGAGGAAGTGGTTCCAATTCAGCTCGGTACTACGTTTCTAATCCGTACGGCCAAGGATTGGAACTACCTGCCCGCTTCCTGGTTTCCTGAGAGATATAATCTACGTCTTTTCAAGGCCAAAGTGAATAGGTATCTTCTAAGATCCAAGGGAGTAGAGCTTTGCATAGTTTGGGGTCAGATGACCGTGTGTGCAAAAATGTCTTGAATATTATTTATTTTTATTTTATTTTTATCTCCGACCACCAACTCGCCTGTTGGTAAGTGACGAACAACAGGCGAAAAAAAAAATCTTGCAAGATTTGACCAAACATTGCAAGTCAAATAAAAGCTTATTAAAACACTTTTTTCACTGGGTTCAAACCTTCTCTGTTGTCTGGGTTCGGGCCCGTACCAATGAGCTCTTTGGAGCTTATGTTCGGATTTTTATACCACTGGCTTTTCGGTGAAGGAAAACATCGTGAGGAAACCTGCATACGTATATACCAACGGAGAAGGAATTCAATGGCGTATGTGAATCCACCAATCCGCACTGGGCCGTGGTGGATATGGCCAAATCACCCTTTGGGGGTAGGCTAAAAGCCCAGCAGTGGACTGTTAAAAGGCTGACTATGATGATGATGATGATGATGAAAACACTTTTACATGTAAAAAGTCTTGTAAGTAGCTCGTAGGTGAAACCTGTGTTACTTCTGCTACGATTTAAGCATCCGGCGTCCGTCCTCCGTCCTATATAATAATGAGTGTAGGTACGCAGCTATACATCACATGAGGGGTGGAACAAAGTGCGTTAGGTCATCCATCACAACCCTATTGTCCAAAACTAGGACTCGCACTACGCAAACAGTGATATGACATTTCCCATAGAACATGAGAATATGAGGTCAACTCGCAAACCTTTATCAAGATAGACACCGCGATTTCACCTACTTTACATGTCTTTGACATTTTATTAACGGCCAGAATATTGGGTGCAGCGATCTCGCTCGCGTTTTTGATGTTTTTTTAAGATATAAAGTAAATTATCTTTTAAAAAAACCGACTTCAAAAAACCACAAAACACAAACATTTTAAATCAATATGCTACTTGGGCGGGAACTATATAAAAAATGGAACTATATTAAATGTTTAGCATTAAGTCGTCCATGCGTGCAATAAAGTATTAAATAAATTAATATATTTTATTATCAAATTTCAGCTCAATCGGTTAAGGACAATGAGGATAAAATTCAATTGCAAGATTTATTCCACACGTACATGCTAAACAAGTTAACTACATAAACTTGCTTGCTTATAAGCAAGCTCAAAGCCGCACAACGAGCTATGGAGAGGGCTATGCTCGGGGTTTCTCTACGAGATCGAATCAGAAATGAGGAGATACGTAGACGAATGAAGGTTACCGACATAGTCCACCGGATTAGCAAGTTGAAGTGGCAGTGGCCAGGGGATATAGCACGCAGAACAGATGGCCGATAGGCCCGAAAGGTTCTCGAATGAAGACCACGGACCGCTAAAGTACCGTAGGATGTCCACCCACGTGATGGACAGACGATCTAAAAGAGACCGCAAGAAAAAGTTGGATGCAGGACGCTTCCAACCGGCCCTTTTGGATATCGATGGGGGAGGTCTATGTCCAGCAGTGGACGTCCTACGGCTGAAATGATGATTATGAAATAAAAGCTTGTAAAAATCAGCTATTCCCTATAAAACGGTCATTTACACTCTTCAAAAACGCGTAACCCCGTATACAATCGCAGATAAAAGTACTTAGATATTCATATCATACAGGCCGATTCGAATCAATACTACTGTGAATAGTTAATACGGAATTTGCACAGGAGGCACATCGGAATTGCGTATTAGCCTAAGTTACCGATAATCGTAGATATACCCGATATTTCCGATACACCCAGCATTATTGTCGATTCAAATAGCGGCACAGAATCGTTTGTGTAACTCGTTCAGTTTATGGAGGCTTTAGGGTGTATACCTCCGAATATTGAGCGTTTTTATATTAGCCGATAGCGACACGATTTTGGCGGTCACTTGCCTTACGGCTAACTGCTTATACGGTACCAAGCTAACGTTAAAAACGCACAATTCGAAAAATCGCTATATTTTTAAATATTTTTTATCACCATAACTGGATTGCTTTAAACAGCTAGCCGTAAGGGCCCTGGTATGCTCATATACTGGGTTACGCGGAAAGGGTGTGTAAGCCTAAAGGGGTCCATAGTATACATAATTATAAACAACTTTTACTAAGGGGGTAATTCTAAAATCGTGTTCCATAGAAAAACTCGTCAAAATAAAGAAAGAAAGACAACACAATGCGGGGCCAACACTATTGTAAGATTTTTACCGTTTTTTTACTTTTCCGACGAAAATTGTTAACTTATAAGGTTAACCGTTGATTCGCTATGTTTTGTTAAGTCCAAAATTAATAAAGTCATTGGTGCAGGGCTGAAAAACGAATCGAGTGCCGAAATTATGAAGCGCACATATCACCGCTCGGCCTCATAGCTTTTTAATCGATGCTTAATGTCAAATTTGTTGATCAACAAAATACGATATTGGCATTGCCGGTGCAGGGTGAAAGAAAGTAGTAGTATGCTGATTGCTGACACTCGTCCGACATCGATGTCGGAGCGATTATGTCGGTATCGTTATCGGACCATGTAAAAAGCGGACATTATGCGATGCTATTTCGAAACAACTGACGGTAGCGTGCTATCATTGTCTATTTTAGGTAGCTCAATTCTTGGTTAGATTGCTGTCAGAATAGTCAGGCACTAAAATGCTGCTATTAGCCAGCTAACAAAACACATTCATATTGCTCAAAAAAATAATGGATTGTATGCATGAAACTAAAATGTCTTTTTCTCTTAATATGGCCATAGATATGGAGAGAGCTATGCTCGGGGTTTCTCTACGAGATCGAATCAGAAATGAGGCGATCCGTAGATAAACGAAAGTTACTGACATAGCCCACTATGGATTAGCAAGTTGAAGTGGCAGTGGACAGGGCACATATCACGCAGAACAGGTGGCTGATAGGGTTGTAAGGTTCTCGAATGGAGACCTACCGGAAAGTGCAACGTAGGACACCCACCCACAAGATGAACAGACGACCTAAAAGAGACCGCAGGGGAACTCTAGATGCAGGTCGCTTCCAAACGGCCCTTTTGGAGATCGATGGGGGAGGCCTATGTCCAACAGTGGACGTACGTATAGGAAGCGGCCTGCACCCAACGTTTCCCTGCGGTCGATGCTTGCGGTAGATGGCCGTTGGGGCCGAAAGGTTCTGGAATGGAGGCCACGGACCGGTAAGCGCAGCGTAGGATGTCCACCCACAAGATAGACAGACGACCTTAAAGAAATGATGATGATTATGATAAAATATAGCCTGTCTTTCCGTGCATTCACTTCTATATTTGGCAGAGCTTTCGGCTGACACACAAAAGCGAAAGTAAACTAATCAACATAGTTGGAGCTTCTTGTTTGGCATGGAAGTATCTAATTTGCATCATGAAAACGGCCTTTCCAAATATCTCATTTTAAACCGCTGCGCTGGGCGCAAGATGTCACAATATATTTCCTTACCTCGCTGCCGCGGTGATCCAAAGTGGGCATTGTCTCGTACTACCGCAGCGTAGCCAGTAAATCATACCAATTATGTTTCAGGGTTCCTCAGCAGCTGAACTGCTGAACTCTCAGGAGCGTGGCGCCCTAGTAAAGCACGTGCTAGAGTCTGCGCGAGCGGAGCAAGAGGACGAGCACGCCTTAGAGCCTGCGCTCACGCTACGGCCGGGACAGAGCATCGGTAAGAAATTGTCTAATTTTGAACTGCGGAGAGCGTGGCGTTCTAGTGCCAAGAGCGTGCCTTTCTACTACCCAGTACGTGGTACTTGACTGCCAGAGCGTGGTGTTCTACTGCCAAGTGTGTGGTACTCAACTGCCAAGAACGTGGCGTTCTATTGCCAAGAGCGTGCCTTTCTACTACCAAGTGCGTTCCTTTCTACTACCAAGTGCGTGGTACTAATCCGCTAGAGCGTGGTGTTCTACTGCCAAGAGCGTGGTATTCAACTGCCAGAGCGTGGTGTTCTGCTGCCAGGAGTGTGATACTCAATTGCCAAGAGCGTGGAGTTCTACTACCAAATGCGTGGTACTCAACTGCCAAGAGCGTGGCGTTCTTATGCCAAGAGCGTGATTCTTAACAGCGAATAGCGTGGCGTTCTACTGCCAAGAGCGTGGTACTCAACTGCCAGAGCGTGGTGTTCTGCTGCCAAGAGTGTGGTACTCAATTGCTAAGAGCGTGGTGTTCTACTACCAAGTTCGTGGTACTCAACTGCCAAGAGCGTGATCCTTAACAGCGAAGAGCGTTGCATTCTACTACCAAGTGCGTGGTACTAATCTGCCAGATCATGGCGTTCTACTACCAAGCGTAGAATACAAATGCCAAGAACTTGGCGTTTTACTGCCAAGAGAGTGCCGCTCAACTGTCAAGAGCGTGGCGTTCTACTGCCAAGAGAGTGGTGGTCCGCTACCAAGAACGTTGCGTTCTACTGCCGTATCTATCGAGTGTGTGACGCCCTAGTGAAGCAAAAGTCTGCAGCTTCTACCATCTTCATCTAGGGATCAGACATTGGCATCGATTCTGATGTACTCTAAACTAAACTAAATTTGACAGCTCTTAAATTGTTCCCATCCTTCTTTCACATATTAAAATGAACAAAGAGGCAAATAATTTTAGTCCTGTCAGATTGATTTAGTTTTGTGAGTGGCATGACAGAATCGACGCCATTACCTACCTTTTCATAACGCGATGCCCATGTGAATTAAAAGAGCTAAAAGAAATGACAAACAACCAACTGCCACAAGGTAAATTAGGTAAAATGTAAACAAAAAGCTAGCCACATGCAAAGTCAAACGTGAAAACCTTTGAAGGTTAGCCCTTGTCTAAAGTTTAGTAGGCTGTGTTTTATCTACCTTTTACTTAAGTCCTCTAGAGACCTAAATAAAAGAACCTTTCACGTTGGAGGTTTTAATTATGCTCGGTCTATTTTTTAGCGCTGTACAGTTTTTTTACAGCTACCTTTCGCCTAAATGTTTTATGCGATTCTGTAGTGTAAGTACCGTTCTTTATCTATCGTCAAATTCGATAAAATGTCATTTGATCGATACTCGCTATGATCGATTCTATGGCATTATATCGAATTTGACGATCGATAAAGAACGGTACATGCACTGCAGTCAGGTGATTGCGAAAACTTGCGTGACCACAAACCGTATCCCGGCGCGTTAAGGTTCACGTTCGCGTGATTTTCCGGACGGCGCTGTTTCGAGCCTGCGTTAAGAGTAAGCCGTAAGTAAGTCCCCTGTAGTCGGTTAAACATATAGCAACAAAGTGTAGCTAATAGCTTTGACGAAAATAAAATTAATGACGGGCCATAATTATTGAACTTTCTCGGTTAAAATGAGTCAAAACCGTCGGACATATACCTACTTCAACACCTAATTCTAATGTACAGTACATTTGTAACAATAAATAGATAGCGTTTTTTTATTGAGTTTTTACACTTTGGGAAGCATACGAAGGCATTTTATGTAAATAAATTGAATTTGAATTTGAAATTTGAAATAATTTTGTCAGATGTTTCGTTATCATGTAACAATAGTCTTGTGTTGCACTTCCTACGGCTAGAGTCCGACTGAAACGAAGTGAGCGCCGCCGGTCATTTTGTAATCTTCAAAAATGCGCTCCTTCTGGGCCCGTCCATTTATTTTATTTTGGTCGAAGGCTAATAGTACAAGTTTGAAACAATCTACAGAGCATTAAGTTTGCGTGCCTCAAACAGTCAAGGTATTGTGTTTAGGGCCCGTCGATTTATACCACTTACCATGTCACGTTGTAGACCGTATCGGAGTTAGTTATGGGGTCGCCCGGTCGTGACATCGGACGAAAACTAACAAGTTTTAAAGCAATAGGAAGTTATAGGAACGAATTGCTCGTTACGTCACAGGTTAATCGACATCTATAGTCTCTATACTATTACAATTTATTTTAATTTTTAGGGTTCCTTACCTCAAAAGGAAAAATATTATATCCCTTCATAATTCCTTATAGGATCACTTCGTTGTCCGTCTGTCAAGACCCTTTTTCTCAAGAACGCGTAATGGTATCAAGTTTAAATTTATACTACATACCTGGGTCTACGGTTTCTTTCGGTTGTGAAAAAATAAAAGTTGTAAGTCAACGCAATCAAAAGATATGAACGTTTATGTCGCATATTTTGCGATTTCACAAGGGAACCAAAACCTTATAGGGTACTTTCCGTTGACCTATAATCATGAAATTTGGCAAGAGGCAAGGTCTCACAGCACATATAAAGGAATAAATCCGAAAGATGTTAATTTGAAGTTATCTATACTAATATTATAAAGAGAAAAGATTTGATTGTTTGTTTGTTTGCATTGAATAGACTCCGAAACTACTGAACCGATTTGAAAAAAATTTTCACTGACGGGAAGTTACACTATCCGCGGGTGACATAGGCTATAATTTATACCCGTGCGAAGCTGGGGCGGACCGCTAGTATCATATAAAAAAATATTGTTTTTTAATATTGTAGCTTACGCGACTCAGATAACCGCCCGTTAACATGACGGAGACAAGGCACAAGAAATAAACTAAACGCCACCACAATTATAGGTGCAGACCAAAAAAGGTTCTATTAAAAAGGAGAGTTAGTTTTGGAATATAAGTTAGTACATTATACATTAAAAATTAAATTAATTTTTGACTGAAGAAAGGAATCTAAGAAAAAAGAGAAAAACATTACTTATTACAGCAGTTTGATAGTTTGCTACGAATAGATAGTTTGAACCTACTATAAAGAGGTAAAGTTTGTTTTTATATATGTTTGGGGTAACTTCATCATGTTCTTATTCCAGTGCCGGCATGTCTCAGCAGAGGAGTGGTGGCTAGCATGTTCCCCCTACACGAGAGAACCGCTCTAGAAAACTTAAGAAGGAAGTGGGTTAAGACTCTGTTCTCTCCCCAACCTATAGGTAAGCAATACCTGTTATTAAGAGCCTTAATATTAAAATAATATTGAAATTACCGGACAAGTAAGTACAGCGTAGGACGTCCACTCACAAGATGGACAGACGACGTAAAAGAGACCGCAAGGAAACGCTAGATGCAGACTGCTTCCAACCGGCCCTTTTGGGGATCGATGGGGGAGGCCTACGTCCAGCAGTGGACGTTCTACAGCTAAAATGATGATGATTATTGAATTTCCGGACCGATAAGCGCAGCGTAGGACGTCCACCCACAAGATGGACAGACGACCTAAAAGATCGCAGGGAAATGCTGCATGCAGACCGCTTCCAACCAGCCCTTTGGAGATCGATGGGGAGGCCTATGTCCAGCAGTGGACGTGCTATGACTGAAATGATGATGGCGGTGACTAAACTAACAACTAGTCGTATATTACATACATATATGTTAACAAATTCAGTTTAATCATTTAATGTATAGATGAACGAGTAACACCACTGTAATTAAACTGTATTGGCGAAGTTCACACGTGTTTGTTGACAGTTGACAGTCTGTTGTCAACTGCCAGCAAACACCGTGTATAAGTTGCGGGTGCATTGTAATCGTCCTCTCCCATCAAGTTATGCCGAACGCACTCTGCGTTCGCTAACTAGTCCGGTCCATCTGTAGAGGCCAAAAGGCCAACATTACAAGTCAATATAAAAAAAAAAAAAAATGTCCTCTTTCTGTGCTCGGACCTCGAAGCGAGAACAAGTGTAAATAAATTGTGTGTAAAACAGTTCTAGAGTGATTTATTGGCCGAAAAGCTAACATATATACACGTTGAACTTATAATAATTATGACCGCCTTCTACCTCCTGTATGAATCCTCTCCATCCTAAGGTTGCCTGGCAGAGATCATTCTTAGCGATAAAGCCGCCGATTGTTGCACTAGTTTTTGAGCTGTTTTATCGTGTGTATGGCATTTGTGGTGTGAACAATAAAGAGTTTATCTATCTACCTATCCCTCTTTTTTACATCGTGCATTAAATATCACTCCATATTCTTTTTCAGATGAAATAAGTGAATATTTCGGCGTAAAAATAGCAATGTACTTCGCTTGGCTTGGACATTATACTAGGTCGCTGACCGTGCCTGCTATTGTAGGTTTTATATTTTGGGTAAGTTATATTTATAGTAGCCATTTCTTAATTAGCTATCGGGACTGTTTTTAGGGTTCCGTACCCAAAGACATCACAAAGAATCTAACGATACCAGTCCTATCAAGGAAATGCAATTGAAAAATTCCACGTTAGTTCTAAGTTGAACTATACTAGCAGGACATATTAACAAACAGTTTATATTCTAATTTAAGTGTTTCTAATGGTTTTTATACAGGGTTACGCATATAGACGGCACTAAGCTGAAAGTAGGTTATTGTACTCATGAACAATGAACAACTTTTACTATGGGCCCAACCCATCTAGATACAATTCCTATAGAGTCACAATCTCTCAGTGAAAACAGTCAAAAAACGTCCGAGCGTCATTGTACATACATTGTATCAATTATATACTTCACAACGCCTCATTTACTCCAATTTAAACGTTATGTCGCTTGCATAGTGTTCAACGTTAGTTGTCCGCTATGTCATCGTAGCTCTGGCATCGCGCGGCTTTGTAGTCGGATCGCGGTTACCTTGTTACTAACCAAAAACTCTGCGCAATTTGTAGCGTGCGCCGAGTTTTGGTTTGGACATTTATTTGGCACGATTGTGACTCTATATGTATTGTATCACAATTGACTAACCCTAAAATTGCGAAATAACTCACACACAAAACACACCCGACAAAATGTATGGAACAGCTGATTCTTTACCCCGCAATTTCCCATAGTAAAAGTTGTTCATATGATGTGTACAATGACCTCTGTATATTATAGAGCAAATGTTTAATATTTTTTTTGTTTATTGGTTACAGATATGGCTCGGCACAGCAAATGAGAATTGGAAAGACATAGCTTACGTGCTATTTTCTCTCTTCAACGTGTTATGGGCGTGTGTTTATCTCGAAACTTGGAAAAGGTACTATAGAATAGTTTTTTTTTATTTTTATATCGACCAATAGTCCCATTTACAACGGGGAGTGTTCTGAAGTACTGTTTGTTCTGATGCCGGCGTCATGGTTTTATCATCGTACTAGCCGCCACCGCCTGAAAGTTCATCTATACATCATCATTTCAGCCGTAGGACGTCCACTGCTGGACATAGGCCTACCCATCGATCTCCAAAAGGGGCGGTTGGAAACGTACTGCATCCAGCGTTTCCCTGCGGTCTCTTTTAGGTCGTCTGTCCATCTTGTGGGTGGACGTTCAACGCTGCGCTTACAATTCCAATGTGTTGTGAGTCCACACATTATAGATCAGTGAAAATCGCACACACAACAGTTCTTCAGAACACTCCCCTTTGTAAATGTGATAAAAGACACAAAGAGACCCAACGTCTCTGCGCATGCTGAGTGGCTCTATACTCCGTTCACTAATCTTAGATATTTTATGTAAACAAATGGGTAATCAGTGCAAAAAAAAATCTTTTATAATGGTAGTTTACAATATTTGACCAAAAATATTCTAATAAATTTTTCTAGTTGTAATATGAACAATTATAAAATAAAAATAGTTTTGTACTATTTATTTTAACGAAATATCTGTACTATACAAGGTTATGATAAACAAATAAAACATTAAAATATAGAAAATATTATACTGGTAGGACTGTAGGGGTTCTAAACATTTCTGGCCAACGTTTGATTTGACCTCTATTTCCTATATTATCTTAATAGTCAACGCCTCTATAATCAACGCCATCTATTACAATCTTTTAATTATGTTTTTTATTTATTTTTAGAACTACCAGAAAATCCCCCAATGTAACGCGCGAGAGAAAAGCCGTAGAAAATAGAAAGTACAATATTTTTCATAAGTGAAAAATGTTTTAAGCTACTGGCATGTCACTTTGACAGTGACTTTTCGTGACATTTCTTTGTTTACATAAAATATCTAAGATTTGTGAACGGAGTATAGGTAATGCTTCGCGAGCGGATTGCGTTGGCTAGACCCTTACGTTAATAGGTAATAACTCCTTCATTTCAGATACTCAAATGCGCTGGCATATAAATGGGGAACATTGGACCAGAGGGACGATTTGTTAGTCGAGCCGAGACCTTTATTTCAGGTAAGATATGTTAAACTGGGTTACGCGGAAAGGGTGTACTAAGCCGAAATAGAACGCGCCGCTATCTCGCTCGCACATTTATTGGGTATTTTTAACATTAAAAAAATACTGTTTACCTTAAAAATTGTGCTTGGATCATTTTGCGACGTTAATATTCCTTAATATTTGAATAATTTTTTTAAACTTACTATTTTGTATTATGACCACAAAAAAATAAGTTAACAGTTTTTCCAATTTATTCTGACCCTATAAAATATAAAAATACTAGCGGCCCGCCCCGGCTTCGCACGGGTATGGATATATAGCCTATATCACCCGGGAATAGTGTAGCTTCCCAACAGTGAAAGAATTTTTCAAAGCCGTTCAGTAGTTTCGGAGCCTATTCAATGCAAACAAACAAACAACGAATCCCTGGTTCAGACTAAGCTTCTTAGTCTTGAGCAACGGCGTAAGGTTGCTAGTCTATCGGTTTTTTATCGGATACATTTCGGAGAGTGTGCTACAGATCTGCATGATTTGATTCCCTCCTGCCCATTTTTCTATCGAACTGCCAGAGTGGGTATGAAGAATCGACACCGCTTTATGGTTGATATTCCGAAAACCCGTACAAAGCGCTTTGATTCCACATTTATTATGCGAACTGCTAGTCTGTGGAATTCGCTGCCCGAGTGGGTGTTCTCCGATAGTTACAATCTGGGTGTCTTCAAATCGAGAGTGAATCGGTTTCTTCTAGGCAAGCGTGCTCCATCATAGGCCGCATCATCGCTTAACATCATGCGAGTTGGCGGCCAAGCGCAAGCCTATTTATAATTTAAAAAAAAACTTTTCTCTTTATTCTATTAGTATTAATAAATTTTGTTTTAAATATTCTAAAATATTAACGTCGTAATGTGCCAAAGTACGTACCAAAGTACGTTTTTCATAATAAGTCACAGTCATTTTATATCTTAAAAGCATTGAGAAACAATACCTATAGAGTCACATATGGGCAAAAAAAAAAATGCCCGAACTAAAAACTCAGCGCACGCTACGCATTCCGCCGACTTTTTGGTTAGTTGTAAGACAACCGCGATCCGAATACAACGCCGCGCGATGAGAATGCTACGATGACATGGCGGACAAGCGACGTTGAACACTATGCAAGCGACATAAAGTCTAAATTGGAGTAAATGCGGCATTGCTAACTTTTGTTCCATAAATGGTGTACTAAGCCGAAAGGGGTCTATTATGTACAAAGTTTACTATGGGACCAACCCTGAAAAAATATCAGCTGTTCCCAACGAACTACATACCAACCATACTAATGTACAACAACGCTCGGACGATTCTTGACTTTTTTCACAAATCTTAGATATTTTATGGAAACAAAGAAAAGTCACTGTCAAAGTGACATGCCATTTGTTCAAAACATTATTCACATCTGAAAAATATTTTACTCTATTTTCCTCGGCGTGGCTCTCATGGTCCCCTATTCTGATAGTTCAAAAAATTAATATAAACATTATCAAAACATTGTAATAGATGACGTCATTATAGAGGCGTTGACTATTATGTTAGAAGAAATAGAGGGCCAATCAAATGTTGGCCAGAAATGTTTAGAACCCCTACTGTCCTACCAGTATGATAAAATATTATCTATTATTTTTTTTATCATAACTTTGTGTAGAACAGATATTACGATAAAATAAATAGTACAAAACGATTTTTAATTTATAATTATAATATATAATTGTTCATATTACGACTAGAAAAACATAATAAAATACTTTTTTGGTCATATATTGTAAACTACCATTATGAAAGATATTTTTTGCACCGGTAACCCCTTTGTTTACATAAAATATCTAAGATGAATAAACGGAGTATAGATATTGTGACTCTATAGGTATTGTATCTCGATGCTTAAAAATCATAAAATGCGCGAGCGAGATCGATGTACCCGGTATTCAGGCGCTTTAAAAAATAACAATACAATATGTTTTTCCATCGATCTCCAAAAGGGCCGGTTGGAAGCGGCCTGCATCCAGCGTTTCCCTGCGGGGGAGGCCTATGTCCAGCAGTGGACGTCCTATGGCTGAAATGATGATGATGATGATGTTTTTCCAGGGAGAGATGGGCACGAGCAGTGTGACAGGGCGGCCGGAGCCCCAGTACGCAGCCTGGCGGCGCCGCGTGTGGCGCCACTGCGTCTCTTTCCCTCTCATACTGGCGTGTCTCTCTGTCGCGTGTGGCGCCACCTTCGCGCTACTTAGAGCTCAGGTGAGAATCAAGCTTACAACTTTCTTTCTTTTTTACGCCATAGGTGGTAAACAAACAGACGAGCTGCCTGATGGTAAGCAGTCACCGTCGCCTATGGATACTTGTAACACCAGTACGTTTGTCTCATTCCAAAACTCCATTGGAGCCTTTTGTAAAGTCTCCACCACTTTACAGGGGGGCATGAGTTTGACTTGACCGTGACTTACTTAGCTTGACTCTGACTGTGACTATGACTGGTTCGACCCTATTAAGACCATGTAAATTGATTAATATTACGAGTAAAGGACATTGAATCCAAGCACATGAAAATTTTAACAAAAAAAAAACAGTATGTCTCAGGAGTTTTGGCGCCAACGTGGAAAAAAACATGTCGGCTCGTTGAATTATTTTCCTAAACTTGTGTATATTCGAGTGTTAATGTGTTCTAAATGGTGAATTATATTTCATTAAATGCTCGTAAACGTGCTCAAGTGTGGGCAAGTGATATAACGAGGTGGAACATGTATTTTCGTGTTGTTTCCAAAACTCCATAGGAGCCTCTTATAAAATCTCCACCAGTTTACAGGGGCATGAGTTTGACTTGACCGTGACTTACTTAGCTTGACTCTGACTGTGACTATGACTTATTTGACGCTGTTAATGCTATGAAAACTATTTAATATTACGACTAAAGGACATTGAATCCACGGTCATGAAAATTATAACAAAAAAAAAAGTGTATGTCTCAATCTCTTCGGCCGCTATACTCACGCTGTAGAACCACGATATCTGGTGCGGGTCGGCCCCTCGCACGTTCCGACATATATATTAACTAGCGGTCCGCCCCAGCTTCGCACGGGTATAGATTGAATTAGCTATACGCAAAAAATACATAGATATTTATGGCTATACGTTTGAATTAACCGCAAGACGCACGGCTCAACGCTCCACATGCTCCGTATGTCACTTGAACTATACCCATGCAAAAAATCAGGTCGATCCGTTGCTTTGTTGCTGCGTGAAAAAAGAATAAACAAACCAACAAGCTTTTCGTATTTATAATACTAGTTGACCTGACAGACGTTGTCCTGTCTTAGAATTGTCAAACACGCAAAGTTAAAATTGTAAATCTTATTTTTTTACACACCTTGGGTTACATTATTGGAGTTTTAGTATGGACCCCTATTTTTTTTTTTAAAATATAATATAGCCTATGTCACCCGGGGATAGTGTAGCTTCCCGTCAGTGAAAGAATTTTTCAAATCGGTTCAGTAGTTTCGGAGCCTATTCAATGCAAACAAACAATCAAATCTTTCCTCTTTATAATATTAGCATAGATTATTTATTTAACTTTTATTGCAGGACTGGTGGGAAAATAACATAGTATACATGACTTGGATACCGCGCGCACTACTAGCCATCATCATAGCCATTGAGGAGGAGGTTTACGCCAGGATAGCCAGGTGGCTCAACGACAAAGGTATGCCATGCACTGGGTATGTCTTCTGGGGATATTTTAGTTGTGCATTGGGACTTAAGACTTGGGCTATTGGTTCTCAGAAATTAATGAATATTGGCGTTTTTTCTGTTGTACCATTTTCTAAACTTTAATTAAATTTGACAGCTCTAAGTGTTGTAGTAGTCACAAGTCTAGTAGTCTCGCGTACTGAAATGAGAAGAAACACTAATAATTATGTAGTTTGTTCTGGGAGTTAGACATGACCCACTTTCTGTTAGCGTTAACGCCTGCGGAAATATGAAATTGTATGAAAATGACATTGACAATGACTTTTAATACATGGGCTGAAAAGTCCCGGGCCTAACAAAGAAAACACAGTTTTTTTGGTTCAAAATTATTTTTATTCATCAACGTAATCTCCATCAAGAGCAACGCAATCATTCCAGCGCCGCTCTAACATTTCAATACCATTTTTGTAGAACGATTTATCTTTGTGGTAGCTTCTCTCAAGTTAATTTCATTGTCAAGTTAAGTTCATAGTCAATGTCATTTTCATACAATTTCATCTTTCCGCATGCGTTAACGCTGACAGAAAGTGGGTCTTATCTAACCCCTTGAGGTCTTACGGCTAACTGTTTTAAGCGATTCTGTTTTAGGGATGCGAAAAGTTACGCAAACCGTATGTCGGCGCGTTAAGGTTCACGTTCGCGTGATTTTCCGTACTGCGCTGTTTCGACCTTGCGTTAAGGTGGTACGTTACACCAATGGCGGGAAATTCAAATTTGGGAAAGTTTTTTTGGCTTTGTAGCTAGGTCAGGTAATTATTTTAAAATTACACAGTGTTTGCGCAAATCGTTGGTTGTTATTTACATTATCATGTACAGCTATTTATCAGTAACGCACCATATTACTTACATTTGTCAATAAACCGTTTGAAACAGCAAAAATTAGTTTACTGACAAATGTAAGTAATAATGTGCATTAGAGATAATAGTTTTACATGAAAAAATGTAACGAAAGTTTTTTTGACTTACTGTGAAAATTTAACTGATCAATGGGACAGGGGCAAAAAAGCCGATGACTATAATGACAATTTGTATGACATACTAATTTTATGTTGACATATTTTTACAGCAATTTGTTGTATTTATTATATTAGTAATTTTATAATATTATTCCTATTTTTACTAGGAAATCTATTTTAGTTTAACAATATGTGAGATAAATGTTAGTGGAATTTGACCTTTTTTATTCTCAATAAATAATTTGAATTTGAATGATATTGTAAAGAATAATAATAAATTTGCGCAAACATCATGATCGTTCACAATAATTACCCGGCCTAGCTACAAGGACAAGAAAACTGTTTGATATTTGAATTTCCTGCCATAGGTGAAACTTACCACCTTAATAAAGGCAAAACTTTTATGTCATACACTTTTCATTTACGTTTGAGAACCATTGGCCTAAGTTTAAATACGTTTTGAGTGTTGAGTGTGGATTTCTATTGTGTCCAATTTGGACTTGCATTTTTTTTACATTCCTGGTTAATAGTTTGGAAAGTTTTTCAAATTTTTTTAAGCAGAGGTTACTAATTAAAACACTTTTGCATGACACCTCATAGCGTTGTTTCCCTATAGCAATACCTTTTTAGAATCCGATAAAAAATATTTTAAAAATTATTAGAAATTAAATCCGATATAAATAGAAAATACTTCGATTAGTTGTTATAGTTAGACTACACTTTGTAGTTAAGATACTATAGTGCATATTTTTTGTCTCTTTTCTGCTTACCAAACGGGACTGGACATCAAAAAAATATATGACATCAAAATTTTTTTTCGACAACAGAAAACTATCGACTCGAGACAAAATATGAGAATCATCTGATAGTGAAAATTGCATTGGTTTGTATTAAAATGCTATGAAGCTAAAACGCTTCCCGCTTTGCTTTCCTGACCGTAACTTGCAATATGCAAAAGCGAAACGATATAAATAACTTAAGGCGAGGTTTTCCCACTTTTAAGCAACACTAGTTACTAAAGATGACCATACCATAGATGGCCTTATACATATACCCCCCTATTAATAAACGTAGAGTAGCCTCGGAATAGTTACACCGCCTTTTGTCTTTTTCGATCGAGTTCAAAATTTGAAAGAGAGAAAAAGACAAAACACGGCGTTACTATTCCAAGACTACTCCATGTTTATTAATAAGGGGGATATTGTATTAACGTCGCATTTGTGAATCAAAATCATGGCATTTCACAACTTATATTTTTGAGGGTTTCCTCATATTAATCGAAAACTATATCTGTAATGTAAAATGTACCTCGATGGTTCCCTCTATTATTATGAGATCTTTATATTAAGATATCGTAGACATCATTTAGTAAATTGATATTTGAATGAATCCAAAAAAAAAACAGCTCAAATCAGTATTACTTTTTTTTTATCTATCGGGCATTTGGTCCTTAATAGTGTTTCAGTCTTCACGGTTACCCAGATAAAACTTTCCATTATGATATGAAACCAGTTTTATATTTTTAGGCTAACCATGAAAGTAGACAAACTAGAATGACCAAAATTGCTAAAAGTGGGAACAGAGAGCCTTAAATAATAATTACTGAAACATCCATATTAATTAATTAAGAAGGTTGTTTCAGTAATTAATTACTAACTCACATATTAACTTAGTAAATCTAATAATTAGTTTGAAAACCTTGCACACTGATTTTTAACGGCTTGCATGTCTTTTTCGAGCATTTACTTAGCATGGACTGTTAATTTTGTTCACACAACACTTTTTTATCAAAGTAACTCCGATGTGACTAAACCAAAACTAAAAAAATATCTTAAACTTTCCTAACCCATGTACCTCTTACTCTTATGGAACAATGAAATATTATACAAAAATTTACTTTTCAAACTTTATAGACTATTATGTAATATGTTCAAACGTCAGCAAATTATATACAACAAACACAGAAACAAACAAATAAACACAGAAAAGAGAAGTAAATAGAACGGAAATGAGAAGGAAAATCTGTTACCAGGCATTATGAGTGAATCTCGATTGAACATTCTTATTTAGATCAACGCGTCGAACTCCGCATCACAGTTGCAAACTGATTTCGAATGACTGACGTTTCGTTTATATGGGTGCTTAACTGGCTACAACAAATTTCTTACAACAATGCCTTGACATCCGTTCTAAATTAAACAAACAAAAACTTTTATGTGTCCATAGGCTACGGTTACCATTTACCATTAAGGTGGAACGTTTTACCTATGGCGGGAAATTCAAATTTCAAACAGTTTTTTTGTCCTTGTAGCTAGGCCGGGTAATTATTTTGAAATCACACAGCGTTTGCGACAATAATTGAGTGTTTTTTTACATTATCATGTACAGTTATTTATTAGTAACGCACATATTACTTACATTTGTCAATAAACCGTTTGAAACAGCAAAAATTAGTTTATTGACAAATGTAAGTAATAATGTGCATCAGAGATAAATAACTTTACATGATTTTGTAAAGAATAATAATCAATTGTCGCAAACATTATGATCGTTTACAATAATTACCCGGCCTAGCTACAAGGACAAGAAAACTGTTTGAAATTTGAATTTCCCGCCATTTGTGAAACGTTGCACCTTAAGTGGCCTGTCGCTTATTTGTCGACTATTATACTGGGTGACTGGTGAGACAGTGCAAATATTCGGGGATATCATTGTCCTCAACATTACGAACAACTTTTACTATGGGACCAACCATTAAATCGCGTAAAGAAATCAGCTGTTCCATACATGTCGTCGAGTGTCAATGAACTTTATGTATGGAACATAGGTTTTAAGACAACTTACTAACTCGAAATGTAACGTACAATGTGTTTTTAAATAAATAAATAAAAAAAAAAAAAAAAAACAGGAGTTTTTTTTTTTCGTGTATTTATGGTTGGTCCTATAGTCAAAGTTGTTACCCAGTATATTAATAAAAAAAACATTATTATATATATATTTAAAAAAAAATTACTAGCTAAAGTAGCGTTATCGGACGGTACTCATTATCGAAATAAAAAACCCATATCTTACTTTATTTTACTGGCTTATATTTTTTCCAAATTGTTAGAAGAGCTTTCTAGCGTCATATATAGCGTGGATTCTAAGCTACACCGTGGTAACATTTCTTGGCTTTGTGGCATGCTTTATAGTACAAATGCCACATGACGTAAAGACACTACAACCGGGATAACAATAAAACTATACAAAAAATGCCATTTCGAAATCTATATAGTTTTAAAGCTCGTTACATACCCCACATAATATAGCATGCCACAAAGCCACCTGATATGCCTTGGTGTAACGTCAGCTTAAGATTTAGACAAACATTCATGTGATGAACATTTGTGTTTGTTCTATATCTGGGTGTTGATATCTATTTAAGTATGTATTGAAAAATATATATGTATGTATATCAGTCTCTGGCAGCCATATCACAAGCTTTGCTTAGTTTGCGGTCAGATGACCGAAAAATGTCCCGAATATTTATTTATTTAATTTTATGATAACATTGTCTTTTTTCCAGTTTCAGTTCCTCAACTCGTTCATGAGTTTGTTCTACATTGCCTTCTATCTTCAGGATATGGATAAATTGAAAGAAGTAAGTGTCCGTTTTCTCAATAAAGCCTGTGTAAGGCGAACACTCTCGAAGCCAAAAGAAGATAATTGTACTCATCATTATGAACAACTTTTAGTATGGGACCAACCCTGAAATCGCGAAAAAAAATATCAGCAGTTCCATACATTTTGTCGCGTGTCAATGACCGTTTTCTATAGAACAGCTGATATTTTTTCGCGATTTCAGGGCTGGTCCCATAGTAAAAGTTGTTCATAATGATGAGTACAATTACCTTCTTTTGGCTTCGAGAGTGTTCCCCTTACACCCCGTATACAAGGAATACGAGAAAAAGCTGATATTTTTTCCACTATTTCAGGGTTGGTCCCATCCCATAGTTATCGTTTTTCATTATCATTATACTTTTGGTTATTTAAAATGATGAGTACAATTATCTGATTTCCTCAAGGTATTAAAAATACATGTTTTAAATGTTTATCGGGACTTATCGCGCATTATTTTGTTTAAGTTTAAATAGGTGGGGAAGAAAGGTTCTCGAGTGGAGACCACGAACCGAAAGATGCAGCGTAGGTAGGCCTCCCACTAGATGGACCGACGAAATGTGTGAGTCGCTGGCATCTAGTGGATGCAAAAGCCAGGCTGTGGTTCAGTGTGGAGGTTAAAGGGGGAGGCCTATGTTCAGCAGTGGACGTCTTCTGGCCGATGATGATGAAAAATATGTACCTTTCGCTCTACGTTTCTACCATGACTGAAAACTGCGGGTGAGTCCGGCGAGAAGAGCGGATGTTTTGTTCTTCTACCCTCACTTGATCTTGAAAAATCAACATTTAAAACAAGTGTTATACAAATGAAAATAATAACCCTTTATGTAATTAAATGTTTCATAATGTTTCAGCAATTAGCAGTGTTGTTGATAACGCGACAGATCATTGGCAACTTGAAGGAATCTGCGCTGCCTTACTTGATCGAAAACCTGAGGTTGGCCAAGATATGCGTCGACGTTTTTGGCGCTTTAAGTCCCAGCAAAAGTAAGTTATAATAATGCCCGTTTTCACTAACCCTAGGAGTCGCCTAAATATTTAGGAGTTACCTCAGCTGCCGTCCGATTACTAAAAGGCCGTTAAGTGATATGGCCACAGTGCCACATAACGGTCTTTTAGTAATCGGACGGCAGTCAGGCAAAAAAATGTTTTACCATACTTTAGGTGATAAGAAGTGACATTAGGCGTCACTTAAAGTTACAACACCGATTCGGGGGTGTTAATGATAGGCAACTCTTTAACTGACAGCGCTCGCTCACTCACATGAAAACTGTCATGTGTTTGTCCCTTCAAGCGAATGAAATACACCAAGAAGGTTAACGGGCGGTTATCCGAGTCGCGTAGGCAACAAAACGCTCCCTCAGCCCCCGCCAAGTTATAGCGACGCCATGCTAGAGTCAGGACGCCCGCGGGGGGAGTGCAACGACAAAAACGAGCATAGGTCCGACCTCGATATGTCGCCTGGCGCGGCACTGAACGCGGCGCGCTCAAATTCTCGGGACCTTTTTACGGTTTTAATTTCACTAAAAAACTAATCTATTCACTATCATAATTCTATCCAAATAATTTTTTTTTAATAAAATTGCCTTTCAGTACATGCTATTTCCAGGTTGTTACGAGCTTTCATTAGAGCATAAAATGAAAAAAATAAACTAAGTCGACTTTGTTTCAGATTTTTTTTTGATCGAAGAAAGTTTATTCTATCGTGTTTTGAACCAAATCATAAACTCTAACACAGATGTATCTGTGACATGTATTTTTTTCCAGCTCAAATATTGTAATTTAACTGAATAAAATTGATTTAAAACCGTCAAATTTGGTATAAGAGGCTCTTAAATCACTGACAGATGATCCTCAAGACTACTGATCATCTTCGCAAATTCAGATCCCTCCGCCCATAAACCGGACAATCTCCAGAATAAACGTCTACCTTACACTACACAATACGTTGGCGAGTTGCGGCAATACCGCAGGAAGGCACGAATAGTCGTGCCTTCCTGCACGACCGATTTTTGGTCGGTATTCCGAAAACCCGAACGAAGCGCTTTGATTACACTTTTATTGTGCGAACTGCTAGTCTGTGGAATGCGCTGCCTGAATGGGTGTTCCCTGATAGTTACAATCTGGGTGTCTTCAAATCACGAGTGAATCGGTTTCTTCTAGGCAAGCGTGCTCCACCGTAAACCGTATCATGGCTTAACATCAGGCGAGTTGGCGTTCAATCTCAAGCCTATTATTGAATAAAATAACAAAATAATAATTGTTTTAAACTATCACGGTCGTTCACTAAAGTTATATGATTATTTACGGGATATTTACCGTGGTAAGGTTGTGGAATGAGCTCCCGATATTTCGGCGCAGGCTTCAGTCTTCCCGTGAACATGGTGCATGTAACTGCGCCGAAATATCATAAATCTGCTTCGACAGTTGAACTGAGCAGACGTGTCAATCTATTTTCTAAAAAAATATTTAATTTTACCAGATAAATATAAGTCATAACAGTTGGAGCTTAAACACAAAATCGCTTAACCCGAGTGAGCTGCATCTAACCATTTGTGCCTGCTTGAAGAGGACTTGCGCCGATTCTCCGCTGCGCCTGCGACAGCTACACCCCACCACACGGCCGATAAAGAAAGCCTCGTATTTTGTACTCTTCGCACCTGTGCCACAGTTACGCAACAATACACGTTTGTGTATCACTCACCCGGACATAGTAAAACAAGCGTCTACACGAGTAACCAGCAAAAGCCACAGCGCATAAACATGTCGGTAAGATCAGGTTACTCACACTCGCAACCCGATCTGTCTAAGACGGATGAAACTGAGGAAGATTCCGACATTCAACCGGCTGACAAGAAACCCCGGAAGAGGAAGCAAAGGGAGTGCGATTGTACTTGCAGTCAAAGTTTAATAAGTACTCTAAACGCTTTCCGCTCGGAAATGATAACTGCACTTGAAACGAATTTGAAATCTATGAGAGAAGATATCACAACTATGAAATACCAAACAAATGACATTAAAATCTCGACTGAAAAAATACTAACTGAGCACAAAATCATGAAAGATGAAATTTCCCAACTGAAAGATACCAGCTTAGCTACAGAGTCTAAGATGCAAAAAATTGAAGCTGAAATCGACAAGCTAAAATTTGCACCGACTACATCGTCAAAATCACAAATAACCGAAAACGAAAAAATTATCAATGAAATACAGGAGCGGACATTAAGAAGCAAAAATGTTATAGTAGTTGGTGTACCGGAATCGATTAACGTTAATGAACCTGAGCGTCACTCTGAAGACATTGACTCTACTAGAAAGGTTCTTCAAAGTGCAATGATGGTAAGTTCTAAAATAGTTAGAGTACAGCGACTTGGTTCCTATTTGCTTGGAAAAACTCGTCCTCTGAAAGTAAGCTTTGAAGACTCTCAAGATGCCAGAAACGTACTGAGGAACAAAAACAAACTCCAGGGTGACATAAGAATTTATCATGACCAAACTCCTACTGAAAGAAAATTCCTGAACGAACTAAGCCTTGAACTGACCCAGCGCAAAGAAAAAGGTGAAACAGACCTTATTATAAAATTCATTAAGGGCACACCAAAGATTGTAAAGGAAATTCCAAAAAACTATTCGGCCAAATAACTCTCTCAAATGCACATAAAGACTCTGAAGATAGATTTACCTATCAACTAAGCTATAACTATCAAGATTTTACTAAATTAGGTCTACATTTTTTCTACGCCAATGTACGAAGCATATGCAAACCTGGAAAGTTTGATGAACTGAAATGCATACTTCAATCTTTTAAAAGCGCTATCCATGTAATTATATTGACTGAAACATGGCTGAAGTCCAACGAGGAAGCCATGAGATATTGCCTCCCAAATTATACCCACTATTTTAATATCAGAGACGATACTGTTGGAGGTGGCGTCTCTATCTACGTACACAATGATCTGGATCATGGGTTGAAGGGAGAGACTTATATGACTGGCAACCATTATCTATGGGTTCATCTCGAAAAATACTCTCTAGATATTGGCGCAATTTACTATCCTGGAAAAACTAACTATAAGGATTTTCTGGCTTTTTACTCGAATCAACTACTCCGAAGAAAGCGAGCTCTAGTTTTTGGAGATTTAAATATTGACCTACTTACGAAAGACCGTAATAATAAACTATACACAGAAATGTTACATGAATGTGGATACGAAATTATAAATAAAATTAATGTAGATTACTGCACGCGTAAAACCATTAAGACCAAAACACTACTCGATCACGTGTGTACAAATTTAAAGGATAAGAGTTTTCATATGGCTCTTGTAGAATCTCCTATGTCTGACCATAAGCAGATTATCTTGTCTATGAAGAAGTATACGCCTCCTCCTAAGAAAGTCATGACCTATGAAGCCATTGATTACAAAAAACTACACGATCTTATTAATGACGCACCCTACAATAGTAATGACCACAGCTACGAAAACTTAGAAACCTTTATCAAATGCAAAATAAATGAATGTAAGACCTTCAAAACTAAAATACAAAACTTACCTCAGCAAGACTGGATTTGTAAAGACATTACTTCACAAATAAGGAAAAGAAACGAAATATGGTATAGACTACAAAAGAACCCTGAAAATGAAGAACTGAAGAAACAATTTTGTAAGGAAAGAAATCACACTACCATTAAAATTAAGAACTCGAAGAAAAAATATTACTTAAATGAATTTTCAAAATGCAATAAAGATCCAAAAAAGATTTGGAAGTTAATAAATACTCTATCTAATAATAAAATTAAGTCACAATGTACTCCTCCAAAACTTGAAACTGAATTAGGTCCTATAACTAACGCAACCGAGATTTGCGAAACATTCAATAACTTCTTTTCGACTATTGGTGCTACTTTAGCTAACTCAATTCTTACACAACATCAACAAACAACAATGCCATTTAATCCAGAACGACATCTAAACCAACTTGATACTTTTATTCCTTGCCAAAAAGACGAAATCATTAAAATAATTAAAAATCTAGACTTCAACTGTAGTGTAGGAATAGATGGAATTTCGACAAAAGTCATCAAATGCATAAGCGATGTAATGATAGACGAGTTGACTGACTGTATCAACGCATGTCTAGCAGAGGGAACCTTTCCTGACGCATTAAAAGTTGCCAAAGTCACTCCCATCTATAAATCGGGTGCCAAAACGGATCCTAGTAATTACCGCCCAATCTCAGTGTTGCCAGTAATATCGAAAATTTTCGAAAAAATCATTCACTCAAGGCTAGATAACTATTTAACGTCTATTGACTTTCTATTTGAACACCAATATGGCTTCAGGTCACAATCCAACACACTATCGGCCACAGCAGACTTAATTACTAAAATAAAAACTAATATTGATGAAAAAAAAATAGGCCTAGGAGTCTTCATTGACTTAAAAAAGGCATTTGACACAGTCAGTCACTCTATCCTTTTACAAAAACTAAACAACATAGGCGTGACGGGGGCTGCCTTTAAAATGATCGAATCGTACCTGTCTAACAGATCGCAAGTGGTTAAGATTGGCAATCATAAGAGTAATTCACATAATATATCTTTCGGTGTCCCACAGGGGTCCATACTGGGCCCCCTGTTGTTTCTGATCTACATCAACTCCATACATGAGGTAACACTTCACGGAAACGTATCGCTATATGCAGATGATACTTGTCTCTTCTATTTTGGGACTTCCATAACCGAAATTATTAACAAAGCCCAAGAAGACCTAAACCAACTAGAACACTGGTTCCAAGATAACCTCCTTACTATGAATACAGCAAAGACCTGCTATGTGATTTTTAAGGCTAAAAATAAAAAAATTCCTCCTCATTTACCTCTCAAAATTGGCCAGGAAATACTTCATCAAAAACAGTCCGAAAAATACCTTGGCTTACGACTAGATAGTCATTTAAACTGGGACATACACATAGATCATATTCGTTTGAAGTTGTCGTCATTATTAGGCTCCCTACGTGGAGTTGTGCGATGTCTTCCTCAATCAATTCGCCACAATGTTTATAATTCCTTGGTGAAGCCCCACCTCTTGTATCTAATAGAGATTTGGGGTAGTGCCCCAAAAACTTATCTCAAAGACCTACAGATTACTCAAAATAAATTAGTCAAAATGCTATTTGATTACGACTATTTAACACCTACAATTAAAATATACAAAGAAACAAAGTACATGAATATAAAACAATTACATAACTACTGTATCTGCATATTTATCCGTAAAATCCTTGACAAAAAAATACACATAAATAACATAACATTTACTAAAATACACCAAATTCAAAAGCGAAGTAGTCGAAGAAAAGATCACATCATACTTCCACGAGTCCGAACGGTTCATGGAGAACGATGTGTGAGTTATGCAGGAGTACAAATTTATAATAAGATACCGAAAGAAGTGAAAAATGCATCGTCATTTAATGTTTTCAAAAACAAACTAAAAAACTATATTTTAAACGACTTAACACTATTAGGTAAATAAAGTCAGACATCTCAGTTTTCTATCTGCGTGCAATTGCACTGTGGCGCAGCGCGTCCCTGCATACTAATTGATAACGCGCGGTGCTAAAGAGACCGGTCAAAGCGGACCATTTTTGACAAATTAATGTAGGGTAGATATATTATAAAACAAAATGAAATAAAATATACTATTATATAATATAATAACGTTAGTTAGCTTAACTTATACTTATATTTATGATACCTACTGTTGGACATATTATTACTTTAGTTTATTTAAGTTTACCAACATGTGGAAGCATTAGTTACTAAATCAATTTAATTTCTCGCATAAGTGAAATTGTTAATTTCTTGTTGAGAAAATAAAGTTCTTTAACCCGAATATCAGGAGCTCATTCCACAACCTTACCACTGTAAATATTCCGTAAATAATCATATAACTTTAAAATAATAATAATTGAATTGAATTCAAAGACAACTGTCAAACATTAAGGCAACTTTTAGTGGAGTCACAATTATATCGTCATTGTGGTCACACACCGCACACACCACACCATCAGCCATTAAATGTCCACTGCTGAACAAAGCCTCCCTCTTAGAGAGGGGTGTTGCCATAATCCCCACGCTTGGCAGGCGGCTTGGAGATCGCAGTACGTTAACCGTGTACTAACAGGACGCGGTCACGCGAGTTGCTTTTCCCCCATTTCAAAAAGTGCCTCAAGTGCTTAAAGAAGTTTTCACTTCAAAAATGACTATTATAGAAGAAACTTGCTAATAATATAATTGCATTGAAAATGCAAGAAAACTCCTAAACGCCTCCCTGTTCCCTTTTTAGTACAAACATCGGAACAACTGAACGAGTTATTCGAAAAACGCACAAGTTCTTCTGGCGACCCTCCTGATAATCTTCTCACTGTGAATGGAGGGACTGAAGATAGGAGAGACTCTGAGGCTTCCTCTGTGGGACAGAAGGTCATACACCAGGCGGAGTTGGAATCACAGCTGTTCAAGGTAATTATCGATTTAGCTCTTTTGTTGACGGTAAGGGAAAATTCCGTCGGCAGACAAGCAACCGATGGGTCGATGATATCAGACCCATCGCAGGTCATACGTGGATGAGATTGGCACGAGACAGGGATCAATAGCGCAAGGGAGAGGAGGCCTATACCCAGCAGTGGATTGATACAGGCTGACGATGATGATGATGAAGGTAAAGTTTGCAAGTTGGAGTGGCAATGGGCAGGCCACATCGCTCGAAGAACCGGTAACCGATGGGGAAGAAAGGTTCTTGAGTGGAGACACGAACCGGAAGACGCAGCGTAGGTAGGCCTCCCACTACATGGACCGACGACATTGTGAGAGTCGCGGGCATCCAGTGGATGCAGTTGGCAGGATTTCGTTTATTGTGGAGGTTAAAGGGGGAGGCCTATGTTCAGCAGTTGACATTTTCTGGCTGATGATGATGTTGGCGGTAAGTGTTTATACAAAATTGTGAAGCCACAGCTAGACTGCTTTTCGTCATCATTACTTACACTTCCATCTACGCCACTGGAGCAACTGTGCCAGCGCCCCAGAGCCTCACTCCGATATTCCAAGTTGGTTGGCTCGAGTGGGTGCTGGTAACGGGAAATGCACAATACACCCCAAGCGGGACGCAGGACTTATAGGCCCCATCTCGAATAAGAACTTATGGTATGACCATTTCTGGACTGTCTCATTTATTGACAGATGATGATAATGCATTGCCATTAACCTCTGGACCACATCAATAAAGAACGTAATGTTTAATATAATAGAAATTAAAATCCAATTCGACCAATTCGCCTAAAATCTAAAATGTAAATGACATTGACATTATGATACCATGCTGACATTAAATTTAACAATTGACTTTACATTGTAATAATTATGATATTATTCTTAAATCTAATTTAAAATTTAATAATTTAGTTTAATTTAATTTAATATATTATATAACTGATTTTAATGTGTATGTATGTTGAAATTGAAATAATTATAATTGAATATGTATGTAAACTAAAATTTAAAATGTAGTCTTTAAAATAATAACTATGACGAAGTGTAGGTACTAAACAATTAATTGATTTACAAACGGAAGGGCTAGTTCCCAAGATACAGGTGTTTCTACACCTAGTTTGGGCATTAGTGCGACTTCAACTAGAAATGTACCTATTATTGAATAAAATAATTTTGAATTTTGAATTTTTTGATATCTGCTCTATGTCTGGGTGTTAGTTGCCCGAAACTTGTTGCGTGTTCCATGCAATGATAATATGTAATGCTCATCGTTTACCCCGGTTTTAAGAAACGCTTGCTCTTTAGACACCGTTTTACTAATTTGAAAAATCAGGGTCGTAGTTTTTGAAAACCCGACGATAGAAGATAGTCTGAATAGGAAGTAACTTCTCTGCCGCTCTGTTTCTCTCCATTTTGCTATAAACTAGGTCGAATCTTGTTTTGAGTCTTCTCTACATAGTATAAATTAAAGTTGATTTCCGTGTTTGTCTATCTGTATAACCGCTAACTCCTCCTAAACCACGCAACGAATTTTGATGCTGTTTTCACCATCAGTTTTATTTATAAGGTTTATATATATAACTAGCGACCCGCTCCTGCCTAGTAATAAATAAATATAATTCTTACCATTTTCCAGTACGACGGCACATTCGCTGAATACCTGGAGATGCTAACCCAGCTAGGTCACGTGGTGCTGTTCTCGAGCGCGTTCCCATTGGCAGCGGTGTGCGCGTTATTTAACAACGCGTTGGAAGTGCGCGCGGACGCGTTCAAACTGTGCCACGTGGCGCAGAGGCCTTTCGGAGAGAGGATCAACAGTATTGGCAGTTGGCAGGTCAGTACATCAGCATCGAGTTCCTAGTTTCTAGTTTGCGCGATTAAATTGAGAACGAAGATATTCGCCGAAATACTACAGTCATCGACATAACTGCCAAGATTTGCAAGTTAAAGTGGCAATATGATATATATATATTTTTTTTTTTTTTTTAACCTATACTGTCCCACTGCTGGGCAAAGGTCTCCCCCATCTCCTTCCATAAATCTCGGTCCTTCGCCACCTCTTGCCAACCTCTCCGGAATGAGTCAAGATCGTCACGCCAGCGCTTCTTGGGCCTTCCTTGACTGCGCCGTCCATCTGGCACCCACTGTGTGACGATCCTGGCCCATCGGTCGGGATGCATGCAATATGATATATGTATTATATATCATTATAAACATTAGTTATAGTCAATTTGATGGTAATTAACTACTTTTTGAGTTAATAAGAAATAAAAGGCTTTTATTATAGAAACTGACGTGGTTTTCACACATTTTATTAATATTACACGGGAATTCACCATGAAAAAGGCTGCCTAATGCGGTTGAAACTATAGTCGGAGTGACCGGCTTAATCTTACGTGAGTAATTCCCGTGTAATATAAATAAAATAAAAGGCTATTTAAAAACCTTTTTTTATTATAATATTTTATATAAAAGGCTAACCGATTGAAATTAAATTTTGCATATACCTACCTTTATTTTTATTTTTACGCGGATAAGTCCGCGTTTTGCCACCAACTCGCCTGTTGGTAAGCGACGATGTGGTCGAAGATGAAGCACGCAGACTTAGAAGATACCTACTCGCTCTGGCCTTGAAAACGTCCAGATTATATCTCTCAGGAAACAAGGATGCCGGCAGGTTGTTCCAATCCTAGGCCGAACGGATTAAAAACGTATATCGAAACGTAATCTTTGTTGGGATGCCGAAGCATGGTTAGCTGATTGACGTCATTCTAAATCCAATATGGCGGATGCCCCAAGATGGTGGACAAAATTTTCTTATCTACCATCATGGGTATAAAATGAAGGGAGGTTGCTGTTAGAAATTGATAATCTGTGCGATCAGTTTATCTATGTAAACGCAATATGCAATCTGTAAGGTTTTGTCGTCTGTAGTTTTTTTTGTTATTTTTTTTTAAATTATAAATAGGTTTGCGCTTGGCCGCGAACCAACCGCGCTGATGTTAAGTGATGATGCGGCCTACGATGGAGCACGCTTGCCTAGAAGAAATCTATTCACTCTCGACTTGAAGACACCCAGATTGTAACTAACTGTAGTAAAAAAGTTTTGTTCGCACTCTTCATTCCTGGGGCTTTACGGACAACTGCTATTGCGGCACCTAATCCGCTCAGTTAGAAAATCACGCGACCGCAAACCTAATCTGCGCGCGATAAGGTTCACGTTCGCGTGATTTTCCAATTGAGCGGATTAGGTGCCGCAATAGCAGTTGTCCGTAAGGCCCCTGATCGCTATCCAGCTAGGAGGTCTATTTTGTGTGCTTCTTAAATACAACTTAATACTTGAATAAATCTGCAATAATCTATCAAAGCTGGTATTATTTATGTCCACAAACATCAGTTGCTGAGGAGAATACGAAAATCTTGTTTATTAATTATTATTTTTAATTAATAATTTTGTTTGTTTCCCAGCACGCAATGGAAGCAATGGTGGCGGTGGCAGTGCTAGTGAACTGTGCGTTGATTGGTCTCTCCGGGCCCGTTCACCGTTTGTTGCCAGACGCGACTCCCGCGCAGACTATACTAGTTATCGTGGCATTAGAGGTGAGTTACTAAAACTAACCGTATTGAGTCTAAGCTTCGTACAATCTCACTCGCGCATATTTTTTTTAATGCTATAAGTGGCAAACAAGCTAACGGGCCGCCTGATGGTAAGCGATCAGCGTCGCCTATGGATACCTGTAACTGTGGCATCAAAGATAAGTTCATCATTATCATCATCAGCCAGAAGACGTCCACTGCTGAACATAGGCGTCCCCCTTTAACCTCCACACTGAACGACAGCCTGCTTTTTGCATCCACTGGATGCCAGCGACTCTCACTATGTCGTCGGTCCATCTAGTGGGAGGCCTACCCACGCTGAAAGATAAGTTGCCAACCCTTAAAAAATCCAGCCGTGAAGAACCCCATGTTGTTGCATTGCAACGTTTTTGAAAATATAAAATGGTTGAATGTACTTATTTGCTCTTTGAAATAATTTGTATTGTTTGTATTATGAGCTCTTGAGTTTATGTACGTATTTTCATACCTCTGGCTATTTGGTGAAGGAAAACATCGTGAGGAAACCTGCATACATACGGAGAAGGAATTCAATGGCGTATGTGAATCCATCAACCCGCACTGGGCCAGCGTGGTGGATATGGCCCAATCACCCTTTCGGGGGTAGGCTAAAAGTCCAGCAGTGGACTGTTAAAAGGCTGCCTATAATGATGATGATGATGACGTAAAATTAAGCCAGTTATCCGACTATAGTTTCAACCACATTCGGTGCTATTTTACAAGATGAACATGCGCGCGTGCGGTGCCGCTGCCGTTTCGCTTTTTTGGATGGAACCGCCGCGAAGCTATAGTCGGAATAACTGACTTAATTTTAGGTGAGCAATTCCTATATAATATAACTAAAATGTGAGGGTGAATTAGGTAAGGGTGATTGGGCCATAATCACCCTTTCGGGGGTAGGCTAAAAGTTCAGCAGTGGACTGTTAAAAGGCTGATTATGATGATTAATAATGTACTTATGTATCAAAGCCACAATATTAGAGAAAATTAAATTTCAAATTCACTAAATAATTGATAATGGGGTATATATTTTAATAACGAATTTTTTTTTTTTGTTACACATTGAAAATATAAATGAAACTTAAACTAAGATCAATAAAAAAATACGAAAAGCCCTTTGTGCCTTAAGCGTATTTTTTTTAGTCATAGGTGGCAAATAAGCAAACGGGCCGCCTGATGAAAAGCAGTCACCGTCGCCTATGGAAAAAAAAAACCGGACAAGTACGAGTAGGACTCGTGCTCGGAGGGTTCCGGTGGACAGAAACATTTAGAGCACGAGTCCAAAAAAAAAACTAACTAAAGTTGAAATATTGAAAGACAAATTTAACTTTGTAGTTTACAATTAGGTTTTTCCATACATAACAACTACAAAATGTAAGTTTGTAATTCTAAAACAATATTTTTTTTATATGATATAACTTCACATCAACAACATTTTCAGATTTATTCCATTATATGTGCTGTAAGACCTTGCCTCTTGCCAAAATTAATGATTCTAGGTCAACGGGAAGTACCCTATAGGTTTTGATTCCCCTGTAAAATCGCAAAATATGCGACATATTCATTCATATCTTTTGATTGCGTTGACTTACAACTTTTATTTTTTTACAGTCGTAAGAAACCGTAGATCCAAGTATTCAGTATAAATTTCAACTTGATACCTTTACGCGTTCTTGAGAAAAAGGGTCTTGACAGACGGACAGACAGACGGACATCGAAGTGATGCTATAAGGGTTCCGTTTTTTCCTTTTGAGGTACGGAACCCTAAAAACAACCCCGTAAATAATCATGTCGTCGCTTAACATCGGGCGAGATGGCGGCCAAGCGCAAGCCTAACTATAAAAAAAAAAAAAAAAAAAAAAAAAAAACTTTATTTTCTACTTTGTTGTTTGCAGCACGTGATCCTAGGCATAGTGTTGGCTCTGCGGCTCGCTATACCTGAGATCCCGGCCTGGCTCGCCACCGAAATGGCCAAGGTCGAGTTCCAAAGGCGCGAGGCGATCAAAAACGCACACGCACCTCTTATGGTATGAAACTTCTAATTTCACTAAAGATAAATATAACCCATGATCCAAGAAAACAAGGTCTAGCGCTCCGTGAGCTGACACCCAATTACGTCACTGTCCAGTTGCCACTTTATTGCAACAAGCATAGATATTGGGAAACAATTTTTTTAATAATCTATTAAATAAAATACAAAAAGTTTTACAATTGTCATTTGGTTTGTCCGCTCAAGCAAAGCAATTCATGATAAGCACGTGTTTACATCTATACTTCTATACTAATATTATAAAGAGGAAAGATTTGATTGTTTGTTTGTTTGTTTGTTTGTTTGCATTGAATAGGCTCCGAAACTACTGAACCGATTTGAAAAATTCTTTCACTGACGGGAAGCTACACTATCCCCGGGTGACATAGGCTATAATCTATACCCGTGCGAAGCTGGGGCGGACCGCTAGTTATTTATATAAAAGCCACATTGATTTATTGGATTCCCACAGGTAATATACGGAGATTGGGGAGTTATAATTTCACGCTACTGGTAATAGTTAAGTTAGTTAATAATTCGTGTATCGTCATCTCTCTCGAACTTTTTGTAAATTACTTATTCTGCTCTTGCTTATGCACGTGTACGTGAATCCATGGCATCGATGACGTCAGTGGGTGTCACCCACGTGACATTATTTCTCGGAGCGCTATACCTGACTTGATCGTGCATGTAGTCTAATTTCCCTTTCTCCCGCCACGTCGGTCGGGTGGGCAGCTTGTGATTGGAGACGCGACCCGACTCGACGCTTGTGATTGGAGAATCAAAATTCATTCATTCAATTCGCGCCTAGGATTGGCCCCGCTCGAAATAGTTTAGGTTGACATGTTAGAACGTTTGCCTCATGCGGGGTAAAGGATGAGCAGTCAAGTGGTTATAAATTGTCATTGATTTTCACGCACCTAAATCTTTAGCAACATATCAGCTGTATATTTTACAACAACGCAAAGCACGCACGGCAAGCAGTAAGCTCTGTTTGCAGTGAAATACGACGAAAATAGGCCTGTCTTCTAATGTTTCATTTATAACAAACTAGCTGCGACCCGCGGTTTCACCAGCGAGTTGAAATCATCGTTAAGTTTTCTGAAATTTTCCAATTCTCTGAGCAATTTTCTTAGTTTTTCTTTCCGTAAGAACCTTCTACAAAGAATAAGAAATCTTAAAAAAGATGAACGAAATCGCTAAAGTCGTTCTCAAGTTATGGCGTGAACAAGGTATAGGGTTTTTTTTTTTATATACGGGGTATAAGGGGAACACTCGAAGCCAAAAGAAGGTAATTGTACTCATTATTATGAACAACTTTTACTATGGGACCAGCCCTGAAATCGCGAAAAAAATATCAGCTGTTCTATAGAAAACGGTCATTGACACTCGACAAAATGCATGGAACAGCTGATTTTTTTCCGCGATTTCAGGGCTGGTCCCATAGTAAAAGTTGTTCATAATGATGAGTACAATTACCTTTTATTGGCTTCGAGAGTGTTCCCCTTACACCCTGTATAGATAACAGGATTTCTCCCCAGAGATCTTATGGCTACCTATTAATGCGGGCTTGAAAGAGCATCATCATCAGCCAGAAGACGTCCACTGCTGAACATAGGCCTCCCCCTTTAACCTCCACACTGAACGACAGCCTGCCTTTTGCATCCACTGGATGCCCGCGTCTCTCACAATGTCGTCGGTCCATCTAGTGGGAGGCCTCCCCACGCTGCGTCCTCCGGTTCGTGGTCTCCACTCCAGAACCTTTCTTCCCCATCGGTTATCGGTTCTTCGAGCGATGTGGCCTGCCCATTGCCACTTCAACTTGCAAATTTTAACAGCTATGTCGGTGACTCTGGTTCTTTGGCGAATAATCCACGTTTCGGATTTTATCGCGCAAAGAAACTCCGAGCATAGCTCTCTCCATTGCCCGCTGTGTGACTCTGAGTTTTTCCAAAAGGCCAACAGTTAAGGACTACGTCTCAGTACCATATGTCATCACTGGCAACACACACTGGTCAAAGACCCTCGTCTTGAGGCACTGTGGTATCTTGGACGAGATGTCACGCAATTTCCCGAACGCTGCCCATCCGAGTTAGATTCTTCGGGCGACCTCTTTGCCTAAGTTGGACTTACCTAACTGAACAATCTGTCCAAGATAGGTGTAATGAAAGAGCGCAGTGCGGAAAATCATGCTAACGTGAAACTAAAAGCGCCGAGATACGGTTTGCGGTCGCGCAACTTTTCGCAGTCACCTAAACAGAATCGCTTATAACAAGTAGCCGTAAGGTTAGCTAAGACAATGTTCATTCTGTTTGGACGATATCTGTTACTCCATATAACTTTTCTTCCCTAGTCTGAACACCCGAGCCAAGATGACGTGCGTTCAATTCGTGGTACACCTCGAACCGCCACCCCCACCACTCCTAAGGATAAACCGGAAAAAGTGGAGAAGAAAGAAGAGAAGAAGAAAATCACCATTGGCTTGATACCGGAAATACCGCCTTTTAGGTAAGTAAGTAAGTAGTGTTGGGAAAGTATCGATAGATTTGAATTCGATAAGTCGATGATTCGATGTAAAAAAAAAATACTGGATGGAGAAAATATTCGTAGGTTTTTGAGGGAATTTATCGATGTCAGAAAAATATAAGTCTTAAGGTGGTACGTTTCACCTATGGCGGGAAATTCAAATTTCAAACAGATTTCTTGACCTGGTAGCTAGGCCGAGTAGTTATTGTAAACGATCATGATGTTTGCGCAAATTGATTATTATTCTTTATAAAATCATGGAAAGCTATTCATCTCTAATGCATTACGTTATTACTTTTAATGTATTACGTTAGTCAATAAACAATTTTTTGCTGTTTCAAACGGTTTATTGACAAATGTAAGTAATATGGTGCTTTATATTGTAGTTTAGCCGTTAATGTTTTTTGTGTTTGTGTTTTGTGTTTGTTATTTAAAAATAACTACCTGACCTGGCTACTAGGGCCAAAAAACTGTTTAAAATTTGAATTTCCCGCCATAGGTGAATCGTACCACCTTAAGTTTTTTTCTCTGAATCTAGAAGTTTTGACAGTTTTTTTTTTAATATTCTGATGGCCATTTCTACAACGTAATTTAATGTAAATTCGTTTTTTTTTTTTTTTTTTATAGAGTACTTTTATCATTGTCACGTCATTTAGTTTTGAGGCAGACGCCGACTTACAGGCGTAGATCGCATAGACTTGTCCCGGTTTCGCGCAGGTGCAAAACTAGAATTTGAGCTGACTACGGCCACGTATCGACTCTTAAATATTCATATAAAACTTTTATTATCTCATCATTTTGTTGTATAGGTCTGTGTAGAATAATAGTTTTATGATTTTATTCTTTTGGTTTCAGTTAATTTGACACAAGTAAAAATTAGCCTGGATCGGTGTGTAGTGGCATTGCATTTTTCTTATATATTTTTAATTCCATCGCGTCAGTATTAACGCTTGTCTGTGAAATAGTTTTATTTTGTTTGCAATAAAAATAACTTTTAATTTGTGTTTTTTTTTCGCCTCATTATCGTTAGAGTGAAAGATTAAGATGTCTACCCGATAACAGCGTAAGGTAATTATTGTTTTATTATTTCTTTTATCAGCTTGATGTCATCAAATAAATAACATCTGTATATTTTTTCTGAAATAACGCTTCTCTCTATCATAAATCATATGCACAAAAATTACAAAAATGTTCTTGCGAATATGAGATTTAATTTATTTATATATATATTTGGTATCATCGAGCATCGATTCTGATGCACTCTAAACTAAACTAAACTAAATTTGGCAGCACTAAAATTGTTGCCATCCTTCTCTCACGTATTAAAATGAAAAGAGTTCAAATAATTTTAGTCCTGTCAGATTGGTTTAGTTTAGTGAGTAGTATGCCAGAATATGCCTCATTGGCGTCGATTCTGTCATACCAATTAACCACCAAATAACCATTAAACTAAACCAATTTGACAGGACTAAAATTACCTGCCTCTCTTTTCATTTTAATATGTGAGAGAAACATGGAAACAAATTTAGAGCTGTCAAATTTAGTTTAGTTTAGAGATCATCAAAATCGATGCCATTATCTTTTCATTCTGCAATCAGCACATCTCTTGTAAAAAAAGGTGTGTGCTTAAGACCACCCGACAGAAGTGAAAACTTCATCAAGGTTGACTATATCTTTCTCACTCTCTTAGTCGACTCGAGCCGACTTTACCCGAACGGGCGTTACATAGCCGAGCGTGACGGCTTAATCTCATTCAATACCTACCCACAAAAAAAGTGTTTTGCGCGCCTAAAAAGTTTTCACTTCAAAAACAATCTACTTCAGTTCTATTACTATAAAACGTATTAATACTATAATAGAACACTGTAAACAAGGGCGGATCCAGGGGGTCACGACCCCCCCCCCTGGGCTGAGTCCATATGCCTTATTATGGATGATTCGGATCGCGATCGCGTGCCATCTCACTTACACACGTGATGCGAGTAAATAGACGCGAACGGGACGGCATGCAATCTCGATCACGATCAAACTTCTATAATAAGGCCGAGGACCTAGGTGGGCCACTAATTAATATAAAAATTTAATTATAACTTCTTGTGACTTGGCCACGACTATGTGACCCCCTCCCCTGGCAGCAAAGCTGGAACCGCCCTTGACTGTAAATAGCTGTACCTTGTACTCTTCTACTTCTGTACTTCATATTCTTCTGCATCAAAAAGGCACATCCCTTTTTATTTTCGTACTCTTGCTTAAAACTGTGTGTTCGATTTATAAAACCGAACCAAGATCACTGGTTTCGAAACCTTAAAAAAATTCGAATACAACCAAATTAAGTGATTGATTGATTGATTAACTCTTTATTGTTCACACCATTAAATTTGATACAGAGGACAAAAAACCTGTTAAAAAACTAGTGTAACAACTGGCGGCCTTATCGCACTTAGTTTTAAGTGTTATAAACACTAAAACTTATTTTTTTTTGTCTTGCTTATACGCGTGACGCTTTTTGTCAGCAGGAACTTGACAGCCCATTTTATAGAGTAGATTAGTTTATCCAGCGTTTATGCATTAACGACATTTCTATAACTTGACAAAGAATTATGTTTTATCGGTCGAGACGATCGACCGGTTTCGTAGCCATTAACAAAAAAAAAATAACATAACTTAAAAAATAACAGTCGAACTGATAACCTTCTTCTTTTTGAAGTCGGTTAAAAAAGATGTTATTAAACTTATAAAAACCAGTGACCTTAATTTCGGGTGTACAAACTCTTTCGAATATCACATAAAGTGCCCGAAATCTTTCAGACCAAAAGCGGCTTCAGTAACCACGTCGACAGTGAACGAACCCGCCGCGACTACGGGTTCTTTGCAGTTGCTCCAAGAACTCAGCCCGACCAAGCCTAGTCTACGACGCAAGGTAACGTATCATACCTACCCACCTAGTTACCCACCCACTCAATCAGATAGCCTGTTGGTCCAGTTGGTAGTGAGCCTTCTGCGCTTGGGGTGTGGGTTCGATTCACACCTAGGGCTAACATTTATGTTTGTTCTACATCTGGGTGTTAATATCTATTTAAGTATGTATTTAAAAATATATTATGTATGTATATAAGTCTCTGGCAGCCATATCACAAGCTTTGCTTAGTTTGGGGTCAGATGACCGTGTTTGCAAAAATGTCCCGAATATTTATTACTAGCTACGCCCCGCGGTTTCACCCACGTAGTGATGAAAAATGGTGATGATGATGATGAATTGTAGCCTGTCTGGCTCTTGAAATTATACCCATGCAAAAATCAGGTCGATCCGTTGTTCCGTTGTAGCGTGAAAGAGGAACAAACATCCATACATACAAACTTTCGCGTTTATAGTATTACTAGCTGTTGCCCGTGACTTCGTACGCGTAGATTTTCATATAATATTTCAACCTCCTTTTGCCCCCCCTTAATTCAGCCCTTTCGCTAAATCCTTTCTGGGCGGACCTCGACACCCCAAAAGTAATCTACTTGCCAAATTTCAACAAACTTTCAACAAAAAATAAAACACCCATTTCTCATCTTTAATCCGTATTTTTTTTTTCGAAAAAAATATATACAGTATTTATTTATTTTAAATTAGTAACCTGAACACCAAATTTCATGTGCCTAAGATCAAAAACAAAGGACTCTCATACAAACTTTCAACCTCCATTTGCCCCCCTTAATTCGGCCCTTTCGCAAAATCCTTTCTTAGCGGACCTCTACTACCCCATAAGGAATCTACCTGCCAAATTTCAGCTTCGTAGGTCAAGTGGTTTTCGAGATTTCGTGTTTAATGAGTGAATGAGTAGATGAACTTCGCTTATATTTATATAGATTAGTAGGATTTATTTATTATTATTATTGTGATAACAAATGTTCTAAATGGCCAAAATATAATTCTTTCAAGTAATATAACCACAAATTATAATATATTTTTTTCCTAAATTCCACTGACAAAAAGTTTCCTAATCATAACGTATCGTGGCAGGAGGGCACGCCGGGAGCCCCGCTGTCCCTGCTGGGAGTGCGCGGGTTGCGGGACGAGCCACTGCACCGGTCCGCGCACTGCATCCCGCATCCCACACAACTCAGACCTAGAGTGAACCCCACGCTGCAGGTACTTAATTAACCACTAGGTGCACAAGTAACACCAAGGTATGGCATTCCGAGACACAAAGGTCACGTGAGTGTCACAAGCTGACGTATTTTTTGTTATAATTTTCATGGCCATGGATTCAATTTCCTTTAGTCGTAATATTAAACAGTTTTCATAGCATTAACAGCGTCAATAAAGTCATAGTCACAGTCAAGCCAAGTAAGTCACGGTCAAGTCAAACTCATGCCCCTGTAAAGTGGTGGAGACTTTACAAGAGGCTCCAATGGAGTTTTGGAAACAACACGAAAAGACACGTTTCACCTCGTAATATCACTTTCACTCGAGCACGTTTACGAACACTTAATGAATAATAATTCACCATTTAGAACACATTAACACTCGAAAATACACAAGTTTAGGAAAAGAATCCAACGAGCCGACAAGTTTTTTTCCACGTTGGCGCCAAAAAAAAAAGAAAATCAACCAACGAATTCAAATGAAGCACATATAGGTCGTTGCAATCAACAATCCGACGCCATCGACGCTGTATTTACCAGTAGCATGAAATCATTACTCGCCAATCTCCGTGTATTAACCTATGGAAATCCAATAAAACTATGTGCTTTTGATTTAAATAATATGTTTAATATATCAAATTCGTGTATAAAGTAAATACGTGGTAAGTCCCGATAAACATTTGAAACTAAATAAGAATGGCCAATCAAGGTTCACTCATATGCCTGGTTACAGATCTTCTCATTTCCGTTTTATTTACTTCTCTTTTCTGTGGGTAGAAGCATTCGGCCGCTAAAACAAGGTGACTTACTCGGTGCGGTTGGGACCGTACAGTAAAGCTTACCATCATGCGGGCAACTTGCTCGTCTCGACACCCATTGTTAAATGTGCAACTTAGAGGTATTAAATGTGAATTATTATAACACCGGCATGCACTCACGATTATGTTTTTATCGGTCGGTCCTCACGCGAGTTTTGATGAGGTATTAAATGTGTAATTTAGAGATATTAAATGTGTAATTTAGAGGTATTAAATGTGTAATTTAGAGGTATTAAATGTGTAATTCAATGTCCCTAGGAACTATCAGGCAGTGTGAGTGCGGGTGGTTCAGAGCCAGACCTGAACGCGGTTCCATCCGTCATACCATCAGTCGAGGCCTGCGCCACCTCCAGCGAGGACGACAAGCCTAAGGACAAGAGCAGTAAGTACTGCTAAGGATAAGTGCAGCAAGAAAAGCTATCATTATCATCATCACCAACCATTTTCCACCCACTGCTGGGTATAGGTCTCCTCTTCAGCGCGCCATCTTTTCGGTCCTGTGTCCTTGTCTGTGTGCTTTCCTGCTGTTTTAACGATGTTGTCGGACCAGCGGGCTGATGGTCTGCCCGGTGGTCGCTTTCCGTTCCGCGGCCACCATTCTGTGACTGCTTTGGTCCACCGTCCATCTTCCCTTCTGACCAAGTGTCCCGCCCATCTCCACTTGAGTCTCGTGTCCGCTTTATCACTTCTTCGACCTTCGTTCTTCGTCGAATTTTCATATTTGGTATGCAGTATAGGAGAGAGATGCCTAACATGGCCCGTTCCATCGCCCTTTGTGCCACTTGGATCCTGTGCGTGGTCTCTTTAGTGAGGGTCCAAATTTCAGCACCATATGTTAGGATAGGCAGGACACATTGGTTGTACATCTTGTTCTAAAGGCTTTGCGGGATCTTTAATTTAAATAAGTCATAGAGTTTTCCAAAAGCAGCCTACCCCTGTTGGATATAAAAAGGAAAAGCTATAATAATACGAAATAGCAAAGTACTGTGTAATTGAAACTTCATATTTTTCTCAAACTATCCTCAATTTACGACCTAATAGGTATTTTATAATTTGCTATCATTATGTAAATGGTTACACGGAAATGGTGTCCTAAGCCGAACAACTAATTAAGAACAACTTACTATGATTCCATCCTCGAATACGCGAAAAAAAATCAGCTGTTTTAAACTAAGTATGTTTTTGCAGGTCGTTCCCGCGCACGCGCCTTGCTAGTAAAGCGCGTGCGTTCAGTGGCAGTCTTCTCTCTGGGCCTGCGTAAAGCGCGCGAGGCGCACGCGCATCACACGCCGCTGTCTCCGCACACGCCCACTAACCTCACCACTGTACGTATACAATATCTAATATTTCTAAAACTACACGTCCGATATTGATGAAACTTGGCAAGTATATTGGAAGTAGCGATAGGAATTTAGAGCGCTTAGAGTTATGCCTTTTTATGCATGAATACAAACGGAGCTTATATTACAATGGTTTTGATACTTACTATAAGGACCACTGTATGTTGACCTCTTAAACCAGTCCTTCATAATACCATAATCTTCGACCAAAAAAGAAAAGGAATGGACGGGCCATTGAACTTGCTCAGTAAAAACGAGTCAAAACCATCGGACATATATTTCAACACCTAATTATAACCATGTACAGTCGTAATGTACATCGGGAAAGCACACGAAGACATAATTTTGTCAGATGTTTCGTTATCATGTAACAATAGACTCGTGTCACACTGCCTACGGCTAGAGACATACTGAAACGAAGTGAGCGCCGGCATTTTGTAATCTTCAAAAATGCGCTTCTTCTGGGCCCCCCGTCCATTCATTTTATTTTGATCGAAGACTATAATGGCTTTTTTTTTTGTTAAAATGTTCATGACCGTGGATTCAATGTCCTTTAGTCGTAATATTAAACATGTTTACATAGTATTAATAGAGTCATACAAGTCATAGTCAGAGTCAAGCAAAGTAAGTCACGGTCAAGTCAAACTCATGCCCTGAATTAACCACTAGGTGCACAAGTAACACCAAGGTATGGCATTCCGAGACACAAAGGTCACGTGAGTGACACAAGCTGACGTATTTTTTGTTATAATTTTCATGACCGTGGATTCAATTTCCTTTAGTCGTAATATTAAACAGTTTTCATAGCATTAACAGCGTCAATAAAGTCATAGTCACAGTCAAGCCAAGTAAGTCACGGTCAAGTCAAACTCATGCCCCTGTAAAGTGGTGGAGACTTTAAAAGAGGCTCCTATGGAGTTTTGGAAACAACACGAAAAGACATGTTTCACTTCGTTGTATATCTTACCCACTCGGGACGTTTAAGAGCACTTAATGAATAATAATTCACCATTTTAGTACACATTAGCTGCGCCCCGCGGTTTCACCCGCGTAGTGATGAAAAATGGTGATATGATGATGAAAAGTAGCCTATGTCACTCTCTGGCTCTTGAACTATATCCATGCAAAAAATACGGTCGATCCGTTGTTCCGTTGCAGCGTGAAAGAGGAACAAACATCCATACATCTATACATACAAACTTTTGCGTTTATAATATTAGTAGGATTAACACTCGAAAATACACAAGTTTAGGAAAATAATCCAACGAGCCGACATTTTTTTTCCACGTTTGCGCCAATAAACGCACTATAATGGCATTTGTCAGTAATCACTTCACCAAAACTCGCGTGAGGATTCATTATAAATTATTATAACACCGGTTTGCACTCACGATTATGTTTTTATCGGTCGAGACGATCGACCGGTTTCGGAGCCATTAGAGCCCCTTCCTCAGGGAATACGCGCGATTCTGGATTCATAATCGTGAGTGCAAACCGGTGTTATAATAATTTTTTGTCAGTAATGTTGCCTTTTCTTCATTGCAGACTCCTCCACCCCCGATGCTAGGCGGCGAGTTATCCCTCATACCCATAGAGCAATTGATTCAAGTTGAAGACGTGAAGCCACGCTCCAGCGACGATATACGGCCTTCTTAGATGGGCAGCTTTATTTATACCAGTGACGATATAACCACTTGACTGCTCATTAAAAGGAACAAAATTTTCTTTCGCGCGATTAAAAGGTTTCAGCATTTTTTACGAGCGGGCCAATCATAGACGCGAATGAGCGGTTTCTATTTTAGCATTATTTATCTCTCGCTAGATGGCTTGGCGACAGTTTTGGTGGCAGTAAGTTGTTTTTTTTTATCTTACCTTGGCGTGACATGACAAACTTCTGTCATTCGTTTTTTTTATTTTATTTATTACTCGACGGAATGAAAAGTTTGCTTGGATGGAAATTAATGTACGTAAATGTTTCGAAATCCGTAACTATCACAAAGTTAGTAAATTACGTAACTTTACAGGATTTTGTATTTTTTTTAGTTTTTCACTTTTTTCAAATCTTTTCATGACGTGACATGACAAAAAAACTTCTGTCATTAGTTTTTTTTTATTACACGACTGAATGAAAAGTTCGTGTGGATGGAAATGAATTGGTAATGCTGCCAGCATGCTGGGTACGCTACCAACTGGTAGTGGGCTTGAGCATTTGGATTGTGTTTAGACCTTCAACGGTCTATGGGCAGTCTAACTGTATTTGTAGTTTTAGTTTTAGCTTGTATTTTGATTAGCTAATAAAGGCTCGTAAAAAAAAAAGGAAATGAAAGTACGTAAATGTTTCAAAATACGTAACTATCACAAAGTTGGTAATTATTGCATAATTTTACAGATTTCTTCTTAAAAAGTAAATACCAAAAGTTACGCGAGCGCCATCTCTTGACGATGAAAGAACTGTACTGACAATAAAGTTATATGATTATTTACGGGATATTTACCGTGGTAAGAGGTAAGTATAGAATGAGCCACAGTAAATATCCTGTAAATAATCATATAACTTTAGTGAACAACCGTGATAGTTTAAAACAGTGTTATACTGACAATGCCTCGGAAACTGCTCATTGAATGAATGACTTTTGAGTCTCCAATTCCAAGCGCCCCCCGCGACCGACGTGGCTTTCTCATGCAATAAGGAATTTTGAGTATGCGCGATCAAGTGGTTATATTGTCTTTGATTTATACCTACTGTAACAGCTCGAGTGTCAGTGCTGGTAGTTAAAAAGAGAGAGAAAATAAGGGAAAATTAAATAACAAGCTAAAAAAGATTAAAAGATAAAAACCCGACTGCAAAATGTAGTCTAGTAGTCCAATCCCTTAAATAACTAGCCTGTTAATTACAGTATACAGTCGGAATTACCAGCCCGTGCTTTGTGTATCTATTTTTAGGTATATCATTTCAACATTTTTGAAGACATAAAATTATTGAAAGTACTTGCGCTGTACGAATAAAAAAAATACCATTACATATAGGTACTTAGCAAGTTTTTATGAATGGTATAAAAACTAGTTCGAATCGTGTATTTATACAAAAAAAACTATATTTGGAATAATGAAAAACTAAAACCAATACTTGAAATTAATATATCATCATCATCAGCCAGAAGATGTCCACTGCTGAACATAGGCCTCCCCCTTTAACCTCTACACTGAACGACAGCCTGGCTTTTGTATCCACTGGATGCCCGCGTTTCACGATGTCGTTGGTCCATTTAGTGGGAGTCCTACCTACGCTGCGTCTTCCGGTTCGTGGTCTCCACTCAAGAACCTTTTTTTCCCCGTCGGTTATTGGACATTTTGATTCAAGTTTAAGGCCAAAACTTGAATCAAAATGTCTTTCATCAAACTAAGTTCTTTCAAACATTTTATATCTTCATAAACGTTGAAATGCGCGAGCGAGATAGAGGACGCACGAAATATTGGCTCTCAAAATTCCTGCAAGCAACACTGACACTCGAGTAAAAGATAAATAAGTATAAGATATTAGCTAGCAACACCGATATAGATAGCGCCTGTTATACTAGACCATAGACCATGGACGACTGAGCCAATAGACACCAGATTTTACTACAGTGGTTGATTTTATTTGTTTGTTTACCAAAAAAATTACCCATATACGTTTAAAAACCATTTCATTTGTTAATTAAATAGAACCGTCATCTTAGTTTTCTCTTCTCTTGACCTGTTCGCCTCTGCGACACGAACTAGTCGCATCAAATCCAAATATTAATCAAAAAGGATAATATACCGGTAAGTTAATTACTTAAATCCTTAATTATGTGTTTTGTTACTACTAATCTTCAGTAAATTTTCTACAATTTTAAAACAAACATAAACCAAAGAATTTACTTTTCCACTGCTTGTACGATACGACGTTCAAATCTGTGTTAAAATAAAAATGCATTATCTAGTTGTAAGCTATGGAATATTATCAGTTTTACTTAAAAACGTTATTTAAGTTTAACAATGCTCCAAATTGTTTTGTCTCATTTACGCGTGTTACATCTTCCGTCAGCAATTTGACCTAAATTAAGTTTTTAAGTAAGGTCGTCTATGTCTTGACTTTTTAACTATTATTTAATAGCGAAACGCATAATTTAAATACAAACATAATTTTTGTTTTTACCTCTAATTTTCTTTAATTTCAACTAGTAAAACATAAATTTTATATGTTACTCTGTGCAGTCTATTAGCTCAGTCATCCTTGTCATAGACTTAACTATAGTATAGTTTATACGTAACAATGGTATTACCTAGTTTAATAATACTAGTTTATGTTTTTAGACTTATAGCTGCTAGTTGCGGTAATTACTACGTTTAGAAGTCAATTTTTGTGAGAAATTGTTGAGTCAATGGAATTTTTGATGTTGATTTTTATACTGTTTTTTCTATGAATGAGTACCTAGGGCGTAATTGTGCATTTATTTAATTATAAAGTACCGTCTAAATGAAGTTTGGTAAAGTTACTAAAATCAGAGATTCTTATCTCCTATGCTGGGTTTTATTATCAATTAACTGCGCCCCGCGGTTTCGTTCCGCGGGGGTTCTCCTTATAACATCAGCTATCCAGTGAAAGTCCCGTCAAAATTAGTCCAGCCATTTCGGAGTCCATACATACATCGCCCTTTATATGTATAGATTATTGTCATAACGGATTTTGATTAATTTAGTATACAATGCTGTCAAAATTCGTTGCTAAAACGTTTTTACGAAAAATCTGAATAAACCCCCTGATTATGTAAGATGTCAAGTTCAATCGCAATGTGATTGATAAGGATACGAGGATAGATAGAAATACGAGGCGCAATTATGCCTTCCCGCTTTTGTCCTATAGGGATACCTTATTTTTAAAAGGATTTTTGTTGATATCCGGGGTTCGGCCACCAGTGTAACATTATCCCCCAGGAGATCCCTGTGAACGTATCAGTTCATCAGAATCCCCTATATGTAAAAGTAAATAAAGTCGCTTACACTACCGAGAGGGTGGAGTAGGTACTTCTCAATCGTTTTGCGATCCGAACTTGACGTACAGTAAAATCGTTCTGTCGTTGGATGTCACCATTGTCACGAAGCTTCGCGCAAAATACAGCCTTATTCTTTTGGATGTAGAATTCAATCGGAAATATTTTTACATAGATATCAACAGACATGTTTAAATTAGAATGAAGCCTTTTTAGTAAAAAAAATTAAGCATTTTGATTGTATATGAACGTTAATTGTTACTTGTTTTGAGATTGTAAGAATTGTTTCCTAAGCTTTTTAGATATTTATAGTACGAAAAGCAATTTTATCGACAATAATTTAAAGTTGAATGTTTTTAATTTACTGTGTCAGATTGATGTTTGGGAAATTGTAGCGACTAGCCGTTTGCTTGGTTAATGATTCTTAGGAAGTAATAAGTACCTTCTCAACTAGGGTTTTTTGCCGATGGGCCTCTTGGAACGTTTCTTATAGTGCTAACAGTTTGTTATTATTATTATTATATTGTTTTCGCGATTTCAGGGTTGGTCCCATACTAAAAGTGGTTCATAATGATGAGTACAATTACCTTTTTTTGGCTTCGAGAGTGTTCCCCTTACACCCTGTATAAGTTATATTACTCAGTACTTTATAGCTAAAGACGTTTTTGAATAAGTCTTTATAATTTATTTTTCTTCGGATGTGTATTAAGAAAGTGTTGACATGTGGAGGTGATAAAAATAATTTCCAAATTATTACAAGCTTCTTGTATTGTTGTTATAATTATTTTTATACGAGGTATATTGATGAATGTTGCATTTTTTAAGTAGAAAATAAAATTAAGTTTGCAAAATTAATATTGTTTCAATTTACTTAATTCGCGAAAGGACTGTGATTTTTAGAGTCTAAGAGATCTAAAATTTAGACCTAGTTCAATGCATGAAGCATTTGCAATGGCGTAGACTACGTGATATTCTGCTCCATACAAATAATTTGAATGTTGGTGCGCCTAATAACTGTTGCTTAGATGGAGAAGCTTAACTGTTGGTCTTTTGGAAAAACACAAGTCACACAGCGGGCAATGGAGAGAGCTATGCTCGGAGTTTCCTTGCGCGATAGAATCCGGAACATTGATATTCGCCAACAACCAGAGTCACCGACATAGCTGTTAAAATTTGCAAGTTGAAGTGGCAATGGGCAGGCCACATCGCTCGAAGAACCGATAACCGATGGGGAAGAAAGGTTCTGGAGTGGAGACCACGAACCGGAAGTCGCAGCGTAGGTAGGCCTCCCACTAGATGGACCGACGACATAGTGAGAGTCGCTGGCATCCAGTGGATGCAAAAGGCAGGCTGTCGTTCAGTGTGGAGGTTAAAGGGGGAGGCCTATGTTCAGCAGTGGACGTCTTCTGGCTGATGATGATGAGATGGACAAGCCCTTGCAAATGCTTCATGCATTGAACTAGGTGTACATTTCAGATCTTTTAGACTAAAAGAAAAAGAATATTAGATAAATAGAAACTCTTTATTGTGTACACTTACGAGCTAGTGCCACAAGTGGCGGTGTTATCGCTAAAGATAAAGAACATTTATTTGCATACACGTGATAATTTTTGTACATTTTCATGCACAAAAGATGTTAAAATAAACAAAAAATAGTCCTAAATGACGTTGTGCCGGTCAGGCGTACAAATGTCAGAGTGATGGCACTTTGCTCGTAACACTAATGTTTTAATATTAATCATAACTTAATTAATAATGTCATACAGATAAAAAGTTAAAAAAAAATATAATTCAAAATAAACATGTACTTATGTTAAGTCAAAAATAATAATAACTTACATCAATTACTATTTGTCATAAAAAAAAACATCAATTTTATAATAGCATTTCTGTTGCAACAGTGCTTTTAATTTATTCTTAAATAAGTTAGTATTGAGATTTCTTATAGACAAAAAGAGATCTAAAAGCGATTATTTGTTAGTAAAAACGAGTGTTTTTGATAAGTACACATGAAAGGTTGTGGCCTATAATAGGCCGTCTTTCCTATATATCGTCACGGGCGTTATGAGTAAGTATTATTCAGTCAGCCTATAGTATGTTAGATTGTTAGTTTAACCTTTTCAGTTAAACTTACAAAACTGTGCTAGGTGGTTAGGAACTTTTATTTGTGTAACTATCAACTTCGACCAAAATAAAATAAATGGACGGGCCCAGTAGAAGCGCATTTTTGAAGATTACAAAATGAGAGCCGGCGCTCACTTCGTTTCGGTCGGTCTCTAGCCGTAGGAATGGCATCACCAGTTTATTGTTACGTGATAACGAAACATCTGACAAAATTATGCATTCATATTATGCTTTCCCAAAGTGTAAATACACAAATAGAACCGGTATCCATTTTTTGTAACAAATATACTGTAGATTATTATAATTAGGTGTTGAAGTATATTATGTCTGACGGTTTTGACTCTTTTTTACTGGGCAAGTTCAATGGTTAGGGCCCGTCCATTCTTTTTATTTTGATCGAAGACTATCAATACCTTTTCTTAGTTAATATAATCCCTTTTCTTGAAATCCGTGTTCACAAATTTTTCATACACATAGAACTGTATCTCTGTATTTTTGTAGGTTTGTATTTTCTTAATTGCACTTAAATAAACATCCAAATAACATCCTTCATATTCTGAGGGTAAAATGTTTAAGGCAAGCATGTATGTTTCAAAGATTTCGTGTTCCAATAATCCCAAGCAAAATAAAATTAGGGAATCAGTCGAAGTGATTAAATCCCATCTCATCTTCGCGAAATAGCTATGAAAATCTTCAACCATTGTTGTGACAGTATCCTGAATCTGTTCACAAAACATACGGTAAAACTTTCCTTCCTCTACATCAATTTTAATTACCATTCCAAAATCTTTGCCTAGTTTTATTCCGGGTTCTTTAATATCGTCATGATGTAAAGTTTCTATGCAAAATTTTAATCCTGAGATTACTGTTTTGGTCATTATGCTTGATCGTAATTTCCATACGAGTTGATAAATTTCTTTTTCTGGCAAAGATTTCTTTAAATCTTGTTCTATTACTTGTAATAGAGTAACAATATAAGAAGAACTTTTGTCGTCATAATCGTAGTTTTTTTTTATTAGATCTGTAATAAACCCCTTCAAAAAATGACGCACAACGTATATTTTACCACATTCAAGTTTATCCCACATTTCAATGCATTTTTTTATAATGTGTTTTGCTAACTTTATATTTCTTTCAAGGTTTTTATCGTCTTTCATGTACACAAGGCTGCTTATAATAAGTTCCCATTTTGAATTTAACAATTCATCAAGGCCATGTTTAAATTTGTTAATTATTTGTCCTTCATCGAGCATAAAATGGACATGATCATTTGTAATTTTATCAACACAATTATCAGGAACTACTGTTAGTCTGCTCTCAATGAGTTTTATTATTGTTACCATTCGTTCAGCGTTTTGAGGTTTTTCAGAAAATTTGCTTACAGTATTCCAGGCTGCCTCAAGGTATCGACCAGCTAAATGACCCGGCAAATTATCTGTGTCTATTAGTTTTAATGCTTTGTCGTCATCTTCATTCAAATCCAAAGTTAATGTTATAAAAACATCAAACAATTTTAATTGAGTGTCGCCACTTTCAACTGAGATTTGCGTGTAAAGCAGTTTATATAAAACCATTCTCAAGGACACATTTTTTGTGTTATTCCACGAATCTAAAATTATCCCTTGTAATTTTTCTGCTTCGACACATTCGAAGCCTAATCTCCAGCCATGCTTTTGAATAGATATCGGGCTATTTATCATCTTTTGGACAAATTCCAGGCATTGAGGTTGTGGCAAATTCATTAAAAGCGATTGGAAAAGTACTAAACAGTACTGAACGTAGTCTCCAATCACATATTGGAAAACTGTTGGCAGCGGTAATGGGGGCCTAGAACAAAGCATTTGCCTACAGATGGCTCTTTGAATATCCAAAGTGTTTGTAAACATTATAGCTTTGTCTATTGTTTTGTCCGTAGGAGTATATTTTTCCAGAAACTCGATTTTAGTAGTCCAATCAGCTAAAATAATTATTCCACGTACTGCAATTTCAACTGTGATATAATGAAGTGACTCAGACAAGAGATATTGATTAAATAAGGTTAAATATTTTTCAGATACATCATGTGAGAAGTAAACTTTTAATTTATGAATGAGCCAATTTATATTTCCTCTTGTAGATTCACAATAACTTTTGATTTCAGGAAACTGGGTAACAACTAATGTTGCATCTTTTTTGAGGTAATGCATAATGTCACTCGAAGAAAGCCTAATGCCAGCTAGCAGCTTGTGGTCCTCAAACTCAGACCAGTCAAGTTTTATATGGGTTAGCACAATTTCTGGAAGATCATCCTTAGTTTTGTCACAGTATTTCGCAATGTCTAGAATGTTATTCAAATAAATTCTTTTCATATTTGTTTTTTTTTCTTTTGTGTCTTCTTTGCATTTCATTGAACTTATTGTTTCAATTTTCTTAGTGTAAAATTGCAAAAAATATTGGAAAATCGCCTCTTTTTCATGTTTTAACTTTTTGATATACATTTTTATTACACAGAAATTTATAAGATCTAGTTCAAGACATTCGTTAAAGACTTCCGGGACAGATTTCTCATTTAAGACATAATACATCAAAGCAAGAACTTTATAGTCACCATTGATATTTCTGTGCGTAGATTTGTCAAACACACCTATGTTATAGAATATTTTTTCCAAGGCCATCCAACAATTTTCACCAAAATTCCAAACATTATGATCATATATCAATTTGTTCAAAAAGCGTTCAGCTACATAATTCATTTCATTCTTATGCCTGTCATTGAAATAATTCAGTAATTTAGTCAACTCTTCTTCATTTTCAGCCGAGTCCAAAAGGACCTTCAACATTTCACAGCGTTTGGTACGGTCGGTAGTTTTCATAATTTCTTTTTTTAAATGATTAAAGGCCTTTTCAAAGTTAACGAATTTGTACCACAAGTAATCATTGCCATTACCGAGTATTTCATTTCGGCTTGCTATGTTTTGCAGAGCCCAAGATTCTCTTTCATGTTTTGTCATAATTTCAAAGAAGTTGTTTGAATAAAAGTCGTTAGATGTCTCAAATGGTTTGTCCTTGTACTTTTCGTTAAATATTTTCTTGATGAATGTAAATTTTTCTTGTGCTGGGATTAAGTCTAGGATAGATTTATTTAAGGCATAATAATTAGAATAAAAAAAGTATCTGTTGAACATGTTGGGTAGCAAAGCCACAGCGAATATTTTCGCTTCTTCAATTGTAATATTTCTTTTTATAATGTCTTTGTTCAATGCATTTGCGTATAGCAATGGTTTTTTCATTACCCTGGATTTATGATTTTGTATTATATGTTTGGAGAGTCTCCTGCCAAGAACGTGTGCACCGACTTCCAATGTCTCCAGCATGTCCAAATACTTTTCATTCGACAGTGAATACATATACCTCAATAAATAAAGTGCACTGCTCTTCCCACCAGGAAAGTCAATATTCTTGATGTAGTTTTCAGCTAAATCAAACGATTCTCCAATAAAGTGTTCTAAATAAGCCCCTTCCTTTTGTGAAATCAATCTGAACACTTTTGTATTTTTGCGGATTGCATCAACTTTGAAAGATTCTGGCGTATGAATGAGAAATTTTAAAGCGACATTGTACAATTTTGGCTTTAAACAGTATGTATAAAATTGGACAGTTCTTGTGGTATCGTTTTTCAAATTTGTTGCGATAGCTGTTAGCACTTTATTTCTCATTTTTATAGACATCAATGGAAAAATATTCTTGGTGAGATAATCATCATTAACAATATGTTTAAAATCATCGTCATATAGCCAAGAACATTTATCAAGTGCTCGAGAAATGTAGAGTTGGTCTCCACACTTAAATATTTCCAATATATACTCAACGTTTTTATATTTTGCTGCTAAATCAATCTTGAACAGCTTATCAACATCTGACTTCTCAGCTTGTTCCTTTACTACATTGAAGTCAATTTTGTCTTTAACAGTATCATTAACTTTGATATTTAACTGTTGCTGCCTTTCCCCCAAGTTTTTTCCATTCAAAATTATCATCTTTGATTAATGATTTTTAATCTGTAAAGAGGAAGTTGTTTGAGGGTATTAGTTGTGAATGGTTATGATATTACTATTTTCTACATAATATTTAATTATATGTATGTAAACCTAACAATATAAAAAATTCTTTATCTTTTTGGGGCCATTCAAGTATTGTAAGATGAATAAAAAAAATATTAAAGCTGAACTTGATCCATCATTACGATTCAGAAGTTAGATTTTTTTTTCCCAAATAACATTTCGATCTGTCAATATATTCCATTTAATTTGCAAACTGTGTAGGCAAACATAGCTCGCCATATAGCTCGGATGGACAGTCCCCGTTGGACGAGACGCATCCTTGAGTGGAGACCGTGGGCAAACACCAGACCACCAGGCCGTCCACCGAAACGCTGGATTGATGATATCCGAAGACACGCAGGCCATGACTGGATGTTAAAAGCAGAAGATCGCAGATCGTGGAGAAAATTGGGAGAGGCCTATGTTCAGAAATGGACGAAGAAAGGCTAAAGAAGAAGAAGAAGTAGGCAAACATGTCCTATCTTTAACAGCATTAATGCTTTCCATCAGTTAAACTCGCGGTCAAATGTTAAACAAGTCTGATGTAAAAAAATAAGCAAATTGTTTTTTTTGGGGTTTTAATTTAGAACATTTTTAGGTTGGGGTTGTCGAACAAGTAATCATTTCAAGCATTTTTATAGCAGTCAGAATGCTTTACAAAATATTATTATGTTTCGGACAGCCGTACTCATCGTGGCTTCATAGTTATGTTTCATCATCAGCCAGAAGACGTCCACTGCTGAACATAGGCATCCCCCTTTAACCTCCAAACTGAACGACAGACTGCCTTTTGCATCCACTGGATGCCCGCGACTCTCACAATGTCGTCGGTCCATCTAGTGGGAGGTCTACCTACGCTGCGTCTTCCGGTTCGTGGTCTCCACTCCAGAACCTTTCTTCCCCATCGGTTATCGGTTCTTTGAGCGATGTGGTGGGTGAGTTATGTTTTTAGTACAGTGACAATAGTGTTCTGAACAGCCACTTTCATCACAGTTTAGTCATATGTACATAGACAGTTTAGAGAAAACAGTGTATAGCAATGTAAAATACATAAGACTCTTTACATACAACAAGATTTCATATGACAGTTATAAGCTTTAAGATGGTCTAATAAAAACGTTTGTATTTAATCTTAAGATATGGAATAAATATTGGGTCGCTAGTGTCTTTTCCTTAACCTACAGTGTGTCTGTAGCTGATAGGATACATATGTAGGGCCAGAAAGGCATAAATAAATAGGAAAACGGTGAAAATAGGATAAAAATAGTCCACTTCGCCATACATCGTTAAGAACTGACTCAGGTCAACGTGCCTCTGCCTTGCGCCTGTCCCGCACAAAATATTAAATAATAAACCGGCCAAGTGAAAGTCGGGCTCGCACACAGAGGGTTCAATACCACCACCAGAAACTGATCCAAGGGGATCTTCCAGCGTACTTTCATTAAAATTGGACGAAAGGTTTACAAAAAATTTATAAAACATGAGCTACTGTGATTTATAGCTTACCTACCACAATGAGGAGCTTGGTGTGAGTTGTAGCAGTTTTTGATTCAGTTTTTTTGGGTTTATGTAACTTGCTTCCTGAAATTATACAGAACTGAAGCTATGCCTCATTGATTGAATGCGGTGATAATATTTTGTCTCAGACCGCCCAATGCAGGGGCATCAAATAAAGTGATTCACAGAACTCAGTTGCACATTGGTTGCACAATGATTTTTAGTAGTGTAGGTTATTGTGCCACTTCTTATGTTGATATAGTCATCAGAAACACAATCAAATATACATTAAGATTTGCCTAAGCTTTTGTTCTGCTATTTTTCAGCGCACATAAACAAACAGGAAAAGTTGGACAAACTAACATTTCGGATCAGACACTGTTGCCAGCAGTGCAGTTTGTAACAAAGAAAAGAAAAAAAAAACATGTATGTACTAAGCTAAATAAGTTACAATAAATGCAATAAAATGATATCATCGCTGTACCTGACCGGTACCACGCGTATCTCTACATCTTTCCGCGTCTGTCTGTCTGTCTGTATGGCCGCTAACTCCTCCCAAACCACGCAACGGATTTTGATGCGGTTTTCACCATTAGTTAGATACATTTTCAAGGAAGCTTTATATATATAACTAGCGACTTGCCCCGGCTTCGCACGTAAATTACACCCGTGCGAAGCCGGGCGGGCGGGTCGCTAGTGTGAAATAAACTTACAATGTTTACATGGACGTTCCTCTGCCTCTGCCGAGACCTCTTATTTAATAGCAGGTAGCTATTCTGGGAGGCAATAATGTACGACACAGATAATGTACGGCATGATATTGTACGGCATAATAATGCACAGCATGATAATTGGTGTACATGTACATGGAATATCATGTTGTACAATATCATGCCGTGCAATATCATGCCGTACATTATCAGATCGGTCCAATAATGCACAAGCGATAATGTACAGCATGATATTCCATGTACATGTACACCAATTATCATGCTGTGCATTATTGTCTCGTACAATATCATGCCGTGCATTATTGACTCTGTTTAATAATGTACACCCCGATTTTGTACAGCATGATAATTGGTGACCATAAAAATTCAAAACTGATGCTTCGTTTAGACGTGGACATTCCACGTCGAGTGTATTAGGTACAAATGAAATGAGTGACAGATCCGACACAGAGCATCCGGACTTGAGTAGGTTAGGTTCGAAATGGGTCACAGAACCGACACAGAGCACCCCGACTCCACCTAGTCTTGTGGTCCCTACCCCTAGAGCGTATATAAAAAGCGCGGGAGCCAGAAGCTTAAGGGAGGTCCTGAGTGAGAGCGAGCCATACGAGACCGAGCGGAGCGAAGGGGGGAGGTGGCGAGCGAAGCGAGCCGGTGACCTCCGTAGCGAAGCGAAGGTCGTGTGTGGCGAAGCGACACTCAGGGGCGACTGCAAGAGCTTCTGGCGGGAGCCCACCTGGAGTCAGACTTGCGTTGGTTAGGTTCGAAATGAGTGACAGATCAAACACAGTTTTACTCTTCTCTCCGCCTCACCACCAAAAAAATTTGATGGTTCTCATATTTTTAATCTGTGACACTATCTTGTTCAAACGAAGCATGGAATCGACAGACGTCATAGACTCAACAGCCAATAAGAGCAGAGACATTTCAGCAAAATTAGCCAATAGGGAGATGCCACCTTTTATCATGTTGTACATTATCGGTCGTACATTTTCGGCCCGTTTCGAGAAAACACGGCCTGTATTGCACGACATGATAATGTACGGCATAATAATGCACAGCCCGATAAAACGTGGACTTTTTTCTCGTACATGGATTATTGGCTGTGCAATCCTGGCTGTGCATTCCTTGCCGTACTTTATAGACACGGGCCGATAATTGACGGCCAGTATTGTACGACATGGATTGTACAACATGATATTCGATGTACATGTACACCAATTATCATGCTGTACATTATCATGCCGTACAATATCGTGTCGGCAAATATCATGTTGTACATTATAGACACCCGCTATTCTTTCTATTCTATTATAGCTGTTCTACTGCATCCATATTCCACAATAAAAATAGGTAAAAATTCCGGCGAACTGCGAAATCAAAATAAAAACAGAAAATAGTGATGGTGAGATCCAAGTGAAATCTGTGAGATTGTGTATGTGTAATTGTTAGAGCTGTAGCAAACCGTATGTATTCGTTACTAAGTAACGGGTACGCCATCTAGTACCGAGTAACGAAACGTTACTCACGAATACTTTTCGTTACTCGCATGTTTCGTATCATGGTTACATACGCTGTTTCAATGACCCAATGTTACGCTGCGTTGATGCGTGTATTGAAACGTTTATTACTGATCGTTTTGCGCATGCGTGCGTATTTTCCGCGAATTAAAAAGGTAATGTAAACTTAAGGACGTACAAAGAAAATAACGTTGTTTGATGATTTGTTTTCATAAATTTTATGTAATCGTATGAAATAAACGAAAGTAACGAGTAACGATACGATAGTAACGAGTACTGAATGTATAGTAACGAATACATACGGGTACGTGATTTTTTCGTTACTTTTACACCTCTAGTAATTGTGTATTTTCTTTATAGTGATAGTTTTTTTTTAATTATAATTCGCCCATCGGGCAGGCTAAAGCTTTTAAGGCCATACCGCCTATTCTTCTGTTTTATATAGTCTTAATAACGTCAAACAAGTCATAGTCACAGTCAGAGTCAAGCTAAGTGAGTCACGGTCAAGTCAAACTCATGCCTCTGTAAAGTGGTGGTAACTTTACAAGAGGCTCTTAAGGAGTTATGGAAACAACACAAAAAGACATGTTTCACCTCGTTATATCACTTTACCACACTCGAGCACGTTTACGAGCACTTAATGAATAATAATTCACCATCTAGAACACATTAACACTCGAAAATACACTAGTTTAGGAAAATAATCCAACGAGCCGACATGTTCTTTTCCACGTTAGCGCCAAAACTCTTATAGTGATAGAGAGTGAGCCATTGTGAGTGAGACTTGAGTGAGAGAGTTGTGGCATGCCCATGGATACAAAGTCCTTTAGTCATAATATTAATCAAGTTCACATAATCAAAAATAGCGTCAAACAACTCATAGTCACAGTCAGAGTCAAGTGGAGTCAAGCAAAGTAAGTCACGGTGAAGTCAAACTTATGCCCCAGTAAAGTGATGACTTTACAAGAGATTTCTATGGAGTTCAATGGAGTTTTGGAAACAACACGAAAAGACATGTGTCACCTCGTTTTATCACTTGGCCACACTCGAGCACGTTCACGAGCACTTAACAAGTACTAATCCACCATTATTACACATTGACATTCGAAAATACACAAGTTTAGAAAAATAATACAGCGAGCATGTTTTTTTATACGTTGGCGCCAAAATTTCATTTTTCAAATCATAGACAATTTAATAGATTAAAAAAAAACTGTGTTTGTTATTATATAGTGCTAACAGACGCTCGAACGCGGCTGACCTCAACCGCCGTCTGACCAATGAGAGAGAAAGAAGGAAATACGATATTCTCAGTCTTTCTCTCCCGTTGGTTGGACGGCGATCCGTTAGCCGCGTTCGAGCGTCTGTTGTGCTAACGAATAGTGCTTATTATAGTGCTAGCAGACGCTCGAACGCGGCTGACCTCAACCGCCGTCTGACCAATGAGAGAGAAAGAAGGAAATACGATATTCTCAGTCTTTCTCTCCCGTTGGTTGGACGGCGATCCGTCAGCCGCGTTCGAGCGTCTGTTGTGCTAACGAATAGTGCTTATTATAGTGCTAGCAGACGCTCGTACGCGGCCAAAGAGTACTTTTTAAAATAGGAAATACGCGGCGGCCGTCAGCCGCGTGCGTCCATAGGTTTGCTCGATGCTCTGAGGAAGTAAAACAAGCAGCTTATGGATTCATTATACCCAAAGATCCATCAGTGCTCTACGCTCTACAACAACAACATACCTAACATGCTGCTAGGACTGCCTCGATTCTTTAACGCTTCCGGTATGTTTGCGGATGCTCGAATCGATTAACGCAATTAAAAGGAAAAGATTTTTTTCGCTCCTGAATGGGATTAGGGGCAGTCCTAATAGAATCCTATAGTGTGTCTAATATATCATAAGTTTTATTCTTAAAAGGCACAGATAATAAAATGCTACATCGTGACGTCATTTACAGGTCAATGAAAGTCGAATGATTTCTTAGTTTTATGTTAAAATGGCATCTTATCGTTTTAAAAGGCCAGAGTAGAAAAAAGGGTTATGTATAAGGGTTGGCAGCATAATATAATCTCGAAATGGTTTCGGAATTGGCATGTAATTTATTTTAGCATGGACAACGTTTAATTTTTTTTACTACCTATTTTTATTGGTTTAATTGATAGATTATGAAAAAATATTGGACACGTATTTTTCTGTTTTATTTTTAACCTAATAGTTATTTTTAAAATATTTAATAAAATATATTATAAATTATAGGCTTTATGGCTGTTTATACCATAGCGAGACGAATATGAAAAAAGTTTATGTCAAGGGTAATGTCAAATTTGTCAACATCAAATAGCAAAACAACATGTACTGGGATGCCAGGTCGCAAATTAGATTTTCCATTTATTTAAGTGTTCATCATCATCATCATAGTCAGCCTTTTAACAGTCCACTGCTGGACTTTTAGCCTACCCCCGAAAGGGTGATTAGGCCATATCCACCACGCTGGCCAAGTGCATATTGGTGGTTTCACATACGCTGTCGGGAAGCTTGTGGGGGTTGCGGTGAACTATACATACATTTATATCAGGCTATATTCTCAACATCTGCTTCGCTGTCACCTTTATAATGCAACACCCATCGCTGCATACCGTTATGCCAGCGTGTCCCAACAAACTGTACTTATAGTGCATATACAATGTGAGTTCACTCACCAGGCACGTGGGGTCACCAATCGCCTCGTGGTGATGGTGACAGAGCCTTCTCGGGCTGCTCACTTCCCCGACTACAGTGAGCATGGATTTCATGGACAGCCCTACCCGTCCCTTGTCGGTTTCACACGTCCTGTAATGTTAAAACACCATGAGCTGGTAACTAAGCATCACAACCCTTCAGCACCTATGATCTTTTACGTCGAGCTACATTTAACTTAATACCACCTGAGTGTACCCCCTACCGCCCTTGTACCGGCCCACGGAAGCGGCGACACCCGGTCTCGAGTCTTAAATCACGTGGCGATTCGCACGGGAGCAGATCCGATCGTGGGCCATCGTGATCTGCGCGTGGGGAGACTCGCCCACGGGCCAACTGGCACTACACTCTGTACACCAAGCGTTCACTGACCTGGCAGACGCAATGGTATCGTACACCAGGTACACCGCCCTCTGGCAGTCCTGTTCCCCAGCCAACCTCTCTGGCAGTAGACAATTACGACGCTTCGTGAGGTGAGCTCAAAAGTCCCGTACGAATCCTAACCTTCAGATTGTGCACAATATGAAGTCTCTATCTGTATAAGTAATCCACAAAAGAACATGTTTATTAATAGTTATTCATCAGTTATTCGTCAAAGCGTGAGTGCAAGCAAGGTAATAAAGAGTTTGTGATACTTAGCTCCGATATTTCGTGAGATGTTGTCACTCGTGTGCACGCCGTTGAAAGTAGAAAGGAAGATGGCGTCATCCCATTGCCGGGGTTCTCATGCCATCACTTAAATGTCAACTGCGGGCCTTGTGATTGGTCGTTTGTACAGGACGCGTTGATTGGACTATTCATTGCAGGAGGATGATGTTTGGTGTTGCCTGCACGGAAAATATCGTGGCAAGCGCAGCCGTCACGACATACGCCATTGAATTCCTTCTCCGTACGTATGCCGGTTTCCTCACGATGTTTTCCTTCACCGAAAAGCCAGTAGTATAAAAATCTGTACATAAGCTCCAAAGAGCTCATTGGTACGGGCCCGGGGTTTAAACCCGCGACCTCACACTTTCAAGTCTAGCGGTCTCCCAAATGGGCTACCACGATTTTAATCTAAACTAATATTATAAAGAGGAAAGATTTGATTGTTTGTTTGATTGCATTGAATAGGCTCCGAAACTGCTGAACCGATTTGAAAAATTCTTTCACTGTTAGGAAGCTACACTATCCCTGGGTGACATATAGGCTATAATCTATACCCGTGCGAAGCTGGGGCGGACCGCTAGTTTATTATTAAAATAAGGTAATAATGGCGTAAGTATTTTATGCGATTTAATCATATTATGATCCTTTCACAACTTAATGTTTTTTTAAACACCTACGCTTATTATTTATTCATATTATGTATTAGATGGAACACACGATGTTATGCCATTAATAACTACGTACTTGTTAATTTTAAATTTTTGAACATATACGGGGTAAAAGGTAGATAGGGAAATAGATGGCAAGATAGATTCATATTTTTTAATTCGAGTTTTTGGCAAATTAACTATTGCTCGTTAATCCTATTTTTCCATTATTTATAAATTTTTCAAATAACTTGTAAAATAGTGGATAGATTTTTTAAAAATATTTTTTATTGGGTTTTTATTGGATAACCTCCAAATGGTTTTCGAATTTTTGACTCTGCAAAAATGAAATGTTGTCCATTATAATTTCCTTTCAGGATGTGACAACTATAACTTGTGATAGTGATAGAATTGCGGCGATAAAAATAAAAATAAATGACAGAGTCATAATGGTGTTCAGTGTCTACATGCCTACCGATAGTGCTGCCAACTTACCCGAATTTACTGACTGTCTAAGTAGTATAAAAGCAATAGTAGAAAACAATGATGCAGAAGCAGTGTACATCTTAGGTGATTTTAATGCACATCCTAATGAGTTATTTGGTAAAGAACTTGTAAACTTTTGTACAGATCAACAATGGATGTGTGTAGATTTTGATTTATTAGGCCTCAATTCGGATACCTTTACTTTTGTCAGTGAAGCACACGGAACTAAAAGGTGGCTTGACCATTGTGTAGTGACTCAATCAGCTTATCAATCCACGCTATCGGTAAAAGTTGTCTTCGAGGTTTTCAATTCTGACCATTTTCCTTTAGAAATTAAATGTGACCTTCATACAGTTAGAATTAAAATGCCTTTAAACTCTGTTCCGTGCAATAAAGTTATTTGGGGAAATAGAGATAAAGAACAAGTTAAAAAGTATTATGAATTATGTAAAAGTGAACTTAAATATATAGATTTCCCAACAGATTTTTGCAATTGCTGTGATAAAATATGTAACAATATAAGCCATAGATCAATAATTGATAAACTTTACAATGATATTATGTCCATCCTAAAAAATGCTGCAATAAACAGTTACAAGGGTCCCCAAAGAACAAATACATCGTGTCAATGGAATAAAAATAGGAGCATTACCGGATGGAATTTCCATGTTAAGGAAGCTCACAGGGAGGCTAGGCTTAGTTTTCAGATGTGGTTACTGAGTGGTAAAAAGTGTGTTGGTCCATATTTTGAAAAAATGAAGAATGACAGAAAAAATTTAAAACTCAAGCTAAAATGGTGTATTAAAAATGAAGAGCAGATTAAAATGGATATACTAGCATCCCATCACAATAATAAAGATTTTAAACAGTTCTGGAAAGGTACATCAGACATGAAAACTAAATCTACTGTCCCTTCAAGTGTAAATGGGGTTAAAGATCCGAGAAAAATTGCAGACATTTTCCAAGACCAGTTTCAGGTTTCTGCCATACCTCTGCCTCCTGAAACTGATCTAATACGTGAGGTGGTTGATGCTGAGTCCAAGAATAAAGGAGACGGCCTGATACGTTTTGGAGCTAAAGAAATATCAAGAGCTATTCAATCAATGAAACGAGGGAAATCTCCTGGTCATGATGGACTCAGCATCGAACATTTTCAGTGTGCTGGCATCCACTTACCTCGAGCGCTTTCTATGTTGTACTCATTTTGTATCAATCATGTATATCTACCACAGGAGCTGATGAAAACCATAGTCGTTCCAATAGTAAAAAATAAAACAGGAGATATTTCTGATAAGAATAATTACAGGCCTATCTCTCTAGCAACAACAGCAGCTAAAGTACTTGACAGTTTGCTTAATGGTCAACTCAGTAAGAACATTACTTTGAATGATGCTCAATTCGGGTTTCAGCCTAATGTGTCCACTGAAAGTGCTATACTGGCCCTTAAGCATACTGATGAGTATTACACTAAAAGAAAGACTTCAGTATATGCTTGCTTTTTAGATCTTTCCAAAGCATTTGATCGCGTCTCATATCGGCTCCTGTGGGAGAAATTAGAAGGAAAACTACCCATAGAGTTAGTAAATATATTTAAATTCTGGTATCACAACCAAATTAACCATGTTAGATGGTCAAATAGCTTGTCAAATACGTATAGACTGGAGTGCGGAGTCAGGCAGGGGGGATTGTCTTCACCTTTACTTTTCAATTTGTACATGAACCAGCTGCTTGAGAGGCTCAGCAGTATGCATGTCGGATGCTCAGTCGATGGCGTGATGATAAACAATATCAGCTACGCTGATGACATGGTGCTGTTGAGTCCCTCTATCAGTGGTTTAAGAAAACTAATGAGGGTCTGTGAGGAATATGCTGCAAATCATGGACTAATATATAACACCAATAAAAGTGAACTATTGATATTTACAGCTAATAATAATCCACCTGAACATGTACCCCCTGTAACACTTTACGGCAAACCTCTCAAAATGGTTCAAAAGTTCAAATACTTGGGACACATAGTCACAGAAGATTTAAAAGATGACGCCGACATAGAAAGGGAGCGTAGGGCACTGGCGGTAAGGGGAAATATGATAGTCCGTAGGTTTGCTCGATGCTCTGTAGAAGTAAAACTAACCCTTTTCAGGGCATATTGTCAATGCTTCTACACAAGCAACCTATGGATTCATTATACCCAAAGATCCATCAGTGCTCTACGTGTGCAGTACAACAACATACTTAGGATGCTGCTAGGACTGCCTCGATTCTGTAGCGCTTCCGGTATGTTTGCGGATGCTCGAATCGATGGGTTTAACGCAATTAAAAGGAAAATAATTTTTTCGCTACTGTATAGGATCAGGGGCAGTCCTAATAGAATCCTGAGCACGATTGCCGATAAATATGATAGTCCTATAATACAATATTGGATAAAAACTATTATTTGATTTAATTTTTGCTAATTGTCTGTCTGTGTATCTGTCTATGTACGGAGCTAGATGTCATTTCTAGCCATTTTGTGATTGTAATTTTATTTTAGTGTTAGCCTACTTATGTTCCTGTGTGTTTGTAACTATTAACTATGTAACTATTATGGATCTTGGATCTGAAATAAAGATATATATATATATATATATATATATATATATATATATATATATATATATATATATATTCTAATATATATAAATCTCTTGTCACAATGTTTGTCCTCAATGGACTCCTAAACCACTTAACCGATTATAATAAAATTCGCACACCATGTGCAGTTCGATCCAACTTGAGATATAGGATAGTTTAAATAATTATATAACTAGCGACGCGCCCCGGCTTCGCACGTAAATTACACCCGTGCGAAGCCGGGCGGGCGGGTCGCTAGTATATATATAATTATGTAATCATACCATAGAGAAGACAGAGAACAATCTATTTATTTTTAATCTGTGGGAAACATATCAAGAAAATGGAAAATGGCGGTTGTTGTCTCGCGTTATTAATTTCTGCTTTTCTGCTCTCAATTCGACTTGTTTCTAGAAATATGGTGTAAAATATCACTGTACGAGTTAAAGAATACGTTCTTTGTGTAAATTCGCTTTTATTGTGACATAACTAGTGCTAGTTAATTAGTTACAAAGATAGTTTGCACGGCGGCCCGCGGCGCGTTTATTTTGTGTATAATCGCGTGTTTTGTGATGAATTTGTTTATATAACCTTAACGAATGGTGTTATTATTGAATTCTGCATATTTTTTTTCGTATCTGTAGTTGAGATCATGGTTAGCAACTGCGCTATTCTAAACTAAATTTGATAGATATAAAATGGGGGACACTGAAGAATTCAATACCTTAGCGTTCGAAAAAAAGTTGATGCAGTTGAAAGACACCCAGGAAAGTATACAAGGGCTGTCGTCTTGGTGCCTGAAGCAGCGCTCTCATCATAAGAAGATTGTATCAAGTTGGTTGAATGTGCTAAAAAGAGTAAAGATTGAGCAGAGATTGGTTCTCTTTTATCTGGCTAATGATGTTGTTCAATATAGCAAGAGAAAGAACTATGAATTCGTTGAGAGCTGGGGGCTTAATCTACAAAAAGCTACACCTTTGGTCAGGTTAGTTTTTAGCTAAGTTTCTAATATAAGCTATACTCAATGTTCGAATTGGACTTACGAACCGGAACACATTTCCTTTCAAACCTTGCAAACTTTTAACCGACTGTCCATGATGGAGGGTAATGTTTCTGGGTTCAGTACCCACCTCCTGTAGCCTAAACGGCTTGACCAATTTTGACGAGTGAGGTGTTGTTGGATCCCTTTACGAAACGGAACGGTGATTTCACAAACCAGAACGGCGTTCCGGCGCATTCCAGTCCACTTCGAACACTGGCTATACTTATCCATGTATTATAATTGTTTTCAAATAGTTTGGCACTTTATGACTGGTTGATATATTATAATGTAATGTCCTGCTTGTCGTGACTGCCTTTCTGACCGTCTGTCAATTTTTCCCCCTGTCTGCCTATCCGTCTGTCCATTTTTCTGCCCATGTATCCATCTGTATGTGTCCATTCTCCGATGTTACGCAACCATACTTCCTTCTACAACCAGCTTTTCTTATTTTATCAACTTTTCCCATCATTATAAGTTGTAAGAGCTGTACCTGTTGTCACTACGTTGTACCTGTTATGCCCGAGCATATGTTCCAGATATGCAACTTTTCGTTGTTCGATCATCATCATCATGATCAGACAGAAGACGTCCACTGCTGAACATAGGCCTCACCCTTTAACCTCCATATTAAACGACAGCTTGCCTTTTGCATCCACTGGATGCTAGCGACTCTCAAAATGTCGTCGGTCTATCTAGTGGGACGCTGCGTCTTCTGGTTCTCTCCACTCAAGAACCATTCTTCCCCATCGGGTTTCGGTTCTTCGATTTCGGTTTCGTTGTTTGTAAAAGCTTGCGTTCTGGTCAACCCTTCGTAGACCTTCCTCGATGATGACTTTCTGAGTGTTAGAGATAAACGTCATGCGTCTGTAGGCCCACATTTCAAATGCTTCTATGTATTCTTCTAACTTTGTGTACATAAAAAAATGCATTTAGGGTGCAGAAGTGGCTAAACTGATTTAAATTTTTTGGAAGGTGACTTGATATAGTTTTCTTAGCTACGATTAAGGAAAACCTGTTCAGCCATTTGATGTTTAAAAGCTCTTTTATTGAAGAAAAAAAAACGAACTTTTTTATTATGTAGAGGTGGTCCTTTCTTGTGCTTTTAGAAATAGATGGTAATGATTTATTTGTGGCAAAAAAACACAATGTACAATTGAAAGTTAAACATTAATTAAAAATTTAGCTAAATTAGAGCTTATTATATTTTATTGCCAGTAACCGGCTCCAACTCAGCATGATGCCGGTCGTAAACAACCAGCGCTGGTCTTCCGCTCTGGTTTGGTTTTTCGTCGCATTGTTTCGCTTATAATAATTCAAATAGATATAATTCTAATTCAAAGTGAGGGTGATAAGTACTGCACTGACATCCCGCTTGGGGAGTATTGTGCATTTGCCCCCGCCAGCCAACACAAACCAGCCGAGCTCCCTAAAATAACGAAGCACGGCTTCGGGTCGTTGACTAAACTGCTCTACCCCTATTTCACTAGGTGTTGTGGTATTGGAGACTTGTTGTTGAGTTTCTTCAAGGAGTCTCAACCTTAATCTTATATCTTCTGTGGCCTTGTGTATGCATTAATACATGCTCCATGTATTATGTATCATGTATTACTGCATTCAAATACATATGTTGAAGAGCCTTTTGATTTGGAAATATCAATAATTTTGTTTGTCTGCTTACAAATTTTTAAAGTAGATTTTTCAAATTGATAATTATTAATCATGGATTATTACATACTAGCGGTCCGCCCCGTTTCCGCATGGGTATAGTTATATCTCTACATAGTATAAATTGAAGTTGCTTTCCGCGTCTGGCTGTGTGTCTGTATGTCTGTATGGCCACTAACTCCTCCTAAACCACGCAACGGATTTTGATGCGGTTTTCACCATCAGTTAGATTCATTTTCAAGGAAGGTTTATATATTATATAACTAGCGACCCGCCCCTGCTTCGCACGTAAATTACACCCGTGCGAAGCCGAGCGGGCGGGTCGCTAGTAGCCTATATTAATCAGTTATAATGTAGCATTCAAATGGTGAAAGAATTTTTAAAATCGGTCCAGTACTTTTTGAGCCAATTCGTTACAAACATACTTACAAATCTTTCCTCTTTGTAATATTGTTTTTGAGTTTTATAGATTATTTTTGAGAAAAATAATTTCAATTTGCAGAGATGAGAAAGTGCGACCGAAGATTCTGCGCATCTTCAAGATATGGGAGCAGAGATCTGTGTATGACGATGAGTTCCTATCAGATCTGACTGGGTTGCTCAGTGCTGGTGCTGTTAAAAAGACTGATGATGATCCCCTGGATTTTCAAGTGAGGATTCTTATTCTTATTCGAGATGGGGGCGATAAGTCCTCCACTGACGTCCGGCTGGGGGTGTATTGTGCATTTCCCCCTACGAGCACCTACCCGAGCCAACCCAACTCCTTGAAATACCGGAGTGAGGCTTTGGGGCGCTGGCGCAGTGAGGCAATGGTGCCTCATGGCGAGTGCTAAGCCTGCAGGGGTAGAAATATTCTAGAGTAGCGACCACGATTCGGCAAACTTAGAATAGGACGCTCTGAGACTCAAAAAAGTGACAATATAAGTAAGGCGGATGGCAGTGGCTAGAAGTGAAAAGCCAAACATCTCAGTCAGGCCATCTCGGCTCAGTGTCATGCCTTGAGAGACGCCTTGTCTAGTTAAGATAGACTGATTATGATGATGATGCTTATATTGGCTATGAGCTACAATCACACTTTCAAAAACTAGATTAAGACCTAAAAAGTCTTGTTTGGAGTGACAGTGGCCGGGCAGTAGCATAGGTGCTTTACAATCTGATAGCACTTGGTTCGATCCTGCCCTGATTCGATTCGAACACTCGAAAATACACAAGTTTAGGAAAATAATCCAACGAGCCGACATGTATTTTTCCGTGTTGGCGCCAAAAACGCCACCCTCTTTATTTTAATTTAATTTTTAATTTTTTACGACGAGTACTTAGAGACGAGTGTTGCCATAATCCCCATGCTTTCTTACTATAACTAATTCTAAAATCTTTGGTTTACTTCCAGCCTCAACAACTAGTAAATAAAATCAAGCAATGTCAAGTATTGGAGTCAGATACTGATCAAAGGCTGGCCAAGATTCATGAGAATCCACTGGAGTTGAATGATCCTGAAGTGTTGTGTGCCAATCTGAAGGGTAAGAAAACTAATAAACCGACCAAGTGCGAGTCGGGTTCGCGTACTGAGGGTTCCGTCCGTACAACCACAGAATACAAAAAGTAGTGATAGAAGACAACATCTCGCCCAGGCGGATTCACCCGTTGAATGCGAGCCGAGGATGCCCGCGACTCTCACAATGTCATCGGTCCATCTAGTGGGAGGCCTCCCTACTCTGCGTCTTCCGGTTTCCGGTTCCGGTTATAGGATACATTCTAAACTAAAACAACAAATAATAAATAATGGCCAAGTGCGAGTCGGTGACAAATTTAATTCACCGCCAAGAGCAACGCCTGACGTGGTCGGTACTTGGATGGGTGACCGCCTGGGCGTCATGTTTTATTGCACTACTTTCTTGTACTTAAAGTAGTTAACAGTTTATGTGGTACGGAACCCTCAGTGCGCGAGCCCGACTCGCACTCGGCTGGTTTATTTGCAACATTACTTGATACCATTAAAGAAGTTTCATAAGGCCTGCGTTTACAAAGTAATCATCATTATCAGCCTTTTAACAGTCCACTGCTGGACTTTTAGCCTACCCCCGAAAAGGTGATTGGGCCATATCCACCACGCTGGCCCAGTTACAGGTTGGTGGATTCACATACGCCATTGAATTCCTTCTCCATACGTATGCAGGTTTCCTTGCGATGTTTTCCTTTACCAAAAAGCCAGTGGTATGAAAATCTATGCATAAACTCCAAAGAGCTCATTGGTACGGGCCCGGGGTTTGAACCCGCGACCTCACGCTTTCAAGTCTAGCGGTCTCCCAAATAGGCTACCACATCTTTAACCCAATTGTGAGAATGGCACGTCAATACAATGATTTGTTAATAAATAATTCTGATTTAGATATATTTGATCCTAAGTCCGAAGAACCGATAAACGATGGGGAGAAAGGTTCTTGAGTGGAGACCACAAACCGGAAGACGCAGCGTAGGTAGGCCTCCCACTAGATGGACCGACGACATAGTGAGAGTCGCTGGCATCCAGTGGATGCAAAAGGCAGGCTGTCGTTCAGTGTGGAGGTTAAAGGGGGAGGCCTATGTTCAGCAGTGGACATCTTCTGGCTGATGATGATGATGATGATCCTAAGTCCCCTTCATCCTAGTCTTAAACTGGATTGTTCAGACGCAGCAGCATGTTTTGCCATCTTAGAGGTGCCCATCAGCAAGCTCATTGCTATGTGGATTGGTACTTTCATCACATTTGTCTCATTTTTTTTGTATACACATGTTTTGGGTGACAATCCAGTTCAGATTTTTAAGTATTTATTTAAGGACTTAATTGATTATCTTTTTTGTGTATCTAAATAAATAAAAAAATCCTTGTTACAGAGAGATGCCTGAAAGAGGATGTGGAAAAAGAGTTAGCGGAAGGAGTGTCATGTGTAGAGAGATACACGCAAGCCCTACAACGTGAGATAGTTGCGAGAGAGACGTTACTAGCACTGCTTTCATCAGCTAACCAGTACTACTCTACGCAAAGAGGGGAAGTAAAAGTCGTGGCCTACGTAAGTATTTTTTAAAATATTTTTCGGACATTTTGCACACACGGTCATCTGGCCCCAAACTAAGCAAAGCTTGTGATATGGCTGCCAGAGACTGATATACATACATTATTAAGTTTTAAATACATACTTAAATCGATATTAACACCCAGATATAGAACAAACACAAATGTTCATCACATAAATGTTTGCCCTATGTGGGAATCAAACCCACATCCGCAAGACAGGCTCACTACCATCTGAACCAACGGGCTATCAAGCTTAAGGGGCTTGCAGACAATGCTTAGTACAAGTAACAAGTAGGAGTAATAATAATCATTTATTTTCAAGTAACATAGACTCATACAAAAGTAGCAAGTACAAGTAGGCGCTCAAACTTATAGTAGCTACTCGCGCGGTGACGACATAACTCGCGTGCAAGTGCGTACTCGTGTTCGAACGAGACGAACGATATGTAGTGAGCGTCGCGCAGGGTGGGAAAACGAAGCTTCACTTGCGCGAAGTATTTCTAAGCACTTTCACTAAGCATACTGTTGCAAACAATGTGTAGTAGGCATTTGCTACTTCCACTTGTTACTTGTACTACGTATCGTCCTCAAGCACCCTTATACTGCCCCGGTGGCTCAGTTGGTAGTGAACCTATCTTCTGTGCTTGGGGGCGTGGGTTCGAATCCCATCTAGGACAAACATTTGTGTGATGAACATTTTGTGTTTGTTCTATGTCTGGGTGTTAATATCTATTTGAGTATGTATTTAAAAATATATATGTACGTATATCAGTTTCTGGCAGCCATATTACAAGCTTTGCTTAGTTTGGGGTCAGATGACCGAGTGTGCAAAAATGTCCCAGATATTTATTATTATTATTTATACTAGTTTTTAATATTTTTTAATAGAGTATATCTACGTTTGGTCACTTAATTGCCTGATATTAAGCGATGGTGGCTAAAGATGTAGCATGTAGATCCAGAAGAACTATTCTCCCTAGCTTTGGAGATGCCTATATTGTAGTCCAAATTTTTTATATTCATCCATTAACGTTTCTATTGCTTGCCACTGCAGTAATGTAAAGGAAAGACTTAAAAAGTCAAATTTTCATCGAAGTATGTTCTTCAAATAATAGACACATTAAATATTATGTTTGAGAAAATTTAACTAAACTAACCTAACCAGACTAAGTGTCCTAACCAGACCTCAGAGCCAATTTCTTATGTGAAAGATGCGTTAAAAACAGCAGAGTTTCACGATGTGTGAAACAAATTAATACCGTCCCCTCATTAAATTATTTAGAATTTTGTTATACAATCATGTAAGGTTCACATTTCGATACCTTTTTAGGGTTTCGTACCCAAAGGGGGGACCCTAAAAACGGGACCCTATTACTAAGCCTACGATGTCTGTCTGTCCGTCTGTCCATCTGTCTGTCTGTCCGTCTGTCCTACCTATTAAAGGCTGTACCTTTCGAACCGTAATAGATAGCCACTGAAATTTTCACAGAATATGTAATGTTACGGCGGATTGACTAATAAATAATAAAAAAGTCTAAACGAAAGGGGACCCCCCTTTCGTTTTGACTTAACCATACAACAAACGTATTTTTTTAACGTATTTTTATATTAGCTCTAATGTAAAAACGGTTATACTCACAAGCGTCAAACTTAACATGATTATAGTACACACTCTAAAGTATAACAACAAGTAATAAAAAATGGCCAAGTGCGAGTCGGTGACAAGTTTCTGTTCATTACCAAGTTATAACTGGTAATTTCGCTATTGAATTTTGTGGTGCTACGGAACCCTCAGTGCGCGATCCCGACTCGCAAGTGCGAGTCGGGATGGCCAATGATTAACAAGCAAATGTGTTCTTGGTGGTAGCGCGTGTGTTTTTATTTCTATTGCCATTTTTCTCCGTACAGAATCAATTAGAAAGCAGGTTTCCAATAAGAAAGAATAAAAAAAAAATTGGCTATAGGTGTTTTACATTTCAATTTTACTTTTTCTTGTCTCCACAGGCGTACAAAAACTTCGGCAGCAGAGTGCGCGCGTTAAAACGTAAACTAGATGAGCTAATACCAACGCTACCGAATGGCGCTCCTTCACCGCCCGCCAGGGACGAGGATGTGCCTTCCCCTGGACCTGACGAAGACATCGACCTCCCGCCGCCCACTGACAATAACGACGGAGATGATGACAGTAAGTAACTCTAGTCATCAATGACGTAGCTTTTCTTAACGCTAGTCATTCACTAATGACATGATAATATATAATTTGGAAAATATCACATCATCAGCCATTAAATGTCCACTGCTGAACAAGGCCTCCCTCTTAGGGCGGGGTGTTGCCATAATCCCCACGCTTGGCAGGCAGCTTGGGTATCGCAGTATGTTCACCGTGTACTAACAGGACGCTGCTTCCCATCCTCCGGTGGTTCTGGTCGCGGTTTAGGACATACCCGGGTCGGTTGGTAAATATGTCGCAATGAAATGAATGGGGAATAAGGAGTATGTGAATAAATATGGACAAAAATCATGTCCAATGTCCATGTTGAACCTGTGCCGGTAGTCGTTGGGAACGATACTCTGGAAGTTGTTGACCATTACACCTATTTTGGACAGATTGTTCATTTAGGTAAGTCCAACTTAGGCAAAGAGGTCGCCCGAAGAATCCAACTCGGATGGGCAGCGTTCGGGAAATTGCGTGACATCTTCTCGTCCAAGATACCACAGTGCCTAAAGACAAGGGTCTTTGACCAGTGTGTGTTGCCAGAGATGACATATGGTACTGAGATGTGGTTCTTAAATGTTGGCCTTTTGGAAAAACTCAGAGTCACTCAGCGGGCAATGGAGAGAGCTATGCTCGGAATTTCTTTGCACAATAAAATCCGAAACGTGGATATTCACCAAAGAACCAGATTCACCGACATAGCTGTTAAAATTTGCAAGGAAGTGGCAATGGGCAGGCCACATCGCTCGAAGAACCGATAACCGATGGGGAAGAAAGGTTCTTGAGTGGAGACTACGAACCGGAAGACGCAGCGTAGGTAGGCCTCCCACTAGATGAACCAACGACATAGTGAGAGTCGCTGGCAACCAGTGGATGCAAAAGGCAGGCTGTCGTTCAGTGTGGAGGTTAAAGGGGGGAGGCCTATGTTCAGCAGTGGACGTCTTCTGGCTGATGATGATGATGACGAAGATGAATAAATATGGTGAATGGTGTGGACCTGGGTATGTCCTAAAACTGCGACCAAAGCCACCAGAGGATGGGCAGTAGCGTCCTCCTACTTGCATGGAACATTCTGCGATTCCCAAGCCGCCTGCCAAATCTAGAGATTATGGCGAACCCCCATGACAGAGGGTTGGAAGCTGTCGTTCAATGTCGAGATTAAACGGGGAGGCCTCTGTTGCCACTGTTGCAACTTTGAGGGCTAAAACTAAGGTGTAAAGAGTGTGTTACACATAACTAATTTACGTGCGAAGCCGGGGCGGGTCGCTAGTTAGATACGGGGTGTAAGGGGAACATTCTCGAACCAAAAAGATTTAAAACCTCTATAGAATAGCTGATATTTTTTTCGCGATTTCAGGGTTAGTCCCATACTAAAAGTGGTTCATAATGATGAGTACAATTACCTTCTTTGGGCTTCGAGAGTGTTCCCCTTACACCCTGTATATAAACCGTCCTTGAAAATGTATCTAACTGATGGTGAAAACCGCATCAAAATCCATTGCGTGGTTTAGGAGGAGTTCGCGGCCATACAGACAGACAGACAGACGCGGAAAGCGACTTCAATTTATACTATGTAGAGATAGAGATAATCATAATCTTCATCATCATCATCATTATCAGCCGGTAAACGTCCACTGCTGAACAAAGGCCTCCCGCTTAGAGACGGGTGTTGCTATAATCCCTACGCTTTCTACATCATCATCATCATCATAATTTCAGCCGTAAGACGTCCACTGCTAGACATAGGCCTCCCTCATCGATCTCCAAAAAGGGCCGGTTGGAATCGACCTGCATCCAGCGTTTCCTTGCGGTCTCTTTTAGGTAGTCTGTCCATCTTGTGAGTCCATCCTATGCTGCGCTTACCGGTCCGTGGTCTCCATTCCAGAACCTTTCGGCACCATCGGCCATCTGTTCTGCGTGATATGTGCCCTGCCTACTGCCACTTCAACTTGCTAATCCGGCTTGCCCGTATGAATAACCATAATTAATTATTTCCTTTTCAGTTGCGTACAACATAGACCGAACGTTTAACACATCGTTGGCAGCCGACGGGTCGCTATATAACTTTGGTTTGTCATCGTTTCTCACATCCGACAACCCTATATCCTTGTTTACTGAGACCAACGATATCAGTAATGGTGAGTTCTGTTCCTAGATATAGCTATTGCGGTTTCGTCCACTTTGAAAACTGAGTTTCGCAACTGGTTGTCAACAGAGAAAACTTTTGCTCGATGATAAATAAGACATAAGTAATCATGTTAAGAATAACAAAACAAAACAAAACGCTTAATGGCAACGCATAAGCATTGCCATTCAGCGTGGTAATGCCGCCAGCATGCTGGGTACGCTGCCAACTGGTAGTGGGCTTGAGCATTTGGATTGTTTTTAGACCTTCAACGGTCTATGGGCAGTCTAACTGTATTTGTAGTGTTAGTATTAGCTCGTATTTTATTTAAATAATAAAGGCATTTGTCCCAGAAAAAAATCATGTTAAAAGGTCATGTGATCGATGGATGATTTTCTTCTTTGGTAACCAGTTGTCAAATAAATAAATAAATAAAAAAATCTCTGACATTTAGGCTCACTCAGTCTATACGAACTTACTTTAACCAAGGAAAACTTGTAAAGTATGGTTGTGATTAAAGAATACTTTGTAGCCAGTTACAAAACTCGGTTTCCAAATTGGTTAAAATTGCTATAGTTCTCTGATTATTTAAACCTTATGAATAAGGGGGTGAGCATGTGTCTGTTGCTATTTCAGCCAATAAAATAGAAGTGATAAACTCAAGGCCAAACGAAAATCAAGATATGAACATGTTAAATGATTTTTTGAAAACATTGACCAATGATAGTAATGCGGCCACATCTGACAATAATTCTGGTAAGTTTAGACTTTCAACTGTTTTTTTTTTGTAGCCATCATGTTCCAAGAAAACAAGGTCTAGCGCTCCGCGAGCTGACACCCAATTACGTCACTGCCCTGTTGCCACTTTATTGCAACAAACACATATTGTGTTTTTTTTTTTTATAATCTATTAAATAAAGCGCGTGTTCAATTAACACATTATTTATATCAAAACCACATTGATTTATTGGATTCCCACAGGTAACATACGCAGATTGGAGAGTTATAATTTCACGCTAGTGGTAACGCAAGCAATCAGCTGTTTCATAGAGAGTCCGACATTGTTTCGTGTATCGTCATCTCTCTCGAACTTGTTGTAAATTACCTTATTCTGATCTTGCTTATGCACGTGTACGTGTATCCATGACATCGATGACGTAGTTGCGTGTCAGTCACGTGACCTTTTTGTCGGAGCGCTAAACCTGGCGGAGTATGTTATTATACCATGGTAGTCATTGCATGAAAGATGTTTTGAGTTCATGTTAAAAGTAGATGTCCGATACAGTTTTGGTAGGTTCATCCAATGACTTTTTACCGAAAGATACGGACATACTCATAAAAAAAAAAATTACAAATACGAGTAGGACTCGCGCTCTGAGGGTTCCGTTAGATAGAAGCCTCAGAGAGCGACCAAAAATATTGAAATATTGAAAGACAAACTTAACTGTGTAGTGGCTAATAAGGTTATTCCATACATTCCAACTACAAAATTTAAGTTTGTAATAGCAAAACAATTATTTTTTAATGATATAACTTCAAATTTATGACTTTCGGATTTATTCATTTACTAGTAACCCGCCCGCCCGGCTTAGCACGGGTGTAATTTACGTGCGAAGCCGGGGCGGGTCGCTAGTTATATATAAAACCTTCCGTGAACATGTATCTAACTGATGGTGAAAACCGCATCAAAATCCGTTGCGTGGTTTAGGAGGAGTTAGCGGCCATACAGACAGACAGACGCGGAAAGCGACTTTAATTTATACTATGTAGAGAACAGATATATAAACCTTCCGTGAAAATGTATCTAACTGATGGTGAAAACCGCATCAAAATCCGTTGCGTGGTTTAGGAGGACTTAGCGGCCATACAGACATACAGATAGACAGACGCGGAAAGCGAATTTAATTTTTAATATGTATAGATAGAGATTTACGGGATATTTACAGTGGTAAGGTTGTGGTACGAGCTCCCGATATTTCGGCGCAGTTACATGCACCTTGTTCACTGAAAGACTGAAGATTAAGAAAGAGGGTAGATCATTTTGTCTGCACCTAACTTTTTAACTGTTCTACCAACCACCCGCATTTTTCATTCTTTCCGTGAACATGGTGCATGTAACTGCGCCGAAATATAGGGAGCTCATTCCACAACCTTACCATGGTAAATATCTCGTAAATCCTACTAATATTATAAACGCGAAAGTTTGTATGTATGGATGTATAGATGTATGGATGTTTGTTCCTCTTTCACGCTGCAACGGAACAACGGATCGGCCTGATTGTTTGCATGGGTATAGTTCAAGGGCCGGAGAGTGACATAGGCTACTTTTCATCATCATCATCACCATTTTTCATCACTACGCGGGTGGAACCGTGGGGCGCTGCTAGTATTATAAACGCGATAGTTTGTATGTATGGATGTATGGATGTTTGTTCCTCTTTCACGCTGCAACGGAACAACGGATCGGCCTGATTGTTTGCATGGGTATAGTTCAAGGGCCGGAGAGTGACATAGGCTACTTTTCATCATCATCATCATCATCATAACAATTTTTCATCACTACGCGGGTGAAACCGCGGGGCGCAGCTAGTGATCATATAAATTTAGTGAACAACCGTGATAGTTTAAAACCTTGACGTTAAATTGAGTTTATTTTCCAGTGGCAAGTGGCACTCTGTCCCAAAAGTCCCAAGACGCGCTGCCCGGGTTGGACCTCCTAACGCCAGAGAGCACGGGCAACCCTGCGCCCCCGATCTCATTCTACGGTAGCATAGATCTCAGTAATGGTAAGAACTATTTTATATGTAGCCTTTTTTAACTATTTTTGTGTATGATAGCCCGTTGGTCCAGTTGGTAGTGAACCTACCTTCTGAGCTTGGGGGTGTGGGTTCGATTCCCACCTAGGACAAACATTTATGTGATGAACATTTGTGTTTATTCTATATCTGGTCTACGGGAATCGAACCGGTCACCATCGCCAGAAATGCCATCTGCACATTATAGATGCGTGGAAGTCTCGCACCGTTCGATTTGATCGAATGTTTCTGCCACGTACCTGTAAGTTGTGGAATGGCTTACCACCTTCGGTTTTTCCTCCGAAGTATAATTTGGACTGCTTTAAACGAAGGGTGAATAGAGTCCTCAAAGGTAGGCAACGCACTGACAATGCCCCGGGTATTGTAGGTGTCTATAGGCAGCGGTGACCACTTACCATCAGGTGACCCGTAGCTTGTTTGCCTCTTATTCTATTTAAAAAAAAACTGGTTGTTAATATCTATTTAAGTATGTATTTAAAACTATATATGTATGTATATCAGTCTCTGGCAGCCATAATTATCACAAGCTTTGCTTAGTTTGGGGTCAGATGACCGTGTGTGCAAAAAATGTCCCGTATTTTTTTTAAATTTTTTTTTTATATTTTACTCATTTCTACATGGTATTGAGAAGATATCTTTTCACATTTAGTTTAAGGTACTCTGTGCAGTTGTCAAATTCTGATACTCGCAGTTGCATTGAGATTCTGAGCTACCTTACCACACCAGCCTTAGCTAAGGCTGCATTTTCACTTAAGCATAATTTTCATACAAACTGAGTACTGTTATAATGCGGAAACTAGGCGCCAGTTTTATTATATTGCCAATATATAGCCAGAAAAAAAAGTTACAATAGTGTTTGTATGGAAATATGTATGGTTTACCTATTACTGGGGTGTTGCAAAATTTTCCCACTATCTCATTTTTGTATGAACATTGTGTCATCCTGTTGGTAAACAGGTTTCTTGTACTCGGTCTAAGTTTTCTTAGCTCTGACACCTGCAGTAGATTAAGAGCCCGCTCCCCACTAGCTGTCTCGCTTGCACATTTGGAAATTTTTCGAAGAATAAAAGGTCACTAAGTAGGTATACAAAAATATCGGTTGGGCGTTATCTTTAAAATAACATTGATCATCATCAGCCTTTCATGTCCCCACTGCTTGGACACAGGCCTTCTCTCAGGGAGGAGTGTGGGCCCTAATTTACCAGGCTGATTCCTCGTGGCCAAACTAAAATGCCAAACAGAGGAAACTTAACATGTTGGCCCAGTGCATGTTGCTGAATATCATGTCTTATTTTCACACTTCTCTTTTTGCACACTTTTTTAATCATGTTTTTTTTCATACTGGTTTCCTAGTGTAGTTTCCCTTCACTGTGGTTGAGCGATGGCATCGTAACTGCACGTAACGTATTTAAGTACTAAATAAGTCATTTACACAGGGCCGAGGATCGAACCGGGTGCCGTCAAATTGTAAAGAGCACAAGCTACCTGGCCATCATCGCTAGCCACAATTGCTTAATACTATTTGCAATGTTATTCTAAAGATAATGCCCACATGAATTATTAATCTGTGATTTTTTTTTCTTCAAAAATGTTTGAACGAAATACCTCTTGCCGGTGATCGGGCTCTTAATGAAAAGTCTGAATAAAAACCTGTGAAATCTGATCACTTTTGCTAGGTTTTTGAACGTAACATAGCTGGTAGCCTAAACAGTGAAATAGCGCTATAGTAAAATATTAAAAAAAAAATGTTTTCATTCGGCTTTTTTACAATGTTATAGCAACTGACAGAGAGAGAAGAAACTTGTACCGAGTATAAAATATCCCTTTTCTTTTCCAATGGCATACTAGGAGTTGAAACACAAACTGCAGAAGCGATCAAAGTACTAGGCAATCATACACCAACAAGCGGTATGTATGGCGATCTTGATGATGAATGATAAATATACATTTATTTATTTACTAGCTGATCTGACAGATGTTGTCCTGTCCAAATTTCAATAAATTTGACTATAATAATTATTATTTATTTCAGACAATGTCCATCGGCCTTACTTATAAATGTTACTTAAGTTCAGCAATACTTTAAATTCTCTGTCTCGTTTTCATGTGTGACAATTTCAGTCATCGACATGTTAACAGTACGCTTAGTCCTAGATTTGATAGTTTACGAAAACTTTTTCGTTTACGTATTGTTCCATACATTTTAGTAAAGCGCCTCTATCGGAAACGTGGAGGAACTAAAATCGGTAGTAAGCGGCGGTATAGATTGCTTCACTCTAATACGGAAAAAGTTTTCGAATACCTTTTAGCCCAGCAATGTATGGAACAATACGAAAACGAAAAAAGTTTTCGAATACTATCAAAACTTGTACTAAGGGTACAGAGCAATTTAAGCATTGCTTATCTTAAGAAACGTTTATAAGTAAGGACTCATTTCGTACAAATTTAAAGAAAAATTACGAAATTCTATTAAAAAATATATTAAATAATAAAACAACAAATAATTAAAAACATAAAAAAACAATAGTGCATGATAATTATTACAGAAAAAATGCATTAAATTATCTTAACCTAAACTTCGGTTTCATTCATACAAATTCCCATTGAAAAAAGCACTTTAATTTTTCTTTAGTTTCCCAATTTTCCGGACAACTTTTCCAACTTTTCTTTCCTTAAAAACCATGTTCGGAATATTACGAATATTAAAAAAAAATTGCTTAACCAGTCCAGCTGTTCTGAAGTGATGCGCTTACATAATCTCTACATACTATAAATTGAAGTCGCTTTCCGCGTCTGTCTGTCTGTATGTCTGTTTGGCCGCTAGCTCCTCCTAAACCACGCAACGGATTTTGATGCGGTTTTCACCATCAGTTAGATACATTTTCAAGGAAGGTTTATATATATAACTAGCGACCCGCCCCGGATTCGCACGTAAATTACACCCGTGCGAAGCCGGGCGGGCGGGTCGCTAGTACATGAATAATTTGAATAATAAAAAAATGGATACTTGACAACCAATAACCAACCAACCAATAACCATGCATGTAAGAAGTAGTGCATTTTTTAGATATATTATTCCCGATTAAAATACCTAACTGCATGACGCCTGACGGAATAATACCTAACTCCCCTCTATTATTGTTGCCTGCTTATTATTATTAATTTAATTTACGGTTGATAATATTAACCGTAAATGTGGTATACAAACAGTACAGTACAGTAGTGTGGTATACAACTTAGTACATATTATGTACTAAGTTGTATACCACGCTCGTGAATCAATAATCATGAATCACTCCCTACGGTCGTGATTCAGTCGTTAGAATCCTTCACTTGCTCGTGATTCGTCTATGGCCTTCGCTTTAAATCCGTCCTTTATTCACTTATTACATAATATAGGTACTATTTTTGAGATTGTTTGATTGTCCCATGCTGCATTATCATATCGGGTTGCTATTGAATTAAATTTACATTATTTCATTGCTATTGTGACGTTTTATGTAATAGTAATATAGATAATTCGGTTTTATTTATTTATACTGTTTATTTATTCATAAAAACTTATTATTACATTTATGGATCTTTATATCTGATATAAAATGATTTTGTTTTTTAATTATTGTGATTGTATACAATATTTATTGTTTTTAGACGAACCAGACCAACCATATCGCCCCGAGTCCGCCCCGTGGACTACAAATAATTGGAGTGTACCGGTAAGTCTGTCATACTAATATTAAAAAACGCGAAACTGTGTTTGTTTGCCCTTTCTTCATGCAAACAGTAGATTGTACATCAAGTGCATAAAACAATCAATTTTAGCCGGGACGTTTATCAGCCCGAGTTGAAGCCAAGATCCCATATGTAAGTTGAGGATTTAAAACGAGGTTAAAGACCCAGGCAAACTTCCTGCATGAAGTTCAATATTATATTTTTATGCATTAGTCCTCAAAAAGCAGACGTTTATATGCGCTAGAGTAAAAAATTCGGTTTAGTCTGCTTACACCGGGCATAAACAAACATGCATGTTGGCATGTTATAATAATATACTCCGCCAGGTATAGCACTCCGAGAAATAATGTGACGTGGGCATCCCGCAATGATGTCATCAATGTCATGGATACACGTACACGTGCATAAGCAAGAGCAGAATAAGTAATTTACAACAAGTTCGAGAGAGATGACGATACACGAAACAATGGCGGACTCTATTATTCTCTGTGTTAACAGTAGCGTGAAATTATTCAATTCGTGCTTAACTTGCTTGAGCGGACAAACCAAATGACAATTGAGATGCTTTTTGTATTTTATTTGATAGATTATTAAAAAAGTTGTTTCCCAGTATCTGTGTTTTCTATACTAATATTATAAAGAGGAAAGATTTGATTGTTTGTTTGTTTGCATTGAATAGGCTCCGAAACTACTGAACCGATTTGAAAAATTATTTCACTGTTGGGATGCTGCACTATCCCTGGTTGACATAGGCTATATATATCCCGGCTTCGCCCGTGCGAAGCAGGGGCGGCCTACTAGTTTATAATAAAGTGGCAACTGGACAGTGACGTCATTGCGGTACAACTCCCAGAGTGCTAGACCTTGTTTTCTTGGATCATGCATGTTGGTAATTTTTTTATGTCATTGTACATTTGAGTTTCTTGGATATGCCGGTTTCCTCACGATGTCCTCCTTCACTGTTTTTGTGCTATGGTATCGAAACTGCACATAATTTACTTAAGGTGGTTCGATTCACCTATGGCGGGAAATTCAAATTTCAAACAGTTTTCTTGTCCTTGTAGCTAGGCCGGGTAATTATTGTAAACGATCATGATGTTTGCGCAAATTGATTATTATTCTTTACAAAATTATGTAAAGCTATTTATCTCTAATGCACATTATTACTCACATTTGTGAAAAAACTAATTTTTGCTGTTTCAAACGGTTTATTCACAAATGTGAGTAATATGGTGCGTTACTGTTAAATAATTGTACATTATAATGTAAAGAACAGCCAATATTTTGCGCAAACACTGTGTTATTTAAAAATAATTACCTGGCCTGGCTACTAGGACCAAAAAACTGCTTAAAATTTGAATTTCCCGCCATAGGTGAATCGTACCACCTTAAGTACTAAATAAGTCATTGGTGCAGGGCTGAGGGTCGAACGAGTAGTGCAGGTACTGTTCTTTATCGATCATCAAATTTGACAGTTGAGATCGTTAATTTCGATAAAATGCCATTTGATCAGCACTCGCTATGATTTATTCTATTGCATTTTATCGAATTTGGCGAACGATACTTGCAATGCAGGTGCCGTCCGATTATAAAGCGCACATGCTACCGCTCGGCCACCATCGTTCAAAATTACTTTATTGGTCATTATTTGGTCACCTTGCTATATATTAAGAAAGAAGAAAAGAAACTATTTTTTTATATCTATAAAGCATTAGTGCCGATAACCTAAGAGTTCAGCTTAGACTGATTTGTTCGACATTTCAGTGCCTTTTAATGTTTTAAAGACAGTTTTTTTTTTGGTTTTAACACTGTTTTAAACTATCACGGTTGTTCACTAAAGTTAAATGATTATTTACGGGATATTTACCGTGGTAAGGTTGTGGAATGAGCTCCCGATATTTCGGCGCAGTTACATGCTCCATGTTCACGGGAAGACTGAAGAATGCGGGTGGTTGGTCGAACAGTTAAAAAGTTAGGTGCAGACATAACGATCTACCCTCTTTCTTAGTCTTTTGCTACGGTTATCACTGGAGCTCGAACTCGATCCTTAGTCCCGACAAAACTCACTCACTGTATCACTGCGTATAGTATTTTGAACACATTTTGAACGCGGACAACCTTACCACGGTAAATATCCCGTAAATAATCATTTAACTTTTTTGGTTTTGTAATAAACTTTGACTGTCCATACAGACGGCAGTACCGCCGCCGCCGGCGCCGCCGATTGGTCTGAACGTGCGTTTCGACACCCCCGAGTCTCCGCCGCACGTCCCGCACACTACTACTGAGCCGATAGTCTATCCGCCGCCGGTGAGTGATGATGATGATGTTTGAGACTTTCTGAGGAAGTACACAGGGGTTGGTAGGGTAAGGTCGTATAGACTCTGCGAATTCTCCGAAACGAATCATTTATAAAGTCTGCTATCAACAGAAAATTCATAGCAGACTTGATAAACCATACTAAAATTATAAATAGGAAAGTGTGTTTGTTTGTTTCTCTTTCACGCAGCAACGGATCGACATGATTCTTTGCATAGTTATATAGTGTTTGAAGGAATGTCCATTTGTGTGAAACAATGGGATGCAGTTGCATCCCATTGTTTCACCATTGTTTGGGATGTAGTAAAGTTTATAGGGTTCCATACCCAAAGGGTAAAAACAGGACCCTATTACTGAGCCTCTGTCTGTCCGTCCGTCCGTCCGTCCGACCTCCTTTTAAACGGCTGTATCTTTCGAACTATAATAGATAGGCAGTTTAAATTTTCACAGAATATGTAATTTTACGGCGGATTAACTAAAAAGTAAAAACGAAAGGGGTCCCATACAACAAATGTGTGTACAATGATTTTAGTACACACTTTAAACTCTAAAGTATAACAACAAATTATAAATAATAGCCAAGTGCCAGTCTGACACAAGTTTCTGTTCATTACCAAGTTATAACTGGTAATTTAGTTATTGAATTTTGTGGCGGTACGGAACCCTCAGTGCGCGAACCCGACTCGCTTTTGGCCGGTTTATTTAAATGAAAAAAAGTAACTTAGTACCTCGCTAAAGTAAAACCCACTTTTTGAACGCCACCTCGCCTGATGATATGCGTTGATGTGATTTACGATGGAGCACGCTTGCTTAGAAGAAACCGATTCACTCGCGACTTGAAAACACTCAGATTGTAACTATCGGGGAACACCCATCCAGGCAGCGCAATCCACAGACTAGCAGTTCGCACAATAAGAGTGGAATCAAAGCGCTTCGTACGGGTTTTAGGAATATCAACCACGAAACGGTGTCGCCTTTTCGTGCCTGCTTTGGCCGTACGATAGAGAAATGGGCAATAGGTAATTAGATCATGCAGATCCGCAGCACACTCTTCTGAAACACATTTTCCAAGTGAAACCGCGTTGCGGAGCTAGTTTATCTATCCAGGGTTTCATTTTCAAGTTCTAAGGAATCAAATCGATTTTTTTTATCGAATGTATGGAATTGCTCGAATGTATGGGCATGGCCCCCCTCTGGATCCGCCAATGATATCTCTTCTACGCGCAAGACATGTAAATCTTCTCAAGACAATCTCAATCATCTTCTCACTGTTTTCTCAAGCCATGTAAATATGAATTAGAATATTTTCTTACAGGAAATAGTGCCAGCGGTGGACGTGGACCACAGAGGGACGCTACCGCCTCCTCCGCCTCCCCCCATGCTGCCCTTACTAGGACGTGAGTTTAACCAAGACCACCTATTGTAATACCCATATCCTTACTAATACAGTAATACCCCGCTTTACGAGACCCCGTTATGCGCGGTTTCACTGTAACGCGAATTTCAAATTCGCTCATCAGTCGTCTCATCAGGCCGATCATCGGCCTGATCCGGCATCTATAGTTGCATGGAAGAGATCGCTTTTAGCGATAAGGCCGCCACTTGCGGCACTAGTTCCGTCTGTTTGTAATTTTTATTTCTGGTTTACACAATAAAGAGTTTCTATTTATCTAATGCAGTGTTTTTCAACCTGTGGGTCGTGACCCCCAAGGGGGTCGCCAAGCCTTAGACGGGGGGTTGCGGGTAAAATAAAAAGGCAACTGTTTGTAGGTCTTACACTACTATAATAAAAAAACTACGATTTCAGTAAGAAGGCTGTGCCTGTTTATTTTTAATGGTTTGTCAAAACGTAGTTCTATTTTTGAGACGACGATCATTTTCTGATTGAAGCCCAGAATTCTTCAACTTGTAAAGGGGTCGCGTATTCAAGAAGGTTCACGAAGGTCAAAGATGCTCGAATTGCCATGTGGCAAGAACTGCACAGTCCACCTCCAAATTACATTGTGCCTGCCGAAGAGCTCCCCCCAGGCCATAAAGAACCATGGCCCACTTGGAAAACCCTGAACCGACTTCGGTGTCAAGTGGGCCGAAGTCGGGATAATATGGCAAAGTGGGGTTATATAAAGGGCTCTGACACCGAATGTCTTTGTGGTGTGAACCCTCAGACAATGTCACACTTGATGGACTGTGCAGCGTGTCCTACAACTTGCACAGAAGACGACCTTAATGAAGCCACGGAGATTGCCATTGGGGTGGCAAAGTTCTGGTCTAGAAACTTGATTTGAATATAGAATTGTATTTTGCGGAACAACGACTTGAAAGAAGAAGATTCAAGAAGGTTGAAAAACACTGCTCTAATGTATACATGTCATTTCAGATATAGAAGACGTGGACCACAGAATGCTGCCGCTGCCGCCGCTTCCACCCCCAGCCACCACACCTTCGAGACACCCTCTACATCAGAATCAAGGTACAGTACCATCAGCAACTGATTCCGGACACTTGGAATCGCATTGGGTAAAGAATGTTCCCTCCACTCAAATACTTACCTTATTTACCTCAATATAAGGTTGATATCTCAAATTCATGGCTTAAAGAAAACATACTCTCATCTGGACGTCTTCTGGGTGATGATGCCAGAAAACGTCCACCGCTGAACATATGCATCCCCTTTAGAACTCCACACTAGACGACAGCCTGCCATCTGCATCCACTGGATGCCCGCGACTCACTATGTCGTCGGTCCATTTAGTGCAACCGAACTGGCACGGTAAACCCGGAAAAACCCGGAAATGGTACCTACCTAATTCAGTCGGATCTCGGGATCCGTAGATAGTTCATAGTTCATAGTTATTTTATTGATATCAGAAAGATACATGTCAAATATAGGTTAAAAATGAACTTAATATAATGATTACTATAAATAATTAATTAAGCGCGTACAAACCCACGTAAAGCACAAGTTATATGATTGGTAATACACAAGTTATATGTTGCCTGGTCGCATCGAAATGAATAAATGCGTTTAATAAACATGCTAACTTTTTAAATTATATCTTAGTTAATCCGCCGTAACGTTACATATTCTGTGAAAATTTCAACTGGTTATCTATTACGGTTCGAAAGATACAGCCATTAGTAGGACAGACGGACGGAGACAGGCAGACATCGTAGGCTTAGTAATAGCATAATAGGGTCCCGTTTTTACCCTTTGGATACGGAACCCTAAAAACAAACTGGACAGATGAATAAGAATGAAGAACATAATCTTAACAGATAAATACTGAATTTTGACACTGTATGATATAGGTACATCCGGCTATGCTGCTCGCCTATCATCAAATAAATAATTGACTTTTATAAATATTTAATGTTTTCATTCCAGATGTGGACCATAGGAATTTAATATCATTAACGCACCAGCCGTTACCAGTTCCTAGGCCAATGAAGCCACTCAACATAGATCAAGTAAGTAAACAATGTGTAAAATTGTATATTATGCAATTAGAGAATAAAGGACGGATTTAAAGCGACTACATAGATGAATCACGAGCAAGCGAAGGATTCTAACGACTGAATCACGACCATAGGGAGTGATTTATGATGATTCAACTGTTAGAATCCTGAGCGACGCGAGTGATTCATGGCCCTCGATATAATAATGGAATATGTCGACCAAGCAAATCTCGAAGAGTTATTTGCACAAGGAGTTTGTATCGAGTATTTTTTGCGCAAGGAGGTTGTATAGCATTGAGATGGAGGTCGAATATATTAGTGTGTTCTAAATTCTAACACCAAAATATTGGCACTACCAATACGTGGGTGTAAGTAAGTGTAAGCCGTTTTCAGAATAATTTATAATGAAGCCTCTCGCGAGTTTTGATCTTAGCCCAAGAAGAAGCGCATTCTTGAAGATAACAAAATGAGCGCCGGCGCTTACTTTGTTTCAGTCGGTATCTAGCCGTAGGAAGTGCAACACTCGACTATTGTTATAATTATGATAATGAAACATCTAACAAAATTATGCCTTCGTGTGCTTTCCCGAAGTGTAATAATACAACAAAAAACCTCTATCTATTTATTATAACAAATGTACTGTTGTACGTGGTTATAATTAGGTGTTGAAGTATATATCCGGTCTGGTTGTTAATTTCTATTTAAGTATGTATTTAAAACTATATATTATGTATATAGCCATATCACAAGCTTTGCTTGGTTTGGGGTCAGATGACCGTGCGTGCAAAAATGTCCCGATTATTTATTTATCCGACGGTTTTGACTCGTTTTTACTGAGCAAAGTTCAATGGTTAAAGCCCGTCCATTAATTTTTTCTTGGTCAAAGGTTTTGATAAAGTGGTAGCCTGTTGTTTATTAAACGTTATTTCGTTTAAGTATATCTGTGTGACTTAACATCGTGTATTTTTAGGATTACCGAGTGCCGACTATGGTGCCGCCAGTGATGCCGCCCCCGGACATCGTAGAGAGCGTCGATATGGATCTGTCTGAAGACGAGGACCAACGTAAATACCCTTCTATCTACATACTCTCCACTCCACTCACTCTGCCCACTCGTTGAAACGCCCCATGATGCCCCTTGTACGCCATTTCATCCAAATCCATTCAGCTTTTAGGGAGTTGAATGCAGAGAAAAATACACAGCAGTAGTAGCCGTGGTAGTCTATTTGGTAGACCGCTAGACTTGAAAGCGTGAGGTCGCGGGTTCAAACCCCGGGGCCGTACCAATGAGCTCTTTGGAGCTTATGTACGGATTTTCAAACCACTGGCTTGATGGAATGAAATTGAAATGATGAAATTTTTATGGGACTAAGCTGAAAGGATATTCTTTTAATTATTATTTTTTTCAAATCGTTGCTTAATTGACAGACTTCTGAGGTAACAAACATAAAAAATAAAAACCGAGAAGCCCTTTTTTTTTTGAAGTCAGTTTTTTTATTTAAATTCATTTATTTCATATATACACACACAATTGATCTAAATTAGTGTCGAAAAACTAAGCTGATTGTATCGATACTAAGATTCACTATACGCACTGACACAATAGCGAAAACTTAAATAAATTTCAAATTTAAATATTAAAAATAAAAATACACCTAACGTTTACAAATAAGTACCTAATTACAATTTCACAAGCAAGCATCTGTTCATCCCGGTAACATCATCTATATTTTTTTTAACCTATACTGTCCCACTGCTGGGCAAAGGTCTCCCCCATCTCCTTCCATAAGTCTCGGTCCTTCGCCACATCTTGCCAACCTCTCCGGAATGAGTCAAGATCGTCACGCCAGCGTTTCTTGGGCCTTCCTTGACTGCGCCGTCCATCTGGCACCCACTGTGTGACGATCCTGGCCCATCGGTCGGGATGCATGCGCGCCACATGTCCCGCCCAATCCCATTTTAGTTTGGCAGCTTTTTGGCCAACGTCGACCACACCTGTTATGGAGCGCAGCGCGCTGTTGCGGACTCTGTCCATTCTTTTGATACCCAGCACGCTGCGTTCTATCTATTTAAATCTGTCAAAATCTGTTAATATAGCATGCTTAAAACCAGCAAGTTGTTCAGTTGTCCACATATGCTGTGATTTTAGCATACTAGTTTTAAGCATGTTTCTAGCTTAAAGCAATCAATAGGAGAGTTTAGGCGCCAACATGAAAAAAAAAACATGTCGCTTCATTGTATTATTTTCCTAACTTGTGTTATTCCGAGTGTTAGTAAAGCCTCCACCGCTTTACTAGGGCATGACCGTGACTTTGCTTGATTCTGATTGTGACTGACATGTTTGACGTTAATAAATAGCGTGTAAACGCTTTTATTATTCCGATTGAAGAAATCTGTACCAATGGTCACGAAAAAATGCAGTTAATTGATACTACAGAGTGGGCATAATTGATTCTACTTTTATTGTCCGAACTGCTAGTCTGTGGAATGCGCTGCCTGAATGGGTGTTCCCTTATAGTTGAAATATGGGTGTCTTCAAATCACGAGTGAATCGGTTTCTTCTAGGCAAGCGTGCTTCACCGTAGACCGCATCATCGCTTAACATCAAGTGAGATGGTGGTCAAACGCACATCTATAATTTAAAAAAAAAGTACTCCCTCAAATACCATGCTTTTGGCTTTTGCTTTAATAACGAGTTATGAACAGAGAAAAATAAATTAAGATTCGTAGCTGGTTATCAAACAGTAAAAAAAAACAATGTTCGCTGCTGGTTTTTTTTAAATTCAATAACAGGCTTGCGTTTGACCGCCAACTCGTCTGATGTTAAGCGATGCTGCGGTCTACGGTAGAGCACGCTTGCCTAGAAGAAACGGTTACGAAAATCCAGTTCAAACTTAGAGAAACGGTACCTTACCAGTATTTTAGTACTGCAGCTTATGTCAAACTGATTTCCCCTGCATTTCAGAAGGTATGTACCAACAAAACCAGGACACAGACAGACGGCCAAGTTTCAACAACAACAAAATCCTAGTCGGCGGTGACAATGGAAAAATACACGAACTAAACCTAGACCGGGAAATGAAGGAACCTCAGTCTGCTCCCGTGATCTCTCAAATGGTCAACCCGTTCGACGCTATGCCACCAAGCTTGCAAAGACTAAGCTCGTATTCTGAACCACCCGAGAACGAAGATTCGTACGATGAAGATCTACGCAGCCGGGGCATTGAGAACGAGAGACATTCCCCGGACGAAGAGTGGCACAACAGATCGAGACAGTTAATGAATCAGAGGTTCCCCAGGAACTGGAGCCCTAGGACGTTTAGGCCTCCGCCTCAGTTCTGGCCCCGGAATGGGCCGAGGCCACCCAGGTGGGCTGGCCCGAGACCGCAGAGGTTTTGGTGATTGTGATGCATAATTTAGTGATAGTGACTTTGACACTAGATATTATAAAAATGAAGTGTGTTTGAGTTTGGTTTTCGGAATGAGCTTATGGTTTGTTGGAGGGAAAGTTGACAAGTGCTTACCATTAGGCGTAATCTGTTCGTCTCTTTGCTCAATTGGAACAAAAATTCAAAAACACATTAGCAAAATTTATTGCGTGTTTTTTACTAGGTAATTTCTAAAATCTGCTTGAAAAATGTTAGTCAAATGAATTTAAATATACATAATTCTCGAATGAAAAGATAGGCAAAGTAGACTGTAGCTAAAAACAAACGGCCAAATCAAGGAGAAAATCAGTAGCGGAAATAGGATGAACCCGAGATTAAAATACCTGATAAAAGTCGATGGCGCAATGAAGGGCTTGTCAATTATGGTTGACTTTGGCGGCAAAAGGTTAAGATCGAATTATTGATACAGACTTTAAATCCGTGGATGCTAAGCCAGAGTTAATGACATTCCTGGGGCCTTGCGGCCAACGGCTAACTCGGTATCAAACTGACTTTAAATTCCCGCTGTTGGAAAATCACACAAACGTGAACCTTAACGCGTCCGGATACGGTTTGCGGTCGCGTAATTTTCCAACTGAGCGGATTTAACGTCAGTTTGATACCGAGTTAGCCATTGGCCGTAAGGCCCCAGGAATGTCATTAACTCTGGCTTAGCATCCACGGATTTAAAGTCTGTATCAATAATTCAATCTTAACCTTTTGCCGCCAAAGTCAACCATAATTGACAAGCCCTTGCCCTGTGCGCCATCGACGTCTATCTTGTTTAAGGTGCTACGTTTCACAAATGGCGGGAAATTGAATTTTCAAACAGTTTTCTTGTCCATGTAGCTAGGCCGGGTAATTATTCTTTACAAATTCATGTAAAGTTATTTATCTCTAATGCACATTATTACTTATATTTGTCAATAAACTAATTTTTGCTGTTTCAAACGGTTTATTGAAAAATTTAAGTAATATGGTGCGTTACTAATAAGGAACTGTACATGATAATGTAATTAACACCCAACTATTGTCGCAAATGCTTTGAGATTTCATAATAATTACCCGGCCTAGCTACAAGGACAAAAAAACTGTTTGAAATTTGAATTTCCCGCCATATGTGAAACGTTCCACCTTAATACAAGATAGTCGGCATTTTCGTGCCGTAGCGTATAGACACACAAATGTGGGGGGTACTCTAAAAGAAATAGACGGAAAAACATTAGATTTCAACAAACCTTAAGCGTATTCTGCAGTCAACTCGAAAGGTTATGTAAATAGTATGGTCGCAATTCTTAGTTAGTTTCGATTTAAAACAGTTTATTAAAAGTTCTAATGTTGCTCTTAATAAAATGTACAAAAACAATAGGAAAAGAAAAAAGTGCAAGTTTAAAAAATTTGATGTTTTGGACTCTCAGCACGAGAAAGCAGAGATGAAATTGTTTTGTATATACCGAACTCTGAAAATATGACTGCGATAGATAATTCAATCCACGAAGACGCACAGCCACCTTTTCTTTTATGCTTAAAACTGCTCTGTCAAATTCTCGCTAACGGAAATTGTAACGCGTAAAAAAGAGACAGCAATAGCCGTAGCTTATTTTGAGAAGCAGCCCTCTTATCACTGAAATATCACTTTGTTATACACCAAACAAAATACAAAGTAACTTAATACAAAAACCAGGCAGTATAGGCAGCCTTATCGCCTTAAGCGATTTCTTCCAGGCAACCTCTGGATGGACACTGAAAGAGGAGGGGGGGGGGGGGGGGCTTTATAAATGTCCATAATATTTTTTATGACTTCATCATCATCATCATTTCAGCCATAGGACGTCCACCTAGGCCTCCCCCATCGATCTTCAAAAGGGCCGGTTGAAAGCGGCCTGCATCCAGCGTTTCCCTGCGGTCTCTTTTAGGTCGTCTGTGGGTGGACAACTAACAACTGACTTACTAACTGGAAAAGTTAAATTTTATTTTTAATTACAGCCTTTTAGATGAGCAACCTTTTCAAGTAACTATAACATGTATGGGGTTCTTCAAAAGGGCTGTTAATAATCTTTAAGAATAAGCAACGTATCTGGTATCACAGATATGTTGTTGAGTGGTGTTGCAAGTATCCATAGGCGACGGTGGTGAAACAGAAGAAAAACTGGGACGTGTCTGTGAATTGAACTATTTATAGATCTATTTCCTCTCTACAGAAACTGAAACAAGTATTTTGTTCCTTTTTAAAAATAATACATAGCAATAAGTTCAAAGACAGCTCATGTTATCAATATTTATATATTATTATTATGTTATAATATGTATGCCGAATATCTGTTGAAGCCAGAAAGACGCGGAAATAATCCGAACAATTTACGCAGTTTACGCGATATCATACATTTCAGTATGGCGCGTGCCTTCGTAAACTGTCCGGACTATAGTCTTAGCGAGTACATCCCGGGTAAAAGTAACCATTAAGGGCCTTTATACCGGGTGCGGCGAAATCATTCTCGCTTTTGATGTTTTTATTTTAAATATCAAAATTAGTTTACTTTTGAAAAATGTGCTTCGGTCATTTTGCGAATTTAATAAAAAAAATAAAAAAATATGACACCAAAACTTGGGATAAACATTATTACCATTTATTCTTGTCATAGCAAAAAGAATTAAAACAAAAATATGTTCTAAAAATTTTGTCTGATAAGTCGCAAAATGACGGAAGCACATTTTTCTATAGTTAACAGTCATTTTATATCTCAAAAAACATTAAATGCGCGAGCGAGATCGCTGCACCCGGTATTCTGGCCCTGAATACAGGGCACAGTGCAAAGTAGGTGATTTCGCCATGTCCATCAAGTAGGTTTGTGGTTTAGATATATATTTAAAACGTTTTTTTTTTGCACATTGTGTTGTGAGGATTATACAATTCTATGTATGATGACATACATGAGTTATACTGTACAGCATCTTTTACTTCTAGTCTGTAGTCGTCCTGTTTTGTTTTTACTTGACTGTTTTATTACGGGCCGAACTATCGGGTGCAGCGATCTCTATCGCACCTTTGATGTTTTTTTGTATAAAATAACTGTCTGTATTTGAAAAATGTGCTTCGGTCATTTTGCGAAGTATTTTTTTAATTTTTTATTTACCAAAATAAATTTAAAAATCTGTTTAAATTCAACTTCAATTCTTATTTAATCGCTTCGGTTTTGGTGGAGCCACTACAAAAAACTGTTTATCCCACTTTTTGTACCAAGTTCGCAAAAGGACCGAAGCACATTTTTCAAATGTAGACAGTAATTGTATATTAAAAAAAAACATCAAATGCGCGAGTGAGATAGCAGCGTGCCATATTCTAGGCCTTAAGAGAATCAAGGCATTACGTCTGTTTGAAAGATTCTAAGGCTCAACGCCGACTGTTGAAGCGGTATACAAGCGGCCGCGGAAAAGTAGGTTTAAAATTGACGCGCTTCGACTATTCTAAACTAGTAAAAGAAGTACAATTTTGAACCTTACCTGAAGCGAATAGAGTTGACTTTTTCACGGCCGTTTGCCTTGATTCTCTGGTACCAATGTGTCTGAATTTAAAAGCTATAGGTACATAAAAGCTAGACGGAAATACTTATAAAAATAAGGTCAAGTCTAATTTAGAGAAAGGCACATCTGAGTTCGCGTTCCAAATCAACGTCAATAGCGCTAGTGAGATACAACACGTAGAATCCTTTTTGTGGCCGTGTTGGCGTAATGGGCGCTTTTGGCGTGATTCGGAACGCGATCTGAATCGGCCCTATATTAAAAACTTTCTCACCAAGCTTATTTTTATACTTATTTCTAGCTAGCTAATAATAAAAATGTATAAAGCAGTCAAGATTATAATATAACTATTAAATAGAATAATATAAAATAGAAACTCGCTATTGTCTCGTCACGTAATATAGATTGACAGAAATAAACTTATACATAGGTAGGTTGCTTTTTGCTTATTATAATAAAGCTTAATAATAAGAACGTTATATTATTTTTGTCTATTAATAATACATTTTGCAATCACAGTAGAATTAATACAATTGGTAAATTCACTTAATACATCAATGTTTCCAAAGAAAGCTTGAATATTCTAAGAGATCGAGTTCTTACCCCAAAATATATACTTTGATAGTGTTTTGTAACCGAGGCCGCGTTCGGAATCACGTCAAAATAACCAATAACGCCAACCAATAAACCGACCAATAAGACAGCGCTAATAAGACATTGCAATAATTTACTAAAGCCCATCAACGTAAACAAAATAAAAATTTGTTCAAAAATAAATAGGTTTAAAAGTATTTTATGTTGAGCGTTTGTGGACCATGAGAAAGCCTTTGATTCGATGGAAACATGGGCGGTGCTCGAGTCTCTCCAGCGATGCCGTATTGAATATCGGTATGTCGAAGTGTTGAAGTGTTTGTACAATACACCACCATGTCGGTCCGAGACAAGGATAATATAACCACTTGATCGCGCATGTAGTCAAATTTCCCTTTTGCAAAATGATGCCACGTCGGTCGCGGGGGGCAGCTTCTGATTGGAGACTCGACGCGACTCGACGCTTGTGATTGGAGAATCAAAAGTAATTCATTCAATTCGCGCCTAGGATTGGCCTCACTCGAAATAGTTTAGGTTGACATGTTACAACCTTTGGCTTATGCGGGGTAAAGGATGAGCAGTCAAGTGGTTATAATTATTATCATTGGTCCGAGTACAGGAGCAGAGTTCGAAGGCAATTCCATTCCGAGGAGGCGTGATACAGGGAGACCTTATCTCTCCAAAACTGTTCACTGCCACACCGGAAAACGCTTTTAAGCTCCTGGAATGGCAAGGACTTGGCATCAACATCAACGGCGAATACATCACTCACCTTCGGTTTGCCGACGATATCGCGGTCATGGCAGAAGCGATGGAAGATCTCAGCATGATGCTCGAAGGCCTCAATCGAGACTTCCAACAGGTGGGTCTTAAGATGAACATGGACAAGACAAAGGTCATGTCAAATATCCATGTTGTGCCCACCCCCGTATCAGTTGGGAACTCAGTCCTTGTAGCTGTTGACGCGTACGTCTACCTAGGACGAACAGTCGAGCTGGGCAGGTCCAATTTCAAGAAAGAGGTCTATCGGCGAATCCAACTCGGCTGTATGCGGTAAACTTCGCAATGTCTTCTCGTCCAAAATACCTCAGTGCCGTAAGACGAAGATTTTCAACCAGTGTGTGTTGTCAGTGATGATATACGGCAGTGAAACGTGGTCTGTCTATGGGCCTCATAATTAAAGCAAGCTCAAAGTCGCACAACGAGCTATAGAGAGGGCTATGCTCGGGGTTTCTCTACGAGATCGAATCAGAAATGAGGAGATCCGTAGATGAACGAAAGTTACCGACATAGCCCACCGGATTAGCAAGTTGAAGTGGCAGTGGGCAGGGCACATTTCACGCAGAACAGATGGCCGATGGGGCCCGAAAGATTCTCGAATGGAGACCACGTACCGGTAAGCGCAGCGTAGGACGTCCACCCACAAGTTGAACAGACTACCTAAAAGAGACCGAAACGCTGGATGCAGGCCGTTACCAACCGGCCCTTTTGGAGATCGATGGGGGAGGCCTATGTCCAGCAGTGGACGTCCTATGGCTGAAATGACGATGTATTTTAATTTCATGCTATCCAGATAGCGCTGTATAGCACATTATGATAAGCTCTCTATCCACACCAAAAACTTTAAACGATCATATATTCTCAAGAGATTTATCAGCCATATTTAATGATTTTTTTCAGTTTGTTAATGCATTTAGTTTGATCCTTCGCCAATGATCTATTCTCTATCTCTACATAGTATAAATTAAAGTCGCTTTCCGCGTCTGTATGTCTGTATGGCCGCTAATTCCTAAACCTCGCAACGGATTTTGATGCGGTTTGCACCATCAGTTAGAAACATTTTCACGGAAGGTTTATATATATAACTAGCGACCCGCCCCGGCTTCGCACGTAAATTACACCCGTGCGAAGCCGGGCGGGTGGGTCGCTAGTCTATACTAATACATATTATAAAGAGGAAAGAATTGATTGTTTGTTTGTTTGCATTGAATAGGCCCCGAAACTACTGAACCGATTTGAAAAATTCTTTCACTGACGGGAAGCTACACTATCCCCGGGTCCATAGGCTATAATCTATACCCGTGCGAAGCTGGGGCGGACCGCTAGTTTATAATAAAATAAACATTAGGACACATATCATGTCTATTAACAAAGATTATTGCATAACAAAAACAGCCGAATTGAGAACTTCCTTTTTTGAGGTCGGTTGGCGTCATTGCTGCTTTTGACGTGATTTGAAACTCGTTCTAAATAGCCATGCAACTGACCAAGGTCTAAGGCTTAAGGTCTCTAAGGCTTAGACCTTGGCCTTAGTGCTTAGACTCTTAAGCACTAAGCGCTCAGCTGTATGATATGTGCTTTACTTTCTATCGCGAAGTGAATTTTAGCCTCTGATTAAGTTAATAAGCATCATTTTAAATTAACTTCACAAATACATAAATGTTGAGTGCGAGGCCTGTGTTGCCGGTACCTTTTCATGCCCTATACTAATCTTAAAGGCCGGTGTCCACCAAAGCGGTAAGCGTAGAGAAGAGCTGCAAGTTAGTAAGGTCACGACTGGTACATCACGTCAATGCTTACAATAACTTTGGCCAACGGCAGCCCTAGCCTTTGATCAGCGTAGAGAAAGATTGTCTTTCGGGCGTTTCAGTTCTGAAAACTCGTACAGTAACCGATATTTTTTTTCGGAAAAAGTACCTAGCCCATGTATACTAATCCAGGATGTTAACTATTTCCACATAAATTTTTTATGCTGTTTACAAACAATACAACTGTGTTACGGTGCCTCGAGCCACAAGGTGGGAGCCATAAAAAAAAACCATTTGCTGTTTTTTTTCGCTTTTGTAATTTTGGCGCCCCTTGCTATCTGGCGACCGCTCCTCTCGCTTGCCCAGGGCCGGCGCCGAGTTTGGCAATTATCAAAATGGCGCTAGGATTACTTGTAATTTCTATATCATCATCATCATCAGCCTGTACTAGTCCACTGCTGGACATATACCTTTCCTAAGGCACGACACTCAGCCCGGTTTTCGGAATTTTTCTCCCAGCCACTGCCAGCTGTCTATATGATAGAAAAACCCTATAAAGAAGGCACAAACTTTTGTAGCGCCACCTGGCGCCTTACGGCTACTAGACCAGTGCAGAAGCCTTTGAAAATGGTAAAAAGTAAAAAAAAAAGGCAGGATGAAACCCATTGGTATAGGAAGAGAATATAACAAAAATTAAAGGAAAAATAGTTTACGGGCGATCTGAGGTCGGAAAGGGGGGGGGTTAAGGGTAACTTTAATTTTTGTTATATTCTCTTCCTTTTCCAATGGGTTACATCCAACAGTAAAAAAAAAAGTTTCAAAAATTATCTACCCTGGTCTATAAATCTTAACGCGGTCTTGAAATAGCGCAGTGCGGAAAATCACGCGAACGTAAACCTTAACGCGCCGAGATACGGTTTGCGGTCACGCAAACGCAATAAATGCAATCGCAGAATCGCTTTAAATAGGTAGCCGTAATGCCCCTGTAAAAAGTTTTTACCCGCCTACATATTCTTTTTTTAACATCGCGCCGCTGCTTACTTTTGGTGGATACCGGACCTAACGCAAGCTGTTTAGGAGCACTGATTTGGCCGTTTTTTCTGTCTTGTGATTGGTCACATTCAGATTAAAAACTTGAATTGCGGATAATATATTGATTTGGTCCTATTTCAGCATTAAGTTTTTAATCTGGGTTCCCATATCAAATACTGTTAGTTTCCAAACTGATATAAGGAAACAGTTCACATTACAGACGCACCGCGTGCGTTTCATGCGAAATTTGCGTAATTTGTCACATCCTCAATGGCACCAAAGATTTCGTAAAACATAAAATTGCCACAAAAGTACAGTACGGTCAATATACACACCGACTTCAAAATTTGTAAATTACGCAATTTCGTTTCACACAAAATTTCCAGTTATTTTTATATAAATTCCAAACTATCAAACCGATTTTGATGAAATTTCTATGGGACCAATCTGAAAGTAGGTATATCCTTTCAATTTATAATTTTCCAAATTAACGTGAACCTTATCGCGCCCAGATACGGTTTGCGGTCGCGTGATTTTCCAACTGAGCGGATTAGGTGCCGCAATTAGCTGTTGTCCGTAAAGCCCCAGTTTATAAATAAAGTTCTAAGAAAAAAAAAAAAAAAACAACCGATTTGAGAACCCTCCTTTATTGAAGTCGGTTAACAAAATAGTCTACAATGAAATAAATGAGATCTTAAGAGCGTAAAAATAGCGAGACTAAAATAAACTCGGTAAGTAGGACGCATGCACTTGCGATTGTAATGTGAACGATGCCTGAAAGTTTCTAAAAAACTGCAAGTTAGTATTTATTTGATTGGTCGATACAAAACTTTTTTAATTTCCTTTGAAGTGACAGACATAGCGAGTTTCTATTTTAGTTCCTTATTCTTTAGATATCGGTCTTAAGGTATCTAGCATGATCCAAAGAAACAAGGTCTGACATTCCGGGAGTTGACACCTATCTACGTCACTGTCCAGTTGCTACTTTATTGCAACAAAAATAAATTTGTTAAAAAGTATTTCAATTGTCATTTTGTTTGTCCGCTCAAGCAAAGCAATTCAAGTTAAGCACGAATTTAATAAATTAAATACAGGATGTAAGGGGAACACTCTCGAAGCCAAAAGAAGATAATTGTACTCATCATTATGAACAACTTTTACTATGTGACCAACCCTGAAATCACGAAAAAAATATCTGCTATTCCATACATTTTGTCGAGTGTCAATGACCGTTTTCTATAGAACAGCTGATATTTTTTTCGCGATTTCAGGGCTGGTCCCATTTTAAAAGTTGTTCATAATGATGAGTACAATTACCTTCTTTTGGCTTCGAGAGTGTTCGCCTTACACCTCGTATATTTAAATCAAAACTACATAGTTTTATCGGATTTCCACAGGTAATACACGGAGATTGCGGAGTTATGATTTCACGCTACAGGTAACACAGCGTCTATGACGTAGGTGGGTGTCACCCACACACGTGTCTCGGAATGCCATACCTGGCGAAGTATATTATTATACAATGCTATCCAGTATTAAAATGTGTTGGTAGAGTTTGTTCAAGTGACCACGTTCCAGTGCAGCGCTCCAGTTTAATTCACACTTGTATGACATTAAAAACTAACCACGAAAAGTTAGTTCCCAAAATATCCGCGAGAGTTGAACAGGTTCTGTATACATTAAGGCAAATGGTCCCGTAGCCAAACGCTATTATTATAAAAGATTTGAATCAAATTGGAAACAGCATATTCTTTCACGGGGCGGGAGGCGCCGCAGAAATCTCGCCCAGGGGCCTTATGGACGACAGCTATTGCGGCACCTAATCCACTGAGTTGGAAAATCACGCGAACGTGACCCTTATCGCGCCCAGATACGGTTTGCGGTCGCGTGATTTTCCTACTGAGCGGATTAGGTGCCGCAATTTCAGTTGTCCGTAAGGCCCCAGGGCGCTGATAGTCCTAAAAACAGCCTGAACTGACCAGCCTTATTTTCAAAAAAAAAAAATGATGCCTGACATGTTGTGGGTGCATTTTAGAGGCTTGGAGGCCAAAGCCCCACGTGCTATTCCACACATAGCGAAAAGTATTTTTTTCGATTACGGCACGTACGAAAGGCACGATTGTTATGTTATGAAGTTTAATAAAGCCTCATTGTTAAATGAAGTTTATTAGAATGTGAAAATTTTATTATAAATTATGACAATTGTCACACGAAACGATAATTACGTATTGCTAAAGCGCAAGCATTCTCGACTGGCGTACGAACGCCGTGAGGTTAACGCTCTTTGTATGCAGCCGGCGTTCTGTATATTTATTTTGTGGTGGTAAGGCACTTTCTAAATGCCTCGCTGGTTAGCACCCTACCACTCTCAAGCTGAGAGTTGATATACCTATATAATATACTAGCGTCCGCCCTAACTTCGCACGGGTATAGATTATAGCCTATGTCACCCGGGGATAGTGTAGCTTCCCGTCAGTGAAAGAATTTTTCAAATCGGTTCAGTAGTTTCGGAGCCTATTCAATGCAAACAAACAAACAAACAATCAAATCTTTCCTCTTTATAATATTATAGTATAGACTAGCTGACCTGACAAACGTTGTCCTGTCTTCGAACTGTCAAACACGAAAAGTTAAAATTGTAAATCTTGTTTTTTACACCTTGGGTGACATTATTGGAGTTTTAGTAAGGATCCCTATAAAAAATTATATATTATAGCCTATGTCACCCGGGGATAGTGTAGCTTCCCGTCAGTGACAGAATTTTACAAATCGGTTCAGTAATTTCGGAGCCTATTTAATGCAAACAAACAAACAAACAATCAAATCTTAGTCATTTTTAAACTTTCAATCAAATCTTTCCTCTTTATAATATTAGTATAGATATATACCTATATCTATGATATTCTAAATTTCAATTTGCCTCAGAAAAAATGATGGAACTGCTATACCTACACTTTCCCATTTAACACTTATGACCCCTCCTGGTCGTCCATATATTTTATGTAATTTTTGATCATCACGTTTGCGTGTGCCGCTCTATATTAAAGTGTGCAATACATGTTTACTCAGTTTACTCGCCCCCCTTCCAGTTTTTCGAACTTTTCGGTAAGATATTGATTGATTGATTAACTCTTTATTGTTCACACCATAAAATTTTATACAGATGACAAAAACCTCTTAAAAACTAGTGTAACAACTGGCGGCCTTATCGCTAAAAGCGATCTCTTCCAGGCAACCTTAGCTAGAGTTTAAGGCAAATTCAAACTACTTATATTATGCTCAAAGCAATTTGCTAACTTAAAATTTTTGGCCAAGTCTACTCTTTCCTCAGGGTACAGAGCTTGTGTGAGCTAAGTTCGTTATTAGCTCTACGCTACCGACCACACAGTTATAGTCAAAGCAACTTAACAAGTTTGCACCTCCAATATAAGTTAGCACACTTTGACCCGCTGCTAAATAACTTGCTAACTATTGCTAAAATAGCACCCGAAGTTTATGCTAAAATAGCACCTAAACTTAATGCCAAAATAGCTCACGATTAATCGCCGGTGCGCGGGTCGGGTTGAAAGTACCCGCACCTTCCAATTGTTTCAACTTCTCCAATCAAACTGCAGACACGGTATTCAATAGTTTGCTTTGATGTTAGGGTTGTAACTCAGAGCAAATAAAAAATACAGAGGGACTACCGCGAACACGAAAGATGAAGCCACTTTTTGAAACATGTGTGCGTAGTCGAAGTTCGTGTCGTGTAATTCATCAAAATAAGTGATAATTATAAATACTTAAGTGTGGAAATATTCCATCCTTCTTCTTATTTACTTTTGTGTTGTTTTTACAGTTCTTAACACTGCAAGAAGTCATTGTTTCTTTTTAAAACGGATGTTTTCAGTACGACGTTCTGACAAGAAATTCACGTAGTTTTGAATGCGTATGTGCGCGTGAGTCGTGTATTTATTGGGAATTCACGTAGTTTTGGAAGCGATTTTGGCGGCACTTTGGCAGTGCGCCGTAGGGACTCTATATTTTTATTTGCTCTGAGGGTTGTAAAGGCACAACCTGGGAATTCAGAATAATCTCACTAAATCGGCACTTCATAAGACCGATCCGTCCAATAATCCGGCACCCTCCGCCCGCGCCTCCCTCGCCCCTCTACGCCTATGCGCTCCGTCGTAGCAGTCTACCCTCAAAACTTATCACGTGCACGTTCGTACGTATTTACCTGTTTTTTTGAAGTGAAAATAGTGTGTAATTAAAAATGTCAAATTTAATGTCTCTTTATGAAATGCTTTATTTTATTTATCTCAGTAATCCGAACAATCATCAATCATTCATCATTCTAATCCGGCAGGCACCCTCTGGTTTTTAATAGTGCTGAATCGGATTAGTGAGATTATACTTTACCCACAGAAAAGTGAAGGAAAATCTGTTACCAGGCATATGAGTGAACCTTGATTGAACATTCTTATTTAGATCAACGCTTCGAATTCCGCATCACAGTTGCTAACTGATTTCGAATGACACGTTTCGTTTATATGGGTGCAACTGGTTACAACAATTTTTTTTACAAAAATGCCTTAACAGCCGTTCTAATTTAAACATATTTTTGGCAATGTGGCAAAAATGTGACCAGTCAAATCGGCTCATCCTCACTAGTACAACCAATTAGTTCAACCGTTGAACTAGTAGGACAAACCATTACGTTCATTCCTATTAATAGTACCCACACCCGATTTATTCAACTTTTGAACCAGTGGGCTGATTCAGTTGATTACAATGTTTTTGCTTATATGTTTAAAAAATTAAAGTCTGCAAACGAAATGAAGAAATGAAATCAGCATCTTTGATTAATTTTTGTTTGATTTATAAACTTATTCTTATCAATCAATGTTAGGATAACTTTACAATTTACACATTATTGGTGAATTAAAACGGAAATTAAACACTAGAAAATTTAAAATCATAAACACTCTTTATGCCACTTTACTATATATCTGTATGTAAAGTGGTAAGGTTGTGGAATGAGCTCCCGATATTTGGGCGCAGTTACATGCACCATGTTCACAGAAAGACTGAAGAATGCGGGTGGTCGGTCGAACACTTAAAAAGTTAGGTGCGGACATAACGATCTACCCTCTTTCTTAGTCTTAAAAAAAACCCCGTAAATAATCATACAACTTTAGTGAACAACCGTGATAGTTAAAAACAGTGTATTATATCTGTTTGTATTTGTTTATTTCATAAGCACGGCACTACACCACGAATAAAGCTAATATAAAGCGTGCAAAAATATTCATCATCAAAAATTATTTTACAATAATCACTGAATTATTGTGACCAGGGATTATATTGCTCCAAATGGATTTGTACCTATACAAATTACAATGCAAAAAAAATAAAATGAACTATCCACATTTTGTAAGATCAACTAAATTTATTTTAATTTATTGGATAAATGATCCATAAAAACATCTAAAGGGTCTTCACCACCCAGACACAACTATTGGAATTTCTTCTTCCATACTCCCTGAGCCAATGAGTTCTCAGAAATTGACTGGCAACCCTACCCCAAGGTAGCAACTAGGAACTTTACCGTCGAAGTTTGGGGCTAATGGACAACTAAACGCAGAACTCGAGTACAGCCAGTTTGAGCGCTATTTCAATAGAGATCGGTTAGTTGGATTGTTAAACAGGATGGTCTTAACACTCTCTCAACTAGGCGGTGAGATCTACGACCAAAAATACGTTGCTCGAAGGGCGATCGATTATTGGAACCAAGGAAGATATTATCGTTCTTGCTGGAACTATACTTGGTCATTGTCTTTATTTGTTTTGATAGCAGCAATACTTACATAGGTGACTGATGAATGCCCCGTTGGCCCAGTTGGTGACTGCCCGTTGGCCTAGATGTTAGTGAACCTGCCTTCTGCGCGGTTCGATTCCCACCTAGGGCAAATATTCATGTGATGTACATTTGCGTTTGTTCCATATCTGGGTGTTAATATCTATTTAAGTATGTATTTAAAAATATATTTATTATGTATGTAAGTACCTATATCATTCTCTTGCAGCCATAGTACAAGTACCTATTGGGGGTTTTTGGGGTCAGATGACCGTGTGTGAAAAAATTTGTGTGATGAAAATTTCCCAAATTTAAACACTCATTGATCTATGACAAAAGATTCGTCGATCAATTAAAATATAACCACTGAAACAGTTTTAAAAAAACTCATTGACCTATTGGAAATCATAGAAAATATAACCACTGAGTCAGTTTTTCCGCTAAATTACCCGTTTCTATTAAAATAAAATATCTCCGTTCAGGTTAACCTCAAAGCCCAACGTAATGCTAACACCAACATTTCTCGGGAATCGCTGACCGTAACGTAACTCAAACAAAAAACCTGGCCCAAAAAAACAAGGTTGGAGGCAAAATACGGCTTAATCCGGCAAGCGTTTGTGTTGTAATTAGCCCTGTTGGAAAACACTTAAATTTTGTGTTTTTGCGACAACGTTAACGACCTTAGAGTAGGGGTGCTGTTCCTTTGTTTTTTCTTGGACTTGTTATATAAAACACTAGCTGTTACCTGCGACTTAGGATGCATAGACTCTCATACAAAGGTGGTTAAACCTTTTTGCCTTATTTTTTATCACCATCGTCATCATGATCAGCCGGAAGACGTCCACTTCTGTACATTTATGCCTTCCCCTTAGAACGCCACACTGAACGATAGCCTGCCATCTCCATTCACTGGATGCCCGCGACTCACTATGTCGTCGGTCCATCTAGTGGGAGGCCTATACCTACGCTGCGTCTTCCGGTTTATTTTCAAATGCTTGCTGGCTTACAGCATAGATAAATATATATACTAGCTTACAGTAATGCCAATGCGCACAGAAAGCAAACATTAGAAATTATTGTGTTCATCATCATTATTATCATCATTTCAGCCATAGATCGTTCACTGCATCCCCTATCTCCCATCCTTCAGCCCCCATTGATCTCCAAAAGGGCCAGTTGGAAGCGGCCTGCATCCAGCGTTTCCCTGCGGTCACTTTTAGGTCGTCTCTCTATCTTGTGGGTGGACGTCCTACACTGCGTTTACCGGTACGTGGTCTCCATTCCAGAACCTTTCGGGCCCCATCGGCCATCTGTTCTGCCTGATATGTGCCCTGCCCACTGCCACTTCAACTTGCTAATCCTCAATGCCCAATGAAGGGGCTCTAATGGCTCCAAAACCGGTCGATCTTCTCGACCGATAAAACATAATCGTGAGTGTTGGCCGCCGTTAGTGTTTGCCGGCGTTATGATAAAAAAAAACTTCAGTTTTATTTTATTAGATACGATGTACACATTGTACACTAGAGATTAACGATCACACATCGTTCGAAACACCTATAACCGATGGAGCAAGACAGGTTCTTGAGTGGAGACCACGAACAGGAAGACGCAGCGTAGGTATGCCTCCCACTAGATGGACCGACGACATTAGGAGAGTCGCTGGCATCCAGTGGATGCAAAAGGCAGGCTGTCGTTCAGTGTGGAGGTTAAAGGGGGAGGCCTATGTTCAGCAGTGGACGTCTTCCGGCTGCTGATGATGATGACACTAGATATTCACCAAACATTTTTGAAGATGAGCTTCCGCAAAGTAACGCCTGATTTAATCTACTAAACAAAGAAACGATGAAGTATAATTACGTGCCTAAGTAGGTACTATAATTTATGGAAAGCAGTAGCTTTTATCGTTGATTCACCTCTCTCGAAAACTCGACCGTTACGGACTGACGCGTCCGCCTATATTTTCCATTGGCAATGGTTTATTATGGAATTCGTTTGAGCGCACCTGTGACCGGATTTCAGCAATTCAAAACACTCCAATTTAGAAGTCGGGCTTTGCCACAAGGAAAAATGAAATGAATACAATCAGGGATGAATTCAGGATTAATGTTTTGGGGGCTGCACTACAGAAGACGAGAGTTCATAAAACTAGGTTGAAATGTCTCATATTAACAGAAATAAATAATTTCATTTATCGTTCTATCGTGTAATGCTCAACTAGCCAATTTGTTAATTCAGGGTACGCCTCCAATAACTTCCGCCGTTACGAAGCTGAGCGGAAACAAACACCCCTCCTCTTACAGAAATATTCATCATTCAAACTTTCGCATAGATAATATTTGTATTAATATTTGATTACCTTTGCAAAATTGAACCACTTTTTTATCTTCAGTAGGTTATGCTATAATGAAATGTGCGACTAAGATTGCTCTCGGGCCGATAGTGATGCTTAGCAATTACTGCGCTCTCTTCATAGCATTTGTGGAAAGAAGGAAAGCTTTTGGGCCCTCTCCTAGATGCGTCCCCGCCAGAGTCGTGACGCGGCTTAGTTAGTATTCGCAGGTTTTGTCCCCGTCGTTTTTATTTATATTTTCATACCGCAGCTTTTATCGCAGGGAATGATTAAACTCGGGGTTCTCTTAGCTGATGAAGTAACAGTAGGAGTATTGCCTTCCGACCTTCCACAGCTTCACACCCACTACCATTATACTCAAGTTTTTTCTTTCCGACGTTTCCGACAGTTGCAACTTGCATTAGATGAAAAAACGGAATGAAAACTAAATTCTGATCACTTGTGCTAGGATTTTGTAGCTGAAAAGTAGCTGGCTGGCAGCTGATGTACTACAGTCATTGACTTAAATAGTCCGGTCAATTTAGACATTCGAAGTTACATAAAGTCCCAACAAGCTGAATTTTTGTGAAGTTGTTCAAAACATAATTACAAACAATGTCTAGAAGTTCCCCATCATTCCCCTGTAAGGAAAAAATTTAATTCAAGGTCAAGGTGCTGAAAATCGCGAAAAACTCATTTTTTTGACTTTGACCTTGAATTAAATTTTTTCCTTACAGGGGAATGATGGGGAACTTCTAGACATTGTTTGTAATTATGTTTTGAACAACTTCACAAAAATTCAGCTTGTTGGGACTTTATGTAACTTCACTCTCATTTTTTGGTCTAAATTGACCGGACTATAAAGATAGGCATAGGATAGGTAGGTATAGACTCGTAATTACGAAAGTGAGAACGTATATGAACAAATGTACAAACCGCGGTGTAGGTACTAGGACATTTACCGATACAGTCAGTGTTGTGTGTCGTAGTGACAACCCTGCGATTTTCTCGATCAAGATCAAGTGAGGGTAGGAGAACAAAACACCCGCTCTTCGCGCCGGACTCACCCGCAGTTTTCAGTCAGCTCGTGACTACGGCCATTGTAACATGGTCGAAACGTCGAGCGAAAGGTACATATTTTTACCTATATTAAATAATACGTGATAAGTCCCGATAAACATTTAAAACATGTGTTCAAATCACGAAAGTTTAAAAATTACTACAAAGATTATTATATTGTGTCCCTTACTGCGGCGTATAGGGTTTTTGTTGTTTGCCATTGACTGATCTGACACTTCAGGTGGCAGGCAAATTGTAGCGTCGTTGAAAATAACTGTAATAGACCCATAGAAAGACCTCATTTCATTTTGTGTTTGTGACTTTGTAAGTGGATTGAGTGCACGGTGCAGTATAATAGGGTGTAAAAGCCGTAGTGAACGGAATGAATCGAACATAACCTTTCATCGGTAAGTACTAATGTCGAACTATCGCTATCGCATTTGTATACATACGCTGAAGACTAGTCTATACCTATCCTTAGTCAATGACTACAGTGAAATAAGTAAGTAATAACTTGTCTCTTCTCTATCTCTACATAGTATAGTGTATGGCCGCTAACTCCTAAACCACGCAACGGATTTTGATGCGGTTTTCATCATCAGTTAAATATATTTTCAAGGAAGGTTTATATATAAATAACTAGCGACCCACGATTTTTTTTTCGCGATTTCTGGTTTGGTCGCATACTAAAAGTTGTTCATAATGTTCATACAATTACCTAAAAATTATGTTAGTAGGTACAATTACCTACCTTATTTTGGCTTCGAGAGTGTTCCCGTTACATCCTGTATGTATGTATATCAGTATCTGGCAGCCATATCACAAGCTTTGCTTAGTTTGGGGTTAGATGACCGTGTGTGCAAAAATGTCCAGAATATTTATTTCTTTATTTATATAGATTGTAAAAGGTTGAGCTACTGCTAAGTATTCTGTATACCGTGGTACTTTTTTGTATCCTTTTGGTAATATACCAGTTTCTACGTTTTGTGAGTTAGAGAAATGTTATTTTTGAGTGTCCACGCAGTAGGTATGTTTGTATGACGTTAATGCCAGTCATTGTAGACCCGTAAATTTTCCGATCCCAATGAAGAAGAATAAACACGTGGATCCGATGCTTTTTTGTTACTGCGTGAAAGAGGAATAAACAAACAAACACGCTTTCGCATTTGTTACATTATTTTGATAAGATTCAAGTCAAAAACAAGTCCCGTACACACAGTCAGAGTCAAACCTTAGTCCAGTCCAAGTCACGATTCAGTTAAACTTTATTGAAGGATATCTACCTCCTAATGTAGGGACGGCCGTAGTTTTATAACTTTTCATGTTAGCACTATCAGCGCTACCTACACGTATAAACACTACCTACATAATATGTACCTTCCTACACAATATTTCTCTAGTCGAGTTCTCTATTCAATAAGGTATAAACTATTCATTAGCGGCCTGTTACCTATCGGAGTCGCGTAGGCAACAAAACGCTCCCTCAGCCCCCGCCAAGTTAGAGCGATAATGTATTTTGCAACGACAAAAACGAACATAGGTCCAACCTCGATGACGCCTGGCGCAGGACTGAGCGCGGCGCGCGCAAATTCTGGCGACCTTTTTACGCTTTTAATTTCACGAAAAAACGAAACTATTCACTATCAAAAATCTACCCAATGGAAAATGGAACCACATATACTATCCTGTCAAAATTTAAAATTTAAATAGTTTGACTTAACGTCTTATTCAGCCCATACAAAATTCCCATAGAAATAACTATAGAAGTTAGAAGGTATTTAAAAATTGGGACGGACGGACGCACAGATAAGCAGATAGACAGACGGACAGACATAACGAATTAGTGAGGGTTCCTTGTCGGGCTACGGAACCCTAAGAAGAACGTTTAGTTTTTACCGAATTAGTAATTTTTTATTTCCATAAAAACAAAATTAAACTATCACGTACATAAAAAAAAAAAACTGTCAAATCAGTCCAGCCGTTCTTACCTGAAGCGCTTACCATCGACCAGCATTAAATTTTTATTTATTTATAGATGTACCATCACGAATAAGATAAAATTCGTTAGTTCCCGAATTTAGAACCGTCTCAACTTGCAATTAAGGCCGTACTTACGTGTACAGAATTAAAACACTCCTTTTTATTTTCTCCAGAAAATTCTAAAGATGCTCTCAAACGGCCTGCCAAGATACTAACGAAATAATTAAGAATTTCCCAAACTCGTTGTTCATTAAATTCTTCCGAAGTTGCGAATATTTTTACTTAACTTTTAAATAGAGTTTGTTCTTTTCAAATGGGCTTTTGGGCGTGTACTATGGCTGCCACTGCTGCCAGAGACTGACATACATACATACTTCTATATTTTTTAATACATACTTAACCCTAGAAAGATAATCATATTGCAGTGTGCGTTAAAGAAAAAAATTTACGCATGATTTTTAACAGGCTATAAAAATATAAATTATTTACTGATACTAAAAAAACATATTTGATTTGTTTTTCTAGGTATTGATAAATAATAAAACAAGATATTATGAATATAAATTAATTTATTTTACATAAAATAAAATAAACAATGAACTTCTGCAAAAAATTACAAAACATAGGAACAGTTTTTCTTTTATCACAAATCGAATTTTTTATACTTATAATCAGTAATTTTAAGGTAGATTCTAAATATTTGAGATATTTTTTATTATATTAGCATATAAATCTATTTCTAAATCAGTCAGATTCAGTTTAGATACATGCCAGCATTATGCTCTCGGCATTTAGTACACGATACGTTAGCTTTTCGACGTTTCTTAGGTCAAAACGCAGTATATATATGTTTTTTTGGCCGCTGGCTGTTCTGTGTTGTCTTGTGGTACATCAGGCATTTCTTTTGGTAAGATGCTGGAAATATTGTGCTGTAAATATCTCTTTATAGTGGGCGCTTCCAATCGCTTGCTCATTTAGGATACGTCAGAGCCAGGATAAGGTTTTCCATGAAATTTTTGCGACTCACAGCCTCTTCACCATTGCTGACAACATTGTAGCTATAAATAACACACTGAATTTGTGCTGGAAATAATTATAATTCCATATAATAAAGCTATAAGCCATCGGTTAGAAGTCTTAAAAGTCACGTAAAAGATAATCATGCGTAATTTTTACTCCCCTATCGTTGTTTCAAAAATGGTGACACTTACCTCAGCGACACAGACACCTCATGAGCTCGGCGCCAGATTCGCGCAAATAAAAAAGAGAGAGCTATATTTCAATTCCGCATGCGTATTTTTTACGCAGATAATCTTTCTAGGGTTAAATAGATAATGGCATCGATTCTGTCACTAAACTAAACCAATCTGATAGGACTAAAATTATCTGCCTCTCTTTTCATTTTAATATTAAATTCTAATCACTTTTACTAATACTTTTATAATAATTTTATTTTTTACTTTTACTAATCAGAATTTTATTATGTGAGAGAAGGATGGCAACAACTTTAGAGCTGTCAAATTTAGATTAGTTTAGAGTACATCAGAATCGATGCCAATAACACCCAGATAAAGAACAAACAAATCTTTACATTAATGTTTGTCCTAGGTGGGAATCGAACCCACGCCTCCAAGCGCAGAAAAGTTCACTTCCTACTGGGCCACCGGGGCAGCCATCAAATCTTGCAACTGAATTTTAGACCAGGGGCCTTACGGACAACAGCTATTGCGGCACCTAATCCGCTCAGTTGGAAAATCACGTGAACATGAACCTTATCGCGTCCAGATACGGTTTGCAGGCGAGTGATTTTCCAACTGAGCGGATTAGGTCCGCTGTAGCAGTTGTCCGTAAGGCCGTGTTATAATTTTTCATCATAAAGCAGAAACCACGAATAATTAAAACCTACAAGAGACCATTAAGCTATACAAGACCACACTTCGTCACTTGAAGAGTTATAATTATTTATTGTGCCAAAGGAAATTCTGTTCCATAAATTATTCCGCCTAATTTTCACAATAATAACCCTTCCCAGGGATTTCTTGATCACTCGAGGCACAAACTTTGTTTTTGGGACTTTTCATCATTAAAAATTGAAATGACTGAGATTTAAAAATGCTCTAGAGGCCAAGTTTTAAATGGAGGAAATAAAAAGTTTTTCAGATTAAAAAGGCTTATTCAAGTAGGTATCTAACTACCTGGGTGGGTAGGTAGGTAGTATTTAGGTACTTTTAAAACAAATTACCCAAAAAAGAGTGTCTTGTTTTAGGGCTCTTGTATGTATGTACGTGGGATTCTTAATTCCACCATAACTCTTGAACGCCCGGATTAATTTTGATACGATTGGCATTGGTGTCGATTCTGTTGTGCCATTATCTAAACTAAACTAAATTTGACAGCTCTAAAACTATTGCTAAACTTCTCTCACACATTGATATGAAAAGAGACGCAGATAGTTTTAGTCCTGTCAGATTGGTTTAGTTTAGTGAGTGGTATGACAGAATCGACACCATTGGCTTTCATTATGGCATACCACTAAACTAAACCAATCTGACAGGACTAAAATTATCTGCCTCTCTTTTAATTTTAATATGTGAGAGAAGGATAGCAACAATTTTAGAGCTGTCAAATTTAAACGTCCGCTGCTGAACAAAGGTCTCCCTCTTAGAGAGGGGTTGCCATAATCCCCACGATTGGCAGGTGACATAGGGATCGCAGTACGTTCACTCGTGTAGGTACTAATAGGACGCTGCTGCCCATCCTCCAGTATACTACAGTGAAATATTAAAAGAAAAAAAAAAACATTTTGGTATTATATTTCACTATATTTTATTTTACATGGAAAACACAGCTACTAACAAACACGGCCAGCCACAAGATACCAGCTACCAGCTTGTCTACTTGCTACAATATTATACGTTCAAAAAACGACAGTAAAAGTGATCAGAATTTACTGTTTTCGTTCAGATTTACAACGTACGTAGATACAATACGTTCAAAAAACTACAGTAAAAGTGATCAGAGTTTACTGTTTTCGTTCAGATTTACAACGTATGTATATACAATACGTTCAAAAAACTACAGTAAAAGTGATCAGAATTTACTGTTTTCGTTCAGATTTACAACGTACGTAGATACAATACGTTCAAAAACTACAGTAAAAGTGATCAGAGTTTACTGTTTTCGTTCAGATTTACAACGTACGTATTTACAATACGTTGAAAAAACTACAGTAAAAGTGATCAGAATTTACTGTTTTCGTTCAGCTTTTTGCAATGTTATGGCAACTGTCAGGCGCATTCTTTTAGCGGCCGCATTATAGATGCCACATTATTTGTTCTGGAACTCTGTTAGTCAGAAATCGCTGTACGTAATAGGTGTTTAAAATCCGAGCCAAGAATAGTTTGAACTATTCATTTAAATTATTACTTAGGAGAAGGGTTTGACAGCTGGCAAACGTGCCTGCTTTTTGCGGCTAAAACTCATCTAAAACTAAGCTTAAACTATTTGGTCCCGAAACCTCAGTGTTGAAATACAATTTTACTTGATTTTAGAATGGTACCTGCCTTTAACCCGATGCGACTAACCGAAAAACCTTAAACCTGTTTCATTTAAAACACTCTGCTTTAGGTTCATCGCGTTGACTTACAAGCTTGATTTTCTCACAGCTAAAAGAAACCGTAGACTGAGTATTTGATATAAATTTCAATTTGATACGCGTTCTTGAGAAAAAGGGTCTTGACAGACGGACAGACAGACAAAAAAGTGATCCTATAAGGGTTTAGTTTTTGAGGTACGGAACCCTAAAATGAAACACGCAAACACACAGATCACAGATCGGCGTAATCGACGTCCATACATAAAAAATATAATTATTAAAAACGGGCTGAATTGCGCGGTACTAAACGCGGTGCACGCAAATTCTAGCGACCTTGTTACGGTTTTAATTTCACTAAAAAACGAAACTATTCACTATCAAAATTCTATCCAAATAAAAAAAAAAAAATCTAATTGCCTTTTAGTACATGCAATTTCCAGGTTGTTAAGAACTTTCATTAGTAGTTTGACATTTAATTATTTTTTTGTTATTAATATTTGACTTTTGTTTGTTATTAATATTTGACATTGTATTGATTTTATGTTGACTTTCCACTGACATTTTTACAATTATTTTTATACCTAATTCTGTGTCCTAATATTGCTAAGTCTGAGTCCATGGTTACTTGTAATAAACAATTTGAATTAGAGCATAAAACGGAAAAAATAAACTAAATCGACTTTGTTTCAGATTTTTTTGATCGCGGTAATTTTATTCCATCTTGTTTTGAACCAAATCATAAACTCAAACATCTGTGACATGTATTTTTTTCCAGCTCAAATATTGTAATTTAACTGAATAAAATTGATTTAAAACCGTCAAATTTAGTATAAGAGGCTCTTAACTTATCATGCATAATTATTATTCTTCGACAAGAACTCTTTCTCTTCTCTGTTCGTGTCCATGAGCTACCCACTCACCCATTTACGTACATATACTTGAGCACAGAATAATAAATAATTCGATATTTCATATTGCTTCCTAATTCTTTTTCTAGCTTATCGATATTTCATTCAGGTAATTACTTTACCTATTCCATTCCTACCATAGACTAGAGGCGAGCAAGACTTTGTACTTAGTATTGTTGTTACTTTCGAGCAGAGTGCCGAAACTTCGCTTTGTACCTACCACCTTTGCTCTAAAACTTTCCGTTACGACGAGCACGTATCATTTGTGTTTGTTTGAGAATGTGAATAGATATTTAATTTTATTGTCATTACCTTCGACCAAAATAAAATGAATGGACGGGCCTTAACCATTGAACTTGCTCAGTAAAAACGAGTCAAAACCATCGGACATATACTTCAACACCTAATAGGCTCCGAAACTACCTACTGAACCGATTTGAAAAATTCTTTCACTGTTGGGAAGCTACACTATCCGCGGGTGACATAGGCTATATAATATTTTCAAAAAAATAGGGATCCTTACTAAAACTCCAATAATGTAACCCAAGGTGTAAAAAAAATGATTTACACCCGTGCGAAGCCGGAGTGCGTTGCTAGTCTATACTAATATTATAAAGATTAGAGGAAAGATTTGATTGTTTGTTTGTTTGTTTGTTTGCATTGAATAGGCTCCGAAACTACTGAACCGATTTGAAAAAATCTTTCACTGTTGGGATGCTGCACTATCCCCGGTTGACATAGGCTATATATATCGGCTTCGCCCGTGCGAAGCAGGGGCGGCCTACTAGTATTTATATAAAAGCGAAATACTTTCAGGTGGATCAGTTTCGTTATATGTCTGCATCATGCTGTTCGTCTATTCCATGAACTAACACATGAAACAAACTAATCTAGGAATTCTAGCTGCGTACTGGCGACGACGAAAGTCTTTTTGGGGATTTAGTCAAATAAAATAAAAAGTATTAATATTTTTTATGGAAATATATACCTATATATTTTGATTAGTATAGTTAAGTAATTTTATAAGCCATTATGGAAGCCTTAATTAAATAAACAAAATACAAGTAAGTAATACCTAAATTGTAAGTAGTATATTATAATAATTAATACATCTTTATTTCAGTTTATCCTTATTATTATAATATAACAAACCTGTTTGATTATCCATAGACCGTTGAAGGTCTTATTTTATTGTTATTTAATAATAAAACACTTTTAAATTATCACGGTTGTTCACTAAAGATATATGGCTGTGTTTATTTTACAACCTTAACACTTTAAATATCCCGTAAATAATCATAATTATTTTTATCGCCACCTCGCCAGATGTTAAGTGGTAAGATCTAAAAATAATCGAAATGCTCAAGCCTAAATGCTTTGCCCACTACCAGTAAGCAGCATACTACTGGCGGTATTACCACGATGAATGGCAATGATTTTACTTACGTTAAGCCAGGTAAACGTTATAATTTGCTAGCTCGAGCTTAAATCAAATCCAAGGTTATCGTTTATGTGAAGCCAAAATCGAGCCAAACACTCGGTAGCAGAAACGTTCTTTAAATTTTAAAATTAACATTAAACAAAAATAATTATATACTCAAAATATTATCATCTAACTCATTAAAAATAAGCTAATCACATCAGCAGGCATTAAACGTCCACTGCTGGACAAAGGCCTCCCTCTTAAAGAGGGGTGTTGCCATAATCCCCACGCTTGGCAGGCGGCTTGGAGATCGCAGTAAGTTCACCGTGTAATAGGACGCTAAAAAAAATAAGCTAATGGCGCCCTTTAAATAAAACTAATGAAGTGTCAAACGATCCATTAAACCACCATCTAGCGCATTTTGCGTTGCACAAAACGTCATGGACCAGTATTTGACAGTTCACACATTTAATTTTAATTGGTCAAGAAGGATCCTTTAAACCCCGCGGTATTGGTTAAAAAAGGATGAAAGTAGATTGTTGTTGTGTTTCCGATAAGTAATTATGTATTTATCGAGTCAGAAAAGATTAAACAATAATTACAAAAAGTTTTTCCAAACATAACTGCTAGTTATTTACTCAGAAAATAAAACGTGCCCGATTTTCCTAATTTTAGCAAAAAATAAAGTCCGCTATAGAATAAGCTTCATTGGCATAAAAAGATACATGCAAAAAGACACAGCGAAAGGTACATATTTTTACCTAAATTAAATAATACGTGATAACTCCCGATAAACATTTAAAACATCTTTCTTCGTTGTCGGATATCAAAGAAATTTTGTTTGCGAAGGTATTGCGTAACGTAACATGCCCAAAATTTAAATGATCAAATAGAGAAGGAACCTCCTTTTTGAAGTAGGAAAACAACGAGTATCATTGCATTAAATGTCAAAATTTTAAAAAAGCAAATTTAATAAGCCCGTACGTCAAGCGTGTTTTATTTAGTGACAGAATGAAGATGTCAGAAATATCAAATTTGAAGTCTAATCTTAGCAATGATTCATTCATTTCATTCACAGATTTCATTCAATATTGTCGTTGTTTTACTATTTGTTTTGGCAACATTATTTATCGTCGCCTTTAGTTAATGATTCAAGAAATAAGTTTAAAGTTGTTTGGTGCAACATCATTAAAATAAAGAATTCATTAGCGTTAATGCTCCAATACTTATTAAAGTTTTAATGATGAGCTTTGTGCAACCGAGTGTAAACTTTCTCAACAATCACGATGCAAATTTAAGATATTTTATCAAAGTTACTTTAATTTAATTATTTCATTAACAACCTTTATTTAAAAACATTTTGAAAACATGTTTTATTTACAGTAAATGATGCTTTTAATTTTTGTTTAAATGTGCTTATTTTAATTATACTAGCAATTTTGAAAAAAAAAAAAGGTTTAATATCGATTAGGAGGAATTAGTTCTATTTCAGCTTGCGAGATTTTACCTAAACAAACTAATAAACATTGCATTTTAAATAAAAAAATGTTAAATATCATTGTTTTGACTTCATAAGCGAGAAGGTTTTTTTTCATGCAATAGGATTTTCACTTTTGCTCTCACCTGTACAGTTGGTACGAACCATAGTGTTCCGTGGTAGGAACAAGTCGAAAGCGAATAGAACTTAATTAAACCTACTGCAAGATGCAAACATAATAAAGTAGGGTTTATATTCGTTAGTGCTTGAAGCTTGGACGCGGATTTGTTTACTTTAGTTATCTCATGATTATGCGGGCATGAATAGGAAGAGAGAGCAAGGGTTTAACTCGGGTTGTATGCAACTTTCTAATTAATTGTATTTTGTTTTAGCTGTGCAGTTTCACTCTTGTGGACATTCCCTCAGAAACCGGATATATTTTTCCTGGATAGTTGATTGAATCAGGCGTTAATTTGCGGAAGTCCATTTTTATTAGTATATGACGAATTTTTTGTGTAATTCCGCTTATAAGTCGCTTCGAGTACAATAAGGATTTTGGGATGATATATTTTTTTTCTATACATATCTGTGATTCTAATTTAAACCTACCTTTGTACTTAAATAAATAAAATCTTTCCAAACAGTAAAGTTAGATATAATAATTATGAAAATTAAAAAAAAAACCTAACTTGAAATTAAGTATAAATTACATAAAAGAGAAGAAATAAAAAATATCATCCCAAAATTCTTGTTGTACCTACTCGAAGCGACTTAGAAGCGGAATTACACTAGAAATTCGTTGCATACAAATATTTTTCCTGGATTAAAAGTATCCTTTATCTGTATCTTTATGCAAAAATAATACGTTTATACCCCCTCTAAAGATATTATTTTATTCACTGAAAACAGTGAATTTGAATGTCAATTGAACTTGTTTCAATTGACACATAAACAAAAAGCAACGAATCGAATAAATTCGTTGTAAGGAAGTCAGATAAAAAAAGGTCGTTAAACTTTCTAAGCTCTGTCTAGGAAGGTAATAATTCCGAGTCGCTGCCGCCTAATACCCTCACCAAAACGAATTATGCCGCTTTGAATATCAAATGAACTGAGGACCCATTTGAAGTACGCCTTTGATAGACCCTGTTTCTACTTCACGGGTTTCGAACGCCAATACCACCTTAATGAAATCACCACCTGTTTATTGGGCCCTTGATTCGATTATATTTGTTTTGAGCATCTCGGGTGGTAATCAAAGCCACCCCTATCAGTTTGCATTTTCGTTTACGTCACCTACTGGAATTTTGAGAGCCAATTGGAGGTAATAAACCTAGATGTGTTATATTTGAACATAGGTAAGGTCACTTGGCCGAGCGGTAGCATGCGCGCTTTACAAACTGACGGCACCCGGTTCGATCCTTGGCCCTGCACCAATGACTTATTTAATACTTAAATAAATTATGTGTAGTTTCGGTGCCATCGCTCAAAAATGGTGAAGGAAAACATCGTGAGGAAACCGGTATGTCTAAGAACCTTAAAAAGTCTAAAGACGTTAACATTCACTAACATGCACTGGGCCAGGTGGATTAGAGCCCATTCTCTCTCTCTCTCTGAGAGAAGGCCTGTGTCCCAGCAGTAGGAACATGATAAGTTGATAATGATGAAACAACTATCGCCGCATTACATATATTTTCAGATTTTACTCTGACATTTGATAGGTATTAAAGGCACAGACCTAAAAATATACTACGCTCAAGCATAGCATTTTTTATAAGTCTGATGATCAGATGGTTTAACTATAAAGCCATCTGATTGTTTAACATTAAAAAAAATTACGATATGAAGAGATCCGTAGACAAACGAAAGTCACCGACATAGCCCACCGGATTAGCAAGTTGAAGTGGCAGTGGGTAGGGCACATATCATGCAGAACAGATGGCCGATGGAGCCCGAAAGGTTCTCGAATGGAGACCACGGACCGGTAAGCGCAGCGTAAGACTTCCACCCACAAGATGAACAGACGAACTAAAAGAGACCGCATGGAAACGCTGGATGCAAGCCGCTTCCAACTGGCCCTTTTGGAGATCGATGGGGGAGGCCTATGTCCAGCAGTGGACGTCCTATGGCTGAACTTCCATAAGATCTTTGGGCTAAAATGATGAAAATAATTTTGACATGACAAAGTTTGTAACAGAGGCAAATCTGCCCAGAAAAAGTTGCAGCGAAACAAGGCTCGTACCTAGTTCCAGTCACATTATTTGACTGAATAAAATAGGGAAATACTGTAACATTTTCTCCATGCGGGAATATATCTGCAGTATAGGCACGGCAGTGCGTGCCGGTGCCATAAATAAAAATGATATTTTATCTCCCTCTGTGGATAGAATTTGATTTTCGCGTTTTACCTCATATCCGACGATTTGAATATCAAATGGAATACCTACGTGACGAACAACGATATTTATACGGCTTATACGGGTAGGGTACTGTTTCTGAGTAAACTTTCCGGAAGGGTTTGGAATAACTTTTGTTCTATGATTTTGGGATTGCAATGTGTTCTTATAGCTATAGGGCTTGATAAATCCCGTATGAGGTTTACTGAGACCGTATGGAAGATTTATTGGGATTATTATTACGGGAATTTTGGGGTTTGTCCCTTTAACTTTTGTCTGTGAGTTCGGTGTGTTTTTGTGTAGAGGTTTTATAACAAAGAATGGGGAATACTTATTAGTTGCGCTGAGAGAAATTCTGACCTACGTAACAAACAATCGTGTCGATTCAGTAGTGCAAGTACCGTTCTTTATCCATAGTCAAGTTCGATATAATACCATAGAATCGATCATAGCGAGTACTGATCAAATGAAATTTGATTGAATTTGACGATCTCAACTGTCAAATTTGACGATCGATAAATAACTGTCCTTGCATTGCTGATGTGCAGTGCATTCTCTCAACTCAACCAATTATCATAACTGACTTCAGGGAGAAGTAAAACACTGTTTTAAACTATCACGGTTGTTCACTACAGTTATAATATGATTATTGACGGAATATTTAACGTGATAAGGTTGGGTCAAAGTATTAGAAAAAAATGTTTTCTTTCAACTAGGTAGTAATGTTATCATTAATTACTACAAAACCATCGGCGGAATAAAATCGACTAGGTGAAAATAATTGTAACTTTGACTTTGGAGAAGATGAATTAAACTTTGTTTTCATTAACTTGAGTTTTTATTTTGAGTAGGTATAATTTATCATGGTAGGTAGATTGGTAGTTGAAACAAAAGTAGATTACGCACCGTGCTAAAGTGAGTAATTAATACACTCGTGTTAATTAAGTGCCCTTGCATGCGCTCGGGCACCAACATAACACTCGTGCAATAATAACTCACTTTGCGGCTCGATGCGACAATCTACTAATAAGTATCTAATAAATGAAATGGTATAAAAAAAATCACATTATGCATGTTTTGCATTCAAGGAACTCCTTGAAACTGTAAAACGTCTGATCGACAAGCCAGCGTTTTAGGTGATATTTAAACCAGGACTTAGGACCAGGGACCAAAACCCGTAGGTATTACAAAATTCAATCGTTCAATTTAAGTCATATTTAATCTTTTAAAGGCCAGAGTAAATAGGCATCTTCTAAGTCTGCGTGCTTCATCTTTAACCACATCGTCGCTTACCAAGAGGCGCGTATAGTCAAACGCGGATTTATCCGCGTTAAAAAAAAGGTATCTGGATTTTCGGGCATAAAACTAAAAAACAAAGCCGTAATTGTCAAGACGAATATAAAACAAGTACCTAAACTTTTTTTTTAAAATTTATGACAATAATTTTACGAAATCCACTCGAGATCCTCTCTTTCCCCTCTTTACGAAAAAATAATTTTGCAAATTGGAGGAAATAAGTTGATATATTGAGTTTATACAAAATTATAAGGCGTTATTTGTAATGAAAAAAGTACTGATCTATTATTACAGGAATTGAATTTTCTATAGAAATTTCTATTTGATAAAATCAGAACGCCAAAAACCTTGTTTTCGTTGTTTGTTTCGTCAAAAAATTTAAGAGGGGGCTGTTAAAGTCATCGGTGTAAAGCCTTGTTGCCAACTCCAAGTTCTATTCTCATCTACAGAGTCACGCACATAACAGATGTCCGTAAAAATAAGCTCCAATCCAAAACAGCTAACACACTCCACCAGATTGCCAACATCATAAAAACAACATATAAGTTGTTCAATAACTACTGATTTACTAACACTAGCACAGTTCTTTCCACTCCAATACATGAGGAATACGTACAATTCTGAACCTTATTGCGTTTTGATAAAACTGTCCTGTCAAAAAGTGAAGTTGGTATAGTAGGTATGTTTCCAGCTATTTGGGGATCAATTTTATGGGCAAACACAGTGCGGCCTCCGGTTTATGGTGCCTTTAGCTCGATGCCGATACTGGCTATTTGGCTATGAAATGTGCGATCAGATGGCAATACGGAACTAAGTGATATCCTAGCCTTGTTTTTTTTTGTTTTCGAGGGGGAAATCTTCCAAAGATACCCGGCTGCATTGGCAAGGTTATGTGGGATTATACCCACTAAAACCCCACCGGTGGCCAGCCTTAGTGCCTTGACAAGAGGGCTCCAGGATCTCCAGAGGAACGCACCGGAGCCCTCGGCACTGCGCTACGGCTCCTCCCGAGACAGTCGTGTTGTCTCAGTCCTCCGCCCACGACAACGTTGGTCACACAAAGCCTGGAGGTCCCCTTTTAGTAGCCTCTTACTACAGGCAGGGCATACCGGTGGTATATTCTATTGCCCCGGCACCAGGGCTATAGTTATATCCTAGCCTAGGCTAAGCTCTAGCTTTCCTCACATAGCTGAGGGCATCGTCACCTAGCATGGAGCGAGCACTTTTATTCAATACATTTGCACAACAAATGCACTCACCATGTGTGGGTGTTAGAGAAAATTTTCGATAAGTATGAAAATAAACGATATTAAACTTCCATGTTCTAAGGTCGGCCGTTTTGCTAGTTAATATGTGCTAATTTATAAACGGTTTTTAATAACTAAAAGAAATATGTATTGGAAGATTAAAGGAAAAATCGCCAACTCTGTAGCCCACCCTCGTGTCATAGGCTGATGGCTGTACTTACGAAGATGGTGACATTTTATGACACCAATCTTTGGTGGAACTCGTCTAATCGGGCCGTAGTAGCTTCTACGCACAAACAACTTTTACCCCTATTTACACAGCGGTTGAGGCTATTTTTAAATGTAATTTCAAGGTAATTTGCTGATTGAATTGGTAATTAATATAAATGGACAGATAACATGCTATACACGGAAACTATCCATTTGGTTCGATTCGATTGAATTAACCGAAACATGGCAAAGCTCTGATGTATATGTAGTGATAAATTATTCTGAAATGTACAGCGTTGCATTGGAACTTTTACCATCATTATCTGAAGAGATAGTCCGTCGGTCCAGTTGGTAGTGAACCGAACTTCTGAGCTTGGGGCGTGAGTTCAATTCCCACCTAGGAGAAACATTAATGTGATGAACATTTATGTTTGGACCCGGGTATGTCCTAAAACTGCGACCAGAACCACCGGAGGATGGGCAGCAGCGTCCTGTAAGTACACGGTGAACGTACTGCGATCTCCAAGCCGCCTGCCAAGCGTGGGGATTATGGCAACACCCCTCTCTAAGAGTGAGGCCTTGTTCAGCAGTGGACATTTAATAGCTGATGATGTGATGAACATTTGTGTTTGTTCTATATCTGGTTGTTAATATCTATATTTAAAACTATATATGTATTTATATCAGTCCCTGGCAGCTATATCACAATCTTTGTTTAGTTTGGGGTCAGATGACCATGTGTCCAGTGTGTGTGTGTGGACCGGAAGACGCAGCGTAGGTAGGCCTCCCACTAGATGGACCGACGACATAGTGAGAGTCGCTGGCATCCAGTGGATGCAAAAGGAAGTCTGTCGTTCAGTGTGGAGGTTAAAGGGGGCCTATATTCAACAGTGGACGTCTTCTGGCTGATGATGATGATGATGACGATGATGTCCGTGTGTGCAAAAATGTCTATAAGCACTTTATAGCAAAAATTGGCTTATCGAACGTTTGCTATGAAAACAAAACTACCTCAATCTCTCCACTTATTGCCCTCACGCTATCACTTAAGGGATAGGGGAAGTGCAACTTAAACGCCACTAAGTGCGGAAAAGAAAACACTAATTCCAAGCGAAGTGGTACTTTACTGGCATTGTACCCCTGGCGGTCGTTTTGTCAGCTCGTTGGTTTTAACGTCGCTTTTATAACACGCGATGCAGTGCTGAGTAGATAGTTTTTTTAAATATAATGAATAGGATAACAAGGAAGTTATTTGATTATTTACGGGATATTTACCGTGGTAAGGTTGTGGAATGAGCTCCCGATATTTCGGCGCAGTTACATGCACCATGTTCACGGGAAGACTGAAGAATGCGGGTGGTTGGTCGAACAGTAAAAAAGTTAGGTGCAGACAAAACGATCTACCCTCATTCTTAGTCTTTTGCTACGGTTATCACTGGAACTCGAACTCGAACCTAAGTCCCAACAAAACACACTCACTGTATCACTGCGTATTATAGTATTTTGAAAACATTTTAAACGCGGACTTTTATTTTTAAAACAACCTAATACTGGATTCCACGCACTGGCGAGTTGAAAACCACCACCTACATTTGTGAGGATTTCTTTTACTTGCGATATCATAGGTGATGTCAGAAGGCGGTTTGTTTTAGATAATATATTTGCCTATTTTTTACAAGAGTGATGGGACGAGCAAGTCGCTGTGATGGTAAGCGCATTTGTAGTGTCACAAGACTCTTGCAACATCGTATCGCGTAGTCTAAGCAGCCCTAACAGCCACCGTGTATAGCTTATTTAGTGAGATGTTATGCAAACGAGAAATGGGTGTAAACTTAAACTTAAGTTTCCGGTGGCGACGGTCTAGCTTTGAATTATGTGTTTGTCTTAATGTAGCTTTAATGTACAGAAACATTTTCGTGAACATGACGGGGGAAATAGTTCCTTGAAAAATTTACGATACAAATTTTTTTTAATTACCAGTAACTTCCCTAAAAACTACTCTACTTTTTGAAGCGAAGTTAGTCAGTATTATGCTCAGAATTATTTTTTCCTTCTTTCCTCGATAAAAGCTTTCTAGTCTAGTCATCTTAGTCAAAATCGGGTAAGAATTTCGAAACTTGAGATACCCAGTTGAATATTTGTATAAACTTGTATTTTGGCATTCTAAAAGTTGTCTCAAAACCTACATTATGGTAGGGTGTACGGCGTACGCGTCTATTAAAATTTGAGGACACAAAAATCGATTTTTTGCATATTTTTTGCAAATATCTCATTTCCTATGGGTTTTTGGCTATTTGTATGAATTATCAATATTGTAGAAAATTTAATTCCCTACAACTTTTGTTTGATTTTTTTATACGTTTTCGGGATAGAGGACGGAGAGCGCGCGGTTAAGCATAATGTAAGGTCAACCGGTATTGTCCCAGTCAAAACACGCTATAAGTTCATTAATTATTGATAAATAAATAATTAACTACAATTTTCATTTGTTATCAAAAAGTAAAAAAGTAAAAATAAATACTTTTTACGGAAGTAAAAAAAATAAATTATATATAATGTAATATTTGATACCAATGAAAAAGTCTCCTGCTAGTCTGTGGAATGCGCTGCCTGAATGGGTGTTCCCCTATGGTTACAATCTGGGTGTCTTCAAATCACGAGTGAATCGGTTTCATCTAGGCAAGCATGCTCCAACGTAGACCGCATCAACGCTTAACATCAGGCGTGACGGTGGTCAAATGCAAGCCTATTATTTAAATATAAAAAAAAACTTTCTCCGCCGACAATCGGCTTCGTACATTCCGTGAAACTCTTTCTCCGCCTACAATGTTGTGTAGTTAGCAAATGTCAACTTTACAATTACTTTAGTAATTAATTATTATCTACAGAAGTTTAAGTTCGATGTCACACACAAACGCTACTGCGAGTTCACTTGAGAACTTGTGAAGTACAGGCGGAGACAAACATAACTATCCAGAGCAAGTTGTTAGTGAGCTCTTTGTTACGCTTTTCTGTACCGTGGGGTGTGTGTTTTGTCAACGGGAGACTATAGGCTAGCTCGTTCTCTCAGGGCAGAGAGTTCGGCACTATGAGGAGGAACTTCGCAACGTTTTCTCGTCCAAAATACCTCAGTCATTGATAAAATATTTACCGTAGTATAAGTATGAGATCGTTGATCTCAGTGCCTTTAGACGAACGTCTTCAACCAGTGTGTGTTACCAGTGATGACATACGGCAGTGAAACGTGGTCTCTCACTATGGGTCTCATAAGAAAGCTCAAAGTCTCACAACGAGCCATGGAGTTATGCTCGGGGTTTCTCTACGAGATCGAATCAGAAATGAAGAGATCCGTAGATGAACGAAAGTTACCGACATAGCCCACCGGATTAGCAAGTTGAAGTGGCAGTGAGCAGGGCACATATCACGCAGAACAGATGGCCGATGGGTTCTCGAATGGAGACTACGTACCGGTAAGTGCAGCGTAAAACGTCCACCCACAAGTTGGACAGACTACCTAAAAGAGACCGCAGGGAAACGCTGGATGCAGGCCGCTTCCAACCGGCCCTTTTGGAGATCAAGGGGGAGGCCTACGTCCAGTAAATATCTGCTGTGCCCAATGCGTGAGGACCTTTGCTCAACTTGCCAGGTGCATTCGATAGCCGTGACCCGCCCAATCCTTTCAGCCTAGCAGTCTTGTTGCCCATCAACGATCCCAGTTCTGGAATGCAGCGCGGTGTCGTCTACTCGGTCCGTTCTTTTCACTCCTAGTATACCGCATTTCATTGCTTTCTGACAGACCTTGAGTTTGGACTTCTGGGCCGCAGTAAAAGACTAGGTTTGTGCACTGTAAGTTAGGACGGGCAGGATATACATGGATGAGTTAGCGTTTCAGTAGTTGCAGGTCGCCATTTCATAGAAAACTATGAAAGGGCGACTTGCATCAGCGCTGCTGCTTCAGCGGCCGCACTATTGTAAAAGTATAACAACACAAACCCTTGTACAAAAGTATAACCCTTTTACAATAGTGCTGTATAACCCTTTTACAATAGTGCGGCCGCTGAAAGGATGCGTCTGACAGTTGCCATAACATTGTAAAAAGCTAAACGAAAACAGTAAATTTTGGGGTTAGGTGATTGCGGAAAATCACCCGAACGTGAACCTTAACGGGCTGAGATACGGTTTGGCATCGTGCAACTTCTCGAAATCACAGAATCGCTAAAAAGAAGCAACGGTCCCCTGATCACTGTAGCTGATGAGAAATGTGTACAGCTAACTGTACCTTGAATATGGAGTTTTCGCATCTGTGACTATGATTTATTCAAAACTAATAACTAGCAATATATTGCTTTTTGCTCTGAAGCAAATCTAGAGAAAGTCTGTGTTCGCTAGCAAAATGTTAGTTCAACGTTCTGGATGTTAATATCTGTTTAAGTATGTATTTAAAAATATATAATTATGTATGTATATCAGTCATATTACAAGCTTTGCTTAGTTTGGGGTCAGATGATCGTGTTTGCAAAAATGTCGCGTTGTGTATTTCATATTTCATACAAATTGCACGCAAGATATACCTACCTACACAGAAGGTGCGGCGCGGGCACTTTATTGGTTAGAAAAAAAAAAGGAAAGTGCACCTCGCTCGCATTGCACCCACGCCACTCTCTTGTGTATGTCCCACGCCTTAGGAATCATAAAGAAAAAAAAAACGTGATAAAAGATGTAGAACGTACAGTCTGTTTTTTTTTCTTGCATTTGTCTCGACCTTAAGTCAATTATATAATTGATATAGTCCACAGATATCATGTCAGTATATCTGTGGGAATTTAAGTAGAGTTGAGTTTATCATACATACGAGACCTCTTTGATCGTTCCATTATGTAGGATCACGAATATTTAGCTTTGTTGGCCTCTTCAACCCTACATTGGTTAAATATTTATCAACTACTTACTATGAATAGATTAGTCTTTTATTACGATAAAATCTATTTCCAAACGTCAAAGAAAGATTCATTTTGCCCGAAACCGAAACCCACAAAATGCCTTGCTAACTGAGATGCCTAAAACGCACTTAGACTGTAAAATTTCATTTTGAGAATAATTTATTTGGACTGTCTTTGTTGTTCTTTGGCACGTACTTGAATGGGTGATCGATCTAGCTAGCCTATCACAATTGTGTATTTTTAACTTACAAAATATGAGTAGGTTCTCGAATCGCAGCATATTTACATATATTTACTTTTTATGTATGACTACGCATATTTTTTTATTGATGAGTTCGATTTTGAAGTTAAAAAAAAAATTTGGCTGCCTTTGATTAAGGTAAAAGGGGTGCAGGAGTGGCGCACTCGTTGGGAAAATCTATACTTATGAGTAAAGATACTATAAATGCCTCAATGAGGGTTCGATGCCCATAGTCACTTAGGAAGGAGATGAAGTGTTTTTAGAACTATAATTAATAATTTTAGGTAACACGGGGTATCATTTAGTTATAAAACACATTACCGCCAAAAACGCCCGTTTATAGCTAATCTGCTTTTTATAACCTATGCAATCATTCTCGACCGACTACCGGAGTATTTTTTTTGTATGCCTGTTATGTAACCATTCCAAAATGAGGGTGCCACTACTGCACCCCTTTCGCCTTTAAAAGTAAAAAAAAATAGCATTCATCATCATCATCATCATTTCAGCCATAGGACGAGCACTGCTGGACATAGGCCTCCCCCATCGGTCTCCAAAAGGGCCGGTTGGAAACGGCCTGCATCCAGCGTTTTCCTGCGGTAATAGCATTCATATCAGTCTCTAATTTTTTTTATAATAAACCCGCACATGGTCAAATTTCCACAAAACACCATCAAATTCCGTCGACGTGGTAGACAAAATCCGACCAAAACAAATTGCACATTCTGTTTTACGTGAAACAGTTTCTGCGAGCCCAGTGGGTGAGCTCAAAGTTTGACCGACGCCAAGCTCGTAAAATCAAGATCGGCTATAAACTCAACCAGTTACAGTTGAATTTAACTGCTTCGCGGTCTTGCTCTTCATCGGTTTAACAACCAGAATTGATATTCATATTTGAGGAATTCAAATCGTATTTGAAGTTACCATTTGTGAATTCAAAGAGATAATTTGTAAGCACTTGCAAATTTGTTTGATAAATTATGTGGAGTTTAATCAGACGTAAGGTCGTTTGCTTCATTAATGTTTAGGAGGATGAGTGTATTTTGAACACATTTTGTGGGTGATTAAACATGATGAATGATGGTGGCCGACCTCTGCGTTCGCCAACCAGTCCAGTCAAGTTGTCGACGCCGACTGAGGCCAACAGCGTAAGTAAAGCTGGATACAAATTATCGGACGTGGCTGACGGACGTGACTGATAAGTGTCACAGTCTTTCAAAAGACAACAACGGCTGATAAAAACATCCACCGCGCCAGATTTCTGTCGGAAATCCGAACGCTCAAGGTTAGTCCAAGGTTATGTCCACGACTTACGTCCGATAGTTTGCACAGCTCAGTGTACATTCATTATCGAGATATCTTTATGTCGCGTCCGTCAGGCGCGTCCGATAATTTGTTTCCAGCTTTACTCGTAAAAAAAAAGTGGTCGACCGGTAACATGTGCGCTTTACAATCTGACGGCAAATAGTTCGATCCTCGGCCCTGCATATAGGTAATAATGTTATAGATATGTTTAGTTTAACCATTATTATTCCCTCAAAATATTTTTAAAATGCGTGAATGTTTCATCATCATTATCATCCTATCATATTCCCACTGCTGGGACACAGGCTTTCTCTCAGAGAGATAAGGTGGGCTTTATTCCACCATGCAGGCCCAGTGCATATTGCTGAATGTCATATACATAGTTATATGATTGTTAATGGGATATTTACCGTGATAAGGTTCCAGATGGAGCTTCCGATATTTCAGCGCAGTTACAAGTTAGTACCATGTTCACGGGAAGACTGAAGAATGCGAACGGTTGGTCGAACAGTTCAAAGTTAGGTGCAGACAAAACGATCTACCCTCTTTCATATAACTGTAGTGAACAGCAGTGGTCTCTCACTATGGGCCTCATAAACAAGCTCAAAGTCGCACAATGAGCTATGGAGAGGGCTATGCTCGTGGTTTCTCTACGAGATCAAATCAGTAATGAGGAGATCCGTAGACGAACGAAAGTCACCGACATAGCCCACCGGATTAGCAAGTTGAAGTGGCAGTGGGTAGGGCACATATCAAGCAGAACAGATGGCCGATGGGCCGAGAGGTTCTGGAATGTAGACCACGGACCGGTAAGCGCAGCGTAGGACGTCCACCCACAAGCTGGACAGACGATCTAAAAAATACCGCAGGGAAACGGAGGCCGCTTACAACCGGCCTTTTTGGAGATCGATGGGGAGGCCTACGTCCAGCAGTGGACGTCCTATGGCTGAAATGATGATGATGATGAACAGCCGTGATAGATTAAAATAATGCGTCATAAATATATCTTTGAACTTGAGGTTCTGAGACATACTGGTTTCCTTACAATATTTTACTTCTAAATTTTTGAGAGATGTCATCAAAATTGCACATAATTTACTAATTCACTCAATAAGTCATTGGTGCATGGTTGAGGATTGAAAATTCGGCCACCATCGCTAACGAAATGTATAGCAACACGAAAACTTCTTTTTATATATAAAAGCGAAATTCATCTACTCATCACGAAATCTACTTGACCTACGAAGCTGAAATTTGACAGGTAGATTCCTTATGGGATGTAGAGGCCCTCTAAGAAAGGATTTAGCAAAAGGGCCGAATCAAGGAGGGGAATAGGGGTGAAAGTATATGAAAGGCTACGCGTACAAAGTCGCGGGCAACAGTTACTTATTAGCTATTGTTGCTAGCTATTGTTAGTCGTCGCAATAAACTTATTGAGTATTGAGTATCTCTATCTCTTCTCCACATAGTATAAATTGCAATCACTTTCCGCGTCTGTCTGTCTGTCTGTATGTCTGTATGGCCGCTAACTCCTCCTAAACCACGCAACGGATTTTGATGCGGTTTTCACCACCAGTTAGATACATTTTCAAGGAAGGTTTATATATATATATAACTAGTGACCCGCCCCGGCTTCGCACGTAAATTACACCCGTGCGAAGCCGGGCGGGTGGGTTGCTAGTTATTATATATATTTATATTCCTACTATAGCTGACTTGACAGACGTTGTTCTAACTTAGAACTGTCAAACACGCAAAGTTAAAATTGTAAATCTTATTTTATACACCTTGGGTTACATTATTGGAGTTTTAGTAAGGATCCCTATTAAAAAAAATATATAATATAGCCTATGTTACCCGGGGATAGTGTAGATTCCCAACAGTGAAATAATTTTTCAAATCGGTTCAGTAGTTTCGGAGATTTAAATGCAAACAAACAAACAATCAAATCTTTTCTCTGTAATATAAGTATAGATGACATCTCGACTGATCACTAAAGCATTAGATAAGTATACCTACGCAAGTATACCCACCTCAAACGAGCTTCAAGCATTTACGACTCCCTAAAGTGGCGGTCAGTTAGTACTGGCCTTACATTCATGTCCTTAAGGAATGACGCCGGGTCTTTAATGTTAACTTACGACCCTCGTTAACTTGAGGTCAACTGAACGTCTTTCAATGTTTTGATCATCTTTAAAGAACAAGTGTACCTACTAGGTAATATTATTTTCTCGAACATGGTATTTAATGTGTAAACTTTTTGAAGAACACTCTTTGAAGACATTAAAGTCATTGTCTACACCGCCGACCCTACTCCTGTCTCTGTTATGTCCATCCAAAGGTTGCCTGGAAGAAATCGCTTAAGGCGATAAGGCCGCCTATTATACTGCCGGTCTTGTATTATTTTAAAATTACTTTTGTATTTTTATTTCGGTGTATAATAAAGTGATATATTATTATTATTATCTCTTTATTTAATTTTATTCAAGGGTCTAGCCCGGACCTTTAATAGGCATTGGTGGGGCCGAAACCAACACCTATTTTATTATTATTCCCATATATTTATTTTCATTCTTAAATTATTATTATTCAAGTAAGAAAAATAGCAAAAAAAAAATGAAGGAAAAAAAAAACTTCTGGACAATTTTTGTATCTTCTAATAGTATATCACTACAGCGGCATGCAACGGGAGTAGTCGAGGCCAGCATACGGGAGTCCATAAGCAGCCTCCCGAATAGTACCTTTTCTGAAACCTTGCGTGATTTTTACATAATCATCATCAGCCAGAAGACGTCCACTGCTGAACGTAGGCCTCCCCCTTTAACCTCCACACTGAACGACACCTTGCCTTTTAATCCACTTGATCACGCGACTCTAACAATGTCGTTGGTCCATCTAGTGGGAGGCCTCCCTACGCTGCGTCTTCCGGTTCGTGGTCTCCACTCCAGAACCTTTCTTCCTCATCGGTTATCGGTTCATCGAGCGATGTGGCCTGCCCATAGCCACTTCAACTTGCAAATTTTAACAGCTATGTCGGTGACTCTGGTTCTATGGCGAATATCCAAAATACATAATAATAAATACTTATTCCAGATTCATTTATTTGCTCTCGGCTCTAGAGGCTAGATTGCGTCTTGGTAAGGACCTGGGTATGTCCTAAAACTGCGACCAGAACCACCGGAGGATGGGCAGCAGCGTCCTGTTAGTACACGGTGAACGTACTGCGATCCCCAAGCCGCCTGCCAAGCGTGGGGATTATGGCAGCACCCCTCTCTAAGAGGGAGGCCTTGTTCAGCAGTGGACGTTTAATGGCTGATGATATGAAATATTTATTTACATAATAACCAATACTTATGAACATAATAATAAATATACTTATTTGGAAAAGGTTCATATTAGTCATGAAAACGATACGTAGCAACGTACCAACGAAATTACGAAAAAAACCCACATTTCATTTGATTGAAAAGACCTAGATTACATGTTTCAGGGCACAAGGAAGCCACAAGGAAAAATTTAGGGATAACAGCATGAAATCATCGACTATGAAAACTTCTATAATTAAAGAAAATGGTAATTTATGCCACAGATAAGATAAATCTTTATTAAAAAACCACACAACAAGGAAAACATCTCTTAGCTTCAACAGAAGCCGTGGTGGGTCGCTTGTTATATATATAAACCTTCCGTGAAAATGTATCTAACAGATGGTGAAAACCGCATAATAATCCGTTGCGTGGTTTAGGAGGAGTTAGCGTCCATACAGACAGACAGACATACACGGAAAACGACTTTAATAAGTAAAGATAGAGATATATAATATAAATAAATAAATAAACATTCTACTATCCAAGAGCCTTACGGCTACCTAATGCGGGCTCGAAATAGCGCTGAAACAGCGCAGTGCTAAAAATCACACGATTGTGAACCTTAAGCCTTGTGCACCGAGATACGATTTTCGGTAGCGCAAATTTTCTCATCAACTAAACAGAATCGTTTAAAACAGGTAGCCGTAACCCAAATATACAAAAACAATGTACTGGTAGTAGTCTGGTTTCAAAGTCTTTACAATTCTGTGTAGTTTGGAAACCTTTTCAACCAGAAAATTGGTTAACAATCACATAAATAAGACATTAGCTCCAAACCTTCAATAGAGCCCTATTAAGTACGTTATTCCTGACCATTTCAGCCGTTCAATTAGGCCAGAATAGTAAAATTGCGTGTTTCCAGACACTTACACTGGCCAGATTGCGCGTAACGTGCAATTTGCTATATCAGAGCGGTATCGCAACGAGATCGAGATTATTATCGGAGGGCTTACAGAATAGGCTTGTGACATGGAGCAGATACAAATACGAGATGGTAAAACAATTTTTTCTCTCAGCAGTTAAGGAAAACATTTTTTTTTCTTTAAGGAAAATAAAATAAATTGTTTTTTTTAAAGAAGCTTTTTAGGCTCATCATCTAGAACCAAAGTGCTTGGGAAGACAAATCCAACGAACCAAAACTCGACGCGGTTACGTCGTTTCGTTTTGGAGTTCCTACCTTTTGTCTCCATCATCAAACCAGCTCAATGATACCATCTAATTTGATGGTATCATCGTCGCCAAACTTACATAAAGCCGTGGTAGCCCATTTGGGAGACCGCTAGACTGGAAAGCGTGAGGTTGCGGGTTCAAACCCCGGGCCCGTACCAATGAGCTCTTTGGAGTTTATGTACGGATTTTCATACCACTGGCTTTTCGGTGAAGAAAAACATCGTGAGGAAACCTGCATACGTACGGAAAAGGAATTCAATGGCGTATGTGAATCCACCAACCCGCACTGGGCCAGCGTGGTGGATATGGCCCAATCACCCTTTCGGGGGTAGGCTAAAAGTCCAGCAGTGGACTGTTAAAAGGCTGACTATGATGATGAAACTTACATAAGCATGTAAAATTTCAGCTCAATCGGTTGAGGGTAACTGATCTACATTTCTGTTGCAAGATTTTTCTCACACATATTAACTCAGCTCAGTAAAAAAATTATACCAATTTAGCTATGCATGACATCACGCGGAGTGATAATATAATAACACCCTGACGTTTACTTTGCAATGATGAGTGCTAATATCTTAAATGTACACCACAAACAGATAAAGATCATTAAAGATAAAGATAATTTATTTGCATAAAACACTAGTAAATCATAACACACTTTAAAACGCATGCATAATATGCATAATCGTAGACCGGTCTTTTTATTGTGGGCTAGTATTCAACTGCTGAAAATAGATGCTACCACAATGTATTAAACGTGTTTGATTTAAATGCCTACTAATTAGGCAAACAATGATAAAAAGTGACTAATATTGTTTAAGCACCATCGCTCCACCATGTGAGAAGGAGGTCAAACGCAAGATTACAATTGAAAAAAAAACTGGATTTGGTATCCGAATGTCAATTCCAGAATTGAGCGAAGTAAGCAGAACAGAAATACGGTAGTATTTGGCATACCGAACCCGGGGCCTTCAACTCAGACGGCAGAAAGACTACCAAGTACTTAGATAGCCCGTTGGTCTAGTTGGTAGTGAACCTAACTTCTGAGCTTAGGGGCGTGGGCTCGATTCCCACCTAGGACAAACATTTGTGTGATGAACATTTGTGTTTGTTCTATATCTGGTTGTTAATATCTATTAAAGTATGTATTTAAAAATATATATGTATGTATATCAGTCTCTGGCAGCCATATCACAAGCTTTGCTTAGTTTGGGGTCAGATGACCGTGTGTGCAAAATGTCCCGAAATAATTATTTATTTTATTTATATTACACGGGAATTACTCACGTAAGATTAAGCCGGTCACTCCGACTATAGTTTCAACCGCATTAGGTAGTCTTTTTCAAGGTGAATGCATGCGCGCGGCTGCGTCTCGCTTGGCACTACGAACCGCCGCGCGGCGCGCGCGTGATGTCAACGGCAGCATTATTTATTTATTTAAGTACGTTCAGATCGTTCTATAAGCCACCTCCTCTGTGTATTATCTCCGTGGATTGCGGTGTGGGGTATTGTTAATTAGTTTTAAGAGTTTAATGTTGCTTGATTGGTGATTGTGGTGTGAATTGGTGATAGTGTTCAGTGGTTACAAACTGTTTAGATTAGGGATTGTGAAATGTTAACAGATATTGTATACTTAAACTTGTATATGAACCACCGGAACCACGAACCGGAAGACGCAGCGTAAGTATGCCTCCCACTAGATGGACCGACGACATAGTGAGAGTCGCTGGCATCCAGTGGATGCAAAAGGCAGGCTGTCGTTCAGTGTGGAGGTTAAAGGGGGAGGCCTATGTTCAGCAGTGGACGTCTTCTGGCTGATGATGATGAAGCCATAAACAACAATTAATTACAGTTAAAAATATCTAGATAAAAAATAAAATTAAAAGTCATAAATTCTTAAATATCTATCTTTATCTTAAATATTATCTAAAAATTATTAAGCGGTAACAAACATCTATATCTTGTACGAATCCATGCTTACATTCTTTAAAAAAACATTTATATTATAGGTGCGAAAATAAACGGTTTGATTCTGACGACAGCTTACGAAGCGACACGTCTTATCTGTAGAGTTGGCCAAAAGATAAAACTTAAATTTTCCATGAGATGTTACTAGTTTTATAAAAAAATACGATTGTAGCTCCCCCACTCAACTTTACAGATAAATTTGGTCTTAATGTAGTATTTTTCCTTACGTAGACGTCATCAAAACATACATGATTTATGTAGACGCTTGAAACGGGTGCCGTAGAGCGTCTACGCCGTAGGCGGTCTACGACGTAGAATATTAATTTACCAGTTTGTTTTGACAGAGAAGCTACTATTCATCTTTGAATATTATCATTTCGTATCGGTAGGAAAAGAGAGTGGTATAAAAAAGGAAGGCCTATACTCGGCAGTGGGTCACTCAGGGCTGATGATGATGATGATCGGTAGGAGATTATTATTTGACATGATTGTAGGTGAAGTAAGAAGTCTTTCGGAATAATGCTTTGTGACATAAGACTTCATGTGTGTTTGAGAAGCTTATTCCACTTAACCCCACCAAGATTGCCCCACTGGGGTCAATATTAAATAAACTGGGCAAGTGCGAGTCTGGCTCGTGCACTGAGGGTTCCGTACCACCATAAAAATCAAAAGCGAAATTACCAGTTATATCTCGGTAATGAACAAAAACTTGTCACCAACTCGTATTTCGCCATTATTTATTTTGTTATATTTTAGAGTATGTACTGTAATCATGCCAAGTTTGACGCTTGTAGGTATTACCATTTTTGCATTAGAACTAATACAAAAGTACGTTAAGACCCCTCTTTTGTTTTTATATTTTTTATAATATTATTCCTATTTTTACTAGGAAATCTATTTAAGTTTAACAGTATATGAGATAAATGTTAGTGGAATTTGTCGCTTTATTTCCAATAAATAATTTGAATTTGAATCCCTAAAAGCGATCTCGAAAAATGTATTTTCGAGTGTTAATGTGTAGTAAATGATGAATTATTATTTATTGAGTGCTCGTAAACGTGCTCGAGTGTGGGCAAGTGATATAACGAGGTGAAACATGTGTTTTCGTGTTGTTTCCAAAACTCCATAGGAGCCTCTTTTAAATCTCCACCACTTTACAGGGCATGAGTTTGATTTGACTGTGACTGTAACTATGACTTGTTTGACGATTTTAATACTATGTAAACATGGTTAATATTACGACTAAAGGACATTGAATCCACAGTCATGAAAATTTTAATTAAAAAAAACAGACAGTCTACTGGCGCCCAATGAGCTTAAAGCAGTAAATCTATATCTAGACGTTGTTCTCAGGTAGTTAGGCCTTAATCGAGGGAATCTAAGATGGATCTGTGTGTAACAAGCCTTTAATCACTTGCTGCTGGACTAAGGTATAAGCGAATAACGTTATAGAGCAAAAAACTAAACTAAGTCTTATGTGTGTCAACGTGTTTTTTATATGGATAGATCTACAAGCCACCAACTTACCTGATGGTAAGCGACGGTGTGGCTGGCATCTAGCTAGATGAAATTAATTTTAACTTTTTATTTGCAGATGTAAGGGTTAGCCGTGATTATTCTTCCCGTCTTCCAGGAGGAGGGGTGAGGAAATCAGCTTGAAAGATGTCTTTATTGCTGAGGCAGGGCATTGGGCGTCTCTGCCCTCAGGGAAATTGGAGTGGTAAGTATCAAGCCCGGTGCGAACTAAATGGCCTCTCAAGCACGCTCAATATGTGTGTTGCAGTTGATGAATTAGTATCACTATCACTCCACCTTTTTTTTAGCAAGTTTGAACTATATACATTTTATAGACTATTCAAACAACATACTAAGTAAAGCTACACAAAAATATAAATGCGAGCACCTTTATCTTTTTTTGAAATCGGTTAAATATTTTTTTATTAAAACAATTAAAGACGAGGTCCCTGATTCACTAACTAAAAATACGCCCGTAACGCGGCGCGTTAAGCTACCTCAAAAAATTTGGATTCTATTCAAAAATTTGGAATGAAGGCCAACTTTTAGAGGTTAATTTAAAGCGGCGCGTTGCGTGCGTGTTTGTAGTTACAGAATCAGGCAAGACGTCAAACGGACGGAGGAAGGGCTAAAAGTTAAATTAGCTAACTTGAAATAATCGGAAATAATAAATTTTGTGTCCTTATTTTTGTTACCGTATACGTAAGTTATGAATTACTAGCTGCGCCCCCCGGTTTCACCAGTGTAGTGATGAAAAATCGTGATGATGTTGATGATGAAAAGTATACTACTCCACTCCGGCCATTGCACTATACCTATGCAAAAAATCAGGTCGATTCGTGGCTTTGTTGCTGCGTGAAAGAGGAACAAACAAACCAACAAACTTTTCGCATTTATAATATTAGTATGTAATTTATCCATTAGAATAATTACTTACAATCATATCTTACGTGTTTGATACCGCCTTCGCTTATACTTTGAGCAAATTCGTTAAGACACAGTTTAAAATCTAATCCAGGAGCACACGTCAGGCAATCTGACTCAAGGCAAACTTAATTCCGCACTAATTCCGAGTTGGTTCTGCGTATTGGATCGACGTAGCGACGTGTTAGACATACCCATACTCAATGATGATGAACGCAAACTTTACACAGGTTACTCATAATTCCGTGAATCCAAACACATAGAAATTAATGAAATTTTGTGGCTATACATGATTACCCAGAATGGCGGTACTAAGGTGGACATTTTATTCATGATTAGGAACACACAAAAGAATTTTTTTGTGTAAATGATAACGGCTGTCAAGGCATTTTTGTAAGAATTCGAAATTCTTTCGAAATCAGTTAGCAACTGTGATGTGGAGTTCGACGTGTTAATCTAAATATGAATGTTCAATCAAGATTCACTCATAATGCCTAGTAACATATTTTCCTTCTCATTTCCGTTCTATTTACTTCTCTTTTCTGTACCATAATTAGGAACTACTCTACCATGGGGTTTGTATCCACGGATCCCGATATCGGTTTTAATTAGCCACGGATCCCGAAGAGATGTATCCACCGTTACCGGTATCTGTTTCCTAAAATATTACCACGGAACCCTGGAGTTATATCAGCTACGTTCCATTTATTACGTTGAATTTTAATGGCATTTTAATATGAAATCCACTTAATTGTTGGTCCCGTAGTAATGTGATTCGTCATGATGAGTACAAAGACCTGCTTTCGGCTGAGTCTCACCATTCTGTGTAACCCTGTATACCCTTTGTAAACATAGAAAAAAAACAATAGACTCGGTTTTTTCTCTATAACCTAAATTGGAGCTCTTGAATCGGTAGACCGGCGTGCTGCTGGTCTTATAGGCGATGAGAAGTTGTGGCTAAGAAACTTCTCAGTCTAGAACACCGCCGTAAAGTAGCGAGTCTGTAAATTTTCTACAGGATTCATTTCGGAGAATGTGCATCAGAGCTACATGACCTTATCCCGCCATCCCCTTTCTACTACAGGACAAATAGGAAAACGGCCCACTACCACCCATACATTGTGGATTTTCCTTGGATACGTACCAAACGTTTTGATACTATGTTTCTAATCTGTACGGCCAAGGATTGAAACAACCTGCCCGCTTCCTTGTTTCCTGAGAAATATAATCTGGACCTTTTCAAGGCCAGAGTGAATAGCTCATATTATACTACTCTTTGGAATAGCTTCATCTTCGACCACATCGTCGCTTAGCAACAGCCGAGTTGGTGATCAAACACGGACTTATCTGTGTTAAAAAAAAACTATATGGCCTATGGGCAGTCCAACTTCTTTTTATATAATAAACCAATTAATTGAGGTTTTTAGTATTGACTTGTGTATTTTGTTTAGCTAATAACCAGTAAATTTACCATTAAATATAGGTATAAAGAATGCAAAGTACGAAAAAGAATCCTAATGATTTACACTTTCACTTTCCTTACACGATTAAAAAAATAAAATGTCCGAGAAACATATAGCTGTGGTCAGTCGTTAGGGCTGTCAGCCAGAGACATTAGGATGGAAAAAATGTTTGCTCAAACCCCTAATTACCTACCGGACCTCAGCGCCGCATTAATTTTCGCCGCAGAATTTACATGGTAAACACTGGTTAGTTAGTGTTAAACATAAATATTACAAATATGTAGTTTAACAGTATTTTTTTATGTCTAAAATGTTATAGAATATTTAAAAATTTACGAACGGAAAAAAAAATACTTTCCGAGTCGGGTAAAAATTGCTTCATCCTTCAGTTAGAGCAATTACTTGCGAGTAGCAAGAATAGGCTTTCGTCTTAATGTTTCATTTATTACAAATTAGCAAATTATATAATGAAAATCATTACACATACTGAAAAAAAAAACATAATTGGCTGATAAATTTTTGAGATAATATAAGCGTTTTAGGACTAAGAATCTGACTAAGACCTTATGCAGCCGCCTTATTCATCGCGTTTACGCGCATAGATATACTCCCATTATGGTTAAAATTTTCGTTTGCTGAGCGAGTGGTTCTTCAATGGAGAATCAACTTACACCTAAATAAAAATTATAGAATTATGCACTAAATTGACGAGTCTATAATAGAAGCTTTCGTTGAAATATATTTTTATTATATTTATTAAAAATTATTACTTATGTCATTATAATTATGATTATAAATGATATTTTATCCTATTCTAATGTTTTTGGTGAAATAGAGAGTGGAAGCGCTGTCCCTCTCTTGCAAAGCGTGTGTAATTTACAAAAATCAATTGATGTTAGGCTCCCCTTATATGGCAATTAATTATTAAAATATAATTATGAAAATATAGAAATTATCATGCAAATATTCTGATTAAATTGTACCTAGATCACACATTTTAAAATACTAGTAATAATAATAATATTAGGTTACCGCCATGTGGGATGTTGACTCGACGATCATTGTCCCCATAGTGGTATCGGTGAACGGCCTTATAGCGAAGAGCCTCGACCAACACTTTGAGAGGCTCTCGCTAGATGGTTGGGTCAAGGGTCAGATGAAGAAGGCGGTAATTCTTGACACGGCACGTATTGTCAGGAGGTTTCTCACTCTGCAGCCCTAACCACCGGTAGCTTGGGCCCTGCCCCGCTGCCAGCGGCACTCTAGATTTAGGTTTTTTTATATTATTTTATGTTTTTATAGGAAATATTGTAAAAAACGTAAATTTAAGAATGAAAACAAATATGTGAATAATATTAGTACCCCAACCCCGCACCCTACTCCGTCCTTGATCATGTTCTTTTTGCGTCTAATGTCATAGGCAGTAATTAGGTCAGACGTTCAATAGATCAATGGCCGACAGAGCTTTATAAATGAATCCGTAAGCTCATTAGATGGCCATTTGGGCGATTTACAAATTGTCAGGGGCCGGGAAATTACTGTTTATACTCGTACGTAGGAAAATAGGAAGTTATGTGTAGCAGATAATTAAGTGTTGACATTAAATACTGAAGGAATCTTTGGCCGTGCATGGGATTGAAAAACCTACTCATAAGTTTAGGCATTGTGGCGTGGTTTGTCATAAGAAGAGTCCTATAGACAGTGTGTTTCTGGACATTGTAAGCGATATATTGCGTATATAGGAAACGATTTGACTAAACATTACTGGCGATACTTGTAAATAATTTTATAACATTTCTATAGAGATCCGTAATATACTCTACCTGTGACCAAGGGCATTGAAAAGCGTTCGAAACGGCAAGGATTAAAATAATGTAATATGTGTATCTCATATTATTTTAATCCTTTCCGTTTCGAACGCTTTTCGATGCCCTTGAACTTTGACTTTGACTTCAGGTAGACTAAATACAACGACAAAATCTGTTGAAAGTTTTTAACTTCAGAACCTTTTATAGTCTGCCTGGATTGGACTAGATAAATAGAAAAACACTTTATACTTCATACCAGAAATTTCATACATTTGAAAGAATTGCTGCTAACTTTGTACCAACAGGTGGGCTTATCGCTAAGAACAATCTCTTCCAGGCAACTCTAGGATGGAGAGGACTAGCTTGGGTTGATATTAGAAAAAACACAAATAAAATCAAAGGCGATTAGAACCGTTAAAATTAGACAATTCTGTTGTGAAACAGAGTATAGTTAAATTTTGAGGTTCTTTTTCCGATAACATCCCTGTTTTTTATACCAAACAATAATAATAATAAATATTCAGGACATTTTTGCACACACGGTCATCTGACCCCAAACTAAGGAAAGCTTGTGATATGGCTGCCAGAGACTGATATACATACATATATATTTTAAATACATACTTAAATAAATATTAACACCCAAATATACTAACACAGTGGCATCGATTCTGATGTGCCATTCTCTAAACTAAACTAAATTTGACAGCTATAAAGTTGTTGCCATCTTTTCCTGACGTATTGAATCGAAAAGAGACGCCGATATTTTTAGTCGTGTCAAATTGGTTTAGTTTAGATAATGGTACTACAGAAAGGTTCTAGAGTGGAGACCACGAACAGGAAGACGCAGCTTAGGTGGGAGGCCACTAGATGGACTGACGACATTGTGAGAGTCGCGGGCATCCAGTGGATGCAAAAGGCAGACTATCGTTCAGTGTGGAGGTTAAAGAGGGAGGCCTATGTTCAGCAGTGAACGTCTTCTGGCTGATGATGATGTCTACAGAATTTCGTCGAAGAAGTAAACACACACGTATTTACATAAATCTTATGTTAAAAACGTTGAATGACATTATCTGAACCGGAAAAGGTTGTCGCGAACCGCATGGCTGTGATTTAGGATTTTATGCAGCAAATTTCTTAAACACATTTGGAAATAAGTTTATTTCTATGTTAGTGTTGGTGAAAATGTAGATGGGAAAAGAATACAAAAAAATATTCTGAGCTTAGCTTCTTAACGAATAGGTGAAAAAATAAAAAAAACTTATTAGATTACTAGCTATACAACGCGGCTTCATCCACGTCGATAATCCTTCAAACCATCGAGATGATTTGATTCCCTTCTGCCCATTTTTCTATTGGACTGCCAGAGTGGGTAAGAAGAATCGACACCGCTTTATGGTTGATATTCCGAGAACCCGTACGAAGCGCTTTGATTCCACATTTATTATGCGAACTGCTAGTCTGTGAAATTCGCTGCCTGAGTGGGTGTTCCCTGATAGTTACAATCTGGGTGTCTTCAAGTCGAGAGTGAATAGGTTTCTTCTAGGCAAGCGTGCTCCATCGTAGGCCCCATCATCGCTTAACATTAGGCGAGTTGGCGGCCAAGCGCAAGCCTATTAATAATAAAATAAAATAAAAGATAAAATACCTATAGATAGAGTGACAAACGTGCAAAAAAATGTCCGAACCAAAACTCTGCGCACGCTACGCATTGCGCCGACTTTTTGGTTAGTTGTAAGGCAACCGCGATCCAATACACTGCCCATTGCCAGTGCTGCGATGATATAGCAGACTATAGCGACGTTGAACACTATGCAAGTGACAACGTATAAATTGAAGTATAATTATGTGGTGTTTTGAATTATATAATTGATGTCTCGACGCGCGGACTTTTTTGACTTATCACTCAGTAATTGTGACTCTATGGGTATTGTATCTCGATGTTCAAAAACCGAACTTTTTTCTAGGATAGATTCCAGGAAAAGTCGCTTAAATCTCTCTTCGGTCCTTGAAGCCTTATACATTTGCAAAAGTTACGTCAATTTGTCACGTTGTTTTGTTGCTACGTGAGAGAGGAACAAAGAATAAAACACGTTATTCCGTTCGTTATATTTGTAAGGATAAGCTTGTTTAAGCTTTGACCTTTCATGTTCTTCGTAGAACAATTATTCCGTTACAAAAATAGACATAAGAATATAATTAATGTTTTTGGGATTATTATGTAGCATAATTAGCCTTTTATCAGTCCACTGATGGACTTTAGCCTACCCCTGAAAGGGCGATTGGGCCATATCCAGTATATCCACCACACTGGCCCTGTTGGTGGATTCAAATACGCCATTGAATTTCCTCTCCGTAAATATGCAGGTTTCCTTACGATGTTTTCCTTCACCGCAAAGCCAGTGGTATGAAAATCTGTATTTAAATTCCAAAGAGCTCATTGGTACGCGTCCAGGATTTGAACCCGCGACCACATGCTTTCAAGTCTAGCGGTCTCCCAAATAGGCTACCACGGCAATTTTCCTATTTTCACGGGATTCTTATGTGCGTAAAACTCATTTTTATTACGTTGTTTCTCATTGAAGATTTTCTTCGACCTATAGACTTCTACGAATGCGATATAAATATTTAAAGCATATTATTGTGGATCATAAAAACATATCTTCTTATTACAATGTTTTGAATTCTAGTTTTTTTTGTCTAGAAAATATTCCAAAGGTCATTTTTCTAGATAACAAAAAAAACAATATGCAGTAACCGTATATTATGACAGCTATTTCGTTTCGGCTATGAATCTGAATACGGTTTAAAAAATTATTTATAAAGACGAGGTTTTCTAAACTTACATTAAAAATGTTAGAACTAGTAAAAGAACTTTGTAAACGGTTATATTTTTTTCTGTTTAGTACTTAGAAATACGAGTAGTTTTTTTAAATAACTAAAAAAGTTATGTATTAAAAACAAAACAGACAAAAAGAAATTAAATCCTTAATATAAAAAAAAAATTACCTATTAAACCACTACAGTACGGTAGTGGTACGGCAGTAATATCGTTATTGAACTTTGTAGTGGCACGGAACCCTCAGTGCGCGAGCCTGACTCGCACTTGGCCAGTTTATTTAAATTATTATTTATACATAATATTATACATACGTTTCGTTTATTCCGGTTCAGTTCGGTAGTTCTGCAGCTGCATTCCGTAACATGACTGTGCTCAAAGCCTCATTTCAGATAGCGTCTGTCCCACGTCCGCCACGCTTAGCGGACGGGAACATTCCTTTTCCTTTACCGAGTTTTGTATGAAAAAGAATTCAACCACAGAAATAAAATACTTTTTAACCGACGAAAGGAAGAGGTTATCAATTCGACTATGTTTTTTTAAAATTGTTTTTTTACGAGATTACTCCGCCCAATATGAATTGATTTTGATGATTCTTTGTTAAATTATTTAGCGTTTTTTGAAGAAAAGCACTACAAAAACCAAAAATATATACACAGATGACGTTTTGGATTTTGGTTCCCTTCAGCAAAAGTTTTGATGAAGACTGTCAATCTCTGTTTTAACTATTATATGTGTAATCTTAAAGTCAGTTTTTGTTTTTTTCTAAAAATTTCTCAAGTAGTTCAAAAATTTAAAATCATCATCATCATCGTCATCAGCCAGAAGACGTCCACTGCTGAACATATGCCTCCCCCTTTAACCTCTACTCTGAACGAGAGCCTGCGTTTTGCATCCACTGCCCGCGACTCTCACCATGTCGTCGGTCCATCTAGTGGGAGGCCTCGCTACGCTGCGTCTTCCGGTTCGTGGTCTCCACTCCAGAACCTTTCTTCCCCATCGGTTATCGGTTCTTCGAGCGATGTGGCCTGCCCATTGCCACTTCAACTTGCAAATTTTAACAGCTATGTCGGTGACTCTGGTTCTTTGGTAAATTTTAAAATACGCTTTAACAAACCAAAGCAGCCCAAAGTTAAGGGGTTTATTGTTATTTATACTGGGGTGACTGGTGAGACAGTAGAAATATTCGGGGATATTATTGTAGTACTCTCATCTATATGAACACTTTTACTATGGGACCGAACTTGATATCACGAAAAAAATTATTTCAATCAAATATAGGGTCTCAGTATAGGAGCCTATTTTCTATCGGACTGCCAGAGCGGGCACGAAAAATCGTCACCGCTTTATGGTTGATATTCCGAAAACCCGTACGAAGCGCTTTGATTCCACTTTTATTGTGCGAACTGCTAGTCTGTAGAATAGGTGTGGAATAGGCCTGAATAGGTGTTCCCCGATAGTTACAACCTGGGAGTCTACAAATCACGAGTGAATCAGTTTTTTCTAGGCAAGCGTGCTCCATAGCTCCATATAAATAAATACAAGTTAAAATCGACTTCAGGGATTTGCGTGTAATTTTACATGGTTTGTTAGTTAAAAGTGCCGCTAATAAAAACGTGTCAATATAGCAATTTTTGCCATCGAGGTATACATATAGAGTTGCAATCCTGCCAATAAATGTCCAAATTAAAACTCGGCGCATGCTACTAATTGCGCCGACTTTTTGGTTAGTTACCAGGTAATCGCGATCCGACAACAACGCCGCGCGATGTCAGAGCTACGATGACAGCGAAAAACTAACGTTGAACCCTATGCAAGCGACAAAACGTCCAAATTGGAGCAAATGGGGCATTGTGAACTACATAATTGACACAATGTATGTACAATGACGCTCGGAAGTTTTTTGACTGTTTTCACTGAGAGATTGTGACTCAATAGGAATTGTATTTCGATGCTTTTTGCATACTTTTCATAAATTTTCTGTTAGCAACAAGTAATTGATAATGCGAAATAGTCGGATAATAAAATAAAGCAAAAAGGAAGATATATTCTAGGTAAAACTTTTGGAGGGTCAAAGATATTTCAAAAGCTAAGCTACCACTATAACAAACTTGTTAAATTGCGTCATATTTTAAAAACCTGAAGCCTAATTTCACAGTATACATTCAACTGTATTGGATTTCCATGAATTGACTACCGTCTAATATTAAACAGATATTTCTGTGCGCATACATAGCCAATTGTAAACCGTATTGCTTTGTAATAAAAGCTTTGGAATGTGCCTATTATGTCCGTATTGCAAAGGCTTTGGGCATACAGATTTCGATTTCTCCCCAAATTAAAAGGGGACCCACGAATCCCTGAAGGTCGGGCGCGGTCTTGCCAGCTAAGGCTAAGCTATCCTCCTGAAATATTTTAAGAATCTCTCGACGTATATTTTTTTTTACCACAAATTACCTTTTTTAATTGCCTGGCCCCAATTCTACTAAACCAATTGTTTTTAAATTGTAATTGTTTGAATTTTAATTTTATTATGAAATTTCCTCAAAATTTACAGTTTCTAATTTTTTTACACTTTAAGTGTCATAAGTGTAAATTTCGGGCCAATAAAAAAAAAACAATCAATTGCAATTGCTTTGGTAGAATTGGGGCCCAGGACTTATTGCAAATTATCGCAGTGATGACCCTGCGTTATCGCAAGATCAAGTGGGGGTAGGAGAATACGACATCCATACTTTTTGCTCTACTATACCGTAGGCGCGATATATTATATTAAAATAATTATTTAAGAATTAAAAAAAAAAAAAATATCTAAAAGAATAAAATATATGCTTTTAATTCAATATTGAGATATGGCTTGATTTTCTGGGGCAATTCAACAGAGGTGGAACGCGTATGCGCCGCGACCGAACTCAGCTAATCGCCAAAACACCAAGTACACCAACACTATGCTTATCCTGTGTGTTATTGCTCCTTGCCGCTTTACAAGGTCGAGTGCGCGAGGTATGTACACTTTAGCTGCGCGCGACTGCCGCGCTGCCGTGGTTGTGTTTCACGCTAATGCGGGTGATGCGAGACGCGCGGGTGAAATCAGAAATTTTTCTTGCCTTATACGCAGCCTTAAGGCACAGAAACGATGCAGTAATGTTTGGACTTAACAGCACTGATAGCTGTAGACTAAAATTTATTGAATATAAAATTCTAACACTTCCGTCACTTTCCATCTTTGAAGTAGCATGTTTTGTTAAAACAAACCCGAATTATTTTCATCTTACAAATGATAAATCTAAACGTAATAGACGTGACAAACAAAAGCTTCTCATAGTACACCGCAACAAGAAATTACTAAACGATAGCATTTTTTGTATGGGACCGGTAATCTATAATAAGATGCCTAGAAACCTTAAAGATCTAAATATAAATTTATTAATGATAAGAAATTAAATTGGAATACTAACATTGACTAACTAATAGTGACATTATAACATTGAAACATTGTACCTATTTAACTTGACATAACTACTATACTATGACATTTTCTTTGTACACTAACAATACTAATAACTTATAATTAGTGAGTTATGAATATTATTATGCCAGTGCCAATATTGCATGTCCATTTAGAGACAAGTTTGTTTTCGGAGCTCTTTAGAACAGACTATATTCTGTATTACATCTAAGTTTACCAACAAACTGCAAAAAAATATTTTGATTTTTGATTTTAAATTATAAAGGAATATTTTTTTTAGATTAAGTAAATCTTATTTAAGAATTTTAGAAATAAAAGCTATTATAACAAGTTCACAACTGCGCCTGCGGTTTTGCATTATAAACCAAAATGAGGTCTCTCAATTTAGAGCTCCTGTTGGCAAAAGTGTCCTTTGGCTCTCTCCAAAGTAGTATAAATCTAAAGCTGCTCTTTTCCAGTATGTTTCCGTTGTCAATATAAATTGGCCGTCATCTTCTTCAATCATCTTTTGACCGGCCTTCCCTTACTTCTTTTGCCATTTATTGGGTACCGATTCGTTATGATTTTACTAAATTTTTCATACTTGTTGCGAATCATATGTCCCGGTCCAACGTCATTTTGTTTTGTTTTGTTGATGTGAATGTGTTAAGTTTTTTTTTAAAGTTGTTACTTGTTAAGTATGATATAGGAAAGCTGCCTGCAAGATATTATTAACATCTAACAAATACCTCTATATCCAATATCATGATATGCAAGCGTGCTCCATCGTAGACCGCATCAGACAAGATGGCAAATAAGCCTAATTTTCAATAAAATAAATAAATATATGGGCGTAATGGACAAAATATTTATTTACACGAAAAATATTACACAGTATATACACAGTATTTAAAAACTAAAACGATCACTACCTAATTATTATAATGTACAAATAAAAATATAATATATACAAAAAATAAAAATAAAATCCTAGGCGAACAAATCGCCAACATGCGGCAAGGTTCCCAGAATGCTGGCAGCATTGCCCCGCTGGATTGCGAGGCTTAATTTTTGTGCGAAATATGCTCCAGCTCTAGGATCCCCCGAGGCGAGAACCAATCTGGTCGAAATGTCTTTACAAAACTTTTTTGGGCGTAATATACACTTACACTATGGTGACAAGGGGAAAATGTTCATGGATTGATCTATTTGTACAGTAAATATTATATTTAAAGGAAAATTACCCTTGATTTTACCCCAATTTCGAGGTGTTTTTTCCCAATAAGACAACACTCCCCGAGCAAATTTCGATTCAGATATTATACTCATGTTTGTGCAAATGGACGAGATGCCTGTTATTATAACGTCGCTATATTTGTACGTCTGACGTAACGTGGCGTACAATAGAGAATGTTTGGTTAACGTTTGAATAGACGTTTATATAATGAATCTAGACGTTTATTAGGATATTTATTTTTTATGCCATAGGTGGCAAACAAGCAGACGGGCTGCCTGATAGAAAACGATCACTGTCGCACATGGATACCTGTAACACCAGGGGCATCACAGATACGTTCATCATAGTCAGCCTTTTAACAGTCCACTGCTGGACTATTAGCCTACCCCCGAAAGGGTGATTGGGCCATATCCACCACGCTGGCCCAGTGCGGATTGGTGGATTCACATATGCCATTGAATTCCTTTGAATTTTCCGGAAGACGCAGCGTAGGGAGACCTCCCACTAGATGGACCGACGACATTGTTAGAGTCGCGGGCATCCAGTGGATGCAAAAGGCAGGCTGTCGTTCGGTGTGGAGGTGAAAGGGGTGGCCTATGTTCAGCAGTGGACGTCTTCTGGCTGCTGCTGATGATGATGATGATGATTGAATTCCTGCTCCGTACGCAGGTTTCCTCACGATGTTTTCCTTCACCGAAAAGCCAGTGGTATGAAAATCCGTGCATAAGCTCCGAAGAGCTCATTGGTACGGACCCGGGGTTTAAACCAGCGACTTCACGCTTCATGTCTAGCGGTCTCCCAAATGGGCTACCACGGTTTATCACAGATACGTTGCCAACCCTTAAATACTGTATTAACAGCCTTATTGAAGAACCCTATGTTATAGTTACTCCGAAACGCCACAGGAGGTGCCACGTTCATTCCACAAATCGCAGGTGAGAGGTAAAAAAGTTCGCGTAAAATGCACCGTGTGCGATTTCCACCGATCTGTGACTTATGTGGATGAACTTTCAGGCGGTAGCGGCTAGTGCGATGACGTTTGCTAGACATTTATTATGAATCTAGACGTTTATTAGGATACTAGACGTTTATTGAGATACTTTTTATAGATGGCAAACAAGCTAACGGGTTGCCTGATGGTAAGCGACCAGCGTCGCCTTTTCTTTTCTTTTTTTTTTTTCGAGGGGGAAATCTTCCAAAGATACCCGGTTGCATTGGGGTGCAGCCAGGTTATGTGGGATTATACCCACCCCCCACTAAAACCCCCTCGGTGACCAGCCTTAGTACTTGTCAAAAGGGCTCCGAGATCTCTAGAAGAACGCACCGGAGCCCTCGGCACTGCGCTACGGCTCCTCCCGAGACAACTGCGTTGTCTCAGCCCCTCCGCCCACGACAACGTTGGTCACACAACGTTGTCGTTCTGTCCCTGGGCACGCTTAAGTGGATGGTCAGAGCCCCAACTTTGACCATCCCGAGCCCGGAGGTCCCCTTTTAGTAGCCTCTTACTACAGGCAGGGGTTACCGGTGCCGTATTCTATTGCCCCGGCGCCAGGGCTAGACCAGCGTCGCCTAAGGATACCTGTAACACCTTAAATTCTCATCATTGTTATCTTCATTGTTAGTTAATCCGCCTTAACATTACATATTCTGTGAAAATTTCAACTGTCTCTCTATTCTCTATTCTCTATTACGATGTCTGTCTGTTCGAACAGACAGACGGACGGACAGACAGACAGACATCGTAAGCTTAGTAATAGAGTCCCGTTTTTACCCTTTGGGTATGGAACCCTAAAAAGGGCATAATCTCAAAATGGTCATGCGGAGTAGCTATGCAGTGGTAGTTGAGATTGTGGTCCAAGAACTGAAAAGATCGATAGTTTCCGTGGCTGGTAGGGAATGAATATAATATGTTGTGTCAATAAATAATGTCTTGCGCAAGATAGAGTGAGCTCCTGGAGCAGACAGTGTCACCTAACGGCTTCTTGTGAATTTTCTATAGATTTTTCTATTTGATGGAATCAGAACGCCAAAAACCCAGTTTTCGTTGCTCTTTCCGTCAAAAATTTAATAGAGCTCTTACCTACTTAAATCATAACCTCGGCAGTGGTTACATATTTGAGGCGTTTGGGGTCGAGACATTGGGCCCTTGGGGACCGGGAGCTCACCTCATTTTCAAAAATCTTTCAGAGCGCCTGGTTAATGCGACGCGTGACCAAAATGCTGGCGTGTTTCTGGCTCAACGCATAAGCATTGCCATTCAACGTGGTAATGCCGCCAGCATGCTGGGTACGCTGCCAACTGGTTGTGGGCTTGAGCGTTTGGATTGTCTTTAGACCTTCAACGGTCTATGGGCAGTCTAACTGTATTTGTAGTTTTAGTTTGTATTTTGTTAAGATTAAAAAAAAAAAAACTTAAATCATTGATGCATTAGAGATTATAGTGATAAAAAAGAGCATTAAAATGAACACATTGTTTCTCATTTGCGTCAACTCGTAAACAATCTTAAATTTCACTCAGATATGCATTAAAATGGCGTGTCAGCTCCCTTGCGACGCATTTTAATATCGTAGCCGCATAGAAATAATTCTCGACGCGACACTTGTAGGGCTTTGACTGGACCTTTGAAATGAAAAGAGCAAAGCCATAGGGTCATTGTACAGCTTCGTTGCTTTAGTTTTTAAAGTTGAATGAAACTGTTTCATATTCATATTTTTACCTAAGTACATTACACCAAGTCTTCAACCAGTGTGTGTTGCCAGTGATGACATATGGTACCGAGATATAGCCTTTTGAAAAAACTCCGAGTCGCACAACGGACAAGAAGAGAACTATGCTCGGAATTTCTTTGCAAGAATATTCGCCGAAGAACCAGAGTCGCCGACGTAGCTGCTAAGATTTGCAAGTTGAAGTGGCAATAGGCAGGCCACATCGCTTGAAGAACCGATAACAGATAGAGAAGAAAGGTCCTTGAGTGGAGACCACGAACCGGAAAGCGCAGTATAGGCCTCCTACTAGATGGACTGACGACATCGTGAGAGTCTCGGGCATCCAGTGGATGTGAATGGCGAGCTGCTGTGGAAGGCCTTTGTTCAGTAGTGGACGCCTTCTGGCTGATGATGATGATGGTGATGAAAAGAGATGCGTGTCAGATTATACGATGTGTTTGAATCAGACCAGTCACGGCTACCAGTTTTAAGCGATTCTGTTTAGATGATGCGAAAAATTGAGCGACCACAAACCGTATCTCGGTACGTTGATTTTTCGCACTGCGCACTGCTTGCGCTCGCGTTAAGAGGTGGCCCCTGTATGAAAACATATATACCTATTATCGTTAGGACTTGTTCGGGTGTCTGTTTCCAATAAACTCTGAGGCAGCTGGACATTGACTTGTAAATTGCCAGTTTATCAATTTACTTACGACTTATGACACGTTGAACTAAATTTGATATCATCATCATTTTTAGCCTATTATGTACCCATTGCTAAGACATTGCTAGGCCTTCTCTTAGATGAAAAAGAGAGATGATGGGCCCTAATCCACCATGCTGGTCCTGTGTATGTAAATATTATTTGTCCATGAACTATTGAGGTTCATAATTTCCGTTTACTTATTTTATGTAAACAAAGAAATGTCACCAAAAGTCACTGTCAAAGTGACATGCCAGTTGCTCAAAACCTTTTTCACTTATGATCAATATTTTACTCTCTATTTTCCTCGGCTTTGCTCTCGCGCGGTAAAATGGGGGATATTCTGATAGTTCAAAATATTAATAAAAAAACATTATTAAAAGATTGTAATAGATGGCGTTATTATAGAGGCGTTGACTAATATGATAGAGGTAATAGAGGGCAAATCCAACGTTGGCCAGAAATGTTTAGAATCCCTACTGTCCTACCAGTCTAATAAATTTTTTTCTATCAAAATATGTTTTTTTATCATAACATTGTATAGAACAAATATCACGTTAAAATAAATAGTACAACACGATTTTTATTTTATAATTGTTCATATTACAACTAGAAAAACGTAATACAATACTTTTTTGGTTAAATATTGTAAACTACAATTATGAAAGATATTTTTTGCACTGGTATATCTAAGATTAAAAAAACAGAGTATAGACATATTTGTTTCCTAGCGACGTTTTCCTTCACCGTTCTTTCTTCATAAAAGTGGAAAAATAGAGCCTTAAGCTTACTAATACACTGAGCTATGTCGGTGACTGGTCCTCTCAGAAAAACGCCAAGTAGAACTCCTTCCATAGAACTTAATTACATACTCATTTACTTTCCTACTAAGGATGGTAATTTAGCGCCAACGTTACCAGCGTTGTCGCTAAATTACCATCTTAATTCAAGCGCAACATAATTCTATTCCGTGTGTTTTACTAACATTTTGTATTCTCTCTAATTGCAAGGTGACGGTTTTAAAATACGTTTTACACGCGTTTTAACGTCGCCATGTGTCGTTAGCGCAAATGTTTGTACAGTAAACACCCCGACATTAGGAAGAGTACACACTGATAGGGTTAGATTATGTGTGATATAATGATTTCTTCATCTTCATCATCAGCTAGAAGACGTCCACTGCTGAACATAGGCCTCCCCTTTATCCTCTTCACTGAGCGAACGCCTGCCATCTGCATCCACTGGATGCCCGCGACTTTCAAAATATCGTCGGTCCATCTAGTGGTAGTAATGATTGTGAATGTAATGGTTTATAGGGTTTTGCAATTATTACACATTGAAATTAATCATTTTTAACACATTTTATCACGTGTATATATTTTACGTTATTTTAATTTTCAAACACTTTCCGTTCGTAATAACCACGAAAAATATGCATTAAAAAAAATGCGTGTATTTTCATCATCATCATCATTTCAGCCCTAGGACGTTCACTGCTGGACATGGGCCTCCCCCAATCTCCAAACGGACCGGTTGGAAGGGGCAGGCCCATCCAGCGTTTCCCTGCAGTCTCTTTTAGGTCTTCTGTTCATATTGGGTGGACGTTTTACATTGCGCTTGTTTGTATTTTACACAAAGATAATTATAACCGTCATTGGGCACAAATAACAAAAGAAGTTAAAACCTCGTGTGAACACGTCTTAAATAGAAGGGTGGAGCTAAAAACTGTTGTTTTCAGAAATTAAACGTGTAAAGGAAATTAGATGTTGAGCTGGAATTCAGGGTAGGCTTTGTAATTTTTAAAAGAACATAAAAAAAAAACTGTATTAATGCTATGTTTATACAAATATAAAAGATAGGTACATGTGGTGTACAGTTACTATCACAGAGAGTGAGAGGGAGAGGAAGAGAGAGAGAGAGAGAGATATTACTGAGACGATTGTTTCAACCTCATTCGGCAGTCTTTTTCAAGGTGAGTGCGCCCACATCACGCAATTTTGATTCTCGTATAATATAAATAAAATGTGTGAAAACTTTGTCGGTTTTCACGGTAAAACATAAATTCACAAAAAAAAAAACTTAACCCAAAATTCGTTTGTAATTCATTAGTCTAGATAAGAACGAGGTCTAGATCAATAAATTATTAATTACTAGCTGTTGCCCGAAACTTCGTAAATTCTTTAATTTCATACTTATAATTCTTCAACTCCCTTTTTCCCTCTTAATTCAGCCATTTAATCCTTTCTTAGCGGACTTCTACACCGTATAATGAATCTACCTGCCAAATCTCAACTTCGTAGGTCAAGTAGTTTCGAGATTTCGTGATGACTCAGTGAGCGAATGAATGAGTAGGTGAATTTCGCTTTTATTATAGAAACCTTAACAAAAACGTTTTTACTTGGTTTTTACCGATTCACGCTATGCCGCAAGATCTTCAGAGAAGCTTCAGATAAATAATTTGACATAGTGGAGATTATGTTCTAGTAAAATCGAATTTCTGTCGTAAAGTGCCTAAATAGTGACGTAACTTGAGTGACAGTTCCCATTCTATTTTAAACTATCACGTTTGTTCACTAAAGTTATATGATTATTAACGGGATATTTACCGTGGTAAGGTTGTGGAATGAGCTCCCGATATTTCGGCGCAGTTACATGCACCATGTTCACGGGAAGACCACCACGGTAAATATCCCGTTTATATTCATATAACTTTAGTTCCCATTCTAGTCTAAGCGTTTGTCATTTTTGACCTAACTTAGCTATAGTCAAACGCTTTGCCTATCAACAATAAAATTAATGCTCTTTTTTGTATTTTATTGTAAAAGATAGATAAGTACATTATGTTTCGCTTTTAATACACATCATCATCATCAGCCCGAAGACGTCCACTGCTGAACATAGGCCTCCCCTTTGACCTCCACACTGAACGACATCCTGCCTTTTGCATCCACTGGATGCCCGCGACTCTCACGATGTCGTCGGTCCATCTAGTGGGAGGTCTACCTACGTGGTCTACGTCTGCGTCTTCCGGCTCGTGGTCGCCACTCAAGAACCTTTCTTCCCCATCGGTCATCAGTTCTTGGAGCGATGTGGCCAGCCCATTGCCACTTCAACTTGCAATTTTTTATAGCTATGTCTGTGAATTTGTGTCTTTGGTGAATATCCACGTATAGTACTTATAACCAATATTTGATATTAATAAATTTAAAAACACAAAACAAACGTTCTTGAAATCATACTCAGAAGACGACAGTTTAACATTATTTGACGACCATTATTTTGTGTTATGAAAGTAAACAGAACTGGAACAAAGGTACAAATGCTGAAATTGTTTCTTATTAATGAATGTACGGAGAAACTCTGTGACATCATGAAGAGTATTTAGGAAAATAAACTTTATTAATTAAAAAAATTACTTTTTAGAACAAGCTTTTTCGCATTCTTCTTTCTATTGATATTGACCTCAGAGCAAATAAAAATCAGAGTCCCTACGGCGCACTGCCAAAGTGACGCCAAAATCGCTTCCAAAACTACGTGAATTCTCAATAAATACACGACTCACGCACACATACGCATTCAAAACTACGTGAATTTCTTGTCAGCAGTGTTAAGAACTGTAAAAACAACACAAAAGTAAATAAGAAGAAGGATGGAATATTTTCACACTTAAATATTTATATTATCACTTATTTTGATGAATTACACGACACGAACTTCGACTACGCACACATGTTTCAAAAAGTGACTTCACCTTTCGTGTTCGCGGTAGTCCCTCTGTATTTTTATTTGCTGTGAGATATTGACTTGTAATAGTATAACTATTAATAAAGTATGATTACTACAGTAATATATGATAATTATCGATTAAAAAAACCGACTTCAAAATTAGTACAATACGCAATACTCCATGTGGGGCAGCATTCTGATTTAACAACATTGTTGAAGCTGTCGGTCGCATTTTCTCAGCGGCCAGACTATAACATGAGCTATCCTGAAGCTAGACGACTATACATAGATGGAGAAATGCATAGTACATTTAGCATTAATATAGCAGTACAGTTGGCGCCGTTGGGCTAGATACACACGAAACTAATTTGGCAACGTCGAGGAGTTCATATCTTAGCCTGGATTTATTGAAACTTTGATTATGGTTGGCGTTGCATTTGTGTTTATACAGAAAGGGTGTATTGTGACAATCAACATAATCGGCCTATACAGGGTTACGCGGAAAAGGTTTACTTAGCTGAAAAGAGTCTATAGTACTCATATTCAGAACAACTTTTACTATAGGAACAACTTAATCTACCTTACTAAACTAGCACTTAGCTTAAACTTTAAATACCCCACGATAGATCTGTATAAAAAGTGTAAAGTATTCACAGAAAACTTTTCATATATAATTGCATCCGTAGATACTATATAGATACTGTACCAAAGCTACCAACTACTGGAAAAAGGGTCTTCAAATATCCCGTTCCATCATATAATAGTGAACTTGCTTGGAGACATTTCCAGCACATGGCACCTATGTTCTATAATAAAATTAGTGTTATGGTTAAAATTAATAATTTACTAGTTCATAAATTGAAAAATAAAATCTACAATTGGCTGTATAACTTTGAATATGTAGACACTGATTTTTTTTAACAAGGTCCTATAGCTGTAGCATCATACATACTTTTTATTTAATATACTAAAAAACATGTTTATTATTCATATAAATTTCTATCGATTGTCTTGCACTACTATATTTGTATTTATGTGTATTTTTTTTATTATGAACAGATTATTGTAAAACTGTTTATAATTGTACCTTTGGAAGACGATGCTTTCGCAACACAGTGTTTTCACTAAAGCAAAGGCAGAACTTCAATTTTTTTTGTACCTACAAAAGTGTTTACCATTAAATTATATTTTATGTTTTTTATGTTTTAACTATCAGCTGTTCAATACATTTTGTAAAGTGTGAATTACCGTTTTTTATGAAACAGCTGATATATTTTTCGCGATTTCAGAGTTGCATCCATAGTAAAAGTTGTCCATAATGCCCGATTTCAAATGCCCGTTGGTCCAGTTGGTAGTGAACCTGCCTTCTGAGCTTGGGGACGAGGATTCGATTATCACAAGCTTTGCTTAGTTTGGGGTCAGATGACCGAGTGAGCAAAAATGTAAAAAAAAAATGGGTACTTTGGACCTTGGACCCCTTTCGGCTTAGTACACCTTTTCGGCGTATCTCAATATACTAGTCCAATGCTGGGCATAGGGCTTTCCATCAAGATATGCCAGACGCACTCTGCGTTCGCTAACTAGTCCGGTCAAGCTGTATATAGAGGCCGTACAGCCAACAGCGTAAGTCATTGTCAAAAAAAAAAAACTTAGGGCTCTGCCAAGAAACGCCACTCAGCCCAATCTTCAGGTTTTATCTTTCAGCCACTGCCTACTGTACATCGTCACTTCAACGAGTCACACGGCGTCCTATACTAAGTTTACTGATTCGTGGTCTACGCTCTAGAACACGTCTACCTCAACGCTTATCTTGTTACAATAGAAGTAAACAAACCATTCACCCCACGACCCCCTATACCCAGTAACGTTTATACCGACGCGGAAAATTCACGGTCACAAATTCACAGGAAATCAAAAAAAGTCCTGTTTACAACAAGTTCAAGATGTAACATCTAGATAACTAAAACATATAACCTCGAAAAAGTCCTAACCAAACATATTTGTCCGGAGACTTAAATCCACATTTTCAGACCATAAAAAGTAACGACACAAGAAATATCCCGACAAAAGGTGGGTAAATAAAAGAAAAATTGCTGACATCAAAGGAATCTAAAAGATTCGGCCGGGAGGCCCCGGTATTTGAAATTAAATCATGGACGCCGCGCGTCCTAAATAATAACAAAACCGTCGCTCGTGAAAACTGCTTGGTAAATACAAGGATACGTGAACCAATGGAAATGTAAAAAAAATCTATGAAAATCTGTCCACAATAATGTGCTTATTTTATTATGAAAATTGACGCGGTTTTAGCACATTATACACACATAATGATACGGAAATTACTCACGGATGATTAAGCCGGTTATTCCGACTATAGTCTCAACCGTATTCGACGGTCTTTTTCAAGGTGAGTGCGCGCGCGACTTCGTCTCGCTTTGCGCTGCGGGCCGCTTTCATCACGTGCGCGGTGGCCCACTCGAGATTTTTTTAAATACAATGATTATATGGATAGAAGCTATTTTATTGTGCATACGAAATAAAAGTTACATACTAACCAAAAAAACTTCCGAGCTAGCGCTACAAGCGGCAGTCTTATCGCTAAAAGCTCTTCAAAGCATTGGACGGCAATAAATTACGTACCGGTTATAGACGGGGGATGGTATAACTCGTAATATATCAGCTGTCAAAGCTTTTGAATAGGTTCACTTAGGTCAGATATCGTTGTCGTCAGAACAATATAAGCTATTTTACGTAAATGGAATTTCATCTACGTTAGATTTCTTTTAGGACAGAAATAAATATCAACTATTTTCGGACGTAAATGGAATTCCTTCAACGTTAGATTTCTTTTAGGACCGAAATAATTTGAGGTAATTTTTATAATATTTATTTGATGAAACACTTAAAAATCAGTTATGTGTACTTTTTCCTAACCGTAACAAACAGTCGTAAAGTTTACATTTTGTATTCGAGACTTGATTATTCTGTTATTTTTTGGGTCTAGTGCATAGTAGCAATGTTAATTTTATTCTGCTGCTGTGTCCTTTATCCAGGTTGTTTCACGTCACTTCCAGCAGTAACTCCAGAAGGCAACGGCAGGATTCATTAGTAAACAGCGCGCACGGATTGTTTCGTCCGGGGAAGGTTCGGGCCTAATTCCCCCTCGGTTGTACAAACAGGTGTAGGGATGCGGTGAAAGGCAGGTGGAAAGGTATATTGACTGACCTTCATAAGAGGTACCTATTTCATGTATGAAATTGGTACCAGTACAACTAATATTTTATTTATATGACAAGGGAATTACTAGCCGGTTACTCTGACTATAGTTTCAACCGCACTTGGCGGTCTTTTTCAAGGTAAATGCGGTTGAAACTATGTGCAATGAAACTCCGAGCATAGCTCTCTGCAGTACCCGCTGTGTGACTGACTTTTTCCAAAAGGTCAACAGTAAGGACCACGTTTCAGTACCATTAGTCTTCAATGGCGACACACAGTTTAAGTGTTTTTAGTTATTCCGTTTTTTTTTAAATCTCTACCTAGTATAAATTGAAGTCGCTTTCCGCGTCTGTCTGTCTGTCTGTATGACCGCTAACTCCTCCTAAACCACGCAAAAGATTTTGATCTGGTTTTCACCATCAGTTAGATACATTTTCAAGGAAGGTTTATATATATAACTAGCGACCCGCCCCGGATTCACACGTAAATTACACCCGTGCGAAACCGGGCAGGCGGGTCGCTAGTTAAATACAATTTTATTTCAAGCTCTCACATCCCAACGTCCTTGAATGACATACACAAAGAGTGTGGAATATAAAAACTCATTTCGCGTGGATTTCTGCGACAATGGATTAGGATGTCAGCTGCCAGGTGTTGTACTCATCTGCAAACATCGGCTGCTTCAAAACAAAACACAGTAAGTCACATTTAAAAATTTTTACTCGGCGAGCACGTGTAATTTTTTAATATCATCATCATTATCTGACTGTCATGTTCCCACTGCTGGGACTCAGGCTTTCTTTCAGAGACAGAGAGAGAGGGGGTAAGCCCTAATCCACCATGCTAGCCCAGTGCTTGTTGGTGAATCATCACTATCACTATCACTACATAGTATGAAACAAAGTCGCTGTCGCTGTCTGTCCGTCCCTATGTATGCTTAAATCTTTAAAACTACGCAACGGATTTAGAAGCGGTTTTTTTTATAGATAGAGTGATCCAAGAGGAAGGTTTATATGTATAACTAGAGACCCGCCCCGGTTTCGCACGTAAATTACACCCGTGCAAAGCCGGGCGGGCGGGTCGCAAGTGACATATATAAAACATCGTGAGGAAACCGGTATAAAATCGCGCGATAAAATCCGGAACGTGGATATTCGCCAAAGAACCAGAGTCACCGACATAGCTGTTAAAATTTGCAAGTTGAAGTAGCAATGAGCAGGCTACATCGCTCGAAGAACCGATAACCGATGGGAAAGAAAGGTTCTGGAGTGGAGACCACGAACCGGAAGACGCAGCGTAGGTAGGCCTCCCACTAGATGGACCGACGACTTAGTAAGAGTCGCTGGCATCCTGTGGATGCAAAAGGCAGGCTGTCGGTCAGTGTGGAGGTTAAAGGGGGAGGCCTATGTTCAGCAGCGGACGTCTTCATATTCATATTCATATTCATATTCATTTATTAATAAAATGTTATTTTACATGTCAAACTAATCAAATAATAAATTATATCAATCAAATAATAAATTAGATAAAACAATAATAATTTAGACTAAAATAAAAAAATTTGATTAATCAATTAAATAATAAAAAATTAAATCGGTTATAAAATAAAAATTACAGTTAATGTAATAAAATCCATTAAATACAAAATTAGAAATTAAATTATACATTTATAAAATTCGTCAAATGTGTAGAAAGATTGCTCGATCAGCCATTTTTTGACACGTGACTTAAAGGCGTACAGGCTGACGGCTGCAGTGACGTCGTCTGGCAGGTGATTGTACACGGTGGGACCCATGACATGTGTTAACTTAGAGGACTTCACCGAGGATCGCGGAATGGACAACAACTTGTGCCTACCGCGAGTCGGGTACTCGTGCTTAGAGCCGCGCTCCGCGTACGCATCCAGGTTTACCCTGACGTACACTGCCACTTGATAAATCAAAATGGAAGGTAACGTCAGGATACCCAGCTCTTTGAAATGTGGACGAGCTGGAGTGTCCCAGGGTACACGCGCCACGCTCCGCAACGCTCGCTTCTGCATGCGGAACGCTCGCTCCCAGTCCGCAGCTCTAGCCCACATTTCTGCACCGTACTGCAGCTGAGAGTGAACCGTTGCAAAGTAGCATGCTCGTGCTACCTCTCTCGGAACCACTCTCGCCACCCTACTCAGTGCGAAGCACGCGCTTCCAAGCCTTCCACAGACCTTTTCTATGTGGTGGTCCCACTTTAATCCCCGGTCTATTTCAAACCCCAGGAATGTTGTAGATTCCTGCTCTTCAATCCTCACTCCATTCACGAGCACTGTCAAAGGTCGCAGGGACCTACCCGACAGACTAAACTGAATGAAGTGAGTCTTGGAAAGGTTAAGAGCGAGACCGTTTGTGTGGAACCACCCCGACAGCTGTGAGGTCGCGTCATTTAACTTCCGCTCCAGCGCGTCCACCGTCGGCGCCGTGACTACTGCAGCCACGTCATCCGCGTACATCAGTACATCGGCAGCAGTCACGGCGTCCGGCAGGTCGTTCAAGAGCAAAGAAAACATGATGTTCGACACTGACGATCCTTGTGCCACGCCCATATCAGATTTCATGGGATCAGATTTTACCGATCCACCACATCCGACTATCACTTGAGATCTCTCCTGCATCAGACCCGTCAGAAGAGCGTGTGAAGCGCCCACCACGCCGTAATGCTGCAACTTAACAGCAAGCACGTCGTGGTCCGCGACATCAAACGCCTTTGACAGGTCACAGCAGAGGATCGCCACCTGCAGCTTGGGTCTGTGGTCTCGAGCTGCCATAACCCGGCGAACCACTTCGCGCGTTAACGCCGTGGTCGAGCGCCCCTCGCGGTACGCATACTGCCTGTCGGATAGCGCACGCGTATCGGACAGAAACTGTACGAGACGAGAGCTGAGGCCATTCTTCTAGCTGATGATGATGATGATGAGGAAACAGGTATGTCTTAGAAACTCTAAAGTTCAAATACCGGTTTCCTCACGATGTTTTCCTTCACCGTTGTTGAGCGATGGCATCAAAACTGCTCTTTTTTTCTTCTTCAATCTAGTAAAAGATAAAAACCTTGTTTTTAGGTTTCAGTCAAATATTAAGATATCTACTACTTAGCTCTGACAGATGCAAAATTGATAAAAACAATTATAAAAAAGTGATAACCGTAAATTCTGAAACCTTTTAAACGTAAAATTTTATCTAGTAGCCGATATACTTCAGTGAAATGTTAGAAGAAAATGTTTTATTCAGCTTTTTACAATGTGATTGCAGCAATAAGAACAAAAAAATGGCCTGAATTTAGATTTATTTTGTGCCTCATAGGTATTTCAGTTTCTTAAAGACGTAGAACGACCAAAACATTTTGTAGAGCCTTTTTTATTTATTTATATATCTGTGTTTTGCTCTGGGATAGCCAACATGTTGGTAAGTTGTTGGTAATAAAACTTAGGTTTAACTTAGATTTATTGTGTGCTTTATAGGTATGTCAGTTTCGAACAACCATAGAGTAGAGAATTAAAAAAATTTTTTTTTCTCTAAATATCTTTATGTGTTTTGCTCTGGGATAGCCAACATGTTGGTAAAACGTAATGTGGGGATTTATATGAACCGGTTGTGTCCGGTTTTGTGTGGTGCTGAAAATTAGGAAATATGTTTGGAGTTATTGACATGATAATCACAAAAATGATAAATGTTTGGCTCGATCGACACGTGCGATGCTTTTGTATTATCACCCGACTTCAAAAATGGAGTTTTTCAATTCGACTTGCTTTAGGGTTCCGTACCCAAAGGGTTGTAAACAGAACTAACTACTAGCTAAGCCTACGCTAAGTGGGTACTAAGCCTACGCTGTCTGTCCGTCCGTCCGTATGTCTCTTTCGAACCGTAATATATAGATTAGATAGCCAGTTGAAATTATTACAGACACTTTCACTTAATATTTCTTATTAATACAGGGTTACGCGGAAAGGGTGTACTAAGCCGAAAGGGGTCCATAGTACCCATCGTTATGAACAACTGTTACAATAGGACCAACCTTAAATTTCCGAAAGAAATCGAGCTGTTCCATATATATTTATCATGACAAGTATGAATTACCGTTTTCAATGGAACAACAGTTTTTTTTCCTATTTCAAAGTTGGTGTCATAGTAATGGGTACTATCGACTTTCTTTGGCTTAGTAGTTTGGTTTCCGCGTAGTATTTTTCAACTTTTTTTTTTTTTTTTTAAAGTTTCACAGTACTAGTAATATACATTTAGAATAGAACTTAATTAAACAGTACACAATATGAGCGTTAGTGTACGTCCTACTTGGAGTGAACACAGCATTCATAAAAAAAAAGTTTATTAGGTACCCTTTAACAAAATGGGTACCCAATCAACATGAAGAACTTATCCAAAAACAAATGCAGGTATTTAAATACAATGTTATTCCGAGTATAAAAGTCTCTTAAAAGAAGAGACTGATGAACCGAAGATATCAATGTTATTACAAACTAGCAACCCGCCCGCCCGGCTTCGCACGGGTGTAATTTACGTGCGAAGCCGGGGTGGGTCGCTAGTTATATATATAAACCTTCCGTGAAAATTTATCTAACTGATGGTGAAAACAGCATCAAAATCCGTTGCGTGGTTTAGAAGAAGTTAGCGGCCATACAGACAGACAGACGCGGAAAGCGACTTTAATTTATACTATGTAGAGAAGAGATAGAGAAGAGAATAGATATTGTTGTAATAAGATTATTACCGATTAGGATCGGACCCTAGAACTGCGACTAGGACCACCTAAGGATGGGCAGCAGCGTCCTATTACACACGGTGAACGTACTGCGATTCCCAAGCCACCTGCCAAGTGTGGGGATTAGGGCAATACCCCTCTCTAACAGGGAGGCCTTTGTCCAACAGTGGACGTTTAATGGCTGCTGATGAAGATTATTTATAGAACTACTGAAACTGTCAGTTTAACATATACTTCACACGTTTGCACGCTGTAATTTCAGTTACCTACATTAAACTCAAAACAAATCCCATAAACAATTAATTAAATTCTCCCCAGAGTATATCCTGAAACCGGCCGCCTTAATTCTGTTCCTTTATCATCCGCATAATGAGGATCGAGAAAATAAGGGATAAAAGATATTCCCAGATTTTGTACTTCAGAAGGATTTGGATGAAAGGCCCAGTTTTGGATACAAGCACTTACTGGCCATTTAGCTTACTGTATGGATTACTGAAAGTAAATGTATTAATGACACAAGCTGCGCCACGCCGTTTTACCTGTTATCTTACAGAAACCGTATTTTATTCTAGGATAAAATTCAATCGCAGGCAATCCGGTAAGCGCAGCGTAGGACGTCTACCCACAAGATGGACAGACGACCTAAAAGAGACCGCAGGAAAACGCTGCATGCAGGTCGCTTCCAACCGGCCCTTTTGGAGATCGATGGGGGAGGCTTATGTCCAGCAGTGCACATCCTATGGCTGAAATGATATTGATCATCAAAAATCATTCAATCGCGATTTCAGTTTTGGTCCTAAAGCAAAAGTTAATTTATAATCAGTTAATTTATATTCAGTCGTCCAAAAAAACACCTCGTATACAAGGTGAAATGGAGATTCATACTGGGGGTTAACTTTTAACGCGGGCTCGACTTAGCGTTAATTCAGCGCAGCTCGGAAAATCACGCTTACGTGAACCTTAACGTTCCGAGATACGGTTTGCGGTCGCGCAACTTTTCTCATCACCTAAACAGAATCGCTTAAAACCGTTTGTTGCCCGTGGTCCAACCGAGTGGTTCTACCAGTAGGACCATGGGTAATACAGGTAGCCGTAAGGTCCAAGGGGCCTTACGCCCAACTCCTTACGCGGTCTCAAACGAACGCTAAAACTGGGCACAAAAAGGGTGTCTACAACCTTTCTTTTGTCTTTTGTCTACCTTTCCTGGCTGGCAAAGCACCGCCAACACCGCTAGTGTTTCAGGTGTCCATTGGCAGTGGTTTCTGTCTACCATCAGGCGGCCCGCATGCTTGTTTGGCGCTCATAAAAAAAAGGTAAGTCACATTTTCTTAGGGTGAAACCACGAACAAAAGCAAGTCAAGGTTGCTGTACGAAAACCTATTTGAATTAAAGGGACTTAGACCTAGCGGAAGGTTTTTAAGGGCTTAGGAGATTTCCCGAGCGAATATTAACTTTGCCTTATATTGGGACGTGTTTGAATTTAGGGATAAGTGGTTATGAGATCCCGTTTTATATTTAAGGGAAAGTCGCTAAGCCCAGCTGCTCTCGACCTGTCAGCTCATTTTCAATTTAGGCAGTTCGATTGATGAGAAAGCTATATTATTATTATGAATCTTTATTTCGATACATTCACGGGTCTAGCCCGGACCTTTGAGAGGCATTGGTGGGGCCGAAGCCAACACCAAGAGGCCCTGTTGAATAAAAAATACAATTATGGGTGTGTGTATAAAATGGAATATAAAACTATTGTACAGTATAGGATTTTAAAAAACTTGGGCTATTGTGGTGAAAAATTTGTAGGTAGTTGAACAGATTTACAGGATGAGAAACGGCACCTGCCTTATGCTGTCTCATCTCAAAATAAATTTAGGCAGGTGATGACTTGCCACCCACTAAATGGGCCCCCCATAGAGGCTGCCGTATCTTGGCACCGGGAGGGGAAACTTTTTTTTTCGGAGAATATCCATAGTACACGTTAAAAATAAACGAAAATGTCAAAATAATAATTACCTAAATCATCATACAATACAATGACTCTTTATTAAAATACCACAAAACAAGAATAACATAAACATTACAATAAAAATATTATCTAGGCTTTTAACAGGCGGACTTATCATCATCATCAGCCAGAAGACGTCCACTGCTGAACATAGGCCTCCCCCATTAACCTCCACACTGAACGACAGCCTGCCTTTTGCATCCACTGGATGCCCGCGACTCTCACAATGTCGTCGGTCCATCTAGTGGAAGGCCTCCCTACGCTGCGTCTTTCGGTTCGTGGTCTCCACTCCAGAACCTTTTTTCCCTATCGGTTATCGGTTCTTCGAGTGATGTGGCCTGCCCATTGCCACTTCAACTTGCAAATTTTAACAGCTATGTCGGTGACTTTGGTTCTTTGGCGAATATCCACCTTTCGGATTTTATCGCGCAAAGAAACTCCGAGCATAGCTCTCTCCATTGCCCGCTGAATGAGTGAGTGATTACCTAAATATATAACATTAAATCTTAATTAAAATTAAATAACATTACAATTATCTTATTAAAATTACAATAAATCATATCTTCTCACCCATTAAAACACACATCCATTTGATTTGGATGGGGTAGTCTATTCGGCCAACAATCATTTGCAGGATGCCGTTGCGACTGCCTCGCACTCGCTTTTGTAGGGATGCGACTTTCTTGCGAATCATCGCATGAAAATCGTCCGTGCGCGCCTCAGCGAACATCTCAGATGCACTGCAGAAGTGAGGCAACTGCACCAGCATCCTAAAAATGTATACGTATTTGGTAAGTAACTACTAAATAAATTTTATGTTTGTGGTTTTTTTATGCAACTGCACTGATATGATGAATAAATCGCTCGACTGATATTATCAAGCCTATAGCAGTTCAGTGGCATCCAGAATCATACTAATATTATAAATGCGAAAGTGTGTTTGTTTGTTAGTTTGTTGGTTTGTTTGTTCCTCTTTCACGCAGCAACAGAGCAATGGATCGACCTGATTTTTTGCTTGGATATAGTTCAAGAGTTGGATAGTGACATAGGCTACTTTTTATCATCATCATCACCATCACTACGCGGGTGACACCGCGGGGCGCAGCTAGTTAGTAATAAAGTAGCTTCTCCGAGATATAGTGCAGTTTCACACGACGCTTGAAGACTTCCTGTGAGGTGCCCGTTTGATTTCTGTAGGTAGCTCATTCCACAGTTTAATAGCTTCTACCGTGAAAGAGGAGCTATATAACAAGGTTTTGTGAGCAGAAACATCTAAAGTGAGCATATTTCAACTGGCTAGCTATTACGGTTCGAAATATACAGCCGTTAAAATGTAGGACGGACAGACAGACAGGGAGACTGACAACGTAGGTTTAGTAATAGGGACCCGTTTTCACCCTTTTGGTATGGAAGCCTAAAAATGAACCCTCAAAGCCTTACAATGCGAAGTCCCGGGCGATGGGTTATCAGATTACGTGATCTAAGAATTGTCCTTGTGGACATTTAATCTGCTTCCTTTGTGCTCGTTGTAGGACTGAATCTGGCGCAAATGTTGTTAAGTCGAATTCAATGTTTTCATATTTCGTTAAGAGGAGAATTTGATTTAAATGGACTCTCTGTTAGATCCTAAACTACATAAACAGTTAATATTTCATCGCAGAGAAAAAAATCTTTACATACGTTTTAAGAAACATTTTATAAGCGGTGAAGGAAAACATTGTGAGAAAACCGGTAAGTCAAAGACATGATATTTACCAACATGCACTGGACCAGCATGGTGCATTAAGGCCCATCCTCTCTGTTATAAAGAAGACTGTGTCCCAACAGTGCACATGATAGGCTAATAATAAATAAATATATATTCGGGACATTTTTGCACACACGGTCATCTGACCCCAAACTAAGCAAAGCTTGTGATATGACAGCCAGGGACTGATATACTTTTTTTTAATACATACTTAAATAGATATTAACACTATTAAAACATTTCTAGGTGGGAATCGAACCACGCCCCCAAGCGCAGAAGGCAGGTTCACTACCAACTGGACCAACGGGGCTCAATAATGAAGGTAGATAAACGACGCACGGGAAATAGGTGAAAACCTGGTTTAAAACTTTTGCGAAAATAACATTTTCTGGAACATCTTTCGCGTATGGTAAAGTTCGCCGAGCAGACGTGATCTTCAGTAGAGAAAAGACCAGATGATGATAATGATGAGGATGAAATTAATAAATAATCATAATAAATAATAAATGTGAGTGTGAGTGAATTCCGCACTTTATGTATGAATCTACAAGTAGCCGACTTGTCGGACTTGCCGTGTCTACTGCCGCGCTATACACAGAGGTAAAGTGACAAAAGTAACGCGATAGACAGACAGGCAACATCTATGTTAATAATTATTATAGCTGTAGGTAGTTAGTGCTTGCACATCCTAAATTGCACTTTATTGTGTAATAGCAGGAGTCGCTACTTATTTAAATGATTTTGCGGAGTGAATCGGTTTCTTCTAGGCAAGAGTGCTCCATCGTAGATCGCATCATCGCTTAACATCAGGCGAGTTGGCGGCCAAGCGCAAGCCTTATTTTAATAAAAAAATAAAAAACCCTTCTGTATTTATATGTATTCTTAGGTATTACGTGAACAGAATTTTAGTAATTTTTAACACCCCAGCCCCTCCCCCATGTCATCAGAAATAAGCAAAGCAAAGACCCCCAAGATTCAAGATTTGGACTCAAGATTCTCCTTAGGTGGTTACATAATAATAAAATACTTGAAACCTTCTTTATTTTCTGCTTACAGATATGACTCAAAAAGTCCGAGTATTAACATTGTTAATTATTTGAATTATTCAAGTAGAATTAATATATCCAGACAATTCCAACACTAAAATAAAAAGCAAAACATTTTGTTATTAAGTTCTTCGAATCCCTCACAAAAACTTTAAGCTTGCTCATAAGAAAAGCTATTCAAACAGATATGTAAATTAGGGCTTAGATTTTAAATGTTATTGCCTAGGTTTAGAAACTCTGCAAGTTTAACAGTCCATTTAAGCATTGTTATTTAAGCAATGATTTAGTTTCGTTGCAGCTTGGGGTGAAATGACCGTATATAAAATTTTAATTACTAGAATAAAAATTAACAGTCCTATGCATACAAACACACTTACAGTAACAATTAGTTTTAACATGTCTCCGATCTATTGAGACTGACGAAATGAGCTACATCATGAGCGCTAGAATATTTATATATTATCTACGCAAAGGAAATGAATGACACATCAAAATTTCGAATGTAGAATTCAATAAATTATCCATTTTAAAAACCGATTTCAATGGTTTTTTTTAGAACATCTAAATGTATTTTTATTTTTATTTAGCAGTTATTTAATTAGCAGATAAATTAATCTATACTAATATTATAAAGAGGAAAGATTTGATTGTTTGTTTGTTTGTTTGCATTGAATAGGATCCGAAACTACTGAACCGATTTGAAAAATTCTTTCACTGTTGGGAAGCTACACTATTCCCGGTTAATATAGGCTATATTATATTATAAAAAAAGGGATCCTTACTAAAACTCCAATAATGTAACCCAAGGTGATTATTTTTTTTACAATTTTAACTTTGCGTGTTTGACAGTTCTAAGACAGGATTACATCTGTCAGGTCAGCTAGTCATCAATAACTTAACTACCTAGTCAAATAACCCATCCTAACTTCCACCCCACTTCAAAACTAGTAAAATACGGAATTTTCCAGTCATTTTGACATAAAAACCAAACTACCGAACCGATTTAGATGAAACAGATTTTCTATGGAACCTCTCGTCTAGTCGATGCGTATCTTTTTTTATTACGAATCGTATTCGCAAACTGTATAAATTATCTTAACAAAAAATTATGTACCATATCTTCATCATTTTAGCCTATCACGTCCCACTGCTGGGACTCTCTTCTCTCAGAGTGCGATGGACCCTAACCCATCATAATGGCCCAGTGCACGTTGGTGGGATATTGAACTTTTGAGGTTCTTGGACAAACCGGTGTCTTTCATGTTTTCCTTCACCGTTTTTGAACGAAGTCATCAAAACTGCACATAATTTATTTAGGTTACTAAATACGTTTTTTTATAAATAATAGGCTTGCGCTTGACCGCCAACTCGCCTGATGTTAAGCGATGATGCGGTCTACGGTGGAGCAGGCTCGCCTAGAAGAAAGCGATTCACTCGTGATTTGAAGACACCCAGATTGTATTCATCGGGGAACACCCATTCAGGCAGTGCATTCCACAGACTAGCAGTTCGCACTATAAAAGTGGAATCAAAGCGCTTCGTTCGGGTTTTCGGAATACCAACCATTAAGCGGTGTTGATTTTTTGTGCCCGCTCTGGCAGTCCGATAGAAAAATGGGCAGAAGGGAATTAGATCATGAAGATGGCGTGCTCCATCTTCGACTGCATCGTCACTTACCATCAGGTGAGTTGTGGTCAAACGCTAGCCCATTTCATCATAAAAAAAAAGATCAGATGCACACTCTCCGAAAAGTATTCGATAAAAGACCGATAGACTAGCAACTTTACGCCGATGCTCAAGACTAAGGAGCATGGTCTGAACCAGGGATTCATTGCCAATGAGCCTCTTGGCAAGCTGGCAATATTTTCTTGGCCACTAGGTACCATGCATACCTTTACTGCACGTACTTTTAAACACCTATTCAATGATCCGACACATGAGGGGGTGTGCTGTCAAATTTATCTTTTCATACCCACTTTACATGTCGCCATCTCTTATGATTGATGGTGTTACATACTCAGTGATCATACTTGAACTTGAGAAATCTATCGACACCTCATTTATCAAAATCCATTTTTTTATTTGCGTCGTCGGATATAAAACTGCCTTAGTCCGCCCATACCCAATAACGTAGATTAGAAACCCCCGCACAGGGGCGCAAAAAGGGCGTAAAGAGGCGTTAACTAAACGAGTATCCGGACACGCAATAAGCCCAAATAGATTGCAATTCCATTCCTTTTTCCATTTGCGATTGTCGGTTATTTCGCATAATCACCAGGCTTTGGCCGGGAGTGGGCTGGGTGTGAATGTCTTTTTAAATACGAAGTTTTGATTGGAAACGTTCTAGTATTTTTACCTTTCAAACATCCAGCAATAGGATATTTGACTGTTTTTACGAAAACATTCAAATTGTTCATCTATCTATATCTTTTATACATAGAATAAAACACAATATTTTTGGAAAGTTATGACTGTGGTGAACGTCATTACCGCTATAAATGCCAATACAGTTTTTTTGTCTGTTTGTCTTTCTGTCCCTTTGTTTCCGCATCACGCTCAAACTACTAAACTGATTTTAATGAAACTTTGCATAGTAATAATTTATATCATGGATCAATATTCAACATATTGAACACTTTTTACTCCAAAATTTACCCCCTGCAGAGGTGAAAATGATTGGTTAAGTTTGTATGAATTTTATGTTTTATGCCATACATGGTGGCAAACAAGCAAACGGGCCGTCTGATGGTGAGCAGTCATTGTCGCCTATGGATACTTGTAACACCAGAGGCATCACAAATATGTTGCTGACTTGCCGACCCTTTAGGACTCTGATAACTTGCTTTTTAAAGAACCCCATGTTGTAGCTTCTCGGAAACACCGTGGAAGGTAGCTCATTCCACATTTTGCAAGTATAAGGCAAGAAAGATCGTGTGAATCGCACAGTGTGCAATTTCCACTGATCTATGGTGGATGAAATTTCAGGCGGTGGCGGTTAGTACTATGATAAAACCGTGAAGCCGGCATCAGATCAAATAGTTTTTCAGAACACTCCCTGTTGTAAATGCGATAAAAGATACAGAGAGACCCAACCTCTCTGCGCATGTTGATCGGCTCTATGTGTTCGGTGAGCTTAGGATCGTCGACAATTCTTACTGCTCCACGTTGCAATGCATCAAGAGACCCAAGTTGATACCTGGGTGCTCCGTTCCAAAGATGGGAGCAGTACTCCATATGAGGTCGAACTTGCGCTTTCTAAAGCAAGAGCCTTTGACTATAAAAAAACAGATTGGAATAAGATAATCTTACCCGCTCCTCCGCAGCACGTAGCCCTCTCCCGCCGACCTAAATCGAGCGTCTCTTCGCGCTATGTCAAAACTGTTAACGCTTACGTATTCGCTTTAAGGATTTTGTTGTAAGGAAAAGTGCGATTTGCCGAGTCTACACGCGCCATCGGCATGCTGGGCTTTATGTCTCACTGAAAATACCTCTCAGAATTTATGTATTGCAATTGCTTGAAAAATATTGTTTATTTACCAATTATTATCATGTATCTTTGTGATAATGTAACAGTGTGTGTTGCTAGTGATGACACACACTGAAACGTGGTCTTTCACTATGGGCCTTTTAAATAACCAAGCTCAGAGTCGCACAATGAGCTATGCTCGGGGTTTCTCTACGAGATTGAATCAGAAATGAAGAGATCCGTAAACGAACGAAAGTCACCGATATAGTCCACTGGATTAGCAAGTTGAAGTGGCAGTGGGCACTGCACATGGCACGCAGAACAGATGGCCAATGGGGCCCGAAAGGTTCTGGAATGGAGACCACGGACCGGTAAGCGCAGCGTAGGACGTCCACCCACAAGATGGACAGACGACCTAAAAGAGACCGCAGGGAGGCCTATGTCCAGCAGTGGACGACCTATGGCTGAAATGATGATGATGAATGATGATCACACAATAAAGTACAACTCAGGACGTACGAGCGTTTACTACCTACAGCTGTCATTAACCTAGAAGTTGCCTCTCTGTCTATCACGTAATTCTTGCTGCGTTATCTCTGTCTATCGCACGGCAGCGGGCGCGGCAAGTCCGACTAGTCGTACTTGTAGCCTTATTAAACCTTGTAGTTTTTTTTGGCGGAGTGCGCCACACATGCTACCGGCCTATTTTAGTCACGGGATGCCACGACCAGACATGTAGATAATGCTTTAAAATATGTTTTCAGTCCTCTATTATATCCACTCACTTACCAATGAGATGCCTGTTAACTCATGTCTGATTTAACGTGGTATAAACGCGCGACATGTCAAATTGAACGCTCCTTAGCGGGTGCCAGATTTGCCCCGAAGAAATTCTCCGAATATCATACTTTATTGCGGAAAATGACGTAAAAACTTTTATTATGGAGAGTTAAATCTCTTTGATACGGCAATTTATAATGGTTTTGTAATGATGTTGAATGGGAGTTTATGGCTCGTTTATGAGAATGGTGCGCGAGGGACTGAAGGGTAAGTGATACTGCTTTTTATGTAGGAAAAGTTTTATGACTCAAAAATAATCTTTTTGGTAAACACAGTGTTTGTTTCGGAAGTATTCTTTAAATACATTTTTATATTGACCGTAATCAAACCTAGAACAGATATTTAAAATGATAATTTTGTAGCGATGATTGCTATACAAACTCGGTCGAACCATTATAACATTGTAAAAAGCCGAATAAAAACCTCGAATTCTGACCACATTTGCTAGGTTTTTAAAGACTGTAGCAGGTATAGTACCCGATATACTTTATAGAAATATTAAAAGAATATGCTTTTATTATTAGCACAGGACCGAGGCAGATGGCATAGCAAGAGAGAGGCCTATACCCAGCAGTGGGATAAGGAAGGCTGTGGATGATGATGATGATGATGATGCTTTTATTTAGATTTCTTTTACAATGTTATTGTGAATTGTTGTTATTGTTAATGTATAGTGAGAAAATAAATGCTTGGACCGAGCATAATTGGTTGGCGCGTTTGAATTCCAATTCGCAGGGTGTGGGTTCAAATCCCAACAACGACATTGAGCTGCCGTTGAAGAAAAACATCGCGATGAAACCATACCATGGTGGTAGGGTTCTTTCTAATGCCTAACTGGCTAGCTACCATCCTCAAATTGAATATCTATCGCCAGGCATCTAACGGAGTATTCCAGCTGAAGGTTGAAGGCCTCACTTGAGAGCCAGTTCCCATTCCAGACTATGCGTGCTTACCAACTTCGACTACTCTATCACTTACGCTATGGTCATCGCGTAATTACCGTCAACCATACAAAAATCTGGATTAGCAAGTTGAAGTGGCAGTGGGCAGGGCACATATCACACAAAACAGATGGCCGATGGGGCCAAAAAGTTCTTGAATGGAGACCACGGACCGGTAAGCGCAGCGTAGGACGTCCACCCACAACAGGAAAACGCTGGATGCAGGCCGCTTCCAACCGGCCCTTTTGGAGATCGATGGGGTAGGCTTATGTCCAGCAGTGTACGTCCTATGGCTGAAATGATAATGATGATGCTGATGATACAAAAATCTAGACCAACCGAGGATGAGGTGGACTGTCGACATCAAAAGTATTGTTGGATGCGACTTGTGAGAGACCGGGGAGAGTCGCATAAACAAATGGAGGCCTATACCCAGCAGTGGGTCATTCAGGGCTGATGATGATGATACAAAAATCTGCTCGGTCGGAAATTGAACCCAGGACCTCCAGAACAGCAGACGCGTTTACCTTCTGATCCTACAGTCGTCCATTAAAATGTTAACAAGAAAACAAACGTGAGTGAAATGGAATAACTTTACCTATTGGAGCGTGCTATTCGATAGCTTACTAAACTTACCTCGTGAAATACTTTCCTAGCTCTTGCGGAGTCGAAAGATTCTAGAATACTAGAGACGCGTTCATCAGAGAGATTTTTTAGATAATTCCAAAATTTATGTTTATTTTATTTTTTATTATAAATAGGCTTGCGCTTGGCCGCCAACTCACCTGATGTTAAGCGATGATGCGGCTTACGATGGAGCACGCTTGCCTAGAAGAAACCCATTCACTCTCGACTTGTTTTTTATACATGATTATACATGATTATTTACGGGATATTTACCGTGGTAAGGTTGTGGAAGGAGGTATATTTCGTCAAATTTATATTCACCATATTCACAGGAAAACTGAAGAATGCGGGTGGTTGGTCGAACAGTTCAAAGTAAGGTGCAGAAAAAAGGATCTACCCTCTTTATTAGCCTTATAACTGTCATAAACAACCTTAAATTTGTTATAAGACTTTTAGGATGTAGAAGAACGTGGAATGTTATTGTAGAATATAGACTTCTACTTTCCTAATAAAGTATTATTTTTTGGTTGACAACCTAGGCAATGTGGCAGAGCGATAGCGTGTGCGCATACTATCTTACGGCGCCGTTCGATCCTTGACACTGTACCCATGACTTATTTAGTACTTAAATAAATTATGTGCATGTGCAAAACTTATAACTATAGTACTTACTTACTTCCACATATCTTTTCTTTAATCCTTTCCATCCTAAGGTTGCCTTGAAGAGATCGCTTTTAGCGATAAGGCCGCCAGTTAATTACTCTAGTTTTAAGAGTTTTTTGTTCTCTGTATCAAATTTAATGGTGTGAACAATAAAGAGTTAATCAATAAATCAATCAATCATAATTATCTCAAAAAACATTATTTGCGCTCATGGGCTGTCTTTCAAATATAATGTTTATTAAATGATTGCAAGTGTAAGCTTAGCCTAAGGAAAGCTAAGGTTCTGGCGAGTCAGTGACTCCTCCAATACGGGGCTTCAAGTCCGTAGTTCGGGTACACAGATCAATTTCATGCTACGAACAAGGTCATGTGTGGAGTAGACATAAATTATAATGTTTTTTTAAAATAATTAATAGGCTTGCGTTTGACCACCATCACGCCTGATGTTAAGCGATGATGCGGTCTACGTTGGAGCACGCTGCCTAGAAGAAACCGATTCACTCGTGATTTTAAGACACCCAGATTGTAACCATCGGGGAACACCCATCGTAGTAACCTGCGTTTGGTACTTTGATGTGGTGCTGGAAGAGAATGCTGAGAATACCGTAGACAGCTAATCGGACCAAAGCATCATTATCAACAACTCAAGATCTAAAATAGATTGTCTACAACTTGTCTCAAGCGTATTTTGGAGTACTTCGGCCATATTGCCAGGAAAGACAGTGACAATCTAGAAAAGGTTATAGTCATAGGCAAAGTCGATGGCAAAAAATCTCGAGGCTGCAAGCCAATGCGTTGGTTCGACCAGATTCTCACCACCTTAGACACATCAGTATACGATGCGCTGCATGTCGCCGAGGATAGAGGAAGATGGCGCAAGATCACTAAGATGAGACAAATGAGAGGCGGGGGTCACGACCATCAGACATGAGGAGCACGATGCGAGGAGGAGGACCTGCTTTAGTTCTTTCATCATCATCAGCCAGAAGACGTCCACTGCTGAACATAGGCCTCCCCCTTTAACCTCCACACTGAATAACAGCCTGCCATTTGCATCCACTGGATGCCAGCGACTCTCACAATGTCGTCGGTCCATCTAGTGGGAGGCCTACCTACGCTGCGTCTTCCTGTATGTAGTCTCAACTCAAGAACATTTCTTCCCCATCGGTTATCGGTTCTTCGAGCGATGTGTCCTGCCCATTGCTACAACAAATTTTAACAGCTATGTCGGTGACTCTGGTTCTTTGTTCTTTAGCAAGTGGCTTTATTAACCAAAATAAAATAGAAGGTAACTAACATTCAATCTTTAAACTGCTTGACAGATTATTAAAAAGAAAAACTGTTGTATTGACCATAGCTACTGAAGGTCTAGAGACAATCTAATTGATCAGACTCATGCCCGCTACCAGTTAGCAACGTAAACAGCATACATACAGTATTACCACGTTGAGTGACAATACTTATAAATAAACTGTTTGCTTGTAAGCACAATAAGAAATTTTTGAAATGGTCAGAAGGAAGTACGTGGACATCCTACTAGTAGGTAGTCATACCAATAATTTTAAATATTGTTAGTATTACGGGCAGGAATGGGCAATTTTATTATTATATTTTTAATTTAAAAAAAAAATTGCCATATATATTTATGAATTTTTAATTGTTATTGTAGAATTTCTGTGTCACATAATTGGGTTCCATGTCTGAAATTCTGACTGTCTGACATACGAGCACTCGTCTATTGTAAAAAAAGTTTTTTATTTATCAATTAATTTACAAGTTTATGCATTACTATAGCACACGCAACCAAAACCGAATTAAACATAATAATAAATATATTATAAATACATAATATTATACCTAAGTAATATCATTCAAGTTCGTTTCGACTCCATACAATTCCCTGTGCCGATAGCATCCACGTGTCCCGCAGAGTAGTAAATCTTCGTTTTGGCGGCGACCGCCACGCCATCTGTCTGTCGCGAGCCGCGAGGAAACTCCTGTATTTTTGCCGCTGCCGGAATATGTCTTTCGAGATTTATTGGCGATTATGAGCTTATGGGACTGGTACTGATAACTATTCTGTGTGTGGTGTTTGAAAATTCTTTCGTGAAATTAGCTAGCTAGCTTTGTACGCGTACACTTTCATATAAACCTCCATTTTACAACGACGCTGGGACGATTTTTGACTGTTTTCACTTAGAGATTGTGACTCTATAGGTATTGTATCTCGATGGCACTGGCTGATTAAAATCCCTCCGCATCTAAACCAGGACCAAAATAACCTAGAACATTATAATTCGTTATTATCACAGATTAAATTCTGTTACGGCGTTATAACGCTCATTACGAATAAAACGGCCGTTTCCGTCCAACAGCGGATAGCGCGTGACTGGCGTTACAATAGCAAAGGTAGCGTTATCAAACAGACAGACCCTTTGTTTGAGATATTTTTGATATAAACGGGTTGGGAAATGAAAGGTCTGTGTGTAATCAAAACAAGTACTTAGAAACATCTCTCCCAAGAACCTCATGACAAAAATTTATTCCATTACTTTGACAAGTTTTATCAGTGTCAAACAAGTTATACAACACAAGACAAACAACAACGGTATTTTATCGGATATATTTCGGAAAGGGTGCATCAGATCTGCATGATTTAATTCCCTCCTGCTCATTTTTCTATCGGACTGACAGAGCGGGCACGAAAAATCGACACCACTTTACGGTTGATATTCTGAGAACCCGTACGAAGCGCTTTATTTCCACATTTATTTTGTGAACTGCTAGTCTGTGGAATTCAATTTTTCGTGCGTGTAGCCGGCGTTCATAATTTTATAAGACGTAAAAAAAAACATAGTCACAGAGTAAAGCAAAATAAGTCCTAATGAGAAGCGATGATATGCTCGAAGATTTAGCACGCTGGCCTAGGACATACCTATTACTTGGTTTTTGAACAATAAAATATCTCCACAGCCACAGGCTCATTTCCATTTTCGTATTTAAAGTTCATAAAATAATAAATTTCCATTCAATAAGTAGGTAATTTCCTGAGTGCTTTGCTAGTACGCTGCAAATACATATCGAGGTCACAGACTAGAATAAAACCGAGGGACAACTCCAAAGAAATCGTATATAGAATAGAATACGAACTATGTTCTCGCGATCCCTATATCTTCTCAACGATAGACTTTGTTGGTACCTTAATATTTGTTTATGCCATAGGTAGCAAACAAGCTAATGGACCGCCAGATGGTAAGCGATCACCGTCTCCTATGGATACCTGTAACACCAGGGGCATAACAAATACGCTGCCAACCGTTGAAGGCTCTGTTAACAGCCTTATTGAAGAAATCCATGTTATTCTATTATGTCTTCTATGGGTATTGTTACTCTTCCCATATAGTAGGAGTCATCATCATCATCATCAGCCAGAAGACGTCCACTGCTGAACATAGGCCTCCCCCTTTAACCTCCACACTGAACGACAGCCTGCCTTTTGCATCCACTGGATGCCCGCGACTCTCACAATGTCGTCGGTCTGTCATGAGGGGGGGTATAGTAGGAGTGAGGCATATAAAACCGAGTAAAACATAGTATGCGATGTTGACAGATCGTATGATATATGTGGATGAGCTTTCAGGCGGTGGCAGCTAGTGCTATGATAAAACCACGACGCCGGCATCAGATTAAACAGCTCTGGTAGTAGAATTAATTTTTTGCCTACAAGTTCAACAAAATCCTATACTTGGACGAACGGTATGTAAGTTATCCTCGCTCAAATCTGTTCTCGTAGCTCTATGTTCTTCGAAATTATAACGTGGAATACAACTTGTGCTCTGTGGTATGAATTGCTAAATGATAACATGGGATACAGTTTGCGCTCTGTGGTATTAATAGCCAAATGATAACGTGGCATATAGCTTGTGCTCTGCGGTATGAATCGCTACAAGATAACATGGGATAAAGTTTGTACTCTGCGGTATAAATTGCTAAATGATAACATGGGATATAGCTTGTGCACTGATGTATTAATAGCTAAAATGATAACATGGGGTACAGCGTGGTGCTCTGCGGTATGAATAGTTATAACGTATATACAGCTTGTGCTCTGCTGTATTAATAGCTGAAATGAGAACGTAGGATACAGCTTGTGCTGTGCTCTGCGGTATCAATAGCTAAAAAATATTGTGAGATACAGAATATGCCCCGCAGTATCAAAAGTTAAAATGATAATATAGGCTTAGGTTTTTTTAGACAGCTACTCCCATTGTTCAGCTGAATTATTAAACGCTACAGTCTGCTGCGGTTTGTTTTAGCTGTGTTCAACTTTTAGTCAGCACCTACTGTTCAGTTCAGTTCAATTCATAAATCAATCAGAACACTTCAACTCTGTTAAGTTTAGTTCTGTTCTACTTCTTTCTACAACTATTAGTTGACTCTTTCTCTCCATAATCTGCTCTTGTTTCACGCGATGCGCATCGCAGTTGCATGCGCGTTTCGTACGGATGCAGGGAGCACGATTTCATCGCAAACGTTAGGACGGCTCGTCGGCAAACAGGAAAACGGGATTCTGCACCGCATTTGATGCACCGCGCTAACGGAGATTGGATTCGACTAGGAATGCCTGTTTGTGTTTGCAGTAGTTATCTATACGGGACTTCATGAGCTTTAGGTGATCTAGAAATGAACCTGCGAGCGTACACTCTGGTAGTTAAACTTGTTATTATTTCAACATGTGCTTTATGGTTTCATCTGCTATTCTACAGTTACCGTATATTTTCCCGTGTTAAAAATATGGTAATCATTGATACACTTCAGAGGCATACAAGGTAGATAGGTATACCTTAATACAATTATTATGACAGCATATCACGCAGAACAGATGGCCGATGGGGCCGAAAGGTTCTGGAATGGAGACCACGGACTGGTAAGCGCAGCGTAGGACGTCCACTCACAAGATGGACAGACGACCTAAAAGAGACCGCAGGGAAACGCTGGATGCAGGCCGCTTCCAACCGGCCCTTTTGGAGATCGATGGGGGAGGCCTATGTCCAGCAGTGGACGTCCCATGGCTGAAATAATGAATACAATTATTATGGTTCGTGTTTAAATGAATCCGTGTTTCTCCCACTTTTTAGGATTGCGTACCCAAAGAGTGAAAACGGGGCCCTATTATTAAGCTTCCTCTGTGTCTGACTGCCTTTCTGTCTGTCCTAACTTTTAACGGCTGGATCTTTCGAACCGTAATAGATAGCCAGTTGAAGTTTTCACAGAATATGTAATGTTACGACGGATTAACTAAGAAAAAATAATAAAGTCAAGTAAAAACTAAAGCAAACCCCGCTTTAGTTTTTACCTCATAAAACAAACGTATTATTAGTGTATTTTTGTATTTGCTCTAATGTAAAAACGGTAATACGTACAAGCGTCAAATTTGGCATGATTATAGTACACACTCATAAATATAACAAGAAATAATAAATATTGAAAGATCGTGTCGGTGATACGTTTCTACTCACTAGAAAGTTAAACAACGTTGGGCGTGGTCACTACTTGGATGGGTAACCGCCTGGATGTGATGTTGTATTTTTGCACTACTTTCTGTATTTTGTGGTGGTATGAAACCCTAAGTACGCGAGGCCAATTCGCTCTTGGCTGGTTTAACTATGCCGTCAAATCGCTACTACTTAACGCAAAAACTTGTAAGTACAGCACACTTATAATTTTTTTAATGGACTATAATAATTTTTTCTTCGATTATGTTATTTCATATAAGCTACCTCTACACGACATTAGTTTAGTTAATAAATAAACTTGCCATAAAAAAAATAACTGTACTGAAGAAACGATTAAGTTTAAATCAGTATTTAATGAGAAAGTATCTCTTGAAATACTTACATTATTTCTAATAAAAGTTTTGCAGATGGGAGCGCATTAAAACTGATAAACCTAAATTAATTCCATAGTCTGAGATGATAACTAAAGCCAGTCTTATAACGAGATTAGCAATTGAATAAGTTTAACGTTCGCTAAGACTTTAAGTTGTTACTTAGGTGTGAAATGAGAGAATTTAAAGCGAAGGAGACAATGCACTTTTATTTCTATGCTATTGCACAATAGGTTATTTGACTGTTTTTATGAAACCATCTCAAATTGTCTTTCTCATCATCATCATCATCATTATTTCAGCCTTAGGACGTTCACTGCTGGATATAGGCCTTCCCCATCGATCTCCAAAAGGGTCGGTTGGAAGCGGCCTGCATCTAGCATTTCCCTGCGGTTTATTTTAGATCGTTTGTCCATTTTGTGGGTGGACGTCCTACGCTGCGTTTACCAGTCCGTTTTCTCCATTCGAAAACCTTTCGGCCCCATTGGCCATCTGTTCTGCGTGATATGTGCCCTGGCTACTGCCACTTCAACTTGCTAATCCGGTGGGCTATGTCGGTGACTTTCGTTCGTCTACGGATCTCCTCATTGCTGATTCGACCTCGTAGAGAAACCCGAGCATAGCCCTCTCCATAGCTCAAATTTTCTTTCTAGATATATATAATTCAAAGTCTTGACTGACTCATAGACAGACCACAGCCTAAACCGCTGGTTCTAGAGACATGAAATTTTAAGGTTGTGTTCATAAAAAAGTGTAAGCGCACAAGAATCCCAAGCCTGCGCATTCCAAAGGGTTTAACCGAAACTGTAGTCGGAATAACTGGCTAAATCATACGTGAGCAAATTCCCGTGTAATATAAACTAAATTTAAGAAAACCACGTCAGTTTCCAGAATAAAAATATACGCGTCGACTAAAGAACCTTCTCCATTTTTCGTCGGTAAAAAATAGCGAAGTTTGCTATGATAGGTTATTTTTAGGGTTTTGTACCTCAAAATGAAAAAAGGAAAGCTTATATATGATCACTTCGTTGTCCGTCTGTCTGTCTGTCAGTCTGTCAAGGACTTTATTTGGAATACGTTGAAGTATCAAGTTGAAAATAATTTCAAATACTCATGTCTGTTAAGTTTGTTCAATCCTTTAAAGCTTTGAAAATATCGTTAACGCAATTAAAACATACGATCGTTTATGCCGCATATTTTGTCACTCGCAAGGGAATCAAAATCTAAAGCACATCAAAAATAGCTTTTAGTATTAGTAAGGTTTTCATGCTTAGTTTCAGAAAATGTTGTGACAGCTCTAACTGGATTTTGGGTGCAATCTTTGATGGAGATTGGGACCGCAATCTTATTACATAACTTTGCTAGATCTAACTTTACTAACCGCATTTGTATTACAGCAACTTGAGTTAATATTGTTTAGAAACAAACCAAGATTATATTTCAAAGCCTTCAACTTTTATTACTCTTAAGTGCAAGACAAAGTTGCACGAAGCACTAGTTGGTATATTTGTTTAATACTGGTAGGAACTCAAGTAACAAAATAAATGTTTTAAATGTTTATCGGGACTTATCACGTATTATTTTATTTAGGTAAAAATATGTACCTTTCGCTTGACGTTTCGACCATGTTACAATGGCCGTGGTCACGAGCTGACTGAAAACTGCGGGTGAGTCCGGCGAGAAGAGCGGGTGTTTTGTTCTTCTACCCTCACTTGATCTTGAAAAATCGTAGGGTTGTCACTACGACTCACAACACTGACTATATCGGTAAATGTCCTAGTACCTGCACCACGGTTTGTACACTTGCTTACTATGGGATTCCATGATGCCGCTAACTTAAATCCATCTTCCCGGTTGAAATTGCGATGTTTTCTAATTTCAACCACTTCACGAACCATTCTAGAAATATAATTTCATTCAGTGGAGAGGAGTGACCAGATCCCGCCTCAAGCAAATGTTCTGCAATAGCCGACTTCTGTGTCTGGCGATTTTTGACGGCCGCGATAAGTTCTTTGATCCTTTTTGCTATGGTACGCTTCGTTTGACCTATGCAGGAACTACCGCAGCTACAACAACAAAGTTCAACTAACAAAGTTACATAGCCTCTCGACTCAAGACGTAGGTAGCTAACCGCAAATCTTGTCTTTTTTGAGTTAGTAAAAACTGCACTTGTAGCCAGGTTTCTTGCATTGTTCTCTCCTTAGGAGTTACCAAGTCCACTGTCTCCTAAAGTCCAATAATCAAAAAATCTGATGCATACTGTTATGATACTTTCTAAAGCTTGCTTGTTAGTAAATATTATTATGTAAATATGCCGCCCATGCTAGACTCGAATTGTCTGGCAACTTGTAAAAGAACAAAGTTTCAGTTTTTATAGAAATTTTGTTCTTTCATAATTTTATTGTAAACAGATTTCATAACTAGTAAGCGCTTGAACGAAATTATTGCTATTACCAAAAAAATACGATGATAAAAACAAGCTTTTTCGTTCTCTTCTCAGCCAACCCTTTAATTTGAAAAAATGCACCAACCTTAATATTAACCAAAGGTTCAAAATTACAATAACTAAGTGAAAAGGTATCTCTCTTAAATGGTAATGATTCGGAATTGGTTTTACAATTTGATAATACAATTGGTTCAGCCCTTGAAGGTCATTCGTTGTATTTCTTCTTTAGCCTTTCTTAATTGAATTTCGGCATTTGCATTTCTTTATTAATTTTGTTTTAACTGGTTTTGTCTTTTGAATTTTATGTATTGACTTTTAACCTGACCTTGGTTCCATACTCTTGTCAAGATAGCTCAAGACGTTTTCCTACGCCTCGCGAAAATAGTGTGTCTTATGTAGCAAGATCTAAAAACTTAGATGGCGTCACTAACGTTTCATATATCAAATCAAATATTTACACAATGTCAAAAAAAATATACTCAAACGACCAACAAGTTTTGCAAGTTTAGAACCTAAAAACCTTATTTATACCAGTCAGAGTTCTCCCTTTTGTAATATTTGCTTATATCGATTGCAAAGAAACGCACAAGCATTCGGAGGCCGACAGGATTGATCGTAGCTTAGCGGTTAGAGCGCCCAGGGTGTTTACCACTGCAGATCGACAATTTTAGTGACACGCACGTGATACAGGTGTCCATAGGTGACCGTTACCATCAGGCGGACTGTTTGTTTGTTTGCCACCTCATCATCATCATCAATTCAGCCATAGGACGTCCACTGCTGGACATATGTTTCCACCATCGATCGGCAACGAAGGCCTATAGATAGTATAAATAATGAACAACTTGTTTAGTTTCACTATTTTAAACTATCACAGTTGTTCACTAAATTTATATGATTATTTACGGGATATTTACCGTGGGAAGGCTGTAAAATGAGCTCCCGATATTTCGGCGAGTCTTCCCGTGAACATGGTGCATGTAACTGCGCCGAAATATCAGGAGCTCATTCCACAAACTTACCACGGTAAATATCCCGTAAATAATCATATAACTTTTGTTTAGTTTCATTTAATATTTTATTATTTTGTGTTTTTTGTCAATAAAATAAATGATCTCTATAAAAGACAATATTATTTCTTTGACAAACATCACCTTAAACACAAAAATAACAAGGTATAAAACAGTTAATGCATTGTTGTTATTTGTACATTCTACAAAAAATACAGGACAATGAAAAATTAGTGAGGTGTAAAAAATTCCATCAATAAATTAACTCTCCTCTTTGTTTAATTAGTCCTGTAAATTCCACCCCTCTGTCCGTTTAAATAGCTACATTCACCGTCTAGAATTAGCTGGTTTGTAGTAAAGCGATTTAATTAAGGGTACATGAACCTAGGATCCAAAATAACATTATTTTAATGTATTTCTATGCCCATGAAGATACATTGACATAAACGTCTAAAAATTCAATACTTCCCTAGTCCTAAAACAGGTCTGGTGACTATGACTTGTTTGAAACTTAACATTTTAGATTTATTTTCTTTTTATCATCAATATGGAATATAAAACCGGCCAAGTGCGAGTCGGGCTCACGCACTAAGAGTTCCGTACCACTACATAATACAATAATTAATAATTAAAAAACCGACTTCATAATTTGTTAAATAATTATGGCGGCATTTCGATTCGGTGAGACGAATGAACGAATTATGAGGTCATCTAAATAGCAAAATACGTTGCTTAACTCGGTAATGAACAGAAATTTGTCACCGACTCGCACTTGGCCATTATTTATTCTTTGTTGAGTACTTTAGAGGGTGTACTATAAGCGTGCCAAGATTGACGCTTGTACGTATTACTGTTTTCACATTAAAGCTAAAACAAAAATACGTTTAAATACTTTTATTGTATGTGTACTCTTTTGTTATTACTTTTAGACTTTTTTATTATTTCTTAGTTAATCCACCTGTTGGCGACCGGCGGATGCGGAAGAGAGTGAAAAGGCTTGTTAATTAAGCACAAAAAAACGTTTATTCCAAATAAGCTATGTTCCCAATTTTTTTCCTGTGTTCGATTGATATATTTATTTGAATTAGTGACGCGCCGTGTCAGTCGCCCTTCGCCAGCCTCCTACTCGCCCATGGAGGCTGCACTCTACCGAAGAGGCTGGTGTAGGACGACTGGCTTTAACGCTGCGTGGCCAACACCACCGTATCATAACATAATCTGTGAAAATATCAACTGGATATCTATTACGGTTCAAAAGATACAGTCTTTAATGGGTAGGATAGACGGACAGACGGACGGACGGACCGGACAGACAGACATCGTAGGCTTAGTAATAGGGTCCCGTTTTTACCCTCTGGGTTCGGAACCCTAAAAATCAACAAAGTACTTGCAGACACCCTATTAAATTGGAAACGTTAACACGCTTTTCCTTCACAATGGAGCCAGCATTTGGATACAGTTACTCCATTTTCCACTTAATTGGCCCCATTCACCTATTATCCGGCGCCATTTAGGAGCCTTGTCCATTGAGCAGCCCCCATCCATTTAGACAAGCTAAAATCTTTGCTACTCCAAGGGCCCCTTAATTTTTCATATCTTTTCACGTCATTGTACTCTTGTTAGTAAGTATCCGTTTTGTGGCTGTAATTCTTTTGCCTTTGTTCTTTCTTTAAGCGTAGAGAAAAGGAACCTGAATGTCTACGGAATACCGAAAATGTTTGCAGAGATTTTTGATAGTACGATTTTTAGTTAGCCTGCTTCTATTTTAAGGGTTCCGTACCCAAAGGGTAAAAATGGGACCCTATTACTAAGCCTACGATGTTTGTCAGTCTTTCCATCCGTCCGTCTGTCCATCCATCCATCCGTTCGTCCGTTCCTTCGTCCGTCCGTCCGTCTGACCTACCTATAATTATTAACGGCTGTATCTTTCGAACCGTTATAGATAGCTGGTTGAAATTTTCACAAAATATGTATCGCTACGACGAATTAACTAACAAATAATAAAAAAGTCAAAAAGTTTAAACGAAAGCGGGTTTCCCTTACAACAAATGTATTTTTTTAACGTATTTTTGTATTAGCTCTTATGTAAAAACGATAATACGTACAAGCGTCAAACTTGGCATGATTATAGCACACACTTTAAAGTATAACAACAAATAATAAATAATGACCAAATACGAGTCGGTGACAAATTTCTGTTCATTACCAAGTTATAATTGTGTTACACTCCTATAAAAAAATAATTAATTGTGCTGCGTAGCAATTGATTCAACAATTAAGGAAGGCGTTATAATTACTAATTATTCGGTTACTTGGACAACCTTATTGTATTTTGTGGTAGTACGGAACCCTCAGTGCGCGAGCCGGACTCGCACTTGGCCGTTTTTTTTTTGTTTTGCTGTCAAGATAATAGACCCTCAAGCTTGAAGTCGTCAATGGCGAGAGACAGCGCGAGATAACTGATGGCATTATTTTGTATCTGAGGCCAAGACCCACTTTGGGTCGCTGCACAAGGGGTAGTAAGTATGCAAGAATTTCATAGTGCAACGGCGACTACTGATGAGTACGTAAAAGTAATCACTAAGGATACTTAAGGAATCTAGCAGCTTAAACATTTTGAAAGAAATTGAACTAAACAATCTCAAATAATATTTAATTTTCTAACAAAACATTTTAACATCTAAGTATGAATTTCCGTAAAGTAACGTCTGAATTTAAGTGAATTTTAATTACTTGATTGGACTAAGGGTCTCCTAAAAGGATATTGGTGGTAAAATTGGGCATTTAAAAGCCTTTTAGAGACCTCTTTGTTTGGTTTTAGATAGAATCCAGGGTTGCCAACTGTTCGATATTTCGGTCACGTATTCAGTATTTTGTACTTATACAAGGTTCTTATAACGTACTTCAATATCACTAATTTATTTACTGATTGTAATATCACAGTGGTTAAATGTGGCTCCAAAAAAGCCGATACATTTACAACTTAAATTAATTTTATCTGGCAACCCTGATAGAATGTACGATTGGTTAACCCTGGGAGAATTTTACAAGGTAGGCCTATAATTTTTTATCTAAGGCCTAAGCTCGTGAAATTTATCTAGGTACAATAATTAAACGATGTTTTTTTACCGAACTTTCGGTTATACCCCAATTATGTTGTCAATTTTATTTATTAGGGCCAGTTTTCACAGAATATGTATTGTGACAGCGGATTATCTAAGAAATACTAATAAAGTCAATATGTAAAAACTAAAGGGCACACGGCTCACAGCAACATTGTCCTTCTATAAGACAAGTATAAAGACTGTACTCTACCTTTCCTTGTGGAAATTCCAAAGATTTGTACTCAAGGATTTGGATCGTCATTTATGATACGTACTGCCCAAGAATGGAACACCCTGCCGTCCTCCTTGTTTCCTGAGAACTACAATCTATATAGGCATCTTCAAGGCTAGAGTGAATAGATTTCTTCTAGATCACCATGTTCCATCCTCGGCCGCAACGTTGCTTACCATCAGGCGAGTTGGTGGCCAAACGTAGATCTATTCTATCTGTACTAATATTATAAAGAGGAAAGATTTGATTGTTTGTTTGTTTGCATTGAATAGGCTCCAAAATTACTAAACCGATTTGAAAAATTCTTTCAATGCTGGGAAGCTACACTATCCCCGGGTAACATATGTTAGGCTATATTATATTTAATATTTATATTTAAATATTATAAAGAGGAAAGATTTGATTGTTTGTTTGTTTGCATTAAATAGGCTCCGAAACTACTGAACCGATTGAAAAATTCTTTCACTGTTGGGAAGCTATCCTATCCCCGGGTAACATAGGTTATATACTCAGGATCCTTACTAAAACACCAATAATGTAACCCAAGGTGTAAAAAAATTGATTTTCGATTTTAACTTTGCGTGTTTGACAGTTCTAAGACAGGACAACGTCTGTCAGGTCAGCTAGTTATATAATATGTATAAAACATCAGTCAGTCATTTTAATTTGTAGGACATCCTAAGCCACTGGGCATCATCACTTCTGTGAAGTGCTGTACCCAGCTAGTGATAGTGATCTCGCCTATTTTAATGTTCTTCTAATTTTACTATCAGCTCCAGTACTAGATGACCCTCCGTGTTTTGTTTTTTTTTTGTTACAGTTAATCGACTTAAAAACGATAAAACAAAAAAGTTCTGGGGCCTTACGCCTAGTTGTTTAGTCTAGTCCATCATTCATCGCTAAGGTAGAACATATCTATTCTACACGGGCCCTACAATTTGATCCAGAAATAAATCACCCTCACCCTAATACGTTAATCATACTTTTGCATTTTAGTATAATCGAATAAAAACTTTTAATGAAATAAAAGTACCCGTAGTAATCTGTCACAATGTTATTATATCTGTCACGTCTTTGTCCACACTGACAGTTTTCAGAAATTGTTTACCTAGCATTGTCATATTTTTAAAGGAATTTTCTTGTATTTTATAGGCGAATTACAGATTACACACGATGCAAAATTGATGTTCAAACCACACGAATTAGCAAAAACAACCAACGATATGAATCAATCGAAAGAAGACCAGAACCATTACAGAATTAAGATCAGCCTGACGCCGACGATAGGACAGGCTTCGAAGATCTCCCTAAAACTGATGCTGTTCTATCAGATATCGAAGCTGATAAGCAGGCTAAAGAGGCTGCTATAGATTTAGAAAATGGTACTACTGCAACTATTACTGCTGTAAAATACGCTTATAACGTAAACAATTTGATAAATTGATATTATGGACATCAGATTCTGCCACCAAAAACCGCTTGGGTTATGTTCGAAGGTAATATAATAACGTTTAACATATACATAATCAAAGCCCTTGGTACGATTCCTAAAGAAGACATTTCTCACGTTTCAGATTTTAACAATAGAGCTTCAAATTATACTAAGAAGGGATTCTATAGAGCTTAGGAAAGAAAACTACGCCCTAGGAGTGTTTCTAATCTATACCAGCATTATTCCTGAAATTACTTCAAATACTAGTAATTTTTTATAGTATGTGATCTGAATATCTTTGATAAATGATGTATGTTTGTAAATTTATGTTTTTGGTTACTTTATAGTATACGATATATATGTTTACGAGGTTGATATTAAATTTGATTTGTGAATATTTTGGATTAGTTTTTAATAATTTCAGAGATGGATCATCCTGTCGTAACATATACTTTTTATGGTCTAACCAAAGATAAAAACATTTAAGAAATATTATTTTTAACATCATAATATTACGAAAAGGTCAATGATGTTTGAGCTAGAACGGCTTAAATTTGTTACAGTTTTGTTGCTGCACTAACCTTTATTTCTTTCTTTATAAATGATAGGCTTATGTTTGACCACAATCACGCCTGATGTTAAGCGATGATGCGGTCTACGTTGGAGCATGCTTGCCTAGAAGAAACATATTCACTCGTGATTTGAAGACACCCAGATTGTAACCATCGGGGAACACCCATTCAGGCAGCGCATTCCACAGACTAGCAGCATAGAAAATGTGGAATCAAAGCGCTTCGTACGGGTTTTCGAAATATCAACCATAAAGCGGTGATGATTTTTCGTGCCCGCTCTGGCAGTCAGATAGAAAAATGGGCAGGAGGGAACCTTTAGAACTATAGAAGTATTTTTTTATTATTACCCAAAAATACACTTTTATGATACCAGCTATGGATCAGAATCAGCACCAACGTCTTTATCATTATCAGCTCAATTCTCGTATATTGCCTTAGGGCTTCTCCATGTAGACGCGGGGCTTCAACGCTAGAAACTCGAAAACGCTTTTTTTGTAAACGCTTTACTAAAATGGCTATAGAAGACGCTGCATGACGCCATGTCTCCATAAACGAGGCCTAAGTCAGCTGCCCAAAGTAGCATGTGCGTTTTACAATCTGGCGGCATTTATAGACAATAGACAATATTTTATTTGTAACAAAAATCTATACATAATACACATAAAACTACACACAAAATTAAAGTTAAAAAACGTTGGACTTTTGCCACAAACCGGCCCCAGCTCAGCATAATGCTGTTTGTTGTCAAACGGCGCTGGTCTTCATTTGGGTCTAAGAACCTCAAAAGTTTAAGACATATGATGTTCGGCAACATGCACTGGACCAGTATGGTGGATTACGGCCCATCATCTCTCTCTGAGAGAAGTCCCGTGTCTCAGCAGTGGGAGTAGGGTGGGTGGTGAGGCGTCCACCCTGTTACCAGCCACCAGATCCACTCAATTGAACTTGAACAACGTTTGGAAGCAGGCTGCAGATCTTCTTAAGAGTTTTTATTCACATATCTGTTCTGGGTTTGGTTGTTAGTTGTCCATTGTCTTTGTATGTGTTCACTGGCCTCCCCATCACAGGGAATCCCAGTGAAGAGTTAGTAAAGCGTTATTCTAGGGCGTTTAGCCTTATTGTAGTTCGATGGTCAAATCACTTGTCTATTTATTATTCCTTAGCTCCCCAAATGTCTTACAGAAACATAAACATACACATGTTCATAAATCAGAGTAACGCGAAAGTTATAACTGAGCGTCGCGGGCGCAGTGATGTATGGACGAGGAAATTGAATCCCGAAGGCGGATCCGCCCGTCCCCACCCTGCTGCAGACGCTTTGTCAAACTTGGACGTAGGCGGGCCGAGAATGGCCATGAGAAGTGAGATTTTTGAATAGACATGTTTCCTAATGTTTAATTTATCACAAATAACCGGCTTAGCGATGAATATAACTACATTACACGTACTGAAAAAAATATTTAAATTGGCTGATAAATCTCGTGAGATATGAGTGTTTAAAGTTTTAGGCGGGGATAGAGAGGGGGATGTTCTATCCCTTTCTCGCAAAGCGTGTGTAACTATAGCATTTGTATGGCGCTCTTGAGGCGTTACGTCACGGCTCATTATAGTGCGCTCTTTGCTTAGCACGAAATTAAAATACATAAAACTTATTTATTTTTGTACTAATTTTAATTTTGTTTTCGTTGATGGCCTCTATTTATGATCAGCTTTTTTATGAGGCAATAAAAAAATATTAGTCATCATGCATGCCTATTTGGTTTTTTTAACAAACCCCACTTAACTGAAGATCCCTGGTGCTGTTTTTTCTAAAGTTTGTTTTTTTCTGTTTTTTTTTTAAAGTAATAGAAGAATGTTCTAAAAATATTAAGTATTTTTTTTAAACAAGTTTTTAAACGTCTTCCATATTGAATGTACAGTCATGTCATTTTATTTTATTATTCTTAGTAAAAACCCTTTCGTTTGATACCCATATTATCATTGGTACATTTAAAATAACTGGCCCGTCATCTTTGGGAGTCCACCATATTGGATTTAGAATGACGTCGTTTTAGCTTACCATCTGTCATCCAAACCAAACGTGTATGCAACATTTCAGCTCAATTGGTTGGAGATAACTGGTCTATAATTCAGTTGCAAGATTTGACATATACCAACAAGGCAAATTAAATCAAAGCTTGTAAAAAGTTTTTGCGCAAAATATAATTGAGTTCTTCAAAAGGCAAGTTAACAGAATCTTAAAAGGTCTTAAACTTATTTGTAGTGCCTCTGGTGTTACAGCAAAAGCAGTAAAGCAGACGACGAAAGTAACTTTCGTCGAAGGTTTTAAGCGATGGTAACTGCTTACCATCAGGTATCCTGGCTGCTTGTTCGATTTGCTCGTTGAGAAGACAGCGTCATCTTTGTTACGGATATTCTCTGTCGATGTATCTCTGTAAAATCACTCGACATTCCGAAATCGCTTAGCTTTTTTGCGCTTGATGCAATTTTCATTCAGTGTTTTTATCGGAAACTTACAGAAATTGCTGCGGAGCCTGGATCGCGAACATCTGTGCTTAACAGTATTGGGAGTGGATTGTATTACGCTTTGTGGTGTAAACGGTCCAGTGGTGAGACCGGTAAAATGTTGTTTCCAGAAAAATAGGAGTGAAAGCGTTGAGCGTTTACTTGAATAGGTATCTCTATCTGATATGTGGACGACGTGTTTGCTATTATACGTAGAGATAAGATAGATCTGTTTTTGGACCACTTGAATAGCATCCACCCGAGAATCGCTTTAACAGTGGAACGTGAAAAGGATAGAGCTCTAGCTTTCCTTGATGTGTTGGTGAAACGTGACTCGAATGGCCGACTGTCTCACGCGGTATACCGTAAACCAACGCACACGGATAGATATCTCAGAGCCGATTCACACCATCACCCAGCACATTTAGCATCAGTACCACGGACACTTATTAACAGAGCGTTGAAACTCTGCGATTACGAATACCTGGATACTGAGCTGGACCATATCAGAGGTGTGCTGAATAGCAATGGTTATAGTTGGAAGCAGAGCTGGCGTATTGCAAACGCGACGACCGGGACACGTCGGACATCGGTAGAGAGAGCAACAGCGTTTTTGCCGTATGTTAAAGGAGTGACGGACAGTATCGGAAACTTGTTACGCCGGAGGTACAGCATCAAGACGATCTTCCGTCCTATAGGGCAACTGAGACAGCTGCTCCGCTCTCCAAAAGATAGAGACCCTTTGGGGGTTCCCGGTGTGTATATGATCCCCTGCGATTGCGGTAAATGTTACGTCGGCGAAACAAAGAGGAACGTGTCCACGAGGCTCACGGAGCATATACGTTCCATGAAAAGGCTCGACACCAACGGTTCCGCGGTGGCAGAACATTCTCTGGGCTCCGGCGCACAGCATTATATCAGGTTCGACAGAGCGAAAGTGCTGGCACGGGAGAAATTCTTTGTGCCCCGGAAAGTCAGAGAAGCCATCGAGATCAGTCGACGTCCAACCTTCAATAGGGATGGAGGATGGAACCTGCCACCGACTTGGAAGCCGTGCCTTCATGGAGTTCGTGTGAGTGACCGTGAGATTGGTGGCGACGTGGTGAGCTCCGCGTGCTGGAGTATTCCCGACACGCAGGAAGATTCGAGTGAGGAAGAGCTCCAGTGTGCGCCGGCGCAACATATCACTACGCACCCCCACCCCCGTACCCGACAAGCAGCCGGTGTCATCACGTGCGCGCCGCGCGGCGGCCCGTAGTGCAAAGCGAGACGCAGCCGCGCGCGTGCATTCACCTTGAAAAAAGGCCGTCTAATGCGGTTGAAACTATAGTCGGAGTAACCGGCTTAATCTTACGTGAGTAATTCCCGTGTAACATAAATAAAATGTGTGAAAACCACGTCAGTTTCAATAATAAAATATCTCTATCTGAGTTTCTATTTCTACGGAAATAGAACTAGGTTGTTGAATCGTTTTTTTATAGCATTTTTTCTAACAGATTCTATCATATATATATATATATATATATACATATATTATTATTTATCTTATTGAATAACATACATGTTATTATAACAAAACTCTGCCAAACTGTATAGCAGTTTGTAGGCAGATATCCACTCTCATTGTAACATTTCATCATCAACGAGTAGGATTATTATTGTGTTGTGTTATGTCGTTTTATGTTGTTTGTGTTGTGTTTGTGTCATGTTTGCGTCAATACACGTATAGTCTCTGGGAGAAGATTTTGTTAGTGGACTGTATGAGATGCATCCAGAACGATCAGGTAATAAAAGGGACAACTATCCCTGCAAGCTGACGAAGGTAAAAAGGAAAACTCCACCAACCTTAAATCCACGATCGCCCATACGGCTTCAGCTGCATTCTCAATCTTATGTGGCACAGCCAGTGCACGGCCACTGAACTGCACTGATGAAATATTGTTCTCCAATGTTCTTTGTGAGCTCACAGCACTGAGTTACGAACCCAGAGGTTCTAAAGGAATCTCCTGGATGAATTTGATTTCTGCGCACGCGCCGGGAAAGTAGGTACGCAACGTGCGTCTCATGCGAATCGCTATGACGGAATGGCTTCTACCGATCAACGATAGAAAATAAAAGAATTGATGAAGTTATTTTCCATCTACCCTCTTTTGCTTGTTGGGAGCGAACATGTTTGTTGTGTTGAAGGGCAGTGTGTTTGGCCACCATCGCTCCTGAGATCCAGATTTACGACTTGCTCTCGAGAATTACCTATTATGGATAGAAAAAAACACTTCTTGATAATAAAAAAAAAAAAAACTTAACTACGGACTTCTGGTATAGTCAAACTTCATTAAATTAATGGATCACCACCTACGAGACACCCGTTTTCAAACTCGTCGGACAGAAGAAATGGGTATAAAATAACCCTTTATTTAAACATCTCATCTACGTTTCCCGATCCTAAAAGTAAAAAAGTGGCGCTTACCATCAGACGTCGTGACTTGTTCATCTCAGCACTCAGTTGTTATAAAAGGGTGCTAATATACCATCATAAATTAAGAGTGCACTACAATCAATCCCCTTCCGCTCTATAGTGCTTAAATGTCTTCCTCAAATGAAAAATACGTCGGCCATTGATCGCAAGGAAGACGGATTAGCCCCATTTTGAAGTTTAGCGGCGATATTTTCACTCGGGAAGTAGAGACAGATGTTGAGATTGCACTAAACCTTTATCATCATCAATTTGCCAGTCAACTGCCCTGGACTTATGTCAACTTTATGAGAGAATGGATTTGCGTTTGTCCTATTGATTTATACACTCTCGCTAAATCGAAGATGTTACTTACCCAAATAATAATTTGAATAGAATCGCCCACAGAAAAGATTTTTTATTCCAAATTCTCACAAAATCTGTTCAGCCGTTTAAGAGGTACGATGCCACAGACAGCACACAGATACACAAACACACAGACACTCAGACAGACACAATGATGAATGAGTTAAAATAAAAGAAATGAAAAAAAAAAAAATAGAACGGCTGTCAAGGCATTTTTGTAAGAAATTTGTTCTAGCCAAATGCACCCATATAAACGAAACCTCAGTCATTCGAAATCAGTTAGCAACTGTGATGCGGAGTTCGACGCGTTGAAATAAATAAAAATGTTCAATCAAGGTTCTGCCATAATGCCTGGCGACAGATTTTCCTTCTCATTTCCGTTCTATTTACTTCTTTTTTATGTAGCGTCGCCTATGGTCACGTATGTAGGTGATTATATTCACAGGTGATCATAGGACACTAAAGAGTCACCTTGGATCACCCAGGTGATCAAAATGGAATAAACCGTAAAAAAAAAAAAAAAATAGTAGAGGATATGTTATTCGTCATTTTTTAAACGGGTAAAAAAGTGACAAGACGCAGGGCGCACGCTTCCACCGTGAAAAATAACACTGAATGCGGTTGAAGCCATATTCAGAGCAAACAGACTTAAAATCTTACGTATTTCCTACAGAAAAGAGAAGTAAATAGAACGGAAATGAGAAGGAAAATCTGTCGCTAGGCATTATGAGCGAACCTCGATTGAACATTCTTATTTAGATCACCGCGTCGAACTCCGCATCCAAAGAACTTGGACCTTACTTTTTTGGGTAATTTTTGCTGCTTTATTTCACACAATTTTGACAAGTCATTCACGTGCTATCAAAACGATAGTTCGATTGTGACTGAAGTTGATAAGGCCCTTGAGCCTAATTTGTGCGGTCCACGTTAAGAAGTTCATTCCGTATCTTCCCCCTATTTACTTACTTACATCAATGGTTAGGTCTCAAAGTTCTTTGTCCGCATCACAGTTGCTAACTGATTTCGAATGACTGACGTTTCGGTTATATGGGTGCAACTGGCTAATTTCTTACAAAAATGCCTTGACAGCCGTTCTAATTTAAACAATTTTATTTTTCTTTTCTTTGGTACTTATCCGGTATCATAAATACAAAAATGTTTGGACCGTCATGAAAGTTCCAATACTGTCCGCCGCTCTTCGTAACATCCTCTGGGCCCGATCAATCATTACCAACCACGGTGGGCGGATTGATTCCACACATTCCTCATCGGTCGAAAGCTTTTACTGTTTACTTCCTCTATTTTTCTTGTCGGAAGTAGCAATCACTTTTTAAGGTTGTGTAACTACTGAGACTACTGTCACTGCTGGAGCATTGCCATTGCATTGCGCTGTACGGAATTGAGACGTCGATAATGACAAAGAAAGATCGAGAAAAGCTGGAAGCTTTGAAATGTGTCGTTGGAGACGTATGGAAAGAATAACCTGGACAGAAGAAAAAAAGGAAGTATTAGATATTGTCAATGAAAAAAGTAGTCTACTAGTGAGTATAGAGACTAGAAGAGGCAAGATGTTTGGCCACCTTGTACGACATGACAAATTAATTAAACCCATCATAGAGGGAAAGGTAGAAGGAAAAAGAGGATCGGGAAGACCAAGAAGAGTATTCTTAGACAAAATAAAAGAGAAAGCAAATGTCATATCGTACAGGGAGGTGAAAACGCTGGTGGAGGACCGTCAAGCCTGGAAGTTACTCCACCGACAAGAGTTACGCTATTAAATGTTAAATAAATGATGACTTGCTGATGTGGCCTGTGCACTTTATAATCTGACGGCACCCGGTTCAATCCTTGGCCCTGCACAAATGACTTATATATTTAGTATATTGTTAAATTATGTGCAAATTATGTGAAAGAAAACATCGTGAGGAAACCGGTGTGTCCAAGAACCACAAAAGTTTAAAGACATAATATGACATTCACCAACATGCACTAGGCCAGCATGGTGGATTAGGGCCCATATTCTCTCTCTGAAGAAAAAGGTCACCGTCAGTAAAGATCATTGTCGTCAGTATAAAGTTCTTGTCAGTAAAAGGTTCTCATCAGTACAAGGTCATTGTCAGTGCAAGGTTTTCTTCAATGCAAGGGGTTATTTCAGTACGAAGTCATTGTCAGTACTAGGTTTTAATCAGTACAAGGCCCTTGCTAGTAAAAGGTCCTCATCAGTACAAGGTCATAGTCAGTACAAGGTCCTCTTCAGTTTAAGGTCTTTTATCAGTACAAAGTCCTTGTCAAAATCAAAATCTTCGTCATTAAAGGGTCTCATCGATACAAAGTTAGTGTCAGTACAAGGTTTGCAACAGCAAAAGGTATCTACAAAGCCTTTGCGAGTACAATATCACTGAAAACCTGTTCTGAACAAAAACAAATTCTCATAGTCTGACATTTCAGCATCAGTTCTGAACCGTCGCGTCCAGCATAACAAAGCGGTTCAAGTGTATTCACAAATTCTCGACGGGAACGCAAACAAACCATTACTCGAATCCTCCGCGACGACTCGGAAAACAACGGAGAGTGTCGAGTCAACTGCGCTTTAATTGGGTTCTGTACAAAATTAGTATTAACTTCGACTGGTTTGGCCTAGACGGTATTGTTTTTGGTACTACGTTATTGAGTGAGCAATGCGCGTCTTTGTTTTTTTTTTACATTCACTACCTTTACACACCTTTACCTATACTAAGTAGAGTTTCTTTAGATAAGCGGGTAAGCTTGGATTTATTTTGTACGAACAAGAAATAGCATTAAATAGGCGGTTGGTGAGCAGTATTCTTTGACTAATTTAGTCTGATATAACTGTTCCTAATTATTAAGTATGGTGTTATCTTTGTATAATTTTGTACTTACTATATTTTTATCTGGCTCTGTGTATCAATTTAAGTATAATTACAAGAAACTTATTTAGTCAGATAAAAATGTTAGTTATGGTTTAAGAGTTTTCCAACAGTAACCAAGGGACTCTGAAAACCGAGGCCCATTCAAAAGCTTTGATACGTGCCCTGTCGGCACGTTGCATTTTTCACTATTTTCACCTTTTTTCACGGTTTAATGGCTTTGCACGGGAGCGATATATTTTCGTGAGACTTTTTTTCAAGTAAACTCTTCAATATTTTATACGATTCTAGAACTCTAACAGATGATTTAAGAGCGTAGATTTGGGATTAGAATTTTACATATTAAATGTAAAATTTAAAATTGCTTGCTGACTAAACAATGGCTTTAGGCGTCGCTCTCGGCCAGAACATCTATCTCTTTTGGACATTTTCAGCTTTTTTGGAGATAAATATTACTGGATAGAAATTTAACAAGGCAAGAATAACTTTCTAGTTTTTTCTTCTCTTTTCGGTAAAATAAAGTATTTTCATAAAAATTGCTATCATTACCAATCCTTAAGTTCCTGTGGGAGTGCGGTCATTCATTCCAGAAACGACTGAATGGATTTTGATAAAATCAAGGACCTAGCTAAGCTAAAATATCCCGGCATAACACCAAGTGCAGGTAGAAAGTATTAAATCTTTTGAAGTAAGCGAGGTAACCAATAACGGTTAACCGGGGATTGATCGGCAACCGGCCTAAATTGAACTTTGATTAACCTGTACCAGTTTTACCCTTTCATCGCAGCATGTAACATTCAGCCATATAGCCTTCCGACCACATAATTATCGGGCCACAGTACAACCGCTCTGAAGTGCTGTGACCATTGATATACTTTGTCACGCAGATAAGTAAAAAAAATTGCTAAAAAGTCGTACAGGTCAATAAATATTTTATAGCTCAAAATAGTCTCAGTGGAGTTGGGCGGTAGAAACTCTTTACTAATTGCACTAGCCTAGCTGGTGATTTTTTTTTCTGTTCTCTGGTATATCTTCATCATTTCAGCCATAGGACGTCCACTGCTGGGCATAGGCCTATCCCATCGATCTCCAAAAGGGCCGGTTGGAATCGGCCTGCATCCAGCGTTTCCCTGCGGTTTCTTTTAGGTCGTCTGTCCATCTTGTGGGTGGCCGTCCTACGCTGCACTTACCGGTCCGTGGTCTCCATTCCAGAACCTTTAGGCCCTATCGGCCATCTGTTCTGCGGGTTATGTGCCCTGCCCACTGCCACTTCAACTTGCTAATCCGGTGGGCTGTCGGTGACTTTCGTTCGTCTACGGGTCTCCTCATTTCGGATTCGATCTCGTAGAGAAACCACGATCATAGCCCTTTCCATAGCTCGTTGTATGACTTTGAACTTGCTTATGTGGCCCATAGTGAGAGACCACGTTTCATTGCCGTTATTGCAACCATATACGGCACTGGTTGCATTAAATTCGCACACCTACGTAACACGCACACACTCACATACGTTAATTTAGTTGTCTTAAAGTGTTATTATATCGAGTTGCTGCTAATTTCTCAAATTTATGTAGGTCAAATCGAATGAACACACAGACCTGGTACATTAATTTAGATGGTACTGACAGTATATTTTTAATTCTTCAAAGTATGGCAGATATATCCCATTTGACTCTTACAAACGGCAACAGCTAGTGGATAAGACCCACAGTCCCAGTCAAGAACCAGTTAGTGGGTAGGACCTACAGCAGAGAAAACTGCAGCAATACTGTTCACCGACCTTCACCTGTTGAAGGGAGGGAGCTTGAGCGCTGCCGGTCGGCTAGTATCGGATGGTCGCTCGCCCCTCCACCTTCCCATGGACACAGGGCGACGAAACGTCACCTGGTCGGACTGCACCGGGCGGGCGCTCGCCCTTCACGTTCTCTGGGGGTGGAAGCCTTTCCCCAGTGCCCAGCTTCGGCAAGACTGCCAAATGCAATGATGCCGATTTCCCAACCTCTGCCATTAGGGTAGAGGTCCCAACGATGACGATGATCGCGTGTATAGGGCATTTGATAGCCCGTTGGTCGAGTTGGTAGTGAACCTGCCTTCTGAGCTTGGGGGCGTGGGTTCGATTCCCACCTAGGACAAACATTTGTGTGATGAACATTTGTGTTTGTTCTATATCTGGGTGTTAATATCTATTTAAGTATGTATTTAAAACCTATATATGTATATATGGCTGTCTCTGGCAGCCATATCACAAGCTTTGCTTAGTTTGGGGTCAGATGACCGTGTGTGCAAAAATGTCCCGAATATTTATAAAAAAAAATCTGCAGTATGAGTGAACGAGTCTCGTGGGTTAAGTAATGGGTGTATGGGCCACGACTTCACCTGCCTTACGTTTATCATCATCATCATCAGCCATAAGACGTCCACTGCTGAACATAGGCCTCCCCCTTTAACCTCCACACTGAACGACAACCTGCCTTTTGCATACACTGGATGCCCGCGAGTCTCACAATGTCGTCGGTCCATCTAGTGGGAGGCCTCCCTACGCTGCGTCTTCCGGTTCGTGGTCTCCACTCCAGAACCTTTCTTCCCCATTACCATCATCACACCTCATCTATCATTTAAGGCTTTATAAATTTTTATCAGGTGTTTTAAGCTGCGTCCAGAGTTCGAGTAACACTAGGAACACTTTCACGCCTCAGTAAATCTTTTGTTAAAATCACTGGCCAGAACGCAATATGGCGTCAAATGTCTACTTAGGATTCAATCGAACAGAACTTGCGGCTGTTCGGTTCACTTGTAATGGCTGATTCCGATCGATCCTGGACCTTTGAGAGCTTATTCTTGTATAACTACGTGTTTAATGCTATGTGGTCGTTTGGATACATTGTAGACGGTAATGTTTATTTCACTTACTAGAGGTATATGAAACGCCAACCTTGGAGTTTTTGAAAAAAGCTTCGGTATCCCTAGTCTAAAGAAAAAAACTGATTATATGAGACAAATAAGGAAGCTTAATACGCCTTAGTACAATTTTATTATGGTTCGGGTTTAAAAAAAAACCTATCTTCTAAATAAAATCTTCTACTTATAAAGTACGGCTAACTTATTGGTTTTTCACGCACACTAAACAAATTGTAGCAATACCAATGAATTAATGAAACACACATGCAAAAAAGGGGACATGGTCATCCGCTGGGTAATTCTAAAGAAGATTAAACTTTTAGAGAATCGTTTTTCGGTTCTGTAATTGCGTTTATGGTTGCCAAATGGTAGCATAATTATGCTCTTTACAATCCTTCGGCACCCGGTCCGATCCTAAGCCCGGCACCAATTACTTATTGAGTATTTAAATAAATTGTGTACAGTTACAATGCTACAGCTTAAAAGTGGAGAAGGTAAACATCGTGAAGATACGAGAAACTCCAAAGTTCAAAAACATAAGACCAACATAAGACATTGCACTTTACAATCTGACGACACCCAGTTCAATCTTCAGCTCTGCGCCAATAACTTATTGAGTATTTAAATAAATTGTGTACAGTTACGATGCTATTGCTCAAAAGTGGTGAAGAAAAACATTGTGAAGAAACGGGTATGTTCGAGAAACTCAAAAGTTCAAAAACATTAGACATTGCGCTTTACAATCTGACGACACCCGGTTCAATCTTCAGCTCTGCGCCAATAACTTATTGAGTATTTAAATAAATTGTGTACAGTTACGATGCTATTGCTCAAAAGTGGTGAAGAAAAACATTGTGAAGAAACGGGTATGTTCGAGAAACTCAAAAGTTCAAAAACATTAGACATTGCGCTTTACAATCTGACGACACCCGGTTCAATCTTCAGCTCTGCGCCAATAACTTATTGAGTATTTAAATAAATTGTGTGCAGTAACGATGCTATTGCTCAAAAGTGGTGAAGAAAAACATTGTGAAGAAACGGGTATGTTCGAGAACCTCAAAAGTTCAAAGTACATACACTGCGCTAGCGTGGTGGATTAGAATTTAGAGCCCATCCTCTCTCTCTGAGAAAAGGCTTGTGTCCAAGCAGTAGAAACATGATAGGCTGATCATGATGATGATGATGAATTGTGTTCAGACAATATGCTGCAGGCTAAGGGATTGGGATTTCAGTAAATTAAGGACTAGTGCTCGGCTGGCTGGCTAAAAAATCTCTTGGATTTTGGTAATAATTGCATGTGATTGTATTTATGCTTTTGTTTCAACCCTCAACCGCGTGACGCGTACTATACACTTTAGTTCAGAAATTCCTAGTTACTCCTGTCTGTCCCCTCATCTGACCCCACGAAAGGACAAATAGGAATAAGAATTCCCATAGTGTGTGACCAACCTTAATCTTAATGCAAAAACGATTTCGAGCCCAATAACTGAAGGGTCGTCAACCAAATCGACCCTTGTATTTTGACAGCCCGATTTTCAATTTTCCATCAGATTAATCCACTTTATTGTTACCCAATTTTGAAGGATTATGGCCATTATAGCCTCGTTCGGTTATGACCCGATCCTGAAATAGAAATGGGCAGGGTTAATTCAACTATTCGAGCCGTGTGTTCGATTGTAATCGAATAAGTATTGTTTGATTGTTTATATGTTGAATGCCGATTACCGCGTGTATGTTCGATTAAATAATTATATTGATTCCATTCAATTATTTTATTAAGCTGCTATACGTGACTAATTTTGCTATAAAACAGTTAAATACTGTTTTAAACATTCATGTCCGCACAGGGCATAGTAATATTAATATAAGTTAACTTTTGAACATTCTTGAGACCAGGATAATCTATCTATATCTACATATAAAAATAGATATGTAAATGTATGTGAGTATGCATGTATGTGTGTATGCATGTATGTGTGTATGTTCCCTATGGAATCTGAAACTGGTGGAATGATTTTGACGGGACTTTCACTGGCAGATAGCGGCTGTTATAAGGAGTCATCCTCGTGGGGTGCAACTAGTATTCTATAAATATTAAGAAAAACATTCGATAAACATAAAACAATGAAACATTTAAACTTCTAATTATAATTAGAAATACGGTATCGATTAAACAAATCGAACAATTGTAATTATTCGATTATTTTACGTTGCATCCATCCATAGCTGATCTAAAACGAATTTGAGAGGGCAAAAATTCATATTGAAGATCGTTCGTCATTTGTGCGACGGGGCGCTACATTTCGAGAACTGGGTCTGAGACAGAGGTTCTTGAGAGGCGCTTTTTGTTTGTTAGCGGTGCCAAAAGGAGGAAGCGATGTTAGCGGTGCCAATAAAATTGATTTTTATTTAATTGTGTACTTTCAAAATACCATTTATCCCCTTATTGATAAACGTGGAGAAGCTTTTATACTAAATATGAAAAAATACTTCATCTTTTGGTCTTTTTTAATAAGTTAAAAAAAAAAAAACAAATAGACGGCGTTTCCGATTAATCCAATTTTTTTTTCTCATTTTAAAACCTTAATTTGTAGGAAAATAAAAATGCAGCAGAAATCTTCGAACAAAATAAAATGAATGGACGGGCCCAGAAGAAGCACATTTTTGAAGATTACAAAATTAGCGCCAACGCTCACTTCATTTCAGTCGGTCTCTAGCTGTAGGAAGTGCGACACATGACTTTTGTTACATGATAATGAAACATATGACAAAATTATGCCTTCGTGTGCTTTCCCGAAATGTAATAACAAAACAAAAAACCGCTATCTATTTTTTGTAACAAATGTACTGTTATGTACATGGTTATAATTAAGTGTTGAAGTATATGTCCGACGGTTTTAACTCGTTTTTACTGAGCAAGTTCAATGGTTATGGCCCGTCCATTCATTTTATTTCGGTCGAAGGCAGAAATATAAACCTTAAAAAAGTGTCTGTGGTTTAAGGTTTAAAACCACACGACAGAAGAGAAAACTTCAAGGTTGATTATATCTCTCTCACTCCCTTAGTCGACTCGAGCCGACTTTACCCGAATGAGTATCTAAGCGTGATGGTCACGCGAGGTCAGTGTTTTTTCCCCATCCCAAAAAGTGCCCAACGTGCCTTAGGCATGATGACTAATATTTTTTTATTACCTCATAAAAAAGCCGATCATAAATAGAGCCCATCAACGAAAACAAAATTAGAAATTAGTTCATTAATAAATAAGAAATAAGCATTTTAATTTCATGCTAGACAAAGAGCGCACTATACTGAGCCGTGACGTCACGGCTCAGGTGCGCCATACAAATGCTATACTAACACACGCTTTGCGAGAAAGGAATAGAGCATCCCCTCTCTATCCCCACCTAAAACTTTAAACACTCATATCTCAGAGATTTATCAGCCAATTTAAATTATTTTTTGAGTATGACATGTGTAATGTATTTAGTTATATTAATCGCTAAGTCGGTTATTTGTAATACATTAAATATGTCATCATGCCTCTAGTTTTCGTTAGTATACTTTACAAGAAATTCACCTCAGCTATAACAACTAACACTTCAGACTCACCTGGGGGTCACCGGTAGACATAAACTTGTACCAACTCAGAAATATTCTCCATGAAATTCTAAAGCCGTCTTCTCTAGCACGGCTCTGTGCTAGGTACTGTCCGTATAAATTCATTCCGCTTGGGTGCCGTTTACGCGACTTTTTTATCCAGAAAATGGTCGGGCAGTCACGTCTAACAGCTATTTCCCGGGATCCCGGGGTCTTTTGTTCGCATGAATACTGGCACCCATGAAATCAGTTATGTTTCGTTATTATTGCATGTTTCACGGCTTGCCAATAAGAAAATCGAGAGTTGGATTCGGCATTGATTTAGGTCGTTAGGTAATTTTCGCGTTAGGTTATTTTTTGAAACGTAATTGTTTATTTGCTTATATTTAACACTAGCTGTTGTTCGCGGCTTTGCCCGCGTCTCGTTTGCTTACGATTACGATTGCGTAATTTTTTACATTATCTCATGAGCTGTGCGACTAAACCACATACTGCAAACGGCAAACATTACCCTGAATAAGTACTATAATTTAACCCTATAATATATTTAACCTATAATTTTAATAACAATAACAGTTTATATCCGTTTTTGTAGAACTATTTAGGAACTACATTTTTGTCACAAATTTTATTTACTTATCTACAACCGTTAGGTCAGTGTACGCCGATAAAGAAGCCAATCAGCTTATTTTTCTTCGACATGTTTTACTAATACGGTTATTTAGTATAGAAAATTTACCTTTATCATTATAAAACATAGCTTATGGCACTCAGGAATAGTGTAGCTTTTTATTAATGAAAGAATTTTTATAATCAGATCAGCAGTTTTTGCGATTACCTTCTACAAAAAAACTGACAAACTTTACCTCTTTATGGTATTAGTGTATAATTATTAAGTTTTATTCTTGTGTTAAAGATAAAATATATTTTTTACTAAAAAAAACCTTTTTTGAGAACAAGCAAGAGTTTTTACCATAGTCTAAAAATCTTCTTGGTTTCACGCAATTCTTAAAATATGCTTATGTTTTTTTTACTGATTTTTACGTTATGCCTCAAACATGGTAAGCGCGATGTGGTAGAGGATGGAACACGTCACGTCACTTCTATAACTTTACTAGTTTATCGTAATATCGTTTTTATTTTTTCAAAAATAAAGTCTGATTTTTCTATGGAACAACTGATGTTTTTATTCGTGATATCATGGTTTGTCCCAAAGTAAAAGTTGTTTATAATGATGAGTAAGACGATATCCTTGAATATTTCCGTCGTCTAGAGCTACACCCGGTTAGGCACTTCGCTTACCATCAGGCGAGCTATTTTATCGTCCAGTTACACATTTTTATAAAACACCTTGTACTGTGCAAATATTTCCTGATGTTTCTTTTTCCATTGAATCGAAGATCGTTAAGAAATACTTCAAAGAGAAAACCTACGTGAATCGAATTACTCCCATTCTGCAAATCAAGAAAAAGCTGAAGAGTTAGTCAGGAAAGGACTCGCTGTAAGGTCATTACGTAACATTAGAGAGGGAAGGGAAAAATGCAGTTAACATAATGGATGGAGTTAGGATAGATTAGAAATCAACTCCCTCATTGCGATAAGCTACGCAAGTTGTTTACGGCAGATTAACTAAGAAATGCTAATAAAGTATTTAATTTAATTTTATTGTCTTATCTTTTACTAGCGACCCGCCGCCCGGCTTCGCACGGGTGCAATTTACGTGCGAAGCCGGGGTGGGTCGCTAGTTATATAATATAAACCTTCCTTGAAAATGTATCTAACTGATGGTGAAAACTGCATCAAAATCCGTTGCGTGGTTTAGAAGGAGTTAGCGGCCATACAGACAGACGCGGAAAGCGACTTCAATTTATACTATGTAGAGATAGAGACTATGCCTGTTATGTTTTAGGGTTCCATACCTAAAGGGTAAAAACGGGACCCTATTACTAAGCCTACGATGCCTGACTGTCTGTCCATCTGTCCTACCTTTTAACGGCTGTATCTTTCGAACCGTAATAGATAGCCAGTTGAAATTTTCACAAAATATGTAATGTCACGGCGGATTAACTAAGAAATGATAAAAAAGTGAAATAGTAAAAACTAAAGGGTGGTCCCCAAACAACAAACGTATTTTTTTACGTATTTCGGTATTTGGCTCTAATGTAAAAACGGTCTATTTCACTTTGATCAGCTGGGTGATACCACCTCCGAATGTAATGACCTAATCAAACTATAGTATAACAACAAATATAAACAATGGCCAAGTGCGAGTTGGTGACACATTTCTGTTTACCACCGGCTCTCTTACGATCATCGAAGTTAAGCAACGTCGGGAGCAGCCGGTACTTGGATGGGTGACAACCTGGGCATTGGTGGGATGTTGTCTTTTTGGTCAACTTTTTTGTACTTTAGTAGTTAACAAGTTATGTGGTGGTACGGAACCCTCAGTGTGCGAGCTCCACTTGTAATTCGCTGGTTTTTTAAAATTGTCTGGCTTCTGAAGGAAAAGTCTTATAAAATCCATTAAATATATGTATAGCGACTTCTTGCTCTAACAACCCTTGAAAATGTGAAACTCAATAATATCGTTTGCGTAAAAAATCCAATTTCTCCCGTTTCCAATAATATGAAATACGATTATGAAATTGTATGTAAAGAAGATTATTTTGTGAACTGACTTTGATTTTGGCTGACATTTAAGTGAAATTGTTACGTTAGGCCTTTTTTTTGTTTTCGAAATCTTCTAAATATACTGCATCGGGGTGCAGCCAAGTTATGTGGGATTATACCCACTAAAAACCCCAGCCAGGTGACCAGCCTTAGTGCTTAAGAAGAGGGCTCCGGGGGCTCCTCCCGAGACAACCGTTGAATACGCTCAAACCATCGAGCGTACAAATCTGAACCCTAGGGGTAGGTATCTGAGGGACTAGTATGTAATGTAATAAAACAATGTTATCAACCTCAGATTTGATTTAATTAAACCGCCAACACATTTGGCGTATGTAGGTTTGCGGAGAATCTCGTCACCGCGATCTAGGATTGATGGCCGATTTTACTAGCGCCATCTAACACAAAACTTATTAACTAGGTGAAGCTTCATCATGGTTCAGATAGTAGATGGTTTACAAATAACATTTTGCTTAAGTAAATAGTTCAACATACATCGCCCACCAAGGACAAGCTGAGCTTCGTCCTTCATCTTATCATAAATTTACATATATTTAAAAACTACAAATTTTATTAAGCGGTTGAGATTGGTAGAAGACAAAGTTTATTGACAGGTCGTTTGAGTGTCCCATTCTTAATCTTAAGAGTAACTACTCTCACCAAATTGTCTTGCCCAGGATGTGTAGCAATAACTCTGCCGTAAAACCACCTACATACAGGCAAGCCATCTTCGCGCACTACAACCACATCGCCAATGCGAGGCTGTGGCATGGTAGAAGACCATTTATACCGCTTGTAAAATTTTGACAAATATTGTTTTGACCACTGTCGCCAGAAGTCTTGAGTCATGCGTTGGGTGTACTGCCACCTCCTCAGGGAACTAACATTTGAGGACTCGAAATTATTATCAGGTGGAGTCACCAACGCTTCACCTACCAGAAAATGTCCAGGTGTCAAAATCATCGAGTTTTCGTCGTCATTGCCAGAAATAGTAGAGAGAGGTCTCGAATTAAGGCAAGCCTCTATCTGTGCTAAGACTGTGGACATCTCTTCGTACGTCAATGTCGATTGTCCAATGACCCTCTTCAGGTGATACTTAACTGATTTAACTCCTGCTTCCCATAACCCTCCAAAATTTGGGGAACGAGATGGGATAAAATTCCATGAGCATCCGTTGGTTGCTAAACTTTCGCGTATTTCTTGAAGCATTGAGTTTTTCTCATTTTTGAAGAGTCGCTTTAGCTCATTATCTGCTCCGGTAAAATTCGTTGCATTGTCACTCCATATATTAGAGCAATACCCTCGTCTAGACACGAATCTTTTAAACGCTTGCAAGAATCCTTCAGTCATGAGAGAAGTGACGACATCAAGGTAAATTGCTCGAGTTACCATGCATACAAATAGGCAAATATAGCCTTTATGTGACTGGTGACCACGACCTTTCGCTGTCCTAATCTGAATCGGACCCGCGAAATCGACTCCACTTGACTTGAAAGGCCGAGCAGGAGTTATACGAGCTGCAGGCAACTGTCCCATCAACTGGGTTTGTGTTTTTCCAGCGTTTTTTACGCAAGTCACGCACTTACGATAGCATGACCTTACGAGCCGAGTAGCACCCAAAATCCAAAATTTATTTCTTAAATAACACAGCATAAGCTGTGGGCCGCCATGGAATGTCTGCTTATGAGCATTTAAAATGAGAAGATTTGTCAGATGAGACTCTTTAGGCATCAATATAGGATGCTTTTGGTTTGCGCTCAACTGGGAATGCTCAAGTCTGCCATCGACTCTCATAATGCCATCTTCATCCAGATATGGGTTCAGTGTTCGCAGGGTGCTACGTTTAGGTAAGTTTTCTTTTTTCTTTATAGTCGCGTATTCCTCACCAAAGTATTCTGCTTGACAATTTCTTATACAACAATTCATTGCTTCGTGTAACTCTGATGTCATTAAATACCCTAATTGTCGTTGTGATTTTTCCTTTTTTGTGTTAAAGGCAAATCGTTTGCAGTAGGCTACCACTCGGATCATCTTAGTCAAGGAAGAAAAACGTTCAACAATGGCCACCTCGACAGCAGCACAGTGAGTTTTAACCCTTTCTTCTAAATTTGAAGTCATGTCTTTTGGTTTTTTGTATTCAATGTTTTGTTTCTGCAGAAAGTCTGGACCCTTGAACCACATCGTGTTTTTCACCAAGTCTGACGGAGATTGACCTCGTGATGCAGCGTCTGCTGGGTTACATTTTGTAGAGACGTGTGACCAATGATGCGAATCTAAATTTGAAACTATTTCAGACACACGGTTTGCAACAAAAACATTCCATCGATTAGGATGGCTGTTCAGCCAGGCGAGAACGACAGTTGAATCCGTCCAGGCATGCAGGTAAAATTTGTCAATATTCATAACTGATGAGATTTCAATTAATAATCGCGTTACCAGTACAGCACCACACAATTCTAGCCTTGGTATTGAAATTTGTTTGATTGGAGCTACCTTTGTTTTTCCAGATATTAACGACACGTGAACTTTTCCCTCAGAATCAGTGACACGCGCGTAGACCACAGCAGAATAGGCATCTCTGGATGCGTCACTGAAACCATGCAGTTCCACGACATCGCCCACCGTGACACCGATCCACCGAGGTATCGACACGTTGGTAAGTATTTTCAACTCTACCTGGTAAGTCTGCCATTCCTTCAATATGTGGTCGGGGACAGTTTCATCCCAATCCAACCCTGCCAACCATAGTTTCTGAATCATAATTTTAGAAACAACTATGCTTGGCCCTACCCACCCAAGTGGGTCATAGAAACGACAAATATTAGAAATAATTGTTCTTTTTGTTTCAGCTTTCTTCGTGTCCGGCATCTCAACCTTGTAGTGGAAGGAGTCATCGCTACGGTTCCAGGTAAGTCCTACAATTTTTAATACTTCCTCTGTTTTTATTTTTAATCCTTCATTGATTTCATCTACCCTCTCATCATTCTTCCCTTTTTCAAGTTCTTTCATTTTCTGTAGTAAGTCTTCACTGTTACTGGTCCATTTTTGTAAAGTAAAACCTCCCTTTTCTACTATATCATTTAGCTCTCGATATAAATTTATTCCTTCCTCTTCACTCTCGCATCCTGCTAAAAGATCATCCATATAGAAATTGCTTAACAAAGCTTTGGCTGCAGAAGGATACTTGTGGCCTTCATCTTTGCTTAGTTGCTGCAATGCTTTGACAGCTAGATACGGGGCAGATGCAACACCAAATGTCACTCTAAGCATTCTGTAATGTTTCATCTCCTCTGATGCATCATTTCTCCACAGTATTCGTTGATAATCCACATCAGCTTCATCAACTTTAATCTGACGATACATTTTTACGACGTCTGCTGTCAAACAAATACGTGAGACTCTCCAACGCATAACCAAATGTTTCAAGTCTGCTTGTAGGGTCGGACCCACTAACAAATTATCATTTAGTGATTTATTGTTAGTTCCTTTACAGGATGCGTCAAACACTACTCTGACCTTCGTGGTGTCTTTATCGTCAAGGACTACGGCGTGATGTGGTAAGTATACCGCCTTTGGATTTTCTATTTCATTTGCAGGTACCAATTCCATGTGATTAAGGTCTAAATATTCATCAATACTCTTCTGGTATTGAAGTTGCAATGGTTTATTTTTACTTAATCTGTATTCTAACGATTTTAGCCTTTTTTCAGCAATCTTCAGCGATCCAGTCACCTCAGGTGTACCATTTTTGAGTGGAAGACTTACAATGTATCTACCATCTTGATCCCTCCGAGTCGTTTCGGTAAAATGCTGTTCGCAACGTTTTTCTTCGTCTGTAAACATCATTTCCTTGGGCATCTGTACGTCAGATTCCAATTCCCAGAATTTTCTGAGCAACTCGTTGTCGTTTATATGACAATGCATTACGTTGATTTGAGAAGATTCTTCGGTACATGAATTTGCTACGCCAGACACAATCCAACCTAAGCTAGTAGCTTGTGCGACGGGTGTACCGGGGGGTCCTCTTTTCAAACCATCCTGCAACACTTGACTATACACTTCTGCTCCTAAAAGGAGATCTACTCGATTGGGTGAGAAATAGTCTGGATCAGCCAAAACTAATTTGCTTAACTCTACCCATTCAATTGCCTCTACCTTTCTCGTTGGGAGAAGAGAAGTAATTTTTTGCAGAACATACGCCTTCACCGGAATTTTGATTTTTGAATCGATCCGGGATTGAATTTCCATAGACACAGTAGCCTTGGAAACAATATTTTTGTTTCCACCCAGACCTGTTACTTGGCCTGTGATTGGTGTCTTCTTCAAACCAAGGTACTGAGCAGTTGACTCAGTTACGAAGGACGCCTGTGAACCTTGGTCCAAAAGGGCACGTATTTGGTAAACTTCTCCATTTTTAGCTATGGCCTTCACAAGTGCAGTAGCAAGCAAGATTTGCTGATGCGCTTTGCCTGTGGCAAAACAAGAGACCACGCCGGAAGTTTTATCTACATTCGATGATGCAGTTCCTTCTGAAGATGCAGTAGTAGCACCCAGATGTTTATTATTTTCAGTTTTATCTAAGTTCAAACCCCTGGGATGTAGAAGCGAATGATGATTTCGCTTGCAAATACGACATTTTAAGTTTGTTCTGCACTCTTTGGCAGAGTGATTGCTACCCATACAATTAAAACACACCTTGTTATTAAGCGCGAAATTGCGACGGGCTTCAACATTCTCATTTTGAAATAGTTTGCATTGAGTTAATTTGTGAGATTCAGTACAAAACGGACATTGAGCATTTGTTGCATGTAAAGCTTTTATTTTATCAGATTTACTTTGACCTTTATATCCTGACGTTGATTTTGGATCGAGAAATTCGATGGCACGGAACCGCTTCGTTAAAAAGTCTTTAAATTGCTCATATGTTGGCAGTTCATCTGACGGAGTGTCAGAAGTGATATGAAACTCCCACTGACGTCGAGTTTCTGAATCCAGTTTCAACGTGAGGATATGTATTATTATTACATCCCAACTCTTTATATCAATGCCTAAATTGGAGAGGGTGGCCAAGCAATCGTTCGTAGTATCGACAAGCTCTTTCAGTCCACTTGCGGATTCCACGACCGAGTTTTTCTGGCTTAGAAGTCGTTTTAAAACTTGGTGACAAATGAATTTCTTATTGTTATAACGTTCCTCTAACAATTTCCAACATCTGACAAAGTTTGATTCCTCAATAGGTATATGTCTTAGAAGTTGTTCGGCTTCACCTACAAGATAACCTTTGAGGTAATGTAATTTTTGAACGTTATCTAAAGTTGTATTTTGCAGAATCAATGACCGAAATAAATCTCTAAAGGTAATCCACTCAGCGTAGTTACCCGAGAAATTTGGGAGATTTATTTTGGGCAGTCTGACATGAGATACTTTGGTTGTTTCCGCGACAGTCGAAGCATTTTTGTTAGGATTTACAACAGTAAACTTAGCCAACGTTGATTTTAATTCGCATTTATAATCTAAGTAAATTTCTTCGGCTTTGTCATAAACATCAGTTTTCACATAATCAGTTGCGTTAAGCAGGCTCGGATCGATAGTACGCATTAATTCCTTGTGACCAGATAAAAATTCTAACCATAACTGATCTACAGAATCTAATTTCGTTTCTATGTATTCTGCGTTTAATCGCTCTCTGGGTGATTTCTTAAAATTAACTCTAGCTTTAGCTATTCGACCCTTTAAATCTTGTTGAAAGTTAATTAAAGATTCCATCTTGCCAAAACTTAAGTCAATTTACAAAGTAAGATCCTAAAAATATTACAAGTCCAAACTGATCAAAATTATTCTAAGTGTTTCAAACTTAATACTTTGGAGCAAAATCGGGCATAGGTTCCCCGTATCTCCGTTTTAGAGAAATTATTCTAAGTCCTAACATGCACACAAATAATTGCTAAAATTTACTAAGTCCAAATAGGCGCGAAATTTGAATTTAAATTTTAAATAAATGTCATAGATTATTTTTATCACTGTCACTTTAGATTTGTCACTTTAATTTAATAATGTCAAAAGTACTCACAATTTTCCTGTACACTTTCCTGTTGTTTCCGGTGTTCCGATGACGTTTTCAGCTCCGGTATCACGTTCCGTTTTCGCACGTTTCCCAAACGTGACTGGACACCAACTTCGCCCGGCCGGTCACACAAGGTCCAACTTCGTTGGGTCTCAACTCCGCTGGTGATGATGTTCCTGCACCTTACCACCTTCCGGTTAAGTGCGCAGCAACCTTTTTAGGTTCCGCTTGCTTTACGGTTTGCGACGGCGATCCACCGTCCCGTAAGCTTATCCTCCTGGAATGTCACACGACGATCCGGCTCCGAAGGACCAATGAATACGCTCAAACCATCGAGCGTACAAATCTGAACCCTAGGGGTAGGTATCTGAGGGACTAGTATGAAATGTAATAAAACAATGTTATCAACCTCAGATTTGATTTAATTAAACCGCCAACACATTTGGCGTATGTAGGTTTGCGGAGAATCTCGTCACCGCGATCTAGGATTGATGGCCGATTTTACTAGCGCCATCTAACACAAAACTTATTAACTAGGTGAAGCTTCATCATGGTTCAGATAGTAGATGGTTTACAAATAACATTTTGCTTAAGTAAATAGTTCAACAACCGTGTTGTCTCAGCCCCTCCGCCCACGACGACGTTGGTCACACAACATTGTCGTTCTCTTCCTGGGCACGCTTAAGTGGATGGTGAGAGCCCCAACTTTGACCATCCCGAGCCCGGAGGACCTCTTTTAGTAGCCTCTTACTACAGGCAGAGGGTCATCATCATCATCATCAGCCAGATGACGTCCACTGCTGAACATAGGCCTCCCCCTTTAACCTCCACACTGAACGACAGCCTGCCTTTTGCATCCACTGGATGCCCGCGACTCTCACAATGTCGTCGGTCCATCTAGTGGGAGGTTCGTGGTCTCTACTCCAGAACCTTTCTTCCCCATCGGTTATCGGTTCTTCGAGCGATGTGGCCTGCCCATTGCCACTTCAACTTGCAAATTTTAACAGCTATGTCGGTCACTCTGGTTCTTTGGCGAATATCCACGTTTCGGATTTTATCGCGCAAAGAAACTCCGAGCATAGCTCTCTCCATTGCCCGCTGTGTGACTCTGAGTTTTTCCAAAAGGTTAAACTTTACAGGCTACACAAAATCAAGCTTTGTGTATGCAGTTGCACAAAGCAACTCATCACCCTTTCAGTTCAAGTCAGACAAACAATCGACGCACAAATATTCAAACGCATTCAAATCTCAGTTCGCATTAGCGAGTCGGAATTTTGGACTATTACGCACGGAGCGTTCAAATTACGACTCTGGCTGTTGACCAAACGTTTGCCAGGTTGTATTGTTCGTTTGTACCACAAATTTAGTTGGTATGCTACATTTCAGCCTGGTCATAATACTTTACTAGAGTATGTCTAAATACTCCAAGGACGTTGACTTGTTTACAGCGGGCCAAAACTTTTTTTAAAGTTATGTATCTTCAGCTTTTTTTATCAATGTTTGAGTACCTATTAGTCTGACTTATTTTTCCATTTTTAGGGTTCCGTACCTCAAAAGGAAAAAACGGAATCCATATAGATTCACTTCGTTGTCCGTCTGTCCGTCTGTCTGTCCATCTGTCAAGATCCTTTTTCTCAAGAACGCGTTAAGGTATCAAGTTGAAATTTATATTATATACTTGATCCTACGGTTTCTTTCGGCTGTAAAAAAATTTAAGTTGTAAGCCAACGCAATCAAAAGATATGAACGTATATGTCGCATATTTTGCGATTTCACAGGGGAATCAAAACCTATAGGGTACTTCCCGTTGACCTAGAATCATTAATTTTGGCAAGTGGCAAAGTCTTACAGCACATATAAAGGAATAAACCTGAAAGTTGTTAATTTGAAGTTATATCATATATATATATATATGTCTGTCTGTATGTCTGTATGGGCGCTAACTCCTCCTAAACGACGCAACGGATTTTGATACGGTTTTCACCATCAGTTAGATACATTATCAAGGAAGGTTTATATATATAACTAGCGAACCGCCCCGGCTCCACACGTAAATTACACCCGTGCGAAGCCGGGCGAGCGGGTCGCTAGTATCATATCAAAATATTGTTTTACAATTACAAACTTACATTTAGTAGTTGTTATGTATGCAAGAACCTTATTGTCAACTACAAAGTTAAGTTTGTCTTTCAATATTTCAACTTCATTTAGTTTTTTTTTTTTGGACTCTTGGCCAGTTTTTTAAATTGTTATTTTGATGTGGCCCGTCTCTTTCGAGGAAACCCTGAGACAAAGCCCAGGATGACCACATTCTAATTATGATTATTACAGGACAAAACGCCGGTCGAACCCACAATTACTAGACTACTGGTATATGGTATAAACAAAGTACCTAGTTACAATTTGGCTAATTAATTTTGCCAAACCATTTGCACGCTCCGCCTATGAGGCATGTGGTGTAATATGTAATTGCTGTTTGATTTTGGAATAACCTAAAATGGTATATAAGGGAAAATAATTGACTGAGCGATGACCAATTGTATCAATTGTAGTTAATTATATCTGTAATAGAAGATAGACAAAACTGGTCGCTGTTTGAAGAATGGTAAAAGTATCGTCCTTAAGGCGGTTCGATTCATAAATGGCGGGAAAATCAAATTTCAACCAGTTTTCTTGTCCTTGTAGCTAGGCCGGGTAATTATTGTAAACAACTATGATGTTTGCGCTAATTAATTATTATTCTTTACAAAATCATGCAAAGTTATTTATCTCTAATGCATATTATTACTTACATTTGTGAATAAACTAATTTTTGATGTTTCAAACGGTTTATTCACAAATGTAAGTAATATGGTGAGTTACTGTTAAATAATTGTACATTATAATGTGAAGAACAACCAACATTTAGCGCAAACACTGTGTTATTTAAAAATAATTACCTGACCTGGCTACTAGGACCAAAAAACTGTTTAAAATTTGAATTTCCCGCCATAGGTGAATCGTACCACCTTAAGTCTTATTCCTCATGTCTGAGGGTCGTAAGCACTACCTTCCATCAATCTCTCTCTGATGATTGTCTTCCCATCATCTTTTATCTTCACCAACATGGAGTGCGTCGTAGACTGAGGTGTCGAGAGTGGTTCGAATCTGATCAAACCAATGAATTGGGCTGCGACCTCGTGATATTTTGCCGACGCCGTCACCATCAACTTTTCCAGGTTGTCGCCTAGATTTCTAGCTATGTAGCCAAATAACTCGAAGACACGTTTGAGACAGATTAGGGAGAAGAGTAAAAGAATACAAAATAATAATATAAAAAAAAACATTTTTTTTACCTGTATGTTGACAACATATTTATAGGTGTAAAATTTAGGAGTAGTAGATGAAGCAAAAGCTTTAAAAAACAGAACATCTTGAGATCTCAGTACGGGGCGAATTAATAGTTATTATATTTGTAGTCCTAACGTTAGGCGCGCGTGTTACTTCGCCACGGTGCACTCGAGGTTGCAGTACGGTGCCGAGCTGTATGCGCGCGCTGCCGACTGGGAGCGCGCCTTCCGAGCGCAGAAACGTGCTGTTCGTACCATCGTGGGCGTGTCGCGATCCACTTCTGCGAGACCCTATTTTAAAGAGCTCGGGATACTCACATTACCTGCCATTCTGATTTTCCAGGTGGCAGTGTATGTGAGGAATAACCTGGACCTGTATAGCAAACGAGGAGAGAAGCACTCTTGCTGCATCCGGAACGCCAACAAGCTGGTCGGTATCCCACGCTCCCTCACGAAATCCAGTAAACTGACCCACGTTATGGGCCCGGAGGTATACAACATGTTGCCGGATACAGTAACAACTGCTCCAGCTGGCTTATCGAGCAAACATTCTATGACTTCAATGAGTTCATAGCCAAATAAAATAATATTATAATAAATAAAATAATTAATAATAATACATAATGTAAATGTATAGAATTTTTTAATACCATTGACGTGTAAATTTATAATTATGAATAAATGACTTTGACTTTGACTTTGACTTAGGACAGCAGGAAAGCAGTGGACAAGACTAGCACAGGACCGGAAAAGATGGCGCGCTGAAGAGGAGACCTATACCCAGCAGTGGGTGGAGAATGGTTGATGATGATGATGATGATGATGATATTTGTAGTGTTGTAAATCTTAAATTTGATATGTGTTGACAAGTCAAGTTAGTAAAAACGCTTCATATTCTCGGTCAGCAGTCACATAAACTACAACAGTGAACATCCGAGCCTTTTCTGAAAAATACTTTTGCTAACAATTTTAGGTGTTTTCCCAAAACGTATAAGCTAATTTTAAACCGCGAATCCACAAAGCAATTCTTCTCTTTAATTACCACAATATATTACCAAAAAACGTTACAGTGCAAGTCTAAAAGCGGACAAATTTGAAAATGGCCGACAATTATCCGAGTCCGGAAGGCATCCGTCACCGGACGCCCGGACGTCCCGGACGTACCCGGACACCTCGGATAACCGGATCCGGACGGAGGGCGGATGAAACTGCCGGATAATTTACTGCGACATTTCGTTACGCGTGTCGTGAAGGTGACGTTTCCGTGGTCACCACCACGATTAAAGTGAAACTTTATTGTCAACAATCGTCTTCTTAGGATTGCTTGCACCATAGTAGTAGTTAAAGTAAATATTTTTTGTAAATTTGAAAATAACAGTAACCCTGATAGCATTCACAGTTAGCAGTTACTGTGAAATGAGTTGCACCAGCGTATTCACTAGCTAAGTTGAAGTGGCAGTGGGTAGGGCACATATCACGCAGAACAGATGGCCGATGGGGCCGAAAGGTTCTGGAATGGAGACCACGGACTGGTAAGCGCAGCGTAGGACGTCCACCCACAAGATGGACAGACGACCTAAAAGAGACCGCAGGGAAACGCTGGATGCAGGCCGCTTCCAACCGGCCCTTTTGGAGATCGATGGGGGAGGCCTATGTCCAGGAGTGGACGTCCTATGGCTGAAATGATGATGATGATGATTCACTAGCTTAGTTGCCAGGGTTGCAAGTCAAATGAGACCTTATTTACCCCAAATGCAAAGCTGGAAATATATTTTATGCATCTGAAAGATATATAACATAAACAATAGCGAAACGTGGGCTAGGTTACGGTTTACAGTTAAAGTTATGACGTCATTTAACATTATGTCAGATGGTGCAATTAATATTTTGCCTAACCGGTACTCTAACTGAAATGACGATATTTGTTACAGCTAAAGTAAAATAGTGGTGCAACCCACCCTTAATAATTGTAGAAACATAAGGAAAATAAAACATGCAAAAACTTTCGGGATGTTAATAGTGTGTCTGTGTTAGACATTGCCAGTTAATTATACCCCATACCTATGGAGTTGGGCTGGTTTGCCCAGGAATGAATGTATTTCATGTATGTTTTTTGAGAAATTATTGTTCTTCCCAAATCCACTATTTATTACCGGTATTAATACTAGAAAATGCTCTCATTTCTCTAGTTTTTTCTACGATATTTTTCAGTATAAAATATCAAGTTGCCTATCATAATCTATGTACTTAGCATTCTTATTTCAATCTATCAACGTTTCGAAATATTTGCTTCGACCTCTGCACAAAGCTTTGAACTTTTGTTTGAAGTAAATAACCTCTCATATCTTTTTCCATCTCCACAGGCTTTAACATTCATTTTCAAACCCATTTTATTAATGTCTTTATCTAGAGAATCAATTTACCTATTTCTAATCAAGACCTAGGCACGGGCCGTTTGTCTTGACTGGCCGGGCATAAAATAGATGCGTCTATGTTCTAGCTAATAGAGAATCCCATATACTGCAAGCTTGCTGGAATTTAATGTTTTCGTTTTATTGACTTTACTTGCTTTGAACAGTCGTTTCGTTGATGGATCTCTTTGATTAAAATAAAGTACCTTCTTAAAATTTAGATTACGCTGAAAATTTCGAAATATAAGTTAATAAGTATTCTCACCGTGGTAGCCCATTTGGGAGACCGCTACACTTGAAAGCGTGAGGTCGCGGGTTCAAACTCCGGGCCCGTACCAATGAGCTCTTTGGAGTTTATGTACGGATTTTCATACCACTGGCTTTTCGGCGAAGGAAAACATCGTGAGAAAACCTGTATACGTACGGAGAAGGAATTCAATGGCGTATGAAATCCACCAACCCGCACTGGGTCAGCGTGGTGGATATGGCCCAATCACCTTTTCGGGGTAGGCTAAAAGTCCAGCAGTGGACTGTTAAAAGGCTGATTATGATGATTATGATGAAGTATTCTCGCGAAATATCAATTTTTAAAGATGTAAGTACACTTTCCAAATATGTCTAAATTCCCTAAATTTCCAGCACACAAAATGCGATGTTTTCGAATATGATTACACAAATGAATAAAATCGGTATTTTTTTTATACGCATTGATGGTAGCTAAGCCAAGCGATGGTGGCCGATCTGTAGCATGTGCGCTGTACAATCTTTCAGCCCTGCACCAGTGACTTATTTAGTACTTAAATAAATAAAATTATGTGTAATTTAGTTTTTTTTATTTGAAGGGATTAAGAATATTTTTTAGCTATGATTCAATAAAATCTGTTCAGCCGTTTGAAGATTAATAGCTCTTTAACGTTTTTTTATATAATTATGTTATCTTTTTAAAATATTACGTACTGTTTCTAAAAATGACAACTTTTTCAAAAATTCAACAAAAAAAAAGTGCACATGAAAATTACCACTCTAATTTCAAAAAAATTTAATAAATATTCTATTCTAAAAAACCATATGTACTACATATGGTACTGAGACGTGGTCCTTAACTGTTGGCCTTTTGGAAAAACTCAGAGTCACACAGCGAGCAATAGAGAGAGCTATGCTCGGAGTTTCTTTGCGCGATAAAATCCGAAACGTGGATATTCGCCAAAGAACCAGAGTCACCGACATAGCTGTTAAAATTTGCAAGTTGAAGTGGCAATGGGCAGGCCACATCGCTCGAAGAACCGATAACCGATGGGGAAGAAAGGTTCTGGTGTGGAGACTACGAACCGGAAGACGCAGCGTAGGGAGGCCTCCCACTAGATGGACCGACGACATTGTGAGAGTCGCGGGCATCCAGTGGATGCAAAAGGCAGGCTGTAGTTCAGTGTGGAGGTTCTTATTCTTATTCTTATTCGAGATGGGGGCGATAAGTCCTGCACTGACGTCCCGCTTGGGGTGTATTGTGCATTTCCCCCTACCAGCACCTACCCGAGCCAACCCAACTCCTTGAAATATCGGAGTGAGGCTCTGGGGCGCTGGCACAGTTGCTCCAGTGGCGTAGATGGCAATGAAAATAATGATGATGAAAAGCAATCCAGCTGTTGTGGCGACGTGGATGAAGAAGGCAATGGTGCTTCATACAACCCGGTAGCGATTCTAGTTTCTTCTGTGGCCTCACAATGCCACAGCACATGCTCTACAGTTTCGTTCTCTTTCATGCAGCCACGACACAGTGGACTGTCCGTGGCTCCTAGCTTATACAAGTGACTATTCAAGTTGCAATGACCGGTTATAAGGCCTACTATAAGGCGAAGGTCCTGTCGTTGCAACTTCATTAGGTTGTTGGTGATCTTCCTGTCAAGAATTGGGAAAGCAGCTTTAGCATGCTTACAGTCGTCTTTCTTGTCCCACAGATTCTGTTGTTCTTTTTCGGTGTGACGACGCAGTAGCTCTCGCACTCCCATCGCTGATGGTTTGCAGAGGCCCACTGCGTCATCGCTTACCTGTTTCCTAGCACCCTCCTTGGCAAGAGTGTCTGCCGTTATATTACCTACGCAGGATTCGTGGCTTTTCGTCCATCTCACTATCGTTCTGTACTTGCTCGCGAGTGCTTGTAAAGCTGTATGGCACTCAGCAGTAACTCTCGATCTTGTGACGGGTCTTCTGAGTGCATAGATGGTAGCCGCACTGTCAGTAGTAAACATGAGGATTCTTTTATCGTGCCCATCTTCGGGGGCCGAAAGGAACTCATTAAAAGGCCCGACTGCTCTTGCTGCAAGTAGCAGGCCCATGGCCTCCGCCTGCAGTGCTGTCGTCGTTTTGTTTAGGGCCATTGACTCTTTCCGCCTTATTACAAAAAAGTTCATCAGTCCAGGTTTAAACCAGGACTAAAAAGTCCGAGTTTGTTACGGTACTAAGGGATTAAAACTTGACCTTATTACAAATCTTCGACTAATCGAGGACCAGCTGATACCAAAGATAGTCCATGGTTTCAATATTAGCCACAGATAAGAAACAAAAATTGAAATCATTCATTCGTTCCTGCAGGTTTAAAACACACTTCAAAAGCTTAAATAATTATTTATTAATGCAATTTAAGATATTTAGCTATCTTAAATTGCTGTTTGTTTAGGTTTCAATCTATTAAACAAGCATAACTTATTATTTTGAGCACTTTTCAAATTCATGGCATAATACGATCACGTGCGACGCCAAAATCCTAGCGTAGAAAAAAGCTATGCCTGTCCCGCGTAATTCGAGGCGTTCAGATAAATATTTGTAATTATCCAAAGACATTAAGTAGTTTAATGAAATCTTTGTAATTACGGTGGGAAAATTAGCAATGTTCTTAAATTTTCTCATAGCTTCCTCCTGTTCATTTAATGTAGCTCGCAATTTTACAATTATCTATGAAATGGAACATCCCTTGCCATAATACCCGCTACATTTTTGCAAGTTTTACTGACTGGTTGAGATACACTATGCAAATCGGCTGTAATGTCTTGAATATACGAAGCAAACAATAATTTAATGCATCAGTGTATATTTTTTACTTTTTGCGTAAGTACCTACCTATAGCTATATTGTAATCTACCAAGGTTATAAACAAGCACTTAATTCATGGCGAGCCCAGTTGCATAAAGCGCAAGCCACTTGAACTTCAGGGCTTAATGGGCTTCCTCTAGGATCGTGGACCAGATCCTCACGTAAAACATGCACAATTTTTGGGCCAAAGCGTTTTGTGAACCATATCTTTATTCTTCGTCACTTAATTCGAAAGGATTCACACGATGACGAGGTCTATATATCAGATCGCCGCGATGCCTCCAGCATGTCCAAATCTACTGAATTTATCATGTCAATCGTGTTTAAATCCATTTTAAACGATATGTAAATAATAAAAACACTAAATAAAATAATTATAACCAAATTCTATTAGTACCGAAGTTAGTACCATAGTTAAACTAGGGGTCTCGGCGGTCTAACTTTAGTACCATAGACAATCCGTGGTTTAGAGAAAAACTTCGTTTTATAATAACGTTTATTTTAGTCCATGGTTTAAACCTGGTACTAATCCCAGTACTAAAGTTAAACCGTGTTTTGTAATAAGACGGTTTGAGTCCAAGCTCAGGCGAGTAGTAGCCACAGCCTGCTCCCTCCTTGTTTTTTGCACCATCTGTGTATATGTTCCACGAGGTTGATACCCCATCCAGGACATTGTCATCTGTTATCAACTCGTACTTTTTGCAATCTAGATGTGTGCTAGCTATCTTATCGGTACCTAGGATTGCTTCGGGAATTATCCTCGATGCACGGTCGATTATTCTACAGTGGTTAGTAATCGGACCGGTGCTTTTCCATTGGTTCGTGGATTTGATCCTTAGTGCTGACGCCATCGCTTCCTGTTGTATATGCAGGTGTAGTGGAGTTAGACCCAGGATGATCTCTAGGGCAGCTGAGGGTGTCTTTTTCATGCATCCGCTGATTAGAGAGCAAGCAAGTCTCTGGGTCTGCTGCAATTTCGCGATGACGGTTGCTAGATTTGTTCGAGTCCACCACACTACGCAGCCGTAGGTGAGGACGGGTCGCACTATCACTGTGTATAGCCAATGGCAGAGCTTTGGTTTCAAGCCCCAGTCCTTTCCTACCGCTCTGGTGCACTGCCATAGTATATTGGTTGCCTTCGTGGTGATATACTCCTGGTGTTTTCCCCACAGAAGTTTGCTGTCTAGCCAAATGCCTAAGTATTTTACTTCCTTGCTAAGAGTTAATTTTGTACCAAACAATGATGGTAGCGTGAGATTCATTGCCTTCGTTTTCCTAGTGAAAAGCACCATCTCCGTCTTTTGAGGATTTACAGAAAGGCTGTGTCGCTCACACCATTTCTCGACGACTTTAAGTGCTTTCTGCATCTTTTCACATAAAGTCGTCTCAAAAAGTCCAGAGACCATGATTACGAGGTCATCCGCGTATCCCACCGTAACTATGCCATCCTTGTTGAGGAGTTCGATGAGTTCGTTGACCACCACCACCCAGAGTAGTGGAGACATCACTCCTCCTTGTGGGCAGCCTTTCGTGACACGGCGACGCATCATACCTGCCGTTTCAATGCTGGCAACTCTGTTTGAGAGCATAGTCGTGACCCAAGCACCCACTCTGTTGTCTACTCCCTGTTTTTAAGCCTTAACTGTGGAGGTTAAAGGGGGGGCCTATGTTCAGCAGTGGACGTCTTCTGGCTGATGATGATGATTCTAAAAAAAAAAAAAGTCAGTGTGCCTAAATTATTGTGAAAGGAACGGATGAGTGGTTGTTATGTCTTATGTCTTTTGTTTGTTATGTTTTTGTTATTTTCAATGTAATTTAATTTAATGTAATTTTTGTTTATTATAGTATAATGTAATTGACTTGAACTAATTGTAATGTGATTGTATTTGTATAATTTAACCTTTTTTTATATTTGGCTTTTATTCTGATTTGTAATATCTGGGATATCTGGGACATTTCTGGGACATTTTTGCACACACGGTCATCTGACCCCAAACTAAGCAAAGCTTGTAATATGGCTGCCAGAAACTGATATACATACATATATATTTTTAAATACATACTTAAATAGATATTAACACCCAGACATAGAACAAACACAAATAATGTTTTTGAACTTTAATTAATTAATTTTATTGGTGTTTTACCGTTTTAATTAATAATTATAAATATATAAATTTTATTTTGGTCGAAGTTTGACATTAAATATTGTGCGGCAGCTGTGGCGATAAAATTAATAATTGGAGATAATTGAGATGTATGTATTTCGCCGTTACATATAAATTTTGTTGTGTGCCAAATGCAATACAAAACGTATATAACGTATATGTTTTTTCTTTGTATAGAAAAAAAAAACAGAATACAAAACCTCTCTACGATTCAGAAAAAACGACAGAAATTATATTCAGCTACGAACAATAAATCGAAATTGCAAATCGTTCCTGAAATCTCAATATTGCGAAACAGAATTTTATTTATAAGTCCCAGATTTCCACGCGAAGGCATCGGCTATTGCAAATATTTCAACGCTCCGGTCGCACTGGGAGATGCTGGTCAGATTTTTCACTTGTAGATACTCACTCGTGATATAAATGATGACATTTGAGTTTTTTGCTCGTAGCTGTATTTTTGATCTAATTGAATTAACGTCCTTAGTAGAACGTTGTTTCTGTTGAGCTAGATTGCTTTGTTTACTTCTCGCTGATGGAAGTTATTACTATCTTAAAGATAGTAATAACTTCCATCAGAATTAAAGAGACAAAATTAAGATTTCAAGGAGATCTTTCCACATATTTATTTTGCGGATACTCGGTTAACATGCAGATGTTAATGTATTTACATACTTGTTTGTTGTATTTACATGTTCTACCATCATGGCATGAAAAATTTATAACATCTCATCTTCTTCTCTTCTCTACATAGTATAAATTTAAGTCGCTTTCCGCGTCTATCTGTCTGTCTGTATGTCTGTATGGCCGCAAACTCCTCCTAAACCACGCAACGGATTTTGATGCGGTTTTCACCATCATACATTTTCAAGGAAGGTTTACATATATAACTAGCGACCCACCCCGGCTTCGCACTTTTATTACACCCGTGCGAAGCCGGGCGGGCGGGTCGCTAGTTATTTTATAAAATTTAACATAAAAATAATTCATTTTAACAATTTGTCATTTAGAAACTCCGTAACAGAATAGTAAGTCTTGTCAATTAGCAACTTCTAAATTTGATAAAACAGGATAAAGGATTAATAAAGACTAATGAAGCCAGAGGTAAGCAATGTGAGGTATTATACGCATTTGTGATGCTTTTAGTGTTAGTTACAAGTATTCATAGGCGACGGTAACTGCTTACTATCAGGTAGTCCGTCTGCTTGTTTGCCATCTATGGATAAAAAAATAAAACATAAGCTTCGATGGTCTTTAAGATAATTTAGCAAACCTAAGCCACGAGTGTATAAAAAAAAGTTACTACTTCAATACCATAAGTAAGGTAATAAAATGGACCAGTGCCTTTTGCCCTACAAATTGCTGGAATCAGAAAATCGGAAATACCGGGCGTTTTTACCTCCTGCAAACCTGCTACCTTATCATTTCCCATTGTAGATAGAAATAGAAAGGTATTACTTTTACACAAGAAATATTTCGCGATGCGGAAATGCTGGACTGGAATGGGATAGGTATTCGTTTACCATCACTTGCATGGCTTGCGCATCTCATCATTTTTTGTAAAGGTACCTTTGTGTGTCTCTCTCTTTCTCTCTCTCTCTCTCTCTCTCTCACTCTCTGTGTATTTGTGTGCGCGCGCGCGCGTGAGTGTGTGTGTGTGTGTGTGCGAGTGTGTTTGTGTTTGTGTGGCACTTTTCCAGGTTTTTTTTAATGTCAGTCTTTCTCCATTATGATAACTAAGCGTATGACCTTGATCCTCAGATCAGACAAACAAAAGAGATATATGATTTAGTACAATTATTTTTAGTGTTATAAGGTTAACGTGTGTATCTTTATGTGGCATCGTAATTCCCAAAAGACTGAACTGATATTGGTTAGGTTTGTTTTTGTTTAAAGGTGACTTAAAAGAGAGTATTCTTAGCTTATTAATAAGAAAATCTATTCAGCCGTTTGAAGTTTATCACCTCTTTTACTGGGGGTTAGAAAAAAAACAATTTTATACTTGTTCATAATTTTTTTCGCTAAGCCACACTTACTAATTCTTTACGCACACTTACGAAAGTTGTTTGTATACCGATGCACTAATAGACCACATGCAAAAAATGGTGACAAGGTCGTCTGCTAGGTGAATTGGCATCAAGCCTGATTCAGGCCAGATGCGTTTGCCACGCTACCTTATTTGTCTGATCAGAGCCTTGAGTCCTTTTTGTGAGGCGTTTTTAAAAATAAGAGAATTAGAGATTGAGATTTATTGGTATTTTCAACCGACTTCTAAAAAGAAGGTTGCACAATATCTGCGCCAATTGTTATTGTTGATCGATTTAAATGATTATTTTTTATTGAATAGGAAAGTCGAGAGTAGTTTAATTTTTTTTAAATATTAGTAGGATTTTTTTTCGGGCAAGTGTCTTTATTAACTAAACAAAATACAAGAAAACGAAAACTACACATACAGTTAGACTGCCCATAGACCGTTGAAGGTCTAAAGACAATCCAAATGCTCAAGCCCACTACCAGTTGGCAGCGTACCCAGCATGCTGGCGGCATTACCACGTTGAATGGCAATTATTGCTTATGCGTTGAGCCAGAAACACGCCAGCATTTTGGTCACGCGTCGCAAACATTTTTGAAACTGAGGTGAGCTCCCGGTCCCCAAGGGCCCAATGTCTCGACCTCAAATTATTATTAGTTTCAATTAAATAAAATAAAAAAGTTTTTAACTATATAGTATATTTGAGTTAAAAAAACACAATTAAGTTTTTTTTTCTTAGAAATTACTTATTTCTTGTCAACATGAATCCCCTTTTGGAATAATCCTTGAAAATGCGGAAAAACTGGAAAACAATTAGCAAACCTCTTGGTACATGTAACTTAATACTTTTACACGGCAAAGTTAAAAATACAGTCAAATGCGTAGCATTTTGTACAAAGGGTCGTTACTCCTTTACAGCTTTGATGTTGCAGCCCTTTGAACGCGTTCTTTTGATATCACCCTAGAGCTCTAACTGAATGTCATGGTGTCACGTTTTAATACGTATTATTGCTTTACTTGCTTATGCCTGAGGCTTCGCTTGTTGTTTTATATGAAACTGTAAGTATGACTGTTTGTCATACTTGCACACGGTACCCAGATACCCAAGTACCTAGATACCCAGGTTCTTCTCATGTCTGTTATACTCATCGAGATAAAATTTGTATAGAGTCACGATCTCTCAGTGAAAACGTTCAAAAAACGTCCGAGCGTCATTGTACATACATTGTATGAATTATAGTTCACAATGCCAATTTTACATACTAACAACCAGATATAGAACAAACACAATTAATGTTCATCACATAAATTCAGTTTCAGAAATAAATATTTACTTTACTTTACTTCACTTCACTATACTTTACTTTAAATGTTTGTCCTACGTGGGAATCGAACTCACGCCCCCAAGCTCAGAAGGTAGGTTCACTACCAACTGGACCAACGAGCTATCTAAAAGGTTGTGAAAAGGTATCAGAAACGTGAAAACAGGTTCCGTTGCTATCTTAATACTCTCTTGTAGTAAGAGCTTCGTAAATACATTTCCCAGTAGGTACAAGATCAACTTACGTCTAATATTAGTTCCACGCAGTGATCTTTGACAAAGACACGTCATCTCCTTCTAGATCAGATTATAACGCTAATGTCGCCATAATTATGCCAGTCTCGAGCCAGCTGAAGATAACCATCCAGTTTCATGAACCTGATAATATGTGTGATAAGCGGGTAATATTGTAGTTAACCCTTAATCAAACGCGGCACATCTTAAGAGTCTAATTAAAGCTGAGATCGGATTTTAAGTAAAGTTGGTCCGTGCATTTCCAAAAACAAAATGAAATTTTGGAAAAGTGGGCGGAAGTTTTGTGGTGGGAAATTATTTCCCCTTATTAATATCAGCAAAGAAAAAAATCATCAAGTGGGGGTGGATTTTTTGAAAGGTCGATCGAGAGTGTTCTGAGCTATTCTTAGCTATTCATGAAAATCGATTCAACCCTTTTATGAGGCTTTAAAAAACATTTTTACTTGTTTATGTAAGCCATGCATTGAGTTACAATGCAAACCTAAACTCGGTGCACGCTAAGAATTGCGCCGACTTTTTGGTTAGTTACAAGACTTACAAGGTAACCGCGATCCGACTACAACGCCGCACGATGCCAGAGCTACGGTGACATAGCGGACAACTAACTATGTATGCGACATAATGTCTAAATTGGAGTAAATGTGGCATTGTGAGCTATATAATTGATATAATAATGTACAATGACACTCAGACGTTTTTTGACTGTTTTCACTGAGAGATTGTGGCTCTATAGGAATTATATCTCAAAGCCATCGTGCTAGCACTCCTTGCCAAAAGCTTTAAAAATATGTGAAGAGCAGAAAACCGCAACGTAACATTGTTTCACTTTTTGAACAACTATGCAAAGTACGTGTTAAAATGCATAGGTGTGCATTCCACGTTCGCCTTTAAAACAGAAATTCATGCACATTCATGAATTTTAACATATTCTTAAACTTTCGTACAATGTGTTTAAAAAGCTGAATTTATTCGCGCGAAATGCTGAATAGCTAAATAGAATAAAATTATAAATGGAAATCAGGAAGTTTCGTTCGGAACGTACCGAAAATATTATGTAAGCATATTTTACTATGGAAAATAAGATGATTTTGATATATTTTTCTACGGGATTTTCTCACGTGTTACTGAACATTGGTACTTTGAGCTATGGTTAGAAATTCAGTGATGAAATTGTGAAAATATACGACCGAGAGAGCTGTAGGCGGTATACAGGCATCTTAAGTGCGTGTTAAGTTATGGAATCAGTACCCTCATCATCATCATTATTTCAGGAATAGGACGTTCACTGCTGGACATAGGCCTCCCCATCGGTCTTCATAAGGGCCGGTTGGAAACGGTATGCATCCAACGTTTACCTGCGGTCTCTTTTTAGGTCGTCTGTCCATCTTGTGGGTGGACGTCCTACGCTGCGTTTATCAGTCCGTGGTCTCCATTCCAGATTTCATTCGGCCCCATCGGCCATCTGTTCTACGAGCTATGTGCCCTGCTCACTGCCACTTCAACTTGCTGATCCAGTGGGCTATGTCGGTTACTTTCGTTAAAGTTTAGTTAAGGTGGCCCAAAAAGTAGGTGAAGGTTAAGCAAAAGAGAATCGGATAACCATGTTACTTGAGGGTATTGATCTACCCATCAAAGTAAACAACTTTAGCTATTGTGAAAAAACAAATGTCCTCATACGAAATGGATCCCATGCGCAGTCATTTTGTATGAGGGTTTTTTTTTTATCTATTTCAACAAACTCGTAGCCCACAAGTTATAATGGGTAGGTCTAGATGACCCTTATTTATTTCTGCAACTTTCTATTGCACGTTGTATACTGCTCGTAGTGCATCAAGAAGTTTGTTCTTCCGTACGCTCCAGAAAGAAACTTTATTTTTATTGTCTCAAAGATAAAATAAACCAACGTACAGAAACAAAGCATCACGAGTTTCTAAGAGATCTCAAGATAGTTGTTAGGATAGTTGGACGATTTTCCTTGTGCAAGCTTTTCAATCAACTCGCTTCTTCGAAGATTCTTTGACGAATGGCCCGAGTCTATTTGATCTGAAGTTTGCAGATTGTTTGGCTCGATAGGAGATAGGTGGGTGTGAACAAGAGAAACAACGAAAGTTTTGTTTCAAAGTCGAAGAGTCGCTGTCGTCTGGCAATAGTCAATGGTTAATATACAACTTGTTTTATAAAGGTGTACTTAGTAATCATCATCATCAGCCAGAAGACGTCCACTGCTGAACATAGGCCTCCCCCTTTAACCTCCACACTGAACGACAGCCTGCCTTTTGCATCCACTGGATGCCAGCGACTCTCACTATGTCGTCGGTCCATCTAGTGGGAGGCCTACCTACGCTGCGTCTTCCGGTTCGTGGTCTCCACTCAAGAACCTTTCTTCCCCATCGGTTATCGGTTCTTCGAGCGATGTGGCCTGCCCATTGCCACTTCAACTTGCAAATTTTAACAGCTATGTCGGTGACTCTGGTTCTTTGGCGAATATCCACGTTTCGGATTTTATCGCGCAAAGAAACTCCGAGCATTGCTCTCTCCATTGCCCGCTGAGTGACTCTGAGTTTTTCCAAAAGGCCAACAGTTAAGGACCACGTCTCAGTACCATAGGTCATCACTGGCAACACACACTGGTCAAAAACCCTCGTCTTGAGGCACTGTGGTATCTTGGACGAGAAGATGTCACGCAATTTCCCGAACGCTGCCCATCCGAGTTGGATTCTTCGGGCGACCTCTTTGCTTAAGTTGGACTTACCTAACTGAACAATCTGTCCAAGATAGGTGTAATGGTCAACAACTTCTAGAGTATCGTTCCCAACGACTATCGGCACGGGTTCAACATGGACATACTAACATACATACAACATGGTGTATACTTAGTAATACTGAAGGGTATTTATGTACTCAAAATGATGAACAACTTTTACTATTGGACCAAACCGGAATGGATGAATTAAATCAGCTGTTCGGTTTGTCTCTGTCGATGTTTCCTATAAAGTAAAACCTGGGTATCTTCAAGACAAGAGTGAATAGGCACCTCATGGGCAAGCGTGCCCCATCTTAGACCGCATCGTCACTTACCATCAGGTGACTTGTGGCCAAACGCGAGCCCATTTCATCATTAAAAATACTTTTTCTTCAATGTTACATTTCAGTATTATTATCACTTAAGATATGAAACATTGACGCATATTATTAGGACCGGCCTAATGTAATTTTTCAATAGTACAAATTCATGCATCCAAGCATACAGCGCGCCAATATGAATTCAGTTGCTAGCCGCTTTTGTTGGTGATTGGTTGTCGTTGATTAGCGATGCGATGTAGTTATTGTAGTAGAAATCAATGCAGTGTAATGGCGCTAATTTTCAAGCAATGGATATCTGGGATGCAAATATTCAGAAGAGCATATCTTGTTATCTACTTTTATGATGTTAAATCACACTGCATCCGGTCCAGGCTTACAGCAATCGTATTTTCGTCTTAAAAAATATGCTGATAAAGCTGCAAGTATCATGACTAAGATTAGCAATGTTATAGGATCTATGAAAGCATCCATTTTCATAAACAATCTTCACAGAACACTTCAAAACACTCGATTCTTTTAACTCGTTAAACTGTACAATCTTTAATTTCATCGTACGTATGAATAAAAATATAATAGAAATATTATAATTACTCCCACTATCAAAGGAAGTGGTACCATTTCTTTGATTTAGGTTATGAGAAAGATACGAGGATTTTAATTATTATTAATATCCAAACATTTTGTACAGAAATTATTATAACCTTGTAAACAATACAAAAGTTTGACACACACAAGGACACGGCAGGTAAGAAGAACATGGAGCATTTTTCCTATATTAATCGGCGTATTTCCGCGCTAAGCAGCGCCAGTCTTTGACAATTTTTACCTGACCGCTACTTGCATCATTTAACCTTCGAAATTTGGGCCCTTGGGGACCGGGAGCTCACCTCATTTTCAAAAATCTTTCAGAGCGCCTGGTTAATGCGACGCGTGACCAAAATGCTGGCGTGTTTCTGGCTCAACGCATAAGCATTGCCATTCAACGTGGTAATGCCGCCAGCATGCTGGGTACGCTGCCAACTGGTAGTGGGCTTGAGCATTTGGATTGTCTTTAGACCTTCAATGGTCTGTGGGCAGTCTAACTGTATTTGTAGTTTTAGTTTGTATTTTGTTTAGTTAATAAAGGCGCTAGACCGGAAAAAAAAAACCTTCGAAATATCTGCGAATAAATGGCGAAATGGTCATACTGGACTACTAAGAAATCAATTTCAATTCAATAACATCAGCCGCTCCATTTGCATTCCTACCTACCAAGGCAAAAAAGTTTGACATTGAAAAGTTTCTGACTTTTAACAAACTCACAATAAGGACCTTATATGAATAACTAAGAAGATTTGACTCTCAAAATAGTTTTCATAGGCTGTTCAACAAACGCCGCGTAATTATTATTTATGGTAATATAAAATATACCCGCCCGTTGGTCCAGTTGGTAGTGAACCTACCTTCTGAGCTTAGGGGCGTGGGTTCGATTCCTACCTAGGACAAACAACTATGTAATGAACATTTGTGTTTGTGTGTGTTAATATCTATTTAAGTATGTATTTAAAACTATATATGTATGTATATCAGTCTCTGGCAGCCATATCACAAGCTTTGCTTAGTTTGGGGTCAGATGACCGTGTGTGCACAAAAAAGGCCCGAATATTTTTAAATTTTTTACCGATTAAAATAATAACGTAACTAAATCAATAAAACAATAAATTTTTATGTATCGATTTTCAAAAGTCACAATCATTATTGTCCGCAGGAAATTATATTTAAGTCTTATAGATACATCGTTACAAAAAAAAAAACACACATAGTTGCAATATCGATTAAGTACTGTCGTTTGCTCAAAATTTTATGTTAATTTAGTTAACTATTTATTTGGCAGTATGTCTACCAATTTGTAGGAATTTGTCAATTCTCCAATATTTTTGTAACCGCTAGACTTGAAAGCGTGAGGTCGCGGGTTCAAACCCCGGGCCCGTACCAATGAGCTCTTTGGAGCGATGTACGGATTTTCATACCACTGGCTTTTCGGTGAAGGAAAACATCGTGAGGAAACCTGCATACGTACGGAGAAGGAATTCAATGGCGTATGTGAATCCACCAATCCGCACTGGGCCAGCGTGGTGGATATGGCCCAATCAACCTTTCGGTGGTAGGCTAAAAGTCCAGCAGTGGACTCTTAAAAGGCTGATTATGATGATGGTGATGATGATGTGACAAACCCATACGACATTGTCCAATGATACCACCCGCTTAGTCGCTAGTTTATTTTAAACGGCATGCAAATAACTACGTCAATGAACTATTACATTTTCAAGTCCCTGTCTTATGCCAGCCTGTACACTCTCGCCAAGACAGGCAAGCGAGATTTTAATCTCTCACATAGACTCGTCAGCTTGTTTGTTGTTAATTTTGTTTAAGTGGCTGTTAATTCTGTTGAAGGTCATTTTGAAGTCGCTTTTTTAAATAGATAGTTATTATATTAGTGTAGGTAGGTGTAGATTGCCACGATAACTCTAGCACTGACGTCCGTACATAATTATTGTGGTATGCTTCTTGGTGTGTATATATTGTGCATTTTTAAAAGCCTAAGTTCCTTGGTATACCAGAACGTTGCTCTGCATTACTGGCAGTCGCACCAGTGTCGTTTTTGTGAAGTGTACAAAAAGGGTGTCACGACAGTCGGCGAGAGTGTGCAGTCGGGGTTAGAAAGATGCTCGACATGCACAATAAGCACTGGCGGTAACAAGATCACGTCCTCAGAATATACGCTGTAAATACCATCTTCTCAGATTCCATTTGGTTCAGCGATCTAATTAATTTGGTGCAATTTTCGCTGGCGTGGATTTAGTTTAAAGTTTATTCGTAATTTAGATAGAGATGCCGATAGTGCTACTTAGTTTGAGTTCGTTATTACATTTACTTTTATAGTAAAAATAACTAGGTAGGTACCTAGCATTATCAAGCGCTTCGATTCCAAATTTTATACGCACAGTGAGCGTGTGAAGTTCTCTACTGGAGTCCAGAAAAGTAGGTACAATATGGGTGCTATCAAACCAAGATTAAGCATGTTCCTTATAGGTAAACTACTCCAGTTGCACAACGAGCTATGGAGAGGGCTATGCTCAGGGTTTCTACAAGATCAAATAAAAAATGAAGAGGTCCGTAGACGAACAAAAGTTATCGACAAAGCCCACCGAATTAGCAAGTTTGAAGTGGCAGTGGGCAGGGCACAAAGCACGCAGAACAGATGGCCGATGGGGCTGAAGGGTTCTGGAATGGAGACCACAAACCGGTAATCGCAGCGTAGGACGTCCACCGTCTTTTTTAACTTCTTGGATTTTTTATAATCTTTTAGTTAGTCCGCCGTAACATCACAATACATATTTACAAATGTCAACTGGCTATCTTTTACGGTTCAGAAAATACGGCCGTTTAAAAGTAGGATGGACAGACAGACGGACAGACACCGTAGGCTTATTCTTATTCTTATTCGAGATGGGGGCGATAAGTCCTGCACTGACGTCCCACTTGGGGTGTATTGTGTATTTCCCCTTACCAGCACCTACCCGAGCCAACCCAACTCCTTGAAATATCGGAGTGAGGCTCTGGGGCGCTGGCACAGTTGCTCCAGTGGCGTAGATGGTAGTGAAAATAATGATGATGAAAAGCAGTCCAGCTGTTGTGGTGACGTGGATGAAGAAGGCAATGGTTCCTCATACAACCCGGTAGCGAGTCTAGTTTCTTCTGTGGCTTCACAATGCTACAGCACATGCTCTACAGTTTCGTTCTCTTTCATTCACCGTAGGCTTAGTAATAGGGTCTCATTTTTACCCTTTGGGTACGGAACCCTAAAAATCCAGGAAGTCCATAAATAATGAAATTAGGTATACCGTTTAATAAATCTCTTAATACAAGATCAATTTCCACAGACACTTCCAAGGACTTTTAAAACTCTTCTCTGGTATAAGTAAATTTCATGAACATGAAAATGTTAATGCTACTTACCTTTAAACTTAAGTAATAAGTGTTCAAACCAGCATAATTCTGCAAAGAAACATTTTATATTAGTCCCCCTTCGAGCTAGAACCTAACTTTTGTTGTTTCACGTTATCTCGAAGTTCCAGCCTTAAACTTAGGTACACTCGCTAGTTATTAAGAAAGTTTCCATGCCACTTATTTATATTTTAACACTAGCATTGCCGTGCGGTTTTGCACGCTATTCGCAATTATATTTTTCCTGACATAATAAATTAGTAATTTTTTTAGTTGTCCCATAAGCCATCGTAGCTCTGGCATCGCGCGGCGTTGTAGTCGGATCGCGGTTACCTTGTAACTAACCAAAAAGTCTGCGTAATTCGTAGCGTGCGCAGAGTTTTGGTTCAGATTTTTTTTTGGCACGATTGTGACTCTGTATGTATTGTATCTCGTTGGTCTTTTATTACTAATTTTATCTCATCCAATCTGTTAGCGCTGCAGAACTACGCTGAGTTCTGACAGTACGTTTAATATGAGATTGTTAATTTTTAATAAACTACCGCAGTGTCTAAAAGATATAGATAATAATGATATTTTTAAATATAGACTCAATAATGTTTTTATTGACAAAGCTAATTATACAATTTCAGATTTTTTTAATGATAAAGACATTAAATAATATATGAATAATAATAATACATAACGCAAGCCTAATAAAATATATATATAAGAAACTAACATTTGTACGCTGTAGCAGGCTAGGACATGAGATACCTCTCCATTCTTACGACCATATTGTATGCTATTATATATGTATGTGTACCTACCATGTTCTGGTTCTACCATGTTCATAAATAAATTTGAATTTGAACCAATAAACTTATCTAATGTTACTTCCTACACAACAGACTACAAAGTAGTTTTTCCTCATCAGTCCTATTACATAATCATAGCTTATTTACGGCCAAGCCCAGTATAAACAATACGTTTTCCGTTTACGACCAAGCTTTACGATCGTAATCCTTTTCTAAGGTCCACCGTAAAAGTAGCAACATGTGTTTATAATTTTACGAGATGAGGTACTACACATTATCTTAATAACCTGAAGTTTGATCGGAATGTAGAAAACAAAGATAGATATACGATTATGCTGAAGAGTCATTAGAATCAGTTTTTTAACAGTCCACTGCTGGACTTTTAGCCTGCCCCCAAAAGGGTGATTAGGCCATATCTACCACGCTGGCCCAGTGCGGGTTGGTAGATTCACATACGCCATTGAATTTCGTACGTCGTACATCGTACGTATGCTGGTTTCCTTACGATGTTTTCAATTGTGGTGCTGAGGAGTGAATGAAACAAATGCTGAAAGTAACTTGCTTCGCTTCGCATAAAAAAGTGAGCGCACCGCTTAGGATATATTGAGAGAAATTATGAGTACTTATTTTTTTTTTATTTAGCGCTTCGCCGGCAACTCGCTTGTTGTTAAGCGATAATGCGGTCGATGGAGCACGCTTGTCTAGAAGAAACCGATTCACTCTTGACTTGAAGACATCCAGATTGTAACTATTGGGGAACACCCATTCAAGCAGCGTATTCCATAGACTAGCAGTTTGTACAATTAATGTGGAATCTAAGCGCTTATAATGACAGTCATTTGTTTTGGAAAGGGTCGGGACGTTCGTAAATAAAACTTTTACAGCTAATGTTGAGATTGTTTTTTTTAATAGTCTTTTGACTCTCGGGTCTAGTTGGGACATCAAGATGCCTTCTTGGATAAAAAGCATATACCCATGCATGACGAGTGCGTGATATCATAGTAGTTCCCCATAATCAAGGACAGTCATGCTTTAAATTGAAAATGAATAAAAAATTGAAAAATAAAACAAAAGGTTTTTTTGTGTCGCTAAAATATCAGCTGTTCCATTTATTTTGTTAGGTGAGTACTTACGTAATTTTAACCATGGGAGAGCAGATTTTTGTTCTCTACAGTATAGTGTTGGCCCTATTGTAAAAAGTTTCAATGATGATGTACAATAACATTCAGCTTAGTGCCATTGTTTTGTGTAAGCTCTTATGCAAAACACCCGCAATAACTTTATTCCGACATCGATGTTTCAGCTTTCTTCGCGCACTCAACGTGATTGCTTTCAAATGATCCAATTTTTCTCAAATGTAAATTGCTATTCATTAAATTTGGAATATTGATCAAGTTAGCAACATTATGGAACATTACTTTGGATTAAGTTACGGGGCATTGAGTCTTTCGCTTTTTGAATATAGGTCGGATTACGTTCGGAATGAAAATGAGGTTAAACCCTTAGTCAGCAAAGTCGACACAGATTTTTCAGTGAGAAAAGCTGTGACGTCAAAAACCTGATTAATTTTATTTTAAATCTGAAATTTATAGTCCCATTTTGGAAATCTAAACTTGAAAACTAAGAAAACACAGTATTTTTTTACAGGTTACAAGCTTTTAACTTAACCCGGCCTAGCTACAAGGACAATACAACTAAAGTTATATGATTATTTACGGGGTATTTACCGTGGTAAGGTTGTGGAATGAGCTCCCGATATTTCGGCGCAGTTACATGCACCATTTTCACGGGAAGACTGAAGAATGCAGGTGGTTGGTCGAACAGTTAAAAATTTAGGTGCATACAAAACGATCTACTCTCTTTCTTAGTCCTTTGCAACGGTTATCACTGGAACTCGAACTCGAACCTATGCTCGAGCTCATTCCATAATCTTACCACGGTAAATATCCCGTAAATTATAATTTAACTTTAGTGAACAACCGTGATAGTTTAAAACAAGAAAACTGTTTGAAATTTGAATTTCCCGGCATATGTGAAACGTACCACCTTAAGAGGTTTTGCGTTAGTTACCTTTGACCTTGTATAACTTTGAATATGTCATCATCATCATCAGCCAGAAGAAGTCCACTACTGAACATAGGCCTCCCCCTTTAACCTCCACACTGAACGACAGCCTGCCTTTTGCATCCACTGGATGCCAGCGACTCTCACTATGTCGTCGGTCCATCTAGTGGGAGGTCTACCCACGCTGCGTCTTCCGGTTCGTGGTCTCCACTCAAGAATCTTTCTTCTCCATCGGTTATCGGTTCTTCGAGCGATGTGGCCTGCCCATTGCCACTTCAACTTGCAAATTTTAACAGCTATGTCGGTGACTCTGGTTCTTTGGCGAATATCCACGTTTCGGATTTTATCGCGCAAAGAAACTCCGAGCATAGCTCTCTCCATTGCCCGCTGAGTGACTCTTATTTGGATATGAATAAAACTGCATTTTATTATTAGCACGTATTTTTGGAGTTGCTTCCTTATGCTAAGCATGAGATATTTATGTCAAAGCGACTCGAGACCGAATACAGACATGGGAACACGTTTTGAAAGTTGATCAAATATTCAGTTTGGGTTCCACGGTGACACGTACGGCTCCACAAGTTTGCTCGCAACTGGTGCGCGAGTTTTACAAAATGCTGCCTTTGAAAAGTTTCAAATATGAGATTTATTACTCGAAAATCATACTTAAGTATTGTAGAACTAAAGACGAAATGTGATGGGATTGCAGTTAAACAAATCACTGTACAACATTTGAATTTCATAGTGTTTTACTTTCTATTGTAGGGTATTGTGTTTTTTGCTACAAAATAAATTATGGCTTTGTCTAACATCAGTAAATTTTTTAGGGTTCCGTAAAAGGGTAAAAATGGGATCATATTACTAAGCCTACGATTCCGTATGTCTGTCCGTCTGTCTGGGTGTCGTACCTATTAACAGCTGTATCTTTCGAACCGTAATAGATAGCCAGTTGAAATTTTCACAGAATATGTAATGTTACGGCGGATTAACTAACAAATAACAAAAAAAGACCAAAAAGTAATAACTAAAGGGTAATACAACAAACGTATATTTTTAACGTAAATTTGTATTAGCTCTAATGTAAAAACGGTAATACATACAAGCGTCAAACTTGGCATGACGACAGTACACACTAAGTATCATCATCATCAGCCAGAAGACGTCCACTGCTGAACATAGGGCTCCCCCTTTAACCTCCACACTACTACCTCCGCCCGTGACTATCACAATGTCGTCGGTCCATCTAGTGGGAGGCCTACCTACGCTGCGTCTTCTGGTTCGTGGTCTCCACTCCAGAACCTTTCTTCCCCATCGGTTATCGGTTCTTTGAGCGATGTGGCCTGCCCATTGCCACTTCAAAAGGCAGGCTGTCGTTCAGTGTGGAGGTTAAAGGGGAGGCCTATGTTCAGCAGTGGACGTCTACTGGCTGATGATGATGGTGTCAATTAGCCAGTTAATTAGTAATTTGAATATATTTTTAGTTCCTTAAATTAGGTATCTAAACGTTCGGTCAACATTTTCAGACGAAAAATACTTAGAAATCTAGTTACCTTTAGTAAAACAAGCAAAGGAGACTTTAGTAAATTACATTTTGTTTTTCTTAATATCTTATACATCCGCAATTTCTGTGCTATAATTATTTATTAAGTTCGTGATCCTTTGGGCGAAGAGCTTCTGACGAGAATATTATGAAATGTTTTATTCATGATGGTGCGACTTGAGGAATCTTCTCATATATGTATATAATAGCAGTAAGCCTAAATTGTTCCTGTGAAGCTTGACTTTTCAATTTTCTTTTTCTTTTTTGTTGGTTGAATATCATATTTTTAAACAGGTTTTTAATGTGTCTATTTAATGAAAAACACGACAGATTTTTTAGGCATTGACCGTTGCTAAAATACCTAATTGGTGGTTATTTTTTTTTGATTAACGTGTACGTGCGTACAATATTTAAGTTATACATCATACATTTTCTATACTTCAAAGAGGTTTGACTGTTTTTTTTTTTCATTAAAAAGAAGCGAATGCATAGAGGTTAGGCTGGTTAGAGCCCATCCTCTCTCTCTGAGAGAAGACCCGTGTACCAGCAGTGGGAAGAGTAGTGGGACATGATATTATGCTGATAACATCGAGATACAACATATAATATAGAGTCACAATCGTGCCAAAAAAATGTCCGAACCAAAACTCGGCGCACGCTGCGAATTACGCAAACTTTTGGTTAGTTACAAGGTAACCGCGATCCAACTACAACGCCGCGCGATGCCAGAGCCACGATTACATAGCGGACAACTAACGTTGAACAATATGCAAGCGATATAACGTCTAAGTGGAGTAAATATGGCATTGTGAACTATATAATTGACACAATGTATGTAAAATGACGCTCGGACGTTTTTTGACTGTTTTCACTGAGAGATTGTGACTCTATAGGAATTGTATCTTGATGACTGTTTTTTTTTTAAATAATTGGTTCACTAAACTGGCCGTAACATCTTTAATTTTTTTTAAATACATATACATATGGCAATGTACGACCTCCTAGAAGTGAACACTGCGTGCACGTGAATGAATACAATAGCAATAATTAATACACTACTTATAACACTACTTAAATTAAACTAAAGATTGATTTGACTACTTAAATTACAATGTTTTTTGATACTGCCTGATGAAGTATTAAAAATATCCAAATCGTTACAAATGTTATTGTACGAGGAAGACATTTGATACATTGGTGAGTGTTGGTAATAATTTGTTCGACAGGATGAGAGGCTGAATGTTTTCCTATTGAGGAGGCAACTGCTAGAGCGTGGAATTTTCAAGTTACATTTTGCGAGTAAATCAGAACTATAAATTTTTCCTAATGAAGAAAATGAAGAATTTTGAATGTTTTTTTTTTTATAATGATGATAATGAAGAATATACTGTGACGTTAATTATTCTAGAGTGTAAAACTACCCCGGGGTGAGATAAACAAAACTTACAATTACATTGCGTTCCACTAATTACTTAATGTACAGATCCTAATGAGGTGAAAGCAAGAACGTGCACTAATGGTCCGTGTCATTTGTAAGGTTGAACGCGTGCCGGGAATCGTAACTTTATAGTGGGCCTAGTTTACAAACTAACAGCGAAAAACAATTGCATCGGGCTACTGGTAATTTGTTGGTACATTTAATTTCATTTGTTTTGAGTGGCACACCAGCCCGATAACATCGCACGTGGAGGGCGTATCACACGCCCATCACTTAATTAATTATTATTTATTTTGTATTTATGCTAAGTTTCAATTTTTAATTTTCTGTAATTTTTGAATTTTATATATGTATTCTAACAATGTGTAATAATGGATGCAAATCTGGCTAATAAACATTTTCATTTCATTTCATTTCATTTCGGGGAGTGTGCACCGATATCACGTGTGCGACACCATCTGCCCCAAGATGGCGGACAAAAGTTTTTTTTTATCTAAAAACAAAATGACTATATTTGTATTTAGGGTAAGACTAATAAGAGTTTTTTTTTTATTCAGTTTTTTTTGGGACTTATATAGTATTCTACATGTCAGTTCCATTGTATATTCTAAACTAGTGGACGCATACTTAATACATAAAACACAGACAACAAACAAACACAGGGTCGATGGTCACTTGTTTTTCATTCGTAGCCTACGATATTGCACACTTTATTCAGATGGCAACATTTGATTTATGATTTGATGGATACAGAACTTGAAATGTCAACGTCAGTAATACAAATTAGTTCAGTTGAAAACATGAAAATCTTATATTCTCTTTGATGAAAATCATACAGTGACAAGACAACATGTTGTTATTGAGATTAATTAAATGAGATTATTTTAATTAATAAATCCTTCTCAGTAAAATCAGTTCTTAAAGATATTGAAGAGTACGTCTACCTAGACAAACAGTCGAACTAGGTAGGTCCAACTTCAATAAAGAGGTCAATCGGCGAATCCAACTCGGCTGGGCAGCGTTCGGCAAACTTCGCAACGTCTTCTCATCCAAAATACCTCAGTGCCTTAAGACGAAAGTCTTCGACCAGTGTGTGTTACCAGTGATGACATACGGCACTGAAACGTGGTCTCTCACTATGGGCCTCATAAGCAGGCTCAAAGTAGCACAACGAGCTATTGAGAGGGCTATGCTCGGGGTTTCTCTACGAGATCGAATCCGAAATGAGGAGATCCGTAGACGAACGAAAGTCACCGACATAGCCCACCGGATTAGCAAGTTGAAGTGGCAGTGGGCAGGGCACATATCACGCAGAACAGATGGCCGATGGGGCCGAAAGGTTCTGGAATGGAGACTGTTAAGCGCAGCGTAGGACGTCCACCCACAAGATGGACAGACGACCTAAGAGAGACCGCAGGGAAACGCTGGATGCAGGCCGCTTCCAACCGGCCCTTTTGGAGATCGATGGGGGCGGCCTATGTCCAGCAGTGGACGTCCTATGGCTGAATTGATGATGATGATGATGATGAATAAATCCTTATAAATCATACAAATCACGCTTTCATTTCTGAGATTGAGATCTGATCTTACATCAGTTGTAGACATATTGTATTTAGTGAGACGTCATTTTATTTTTCGTGTTTTTTCTCAGGCATCTCTTTCATTTATACCCATATCACACAAAATAACTGGTCCGCCATCTTTGGGAGTCCATCATATTGGATTTAGAATGATGTGACAAAAATATTCGGGACATTTTTTCACACACGGTCATCTGACCCCGAACTAAGCAAAGCTTGTGATATGGCTGCCAGAGACTGATATATATACATATATAGTTTTAAATACATACTTAAATAAATATTAACACCCAGATATAGAACAAACACAAATGTTCATCACACAAATGTTTGTCCTAGGTGGGAATCGAACCCACGCCCACGCCCCCAAGCTCAGAAGGCAGGTTCACTACCAACTCGACCAACGGGCTATCAAACTTAGCTATTCTATTCTAGCTAACCACGCATCCTCTTTCAAACTAAACGTGTATCTATGTAAAGTTTATGCGCAATCAATTGGGGATAAAATTCAGTTGCAAGATTTGACCCATAATGTTTTAAATGTTTATCGGGACTTATCACGTATTGTTTAATTTAGGTAAAAAAATATGTACCTTTCGCTCGACGTTTCGACCATGTTACAATGGCCGTAGTCACGAGCTGACTAAAAAGTCGCAAAAGTTTAAAAATTACTATTGACCCATAATATCAAAGAAAGTTAAAAAAAGCTTGTAAAATGGCAACTTTTAATTTACGCCTGATCTTATGCCTTGCACGGCCGCAGTGACCTAAGTCGCAATAATTTGAAAAGGATACGGTTCGCTACAATTCGCTATGAAGTTATCATTCAGGATTAGTCCTCATTTCTTCTTGTTTGAGGTAAACATTGTGTTAATACAATTTCGTCTCGGCCGTGTTTTTATTTGGTTTTCGACGAAAATGTAAATCTTCGGAAAGTTGATTTCTTTTGTTGGATCTAGATAGCTTTTCTGTGAAATGATTACTAAAATAGGAATTTCTTTGCTGGAAATGAAGACGAATATAAAATTTATGTAGTCATTATAAGTCCTCAAATATCTTATTAAATTAGAATAAGACTGGATAAAGATATAAAGGCCTATCCACAACAGTGGTGAAGTACGAATTTTTGCTACGTAAAATACGATTCGAATTTCACACAAATTTCAATTTCAAAATTCAAAATTTGTTTGAAATTCGATGCGTATTTTACGTGGCGAAAATTCGTACTTCGCTCACTGGATAGTAACTTCGACCAAAATAAAATGAATGGACGGGCCAAAACCATTGAACTTGCTCAGTAAAAACGAGTCAAAACCGTCGGACATATACTTCAACACATTATAATCATGTAGGTACATTTGTTGCCAAAAATACATAGCGAATATAATAAGTATGTCAGTAAAAGAGAACCTGTGTTTGTCTATTGCTCTCGAACCGTTTGTCGCCGTGGATCGACGTGGTCACGCGAATGAAACAAAATGGAGACTACCTATCGATGTTTGATGAAATTAATCTACATTTTATGATAAAATATAATGATGAATATGTATTCACGTGTGAAAAGTGACACCTGAACTTTTACTTTGGTTTTTTGTTGTGTTTTTACACTTCGGGAAAGCACATGAAGACATATTTTTTGTCAGATGTTTCGTTATCATGTAACAATAATCTTGTGTCGCATTTTCTACGGCTTGAGACCGACTGAAACGAAGTGAGCGCCGTGTAATCTTCAAGAATGCACTCCTTCTGGGCCCGTCCATGTATTTGTCGTCATCATGTCGGACGACCACGGGCCAAGGTCTCCACAGCTAGCGCAACAAACTCATAATGTGCGCTGATCTGTGAATACTTTCTTTATAAGTAACAAATTATAGAATCCGGAACGTGGATATTTGCCAAAGAACTAGAGTCACCGACATAGCTGTTAAAATTTGCAAGTTGAAGTGGCAATGGGCAGGCCACATCGCTCGAAGAACCGATAACCGATGGGGAAGAAAGGTTCTTGAGTGGAGACCACGAACTGGAAGACGCAGCGTAGGTAGGCCTCCCACTAGATGGATCAACTTCATTGTGAGAATCGCTGGCAGCCAGTGGATGCAAAAGGCAGGCTGTCGTTCAGTGTGGAGGTTAAAGGGGGAGGCCTATGTTCAGCAGTGGATGTCTTCTGGCTGATGATGATGAAGTAACAAATTCTTCATTCGAATTCTTTTTATTCTTCATCTAACTGATCAGTGCCAATTTTATTATACGAATTTTCATTATATTTTTTTGTAATTGAAAGAGATTTTAGTTAAAATAATCTCCCAGCTCTATAATATTTTCCACTTCAAAAGACTGCAAGATGCCACGACTCCCAAGGGTTGTGTTAACTCAAAAACAACACATATTTTCTCTGTTTTTATCCATAAAAGTAATGGCCAGTCCGCACGGCGTAGTTCGGTCCGAAGCATCTAGAAATTGAACTGTCACTGGCAGCGGTTGGCTAGCGGCCAACAAGCTAGTGATTAGATATTCGCCGTTGCATAATTTATTAATACTGCATCCATTTTAAATGTATGTATATGTATACCAACCAACAAATAAAAATAATTCTTTCTGAATACGAATGTATTTTCTGTCAGATTATTCACCATGGGGACAAAACAGAGAGAAGGGTGCATTTTGAAAACTGAGCGAAATAAGCTCAAACATAAGGACTTAGATTCCCGAGTACAGCGTGAGACTCAAGGTCACCCAAGTTTCGACAAAAATAATATGAATGGACGGGCTATAATCATTGAAATTGTAAAAACGAGTCAAAACCGTCGGAGATTATACTTTCAACACCTTATTATAACCATGTACAGTACATTTGTTACAAAAAATAGATAGTGGTTTTTTGTTGTGTATTTACACTTCGGGAAAGCACATGAAGGCATAATTTTGTCAAATGTTTCGTTATCATGTAACAATAGTATCGTGATGCACTTCCTACGGCTAGAGACCAACTGAAACGAAGTAAGCGCCGGCGCTCATATTGTAATCTTCAATAAACGCGGTTCTTCTGGGCCCGTCCATTCATTTTAATTTGGTCGAGGCACCCAAGATGAAGACAGCAAGACAGCTTATTTCACAAGGAAAACACTCTAATTTAACACCTTTTGCAAGATAATAAAAAAAGTGCGGATACGCTGCCATCTGATGGTGGGCTTGAGAATTTGAATTGTCTTTTGACCTTCAACGGTAAATTTTCAGTCTTACTGTTTTTGTTTGATTTGGCTTGTGTTTTGTTTCGTCAATAAAGGCACTTATAATAAACAAAGATAATATATTAAAATTACTAAAGAAAATGTAGCCATTTCTAGTCTAAAATTAAACCTCGTAAGACTTAAAGCGTCGGCATCATAACCCAAAGAAACATTTCTAGCAAAACCCTACATCATAACACGCAAGACCACTTCCGCCGCACAATCATAAAACAAGATGAGCACAAAAACTGTCCTCATATCAGACAAATAAAAGCACTCCTGAGATATGACCAGCACGTGCTCGAGCAATAAGCCGCAACTGCTGTGCTTATTGTTCTACGTGTTTCATGACAACTGGAATGGTTGAGTTAGTAGTACGTTAGCCTTCTGCCGAGGAAACCCCGGGTTCAATTTTTGACCGATGAGATTCACATAACTTTTCTAGGCTTGTCGTTGTTTTTTTAATTTGTGTGTTCCATAGCTTTTACTTCATTCTTAGTTAACAAGTTTATTTCCATATAAATAAATAAAAACTGTGTTTTTAAACCATAATTATTTCAAAAACGGGTAATTATACGTGAAAAAATATATATGTGTATTCCTTACTCAAATTTTTAAAGATCTGTTATTGTCATTGCATTTCAATTTATTTTTTATATGTCACCATCTTAGCATGAAGTCTCCAGTTAGTAAACATCCCTGTACTTACAGTGCGGTCGCTGAAATAATTCGTTGACAGTTTATGACAGTTGGCATAACATTGAAAAAAAAAACTGAGCGAAAATAGTAGATTTTAATCACTATTACTATCCCCTTAAACGTAAGATTTTAGACTTTTAAAATTGAGATCTATACTAAAATTGTAATTGTGAAAAGTTTCATGCACTTATCGTTATAGATATAAAATTTAACAAGTTCTAAAAAATTAGGATGGATGGACAGACGGACGGACAGAACGAACTTATAACTTTCTTGTGGTATCCTGGTAATACGGAACCCTAACAATGTTATAGGGGTTACATTCTTTTTGAGCAAATGAGATAAGTTTGACCGTTGAGCTCAACCTCAATAATAATATGCCTAAAAATTTTTATTGAACGAACTATCGCTGCAAAAACGTGTGCTCAAATTTTTTGCAAAAAACCCTTGCATGAAAAAAATACAAAGGTAATTTTAATTACGTCTGAAGTATACGACAAAAAAGTTAGTTGCGTAACTTAATTTTATCTCAAAGATTAGCCCACACTTTAAATTAAAATGTTAATTGGGTGAAAACTGACTTTAAAATAAAGAAGTCTTCATCAGCTCTGCTCAAAAATCTAAAATTAAAAGAAAGTCCGCTGGAACGAGAGGTAGCACTCGGAATGTCTCAAGAGGGCTTGCAAGTCTTGCAACGCTGAGATTTTAAAGTCTTCGCTCTAACTTTGACGGAAACTTTCGAGAATTATGTGCCGTGGATTAAGGATCACAATAAAGAGGCAAAGCTATTTTTAACACACGAAAGTAAAGAATAATAAAGAAAAATAAGTTTTAAAATATGCTCAGATATTTTTGTTAATTTCTCTCTTTATATATTATACTCGCTATGAGAAAAGTAACATAACTTTAAGTAAAATCCAAAATGCTAGTTTTTCTGGCTCAACGCACAAGCATTGTCATTCAACGTGGTAATGCCGCATTATTGAGGGTGAAATTGAAAATTGTTTTCTATACGTTTTCTTTTATATTATAAAATTTAAAATGTCTTAGTTATTTTAAATTATTCGAAATTACAAGCTATAACTTGGTAATGAACAGAAACTTCTCACCGACTCGCACTTGGCCATTATTCATTTTTACATTAGAGCTAATACAAAAATACGTAAAAAATAGGTTGTTGTATGAGGGCCCTCTTTTATTTTTTACTTTTTGACTTTTTTATTATGTTTCAGTTAATCATCCGTAACATTACATAATTATTCTGTGAAAATTTCAACTGGCTATGTATTAGACAGACAGACATCGTAGGCTTAGTAATAGGGTCCTGTTTTTACCTTTTGGGTACGGAACCCTTAAAATAACATACACCAAAAAAACCTCAGTATCTTTTAATATCAAAAGTGTTGAAAGTGTGAGCAAGACAACGCGGAAAATATAAAACTCGTTCTACAAATACAAATCTGTTTAGTACCTTTTGTTTTAAAGTATTGTATGTGTTCTTTAAAAGATTTATCCATCGGCAAGGATTTCTATCTAAAAGCAAATGGAATCGAAACTACAAGGTTTACCAGCGTTGTCCCATATCATAGATCACCGGTACAAGCTCCTCGTACACCTGGTCTATCTATTCCCAGCGGTGGGTAATAAGTTACCGAAGGTTTGCTTTAACTCTACCTCTTCTATAAATATAGGTATTAAACTCTTGTATGTGCAGTGGTCGAATTGGACTTATTCACGAACTGGAACGTATTTCCCTTCAAACCTTGCGAAATTTTAACCGACTGTCCAAGAAGGAGGGTAATGTTTTTGGGTTGTATGTAAGCATGTAGGTAAGTATATTTCTGGGTTCTTGTAGTACCTTCTGTAGTAACCTAAACGGCTTGACAGATTTAGATGAGTGAGGTGTCGTTGGATTCCTTTACGAAACGGAACGGTGATTTCACGAACCGGAGCGTTCCGGTGCGTTCCGGTCTATTTTAAGCACTGTCAGTATGTCATCATCATCAGCCAGAAGACGTCCACTACTGAACATAGACCTCCCCCTTTAACCTCCACACTGAACGACAGCCTGCCTTTTGCATCCACTGGATGCCAGCGATTATCACAATGTCGTTGATCCATCTAGTGGGAGGCCTACCTACGCTGCGTCTTCCGGTTCGTGGTCTCCACTCAAGAACCTTTCTTCCCCATCGGTTATTGGTTCTTCGAGCGATGTGGCCTGCCCAAGTGCCCATTGCTACTTCAACTTGCAAATTTTAATAGCTATGTCGGTGACTCTAGTTCTTTGGCGAATATCCACGTTTCGGATTCTATCGCCCAAAGAAACTCCGAGCATAGCTCTCTTCATTGCCCGCTGTGTGACTCTGAGTTTTTCCAACAGGCCTACAGTTAAGGACCACGTCTCAGTACCGGTGAAGGAATACATCCACATAAATATTTCGTGAGGGAACCGGTATGTCCAACAATATCAAACGTTCAGACATAATGAGATTCACCAACATGCACTGGGCCAGCATGGTGGATTAGGGCCCATACTTTATCTCTGAGAGAAAACCTGTGTCCCAGCAGTAGGGACATGATAGGCTGATAATGATGATGATGATACAAACACTAGCTAACTCCCTCAGGCCACCTGGATCCACCGCCAGGCTCCACTGGTGGAGCCAGTCTTGATCTCGAAAGGCTCGGCTTTTTTTCGGCATTTCATTCATCTTTTTTTTTTTAATTTTCTAATACTTTGTAGAAGGTTCTTACGGAAAGAAAATTTCACAGAAAAATGGAAAATTTCAGAAAACTATTTCACTTCACGCGTTGAACGATCTAAGACAGGACAACGTCTGTCGGGTCAGCTAGTAGATAATAATTTTCAATAGTCGTTACGATCGACGAGTCGATAGTCATCTACGATATTAGTGCTCACCCACGTTATAATATTATACTTGTACAGCTTCTAGACCTAGCGGTTTGGACTGTGCGTGAATGAAAGAATCAGTGTCCGTGATTTTTGTCAAACTTTCGTTTGATTCCCTTAGCTGGGCTAGCATGGTGGACTAGATCCCATCCATTCTCTCTGAGAGAAGGCCTGTTTCCCAGCAGTGGGAATATGATTATTACACACACGAATAGGTAATATTTTACACCCTCAAACTATTAGCCCCAAAACATCTCGTGTGTAAATATCACCTACATCCACTATGATGGAAATACACTAGTGATTCGTCAGAAATTTAAAATTATGCACTTACTAAATAAAAGACGGATTTAAAACGACGGCCATAGATGAATCACGAGCAAGTGAAGGCCTCTAATGACTGATGACAATGATGAAGATATGATGATTGAATCACGAGCGTAGCGAGTCATCCAAGTGTTAGAATCCTGAGCGACGTCAGTGATTCATGGCCCTCGATATAAATCCGTTTTATTCAAGAATGGCATACTATATTTTATACCATGACTACGAGAAAAAGAAAGATTTAAGGAGTTTGTATCAAGTATATTTTGCATTAACAAATAAAACTGCACAAAACATTAAGAGAGGTCGAATATATTGGTGTGTTCTAAATTAAAACACAAAAATTGTGATTAAAAGCGCTTTTTGTTCATTGTTTTCTGTGAATTAAATAAGCTTTTTATAGGGGGAATGGTATAAACAGTTTTACACCTACATCTCTTGTGTAATAATTTATATATTTACTATAACTTCGTAATACTTCGTGTGTCCTCTATCTCCGAAAGTTTTATAAGCAAGTCCAAGTAATTAAGTGTCCAAATATGCTCACAAATTGTCTCATTCCAGCAGCGAATTTTCGAATAAACAAAAACTAGCAGCGACGGGCACTAAACAAGCCCCACGGAGTCCGCACAAGTTTTTCAGTCAATTAACCGTGTAACGTATGCATGAGAGAACCTAACAGAAGCGGGGTCAAGGCTCTAAATGAGTTCATTTGAAATTTAAATCTGAGTTACGCTTCGATTATATTTTAGCTAGTAACCAAAATCACAATAATATTATAAACAAGCAGTGTCCCGTGGTTTATCAGCGTCATCAGTCAGAAAATGTCCACTGCTGAACCCTCCCCCTTACTAACTCCACACTAACCTCCACACTGAACGACAGCCTGCCTTTTGATTCCACTGGCATAGCATAGAAGAAATAATATTTAGTACAACTAACCTCGGTATGTAGCTAAACTCTACGTGCAGAGATAAAATGATGCCAGCCACGCAATCTCGGCTGTGCCCATTCCTCGCCCGCTCGTCGGAAATATTATCCTTTTCAGAGATGAGCAAAACTCATTCATTCGAATGGTTACTGAGTTGGATAGCAAAAAGAAACCGAATAACGGGTAAATTATTCGAAGATAGACTTCACAAACAAACGCAAAGCTGCCATGACTTGTTGCAATGTTTAATTCATCGCTCAAATTACGAATGGCGAAACTTCGTGAAAAATTGCATGATCCATGTTTTAAATATAATTATAATGGACTAGCTGCGCCCTGCGGTTTCACCCGCGTAGTGATAAAAAATGATGATGATGATGAAAAGTAGTCTCTGTCACTCTCTGGCTCTTGAGCTATACCCATGCAAAAATCAGGTCGATCTGTTGATCTGTTGCAGCGTGAAAGAGGAACAAACAAACAGACAAACAAACTTTCGCGTTTATAATATTAGTAGGATTTACCTTTGATAATAGTTTGCACGTCAAAATAAGAATGTAGGAAGGTTTTTATTGATCTATTTTGTTCAAGTTCTGTATCAACTATTTTTATTTAATTATTTTTGTCAGCGTACGTATTGATTGTCAGCGTGGGGTGAATTTGTGTGCAAAGGGTTTTTTGGAGCTACATTTTTGTAAATTGAACGTGTTAATAAAAAAAAAAAAACCGGACAAGTACGATTATGACTCGCGCTCTGAGGGTTTAGTTGGATGGAACCCTCAGAGAGTAAAAAAAAATATTGTTAAATGTTGAAAGACAAAAATAATGGCCCGCCTTGCAACGTCATGTCCAACAGCTTCGCGTCACCGAAATGAAGATGCTGCGGTGGATGTGCGGCGTTACGCGTACGGATCGTATTCGTAACGAGCACATCCGTGGCAGCCTCGGAGTACGGGATGTAGCGGATAAGCTTCAGGAAAGTCGCCTGCGATGGATGGGCCATGTTCTCCGCAGACCAGCAGAGTACGTTGGCAATCAACTCTTAGACCTTGTGCTCCCTGGAACAAGACCTCGTGGCCGACCAAAGCGACGATGGCTTGACGTCGTAAGAGATGACATGAGAGCCAATAAACTCACCAAGGATGATGCTAACGACCGTGCGAAGTGGAGGAGTCGCAGTAGGAAAGCGGACCCCGGCCCGTGCCGGGATACACGCTAAGCAGAAGAAGAAGAAGTTGAAAGACAAAAATAACTTTGTAGTGAACAATAAGGACATAATATATTTCAACAGCATATTGTAACAGCAAAACAAATAATTTTAAATGATATAACTTAAAATTTATGATTTTCGGATTTATTCCTTTATATGTGCTGTGAGACCTTGCCTTGCCAAATTTCATGATTCTAGGTCAACGGAAAGATCCCTATAGGTTTTGATTCCCTTGTGAAAACGCAAAATAAGCGATGATATGCGACATAAACGGTCATATTTTTTGATCGCCCGGACTTACAAGTTTGATTTTTTCTCAGCCGAAAGAACCCGTAGATTTAGAATTTGGTATAATTTTCAACTTGATATCTTTACGTGTTCTTGAGAAAAAGGGTCTTGACAGACGTAAAGGCGGACAGACGGACAGATGGACAATAAAGTGATCCTAAAAGGGTTCCGTTTTTTCCTTTTGAGGTACGGAACCCCTAAAAAGAGATAAATCACTTTCTCTATCGAATAAATGTCTTAATTAATCGTTCGAATGATTTGTTTTCAGCTTTAGAACTATGTCTCATCTCTAGTTTGGCCAAATAAAATAAACCGTGTCGGGTTCCTCACACGTTATTATTTATTACACAGTCACTTTGCCGGGATTTACGCGTATGTGCGGTTATTTGTTAAATGCTGGACCTTTTTTGGTGAAATATTTAACAGGAAACGGTTTATTTGGCGTTGGGCGCAAGAGTTTGGTATGACGGTATTAAGTGAATCTTTGGAGAAAAATAACTCGTATATTTTGGACTAGATAACTCAGAGGCTAGATAATGTGTGGTTTAGATAATTTTAAAGTGGTTAATAAGTAATTCTCACAACTACAATTTTTTTGGTTAAAATTGATAAAAAAATTATATGTAATTTTTTTGCATAGATACTGTTGGGGAGAAAAATATAGGTGCAAAATCTTTTTAACCCCAACGCAAACAGAAGGATGTGTCTGTCTGTGCCATCGTAGCTTCCATACGGCTGAACCAATTTTGGGTATTTTGGTTTAAAGTCTTTCATTTGACCGGGTACTTGCCCGATTATGCAGTCTACAATGGAGCAAGCTTGCTTAGAAGAAACGGATTCGCTCGTGAATTAAAGATTGTAACTATCGGGGAAAAAATACTCAGACAGCGGATTTTATTATTTGGGAATTACTTACGTAAAGAAATGAGTAAAACCACGTTAATTTTCATAGTAAAATTTGAAACCTTTACGCGTACAATACGAAGTTTTATCCATAACTTTCTGATCTAACCCCGATATCATGTAACTTCCCTCTACCCAATAACTAATGTAGGAGTATATCCAAACTACCTGATACAAACTTCTACCTGATATAAGTATCAGGTAAGCCCGGTATCAGATACGGTATCACATTAGTATTCCAGCAGCGGCACTACCTCAAAACGAGGGTAGATACTAAGATTATGGCTTTGAGAGCCTATTATACAAACAGTAACAGTAAAGATTCTGTTACTCATACGCCATTGAATTTTCTTCTCCGTACGTATGCAGGTTTTCTCACGATGTGTTCCTTCACCGAAAAGCCAGTGGTATGAAAACCCGTACATAAACTCCAAAGAGCCCATTGGTACGGGCCTGGGATTTGAACCCGCAACCTCACGCTTTCATGTCTAGTGGTCTATTAAATAGGCTATCATGGCTATTTATACATTCCGATAAAATGTACCTAATACACATACTTTATTATGGAAACTGACAGAATGTCACACATTTTTAATTTTAATGAGTATTAACGGGATATTTATCGTGGTATGGTTGTGGATGGAGCTCCTGATATTTTGGCGTAGTTACATGCACCGTGTTCACGGGAAGACTGGGGTATGTAGGTAGGTGATAGGTCGAAAAATTCAAGTTGAAAAAAGTGCTTCGGTCATTAATTTTACGACGTTAATATTTCAAAACATTTAAAAAAAATACCAGAATAAATGGGGAAACCAGTTTTTCCGTTTTATGTGGTCATAATAAAAAAATATTACAACAATAATGTGTTCTAAATATGTTGATATATTAAGATCGTTAAATGACCGAAGCACATATATAAAAAGTAGGCACTAAACTATTTTTTTTTTTTTTTTTTAATTTATTTAATGAGCTTTGTCTCTTAGCAACCACATCGCCCAGTTATTCAACATAATTTAATTCTGATAAACAAACTACATAAATAATAACAAATACAAAACAAATTATCGATCAAGGCCTAAACCTACTTAGCTTATATAAAAAAATTGGCATTGTCGGAATCGGGACAGGCTAAAACAGAGTTACAAAATCCGACGTCAGTAATTTCATTTAAATTGAAACATTGTTTTCTAAAAGATTCGTTCAGCACACACTCCATCAAAATGTGTAAAGTGTCCTCAAAAACGCTACAGTCAACGTAATTGGGAGAAGACGTTGTTCCATATTCCGGGCCTTAATATCAGATGGGCTGCGGTCAAGCACCTACCTTGTCAACCATAAAAAATCCACAGAATCATTAATAGTAGTGCATCAAGAACACATACTGTAACTTTACATTTGGGCCAACATAATAAGCGCCCGTCATAGCGTATACTCGTTCGATACGTTTGGTTCGAACAACTCTATGCATATGCAATGGCGGCTTTCGACCGTTATTAGCCGAGTTTGTTCGATTTTTAAAATTGGAAACGCGGCGGCCAATCCGGCCGTGTGATTTGAAAAGAGAACGAAAATGAAGGTATTTCGATGCTATCTTCTTTGACGTAAAACAGCCCAATCAGACGACGGGTTAGTGGTGTACGGAGGTTAAAAGAAAGAAATTATAGTTTTAGCGGAAACGTGAAAAACAACGTTGCACAATTGGATTCTCTTCCAAAACTATTGTCTCTACAAAAGTAGATTGTTATCCGCAAAGTTATTGATAATGTCTATGAATCCATCGACCAAAATAAAATGAATGGACGGGCCCAGAATAAGCGCATTTTAGAAGATTACAAAATGAGCGCCGGCGCTCACTTCGTTTCAGTTGGTCTCTAACCGTAGCAAGTGCGACATAACGAAACATCTGACAAAATTATGCCTTCGTTTGCTTTCCCGAAGTGTAAATACACAACAAAAACAGCTATCTATTATTTGTAACATATTATGTACTGTACGTGGTTATAATAAGGTGTTGAAGTATATATCCGACGGTTTTGACTCGTTTTTACTGAGCAAGTTCAATGTTTATGGCCCGTCCATTTATTTTATTTTGGTCCAGAACTCCATAGAAGCTCGGCCACACCGTCGTTTATCATCAGACGAGATGGTGGACAAGCGTAGATCTATTCTAATAAAAATAAAATTTTATAAATAAATATTTTCATATATAAAAATATGTTTAGGCAAAATTCTTATTAAATTGTAAGATAAAAAAGGTATTATTCAATCAATAACCTACAATTCTGGCTCAACGCATAAGCATTGCCATTCAACGTGGTAATGCCGCCAGCATGCTGGGTACGCTGCCAACTGGTAGTGGGCTTGAGCATTTGGATTGTCTTTAGACCTTCAACGGTCTATGGGCAGTCTAACTGTATTTGTAGTTTTAGTTTTAGCTTTTATTTTGTTTAGTTAATAAAGGCGCTAGCCCAGTAAAAAATAAAAAAGTAATTCTATACATAACCTACAAGTACGTACATATTTAAACTGTAACAAAAATCGGAAACACCACATATTTTCAGATTTCAAATCTACCTCCATTTTCTGAAATATAAAATGAAACTAGCTTAGTGCCGAATACTCGTAATTCTCGAAAAAGGTAACAGAAAAATATGCACACGAGTTTACCAGGCTATACATGGTAAAAGGAAATAGCAGACAGGAAATATCCTACTTTAAAACGAAATAAAACCGGCCAAGTGCGATTCAGGCTCGAACCATGAGGGTTCCGTACGACCACCACATAAATTGTTAACTACTAAAGTACAAAAAAGGAAAGTAAAAAGACAGCACGCAAAGGCGGTCACCCAACCAAGTACCGACCGACCGCAGCCGACATTGTTTAACTTTGGTGAACATAAATTGGCACCACTCGCACTTGGCCAGTATTTGCTGTTTTACTTTAGAGGAATGAGCTTTCCTCTAAGGTTCCAAGAACTTCAAAAGTTCAAAGTCATAACATAACAATTACTATAGTCATAACACTTACCAACATGCACTTGTTCAGGATGGTGGATTAGGGCCGATCCTCTCTCTCTCTCTCTCTCTCTCTCTCTCTCTCTCTCTCTCTCTCTCTCTCTCTGAGAAGGAAGGTCTGTGTCTCAGGCACATGATAGGCTGATGATGACGATGAATAGGTTATTAAACTTCATCTTTATGACATTTACCAACATGCACTGGGCCAGGATAGTGGATTAGGGCCGATCCTCTCTCTCTCTCTCTCTCTCTCTCTGAGAGAAGGAAGGTCTGTGTCTCAGGCACATGATAGGCTGATGATGACGATGAATAGGTTATTAAACTTCATCTTTATGACATTTACCAACATGCACTGGGCCTTGATGGTGGATTACGGCCCATACTCTCTCTCTCTGAGAGAAGGTCTGTGTCTCAAAAACAAAATAGGCTGATGATGATGATGAATAAGTATATAAACTTCATCTTATTCAGAACTCTAAAATTATCCATGCGAACAAAAATAAACTGGCACTCTGTGAAGAAAAGTTGTTTAATTTGAAATTTATCGGCAACAGTCTTCGAACAAAATAAAATGAATGGACCCGTCTATTCCCAGAAGAAGCGCATTTTTAAAGTTTACAAAACAAGCGCCGGCGCTCACTTCGTTTCAGTCGGTCTCTAGCCGTAGGAAGTGCGACACGAGTCTATTGTTACATTATAACGAAACATTTGACAAAATTATGCCTTTTGTGTGCTTTCCCGAAGTGTAAATACACAAAAAAACACTGTCTATTTTTTGTAACAAATGTACTTTTTAATTATTAGATGTTGAAGTATAATGTCGGACGGTTTGGACTCGTTTTTAATGAGCAAGTTCAATGGTAATGGCCCGTCCATTCATTTTATTGTGGTCGAAGGCAACAGTACCTATTAAATTTGTTTCCTCTGATATACTCCTACCTGTCCAATCTAGATTAGGTACCTAAGCACTACCACTATCTCAAACTAGACCTGGGATATGTAATCTACAACTAGCTGCATCTTAGGCCACGAACCTAATCTAGGTCACATCTCGTCGGCCAGAGATACTCAACCTTTTGTCGATCAGGTTCGGTTACATTTCTAACAGCACATTCGGCATGCATATATAATTATCAATCTATATCTAAAAAAAGCGGTGTTAGCCTATTTGGGAGACCGCTGAGTCTGCCAACCAATGAGTTCTTTGGAGTTTATGTACGGATTTTCATACCACTGAATTTTCAGTGAAGGAAAACATCGTGAGGAAACCTGTGTACGTACGGAGAAGAAATTTAGTTGCGGATGTGAATCCATCAACCCGCAACTGGGCTAGCTTAGTGGATATGGTCCAATCGCCTTTTCGGGGGTACACCTAAGTGAACCTGCCTTCTGCGTTCGGGGGCGTGGGTTCGATTCCCACCTAGGAGAAACATTTATGTGATGAACATTTGTGTTTGTTCTATATCTGGTTGTTAATATCTATTTAAGTATGTAGTTAAAACTATATATGTATGTATATCAATCTCTGGCAGCCATATAGCTTTGCTTAGTTTGCAAAGCTTAGTCCCGAATATTTTTATATTAATATCAAGAGATGGTGATCCAAGGGATATTCTTTAGTTAATTCTTGTATTTTTTTTCTAAATATTTTTAAGTAAAGATTATATTTTTATGAAAGAACTAATTTGAATGCGTAGAATATTTGAAAGCATGTTTCATTATGGCAGTTCTAAGCTATATTTATCAAAATTTGTCCATTTGTTTTAAAGTATGAGATCTTTTCCGAAATGGTCGTGTTTTTTTTAAATAATCTTATTCCAAAACATGTTAATTTAGCCTTCAAAACGATAACTAATTTTTACTCCCATCTACGTCAAAAAGTTTTAGCGGCCCTTCGTTTAAGCACACCTGCGGTAGTTCATCTCTTGTACACCGTAGAGCCCTAGACTACCTAGGTCGAGCTTTGAGTTGCGCTAGTTAGATAATTTAACAATACAACACAGAAATACCGAATTGTGAGGTCTAAGCAAAATAATATTAACTCATAATATCCCTTAAGTTCGTAGAAATGTATTGTTGGTAAGGAAAATAACCATTTAAGGCCAAGGGAAGAAAAAGTTCAGAGGAAAATAATTAAACTTTTGAGTATCTATCTGTCCGCGTTGGATCAAAAATTCCATACAATATGGACAGTGTATTTTTAATTGACTTTCAAACCTGCACCATCGGGTGAATTGTCTATAACATAGTAAATCTTTAAGTATACATACAAATTAGCTGGTCTTAGCGCTTAGTTTGGAGTCAGATGACCGTGTGTGCAAAAATGTCCCGAAAATTTATTATATAATAAATAAACAAAAAACAATACTTCTAATAATATAAAATAAATAATTATTAAGAAAAATTAAAAACCGACTTCCAAAAAGAGGTGGTTACCAATTTGACTGTATGGTTTTTTTTTAATGTATGTTTGTTACGCGATTACTCCGCCAATTTAGAATTGTTTTTGATGATTCTTTTTTTGGTTTGTAGGTCTTATCTCTATAGGTCTTTAGGTGGTCCCATAAATTTTTTAACGACATTGATCCAGCGCTTTTTGAAAAATCTACAAAAACATGACAATAAGTAACGAATTCAATGTACAATGTAAACATTGTACAATGCCACCAACTTAGCTGTTAAGGTGGGCAAAATTGGAACTAAGTTATTTCTTGGTGAATTTCATACTTTGTTCTCCACTAGCGACGCTGTCAACTAAACAGCAAACATAGAGGAACTGTTCCTACAACAGAACTTCCAAAAAAAACAAAGAAGTGTCTCCATGGCGACCGGGCCCTGTTGTTTTTCGTAAAAATTTACATGACCAAAGACACAAAAACAAACAACACAACATCATGCATACAAAGTATTTCAGTCGTAATATTAAACAATATTTTCTACTTTTTAGTGTCAGTTTGTAAATATAGGTATAGCGTGGAGGTATAGGCATGAAGTCGGTTCTTTTTTTTATAAAAATTCTAATTAATAACAGCTGAGAATAACTATTAACTCAGATGTTAAAATAGCTAAATTATTAAATATCGTGTTTGTTTAAAACTCGAATTTATTTTATTAATGCTGATAGTTCATAAACCTAGCAATCTCTTTGAAGCCAACACATCTTTGTTTGCCAAAGCAGTAAAATTTATAAAACTTTAGTCAAGTTTTCTCCAAGTCATGTAAGCTTACAGAGAAGCTTGCTCATAAAATTCATTTTACTACAGTCTCTACACAGTAATGCAAAAGTAATGTTTTGTTAGGCATTCCTCAAAATTGGTTAATTTCAACTCGCAAAGATTTAATTTTATGAGTATGGCGTTTACAAAACAAGAGATTCGTGGAAATAGAAGGACATTAATTCATTCCACAACCTCACCACGATAAATAAGCCTTAAATAATCAAATAACTTCAGAAGGATTTTTTTTCAATTTTAGAGTCTCTAAATAATTGTTTTAGGGAGAGATGGTGGCCGATCGGAAGCATAGGTATGTGCTGTAGGTACAAACTGACTGCACCCAGTTTGATCCTCGGTTCTTATATAAATGATGTACAGTTTCGATGCTCTCAAAAACGGTGACCGAAACCGGTAAACCGGTAGGAACCGGTAGGGAACCGGTATGTCCAATAGCGGTTTCCTACCGGTTCCTATCACGGTATCGGTACGGTAGAACCTTAAAAGTTCAAAGACAATATTCACCACCATGCACTGGGCCAGCATGGTAGATTAAGGCCTATCACTCTGAGAGAAAGCCTGTGTCCCAGCAGTGGGAACATAGGATAGGCTGATAATGATGAGATAACTGTTTTTTATATTTTGTTTTTTGTCATTAATGATACCAAACCAATTAGCAAAATACTGTTTCAAACTATCACGGTTGTTAACTAAAGTTATATCATTATTTTCGGGATATTTACCGTGGTAAGATTGTGGAATGAGCTCCCGATATTTCGGCGCAGTTACATGCACCATGTTCACGGGAATGCTGAAGCATGCGGGTGGTTGGTTGAACAGTTAAAAAGTTAGAAGCAGACATAACGATCTACCCTCTTTCTTAGTCTTTTGCTACGGTTATCACTGGATCCTTACCACGGTAAATATCCCGTAAATAATCATATAACCAATTAGAAAAGTTATCAAGTAGCAGAAAATAAGTGCAGAAGAGTCTTTCTCTCTCTTTGCTGTCTTTCTTGTTTCATGTTCAGAACTACGTCACTTTCAATACTATATCTTCACAGCTAGCCTAAAAAAAAATCTTCTATATCAACGTGTCCATCTTCGGCCACGCCGTCTTTTACTATCAGGCGAGCTGGTGATATGTAAAGTTTTTTTTAGTCTTTTACAAACTTTATCATCGACATCAGCCATAAAATGTCCACTGTTGAACACAGCCTACCATCTGCATCCACTGGACGCCCGCGACTCTCACGATGTAGTTTCAACAAACAATCATTCGTAATTATTATTGCTTTCAAGTAGGTAAATAGTTTTTTTAAGCCAATATAAATAGCAGCTATCTTAATTCATGAATATCTATGGATTCAGAGCAGTAACACCGTTTTTACGGCCAACAGTTAATGATAAAACAGAGATTTAACTGAAGAATTTTGTTATTAAGCAAGACTAGGAATGCAATTTAAAGATTCAATTTTGTTGAAATAGGACGCAATAGTGCCTGTTTAAAGTTCGACTTTCAATCATCTCCGCTGGTATTTGCGTTCCGCATACCTCTCTCTTGCCACTATGTTTTTCGTTTCAACACAAGTCATTGCCGTTAAGGGGCCTGTATATCCTCTGCAGCTCTCTCGCTCGCACATTTTCACATTATTGAAGATATAAAATCAATGAGTGTGAATTTCCAAAAAGTAACAAAATCATGTCGTGGTGTCTATCGTAACATTACAAACATAGAAATGTTTGTTTCGATATCTTGTAATTTGACGGAATAACATGACACGAGAAATAAAAATCACTTGTTACTATTTTACTGTGTCAAATTAAAATATCGCTGCTTTGCATGAATAACCACACAACTCAAAAAAGCTAATTTTACAGGAGAGCCGTTTGAAAATTTAACAAAATATTTGTTTCCATAACTTTTTATTCCTTGAGAATAATTAAACATAGAATAGAAAATTCAGTAGGATGTTAATCAAGGTATTATTAAAATTGTGATTTTAGGTATTTGGGCTCGAAAACAATATCAAATTATTTAAAAACTGCGAGGTCTTCGACTTATGACAATATTACTTTCGCAATATTATTATGAATAGGAGCATAAGTCATGTTGAAACACTAGTGTAGTTTAAATTTTTTCTTGAATAATATCATAATTGGTAATAATGTTCTACAATATATTAATGATTTTCTGAATAGTAACACAATCAAAATAAAGACAGTATTGGCAAAAACTATTTCGTTATACTCCTCAACTTTCTGATTTTATGTCAAAATCATTAGACTAAATTTATCTAAAGAATGACACATTTTTGTTTGTGATATTGGTTCATTAAGCTAAAAAAATAAAGATAATCAAACAAATAATTAATACACACTAACTGCATAGACGCAGTCATACAAAAATAGATATAAAATTAATAAAAACATCAATTTCTTCATAAAATATGTAGTCCAAAGTGTAACAGCTCTTTAAAATAATTTATGCATTATCTACGTGGCAGTCAGCTAACGCTTAATATAATATAATTATTATTCTAGAATTAAAAAACAATTAAAAAGACCTTTAAAGTCTTAAAAAAGACAACAAGAAAACGTTGGATGCAGGCTGCTTCCAACCAACCCTTTTGGAAATCGATGGGGGAGGCCTGTATCCAACAGTAGACGTCCTACGGCTGAAATTATGGTGAATAAACAATTTAGGTAACAAGTAGACCATACATAAAAAATACAACAATGTTATTCTCTGTTATTTTCTTCAAAAAAAAATATTTGTGACTAATGAACGCATAATCTTTCTTTTGTAGTAGGAACCAGAATAAATAAAATTAACTACATATTAAAAATAATTTCGTGTCTACCGCATAATCCGTCTTATACGTGTAGGAACCATAATACTTAAAAAAAAAACTAACAAACTTATTCTTTACTATTTTCAATTTGTGACTACGCAGACTGCTGCGTAGTTTATAACTAATTAGTTCTTACCAGGTGGGTAAGTAGAATAACTAGTAATTCTCAAAAAAACTGCTTGTATAATCTTGGAACAATATTTGTCCTTATAAGATCAAGCAATCCCTTTTTCTTCCTTTCACAAACTGATAACTTTTATCTGTATGCCTGGTTTGCAACGACATTAATAAATAATTTATGGTGTTTCTTGTTTTACCAATTTATCTATTACTAGCGGGCCGCCCCGGCTACGCACGGGTATAGATAATAATTATATAGCATAATATGTCACCCGGGGATAGCGTAACTTCTCAACAGTAAATAATTTTTCAAATCGGTTCAATCGTTTTGGAACCTATTCAATGCAAACAAACAAACAATCAAATCTTTCCTATTTATAATATTAGTATAGATTACTATTTTGAACGCCGTGTCTTTGGATGATGTTTTATACGAAAAACAATAATTATACGCGTTTTCTGTTTCTGATTTTAAATTCTTTATGTCTCCTAGCTTCATTGTTATTTTTTCTACGTTCTTGGAAAAAAACCTATGCATGTCGCCAATGTTTTTATATCAAAATATTTTCCTGTAATTATCGTTCAAAGAACCATACAACTTTTGTGATTCCTTGAATAAAGAGAACAGTACTTCCTGTATTGGTCTCTTCATAATCCGGATCTTAACAGTCAGAACAAAATCTTTACTGGCGTTCGATGAATCCATATTTTGATGTTGCCTGTGGATGTAGGGGATAAATATCTCTCAAAAACTTGTCTAAAAATTGAAGTGGTAGTTATTTGATCATTTTCAAATAACTACCATTATACATAAAACTCAGAGTCATACAGCGGGCAATGAAGAGAGCTATGCTCCGAAACGTGGATATTCGCCAAAAAACCAAAGTCACCGACATTTCTGTTAAAATTTGCAAGTTTGCAAGTTGAAGTATCAATGGGCAGGCCACATCGCTCGAAGAACCGATAATCGATCGGGAAGAAAGGTTCTTGAGTGGAGACCACGAATTGGAAGGCGCATCGTGGGTAGGCCTCCCACTAGATGGACCGACGACATTGTGAGAGTCGCTGGCATCCAGTTGATGCAAAAGACAGGCTGTCGTTCAGTGTGGAGGTTAAAAGGGGAGGCCTATGTTCAGCAGTGGACGTCTTCTGGCTGATGATGGTAAATACAATCATTAATATTGACATTCATATTCATGTTTCGGAATATTTGAAGAGTACGAGGATTGGGAACTGTAAAAATAATAAGTTTTTACTGAATTAACAGTTTGACTAAACACTGGTCCTTGTGTAGTATAATATAAACTTTATAAAGAGTAAGTAATACTTAATTGGTAAATAAAAGGTAATTAAAAATTAAATAATAATGACTACAATTTTGAGAGAAAATCATGTACATTGGTTTAGGCGTTTAAAATGTAAGGTAGAATAAAGAAACGGACAAACAAAAATACAATAATAACCCTAAAAACAAAACAACACTACTTTTATTGGCCGTGCTTAATAAACATGGCCGTCATCATTTTAGACTATAGTCTCCAATGCTAGACATAGATCTCTCCAAGGCATAAAAAATATTATAAATTAACATACACACTTACACGAACTATAAACACTTAACTGACACTGATTATTATTATCATATTAAATAAATTATTGTCATATCTAATGTAAAAAAATTGGAGATACTTCAAAATTGCGTATGATTTATAGTGAAAAATGGCTTATCTTGCTTACAGTTGTACATTTTGCGTTTTATTTTTATGGAATATCATCACATCTCATTATTCCATAAGATATTTTTATTCGTTTTATCTTGAATAAACACATAAAACAAAATAAGTATTTATGTCGTACTTACTCTTGCGTGATGACCGTAGTAACACTAAATATTGCACTTAACATCAAAAGAAAAAACTAAAATAATTAGGATTATTTCGTGAATATTCATACAACTCAAAATGGAATAGTATTATAGATAATATTACTTAATTATCCCTAAATTATTTAGAGATATGATATTATTCAGGAAACGTTATGTGTTTTTGCTTGAAAGGACTCGTAGTATCTAGCGATCGTGGACTGTTGTACAAAAATGGCGTCAAAAATCAACCAATGACATAATGACATTTTATTGCGCCATCTTGTCATTTTTGCCGATATGATTATGAGTTTTATTCACCATAAAATATGGACTATTTTGGATTGCGCTGTGTTAAAAACAAGAAATATGAACATTTTGGATTGTGACGGTATTCATGAAAAGCAGCGATATATCAAATTGATAATTTCTTTGTTTGTAATATTATAATAGACACAAGACATGATTTTGTTACTTTATAGAAATTCACACTCATTGATTTTATATCTTTAATAATGTGAAAATGTGCGAGCGAGAGAGCTGCACAGGCCCCTTAAGTATATACAAATGATGGCTTCAAAGAGAAGAAGATAAGTGACCTCTCTTGGACATTTGGCTCAACTATGTCTAAATGAAAAGACAAAGTAACGTTAGTGTTTTAGAGTTTCCGTAACATTGTGATTGAAAAGATAGAATGTCCGTTGTCGTTCTGTGGTTAAAACCGGCATTGGCACATGGCACATTTGTCGAAGGTGCGGCGGTACACATCAGGACAGCTTCTTAATCTCTACCAAGCTCAGGTCCGATCATGTTTGGAGTACTGTTGTCACCTTTGGAACGGCTTGGCCAAATATCAGTTTGAGGCTTTGGATTCAATAGAAAAACGAGCAGTAAAGCTCATTGGTGACGAAGTGTTGGTTGGAAAGAAACTTCAGAACCTGAACCACCTGCGTAAAGTCGCAAGCTTGTCTGTATTTTATAGAATTTTCCACGGAGAGTGTGCAACGGAACTTCACGAACTTGTTCCCTCATCACCTTTTCATTACCGGACGTCCAGACGAACGGCAAGGCGTCACCCTTACTTGGTCGAAATGACATTTATTCGCACCAAGCGTTTTGACTCCTCTTTCTTAATTAGAACAGCAAAACAATGGAACGCCTTGCCCCTGTCTGTGTTTCCGCAGCATTACAATCTTGGAGAGTTCAAGTCTAGGGTTAATACTGGGCAAACGTGCTCCATCTTCGACCACATCATCGCTTTCCATCAGACGAGATCGCGGTCCAACGTTAGTCTAGTCTGATGTAAAAAAAATATAAAAAATACCCAGATAAATTTCAGCTACAGTTTTGTTAAGATTATATTTTTCCAACTCATGGTCTACTTGACATTCTCATTGCAGTTGTAGGTAATATTTTCCGAAATTCTTTCGTAACCCACAATAGTGATGTCGCTCAGAGAAAATGATAAATGAAATGTCATGGTACGCAATCTGAGAGCGCCGCCGGAAATATTGCACAGACCAACTGCAATGGCGGTAATTCCAGTTACAGCTGGCGTATTGCATGCTTGTCTGTTATCCACCAGAACCAACTTAGCTCTTAATGTGTGAATTACGTGATGACTTTTTTATTAGACGGAGAAATATTTAAGTTTAATGTTTTAAATACTACTAAAGTAGGGCCAATTTAATAGGCCACATTTGACAAATGTCAGTCTCAGCAAAATCATTAAAAAAATCGCAAAATTGCCTTCTTTATACTAAACTAGCGGCCCGCCCCGGCTTTGCGCGAGTATTGATATATAGCCTATGTCACCCCGGGATAATGTAGCTTCCCAACAGTTAAATAATTTTTCAAATCAAATTCAAATCGGTTCAGTAGTTCCGGAGCCTGTTCAATGCAAACAACAAACAATGAAATCTTTCCTCTTTATAATATCAGTATAGATAAGACAAAGGTAAAGGTAAGTTAATTTTTTTTTTGTAATCAGCCACATGATGGACAGACGATCTAAAAGAGACCGCAGGGAAACGCTGGATGCAGGCCGCTTCCAACCGGCCCTTTTGGAGATCGATGGGGGAGGCGTATATCCAGCAGTGGATTTCATATAGCTGAAATGATGATGATGATGTATTGTAATTGCTTTGCTTCAGTCTGAAGCGAGCCCGAAGTATGCGTGAAAACTGAACATGTCTCGCGAAGTCTCTATATATGCGCGTAGCAGCTTTACCTAGTCAGTGGTATGCGCTGATCTTTTTTGTTCTGGAAACTGAAGTGGTTTTCACACATTTTGTTGAAAATACAGTGCAGTTGAAACTATAGTTACCAGTATAATCATACATGAGAAATTTCCGTGTCATGTTTATGACACGGAAATTTCGGAAAATTATGAACAAAACTATCAAATCAAGCCACCTCAGCGGGAGTGAGGTCTTGGAACGGTATGAGATATAAACGATATTGCCGAACGAACAATGGTAGAGGGGACGCAGGACATGGCAAAACCGTTTTGCAGACCAACATGATTAAAAGAAGGTATATTTTCTTACGTCACCGGCATCAGTAGGTGTTCACCATGAATAATACTGTTAAATACATCTAATTCAAATGCGTTTTTTTTTTTGGTGTATTACGATCTTAAACAAGGCCGCCGTAACGGACAGACATACATCATAGGCTTAGTAATAGGGTCCCGTTTTTACCCTTTGAGTACGGAACCCGAAAAATGCACAACTAAATAGTGACTATAAATAAGGCTGGGACTCTCAAACCACCATAAATATTTAACGACCAATTTACCTCGAAACGAGCGTTGTCTAAATCACCTAGTACTTAATTTTAGTTAATTAAGCAACTGAATTAATAGTTACTTCAGTAGGGAATACTGAAGAAACTCCGTGCAAATCATGGCGGTACGATTTTTTTATTTTAGTTTATACGTGGCTAGTTTCTTAGCTCCGAAACCTGCATAGATAGTAAATAAACCGGCCAAGTGCAAGTTGGGCTCACGCACTGAGGGTTCCGTACCACCACACACTCGTAACTTGTTAACTAATAAAGTAAAAAAAAAAAATGCAATAAGACAATATCCCATGCACTTCCAGGCGGTCACCCATCCAAGTACCGGCCTCACCCGACGTTGCTTCACTTCGGCGATCGTACGAGAACCGGTGGTGAACAGAAATTTAAAACCGACTCATACTTGGCCATTATTTATTATTTATTGTTATACTTTGGAGTCTGTACTATAATCATGCCAAGTTTGACGCTTTTACGTATTACCGTTTTTACATTGGAGCTAAATACAATTACTATTTCTTAATTAATCCGCCGTAACATTACATAAATTCTTTGTAATTTTCAACTGGCTATCTATCACGGTTCGAGAGATACAGCCGTTTAAAGGTAGGACAGAGGGATGGACAGACAGACAGACAGATATTGCAGGCTTAGTAACAGGGTCCCGTTTTTACCCTTTGAGTATACGGAACCCTAAAGAGATTGTCAAAATAATGGTCGAATTTCCAAGAATATTTGAAAAAAAATATTATAAATACTTGTATTATCCTTTTTCTCAAATATTCTAGGAAATTTGATCATTGTTTTGACAGTATTTTATCAGATCGAATAAATTACTATGAAAACTCATAACTGTAGTGTTAGTTATAAAAAAATGGAACAAACTTTTTAGTCCATAACATACAGCAACCAAGGAGGTTACTTATAAAATAATTTATTAGAAAGTATTCCGTTTAAAGTAAAAGGTTGTATGTGTTTTTGTAAGTCTAGTATAATTTTTCTTCAAAACGCCTGAACTGAAAGAAAATGCATTTTTTAAAGCAAGTTTTATGGCGATTGTTCTTAGCCATGTAAGATTAAAATCTGAAAAAACGATTTGAAAATTATGAGCTTTTCTTTAATTAGTTTTGTTTATTTTATAGTCCTACTTTTCTTGTTGTACTACATACTGGTTTTTATATATTAGCAATCTTCATATGTATGAGTAAAACGTAGAGATGATTCGAATCGTAGCAGTGCTCATTAACTGAAATTATAGTTTGGAAGCTTCTGCTTATTTTGTTAACCGCAGAATTTGCGGTACTTGATCATCTTTACGTGGTTACAGTAGGCATAGCGGATCTTTGTGTCTCTGAAGTTAGGCTCTTGCGAACCATTGTGCAAGTAGCACATCTCTTGCGACACAATTCAAATTTAAATTCAAATTATTTATTTGTCAGAACATGGTAGGTAGACATACATCTTCTACACTAATATTATAAAGAGGAAAGATTTGATTGTTTGTTTGTTTGTTTGCATTGAATAGGCTCCGAAACTACTGAACCGATTTGAAAAATTCTTTCACTGACGGGAAGCTACACTATCCCCGGGTGACATAGGCTATAATCTATACCCGTGCGAAGCTGGGGCGGACCGCTAGTAATATATAAAGTAGCATACGTAAGTCGTAAGAATGGAGACGTATCTCATGTTCTTGCCTGTTACAGCGTACAAATGCTAGTTTTTTTAAATATTTTTGTAAGTTTTTGTTAAAGTTAAAAATAACTAAATTATGTCTGTGTTAGAATATTGTTAAAATCATATTTTGGTTTAGTTGTATTTATACATTAATAACAAAAGAAACATGTTAAATGTTAATTACTACCTATATTATTTATAATTATTTACTTTTTTCCTAGTACCTAGTCTCGATCTTATGTCAATTATTTAGTCGACATTACAAATCAAAGATCAAAACATTTTATCATTAAAGAATTCTGAAATTTCATAGTAACTTTTTTGCGAATAAACTTTTAAGTTTATTTTTAAAATTCCAAGCTTCATCTCAGCCTGTGTGCGAGTTCGAATACCAGCATCAGTCCAACTACCAAAAAAATTTTGATTTGATTTTACAAAAGTAGTTTTTTCTTATATGCACACAATTACAAATAACTTACTATTATGAATTCTGTGCTCAAGCAAAGGAATATGCTGCTCGCAATCTCCGCAAGGCCGCTCAGCCACGCCGTGGTTGCTTTCCGAACTAGAGCGGGCAATGCAAAACGCGTGAGTGAAAAATCTGTTTTTTCCGGCATTAGGCGCATCAAAGCGCGTTCTTAAATAACTGTCACCTATTTAGCATAATCTATACTAATATTATAAAGAGGAAAAATTTGATTGTTTGTTTGTTTGTTTGCATTGAATAGGCTCCGAAACTACTGAACCAATTTGAAAAAATTCAATACGTTTATTTTGCGACAATTAAATATAAAAAAATACAATACAATAACAATACAATATTTCTTTATTACACACCGAAAATACAAATGAAACTTTAACATAGAAAACAAATATACGGCAGTATAATGGGTGGCATTATCGCCTAAAGCGATTTCTTCCAGGCAACCTAAAAAATATAAAAGTTATCTGATTAATTACGGGATATTTACTGTGGTAAGGTTGTGGAATGAGCTCTCGATATTTCTCGATCACGGGAAGTTTCCGTGAACATGGTGCATGTAACTGCGCCAAAAATCCTGTAAATATCCCGGAAATAATCATTTAAATTTAGTGAACAACCGTGATAGTTTAAGACATTTTTTTTGGCGATTTAGAACAGATTTTTATGACTTTTTTGGTTGAATCTTGAGGGAGGTCCTATTTAAATTTGGAAATAATATTCCACGTGTAACGTAGAAAATAAGGAGGTGAATCCTTTTATGGAACTTCCCAAGAACTCGATTGTTATTTATTTGTAAAAATGTATTAATTTACCTTTTTTTTTTCTTTTTTTTTTGAACGCTGATGAGAATCTCCAGTGTCTCCCCGTCTAGATTGGTATTCGAGCGTGGTCCGAGCTAATGATCGCAGTGCCGTCACGTACATACCGTTGGTCGGGAATTCATAAGTTCTTAGAAATGTAGCATTACATTGTAATTAAAGTTTTCTTTCATAACAATTATGGCTTAGCACTAATGATAGAAATGAGGAGATCCGTAGACGAACAAAATTTACTGACATAGCCCATTGGATAATCGCTCGCTTAAACCAGTCTTTTTTCAGCCTACATTTAACTGTCTGGCCTACTTTTCGTATCTAGACATGTATTAAAAATTCAACCGTCTGCGTCTAGGTCTACTTGAGAAAATAAATAAACTTGTAACACACGAATCCTAGCAAGTAACACATAAACTTTGCGGGCGCACGATCAGGCTATAGACATACGCAAACGATCAATGTGACTGTAATGATACACAGGTCAATGAGACAAAATGTTTGAACCCAAGAAATAAAAGTATAATAAATCATGAATATTTCATCATCGTCATCAGCCAGAAGACGTCCATTGCTGAACATAGGCCTCCCCTGTCCACGTCGCTCAATGTGGAGGTTAAAATGGGAATCATATCTTCAGCAGTGAATTGGCTGCTGCTTCTGATGAAGATGATGATGAACTAATGCAAAAGTTATATGATTATTTACGGGATATTTACCATTGTATATAAGGTTGTGGAATGAGCTCCCAATATTTCGGCGCAGTTACATGCACCATGTTCACGGGAAGACTGAAGAATGCGGGTGGTTGGTCGAACAGTTAAAAAGTTAGGTGCAGACAAAACAATCTACCCGCAACACAACCACAACTTTCCGCGGTAAATATCCCGTAAATAATCATATAATTTTAGTGAACAACCGTGATAGTTTAAAATTAATAAAATGTTATTGAAAAATAAATGTCCGTCAACATAATACATTATAATAGAAACATAGTTAATAGCTTGTTAATAGAAAAAGTCAATTAAAATGCCACTTAATTCAATGTACTTCAAAATAAAATAAAATTTTATTGATCATCCGCAGTTGCTATGGTCGCTTATGTGTATACAGAGTTCAAATAAATAATCCCAGAGCGTCATAAAACTTCTGTCGAATTGAAACTGATGCCTAGAAAATTTAAGTTCGAGAAAATTTTAAACTTCATCTCGGTTAGAAAATTATTGCTTTGTAGAAACAATACTTTTGAAAATAACAACACTTTGTACTTATACGTATAAAAACGGTATTCAGAATAATAATTAATTATAATTAATAACTTTGAATATATTTTTTAAACTCTTATTTTAACAATCTTTGGGAATATGACAACGCTAGGGAAAAACAAAAACTAAAACAAAAAAAAAAACTATTACAAAAGGACTAAAAAACTACCACTCACGTAAGAGACACTCACTTTTATTATCAATTATTTTCTGTGACGTGTACCTGTAATTTGTTACCAATAAAGTACTATGACTATGACTATGAGAAAGCCATTTTGTAATAGTTTACATTGAATGTTATTTATCTACCTTCTATTTGCTCCTATCTTCTATTTTTTATCTTTTTTAGGGTTCCGTACCCAAAGGGTAAAACGAAACCTTATTGCTAAGCCTACGATGTCTGTATGTCTGTCTGTCCGTCTGTCTGCCCTACCTATTGACGGCGGTATCTTTCGAACCGTAAAAGATAGCCAATTGAAATTTTTACAGAATATGTAATGTTACGGCGGTTTAACTAACAAATAATAAAAAAGTAAAAAAGTATAAACGAAAGGGGGTGTCCCTATACAACAAACGGATTTTTGTATTAGCTCTAATGTAAAAACGTTAATACTTACAAGCGGCAAACTTGGCACGATTACGATTATATTGCAAAATATTAACTATGTGAAGGCGTAGCAATTGGCTATTTTGTTAGGCGATAAGTCAGAACAATTTTTTTTTTATTGATAATTATTGTAGGTTTTTGTGGTACGGAACCCTCAGTGCGCGAGCCCGACTTGCACTTGGCCGGTTTGTTTTAATTTCAGTTATGATTAGTTTTAGTCTTATTATGTACAGAAAATATAGAGATTAAATAAGGCCTCCTCAAAATACGGAGAGATTGTAGACAACATCCGGTATAAAAGAAATGACGAAAGCTCTATGATTTAGATAAAAAATATTTTAAAGCTACTTGCTGTTTACTTATTTTGTCCTAGACTATGTATGCGTAACTCTAGTAAAACGTGGAAACAACCTTCTGAAACAGGCGGAATATTTTGTCGAAAGTCAAACCAAATACGAGGAAAAAGTTCTCTTTATTTCGGAAATCGAATAACGCCTCTCGCGTTGGACCTAACTTTTGTTATTCGCTTTGGGCTACGCGCTACAGCTGATGTGACTACGTATGAATAAATAACAATAAGAAAAATATACTATGGATATTAGGTATAATTATGTTGTTAAAATTTGAATTAAAAATGTAAAAAATTAAAGCTACATACAAAAATTATTAACTTCGGTCCGGATTCTTCTGTCGTTCACGTCAGTTACATATCATACGTCAGTCACGCGTATGAAAATAATCATTGCGTTCTATAACGCACTACACTGTGACGGTTATGATCAGTGATACGGAAGTTTGCAATATATGGTGCGCGCGCAAATATTTGTTACACCTGACCGACGTCAGAGATCGACGTCAGTGTAAGAGGGTATCAAGAGTTATAAACTAAAACCACAAGTGGCAGCCTTATCGCTAAAAGTGATTCCTTCCCGGCAACAGCTCAGATATTCTTTTAACCAAACAGGTACAAGTTATTAGCCTCTTGAAATTAAAAAGAAGAATTAAGTTAAAAGATAAAAGGACAGCCAAGTTTGCTTTGGCAGAACTTTGTTTATTTTATTTCCAACTACGCTCACCCCTTTCGTGGCCACTCGCGAAAAAGCGAACGCAATTAGGAACTTCTGGTCGTCTGCCTCGATTCGTATTCCACACTCGCCCAAACTTCCCCCGACCAATTTTCCAAGAGTTTGCCACGGGGGCTTAGATTAGCAGTATGGGAGCCAGGCGTTGAACTACAGGCAAAGCAACACAACCAGCATCAGTGAGTCACCATAGAACTGTGACAGTTAACGAAAGGTCAAGTCTTGTCACTTTTTGCAAATTCTTAGTTTGTGATTTTATTTACATCTTGAATAATCTGAAAATACACAAGCAAGAGAGCTGCACATACAAAGTAAACAGTATGTACCATGCACCTTAAATAAATAGAAACTCTTGTTACATTGCCAACTAATTCATTTCAGCTCGCACTATTACAAACCTATTGTACAATCACGCACGAGAGCATAGAAGACATAACGAGAGCTTCTTTTTAACCGACTTCCAAAAAGAGGCGGTTAATAATTCGACGGTATGTTTTTTTTAATGTATGTTTGTTACGCGATTACTTCGTCAATTTAGAATTGTTTTTGATGATTCTTTTTTTGGTTGGTAGGTCTTATCTCATAGGTGGTCCCATAATTTTTTTATCGACATTGATCAGCGCTTTTTGAAAAATCTACAAAAACATGACGATAAGTGAATTCGTTGACGATAAGCAACGAATTCAATGTACATTGCACTGGTTGCACAGTGCCACCAACTTGGCTGTTAAAGTGGGCAAAATTGGAACTACAGTTATTTCTTGCTGAATTTCATACTTTTTTCTCCACTAGCGACGCTGTCAACTGAACAGCAAACATAGTGGAACTGTTCCTACAACAGAACTTCAAAAAAACAAAGGATCTCCATGGCGACCGGGCCCTGTTGTTTTTCGTTAAATTTTTCAAGACCATGGATACAAAGTGTTTCAGTTGTTGGTATGTATAGTCATGAAGTCGGTTCTTTTTTTTCTAAAAATTATAATTATGCCGTGACCGTTAGAAACAGAAATCGTACTGTTTTTGTACTCGTTAGGTTGGATGTAAAAACGCCTCGTAGGCTAAAAAATAGAAGCGGGAAAGGCGTGATGCAGACGATGGTAAAAGTTCCACCCATGATAAAGCACCGCACGCTTTCTTCAAATGGCATACAATACTTACGTAGTTTTCATTCATAGCATTACGTAGTTCTATTTATTTTTCGCCAATTTACGCATATATAACTAACTTTTAATTTTAACTATCAGTTACGCTACGTGACATAGTTTTAGTAATAATTAAATAATGCTGCCAAATTGCTATCGGATGATCAGCGACGCATAGTGATGCAGAAAAATTAAAAAAAAAGCAAAATGAAACTAGTATTTTTTTGTATTATGTGCTTAAGGTAATATAAGGTTTGATTTACTCCTATGCTAACGCTGAGCTGGCGTAAATCACGCGTAGCAATAAATGCACGTGCTCTATTATAAATAAAGCACGATTTCGTACGGCTTTGCTGACCACTAGTGTCGCAGCCCTATGTTTTATAAAACGTAATGTCTATTCGTACGCGCGACCGACGTATACGTACAACATAAGTTCAGAAAGAAATGAAGCCAGATCTTTCTAGCTTTATGGTGATCAAAGCAAATGAAAACAGAATATTTATTATCATTTAGATAAATCACTGCAGCTGAAATTTTTTACGTTCACTGAGAGCATAAATTATCAATGGTGGTACAGTCCATACTGCTTAACAGTAATTTATTGTGGCAAAGATTTCAACTTCAAGAGTTTTCTAATACCCCTTAGGACGTTGTTGTTTATATAAAAATCGAGTTTTCGAATGCATTCAGCTTTTGTAGATTCTATACTGGACAAAGAGGAATAATTATGCACATTCACAAAGCAAATACATTATTCAAATAGTTTATTTTTCATAGTATGTTGGACAGTACATGTCTGTTATTACTATACAAAGGGATCCACAAAACAAAAACAAATAATAATTTTATTTAGACAGAAAAATTCAATGCTCACTATATGGGAATCATAGCTAAACATTTTGAATTTTTTTGTTCAAAACAATAGGGAAATAATAAAAACAAAAGGTCGATAACGGCTTATAATTTCCGAACGATTCACCTAAACAAAATATTAAAAAGCCAACCTCGTTTTCCTTTTAAAATTTATCTTAATATTTTTTTCTTAATCGTACTTAATGATACGTCATCATACAATATGAGGCGTGCATTTTTTCATACCCACTTTATAAATCACCATTTTGTTGACTGAACGAAGAGAGGTCACATATCCTAATGGGACAAGTCGACGTTTCTACGTATGTCTGTATATTTATTCGAAGATAACGTGCGTATCTTTGGTCCAATCTTTACGAAAATTTGTGGGCAAGTAGTTCATTTCAATAAAAAAATTACGTTTAAATATCAGCAAAGTTGGTCAAGGGATTGTGGAGATGTGGAGTCGTAAAGTGGTTCGGGGGTGACGATGACGGCATATCCTAGAGCTTATAAGAAACTATCGATACCTGATTTCATTAAAGTAGGTTGACGCGTTTAGGCTGTAGATGGCAATATTAAACACACTTTTTAGGGTTCCATAGTATTACAAGGAACCCTTATCAATTATATTTGCTTTGAGGCGTCACGTTGGTGAATGTTTTTGTTTAAATTAGAACGGCTGTCAAGGCATTTTAGTAAGAAATTTGTTGTAGCCAGTTGCACCCATATAAACGAAACGTCAGTCATTCGAAATCAGTTAGCAACTGTGATGCGGACAAAGAACTTTGAGACATAACCCGAAAAGGTAAGGTCCATGTTCTTTGGATGCGTCGCGTTGACGTCAATAAGAATGTTCAATCAAGGTTCTGTCATAATGCCTGGCGACAGATTTTCCTTGTCATTTCCGTTCTATTTTCTTCTTTTTTGTGTTTCCACCAACAGAATCAACTGGTAGCAGTTACCTCCACTGATCCTAATATTAAGCACTGGCCACTGTAAAATCCGCGTTGAAACAATATACACTAACCCCCATTCTGTCAAATTCCATTCGCAGGCAATGGCTATAAAAACAAACGCGCTTTCCGAAACGTCAGCCCGTTTCCAATGGAAAAACTTTTAGTATGGGAGCTATCGACTCTTTTGGCTGAGTTCTTTCATTATAAGCTAGCTGTTCGTCACAAATTGAGACCTCGCAACCCCTCGACCGCTTTTACTCATATTTGAACTAATTTTTTTACCAAAAATACTACTTGCACTACCAGCTCGTAAGTGTTTTCTATCTGTTTGCAATTTTTATTTCTGGTGTACACAGTAAAGAATTTCTAACTATCTACTTGCCTACAAAAGCCTACATACAAGCATATTGTCGTTATGGTAGGGCAAGTGCCTTTATTAACTAAACAAATACAAGCTAATACTAACACTACAAATGCAGTTAGACTGCCCATAGACCGTTAAAGGTCTAAAGACAATCCGCACGCTGGCGGCATTACCACGTTGAATGGCAATGCTTATGCGTTGAGCCAGAAACACGCCAACATATTGGTCACGCGTTGCATTAGCCAGGCGCTCTGAAAGATCTTTGAAAATGAGTTGAGCTCCCGGTCCCCAAGGGCCCAATGTCTCGACCCCAAACACCTTAAATATGTAACCATTGCCAAGGTTAGCATATGTACAAACATTATATAGAAACGCTAACATGTCCCATTAGAATCTGAAACTTCTCTTTGGTCGGTCAAATATGCGTAAACTCGGAGTGCCCATAAGTGTTTCCAGGATTATATTAATGAGATCAATCATATATATTAGATTTTTCGCTACGACAGGTACCAAGCGTTTTGATTCTACGTTTCTAAGCCTACAGCCAAGAAATGGAAAAATAGACTGGATTCCTTGTTTTCTGAAAAATTATAATCTAGTTTTTTTTCAAGATAGAGTTAATAGGTACCTTATAAGTCTGCATACTCATTCTTCGCCCACATCGTCGCTTACCAACAGGCGAGCTTCAATGAAGCATTTTAAAAAGGATGGGGAACACGCCAACACCTCTTGAAACACGAAAAATTTTTTGTCATTTCCGCCATGATTCCGCTTGGCATGCCGCTAAACACAAGTCTGGTGGCAGATTATCACATGGAACATGCCCGGCTGGCTATGCTAATGCTAGCAATGTCGCCCGTCATCTCATGGTTCTAACGTTCCGTGCCATTCCGTTCTGTTTTTAACATAGTGATCATTTATTAATATTGTTGGAACAATATTTATGTGTGCTCATAATGCGAAGGTACTCCAGGGACTTAGGGTACAGCATAGTTAAACATATATACTAGGGTATAGTATGCACTTACTTGTCGCGTCTGTATTATGTGTGTTTATGTATGTATGAATAATATTTATTTAATATTTATTTATTTATTAATATTTATATTTGGTTAATATTTATTATAATTTAGTAGTATTTATTTAATGGTATCATTAAAAGTGTTTTAGCATCCCCCGTCGATTCTGTTACGTAAATTCTTTCCATCCAATGGTTGCCTGGAAGAGATAGCTTTTAGCGATAAGGCCACCACTTGTGGCACTAGCTCGTAAGTGTTTTCTATCGTGTTGTAATTTTTATTTCTGGTGTACACAATAAAGAGTTTCTATCTATCTATCTATCTATTAATAAATGATCACTATGTTAAAAACCACCAAACAGATGCCTTATTATGGATGATTCGGATCGTGATCGCGATCACATGCCATCTCACTTAAGCATGTGGTGCGAGTAAATAGATGCGAACGGGACGGCATGCTATCTCGATCACGAACAAACTTCTATAATAAGGCCGCAGTTTGTAAATTTTTAACCACCTCTCCGTCTATATTCCAATGAAAAAACTATGCAATCGCTCGACATTTAACTGCACAGTTTTATTTTGAAGTAAAGCCGCTTGCTGTTTGATTTCCTTTACAAAACCGGAAAGTGCTGTGTTAATTAAGAGTTTCGATAGGTTTGGTGGCTGCAAAAGAGATAATTTACCCGTAGATAAATAACAGTTTTAAGTTGGAACGTTTACTGGCACGTTTTTATTCGCCGTTGTTAAAAATCTTGAACCAAACCATGAATTTATTTAAAATGCAGTTATTATTAAAAAAAAAAACTGCAAGGTTATTTCGACTAGGCTGGTCCTCGCCTCGGGGGATCCTAGAGCTGGCACATACTTTTCTCAAAAGCTAAGTATTGCTATACAGCGGGGCAACTCTGCCAGTGTTCTGGGAACCCTGCCGCACGGTGGTGATCTCGACGGCGTTTTTGTTTTGTAGTAGGTACATGTTTGTATATTTTATACATTCATCTTTTAGTTATTATTAAACTTGCTTATTTGAAAAATCGTAATTTCTTTTTTATATATTATCTACTTGACATCGACTTTAAAAATATAATAAAATTTGATGCTTTTACTAAGATAGTTGTTAACAATAGGAGATCATATTGTATCAAATTCTATTATTAACCATGGGACTGTTATGTTCAGGAACCTCAAAAATTCAAAGACATAATAATTATATGACATTCATCAATATTTTTATCTATCTTAGTAAATAACATAATATTATGTTATTGTTACAAAACTCTGCCAAACTGCATAGCAGTTTGTAGGCAGATATCTACCCTCTTTACAAAATTTCATCATCAACGAATAGGAACACAACATTTGAAACATACTAATTTTATTATATAATTATAATATCCTACTAATATTATAATCGCGAAAGTTGGTATGTATGGATGTTTGTTCCTCTTTCACGCTGCAACGGAACAACGGATCGACCTGATTTGCATGGGTATAGTTCAAGAGCCAGGGAGTGACATAGGTTACTTTTCATCATCATCATCACCATTTTTCATCACTACGCGGATGAAAACGCGGGGTGCAGCTAGTTGGATAATATAAATAAATATAATTATGTGGCAACAAAGAGTTATTAGCCAGCATGGTGGATTAGGACCCATCTTCTCTCTCTGAGAGAAGGATTGTGTTCCATCACTGGGAAGATGATTGTCTGATAATCTGATAAGCTATTTTGGACATACCCATGATTTAATTTTATTATTGTAATTATTACAATGGATGCTAAATAAATACTTTTAGCTAACACGAATAAGCATTGAAAATTGAAAGAAATATTTTGTATAAAAATGAAATAAGGGCAAATCAGAAGATTTAAGCCATTTGCCCTTAACCATGGGCGATTACACAAGGGGTTTAGGATAAATAATTACGCCAAGAGAAGGGTTCTAATTGCCTTTTAATTATGATTTAAACGAACCCTAGACGATTAAACAAAACAATACGCTGGTGAAGACAGTAGAGCAAGTGGGTAAGATGGTGTCAACATAGTCGTAACTACGAGCTAAATCTCCAAAGCAAAAAAATCGAAAGCTCGTAATGACTTTTTTCTCCATTTAAATGCTTGTGCGTCAAGCTACGCAACGAAAAAAAATTCTATTTTATTAGTTTATTAATAAGGGGGTTACCCCCCTTATTAATAAACGTGGAGTAGTCTTGGAATAGCTACGTCGTGTTTTGTCTTTTTCTCTCTTTCAAATTTTGAACTCGATCGAAAAAGACAAAACACGGCGTAACTATTCCAAGACTACTCCACGTTTATTAATAAGGGGGTAACCCCCTTATTAATAAACGTGAAATACGTGAATTAAAATATGTATTGTTTAGTCATATCAACAAATAAACAAATTCTTGCTTTGCTCTCCTCTGCTGCTGCTTGGCTGCAGAAAGGAAGCTTTTCCTGATGTCAGCTCCTAAAGTAAAGCCAATTGCAGACGATGCGCAATAAACTCAATAAATAAAGTAATAAAAGTACTACTTATTGTATTACATTAGTGCTGATGGTATATACGGACAGACAGACAGACATCGTAGGCTTAGTAATAGGGTCCAGTTTTTATCCATTGGTTACGGAACCCTAAAAAGTACTACGTATTTTGTGCTGATGGTTTAGTAAAATAAAATAAAGTACCTAATTCAATTTATGCCCAGTAATTTCACTGGTTTTTTTTTAAAGTTTCGATACTGTTTATCGACTGTAGCGCAACTAAATGTAACTAAACTGAAAATCATGAAAACCATTACCAGGTGAAAGATTAATCAAAGCCCGGTTAAAATAAACTGGGCGATTGTTAATTTGTTAATTACGAGGAAAAATTTAATACGTACTTGTTTAAGCTCGTTAATTTATGATCCATTTTGCGTTTTGTTTAACTTGGCTCTTTGACTTGTGGTTTGCAATTAATGGTTTGATATTTTTAGAATATATGTACTAAATTAGACGATGGCACATCGCTCGAAGAACCGATAACCGATGGGGAAGAAAGGTTCTGGAGTGGAGACCACGAACCGGAAGACGCAGCGTAGGGAGGCCTCCCACTAGATGGACCGACGACATTGTGAGAGTCGCGGGCATCCAGTGGATGCAAAAGGCAGGCTGTCGTTCAGTGTGGAGGTTAAAGGGGGAGGCCTATGTTCAGCAGTGGACGTCATCTGGCTGATGATGATGATGAGACGATGGGACGGGTCACGTTCGACATCTTTCTTAAGGTTGACTTCCATGCATCGCGGCCGATCGCAGCCGCGCGCGTCTGATGTGATTAGAAAATTTATAGAAACGTCAGTTGTCACCGGCACGAGGCTGATGCAGACTTCGAAAGCGTTGCCATAAATTTTTATAGTGCGAAGACTTGTACTTCGCACTTATAAAATTACTAGCTGTTGCCCGCGACTTCGTACGCGTAGACTTTCATATAAACTTTCAACCCCCTTTTGTCATCCTTATTTCCGCCCTTTCGCAAATCCTTTCTTAGCAAACCTCTATACTCCATAAGGAATCTACCTGCCTAATTTCAGCTTTGTAGGTCAAGTGGTTTTCGAGATTTCGTGTTTAATGAGTGAATGAGTGAGTAGATGAATTTCGCTTTTATATATATATAAACAGATCAGCAGCGCGCGTTACACGCATACGTCAGACGCGCATGGCTGCGATCGGCCTCAATGCACGAAAGTAAACCTTTAGACCACATAACAAACGTAGAAATTAAAACAAAGACCGAAGATTGTTAAGCGGATCACGAGAGGTAAGTATAAGCTGGAAGATAGATGGTGGACAAAAGCTATCATAGAATAGTAGCTATAGAATAGGGAAGTGACCACTAGAAAGGCTTCTAGCTTGCTGGTCGGACGACATCACCAAGGTGGCAGGGAAGCAGTAGTCGAGAGTCGCACTAGACCGGAAAAGATGGCGCGCTGAAGAAGAGACATAATATACTCAGTAGTGGGTAAAAAATGGTTGATTATCCCTACTTATATAGATACAAGTTTTTTTTTTTATAAATAATCGGCTTGCCTTTGACCACCATCACGCCTGATGTTAAGCGATGATGCGGTCTACGTTGGAACACGCTTGCCTAGAAGGAACCGATTCACTCGTGATTTGAAGACACCCAGATTGTATCCATCGGGGAACACCCATTCAGGCAGCGAATTCCACAGACTAGCAGTTCGCATAATAAATGTGGAATCAAAGCGCTTCGTACGGGTTCTCGGAATATCAACCATAAAGTGGTGACGATTTTTCGTGCCCGCTCTGGCAGTCCGATAGAAAAATGGGCAGGAGGGAATTAGATCGTGCAGATCCGATGCACACTCTCCGAAATGTATCCGATAAAAAACCGATAGACTAGCAACTTTACGTCGATGCGAAATTAAAGTAAAACTTGGAGCTTTTAACTGTATAAATATCTACCTACCTATGGGTTATCCATTCCGCAGCATAATTACCTTAAGACAACAACAAATGGCACAAATGAGAGAAACAATTTTATTTATATTACACGGGAATTACTTACGTAAGGTTATTAACACTCCGACTGTAGTTTCAACCAGAGAGAAACAATATTACTAAGTAGTGAATTAATACTGGCTGGTGCGGGTTAGCAAGTCGAAGTGACAGTGGGCAAGGCACATATCACGCAGAACAGATGGCCGATGGGGCCGAAAGGTTCTCGAATGGAGACCACGGACTGGCAAGCTCAGCGTAGGACGTGCACCCACGAGATGGACAGACGACCTTAAAGAGACCGCAGGGAAACGCTGGATGCAAGCCGCTTCCAACCGTCCTTTTTGGAGATCGATGGGGGTGGCCTATGTACAGCAGTGGACATCCTATTGCTGAAATGATGACGATGATGATGATTTTGTACATAAATAGTGTGAAGGTCAAAAGATCCATTTGCAATACAAAACGAGAACTATTTCCAAGGTTACGAGTAAAAGCTACAAGTAGGACCGATAAATCGAATGAAAGAATCGATTAATTTTCTTGTCAATCGACGTACATCAATCAATTAGGCACTTCCACACGAAATGTGTCAGGCGGTAATGTGAAGTGACAGACTGACACACTTCAGTTTATTTTGTCCAACACTTGACAAAATTATTTATTTATTTATTTATTGCACAACTAGCGACCCGCCCGCCCGGCTTCACACGGGTGTAATTTACGTGCGAAGCCGGGGCGGGTTATATATATAAACATTCTGTGAAAATGTATCTCACTGATGGTGAAAACCGCATCAAAATCCGTTGCGTGGTTTAGGAGGAGTGAGCGGCCATACAGACATACAGACAGACAGACGCGGAAAGCGACTTTAATTTATAATATGTAGAGATAGAGATAGAGAAGAGATAGAGATGTATGGTGCATACGGTACGGTGTGTGTTGTCAGTGATGATATTCGACAATGAAACGTGGTCTCTCACTATGGGCCTTATAAGCAAGCTAAAATTTGCACAGCGAGCTATGGAGATGGCCCAGCGTTTCTCTGCGAAACCGTATTAAAAATGAGGATATCCGTAGACGAACGAAAATTACCGACATAGCCCAACGGATTAGCATGTTGAAGTGGCAGTGGGCAGCACACATAACACGTAGAACAGATGGCCGATGGGGCCGAAAGGTTCTTGAATGGAGATCACGGAGCGCAGCTTAGGGTGTCCACCCACAAGATGGACAGACGACCTAAAAGAGTCCGCAAGGAAACGCTGGATGCAGGCCGCTTCCAACCGGCCCTTTTGGAGATCAATGAAGCCCTTGGTCTAGCAGTGGAAGTCACTCAGTCACGTCAGTGGCTGAAATTCATATCATAAAAGCCCATAATCAATGACTCAATAAAATACATTTAGAAGTTGAAAGTTTGTTAAAAAGTTCGCCAAACAATAGAATCAGCTACCAATTCAAGTCGAACTTAATTTTTGATTAATTGATTAAGAGTTGATCAAACTCGATCGCCGTAAATCACTAGTTTACAGCTCTCACCCGAACGCAGAATTATGTGGATGGCCCAGATAAGGCTGAGGGAACACTAAAAACTTATTAACGACTTTTAAACGCCTGTTTATGGCTTCCAGATATTTACTCGTAAACCATAGCGATTTAGGGCGATTAGATGGTCCTTTTGTTGTAAGACCTTGGATGGAAATAAAAGTGGAATCCTAGTATGCTATTCTTAAAGTTTTATGTAGGAAATTATAGTAGATTGTTACACAAGGGATAGTTTTAAGAAAGAAGGGAGGGTGTAAAAGATCACCTACTCGCGTGTGTAAATAATCTATTTTTCATCACTGTAAAGGTAAGGTAAGGTACCTTCTGTGTACCACAAAAAAAAGGTAAAACAAAAAAGATCTATAAAATATAATAGTTTCCTTTTTAATTTCCCGCCATAAAATGTGAGCAAAGTACCAGATTTTACCACAAAGGTTTAATATAGTTGTTACCTTCATTTCAATGAAAAACGTTCTGACATGGTACGGACCTACATGGTCAAAGCAATGGTAAAAGTAAGTTCAATGCACAGATATACACAACTCTGTGGTTCAATGGTATTTTTTGACGTGGGACTAGTTTTTTTTATAACTTTTTATCTATACATAATAATTATAATATAATAAAATCTATACTAATATTATTATATTATTTATTTTTATTTCTGGTGTACACAATAAAGAGTTTCTATCTATCTATCTATCTATCTATAAAGGGGAAAGATTTGATTGTTTGTTTGATAGTTTGTTTGCATTGAATAGGCTCCGAAACTACTGAACCGATTTGAAAAATTCTTTCACTGTTGGGAAGCTACACTATCCCCGGGTGACATAGGCTATAATCTATACCCGTGTGAAGCTGGAGCGGACCGCTAGTAATATTTTAAAGAGGCAAGATTTGATTGTTTGTTTGCATTGAATAGGCTCCGAAACTACTGAACCGATTTGAAAAATTCTTTCACTGTTGGGAAGCTACTCTATCCCCGGGTGACATAGGCTATAATCTATACCCGTGCGAAGCTGGGGCGGACCGCTAGTTAATAATAAGCTTGTTTTTGACCGCCAAGTCGCCTGATGTTAAGCGACGATGCGGTCTACGATGGATTACGCTTGCCCAGAAGAAACCGATTCACGCGTGGTTTGAAGACACCCAGATTGTAAATTATTGTACTTTACCTCCCTAGGAAGGCAAAGTGAAATTTACCGCCCGCATTTTGAGTCATCAATGACCGAGCGTTAGTGATGAAAAAATATGAAACAGCCTTTACATTTGAACACGTTAATTGTTGCACGAAGGCATAAATATCCTGGCAAGTAAATAGTACTAACAGACGTGGATTTGGTTGACGAAGTTGAAGAGAAACATTTCTCTTTCCCACCCGTTGGTTGGACGGCGGTTCGTCAACCAAGTACGTCTCGTCTGTTAGCACTATAACCATTACAAAAAAAACACATGTATACACCGTTTATTCCATTCTATCCGACTAGTAGTTTGATGACTAGTAGCTTGTGTATTAGATTATGTATGTCAGTACCTAATTGTTAATGCAATATTATTATTGTACTTATCGAGATGTATATAATACACTCAATTATTGCACGTCCGCGAGGATAAACTGTTGAGACTACCTTAACTTACTCCACCATTGTACACAGTGTTATGCAATAAAATTTTACTTTACTTTACTTTACTTTACTTTACTATGACCTAACTGTTTGGACAATTTTTTTCCAATTTTATTATACTGGCTAGTCGAACATTTGGACACGCAAATTTTATTCCAGATAGAACTACTGGTAGTAAAGTACAGTGAAATCAGAAATGTTATACTTAAATAATTTTATTTTTAGGATTCCGTACCCAAAGGGTAAAAACGGGACCCTATGACTAAGCCTACGATGTCTGTCTGTCCTTCTGTCAGTCTGTTTGCCCTTCCTTTTAAACGGCTATATTTTTTGAACCGTAATAGATAGCCAGTTGAAATTTTCACCAAATATGTAATGTTACGGCGGATTGACTAACAAATAATGAAAAAGTAAAAACAAAAAGGTCCCCATACAACAAACGTATTTTTTTTACGTATTTTTGTATTAGTTTTAATGTAAAAATGGTAATATTTACAAACGTCAAACTTAACATGATTATAGTACACACTCCAAAATATAACAAAATAATAAAAATGGCCAAGTGCGAGTCAATGACAAGTTTATGTTCATTACCAAGTTATAACTGGTAATTTCGTTATCGAATTTTGTGGTGGAATCCTCAGTGCGCGAGCCCGACTCGCACTTGACTGGTTTATTTATTATTCTACCACTTTGACTTTGAGCGGTGGCCAATAACATAATTTATTAGGTAGGCAGATATGGCATTTAAAATTATTCATAGCTTTACCAAGTGATATATAGCTTCGAAAACTTTAACAAGTACTGTATTCGAAATTTAGTTCCAACTACCATTTATTTGATAAACTGACCCAAGTAAGAGGATGCCAAGAAAATATTTCAATGAAATTTATATGTGACCAAAGATTAAGTAATTCAGGCAACGCAGATATGGCAGAAATATGGCTGGCTAGTTAGTTTTAATGGTTGGAAACGGATTTCACGTTTAAGTAATTAATTTTGCTTGAAAGTTTTATTAAATGGTAGGTTTTAAATGGATTTAAATTCCAATCAAAAGGGTGTGGGTTCAAATCCTAATAATGGGCTTGAGCTTGAGCCGGTTAAGGAAAGCATCGTGAGGAAACCATTATCATAGTGGTAGAGCACTTCCTAATGCCCTGCTGGGTAGCTACCACCCTCAAGCTGAAAATTTGACAAAAAATTTGAGTGTCTGAAAATGTGTCTGACGCCAAGCCCTTTAACTAACGGTGTGTTAGCATCACTTGTGAGCTATAGTCACCGCGTTACCGCGTTGAGTCGTAGGGCCATAAACGTCATACCATAAGACCTGTAAGTGCGAGCGAGATAGACAGACAATGATTTATGACCTGACGACTTAGATGGTAATGCGTTTACTATAGTTCTTATTCCAGGCAAAGCATGTTTACCCTCTTAGACCACACCGTTACGCTAACATCCGATGAGCTGTGGTCAACCTCCTAGTCACCACCACCACCATCAAAGAAATAACGATCATCGAGGTCGTCGTCCAACCATTAAAAAAGTACATTTAGCTGCAATAAAACCACTATAGCTAAACAAAAATATCAAACTTTCTAGACTGGTTTGCCCTCTTCTCCTTTAGGGTATAAAAAGTCCTGGGTTTATACATACCATCTAGACACGTTAGGTAGTCTATGCCAAGTGACAGCAATCCGATCCGGTGGCAAACGGGCTCGCAGCCAGTTCCCGCCAACAGGAAATGAGCACCGTTTGAAGTCCATCGCAGGGCCACAAACTGAAGTTTAAAGCGGTGCCTACACGCCATGACTGTTTTATGCTTTGACCAAAATTAATGGCCAGGCCATAAGCATTGAACTTGCTCAGTATAAACGAGTCAAAACCGTCGGATACATAATTCAAAACCTAATTATAACCATGTACATTACATTAGTTACAAAAAATAGATAGCGGTTTTTTGTTAATTTATTTCTTTTATTATAATTTTTCAAAAAATTACAGCTAAAAATCAAAACATTTTTGAGAACACATTTTCAAATTTTTTGTACATTTTTGGTATATTATTATTACCTCTTCTTTAAGGCCTCGACCGTTGCAAGAGTGATTTGGTGGCCAAGATTTGTGTCTGATTATCTTGTAGATGCGAACAATATATGTGCAAAGAGGGTTATTTTTCTTCTAAAAAGAGACGAATTCACAGAGGAAGTTTTAGAATTTACAAACAAAAAGTAACGAGACGAAAAATAACGAGCTATGGAGAGGGCTATGCTCGGGAATTCTCTACGAGATCGAATCCGAAATGAGGAGATCCGTAGACGAACGAAAGTCACCGACATAGCCCACCGGATTAGCAAGTTGAAGTGGCAGTGGGCAGAGCACATATCACGCAGAACAGATGGCCGATGAGGCCGAAAGGTTCTGGAATGGAGACCACGGACCGTTAAACGCAGCGTACGACGTCCACCCACAAGATGGACAGACGACCTACAAGAGACCGCAGGGAAACGCTGGATGCAGGCCGATTCCAACCGGCCCTTTTGGAGATCGATGGGGGAGGCCTATGTCCAGCAGTGGACGTCCTATGGCTGAAATGATAAAACAAAAAATAATTGACATTTCCTGATGGTGAGGTTGAAAAAAAATGGTCTAGTGAAAATCCTTAATGGATACCACCGGCCACGGGACCGGCAGGGAGTGTTCCAACTCGGTGCTAAGTATCAAAGCAACGTAACGGGCATGCTTTCGCACTCCACCGCGGTGTCGATAGCGCAAGCTCTACCAAGCTCCACCTCGAAGACCCAGGCTCCTCCTCACGATGTTGAGTGTCGGAACACCAGCCACATCGTACATCCTCCACTCCTGGAACCACGCCAGCAAGTTAGCGCCAGACAGCCCCGTGCAACGGGTCAAATAAGTGGCCCCATGCCAGCCATTTTGATCGCCGAGGATAGGGAGAGCGGCGTAACGCCATACATTTTCATGACCGACACTCATCTTCCCCTGTGACTCCACCACGTCCGCCATCAAATGGTGGCGACTCCGTTGAAAGTACACGAAACATCAACAGTCCTCTCTGCCGTAGCTTCCTACCATATATGGTTGGAAGCGTATATTTGTGTTCTAACACAATATATACGCTTTCTACCTTCCCACCTTTCCTACTCTCGTTCATTGTAAAGTTTGAAATCGATACGACAAATAGAAATTGGCTAAAATTGACATCCAACATTTGTAGTACAAGTTAAGCTAATAAAAGCGTATTAGGGTATCAGGGAAATGATTACTGTGTCTGAAAAGAACTTTAATAAAATAGCAGTATTTACTTAACCATGGGATAGCAACTATTACTATTATGAGGCTAAGAGGGAAATTGTTCCAGTAAATCATAACTTGCAAGTGTAGTTTGGCGACCACATTGTCGGTATGTATCAAATCAATGAAGTTCTACAATACACTTGAAACTGGCTATCATATTGAGCTATCCAGAGAAGTTTTATTACTTGTTTGTGTTACTTAAGTAACAACTGAAACTAGGTATAAAATAGCAAATACGAAGTTTGGAAGTTCACTATTGTAGCTTGTGTGTTTTAATGTGTACAGCCAAGTGAACGAACGTTAAACATCAACATCATCCGCCAGAAGACGTCCACTGCTGAACATAGGCCTTCCCCTTTAACCTCCACACTGAACGACAGCCTGCCTTTTGCATCCACTGGATGCCCGCGATTCTCACAATGTCGTCGGTCCATCTAGTGGGAGGCCTCCCTACGCTGCGTCTTCCGGTTCGTGGTCTTCACTCCAGAACCTTTCTTCCCCATCGGTTATCGGTTCTTCGAGCGATGTGGCCTGCCCATTGCCACTTCAACTTGCAAATTTTAACAGCTATGTCGGTGACTCTGGTTCTTTGGCGAATATCCACGTTTTGGATTTTATCGCGCAAAGAAACTCCGAGCATAGCTCTCTCCATTGCCTGCTGTGTGACTCTGAGTTTGGAACGAACGTTTACGAATATTGCCAATAAAATCATCATTAAAAAAACTATGTGAACCGGTAAGTGCAGCGTAGGACGTCAACCTACGAGATGGATAGACGACCTAAAAGAAATCGCAGCAAAACGCTGGATGCAAGCCGTTCCTTACCAACCGACCTTTTGGAGAGATCGATGGGGGAGGTTTACGTCCAGCAGTGGACGTCCTATGGCTGAAATGTTGATGATGATGAGGTGTTAATACTACGAATGTTAAGGGAACAAACGTATTGTAGTTATAAATCTTATTCTACTCGACACAGGGATCTCAATGTCACGTATAATTTGTATTAAACATCTTCATCGCGGATGTAACGACCTTACAAGCGTTTCAGAACGTTAACTTGACATTAAGTACCCCCGTGCCCCTTCAACGCGCAGAAAACAATATGAAAACAGTATAACAATTTGTGACATAATTATTAAAGGGGAAATTATCAAGATCTATAAAACTGATAGAATTTCTATAGATAACGCCTATAGACGTTTGACCACAACTCACCTGATTTAGTGAGTATGGTGGTAGAAAGTAAACACGCCTACTACAATGAGAATTATAATATAGGTAGGTATGTTAATAATTTCAAACGTTGTAGGATAACATTATTTGAGAGAGAGAGAGAGAGAGAGAGAGAGATACGTAAGGCATTGTTGGTAAATATCGTATGTCTTTTTTTTTACTGGGCAAGTGCCTTTATATACTAAAGAAAATACAAACTAAAACTACAAATACAGTTAGACTGCCCATAGACCGTTCAAGGTCTAAAGACAATCCAATTGCTCAAGCTTACTACCAGTTGGCAGCGTACCCAGCATGCTGGCGGCATTTCCACGTTGAATGGCAATGCTTGTCTCTGAACTTTTTGAGACTTGGACAGATTGACTGCCCCGGTGGCTCAGTTGGTAGTGAACCTATCTTCTGTGCTTGGGGGCGTGGGTTCGATTCCCATCTAGGACAAACATTTGTGTGATGAACATTTGTGTTTGTTCTATGTCTGGGTGTTAATATCTATTTAAATATGTATTTAAAAATATATATTTACGTATATCAGTTTCTGGCAGCCATATTACAAGCTTTGCTTAGTTTGGGGTCAGATGACCGTGTGTGCAAAAATGTCCCAGATATTTATTTATTTATTTATATCAGTTTTCTCACCGATTTTGAGCGATGGCATCGTATTACATAATTTTAAGTACTAAACAAATCATGCGGACAGGTAAGCGCAGCGTAGGACGTTCAGCCACAAGATGGACAGACGACCTAAAAGAGACTGCAGGGAAACGCTGGATGCAGGCCGCCTTCAACCGGCCCCTTTGGAGATCGATGGGGGAGGCCTATATCCAGCAGTGGACGTCCTATGGCTGAAATGATGATGATGAACTGAATTATTGGTATTTTTACCTACTACAAGTTATTTTTCAACAGTAAATAGTACGCAGACCCGAAATAGAGTACAATACTCATGTAGTACGGATGGCAACAGACCGTTTGTACGGTTGGTATGTATTAATCTGTACATAGTATAAATTGAAGTTGCTTTCCGCGTCTGTCAGTATGTCTGTATGGCCGCTAACTCCTCCTAAACCACGCAACGGATTTTGATGCGGTTTTCACCATCAGTTAGATACATTTTCAAGGAAGGTTTATATATATAACTAGCGACCCGCCCCGGCTTCGCACGTAACTTACACCCGTGCGAAGCCGGGCGGGCGGGTCGCTAGTAACGAATAATAATGTATTCAAGATGGTTAAGATGAAAAATGCTACAAATTTGACGAATCGTTCTCACGAATATTCAAAAGTAAACCTTTAAAATCGATTAATTGACATTATTTCTTTATGTGTAATAAATGTTCTTAAAATATTTTATTCGGATGTGTTCATCGATACATGATTAAAGAAATTTGGCTCGATAGAAAAAAAATCGTAAACTCTCCTAAACAACACCCGATTTTACGTTCCCTTCGATGGATGGAATCAACTTCATTCGGTTTCTATAGAAGATATTTTTATAAAAAAAAATATGTGTTATCCGAACAATCATTCAAATATTTCAGTGATCACAGTGTTTTGTAAAAGCGTAAGATTATATTATGTAGAAAATAAAGAAAAAATGTATATTGAAAATATTTGTGAGCGCGCACGCCGAGTATGCAAGCATTACCGTCAAACAAGTGTACGTTCTCTAGCATTTCGCTTTAAAAAAAGTTTCAATTCTCTTAATTTTACACTAGGTATTCTCTCGTATGACTATAACTGCACTAAGTAAACGAGTTTCAAATTATCAAAGTTAGTAAGTCGGAAATTCACTCGGTTCTCGCCATTCAAGTAGTTTCGACGACAATGTTAATTAAATTCCACAGCAGCATCTTTGTCTATTAAAATGAACAAAGATTTCAAATGGATTTGTTCACGTAAACCTAACAAGTACGGCGTTAAGGATTTACGAGATACGGCGTTTTACGGTACGGATTTTTAGTAAGGTAATTGAAAAATAGGCATCTTCATTATCATGATTCTGGCAGTCAAAGTTAGGTGTAGACCAAACTATTTACGTTTTGTTCACCTACGTTATTTTTCTTACTTTCTGTGTACGTATATATTTTTAGCAGTAATAGTTTTATAATTTGTATATTATTATGTCGAATTTTTTGTGTAATTCCACTTCTGCGTCGTTTCGAGTACAATAAGGATTTTGAGATAAACGACTTTTCTCTATAGACAAGTGCCTTTATTAACTAAACATAATACAAGCTATAACTAAAACTACAAATACAGTTAGACTGCCCATAGACCGTTGAAGGTCTAAAGACAATCTAAATGCTCAAGCCCACTACCAGTTGGCAGCGTACCCAGCATGCTGGCGGCATTACCACGTTGAATGGCAATGCTTATGCGTTGAGCCAGAAACACGCCAGCATTTTGGTCACGCGTCGCATTAACCAGGCGCTCTGAAAGATTTTTGAAAATGAGGTGAGCTCCCGGTCCCCAAGGGCCCAATGTCTCGACCCCAAACGCCTCAAATATATAACCACTGCCGAGGTTAGCATATTTGCGTCGCTTGTGCTGCTCTGCCGAATTGGCAGCCGCGCCAGCCCTACCCTGTGTCTCAGGAAGATGTGACGGCGCCAAAGTATCGACACAAGTTGCGTCCCATACAAGGGGCCGCCCCAACCTCCAGGGCACAAGTGTCATACCGTCAGGCCTCCTTCCATCGTCGCGCGCAAGACCACAGCCGGTTCGAGCACAGCTGCGACATTGGCGGTGGAAAGAGCTCTGCGTATGATGTCGTTCAGGCTAGCGTGTCGGCCAATACGACCAGCGCTTCTCGAGCAAGAGAGACCATGGTGACCGAGCTGGTCAACAGCAGTACCACACTGACAGCGATGGGCCTCACAGCACCTTGCACCCAAGCGTAAGCTGACAGCTAGACGAAATGCGGTTGGATCTAAAAGGCTACTCTATAGATATTTGTGATGCTAATTTGAACCTAACTTGAATTTAAATATTAATTACATAAAAGAGCAAAATTAACCTAACCTGAAACAAAAAGTAACTAAATCTGTAACAAAAATTCGTTATATCAATTTGTACTATTGATATTAATTTTAAATATAATATTTGTACCAAATATTATATTTAAATAAAAAATCGCATAATCCTACTGTACTCGAAACGAGTAGAAGCGGAATTACACTAGAAATTCAACATATACAAATTAAAAATGGACGTCCGCAAAGTAACGCCTGATTCAATCAACTATCTAATGTTTTTATAGTTTTATCGATAAGTTGTAAATAATATTCTTATGCTTTTTAGTCATAATAAAATTTACCCTATTTCTTAATCTTTTGCTACGGTTATAACTGGAACTCGAACTCAAACCTAAGTCCCGACAAAACACTCTCACTGTATCACTGCATAATATAGTATTTTAAAGAAACGATCCTTTTTTATGCGGGATGGAACTTTTAGGAACGAATCGGGCATGATTCCGAATAAGTCGTTTCGATTTAGTCTCTTGAAATCAGAGCAGTAATATTTCAAATAATATTTTCTAGATATTCTAGGCCCGACAGGAAAACCTAGGATCTAAGTAAGTAGTAGGTTATGTGTTCAAAATACTATACGCAGTGACACAGTGAGTGTGTTTTGTCGGGACTTAGGATCGAGTTCGAGTTCCAGTGACAACCGTAGCAAAAGACTAAGAAAGAGTTATGTATTATGTCATTATGGCTGCACCTAACATTTTAACTGTTCGACCAACCACCCCCCGCATTCTTCAGTCTTCCCGTGAACATAGTGCATGTAACTGCGCCGAAAAATTGGGAGCTCATTCCACAACCTTACCACGTTAAATATCCCGTAAATAATCATAAATAACTTTAGGATCTAAGTAATCTAGGATTTGTTTTCTTTCTATAAACAAGTTTACGATCTAGGGCCGTACCGTGAGCTTTTAAAATCAATTCAATTTAGGTGACTGCGACAAGTTACGCGACCTCAAACCGTATCTCGGCGCGTTAAGGTAATTTGTCACAGTCACCTAAATTCAATAGCTTTTAAGAGCTCACGGCACGGGCCTTGCGCAACTTTGGTTGCCAAACAATGCCGCAGTCTGTACAGTTCGACTGAAATGTCAATTTGTCCATTCCATTCTTGAGCAGGAAACTAGTAAAGGGAATCAGCGAGGCAATAATGTATCGATAGACGAATGCTAGGATTATCGATATTTAATACGATTGGCGTACTACGTTTCGTGATGTTTTTTTTCCTAATGACAAAATATGTTTATACTATGGGTATTGGAGAAAAAACTCAAAAATTTCTGTCCAAAAGTAGACAAAATCTTACTAAAATTAATATTATAATCTGTGCATGTTTGTTGTAATGTATTAGATTAATGGGGGTAGTTTGTTATTATCTTCAACTACCTACCTCACTTATTCGTGTGTCATTGAATACGCAATAAACCTCATTCTGCGATAGTCTGTCTTTCATTGAACATTACAATTGGCGCAGTCGGTATTTATTTTGAACTTATGTGCAAAAGTGTTTGTGATCATGCCTATAGGTAAAATCGAAGTGTTTGAAATCGGCTCCCATAATTGGGAAGCTTATTGTAGGCGAATGAAACAATTTATAACGTTAAATAACATAGCGGAAGGGTTGCATGTCGCCACGTTAGTTACTCACGTCGGGATTACGTGTTACGAGCTCATGTGTGATTTGTGTGCACCTGCTTTGCCCGAATCAAAAACCTTCGACGAGCTCGAGTCAATAATGAAGCAACATCTCGAGCCGCAGCGGTCGGAAATCGCAGAACGACATGTGTTTCGGCAACGGAAGCAAGCTACGGGGGAGACCGTGAACGAATACCTTCAAAGTTTGAAACATCTAGCGAAAACTTGTAACTTCGGGGCTTCGCTGGAGGTCAACTTGAGGGACCAGTTCGTGTCAGGTCTCCATCACGAGGATATGAGATCCAGGCTTTTTGCCGAGCACGAGCTGGATTATAAGCGAGCTGTCGAGCTAGCGTTGGCGTTGGAGGCGGCCGATAGGCACGCGGCGACGGCAGCGGTGAGCGGCAGCGCGGGCGCCGGCGGCGGCGCGCCCGCCGCGGAGGGCCTGAATCGCATGGGCTCGGCGGCGACGCGCGGGCTGCGCCGCGCTCAGCCAGCAACAGCGGCGGCGGCGCACGGGCCGCGCCGCGCTCAGCCAGTGGCAGCGGCGGCGGCGCAGTGGCCTGTCGCCGCAGAGGCGCCACGCAGCCCGTGCCCGCGGTGCGGCAAGGACGGGCACGCGGCGCCCAAGTGCCGGTTCAAGAACTACAATTGTGATCGTTGTGGTGATAAAGGTCATTTAAAAATTATGTGCCGCAAGTACGAAGGTGGACGTGGACCGGATTCTTCGCGGACGACTAGAGGTCAGTTTTTTTTAGTGGACTCTGATTCCGATGACGATGGCATGAACTTTTACAAGTTATCGAGTGATATCGAAGATGATACGTATTACGTCAATTTGACAGTTGAGAAGCATTCAGTACGGTTCGAAGTGGACACCGGTTGCAAATTTTCCGCAATTTCGAAAGCTTGTTATGATAAATTGTTTCAGTATTTACCTTTACAAAAGAAAGCATTGACATTGAAGTCATACACAGGAGATGTTATTAAACCGATGGGTTTCGTTGAGGTCCAAGTCGCATACGCTTCACGTACAAAAATACTGCAATTATTTGTCATAGAAAACGGTGGTCCTCCACTAATGGGTCGAATGTGGATTAGAATGTTAGACGTCAATGTCAATGATTTTTACAGTTTAACTGATATTTGTGATGAATCTGTAGAATATTTACGTAAGGAATTTCCAGAAGTATTCCCTGATGGGCTTGGGACGTGTACTATACGCATGCAATTACATTTATCAGACAACACACCGGTGTTTGTAAAGGCTCGATCACTGCAGCTTGCGATGCGAGCCCCGGTCGAGTCAGAGTTGGAACGATTACAGCGTGGTGCGGTCCTTTGGCACCACTATCCCGACGATCCGGAGCGCGCGGTCAGTTGCGCATCGCGCACGCTCAACTCGCACGAGCTCAACTACTCGCAGTTAGATAAGGAAGCCTCAGCTATAGTTTTTGGTGTGACAAAGGTGTATTTGTACGCGAGACATTTCTTGCTGCGTGGTTGTCATCGAGCATTAAGTTATATTTTTGGCAAAAACAAAGGCATCCCGCAGACAGCTGCGAGTCGCTTGCAAGGATACGCGGTACGATTGGCTGCATACAATTTTGATATTGAATTCATCCCGTCGGTGTCGTCTAGGAATATTTTTGCTGACGCTTTATCGCGTTTGTTACTCGAACAGACAGTTAATAAAGGACACGATAGCGAACTACTAGAAGGGAGTTATTTAAACATCATTGAAGATAAAATGCCGGTTACATTTAATGAAGTTAAAGTCGAAACTATGAAAGACCTACAGTTGAACAAAATTAAAGGTTATATTAAATTTGGTTGTCCGGAACGTTCACAAAACGAAAGAGATAGAGCATTAAAACCAAAAAGAGACATGTTTTTAGAGCACGGTTGTCTAGTATCGCGGGGCTATCGGGTGGTCATACCCATCAGACTTAGGTCGACAATACTTCGAGAGTTGCACTGTGGTCATTTGGGGGTCGTCACCAAACATTATTTGATCATATTAGATGCGAACACTAAATGGCTTGAAGTCGAACGCGTTCCGATTACATCAGCAGTGGCGGTGATAGCTGTTTTTCGAAAAATATTTTCTCGATTCGGTTTGCCTAAATCTATCGTGAGCGACAGTGGAGTTCCGTTTTCTTCACAGCAGTACTTATTTTACCTAGAAAAAACATTGGATTATGCGACATTTGGAATTAAGCGCGTTTTAGTCGCCACATATCATCCATTGAGTAACGGTGCTGCCGAAAATGCCGTTCGGTCAGTCAAACAGGTACTTAAAAAGGCAACAGTAGAAAACGAAGATTATGACACAGCTCTGTGTAATTATTATTTTACGTATAGAAACACGGAACATTGTACGACACAGAAAGAGCCCGCAGTGGCCCTATTAGGGAGTCGCCTGCGAGGTAGACTCAACTTGCTGCGACCCAACACGGGCGAGTTGGTGCGCGAGCAGCAGCGTGCGCAGGAGGAGCGGCGCGAGGGCGAGCCGCGCGACGTCGCGCCCGAGGACATGGTGCTCGTGCGCAGTTACGCTGACAACGATGTCAAGTGGAAGGATGGAGTAGTGCTAGGTCAGACCAGTCCCGTTTCATTCGTCGTTCAAACGGATAATAATAAGATCACTAAAAAGCACGTCGATCAGTTACTGCACAAAAATCCGCTGAAATCACGACATTCTGTAGCCTGTGTCGGTCAATCATCGCCGGGTGGAGAAAATCTAGATGCAAGCACGATTAAGGAGGGTTCGTCGACTCCAGTGATGCAGTCGCCCTCGTTCGCGTTGGTTTGTGCGAGCGGAGCCAGCGACGGTGTGGATGAGCGTGTAGTGGTAGGCGGCGAGCCGAGCAGCGCCGGCGGTCGGTCGCCGGACTCGACTATATCGCTGTCTGAGGCAGCGGTACCGGCCCGGGTCACGTGACGCGTCAACGCCGAGTGTGCCCTGACATTCCACCGTGGATTGCGACATTACAACCACGCAGAAAGAAACATTGTATAGTCATGAAATACCTTATATGCATTTATGGATTTAACTAATATAATATGTTGTGTAGTGAGTATTTAACATATACTCATGAATGCATATAATTTGGGCATTATTGTCTATATGTCCAAACTTATTCGGTTTTGTTGATTTGCTTAGGTTTAATATAAGTGAGTACCATTGCTATATTTAGAAGGAGGAAAATGTAATGTATTAGATTAATGGGGGTAGTTTGTTATTATCTTCAACTACCTACCTCACTTATTCGTGTGTCATTGAATACGCAATAAACCTCATTCTGCGATAGTCTGTCTTTCATTGAACATTACATTTGTCACCGGTATTTATACAATATATCGAAATTTGTAAACTTAATATAGGTAAAAAAAAACTCAGGAGATATTTTTCATAAATTTTACGCTAAGATAATTAAGAACAAGACAAGTTTATAAATTGATGATCTTATTTTATTTATTGAAACTATAGGTAGTTTAGTGACTTATTAAAATTTTGAAGTAACTAACTTTTACGATATAGACAGAGTTTTTCTCATATCTTACGAGAAAAACTTTAGACAATTAAACCGGTTTCAAATTGGTTTATTCAGACATCAAAAATGTCTCAAATCTCACACACTAGTAATCTCAAAAGCATGTATGTACTAAATGTTTATCGGGACTTATCACGTATTATTTACTAGCTGACTCAGTCAGCTCGTGACCACGGCCATTGTAACATGGTCGAAACGTCGAGCGAAAGGTACATATTTTTTACCTATATTAAATAATACGTGATAAGTCCCGATAAACATTTAAAACATGTGTTCAAATCGCGAAAGTTTAAAAAAAAAAAAAAAAAAAAAAAAAAAACTATATATGTACTAGTTTAATTATTATTTGGCCAATATTAGCCACTAACTTGTCCCAAATTGGGCTTCGGTTGTGGGATGAGCTGACAAACCAACATTTATGACGAATCGATATTTTCTCCGCCTTAGTATTTATATTAGTTTGTCACCAAAACCACAGCTTAATAATCCAATGACATCATTGTTTTGGAATAGACTGAGATCGTGTGTTTTTTTTTTAATTTTATTATATATTTAGTCTGGGGCTTTAGACGTATTGATTTATACATTGAAGACATAGATCACATCATAATTATATTCAAAGAATATACAACATGAAATCTAAAAAAAAGTGTACAGATGTTATCTGTATTAATTAAGGTAGATAGAGTTTAGGGATCTACAAACTAATTAAATCCCATTAAGCTTTTACAAATTTAACTTATTAAGGCCCACTTCCGCAGCTTCACTTAGCCCTGCCAGGCTAGTGACTTAGTCCCGTGCTTCATAAATCTCGGGATTCGTCTTGCACTAATACAAAAACGAGGTTCTAAATTTGAAGTTATAATAATTCATTAGTTAGCCTGGATTTGTTCATCTGGGCTAACTAACTAGATACCGATTTGTTTGTTTTCATGCAAGTGGAATGCCGAGATTTATGAAGTTAGCACGGGACTAATTATCTAGCCCAGGGCTAAGTAAAGTTAGTGAAGGGTTTAAGTGGGCCTATTTTTTTTTATATAGGTTGATTGCAAAGACTGCCTTAATAGTTAGTATGGTTTTAGTCTTCTTTTGTTTCGGTCATATTTGAGCACTGACCCTACAACTATGGATATTTTAAAATATTTTTGTTTGGACGTTAACATTATTTTAGCAAGTGACCTAAAAGGAAAGTGAGAAGAAGTTTTCGTTACATAAACTATCCTAAGATACATGTAGATTTTCTCAATATTCAGTGAAATTCAGTTTGAATGTATATTTTCAGGGTAAATATTGAAGATCTAGCGTTTTGGCTCAAACACGTTCGAAGCGAAGAGGACTCTTGAAGCCGTTCAAGGTGTCGGCTCAACGATTTGTTAGGAGCCATTCACAGGACAAAGACATGCCGCCGATAACGTGGTCGTTGCGTTCCATTCCATCTAAGAGGCCTTAATATGTCGCATAGATGCATTACAAGCACTAGTTTATTTTATGTACACCACCGACCGTTTTTCAATTTCTTTATGGACAGGACGTCCATCCAAAGGTTGCCTGGAAGAAATCGCTTAAGGCGATAAGGCCGCCCATTATACTGCCGTATATTTGTTTTTTATGTTAGTTTAAGAAGAATAAGAATAAGAATAAGATATATTTATAGTTAGTTAGTTAGTTAGTTATTTTTAGTTTAAGTTTCATTTGTATTTTCGGTGTGTAATAAAGAAATATTGTATTGTATTGTATTGTAGATATAAATAAGGAGGCTTAGTATGTATTTATATCTGGTGTTTGTGATGTTTCCTTTTTTAGGGTTCCGTACCCAAAGGGTGTAAACGAGTTCCAATTATTAAGCCTACGCTGTCTGTCTGTCTGTCCGTCTGTCCGTCCGTTTTACCTTTTAACGGCTGTATCTTGTGAACCGTAATAGATAGCTAGTTTAAATTTTCACAGATTATTTAATGTTATGGCAGATTAACTTAGAAATAATAATAATAATGTCGGAGTGACCGGCTTAATCTAACGTGAGTAATTCCCGTGGTATATAAATAAAATGTATGAAAACCACGTCAGTTTATATAATAAAATAATAATAATGTCTAAAAGTTAAGGGAGTCCCCATAATAACAAACGTTTTTTTAAACGTAACGTATATTTTTACATAAACGTGTATTTTTGTATTTGTTCTAGTGTAAAAACGGTAATACGCACAAACGTCAAACTTGGCATGATTGTACACAGTCTAAAGTAAAACAACAAATAAATACTAGCCAAGTGCATGTTAGTGACAACGTCAACGTCAGGCGTGGTCGGAACTTGGATGGGTGACAGCCCAGGCATGTCTTTTTGTACAACTTTTTTATATTTTAGTAGTTAAAAATGTATGTGGTGAATAGTGGTGAAACGAAACCCTCAGTGCGCGAGGTAAAAAAAAATCCGCTGCTTTTATTTTTCTCAAACATAATTTTTTTATAATAAAATTTTGTTCTTAGGGTTTGCACAAAGACAATAATAAGCCTTCTTGATCGAGATTCCACTGTGTCACAGAACTAGTACTTCACTGGCACAGTCGGGCTAATCTTATTGGTTCTCTAATCAATTAGCCATTCCGTTGGGACCGCTTCGAGGCGGGAGGGATGAGCGATGGCATGAAATGTGACGCTCCGGCACGGAGATTATTAGAATTGTATCCGTGAATTAATTAATCCACCTTAATTGTTTCCATCTCTTTGTAAAGGCTAGTCGAATTTACCCATCATCATCATCGTTTTAGCCATAGGACGTGCACTGCTGGACATAGGCCTCCCCCATCGATCTCCAAAAGGGCCAGTTGGAAGCGGCCTGCATCCAACGTTTCCCTGCGGTCTCTTTTAGATTGTCTGTCCATCGTGTAGGTGGGGTGTCCTACACTGCGCTTACCGGTCCGTAGTCTCCATTTGAGAACCTTTCGGCCCCGTCGGCCATCTGTTTTGCGTGATATGCGCTCTGCCCAGTGCCACTTCAACTTGTTAAATCGGTGGGCTATGTCGGTAAATTTCGTTCGTTTACGGATCTCCTCATGTCTGATTCGATCTCGAAGAGAAATCCTGAGCATAGCTCGTTGTGCGACTTTGAGCATGCTTATTAGGCCTATAGTGAGAGACAACGTTCTACTCACGAATCTACCCATATTCAAAGTTATTACCTCAACATTTCCTCACCTCCTCCTTGTGCCGTGGAGGTACCGGCCTAAGAATGTGGGGAGTACATTCTTATTCAATTCAATTAATTTAATCTCTTTCAAGTAGGCATATAATGATACACTTTTGAAACGTCACAAAAACACAAAGCTAAAACACGAAGTAATTTACAAACAATACCTACATTTGGTAGAAATCCCAATACATCCTCATAACAAGGTGTTCCCAAGTGTCAGTGGTAGAAAGCTACCAAACTTGTTTGGTAGGTTTACACCACTCAATTTTATAACATTAATTAAAATAATAAAATAAAATCTTCTTTAACACAGTTAAAGAGTAGTAAAAACGTAAAATTATGTTAAATTGTATAAAATGTCAAATCTATGTAAAATAGTAAAATGTCAAATTCAAATAGTAATAATTAAATTAGATTAAAAGGTTAATAATTATTATTTCATTCTTTACAGTTACTTTAAGTTACTTGCAGCCATCACCTCCTTCTCTTCCCGTGGGTGCCGTAGAAGTCAGTTAAGGGACATCAACCAGAAGATTGGTAGCTGCGTTTTTTGAGTATAACAACACTTAACTGCGCCCACTATGACGCCTGCCAAGCGTGGCGAGTATAGGCAATTCCCCCTGAATGAGTAGTGCAAATGTTAAATTATCCTTAAATAACCACGCTTTTTGTGAACACAATGAATAATACTGCTTTTTAATCAGAAAAATAAGGCAAGTTTTGTTATAATGAGAACTTTGACCAGAACCACAAGATGCTTGTTCAAAGTAACTTGACCTAAGCAAACGGAGTTGTTTCGTAATCATTGTTTCGCAGTTGCTTCCGCTATTGTTAATAACTTAACAATGGCCTATCCTTAAAAGTTTGTATCTATGCCGCAGGAAATCCAATAACAGAACCATTTGTTACTTGTTGATTATTTTGAATTTTATTTTGTCGGATAGGGCGGTATGGTCCGTATTTTTTCTGTATTTTTATCCAACTGCTTAAAAAGGATATTTTTTTGTAATACGCACAATGGCCGTTCGGCATTTTTAGCGCGCCGCACCCGACTCGTATTGGCCGGTGTTTATTATTTGTTGTTATACTTTATTATAATCATGCCAAGTTTGACGAATCTGCTCTTTCTCGTCTGTTTTTTCATCTCTAAGCAGTGTGTGTTACCATTGTTACCAGTGATTATTATAATGTTACTGAGATGTAGTCCTTAGCTGCTAACCTTTTGGAAAAACTGAGTCTTACAACGGGCACTAGAGAGAGAGAGAGAGAGAGAGAGAGAGAGAGCGAGAGAGAGAGCTATGCTCGGAGTTTCTTTGCGCGATAAATTCTGGGAAGAAGATATTCGCCAAAACTCAAAGCCATCGCCACATAGCTGCAATGATTTGAAGTTGAAGTGGCAATAGGCAGGCCACATCGCATAAAGAACCGATAACCAATGAGGAAGAAAGATTTTTGAGAGGAGACCATGAACCGGAAGACTCAGTGAAGGTAGGCATAATAGATGGACCGACGGCATCGTGAGCGTCGCGGATATCCAGTGGATGCAGATGGCAGGCTGTCGTTTAGTGGACGTCTTATGGCTGATGACGAAATATTACTGCAAAAATCAACAAAACATTGAAGTATAATATATTTTTTGCATGAAACAACTATTATTTTACAACACTTTTCTATTGTTTTATTATTATTACGCGGGAATTACTTACGTAAGATTAAGCCAATTACTACGACTATAGTCTCAACCACATTAGGCGGTCTTTTTCAAGGTGAATGCACGCGCGCGGCTGCGGTTCGCTTTGCACTTTTCTATCGGTTGTTTTTTTGGCTGGTTGTCGTTGATGATGATGATGAATCTGCTCCTGATAAATCTTAGAGTACTATGTGCCGATACTTACGTCCATATATGGATCATCTTAGCTACTCGCGCGGTCGTCCGTAGGTAGTAGGGAAATAATTAGATTCAGGTACGAACCTGCTACCCACGCTCCTGTAGGAGTGCTGCTCACGTGCTAAAACTAGACGTAACAAAACGTTCAGTTATAGTATAGAACGGGAGTATCCCACGCGTGAAACTTGCGTGGGTGGCTTGTGTTGGTACAAGTAAGTCACTAGACACGTGTATCTTACCGTAGCTTACACGATAGTGGACGGTGGACGGTGGACGGTGGACGGTGGACGGTGGACGGTGGACGGTGGACGGTGGACGGTGGACGGTGGACGGTGGACGGTGGACGGTGGACGGTGGACGGTGGACGGTGGACGGTGGACGGTGGACGGTGGACGGTGGACGGTGGACGGTGGACGATGGACGATGGATGGTGGACGGTGGACGGTGGACGATGGATGATGGACGGTAGACGGTGGACGGCAAATGGATGCTTTTTTGTTTTACTTGCACAAAGCGCATGTAACCCGCATCGTTTAATGATATTTAACAATATTTTCACCCTAAGCAAATTGACTCGAGAACGTGGTCAAAACACCCCTCTGACACATTCCTACAAACAAATCTCTCCATTCTGCACGACTAATTATTTCCAATACATTTATCCCTTCCCTTATTATACAGTACATTTGCTAGTTTGTAATTCTAATGCACCGAGGGGACAGCAGATGGCGCTACCGTTGCAAATCCAGCCTCTATTAAACAGGGGAGGTGCCACAGACTTAGAAGGTAGAGTTTCATAATATCGCATCAATTCTGTTGTACCCGTTTTCCAATAAAGTATTTTTACATTTTAAGTTTGCTTAAATTGTGCATAATGTTGTGTACAACTTCTTTTAATTTAGTTATCGACGGATTTTTTATTGAATAATAATAATTATTTCTATTTTAATCTGATGTTTTATACAATAGAGTATTTTTGATATATTATTGATTAGAATATTTTACTTATTGACATATTATTAATAATATTCCTATTTAAATTTTACGTTAATTTATGATGTTGACCGATGTGCCGGCTGTTGACCATGTGACCTGTAGTTTTTACGTTATGACTTTTTTATTATTTTGTTAGTTAATTCGCCGTAGCATCACCATATTCTGTGAAAATTTCAACTGGCTTTCTATTCGAAAGATACAGCCAGTAAAAAGTAGGATGGACTGATAGACGGACATAAATTATAGACAGACAGACGGACAGACAGACAGACTGCGTAGGCTCAATAATAGGGTCCAGTTTACACCCCTTGGGCACGGAACCCCAAAAACTAAAAAGCGTCGTCTACAAAATAGTGTCCTTTGTCTGTGAGATTTACGCACTGTTCAGGGATTAAGGGATTAATTTAAGAGGTAGTTTTGTAGGGGATGGCTTGTAATCAGCGATTTTGAGGTTTGATTGTGAATCGTGTTCTGTAATAAAAAGTAATGGAAGCTTTTAGTGATGTTTCGGAGGTTGATTATTCGTATTTTTGACCGACTTCAAAAAAGAGGAGTTTTTTGATTCGACTATATGTTTTTTTCTGTATGTTTGTTACGCGATTACTCCGCCGATTATGAATGATGATGATTGATGATTCTTTTTAGGATTCCGTACCTCAAAAGGAAAAAACGGAACCCTTATAGGATCACTTCGTTGTCCGTCTGTCTGTCTGTCCGTCTGTCAAGACCCTTTTTCTCAAGAACGCGTAAAGGTATCAAGTTGAAATTTATATAAAATACGTGGGTATAAAATATGTGGGTATACGGTTTCTATCCGGGGATTTTAAACCTATAGGGTACTTCTCGTTGACCTAGAATCATGAAATTTGCCAAAAGGCAAGGTTTCACAACACATATATTATTATATAGGAATAAATCCGAAAGTCACAAATTTGTAGTTAGGTATATCATTTAAAAATAATTATTTTGTTATTACAAACTTACATTTTGGAGTTGGAATGTATCGAAGAATCTTATTGTCAACTACAAAGTTAAGTTTGTCTTTCAATATTTCAATTTCAGTTAGTTTTTTTTTGGACTCGCACTCTGAGTGTTCCGTGCAACGGAACCCTCAGAGCACGAGTCCTACTCGTACTTGTCCGGTTTTTTTGTTTGGTATGGCATACTTCAGTGGCAGTTCGATATAAATTTCGTTTAAGTTGGATCAGTACTTAGTTTGGTTTTTAAATATAAAAAAAAATTAAAAAATATCTCGTCTAAGTAAACGAAATTGCGTATTTACTAATTTTGAAATCGTTTTTTTTTAAATTAATAATTACCTATGTATTGACAAGAAAGGACATAGCAAATTTACTATGCCGATGCTACCAACTTAGTGGTGCTAAGTTTGATAAGAGGCGTCGATTCTGTCATACCACTCACTAAACTAAACCAATCTCACAGGGCTAAAATTATCTGCCTCTCTTTTCATTTTAATGTGTGAGAGAAGGATGGCAACAATTTTAGAACTGTAAAATTTAGTTTAGTTTAGTTTAGAGAACATCAGATTCGATGCCTGTATAAAATAATATAAAGTCAGTCGTTTTCCAATTTAGTAGGTTAAACAACATGTGCGCGGTGCGGCGAAATATCACTTCCTCTTATACCAAATTTGACGGTTTTAAATCAATTTTTTTCAGTTAAATTACAATATTTGAGCTGGAAAAAAATACATGTCACAGATACATCTGTGTTTGAGTTTATAATTTGGTTCAAAAAACGATGGAATAAACTTTCCTCGATAAAAAAAAATCTGAAACAAAGTCGACTTAGTTTATATTTTTCGTTTTTTGCTCTAATGAAAGCTCGTAACAGCCTGGAAATTGCATGTACTGAAAGGCAATTTTATTCAACATTCTTTTATTTGGATAGATTTTTGATAGTGAATAGTGTCGTTTTTTAGTGAAATTAAAAGCGTAAAAAGGACGCGAGAATTTCGGCGCGCCGCGTTCAGTGCCGCGCCAGGCGTCATCGAGGTCAGACCTATGCTCATTTTTGTCGTTGCACTCCCCCCGCGGGCGTCCTGACTCTAGCATGGCGTCGCTATAACTTGGCGGGGACTGAGGGAGCGTTTTGTTGCCTACGCGACTCGGATAACCGCCCGTTAACCGACGAAAAAAGAAAAAGGCGTCAACTATAACCAACATAACAGACATAGTCATTTTATATTTAAAAAAAAACATCAAATGTGCGAGTATAATAGCGACGTGCCATATTCTGGCCAAGCAAGTGCCAAACCAATCGCTTGAAATTTACTTATCGAAGTTATGAATTGCAGAATTTCGTTGGTCAGAAAATGATATCATCATCATTATAGCCATAGGACGTCTACTGCTGGACATAGCCCATCCCATCGATCTCCAAAAGGGCCGGTTGGAAGCGGCCTGCATCCAGCGTTTCCCTGCAGTCTCTTTTAGATCGTCCGCCCTTATTGTAAGTGAACATCCTACGCTGCGCTTACCGGTCCGTTGTCTCCATTCAAGAACCTTTCGGCCCCATCGGCATATCTGTTCTGCGTGATATGTGCCCTGCCCACTGCCACTTCAACTTGCTAATCCGGTGGGCTATGTCGGTGACTTACGTTCGTCTACGGATCTCATAATTTCTGATTCGATCTCGTAGAGAAACCCCAAGCATAGCCCTCTCTATAGCTCCATATTTCATGGTTACCTACATAATAACGTTAACTTAATAATAATGACTTAACCTTCCATTTTGACTTATCAAGTGGCAGTGTACGTCAGGGTAAACCTGGAGACGTACGCGGAGCGCGGCTCTAAGCACAATTACCCGACTCGCGGTAGGCACAAGTTGTTATCCATTCCGCGATCCTCGGTGAAGTCCTCTAAGTTAACACATCTTGCTGAGTTGGAGCCGGTTTGTGACAAAAAAATATAATAAGCTTTAGTTAAGATTAGTTTAAATTTAAATGTCTCTTTACCATTACTATTGTATTTTTTTGCCACAAATAAATGATGTCTATGTCTATGTCTATATGGTATGGGTCCCACCGTGTACAATCACGTGCCGGACGATGTCACTGCGGCCGTCCGTATACACTCCTTTAAGTCACGTCTCAAAAAATGGCTGATCGAGCAGTCTTTTTATGCGTTTGACGAATTTTATAAATGTATTATTATATAAGTTAAGTTAATTTAATTTATATGGATTAATTAATTACATTAATTTTAATTTTTCTTCTTAATTTATTATGGCTGACTTTTTATGTTTCTTTTTAACTATTTGATTCGTGTATGAACTTTTTAATTTATTATTTGATAAGTATAATTTTAATTTAATTTATAATACGATTTGACATGTAAAATAACATTTTATGAATAAACATGAATATGAATAATATATTTATTATGATAATTTAGATACTTATTCTTTACTGTATCAAAACATAAACGTAGTTTATTACGACATCATGCCAGTAATTTAAAACACATTTAACCCAATTATAATGCTCAGTGGCTGGCTTATTTAACTGCCCTTCCATAAACACATTTCGCCATAAAGATTTGATGACCCGCCGAATGACACCGAGAATATTATACAATAAAATATATTTTATTTCGTACTTAAGCTAGCTGACTTGGAAGTTAAAACTTAAATATAATTTACTAAGTCTATTGTCAACTTCGTAAATGATATAAATAGTAAATAAATAAATAAATATTCGGGACATTTTTGAACACATGGTCATCTGACCTCAAACTGAGCAAAGCTTGTGATATGGCTGCCAGAGACTGATATACATACATATTATATAGTTTTAAATACATACTTAAATAGATATTAACAACCAGATATAGAACAAACACAAAATTAAATGTTCATCACATAAATGTTTGTCTTAGGTGGGAATCAAACCCAAAGCTAGGTAGGTAGGTAGGTTCACTACCGACTGGACCAACGGGCTATCTAAAGTGGTCGTTATCACGAGCTTACTGAAAACTGCGAGCGAGTTCAGCGAGAAAAGCAAGTGTTTTGTTCATCTACCCTCACTTACCTAATCTTTAAAAAAACATCAGGGTTGTGTCGTAGTGATAACCCAGCGTATCGGTAAATGTCCCAGTACCTACACCGCAACCGCAAACCAATTATTTAATGAAAAAAAAAAAAAACACTACCACATGTTTATTGTATAGCCCAGCCAAAACTTAGCTTCAGAGAATGCACTAGTCAATATACTGTTAAACTATAGGTAATGTCAGAGAGAAATGGAGCAGAATTTAGTAGACACAGTCTGTTGGCGTACGCCTTCCAGATACTAGTAAGCTGCACGACGAAGTGTGAAATGAGATAGGAGCGTGCCAGCTTTCAAATCAGAACTGGGCTTTACTTATAGGTCGGTAATCTGTACTATAATGTAACTTGCATATCATTTATAAACGCTTAATAAGCTAATTTGACTGCGTTTTACTTATATGTCGGTAATCTGTACATGTAACTCGCATAATTATGTATGTACGCTTGATAAGTTTTGTTCTGGTTTTACTTATAGGTCGGTAATCTGTACTATCATGTAACTCGCATGTGTATAAACGCTTGATAAGCTAATTTAACTGAGTTTTACTTATAGGTCGGTAATCTGTACTATCATGTAACTTGCATAATATAAAAGCGTAATAATCTTATTTAACTGGGTTTTACTTATAGGTCGGTAATCTGTACTATAATGTAACTTCCATATCATTTATAAACGCTTACTAAGCTTATTTGACTGCGTTTTACTTATACGTCGGTAATCTGTACTATTATGTAACTCGCATATAATATATAAACGCTTAATAAGCTAATTTGACTGAGTTTTACTTATAGGTCGGTAATCTGTACTATCATGTAACTTGCATAACATAAAAGCGTGATAATCTTATTTAACTGGGTTTTACTTATAGGTCGGTAATCTGTACTATCATGTAACTCGCACATGTAAGTAAGCTTGATAATTTTTGTTCTGGTTTTACTTACAGGTCGGTAATCTGTACTATCATGTAACTCGCATAATTATAATATAGATGCTTGATAAGCTAATTTGACTGCGTTTTACTTATAGGTCGGTAATCTGTACTATCATGTAAATCGCATGAGTATAAACGCTGTATATCAAGATATCGTAGACATCATACTAATATTATAAATGCGAAAGTGTTTGTTGGTTTGTTTGTTCCTCTTTCACGCAGTAACAGAGCAACGGATCGACCAGATTTGTTGCTTGAGTATAGTTCAAGGGCCGAAGAGTGACATAGGTTACTTTTCATCATCACCATTTTTCATCACTACGCGAGCGAAACCGCGGGGGTGCAGCTAGTAATTTAATAAGTATTGAATGAATCCAAAAAAATTGAATAAAGCGCAAATATAAGTGTTACTTAAATATATTTTTACTACATAGGACATCTAGACTTATAGTGTTTGGGTTTTTACGGGTTCCTCGATAAAATATTAAATTTTGATATGACATCTTTTTTATAATTTTAAGGTAACCATGGAAGTAGGCACACTTAAACTAGAATGACCAAAATTGCTAAAAGTCGGAAAAGAGGCTTTAAAACCGTAGCCGCAAGGCTCCAGGCTTGCCACTCGGCCAATACGAATTTAATTTTAGTACTGGAATACGCGAGTGAAGCCGCGAGACGTAGACAGTAATTAATAAAGCTTGTATCCATCTATCATGAATCTTAATTAGACGGTGTCAGCTGTTATTGTTATAAATTGATTCACTAACTTTGTAGACAAGGAGCTATGGACTAAGAACTGTTCAGAATCACAAATCAAACGACCAAATTTAACTCATTGAAGAAAGTAGGTGAAACACGTAGACATTTGAACACAAATAATTATTGTATTGAAGCATATCTTCCTTATTTGTCTGATATGAAAATTTGTCTTCACTTTGACGTCACGGCTGATAGGATTTGGATAAAATTTTGTATGGAGGTAGTTTTAACGTGTTTTTTTTGCAGTTCCTGTATACCGAAAAGCCGATACCAATAGCGTAAACCGAAAAGAGTTGACTTATTCGTAAGCAATGACAATTCAAATTATCAACGTCCCTTTTGCCATATTGCAATGGGGATGTTGGGAATTCAAATTCCTGATGTCCCCATTGATGGGATGGTTGGGAATATACCGACTTTTCTACCGCCGTTTGTCCGCGATGCAGTCTTGACTCTTCAATGTTGTGACCCTTACTTGATGGCAATTAAATATAAAGATGTCTTCATCATTATCATGTTCCAACTAGTAGAACACAAGCCTTTTCTCAGAGATAGAATGTGTCTCTAAACTTTTTAGGGTTTTAGACACACTGGCTTCCTTACGATGTTTTCTTTTAACTGTTTTTGAGCTACGGCATCGAAATGTGCACATAATATGTAGGTACTAAATAAGTCAATGGTGCAGGGTTGAGTATCGAACCAGGTGCCGTCAGATCGTAAAGTGCTTCCATAGCACTCATGCCTTCTTACTCACAGCAAAATGCTAGTCACTAAAATTTTCACGTGATATTTATCGTGTAAGGTAGGTAGGTACAATTAGCACTCAGCTCTTTGCCTATCATTAGCCTACTGATGTTATTTTCCGGATATTTCGTATCCTGGTTTCACCGTAGCACTGAATAATATTATCTTTACCTATTGAAACAACGGAAATAATATCGCCGTACATTTATCAAAATTATTCGGTGCTGTTTCCACCGACATAATACTATTAATAAAATGATAATTTATTGAAATCGCACCAAAACTACGTGAGCTTTCATGGGACATCAAAACTGTAATACTCATGGCGTAACTTAACTATACCTATACAAATTATTTTAGCCTTGACAGGTGCAATAACTTTCTAAAAAGTTAAATAAAAACATTTTCTTATAATATTTCACTGTTGTAATATCGGATAATAGATAAATAATGATTAAGTATATAAATTTGACTAAGGATTGCTATTGTCATATATTAGTGCCATGCATACCTATAATGTATAGAAATAAGGTAATTAAGATAAGATTCATCATTATAATTAGCCAGATTAAGACACTGCTGAACATAGGCCTCCCCTTTGACCTCCAAACTGAACGATAGCCTGTCATCCGCATCCACCGGGTGCCTGTCCATCTATTGGAAGGGTTACCCACGCTACGTCTTCCGGTTTTTGGTTCCCACTCAAGCACTTTTCTACCCCATCGGTTATCAGTTCTTCGAGCGATGTTGCCTGCCCATTGCCACTTCAACTTACACATTTTAATTGCTATGTCGGTGACTCTAGTTCTTTGGCGAAATCCACGTTCCGGATTTTACCACGATCAGAAACTCCGAGCATAGCTCTCTCCATTGCCCGCTGTGTGACTGAGTTTTTTCAAAAGACCAACAGATAACAACCACGTCTCAGTACCGTTCTGTTTTCATCCCAAAAGTTAAGATCAAGTAAAAGTCTCCATTAGTGTTGGAGGAAAAAAGGTAGTGGCAAAAAATACAAATAAACGGATACCTACTGTCAACAAACTTCGGTTTAAAAACCTAGCAAAAGTGATCACGTTTTACGATTGAAAACTAGTTATTTTTGGAGGAGAATTTTCGCGAACGAATCTCCTGGTTAAAAATGATGTATAAAATTTACTGTCACTTTAAAAGATCTATTTATTGATAAGTACCCTATATGGAGGGTGCAGTCGAAAACATATTCATCCCACTTTTCCCGTATAGAGGGTATATAGGTAAAGTGGGGATAACCCATCTTATATTTATGACGATGTCACTTATTCAGTAAACCATCGACATTTCAATAATAAGTCGGCCGAAGCGTTTAGGATGAGTAAAATATTTATGAATTTATGAATATACAATATAATAAATATACAGTATAACATATAAACATAAACAATTCTTAAGTTTAAATTAACTTTAGTAAAATTATGAAACGTGATAAGCTGCCTGATGGTAAGCGATCACCTTCGCCTATGGATACCTGCAACGCAGATACGTGTCATCATCATCATCATTTTAGCCATAGGACGTCTGCTGCTGGAGAAGTGGAGATAATGAACTTTTATTTCTTTACTATTGCACAATAGGTTATTTGACTGTTTTTACGAAACCATCTCAAATTGTCTTTCTCATCATCATCATCATCATCATCATTTCGTGCACTGCTGGACGAAAACTGGATATAGATCTCCCCCATCGATCTCCAAAAGGCCGGTTGGAAGCGGCCTGCATCCAGTGTTGTTAGTCCCCATGTAACAGTTACTCGGAAATGCCGCAGGAAATGCCGGAGCTCATTCCACATACAGGTTGTACTAAAAAGGAAGTAGGTACAATACAAAATAAAACTGACCTCTTCGTTTAGAAATAGTTTGATATCCCTACGTCTGGCCCATCTCACGTATCACTAGACCTAAATCGCTGAATTCACGGTCGGCCGAGCGCATAATCAGTTCACACGTGATTTATGCCAGTAGATAGGTTAAACAGATTATTGAAGAATGTTAACTTGAGTCATGTTTTTTTGAACAAATCCTTAATAGCGAGTGTTCTGTGATATCAGGTGCAAATTGGTATCAGAGGACTTACGGCTCTTAATACAAGCTTGAGCTTGAATTATTGTAATTCCAATCATCATCATTGCAGCCGTAGGACGTCCACAGCTGGACATAGGCCTCCCCCACCGATCTTCAAAAGGGCCGGTTGGAAGCGGGCTGCATCCAGCGTTTCCTTGTGGTCTCTTTTTAGGTGGTCTGTCCATCTTACAGGTGAACGTCCTACGCTGCGCTTGCCAGTCCGTGGTCTCCATTCGAAAAACTTTGGGCCACATCGGCCATCCAATTCCAATTTGTAATTAAAATAATCATCAATAAAAATATATATAATTTATAATATATCTTAAAATACAATTTATTTATTCAAAGATAAAATCACACAATTCGTATTTTTTTTACATTATAATCCTTTTCAAATAGCATGGCACTTGATACCACCACTAATAGACAAGTTTTCACCGCTTTTTTTTCATAGTAGCGCTTAGCTATATGTTTTCGCCGCAAAATGTGAACCTTTAATTTAGTTCTGTGACGTCACATTCAATATTTACGAATCACGTTACATTCTATCGTACTATCAAACCACCTGTCAAGTGCCATGCTATTTGAAAAGGACTATAGTTATGAAGCTTTGCAACAACACCTGCGGTAAATTCTACTAGTTCCCCTAAAAGTGAGTCGGGTCTCTGTTTTTATTCGGTCGTAGTTTCACGCTAGAGTTTGAGGTCTATCTTGATAGATGGTGTTTTACACTTTGCTGGAGTTTATAAGATTAAGTAGTTTTGTAGGGAGGTGTTTTGTGTTAAGTTACTTGGAAGTTATGGATGATATATCACGAAGGAAGGGTTACTTGAAACAGTGGAAATAAAATATTAAAGTGATGACCCTGTTGTTTGTTTCGAAGCTTCTGTATTTGTGAGCTTATTCACAGGTGCTTTTATTATCTGTAACTCTCATTAGATAGACGTGGGAATGATGAAAACGGCAACACCGAAATTTTCTTGAATATACAGGCCTTATGTTTTTTTTTTTTTTTTTTTTTTTTTTTTTTTTTTTTAAATATATTCGTGACATTTTTGCACACACGGTCATCTGACCCCAAACTAAGCAAAGCTTGTGATATGGCTGCCAGAGACTGATATACATACATATATAGGTTTAAATACATACTTAAATAGATATTAACACCCAGATATAGAACAAAGACAAATGTTCATAACACAAATGTTTGTCCTAGGTGGGAATCGAACCCACGCCCCTAAGCTCAGAAGGCAGGTTAACTACCAACTGGACCAACGGGCTACTTTATGTATTATTTTTATTATCTGTAACTCTCATTAGATAGACGTGAGAATGATGAAAACGGCAACACCGTAAATTTCTTGAATTATTCACACACATCACACACATTCACAGGCGATATGTATTATTTTTATTCTCTGTAAGTCTCATTCGATACACGTGATGGAAACGGCAACACTTTCAATTTCTTGAATTATTCACAGGAAATAGGTATTATTTTTATTATCTGTAACTTTAATTAGATAGACGTGAGTGTGAAACTGCAACACTGTAAATTTCTTGAATCTGTTTGAAGGAAATTAAGTCTCTTTAAAATTAACATAAAAAAACTATACCCACTATGTTCAGCAGTGGACGTTATTGTGATGATGACAAATTATTTATATGTTATACACTATTAAAGGCCCTCTTTAAGAGGGAGGCCTTTGTCCAGTAGTGGACGTTTGATGGCTGCTGATGTATGTGTGATGTGTATACACTATTCGAAAATTTGATGACCATTTGGATTCGAACCTGCACCATCAGGGTTCACGTCCCGAGCATTCTTACCACTAAGCTACAGTCGATTTCTTGCCGGACTCCAAAGTTTTGAGCTGTCTTTGCAACCAATCTAAGCAACGTCACCAACGTGACGCTGTCTATAATAAAATTATTCTTGCTATCTGTATGTAACTAACTACACAACCCTAATAAAAAAAAATTGTAGTTTTTTGCACACATGGTCATTTTTGACCGCAAACCAAGCAAATCTTGTACTATGGCTGCCAGACTGATATACATATATTTACGTTTTTTAAATACATACTTAATATATATTAACACCCAGAAATAGAACAAACAAAAATGTTCATCACATGAATGTTTGTCCTAGGTGGGAATCGAACCCACGCCCCAAGCGCAGATGGCAGGTTCACTATCAACTGGGCCAACGGGGCTATCAACTTTTGAAACTTGAGTAAACTATCTAAGCAGCTACCCAAATAAATTTCTGACCAGCTTTTGTCTTTGTAACTAAACTATGCCACTAATATGACGCTCTTAGCCAAGTTTTCATGAATAGTTAGTGCTTAACTTGTTTGCTAATCTCAGTTTAAGCACTGGGTATTGTTAAAGTCGTTAAGGCTTTAACACTGGTTCCACAACTTTATCCAATTTCATCTCGTAATGCTATTTAGCTTAGTTAACATTTTTTTAACTCGGCAAGTGCCTTTATTAACTAAACAAAATACAAGCTAAAATTAAAACTACAAATACAGTTAGACTGCCCATATACCGTTGAAGGTCTAAAGACAATCCAAATGCTTAAACCCAGTACCAGTTGGCAGCGTAACCAGTATGCTGGCGGCATTACCACGTTGAATGGCAATGCTTATGCGTTGCATACAGAACAATGTAATAGTTTGTAACTTTTTATTCTGTAGAGCGATGTTGGCCGAGTGATAGCATGTGCGGTTTACAATCTGACGTCACCCGGTTCGATCCCCAATGCACCAATGACTTATTTAGTACTTAAATTTTGTGCAGTTTCGTTGCCATCGCTCATAAACAGTGAAGGAAAACATCGTGAGGAAACCGGTATGTCCAACAAACTTCTAAAATTCAAAGACATACGACATTCACCAACATGCACTTGGCCTGCATGCTTGATTACGACCCTCTCTCTCTCTCTCTCTCTCTCTTTCTCTGAGAGAAGATCTGTCTCCCAGCACTGGGAACATGATTGGCAGATATGATGATTTAGTCTGTACCGCGGATTCAGATTTTGTTTGTAGATAACTTTTAGGGTTCCGTATCCACTAGATATCCATAGGACCTAAGCCTAAGACGACGTCATAGAATAGCTGTTATTTGTTTTGTGATTTGTAATGTCATTTCGCGATATGTGTCATTCATTAGAATTTTATAGTTTCAAAAGTATTTTACGTACTAATCCAGGCTACTTTTATTTACCTAACACCAGAATTCGTTGTAGAGTTAAGAGGCAACAAAGTTTTTCCTAAACATAAATAATGCACTTGTTATGTCTTTTTCTTTGTGAATTAAAGAGCTTCTACTTTAAGAATGTTTTATTATTAAAATAACTTGTAGCAGCCCTCTTTTTGTTTGTAAACAAGCAACAAATTGAGTTTGGGCTCTCCCGCTTGAAAATAAAAACTTTTGAAGAAATAATAAAACTTGGGATTTGACCTCCGCCCAGCAATTTTTGTTATAAAGTATTTGGTAAGAGACTCTTAAGTCTTTGTTTCCACTAACGATATTAAAGCCGTAATATTTAAAAAAAAATGGCTGAAGGAAAACATTGTGAGGAAACAGATATTTCCAAGAATCTCAAAAGTTCGAAAACTACGATATTTACCAACATACTGGGATTGGAGTTTCTTTGCGCGATAAAATCCGAAACGTGGATATTCGCCAAAGAAGTCACCGACATAGTTGTTAAAATTTGCAAGGTGAAGTGGCAATGGGCAGGCCACATCGCTCGAAGAACCGATAACCGATGGGGAAGAAAGGTTCTGGAGTAGAGACCACGAACCGGAAGACGCAGCGTAGGGAGGCCTCCCACTAGATGGACCGACGACATTGTGAGAGTCGCGGGCATCCAGTGGATGCAAAAGGCAGGTTGTCGTTCAGTGTGGAGGTTAAAGGGGGAGGCCTATGTTCAGCAGTGGACGTCTTCTGGCTGATGATGATGACTGGGATTGGTGGATTAGAGCCCAACCTCTCTCTGAGCCAGCAATCAGCAGTGGAAACGTAATAGGCTGATAATGATCCCGTCAACCAATTTCCACCATAAGTCATCGAGACGGTCATTTCATCCTTACGTCGTGAACTTTGGTAAAGTCCGCAGCGTTTCCAAAATTCCTTCCTAATACGAACTGCACAGGAATGGAATGCGCTTCCTGCCTCGGTGTTCCCTATAAGGTACAACCTGGGTCTCTTCAAGACAAGAGTGAATAGGCACCTCATGGGCAAGCGTGCCCCATTTTAGACTGCAGCGTCACTTACCATCAGGTGAGTTGTGGTCAAACGCTAGCACATTTCATCATTAAAAAAAATGATGACATAATAATAATAAATAAATTTTTTTTTTTTTAAATTGCTTAGTTAACATTATTTGTTTTCAAACTCAAAAAGACTTACAAAGAGAAATTAGACTTCTTAGGACTACATTAAACATTACAAATATTGTTGTTTGTCTGAGACTGGCTGGCGCTTGTACTAGTAATTAAACTGTGCTACTGGCGCCAGAGCAATGATGATTGGCTTTACCTACGTTTATGCATCAAAATTTCGTAGTTGCTACATACTTTATATCTTTTTTTTTTATAAATAATATGTTTGCGTTTGACCACCATCACGCCTGATGTTAAGCGATGATGCGGTCTACGTTGGAGCACGCTTGTCTAGAAGAAACCGATTCGCTCGTGATTTGAAGACACCCAGATTGTAGACACCCATTCAGGCAGCGCATTCCACAGACGAGCAGTTCGCATAATAAATGTGGAATCAAAGCACTTCGTACTGGTTTTCGGAATATCAACCATAAAGCGCCATATCGCCACATTTGTTCTCTAAATTCAGGACAAATAAACGTAAGTGTTATATTATCTACAGTTCCCCTTTAGCTCTTAAATTTGGGTCGTTTGATCATTACGTTTGCAGTCGTGATGGACCAACATCGTGAGAGTCGCGGGCATCCAGTGGATGAAGATGGCAGGCTGTCGTTCGGTATGGAGGTGTAAAGGCATATGTTCAACAGTAGACGCCTCCTGGCTGATTATGACGAAGTTATATCTAAGTTGTACGAATAAAAAAATAAAAAAATAGTAAAAAAAAATGTGGTGTTATTTTCTTTGCACAGCTTCTGTTTCGTAAGCATACCCATAAATTTTGATATTATCTTCAAAAATTTTAAAATACGCAAACTGGAAAGATGTTTCACGAAGCATGGGCTCTAATAAAGTGAGTTATTGAACAGCATTGCAATCTTTGTTCCGGATCGTCAAAGGACCTACGTAGCTTATGATAGTTCTGATCTATACATGAAATCGTAAGCACAGTACCACTACCACTGGTTTGTGTGTTTGTTTTTTGAGTGTGTGTTTTGAAAGTTCAAAAGAACTTTAATTAATAATTCCAAGCAGGCGCGGATAGTATCTAGGTATTTCTAAGTCTAAGAAATTATACACAGGGTTTAGGTTTATTGTCTCGTCAAAATTATTATGAAGACACAATTTTTTTCCCATGCAGGGCAAAGGCCTCCCTCCCTTCCCTTCACTTTTATTGGTCCCGGGTTACAGTACTACAGCCTCTAATTATGATAGTCAAGTTTGCCAAAATAAAGTTCTAAAACCTTAAAACACTATGATAGTATCAGTGCCAAGCGAGAAGCAGCCGCGCGCGCGCATTCATCTTGAAAAAGACTGCCTAATGCGGTTGAAACTATAGTCGGAGTGACCGGCTTAATCTTACGTGAGTAATTCCCGTGTAATATAAATAAAACTATGATAGTGTTCTAAGGTTTTTACTACACTACACTACATGCTTCCATTAGGTAGACCTATCTGTGTTTTCAACTTACCTCAACGATCGTCATTTGAAATTATCAAAATCAATATAACGTAATAATGTGATGGATTTTTATGTCAGACCTATGGTAGCGACCGAGTTGTGAAATCCAAACAGCGGGGCACCTCGTTACTCGAACTTATCTTTTTCTATTTCGCAAAGCAAACTACAATCAGAGAGCATGTTGTTCCGCTGGCTAAACGTTGGCGATTTCTGTAAAAAATATTATTAAACGACAGTGCGAGCTCAAAATAAACCGGCCAAGTGCGAGCTCGGGCTCGCGCAATAAGGGTTCCGTACCATCGCATAAAATGTTAACTACTAAAGTAAAAAAGTAGTGCAAAAAGACAAAAATATCACGCCCACAAACTAAACGCACGTTGCTTAACTTTGGTGAACAGAATTTTTTGAAATACGTACGTAAAAACGGTACGTCAAACTTGGCATGATTATAAATTATACGGGGTGTAAGGGGAACACTCTCGAAGCCAAAAGAAGGTAATTGTACTCATCATTATGAACAACTTTTACTATGGGACCAGCCCTAAAATCGCGAAAAAAATATCAGCTGTTCTATAGAAAACGGTCATTGTCACTCGACAAAATGTATGGAACAGCTGATTTTTTTTTCGCGATTTCAGGGTTGGTCCCATAGTAAAAGTTGTTCATAATGATGAGTACAATTACCTTCTTTTGGCTTCGAGAGTGTTCCCCTTACACCCGGTATAGCACACTCTAAAGTATAACAATAAAAAAATAATGGCCAAGTGCGAGGCGGTGACAAATTTCTGTTCATTACCAAGTTAAGCAACGTATTTTGCCACGTAGATAACCTTATCGATCTCACCGAATCGAAATGCCATATTTTACTAATTTTGAAGACTTCTGTGCGTGGCCTCGACTCGCACTTGACTGGTTTATTTAATTTGCTATAACCACCAGAAGATAAAAGTAGGCTTCAAATAACAATTCTATTGGGTTTGTGGTGGCACGGAACCTTCTGTGCGCGAGCTCGACTCGCACTTGGCCGGTTTATTTAGTTTGCTATAACCACCAAAAGTTTTTTTTTAAATCTTTATTTGTTGTTAAGGGGTTTTGCCACGCAGTGACTATGCCACCCCTGTAAGACAAATACAAATATAAACAAATTAGGTAGTCTTAAACTGGACCACCAGAAGATAAAAGTAGGTTCAAATAACAATTCTAACAATAATAAGAATTCTATCGTATATTCTAACATTGCCAGCTCAAGTCGGCAATACGAAATTGAATTAATACAGAAATATCGAGGTCAGCTTTCAGAGTTCGGAAATTAGCTGACAATCTTGGAAGAACATTTTCTATAACGGTTTTCGTTCACTCGACTTTTTTAACAGCTTTTGAATGGAGAATGTTAGAGGTTTTCAGTTTTTTTATAATGCGATCATTCCTATCTGTAGCAAATGTGAGAAAATGTGTGCACTATATTATGGTCTAAACTTCTTAGTCTTAAGCATTGGCGCAAAGTTGCTAGTCTATCGGTTTTTTTATAGAGTGCCAAGAAATTTAATAAAAAAATCACAACCCTACTGCCGTCACCAAAATTATTCCCAGACACAAAAAACGGTACGCGTTATGAAAACATAAATTTTAACAGCAGGTTGGAGTTATTACAAAAACGGTGTTTTGAAATACAAACTCCTAAATTACGCAACTATTTTTTAGGTGCTGACACTTCAACTTGCTCGCAACTAATTTTACCGCAATGCGGGTCACTGGTTTTGGTGCTTTTGACAGATATTTTTTTCTGCTAAATTATGTACCGCCAACTTTAAAGCATGTTTGGGCCGGCGGCGGCGGCATGGTAGACAATTTTTCTACGGGGGGAGGATACAAATTATTTCCTTGTTGTAATTTTTGTCTACTTTCCGAGCATGGTCACGTTGGCTGATAGTTTTTCGTAGGGGACAGACGGCTGGCAAGTTTTTTTTTAACGCGAATAAGTCCGCGTTTGTCCACCAACTCACCTGTTGGCAAGCGACGATGTAATCGAAGATGAAGCACGCGGAATTAAAAGATACCTATTCACTCTGATCTTGAAAAGACCCATATTATATCTCTCAGGAAACAAGGAAGTGGGCAGGTTGTTCCAATCCTTGGCCGTACAGATTAGAAACGTAGCATCGAAACATTTGGTACGTATCCATTTAGTTCATCAGATCAAGTCCAGTGACTTTGATAAATATTTATATTCATTGGAACTACACCTGTGTCAAATTTTATTAAAATCATTTACTACAAATGAGATGGGATACTTTAGATGGGATATTTTCATTGAATTGAAATAGGATTTTATTTATATTACACGGGAATTACTTACGTAAGATTAAACCGGTTACTCCGACCATAGTTTCAACCGCATTTGGAAAAGACAGTCTAATGCGGTTGAAACTATAGTCGGAGTGACCGGCTTAATCTTACGTGAGTAATTCCCGTGTAATATAAATAAAATCTGTGAAAACCATGTCAGTTTCAATAATAAAATAGGATTCTCGACATAAATAATCATGGCCTATGCTTTAAAAAAATACATAATTTTGGTTTACAATGGTCGAAGATATCGTGTAGGTAGGTACATACCTACACCAAAAATACAGTCTAACTGAAAACCTCTTTCTTTTTCGAAGTCATAAACAACTGTGCCGCCATCTGTCTTTCAACAATCGTGGCACGTGGCCAGCTAAAGCATCAAACAAATAACTTTTGGAGCACCGCATATTGCCACTAAAGGCCGTATGCAGTGGATTTTAGGCGTATATTCAGGAAATCTACCTATTGCGAGCGACCGCTGTCACGCACAGGGGAAATTCACTAAATCTATTCACGGTTGCAGAGACCGGATAAAAGTTTTTTTTTTATAGTCTTCTGTTCATGTATTTGAATAAACCGGCCAAGTGCGGATCAGATTCGCACGCTGAGGGTTCCGTTAGTACCACCACATAACTTGTTAGCTACTAAAGTACAAAAAAGTAGTGCAAAAAGAGGTTTAGTCAAAATGCCATCAACGCTTAGGCAGTCACCCATTCAAGTACCGATCGCGCCCGACGTTGCTTAAATTCGGTGATCGTACGAGAACCGGTGGTGAAAAAAAATTTGTCACCGACTCGCACTTGGCCATTATTTATTAATAGTTGTTATATTTTATAGTGTGTCCTATCATGCCAAGTTTGACGGTTGTACGTATTACCGTTTCTACATTAGAGCAAAAACAAAAATACGTCAATAAAATACGTGTGTTCTCTGGGGACCCCCTTTAGTTTTGACTGTTTGGCTTTATTATCATTTCCTAGTTAGTTTGCTGTAACATTTTATATTCTGTGAATTTTTTACTGGCTATCTATTACGGTTTTAAAGATACAGCCGTTAAAATGTATAGAAAGACAACATAGTCTAAGTAATATGGTACGGAATCCCAAATAAAACTGTAACGAACGTCGAATCGGGGATAAAAATTTTGTACGGGATATTGGCCCGCGGACGCAGATTAATTAATAGTCACCATGTATCCGTTTTGTACCTTCATGTATCCGTTCAGTCGTATTTTTGTCCATTTTATTAACACACGATATTTTTGCTCGGTAAATTGAGGCAATCACTGCTGGGTATTCTTCTAAAGGATGGTGAGCACTCGAACAAAGAATGTTTATGCAGGTGGTTCGGAGTACACATCATCAGCCATTAAATGTCCACTGCTGAACAAGGCCTCCCTCTTAGAGAGGGGTGTTGCCATAATCCCCACGCTTGGCAGGCGGCTTGGAGATCGCAGTACGTTCACCGTGTACTAACAGGACGCTGCTGCCCATCCTCCGGTGGTTCTGGTCGCAGTTTTAGGACATACCCAGGTTCGGAGTACACCGAACGGCAAAGACCTCATAGTTGAAAAATAAGAATAAGAGTATGTCGGCGCCTCGATATTTTTGAGTGGCATGAAACGGAACTGACAGTGACAGATGGCAGCAGACGGCTGACAGTTGACGTTTTGGCACTCTGACGCAAATCCCGGCGCATAGGATTTATACTCCGCATAAGGCATAGATTCAGTATAAGTACGCATAAGGCGTTCTACCTGTCACTATCTATACTTCTATACTAATATTATAACGAGGAAAGATTTGATTGTTTGTTTGTTTGTTTGCATTGAATAGGCTCCGAAACTACTGAACCGATTTGAAAAATTCTTTCACTGTTGGGATGCTGCACTATCCTCGGTTAACATAGGCTATATATCCCGGCTTCGCCCGTGCGAAGCAGGGGCGGCCTACTAGTGGCTTATAAAATTATCGGACGCATCCGTGAGCAGAGATTGACGGACGGATCAAACTGGGAACCTTTGATTTGAACCTTTATGATCGACAACGTTTGTAGACACCAAATAAATATTTTTTTAATTTTTCATCATATTATACCTTAGATTTGTCTTTAAATCCAGCTAGTACCGAAAAAACTCTGCCAAAACTGAAGGGGACGAGATAAACACGTATTACATAATATATTGTTACTAATTCTACAAACGCTAACTACAATTACTGAGTGGCACACAACTGAAAACGAGATGACTAAACAGACGACCAAGTTGGGTGTAAGAGGTATAGGGGAACTGTAGTTATGACTCAGAGCAAATAAAAAAAAACAGAGTCCCTGCGGCGCACTGCCAAAGTGACGCCAAAATTGCTTCCAAAACTACGTGAATTCCCTATATATACACGAGTCACGTACACATACGCATTCAAAACTACGTGAATTTCTTGTCAGAACGTCGTACTGAAAACATCCATTTTAATAAGAAACAATGACTTCTTGCAGTGTTAAGTACTGTAAAAACAACACACAAGTAAATAAGAAGAAGGGTGGAATATTTCCACACATAAGTATTTAATTTATATTATAACTTATTTTGATGAATTACACGAGCCGAACTTCGACTACGCACACATGTTTCAAAAAGTGGCTTCACTTTTCGTGTTCGCCCTCTGTATTTTTATTTGCTCTGAGAGTTATAATCAAAACACTTCCATTTTTTTCTAAGGTGAGAATACTGAGCATACATGTCATTGGTCGTGGACGTGACCTTGGGCGACCTTGAGCTATCGGACGTCCGCTTGCGATCTGATGCGCTAGATGGTTTTGCTAGTCAAAGACGTGTCCGAACAACCGTGCTACATATCGGTAGCGTATTTGGAGTATAGGCAAGTTATATAATGAGACAAAACATGTATTTTCGTGTTGTTTCCAAAACTCCGCAGAATTTGTAAAGCCAGTTTTGACATTAATTTGTCGAATGAGTTTATCTTGACCGTGACTTACTTTGCTTGACTCTGACTTGACACTGGCAAATACACAAGACATGCGACGCCAAAATCCTCATAAAGGAAAGAATAAAACAGATGAAAATAAAACACCTTTACATCATCAGCCAGAAGACGTTCACTGCTGGACATACTGAACGACAGCCTGCCATCTGCATCCACTGGACGCCCACGACTCTCACAATGTCGTCGGTTCATCTAGTGGGAGGCCTACTTACGCTGCGTCTTCCGGTTCATGGTCTCCACTCAAGAACCTTACTTCCCCATCACATCATCAGCCATTAAATGTCCACTGCTGAACAAGGCCTCCCTCTTAGAGAGGGGTGTTGCCATAATCCCCACGCTTAGCAGGTAGCTTGGGGATCGCAGTACGTTCACCGTGTGCTAATAGGACTCTGCTGCTCATCCTCCGGTGGTTCTAGTCGTAGTTTTAGGCCATACCCGGGTCCACTAGTACTTCCCCATAGATTATAGGTTATTCGAGCGATGTTTGCAGTGAAACAACTTTTGCGGTGCATTAATTGAAATTGTTGTACAAAATTGTCAAATTATGCAAACAAAGTAACAACGACGAAACAACTGTCAGTTGAAAATTTTTAACTGCTTGTCGCTAAACTACGATTGCAAGTTAAATGCGCAAAGTTTGGAACGAGTGCAATTTCGTACCTGGACGGAAATGTTGGTAATCTCTGCATAAGTGCTTCGTAGACTTTGTAAAGGAGATAAAATGAAGACAGATATACTAAAAGAAAGACAGGAAGTTAACTGCAGCAAGCTTGCAGTAAAACAAGATTATGAGATAACGAAATAGTTGGATTGAAATCATAATACAGGGTTACGTGGACAGAGTGAACTAAGTCGAAAGGAGTCCATAGATAGATAGATAGAAACTCTTTATTGTGTACACCAGAAATAAAAATTACAACATCCATAAATAATACCATGAGTCCATAATAAACTATCATTATGTTTTTTTTAAGCACTAAACCTGAAATCAAGACAAAACTTTTCCACGCACATCGTTGAGTGTTAATGTCGTTTTTCTAGGGAATAACTTTTTTGCGATATCTGTATTAGCCCCATAGTAAAATTTGATTTTATTGATGAGTACAATGATAATCGTGGGATTCTGTTGAAACCTAAATCTGTAAAAATGCGAGTCTGTAGACATGGGAATCTGTAGACATGGGAATCTGTAAACATGGGATTCTGTAGACATGGGAATCTGTAGACATGGGAATCTGTAAACATGGGATTCTGTAGACATGGGAATCTGTAAACATGGGAATCTGTAGACATGGGAATCTGTAGACATGGGAATATGTAGACATTGGAATCTGTAGACATGGGAATCTGTAGACATGTGTATTTGTAGACATGGGAATCTGTAGACATGGGAATCTGTAGACATGGGAATCTGTAGACATGGGAATCTGTAGACATGGGAATCTGTAGACGTGGGAATCTGTAGACATGGGAATCTGTAAACATGGGAATCTGTAGACATGGGAATATGTAGACATTGGAATCTGTAGACATGGGAATCTGTAGACATGGGAATCTGTAGACATGGGAATCTGTAGACATGGAATTGTTTCCTCGAACATTGCCCGTCGTCTAGAGACACACCCCGTATATTTGATTGACTAATATAATTGCATTCTTGTGCCATTTTAGTTTATAAACAGAACGAAGAGCTTTGATTCCACTTTTATTCTGCGAACTGCTAGTCTGTGGAATGCACTGTCTGAATGGGTGTTCCTCGATAGTTACAATCTGGGTATCTTCAAATCGCGAGTGAATCGGTTTCTTCTAGGTAAGCGTGCTCCATCGTAGACCGCATCATCGCTCAAAATCAGACGAATTGACGGCCAAATGCAAGTCTGTTATTGAAAAAAAAAACAGGGCGCGTCCTCGCTTTGACCAAAGGCTTGAATCCCGTCGCCTGTCCTGTGTACTCATAGCAAAAAAAAACAACAATGCATCCATGATTTTGAACTCCATAATATTCCAAGTGGTAAATCTACCTGTATATTTATAGTTCATCACAAAGGCCTAGTTTATTGAAAGGAAAGCTTATTTCTAGTTAATTTCGCAAAGTAATTGGATATCAGAGTTTGCACGCTAAGCTTGTTAACGCCTGCAACCTATGCGCTTCAAGACGCTAAATTAAGCTGGAAATCTTGGAACATGAACTTAATCACTGTGACGTCGTTCCAGCCCTATTTTCTTCTGATGATTAATGTTGGCGACCGGCGGGTGCGGAAGAGAGTGAAAAGGCTTTTTAAATTACCACAAAAAACCGTTTATTCAGAAAACTATATTCCTAATTTTTCCTGTTGTTCGATTGATATTATTTAAAATTAGTGACACGCCGTGTCAGTCGCCCTTCGCCAGCCTCCTGCTCGCCCATGGAGGCTGCACTCTACCGAGGAGGCTGGTGTAGGACGACTGGCTATATCGCTGCGTGGCCAACATTCTCCACCCTGTGTCACAAGACACTCAAACGGGCCACTCTAGTTACTGGCCTGGTAAATATCCGGTCATTAGTTCTCACGTCAACAGTGCGTACTCGACCGTCACTGCTGCTGTACGCCTTTTCTATTATACCCTTTGGCCAGGTGTTGCGGGGTGAATTCGGGTCCACCAAGATGACCAGATCACCTTCTTTTAAGTTAACAGTCTCCTTTTGCCATTTAGGTCGTGAAATTATTTCAGGCAAATACTCCTTGACCCATCGCTGCCAAAACATATCGCTTAATCTTTGTGCGATCTTCCACATCTTCCTCAAATATAAGTCACTGTCATCAAATACTCCGGGTATAGGCAAATTTGAGCTAGATCCAATAAGGAAATGGTTTGGAGTCGAGGCTTCCGGATAGTTGGAGTCGACTGATACGTGCGTAAGTGGTCTACTATTGACTATGTTTTCTACTTCGATAAGAAAGGTTATTAAGGTCTCATCTCGAGGTGCTCTTTCCTTTAAAATAACCTTCAATGATGTCTTGACGCTTCTGATAAGCCGTTCCCAAGCTCCTCCTTTGTGCGGACTAAGTGGCGAGTTAAAGACCCATGACACTCCTTTGTTAGTAAGTTCATCACATATTCTACTCTGATCGAGTTCTTGAAGTGCTTTTTTTAGTTCGGTTTCTGCTCCTCTCAGGTTTGTTCCGTTATCAGAATAAATAAATAATGGCCATCCTCGGCGACATGCCATGCGACGCAAAGCCATAATAAAGGAATCAGTTGTAAGTGATGATACTACTTCAATAAAAATGGCTCGCACCGTCATACAAGTGAATAGCACTCCATAACGTCGCTCTCTGCGACGGCCCACTGTTACTTCCATCGGTCCGAATAAATCGACTCCACAGTGAGAAAATACACGTTGATGTTTTGTTTTTGTTGTTGTTCTGTAACTCATAGCTATTCATTTTAGTGCCTTTATCAGCTATATTCAGATTTGTAGGCAAGTAGTACCAGTCGTGAGGTTCACTTTTATCATCTATCTCCCCGAGACGATTAGCTACGAATGTTTTATAATTTCGGTTAGGATTTTTTATCCAATGTAGTACAGTCATAGAATCACTCCAGTAATAAGTTTTATCAGGTATCAGCCGGCTTTCTTTTCGGATCGTACTGGCGAGACGACAACCCAAAACAGCACTTTGCAATTCTAACCTCGGTATTGTTTCTGATTTAAGAGGTGCAACGCGACTCTTACTAGCGATAAATGATACGCGTACGTTTTCATTGTTGCTGTGCACACGCCAAAATGCAACGGTAGCATATGCGGCTGGACTTGCATCACAGAAAATATGCAATTCGGTTTCTGTTTTTGTTGGTTTTATATCGATCAAATATTCTCTTGTCATTTTTTTACAACTTTCAAATTGATGGAAATGCCATCTTGGTATGCGAATCTCTTTGAGTTTACTCAATTGATTAATCCATTTTTGGAACGGAACTACTTGCTTGTCATTTATTTCGTCATTCCAGTCTACGTTTGACTTCCAAATATCTTGCATGATAATTTTTGCTTGAATCGTGTAAGGTGTAAGCAACCCATAAACGTCGAAAATAGACATGACTATTCTTAGTACTTCTCGTTTTGTTGGTTTTCGTTCACCTTTCAATATTTTTTCAGAAATGCGAGCTAGCGATATGTTGAACCCGAACGTGTCAGTCTTTGGGTACCATAGAAGGCCGAGTGTGCGTTCATATTTCTCATCGTCTATTTTAAAATTGACTACGGTGTCACTCAATGAGTCTCTGGGTAGACTCTGGCATACAGCTGGTTCGTTTGACGTCCAGTTCCTCATTTCGAAATTGCCCTGTTTGTGGATGTAGGTAATTTCTGTAATAGTCTTTTGTGCATTCTCAATAGTGTCGAAGGAATCGATATAATCGTCCATATAGTGGCTCTTTGTTATAGCAATTACTGCGTTGGGCATCTCGTTTTTAAAACGCAGCCCGTTCTTGTTTTTTATATGTTGCGCGATGAATGGAGAACAGTTTGCTCCAAATATAAGTGACGTCATGACGCATTTCTGAATGGATTCGTTGGGATTTTCCCGCCACAAGAATCTTAATGCATGTTGGTCCTCAGGTCTTATCTTCACGCGAAGAAACATATCTTTTATGTCACCGGCGACTCCTATGGGTCGTTCTCGGAATCTTAACATAATGCCCAACAGTGATTGTAACAAGTCTGGTCCTTGCAGTAAATAATCGTTCAAGGAGTGTCCTCCCGAAGTAGCTGCGCCGTCAAAAACTAGACGCAATTTCTTTTTGTTAGGATTATCTACGCCAAAATGAGGTAAATACCATAATTTAAGTGAATCATCTTCGTCATATCTCAGTTTTCTAGCGTAATCATTTTCAAATAAATGTTCTACTCTTTCTTTATATCTTGCAGCGAATCCGGCATCGGAACTCATCCTTTTCTCTACAGACTTAAGCCGACGAAAAGCATTTGAGTATGAATCTGTCATTTTAGCATCTCTATCCTTCCAGGGTAGACCGACTTCCCATTTTCCGTCTTGTAGTTTAGCTGTTTCATCTAATATTTGGATCGCTTCTAATTCTTGTTTATTCTGTCTGGGCTTTTCCCAGACTCCGATGCTTTCAAAGGCAAATGACTTTTTAATAATGTTGTCCAATTCATCTTTATCAAATTTTGCTTCAGAAGCTGGTCGGCATCGTGATGCTGTAACCATAACGCAGTCTTGAGAGATTGATGATAAGCTTGGTTGATGCCGTATGGGACAGACGCCATGAACACACCATCCTAATGGTGTCAACGTTGCGCACGGTTCATTCTTGGTGCGAAATATGGTTTTTACAGGTATAATCAAATTATAGTTATCTTGCCCGATTAGTAATTTAGGCTTCACATTTTCAGTGCACAATAATGAACCTTGTTCGCGTAATGGCTTCAAATGATCATATTTGTTTATGTCAATATTCGAAATTTTTTGAGTCGGTAGATTCAACTCATTTATTTTACTTGCGCTAAGTCGGAATGATTCTTTCTTTGAGACGAGTTCAAAATGTACTATCTCACTCTCACATGTCAGTTCAGAATTCCAAGCTCCTCGTACTGAAAGTTTCTGTTTCTTGCCGTGTAAATTAATTTGATCGGCAATATCGGCAGATATCAGGGATACAGATGCGCCGTCATCGAGTAGCGCATGCGTACTAATCTGCACTCCTGTTGGACCCTTAAGTGTCACGGGCACAACTTTTAAAAATACGCAAGATTTCTTATCGGCAATCGCGTGAGCTACGATCTTACTATTTAGAGAGCATTCTTCATCAGCTTTGCTATTGCTGCAGCTCATTTCATTTTTATTTAGCAGTACGTTAGCGTTAGTGTTTATGTTTACATTGTCGGTAGGGCTTCCAACTGAATCTTCTTTAGACTTGTCATTATTTTTGAATGTCCAGTGGAGAAGACGGTGATGTAGCAAACCGCATTCATCTACATCGCATGCAGCCGCGGAGCAGGTATCTCTATTATGAATACCCAGTAGGCATTTTTGACAAATTTTGTTGGTACGTACGAATCGCCATCTGTCTTTTCTTAGCGCTCGCTTGAATTTGGCACAATTCGGTAGCTCATGATTAAAACCACGACAAAAGTGACATTTCTTAGACGTTTCAGGATTACTGCCTAGAAGTACGGCGTGCAATTTCTTTTCTTCTGGTCTCTTCTTGTAATCAGGCTGAGTATATAAATAACTTAGTCCAGCAGACGAGATTTTGTTTGCTTCGTAATAGAGAAAATCAGACAGTAGCTCTAGCTTACCTTTGTCATTAGGGTAGTTATTCACGCTGTAGTAGTCAGCCCATTTGTTAATGAGTGCAGTAGGACATTTTGATAGTACTAAAGTTATCAATTCTGGACTTCTTAGATAATCAATTTGTTTAATGGCTTGAACTGCTGTGACAAAATTTTTGATCTTTATAGAAAACGTCACAATTTCAGTGTGATAATTTAGCGGCAATGCTGTAGTTTTTCTAAGTTGCGTAGTTATTTTGTGCATGATCATTTCTGGTCGCCCGTGCCGAAGTTCTAAAGCTTCGATTATTGTGTGCGGGGCGGTGTTTCCAATGAGCAAGGAAGACACGGTTTCTTTTGCCTCTCCACGAAGGGATTTCCGCAATCTCCACATGTTTTCAGCATCACTCAAGTTGCACAATTTGGTTGATTCTTCGTAGGCCTGCTTGAATGCCAGCCACTCTATAGGGTCTCCGTGATAATGTGGTAGATCCTTTGAAGTTGCAAATCTTGCTAGCATCTGCTTATTCTGTGTGTTCGACTCTTTAATAGCACTTGTTAAGTGATTAAAATGAACTGCGCTAACGATAGGAACGTCGCACTGAGGAGAAATATCTTCTTGATGGTTTTGTATATTGTCATGGTTGTCTCGTTCAAACCAGTGATGTACTTTGTTCACTGAATTTTCTATGGATTTACCTGAGCTTCCCCTTCTGCTTCGACCTTCGCTTTCTAGTGCAGCTAAATCTGCGGCTAGCTTTTTCTGGATGAGCTCTGTCTCTATGGCTGCTCGTGCCTGTGCAGTGGCTGCTCGTACCTGTACAGCTTCTGTCTCTATGGCTGCTCGTGCCTGTGCAGTGGCTGCTCGTACCTGTACAGCTTCTGTCTCTATGGCTGCTCGTGCCTGTGCAGCTTCGAATTCTAATTTCTTTTTTCTAGCTTCAATCGACGCTGCGGAACTTTTAGATAAGGCAACGGATTTTTGTGTGTCTTCATTCTGTGCGTCTAATTCTTCGGTCTTCTTCCTTGCGGTTGCGCTGCGTGTAATCATTATAGTGCGCGATGTGCTAGGCGGAGTCCTCAACATTAGACACGATAATCACTCTACTTCCACGATCCGGCTCGAAGGACTTTGTTGGCGACCGGCGGGTGCGGAAGAGAGTGAAAAGGCTTTTTAAATTACCACAAAAAACCGTTTATTCAGAAAACTATATTCCTAATTTTTCCTGTTGTTCGATTGATATCTTTATTTAAAATAAGTGACGCGCCGTGTCAGTCGCCCTTCGCCAGCCTCCTGCTCGCCCATGGAGGCTGCACTCTACCGAGGAGGCTGGTGTAGGACGACTGGCTATATCGCTGCGTGGCCAACAATTAATAAACATCATCATCATCATCATCATTTCAGCCGTAGGATTAATAAACATGATTACATGATATTATGCCGAAATCAAGATGGTACTAAGCATACACTTACTACGCAGACGCACGAACGCGGCTGGCGGATCGCCGTCCAACCAACGGGAGAGAAAGAGCGAGAATATCATATTTCCCTCTCTTTCTCTCCCATTGGTCAGACGGCGGTTGAGGTCAGCCGCGTTCGTGCGTCTGTTAGCACGATTAGGTCTCTTTGTATTCTTTTATCGCATTTACAACGGAAGAGTGTTCTTAAGAACTGTTCGACCATCGCGCCGCTTTTATCATCGTACTTGCTGCCACCGCTTAAAAGCTCATCCATACATCATCATCATCATTTCAGCTACAGGACATCCACTGCTGGACATTGGCCTCCCCCATCGATCTCGAAAAGGGCCGGTTGGAAGCGGCCTGCATCCAGCTTTTCCCTGCAGCCTCTTTTAGGTCGTCTGTCCATCTTGTGGACATCCTTAGCTGCGCTTACAGGTCCGTGGTCTCCATTCCAGAACCTTTCGGCCCTTTCGGCCATCTGTTCTGCGTGACATGTGCCCTGCCCACTGCCACTTCAACTTGCTGATCCGGTGGGCTATGTCGGTTACTTTCGTTCATCTACGGATCTCCTCATTTCCAACCCTGAGCATAGCTCCAAAGCTCGTTGTGCCACACATTGTAGGTCTGTGGAAATCGCACACTGTGCATTTTTCGATCTTTTTTGCCTTATACTTGAAATCTAATTGGAGCAGGAAGGAAGTTTAATGCTATTTTCATGTTTGCTTCATCAAATAGAAAGGGAGAATACTTCAGGAATATCATTATACGTTCTCACATTAATCTAAGAACTAGTGTTTCAAGAATTTGCATTCAGATCCGAACATGTTCTCATAATTGCACATAGTGCAGCATTTCAATACGCCTAATGAGCTCATCTGAAGCTAATGAACTAGTTTTAAATATTGCAGTAAGAGTACTTCATACAAATGAATGAACACAAAAATTGTGAGTTGTTATAAGAAACATTATAGCAATAAAATTCTACGATTGATTCTATTTCTAATTTCCTATTTTCTTTTTTTGTTTCTTAAATTCTATGTTATGGAAATAGTCGTGGTTTTTTTACATAATTCTATTTTAATTATACAGGAATCACTTACTTAAGATTAAACTGGTTGCTCCGACTATGGTTCTAGCCACAGAAAAGAAAAAAATTATTGTTTAAATTAAACCGGCTGTCAAGGCATTTTTGTAAGATTTTTTTTGTAGCCAGTTGCACCCATATAAACGAAACGTCAGTTATTTGAAATCAGTTAGCAGCTGTGATGCGGACAAAGAACTTTGAGACGTAACCCAAAAAGGTAAGGTCCAAGTTCTTTGGATGCGGAGTTCGATGCGTTGACATAAATGAGAATGTTCAAGCAAGATTCTGTCATAATAGCTGGCGACAGATTTTCCTTCTCAATTCCGTTCTATTTACTTCTCTTTTCTGTCGTTCTAGCGGCATTTTGTTTTCCAAGTAAAGTGCACGCGCGCGGCTTCGCTTCACTTTGTGCTATAGTCAGAGTAACGGGTTTTATCTTACAAGTAATTTTCTTTTAATAAAAACTACTTATGTACCTACTTACTTACTCCGCTAGTGAAGCAACCCGAAGTATTTCTTGGTTTTTGACACAATGAGAACGTCATTGAACCCGGGTCTTGGTATCTATATTTCTTAATTTACTAAATAAATAAAAATCGTTTATAGGCTTGCGCTTGACCACCACCTTGCCTGACGTTGTTTAATGTTTTATTGTACTTATAGGAATTATAAGTAGATTAATTAATTTACGGTGATTTATGAAATGCAATAGAACATTTAGAAAACAAAAAAAAAACAGATTTCCATTGTATTCTAAACCATATATTATATTGAGTATTTTTTTATTGAAACGAAAAATTACATAAGTAAAAATAATTTTAAGCACTTAAAACTTTTTTTAAACTTAATTTCCAATCAACTAACTTTCAAAAGTTTTATGCATTAATCTGCCAGCTTGTGGTTTCAGCATACAAAACTGATTTCTTAAAGCCGTGCTCACCGCTCAGAGCTTATTATCTTTTTCGCATATCTTCCAAATTTTGATAAAAACTATTATGTGAGAAATTATTTTGAGGTATTTACTTCAAAATAATATTAAAAACTGTTTATTTCGCAAATATTATGTCTATCTTTTAATTAATTAAATTAAAACATAAGAAATAAAAAATAAAATAAAGCAATTTTCGTGTTGATAATTATTTTTAAAGGATAGGATAGGCGATCGAAAAAACTTGATGATAAAAAAAACAATACTGCTCAACATAATACGGGCTGAATTGAGAACCTTCCTCCCTTTTAGAAGTCGGTTAAAATTACTTTAAGCGTTTGCAATGTAATTCTAAAAAGAATACTCAATCATTTTTTACTCCGACTTAGTGAATTCTTAAATTGTATAAATTGTCGAAAGAAATTGCTCCGACCGGTGAATGGAACTCTAATAGACGTTTAAAATTGTTTCGTTTAAACTACACCCATACTGCGTTTGCTGCGCTAAGTCAAGATATCTTAACACTAATAATTAACTTAATACAATCGAATGTGTTCCTTCACACCATCGCTTTAAGAGCCAGTATAGGGTTCCATTCCTAAAGATCTTAATAGACGAACGCTCGGAATGAAACTAGCAATGTGTTTAGAAGCTGCAAGCTAAATGAAGCTATTTGTACGGCAAAGCGTCGTCTTAGTCATAAAGTGAAATCTGGCTTAGTGTTGTGTTAACAAACTATTTTATATGCAGGTAGGAGGTAGCAGCTGGTGGATTTGCTGATTAGCACATTTCAAACAGTGTCTGCTTAACACTGGTTTGAAATGTGTGAGGGTCGTTGATCGCTGGTCTGCTCGCGGTATACACACAAACAAGTAGTCTTCATCATTTTAGCCGTAGGACGTCCACTGCTAGACAGGCCTCCCCCATCGATCTCCAAAAGGGCCGCTTGGAAGCGGCCTGCATCCAGCGTTTCCCTGCGGTCTCTTTTACGTCATCTGTCCATCTCGTGGGTGGACGTCCTACGCTGCGCTTACCGGTACATGGTCTCCATTCGAGAACCTTTCAACCCCATTGACCACCTGTTCTGCATGCTATGTGCCCTTCCCACTGCTACTTCAACTTGCTAATCAGGTGGGCTATGTCGGTGACGGTCGTTTCGTCTACGGATCTTCTCATATCTGATTCGATCTCGTAGAAAAACCCCAATCATAGCCCTTTCCATAGCTCGTTGTACGACTTTGAGCTTGCTTATCAGACCCATAGTGAGAAACCACGTTTCTACTAGTAGTAATATGTAGTAACATGACCAAATTGTTTTAACCTTAGATTTAGATATAAATAACTTTGCCTGTATTCTAAATAACTAAAGTAAAATCGTTTAAGTTTACAAAATTGTAGTTAAGTACCTGTAACAAAAGTCACGGACCCTGATGCCCGTCGAGTTGCATTTTAAATGTCATTGTGTCATTTTACGTGAAACTTCGTAATGGGGCTCAAATATTTTATTTTGAACACCAATCTAACCGCCAACCGACATGGTATGTCCCAACGTGTATTTATTTGTCAGATAACAGAAATGCACACCGCAGCAACCCGTAGATTGCTACGAAGGGTACAATTTCACTTGGACAATTTTATTTGGATTGTCTTTAGACAACTTGTATTAACCGTATTTGTAGTGTTAGTATTAGCTTGTATTTTGTTTATTTAATGAAGGTATTTGCCTATTATTAAAACTTATAATATTATACATACTTATAAACCAAACATGAAATTTAAGCACTAAACTAATTGAAGATAGTGTAGGCAACGAAGGCCTGTAGATAGTTTAAGCCTCAGATCAGAAAAACAAGGGAGATATGGTAACGTATCTGGCCTAAATCAAGCTTCACCGCTTTATGGTTGATATTCCGATAACCCGTACGAAGCGCTTTGATTCCACATTTATTATGCGAACTGCTAGTCTGTGGAATTCGCTGCCTGAATGGGTGTTCCCCGATGGTTACAATCTGGGCGTCTTCAAATCACGAGTGAATCGGTTCCTTCTAGGCAAGCGTGCTCCAACGTAGACCGCATCATCGCTGAACATCAGGCGTGATGGTGGTCAAACGCAAACCTATTATTTATAAAAAAAAAGCTTGAAAAGAAGAAGAAAGAAAATAAATTTTATTCGACACCTTTACAAAAACTTATATCTAAGGATACAATCAGTGTCGAATGGGTCCATCTCGGCATTAATGCTGAAAGTCAAGGACTATCAGCGCTGGTTTTCAGACGAACCCTTGAGTTTGCTTGACGAAGCTTGGTATCAAGCTTGATGCTTATTTGTCGAACTCACCGAGAAGAAAACCTTGTCGCCCATAGATTCAGTTGTCGCCCTTGTTTGCGTGTGGACTATGAGATAATTCATTGGAGTTGCTACAAATTTCTAAATGTGCGTAAAAAATTTAAGTGAGCCGTAGTTACAGTTTTTGCGTTTAGATGCTCTTTTCCGACTTTTAGCAATTATGGTCATTCTAGTTTAAGTGTGCATGGTTAGCTTACACCTCCATGGTTAGCTTAAAATTACAAAAATGGTGTCATAACAAAATTGAATGTTTTATCTAGGAAACCCATGAGACCGACACATGATTAAGCACATTTCGCTTGATACAAAAAATATATCAAAGTAGCACTGATTTGAGCTTTTATCTGTTTTTTGGATTCGTTCAATTATCTATTTATTAAATTATGTCTGCGATATCTTGATATATAGATTTCATAATTATAAAGGAAACTGGTGAGGTACATTTTATATTACAGCTATACTTTTCGACAAACATGAGAAAAACCCCAAAAATAGAAGTAGCGAAACGCACGACTGTGTGTAAACGCCATGGTTTTGCTTCGCTAAATGCGACTTTAATACAATAAACCAAGGATTATGGTCATCTGTAGTAATAAGCGTTGCTTTAAAGTGGAAAAACCTCGCCTTAAGCGGTTTAGCGGTAGGTATTAATAGCGGTTATTGTTAGCGATCATTTATTTGTATTTAGTTATGTTATAATTTTTAAGGATCATAGTTTTTGTATAAATTTTATCGTAATGTTTAACCCTAAAATTAAATTGGTCAGGATGCGTTACTATCGCTATTTCGGGCAAAAAGTATACGCAAAATGTAGGAGTTAACACATGCGAGGTAGAGGTCAACGAAAGCTATACATCTCTATCCCTCTTGTTAGCTTAAATTAATAAATGAGCGAGGAGCTAGGGACCGCCCTAAACAGCGGGTGGGAAACAAAAGGCACCACTGTAACACAATACGCGCGGAATGCGCCAGGATAGTTAGATTTAGGATCAGTCTAAGAGCAACATCGAGATTGGAAAGACGTCTGCAAACAACATCTAGTTAGAACAACGTGGACGTCCCTAGCTCCTCTTGCGAACCTCCTCAAAATCTACGAGTTTCATTTCCATCAATCGACCTGCAATAGTATTTGGTTTTATCATCACCGAACAATCCCAACGGAGCGGCAGGCACCCCACATGCGCTGACGCACACGAGCGGACCGGCACCAGCGCCCGAGCGAGACGGAGATATTACACGTGGTCTCGGTCTCCTCGACCCTTCCCGGTCCGCACAACGGAGGCGGCGTTTTTTGTGCACTACGACAGAGCGCCGCGCTCAACAGCTGGTCCTTCGAGCCGGATCCTTGCGATCACCTTGCAGGGGATCCGGAGCCGACTGCTGCTCCATCAAGAGGATCACGATGCCACTCACCAGAAGTCAGAAAGGTTTGAAGAACGAGAACGAGCTGCGGCACGAGTCTACACGCGACGTTACGCCGAATCCGGCAGCTACGCCGACTGCCACCAGCTCCGAGACCGGCCGATCTGCTTCACCTGCGACTGACGTCACACTGCGAGGTAATGGAACTGCTGAAGAAGAGTCTATGGCAGATACTGCGGTGAGGAAAACCGCAGAGAAGACGCCTTCGGAGAAGTCCGTCACGGGAGCTTCTAGCCAGTTGGACTCAGACGAGAGACATTCAGCAGCAAGAGAAAAAGTTCGTCGTCCTGCATCAGCATCGATAAAAATGAAGAAACGACAAGAACTTGAAGCACGCGCGGAGTTGGCGCGCCGACAACTGGAGTTAGCCAAGATTCAACTGGAACTGGCGCAGCTCGATGATGAAGATGGAGATTCCATTATAGAAGAGCCTGAGAACCACGAAGAGGATGTCCAGGAATGGGTTCAGTCAACGATGGTTAAGATGTCCGGGAAGGGACATACGGAGAAGTTCGAGGAGAGACCGATAAGGAACGTGTCCGGGAAGGGGCGGGTTCCAGAACATTCTCCAGAGCGCCGTGTTGACAAAGAACATGAAGATGAACCTCACAGTGGAACCAAAGATCTTGCCGAAGCTATTATGAAGTCCATTAGCACCGTGCCGAAGACGACAGCAGCGCCACCTGCGTATTTACATGAGCTGCCACCCTTCGACGGCACCAGTGGGGAATGGCTGGCCTTCAAGACGGTGTATGAAGATACTGCTCCACTCTTCTCAACCGTACAGAACATGGCACGGTTGAGGAGGGCGATCAAGGGAACTGCAAGGGAGGCAGTCCAGAGCCTTCTGTATTCCGAGTGCCTGCCGGAAGACGTCATGGAAGCTTTGCGACGTCGCTTCGGTAGGCCAGATGCTCTGATCCTTGCAGAACTTGAAAAGATCAAGAATCTCCCGAAGATAACTGAAAGTGCACGCGACATATGCGTATTCGCGAGCGCCGTGAACAACACTGTCGCAACGGTTCGGGGGCTGAAGAAACCTCAGTACCTGTACTCGCCGGAGATGCTGAAGAGTATCGTAGAGAAGATGCCGGCGGTGCTGAAGTTCCGATGGTACGATTTTGCCACTACAGAAGAAGACGTGGACTTGCTACTAATGGCTAAGTTTTTAAACCGAGAAGCTGATCGATGTGGCCCATACGCGCTACAAGAAGAAGTCACGAAGAAACAGCCTCCCCACAAGCATGCTGTTCATACCGCGACTGACCAGGGTAAAGATAAGTCAACGTGCCCTCACTGCCAAGATAATCATCAGCTCTTTGAATGTAGCAAGTTCCTGAAAGCTTCGATCCAAGAGAGGTGGGAAATCGCCATGAAATCGAAAACTTGCTTCAAATGCCTGCGAAGTCGTCACCGAAAAGAGAGCTGCAGGAAACCTCCATGCAAGCTTTGCAAGCGTTGGCACCATCTCCTGCTTCACGAAGACAAGTCATCAGAACAAAGCACACCGAAGCAGGAGGAGAAGAAAGAAGTTACCAACAATATAAGGCTCTCAGTAAACGCTACGAAGACTGGAAGAGCGTATTTGAAAATGGTGCCCGTGGAGATTTACGGGCCAAAAGGATCAGCCAAAGTATTGGCTCTCTTGGATGAAGGATCTACAGTAACACTTCTGGATTCTTCACTGGCAGAACAAGTTGGACTTGAGGGACCCACAGAATCTCTGTCACTAGAGACCGTGGGTGGGAAGACTATAACAAAGAAGGACTCTATGAGGCTCAACACAATGATTCGAGGCATCCACCAGAAAACAAAAAGAGATGTCACTGGGGCGCGCACTATTGACGACCTACACCTAACACCTCAGAGGGTGGATAGAAACAGACTCGAGGAATGCGCTCATCTCAGCAAGTTGGCCGATCAGCTGTATTACGAAGGAGAGCGCCCCAAACTGCTGATTGGGCAGGACAATTGGGAGCTCATCGTATCAAGGTCTACGCGGAAAGGAAAGAAAGATCAGCCCGTAGCTTCCCTTACACGTCTGGGATGGGTGCTACACGGGTCCGACGGAGGAGCCTCGATACAAGTCAACTTTGTTACCTGCGCGCACGTCTCTACCAGCGAAGATCAGATGGAAAAACTCATTCGAGATCACTTCGCTGTAGAGTCACTGGGAGTTCAGCCTCGACGACCAAGTACTGACGCAGAAGAAATGTCTCGAAAGATCTTGGAGAAAACCACTCGAAGATTGGAAAATGGTCACTTTGAAGCAGGCCTTCTATGGAAGAACGACAACGAGAAAATGCCGAACAACTACAAATCAGCAGAAAACAGGCTGAAGAACATAGAAAAGAAATTGGACAGAGACACGAATCTGAAGCTGGAATACGAGAATCAAATCCAGAACCTCCTGGACAGCGAGTACGCCGAAGAGGTACAGCACGCGTCGACATCGGAGAGGAAATGGTATCTCCCTCATTTTGCGGTCACACACCCGACCAAGAAGAAGATCAGAGTGGTGTTTGACGCAGCTGCCAAATTTGGGGGAAAGAGCCTTAACGACGTACTTCTGACAGGACCTGACCTGCTTCAATCACTTTTTGGGGTCCTTCTTCGGTTCCGTCAACATCCAATCGCTGTAGTAGCGGATATAAAAGAGATGTTTCTTCAGGTCAAGATACGGGCAGAGGATCGTGATAGCCTGCGATTCTTATGGCGAGGAGATCAGCGTACTGGGTCACCTAAGGAGTATCGGATGACATCAGTCATTTTCGGAGCTGCCTGTTCTCCAAGCACAGCGATCTACGTGATGAATAGAAATGCCGCCGAGTTCAAAGATCAGTACCCTGAGGCGGCGCACGCAGTGGTTCGTAACCACTATATGGATGATTACCTACAAAGTTTTGAGACCGAAGAAAAAGCTGTCAAAATAGCCAGTCAAGTGGACACCATTCACCAAAGGGCCGGGTTTCACCTCCGTGGGTGGGTTTCCAACCAACCTAGGGTTCTGAAAAAGCTCACCCAAGAAGTTAAGATTAACAACGAAGTTGAACTGGGGTCCAAAGAAGAAAAAACGTTGGGTTTACGGTGGTTCACACAAGAAGATGAACTGGGCTTCAGAACGAGTCTCCATAATGTTGAAGAAGATGTTATAAACCAGCGAAAGACTCCAACAAAGAGAGTGGTCACAAGTGCTGTGATGTCAACCTTCGATCCAATGGGGTTGGCATCACCAGTACTCATTCAAGGAAAGCGACTTCTGCAAGACATCTGGAGAAGTGGCATAGGATGGGACGATGAGATCATGCCAGAGACTGAGGAAGCGTGGAGGAACTACCTTGATAGCCTGCAACTGCTGAGAGACCTACGCGTCCCCAGGCTCATTACTCACTCCAGCACTGGGGGAGAGATGCACGTTTTCACCGACGCCAGTGAAGTTGCCTACGCTTGTGCGATCTATTGGAGACAAAAGGTCAACGAGGGACAGTACAAAGTTACACTTCTGGCTGGAAAGGCAAGAGTCACGCCACTGAAACCAGTTTCCATCCCACGGCTAGAATTACAAGCCGCACTGCTGGGAACCAGGATGGCACGATCAGTGGAAGAAGAGCTAGATATCAAGCTGGAGAAGAAAACTTATTGGACTGACTCGAGCACCGTTTTGTCCTGGATCAAGTCAGATCCAAGAACCTTCAAACCTTTCGTGGCTCATCGACTCGCTGAGATTGAGGACACATCGAAGCCTCTGGAATGGCGCTGGGTACCAACGACTCAGAACCCAGCAGATGACGCTACCAGAAACATTCCGGAGGACTTTGGGAGATATCACAGATGGTTTACCGGTCCTACGTTCCTGAGCGAAGTCAAAGAACGCTGGCCAGAACCCCGTTCATTCAAAGCCGAGCCAACGGGTGAAGAAAAGGAAAAGTTCTCAGTTGCTACTGTAAAGATCACGGACATACATCCGACTCCGAACCCGGCAAGATTTTCCCAATGGAGCCGACTGCTGAGGGCAACCGCGAGAGTACTTCAATTCATTGACATATGTAAAGGACAGAATCTGCTCGTGAACGCCACAAGAAAACAAGAAAAAGAAGATCCAACGTGGAAAAAACACTCTCAGAAAAAGAAAACGAAGGCAGAACCGATCAAGACGAAGAACCAAGACCGAAAAATCATAGCACTCGAACCATCTCACTTAGAAAGAGCTGAAAAGATCTTATTGAAACGAAGCCAAGAAGAAAGTTTCGGGGAAGACATTACCTTCATCAAGAAGAATAAATCTCTGAATCGAGCAAGTAAACTGGGAAAACTTGTCTTGGAAAATGATGATGGCGTGATACGAATCCAAGGAAGAATAGACGTAGCTACAAGTTTCGATAAGAACTTCAGGCGTCCCGTGGTGCTAGATAGCAAGCAGTACATAACAAAGCTGCTTATTGAACACTATCACAAGATTTTCAATCACGGAAACCACGCCACTGTAATAAACGAGCTAAGGCAGCGCTACTGGGTACTGGGGCTACGATCTGCAGTTCGATTTGTCACTCATCGGTGCCAGTGGTGCCGGGTTTACAGAAAGAAACCATATGCACCACCGATCGGGGACCTGCCGAAAGAGAGACTGCAGTACGGCGAGCCACCTTTCACCTTTTCTGGCGTGGACTTTTTTGGGCCGATGATAGTCACGGTGGGCCGACGACACGAAAAGAGATGGGGAGCGCTGTTCACGTGTCTTTCTACCAGAGCCGTCAGCGTCGAACTAGCTTCGTCACTTTCATCAGACTCCATGATCCTAGCACTTAGAAGGATGGCGGCCAGAAGAGGAATGCCGAAGGGGCTTTTTAGCGATAATGGCACGAACTTTGTCAAGGCCAACAAGGAACTTCAAGAAGCCTTAGAAGAGATGAAAAAAGAAGACATCATTGTCGAAACCGAGAAGATGGGAGTCCGGTGGAAGTTCATACCACCTGGGGCCCCGAACATGGGGGGAGCTTGGGAACGGCTGGTGCGCTCCATTAAAACGGCACTAGCCGTGACTCTACGAGAGAGATATCCGAAGGAAGAAGTCCTTCACACGCTCCTATTAGAAGCGGAGCACATTGTCAACTCAAGACCCTTGGTAGAGGCCATAGATGATGGAGAAGAAGCGCTTACGCCCAACCACTTTCTCATCGGGAGGTCGTGTGGTGCTCCGAGATTGGGAACCTTTACCAACTGCGACCTCAAGGGGCGACGAACGTGGAAGATGACTCAACGACTAGCCGATCACTTCTGGAACAGATGGGTGAAAGAGTATCTACCAACTCTGATCCCGAGAAGAGTCGACGGAAAATCCAGAGAAACTAGAGACCTTCGATGTGGAGATACGGTTCTCATAGTGGATTCCACACTGCCGAGGAACACTTGGCCCCGAGGAGAAGTGGTCCGTACCTACCCCGGACCAGATGGCCGCACGAGAGTTGTCGAGGTGCGCACGACTGGAGGCACCTTGAGACGTCCGAGCTCCAAGATAGTGCTGCTGGTTCCTGTAAAAGATAACGAGCAACCCGTTTCTGTGGAAGACGCCGAGTGCCAGAATGCTGAGTAAGCCGGTCAGTGAGCTGCAGGTCATCAGATTACAATAGAACGAGGAGGAGATCGCTAGACCAGGAGGCGATGCTGCGCACGAGGGGGAGGATGTTAGCGATCATTTATTTGTATTTAGTTATGTTATAATTTTTAAGGATCATAGTTTTTGTATAAATTTTATCGTAATGTTTAACCCTAAAATTAAATTGGTCAGGATGCGTTACTATCGCTATTTCGGGCAAAAAGTATACGCAAAATGTAGGAGTTAACACATGCGAGGTAGAGGTCAACGAAAGCTATACATCTCTATCCCTCTTGTTAGCTTAAATTAATAAATGAGCGAGGAGCTAGGGACCGCCCTAAACAGCGGGTGGGAAACAAAAGGCACCACTGTAACACAATACGCGCGGAATGCGCCAGGATAGTTAGATTTAGGATCAGTCTAAGAGCAACATCGAGATTGGAAAGACGTCTGCAAACAACATCTAGTTAGAACAACGTGGACGTCCCTAGCTCCTCTTGCGAACCTCCTCAAAATCTACGAGTTTCATTTCCATCAATCGACCTGCAATAGTATTTGGTTTTATCATCACCGAACAATCCCAACGGAGCGGCAGGCACCCCACATGCGCTGACGCACACGAGCGGACCGGCACCAGCGCCCGAGCGAGACGGAGATATTACACGTGGTCTCGGTCTCCTCGACCCTTCCCGGTCCGCACAACGGAGGCGGCGTTTTTTGTGCACTACGACAGAGCGCCGCGCTCAACAGTTATTACCTGACGACTTAAAGAATTACCTGACGACTTAAAGAGTGACGAAAATGAACAAAATTTTGCAAATAATCTTAAAAACATATTAATAAGAAAGTGTTATTATTCAGTAGAAAAATTTCTTAACGATAAAACATTATAACACAGATCGGGCCGCTCCACATTTCTGCACCATATATTTATAAATTGCCATACCCTAATTGGGTCATTATGTTGATATAAGTTTTTTAGTTTATAAAGTAGTTGTAATGTGTAATCTGTGTGTGTAATAAATGATTTGACTTTGACTTTATACCTAGTAAAAAAAAAATGGAAAATGGAGACTTTTTTTTTTTTTAAATATAATATTATATTTAAATATATATTTTATATATAATAGCCTTTGCTTGACCGCCAACTCGCCTGATGTTAAGCGATGATGCGGTCTACGGTGGAGCACGCTTGCCTAGAAGAAACCTTTTGATTTGAAGACACCCAGATTGTATCTATCGGGGAACATATTCAGGCAGCGCATTCCACAGACTAGCAGTATTTTTGTTCGTGTACATTTGAACACGAACGAAAATTAAACTAAGGGATATTTCCCGTGTTTGTCGGATCTACCTCAGATCCGATGTATAATTTTATTTTAAGAAATATGCCCTTAATGTTGGTCGCGTTGCTTTGCTGGATTGCGACTTTAACTTTCTGCCCAAACTACAAGCCGTCGCTGCGCATTGCACGTCTCCTAATGCTGTCTTACCTTTTGTGTATAAATTGGAATTACAACACCTGCTCCTCGTCTTATCTTCGCTATAAGATGGCTTTGAGCCTCGAAAATGGTCGCTCGATTTACATTTCCTTGGGCGCACTAAACTGAGAAGAACGGGTAGAAGTATAACTTACATTTTTAACATTTTTGAAGAAAAAGCCTCTGAGCAGGTTTAAAAATAATAATAAAACAAACTATTTGGATAAGACCGCCACTTGTGGCACTAGCTCGTAAGTGTTTTATATCGTGTTGTAATTTGTATTTCTGGTGTACACAATTAAGAGTTTCTATCTATCTATCTATTGGATGATTTGATTTACATTGAAAAATATGGTGTAAAGCAATGTACATGTTGGTATTATTCTAAAGCATGGCGAAAAAACACATTTTGATTAAAATTGAAAAAGGCATAGAGCAATGTATTTACATGTTTGTATTATTCTAAAGCACGGCGAAAATATAAAAATAAAACTTGTAAATTCCTATTTTTTGATTTCTTCAGCTATAATAAAACATGATACAAAAGGCAGGCTGTCGTTCAGTGTGGAGGTTAAAGGGGGAGGCCTATGTTCAGCAGTGGACGTCTTCTGGCTTATGATGATGATGATGATGAATAAAACATGATACATCAGCATAAAATTTTGTATCTACCTTGGCGACCGAGCTTTGCTTGTTTTTTAAACTATGGTAATATTAAAAAGTAAAACCTTATCTAAATACAAAATTTCAACCAAGATTTAGAGGCGTTTCCAAGATACGCAAAATATTTTTTTTTATAATATACAAGAATTGATCGTTTAAATTTATTAAATTATTTTGAAACTTTTGCAATGGTATTCTAAAAATAATTTATCGTGTCTTAGAACCAGTTCTAACCAATGAGATTATACCAATAAGATCATTGCTTAGAACTGTCAAACGCGTGTCAAAGTTAAAATCGTCGTTAAGTTTTCTGAAATTTTCCAATTTTCTGCGCATTTTTCTTAATTATTGTTTCCTTAAGAACCTTCTACAAAGTATTAGAAAACTTGAAAAAAAAAGATGAATGAAATCGGTGTTGAATGGCGTGACCAAGATAAATAGGGATTCATTGTTATATATACCTATAGATATAGATATTCATTTTTAACATTGTTGAAGTGAAATTTTGTAGATATTTTTAAAGTGGAAACTTCTTTAGCCGCGTTGAGCGAATTTTGCTTATTGCAAAGAGAGTCCATTCGACATTCGTTCATATAAAGAAAAAAAATACATTATTGAATTTGTCAACTGATCCCGCGGGATCAGTATGAGGTGGGATCAGTTGACGTTATATCCAAATACTTATGTGTTCACGTGATTTACATCCTAATTTGACGTATTAGTTTTCACTTCTGTTGGCGACTGCCTATTTTTTTAGAGTTTTAGAGTCAATGTGATCCATCATGCTAAAAGATCTGTTTTCTTCAAAGCCTGAAATAAAACAGTTAATTAATTTAAACAACCTTATTGTAAGACAGAAATTAAATTCAAGAGGAAGTCGTTATGGCTTCTCATATAAATGCAAATGCAAGGTGCTACACCTTTGTTAGAAGTTGTCAAATTACTGACAAACTTGGCACTTACCTTTACCTTCAGGCGACAGTGTAGAGAATGCAGAAGACAATGTTGCTTCAGTCAGATTTTATCGGTTACGAGGAAAAAATAAAAAAGGTACGGTGTGTTCGGTTTGTGTCTCTTGACAGCTTTTGTTCAAGTGCTCTCCTAACACAGGTTGTCTAAACTTAAGGAGTGACCTATAGATAAAAAAAATGAGACATAGTTTTTTATTTTCTTTTTGAAATGCTAGCATAATCAGTCTTTAAATAGTCCACTGCTGACCTTAGGGTTACCCCCGAAAAAGCGATTGGGCCATATTCACGACGCTGGCCCAGTTGCGGGTTGATTTCTTCTCTGTACGTATGCAAGTTTCCTTATGATTTGTTTTCCTTCACCGAAAAGCTAGTGGGTATGAAAATGCGTACATAATCTCCAAAGAGCTCTTTGGTGTGGGCCCGGGATTTGAACCCGCGACCTCAAGCTTTCAAGTCTAGTCTCCCAAATAGGCTACTACAGCTATCTTCGTCTTCGTAAAGCCTAATTCTTGAACAAAGTTTTATGGTAATGACAATGGAAAAATCATTGTAAATAATAAAAAAAATATCACACAAAACGATAATTACAATACAATACAATATTTCTTTATTACACACCGAAAATACAAATGAATTTTAAACAAGCATAAAAAACAAATATCACACACACATCATCAGCCATTAAATGTCCACTGCTGAACAAGGCCTCCCTCTTAGAGAGGGGTGTTGCCCCACGCTTGGCAGGCGGCTTGGAGATCGCAGTACGTTCACCGTGTACTAACAGGACGCTGCTGCCCATCCTCCGGTGGTACTGGTCGCAGTTTTAGGACATACCCGGGTCCAAAAACAAATATACGGCAGTATAATGGGCGGCCTTAATGTCTAAAGCACATTCAATTAATATTATATATACAACTAGTATTCAATGTTTTTTTTTAATCAAAAACCAGTTTTCTGTAACTTCAATCTCTTAAAATGCTGTGTCTTGGACCCCAAACTTTGAATCGTAAAGACAATAGCTTTGTACATTGTTTTATAGTTATAAGTACCGAGAATAAAACGTACGTTCCATTGTTATGAAGCACAAGTTTTCGGCTAAAGCAAGTATTGTGAATGTTTCCAAAGTTTGCTTGAGTGATTTACTTGTAAGAATGTTTCAAAGACTCGTTGTGATTTGATTAAAGAGGTATATTTTTTACATTGTACTAAGTGAATACTGAAATAATAAGAATAATAATCCTGTTGACTCGACGATCATTGTCCCGATAGTCGTATCGGTGAACGGTCTTATAGCGAAGAGCCTCGACCAACACCTTAAGAGGCTCTCGCTGGATGGTTGGGTCAAGGGTCAGATGCAGAAGGCGGTAATCCTTGACACGGCACGTATTGTCAGGAGGTTCCTCACTCTGCAGCCCTAACCACCGGTAGCTTGGGCCCTGCTCCGCTGCCGGCGGCACCTTAGTTTTTAAGTTTTTTATGTAATTTTTTTATTATTTATTTAATGTAAAAAACTTAAAAATTAAGATAAAAAATAAATAACGTGAAGAATAATATGATGCGAATCAAATAGGTATTAACTTTAACTGAAATGTAGTAATTTTACGTCACAAAAAAAACCTAATGGCATATTTTTATGTAAGTAATATAATACCAATTTACTGAATGACTCATCACAAAATCTCAAAAACGTTGGCAGGTAAATTCTTGGGGTGTAGAAGTCCGTTAAGAAAAGATTTTGCGAAATTGTTGAATTAAGAAGGCAAATTGAGGTTTTAGACTATCACGGTTGTTCACTAAAGTTATATGATTATTTACGGGATATTTACCGTGGTAAGGTTGTGGAATGAGCTCCCGATATTTCGGCGCAGTTACATGCACCATGTTCACGGGAAGACTCAGTCTCCCCATCTCAGTATCCCGTAAATAATCATATAACTTTAGTGAACAACCGTGATAGTTTAAAACCTCAATTTGCCTTCTTAATTCAACAATTTCGCAAAATCTTTTAGTGTCTGTCAGTTAGTGTGTCTGTCGGCGCAGTTACATGCACCATTTTCACGAAAAGACTGTCTTCCCGTGAACATGGTGCATGTAACTGCGCCGAAATATCGGGAGCTCATTCCACAACATTACCACGGTAAATATCCCGCAAATAATCATATAACTTTAAATTGAGGTTGATAGTTTTTATGAAAATCTACGCATACAAATTCGCGGACAGCAGCTACTATATAGATAATTAATTATAATGTTTATTGATTTTCGGAGATAGGGCACAGGCTCAAGGAAAAGTGTGGTGACTCCCGCTCCGGCTCGTTCCTGGTGCAAAGGTTGGCCATTGCCATCCAACGCGGTAACGCAGCGAGTGTTTTGGGTACCTTTGCGCCGGGAACGGTCAGGGGTGGGTTATTTGAATAGTTATTAGTTTAGTTGTAATTTGACTGAGATTTTGAATAAATACACATTTATAATATCCTGATGTTTATTGTATGATCTTCATCACAGTATAAATATTATTATGTTATAATCAAATACTAAAGCTCCAGCGCTCTTAAGTTTGGCTAGGCAATTGTTAGATCAAACAAGGAATCTTTTCAAACTTCAAAGTTCAAACCAATAAGTGTCTTTCGATCTTTAACTAATTTATGTCTAACCCTAGAAGAGACTAACTTGGTCAGTCAAACGCCGTAAATCAATTAAATGAAATCGAGGTTTGTCCAGTAATGCAAGTACCGTTCTTTATCGATCGTCAAATTTGACAGTTGAGATCGTCAAAACCATAAAATGCCATTTGATCAATACTCATTTTGATTGATTCTATGGCATTTAACGAATTTGACGATCGATAAAGAACGGCACTTGCACTGCGGTATTGGAATGTGTTAGATTCAGGTGCTTATTATTTATGAAACCACATTTTTAATATTTCATTATCATCATCATCAGCCAGTTGACGTCCACTGCTGAACATAGGCCTCCCCTTTAAGCTCCACACTGAACGACAGCCTGCCTTTTGCATCCACTGGATGCCCGCGACTCTCACAATGTCATCGGTCCATCTGTGGGAGACCTCCCTACGCTGCGTCTTCCGGTTCGTGGTCTTAATATTTATTGTAACCTAACTTAATATTATGTAAAAAGCAATACAAATCGACGTCTGATGAATTTGCCTATGTTGCTTCTGGGATAGGTAAATACGGAAACAGATTAACTACTACACTATATCACTCCGGATGTCCGGTTTCTGTGGTTTATAAATAACTAATCGCTAGCTATTGGTTCAACAAAGTTATCTGTAATTTTCACGTAATTTTGTAATTTTTCAACAGGCATGTGTCCCAATGTTTAATTTATTACAAATAATAGGCTCAGCGATGAATATAACTAAATACATTAAACATACTGAAAAAATACATTAAATTGGTTGATAAATCTCTAAGATATGAGCATTTAAAGTTTTAGGTGGGGATAGAGAATGGATAGTCTGTCCCCATCTCGCAAAGCATGACGTGTTAGTAATGTTAGTATAGCATTTTTATGGCGCGCCTGAGGCGTGACGTCATATCTCAGTATTGTTCACTCTTTGTCTAGCATCAAATTAAAACACTTGTAATTTATTAATTTTTGAACTAATTTTAATTTATGATCAGGTTTTTATGGGATAGTACAAAATATTAGTCATCATGCCTTTTATCTTATTCTAAATATGTATATCTAATGTCAAATACTTATCGAATAGATAGCAGTATGTGTGTCAGATATGTTATCTGAAGTATAAAAGAAGCATTAATTTATTATTGCATATTCGGAAACGCAATTTTTAAAGTTATGAAACCAATTGCGCTATTGAATAGATAAACCATCGATAAAGGACCTGAAAAAATGGGAATAAAAGGCCAAAAACCAGTCATCTAAATATCGACCGTAACTGTAACATATACAGTTAAACATACATAATTATGGTAGGGTATTGTTCAGAAAGTCTAGAAACTAACACCAAATGAGACGCTGAATTTAAACACTGACGAGACAATCATTCCAATGTTCAGCAAGCTGCTAGCTCTTGCACTATATGTAAATTTAGAAATCACCAACTTGTAGACTTGTTTGTTCAAATATTGTGCAAAGTGTCAAAATGAAAACTTGGGTGTTCAAAGAGCAGATGTACCAAACTTAAATAATAAAATTAATAAAAAAAAAAAAAACTAAAATCAGTTAGATGCATACGTAGCATGCTGGTAGCACACCATGCTGAATGTTTTTTTTTTAATAATAGGCTTGCGCTTGACCGCCAACTCGCCTGATGTTAAGCGATGATGCGGTCTACGGTGGAGCACGCTTGCCTAGAAGAAACCGATTCACTCGTGATTTGATGACACCCAGATTGTATCTATCGGGGAACACCCATTCAGGCAGCGCATTCATTCATTCATTAATGCTTAGTATAGGTTAAGCCAGACACCAGTACCCATTTCTCTTCACTTTCACTTCTCTTTTGACTCTACTCTCTTTTTAACATATCCCAAATCACCTGAAACATGACAGATAATAAAAAACATTTACAAAGCAAATATTTAACAATTCTAATAAAAAGATAACTTCACCCAAATTGGGTCCAAATTAAAAACGCTGCTTTCGTATTTCAACAGCGAAGGCAATTTTACGTGATGTTAAACAAACACAAAACGTTGGTGTAATTTGTTCAAAATCATAAAAAAATGCTCGGGGTATTTTTTAATTTCTCCCTTTTGTGTGGGAACAAAGGCTGTTAATAAACATTAACGATTCAAAGTCGAGGATCTCAAGTTTGTCGCAAAGAAGAAAATGCTTGGACACTGAAGTAAATTGACTTTATCAAGTGTTACTTTTCAGAAGTATATCTTTAGGGTGCTGGAGAACATTTGCGATTATATTTTCACATTATCGAAGATTTATAATCAGTGGGAGTGTAGTGACTAAATCATGATCTGTTGTTTGTCATAAAATTACAAGCAAAGAAAGTTTCAATTCTATACTATAATATTAATTTCATAGAATAAAATGGTCATCGTGTTATTTCATTAAATTAAAAGACATCGAAACAAACATTTCTTTGTTTGTCAGCAAATCTTGGCTTTGTCACTTTTTACCAATTCACACTTAGTGATACTACTTGGCCATACGTATATAAATCTACCAATACTGAGTACTGGTACTGGCCTAAAAGAAACCACAGGGATACGCTGGATGCAGGCTGCTTCCAACCGGCCCTTTTGGAGATCCATGGGAGAGGCCTATGTTCAGCAGTGAACGTTCTATGGCTGAAATGATGATGATGATGATGAATTATTAATTTTACCTGAATTCGTATTATAATTATAGTCAAAGAGTTTTGTCTGAACATTGTCTTTAGAAATAAATATTGGATATCTCGAGCGTATATCAAAAGCATTTGAGCCATTATTCCGATTCTATAGGAATTCCCCTGAATCCCGGCTTTGCGATAAGAACGAATCCGAACAGATACTACTTTACGGTTTAAGTCTTAAAATGTTAGCGTTTAATGACTTTTTAATGGCGAAGACTAGAGTTATTCTATTTTAGTTCTTAAATACAATGAGGTTAGGTTTAAAGAAACGTTTGAGGATAATACATTGTTGCTTTTAAACAATGTTTTAAACCTTCACGGTTATGCATTCTACTGAGCAAAGTATTAGCTAATATAGCTCGTATCTTCCTGTTAAACCTAAGCATTCACGTGGAACAAATAAACAGGCCAAGTGCGAGTCAGGCTCACTCACTGAGGGTTCCGTACCACCACAAAATAGAAAAATTAGTGCAAAAAGATAAATTACGCCCACACATCAAATTTTTTTTTTACGTATTTTTGTATTTGTTCTAATGTCAAAACGGTAACATGCATAAGCATCAAACTTAGCAGGATTATTATAGTACACACTTTAAAGTAAAACAACAAATAATAAATAATGGCCAAGTGCGAGTTGGTTGGTAAATTTCTATTCAGAAATGAGAAGTAAATAGAACGGAAATGAGAAAGAAAATCTGTTACAAGGCATAATTATGAATGAAACTTGATTGAACATTCTTATTTATTTATTTATTTATTTTATTACAATTTCTCAAAAACTTACAGCTAAAACCAAAACATTTTTGAGACAATAAAAAACTTATTAATACAAAAAAAAAAAACGCAGCTAAGTATTACTAGAATATAATATCGAGTTACAGCCAAAATAACTAATACAATTCTGAAGCATAACATTTATATTGTTAAAAAACAAATCAATATCAGGCTGGTGAGTGATTAGCTCGTTGAGCAGTGTGAGTGCGTGATTAGTGGGCGCGTAGCGCGAGGTATCTGTGCGCGGGGGGACGAGCGGCGCGAGCAGCGGCAGGTGCCGGCCGCGCCTGCGCACGCGCGCTACCACCGACCACTCCGGGACGTACAACGCACATAGAGACAACGCAGTAGGGTTATCAATCCTATTGTTCAGTAGCAAGTAGTAGTGGACAATGAGTGCACACTTCCGCCGCAGCTCCAGTGTGTTCATACCTACCATTCCCGAAACAAATAAAGAGGAATAGAACCAAGTAGGGTAGTAACCATATATTTTTTTATAAAGGTACCGTGCGAACTTCTTCTGCACTTACTCTGCACTCTTATTTAGATCAACGCGTCGAACTCCGTCCGCATCACAGTTGATACTGATTTCGAATGACTGACGTTTCGTTTATATGGGTGTAACAGGCTACAACAAATTTCTTACAAAAATGCCATACAGCTGTTCTAATTTGAACAAAAAAAAAATATTTTCTGTGGTTTCACCAAGGACGTTTTACCTATAATGGCGTATCTTTTTCACTTACACCCTGTATATCGATTTTCAATTGATAGACAATTCGATGCATTCGCTCCTATCTTCGACCAGGCATATCAGAAAGGAATAAACAAAGTACGATTAGATCGGTTGAGTGGTGCTACAGTAATTTATTGCCAAACTTGCAATTGGTTTTTTGCACCGCCTCGGGAATAGAATCGAATGAAAGTATAATTGGATGCAAGGCTTTTTCTGTCGCATATTTGCGTTATTAAAGTTTAAATTGATAGCTATTCACATGGACGGAATATTTTTTTATAACCTGGGTCGCTTTAACGGCCTGTTATACAAAATTTGACGGTTTTAAATCAATTTTATTCAGTTAAATTAATATATTTGAGCTGGAAAAAAATACATGTCACAGATACGTCATCTGTTTTAGAGTTTATGATTTGGTTCAAAACACAAAAGAACAAACTTTCCTCGAACAAAAAAAATCTGAAACAAAGTCTATTTAGTTTATTTTTTTCGTTTTATTCTCTAATGAAAGCTTGTAACAACCTGGAAATTGCATGTACTGAAAGGCAATTTTATTCATAATTTTTTTTATTTGGATAGATTTTTGATAGTGAATAGTTTAGTTTTTTTGTGAAATTAAAAGCGTAAAAAGGTCGCGAGAATTTGCGCGTGCCGCATTCAGTACCGCGCCAGGCGTCGTCGGGGTTGGACCTATGCTCGTTTTTGTCGTTGCACTCCCCCCGCGGGCGTTCTGACTCCTGCGTGGCAAAATACATCGTCGCTATAACTTGGCGGGGGCTGAGGGAGTGTTTTGTTGCCTACGAAACTCGGATAATAGGCTGTTAAGGTAAGAGTGAATAGGCATCTCATGAGCAAGCGTGTTCCATCTAAGACCATATGGTCACTTTCCATCAGATGAGGTTACGGTCAAACGCAAGTCTATTTCGTCATAAAAATATCGAATAGGCATTCAATTTCACCCGGGTATGCCCTGAAACTGCGACCAGAACCACCGGAGAATGGGCAGCAGCGTCCAATTAGTACACGGTGAACGTATTGCGATCCCCAGGCCACCTGCCAAGCGTGGGGATTATGGTAGCACCCCTCTCTAAGAGGGAAGGTCTTAGTTCAGCGGTGGACGTTTACTGGCTGATGGTATATTCCATTTCAGAAAAGCCGTGGTAGCCTATTTAGGAGACCACTAGACTTGAAAGCGTGAGGTTTGGGGTTCAAATCCCGGGCCCGTACCAATGAGCTCTTCGGAGTTTATGTACAGATTTTTACACCACTGGCTTTTCGGTAAAGGAAAACATATCGTGAGGAAACCTGCATACGTACGGAGAATAAATTCAGTGGCGTAGTGAATCCAACGCGCAACTGGACCAGCGTGATGGATATGGCATAATCGCCCTTTCGAGGGTAGGCCTAAGTCCAGCAGTGGACTATAAAACGGCTGATTATGCTAAGGTATTAATTTTGGGCCCGGGTATGTCCTAAAACTACGACTAGAACCACCGGAGGATGGGCAGCAGAGTCCTATTAACACACGGTGAACGTACTACGATCCCCAAGCCACCTGCCAAGCGTGGGGATTATGGCAAAACCCCTCTCTAACAGAGAGGCTTTTGTCCAACAGTGGACGTTTAATAGCTGCTGCTGTTGATGATGATTAATTTTGTTACAGAGTACGGCCAAAAAAACACAAAATTTTACATAATTATATACCTATAATAATTATTAGCGTGATTGTAGCAGTGTAGGTGCAACTCCGGCGCTAACCTTTGATCATGGTTGAGCGAGATTGTCTTTGAGCGCGTATAATTTTTGAAAACTATACAGGAATCAATTCCTGTATAAAAAATACTCCATGTGCTAATCCAAGATATAAACTAGCTCCTCATCAAAATGTAATGCTATCTACTGTCTAAAAACAATACAAGTTTGCCCCGCAGCCCCCACCCCGAGGTCGAAGCGCAATAAAATAGGAGATTGTTGCATCGAGCGCAAAGTGAGCTATTAATGCATGAGTGCTATGTTGGTGCCCGAGTGCATGCGAGGGTATTAAATTAACACGAGTGCATTAATTATTCACTTTAGCAAGGTGCGTAATCTACTTTTCTTTCAACTACCAATCTACTGACCATGATAAAGTATACCTACTCAAAATAAAAACTCAAGTTAATGAAAACAAAGTTTAATTCAACTTCTCTAACATTTAAAACTTGCAATCATTTTCACCAAGTAGGTTTTATTCCGCCAATTTTTATGTTCAGCCAGTATCTTTATGATCTAATGCATATTTTTTTTATTAAACTTAATGGGAGACATTAAACCTCTGTGGTAAATAAATATCTAAATTAAAAACAGTGCAACAATGAGATTTCATATAACTTTTCTGCACTGTTTTGGTTCTAAGTAAAAAAATCGTCCTTTGTGATCGGTTTTGTAGTGATTAATGATAACATTACTACGTAGTTGAAAGAAATATATATTTTTTCGCTTATGGCATTTAGCGCGCTCCTTGCAATCTATAGTCACCGAGTTACCAACTGAGTCGTCGAGCAATAAACGTCATACCATAAGACCTGTAAGTGCGAGCGAGATAGACAGATACGACATGTGGGTGCGAGCGAGATGAGATGAGCATTAATTTATGACCTGACGACTCAGATTGTAATGCACTTAGTATAGCGTCTAGCTAAAGCGACCACTTCTCTTGCTCTACCTCAAAACCGGTGTATAGGTGACATGTACATCCATTCATGACACTATTAAATCTAGAACATCATAAAAGCAAGAGAAAAATTATATTTACGGAACTGTCTCGCAAAGAGTCCATAAAAGCATTCATTCTAGGGCGGTCCTGTTAAACTTCTCGCTTCGCTGAACCGGGGAATTACCGACGTGTCCCAGTCGCTAGTTGTTCCGGGTTTATTTTGTTTCTTGTACGGTAGAGCGGCAGCAATAACATTTTAAATTTCATGTATTTACTAACTAGGTAGAGAACAAAATATAATTAAACTAGCGGTCCGCCCCAGCTTCGCACGGGTATAGATTATAGCCTATGTCACATAGTGTAGCTTCCCGTTGGTGAAAGAATTTTTCAAATCGGTTCAGTAGTTTCGGAGCCTATTCAATGCAAACCAATGAACGTCATGTTCAAAGCGACTGATTTTTTTTTAAATGTTATCATCATCATCAACAGTAAGCACTCCACTGAAGACGTCCACTGCTGAACATAGGCCTCCCCATTTAACCTCCATACTGAACGACCTGCGTTTTGCATCCACCGGATGCCCGCAACTCTCACAATGTCGTCAGTCCACCTAGTGAGAGGCCTCCCTACGCTGCGTCTTCTGGTTCGTGGTCTCCACTCCAGAAAATTTCTTCCCCATCGATTATCGGTTCTTCGAGCGATGTGGCCTGCTCATAGCCACTTCAACTTTTTTGTAAATATATTGGAATGAAATACTTGCTTCAAGATCGCATCAACGATACGCAATTTATATTATACCATCATCATCATAATTTCAGGCATAGGACGTCCACTGCTGGACATAGGCCTCCCCCGTTGATCTCCAATAGGGCCGGTTGGAAGCGGCCTGCATCCAGCGTTTCCCTGCGGTCTCTTTTAGGTCGTCTGTCCATCTTGTGGGTGGACGTCCTATTACGGTTATATTATATATCTACGTATTCGTAAGAACCTGTAATTGGGTTTCTATAGTTTTTTTCATTGTATTTATTAGTGTAAAAAGCTGTTGGTTTTCCAATAAATAAACAAATAACATACTCACATAAAAAATACCGACTTGTCCTATTAGAATGGTATAATCGTAAGATCTTTTATAATCATAGTTTTTTGTAATCGATCACAGTCTCCCGCGATACAGGCTAGTCCTAGTGCGGGGACTATTAGGAAACTGTACACTTGGTAAATAAAGAAATAATTTGAGACCTACTTGGTCACCAAAAAGTGTAAGAACCATGTAAATTTCTGTAATAAAATCCACGTTGTTTATACTTGCCGTCTAAAAAGCTATTTTGAATGTTTTTCGTATTCTTTAACCCTTTAATTTGATACCTATACCCATATAATTATCATGATGGTAGATATGAACATTTTGTCCGGCATATTGAATTTGGTGTAACATCATTTTATTTTTCGTAGTCTTCTCAGCAAACCCTCTAATTAGATACCCATATCATAGGGATGCATAAAAAATACTGATCCGCCATCTTTGGGAGTCCGCCATATTATATTTAGAATGATGTCATTTAGTTAGCCATGCATTTTCATCTAAAGTAAATGTGTATGCAAAATTTCATCTCAATCAGGTGGAGATAACTGTTTTAAAATTCAGTTGCCAGATTTGTCCCAAACTAACAGGACAAGTTAAATAAAAGGTTATAATACCCAATGAGGTTTTACTAATAGAGTCATCATAATTAAAAAAGCACAAAAATCATGGCAATATTTTACTATGCTACCTACATATGACACAGAACTATACAGCCTTACAGCCTTTTATTGATATCCTAGTGTAAGTATTTCACTTTTTAAATACACAAACTTTTTCATTATCCTAAACCATGTATCGTACGTTTGCGCCATTGCTAGACACAGGACGCACTAGTTCATTCAAGCTAATTAACTTGTGTTTGTATTACCGCATAGAACTCGGTAAAATGTATCTACCTCAGTTTATTTATGTAACATCATTGGTTTATTTTTTGTTATAATGTTCATGACCGTGGATTCTATGTTCTTTAGTCGTAATATTAAACATGTTTGCATAGTATTAAAAGCGTCAAAAAAGTCATAGTCACAGTCAGAGTCAAGCAAAGTAAGTCACAGTTAAGTCAAACTCATGCCCCTGTAAAGTGGTGGAGATTTACAAGAGGCTCCTATGGCGTTTTGGAAACAACACGAAAAGACATGTTTCACCTCGTTATATCACTTGCCCACACTCGAGCACGTTTACGAGCACTTAATAAATAATAATTCACCATTTACTACACATTAACACTCGAAAATACACAGGTTTAGGAAAATATTTCAACGAGCCGACATGTTGACATGACATGACATGACTGCCCCGGTGGCTCAGTTGGTAGTGAACCTATCTTCTGTGCTTGGGGGCGTGGGTTCGATTCCCATCTAGGACAAACATTTGTGTGATGAACATTTGTGTTTGTTCTATGTCTGGGTGTTAATATCTATTTAAGTATGTATTTAAAAATATATATGTACGTATATCAGTTTCTGGCAGCCATATTACAAGCTTTGCTTAGTTTGGGGTCAGATGACCGTGTGTGCAAAAATGTCCCAGATGTTTTTTTCCACGTTGGCACCAAAAAACCATCATTGGTATATACGGTATGTATTGCCAGAGGACAGACAAACAGCGTATCAAACAGTCGTGACCTCATTACCTGATCTAAGATGCCACCAGCAGCTGCCATTTTACGCATTAATAAACCGAGCAATTTGTATAAATTCACTATCAACGCGAATGTTCGAATACTCATCTTAATAATATTCCTTGTAAAGGACCTACACCGGGTGTAACGTATTAGACAGTGCTTAAACTTGGCGCAAATTAATTTTTTTCCTGGGCTAGCGCCTTTATTAACTAAATAAAATACAAGCTAAAACTAAAACTACAAATACAGTTAGACTGCCCATAGACCGTTGAAGGTCTAAAGACAATCCAAATGCTCAAGCCCACTACCAGTTGGCAGCGTACCCACCATGCTGGCGGCATTACCACGTTGAATGGCAATGCTTATGCGTTGAGCCAGAAACACGCCAGCATTTTGGTCACGCGTCGCATTAACCAGGCGCTCTGAAAGATTTTTGAAAATGAGGTGAGCTCCCGGTCCCCAAGGGCCCAATGTCTCGACCCCAAACGCCTCAAATATGTAACCACTGCCGAGGTTAGCATATTTGCGTCGCTTGTGCTGCTCTGCCGAATTGGCAGCTGAAATTACTTATTTGTTTTTCGCCTAAAACTGTGACTTTGCGAACCCTATGTCATCGCAATCAATAAATCAATTTAGCTCATTATTTCGACTTGAAACTAAAATATGGCAATGCTGGCAACGTGGTAATGCTGCCAGCATTATGGCCACTTTTACTCCCACCAAGGGGTTTTTATATTAGTTTAGGTAAATTTATTTGCTTTAGGTTTTATTTTTGTTTCTATTCAAATATGCTGGAATGAATTATTTAAATGGTTAAAAAGTTAAAAAAATTCAAATTTGTCGATCTGTTCCAGTATATTCCATTCATATTTATACAGGGTTATGCATATAGACTGCACTAAGCCGAAAGGAGGTCGTTGTACTCATCATAATGAACAACTTTTTGATATGAACATCCCGTAAATAATCATAAAACTTTAGTGAACAACCGTGATAGTTTAAAACAGTGTTTTTTTAATATGATACCAAACCTGAAATAAATACTTGACGCTGGCAAATGTACAAGACGTATAACGCCAAAAACAGGAAGAAAAAAAGGTATTTATAATTTTTGTAATACACAGTAAGTTTTGTAACTGTCTCTATCATTACACTTTGCGTTAATTATGTACATTCATAATTATTTGGAATAGGAAACTCTGGCAAACTCCTAACTACCCTAATTAATGCGAATTCAAACAATTTATAATGATCGAGAAAAGCTGTATGGAATCCATGTGAACTTTTCAGAGAGATTTCATTTCAGAAGCTTTGGGTTTTGCAATGAACATTAAACGTGTACGTATGACATTTGAAATGAATGGAAATGTTTTGTAATGAATTGAAATGTTTTGATTCTGTAATTGCATGGGCCCAGAGGATCACACAGTGGATGCCTGGACGAAGGATGGCTGCCTTGGCAGGCAGGCCGAGAAAACGCTGGCGCGATGACCTCGACACGTTCCAGATACAGTGGTTAAGTCTGGCGGGTGATCGCATTGATTGGAAAGAAATGGGGGAGACCCAGGACACTTTGCCCAGGAGTGGGACAGATAGGTTAGTAAAAAAATAAATAAAAATATTGCATATTTTAGTTTGTAGCGAGGGTTTCAAAGGTACGAGACGCAGAATTTGCTGCCAAGCGAAACACACAACTTTTTATCTCACCTTAGCAAGCAAAATTTAGTATTTCTTTAAGTTAATATGACCTTTTTTAATCAAACTATTTGAGGTGCTATTAAACAGGCTGGAATGACTTAAAACTGAAAAAAGTAAAGGTTCGAAAAATTTATCACGTTTAAATTTCGAATTTACTTTCCACGGTAGCGGCTAAAAATGACTTGCGCATAGATTTTAAACGTTTTTTTTTATATAAAAAAAAACTTGCGCTTGGCCGCCATCTCGCCTGATGTTAAGCGACGATGTGGTCTACGATGGAGCACGCTTGCCTAGAAGAAACCGATTCACTATCGACTTGAAGACACCCAGATTGTAACTAACGACATACATATAGAAAGCCTTTCCTACCTGGTGAGATGAAAAATATATTAATTTCGTCATCTTACACGATTGGCTTCAAACCAATCATACAACTAATATACGTGCACATTATACCACGTGAACTTGACGTGAACAATATTACCCACTGAGTCGCAAAATGTGGGCCAAAAATGTCAATAGTTGCCCATGTGGATAAGACAAGGGTATTCAAGTATCTACCTACCTATCTTAGCTTTGCCAAAGCATTGTAGGTTATATAACTCTTTGTATGCTTTATATAAAAATATTTAGTACCAGCTATTGCCTACGACTTTGCACGCGTAGACTTTCAACCCTTTTTGACCTCCCCCCCCCCTTATTTCATAAAATCCTTTCTTAGCGGACCTCTATACTCTGATGTTTATACTTGCCAGATTTCAGCTTTGTATAGTTACAAAGCTTTCAACACAAAATTCAATCCTCTATTTCATCTCCTCAATCCTTATTTTTCAGAAAACCTTATAGGTACTACCCTTATCTATTTATTTTAAACGATTATCTTTAATACCAAATTCATGTCACTGACATCAAAAACATAGGGCTTTTAACTTTAACTTTCAACCTCCCTTCGTTTGGCCCTTTCGCAAAATCCTTATACAGGGTTTACGGGGAACACTCTTGAAGCCAAAAGAAGGTACTTAGGGACCAGGCCTGAAATTGCGAAAAAAATATCACCTGTTCTATAGAAAACGGTCAATGTATGGAACAGCTGATTATATTTTCGCGATTTCAGGGTTGGTCCCATACCAAAAGTGGTTCATAATGATGAGTACAATTACCTTCTTTTGGCTTCGAAAGTGTTCCCCTTACACCTTACAGGGTGACCATAGGGTATACATAGCGGACCTCTGTGCCCCATAAGAAATCTACTTGCTAAATTTTAGCTTTGTAGTAACCAGTAACCTATAAAGCTGACATTTAGCAAGTAGATTTCGCGATGAGTTGGTCAGGGTTACTCAGTCAGTGATTGGTATGTAGCTTATATACAGGGTTACGCAGAAAGGGTGTACTAAGCCGATAATAGGTCATTACACTTATCAATATGAACAACTTTTACGGTGGGACCGCACCACGAAAAAGCGAAAAAATTATCAGCAGTTCCATAGAAAATGTCAGTCAGATTCAACAAAAGCTGTTCCATACGGAACAGCTGATTTTTATTCGTCATTTCAGGGTCAGTCTCTTTGTATAAGATGTCTATTCTATGTTCTTTTCTGTTTTCTTCTATTCTTACATACAAACATTGTCATTAATAAAAATAGTGTGATTTGGGAACACAGGCTCCAGCAGAGAGCCAACCTTCGCGGTGTCCATAAAAAATGTTAAGGAAAAATTGTAAACATCTTTCTAATTAATTTTAACGTAATAACTTCTCAATTAATTCAAGAACTGACACCGATCTTTAAGGTAGGTGTTTTTCTACTCGAGTCTATTTCGCTTTAATAAAGTATTCCTTTCAAATGCAGTTCTCATTCAAAGGTTGTGGTTTTCACGAGATCTCTCAACTTGAATGGAAGAAGTTTTTCGGTAAAAGGCCTAGGTTTTTGAGGCTTTATGCGTCGTTGTAAAAGCTTTTTGAACGAAATACGTGATAAATTATTAAGTTTTGCTAACTTACATTTTAGTTAAATAAATTCTTGGAGTAAAAATTTAACGTTGGTTGAGTAATTTGAGTGTGTTAGTTTAAATGAGTTATGGCTTCGACCAAAATAAAATGAATGGACGGGCCTATAAAAGCGTATTTTTGAAGATTTCAAAATGAGCGCCGGCGCTCACTTCGTTTCAGTCGGTCTCTAGCCGTAGGAACACAGGGCTACACAGAGTGGTTACTACGCTGAAAGGAGGGTATTATGAACAACGTTTACTATGTGACCAATTTATAGGACCAACTCTGAAATCTCGAAAACAATAACCAGCAGCAAAAAAATTATATAGAAAACCGTTTTGGACTAAACATGATTTTAATTACCTACATGCAGCCGTAGCGTTAAGGCTGGCAAAGCAACTATAATGTTCCGTGAAAACTTTAGATTTGGGAGTGTCAATTAAAAACAATTTATTAGGTACTTTAAACCATATTATTTATTTCTAACAGAAAAGAGTAACCAAATAAATGTTTTGAAATTGGTCACCGAAAAGTACTTTCGTAGATTACGGCACTTACAAAGGCACGATTATTATATTTTGATGTATAATAAAGCCTCATCATAATCAGCCTTTTAACAGTCCACTGCTCGACTTTTAGCCTACCCCCGATAGGGTGATTGGGCCATGTCCACCACGCTGGGCCAGTTGCGGGTTGGTGGATTCACATATGCCATTGAATTTCTTCTCCGTACGAAAGCAGGATTCCTCATGATGTTTTCCTTCACCGAAACGCCAGTGGTATGAAAATCCGTACATAAACTCCAAAAAGCTCATTGGTACGGGCCCGGGGTTTGAACCCGCAACCTCACGCTTTCAAATCTAGCGGTCTCCCAAATAGGCTACCACGGCTTGAAGAATTATTCAACATCATCATCATCATTTCAGCCATACTTATATATATATATATTTTTATTTATTATCAAAAACACTTATAACACCATTACAGATAAACTAAAGCGATGCTATAACAACATAAATAAATTTTAACTATTTTAATTTTAAGGTACAAAAATGTATTGTATATATATATTTTTTTCCGTCTCTTTATACTATCAGTGACATCTATTGCGTCAACAATAGATGTCCATAGGCCTCTCCCATCGATCTCCAAAAAGGCCGGTTGGAAGCGGCCTGCATCTAGCGTTTCCCTGCGGTCTCTTTTAGATCGTCAGCCCATCTTGTGGGTGGACGTCCTACGCTGCGTTTACCGGTCCGTGATATCCATTCCAAAACGTTTCGGCCCCATTGGCCATCTGTTCTGCGTAGACCGCATCATCGCTTAACATCAGGCGTGATGGTGGTCAAACGCAAGCTTATTATATATAAAAAAAATATTAAAAAAATATGCCCTGCCCACTGCCACTTCAACTTGCTAATTCGGTGGGCTATGTCGGTGATTTTCGTTTGCCTACGGATCTCCTCATTTCTGATGAAGAATTATTATTGCTTTTCAATACCTTAATATTTCGAGCTCCAACATAATGAAGTCAGAAATTCCACTTATATGAAAACTCAAGCCCAACCTAAATCACGACTTTTTCTCCCATCCCATATATTTCAGCCCACAAAAATCCAAATTGCGTCTCCAACTACCCAATCACGAAGTTAACCAGCCCTTTGGATTGTGATAAATAAGAAAATCATGTTAGGAATTTATCACAGAATTTATCGGAAGAAACGTGACTTCGCCCTAACTTGGAAAGGGAAACTTTTTCTCTCACATATTCTAAGGGTCCTCACTCAATCACAGCTCTCAGATCCTTCTTATTTCTATGGAAAATACAAAGTTTTTGGTCGCGGCCTCGGTTCTAAATCTAGATAATACGCTTTATATGTAACTTATTTTTCAGGGTTCCGTACCCGAAGGGTGTAAATATTACTAAGCCTGCGTTGTCTATCTGTCCATCCGTCTGTCCTACCTTTTAAGGCTGAATCTTTCGGACCGTAATAATAAGTCGAAAATCAGTCCGTAATAAGATGTGAAAGTCAGTTGAAATTTTCACAGAATATGTAATGTTACGGCGGATTAATTAAGAAATAATAAAAAAAAGTAAAAATGAAATGGGGACCCCATTTACAACAAACGTATTTTTAACGTATTTTTGTATTAGCTCTAATGTAAAAACGGTAATAAGTACAAGCGTCAAACTTGGCATGATTATAGTACACTCTAACAAGTTATTCAATGGTGCGGAACCTTCAGTGCTCAAGCACGAGTGCGAGTCGTGCTTGCGTGCTGAAGGTTGTCCGGTTTTATTTATTAACTTAACATTATCTCTGGCTGTACCTTCATAGCAGGTTATAAAATGACTGAAATAAATAGCCGTTAATAGGTAGGACAGACAGACAGACAGACAAACAGGTAGACAGACATCGTAGGCTAAGTAATATGGTCCAGATGGTCCTGTTTTTACCCTTTGTGTTCGAAACCTTAAAAAAAAAAGGAAAATTTAAATATTCTACGTACTCAGACAGACTTTGAAAAGGGCCATCATAATAGGTTATAAATGGTTGTAGTGGTTATAATAAGGTATATTGAACACAGAAAAGAAAAAAAGCCCCTCTCTTTGTGACTACAATTTTTAGTTTTGAGTTAATTTACTTGAAATTAATTTATTATTATTATTTTCTTTGATATTGATGATTCATCATCATCATAATCAGCCTTTTAACAGTCCACTGCTGGACTTTTAGCCTACCCCCGAAAGGATGATTGGGCCATATCTACCACGCTAGCCCAGTGCGGATTGGTGGATTCACATACGCCATTGAATTCCTTCTCCGTACGTATGCAGGTTTCCTCACGATGTTTTCCTTCACCGAAAAGCCAGTGGTATGAAAATCCGTACATAAGCCCAAAGAGCTCATTGGTACGGGCCCGGGGTTTGAACCCGCGAGCTCCCGCTTTCAAGTCTAGCGGTCTCCCAAATGGGCTACCACGGCTTCAATGATGATTCAGTCAATGACAATTTAAACATATTCGGGACGCAATGTTTCAATCATCTTCTCTTGATATTTTATATATTCTACAGCTGTATGATAATTAAGAAACTCAATGTTCTTGACACTCCATTCTTGTTCGAAACAAATACAAATTAACAAACAACATACAAGAAATAAATCAATCATTATAACTTATCCATGCTTGAACAAATTCAAGTACACTTCGCGAGAAAAACAGAAATAAAATCCCTCACAAACTGACGGGCCTTATTTGAATTCGTCAGGTTCAGGCTCGGTTATTTTTGTATTCGTAATTCATGTTTGTGAACAAAAACATGAAAAAAGCAATGAATTTAATGAACATAAATATCTATTTACGTACTAGCTTTTGCCCGTGATTTGCCCACTTATCAAAAGCTAACCACAAAGTCGATCACCGATAACAAAATTAAAATGTGGTAAAAATAAAGATAATTATAAACATTAACTTAAACTTACTTTTAATTTACTTTTTAAACTAAACTGTCTGTCTGTGAGGAGATCCGGTAGACGAACGAAAGTCACCGACATAGCCCACCGGATTAGCAAGTTGAAATGGCAGTGGGCAGGGCACATAAATATCACGCAGAACAGATGGCCGACGGGGCCGAAAGGTTCTGGAATGGAAACCACGACCGTACTGGTAAGCGCAGCGCAGGACGTCCACCCACAAGATGGACAGACGACCTAAAAGAGACCGCAGGGAAACGCTGGATGCAGGCCACTTCAACCGGCCTTTTTGGAGATCGATGGGGGAGGCCTATGTCCAGCAGTGGACGTGCTATGGCTGAAATGATGATGATGATGAAACTAAACTGTCATTTTTCTACAGTACTACAGAAAAATTACAGTAAAACAAAAACACTGTTTTAAACGATCACGGATGCATCACTAAAGTTATAATTATGTAGGTTTTTCTTCTTCTATAAATTATCTTCATTTCATAGCCTATTTCAGTGCAATTGTCAACCACCAAACAAGAACTTGATGCCAAACTTGTGAGACTATTACTCTGGTTGATTATAATTGAAGGACTTAGACGTCGGAACTTGGTAAGTGAGTTAGTAGGACGTTGCCTGGCAGGTTCATTAGGCTCCCTCCTCGGTAGATTGAGTATTGATCGGTTTTTTGAATAACTGGAGCGCTGTTTTGTAAAATCTGTGAAAATACTTACAAAGTGGAACCTCAAATTAAACCAGGGAATTATGGTAAGGTTGCGTGTGCGAACGCATCTGGCCTAAATCAGGCTTAATTACTATGTTGGGTCTCTCTGTATCTTTTATCGCATTTACAAAGGGGATTGTTCTGAAGAGCTGTTTGATCTGATGCCGGCTTCACGGTTTTATCATCGTACTAGCCGCCACCGTATGAAAGTACATCCACACATAGTAGATCTTTGGAAATCGCACACTGTGCGATTCACACGATCTTTCTTGCCTCACACCTGCAAAATGTGGAATGAGCTACCTAACGTGGTGTTTACGCTACAACAAGCTACAACATGGGGTTCTTCAAAAGGCGAGTTAATAAAGTCCTTAAGTGGACACACGGGCAGCGTTTTGTCCATACAAACGTATTCTCGTGTTTCCTCCCTGGATAATACCGCTAGATCTGTATTTTTTTAAAATAAAATTTATCTCCCCCATTGTCATGCTTCTATCATTTATTTTTTCTTATAAGTTAACTACTATTAGAAATATGAGCCTTTAAATATCCCAAAAATTGTTTTTTTTTATCGCCATGTTCAGACGTCTATCAAACAAATTTGACGAGTTTACCAAACAAAAATAAATGATAGAAGCATAGTTCAAACTTTATCACATCTATTAATTAAAAAAATAATGAAATTGGCTTAGTAGGATGAGGAAACAGAAAAATACGAGACGATAATTTTGTCTACTTTTCGTAGGTATAATCGATCCGAGCTGCAGTTGTCCCTATTGCGCTTTACGGGGAGAGGCTTGAGGTCAAGGGACAGCAATAGATTTGCTAAATACCTATACATCAGATTTCTTGGCCGTGGTATGCCCTCTTAAGGATTGGCAACGTATTTGTAAAGCCTTTAGTGTTACAAGTATCCATAGGCGACGGTGACTGCTTACCATTAGGCGACCCGTCTGCTTGTTTACCACCTATGGCATATTTTTTTAAAAATTATACTATATTTAATTTAGAAGGTTGAAAAAAATATAATATATTATTTAACTACTTGACTAATTTTATAATTGTAATTAATTTCTTAAAATGTTAACTTATAAACTACACTATTGCATTAGGTTAATCCTGTAAAATAGTTGTAACGAACGAAATAAATAAATAATAATATATGACACCATTCGCCATTTTCTGGCGGTGGTCATTTAGTACAAGTTTTGATAGTATTCGAATTTTTTTTTCGTATTAAAGTGAAGCAATCTATACCGCTGATTGCCACCGATTTTAGTTCTTCCACGTTTCCGATAGAGGCGCTTTAATAAAATGTATGGAACAATACGTAAACGAAAAAAGTTTTCCAAAACTATCAAATCTGGGACTAAGCGTACAGTATGCTTAGTGTAAATAGATTAACAAATGAGATTTTTACTACCATCTAATGGTATTTACAGCTATGAATGTAGTAGGTAGATAGAGATAGCTCAAGCTAAAAGTAGCCGATTCGCTTCCCGGCGGCCTGTGTCTACTGCACCGTGTACTGAAATAGAAGATTAACTTATAAGTACAAAAAATCACATTAAAAATAAGTTTATAGGAAAAAAAACATTTTTTTTACTTCTGGCAAAGAAAATGTTAATCGCCATCGAGTGGCGGCCATATTGAATTTGGTGTTATTTCATTTTTCGTTTCCTAATTTTCAAGCTCTTTCATTTGATTACAATAATAAAAAGGTTGACAAAAAATATACACCAATGTAAAAATATATACTAATGTGGAATGCGCTGCCTGAATGAGTGTTCCCCGATGGTTACAATCTGGGTGTCTTCAAATCACGAGTGAATCGGTTTCTTCTAGGCAAGCGTGCTCCAACGTAGACCGCATCATCGCTTAACATCAGGCGTGATGGTGGTCAAACGCAAGCATATTATTTATAAAAAAAAAAAACACCAACCGCCATCTTGCCATCTTGCCATTTCGAAAATAGTACTGTATTGGGTATTGTATAACAGTATAATTGTAATGTCACCACAGCTAAAGATGTGTGAAAATTTTCAGCATAATTGGTTAGAAGTATTAATTAGCTTGTATTTAGTGTGTAGGTAATGATGATGATGTATTTTGTAGGTATTAAAACACGTGAAGAAAACCTAGAATTACAGCCATCCAGCTGTAGTTCCAATTTAAGGTTCATTGTGAAACACTGGAATTCCCTCTCGAGGTCACCCATCCCTAGTCTGACCGTATCACGGTGCCTTAGCTTCACTGAGGTGTTCAGACCACCTGATTGAACAACGCCACAAGTGCACATAACATGCACAATACTCACCTGTAGAGAAATGGATATTGTCTGTTGCTTCGCCCGCGAACAGTACCCGGGGCACCCCAGAAGCGTCTAAAAGAGGTTGGGCCAGGTCAGCGCGCGCCGTGGGGTACTTGGGGGTGTCAATATTGTCATACGAGTAACTGCCGCGGGTGAACGAGTTTGAATACCACGCAGATCTGGAGAAAACAGAAAAATCACGTTTCAGAAGGAGCATTTGCAAACTGCCTTTGTAAAATAACGATTATCTGTGATAACGTCCGAATAACGATTTGAATACTGGCTGGTTTTTCTTGCGATATATGGTTTCTGTCTCCTTCATGCTTACGTCAATCCATATGAGGGTGACGGAGACAAAACTAGGAAAGTCCTGGATTATTCCATGCACAGAAAAAAGAAGCTTGTTTGCAGATGTATGATTTAGGTATGGTCAAGTCATTAGTAAATTAGTTCTTAAAATTGGGGTAAAAAGAAAATATGAAAATATTCGTCCATGATCACATTCTTTTGACGTTTGACAAAACTAATAATCGCATGTTTATCGGATGCAGTTAAAGACTGACAAATTTTATTGTGAGTTTGTTTACTTGTGACCGAGTAACTTTGCTTTTTACCTCTTCATCTCTAAGGGTTCAGGTATGGTTTTGCTGGAGCCAAAGAATTTCCTGATCAGCCCCATGACTTTCGTCTTGACTACGTCCTCTGGTAGGGTTTCCATCTAAAAATTATTCGAATCATCAGTCACACTTCTAAAAACAATATCAATATGGCATGATAATGACATGAAATATTGTCATTTCCAGACATTGCCTTAGTTTTCTATAGCGTTAGTGATCATAGATTTGCCTATGAGAAACGCCATCGCTATAGAAAACTAAGGCAATGTATGCGAATGACCTTTTGAAAACGCTACGTCACGTGGTCATAACAAACGAATAAAGGATTTGTAGACAAGTTTACAAGTTATCGTTTCGTCAAAACAAATAGGAAAGTGTCTATTTCAAACCCAGAACACAAAACATCACATCACATCACATCATCAGCCATTAAATGTCCACTGCTGAACAAGGCCTCCCTCTTAGAGAGGGGTGTTGCCATAATCCCCACGCTTGGCAGGCGGCTTGGAGATCGCAGTACGTTCACCGTGTACTAACAGGACGCTGCTGCCCATCCTCCGGTGGTTCTGGTCGCAGTTTTAGGACATACCCGGGTCCAACACACAAAACATTCAGAGATAAAAATTTAACTCCTGCACTGTCATAGGCTCAAACATCCACAAAGACGTATTTTCTGTTATAATTGCAGGGACGAATAGCGTACCGAAAAGCATTGCGTTGCGCTCTTTTGTGATCAATTTTTTTTTGAAATGTAATTTTACATGACTCGTTGCCTTTACCAAACAATATCACTTTTATTTGTAACCGACTTCAAAAAAGGAGGAAAGTTCTTGGTTCGGCCCGTTTTTTATTGTTTTGTAAAGTAGTTTGGATGGAAAAGCCAGAAGTAAAGCTAAACTATGTCATAAATACTAACCGTTTTTGCGGCGTTACCGCACACCCATAACGTCAGAGATGCGTTGGACGCCATAGGTGATTCCACATTGTTCACTTTCAAGAGCCACTGGTCTTCTACACTTACGGTCGCTCTATCAGCGTCTCGCCAAATGAATGCACCATAACTATTCGTCGGCCACCAGGCGTGATCAAAGCGGAATATAATTTTGTCGCACAGACCGAGTGATAACGCTTTGATAGGACGAGTTTTTTGTTCTGGCAGAGGAGGCGAAAATAATGTCTCGTATCTGTGAAAAATATTGAGGACAATGATAAATAGCATTTTGTGAAGTTAGGAAATGTGGTATCGAACTCATGGGTGCTCAAGTTTGGGAATCTGACCTTCCATTCAAATGAACCCAGAAAATACATTCGCGTGGTGTGGTCCACACCATTGCAGCGGAAATGAAGGTAAGGTTTCAAGCATTTCCTGGAAGTACTGCTACAGGCAACGTGTTAGGGAGGTACTGATGCGTTTCTATGAAGATTTTGTGTCCATCAAGCAAAGCAGCTAGACCCTGAGAGGCTTTTATGTATGGTAGGTGTAATCTTACTTAACCTTGCTGCAACCCAATATATTTGAGGTCTAAATAAATTATCTCCCTTCACAAAAAATATTGTTGTTGTATTGCCTTACCTATCTAGGTAAGTTGTTACAATGTTAATTTTGGTATAATGTAAAATCTGGGGTACATTTTTGTAGTCATGTTTTTTTTTCCAATTTTGGGTATCTTTTACTGATTCAATCAGCCAAAACAAATGCTTGCTGGTTTACAAGGGTGTACTCACAGAGGACATTTGATTTTTTTTTAACTACTTTACTCAAAAGCCGTACCTTTCCTTAAGGACTCCTATCGACACGGTGACGATAACATTCTTTGCAGTGTAAGTGGTTCCATCTTTAACTGTTACTACTATATTTTCCTCAGGTTTCTGCGGCCACTTGATTTGAGTAACTTCCGTGTTGAGCTTTATGTCTAGTGAAGGGTAACCTGTACCATCGTTGTATTTGTTCTGAAAATCACATTTTAGTACAATTTAAGTAGGTTGTTTACCATTTTTTCTTTCTTTTGACTTATTCTAAGTAAAGTCACATTCAAGTACAAATTAAGTAGTAAATTTAAATATTTTTTTTGTTCTTTTGAATTATTCTAAGTGAAACAAAAGAAAGACAACGGGTGATATATAAATTAAAGGAGGGAAAGAAAGTAATAGAGAGATATATGAGATAGCAGCACGTGCAAAAATTGTGATAAAACACTGCTAAAACACTGCTGCTAATTTAAGGTGTCAAGTGTGTCAACTTAAGCAATCAAAATTCTGTAAAAATTACTACCAAAAATTTTACCCGTCAATTCTTTAAACAGCATTCTTTGTTTATTTCAAAATAATCGTGGACAATAAATGTGGCATGGGTTTAAATGGCATTAAATAAACTTAAACAATAATACATAATGTTTCAATCTTAGGATATGAAACTGTTACTGTTTATAAATTTTTGTACTTTTTTTAAATCTAATATTTTACTTGCAACGTTCTAACAGAATTAATTATTGCAAGCACGTTTTGTACATAGATATGGAATAAATGAATATGAATGACTTACCAGCAATATTTCAAATAACGTCTTGTACCCGTACGTATGCCAGCTCAGACCCTGATTGCCTTCAAGGGCATGGTAATTGGACCAAGTAGAGACATCGTTCCAGCTATTGGAGGACTCGTACGTGTTTATAAATAAGTCAAGAAATTCAAGGCATCCTTCAATGAAGTCAGTGTCATTTTGAACCGAAGGGTGTTTAATTTTTATGTATTCACGGACTCTGAAAACAGATTGAGATTTGACACGGATTTGAGACATTTTGCTTTTCATTTTAACCACATACAAACTAATATTTTAAAAACTGTTGGACTGCATAGCACATAGACCATTGAAGGTTTACAAGCGTGGTCTTTTGTGGCGTTTCCGAGTAACTATAACATGGGGTTCTTCAAAAGGGCTGTTAATAGAGTCTTTAAGGGTCAGCAACGTATCTGTGATGCCCCTGGTGTTGCAGGTATCGTAGCATAGGCGACGGTGATCGCTTACCATCAGACGGCCTGTCAGTTTGTTTGCCAACAAAGGCATAAAAAAACGAGCTTTGCGATAGTGACAACGATATCAGCGACCCGCCTTGCAACTGGAAGAACAACACACCGCTTGCCTTGCATCTAGACATTGCTTACCTTTTAGAAAGATATTCACCCAAAGGCTGAGGATCCTTGGGTTCTTGATGTTTCAAAAACTTTGGATCTCTAACCACCTGCATAATGAAACCGGTCAGGTCGATCACAATGTCTTCCTTGTCAGAGGTACCGTCCGAGAAGTAGACATTCATGGTAGGGTCCTGGGATACGATTGAGACGTTGTTATTGATTGCTAGTTCATAAGTTGGCGATGATCCATTGCCGTGGATCCTGAAAGCCATGTAAATGTCAGGTATTTTTAAAGTAACACCTTCTTTAGGTACTTTGGGTACTTTTTGGGATGGGGAAAAAGCACTGAACTCTCGTGGCCGTCACGTTCAGATACATAATATACAAATGTCTAACGTGCCTAAAGAAGTTTTTTATTTATTTTTTATTATAATTAGGCTTGCGCTTGGCCGCCAACTCGCCTGATGTTAAGCGATGATGCGGCCTACGATGGAGCATGCTTGCCTAGAAGAAACCTATTCACTCTCGACTTGAAGACACCCAGATTCTAACTATAGGGGAACACCCACTCAAGCAACGAATTCCACAGACTAGCAGTAAGTAGTAGTTTCACTTAAAAAAAGACTTACCACTCAGCTCCGAGTTCAACGAGTCCATCTCCAAAAGGTACAGTATTGACTCTACCGCCGATTCTGTTCTGAGCTTCCAAAGCCAGTACTTGTCTGCCGGCTTTGGCCAGGGTGGTCGCAGCAGCGGTACCAGATGCTCCCAGACCCACGACTATCGTGTCGTAAATTGGTGGCGTTGGTGATCTGGGAAAACGCTTTATAAATGTATATCGCTCACATGACTGATACAGATATCTAAAGCCGAAGAGTGTAATTACTGGAAACCGCAGAAAATACTTAAAAAGTTCTAGTTGAAGGACTTAATTTTGTCAGAAGTTAGATGTGGAAAAAAGTTAAAAATATAGTTATAACATTCCAAAGACTTGCAGTTTGCACAATAAAAGTGAAATCAAAGCGCTATTTACGAGTGTTTGGAATGTAAACTATGAAGCTGTTTCGATTTTCTTGCCTGCTCTGGCAGTCCGATAGAATAATGGGCAGGAAGGAATTAGATCATGCAGATACTATGCACATAATTATTATATAACTAAACAAAAACAACACATTTAAATTAAAAACTTTAAACTGATTTTATCGCGTGTATTTGTCATTATTTAAATTTCTGACGTTTTTAATTTCAACTTTAACTTAATGGTGTCCGTGTACAACTGACGTCTATAGAAATGTCATACAATTATTTACAAGTACCGCCAATTATTTTTAATCAAAACATTCTCTGCGTACGCGTAGTCGTTCACGATATCCAAGGCCTTGCAGTTCTGCGCCGGGCTTGAGATTTTTGCTTGGGCTTTTTGATTGTATTAATTTGAAGACTGGATCTAAGGCCATCCTTATCATATTTGTAAAATTGTCTGTAGCAATTCATAAACTTCAGCAAAACCATACAAGTTCATACAAAAAGTAAGCTGACCTACTTAGCCATATTATACTTTTCTTATTATTTGCTTACCCATTACTGTAGCTTAAAATAATCGCACAGAATATTACAGCGGACTCTTTCATCTCGTTCACTCCAGAATAACTACTGAATTGACTACCGGATTCCAATCGTCATATAATAATGGGCAAACTTCACTTTACTATCTCGACACTGGATCGTTTATAGCTCGATATTAATACCTCGTTCACATTACAGACGCAAGTGGTTATTTTTGTGCACAGTTGAGGAAGTGGCAAAGGAGTGCTTCTATAAAGTGAAAGATGTTCTGCATAAAATGTCATGTCATTTATTTTTATGATTGAGTTTGTTGACAAAATAAATTGCCATACCTGATAAACTTGTGACCTAATATTTTATACCCTCAGAAAAAGCTGATTATAAATAGAGTCTATTATCGTACACAAAATTCCAAAATTTGTTTAAAATAAACAAGTTCTATGTATTTTAATTTCATGCTAGACAGACTAGAGTGCACTATTGCACGTTATGACGTCGAGCCGTGCGTGCGTCAAACAAATGCTATAAAACACACGCTTTGCAGGAGAAGGGGAGCATCCGCTCTAAAGTTTTTGGTGGGGATAACCACACCAAAAACTTTAAACGCTTATAATATATTATGCCTTAGAAATTCAACAGCCAATTTAAATTATTTTTTCATTATGATTAATAATTGATTGTTTGATTCGTACTCTTTATTGATATCTCTCTTCCTCTTTCTCTTTTTTCTCTCTCTTTCTCTCTTTTCTCTTTACGTGTAATGTGTTTAATTATATCCTTCTCTAAACCTGTTATTTGTAAGAAATGAAACATTACGACACAAGCCTATTCTATTGTTTGTACATATTATAATTATTATTCTTACTTAAATAAATTTTGCACGCATATAAACACCGGTAATTAATGGTATACCCATCCATTGTCATGCAAATAAAGACTTTGACTTGACTTTGGCTGTGTTTTACTCAATGAGATGTGTTTTATTGTGTTAATATTCAATCGCCCTCACATTTGTTTAATTGCAAACCGTCAGGTCTATTTTGCAATATTGTATTTGTTTTTACGAACAGTTTAGTGTGATTGAGTTATCTCAATACAAATACACAATAAACGCAGAACGGTTGTCACATTGAGCATGTGTGTCTGTAATGTGAATAAGACGGTTTTGATTGACAAAGTTCAAGAGCGAGAACGTCTCATTTGGGTGATTGAAAAATTATCAGCTGTTCCGTACATTTTGTCAGGTGTAAATAAACGTTTTCTATGAAAAAGCTGATATTTTTTTCGCAATTTCAGAACTGGCCCTTAGTAAAAGTCATTCATAATGATGGGTATAACGTGCCCCTTTCGGATAAGCTTACCTTATAACCTTAGTGGTTTTTTTTATTACCTCATAAAAAGCTGATCATAAATAGAGCTCATCAACGTAAACAAAATTAAAATTAGTTCAAAAATGTATAAGTTATTTTAATTTCCTGCTAGACAGAGAGCGCACAATACTGAGTTATGACGTCACGTCTCAGGTTCCCCATACAAATGCTATACTTTAATACACGCTTTACGAAAAAGGGACAGAGTATCTCCTCTTCATCCCCACCTAAAACTTTAAAAGCTTATATCTCAGAGATATTTCAGCCATATTAATTTATGTTTTTAGTATGTGTAATATTTTTAGATATATTCATAGCTAAGCATGTTATATGTAATAAACTAAATACTTGGATTCAATAAGCCTATTATAAACGTGTAATTCACACCCAACGAAATGTATGGTAACAGCTGATATTTTTTTCGCGGTTCCAGTATTGGTCTCATAGTAAAAGTTTTTCAATGACCTACTTTCGGTTAAGTACACCTCAAGCTTAACCTTGAAATAAATTATGTTATAACCCTGCATAGTATCGGTATCGCTGTCAAGTTTATTTAGTTTGATATGACCTTTAGTAGGTTTATCTGATTAATCATTGACTAGATGTTTTTCATAAAATGTTTACGTTATGCTAATTATATTATTTAATTCAACAGTTAGTCAAGCCGACTGATAAAAATCCACAATAATTACCAGCATAGTATAATAAAATTCACTTTTTAAAATGATTAATTACGTACACGTAAAGTCTTAAACTCCGAAACGTGGATATTCGCCAAAGAACCAGAGTCACCGACATAGCTGCTAAAATTTGCAAGTTGAAGTGGCAATGGGCAGGCCAGATCGCTCAAAAAGCCGATAACCGATGGGGAAGAAAGGTTCTGGAGTGGCGACCACGAACCGGAAGACGCAGCGTATATAGGGAGGCCTCCCACTAGATGGACCGACGACATTGTGAGAGTCGCGGGCATCCAGTGGATGCAAAAGGCAGGCTGTCGTTCAGTGTGGAGGTTAAAGGGGGAGGCCTATGTTAAGCAGTGGACGTCTTCTGGCTGATGATGATGAAAGTCTTAAACTAATAAGCAACAAAGTCACACAACGAGCTATGAGAGGGCTATGCTCAGGGTTTCTCTACGAGATCGAATCAGAAATGAGAAGATCCGTAGACGAACGGAAGTTATTGATATAGCCCACCGGATAGCAAGTTGAAGTGGCAGTGGGCAGGCCACATATCATGCAGAACAGATAGCCGATGAGGCCGAAAGATTCTCGAATAGAGACCACAAACCGGTAAGCGCAGCGTAGGACATCCACCCACAAGATGGACAGACGACCTAAAAGAGACCGCAGGGAAACGCTGGATGCAGGCCGTTTGCAACCGGCCCTTTTGGAGATCGATGAAGAAGGCATATGTCTAGCAGTGGACGACCTATGGTCGGACCTATGGTAACGAAGAAATTCTTAAACATAAAAACAATGAAACTTCAAAAACTTTAATATTTTAACATGTATTTATGTATAATTATTATGTCTTAACTGATACACAAACAAGTATAAATAAAAAATTATTAGGTAATACCTCTGTGATAATTTCAAGTGACTGAACATATATAATTATACCAATCGTAGCTAGAACTCTTCAAGTCATTTTATAAATATTGTTCAGTAGTTTGTGAGCTACAATACTACAGACTTACTTTACACTTACATACAGATACACACTTTAAACTTCTAACACAGCTCTTTTTTTGTCGGAGGTTAAATAAAGATAATATAAGCAGTTGATCGCGCTTGTACTCAAAATTCCCTTTTTGAAAAATGAAGCCATTTCGGTCCCGGGGGTAGCTTGTGATTGGAGGCTCGACGCGACTCGACGCTTGTGATTGAAGACTCAAAGGTCATTCATTCAATTCGTGCCTAGGATTGGCCCGCTCGAAATAGTTTAGGTTGACATTTTAGAACCTTTGGCTTACGGCGGGGTACCGGATGAGCAATCAAGTGGTTATATTGTCATTGGTTAAAAACAAAAGCCAAACCTCTATTAATACACGTGTGTAAACTGTAAAATCACAATTAAATAAGTAGCACAAAAGCTTAAAATCATCCCGAGCAGATCCGCGTTTAGAGGAATAACTTTATAAATGTAGAAATCCATAGGCCGTGCTTCTACATATTCAATGAAAATTTTTATTTCCTGCAATTTTGTGTCATCTGAAAAGAAATAGATACCTGGTGGGTTACCGCAATCTCAAAAATAATCTTATAATAACCTCACATTGAATTTTGTCTTGCTCTCTCATTAGCCGAGAGAGCGAGACAAAGCTCCAATGCGAGATTATTATAAGAATGTTGTTTATGAGTGCGACCAGAACCACCGGAGGATGGGTAGCAGCACTAGCAGCGTCCTATTAGTACTCGGTGAACAAGCGTGGGGATTATGGCATCGCCCCTCTCTACGAGGGAAGCCTTTGTTCAGCAGTGGACGTTTACAGGCTGATGATGATGGTGATAGCTCTCCAGGGGCTTTACGGACAACTGCTATTGCGGCACCTAATCCGCTCAGTTGGAAAATCACGCGACCGCAAACCGTATCTGGGCGCGATTAGGTTCACGTTCGCGTGATTTTTCAACTGAGCGGATTAGGTGCTGCAATAGCAGTTGTCCGTAAGGCCCCAGTACACTAAAAATCGTAAAGCTGGTCATAGATAGCTAAGCAATACAGTGCATACAGAGCTGTGCCTCGATGTAGCAATGCGGCTCCACACTGCTAGCTGACCTATACACTACGTCATGATACAGCCAGAGAGAACGAGCGTAGGTGTAGCGAGTAGACGAGGTAGAATAGGCATGGGAGAAAACGTGGCTTGTGTGGCCATGACCAGGGTTGCCACCTGTCCCAATTTTTATGATATTGTCCCGCGTCCCGATAACCTTTAATTTTGTCCCGATTTTTTTAAGATCGTTTTATTGGTTTAGATTCAAATAACAAAGACGCGTCGCAAAAAAAATACGTCGACTAGAGGGGCATTCATTAATCCCACGTAAGACGAAGGACGATTTTGGCCATTCCTATTTCGTAAAGTATCTCTATCTCTTCTCTTCTCTACCTCTATCTCTACATAGTATAAATTAAAGTCGCTTTCCGCGTCTGTCTGTCTGTATGTCTGTACGGCCGCTAACTCCTCCTAAACCACGCAACGGATTTTGATACGGTTTTCACCATCAGTTAGGTACATTTTCACGGAAGGTTTATATATATAACTAGCGACCCGCCCCGGCTTCGCACGTAAATTACACTCGTGAGAAGCCGATTTAATATACCGATAGTGAATTTTAAGAAAAGTGTACATAAATGGTAAACTCGCACCTTCTCTATTAATCAGCAACTTCTCATGAAGGATAACTTTAATTTTTTTGGCTTGTGATGTGATCATTCCAGCAAACAACCCAGGTGAAACGGTCTGTACTAATGTGATAATTATTGAAATCGTTGCAACTATTAAATCCAACAAATCAATCTGAAAACAATATCACTGTCAGTATCGATGTCCGTTTCCACTTCGCACAGACTTGGCGTATGACCGATGCAACACACGTTTGAAATACCGAGCTGATGGATATCGGCATTGTAGTTCGTTTCACTAGACTATAATAGCATACCGCCCAGTATAATTTCATAGCAAAATATTTAAATGGCAGTGAAACGTGAGGTCGCGGGTTCAAACCCCGGGCCCGTACCAATGAGCTCTATGGAGGTTATGTACGGATTTTCATACCACTGGCTTTTCGGTGAAGGAAAACATCGTGAGGAAACCTGCATACATACGAAGAATAAATTCAATAACGTATGTGAATCCACCAACCCGCACTGGGCCAGCGTGGTGGATATGGCCCAATCACCCTTTCGGGGGTAGGCTGAGAGTCCAGCAGTGAACTGTTAAAAGGCTGGCTATGATAATGATGATGAAACGTGGTCTCTCACTATGGGCCTCATAAACAAGCTCAAAGTCGCACAACGAGCTATGCTCAGGGTTTCTCTATGAATTAGCAAGTTGATGTGGCAGTGGGCAGGCCACATATCACGCAGAACAGGTAGCCGATGAAGCCGGAAGATTCTCGAATAGAGATTACGGACCGGTAAGCGCAGCGTAGGACATCCACCCACAAGATGGACGGACGATCTAAAAGAAACCGCAAGAAAAGGCTGGATTAAGGGCGCTTCCAACCAGCACTTTTGGAAATCGATGGGGGAGGCTTATGTCCAGCAGGGGACGTCCTATGGCTGAAATGGTGATGATGTTGATGATGAGTATAAATTTGTATAGTGATCGACATCGGCTCCTTATGTAAAGAATTATGCTGCATCGCTGTCGTATTGTACGCCGAATTATAAAATAAATATTAGGTTCATTAATAAAGCCATCTTTTAGTTTACACTAAAGAACAAATTAATATCATTTTAAGGACTATAATAACCAAAGTTTTATGATTATGTTTGTGGTTTGTTTGTCTTCCCGTGAACATGGTTCATGTGAAATATCGGGTGCTCATTCCACAACCTTACAAAGGTAAATATCCCGTAAATAATCTTATAACTTTAGTGAACAATCGTGATTGTTTAAAATTGTGTTTACTATAAAAACTATACCAAATTAATTTATTTTCTTTTTTCCCTCGCACTCATGAATATAACAAAGACATCATACATCAACTTATTTAAAAACTATTAAGGAAATACAAACCGATTCTTCTCGCTGTTTTAAATTAACCACTTGCACGTAGATGAATAACATAATTAGAGGCACATTGAAAAGTAAGCCGGCTAAAATCTAAAACACAAAAAAAAAAATACACGGTTATAATATAATGTTTATATTTATCATATTACAACCAAAACCAAGAACTTACCAATGGATCAAACGAGCTTTTAATTGATTCAGCGGCATCAACGATGGATTTATATACATTATTAAATGAGACAAATTCTGTAGTTGCTCTCTCTAGTTTACATGAAAGCGTTACTAAACGACAATATATTGAAAAAAATACTAACAGATTTGTTACAAATATATAATCGTGACAAGTTAAGAAAAATAAATTGACTAAATTTGTAAAAATAGGAATTGAACATTCTACTTCAGCATAACGACACCAAGAAACCAACATAACGATCTTAGCCAAGACGATTGTAACTATTGTTATTATAAATTTATCTTTAGATTTGTAGTATATTTTGCTTTTAACATTTAATTGGGCGTCTATGCGTGATAATCCGTGTAAAAAGTTGCAAAAATTGTTCTTCATTCCAAGAAGTATAATAGCATATATCATGTGCTGAAAAACATAGTATAAGCATAGTATAACATAGTAGCTCATCGCAATAAAATCTGTACCGAAATAAGGAAAACTTATTAAGTAAATTACAGATACTATAACATTAAATTGCAATGTTAGACACTTCAAAATAATTTTAATATTGAGTGTTTTGCCGACAAAAAATCCATAGTCCAAGCCAAAAATCAGATACAAAAGTTTATAGAAAATGACAAAGATCGGGGAAGGGACACATCTCCAGAAGATAACAAAAATGAATTTATTTTAGGTGAAAGTTTTTTGATTCTTTCAAACATTTCGGCAGATACCTTTAATTCAGAACCGATCTGAACAAAGTTACAAAACAGAATGTCCTGGAAATGAAATTCAATTTCATGTAATATTAATCCTTCTAATTACATTCATATGAAAAGTGAAATTTTGTGTGTGAATGTGTATGTTTGTTCCTAGTCAATTTTATTTTGACTTTAGACCTTCAACGGTCTACAGTGTAACTGTATTTGTAGTTTTAGTTTTAGCTTGTATTTTGTTTAGTTAATAAAGGCACTTGCCCAGTTTAAATAAAGCCAGTTTATTTATGTTGATGAGTGCATGGGCTACACTTTGTTTAAAAAAAACTGTTTCTTTAGTATGGCGAATAAAATGGTAATCCGTATCACTGAATGGATTTAAATTAAACTTCATTTACGGTTGTTCCTCATACTTTAGATGAATCCACGACTGACACATTATTGTAAATAAAAATTTGTTTCTGTGGTTTACTCTATACAGTACATGTAACACGTAAAACCAGGGAGAAATATTATCATGTAAAATAAATAATAAAATTACAAGTGATCAAATTAAGTAACCACTTGTAGGTAAATTAACTAAAGTGGGGACGTCCACGGTGTCTTTCTGAGGGTTACTATACCAATTCCGTTTTAATGTTACTTATTTTAAATAAAACAAAATTAGAACCAAAAGAAGCAGTGAAACAGCTTCCAGTTACCCTCTTTCTCTACTTTGTCTGCCCTGGGACAAGTCCAAGTCGTTCTTTAGCAGAGACTGCAGGAAATGGAGAAATTACGTTTCTAAGGGTACTTGTTTTCGGTGCAAGTAGTCTGTGCAAGTTTAGAAGGTTGCAAACTTTGGTTGCAAATAACATTACTTATGTGCATTTTCTCGCGCATCCGCACCGTTACTTGCACCATGTGCTAATTGCACAAGGTGCAAAGGTTGTCGGAGGCTTAAGCCGGCCATAGGAAGTTGCGCACGAATACAATGTCACACGTGTCTTTAGTTATATTCAAAACAAGCTGATAAACCCTCATTAACATAAGAATTCTATAGAATCTTGCGAGCACTTCTTGCTTACACCACCGCAAATCTTAACGCTGTTCATCGGTTACCTCGTCCTCCCGAGAGATCGTGTAATCCCACTGCCAGGTATACGGTTCCCATATGAAGCTGTGCCAAACACCGACCGGTAAGCGCAGCGTAAGACGTCCACCCACAAGATGGACAGATGACCTAAAAGAGACCGCAGGGAAACGCTGGATGCAGGCCGCTTCCAACCGGCCCTTTTGGAGATCGATGGGGAAGGCCTATGTCCAGCAGTGGACGTCCTACGGCTGAAATGATGATGATGAAGCTGTGCCAAATAACTTCCCCGCGCTCGCGCCGCCAGTGTGAGAAATCGCTCCACCATACAGTACACTACCGCATGAGGACACGCTGATCCAAAGACGCAGAAAAAAGATGCCAGAACATCCAGGAACGGGGTTACGCAGCCTTGCTTGTCAACCCGGAAATACTCAGGTCAGTCATCGTTCTCACTGTCGTCCCTTTCTCCCGCACCCACAGTTGTCGGTGTGCTCCACCAAAGGAAGAACCTCTCACTAGTCTGTGGAATTCGATGCCTGAGTGGGTGTTCCCAGATAGTTACAATCTGGGTGTCTTCAAGTCGAGAGTGAATCGGTTTCTTCTACGAAAGCGTGCTTCATCGTAGACTGCATCATCGTGCGAATTAGCGGCCAAGCGCAAACCTATTTATAATTTAAAAAAAAAACAGTTTCTATCACTATTGGACAGCTGTTTGGATTGGGACCTGACTATCAAACGAGTCTGCCGGATCACACCGTTAAGTGCTTGGTTACAGATTTTTAACATGAAAATGGTAGTTGGCTGGGCACTAGAAAGTGCCCTAGCATCATGCTATTGTTTCCTTCTGTAGCAGTTTAGTTCCTACTTACACGTGGCCCCGTTGACACTGTTACCTATTCTGTACAGTTAACTGAATAACAACAAAGGCCACAAATCCAAACATAATATCATCAGGACGAGTAATCTCCTGTCAAAATGGGGTAAGCGCACCTGTTTCTGACATCACAGGATTTACGTCACCGGGAGCGTCGTCCGTCCCGCTCTATGGTAAGACATCTGACAGGGATGGATTTATTGTTATTAATTTTATGACATAAACCCTTTACGTTTAATAGCGGTTGGTTAAAGTCGGAAGGTGTCAATTAAATTTCTTGAGATTTGCTATTTGATAGTATATTTAACTTATATTTGATATTTGATAGTATATTTACTTACTTTTTTTGTTATTTATTTTATTTTTATTTTAGTGTATTTTTAGTAAAAGGTTAATTTCAGCATTTGAAACTCTAGTTCCATTGAATGGTTCTATTGAAACCACTATAAATCTTAAATATTGTAGGGAGGTACCATTTTAGAAAAATGTGTTTTCATTGCATAAATACAAATTCTACTAAGTTTATCTAATTGAAAAAGAAAACAATTAGTTTCACATTAATTTTCTTCTGAAATGGTGAACTTACGAGAACAAAATGATGTTTTTGTTGTCTGTTACAAAAAATATCTGTTTTTATTCTGTAAATAAGTTCTCTCCATTAGGGTGACTCAAAAACTTTTCTGAAAATTTTAGGAGTTGAAAAGTATATGGAATATATGAGTTGGTGAATGTACTGGAAAAATTGAATTGATTTGAATTACATGTTATTAGGTCCAATGGCATCTGCCATTCTGACATCTGTCACTTTGACATCTGCTAAACAATGACAATAAATAAAAAAAACATATAATGGGCGTGTGGTACACTCTCCATGTACGATGCAGGTAATTAAAGTATTAAAGTATTGGCACCAACGCGAAAACCCATGGCGCCTTATTGTATTTTTTTCCTCGACTTGTGTTATTTCGATTGTTATTGGGTAATAATAGTGGATTATTGTTTATTCTTGAACGTGCTCAAGTGTAGACAAGTGATATAATAGATGAAACATGTATTTCCGTGATGTTTCCAAAACTCCATAGAAGCCTTTAGTAAAGTATCCACCATTTAACCAGGACTTGATCGTGACTCACTTTGCACACAGTCATAGTCAAGCAAACTTGACTATGACTGTGACTATGACTTTGTTTGACAATATTTAGTCAAACTGAGATAATATATATAAATACTTGACACTGGCAAATGCAAAAGACGGGTGACAAAAATAATCTAAAGAAAAAAGAAAAAAATGTCATTCAAATAATTAGGAAGTTGAACTAATAGGATCAACTTTATCCAGCACATTCACCAACTCAACTTTTCTACTAATTCAACTTTTCAGAAAAGTCGCTGAGTCATCATAGCGACAGTTGCAATTGAACCTATAAGTTCAAATTGTTATTCAAATAATTAATAAAAGCCGTGGTAGCCCATTTGGGAGACCGCTAGACTTGAAAGCGTAAGATCGCGGGTTAAAACCCCGGGCCCTTACCAATGAGCTCTTTGGAGCTTATGAACGGATTCTCATACCACTGGCTTTTCGGTGAAGGAAAACATCGTGAGGAAAGCTGCATGCTTACGGAGAAGGAATTCAATGGCGTATGTGAATCCACCAACCCGCACTGGGCCAGCGTGGTGGATATGGCCCAATCACCCTTTTGGGGGGTAAGCGGTGGACTGTTAAAAGGCTGATTATGATGATTCAAATAATTGGAAAGTTAAACTAATTGGATGCATTAATTTTCCAGTACACTCACCAACTCATCTTTTCGGAAAACGTATCAACTCATTCAACTTTTCAGAAAAGTCGCTGAGTCACCTAACGTAGAAAACGTATTTACTGAATAAACACTCCTACCTATTTCGAGGCAGACTCACGAAGGAAATATATCAGAAAAGTGGCGGGCGTAAGAAAAATAATACCTCGCGTTTACCTTGTAGGTAATATCTGAAGAACACTTTGTACTGACGATGAAAAATGGACATCTTACACGGTACTTTAGTTTTATTCTATACTATTTATGTGTGTACTGAGGATTTTCTGTTTTGTGTGAAGATATTTCTAGTAGGAAGTTTTTTACACGCTTTTATTAGCTTTGCTTGTAACTATTGTGATCAAATCTTTGAATTTGATTTTAACCTCATCATCATCATGTACAGTCTTTCTTTTTCCAATGCTTGGTATAGGCCTCTGTCTTGCTTATGCCATCTGCCTCAGTCCTGTGCTAATCAAGTCCAGGTTCAACCCGCGATAGTGACAATATCATCCACCCATCTTACAGCTGGACGACCAACGCTCTACTTTACTTGCTTCATATACCACTCTGTCAGAACCTTACGCTTTGCGGTCTTCGATGGAGCACGCTTGCCTATAAGAAACCGATTCACTCGTGATTTCTAGACCTATAAAAAGATAGGTTAGATAAAGATAGGTTGTAACTATCGGGGAACACCCATTCAGGTAGCGCATTCCACAGACTAGCAGTTCGCAAAATAAAAGTGTAAGCAAAGCGCTCCGTACGGGTTATCGGAATATCAACCATAAAGCAGTGTCGATTAATTATGTTCATCATTAAGTAAGTAAATCGTAGGTAGGCCTCCCACTAGATGGACCGACGACATAGTGAGAGTCGCTGGCATCCAGTGGATGCAAAAGGCAGGCTGTCGTTCAGTGTGGAGGTTAAAGGGGGAGGCCTATGTTTAGCTGTGGACGTCTTCTGGCTGATGATGATGATGATGATGATGAAGTGACACCCAGGTTGTAACTATCGGAGAACACCCATTAAGATAGCGCATTCCACAGACTAGCAGTTCGCAAAATAAAAGTGTAAGCAAAGCGCTCCGTACGGGTTATCGGAATATCAACCATAAAGCAGTGTTGATAAATTTTGTTCATCATTAAGTCAGAAAACTTGTTGGTTTACAAAATGGCCAACAAATTTGCCAACACTCTCGCCGTTCCAATCGGCTCATGTGAGTGCTATCACGCCAAATCCTTAATGAAACGCTTGTCTCACTGTCTCTGAGGATTCGCGCAAATTGAACACGGATCCTAAGTAACAATGTAACACTCCGACCAACATATCTTTACTGTCGGCCAAATAAGGAAACTACTATTCTAAACAGAAGGCTGTCGGTTTTGTCCGAAAACGCGATGGTGTTTCCTCCATTCAACTGTCAGATAAATTGGTCGCACTGTACCTTAGGCCGTGTGGAAGCAAAAGGTTTTACCTTTGCGAAGGTGCCTTCGAACAACAATTGGCAATTAGCCTTACGAATAAATAAACTGAGAAAAGCGAGCCGAGGTCTCTAGAAATGAACTAAGTGAATTAATTCTACTCTGGATTAACCAACTCTACCTACATAATATAATCCACGGCGCTGTAGTATTCACAAGTTCAGCCGCTTTCATGTTTTTTAATAGCCAATTTATTCAATTGTACAAAAAAAACCAGAGTCACAGAGCTATGCTCGGAGTTTCTTGGCGGGATAGAATCCGGAACGTGAATATTCGCTGAAGAACCAAAGTCACCGACATAGATATTAAAATTTGCAAGTAGAAGTGGCAATGGGCAGGCCACATCGCTCGAAGACCACGAACTGGAATTGGCAGCGTACCGGCGACATTGTGAGAGTCGGAAGTATGGATGCAGATGGCAGGCTGTCGTTCAAAAGGGGCTCGTTCAGCTTCTAAAGGGGAAGCTAATGTTCAGCAGTGGACGTCTTCTGCAAGACGATGATAATGATTTTATCTTTAAAAAACCGGACAAGCGCGAGTCCAAAAAAAAACGACAGAACTAACTGAAGTTGAAATATTGAAAGACAAACTTAACTTTGTAGTTGACATTAAGGATATTCTATACATAACAACTACAAAATGTAAGTTTGTAATTATAAACCATAATTTTTTTAATGATATAACTTCAAATTAACAACTTTCAAATTTATTACTTTATATGTGTTGTAAGACCTTGCCTCTTGCCAACATTAATGATTCTAGGTCAACGGGAAGTACCCTATAGGTTTTGATTCCCCTGTGAAATCGCAAAATATGCGACATAAACGTTCATAATTATTATTATATTTTGATTGCGTTGACTTACAACTTTTATTTTTGTACAGCCGAAAGAAACTGTAGATCCAAGTATTTAGTATAAATTTCAACTTGATACCTTAACGCGTTCTTGAGAATAAGGGTCTCGACAGACGGACAGACAGACCGAGAGACAGACGGACAACGAAGTGACCCTGAATAAGGGTTCCGTTTTTTTTCTTTTGAGGAGCGGAACCCTAAAAATCTTAAAAACGTGTGAAAGAGATAGCTGTGGCTGGTGAACATAAAAAAAACCGCCTTAAATTGGCTGTACTCTCTTGATGAGACACCTTAAGCTGTGCCTAAAGGTAGATCGAGAGGTTATAGTTACTTTCGTAGTCTCCATTTCTCCACCTTTGCCCAAGATTCACTCGAGCGAGACATTAGAGAATGGGCAGTTAGCATAACTTTGATATAAATACAGGCTTACCTAGACAAGCACATTCTCTATTTATAAACCTACGGTACCACAAACCTGCTTTAATATTAAAGAATACATAATATTACTATTTGCATACGAAGGTATTATTCCGAGGGTTGGCCATAGTCCTCAGAGGGGATTCTCTATCATCCCTATTTGTAAGCTCAGGTAAGGACTGAATATAAGAAATAATTATGAATACCGGTATTATTTTATTTTAAACTAGCTGACCTGACATAGTATACGTTGTCCTGACTTAGAACTGTCAAACACGCAAAGTTAAAATTGTACATCTTATTTTTTTCACCTTGGGTTACATTATTGGAGTTTTAGTAAGGATCCCTTTTTTTTTCTTCAAAATATTATATAGCCTATATTACCCGGAGATAGTGTAGCTTTCCATCAGTGTTTTTTTCTTCAAATCGGTTCAGTAGTTTTGGAGCCTATTCGATGCAAACAAACAAACAATCAAATCTTTCCTCATTATAATATTATATTATAAGTAATACATAAAACAGCGCACCTAACTCGTATCTTATTTGTATATACGCCTCGTGTATGAGACTTGGATTCGGATTTCATGCACTTTATATTAGCTTCAATTGTAAATAACTAACAAGCCAGCTAACTAACAATATAATCAAATCTTGGAAATCGATTTTAACCTAGTTTTATTTGTCGTATTGATTTGAAACTTTATAAGTATTATGTAGTTTGGATGACAATATAATACCGTTATAAGATTATGAACGGGATATTTACCGTGATAAGGCTGTGGACGAAGCTCCCGATATTTTAGCGCAGTTATGTAACTGCGTTACATGCATTTAAAACAGTGACAATACAATAATTTGGCAATATTGTACTGATATTATGTGGATCAGGAAGTAGCTAGTAGGTCACTTAAATGACGTGAATGATACTGACAGAGCCATGTAGCGGAAAATCAGTCAATAAAACTCGGTTTAAAATGTTACTTACAGAGATATAACTAAAATACACCTTAAAAAAAGTTTTATTTAGTTTATTTTTAATTTTATTTTATTTTCCATGTATATTGTGTTATTGTATTTTTTTGCCATAAATAAATTATGTCTATGTCTAAAATTTTAAACCCCCTTTTTGTTTGCAATATTACCAACTTATTTGGGCTCTATTATTAAAGTTATAAAGTACTATTTTATTAATCGACGAGAACAAAAAAAAAGCATTACCGTACTAAACATTTATATTAAAAAAAACGAGAACAAAGATACATGCAGAACATTTTTACTTATAAATTTATATTTCTATCTAATACCTTCAATGTACAATGTAGCCACCTGTAAATTATTAACGGTACTGACTATTAGTCATCCGATCTAGTTGAGCATTCCGCTACAACCGAGTAAATCGTATATCATTTTAATATACCGCAATTTATCGGTGATCAGGTCCTTGCCTAGGTGTATGATTTACCCGCATGTATATTATAGGTAAGCCTAGGTCGGCGCAATTTGGTTATACGTACAATAGATGCTCTAGAGATTTCGCTTTTGGTCTATGACTGTAATTTTGAAACTTGATTGAAAATAGAATTATGTATATAATGAAACTCACCGTATATTTTTCTTGACGATGTTTATTTTTATTCGTTGTATAATTTTATAATGAAACTCACCGTTTATTTTTAATTCGTTGATTGAAATACCGCTCACCTGAAGTTTTAATGTTTTAAGGTTCAACTTCAAGAAAGAGGTCAATCGGCGAATCCAACTTGGCTGGGCAGCGTTCGGTAAACTTCGCAACGTCTTCACGTTCAAAGTACCTCGGTGCCTTAAGACGAAAGTCTTCGACCAGTGTGTATTGCCAGTAATGCCATACGGCACTGAAACGTGGTCTCTCACTATGCGCTTCATAAGCAAGCTCAAAGTAGCACAGCGAGCTATGGAGAGGGCTATGAACAGATGGCCGATAGGGCCGAAAGGTTTTCGAATTGACCACGGACCGGTAAGCGCAGCGTAGGACGTCCGGGGCGTCCTACGCTGCCCACAAGATGAACAGACGACCTAAAAGAGACCGCAGAGAAACGCTGGATGCAGGCCGCTTCCAACCAGCCCTTTTGGAGATCGATGAGGAGACCTATGTCCAGCAGTGGACGTCCTGTGGCTGAAATGGCGATGATGACAATGTTTTAATGACGATGTGCTTGAAGATGGTAAACACGCCCGGTTTTGAACAAGAACTGGCTCTGAAGTGAGTAATTTTGAAACTTTGGAAATATGAATTTTGAAACTTGTCATCTAGTTGTCTAGGATGGCGAAAGATAATAGTATTTTTTTCGAGTTTTCGAATAATTCGCAAGGATAGAAAAATTCGACATAATTTTTTTTTTCGATCTAATAATAACTTTTATTGTAAACTTTTATGTTGACATATTTAAGCGTTTAAGCGGGAAACTGATTTATATAATCTCATTCGCCATCCTGTAATGTCAACACGAAAATTGCTTTAAATTATTTGTAACCATATTCTAAAGATAATGAGCAACCAGTTTGACTAAATCGTCATACGGCGATTTATTTTCGTAAATATTGGAAATTTGCGAAAAAAAAGCTTTGGCCGTTGAGCGCAGCTTAAAGCAAGAAAGCAAGAAAGTTAGAAGTAAAACTATTTATTAGTTAATTTGTAAATATTTTTGTTTTTATAGAGTGCATAATCATAATCACCCTTTCAATAGTCTACTGTTGAACTTAGGGCTACCCCCGAAAGGGCGATTGCGGGCCATATCACCACGCTGGCCCGGTTGCGGGTTGGTGAATTAACATACGCCATTAAATTTCTTCTCCGTACGTACTACGTATACGTATGAGGGTAGAAGAACAAAACATCCGCTCTTCTCGCCGGACTCACTCGCAGTTTTCGTCAGCTCATGACCACGGCCCTTGTAACATGGTCGAAAAGTCGAGCAAAAGGTATATATTTACCTAAATTAAATAATACGTGATAAGTCCCGATAAACATTTTAAATATACGTATGCAGGTTTCCTCACGATTTTTTTCTTCACCGAAAAGCCATTGATATGAAAATCCACACAGTTTTTAGTCTTTATAGAGAAAATAGGTCTATTTAAAGCCTCATTCACACCACACAAAGGTTTTATAGGATCCAAGAAACCCCACACTTACATTAATATTTTAATCACCATCAATTTGGAGCCCCTTCTAAGATTTCTCTGAAGCGACCCAGTTAACTCTGTAAAATATTAATGCTTTGCAAATACCCAAATAATATGTAGGTCCTATTAGTGATGTGCTGCGTGTTCGGCTAGTTTAACGCGGGAATGGCAGAGCCAAAAGGATGATATTGATATTTTAAACAGACTTCAGAAAAGCTGTTTTTGTTTGATGTTTGACCTCAGAACTCCGTCTCCGTCCATGTCTTTTATAAACCAATTTGGAAAATTATTCTTTGAACTGAAAGGATATATTTTTAGATTGGTCCCATAGAAACTTGATGCAAAAGGGTTAAGTAGTTTAGCTTAAGTTGAAAATTTAGAACTACAGCAGCTCCAAAAAAAATCGCATAATATATCCTACTTCCTACTTAATATTATAAACGCGAAAGTTTGTATGTATGGATGTTTGTTTCTCTTTCCCGAAAAAACTACCGAATGGATTTTAATGAAATAATATAGCTTATACATAAGAATAACACATAGGCTATAACGGGCTGTAGTAGCGAGGCCGAAAGCCGAGCGGGTATATATACGAAGTAGCGGGTTTCAGCTAGTTTAAAATAGACGCGAAAACATTGTGATAAGTATTTTTGATCAATATGGAAGACAAAAAATCCATAGCTGGCCACTTACCTATCTGTCTTTTTAACTTTTGACGTGATAACGTCTTATAAATCGATGAACGCCGGCTGCATGCACGAAAAATTGTCACGTTCCGCCTGAGCCGCGCGTGCAAGCGAGAGCGCGGAACAAGCGAAAGAGAGGTACAATCAGCCTAAGCCTTGCCTAAGCGTTATCACGTAAAATTATCGTTCGTAAACCAATGACGAAAGAATACTCTCAAAGCCGGAAACCGACTTTACAGACAAGCCCCTTTTAAAATATTATATAGAAAAAATTTGCAAGAGTTTTTTGATATGGATTAAGAGTCCGTCCAAAACTGTACCACCCCATTCCCTAGCCACCTATCTTCGAGCAATTCACACGTTAATCTTACCGGATCCTCTTAACCCCATTAAGGTTGCGGTTTCCATGGCCCGGGGTTATTGTGATTTAACTCTGTGTACTTGCTTATCTGTAGGGTATACTGCGTCTTGGAGTTTAATGGTGTGCTTAATATCTCCCGGATGGTACGCACTTCTGGCTGAAAGAAATATTAATAAAAAAATAATACATAAATAATAATACTAAAATTAAGTATCACTCGAAAAAAAAAAACTTAAAAAAACACAAAACACAAGTATTCTAAGTAAATTTGCCACTACAAAGAACAAAAATAATATAAAATACGCGATTCTGTGCTATTATAAAATGTAGATTAAAAAAAACTGAATTTTGTTTGGATTTGTTCCCACCCGACTTCAAAATCCACGTATGAAATATTATTTGTACCATGCAATTAGTGAATGAAGGACAGACTTAAAGGGAGGGCCACAGATGAATCACAAGCAATTGAAAGATTCTAACGACTGAATCACGACCGTATGGAGTGGTTCAAGTGTTAGAATCCTGGGTGACGCGAGTGATTCATGGCCCTCGATATAAATTCGTTTTATTTAAGAGTTGCATATTATACTTTATACCACGACTACGAGAAAAAGAAAGATTTAAGGAGTTTGTATCGAGTATTTTTTGGGCAAGGAGGTTGTATAGCATTGAGATGGAGGTCAAATATCATTATTGGTGTGTTCTAAATTCACACACCAAAATAGTGACTACAAGCTAAAATGCTTTTTATTCACTGTTTTCAGTGAAAAAAATAACCTTTTTAGAGGGGAAATGGTATAAGTAAAAATGTTTCGCTGTACCTCCTCTTGTGGAATGTGGCCCGACAATGTGGCAAAAAGTTGCCCCGTCCCCTGCATTTCTTGTATAAGAGATAGAAACTTGTAACTTACCATGCTGATAGGTTATATTAACCTTTAAGTACTGACGTGGTGTAGCCAGGTCAAAGACGATGACGTGACGTCTCTCAAAAGGCTTTCCACAGAATTAGTGTACTTAGTGTAGTTTAGTTACTGTACTTTCGTGGAAACATCGCCTCTCACCCGGAACATAGTTGGCAATGTTTACACATACTACTTCTTTGTTTAACTAACAAAATATTTTCCTAGTAAGACTATAAAAGCAAATAAAATACACAACATTTTTATCACTCACCATTATCAGAGCGAAGCGATACTTCACGCCGGGCCAGCAGCTTCTGCTTTATAAAGCACAAGTACTGCCTCACGTGGAGTACTGCTCCCATTTCTGGAATTACGCACCAGAATACCAGGTACGGCCTCTCGACTCCTTGCAACGGCGTGCTACTAGATTTGTTGAAGATCGACTCACCAACAAGTTAGACCCTCTTAGGCTAGTAGAAATTTGGGTTATCTTTACATCTTCCACAGCTTGTTTTTCGGAGTATGCTCTGAAGTGCTTTTTAACCTCATTTCTGCGTTGGAATTCCACTACCGCACATCCCGACCCCCTCAAACAAGTTGAAGTATCAATGGGCAGGCCACATCGCTCGAAAAACTGATAACCGATGGGGAAGAAAGGTTCTTGAGTGGAGACCACGAACCGGAAGACGCAGCGTAGGAAGATGGACCGACGACATTGTGAGAGTCGCGGGCATCCAGTGGATGCAGATGGCAAGGTTTCGTTCAGTGTGGAGGTTAAAGGGAGAGGCCTATGTTCAGCAGTGGACGTCTTCTGGCTGAAGATGATGACATCCTGAACCCTTCAAAAGGTTCACCTCCATGTCTCGCAGAGCTGGAAATGCCACATCGTCCAGTTTTGTCGCTCCTTTCTCCAGCGGACTTGCAAGGTGTTGCAAGGCGCGTAGAGCTTCAATATGGAGCGTTTTTAAATGGGTATCTACAAAAAAAAAACTCGGCTGGCAAAGCATCGATAGCGCTGCTAGTGTTGCAGGTATTCATAGGCGGCAATTATCGCTTACCATCAAGCGGACTGCCTGCCTGTTTGCCTTTTTTTTATATATAAAAAAAAACTACAAGAACAATTATTGTCTTTAGATCTTCAACGGTCTATGGGCAGTCTAACTGTACGTTTTGTAGTCTTAGTTTTAGCTAGCCAAGTAAAAAAAAATAAAAAAAATGTAGGTGGTATCGGTATAAATCTAAAAATATGTACACAGACTGATTCTTCAAATAGGGCTATTTCTGAAGCGTGTCCTATATTTTCATATCTGCGAAAAAACTTACCTTTACTTACCTGTCTATTGAAAATATCATATTTTATCACTCAATCTTAGGCACTCTTTGCACACACGTAGTGTAAGCAAGTTACCAGTTACTAAGCTACAACTAATAAAAGGCTTTTAATGATATCCAACATAATAATTATGCCATAAATAAGGAAATATAATTCGTACATAAAAAAATCGTATTCATAATTATTGTAGTTATTGTTGGGTCATATTTTGTAAACGGTACGCATGAACAAAAATAATATATATTACATAAAATAATTTGACCAGTCTTATATTGCAAATTGTACGAATTACCAAATATTTTTGAGTTCCTACCAATTCTCACTTTCATCAATGATACGTCTTATAAAAGGGTGCAATAGAATTTATTTCTGCATAAGCATACCTACTTTTTGTCACCATTTTGTACATTTATTTGTATTTTTTATGTGAAATACTATTATATATTTTCTCATTTAATTATTATTTGGTAGTTAATCCGCCGTATCATAAAATATTTTGCGAAAATTTTAAATGCTTATCTATTGCGGTTCAACAGAGAGAGCCTTTTAAAATTAAGACAGATAGAACAGATATACAAAGAGCGTAGGTTTAGTAAAAGAATCCTATTGCCAGTCTCGGTGTGTCTTTCAAGTATAATCGTGTCAAAAAACTTAAAAATATACGCAAAGATAAAAAAATGGTATCAAGATGAAGTACTCTCCGAAAAATTCCACGGAGTTCTAGTCGTAACAGTAACCAATTAGGTCAAGTGACAGCTCCGTCGAAAAGGGTCAACAGCAGGAATAGCTTTCCGGTACGTTGACAAATTAATCTATGACGGATAGCCGGATAGAAAAGTGATTTTGTGATTTTCTTTGTATAAACTTACATATAACGTTTTACTAAGTAACTTAAATAACATGGCATCTTTAACTTCGTAACATTAAAATTCAAATAAAAGACAACAAATTAAAACCTAACTATTATTCTATTAAACCGTTACCAGTGGGAATTGTTCCCAAAATGCTGGCATTTTACCATGTTGTATGTCGATGCTCACCCTTTGAGCAAAGTAGATTTTGGTCTAGAGTAGAATTTAAGTGCTAAAGGTTGCTGCTGTATTAAATATACACGAAAAGAAATGGCAAGGGCATCCAGTGGATGCAGATGGCAGGCTGTTGTACAGTGTGACAATCTAAGGGGGGAAAGCTATGTTCAACAGTGGACGTCTTCTGGCTGATGACGATGAAGAGAGAGATTAAATTTATAATTGTAGGTGCACTTTTAGAGTGGTACCAAACATGACAATGTTCTTTAAAGTTTGTGCCAGTATGTTTTTTGTTGGCTACGTAATGATGTGCAAAGTTGCAGACAATTGATGCGTTGGAAGAACTACAAAGGGGTGGTTGGGCAAATCCGGGAATGGTTCAGCATAGCCTGCGTCAAACATATTCCAATTGACATAAAATCACTGAGAAGTTTGCTGAGCTAACGGTCAAGTGCCAGCAGTAAAGAGGCACCTAAAGATGATATGATTTAATTAGTTAAGTATATTGCTAAGAAACAAAAAACTTTTGATAGTTTTGTACATATAATGGTTTAATGTACTTCGAGTACAAAATGCCAAAAAGTTCGCTGCGTACAGTAAAAACACGGAAAGTTCAATGTACAAGAGTACAAGATCCTCAAAATTTTCATTCCAATCAAATCAAAATAATGTATTATATATAGGTTCATAAATAATAGATCACTATAATAAAAATTAAGAAGCAACTCGTGGCCAAAACACTGGCCTTTATTTTGCGCAAAGACTAGCTATACGACGTGGCAATGCTGCCAGCATTTTGGGAACACTGCCCACTGGTAGCGGCTTGTTAGATTAGTTTTAATTTTAGTTATAATTTTATATTTAACATAGTTTTAATTTTATTTGTAATTTTTATTAAATTCATTAAAAAAAATGTAAGAACTGACTCATCAAAATAGTTCCAAACATTTTTTCAGATAAATATGAATAAATCAGAATTAAAAGTTTATTTTTACTTTCTGTGGTTACATACAATGTCTACATCGAAATAAATTAACGCAATAGTAATAACATTATTATAAATTTGTTTCAGTAGTAACCCGATGTGATGCTGCAGGATGAGACAATTAAACCTATCGGTGTCACCTGATAGGTAATATTTTCATCAAATGTATGTCGGACCTCTTTCATCACCACAAAATAATTGAAATTGGTTCACAATTTAGTCAAAATCACGTAGCGTACATACAAAAAAGCAGTCGGATGATTTTTTTTTTTGAAATCGGCTGAAAAGTGGAGTGTCTGAGCAACAGAGTTCCAAAAAAAAAAACAATAAAAAAAAATCGACAGGAACAGGCACAGAAGTTGCATCTACTTTTTGAAGTAGCAAGCTGCAGTTTTTTTCATTTTTTTCTTTACATAATAGACTTGAGTTCACCGCCAACTCGCCTGATCTAAAGCGATGAAGGAGCACGCTTGCCTAGCAAGAACCGATTCACTCGTGATTTGAAGACACCCAGATTGTAACTATCGGGGAACACCCATCCAAACAGTGTAATTCTATAGACTAGCAGTTCGCACAATAAAAGTGGATTCAAAGCACTGCGTTCAAATTTCCAGAATATAAACCATAAGTAGTCCGGTAGAAAAATGGGCAGGAGGGAATTAAATCATGCAGATCCGATGTACACTCTCCGAAATGTATCCGATAAAAATCCACAGACTAGGAACATTACGCCGTTGCTCCAAGACTAAGAAGCTTAGTCTGAACTAGGGTTGCGATGCTGATGAGCCTCTTGGCGTGTCTCTTAATAGACTTAGGTACTTAGCTGATCCATCCCAAAGGTGATAGCAGTAATCCATGCACGACCGAACTTGTGCTTGGTATACAGTGATAGCAACTGTTCCGACGTGAACTACCGTTGCACCTTCGATAGGATACCCAGCTTTTGAAATGCCTTAGTATTTAAAACATAAGCTGTAGCAATATTTCATAATTTCTGGATGGAAACAAGCTTATAGCCTGAAAGTGTTCAGTGAAGACTAAATTGAGAGCCCCAATCAAGAACAAATTGAGTTTATGAACCTTTTAGCGCGATTTATTCTGATTGAGTATTCACGAGCATCGAACTAACAAATAGTATAAAATAAGATTTAAATTAATAATATTGCCAAGAAATATTTTTTTGTATATTTTTGTACCTGCCTAGATAGTAGGTACGAAAATATTGAGCTACACTCGCTCGTGGAAATTGGAAAAATTGAGTTTTCTCACAAATTCGATTTTCATAAAAACCTCGATACTGTATACATTTTATAAAAATCGTAAAAGCCAATATCGATAAAGGAGACACATACCTACTTGTAGATACAGATTACAAATGATCAAACCACAGAAGCTACTACATAACCACTTGACTGCTCATCTTTTTTACCCCGCCGTAAGCCAAAGGTTCTAAAATGTCAACCTAAACTATTTCGAGTGGGCCAATCCTAGGCGCGAATTAAATGAATGACTTTTGAGTCTCCAATCACAAGCTGCCTCAGCTATCGACATGGCTTCATTTTCAAAAGGGAATTTTGACAACATGCGCTATCAAGTGGTGTTATAGAAAGTCTTTGGATCAAACAAATTCATACCTGGCAGACGTTTAGTTTTGTTGCTTTTAGGGTTCCATTATCCAAAGACCGTTTTGTATCTTTAGACACTATATCAGTCCGTATTTCATAACGGTGGATAAGGTAAAGACACTGTGATCGGAATTTGGTTTTTGATGGTTTTGAGCGGTAAAAATTTATGAGAAAATGCCATTTGATCTTTTACTCTATTTTTAGGATAATTTAAGTATTTTTATTACTATGAAATACTCTAAAGGTAATAAAATTTTAATAATATGTGTAGGTATTTAAACTTCGTGTCTGAACTAAGTGTCTTCGGATATATATTTTTTCTATCTGTGGGATATACGGGTGTGGGAAATATATACAGGTGTATATATATACTATACGTTTCGCTTTTTTTTACTTTTTTTATTTATAAATAATATGCCCGCGTTTGATCACCATCACGCCTGATGATAAGTGATGATGCGGTCTACGATAGAGCACGCTTTATGATATTATGTTATTGCAGCTATCAGACGCATTTCTCAGCAGCCGGACTGTTAAGTTTAATTCAGGTTATTTTAGTTTTACTTTGTATACAGTAAATAAAATATAATTGTAAATAACGTAAAATTAAAAGATATTTATTTCACTGTAAAAAAGCAATGTGTAATTCCGGTATTCAGAATTCGGGAAACAAGGAAACCGGTAAGTTGTTCTATTACGCGGCCACAATAATTATAAACAAATCTAATAGATTATCGTAAACATGGAACGTAAAAGATAAAGTAAAACAGAAACAACAAGAGAGTTTTATTTATTTATACGAATTAAATTATTCTGTAGCGAAAAATATCAAACACAACGAAAACATCGACATCCGTCGTTTGACCTACATAGCTTGTGAAAACGTTATCTGTAGTACAAAATCATTTTACTTTTGGTCAAAATCAAATAAAACACGGTCTTTTACTTCACTACTTTTCCGTTTGCCTTACGTTTTACGATAATAAACAATGCAATATTTTTACGGGCACATTTTTCATCAGAGTGGGAGATAGCATTTGAAACGTAAGTACTTTATCTAAGAAAACATTTTTCAAGCATCAATTAGGGATTTGTTGATTGTCCGGCTATTTTTATGCCGGATACAGTTGTTTTAGCATCATGAGTTAGTATTATACACATGGTGTTGCAGGTTTATTCCTATAACTTCGGGCGTATCTATGCCGGCTGTACTCTAAGTGATAATTAAGTTTGGCAAAAGGTAAAAGCAAATTATTTTTTCACCTCTTTTACGCAAAATTTAAGTAGGGAAAATATTAACAGATCCTTAAGTTACGGTCAATCAGAGTTCAGTGTTGTAATGTAAAAAATGTAGTGCAAATAAAACTAATGCCATGCTAATGAGAAGCTTAGAGCGTGTGAAATCCTGCGTGTTATGTAAGAGATAATGGGAATTATGCCGGATACCTACTATGGATATCCGGCATAATCTGATCTATTCTACCTCATGTAACAATGTGGGTCAAGAGTTTCACAGGACAGTTTGTCGGCTCTTTCAAGTCTGCAGCAAAAATATAAAAAGGTAATTGCAAGAAATGTCGATTTAAAAGGTGAGGAATATTTTGTGAAAGACTTTTTCAAGGGTGTTTTATGGTGCTGTTTGAATGGAGAGCTTTAATTTAAACCCGGCGTCGTTTGTATTATTAATATTTCATTGCTAAAAAAACAAATTTCAAGGTTCTGTTTATTAAATGTTATCTATAAAATATATTAACAAGTCTAAATAAAAAAAATTATAACCGACGTACTATTTTAATTTAAACCTATATATATAACTTTTAGACCAATAAACATATTTCGATCATTAGAACCGCAAAGAAACATGAAATAAAAACCGTCATATAACAAGTCCAGCGGGGGTTAGACAAGACCCACTTTCTATTAGCTTTAACGCCTACGGAAAGATGAAATTGTTTGAAAATGACATTAGCTTGAGATAAAATCTCTCAAGCTAATGTCATTGTCAATGTCATTTTCATACAATTTCACCTTTCTGTAGGCGTTAACGCTAATAGAAAGTGGCTCTTGTCTAATCCCTCAGGGGCCTTACGGCTACGTATTTTAAGCGATACTGTTTAGGTAATGCTAAAAGTTGGATGACCGCAAACCATTTCTCAGCGCGTTAACTCACTCACTTTCACTCGTTCACTTTCGCTTGAATTTAAACACTGCGTTGTTTCAAGTTTCAAGCCTGCGTTATGAGGTAGAACCTGATGTTTTGGAGAATAACTATCAATTAAAAAAAAAAAAAAAAAATTGTCAGCGTTTGACCAAAATTATCATCATCATCATTTCAGCCATAGGTCGTAGGCCTCCCCCATCGATCTCCAAAAGGGCCGGTTGGGACAAAAATTATCACTTAGGCCAAATCAACAGGCGCTTGTATAAAATTATTCATACTATTGCAGCTGGTTAAAAAAACGACTGACCCAACGTTGATGAATGTTTTTTGTATCAATAACCCTGTATAAGTATTTTTATTTTGGGATTTTTGAAACTGGAAAATAGGAGGCTAAACCACAGCCCACCGCTAATTTCCACAGTAAAAACGAATAAACTTTATACCGTCATTTATAACTTGCCACAGCTTGCGTGATTTCCTTAGCTCATTTATAACGGTTAAAAAGTTAACACTTTAATTAACAGTTTATTAGTTAAGTTGTAGTGAAAAGGTGTATTTTTAGTGCTGAATGAGGCACGTCGTGTATTTTTATAATTAAGAGATCAATTAAGAGTGAATCGGTTTTCGGTTCGGTTTGGTTGGTTTTTTCATCAGTTGGATGACGAAATCGATTCACTTAGGACTTGAAGATTGTAACTATTGGGGAATACCTATTCAGGCAGTCCACAGTCTAACAGTTTGTATAATAATCTTCTATCTTTCTATCAGGCTGCCAGAGCGGGTACGAAAAATCGACTCAGCTTTATGGTTGATATTCCAAAAACCCGTACGAAGCGCTTTGATTTCACATTTATTGTGCGAACTGCTAGTTTGTGGAATTCGCTGCCTAAATATGTATCGTACGTTAGTTACAATCTGGGTTTCTTCAAGTCGATAGTGAATCGGTTTCTTCTAGGCAAGCGTGCTTCATCGTACGCCGCATCATCGCCGAGTTGGCGGCCAAGCGCAAGCATATATATAATAATAATAAAAAAAAGTTGTCAAATGTCATAGTGGCAAACTACCACGCACCTTCTGAGCAAAAGTCCGTATCAAATGTTGCCACTTAAGTTGAGTTGTTGGTGTTGGCACTTTGAGTTGCCAACCCCATTGTTGCTGTGATGTCACTAAAACCATATGTCATCGCTCATGAAAATAAGGCCCCTCCTAAAAATAAGCCGAAGTGTCTACTCCATCTACGTTATCTCTCTAGATGGGATGTAAAAAGAAATGAGTTGGAAGACACATCAAACAAGAGCACCAGGGACGTGGCAATAAGGTCCGGAAATCGATTGTCGCGGAAGTAAGGATAGCCAAAAAGTAGTGAGCCTTATAAAAATTATAATCATCATCATCATCAGCCAGAAGACGTCCACTGCTGAACATAGGCCTCCCCCTTTAACCTCCACACTGAACGACAGCCTGCCTTTTGCATCCACTGGATGCCAGCGACTCTCACTATGTCGTCGGTCCATCTAGTGGGAGGCCTACCTACGCTGCGTCTTCCGGTTCGTGGTCTCCACTCAAGAACCTTTCTTCCCCATCGGTTATCGGTTCTTCGAGCGATGTGGCCTGCCCATTGCCACTTCAACTTGCAAATTTTAACCGCTATGTCGGTAGCTATGCTATAAAAATTATAATAAACCTTAAATTTTCTACTAGGCCTTATTATCTTGTGATGATACCTTTCCGTTATTTTCTTTGTTAACATTCTGTTTATTGACCGAGCAAATAGAGATCTTAGATTCAAACGGGACATGTCGGTGTGTCTATGTATAAGATACAAAGATACAAACTTTGTATCTTTGTTCGGCGACAACTTGCATTATCGTTTATCCGATATCCATAAAATGTTATCGGCGAAATCTGTCAAGGGATTGCATAGATATATGGGTCGAGAGATTTCAGTTTGGAGTCAAAAACTAGTTAGCAAAAAGCTTAAAATAGCTATTTGAACGTCTTTAGGGCTCGTTTATTGAGGACGTTTATAGGGACGTGAATGCAGGCATCGCCAAACGCTTCTGCGTAAACACTTTAATAGAAACATGACCAAAATGCCGCCTTCCCTGCAATCAGTCAAAACGCCACTTTCTGTATCGCATTTCCAAAAATAAAGCCAAACTGTACATATAGATTGAAAAACTAGTAGCTCGCCCCGAATTGAGACGTCGTGGCACCTATATCATTGCAACATTCAAACTAATTTTGTTCATATTCTAATTAGAAAATTGTATTTAAATAAAATCCATATCTCCAAAATTTCATAAAGATTGGATCAACGTGTCCCATTAGAATCTGAGACCTCTCTTCGCTAGGCCATTTATTTCAAACTCACGCCTTTTTTGCTGTCCGTACTTTCAAAGAGCACTGTCTTGTGGATATTACCACTTACTATTTCAATAAAGTTGCATTTGCCTCGGCGAAGAAACTGTGATTGAATTTACTCAGTGACCTGTGAAATATTGCAGAGTTGGCTTTAATCTTTTTATTAGATTGTGTAAAAACCCCCCCCTCTGGTATTTTTATATCTTTTATTTTATTTAACTGATTGTTTTTATTATTTAACTTTTTTTATTAAATGTTTTATATTTGGTTGCCTAAATATTAGCTGCGTATATTAACCCTATATTGGAGTATGACTATTATGTTATTCGTATCTTTAAAATATTACAGTATAATTGCTACTCCCGTTCGAGAAATCTAGAATCGTAAAAGTCCTACTAACACAGAATAAGTTACTTTATCTAATGTATGCCTACCTACTCGCGTTTTTAATATTTACCTACGTTTCGTTTTGGCCAGGTGATTGTCCAGTGGAAGAACCCTACATTGTGATCATAGAACCCAAGTATACGAATAGGTATGAGCTGTGTGACGAGGTCCTAATCTAATATTATGATTAAAATCTTATTAGGTTTGCAATATCCGTACTACTGAATAAATTAATGAAGATGTAAGAATGTTGTAGAAAATGACCTAAAACGAGGGTAAGTAGATAATATTAGAAATAGAAGTAAAATAGATTATGTGTATATTAAATGCGGATACTAAGCATATCACTAAGATATTTGTTAAGTGAACTTTTGGTTAATATTTTATGTAACGTAAATGTTAATTGAAACAAACTCGTATGGGGCTAAGGATCGGCGCTCCTCCTCCGCGTCGACCGATTGATTTCGTCATCCTTACTGGTCATCACCTCCCCCATACGAGTATAAATACTCGTTTAAAAAAAGAACTCTAATAGTCAAAATTCGGAGTCAGTCTGTGTGTCTAACAAAAGGTGGGACAAGAGGGCATAATCTTTTAGCAACCCCAGCGAACCCCAGCAAAAGGGTCAAATAATGAGTTCCCAAGATTAGGAAATCAAGGTACTCTTTAGGCACACGCCCAACCCTACCTAAACCTGAAACAGAAGATCATCCTGAATAATGTTATCTTATTCTTATGTGACCGCATAACTTTATCATAATTTGATGATGCAGACCTCGGAATAATTTACCGAATACTGATGAACTAGACAATCAAGTCATACACATTCTTAGTGTAATGAAGTTAATAACTTTTCCCGTTATCTCTTCAAATTGGCCATCTCAAACAGGACCTTCCTTCAAGTGAGATTATATTAATTAGGCCAGTATCACTAAATTCAGTGACATTAGTAAAAGGCGCCCTTTGTTGTTTTTTATAACTAAAGGGGTAACCCAGAGACAATCGCTCCATGTATATTTCAGCTATACTTAGCCTAAGGTTCCTTCTATGGAAGCCATAATAAAGTGTGATGTTGAAGTAAGCCCATTATATTGACTTTCAACTCGAAGAGACAAATCAACTTCTTTCGTCATCGTCTCGGTTCTGAGAACTATATTTTCTCTTGATAGAACCTGTATGACCTGGCAGCCCAGCACAATCAGCTCAAAGCAGTTAAAGGACTTTAATAATTAGTTACGGAACCTCTTTGTCCATTCGAACCTTTATTTATAAAACAAGTTGACCTTTGCAACTGAATTTACTTTATGTTAATATAAGAAAATAGCAATGACTATCGTCTGTAATTCAATTAGGAACATTTATCCATTCGAACTATAACCTCCTCTTTTTTAGAAGTCGGTTAACAATTACTTTATGTAAGTAAATAATATCAAATAATAAAATGACTACATTGTCTTCAATTCGATTAGGAACATTTATCCATTCGAACTATAACCTCCTCTTTTTTAGAAGTCGGTTAACAATTACTCTATGCAAGTAAATAATATCAAATATCAAAATAATTATAAGGCTTACAATTGGTCCTCGCGCCGGCTTCCACAGACATCGCCCCACTCCGCCCGGGACAACTGAAGCAACTCTGAATCCAGATACGATGGTGACACAATGCATAAAGTACCTTCCCGCAGCTCCAGGTAGATCGTCCCATCGCCATAGGAAAAGGAGTATACCCCCGAAGGTGACGAAGGCCAAAAACCCACAACGGAGTGAGCACATCGACCCCGGTGGCGTCACAATCCACCGACATTTAAAACCCACGGGAAAAAACGCAACACCACTCGGAGAGTGACTTTACGCCGGAATTTGGTTGCTTTGGGAACCACCATTCCTTAAACTGCAGATGTTGTGTTCCCTAAGCCCTCCCTTCGCGATAAAAGTATCGTTTCAAATCCATTCCCCCGCAAAAGCCGGGACGGTGGCACTAGTCTACCACTAGGGGTATGACCACCATCCCAATGGGTGTATACGACCAAGCGCAAACCCAAACTTTTTAACGAAAGAAGGATCCGAACCAACACTATAATCCAAAACGAGTTAAATGACACTATAATCAAATACGGTTCCGTTCCCAGACATGCAACATGAGAAGGGAACCGAGGCTCACATAAATTCACACTAAATCACTATTTACCCACAAAAAGATCCTAAAACGTATTTAATTCGTTGTGTTCTCTAAGCCCTCTTCTCCTTCTAGCCTTCCCCTCGCGATAAAGGTATCGTTTCAAATCCATTCCCCCGCAAAAGCCGGGACGGTGGCACTAGTCTACCACTAGGGGTATGACCACCATCCCAATGGGTGAATACGTCCAAGCGCATACCCAAACTTTTAACGGAAAAAGGATCCGAATCAACACTATAATCCAAAACGAGTTAAATGACTCTATAATCAAATACGGTTCCGTTCCCAGACATGCAACATGAGAATGGAACCGATGCTCGCATAAATTCACACTAAATCACTATTTACCCACAAAAAGATCCTAAAACGTTAAATTATTTCAGAGTTATTTGGTAGTACAAATTGACTGTCGAATAACTCCTTATAAAATTAAAACACGCGTGAATTTAAATCGCGGACATACAAAGGTACTCGAACGACACCGAAATTCGTAGACGCGTAACCATCTACAAATCTAGGCTAGTCCAGGCACTAAAATTTTATAAAATAAAATCAATTTTAATTTTAAAACGATCGAGCAAATATATGAACACAAGTCACTGAATTTACCTATCCAAAGTACTCGTCCGCTCTCGACCGATCCCCGAGAACGAATGCCCCTCCGTATGACCTGGCAGCCCAGCACAAAGCCTTCCCTCTCCAACATGAATTTTCCGAGAAATTTGTCGTCTGATCTCTTCTAATTTTCTACCTACCTCCAACTTATTATTCGCGCGCGTATTGTTTTAGATAACCAATAAAATTACCGGTTGATGTAGGTACTTATTTGCAGTCTAACAAACTAAATCTAGAAAACCCCAGCCAAGCAATGATCTTATATTTATTAAGAGTTGAAACATTTGTCTTTAGTGATTTTGTTTATGAGATGAATTTCGCTGATATTTCCGATTAGTTCGATACAAAAGTATTCCCTTAGTTGTAGAAAATTCCGGGTTTTTATTATTATTATAATATTTAGAACTAATTTATAGCAGTTAAGTTGTTTTAAAGCATTCTTTCTTAACGCCTGACTCAATGCAAACATCGGACAATGTGCATAACTTGCTGTACTGAAGGTTAACTAAAAGAATCCCTGTTCTCCATTTAGCTAGGCATGGAGTAAGGATACTATTAATCCTATTTTATTATCATGTAGTTACCAAAATCCTTTATAATATGAGACAGCATTTGATACTCAATCTTTATTTTAATTCCTGACCCTCTTTTCATTGCAAAACTTTGTTTTTATTTTTCCTTGGTTTTTTTAGATTCGCGTGATTTAGGTATTTGCCATGCACCATGTACAAATTAATAATGTGTTAGAATTTTAAACGAAACATCTATTTATTTAATTATTTATTTATGAACGATGAACTTGGTTCTGTTACATTCGACCCCATTAAATTTAAGAAGATGACCTAAATCGGAGTAAATTTAATAATATTAAATGAGTTCCCAAGTAAATAATTCAATAAAGAAATTAAGAATTGAAATTTAACAACCCCAATGATATGTCTAATGTGCAAGATCTTTGTTGTCCACTTTCAAGTTTCAACAATAAAATTAAACGTGTAATAGAACTGTTTGTGTATGTGCCCTAATTATTATATGTGTAGTTTGTTTAAACCGGTCATGAAATAATCATCTTAGAAACTCAATCCGACAGCAAACCCGTGTATCATAAAAGAACTTTTTTCGTCCACATAGTATATTGACTTCTACGAGGAACCCGGTTGTGAGTCGAGTCGTTAGAAGAACAGAAAGATTGCTTTCCCCGCCAAATTCAACCTTTCAATCGAGGGGGTTTGCATTCATATCTCCTCGGTCCGCTCTCAACGTCCTGTGAACTACAAAAATCCACCTATGACCTCTCAGGGTCCTATAAGCTCTCGAAACCGAATTAAAAATCTGACTACCTCCGATCGGTGAATGTGAGTGTAGGAAATATTGCGGTTTACCCTTCGCATGAAGGATGCGTGTGAGTATGAGCTCAATATAACCTCAAAGTTTAATATTGACAGGGATAAATGTCCTCCTGACTTAACCTAGCTCCAAGTTCCCCTTTTATATTGAGCCGGTTGTGTAGTGTTTTGCTAAACCTTGAAATCGACAACTCGCCTCTAGCCTTGGCGTCGCTACAACCCTGAAACCTCTAAACATACTTATAACTCAAAATTTCCAACATCCTTCCACAATTCATTCCTCATTCGTTTATTCTTATTATTCAGATACAGAGCATATCTTTCATTGCTGTTCAATCCATCCCAAGGAAGTATCGACACCTTTAAGAACTATTGGCGACCAAGTTTCTGCACGCCTATCCCTAGGTTCATAATCTCAAATAAAAGCAGTAACTTCTATCAAGATCAGATACTACTAACTTAGGAAACACTAAAACCCCCCAGCTACTAATGAACTACAACCCACCAAAATACTAAATATCTAGAAAACAGTATCAAAACCCGTTCACGTTCACATTGATATATAATTACATTGTTCACGTTAATATTTTTTTTTTTTTTTTTTTATCAAATATATATTTTTCCAAATTAATGACTGTTAAATAAATTTTTAATATAGTAAAATTTTATTGCTATACATTTTTCGAAGTGATTATTAAATACAATTACATTTTCCGAATAGTTAAACTATAAATAACCTAAACTTTTAACTACTCTGCATGAATTTATTCCGATTGCTTTTTATCCTTCAACATCTATTTATCGCGCCTATGATTAGATCTATTTAGCCGTTCTAAATCTTGCTATTTTACCAACTAATAATAAGTACCGTAGTTAGCTAGCTGTTATGGATTATTCAAGACTGTGAATCGACCCCAAAGTTTTAATTTACAGTTACTTCGCTATCAAATATTTAGAAACAAGAAAGTCAAATACTTAATTAGATGAAGTAATATCATTAGAATACCTTCTTCTAAAACGCACTACATTTTTTTTTTCATCCAAAAACGTTCTATTAATTTACTACATCCTTCTACTAGTCAAATTAATTGCCGTATCATTTAACAAATTAAATAAGTTTATTTTTACTATATGAGCTATATAATTATTTACGGGATAAGATAAGATAAGATAAGATAATTTATTCAGATAACGAACACTCCCACAATACCATTGCCTAAAAGCAATAATACCCATGTGGTGCACGCTATGTCTCGTCAAAAACAAAATACAATTCACTCAAATTCATATTAAAAATTGTTTCATATTCAAATTAATATGAAAAACTCAACACATTATATAATTATTAAACAACATAACAAAATTATATGTGTGCAAAATTATACTACTACGTCATAATAATATAACCCCACACACAAATATTTCTTTAGTAAACAACCGCGACAGCTTGAAACAGTGTTTTATTTTTTACTAGTTTAGTTTTTAAAATACCTGGAAATAGAGAGTTTATTATGTGTTCTTTCAATTCTACCTTAAACAACCCGAACCCGTTTTAGTAAGCAATCATAACCCTTTTTCCAATTAAATAAACACCTTAACAATAGTAACAAAGTGAAAGTAAGTATAGTTGAAACTGATAGTTACAAAGCTTAAGAAATAATAATTATTATAAATCAATTGTTTTAAGATTTGACATGCGCGTCGTTTTCCCCCAAAGAATTATAGCACCTAAAAATATAATACACAAAATGATCGTAGGTGGCATTTTGTAGATTTAATTGTTACCCAAATACATTAGCAGCCACAACTTTCACGCCCCAATAACAACGACAAAAATTTACATAAATATAACAAATACTAAATTGTGAGAATCATAAACATAGATAGTATTTCACTAGCTACGTCTATGCACTTCATCAACTGTCTCCGTCTTATACACAGGTGCCTTACTTCCCGCTTACTATGTGAAGTAACTCAACCAACAAAAGATTATATCTGTACCATGTCTATGTTTGTATTAGAAACATTAATAGTTGCGCGTCTTACTTCACAGAACACTAAATTTAAAGCTACCGTCCCTATATTTTTAAACCGGCCTTATTCGTGAAAACCAAACCAGAATTATAATCGTAATTTTTAAACTTTCGCGATTTGAACACATGTTTTAAATGTTTATCGGGACTTATCACGTATTATTACAGAATTATAATATCGGTAACATCTGTCCTGGTGGTAAGATCAAAACAGACGTCACAATTGCCCACCTAAAACTACCCCAATGAACCTTAGTAAAATGTATATGCAACCTTTTCATCAATAATACTACCAAATCCGATAAATTCAAAATTCGAGCCTATTTAAGATAAACCTACACTTTTATTCGCGAAATGTCACATCAAAGTTAATGATTTTATAAATGACACATCATAGAACGGCAGTAAGTCAAACTGCTTACTTTGCAACTATAGACGTGTTCATCGATTAATTAATTAGATTAAAACCATTTTCATTAATTATTGAAATTGTTTCGAGTATTTAGTTTAATTCAAAAATATTTACATAAACAATACCAACGGTATTTTTATGTCACCTCTATTATATCATTACTATTTTTATGTACACTTACTAACCGGGCTAACAAGACACAAAGTGACCAATATATCAACCGACCTATTGTGCAAATAAATTATCTTTGAAATTTCATAGATAAGACTTGGCATAAACTTAACATTTGTAGCAGTAGCATTCCAATGAAGATTTCTTTTCTTCTAAGAAATGCTTGTTCTAGCGTAAAGACATCAACGAGATACCACGTGCCACAATCCCTATTTTAAAACCTATTGAGAACCTACTTAACCCTGATTTGTGACATGCTAACACACAATATTTTTAGTTGGCTATAGTGATAGGTTTTTAGACCTTACTTGTACGAAATTCACAAATTTAACACACTGTTTAATTTTACAACGTCATTTAACATCATTACAATACCCTACTAGAAAGATGTGTACAAAGATAAATAGCTACCTGTTAATTTAAGAGTATTTAAGAAATTTACTATAATTTAGATCAATCCGATTGTAACTTTAAATATTGCAGTTCCTAAAACCATTATGACTTTTGATTAGACTAAATATTGCATTATCAGGGTCAAAATTATGTCCTAGTTATAAAATAGTTTAAGATTTTACATTCCCTTTAATTTAACTTATTTGTTCATAATTATTCCTACTAATCATTATATTAAAGTATTTCACACTGTGTGTTCAATTTTTAATTTACCGATTACTTTTAAATATGCATATCCCTATCCAAGCTAATAATTTAGTTCCCTAGTCAGCCCATTCATATTTTAGTAATAATATTTATTATATTTGACATTTATTTAGAGCAAAATTTTCTAAAGTTTCTTACGACCTCGCTCATTACGACTCCGTTTCTTACGACCCCGATTATTACGACCCCATTTCTTACGACCCCAATTCTTATGAGTATTTTTCAACCCCAGTGAAAACCCATAATATGAAACAATATTTCACAACAATGGAAACACACGGATTATATACATTAGGTTTTCCCATTTTTATAAATATTTTCAAGCCAGCGTTAGCAATTTTTAGAACAAATTTGGAATCTATGATAAAGGATGTAATATATAAGATTAAATTCACATTTTCTATTATTTTTGAACCCATTTACCTTACCACATGCGTTACCCAACCTATTAACCTACTACGTTAGTTCCGAATGTAAGAAATTCTAATGATTTAACCTTGATATTTTTGATGATGGTGATGAATATTTTTGCACAGCTCATACCAATTCTCGTCTCCTTTGCACGAACAACAAATTGTGTTCAAGCGAACTTGAACACTCTTAAATATAATCCCTTTCTAATAACTAATTTAATTCTAAACGACCCCATTTCTTATGACGGTTCTACGCGTTTAAGCAAAACAAATACTATACATAAATTCTAGTGAGAGTATTAAGAAACATCGATCCTGCATTGACCTATATGTACTAATGTAGTTAATCCTAACTGTTATCTACATAAACATCCTATTAGAAATTACCATCGTTGTACGCGTTTTTAATTACAAAGTCACTACAAAGTTAAAATCTTGGCTGATGATGATGATGATGATGATGATAATGATCCTGGTCACTACGGCATACCATATTGTAAAAACCCCCCCCTCTGGTATTTTTATATCTTTTATTTTATTTAACTGATTGTTTTTATTATTTAACTTTTTTTATTAAATGTTTTATATTTGGTTGCCTAAATATTAGCTGCGTATATTAACCCTATATTGGAGTATGACTATTATGTTATTCGTATCTTTAAAATATTACAGTATAATTGCTACTCCCGTTCGAGAAATCTAGAATCGTAAAAGTCCTACTAACACAGAATAAGTTACTTTATCTAATGTATGCCTACCTACTCGCGTTTTTAATATTTACCTACATGTTTCGTTTTGGCCAGGTGATTGTCCAGTGGAAGAACCCTACATTGTGATCATAGAACCCAAGTATACGAATAGGTATGAGCTGTGTGACGAGGTCCTAATCTAATATTATGATTAAAATGTTATTAGGTTTGCAATATCCGTACTACTGAATAAATTAATGAAGATGTAAGAATGTTGTAGAAAATGACCTAAAACGAGGGTAAGTAGATAATATTAGAAATAGAAGTAAAATAGATTATGTGTATATTAAATGCGGATACTAAGCATATCACTAAGATATTTGTTAAGTGAACTTTTGGTTAATATTTTATGTAACGTAAATGTTAATTGAAACAAACTCGTATGGGGCTAAGGATCGGCGCTCCTCCTCCGCGTCGACCGATTGATTTCGTCATCCTTACTGGTCATCACCTCCCCCATACGAGTATAAATACTCGTTTAAAAAAAGAACTCTAATAGTCAAAATTCGGAGTCAGTCTGTGTGTCTAACAAAAGGTGGGACAAGAGGGCATAATCTTTTAGCAACCCCAGCGAACCCCAGCAAAAGGGTCAAATAATGAGTTCCCAAGATTAGGAAATCAAGGTACTCTTTAGGCACACGCCCAACCCTACCTAAACCTGAAACAGAAGATCATCCTGAATAATGTTATCTTATTCTTATGTGACCGCATAACTTTATCATAATTTGATGATGCAGACCTCGGAATAATTTACCGAATACTGATGAACTAGACAATCAAGTCATACACATTCTTAGTGTAATGAAGTTAATAACTTTTCCCGTTATCTCTTCAAATTGGCCATCTCAAACAGGACCTTCCTTCAAGTGAGATTATATTAATTAGGCCAGTATCACTAAATTCAGTGACATTAGTAAAAGGCGCCCTTTGTTGTTTTTTATAACTAAAGGGGTAACCCAGAGACAATCGCTCCATGTATATTTCAGCTATACTTAGCCTAAGGTTCCTTCTATGGAAGCCATAATAAAGTGTGATGTTGAAGTAAGCCCATTATATTGACTTTCAACTCGAAGAGACAAATCAACTTCTTTCGTCATCGTCTCGGTTCTGAGAACTATATTTTCTCTTGATAGAACCTGTATGACCTGGCAGCCCAGCACAATCAGCTCAAAGCAGTTAAAGGACTTTAATAATTAGTTACGGAACCTCTTTGTCCATTCGAACCTTTATTTATAAAACAAGTTGACCTTTGCAACTGAATTTACTTTATGTTAATATAAGAAAATAGCAATGACTATCGTCTGTAATTCAATTAGGAACATTTATCCATTCGAACTATAACCTCCTCTTTTTTAGAAGTCGGTTAACAATTACTTTATGTAAGTAAATAATATCAAATAATAAAATGACTACATTGTCTTCAATTCGATTAGGAACATTTATCCATTCGAACTATAACCTCCTCTTTTTTAGAAGTCGGTTAACAATTACTCTATGCAAGTAAATAATATCAAATATCAAAATAATTATAAGGCTTACAATTGGTCCTCGCGCCGGCTTCCACAGACATCGCCCCACTCCGCCCGGGACAACTGAAGCAACTCTGAATCCAGATACGATGGTGACACAATGCATAAAGTACCTTCCCGCAGCTCCAGGTAGATCGTCCCATCGCCATAGGAAAAGGAGTATACCCCCGAAGGTGACGAAGGCCAAAAACCCACAACGGAGTGAGCACATCGACCCCGGTGGCGTCACAATCCACCGACATTTAAAACCCACGGGAAAAAACGCAACACCACTCGGAGAGTGACTTTACGCCGGAATTTGGTTGCTTTGGGAACCACCATTCCTTAAACTGCAGATGTTGTGTTCCCTAAGCCCTCCCTTCGCGATAAAAGTATCGTTTCAAATCCATTCCCCCGCAAAAGCCGGGACGGTGGCACTAGTCTACCACTAGGGGTATGACCACCATCCCAATGGGTGTATACGACCAAGCGCAAACCCAAACTTTTTAACGAAAGAAGGATCCGAACCAACACTATAATCCAAAACGAGTTAAATGACACTATAATCAAATACGGTTCCGTTCCCAGACATGCAACATGAGAAGGGAACCGAGGCTCACATAAATTCACACTAAATCACTATTTACCCACAAAAAGATCCTAAAACGTATTTAATTCGTTGTGTTCTCTAAGCCCTCTTCTCCTTCTAGCCTTCCCCTCGCGATAAAGGTATCGTTTCAAATCCATTCCCCCGCAAAAGCCGGGACGGTGGCACTAGTCTACCACTAGGGGTATGACCACCATCCCAATGGGTGAATACGTCCAAGCGCATACCCAAACTTTTAACGGAAAAAGGATCCGAATCAACACTATAATCCAAAACGAGTTAAATGACTCTATAATCAAATACGGTTCCGTTCCCAGACATGCAACATGAGAATGGAACCGATGCTCGCATAAATTCACACTAAATCACTATTTACCCACAAAAAGATCCTAAAACGTTAAATTATTTCAGAGTTATTTGGTAGTACAAATTGACTGTCGAATAACTCCTTATAAAATTAAAACACGCGTGAATTTAAATCGCGGACATACAAAGGTACTCGAACGACACCGAAATTCGTAGACGCGTAACCATCTACAAATCTAGGCTAGTCCAGGCACTAAAATTTTATAAAATAAAATCAATTTTAATTTTAAAACGATCGAGCAAATATATGAACACAAGTCACTGAATTTACCTATCCAAAGTACTCGTCCGCTCTCGACCGATCCCCGAGAACGAATGCCCCTCCGTATGACCTGGCAGCCCAGCACAAAGCCTTCCCTCTCCAACATGAATTTTCCGAGAAATTTGTCGTCTGATCTCTTCTAATTTTCTACCTACCTCCAACTTATTATTCGCGCGCGTATTGTTTTAGATAACCAATAAAATTACCGGTTGATGTAGGTACTTATTTGCAGTCTAACAAACTAAATCTAGAAAACCCCAGCCAAGCAATGATCTTATATTTATTAAGAGTTGAAACATTTGTCTTTAGTGATTTTGTTTATGAGATGAATTTCGCTGATATTTCCGATTAGTTCGATACAAAAGTATTCCCTTAGTTGTAGAAAATTCCGGGTTTTTATTATTATTATAATATTTAGAACTAATTTATAGCAGTTAAGTTGTTTTAAAGCATTCTTTCTTAACGCCTGACTCAATGCAAACATCGGACAATGTGCATAACTTGCTGTACTGAAGGTTAACTAAAAGAATCCCTGTTCTCCATTTAGCTAGGCATGGAGTAAGGATACTATTAATCCTATTTTATTATCATGTAGTTACCAAAATCCTTTATAATATGAGACAGCATTTGATACTCAATCTTTATTTTAATTCCTGACCCTCTTTTCATTGCAAAACTTTGTTTTTATTTTTCCTTGGTTTTTTTAGATTCGCGTGATTTAGGTATTTGCCATGCACCATGTACAAATTAATAATGTGTTAGAATTTTAAACGAAACATCTATTTATTTAATTATTTATTTATGAACGATGAACTTGGTTCTGTTACAATTGTCAGCTGAGATTTTCAGACGAAAATCATCACAAAATTACAAGGTAAAGCTTGTTTTAAATTATTTAGGAAAATTCTAGAAAAATTTGCTAATGTACTATTTTTTTACGTACTTAGGAAATAGCGACGCCAATGAACAAACTTATGCAAAACATGCAAAAAATAGGTCGGCGAATTTGTCTGCAGTGTGAGTTACTAAAGGTGTCAAGGCCTGATTTAGACCAGAGCCGTTCCCATCCGCCATCCTGCCTTTCTATAAACTCCCTTGTTCTCAAATCTGAAGTTTTCGAGATGATTACTCATTCAAATTAAAGCCTCTATTGGATTTTATCGGAATCGGTTTTTTATTTTTTATTTCAGTGTGTGTAGACTGTAGTAAAAATAACTTCTTTAATTATTTTCTAACTTTCTTACCTATCTACTTAATATTTCTTCAAGCTGAGCAAATTCATTCCTATTCAAGTGATCGACGGCAAACTAATGAGAAAACGAGAATTTCATAAAGATTTTATTGATGCCCAGCAAAGGAAAGGAGCGGTAAATGAATACTAATCATTTGGAAAATTCCAATAATTTTGTATTTCTACTGGGTTACATGGAACGGTTAGATCCTAAAGGAGGTCAATGTGGGTGTTGTTTGCCACTTTTTCTATTCAGAACTACACATGTAGACTATATAATACTAAGCCGAAAGGAAGTCATTATACTCATAAATATGAACAAGTTTAACTATGGGACTAATCCCGAATACGCGAAAAGAAATCAGCTGTTCCATACATTTTGTCAACCGTTTTCTGTGGAACTGATTTATTTTTCGCGATTTCAGGGTTGCCCCTATAGTAAAAGATTTTAAAAATGATAAGTACAATGACCTCCTTTCAATTTAGTATAGTCTATACGCGTATTAAAAATGTACTCATCATTATGACAACAATTTATATCATCAATGAAATTGTGAAAAATATTATCTACTGTTCCCTACATTTTGCCGAGTGTAAATGTTATTGTTTAGTGAAACAGTAGTATTTTCAGTATTTTGAGGTGGTATGGAACCTCAATGTGCGAGCTCGACTTGCACTTGGCTGGTTTTCTAATTCAAAATCGCACTTCTTACGTTCGCGTCTTTGCCAGCCACAGGACGTGCTGAGTTCACTCAAGCTGATTAACTTGTGTTTGTAGCGCTGCGCAGACCTCGGTAAAATAACTTATCTACCTCAGTTTATATGTAACATTGGCCGCGTCATTGAGAGTTGCCGTGTTTGTGTGTCGTTAGCGTAGAAGAAGCATACAAAATAATGAACAATTTCTTAAACCCGATAGTAGCAACCCTAGTCCTGTGACCGACAGTGGGCAATAAATTCAAGGACACGTCAGTATTAAACTAATGCTTTTGCTTACTGTGACGCGGCCAGCAGAGCGTTACCGGAGCCACGGAAAAAAAAAACTTTAAATTAGAACGGCTGTCAAGGCATTTTTGTAAGAAATTTGTTGTAGCCAGTTGCACCCATATAAAAAAAACGTCAGTCATTCGAAATCAGTTAGCAACTGTGATGCGGACAAAGAACTTTGAGACCTAACACAAAAAGGTAATGTCCAAGTTCTTTGGATGCGGAGTTCGACGCGTTGACATAAATAAGAATGTTCAATCAAGATTCTGGCATAATGCCTGGCGACAGATTTTCCTTTTCATTTCCGTTCTATTTACTTCTCTTTTCTATGACCGGAGCGGTGCAAGAAGCGTGGACGGCAGCCGTAAAAGATGTTCACAGTGATGAATACGATGTCCTCCTTTTGGCTTAGTACCACTTTTCCATGTAACCTTGTATATTAAAAGTACTCTGCCTAGCTCTTGGACTATTTAAATGTGCTTTCTATATTAAAATTACTCATGGCCCGTGATCCATTCAGAAGTGCCTTTAGAATTTAGAGATTCCAAAGTGCAAGTATTCGCTTTGAGAATAGTTGTGAACAAGCAATCTTTCTTAACAGAATAGTTCTATTAAAATTTTATTTGAAAAACATGGCTAAAAGGGTTTTTGGGTAAGGCTATTGCAGAATTTTGAGTTTAGAAAAACTCTAGAGAGCTTAGAAAGTGTTTTTATTTTGAATTTTAAGTATCGGCCGTAATGATTATTGTGATAAGAATAGAGAGGTTATCAACTTTATTTTTTTTTGGGTTTTAGAGTAAGTAGGTACGTACAACACATCTATACTAATATTGTAAAGAGGAACGATTTGATTGTTTGTTTGTTTGTTTGCATTGAATACTTGAATAGGCTCTGAAACTACTGAACCGATTTGAAAAATTATTTCACTGATGGGAAGCTACACTATCCCCGGGTGACAGGCTATAGGTATATCTATGCCCGTGCGAAGCCGCGGCGAGCGGCTAGTCTATAAATATAAGTTCGTTTCGGAACCCTATCTATAAGTTCGTTTTGACCATCAGTCTTAATACCTTAGAATTCTCAAACTTCTATAATTATTAAGATATACATGAACATTTTGAAGAATTACAGTTTTGGTATAGATCTAAATTATAAAAGTAGTAGTAGACTGCCCCGCGCCGGTCGCTCAGTTGGTAGTGAACCTATCTTCTGTGCTTGGGGGCGTGGGTTCGATTCCCATCTAGGACAAACATTTGTGTGATGAACATTTGTGTTTGTTCTATGTCTGGGTGTTAATATCTATTTAAGTATGTATTTAAAAATATATATGTACGTATATCAGTTTCTGGCAGCCATATTACAAGCTTTGCTTAGTTTGGGGTCAGTTGACCGTGTGTGCAAAAATGTCCCAGATATTTATTTATTTTATTTTATTTATTTAGTAATAAAAAATATAATTTTGTATTTTAGTTGTCGCTCTCATTGATTATTTCATTGATTTTGGCTTAGTAAATTTTAAATCGGCTTTAACAATACGAATAATTTTGTTCGAGCGCTTAATAATTTTAATGACGGTTTTTAGGGTTCCTTAGTACTACAAAGAACCCTAAGTTTGTTCTGTCCATCCGTCCGCCCGGGCGGGTGGACGGATAGACAGATGGCGGTACTAATTAATTCTTTGGAACCTTCTAACTTCCAGTTATTTAAGGTTAGTGCGTGAAAATTCACAAAATACAGTTCTGGTAAAGATTTCAGCGGGCAATGGAGAGAGCTATGTTCGGAGTTTCTTTACGCGATAAAATCCGAAACGTGGATATTGGCTAAAGAACCAAAGTCACCGACATAGTTGTTAAAATTTGCAAGTTGAAGTGGCAATGGGCAGGCCACATCGCTCGAAGAACCGATAACCGATGAGGAAGAAAGGTTCTTGAGTGGAGACCACGAACCGGAAGACGCAGCGTAGGTAGGCCTCCCACTAGATGGACCGACGACATAGTGAGAGTCGCTGGCATCCTGTGGATGCAAAAGGCAGGCTTTCGTTCAGTGTGGAGGTTAAAGAGGAAGGCCTATGTTCAGCAGTGAACGTCTTCTGGCTGATGACGATGATGAAAGATTTCAATTTTCAATTCATAACAACAACATCATTTTGTGTTTTAGGGTTAGCTCTGTTCTGGTACATGTAAAATGGGGATAAGTATTTTTTTTTCACTGAACCCTTCGTGTTTTATATCGTTGAATAGGTATTTTGAAATGAAGGTAAGTTTTTATACATCACTTTTTTCTCAAGTATATAATTAATTCTTTTTCTTTCGAGTCAATGTTTATTAAAATTTAATAATCGTCATTTTAAATAAAAATTGGAACCCAAATTTGGCCACCAAAATGGCATTCTCCGTGGTCTCATTCAGATTAAGAAGAATTCACCCAAAAAAGAAAAAAAGAAGATTAAGTAAACCATGGTATAATAATATACTCCGCCAGGTATAGCAATCCGTGAAAAAAAATCCACTTGGGCGTCCCGCAATGATGTCATGATGTCAATTTACAACAGGTTCGAGAGAGATGACGATAAACCACGTAACAGCTGATTGGATAAAGTGGCAACTGGACAGTGACGTAATTCTGGGACAACTGCCAGAGTAGAAGACCTTGTTTTCTTTGATCATGGTGTAAACCATCCATTAAGATGATTTTACTGAATGTAGTACCTGCCTCAGCAGTGGACGTCTTCTGGCCGATGATGATGAGAAATGTGATGATATGGAATTACGTCAACCATCTAGACAAAAAAATATAAGGCGCACTGTAGATTGTAATTTGTAATTTAATACAAATAATCTGAGTAACATTTTAATTTTTTTCTGTTCGATCAACCACCCGCATTCTTCAGTCTTCCCGTAAGCACGGTGCATGTAACTGCGCCGAAATATTGGGAGCTTATTCCACAACCCTACCACGGTAAATATCTCGTAAATAATCATATAACTTTAGTGAACAACCGTGATAGTTTAAAACAGTGTTTGGTATTTTCATTTCCAGAAAATAGCCAAAAGCGTGAATAGCCTTACTTCAGTGCGACTTGAATCGCTACTATTTCCATGTTTGTGATCGATAACTTCCAAGGTCAAACATTCTGAAGCATATTATAATCATAGTCACTATTGACAACCACATAGCATTACCTGTTAATACCTAATCCAATCACCAATCAAGATTCACAGACTATACAATACTCTACATTAGCTTATACCAAACATACAGAAGGATAAATTATAGTGACAAGATAGTACAGGCTGTGGCGTAGGTCAAATATTGGCAGAAGTGGAGTAAACAAGGAGGTAATCCCATAGGAAATAACGGGATTTGACTGAACACGGGCAAGACAGTTGATTGACTATGAGATATTGAATGTGTTCGAATTAGACGCATTGTTTATTTTGGTGTCGATTCAAAACATTTAGATGAAATAAAATTCATCTACCTACTCATCTACTATAGAAATTTTGTAGCAAACGTTACAAACATCCAAGAATATTTAAACATTTGAATGTCGTATCACAGGTTTATATTGATTCTGTTTTTGAAAGAGGTGACAAACAAGAGACCCCTGATGGTAATCGATCACTGTCATAGATAGGTACATGTACACCACATTACGTGTAGCAATACAGATACGATGCCAACTTTTTAAATCACATCTAACAGCCTACAGAATAAAGATTCCCCCATTCGTTAAAGCCATAAACTAAGAGTTCGAAGAATCTTATATTACTCGCAAATGCAGGTAGGAGGAAACTCACATTTTACAGGTGTGAGTAAAAAATATTGTGTAAAACGCCAAATGCTATTTCCACACATCAAAATAAATACATATAATCATTATAAATATTTTTATACTTTTTTTTTCCTGACTTCAATTTAGGATTTTTCCTCCCATTGATATATGTTCTTATAGGTTAGGTATTTAGTGTTAGTTAGCTTGTATTTTGTTGAGCTAATACCCGATAAAAAAAGCAACTTTACATCTACATCAAAATAATATGGTAACTACCTACAAATCCCTACAACATCCGTGCGCTGTCACGCGTATATTAATGCGCGCAGATGTCTCCCCATCGCTTCGGGGAATCGTGTATGGAATTTCAGCTCGCATGTTCTGTTTGTCGCATTTGTAGACCGTTTTTCGGGCCATTTTTAGTAAAAATCAAAGGCAAGCCTTTGAACATTCTTTTTGTACTGACTTGCTAGTGGATGTGGCCACAGTTTTAGGTTTTAGTTAGTAATCGTGTATACATTGCGGTATGCACAATAACGCGCACTATTTCTTTGCCAATTTTTACCACGAGTAAGTTAACTAAAGTTATGTTAAAAATACATAAGACATAAGATAAACAGAGAGAAAGACAAACAGATAAAAGAATACACAGAAGGACAGGTGAGACTATAGACATAGAAATAAATAGAAGAAATGCTAAAGATACATACGTGGAAACACACAAAGTAATAGAAGGAGAGACAAATCGAGCAACAGGTGAAAACAAACTAAGATATAGACACAAAGAAGATGGCCAGACGGACAGATATAGAGTCAAACAGAGATGGAGACTGAAATTTCCAAAGAGACAGACAGTTATACGGAAATACATAAAGAAAGAAAGACACAAAGAGACACATGTTTGAGAATTAAATTCTAATAATAATCGTGTGATAAGTGCAAATTTCATTACACACATTAGTTCATTGTTTTATTTTATTTGTTACGTGTTAGGATTACAAAAAATCTTGTCCGCAAAACCTTGCATTTCTTTTGATTCATTACTTGCTTAATGGATCGTGTTAAGCAAAAGTTGCGTGTTGTAATTCGAACGAAGAGAAATTATTATCCTTTGTGTTTTAATTTATGAATGGAGCGGTTACGAATGTCGAGTTTCATTTAATTTATCTTCAACGCTTCAGAAATATAAGGCAAGGGAATTTTATTCGTGGTTTAGATCTTGCGGATTCTGCAGTAAAAACATGGCCATAATTGTTGTACCTAGGAAGTCCCAGTCTTTTCATAAAAATTCAAAGCTAGAAAATGTTGAGAGAATAACAATTTTGAGTTGGATTCCATGGAATATATTCAAGTTCCCAGTGGTGTTTGGATAATATTTTGATTGTTCTTTATTTATATTTACTCATCAACATTTCGTTTTTTTTTTTTGTCTGTATAGTCTTATTGAGAAACATCAAATAAAAGTGTTATTTATATCAAAAAAAGAATATGACTTGTTATTATAAAAAATGGATTAATAGCAACGATTGCCTAAGGTTTGAGAAAAAAGACAAAAGCGCGTTTGCAAGAGCAAGATGCACATAATTATGTTTGCACATGCAGATTGCACCATGTGAAAGACCCTGGAGAAAATAAAGATGAATACGCTATAGAGCATATAAAGGTTTACTATTATACATTTTTGTACACAACATAGGTTTTAGATGATTTGCTATACATTTTTATACACTACATAGACCTGGATGGTTTGCTATATATTTTTGGTACACAATTACTCAAGATTTAAAACGAAAGTAAAGATTTCGAACCTATTGTTTTTATTTAAACGTTCAGTATATTTTCAAAACAGCAATTTAAACGAAAGCTTGTAAAAAACACGTATTTGATTTTGCATCAACCCTAGTGGCAGTGAACATGTAAACCTCTGGAAAACCCAGAACGAGAGTTGTTCGTTTTATACCTTATGCGAATCCTGTCATACGGTGATGTTGCATTACATTTTTATTTACAATTTTTACATTAATGAACACGGTACCGTAGGTAGCTCGTCGATCCACGTTGTCTGTTTAGATAGACGAGTCTTGAGTGCAGCCTTGAGTGAACGGTGCCATCTTTCGATTAAACCATTAGCCTGGGCATGGTATGGTGAGCTTTGAGTCCGCTTGATTCCCATTGTTTTCATTAGCCTGGCGAATAGTTGCGACGTAAAACATCTGCCTTGGTCAGTAGTCAGATTTTGTGGCAGACCGTAGCGGGTAATCCAGTGCTCGTAGACAATCTTTGCGACGGACTCTGCCGATGTATCGTCGGTTGGTATTGCTTCTGGCCACCGCGTTACTCGATCGATCATTGTGACGAGATATCGATGACCTTGTGGTGACGTAGCAATCGGGCCGACGATATCGACGTGAAGATGCTGAAATCTTCCCGACGTTGGTGGAAATGTTGAAACTGGGCTTAACGTGTGCCGCTGTACTTTGCTTCTTTGGCATTCCAGGCAATGCTTCGCCCATTTGCCTACGTCGACATTCATAGATGGCCAGAAGAAGCGCTGAGACATAAGCTTGCGTGTTGTTCGAACTCCTGGATGGCTTAACCCGTGCACGGCGTCAAATGCAGTTCGCCGAAACAGCTGTGGCAGATAGGGTTGGATATGCGATGTTGATGTTTCAGAGTAGATCGCCGTTTGCGCGTCAGGCAAGGTAACCGGTTTTATGGTCAAGTTGCTCTGCTGTGCGAGTTTTTGTATGACAGTATTGTCCTTCTTTTGTTCTTCGGCGATCTTGTGGTAGTCAAGTGACGTCATAATGCTGTCAACTTGTATGCGACTCAGTGCGTCGGCAACGACTTTAGCACTAGCGCTGACATGACGTAGATCAGTTGTGAACTCGCTGATGAAAATGAGCTGTCGTGCGCGGCGAGGTGTTTCTGATGCTGATGGTGACTTGTTGAATACGTAGGTCAGCGGCTTGTGATCAGTGTACACGATGAGATTTCGTCCTTCGAACATTTTCCTGAAGTGCTGAATTGACATGTAGATAGCGAGTAGTTCTCGGTCAAATGTGCTGTAGTTGCGCTGCGCATCGGAAAACTTCTTTGAAAAATATCCAAGCGGTTGCCATTTCTTATCTATATACTGCTGAAGAGCTGCACCAGCGCATTTATCGGAAGCGTCAGTGAAAATCGCAAGCGGAGCGTTATGGGACGGATGCGCGAGCAAAGCTGCGTTTTGAATTGCAACTTTGCAAGCTTCGAATGCTTCGGCGGCCTCGTTATTCCAGTCGATCTTGGTTCTGTCTCTTTTCTTCACATTGTGCAGGTAAGCATGTAGAGGTGCTTGAATTTCTGCCGCTTTAGGGATGTGTTCTCGATAGAAATTCAACATTCCGAGGAAACGCCTGAGCTCTTCAATCGTAATCGGTCTTGGATAGCTGCTGATTACTGTGACTTTTTCAGTAGGGGGCTTAATTCCTTCTTTGCTCACTGAGAAACCTAGGAATATAACCTCCGATTTTCCCAGTACGCATTTTGACGGGTTAATGGTGATACCGTTGTCTTCTAGTCTTCTCAGTACTGTGCGTAGATGTTCTCTATGCGAAGTCTCATTTTGACTAGCCAGTAGCACATCATCGATAAAAACGTAAGCGTAGTCTAGGCCCCGTAGTACTTCGTGAATAAACCACTGAAAAGTCTGGCCGGCGTTCTTCAAACCTGGGCACATTCTTGGAAATTCGAAAAGGCCCATCGGTGTTATAATTGCTGTCTTCTGGATGTCTTCTTCCCTCACGCTGACTTGTTGGTAAGCGCGATTCAAGTCTAGGGTGCTGAACACGTTCTTTTGAGCCAGTTGAAAAGTAAAATCCTTGATTCTAGGTTTTGGGTACCGGTCTGGTACTGTAACGGCGTTTAAGCGTCTATAGTCACCACATACGCGTAGGTCTCCATTCTTCTTTGGCACGATGTGTAGGGGAGATGACCAGGGACTTTTGCTTGGACGGCATAGACCCTGTTCAATCATGTTCTCGAACTCTTTCTTGACGTGCTCATATCGATGCGGTGCTATAGGCCGGGCGCGTGAGTGAATAGTCGGCCCAGTTGTTTCTAGGAAATATTCTACGTTGTGTTTTAGCTTCATAGAAGTTAATCTTGTAGTTCCGGGAAATTCCGCCAGGATATCGTGATAGGATTGTTGATTGTCGATACTGCGTATTGTAGGTGTGTTTGTTGCTCGAACGAATGAACTCGTGGATAGGTTGGTCTTGCCGTCAATTATTTTTCTATTCTTGATGTCGACTATGAGTTGGTGTTGTTTGAGAAAGTCAGCACTGATGATAGGTTTACTGACTTCTGCAACGATGAAAGTCCACTTGAATGGTCGGCGCAAGTTGAGGTCAAGCTCGAGTGTTTTTTCCCCGTAGGTAGGAATGATGGTGTTGTTGGCGGCGTACAGCTTGAAATTAAGTTGCTGCGGTTGTTGCCCCTTTTGTCGAGGTATGACCGAAATATTGGCACCTGTATCTATGAGAAAGGTGTATTTTGAGTTCTTATCGGTTCTTTTATAATAGGTGTTGCGGAAAGCAAATATGATATATTATGCCAACCTAAAAACTGGGCTGTGAATATTGAGTTCTGTGAGTGGGTGTGGTTTCGTAGACCACCCGACCGCGGAAATAAAACAAAATGATTCCGGTAATTTAGTGTCGATAGCCTACCAGAACGTGAGAGGCCTTCGAACAAAAACTGAAAACTTTTGTCAAAGTGTGGCTAGTTCCAGTGCAGATTTTTTCGCCGTTACAGAAACGGGATGCAACGAGTCCATTCACGATGCAGAATTAGTTCCACCTGGATACACTATTATTCGATGCGACCGAGCGGATGGACGTAAGCAGGGCGGCGTGTGTTTAGTGGCCACACCGCGCTATGAGTTGCAACGTATGCCGATACCGGCCGCGGTGGACGTAAACATTGACAATCAGCTGTTCGAATTGGTTTGTGGTTCCGTTTACATTCGTGATAGACTTTTATTTTTAATATGCGTCGTGTACATCCCTCCGAACTGTGTTGATAATGAATATTTGTTAATGTTTAGAATTATTGAAGAATTCTGTAATAACTATAGAGACGTAATTGTGGTAGGTGATTTTAATTTGTATTCTTGCTCCTTGGATGTATGTAATTATTTTGAATATTTCCAAACGTATTGTGGATTCACTCAGAGTAACACAGTAGGTAATTGCAACGACAGGCAGTTAGATCTAGTGCTGAGTACGTTGTCGGAGTGTGACGGTGTGAGTGTATGCGCCGCGGAGACACCACTCGTGAACGTCGACCCGTACCACCCACCGCTAGAGGTGACGGTATGTTTGCCTCGGCGACGCTCGCTCGGGGGCGCTTGCGTTGGCTCGGGCACGCCTATTGTGGGCACACATTCGCCTTATACCACGGGTAGAAATTTTTATAAAGCTGATTTTTTTTCACTATATGAATCACTAACGAATGTGGACTGGGCCCAAATATACGAGCTAGACTTGGAGGAGAGCTTAGATTTTTTTTATAACAAGTTAAACTCTAGTATAGATAACTATGTTCCCAGGAAAAACCAAAACCGGAGACACTCAAAGTACGTGTATCCCGAATGGTATACGACTGACTTAATTCAGGACATAAAATTAAAATCATCTCTTCATAAGAAGTATAAGGCGAGTGGATCCGAAATTCACTACAAAGCGTTTTCTAGTTGTAGGACACGAGTTAAAAATAAAATCTCACTTGCAGAGGCACAATACAAGCTTAAGGTTCAAAATGAATTACAAAAGAACCCAAAGTCTTTTTGGAATTACGCTAAGTCGAGAAGAGGTAACAGAAGCCCTCACGAATTATTAATTGACGGGAAGGTTATTGGAAATGAACAAGGCGCAATGGAATTTGCTAAATATTTCCAGTCGGTCTACGGTACGAAACGGGCTAAATTAGACGTGAACGCGGCGGTAGTGGCAGCGGGCGGCGAGAACGGGGGGGCACGAGTCCACCTAGACAAGGTACAATTAGAAGATGTCATCCGTGCTCTTGGACAACTCAAACCGAAGAAGTCCGCTGGTCCAGATGGTATACCTCCATATATTATAAAGGATTGTAGTCGAGTGCTAGCTGAGCCGCTTCTACACATATATAACCACTGTCTTCAAGCGGCTGAGTTTCCTGATAGGTGGAAGTTGACTAGGGTCGTACCGGTACCAAAGGGGAAATCACGTACTAAAGTAGACGAGTATAGGCCGGTTGCGGTACTTTCTTCACCAGCGAAAGTTTTCGAGTTGATAGTACAAAGAATTATAGCGGAACAGGTGAGTTCACAGCTCTCAGACGCTCAGCATGGCTTTCGGCCGGCAAGAAGCACTACCAGCAATCTGCTCTGTCACATGGCTGATCTTATGCCGACAGTTGATAGTGGCGGTCAAGCAGATAGTGCTTATTTTGATTTTAAAAAAGCTTTTGATTTGGTCGATAATGACGTATTGCTCCAAAAGTTAGCAGGGTTTGGGTGCACTCCACATGTTTTGAAGTTTTTCGCCAGTTACATGACCGATAGGCAGCAATACGTAGAATACTCAGGATGCAAATCGGAGCGGTATTTTACCAGGTCTGGAGTGAGCCAAGGAAGTAATTTGGGTCCTCTGGAGTTTATTCTAATGATAAACGACTTGCCAAGTGTTGTTCGGAATGCCAAATGCCTGTTATTTGCGGACGACCTCAAGTTGTCGTTGGCGATTGAGAGTGCAGGTGATTGCGAAAGGCTTCAAAATGATATAGACAGAGTGGTGGCCTGGAGCAAGGAAAATTGTCTGCAATTCAACGCTTCCAAATGTATGACAATTGCATTCACTCGTTCTCGTAACCCGATACTTCACAATTATAGCATTGACGGGATGCCAATGGTTAGAGTTAATGCTGTGAGGGATTTGGGGTTGACTCTTAACTCAGAGCTGACATTTCGGGATCACATTACTAAAATCTGCAAAAAAGCCTACAGAAATTTGGGTTTTATCCTGCGTATGGCTAACGGTTTTACAAATATTAATGCGATTGCCGCCTTATACAACGCTTTAGTCAGAAGTCAGCTTGAATGCAATGGAGTCATTTGGTCCCCTCACGAGACGAAGTACATTCTGATGGTCGAAAAGATACAAAACAAGTTCATTAGGTACTTGTATTTGAAAAAATATGGAGTTTATCCGTTTTATCCATTAATGTACCCTACTTTATTTATTTTAGGCATGGTTGGATACAACGAACTAAGGGTCAGGAGAGAGCTCACACTTGTTTCCTATATTTTCAAACTGGTGAGAGGTAGGGTGCACAATCCGGATATACTGAATCAGTTATATTTTTGCGTTCCTGATAGGTATGTGGGGCGGCGAAGATTGCCAAAACTGATATCAGTGCCACGCGCGCGAACAAATCTTCTGCAGGAGGCACCTTTTACACGAGCACTTCGCACTCTCAACGTCATTGCCGTTGAAATAGACCTATTTAGTTGTGCTCTGAGTGAATTTACAAAGATAGCTTTAAAGGTTTTATGTTATTAAATAATTTAGTGTTATTGTCACAATGTTGTTGATAAAATGTAAATTTGCTACTCTATCGCATTAGGTTATAACCTGTAATGATAGTTCTAAGTTGGAAATAAAAAATAAATAAATAAATAAAATAAATAGGCGGTAGGAAACTTCATTTACACTGGGTTCCGCCTCGACCAGCGCGCGTTCTAGTTTCCCGGCTTTTCATTCTTGAATGAGCATGGCGTAGTACAGCGGCGCGCTTGATTGCCAAAACGCCTGTGATAATAGCAATACGGCATTGGTGATCCACCGCGCGGACTTTTGCTATTGTCGCTGCGACTTGCTGATCGGTTGCGTTGATACTGAGGGCAGTATTGTTGCTTTAGTGATGCGACTTCAGCAGTAAGTTTTCGAATTTCTTCAACGAGACCCTGGGCATCGACTTGATGTTGAGGTGCGGCCGATGTGGTTGATACAGCTGAGACGTGGGTTGTTGACGACGACTCCACCATCTTATCGGCTAGCTTGGCAAGCTCATCGAGTGCTGTCTGTTCCTGGAAAGTCTCACTGACGGCGAGCACGGAGCGGACATGTGCTGGCAGATGATTCGTCCACATGAGTCGGAGCGTTGTATCAGGTATTTTATCGCGAGCTAGACTTCGCATTCGTCGAAGAAGTTGTGACGGTTTCTGGTCACCGAGATCCATGTCGGTTAGTAATTTCTGGAACTGTCGGCTTTCGGACTCTTCGTAGACTGTGATAAGTCGTTGTTTCAATGTCTTATACAAGTCCGTGTCGGGTGGATTGTAAAGAAGATCGCTGATTTGCTCAATGTCTATTTTATCAAGCTGTGCGATAACCATCTGTCCGAGTTGTGATTGGCTTTTCTATAAATCGCATGTTGCGGCTTCAAAACTAATAAACCAAAGGCGAGGTTCACCTTTTCATTACCGGACGTCCAGACGAACGGCAAGGCGTCACCCTTACTTGGTCGACATGCCATTTATTCGCACCAAGCGTTTTGACTCCTCTTTCTTAATTAGAACAGCAAAACAATGGAACGCCTTGCCCCTGTCTGTGTTTCCGCAGCATTACAATCTTGGAGTGTTCAAGTCTAGGGTTAATAGGTTACTACTGGGCAAACGTGCTCCATCTTCGACCGCATCGTCGCTTTCCATCAGGCGAGATCGCGGTCAAACGTTAGCCTAGTCCGATGTAAAAAAAAAAAAAAAAAAAAAAAAAGGTTTATCACGCCAGAATGGTGGGATTCGCATAGAAAGAGCGATTCCAGCAATTTCTTGGTGAAGGCTTGATTGCTTCGGAATTTCAGGTTGTTTTGCTTCCATTTTTGTTTGCTGTGTTCTTTTAGTAGATAAAGCTTTTGGGGTCACCACTTTAGGAGACCTAGCATCTAGGTATGTGTAGGTATTGTAGTAAAACAACTGATTGAGAGTTAACCGTTGAATGTCTTTATTCAAATTAATAAGCTATATTTATAATATGGAAAGGTGCTCTCTCGCTCGCACTGCCGTCTCCTTCGCTCTTCGCACCACATAAATATACAGGCGGCGCTCAGGCTCTTGCATTCCAGCGGCGGCCGGCGCGGTGTGTGCATGTTGCACAAACGAATGTGAACAGCCCTGGTGCTACAGCTGCATATGCTGCATGCATACATATATTGGTTTAGTATTTTGTGTCTTCTGTGTACCTTTTTTTGTCCATACAGCTGCAGTAGTTTGTAAAATGTTAAATGAAAAGCGTAAATTCTGATAATTTTTGCTTATTATTGCACGTGAGTTTTTTTTTTTAATATAAGAATAGTCTTTCTTTTGACTGCCAACTCGCCTGGTGTAAAGCGACGATGCGGTCTACGATGGAGCACGCTTGCCTAGAAGAAACCGATTCACTCGTGATTTGAAGACACCCAAATTGTTAACTGGTAGCCAAGATACAAAAGTAGAAAAACATGGTTCACCTTTCAGCGTTATATCCAACAGCTTTGCGTCTCTAAAATGAATGCTTGAATGCAGCGGCGGATGTATTATTTGCCTATCATGTTCCCACATGAGAAGATCAGTAGACGAACGATAGCTACCAATAGCCCAAATGGCCGGTGGGGCTGAAAGGTTCTCGAATGAAGACAATAGACCGGTAAGCGCAGCGTAGGAAGTCCATCCACAAGATGAACAGACGACCAAAAAGAGACCGCAAGACAATGCTAGATGCAGGCCGCTTCCAACTGGCCCTTTGGGAGATCGATTGATGGGAGTAGTGGACGTCTTATGGCTGAAATGATGATTAGGTTACAAGGTTTCTCCTGAGACAGAAGATGGGCTCTAATCCACTATGCTGGCCCAGTGCTTGTATGGTGGATGTATGTATGATAGCATTACGCGTATAGAATGTTTTCGTAACGAGCATATCTACGGCAGCCTCAGAGAACGGGACGTAGCGGATAAATTTCAGGAAAGTCCTTAGCGGTGGATGAGCCATATTCTCTGCAGACTACGTCGGTAACCAACTCAGACCTTGTGCTCTTTGAAGCAAGATTTCGTGGCCGGCCAAAGAGGAGATTGCTGAACTACGTAAGATATGACATACGAGCCAACAAACTCATTAAGGAAGATGCTACTGACCACCCAAAGTGGAGGAATCACAGTAAAAAAGTGGTCCCCCAAATCGAGCTGGAATAAAAGCCAATATTATGCGTTTTGTTTACATGATGCGGGTATTACTCACGTAAAATTAAGCTGGTTAATCCGGCTTTAGTTTCAATCAAAATATTATGTAAAACCACGTTGGTTTCCATAGTAATAAACTATAGTGAATTATTTATTATTTCACTATAGTATAAAATCAATATACTATAGTGAAATAATAATAAAAAGCGTAAAGGCTTCTAATATATAAAAAGCAATGTATATGTGCATGTATGTATGTATATTTTATGTATGTATGTATGTATGTATGCATGTATGTATGTATGCATGTATGCATGTATGCATGTATGCATGTATGCATGTATGCATGTATGCATGTATGTATATATGTATGTATCCATGCATGTATGTATGTTTGTTCCTAATGGACTCCAAAACAGCGGGGGCGATTGTGACAGGACGTTCGCTGGCAGATAGTTATTTATGTACGGAGTAATCCACGCGGGTAAAACCGCGGGGCGCAGCTACTATTAAACTAAAATTTAAGAATTGTTTCCATTTGCCAATAACATCATATAAATACCTAAACAAATCAAATAACAGGATACAAAAGTAGTAAGGTTCATTTTATATGAGGCAAATAGATATTTTATATGACACAAAGCTTGTTCGTAAACTTTAGAGCGAACGAAACTTAAGCACTAAAATGAGTTGAAGATGTACCGAGTAGGATGAAGTTAAATCTTTTAGCGAAGTTTTAGTAGCACTCGCCTTAATGTGAAATGTCATTTCAAAAGTTTAAGCACACCAGCATTTGAATAAATACTTTTCTTATACGGGAATTACTGGCGTAAGATTCCAATTACTCCAACTATAGTTTCGACCGGATTAACCAATGTTACCGGCTTGCATAATCAGCTTCTAATAGTCCACTGCTGGATTCAGGCTTACCCACAAAAGAGCGATTGGGCCATATCCACCACGCTGGCCCAGTTGGGGGTTGGTGGATTCACATACGTCATCCTTTTGCGTACGTATGCAAGTTTTATCACAATGTCATCTTTCATCAAAAAAAAATTTTTTTTTTAATTTTTTTTTTTAAGCCAATGGTATGACTATCCGTGCATAAACTCTAAAAAGCTCATTGGTACAGGGCCGGGATTTGAACTAGTGACCTCATGTTTTCAAGTCTAGCGGTCTTTCAAATGCTACCACAGCAAATGTAAGCAGTGAATTAAGAATACCGTCAACGAAAGTTTGGCGTAGGATCATATTTCGTAAATGGTACATATGTTTTTTTTTTCTTACTTTTATTTACTCACGTATTATTAAGCCGGTTACTTCAACTATAGTTTAAACCGCATTCGGCGTTTTTTTTAAATGAATGCTCGTGCACGAGTCTGTCTCGCTTTGCATACTATGTATTTAATATGTGCCTAATACTATGCCTAATAATTATACCTATTGTTATCAGTTTTAAAAACAGCATCACGGTGGGTAACTACCCTAAAGAAACTGTCGTTTAAAACATCAAATTTATTGCTTCGAAAATCATTCTGTACTTTAGCTATTTAAAGCATCATTTAAAACCATTAGCGGTGGACTTTATGGTATCTTTTTTAGTCTTTCCGTGAACATCAAACTCTGCGGCTTACCTTTGATGTGTTGGTCGTATAGTGGTTATTAGTGGTCGTATAGGATGTATACGCAAATTTACTGCTAGTTACGGATATGTATGGTAATTTAATATCTTTTGATATTTGAGAAGGAAGTCCGTTTTGTTGGGCGTTTCATGCCAATTTTAGTTAGTGGGCGTTGAAGATGTGTGTATAAAATTAAGTTAACGACCTATATTATCCGAGTCGCGTAGGCAACAAAACGCTCCCACCAAGTTATAGCGACGATGTATTTTGCTACGCAAGAGTCAGGATGCCCGCGGGGGGAGTGTAACGACAAAAACATAGGTCCGACCTCCATGACGCCTGGCGTGGTACTGATCGCGGCGCGCAAATTCTCGCGACCTTTTTACGCTTTTAATTTTACTAAAAAACTAAAATATTCACTATCAAAAATCTATCCAAATATTTATTTTTTTGAATAATATTGCCTTTCAGTGCATGCAATTTCCAGGTTGTTACGAGCTTTCATTAGAGCATAAAACTAAAAAAATAAACTAACTCGACTTTAATTCAGATTTTTTTTGATCGAGGAAAGTTTATTCTATCGTGTTTTGAACTAAATTATAAACTCAAACAGATGTATCTGTGACATGTATTTTTTTCTAGCTCAAATATTGTAATTTAACTGAATAAAATTGATTTAGAACCGTCAAATTTGGTATAAGAGGCCGTTAAGTTTTAAACTAAGAAATCCAGTTAACCGATCCGGTCCCTGATTAAAGCTGTCTCTTTCGCGTATTTGAAATATTATCTATCTATATTTTATTTATATATCTATCTATCTATATTTATATATCTATCTATATTTATATATTTAAATGAATCCTTAAATACCTTGGCCACGCCATAACTTGAGAACGACTTTCCCGATTTCCTTTATCTTTCTTTTTTGAAGTTTTCTAATACTGTATAGAAGGTTCTTACGGAAATAAAAATTAAGAAAATTGCGCAGAAAATTAGAAAATTATAGAAAAATTAATCTCGGGTGAAACCGCGAGGCGCAGCTAGTTGTAGTTAAAATATCACGGAGTGGGAAATAAAACTACCAGTTGGGCCGCCGGCTTATAATTTATTTTATTTAAGGATCAACAAATATCATACAACAAAATTTAAAACTAAAGATAACCACAGAAATATAAACTAATTGAAATACCAGCATCGTTGACCACGGATTAATAATAGATATTTATCATATCATATCATTATGTACTTGATTGACCCAAGGAAGAAATCTTATTAGAGAGTTAAAGTAAAGTTGACTTTGCGATCCCCCCATTCTCAGTAGATGGCTTGTCCAGCGGAATCTTTTGGGCTGATTTTCTAAATTTTTGTGGTGATATTTTTAATTTAAGCAAAATTTAAAAAGTGCTATTACAAATAAATACGGTTTTGTGAAATCCCTCTCTACCTGTACCTGTGTATACTTTGTCGATTGCCGTTAAAATAAGGTTTTCTTGCTACAAATATTGCCTAATTCACTATTTGATTAATTTACGTGTACAAATTTTTTTTAACTAATTATTTCTGCAAACTGATTGAAATCCAAGAACCGAAGTACAAGCAAACAATCACCGGTACAAACATAACTTATGGCCCATCGCGTGATTTGGCGTACATTACCAAATACGCTGAAATAGGTGTGTTCAGACCATGTTATTATATCGTAGCTTACCCCACACTGCCCTGTATCTATCTACACTGGGCGACTGGTGAGACAGTGGAAAAATTCGGGAAGATCATTGTAATTATCATTATGAACAACTTTTACTATGGGACCAATCATGAAGAAAAAAAAACAATAAATAATCAATCTATTAATCAATCAAACATTTCTATTTTTCTCCCACAGGAGAGAGGAGTTGGGGGGATATATAGAACTGGGCAACTTAAAAATAAATCCTTTTAGGGATCCGTACACAAATGGTGTAAACAGGACCCTATTAACCGTAATAGATAGCCAGTTGAAATTTTCATGGGGGCGGATTAACTAACAAATAATGAAAAAGGCTAAAAGTAAAAACGGAAGGAGCCCCCATAAAACAAACGTAACCTTTCGTTTTTACTTTTTGTCATTTTTATTATATTTTGGTAGTTAATCCGCCGTAACGTTACATATTCTGTGAAAATGTCAACTGTCCATCTATTACGGTTCGAAAGATATAGCCATTAATATGTAGGACAGACAGACGGACGGACGGACGGACATACAGACAGACAGTAAGACAAATATCCATCGTAGGCTTAGTAATAGGATCCCGTTCTTACCCTTTGGGTACGGAACTTTAAAATGTCACCCGGTATTATACCGTATTCTGAGAGAGTCCTGGAAAATTGGCCTCATTTGTACCATTGACTAATGCGCTCGTAACACAAACGACATCGAGCATTAACCAAACGAGAAGTCATGGCTGTGATGTGGGGTGTGTTAGTACCTACCTAACTACGTACTAGTTGTTTGGTTTTGTAGTCCATTAGGTACTTATTCCGTTAGCAGGTTTATAAATGAAAGATTTATGGTGTGCTTACTTCGATATACAATACATATAGAGTCACAATCGTGCCAAAAAATGTCCGAACTAAAACTCGGCGTACCCTACGAATTGCGCATACTTTTTGGTTAGTTACAAGGTAACCGCGATTCGACTGCAACGCCGCGCGATGCCAGAGCTACGATGACATAGCGGACAACTAACGTTGAACACTATGCAAGCGACATAACGTCTAAATTGAAGTAAATGTTGCATTGTGAAGCATATATAATTGATACAATGTATTTACAATGACGCTCGGACGTTTTTTGACAGTTTTCACTGCGAGATTGTGACTCTATAGGAATTATATATCTCGATGCGTGCATACTAATAAACAGTAGGTAAAAGGTTGCGTATATAGACTGTACTAAGCCGAAAGAAGGTCATTGTACTCATCATTACAAACAACATTTACTACGGGACCAAACGTCAAATCGAAAAAACAGCAATATCATAGAAAACAGTAATTGAAACTCGACAAATAGTATGGAACAGCTGATATTTTTTCGCAAAATTTCGAACCCAGTGTATTCAGCGTTGCAGCGTGCTTCAAGGTATTAAGAGAATGGACAGTCTGCAACAGTGGACTGCACTCCATAGCAAGTGTGGTTGATGTTGACCAAAACGCTGCCCCAATAGATAACAACTACCCTTATCACGTCCCTCCAACGCCCTACCCACGCACCGCCTACGCTGCTGTGTATATTAGCCATAAACATATTCCAAGATCTATAAATCCCAAAAATAAGTCTAACAATAATACCTAAGTAAATATCCGGTGAAGAAAATCAACTTGAAACTAAAGCATAGTGGCTGTAAGGTACTCAATAGTTCTCAGTAAGTTACCACCTCATCACACGCTAGATGTTTGGTAAAATATCTAGTCTGTCAAGCTTAAAGGTCACCGTCCATTTATCGCCTCAGCACGAAATCAGGCCCCGATTCTACATTGATCGATTATAAATTGTTAATGAATTGCATAAAAAATTATACTTTAATTATAAAAAAAGTGTCATAAGTGACAATTTCTGTGACTAAGCCAATTGTTTTTAAATTTGTAATGAATTGCATCAAATATTACACTTTAATTATTAAAAAGTGTCATATGTGATAATTTCTGTGTCTAAGCCAATTGTTTTTAAATTGTTAATGAATTGCCTCAAAAATTTTACTTATGGACACTTAGAGTATAAAAGGGGGTTCTAATGCTGATATTTTTAAACTTGACGCGCTTTTTCAGTCTCTATTTTCACTAGCCAGACTTGTAGCGTAGTGTCAATTTTGAGGCAATACAATATACAACTAAAATTAAAACAACTACAATTTAAAAACAATTGGTTTAGTAGAATCGGGGCCCAGCACAAACTCAAGAGTTCACGGTCAACCCGGCGCCCTCGCATGCTCTCCACGCATCGTCCCCTTGCCGTCAATATAGCGAACGTGGTTGAACCACTCTCAACCAAATTTCACAAAAAACTAGAGAGAAATCAACACATGACGTGCGTGCAGCGCAACTGCGTTCTCTAGTTATCCATGCGATGTCTGCGTGCGCTTACTACACGGTGACTAGTCATATCGATATCGGGTGGACAGCGTGGTGTCCGCACGTTGTTTACTAATTTCACTTACAAATCAAGAATAGACTTGATGCTATTTACTCGATTGTGAGGTGAGGTGGTGCAGCGCTGGTTTGGTGTTGAGGCAATAAATAGACAGTGACTATAAGCATTGATTTATTCTTACGCTTCACTAAGATTTAAAGATATAAAGATTTTTTTATTGCTTAAAAAGTAACTCCTCAAAAACAATAATTTACTGTTGGTCCCCACACTAGGACAAAACCTGTTTCGTGGAGGCCATAAAACAAATTAACAATAAAAATACACTTATATTCGACGAAACTACGACAAGAGCTCACATGTAATAAAAAACTAGATTAACAAAACAAATAACATAACATTCAGTTTTTTTTTTAAATAGGTGTTGAGGCAATAAATAGACAGTGACTTTATGCATTGATTTTTTCTTACGCTGACGTCAGTTTTATCGTTAGATCAGTTCAATGGCACCAAATTATTGTACAGTAATCCGGCTTACATGTACTTGCAAACTAATGGCGGTCAAACGCAATCATATTATTTATTAAAAATTAATAAATAAATTCTAATTGATACGACAATTACAAATAGGTTAAAATCGATTTCCATGATTTGTTTACAATTGAAAATTGAAATTATCTGCCTTTTATTAGTCCACTGCTGACCCCTCCGAAAGGGCAATTGGGCCATATCTATCACGCTGGCCCAGTTACGGTGCTGGTGGATTCACATGCGCCATTAAATTTCTTCTTTGAACGTATGCAGGTTTCTTTACGATGTTTTCCTTCACCATAGAGCCAGTGTTATTAAATCCGTATTTAAACTCTAAAGAGCCTATTGGTACGGACCCGGGATTTGAACCCGCAACCTTACTTAGCCGTCTCCCATATAAACAACCACGGCTGACTTAATTTAATTTTTATTTGTTGATATAATTTAAAGCGAAGCAAATAAACTTTGGTTAAAAAGATAAAGCTGTTTCTAGATTGAACAATTTGTAAGGAAAAATACGTTTTAAATCATAGCCCGCTTCAACAAAACAAACAAGTCGAAATTATCACATCACCCCTTGTGAGCGAAAATTTGAAAAACATTCTCGGTCGCGCCGCGCCGTCCGATACGATCGCGGCATAATATTCCCATCGGTCGAGATTGTATCGTGTCGCGGGATTCATAATTTATGAACCGGGAATACCTACGTACGTGTGATATGTAGTTTGCAGATGTAGAGAGCTGGAAAAGATTTCGAGAAGTTTGTGAAACTGGCCTTAAACATTTTACCAAAGAAGGAAAGAAGGTGTTTCGGGCATATGTATACAGTATGAGCAAAACGATCGTAAAACAGTTTAATCCCCAATAATAAACTCCCATCGGTCGAGATTGTATCGTGTCGCGGGATTCATAATTTATGAACCGGGAATACTTACGTACGTGTGATATGTAGTTTGCAAATGTAGAGAACTGGAAAAGATTTCGAGAAGTTTGTGGAACTGGCCTTAAAAATTTGACCAACTGCCATAGAAGGGAAAGTAAGGTTTTTCAGACATATGTATATCATGATAATCAGCCTTTTACCAGTCCACTGCTGGACTTTTAGCCTACCCTTGAAAGGGTGACTGGGCCATATCCACTACGCTGGCCTAGTGCGGATTGGTGGATTCACATACGTCATTGAATTCCTTCTCCGTACGTATGCAGGTTTCCTCACGATGTTTTCCTTCACCGAAAAGGCAGATATGTATACGAGGTGTAAGTGGAACACTCAAAGCCAAAAGAAGGTAATAAAATTGTACTCATCATTATGAACAACTTTTATTATGGGACCAGCCCTGAAATCATGAAAAAAATATCAGCTATTCTATAGAAAACGGTCATTGACACTCGACAAAATGTATGGAACAGCTGATTTTTTCGCGATTTCAGGGTTGGTCCCATACTAAAAGTGGTTCATAATGATGAGTACAATTACCTTCTTTTGGCTTCGAGAGTGTTCCCCTTACACCCTGTATAGTACGAGTAAAACCATCGTAAAACAGTTAAAGCTATTCAACAAGCCTAGCCAATTCACATGTTAATAAATAGCAAGTCTATTCAATACAACAAAATCAAACCAAAACCATTGACCCAGAAACAATTTCATTAATAATCATGCTATTGACAACGTCGTATCCATTGTTCGTTACTAGAGTGCCAAACAATACAGGGAGGAAATCAGTACACGTCCACTCGATGACAGGATGACGCGATATTCGCATAACGATGTGTCGATTTGTGAATACGCATCATTATACATGATGCAGTTTATTATGGATACTATCGCAACCAACTTAATCTTACGTAATACAAGTATAAACTGAAAAAAAAAACCTCATTAACAAATAGATGCGTTATACCTACAGTTTCCCCTTTAGCATTTACACGCCTCCCCTCCCCCCCGTAGGAATATGTGTTTAGCTCGCCCCCTTCAGATTTTTTCCGGTACCTCCTAGCTCTTTAGGCTTTATCTTAAAAAATACTTTACTTTACGAATAATATTAGATAATTTATTCTATGTTTAAAATTATTATATTTTATCAACTTCTCGGTGATTAAACTTGACACACACAAAAACGAGATAGAGTAATTAATTGTAATATAGACTTCTTGTTTGTCACGAATTAAGCCCTCGAAATTTTCAGCTTTTAGCTAACGGAATTAACTGTTTTTGAATAAGTGTGCATTGATGTGAATTTGGAAAAATGGGTCTGATGATTGACTCCAAAAATGATAAGTAGGTAATAGAAAAATCTATAATCTCCATGGTAGCAAACGAAGACCCACCAAATTAAGAGCAGTCGGTTAAAACTGATGCTGCTCGATTGTGAAAAAAAAAACTTAAATCACAAAAAAAATGCTGCAATTCATTTCGGAATATTTTATATTTTATTACTTATGCCACAGATAGTTTATTGTTGAGTAAATAATCAAAGAGTTTAATGTTTACTTTTTCGAAAAACACTCGTCGAAACTTAAACTTAATAAAGAAAGTTCTAGGGCTGTACAAAACTGCAAACTAGCTGAGAGTTGACTTCAAAACTTACGAAAATGATGTCACAAAAGTTAGTAATGCTGACAAACATTTGTCAGTTGCTTTATGTGAATCCAGTTACTTGATTGACTTGACAATTTTTTTTTGCTTGCAGATTGGTATTAGGGATGTTTATTATTTATTTCACTAAGATTTAAAGATTTTAAAGATATAAAGATTTTTTATTGCTTAAAAAGTAACACCTTAAAAACAATAATTTACTGTTGGTCGGACACTAGGACAAAACCTGTCTCGTGGAGGCCATAAAACAAATTAACAATAAAGATACAGTTATATTCGACGAAACTACGACAAGAGCTCACAAGTAATAAAAAACTAGATTAACAAAACAAATAACATAACATTAAGAAATAATTTTAAGAAACTTTTCAGTATCATCATTAGATAAGGATAGAAGTCACTTTTGAATAATGCGCTTTGCCTGGTTACCCTAAAAATATTTGACATCTAGCGTTTTAACAATTTTGATGTAAATGAATGGAATCAGAAAGTTAGGAAGTTTTTGAGTGAATTTATAACGAACAGAGGCATGGGGAGTTCTGAAAGTGCGATTTTTTTGTTTCTCGAGGTAGTCTGGAGGCATTTTTTGCAACATTCAACGTTTTGCACATTTTTGTAACTCTTCTTTTTCATCACTGTTATCAGCCAGAAGACGTCCGCTGCTGAACATAAGCCTCGACGTTAGATTTCCACACAGAACGACAGCCTGCCATCCGCATCCATTGAATTCCCGCGACTCTCATGACGTCATCGGTTCACCTAGTGGGAGACCTACCTGCGCTGCGTCCTTTGGTTTCTGGTCCTTGCTTTTTTCTCAGGACTATTTCTCAGATGTTACAACATGTATTTCAGCCATCAAAAAAGAGTGATCGATGATTTAAAGGCTGAGAATAAATAAGAAAGTAGAGGTTTTAAATACCACCAAAAAATATTGATACAGAGTCAAATAATGGGTAACGAGAAATTCGAACTCTTGCAGCTTACTGTTCTAGTAAAAATAAAAAGGAAGCGCCAATCCGGAAATCGACATCCTCGAAGTATTTCCGGACGTGATTCAACCTAAGCCCGCAATTCCTATTTTGAGTAGCTGTGTCAAAACTTCAATGGTTTTTTTTTTCAATATCATGAAAGCCGAACTCCGATAGTAGACAGCACCTTTAGAAGAATATTGGTACTTAACTACTTGCCTAATATGACCAGCCATATTTTTTTTTTGTTTGCTACATAAATATTAATCCTTTTGTCTATCCAAACTGGATCAATCTAAACAAAGCACACCTAACCAGACGGCGCATTTCAAAGTCTCATCCAGTAAATTTTCCTTTTCGACAAGGGTTTTTTCTCGCATAGCTACGTACGCCATATTAAACGTCGTTGGTCGCCTTTGATTTTCACTTCTAACTAAATAATATTATATATAAACTCAAGTGTGTGTTTACCCCGAATTGGGGTTCACCCGCACGACTAGTACTCGCTGCTAACTACTACATCCGGCCGCTTGGCTCGGACCTACACCGCTGCACTGCCCTGTGGACCTGACTTGCTCCAAGGACTTACTTCGCTCCGTGAACGCTGTTCGGTGGATCTAGACCGCCGCACTGCCCTTTGGTCCCAACTCGCTCCGAATACCTACTTCGCTCCGTGGACGCTGTTTCGGAAATCCAAGGCCAGTGTGTCTTAAAGGCCGCGTAATGCATTTCGGTTCATGGGCGTAAACTTACCCCGACCCGGTCTATTCTCCTTCTTTCATATGTTTTGCTCCGGTTGCAAAACATAACTTATTTTGTAACTACCCTTTTTGTCTTTTTGAAAATTATATTTCTTTTTGTTAACCTTCCTGTTGTTTTTACTGACTACCTACTACGCCTAGGTAGGTAGATCAACTAGGAGCGTTACAATGGACTACTCGGACTAGCGCGAAAGTCTTGTGAATCGATTTTATACGCCTGCCTGCTGTGCTGAGCTGTAGCTTGAACTATTATGTATTCTGTGACTAGAAGGTGCAAGCGCACTATTAAGATGTAAACAGGTACCTAAAAATACTACAAGTTTTATATATTTCCACTCAATTCCACTTCAATTATGCGAATGTGGAATGCAATATTCAGCAGCGTGACTAAAATGGCGAGAAGTAACTGGTGTTACGCTAAAACTGTCGACTAAGCCCAAAAGTTTGATGTAATTGACCCATTATAAGACCAGCCCTAATGTATGGCAGCAAATAGTAAGTCGTGACTCAAAAAAATCGAATCATAAATGAGGAGATCCGTAAAAAAACGAAAGTTACCGACATAGTCCACTGGATTAGCAAGTTGAATTGCCAGTGGGCAGGGCATATAGCCCGCAGAACAGATGGCCGATGAAGCCGAAAGGTTCTCGAATGGAAACCACGGACCGTTAAGCGCAGCATAGGACGTCCACCTACAAGATGGACAGAGGACCTAAAAGAGACCGCAGGGAAACGCTGGATGCAGGCCGCTTTCAACCGGCCCTTATGGAGATAGATGAGGGAGGCCTCTGTCCAACAATGAACATTCTACGGCTGAAATGATAATGACGATGAGCTCAAAAAATATCCTGACCATCTAATGTGCCAAAATGAAGTTGCTGAGGTGGATGTGTGGTGTAACCAGCCTTGATAAAATTATCAACGAGTACGTTTGTAAGGCTACTCCACATTTACTTGACAAATTGGACCGGCATTAAAAAAGTTTGAGAATTTCTGTTCTGGTGCATTCACACCCTAAGATCGAAGACTGATTAGAAGCAATAGACGGCCGTGTATTTTTGTTAAACCAAGTTAGGGGAGTTTGTTTTTGTTGTTTTGGCTGATACGAGGTTATTTTTGGCAAGCGGTTGGTATTTTCAGAATTAACCGTTGACAGCTGAGGTTTGTTTTTTCTAGTGATATTGAGTTTGTTTTACTGATGAACGATAAAGACATAAATAATAATAGAGCTGGTAAAATTTTAATTAGGATATGAAACTGGTAAGATTGGTACAGAGGTGCAATGGACTAAGATAAGCTGATTGGTAATGATAATGAAAGTTACAAGTCAAAGTCTTGATTCTGATGATACCTTCCTTTCTGCATGCTTTAATTGATAGGACAAACGTGTGCACCAAAAAGTAAAAAAAAAAGGTTTGATAATTATAATTTTTATGCCATAGGTGGGAAACAAGCAGACGGCCGCCTGGTGGTAATCAGTCACCGTCGCTTATGGATACTTGTAACACCAGAGGCATGACAAATACGTTGCTGACCCTTAAATACTCTATTAACTCGCTTTTTGAAGAACCCCATGTTGTAGCTTCTCTGATACACCGCGGAAGGTAGCGCATTCCACATTTTGCAGGTGTGAGGCAAGAAAGATCGCGTAAATTGCACAGTTTGCGATTTCCACTGATCTGACTGAAATTTCAGGCGGTAGCAGCTAGTACGATGATAAAACCGTGACGCTGGCATCAGATCAAACAGTTCTTCAGAACACTTTCCATAATGATCGCCTTCTCGCCTCATGTTAAGCGAAGATGTGGTCTATGATGGAGCATGCTTGCCTAGAAGAAACCGATTCACTCACCATTTGAAGACACCCAAATTATAGCTATCGGGGAACACCCATTCAGGAAATGCATTCCAGAGACTGGCAGTTCGCACAATAAAAGTGAAATCAAAGAGTTTTTGGAATACCAACTATGAATCGGTGTCGCCTTTTTGTACCTCCTCTGGCAGTCTGGGTAAAAAATGGGAAGGAGGGATAATTAGATAATGCAGATCCAATGCACACTCCCCAAATTGTTTCCGGTAAAAAACCGATGTATTACTTTGCACCAATGCATAAGACTAAAAAGCTTAGACTGATTTGCTTAAATCTGGATCGATGAAGCCAATTCTTCACCAAATCTATCAGCCTTGATGTAACTAAGGAATCAACTGTGAAAACTCAGTGTAGTACCACCTCTATCGACCTGGTTTTTGACTATGCGTAATCAGCCAAGGCAATATCGATTCATCGACAATGAAAGAAACCACTAATGGCATTTATGAAATTCAAGCAAGTTCTCGTGTTTATTTTCAATTCTTAACCATTGAATTTGGTACATTTAATCACATTGTTGAATTGAAACCACTTTACAGATCACATACTTTAAATTTTGAATCGGTTTTTCATATTATTTATAATTATTTTGGCTTTGCCTCGTTTAGGCAACTTTGTTAGAAAGACCTAGATTATGGGGTGCCAATAAGACCAATTTTAGCTATCAGATCATTCTAGTGTTTCCGATGTCATCACCATCTCCTAAAAATCAAGTTAACGACTGGATCACGCGTATCAAGGAAAAAAGCACCCGGCACGTGTCGGATCCTATCAGGGCTGTGGTAACCCATAAATTACGAAACTAGCAACACCGTAGGGTGTTTAATAAAGGGCGAGTTTTTTTCAAATTCTCATTGTTTGGCAAAAAAAGTTGTGCTATTGTCAACCTCGTTAGTAAAGATGAATGTGTATAAAAAACTTTTTTCGGATTCTCATTGTGAGAAAATAATTAAGTGTTTTAAACTGGTACGTCTTGTTTTATTAATTGTTTACAACAAATGTTTTAACAAAATTATACAAAAAATAATAATACTTATTCAGTTGGAAAAACTTTTTGTTTGCTATGAACCAATAGCAGAGAAAATAGGGATCTACTACTAAAAGGTTTTATTTAACTTGCCTTGTTAGTTAGTATGGGTCACAGTCAGAGTCAAGCTGAATAAGTTACGGCCAAGTCCAAGGCATGCCCAAGTAAAGTGGTGGAGACTTTTACCGGGACAGCCGACGAATTGAATTTAGTATGACGTCTTTTAATTTTTCGTGTTCTTCACAGCAAAAAATAACTAGTCCGCCATCTTTGGGAATCCACCATATTGGATTGTAATGAGCTAATTTAACTAATTATGCATTGTCATCCAAACTAAACATCATCATCATCAGCCCGAAGACGTCCACTGCTGAACATAGGCCTCCCCCTTTAACCTACACACTGAACGACAACCTGCCTTTTGCATTCACTGGATGCCCGCGACTCCCACAATGGCGTCGGTCCATCTAGTGGGATGCCTCCCTACGCTGCGTCTTCCGGTTCGTGGTCTCCACTCCAGAACCTGAGTTTTTCCAAAAGACCAACAGTTAAGGACCACGTCTCAGTACCATATGTCATCACTGGCAACACACACTGGTCAAAGACCCTCGTTTTGAGGCACTGTCTTGGACGAGAAGACCAAACTAAATACGTATGAGAAATTTCAGCTCAATCGGCTGAGAATAACTGGTCTAAAATTCAGTTGCAAGATTTCTCCCACACATACTAACAGAGCAAGTTAAATATAAAATGTTGTAATTAATAGGTATTCATCATCATCATAATTTCAGCCATATGACGTCGACTGCTGGACATAGGCCTCCCCCCACCGATCTCCAATACGGTTAGAAGTGGCCTGCATCCAGCGTTTCCCTGCGGTCTTTTTTAGGTCTGTCCATCTTGTGGGTGGACGGGTGATAGGGTGCTGGTCCCGAGTATCAGTTGGGAACCCAGTTCTTGAAGCTGTTGACGCGTACGTCTACCTAGTACAAACAGTTCAACTAGGTAGGTCCAACTTCAAGAAAGAGGTCAATCGGCGAATCCAACTCGGCTGGGCAGCGTTCGGTAAACTTCGCAACGACAGTCAGTTTGCCAGTGATGACATACAGCACTGAAACGTGGTCTCTCACTATGGGCCTCATAAGCAAGCACCAAACTGCGTGCCTCAGTCGCACAACGAGCTATGGAGAGGGCTATGCTGGGGTTTCTCTACGAGATAGAATCAAAAATGAAGAGATCCGTAGACGAACGAAAGTTACCGATATAGCCCACCGAATCAGCAAGTTGAAGTGGCAGTGGGCAGTGCACATAGCACGCAGAACAGATGGCCGATGGGGCTGAAAGGTTCTCGAATGAAGACCACTGTCCAGTAAGCGCAGCGTAAGACGACCACCTACAAGAAATAGGTATTATATACCTGTAATACAACAAAGATGCGGTCAAAACAATGTTTCTTCAGACTGAGTAGCGTGGAGAAAGTCTTTAAAGCTAAAAATCTGTCAAGTAGGAAAGTACTTAGTAACATAATCGATTTTCCAATCCATCATAAGATCCATTGTTTCACTACATTAGTTCCTGGCAGCGTACGCTCTTGCCGTAGAATTAAAAACAGTATGCTAAGTCGTTCTTTGTAAAAGTTAAATTCCCGATAATTACATTTTTGACGAATCTTATTTCGCAAACAGGGCCCCGATTCTACCAAAGAAATTGTTTTTAAATTGTAATTGTTTCAATTTAATTTTTTAAATAATTGCCTCGAAACTGACAGGTAAAAAAATTTTTTTTATACTATAAATATACCACCTGCTAATATTAAAACTTAGCGTACCCAGCATGCTGGGTACGCTTTATTGTATAGGGTGGACCTTCAAAGGAAGGTAGGGCAGTCAGTAGGCAGCGTACACATACGTAGTCTTAGTGATAGGGTTATAGGGTTAGGTTGACACTTTTTGGGATGGGAAGCCTAAATTGACGTTCAAACAACTTACAAGACCACAGGGGATTGCCCAAATTTTCTGACCTATAGTTTTATGTTATTTTCAACAACAAAAAAAGACTATTTTAAGATACTCTTTCAAATATATTTTTGTTTTCCTTACGGTAAAAATATTTTTTTTTTTTTTTTTTTTTTTTGTGATGTCGTCAGTATTGGCGTTATATTAGTTCGTGTAGATGTCTATAAAAAATTTACATTAATTTGTCATATTTTCATATGTCATTAGGATTTGGTGGTTTGGAATTTTATTGTTTGTGTGATCGGCTAAGATAAATTTCAACATAACGCCATCACTGACATGGGGGTAAAAGAAGGTCAATCTTATTTAATAAAAAGTATTTACCATCGGCGCTTTTTTTAAATAAAAATTGATATATAGTGGTCAGTAAGTCTATTGCTCTAAATGGTTTTGTAATTACAATCCATAAAAATAATTATAAACAATTCAAATTCAATACAAATACATTATAAATATGAGAGGCTGCAGTCAAATTTATTTTTACTTAAATAATAATCAATAGTGACTACAAAACTCTCCTTTTGGCTTTACGTCGTAGGGTATAAATATGCCTAATGTACTGGTTATATTAGTATAGTGTATCGTTTCACGAGCAGGCCCGTTGTCTCGCCTTGTGTGTATTCGGATCAAACTTAGGGCTGCCTCTAGAGACTTTAACTTATAAGAGCTGTTCAGTTTGAATTAATTGATTGTTTGCCTTGATTTATTAGATTATATTGTTCTGAAACTATTTAAGCGTTCAACAAAATTAACAAGCTCTATTTTGACTTTAATCTGTTACAATTAAACTAATAGAAACCTCATTTTAGACAAACCATGAAGTGTACATTACATAACATACGTAGTACATTCGGGTGGTTTAAGTTGGCGTGGCAGGTCCGAACGCATCCAGCCTAAATCAGACTTGATGCCAATAGTCGAACTCACTCAGCAGATGACCTGGCCACATTTTTTTGCATGACGTGGTTATTGCTGTCGCAGTAAGTTTCTTAGTGTGCGACAAAAATAAGTAACTGTGCCGTACTTACTGTGTTGAAAACATAGGTGAAACACAGATACATTTGAACCCGAACGATAATTGTACTAATATGGCATATCTTCCTTGTTTTTCTGGTCCGAAGTAGAAATATTTCAAAATACAATAAAAAGTCAATATGTAAGTCTGTTTTAGCTAAAATATATTTGGTATCTTGTTTTCTCTTATTTTAAATTTAAAAGCTTTGTCGTATTGATTACAGATGAATGAATTTATGTCCAATTTTGGCCGAGAGTTTCGGCCCGCATTTTATGCCCGTTTTCTAATTTTTGAATTAATAACTTTTGTTTCGTCTCATGTCCTACTCCCGAATCGTCCCTAGGTTTTTTTATAATTTTAGTACAGTTGAAGTCAAAACTTTTACCGTCTTACACATTTCACATTTTTGTTGTTTTATTCAACGGTTGTGATTGATTGATTGACTAACTCTTTTTTGTTCACACCATTAAATTTGATACAGAGGACAAAAACTCTTAAAAACTAGTGTAACAACTGGCGGCCTTATCTCTAAAAGTGATCACTTCCAGGCAACCTTAGGATGGAAAGGATTTATAGACATGGAAGACATATGGAAAGGATGTTGATAAAAAGTGATGATCTGGGACCTGGGTATTTCCTAAAACTGCAACCAGTACTACCGGAAGATAGGCAGCAGCATCCTATTAGTACACGGTGAATGTACTATGATCCCCAAGCCGCCTGCCAAGCGTGAGGATTATGGAGACGCCCTTCTCTAAGAGGGAGGCCTTTGTTCAGCAGTGGACGTTTACTGGCTGATGAGGTGATGTGTGTGTGTGAATGAGAAAATTATATTAACGTGTGGCAACCCTATCAGAATATTGGAGGGAGCGTGGCAAATCGCTATTATTACAAGTGCATTGTTGTGTTGAACTGAATGCATGTATTAGATTAATCATCTGAGCTCTTTAGCTGTAACAGTTTGTAATGGCATAACAACTGGTTACTGGTGCCGCACCAAAACAACTCGAAATTGAATTTATATAAAATACTAGCGGTCAGCCCAAGCTACGCACGGGTATAGACTATAGCTTATGTCACCCGGGGATAGTGTAGCTTCCCGTCAGTGAAAGAATTTTTCAAATCGGTTCAGTAGTTTCGGAGCCTATTCAATGCAAACAAACAAACAATCAAATCTTTCCTCTTTATAATATTATAGTATAGATTGGGTGCCAGATTGGGAAGATTTTTACCGAATCTTAAAAAATTAATTCCGAAAACTCCGAAAAAATTAGGTTTTATGTTTTTAAAGACCTGCCTTATGAACTAGTGCGAATGGCACCAACTCGTCGGTGTACAAACGCGCTGTGTGCACCGTTATGACTTCAGTCACATGACGGTTTCGTTAGTGAGAGGTCGCGCAATTGAGAAAAGCAAAAAAGAAAAATGGCACGTGGTAATACAACTTTATACAGACTGTATGTTGCGATGTAGTTTGGTTAAAATTTTACAAATGGAACTATTTATAAAGTTTAAAATTTTGTCTAAATGTTCAATGAGGTATTTCTAGAGATATATTATATCCCAATATTGTGACAAGTGAAATAACATTTATGAATATTAAAAGGAAATCCTAAAAACTGGCTTTCTAGGATACAGGATAAATCTTATGAACGTATTTTTGCATAAGCTCTAAAAAATAGCTGTAAAAATGGTACTATGTACAAGCATCAAACTTGGTAAGATTATAGTACACACACACTAAAGTATAACAACAAATGACAAATAATGGTCAAGTGCGGGTCGGTGATAAATTTTTGTTCATTACCAACTTATAATAACTGGTAATTTCGCTATTGAATTTTGTAGTGGTACGGAACCCTCAATGCGCGAGCCTGACTCGCTTTTGGCTGGTTTATTTAAAAGTGAAAGACACATCAAATGCGAGAACGAGATCGCTGCGCCCGGTATTCTGGCCCTTAATAAAGGCCCTAACCTTAGTTTTTATTTACCCTTAAGGGTCCTGTATACCCTCTGCAGCTCTCTCGCTCGCACATTTTCACATTATTGAAGATATAAAATCAGTGAGTGTGAATTTCCAAAAAGTAACAAAATCATGTCATGGTGTCTATCGTAACATTACAAATAAAGAAATTGTCAATTTGATATATTTTAATTTGACACAGTAAAATGGTAACAAGTGATTTTTATTTCTCGTGTCATTTTATTCCGTCAAATTACAAGATATCGAAACAAACATTTCTTTGTTTGTAATGTTCCGATAGAAACCATGACATGATTTTGTAACTTTTTGGAAATTCACACTCATTGATTTTATATCTTCAATAATGTGCAAATATGCGAGCGAGACAGCTGCAGAGGGTATACAGGACCCTTAATAACGGCACTTGCCTTTTTATTTTATTTTAATATCAAACAGTGAGTATTAATAAACCTAATTCCCTGGACACATGTTCAGAGTAAACTAATTCGCGAACACAGCGGCTCGCGGCGTTTCAACCGTTTTAAATATTAACAAGGGATGGATAGGGTCCCGTTTGGATTGATCCAGTGCATGTGATTGCAACTGGAATTATTCACATTTTTTCTCCTTTTTAGAGGTCCGTACCCAAAGGGTGTGTAAGCAGGATCCTATCACTAAGCCTACACTATGTATGTCTGTCTGTTCGTTTGTCTGTCCGTATGTCTGTCCGTATATATGCCCGTATGTCTATCCGTGTGTCTGTCCGTATGTCTGTCCGTATGTCTGTCCACATGTCTGTCCGTGTGTCTGTCCGTATGTCTGTCCATAATAATATGTCTGTCCATATGTATGTCCGTCCGTCCTACGTATAAACGGCTGTATCTTTCGAACCGTGATAGATAGCCTGTTGAAATTTTCACAAACTATGTTATACTACGGTGGATTTTTTAAAGAAATAATAAAAATGACAATAAATAAAAACTAAATGGTGGACACCCATACAATAAACAAGTTATTTAACGTATTTTTGTATTACCTTTTATTTGAAAACGGTAATACGTAGCGTCAAGCGCCAATCTTGGCGTGATAATAAAGTGGTAACGTAAAAAATAAAAAATGGGCAAGTGTGAGTCGGTGATATTTTCTGTTCACTAACTTGTTAGTCGTAACATCAGGCGCGGTCGGTACTTGGACGGGTGACCGAGCGTGATGTTGTGTTTTAGGACTACTATTAGTATTTTATGGTGGTACGGAACCCTCAGTGGACGAGCCTGACTCGTATTTGGCCGGTTTATTTAATTTTATGTCGTTCTATTAAAAAATCGAGACTGTCATGACTGGTTTTATTTATGCACCCATAACTATGGGACATAAACAAAAAAGTCTCCATTTTTGTCCATCAAATGTATTATTGTCGTCTAAATCTTATTGGATTCTATAAAATATGTAGTAGTTTTCTATAAATATCCATTAGAGTAAGATTTATAAAATAAATTGTATTTTTCTAGAAATTTCCATGTTTTGGCGAAGCGCCGCGATATAAAATAATATATTATGTAAGCTATTCGGGCATTTGCATTTTTTTATTAATAATGTAGCTTGTATCTTTTAAAAATAGTTTTCGCTTTGGCGCTAAAACTCATTCGTCTTTAGCTAATAAACTGGCTCAGCTCAAACGCTCATCCGCTGCACATTTCGCCCCTCTACTGCTGTACCATTAAACCCCGCATTGTCTATGGATTCCGAACAAATGGACTTAGCACATTGTGAACGAATTTAATTACAATTTTGGTAAACTGTAATCCTTGTTCAAAATTATGCAGAGCCTGGACAATGGGTGGATTTATTAGATTCTTCTGCTTGAGAAATTATATAACGGCATTTTTGTGGATATGGCTTATCAAGGCCACTTGCCTAAAGTGGGACTGGGCCAGTCATATTGGTCGAATGTCGGAGGATCGTTGGGCGAAAACCACAGCATAATGGCTTCCACATGATGGCAAACGACCTCCCGGACGGCCCGGATTGAAATCGGAGATCGAGGGACGGACTGGACTCATATTTTAAGGACTGGACTCAAATTGCTCAAAACAGAGAGAAATGCATGAGCCTTTGCCCTGCAGTGGGACGATGCAGGCTAATATAATAATCATCATTTCAGCCGTAGGACGTCCACTTTTGGACATAGGCCTCTCCCATCAATCTCCAAAAGGGCTGTTTGGAAGCGGCCTGCATCCAGCGTTTCCCTGCGGTCTCTTTTAGGTCGTCTGTCCATCTAGTGGGTGAACGTCCTACGCTGCGTTTACCGGTCCGTGGTCTCCATTCCAGAACCTTTCCGCCCCATCGGCCATCTGTTCTGCGTGATATGTATATGTATGTAATGTATTAATAATATAAGGAAATTCTTGTCATTAGAATAAAAGCACTTGGCCCCGGCCTGTGAAATTTTGACCTCCATTGTAGGAGAGAAACGAAATACTTTGCACTAATAATAATGGCTTATCAAGATGTGACGCGTCACAATAGCCACTTTCTTGTACTTCTCTGTGTTCTTCTTGTTGAGATAGCGGCCCGCCATAATAAGGACCATAATAACTTTCTTTAATATAAATTGACTACAACCACAGAAAAGCGAAGTAAATAGAACGGAAATGAGAAAGAAAATCTGTTACCAGGCATTATGAGTAAACCTTGATTGAACATTCTTATATAGATCAACGCGTCGAACTCCGCATCACAGTAGCTAACTGATTTCGAATGACTGACGTTTCGTTTATATGGGTGCAACTGGCTACAACAAATTTCGTACAAAAATGCCTTGACAGCTGTTCTAATTTGAACAAATTTTTATTTTATTTTCTGTGTCTACAACATATATATATATATATATATATATATATATATATAGCATATGGGAAATGCCTAACCCATTTTAACTTTCAAACTTCAAATAGCAGCAAATAATGATAAATACATAACACCAACAAGTTAGATAACTACGTTACTTATGAATGTACACTTGTAACAAACTAATTACAAACATTTGTAGACTTAACGGCCTGTTATCCGAGTCGCGTAGGCAACAAAACCCTCCCTCAGCCCCCGCCAAGTTAAAACGACGATGTATTTTGCCGCGCAAGAGTCACAAAGCCTGCGGGGGAGTGCCAAAACAAAAACGAACATAGGTCCGACCTCGATGACGCCTGGCGCGGGACTGAGCGCGGCGCGCGCAAATTCTAGCGAGCTATTTACGCTTATAATTTCACAAAAAAATAGTAAATACATATTCAGTATCAAAAATCTATGCAATGATTTTTTTTTTGAATAGGATTGCTTTTCTGTACATGCAATTTCCAGGTTTCATTAGATCATAAAACTAAAAAATAAAAACTAAATCGACTTTGTTTCAGATTTTTTTTTGATCGAGGGAATTTTATTCTGTAAAATTTTGAAGTAATGCATAAACTCAAACACAGATGTATCTGTGACATCTTTTTTTTTCCAGCTTAAATATTGTAATTTAACTGAATAAAATTTATTTAAAACCGACAAGTATAACAGGCCGTTAAACTTCACATAAGATAACTTCTGCTATAAAACCAAAGGCAGCAAACTTGTATTGTTCCGTAACCGACTCCACATAGGTAGTACCTAAGTATACCTTACTTCGTACAAAACTTAAGATCAACAACAACAGAACTTTCCTGCAGTAGCTCAGTGTTATTGCAACGACAATGCAGAATAAACAGGTGCCAGATAGAAAATTCACACAGGTAGCTACCTAATATACTTCATCATCAGCAGCCATCAAACGTCCACTACTGGACAAAGGCCTCCCTCTTAAAGAGGGGTGTTGCCATAATCCCCACGCTTGGCAGGCGGCTTGGGGATCGCAGTACGTTCACCGTGTACTAACAGGATGCTGCTGCCCATCCTCCGGTGGTTCTGGTCGCAGTTTTAGGACATACCCGGGTCCACCTAATATACTTCAGTGAAATATTATAAGAAAATGTTTTTATTCAGGTTTTACAATGTTATTGAAGCTACGTTCTACGGTGTTTCCGAGAAGCTACAACATGGGGTTCTTCAAAAGGCGAGTTAATTGAGTCCTAAAGGGTGGGCAACGTATTTGTGATACCTCTGGTGTAACAAGTATCCTTAGGCGACGGTGACTGCTTACCATCAGGGAGCTCGTATGCTTGTTTGCCACCTATGGCATTAAAACAAAAAAAGGCTGTGATAAGAAAATAAAGAATGGTTACAGAGTTTTTTTATACCTGCTTTCTATACAGGTTAGTCTGGATATGATGGTGAAGTCATCATGCAAATAATAGCATTTGGAATTGGACTATTAGAATCAAACAAGTATATTAAATTATAAAAAAATATAACCCTACTGTATTGAAAACACTCCGAAACACTGAGATACGACGTCGCACCAAAGCTGCAGACGTCGTGAAAAGGGTGAAGGAACTTAAGTGGAACTGGACAGGACACATGGCCAGACGTAATGATGGCAGGTGGTGTACAGCAGTAACTGCGTGGTGGCCGAGACTAGGTTGGCGGAACCCAGGCCGACCGAGGATGAGGTGGATTGACGACTTTAGAAATACTGTCGGGAACGAGTGGATGCGAATAGCGAGACACCGGTGTCATAAACAAAGGGAGGCCTATACCCAGCAGTGGGTCACTCAAGGCTGATGATGATGATGATGATGTATTGAAAATGAAATGAAAAATTATTTATTGTAGCAAACGTGAAATTATGATGTTACAAACTAAAGTCCCTCACATTCGGACGTTGCAAGTACATTATACAATATTAAATCTACATGTTATAACAAGGTTCAAATGTTTTAGCAATATGCTTTTTTTTTAATTCTAACTAGGCTTGCGCTTGGCCGCCAACTCGCCTGATGTTTAGCGATGATGCGGCCTACGATGGAGCACGCTTGCCTAGAAGAAACCTATTCACTCTCGACTTGAAGACACCCAGATTGTAACTGTTGGGGAGTACCCACTCAGGCAGCGAATTCCACAGACTAGGAGTTCGCACAATAAATGTGGAATCAAAGCGCTTCCTACGGGTTCTCGGAATATCAACCATGAAGCAGTGTCGAATCTTCGTACCCACTCTGGCAGTCCGATAGAAAAATGGGCAGGAGGGAATCAAATCATGCAGATCTGTAGCACACTCTCCGAAATGTATCCGATAAAAATACCAATAGACTAGCAACCTTGCGCCGATGCTCAAGCCTAAAAAGCTTAGTCTGAACCAGGGATTCGTTGCTGATGAGCCTCTTGGCACGTTTCTCAATAGACTCCAATGCCCCAAGCTGGTATTTAGCTGAACCATCCCAAAGGTGAGCTTACATAATAATACATACAGGATATTAAAGAGCATAGAATCTGTCACATGACTTACAAAGCGTACGTGCCCTCTGACAAACAGTATGTAGCCGTTGTATAAATAGTAACCTAAAAGTAAAAGAGGCGCGCTGTCATTCAGTTCAACAAACCGCTAGGGCTCCAGGGCACACCCCCTCTGGGGTGCCTGGGCAAGTCTGATTCCCACTCCCGGCGACTGCCCAAGCCGAGGTTCGTGCCTTCGAGGTGCCCTTGTGCTAGTCGCCCAAAAACTTAAACCATCAAGTTATGCCGAACGCACTCTGCGTTCGCTAACTAGTCCGGTCCATCTGTAGAGGCCAAAAAGCCAACATTACAAGTCAATATCAAAAAAAAAAAAAAAAGAGGCGCGCTGCGTACATATATATATCTACTCGTAGTAGAATACAGATTTTTATTGCCGCTTTAAATCGTAAACTACTTAATATTTCATAGTACTGTTATATATATTTTTGAAATCTGCTGAGTGAGAACCACATAATATTGACCTATACCAGTTTTTCTAGTATTTTTTTTTCGTATATTAAGAAAATGTATAAATGGATTGTTATTTAAGTCAATGAAATAAAATGATTTCGCGATTAACTTACTAGTTTTCCCTTTAATAATTATTTTTGCGGAAACATTAACATCTTGAATTATTTGTCCCACTTATAATGCACATATCGAAATCCATTGGGCCATTTAGGCTATAAAGTGTGCCAAAGGAACTTTATACATACATACATACACTCGAAGAACATAGTTCTCCTCCTTGTCATAATCATTATCAGCCAGAAGACGTCCACTGCTGAACATAGGCCTCCCCCTTTAACCTCCACACTGAACGACAGCCTGCCTTTTGCATCCACTGTATGCCCGCGACTCTCACAATGTCGTCGGTCCATCTAGTGGGAGGCCTCTCTACGCTGCGTCTTCCGGTTCTTGGTCTCCACTCCAGGACCTTTCTTCCCCATCGCTCATCGGATCTTCGAGCGATGTGGCTTGCCCATTGCCACTTCAACTTGCAAATTTTAACAGCTATGTCGGTGACTATGGTTCTTTGGCGAATATCCACGTTTCGGATTCTATCGCGCAAAGAAACTCCGAGCATAGCTCTCTCCATTGCCCACTGTGTGACTGAGTTTTTCCAAAAGGCCAGCAGTTAAGGACCACGTCTCAGTACCATATGTCATCACTGGCAACACACACTGGTCATAGACCCTTGTCTTGAGGCACTGTGGTATCTTGGACGAGAAGATGTCACGGAATTTCCCCAACGCAACAATTTCTCCTCCTTGTGCAGTCGGGTAAAAGTTCTCCTTCTGTATTTTTCGTTACAAAAGACGATATTTACCTTTCTTATTATAATTAAGCAAATGAAAAGCACACCACCTGCGGCCCGTATAAATTACTCGACGGTTTCACCAAGAAGATAATTTTGGGGGTTACCGTATTCGGGAGTTTTACGGGTGTCTTAAAATTATGGGATAGAAATTAGACGGGATTGAAACAGGCCAAGAATTTGCTTAGAAATGTTTAAAAGTAAATTATTAGCAAATTTATTTTACGCTCCGTTAGAATACAGTTCAAAAAGCGTTGGTCAATTTTACCGCAGATTATTAAGTGGCCATACCTATTCGACCGTTACCCAGGCTAAGAATAAACGGCGCGACGGTCAAAACGGTCAACGGCGGTAAACGGTCTCATATTTTTTGACAAAAAAACAATGATAACTATCTTTTTGGAGTTGGATTCTATGAAATAGAAAGGTCTATAGATAATGCATTTATTGCATTAAATAGAATTGCATTAAATAGTCTTTTACAATTTGATATTTAAGAAAAACTCGACATATCAACTTTTACCTGCAATTTACAAGAGTAGTTTTTCGTAAAACGCTTAGAGGGAAAGTTTGAGAGAGGATTTCATTAAATTACTGAAAGAAAATCAACAATTTCAATGTCATGGTTTACTTGTTTTATATTCGTGTTAGTGAAAACAAGAATCGACAGCTCAAAATGCTCTTTAAAAATGGTTAAAAAAATTGTCATTATCATCAGTCAGAAGACGTCCGCTACTGAACATAGGCCTCCCCCTTTAACCTCCACACTGAACAACAGCCTGCCTTTTGCATCCACTGGATGCCCGCGACTCTTACAATGTCGTCGGTACATCTAGTGGGAGGCCTCCCTACGTTGCGTCTTCCGGTTCGAAACAAAACAGAAAAAAAACAGTATCCACATCAAAATCACCCATTTACCTTAACTTATGAAGACAAATTCATATCTTTAACCCTTAAAACCAAACATCTTATCCTTTCTTCAACCCTCATAATGATTATAGCATTAACATTTTCCCATCGTATTTTCGTTTAATCCCAAAAAGGAAGTTTGAAATGACTTAAAACCTACGCAAGAACTACAGATTATAAATATACAGATAACTAACTACCGAGATATGATCTACAATGCTATCTTCATCAACTTAAGCCTTACTAAATTACCTACAAGCCATGGTAGAGGCCACAGAAAAGTTTTTTCTTTGTTTGAAGTAGAACGGTAATCAAGGCATTTTTGTAAGAAATTTGTTGTAGCCAGTTGCACCCATATAAGCGAAACAGTCATCGAAATCAGTTAGCAACTGTGATGCGAAGTTTGACGCGTTGATCTAAATAAGAATGTTCAATCAAGGTTCACTCATAATGCCTGGTAACATATTTTTCTCCTTATTTCCGTTCTATTTACTGCTCTTTTCTGTGGTAGAGGCAGGAAAGAAAAATGTGAAAAGGTTACACTTTTTTTGAACTTTAAACATCGCTATGCCAACACTCGACGCGTTTGGCGTTTGGTGTTTCACATCGGAAAATGTGGTTGTGTAATGTTATAGTAACATGCACATTTCTTGAACAGTAAAATACAACTGCACAACTAAGAAAAACCACAAATAATGAAACAAAAAAGGCATAGATAATTATTCACGAGTAAATCATACACACTATATATATTACTATTTATAAAAACAACAAACGAAGTACTAAAAACGCATGCACAATAGGTGAGTTTGAATATTAGTCATTTTGTATCATGGCTTGCCTAGTTATTAAGCGTATAAATTTAGAGAGAGAAGCATAAAAATACCTTTTTTTTTTTTTAAGAGAACAAAAGGATAATAAATATCTTTAATTGATTTAGTTAAGGGTCCTGTATACCGTCTGCAGCTCTCTCGCTCGCACATTTTCACATTATTGAAGATATAAAATCAATGAGTGTGAATTTCCAAAAAGTAACAAAATCATGTCTCAATCAAAGTCAAGTCAAGATGCCGCATAGCCTCCTGCACAGGCGGAAGGTGGCTTGTCTGTCCATTTTTTATCGCGTTCATTTTGGAGAATGTGCACAAGAGCTGTTTAAGCTGATCCCGTCAACCAATTTCCGCCATAGGTCATCGAGGCGGACATTCCATCCTTACGTCGTGAACATTGGTAAAGTCCGCACGCAGCGTTTCCAAAATTCCTTCCCAATACGAACTGCACAGGAATGGAATGCGCTTCCTGCCTCGGTGTTCCCTATAAAGTAAAACCTGGGTCTCTTCAAGACAAGAGTGAATAGGCATCTCATGGGCAAGCGTGCTCCATCTTAGACTGCATCGTCACTTACCATCAGGTGAGTTGTGGTCAAACGCTAGCCCATTTCATGATAAAAAAAAAAACAAAAGAATCGAAAGGTTTACTTGTAGCTCTCGGAGAGTTCCACTATAGTATTATTGTTATACTTCCCGGTTCATCATCAAATCATTTCATCATCATCATCGTCATCATCAGCAGCCATTAAACGTCCACTGTTGGACAAAGGCCTCCCTGTTAGAGGGGTTTTGCCATAATCCCCACGCTTGCACGCTTTGGGATCACAGTGCGTTCACCGTGTACTAATAGGACGCTGCTGCCCATCCTCCGGTGGTTCTGGTCGCAGTTTTAGGACATACCCGGGTCCAAATCATTTCGATAGTAGCCAAATAATTGTATTGTCACCCGCGTTACATACACCTGCAAAGTTTCAAATCAATACGAATATAAGGAGTAGGTCATCATCATAATCATCATCATCATCAGCCAGAAGAGGTCCACTGCTGAATATAGGCCCTTTAACCCCCACACTGAACGACAGCCTACCTTTTGCATCCACTGGATTCCCGCGTCTCTCACAATGTCGTCGGTCCATTTAGTGGGAGGCCTCCCTACGCTGCGTCTTCCGGTTCGTGGTCTCCACTCAAGATCCTTTCTTCCCCATCGGTTATCGGTTCTTCGATCGATGTGGCCTGCCCATTGCCACTTCAACTTGCCAAGGGCAAGGAGTAGGTCAAAAATGTTAAAATCGACTTCTAATATTTGTTCACACAGTTATTTTTCTCAGTTAGCTGATCCATCCCAAAGGTGAGAGCAGTTATTAGACAATAAGGATTCACTGTGTTTTAGAGTTGTGTATCTGTATTTATTTAAATTTTGGTAATTACTTTCAAAATTACATGTTTCTAAGTATACAATACACTCATTAATGTTAAACAACAATTCCTTAACAAGTTAGGGAGTTACGACAGCCTGTGACAAAACATCTTTAGTACGCACAACTGTGCTGTGGGAGGACTCAGGGAAAACTGTATTAAGTCTAAATTTTAACAAAATTACAAAATAAAACCAGGCAAATATTTTAGTAATAATCCGAGCCGTTTGTAATAACTTATGTGACTTTTTACCGAAACAAGTAAAAGGGCGTAAAAAGTTTATGGAAAAGACAGCATAATTATTATTACGTTGCAGTTTTTTTTTTAATTCTGCCTGCCTTGCGATATCTTAATTGATTTAAACAACAGAAAATATACACAGCAACATGTTGCATTTTTGGCCGCTGGTTACGGATGCGGCCGATAGTTTGTTTGCAGATTTATGGTCACATGTCATAAATATCTCGCCCACTATTTGATTTAGTGGTGATCACAATAATCGTCGTTGTGCATAAAAACTAGGCTTATTTTAGAAATACTGTTTTTGATGCCATTGGATTTAGTTTTAAAAAGCGCATGTGCCTGTGAAACTTGGTTCTTAATGTTTATTGGTTCCACGATTTATTGGTTGTTTAAGACGTTTCTAGCTATGTAAACTTAAACAACTTTAAAACTGCATAAAACTCTATGTGAGCAATATGCACATAGCGCAAATTTCCTTACAATTGCGATTTGTGAAATTGCACGTAGCGGCTTCACGTAGCGAGTTTCTCAAACAAAACTGAGTGAACGAGTTAAGTGTGAAGCACACAAGCGTTAATGCTCATAAAATCTTTCTCCGTTATTATGTCAAAAATAATTTAAGTGTTTACAATAAAATAAATAAATAAGTTGTGTGCAGTTTTGATGCTCAAAAACGGTGAACGAAAATATTGTGCGAAAACCGCTATGTCCAAGAACTTCAAAAGTTTAAAGACAAATGACATTCACCAACATGGTGGATTACAGCCCATCCTCCTTTTCTCTGAGAGAAGACCTGTGTCCCAGCAGTAGGAACAATATAAGACCTTAATGATGATACAGTGAAAAAAATAAACGTAACTAATAAATAATGACATTTAACCTTGTTTGAGATAATTAATGTTTAAACATAAACTACCCCAAACGAGTAAATTTCTAACTTATTCCACAATTTTTAACCTATACCAATGAGCTGAGAAGCGTTGCCAGTTCAAATATGCCCCAGCTGACTTGATAATAATACTTTTGTATAAAAATTTGACAAAAATAAAATAAATATGTTTTTGTCATATTTCGACTTACCCTATTTTCCTATCCATGTAACTGTTACGCCATTAGCATAATTTAACGTTGATTTAAAATTAAAATAAGCCCCGTCCACACCCCACGTTACGGCATTGTTAGGGTGTCGGTACAAACACCCTTTTAAAATATTTATGTGTATTTCGACCTAATGTTGTAGTCACTCATAATAATGAGTTAGGTTTCAGTGTTTATATTATTAAGAACTTTATTGTTAAAGCAGTAAAGTCTTGAGTGGTATTTGTTTTATTAAATTGGGTTCGTTATAAAGAAAATATGGGCTTGTTGAATATTTTAGTACTATTGTAAGAGCTTATTCAAGTAAGTATGTATATTTAAACTATTTGCTTTCAACTACATATTTTATCATCATCATCATCCGCCAGTAGACGTCCACTGCTGAACATAGGCCTCCCTCTTTAACCTCCACACTGAACGACAGCCTGCCTTTTGCATCCACTGGATGCCAGCGACTCTCACTATGTCGTTTGTCCACCTAGTGGGAGGCCTACATAAGCTGAGCCTTCCGGTATTTTACATGTAAAAATAATTATTTAATAGAAGCCAAGGTTTTTTTGTTAATAAAATTAAGTGAGGAAACTATTTTAGTTAGTGAGAAAGTGGGAAGAGAGTGAGTGAGCGAGCAAGCTAATGAAGTGAGTAAATTTTTTAACAACTTTGTCGAATATATTTTATGTAAAATTATTTTTACTAAAATGTTTAGATGTCACAAAAAATTTAATTTGTACGAGTGGACAAGTTATTAGCAATGAAATAAAATTACAAATTACTTCAACTAAATTAAATATTCTTTATAATTATTAGATACATAAAAAACAGATTACAAAATAAGCACTTAAGATACATATTTTTTCTGGCTAATACCTTTATTAACTAAACAAAATACATGCTAAGTAACACTAATAACCTAAACTTCTTGACCTATTATACAAAAACAGTTAGGCTGCTCATAGACCGTTAAAGGTATCAAGATAATCCAAATTCTCAAGCTACCAGTTGGCAGCGAACCCAGCATGCTGGTGGCATTACCCTGATGAATGGCAATGCTTATGCGTTGAGCAAAAAACATGCCAGCACTTTGGTCACGCATCGCGTAAACCAGGTGCACTGAAAGATTAAAAAAAAGGAGTAAGCTCCCAATTCCCAAGGGCTCAATGTCTTGACCCCAAATGTCTCAAATATGTAATCACTGCCGTGGTTAGCATATTTGCGCCATTTTTGCTGCTCTGCCGAATTGGCAGCCGCACCAGTCCTACTTTGAGTCTAAAGGAGCTGTGACGGTACCAGAGAATCGACACAATATCGCGCTCCATACAAGAGGCCGTCCCAACCACCAGGGAAAACGTGTCATACCGTCACGCCTCTTTCCATCGTCACGCGCAAGACTGCTCGGTTCAGGCATAGCTGCAACATTGGTGTTATAAAAAGCCTTGTGGATGTGATCGTTCAGGATAGCGTGTCGACCAATTTGACAAGCACTTCTGGGACAAGAGAGATCATGATGACTGAACTGGTTAACTGCAGTACCCCGGTAATACTGCCCCGGTGGCTCAGTTGGTAGTGAACCTATCTTCTGTGCTTGGGGGCGTGGGTTCGATTCCCATCTAGGACAAACATTTGTGTGATGAACATTTGTGTTTGTTCTATGTCTGGGTGTTAATATCTATTTAAGTATGTATTTAAAAATATATATGTACGTATATCAGTTTCTGGCAGCCATATTACAAGCTTTGCTTAGTTTGGGGTCAGATGACCGTGTGTGCAAAAAAAATGTCCCAGATACTGACAGCGATGGACCTCATAACACCTTGCACTTAATCGTTAGCTGACAGCTAGACGAAATACGGCTAGGTCTAAAAGGCTACCTATGTTAAAAGAGGACATGGCTAGCAAACAAAGTCCCGATTCACAAAAAGAGAGTGCTAGAAAACTGCAGTCTGCAAATTATTCCAAACACAGCATAAATAAAAGTGATTGTTGTGCTAGTTAATTAGCCAATTCGATCAAACAATCAACAATGCTGTTAATACTGTTGAATTCAATGTTTTATACAATTCAACAAATCAAAGGCATTGAAATGAAAATTGTGGTTTCAGCTCGACATCACACTTAATACAAAATTATCCAGCCTACGAAGACCCTTCCTTTGGTCTCAAATCAATAATTTTGTGGGTCGAGCTATGATGGATTTTATAAGGGCAGTTTGTCACCCTCCATGTTTCTAAATCAATTGTACTGGCAAATGGTGGTAAATTTATTTTGTAGGGTGGATATGAGATAGAAAATACTAACAAAAAAATCACGCATGCGGCCGAGGATGGAACACGTTGATCTAAAAGAAATCTATTCACTCTAGCCTTGAATATGCCTAGATTGTAGTTCAAGATAAATTAAATAAATATTATTAACTAGGTGCGCCTGCGGTTTCACACGCGAGGTAAAATCGTCGTTGAGTTTTCTGAAATTTTCCTAATTTGTCTTTCCTTCTTCTAAGTACAAAGTATTAGAAAACTTATAAAAAAAAATGGATGAAATCAGTAAAGTCGTTCTCAAGTTACGGCGTGACCAAGGTAAATAGGGACAATATTTTTGTTATTTATAAAGATTTATTAATTTATTACCTAGATTCTAAATTTTCATAATGCATAGTTTAGAAATTAGGTTATAGAATATTACAGTAGCACTTTTCGCAATGACGTTTCGAACAAAGCTCTGTGGACTTAGGCAATTTTTTAGAGATGTATTATTTCGCCATAACAATTATACTTATTCTGGTTTAACCAAAGAGAAAAATACTTTGAAAACATTCTTTGTTCAGATCATTTTAATAAAAGGTAAATGACTTTTGAGCTAGAACGTTTTGAATTTATTACAGTTTTATCGCCACGAGTAGGTATAACACAAATAGTTGTGATCACAAAAATGTTCGAAATAATTTTGACTGACACTTTTTGAAATAGCATATCAACATGGCAAGGTTACAAGTTTCTATGGTTGTTCTTACAGAAAAGAGAAGGCATTTTTTTATTTTCTGCGGTTGTTCTCCTTTAGAAATGCAGGGGGACATACTTTTTGTAATTTTAGGCGAACCGTATTTCAAAAAAGATACACTTGATAAAAAAAAAAACATGTATGGAACTTTACCTTCATTTCATAAATAGAAAAATGTGTAACAAACTGAATATATTTGTCCATTATATTTGTATTTTTCATGAAACGAATTAATTATTAAATTGCGCAGGATGCGTGATTAAGTGAAGTTATGACAGGTTGGGTAAGCCAGTGACAGAGTGGTGATCGGAGCGTTGGTCAAAATGGCAGCGAGATGGGTCAATGATATTGTTAAAAATTTTTGGACATCATTGACACTACGTTGAGGCAGATGGCGTAGCAAAAGAGAACCTTACACTTAGCAGTGGGATAAAGAAAGCTGGTGATGATAATAATGAAGCTAAAACCTAATACAGATTAGATATACAATTTGATATTACATACTCTATGAACACTGTTTAGGAACTAAAATATGGCTATCAGAGTTATAGTTTAAGAGCCACTGGCATAGAAAAACTAGAATACTGGCGTCAATAAAAACGAATAATTAGATGACCAATCTCACCTTTTTAGGGAAACGGTTCTGCTTGTTTTAAATAACTTTATTTTAAATACCTAATACATCTACGTTCATACAACTATTATTATGTTAATACAACAGGAAAGCAGTGGGCAGGTCCGGAAAAGATGGCCCGCTGAGGAGGAGACCTATAATACTCAGCAGTGGGTGGAAAATGGTTGATGATGATGAATATGATATTGAGTATGAACTAATATAATATTATACAATACATTACGCTCTTCACAGTGATCACACGATACATTGTCAAAGGGGGGAACATTGCGATCAACAACATTATTTAAATTGCAAATATATATTTAAAAATTAGCAAGCTAAAGTTGCAATGGGCTGGCCATATCTGTAGAAGAACTGGCAACCGCTGGGGTAGACGGGTTCTAGAGTGGAGACCGTGTATCGGCAAATGTAGAGTAGGACGCCCTGCAGCCAGGTGGAGTGACGACCTGCGAAAGGCGGCTGGTGGCAAGTGGATGATAAAAGCAGCCTTGTGGCCTACGTCCAGCTGCTGGACGTAGGCCTCTCCTAAAGAACGCCACATGTTCGTCCACTGCTGCAGTGGACGAACATCAAATTGGTTGATGATGATGATTTAAAATTTAAAAAAACATGCTGTGGTTTGGATGACGTGAAGAACGTGAAATTAGCCATGTGCTTCCGCACTACGATAGAGGAGTCTAGGGTGCTTTAAATTATATGGGATTTACGGATCCCGACATAAATGTATTGGAACAGAGCCGTATTGTTCTCTTTGAATACGAATATATAGGCTCTATAGCTTTGGGCATTAATTAATTTATGTTTTAGGCGTGACGAGATCTATTGCTAAGTTTAAACTATTATGTTCGGCTATATTTATTGGTTGGCAATTTTCATGGTCTTTCATTTGTTGGGTTTCTGTCCACCCCGAATAGCAGATTAAGTATTTGATGGAATAATTTACGTAAAAATAAATAATGAACAAAATTCATTTTATAGGTAATACATTTTATATGGAACGGCAAGAATTCAAGTATTATACATTGACATAATTATTCCATCATAGAAAATAACTGGTCTATAGCGTTTCCAGACACGCATATGGTAGGGTTCCGTTTTCCGTAGCCAAAGTCTTATAATGACTATGACCATATTGTGGTCACAATATGGTCATAGTTTAGAAATTTGTGGATACAGAAAAAAATTACAGATTTTTATGGTTTATCCAAAAAGAAAGCTACTTAAGAAACATTATTTGTCCAGACAATTTTACAAAAAGGTCAATGACCTTTGAGCTACAACGACTTGAATTTATTACAGTTTTATCGCTATAGGTAACTCCAAAAGTTATAATCAGATATTTTTTGTAATAATTTTGAATTAAGCTTTTTAATATTATGACCTATAAGCATGATAAAATACAAGTTACTATATAGTGTTGTGTTGTGTTTTGTGTTTGTGTTTAGTTTAGAAATGCAAGGGTGGCCAACTTTTTGCCACTTTTGCGGGTCATTATTCACAAAATATACACTTTTTTTTAAATTATAAATAGGCTTGCGCTTGGCCGCCAACTCGCCTGATGTTAAGCGATGATGCGGCCTACGATGGAGCACGCTTGCCTAGAAGAAACCTATTCACTCTCGACTTGAAGACACCCAGATTGTAACTATCGGGGAACATACTCAGGCAGCGAATTCCACAGACTAGCAGTTAAAAAAAGTGATGTATCAAACTTTACCTTCATTTTATATAAATAAAAATACTTTGGTTCTTTGGCGAATATCCACGTTTCGGATTCTATGGCGCAAAGAAACTCCAAGCATAGCTCTCTCCATTGCCCGCTGTGTGACTCTGAGTTTTTTCCAAAAGGCCAACAGTTAAGGACCACGTCTTAGTACCATATGTTATCACTGCTCATCTATGCATCTCTAGCTCACTCACCATCTATATTGCGAGTGACAACAACGGTAGCTGAATTCACACTAGTTTATTCGACGGCTTGTCGGTGGGCGCAGCCACCACTATAAGTACTTACATACAGTGTATAGGTATATAACATATATCTATAGTCATAACGAAACACAGGACATTGATCACGCATAAACCATACAGGATGTGTATAACCGGACTTGATTCACTCAGAATTTCGTATCCACTACGCTACAAACTTATTTGTGAAGTTGGTCAAATGATAAAACTAAAAATATTCAAACGAAAGCTGTCAGTTTTGTTCAGAAAATAGAACAGTGTCTCCCCCACTCTGGTTAACAGATAATTAGGTGGGATTCAACTATTTTCGTCCCATATTGTAGCTGTCATAACTGAGAATTGATGAGGTGTACGAGAAATGGTTTTCTCGAATGCTCATGTGGTTTGAAATTCTCTTTAGCACTCAAAATGATGTATTTTGAATTCTATTTATATATTGTGATGAATGAAAGTATCAATTTATTTTGTAATATTTTTTATTTTTAACCGATTTCGAAAAAGGAGTGAGTTTCTCAATTCAGCCTTTTTTTTCAACATGGGGTTCTGCAAAAGGCGAGTTAATAGAGTCCTTAAGGGTCGGCAACGTATTTGTAATGTATATGGTGTTACAAGTATCCATAGGCGACGGTGACTGCTTACTATCAGGCGGCCCGTCTGCTTGTTTGCCACCTATGGTATAAAAAAAAAATCAAAACGTCAAAAACGTCGATTACGCGGTTATATGCGTGTGTGTGTATGTTTATTACTTCTTCACCCTAAAACGGCTAAATGGATTTGGATGAAATTTAGAATAAAGATAGCATATGTCCTGGATTAACTATAGACTACTTTTCATCATCATCATCATCACTATTTAATTTTTCTTTTTATAAATAATAGGCTCACGTTTGACCATCATCACGCTTGATGTTAAGCGATGATGCGGTCTAAGTTGGAACACGTTTTTTTTTAATAATAGGTTTGCGTTTGACCGGCAACTCGCCTGATGTAAAGTGAAATGCGGTCAACGCTTGCCTAAAAGAAACCGATTCACTCGTGATTTTTTATCACTACCCGGGTGAAACCGTGGGGCGCAACTAGTGTTCTATATTATTAAAATTTTTCTGAGTGTTTACACAATACATGTTTGTTTATCTTCTTATCTAATATACATAATATGTGAGAACTTTCCATAGTTTTTTCACCGTATACTTTTAGTGTAATACACTTTTGGTTTTCCAATAAGTAAATTAATAATTATAAGTGTAAGCGTTTTAATATTTTATTCATGGAGCACGTCAATAATTAAGAGTTAAAATAACGCTGTCATTGAGTGACCCGAGGCGACCTGGGAGTTAATTAGATTACCTGGACGTTCCAACCGATGTATAAAGGGAGCGAGCACTAATTTCGCCCAGGGTAATAAAACGTAAGTGATCCCACTTCTGAAAACGGCGTCAAATGTGGGAGTTAACTCAAGGGATTGGCATGAGTGGACGGAATAAGTATATTTTTACCCGATTGTCCAAGAAAGAGGACTATATTTATGGACAGCCACTTGGTGTCGCAGTGGTTATCTCCAACTGACGACCAATTAGAGCGAAAGCTGAACCAAGTGGAGTCCGATCTCAATCATTGGTTCAAACTCAATGGTTTGATCTTGAACTTAACCAAAACGCACTTCGTTACACTCAGCGAGCAATGGAGAGAGCTATGCTCGGAGTTTCTTTGCGCGATAAAATCCGAAACGTGGATATTCGCCAAAGAACCAGAATCACCGACATAGCTGTTAAAATTTGCAAGTTGAAGTGGCAATGGGCAGGCCACATCGCTCGAAGAACCGATAACCGATGGGGAAGAAAGTTTCTGGAGTGGAGACCACGAACCGGAAGACGTAGCGTAGGGAGGCCTCCCACTAGATGGACCGACGACATTGTGAGAGTCGCGGGCATCCAGTGGATGCAAAAGGCAGACTGTCGTTCAGTGTGGAGGTTAAAGAGGGAGGCCTATGTTCAGCAGTGGACGTCTTCTGGCTGATGATGATGATGACTTCGTTAAGTTTGACCTCTCGGGTCATCGAAAGAAACCTCTCTGCGTGGTAGTCGGAAGCGAGAAAATGGACTAGGTAAAGTATATGACTTTGGTTTCCAGATCGACATTGCCCTCAAATGGATAAGCCACATTGACAGACTGTGCCATAAAATCGGGCGTGCTTGTTTTGCACTGTGGCGACTTTTTGTTTGATCATTATTTAAAGGATAATAAGAATTTATATACTGGGACATATTATAATTTTAATTGTTATGAATAATAAGGTATGAGTATGAGGGAAATAAACTTTGATAAAAACGGTTTACACTCACCATCATCATCAGCCAGAAGACGTTGGCTGAATATAGGCCTTCTCTTTAGAACTCCACACTGAACGACAGCCTGCCTTCTGCATCCACTGAATGCCCGCAACTCTCACAATATCATCGTTTCATCTAGTGGGAAGATTATGTTGCCGGCCAAGTTTCATAAGTTTATCAGGAATATTTTTTTCCATACAATCTTTAGAGGACCATTTCACCTTTAGAGGTGGAATTTCGCTAAATCCGTTTTACTGTTTATCCAGACTATTTGAGGAATATTGAGTTCAAATTTCACTTCTCTATTGTTAGAAGTTTGGCCTGTGGGTTGATTCCTAGGAAAAAAAAAAGTTTGTTTCCTTATATAAATAAACTGTTACTTCGTTCGAGTCTCTGAAAAGTAAATAATTAAGTATTTCTTGAAAAGAATTACCCACGCTAAGTTAAAAGTAAAGTGTAAGTTAAGTGTAATCTCATTCTTCTTCTTTGCGAGTTTTTTTCCCTTATAGTTATTTATCCATACCTCGGGGAAAACATTGGTTTTCCCCGAGGTTTTAAGGTAATATAAGTAGCCTAAGTTACTCCTTATAACAGAAGCTGCTATCTGATAGTGAAAATCATTGCAAAATCGGTCTAGCCGTTTCAGAGAGAGTTAGATGGTATAAAAACGAAGTTTTTTTTATAATTTTTTTACAAGTATCTTATACTTTAGCATTTTTTTAAATCCTATTTTAAAGCAATCTGTATTTTGAAGATAATAAGCTTTATTTTGAAACGTACCTATTTTTCGTTACGAGTGCCGTTATATACACTGTTTTTTATGCATATAAACAATGGGCTTGCGTTTGACAACCATCTCGCCTGATGTCAAGCGATGATGTGGTCTACGTTGGAGCACGCTTGCCTAGAAGAAACCGATTCACTCGTGATTTGAAGACCCATATTGTAACCATCTAGGAACACCCATTCAGGCAGCGCATTCCACAGAATAGACTGTTTGTTGGTCCTTAAAAAACTATATTATTATTTTAACTTTCAGGGGGTAAAATATTACTTTTTTTTAAATTATAAATAGGCTTGCGCTTGGCCGCCAACTCGCCTGATGTTAATTAAGTGATGATGCGGCCTACGATGGAACACGCTTGTCTAGAAGAAACCTATTCACTCTCGACTTGAAGACACCTATATTGTAACTATCGGGGAACACCCACTCAGGCAGTGAATTCCACAGACTAGCAGTTCGCATAAAAAAATGTGGATCAAAGCGCTTGGTACGGGTTCTCGGTTGTATTTGTTTAGTTATTTTTATCAGAATTTTGTCGACTGTATAATGAAGTTTTTCGGGCATATTTCCAGGAACGACTCAATGGAAAGACTAGTAGTCCAAGGTAGGTCAATAGAGTCCTCAAAGGTAGGCAACGCACTGACAATGCCCCGGGTATTGTAGGTACCTATATAGGCAGCGGTGACCATCAGGTGGCCCGTAGCTTGTTTGCCACTTATTCTATTTAAAAAAAAGGTAAAGTAGCAGGAAAAAGAGGTCAAGGTAGATCTCCTACACTCTGGACGGACCTCATCCTAAATCCTATCCATCCTGTATGCCTATTCTATAAGTATATACAAAATGTAGGCGAAGCGCGAACATAGTGAATATACCCCAGGTAGGTTACAAATTGATAGACTTCCATAACATAACTAAGTCTTGAATAACAGAGTGTTCACGTAAAATATAACGTGAACACTGAACAATAAGAATGAGCATTGGACCTTAAATAAAATAAAAATAAAATAAATATGACGAACCGAGTAAAATAGAGAAGCATTGCAAGATAAGTGATCACCGCTGGGAAGATAGACAACGTTGAAGACCCGCCGTCTTACCAACCACGACCACTCTGCGAAGAGTGTCAGACTAAGAAAAATTATTTATAACCAATGCAACATTAAAATTTTTTAATAAAATTAGGTACCTTCAGACACATAAAAGCTTTTAGTTTGAAGGACCCTATTAGGGTTAGACCTAAACTAACTAACCTAAGCGTAATAAAGTTTCCACCGGGATTTGTGTTTACTGAGGCATGTATGTTCAGGCCATCAGAATTTGTTTGTGTTAGTACTTAATACGCGTTTATTGAATAATCTTTTGATCGTTTATCCCAAAAACATTCGAAATTAATTTTAGAAAATTGAGTTCATTGCTCTAACGAAAATATATTTTTTTAGTTATAATACTGCGTAAATAATTATGGCAACAAATAAAACAATGACACAAAAATGACAAAATACGTGTCGTGGTGACTCCAAAACAACACGATGAACAAAATGACATGTATAAAATAAAAATAAAAAACACAAAAAAATACGGGCCGAATTGTTAACAACTTTAGTTTAATCATTTAATGTATAGATGAACGAGTAACACCATTGTAATTAAACTGTATTGGCGAAGTTCACACGTGTTCGTTGACAGTTGACAGTCTGTTGTCAACTGCCAGCAAACACCGTATATAAGTTGCGGGCGCATTGTAATCGGCCTCTTTCTGTGCTCGGACCTCGAAGCGAGAACAAGTCTAAATAAATTGTGTGTAAAACAGTTCTAGAGTGATTTATTGGCCGAAAAGCTAACAAATCAGAATCGGGATTAATAAGTTACAGATGTCTTCTTATTTTCCCATGTCCACAGAGTGTAAAATTGTCTTTTGTTAAGTAGTTCAAAACCTATTTGATGGTCATGGTTTTTTTAGAGCCCTAATTGCTAGTTATTGTACAAAGTGACTGTTTTATTCCTTGAGTAGATACTTAGTTTTTTTTTTTTTTACTAACGAGTAATTAATACAAATTACTAAATAACTGTGCTCATGTTAAATGTTAGATTATATATCCAATTAGTGTGCATATTGTTATATATGCAAATTTCTGCCGCAAAACTGTTTTATGTACACAGGAGTATAAAGATCAACCAATATGGATTTCTCGTGACCGAGAGATATGACCACGCGTAGATTCCAGACGTGGCAATGGCAGTCAGCGAGCTTGCAGTCGATACAAGCTAGAGTTGCGCAACTTGTCCAGCCACCGAAGGCGCGCACTCCAATCAGTCATGGTGCGCGCAGCCGATCCAGCCAGCACGCCAGTAACCGTGTGCAGAGGCAACCCTGCAGCTGCGCAAGGTCCCTGCAGCGGAGCCTGTAGCGGAGCCTGCAGCCGAGCCTGCGGTGGAGCCTGCGGCGGAGACTGCAGCGGAGCTTTGCAGCGGAGCCTGCAGCCGAGCCTACAGCCGAGTCTGCGGTCGAGCCTGCAGCCGACCCTGCAGCGGAGCCTGCAGCGGAGCCTGCAGCCGAGCCTGCGGCCGAGCCTGCGGTCGAGCCTGCGGTCGAGCCTGCGGCGGAGACTGCAGCGGAGCTTGCAGCGGAGCCTGCAGCGGAGCCTGTAGCGGAGCCTGCAGCTGAGCCTGCAGCTGAGCCTGCAGCCGAGCCTGCAGCGGAGCCTGCAGCCGAGCCTGCAGCCGAGCCTGCAGCAGAGCCTGCAGCGGAGCCTGCGGTGGAGCCTGCAGCGGAGCCTGCGGTGGAGCCTGCAGTCGAGCCTACAGCCAAGCCTGCAGCCGAGCCTACAGCCGAGCCTGCAGCCGAGCCTACAGCCGAGCCTGCAGCCGAGCCTACAGCCGAGCCTGCAGCCGCTAGAGTTCCTGGCGCGAGCTAAGCCTGCAGCCGCTCGAGTTCCTGTCGAGAGCCTGCAGTTGCGGACGCTAGCACGGAGCCTTAGCCTAATAGCCAGATGTGTTTGTTTCTGCTTTACATTGTGATAGATGAGCTATACTTATCGCTGACCTTATTGTCATGAATTCAAGATTGAAATAGAAAATGTAGAAGTGAAAACACATATCATAAACTTGGTGAAAATCACGCGTCGCGTTCTATTTTCAAAAAAGTGCGAATCGAACGCTAATAGATGATGTTATACGTCGTTAAAACGTGTAAACGAAGAACTTTATAATTTCATGTTTTTTTTAATGCCATAGGTAGTAGGCCATAGGTAGTATGGAAAATATCTTTAGGGTCATGTTTGCGGGTAAAAAAAAAATAACCTAAAGTAAATGTGTGAATCTAACATTTTAAAATGATTAATCTTCATTTTAAGCAGAATGATTTAAAGAAGAGATTATGGATGATGGAGTGCACATGTTTAGCTTCGCCTACGGATACTCTGAACATTCGTCAACTTGTTATTTTTGAAAGCTGGCTCAAAATTCTTAAGGGACTTGTGCGTTGCGACTGTAGCTTTTAACACAAACAACTGCCGTATCGTCAGAACTTCAGCTTCCTTGTATAGACTAACCCGTAGATCGGTTGGCAGAGATGTGTATATGGGTAAGAACCAAATTCTTTGTTTCGTTACACAGCTGAAAGTGTCACAACGGAACTTACGTGGCACAGCGGAATTTGTTGAGGTTTGTGCACATAAGTATAAAAAAAAAAAACGGGTAGAATTGAAAACCTTCTTATTTTTTGAAGTCCGTTAAAAAGTGAGTGAAAATAGCTTATGGACAAATAGATTTCCTATTTTTTTGAATGCATATTTAGGTACAATTACTCTTAGAAATTATCATAATGATAATAACTGTATCGAAGCTAATAAACCCTATGCCATGATTCACTCACGTCTGACAGAGAGATTAAAAAAATAAAATACTCTAATTACTATTGCAAACATAGCGCAAATTCCGTTTGTTAATCACCAGGTAGGTAGTCAAATCAATAAAAAAAAATAGTTTTATTTTTTTTATTTTTAATATAATATTAAAACTACACAAAATATATTATGTGTACATATCTTCATAATTTTCACACGGTGTGACACGTTGCACAATGTTGTGACTAAAGATTTTTTTATATACTACGTAAAGATTGAGTGTTCAATGAAAGCACAGCGTTCATTTGCGAAGCCAATCTTTGTTCGATTGACATTATCGATACGTTTCTGCGCATGCGCGCTGGAATACCAGTAATACCAATGCATAGATATTACCGCATAAAATGGATGAAAAAAAAAACGGAGTAAACGAACTTACAAATTACAGATCTAAAATATTAATACTGGAATTGGGCGTCACTTTGCTAAAATTCATAATAATAACTTGTTTTTCTTAAAAAGTAGATATTTAGTCAAGAAAAGTAGATGGCTATAAATAAGAGAATTTTAATGAACGCAAAAGTTGTGTCATACCTACTAAAAAGTGGAAATATTAAGGTGTTTGTTGTATCTGTATGTAGTTCCGTATAAATAGTTTTAACATAAGGTTTGATGAATCCTCTTTTGATATTTGATCTGTGGCTAAGGTTTGGCCGCCATTTTCAGTTGGTATTTAATGGACATACTATTTATCACAATAAAATTATGTGTTTAAAAAAAAAAAAAGGACGATTAATAGTTGATAGTGATGAAACATAAGTGTTAAAAACATGGATATATAAATTTCATGCCCTTGGGAACACCAAACAGTTTTGAAATGGCGTTGTTATATTTTCGTTTTCTTATAATTTTGCAAAGAAATACAGCAAGTAAATTGAATACTGACTTTTGTGATGTGATGTTCGTAGACTTATCTTTTCTGTGGGTGTAATTCTTACATGAATTCAAGACACAACTTGTGTTTTTTTTTAAATTAAATTTCACGAAAAAAAGAAAGAAAACACACATTTGTAATGATGCACGTGGATGTGAAACACGGTTGTTCAACTGACAGAAAAACAACATGGCAGAAGTGCCCTGTAGTTAGCCACGGATCTGCAAATGACGGTGTTGTCATTGCAAAAAAAAAAAACATTAGTTATCCTGTATTACAACGGAACGAATTTTGGGACATTAACATTTTGTATGAAAAATGAAAAAAAAAAAGTTTTTGTATTTTCATTAATTCATTATTGATTTAACAGAAAACTAATTAAAGAAATTTTTGTATGAGTTGTCTACTGGGTGCAGAATAAGTTAGACTATACTAATAAAATCTAAAAATTCACCTTGAGGGAACATTTTTTTTTAATATTATGATTTCAAAGTAGGTGGCCACCGTTCCCTCGCATGAAATGCTGGGAGTTTGGTCCTGTCCCGTATACCAACACGAGTTGTGTAAGCCCAACAGCACCAACAGTTTCGATAGCACTAAGATTTAATAGTCCCAAAGGTTTTTATGAAACCGATGTTTGAGTTTTTATGGAACCGATAGTTTCGATGAATATGAAAAACCCGATAGTTGCAATAGCATCAATATTATAGCCTTTATTATTGACAGTGGCCAGTATTTCATTCGGTCTCAGACGAAAAACTGTCAATTTATTGGAAGTAATAATAAACCAACCAGCCAGCCGTTCTAATCTGTTTATATGGATTGTTAGATAAAATATGAAGTAATCGCCACCTTGAGAGATTCATATTATCATCCCGTAACAGAACCGTCAGACTACATTTAAAATTTTAATTTACATACATATTCACTATATTTCAACATACACATTAAAATCAGTTATTAAAATATTAAATTAAATTATTACATTTTAAATTAGATTAAAGAATAGTATCATAATTATTACAATGTAGGGTCAATTGTTCAAATTCAATGTCAGCATAGTATCATAATGTCAGTGTCATTTACATTTTAGATTTTAGTCGAATTGGATTTTAATTTCTATTAGATGAAACATCACGTTCTTTATTGATGTGGTCCAGAGGTTGAGTAAGTGAGTGAGTGTGCAATAACTAATTGCGTAATTGTAAAGCGGTAAGCGTCAATGTTATGTGACAATTATAAATAGTTGTTCTGTGTCATTATAAGTCAATTTCTTTAACCATCTCTCAAGTGTCGTTTTACAATTCATCAGATTCAGACTGTAAATATTTAGAGTTTTGTTGACTCTGTTATAAAGACGGAAGCTGACAGCATCGAAATGACAGTTCGCAAGGGATGTTCATGTGCGTGATTACACAGACGGTGTAGTTTCTGCGTTTACTGGTAGGGTTGTATGTCCCTGTCTGTTAAGCGAGTCATTAGTCGTCGAATAAAGCGACATAATATAACACTTGAAATACTGCATTGCACTTAATGAAAGTTATTAGCTAACTACGGAACAGTTGCTTCCTTAAATTTAAATGGAACCAAGATTTCTTAATTCTTAAGTGTTTATTTTTTTTAATGTAATCTGCCGGAGAAAATGTGTGCATTTCAGTGTGGTGTGGCATTGGAGTTTGTCGAAGATGCTGGCACTCGGCTAGATGCGACCTGTTGCCATGGTTGACTAAACCAGATTCGGTTAGTCTGATATAAATTAAGTACTCTCCAGTATCCAGTTGCATAAGAGACAGTGCAGAAACAGCCTGTCTAATATAGTATACAGTGCAGACGCGACCTGTTGCCATGGTTGACTAAACCAGATCCGGTTTTAGTCTGATATAAATTAAGTACTCTCCAGTATCCAGTTGCATAAGAGACAGTGCAGAAACAGCCTGTCTAATATAGTATACAGTGCAGACGCGACCTGTTGCCATGGTTGACTAAACCAGATTCGGTTAGTCTGATATAAATTAAGTACTCTCCAGTATCCAGTTGCATAAGATACAGTGCAGAAACAGCCTGTCTAATATAGTATACAGTGCAGACGCGACCTGTTGCCATGGTTGACTAAACCAGATTCGGTTAGTCTGATATAAATTAAGTACTCTCCAGTATCCAGTTGCATAAGAGACAGTGCAGAAACAGCCTGTCTAATATAGTATACAGTGCAGACGCGACCTGTTGCCATGGTTGACTAAACCAGGGTTTTAGTCTGTTATAAAATATGATGTACTCTCCAGTATGCAGTTGCATAAGAGACAGCGCAGAAACAGCCTGTCTAATGTGGTATATAGCGCAGATGCGGCCTGTTTATTATATTTAATGTGTTACGTGCCTATTTTAAGAATATTTTATGATATTAATTTATTTTAGTTCTAATTTATTTCAATATTATAATATTTTCTAATTTATTATTATTATTGTAAATTAACGCTTGACTAGATAATTTTATTGTAGTTATTAATATTTTATTGAAATTCTTATTAAGTAATTAATTGATGTAGTTGGTGATATACTCATGATTTAATTGATGTTTTGGTGATATTCTCATGATTTAATTGATGTAATTGGTAATATTCTCATGATTTAATTGATGTAATTGGTGATATTCTCATGATTTAATTGATGTAATTGGTGATATTCTCATGATTTAATTGATGTAATTGGTGATATTCTCATGATTTAATTGATGTAATTGGTGATATTCTCATGATTTAATTGATGTAATTGGTTATATTATCATGATTTAATTGATGTAATTGGTTATATTCTCATGATTTAATTGATGTATTTAGTGTAAATCGTTGATTAAAAACCAGATTCGGTTTTAGCCTGATATGATGTGCTTTTCAGTATGCAGTTGCATTCTGATATTATGTAACGTAAAACGTTAGATATAGAGCCGAAGATACACCTATAACTCGAAAGCGAGGATGTGTAATTGAGGCGAATAAAAACTTACTAGAGATATTAATTATGTTATTATAAATGTTATATGATAAAGATAAGAACTAGGATATGATATATAAATTGTATAATTATAGCATAGATTATTAATATAAAATGTGCATTTAATTATCATGTATGAAACACATATACACGAGGACGTGTAATTGAGTCGGATGGCCGATGTTAACAACTTTAGTTTAATCATTTAATGTATAGATGAACGAGTAACACCATTGTAATTAAACTGTATTGGCGAAGTTCACACGTGTTCGTTGACAGTTGACAGTCTGTTGTCAACTGCCAGCAAACACCGTATATAAGTTGCGGGCGCATTGTAATCGGCCTCTTTCTGTGCTCGGACCTCGAAGCGAGAACAAGTCTAAATAAATTGTGTGTAAAACAGTTCTAGAGTGATTTATTGGCCGAAAAGCTAACAGAATTGAGAACCTTCCTCCTTTTGCGCAGTCAGTTAATAAAATCGAAGCTGTAATAATTTAAAAAAACAGAGCGTTAACTAAGCGAATTCAATAAAAATGTCACACAAAAAAACTTTTAGCAGAATGAGCAAGTGTAGTACGTGTAAGTAATAAATAATTTGTTAAGTAAAATAAACGTGACAAAACCACATTGGTTAAAATAATACTACTGTGCTATGTTGGTCATTGCAAACAATCTTTGCTACTTTATATCTTCATTGTCACTTTTAGTGCTCTTATTAAGCTGACTATCCGCTATATACGCGAACACGGCCGCTCCGTGCTCCTATGTACGAATACTCCAGTTGGTGGCTAAGTTCGCGCTTTTGAACTCTTGAAGCGTGAACCGTTGACCAATCAAGATCTCAATTTATAATAATATAATATATAATAGCTGGGTATCTATATGTTCGTGCTTCACCTGTGATTTGCGCTCCTGCAGCGATCCTAATAAGTGAATACGTTTACATTCCCGGCACCGGCAACGTTGCGCACTCTGGGCTGAGCGCTTTACGCGGTATCGGTTTTTGTGGAAACAAAAAGAGGAGCGTAATACCATATCCTTTCGATCAGAACGACCCTTATTCCTCCTTCTACAACAGGACAAGTCGGAAAACACATAATTACCATCCCCACATACTCGATATGCCATTAGCTTAAACTAGCTGCTTTGCCTCCACCTTCTTTATGCAAACCGCTAGAGACTGGAATACGAATGCCTTGCCACCATCCTAGTTTCCTGAAACCTTAGTATATTTAAAGCCAGAGTAAGTAAATAGTTTACAGGTGCACGTGCTTCATTTTTGGCCACGGCCTACTATAATATTATAACCGCGAATGGATGTATGGATGTTTGTTCCTCTTTCACGCAAAAACTACCGAATGGATTTTAATGAAAGTTTACAATAATATAGCTTATACATTAGAATAACACGCAGGATATAACAGGTTGTAATAGCGAGGCCGAAAGCCGAGCTCTACGCGTACGAAATAGCGGGTTTCAGCTAGTATTATTATGTACAAACGCAGGCGAAACGCGAACATAGTGGATACCCAGCTTAACACAAGTTACAAATTGATAGACTTTAAATATAGATACTCATCTTAATCTTTAACGATGCGCCGACATAAACGTAAAATTGTCACTGGCACGGCTCGTTTTACATAAATCAAGTCAATGAGTTATGACGTCATAAATATAACCAACGATTTGATGCGGTGTCAGAAAATGCATTAATTTTAAGTATAATGTCGTTGCGGTTGGCGAAGGAATGTCAAACATTGTAAAACTTCGGGCATTCACTCGAAGATGAATGGAGACTTCAAAAAAGGAGACGGTTCTCAATTCGATTGTATGTTGTTTTTAATGTTTGTTATGCGATTACTCCGCCAATTGTGATTGATTTTGATTATTCTTGTTTGGTAGGTCATACTTCAGAGGTGGTTTTAAATAACATTAATTTATTAAAATTAATTCAGTGCTTTTTGAAAATTAAAAAATTATATACAAACTGAGGCCGTTTGGTTTGTGGTTCCCTTCGGCAATAGTTTTTTAATTTTAATCTCTGTTTTAATGTCATCATTGACAATGTAGCCAATTTTTTTTAAAGTTTGTTCATGTAGGGTAGGTATAGTTTTGTAGTCGTTTATTTATCTCCTTTTTTATTTTTTATTTTGTAAGTGCGCGGTGAATGTGAGCACCATGTCAAACCAACTGTAGTTTTTTGGTGCAACAATACCTACAGGGTGTAAGGGGAACACCCTCGAAGCCAAAAGAAGGTAATTGTACTCATCATTATCAACCACATTTAGTAAGGGACCAACCCTGAAATCGCGAAAAAAAAAAACTGTTCCATACATTTTGTCGAGTGTCAATGACTGTTTTCTATAGAATAGCAATTTTTTTCGTGATTTCAGGGTTGGTCCCATACTAAAAATGGTTCATATAGATGAGTACAATTACCTTCTTTTGGCTTCGAGAGTGTTCCCCTTACACCCTGTATACTAGAAACTGTATTGTTTTGAGTAAAGAAAAAAAAAATCATTCTCAGTATCTTTATTTCGTCTGTGTTGTTCTTCTTACAGTCTTACGTTCAAAAACCTAGCGAAAGTGATCAGAATTCGTGATATTCATTCGGCCTTTTACAATATAATTGCAACTGCAGAGCAAGTAAATACTTGGAACCTTCTACAAAAAAAATGAATGGACGTACGATAACCATTGAACTTGCTCGGTAAAAACGAGTCAAAACCGTAGCACATATACTTCAACACCTAATTACAACCATGTACAGTACATTTGCTACAAAAATAGATAGTGGTTTTTTGTTGTGTATTTACACTTCGGGAAAGCACACGAAGGCATTAATTTGTCAGACGTTTCGTTATCATGTAACAATAGTCTCGTGTTGCATTTCCTATGGCTAGAGACTGACTGAAACGAAGTGAGCGCCGGCGCTCATTTTGTAATCTTTGAAAATGCACTTCTTCTGGGCCCGTCCATTCATTTTATTTTGGTGGAAGCTTGGAACGAGAATAACTTGCTAGCTCAGCGAACATTGACGTACACAGCTTATTATGATTTCAGAAGTCCGTGGAGAAGTCCGGGAAGTTCCGTGGTAGCCCATTTGGGAGACCGCTAGACTTGAAAGCGTGAGGTCGTGGATTCAAACCCCGGGCTCGTACCAATAAACTCTTTGGAGCTTATGTACAGATTTTCATACCAATGGCTTTTCGGTGAAGGAAAACATCGTGAGAAAACCTGCATACGTACGGAGAAGAAATTCAATGGCGTATGTGAATCCACCAATCCGCACTGGGCCAGCGTGGTGGATATGGCCCAATCACCATTTCGGGGGTAGGCTAAAAGTCCAGCAGTGGACTGTTAAAAGGCTGACTATGATGAAGTCCCAAAATAATAATCACACCAAACTCATAAACAATTCTAAGACGTCACGACTTCAAGGTGTCAATTTAATAACTGAGGAACGTACAGTTTCTTTTTCATATTTAAGTATTTACCAACACATCGATCATAAGTGATTGACGGGTCATAACGAGCTGAGACGTGTAATTTTCTTTTAAAACTGAAAAGCTTATTTGGGAACCATAAAGGAAATAAATGACTCAAATAACTGAGTATTTTTGACGTGACGAGTTTTAGATTTTATCGACTTGATACTTCTTACATTATTTATAATCTATCTTCTTGAATACAGGGTGTAAGGGGAATACTCTCGAAGCCAAAAGAAGGTAATTGTACTCATCATTATGAACAACTAGTACTACGGGACCAACCCTGAAATCGCTTTGATGGTAGATCAACCCTTAAGTATTACTATACCTTTGTGTTTCACCCCATATAGATTCAAAATTATCACTATACGATTCCACACAAATAACGGAAGCTATACTTTATGAATGACTCAACCATTTTTGATAAAATTACAGCGTAGTGCGGTGCAACAGATGTGCAATTTGCCATAATTTGTCATGGACCTTCAAGTCGGGGCGCATTATTAGATTCAAACGTGACGTGTCCTATAAATTTGATAAATGTCATGTCTAATGTGAAATGGGCTGTAATTGAACATATTCATTATCATCATCATCAGCTGGAAGACGTCCACTGCTGAACATAGGTCTCCCCCTTTAACCTCCACACTGCACGGCAGCCTGCCTTTTGCATCCACTGGATGCCCGCGACTCCCACAATGTCGTCGGTCCATCTAGTGGGAGGCCTACCTACGCTGCGTCTTCCGGTTCGTTTGAGAATTGAAGATATTGCAGGATATAAACACCCATTAATGTATATCAAGATAATTTATTGGTCACAAAATACAATAATAATTAACATGAAATATATTAAATCATGCGGCGTATGTCTACCTAGGACAAACATGCAGTCCAACTAGCCAGGTCCAACTTCAAGAAAGAGGTCAATCGGCGAATTCAACTCCGCTGGGCAGCGTTCGGAAAACTTCGCAACATCTTCTCGTCCAAAATACCTCAGTTTCTTTAGACGAAAGTCTTCAACCAGTGTGTGTTGCCAGTGATGACATACGTACACTGAAACGTGGTTTATAACTATGGGTATTATAGGTAAACTCAAAGTCGCACAACAAACTATGGAGAGGGCTATGCTCTAGAGTCTATAGACGAACGAAAGTTACCGACATAACCCACCGGATTAGCAAGTTGAAATGGCAGTGGGCAGGGCACATAGCAATCAGAATAGATGACCGATGGGGCCGAAAGGTTCTCGAATGGAGACCACGGACTGGTAAGCGCAGCGTAGTACGTCCACCCACGAGATGGATAGACGACCTAAAAGAGACCGCAGGGAAACGTTGGATGCAGGCCACTTCCAACCGGCTCTTTTGGAGATCGATAGGGTCCGAAGGCTTATCTCCATCAGTGGACGTCCAACGGCTGAAATGATGAATGATGATGATGATATTAAATTTCTGCCTTATTTCAATATCTTGAAATGAGGCATGATTGGCGGTTAATTCAATGATAAAAAATAAAGTGTGCGTGTCTGTGTGGGTGGGTGTGTGTGGTATGTTCTGAAGTATTTTCATGTATTCACGATTCGTATTCACGAAAATTAACGAACAATCAATATTGCCAAATTTCAACGTACCTGGTTACAAAAATAAATTGTTACGGTATCTACAGGAAAACGGAAAAAAAAACTAAAAACGTTCAACTATAATCAATCACAAAGTGAACATTTTGAACATGACCGGAATTTCAAATTATCTATCTCTACAATTTTGCGAACTGAAATGCCATGTCGATATTTTTACCCCGAAGCGATACTAAGTGGCTGGTACGAACCAAAACACAGTAAGAAGTATATTTTGATACATATTGCCGTCGATTCTGTCGTACCACTCACTAAACTAAACCAATCTGACAGGACTAAAATTAACTGCCTCTCTTTTCATTTCAATATGTGAGAGACAGGTGGCAACAATTTCAGAGCTGTCAAATTTAGTTTAGTTTAGTTTAGAGTGCATCAGAATCGATGCCAATATTAGTAAAAGTAATTTCCATTCAATAATGGCGTGAAGATAGTATTCCGATCTTGGCGACCGCGACCGGCGACCGTGACAGGCGACCACGGCCGAGTCACGTTCCCCACTGCTCAGTATGAATTTATATGGAATGCTAAACAATGCAAGCGACCGCGTTGACGTGTGTGTCGCTTGCATTGGTCGCGGTCGCTAAGATTGGAATGCTACTTAAGATATGCATGTTGCACGTACTGTGTTTTGGTTTAGCACAGTCAATAAACTACACCGTGCGTGTGTTTTTGCGTTAGCTTGGCTCCGATAAATCATAATATTTGTTTTCCTGCCAAATGTTTGAGTAACATGATAACTTAGTGAAGCCAAACTTATGAATAAACGAAAGTTTGGGTATTGATATCGACGATGTACAGTTCTGACCTTTATGAATGTGAATTATGTGTTTCAGTAAAAGTTTCCGATGTTGGTAGTATTGGTTGCGTAGCTCTTCTTGACCTTGCAAGGTATTTGCTAAAAACTTTTTACTTATACCCGGTGACTTGTAGGGTTAAACACTGTTTTAAATTATCACGGTTGTTCACTAAAGTTATATGATTATTTATGGGATGTTTACCGTGGTAAGGTTGTGGAATGAGCTCCCGATATTTCGGCGCAGTTACATGCACCATGTTCACGGGAAGACTGAAGAATGCGGGTGGTTGGTCGAACAGTTAAAAAGTTAGGTGCAGACATAACGATCTACCCTCTTTCTTAGTCTTTTTTTTGTAGGGTAACGTACCCAAACGGTGTAAAGTAAACAGGACCATTATACTGAGCCTACGCTGTCTGTCTGTATGTTCGTTTGTCCGTCTGCCTGTCTGATCTACATTTTAAATCTTTCGTACCTTAATCGCCTGCATCTTTGAACTTCAGTTCTGATACGTTCCTTTCCTTAACAAATTCTTGAGACATCAGTTTTATTCTTCCGCATAAAAGGTGCCATCCTTTTAAGTCACCAATGATTGTTATTCTTCCGCATAAAAGGTGCCATCCTTTTAAGTCGCCAATGATTGTTATTCTTCCGCATAAAAGGTGCCATCCTTTTAAGTCGCCAATGATTGTTATTCTTCCGCATAAAAGGTGCCATCCTTTTAAGCCGCCAATGGCGCAAATCTATACTTAATATTATAAAGAGAAAAGATTTGTATGTATGATTGTAACAAATTGGCTCAAAAAGTACTGGACTGATTTAAAAAATTCTTTCACCATTTGAATTCTACATTATCACTGATTAATATAGGCTATTTTAATAGGCTATATAACTATACCCGTGCGGAGCTGGGCGGACCGCTAGTGATTCATAACAATGTAAGGCCACTACTGGTCACTAATTAGTAGTCATTAAGTACTCATGTTGTCATCACGTAAGCTAAACAGAGACTTCATTGTAGGTAGCCACAAAACCTGTGAAATCACCAAGTGACTTTAGAAAGTATTTTGACAACGTTTAACCCGTTTCGGCGGTTTAGGACCACGATATTAAAAAAGACCACTTCTTCAAATGATCACTTCTTGTAATGACCACTTCTTAAAATGACCATCCCAAAAAAAGAGTCCCTTTTTTAAATTTCTATTTAAACTTCAAAAGAAAGCTGGTCATCAAGATGGCTTATGATAGCGTACATGTCGCAAATAGTGCCTAATCATTCAAGAACTAGCCGTGGTAGCGCATTTGGAAGACCGCTAGACTTGAAAGCGTAAGGTCGCGGGTTCAAACCCCGGGCCCGTACCAATGAGCTCTTTGGAGCTTATGTACAGATTTTCATACCACTGGCTTTTCGGTGAAGGAAAACATCGCGAGAAAACCTGCATACATACGGAGAAGGAATTCAATGGCGTATGTGAATCCACCAACCCGCACTGGGCCAGCGTGGTGGATATGGCCCAATCGCCCTTTCGGGGGTAGGCTAAAAGTCCAGCAGTGGACTGTTAAAAGGCTGATTATGATGATCAAGAACATGGGAACTTGAAAAAAAATATCTGCGTTGTGATAAGCTATTATTCACTTAAAAAATCATCAAATCCATCTCAAAATGCAACGACTAAGCCCACAGAAAGATAACCCAGCTCTTAGACATCATAAGTCATCCTTGACCAGTCTATATATCAACGGACAATGGACCTCTTCGATATTCCTTAAAGCATTGTTCAGGCTCTATTGTGATCGGAAGAATTAAGATGTTCAGGGAAGAGTGAGGGTTGGTTAATCTTTGTACGTAATGGATGGAGAAATCTAATTTTTTTGCATCATGCTTTTGCTTACAAACTTGCTTACATACCACAGGGCGTAGAATTTGACAATATAATGAGATTAGACATACCTGGTTACGTGAACTTACGTGTAAAGTGTTTGCTAAACATTAAAAAAATACAAGGAACCTCAAAAACACTCAAACTGAAGTCGACAAATAATCTGCTGTTCAAAACTTTTTGTCAAGTATGCATAGGCATGATGATTAATATTTAATTTATTACAAATAACCGGCTTAGCGATTAATATACCTAAATACATTACACATACTGAAAAAAATAATTTTAATTGGCTGATAAATCTCTGAAATATGAGTGTTTAAAGTTTTAGGTGGGGATAGAGAGGGGATGCTCTATCCCTTTCTCGCAGAGCGTGTGTTAGTATAGCATTTGTATGGCGCACCTGAGCCGTGATGTCACGGCTCAGTATAGTGCGCTCTTTGTTTAGCATGAAATTAAAATCATCATCATCATCATCATCATCAGCCAGAAGACGTCCACTGCTGAACATAGGCCTCCCCCTTTAACCTCCACACTGAACGACAGCCTGCCTTTTGCATCCACTGGATGCCAGCGACTCTCACTATGTCGTCGGTCCATCTAGTGGGAGGCCTACCTACGCTGCGTCTTCCGGTTCGTGGTCTCCACTCAAGAACCTTTCTTCCCCATCGGTTAAATTTAAATTAAAATGCTTATATCTTATTTATTTTTGAACTAATTTTAATTTTATTTTCGGCGATGTACTCTATTTATGATCAGCTTTATTATGAGGTAATAAAAAAAAATTTGTCATCATGCTTATTACCTTTGCAGCTACTAGCAGCAGTATCTTTTTTCTCATTTTATTTCACATTTGAGTGAATACGAGAGCAAGTAGCTCTGCTAATGGTTAGCGTTACTTTTGTCCTTAATAGTTCAGTGCCATACAGAATTAAGTTTTTTTTTTATTTCGGTCTAGGCTAACGTTTGACCGCGATCTTGCTTGATGGAAAACGATGATGCGGTCGAAGATGGAGCACGTTTGCCCAGTAATAACCTATTAACCCTAGAACACTCCAAGATTGTAATGCTGCGGAAACACAGACAGGGGCAAGGCGTTCCATTGTTGAGGCGTTGAATTTCAACAGTTCAAAACCAACGTAGTAATGCTCTACGCTCGTCTCCTTGAAGTGTTAGATTTTATGTTAAATCTCTCTATGCCCAGTCATCATCATCAGCCAGAAGACGTCCACTGCTGAACATAAGCCTCCCCTTTTAACCTCCACACTGAACGACAGCCTACCTTTTGAAAGAAAGAAAGAACGAAAAAGTTTATTTGTGACCAAATTAGGTTTTTAAAAAATAGCTTATAGACACAAGTTATAAGGTCACAAATCGGCCCCAACTCAGCATAATGCCGGCTGTTAACCAGCGCTGGTCTTCCGTTGGAGCCGTTTGGTGATGTCTCGGTTTGGTGATGTTTTGCATCCAATGGATGCCCGCGACTCTCACAATGTCGTCGGTCCATCTATGCCCAGTAATTCACTGGAAATATTTTTCTTTGACCCGAAACACAGTAATACTTACTTACAATTGCTTGCTGGTTAGTAACTAGCAAAAGTGTTGTACTTCCCCAGATAGAATGTAATAGGGCAAAGCGAGACAAAGCCGCGCGCACGCACTCACCTTGAGAAAGACCACCGAATGTGGGTCAATGAGTTGGAGTATCTGGTCTAATCTCACATTCCTATATGATAACACTCCCTTCACCGTCCAATTTTTCCGCTCCTTTCTTCCACGGACCTGCAAGGTGTGGTATGACCTTCCCCCAAAAGTCTTCCCGCCGCTTACCATCAAGTGGACGGCAAGCTTGTTTGTCGCTCTTTTTATAGGTAAAATAAACCAGCCAAGTAAAAGTCGGGCTTGAGAACTGAGGGTTTCGTACCACTACAATATTCAATAACGAAATTACCAGTTATAAATTGGTAAAGAACAAAAATTTGTCACCGACTCGCATTTGGACATTATTTATTATTTATTGTTATATTTTGAAGTTTTTTTTTTTTTTTATATTAAAAACTATATACAAAAATACGTTGAATTTGCTGTATGAGGAACCCGCTTTCGTTTTTACTTATCGACTTTTTATTATTTCTTAGTTAATTCGCCGTAATATTACATACTCTGTGAATATTTCAAATGGCTATCAATTTCGGTTCAAAAGATACAGACGGACAGACAGACTGACTTCGTAGGCTTAGTAATAGGGTCCGGTTTTAACCCTTTGGGTACGGACCCTAAAAACTTCAAAAGAAGCCTACCACAACAAAAATACACCACATTAATACCATAACCAATATCAACCTTCATCCCCCAACACCTGAAGGACGCTTACAGATGCTTTTAGGAACCTCCGTCAAACTGACGGGATTATTACATGACACGGTACCGGGTCGATGTCAACCCTTAATCCTTGTCGTTTTCGCAGCCATACCTGAACGATTGGTCAGCTTTTGAGGGGTTTGTTTTTGTTTGATCGAACCTTTATAAGTACCATGAAAGATAAAAATGTTTTGTGTTGTAAAGTGATGTATTAAGGAAGACTAAGCCGCACTCGTGGTCAGAGCTATATTTCATCATCATCATTATCATCATCAGCCAGAAGACGTCCACTGCTGAACATAGGCTTCCCCCTTTAACCTCCATACTGAACGACAGCCTGCCTTTTGCATCCACTGGATGTCGGCGACTCTCACAATGTCGTCGGTCCATCTAGTGGGAGGCCTCCCTACGCTGCGTCTTCCGGTTCGTGGTCTCCACCCCAGAACCTTTCTTCCCCATCGGTTATCGGTTCTTCGAGCAATGTGGCCTGCCCATTGCCACATCAACTTGCAAATTTTAATAGCTATGTCGGTGTCGGTTCTTTGGCGAATATCCACGTTTCGGATTCTATCGCGCAAAAAAACTCCGAGCATAGCTCTCTCCATTGCCGTTCAGTGTCGAGGTTAAAGGGGATGGCCTATATTCAGCAGTGGACGTCTTCTGGCTTATGATGATGATGATGACTACCAGTTGGCAGCGTACCTAGTATGCTGGAAGCATTACCATGTAACCTTATTATTATAACACTTTTTGTTTTAGCGACTGTAAACTAAATTGTGAATAAAAGAATATGATTTAAAAAAAACATGTTACCTTTTTTTTTATATCGAATTGATCTACATTTTGCCACCGACTCGCCTGATGGTAAGCGACATAACTAATAGTGTTCTAAATTATTTATAAAAATAAGCTTCCTGTCCCCAAGACAATGTATCAACCCCAAACGGCTCATATGTGTAATTTCAACACATATGGTAACTTAATTCAAATTCAAAAGAAAAAATATTACAAAAAAAACTTAATGTGCATTCTCGGCTTTGAAGATAAACCCATATGATCGCAAACAGCCCAGATTTCACGTACTTTGTTCCATTTTTATTTACTTACTAAGAGATACAGAGTTAATATTTGAGTTAGCGTTTGTTCTAAAAAGTAGAGAGGTAAAAAGCAAGAAAAAGGTTGGAGGGCAAATATGCTGTGGAATGATCTCTTAGTATATTTTTTCACTGAAATTTAGATTCTTTTTATAAAAAACAAATAAATTATTATAACTCCGGCTTGAGTGCAAGCCGGAGTTATAATAATTTAGTTAATGTTATAATCCTACTAATATTATAAACGCAAAAGTTTGTATGTATGGATGTTTGTTCCTCTATCACGCAAAAACTACCGAATGGATTTTAATGAAAGCTTACAATAATATAGCTTATACATTAGAATAATACATAGGTTATAACGGGTTGTAGTAACGAGGCCGAAGGCCGAGCTCTACGCGTACGAAGTAGCGGGTTTCAGCTAGTAATTTATAATTAATCCTCACGCGAGTTAGGATGAAGTGAAAAATCAAATATTAAAATAAAATAAATTACTATTTAGATGACATATACCAGAACATCCTTATCCTCACTAATCCTACTTCCTACTAATAATATAAACGCGAAAGTTTGTATGTATGGATGCATGGATGTTTGTTCCTTTTTCATGCTGCAACGGAACAACGGATCGACCTGATTTTTTGCATGGATATAGTTCAAGAGCCAGAGAGTGACAAAGTCATTTCATCATCATCAACACCATTTTTCATCACTACGCGCAGCTAATTTCATAAAAGCGAAAGTAACTCTGTCTCTCTGTCTGGATGTTTGTTTGCTTTTCACGACTTAACAGCTAAGCCGATCTTAACAAATTTTGGCAGGATGATAGTGTACATCATATGGACGGACATAGGGTACTTAATTATTCTCCCAGAAAATGTGGGAAAATTGGGAAATCGCGGGCAGCACCGCGGGATTCAGCTAGTTATAAATAAATAAATATTCAGGACATTTTTGCACACACGGTCATTTGAACCCAAACCACAGAAGACATAAGCAAAGTTTGTGATATGGCTGCCAGAGACTGATATACATACATACATACATATATATATAAATATATATATATATTAACACCCAGATAATTATAGAACAAACACAAATGTTCATCACAATATGAATGTTTGTCCTAGGTGGAAATCGAAACCACGCCCCCAAGCGGAGAATGCAGGTTTATTACCAACTGAACCACCGGGGCCGTTGTAGTTATCATATAAACAACTTTTGCTTTGAGACCAACCCTAAAATCACCGTTTATTCCAATCTGTACCACTAGTAGTTTGATGATCTAACTGTTTGGACTAAAAAAATCCAATTCGCCTTCAATCCTAACATCGAATATGATTGATTGATTGATTAACTCTTTATTGTTCACACCATTAAATTTGATACAGAGGACAAAAAACTCTTAAAAACTAGTGTAACAACTGGCGGCCTTATCGCTAAAAACGATATCTTCCAGGCAACCTTAGGATGGAAAGGATTTATAGAGGACGTAGAAGACGGGGTGTGCAATAGAGGATAGACTATAAAAAAATACTTATACCATAAACATACATTCTAATAGTAATACTTACTATAACTTAAAATTCTTTAAAATAAATATACTAATAGATATGCAATATGTCACACACCTCCATCTTCGCGGGTGTTCCCCGATAGTTACCATCTGAATGTCTTCAAATCAAGTGTGAATTGGTTTTTTCTAGGCAAGCGTGCTCCACCGTAGACCATATTATCGCTTAACAGCAGGCGAGTTGGCGGTCAAACGCAAGCCTATTATTAAAAAAAAAGTCGACCATCATCTAGACATATACCCTTCGACCAAAATAAAATGTATGGACGGGCCATTGAATTTGCTGAGTAAAAACGACTCAAAACATTTTATTTATATTACACGGGAATTACTCACGTAAGATTGAGCCGATTACCCCGACTATAGTTTCAACCGCAGTAACCGGCTTAATAAGATTAATAATCCCGTGTAATATAAATAAAATGTGTGAAAACCACGTCAGTTTCAATAACAAGTCAAAACGTTGGACATTATACTTCATTATGCAGTACATTTGTTACAATAAATAGATAGCGGTTTTTTGTTGTGTTACTACACTTTAGGAAAGCACACGAAGACATAATTTTGTCAGATGTTTCATTATCATGTAACAAAAGTCATGTGTCGCATTTCCTACGGCCAGAGACCGACTGAAACGAAATGTAATTGTAATCATTTTGTAATCGTCAAAAATTTGCTTCTTCTGGGCCCGTCCATTCATTTTATTTTGGTCGAAGCATACACCTGGACTTTTCTATATTTAAAGAAAATTACTAAACAAATAACAAACACCTGAAAGGTATCTATGATGAAGAAAGGTCTAGAGATTCAATGCAAGGAACCAAGACACCTATTCTAAAGAAAAAAGCTTTCAATACGATGCTTGGAACAATAGCCTAGAGGCTGAAAAGGCTGAAAAAAGGTCTTTCAATGGTTCAAATCATTGTACCCAGTGACGAGATCCTTTATTGTACTGACTACTTAGGTTTATTTGTGATAAACAGGATTACATGAAGAAAATATAATATTTTGTAACCAAAGAAGAGTGTTAGGAAGTGTGTGGGTAGTATCGATAAGATAAAAAAACACGGATAATACATAATATATTATGTAATGTATAATTCTTCTTGAGTGGAGACCACGAACCGGAAGACGCAGCGTAGGTAGGCCTCCCACTATATGGACCGACGACATAGTGAGAGTCGCTGGCATCCAGTGGATTCAAAAGGCAGGCTGTCGTTCAGTGTGGTTCATAGGTCTCCCCCTTTAGCCTCCACAATGAACGGCAGCCTGCCATCTGCATCCACTAGAAGCCCGCGACCCAAATTTAGTAAAGAACAAAAAAAAACGTTCACAAACGGCAAAAACATCGCGTATCATACACACAATACGATACAGCCAATTTGAATACCTCCTTTTTTGAAGTCGGTTAAAACAATGCTGTTGAAAGTTTGGTATTGCAGTCAAACGTTAGCCTAGGCCAATGTAAATTAAAAAAAAAACTTTTTAAAACTATTATTTTTATTTGGATAGGAACTTAAAAAAAAACAGAAAATAGACAAGCAAAATCATGGCGCTTACACACGTAAGCGCCATGATTTTGCTCCGCTAAATGCAATTTTATTATAATAAACCAAGGATTATGGTCATCTGTAGTAAAAAGCGTTGCTTAAAAGTGGGAACACCTCGCCTTAAAATAAATGCGACAAAAAATACAGTCGTAACTATCATCCAAGCGATGTATCCCCATAAAAAATCGCCTCACTCAGCGAAATTTTACGAGCAAACGGGCTACAGAATCAGTAGCTAAGAAGGAAATACGTTCGCATGTACCTTATCATTATAGTTTTACCAGTATCTGGTTACAGCAGGCGGAGATAAACCAAACGAACCATAAATTGTAATGGCTCCCATCCCATTTATCAGGGTGAATTGTTATTGAATCGGAAGGGGGGAGAGTAGACGGACGAGGTTTGTTGCGAGAGAAGTTGTGCTTTTAGACCAGAAACTATTTCGTATAAAAGCAAACATCTACAGCAGGACCTCTATAATCAAAACTCCTAATCCGAACACCTCTTTGTGTTCTGTATTTACAAAAACAAAATTGTGAAAATGTTAAGTTTGTTAGTTATTTGTGTACTTTAGAAGAAAATGTAAAACACAAAAACTTTTTCAAAGCAACAAGTTAAAGAAGTTCTTATGTTATAAATTTTCTACAAGAAAACATCTTAGGTGCACAAATTTAATATACCAGCAAATAGGGCCACACACATTTCTTTATGAAGCTCGTTTGCTAGCGACCAAACCGAACAGTCAGCGACGTCAAGGGTACATGCCGTCACGCGTTAGCAATCCGATACAGAATGTTATCTTGAAATATTGGACGGGACTTGGTGAATACTGTGGTTTAGATTAGCTATGGCGGGTATAGCTTTCGCTATGGTTCTTTTTACCCACGACAAAACGAAGAAGGTTAATTTCTTCGAAATAAGAAGTTGGGAACTTAAAAACTGCGAATAGAAACACCGAAAGATGAGCAGCAGCGTCCTGTGATCCCAGACCGCCTCCCAAGCATGGGGATTATGGCAACACCCCTCTCAAAGAAGGAGGCCTTGTTGTTTTGGCGCCAACGTGGAAAAAACATGTCGGTTCGTTGAATTATTTTCCTAACTGTATTTTCGAGTGTAAATGGTTAATTATTATTCATTAAGTGCTTGTAAATGTGCTAAAGTGTGGGCAAGTGATATAACGAGGTGAAACATGTCTTTTCGTGTTGTTTCCTAAACTCCATAAAAGCCTCTTGTAAATCTCCACCATTTTACAAGGGCATGAGTTTGACTTGACCATGTCTTACTTTGCTTGACTCTGACTGTGACTATGACTTGTTTGACGCTTTTAATACTATGTAAACATGTTTAATATTACGACTAAAGGACATTGAATCCACGGTCATGAAAATTAAAAAAAAAAAGAATATTACATATTTAAAAGATTATCGAATTGTAGATTTAAAAAAACCAAAAAAAAGGAGTTAGCATAAGTTTGTATGTTGTATAAAAAAGGTTTGATGTTTTAATATGATGATGATGATATTAAAGATATACAACATTAAGGTTTGATGAAGTATGATGATGATGATGATATTAAAGAAATACTACAACTGGAAGACGCAGCGGAGGTAGGCCTCCTACTAGATGGCCTGACAACATCATGAGACTACTTGACATCCAGTGGATCTGATGACAGGCTGTCGTTCAATGTGGAGTTCTAAGGAGGAGGCCTAACTTCAGCAGTGGACGTCTACTGGCTGATGATGATAAAACGCCAAATTTGAGCGCACCATTGGTTACACGCATTAACAATTGTTCAAAATAGTGGCACTAAACCGAAAAGAGGTCATACATTGAGGTAGCTTTAAATGATCTTCTCTTTAAAGTTCTACCGCTGAGAAAATGAGTCTGACAGTTGCCATAACATTGTAAAAGCTGAACGAAAACCGTAAATTCTGATCACTTTCACTAGCTCTTTGAACGTAATTTTGTAGCTGGTAGCCAATTTACAACAGTAAAATACTGACAAGAATTTTTTTCATTCGGATTTACACAATATTTTAAATGTTGTTGTGGTTTTAATGTTTTAATTGAGGCGGGATCCGGTCACTGGATCGAGCTCCACGATCCGAAGGTCCCGACATAATAATTTTTGAACGACATAATTTTTCAAGAATGGTTTGTGAAGTGGGCATATTAAAGAACATCGCAATTTCAACCGGGAAGGTGGATTTAAGTTAGCGGCGTAGTGGAATCCCATAGTAAGCAAGTGTACAATCCGCGGTGTAGGTGTCTATTATGTCTTCTGTGGTGTAGGTACTAGGACATTTACCGATACAGTCAGCGTTGTGTGTCGTAGTGACAACCCTGCGATTTTTCACGATCAAGTTGAGGGTAGGAGAACAAAACACTCGCTCTTCTCGCCGGACTCGCCCGCAGTTTTCAGTCAGCCCGTGACCACGGCCATTGTAAAACGGTCAAAACTTTGAGCGAAAGGTACATATTTTTTACCTAAATTAAATAATACGTGATAAGTCCCGATAAACATTTAAAACACATCGCGAAAGTTTAAAAAATATTTTAACAATGTTCTTGCAGCTGTCAGGCGCATTCTTTCAGCGGCTGGACTATAGAAACTAGTTGTACTTGCGGCTGAAAGTGCTCTTCAAGTGCTCTTTGGTGAAGATTCACATCTAAACACAATATACTTCGCTGAACACACACATAGTAAAGAAATGCTAAACATATTTGCATAAAGCCGCGTTCCAGATGCATTCAAAGGGGTGTCAACAGATCTGGAACAGATTAAGAGTTTGCTTTTGCTCAGTTAAATATTTCGATTGAGAGACGACACAGTTTGCGTTCAAAAATAAACACAATCTACTTTGATAAACACAATGTGTTTATCAAAGTAGATAATTATATACTGGCTGCAGTAAAAATGTGTACAAAACTGAGAACCTGGTAATTGAGAATCATGAAAGTACCAACAGTAGGTACATCTCATCAAATCATCACACAGTAAACGTCTACTGATAAACAGAGGCCTCTCTCTTAGAGAGAGGCGTTGCCATAATCCTCACGCTTGGCAGGCGGCTTGGGGAACGCAGTTCTTTCACTGTGGAGATTGGTGGTTGTGGTCGCAGTTTTAGGACATACCCGGGTTCATAAATAGAGTACTTATTAGGTACAAATGTTAAGAATATGCTTGTTCTATACCAATATTCAAAATGGGAATCCGGTTTAGTTTTGACAAGTGAAGTGCCTATTGATAATATTCCCAAGATTTAATTGGAAGAATATAATATAGATTAAAAAAACATCTTATGAATCTCTAAAGTATTTCCGCTTCAGTATTGTATTGTAGTAAAATAAGGAATTTGAGATCAATTATTTCTGTTTTACTCAAAAGAAATTTGCCAATGATAAATATAGAAATATAAATTAATGTTCTAATAATAGAGCATTTTTTTATTATTATTATGACTCTTTAATTCATAAAATTCACGGGTCTGGCCCGGTCATTTGTTAGGCATTGGTGGAGCTGAAACCAACACCAAGAGGCCCCGTTAAATATAAAAATACAATTATGTTATGTGTATAAAATCATGAATATAAAAGCAAAAAAAAACAGCGTTGCTTCGAGATTAAAGACGTAGCTATAGATAGTCCCAAGAAAGTAAGAAACACCAAACCCAATTATGCTAACCTCAAATTGTGTGATTCATAAAAGCATATTCATTCCAAGACGTTAGTCAAATTCCTTTTGTCATATTTGAAGTTGACTTGCAATCTCGGCCACTGTGGTCACCCACACGATGATGACGATGATGATACAAACGATTTTTTTTCCTCTAATAAAATAAATTTATTTCAAATACATAAAGCTCAAGCCCTCTTCAATATCCCGACATTTTACTTCCAATTCATATACATTCAAAAAGGTACGACTCGATGACTGGAGAGGTTACGAAATCTTTTCAACCGATTTCACTTTCCCCTAAAAAGATCTGATAAAATTTTAAAATTAACTACTTTAGACCCAATGGTACATATTAACAAGGTTCAAGAAGGGGAGAATCCTAAGAAATACCCGCATTGGTGAGTATTATATAGTTAAAGAAATAAAAATACTTTTGAAAAATGTGCTTCGGTAATTTTAACAAGTATATTATACTTCAAAATATTCAGAAAATCATTGTTTATTTTTCATTTGATATTATTGGGATGCAAACAGTGACAGTTTTTTTACCTACATCAATGGATGCATAAAAATAACTAGTCTTTGGTTATATGGCAGTCCGCCATATTGGATTTAGAATGACGTCATTTTCCATGCATTGTTTTCTAAACTAAACGTGTATACAAAATTTCAGCTCAAACGGTTAGGAATGACTGTTTTAAAAATTTATTGCAAGATTTAACCTAAACTAACAAGGCAAATTAAATAAAAGTTTATAAAAACGTTTTTTGATCACTTCTAGGTATAGGTCCCTATTATCTCTGTCAGCTCAGAGCAACTAATAAGTATTTCCAACTACACAAGTTATAGTAATTTTTTTTTACCGACGAAAGGAGGAAGTTCTCAATTCGACTGTATGTTTTTACGCGATTACTCCACCAATTATAAATTTATTTTGATGTTTTTTGTTTGGTAGGTAGGTCAGTGGGCTTACTCTTGACACTCGATTTCATCGTAATTTGGGATTGGGATCGAAAACAATGCAATTTTGGTACTCTTGAATTCTAAAATAGCACACGATTGGAACCGATAATGGTGGAATTTAATGGAACTAAATAAAATCCACTCATCTCGACGTTTTCGGTACTCTTGACGCGATTGAAGAGTACAAAATGTCATTTTTTCGATCCCAATCTCAAATCACGATTGAAATAGAGTGTCAAGAGTAAGCCCACAGGTCATTTTATTTCAGAGGCGCGCTTTTTCAAAAAAAACACCGAAAACCAAAAATATATACACAAACGACGTTTTGGTTTGTGGTTGCTTCAGCAAAAGTTATAATGGGTAATGCAGTGATTCGCACCGCAATAATGAGGACTTTTAATCTCTGTTTTATCTGTCATTTTCTACTTTTCGTTTAACGGCTTGTTATCCGAGTCGCGTAGGCAACAAAACGCTCCCTCAGCCCCCGTCAAGTTATAGCGACGATGTATTTTGCCACGCAAGAGTCAGGAGGGCCGCGGGGGGAGTGCAAAGACAAAAACGAACATAGGTCCGACCTCGATGACGCCTGGCGTGGTACTGAGCGCGGTGCGCGCAAAATTCTCGCGACCTTTTTACGCTTTTAATTTCACTTAAAAACGAAACAATTTACTATCAAAAATCTATCAAAACAATTTTTTTTTAATAAGATTGCCTTTCAGTACATGCAATTTCCAGGTTGTTATGAGCTTTCATTAGAGCATAAAACGAAAAAAATAAACTAAATCGACTTTGTTTCAGATTTTTTTTGATTAATGAAAGTTTATTCTATCGTGTTTTGAACCAAATCATAAACTCAAACACAGATGTATCTGTGACAAGTATTTTTTTCCAGCTCAAATATTCTAATTTAACAGAATAAAATTGATTTAAAACCGTCAAATTTGGTATATGAGGCCGTTAAGTTTATACACGTAGGAACCAGTTTTTGTATTTTATAAAAAAAAAGTTTGTTTTGACCCAAACTAACAAAGCAAGTTAAATAAATAAATATTCGGGATATTTAAGCATACACAGACATGACAAAAAAAAAGCGAAAAAAAAAGCTCTGAGTAAATAAAAGCTTGTAAAATAAAATGACATGACTAAAATCACAAGGCACATCTTGTCGTCTAAAACTAGATTTAAGGACAATGGAACCCCTAAATCATCTATTAATATTTACGCCCCACCAAAACGACTTGCCACCCTCATGCTCATGTCAGAGGGTGGAAGCAACTCGAAGCGACAGCTAGGGTAGCCCGATAATATCCCAATAGGTTTCGGTGCATATTGTATCACAGCAGCCAGATATAGATGACCTCTCGTGGTTTTGGCAACTGGTATAATAGCTCAAATATAATCGGGACTTATCGCGCATTACTTTATGTAAAAATAGGTGGCAAGATGCCAAAAAAAAACACTAAAAAAAGTCGAAATTTTTAAAGACAACCTTAACTTTTAAGTTATATGATTATTTACGGGATATTACTACGGTAAATATCCCGTAAATAACCATATAACTTTAGTGAACAACCGTGATAGTTTAAAACAGTGTTTAACCTTAACTTTGTAGTGGACAATAATGGTCTTATATATTAATAAATTACAAAATGTAAGTATGTAATCGCAAAACATTTTTTTTAAATATGATATAACTTCAAATTAACATCTTTCGGATTATTTCCTTTATATGTGCTATGAGACCTTGCATCTTGGCAAATTTCATGATTCTAGGTCAACGGAAAGTACCGTATAGGTTTTGATTCCCTTGCAAAATCGTAAAATATGTGAAAATATGCGACATAATCGGTCATATCTTTCGATCACACCTGAAAGAAACTGTAGATTTGAGTATCTGATATAAATTTCAACTTGATATCTCAACGCGTTTCTGAGAAAAGGGTCTTGATAAACAGACAGACGTACAACAAAGTGATCCATAAGGGTTCCGTTTTTTTCCTTTGAGGTACGGAACTCTAAAAACACGTAAAAATGCTCATATTTTAAAGGGATCTAAATATTTTGGTCCCTATGAGTAACATCGAATACTTATCAAAATAAGTAGGAATCACGAATGTAGATTTCTGCGAATACATTTACACTATGCCAATATGTTGAGGGGATTTTTTATTAAATTCCACAACGTTCGAACATCTGTAGTGGGATTAGGGTTGCCAGTAAACAGGATTCACCTGTCAGGCGTACCAAAAATAATCGCTTTATTGACACAAAAATCAGGGCTTGTAAAAATACGTGGCGAACTAAGGATATCAAAAAGCTTTGATATCGTTGTGTCGTTTTTGACGTGAACCATCCATTGGCGCACCTTGATTGTAAAACCGCCTCGTATACTGTGATGGCAAACTATACGTTTTTTTTATGTTGACTAACGCTGTTGGCTTTACGGCCTTTACAGCCTGACCGGACTAGTTGGCGAACGCAGAGTGCGTTCAGCGTAACTTGATGGTTTAAATTTTGGGCGACTAGCTCTAGGGCACCTTAAAGTTACGAACCTCGGCTTGGGCCGTCGCTGGGAGTGGGAATCAGACTTGCCCAGGCACCCCAGAAGGGGTGTGCCCTGAAGCCCTGAGATCCTGGGGATCTACGATCCCGCCGGCGGGATCGCTGTGTGTGTGTGTGCCTCTGGTAACCGACGCCTGTACCAAAAACTGAGTATTTCCTATTGCAAGGAGCAGTCGGATTGGGGGCAAACAACACTTTACAAGCAATTGGGTAAGTAGGTACTTTCATTTTATTGAATTTGATAGGACTTTTTTAAGGTTTGTATTTCTTATTTTAATAAGTAGTTAGATAAAAATGTGAAAACGTATTTTATGGTCACAATATTTGAAAAAAAAAAAAAAAAAAAAGTGTATTTTAATAAATAGTTAGATAAAAATGTGAATACGTAATAATTATGTTCCTATTTCAAATAGATAAAATATCAATATGGAAAAATCATATTGATAACAACCTTACACCTACATACCTATTAATAATAAGTTTTGTCAAATATTAGAAGCTTTTTTATTAGTCACTAGCGGTCCTCCCCAGCTTCGCACGGGTATAGATTATAGCCTATGTCACCCGGGGATAGTGTAGCTTCCCGTCAGTGAAAGAATTTTTCAAATCGGTTCAGTAGTTTCGGAGCCTATTCAATGCAAACAAACAAACAAACAAACAATCAAATCTTTCCTCTTTATAATATTAGTATAGATAAAGTTTTTATTTTCTATACGTTAATTTTAAGTTTACAGATTAATAGCTCTTCCATACGTCGGAGCGTCTAGGAACTTCTTTATCTTGTCTTGCCTGGAGGGAAACTATTTGGTTCTAACAAACATAACTACTCATGGTTTTTTTTGTTTTTTATTATTCCTAATAAGTTTAAGTTTCGTCAAGCTCAGTAGGATCCTAGCTTTTACTTTTACCAAGATACATTTACATAACTGGCAACCCTAAGCAGAATCAACATAAGTTGCGTGACATGACGTCATCAGACAACTTCTTCTATTTTCGGTTAGAAATTGGAAGAAAACTCAGATTGAATGTTTGCACGAAATGCGAACTTGTTTCATTATATCTACTGTTTTCAATAATACAAGTTTACTGTGTATTTTTACCCAATGACGCAAAAATAAAAGAGGGTGTTTTGTTTAACTTGTTTGTATGTTGAATCATTCAACCGATTTAGAAAAATTAGGCGTCGATAGATTTGCGCAGGTTCACAGAAACATTCATTTCAGCCATAGGACGTCCACTGCTAGACATAGGTCTCCCCCATCGATCTCCAAAAGGGCCGGTTGAAAGCGGCCTGCATCCAGCGATTCCCTGCGGTCTCTTTTTGGTTGTCTGCCCATCTTGTGGGTGGACGTCCTACGCTGCGCTTGCCAGTCCGTGGTCTCCATTCCAGAACCTTTCAGCCCCATCGGCCATCTGTTCTGCGTGATACGTGCCCTGCCCACTGCCATTGCACAAAACCTTGGAAAAAATCAAATTGTAAAAAAAAAAAAAAGTTGTCATCAAACAACCACACATTCTACATTTACGTGGTTATTATATATTGACGTGGTTACATAAGCATGTTGGTGACGCAAACTTATATAATATATTGCCCTTACCGAAAATCGATCAACGTGGCAGAAGAGGTTTTCACTTTAAAAAATCAATGTATACCTACCTAATAACTGCTTATTAATCTGGCGTAAGCTGTCCAGCTTTATTTATATAAACTTTCTAATAACTACTCATTTTGTCGCGAAAGCTACCAACTAGCTCCGACGTGGACAAAAACGTCGTGGAAATATCTAAATTACTATTTATACCGTATTCGCAAATAGGTGAAAATCGCGAGGAATAAAATCCAACGTCGTTATTTATCGCCCAGTATAATAATAGTGCATTGGATTAAAAAAATGGATTCGTCAGTTGATTCTACGAGGTCTTAGGTTTTTTTGAATGAGTAATCAGATCTTCAAACTTTGTTAGTAACTAGTTCATTCCAATAAAATTTCAAGATCAAATATGATCATAAATTGGTCCAAGGATCATCAAAGTCCTTTTTTTTAGGGTTTATTTTTAATCTAAATTTATTTTGAAGTTAGAGTCGCTTTGTTACTATGTCACCTCCATTATGTACATTCAGTATCGTCTACTTAAAACTGTTGGGTACGCTGCCAACTGGTAGTGGGCTTGAGCATTTAGATTGTCTTTAGACCTTCAACGGTTTATGGGCAGTCTAACTGTATTTGTAGTTTTAGCTTTAGCTTGTATTTTGTTTAGTTAATAAAGGCACTTGCATTAAAACCCTTTAAGTTCGTTACGTTGATTTTTACAAAATGTTGAATACTCGTAATGTTACCTTATTTATCTTTTACACAACGTTGACTTCCTTAAACGTTGATTTCCCAAAAAGTTCATCATTTCAACCTATCATGTTCCCAGTGCTGGGACTCAGGTCTTCTCTCAGAGAGAGAGAGGATGGGCCCTAATACACCATGCTGGCCCAATGCTAGTCAATGTCATATGTCTTTTAAACTTTTGAGGTTCTTGGACATACTGGTTTCCTCACGATGTTTCACTTCAATGTTTTTGAGCGAAGGCATCAAAACTGCATACCTTACAATTTACTAAGGTACTAAATAAATCATTGGTGCAGGGCCAATGATAGAACCGGGTGCTGTCAGATAGTAAAGCGCACATGCTACCGTCAGCCACTATCACTCCAAAAAGTAGAATTCTCTTAAATATTGACTTTACTCTTTTGAACATAGTTGACGGATTGTAGCCGGTAAGTTCAACGTAGGACGTCCACCCACAAGATGGACAGACGATCTAAAAGAGACCGGAACGAGACGCTGGATGCAGGCCGCTTCCAACCGGCCTTTTTAGATATCAATGGGGGAGACCTATGTCCAGCAGTGGACGTCCTATGGCAGAAATGATGACATTGTAGACTTCCTAATTCCCAAATTATTTCTCAAAATTTAATTTGCTTAAAGAATAATTAGCTGTTGCTCGCAACTTAGTATATAGAGGACTAAGATATAGAGGTAACAGTCACTATGTGGTGAGAACAACATGGTAAAGAAACTGAGATGGCCATTTGTATAATGTACATTTAATAGCGAAACCATATCTTCTTTTATGACTTTATCCATGGCGCGAATTTATATTTTCAATGTACCCTACATCGAAGTATAAATTCTCATTTAGGTATTCGCGGAGTAGGTCGAATGGTTAATTGTTATTTTGTGGGATTTATGAGAGGCGTTTCGGTAGAAAGGGCTGGAAATTGCTATTCTTGCTTATGTTTTGGAACGGTACTGTTTTTGTTTGAGAACTTCGTTAAAAAGTTTTAGATAGGTTTGTTTTTGTATTGTGAACAAAGATTTATTATAATAGATTCAAATGGTGGAAACGTTGCAATCTCTGTGGCTTAATATATTGTATTAAAGTCGCATTTAGTTGGGCATAACCAATAACCATAGCGCTTACACACAGTCGTGCGTTTCGCTACTTATATTTTTGGGAATTTTCTTATATTTTTCGAAAAGTATAGCTGTAATGCAAAATGAACCTTTACAGTTCCATACATAATTATAAAATTTGTTTAATAATATATCGTGGACATGATTTAGTTAATAAGTATTTGAATGTATAAAAAAAAAACAGGGAGAAACGCTCAAGTCAATGTTACTTTTTTTTTCTGTCGGGCGATATATCCTTGCCATCCTTAATCATGTTGAGGTCTAGATAAAACATTCAATTTTGATAAGACACCAATTTTATAACATGAAGCTAACCAAGGAAATAGACAATTTTAAACAAGAATGACCAAAATTGCTAAAAATGAGAAAAGAGGGCCTTGAACTCGTGAATTTTATCATCAGCGAGAAGACGTCCACTGGCAGTGCTGAACATAGGCCTCCACCTTTAACCCCCACAGTGAACGACAGCCTGCCTTTTGCATTCACTGCAAGCCGCCAACTCTCACATTAACGTCGGTTCATCCAGTGGAAGGCGTGCTTACGCTGCGTCTTCCTGTTCGTGGTCTCCACTCAAGAACCTTGCTTTCCCATCGGCTATCAGTTCTTCGAGCGATGTGGCCTGCGCAATTGCCCATTGCCAGTTTAACTTGCAAATTTTAACAGCTATGTCGGTGACTCTGGTTCTTTGGCGAATATCTGGATTCTATCGCGCAAAGAAACTCCGACCATAGTTTTAATTTCATTAAATAATGTCCAAACACGCTATTGGGAAGGTCGTTGATGGAATGATCTATAATGGGCGTTATTTCATATCAACTATTACTGATGTTAATGAAATTTATTGGTATGGGACTAATCTGAAAGTGTATCCTTTGAAATAAAACAATAATTATCCAAATCAGTTAATAAAACGACGGAGTTATGAGGTAACAAACATTCATCATCATCATAATCAGCCTTTTTAACAATCCACTGCTGAACTTTTAGCCTACCCCCGAAAGGGTGATTGGGCCATATCCACCACGCTGGCCCAGTGCGGATTTGTGGATTCACATACGCCATTGAATTCCTTCTCCGTACGTACGAGGTTTCCTCACGATGTTTTCCTTCACCGAAAAGCCAGTGGTATGAAAATCCGTTAGCTGTTAAAATTTGCAAGTTGAAGTGGCAATGGGCAGGCCACATCGCTCGAAGAACCGATAACCGATGGGGAAGAAAGGTTCTTGAGTGGAGACCACGAACCGGAAGACGCAGCGTAGGTAGGCCTCCCACTAGATGGACCGACGACATAGTGAGAGTCGCTGGCATCCAGTGGATGCAAAAGGCAGGCTGTCGTTCAGTGTGGAGGTTAAAGGGGGAGGCCTATGTTCAGCAGTGGACGTCTTCTGGCTGATGATGATGATGATGATGATGAAAATCCGTACATACGCTCCAAAGAGCTCATTGGTACGGGCCCGGGGTTTGAATCCGCGACCTCACGCTTTCAAGTCTAGCGGTCTCCCAAATGGGCTACCACGGCTTCATTACAAAAACCAAACATTATAACAACCAAATTGAGAATCTTTTTCGAAGTCAGTAAAAAATTCTTGAAAATGAAAAACATCAACAGAATCGCTTCTGATGTTTATCTAGAAAATAATGCTTTAAATCGTATTACTTTAACTTAATCCCTGTCTGCCATAGTCTCGGATCGAGACGAACCGCTTTGTCTCTCAGTTCAGATTTACGCTGAAACACTAACTTTGCGTTATCTCTCTTTATACCTAGGTATATATTAAGTACATTGATCATCGAGATATAATACCTATAGAGTCACAACGTGCAATAAAATATCCGAACCAAAACTCGCCGACTTTTTGTTTAGTTGTATAGTAAGCTAAGCATTCAGATTTCAGTAAATTAAAGAGAAGTGCTCGGCTAGCTGGTAAAAAAAAAACATGGATTCTGGTAATGATTGCTTGTGATTGCATTTTTGCTTTTGTTTCAACCGCGTGACGCTCACTTTGCAATTTAGTTCAGAAATTCCGAGTTATTCCTGTCTGTCCCCTCCATCTGACCCTACGAGAGACAAGTAGGAATAAGAATTACCGCGATCCGACTACGACGCCACGCGATAGCAGTGCTACAATGACATAGCGGACAAGCGACATTAAAAACTATGCAAGTGACATAGCGTCTAAATTGGAGTATATATGGCATTGCGAACTATACTTTAATGTCTAGATATTATGTACAATGATGCTCGGACGATCTTTGACTGTTTTCACTTAGAGATTGTGACTCTATAGATATTGTATCTCGATGACATTGATACACTTTTTTGGCTACTGCTCCAATGAATAAAGATAATAGATGTGATATTGCCAAGGGACAGTTTGGAGGTAGGGATGGGAGATTGAGAAAAACCAAACAACTGACTAAAAATAAATATAATCTTTAAAATTATTATATCTCTACATAGTATAAATTCAAGTCGCTTTCCGCGTCTGTCTGTCTGTCTGTATGTCTGTATGGCCGCTAACTCCTCCTAAACCAGGCAACGGATTTTGATGCGGTTTTCACCATCAGTTAGATACATTTGCAAGGAAGGTTTATATATATAACAAGCGACCCGCCCCGGCTTCGCACGTAAATTACACCCGTGCGAAACCGGGCTGGCGGGTCGCTAGTACTAATTAATAATAGGCAAGATGACTAATATTTTTTATTACCTCATAAGAAAGTTGATCATATATAGAGCACATCAACGAAAACAAAATTAAAATTAGTTCAAAAATAAATAAGATATAAGCATTTTAATTTCATGCTAGACAGAGAGCGCGCTATACTGAGCCGTGACGTCACGCCTCAGGTGCGCCATAGAAATGCTATACTAACACACGCTTTGCGAGAAAGGGATAGAGCATCCCCTCTCCATCTCCACCTAAAACTTTAAACACTCATTCATATCTCAGAGATTTATCAGCTAATTTAAATATTTTTAACAGTATGTGTAATGTATTTAGTTATATTCATCGCTAAGTCGGTTATCTATACTAATATTATAAAGAGGAAAGATTTGATTGTTTGTTTGTTTGCATTGAATAGGCTCCGAAACTACTGAACCGATTTGAAAAATTCTTTCACTGACGGGAAGCTACACTACCCCCGGGTGACATAGGCTATAATTTATACCCGTGCGAAGCTGGGGCGGACCGCTAGTTTGTAATAAATTAAACATTAGGACACATGCCTATTATATACATCTATAACAAAATCGGCCTTGGGGTTGCAAATATATAGCTGTCACGAGGTCTCAGTTCGAGGCAACAACTAGTATGATTAAATGTTCTTTTTTAGGGTTCCGTACACAAAGGGTGTAAACAGGACCGTGTATTACTAAGCCTACGATGTCTGTCCTTCTATCTGTCTGTTCTACCTTTTACCGGCTGTATCTTTCGAAACGTAAAATAACATAGGCCACATGATATAAATACATGGGTTGTCCCATGCGTGATTTTTGCATGACTTTTTGTATTATGTGGTTACAGGGAACCTTCAGTGCACCAGCCCAATTCACACTTGGCCGGTTTATTATGTAAGTTAATGTCTTATTTATGTGTTAGTTTTTTGCAGAATGTTTTTATTGGCCAGAGAAATGGCGGAAAAATCTCTAACAAGAAACAGGTACATCTACAATCATCATCATCAGCCAGAAGACGTCCACTGCTGAACATAGGCCTCCCCTTTTAACCTCCACACAGAACGACAGCCTGCCTTTTGCATCCACTGGATGCCCGCGACTCTCACAATGTCGTCGGTCCATCTAGTGGGAGGCATACCTACGCTGCGTCTTCCGTTTCGTGGTCTCCACTCCAGAACCTTTCTTCCCCATCGGTAACCGTTTCTTCGAGCGATGTGGCCTGCCCATTGCCACTTCAACCTGCAAATTTTAATAGCTATGTACATCTACAAGTAATTCAATTTATAAATATCAAGAAACTCTCTTATTTGCTTTAGGAGCCTCACTTCACGATAAACTAATAATAATATGAAACAGGTCAAAATAACTAAAATGTTATATATCACTTTTCATTCTTACACGTAATGACGATACATGTTCATATTTAAAGCTTTGTGCAATCATAATAATGTTTTATAGCGAAAAATTTTCAGAGTTTGTAATAGTTTGAAATTTATATTTTTTCAGAAAATTAAATTTATCTCCCCTTAACGCCGGTTATCCGAGTCGCGTAGGCAATATAACGCTCCCTCAGCCCCCGCCAAGTTATAGCGACGATGTCTTTTGCCACGCAAGAGTCAGGACGTCCGCGGGGGAGTGCAACGACAAAAACGAACATAGGTCCGACCTCGATGACGCCTGGCGCGGTGCTGAGCGCGCAAATTCTCGCGACCTTTTTACGCTTTTAATTTCACTAAATAACGAAACTATTTACTATCAAAAATCTATCCAAACCAATTTTTTTTGAATAGGATTGCCTTTCAGTACATGTAATTTCCAGGTTGTTACGAGCTTTCATTAGAGTATAAAAAAAAACGACTTTGTTTCAGTTTTTTTTTTTTATCAAGGAAAGTTTATTCTATCTTGTTTTGAACCAAATCATAAACTCAAACACAGATGTATCTGTGACAAATATTTTTTTCCAGGTCAAATATTGTAATTTAAATGAACAAAATTGATTTAAAACCGTCAAATTTGGTATAAGAGGCCGTTAAGAGCCCTCTGGTCAGTGAGCACGGTCTAAATACGAAGTTGCTCACAATATTAACTATTGAATAATTTACCCGTTATAAATGAGTGTTAAAAACATAGCTCACGTTGTAACAGGTAAAAGAAAAATACCCTTGCTGAAAAACGCCAGAGATAATTATTTCAAATATCTCAGAATTAAATGATCCTCAGATAAAACTCCGTGAAAAGAATCATAAAAATAATAGTTTTTTCTTTTAAATATTCAAAGATAAAGATAAAATATGATAATGGAGCACAAACGTCCTATTTTCAGATCTTTTTTGTTTTATAAAAATAGAGATAAGTTTTGGGCTAGATCCAGTTAAGCATTGCTTTTGTGAAGGAGAAATCGCAAAGAGTACCTACTAGGTATTCACAAACTTTTAAGGAGTATTTTTCTATAACTACGTTAAATTCATATTTATTCAAGACATATTTTGATGTTAGATACATTACATTTAACAAAAATAAAATTTACATCAAACATTAAAAAAAACATGTAATTTTAATGTGTGCATTTTTTTTTGGTTATTTAACTCATCATCATCATCAGCTAGAAGACTTCCACTGCTGAACATAGGCCTCCTCCTTTAACCTTTACACTGAACGACAGCCTGCCTTTTGCATCCACTGGATGCCAGCGACTCTCACAATGCCGTCGGTCCATCTAGCCTCCCTACGCTGCGTCTTCCGGTTCGTGGTCTTCACTCCAGAACCTTTCTTCCCCATCGGTTATCGGTTCTTCAAGCGATGTAGCCTGCCCATTGCCACTTCAACTTTTAACAGCTATGTTGGTGACTCTGGTATGTGATTAATGTGATGAATGCTGATGATGATGAATCACATACCCATCATACATCAACATACATAATATTTATATCTGTTATAGATATATACGGTGTACGTAAATAAAATAAATACCCTATAAGATTGAATAGCCCAAGAAAAAATATACCTACCTAAAAAAAGATTTTGGGAAGATGTCGTAGAGCCGGTCTTGCTTAAGTGGGCACATGGGCAGCGTTTTGTCAATACAAACGTATTCTCGTGTTTCCTCCCTGGATAATACCGCTGGAACTGTATTTTTTTAAATAAAACTCATCTCTATTGTCATGCTAATCTCATTTATTTTTTTCTTATTAGTTAACTACTATAAGAAATATGAGCCTTTAAATATCCCAAAATACTTTTTTTTTACCGCCATGTTATTTTTAACAGCATAGTGCAATCCTTTTTACAATTATTAATTAAAAATAATATGAAATCCACCCAGTTTTGAATGAGGAAACAGAAAAATACGAGACCATGATTTTGTCTACTTTTCGTAGGTATAATCGATCCCAGATGCAGTTTTTTTTTTTTTTTTTTTTTTTTTAATAAATAATAGGTAGTAGTATATAAAAAAATCTTTGATAATAGGCTTGCATTTGACCCATCACGCCCGATGTTAAGCGATGATGCGGTCTACGTTGGAGCACGCTTGCCCAGAAGGAACCGATTCACTCGTGATTTGAAGACGCCCAGATTGTAACCATCGGGGAACACCCATTCAGGCAGCGAATTCCACAGACTAGCAGTTCGCATAATAAATGTGGAATCAAAGCGCTTCGTACGGGTTTTCGAAATATCAACCATAAATCGGTGACGATTTTTCGTGCCCTATTTTTAGTTGTCCCTATTGCGCTCTATGGAGAGAGGCTTGAGGTCAGGGGACAGCAATAGTTTTGCTAAATACCTTTTCATCAAATTTCTTTGCCGTGGTATGCCCTCTTAAGCTCCACAAATCATCGACTAGCAAGAGACAGAGAGAGAGACTGGGACCGAAGGCATTCTCTTGTGTCGGAGGCCTAGATACATAAATATATTTTGGAGAGTGTGCATCGGACCTGCATTATTTGATTCACCCATTCGCCCATTTTTTCGCCCATTTGTCTATCGGAATGCCAGAGTGTGCAAGAAAAGGCGACACCATGGTTGATATTTCGAAACCCCGTACAAAAACCTTTTCACTTTTCACGCTCGTAAAGTTTTTGTTTAGGCCCGGCGTAAGCGGACTAAAACTGATTTTTATGCTCTAGTGCATAAAAGTTTTACTTTTGTGCACTAGAGCATAATTCATACAAAAATCATTTTGTTATGATTTTTTATGAATCAGATAGTTTAGGTTTTGGAATACTTACTTAGGCGTTTTTTTTTAAATCTTACTTTATTTTTCTCTTCCGTCACATCTATTTTCACATGGGTGAAGCTGCGAGGCGCAACTTGTCATACTAATTAATATTATAAATGCAAAAGTGTTTGTTTGTTAGTTTGTTGGTGTGCTTGTTCCTCTTTCACGCAGCAACGGGTCGACCTGATTTTTGCATGGGAATAGTTCAAGGGCCGGAAAGTGACATAGGCTTCTTTTCATCATCATCATCATCACCATTTTTCATCACTACGTGGGTGAAACCGCGGGACGTAGCTAGCCTGTAATAATCGCAATAACCTAAGAAAAGTCAGCTCTCACTCGTACCTATAATTTACAAGACGCAAACATTCACTTAATTCCAAAATAATCTCTTGATAATTACATAGAGGACGTAAATTTATTTTCCGAAGCAAAATGACACTGATAGGATAACCAACTCTTATTATTTATTGAGGATAAGTCCACTCAAATTACCGTAGAGTTCGAACATGATGATAAAAGAAGTTCTGTTTCATAAACAAATACAAACTAACGAATTTAAACATCAACGTGGAACAAACAATTAAAAAAACTAATTTAATATAAAAAAAATATGAATTAATTTAAGATTATTCTGTTTTATAATAAACTTGCTGCGACCCGCGGTTTCATCCGCGTCATATACCTCCTTGAAGCAACCTTGGTAGCCACAGCAACCCCCTTTGACTTAGATATATTTATATAGTTAATTTGATCCTGTTTTGATACGATTTGCATGGAAACGATAGATGAAGAACTAAAGGGGAAACTGTAGGTATAAAACTTCAATTATTTTTTTGAGCTCGCTGGTCTGAACTCGATTAGATTAGGTGATGTCAAGTTTTTTTTTGCTCGTTTTATGTCCTTCAGTAGTTTATTGTACAGGCATAATTTATAGCATATGCCTATTAAGTGTTGAGCATACTCATATCATGGTTACCCTACGAAAAGCAATTACCCCGTAATTACAAACGTAATTGCCTAGAGTGCGTTGTAATTATGACACTGTCAGGAAATCATTACGTAAATGACAAGTGATGTGTTTATTTACGTGATTTATAAATAACTTAATATATATTATGTCAGCGCGTTGACGTTTCGGCACTCGGGCGCAACTACCGTCGGATATTTTTAAGGCTTAGATTATTTAGTTAGGCGCCATCTAGCTTAGTTTTGTTTAAAAAAAACACCCTCTTAATAATAATAAGTAAAAGCTGTATGAAACATGATACAGTTACCAAAACATTTAACTTATCTTTTTCGAAGTCTAAACCTTTATTAAGTGAATAAAAATAACCATGAAAAGGGGCTAGAATTAAACAAAACACCTTTTATGTCATCCACTCGACGACATTTTACCAAGAAAAACACAGTGCAAACCTCTACAATAAAACCCCTTAAAAGTTTAATAGCTATGCGACATACTGCAGGGAGCGACGCGACGCGACCAAATGTTTTAAAGAACGTTAAAAAAAGTCATAAGGCTATTAAATAATAAGCAAATGTAGCCTTAGTAGTTCATTAGTTTTATGTTATATCATACTTTAATATCTTAAATCCACCAATCCGCACTGGGCCAGCGTGGTGGATATAGCTCAATCACCCTTTCGGGGGTAGGCTAAAAGTCCAGCAGTGGACTGTTAAAAGGCTGATTACCATGAAATACAGTCAATATTTTAACCTCCGGCGACAAACACAAAAGTACATAAATGTCACAAGTTTGTTATCTTTGGATACCCATATCATGTCTTGTCTGTGTGTAATGTGTGTATGTCAATGGCTCAATGGCTTCGTAGCTCCCAAACAGATGGATGAATCAAACCTTGTAAAATGTGAGCCGAGGCACACATAACGTTACTATATCAATGACTAAGACTTGGTACGTACACACAACGTTCACAATATAAACGAACGAATAGTACATATTCTAGTAAACAAGTTTCTATAAAAAAAGCCCTACATCTGTATTTTTAGTTTTTATTCTAAAATAGCTGCGCCTGCAGTTTCACCCGCGTAGTGATGAAAAATGGTGATGATGATGATGAAAATTAGCGCTCTGAAAAGTCGCTCTTGAACTATACCCATGCAAAAAATCAGGTCGATCCGTTGTTCCGTTGCAGCGTGAAACAGGAACAAACATTCATACATCCATGCATACAAACTTTCGCGTTTATAATATTAGTAGGATTTGTTGACAGTTTCATGTCGACTAGTTTATACATCCTAGACACATTGCCAACTTTGGCAGATTATATCTCGCAAACGGTACACCCGAAGAAAGATTGATGTAATCAACTTCACTCTCATTTTAGAAGATACGTCTTACGGTGAATTTTTTTAACCTCAGTTAACTGATGCAATTTTACATTTATGAAGACGTCATCTAGTCTATCCAGTGTTCATGCTTGAATCTACACAAATTCATTGATACTTCATACATCCAAATTGGTAAAGGCGTGCAGAGACTTTTTGGTGGCATAATAAGCAAGGTTGCTAGTCTATCGGTTTTTTATCGGATACATTTCGGAGAGTGTGCTACAGATCTGCATGATTTGATTCCCCCCTGGCCATTTTTCTATAGAACTGCCAGAGTGGGCACGAAGAATCAACACCACTTTATGATTGATATTCCGAGAACCCGTACGAAGCGCCTTGATTCCACATTTATTGTGCGAACTGCTAGTCTGTGAAATTCACTGCCTGAGTGGGTTTTCCCCGATAGTTACAATCTGGGTGTCTTCAAGTTGAGAGTGAATATGTTTCTTCTAGGCAAGCGTGCTCCATCGTAGGCCGCATCATCGCTTAACATCAGGCGAGTTGGCGGCCAAGCGCAAGACTATTTCTAATTAAAAACAAAAAACATACTCGGTTTTTTTCACTTTACTATATAATATTATTTTGGTTTTACATTAGCAGTGTCGTGTTGCACTGCTCAGTGAAATCTTACCCTAAACACTTATCAAAAGGCGACAAAATACACACCGCTGAGTTGTTTTCATTCTAATCACAATGAAGTACTTAATTACCTGGGTTGTACAGTTGTAATTGCCGAGACGGAAGTGTTACGTTGCTATGTTACAGAATTACCAGTTATGTTACATGTGCAATAATTTATTGAACAGCTAGAACTGCGTTAGGCGACACAGGTAATTAATTATGTCATATGATAAACTATGTATGGTTATAGCTATGTATAATTTGATTTTGATTTTTATGTTGTGTGTATGTAATATTATTTTAATTTTTGACATTTTGTAAAAATATTGAATTATGTTTTCTGAAATAAATTGATTGAATTGAATTGAATAGACGTTCAAAATTATTTTATAAATTAACCTAACATAAGAAACTACATAGAATTAGATATAATTATTGTTAGAGTTTTGAAGCGCAGAGTACATACAATTATTTATTGCTATCTTATTGAATAACATAAATATTATTGTTAACCAACTCTGCCTAACTGCATAGCAGTTTGTAGGCAGACATCTACTCTCTTTACAAAATTGAATTGAATGATTTGGTAAGTTTATATACCAACACCACTCACGGTTTCACTCGTGATTTTACAGTTGTTTTTTATCTAGCATTTATGTTATTTAATAAACCGCTGCCAACGGGCAGCGGTTTATTAGATTAGTTTAGTTTAATATAATATATTTTTATTTAGCGTATTTTATTTAATTTAGTTTAGTATTAGTTTTTAATTTTGTAAGTAGTTTTAGGTTTTATTTTTATTCTAATATGTGTAATTTTCTTGTTTACTGAATAAACCAAAATTTCTGTTCATCATCATTTCAGCCATAGGATGTCCACTGCTTGGACATAGGCCTCTATCGATCTCTAAAAGGGCCGGTTGAAAGCGGCCTGCATCCAGCGTTTCCTCTTTTAGACAGTCTGTCTATCTTGTGGGTGGACGTCCTACGCTGCGCTTATCGGTCCGTGGTCTCCATTCGAGATCCTTTCGGCCCCATTGGCTATCTGTTCTGCATGATATGTGCCCCGCCCACTGCCACTTCAACTTGCTAATCCGGTGGGGTATGTTAGTAATTTTTGTTTGTCTACGGATCTCTTCATATCTGATTCGATCTCGTAGAGAAACTCCGAGCATAGCCCGTTGTGCGACTTTGGCCTTGATTGTATGCTCGGGTTCCTAATGAGTAGAGCCCCGATTCTACTAAACCAATTGTTTTTATATTGTCATTGTTTTTATTTTATTTTTATGAATTGCCTCAAAATTAACAGTTTTTTTTAAAATACTTGAAGTGTCATAAGTGTAAATTTTGGGCTAATTGCCATTTTCTTAGTTGTGAAGAGATAACAGATTGACAGATACAGAGTTACTATTTAGATGGCAGGCTGTCGTTCAGTGTGGAAATCTAAGGGGAGGCATTTGTTCAGCAGTGGACGTCTTCTCGCTGATGGTGATAATGATGATAACGGTAATTAAGCTGAATGGTGTAAAAAACTTTCAAATTTTTTAGTTGACAGTGATTTGTTATACATTAGAAATCTTAGATTTTTGGTAATGTTTGACTCTTATTATATGTTAGTTATTTAGTTGTTATATAAAATATTTTATTATATTGTTTGATCGAATCATTTGGTTATTTTTAAGTTGCCATTTCATACTCAATTCTTTCTCTATTCTAATTTCGTTCTATCTACTGCCATAAAAACAAGGCATATTTCCCCACAGCACTATTAACGACGACGTTATAACGGATAACGATCGTCACCTTCCGGTTATCAGTCATAATAACCGTAATACGGTATATTATGCACAGACAATAAAACCGACCCTTTCAGTATTAAGCCACAGTATAGTAGTTAAACAGTACGTCAAAGCTGCCATTGTAGCTTACGGTGGTACGTTTCACATATGGCGGGAAATTCAAATTTTAAACAGTTTTCTTGTCCTTGTAGTTAGGCCTGGCAATTATTGTAAACGATCATGATGTTTGCGAAAATTGATTATTATACTTTACAATATCATTGAAAGCTGTTTATCTGTAATGCACATTATTATTTGCATATTATGTCAATAAACTATGTTTTGCTATTTCAAACGGTTTATTGGCAAATGTAAGTAATATGGTGCGTTAATGTTAAACAGCTGTACATGATAATGTAAAGAACAACCAACGATTCGCTTTTTTAAATGATTGTAACACAATTATAATGCCTTCTGCTCAAGCACAAGCGTTGCTTAAGGTGGTTCGATTCACTTATGGCGGGAAATTTAAATTTTAAACAGTTTATTGGTCCTAGTAGCCAGCCAGGCCAGTGTTATTAAATAACACAGTGTTTGCGCAAAATTTTGGCTGTTTTTTACATTATAATGTACAATTATTTAACAGTAACGCACCATATTACTTACATTTGTGAATAAACCGTTGGAAACGGCAAAAATTTGTTTATTCACAAATGTAAGTAATAATGGGCATTAGAGATAAATAGCTTTACATGATTTTGTAAAGAATAATAATCAATCTGCGCAAACATCATGGTTGTTACCAAAAATTACCCGGCCTAGCTACAAGGACAAAAAAACTGTTTAAAATTTGAATTTCCCGCCATTTGTGCAACGAACCACCTTAAAAGAAACATACCTAACACGCAATATTTTAATAAAACTTGTAGCCTTAAGGCGAGGTTTTCCCACTTTTAAGTATGGTTTTTCAAGTATGATTGCACTTAGCGCAGCAAAATATAGACGTATCAAAATTAGTTTTTTATTACTTTTCGCTCACATTATCTCAAAAAGTGAGAAACTAAATGTTAATAGTTATATTCTTTATTGGTTTTATGATAGGATCTTAGCAGCACACGTTTAATATACGTTTAGTTACCTACGTACGACCTTTTACCTTTATTGTATAGCCTTTATTATGGGACTAGCTGCGCCCGCGGTTTCACCCGCGTAGTTTGAAAAATGGTGATGAAACGTAGCCTATGTTTTTCTCCAACCCTTGAATTATACACATGCAAAAAATCAGGTCGATCCGCTGGTTTGTTGATGCGTAAAAGAGGAACAAACAAACACAACCGCGTTTATAATATTAGTATGATTGTCTGTATTTATATTTAGGCAATAAAATAAATAAATAAATAATAAATATTCGGGACATTTTTGCACACACGGTCATCTGACCCCAAACTAAGCAAAGCTTGTGATATGGCTGCCAGAGACTGATATACATACATATATAGGTTTAAATACATACTTAAATAGATATTAACACCCAGATATAGAACAAACACAAATGATCATCACACAAATGTTTGTCCTAGGTGGGAATCGAACCCACGCCCCTAAGCTCAGAAGGCAGGTTCACTACCAACTTGACCAACGGGCTATCAAATTGCAATAGCAATGTATTGACAGCACGCATCGTACGTGTCTATCTCATACAAACTACTTACTATGGTTTGATAAATAGCCACATATTAGTTGGTATTAAATTAATTGAATTCGGCACGTCATCCCCACGTTCAGTGTTGATAAGTGTACGTTTTTGTTTAACCTAACTCGAAATAGTATTGGTCATAATGCGCATTAGGCAAAATGACACCAACCATGATGCGTCATCAAAAGGGTACGTAAATGGTACCACTGCATTTTAACTGTGGTCGAGTCGTTTTAGTATGGAATTGGCCCACATTCGAGATGAAATTTTGATATGGAGTCAGCTTAAACCCGAAGAATATCCCGGATTATGCCCCTGCAGGTGATGTGGATAATTTCATATAAGAACCTGCAAAAATATGTTGGTAATTTTAAAAAGACACTGTCCACTTTGTATGAGCGTTTTGGCCCAGAGCGGATAGAGAATAATATCAGTTCAATATTTTTTTCTTAAGCTTTCACTCTTTAACATTTGCTATTTTAATGTTATAGACAATACAAATTAAAAAAAATTACGACTGGCAGGATTCAAACCTGCACCATCCGGTATATGCTCCGCTAAGCTACGTTAGATTTCCTGTTGGCCTCCAAATCTTTGAGTAGTCTTTGCAACCAATATTCCGACTTTGCAATTTTTTTAGGGTTCTGTACTTCAAAAGGAAAAACAACCTAATAGTATCACTTCATTATCCGTTCTGTCTATCAAGACACTCAGGAACGCGTAAAGGTACCAAGTTGAAATTAAAATCAAATATCTTAGTTTGCAATCCCTTGGAGTTCTGAAAAAATCAAACTTTTAAGAATAGAATAGAATAGAATATTATTTATTATCATAAACTCACATTCGTAATATTTTTTATAAAAAATATATACTACAAATGCTCCTATTATGGACTCGTCAATTTAGTGTACAGTTTTTTTTTTGTTGTAAGTAATTAAGAACCATTGAGTCTCGCACCGCAAACGAAATTTTTAACTATAATGAGGGTAGATCTATGCGCGTAAAAGCGATAAATAAGTCGGCTGTATAAGACTGGTACACTTAAGCATAAGCATAAGTCTTAAGCATAAATCATCGTAATCAAAAGATACGGCCGTTTATGCCGCATATTTTGACATACGCAAGGGAATCAAAACCTATGAGGCACTTCCTGTTGACCTATAATTATGAAAATTAACAATAAGCAAGATATCAAAAAGCTTATATTTAAAGAAAAAAGCCCGAAAGTTGTTAATTTAAATTTACATCACATTGAAAAAATGATTTTGTTATTATAAACTTACATTTTTCTTTAAAGGTCGGCTACGTATCTGTGACGTCCCTGAGGTATTAGACAAGATCCAATTTCTTTTAGCGTTAACGCCTACGGAAAGATAAAATTGTATTGTATGAAAATGACATTAGCTTAACGGCCTCTTATACCAAATTTGACGAGTTTAAATCAATTTTATTCAGTTAAATTACAATATTTTGAGCTGGAAAAAATACATGTCACAGACACATCTGTATTTGAGTTTATGATTTGGTTCAAAACATGTTAACATAAACTTTCCTCGATCAAAAAAAAAATCTGAAACAAAGTCGATTTAGTGAATTTTTTTCGTTTTATGCTTTAATGAAAGCTTGTAACAGCCTGGAAATTGCATGTACTGAAAGGCAATCCTATTCAAATTTTTTTGGTTTGGATAGATTTTTGATAGTGAATAGTTTCGTTTTTTAGTGAAATTAAAAGCGTAAATAGGTCGCGAGAATTTGCGCGCACCGCGCTCAGTACCGCGCCACGCGTCATCGAGGTCGGACATTTGTTCGTTTTTGTCATTGCACTCCCCCCTCTGCACTCCATGGGCCTCCTGACTTTTGCGTAGTAGAATATTATATATATCATACAAATTCATCTATCCGTAGGCGTTAACACTAACAGAAAGTGGCTCTTGTCTTATACCCCTAATGTAACAGATAGGCGATGGTGATCTTACCTCGCTTAGGTCGTTAGCCCGTTAGCTTGTTTGCCACTTAAGGCTTAATAAATAAGTCTTACTAAACCTTTTAAATTCCAGAACTGAGTTCACAAAATCGCTGCTACTTAAGTAGGTACTTTAAACTCCACTACATTAACTAAAAGTCCAGGTGTCCATTTCATCGTATTACCCGCTAAATGCTACCAAACTAACTGGAAGCGGAACTAAGTATCTCATGACCTGATTACCAAGTTCAGTCAGCAGAATGGTGTGGAAAATCCAATTTTCTAGCTCTAACTTTTTTGAATCAAAATAAGTCAGCTGGGAGCAGGATTAGTGAAGGATTGGTGATAGAAATGTTACTTAAAACTTTTAAGGTATTAGTATTAGTGTGCAGAAATGGGAGGATTTTTTCAAAATCATCATCATCATGATCAGCCAGAAGACGTCCACTGCTGAACATAGGCCTCCCCCTTTAACTCCCACACTGAACGATAGCCTGCCTTTTGCATCCACTGGATGCCAGCGACTCTCACTATGTCGTCGGTGCATCTAGTGGGAGGCCTACCTACGCTGCGTCTATCGGTTCGTGTTCTCCACTTAAGAACCTTTCTTCCCCATCGGTTATCGGTTCTTCGAGCGATGTGGCCTGCCCATTGACACTTCAACTTGCAAATTTTAACAGCTATGTCGGAGACTCTGGTTCTTTAGCGAATGTCCACGTTGCGGATTCTATCGCGCAAAGAAATGAGTTAAATGTAAAATCTCCTCTTTTTAGGGTTCCGTACGCAAAGGGTAAAAGCGGGACCTTATTACTAAGTCTACGATATCTGTCTGTCTATCCTACCTTTAAACAGCTGTATCTTTCGAACTGTAATAGATAGCCAGTTGAAATTTTCACAAATTATTATGTAATTTTACGGCGGATTAACTGAAAAATTATATAAAAGTCAAAAATTAAAAACGAAAGGGGGGTTCCCCATACAACAAACGTATTTTTTATTAGCTCTAATGTAAAAATGGTAATACATACAAGCGTCAAATGGCATGATTATAGTAAACACTCTAAAATATAACAACAAATAATAAATAAAGTTTTATGATTATTTACGGGATATTTACCGTGTTAAGCTTGTGGAATGAGCTCCCGATATTTCGGCGCAGTTACATGCACCATGTTCACGGGAAGACTGAAGAATGCGGGTGGTTGGTCGAACAGTTAAAAAGTTAGGTGCAGACATAACGATCTACCCTCTTTCTTAGTCTTTTGCTACGGTTATCACTGGAACTCGAACCTAAGTCCCAACAAAACACACTCACTGTATCACTGCGTAAATAATAAATAATGGCCAAGTGCGAGTCGGTGACAAGTTTATGTTCATTACCAAGCTATAACTGGTAATTTTATTTAATTTTGTGGTGGTACGGAATTGTGGGCGCGAGCCCAACTCGAACTTGGCCGGTTTTCTCTACTCCTCTTCTCTTTCTCTTGGCTTAATACCAACTTTCAAAGTGACCATAATAATGTAATACGTAAATGAATAGGGCTCTGTCAAAAAGATAAATGCTTTTGCTATTGCAATCGAGACACAAAATTGCAAGCATTATAATGCACTCACTTCGTAGTTCATGTCAGTCCTCAAGCGTGTCTAGACAGCGGTCTATCAGCACACTGCAAGAAAATAAGATTTATTCCGAGCCACAGAATTATAAATAACATAAATCAAAGCAAATCAAAGCGCAACAGTATCAGTGCAAAGCGAGACGCAGCCGCGCGCGCGCATTCATCTTGAAAAAGGCCGTCTAACGCGGTTGAAACTATAGTCGGAGTAACCGGCTTTATCTTACGTGAGTAATTCCCGTGTAATATAAATAAAACATAAATTACTTGATGTATCATACATAAATAATTTCTTAGTTTGTTCTTTTTTCAAGTACAATACAATAACTCTTTATTAAAATACCACAAAACAAGGATAACATAAACATTACAATAAAACTATCATCTAGGATTTAACAGGCAGCCTTATCGCTTAAAAATATCTCTTCCAGGCAACCGTGTATCAAGTATCAACAGAGCACCGGATCGACGTATTTTTTTAGCATAAAGAACTATCTGTATGCAAAAAATCACGATGCATTATTTAACAGAGAGCTGGAAAGTGGAAATTACTTTTCATCCCGGAAAATTTTCCGGTTAGTGAAGGATGCGCGAGTGAAACCGCCTGTACCCTAGAATATATTGGCATTCTAAAACATACAGACTAAAAACTTTCTATGGACCCCCCAACGTAACGTTTAGTTCTAAATACTTCAGAAATTACAATTCTATTTGGAGCCTCCTTCATTTTGAAATTTCTAGTAGGTACTCTAACTAACCTATGTTGGTCCCAAGTTGACGTTTGCGATATTATTATATGGATATTTAAGTACTCTAAAAAACCAAAGTTGGCCCCAAATAAGCTTTTGCAATTTCTGAAGTTTCTAATACTTTACCCAACCAAAGTTAGCCCAAATAAACAGTTGATCCTTATAAAGATCAAGATCAACAAGCATAAAAAAAAGATTTTGTCTATAACTGATTTTTTTCTTGACGACTACAATTAACCATAATCTGATAATACCCATTTTATTGTCTCAAAAACCTAACGTTTTCATCTAACTGTAACAGTTAGAATAGCAGCCCTTATAGTCCCAATTAAAGTATTCACCATGTTCAGTTATTGCAAAGTTTGTTTCATTTAGTAAGGTACCCGGGTATGTCCTAAAACTGTGACCAGAACCACCGGAGGATGGGCAGCAGCGTCCTGTTAGTACACGGTGAACGTACTGCGATCTCCAAGCCGCCTGCCAAGCGTGGGGATTATGGCAACACCCCTCTCTAAGAGGGAGGCCTTGTTCAGCAGTGGACATTTAATGGCTGATAATGTATGTATGTATGTTGTTTCATTTATTTTTATTGTAATAAAAAAACATATCACACTACTTTATGACCGGTGTCTCTCCAACTCCAGACCAAAATGTCCACCGCAGCTAAAATATTGTGATAAACGAAACTTTGTACCGTCTATTTCTAAGTCTGTCATCATGACATTGTGATGTTACCCTGAGCATAAAATTTTTATAGACTGCACACTTGCACTGTCGTGCAATTTACTACAGCTCTCGCAATCTATACTCAAGATAATTTTAAAGCGAATAAGAGGGTGTGTGTCAAGTACATTGATACACTATGTTTAAGTTTCGACCAAAATAATGAATGAACGGGCCCAAAAAGAACACATTTTGAAAAGAAAAAATGAGCGCCAGCACTCACCTTGTTTCAATCGGTCTCTAGCCGTTGGAAGTGTGACACAAGACTATTGTTACATGATAACGAAACATCTGACAAAATCATGCCTTCGTGTGCTTTCCCGAAACGTAAAAACAATTTTTGTATCTAATGTACTGTACATGGTTATAATAAAATTAGGTGTTGAAGTAAATGTCCGACGGTTTTGACTCGTTTTTACTGAGCGAGTTCTATGGTTATGGCTCATCCATTTTATTTGATCGAAGCCTGCTACAGTCTTATGTTTAAAATCCTGAGCGAGTTCTATGGTTATGGCTCATCTATTTTATTTGATCGAAGCCTGCTACAGTCTTATGTTTAAAATCCTAGCGTAAGTGATCAGAATCCGTATTTTATTTATGCCATACGTTGCAAAGAAGCTGACGGGCCGCTTGATGGTGAGCAACCGTCACCTATGGATACCTGCAACACCAGGATCATCACAAATACGTTGCCAACCCTTAAAAACTCTATTAACAGCCTTTTTGAAGAACACCCATGTCAAGAAAACTTCAGTTTTTACAATTTTATTGCAGCTTTCAAAACAAATAAATGCTTGGAACGAATTTAATCCTTATAAGCCTTATTCTAAGATCGGTTTTAGTATAATTAACCAAATTAAGAGCCAATGTGATCATTCCAACAAAAGAAGAAATAGTGGTAAAAATATGTCGTTAATATAGTCTCACTGAAATATATCTTACAATTTCTTATCTGAAACCTAAAAATGGGTATAACCGGCATCAAGGAAAATGTTCCCAAACAAAAGATACTAAACCAAGCAAAAAGTATTTCTAGAATTTTCTGCCCGCTGCTTTCTAAGTACTCAAGGAGTATAAAAAGTGAACAGAAAAGCCATGTAAGTCAAAACAGCGTCGTCACGAGAATTGTCGGCAACCGGCGCGGCGCGGCGACTGTTTGACATACGTCTTGAAAGATGACGTAAAAGCCATTCAACAATGGAGCTAATGAAAACTATCGCGCTACAAAAATAAGGATTTTTTTTTTGTGAAAAATTAATTTATTTCCTATAATTATACAAAAACGAAGCGAACAATAAAGCCTTACTTTGTATAATAAAGCAATATTGATTCTCAATAGCGATGTTGCCTTTGTGGGCGCTGTTGGCGTGATTGGAACGAAATACTCACATGCAAAACGGCAACGACCGTTCAATTGGAGAAAACATGAAAACACAAAAGCGGACTCCAGCTCGATAAAAATAACGATTAAAAAAAAATATTACACCGAACGGTGATGCGAGTAAATGTACTGTTTATCATTATAAAAAAATATTCACTAAGGCATTACACAAAAAATTACATTTATAACGCAACAAAATATACCTACGGAAAAACTAATTTATTTTTTGCGATTTCTTGTTTGGTCCCATAAAAGTTGTTGATTCCACTTTATTGTGCGAACTGCTAGTCTGTTGAATGCGCTGCCTGAATGCGTTCCCCGATAGTTACGATAGTAACCCATGTCTTCAAATCACGAGTGAAACTGTTTTTTCTAGACAAGCGTGCTCTATTGTAGACCGCATCATCGCTTAACATCAGGCGAAGTGCGGTCAAGCGCAAGCCTGTTACTAAATAAATAAATAAAAAGTTGTTCACGAAGTACAATCAAATTACCATCCCTTTTTTCAGTTCCATCATGTCCAGCATGCATATTCTGTATTTGAGGGATGTCCTTTCTATCTGACTAAGCGCTTTTTTCCACAGAAAAGTTTTTTTTTAATTAAATTAGAACGGCTGTCAAGGATTTTTGTAAGAAATTTGTTGTAGCCAGCTGTTGCACCCATATAAACGAAACGTCAGTCATTCGAAATAAGTTATCAAATGTGATGCGGACAAAGAACTTTGAGACCTAAACCAGAAAAGGTAAGGGTCCAAGTTCTTTGGATGCGGAGTTCGACGCGTTGACATAAATAAGAATGTTCACTGTTTTAAACTATCACGCTTGTTCACTAAAGTTATATGATATCGGGAGCTCATTCCACAACCTTACCACGGTAAATATCCCGTAAATAATCATATAACTTTAAGAATGTTCAATGAAGGTTCTGTCATAATGCCTGGCGACAGATTTTTCTTCTCATTTCCGTTCTATTTACTTCTCTTATCTCTTTTTTCTAATATTCCACGCCCACCTACATTTTTGTTGACGGTTACAATCGTCGTCATAATGACAGAAGGCTGTAAGTGCAAAGCTCGAATTTAAGTGTGAGTAGCATTTTGAATGGCATCATTTCCCCGGGCCCGCGCGGGGCGAATACTAATTTCTAACTGGGAGGAACTTAGACTCCTTTGACGCGCTAAAGGGAGCGCCTTTGAGCTTTTTCGGAGTTTTTTCTCATATTTTTATTGTATGTACCTTATGAGAAATTTTAACACGCAATCTTCACTTGTTTCATGCTCACAGATTTCGGAAGTCGATTTTAACCACAGAAAAGAGAAGTAAATAGAACGGAAATGAGAAGGAAAATCTGTTACCAGGCATTATGAGTGAACCTTGATTGAACATTCTTATTTAGATCAACGCGTCGAACTCCTCATTACAGTTAATACATGATTTCGAATGACTGACTTTTCTATACTAATAATATTATAAAGAGGAAAGATTTGATTGTTTGTTTGCATTGAATAGTCTCCGAAACTACTGAACCGATTTGAAAAATTCTTTCACTGTTGGGATGCTGCACTATCCCCGGTTGACATAGGCTATATATCCTGGCTTCGCCCGTGCGAAGCAGGGGCGGCCTACTAGTCGTTTATATGGGTGCAACTGGCTACAACCTTACAAATATGCCTTGAAAGCCGTTTTTTTATTTTATTTTTTAACTCTATTATCATTCATCACTGTGCTGTCTGAGTGTCTGTGAGTTTGTGTATCTGTGTGTCTGTCTGTGGCATCGTAGTTCCTAAACGGCTGAACTGATTTTAATTTAGTTTATTTTTGTTCGAAAGGTGACTTGATCACGAGTCATCATCATCAGCCAGAAGACGTCCACTGCTGAACATAGACTGAACGAAAGCCTGCCTTTTGCATCCACTGGATGCCCGCGACTCTCACAAATGATCAAGATCAAGAGTGTTCTTAGCTATATAATACAAGAAAATCTGTTTAGCGACTTGGAAGATTATTAAAAAAAAAAAAAAAAACAAATGTATTTATTTCAGGCATGGAACCCATATTGTTACACATTTGTTACATTATTATTAGCTTTGTCATAGGGGCTTTTCAAAATTTTCTATTTATGCTCTTGTTCATCTAGGTATAATAATTGTCAGTAAAAATAATTATAAAATTTATCTTGGTAACCTTGCCTTAAGATTATTAATAACGTTCTGAGAAGGAAGGTTATAACGTTTCTAACGTTACCTAGTAAATTAGGTTAGAGACCCTTCATTGCACGATATTACGTTCCATAATAAGCTCGAAATTATAATAACGTACTTTGTGCCCTAGGGACACAATTCATTTAACTTTCAGAGTGGTAATGCCACCAGCATGCTGGGTACGCTGCCAACTGGTAGCGGGCTTGAGCATTTGGATTATCTTTAGACCTTCAACGGTCTATGGGCAGTCTAACTGTATTTGTAGTTTTAGTATTAGATTGTATTTTGTTTAATGAATAGAGACACTTGCCCATAAAAAAAAGTAAATAATAAATAAAAAATGCATACTATGCTCAGTCTAAACATTTATTTGATTTGTCAGCTGGAATAACATAAAAAAATATGAAAACCACGAATACTGATCACTTTCGCAAGTTTTTTAGTGTAAGACTATACCCGATATATTTCAGTGTATTATTAAAAAAAATTGTTTTTGTTTAACTTTTTACAATATTATTGCAGATTTTTTTAAAGTTATTCAGTTCACGTAAGACCTCCAACTCGTGGATTAAATGACTATTGGGACTTATAGCGCATTATTATTGACGTTTAGACTATGTTACAAAGGCCGTGGTCACGCAAGAAGGGCCCCGATTCCGTAACTTTAACACGTACCTACGTAAAACGGCACGGTATGTTAACCTTAAGTAAATTTGAACTCTATTTCTTATGAAATAAAGGCCAACTTTTAGAGGTTAACTTAACACGGCGCGTTATGTGCGTGTTTGTAGTTACAGAATCAGAACCCAGACTGAAAATTGTTTTCAAACCTTATTTCTCCCAACTGAATAACTCAGTTTTTCGGTGTGTGTTCAGACATTTTAACTTGAATAGATAGTAATTTTTTTTTTATTCAACACTCTGTTAGTACCTATGTATCGTACGCATTCATTGTACGCTCGTATGACTTGTGTGGGACAAAACTTGCAACTGGACCAGTTATCCTGAACCGTTTAAACTGATATTTGGCATACTTAAGTAAGTTTGTAGACAATGCAATGTTATGGTACCATCGAGCTGGTCTGATGATGGAGACAGAAGGTGGTCATAGGAACTCCAGACTTAGGCGTCTTTGACAGACTGACAGACGGACGGACAAACCAAAGTTATATGGATGCAAAGTACTACAGAACCCTAAAAACTTGACGACCGGCGGTCTATCTTCCCTAAAGTTATCTTTGACCACCAATATATTGCCACTAAGCTAATAAACGTTTTTATAGCTCTTTAAAATACTCAGCCATGTGTGTTTGATATTTTAACGACGGATAAACTCCTGGAAAGTTTTTAAGTTTTATTTTAAGAGGTAGTAAAGAAGGATTTGGAAGGTGCTTAAGTTAATCTTAGCGTTTACGTGTTTTAAGCGTTTTAAATAATTTTAGTGTTTTGGATCGTAGACTTTGTTTACTTATATTTTCATTTATTTTATGCTATAGGTAGCAAACAACCAGACGGGCTGCCTGATGGTAAGCAGTCACCGTCGCCTATGGATACTTGTAACACCAGAGGCATCACAAATACGTTGCCGACCCTTTGGGACTCGATTAACTCGTTTTTTGAAGAATGTTCTAGCTTCTCGGATACACCGCGGAAGGAAATGAAATTGATCCTTAAATTTGATACGGTGAAAGGAAGATGAACAGTTTTTGCCTCATAGACGAGACGGTGACCAAAGAGCTGGCGAATCACTTTTATTAGCCTATCATGCTCCTACTGCTGGGATACTGGCCTTCTCTCAGAGAGAGAAGATGGGCCCTAATCCACCATGCTGGCCCAGTGCATGTTGGTGAATGTCATTAAGTCTTTGAACTTTTGAAGTTCTTGTACATACTGGTTTCTTCACGATGTTTTTCTTCCCCATTGTTGAGCGATGGCATCGTAATTGCACATAATTTATTTAGGTACTAAATAAGTCATTGGTGCAGAGCTGAGGATCGAACCAGTTGTCGTTAAATTGTAAAGCGCACGTGCTACCGCTCGTCTACAATCGCTTCCTGAAGAGCTGGCATTTACATTGCCCAAAGAATAAGTATGGCCATTAAACGTGGTAATAACGCCATATTTTTGAGCACCTTACCCGAAGACAGGTACCCTAAAGTAGTCTTCTTTCTTACTCCTATGCATATTTAGTTTCTCTCTTTCATACTTACACATATATCGCAACTAGGCATCTCTTTCACAGTATCGTTAATGTCTTTATATTCCATTTTACTGTCCATTATCATTGCACTCTTTCTAACCTACTTTTTACACATTCATTCCTTTTCAATCTTTAGCTTTACTTGCATCATGCTAGACATGTTGCTTACCATGTTGATGATATTAGTGTTGGTGGCGGTGGTGGTCATAGCTGTTGTAATGATGTTGATGATGAGATGATTCATCATCATCATCATCATCATCATCATCATCGTCGTTATTATCATCATCGTCAGCCTGTATCTGTATGCGGCGTGAGATCTCCTTTCTGCGAAGCTCTACGTCGGAAAATAAACAATGTCCAAGATAATATGTAATGGTCCACCTGCTCCAACTGCTCTTCGCCGACAGTAATCGGTGTTAAAGGAACACTCGTTAGGCCCCTCATCACTTTCGTCTTGGACCTGTTCATATTTAGACCAACTTTAAGAGACGCTTCATCTCTTAAAGGTCTCGTGGTCTTGATGGTGATGATTGTAAACTATCAAACTACTAAGTTCAATAGAACGAACTCTATCAATGAAACCGGCTTGCCAGATGTGTCAATCACAAAAGTTTAACACAAGTCCATAATCTAGGATAGCAACCACACAAAACTGTCCAACTTCTAATTCAATGAATCGCCAGTAAATGGATTAACTAGGTTTTCCTGCTGTGAACAGAAACTTAACGCTCTATTGGCTGTGAGGTCAAGTTACATTTGTTTATTTGACATTTGAGTAGAAAGTTACACTACAGAACTATGGAATTAAACTAACCGATAAACGATGCTGTTTTAAACTATCACGGTTGTTCACTAAAGTTATAATATGATTATTTGTGAGTTATGTCGGGACTTAGGTTTGAGTTCGAGTTCCAGTGATAACCGTAGCAAAAGACTAAAAAAGAGGGTAGATCGTTATGTCTGCACCTAACTTTTTAACTGTTCGACCAACCACCCGCATTTTTCAGTCTTCTCGTGAACATGGTGCATGTAACTGCGCCGAAATATCGAGAGCTCATTCCACAACCTTACCACGGTAAATAATCATATAACGATAAACGATGGTTCCCCATCATCAAAGTTGTTGACCATTACACCTATCTTGAACAGATTGTTTAGTTAGTTAAGTCCAACTTAGGCAAAGAGGTCGCCCGAAGAATCCAACTCGGATGGGCAGCGTTCGGGAAATTGCGTGACATCTTCTCGTCCAAGATACCACAGTGCCTAAAGACAAGGGTCTTTGACCAGTGTGTGTTGCCAGTGTTGACATATATTATGGTACCTGCTGAGACATGGTCCTTAACTGATGGCCTTTTGGAAAACACTGTGACACTACGGGCTATGGACAGAGCTATGCTCTCTTTCTTTGCGCGATAGAATCCGGAACGTGGATATCCGCAAAAGAACCAGAGTCACAGATATAACTGCTAAGATTTGCAAGTTGAAGAGGCATTGGCAAGCCACATCGCTCGAAAAACCGATAACCAGTGGGAAAGAAGGGTTCTTGAGTTTAGACCAAGAACCAGAAGACGCAGCATAATGAGGCCTCCCACAAGATGGACCGATAATATCGTGAAAGTCACGGGCATCCAGTGGATGCAGATGACAGACTTTCGTTCAGTGTGGTCTTTTTAGGGGGATGCCTGTTCAGCAATGGACATCATCTGGCTGATGATGATGGAGTTAAGCTAAAAATAAGTACTTGCTTATCATTATAAACAACTTTTAACATGGGTGTTACAACTTTTAACATCTAACCTAACCAAACCAGAGTGAAAAAAAATTGTTGGTCCATAGTAAAATGGAAATTGCACTCAACGATTTAAACAAAACAGTAATCACTACAGAACTCTAAACGTACTTTGCCAATATATTGCTTGTTAATGTACTACGAAATAGTCGAAGATGAAGCACGAAGACTTATAAGATACCTACCATTATTCCGTTTTCCTTATGTTTTTATGTTTTGTTTAGTACGTATTTATTTTCAATGCGTAATAAATATATTATTCCAGGATGTGAAAGAAAAAAAAGTGCTTGCAATTCATTTTCATTGGCTTTAGCAACATAAAGACGGCTTTACTTACCTCTTTCAGTTATTAAGTTAACTATGAACTTTTTACGTTTCTAAGTGGGAATGGTACAAAATCTCAACAAAAATCTCACAAATGTATTTCATATTTTCATGGCCAGTTTACAAACTCTATATAGATTTCACCCCTCTAAGATATTTCTGTCTCCCTCGCTCGCTGACAGACACCCCAGTGCGTTTTAGTTGCTCCCCAACACTGGACGTGTTACGCTTGCGACCTTACGAGTTCCCGATTTAATTTTTTGAATTTCGAATGCGATGTCATTTTGACATTTTATTTTAGAGTGACGTTTGATTTTTTTGTGGTGCAGTGGTGATTTTTTGGAGTGAAAAATAATTGTTACTGGAAATTATTTGGTGAAAGTGACAGAATTTTGGTGCTAAAAATATATATTTTTCTGAAGATATTGTGGATGATTTAAAGGTAATTTTGATTAATTATGGCAATAATTATTAAGACAGTTTCAGAGATATACTCATAAGGCAACAAAACCAAGCTGTTGTTTTAAAATTTTATGTGTAACTAATTAATAATAACTATCGTTAAGATAATGAATATAATAATTACAACGAATAATTAGGAAATATTGATGATTGCGCAACGGTGAATGAGAAGAAAATTAATTTTTGTTTTCATATTCAGAATGATATTTTAATATCGGACGGAATCCTAATTGCGAAAGACTTAGTCAATCATGCATCGATATTTACTATTTAATTATGTACTTTTTTATCAATGGGCTATTTTTTACTGGGCATGTGCTATGGACTATTTTTTTATTATGTATCCTTGAATAATGTAATCACAATTTACACCGGTAAAAAAAAACGAAATAAAAACATCTCTTCTCTATCTCTATCTCTACATAGTATAAATTGAAGTCGCTTTCCGCGTCTGTCTGTATGTCTGTATGGCCGCTAACTCCTCCTAAACCACGCAACGGATTTTGATGCGGTTTCCACCATCAGTTAGATACATTTTCAAGGAAGGTTTATATATATAACTAGCGACCCGCCCCGGCTTCGCACGTAAATTACACCCGTGCGAAGCCGGGCGGGCGGGTCGCTAGTTTTAACTAAAAAAAACCACTGTAAAAATTATATCGGCCACCAACAATCATACAGTCAAAAATCCAGAAAAAGTGATCAGAATGTACCTATATTCATACAAAAACTGCTGTAGTTATCAGACCAAAAAAAGCTTAGAATAAGTCTATTAATTATAATTCCACATTATTTATTTTAATTCTTGGTTAAAGCCCAGCCATTTAAGGGGCCTAGCTATTATTGGCGGGGCCGAAGCTATGAATATTGTTATTATCTTATCTAATAATAATTACGTAATTAATTTCGTTAGCTTCGCTGATGTAAAGAACAATTACTATGAGTTCTGCGACCTACTTTATACTACAGAAATGATGAAAAGAAGTAAAATAAATATTTTCAAATTATCGGCCTACCATTCATTTTTAGGCGAAACGTTATATCGGCTAATATTTTTTTCGTCTTACCATCCAACGGAGAACCTTGCTTTCTGTGTACGGCTGTACGTATCGTTCAAAGGTATTTCGGCGAATCGTATGTGACTCAAATATTGGTACCTACTTAGATATTAAATACTGTCTTATCATTTCTGTGAATATCCTCGTTATTTATGAGAAAAATAATCAAGCCTTAGCGGGTATTAGGCAATGATTGTTATATTACGTCGTGTGTACATAGGCTTTCCATCACTTTCCAATTATTTATTGTTTTACATCAGGCTAGGCTAACGTTTGCCCGCAATCTCACATGATGGAAAGCGATGATGCGGTCGAACACGGAGCACGTTTGCCTGGTACCTATTAACCCTAGACTTAAACACTCATCATTATAAGTCTATACTAGTCCACTGCCGGACTATATGCCTTTCCCAAGGCCCGCCACCCAGTCCGATCTTCGGCTTTTCTCTTCCAGCCACTGCTAGCCGTTTTACGTATATCGTCACTGCAACGAGTCTCAGGGCGTCCTACACTACGTTTGCCGTTTTGTGGTCTCCACTCTAACATACGTCTACCCTAATGGTTTTCGACAGATATGACCGACCCATTGCCACTTCAGCTTGCTAATACGCTGAGCTATATCGATGGCTTTGGTTCTCTTGGCGAATAACTTTGTTAGACTTTCCAAGGTGACTTTTGACTGCCCCGGTGGCTCAGTTGGTAGTGAACCTATCTTCTGTGCTTGGGGGCGTGGGTTCGATTCCCATCTAGGACAAACATTTGTGTGATGAACATTTGTGTTTGTTCTATGTCTGGGTGTTAATATCTATTTAAGTATGTATTTAAAAATATATATGTACGTATATCAGTTTCTGGCAGCCATATTACAAGCTTTGCTTAGTTTGGGGTCAAAAGACCGTGTGTGCAAAAATGTAAAAAAAAAAAAAAGTTGTTATTCTGTAAAAAAAAAAACAGTAAAAAACAAAGCGTTTCATTGTGATTCGCGATCTATTCAAGCAAGAGGACGCGAAACGTTTGGTGTGAAAGAAGGATATTCCGACAAGTTCATCCAAAAAGCCTATTTGCCTACCGCGACGTTAGTACTATGGCATCTGCTTTTAAAAAGGAAGAGTTATAACCCCAAATTTCCACTTTTACGATATTTTACGGCCTTTACGTGAGAATAAACACTTACACCATAAGGTCTTATGGGAAATTACCGTAACTGAGTACCGATTTTCCGACCCATCTCGGGAAAATTGGACGCGTGATGATGTTTTATTTATGAACGACGGTGCCGTTTATTTATGAATTTGATGGCTATCTTTTTTGATGAGCTGGTTTTGAAACAAAAGGCTACATACCTCTGAAAACTTTTGCGGTTTTACTATTGCCTCGTTTTTTTAGTTTCGCTTGATTTTCCAGAGATGAGGGACTGCATAATATTTCTTTATACGGGGGTGTTATCATCATTTCAGCCATAGGGCGTCCACTGCTGGACATAGGCCTCCCCCATCGATCTCCAAAAAAAGGTAGGAAGCGGCCTGCATTCAGCGTTTTCTTGCGGTCTCTTTTAGGTCGTCTGTTCATCTTGTGGGTGGAAGTCCTAGGCCTCGTTTACCAGTCCGTGGTCTCCATTCGAAAACCTTTCGGCCTCATTGGCCATCTGTTCTGCGTGCTATGTGCCCTGCCCATTGCCACTCCAACCTGCTAATCTGGTGTGCTATGTCGGTAACTTACGTTCGTCTACGGATCTCCTCATTCCTGATTCGATATTTATTTACACGGGATAAATGAAAATATTTCTGACGTGGGTAGTATTTCTGGCACAAGCATGGCGAGAGCTGTAATCTACCCAAATAGGTATAACATAAAATACGTTGTTTAGTAATTCTTAAACCGTCATATCATGTTGCTATTCTGACGTGCGAAAATTACTTTAACAGCAAACAGATACGTAAATAACTATTAAAATATCAACCATTTTAGTTCATACTTAGGTCTAATTGTTTCCGCGAAAAATATGAGACCAAAAGGCGGCAAGGTCATCTGCAGGGCGAGTTTGACTAAAGATATCTAGCCTGATTTCGGCCCACAGATTTCGCACCCACACCTTCATCATCATCATCAGATAGAAGACGTCCACTGCCTCCCCTTTAACATCCACACTGAACGACAACCTGCCATCTGCATCCACTGGATTCCCGCGACTCTCACAATGTCGTTGGTCTATCTAGTGGGAGGCCTACCTACGCTGCTGTGTCTTCTGCGTACCCATACCTTACCTTGGTCTATATCGTTCTGCGACTATAGAGATCGAAAAAAAAGTTTTATAAAAGTCAAACGTTGACAGTTGCGACGACTGTTTAAAAAAAAAAAAATTCTTTTTTCGTGGAGGGGGATGGATAAAACGTATCGTGTATCACTCAGCAGTAAAATATTATTTGCTTCGGGCTCTCTATATTAATTCACAAGGGATTCTTTCTACTCTTGAATCCTTAAAATTAAAATTCTTATTTCGAATTATATAATAGCAAAATGATTTTTAGTAAAAAATAGTATAGTTTTAAATTTAAATAAACATTGTAATAGTAAAATTCATCAACATTGCAAAAACAATTTTGTTGAGCTCCAGAATTTTTAATTATGCTAAAGCTTATGATGGTTCATAGATCTGTTTGTTATTGACGAAAGAAGTAGCTTTTCATTTCGAATGTTTTTTTATTCCCATAGGTGGCAAACAACAGACGAGCTTCCTGATGGTAAGCAGTCACCGTCGCCTATGGATACTTGTAACACCAGAGGCGTCACAGATACGTTGCCGACCCTTAAGGACTCGATTAACTCGCTTTTTGAAGAACCCCATGTTTTAGCTTTTCGGAAACACCGTGGAAGGTAGCTCATTCCACATTTTGCAGGTATGAGGCAAGAAGGATCGTGTGAATCGCACAGTGTGTGATTTTCACTGATCTATGATGTGTGGATGAGCCTTCAGGCGGTGGCGGCTGGTGCGTTGGTAAAACAGTGACGCCGGCATTAGATCAAACAGTCCTTCAGAACACTCCCCGTTGTAAATGCGATAAAAGAAACAAAGAGACCCAACGTCTCTGCGCATGCTGAGCGGCTCTTTTGTATGTTTGTTACGCGATTACTCCGCTAAATAAGTATTGATTTTGATAATTATTTTATTGTTTGGTAGATCATACTTCAGAGATGGTCCCATATAAATTGTATCAAAATTGATTTAGCGCTTTTTGAAAAATTCAACAAAAACCAAAAATACATACGCAAATGAACATTTTGGTTTGTGGTTTAAAAGTTTTGATGAGGGCTTTCAATATCTGTTTTAACTATGTAGTCTCAAAGTAGGATTTCATTTTTTATTTTATTTTTTCCTAGCTGCGCCCCGCGGTTTTACCCGTCTAGTGATGAAAAATGGTGATGATGATTATGATGAAAAGTAGCCTATGTCACTCTCTGGCTTTTGAACTATACCCATGCCAAAAACAGGTCGATCCGTTGTTCCGTTGCAGCGTGAAAGAGAAACAAACATCCATACATCCATACGTACAAACCTTCGCGTTTATAATAGTACTAGCTGAATCCCGCGGTGCTCCCGCGATTTTCAAATTTTCCCGCATTTTCTAGGAGAATAAGTCCTATGTCCGTCCATATGATGTACACTATCATCCTGCCAAAATTCGTTAAGATCGGCTTAGCGGTTTAGTCATGAAAAGCGAAAAAACATCCAGACAGAGAGACAGAGTTACTTTCGCTTTTATAATATTAGTAAGGATTAATTAAAAAATATATAAAATAATAATTATATATTTCGGTGAAGGAAAACATCGTGAGGAAACCTGCATACGCACGGAGAAGGAATTCAATGGCGTTTGTGAATCCACCAATCCGCACTGGGCCAGCGTGGTGGATATGGCCCAATCACCATATATTCTTTTCGGGGGTAGGCTAAAAGTCCAGCAGTGGACTGTTAAAAAAGCTGATTATGATGATGATGAATTAAAAAATAAAACATTATGTATTCTTTTCGTTTGCTTTAAGGCCTATTGGACGAAGTTAAGTGATGACGAAAATTTTATCAATGGCAGTTATTTTGATGTCAGAGTCTACGCAAGCTTTGTGTTTTTGTATACATATTTCTTCGATCTTATCTAATCATTATATCTGTTGCCGGCGACTTTGTACGCGTAGACTATTTTTTTTTTTTTTTTAATATTAAATAGGCTTGCGCTTGGCGCCATCTCGCTTGATGTTAAGCGACGATGCGGTCTACGATGGAGCACGCTTGCCTAGAAGAAACCGATTCACTCTCGACTTGAAGACACCCAGATTGTAACTAACGGGGAAAACCCATTCAGGCAGCGAATTCCACAGACTAGCAGTTCGCACAATAAATGTGGAATCATAGCGCTTCGTACGGGTTCTCGGAATATCAACCATAAAACGATGTCGATTTGATATAAATTATCAATCATCCCCATTCCTCTCAATTCCGCTCTTTAGCAAAATCCTTTGTTAACAGACCTCTAATCCCCGTAAGGAATTTACCCGCCAAATTTAAGCTTCGTAGATCAAATAGTTTTCAAGATTTCGTGATGAGTCAGTCAGTAATTGAGTGACTCATCATTAGCAATTGAGTGATTCGTTATTAGCTTTTTAGGGTTCCGTCCCCAATTGGTGTAACCTGGACCCCATTACTAAGCCTACGTTGCCTGTCTGGCCGTCCTACCTTTTAACGACTGTATCTTTCGAACCGTAATAGATAGCCAGTTGTAATTTTCACAGAATATGGAATGTTACGGCGAATTCACGAAAAATAATAATAAAGTCAAAAAGTAAACACCAAAGAGGCGAAGGGAGAGGGCTATGCCCGGGGTTTCTCTGCGAGATCGAATCAGAAAAGAGGGAATCCGTAGATGAACAAAAGTTACCGACATAGCCCCCGGATTAGTAAGTTGAAGTGGCAGTGAGCAGGGCACGCAGAACAGATAACCGATGGGGCTGAGAGGTTTTTGAATGGAGACCACGAAGCGGTAAGCGCAGCGTAGGACGTGCGGCCACGTCCACCCACCTACAAGATGGACAGACGACCGCGGGAAAACGCTGGATACAGGCTGGTTCCAACCGGCTTTTTTGGAGTTCGACGGGGAAGGCTTATGTCCAGCAGTGGACGTCCTATGGCTGAAATGATGATGATGATACAGGGTCACATAATAGTGTTGTGTACTAAGTCATACTTCTCATAATAAACAACTTTTACTATGAGACCGATCTTGAAATAACTTCGGCTCAATACCACCATGTAACCCTATAGGTATAAAATGTTTAATACAAAAGTTCTAGTTTGCTATATATTGGAAAACTTGGCAGCGAATTCAGTTCGAATGTCGTCGGAGTAATAATATTGGAAAAGATTCTTGGTTATCGGGTTAGTCGATATTCCCTAGGAAAAAGTCTGCTTTGAGCTTTCTTTTTCACCGACTTCAAAAAGAAGGAAGTTTTCAATTCATCTGTATGTTTTTTCGTATGTTTGTTATGCGATTACCTACTCCGCCAATAATGAATTGAATTATTCATTATTTTTTGTTTGGTAGATCATAGTAGCTTCATAGGCAGCCCCATACAAATTTCATCAAAATTGATTTAGCGCTGTTATAAATCAACAAAAACGATACATAGATGATGTTTTGGTGTGTATGTGGTGTGGTGGTTCCCAATAGCTTCGACAGCTATACAGGTTTACCCGGAAAGAGTGTACTAAGCCGAAAGGGGATCGTACTACTCATTCTCCATAAGATAAATACTAGTTGTTTGCCCCAGACAGACCTTGCAAACGCTGGACTGATTTTTAAACATATATGAAATTAAAAATTCTATAGAAAATAACCACTTGCTTGCAAAATTTCACGACGTTAAAATCAACGAACTCAAGTTATCATCGAAGAAATATACAAACATACATAAAAACGCAGACTTGTAATATTTTAAAATTCTTACATTAAACATGAGTTCTTCAAAAGAAAGAAATTTGTTTGAAACTAAGCTCTAATTTATTTCATGTCAATAATAAAATTAGAAGATTCAAGGAAAAAGAAAGGACATAAAATAAATACTCGAAAATAAATACACCTCACAAACTTCCAAGCGTTTTGTGCTAAAATAAATCAAGTACACGACTAAGTCTAACAATTTTATTCCTTTTGAAATATTAAAACTCAACCAATGTATTTCGCGGAATCGCGGGCATCCAGTGGATGCAAAAGGCAGGCTGTCGTTCAGTGTGGAGGTTAAAAAGGGAGGCCTATGTTCAGCAGTGGACGTCTTCTGGATGACGATGAAGATGATGATGAATGTATTTTGGTGGATCGTGGTACACCTGGTTTAAAATTATGAAGCAAACCTCACTTAAATTATAAAAAGTCTATTCAATAATAGTACGTCACATGAGAGTGTGTAATAAATGTTTTTCCATCCCAACTTTACATGAAAACATGTTACATGTAACATGAACAGCAACAACAAACACAAAAAACAACATAACAACATGAACATTGTAACATGTTTACTTTTCATGAGCTTGAATTATATTGACGATATCTACCTAGTAACCAACTCTCTAAGCTTAGAGGAATCTGTCAAAACTTTATTTATCAAATCTGATAAAGCGTTTAGGCTGTATATAGTCCGTTCGATAATCTTAAATATTTTATGTAAACAAAGAAATGTCACGAAAAGTCACTGTCAAAGTGACATGTTGATAGCCCGTTGGTCCAGTTGGTAGTGAACCTACCTTCTGAGCTTGGGGGCGTGGGTTCGATTCCCACGTAGGACAAACATTTATGTGATGAACATTTGTGTTTGTTCTATATCTGGTTGTTATATCTATTTAAGTATGTATTTAAAACTATATAATGTATGTATATCAGTCTCTGGAAGCCATATCAGAAGCTTTGCTTAGTTTGGGGTCAGATGACAGTGTGTGAAAAATGTCCCGAAATATTTATTTATTTATGCCAGTTGCCCAAAACATTTTTCATAAATTTGTGAAAAATATGTTTGTTACCCTTTCCCCAGGCTTTGCTCCCACGCGGCTAAATTATAACAAAATAAATAAAACCTTTTGTAACTTAAGAACAACAAGATAAACACTAATAACAATTACCAACAAGTCTAACAACAAAGCACTATTGCACAAACCCAAGGAGAAGCACGCTCGAGAAATCAAAAACGAATGAAACGGGAAATGACGCGCGGCAGAAATGGTTAGAACTTCTACAGTCTTACCAGTATAATAAAATATTTTCTATCAACAATTGTTTTTCTTTGTCGTAAAATTGTAAAGAATAGATATTACAAAAAAAAAATAGTACAAAACAATTTTTACTTATTAATTGTTCAGATTACGAGTTTTATTCTTCTTTAAATATTAAGATATTTTTTGCACTGTTATCACCTTTTTTTTTTACATTAAATAACGTTTTTGGCGCCAACGTGGAAAAAAACATGTCGGCTCGTTGGAATATTTTGCTAAACTTGTGTATTTTCAAGTGTTAATGTGTACTAAATAATGAATTATTATTCATTATGTGCTCGTAAACGTGCTCGAGTGTGGGTAATTGATATAACGAGGTAACGAGGTCTTTTTGTGCTGTTTCCATAACTCCATAGAAGACCCTTGTAAAGTCTCCACTACTTTACAGGGGCATGAATTTGATTTGACCGTGACTTACTTAGGTTGACTCTGACTGTGACTATGACTTGTTTGACGCTATTAAGACTATGTAATCTGTTTAATATTACGACTAAAGGACAAAGAATCCACAGTCATGAAAATTTTATCAAAAAAAAATGTATAGAATTTCTAAGATTATGGAAAGTGCGGACTATAGGTGGGAACATACAAAATATTACACGTTATAATTATACTCGTATAATACTTTCACCGACATAGCTGTTAAAATTTGCAAGTTGAAGTGGCAATGGGCAGGCCACATCGCTCAAAGAAGCGATAACCGATGGGGAAGAAAGGTTCTGGAGTGGAGACCACGAACCGGAAGACGCAGCGTAGGGAGGCCTCCCACTAGATGGACCGACGACATTGTGAGAGTCGTGGGCATCCAGTGGATGCAAATGGCAGGCTATCGTTCAGTGTGGAGGTTAAAGGGGGAGGCCTATGTTCAGCAGTGGACGTCTTCTGGCTGATGATGATGATGATGATGATACTTTTCTTTTTTTTAAACTAGGTTAAACAAGTTTTTTACTTCTAAATCAATTCCTAGCAAACAAGCGTCCAATCGATTGGCCTCGAAGAAAATATCTATTCTCAGAAACAGTGCTGTGCCTGATAAGCAATGCATGCATGTTTCATTGGAAACCTACAGCAAGGCACATACCAAAGATTGGAAAAAGATAGAATAACAGAAAATGTCTTTCATGTCGTGGTAGCCTATTTGGGAGACCGCTAGATTTGAAACTGTGAGGTCACCGCTTCAAATCCGGGGCCCGTACCAATGAGCTTTTTGAAGTTTAACTATTTACGGATTTTCATACCACTGGACGTGGTCCTTAACTGTTGACCTTTTGGAAAAACTCAGAGTCACACAGCGGGCAATGGAGAGAGCTATGCTCGGAGTTTCTTTGCGCGATAAAATCCGAAACGTGGATATTCGCCAAATAACCAGAGTCACCGACATAGCTGTTAAAATTTGCAAGTTGAAGTGGCAATGGGCAGGCCACATCGCTCGAAGAACCGATAACCGATGGGGAAGAAAGGTTCTGGAGTGGAGACCACGAACCGGAAGACGCAGCGTAGGGAGGCCTCCCACTAGATGGACCGACGACATTGTGAGAGTCGCGGGCATCCAGTGAATGCAAAAGGCAGGCTGTCGTTCAGTGTGGAGGTTAAAGGGGGAGGCCTATGTTCAGCAGTGGACGTCTTCTGGCTGATGATGATGATGATGATGATACTTATCTTTTTTTAAACTAGGTTAAACAAGTTTTTTACTTCTAAATCAATTCCTAGCAAACAAGCGTCCAATCGATTGGCCTCGAAGAAAATATCTATTCTCAGAAACAGTGCTGTGCCTGATAAGCAATGCATGCATGTTTCATTGGAAACCTACAGCATGGCACATACCAAAGATTGAAAAAAGATAGAATAACAGAAAATGTCTTTCATGTCGTGGTAGCCTATTTGGGAGACCGCTAGACTTGAAACTGTGAGGTCGCGGCTTCAAATCCGGGCCCGTACCAATGAGCTTTTTGAAGTTTAACTATTTACGGATTTTCATACCCTGGCTTTTCGGATAAGGAACACATCGTAAGGAAACCTGCACACGTACATTTTTTTATGGTTTATATTAAACTAAATCAAATAGGTAAGTAAAAAAAATATACTTCCAACAAAAATTATAAAACTAATAAGGAAAAATAAACTCAATAGGGACATTAAAATTACATTATTGATGATCTAGGTCATTGACTCTCCCACTAAAAATGTTAGAGTAACTGAGATTACTCATATATTATGCACAAGTCCCAGATTCTGTGCAATTTATCTAAACTTAACTGAGTCTTACTCACATGGTATCAGTTTATGGAAGAAAATACAATGTATGGTTAATATAAAACCGTATTAAAGAAAAGTATTCACGTGAACATGGTGCATGTAACTGCGCCGAAATATCGGGAGCTCATTCCACAACCTCACCACGGTAAATATTATTTAAAAAAAAGTTTGATGTTTAAAACAGTGTCGTATTAAAGAAGTAAAAAAATAAATACTAATAATTTCAAAAACATCTAATAAAAATACAAAATTAAAAAAGAAAAAAATACTTAACTAAACAATATTATAGGTACATTCAAATTCCATTCTTCATGATCTTCGCCAATGGCTGAATCGGACAGATAAAAAAGGCAGAGTGATTGTGACTGAGATTACTCAAATGTACAAGAATTGGGGCCAAGATTCTGTGCAATTTCTCTAAACTTAACTGAGAAAGAAAATCAGAAATAGCGATTCCAATTCTCCAGAATAGACAAGCCTTCTGTGCGGATTTGAAGTCGTATTTTATTTTAACAATTTATTGTCAATTTTCTTTTCGATATTCTTCTTCCGGTATAGTTTGCGGTACGGTTGAAGTTTTCTTTGAAATATTGCTGCGTAAAAGTTTTATAAAATATTTATATAAAGGTGTTTTTAGGTTTCCTGTACCCAAAGGGTGAAAACGGGACCCTATTATTAAGCCTACGCTGTCTGTCTGTCCGTCCTACGTTTTAACGGCTATATCTTTCAAACGACATTAGATAGCCAGTTGAAATTTTCACATAATATGTAATGTTACGACGGATTAATTAAGAAATAATGATAAAACAAAAAATACGTATTTTTATATTTGCTCTGGTCACTAGTGCAATAACGGTAATACGTACAAGTGTCATATTTGGCGTGATTATAGTACACATTCTAAATTGAAACAACAAATAATAAATACTGGCTAAGTGCGAGTTGGTGACAAATTTCTGTTCACCGCAGTTAAGCAACGCCAGGTACGGTCGGAATTTGGATGGGTGACTGCCTGGGCGTGATGTTGTCTTTTTACTTCAGTAGTTAGCAATTAATGTTGTGGTTAGAAACCCTCAGTATGCGAGCCAACTCGCACTTAGCTGGTTTATTTTTTATGCCCAGTTAGCGAATTTTTATCTTTTGAATTTTCAAAAGGGTGCTTTGGCCGATGAGCGTGCCGAATTTTGTTCTGAGCAAAACACAGCATCGAGGCCACGGTGCTCAAAAGAGCAAACTATTTGCTATAGAAAATGTATTGTGTGTAACATAGACGAGAGCATCGTAAAAAATAAGTTATCTGTGAAACTTGACATCGGATCATTTTGCGACACCGACGCTCCACATTACGAGTAGGTACTTCAAGTTTACCCTAGATGACTAACGTGAGCAAGTTGATAAAGTATCGAACGCTAGCCAACGGTAGCTTGAATAGAGTGCCACAGATACAGTGCTTTAGTAAAGTACCAAATAAGTAAGATTGCTAGAATATAGTGGATTGTGCGATTCACGCGATCTTTCTTGCCTCGCCCTGCAAAATATGGACTGAGCTACCTTCCTCGGTGTTTTCGATAAGCTACAACATCGACTTTTTCAAAAGGCGAGTTAATAGATCCTTTAAGGGGCAGCATCGTAATTGTGATGCCTCTGGTGTTATAAGTGTCCATAGGCGACAGTGTCTGCTTTATTGCCACATATGGCATAAAAAAGAAGTTTTATTAAAAGTACGGTGCATTTTGTAACTGAAGAAAGCCTTGTAAATAATTGCTTAGATTATAGTTCTAAAAAATACACGGATGGGAGGGAGTTTCATTATTGGATAAGTAAGTAGGTACGCATCATGATTGTGGAACTAAAACGAATAATTTGTCCGATTAAACACTGTCTAAGTTTAATTTGTATATGTCGAATTTCTAGTGTAATTCCGCTTCTACGTCGTTTCGAGTACAATAAGGATTTTGGTTAAACTATTTTCTCTATAGATAATTGTGATTCGAATTTGAACCTAACCTGAATTTAAATATTAATTACATAAAAGAACTAAACATAAATAATTACACAAATTAGATTCTCTCAGATCAGATCTTTTCTTTATTAAGTTAAAGAGCAGTGGTTGTATGTATTTGAACTATTGAGTTTTTGAAGGAAAATTTTCGCAAAGTAACGCCTGATTTAATCAGTAAATGTTTTTTTTTATAGTCAACGACTTCTAAAAAAATCGTCGAGGACGCTTTATGATTTCTCTTTCTTGCTGGAATATTTTTTTAAAGTGTTTTGACTAAGTTTTCTTGGAATTCTAATAATATGCTCCAAGTAGTACCTTTGATTATTTTTTTCTCAACTTATTCAGTATTATAATTTCATAGAATCAACTTTTTACGTGACACCGGCTTCAAACGTTTAATAAAAATTCAGAGCGAAGTGGCAATATCTCAAAGAAAATTTAATTTAATATGAATATCATAATTTAAACACCGAAATTGCTTCGCAAACCGATTTAAACGTTGCGTGAGAATTACCGGCAATTTGTTACAAAACTCAAGTGTTATAATTGCTTATAAAGTATATGGTTAGGGTTCGTATTTCATCTTAATATTACAATATTATATATGATTAAATGGATTTTTTTATGGTTTGTGTTTTTTCCTTCATCATCATCATCATTATTGTCAGCCTATACATTACCATTTTTGGGACACATGGCATCTCCTAGAGATAGAGAGAATTTGCCCTAATCCACTACGCCAGTGCATGTTGGTGAATATCAATAAGTCTCAGAACTTTTGAGGTTCTTGGAGATACCGATTTCCTTACGATTTTCCCTTCACCATTGTTGAGCAATGGCAAAGCTAACTTTATCACTTCAACATTTAAGAGCGTAGCTCTTGTTGGTGGAGTAGCTTCCAGGTATGACGGTTTTCTGCCAGCGTTTTCACCTCCCTTTACGTCGTGCTCATGACATTTGCCTTCTATGTTATTTGGTCTAAGAATACTCTTCTTAAGGGTCCTGTATACCCTCTGCAGCTCTCTCGCTCGCACATTTTTACATTATTGAAGATATAAAATCAATGAGTGTGAATTTCCAAAAAGTAACAAAATCATGTCATGGTGTCTATCGTAACATTACAAACAAAGAAATGTTTGCTTCGATATCTTGTATTTTGACGGAATAAAATGACACGAGAAATAAAAATCACTTGTTACCATTTTACTGTGTCAAATTAAAATATATCAAATTGATAATTTCTTTGTTTGTAATGTTACGGTATTCACACTCATTGATTTTATATCTTCAATAATGTGAAAATGTGCGAGCGAGAGAGCTGCAGAGGGTATACAGCACCCTTAATATTCCTTTTAGGATGGTTTTCATTAACTTGTCATGTCGTACAAGGTGGCCAAACATCTTGCCTCTTCTAGTCTCTATACTCGCTAGTTTTTAGGCTTTCGTACCCACAGGGTAAAAATGAGACCCTATTACTAAGTCTGCGATGTCTGTCTGTCTGTCTGAATGGCTGTATCTTTTGAACCGTAATAGATAGCCAGTTGTTTTTTTTTTTCTTCAGAATATCACGTGGGAGCTCATTCCACAACCTTACCACGGCAAATATCCCGTAAATAATCATATAACTTTACAGAATATGTCATGTTACGGCGGATTAACTACCAAATAATAAAAAGTCAAAAAGTAAAACGTAAGAAGGGGGGGGGGGGGGGGTCCTCATACAACAAACGTATTTTCTGAAACATATTTTTGTATAAGCTCTAATGTAAAAACGGTAATACGTCATCATCATCATCATCATCATCAGCCAGAAGACGTCCACTGCTGAACATAGGCCTCCCCCTTTAACCTCCACACTGAACGACAGCCTGCCTTTTGCATCCACTGGATGCCCGCACCTCTCACAATGTCAAATGTAATACGTACAAGCGTCAAACTTGGCATGATTATAGTACACACTCTAAAGTTTAACAACAAATAATAAATAATGGCCAAGTGCTAGTCGGTAACAGATTTCTGTTCATTAAAAGTTATACCGAGCGTCATTTGCTAAATATTTACTATGTGACGGCGTAGCAATTGCTTGGCTATTTTGGTAGGCGTTAAGGCGGACAAAATAGTTTTTTTTAAATGACAATTATTGTATTTTGTGATGGTACGGAACCCTCAGTGTGCGAGCCCAACTCGCACTTGGCCGGTTTATTTCCTTACTTGTTCTATAATCACAAAATCAACATTTTGGAGAATTGTTGGTCAATTATTTGTGCTATTTGGGGTAGGTAATGCTTGAAGGCTGATTGCTTTTAAAATATTTATAGATTTGTCGGAGAGATTGAATAACGTGACGAAAATTCTGGCCAAATTTTTTATCCTTTCCTTATAACTCTGTTTGTATTATAGAACTAGCTGTTGCCCGCGACATAACATAAGCCTGTACTTCAATCTGGTCATAGCTTAGTATATTCGTGAAAACCGCATTTAAATCCGTCCAGTGGTTTAGGAGATGTGGGCGAACAAATAAAAATAAACTGGCCAAGTGCAAGTCGTGCTCGCGCATTTAGGGTTCCGTACCACCATAAAATTCAACAACGAAATTACCAGTTATTACTTGGTTATGAACAGAAGCTTGTCACGGACTCGCACTTGGTCATTATTTATTATTTGTTGCTATACTTTAGAGTGTGTAATATAATCATAGCAAGTTTGTACAAGGCTTGTACGTATTACCATTTTTACATTAGAACAAAAATTCGTTAAAAAAATTATATTTGTTGTATGGGGGCCCATACAACAAACATACAACAAACACAGCCTTTCGTTTTAACTTTTTGACTTTTTTATTATTTCTTAGTTTATCCGCCGTAACATTACATGTTCTATGGTTTTTTTTACTGGCTATCTATTACGGTTCGAAAGATACAGCCGTAATAGGTAGAACGGACAGACATACATCGTAGGCTTCGTGGGGTCCCGTTTTTACCCTTTGGGTACGGAACCATAAAAATAAAATCCTAACAACTGTCTTAACGTGTTCAGCTGCTTATTTTAAGATGCCATGTGTTTTTTTTTTGTTAATATTTTTACGATATTATTATACGTAGAGATAATTATAGTCCTTTAATTTTGATCTGCGGGAGGAATGATGTTATCAAATTTTAATAACAATCATAGTCCTACCACTACTTACCTCCTACCGCCTCGTAGTGGATCAATTTATCTACAATTTCAAATTTATCAGTAGTGGTTTTAGCGTTATAATGTTTCTGTGTTAAAATCCTTGTTCTATAAAGTATCAAATACAGTCATAAATATCTATCGTTTCATATTCGTAGCTTTTTAGATTCCTTGTGTTGTGTATAACATAGAAACATACTTACAATGGATGCTCTAAACGGCATTAGCCACAGAAAAGAGAATAAAAAAAAAAAAAAAAAAAAAAAGGTATTTTTTTTCTTTCAGTGGCATTAGCTTGAAATCAATTACAAAATTTCAATGATAAAAGAAGGACTGACACTTTAAAGTACTCGATTAGAATTTAATCGATTTGCTCAATAATGAATGCTTTTAATTTCTTTGAAACTGAATGCCTCTGTTTAATACGCCTCCAAAGGTTAAACTTGTACTTCGAATCATAAAAAAAATCCATCAATTTTCTTTGGAAGGTAAGTAAATAGGTTTAACTAGAGATTGAATGATTTTCCGGCCAAAAAATTAAGGCAAGTTTCATTATCTGTGCAATTTTATAACTATTATGGTATAGGTAGGTACTAGATGGCATTTACGTTACATAGATTTAAACATCGTTTACTTCTAACTCAAAGACATACAAAAGACAATATTAATCCGTGATGCGACCGGTGGTGCCTTGTATCTAAAAATTAATTATCTAACCAAATTAAACTCTAGCCGAATTAAAGTCTAAACGTCTACGAATTAAGGTCTAAAATTAGCCTGCTTTGCTTAAGGCGCGGTCTAATCACGATTTCAAATTCGTTTTTCACCCGCTCACACCATGATCTATTTGCTATCTAAAACGGCTTTGTTTAAAGTCGAAAATCGTATATCATCATATTTTATGATGATGATGACTTTGTGCTTGTGTTTATATTATTTTCAGGGTTTTTATTTAATTTATCAAAATATATAAATGCATTTCAACAATTAACTGGTTAAAGTTTTAAAAGACTAGTCTGGCTATACAATTCGTATAAAAAATATGTTGTTGTCGCTGAAAATTCAGAGTTCTTCAATTCAGAAGCAATTTTTATTGCGCAATTTGTAATATGTTTTTTTAAGAGTCTAGACAATTTTTCAAAATTTTATTCGGTTAAGATTATTACCATCGGGTTTTTTCTACTTGTAGTATTTTTTTATCTGATCAGCTAATTTTTTCACGTCACACAAAGCGTTTAAAAACACTTCTTTTGGTTAATTTTGCGATTGTACCGCGTCTTAAGTTCAGATTAGAATATAAGGCCCGAAGTGCCTTATATTCTAATCTGAACTTTTAAAAAAACTAAACGTTGTTATACCCCAACTTAATTATAACTTTAAAATATTACAAACTTACTACAAATTATGTACTAAGTTTGAGCTAAGAAAATGTTTAAATCAAATATAGCATCAATTAGGAACAAAATGAAAATGCTTGAATCAGACGCGGAGGAATTTTATTCTTCTTATTTTTTTTTTTACCAAACCGAAAAGTCCATACTTATCATTTTGAACAAATTTTACTATGAAAGCAACTCTGAAATCGCGAAAAAATATCAGCTGTTCCATACATTTTGTTGAGCGTGAATGACCTTTTTAACCGACTTCAAAAAAGAGGAAGGTTCTCAATTCGATCCGTATTTTTACTATGGCACAGCTGATATTGTTTGTGCTATTTCAGCGTTGCTATACCATATTAAAAGTAGGTCATAGTAATGGGTAATATCTTTTCGGCTTAGTACATCCTTTCCGCGTAATCCAGTATTAGAACTCGGCATCATGCAGCGTCTATCCTCAAGTCTATCGTTCAAGCTCTCGTTAAAAAACACCGCAATCGTTGTAACACAATATTTTCACATTTATTTGTATCACAAATCAAACGCGGTCAAACGGTAACCTAGTCCGATGTACAAAAACACGAGGAATAATGTAGGCCCAAGGACACTGCCCTGAGGCACGCCATAGTTTGAATTGGAATGTCGTTACTAAATAAATTATTGTAGAATTTAACTGTCAGTGTCAGTTGTCACTAGGCTTAATTGGGCAAGTGCCTTTATTAACTAAACGAAATACAAGCCAAAACAAAAACTACAAATACAGTTAGACTGCCCATAGACCGTTGAAGGTCTAAAGACAATCCAAATGCTCAAGCCCACTACCAGTTGGCAGTGTACCCAGCATGCTGAATTTAACACGTCGATTCGTCGATCGTTGATGATTTGAGAATGGCCAAATTGGCAACGGATCGTGAAGCGACCAACCGAACTGATGACCACAACTCCTCTGCCAAGAGTGAAGAATTTATTATTCTAAAATTAATATCCGGCATTTAGCCACTCCAGTAACCGGTTTAATCCATACAGCTTATCCCTAAGCCCTTGCTGTAGAAGTTCGTCGGAAACCTTGAGGTGTTCAAAATTAATGTCTAAAACTTTGATGAAGCCGACACGAAAACGCTTTACAAATTAAACGGTATACTCCCACTTTGCGCATTTTAACTAAATATAGAGGGGTGATATTTCCCGTAGTTTATGACCTAGATAATACATTTTAAACGATAAATAAACTTGTGGTTATGACATGTTGAGACAGTAGTGGGCCGGTCATATCTGTCGCAGAACGGATTTCAGCTGGAGTAGTCGAGTTTTAGAATGGAGACTGAATCAGCTCAGGTAGTAAAAGAGGCTCTATACGATCAATTGACGATAAACGTAAACAGACAGATGAAGTGGCGATTATTAAGGGCCAGAATATCCGTTGCAGTGATCTCGATCACGCATTTTATCTTTTTTAGGGTTTCGTAGCCCGACAAGGAACCCTTATAAATTCGTTCTGTCCATCCGTCTATCTGTCCATCTGTCCAACTGTCCGTCTGTCCATCCGTCCGAATTTAAACTTTCTAACTTCTATATTTATTAAAGATCACAATCACAATTACAGTATTGATATAGATCTCAATTTAAAATTTATAATTTTGCGTGTGAAAGAGAAAGTTCAGCAGTGCGTCTTAATTTTCTACAAAGTGAAGTAAAATCAATGATCACATAGCAAAAGTTGATATACTCAGTTTTTGCAAGTTTTATAGATACTTATTTTTTTCGTGAAGAAACCCACGTCGAGCAAGTTTTCTTCCTAGAATCAATGAATTTAGAGATCAAAGTTTTCTAGAGTTAAGATAGATTTCCGCTAAAATAAAAGTTTGAGAGCCTGAAATTATTTTCGCAAACTGGGTATTTCCGAACAAATGTAAGGTTTGAATTTTATTAATAAGTTGCGTTAAAGTTTGCGGCATAGTTTTCAGCAATCTTATCAGATAAAGTACATACTTAATTTTCCAATTATAGGAATAGTCAATATCCAAACTATTGTACTTTGAGTACTTTAATTTCATGCCAGACAGAGAGAGTACACTATTGCAAGTTATAAAGTCAAGCAGCACGTGCGCCATACAAATGCTATACTGACACACGCTTTGCAAGAAAGGGACAAAGCATCCCATCTTAAGAGTTTATATGTCGTGAACTTGGGTAACGTTGGATCAATTTAAAAGGTTATGGCAAAAAGCAACAAATTCATATTTTGGTTGTACATAGTTAAGTATACAAATAAGTTAAATGTAATTTTGGATACATGATTGGTGAAACTTTTCTCGATAGAATAATTCAGCGAAAACAGGCTTTCTAAAACACGTTTTAAGTTTTTTCATCGCGTCTGGAAGTTTGTAACAATTAATTTATTCATATTCTAATGGTCATTTGTATAATGAAATTTAATGTAAATTCGTTTTATTTAAACTTAAAATAGTTCTTTAGTAATTTGTAGTTTTTAGCATTATGTCGCTTCCGTAATTTAGTTCTGAGGCGGGTGCCGATTTGTGCGTATAATATCTTCCTGCAGGCGTAGATAGCATATTTTTGTCACTGTTTCGCTCAGAGGCAAAACTTAAATTTGAGCTGACGACATATAAAAACTTTAAACGCTTATATCTCAGAAACGTATCAGTCATTTTAAAATATTTGTGTAATATGTTTAATGTATTTAGTTAATTAGATACCAGCCAACTAGCCTATTGTGTTATTAAAATATTACAATTTAGACATATCCTATATTCCGGGACATATTTTTCCGGTTATCAAATACCGGACAGTTCAAAGGAAAATAAAATTGAAAGCTCGAAAATAAAATTGAAAAGCGAGAACTCAACTGGTCCGTAAACAGTCCAGCTAATAAACGGCCCGGGAAACGAATACGAATAAATAATTCTTTTTTATGACGCCATAAATATTATTTTTAGTGATCTGGAACGTGCCCTCCACAGTCGACCGGTAGTGCCTAAATGAACCGCGGCAGGTGAAAAGGATTGGAAAAGTATTACACTATACGATTCATTTATAACTAACTAGCTTTTTTATATGTTTATATTATATTTTATTATTATATTTTAGGATGTTACTGGGGCTGCCCCGATTCTGTAGCGCATCAGGTATGTTTGCGGATACCAGAACTGATGGGTTCAACGCGATCATACGAAAGAGAATCTTTTCGCTGCTAAGTCGGGTCAGGGCCAGTCATAATAGGATATTAACGACGATCACAGATAAATATGATTGTCATATTCTACAACACTGGGTTAAAACCATTATTTAATTTTTAGTTATACCTACCGTAATTATTATTGTTTTTATTTTAAGAGTTTATTTTATAATTTTTCATTTATTGTTTCCAATACAGTTAGGCCTGCTTTAATTTGTCAATAGCTGTACCTACCTGTTTTCTGAAATGTGCTATGTAAACTACCCACTATGGATCTTGTATCTGCAATAAAGATTTATTATTATTATTATTTATTATATTTTTTGGGACATGGAATGTGATGATAACTAATATTTAAGATATTTTTACCTGTAGATAGGTTGTGCCCGCCACCATATTGACTAGACGAATGCAAGGCTGGCGCCCGACTTTGTTCAGCCGTTTCTCTGTCACGCACTCCTAGTGTCCACAACAAATTTTATTTTTCTCTCTTTCTACCAACAGATATAGCATAAGAAGTCTTTCATATTCTATCTCTTAATTTAAAAAAGCACATAATAAATAAATAAATATTCGGGACATAATATTTGCACACACGGTCATCTGACCCCAAACTAAGCAAAACTTGTGATATGGCTGCCAATGACTGATATACATACATAATATATATACTTTTAAATTCATACTTAAATAGATATTAACACCCAGATATAGAACAAACACAAATGTTCATCACATAAATGTTTGTCCTAGGTGGGAATCGAACCCACGCCCCCAAGCTCAGAAGGTAGGTCACTACCAACTGGACCAACGGGCTATCTAAATATACATGCGTAGATAAATAGATAATATGTAGGTATACTGCGTTTAGTCGATTTTTAAAGCCGCGTTGTTCGCCTATAACGTCTCTATTATTACACCTCACTGGATAATAAATTAAACACGATCAAAAGAAAATAATTTAACAAACAACGAATAAAATTGGACGCAACATGGAAATCCTTTAAACTCCTGCCGACCAGAAGCTAAATTGGCCGTAGGTATTTGTACAAATTCGCCTGTCATAATAACATAAGAAAAACGAACAGAAATAAGGAAGAATAAAACGATAAGAAAAAATCGAGCAAAGGACAGGATTACGTCGCTACACCTAGAATTTCCTTGTACTCGGAAATAGCGGTAGGGTCAACATGATTCTGAACATTCGCGGAGCCAAAACCGCATAACGACGTTTGTTTTCAGGTTTGCGTACCCAAAGGGTAAAAACGGGACCCTATTACTAAGCCTACATTGTCTGTTTGTCCATCTGTCTATCTGGCTGTCTGTCTGTCTCTCTGTTTGTCTGTCCATCCGGCTATTTGTCCTACCTATTAACGTCTGTATCTTTCGAACCGTAATAGATAGCTAGTTGAAATTTTCACAGAATATGTAATGTTACGGCGAATTACCTAAGATATAATAAAAAATTCAAAAAAAGGAAGGATATAGTTATAACAACAAACGTATTTTTTACGTATTTTTGCAATAGCTCTATCTCTACATAGTATAAATTGAAGTCGCTTTCCGCGTCTGTCTGTCTGTCTGTATGGCCGCTAACTCCTCCTAAACCACGCAACGGATTTTGATGCGGTTTTCACCATCAGTTAGATACATCTTCGAGGAAGGTTTATATATATAACTAGCGACCCGCCCCGGATTCGCACGTAAATTATACCCGTGCGAAGCCGGGCGGGCGGGTCGCTAGTATATTATATATATTAGCTCTATAATCATCGATCTCGTAGATAAACCCCGAGCATAGCCCTCTCCATAGCTCGTTGAGCAACTTGGAGCTTGCTTATGAGGCCCATAGTGAGAGACCACGTTTCACTGCCGTATGTCATCACTGGCAACACACACTGGTCGAAGACTTTCGTCTTAATGCACTGAGGTTTTGGACGAGAAGACGAATTATATATCTCAGTGTCCCAAACTTAACCCGCATCATGGTACGCGTGATCTGTAACTCACCTATCTACGTAGCTTCTTGTTGTTCCCAACACGTTCTGGGGTAAAAGAATTTCGGATACGAGGCGGGTAGGTATTTATAATTGAGCCAAACGTTTCCGTTTGGGATAACATTGTGCTGGCTTACTGCGATTTGTGTAAATATTGCGGTGTATTGAGGATACTTTCAGATTTGACAAGTGTCTTTGTTTTTTTTTTTATAAATAATAGGCTTGCGTTTGACCACCATCTCGCCTGATGTTAAGCGATAATGCGGTCTACGTTGGAGCACGCTTGCCTAGAAGAAACCGATTCACTCGTGATTTGAAGACAACCAGCTTGTAACCATCGGGGAACACCCATTCAGGCAGCGCATTCCAAAGACTAGCAATTCACAAAGTTAAGTGGAATCAAAATGTTTCGTACGAATTTTTGAAATTTCGTTTATAAAGCGGTGTCAATTTTTTGTGCCCACTTTGGCAGTCTGATAGAAAAATGGGCCGGAGGGAATTAGATCATGCAGATCTGATGCACTCTCCAAAATGTGTCTGATAAAAAACAAGCCACTTTGTCACAAGACGCCGATGCTAACGCTTAATGGCAATCTGCCGCCTGAAGGGATATCCTTTTCCATTATATTCCATCATCATCATAATCAGCCTTTTAACAGTCCACTGCTGGACTTTTAGCCTACCCCCGAAAGGGTGATTGGGCCATATCCACCACGCTGGCCCAGTGCAGATTGGTGGATTCACATACGCCATTGAAATCCTTCTCCGTCCGTATGCAGGTTTCCTCATGATGTTTTCCTTCACCGAAAAGCCAGTGGTATGAAAATCTGTACATAAACTCCAAAGAGCTCATTGGTACAAGCCCGGGGTTTGAACCCGCGACCTCACGCTTTCAAGTCTAGCAGTCTCCCAAATGGGCTACTACGGCTTTCATTCATAATTATCTCTAAAGTTATATGATTATTAACGGGATATTTACCATGGTAAGGTTGTGGAATGAGCTCCCGATATTTCGGCGCAGTTACATGCACCATGTTCACGGGAAGACTGAATAATGCGGGTGGTTGGTCGATTAGTTAAAAAGTAAAGTTCATATAACTTTAGTGAACAACCGTGATAGTTTAAAACACTATAATTAACGCTTATTCGTAAAACCATTTTTCACTTCCTTTCTCTTTGACTCTATAATTCTACTCTTTGCTTTGACTGCTCAACCAAGCCTCCTGTCAACGTCGCCCGATCCCGCCACCAGACCACAGTGAGCTGTGATTGGCCGACGTTCCTGATTGGCGTTCATACATCTAGTTGGCTTTGAAATCATTAAATCCTCTTTCAATTAGGCAAAATAAATAAAAACTATTAATACATTTTTGTACATAGAGAAATAATTGAACTGATAATTATAATAACGTGAGAATATATTAATTAAATAGTAATAATTGCTATAATACCTAACAAATAGGTATAGGTGTGTTGAAGCAGCGGCTTTCAATCCCTGAATAACCCCCCTGGCCACTGGCCTGGCAAGGTTACGCGTGCCGTATTTACCATTTTATTCATTCAAAAGACCTAAATTATAAAGTTAAACATTATTATTGTTGGTATAATTTATTGTTTCTGAAAGTTTGTTACTTCGGGCATTCTCTCCAAAAGTCTTATTACGAATCTTAAGTTATCAAAACTTGAAGATTGTTAACGACATCATGATTTCATTTGTTACGAAATGTAATCATTAATCTTATTACAATATTACTAGCGGTCCACCCTAGCTTCGCACGGGTATAGATTATAGCCTATAGATGTCACCCGGGGATAGTGTAGCTTCCCGTCAGTGAAAGAATTTTTCAAATCGGTTCAGTAGTTTCGGAGCATATTCAATGCAAACAAACAAACAAACAAACAAACCATCAAATCTTTCCTCTTTATAATATTAGTATAGATATATATAGGTAACAAGTTGGCAAGTTTTTTTTTTAAATATAAAAACTCCACAGCTACTTTCTTTTGTTTAAAAGGCTTCCGAACTGATTATGTTTGTTCGAATTATAAAAAAGTTGGCTTTAAATAGAACCAATCACCGAAAACAAAATCATAAAATATGTTGTTCTTTAATATATGTAATATTATCTTGCTAGATAGAGAGCGCAATATATTTACAGATGACGTAATTTTTATGTACGCCATGCAAACTTCTTACTAACACTAACTTTAAAGGAACTACAGATCATCACAATTAATTTAATTTAATTTAATTTATTAATTAATTAATTTTAATTTAATTTTAATTTTATTAATTATTAATTAAAACGGCATTAAGCCAATTACATCAATTAATTACAGTTACAAATATAAAGATAAAATTAAATTAAATTACATATGTCACAAATTCTTAAATATCTAAAACATGTCAACTTATCCAGTCCTTAAAATCTAAATTTAAACATGAAATTAACACGTTTATCACGTGTTCTTCTCGCAATACGTCAAGCATACCGACATTAAGTCCGACCACCTGTCGACAAGCACATCGCATACAGGGTTGTCTTTCAAGAGAGCGTTGAGCGCGGTGAGAGTACGCGGAATAGGAGACATGGAGCGAGCTACTGTACGGCAACGAGACTCGGCAAACAGTTTGTGGTATCTACAGGAATAATACTTGTCAGGCACATAAAACCTACATAACTTATCGAGAAGATTAGGCGCGTCAATATTCCCGCGCAGGATTTTGCACATTACGGTTAGCTGTTGTTTTTCCCGCCTAACCTTCAACGAATTGTAGCCCAGACAACCGAGTAAAAAATCTGTAGGATACATAAAAGGATAATATCCGTGAACACGTTTATACAAATACCTAAGAAATGCCTTTTGAACCTTCTCAAGTTGGAGTATGTATTTCTTCTCATGGGGATTCCATACACACATAGAACTCTCCAGCTTACTACGTACCAAAGCTCCAAAAATCAACTTTATGACGTGTGGATTATGGAAGTCCTTGGAATTCCGGAGTATGAAACCTAACCGCCTGAATGACTCTTTTGCTAGCGTGCTAATGTGGTCGTGAAATGTTAACTTTTGGTCGAATGTAACACCCAAGTCTTTAATGATAGTGGAGCGAGTTATGGAACTACCATTTACTTTATAGTCGCAACTGATTGGATGCCTCATTCGACCAAAAGTCACTGCACAGCATTTAGAGGCATTAAACTCCATCTCGTTTACCTGACACCATTGTACAATTGCATCAATATCTCGCTGTAAGGCAAGGCAATCAGAATAAGACTTGACCTCAATGAAAAGCTTAAGGTCATCAGCATAAAGTAAGCACTGTGCGTATTTTAGGACAGCGGGGATATCGTTCATCATTAACAGAAACAATAATGGCCCAAGTATTGAGCCCTGGCTTACTCCGGAACGCGTGTGATAGGCTCTAGACTCATACAACCCGAGTCGGACAAACTGCTGGCGGTCGCGAAGATAGTCCGCAAGGAGCCGAAGCAGTCGCGGGGCAAAGCCGATGGCACTGAGTTTAGCCAACAGGATGTCGTTATTGACCCTATCAAACGCCTTCCCGAAGTCAAAGTAAAGCACATCTACCTGGGATCCACGGTCCAATTTCGAAGAGATAAAATCAGTGATAGCCAGCAAGTTAGTATCAACAGACCTCTTCCGTCTAAAGCCGTGCTGCGCATTGCAAAGGTATTTATCCACCTGAGCATAAATGTACTTGTGTATTATGTTCTCAAACACCTTTGCAGGCGATGATAGTACAGCAATAGGTCGATATTCCTCAACGCTAGCTTTGCTCGAGCTTTTCGGTATGGGGCTTACTCTTGATAGCTTCCATTGTGCTGGATATTTTCCTGTTTTCAATGCCGTATTAAAAATGTGACAGAGAGGAACACAAAACTGCTTCTTTACCTGCTTCAGGACTGTCGAAGGAAAATAATCAGGTCCTACAGAACTACCAGGCTTCAACTTGTTTATTCCGTACATGATGTCGCTAGGCGTAATTTGGGAAATATTGATATAGTTACTATCGCAACTATGATCCATGTCATACGCAAGCTCAGTACTAAGTGTCGGTATGTCCGGTAAAAAGACACTGGCGAAATAACTAGCAAATGCTTCAGCCGCGTTTACTCCCGTGTGTGATTCGCCCTTGTATGAAACAGTAGGTTCAAAACCGCCCTTAGTGCGTAGGCTAGAGATGTGATGCCAAAACTGTTGCGGATTCAACTTTATCTTTCCTTCAATACTCTCCAAATACGTACTGTAAGCATTTGTAGTACGGTATTTAAGGTCAGCTCTGAGATTGGAGAATCGCTTGTAAGTTGTATCGCATTTTGTCCGTCTCCAAGAAGCGTGCAGTTTATTCTTGAGTTTAATGTCTCGTATAATGTCACTACAAAACCAGACGGGATAACGTATAGACCTACTATTCGGACGCCGCTTTTTAGGCATGCATTCGTCAAAGTAACTGTAAATCGTCTTGTATAAATTTTCGGTAGCGATATGAACATCAGTTGCCTCTAGCACAGACGTCCAAGAGCTATCATTTAGCAATGAATATAGTCGTTCGTAATCACATTTTTTAAAGTTCCAATCCTTAGTACTACTAATATTAGTTGGTTCAAGGTAATCTGTACGATGGGCTACGTTAGAAATTTTAAGATATATGTCTAAGGGTGGATGGTACGGGTCAATTTTTACAATTTTATCAGTAGGCGCAACAGATATTCCACACACGTCAGCGCTCTCTTGGATCAACACAACGTCTAAAATTCCCCCAAACTAATTTTTTATATCATTTTCTTCAGTCAGCCTACAATAAGTCATAAAGTAACAATAGTAATCTCTAATACTTAAGGAAGCACTATTTAAGTTGAGGTCGCCGAGAATCAATACAGGTGCCTTTAACGAAACAATAACGCTTTCGACTTTACAAAACCATCGCATGTATTCAATGTCAGGGGCTTTCGGTCTAATATACACAACACAAACATAAACTAGTCGCCCATGCCATGAAAAAGAGGCCCAAAGATCCTCGCCACAATCAGTTTCAAGATGGTGGTGACGGCGCAGTACTAGAGGTGATCTCACTGCTAGCGCAACGCCACCACACGGCGTTTGTCGATCCCGGCGCAAGATGCTCCAGTCCCCACATTCAAGTTCAGAATCTTCTACCGAGCTATCTAGAAAAGTCTCAGTTACTGCTACGATATGGTGTTCAGTCAGAGACAGGTTATTGCGCCATGTTGCAAGTTTACTTTTTAGGCCCCGCACATTTTGGTAGTAAATGTTTACACCAGATATTCTGTTGTTACAGCTTTGTTTGCCCACGAAAGGACTGGTTAAATCTGCTTGTCTTGTTAACAGAAGGAGCATTTTGGCCATTGTCAGATTTGTCAGTGTATGCGTTACCTGCAGACCTCTGGAACGGTATCCAAGCTTTTATTCTGGAGTTAACAGGCCAGGCGTCTGTGGTAAAACATATGTTATATGCAGCAACTGGGACTCCAATTTTAAAAGATTTGTAGTCCCCTCTTGGTGTCAGTTCTTGCACAGAGCAAGTTCCAGAGGGACATAGCTGGCGAAGATATGCTCTGATGTCATCAATGTTGGACGCCATGTTCCATAAATGTATGTACTTCCTAGGTTCAACGGCTTTAAGGGTAGTCTTCGCTGGACCTGCAGTACCACATAACGATGCTGGTCTTTGCTCTCTTTTCTTTTTTACTTCCGTCCATTGCTCGACATCAGGGTGGGTTGCGGGTGCCGATACTTCTGTATCTTCCAAAACCATTACAACGGATTCATTTTTTTCCCCTACATCTTGAGAGTAGCTTGGAGAAGGCGTAGGTCTCGTAAATACTAAATTGCAATTGTTGGCAGTATTCTTGTGCTTCCGCTTCTTTGGCACTGCATTCATGGCAGCGGGTATTGTCGCAACTATTTGTTCGGGACAGGACTTGTCTGCAGATGAAACTGCTGGAAGAGTAGTCACAGCTTCGACAACTTCAATAATCTGTGAATAAGCATCAGTGTGGGATCCAGATACTGCTGCAGTTATGGCTGTTATGTCAGTTTGACAGGGGACTACAACCCTGTTTTCTGCTGCCGCTACCAATACCGAGGCCGACGATAGATGCTGCAAGGTTTGTTCTTGACTAGCTGCAACAGCACCAACAACAGTAACAACCTCCTCAAGTCGCTGATTAAGTTGCTTAACTTCGGTGGCGTAATTGATAACTGTTGATTCACAACCAATAATGAGACCTATGGCATGGCTAAGTTGGTCTTTTAGCGATTGTATTTCTTGACGTAGTATCTTCACTTCCTCGGTCAAGATTTCACTGTGCTCAACCACAACGGAACTATCGTTAATTGAGCACGGCGGGACAGGTTTCTTCCGATGCGTGACATAGTCATAGTCAAACGATCACTTCCTAATATGAACAAAAGCTTTTTTTTTCGATAGTTGATTGAATCAGGCGTTACTTTGCGGAAGTCAAAGTCTTTGCGGGAGTCTTTGTTTGCTTTTTTTTCATTTAATACTAGGCTTGCGTTTGACCCCCCACTCGCCTGAGTTAAGCAATGATGCGGTCTAGGATGGATCAAGCTTGCTGAGAAGAAATAGATTCAATTGCGGTTTCAAGACACCCGGACTGTAACTATCAGGAAATATGGTTTCCACGTGAAGGGAAGCTCGGAAGACCAATCCAGTGGTGGCGTGATGACATACGCAAGTTTTGCGTTAATTTACCTTAAATAGGAAAAATATGAAATAGGGAGGTATTATGCCCTGCAGTAGATGCGAATAGCGAAAGACCGGGGAGAGTGGCATAAACAAAGGGAGGCTTATTTATACCCAGCAGTGGGTCACTCAGGGCTGATGATGATGATGATGCCCTGCAGAGGGCTGATGTAGCAGCCAGCTAATGATGATGATAATACCTAAGTGAGTAAAATAAATTCATTCCCTAAAAGAAGACCACTAAATAATTGTTTTGTATTTTCACAACACCTCAAAGCACTAAGTCCCCAAAGACTGCGTCTCAACGCGGCCAAAATCAAATTAACTCCACAAAGCCTCAAAATGCTCGTTTTCAAAACATTTCTGTAGACAAAGCAACGATTTACACAAAGAGATTATTAATCAGTAACTTCGTCAAGTAATTTCTGCAAAGTTTGTCCACTGGGATTGACTCCAATATCATGATTCTCTCAAAGGGCTCGCAAACTTTGCGTGATAATGTAGCAAAATTAATTTGGCCAGTCAGTTACCAATGCAGTTCAGTGACTTTCATGTAGATAGGTGTATATTTAGTTAAGTTGGGACTATCATTTATACTGCGCCAAGTTGGAATAGTTTGCGAGCCTAATCTATAGTCAGAAATTTAGTTGTAAACTTGCGATTTATTTCGGAGAGTGTGCTTCGTATCTATATGACCTAATTATCTTCAGCTAATTTTTTTATCGAACGGCCAGAATAGGCACTTTTTTTTTTTTTTTAAAACAATAACCGATCAAATACTGTAACTACATGTATAAACTTAAACTAAAAAGTAAATAGGCTTTTAATTTGGCCCACGCGATGAGAAAGCTTTCAAAGATTACAATCCTTACTAATATGATAAAAGGGAAAGTAACTATGTCTCTCTGTCTCTCTTTGTGTCTGTGGATGTTTGTTCGCTTTTCACGACTAAACCGCTAAGCCGATCTTAATGAATTTTGGAAGGATGATAGTGTACATCATATGGACGAATATAATATGGTACTTTTTCTCCCAAAACATGCGGGAAAATTGGAAAATCGCGAATAACTCCGCGGAATTCAGCTAGTAGGTATATAAAGCTTTAACAGAAATGACAAGGTTGCTTCTGTGATGACAGTTCAAACAGAAATTGACAAACCAAAACGTCATCTGCGTAAATCTCAGAAGAAGAACTAAAGGTCTAGGTATAAATTTTTTGTTTTTGTTGATATTTTAAAAAGTCCTAAATCAAATACGATAACACCTTTTTTTTATCTTTATTTTAGAAATTTGTCGTTGCCGACAATGGCATTCTAATAAATAGCAAACTATACAATATGTAACTAAATTTAAATAAGAAATTAAACTAATATTATAAGAGACCATACCTTAAAGTCTACTTAACTTATACAGTAACCTGGCTCTATCCGATAATGGATAAGCCAGGATACTGTTACATTCTCCAACATTCCAAGGATCGATGTAAAGGGTTCCCTGAAAGGCCCAGTTACCAAACAAAAAAATAATCATAGAAATCAATTCATAATTGGCGGAGTAATCGCATAAGAAACATACAAAAAAACATACAGTCGAATTGATAACTCCCTGCTGAAGTCGGTTAAAATATCTCGAAGAAATTGGAGATCCTCGACGTTAACATTTCTAGTGAAGTGAAGTTTCGGGGTCACTTGAGGCCAAAACTAAACGCGCCTCCAAACAAATTAGCCCCGTTCTTTCCTCACTTCAACAAAACTTTGCGTAATCTGATAAAAGAACGAATGTAGAAATTCAAAATACTTAATAATAATTTTATTGTTATCATGATCTTATAAATATATTCATAGTGTCTCCATAATAATTTACGACAAAACTAATAAACACAACGTTTAAAACATCTATACTTAATATTATAAAGAGGAAAGATTTGATTGTTTGTTTGTTTGTTTGTATTGAATAGGCTCCGAAACTACTGAACCGATTTGAAAAATTCTTTCACTGACGGGAAGCTACGCTATCCCCGGGTGACAAAGGCTATAATGTATACCCGTGCGAAGCTGGGGCGGACCGCTAGTCTATAATAAAGTTCAGAATACTATACCACTTGTGAAGTAGGAACATCTACGTAAAGTTTGTTCACTGCAGATGTCTCCAATCAGCGCATTGTCCGAAAGTAGAACGCAGGCGTAGTGCAATGTACCCAATGGAGACAGTGATTAAGCTTCATACATTGAGATTGTATGTACAAATCTCAAAATATTTTATTTAAATCACTACATAGTATAAAACAAAGTCGCTGTTGCTGTCTGTCCGTCCCTATGTATGCTTAAATCTTTAAAACTACGCAACGGTTTTTGAAGCGTTTTTTTATAGATAGCGCAATTCAAGAGGAAGGTTTATATGTATAACTAGCGACCCGCTCCGGCTTCGCACGTAAATTGCACCCGTGCAAAGCCGGGCGGGCGGGTCGCTAGTAAAAATATAAAAATAAGCTTTTAAAACCAAGCTTTTTGCAGTAAACTCTTTTATTTAATACCCATAAAATGATGGTTGATAAGAAAATTATGTCCACCATCTTGGGGCGTCCGCCATATTAAATTTAATGTTATATTTTTTATTTTTTTATTTTTTGCTTATAAGGACGACTAACAGCTTGGTTTCAAATGTCTTATAAATAAACTTAAATAGATACACAAAGCCAGTTACAGGTCATCACGGATAGAAATATAGTAAAATAAAATCTAAGAATGAACACTGAGGATACAATAAAAACATAATGAAAAGAAAACAGAATCAAATTAAAAAAGAAAACAGATAATAATAACCAAATTAGTTAAAGAATTCACTGCTCAACAACCGCCTGGCCGATGTAATGCCAGTAAAGAATAAGTCTAGGCCTATTCGCTTATCAGTTGAGTTAAATGTATTGTTATGTTTTTCGTATTCTTCCCAGCAAACCCTTTCATTTGTTAACCATATCATGAGGGTGCATTAAAATAACTAGTCCGCCATATTTGAGAATCCGCCATATTGATTTTATCATCTAGGACCAAAGTGCTTAGGAAGACCAACCCAACGAATTCAATCTTGACGGGGGTTACGTAGTTTCGTTTAGCAGTTCCTATGGCTCCTTCTGTCTCCACAATCAGACCAACTCAATGGTACCATAACATTGCCACAAAACTTTCATAAGTATGCCAAATTTCAGCTCAATCGGTTGAAGATAACTGGTCTAAAATTCAGTTGCAGTTCATGCAAGATTTGTCCCACACGAACGAACATACTAACAAGGCAAGTTAAACAAAGGCTTGTAAAAAGCGTAGCTGCTAAGTGGTTGCGCCAGACATATCGTGACATTAACTCATTGAAAATATAATTTACAACAACACATAACACAAATTACGAAAGTCTGGACTATTGTTACGAGTAATTGGATATTCCACTGTAATTTAAAAGTAAAAACTAGCTGTTATCAAGCCTGTGAAGCTAGTGCTTTTGGCAGTTTTCAACTTATTAGCATACCGTTTTGCATTTGGCAAATTAGTTAGTTGAGGTGAATGGTACCAAATTAGGTTGTCAAGAGATGGCGCTGAAATTGTTAATTTTAGAAAAGCATTATTGCGGCGTCATTTGCAATCTGTAATTATCAGCCTTTTGTGTTCCCACTGCTGGGATACAGGCCTTTCTTAAGAGAGAGAGGATGGTCCATACCATGATGTTCCAGTGCGTGTTGGTGAAATGATATCGTCTTTTTTACTTATCAGGTTTTTGGATATACCGGTTTCCTCAAGATGTCATTTTATCGCTTTACATCAAGCGAGTTGGCGGTCAGACGCAAGCCTATTATTAAACAGTTTTTTTTAATATGTCCACCCTTTTATAACGATGGCATCGAATGTGCACATAGTTCATTCAGGTACTAAATAAGTCATTTGTGCTGGGTCGATCCACATTAACAATAAAAACTATACTCGAAGTTTTCTGGCTTGATTTCATCACTTACATAGTTACACGCATCTGTGGTATTTATCCAAAAGCTGGGTATTGTTTTAATCATTATAATCATCATTTCAGCCACATAGGACGTCCACTGTTGCTCATAAGCACCAGTCAATCTCCAAAAGGGCCGGTTGGAAGCGGCCTACGTCCAGCATTTTCCTGCGGTCTCGTTTACTTCGTCTTTGTATCTTGTGGATCCATCAGTTCTGCGTGCTCTGTGTCATGCCCACTGTGGTGGGCTATGTTGGTAGCTTTCGTTCGTCTACGGATTTCATCATTTCTTCAAAAACCCTGAGCACAGCCCTCTCCATAGCTTGTTGTGCAGCTTTGTCAACAACTATTACTATAAGCCCATTCTGAAATCGCTAGAAAAATATCAGCAAATTATAGAATCAACATTTTTATTTGATATTTTAGTATACCTTAATACAACCCTAGCTAAGTTCCAGGTACTTAACCTTAAAAAATTCTGAATTCAGTAAATTACTTTATTGTAAGACAATAAAAAAACTGTACTACAGTGACATACCTAATTGTTAATTTTCATCAAAACACCACAAAAGTTTTATCAAAATCTTACCAGAAAAGATAATTAGAAAAGTTCACATAAAATAACATAGCTAAGTAATGTAAATACACGGTCATTATTACCCCAAGCCCAATCCATTCTCTTTAGGTATATGAGTTTTACAGTAAAGGTACTGTTATAGTATGGGAACTTCTATACAAATATGCAAAACGGACCGATCTACTTTGAGAATATTATTCTGAACCACGAAGAATGGAAAAGTTACATGCAGTTATACAGAGGCTCTGAATTCGTATGTGTGCTATATTTTTTTTAGATTGACTTAGCTCAGCCAATTTAAATAAGGTTATTATTATTTGAAAGCTAATTTCATCGCAATTGTTTTTAACTATATTTGAAAACTGATGAGCTTTTTCCGAATTGTTCCAGGGGTTTTGCAAAATGGGTAAAGCAGACAATATGATGTACTGCGACAATAATATACCTATGGAGTCCTAAAGGATAGCTAAATTATTTCGGGGTTTATTTTAATTCTAACATATTGTTCTATCATTAAAAATAAACAAAAATAAAACACACTGAACACGCAAATCGATTATTAAATACCAATGAATTCGTCTGAGCTGTACGACGTATTTGAATCGCAAGCCATGTGTGTGATACGTTATTAATTTATTTTTATTATATCTGGCAAGGTGTGGTCACACTTTTAGTTTGTCGATCAATAAAAAACATCAAAATAAGTCCATCAGTAATGAAAGTTAAATAAACCGACAGTTGACAGTTACGCGTTTTAACACAATGTAAATGCGTATATAGATTACATGGGAAGCAATGCTACCGCTTTATACAATTTGTATACCATCCCGGCATAAAAATATGCCTCTGTCAAATAAATGAATGTGTGAATGAATGAATGAATGTGTGAATGAAAGAAAGTGTGAATGAAAGAATGAATGACAGTATTCTTTATAGTTGCGCTACTGCCCTTATTATAGGTACTGTATCTCCGGTTTATTCAACGCGTTAGGCTCGAGTTTTACAAACTCGTCTATTGTCTCACTCATGCTTTCATGGAATTTAATGAATACTGACACGAGGAAAGACTTTAATATTCTCATGTAACGTTTTAATTTTCACGTTCCGGTGTTTACCTAATGAAATTTGCTTTAAGTTGGCTTGTTTGGTTTTTAGTAAAATTGACACAATCACCCAACTTCAATCACGTTTAAATGTTTATAGGTACTCATCGCGCATTTTTAATCTTATATTTTAAATATTATTATAAATTTTTATTTATATTACACGGGAATTACTCACGTAAGATTAAGCCGGTTACTCCGACTATAGTTTCAACCGCATTAGCGCAAAGAGAGGCACAGCCGCGCGCGTGCATTCACCTTGAAAAAGACCGTCTAATGCGGTTGAAACTATAGTCGGAGTAACTGGCTTAATCTTACGTGAGTAATTCCCGTGTAATATAAAAAAAAATGTGTGAAAACCACGTCAGTTTCAATAATAAAATGATTATGACTCTTTATTATATTTCTTCACGGGTCTGACCCGGACCTGTATGGCATTGGTGGGGTCGCAGCGAACACCAAAGAGGTCCTTTTGAATAAAAAATACAATTATGGAATGTGTATAAAATGGAATATGAAACTATTGCACAGTATAGGATTAAAAAACTGGACTATTGAGGTGAACAACTTGTGGATAGGAGAACAGATTTATAGAATGAGAAACAGCACCTGCCTTATCCTGTCTCATCTCTAAATACATTAAGGCAGGTGATGCCTTAAGGTGAGGTTTTCCCACTTTTAAGCAACGATTATTACTACAGATGACCACAATCCTTGCTTAATTGTATTAAAGTCGCATTTAGCGGAGCAAAATCACGGCGCTTACACACAGTCGTGCGTTTCGCTACTTCTATTTTTGGGGTTTTTCTCATATTTTTCGAAAAGTATAGCTGTAATGTAAGATGTACCTCACCGGTTTCCTTCATAATTATGAAATCTATATATCAAGATATTGCAGACATTATTTAATAAATAGGTAATTGAATGAATGCAAAAAACAGCGATAAAAGCGCAAATCAGTGCTACTTTGTTTTTTTTTCTATCGAGCGAAATGTGCAAATTCGTGTTTCGGTCTCATGGGTTTCCTAGATATAACATTCAATTTTGTTATGCCACCATTTTTATAATTTTAAGCTAACCATGGAGGTATGCACACGTAAACTAGAATGACCATAATTCCTAAAAGTCGGAAAAGAGCGTCTTAAATAAAAATGAACAAACACACTTTTGCGTTTCTAATTAGTATAAATTAAAAATGATAAGCTATAAAAATCGTAATTTCTAGTAGCAATACGTGTACTTGCTAAAGTTAATAATAATAATTGGTATTTCACCTTTGACATTACGAATTGATTCGGCCCAGTAGAACAATATTTGTTTGGAGTTTCCAACTGAAATTGGTCTCGATTTGTCACAGAAATGTTGCCATATTTTCGTTTAATTTTGGTTATCCCTTTTACCCAACAAGGCAAAACACAGAGGAGGATGGGTATAAACTTTTTAGGAAGCTCTTTTGTATAAACTTTGTTTTTTTCTCTCTCTGTTATATTAGTTTAGTATATTATAGGTCAATGTATGGTATATAATTCATATGTTGGTATCTGAAATAATGTGTTTTAGATTCGTAACAAGAATAGTTAGGTACGTTTAGAATAATATTGTGTTTTACATTCGAAACAAGAATAGTTACGTCTAGAATGCTTATATTGTGTTCTACATTAGAAACAAGAATAGTTACATGTTTTAAATGTTTATCAGGACTTATCACGTATTGGTAGGGACTTAATACGTGATAAGTCCCGATATAGATTTAAAACATGTGTTCAAATCGCGAACTTTTAAAAATTACTAAGAATAGTTACGTCTAGAATTGCCTATATTGTGTTCTACATTAGAAACAAGAATAGTTACATGTTTTAAATGTTTATCAGGACTTATCACGTATTGGTAGGGACTTAATACGTGATAAGTCCCGATAAAGATTTAAAACATGTGTTGAAATCGCGAAACTTTAAAAATTACTAAGAATAGTTACGTCTAGAATTATATTGTGTTGTACATTCGAATCAAGTATAGTAACGTCTATAATTCCCAATTCATCGAACTGAGCGCCGAAGCAATAAAATTTCATGCCAAGGACAGAGCGCTTGTTTAGTAAGAATAGTCGATAATTTCAAGTTTTAAAAGATAAATCTAGTCATGGTCACAGCCAAGCAAAGTAAGTCACAGTTAAGACTAGACCTTATTATGGACTTTTGAAAACAACATAAAAAGACACGATTCACCTTATAGCACATCGTACACTAAAGCATTTTAACAAATGCTTAATATTTATAATATAATCCACCATCATCTTCTCTACGTAGTATAAATTAAAGTCGCTTTCCGCGTCTGTCTGTCTGGCCGCTAACTCCTCCTAAACCACGCAACGGATTTTGATGCGGTTTTCACCATCAGTTAGATATATTTTCACGAAAGGTTTATAATATACATAACTAGCGATCAGCTCCGGCTTCGCACATAAAATACACCCGTGCGAAGCCGGGCGGGCGGGTCGCTAGTTTTACATAAAGGGCTCTTTCCGTCCGCAATTCTTTCGCTTGCACGTTATCATATAATTAATGATATAAAATAACTTAATGCTAAAAAAAATATTTTTAAACAAGCTCTTGACTTTAGCCAAGCAAATGTAATCCGCCGGACCGTCCATTAATCACGTGAGGCTCGAAAGGGGGGGGGGGGTTAGCAAAAATCACGAAATATCACAAACAATAGTCTTAAACCTCACCAAAGCGAAGGGGGGTTAAAAATGCAACAAAAAACACGTGATTAATGGACGGCCCCATATTGGAGCGGCCGCCATATTGAATTTAGTGTTATGACACTTACTTTATAGTTTGGTTCCAAAGAACTTGGACCTCACCTTTTTGGGTATTTTGTTTTCTTCAAACCCTTTCATTTGATATATATGCATAATAACAGTTGACAAAATAGTTCTTATGACCATCAGACAAACTCAGCAATCAGGAAAGGTCCATCGTGCCATATTAAATGCATTGACTTGACATCCAAGTTACATAGTTATACCAAATTCCACCTCAATTGAACGTCAAAATGTGGGTCAAATTAGGCTTGCAAGATTTGTACTTAACATACATGTGAAGTTAAATAAAAGCATGTAAAAAATTGTCAAAACCGATTACCGAATAATAATTTTTTGAAAAAAAAATAACCAATTTCATGACCTACATTTACAAACTGAAACTAAAAAGTAGATAATTCACCAAGAAATTACTGTAGTTCCAATTTTGCCCACCTTAACTGCTAAGTTGGTAGCACTGTACAGAACAATGTGCATTGAATTCGTTGCTTGTCATATTTTTGTAGATTTTTCAAAAAGCGCTGAATCAATGTCGATAAAATTTATATGGGACCATACCAACCAAAAAAATAATCATCATAAACAATTCTAAATTGGCGGAGTAATCGCATAAATAACATACATACAAAAAATAACATACAGTCGAATTGATAACCTGATCCTTTTAGAAGTCGGTTAAAAATTACAAATAAAGTCATGTTGGAAAAAAAATACAACGTAGCGACATGATTTTCTCACGTTGCCAAAACTGTGACAGTGTGATTTTTAAGTGTGCACTATTTGAAATAGATTAAACTAATATATTATGTAGGCCCACTCTAAAAAGGTCTTATCGGAGAAAAGCTCGTTCCCAGTAGGCTAAGCGATGTTTTGATCCCATCCTAGTTAAGTGGAAAACAGCGTTTGGTATAAAGCAGTAGCTTATGAATAAAATATTTTTGTTTATTTTTTTGGCTTACAAGAGATATTGCTTATTTGCCAGTACAAAGGGAAAGACGCGGGCGGTTTAACAAAAATATATTTCAATTTGTCTAAGTAAACAATTTTTGACGTTGTATTTTTTTGTTGTGTTCTTTAATGTTTGATGTCCTTCGGTTTAACTGACAAACTGACCACTTCCGCATTTATGATCTACCTTAAATTTGTCATCAGTATACCTATACCTATAACCCCGATAAACGTTTAATTTCTTGTTTTACTTATAAATGCCCACAAAAAAAATATTGTAGAGCTTACACAGTTTATTATAATTATTTAAAATATTGACACCACATAATAAAGAGCTGATATTTTTCACGATTTCAGGTTAGGCCCATTGTAAAAGTTGTTTATAATGATAAACAACTTTTTCTATGACTTCACTTCGGCTTAGAGCCACCGTTCTTTGTAACTTTAAATATGAATTCATTAAAAAAAATACAAAGATATTATGCATAAAAAAATATTTAAAATTTTGAATATTGGGTCAACGCTCAAAAATGTCGGAACCAAAGTAAACTAAAACTATTAATCTGTAAGTCTAAATTTGTTGCTAGCTATATTAGACTTATTATTTACTATATTAGTGACACTGGATTTAAATTTGTTAGTTGGTATATATTCCAATAGGTATTATATTATCTATAATTTAGGTAAAATAAGACCCTTTTTTCTTGTCTTCTAGTCATCTCTAGGTAAAGTCTAGAGCACACAGCTGTTTTGTCAGGTAAGCAAGTGGAACCAGCTTGTGTCAGAAGCATTAAACCTAGATTTTAACAATGAAGAAAAGGAAAAGGTTCTCTAGTCGACGCGTTTTTTACAAGCTTATACCTTAACTTAACTTATTTACTTTACTTTTTTAGCTTAACTTGCCTTGTTAGCTGGGGTTATATTTTGCTACTGAATTTTAAAACCATTATTCCAAACCAATTAACTAGACAACATCCATGTGTTTTTAAATCAATGGTATATAATATAATTTAATGTACCCACATAGCTTCATTATAAAGCTTTCGACAAAATTAAGTTAGGTACGGGACAGCTATGAGCCTAAATTACTAAACGAACAAACATAAACGTTGGCAAAATAGCCGCATTGGGATTAATTTGCATTATCTAATAGGTCCAATATCGAAAAAGCAATATTATTTGGCATGACTATTCATCATAGTTTAGTGATAGTGATACCTAGTAAAACACAGTCCTATTAAATGCTAAGTATAATATTGCTGGAATAATAAGCCTTTTTCAGTGGTTATACCTAAGCGGCTATCATGACTACGATGGCACATACACATCACATAGCATCACCAGTCAGTAAACGCCCACTGCTGAACAAACTCCTAGCTCTTTTTTTTGTTAAAATTTTCATGACCCTGGATTCAATGTCCTTTAGTCATAACATAAAACATGTTTACATAGTATTAAAAGCGTCAAACAAGTCATAGTCACAGTCAAAGTCAAGCTAAGTAAGTCACGGTCAAGTCAAATTCATGCCCCTGTAAAGTGGTGGAGATTTAAAAGAGGCTCCCATGGAGTTTTGGAAACAACACGAAAAGGCATGTTTCACCTCGTTATATCACTCGAGCACGTTTACAAGCACTTAATAAATAATAATTCACCATTTACTACACATTAACACTTGAAAATACACAAGTTTTGGAAAATAATCCAATGAGCCGACATGTTTTTTCCACGTTGGCGCCAAAACCCAGTCCTCGCTCTTAGAGAAGGGTGTTGCCATAATCCCAACGCTTGGCAGGCGGCTTGGGGATCGCAGTACGTTCCGCGTACTAAAGGACGCTGCTGTCCATTCTCTGGTAGTTCTGGTCGAAGTTTTAGGACATACCCGTGACCATTCGATCCAGGGACATTCTAATAACTAATTTATCTGATTTCACGTTTTTCATACATGCTCTCACCTGATAAACAATTATATTTCATACTTTTATTACAACTGTAACAGTACCTGTTGAATTTACGTATTGCAGTCGTAATAGTAGGTCACGTATGAGCGTTGAAAATGAACCTAGATAGACAAACCCGATTTGCGTGCACCGCTAAAATTTTCAAATGAACGCTACATTTCGATGCAATAAACTATGGTCTGTTTTCAAACTGAGCTTAATTTGATTTTGACCGCGTTATTGTACGAGTAATTGTAGGTACTTAAGCTAATGAAATGTTTTATTGACAACTAGACAAAAATTGGTGATTATGATAAATATTTTTTACCATACTTACTCGGAAAAGGGTTCATTTAATCTTCGAAAAGTGAGAACAATGCTATATACAATATCCAACACACTATTTGGAAGTATGAAAAAAATGTGATTTGAATTTTTAAAATGTATGTTGTTTTAATATTTTTTTAATAATGGATAATTTTGATGTACTTATATGGGTTAAGCCTGTAATAAATGTTTTTTATTTTATTTTATTTTTTAAAAACCAGTTAAGTACGACTTGGCCTGATGAACTGAGGCCGTACAAACTTAGTAAATATATACACCTGAAAAACTACATCACTGTCGATTCTTCAACCACAAAATGTAAGTTTGAAATTGCAAAGATATTTTTTTCGTGTGATTATTTCTTAAGACAATCAAATCTTTTCCTTTTCATGGTGTTGTGAGATCTTCATCATCATCATCATCATCATCATTTCAGACTACCACGTTCCCACTGCTGTCTTGCTTCTTGCAAAATTATATTATTCATGGTCAGTGGAAAATGCCATGTAGGTTTTTATTTGTGCGATCAAAAAAAAAATAGTAGTTTTACCCTCATCTATATTTATGAAAATGAGTCCCTATTTACCTTGGTCATGCCATAACTCGAGAATGACTTTACCGATTTCATTAATATTTTTTTTAAGTTTTCTAATACTTTGTGGAATAAATTGTGATAATACAACCGTGATAGTTTAAAACAGTGTTTTACTTTGTAGATACATTACGGAAATAAAAATTAAGAAAATTGCGCAGAAAATTGGAAATTCAGAAAACGTAATGACGATTTTAACTTCGCACGTTTGACAGTTCTAAGACAGGACAAGTCTGTTGGGTCAGCTAGTCTATACTTCTATACTAATATTAAAAAGAGGAAAGATTTGATGGCTTGTTTGTTTGCATTGAATAGTCTCCGAACCTACTGTACCGATTTGAAAAATTCTTTCACTGTTGTGAAGCTACACTATCCCCGGGTAACATAAGCTATATATATTTTTTTTAAATAGGGATCCTTACTAAAACTCCAATAATGTAACCCAAGGAGTAAAAAAATAAGATTTACAATTTTAACTTTGCGTGTTTGACAGTTCTAAGACAGGACAACGTCTGTCAGGTCAGCTAGTTTGTTGTAAAAGTATAAAATGCAATTTTAGTTAGTTAATCAAGCTATGTAAAAAGAAAGTATCTAACTTAGACCGCACCCGTTCGTTTTCGGTATAAAGCAAGGTACACATTGACGATATGATGAAGCGCCCTCGTCTAAACCAGACGCAATATCCATCGTGGAAACTCCGCCTATAGGTGCTTACTTTATACCCATACATCATTCGCCGTGGAGTTTTGAACAGTAGCTTAGGTTGCAAGGATTTTGGCTAACGAATGATACGGCCTAGATCACTAAACTTATTTTCGAGTTTTTTCGACTAATTATGGTGGCTGTGTACAGCCACAAAATGAAACGACAATATTTTTCTTTATTTGTCATCATTTTAAACATAGGACTTCCACTGCTGGACGTAGGCATCCTACGTCCAGCAGTGGATCGATCTCTAAAAGGGCCGGTTGGAAGCGGCCTGCACCCAGCATTTTCGTGTGGTCTCTTTTAGGTCGTCCGTCCAAATCAGGACGTGCTACACTGTGCTTACCGGTCCGAGGTCTCCATACGAAAACCTTTCGGCCCCATCAGCCATCAGTTCTGCATGCTATGTACCCTGCCCACTGCCACTTGAACTTGCTAATTCGGTAGGCTAGAGTCGCTTGAAACTATATTTCCTAAATAAAAAAGTAGGTAGAAAAAGGTAAATAATGGAAGGCCATTTTACTAAAGATTCTTAAAATCTTAATACACATTACCTTGGTTATAATAACCGTGGTAATTTGAGTAGACAGAAATAGTATGCTTGCCACAAATGGCCTTCCTACAGGAATGGCATGACACTTTGGACATTCTGGCATGTGCAAACTGCACATTTTTTTTATATTTTCCTGTGATTGCGAATAAGCCACAATATTTTGCTTTTTCACAAAAAATCAATAGAGTATTTTTTTTATACAAAGCTTACCTTGACTTGTTTTGATTTGCATAATCACTAAACATAAAAATAAAATAAAATCGTATGATTCAAGTAATTTCAAATTGAGAACTTGGCTGGCTTTTATTTCACCGAGGCGTTACCAAAATGCTGGCATGTGTGGCTCAACGCATGAAGCATTTCAATTCAACGTGGCAATGCATGCAGCATTCTATGGACCAGCATTGAGTAGTTTTTAGCTTATTATTTAAGTTTTAGTTAGTTTTTTTGTTTTTAAGTTTAACATAATAAAAAAAAACTTTTCTAAAAACGTTTTTAATGAAGACCGGAAAGATACAGGTACTTTTCAAGTCTTTAAGGTACTGTTAACTACAATACTACTTAGCGTTCATTTCAGTGAGGCCTTGAAATGTTTCTTGTTCTTTCAGCCTTTATTATGGAAAAAAATGATTGATAATGTTTTTTATCGTTTATTATCTTTGAATTTATTAGGTTTTGTGCATTGAACATTGCGTTTTAGAAACAGGAAGTATATTTTTATGATTTATATGGTCATGAGGTTTTGAATTAGAATTTATCTACTTAAATCCAAGGTCAAAAGGGGTATTCAGTTCTGGTTTAGATATTGTTTCCGTACATTTTCAATAATGAAAGTTCAATCAGTCCGCTAGTCTGCGGAATGCGGTGCCTGAATTTGTTTTCCCCGATAGTTACAATCTGGGTGCCTTCATTTCGCGAATGAATCGGTTTCTTCTAGACAAGCGTGCTCTATCGTAGACCGCATCGTCGCAAAACATCAGGCGAGAGGGTGGTCAAACGCAAGCCTATTATTAAAATAAATAATGTAACAATATTCAGTATAATATAAATATTAGCTAAGCAAATTTTTAAACTATTAAACTTGTTTTTGTTACAAAAATGCTATAGTTTGTTAATGCTATGTGGAAAGGTAAAAACAGGGGCCTTACGGACAACAGCTAATTGCGGCACCTAATCCACTCAGTTGGAAAATCACGCGAACGTGAACCTTATCGCGCCCAGATACGGTTTGCGGTCGCGTGAATTTCCAACTGAGCGGATTAGGTGCCGCAATTAGCTGTTGTCCGTAAGGCCCCAGGACTCTATTACTAAGCCTACGATGTCTGTCTGTCCGTCTGTCCATCCAACGTATAAACGGCTGTATCTTTCGAACCATAATAAATAGCCAGTTGAAATTTTTACAGGATATGTAATGTTACGGCAGATTAACTAAAAAGTAAGAAAAAAGACAAAACAATGTAAAAACTAAAGGTGTGTCCCCATACAACAAACGTATTTTTGTATTCGCTCTAATGTACAAACGGTAATACGTACAAACGTCAAACTTGGTATGATTTTAGTACAAATCGCAAAAGTTTAAAAATTACTATTATAGTACACACTCTAAAGTATAACAACAAATTAATATAAATATTGACAAAGAAGAAAATTTTTTCTAGGCCCACCGAATTTACCGTATATTGATGGGTATAACACTATAAAATTCATCGTTTTTTTTTGTACCATTCGGACGAAAGATAAGGTAAAAATGAAACCGGAATAATAATATAAAGAATAATATGTGTTGTTTTAATTTTTGCCACAATTCATTCATTTCCCTTATAAAGTCACTTGACCGTAACGTTTTTAATACGAAAAAGGATCCATGCTTAGGAATTTTTATACAAAAATAAATAGACCATATTTTACAACAGTGGCCATAGTAATCGGCTTTTGTCAATATTCCGGTTTGATCGGATATAGCTAATATTACCACTAAATCTAGAGATTATGAGGAACAAATCGACATGAGTTTCATTACTATACGGTATAAGTTTGTGGTGGACCTATTTTTCAAACAAAAGAAATTGTCTCATTTCTGTTCATTACTAGGTTAAGCAACGTATTTTGCTATTTAGATAACCTCATCATTCGGTCGAAGCGTAATGCCACCATATTTTACATATTTTACTGTCGATAATTATGAGACGATATTTGTGGTGGTACGGAACCTACAGTGCGCAAACCCGACTCGCACTTGGCCAGTTTTATTTTTCACACTCCTTACAATAAACCGGAGGAAAAGTTAGTTTATGATAACGCACTTCGGTTTTCTAAAGATACCAGTTAACCCTGTTACCTAAATGCTGAGACAGCACTAAAGTGAAAAGCCCTAAACAGACCACTGACAAGATACTAACAACACCAAACAAGCCTATGAAGTACTGAAATTCCCTTATAGTGACATGTTGCCACAGATTTCTCTAGTCAGTTATACAACTTTACTACGGACCTTTATTAAAATTATCTACTTCATTTCAATATACGAGAAGAGTATAGCAATAATAATTATGAGAGCTGTTTAGTTAAGTTTAGAAAAGTTGCATCAGAATCAGTAATATGGTTCTGAAAAAAATACTGACATAGCTGCCAAATAATACAGATATCAATTTGAGGATATCTATACCTATCATATCTATATCATACCTATACATAGATATAGTACTTTCTCCCTCTACGTATCTATACCTATAAATAAAACAGTTGTGTAAAAATAACGCACTGCGTTAAACTTCAGATTAGACAAGATAAGATGTGGTTAGGAGACGCGGGGTGGGTGTGACAGACATAATTTATTTATTCCAAAAAAATACAATGAACACAATGTACAATTTAAAAAAATACTGATAATTATAATTTTTAGAAAAAAAAAGAACCGACTTCATGTCTTTACATACCTACATTTACAAACTGAATATTACGACTGAAATACTTTGTATCCATGGTCTTGAAAAATTTAACGAAAAACAACAGGGCCCGGTCGCCATGGAGACACTTTGTTTTTTTGAAGTTCTGTTGTAGGAACAGTTCCTCTATGTTTGCTGTTCAGTTGACAGCGTCGCTAGTGGAGAACAAAGTATGAAATTCATCAAGAAATAATTGTAGTTCCAATTTTGCCTACCTTAACAGCTAATTTGGTGGCACTGTGCAATGTACTTTGAATTCGTTGCTTATCGTCATTTTCTTGTAGTTTTTGTAGATTTTTCAAAAAGCGCTGAATCAATGTTGATAATAAAAATTATGGCACCTATGAGATAAGACCTACCAACCAAAAAAAGAATCATTAAAAACAATTCTAAATTGGCGGAGTAATCGCGTAACAAACATACATAAAAAAACACAGTCGAATTGATAACCGCCTCTTTTTGGAAGTCGGTTAAAAATAAAACTAAATTAGAGCTATTTATATTTTTTGTCACAAACCGGCTTCTACTCGCATGATGCCAGCCGTAAACATCGTATATTTCTGTCGTATATTTTCCTTGTTTCTCTGATCTGAGGTTATCCTCCTTAAATGATGACTATGGAAGTCTCCTACTGCTCTTGTTATGCCATACAGTGACAATGACTATAACTTAACAGGGACAGGACAAAAGTTTAGGCAAGCAGTAAAACTTGCTTAGTTGTGGAAACAAAAACACGGACCGTAATAAACCCAGAATTTTGTTTAGGTCACCTTGTTTCAGACAAGTTAGTTTTGTTTGGGTGCCATTAAATACTAATAGGGAAAGTTGTTACTGTATTTAGACTTTAGAAACGTGACAAGTTTCTTTAAAAAAATCTGAGAACTATTATGGTCGCATAATACCACCATCAAGTTGAAAATATGTTGCCAATCACCTAATTGTGTGTTCAGTCAGCATCACTGGACAGCCATTTCCTAGGTGTGTTTACTATCTTAAACACACAGTCACTTGACATCAGGTATACACACATACGTAGAATATGACATGTAATAAGCCTGAGAAGGTTTTCAAAGTCATCGCCAGTGGTAGTGGGTTAACCCGTGCGATTACACGTACCTAAAGATCTTTCTGTTTGACGAAAACCCGATGCCGATCTGCAAAATTACCCCATAATATGTCATCACCGAACGCCAGTAGGGACTGAATAAAGTTATATGATTATTTACGGGATATTTACCGTGGTAAGGTTGTGGAATGAGCTCCCGATATTTCGGCGTAGTTACATGCACCATGTAACTGCAACAACATATAACTTTTGACTGCATAATCATATAACTTTAGTGAACAACCGTGATAGTTTAAAACAGTGTTTTAGGGACTGAATAGTTGCGTAGTAGCTGTTTTGAACCGCATGCTGCGACGATATGCGCGCAAACTGCTCCAAAACGAAGCAGGCTTGACCTAGCTTATGGCACAGAGAATCCAAGTGGTCAGTTCAGGTCAGTAATCTATCGATTTGAAAACTGACCATCGTGAAAGGATCAACCTGTCGTAACATTTGTCCTTCCATCACTATCCGCAGTTCGGCGTAGCGGCTTTTTTTTTGAGGTTTAAGGCCTACCTACTAGCTATTTGTTGTAAGCCAGTGTACAAGTAGGTCGGCTGGTGGTTTTGGTCGCAGTTTTAGGACGTACCCGAGTCCAAACCTACTCAAATAACAAAAAATTAAAGAGAGTAGTACTTTGTAGTATAAATAACTAACAGACATTAGGCTTCTCTTAGCTTCCTCTCCATTAAACTTTTATTTTTTAAGTTTTCGCCAATTAACTTGAAGCTTAAGGCACGTGCCCTTGACTAAGCCTTAAAGATGTTAAGTCGGCAAAGGTACACTTATGGCAAGTTTACACTGGTCGAGTAAGTATGCGAGTCGATATGTAGAAAAGTGTGGTCTTTGAATCGTACTTTGACAATTTGGGATCAGTTCAAATATCGAATGAATCGATATCGAATTGCTCAATACTGTAACTCAGCGTCGATATGATTCCGATACAACAAAAGTAAGAAATTTTGCAGAACTTGAGCGTAAGGTATAAGTTAAGTAATAAATTTAAGTAAAAATATTTTGAAATATCTTTGGCCGTAAGGTATTTTTTTTTTCTTAATTTACTTTTATAACACATTACAGTAGGTAGGTATGATTTGTTTTGTGTTTAGTATTATTTAATCTTACGCTAGATTAGAAGGCGATGTGCTACGCTGAATGACAAATGTCTTAAAAAAATACAGTGTTATTTAAAACCTTTATGTTGCACCAAAAACACGGTTAATTTGACTTAATGCCCGCGTACTTACAAAAGCCAAGATAAAAATTGTTCACACTTCGTATTTCATACAAATTAATTTAGCAAGGAATCAGCTGTTTGTCTTAGTTAAATACCAATTCATCATAGTAACTATAAAAACTCAATCTAAAACAACTAAGTTGCGTACGATTAAGCTCGGGTAGCAATCGTAAACAAAAGGAAGTAAAATTTATTAAGCTACAGTCCAGTTAATTTTATCTATAGTTAGCCAGTAGCTTGCACAGTCTAAACGAGTCACGATTTTAAGGTACTGCGGTAAAGGGTCAAAGGTTAGGCACTTGGCCTTGGCATTAATGAGACCCCTTTACCCAAGAGAAGTACAATTTGGTATCTAAAGCAATTTAAGTGTTCCGAAGCGTATTAAATATAAAAAAGGTTCTGAAAATACAAATTTCGTTTTCGTTTTCAGTATAACTTTTTTTTTGAAGGAAATAATTATTTTCTTTTCATTACGCTATTAGATTTTTTAGGGTTTCGTACCCAAAGGGTGTAAATGAAACCCTATTACTACAACATTCCCTATCTGTCCGTGCTACTGTCCTTAATTTTTATCTGCAATGTAACGGCGGATTAACTAAGAAATAATAATAAACTCAAAAAGCAAATACTAAAGAGGGGTAATACAAGAAACTTTTTTAAAGTCAAAGTCAAAGTCAAATAATTTATTGCACATTATGCTAAATAGCTAAAAACTTATATAGACATAATGACCCAATTAGGGTATGGCAATTTATATATAATTATGGTGCAGGAACATGGAGCGGCCCGATCTGTTTTATAACGTTTTATCATTAAGAAAACTTTCTACTGAATAATAACACTTTCTAATTAATATGTTTTTAAGATTCTTTGCAAAATTTTGCTCATTTTCGTCACTCTTTAAGTCGTCAGGTAATTTATTAAATAGTTTTATGGCCATTGCATGAGGACCACTACTATGCATTTCTAACCTAGATTTTGGTATTACCAATTTATGTTTAAACCTAAGCGGATGGTTACGAGGTTTATCCGAAACTTTTGTAAAATATTCGGGGTATTTTTTCACAAAATTGCAGATTTCTAATATATAAATTGACGCGACGGTTAAGATTTTATATTTAACAAAGTACGGTTTATGGAATTGTACTTTGGTGATGTCTGGAGCTTTGATGTTAGCTAGGATGCGAATCATTTTTTTCTGTGCGACAAATAATTCACCTACATTTACACTGTTCCCCCAAAGCATGATACCGTAACGGAGCCACGAGTAGGCATATGCATAGTACGCTGATGTCGCTGTTTCGAGGTCGGTAGCTTGTCGTACTTCTTTGAGCGCGTATACGAAGCTAGATAATTTGGATTGTATTTTTTTAATATGATTTTTCCAATTGATATGAGAGTCTAGTTCTAGGCCTAGTAATGTTGCCGCGTCTATACATTGTATTTTATTATTATTATATATAAAGTTGATGTCGAGGGCGGTTTTTTGGTGGGGTCTAAATTGTATTAATTTGGTTTTATCGTAATTTAATTCAAGATTATGGTCATTCATCCAATTGGTAATATTATTAAACATGTCAGTAAGATTATTGGTCAAATTAAAATTATTTTCACAAGATGTCAAAAGAGATATATCGTCCGCGAAAAGTACACAGGACTCGTTAATCGTTTTTGGAAGGTCATTTATATAAATTAAAAACATGATACATCCCAGGACTGAACCTTGGGGAATTGAATTATTTATTATTAAGGGGGTAGATCTTACTGTACTTATTGCTCCAGTATCGCTATCACAATGTTCAATTTCTACGTATTGCTTACGGTTTTCTAAATACGATTTGAACCAGTCATGAGTTATTCCGCGTATCCCTATGTTATAAAGTTTATCTAGAAGTATGTTATATTGTACTTTATCGTACGCTTTCGTCATATCTAGCAAGACACCGATAGCGTATTTTTTGTTGTCTATTATGTTTAGGATTTCTTGGACATATTTGTATACTGCTAGGGTAGTCGAACGGTTTTTTCGGAAGCCGTTTTGGGAATCGTCGAATATCTGATATTTTTCGCAGAAAGAATTTAATCGTTTTTGCATTACTTTCTCGAAAATTTTTGATGATGTTGGCAATAGTGCTATTGGTCGATAGTTGTTAAGATTTTGTTTAGATTGTTTTTTATGTACGGGTTTTATTATGGCTGTTTTTAATAGATCTGGAAAGACACCGTCAGTAAACGACTGGTTTATTAGTATGTAATAAGGCAATGTCAATTCTTCTGCGCATTTTTTTATTAATATTGGGGGTATTTCATCCACTCCAAAGCTGTATTTACTTTTTAAATTTTTGATAATATTATAAAGTTCGTACGGTTCAACAGGGCTAAGAAACATCGTGTTATCGGTGCGTGTTGTCGCGGGCCGGCCGCGCGCCGCACTGCCGCTCGCACCCACCGATGCGAAGTACTCGTTGAAAGCACCGGCTACTTGCGCTGGCTCAGAAACGACATTATTTTGAATTTTTAGTTTAATGTTAATTTTAGGTTTTTTTGCAGTTTTATTTGTGCGCTCTTTTATTATTTTCCACATGCATTTAGTTTTATTGTCAGCATTTTTCATTTGCCGTATATATTGGTTTCTTTTTGATTTATTGACCGTGTTCTTTAGGATTTTTACATAAGATTTATAAAATTTAATTAATGCTGGATGTTTGAAGTGAGTTACTATCGGCCTTAGTAGTCGTTTATTTTTACAAGATATTCTAATTCCTCGCGTCAACCAACTACATTTTCTATTTGTTTTTAATTTTATTACTTTTTTTGGAATACATCGATCTAATATTTCTAGCAAAACTGAATCAAAAGTATTATAATTTTTGTTTACGGAATTATTTGTATTTAATATTTTTAACCATTCTATATTTTTAAGTTCGTTTTTGAAGCTTTCCATATTTTGTTCATTAAATAGTCTTTTTTTGATTTGCCAAGTTACTAACTGTTTATTTTTTAGTGCATTTTTAATATTTAATGATATGCCTAAGTGGTCAGCAAAGCCGAAATCTTGTACGGACACGTTTAATTTATGTTTACAGCGGTTTACAAACACTAAGTCTATACATTTAGCTGTTGTGCTTGTAATGCGAGTAGGTTCATTTACTAACGGGATATAACTATGTTCTCGCATTAGGGTCAAAAGCTTAGTTGACTCTGTGCTATTTTCCAAAGTATTTATGTTAAAATCTCCGGCAATTATAACATCAAATGAATTATACTTTTTAAGGACCAACGTTACTAACTTATTTAACTGATCAAAAAACAAATCGGCTCGTCTGTTATTCCAATAAATGATAATTAATAATACATCTAATTTGTTGATTAGTAAAGCACATATTTCTATACAGTATTCAATAGACAGGTTAGCTATATCTTTTATCTCCGTGAATTCGAAGTCGTCGCGTAATAGTATAATAGTACCGCCACCTGTGCGATGTTGTCTGCAAAACGCTGCGGCTTTATTGTATCCAGTGCAGTCAATCAGTTGATGCTTTGCTTCTGATAACCACGTTTCTGTTACACATAGCGCGTGCATCGTACGGTAGTTATCTTGTAGGAACGCTTTGACCGTGTCCCGTTTACCGAACAGACTTTGCATGTTTTGGATAACTATGTTGAAATCGGTGGATTTAGGAACGAAAATTATGTTGTTTTGTGGTTATGTCCGGAGTGTGTTGTGTACCAGAGGGCGAGCGGCCCGGCTCGCTGTCTCTGGAGATGTGCAGTGCAGGATGAGGAGATCCTCCTTTTGAAGTTTGTCTTGATTCCGACGTTTGTGATTTATTTCGTGGGTAAGTATTATCTATTACGTTGCCGTTTATAATAAGTTTGTTATTTTTTATGATAGCATGTTGCCCGTCCTGTCTTGCTGCGCGAAGTTGTTGTTGAAGGGTTTTTCTATGCTGTAGTGCCTTCTCATCAAGATATTCGGATATTGATATACCCGTATTTTTGAAGAATCGTCCATTTTTAAGTAGGTATTTGGTCATCCTTTTGCTTATTAATTCTACTATGATCGGTCTGCGCCCAGAGCTATTTCTTCCTAGTCGGGTCAGCTCTTCGATGTAGCCCGTGAGGTCGACATTTAGTATTTCTTGGAAGACGTTGACTATTCTTTGATGGAGATCTAATTCTGTTTCATGTTCATATTCAATGAGACCGTATAGAACAATTTTTTTCGTATTATCAGTGTTGATGTTGAGTTGTTGTGTACTTTTCGTGTTCGTTAATAATTTCATTTCTACCTTAAGTTGCCTGTTTTCTCTGTCTAGCTTTTCTATAGTCTTATTTAATGTGTTCAATTGGGACTTTATACTGATTTGTTCTTGTGTGATAGTGTCGGTGGTCTTCGTTATTTCATTCCTTAACTTATCAGTACATTGTTTTATCCGTGAGTCTAAAGTGTTTTTTATCTCGTTAAGTATCGTATTTCTATTTTCTTCTAACTTTTTTAAACACATTCTTGTATATTTTACTGTAATGTAAATACGATAATACGTGCAAGAGTTAAACTTGGCATGATTATGCATACAACATTAAATAAAAATAGTAAATTTAATAATGGTGCGAGTCGGTGACAAATTTATGTTCACCACCAAGTTAAGCAATGTCGGGCGCGGTTGGTATTTGGACGGGACCACCTGGGCGTGATGCTTGTCTGTCCTACTACTTTTTAGGATTCCGTACCTCAAAAGGAAAAAACGGAACCCTTATAGGATCACTTCGTTGTCCGTCTGTCTGTCCGTCTGTCCGTCTGTCAAGACCCTTTTTCTCAAGAACGCGTAAAGGTATCAAGTTGAAATTTATACTAAATACTTGGGTCTACGGTTTCTTCCGGCTGTAAAAAAATCAAAGTTGTAAGTTAACGCAATCAAAAGATATGAACGTTTACGTCGCATATTTTGCGATTTCCCAGGAAAACCAAAACCTATAGGGTACTTCCCGTTGATCTAGAATCATGAAATTTGGCAAAAGGCAAGGTCTCATAGCATATATATATAAATATATCATTTAAAAATAAATATTTTGCTATTACAAACTTATATTTTGTAGTTGGAATGTAGACAAGAACCTCATAATCAACTACAAAGGTAAGTTTGTCTTTCAATAATTCAACTTTAGGTTTTTTTTGGACTAGCGCTCTGAGGGTTCTGTCCAACGGAACCCTCAGAGCACGAGTTCTACTCGTATTTGTCCGGTGTTTTTAATTTTGTGATGGTAGGGAGGGAACCCACATTGCGCGAGCTCGATTCACACTTTGCAATTTTATTATAGTAATACAGCGCTCGTATTGCTTCACGTGATGCATAAAAAAAATACCTCATAATGATATGTCATGCTCGTTCGGAACATAGCGGGTAGTTAAGAAACCAGGTTAACAAAGCAGTCCTTTGTTGAGGTATTTCATGGAATTGCTACGTTTCGAGTACAATTTCTGGGTCAGTAATTTAGATCATTAGAAACAATGGATAATAAATCGATTTACTGAAGTAAGGCATCGAAGTAATAATGACTTACGGTGCTACGTTTCACATATTGCGGGAAATTCAAATTTCAAACAGTTTTTTGTACTTGTAGCTAGGCCAGGTTAATTATTTTAAAATGACGCAGTGTTTGCGAAAATAATAGGTTGTTCTTTATACTATCATATACAGCTATGTAACAGTAACGCACCATATTACTTACATTTGTCAATAAACAGTTTGAAACAGCAAAAATTCGTTTATTGACAAATGTAAGTAATAATATGCGTTAGAGATAAATAGTTTTCCATGATTTTGTAAAGAATAATAATCAATTTTCGCAAACATCATGATCGTGTACAATAACTAACCGGCCTAACTACAAGGACAAGAAAACTGTTTGAAATTTGAATTTCCCGGTATATGTGAAACATTCCACCTTAAGTTTTTGCAATAATATACTAGAATAACTAATATTAAAACAATAAAGCGACTGCTACATATAGCATACTACCTGAATCCCGTGATGTTACCCACGATTTCCAGTCTTTCTGCATTTTCTGGCAGGAAAAGTACCCTATGTGCCCACGTGGCGGGCTGTGGCGCTACTCAACGCATTTGCGCATGAATTCCAGCATGTTGACATTTTCTATGACAATGTTAATATAATTTCCTCATCTTCAATTTTAGGGTTATTTCTTAGTAGGTAATTAAGTAGAATTCATAATATTTTGTTATTTAAATAGTTTGCGCTTTGGTTTAACTGTATGAATTCTGTTGATAAATAAATAAATTAAAAAAAAAATGTCCACCCTTATTATGTACAGATGTACACTATCATCCTGCCGAATTTCGTTAAGATCCGCCTTTATAATATTAGTAAGGATTATGACTTCCTGACATGAGTTTTATATTTTCAGAATCTTCTTAATAAGTTTAGATAATTATACAAATGTATACTATTGGAGTATGAAAATAATGCATAACTTGCAAAAAAAAAACATGGAAATGTTGTCCTATGTCCTTATTTCACGGAAATAACGGCCTCTTATAGCAAATTTGACGGTTTTACATCAATTTTATTCAGTTAAATTACAATATTTGAGCTGGAAAAAAATTCATGTCACAGATACATCTGTGTTTGAGTTTATGATTTGGTTCAAAACACGACAGAATAAAATTTCCTTGATAAAAAAAAATCTGACACAAAGTCGATTCAGTTTATTTTTTTCGTTTTATGCTCTAATGAAAGCTCGTAACAACTTGGAAATTGCATGTACTGAAAGGCAATTTTATTTAAAAAAAAAATATTTGGATAGAATTTTGATAGTGAATAGTTTCGTTTTTTAGTGAAATTAAAACCGTAAAAAGGTCGCGAGAATTTGCGCGCACCGCGTTCAGTGCCGCGCCAGGCATCATCGAGCTCGGACCTATGTTCGTTTTTGTCGTTGCACTCCCCCCCGCGGGCGTTCTGACTCTTGGGTGGCAAAATACATCGTCGCTATAACTTGGCGGGGGCTGAGGGAGCGTTTTGTTGCCTACGCGATCGGGTAACCGGTAAATACGTAAATACGGTAAATACGTACGGTTAAATACGTAAGCCTAAATTTGAACGCTGTGCTGTTGGGACCGTGTTTCACGGACTGCATTGCGTGACATAAGGGCAACACATTTGTCAAAATTTGGATGCAGTGACAAGAGTGGCCGTCTTATTTGGAATTAAATAGGTTGCCTTGAACCACAGATATACACAAGATCTGTGCCTTGAACTTAACATTTTCAAACAAACTTTTTGAAGAAAAATTGGAGTTGCCAACATGAATAACATGTCATCTCGTATTATTTTCCTAAACTTTGTTTTTTCGAGTGTTAATGCGTAATAGTGGAGGATTAATATTTTTTGTTTGTGGACGGGCTCGAGTGTGAGAAGTGATATAACGCGGTGAATAATGCTATTCTCGTGGGTTTTCCAAAGCAGATTTTACAAGAGAAGAAGTAAAGATTCGATTTGTAAAGATTCTCTTTACATGAGAAGCCTCTTGTTAAGTCTCCACCGCTTTACTAGCACATTGACTTTACATTAACACTGACTTAACCGTGACTTATTTTGTTTGAATCTGACTGTGACTGACTTGTTTGACTACATTTTATCAACCTTGATAATACTTTAATACTTGACACTGGCAAAACCAAACTACTCACAGAGGAAAGATTTTTTTTTTAAATTATAAATAGGCTTGCGCTTGGCCGCCTACTCGCCTGATGTTAAGCTATGATGCGGCCTACGATGGAGCACGCTTGCCTAGAAGAAACCTATTCACTCGACTTGAATACACCCAGATTGTAACTATCGGGGAACACCCACTCAGGCAGCGAATTCCACAGACTAGCAGTTCGCACAATAAATGTGGAATCAAAGCGCTTCGTGCGGATTCTCGGAATATCAACCATAAAGCGGTGTCGATTCTTCGTGCCCACTCTGGCAGTCCGATAGAGAAATGGGCAGGAGGGAATCAAATCATGCAGATCTGTAGCACACTCTCCGAAATGTATCCGATAAAAAACCGATAGATTAGCAACCTTGCGCCGATACCTAACTTTTTCTGTCGATTTGCATATAGCATTATAAGCTCTTATGCAATGTGTGTATTTTTTAAGCCACAAAAGCAACAGTTTTTTACGGGTGGCACGATCATTCAAGCACAGGAAGATGTTAGTTTGAAACAAAAACGCTCTTGCCCGAAATACGTATATTTACTAACCACTTATATTTCATAATTATCCGATTTTCATCTTTTTCACGGAGATAGGTACTCCACCTCAAAAGCAAAATCAACTGCATTTCTTGAAAATAATCTTGGTGCAATCGGAATATCTACGGACAGGAGCCAACAAAAAATGTATAAATTTGCTTTCCAATTCAATTTCTATATTCATTGGAGCAAAAGTTTCCTTCGTTCCATCGGCAAACTTTCTACGAACTGTTGCAATGTCTATAATACTATGGGTTGTGCAGAAAACTTTAATCTGCTTTCTGAAGATTAAAGTATTTATTAAGAGCTATTTTTATGACATAATTCTTCTTTCATAGTGAGTAATACACTATGGTTCTTTGGCGAATATCCACGTTTCGGATTTTATCGCGCAAAGAAACTCCGAGCATAGCTCTCTCCATTGCCCGCTGAGTGACTCTGAGTTTTTCCAAAAGGCCAACAGTTAAGGACCACGTCTCAGTACCATATGTCATCACTGGCAACACACAGTGGTCAAAAACCCTCGTCTTGAGGCACTGTGGTATCTTGGACGAGAAGATGTCACGCAATTTCCCGAACGCTGCCCATCCGAGTTGGCTCACAACAGAGTCAGAGTCAGAGTTGGTCAGAGTCACCGACATAGCTGTTAAAATTTGCAAGTTGAAGTGGCAATGGGCAGGCCACATCGCTCGACGAACCGATAACCGATGGGGAAGAAAGGTTCTTGAGTGGAGACCACGAACCGGAAGACGCAGCGTAGGTAGGCCTCCCACTAGATGGACCGACGACATAGTGAGAATCGCTGGCATCCAATGGATGCAAAAGGCAGGCTGTCATTCAGTGTGGAGGTTAAAGGGGGAGGCCTATGTTCAGCAGTGGACGTCTTCTGGCTGATGATGATGATGATGAATACACTATGGAAATCACAACCTCCTTTAGAGGCTCCCAGGTGTTAACACAAGACGACCAGTATTTCAACAGCAGTTCAGTGTCACCTTAGTGTTTAGGTAGCCCGTTGGTCTAGTTGGTAGTGAACCTGCCTTCTGCACTTTGGGGGCGTGATTTCGATTCTCACCTAGGACATACATTCATGTGATGAAAATTTATGTTTGTTCTATAACTGAGTGTTAATATTCATTTAAGTATGTATTTAAAAATACCATCATCATGATTTCAGCCGTAGGACGTCCACTTCTGAACATAGGCCTCCCCCATCGATTTCCAAACGGGCCGGTTGGAAGTGGCCTGTATCCAGTGTTTCCCTGCGGTCTCTTTTAGGTCGTCTGTTTATCTTGTGGGTGGACGTCCTACAGCCTACGTCTAGCGCTCTGCTTTGATTTTGAAAAAAAAAATGTGTATTAGTATCTGGCAGCCATATTACAGGCTTTGCTTAGTTTGGGGTCAGATAACCGTGTGTGCCAAAATGTCTGGAATATTTATATTATATTAAGAGTTTATATCCCGTAAATTAGGGTAGCGTTCAAAGAAGATACATTTTTCCTCTTCTGTGGTAGCGTTGCATCTATGCGTTGCATCAATTTACACGGTTATGGCAAACAGCAACAAATTCATATTTTGGTTATAAATAGTTAAGTATACAAATAAGTTAAATGTAATTTTGTAAAACATAATTGGTGAAACTTTTCTCGATAGAATAATTTGTCCAAAACAGGCTTACTAAAACACGTTTTAAGTTTTTTCTCCGCGTCTGGAAGTTCGTAACAATTTATTTATTCATATTCTAATGGTCATTTGTATAAAATAATTCAATGTAAATTCCTTTTATTTAAAATTAAAATAGTTCTTGAGTAATTTGAAGTTTTTAGCATAATATGTCACTGCCGTAATTTAGTTCTGAGGTGGATGCCGATTCGTAGGTATATCTTCCTGCAGGCGTAGATAGCATATTTTGTCACTGTTTCGCGCAGAGGCAAAACTTGAATTTGAGCTGACGACATATCGACTCTTAAAGTGGTTCGTTTCACAAATGGCGGGAAATTCAAATTTCAAACAGTTTTCTTGTCCTTGTAGCTAGGCCGGGTAACTATTGTAAACAACTATGATGTTTGCGCAGATTGATTATTATTCTTTACAAAATCATGTAAAGCTATTTATCTCTAATGCACATTATTACTTACATTTGTGAATGAACAAATTTTTGCTGTTTGAAACGGTGTATTCACAAATGTAAGTAATATGATACATTACTGTTAAATAATTGTACATTATAATGTAAAGAACAGCCAACATTTTGCGCAAACACTGTGTTATTTAAAAATAATTACCTGGCCTGGCTACTAGGACCAAAAAACTGTTTAAAATTTGAATTTCCCGCCATAGATGAATCGTACCACCTTAACCTATAGCAGTTGGACTCCACAGACTAAACACAACCCACGTAAAAAAAAAAAGAATAACCTACTCACTTTTATAACCTTTACGAGAACCATTTTCAAATATTCAGGAGACAAAATTAGAATTATACCTATCTATCCTTGACCTGCAAAGTTCATGAGGACTCTGCAGAGTACGAAGTCGATTTTGCTTACTTATTCATCGACACAAACACGTCACCTCGCAGATGGTACTTACCCAGAATTTCTCGACAACATTTTCTACCTATTCGCGTCGAAGAGACAAGAATTCAAATACTTTATGGAGTTATTTATTATTTGAAGAATGCTTTTGACTAAATGTCGTTTTGGGAAATATTGTTTGAAAATGTAATGGCATAATGAAATGATTTCAATCATCGTTATTGAAATAATATGTATATTATGATATACGATTATCCTAGGACATTATAGCGTAATTTTTTTAATGATTTTTTATTACAAAATATCAGTAGAATTTTCTAGACACATTTTTTTTTTATTTATGTTATTTCAAATAAACAAATAAATTCATTATGAAACAAATAAATTCTTAGGCAATAAAAATGGCTTTACATTATTGACCGACACTGCAGGGTGTCAGGGAGGTACCTATCAGATCTTGTGATGCTATCAGCTTCCCAATTTGACAGTTCGCCGTTTCTATGAATGTTAGTTTGGTTGTCTATTTTTTCGGCGGTAACTTGTATATTGTATCTTCATAATTTTCTTCATATTTTTTTAAGCAAGTAGTTTTTTTTTTATAAATAATAGTTCATTTAATAAAAAAAATCAATGAATTTGGCCAATGTCGGTCGAGTAGTTACAAAGATATGGAGTTATCCGGGGTAAACAACTAGTCCTTAATAAGAGTGAGTAACGTTCTTGCGCTTTATATTCGAAAGATGAAAAAAAACTTGTGTACGCATAAAGAAAACCTCCTTTTGTTTAGGCATCAGCGCCACTGTGAGTTGAAATGTTTTTATTTTTGGAAACCATTTGCAAGAAAAACTTAAAACCATTTACGCTTGGCTTTCATACTGAGAAAGCAGTTTTGACCACTTTTTAAGACCATTTTTTTGCGCGTTCATTATGGTCACTTTCGTGAAATGACTAATTAAGACATACGAAGACAGAGATAAAACTCCGGTGCATCCATATTAAAAAAAAAAACTGACCAATCTCTAGTGTAATTCCGCTTCTACCGCTTGTTTTCTAGAAGCGGAATTATACTAGAAATTCGTCAGTAAAATAGTTTTTATATGGAGGTAATTTAACACCGGAGTTCTGACGAAACTTTAGTGTAATTTCCGCTTCTACCGCTAGTTTTGTAGAAGCGGAATCACACTAAAAATTCGTCAAAAAAATTGTTTTGAAGATGGACTTTCGAAAAGTAACGTTTGATTCATTCCATTACCTCCATATACCTGTCTACAGCATGGCGAAAAAATTGTCCACATAAGAACCAAAGACTAAATTCTTAAGAATAAGAATGAGGTCCTAGTTTCGTTCATCCCAGTTCTTTTGAATAAAACATGTCCAGTCTCCCGCCGCTTGTCTTGTTTTGCAAAAATATGTTTTGTCGACCTTCGCGCATACAATCTTCTTAAGAGTTTATATGTCGTCAACATAGGTTGCGTTGCATCCATTTTCGCGGTTATGACAAACAGTATCAAATGCATGTTTTGTTTGTGAATACTTGAAGATATAATTAAGTTTGATGTAATTTTAGACATAAATTTGGTGAGACTTTTTCAATAGAATAGTTCGGCAAAAACAGGCCTTCTATAACACTATTTTAGTGTTATACCTATTCAAATATAGAAGTCGTTGACATTTTTTTTTCATATTCTAATGTTAATTTATGTAGTGTAGTTTAACTTTATTTTATTTATTCATAAAGTTATAAATAGTTCTTGAGTAATCCGGAGTGTTATCATTTGTCGCTTACCTACGTTATTTAGTTCTAGGGCGGGTGCCAACTCATGCGCATCTCTTCCTGCAGTCGTAGTTCGCATAGATTTGTCACTGTTTCGCGCAGGGGCAAAACTTTGATTTGAGCTGAGTCGATATGTTGACTCTTAATAAGTTGTGTTGGTTACTTAGCTTGTTTGATTGCCAACGCGTTTTTTATTACACATCATAAGCCATTAAATGTCCACTGCTAAAGGAGGCCTCATTCTTTTTTTTGTTAAAATTGTCATAGATTATTTTTCTAAACTTGTGTATTTTCGAGTGTTAATGAGTAGTGAATGATGAATTATTATGTATTAAATGCTCGTAAACGTACTCGAGTGTGAACAAGTGATATAACGAGGTGAAACATGTCTTTTCGAGTTGTTTCCAAAACTCCATAGGAGCCTCTTGTAAAAATCCACCACTTTACAGGGGCATGAGTTTGACTTGACCGTGACTTACTTTACTTGACTGTGACTATGACTTGTTTGACGCTTTTAATATTATGTATATATGATTAATATTACGACTAAAGAACATTGAATCCACGGTCATAAAAAAAATAAAAAAATAAAAAGGAAATAACATAACACAATTATTGTCAGATCAAATAAATGTAGAGCATCCTTGAGAAATGAATGGATCCACTCCCTGTTCTATTTTGGAAATTCACCTAAATAAATATTTTTCATCTTATAAATAGGAAAGTAAGTGGGCGTTTAACATTGTTATAAGGAAAAGACAATAAACCAGCCTTGAAATTAAATGATAAATTATGTAGAGGGTAATTGGTAACAAAAGTGTTAATCATAGAACGCCCACACTGAATTATTACTTGGATGTTTATTAATAACTATGATAATGGAAACTGACATGGTTTTCACACATCTTGTTTATATTACACGGAATTACTCACGTATGATTAAGCTTGCCATTTCGACTATAGTCAATGAAAAAGCGCTCCAACTTTAAAATAATCCGCATTGCAACCCCAAAACTAATATGAAATACAAACATTAATGTGTTTTGACTATGTTACAAAAATTAATCATTTACAAGAGTCATGTGAGATTATTCCAGGTATTTCAAACTGATTTTTGGGGTTCCAATGCTGATATTTTTAAATTTCCTGCGATTTTTCAGTTTCTACTGACTAAGTGACTAGCACCTTGTAACATAAAGCTTTCTTTCTTTCACAGAATGCATCAAAAAACCGTAACACAGAAAGCAGTGGACATGCAAAGGTAGCAGTGCAAAAATGACTATAAATTTAAGTGACATCAGTGAACCAATGTGACCATTCGTGTGTGCCAAAACAATGTATTGCTGTGGAGGACTGAAACTACTCTACGCCACGATTGTTCTGTTACTCGAAGCTGAATTATTAGTGAACACGGGTGCTATGGAGTCGAAGAGGTCTTCCATTTTGGTTGCGCAGAATGCCGACGATTTGAAATCTTTAGAGCTATGTACGACCAGAAATCAGCAGAGGTTAGGAAGCGTGTTTGGCAATTTCACAAGGCATCACAAGAAAGGTGAGCTATTAATAGTCGACACTTGTATAGAACTTAAATGATGTTTTTTTTTTCAAGCTTTTATAGATTTGACCCAAACTACAAGGCAGATTAATTGCCTTGTTAGTTTGGGTCAAATCTTGCAACCAAATTTGAAAACAGTCATCCCAAACCGATTGACAGTAATAGAGGCCCTGTGCCGGGAGGAGGCGACATAAAAATGTAAAGAAATAAGGATTGTGTGTATGCCTCTAGCATTCAGCAGTGTGGGAATGGGATCGTGAAATTATTATATAACAATTCTTTCACTGCATTATATCACTTGCTTACATCACGTTCAGCAATACTTATTAAATTATAATCCACCATTTTTACCTTTGATCATGTAGCTTGAATTTTCCTTAAACTTCAGCTAGTACCTACCGATTTTTTTTTGCCATGGACTGAAAGAGGCGTTAAACTGTTAAAATTTGCAAGTTGAAGTGGCAATGGGCAGGCCACATCGCTCGAAGAACCGATAACCGATGGGGAAGAAAGGTTCTTGAGTGGAGACCACGAACCGGAAGACGCAGCGTAGGTAGGCCTCCCACTAGATGGACCGACGACATAGTGAGAGTCGCTGGCATCCAGTGGATGCAAAAGGCAGGCTGTCGTTCAGTGTGGAGGTTAAAGGGGGAGGCCTATGTTCAGCAGTGGACGTCTTCTGGCTGATGATGATGATGAAAGATGCGAGGTAAACACGTTTTGCACACACTGACATAAAAGGTATTCTTTCTAGTTCTACCATGATCCAAGAAAACAAGGTCTGGCACTCTGGCAGTTGTCCCAGAATTATGTCACTGTCTAGTTGCCACTTTATTGCAACAAACACAGATATTGGGAAACAAATTCGTTAATCACTTATTAAATGAAATACAAAAAGCATTTCAATTGTCATTTGGTTTGTTTGCTCAAGCAAGTAAAGCACGAATTGAATATAATTAAATACAATTTTATCAAAACCACATTGATTTATTGGATTCCCACATGTAATATATGAATATTGGGGAGTTATAATTTCACGCTACTGTTAACACAGAAAATCATAGAGAGTCCGCCATTGTTTCGTGTATCGTCATCTCTCTCGAACTTGTTGTAAAATACTTATTCTGCTCTTGCTTATGCACGTGTACGTATATCCATGATATTGATGACATCATTGTGGTACGCCCACGTCACATTATTTCTCGGAGTGCTATACCTGGCGGAGTATATTATTATACCATGCAATGACCCTTGCAATGACCACACAAATTGTTTGTCAAACAACAAACCAAGTGTCAAAATGATTTCACTGTTTTTATTTTGTTAAATTTTACATGACCTTTGATACAAAGTCCGTTAGTCATAATATTAAAAAAGTTTACAAAGTATTAATAGCGTCAAACAAATCATAGTTACAGTCAGAATCAAGCACGGTCAAGTCAAACGAATGCCCCAGTAAATTGGTGGGGACTTTACAAGAAGCTTCTATGGAGTTTTGGAAACAACACGAGTTTCACTTCATTATATCACTTTACCACACTCGAGCATGTTCAAGAGCACTTAATCTCTTTTCTATCTTCTCTATCTCTATCTCTACATAGTATAAATTGAAGTCGCTTTCCGCGTCTGTCTGTCTGTATGGCCGCTAACTCCTTCTAAACCACGCAACGGATTTTGATGCGGTTTTCACCATCAGTTAGATAAATTTTCAATGAAGGTTTATATATATAACTAGCGACCCGCCCCGGCTTCGCACGTAAATTACACCCGTGCGAAGCTGGGCGGGCGGGTCGCTAGTAAATTATAAGTCACCATCATTATACATTAACACTCGAAAATACTTAAGTTTAGAAAAATAATACAACGTACCGACATATTTTTTTCCGCGTTGGCGCCAAATCTCATTGTTTTACTGACCACATTCAGTGTTGTCATCTCAATAATTTTTAATTTACCTGGAATTTTTTTGTATTAAAATACGCTAAATTGACTAGAGGTACTCGTGATTCAGGGCATCTTAAAATTAATTGGTCCTATTCTCTTATTTTGCCATAAAATTTTCTAGTTAAATTGTGAAAATAACAAGCTTGTACTTGAAAGCGGATCAAATAACCAATTGAACTAAATTAATTAGAATCTTAATCTACGATCAGAAACCTCTCGAGTTTAATTAATCATTCAAATAAAAATAGAAGGTTATCTATTGATTGATTTTTTTGCGACTTTCAGTGAGAGTTTCTAAACCGCTCTTACGTGCAATACAAAAATAATATAGAAAAAAAAAATATGTCGGCGTGTCGTTAGATTATTTTCCTAAACATGTGTTATTTCGAGTGTTAATGTGTACTAAATGGTGAATTATTATTCATTAAGTGCTCGTAAACATGCTCGAGTGTGAGCAAGTGATATAACGAGGTAAAACGTGCTTTTTCGTGTTGTTTCCAAAACTCCATAGGAGACTCTTGTAAAGTCTTCACCACTTTACAGGGGTATGAGTTTGACTTGGCCGTGACTTACTTAGCTTGACTCTGACTCTGACTACTTGTTTGACGCTATTAATACAATGAAAACGTGAAAATGTAGAAATGAAACGTGGTCTCTCACTATGGGCCTCATAAGCAAGCTCAAAGTCGCACAACGAGCTATGGAGAGGGCTATGCTCGGGGTTTCTCTGCGAGATCGAATTCGAAATAAGGAGATCCGTAGACGAACGAAAGTCACCGACATAGCCCACCGGATTAGCAAGTTGAAGTGGCAGTGTGCAGAGCACATATCACGCAGAACAGATGGCCGATGGGGCCGAAAGGTTTTGGATTGGAGACCACGGCCCGGTAAGCGCAACGTAGGACGTCCACCCACAAGATGGACAGACGACCTAAAAGAGACCGCAGGGAAACACTGGATGCAGGCCGCTTCCAACCGGCCCTCTTGGAGATCAATGGGGGAGGCCTATGTCCAGCAGTGGACGTCCTATGGCTGAAATGATGGTGATGATGATGATGATGATTATTAATACAATGTAAACTGTGTAATATTACAACTAAAAGACGTTGAATCCACGGTCATGAACATTTTAACAAAAAAATAAAAATAAATAGAAACTACTACAAAACTAAGCAAAATATGGAATAATTATGCTACCTTACACGGTATTTCCGAGGAGATAATGGTGTTCAACAAAGAGTGAATTAATAGAGCCTAAGAGGGTCCGCAACGTAGTTGTGGTACCCCCGGTGTTACAAGTATCCATAGGCAACGGTGACTGCTTAGCATCAGGCAGCCCGTCTACTTCTTTGCCACTTATGGCAAAAAAGTCTATGTTGAAATATTGTATAAAACGAAAATTTTTGCACTTCAAAATCTATTAAGCCCTAAGCCATTTAGTGGTATAAAGAGGTATAATACTGACTTATATCCCATATTCATAAACATAATAAAAGTACCTCGAATTCTCACCTTGATTGTTAACTCTGCTAAATTTCTCTTTGCTAGTACTTTCGTCTTGTTTGACATTGTTAATGGTATGTCAAGGTTCCCTCAATTTACCTCAAATGAGGACATAGTGAGACATTACGTCGCAGATGACTTCGTCTGGTGGACATCTTTTATTGAGGTAACCTTATTAAGGGTTAAGGCAAAGATTTCATACTATATATACTACGTATACAGGGTGTAAGGGGAACACTCTCGAAGCCAAAAGAAGGTAATTGTACTCATCATTATGAACAACTTTTACGATGGGACCAACCCTGAAATCGCGGAAAAAAATAAGCTGTTCCATACATTTTGTCGAGTGTCAATGACCGTTTTCTATAGAACTGCTGATATTTTTTTCGCAATTTCAGGACTGATCCCATAGTAAAATTTGTCCATAATCATGAGTATAATTACCTTCTTTTGGTTTCGAGAGTATTCCCCTTACAACCCGTATACCTTTTTTTATCGACTAAAATTGCCAAAACAGGACATGATGGGATCCTTATTAATGAAGATAGGGAGAGGTAACAACTTTATAAAATCCTATGTTTAAGGTCGTTACCTCTCCCTATCTTAAGTTGACTCTGACTGTGACTATGACTTGTTTGACGATATCTGCTAAACTTGAATATATTTCAACACTTGACTCTGGCAATAGCAGAAGACGTACGATGCCTAAACTCTCTTAAGAGGATATAATAAAAAATACAAAAAGCATAATGACAAATCAGCTTTATACCTTAAAACAAAGCTATATTTAACATGGTTGACAAGCTAGGAGCTCGACCACAGCTGACCCGATGTTAAGTGACGTCATGGTTGCAGATAGTAACCATACCTAATCTGGAACGGGAACTGTCTCTCAAGTGAAACTGAGGTTTTATGTTAACGCCACTTTGACAGCTGTTTTCAACCTTGATAACGAGTTTGTCACAAAAAGTATTACAATATTGCGTTCCTGGCAATATTATAATACTTTTTGTTGCAAAATTAATTAAAAACTCCTGTAGTCTATGTTGTAACTTGTGGCAGTGACAAAATTCTATTTACAGGTCACAGAAGAAGAACAACAACAACAACATCAACACAGTCAACAAGCACAAGCACAGAAAGCGAAGCAACAACAGAAGTGTTCAAAACAACAGGCTTCCCCGAAGTAGATCCCACATATCCCAAACTACCCAAACCACTTAGACTCACATCCGTAGATGAATACGACGATGTAAATATAGATAATATTATAGAAGAAGCTAAGCTTACAGAAAGAAGACATAAACATGTAGATAAAGAAGTAATTGAGGAGCTAGATGAGATTTCTATGTCTAAATCTCAGAATAAAATTAAGAAAATGTACAGAGATTCGGCTGGATCAGCCGTTAATAAGCTAAGTGGAAAAGGCGGGAAGGGTGGTATTTTTTTAACTGAAAATTGTACAACAGTTATAGCTCAAATAGGAACGACTGCGATACTACATTGTGAAGTCAGCGACATCACAGAAAATACGGTAAGTAAAACATAAAAAAAAAAAAAATACAGACTGGTAAGGAAATGATATGCTAAGCTGAAAAAGGTTCGTTATACTAATCATTATGAACAACTTTTACTATGAGATTAACACTGAAATCGTAAGGGGCATAAGAAAGCGTAATAATGTTTGAAGTCACGGCATACGGTTTTACTGCTAAGGCACGCCAATAGATGTTTCCCATGGCGCTTACACACAGTCATGCGTTTAGCTAATTCTATTTAGAGGTTTTTAGGGTACCGTACCCAAAGGGTAAAAACGGGACCCTATTATTGAGCCTGCGATGGATGTCTGTCTGTCTGTATGTCTCTCTGTCCTACATTTAAACGGCTGTATCTTTTGAACTGTAATAGATAGCCAGTTGAAATTTTTACAGAATAATATGTATTGTTATGACGGATTAACTAAGAAATTATAAAAAAGTAAAAAAAAAAAAAAACGAAAGAGGGAACACCCATACAACACACGTATTTTTTTAACATATTTTTGTATTAGCTCCAATGTAAAAACGGTAAAACGTACAAGCGTCGAACTTGTCATGATTATTGTATGCACTCTAAAGTATAAAAACAAATAATAAAATAATAATGACCAAATGCGAGTTGGTGACCAATTTCTGTTCATTACCAAGCTTTATCTGGTGATTGGGTTATTTGGATGACCTCATTTTCTTTCACCGAATCTTAATGCCATATTTTACTAATTTTGAAGAGGGTTTTTTGAAATTGATTATTTTGTGGTGGTACGGAACGCTCAGTGTGCGAGCCCGACTCGCACTTGGCCGGTTTTATTCACATACTTTTCTAAAAGTATAGCTGTAATGTAAAATTTATCTTTACGGTTCCGTCCATTATTATGAAATTTGTATATATTAAGATATCGAAAACATTATTTAAGTATTTGAATGAATTTAAAAAAAAAATACCGTGGAAAGCTCAAATCAGAGTTACTTTTATACTTTTTTCTATCGAGCGAAATGTCCTTAACCATATTTCGGGCTTAGGTTTCCTAGGCAATGACAATGACACCATTTATATAATTTTAAGCTTACTATGAAAGTATACAAATACAAACTAAAACTAGAACGACCTAAATTGCTAAAAGAAGGAAAAAAGGCAAAAAAAATATATTAAAATTAAAATTTGCAAGTTGACGTGGCAATGGGCAGGCCACATCGCTCGAAGAACCGATAACCGATGGGGAAGAAAGGTTCTTGAGTGGAGACCACGAACCAGAAGACGCAGCGTTGGTAGGCCTCCCACTAGATGGACCGACGACATAGTGAGAGTCGCTGGCATCCAGTGGATGCAAAAGGCAGGCTGTCGTTCAGTGTGGAGGTTAAAGGGGGAGGCCTATGTTCAGCAGTGGATGTCTTCTGGCTGATGATGATGAAGATGAGGAGGAAAAGAGGGTCTTAAGTATTAAGTAAAGAAGCTGTCTGCAAAAGAGATGTATTTAGAACATTAAAAATAACTCTGTATAACAAGAAAAAGAAGTATTCAAAGAAGACCGCAAACTTTTAAATTATTCGAGCAATCAAATAAAATTTCATGTTACTGAAACAAAACCATGAAATTAACGCACTTTCACCAACTTCCCTCATAACTTTACGAAATTCGTAAGTGAATTAGGAAACTTCTCCGTGCCTGTTTATTTTCATACGATATTGCAAAATAATGGCTAAAAATCTTTGGTGAATGTAACGCAATCAGTTGAGGAAAAACAAAATATCCGATACATAACAAATTCCATACAGATGTTACTTTCGAAATTCTAAATTTGTGCCTCGTTAAGTTTTTGCCCTGTTCTAAATTTTAGACCAGTTACCCTCAACCGATTGAGCTAGAATTTTTACATACTTATGTAAGTTCGGTGAAATTGCAATGTTTTGATACATTGGGCTAACTTTTAACGCGGGATGGAATTAGCGCTAAAACAGCGCAGTTTGGAAAATCACGCAAACGTGATCGACCCGCCGAGATGCGGTTTGCGATCGCGCAACTTTTCTCATCAACTAAACAGGTAGATAGGTAGGCAGTAAGGACCCAGGTAGTTTTTTTAATAAATAATAGGCTTGCGTTTGACCACCATCACGCCTGATGTCATCCGATGATGCAGTCTACGTTGGAACACGCTTGCCTAGAAGGAACCGATTCACTCGTGATTTGAAGACACCCTGATTGTAACTCCATAAAACCATCGGGGTACACCCATTCAGGCAGCGAATTCCACAGATTAGCAGTTCGCATATTAAATGTGGAATCAAAGCGCTTCGTACGGGTTATTGGAATATCAACCATAAAGCGGTGACGATTTTTTGTGCCCGCTCTGGTAGTCCGATAGAAAAATGGGCAGGTGGGAATTAGATCGTGCAGATCCGATACACACTCTCCGAAATGTATCCGATAAAAAACCGATAGACTAGCAACTTCATGTCGATGCTCAAGACTAAGAAGCTTAGCCCGACCTAAGGATTCATTGCTGATGAGCTTCTTGGCCCGTTTCTCTATAGATTCCAATGCCTCAAACTGGTACTTAGCTGGTCCATTGTTCACATTTTTTGCTATTGTACTAAATTTGACTAAATTTTAGGTGACGTGGATAAGAAGAAAAGACTACTCATTGCTGTCAGTAGGACTGGTCACTTATAGTGCTGATAGCAGATTCTTCTCGGCCCATGGAAGACATGTTAAGGTAAGATACAAATAATTAATTTTCATTATGGAACTTTCCAGAAATAGGAATAATTGTGCTAACCATCAAACTGGGTTTGAACTGCACTTTGATATTAAGCTTTCCTTACATGGCAAATAATTCTAAGTACAGCGTGAGAATTATAATTATGAAATTAATGTCTTAATTAACATGCAAATATTGTAGTTATTAAATTTATGTCAGAATTATCATGCAAATATTACAAATTATTAAACTGTACCTAGATCACATATTTTAAATACTAGTAATAATGTCAATAATAGAAATAGTAGTCAAACTGTAATTAATTATTGTTTTCATAAAAATATAATTAATCGAATTTACACGCTATGTTACACGCAATTTTCTTGTTTTTCCGCATTTTCTGGAGGGAAAAGTACCCCATGTCCACCCTTATGATGTACACTATCATCCTGCCAAATTTCGTTAAGATCGGCTAAGCCGTTTAGTCGTGAAAAGCGAACAAGCTTCCAGACAGAGATACAGAGAGACAGAGTTACTTTTGCTTTTATAATATTAGTAAGGATTAATAAAGTCAAATCGTTTAAAAATTTTCATGCAGTAAAAATTTATTTTGATAATGATTATCTAAGGAATTTTTCAGGCTGTCGTTCAGTGTGGAGGTTAAAGGGGGAGGCCTATGTTCAGCAGTGGACGTCTTCTGGCTGATCATGATGATGGTGATGAAGGAATTTTTATGCATAGCCCTGATTGTATGAGCAAGTATAATTTTATTATGTTTTGTTTAATATTGTTTATTCGCTTATTATGAAGGACTAACAATACGGTTTAAGAACATACCGCACCAAAAAACTACGGTTGGTGTACCTTGCTTGATACTCAAATTAACCGCGCGCTCACAAAAAAAACAGCCAAGTGCGAGTCCAGCTTGCGCACTGATTTGACTGGTTCCATACCACCACAAAATATAAAATGTAGTCGGTACTTAGATAGTCGACGTAGGATGGACAGATAGACAGACAGACAGCGTAGACTTGGTAATAGGGACCCGTTTACATCCTTTGGGTATGGAAATCTAACAAAGATAAAAATAGTTCTTATTTTGTATTTCATACAAATTAATTTAGCAAGGAAGCAGTTTTATGTGTTGGCTAAACATCTATTCATCAAAGTACATATAAAAACTCAATATTAAACAACAAAGTGATAGATATATAAACTTTTTATTATTCACACGGTCACACTTATCGCTAAGAGTGATCTCTTCCAGGAAATCTTGAAATGGAGAGGAGGTAAAAATTAAATACATATAAAATACAAGCATAGCGAACCCTATTATTTTTAAGTTTCATTTTCGGTTTAAAATGTAAAAAATCCAGATAGCTGAGATCCAGAGAGCTGCTTTTTAAGCAGATAGACCTTTTTTTAATATAATTGCTCAAATAACGTTAAAAACCGCAATGCGTTAACCGTATAATACAACTTCATATTTGTACCTATATAACTTGTATCCAATAATCGCTGCGACAAAACCCAACAGCGCGGCGCTTACAAAATTTCCTACGAAGGCGCGTTCTGTTTATAGTAAGTACGTTTTCTCACAAGCCTCCTCACGACACGATTTGCGGTTAAGATACGCAACAAATTCACTGCAAACGATCTTTCGTCGTATGTTTTCTACAAGTGACGTAAAAATTATGGCCAGAATTCGTCTTCTTTTTGTATCGCTTGTTTTTTGCACACAATAACATTCGTAATGAGATTGTAATATCTGACTCTAATTTAAATTAACTAGATAAATGTACTGGATGTAATTTTGATAAGCATGCTGTATTTACAACTAGTAGGGCGTTCATTATGCAAGTGTTTTCAATTTAAAGATAATATATTAACTATGTAAGTCTTCATCTGTACGTGCAGTTTTGTGAACCTTTCAATTAAAATATCAAAATAAACAAGTCACAGAAGCAAGTGCCGAGTGAAATGACGCGTCGTGAACGTGCGATGCGTCGCTGGTAAGTTGATACTTGTTTCAAAAGCCGGTATACCGCCCACAGCAAAAAAATCGTTACGATTTAGCGGCACCGACAACATAGCCAACAAGTACAATTTCTTTAAACCCCCTGTAAAATCTGTTAATCTTCAAACGCAGAACAGTTTTACTTGAATCATAGCTAAGAACAATCTCGTTCATGTACCTTTCAAACAAAAAAATAACTAAATCTAAATCTGTTCAGATGTTTGGTAGCTACGATGCCACAGACAGACACACAGATACACAGACGTTGGGGGATTAAAGGTCATTTGCAAAACGTACGTCATGCGGTGCGATGTCGTTGAGTGAAAATACGGTCCATAGAAGTGTATGGCGCTCAGTGTCGTTACCGCATTTTATCGTGTCGTACAGTAATTTCGTGTCGTCTCTTGTGAAAACGCGCGTGTGCGAAGGCAAACAATTCCACGCGAAAAAGCGAATAAAAAACAAAGAAACAATTGCCTCGAGCTGCGTCAATAAATTCGGAACGCTTGAATAAAATAAAACTTTATGCAAACCCCATTGCATTTTAATGTGAGATTTGAGCCTAGGGATTAGTAAGGGATATTTTATTATCAGGCTTATTGATTTCGAAGTTTTGTTGGCTGATCGCCAAACAGTTGGAATTGAAATTAAGAATCGTCTGATTTCTCGGCTTCAGTGGCCTGGATTTTTGGCTGAATTCTAGGGCTGGAAAGGCTGTTTGACAGGGAGTTTATGGGCTTGGAACTAATTTTAGAATTTAGGGATTTGAGAACAAAAAATACCTATTGTAATCCACTCGAGACTGAAATTTGGTGATGTGCTTTTGGGTTACCATTATCAATTAACGGTTAAACCTCAGATCAATTTAACAAGAGGATATGGTAAGATGACGTGGCGGGTGCCGTATCTAGCCTAAATCAGGCTTGATGACTGTAGTCTAACTAGCCCTTGCCAGCTTTTCATGCATGAGGATCATAAGTTACTTTATTTGTGTACCAGCAAGTCTCCTAGTATGCGTGGAAAAATTAGAAAGTGTGCCATAATATACTCATAGATTTTCAAAACAGGTTAAAGTTATCTAAAAAAAAACGATCGTAAAATTGGCCTTACCATGTATACAGGCTGTGAGGGGAACACTCTCGAAGCCAAAAGAAGGTAATTGTACTCATCAATAAGAACAACTTTTACTATGGGACCAGCCCTGAAATCGCGAAATAAATATCAGCTGTTCTATAGAAAACGGTCATTGACACTCGACAAAATGTATAGAACAGCTTTTTCGAGATTTCAGGGTTGGTCCCATACTAAAAGTGGTTCATAATGATGAGTACAATTACCTTCTTTTGGCTTCGAGAGTGTTCCTCTTACACCCTGTATACATGGATAGTAAAGTAAATTTTCCACTTGTCGTTATGGGTGTAAAACTTTGTCAATAACAAAAAGTGAGATATTGATACATGTTACAAAATTCTTATTGTTAGATCAAATAACAAACAAATAGAATTTAATATTCGAGTAGGAATTCAGGAAGTAAACAATCGATTCCACTTTCCAATTTAAACTAAGCAGCACTCCATTTTGCGGTCCGCCAAAATTGCACGTTCAACATGGCCATTACGAAGACACTCTAGAGGTTTGTTCCGAAGAATCCCCAGTGAGGTCTGTTTTGTGTTGTATTTGGTGAAATCAAATGACATGCCGACCTCATTTTCGAGATATCTCGATTCCTAGCGTTCGTGATGAAACGAATGGACGGGAGCTGATTACTCGAGTCGTCTTTGAGATAGCATGTCGTACCTATCGATGTGGTAGCCTATTTGCGAGACCGCTAGACTTGAAAGCGTGAGATCGTGGGTTCAAACCCTGGGCCCAATGAGCTGTGTTTGGAGTGTATGTACGGATTTTCATACCACTGGCATTTCAATGAAGGAAAATATCGTGAAGATACCTGCATAAAACTCGAGTCGTCTTTGAGATAGCATGTCGTACCTATCGATGTGGTAGCCTATTTAGAGACTAAGCCGTGGTAGCCTATTTGGGAGACCGCTAGACTTGAAAGCGTGAGGTCACGGGTTCAAACCCCGGGCCCGTACCAATGAGCTATTTGCAGTTTATGTACGGATTTTCATACCACTGGCATTTCAATGAAGGAAAATATCGTGAAGATACCTGCATAAAACGGAGAAAAAATTCAATGGCGTATGTGAATCCACCAACCCGCACTGGGCCAGCGTGGTGGATATGACCCAATCGCCTTTTCGGGGGTAGGCTAAAAGTCCAGCACTAGACTGTTAAAAGGCTGAATATCACCTATCGATGTTAACTCACCAAATTCCTCAAAAAATACCAAAATACCAAAAAGTGTAGTATGCTAAAACATACTATTGCTCTGTCTGGTTTCTGCACACAATATTTTCCGTCAGAACAAGTTGATAGAACAACTTTTGACCCGGATTGAATGGAAACAATAGCAGTTTGTACCTGTTCGGAAAACAAACAAGGGTTAATAATCGGGTCATAGGTTAAAATAATTGTCACCTATTTAACATGATGTGCTATAGTCATCGAAATACAATACCTATAGAGTCCCAAATGTGCTAAAAATACGACCAAAACTAGGCACACGCTAAGCATTGCGCAGACTTTTTGGTTAGTTGTAAGGCAACCGTGATCCAACTACAACGCCGCGCAATACCAGTGCTACGATGCCGTATCGGACAAGCTACGTTAAACACTAGTAAGCAACATAACGTCTAAATTGGCATTGTGAACTATATAATTGATTTCATCAAAACTCGCGTGAGGATTCATTATAAATTATTATAAAACCGGCTTGCATTCACGATTATGTTTTTTTAAGGGGCTCTAAGGGCTCAAAACCGGTCGATCGTCTCGACCGATAAAAAAACATAATCGTGAGTGCAAGCCGGTGTTATAATAATTTATATAATTGATGTCTAGGACGTACTACGACGCTCGCACTTTTTTTACTGTTTTCACTTAGTGATTGTGACTCTATCGGTATTGTATCTCGATGGCTATTATATAGTAAATTAATTGATTTTATTTATTTATTAACTTTTAAAAATATTTTTTATCTATTAAAAAGAAATACTTTTAAGTTTAAGCACATACAAAACTACTGTAGGTATTCGATAAAAAAAAAACTATTTATTCATTCATTATTTTAAGCTCATCGCGTAGTTTGAGTTGATGAAAAGATGCCACTGAAACGGGGTGGTATTACGAATGCAATGTTACAGAGCTGGGTGGTTTTTAATCAAAATTCTGGGGTCCTGTTGGGGTTGTGATGGAATGCCGTCTTTATAAAATATATTCATGTAGAAATGTAGTCTCTTAATTAAATTTATTGTTTGTTTACCATACAGTCACTTATTGTTAGACTAGCGGTCCGCCCCGGCTCCGCACGGGTATAGTTATATAGCCTATTAAAATAGCCTATATTAATCAGTGATAATGTAGCATTCAAATGGTGAAAGAGCTTTTAAAATCGGTCCAGTATTTTTTGAGCCAATTCGTTACAAACATACTTACATACAAATATTTCCTCTTTATAATAGAAGTATAGATGAGATGTGGTCTAGCTTAGCATAGCTAAAAAAAATATCAATTCGTGATATTTTAAAACAGTCTTTTCAAAAGAGATCAAACTCAAAGGTGGAGAGGAGGTGGTTAGTTACTTGGTATTGAATATATCTACAAAACTGTTGACTAAACAAAATACAAGCGAATAGTATAACACTACAAAAACAGTTAGACCCATAGGCCGTTGAAGGTCTTAAAACAATCCAAATGCCCACAATCAGTTGGCAGCGTATCCAGCATGCTGGCGGCATTACTACGCTGAATGGCAATGCTTATCCGTTGAACCAGAAACAAGCCAAAAAAAATTCAAACTACTTTTTCAAACACGTTACTTGGTTACAAAGGCCTGATGATGAAGTATGGAATTGGAATGAATTTTAATCTGAAACTAAAAATTGGTCATATTTTTTTTTTCAGGTTATGTAAATTTTACTCTTTTATGTAACTTATATTTAATTTCTATTTCAGGTTAGAATTAGCATCACAAATATCTATTAGAGTAAAATAATTTATTAACTTTTTTTTATTGTACTTGTAGTGACGTAGAAGCGGAATTATACCTACTAGAGATTCGTCAGAAACAGTTTTGAGCTAGTTTGCTGTTTCCAATCAGCTTCATATATCACGCAGATCTATCGAGAGACAGGTTACTACGTCATCGTCATCATCATCAGCCAGACGACGTCCACTGCTGAACACAGGCCTCTCCCTTTAACCTCCACACAGAACTACAACCTGCCTTTCGCATCCACTGGATTCCAGCGACTCCTGTATCACGTACCTACGTGATTCATTACCTACTAATGTTACCAAAATATTAATCAATGGATGTTACTTTATTTTTAACAGGACTGGGCGCTGCACATACGGTTTGCGACCTCAGCTGATGGAGGTTACTACGAGTGTCAAGTTCCTACGCACCCTCCCACCAGTATATTCTTCAAACTTGTGCTAGTTGGTAAGTAAATAATTATCAATTTATAAAACCGACTACAAAATAAGTAAATACGCGATTTCTTTTACTTGGGTGACATATATTTATGGGTGACTTATCACGTATAATTTAATTTAGGTAAAAAATATGTACCTTTCGCTCGACGTTTCGACCATGTTACAATGGCCGTGGTCACAAGCTGACTGAAAACTGCGGGTGAGTCCGGCGAGAAGAGTGGGTGTTTGTTTTCCTACCCTCACTAATTGATCTTGAAAAATCGCAGGGTTGTCACTACGACACACAACACTGACTGCATCGGTAAATGTCCTAGTAACTACACCGCGGTTTTTACACTTACTTACTATGGGATTCTACGACGCCGCTAACTTAAACCCATCTTTCCGGTTGAAATTGCGATGTTTTCTAATTTGAACCGCTTCACGAACCATTCTTGAAATATAATGTCGTTCAGTGGAGAGGACCTTCGGATCGTGGAATCACCCGCAGTTTTCAGTCAGCTCGTGACCACGGTCGCGCCGAACTTTAACTGCTTGCCTACAAAGTTTCTTCAATCCGAGACCTACAACCAAGGGAAGCCTTGGTTAATAATTACCTAATACTTTTTATAAAAAGCACAAAAACAAGGTTTTCATAAAGTTTTTTAAAATTCTTGCGTAGACATTATAAATTAGTCCAATTTTGTAAACAACAAAGACAGTACACCAATACAAATACTATACGGCTACAAATAGGTCTGTCGCTAATGACAGACTTATTTGTTAACTAATAATGAGCTACCATAATTTTGACTATCATTATTGGATATTGTTAAGGTGTGTACAGACTGCGTGTGTCAATAAAAGTGTAATCTTATTCGTACTGGCAGCCACGCGTACACATTTAAAGCACAAGGGTCGCGCGAGTCGGGGACGCCACGACCAATCAGCAGTTAGTATTAGGCTTACGATACTTCGCCATGCGTCTTGACTTGCGCGCGAATATTAAATCGACGGCAGTGCAAGTCAAAAAAATCAAAAGATTTCAAAGTTGCACTCTGAGCGTCCAACGTTGAAAACGTCAGTGTGAAAATCAAGTGACGTAATTTAACCGTTCCGAGCGTTTGAGTAGGTACACAGTAGGACAACAAAATTGATAATTAAATACATTCTGAAGGTTATCTGACATTGTCATGAATGGAATGTTTTTGACGTTTTTAAAATATGGTTTATTTTTGTTTAAAAGTAATACCAAGACTACATTGTGAGGCTATAAAAACACCCACAGACATAAACCTATCAAGATAAACCCTGAAAGATAACCTACTTTGCATGTTTTAAATTGAATTAATGCTTTAACTAGCACGGCGCATAATTCAATTCCATTATAATGTTAGCAGCAAGTCAGTCACCAATACAAATATGTCAATTTGCGCTATAATAAACCGAAAAAGCACTTCAAATGTAGTTGGCCGAGCGAATAAAATTAAACTACCACTAAATTGCTTTCGTGCTTAATTGTACAACTTGGCGTGCTCGCGGTATCAATTTTTTTATAGTTATGATCAATTCACCGAGTCGTTCTATACTTCGAGCTAGTACCAAAAATTCCTACTTAGATATCTTCAACGGGGCCCCGTATTCTACAGTGTACACGTTTTTAACATAGCTACACTTCGCGTACACTGGAAAGCGTATTGTGCACACACCTTAAGCCCTAAAATGGATTTAATCAAACCATAATTTATACCTAATCACTGCTACTTTAATATTTTGTTTTGTTGTTCTAATGTAGCGACATGGTGATATGGTCTGTGTTTAACGTTATTGTTTTTATTTTCGTGCTCTGAAAATCAGAATATTTTTATATTTAAAGAATAACCGACTTTAAAATAGGAGCATTGTGCTGCAAAATTTGGAACTTGAAGGATATGTCCTGATTTTTTAAATCATCCGGGTTTCCCGCTAGTGTTTTTTTTCTTCATATATCTAACCATGTGTTAGTGGAGTTTTGGCGCCAACGGGGAAAAAACACGTCGGTTCGTTGTATTATTTTCCTAAACTTGTGTATTTTCGAGTTTAATGTTTAGTAATGGTGGATTATTATTTATTAAGTGCTCGTGAACGTCCTGGAGTGTGAAAAGTGATATAACGCGGTGAAAAATGTATTTTTGTGTTGTTTCCAAAACTCCATAGAAGCCTCTTCTAAAGCCTCCACGAATTTACTGGGACATAAGTTTGACTTGACCGTGACTTACCTTGCTTAACTCTGACTGTGACTATGGTATATTTGACGCTATTTAATACTATGTAAACGTGTTTAATATTTCGACTGAAGGCCTTTGTATCCAAGTACATAAAAAAAAATTACAAAAAAAAGTATCATCATCATCATCAGCCAGAAGACCCTCTTAACCTCCACAATGAACGACAGCCTGCCTTTTGCACCCACTGGGTGCCAGCGACTCACAATGTCGTCGGGCCATCTTTGTCATCGTTTTTCAAAGTATACTAATTTATAATTATTTTTAAACAGCGGCGTACGCAGAAATCGTTGGTGAATCAGAGAAGATCATCCACGAAGGTTCCATGCTGAGACTCGTGTGCATGGTTAAGAGGTCTACGGAGCCACCGTCCTATGTGTTCTGGTACTTCGAGAACAGGATGATCAACTACGACTTGAGTAAGTAAACTAACTGCGATGCCACAGACATACGGGGTGTAAGGGGAACACTCTCGAAGCCAAAAGAAGGTAATTGTACTCATCATTATGAACAACTTTTACTATGGGACCTGTCATGAAATTGCGAAAAAAATATCAGCTGTTCTATAGAAAACGGTCATTGACACTCGACAAAATGTATAGAACAGCAGATATTTTTTTTCGCGATTTCAGGGTTGGTCCCATACTAAAAGTGGTTCATAATGATGAGTACAATTACCTTCTTTTGGCTTCGAGAGTGATCCCCTTACACCCTGTATAGCACCCCTCTTTTTGCGTCGGGGGTAAAAAATAGGTACCTTACTCTTGACATTTTGAATATGTTACAATGGCCGTGGTCACGAGCTGACTGAAAACTGCTCGCTTCTTACTTCATCATCATCATCATTTCAGCCATAGCTCGTCCACTGCTGGACATAGGCTTCCGCCATCGATCCCCAAAAGGGCCGGTTGGAAGTGGTCTATATCCAGCGTTTCCCTGCGTTCTCTTTTAGGTTGTCTGTCCATCTTGTACGCGGACGTCCTATGCTGCGCTTTCCGGTCCGTGGTTTCCAATCAAGAACCTTTCAGCCCCATCGGCCATCTATTCTGCGTGCTATATGCCCTGCCCACTGCCATTTCAACTTGCTAATCCGGTGTGTTATGTCGGACTTCTCATTTAACTTGATCTAGTGTTTTTTTTTGTTATGATTTTCATGACCCTGGATTCAATGTCCTTTAGTCGTAATATTAATCATGTTTACATTGTCTTAATAGCGTCAAACAAGTCATAGACATAGTCAGAGTCAAGCTATATAAGTCACGGTCAAGTCAAACTCATGCCCCTGTAAAGTGGTGGAGACTTTACAAGAGGCTCCTATGGAGGTTTGTAAACAACACGAAAAGACACGTTTCACCTCGTTATATCACTTTCCACACTCGAGCACGTTCACGAGCACTTAATGAATAATAATTCACCATTTAGTTCACATTAACACTCTAAAATACACAAGTTTAGGAAAATAATCCAACGAGCCGACATGTTTTTTCCACGTTGGCGCCAAAAACAACTTGATCTAGTAAAATCGCAGGGTTGCCAATACGACACACAACTCTGACTGTATCGGTAAATGTCCTAGTACCTACACCGCGGTTTGCACACTTGCTCTACATAGGATTTCGCGACAACGACAACAAAGGGGGGTCCCCATACAACAAACGTATTTTGTTAGCATATTTTTGTATTAGCTCTAATGTAAAAACGGTAATACGTACAATCGTCAAACTTGTAATAAATAATGGCCAAATTAGAGTCGGTGACAAGTTTCTGTTCATAACTTGGTAATTTCAATTATTGAATTTTGTGGTGGTACGGAACCCTCAGCGCGCGAGCCCGTGTCGCACTTGGCAGGTTTATATCATGTTGGTGTTGCAGTCAGCATTACTTAGCCTGTGCGAGGTTAGGAAATATGTAAAGAATTAAATAAACCTCAATTTCTTAAGAAGTAGCCAATCATAGAAGGAAATACCGATGAGCAAGCATTTTTTGACAGAAAAGTAAAACAATATTATTTTTGAAGCTATTCGCAGTCGTCTACGAGCTACAAGTTTAAGAAACTCTGTGCTAGACAAAGGTCACTTGCTCAGTTTCACTTAGCCCTGGGCTAGTGGCAACGACAAAATCTAACATAAGTCTGACCTCGATGACGGCCTTGCGCGGTAGAGAACGCGGTGCGCGCAAATTCTCGACCTTTTTACGGTTTTAATTTCACAAAAAAACTAAACTATTCACTATCAAAATTCTTTCCAAATAAAAAAATGTTGAATAGGATTGCCTTTCAGTACATGCAATTTCCAGGTTGTTACGAGCTTTCATTTCAGCATGAAACGAAGAAAAAAGAACTAAATCGACTTTGTTTCAGTTTTTTTTTTTGATCGAGGAAAGTTTATTCTATCGTGTTTTGAACCAAATCATAAACTCAAACACAGATGTATCTGTGACATGTATTTTTTTCCAGCTCAAATATTGTAATTTAACTGAAAAAAATTGATTTAAAACCGTCAAATTTGCTATAAGAGGCTGTTAACAACACATGACGCGTCAAGCACTAAACTATCATCGCTTCAAACTAAACTCTTAAAATAAACCTGTTACCTTAACCATTCAAATCACATTTAAACCACTGACCTCCACCAAATAAACTCAGTTCAAAGTTGTAATTGTTGTTTAACTGCAATATTAATTAGTTTCAAGCTGAAACTTTCGACGTTCTTGTTAATTACTACCAAGCGGTTTATTGTTGAAACTTTTGATTGAACAAATTTCTTAACGTGTGTTCTAAGTTTTAACGTGAGAATCTGGGGTGTTAAAATTTTATTCAAAGGTGTAAAACACTCGATAAAGTTAATTTTACTTCCAGGAGAACCGAGTTATTAAAAGCAAACTTGCATCGAGTGTAATTATTTTACTGTAAAAGTTAGAAGAATTACAAAAAAAAACGTTTGACTTTTTCAGAGAGCCAGAGTTTCATGAAAATTACAGGTCCACTGAAATTTTAGTGGCAGCAGGTTTTGTTTCAGGTTAGGAAGCCGTGGTAGCTCATTTGGGAGACCGTTAGACTTGAAAGCGTGAAGTCGCGGGTTCAAACCCCGGGCCTGTACCAATGAGTTCTTTGGAGCTTATGTACGGATATTCATACCACTGGATTTTCAGTGAAGGAAAACATCGTGAGGAAACCTGCATACGTACGGAGAAGGAATTCAATGGCGTATGTGAATCCACCAATCCGCACTGGGCCAGCGTGGTGGATATGGCCCAATCACCCTTTAAAAGGCTGATTATGATGAGGTTTAATTTGACGTTGACAGGTAACTCATTAACAGTTTTAACTATTTAACCGCCAATAACCACATTAATTCTCATGCGTTCAAAAATCAATCGTGCACTGAATAGGACAAAGCAATTTTGCCACAAATAATGAACAAAGCGATTCATTGGTTGGAAACGAGTTATGTTAGAACTAGAACGTGGTAGCAATGGGTTAAAATCACCGAGACAAATGATATTAGAGGAGTAACACTGATGTGAAAGTCTGACAATACACATCAGTGAAATATCACAAATAGTAGAAGAGTAAAACGAATCTGTGCTAGCATTAACTCAAGACTGCTTAACCTTCGGCCCGCGGGCCACAATGTGGTCCGCGAACATATAATAAACTAGCGGTGTGTCCCGGCTTCGTACGGGTATAGATATATAGCCTATGTCACTTGAGGATAGTGTAGCTACCCAACAGTGAAAGAATTTTTCAAATCGGTTCAGTAGTTTTCGAGCCTATTTAAACAATCAAATCAAATTCCTCTTTATAATATTAGTATAGATATAGATATAGATAGCCCGCGTAAACAAGTTTCAAAATTTCCACGGTTGAATTTTGATTTCTAGTTATTTCGTATCTTCATTTGGCAGAAGCTGCTGTTTATTTTATAATTTCAGAACGTTGTAGCATTGAATCATGTAGAGTTGAATCCTCAATGCAAAATCCAGTTTAAAATATTTAGTCAAAAGGCGTTTCTTTAAGCCTACCGTAAAAGAAGACCGTAATAGAAACGACCGGGTGAACAGCTACGAAATGGATAATGTACCAGGTTCTTGTTTTTATCGTAACAAGAATTAGATACATTTTTAATGTCATTTGTCTATGTAGACTCCCACGCAGGCATCACAGGACCTTTTAAATAAACGGGGTGAATAGTAACGAGTTTTTTTTTATTGTTAACTTCAAAGGTCTGAAAATTGTACTATAAAAACTTTCTATGTTTATTTTCTATTTGCGCCGTTTTATCTACAGAATGATGGTGTTGCAGGCTTATTCATGTAAGGGCGTATCATAGGCTATGGGCTGTACATGGCATTCATACATTAAATCAGCGAAAGTTATTGCTTATCCAGATATTTCATATTTTCTCCGTTCTTTTAAACTAAAACTAGTTATTTCTAATAATACATGTGTATACTTACTATTTTTTTGGGTTCCGTACCCAAAAAACGGTAAAAACGGGACCCTGTTACTAAGCCTACGATGTCTGTCTGTCTGTCTGTCTGTCCGTCCGTCCGTCTAGGACATACCTATTAATGGTTGTATCTTTCGAACCGTCATAGATAGCCAGTTGAAATTTTATATATAAATAGCTGCGCCCCGCGGTTTCACCCACGTAGTGATGATGATGATGATGATAAAAAGTATGATATGTCCGTCACCTAGTTCTAAGCTACCTCCCCACTAATTTTCAGCCAAATCGGTTCTGCCGTTCTTGAGTTATAAAAAGTGTAACTAGCACAACTTTATTAGTATAACTTTATAGATACGATTGATGTGTCAACGCATACGACCGACTAATATTGGGACCCACCCCGCGCTAGTATTCAAATAATTTTATTCTTCTTCCCTCCAGATGGCGTGAGCGTTCACAACGGGCGGCAGAACAGCGAGCTGGTGATCGGTAAAGCAGAGCCCCGTCACGCTGGAAACTACACCTGTGTGCCGGCGAACGCAAAAGCTGCTTCGGTCACTGTACATGTTGTGCAAAGTTAGTACCTTCAACTACCTCTAGAAGCAATCGTCTTCTTACAGATCGTGTGATTTATTTTATCCATAAAATAAAATAAAACAGTGCTCAATCACCCTTTCGGGGGTAGGCTAAAAGTCCAGCAGTGGATTGTTAAAAGGCTGATTATGATGATAAAATAAAAATAAAACATAAAATCATAATTTATTGGTAAACATTTGTGTAAAAAAAAAAGAGTGGTTTTGCCTTTGACTGTGTTACAAAGACAGCGTCTTCCAAAGGTACAATGATAAATAGTTTTACAATAATCTGTTCATTATACAAAAAAAATATAAATACAAATGTAGTAGTGCAAGACAATCAATAGAAATTTATATTATTAATAAATCATTTTTTTTGTATATTAAATAAAAACTATCTATGAATCCACAATTTCATCATATCATTGGTACTTAGGTAGGTACTGGATATTTTTTTGCCTCACGCCTGCAATATGGGGAATGATCTCATGCGGCATTTCTGAGTAACTATAACATGGGCTCAAGGGCTGTTATATTAATAGTCTTCAAAGGTTGGCAAATCAATGATGCCCCTAACAGCCCCTGTTACAGGATCTATTCAATTCAATTCAATTCAATTAATTTATTTCAGAAAACATAATTCATAATAACGATAGACGACGGTGATTGCTTACTATCAGGAGGCCTGCTAGCTTTGATTTGTCATGTCGTGTCTAACCAAAAATCGTGCCTCCCATCAAACTGACAAAAAATTAAAAATAAGCTAGCAAAAATATTGTCTCGCTACAAATCGTGCCTCCCATCAAACTGACAAAAAAGTAAAAATAAGCTAGCAAAAATGCCATGACTGGCCGTCAATCGTGCGTAAAATCAAACTGACAAAAAGGTAAAAATAAGCTAGCAAAAATAGCATGTCTGACTACAAATCGTGCCTGCCATCAAACTGATAAAAAAGTAATAATAAGCTATCAAAAATGTCATGTCTGGCCACAAATCGTGCCTCCCATCAAACTGAATAAAAGTACTAATAAGCTAGCAAAAATTTCATGTCTGGCCACAAATTGTGCCTCCCATCAAACTGACAAAAAAGTAAAAATAAGCTAGCAAAAATGCCATGACTGGCCATCAATCGTGCGTAAAATCAAACTGACAAAAAGGTAAAAATAAGCTAGCAAAAATAGCATGTCTGACTACAAATCGTGCCTGCCATCAAACTGATAAAAAAGTAATAATAAGCTATCAAAAATGTCATGTCTGGCCACAAATCGTGCCTCCCATCAAACTAAGAAAAAAGGCAACAATATTACTATCTAAAACAAAAATATACAATCACTTTCTACATTACAATCCAAGAATAAAATCACTACAATTTTACTTAGTAACTTTAATATTAATAAAATTTTACTCCATTACAATATTTAGTGATTATAATATTATTTTCAGATGAAACGACTATTTCGGCTTGTAATATGAATAATTTAAACTTATAAAGTACTTACCTTAAATTATTTCATAAAAATGTTTAGCTTTGCGTTCGTCTCATCTTATTACAATAAAACTTAATTTAGACGAAGAGGGTCAGCAAAGCAGAGAAATACAGATACAGATGGATAACAGAATACCAGGAATATTTCTGACGCTTGGGTGCAAGGTGCTATGAGGCCCATCGCTGTCAGTGTGGTACTGCTGTCGATCACCTTCGTCACCATGGTCTCTCTTGTTCGAGAAGCGCTGGTCGTATTGGCTGACACGTTGGCCTGAACGACATTATACGCAGGGCACTTTCCACCGCCGATGTCGCAGCTGTGCTCGAGCCCAGTGGTCTTGCGCGTGACGATGGAAGGAGGCCCGACGGTATGACACTTGCGCCCTGGAGCTTGGGGCGGTCCCTTGTATGGGACGCAACTTGTGTCGATACTTTCGCGCCGTCACATCTTCCTGAGACATGCAGACAGACAGACAGACGCGGAAAGCGACTTTAATTTATACTATGTAGAGATACACACGCGTTAAACACAAGATACCCTCCTGTTTTACTGTAGATTTTACTCTTTTCAACAACATTTTAATTAGTCAGAAATGTTTTTGTCTATTATGTCCCTTATGTTTGAACGCTACTGTTAGACCCAGGGTATACAAAATCGGGCATGTTATAATGTTTCCCATTTTGTTAGACTTACCACTCTGCCCTTTATTATTCTGTGACAGTATTTCGTACCGCATAAAATGTAATTGTGTTGTTTGTCTTTTGTTTTCTGTTTATTATGAAATTATATTCATTACCCTTGACGTAAGATAAGCTAAATAATGCTGTGGTTCAAGATTAAACTAATTTGTGTTTTGGAATTGTTATAATTAAATTGTCGAACCCGAGGACGTCGAGTAATGTCATGTTTCTGCACAGACCTTTAAAATAATAGAGACTGCGACTACGTCAAGTTGTATGAAAACCCAGTGTGCTATTTTTTGTACCTACTATGACGTCCCAAGAGCAATATGGTGGTAGTGCAACTCCAGCACCTCTTTATAATCCGAACAAAAACTTTAACCACTTACACTTCAACATGATATTAGCCAGTTTAAATACCTACTTTCTTCAGTAGTTGTATGACATCAAATTATGCTTTTCATGAAGCCTGTTATTTTTAAAACATGGTGTAGAGACTGTGGTGTAATCTTAGAAGATTTTTAATTTATTGCATTATGCCTTGATTAAAAAAATGCATTTCTCATTGATTACGTGACTTGACTGCAAACTCTCGGTGTAGGTCGAATGTCTTTGTGACGTCACAGGCAAGTAATAGAGGCAACAACTGTATGGCGAACGAGAACTTGTTTGCTTTCTTGTGGACGTCACTGAAGTCACGTGGTCCCATAAAAAGTCAAAGGGAGCGTTTAACGGTAGTATAATATTTTGAATTTTGATTATCCATTTATAATACTAATTCAGAAAATTATAAAAATATATATATAATTCTTTTTTTGGAGGCTTTTAGACAACATATCTATGTTAGCTTCATCAATATCCAGACATTTTGAACAAAAACTTTAAGTACATGTATTTTAACTTATAATTAACCAACTAGGTAGGTTTGTGGAGTTAGAATGGCTTAAAGACTAGAAAAAAATATTTGTAAAATCGTAAATCATTCTAGCCTCCTTGGAATACGGATCAGATAATTAAATCATAAGATTGCTTTGTTACAATATTGTTTCATAAAAACAGACATAAATATACCCTATTGTGCGGCGTGCTAGTTGGAGCAGTTACACAAAGGCGAAAGACATGCAAAGTAGGTGAACTCGCGGGGTCTATCCTATAAAAGTCTGTGTTTCTGTTATATTTGAGTTGTTCTGGCCTGTGTTAGTTAATTGGGATAGACTAAAGTACCACAATTTGTTATTTTAGGTCGAAAATGGGACGTCATTTGTTGTGCTGTGTTTGACATAATTATTTTGTTGCTTTAGGTATTTTTCCAAACAATGAGTATTCATTGCGTTTTTTTTTTTCTTATTATAATAGGTAATAATCACAGACCTATGTCTATGACCAACAACTTGCATTCTTCAGTCTTTCCGTGAACATGGTGCATGTAACTGCGCCAAAATATCGGGAGCTCATTCCACAACCTTACCACGGTAAATATCCCGTAAATAATCATATAACTTTAATTGTAATTTGTCCACAGGCGAGACACCAGCAGCTATGCAGCATGGCAACAACTCATCTATTCACCTCCAGTTCTCTGCTGTCACCCTCGTCATCTCTCTGGCGATCGCACTGATCCATCACCAGGAGTTTGGATAGCGGACCTTGCGTTAGGTTAGATAGAATACTCTATAAATATGAATAAATGCTGTATAAAGTTATATTTTGAGTTAGTTGGCTGGAGAAAGGTTAAAAAAACTAAAAACGTTTATTTACACATGATTTATTGAAAAAACTACAAGTGAAAGGTTCAAAGATTAAGTTCAAAGAAAGCACAACAATTACGCATTTTGGCCTGAAAAATTTGTAAAGTTACATTATGTTATATTGCTTGTGACAGCTCTAAAGTTTCTTTATCTGTAACTTTTATTACTGGTGTGCACAATAAAGTGTATACGGGGTGTAAGGGGAACACTCACGAAAGCCAAAAGAAGGCATTTTTTTCCCGATTTCAGGGTTGGTCCCATAGTAAAAGTGGTTCATAATGATGAGTACAATTACCTTCTTTTGGCTTCGAGAGTGTTCCCCTTACACCCTGTATAATATAACGCCAGTGAAACCGCGGGACACACCTAGTCTATCTTTATTTGGCAAAAAAAAAAATTGTAAATTGATCGTAGTCACGTGCACCGATCCATTTGTATTTCCGTGAACTTCCGAAAACTTTTTATCTACTTACTTCCGCCGAATGCCGAAGACGTTTTGTCAACCTTCACCAACCGGTTCCCGAAGAATGTATCAGCCTAATTCCGTTTACTCCGATGACTTCAGAGACTCAAGAAGACCTGGCCAGCCTATTACTGTCGACTCCGGAAGACTTTTAGGCCAAAATAAAAGTTTATTGTGTGCGTAGACCGTTAGAGAAAACCAAATAAAATGTTTACATAACAAAGACTCGTGGGCATTAAATTTTTCAACAGTAATACTTCCGACTTACCGGACTTTACCGGAAGACGCAGCGTAGGGAGGCCTCCCACTAGATGGACCGACGACATTGTGAGAGTCGCGGGCATCCAGTGGATGCAAAAGGCAGGCTATCGTTCGGTGTGGAGGTTAAAGGGGGAGGCCTATGTTCAGCAGTGGACGTCTTCTGGCTGATGATGATGAATACTTCCGACTTGAAACAAAGTCTTGGTCTTATTAAGCAAACAGCAATTACTGCGAATTCATTACTTCACTATTTCTTTACTGATTCTTCATCGTTTCGTTTTCTTCGTTGCTTAAGGTCGTATCTGAAACGGTCTTGTCGGTAATCATTCTCTAGAATTAACCTTTTTAAACCTATACTGTTTTTTCTGCTGAACAATTTTTTCCATAAATCACGGTCCTCTAGCACATAGAGTATCTGCAGAATGAGTCAAGATCGACACGCCAAGGCCTTTTGATAGCGTTGTCATCATCATCAGCATCTACAGCTTTCCTTATCCTACTGCTGGCTATAGGCCTCTTTCTTACCATGGCATCTGCCTCGGTTCTGTGCTAATCGAGTCTAGGTTCGACCCGCGATGGATGGTTACAATATCATCGACCCATCTTGCAGCTGGAAGACCAACGCTCTGCTTGCCTTGCCTCGACTTTATTTAGGTTTATGTAATTCTCAGTAATTTTTTCTCTAGTAATATTGTTTGCAGCAGTTCCAATTGGCTTTTGGTATTCCAAAGTATGATTAACTTTACTCTGTTTATTGTTTTTATGTTTCTGATAACCAAAGTTTTCTTCACAAGCCACCGAACATTGATTTGTTTGGCTTGGTTTTGATCAACAAAGTTATTATCTTGAATTTACTCAATAAACTTAACAAAAATTTTGTACAAAGCAATCAACTCGCGATACACACCACACACCATCAGCCATTAAATGTCCACTGCTGAACAAAGCCTCCCTCTTAGAGAGGGGTGTTGCCATAATCCCCACGCTTGGCAGGCGGCTTGTAGATCGCAGTACGTTCACCGTGTACTAGCAGGACGCTGCTGCCCATCCTCCGGTGGTTCTGGTCGCAGTTTTAGGACATACCCGGGTCCACTCGCGATAAATGGCAACCAAATGTTCTTTTCGTTTCGTTCTTGGAAATCCTGTTTTTTTTCTACTTATTTTTAAAAGTTGTAGAACAAAAGATGTTTTTTTTAAAGTACATTCCCTAAAAAACTGTCCCTTAGAAGGTGTTTTTAAAAAATTGGTAAAAAAAACGATAACACAAATTTTCATAAGAATAGAAAATTGTAGGGCCTCTGTTGGACCAAAGGTGGTACGAGTGGATTTCGACTGCATGAGTATGTGCGACGACCGCATTTTATTAAAGATATTTGCCGGTCACTAGGTATACCCTACGTTTGTATGAAAATCTACTACAGTCCAGCCTTAGAACAAATCAATTTTGAATTTTATCGCAAACATTGTCGTTCAATAAAATCACTTCCAAGTTGAATTGAAAATAGGAAATCGTTTAGAAAATTGCGCAGGAACTCATTTCGTACAATGGTCTACGGAAGTTTTTAATACATTAAGTTCGCTTCGCACGTAAAGGTTACTCAAATAATAGAGACAGTATCTCAATTCGATACAAAATATATAAAATAGCACAATTTTTAAATTTCATAAAACACACTGTCCACTGATGATGATATTTTGACCCAGAGCGGGTAAATACAATCAGTATTTTTTTTATTTTTTTTTGTGAATTGCAAAACTTAAATTAGTCATTATAAAGCTAATTAAAGCTCGTGTCATTGTAACATAAATTGTGTTCAAATTGCTAAAGTTTTAAAATTACTGTTATAAACCTGTATTAATATAGAAACTAAAGTGAGCGTAATTAATTATTTAAACTAATAACGCGGTAACGCCTGCAATTCGCCTCTGCCACGCAAACTCCATGAGGATGGGCATCTATAACGTCCGAACACCGGTTGAGTTTTTCGACTACAATACCCGTTAAAAAACTGTCCTGAAAATTCTGAAAAAGGTCTATAATGGACAATGTGTTAATAGTAAATCCACAATATTTAATTGAAGGTATATAGTGTTATGATTTATTTAAATACCATATTTTAGATACTTCAAATGTTTGACAAAAGTACAAGTGGCTTGTCGGTACAAAATGAACAAAAAACCATGTGTACTGGCAGTTTTTGAGATGAAAGTTGAACTCAGAAACAAGAACTGCACTTGCTACAATTGTAAATGTTTATTAGATTTTAATATTAAAACTACGAAGTAAAAAAATACTAGATTATTGTTATAGACAATACAATAAATTTACGACCAGCAGGATTCGAATCTGGGCCATCCTGGTTTACGTTCTGATGTCAATCGTACAATATTTAAATAGTGAATCGTACAAGTGTGAAACAATACTTTAAAAAAGTAAATGTTGAGTTACTGCCAGCATTGTACTTTGTGACAAAAAACACGAAGAGTCGTTGAAAGATATCACCTCTGCAAAGATATCGCTTTACTAAATGACAAGAAAATTGTGCTTGGTGTTTATTTTTATAAAGAAAGCGTCTCAACGTATCACATTTCGTGATACGTTGAAAAGGGGTACGAATTTGATACGGAATTTTGACTTTTATACTAAACTTTTGTTTGGTACCTTTAATTTTCTGCAGCTTACAGCTAGGCCTAAACCGCACTGGAAGTTTGTTTGCTTAGTGTCTGGTCTATCAAGTTGTCTGACACAAAACAATCGACACTCTGTGATGTAACAGGAATCCAGAGGGACAATAGATTACCGCCGCCTATGTATCCGTATGTATACAGTATGCCATATGGCATACTGTAAAGTGGCCCGTTGGCTTGTTCTCTACAACAATAAACCCAGGGAAGAAAGGCAACGGTGCGTTGTGGCCGTTAACTGGTTTTCATGAGATTTCACCATATTTTTGTTTATATAATTCTAAATTCTAAATTATATTTTGTATTTTGCATGATATAACTGTTTGGTTTGGCATAATTGTACTGTTATAATAAGAGAAGCCACTGGCACCCGACACACAGTCCCAGACTAGTTCGGGAGCCTATGGAAAATCACGGTAAACCTAAATTTATGTTAAAATAAATTACTTTGTTTGTTTGTTTTAAAATTATACGACACCCTCGATAAAAATTTATTTGTTTACCCCCACGTAAATTAATGTACAGCCTCAGCCACACCGTCGCTTACCATCATGCGAGTTGACGACCAAACGTTGATTTATTAACAAAAAGTACTTTTCTCACACATATGAAGTAGGTATAGGTATTTTAAATATATACTTTGGTTCGCCCGACACAGTATTTGATAAATGGAAAAGCGTGAAATGGATAATTGCAATTGCGTGCATTTTTGTTTTCATGTCAATAAATAATTTTAATTTTAATTCATTTGCAGTTAAAGTCTTTAACCCTTCTCCAGCTAGAAAATAAAACTAACTATAATTTATAAGTAATATTTTGAAATGTAAATTTTATCACGGTTGAAAATAAAAAAGTATACCAATCGAGTACAATAATGTTATATGTAAATAGTTATGTATATGAATTAAAAATATTTATGATTTGTGAAAATATAATCCTAGTTAAGTTCATGTATAAGAAAATGTAATTATTTGTCTTTTGGAATTAAGAAATAAATAACAATTTTGAAGTTAACGTGCCAAGTTATTGTTTTATTTTACCCAAGAAGTATAAAATCTGATATTTGTTTATTTTACTTTAATAAAAAATGTTATTTACACAGCTTGTTCTGTACTTTGTACTCACAGATCTATATTAGTATAGAGACACCGACACCTAGACACCGCAAGCACGTCGAGTTGTGTGAAAACCCAGCGTACCGTATTTAGTTAAAATATGGGTGTCTTCAAAACACTCAGAGTGAATCGGCTTCTCCTAAGCAAGCGTGCTCCATCATAGACCGCATCATTGCTTAACAACAGGCGAGATGGCGGTCAAACGCAAGCCGTAAAATTCGATGTGTGTATATTAAAACGGCCGGACCGATTTTGACGGGAATTTAACTAGATAAGATACATTTATTTCCAAAAATTCGAATTAACTACATTTTAACAAAATAATTATAGTTAAGGTATATTAAAATTCATGTAGACAATTAGCAGACATTCCTGCGGTCCCTCCCACACTAGGCTCAAGGCCAACTGGCAGATAACTGATTTTATAAGGTGTTACTGGCTACTTTTATTGAGGGTGTCTACGCAGACGAAATTGCTGGGTATAGCTAGTAAAATAATAAATAAAGCTTTTATTTTTGTCTTGTCGGTGACTTTGGTTCTTTGCAAATACCTGAGACTAGATGGAGTGAGAATATACCGACCCACGTAAAGCTGCTGGCAGTAGCTGTAGATTAGCAAAAACCCACAGATCGGTATGATTGGCGTGCCATGGAGAAGCTGATTATGATGATGGCGATGACAAAATAAATTACAAGGGTTTAGCCACATCAATACTGTGGTAAATCATAATCCAATTCTCATTTTTATATAACTTTATTCATATTCTTATTCTTTATTCATAATTATTACTATTCAATACTTATTACAGTTTTCAAATCAATATGCTTTCGCTATCAACGCTTAATTCAAATTCAAATTATTTCGACCACTTTGATCACATAATAAACATTGAATTTAAAATTAATATAATTCAAATTATTTCGACCACTTTGATCACATAATAAACATTGAATTTAAAATTAATATAATAAAACTAAACTTAACTAACACACACCCTTCACCATTTGCTTGTTAGCACACGTACCATTGAGCAATGGTTCATGTACTGACAGTCAAACCTATTCGCAAATACGTTTAGGATGGTGTTGGGGCTGGCCCAGACCCTGCGCGCCAGGGATGTGCACCGTTTTCGCATGGTCGTGTAGAAATAATCGACACGTGATTCGGCGAACATGGCCGATGCGCTGCAAGCACGAGGCAGCCGCATCAACACCCTAAAAGCATTATTGTACTGCACACGAAGGGCATTGTACTGTTTCTGCGTAAATGACATCCACAGGCTGCTCGTGTAGAAGGACGTACAAAATGCTCTGAAAAGAGTAATTTTGACGTCCCTCGAACAACGTGCGAACTTGCGGGCAATCATATTAGCCCTCACAGACAACGCCTTTCGCTCCCAAGCCAGACTAAAGTGCCTCTTTCCAACCTTCTACCGCATTCTCTTTTTCCTACCCCCACTATTTGCACTATTGCTGAGACTCACGAGTCAACACGTTTCTGACCGCCATTATAAATAAAAAGACTGTTAGTCAAATTAGATATCAAGTGGTTTATAACCAAGAAATCCCAAAGAAACAATTGAAATAAGATAGAAATCATGACACTACTGTGATAGCCACCAACACCACATTATCAGCGCCGGCACCTTAACACGGTAGGTACGACGCGGCACCATACCGTGAATAGTTGCAACTCGGCATCCCAATGACGATATAACCACTTGACTGCTTATCCTTTACCCGCCGTAAGCCAAACTTACACTTTTTCAGCTTAACCTTTTTCAATCGGGCCAATCCTAGGTAATATTAAATGAATGATTTTTGAGTCTCCAATCACAAGCGCCATACAATACCTCCGTGAACGACGTGGCTGACATCTTGTACAAGCAAATTATGACTCGTGTGCGATCAAGTGGTTATATTATCTTTGTTGGTATTGCATCGTTTTACGACACTACCGCGTCGTATCAGATTCAGATTCAGATTTTATTTATTGTTCAACTGTGTTACATGTCAGGTCTTAATTAATGCTTATAAGTATCAACAGTCAGGTTCATTGCGAACATACAATAATAATTTACTTACTAATTTCATGCATTTATTAAATTATATTCCAATTACAATTACCCCATTCCAATATCAATTCCCATTGTGATGACTTGTAAAGTGGCAGAGAATAATATATTAATTGAGGTGAGTTGGCCGTCGCACCCGCCATGGTGATGTTGTAAAAAAAGTGTGACTCCGTCAATGACTGTTTTAAAAAGGGGGAAGACGCGTGACATACAAACATTGTACCCAATAAATATGGCTCTGTTTCGGCTCGAGTCAGCGGCGACGTTGACGTATACACTGTAAACGTCAACTTCACCGCTCCATTAGACACTATACTAGACCATAGAAGTGACATTTAAAGAAAATTAAGTTAATTATATTTAAGTATTTACGAGTGAAAATTAATGCCGTGAAACTTTCTTTTCTGTTTTCGAAATGTTGGTGCACCTTGTGAAAACCCAGGAAGTAATTTTTGCTGCATTATTTCACACAATTTTGACAAGTAATTCACGTGCTATCAAAACGACAGTTCGATTGTGACTGAAGTTGATTTGGCCCGTGAGCCTAATTTGTGCGGTCCTCGTCATGAAGTTCGTCCCGTATCTTTCCCCTATTTACTTACATCAATGGACTCCGTGCCGCAAATTTCTACGTTACGACGCCGCCGCACCGTTTCACGGTGCCGTAGTGATGGATGTGGCCAAGTCCTAAGCGATATAAAGTGCCAACTTAATGAAAAAACCTAGGTAAGTAATAAAATCTCGTTAAGAAAGAACGCTACATAATTACCTACTCTCCCGTGACCTAGATGTGATATAGGGCACCGGATACCGGCCTACCCACTACGAAGCGTCATGATTTTACTAGATTTTTCACTGTTCATACGAAACATTAATATTCGTATTTTCCAACAGACTCTGATAGAATGAGATAATTATAAGAGAGAATGGAAATCGGGGAATTTTTTAACCATACTAAACATCCATTGTTACGAAAATAATCATCATTGTAACTATTAGTTGCATGTTATGTCAACAACTAAGACAATAATTAATGTTGATTAAACTAATAATAGTCATCATGGCAGAGTCGCTGGAGGACCTAAATACCATGCTCAGCGACCTCAGTAGCCTTTCCCAACAGGTGGGTCTTAAAATGAACATGGACAAGACAAAAATCATGTCGAATGTCCATGTTGAACCCGTGCCAGTAGTCGTTGGGAACGATACTCTAGAAGTTGTTGACCATTACACCTATCTTGGACAGATTGTTCAGTTAGGTAAGTCCAACTTAAGCAAAGAGGTCGCCCGAAGAATCCAACTCGGATGGGCAGCGTTCGGGAAATTGCGTGACATCTTCTCGTCCAAGATACCACAGTGCCTCAAGACGAGGGTTTTTGACCAGTGTGTGTTGCCAGTGATGACATATGGTACTGAGACGTGGTCCTTAACTGTTGGCCTTTTGGAAAAACTCAGAGTCACTCAGCGGGCAATGGAGTAAGCTATGCTCGGAGTTTCTTTGCGCGATAAAATCCGAAACGTGGATATTCCCCAAAGAACCAGAGTCACCGACATAGCCGTTAAAATTTGCAAGTTGAAGTGGCAATGAGCAGGCCACATCGCTCGATGAACCGATAACCGATGGGGAAGAAAGGTTCTTGAGTGGAGACCACGAACCGGAAGCCGCAGCGTAGGTAGGCCTCCCACTAGATGGACCGACGACATAGTGAGAGTCGCTGGCATCCAGTGGATGCAAAAGGCAGAGGCTGTCGTTCAGTGTGGAGGTTAAAGGGAGAGGCCTATGTTCAGCAGTGATTCTGGCTGATGATGATGATGATGATGAAACTAATAATTGCCACAATTTTCTGACCAAAATGCTGGTCTATATTTTTCAGAAAGTTTGCTTCGCAATCAAATGAGACAACGCGGCCAGCATTTTGGGCACGTTGCCTGAAATCGGAGATCGTTTAAACTATCTATAGGCCTTTGGCTATATATAGTATAAATGATGTTTTAGTCTTCTAAGTTTTGTGTTTGGTTTTGAATGTTGTTGTAACGTTAAAATATTTAAATTTGTTTGTGCTTTATTTACAAAAAAAATATCTTTACGGAATGTTTAATAAACGGAATTTATTTTACAGTATCCCCTCCCCACACCTAGGGATAAAATATTTTGTACATCAAGTTATTTTTTTTGTTTTTTATGGGATCTTCATCTAGATCTTTGATTGTATTATACACTATCAAAGCTCTAGAAATATACTTTTTATTTATTAAAATCGGCTTACAATCAAAGGAAACATCCCTTAACGTACACACACCAAAACGGTCAAATCGGGAACCTTCTTTTTTGAAATCAGTTGAAAATTATCACAAACGTGACACACACGGGCTTTTTTACCCGACTATCCAAGAAGACCATGTGTAATTGGGTAAAAAGGCCCGAGAAGGGATAATGTTTTTCGGGTGTGTGTAATCGTGTATGTTTCAAATCAAATTACCTCCTCGGTCCTTATTTTCTATCTCACATGAGATTCCTTCCCATAAACGCGTGACAACATAACATGAAAATGTAATTGAAAAATGAACTCTGTGCCCCTTGTCTCTATGACCATACAAGCTCGTAACGTAGTCTGACGAAACTGCCTGTCTTTTTTTTTTAATATAAATAATAGGCTTGCGCTTGACCACTATCACGCCTGATGTTAAGCGATGATGCGGTCTACGTTGGAGCACGCTTGCCTAGAAGGAACCGATTCACTCGTGATTTGAAGACGCCCAGATTGTAACCATAGAGAAAAATATTTATGAAACGGGTGCGACTTCTATAATGAAGTGAGACGCCTATAGAGACAACCTTATACGTTAGAGTAGGCTATAAAAAGTAGAAGTTTGATTTCGCACCCGCACTTCATTTCCTTGGGCTATGTGCCCCCCAAAACACCTAGCAATTCCATACATTCGACTCAATTTTTCGATTTGATTCCTTCGAACCTCAGAATGGCTCCCCACAAAATGAAATCCTGAATCCGCCCCTGTTTCATACATTTGAAAGTTGTACTAGTCTACGGAAGACCAGCGCTAGCAACAGCCAGCATTATGCTGAGTTGGGGCCAATTTGTGACTAATTAGACCTGTCTTTGCAGTATAGTGGCGAAAGCTTTACAAGAGGCTTTTAGGGAGTTTCGGAAACAACATACATGAAACTACTTCATATTTGACCTCGTTATAGATAGATCATCATCATCAGCCAGAAGACGTCCACTGCTGTACATAGGCCTCTCCCTTTAACCTCCACACTGAACGACATCCTGCCTTTTGCATCCACTGGATGCCAGGAACTCTCACTATGTCGTCGGTCCATCTAGTGGGAGGCCTACCTACGCTGCGTCTTCCGGTTCGTGGTCTCCACTCAAAAATCTTTCTTCCCCATTGGTTATCTTATTGGTTCTTCGAGCGATGTGGCCTGCCCATTGCCACTTCAACTTGCAAATTTGAACAGCTATGTCGGTGACTCTGGTTCTTTGGCGAATGATATGTATAGATAGATAGAAACTCTTTATTGTGTACACCAGAAACCATTATCACTTACTACTACTACTACTACTTTATTACTTACTTATATCACCTTCCCAAATACGAGCACGTTCACGAGCACTTAATAAATAATTATCCACCTTATTATACACTAGCCGTTGCCCGCGGCTTTGCTCGCGTAGTATTGAAATCTACTTTACTACCTCCCGTTTTTTTAGTTTCAGTCTCGCATCCATCCTGTAATCCACTCTACTCCTGTACCACCCTTTCTGCTCCAGTTCTGCATTCGCCCCTAAATCCACTCTACTACCGTTCCGCTCTTTCCGCTCCAGGCCCGAATCCGTCCCGTAAAATTACTCTTCTTCCGCCCCATCCTTACGGCGTCAGTCCTGAATTTGTCCCATAATCTTCTCTAATACAGGCCTGCCCTTTCCGATCCAACTCGGCATCCGTCCCGTAATCCAATTTACTCTCTTTCCACTTTTTTGCAATCCAGCCCCGCATCCGTTCCGTAATCCTATCTACTTCAGTCCCACTCTTTCCGATCTAGTCCCGTAGCCGTCCGCTCCACTCCACTCCCATACCGTAATTCAACCTACTCCTATCGCGCCTTTATATCGTAGCTATAGTCCCGCATCTGTCCATAGTTTTTATCTATGTAAAGCTAAAAACATTAGGGATTAGACCGACTTCAAAATCACTAAAATACGCATTTCGAGTCAGGCTCGCGCATTGAGGATTCTTTACCACCACAAAATACAACCAGTTATTGTTCAGGCTTAACGCCTTCCAAAATAGTCGAAGTAGTTGCAACGCAGTCACATATTTAATTCTTTGCTACAGTGACGCTCGAGTATAACTTGGCAATGAACAGAAATTTGTCATTGACTCGCACTTGGCCATAAATTATTATTTGTTGTTACACTTTAGAGTACTACTATGATCATGCCAAGTTTGACGCTTGTACGTATTACCGTTTTTATATTAGAGCTAAGAACTAAGAATGACCTCCTTTCGTTTTTACTATATGAAACTTTACTGTTATTACATTTCTTAGTTGATCCGCCGTAACGTTACATACTCTGTGAAAATTTCAACTGGCTATCTATTACGGTTTGAAAAATACAGCCGTTAAAAGGTAGGACAGACAGACAGGCAGCGTTAGTAATATGGTCCCGTTTTCACCCTTTGGGTACGGAATCCTAAAACCCACCTAACTGAGAACGTTTTTTAAAGTCGGTTAATAATTAAATACCTGTGATACCACTCCACCGCAGCACACCATTGTTAAAGGTAGTCTGGAAGATGTCGCTCATAGCGATAAGGCCGTTTTTTGTTCCCATATTTAATGTAATTTTCTTGTAATATCTTTTTTATGGTGTCGATAAACAGTTATTTTATTATATCACCTACTTATTATGTGCAGTATTGAGGCGCTGCGCGGATTATTATGGTCGCGTTATTTTAATTTTACATTATCTCATGAACTGTGCGACTAAATCACAAACTGTAAACGGCAAACTTTATCTACATTAAGTACTCCTAATAATGAATTCATTTATTTTTGTAAAGAATCAAAAATAAGATAACAAAACTGCATCTAAACATGACCTTTTAATTTTAATTTTTATTCTGAACACAATAACCGGTTATTATCGTTATTGTGGTGTTCTTATAAAAGATAGATATATACTATCGCGAACTTTTTTGTAAAACTACTTAAGAACTACATTTTTGTGAAACATTGTATTTACTTATCTCAAACCGTTAGGTCAGCGTACGCCGATAAAGAAGCCAAGCAGCTTATTTTTCTCCAACATGTTTTACTAATACGGTTATTTAGTGCAGAAAATAAACTTTTACCATTATAAAACATAGCCTATGGCACTCAGGAATAGTGTAGCTTTCTATTAATGAAAGAATTTTTAAAATCGGATCAGTAGTTTCGGAGTTAAAACAGAACAAACAAACTTACAAACTAACAAACTTATAAACTTACAAACTTTACCTCTTTATAATATTAGTGTAGATTAACTAGCAACCCGCCCGCCCGGCTTCGCACGGGTGTTATTTACATGCGAAACCGAGGCGGATCTCTAGTTATATATATAAACCTTCCGTGAAAATGTATCTAACTGATGGTGAAAACCGCATCAAAATCAGTTGCGTGGTTTAGGAGTGTAGTTAGCGGCCATACAGACATACAGACAGACAGACGCGGAAAGCGACTTTAATTGATACTATGTAGAGATTCTTGAAACTACACAAGTTTAGGAAAATAATACAATGCAGTGACAAGTTTTTTCATATTGGCGCCACAACTCCGACAAAACGTTGGTTGGTCTACATTATTTGTTCACTTTTTCTCTCTAAGAATAAGTAAGAAACACTATACAACCTAATCCGCCTCAACAAAACGCGGTTTAACCCATACAATCTAGTTCATCAGCTAACAAACTAAAGTCTCCTCGCCAGACCAAAATCAACCATGTCTCAACTCAATAAGGATCATGAAATGGAAAACTGAGAAAATTTCGCAGCAAGTGAATCTCAACCTTGTGTGAAGGGGCATAAAAGTCTCCAATCAGAGTGAAGCAGAGTGTGAATACTCAAATGAATAGAAAACAAAGCAGCAATATTGGAGCTTGGTAGAGAAAGTGTTTGAGCACCGTGGTGTTGGGGTGACAGTTTATTAATTACGAATTTGGTTATAATGACAGTGATTGTGCTGAAGAAATATGAAGATGACATTTAGCGCTAACGTGAAAAAAACATGTCGCCTGATTGTTTAATTTTCCTTAAGTTGTGTATTTACAAGTGTTAATTAATGTTTATTGTGTAATAATGGTTTTTGATTATTATTTATTAACTACCGGCCCTTTTGGAGATCGATGGGGGAGGCCTATGTCCAGCAGTGGACGTCCTATGGCTGAAATGATGATGATGATGATGAACTAGCGACTCGCCCACCCGGCTTCGCACGGGTGTAATTTACGTGCGAAGCCAGGGCGAATCGCTAGTTATATATACATATAAACCTACCGGGAAAATATATCTAACTGATGGTCAAAATGCGTTGCGTGGTTTAGGAGGAGTAAGCGGCCATACAGACAGACAGAAGCGGAAAGCGACTTTAATGTATACTATGTAGAGATAATCAATCAGGACCCGGGTATGTCCTAAAACTGCGACCAGAACCAGTGGAGGATGGGCAGCAGCGTCCTATTAGTACACGGTGAACTTACTGCGATCCCCAAGCCACCTTCCAAGCGTGGGGATTATGGCAACACCCCTCTTTAAGAGGGAGGCCTTTGTCCAGCAGTGGACGTTTCATGGCTGCTGATGTGATTATTTATTAAGTATTCGTGGATGTGCTCGAGCGTGGGTGTGATATAACGCGGTAAAAATTTGTACTTTCGTGTTGTTTCCAAAGCTCCCTAGAAGCATCTTATAAAGCGTCCACCACGTTATTAAGGCATGATTTTGATTTGACCTTGGCTTACTTACCTTGACTCTGACTGTGACTATGACTTGTTTGCTATTTAATACTATGTGAACTTGTTTAATATTATGACTGAAAAACTCCGTATCCATCAGGTCATGAAAAAAATACCAGCTAAATTTCAGTGTCGTAAGTCAAGTACTTTTCAAGATTTTGTCATCAATATTTGAATGAGTGAGTGGTATTTGTAGCTTTTATATACATTTACTAGCAACCCGTCCGCCCGGCTTCGCAAGGGTGTAATTTACGTGCGAAGCAGAGGCGGGTCGCTAGTTATATATATAAACCTTCCTTGAAAATGTATCTAACTGATGGTGAAAACCGCATCAAAATACGTTACGTGGTTTAGGGGGAGTTAGTGGCCATACAGACATACAGACAAACAGACAGCCGCGGAAAGCGTCTTCAATTTATACTATGTAGATATATAGATAAGAAACCCTACACTAACTTTCCAGTGGTGCCGACACGAGCGTGAAATTTTAACTGCGTGCATCGATCCCATGGAGTCAGCGCGAAACATGCTGACGCATCGTTAAACAGCGTGATAAGGAGCTAACGAGATTCTGATTACTCTGCTTAATTAGCTGGATTTTTTAAAACAAATTAGTGTATGGATTTGGAGATTAATTTGGGGAGATCTCGGAAACAGTGGAAATAAAATTAGCTTGGCTACTCGATACAGGAAAAAAAATATAGTTCTCCGAGCATCAAAAAAAATGGAAGTGCCCCACACCACATTCCATTCTTCATTTCCATTCAACCCATCCAAAGGTTGCCTGAAAGAGTTTTTTTTTATATTGGCAAACTGGATGTTACAGCATTTAGATGTGAACAATAGGTTAAGAATACAATACAAGATAGGTTAAACATCTTTTTAAATAAAAAAACACAACATGCATACGAATTTAATGCTCAAATATGCAACTTTATCAATTGACTCACGTGATAGGGCCGGAAATATATAACTGTTTGCCAAAAGATATCACGAGTACCGCTAGTGAGCACATATTTAAAATTTAATTGAAAAATTGGTTCGTTGAAAAAACCTTCTACTCTATCGACGATTCTACAAATCCAAACTATAATAACAATAATAAGCATTTTATTTCCTTAGTAATACATTTGTACACTTCGATAAAAAAATAACTAACTAAATCATTAAAAAAACCAGAGAAGAATAAGAAAAGGTTTGTTTTTTTGCAAAAAAACAGTTCATTTTAAGCAATCCAAACTAATTGAACTAATTGATTGCTCTAAACAGTTTAAAGGTTCTACGATTTTAGTGCGTTCTAAAAAACTACTCTCACTTGGCCTCCTTATAGCCTTAACATTATGTCTTCTGTGCCTTAACGGAGACTTGGGATGCGGAACGCTGTGTGAACATTCTTAACATTCTCTAAGAAAAAAATACCAATAGGGAATTCTAAAAACCTTTGGGCATCTTTATATTTACAATATTATTGTTTATCAAAAAAAAACAACTGTTTAGAGATACCATAGAAAAATGTCAGTAAACAAAAGGTATGGAACAGCTGTTTTTTTTTCACGATATTAGAGTTGGCCTCTTATTAAAATTGTTCATAATGATGAGTATAAAGCCCTCCTTTAGGCTTAGTACACCCAATCTGCGTAACCCTGTATAATCAGTCACAAACCGCTTACCACTTACGTAGTTGTCGCTCGCACCACCGCACTATATCAAAACCGCAACACGAAACGGTAATTGGTACCTACCCTCATATCGTATGGTAAGCTTCTAAAAGCGTAAATGCGGTAGAATACAATCCCTCATAACATACGCTGAATACACAGACATAATACACACTGGTACAAATAATATTGTTTATACCATTCCCCTTCTAAAAAGCTTATTTTATTCACTGAAAACAGTGAATAAAAGACACTTTTACCGATGTTTTTTTTTTTTTTTAGACCGATAGTTACAATCTGGGTATCTTCAAATCACGAGTGAATCGGTTTCTTCTAGGCAAGCGTGCTCCACCGTAGACCGCATCATCGCTTAACATCAGGCGAGTTGGCGGTCAAACACAAGCCTATTATTTATAAAAAAACACTTTTTAATCACTATTTTGGTGTTTGAATTTAGAACATGCTGGCGTGTTTCTGACTCAACGCATAAGCATTGCCATTCAACGTGGTAATGCCGCCAGCATGCTGGGTACGCTGCCAACTGGTAGTGGGCTTGAGCATTTGGATTGCCTTTAGACCTTCAACGGTCTATGGGCAGTCTAACTGTATTTGTAGTTTTAGTTTTAGCTTGTATTTTGTTTAGTTAATAAAGGCGCTAGCCCAGGAACACACACCAATATATTCGACATCTACCTCAATGCTATACAACCTCCTTGCGCAAAAAAATACTCGATACAAACTCCGTAAAACTTTCTTTTTCTCGTAGTCATGGTATAAAGCAACGCTTGAATAAAACGGATTTATATCGAGGGCCATGAATCACTCGCATCATTCAGGATTCTAACACTTGAGCGCTCGTGATTCAATCATCACGATCGTGATTCAGTCTTTAGAATCCTTCACTTGCTCATGATTCATCTATGGCCTTACTTCAAATTCGTCTTTTATTCACTAATTGCATTATACAGAGTGTAAGGGGAATACTCTCGAAGCCAAAATACGGTAATTGTACTCATCATTATGAACCACTTTTAGTATGGGACCAACCCTGATATCGCAAAAATAAAATCAGCTGTTCCATACATTTTGTCGAGTGTCAATGACCGTTTTCTATAGAACAGCTGATATTTTTTTGCGAATTCAGGATTGATCCCATAGTAAAAGTTGTTCATAATGATGAGTACAATTACCTTCTTTTGGCTTCGAGAGTATTCCCCTTGTGTGTTCCCCTTACACCCCGTATACTATTTTACTTCTCATGCTGATAAAGTTAGGATTCATCATCATCATCATCATCAGCCAGAAGACGTCCACTGCTGAACATAGGCCTCCCCCTTTAACCTCCACACTGAACGACAGCCTACCTTTTGCATCCACTGGATGCCCACGACTCTCACAATGTCGTCGGTCCATCTAGTGGGAGGCCTCCCTACGCTGCGTCTTCCGGTTCGTGGTCTCCACTCCAGAACCTTTCTTCCCCATCGGTTATCGGTTCTTCGAGCGGTTAAGTTAGGATTAGGGGAAAATTATGTGGTTTAAATCACCATATTACTTCATTTTAATGTAATAAACAATTTAAGGTGGTTATGTAAGAACAGTTATATATCCTATTACCACAAAGCTAGTATGTAGGTACTGGAACATTATCAAAACTATTCCCTATACATTTGAGGCTTAACCACTGTTTATAGCGTAGGTAATATAAGATTATCAACATGTCGGCGGCCACAATCCGATTGTACGCCATACTGGTATTACCACAGAATTAGTAACGTCGGTAACGTACAACACTTTATAAACATAGACACCGCGAGTTCACCTACTTTGTGTCTCTCAAAGTGAGGAAAGCGTAGGAGTGTCAGTGAGAGCACTTTAGCCGTGAGAATGGAGTAAAACTATTACATTGCTTTCGTGATGTCAAAGTACGTATATTTTTTTTTATACTGACATACGCTGTTGGCCTTACGGCCTCTACGGTTTGACCAAATTAGTTAGTGAACGCAGAGGGCTATCCGCATAACTTGATGGTTTAAGGTTTTGGCGACTAGCTCAAGGCCACCTCGAAGGTACGAACCTCAGCTTGGACCGTTGCCGAAAGTGGGGATCAGACTTGTCCAGGCACCCCAGGGGTGTGCCTTGAAGCCCTAGCGGTTTGTTGAACTGATTGGTTGCTATTTGGAGAGAATCTAACCGATCTTCTAACAGATCCTGGGGAACCATACGCAACCATACCATACGCAGTGATACAGTGAGTGTGTTTTGTCGGGACTTAGGATCGAGTTCGAGTTCCAGTGATAACCGTAGCAAAAAACTAAGAAAGAGGGTAGATCGTTATGTATGCACCTAACTTTTTAACTGTTCGACCAACCACCCGCATTCTTCAGTCTTCCCGTGAACATGGTGCATGTAACTGCGCCGAAATATCGAGAGCTCATTCCACAACCTTACCACGGTAAATATCCCGTAAATAATCATATAAATTTAGATCCTGGGGGTCTACGATCCCGCCGGTGGGATCGCTGTGTGTATGTATTCCTCTGGTATCCGGCGCCTGTATCAAAATTGAGTATTTCCTATTGCAGGGAGCAGTCGGATCGGGAAAGCCCAGCGCCGCCACTGTGGCGATGGGGTCGTCCGGGTCGTACAAAAATGCTGTAGGTTCTTGTATAGCTTGACGCGGTGTCTATCTTGCTATTGGTCTTTGGTAATGTATTAAGTATTAAGGTGTTACCACATTTGTATTAGTTCTCTGGAGTATGAATGCTACCCTACTTGTTACCTGTAGAAGAAAATCGATAATAATATTTTTTTTTTTTGTAAATTTTGTAAGTTTACATTAACGAAAAATCACGTTTAAAGTCTTCATTTGGTGGGTCTTCTATCTCGCTCGCACATTACATTTTGAATATATAAAAAATGATGTAATAAATCTGTAGATATAATAATGAATCCCTATTTACATTGGTCACCCCATAACTTGAGAACGACTTTACCGATTTCATTCATCTTTTTTTCTAAAGTTTCATAATACTTTGTAAAAGGTTCTTACGAAATAAAAAAATTAAGAAAATTGCGCAGAAAATTGGAAAATTTCAGAAACTTTTACGACGATTTTAACTTTGCGAATTTGACAGTTCTAAAATAGGACAACGTCTGTCAGGTCACCCAGTTAATAATAAAAAAGATTTTGAAACGTATTTGATTTTTTGTAGTAGGATAGTAAGTTGCTACGTCTACGAAGCAAAGTAGACATTCGTAGCACGACGTGCTACGAGACAGCTACGGCTTTGCTACGCTTTTCTAATTTGGGTGCTACGTGTTTCTCGTTGTAATTTTGACAGATCTCATTAACAAAAGGTCGCCGCCCGTCGCAGCAGAAACGTGACAAAAAATTAATAGTGAACGGTAACCCTATACTGAACCTTTCTTTGATATACTGAACTTCAGATGATGAATTCTAAGAGAATTTTGTTTGATGCATCAATTCAAGTTATTTATTACGGGTCTTAGGTATAACTAATATACAGTTGACGACGTCATTTACAGGATAAAAATCACAATTTAAATGAACATGACACAATTATACAATATAGGTACACATTATCGGCTGCAAAATGGCCTTGTCAATAATTTTGCAGCTGTAAAGAGGCTTTGTAAGATTAATAATAATTGAAAAAAATATATTAAGTAATAATTAAGTACATTACATTATGTATTAAGTGATAATTGAAATTTAAAACTATGTCGGGCTATTATTCTAATGCTAAAGGCAAATTCTACTGTATTGATTTTGATACAGATTTTCTCCATTGTACTCTGTCTTTAATAAACATATCTTCAGAGTAGTATGCTTGGCTCATCAAATAATTCTTAATAGTATTTTTATATTTACTTTCACACATACACACATCATCAGCCATTAAATGTCCACTGCTGTACAAGGCCTCCCTCTTAGAGAGGGGTGTTGTCATAATCCCCACGCTTGGCAGGCGGCTTGGAGATCGCAGTACGTTCACCGTGTATTAACAGGACGCTGCTGCCCATCCTCCGGTGGTTCTGGTCGCAGTTTTAGGACATACCCGGGTCCACATACATATTTACTTTCGCTGAGACCTAATAACTGTTCTGGAATGACATTGTAAAAACGCACACTGTTTCTAAGAAAGGATTTGTTTGTTTTTTGAAGCATCACCTAGGAAATACGAGTCTGTGTTTATAGTGTGTGGCTTCAGGCTTCGTAAAACTCTCTTGTAGAATAAAAGGTTTAAAGAAAATAATGCACTAAGGAATAAGGTATTTTTCTGAAAGGAGAAATTTTACTATGTAACCAACCCTGAAATCTCCTAAAAGAATAATGTCATGTTGAGGTTGAATCACATATTTCTATGGGACATCAAATTTTTACGATATCAGAATTTTATTAGTGCTGTAAGTAGTAAAAAAAAATGTTCATCATCATGTCAGCCTATCATTTACAGCTGGGGCACGGTCTTTTTTTCAGACAGAAAGAGAGAGAGAGAGAGAGAGAGAGAGAGAGAGAGATAAAGAGAGAGTGAGAGAAGAAGTTGGGCTCTAATCTACCATGCTAGCCCAGTGCACGTTGAATCACATATTTTTTTTATATCAGAATTTTATTAGTGCTGTACTGCAGTACTGCTGTATGTAGTAAAAATTCAATACAAGGTTACAAGAAAATATTTCACTAAGGAATAAGGTATTATTTTGAAAGGAGAACTTTTACTATGGAACCAACCCTGAAATCACCTAAAAAAAGAATGTCATTGAGGTTGAATCACATAATTTTTTTACGATATCAGAATTTTATTAGAGCTGTAAGTAGTAAAAATTCTTATTCATCATCATCATATCAGCCTATCATGTACAGCTGGGGTGCGGTCCGTTTTTTTCAGAAAGAGAGAGAGAGAGAGTGAGAGAGAGGTTGGGCTCTAATCCACCATGATGGCCCAGTGCACGTTGAATATTTTATTTCTATGGGACAATTTTTTTATGATAATACAGATTTTTATTAGTGCTGTAAGTAGTAAAAATTCTTATTCATCATCATCATGTCAGCTTATCCATTACAGCTGGGGCGCGGTCCTTTTTTTCATAGAGGAAGAGAGAGAAAGTGAGTGAGAGGTAGGGCTCTAATCCACCATGCTGGCCCAGTGCACGTTGAATATTTTATTTCTATGGGATATAATTTTTTTATGATATCAGATTTTTATTAGTGCTGTAAGTAGTAAACATTCTTATTCATCATCATCATGTCAGCTTATCCATTACAGCTGGGGCGCGGTCCTTTTTTTCATAGAAGAAGAGAGAGAGAATGAGTGAGAGGTAGGGCTCTAATCCACCATGCTGGCCCAGTGCACGTTGAATATTTTATTTCTATGGGATATAATTTTTTTATGATATCAGATTTTTATTAGTGCTGTAAGTAGTAAAAATTCTTATTCATCATCATCATGTCAGCTTATCCATTACAGCTGGGGCGCGGTCCTTTTTTTCATAGAGGAAGAGAGAGAAAGTGAGTGAGAGGTAGGGCTCTAATCCACCATGCTGGCCCAGTGCACGTTGAATATTTTATTTCTATGGGATATAATTTTTTTATGATATCAGATTTTTATTAGTGCTGTAAGTAGTAAACATTCTTATTCATCATCATCATGTCAGCTTATCCATTACAGCTGGGGCGCGGTCCTTTTTTTCATAGAGGAAGAGAGAGAGAGTGAGTGAGAGGTAGGGCTCTAATCCACCATGCTGGCCCAGTGCACGTTGAATATTTTATTTCTATGGGATATAATTTTTTTATGATATCAGATTTTTATTAGTGCTGTAAGTAGTAAAAATTCTTATTCATCATCATGTCAGCTTATCAATTACAGCTGGGATGCGGTCCTTTTTTTCAGAGAGGGAGAGAGAGAGAGAGAATGAGTGAGAGGTAGGGCTCTAATCCACCATGCTGGCCCAGTGCACGTTGGGAATGTAATAATGCCTATGAACTTTTGAGGTTCTTGGATTATATCAGATTCTTCACAGTGTTTTTATTCATAGTTTTTGAGCGATGGCATTGAATCTGCGCATAATTTATTTTATTCTATCATTTGACACTGGTAACAAGAGAACAACAAGATGTTTGGAGCCAAAACAAAAAAAAAGTATTTTATTTAAACCACAGCAAAAAAAAAAGTTTGTAAACAGAACGGAAATGAGAATGAAAATCTGTTACCAGGAATTATGAGTGAACCTTGATTGAACATTCTTATTTAGATCAACGCGTCAAACTCCGCATCACAGTTGCTAACTGATTTCGAATGACTGACGTTTCGTTTATATTGGTGCAACTGGCTACAACTCTTACAAAAATGCCTTGGCAGCCGTTCTAATTTAGCGGCCTCTTATAGCAAATTTGACGGTTTTAAATCAATTTTATATTTGTGCTGGAAAAAAATACATGTCATAGATACATCTGTGTTTGAGTTTATGATTTGGTTCAAAACACGGCGGAATAAACTTTCCTTGATCAAAAAAAAACTGAAACAAAGTCGATTCAGTTTATTTTTTATTCACCATTTGACGCTGTTCATCATCATCATCATCATAATCAGCCTTTTAACAGTCCACTGCTGGACTTTTAGCCTACCCTCGAAAGGGTGATTGGGCCATATCCACCACGCTGGCCCAGTGCGGATTGATGGATTCACATACGGCATTGAATTCCTTCTCCGTACGTATGCAGGTTTCCTCACGATGTTTTCCTTCACCGAACGACTGACGCTGTTAATTCATCTTTATTATATTATCGATAAAACTACTATGTACGACTAAAAATATAATATATACAAAAAATTCAAATAAAATCCTAGGCGAACATATTGCCACCATGCGGCAGGGTTCCCAGAATGCTGGCAGCATTGCCCCGCTGGATTGCGAGGCTTAATTTTTGTGAGAAATATGCTCCAGCTCTGGGACCCCCCGAGGCGAGAACCAATCTGGTCGAAATGTCTTTACAAAACTTTTTTGTTTATATTATTACGTGGTATAATATTTTTGTACCACGGGCCTAGAGTTTCTACAGCTAATGCGGAAAACTCATAATGCGCGCTCAATTGTGCATATTTACGGTGTTTTAATAATTGTGCATATTTACATTTTATTTGGATAGAATTTTGATATTGAATAGATTCGTTTTTTAGTGAAATTAAAACCGTAAAAAGGTCGCGAGAATTTGCGCGCACCGCGTTCAGTACCGCGCCAGGTGTCATTGAGGTCGGACCAATGTTTCATTTTTGTCGTTGCACTCCACCCGCGGGCGTCCTGACTCTTGGGTGGCAAAATACATCGTCGCTATAACTTGGCGGGGACTGAGGGAGCAAGCATTTTGTTGCCTACACGACTCGGATAACCGGCCGTTAAACAAAAAAATGTTTTCTTTTCTGTGAGTTAAACGTAAGCACCGTTTATAATTTGGCCCGTGACCTTTCATTTATGACATAAGCCGTGAATATTCTGGAACGGCTGCCCAATGCCCATATTACAAGTTTATCGCACCACCGTCCGTTCTTGTACGTAAGCTCTCGTAATCCCCTGAACCTTTCGGCTCTTTGCATTTATTTCTCGTCCTTCGGGCATTAGATCCCTATTCATTCTGGTTATTTCCAAACTAATCCCATTTTATCAAACATTAATAATATTTTGTTTGTATTGGATATCGTTTTAGTTCGGAATTGGTCGGTAAACTAACAGTTACAAGAGTTAATTGCGTAAACATACTCTTAACTAAAATATACAGAAATATTCATTACCTGTCGACGCAAAGTTACAGGCTACACGCGTCAACCGATGTTGCTAAAATTAGACGTCGATAGATTCATATATTAAGTTCAGAATGGAATGGAGACCACGGACTGGTAAGCGCAGAGTAGGACGTCCACCCACAAGATGGACACGATCTAAAAGAGACCGCAGGGAAACGCTGGATGTAGGCCGCTTCCAACCGGCCCTTTTGGAGATCGATGGGGGAGGCCTATGTCCAGCAGTGGAGGTGGACGTCCAATGGCTGAAATGGATGATGATGATAATGATGAGTACAATGATATATAAAAATACATTTACATGAATACAGTCACGCGTCTTTCCCTTTGGAAGGCAGATACTACATCTCTGCACTTGCTTTGATCCTGACACACCATATTTCGCTTCTTGTTTTGCTCGTGTTTTCGTTCGTCGGTAACGGGTACTTTTGATGAGGCTTTTTCTCAAAAGGAGTACAATAATATCCTTGAATATGTCCTGGAGATACATCAGGTGTATCTTTCTTACTTTACTTATATCGGTTTTATATCAGATACATTTCAGATAATGTGCATCAGATTTGCATGATTTGATTCCCTCCTGCCCATTTTTCTACCTGCCAGAGTGGGCACGAAGAATCGACATCGCTTTATCTTTGATATTCCGAGAACCCCTACGGAACGCTTTGATTTCACATTTATTGTGCGAACTGCTAGTCTGTCGGATTCGCTGCCTGAGTGGGTGTTCCCCGATAATTACAATCTGGGTGTCTTCAAGTCGAGAGTGAATCGGTTTCTTCTAGGCAAGCAAAATCACTTTTCACACTATTCATCCGTTTGCACCAAGCGTTTTGCGTCAGAACAGAAAAATGATGGAACATTGCCTCTGTCTGTTTCCGGAGCATTAAAATCTTAGAGTGTTCAAGTCTAGGGTTAATAGGTTAATACTGGGCAAACGTGCGTCATCTTCTAACGCATCATTGTTTTTCATCAGGTGAATCGCGGTCAAACGTTACCCTAGTCCGATATAAAAAGGTACGTGCTACATTAATTATTAAAAAATCACAAGCTTTCAACATTACCAAATGTGCCTCTTTTGACGCAAAGTTTGAGGGCAACACGGTGGTGTCCAATAATAAATCATGCATTGTTGTTGGCGACAAAAGAAGTCATTTTTGGCGGAAAACTGCGGCATTCAAGGCGTCCTACAATATTTGTATAGAAATACAAAGCATAAGGTCAGACTGAGACCTCATTTTGAACGAAGAACGTTTTATAATAATATGCGTTATAGAAATCGCTTGAAAACTGGGTGGAGGTATTCAATATCACGATGAACCTGCATTTATTGTAAAAAAAAAAAAAACTCTATCCGCCTTATTACAAAAAACAGTTTAACTTTAATACTGGGATTAATACCAGATTTAAATCATGGACTAAAATAAACGTTATTATAAAACGAAGTTTTTCACTAAACCACGGATTATCTATGGTACTAAAGTTAGACCGCCGAGACCCCTAGTTTAACTATGGACTAACTTTGGTACTCATAGAGGAGTATAAGTTTAAATTGTCACCAGTCGTTTCCATCAAACTTTTGGCCAGGTCCCTATACAATTTGAGAGTAGTATGGTCTTATAATTTTGACGCCAAACGGCACAATCGTGTATCCGAAGTGAGGGTTCAGTACATGACGTCTAGTACGTAGTACATATAGGTCAATGACCGTAACACAATATTTTACACGTGTTTTGCTAACTTATTATTCACGAACGGATGCTCGTACGCGTTCCCTAAATTCTTAATGATTCTGTGTCACTGAATTAAAGAGCTGGATTTTTAGAGATGCATGTAATGATTTTACATACATGCCATCAATGAGGTTTTACCGATAGAGTCGTCTACTCGTTAAAAAGCACAAAAAATGCGATATTTTACTATAGCTACTACTACACTACTCACATACTCCCAATATAAGCAGTTCACTTCAATTCTAAACATAGCATTTGTATTATTTTTAAACTCCAAAATCGTGCATCGTACGTTTGCGTCGTTGCCAGACACAGGGTGGACTGAGTTCACTCAAGCTAATTAACTTGAGTTTGTATCACCATACAAAACTTGATGAAACGTATCTACCTCAGTTTATAATTAACTAGCGGTCCGCCCCGGCTTCGCACGGGAATAGTTATATAGCCTATGTGACCCGGGGATAGTGTAGGTTCCAACAGTGAAAGAATTTTTCAAATCGGTTCAGTAGTTTCGGAGCCTAGTCAATGGAAACAAACAAACAAACAATCAAATCTTTCCTCTTTATAATATTATGTATAGTATAGATAGTATAGATATAACATTACTGCATTCCACAGTCAAAGATAAGCCTAGCAGTGGGATAAAGAAACTAATGATGATGGAAATAAATAGATTGAAAAACTTAGACTTACCAGCGCCCCGGTAGTCAGCTCATTTTTATACTTTTCTTACTCAACGTACTTCCTAGAAAAAAAAAATTGCGTGGAGTCCCTCCGCGCGGAAGAAGTTATACTTCAACAAGGGACCCTAAAATTATAAGTAGGGCAAAAATATCAACAATATAAAAACATAAAAGCGCGAAAAAAAGATACGCATTTCGCAACCATACAAGAGAGAAAAAATCCCCCTCCATGGTAGTGTTAAACGTTTAACGCAACCTTGTTGCAAGTCGCATAAGAAGTATAACTTCAAAAAATACGACCCGACCTAGTCCTGCTTAAGCTGCGTATTATTTAAGCAGAAATGCAATTTCAAGAAAAACGTACGTAAAATAAGCATTCTAGCAGATTCGAAGCATGAAATATTATGCAGTTACGTTTCGCCAATTCCATAATCTTTACTGACCATAACTAATTCAACCACAATGGTTATAAAGATCTTAAGGTAAATTAGGCTTTATTTTCAACAAAATAAAAGCAGATTTTCTGCTTACGTAGTGATAATCATAAAATGAGCGTCAAAAAGTGAACTTCACCATAGTAAAAGCCGTTGTGTTCCCGTAAAACCCGGGTTTATTGTCAATTTATTCTTACTGATACGGAAAGGACCCAGTTTTTTTCAGGATTACCTATGTAGGTGGCTGAGATTTTTTACGATACAAACAGACGTTTTGTTCCGACCGTGGAATATTATAATGGAACAGCCATCACAATGTTTTGCTGGTGTTTTTTGGTAGCAATACGTAATCAATCCGGTACAATAAATTAACTACGTGAACATCTGGATTTCAAAATATCTGGATTTTAGATTGGAAGCAGTGCAAGCAATTTCTGTAATTGAGACCCAAAGTTAGCAGGGCCACACGTGTTGACAGAAACATCGATCGTAACCTCGTAGACATAAAGACAAATTTTAAGGGGGTTATCTCATTAAAAAAGTAGGAGGTATTGATCGAATAAAATAAAAATAACTAATAAATAATCACCCGAGCGAAGCGCTTTGATTCCACTTTTATTATGCTAACTGCTAGTCTGTGGAATGCGCTGCCTGAATGGGTGTTCCCCGATAGGTACAATCTGCGTGTCTTCAAATCACGAGTGAATCGGTTTCTTCTAGGCAAGCGTGCTCCACCGCAGACCGCATAACATCAGGTGAGAAGGCGGTCAAACGCAAGCCTATTATATAAAAAATCCTCGTGTTTTCACAGATTTGAAGACAAGTTTTTTTCAATCGAGATAAATATTACACATCGTATTTCGACTTCTAGCGACCATTAGATTAAGATCTAAAATTATTTTTTTAGGTAATTGAAATCCTGAACATAGAATTAGTATTTTCAACTCACAGAAAAGCATATTGGAACTCATTTTGCCTTAAGATAAGATTTTTTTTTATTAAAACACCACATAAACAAGAAAATCTAGATAAATTACAATGAAAATCATATCTAGGCTTTTAATAGGCGGTTTTATCGCTCGATACCAACTGCGCAGTTTCACCTGCGTGAACCGTCAATAATAGTAGCCTAAGTTATTCCTTATAACATCAGCTATTTGCCAGTGAAAGTCGGTTCAGATACGGACCTCTAAAAATGTCTCAACATGCACGACTTGTATCTTGTATGCTAATTGAAAATGACTCATGAAATATGTGGTCGAAATGTGAGTATTTTATGTGATCATATGCTCATACTTGTGACGACAATCGCATGACGATTGACGATTCCATCAAACTGGTTATTGCACGACAGAAACAGACATTTTGTACGGATAGGAAAGCTTTAGTTCAAATTGCCCGTGTGATGTGCAGGTTATAAAAAGGAGTCAGCCGTGATCTTCCCTTAGCATACGAATGTGGGATTTGATAGAACTTGGATTTAAGAAATTTTTATTTGGTTGTATACAGTGAGTTTCAAGTACTATAAGATACTAGCTGCCTTCCTTGAAGCAACCATGATCCAAGAAAACAAGGTCTGGCACTCTGGCAGTTGTCCCATAATTACGTCACTGTCTAGTTGCCACTTTATTGCAACAAACACAGATATTTGGAAACAAATTCGTTAATCATCTATTAAATGAAATACAAAAAGCATTTCAATTGTCATTTGGTTTGTCTGCTCAAGCAAGTTAAGCACGAATTGAATATTATTAAACACAGTTTTATCAAAACCACATTGATTTATTGGATTCTCACAGGTAATATACGAATATTGGGGGGGTTACAATTTCACGCTACTGTTAACACAGAAAATCATAGAGAGTCCGCCATTGTTTCGTGTATCGTCATCTCTCTCGAACTTGTTGTAAATTACTTATTCTGCTCTTGCTTATGCACGTGTACGTGTATCCATGACATTGATGACATCATTGTGGGACGCCCACGTCACATTATTTCTCGGAGTGCTATACCTGGCGGAGTATATTATTATACCATGGAAGCAACCTCGTTGGTAGCGACAGCAACCTCCTTTGAGTTAGATTACTTTTTCTATGATGTAATATGTCAATGATGTAATATATATATATACTTTCATTCATGTTCTTATTTTTTGGAGGGAAATATTAAAACACCAAACTTCACAGAATCACTCGCTGGCTTAATCTAAATATTTCCTGAAAATTTCATTAAAATCAGTCCAGCTGTTTCGGAGTCCATAGGAGCTTTGGAATCTGCGAAATACGGCTCAGAGTTGCATCCAATCTAAATAGCCACAGCAATTCTTTTGTAAATCCTTTCACATATTTTCGATTAAATGGCTACCCTTTTATATCAATGTAAGCCTGTTGAAAGGCCAAAAAGGCCCCAAATTTTTAACAATCAACATTTACTGGCTGTTTCATATTTCACCGAAACGAGTATGTATTAAATAATTTTATTCTTTGTTTGGGGTGGTCACTGAATATTATTTATAGAGATGAGAAAACTTTAATTTTATCCGGACATTACTACTTGAAATCAATGTTCATTATGCACATTCAAATATTTATTTATAAGGCAAACAAGCTGACTGATGGTAAGCAGTCACAGTCGCTTTTAGATACCTGGGACACCAGGGTCATCACAGATTCGTTGCTGAATTTTGAGGCTTTTATTAACTTTCCCTTTGAAGATGAATTTGTGATTCACTACTTCAAACATAGCCTCCTAATGGAAAGTCTTACTAATTACGTAATACGTCACATTGAGTAATTACTAGGAATTTAAGGACAAATACCGCCCAACAACGAAACCGGGGTTGACTGATTTCACATTGATGAATCATATCTGGGTGTTCATATCTATTTAAATATGTATTTAAAAACTATACATGTATGAATATCAGTCTCTGGCAGCCATATCACAAGCTTTGTGGTCAGAAGACCATGTGTGCAAAAATGTCCCAAATATTTATTTACATATTATAGGTACTAGGAATCATCGGCCGTGTTTTTAGAAAAAAATATATAAAAAAAACAATCCTTAAGAAGTAATAAATAAGTCAATGTCTCGTATCACTGAAATTGTACTTACTTCCCCACAATACATCTTGACAATTTTTTTATACAATATTAAATTAAAAACATATAGTCAGAGCAACCGAAATATTAGTCGTTATTTGGAGTGAAAAACTGTTTGCTGAATTCTGACTGGTTGTATAAGAACACTGCTGGATTCTTACCAGTTGGAATTTAAATGAGCACAGTTGATGAACACTTTGCCGGATTTTGACAGGTTGAAATTGAACACATTGCTGGATTTTGGCTGGTTAAAATTGAACATATTCCCGGATATTGATTGGTTGAAACTTAAATGATTGTCGTATTCGGACTCGTTAAAACTTAATAATTTACTGGATTCTGACTGATTATAACTGAATATAAAACCGATCATTATGCCGGATTCAACTGCATCTCTAATCATTATACTTTTATCGGCTTCCGTGATGCGTGATCGTTACTCCAATATATAATTTCGCGATTTTCAACTCGAACCATTAATTAAAATACCTGTTTTCATTCCGTACCTTTGTTTTTTACTAACGACACAGCGATGACTTTAGGTCTCTTTCACATTACAGAAGCAGAATCTTTTTGGCGCTTATAAGGCTGCATTTAAACCCCTAAGGTAACTTCGCACTCGAGCTCCAAGACACAAGCCGCGTGCTTAGTTTGGAGCTCACCGACCAAACACTAGATGTCTTACTAAACTACTCTTAATTATAAGAGATTTGTCTAATTATTAGTTGCTCTTTCTATGTAAGTTTCCTTTTTGTGTGAATAAATTTATCTTATCTTATCTTATATTTCAGTCGATCTTTTGAACACTTTTTGATTTTGTTTTTCGGTGATTATCTTTATCATCATCATCATAGGCCAGAGGACGTCCACTGCTAAACAAAGGCCTCCAATTTAGACCTCTACACTGAACGACAGCCTGCCATCTGCATCAACTTGATGCCCGCGACTCTCACGATACGCCTCCCACTAGATGGGCTCACGGCCCATCTAGTGGGAGGCCTACCTAAGCGACGTCTTCCGGTTCTTGGTCTCCACTCAAGAACCTTCTTCCTCATCGGTCATCAGTTCTTCGAGCCATCTGGTGAGTACAACTTGCAAAATGCTATGTCGGTGACTCTGATTCTTTGGTGAATATCCACGTTCCGGATTCTATCGCATAAAGAAAGTCCGAGCCCAGATTCATTGCCCACTATGTGACTCTGAGTTTTTCCAAGAGCCTAACAATTAAGGACCATGTTTCGCTGATCTTTTCTAGTAACATGTTCAGCTTTTTATAAGGTGATAAAAATAAAGTCTGGTAGCTTTATTTAAAAGTGAGTATGTTAAAATTGGCCTCCCCTTAAGGGGCGGGGGTTGCCATAATCCCCACGCTTGACAGGTGGCTTGGGGAACGCAGGAGGTTCCACCATTCAAGTTGCAGGATTCTGCTGCCCATCCTCTAGTGGTTCTGGTCGCAGTTTTAGGACATACCCGGGTCCTTAGGGAGAGGCCTATGTTCAGCAGTGGACGTCTTCTGGCTGATGATGATGATGATGATGTTAAAATTGACTTTCGCGATTTGTTTACGAAGTCACAAGAGAAGCCCATGAAAGCGTTTTAGCTAAAAATCATTATAACACTAAGGCCCATTTGTAAGACCGATTTAAATATCGATTTAATGATATTCAAATGTCATATTGTATGGAAAATTTAGTATAATCTATAAGCATTGCCATTCAACGTGGTAATGCCGCCAGCATGCTGGGTACGCTGCCAACTGGTAGTAGGCTTGAGCATTTGGATTGTCTTTAGACCTTCAACGGTCTATGGGCAGTCTAATTGTATTTGTAGTTTTAGTTTTAGCTTGTATTTTGTTTAGTTAATAAAGGCGCTAGTATAATCTACATTTTAACTAAATTTAGTTTGTTGTGCAAGACAGCCTATGACATTTAGTGGGACGAATTGTCAGAGATTAGTCATTAGTTTCAACTGTTTGAGACACTTCAGTCTAGGAAATAGACCATTAATTAAATTGGTGTAACTGTGAAGTCAAACAAAGACGGTGATCATGACAAATTAAAGTTAGTAAGAAGATGTTAGACTCTAATGGGACTTGCCAGAGAGGAAGTAAAGCTAGGGTTCTATTGTTAGTTATTTTATTAAATTTATTCTCAAAATCTGAAAAGTACAAACATGGTCATACTCTGTGGTTTTTTTTGTATACGTACTAAACGTTTTAATTTAACAAAACACTAGTTGTAACTAGTTGTGTTAGCATGGTAAATACCCCGTAAATTTAATTTTTTTATGTGTCATGTCATAAGATAGAAAAACCTGCCAGCGTCCTTATTTTCTGGGAGATGTAAGGTAAAACTTTCAAAAACAAAGAAATAATACTGATAATTATAATAACAAAAAAACGCTGTTTTATTTTTATAACCTATGCTGCCCCACTCCTGGGCAAAGGTCTCCCCCATTTCTTTCCAGACAGTGCGATCACCCGCCAGACTTAACCACTGTATCTGGAACGTGTCGAGGTCATCACGCCAGCGTTTTCTAGGCCTGCCTTGGCTCCTTAGTCCGTTTTCAGGCACCCACTGTGTGATCCTCTGGGCCCATCTGTCAGGGTGCATCCTGGCCACGTGTCCCGCCCAGCCCCACTTTAATTTGGCAGCTTTGATGCCAACATCAGCGATTCCCGTAATTGAGCGCAGCGTCGTGTTTCGGACTCGGTCTGTCCTTTTGATTCTTAGGACAGATTTTTAATTTATTTATTTTAAAAAATTGCAATGTAATGCAAATAATGTATCAGTTGACGTTAGAGGTCAATAGACGACCTGCGCGCTGCGCCGCGTGCGCGCTTGTATGCTTTACATTGCTGTAAAATAAAACTTATCTGTGTGGTCACCCAGACCACACAGATAAGTTTACCTTTTTATTTTTTAACTAGTAGGCCGCCCCTGCTTCGCACGGGCGAAGCCGGGATATATAGCCTATGTCAACCGGGGATAGTGAAGCATCCCAACAGTGAAAGAATTTTTCAAATCGGTTCAGTAGTTTCGGAGCCTATTCAATGCAAACAAACAAACAAACAATCAAATCTTTCCTCTTTATAATATTAGTATAGATAATGAAATGTGGACCACATGGGCGTGGTGTTGTCTTTTTGCATTACTTTTTGTATTTTGTCATCATCATCATCTTTTCTGCCGTAGGACGTCCACTACTGCCTCCGCCTCCCCCATTGATCTCCAAAAGAGCCAGTTGGAAGCGGCAGCATCCAGCGTTTCCCTGCGGTCTCTTTTAAGTAATCTATCCATCAGCATCACCATTGTATTTTGTGGTGGTACGGAACCCTCAGCACGCGAGCCTGACTCGCACTTGGCTGGTTTTTTATTTACACGCTTTAAAAACAACTTTTGATAATTTTTTGAGCCCCAGTCCTGCATTCGGCCCTGCACTGGCTCGTTCTAATTGAGTTTGCCATAGTTTAAGTGGTCTATGTAGGTACGTGTCATTGTCGCTGTGTAATCAGGTCAAGGGATGGGGGATGTTTACCTTCCCTTCTGAACTTCCTTTGTTTTTAGGGTTCCACAGTCAGTATGCTAAACGTATGGTCAACTTTGTTCGTAACAATAAACTAGTTATTTGTCCGGGCACATGTAGCTATTAATTTATGCCGTTTTGATATTTGCCTAATATCAGACAAGTTTTCAAATCCGTTAAACTTTGTTACAGTTTATTTAGGACTAGCAGCTGCAGTATTTAGTAACTGGTAATCAGTTAAAATCTCTACACGGTTAATGTACTGCGACCCCCAAGCTGCCTGCTAAGTGTGGTGATTATGGCAACACCCCTCTCTAAGAGGGAGCCTGTACAGCAGTGGACGTTTAATGCCTGTGTTTTTTTTAATCTTTAATATAATGCGAAAAATAAAGGTCTGGCTAGAGAGGTAGGCATTATTTAGGTATTTTACCTTAAAATATGCTAATAACTTTACTAAAAATCTTGTAAAATATTATTAATGAATGAACTTTTCTGGCATTTTTCACTTATAACGAACTCGTACATTAATTAATTAATACCGATCTGTGTATCAGTATCAAAAGATTATTTTTCTTGTTTTCTTATAGGAGAATTTTGTTGTTTTGTGCATTTGCTAGTGTCAAGTATAAAATGAACGTCAACGTGGAAGTTATTATTATGTTATATACCTACCTATTTATACCTAAGTTTTTTAACATTATTTTTGTTTCATAATTTTTTTAGTGATTGATTATGAGCACTTAATAATTACACCATTACACCTATCTTGGACAGATTGTTCAGTTAGGTAAGTCCAACTTAGGCAAAGAGGTCGCCCGAAGAATCCAACTCGGATGGGCAGCGTTCGGGAAATTGCGTGACATCTTCTCGTCCAAGATACCACAGTGCCTCAAGACGAAGGTCTTTGACCACTGTGTGTTGCCAATGATACTATGGCACTGAGACGAGGTCCTTAACTGTTGGCCTTTTGGAAAAATTCAGAGTCACTCAGCTGGCAATGGAAAGAGCTATGCTCGGAGTTTCTTTGCGCGATAAAATCCGAAACGTGGATATTCGCCAAAGAACCAGAGTCACCGACATAGCTGTTAAAATTTGCAAGTTGAAGTGGCAATGGGCAGGCCACATCCCTCGAAGAACCGATAACCAATGGGGAAGAAAGGTTCTGGAGTGGAGACCACGGACCGGAAGACGCAGCGTAGGTAGGCCTCCCACTAGATAAGTAGACCGACGACATTGTGAGAGTCGCCGGCATCCAGAGGATGCAAAAGGCAGGCTATCGTTCAGTGTGGAGGTTAAAGGAGGAGGCCTATGTTCAGCAGTGGACGTCTTCTGGCTGATGATGATGACTTAATAATTAACGATTTTTTATCTTTGAAGTTTAGGTACGATACTTAACCTAGTATTCTGTTCTAAACTATACTAGGTTGATCATAATGATGAGTACAATGATGTCCCCGAATATTTTCACTGTCTGACAAGTCACTCAGTAGGTATAGGTATTTAGGTAAACTTTAATTCTAACTACTTGTAAGATCGATTTTAACATTTTTATAGAACAGATAAACAAAAAGACAAGAAAGCGAGTTAATGAAAATGCTTAAATAGAAATACTTAAAAATCTAGTCTAAATTTAGTTGCTGCACTAAAAAACATCAGTTTCTAATTTTTAACGAAAACTGGTGGTGTTTACGAATTCATTCACAAACAGTTTCGAGCTACCAGACAGTAACGGGCTGGCAGGCTGGTATAGACAGTACCAAGAAATACTTTCCAGTTATCGCAAATTGTTATGCTGTTAGCTAGAATCATAGAATCCGACCTTTCATAATAATGACTGAAATTAACCTCAATTCTTCTAGCTCACTGTTCGCTGAAGTTCAAATAATTTTAGGTAACATAAATAAATGTAATCAAATGGTAACCCTAAGCCGACTTTAGAGTCAATGACTTGACCGTGACTTACTTTGCTTGACTCTGACTATGACTATGACTTGTTTGAAGCTATTTAATAGTATGTAAACTTGTTCAATATTACAGCCCAGTGCATGTTGGTGTGTGTCATAATATTTCTTTTAACTTTTGAGTTTTTTTGACATACTGGTTTCCTCGCGATGTTTTCCTTCACAGGCATCGAAACTGCACATCATTTATTTAAGTACTAAATAAGTCATTAGTGCAGGGCCGGGGATCGAACGGGGAGTGGTCATATTGTAAAGCGCGCGCACATGCTACCGCTCAGCCACCATCCTAACTAGTACTTAATCATTATCAAAATTGGTCTCTAAATGAACATTTTAATCAGTTTATGGTATATTAATAATGCAGACGGCTTTCCAATCAAAACTTTGTCAAATAAATTATCTTTTAAAAAACTACAAAAAAAAAACAAACAATGTGCCACTAAAAAGAACAAAATAATATCAAGGACTTTTTTGAGGATATATAAAGTCCTTGAATAATAATTATTTATACCTGGATTTCGCCAAAGAACCAGAGTCACCGACATAGCTGTTAAAATTTGCAAGTTGAAGTGGCAATGGGCAGGCCACATCACTCAAAGAACCGATAACCGATGGGGAAGAAAGGTTCTGGAGTGGAGACCACGAACCGGAAGACGCAGCGTAGGTAGGCCTCCCACTAGATGGACCGACGACATAGTGAGAGTCGCTGGCATCCAGTGTATGCAAAAAGCAGGCTGTCGTTCAGTGTGGAGGTTAAAGGGGGAGGCCTATATTCAGCAGTGGACGTCTTCTGGCTGATGATTTTGATGATGATGATACCTGGATTTTCCACGAAGTCGGTTTTTTTGTAAGACAGTTTTTTTAGTATTTGTTGTGAAAAAACATTACGACCTATTTACACATCCATGCATGAATACCTCCTTGTTTTGACTCGAACAAAGCACCTGAAAACTATTGTAGTTGCAGTTTGTAATATTGTAGCAAAATTGGTAGGCATTCTAGCAAAATTATTCGTATTATTCGAGCTGGTTTAAAAACGACTGAACCCAAAGTACTGAAATTTTTGACGGACCACCTCGAGAGTTTCCTCTACCGTAAAAAAAAAAACACGCTTTGTTTTCAGATGCAGGCGTAATCGAGGTCCATACGTAAAAAAAAACTGGCCAAATAAACATTAGGAACATTTCTCCTTTTTCGAAGTCGGTTGAAAATTAAGCATTACACAGAACCTTTTAAGCCTACAAAAATCTAGGAAACAATTTTTTTGCGATTGAACCAAAGATAAGTGATTTGTCGATGTTAACTTAATGCTTCGGTATAGTTACATGAGTAAACTTATTGACGTACGTTGCACACGCGACGGAGTCATTAGATAAATGTAGGAACAGTAAGGGTTTTATATCAACTTTGATATAAGGGACAGCTAAGGGACTCGCTTGACCGACTCCATCAAAAATGCCATGCCGTCTACCATGGTGCAGTGTACTCGCAATGCAACCAGCCGCCAGAAATGGAGAAGCATTGCAAGACAAGCGGTAGCCCTGGGAAGAGACGAAGACGACAGCGAGGAGCCTTGCTGTACCATCACCGCAATCACGACCACTCTGCCAAGAGTGCACGACTAAGAAGAAGATAAGGGAGAGAGGATATGAATCGGAACACTATAAAAATGACCTTGACAGCGGTCATTGACCTTGACCTTGATTTGTGATTTTGAACTTAAAGGTAGCATTCCCATCTTGGCGACCGCGACCGGTGATCTCGACCGGCGGACCGGCGGATAGTGGACGCCAGTCGCGGTCGTCAGTCGTGGTCGCCAAGGTCGGAATACTACCTTTACTAAGTCTAATAAAGGTGCCCTGTGTTGGACTGCGGGTGGGATAGCTCAGCGAGAGTTGACCCGAAGCCAAAGTACCACTAAACCACTAAAGGGTCGGCAACGTATTTGTAATGCCTCTGGTGTTAAAAGTATCCATAGGCGACAGTGACTGCTTACCATCAGGCAGCCCGTCTGCTTGTTTGCCAGCTATGGCATAAAAAAAAACAAAAAAAAAACCACTGACAATGCTCCCCATCGAACCATGACCATAGTAATTAAATAGTTTAGAAACTAAAAAAAAAGAAAAAAAAACGCAAATATTGATGATTCTGGTAAGAATAATGGTGACAAACTACCTTTTTAAATTATTGCATTGTCCTCAATAGGTTTAGATTGCAAAATTACAATTTAATTCGACGTTTTGAATGGGATGAAAATAGCGTTCAAAGATTCCATTACAAACATACATATATACATACATACACATATACATTCATACACATACACAGGCACACACATCCATACATACATTCATACATACATAAGCCTACATTTGTTCCCGTAGAGTAGTTTGTTAGCTTATTACCTCCGCTAAACTCACTCAAATAGAAAAGCCACAAAACAAAACAGCTAAAAGTAAATGATTTTTTTTTTACATAAAATTTGGTCACGTAAATTCATTATAAGTAAAACTGCTGAAAAATAATCCTGAAAATATCAACAACACTCCAAACAGTAACTAAAATCAAGTCTAATTTTAAAATACCTGAACTGTGAACTCAACTGCTCCTCATCATGTAAACATGACAGAGCGAGTTTAAAAAGATAAATAATCACAATTTCGCAGAATACCTGATGAGTTACCTAAACACAGGGCTGCCAGCTATTCTGATTCATTTAATATTTTTATTTAATTAAAGGTTAGTCACCTCTATATTTTCACACTTACAATTTAGATCTATCGTCATTTCAGTTATAGGACGTCCACTGCTGGACATAGGCCTCCCCCATCGATCTCCAAAAGGGCCGGTTGGACGGCTTGCATCCAGCGTTTACCTGCAGTCTCTTTTAGATCGTCCGTCCATCTTGTGGGTGGACGTCCTACGCTGCGCTTACCGGTCCGTGGTCTCCATTCCAGAACCTTTCGGCCCCATCGGCTATCTGTTCTGCGTGATATGTGCCCGTGACACTGCCACTTTAACTTGCTAATCTGGTGGGCTATGTCGGTGATTTTCGTTCGTCTACGGATCGTCTCATTTCTGATTCGATCTCGTAGAGAAACCCCGAGCATAGCCCTCCCCATAGCTCGTTGTGCTACTTTGAGCTTGTTTATGAGGCCCATAGTTAGAGACCACGTTTCACTGCCTTATGTCATCACTGGTAGCACACACCTATACCTATATATACCTATACCTATACCATGATATCTATACCTATAGATCTATACCAAGTTATTATCTTAAAAACTATAAAAGATAGAATGTTCTTAAGAATTTGGAAGGCAGACGGATAGGTGGAAAGAGAGTGCGAAATTATAAAGGTAAGAGTTATAAGAGGTTAAAATATTGTAATGCTCAATGCAGATAGATAATTCAAGTAGCGTCGGCTCTTACGGTAATTTAAATTTTTGTACTATAGTAAATTTAATATCAGTACCTATGTTTAAAATTGTCAAAGTTTCATTCTGTGACCGTGACACTTGCAGACAGAGTTTATAGTTTGGTTTAAGATGAAAGCGGTGACGTTTCATCATCATCATCATCATCAGCCAGAAGACGTCCACTGCTGAACATAGGCCTCCCCCTTTAACCTCCACACTGAACGACAGCCACCAGCGGTGACGTATACGTCTTTTAAATTCACACACGCAAATTGTTTGTTCACAAACGCAAATAAAAGTTTGTAGACAGTAGTTAGTATTAACTTTCAACCAAGGGCAAAATTAAGTGTTTGACCGTATCATTTTTTTAACAACATCGTGACCCTATCACATTAAATATTATCGACGCATAAAAGTTGCCGCATAAAATTTTAAAACTTACTTTTATATCCTAACATGACCTTTTTGTAGGTTACATTTTAGAGGGCTACTTATTTAATAAACAGCGCGCTTAATTTTCAAAGAACCTAACTTTTTGCCACTTTGGCGGGACATACTTGATGGTGGTCAAACGCAAGCCTATTAATTATATTAAAAAAAGGTTTGATAAAAAAGTGACGAATCAAACGTTACGTTTATTTTAAAAGACCTATTTAACTATGTATTTCCAATACGAAGGAGTGCAGTGTTTTTTTTAAATCCTAATTTCACATGTACCCGAGCCACCCCTAAAATAAAATATTGTATTTATAAAAAAAAATGATTTTTGCAACTGTTTCATGCACTTATCTTAATAATTATAGAAGATAGAAGGTTTAAAAAAATTTGGATTGACGGACAGGCGGAAAGATAAGCTGACGGAAAGAACGAACTTATAAGGTTTCTTGTAGGACTACGGAACCCTAAAAAGGAAAATAGTAAATGTTTGGCAGAAACTGTACATTATTATTATGAAGGGTGGTGAATACTTACCTACTATAATTCTTAAAAGTCTCGCCCGGTCTAGCCCGGCCATTTGGTAGGCATTGGTGGGGCCGAAGCCAACACCAAGAGGCCCCGTTGAGTACAAAATTTACAATTATGGGTATAAAATGGAATATAAAACTATTGTACAGTATTGGATAAAAAAACTGGGCTATTGTGGTGAATTCTTGATGGTATGTTCCTGGTCTATGGTATGAGGTGCGGCACCCGCCAATTATGCTTCATTTCAAGATATTTTGGCAGGGGATGACTTGCCACCCACTAAATGGGCCCTCCATAATAGCTGCCGCATATTGGCACCGGAAGGGCAACAAAGGCATGAGTGGCTAAGGGTGTCGAGAGGTGTGCTGCACCTTCACTAAGAACTACTCGCGGCATTATGCCCTTTAACACTTCTACCCTGGAGCTTAGGTTCTTAGCTCTTGCGGTTTCCACCCCCAGACGGCCAGTTAAGACAAGCCAGGGTTCAGGATCTCTGGGGTTTTAGACCCATGGAATCGGGGTACGCGGTGTCACCACTCACTACTTTAATTATTATTATGACTCTTTATTTCGATACATTCATGGGTCTAGCCCGGGCCTTTGAGAGGCATTGGTGGGGCCGAAGCCAACACCAAGAGGCCCCGTTGAATAAAAAATACAATTATGGGGTGTGTATAAAATGGAATATAAAACTATTGTACATTATAGGATTTAAAAAAACCTGGGCTATTGAGGTGAATAATTTGAGGGTAGTTGAACTGATCTATAGGATAAGAAACGGCACCTGCCTTATCCTGTCTCATCTCAAAATATATATTTAGGCAGGTGATGACTTGCCACCCACTGAATGGGCCCCCATAGAGGCTGCCGCACCTTGCACCGGAAAGGATTATTATTATTATTAGAATACAATCAAAGCTACAACTGAAAGTTTAGCGTCTATGACATAGGCCATTTGGACAATACCTACGCCAACTCCGTACATTAATCTCTGTTCAACTCAGATTTCCAAAGTTACGTGGGCAAATTTTCGACGCAAAATCGGAAACAATTTGCAAATAACAACAAACCTCATAATTTAACGGCCGACTCACCTTTGGCTTCATTGTTTTGGGTAAATCTGGACAGACTTAAGCGATCTAAACGACTACCATGAGGAAAACAAATGAGACATCGTTGTCTTATTTATATTTTGTCTTCGGTGCATTAGCAGCGATATTAAGATGGGTGGTTATAATTATAAGGATAGAAAGGTACTCAGTTTTAAGTTGTTTTTCGCTTTGACATTTTTTTAACTAAAATCTTATTGAAACCATTTTGTATTAATATTTCATTGTAGTATAAATCAGCTACCAGTCACTTTATTAACGTTTATAAACATACCAAAAGTGATCAGAACTTGTGATTTTTATTTAGGTTTATCATAACCTACTGCAATTCTCGGAGTTAAAAATAACTTGAACTTAATATAAGATATTTTCTCATAATCATCGTAGGGACTAGTTTTTTCACCATCATCTTTGCCATATTTAATTGGTATTTTCAAATGCATGCGCCATCGTAGACTGCATCGGCGCGTAACATCAGATGAGGTAGCTGCGAGCCTATTATTAAACTAAAAAGTTGTATTTTTTTTGGAATGTCCTACTTTTGATCAGAAGTCAGTTTGATCTCACTTTGATACATATATATAGACAAACTCTTTATTATTTAGACAAGAAATTACATACGTACATGCAAAAACCCCCATTTATTATCCTCAAATGGGTATAATAGTTCTTTACACTTATGAACGTCAGTACAACTTCAACTCATTTTTGGAATCAATAAAATAACGTTTTTAGCTACTTAAATACTTTCAAATTGAGCACCAAGTAGTGGCCTCTTTCGTAGAGGTTTCTTCCAGACAATTGGGTAAACAACTTAGATTGAAAAGGAAAGCAGAACTTGCAGTCAAATAGATTGCTTTAGTACGTCCGATCCTAAACTTCGATCAGGGTCATATAATTTCGCTTGGGGACCAACTATAAATAAGGCTTACGTGAAAAATAGGCTGGAGTGTGCTTAAATTTATGACTTCCGAATTATGAGAATATTCCGAATTAAATTTATTGAACTTGTGGGTGCTCTCAGAGGTTATTAATTGATGTATTATTGGCATTTTGTTTGCTAAAAGACAGAAAATTCGTCAACGACCATGTCCAAGAGTCATGCCTTAATAGCCCACTTGCCGCCATAGATATCTCATTTACTAACCCATTAAATAAAAATGAAACTAAAAAATCAGCCAGTGAAATAAAAATAGAAATTATCTCATGGATTTTATTAGAAATATTTTAAAGCAATTTTACTATTTATGTTTTTTTTTTTGTTTTATTAAAGTAAATCTGTAATAAAAAATGAGGTTTTTTTCAATTTTCTCTACCATTCTTCAAAAATTTTATAAATGTGTCAAAAAAACTCTAGGGTTTCAATGCAGGATGGGTCGTAAAAATAAAATCATAACAAAGTCACGGCTAAAAGATACTCCACACATAAGTGAGTACGGTCAGTCATTTATGTATATTACGAAATAAAATGGCCTTCCAAAATATGTTTAAGGAAGTGATCGTAAGTTAACGTAAACAAAATTATGGGTTGGGAGCGAGAAACCCTACCGTAATAACGTCAAGGGGCAAACTACGACATATTTGAACGTTTTCTTTTTCAGTAATCGAATGCTTTTAAGAAGGTCGTTCCATCCATTACTATCTATGAATAATTTGTAACGCAAAATTTTACTATGAAAAAATCGACATAGTTTTATGGTTGATATTCCGAAAACCCGTACAAAGCGCTTTGATTATGTAAAACTAAATTTATGTCAAAATAAACAACTTTTTTGATTCCACATTTATTGTGCGAACTGCTAGTCTGTGGAATTCGCTGACTGAATGGGTTTTCCCCGTCAGTTACAATTTGGGTGTCCTCAAATCACGATTGAATCGAATTCTTCTAGGCAAGCGTGCTCCACCGTAGACAGCATCATCGCTTAACATCAGGCGAGTTGGCGGCTTAAGGCAAGCATATTCTTTATTATTAATAAAAAAAACGTCCGTTACGGGAAGCCTAGCAGATGTGAAACATGACGGCTTAAGATAACGTAATGCCGTCAAGGCATACAAGTCGGTTTTACTTCTAAGGCGCGCCAATAGAAAGTTAACATCAAAAAGCTCATAAAAAAAATTGCAACTGTATATGGTACAAAGTAAGCCTTTATGCAAAGAAAAGATAATAATATAACCACTTGATCACGCATGTAGTCAATATTCCGTTTTGCAAAATGATTCCACGTCGGTCGCGGGGGGCAGCTTGTGATTGGAGACTCAACGCGACTCGACGCTTGTGATTGGAGAATCAAAAGTCATTCATTCAATTCGCGACTAGGATTGGCCCATTCGAAATAGTTTAAGTTGACATGTTAGAACCATTGCCTCATGCGGGGTAAAGGACGAGCAGTCAAGTGGTTTTATTGTCATTGCTGCAAAGCCTTGTTCTTGCATCGCAGGAAAATGCCGCTTTAACTCGATCCCATCTGACCAAATCAGACCAACTCCAACAAATATTAAGTACGTATATATTTCTTTTCACACAGATTATAGCGCAAACCAATTACGGTGAATCATATGAACTTTGACTTCGGTAACTTCGGCAACGACAAGTAGATAATGAAAAAACTTCCACTTGCGCTCTCGAAGCAACCGACTTTATAAAACTTTCGATATAAGATGTGTTATCCCTTAGTCTAGGAAAGGTTAATATCGTTTTAAACTGTTTTATCTAAATTCAATGAAGTTTCAGGGCCTGGGAGTAAAATAAATCCTACTAATATTATAAACGCGAAAGTTTGTATGTATGGATGTATGGATGTTTGTTCCTCTTTCACGCTGCAACGGAACAACGGATCACCCTGTTTTTTTAGGACACGTTTTCTGGGCCACTAGGTGTCACTGCTTTAAAATGTGTGTGTGCACAAATGTACACATAAATGCTATATTTGTCCGACAATAATTTGCGTAACGTTTGTCTAATCTTCGTGAAATTTGAAGGCAAGTAGTTCATTACAATTAAAATTTTAAATTTGAATATGGACAAAATCTGTCGAGGGGTTGCGAATATATGTATTGTATAGGGATAAGTCTCATTTCGGGGCTTTTTTTTTTAATTACAATTTAACTGTTCAATAACGTTTAATTGTGAATATCCTAAATAAATATATCTGTATTGATTCGAATCGTATCAATTTTATTTGATTAAATTCGTGTGACTTTACAAAAAAAAAATGGTATTATACTCTTGCATTTTTCTTATTAATAATAGTGAGTTTTTTGAATAAATTCAACATTGAACGAGTATATAGAAACAACTTTAGTTTTGTTTATGGTTTAAGTTCATCAACAGAAAATTTTCCCCTATTACAATAAATGTCTCTGGTTAAAATTTGGACAAAAAAGTTGCCAATATCATCGTCCTTACCAACTTAATTGCAGTTGACACAGACTTAATAGACAAGAGGTCTGGAGCCAAAACTTTAAAGAAAAAAGTTGTCCTGTCTAGAGCCCACCAAAACTTTCAAAAAACAAACAGCTTTCAATTCAACCTTATCAATAAGAAGAAAAGCCTAACTTTACAAAGGAGCTCATATAGAAAACAAAACGAACTTTTACTTTCTTTTCTATTATTTACAAGACTTTGTTTCCGTGATAAAAGGGACAAGGGGTTCCAATCGTGCCAAATGCATTGATATATTGGGGTCGTGACCCTAAGAATTCACTGACACATTGACAAAAAGGGAAGTTTTCTTAACAATTCGAGTGAGAAACCTTCCGTTTTATGGCAGAATCTCTTGGCACATTTATTATTTAAGAGCTACGTTCACTTGTGTAGGAAGGTCGGTATTATTTTGACGATATTTTTTTGAGTGGGGATCATCAAGGTAGGGTGGGTAAAAGGATGTTTAACTTTGATAATGGACAAGTCAATGGACAGCGCTCTTGCGTGTTCGTTTTGACACGAGTGGTCATTGTGCATTATACGCAACTCCACTCCAACATCGTCTCCACTCCAATTGTCAGATTCATAGTCATAGTCATAGTACTCGTAGTATTTTATTAATAATAAATTATAAATTAAATAATAAAAGATGAATAAAAGGCAATAAAATCATAAATTCGAACAAAAACAACAATCCACCACCCAGTTATTACTTTCGGTTTAGCTTAAAATCTTAGGCGTACGTTTTTTCACACGCTGTGTACATCTGCTAGTTTTTTTATTAGTAAGTACCACACGTCCAGAATTAAAATAAAGATTTTAAAAGTAATACAGGATTATACAGATCAGTGATACCAAGCTGAAAGAAGGGCATTGTCCTCATCGCTTTGTTTTTTTTTTCTTCTATGGAAATAAACCTAAAATCCAAAACCATAGAAACACCAAAGAAAAATTTCGTTAAAATTGGTGGAGGTGAAACAGCTGATATTTTTGTAGCGATATCAGAGTTGATCTCAAAATAAAGTTGGTAAATTTGTTCGTAATGATTTATATAAGTACTATGAACTCTTTTCGGCTTAGTACCACCGTTATATGTGATCTTGAAATACGTCTTATACGTCAGTGAATTAATACAAATTTTTGCTTAGCTCAATATAGATAGAAATTTACTGAGCTGACGGTAAATCACTAATAGTAAAATGCCACCCAGATGATGATGAGAACGATAGTGTTGAGTTGGTGTTGAACTATTGTAATACGCTACGACCTTACTGATAGGTACTACCACCGACATTATTTATGATAATTACTCCAAATTACAATCAATTTACCATAATGACGAAATTAACTTTGTAAACCTAAAACGATACCAGACAAGGCTAATGTAGTGATCAAGTATTCAAATGCCTAGCCATGTTATCTAACTACAAAAATAGATGCACTTCAAGTCTACAGAAATAATACATCCTTCTTTAACCCAATTGTAAGAATGGCACGTCAATACAATGATTTGTTAATAAATAATTCTGATTTAGATATATTTGTTCCTAAGTTTAGTAGTTACGTAAGAACTATGAAGGATATCCTCCGTCTTAGTCCTAAGGATTGTTCAGACGCAGCAGCTGTGTTGCGTCTGAAGAGTCCATCTCATGTTTAGTTGTTTTTATTCTTTTGTTTTAGTTTTTAGTAAAATGTTTTGCCATCTTGGAGGTACCCATCAGCAAGCTCATTGCTATGTGGATGGGTACTTTCATCACGTTTGTCTCATTTTTTTTTGTGTACACATGTTTTGGGTGACAATCCAGTTCAGATTTTTGTATGTATTTATTTAAGGATTTAATTGATTGTTATCTGTTTTGTGTATCTAAATAAATAAAATAAAAATAAAATAATAGATCATAAAACCTTTAACAATTAAAAAAGACATAGGTCCTTGAGGTACGCCACCAAATTGTATTTCTAAAGTCAGGGGCCTTACGCGGAAAATCACGTTAACGTGAACCTTAACGCGCCGACATACGGTTTGCCATATTTGCGGTTACGCATTTTTTCGCAATCACCCAAACATAATCGCTAAAAACAGGTAGCCGTAAGACCCTTAGTGTGTTTCTAAGGTTGCTTATTAAATGATTATGACAGAGTCAAAAACCTTGAAAGTAAAGATATTATACCAAGGATATTATATAATACCCAGGTGTAACGTCCTTGTTATATACTCATTCACTTCGACCAAAATAAAATGACTGGACGGGCCATAACCATTGAACTTGCTAAGTAAAAATGAGTCAAAACCGTCGGAGATATACTTCAACACCTAATTATAACCATCTACAGTACATTTCTTCTAAAAAATAGATAGCGATTTTTGTTGTGTATCTACACTTTGGGAAAGCACACGAAGGCATAATTTTGTCAGATGTTTCGTTATCATGTAACAATAGTCGCGTGTTTCACTTCCTACGGCTAGAGACCGACTAAAACGAAACGAGCACAGGCGCTCATTTTGTAATCTTCAAAAATGCACTTCTTCTGGGCTCGTCCATAATTTTTTTTTGTCGATGCTCATTCAAATATTAGCGTCCCATTATGCCTGATGCTTAAGTTTGAAAAATAAGCGCCATCTGTTGAAATAGTCACTAACTACGTCACATTGAGCGATTGTGGCCAACCGGTAGCATGTGCGCTAAACAATCGAACGACACCTGTTTTGATCGTCGGCCCTGCGCCCTTATTATAGAAGTTTGATCGTGATCGAGATTGCATGCCGTCCCGTTCGCATCTATTTACTCGCACCACGTGCGTAAGTGAGATGGCACGCGATCCGAATCATCCATAATAAGGCATCTGCAGCAATTATTTATATAGTGTACCATATAGTGTCATCATCATCAGCCAGAAGACGTCCACTGCTGAACATAGGCCTCCCTCTTGAATCTCCACACTGAACGACAGCCTGCCTTTTGCATCTACTGGATGCCCGTGACTCTCACAATGTCGTCGGTCCATCCAGTGGGAGGCCTCTCTACGCTGCGTCCATATAGTGTACTTACATAAATTATATTGTGTAGTTACAATGCCATCGCTGAAAAACGGTGTGAGTAAACATCGCCAGAAAAACGGTATATCCAAAAACCTCAAAAACACCAAGTTATGCCGAACGCACTCTGCGTTCTCTAAATAGTCCGGTCAAGATGTAGAGGCCAAAAGGCAAACAGTATAAGTCAATAAATAAAAAAACTCAAAAAGTGCAAATCCAACATGCCAAGCAACATGGGCCAGCATGATGGATTAGGGCCCATCCTCTCTCTCTGAGAGAAGGCCTGTGTCCCAGCAGTGGGAACATAAGCTGATATTGTACGTCACAGTCAACAAAGTCTGCGCGTAGCTGAAATTACACTGGTGAGCAAAATATTTGAGTTCACCACAGTCACATTTGAGAAAAAGTACCATTGGTCCGATCCTTACGAAGTGCCTATTATAAAAGACAAGGGACTGAATAGACTCTGATGGCTTTGCCTCATTGGCCATACCTATATAGCTATCGCTTTTTGGACAATCCCCATTGGGTTTTTCAAATTATCGCTCAGTGATTTTTTATCTAAAATTTATATCCATGCCCATTATTGCCCCTTATTGCTCTCATTGCCCCTTTTTATTTTGCCCTTGCCTGTTTCTCTTTATGTTTCTTATGTGTATGTCCATTGTTTTTGTTTTTTGGCAATAAATATATCTTATCTTAACCAAAAACTAACCTTCTATTTTCACTAGGACAACGCCACAGAATAAAAATATTAGTAGGTAACTACCTACCCCGTGTTTATAACGTAGACATTATCACTTAGGGAATAACGTAGCTTTCCGTCAGTAAAATAGTTTTTCAGTTCGTTAGTTCTAAGAATTCTTCCAAGGAACACACAAAGGCACTAACAACTTTATCCTTTACTTCAGATATTCATAAAAAAATCATCCATAAAAAGAATCCAAGTATACTTCATCAATCTTGCTCCTGACAAAAATGGAAAAAAATACCAAATTATTTCTCTGATCCCCATTACTATCCATGCAACTTTAGCCATCAGTTATTGATGGCGCAACTTAGACCAACTTTGTCCATTAAACGCAGAGACTTCTTGACAGGACCTTGCGATCGTTAATAAGCATCACCACCATAACTTGACACCTCACGATCTTCTGGAATAGAAGAAGCTTCCGTGAATCCAAGAGGTCCATCAAAGTTATCAGGGTGCTGCTCAAGTGTAAAATCTATTAAACTAGGTGAACATTTGGTTTGAATGGCTTTATTTTTCTTCGTCGATTGTCATTGCAAGTGAAAGATGAGTAAGGAAAGTGTAATTTATCGTGGAAAATATTCTTAAGGACAGTTATCGTTTTTATAATGGGGCGCTGAAAATGGCAGTTGGAATTAGTTTTTTACCAATATCTCAAAACACGCGTCCGCGCCGCTTTTTTTATTTTCGCCCATAACTGAGCAGGCTAATATCATAAAGACCATACCGCCTCGTCTGCCATATTTTACTGCCATAAGTATGCTCTTTCGAGCGATGGTGGCCAAACGGTAGCATGTGCGTTTTCCAATCTGACGGCATCTGATTCCATCCTCGGCTGTACACCAATGACTTATTTAGTTCCTAAAAAAAATGTGCAGCTTCAATGTCATCGCTCAAAAACGGCGAAGGAAAACATCTTGACGAAACCGGTATGTCCAAAAACCTCAAAAGTTCAAAGGCATAATGAGATTTACCAACATGCACTGGGCCAGCATGGTGGATTAGGGCCCATCCTAAACTTCACAGAAGCCTCTGGGTAGTAAATACTACGTTTCTCAGGCACTTTTTCCAAAAAAGTGCCTGAGGTGGAATGGCCTTAATGGCTTTTGCTTGCCCAGTACTGGGCAAAAAACAAGAGGTTCGCTGGAAAAAATAATCTTCCTCTTTTCACCGGCTTGAACTAGCCGGTTTACCTCCACCTTCATAATGCAAACCGCTAGGGACTGGAATTCCTTACCCTATTTTGTTTCCTGAAAACTATATATACCTCTTCAAGGCCAGAGTGAATAAGTACCTTCTAAGTCTACGTGCTCAATCTTCGGCTACAACATCGCTTTCCATCAAGTGAGTTGGTGGAGAAATGTAGACCTACACTATGTAAAAAAAACACATGTTTGCGAGCTACCCATTTTTTATATTTTTTCAAAATTTGAGATCTATGTCTACAATATTATGGAATCTAATTTTATGTGCGTAAATTCCATTAATTTAGAGCACTTAGCGATTCACACCGTGGTGCGAACCAAATGCGGTGCGTATCGCTGCATTACTCCCCACTACCTAGATTTTATGACGATGTGTAAAATAACTGGACAGCCGGGCGGAAAACGATAATATAAGAGTTTTTTGTTATACGTTAAAAAGATAACAAATATGAAAGCCTAAAAGACATTTTCATAAAAATCAACCAAGTACTTCAACCGTCAAACCGTCGATAATTCAGTTGAACCATTACGGACGTATGCAAACCCCATCTGGTAAAAATTACACCCATAAATATGATTGCCCCGTCTTATTTTTCCATATTATCTCTCAAATCATATTCCACGTTCATAAAACCGCAGTAAAAGTCTCCAAATATCTCACTCGAAAGCGAATCTATAAATATCTTCCAACTTTTCGAAGGGAAATAAGATTTTACTGCCCTTACAAATTGGATAACGAAGGGTGAAAATTTCCCTTCCTTGCAGCCAGTGGTTAATCTCATCGCGAGGGATGAGGGTTGGATTAATTTGAGTAAGTCGAGGATGGATTTTGTGGAGGTGAGTGTGGAAATTTTGAAGTGAACTAATTTTTATGACTACCCTCAAAATTTAAATCTTTGAACGTGGGCTTGCTTAGCGAAAGACCAAGACAGATGGCATAACAAGAAAGACAGCTAGGTAGCCTTTAAATAGGGTTACTTGAAACCCTAGTACTATGCCGAATGGCATGCTGAATGAAAATTTTAATGCCGACAATATTTTTTTCAATGAACGTATAACATTTAATTGTGTTTTTCACTAAACCTTTAATTTTAACAAATCAAACAACTGTCCAATAGCCTATTGTGATCCATTTTGAAAGTCGGTTATAAGTCCCAAGCCAACCCTACCTCCCTTCACCTAGTACAGAGGTGTTAATAAAGACACTATGCATACTTACCATAGTAGGTAAGCAAGTATGTACGGGAAGTAAGGTTCTGTCCCAAGAGATATGAATGAATCATTAGAATGAAACTATAGCTGTGTTGGAAAGGTTTGCTGGCCATTTGTTCGTATAATTTATAGGGTATCTTTGGGAACTTGGGGTATTGTATGTAGGTATCAATTCTGTAGCAGAGGCGTATGGGATACGTGACCCTTCTCATGTTGGTTGCTTTCTTGTCTTAAATTTTAAATGGGGTACTTTTTCCGTGGTATTAATTTTAATGTGGCTAGATTCCTTTAGGCGAAATGGTAAAGAACGTACAATTACATGACGGTAATGCTTGCATACTCGGCGTGAGCGCTTTCAAATATTTACAATATTTATCTTTTCTTTATTTTCTACAATCTTACGCTTTTACAAAAAACTGCGATGACTAAAGTATTTGTATGATTGTTTAGGATTTCACACTTTTTTTTTAATAATAATATAGTCTATAGAATCGGAATGAAGTTGATTCCAACCATCGAAGGGAACGTAAAACGGGTTTTTTTAGGAAAGATAACGATTTTTTTCTATCAAACCAAATTTATTTAATCGTGTATCGGTGAATACATCCGAATTAAATATTTCAAGAACATTTATAACATATTTATATTATACTAGCGGTCCGCCCCAGCTTCGCACGGGTATAGATTATAGCCTATGTCACCCGGGGATAGTGTAGCTTCCCGTCAGTGAAAGAATTTTTCTAATCGGTTCAGTAGTTTCGGAGCCTATTCAATGCAAACAAACAAACAAACAAACAATCAAATCTTTCCTCTTTATATATTAGTATAGATAGAACTAATGTCAATTAATCGATTTTAAAGGTCTACTTTTGAATATTCGTGAGGACCAATCGTCAAATTTGAAGCATATTTCGTCGTACGACCAGAAAACTGGGGAGAGCAGTTCTATTTTTTTTGCGTAAGGCAGTGCGAGTTGCTTTTCAACAACTCAAATCTGATATATTTTTCAAGATATCAGAGTTGCTCCTATAGTAAAAGTTGTTGATAATGATGGGTTAGAACCCATCATCAGGGGTCCATAGTTGGACCCCCTTTCGACTTAGTACACTCTTTCTGCGTAACTCAGTGTAATTTGCTAATATACAGAGTGTAACAAAAAGGTATAATAATATTTAAGGGTATTTATCTACCCATCAAAGTGAACAACTTGTAGTTTTTTTTTTATTTGCTAATTTCGAGAAGGAAAATTGTCTCCTCATAAAATATGCATCACGTGAACAATGATTTTGATTGAGAATCATCGAGATACAAATCCTATAGAGTCACAATCTCTCAGTGTAAACAGTCAAAAAACGTCCGAGCGTCATTGTATTGTATCAGTTGTATAGTTCACAATGCCACATTTAATCCAATTTAGACGTTATGTCACATGCACAGTATTCAACGTTAGTTGTCCGCTGTGTCATCGTAGCTCTGGCATAGCGCGGCGTTGTAGTCGGATCGCGGTTACCTTGTAACTAACCAAAACATCGGTGCAATTTGTAGCGTGTGCCGAGTTTTGGTTCGGACATTTTTTTGGCAAGATTGTGACTCTATAATTATGTATTGTATCTCGATGTTAGGACATTTTTTTCTGGTATGTCAACAACCTTTAATATTATACATTACTTTTACACGTGTTATAATATACGTTTACTCTCAAAAATCGCGTAACACGCACTATAAAGAAATTGACGTGTGACTAAGTGGCACACTAGTACCAAGTATACTTTTTGGGACCACTGAGTCGTTAACATTGGCAAAGCTACTATTGACAGTCGGACATTTTTGAACGCTGAACCGACATCCATATTTATAAATATATTTTTTAGAGGCGTTTGAGGTCGAGACATTAGGCCCTTGGGGACCGGGGGAGCTCACCTCATTTTCAAAAATCTATCAGAGTTAATGCAACGCGTGACCAAAATGCTGGCGTTTTTCTGGCTCAACGCATAAGCATTGCCATTCAGCGTGCTAATGCCGCATCAGCATACTGGGTACGCTGCCAAGTGGTAGTGGGCTTGAGCATTTGGATTATCTTTAGACCTTCAACGGTCTATGGGCAGTCTAACTGTAATTGTAGTGTTAGTATTAGCTTGTATTTTGTTTAGTTAATAAAGGCACTTACCCCAGTAAAATAAATAGGTATCTTTGGATATGATATACTTTTTCACTGTATTTTTTTAATAAACAGAGCCTTTTATTTATGGCAATCATCATAATTTTCTTTCAATAACATTGTTGTTCGAATCTTTGAGAAAGTTTAAAGGTCTGGAGTTACACTTGTGAACTCAGTAGCTCATCCATTAATTTACATTATTCTGCTCCAAAACAAAGCAAAGAAAAACGGTGTCCATTTCTTTCTAAAATGGACATCAATTTTTCTTTTCCCTAACATTTAAAGCACGCCTTACAAATTAAAAGTTATAAGGAACCCTGAGGGGGGAATTATTTCGTGTGACACAAAAACTCGGACAAAGTTTTCGAGATAAGATTTTTGTCATGTTTTGCTTCAAACTTCCCTTTCATTGACAGCGATTTATAAATGTAGGTATGCATTTGAAGTTTCGGGTTCGCGGGACAAATTCTGAGAAGAAACTTCTACAATTTCGCCATCCATCATAATTTTGCGATCGACATAATTTCTTTTATGAATAACGGTGACATTACTTCGAAAGTAAATTGAATTTTTATTCACCACGCACCTCATAATTAGAAACGAAAGATTTTAACGCATAAAATAGAACCGACATAAATCAAAATTTAATATTATTTTAAAATTTCAGGAACAAGAGCTTACCTACTGAAAAAATCCGGCATTGTGTGTTTGAGGCTCGAAAAATTTTGAAAATGTAGTATATAACTTCGCAACTCATAATTAGAACGTTTTTACTCACAAAATGGAGCTAAAATAGTTCAAAATTTTAATTATTAAAAAAAAAGAAACTAAAATCTCACCTAAATGAAGAAATTAGACATTGAATTAGGAGGGAAGATGTTGGCACTTAGATAGGACACTGTAAGACACATAAACAGTAGAAGTGTGCTAATGTGACCACAAAATGATGGTCTAAAGGAGTAAAAACAGCATGGGCCGTGGACAAAATTTGTTTTCCACCGTTATTATCCGGCGAGAAAAAGACAAATGTATCCGTATTCTAGCTTTGTCGCGGGTAAAAACGGTGAAAAGACAATTTGTCAACAGTATGTATGAACTTTTAGGATATAGAGGAAAGCAAGTGCTGAAATATTTGTTATAAAATGTAAAAAAATACTGATTGTGATATCTCTATTTTCATGAAAAAGTATCATAAACGTACTGGAAAATAAAAAATATTGAGCGTTTTAACTGTTCGACCGACCACCCGCATTCTTCAGTCTTCCCGTGAACATGGTGCATGTAACTGCGCCGAAATATCGGGAGCTCATTCCACAACCTTACCTCGGTAAATATCCCGTAAATAATCATACAACTTTAATAGAAAACATAACCTTAACCTAACTACTTTATAATTACTACTTTATTATTATGATGTAATTTATATTGTGGTAATTTGTTTCAAGATTGACATTGTATGTAACATTAATTTTATAATTCCGTATGTTTTATTGTAATTGTTTATGGAAGTCGTTTCTGATAATAAAAATTATTTGATTTGATTTTGATTTTATAGACAAACTTAAAAACTGAAACTTAATCTGCAATCTAATCTGCAAGCGTCGTTGTAGGAGAGAAATGTAACCACATTTTCAACCATCAAGACTTTAAGATAACAGCATTCTAACCAGAATGCTGCCATCTTTACCACGCAATGCTAAATTGGATTTGGGGTTTTGGAATTTCAATGGCAATTCTAAATTGGTACCTTCATTGTTTAAGCTGCGTGTTTAACTAGTACCTACTACCTACTGTAATTGTCTATAAGCAACATGGTAAACTGCAGCCGACAAAACCGCAAGACGATAGCAAGTGTGTTTGAAACAAACCAGTTATTTTATTAAATTTTTTTAGGTTTCCGTACCTAAAGTGTAAAAACCCTATTACTAAGCCTACGATGTCTGTCTGTCTGTTAACGGCTGAATCTTTCGAACCGTAAAGATAGCCAATTGAAATTTTCACAGAATATGTAATCTTACGGCGGATTGACTAACAAATAATAAAAAAGTCAAAAAGTAAAAACTAAAGGGTACTACTCCATACAACAAATTTTAATGTATTTTTTTACATCTTGGGTTACATTATTGGAGTTTTAGTAATGATCCCATTAGTCTGTCACTCGGGGATAGTGTAGCTTCCCAACAGTGAAAGAATTTTTCAAATCGGTTTAGTAGTTTCGGAGCCTATTCAATGCAAACATACAAACAAACAATCAAATCTTTCCTCTTTATAATATTAGTATAGATATAGATTATTTAACATTTTTTTCTAAATATCACGTATATTTTTAGAAACAGTGATTAAACGCAACAAGCTTTGTACGTTCAGTTGAGTCCGAAGTCTTATGCAGTTTTCTGTGAATCCATTCCATTATATCTATCAAAGTCAACATCATTTATTATTTCTTCGTATTTCGTATTCCAACTGAAACTGAATTGAGTGAGCTATTTTATAATAATAATATTATTGCGATTTACCCACTAATTAAAATTGCTTTGCACATTGTAGACAGTGGCAATGTCTCATGTCAATGAGAGACGATGACCTTCGGTCTACCAACAAGATAATACAAGAAATATGATAGGTGGTTGGTATCCCGAAAAACCGTACAAAGCGCTTTGAGTCCACTTTTATTACGCGAACTGCTAGCCTATTGATTGCGCTGCCTGAATGGGTGTTCCCCGATAGTTACAATTTGGGTGTCTTCACCACGAGTGAATTGTTTTTTTCTTCTAGGCAAGCGTGCTCCACCGTAGACCGCATCATCGCTTAACATCAGGCGAGTTGGTGATCAAACGCAAGCCTATTATAAAAAAGGTATAGTGTATGTACTAACATACACATACACACACATACACATCATCAGCCATTAAATGTCCACTGCTGAACAAGGCCTCCCTCTTAGAGAGGGTGTTGCCATAATCCCCACGCTTGGCAGGCTGCACGCCACGCTTGCTTTTGCTAGTACTAACATAATTCTTAATCAATTATTATTATTTTCCCAACTTCTGCAACCTACATTCAATTTGCTTTTTTAATGCTTTATGGACGGATTAGCTGTAGCAAAAACATCTGTACTGAACGTCGTCAAAAAGGCTGGGTCTCAAAATATATGGAAAGTCGCCATCCTTCTTTAGTAACATTCACAGTCAAAGTTAAAGTCAAGCAAAATAAGTAATGGACTTGTCCTTATGTCACGTCTTAACATTGTTTGAGAGATAAACACGTGATTTATTTTCATGAAACTAGACATGTGATAAACTTGGATTTGTAATAATATATTTTTAAGCCTGATAGATACTTGAATAAGCTGGGTTTTATAAAATGTTTTTTTAATCATGGGCTCCACTAAGTTACCGCTCGTCTCTCTGAGACATCAATTATTAAGTACTGAAAATGGAATACAAATACCATTTATTCTCCCAGGGGGTTTATGGGAAATTTCCCGAGTATTTGCTCCCAGGCGGAAAAGCTTAAAGGATTGATGGAGTAGTCCGCTATTTCGGAGAGTGCTCTATGCGCTGACTAAAAATATTCATGTTAAAACGAAGTTTCTAACTGGATCACATTTCTTTTCTGTGTGCATTGCTAAGTAATTTTGTCAGGCTGGTTTCACAATTTCACAAGAGACCCGTACGAGTCGCCAGTACGGGGCTCCCGGAGTGGAGACATAGGTGTGGCGCTAGAACATCGTTTCACAGTGACGCGGATTGTTCCGTACGGGACTTGCCTCCGCATAGATCCCGTCTCCCGTAGTACGGGCTCCCGGAGCGGAAACATACTTGAGGCGCTAGAACATCGTTTTACAGTGACGCGAATTGTTCCGTATGGGACTTGCCTCTGCGTAGATCCCGTCTCCAGCAGTAAGGGCTCCCGGAGCGGAGACATACGTGAGGCGCTAGAACATCGTTACACAGCGACGCGGATTGTTCCGTACCGGACTTGCCTCCGCGTAGATCCCGTCTCCCGTAGAACGGGTCTCCCATACAGCTGTGAAACAAGCCCTAGTGTAATCTGTGAGTTCTATGACAAAAGTATTAGCGTTAAAAAAACAAGTTTCTTTCTTTAAAAATTTAGCAATACAAAAAGTTGACTTCAAAGTTAGTTAGAGCTTGAACAAAATTATCGATATTGCCAAATCAACAAGCGCTTGAACAAAATTATTCGTATTATTAGAGCTAGTAAAAAACTACATATTCAAAAAAGGTAATTAAATATTTGTGGGATCTCCTCGAAAGCTTATTTTCGACATAATGTAAAAGAAATCACGTGAATTGGACCCAACATATCGGAGTAATAGGTGTACATCATAATTTAAAATGAACCAGACAAGTCCGAGTCAGGCTCACACACTGAGGGTTCCGTACCACCTCAAAATACAAAAAGTAGTGCTAAAAAACAACATCACGCCCACGTCCCCATCATAGTCACCAATCCAAGCACCGACCACGCCCGACGTTGCTTAACTTGGTGGTGAACAAAAATTTGTCACGAACTTGCACTTGGCCATTATTTATATTATTTGCTGTGTTACTTAGAGTGTATACTAAATTTGAGTGTATGCTAAGTTTGATGCTTGTACCTACGTATTACCGTTTTTACATTAGAGTGAATACAAAAATACGTTTAACAAAGTTGAATGGGGTCTTTAGTTTTAATTTTTTGACTTTATTATTATGTCTTAGTTAATCCACCGTAACGTTAGGTGTTCTGCTATAATTACATCTTGCTATCCTTTATGGTTCGAAAAATACAGCCGTTAATAGGGAGGATGCACAAAGAAAAGCAAACAGAGAATGTAGGCTTACTAATAGTGTACATCTTTTGGGTGCGGAACCCTAAAACTACACTATTATTGTAGAATAACGGGGCACACATAGTGATTTAAAAATAAAGCGCTTAATTTTAAACCCTTGCTTTTATAATACGCTTAATAAAATTCCAGAAGAAATTGTGGGCATTAAAATAATGTTCAAATAAAATGCAGCAGTGCAGTTATGATTAAAATATTTCGTTAAATTTAATGTAAGTAGGTTAATTCCAGCTATTGGATAATTCATTAATAATTTAAACAATAATTTAAATGTAAACAAAAATGCGTCCGTTACGTGGGTCGCTTTTAGGGTTATGTACCCAAAGAGTAAAAACGGGACCCTATTACTAAGCCTACAATGTCTGTCTGTCTGCCTTTAGTCCCAAAGTTCACTTTGTCCCTAAGTTAACGGCCTGTTATCCGAGTCGCGTAGGCAACAAAACGCTCCCTCAGCCCCCGCCAAGTTATAGCGACGATATATTTTGCCACGCAAGAGTCAGGAGGCCCGCGAGGGGAGTGCAACGACAAAAACGAACATAGTTCCGACCACGATGACGCCTGACGCGGGACTGAGCGCGGCGCGCGCATATTCTCGCGACCTTTTTACGCTATTAATTTCACTAAAAAACGAAACTATTCACTATCAAAAATCTATCCAAACCAAAAAAAAATAGGTCTTTCAATACATGCAATTTCCAGGTTGTTACGAGCTTTCATTGGAGCATAAAACGAAAAAAAATAAACTTAATCGACTTTGTTTCAGATTTTTTTTGATCAATGAAAGTTTATTCTATCTTGTTTTAAACCAAATCATAAAATCAAACACAGATGTATCTGTGACATGTATTTTTTTCTAGCTCAAATATTGTAATTTAACTGAATAAAATTGATTTAAAACCGTCAAATTTGGAATAAGAGGCCGTTAAAATTTAGAACTCCAAGCGCACGTCTCCGTCTCGCTTTGTACCGTTAAAAAGACAACCAAATACGGTTGAAACTACAATCGGAATAACCGGATTAATTTTACGTGAGTGATTCCCAAATGTGTTAAAACCACTGTGTGAAAGGCTGAATATTTTGCTCAAATTAAAATTGGAAATGTAGGTATTCATACCCTCAACTAATCAGACGGACGCAAAGCCAATGAAATTACGCTGGGCAGCATCGATCTTTAAATTAAAACTATAGATTCAATATCATGCCACAACGACTCCAAAATACGTTGCTTGGCAGTGCCGAAATGGACCAGAACGCACCGGAATGCCGTTCCGGTTCGTGAAATCACCGTTCCGTTTCGTGAAAGTTCTTTTCATATCGTTCTGGTTCGGCAAAAAACCAAGGCAGGTATCAAACCTTTAGTTTGTTTGGAAATACTCGAAAAAAAAAAGAAAAAATATAGCCTGTTTCACTCTGGACGTAAAGAGGAATCCAACTCACTCCTCACTCGTCAAAATCGGCCAAACAGCTTAGGCTACAGGAGGTACTACAAGAACCCAGAAACATCCATGCTTACTTACATACAACCCAAAATACTACCCCCCTTCTTGGACAGTCGGTTAAAGGTTCACAAGGTTTGAAGGGAAATGCGTTCCGAGAGTAAGTCCAATTTGACCACTGCTTGTATGGTTGTAAGGTTGCCTTACACAGACTTCCACCCACAAGATGGAGAGACGACCTAATAGAGACCGCAGGGTACGGTGGATGCAGGCCACTTCCAACCGGCCCTTTTGGAGATCGATGGGGGAGGCCTATTTCCAGCAGTGGACGTCCTACGGCTAAAATGATGATGTGTGTGTGATGTGGACTCCAAAACAGCTGAACTGGTTTTCACGGGATTTCTACTGGCAGATAGCTGATGATACAAGGAGTAATCCACGCGGGTGAAACCGTGATGTGCAACTAGTTAAATTTATTAAGGTGATGATGAATCTAAAGTTTTAAATATCATTGCTGGGCAGTATTGAATGTAGCACCACTTAGAACGAATTAATCTGGCACGAAATCAAATTAAACCATCACTCTACCTTTGAGTCCGTTTTAGGTATTTTCGGCTAAATGGACTATGGTACTGAACTTGAGGAATCATTTCCATTTATAATGAGGGCGACGTAACTTCTTAATGTAGTTAGCAGTCTGTGGAAACAGAGTTAATGCTTCGAACAAAATAATGTCGAAGAGTTAATGGCGTTGATTCTGTGATACCACTTACTAAACTAACCTTATCTGACAGGACTAAAATAATTACATCTCTTTTTATTACAATATATTTGAGAAAGCTGGCAACAATTTTAGACCAGTCAAATTTAGTTTAGATAATGGTACCACTGAATTGACACCATTGTCTTCTACAAACTGAGAGAGCTCCATCAAAAGAGAGTCCTTAATACGTAAATTGCCTTGTCGAACAAGCATTCTATATGTTCAATGATATGGCAAAGCTAGAAGATAAATGCAATAATAATTTTTATTATTAATAGTATTTAATTTTTTTATTATAAGATAGATAGACACTCTTTATTGTGTACACCAGAAATAAATATTACAAACAGATAGAAAACACTTACGAGCTAGTGCCACAAGTGGCAGCCTTATCGCTAAAAGCGATCTCTTCCAGCAACCATTGGATGGAAAGAATTTATATATTTATTAGTTACTAGCGACCCGCCCGCCCGGCTTCGCACGGGTGTAATTTACATGCGAAGCCGGGGCAAGTCGCTAGTTATATATAAACCTTCTTTGAAAATGTAGCTAATGGTGAAAACCGCATCAAAATCCGTTGCGTGGTTTAGGAGGAGTTAGCGGCCATACAGACAGACAGACAGACGCGGAAAGTGACTTCAATTTATACTATGTTGAGATTATTATTATTTATCTTTTTATGTAATTTTTATTTTATTATTATTCTGATAATTGTGCTATTGTATTGTAATTGTGTTGTTGTATTGTACTGGTTATATTTTGACGAATTTATATTTTTTCTCTACATGTAACTGCAATTTGTTATTTATGATACTATGAACTATATAATAATAATCACAGAAAAGAGAAGTAAATAGAACGGAAATGAGAAGGAAAATCTGTTACCAGGCATTATGAGTGAACCTTGATTGAACATTCTTATTAAGATCAACGCGTTGAACTCCGCGTCACAGTTGCTAACTGATTTCGAATGACTGATGTTTTTTTTTTCGTTTATAGGTATGGGTGAAACTGGCTACAACAAATTTCTAACAAAAATGCCTTGACAGCCTTCTGAATTTAAACAAAACAAAAAATATTTTCCGTGATAATAATACTTTTGTTGAGTGTGAAAGTATAATTATGGAACAGTTTATTTTCCTCGCAACCATAATCTTGGATTCAGAAAATTATAGCGGTTAGGTGGACAATAAACAATCAAGTTTGAAAAACTAAATTTCCAGGGTCAAGGCCAGGTGATGTTATATTTTCCATGGTACCAGGTACAGGTATAAAACGCGGTGTTAACGCCTAACGTGAAGATTACGGGTTACTAAGGTGACTTATGAGTACTGGAAGTGGCATTACGATAACAAATTATGGTTTTCAAATTTAAATTCAAAAGTATTTATTTCCGGACTAGTACATGCACTGTGTTAGTACAATATCTGTAGAAGTAGTGGTAATGAACTAAGATATTTTTACTTGTAGATAGTTTGTGCCCGCCACCTTATTAGAGTCTGGCTAATGAAAGTAGAGACTGAAAACGCCCGCTAAATAAAAAAAAAAAACACATTGCAACCCCTAAATTAATATAAAATTCAAAAATTACTGTGTTCTGACTGTGTTACAATAAAAATTAACAACTTACAAGTATCAAGTGAGATGATTCCAGGCATTTTATACTATTTTTTGGGGTTTCAATGCTGATATTTTTAAATTTGCCGCGCTTTTTCAGTCTCTACTTTCAGTAGCCAGACTCTAACTAGATGAATGCAAGGCTGGCTGCCCGACGTCGTTCAGCCGTCTTTCAGTCAATTTGTATTTTTGTCTCTTTCTAACAACAGATATAGCGTAACAAGTCTTTCATATTCTTTCCTTTGTATCACAAAATGCACTTAATTATACATGCGTAGATAAGCTATGCTAGGTGTGGCGTGTTATGGTATAATTATGCTGCTCTTAGTCAGTTTTGAAAGCCGCGTTGTTCGCCTGTAACGTTTCTACTATTAGATAAGTAGATAGTAATTATACTTAAGTAAATGTTTATTTTTATTTCTCTATTAATTAATGTATTCTTTTAAATATTTATAATTTTGAATAATTTCCTTTGGATCTGTGGGAAGAATTATGGTATCACATATTATACAGCAATCGTACTCCTCCCACATATCCGGTCTCAGTTCATCTACAATTTTATTTATTGTTGGTAGTGTTTTTTAGTTTTTTATTGTTTCTTTTCTCTAAAAAAAGAAAAGGAACACAGTACAAGTAACATGCTATATTTATCTTGATTACTTAAAATACACACACAAAATAGAAAAACGTAAGACACCATTAAAATCGCAAAAATCTTAGTTACGAATTAGAAACAAAATTTCTGTAATTTGTAACAGCGTATCAAACAATCGGGAAAAAACAGATCATAAACATGGACATTATAATAAAAGAGTAATTTTCTACACAGAATATTCCCAAAAACAGCAAAACTTGCGGCTAGGTAAACTAAATATCACTTCCAGTACCAACAGATCTCTGTAATATGGCCCGTGAAAATATATAACAATAGTTTCACCCTCCACTACAGTTTGATTTATGCCCATAATGTGAACACCATCTATCACAAGTTTTTACTCTTCGCGTACACTTGGTACGAAGAAGTAATTTTGTAAGAAAGTGGTTCGTATTTTACACGTCTGTTTAAACCGGAAGACGCAGCGTAGGTAGGTTTCCCACTAAATTGGCCGACAACATTGTGAGAGTCGCGGGCATCCAGTGAATGCAAAAGGCAGGCTGTCGTCCAGTGTAGAGATTAGAGGGGAGGCCTATGTTCAGCAGTGGACGTCTTCTGCCTGATGATGATGAAAGTTTAAAATTATGCATTCCGACAGATGTGTCAGGATGGTCATACAGTGGGTGTTTGATGATGCAGTCAAGGAAGGTCTAAAAAACGCTCTCGTGATGATGACTTATTCCAGAAAGGTTAGCAAGAGTTGGCGGAGAACCATGGGACCCAGCAGTGGGACAGCAAAAAGTTTTTTTTTTTTTTTAATTTAATATTAGGCTTGCCTTTGCCTCTATCTCACCTGATATTAAGCGATGATGCCGCCTACGATTGAGCAAGCTTGCCTTGAACAAATTGATTTACACGCAATACCTAGAGATACCTAGATTTTAAATATCGAGGAATGCCCATTTAGACAGCTTATTCCAAAGACTAGCAGTTTGCACAATATAAGTGGAATCAAAGTACGAGTATTCTGGAAATTAACCATGAAGCTGTGTCACTTTTTCGTGTCCACTCTGGCACTCCGATACAAAGAAGGGGATGGGCAGGAGGGAAATTGGTCATGCAGATCCGACGAACCCTCTAAGAAATATATCCGATGGAAAACCGATAAACAAGCAACTTTAAGCCGATACTCAAGACTAAGAAGCTTAGTTTTAAACTAAGGATTTGTTGCTGATGAGTTTCTTGGCACGCTTCTCAATGGACTCCAACGCACCAAGCTGCTACTTGGCTATACGCTATACTTAAGACATGTTATGTTTCCACCTAGCCTTAACGCTTCAACTAATTTTAATTAATTAGTTGATAGATTTTTGTCAAGTTTAAGAAGTTTCACTGGGTTGGTGACATTTTAAATATAGTTTGTCCACTAGCTCCGATATAGCTAAAGTGCGAATGAATAAATAAAAAATACTGCACCTTAAAAGCTCAAGTCGATTCCCCACTGTTTAATTATTAATGAAGCTCTTAAAATGAAAAGAAAGGTTTGATGCATAGTTATTATCCGGTGTACCGTTATTCAATTATTTTAATCATCATTATCATTTCAGCCGTAGGACATCCACTGCCGGACATAGGCCTCCCCCATCGATCTCCAAAAGGGCCGGTCGGAAGCGGCCTGCATCCAGCGTGGCCCCTGTGGTCTCTTTTAGGTCGTCTGTGCATCTGAAAAATACAGATGGTGGACGTCCTACGCTGCGCTTACCGGTCCGTGGTCTCCATTCGAGAACCTTTCGGCCTCATCGGCCATCTGTTCTGAGTGCTATGTGCCCTGCCCACTGCCACTTCAACTTCAATTATTTTTATTTTCAAGAAAAAAAGTTGGACTCAGTCATCACCAAAAATCTTCTTGATATTTCATAGTTTCACTTAAAGTTGATTAAGTATTGGTTGAGTTGGTTTCGGGTTGATTAGTTGATTGTGGAGTTACTTAAAAAATATTATTTGGAGGAAAAAAATACGCACTTTGTTTGCGCACATATTTGGATACATTTTAGTTTAACGTCATAATATTTTGGGCTGAAACATTAATTTTTGTACTCGTTTTTTTAACACAAATTATATACAAATTAATACGAAATTCTAGCCAGTAACAGGTAATTTAAATATTTAAAACGCAACACTCGTTACGGTTCAGCTGCTTCAAAAAGCTGGGTCCTACAAACAACTTATTTGTAAATGTCGAGAGTGTGCGAAAGGCGTTACTTGCTGTTGAATAAAATGCGAGCTTATTTATGGACTCCACTCAATTTACTCCGGATTAAAGAAGTTTTTTTCTAGATTGGAACATGTTTTTATAACTAATGGAAATGAATATGTTACTATACTGTTAAAACATATAGGTATATAAATTATGTAGATATCTACTTGTGTTATTTACAGTTTTATCGTCATTATTATGTTTATTTTTTCAAATTTCAAATTGTTTATTTCAAGTAAAGGTATTGGGTATAAAAATAATTGTAAAAATGTCAGTGGAAAGTCAAAATAAAATTAACGCAACATACAATGTCAAAAATTATAAACAAACAAAAAAAAGCCGTGTTTCCGTCCGTTGGCCGTCCTTTGAAGCCACGTTCACCGCATTGAGGCTACCTCATAACGCGGGCTCGTAACAGCGCAGTGCGAAAAATCACGCGAACGTGAACCGTGATGCGCTGAAATGCGGTTAGCGGTCGCGCAACTTTTCGTAATCACCTAAACAGAATCGCTTAACCCCCGAAGTGCCTTACGCAGTGCATTGACAATGTATGTTCACTAGTCTGTAGCTAGACTAGTCTGTAGTCTGTGCTTGCTTCAAAGTTATAAAATGTAAAACAGAGTAGAGTAAAGCACCCAAGGGGAACAGATAGCCGTAAGGCCCTTGAGCCTGAGCCCTGGGCCCTGATCTTTCCCACATTTTCTACATTTTTTAAGATAAAAAATCACTGAGTGAATATGAAAAAACAATACAAAATTAAACTGGACCCAGGCAATTGTTTGCTCTGACAGCTATTGTAAGAAGCTGAATAAAATAAAAAATGTCACTGAAGTATATCGGTCAGTCTTACGTTAAAAAACCTAGCGAAAGTCATCAATGTTCGTGGTTTTCATTCAGTGTTTAACAATATGGTTATTGCAGCTGTCAGAGCATATTAATGCTTGAACTTAGTTTAATAGAATTACCTTCCATTTTACATACCTTCCACTTCAACTCTTATTACATCTCTTTAATAAGTCCTAATGGACTTAAACTTAATAGATTAACATCTTAGTATTTCCGCTTGACTGTTAACTTTTTCTGCCAGGCCATGGCAAAGGCTTGCTTGTTGTCTGGGCCATGCTACAGCCATATATAGCCATATTGCCAATATTGTAACAGTTTATAGGGAAGGGAAAAAAAGGAAGAGACACAAGGTAGGGCTGTTGTGGCTGCCAATTCAGCATAGCAGCACAAGCGGCGCAAATACAGCAGTGGCAGTGGTTAATGGCCTCGGCAGTGGTTACATATTTGAGGCGTTTGGGGTCTAAACATTGGGCTCTCGGGGACCAGGGCTTCACCTCATTTTCTAAAATCTTTCAGAGCACCTGGTTAATGCGACGCGTGACCAAAATACTGGCGTGTTTCTGGCTCAACGCATAAGCATTGCCATTCAACGCGGTAATGCCGCCATCATGCTTGGTACGCTGCCAACTGATATTGTGCTTGAGCATTTGGATTGCCTTTAGACTTTCAGCGGTCTATGGACAGTCTAATTGTTTTTGTAGTGTTAGTGTTAGCTTGTAATTTGTTTAGTTAATATAGGTACTTGCCCTGTTAAAGAGAAGATCCGTCTAATATCTCAGTTGTTCTTTGAAGAACAAGCCGATGCCTGTAATGGCAATTGAAAGCATCGGCTTCAATCAATTAGCCGCAACCAACCACGTGTTATAATACCATCAAATAAACCCAGCGTCATTGTTCCGTTAATTTTAATCGAATTGTATCAAAGCCTTGTTCATATGAATCAGTTTCTTGCGAATGCACACGGCCTAGTGAAAGACTCAGTGAAGAATCTTAGTAAGTTTTTAGTACATTTTGTTTTACTTTACGGGAATTAGGTAAGATTAAAATGGTTATTCTAAAGTTTTAACCGCATTCGACGGTCTTTTTCAAGGTGAGTGCGTGCGTGGCTTGTTTTGAACTCACATAAAAACAATTCATTGCGGTTGGTCGAAGTAGCCTATTTAATTTCTGATTTTTCTGATTTCTGATGTTTGGCAGCTTTTATATTTAAAACAAATTTTTCCAGCAATAATATAAGTATGTATTTACAAACTTAATATTTGCCATCTGTATAGCTAACTATTTTTGTTTAAAATCATGAGACACCATAAAAATTTCAAAATCTTGGAATGACAAAACGGCAGAATGACAAGATCGTAGAAGGATGGCAAATACAAAACGATCCCAAAATGACGAAATTGACAAAAATCAAAATGTATAAAATTTGCAAGTTAATATCTTCAGTAGGTAATAGATATCCACAGTTTAGACCTGCATCATCTAAAATTCCCTCCTACCTAATTTATCTATTGAAAGGCCAGGGTACAAAAAGGCGAAATAGTTTCATCTATACTAATATTATAAAGAGGAAAGATTTGATTGTTTGTTTGTTTGCATTGAATAGGCTCCGAAACTACTGAACCGATTTAAAAAATTCTTTCACTGTTGTGAAGCTACACTATTCCCAGGTGACATAGGCTATAATCTATACCCGTGCGAAGCAGGGGCGGACCGCTAGTAGTTAATATTCCGAAAACCAAAACGTTTGTATAGTGCAAACTGCAAGACTATAGATGAAATGCGCTGACTGAATGGGTGTTCCCAAAAGTTACAATCTGGGTGTCTCCAAGTCGAGACTGAATCAGTTTTATCTAGGCAAGCGTGCACTACCGACTGCATAATTGAGCGGTCAGGCGCAAACCTATTGTTCAATATACGGAGTGTAAGGGGAACACTCTCGAAGCCAAAAGAAGGTAATTGTACTCATCATTATTAACAACTTTTACTATGGGACCAGCCCTGAAATCGCGAAAAAAATATCAGCTGTTCTATAGAAAACGGTCATTGACACTCGACAAAATTTATGGAACAGCTGTTTTTTGCGATTTCAGGGTTGGTGCCATTCTAATAGTGGTTCATAATGATGAGTACAATTACCTTCTTTTGGCTTCGAGAGTGTTCCCCTTACACCCTGTATAACAACAAGAGAAAATATATTTTAATAAAAAATATATTAATATTTAAACATGGTTAAAGTCCTTACCGTTAAAATGTACAGTGCATGAGATTCACGAAGTTATTCGTACGTTCTGTGAAGGCAGCTCCTAAATCCGCGTCTCTTGAGTTTCGAGAACAAAGTTCCGGAATGCTCAGCCGCTTCAGCTTCATTAGCTAAGTAGGTTGTTGGAACTGTGTCATCGTAATAATAACCAACGATGCTGAAAACCTTTATTAACTGAGCAAAGTAATACGTTCTAATCTAACGATGTGATTTCCATTCCTTAGAACTTTTTATATTCTTGACATTTAACTGATTGTTGGCCGACAGCTCGAAGAATCAACACGTCCTGAGGATGACTCGGTAAAGATAAAACAAGTGTCGACAGGGTGCTAAGGATAAGGGTTTAATTGGTTATTTCTTTTATTAATATTTCATTTACGTTTATAGTCATTGTTATTTTAGTTACTACTTAATTTTCATATTTAACTTGTTTCGGATTTTATAATAACTATTGAAATTGATATAGAGTTAGTTTAAGTTCGTTGTTGTTTTTTTTTCTTTTCAATTTAGTATATTTTCTATTGCCTGTAGTTCCAGTGAATACTTTTTCTATTTACATCGACGTGTTACATTCTCAGTCATTGCATTAGAAAAATTGGTAGGTACAAAACAATCATCAATATTTATTTACATATTATAAGAATTTTCTGCATATTTGGAATAATAAAGAAAACGCATGTATGTGTACATATATGTATATGTATTACAATTCAAAAAATCTACATAATTATTATGTGCTATAATAAAGAAAACTTACATTTTCTCTTCTCTTTCTCTACATAGTATAAATTGAAGTCGCTTTCCGCGTCTGTCTGTCTGTATGTCTGTATGGCCGCTAACTCCTCCTAAACCACGCAACGGATTTTGATACGGTTTTCACCATCAGTTAGATACATTTTCAAGGAAGGTTTATGTATATAACTAGCGAGCCGCCCCGGCTTCGCACGTAAATTACACCCGTGCGTAGCCGGGCGGGCGGGTCGCTAGTTGTATATAAAAATTACCATGATATAATGTTATTCATATAAAATAAATTCATATTTTTACAAATTTTGTAACTATAATTATAACTAAACTATGGATGCACAGTGAAATCTGAAAAGTTCACAATTTATGCACAAAATTAAAAAGGAAAATATATTGTTTCCTTCACTAAAAGGCAGTTAATTGGTGTAAATACGGTTAATTTCGCCGCTTCACAATCTTAACCACGATCAGTACCAAACATAATTTAGCATTATTAATTACCGACATGATTAAATATGCAATCAAGCAACGTATATAATTAACAAGTGGTCAATTAAATGATTTATTTCACTTTTAGAGATAGGTTTCCGTGGTTTGGTCGGAATATGAGAATGAGGATAAACATGCCTGGATACAAAAATTTACCGGATTGTTCAGCAAGGACAATGGCCGAAAAATATCTTGAAAAATGCACAAAAGACGAAAACAAAAGACTATTTATGGATTTCTTTAACGATACATTACATATTGAAATTGTATTGATAATAATCATTGAAATAACTAATGTGTTTATATGATTTCTTACCATGATTTCTTTCTTTTTTTCTAGTTGTTAGAGTTTTGGGCAACTTTAAATCTCTTGCTGTACTTAGAATTCTAGTTTTAAATCCCTTGCTGCGCTCAGAATTCTAGTCCTTAATATTTATTCTACATATTATATTCATATATCCTACTGATATTTGCCGGATATAACGCATCAACTTTAGCTTATCAGCACATCCAATTAAAAGTCCCAACAGTTCCCCATTAAAAATGCAAACGTTGGAAAGCACAGTCAATTATAGCCGAAGTTGTGAGGATGGCATTATGCAAAATCACGTAACAGTGGTTTAGTTAGGGACAAGCTGTGGTATGGTGGGAGAAGGAAAGCGAACAAACAAACGATAGTGTGCAAAAACTTGGCACTGCTCTATCTACGATTGCTCATAGCTTATACATCTCCATCCTTGGAATCATCAAAATAGAACTTAACTTTATGTGTGTGTTTATAGCTCAGTAGTGTAGTGTATTGGATTCACCAAAATAGAACTTAACTTTATGTGTGTGTTTATAGCTCAGTAGTATAGTGTATAGTAGATTCACCAAAATAGAACTCAACTTTATGTGTGTGTTTATAGCTCAGTAGTATAGTGTAGTAGATTCACCAAAATAGAACTCAACTTTATGTGTGTGTTTATAGCTCAGTAGTATAGTGTAAAGTAGATTCACCAAAATAGAACTCAACTTTATGTGTGTGTTTATAGCTCAGTAGTATAGTATATTCACCAAAATAGAACTCAACTTTATGTGTGTGTTTATAGCTCAGTAGTATAGTGTAGTAGATTCACCAAAATAGAACTCAACTTTTTGTGAGTGTTTATAGCTCAGTAGTATAGTGTAGTAGATTCACCAAAATATAACTCAACTTTATGTGTGTGTTTATAGCTCAGTCTGATAAAACATTCATATCCTTGGATTCATCAAAATAGAACTCGATTTTATGTGTGTATACAGCTCAGTCTGTCAAAGCAATCACATCCTAGGATTTATTAAAATAAAACTTAACTTTATATTTGTGTGTACAGTTTAGTCTGTCAAAGCATCCTCATCCTTGGATTCAAATAGAACTTAACTTTATGAATGTTTGTACAGCTCTGTCTGTCAATGCATCTTAATCTTTCGATTCATCAAAATAGGACTCAATTTTATTTACGTATATCTAGCTGTCTGACATCGCATCTTCATCTTTGGGTTCATCAGAATAGAACTCAAGCGAATGTACGTGTGTACAACTCTGTCTGTCAATGCATTTTCATCCTTGGATTCATCAAAATAGAACATAACTTTATGTGTGTGTATAGCTCCATCTATCAAAGCACCCTCCTCCTTAGATTCGTCGAAATAGAAGCAATCTGATATGACGTCGGATAATATAGTCGCGTGCGCTCCTGCTGCGTTCCAACTTACTCGTTAACTATAATTGTTGTTCTTGTCTGTGAGCTAGTTTAGGACAATGCCGGCAGCTGAAACGTTGCGGTTGCATATGTGAGGTGCTACTATGTTCACGGTAACAGTAATATTTCTATGCAAAATGCACAGTAAAGTTCATGTTGTTTTTAGTTTTATTAACATAGTCATTGTCATAGTACTTTATTGATATCAAATTACAGGTACACGTCACAAAATAATTTAAAATTATTACAATAATTATAAAAGATATTACATTTAAAAAAAAACATAAAAACAATATTATATTAATAGTCAAAAATAAAATAAAATAATCAAAATTAAATTAATTTCATCTTTGTCACGTCATTAAAATTATAGAATGCCTGTTCGACAAGCCAGTTTTTGAATTTTTATTTAAAGGACTCCCTCGATGGAGCATTTCTCACATCTTGCAGTAGTCTATTGTAAATGAGCGGTGCAGTCACATCAGAAGCCATTAAACATCCACTGTTGAAAAAAGGCCTTCCTCTTAGAGAGGGGTGTTGCCATAATCTCCACGCTTGGCAGGCAGCTTGAGGATCGCAGTACGTTCACCGTATGCTAATAAGACGCTGCTGCACATCCTCTTGTGGTTCTGGTCGCCGTTTTAAGATATATCCGGGTTTAATTTTATTGCCACAATTGAAATGCTTTTTCCGAACTCTCCATACCTTTTGAAGCCATTAAAAAAACATTTAAAACATTTTAAAAATCTTGAGCGAAAAGCAGCATAGTGAGAAAAAGATGAAGTGACTTATGACATATTTATCAAAGACTTGGTAACAAAGACTTTGCGGTCCGCCCGAGCTTCGCACGGGTATAGATTATAGCCTATGTCACCCGGGGATAGTGTATCTTCCCGTCAGTGAAAGAATTTTTCAAATCGGTTCAGTAGTTTCGGAGCCTATTCAATGCAAACAAACAAACAATCAAATCTTTCCTCTTTATAATATTAGTATAGATTATGAACTCTGTTGACTAATGATACAACTTCGCCCATTGAAAGTATAAAGGGACTGTCAGGCGGTTGTACGAATACGTCATTTTGGTTTTGGTTTTTCGCGGAGAGCGTACCCAAAAAAAACAAGAAAAATATAAAAACGATTGCGCGGTGAAAAGGTGGGGAACATATTGCAAGACAGCCAGCCGTTCAAAAGACCGCATATCATTTCTCAAGTAATTTATTTTAGTAGTACATAATTAGAGTAGTTACTTAGAACAACAATTAAACACAGAAACCAATTGATGCCTTTTTGTTCTTTTTTAGGGTTCCTTACCCAAAGGGTAAAAACGGGACCCTGTTACCAAGCTTACGATATCTGTCTGCCTGTCTGTCTGTCTGTCTGTCTTACCTTTAAACAGCTGTATCTTTCGAACCGTAATAGATAGCCAGTTGAAATTTTCACAGAATATGAAACGTTACAGCGGATTAACTAACAAATAAAAAAAAACAATAAGTCAAAACGAAAGGGGGGTCCCCATACAATAAACGTATTTTTGTATTAGCTCTAATGTAAACATGGAAATACGTACAAGCGTCAAACTTGGCATGATGATAGTACACACTCTAAAGTATAACAACAAATAATAAATAATGACCAAGTGCGAGTCGGTGATAAGTTTCTGTTCATTACCAAGTTACAGCTGGTAATTTCGTTATTGAATTTTGTGGTGGTACGGAACCCTCAGTCCGCGAGCCCAAGTCGCACTTGGCTGATTTTTTGTTTTGTTTCTTGTAGTTTTGTATACCTAACTTAACTCTGTCTCTTTTCTAACCTAGTTCGATTAATGTCCTTAAACTGTACAGTATTTTCAATAATAATGCAGGTACTTTTGCTATCTAGGTTTTCCATCATACTAATTAAGTATTCATTTAATATCGTATAACGTACGCGGTTATTATCAACGCGACAGCATTCGATAACATTCGATTTGATATATATTTTTTACTTTTATTTTGTTGTTGTACCACATCACTAATTCATGACTTCGTTAATAATAGAGTTGAGTAGGAACGTAATATATAATTCAATGAGCCTATCACAAATGCCATGCCAAGTAATTTTACCATACATGCCAATTCCATTGCAATCACCATTCAAATGGCAAAATGATATTATCACGGCAAAATCAGAAAGTTTTAACAATCCAACCCAAATAACTTCAAATTAGATTGTTTCCCATAATTTGGGACGCTTTAATCAAATGCAAGGGGTATTCTGCAAAATTCTGCAATATGAGAACGTAGGGTTTACGGCGTGGAGTCACGGCACGATCGAAACAGTACAGCTGTTACAACCGCACTGATATTACGTGTCTGACACATGGAACAAGAGGCTTATCAGCTTGTATGCGTAGGTATGGATGAGTGAGCAGGAGCACTAATAATGTTGCTGTATGTTTGGTTATAAATTTGAAGAAAAAACAAAAAAAAAAAGATATGAGCATCTGGTTCACGCTGAGCTAACAATGGACAATGTCCTTTGTTTTTTGTTAGGGTCCCGAAGGGTGGGTAGCAGCGTAGGTAGGCCTCCCCCTATATGGACCGACGACTTAGTGAGAGCCGCTGGCATCCAGTGGATGCAAAAGGCACGCTGTCGTTCAGTGTGGAGGTTAAAGGGTGAGGCCTATGTTCAGCAGTAGACATCTTCTGGCTGATGATGATGATGACCCGAAGGGTGAAAACGGGACCCTATTTCTAAAGCTACGCTGTCTATCTCTATCGTCCGTCCATCTGTCTGTCGGTCCATCCCATCTTTTAACGGATATATCTTTTGAACCGTAATAGATAGCTACTTAAAAATTTCACAGAATATGTAACGTTATGGCGGATTAACTTTTTTTTTTTTAAAGTCAAAAAGAATAAAACGGTCCCAATTTTTTTATTAACGTATTTTTGTATTTGCTCAAGTGTAAAAACAGTAATACGTACAAGCATCAAACTTGGCATGATTATAATATTATAGTACACTTTCTAAAGTAAGACAACAAATAATAAATACTAGCCAAGTGCGCGTCGGTGACGCAACGTCAGGCGAGGTAGTACTTGAATGGGTGACCGCCTCTGGGCGTGATGTTGTCTTTTTGCACTACTTTTTGTACTTTAGTAGTCAACGATTTATGTAGTGGTAAAACTCTCAGTGGGCGAGTCCGAATCGCACTTGGCAGGTTTAAAAAAAATAATGAACAGATAAATTTGCCAGCTTTTATGGCTGTATGTATTCGCACCATGGCACCAATATATCCATCCCGCTTGCATCGTCATAATTCGACTGTAGATTGCGCCATTTTGTTTCACCATAACGCCTCTAGTCATTGTTGCATTAAAAATACGTTGGCACGTTTCAATTTCATAATTTTCATTTACAACATGAACAGAGTATTAGTTTTGGAGGCAACGAAATAATAATTTACGAACTATGTAAGTAGGTTTGAGCATTTTGATTTTCTCTAGACCTATAAAGGTATATGGGCAATCCAACTGTTTTTTTTTTGTGTAATAAAATTATTGCATAAACCCACATAATCAGCCTTTTAATAGTCTTATGGATTTAGACCTACCCACAAAAGGGCGATTGGGCCATATCCACCACGCTGGTCTAGTTGCGGGTTGGTGGATTAGAAAGATATAAAAAAAAGTCGTTTATATATTTAGGTATCTTTCGTTTTATCGGTAAGATTATATTTTGTTTATTTAATAAAGGCATTGTCCGTTATAAAACTTAGGTACTAGTCTGATGCTGCGACCCAAAATTAGTATCGTCTGCTTCTCTGCATTTTCCCATTCCTGGGGTTCACAGAGGTTCTTCTAACTGGACTTTAATCACACTGACATAATGGCACGGACGCTAGTAGCCAAACTAAAGAAATAAAAAAATCATCACGGTGACGTAAAGATCGTTGACAGAATGAAAGTGATTGGAAAGGGGCCTTTATTAAATGCAAAATGCAAGCTACTTAACATTTAATACCAAAACTACTTAGCTTATTACACAAAAAACAAAACAAAAGTATACAATATTTTATGAGCTGACCAATAAAGAGTTAATCAATCAATCAATCAATCAACTATTGGGTTGCCCATATACCGTTGAAGATCTAAAAACAATCCAAATGCTCGAGCCTATATACTACAAAATACGATTAGGTATAACTATGTTTACGGAAAATAATAAATGTTTTATTGCACTATTATTTTGAGCCAATACGAACTTACTGAAATAGTATAAATAAAAGCTTCAAGAGATAAAAAAAAATGGTTAAAAACTCAATTGATTGATAAGTAGGTAAATAAACAATAAACATTAGTTCCATCCTGACCCTAAATAAATAATCCTTTTAACTTTAAACTGTTAAGATAAACAACCATTAGTTTGATGCGGGTGCAAGTTAGCAAACAGACGATAAAATTAACTTTTTGCTTACAAATAATAAATAGTATGTTGTTTAAGGGATAAAATAGATGGTTGAAATAGAAATAGTCTGTTGAGTTAAATGTCTACACATCTGTTGAGATACTAAAAATGTATTATTTTATTGACAAAATACACTAAAAGCGGAACTAAAATAAAAATATAACAACTAATGATAACTAAAAACCGTTTTGATAAAAATCGTGGTTCAACAAACTTTCGCATTTAAAATACCAGTATACTTGTTCATACTTGTTAGAGAAAAGTGCAGGTGGAGACTGAAAACGCCCGCCAAATTTAAAAAAATCGGCATTGTAACCCCAAAATTAATATGAAATGCAAACATTACTGTATTTTGACTGTGTTACAATAAAAAATAATAACTTACAAGTATCAAGTGAGATTATTCCAGGCATTTCATACTAATTTTTGGGGTTTCAATGCTGATATTTTTAAATTTGTCGCGCTTTTTCAGTCTCTACTTTCGCTAGCCAGACTCTACTTGTGTAGCGGGTATTTTCTGCAACTAGACCATTCATTGGCCCATTTTGCGTCACTTGGTTGCAGCTAATTCAGCCACCCGGTCTCCTCCAGGAAAGCCAGCAGCTCGCTGATGCCTGCGCAGGCTTCCCAGAGTGTCCTCGGTGATCCGAGGATAGTGTTTCGTTGTTCTGCCACATTTGCTGCTGCACTCCAGCAGCAAATGTGCGGCCTTTTCATCAGTCTCCAGACACCCTCTACATAGGGGACTGTCTGCAACATCAATTTTAAAAAGGTCTATTAAAAAATATCAGTATGGTAAATAAATAAATAATAATAAATATTCGGGAAATTTTTGTACACACGGTCATCTGAACCCAAACTAGGCAAAGCTTGTAATATGGTTTCCAAATACTGATACACTTACATATATATTTAAATTAATAAAAATATATAAAAATAATAAATAAAATAAAATATAAAATTAAATAAAAATATATAAAATAAAATAAAAATATATAAAATAAAATAAAAATATATAAAATAAAATAAAAATAAAATAAAATACGTACTTAAATAGTCAAACTCATAAGTCAAGTGCAAGTCATACTGTAATTTTTTGCTGACGATAATGTTCCTTATGCCCCAGCAGTCTATGGTCAAAAAAAAATACTCCAAAAACAGAGCACAGCAAGGCTTGAGGTTGGACCGATGATGGAGCGGTCAAAGACCAAGGTAAGGGCTAAGAGTAGGAAACATGAAAATAAAATAAAACAAAACAAAATAAACATACACACAATAGGGTAGTGGTAGATGGGCAGGAAATACAATCATCAGCCAGAATACGTCCACTGCTGAACATAGGGCTCCCCCTTTAACCTCCACACTGAACGACAGCCTACCTTTTGCATCCACTGGATGCCAGCGACTCAGTCACACACCGGGCAATGGAGAGTACCATGCTAGGAGTTTATTTGCGTGATAGAATCCGAAACGTAGATATTCGCCAAAGAACCAGAGTTACCGACATAGCAGTTAAAATTTACAACTTGAAGTGGAGACCACGCACCAGAAGACGCAGAGTAGGTAGGCCTCCCGATAGATGCATGGGCCGACGACATTGGAAATACAATACGTCAATAAATATTACTTAGATCAGTTAGTCTCGTTCTAGAAAACACAGGACATAGAAACTGATCGCCGCATCGAAAAAGCTTAGGACCTAGGATAAGCCTTGCACTTATGTAAAAACAACATTCGAAAGAAGCCAATAGAAAAATTCAGCTGGGATGGACAGCATTTGGTAAAAAATACGTCAAGCATCATCCATACCACAGTGCCTCAAGATAAAAGTCTTTAATCAGTGTGTCCTACCCATTATTACCTACGGTTTCAAGACGTGACTCACGATTAAGGTGGTCTACAAGTTCATTTTAAGCTACGGAGAGAGCTATGCTCGGAGTTTTCATACCGGAAATAATTTGAAATGAAGTGATCCGACATTGAACCAAAGTTATTAACATAGCTCAAAGGATTAGTAAGACTTCACTTCTGCAACAGTGGCTCGGCCACATTGCCCGAAGAACCAATAACTTATAAAAAATAGACTTTCGCTTAGCCGCCATCTTGCCCAAAGTCAAACAATGATGGGGTAGACGAGTTATAGAGTGGGGACCACTTTAAGGCAGTCATATTGCAGGACACCCTGTGACGTAGGTAAAAACTAACGGTCTTACTTATAAACGTTACTTAAAAGTTAAGCTGTGCTTAAAATTGCTGTCAACTTCTCGTTGGCGGAAATTGTCACAGGTGAAAACAAGACAACTAGAGTAATTTTAAGCTTTGCCTTACTTAAGTAGCGTTTATAAGTAATGCCGTAGATGCAGATAACTGCCAACTGAGTCCAATGGCGTTAGGCATAGCATTAGGCTTATGCCAATAAATGGCCAATAAAGGCTGCTGCTGATGATGATGATAACATGACAAAACACCTGAAAAATTACTAGTCTAAGAAACATCTACAAAAGGGCGACCTGCCACTCATCATAATTAGCCTTTTAACAGTCCACTGCTGGGCTTTTAGCCTACCCCCGAAAGGGTGATTGGGCCATATCCACCACGCTGGCCCAGTTACGGGTTAGTGGATTCACATACGCCATTAAATTCCTTCTGCGTACGTACGCAGGTTTCCTCACGATGTTTTTCCTTAACCGAAAAGCCAGTGGTATGAAAATCCGTACATATACTCCAAAGAGCTCATTGGTACGGGCCCGGGGTTTGAACCCGCGACCTCGCTTTCAAGTCTAGCGGTCTCCCAAGTAGGCTACCACGGCATTCCTACTACCGCTACTGCTACCTGCCACTATCAAAGTATCAAGTTTTTCCTTTTAATTTCAAACCTTATTTGTATTGTAAGAGCAGCAGGTGAAATTTATCTGTGTTAGGTTTACTTCTAAGTAACAAGTAGATAGTATTTCAGCAACCGTGGCCTTTATCCGACCATTTGTCGCGTTCCTACGCTGTTGTAAATATATTGCTAGTACGGTGCCGTCGTGAAGATTAGTGGTGACTGGTATTCCAGTACTTGTTTGTATTTTTCAAATGAAAATATCTGTTCTAACAGGGAAGATTAGCAAGAGGTGAAGACTTTATGCTCCTGATTAGGCTGCCAAAGATGATTGTTTTTCTTAAGGTGAAGAAAACACAGGTGTGGCTCTCCTATCAAAAAAACATAACATGCATACTAAAAGATAATCAAATAAAAATTTGACTCGGATATACGGTCAAGAATGCAATGAAGCACCTTTGGAATACTAATTCCAGCAACACAACGTATTGCATACGTTATAGAACGCAGATTAGTGAAAAACTGCAGTTTTTATAGTAATGAGTTTTATCACCCATGTATTACGCATCCATCAGCCATGTATGTATCACCCATGTTTTATGGGTTATCAGTTTGATAACCCATGTTACCAAAAATAATAGTTAAAAAATACTTCATCTTCCTGAACGCCTATGTGTTGTAATTAAACGTCTTTCGTAGTTGTTAACACTGGTTTATTTAGCAAAAAGTTTGGAAATACACGGAGCGCGTCTCGTGAGTGCAGCGGATTATCAAAAAGAGATAGAGGGCGCTTCGTACATTGTTCATAAGAGGGTCAATATCTATGCTAAATTAAGGCGCAAATATTTGAATTTTAACACTATGGGAGTCTAATCCTCATTTAGCCATGTTATGTTATACCTGTAATGCCTTTCCCCAAAGAGGGCACCTCCTCCCGGATACTCCTACGCACCTTTCACCTTAAACTTGCCAATCTTCAATATTCAGTTCTGTGACATAAAAAAAAAAACAATGAGAGCTACAGGGCCCTTATTTTGATAAGCTTCATAGATCTTCTTCGGTTCGGCACTTGCTGGTTTTAGAGGTGCGAGGTTATTGAGCATCGGGTCATTGAAATCAAACTTAAATAGGAATAGATTTACATAAACTACTCTCTTCTCTCTACTCACTTCAAGTATTAAATATACATCATCAGCTATTAAATGTCCACTGCTGAACAGGGCCTCCCTCTTAGAGAGGGGTGTTGCCATAATCCCTACGCTTGGCAGGCGGCTTGGAGATCGCAGTACGTTCACCGTGTACTAACAGGACGCTGCTGCCCATCCTCCGGTGGTTTTGGTCGCAGTTTTAGGACATACCCGGGTCCAAGTATTAAACATATTGGATCGCAATCTCTTGATACCGCTTTATAAATGAATAAACCATAGTTTCAATCTCGGTTCACAAGCTCCAACACCGGACCACAGATTATCCTTAACAACTTTAACGTTGAAAAATTTTGTATCACCTCTGTTCATGTAAGTCGGAAACTGGTATAGCACTACCGCTGCACACTGGCCATTATTTTCAAAGTTACAGTCACAAATTAAACTAGGTACAGAGTCTTAAAATACAGTGTTTTACAACTAAACAGACAGTCTAGCGCATTTTCTTATGGATGTGACAATACGATTTTTGACATGTACTCCCACCAATTTTTTCCCATTGGCGTTATGATTTGGACCTAAGGATACTTAGAACCAGTGTTCCTACTATGCAGATATGCAACGCTATGACACGAGGTGACACAGTGGCGTTCGCTTCGCAAATGTGTTTTGATCGAAGGGCGTTCGTCACTATTTCGCCATACACTGACTTTTTCTTCAATTAGTCCAGAAATCTTTATAATATATACAAGATAGACTACCTTCGATTGTGCAGTTGTGAATACTGGAGTTCTTTGGGCATCTCCATCTCATCTCCAGAAACGTGAACTCAATTGAGAGGCTTATGGTACAGGGCCCAGTAAAAGGCAAGCGTAGCCCTGGTCGGTCACCAACTCGCTGGACCGACTCCATCAAAAATGCCACGCAGTGTACCTTGATGCAGTGCGCTCGCAATGCAACCAGCCGCCAGAAATGGAGCCTGGAAATGGAGATCGAGACGAGCGGCAGCCCTGCGAAGGGACGAAGACGACAGCGAGGAGCCTTGCTATACCATCACCGCAATCACAACCACTCTGCCAAGAGTGCACGACTAAGAAGAAGAAGTCTAGACTCAATGCGTGTTTTTATTTACGTTTTGCTAAATTCAACAACTTACAGTTACAGCCAAATCTTGATCATCAACCTTGTTGTTCTCCCGGAAATATTGATGCAAATAGTTTATCACATTTCTCGACTCCATATAAATCATTATGATTGTCTGGTCAATTCAAATAGAATTATTGCCCGGTTGGGCAATAATTTTGTTGTAGGTATATCAGGCGCCGGATCCTGATTTATGTGTTAAATTACCCCGAAAATGTTCCATGTTATCCATCTGTTTTGCAAGTGTTCTGCGGCTGCTTTTTATGTATTTCCTGACACGGTATATTTACAATGTAGTGCGGTGAGGCGACAAATAGCGGGATTAGCGACACGCCCCATGCAAGCGCTGGTAGAGGCACAAAACACGTGCTTAGCGATTTATTTTATTATGAATACTGGTGTTTTTATTAACCCGTGTAATAAAAGATCAATAAAATAAGCAATTTATTTATGCCGTCTGGACATAATATTTTCACTTCCAAGCTCTACGCAGAAACTGCTCTGTGTTTATTTTATTCTCGAGTTTATTTCAACAGCTCTAAAGTTTTCATAAAAAGTTACCAAGATTAGCATAGCACTGTCAAAGAACACAATATGCAAGAAAAATGACTAAACAAACAAAAATAAGATCTTAAGGTAACGTATCAAAGTCTTATCCACAGATCTATATTCAAGTAGACGCCACAAGTTGACCTACCTTGCATGTCGTATTTCCAATACAATTATGATTCATCGTCATAATTGAGTCCGGCTAAAATCAGTCTGCTCAATCGGTGCCGCGACAACACGTGTCAGTTTGAAACGAAAATGGGTAATCGTGCAATATCGAGTTGGAAAAATACCGCAAATAGAGTTGGCCGACAGCATAAAAATATGTCTTTTCTCTTTTAGGTACGAAAAATTTGACACGCTTAGTTTTCATACAGTTTGGACCGCTTGTGAAGTCTACTTAGATATAGGTCTGTAGTCTGTCCTAAGTTTACAAACTAAGCGTACAAAGTGCGTTAGTAAATATTCAGGAAAATTTGTCACAGAAAAATAACACTAAAAATAGGAAACCATAGATAAACTTGAACGTTTTTTATTACAAAAAAATTAAGTGTTAATTGCTACCCTCCCAAAATGTCTGTTTATAATCACAAACAGAACCATTACCATTGTTGTTTAATTTGCTTTTTTCAGTGAAACAGTTTTTAGTTATTTTGTTTTTATTATACAGGAATTACTCACGTTATATTAAGCCGAATACTCTGACTATAGTTGTTTGCACACGATCGCTTAATTTGTTTTAAGTCGATATGGGACACATTGCATTGGCCTGCCCATGTCGTTACTTTTTTATTAACTGACAGCTGGTGAGATTTTTGATTGTCAACCGAATTTGGCGGCTTTAAATAGTTAATGGTAAACTGGCTTAAATCTTATGTTACAATTTTTGTGTTATATACCTAAACTAAAGATTTTTTATATAATATATTACCAAAGACCTAAACACTATGTGTAAAAATTACGTCAGTTTCAATATCAAAATTCTATTTCATTATTTTCTTTAGTAGAATATTTTCTACGAATACGTTTAACTATTTTTAAATCAAACGTATTTCGTATTCATATGGCACCTCATAAATGGATTCCGAAACGTAACATAAGGTCTAGTTCTCATAAATATATCCTCATATTCTAGTGTCATTTACAGTTTTACTTATGGTTATGAAAGTCAACCGCAATCTGACCCAGCACTTACCATAAAGTGTAAGTACGTGGTTTGCTGTAAAGTATTACGACCAGGTCCAAAGTGAAAGGGAATATGCATACCTACTTATTCAGAATAGCTGTACGATCATCTGCAGAGTTGGCTTTTTCTTAATCTTTCTTTCTGCCTTTTCCTTTTTTTCTATTTTTAACCCTCGATGCAAAAATAAAGTGTGTTAAAAGTTTTACGTGTGTATTTGTGTAACTGTGCATCTGTTTGTCGCATCTTAGCTTCCAAAAGGCTGAACTGATTTTGATTTAGTTTGTTTTTATTTTTTACACTCATTATACCTACTACTTGTAACTTTTTAACCTACAATGTAACAAATATTGAAAGTCAATTAATTATAACATATTTCTAATTGTCATATGGAGTTAAAACTTTGCAAGTATTATCTGTGGTATTATACACGTTAAAGAAAAAAAAAGGGAAAGAAAAATATATTTGTGACCAACCTCGTTTTAAAAATCGACAAAACACTCGAAAATACACAAGTTTTGGAAAATAATACAACGAGACGACATGTTTATTCACTTTGGCGCCAAAAGCTTTATTATGATCTAAAATTATAATATTATGTACAATTATCTTGGCCAAGATTGAAATGATAGCCAGATGGCGTTATTACTAATTATTATTAAAAAATACGTATGTTGTATAAAAAGTATGAAAATTAATCAATGTCCGGGGCACATCGAGATACAATACATATAGAGTCACAATCGTGCCAAAAAATGTCCAAACCAAAACTTAGCGCACGCTACGAATTGCTCAGACTTTTTGGTAAGTTACAAGTTAACAGTGATCCGACTACAACGCCGAGCGATGCTAGAGCTACGGTGACATATAACGTTGAACAATGCAACCGATATAACGTCTAAATTGGAGTAAATGTGGCATTGTGAAGTATATAATTGACACAATGTATGTACGATGACGCTCGGACATTTTTTGTCTGTTTTCACTGAAAAATTGTGACTCTATAGGAATTGCATCTTGATGCTGGGGCACCGTTAAAGATTTAAATAAGAAGGTTGGAGGTTTTATTATCTCCTTAAGCACAATAATCCACAAAAAGGCAGTGGAGCAATAAAACAAGCGCCTTGTCAGTTAGAACAAGAATTTTACGCGGGTAGAGTTAAATTAATCAAACGTTCAGTATAATATTGTGAGACACACTCATCTCGCGTTACTCAGTTCAGAGGTTATGATACAGTCAAAAATAAGTCAGTGGGTTATTTCACTCAAACATAGAATTCATCAGGCCTATGGAAATGCAGCAGGAATTTTAGCAGAAATATGGGCAGGCCAAATCGCTCAAAGAACTGATAATCGATGGGGAAGAAAGGTCTGAAGTGGAGACCACGAACCGGAAGACGCTAGGTAGGCCTCCCACTAGATAGAGCGATGACATTGTGAGCATTATGGGCGTCCAGTGGATGCAGTTGGCAGGCTGTCGTTTAGTGTACAGGTCTAAGGGGGATGCTTATATTCAGCAGTGGACGTTTTCTGGCTGATTATGATGATATAATTTAGTGAATAGCATAATCCAAGTTAAGGTTAATAAGGTGGAATATGGCCGCGATTTAAGATTTAGTCTACATTGAATCACAATTTATGACAGAAATTAATTACTGAAAAAACGTCTTTAGTGTCATTTATTGATAACCTAACTTAAGACCATCCAGTAGTATTTTTAACAAGTTTACTTTTCCATTAACAATATGAAAAATAATGAAACGTATATGATCTTGCCCGTTTTTTTTATACATTCTTTGATACCAGTTAGCCTTTTTATTTAAATCCTAACACCTAGCTGTGACAAGATATTGGTTGGTATGTTAAGTAATCTCATGTAGAAATTTTATAATATTTTTCCTCCTAATTATAAAGAGGAAAGATTTGATTGTTTATTTGTTTGTTTGCATTGAATAGGCTCCGAAACTACTGAACCGATTTGAAAAATTCTTTCACTGACGGGAAGCTACACTTTCTCCGGGTGACATAGGCTATAATCTATACCCGTGCGAAGCTGGGGCGGACCTCTAGTCTCAAATATGTGGCATGTGACAGTCAAGCGCAAGCCTATTTAATAAAGTGGTAACTCTATTGTAACTTCTCTGTGACTCCCTAAAATGTAACCGCTACGCTTTTAATTCTTACAAATTGTGGCAAAGACAGCGTGCCTCCGCAATGCGGGGCCTCGAAAGCCGAGAATATATTGTTATCTTACATAAATTATTTTACATTTTATGTTATTTTTAAGTTCATATGATAATTATGTTTATTGTAAACAACCATCATAAATAAATTAATTCCAGTTTTTACATAACCATAGATATACAATAATTATGTCAATAGAATAATAATGTATTATTTTCTGGTATCAAGAAGATGTACCTATAACTAGTTTTTGAATAAGAGAAAAGGCGAGTTAATACATTCCTTAAGGGTTGGCAACGTATTTGTAATGCCTCTGGTGTTGCAATTATATAGGCGAAGGTGACTACTTACCACCAGGCGGCAGTCTGCTTGTTTGCCACCTATGGCATAAAAAAGGCGTTACCTTGCGGAAGTTCTTCTTCAAAACCTTTAAGCTTATTTTTTCTTTTCCGTGTTCAAAACTGTTTCTTTCTGTTTCACGAATCCCTAGTGTATTCCCGCTTTAACTTCGCATTAAGTACAATGAGGAATTTGGGATTAATTATTTTTGTTTTACTCTTGAGTAATTTGTCAGTGATGGTAATTTAACCTACCTACTGGGCTGGGCAGCGTTCGGTAAACTTCGTAACGTCTTCTCGTCCAAAATACCTCAATGCCTTAAGACGAAAGTCTTCGACCAGTGTGTGTTACCAGTGGTGACATACGGCTTTGAAACGTGGTCCCTCACTATGGGCCTCCATAAGCAAGCTAAAAGTCGCACAACGAGCTATGGAGAGGGCTATGCTCGGGGTTTCTTTACGAGATCGAATCAGAAATGAGGAGATCCATAGACGAACGAAAGTCACCGACATAGCCCACCGGATTAGCAGTTTGAAGTGGCAGTGGGCAGGGCAAATATCACGCAGAACAGATGACCGATGGGGCCGAAAGGTTCTGGAATGCAGACCACGGCTTGGTAAGCACAGCGTAGGACGTCCACCCACAAGGTGGACGGATGATCTAAAAGAGACCGCAGGGAAACGCTGGATGCAGGCCGCTTCCAACCGGCCTTTTTGGGATCGATGGGGGAGGCCTATGTCCAGCAGTGGAAGTCCTATGGCTGAAATGATGAATTGCAAATGATAAAAATCCAATTTTTGTAGAGTAAAACAAAATAATTGAATGGGTGTTCCCTGATTTTTACAATCTGGGTGGCTCCTAATCAAGAGTGAATCGGTTTCTTCTAGGCAAGCGTGCTCCATCGTAGACCGCAACATCGCTTATCATCGGCGAGTTATCGGCAAGCCTATTATTAATAAAAAAAAACTTTTTGTCCATAATGCAACGTTGAAGCGGGAATACACTAGAAATTCGTCAAAGAAACTAAAATATAGCTGTTAGATAAATATCTATCATAATATTTATTTACGAATATTTTTTTCAAGAATAAAATAAAGTTTATTAATAAGTAAAATCAAATAGATATGCACCTACCAGAACTATCTTAGATAGCGAGAATAAATACAAAGACATCGAATAAATTGAATAAACAATCCCCGTTACGAAAATCCCGAGAATTAAATAAATCTCTTTGTTTTTAACTGACATCTCGCCGGTTGTTTTATCGCTTGAATGCTTCCCGCGGGCGTATACAGTTTTATTTGAGCGTTTGTTTAACTCGAGACACGGATGAGGGAAGATTTTATTTGAAAAGTTCGTCTACAATGAAATACAGTAATTACGTTTGAAAGAAGAAATTAGGTTTTGAAAGGAAACCAGAGTGGAATATGAAACATCAAAATAGGTATGTGTCCATTTTTTATGACCTCACTAGCTGCGCCCCGCGATTTCACCCGCCTAGTGATGAAAAATGGTGAGGATGATGATGAAAAGTAGCGTATGTTACTCTCTGGCTCTTGAACTATACCCATGCAAAAAATCAGGTCGAACCGTTGTTCCGTTGCTGAGTGAAAGGGGAACAAACATCCATACCTCCAAATTTCGCGTTTATAATATTAGTAGGATAAAAAAACTGACCATAAATAGAGCCAATCAATAAAAATAAAATGTTATAAGTAGTTTAATTTCATGCTAGACATAGCGCACGTTATAACGTCATGCCTTGCGCGCGCCATACAAATGCTATACTAACACGCTTTGCGAGAGAAGGACAGTGCATCCGTTCTTTATCCCCACCAAAAACTTCTAACGCATATGATTATTATCTCATAAATATAATTATCAGCCAATTAAAAAAACAGGGTGTGTAATGTATTTAAATATTTTCTTAAGCCTTCCACTGCGTCTTCCAGTGCGTGGTTTTCACTCAAAAAACTTTCTTCCCCATCTGACGGTTCTTCGAGCTATGTGGCTCCCATTCCTACTTCAACTTTCAAATGTGAGCTATGTCGGGGTGTCGTGACGGCTGCGCTTGCCACGATATTTTCCATGCAGGCAACACCAAACAACATCCTCCTGCAATGAATAGTCCAATCAACGCGTCCTGTCCAAACGACCAATCACAAGGCCCGCAGTTGACATTTAAGTGATGGCTTGAGAACCCCGGCAATGGGGTGACGCCATTTTCCTTTCTGCTTTCAACGGCGTCCACACGAGCGACAACATCTCACGAAATATCGGAGCTAAGTATCACAGACTCTTTATTACCTTGCTTGCACTCACGCTTTGACGAATAACTGATGAATAACTATTAATAAACATGTTCCTTTTGTGGATTACTTATACAGATAGAGACTTCATATTGTGCACAATCTGAAGGTTAGGATTCGTACGGGACTTTTGAGCTCACCTCACGAAGCGTCGTGATTGTCTACTGCCAGAGAGGTTGGCTGGGGAACAGGACTGCCAGTGGGCGGTGTACCTGGTGTACGATACCATTGCGTCTGCCAGGTCAGTGAACGCTTGGTGTACAGAGTGTAGTGCCGGTTGGCCCGTGGGCGAGGCTCCCCACGCGCAGATCCTGATGGCCCACGGTCAGATCTGCTCCCGTGCGAATCGCCACCTGATTCATGACTCGAGACCGAGTGTCGCCGCTTCCGTGGGCCGGTACAAGGGCGGTAAGGGGGTACTCTCAGGTGGTATTAAGTTAAATGTAGCTCGACGTAAAAGATCATAGGTGCTGAAGGGTTGTGATGCTTAGTTACCAGCTCATGGTATTTTAACATTACAGGACGTGTGAAACCGACATCGGACGGGTAAGGCTGTCCATGAAATCCATGCTTACTGTAGTCGGGGAAGTGAGCAGCCCGAGAAGGCTCTGTCACCATCACCACGAGGCGATTGGTGACCCCACGTGCCCGGTGAGTGAACTCACATTGTATATGCACTATAAGTACAGTTTGTTGGGACACGCTGGCATAACGGTATGCAGCGATGGGTGTTGCATTATAAAGGTGACATAGCGAAGCAGATGTTGAGAATATAGCCTGATATAAATGTATGTATAGTTCACCGCAACCCCCACAAGCTTCCCGACAAAATGGTGGAGATGTGCTGGGATTCTTGTACCTAGCGCCCAGAGAGAAATGAGAAAATCCGACGAATGCTATTATAGAACAGAGCTCGCTTGATAATCTAATGGAATTTCATGGACTGCCTTGTTCCTGTGTCTGTTTTCTTTCACTTATATAGGTATTAAGGTTTTACCAAACTCAAACGAAACATAGAATTTTAATGAAACGAACTTGAAATGAATCTCGTGTGTACGCAAGCAATTTTATTACGAAAAATATAACTACTACAATTTTATTATAATAACATAACGGCTACCTACATTTCAACAAAACTTGAGTAAGACCGAAGATTTCATACAATACTAGTTACGTGTGAAATCTTTGAGTAGAACGTTAAACACAGTTGATGATTGTTGTCACTGGTTATTTTATGTATTTTCCCATTGTCATGGCGAATTTGAGTTGTGTTTGGAGTTAGTTGGGTGTTTATTACGTTACGTTACGTACTAAATATTTTTCGAATTCACAACACGATTCACGACAAAAACATCTTAAATCTGTACCCACATATTAAAATGAAAACTTAAAATTGTGTTTACCGGTATTGTTTACTCAAAGAAAACAAAAGGCGATTGTGATTGCTTATTAACTGTGCGATTCTCACGAACATAAATTTTTACTTTAACTTTGTGGAGGAGCTACCACAATTTCGCCAATGCTACGTATTGGGGATCATTGGAGTATATTATTATACCACGATCATAACGAAGGAGATCGTATTCTGTGATTGTTTGCTAAATACTTCGACCATAGACAAGTTTGACGGCTCTAATGCGCCCTACACACGAACAAGATTACTGAAGCAATTTAGTGGGAAACTGGGTATTGAATTGAATATCGTGTACCTACGTTGTTCTGATTTTGAACTTTTTGAAGACCTTCAGTGACCATGACGTTTCTTGATTTCGTAGCAAGCAACGTTTAGTATTACGAACTTTTTACTGCAAACTGAGACGATGATAAATGATAACTACGTAGCTATGATTACGACAGCGAAGTATCAGATTTTTTAATGAACAAGGAATACGTTATTAACGTTTGTTCGGTGAAGCATCGATTTTTGGATACAGTACCGTTGGATATGAACATAATATATTATGTAATTTAATGTGTAGTAATTGTACACTGTTATGAATAAAATCTCTACGAATTTATAACGTTAATGTTTTTAACGTTTAAACTAACTTTTAGTTTAATTTTTAACGTGCCTTACGTATTAATGAGTTTGGTGTAATACGCGTATTGTATTATTACCATGAAACATTGGACAACAATTTATTTTTAACCCTGAACCTACCTAGCTGTGAGGTGTTATCATGACAATTGTATTATTATTGTGATTATGTTGCTTTCGTCATTTATGGCAATACGTTTTGCTATAGTTTTGTACACACATACATTACATACATCATACATACACACACTTACACATACATCATACACACACAAACACTACAGCATAGCTTTTTTATTATCGTCACAAATATTATCGTATTAGCAGATGAAACGGAAGGCGTAGCGAAATGGAGGATGATTTAACATATAAATAGATTGTCGGTTGTGGCAGAACAAATAGAAAAATTCACCACAGAAGCTCTCAGATATTTTGTTGATGTGAAGGATGTAACGGGCGCACAAATAAGTGCAGAAAAGTTGGAGGTAGCGATTAATAGATTCACAGCAGAACTACATAACTATTTCCGGCTTAGTACGGAACTTGCAGCTGATGAAATTTCTAGTTTTCCGTGGTTCGATGGGGAGACGCACTGCTTATTTATCACGCCGGGTGGCGCATTATCGCTGGTGTTGTTTCATTGTCAAAAGTGTTAAATATCATAATTTATATTAATTTTAGTAATTACACAATAAATATCGTTTGGTATTAAAACATGCATCTGTGTAGTGCATTTCAGTGTAAAAATAAAGGTACACACCGTTTTCCTTCCGATGAGAAAAAATAATTTTGATAATTTTATTGCATACCTACCTTTCCAAAAGATTCGCTCTTTAACCATGTCATTAGAGAAACATTTTACTGTTTTAAAGCAAAGTTTATCTTTATTGTTTCATTCAAGAGCAATGTTTATAACCTCAAATAAACCACATATGACAGCACCAGCGAAGGTGGCGCCATCTGAGATAAGTTTCGCCTGTGGCTTCTAATTGAAAGGCGAAGAAACCCTAACTGAATTGAAAGTTAGGTTGAACCTGGAAGAAAGGACACAGAAAGGGAGTGACGTCCCGTAATGTGATAATAGAAATGCAACGCTTACTAGTCGTCTTCCGAGATTAGAATTAGAGAAATTCAGAGGAGATGTGCTCTCTTGGACCCCCTTTTGGGATCAATTCGAATCCAACATAGGAAGCAAAAACTTATCGGATGTGGATAAGCTGTTGTATTTGAAGTCGTCACTGGAGGGAGAAGCAATAAAGACTATAGAGTGCTTGGAAACTTCTAGTAAAAACTACCAAATTGAGATTTCCATTCTGAGGGATAGATATGACAAACACAATCTGATTGTGGATGCGCATTATGCAGCGTTGTATCGAATTAACACCGCTGAAGGGTCCGCAGTGAGTTATAGAGAAATCGTTAGGAGAAAATGTTAACCACAACCACCTACGATTCTAAATACTGGAAAAGTTCCCGCAGGATATTCTTTATGCACTGACCTATGCCAATTACGAAACCATTTCGAGATTTTATGTTGCAAACCCTTATTTTTCTACTCTGACCTTTTAAAACGATAAGATGCCATTTATTTTAACAAAAAACTAAGAAATCATTCGACTTTCATTTACCTCTAAATGACGTCACGTTTTCACATTTTATTATCTGTGTTTTTTAAGAATAAAAAAAATATAATACATTTGACACACTGTTCGTCACACAGAAAATATTTTTCTTTCATATCTGTGGATTTACAGTCTAGTTCTTTTCAGAGTTGCCAACATGGCGTGTTTTTCCCTAAGCGTAGGGAAAATTCATGTGAAATGTTTTTTTTTTTCGGGGAAATAAATATCTGACTTAGAACGTTTTTAATGGAAGCACCTACTTAATAGAATTAATTTTCACCACGTCAGATTAATTTGTTTTTATTATGGGTGGTACTCACAACGATATATAATGTTAAGCATATTTTAATATATCATTTGATGTATGATTAATAATTCAAACATGATGTCTCAACCTAAGAATAAAAAACACAAAACCTTAATAATTGAACAAGTAAAATACTAACATCAATAAGATTGAATTACCTTAGGGATAGCAGCGTAATTTTTTGTTCAAATAAGAGAAGGAGGGGTTTGCTATGGGATTTCAACTGGTGCCCCGAAGGCAATACAATTCAATCAAGGTGCAAACAATTGGCGCACGCTAACACGAAGTAACAAACACTGAAAAATATAGCGTTCATTTGTGACACGTGTGGATTAGCAGTACCTTCCGTGTTGCCGCTATTTGTTTACGGGACCAGAGTTCCTACGAGAAGAACATAGCAAGCGGCCAGAAATTCGTGAAATTGAACTTTCCTTTTTTCGTCGGGAGGTTCTGACTACTCAGACAGTAACTCGGACAGCATAAGAAGAAAGGAAGTCGCAAACCATGTCCTAAGGAAAGTCGAGAGTATCTGAACACTCATGAAGATAATTATAACGTAGGTGTTTATCATACTTTGAGTTTTATGCGTCAAACGTATTGGATTCAATATGTTTGACGTATCAAAGGGGAGATGTAACGAACAAAGAATACTGAAAGGATGCAAGACCACATGTCTAGCATGGAGGAAGTTCTTTCAAACTTCCATCTGTTCCAGCGCTTCCAAAAGAGAGAGTAAATTACAGTTCACTGTTATCTTGTGCATGAATGGATTACAACATGATTATGTGTATCAAATCTACTTCCAATAAAGAGGAGAAGCACTGGATTTTTAAGCACATGCTTAGCAGTGCGAGCAATACATTGAGAAGTAGTTATGAACCTTAGGAGCAGAATAATGTCTGTTAGTATTAGAGAGGTGAATTTCCACCCGAACGGTACCCGTTTTGATAGTTTCAGAATATGCTCAACAATTCAAGCTGATGGCAGAAGTCTTGTCTGACAGTTATTGAATATCTAACGAAATCGTATGGAATTTTATGGCACGGTGGTTTTTATGAACGACTAACTGGAGTAGAAAAACAGTGTCTCAAGAAATCACTAACGAAACAGCTGCTAAAAGAGAACCAACTCATCATTATCTTTAAAGAAATTAAAATGGTTGTGAATACTCGACCGTTAACGTGCGTCAGCGCGGATTTAGAAGATGTTCTTAGACCTTCGACTTCCTTATGATGGAAAGTCACATTACAACCGAGACAGGTGATCAGATGATCCAACAAGGGAATTCAGTCAGGAAAAGGAATCTAATAGAAGCATGGAAACGAGGACAGAATGTTTTGAATGACTTCAAAACCATGTTCACGTACAAGTTTTGCCAAGTTTTCGTGAAAGGTACCACCATTCACACAGAGAACCAAGAGTGCGGAAAACTAAAGAAACCTAAGTAGTTGACGTAGTTGACATCGTGCTGATAAACGTGAAGCTAAGAATCGGAAAACTGGAAGGTGAGCAATAGCTCTTCTCAAGGGACAAGATGGAATTTGCAGAATAGCAAGAGTGAAGGTGGTTGAAACCAAACTCACTCACTCCATCGCGCATTTATATCCATTGGAAATAGAAGAAGAACTGCTTGTGGAAAACCAGAAAGCTACGAGAGAAGGAATGCAATTCACTTCCGAGGCACCGATCATCATTCAGAGATAAGACTTCTCACCACTGTTGGCATTTATTCATCTAAAAATGAATTTGATGGTTCAGCTCGTGAACCCACGAACATTGAACAGAAATTACCCAGTCCACTGGAGATAACTTTAAGCCCGTATACATCTGAGAGCTAAATAAAAGGCAATTGACGTTAAGAAGAAGATAGTACCATATCGAATGAGCAGGAGAACTTAATAGCAAGAAAGGAAACAGACAGTAAAGAAAGAAGGCCACAAAGAGTGGCATTCCTGCAGGCCGACCAGAAGATTACGAACTTCTTCGCCGTCGGGAGTGTCGTGACGGCTGCGCTTGCCACGATATTTTCCATGCAGGCAACACCAAACAACATCCTCCTGCAATGAATAGTCCAATCAACGCGTCCTGTCCAAACGACCAATCACAAGGCCCGCAGTTGACATTTAAGTGATGGCTTGAGAACCCCGGCAATGGGGTGACGCCATTTTCCTTTCTGCTTTCAACGGCGTCCACACGAGCGACAACATCTCACGAAATATCGGAGCTAAGTATCACAGACTCTTTATTACCTTGCTTGCACTCACGCTTTGACGAATAACTGATGAATAACTATTAATAAACATGTTCCTTTTGTGGATTACTTATACAGATAGAGACTTCATATTGTGCACAATCTGAAGGTTAGGATTCGTACGGGACTTTTGAGCTCACCTCACGAAGCGTCGTGATTGTCTACTGCCAGAGAGGTTGGCTGGGGAACAGGACTGCCAGTGGGCGGTGTACCTGGTGTACGATACCATTGCGTCTGCCAGGTCAGTGAACGCTTGGTGTACAGAGTGTAGTGCCGGTTGGCCCGTGGGCGAGGCTCCCCACGCGCAGATCCTGATGGCCCACGGTCAGATCTGCTCCCGTGCGAATCGCCACCTGATTCATGACTCGAGACCGAGTGTCGCCGCTTCCGTGGGCCGGTACAAGGGCGGTAAGGGGGTACTCTCAGGTGGTATTAAGTTAAATGTAGCTCGACGTAAAAGATCATAGGTGCTGAAGGGTTGTGATGCTTAGTTACCAGCTCATGGTATTTTAACATTACAGGACGTGTGAAACCGACATCGGACGGGTAAGGCTGTCCATGAAATCCATGCTTACTGTAGTCGGGGAAGTGAGCAGCCCGAGAAGGCTCTGTCACCATCACCACGAGGCGATTGGTGACCCCACGTGCCCGGTGAGTGAACTCACATTGTATATGCACTATAAGTACAGTTTGTTGGGACACGCTGGCATAACGGTATGCAGCGATGGGTGTTGCATTATAAAGGTGACATAGCGAAGCAGATGTTGAGAATATAGCCTGATATAAATGTATGTATAGTTCACCGCAACCCCCACAAGCTTCCCGACACGGGGACTGTGGTTCTTCAGCGAATATCCTCGTTTTGGATTCCATCGCGCAAAGAAACTCCGGACTTAGCTTTGTGTCGCCGGAGCTAATGTGTGTTCTTAGACGATACTCTCTGAAACTACCTATGCAATCGAATATTTCACTGATAGAACGCAACAATATGCTTGAATTACATAGGCTATGTCAATATGTTATATTCACAAAACAAGTAAAGCCGCTAAGGCTTGATAAACTAGTAAAGCCATAATTACGCAAAAATGTCTAATCACTGCCTTATCTATTGAAAAAATAGTAGGTACAAGAAATAAATAAATCAAACACAAAATCAGTAGAATTAGATTCAGTTGTAAATTACATTGTTCTAGACTGGTAACTTGAATTGGCTAAGGGTAATAATTCCACGCATGCCCATAAATTATAGTAATCTAACGAACTCATTTGTTCTACTCCAAGTATTTGCAATTTCAAACACAATAAAGAGCTTATCACCAAAGTTTTCATGTTCAAAAACTCTATTTTATCTGGCCTATGAGTAGTAATTTTAGGACGATACGTTAAATATACTTTGCTTTTATCAACTAGAAAATGTCATAGAAGGCAATATACTACATCTAATCTCTACATAGTACTAATCTCTACATAGTATAAATTGAAGTCGCTTTCCGCGTCTGTCTGTCTGTATGTCTGTATGGCCGCTAACTCCTAAACCACGCAACGGATTTTGATGCGGTTTTCACCATCAGTTAGATACATTTTCAAGGAAGGTTTATATTTATATAACTAGCGATCCAACCCGACTTCGCACGTAAATTACACCCGTACGAAGCTGGGTGGGCGAGTCGCTAGTAATATAATTATATACAGTTTGTTTGAAGAAAAAACAAATACTTTTACGGTAAATATAAGCAGAGGTTTGATTATTTTTTTGTACACTTGAAAGAGATGAATGTACATAGTTTAGGTTTGTTAAAATTTACAACCAAAAATAAACTGGCCAAGTGCGAGTCGGGCTCGTGCACTAAGGGTTCCGTACCACCATAAAAACAATAATTATCAAATTATAAAACCTATAATATTTATGGCATTTCGATTAGGTGGGACGAATGATAAGGTAGTCTAAGTAAGGCCGAATACGTTGTTTAACTTGGTAATGAACAGAAATTTGACACCGAATCACACTATAAATATGTACTATAATCATGCCATGTTTGAAACTTGTACGTAATACCGTTTTTATATTAGAACAATTACAAAAATACGTTTATTGTATGCCCGACCCCCTTTCGTTTTTAACGTGGTCTCTCACTATGAGCCTCATAAGCAAACTCAAAGTTGCACAACGAGATAGGAGAGGGCTATGATTGGGATTTCTCTACGAGATCGTATCAGAAATGACCGTTGACAAACGAAAGTTAACGACATAGTCCACCGGATTAGCAAGTTGAAGTGGCAGTGGGTAGGGCACATAGCACGCAGAACAGTGACCGATGGGGCCGAAAGATTTTCAAATGGAGACCATGGACTGGATTCGACTTGATACCTTTAAGCGTTCTTCAGAAAAAGGGTCTTGACAGACGGACAGACAGACGGACAACGAAGTGATCCTATAAGGGTTCTGTTTTTTTTCCTTTTGAGGTACGGTACCTAAAAACATACAACCCGTAACACGTAACATACGAGTACAATATCTCCTCAGTGTTAACGAGTATAATATAAGACTGACGTATCTCTCTTCTCTTTTTCACTTGCGACATTGGCGTAGTAAAAATCTTGGACAATAATAATAAACTAAACGAGTTATAAGTGGATTTTTTTAATATTGCAGTGAAAAAGTTTTAATTGTTATTCTAAGGACTTATTTTAAAAGTCAGATTTTTTGTGCTTTGAAACATTTAGGGGCTGAAACGTATTTTTTTACCAACGATAAATAGCAATAGCGGAGAAAGTTCTCAATTCTTCGCCTTTTACCCGATTTCTTAAGGAGGGTAATGTTTTTCAAGAGTATGTATGGAACTATGTATATGTATGAGGTTTTTTTGCACGCTTTACACCTACAGCCAAAACGAATTAAGTGATTTCGACCTGTAAGGTGTCATTTGAATCGATTTAATAGTGGGAGTGAAATAAGGAATAGCTGCTAGTCTGTAGAATTCGCTGCCTGAGTGGGTGTTCCCCGATAGTTACAATCAGGGTGTCTTTAAGTCGAGAGTGAATAGGTTTCAGCGTACTTCATCATAGGCCGCATCATCGCTTAACATCAGGCGAATTGGTGTCCAAGCGCAAGCCTATTCATAATAAAAAAAAAAGTACAAGAATAATTTCAAGTGGGCGTCCGGGTTTTTTTTTTAAACGAATGCTCTTCAGGTACCTACTATTTATACAATGCAGTCGGGTTGTATTTTTTTGTCTTGTTTATTTCATGTTTTATACCTACCTACATAATAATAGCTTCATATAATGATACGTATAATATAACTTAAAAAAAATTATTTAGTTACAATGGTCGAGGGAAAGGTTACACGCTTTTTAAGTTTTATTTCTTTTCGGGCCTTGTTTTTTGCCACAACATTATCAATTAAAAAAACCGTCTTCAAAATTAGTAAAAATACGCAATTTCATGACAATGACATCATTATTTATTCAATTTTTTTTTACTTGGCTACGACCCCATTTGTTCTTGGGGCAATTTTGCCATTAACATTGAGGAAGAAAGTGAGATTGTCTATAAACGACCTCCTAAAATCCTGGTAATCCTGGTTGATGACACTCCTTTTTTCCAGTTAATTTAATTTATAAACCAAACTACTGAACCAATTTCAATGAAATTTCTATAGGACGAATCTGAAAGTATATAACTATTCAAACAAAATATATTTTTAAATCCGTTTATAAATGACGAAATTCTGAGGTAGCAAATATAAAATAAACACTTCTAGCGAATAGAAAACTCCTCCTTTTTTGTAGTCGGTAAAAAATTACTGCAAAACCGGGGTTTTAATTTGGATTGGAGCGGCCGTATAAATACAGGTTTTGGGGCCGTAGCCTAATAAAAAAAGCGTTATTTATATTTTAAATAGCTAACAACCTGTCGTAAATGGTATAATTATACCCTACATCATAATTATTATTTTCCAACTTTCGTTCCACGAATTGAAGTTTTATTTGTATGGGACTATCAAAAAAATACTAAAGTTTAGTGGCCAAAGGAAATGCTGAGTAGTGTCCTTTTATCCAGAAGTGGACTAATTATGACGATGATGGCTAAAATTGTTTCAACCAATTTCAAAGTCGTAATAAAACAAAAGGGGCCAAGATTCGTTAAAGTTTCCACGCAATTCGGCTGACGCGGCAAAAACAAATGTAGCGCACAAGGGGTCTATCATTTGCGACCTTTGGAATTATTACTCCCTGTAGGGTGACCATGATGTCGTGGACTAAACACCGAATTAATCAGTTCTAAAATACTCAATATCAATTACCCCTTACTCTATCGTCTACGTCTATTCTATGTATGTCAATCCAAGGTACATCTAAGTATCTTAATTTCAAAATACTTGGCAATCGAAATAGAAGACATGAAGTTTTAAATAAATAATATTCGGGACATTTTTTCAAACACCAAACTAAGCAAAGCTTGTGATATGGCTGCCAAAGACTGATATACATACATATATATTTTTAAATACACACCAAAATTTATAGATATCAACAACCAGATATAGAACAAACACAAAATAATGTTCCCATCCCATGTTAATCGAACCCACGCCCCAAGTTCAGAAGGTAGTTCACTTTAGCAACTGGATCAACGGGCTAGTTAAATTAGACATAATATAAATATTTAATCAAATATTAATCAGCTACAATTTTCTATTCTGTTTTTGATTTGTCATTGACCTAAGCTAGCTAAGCATGTACAAGAAGTATGCATGTTGGACCCTAAATAGCGCTAATATCAACCATGTCGTTTGGTAAAGGCGCACCTCTGACCAAAACGTTGAGGTGGCGTCACTACTTTTTTTAGTTCGTATGATTCCGCGTTTTAAAACTCACCTGTTGATAGGTGACGATGAGGTCAAAAATGGAGCACGCAGATTTAGAAGCAATCATGGATAATTTAACCTTTCTCGAAATATTTCCGTCGCGATTCCGCACCGCATCGTGCCTCCGCCATACTTCAACTCTTTAAAACTCTTGTAAATGAGGTCCAAGTTTGAGTTTTTTTCTGCTGCCGTTTGCAACGTCATCACCTCAGTTCTCTAGTAGGCAGATTACTAACTTACCTTCTTGGAGCAGTAGTTATGGCGTCATTACGTGGTGATATATCTGTAGAACGTTGAAGTTTGTGATGCAAATAAACTTGACTACTAGTCTAAACATCAGCCGAACTGTGATCAAACATCTGGGGCCTTACGGCCAAGTCCTTACGTGGTCTCAAATTAACGGAAAACGCAGTTTGGAAAATCATGCGTACGTGAACCTTAACCCACCCAGATACAGTTTACGGCGGCGCATCTTTTTTTCTTGACCTCAACTGAACGTTTTAAACAGCTAGCCGTATCCCCTCTGAGCTTTCTACTTTAACAAAATTCTAACTAAAAAACAATCTTGAGAACAAAATATCCAGAGAAGTAAGAAAGCACGGACCTTCAACTCTCGGGTCAACAATTCGACCCCTCGAGTAAAAACTTCAGAAATGGTAATCCTGAGTTATTGAGGTGATAAATTGCCGCTGCATTTTACGGTCCGGATCGGTAATGAACGGACGGATTTGGGCTCATTACCCGCTTATCTTTGATGCTGGAGAGATCATGGAAAATGTTTGGAACAGAATGATGGAATGATGAACCCTTCTTCATTGTGATATTTAGATTCTAGTACCTAGCTTTTCTGTAGTACAGCCAAAGGTTTTGTTAGATAAGGTTATTTATTTAGACCCTGTTTCATCCTACTTTTGTGTAATGCCTCCATTGTTCTATCCTACATCATGGTTTGGAGCTTTTTGGGTCTAGTTATTATAAAAGGAGTCCAGTTCTTCTCTCCATCTCCGCCTAGGCCTGCCACTACCCTGGGTATAATTTCGAGCATTTTCTGATCATCATATTATAGCGATAAAACTGTAATAAATTCGAGACGTTCTAACTCAAAGGTCATCGACTTTTTCGTAATGATCACAGAATGTGTCCCAAGTCGTTTTCTCTTTGGTTAAACCATAAAAAGTGTACGTTATGTCGGGATGATAAATCCCTGATATCTGGCTAAGTCCACCAAACTTTGTTCGTTTGAATTTTTCTATAAACACCAACTTCTGAACTATGATTTTGACCACAATTATAAAGCTTCTGCTACGGAACTCTGCCACGCGTACTACCATACAACTCTCAACATGTTTTTGGCCAGTCTTGTTCATATTGCTCTTGTACTGGAAATGCAAGTTGAAGTGGCAATGGGCAGGCCACATCGCTCGAAGAACCGATAACCGATGGGGAAGAAAGGTTCTGTAGTGGAGACCACGAACCGGAAGACGCAGCGTAGGGAGGCCTCCCACTAGATGGACTGACGACATTGTGAGAGTCGCGGGCATCCAGTGGATGCAAAAGTCAGGCTGTCGTTCAGTGTAGAGGTTAAAGGGGGAGGCCTATGTTCAGCAGTGGACGTATTCTGGCTGATGATGATTTTTATGACTGAAAATGTAGGGAAAAGTTTTTTTGGCATTTCTAAAGTATTTCCAGTACTCTCAGTCTCTAAATGAAGTTAGTTTTATAGTTAATTTTGATCCACATAATATATGACAAGTATCATAAACTAATTTTCATCGAGCTGGCTATACTTTTTTCCCAAATCTATAAATTCTAATCAAAATTACTCCAAAACCCATTGAATGTTTTTAAAACCGTTTTCATGAAGCTATGGCAGTTAAGCTACACTTGCTTTTCCTATTAAAGTTTCTACCTTATAAAGACAGTATCGAGGTCCAGTCACGATACTGAGCGGTGAGTGACTAAGCAAAAATGCTATAGGCAATGCCATGCTTTCATATTTTATAATGGAAACTGACTTTGTATTTCATACATCATCATCATCATCATCATGATGATGATGTATGAGTGTGATGTTCAGTGTGGAGATTAAAGGGGGAGGCCTGTGTTCAGCAGTATTTCATACATTTTGTTTTAATTATACAGGAATTACTCAAGTATAATTAAGCCAGTTTCACCTACTATAGTTTTTTATTGTTTAATCATCATCATCATCATCATCAGCCAGAAGACGTCCACTGCTGAACATAGGCCTCCCCCTTTAACCTCCACACTGAACGACAGCCTGCCTTTTGCATCCACTGGGTGCCCGCGACTCTCACAATGTCGTCGGTCCATCTAGTGGGAGGCCTCCCTACGCTGCGTCTTCCGGTTCGTGGTCTCCACTCCAGAACCTTTCTTCCCCATCGGTTATCGGTTCTTCGAGCGATGGGGCCTGCCCATTGCCACTTCAACTTGCAAATTTTAACAGCTATGTCGGTGACTCTGGTTCTTTGGCGAATATCCACTATTAATTTATCCAATATTTATTGTTTAATAATTGCTTGCATTTGACCGGTGATGTGGTTTACGATGGAGCACACTGGCCTAGAAGAAATCGAGATAAGTATTATTAAAATGGTATTACGGTAGTAATACCCGTTTAATAAAAACTAAACGTTGATATTATAGATCGCTGTCGACGCATCTAAAAGTGCACAAAACATCTTAGTTTAGGATACCTAGGTATTTATTTTCTTGTTAAGTATGATACACATTTCAAATCGGTTGTACACAATTTACAATTTCGTTCCTCTATCGATAAACTGACAGAACGTCTCGTTAGCGAATATTTGTCGAAAGGATCGACAATTTGAGAGATCGCTGCTGGTGCGGACAATTATATTCTTCCACCTCAATTTTTAAACTTGGCAATACAACACGTATATTTCGTATTTATCTGCTACTAGCAGTGCCCCGCAGTTTCACCCGCATAGTGATGATGATGATGATGAAAGTAGCCTATGTCACTCTCCGGCCATTGCGTTATACCCATGCAAAAATTCAAATCCTTTGCTCTGTTGCTGCGTGAAAGAGAAACAAACAAACAAACACACGTTCATATTTTATAATATTAGTATGAAGTATGATTTCATTCATTGGAGTCGCGGGCATCCAGTGGATGCAAAAGGCAGGCTGTCGTTCAGTGTGGAGGTTAAAGGGGGAGGCCTATGTTCAGCAGTGGACGTCTTCTGGCTGATGATGATGACGATGATGATTTCATTTTGTTAAGTAGTGCTACTCATGGTCGTGCTCAATTGAAAACACTCATAGCCACCCATCCCAAAAGCTGACGAGGCTTTATCGCTTCAGTCTGTTGACAATGGTGTTCGTCTACCGTCCTGCTCGCTTGGATGGTGGACTTTTTTTTTTTTATAATAGGCTTGCGCACCATTGGGCACCATCTCGCCTTATTTTAAACAACGATGCGGTCTGCAACCGAGCACGCTTGCCCAGAAAAAAGCCGATTCTAACCCAAAATCTACAGTTTAAATATCTTTGGTTATTATGCACGCTACTTTTGCTTTAGTTAAAGCGTTCGTACAAAATGCTCTATCGAAATTCACCCCGCAAATACGCCAAACTTCCTCCAGTAAGAACTTTCAATATAAAACAAGCAAGTTGCGTTTGAAACTCACCGAAAACTATAGTTAGTTGAAATTCTGAGCAACGCGTTTATTTCATACTTCGAGGCGTGAGAAGGAGTTTATTTAATAACTAGACTTTAGTTTCTTGGAAAAGAGTTTTTATAACAAAACTGTTTTACGCGGATATTTTGTTATGTATTTACGCGGAGTGGAGACCATGAACCGGAAGACGCAGCGTAGGGAGGCCTCCCACTAGATGGATCGACGACATTGTGAGAGTCGCGGGCATCCAATGGATGCAAAAGGCTGGCTGTCGTTCAGTGTGGAGGTTAAAAGGGGAGGCCTATGTTCAGCAGTGGACGTCTTCTGGCTGATGATGATGATGATTTACGCGTTTGAAACATAATGATTTTGAAGTAGTCTGCTGTGATATCATCATTAATTTCTTAATAATACTACAAATACAGTTAGACTGCCCATAGACCGTTGAAGGTCTAAAGACAATCCAAATGCTAAGGCCCACTACCAGTTAGCAGCGTACCCAGCATGCTGGCGGCATCACCACGCTGAATGGCAATGCTCATGCGTTGAGCCAGAAACACGCCAGCATTTTGGTCACGCGTCGCATTAACCAGGCGCTCTGAAATTAATTTCTACTCTCCAATGTGTTGGTTAATAATGCATTGTTCTCAATTTTCGAAGAAACAAATGAACTTATTTCCAAGCAGGTCTGGTAAAAAAGTATTTTGTATGAAAAGCAAACATTTCATTATAGTAAGTAAACACGCAAAGGAAATCAAAGACATGGAAATGAGACGAGAATAAACCAAATAAACCCACTTTTGGAATATTTTATCATTTATTTACTTTGTCCTTTGATTGATTCGAAAGATACGTTGTTGACCTTTCTGGCATGAGATACGGAATAAATGTTTGGTAAAATAGCGGTCATAGATATTCATTACAGAAACTACAATCAAATAGGACGTGGACTGGATCAAAGTTTTTTAAGCCATTAGTGGCAATGAGCAGACGGGCAGCCTGAAGGTAAGCAGTCAGCGTCACCTAAGAATACTTGTAACAGCAGAGGCATCACAAATACGTTGCCGACCTTTTGAGACCTTTGTTGTAGCTTCTCGGAAACACCGCAGAAGGTTAGCTCATTCCACGTAATTATGCAGGTATGAGGCAAGAAAGGTTGTGTGAATTTCACAGTGTGTGATTTCTGCTGATCTATATATGTGGATGATTTTTAAGACGGTGGCGGCCAGTGTAATGATAAAACTTCGACGACGGTATCAGATCAAACAGTTCTTCAGAACACTCCCCGTTGAAAATCTAATAAAAAGCGGCAGTGACTCAACGCAAAACATTATATTCAGGCCTTCAACGATCAATGAGAACTTTTAACTATTTTTTGTTTAATACACATTTCAGTACATTATTTGGGACACAGGCCTTCTCTCAGAGAGAGAAAGAGAGAGAGAGAGAGAGAGAGAGAAAATGGGCCCTAACCCACCATGCTGGCCCAGTGCATGTTGGTTAATGTCATATTATTATGGTATTTCAGTGCATATTGACTAATGTCGTTTTTTAGGCAAATGGCGTAAGTTTTTGTTTCTCACGTCATAACCCATCCATCTTCCGTAATTTGATAATACTAGCACGTATCCTTTCAATTTAATTCATCAAAGGCATTTACCATGCGGTTTTTGTAAACAGGGCATAGCGAATAAATTCAGTAATGTACAATCCAATCAATACTTATTTTGCTTACTTTTTACCAAAATCTGAATAACATAGGGATGTGGCGTATGTTTTAGCCGGAATATGCCGAACAAACATACACATTATGTATCTATGTCAAGAATTACCTGTTACAGGAGATGGAAAATAAGTTCATGTGATGTACGCACTTTGAAAGCACAAAATGGCATCTTTTTTATATACAATCGATCTACGTTTGGCCACCAACTCGCCTGATTGTAAGCAATTGAGTGGCAAGGATGGAACACTAAAAGAATTCTATTCACTCTGGCCTTGAAGAGGCCCAGATTGTAGTTCTAAGGAAATAAGGAGCAGGGAGTTCCATTCTGGGGCAGTGCGTATCATAAATGACGACCCAAATCATTGAGGATGAACCTTTTAAATTTCCACGAGGAAGGGAAATAAATAAAAACGCATAACTACAAAATATTGAAGGAGAAAAAAAATCCGCCTATTATTAATTACTATTATACATACATTCTATTATAATACTGTTTTAAACTATCACGGTTGTTCACTAAAGTTAAATGATTATTAACGGGATATTTACCGTGGTAAGGATTGAATGATTGCATGATCAGAAGATTGCGCAATGTCTGCGTTCCCCTAAGGACAAGATTCCTTTTCAGCATCCCGGGGTGTACAAAATTAACTGCAGCTCCGGAAGTTCGTACATAGGACAGACGAAGCGAACAGTTTCATGCCGCATCAAGGAACACATAAAGGCAGTAAAAAACAATGAAAGACACAAATCTGCCATAGCTGAACATCTGCTAGACGCGGGTCCTAACCACTGGATTGAATTCCATAACCCTAAAATCTTGTCCACCGAACGCCATTACATACCAAGGCTAGTAAAGGAAACTATAGAGATCTTGAAATGCCAGAATTTCAATCGAGGTGATGGTTTTCAACTCACCAGTGCGTGGAATCCAGTATTAGGTTGTTTTAAAAATAAAAGTCCGCGTTCAAAATGTGTTCAAAATACTATACGCAGTGATACAGTGAGTGTGTTTTGTCGGGATTTAGGATCGAGTTCGAGTTCCAGTGATAACCGTAGCAAAAGACTAAGAAAGAGGGTAGATCGTTATGTCTGCACCTAACTTTTTAACTGTTCGACCAACCACCCGCAGTCTTCCCGTGAACATGGTGCATGTAACTGCGCCGAAATATCGGGAGCTCATTCGACAACCTTACCACGGTAAATATCCCGTTAATAATCATTTAACTTTACATTCTATTACTTAAGAAAAGATTAAGACCTCAAAATTCAATTCGTTGAAGTGTGTTCCTCAAATAATGGGTATATATAATACCAGTAATGAATGCATGGTAAATGTAACTATGCAGAAATATTGGGAGCTCCAAACACAACCTAATCACGGTAAATATTCCGTTACTGGTTACGTCAAAATATTTTTTTTCATTTGTAACTGGTTACGGAACTACAGTTACGTAGAACATATCATCCGAATCATATTATAACTGTACCATTAATTAATGTTAGTAAAAGAAGATCTCTATGTTATAGAGATTTAGTTACAATCCGGCAAAGTTTACCAAAATTGGCGAGACACAGAAAAGTCTACAAAGTTGTGTCTTTGTTCGTCAGTATCTCACAATGTGTCACTGTCAGGCGAAGAAAGCTCTGAAACACAGAAAAATTAAACAGTAGCGCCTATGCAGAGTTTTTTAATGATAAGAATCTTTTGCAGAATACGCCTGGGGAAGGACAAGCGTTTGCCAGTGATTCAACTTCAACTGCCGTGCATTTAGAGATTTTCTTAGTGTGCGTGAACAATTAGTACCTAAGTGTGCGTTACTTACAGTGTTTGCGATAAGACCCTCTTTTCCCACTTTTAGCAATGTTGGTCATTCTAGTTTTAGTTTATCGACACAATGAGGCCTATTCTGTCATACCACTCACTAAACTAAACCAATCTGACAGGACTAAAATTATCTGCCTCTCTTTTCATTTTAATACGTGAGAGAAGGATAGCAACAATTTTATAGCTGTAAGCGCCAAGATTTTGCTCCACTGAACGCGACTTTAGTAAAATATATTATGCTTTATGATCACCTGTAGTCAAGCGTGAATTAATTTGAATATGAACGATAATTTGTACTAATGCATTTTTTTATTGTTTATTTTCCTTGTCCATGATGATGATGATGAAAAGTATATGATATGATATAAAAAAGTCTATGTCACTCTCTGGCTCTTGAACTATCATCATCATCATCAGCCAGAAGACTTCCACTGCTGAACATTAGCCTCCCCCTTTAACCTCCACACTGAACGACAGCCTGTCTTTTGCATCCACTGGATGCCAGCGACTCTCACTATGTCGTCGGTCCATCTAGCGACCTCCCTACGCTGCGTCTTCCGGTTCGGGCACCACTCAAGAACCTTTCTTCCCCATCGGTTATCGGTTCTTCGAGCGATGTGGTCTGCCCATTGCCACTTCAACTTGCAAATTTTAACAGCTATGTCAATGACTCTGGTTCTTTGGCGAATGTCCACGTTTTGGATTCTATCGCGCAAAGAAACTCCGAACCTATCATAACATATTATAACCTATAGCCTTAAGCAGTTTAGCGGTAGGTATAGTGAAAAAAAAGCATGACGAAACTTTTTTATCTGATCTGAGAACAAATACTCCATCAAAACTAAAGTTTTCTTACGATTTTTTTTCGCTGCGCCCTAGGATTTTATTATAAATCGCCTTTCTCAATCTACGATCGATCTTCAGAGCTGGGCTTCGAATTCAATGGATTGAGATGAATGTTGGCCGCTTTGCTGTGAGTACGCTGAGATGTAGCAATGCGGATGTATCAAATGATCGAAAATGATGCATCCTGTAAAAGTTTCTATTAAGACAACTATATTTACCGAATACATTGATGTAAGTAAATAGGAGGAAGATACGGGACGAATTTTTTGACGTGGACCGAACAAATTAGGCTCACGGGCCTAATCAACTTCAGTCACTTTCGAACTGTCGTTTTGATAGCACGTGAATTACTTGTCAAAATTGTGTTTAAATAAAGCATCAAAAATTACTTCCTGCGTTTTCACAAGGTGCACCAACAATTTGGACAAAAAACAAGTTTCATGGGATTACTTTTCACTCGTAAATGCTTAAAAACAATTAACTTAATTTTCTTTAAATGTCACTTCTATGGTCTAGTGTAGTGTCTAATGGAGCGGTGAAGTTGACGTTTACAGTGTAGACGTCAACGTCACCGCTGACTCGAACCGAAACAGAGACATATTTATTGGGTACAATGTTTGGATATCACGCGTCTTCTCCCTTTTTAAAACAGTCATTGACCGAATATCTAAGACTCGCCATAGCTAACTGAATACCTAAGGCCGCGGTCACTCGCCATAGCTATCTTACTCTGCCAAGCTTAACGCTTATATTAGAAAACCCCGTTGAACCATTTGGTAGAGAACCTGCCTTCTGCGCTTAGGGGCGTGGGTGCGATTCCCATCTAGGACAAACATTCATGTGATGAAAATTTTGTGTTGGTTCTATTTCTGGGTGTTAATATCTATTTAAGTAAGTATGTATTTAAAAATATATATTTATGTATATCAGTCTCTGACAGCCATATTATTAACTTTGCTTAGTTTGGTGTTAGGTGACCGTGTGTGTAAAAATGTACCGAATATTTATTATACTATTTATATTTCGTATTTATTATTTATATGTTTTACTGTTTTTACATAACAGAATATACATAAATACGTTTAAAAAAGTTGGGAGGCCTCCCAGATGGATCGACGACATTGTGAGAGTCGCGGGCATCCAGTGGATGCAAAAGGCAGGCTGTCGTTCAGTGTGGAGGTTTAAGGGGAAAGCCTTTGTTCAGCAGTGGACGTCTTCTGGCTGATGATGAGTTGGTTCATTCATCATCATCATCATCATCATACCCTACGGTTGGTTCATTAAATAGTTTAAAATATTAATTGTAAATCCTGAACTATGGAACAACACGTCTATATAAAAATTACTCTCGGTTAAAAATGACAGGTTAAATTAAAAGCAGTAAACCAGAACAATTGAAATCCTAACGACCCACAACTTCCTTTCAACGAGTTGTAATAGACAAATAAACGATTTGATGAGAAAACTTCGAAACCAATTTTAAATTAACACGGAATAATAATGACTTATTTTGGGGGTAGGCCTAAGCCTCCTGGCCTATATTGTTCAGTTGTAAATCGGTTCAACCGTTTGTACGGGCTATGATATACTTTTCTGATAAAACGAATATTATATATATGTATATATATTATATATATATTTATTATATTATAATGAAAAATCACATTCACACACGGTCATCTGACCCCAAACTAAGCAAAGCTTGTGATATGGCTGCCAGAGACTGATATTCATACATATATAGGTTTAAATACATACTTAAATAGATATTAACAACCAGATATAGAACAAACACAAATGTTCATTACATAAATGTTTGTGCTAGGTGGGAATCGAACCCACGCCCCTAAGCTCAGAATAACAGAGTTATTGAGAGAGAGTTAATGTTCTTTTTACAAAAACTTTACCACTAAAACAAAAACCTAAGATTTATCTAACCTTCCTCTCCCTGTATTGTGAATAACTAAAGTAAATTTGTTTAAATTAACAAAATTTTAGTTAAGTATATTAAAAGCCCTGGTGTCCGTGGAGTTACATTTTAAAATAAAAAGTTATATACAATTTTAAGTTTTTTCCATTGCAATCAATATTTTCTTTAAATTTAAATTAATGCACCCTGAACAAATTATGTACCGGAAGACGCAGCGTAGGGAGGCCTCCCACTAGATGGACCGACGACATTGTGAGAGTCGCGGGCATCCAGTGGATGCAAAAGGCAGGCTGTCGTTCAGTGTGGAGGTTAAAGGGGGAGGCCTATGTTCAGCAGTGGACGTCTTCTGGCTGATGATGATGATGATGATGATGAACAAATTATGGCCTATTCAAGATTCTTTGGAATTTGGTTGAAATTTTTAATATATAATAGACAGTTGAGGCATGGTTCATTAAAGTTACGCTCGTCTATCAACCAAAAACAAAACTCTCGTTTTTGGCAAAATTTAGTTAGCAAAGTTAGTATACCAAAGATAAAATATCGACTGGCAAGATTAATGTACGAAGTTTAGATGGACTTCATATTATGGAGTCGGTCATTTCCTAATGATATTGATGAATGTTTTGATGTGGAAACGTTGATTCTCTTGAACAAGAAGGCCCATTTTTCGACCGACTTCCAAAGAGAGGAGGTTATCAATTCGACTGTATGTTTTTGTATGTTTGTTACGCGATTACTCCGCCAATTTAGAATTGTTTTTGATGATTCTATTTTTGGTTGGTAGGTCATATCTCATAGGTGGTCCCATAATTTTTTATCTACACTGATTCAGCGCTTTTTGCAAAATCTACAAAAACATGACGATAAGCAACGAATTCAATGTACATTGTACAGTGCCACCAACTTAGCTGTTAAAGTAGGCAAAATTGGAACTACAGTTATTTCTTGGTGAATTTCATACTTTCTTCTCCACTAGCGACGCTGTCAACTGAACAGCAAACATAGAGGAACTGTTCCTATAACAGAACCTCAAAAAAACAAAGAAGTGTCTCCATCGCGACCGGGCCTGTTGTTTTTTGTTAAATTTTTCATGACCATGGATACAAAGTATTTCAGTTGTAATATAAAACAATATTTTCTTATCAATATACTTTTTAGTTTCATGTCATTTACATACAGCAAAAGCATTGATGCGGAACAGTGAGGTCGTGACAGCCTGCTTTTAACAAGCTTTTATGTAACTTAAAACACTGTTTTAAACTATCACGGTTGTTCACTAAAGTTATATGATTATTTACGGGATATATACCGTGGTTGTGGAATGAGCTCCCGATATTTCGGCGCAGTTACATGCACCCAAAGATTTCATACTTACACTACGGTACATATCTACTTTAATATCAGCATGTTCCATGTTCACGGGAAGACCGAAGAATGAGGGTGGTTGGTCGGGAGCTCATTCCACAACCTTACCACGGTAAATATCCCGTAAATAATCATATAATTTTATCTAATTTTCCAAGTGACAGAAAAGACGCCATTGGCATCAATTCTGTTGGACCATTATCTAAACTAAACTTATCTGACAGGACTAAAATTATCACCGTCTCTTTTCATTTCAATTCGTCAGAAAAGTATGGCAACAATTTTAGAGCTGTTAAATTTAGTTTAGTTTAGAAAATGTTACATCAGAATCGACGTCATGGCATAATAAGTTAAATGATATCATTCAAAATCCAATATGGCGGACTCCCAAAGATAGTGGCCAGTAATTTTTATGCACCTCCCATGTCCTATATGATATGGGTATCGCATGATACCTACTACCCAAAGGGACGGAAAGCTTCAAACAGAAAAACGAGCAGAGCGAGAGGTACCACGTTTAGCCATTTGTCCCTTTCACACTACATGTCTTATATACAATGACGTTCATGAACGCGTATTAATGTGTGGTGCTGCCACTGTTGGAAAAATATTGTAACCGTAAATTTGGTATTATTTTAGGTAGTACGTAATTTGAACAGCATCATTTTTAAATAGTTAATTTTTATTTCTGAAACATATCTAAAAGAAAACTCCCGTGATTATTTAGGGTGCATCCGTTTATTATTGTAGTGATATAAAATAAGGAATAAATAAGTAAGTATATACGTGTGTTGAGTACTGCTGCCACCTATTCGACGGGTGCTATGAGGCTGATTGGTGACAGCAAGCTAGTCGCCAATAAATTACAAAGCCTCGAGCACCGCCGTAAAGTAGCTTGTCTGTCTATTTTCTACCGGATATATTTCGATGAGTGTGAGCAAAAGCTTCATGACCTTATTCCACCCTCCCCCTATTACTACAGGACAAGTAGAAGGACTGCACACTATCACCCCTTCCACGTGGAAATTCCAAAGATTCGAACACAACGATTTGGGTCATCTTTTATGATACTGTACTGTCCAAGAATGGAACTCCCTGCCATCCTCCTTGTTTCCTGAAAAGTACAATTTAGGCATCTTCAAGGCTAGAGTGAATAGATTACTTCTAGATCAACGTGTTCCATCCTCGGCCACACCGTTGCTTACCATCAAGCGAGTTGGTGGCCAAACGTAGATCTATTCTGTATAAAAATATAAAAAGTAAAAAAATTAATGCGGAATTTGTACCAATGATTATGTCAACACTAGAAAGGGACAAATGGCTAAACGTGGTACCTCTCGCTCTGCTCGTTTTTTATGTTTGAAGCGTTCCGTCCCTTTGGGTAGTAGGTATCATGGGGTATCGATTGCCCTTTCAGTTGTTTTTTTTTTACTTTTTGATACATAAAATGTCAAAAGTGAGAATTTTGCGGCAATTCAATAGCAAATTAAAAACAATTGATTTAGTTACTAAAACAATTGTTTTTAATTAGGTTAATCTTTAGCGGAATCGTAGGGCAGATGGTGAATAAGATATTTCATAGGTAACTTATTTTATGATCATCAGAGAAAAGTGGTTGTACCTATATCACAGAAAATAATAAAATTCGTTCATATCTTTTTGGGTTGATACATATATAAATATACAGGATGTAAGGCAAACACTCTCGAAGGCAAAAGAAGGTAATTGTACTCATCATTTTGAACCACTTTTATATTGTTGTTGTATGGGACCAACCCTGAAATCGCGAAAAAAATATCAGCTGTTCCGTATATTTTGTCGAGTGTCAATGACCATTTTCTATAGAACAGCTGATATTTTTTTCGCGATTTCAGGGCTGGTCCCATAGTAAAAGTTGTTCATACGGATGAATACAATTACCTTCTTTTGGCTTCTAGAGTGTACCCCTTACACCCCGTATAGGGAAATTATATCGCTGTGAAAATACTGATAATTTTTCAAAAAATATATTTTTGTCGTACAATTTTTTACAATCACTTCCCACTATATTTTCCCACATAACTCTGTAATAAAACTGATGCCCATTTTATCCCAAAAACAAATAATCTACGACATTCAGCAATAACCGCGCCTAACTTTGCTATGCATATAAAAACGCCATGAAATTTTTATTGCCCCGATCGGTTGCACAAAATGGCGAATAATTTTTTTATTTGGTTATCAGTTATTTGGTTTCGCACGATGAATTTACGATCAACTTTTTTTATGTAGGTTTATATGGGGTAAGGTACCACTTTGACATATTGAAAAAGTTTATGGCGAAATGCTGGTACGTGACGTATACGTGACTGTGCTGCGTTGAATAAAATGAATAATTTTATTATGGAAACTGAGGTGCTTTTCACACATTTTGTTTATATTATACGGGAATTACTCACGTAAGATTAAGCCGGTTACTCTGACTATAGTTTCAACCGCATTCGACGGTCTTATTCAAGGTTACGCGTGCGTTTCCGTCTCGCTTTGCATAGCGATACAAATATGCAAAGTGTAAACGTCTACATAGGTCTGAAATTTAACTGTTTTTGTCACCATAGAAAATATATAAGTGACGTCTTTCAACAAAATCTTGACACCAATGTTCTCGAAAAGGCCAATCTAAAAATTTACTGTTAGAAAAGTTTCAAAAAATCCTTTATCACTCCCCCCCTACACTAGTAGAGTAAGGGATATAAGTGAAGTTACGGCGGATTTACTAAGAAATAATAATAAAGCCAAAAAGTAAAAACAAAAGGGGCATTCAACAAACCCATACAATAAACTTTATTAAACTTTTTTTTTTATTTACTCTACTGTAAAAACGGTAATACGTACAAGGATTTAAACTTGGCACAATTAAACTACACACTCCCAAATAAAACAATAAATGATAAATAATGGCCAAGTGCGAGTCGATCAAATTTCTGTTCATCACCAAGTTATGCAAACCGCGGTCAGTGCTTGGATGGGTGACCGATGGGCGTGATGTTGTAATTTTGCACTACTTTCTTATTTTATGATGGTACGGAATCAGTGCACAACCCTGACTCACAGTTGGCCTACTTTTAAATCTCAAAGCGTAGGTTACTTTACGTGCCTTCTTACAAGAGTGTAACCTGCCTTTGTCCGCCTTTGTGCAGGTACCTAATTACGTAAAGTTGCGGACGAAACAAAAGGCGTACGAGTAAAACAGGTGTGGTGTTCCAGACAACTTCGTCACTATTTAAATTTTTACTAACTTAAAAAGGAGTGGGTTTTTTATGTTTGTTACCTCAGACCTCCGTCATTTATGAACCATTTTGGTAAATTCTGTTTTTTTCTTTATTTCTTTCTTCTCTTTTTTTAAGTTAAATTATATTTCTATACTTTCAAAGGGGGCAAATAGAAATTTCACCAAAATCGGTTCAGGAGTTTGGCTTTTAAATCAAAATAACAGAAATTTCATATTTTGTTTCAAACGATTACGTTTGTTCACTAAAGTCATATAAAAAACTAAGAAAGAGGGTAGATCGTTATGTCTACACCTAACTTTTTAACTGTTCGACCAACCACCCGCAGTCTTCCCGTGAACATGGTGCATGTAACTGCGCCGAAATATCGGGAGCTCATTCCACAACCTTACCACGGTAAATATCCCGTAAATAATAATATAACTCTATTACATATTTTACTTATTTTGTAATTGGTTTTTATAGAGTCAAGGCGCGGTTCTAGGTTAATATAGTTGTAGGTAGTTAGCACTCGCACGTCCTGAAATGCACTTTATTATGTAGTAGCAAGAGTCGCTATGATTTTGCGGAGTGAATATTCTGTACTTGTACTTATAATATATTCTGTGCCATAGCGCAGAATAGAAAGGAGTAAAAGAAAGGAAAGGAGGCCTTTGCCCTGCAATTGGATGACCACGACTGAAATAACAATAATTACCACCTTAGAGTCCACTTCAAAAATGTAATAAATTAAAGCAGCTTTTAATATATTTTTATTCATATAAATTACCCACCTCAAACAAAGTAGGAAACCTAACTTAATAAATCCTTCAATGTCTCTCATAAGCTTCAAGCTTCCCTATTAATATTCACAAATAAATCAGTGCCAGTAAACGATGGCATTAATACTTCAAGGTCCAACAATGGCGAGCAGATTATTATCTCAGTTGATTTAGAATTATCTTTGTTAAGTCAGTTGATTAACTTCACCAAAACCAACATGTATGACGAAAAGCAAAACAAACAACTCTGTCAGAGCTTGTAGCAGGCTTGACGCACTCCGCACTTTAGGTATGAAGCTACAAGTAGCTGATTTGTCGAACCTGCCCGCTGCCGAGCGATAGACGGAGATAACGCGACAAGAGTTACGCGATAGACAGAGAGGCAACTTCTAGGTTAATATAGCTGTAGGTAGTTAGCGTTTGCACGTCCTGAAATGCACTTTATTGTGTAGTAGCAAGAGTCGCATTTTGCAGAGTGAATCTTCTGTACTTGTACTATTATGTCTTTTGTGCCTGTAGTAAAATATCCATCACTTTACTATCATAATAATATGGTATGACTTGGACCTGACCGTGACTTACTTTGCTTGGCGCTGACTGTGACTATTTTGACGATATTTAATATAACTAGAAAATCTTTGAATAATTGACACTGACAAATGGACAAGACGTGCGATGCCAAAAGCATCTCACGAATTAAGTTTAAAAAAAAAGTTTTAGTATGAAAACTGACGTGATTTTCACACATTTAGTTTTTGGTGAAAAGCTAGACGAAGCCAGCACGCGCTCTCACCATAGTCGGAGTAATAGGCTTAATTATTTTTATGTCAGTAATTCTTGAAAACTTACCGCTTTGTGCGCCTCTTATTCCACTTATTGATTGAAAATTGAGATTTATACTTCTATATCTATAGATAATTATCTATACTAGGTATATCTATACATTCTTCAAAGTTTCGTGCATTTAAGAAGTTAGAGGGTTTAAAAAAATAGGACAGATGGACAGACGGACAGAACGGACTTCTAAGGATTCCTAAAAAGAACCATGTAATTTGGTTCAAAAATTAAGGAGTAAACGGTGTATCTACCTACATAACAAAAATCCATATTATTTGAGCTGGTTTAAAAACTACTGAACCCTAATTAATGTATTTTTTGTGGGACCACCTGGAGAGTTTCTTCTACACGATAAAAAAAGAAACACGCAAATTGGTGCACGTGTACAGATGCTGGCATAATCGCTGTACATACATAAAAAAATATTTAAAAAGCATACGGGCCGAATTGAGAACCTTCCTCTTTTTTACGGTTTACGTGTAGGTACAGATGCTGGCATAATCGCTGTACATAAATAAAAAAATATTTAACTAACATACGGGCCGAATTGAGAACCTTCTTCTTTTTTAGAAGACGGAAATAAAAAACGGTCTGAATTGAGAACGTCTTTCTTGAGACTTCAAGAAAGACGTTCTCAATTCAGTTATAAAGCTCTATGATAGCTTCCTTATTCAACTCTACATGTAAGTTGGTAGAGCCATACTTTTATGTGAAATCTCCAATACTGTCCACTACAATAGTTTGTATCAGGGGTGTCACAGCGCCTGTCTTCTCCAATTAATCGTTGGCAGCTCGGTTATTTGTCTACGTCATCAGCTGACGGAGTGTTTACGGATCATGGGAGAGAAAGAAGTGGAAATATTGCGATGGATACTAGTTCACTCTACAATTATTGATAATAGGGTATTTGACTATATTAACAAGATAAAGCCGTGGTAGCCCATTTGGGAGACCGCTAGACTTGAAAGCGTAAGGTCGCGGATTCAAACCCCGGGCCCGTACCAAGCTCTTTGGAGCTTATGTACGGATTTTCATACCACTGGCTTTTCGTGAAGGAAAACATCGCGAGGAAACCTGCATACGTACGAAGAATGAATTCAATGGCGTATGTTAATCCACCAATCCGCACTGGGCCAGCGTGGTGGATATGGCCCAATCACCCTTTCGGGGGTAGGCTAAAAGTCCAGCAGTGACTGTTAAAAGGCTGACTATGATGAACAAGATCAATTAATTATATTTAAAAAATTAACCTGACTGCATTGTATAAATAGTCATCATCATCAGCATTTCAGCCATAGGACGTCCACTCCTGGACATAGGCCTCCCCATCGATCTCCGAAAGCGTCGTTTGGAAGCGGCCAGTGTTTCCCTGTGGTCTCTTTTAAGTCGTCTGTCCATCTTATGGGTGGACGCCTTACGTATAAATAGTAGATACCACGTCTCAGTACCATATGTCATCACTGGCAACACACACAAAAAAAATATATAATCATACTAAAAACTACAAAATAATGTCCCGAAAAGGCTGGGTTGAAATGTGTAATAATTACACATTACGCCTTACGGCCAACTGCTAACGCGGTATCAAACTAACATTAAATCAGCTCAGTTGGAAAATCACGCGAACGTGAACCTTAACGCGTTCAGATACGGTTTGCAGTCGCGTGTTTTTCTAACTGAGCGGATTTACGAGGTTGATACTTCGTTAGCAGTTGGCCGTAAGGCCCCAGGTATATTTCCCCATAATTACTTCGTCTCCATAGCGAGATTTACTTTATCCTAATTTACATTTTTGCCTCGCTTTATAAACATCATTTTTCCGTTTTATTTTCCCGGACGAAAACCCTGTTAAAAATTCATAATATCCCGATTGAATAAATAAAACACCCAGTATGGTAATCAGATGAATGTGTTATGTACCTACTCCATACATTTTGCCATACTAAAAAGTATACGGTTTCAAACAGTATCTTAAACTGCGTGGATATTTTGTAAAGTATATTCTTTGTTACCCGACGACGTAAAGCAAGAGCGTATTGTGTAAATATAATGTCTATGTTAGCCAGACAAGCGTAACTTCAATACAAATTTAGAATGTATGAAATGGGTGCGAAATCAATCTTCTACGTTTGTTATCCTACTCTAACGTATAAGCTTGTCTCTATAGGTGTCTCACTTCATTATAGGAGTCGCACCTGTTTGTAAAATATTTTTCTCTATGGAAGTCCCACCTCTTCAGCTTTAGCGGTTTTATTATCTTTTGTTACTGTCTCAACTGATTTTTAACCCCCAACGTAAAAAGATGGATGTTATAATATTTTTTTATTAAGTAACTCCGTGATCACCGCATCCGTGGCTTTTATTATAATTAACTATATACATAATATTTTGTTAAATTAAGCGAATTTAGTTAAGCTATACACAACACTGGGAGAGGAAAGTTAGATCTTAACTGAGGGAAGAGAGCGATCCAAGCTGCTGCTGGGACACAAGCCTTCTCTCTGAGAGAGAGTGAGAGAGAGAGAGAGAGAGAGCAAAAGAGAGACAGAGAGCTCTTATCTGTCTCATAGGCCGAATCCACGTGCATGTTGGTAATTGTCGTAATATAATAATATGTTTTAAATGTTTATCGGGATTTATCACGTATTCACGTAGTCCCGATGCTATGCGATGAAAAATGTGTTCAAATGGCGAAAATTTAAAAATTACTGTCGTCATATATGTCTTTGAACTTTTGGGATTCTTGGTTCCCTCACGATGTTTTCCTTTCCCCATTGAAGTATTGAGTCAATATTATTTTATATGCAATCAAATATCTGCAAGAAGCATAACTGTTTTCCACTGTCACACACAGTAGGATTACGGAAACCCTTTGTGGATCTGAATAGGATGTGGAACACGAAAGGATTTTCCAAATTTGATACAGATTTGAGGTGAGCTAGGTCTGTGTAACGGGAGACTTGATATTGTACGTCAAAGATCTGAAGTAAAGGCGGCAAGCCGATCCTCGAAGATTTTCGGTTTAAGGTACACACAACACATAGAAATTGATTTGGATTTGACATATTCTCATTGATAAAATTTGTTTTTCACGTGCTAGCGCTCGTGGTGTTCTTTATTTATAAATGTTACAAGAAAATCATTTCAGCCATAGGATGTCCACTGCTGGACATAGGCCTCCCCCATCGATCTCCAAAAGGGCCGTTTGGAAGCCTGTATCCAGCGTTTCCCTGCGGTCTCTTAGGTCGTCTGTCCATCTTGGACGTGGATGTCCTACGCTGCGCTTATCGGTCCGTGGTCTCCATTCCAGAACCTTTCAGCCCCATCGGTCATCTGTTCTGCGTGATATGTGCCCAAGAAAATTTTAATTATAGAAAATAATTATCTACACGTCTGGTCGAAGCAACCCGTGACCAAAATTCTGTAAAATACCTTCTCAAGTAAATTGACTTGTTTTATGCACTTGTTGCACAATCTACTATCTCATCTTCACTTTTAATTTTGTCAATAACATATGTGTTATGTTGAGGCCTTAGGTGTTTTTTTAAATTAATTGATAGGCTTGCTTTTGACCGCCAACTCGCCTGATGTAAAGCAACGATGCGGTCCACGATGGAGCACGCTTGCCCAGAAGAAACCGATTCACTCGTGATTTGAAGACACCCAGATTGTAACTATGGGGAAACACACATTCAGGTAGCGCATTCCACATAATAGCAGTACGCATAATAAAAGTGGAATTAAAGCGCTTCGTACGGGTTTTTGGAATATCAACCATAAAGCGGTGTCTACTTTTTGTCCCCGTTCTGGCATTCCGATATAAAAATGTGCAGGAGGGAATTAGATCATGAGGATCCGATGCACAGGCGTACTAAAAAATTTAACTAAAAGGGTTCGTCGCTGAATTTATGAAGTTAAAAGTCGGTAAAATGTCGACTAAAAAAGAGGGTAGTTCGTTATGTCTGCACCTAACTTTTTAACTGTTCGACCAATCACCCGCATTCTTCAGTCTTCCCGTGAACATGGTGCATGTAACTGCGCTGAAATATCGGGAGCTCATTCTACAACCTTACCACGGTAAATATCCCGTTAATAATCATTTAACTTCGGTAAAATGTCTTCAAAAATATCCAAAGAGTCAGTCAGGGATCTCAAAGTACTCGGTATTTAAAGCAAGGCAGTGTAACATCAGTAATGTTATAACTTAATGAGACGTCACGCCGCGCGTGACTTGGAATACATTAAGAACTAGTGACACCGGCTATTTGCTAAACTGGGGCCTAAATACAGTACGAATCAGTAAGGGCTTTTATGAATATTGTCTTAGTACGACGACAGTACAAGCAGCACTTCAGCAAATAAACGTACCAGGTGGGTCACCATAATCTCAAAAACTTTCTTATAAATAACCTTACATTAACTTCTGTCTTGCTCTCTTATTAGCCTTCTTATTATCTCAGTCTCCGTTATTTTCCGTTTGGTGTAAATTGTCAACTATATAGTAAAAAAAGCATTTTTATCTCGAAAGGTCATGTCAACGGGCTTGTGTTTTAGTTTTGGCATGGATATAAAATTGTGATATTAAACTATTGTAGAATTGACGTGTTTATACAGTTACATAAATTAGTAGATTTTTTTTGTGTCTTTTGCTTTATTTGCTAGACAAAATACAGGCTATACGTAGATGTGGCGTAGTTAGTTGAGATTTCTCACACATACACAAAGCGATCCCGCAGGCGAGATCGTAGACTCCCAGGATCTGTTAGGAGATCGGTTAGATTATCTCCAAATAATCAATCAGTTCAACAAATCGCTAAGGCTTCACCCTGAGATGTCTGGACAAGTCTGATCCCCACTAACACGGACGGCCCAAGCCAAGGTTTGTACCTTCGAGATACCCTTGAGCTAGTCGCCCAAAAACTTAAACCATCAAGTTATGCCGAAAGCCTTCTGCGTTCGCTAACTAAGCTGTAGAGTTGTGTTTTGTCAGTTACCCCAATAGAACCTGCAACTGACGATAAAATGTCTATAAAATTTTTGCTATTTATTTTTATACTATCGTCTCTTAGCCTAATTGCTACCCTACGATATGTCATTCGTTGGTCGCGAAATATTCACCACGTCTGGCAATTTTTACCAACCTAATTTGTGATACTAGGTATACCCGTTCTATTACAAACACGTTCTGTGGCAGTCCGTACGAAATTTTATCTGTAAGTAAATGTCTTCTCTCAGTGCATCTCATATGATCACGTTTGTGAACACAATAAAGATATATAAGAATTGCTGTTTAAAATAAATCAGGATTTAAGGTCTGAGAAAGTGTATACGATGTCAGCTTTTATGAAAGTGTATACGGTCAAATGCAAAATAGAAAATGTTTGGACATTTTCTGAGGATGACAACTACATTTTATTATGGTCTTAAATTTTTATGACACTTTGCAAGATCTAAAAGATTTTTATGAAGATTCTGTAGCTGAACTGTGAAGGTGAACAACTTGTATATACAAGATATAACATTCTAAAACACCATAACTTTTGAGAGTTGTCGCAGTTTTCAAGGTTTGAAAGCCGTACGAAGCGTTTTGATTCCTATTTATGGTTCCGCACCCAAAGGTCTATAACGGGACCCTATTACTTAGCCTACGATGTCTGTCTGCCCGTCCGTCTCTCTGTCCTACCTTTAAACGGCTGTATCTTTTTTGCAGATTAACTAACAAATAATAAAAAGTCAAAAAGTAAAAACGATAGGGGGTTCCCCATACACCAAACGTATTTTTTTACGTATTTTTGTATTAGCTCTAATATAAAGACAGCAAAATATACAAGCGTTAAACTTAGCATAATTATAATACACACTCTAAAGTATAAAAACAAATAATACGTAATGGGCAAGTGTGAGTCGGTGATAAGTTTCTGTTCATTACCATCTTATAACTGGTAATTTCGTTATTGAATATTGTGGTGGTATGGAACCCTCAGTGCGCGAGCCCGACTCGCACTTGGCCGGTTTATTTATTGTGTGAACTGCTAGTCTGTGAAATGCACTGCCTGAATGAGTGTTCCCCGATAATTACAATCTAGGTGTTTTTAAATCACGAATGAATCGGTTTCTTCTAGGCAAGCGTGCTCCACCGTAGACCGCATCATCACTTAACATCAGGTGAGTTGACGGTTAAACGCAAACCTATTATTTTTTAAAGGGGCTATTTAATTTTCGTCAAATATTTAACTTCATTTCAGCCACTTATGTGCTTAAAACGAAAAATATATTTATATACTCATTTGATAGATAACCAATAATTTGATTGGGTTAAGTATTGATATAGCTGCTTTTTTTATTTATTTTCAATTCAATTTCACATGGTTGGTATAATTATACCTACATGTACAAACTTAAACTAAAAAAGTATGAAACTATAGTAAAAACAGACATTGAAAATCCGTATCAAAACTTTTGCTGAAGGGACAAAACAAACCAAAACTTTTGTTGGTCTTTTCAAAAACACTATCAATTTCGATAAAATTTATATGGGACCACCTCTGAAATAACCTACCAAACAAAAAAAAAACCTTCAAAATATATTCATAATTTGCGGAGTAATCGCATAACAAACATACAAAAAAAACAGGCGAATTTATAACCTCCTCCTTCAGTTGGTTAAGAATCACTTTTCTCCATAAATCCTACCGTAACTTCCTAGCGTAATAAACCTGAATCAAACCTTTATGTTCCAAACATAGACCTTTGATCCCTAAAGACAATAGTCTTAGATTCAAATCTAATGCCAATTTACCGGCTATCCATCAAAGCCAAGACTTGAATCGTAGCTTCTGATGGAGTTAGATTGTAATAATTATGATTAATGGATTTATGACCCGTTGGCGAAGACTGTGACTTGACAGATTAACCCGCCACAGTTTTAAAAGGTTATGAACGTAGTAAACAACTCGTGTTGTTTACATAACTCCATAGATGCCTCTAGTACACTTTTTCTACCGCTTTACACGGATATGACATGGACTAGACTATAACTTACATTCCAATCAATTGTCAATTTATCTCTGGAAATGTAATAAACCGGCCAAGTGCGAGTCGAGCTCGCGCACTAAGGGGTCTACGATGAAGCACGCTTGCCTAGAAGTAACTGATTCACTAGTGATTTGGACACCCAGATTGTAACTATCGGGGAACACGCATTCAGGCAGCGCATTCCACAGACTAGCAGTTTGCACAATAAATAAACCGGCCAAGTGCAAGTCGGGCTCACGCACTGAGGGTTCCGTACCACCTCAAAATTCAATGAGGACCCCCCTTTGTTTTTAATTTTCAACTTGTTTAATACGCAACATTACATATTATGTGAAAATTTCAACTGGCTATCTATTACGGTTCGAAAGATACAGCCGTTAATAGGTTGGACATACAGACAAACATCGTAGGCTTGGTAATAGGGTCCCATTTTTACCCTTGGGTATGGAACCCTAAAAATTTTAATTAGTAGTAATTATGGAAAAAAACCAGGACCCGGGTATGTCCTTAAACTGCGACCAGAACCTCCGGAGGATGGGCAGCAGCGTCCTGTTATGAAACGGTGAACGTACTGCGATCCCCAAGCCGCCTGCCAAGCGTGGGGATTATGGCAATACCCCTCCCTAAGAGGGAGGCCTTGTTCAGCAGTGGACATTTAATGGCTGATGATGTGATGGAAAAAAAACTTGGCAATGAAAAAATATCGAAATAATTGGAAATATCTTGATTGAATTGAAGTTTGCCGGTCACTGGAAAATAACAATAAGCTACCGGACTAATATTGGCATCGATTCTGACGCACTCTAAACTAAACTAAATTTGACAGCTCTAAACTTGTTGCCATCCTTCTCTCACGTATTAAAACGAAAAGAGAGGCAGATAATTTTAGTCCTGTCAGATCGGTTTAGTTTAGTGAGTGGTATGACAGAATATATGCCTCATTGTCTTATTGTTTAGAGGAGAGGAGAGAGGAGAACCGTAAACAAAGTTAAAAGATGCATTTTAATAATTAGCTAGGCAGCTATACTTACAGATGACGTCACTTCATGGCACAAACTCTATACTGCCGGTCACTTGCGACTTGCGACACACTTTGCGGGAAATGGACAAAACATACCTTCCTAATCCAGTCAAAAACTTTGAACGCTTAGGTATATCTCAGAACTTTATTATCCGATTCAAATAATTTCTTAAGCAAATGTATTAAATTTCATTATATTTTTCACTTTCGCCTGTTACTTTTAATTTTGATAAATTAGGTACCTTATTTTGGGGGGAAAATTACTATCATTTATAGTAAGACTATTCCTGCCCCTGTGTCTATATCAGCCAACGTAATAACATGCCACTTACACACACATTGATTGGGTTACTGCTTCAATATTCAACAGAACAATATAAATGAAACTATATCTTTGAGTACCTACCTATATTTGCTCCATGGCTTGAAGTATACGAATCCAACACGTGAAAATGTGACGCAAAAAATAATTAACACAGAAATTGGCAAATGCTTTCAGATCATTAAAAAGTGCTCGAATTTTTCTCGTTCAAACAAATTACAGCGCTTTTGATAGCCAACTCGAATTTAACTTGGTTGCCAATAAATGCTAAAAAGCTCTAAAGTTTGCACAATATAATATTTGCCAGGAAATACAAGACTATTTAAGCGTGATGCTTGTCAAGGTCGGAAGGGTTGCTTTAACTGTGACATCTTATTTCTGGAAGAACATTACTAATTGAACTTCAATTCTTGGTTTACGGCTTTTGCAAAATTCCTTACAACTCTTGTAGATATTATAGAAGCAGAGATTTTGTATGGTATTGTACTGATTTGGCCGGTAGATAAGATTCAAGTTTTTTTTTCTGTCTATGTCTATGTACATGAAGTACATAGTGCTTTTCATTAAAAAGTCGTCAGAGGTTGTTACTGTATTTGGACGCTAATGAGATTATTATTAATTTGCCACCGTTAAAAAGTCATGTACGATGCCAAAAAGTGCTGCTTGAGAAATGATACTGATAGAGATTGGCGATGACAGCATCGCGTCTGGGAGACTTCTTTCGTGAAAAGCACTCTAACTTTATTCTGATTTTTCGTCACGACGCTAACCAATGAGTTCGACAATTTTGACAGCTTTGCATTAAAAAATTGTTAAAATCTGTTTTCATGACCTCGATACCCTCTATACCGCATGACTTGGACTTTACCGTGACTTACTTTGCTCGACTCTGACTTGTTTGAAGATGTTTTATAAAATTAAAATAAAAAATTACAGTACTTGACTTGACACTGACAAAATTAAATAAACAAGACGTGTGACGCCAAAATCCATTCAAGAGTATAATGGAAAAAAAAGTTGTCCATCCGTAATATGGCAATGAAATGGAGTTTTGGCGCAAACATGAAAAACCATGTCGCATCATTGTATTATTTTCCTAAACTTGTGTATTGTTCAGTGTTAATGTGTAATAATGGAGAATTATTATTTATTTAGTGTTTATGGACGTGCTCTAGCGTGGAGATGAAAATATAATAATTTTTTTTTAGAAAATCTGGGTGTCTTCAAATCACGAGTGAATCGGTTTCTTCTAGGCAAGCGTGTTCCATTACAGACCGCATCGTCGCTTTACATCAGGCGAGTTGGCGGTCAAACGCAAGCCTATTATTGGAAGAAGAAAAAACATTATTATACATTAACACTTCCAAAAATACACAAGCTTAGGAAAATAATAAAATGAGGCGCCATCTTTTACGTTGGCGCCAAAACTCCAATTGTCAACATTCTCCACTGTGACTTGAACTTTGACATTGGCAATTTTTTTTCTAGAATCATCACAAAGGCCCTCCAATTAGGCTAATAGGCGGAGAGTTTGTGTAACCCAGATCACGATGGGATCGCCGGGTCAAGTGACGAACGGCCTACGGATTGATGGAACTCGGTGAAGTTTTAGGTGTATAATTAAGGCTGTATTTTTAGTAAACGCTTTATACAGAACACAGCTATATGGCATCTCTACATAGTATAAATTGAAGTCGCTTTCCGCGTCTGTCTGTCTGTCTGTATGTCTGTATGGCAGCTAACTCCTCCTAAACCACGCAACGGGTTTTGATGCGGTTTTCACCATCAGTTAGATACATTTTCAAGGAAGGTTTTTATATATAACTAGCGACCCGCCCCGGCTTCGCACATAAATTATACCCGCGCGAAGCTGGACGGGCGGGTCGCTAGTTACTTATAATAACACTTTTTATCACGTATTATTTAATTAGATTAATAATAGGTACATATTTATTATTCAAAATCTCAGTCAAATTACAATTAAACTAATAACTATTCAAATAACCCACCCCTGACCGTTCCCGGCGCAAAGGTACCCAAAACACTCGCTGCGTTACCGCGTTGGATGGCAATGGCCAACCTTTGCACCAGGAACGAGCCGGAGCGGGAGTCACCACACTTTTCCTTGAGCCTGTGCCCTATCTCCGAAATGAGCTTCTTGGCCTCAGTCCCCCAACAACCCATGGTCTCCACGGCAACGGGCACAAAATTGTAAAGCGGCTCCAACGCTGCGTACTTCTCTCTCTTTTTATCAGCGGCATATTCCGCCGCTGCTGACGGTGAGCGGACGGTGTGACTCAGGTGGCTGGCGGCGACAGTGCTGACGCAAGTAGCATCCCATATCAGGCACTTCCCGTTTTTCCAAGGCACGAGAGTCAGCCCGTCCGGCCTCTTCCCATCAGACCTGCAGAGCCCTGGAGGCTCCAGCACGCAGGGGACGTTTGCCGACACAAAGGCTTTCCGGACTATGTCATTGAGTGCATGGTGACGCGGTATATATATATATATATATAGGTGTTTTTGATGCACGCCTACGTACTGTTTGTTCCAACGTGGTGGATGATTGGTAGAAAATGTTTAGCATTAAGTCCTCCAATTGTACATATTTACTTAATTTGTAAGTGTGCAATAAAGTATTAAATAAAATATATATATAACACTTTTTATTAAATCCCTTTTTAAAGCAATCTGTCTTTTGAAGACAATTAGCTTTATTTTTAACTTTTGTCTTAAGAGGGTATACCTCGGCCAATAAATTTGAGGAATAGGTATTTAGCAAATTTATTGCTGCCCCTTGACCTTAAGCCTCTCCCTGTAGAGCGCAATAGGGACAACTGCAGCTCGGATCGATTATACCTACGAAAAGTAGACAAAATCATCGTCTCGTATTTTTCTGTTTCCTCATTCAAAACTAGGCCGATTTCATTATTTGTTTAAATTAATATGTGGGGAGGCCTATACTCAGCAGTGGACGTCTTCTGGCTAATGATGTTGAAACTACCAACAGCCAGAGTTAACACATGGAACTTTCTACAGTAGTAGGTATAAGCAGTGGTCAAAATGGACTTACTCACGAACCGGAATGCATACTTTTAACTGACTGTCCAAGAAGGAGGCTAATGTTTTTGGGTTGTATGTAAGCATGTAAGTATGTCTCTGGGTTCCTGTAGTACCTCCTTTAGCCTAAACGGCTTGACCGATTTTGACGAGTGAGGTGTCGTTAGATTTCTTTACAAAACGGAACGGCGTTCCGGTGCGTTCCGGTCCGTTTCGAGCACTGGGTATAAGTCAAATCTAAGTAAGTTTAAACAAGCACCTGACACTGAACTAAGCAAACACCGCAGACAGTATGACTGTGCCTAAACTGCCCTGAAACCCGGAACTCTTAGAGTAATTTGTCAAGTTTGTCAATCTCGGAACTTCGGCATAAGTGCTTGCGAAGTGCCTTCTTGCTCTCACTAACAACTGTAAGTTTAACAAGTTGGCATTTACCTTCAGAATATTTGACGAAATTTGTCAGACAGTTAGATGAATGTAGGTTTTTTTTATATGCAAGGTAATCAAAAGCTTTGAATACGCTGTTCGCAGTCGGAATACACAAATTTTTGAAAGCATCCAAATTAGCCAATATGTCTCATTATCATCATCATCATTTTAGCCATAGGACGTCCACTGCTGGACCTAGGCCTCCCCTATGGATCTCCAAAAGGGCCGGTTGGAAGCGGCCTGCATCCAGCGTTTCCCTGCGGTCTCTCTTATGTCTAATCCCCATGTTTATACACGCAATAAAAGTAACCTCGAATCTTCACTTGTTAAATTTTCTAAGGTTCTTTTTGTTGATCGAAGACTTTCTATAACGTAGCTTTACCTGGTCTGTATTGTTGGTACTTCAACCCACTAATGTTTGGCATGGATCGTTTCTCAAGTTTCCCTCAGTCCATCTTAACCCGCCAATCTATATCTATCTATATCTAGAAAAGTGAATCCCTCTTTACCTTGGTCACGTCATAACTTGAGAATGACTTTACCGATTTCATTCATCTTTTTTTTTAAAGTTTTCTTATACTTTTTAGAAGATTCTTACGGAATGAAAAATTAAGAAAAATGCGCAGAAAATTGGATTTTTTTAGAAAAGTTAACGATGATTTTAACTTCCCGCGTTTGACAGTTCTAAGACAGGACAACGCTTTATGAGTCAGCTAGTTGTAAATAAAAATTGTAAGCTCTAAAAATTATCTGTTAAGGTGGTTCGATTCACCTATGGCGGGAAATTCAAATTTTAAACAGTTTTTTGGTCCTAGTAGCCAGGCCAGGTAATTATTTTTAAATAACACAGTGTTTGCGCAAAATGTTGGCTGTTCTTTACATTAATGTACAATTATTTAACAGTAACGCACCATATTACTTACATTTGTGAATAAACCGTTTGAAACAACAAAAATTTGTTTGTTCACAAATGTAAGTAATAATGAGCATTAGAGATAAATAGCTTTACATGATTTTGTAAAGAATAATAATCAATCTGCGCAAACATCATGGTTGTTTACAATAATTACCCGGCCTCGCTACAAGGACAAGAAAACTGTTTGCAATTTGAATTTCCCGCCATTAGTGCAACGAACCACCTTAAGGTCCGGTTCTTGAAAAGTGGCACGCGGGAAATATACTGTTTTTAACCGACTTCAAAAAAGTAAGAGGTTCTCAATTCAACTGTATGTTTTTTGTATGTGTGTTAGGGGATTACTCCACCAATTATGTTTTTTTTGTTTTGTGTATCGTACTTCAGAGGTGGTCCCATATAAATTTTAACGAAACTGATTAAAAAAAAATTGCACACAGATGACGTTTTAGTTTGTTTCTACTTTTTGGGTTGTTTTACATTTTACAGTTTTTAAGACGTATTTTCACCACCAACCCGCACTGGGCCAGCGTGGTGGATATGGGCCAATCACCCTTTCGGGGGTAGGCTAAAAGTCCAGCAGTGGACTGTTAAAAGGCTGATTATGATGAAGTCGTATTTTTCCTAAAATTAATTTTATATAGCACGGATTAGCTTATCGAGAGTTTATGAATAAAATATTAACTATTTGAAAATATTATTCTTTCATTTATACCCAGAAACATTTGCAGAAAATATTACCCAGTCAAAAACAAACATACCAAAAAAGTATTTTCATCAGAGTTAAACGAACCAAAACCTTTCTCGTTTATTTGTGTTATTTAAACGTGAAAATATTTGAGCTCATACAATAATAGAGAGGCATTTTATTCCTGTTTATTGTGGAAGTTTCTCATTTGACTGATACGAAATGAATAAAAGAGAAGTTATAATAGCAATCCAAAGGTCAAGATACGAGTATGACCTAAATATTAATCTGACATATAAATATATTAAAATACATTTAATGTCCTACTTGGTCGTAATAAACTTAGTAATTTTTAAACTTTCGCATTTTGAACACATGTTTTAAATGTTTATCGGGACCATGGTATAATGATATACTCCGCCAGGTATAAATGACCACGTGGGCGTCCCGCAATGATGTCATGATGTCAATTTACAACAGGTTAGAGAGAGATGACGATACACCACGTAACAGCTGATTGGATAAAGTGGCAACTGGACAGTGACGTAATTCTGGGACAACTGCCAGAGTAGAAGACCTTGTTTTCTTTGATCATGATCGGGACTTATCACGTATTATTTAATTTAGGTAAAAATATTTACCTTTCACTCGACGTTTCGACCATGTTGCAATGGCCGTGGTCACGAGATGGCCAAAGCAACATGGCTGGAGTGTGACCATTGCATTGTGAGCCGGGTCTTCTGCACCCAAAATCTAACAAAACAAACTAACAAAACATGTTTAGCTAACATCGCGATCGCATGCCGTCTCGCTCACGCGCGTGGTGCGAGTAAATAAATGGAACGGGATGGCACGCGATCGCAATCACAATCTAAATTACGAATTGACTCTATAATAACGGGACACGGTCCCGGGACGCCTGGCAGATGTGAAACGTGATGGAATAAGGACGTCCATCACGGCATACGAGTCAATTTTACTGCCAAGGCGCGCCAATAGATGTTTCACATCTTAAGTAGTTACGTAGTTTTAGTAACAGCAAACAGCAATTAAACTGGTCAAGTCTTTTTGATCTTTATTTTATTGGTACCATATACTGGAAACTATACCTGCACGAAAATCCGAGGAAACCAAATATAAGAAAATTATGATAATAAAAGAAACTTATGATCCAACTTTTTACGTTTTCCCAAACAAGCTAAAATTTTAGAGGTCATTACAAAAGACATACCTAGCCCATTGTCCCACGTGAGCTACGAAAAGCGATGAAATAAGGTACGAATGGGGTATCTTTAAAAAGTCTCGAAAGATGTCGCTAAGCATCAAGTTCGGCGTCAAAAAATTAACGGTAATTGCCAATGTCTCGGTCAAAGTTACATTTTGGATTCAACAGTTTTGTGTATTTAGTTTAGCCAATTTAAAGCATCATTATTGCAATTTAAGTAACCGTAGTCCAAAACAAATCTTATTGTCGAATTGTATTAAAATCGCAATGATATTAGTAAAAATAGTGTGATTTACAATAAAAAGACAAACCAAAAGGACATGGCATTCTGACCAATAAAAAAAAATACAACGTTGTGACAACTAACCAACGTCATCTAGTAAATATTGACAGAACCCGGCCCTGACTAGCTCATTTCGCATAAAAACTTCCTCCTCTTCTTTGTATTTAAGACATTAACTAAGTATTTTAATATCAATAACTACTTGGTGGATGACTGGTAAAAAATGTTAAGCCCTCCATTAAGCATTAGTACATAATTTTCAAGTGTGCAACAAAGTATTAAAGTAAATAAATGACGAATAAAAACTGAATCGTGCAAATAACGCAGCTAAACGCCTAAGCAACGCCATAAGCTACGCCTGACACTTCGGAGGCTATCGCGGCCTAATTTTGCGCGAGACCGTAGGCCGAGCCGAGTGGTGCAAGTATCGTGGTTTATATGTACGATGTTAATACATATCATGGGCGAGAAAATATAATAAAATAATATATATTCGCTCACTCTGCCCGTAGTCGGACAGGTGCCTGTAATAACATTTTATCAAAATTACCGCTCGGTTTAAAGACCGAGTAATGCGGGGTCGGTAATGTAATATTATAGCCGATTAAAGACTGTGGGGACTCTTTTTCTTCGGAGCCAGGAATCAATAAAGAAGCCAGATATGGTACTTACGTAAATTATATTTTGGGTTATTTTTTCTTCCGAGTCTTCTAAGCCTAGTAGTATAAAATGCTTAGAAGATAATGTCAAATATGATTTCACGGAATTTACGCTCTGTCGCACTTACATTTTAATCATCATCATCATCATTATCAGCCTTTTATGTTCCTACTGCTGTGACACAGGCCTTTTCTTAGAGAGAGAGAGAGAAAATGGGCCCTAATCCACCATGCTGGCCCAGTGCATGTTGATGAATGCCACTGTCTTTGAATTTCTTGGTTCAGTTTCCTCACGATGTTTATCTTCGCCGTTTTTGTGCGATGGCATCAAAACTGCACATTATTTATTTAAAAATCTTAACTTATACTCTCATAAAATCTTTCTTTGGAACGCCTGCCCACTAGGTAAGGTCTTAACCCAAGCTTCTTTTGGGGTACGTTTCAGTAGGTACTAAATAAGTTATCGGTGCAGGGCTGATGATACCGCTGGAGTGCAGCAGCGTGGCAGAACAACAAAACACTATCCTCGGATCACTAAAGACGCTCCCGGAAACCTGCGCAGGTATTAGCAAACCGCTGGGTTTCCTGGAGCCGGCTGACCGGGTGGCTGAACTAGCTGCAGCTGGGTGATGCAAAATGGGCCAATAAACGAATCAAGGGCTGAGGATCGAACCAGGTGCCATCAGATTGTATAGCGGACATGTTACAGCTCAGCCGCCATCGCTCCCTCAGCCATATTTTTTTTACGAAACAAAATTACCGAATATTTCTTACATGACTCGCCGCTGCACTTTGGTCTCTGACACGAGAGCCTTTTACCGATATTGTGCAAGGTAAGGCAAGACCCAACAAGTCTCTTATGCTTCACTTTATTCTCTCTGTCTGTCTCGAGGTGCCTTGACAAGAATGTCCAGCCATCATAAAAATAATAATATCATCATTACCATTTCAGCCATAGGTCATCCACTGCTGGACATTATCTTTTTGGAGATCGACTTCAAAAAGGCTGGTTGGAAGCGGCCTGCATCCAGCGTTTATTGCGGTTTATTTTAGGTCGTCTGTCCATCTTGTATGGACGTCCTACGCTGCACTTACCAGTCCGTGGTCTCCAGTCGAGAACTTTTCAGCCCCATCGGACATCTGTTCTGCAAACTATATGCCCTGCCCATTGCCACTTCAACTTATTAATCCGGTGGGCTATGTCGGTAATTTTCGGTCGTCTTCGGATCTCGTAGAGGAACCCTAAGCATCGCTATCTCCATAGCTCGTTGTGCGACTTTTAGCTTGCTTATGAAGCCCATAGTGAGCGACCACATTTCAGTGCCGCATGTCAGCACTGGCAACACACATAGGTCGAAGACTTGGAAATAATATTGTAGGTTTTTAGCAATTTTCCTGTCAGATGGTCTGCGTGGGCAAAACCGCTAAACAAAGCTATCTTATAACGCACGAGTGGTTCCTATTAAATTTTCGACTGGCGAATTTATTACTGTTCCAAACCACATCCTACCCTTCCACATGCGCCAAGTTCATTAGCGAAGGGTCTTATCATCTTTCAGCCGTAATTTATGTTATTTATCACGACCCTGGCCAGCGATTTTGGCTTGATAATGTCGCCTCAATTATTTACAGGTTTTGCTAATATAACACTGCTATTAAATATTAGCATGTTATTTTTAGGAGGTGATTTTAATACGTTATTTACGCATGTGATTGTTATCGTGGTTTATAGCATTAACGTTTATGTTATCGTAATTTATAATCGTAATGAGTACGTGATTGCAGAATAATGGGATAGGACGCCCTTTGGTGGGAATTTCTTACAAAGACCTGTGGAAAAGTAGTACTCTTACTAAAAATCTGGTTAGATTTGTGTTTAAAGACATTTATTCTCATTTATGGACCCGGGTATGTCCTAAAACTGTGACCAGAACTACCGGAGAATGGGCAGCAGCATCTTATTAGTACTCGGTGAAAGTACTGCGATCCCCAAGCCGCCTGCCAAGCGTGGGGATTATGGCAACACCCCTCACTAACAGTGAGACCTTTGTCTAACAGTGGACGTTTAATGACTGATGATGATGATGATGATTCTCATTTAAGAGGTTACATCACTTCCATGAGAAAACTGCTTATAATAAATGTGTACAGTTCGTCGTCGCAAAAATAACTAAGTAATTAGACAGACATTACAAGATAAAATATAATAACAATTAGCGCATATCCGGCTTATTACCCGTCCAACATGCTTAAATTTTTGCGCTGTACGATAACATGTTTTTAAATAATTATATTGAAGAAGTATATATTATTAACTAGTGTTTTGCGTGGGTGCGCGGGCCGCAAGCGGCCCGCGGGGGGGTGTGTGTTAGTGGGGTGGGGTCGGCTCTTTTAATTCGACTTTTTAAACTTGATGAAAACGGTGAATGTGTGTTGAAAATGGGTAAGAATAGGGTTATACATTAGAAAATGTGCTGATGATGATGATGATTTTTGATTTCCATGACCGGCGATGAAGATTGAAGTGGAATAGGTACAAATCTCCTAATGGTGGTGGAAACGTAGAAGAAATTTCAAGTTCAGTCGTAGAAACCATATAAATATTCCAATCGAGTATTTTCCGTCAAAGGGAGTACGAGCGGCTCGGCCTTCGGCCTCGCACTGAATTCGGCTGGTGACCTCAAAATTGACAGTAATTTGTCTGTGACTGGTGCAAGGGTCATGGTTCGGCCTTGCGGCCTCACCACGACCCTTTGCACCAGTGCTCGGCCTACGGCCTCGCTTGAGCTCGAGGCTTAGGCTCGGCCTGCGGCCGCCAACTTCCGCCTGTGACTGGTGCAAGGGTCGTGGTTCGGCCTTGCGGCCTCACCACGACCCTTTGCACCAGTGCTCGGCCTACGGCCTCGCGCCATTGGATCTCAAGCTCGAGACTTAGGCTCGGCCTGCGGCCTCGCCAACTTGTGCCTGTGACTGGTGCGATGGTCGTGGTTCGGCCTTACGGCCTCACCACGACCCCGCACCAGTGAGCTCGGCCTACGGCCTCGCGGCCTAAAGGCGCCCAAGCTCGGCCTGCGGCCTCGCTTGAGCTTGGTGACCTCGCAAGTGCCGTGGTTCGGCCTGACGGCCTCACCACGGCACTCGCTCGGTACTTGGAAGAATCCATTGTATGGCAGCTATATTAAAAAAAAAAAAAACCAAAAAAAAAATTTCAAAAATGCAATCAGGACCCGAAAATACCCTTGGAAACCAAAAATCAGCCTCCTAGGACCATTTTGAAAATTTGGGGCCCCTGAAAGTCATTTTGGGGGCCCCTACCAGTTGGGGCCCCCGATTGCCTATGACATTTGTTCAAACACCCCCCATCGATGTCGAACCGTTTTCGAGTTACGAACGTCCAAAGTTTGTATGGGTTTTTTTTTTTTTGTATGGGAGCCATGTTTTTTTTCATTTCTCTAAAGAGGTCCGAAGATTTCATTCATTTTTAGTTAAAACTGTTTCTCCCCACCTGTCATACTTTCCGAGATCCATAGGGGGTTCAGGTCGAGGAGTTGACCTTCCGAAGATCAGGTATTTTTCCTGATCTTACGTTTTCCCCCTCTACACGACCCCATACTCACATTTTCCCCCCCACCCCCCCAAGTCTCCAAACAACTATATCAGTGAGTGAGTGAGTCAGTGAGTGGTAATTTAGCTTTATATAATATAGATAGATAGAATAGAATAGAATAGAATAGAATAGATAGAATAGAATAGAATATAGAATAGAATAGAATTTTCGAGGGACAACGCTGACAACGCTCAATTATTAAAACACCGCAAATATGCACAATTGAGCGCGCATTATGAGTTTTCCGCATTAGCTGTAGAGACTCTAGGCCCGTGGTCGTCCGATACAAAAAAGTTTTGTAAAGACATTTCGACCAGATTGGTTCTCGCCTCGGGGGATCCCAGAGCTGGAGCATATTTCGCACAAAAATTAAGCCTCGCAATCCAGCGGGGCAAAGCTGCCAGCATTCTGGGAACCCTGCCGCATGGTGGCGATTTGTTCGCCTAGGATTTTATTTTCTATTTTTTGTATATAATATATTATATTTTTAGTCGTACATAGTTGTTTTATCGATAAGTTGTATAAAAAAAGTTGTCAAAGTTTATAGTAAAAAAAAAACAAAAAAAACGAGGGTATTATGTTATAAAGGCACGCACCTTTAAAAGTAATCTTAGTTTTGCCGTAGTTTGAGTAAATAATAATAAATTTCAAAAACCCACTTCAAATTAACTAAACACTTACGCAATTTCGTTTACTTGGTTGGATGACATGTTTTTTCCAGTTATTTTAGCACTCCATTTAAATTCACGGCAAGGTGTCCCAAAGTGGAGCTAGGCAGAGAAAGGCAAAAAATGGAGTAGCAGCGAGGGTGTTTCTGCCAAAATTAAGCTGGGCAGAGAAAGAAGTACAGCGAATGGCGTAGCTGGCAGGATATTTTACCAAAGTGTAGAGAGAAGAAAAGAGCGGCGTAGTGGGCAGAACTATTATACCATAACCATTTTAAGAGCTATCGCTTTCCCTAGCTCATGCTCAGGGTTTTTCTGCGAGATCGAATCAGAAATGTGGAGATCCGTAGACGACCGAAAATTACCGACATAGCCCACTGGATTAAGAAGTTGAAGTAGCAGTGAGTCCTGAAATCGAGAAAGAGCTGTTTCATATATTTTGTCGAGTCTTAATGACCGTTTTCTATAGAACATCTGATATTTTTTTCGCGATTTCAGGGCTGGTCCCATAGTAAAAGTTGTTCATAATGATGAATACAATTACCTTCTTTTCGCTTCGAGAGTGTTCCCTTACACCCCGTATACAAAAGTCAGTAGAAGTATGGGTAGAAAAAAGGACTTTATCAAAATATTTCCTTTGAAAAGTTCCTTAAAACGTTCTTTTATCTCATTCAGCTGTTCGATGTAAAACCTTCCACTTCATTTCGCTGACGCAGAAGCCTCCCCATTAAGACATTCAACAAACAATTTGGCAAAGACTGCCTCAGTATTGAATGACCAATTTAACTTTACAGTCCATAAAGGCTAATTTTAACTCTATATTGTAGATATAAGAGTTAATTTTAAACGAGCAAATGTAAGTTAAAATGTTACATGTAAAACTGAGGCAGTGAGTGCTCTCCACATACATTTTGAAGTTTGCATAGTTGACTTCCAGAGAGTTGATAAGCTTGCATTTTTGCGATCAGTTTTTAAATAAACTGCTAGATATTTTATTTAATTTATTTAGATACACTAAAGAGATAACAATTTATTTATTCCATAAATACTTTTAAACATTTGAACTGGATTGTAACCCAAAACATGTGTATACCAACATACATACCAATATACATGTGTATGTGTGTATGTGATAAGGTAGCCATTGATTTTCACATTTTTGAACCCGACAAAACATGAATATAAATATATTGTTTGTTTCCAACTTTCACAAAGATTTAAATAAAATAAATAAATAAATATTTCGGGACATTTTTCACACACGGTCATCTGACCCCAAACTAAGCAAAGCTTGTGATATGGCTGCCAGAGACTGATATACATACATATATACTTTTTAAATACATACTTAAATAGATATTAACAACCAGATATAGAACAAACACATATGTTCATCACATAAATGTTTAGATGGTTTATTTCTTTAATACAGTACAAGGTGGCAAAATATTAAAATTAGCAAGTGCATGCCCATGATCCCAACCCATGTGTGTGACCGTAGCTTAGCGGAAAAAAAAGCTCGAGGCGTATATCCGATGGCACAGATTCGAATCCTGCCAGCCGTTAATTTTTTTAATTTTCTATAACATTCAAATAAAGTAATTCAAAATCAATTTATTCAGCCCGTGAGCCTGGGTTACAAAGTTGGTATATTTGTAAGAAAATTAAAGTTCTCCAGGTCCCGCTTTGTCAGCAAACAAGCAGTTACTTAAACTAATTACAAGAATATCAATGAAAATAATATTAAAAATGTCAGTTTACAATAAAACTATACAATTGCTGATGAATAATATCTAGTAATAATTTTATTGGACCCGGGTATGTCCTAAAACTGCGACCAAAACCACTGGAGGATGGGCAGCAGCATCCTACATCGTACACGGTGAACTTACTGCGATCCCCAAGCCACCTGCCAAGCGTGGGGATTATGGCAACACCCCTCTTTAAGAGGGAGGCCTTTGTCCAGCAGTGGACGTTTGATGGCTGCTGATGATGATGATGATGAATAATTTTACTAAAATACAATATGCATATGCTCCCACTAAATGGACCGACGATATAGTGAGAGTCGCTGACATCCAGTGGATGCAAAAGGCAGGCTGTCGTTCAGTGTGCAGGGGGAGGCCTATGTTCAGCAGAGGACGTCTTCTGGCTGATGATGATGATGATGACAATATGCATTTTATTCAAAGTTTTTTATCATCATCTAGGGAATAGTATGCATTAGGAGTACAATTACTTGTTTTGCCTCAGGTAGAAGACGTGTTGAACTTAGCAACTGATCTACTCGGTCCGTATGGCAAGACGATTTTGCACTAATTATCTACACACAGATTTAGTTGTAACAATTTTAGTTGGAACCGCAATCGTTAGACGGTTTCCATGTATTTTGAAAGCCAGTAAAGTTGTCACGAGTTTGTGCTTTCAACTCTCAACCTTAAGACCTTGACTTCCATATTTTATCAATGTCAATTTACCTACCGTGGGTGCTCGGCGCTAAAATATTTTTAATTGAAGAATTGCCAAAGTCTGGTCGAAGCATCCCGTAATCTTGCGCAACTTATGCGGTGATACGGAACCCTCAATGCGCGAGCCCGTTTCGCTCTTGGCTGGTTTTATTACTTGTTACAACTTACTTACATTAAAACAAAAATTCCGTCGGAGAAATAAAATTATAACATACAAAATATCTATCATACTATTACCAACTATTCGATTATACTATTTATTCAATATAAATTTATAACTAAAACTATAATAACAATAACTAATCTAAACTAATTTACTTCATCAAAACTCGCGTGAGAATTCATTATAAATTATTACAACACCGGCTTGCACTCACGATGATGTTTTATCGGTCGAGACGATCGACCGGTTTCGAATGGGAATGGGAATACGCGCGATTCTGGAGACGGTCGCCCGCGTACATGACCATTTCCAGAATCGCGCGTATTTCCTGATGAAGGGGCTCTAATGGCACCGAAACCGGTCGATCGTCTCGACCGATAAAACATAATCGAGAGTGCAAGCCAGTGTTATAATAATTTAAGCTAATCTAGCTTCGATTATACTAAGAGGTTTTTAATTTCTGATATTCACGGTTGTTCATCATTTTAACTGCTTGTGCATGACAGCTAACTAGTGTATTTGATGAAGTGGCATCTGTAGCGAATTGCTTAATTTGGTTACTTAAACAATATCCTAGTTGTTTTGCCTCATTTCTGCTTTACAAAGACCAAAAGAATGGTGAAGTTTTTATTCCCCCTCATTTGTAAGTGCAGTGAATAATTTCTTGTATTAACTTTATTAAACGGTGAAGAAGTCTTGATACATAATTCATTACTCTTTATGAATTTTTTGTTCTAAAACTTTCTTTAGTTTTGTAGAATTTTCTTCTTTTTATTTTGTGGACGACTAAAACTTTTTAGAAAGGTCTAAAAAGTTTGAGGCGTCCTAATTAGATGGATACCGCTGTGTCTTATTTTTCCACAACTTTGTTGTACCAAAACTTAGCAATTTATACGTTTTATGCAATTTTTTAGTTTTTTAAATTACCAAGAAAGTGCGCATAGGAAAAAAAAAGATAGTAAATTAATTATTGTCTTTCAACCTATTTCCAAAGAGTGCGTTCTGAATTTGACTGATTTTATTTTTTATTTTTGGTACTCGTTTATTGTACCTACTCGATACCTACGCCAATTGTGAACTGATATTATAGTTTTTTTTTATTGTATTTATTTCTTAAGTTAGTAATTATCAGTTCATTATCATATCACATCACGTTCCCACTGCTGGGACACAGGCTTTCTCTCAGAAAGGGAGGATGGGCCATAACCCACTATGCTGCCTGGCCCAGTGCATGTTGGTGAATATCTTAAGTACTAAATAAGTCATTAGTGCAGGGCCAAGGATCAAATCGGGTGCCGTCAGTTTGTTTGTAAAGCGCACATGCTACTACCCGGCCACCGTCGAGTTACACCACAGAGGCTGTTCTTATTTAAAATTCAACCTCCAGGAGTGGAAAATTATGGGATGAATTAATTTCGTAGTTCAAAGTTCTGTGTAATTTAATATAAATTCCTAAGCATTATTTTTTTAAGTAAAAAATTATAAGGGGTGTTATCACAAAGAATAAGTCAACACGGGTGATATTATTAATTCATCATTTCAGCCATAGGACGTCCACTGCTGGACATAGGCCTCCCCCATCGATCTCCAAAAGGGCCGGTTGGAAGCGGCCTGCATCCAGCGTTTCCCTGCGGTCTCTTTAGGTCGTCTGTCCATCTTGTGGGTGGACGTCCTACGCTGCGCTTACCGGTCCGTGGTCTCCATTCCAGAACCTTTCAGCCCCATCGGCCATCTGTTCTGCGTGATATGTGCCCTACCCACTGCCACTTCAACTTGCTAATCCGGTGGGCTATGTCGGTGACTTTCGTTCGTGATATTATTAATTAGTACCTAATTATTACAAGAAGATAGGATAACGGCATTCAACTGGCCCTGGGCCCATTATTAGACAAGAGTGGCAGACGATAGAGAGCAATGGAGGTAGTTAGAGGAGGCCTATGCCAAACACCGAATTGAGATACTTTTGTAAAAGTGTAGCAATTTATCAAGTTGTGTAAACAATCTTAGTATTCGAAATAATAACGCATTATTTACCTGCATGGTGCATGTAACTGCGCCGAAATATCGGGAGCTCATTCCACAACCTTACCACGGTAAATATCCCGTAAATAATCATATAACTTTAGTGAACAACCGTGATAGTTTAAAACAGTATTTTAAATGTTTATTGTAATGTGTACCTAATTATTAATTACAGGTGTCGCTTTCTGTTGCATATTCTCTACTTTCGGAGGTCCTTCGCGGTACCTAAATACTTCAAAAGGAATATTCAGAACTGGACCTGAAGAACTGGAGTAAGTTTTCTACACTAAAGTAATGATCAAGTAATTTGATCAACCATAACTTGTGTACCTACCACAGACCTATATCTAAGTAGACTTCACAAGCGTTCCAAACTGTATGAAAACTAGCATGTTAAATTTTTCGTGAGTAAAAGTGAAAAGAAATATCTTTATTCTGTCGGCCAACTCTATTTATTTTTACTACTCAGTGTTGCACAATTACCCATTTTCGTTTCAAACTGACACGCGTTGTCGCGGCACCAATTGAGCAGACTGATTTTAGCCGAGCTCAATTATGACGATTAATCATAATTGTATTAAAATATGATATGCAAAGTAGGTCGACTTGTGGCGTCTACTTGGATATAGGTCTGTGGTACCTACCGTAGATCCTCAGAGCAGACAAACATAATTATATAGGGAGATATGGTAGTATGTCGGGTGTGAAAGCATTTGGCCTAAATCAGGCTTAATTCCTTTAGTCCAACCCACCTATCGGATGACTTTGTCATTTTTGCATGTACACCACGAGTTAGTTAGTTCATTGGTGTCGCTGCAAGTTTCTTAGTGTGCGTGAAAAACTAATAAGTGAGCCGTCCTTGCAGATTTTGTGTTAAGCGGCTTAGTATTTTTTTTAAATGAAAAATTGAGAGAACTTGGACAATATTAATGTTATATGATTATGTACGGGATATTACAACTAACGATGTTTTGATTCCATAGATTCTAAAAGCTTCACTTAGCTCGGTTGGCTTAGGAGAAAACTAAAAGGAGAAATCAAACAAGGTGTACAAAACGATTGGTTGGGTATCTTTTACCGCATTAACAACGGGTGTGTTCTGAAGAACTGTTCAATCTGATGCCAGCGTCTGGGTTTTATGATCGCATTAGCTGCCACTGTAGATCATCCACGTAATATCATAGATCAGTGGAAATCATACACTGTGCTATTCACACGATCTTTCTTGCTTCACACTTGCAATACGTGGAATGAGATACCTACCACGGTATTTCCCAAAAGCTACATGGAATTATTTAAAAGGCGAGTTAATAGGGTCGGCAATATATGTGTGATGCCTCCGGTGTTACAGGTACATAGGCAACGGTAAATGCTTACCATCAGGCAACCTGTCTGCTTTTGTGTCATCTATGTTAAGTTCTTCTTTTTCCAACGCGTCGGTTGTCTATGTTTCTTTAGTGTTCTACTTTTAATTTTCAGACAAACAACAGGTAATGAGACAGAAGCAAATATCCTGACGGAAACCACCCCAGCTGCTAACTATATTCGCCCGAACGTCTGCGAGTGCTCCGAACTCTATGACCCAGTATGTGGCTCCAACAATAAGTCCTACTCCAACCCCTGCCAGATGGACTGCGAGCTGGGGCCTAACACAGCCGTTATTGTGACCCACCAGGGGAACTGCATACCTTATTGAACATGTGAAGAAATTATTAAATAGCGTGTGTTTATTGTATGTTTTTTTTTCATCGTCATAATTTCAGTGTATCATGTTCCTACTACTGGGAATCAGATATTCACTCAGAGAGAGAGAGAGAGAGAATGGGCCTTAATGCACCATGTTGGCCCAGTGCATGTTGGTGCATAATAATTATCATTAATTATTATTACTAAGTAGAAGTTAAGAATTTACGGTTGTTCACTAAAGTTATATGATTATTTACGGGATATTTACCGTGAAAGATTGTGGAATGAGCTCCCGACATTGTCTTCCCGTAAACATGGTGCTTGTAACTACGCCAAAATATCGGGAGCTCATTCCACAACCTTACCACGGTAAATATCCTGTAAAATAATCATACTACTTTAGAGAACGTGTTTTATTCGACATCTTCTCGAATTTCAACCTTAAATGGCCAATAAAACAACATAGTACCTTTAAATACACCGTAAACTCGTCTAACAAGAGTCCCAAGATACGAACTCATCCAATCTGACATAAAATTATGAAAATTGCCACTAAACTTCTGAATAAAAATTACCTGTAGGTACCTACTTACCCAACTTTTATTAGACCCTTCAGCGGACCCGTTAATATTGTCCTTAAGAGGGATATTAAGATTAAAATCTGTTAATCCAGCCTTATAAGAAGGGTCAAGATTAAAACGCTTACTTTGGGTTTGGTCGGTGATATCGTAATGAAAAATTCAGGATATACTGGGTTATTCACCGAACACCTTACTGTCAACTTTTCTAACATTTGTCAAAAGGGTTTTCCGGCAAGTTCTATTCAGTCTTTTTAAAGAACCCCATGTTGTAGTTACTCGAAAATGCCACAGGAAAGAGCTCATTCCATAATTATATTAAAGGTGTGAGGCAAAAAAGATCGCGTTAAACGCACGGTGTGCGATTTCCACAAATTTAAATACCAATGTGGATGATATTTTTAGCAGACTTCGAAATAGGAAGAATTCTCAAATTCTGGTCCGTATTTTTTAATTGTTTTTTGTACTTTAAATTTGCGTGTTTCTTTTTTTATCATGTAAAAGAAACCCGCGAGGTGGACCGACAAAAATTTCATTAATTAGTGTTCAATAGTTTAAGCCAGCTCAAATAATTTGGAAATATGGAGTGCTTAAAGAAGGAACAAACTTCAAAATCCGTCTAAAAAACATATATTTGTTCTTTGTAGTGGCATATTAACTTAGAATGTACGTGTTGTTTACTTATTTTTTGAAGTCTGTTTTTTAAAAGATAATTTATTAACTAGTGCTATTATAAAATGGCGACGCAGGCAGGGATCAAATTGAACAGTTTTTCATAAAATGCCCCGTTGTAAATGCGACAGAAGATACCCAACGTCTCTGCACGAAATATTACATAGTTTTTAGTTATTATATAGTTAACCCTGTATAATGTATACGAGACACTAATGAAAATTTTATGAACCATTGTGGATTTGTCTTTTATTGCAGATTGTTTTGGTATTTCATTTAGCATCATACTAATATTAGGTCTGGCTACTTAGCTTATATGAACTTATGACTCAGTCTAAGCATTTATTTGCTCTGAAAGCTGCAATAACATTGGAAAAATAAATAATAACTCCGAATTTTGATCACTTTCGATAGGTTTTTGAACGTAAGACTAGGAAGTACCCAAAATACTTCAATGAAAAAAGTTTTTATCAGCTTTTTTACAATGTTATTGCAGCTGTCAGATTAAATATAATGCTTGGAGCGAGTTTAGGTGCTTACTTTTACACAAATATTATAATTACGAAAATAGTTTACCTTTTCTGTTTGAGCTTTTTGTTTGTTTCTGTTTAGTTTGTTTCTTTTTCTGATATTCAGCAAAATATTCTTAGCTGTTTCAGTCATAACAGAAAATTGTTTCGTAAGGCAAAATATAACGCCCGTCGCCGACTGTTCTAAACAGAAAAAAGTTGATTTTTCTACGGCCGTTAAATAATAATGATCCGTACAAATACAGTTGACGGAAAATCCTTTAATAGAAATGAAATTGTTTATTATCTGGGTTTATTAATCAATGGGATATCAAAATGGAAATGTAGGCAATAAATTCCTTACATCAGTGAGTAATTGCAAAGCTGACTTCAATCGCTTTAATTTCCGATTAATCTGTCATCGTCAACAATCGCAATCGCGATAGGAAATTTATATCGAATATGTAACTGAGAGTAAATCGAACTCAAATGGGCAGCGTTCGGGAAATTACGTGTCATCTTTGCGTTCAAAATACCACAGTGTCTAAAAACAAGGGTCTTTAACCAGTGTGTGTTGCCAGCGATGACATAATGGTACCGAGACGTGGTCGCACACTTCGCACAGTAGGATAGTGAAGAGAGCTATGCTCGGAGTTTCTTTGCGCGATAGAACCCGAAACGTGGATATTCGCCAAAGAACAAAAGTCACTGTCATAGCTTTAAAATATGCAAGATGAAGAGGCAATGGGCTGGTTAGACCACTCAATAAACAGATAACCGACGGGGAAGAAAGGTCTTGAGTGGAGACTACAAACCTGAAAACGCAGAGTAGGTAGGCCTCCCACTAGATGGACCGACGACATCGTGAGAGTCGCGGCCATCTAGTAGATGCAGATGCCAGTCTGTCGTACAGTGGAGAGATCTAAAGGGGAGGCCTTTGATCTGTAGCGAACGTCTTCTGACTGAATCTGATGATGATGGACCCTGAAAGTTTGCATATTCAGTATAATTTTAAATTTTTTCTCGTTGACATTCTTTTAAAATACAGACATACCAAGGACGATATTATAACCCGATTTTTTATGCGTGCCAACTCAGTGGTGCTTATAAGTGTATACTGCGCACCAGTGTGGAGTCAGTCGCTCGTTGGCTTAGTTGGTGCGTGGTCATTGTACGTCTCGTCATTCTTAGGGAAAAATTAACTAGGAACTTATCAATATAAATAGTCACTAAACTTTTATACGCATACTAATATGCCACGTTGTTAACAAAGATTTCGACAAATGACACTTTTTTTTTAAATAATAAATAATAGTCTTGCGTTTGGCCATCAAATCGCCTTATATTAAGCTATGGTGCGCTTTACGAAGGAGCACGCTTGCCTAAAAGAAACCGATTCACTCTTGATTTGAAGACACCCAGATTGTAACTATATAATCATCCCACTCATTCAGGCAGCGCATTCCACAGACTAGCAACTAGCAGTTCGCACAATAAAAGTAGAATCAAAGCACTTCGTACGAGTTTTCGGAATTTCAAACATAATAGTGGTGTCGATTTTTAGTGCCCACTCTGGCAGTCTGATAGAAAAATGGGCAGGAGGGAATTAGATCATGCAGATCCGATGAACACTCTCCGAAATGTATCCGATAAAAAACCGATAGCCTAGCAACTTACGCCGATGCTCGAGACTAAGAAGCTTAGTCTGAACCAGGGATTCATTGCTGATGAGCCTCTTGGCACGTTTTTCAATAGACTCCAACGCCTCAAGGTGGTACTTAAGCCATCCCAAAGTTGCTCCATGATTTACATCTCAGCTTTTTTCAGCTATCAAACATTACTTGGACGCGATATTCAAATCACCTTCGTTAGATATTTAGCTCTATGCTAAATTTTAAACAGATCACAAAACTTTCTGTCTATCCAATTCTGATCTGCCCCCTAGTCAATAATTTATTAAGACATTCGTAATGTAAATTAAAGAAGATATTTCTCCTATTACCTACGTCTAGAACTCACGCAAGTCTACAGTTATATCTCCCAAAGTACCCATGTTTCCCCCGAATAAACAGACATTTCATTTCATATGCTGAAAATGTAAACACTTTGCAAGAGAGCAAAGAAAAGGCGGGATTCTTCCACTATTCGTAAAGCTGACGTGGGAAGGAAAGCACTGAATATATTTATGCATCTTATTGAAAACTTATTTTTGAATCTTTTTGCGATATTTCAGTTTTTTTTAAGTGAAACTTTTTATGCGACCTGCAACAATGTTGCGTTAAATTTTTAACGCTACTATAGGGGGGGAATAGAAAGAGACAGAGCGAGAGTTTTAGATGCCATCTATGAGAAAACTTTGAAACTTGTACATCCTTCTCGTAGTTTATTAGTTCACTAATATTTGCATAGATGGCAGAACATGCGACTTCCAACAAGGTTGCGTTAAACGTCATGATAGCGTTCATGGAGGGGGTATGAAAGCACTGTTGCGTTAAACGTTCAACGCTCCTGGGGAGGGGGAATAGAAAGAGACAGAGGGAGAGTTTCACTTTTTCCGTGCGGAGGGACTCCACGCACAATTTTTTTATTCTTTTTTGTTTACTATCTATATATCCTGTCTTTATATCTAAGGTGGCGGTAAAACACACAGGCTTCCTTTTTATTTCCGAACGTTAATTCACAAGAGTCGCAATGGCATCGCAGCGACTCACAATTAGCCATGGAAAAGTTAACTGTTTTTTGTTTATGCTAGGCTCAAACTTTGTTAGTTTTTTTTCACGCAAGAACAAAGCAATGGGTCAACGTCCTTAAAGGGTCAGCAACGGGTTTTATTAATTTTGCCACATAAAAAATCAGTTGAGATTAAACTGTTTCTGAGATTTTGCGTTATTTCGATGGCGGATGAATAGTAAAATGTTGTTGTTAAATCTTGTAAATTGCATTGTTTTTAGTTGATGGAATTAATTGTGTTGAAACTAGTGTAGGAAATTTATCTGTCTCACAGATCACAGATCGTGCTGAGGCACTGCCGAGCCTACTTTGCCATGGAAGAAAAATTTAAGCATCCTGGACTTGCCTGGAACTCTTTACAAAATGTCATTATTCATTTTCTTGATCAAATTAGTGTAGGTAGCTCTTAAAATTGGGCTTTACGCGCGCTTTTGACCACCTAGCTGAAAAATATCGGACAACGCGACTCCTCGCATCGAAACTGAGTGAGTCCCTAGTAGTATTTAGGTATACTCCATGCATTTGCAGATTAGTACGGGCTTTGTTAGAGGCTAGATTGAAGTTGGTTGTTTTGCATGGTATCATTTTGAAGGTCAAATACCTAACTCCAAGAAATTTTTCTGCTATCAAATTTATGTTCTGTACAAGAGTGTAGCCATATTTAGGAAACTACTTTAACAAAACAAAACCATTTTCCTGTCTCTCAAGTTGCTATAAGTTCAACAACATCCCGGATTAGAAAGCTTACCGACATTTATTGTAAAAGGGGTACATTAAAAGGTTGGTTTCATTTGGAGTTCCTAATGTGTAGGTTGAAGTAAAAGCCACCGCAAGGATCACATGACTTGCTGTATAGAAATTATGGCTTAAACGACAAGAGGAAGCGATGTGCAAATACTTAGTAATATTTTTAAAAATCTTTTAGAGCGTCTGATTAATGCAACGGGTAAAATGGAGAGTGTTCTGAAGAACTGTTTGATCTGATGCAGCGTCAAGGTTTTATCATTTCACTAACCGCCACCGCCTGGAAAGCTCATACACATAATATGATAGATCAGTGAAATCGCACCCTGTGCGATTCACACGATCTTTCTTGTCTCACACCTGTGAAATGTGGAAAGAGCTTACCTATCGCGATATTTCCTAGAAACTACAAAACAAGTATTCATAAGCGATGGTAACTGCATACCATCAGCCAGCCTGTTTCCTTGATTGCCACCTAGATCATAAAAAATGTGACGTGTGACTAAAATGCGTTTTTCTGGCTCCATGCATTAGCATTCATCTATTCAGCGCAGTAATACCGGTAGCATGCTGAGTACGCTGCTAACTGGTAGTGTGCTTGAGCATCTGGATTATCTCTAGACCTTCAAACTGTCAAATGTCTGTTTACCTACATAACTAGTGTTTATAAGTTATCTACGAGTTTACCAACATGCTTCTAATAGGTTAAGATTATTAAATAAACTGTAGTATGCAGTTTTGTGGGAATGTCAATCAATCAATATTGATTGACATTCCCACAAAACTGCATACTTTTGGCCATAAGTCACACGAGAACTTGGGCTGACCTTGAGCAATCAGACGTCCAGAGGCGATCTTGTGTTGACTATTTTTAACCCCCGAGGCAAACAGGGAGGAGTTTATGGACAGTCCAGCTGTTTTTGTAGTGTTAATTAGCTTGTATTAGTGATGGCGTATCAAACGACTTTGCAGAACCAGTTGCTAGGTTTCACTTGAAAATCTTCCATCAAGTCCGCTTCTGTCTAACACTTGTACATGGGTCAAAAAAGGTTGGACATTACATTACTAACGTCCATCCAGCATAGAGCACTTCAAGCGAGAGTTCACCAATTTATTTACGCCATGATCGGCAATTTAGCTTCGGAGGAAAGTGAAAACAGATGGCGACATTTTATTATAGCTTGTAAAATGTTTGGGGTGGATCTTTGTGGCGTTATTTCGATGTCTACTTTAAATTAGTACAAGTATGTAGTAGTTTTAACGTGTTTTTAGGGTTCCGTACCCAAAGGCTAAAAACGGGACCCTATTACTAAGCCTAGCTACGATGTCTGTCTAAACTCCTAACTTTAAAAGGCATTTCGAAAGGATCTTCCGAACTTTTAACACTACAAATACAGTTAGACTGCCCAGTGCCCATAGACTGTTAAAAGTCTAAAGACAATCCAAATGCTCAAGCCCACTATCAGTTGGCAGCGTACCCAGCATGCTGGCGGCATTACCACGCTGAATGGCAATGGTTATGTGTTGAGCCAGAAACACGCTAGCATTTTGGTCACGCGTCGTATTAACAAGGCGCTCTGAAAGATTTTTGAAAATGAGCAGAGCTCCCGGTCCCCAAAGGCCCAATGTCTCGACCCCAAACGCCTCAAATATGTAACCACTGCCGAGGTTAGCTTATTTGCGTCGCTTGTGCTGATTAATTGAATTTCATCCACTTTTTAACCGACTTCCAAAAAGGAGGAAGGTTCTCAATTCGGCCCGTATGTTTATTTTTTTAATTATTTTTTATGTTTATCAAGTTTATATATTTTCTAAAAATTAACTTTATTTTCTAGTTTTTTTTTTGTTTTGTTTCAGGTGGTTAGTAAACCTACCCCAATCTTTTCACTAAACCAAAACCTATATCAGACACGTTTGACCGTATACCTTACTCATCACTCGGGCATCAAACACGTGACCAGTCCACGTCTGGTATTTCGCAATTACTTAGGAGGGGTGCAGTGACTGGCATTAAAGGTCAAGCACCATCGAGTCATGGTGCTTTCGTAATTTCATTTATGCCCGCGACTTGAAAGGTTTTCCTTTGCCAAGCTGCCCAGTGACTAGATAAGTAAAGTTACTTTTGCGATATTGGGTAGATTTTTTTGATTGATTTTAGGTTGATGTTGCACATGCTGAACGCAGTGGTATGCGTTAAGGTACTGACAGACGTGCTCAATAAAAGCATGCTTTTGTGCTAGTAATGAGTACGTCTGTCCGTACCTTTAAACGTTGAGGGTTTCCACTCACCAATCGCTGCAGCTTCGCAGCTTGAGCATGGATTCGCGCGTTACTAACAAAGGCCTGTGTTTATGACACAGAAAAGAGAAGTAAATAGAATGGAAATGTGAAAGAAAATCTGTCGCCAGGCATTATGACAGAACCTTGATTGAGCATTATTATTTATGTCAACTCGACGAACTCCGCATCCAAAGAACTTGGACCTTACCTTTTTGGGTTAGGTCTCAAAGTTCTTTGTTCGCATCACAGTTGCTAACTGATTTCGAATAACTGACGTTTTGTTTATATGGGTGTAACTGGCTACAACCAAATTTCTTACAAAAATGCCTTGACAGCCATTAATTTTTTTTCTTCTTTTCTGTTGTTTATGAATAGATACCATGGTATCTAAGCACAGACACGACCGTTGTTAAGAATGGACAGCCGCCTCTGTGGCCAGGTGAGTGTATACACCAACATTACCTAAGCAGCGTAGCCACGTGTTCAAACTGTGCTGCTACTGATACGCGTTAAGTCCGTGAAAGAATGTCTTCTTTCTATTTTCTCTCCACTAGTTTTCGAGTGACTGCGATTATCTGTAGTATTTATTTATGTGTTTCAGATACCAAGTTGAGTAAATAGTCGTTAATAATAATAAATTGTCGATAAAAAATCTTTAGGCCATGTCAAACGCCTTAAAGCGTTGCTTAAGTTGGATTAAGAATGCCTAATATATCAAACTAGCTGCGTCCAGCGTGTCACCCACGTGGACTCTCTCTCTCTGCCAGTGAAAGTCAAGTCAGTTTTAAGCACTAAGGTTGATACTGGTGGTGGTACACGTAAAATTTGCGAGTTGAAGTGGCAATGGGCAGGCCACATTGCTCGAAGAACCGATAACCGATGGGGAAGAAAAGTTCAGTTCTTGAGTGGAGACCACGAACCAGAAGACGCAGCGTTGGTAGGCTTCCCACTAGATGGACCGACGACATTGTGAGAGTCGCTGGCATCCAGTAGTTGCAAAAGGCAGGCTGTCGTTCAGTGTGGAGGTTAAAGGGGGAGGCCTATGTTCAGCAGTGGACGTCTTCTGGCTGATGTTAATGATGATGGTGACTAAGATTGGTTACCGGCTAGTGAGTATTATCCCAAATAGCCTGTCTGCACCCCAATGAAGACGAATATCTTTGAAAGATTTCCCCCTAACAAATATAAAATGAAGGTAACCATAAAAAATTATAATAACCCACCATTTTGGTTGGGTCGAAGCTAAGTATAATCTCTTAATAAACTCGTGTTATGTCATAACAAAGAATATCTGCAGTCCATTCCTTCTATTGTGTGGAGTTAACAAAGGTCATTTCTTTGTTGCAGGGCTTTTGAAAGGCAGGGGAACAGGAAAATGAAGGTTTGGACGTTTGCGACGTTGCTGGATAAATCGTTGTGCTGGCGTGGTAGGTAGGCACCTATGTTAAACTGGATTTTGTATGTTTCTGTTGGGGTATAAAATGTTTATTGAAGGTTTTGTTTAAATTATTATCTCTTAATTTCATTTTCTTCTCGGGTCTAGCCTGGACCTTTGAAAGGCATTGGTGGGGCCGAAGCCAACACCAAGATGCCCTGTTGAGTACAAAATTTACAATTATGTATAAAATGGAATATAAAACTATTGTACAGTATTGGATAAAAAATCTGGGCTATTAAGGTGAACAAATTGTGGGTAGTTGAACAGATCTATAGGATGAAAAACGGCACCTGCCGTATCCTGTCTCATCTCAAAATACATTTAGGCAGGTGATGACTTGCCACCCACTAAATGGGCCACCCATAATGGCTACTGCACTGGAGGGGCAACATTAGCGTGGCTGGCTTCTGGTATCGAGAGGTGTGCTGCACTTTCACTAAGAGCTACTAGCAGCGTTTTGCCCATTAACACCCTGAAGCTTAGGTTCTTAGCGCTTGCAGTTTCCACCCCCAGACGGCCAGTTAAGGCAAGTCAGGGATCAGGGGTCTCATTTAGCCCCATGGAATTGGGTTACGCGATGTCGCCACTCACCGATGCCTCACTATGAAGTTGCCCCTGCGTATTATTACTATTTATCTTAGTAAATAACATACATTTTATTGAGACACAACTCTGCCAAACTGCACAGCAGTATATAGGCAGTTATAACTCTCATTACAAAATTTCATCATCAACGAGTAGGAACACAACATTTTAGACATACTAATTATAATAATTAGGATTATATTGTATGAAAAAATATATGTGGCAATAAAGAGTTATCATGGGAACATCAGGAATGGACAGCGCAAAGAACCCGCAGCAAAGAAAGAATATGAATAACAATTCAACACCAAAATTGAATTAATAATCACTGTTGGGTAGAACAAAGCAACTATCGACTACTATAATAGTTTCTCTACTACTTCTCTTCTCTAATGTATAACAACAAATACTGAATAATGGCCAAGTGCGAGTCAGTAACTAATCTGTCGGTGTCTGTTCATTACCAAGTTGTAACTGGTAATTCCTTACCATGGATGGATGACCTTATCATTTCACCGAATGCGGAAATGCCATAATCTTTTACTAATTTTGAAGTCGATGTTTTATATTGATCATTGTTGTATTTTGTGGGGGTACGGAACCTCAGTGCACGAGACTGACTCACACTGGGCCGGTTTATTTATTAAATATTATACCCGAAAATCCTGATATCTATATATTAAACGTTTGCATTTTATAATACAGCTCTTAAGTACTACAAAGTACTAGCTCAAGAATAAAGCTCTACGACGCACAGTAACTCTCAGTTTGATCACTGTCACTTATTTTAAATCCGAGCACATTTTCTATTTTCAATATCTTAGCCGCTCTAACGAGGATAATTAATTTTAAACGTTATTTATTGCACAAAGCTGTGCTTGGTACTGAGGGTCTAAGCTGACTGGGATAAAAATCAAAAGAATCATCACAGACAGTTTTTTTTTGTAGTTGATTGAATCAGGCGTTACATTGCGGAAGTACATCTTTATTTGTATACTAGCTGACCTGACAGACGTTGTCCTGTCTTAGAACTGTCAAATACGCAAAATAAAAATATTAAATCTTATTTTTTATACCTTGGGTTACATTATTGGAGTTTTAGTAAGGATCTCTATTTTGTTTTTGAAAAAATATTATAGCCTTATGTTACCCGGAGTAGTGTAGCTTCCCAACAGTGATATATTTTTTCAAATTGGTTCAGTAGTTACGGCTCCTATTCAATGCAAACAAACAATCAAATATTTCCTCTATAATATTAGTATAGATTATGAAGAATGCTTAGTGTATTTCCACTTCTACGTCGGTTCGAGTACAATAAATATTTTAGGATATATATTTTTTCCCAATATTTAGACATATTATGTCATAATTTTTTCCTCAGGCGCAAAAAATCAAAACGTATAATAATTATCCATACTAAAAACCTCAGATCAAACGAACAAGGAAGAAATGGTAATGAGGCGTGGCGGGTGCGAAGGTATCAGGCCTAAATCAGGTTTGATACCTTTAATCAAACTCACCCTGAAGACAACCTTGCTACCTTTTTTCATGTGGAACTGGGCATCATTAAAATAAATAGTTCTTGATTTGTATATGACGAATCTCTAGTGTAATTCCACTTCTACGTCACTTCTAGTACAATAAGGATTTTAAATATTTTTTCTCAAAATTCTCATTATTTTAACTTTGTTTGAAATTATTAATTATCTAGTTCTTGGCTTTATATATCCTTTAGAAGGCACCATGTTCAATTTAATATGACGTCACATAGCTTTATAACTAGCGGACAGTCTAAACGCTTTCAACGATATCTCATTTGTCAAATTGTGATAAAGTTTAGATATTTTGAGGGAACTGATGAACATACTCATACCAGTAAAAAAAAAAAAATTTTCTTTTTTTTCTTTTTTTTTTCTTTGCCTCTTTTTTTCTTCGCCGTAGTCCGGTAAAAAGTAAAAGTAACTATGTCTCCCAGTCTGCCTCTATCTATCAGGCCCCCCAATTCTACTAAAGAAATTGTTTTTAAATTTTAATTGTTTCAATTTTATTTTTTAAATAATTGTCTCAAATCTGAGTTTTAACTTTTTTTTGTACTTGAAAAATACCACCACCTAATATTATAACTAAGTATAAAAAAACTGACAGTTATTTTTTTTATACTTGAAAAATACCACCTAATATTATAACTTAGTATTTCAAAAAACTGTAAATTTTGAGACAATTATTTGAAAAATAAAATTGAAACAATTACAATTTAAAAACAATTTATTTAGTAGAATCGGGGCCCTGTTTGTGCGCTTTTTTACGACTAAATGGTTAAACAGATCCAGGAAGATAGTGTGTATCATGAAGACGGACATAATTATGGTACTTTTATCATCAAAATTGCGGAAAAACTGGAAAATCACACATAACATCGTGAGACTCAGCTAATACTTAAATAATTACCGCTAGTAGCAGTAGATCGTGACCCTATAAGAAGAATTTATGAAACCGTTTTTTGCTAAGAAAATGATATTCTTTAACGAAACACTTGGGAGTTTTTGGAGAAACTCAGAGTTACAAGATTGCTGTTTAATAGAGGTACTGAAAAGGATTTTTATCTGGAAACGTAAAATATGAAACTCTTGAATATAATGGACTGCTAGGAATAAAGCTCCTTTTACATCGTATTTCTTAAGTAATACGGTGCAAAATTAAATGCATTGCTATAATGAAAGCAGGTTCAATATCATCATTGGCCTTTGATAACCTTTAGCTGGGCAGGCTGGATAGGCCTCCATTTGAAGGAAAAGGAGGCCTGTGAAAGAAGAAGATCGATGCATTTAGAGAACAATGCTTAGAAGTTAAACACCAGATGTCGGATTTTGTTATTATATTCTAGCCTGCCCCGTATACTGAAAGACGTGTACAAAAAGGAATTAAAAAATTATAATCCCAATTTTTTTTATTATACTTGAAGCGACGTAGAAGCGGAATCATGCTAGAGATTCGTCAGAAAAACAGTTTTATTGCAAGTTATACAAAAGCTTGTAACAATAATTAAAACGTAATAAACTTTATTAATTATCATGATCTAATTTATTCCTGCCCATTTTTCTATCGGACTGCCAGAGCGGGCACAACCGTACGAACGAAGCGCTTTGATTCCACTTTTATTGTGCGAACTGCTAGTCTGTGGAATGCGCTGCCTGAATGGGTGTTCTCCGATAGATACAATCTGGGTGTCTTCAAATCACGAGTGAATCGGTTTCTTCTAGGCAAGCGCGCTCCACCGTAGACCGCATCATCGCTTAGCATCAGGCGAGTTGGCGGTCAAGCGCAAGCCTATTATATATTTAAAAAAAAAAACCTTATTACAAACAACGTTTTTAAAAACAAACCCTTTCATTTGATACCCTTAAATCATGATGGTAGATAAGAACATTTTGTCCACCATCTTGGAGCGCCCGCCATTTGAATGTATCATCTAGGACCAAAGTGCTTGGGAAGACAAACCCAACGAACCCAAACTCGACGGGGTTACATCGTTTCGTTTAGGATTTCCTATGGCTACCTTGTGTCTCTATCATCAGACCAGCGGCACCATAACATTGCATAGTCAAACTTACATAAGTATATCAAATTTCAGTTCAATCGGTTGAGGATAACCGGTCTAAAATTCAGTTGCAAGATTTGTCCTACACTTACCTATATACGTTATCCTACATACGTACATATAACAGGCTTGTAAAAAGCTTGTAGAAATAAAAGATCAATTTGTGAATCAAGAAAATAAAAAATAAGGTAACAGTAACTGATAGTTTTCTCTAAAGCCACATTACACATCTAAGACGTCAACAAAACTAGCTTCAACTTTTACCTCGGAAAATGGATAGATTTCCCAGGAGAATATCATAACGTACTGAGGCGGAGCTAGAATAAAATGCTACTACTTGAATAAATAAAATAACCAGCCCGTAAGGATTTAACCGCATTTGTATAAGTATTTTCCGTTTAATTTTTATCTCAACCCTTTAAGCTGCAAATGAATTATCGGACACGTCCGTAAGCCGCGGCTGACTAACGACATAACTATTAATGAAATGAAATGTTTGTTAATAGCAAAGCTACATTTCAACTAGTTATTTCTCTGTATACTTCTTTAGTTTTAAATTTTGTTTTATACTGTTTGTTGATCCTTAAATTAAAAAAAAAAAAAAAAAAACAATTGGCCAAAAAAGTACTATGATTCAAATAAATGAATGTAATTTGTAAATCTATTATTACTGTAATCTATATTGTAATCTATATTGACTGCCCCGGTGGCTCAGTTGGTAGTGAACCTATCTTCAGTGCTTGGGGGCGTGGGTTCGATTCCCATCTAGGACAAACATTTGTGTGATGAACATTTGTGTTTGTTCTATGTCTGGGTGTTAATATCTATTTAAGTATGTATTTAAAAATATATGTGTACGTATATCAGTTTCTGGCAGCCATATTACAAGCTTTGCTTAGTTTGGGGTCAGATGACCGTGTGTGCAAAAATGTCCCAGATATTTATTTATTTATTTATATTTAAGGCCCTCTTTTTAGACTTTTAGCAATTTTGTTCATTCTAGTTTAAGTGTGTCTACTTCCATGGTTAGCTTAAAATTATAAAAATGGTGTCATATCTAAATTGAATGTTTTATCTAGGAAACCCCAAAGACCGAAACACGATTACGTTCGATAGAAAAAAAACCGGCCAAGTGCAAATCGGGCTCGCGCACTGAGGGTTCCGTACCACCACAAAATACAATAAGGTTGTCCAAATAACCGAATTACCAGTTATTATAACGCCTTCCTTCCAGGGGTCCAAGGGGCTCTAATTTTTTTTTTTTTTAGGGTAATAGGTATTTGTTTTGAAGTCGTTTTAAGTATTCGTTCATTTGAAATTGTATAGTAATTATGTTTTGTATGACTTTCTTGTGTAAATAAACAATTCTTTCAACTATGTTCACAATGGAAGAAAAAGCTTCAAGTTTTGTTGGGTCAAAGTTTTGTAAAAATTAGACGTTTTGTTGCCAATCTTAAAAGCAAGGATATAGCACCACAAGCTTGACAGCAAACATAGGGCACTATTTGTCGCAGAAAATGCGGAAAACTTGAAAATCGCGAGTAAAAAAATACGAGAAAAAAAGATTTATTATCTTCATCCTCTCCGAGACATTTCCTTTCGTAAAAATATCTTATTCCCCCGAGTCTTCCTTACATTTTGGTTATGCATTAGTCTCTTTATAAAGGAAAAGAGATTTTTATGGGATTAGAAATCAATATCTTGGAAGGTATCATAGTTAATCTGTGTTCAAGAGGTTATTCCAGGACCTGCTATATTAGTTGTCAGCGTTGCTCTCATTCGAATTGAAATAATTGCAAAGGAGATGGGAATAATATCGCGTGCTCAAGAATAGCCAAGCTGATCGAAAAAGATGGCTATTATATCATTGTTTTTTTTTTTATAGAATAAGTGGCAAACAAGCTACGGGCCACCTGATGGTAAGTGGTCACCGCTGCCTATAGACTACAATACCCGGGGCATTGTCAGTGCGTTGCCTACCTTTAAGGACTCTGTTCACCCTTCGTTTGAAGCAGTCCAAATTATACTTCGGAGGAAAAACAGAAGGTTACAAGCCATTCCACAACTTACAGGTGCGTGGCAGAAACAATCGATCCAATCGAACAGTGCGAGACTTCCACGCATCTATATAGTGCGGATGGCATTTCTGGCGATGGCGACCGATTCGGTGGTAAAACCGGGTTGTGATGCAATAACTGCCTATCTGATCTAAAGGACCAGTGCGTTACCAGTGATGACAAAAATGTGGTACTAATATTTGGTCCTTAATCATTATTCATCTATAAAATAAAATGATATTGGTCGGATGTTTATATCTGACCTTAAGCATCTCACGTCAATTATTTCTTGCGCTTTTATTACTGCAGGTGTAATTACGATGTACCGTACGTCATCATCATCATCATCAGCCAGAAGACGTCCACTGCTGAAAATAATCCTCCCTCTAACCTCCACACTGAACGACAGCCTGCCTTTTGCATCCACTGGATGCCAGCGACTCTCACTATGTCGTCGGTCCATCTAGTGGGAGGCCTACCTACACTGCGTCTTCCGGTTCGTGGTCTCCATTCAAGAACCTTTCTTCCCCATCGGTTATCGGTTCTTCGAGCGATGTGGCCTGCCCATTGCCACTTCAACATGCAAATTTTAACAGTTATGACGGAACTCTTGTTCTTTAGCGAATGTCCACGTTGCGGATTCTATAGCGCAAAGAAACTCCGAGCATAGCTCTCTCCATTGCCCGTTATGTGACTCTGAGTTTTTCCAAAAGGCCAACAGTTAAGGACCACGTCTCAGTACCATATGTCATCACTGGCAACACACACTGGTCGAAGACCCTTGTCTTTAGGCACTGTGGTTTTGTACTGTGGTACCGTACGTCCCATCTCCTATAATATACGCAGCTAAAGATCCCAGAAAAAAAGCAGAACACCGACTATTTTTCTCACATTTACCCAGCGGACCCCCCACCAATCTTCCCTATATTTATCACCGGCCCTTTCTTTCTTACTTGATTTAGGCCCTTCCTTTTGCTATCTTAATTGGCAAAGTTCCCCTGAGATGCGATTGTTGTGATCTATTTTTGTGATAAAATGGGAGAGATCCCACTCTGTGATAGTGTGAGGTGAAAATGGAAGTTTGTGCAATGATGGCGCCTGTGTTTGACGTTGGGTTGAACAGGAAAAGTAATTTTATTTTACGTCATGGGGTGTCTAAGCTAAAAGAAAACTTTTGTTTATACAGGGTTGCGCATATAAATAAATAAATATTTCGGGACATTTTTGCACACACGGTCATTTGGCCCCGAACTAAGCAAATTAAGCTTGTGATATGGGTGCCAGAGACTAATATACATGCATATATAGTTTTAAATACATACTAAATAGATATTTAAAACCAGATATGGAACAAACACAAATGTTCATCACATCTTAATGTTTGTCCTAGGGAATCGAATCCACGCCCCCAAGCTCAGAAGGTAGGTTCACTTTCGCTACCAACTGGACCAACGGGCTATCTGACTATAATAATATGGACTATACTAAGCCGAAAGGAGGTCACTGTACTCATCATTATAAACATTTTTTTATTATTTTAAATCATATAGTGATTTTAGTTCTTGTGATACGTAACCGATGACAGTCTTAAGATTTAAAAAAAATTATAAAAAAAGATAAATATAGGAAAAAGATTAAAATTAAAAGCGTGACGCTTTTAATTTTAATTAAGAATAAGAGATTTAAATAAAACAACACATAGTTGTTCATTACGTATTTTTAATTTTAAACTAATACATTTTACACCTCTTACCTGCAGGGGATTAAATAAACATATACAATGTAACAAATACTGTTGAACTTAAATTAAATGTATATCGAAAATTTTAAGGCTTCTATTTTTAATAATATAATTTAGACAAATAAGTAAATCCCTGACTATCGTGATAAGTAAATTAATTTCTTCCATAAATTGCCTGGAAGAGATTGCTCTTAGTGACAAAAGAGATAAAGAGTTTCTATCCGCTTATATCTTACGAAGATTTTTAAATGATGAAATAGTCAGCACAGAACGACAAAAATAAATTTACATAATCATAAAATAATAATACATAATATTATTGTTAGTATTAAAGATTTTGATATGAAAAAAGTTATTTGTGTATCACCGATATCTCAAACTCAAAACTGAGTATTTCAATGCAAAAAAAATCGTTTTTTTAAGCTTTGTTGGCCAATATCTCTTCGTTGGTTAATTTCTCTTTGTTGCTCAAATTCTATTTGTTGATCAATTTCTCTTTGTTGGTCAATTTCTATTTGGGGGCCAATTTCTCTTTGTTGGCCAATTTCTCTTTGTTGGCTAATTTATCTTTGTTGGCTTATTTCTCGTTGTTGGCCAAATTCTACATTTTTATTCCCCTTCAGGTAAGCTGTTCCACTCGATCTAAAACCACCGTTTTCAAAATCACCACAAGTAGGAAAGTTTCTAGGAATTGGTTTCATATCTTCGTGCTCCCCAACCTTGAAGACCAGAGCCATGCCAATTTCCGCGTGGAATTCTATATGACAGTGGAACAGCCAATAACCAGGGTTACTAGCTTTGAATCTTACAATAGTGTAACCACCATCAGGTACAGTCACTGTATCTTTCAAAGGAGGATTCTTCAGGTTCCTTGTCATCTGTCCAGTTTTTTCGAAAGCTTTTACATTTTCCACGGTTGTATTAGAACCTAACCGTCTTTGTCCAACAACTCTAAAGCTGTACCCGTGGAGATGGAATGGATGATTGGTGTCAAAAGATGCTCCTTCGTCGATTATGATTATTTCTACGACAGAATGAAGTTTGACTTTGAGGACGTGGGGGCATTGGCAGTAATCTTCGTTACAAATCTCACTGACAGAAGTTTCGTTGCAGAAAAGGTCTTCTGAAGGTCTGGTATAAAGAAGAGGGCTAGTTGGCAGCTTCATGCTGATGTGGTTGAGCTGAGGTGTGCGTGCTGCGAAGTCACCATGTACTGGAAAAATTAGGGAACTAATGAAATATTTTAAAGCATTGTAAAATGTAAGCTGGTTGCAGTGACTAGAAAACGACCATGCCTCACGAATATCACCTTAAAATTGACTTATCAAACCACCCCAAGTACAGCCTGAAGCTAAAGATACAATAAGTATAATAATCTATTTTAATCTATGTATTTTCAAGTTGAGGCTGAATCTAGCCTTGGTATCTTTTAAGTTTGCATGCTTACTACTGATGTACTATAAATTGTTTTAAAGCCCCCTGTAAAAGAGTTGATATTAATCTTCAAATGGCTTACAAGATTTTCTTCAATCATAGTTAAAACCACACCCTACCAAATGACCTATCGAACAAAACAAAAAAAAAATAGTATTGTCGTTCAAGAGCTGTGATGCCCCAGATTCATGGACACACAGTCACATATAAACAAAGACACACACCTCTCTTTGCTCTCTCTTTTTGCATCATGGGTAAAGAATTTATAATCATCAAAGGGCAGAACATTTTTTTTAAACAAAGCTAAGAACACTCTTGGTCAAATCACCGTCAAACAAAATCGGTTCAACCGTTTGCAAGCTACTATGTCACACACAAACACATAGATACACACATTAAACTTATATCGCCTATTTTTGCGTCTTAGGTTGATAAACAAATGTGTGCTTAAGACCACACGACAGAAGTGAAACCATCATCAAGGTTGACTATACAGGATGTAAGGGGAACAATCTCGAAGCCAAAAGAAGGTAATTGTACTCATCATTATGAACAACTTTTACTATGGGACCAATCCTGAAATCGCGAAAAAAAAATCAGCTATTCCATACATTTTGTCGAGTGTCAATGACCGTTTTCTATAGAACAGCTGATATTTTTTCGCGATTTCAGGGCTGGTCCCATAGTAAAAGTTGTTCATAATGATGAGTGCAATTACCTTCTTTTGGCTTCGAGAGTGTTCCCCTTACACCCGTATAGAGTCCGCGCCACCACTGAAGTCCGATAGACGCGGCGCTGCTTTAGCAGAACTAAACGTTGCCAGTAAGATGGGTAAAGAATTACCAATTTTCCAATAAGGCTTGAGCAATAACAATTATGTAAGTTTGTATGTTTGTTCATTCTATACACTAGAACAACTGAACGACCTTGGATAAAAGAGGATAATTTTTAGTTCCCGCTTTTGCCGTAAGACTTCAGTGGTGGCGAGCACTCTATCTCTCGCTCCCTTAGTAGACTCGATCCGAATTTACCCGAAAGAGTCTCTGAGCGTAACTGCCACGCGAGCTCAGTGCTTTTTCCCCATCCCAAAAAGTGCCCTACGTGTCCAAAAAAGTTTTCACTTCAAAAACTCACCTTGATTGTAACCATAATAAGGGTACTTATTGAAGTGAACGTTGTCTTTAGCGTACAAGTCATAAGCGATGTAGAACTTGTAGTCGGGGACTGGTTTCAGACTATCGTCGGAGCCTTGGAAAGACTTCAGCTTTGAAATTGGTGTAGAAACGTTTTGCTCCTCAGCTTCGTTTACGCCGTTTATTTGCTGCAATAAAAATATATTTTGAAATATAATCATTCAGGTGGACAAGGAAAATATGTTAAGTTGGAAGGAGGTCATTGTACTCATAATTATGAACAACTTTTACTATGGGACCAACTTTGAAATCGCGAAAAACATATCAACTGTTCCATAGAAAACGGTCATTGACTCTCGACAAAATGTATGAAACAGCTGGTTTTCGTCAAAATAACACGTCACGTGTACCTTTGTCAAACAACAACGAAGGTATAAATTCATCGAAAGACGCGTTTAATTTAATTTTGTAACCATTATTGTGTTTATAATACGTTTGCGGCGTTTTATGTGGTTTCATACATAGTTAGGGCTGTTTATGTTTTGTGGATGCCTCTAAAATGGATATTATACTAAACTGCACTTGACTACATTATCCTAATCTTGTAAAGCCTGTGATCGCGTCTGGCTGTAGGCCAGAGTTCAATTTTAAGGGCTAGTGGATAATCTAACGTAGACTTTATTTGTATAGAATATTCTTTAGTAAAATTATTATTAGACATTATTCATTATCAATTGCATAATTTTAATATGAACTGACATTTTTAATATTATTTTCATTGATATTCTTGTAAATAGTTTTAAGAAACTGCTTGCAAGCTGACAAAGCGGGACCTGGAGAACTTTAATTTTCTTATACCAACTTTGTAATCCAGCCTGGGTTACAAAGGGTCACGGGCTCAATAAATTGAATTTGAATTTAAGAAACGAGAGGCCACAGGATTATATCAATAAATAGGCAGAAAAGATAATAATTATGAGAAACAACTAATAGCAAAATGCACTTATCATAAAACACACAAACAAACAAACACATTTATGCAATCATAATATTACAATGTTTTATAGCAGTCTAACATAGTCTGCAAACTCGTCTACAGTAAAATATAATAATTATCAATTAAAAAAACTACTTTATAAAATGAGTATAGAATACGCAATTTTGGTAACGTTTCCAGATATTTTGATTTAGAAGCTAAACTACTAAGCACAACTTACTTTTTGATAAAATTACTATTAGACCAATCTGTAAGTAGGTATATACTATATAGAATGTATATACTTTCAGTAATATAGAAAGTATATATTCATATTTTCGACTCGGTGCATAAATAACGGAGTCCCGAGGTAACAAATACAAATAAAAATAGCCCTAGTACCTACCAACGTATCCCACCTGGAGGGGAAGAGGAGAATATTTTTCCACCTATTTCTATTGGTTGGGATAAAAAGAGATAGGAAAATGACTTCCACTTATCCCTACCGATTACATTTTGTCAATAATAGGTACTGTCTATAAGAAAAGTTTTTACCCCTCCTCCTTCCCTTACTTTCCTTTTCGAAGTCGGTTAAAAATCCCATCTAGGTGCCTGTAGGCATTCTATGCTAATCTATTTCTTTTTCAGTACCGCATTGCCAGCCATTTGATTTTGCGACCTACGTAACGCCCTCGTTAGAGTGATAAGAGGTAGTTTTTACCCCTACGCCTATGCGGTACAGCTAGTGTTTTTGGGGTTCCGTACCCAAAGGGTAAAAACGGGACCCTATTACTAAGCCTACATTGTCTGTATGTCTGTCTGACTGTCTGTCTGTCTGTCCGTCCGTCCGTCCGTCTTTCTGTTCTACCTATTAACGGCTATATCTTTCGAACCGTAATAGATAGGCCGTTGAAATTTTCACAGAATATGTAACGTTACGGTGAATTATATAAAAAATAATAAAAAAGTCAAAAAGTAAAAACAAAAGGGGGGTCCCGATACAACAAACGTATTTTTTTAACGTATTTTTGTATTAGCTGTAATGTAAAAACGATAATACGCACAAGCGTCAAACTTAGCACGATTCTAGTACACACTCTAAAGTATAACAATAAATAATAAATAATGGCCAAGTGCGAGTCGGTGACAAATTTCTGTTCACCACCGATTCTTGTACGATCACCGAAGGGAAGGAACGTCGGGCGTTGTCGGTACTTGGATGGGTGACTACCTGAGCGTGATGGGATTTCGTTTTTTGATTAGTTTTAATTTTAGTAAATAATGGCCAAGTGCGAGTGGGCGACAAATTTCTGTTTATTACCAAGTTATTATACTCGAGTGCCTGTACCAAACTGCGTAGCAAATAACTCCGACGTTTGGAAGGCGTTATAATAACTGGTAATTCGGTTACTTGGACAACCTTATTATATATTGTGGTGGTACGGAACCCTCAGTGCGCGAGCCTGACTCACACTTTAATATACGGGGTGTAAGGGGAACACTCTCGAAGCCAAAATAAGGTAATTGTACTCATCATTATGAACAAGTTTTACTACGGGACCAAGCCCTGAAATCGCGAAAAAAATATCAGCTGTTCTATAGAAAACGGACATTGACACTCTACAAAATGTATGGAACAGCCAATTTCAGGGTTGGTCCCATACTAAAAGTGGTTCATAATGATGAGTACAATTACCTTCTTTTGGCTTCGAGAGCTTGCCCTTACACCCTGTATTTTATAGATACTTTAAATTATACATAAGACAGGTTAAACATCGTGAGGTCTCAGTTTGCAAACTGGTGATCAGGCGTGATGGTGGTCAAACGTAAGCCAATTATTTATTTTAAAAAAAATATAAAAAAAAACAAAAACAAAATAGGAAATACTAGTATTATTTTCGTTTAGATATTCAGTCAACATTACGCATTCAGCGGAAGGACACACTATCTGCGAAGGTCATATTCGGGCCATAAAAAGTATATCGGTTGCGCGTCGGCGTCATTTGTGTCGGTCTCGTGAGCACGCCCCTGTTGGTCGTAAAACGTGGCCACTGTCCTACGTGGGATGCGCACACGACAAAACCGCTTCAAAATCTGCTTATATCTCGCTGGCTCACTATTACAAACATCTACGTATTTTTTTTACACATTCTGTAATTTCAATTTGAAATTTTTGAATTTCATTAATGAGGAGGTGAAGAACAAAACCTCACATTTCCAGTTATTCAAATTTAAGAGAATACATAAAAATTTCTCGACGGAATTTCTCTTTTTCGAAGGAAAAGTATGGTTTTGTTCGAAACTCTCTATTTCAAATGAAAATTTATGTAGGAAAAGAGGTGTTTCTGACAAGGTTTTACTTACATGCTTAAATCAATTTACAATTTTTTGCCCAAAGAAAAAAAAAACTAAATTTTCATAAATGAAAAAGTGAGGTTTTGTTCTTCACCTCCTCAAATATTGACTTTGCAGGGTTTATGTTTGAGTGAAAGTATCTCTCTCAAGCATAAGCCCTGCTAAGTCAATATTTATGAAATATTTTTTTTTAATTGAAATTACAGAATGTGTAAAAAAATTACATTGAACCTTGTAATAGTGAGCCAGCGATCTGTTACTAGCGACCCGCCCGCCCGGTTTCGCACGGGTGTAATTTACGTGCGAAACCGGAGCGGGTCGCTAGTTATATATATAAACCTTCCTTGAAAATATATCTAACTGATGGTGAAAACCGCATCAAAATCCGTTGCGTGGTTTAGGAGGAGTTAGCGGCCATACATACATACAAACAGACAGACAGACGTGGAAAGCGACTTCAATTTATAATATGTAGAGGAGAGATAGAGATTACCGGAATAAATTGGATAAACATTTAAAACAAAAACACAAACATAAACATTTTAAAAACCTCTTTGTAACTGACGAAAGGAGGCGATTCATTTTTTTTTTTAATATTTGTAACGTAAATACTCCGCCTATTATGAATTTATTTTGATGTTTCTTTTGTTTGTTTATTAGTTCACACTTCAGAAGTAATCATAATAATATTATAAATGCGAAAAGTATGTTGGTTTATTCATCCCTCTTTCACGCAGCAACAGAGCAACAGATCGACTTGATTTTTTGCATGGGTATAGTTCAAGGGCCGGAGAGTAACTAGGCTACTTTTCATCATCATCGTCATCATCACCATTCTTGAAACCGCGGGGCGCAGCTAGTTCCATATAAATTTTATTGAAATTGATTCAGCACATTTTTGAAAAAATCTACAAAAAATAATAAAACAGCAAATATATACACAGATGACGTTTTAGTTCCCTTCAGCGAAAGTTTTGGTGAGGACTGTCAATCTCCGTTTTAACTGTCACTGTTTTTATACTTTTTTGAAGTTAATAATATATATATATATAATTTTGTATTGATATATAATTTAGGTTAGATTCATATTTATTGTAATTTGTTGTTATGTATAATTATCTTGTAAAACTTTGATATTTCTGTTTATTTCTTTTTGTTTATAAGGTGTTTTTGATGCACGCTTACGCACTGTTTGTTCCAACCTGGTGGATGACTGGTAGAAAATGTTTAGCATTAAGTCCTCTAATTGTACATGTTTACTTAATTAATTTAATTACTTACGAAGTAGTATTTTAAATTATTTATTATTGTATTATTTTACTATTATTTTTTATAATTGGACGTGTAAATTGGCTTTATAAATAAAATGACTATGACTATGACTATGACTAATTTGTAAGTGTGCAATAAAGTATTAAATAATAAATAATAATATCATCGTATTTTGCAGCTTGCTTTAATCTACGTAGAGCAAAAGATTCAGTACATAATGCACGCGGTTTACAGGTTCAGATTATGGTGTTTCGAAGCTTTTGTTATATCGAAAATATAAACTGATATACCGAAACAAATATCTATGCACGTTGAAGTTTCATTTCCTTTTATGTTCGAGCATAAAATATACATAAAACATAGAAGTATATCCTAAAATAGAACAGATTTTAAGCAAACGAAAATTTTCTAAGTGTCAAGTTACTTAAGTAAAGGCCCAGAATATGACCATGAAGAAAGAAAATACGTTTTTTTTTTTGTCCTTCTAAATTTCGCTTAAATTGAAAGCCCTTCTTACTACGGAGAATTGCTAGAATAAACAAAAAGTCTAAATTTCTAATCCTTAAAAAATCTCCTCTCAGTAAGCGATCACGCGCAAAATCTCCAGTCATTATCTTTAAATTCGAGCGCTTATCTTTATCTGTTCCCGTGATGACGTGCTTAAGTAAATAAACTTGAGAATGATGACTCTGGAAATCTCTGGAGGCTGTTTTTACTGGGATTCTTTAACTATATAGGTCTTTCTTATTTAACACCTTTAGCAGGTTTACTGCAAAATCGCTTATTGGTGTCAGCGTACAACGAGCCATTTAACCTACTTCAAATGAGGAGAGAGGTTCTCAATTATATCCTTATTTTTCTGTACTCCGATATTTTTGAAACAATTTACGTGTATTTTTAATAGTCCAAGGTGTAAGGGGAATGCTCCCCAAAAACGAAGACTAATGATAGTGCTGGAGATTGCTGATACAATAACAAAAAAATGCAATGTTTCATTGTTTTTTTTAATGTACGCAATGTAATGCAAATGAAATATCAGCTGACGCTAAAGGTGATCGAAAGACTTGCGCCGCGTTGCGCTGAGCACGCTTGTACGCTTTACATTGCTGGTTTGCAAAATTCTAAACCACTAAAACAACAAGTAGGTATTGAGACAAAGGGTTATTCGTATCAAATTGTGTTTAGATAGTATAACAGTAACTTAGCGTATTGACTTCGACAACGATTCTCTTACACCCAGTATAAAGATAGTTTTTGAGGTAGTCTCAGAAAAATTACCACTACCACTTCTTTTGTCAGCAGTTTTCGTCAATTTTAACCATTTTGAATAATATGAATAATTATGTTCGTGCCTCTCGTTCGTGTTCTCGAAGTTGTTGACCATTACACCTATCTTGGACAGATTGCTCAGTTAGGTAAGTCCAACTTAAGCAAAGAGGTCGCCCGAAGAATCCAACTCGAATGGGCAGCGTTCGGGAAATTGCGTGACATCTTCTCGTCCAAGATACCACAGTGCCTAAAGATAAGGGTTTTTGACGAGTATGTGTTGCCAGTGATGACATATGGTACTGAGACGTGGTCCTTAACTGTTGGCCTTTTAGAAAAATTCAGAGTCACACAGCAGGCAATGGAGAGAGCTATGCTCGGAGTTTCTTTGCGCGATAGAATCCGAAACGTGGACATTCGCCAAAGAACCAGAGTCATCGACATAGCTGTTAAAATTTGCAAGTTGAAGTGGCAATGGGCAGGCCACATCGCTCGGAAAACCGATAACCGATGGGGAAGAAAAGTTCTTGAGTGGAGACCACGAACCGGAAGACGCAGCGTAGGTAGGCCTCCCACTAGATGGACTGACGAAATAGTGAGAGTCGCTGGCATCCAGTGGATGCAAAAGGCAGGCTGTCGTTCAGTGTGGAGGTCAAAGGGGGAGGCCTATGTTCAGCAGTGGACGTCTTCTGGCTGATGATGATGATCATGATGTTCGTGCCTTTTGATTTGGCAATATTAATAATTTCGTTCAAACGCGTAATAATTTTGAAGTCGGTAAGAAAAAGTTAGTTTACAATTTATCCTGTCGTACACGTGGTGATGAAATTATTGGACACTAGTTCTCACGCAAGAAGCTAATACACTTACCAATCCTTTATTTGGAACCGCATCCCATTTGAGTTCAGAAGGCTCAGAACCCTGAGCGCCTTCGTAATGCAATACAGCAACTTGTCGCACCAGGCTGGACCTAAAACAGATATTCATATTACTTTCTCTCAAGTAGGTAGTTCATCATCATCATCATCATCATAGGCAGCCATTTAACAGTCCACTGCTGGACTTTTAGACTACCCCCGGAAGGGTGATTGGGACATATCCACCACGCTGGCCCAGTGCGGATTGGTGGATTCACATACGCCATTGAATTCCTTCTCCGCACGTATGCAGGTTTCCTCACGATGTTTTCCTTCACCGATGTTTTTTTTCATCCTTCAAGTAAGTAGTTAGTTTTGTTATATTTTCTGGAGAAGTACCACACTCTTAGTCAGTGTATCTCCAGTTAGTAATGTACAAATACTAGCTACCACAGACCAAGGCTGTGGACAGAAATTATTTCGGGGGTTTTGTAGTACCAGTGGCAATGGGCAGGCCACATCGCTCGAAGAACCGATAACCGATGGAGAAGAAAGGTTCTTGAGTGGAGACCATGAGCCAGAAGACACAGCGTAGGTAGGCCTACTACTAGATGGACCGACGACATAGTAAGAGTCGCTGGCATCCAGTGGATGCAAAAGGCAGGCTGTCGTTCAGTGTGGAGGTTAAAGGGGGAGGCCTATTTTCAGCAGTGGACGTCTTCTGGCAGATGATGATGATGTAGTACCAGTAAAACACTACCTCTGTTCTATGCTACCTCTCAACTTCGTGATATCCTCCTAGTGGAGTATATTATTATACTAAAGTATTAGCTAAATTGCGTTTGTCAGCCGTGGCTAACGAACTCGTCCAGTAATTTGTTCGTTTCACATATTATGGTAGGAAATTCAAATTTCAAACAGTTTTCTTGTCCATGTAGCTAGGGCGGGTAATTATTGTAAACGATCATGATGTTAGCGCAAATTGATTTTTATTCTTTACAAAATCATGTAAAGCTATTTATCTCTAATGCACATTATTACTTACATTTGTCAATATAAACTATTTTTTGCTGTTTCAAAAGTTTTATTGACAAAATATGTAAGCAATATGGTGCGTTACTGTTAAATAGCTGTACATGATAATGTAAAGAATAACCAACGATTTGTGCAAACACTGTGTCATTTTAAAATAAATACACCAAGTGTACGGTCCCAACCGCACAGACTTTGTACCTACCTTGGCCTAGCGGCCGAATCTGGGACACACGTGTTTCTACCGCGGAAGTAAGAGTTAAGATTATTAATAGAATTAACTAGTACTATTGAGTAGTAATTAAGACACCACACGTGTAACATCGCTGGAGGTATTATACAATCACCAACTATCAAGCAGAGTTTCTCTCCAGCACCCACTACTCCACAACAACGCTGTACAGTCTCAGCCACACTACGGCAGACTGTACACCAAGCTACAAAACAAAAAACTGTTATAATTTCAGTTTCCCGCCATAGGTAAAAAATAACACCTACGTGTTATTAACAGACAAGTGATAGTTACTTGTCTGTTTTAATAAAAAGTGAGTTAAAAATCTTACTCTTCGGCACAAGCCAAAAGACCGCGAATTCTGATCCAGTAGTTATCGACCTTCTGATTGGCGTTGATGATGAAGTCAAATCGTTCTCCGGCGTAGGTCACGAGCGACGTTGCTGTAACAAAATAAGATAAAACACTTATTCCGTTGGTCCGTTTCTGCGTGAAAAAGAAACAAAAGAACCAATAAACAGATAAACTTTCGCATTTATAAATACATCTTCACCCACAGCTGGAGGTAACTTGACTATTTTTTTTTTTTTTTTGTTAATTATTTAAAAAAAAATATTAACCATGGGACCGTAGGGTCCGGACGCTCGGGGTTTGGTTAAAGAGTTGTCCAGACGCCTCGTAGATGTGACAGGTGACTAAAGAGCTGGTGCTTACCTTGGTCAAAGAATAATTTGGCCATCCAACGAGGTAATGTCGCCAGCTTTTTGGGCACCTTACCCGAAGACAGCGACCTCAATGCAGTTTTTTATTTATAGTTTGCGTAGACAGTTTAATTTAGTTCTAATTTCTAATATAATACAGTTAAGTTTATATTTATTTTATTTAGTAACTCTAATACGTAATATTTTTGAGATCTACTTAAGTAACTTCGTTATGATTCCAAATACCTATGTATAAGATGTGTTTATATTACACGAGAATTTCTCACGTACGATTAGTCGGTTATTCCGACTATAGTTTTAACTGTATTTCGCGGTCTTTTTCAAGGTGAGTGCACCCGTGCAACTCCGTCTCTCTTTGCACGCAAAATACTACGCTGAAACTTAAACTTACTTTTTGTTACTATAGTCGGAATGACCGACTTAATCATACGTGAGTAATTCCCGTGTAATATAAACAAAATGTGTGAAAACTATCTACCTATTATCATAATATATTCTCATTATTCTCGATATCAACTTATATAAGAATATCTCGACGCGGAATAATTACAAGAATTAAAACCATCACAATTCCGAAACACGAAATTCGGTAACATTTTCACAATTCCAAGCACTGAAAATACTAAAATGCAAGAAAATCATTTTCATACAGTTTCAGTGTTCAAGCTAGATTTTAAAATTACGGAGGTCATTACGAGTGCGGGTGTACAGTTCAGTGCAAAATTATATACACGTCCTGCAAAATGTAGAATGAGCTACCTTCTACGGTGTTTCCGAGAAGCTACAACACGGGGTTTTTCAAAATCCGAGTTAATCGAGTTCTAAAGGGTCGGCAACGTATTTGTGATGCCTCTGGTGTTATAAGTATCCATAGGCGACGGTGAATGCTTACCATCAGGCAGCCCGTCTGCAAAAAAAAACGTCAAGCCATGTTTCATGCGACAGCATACGAAAGAAAATAACATCACAAAACTGTTCAGTAAAATTGAGGTTTTGTCTCAAACAAGATATTTTACTTAAAAGTCAATTATTATAGTTTAGTAAATTATTATTCAGTCATTATGTTTGTAAAGTATCCAAAAAATACGGTTTAGATAGAATCTTAAGAATAATATACATTGAGGCCTATTCTGTCATGCCAGTCACTAAACTAAACCAATCTGACAGGACTAAAATTATCTGCCTCTCTTTTCATTTAAATACGTGAGAAAAGGATGGCAACAAGTTTAGAGCTGTCAAATTTAGTCTAGTTTAATTTAGAGTGCATCAGAATCGATGCCATTGATTGCTAAAAACTAACAAAAATGGACATAGAAACATATGGAGAAACAAGAGTGTGTTAGTTATGTTTGGAAATAAGGGTACACTCAGCACTGTACTGGGTCGTCCCAAAGGGCCACGCAAGGGTCACGCAGTGCTGGTTTTCATGTACCCCTTTGCTCAGAAAAAGGTGGCAGGTGAGCATTAGGTGACAGCGGGAATGACAATGCCAACCAATTATTATATTTTTGTAATGCACTGGAGCCATATAAGATTCATCATCATCATAGTCAGCCTTTTAACAGTCCACTGCTGAACTTTTAGCCTACCCCGAAAGGGTGATTGGGCCATATTCACCACGCTGGCCCAGTGCGGATTGGTGGATTCACATACGCCTTTGAATTCCTTCTCCGTACGTATGCAGGATTCCTCACGATGTTTTCCTTCACCGAAAAGCCAGTGGTATGAAAATCCGCAATAAGCTCCAAAGAGCTCATTGGCCCGGGGTTTGAACCCGCGACCTCACGCTTTCAAGTCAAGCGGTCTCCCAAATGGGCTACCATACCAAGGCTGGCTGTTTGGGATGTGTGTATACTTAATCATTCTTATCCCCCGACGCAAACGTAATCTGTGTTACTCCATACACGGGTTCAAACCGGCTGAACCGAATTTGATTCAGGCATAACCTGGCTATAGCATAATAGCAGCTGAAGCTGCGAGTTGCTGCTAGTGTAGCATAATACATAAATTAAAGTTGGTCTACAAATTCTGATACCTTTCGTACGAATAATCTAAATTATAACACTATTTATGGCTTACCTTAATCAATAAAATGTCAAATAAATAAATGGCAATTTTGAAGAATTACATCAACTACAAGTGTAATTGTTATTAAAAAATCGACATTAAAATTAAATATTTAGATAGCCCGTTGGTCCAGTTGATAGTGAACTTACTTTTTGACCTTGGGGGCGTGGGTTCGATTCCCACCTAGGGCAAACATTTGTGTTTGTTTTATATCTGGTTCTCAGTCTGTATTTCAAACTATATAATATGTATGTATATCAGTCTCTGGCAGCCATATCACAAGCTTTGCTTAGTTTGGGGTCAAATGACCGTGTGTGCAAATATGTCCCGAATATTTATTATTATTATAAAAGTGTTAGTAAACGCTCAAGCAAAATTATAGCTATTGGCAAATCAACAGGCGCTCGGACAAAATGATAAATTTTATTGGAGAAGCTAAAAGTAATTAAATTTTATGGGACCTCGAGAGCTTTATTTCCCGGTTCCCTAGGGCCCAACGTCTCGACTCCAAACGCCTCAAATATGTAACCACTGCCGAGGTTACCATATAAATTATCACTAACAAAATTATCCTCTAATTTTGTCCGCAAGTGTAACCGTCCGGAATAGAGCAGAAACTTTTGAAACTGTGCACATGGAAACAGAATGACATTATTGTCTACGAAATGTTTTGGTATGCTAATTACGCTGGTTTGGTTTCAGGAGTTTCCTGCTCACCATAATATACGAGTTAGTATCTACCACATGCATACATTCAGGGTTACGCGGAAAGGGTGTTCTAAGTTGAAAGGGGTTCATACACATCACACATCATCAGCCAGTAAACGTTCACTGCTGAACAAAGACCTCCCTTTTAGAGAGGGGTGTTGCCATAATCCCCACGTTTGGTAAGTGGCTTAGGAATCGCATTACGTTCCCCACTGCGACCAGAACCACCGGACAGAAGCATCCTATTAGTCCACTGTGAACATTCTGCGATCCCCATGCCGCTTGCCAAGCGTAAGGATTATGGCAACACTTCTCTCTAAGAGGGAAGCCTTTGTTCAGTCGTGGAAAATTTCTGGCTGATGATCTGATGTGAAATGATGAGAAAGGACTTTAAAAAAAAACGAAACTATGATACTGATAGTGGTGAGTGATTTTTCATGTCACTGAGTGACGAAGCGAGCAACTCTTTCGTCTGAAGGTAACCATGCTTGACCATGGCAGTTCATTACCATCCAGAATTAAGAACTTGTTTTTGGTACGTTATTTTGCATATGTTAATTTCCTTAAAAAGATTGACACTAAAACATTTGCGATAAACTATATCCGCACCAACAACAACTACTGTTGGCCTTTTGGACAAACTCAGCGGGCAATGGAAAGAGCTATGCTCGGAGTTTCTTTGCGCGATAAAATCCGAAACGTGGATATTCGCCAAAGAACCAGAGTCACCGACATAGCTGTTAAAATTTGCAAGTTGAAGTGGCAATGGGCAGGCCACATCGCTCGAAGAACCGATAACCGATGGGGAAGAAAGGTTCTTGAGTGGAGACCACGAACCGGAAGACGCAGCGTAGGTAGGCCTCCCACTAGATGGACCGACGACATAGTAAGAGTCGCTGGCATCCAGTGGATGCAAAAGGCAGGCTGTCGTTCAGTGTGGAGGTTAAAGGGGGAGGCCTATGTTCAGCAGTGGACGTCTTCTGGCTGATGATGATGATGATGATGATGATATCCGCACCACAAATCATAAATTCAAACTGCCGATCTATCGTAACAAAGAGTTGGATGCGTCAAACCAATGAACTGACAAAAAATAATATCAAACACGATTTTTTGCTGCAATTCGCAAATTTTCTGTGCAAGCAAAACGTTCACCAATATGAGCTCTATTTCATTGTGATAAGGTTGATAGCCTTTTAATTTTTGAAGCCACGTTCAAACCAGCATTTTCAGGAAGCGTCTGTCCAGTGGCGAATTTAGTAGCTCTTTGATCCCAACTGCAAATTTGAATATGGAAATGTGGAACGATGGACATCACGTGGCTGGACGGCAGCGGGCGCTCGTTTAGATGGATCCAGTAGCTCAACTAGTCTAAGATGTTTAGATACTATGCGGAAAGCAAATCAATTGGTATTTTTAACGTAAAAAAACAAAAGAGGTTTTCAGTCCGACACAAAAGCTCTTTACCGGGTCATCCAGTATTTGGTGGTGATCTTTAGGAACAGACTAGTGCCTCTTAGCTCGTTAATTGAGTCAACATACTTGGGAAAGTAGCACCGGTATCGCGTTCCCCTTATGAGCTGGAGAGGTCCAGGGTTCAATTCCCTGCCAGGCACAGTATATTTAAATGATGATTATCTGTTCTGGATTTGGTTGCTAGTTATCAATGTAAGCGTTGCTAACGCTATCTATAATTCTAGCTACATGCCAGTAACTGCAATCAGAGTCTTCAAGCCCCAAAGCTGACTGGGACAACGTTTCGGGGAGTGTGCATCAGCTATGCATGATTTAATTGCCTCTTGCCAATTTTTCCGTACTAATACTTTCCGTAATTGCCCGTACGAAGCGCTTTAATTTCACTTTTTTTGTTCGAACTACGTCTATGGAATCAGCTGCCTGAATGGGTGTTCCCCAAGTGTTCCCCGCGCGATAATTACAATCTAGGTGTCTTCGAATCACGAGTGACTCGGTTTTTCTAGGCAAGTGTGCTCCATCGTAGACCGCATCATCGCTTAACATGAGGCGAGTTGGCGGTCAAACGCAAGCCTATTATAGAATTTATTTTAAAAAAATGACGCTTTTTACTACCTCGTAATTGTTAACAAACTGTAAACATAAAAAATATTTAAAATACGTAACGTTTGTGCTAGTTCCCTATTAACTTTCCAATAACTAAACCCATGAGCTAAATCAATCTAAACCGACAAGCAAACGTCTACATTAGACGTTACAGGAAAATTTTATGTTGATTTAAATTCATAATATTATATTAGTTTAGTTTGAGCTCGTATAGTGGTCTCTGGACAAATACGATTTTGCTATAAATTAAATTTTGATAATCCATTGGGTTGATAGAGATTTACTGATTACGTTGAACACAATTGGATTCACCCCTTTCACACGATACTGTATGATTTGATTAGAGACAATTAGTTTGTGCATGCCAGGCGCCATCATTACCAGGTATTGGTGTTGATTCTGTCATCACTCGCTAAAATAAACAAAACTGACAGGACTAAGTCTCTTTTCGCCGTTGAGGAACTTGCAGAATGTTAAAAGTTTTAGCTACAAACTCAAAAAAATTATTACTGCACATCAGCAACAAGAGGAAACTCAAAAGCATGACACGAGTGCAATATAAGAAATTATGTTTTCAAAGTATATAATATAGTATAATATAATTATAATAATTACCTCATTGTCATCATTATTAGTATTTCTTTTTAGATTAGTTTATTTATTATTTTATTTATATTTTTATCTTGTCGTGTGTACTGTAAGTGTGCTTGTACCGAGACATCACCAAACGGCTCCAACGGAAGACCAGCGCTGGTTAACAGCCGGCATTATGCTGAGTTGGGGCCGATTTGTGACCTTATATTATAACTTGTCGATAAGCAATTTTTAAAAATTTATATTGGTCACAAATAAACTTTTTCTTTCTTTCTTTCTTTCTTTCTTTCTTTTCTTTTCTTTTCATTTCAATATTTATAAGTAAAAGATGGCAACAGTTTTGAACAGTTTTTTTAATGAAGTGCTAACGTTTTATCACATCTCACCTAATAGAATGTGACGATTTGTGGTCTAAGATAGAACACGCTTACCCAAAGTGTTGTCAGTTTAGATAAAGTTAATTATTAGAAATAAAAAAAAATACTTCAAGACTATACCTACACTACATGTACAAAACTAAACTATAAAAGTAGAAAATTACAGTTAAAACAGAGATTGAAAGACCTCTTCAAAACCTTTGGTGAAGAGAACCAGAAACCAAAACGTCATCTGTGTGTTTTTGGTTTTTCTTGATTTTTTCAAAAAATGCTAAATCAATTTCGGTAAAAATTATACGGGACCACCTCTGAAATGACGTACCAAATAATAAAAAAAAATCATTAAAATCAATTCATAATGGGCATTATCGTGTAACAAACATACAGTCAAATTGATAACCTTCTCCTTTCGTTGGTTAAAAAGAGAATAAAAAACAGAAAAAAAACTAGGAAAACCACGTCGTGAATCCAACAAAAAACAATAGAAAAATATGATATTATATTGGCCAAAAGCATTGAGGCAACTCGGCTTTGAATCATCCGTGACTTGGTGACCGCGATGCTCTAGGTATAAAAATACAATATAGAGCCAAACATACATTTCCATAAAAACATTATCTTCTTTCTGGGCAGTCGGGTACAAAATACTTTTACCCAGGAAAATGTGTGAACAAAAAAATCGCTGATACGCGGAAAGTAACAATTTCCATTAAAAATAGCTATATCGGTCGATAATGTATGATAATGGTACGTTTAGCTAAGAACAGCGGAGCATCCAATGTTACTTTCAAAAACTTAATCTAAGCCACTTTCAGTCAGTCGGTCTGCTAGTACAGTCAGTGACAGAAGTTACTTAATACAAGCGAAAAATAAATGAATGAAAAAAATTTGAATAAAAATATTTTATATGATAATAATTATATAAAAAAAAAAATGTTTAATTTTGTAAATGAATAAATAAATAAAAAAACAATTAAAACCTCACGAAAACTGAAGGTATTGTAAAAATTGTTACCGATACAAAACTCATTTCCCAAGAACATTTTTGATGGAGAAGACGTGCCACAAAGTCATTTTATTAAATATAGGATCTCTTTGCAGCACGTCGTGCAGGCTATGTTTTCATACTAAACTTACCAAGCTGTAAAATTAACTGTCAAAACCAAATAGGTAAGCATTCGTATTGAAATACGCTACTTTGAGTAATCAGCGAGCCGCTTATAAATATAATATGTGAGAGTTTGATAACTATTGTGTTGATAACTATTGTCTATTCTTGAAAGGTCGATAAAATGTATTAAATAACAATACTAAATAAACACTATCATTTATATAATATTATATTATAAATGCGAAAGTGTGTTTGCTTGTTCCTCTTTCACGCAGCAACAGAGCAACGGATCGACCTGATTTTTTGCATGGGTATAGTTCAAAGGCCGGAAAGTAATATAGGCTACTTTTTATCATCATCATCATCACTATTTTTTATCAATACGCGGGTGAAACCGCGGGGCGCAAATAGTTGAACATAAGCTTAGCATTGAATTATAAATGTTGTTTACATTGTATTTGTTATTTTTTTTAAAACACATAAGATACAGACCTAACACATTTTTTTTTACCATTATAAATATTGTATTTTTTGCCACAAATAAATGGTTAGTAAAAAATCTATGTAAAATTGGAATTAAAAGCACCACAAACTGTAATGATTAATTTTGTCGCCGACTGTACGTTTGGTTGAAAATTGTGCTTCGACGAAACTTTTCCAATTTCCTTGATGGAATTTTTTATCTGAGATAACCTAGTACGACTCGAATAGATACTCGTATGTTCGAGTATTAGTCTGTAGATACGTATACTAAGTATAAAGGATCTGTAGACGTAACGAGATGGTAATAATAGTATGCAAGAATTCTTTGCAAACAGATTCAAGTTAGTTTAGGGTTTCATACACATTTAGCCTAGCATTATGTTAGGTCAAAAACTTTCTATAACTAGTAGCTTTGCCTAGTCTGTGTGTTAGGCAGATCAAGTGCCTTTATTAACGAAACAAAATACAAGCTAACACTAACCCTACAAAAACAGTTAAAATGCTCATAGACCGTTGAAAGTCTAAAGACAATCCACTATCCCACTATTTATTGGCGTTGGCCATGCTGACTACCCAGCATGCTGGCGGCATTACTTAATGGCAATGTTTATGCGTTGAGCAAGAAAAATGCAAGCATTTTGGTCCGCGTCGCGTTTACCAGGCGCTCTGAAAGATGTTACGCGTCTGGTATATAAAATCTAAGTAAAAAGTTTCACAATTATTATTTTAATAGAATAGTCAATGTCACTCCACTGAAGAAATAAAAGTGCCTTTGTCACGCACACATGATTTTCCACAGAAAAGAGAAGGGAAGTTTTATTTTATGTGGAATTTCCCTATTATATAGTTACAAACAAACTGCCTATTTTTATGATGTCTAGTAGCAATCTGTTTACCTAACCCTATTTCTCTAATAAATCTAAAGAAAATCGAAAATCATTTTTTATGCCATGGGTGGTAAAAAAGCAGACGAGCCGCCTGATGGTAAGCAGTCACCGTCGCCTACGAAACACACCAACATACATACCAACTACAAAATTAGATTTTGGAGTTGGTATGTATGGAAGAACCTTATTGTCGACTACAAAGTTAAGTTTGTCTTTCAATATTTAAATTTTTTTGTATGGTCTCGCGCTATGAGGTTCCGTTGGACGGAACCCTCAAAATGCGAGCCCTACTCGTACCTGTCCGTTTTTTTTATCAATTAGTACCAAAAGTTTATCTTCAAACCCAAAAACTTCTGCTATAAGTCCGACAAATGCTTTTCTTGGTGAGCTTATCGCATTAGACGTCTTTTGTTTAACGAAACCAAAGAACTACTAAGAAACTAAGAATGTATTTAAAGATCTAGAAAATTAGATTACGGAAATAATCCCGAAGTCAAACTTTACACAGTGGGCTTTTAACATTGATTCTAGAGGAAAAATCATAAACAAGGCAAGGAAAAATGCTTATTTTTTTTTATCAATTAGCTTTTGCCCGCGTTTTTGCTTGCATTGTGAATAAATCCTCCATACTGGCCCGGTACATGTTGGTGTATGACATATCGCTGGCTCACTATTACAAGGTTCTATGTTACATTTTTAGCACTTGTTGAGTTATGAATGGTACAAGGTTCTATGTATAATTGGCTAAAATATTGCATTAATGAACTACTAGATAGCAGCACTAATGTACATTAAATATAAAAAAAAACATGGTCCTATGTTGCTTTTCACTCTAAAAGAAAGGTACATAGTTCTATGTTACACATAGAACTATTTTATTATATTTTATTTTTATTTACAGAACTATAAGGTTCTATGTTTAACATACGACCGAAGTTGTCCCAAGGCAGAAGTAAGCAATTTTTTTTACAAAAGTAAATTTGCCACTTACAATATGACTGGCATTATGAGTTTTGCTTTGAGAAAACTTATGCAGCAATTTTCCACATTGGAAAAAATAACTATGAAATTTTCAACACCTTGGGCTTACTCTTGACACTCGATTTCAATCGTAATTTGGGATTGGAATCGAAAACATGCCATTTGGTACTCTTCAATCGCGTCAAGAGTACCGAAAGCGTCGAGTTGAGTCGATTTTATTTATTTCTATAAAATTCCACCATTATCGGTTCCAATCGTGCGCTAGTTTAGAATTCAAGAGTACCAAAAAAGCATGTTTTCGATCCCAACCCCAAATTCGATTGAAATCGAGTGTCAAGAGTAAGCCCACTGGTTATTCTTGCATTCAAGAAATTGACAATGTTCATAGCTGTATTGACAGAGTCTTCTCAAAGGCAGAATATTATTAACCTTTATCTCTAATGAGATTGTTATTGCAGGTGAATTCAGCCAAACCTTATTTTATAATTCAAATGAGTAGCAATGACTTGTTTAATTTTCAAGAAGTCTCTTCGGTGTTAAAATATTCTTTAGTTTCTTATTCTAAAGTAACATAGCTTCAGTTTACGAAGTTACAATTTGAAGTGAGCTTCAAGTGTTCACACACTACGGAATCATATACAGTGGTTAATGTGAAACCTCAGAAAACCCGAAATGATTCAAACATAGTTTTGTCTGAACCCAAATTGATAAAAACACCTGGGGCCTTACGGACAACAGCTAATTGCGGCACCTAATCAGCTCAGTTGGAAAATCACGCGAACGTGAACCTTATCGCGCCCAGATACGGTTTGCGGTCGCGTGATTTTCCAACTGAGCGGATTATGTGCCGCAATTAGCTGTTGTCCGTAAGGCCCCTGTACTGTGCAAGGCTAAAATAGATAATATAAAATCGATGTACCGGTGGATGTCTACAATTGACAAGGAATACTATAAAGCAATACTTAGAAAATAAAATGTTTAATTTTAAGATAAAGGTTTATGATAATAAATACTCTAATTCCAAAATAGTTACTGTTTTATGTTATTTTACCTAGTGGAACAAAGTCCTAAGTTATGATTTTGAAGAAAAAAGTAATGTTTTGTGAACTACAAAGTCCTATGTAAATTTATTTTCGCTAATATCTAAGTATAATATAAAGTAAATAGTATTTTTTTTGTTTTTGGTAATCATGAAATGTGCCTTCTTTACTAAATATGCTCTCACTTAAGCATAAGCGCTGCTAAATCAATATTTATGAAAGTCGAAATTTTCAAATTGATATTACAGAACTTGTATAAAATTGACATAGAACCTTGTAATAGTGAGCCAGCGATATATCATTGAACTTTAGAATTTCTTGGGCATACCGCTTACCTCACGAATTTTTCGTTCACCGTTTTTGAGCGAAGGCATCAAAATGCACATCAGTTATTTAAGTAGGTACTAATAATTGATTCCAGCTTTAATGAGCTACAGTTATGTGATTTAGGGGATATTTACTGTAGTATGGTTGTGGAAATAACAATGTTGATAATCATCTAAACTATAATATTATAAAGAGGAAAGATTTGATTGTTTGTTTTCATTTAATAGGCTCCGAAACTACTGAACCGATTTAAAAAATTATTTCACTGTTGGGAAGATACACTATCCCCGGGTAACATATGCTATGTTTTTTTTAAATAGGTATCCTTACTAAAACTAATGTAACCCAAGGTGTAAATTTTTTTTTTTACAATTTAACTTTGCGTGTTTGACAGTTCTAAGACAGGACAACGTCTGTCAGGTCAGCTAGTATTGTATAACTGTGAACAACGGTGATAGTTTAAAACAGTGTTTTAATGAATCACTACTAATACTTCTACGCTACGTTTGCCAATTTTCGTTTAATTAAAAGCAAAGTTGTAGCGAATTGATGGAACGTGCCAAGCTATTAATACCGGAAGCGAAACTCCTACCTGATTATTATTCCGCTAAGGCTTCAGCTTATTTAAAACTTGTATTATTATTTATGAGTAATTTTATACCTATCGTTTTCTGATGTTTTGTATATTTTTACTGAGTATATCATCATCATCATCATCATTTCAGCTATAGGACATCCACTGCTGGACATAGGCCTTCCCCATCTCTCTCCAAAAGGGCCGGTTGGAAGCGGCCTGTAACCAGAGTTTCCCTGCGGTCTCTTTTAGATCGCCTGTCCATCTTGTGGGTGGACATCCTACGCTGCGTCGTACATGCTAAACGTGCTTACCAGTCCGTGGTCTCCATTCGAGAACCTTTCGGAACCTCGGCCATCGGTTCTGCGTGCTATGTACCCTGACTTACCTGAAAACTTCTGCACTTATTATTTTCATTACTTATAATAATCAATGAAAATAATATAACTAATTAAAAACTAAAACTTTGATGAATTGTTAGTTTTATTCATTTTCGTTTGGTAATGTTTTAGCAAAAAATTCATTGTATGGTTTTAGCAGTAAATTAGTTTTAAATTAGGTACTTAAGGTTGTAAGCATGTAAAACGCAAGCTAAAATGCTTTAAATGTTTAATTATACAACGCTTATAAATGACTACGATTATAGACTTTTAAATTACAAAACGTATAAAATAAACGATGAGGCTTAAACCAACTCAATTCGTTTGGCAGTTTTAATGAATTCCAATCCCAACGTAAAAGTTGAGAAAAACAAGAGTCGGGCTGGTTCGCTCTTTTGATATTTTCATTTTCGTGTCCATTTGAATTCAAAATTTTCTTAGCAGAGATGTATCGAGGGAACGTAATGAATGTCTCTCTAAAATATAATCACTTCAACCACTCGTCCTCAATTCGGTACGCCACGCCATTGTCACGCTGCGGTTCCAATTAGATACAATATCATCACTGGGCTGCTCCGTCGTAGAGCTACAACATTGTTGCACTAGTCTACTTATCGCGCTACGTACGTTACACGATGTTCGCGGTATGCCATACTATTGCGCTACGCTACACCGTTGTCACAGTGTGCTATATCATTGTGCTAAGCTACGCCGTTGTCAAAGTATGGTTCGCCTTTGCGCTTCGCTACACCGCGATCGTCGTGATATGCTATATTATCGCTACGCCGTCATCGAAGTTTAGTGTGCTACACTTTTGAATTACGCTACACCGCTGTCATCGTGGTATTACTGTACCATCACGCTACGATTTGCCATCGTTGCAGTATGCTTCAACTTCACGCTAAGCTACACCACTGTCTTCACTATGCTTTACCAATGCGCTAAACTACGCTGTTGCGTCGTCGCAGAATGCTATGCCATCGCGCTGCGCTACGCTACGCTACGCATTTATTGCATTATGCTACATCTTTGCGTTACGTTACCCGCCATCGTCGCAGTATGCTATACCATCGTACTACGCTACGCCACCGTGGTCGTTATCTTCTCATCGCGCTATGTCGTACTGTTGGTGATTGAACTAAGCCACCACTGCGGTACGTTGCTCTATCGTCACGTCACCCAGTAGGGTGACGTGACGATAGAGCACACTACGATACTATATCATTGCATTTTACTGCGTTGTGGCATTTTGACGTGACAACGTCTAATCATCATCATCATCATCATCATCATCATCATCATCAGCCTGAAGACGTCCACTGCTGAACATAGGCCTCCCCCTTTAACCTCCACACTGAACGACAGCCTGCCTTTTGCGACTCTCACTATGTCGTCGGTCCATCCAGTGGGAGGCCTACCTACGCTGCGTCTTCCGACAACATCTATTCTAATAAATCGATAAAATTAAAGCCGGCTGCACGCACGAAAAAGTGTCCCGTTACGCTCGATGTGTATTTGTTATGATGTTGTCACGTTAAACTATCGTCCGTAAACTGACTTTACAGACAACCGATTTTTTTTGTAGCACTGGGAATCATTCTTAAATTGGCTCTAAAGTAACTTTTAAGGGCAAAAGATTTTTTATAAATAATTATTTGAGACCCCTAACGAATCCTTGCTCCATCCCATACACAATGTACGTTTCCTCGTATTCAGGAACGTTTGTTTCCTTTTCAATATTTGCTTATTTTCCACAGTATGTAGATAGGAGTAAAGTGCGAGTAGCCCTAAAAATGTCCAGTAGGTAGCCAAAATTAAATGCAAGAACTACAAAGTCATACGCTATTGTAACTTAGCTTTATTAATAAATTAGTTACATTAGTCTTCTGAAAAAATTGTGGATTTGTTTTTATGTTACTAGTCTGTTGCCTGATGCTTAGTGCTTCAATTGGAATGCTATTCCTAGGACATAATTTAAAAATACATAGCAGATTTTAGATATTTATGGTTATATTTTCATTTGAGTGAAGAAAAAGGGTGCATGAGTGACATTTTAAAAGGCAACTTTAAAAAACGTGCGGTCAAAATTAGTGTTTAAATTAATCAAATCATAAAAACTTTGACCTCAACCCAGGAACCATTGAGATATCTTACATATAGTTGCCTTTTTCCATTTCGATTGTAGCCAACAAAAAAGGCAAAATATTTGAGGGAAACCCAAAACCTCCTAACTCTTCCTATAAATTTAAAAAGCCAACCAAAAAAAGGTGCAGTCAAAAAATAAGTTAAGTCTTAAAAACTTAGACCTCAACCGAGTAACAATTGAAATCTGTTACATTTAATTGCCTTTTCCCATTTCAATTGTTTCCGACCATAAAGGCAAAACGATCACTTACCGGTAACAGGTTCCAAGTCTGACCCATCCGTAGCTATCACAGTGATGTTATGCCCATCCACTGACAACTCTACGGGGCAATTCAGGAACTCTGCGTTGATCAGCCGAAAACGGTACTTGTGACCCTAAAAATAAAGTTTACTTAAGCCTGGTTGGTAAGCAAGCACAATAATAAAAAGTTTTCTCTTATTCTTCTTTATGGTTCATAATGCTTGGATGGAAACATTTTACTTGGACAAAAGAAATGTAAGGTTTTGTTCTCGATTTTGAATTTAACGTGGTCTAAGCCTGCGGAATTGCTGACAGTGATTTACTGGCTCTTAGGCTGTGGGAAAAATCTATTTAAAGGATTTAGACCGCGTTTACAGGCCAGGGCAATCTCTTTCGCACATTGTAAACATTTTAAAAGATAAAAAAATCACTAAATGGGAGTAAAAAATTGGGATTCTTTTAGAATAATATTGGAAACGTTTTGTAATTTTTAGTTAGACATCTAGACATGTTTTTTCGTCGGAAGAGATTGAAGAAAACTATTTTTCGTGTTTTTATTATCTCTTCTGCTATCCTGTAAAAAAATCAAAGCGATAATAAAATAATAATAATTGCAATGTTATTTTAATGATAATGCCAAATTGGTATTTAAAAAAATGCTCAACCAGTGATTCTTTATCATTAAAATTTTGAATAAATGTACGAAAGACATAACTCCGGCCGGTAAGCGTGGTCTTAACTCAGTGCCTCATTTTCAAACAACTTGTTTTTTTACACATAATTAAGGGTGTGCTATTAATTTTATTGAAAATAAATCAAAATTGGGTATTTACAATGTCTTTGGAATTTTTTTTTATTCGTTGTGTGTGACGAAAGAATAACAAAAAATAACTCTCCCAAAAATATTACTAATTTAAGTATGTTTTCTTAAATGGATATTTTTTTTTAATTTTAAGTTTAGATTTACAGCCTTACATAAAGATTTACTTAAATTGCATTGTCAATTTCTAGGTGACGAAAATTATCACGTGCGAAAATGAGACATTCCTAATTTACACTGTTTTAAACTATCACGGTTGTTCACTAAAGTTATATGATTGTTTACGGCATATTTACCCGGGATATTCCTAATTTAATTTATCCTACACTATTCATTTTGCCTTGTCAGTTGCAATAATTTCGTAAACAGATGGAAAACCACGAACTTTTATCATTATCACTAGATTTTTTTAACGTAAAACTAGCATAACCTGATATCTGATAAAGTTACGTCAGAGAAGAAAACAGCTTATCACAACGGTGTTGCAGCTTTCAGAACAAATAAATAAATGAAATTAGAATAACGTTTCTATCTACAATATTTTTCCCTTTTTTCAGCCTCACTTCATCAGTCTACCATTTTCCCACTTCTGGAATACAGGTCTTTTCACAGAGAGAAAAGAAAGGCCTTAATTCACCATGTTGGCCCAGTGCATGTTGGTTAGATCATTAAACTTTTGAGGTTTTGGACATACCGGTTTCCTCATGATGTTTTCCCTCGCCGTTATTCGGTGGTAGCATCGAAACTGTACGTAATTTACTTAAGTACTAAATAAGTCATTGGTGCAGGGGGTCGAACCGGGTGCCTTCAGATTGTAAAGAGCGCATGCAGCCACCTGGCCAACATCACTCGGCTTCTAAAGCCGTGTACGCACATACGAACAAATTTGTTGCGTTGCATGATACGCAACAACTTGGTTCGCACGTGTGTACCACTAACGAACATCGAACACTCTGTTCGTCAACCATGTTTGCGGCGATCCTATTTGTATGTTACGCATGGACGGTGTTCGAATTGTTTTCGAATAGCGCCGTCATGGCTATTGAGATAGAGTTCACGACTGTTGTGCGCGAACTCGATTCGAACTATGTTCGCGTTAGTGATCGAATATGCCGCCCATACGTATAAAGCAAATGTTCATGATTGGTGTTTGTGTTCACTATGTTCGTGTTCGTATGTCCGTACACGGCTGTAGGTTTTCATCCTGTCTCACCTTAATAACATTAAACGTTTTCGTCTTCGTTATGACACTGCTGGTCCCGTTCTTTACTTCAAATCTTCCAATTCCATTGATCAACAGAGCTGAAGGCATAATGTCTCCAGAAAAATGGTAATGTCCAGTGAACATTCCGAGGGCGGGGCTGTCACTCCAGTCTGTTATTAGCATTGTGTGTTCTGATCTAAGGGGTAAGGGAAAATGCAAATTTTCAGTTAATAATCATCAATAAAAAAACTGACTACGAAATTAGTAAATACGCAATCTCATTTATTTGGATGACTTAATTTAACCGAATTTAAAAATGAGGGGGTTCTCAATTTGGTTGTGTATATATATGACGGCGCGAGCCTCGATTGCGTGAGAGGGGGCGCCGGTCGTTGATGGCCGATCGATCTTCATCAGATAATCTTTGTTTCTATGGCGTGAGTATAGTGGCCGAGGAGAATGAGACATCACTCGTACAATTACACAGGTTTTATTCCAGCTCTATGATTAATTTTACAATATCAAATTACTTGGGGACAAGATGTTCTGCCTCGTAACGAACGCTACCACTCTCCAACCAACAATCCATGTTCACAACCTAAAGCAAAGTGAGCTCCACCGAGTTTCCAACAGTCCCAATTCAAAACACAAAGTAAAGTGAGCTCCTCCGAGCCTCACGTCACCGACACGTGTCCGCGCGCCCTCACTAGCACCTCTGCCGGACGGTACCCAAACTTGCTAAACTCTGATTGGTTGTCAACGACACAACTTCACACCGGAAAGAATTTCAGCAGAGTAAGTTACTGCAGCGTTACACCAGTGATGGCGCCACCTCCATCACTAGTCCACCAAAACAAAGCTAGGTGACGCCTACTACCTACATAATCTAAGCCTTAAAAACTATCCGACGGTAGTTGCGCCCGATTGTCGAAACCTCAACGCGCCGACATATATTTTATGCCACCTCAAAACTCGGTCATATATAAACCAATTTGCAAAATTCTTTCCACTTATTCTGATTTAAAAACCAAACTTTTGAACCGATTTAGAAAAAAAAACATTGTACCAATCTGAAAGTATATCTATCAAATACGAATTTTTCAAATCGGTTTATAAAAGACGGAGTTCTGAGGTAACAAACATAAAAAACAACCTATTTGAGAACATCTTCCTATTTTGAAGTCGGTTAAAATAACGGTAAAATAAAGTAACATAAACGGTGGTACGAAACCAAAAGAATTCATCTTACATGGAAATTAAACACGACTTGTAACGGATTTTGTCATTTGTATTTTCCATTATTTTAATTTCTGGCGTTTAAAACACTTTGCAGTGTCCATGGTCCCAGCTAGACTAATAACCGCAAAAACCTAAGTAATAATTATTACACTTACTTATCAAAATCGTACAGTTTTCCGTGTAGGTCCTGTTTCTTCACTTGTCTGATAATGAGAGAGCCCGCTACGCCGTCAGCGCGTTGCAAGCCAATGTGCGAGTGCCAAAAGTAGGTGCCAGCTTGTATCGCTTGGAACTCGTACCTGCAAAATTATTTAGAGCAATAATTAGTTGAGTCAAAATTATCAGACGCTTAGAAATACGAGGCATGTTTGGACATTTACACGGATTTTAACATGACTAAGCAGAAAGGGTGAACTTAACTAAACTAAAAACTTTAAGTTATATGATTATTTACGTGATATTTACCGTGGTAAGGTTGTGGAATGAGTGATAACCGTAGCAAAACACTAAGAAAGAGGGTAGATCGTTATTTTTGCACCTAACTTTTTAACAGTTCGACCAACCACCCGCATTCTTCAGTCTTCCCGTGAACATAGTGCATGTAACTGCGCCGAAATATCGGGAGCTCATTCCACAATCTTACCACGGTAAATATCCCGTAAATAATCATATAACTTTAGTGAACAACCGTGATAGTTTAAAACAGTGTTTTAAAAACTTAAAACGCTTATATCTGAGAAAATTATCAGCCAATTTAAATAGTTTTCTGTATTTATTTATATCCTTCGCTTCATGTAATATTTGTAATGAAACTAATGAATGAAACATTAATGAAATGAAATGAAATGAAAATGAAATGAAATGAAATGTTTTTATTCCAGATTTCACCCATATAAACTAATTTAGAAACTAAAAACTAAACAGTAGGCAAATAAAAAATTAAAATTAAGGTATGGGCGTGTGGTATGCTCTCCATGTACGATGCAGGGGACTAGAGAGCCAGTTTCGCGCCGCAACCACCAGAGTGATGTCGGAGCGGTGCAGGGCGGTGCGCACGGCGGCCGACCGGCTCCGCAGCAGCGCCTGCCAGCAGGGCGCGCGTCCCTCGGCGGTAAGACACAGGTATATTATGGGTGTATATTTCTCATCGAAATACAATTCCCATAGAGTCAATCTTTCAAAGAAAACAGTCAATAATTAATGTCCGAGCATCATTACACAAACATTGTATCAATTATATAGTTCACAATGCCCCATTTACTCAAATTTAGACGTTATGTCGTTTGCATAGTGTTCAATTAGTTGTCCGCTATGTCATCGTACCTCTGGCATCGCGCGGCGATGTAGTCGGATCGCGGTTACCTTGCAACTAACCAAAAAGTCTGCGCAATTCGTAGCATGCGCTGAATTTTGATTCGGACATGTATTGTATTTCGTTGAGCTAAATCTATTTACGCCCCTAATTACGCCTAATTTCCACTGGAAACATTTATTTTCAATCAGAAACATAGTAATGCTCTCACACTACTGCTTGGCAGTTGAATAACTGGCAAATGTTTGATACTTCCCCAAGCGGACTCAGCAAAAGAGTTACCCAAATACCGGTGGAGAAATATAATTTTACAACTACCCACCCACGCAGCAAAGAGATTTATTTGAGGCACTGAATATGAATCACCCCAAGGTTAGGCCGCAGGGCTTAGAAACTAATTTATGTCACGTAGTTTATACAAGATGAAAAGTACTTCTGCTGTCTCCAAGACATTTTTCGTTTAGTTTCGTAGATTGCTTACTTCCTACGTTGGAGATAAGAACAGTAAAGAATAAATGAGATAATTATTATACCAAAATGATTACCTTGTCTTTATCATGAATAGGTATGCGAATACTTAAAGCAGCGATGGCGAACCAATGGCACGCATGCCATTGATGGCATTCGACAAAATAATTTCAAGCAAGTCAATAATTAAGAAATGTATGTACCAGATCGTTTTATTGTCTACGTTTGGCGACCAGAGCCCTGATTTTACTAAATCAATTGTTTTTAAATTTTAGTTGCTTGTTTTTTATTTTTAACTAACGACCCTCCCGCCCGGCTTCGCACGGGTGTAATTTACTTACGAAGCCGGAGCGGGACGCTAGTTATACATATAAACCTTCCTCTTAAATCACTCTATCTATTAAAAAAACCGCTGCAAAATTCATTCAGATTCAGATTCAGATTTTATTGGTAACACCAAAAGTTACAAGTCAATTCGCATTACATAAATTAGATAGTACAATAAAATCATTCATAGTCATAGCGTAGTTTTTAGTCATTGCGTAGTTTTAAAGATTTAAGCATACATAGGGACGGAAAGAGAGCGACAGCGACTTTGTTTTATACTATGTAGTAAAGTGATACCATAGGTGGCAAACAAGCAGACGAGCCGCCTGATGGTAAGCAGTCACCATCGCCTATGGATACTTATAACACCAGAGGCATTATAAATACGTTGCCCTTAAGGACTCTATATGACCATTAAGGACTTGCTTAACGAATTGCCTGAAAATTTACAATTTTTTCACTTGTTTTAATACTTTAAGAGTCAGCCACCCCATTTTCCAAGGGATTGCGGTCATCCCGTTTAGTCTTTTGCCAACGGATGACATAATTCAAGCTTAAAATTCATACATTCCACAGATACATTCTTACTTGAAAGTGCTGCCTGGTTGTATCGGACACTGAGTGACAAACGGTGGCCGTCCATAAATGGCTGATCTTTCTGAAACATGCCGTGCCAGTGGATGGTGGTCCCTGACGCCAGCAGATCGTTTGCCACGTCCACTACTATCTTGTCATTTTGACACACCTGGAAATTACAATATCACATAAAGAGTCGATATGTTGTCAGCTCAAATCCGAGTTTTGCGTATGCTCAAAACAGTGTCAAAAATCTATGCTATCTACGCCTGGAAGAGATACGCACGAGTTGGCGCCCGCCTCAGAACTAATAGTAGCCCAAGATGCTAAATGGAGATTTACTCGAGCGTCATAGAGACCTATTGGGTTGCAAAGCTTAGATGATAAGAAGATTTTTTTTAAATATAATGTATACCTTTTCATCGGTGGGGGAAGCGACTACAGATTTTCTAATTTGTAAAAAAAACTGTTGCATGGACATATAAATGACGTAAGCGACTAAAGGTACTGACAGACGTGCTCAAAAAAAGCATGCCAATAAGCTTGCTTAAAATTAGCATGCTCTGCAAACTGTTCACATTTGCCAGAAATAAGCATGCTTGTTTTAAAGCATACTCCTAAATAGGCATGCTCAAAGCAAGAGCAAACATGTTCAGACGTGCTCGGATCACGCCCCCCCCCCCCCCCCCTACCTGCGCCTCAGGTAGCATGCTCGAAAATCAAACGTCGTTTGATTTTTGAGCACGCTCTAAATAAGCATGCTCATTACATTACACACGTGCTACTAATGAGCACTTGCTCAATAAAAGCATGCTTTTGTGCTAGTAATGAGCACGTCTGTCCGTACCTTAATGATAAAACACCAGATAACTCATGAACTATTTTATATTTAAATAAAACGAATTTACATTAAATTACAATAATTAATCAGAATTGAATTGAAACTATAGTCGGAGTGACCAGCCTAATCTTCAGTGAGTAATTCCCGTATAATATAAATAAAATGTGTGTAAACCACGTCAGTTTCTATAATAAAGAAGAAGCAATTGTTTGTATCGTTAAAACGTTTTTATACGAATAAAACAATACCCCAAATAAAATTTAAGTTTGCTTTAGCAGTATACACCAGAAAAACAAAATTTTTAGCGGTTAACAATTAACAAAACAGTTAAAAAAAGCAGTTAACAAATTGCATATTTAAACCAACTTGTGTGAGCATCCCCACTTTGTTTCCAACAATGGGGTTAGAAAAACTAAAAGTGTTGTAATTTTTATTTTATCTCTTCACCATAAAAAGGAATTTGTTTTTTATGTGTGCGTTGGTAAGCAATAAATTTCCGGATGGTGGCAGGAACGGCCAAAACGTTATTTTGAGTACCGATGTTTAAAATGTTTTGTACATTTTTATGAGCGTTTTTCACTGTGTCATACTTTACATAAATCATCACGTACCACAACTGGAGTGTCAAATGATAGGTACGTGTTTTTTAAATGCTATAATTTAAGCTCTTTTTTGACTTGGCTATAATAATAAATATCGCACATAGTAGAGTTGCCAAACTATCGATAATCCAGCTATCGACAGCTGATCTCAAAAATCAGTTATAATACCGATTGGTTATCAACAGATCTTAACTGACCCGCTGGCTCAGGTAGTTAAAGAAAGTCTTTGGGCTGCACTTAACAATCCCGTGAACATGTGCACGAGAAAGGTATGAAGATAATTTAGATTTGATACGTTTGCGCCCACAAACCGAAAGACGCAGCGTAGAAAGGCCTCTCACTAGATGGACTGACGACATTGTGAGAATCGCTGGCATCCAGTGGATGCAAAGGGCAGGCTGTCGTTCAGTGTGAAGGTTAAAAGGTGAAACCTATGTTCAGCAGTGGACGTCTTCTGGCTGATGATGATGATGAATCTTGGAACTAGTATAGTACTGTCACTAGTTAGTTTTGACTACTCTCCAAAGGAGGATGACGTTCGCACCCACTATGACACCTGACTTTACCCCATCGTTTGTCTGATCTAAGCACGCTAAGCAGAATAAGACTCACCTCAATAGCAGGGCCCGGCATCTTTCTATTGATCACCGTTATCGACCTACTCAGCCCATCTGCCACCACGCAATCCTTCCTCAAACAGTCACTGGCATTAAAAGGACAATTGTAGCAAGCCTTGCTCATACTCTGGTACCTCTCCACTGAGAAATGGTAATAGCAGATCTTGCTTCTCCCGTCGCATTCGCGGTAGCAGTCGTGGTCCTTCCCGTCATGTGTGATTTCGTCTGAAGGTACTTGGGGTAAGCCTTGAGAGGGATAGAAAGTGGTGGAAGGTGGTCTGGTGGGGATCTGAAAAACGCTGGCATCGTGAGGTTGGAAATCTGTAAAGAAAAAAACATAGTTTATTGAGGATCAGATCAGAAATATTTATTAACTAAACAAAATACAAGCTAATACTAACACTACAAATACAGTTAGACTGCCCATAGACCTTTGAAAGTCTAAAAACAATCCAAATGCTCAAGCCCACTGCCAGTTGGCAGAGTACCCAGCATGCTGGTGGCATTACCACGCTGAATGGCAATGCTTATGCGTTGAGCCAGAAACACGCCAGCATTTTAGTCACGCGTCGCATTAACCAGGCGCTCTGAGAGATTTTTGAAAATGAGGTGATCTAATTGTACTACAAAAGCCTACTACTTTCGCGTTTAAGCTATGCGTTGAGCCAGAAACACGCCAGCATTTTGGTCACGCGTCGCTCTGAAAGATTTTTGATAATGAGGTGAGTTATTTGCACTACAAAAGCTACACGTTTATAAGCTATGCAGCTGTTGCTTTTGTTCTGTAGAAGCCTAGACAATATTGGTTGTTTCCGTCGGGAGACTGCCACTAATCAAGAATGTACAGATTCTCACGGCTAAGCGCACCATTCATCTATGGCCGATACTCGCCTTGAAAGGTTTTGATATTAGATAATAAATGACTAAAATGTTATAAAATCACCAAATAGGAACTATTTTGGCAGATGCTGAAGCGCTATGATTTTTAGTATTTTTTTCAGCCTTATAAACGTTACTTAAAAATTAAGCAATGCTTAAAATTGCTGTCAACTTCTCGTTGACGGAAATTATCACGGGTGAAAACAAGACAGAGCAATTTTAAGCTTATGCTTAACTTAATATTTATATCTAAGTAAGGCCGAATATGTTTTAAACCATTAAATTCCCACCTAGGACAAACATTTATGAGATGAACATTAATTTGTTTTGGTTCTATATCTGGGTGTTAATATCTATATGTGTTTAAAATATGTATGTAAGTATGTCTCTGGCATCCATATCACTAGCTTTGCTTAGTTTGGGGTCAGATGACCGTTTGTACAAAATGTCCAGAATATTATTATAATTAATTTTATGGTGCAGGGTCTAGGGTTAACCCGTGTAGGGTCGTAGGATCTAGGGTTAGTACCGTCACCGGTACCGCCAGATTGTAAAGCGCACAATCGCACATGCCACCACCCAGCCACTATTGCTACAACAAACACACGTTCGTATTTATATTATTAGTAGAGATAGGGATAAAAATGCAACTTACTATTGATCAAAATGTATTGTTAATAAATTAAGCATAGGGGTTTTTACAGATTGAAAATTGAGAAATATCCTTAATGAATACTATCCTTAGTTCATCTGCATAATTATGTGTTATTATATAGGTAAATCAAAGTTTATTTCGGTAATAACCATATTTTACAATAGGCATTGTCATTAAAAACAATACGTATTCCTATATTATGTCAATTGTTGGGACACATCACCTAACAACTTTATAAACAACTAGCTTCCGCCCGCGGCTTTGCCCGCGTTGTTCTAGGGAAAAATTATGAAGTTCTCAGCAAAAAGCTTTATTTTAGGACGCTACTAAATACGTTTTATGTATTTCATCCTGGATATTGATGGTCGGTAGGTACACGGTGCTTTATGAGCAGGAGATCTAAAGTTAAATTCCTGGCCTGGCTGGGCCGCTTGCGGCCCAGCGTACCACGTGACTTAGAAAGTTTTATTTTTTATTTTTTGTACGTCACTTGTGCTTGACACTCGCCCTCGCGGGCCGCTTGCGGCCCAGCGAACCACGCAACCTAGAAAGTTTTTTTTTCTTTTTTGTACGTCACTTGTGCTTGACACTCGCCCACGCGGGCCGCTTGCGGCCCAGCGAACCGCGCGACCTAAAAAAGTTTTTTTTTTCTTTTTGGTAAGTCACTTGTGCTTGACACTCGCCCTCGCGGGCCGCTTGCGGCTCAGCGAACCACGCAACCTAGAAAGTTTTTTTCTTTCTTTTTTGTACGTCAATTGTGCTTGACACTCGCCCTCGAGGGCCACTTGCAGCCCAGCGAACCGCGCGACCAAGAAAGTTTTTTTTTCTTTTTGGTAAGTCATTTGTGCTTGACACTTGCCCTCGCGAGCCGCTTGCGGCCCAGCGAACCGAGCAACCTAGAAATTTTTTTTCTCTCTTTTTTTACGTCACTTGAGCTTGACACTCGCCCTCGCGGGCCGCTTGTGGCCCAGCGAACCGCGCGACCTAAAAAGTTTTTTTTTTTTTTTACGTCACTTGTACTTGACACTCGCCCTCGCGGGCTGCTTGCGGCCCAGCGAACCGCGCGACCTAGAAAGTTTTTTTTTCTATTTGGTAAGTCACTTGTAATTGACACTCGCCCTCGCGGGCCGCTTGCGGCCCAGCGAACCACGCAACCTAGAAAGTTATTTTTTCTTTTTTATACGTCACTTGTGCTTGACACTCGCCCTCGCGGGCCGCTTGCGGCCCAGCGAACCACGCAACCTAGAAAGTTTTTTTTTTCTATTTGGTAAGTCACTTGTGCTTGACACTCGCCCTCGCGGGCCGCTTGCGGCCCAGCGAACCACGCGACCTAGAAAGTTTTTTTTTTTCTTTTTTATACGTCACTTGTGCTTGACACTTGCCCTCGCGGGCCGCTTGCGGCCCAGCGAACCGAGCAACCTAGAATTTTTTTTTTCTTTATTTTTTTACGCCACTTGAGCTTGACACTCGCCCTCGCGGGCCCGCTTGCGGCCCAGCAAACCGGGCGACCTAGAAAGTATTTTTTTCTATTTGGTAAGTCACTTGTGCTTGACACTCGCCCTCGCGGGCCGCTTGCGGCCCAGCGAACCACGCGACCTAGAAAGTTTTTTTTTTCTTATTTGTACGTCACTTGTGCTTGAGACTCGCCCTCGCGGGCCGCTTGCGGCCCAGCGAACCACGCAACCTAGAAAGTTTTTTTTTAATTTTTTGTACGTCACTTGTGCTTGACACTTGCCCTCGCGGGCCGCTTGCGGCCCAGCGAACCGAGCAACCTAGAATTTTTTTTTTCTTTCTTTTTTTACGTCACTTGAGCTTGACACTCGCCCTCGCGGGCCCGCTTGCGGCCCAGCAAACCGGGCGACCTAGAAAGTATTTTTTTCTATTTGGTAAGTCACTTGTGCTTGACACTCGCCCTCGCGGGCCGCTTGCGGCCCAGCGAACCACGCGACCTAGAAAGTTTTTTTTTTCTTATTTGTACGTCACTTGTGCTTGAGACTCGCCCTCGCGGGCCGCTTGCGGCCCAGCGAACCACGCAACCTAAAAAGTTTTTTTTTTAATTTTTTGTACGTTACTTGTGCTTGACACTCGCCCTCGCGGGCCGCTTGCGGCCCAGCGAACCGGGCGACCTAGAAAAAGTTTTTATTTTCTTTTTGGTAAGTCACTTGTGCTTGACACTCGCCCTCGCGGGCCGCTTGCGGCCCAGCGAACCGCGCGACCTAAACAAATTTTTTTTTTCTTTTTGGTTATTCACTTGTGCTTGACACTTGCCCTCGCGGGCCGCTTGCGGCCCAGCGAACCGTGCGACCTAGAAAGTTTTTTTTTCTATTTGGTAAGTCACTTGTGCTTGACACTCGCCCTCGCGGGCCGCTTGCGGCCCAGCGAACCACGCGACCTAGTAAGTTATTTTTTTTCTTTTTTGTATGTCACTTGTGCTTGACACTCGCCCTCGCGGGCCGCTTGCGGCCCAGCGAACCACGCAACCTAGAAAGTTTTTTTTTTGTACGTCACTTGTGCTTGACACTCACCCACGCGGGCCGCTTGCGGCCCAGTGAATCGCGCGACCTAGAAAGTTTTTTTTTTTCTATTTGGTAAGTCACTTGTGCTTGACACTCGCCCTCGCGGGCCGCTTGCGGCCCAGCGAACCACGCGACCTAGAAAGTTTTTTTTTTCTTTTTTGTACGTCACTTGTGCTTGACACTCGCCCTCGCGGGCCGCTTGCGGCCCAGTGAACCACGAGACCTAGAAAGTTTTTTTTTTCTTTTTTATACGTCACTTGTGCTTGACACTCGCCCTCGCGGGCCGCTTGCGGCCCAGCGAACCACGCAACCTAGAAAGTTTTTTTTTAATTTTTTGTACGTTACTTGTGCTTGACACTCGCCCTCGCGGGCCGCTTGCGGCCCAGCGAACCGTGCGACCTAGAAAGTTTTTTTTTTCTATTTGGTAAGTCACTTGTGCTTGACACTCGCCCTCGCGGGCCGCTTGCGGCCCAGCGAACCACGCGACCTAGAAAGTTTTTTTTTTCTTTTTTGTACGTCACTTGTGCTTGACACTCACCCACGCGGGCCGCTTGCGGCCCAGTGAATCGCGCGACCTAGAAAGTTTTTTTTTTTTTTGGTTAGTCACTTGTGCTTGACACTCGCCTTCTAGAATACCACGCAATCTAGATTTTTCTTTTTGTACGTCACTTGTGCTTAACTAACACTCACGGGCCGCTTGCGGCTTGCTAAATCTGTTAAACAGTCATCAAGTTGAGTGATTGAAATTATCCTACAGGAACTTACATATTGTCGGTATAAAATAGCCTTAGTTTTAATCCAGGGAATATTCTACCTCCATACCAAATTTCATCGAAATCCGTTAAACAGTCTCAGAGTTGAGTGATTGATGTTATACTACAGGAACCATAGATTTTTTCCGGGTAAAAATAACTCATGTGATAGTCCAAGGAATATTGTACCTTCGTACCAAATTTCATCAAAATCCGTTAATTTAGGGAATATGCTACCTCCATACCAAATTTCATCGAAATCCGGAGTTAAGTGTTCAAAGTTATCCTACAGGAACCACTCATTTTCCCAGGATCAGAATTAGGTTGTTATAATATTATTCAGTGTATAATCCACCTCCATACCAATTTCATCAAAATCTGTTTAACAGTTACAAAATTGTGTGATTGAAGGAACTTTAAAATTTTCCGGGATACAAAGTATTGTGTGTTTAATATGGCTCCTTGTCTATTTCTTTACCAAATTTCATATTTATTTGTTGAGCCGTTGTGAAAAAGAATGATTATACCATCCCACGGGAACTGTCAAATTTTCCAGGATAAAAAGTGGCTTGTGTTGCAATGTTGCGGCTTGCCTGTTTCTATACCGAATTTCATACTTATTTGTTGAGCCGTTGTGGAGATTTGTGTAATTGAAATTATCCTACAGGAACCGTGCATTTTTTCGGGACAAAAAGTAGCCTATGTGTTAATCCAGGGTATAAGCTATATACATTCTAAATTTCATCTAAATCGGACCAGTAGTTTCGGCGGTGACTTCAGCCAAACATACACACTTACACACTTACCCACTTACACACTTACACACAAACTTTCGCATTTATAATATTAGTAAGACAACAAAACTGGGGTTTTATTATTGACGTTATTTTGCATGCGTATAATTTATTGTAGGTATATTACGCTTTATTGCATAAATTTGTGTGACAAAACAAGGAAAAACCTCATTGTTATATTTTATGCGTAAATGAACTTTTAGAAAATATTTTGGTAAGAATATTAGTTATATTTTTTGGGATGGTTAACCTAAGGCGACCTCATACTGCTCCGTGTCACGCAACGGTCTGCGGGGACGATAGAGCAAATCTGAACAAATCTCACGCGTGGAGAAGCGTTGTCAGTGTGTTGTACCGCGCTTGTTTTCATTCAAAACTGAGATACTACGGTATAAAGTAAAAAAAAATAATTATAAGCAAACTTTTAGCTTTATAAAAAAACAGCTTTATATAGTATTAATGTAATCCGCCATCTAGGAGTGGCGATTATGTAAAATTTTGTGTGATTATATTGTGAATTGATTGTGAATTTTTATGTTTTATACTCTTCAAGTTCTCTTTTTTCTTCTTTTGTTACCCATATTAATAGGGTTGACAAAAACACAAATATACACCATTTGCCATTTTGTGACGGCAGCCAATTTGAAAATATAAAAATATTGTGTATTATTGTTACCAGAACTAAGGTGATAGCAAAATTTCAGTAAAATCGGTTATAAAGGAGAAACTGGTTCTAAGTCAGCTTGCAAGATTCGACATAAATAAACAAACGAACGTACAAACATTGCAAGTTAATTAAAAGCTTGTGAAAACGCAGTCCCGCGCATCATTAACGCGGTGTAGTGTGAGAACCGCCTAATATAAAAATGCAGGGTGTAATGTATCACGAATTTATTTGTCTTTATAGTATCAAGGTGATTAAATCCTATCTTTCACACACCGCTTACAATCGAGATGGTGATTCCATACTAACTGCAATAGCCAGGGCTTATGGCGTACATACACACAGTAATACAATTTTATAGATAACGTTTTTTTTTTTTTTTTATTATTATTTCCTTTATTAATTAAACAAAATACAAGCTAAAACTAAAACTACAAATATACGATATATTTGCCACTTAAGGCATAAAAAATATATTATTATGATCATTAAGTTTTTTTTATATATACAAATAAACCGGCCATGAAATAAAACCAAATAAATAAATAAGTGCTAGTCGGGCTCGCGCACTTAGGGTTCAGTACTACCACAAAATACAATAATTAATATTATCAATTTATAAAAATACTATTTGTTCTGACTTAACGCCTACCAAAATAGCCAAGCAATTGTTTTGCAAGTGACGCTCAGTATAACTTGTAATGAACAGAAATTTGTCACCAACTAGCACTTGGCCCTTATTATTATTTGTTGTTATACTTTAGAGTGTGTATCTACTATAATCATGCCAAGTTTGATAAATAAAATTTTGATTGATGAATAAGTAAAAACGAAAGGGGGGGGGGGCGTTTCTTACAACAAATAACGTAAAATAAAAACTAATATATACTATAATGTAAAAACGATAATACGTACAAGACGTATTATCATCGGGAACCTTCCTTTCGTTTTTACTTTTCATCAATCAAAATTTTACTTATCAAACTTGGCATGATTATAGTAGATACACACTCTAAAGTATAACAACCCATCGTTTTTACTTTTTGACTTTTTTATTATTTGTTAGATAATCCGACATAACATTACATATTCTGTGTAAATTTCATCTGACTATCTGTTACGGTTCGGAAGATACAGCCGTTAATAGGTAGGACAGACGCACAGACACAGAGACAGACAGACATCGTAGACTGAGTAATAGGGTCCCGTTTTTACCATTTGGGTACGGAACCCTAAAAAACGCTTTGAGAAATGTCACTAGGTATTTCAAAAACTCGAAATGAGGAAATAATATTTTATTGTATATAGGTATGCAGCCGGATATCGTAATTGGTTTCTAAGAACTTGAGTTTTATACCCATGTTTTTCATAGATGTTAAGAGTACGCACAAAAAAAATACTTTTCCTTAGCCGTGTCAGCCGTGTGTAGAAAATAGTTTAGTTTATTATGATGATGGTGTATTTTTTTTATTAACCGACTTCAAAAAAGAAGAGGTTATCATTCGACTGTAAATATCTGGGACATTTTTGCACACACGGTCATCTGACCCCAAACTAAGCAAAGCTTGTAATATGGCTGCCAGAAACTGATATACGTACATAATTATATATTTTTAAATAACATACTTAAATAGATATTAACACCCAGACATAGAACAAACACAAATGTTCATCACACAAATGTTTGTCCTAGATGGGAATCGAACCCACGCCCCCAAGCACAGAAGATAGGTTCACTACCAACTGAGCCACAGGGGCTGTATGTTTTTTTTGTGTTTGTTTTTAAATATATTTCTTTAAAGTATCACGTTACATTAATTTTTAATACATACTTAAATAAATATTAACACCCAGTTTTAGAACAAACAGAAATGTTCATCACTTTTAATGTTTGTCATAGGTGGGAATCGAACCCACGCCCCCAAGCCCAGAAGACAGGTTAATTCACAACTGGGCACCTTACGCCTAGCTGTTATAAGCAATCCAGTTTAGGCGATGAAAAAACTTGCGCGACCGCGAACCGTATGTAGGCGCGTTAAGTTTCACGTTCGCGTGATTTTCCGTACTGCGCTGATTTAACGTTAGTTCGAGACCGCGGAAGGAGTTGGACGTAAGGCCTCAGAGCAGTCAAAAATACATAACACTTTTTTCTTGTGCAAAAAGTTTGCAACCCTACTTCTACTCGCAAGGTGTTATTCAAAAGCCCCTTCAGATTCAGCAAATTTTCATCGATGAGTAAATTAAATACAAGGACCCTTGATTGGGGTCGAGTGGGGTCGCCACTGGCGCCAGTAACTTGACCTGCTTAACATTTTATCCAACTTAAAAAGATAGGGTCTTCACTTGGTAAGTATGTACCTTTATTGTTATGTATGTCTAGTTTCCAGTCACAGAATGGTGGCCGAGGAACGGAAAGCTACCACCGGGCAGACCACCAGCCCGCTGGTCGGACGACATCGTTAGGACAGCAGGAAAGCAGTGGACAAGACTAGCACAGGACCGGAAAAGATGGCGCGCTGAAGAGGAGACCTATACCCAGCAGTGGGTGGAGAATGGTTGATGATGATGATGATGATGATGTCTAGTTTCAGTTTATGTACCTCAATTTATAAACTTAATATTATAATGTGCGAAAGTGTGTTTGTTTATTCAGTTTTACGCAGCAACGGATTGACGTAATTTTTTGTATCAATATTGTTGTAGAGCTGAGAGAAGAAATATTTTTTATAATATTTTATACTTACAAACTTGTCTTTCGGGACTTTTCGCGCATTCGAGCGAAATTTAATTATTTTTACAATGTTTTATTTAATTTGCCTCCTTAGTTTGGATTAATAATATTGCAACTGAATTTAAAAAAAGTTATTCCTATGCAATTTAGCTTAAATTTTGCTTAGAAGTTTAGTTGGAATGTCAATAATTAGTAAGCAATTTTTTTTTTAACGCGGACTTATCCACCATCTCAATAAATGACGTCATTCTAAATCCAATATGGCGGACTCTCAAAGATGGCGGACCAGTTATTTTTATGCACCCCCATGATTTGGCTACCAAATGAAGGGACTTGCTGAGAAGAATAAATAAAAAATTAAATGACTTCATACAAAATTTAATACAGCCGACGCCCCTAGAAGGTGGAAAAAATTACTCAGATCAGACAAATAAGGACGTAGTGGCGTGACGGGTGCCAATGCATCAGGCCTAAATCAGGCTTGATGCCTTTAGTCGAACACCTCCTGTAGACGACCTTACCACCCTTTTTTGCATGTGGGCTATTGGTTAGTTCATAGTCACTACAAATATCTTAGTGTGCATAAAAAAATATTAAGTGTGCCTTACTTACAGGTACTTGGTTTTTTTTCTACTTAATATGTGTATAAGCTGCTGCCGCCTATTTATGTACTTGAGTTGCTGGCTCGATGCTGGCGTGTTACGAAGGAAGCCAAGTTGTTAGGTGTAATTTTCTTTGGAGGGTATTTACCAACACTGCTAGTATTTTTGTGTTCAGGTGTATATATTAGGTGTATAATGGTAAATCGCATTTAGCTTTATGAGTTTTACTATTTTAATTGACTGTATATCCATACTATAAAAGATTGATGTACCTTATCTTAATGATCCTAACTGTACCATTATTTGAATTATGTTTCGTTTATTAAGTGAGAATACTTTTACCTCAAGTATTTTACATAATTATGAGTGTAATACTATCGGTTGATTGTGCTTGTTTTGTGAAAAATAGAATAAAGGCTTTTTTACTTTTATTTTTACTTACAGATATAGTGAAAAGTGGGTTAAACAGGAAGATACGTACACAAACGCTTCAACAAAATAAAATGAACCAACCGAACAAACAAAGTTACGTACATACATCATCATCAGCCAGAAGACGTCTGCTGCTAAACATAGGCCTCCCCCTTTAACCTCCACACTGAACGACAGCCTGCCTTTTGCATCGACTGGATGCCCGCGACTCTCACAATGTCGTCGGTCCATCTAGTGGGAGGCCTCCCTACGCTGCGTCTTCCGGTTCGTGGTCTCCACTCCAGAACCTTTCTTCCCCATCGGTTATCTGTTCTTCGAGCGATGTGGCCTACCCATTGCCACTTCAACTTGCAAATTTTAACAGCTATGTCGGTGACTCTGGTTCTTTGGCGAATATCCACGTTTCGGATTTTATCGCGCAAAGAAACTCCGAGCATAGCTCTCTCCATTGCCCGCTGAGTGACTCTGAGTTTTTTTAAAAGGCCGACAGTTAAGGACCACGTCTCAGTACCATATGTCATCACTGACAACACACACTGGTTAAAGACTAGGGTACATACATACAGCATAGTCATCCTTTTAACAGTCCACTGCTGGATTTTTAGCCTACTCCCGAAAATGTGATTGGGCCATATCCACCACGCTGGCCCAGTGCGAATTGGTGGATTCACATACGCCATTGAATTCCTTCTCCGTACGTATGCAGGTTTCCTCACGATGTTTTCCTTCACCGAAAAGCCAGTGGTATGAAAATCCGTACATAAGCTCCAAAGAACTCATTGGTACGGGCACGGGGTTTGAACCCACGACCTCACGCTTTCTAGTCTAGCGGTCTCCCAAATGGGCTACCACGGCTTCTCAACATACATACATTGCAAGTTAAATAAAAGCTTGTAAAAAGTGGGTGAAACACGGACACTTTGTACACAAACGATAGATATATTATCTCCCTTGTTTGTCTGATCTGAATACTTGTATTTGGCCAAGCAAACCCATATGCTACCCTATGTCCGCTGAACCGTCTAGTTTGTTTAGGTAAGCAAATACTTCCTGACCTTGCCTATATCCGTTTGAAGTCTGCTCTAATAGGAAATATAAGATGCTTGTTTATTTGCTATTGAGGTGGCTTAGAACTCTATGTAAACAATTCAGGGGCCTACTATCTCGAAAACATTCCAAGTAACGGTATGACACTTGTGCCCTGGAGGTTGGGGCGGCCCCTTGTATGGGACGCAACTTGTGTTGATACTTTGGCGCCGTCACATCTTCCTGAGACACAGGGTAGGGCTGGCGCGGCTGCCAATTCGGCAGAGCAGAACAAGCGACGCAAATATGCTAACCTCGGCAGTGGTTACATATTTGAGGCGTTTGGGGTCGAGACATTGGGCCCTTGGGGACCGGGAGCTCACCTCATTTTCAAAAATCTTTCAGAGCGCCTGGTTAATGCGACGCGTGACCAAAATGCTGGCGTGTTTCTGGCTCAACGCATAAGCATTGCCATTCAACGTGGTAATGCCGCCAGCATGCTGGGTACGCTGCCAACTGGTAGTGGGCTTGAGCATTTGGATTGTCTTTAGACCTTCAACGGTCTATGGGCGGTCTAACTGTATTTGTAATTTTAGTTAAAACATTCCTATTTAGGTCCGTTTACATTGCATACGCAGATGGATGCGTTGTACACACTGGGTTAATTTTATTCTTGCCGTTATTTCAATCGCTCGTATTAAAAATGCAAAATGCATGATTCAATTGGTTTTTTGGACATAAAACGAAAAATAAAGCCGTTATTGTCATGATAGACATAAAACAAGTAAACCTTAACATTAAAATAGCTTATTTTATGCCAGTAATTTAACCAAATCTAATCTCAAACTTTCCCTCTGACAGTTTTACGAAAAACTTATTTTGTAAATTAGAGTTAATAAGTTGAAATGTTGAGTTTCTGCAAAATTGTATGCCTTTACATTGCCTTTATATAGATATTTTTATTACAGGGGTTGAATTTTTTTAGAGATTTTTTTTTATTTGTGCTTTTTTCGTCATTTAAATTCAAAATTCAAATTAATGTGAGAGCGCACTTAACTGTTCTTTTCTTTAATCGTAACCCATTTTGTCTTTGTCCTATTTGACGGTACCTTAAAAGGATTTGTATCCACAGATACCGGGGATTTGTATCAAAAGATATCGGAATCCGTTTCCATAAAAAAAAAAAAACATTTTATCCATGGCAACAGAAATTTAATTGAGTTGTTTTCGAAACTGATCACGGCTTATACTGAGTACTTTTTATATTTAATAATAGGCTTGCGCTTGGCCGCCAACTCGCCTGATGTTAAGCGATGATGCGATCTACGATGGAGTACGCTTGCCTATAAGAAACCGATTCACTCTTTGATTTGATTTGAAGACACCCAGATTTTAACTACCGGGGAACACCCATTCAGGCAGCGCATTCCACAGACTAGCAGCTAATAAAAGTAAAATCAAATCACTTCGTACAGTTGATATTTCACCATAAATAGGTGTCGATTTTTCGTGCCCGCTCTGGCAGTCCGATAGTTACTTCCGATACTTGGCTTAGAAAAGAATAGAATATTATTTATTATCATAAAGTCAAATTAGTAATGATTTACATAACAAAAATATATACTACAAATGCTCCTATTATGGACTCGTCAATTTAGTGCACAATTCAATATTTTTTATTTAGGTGTAAGTAAGCCATTGAGTCTCGCTCAGCAAACGAAAATTTAAACCATAATGAGGGTAGATATATGCGCGTAAAAGCGATAAATAAGTCGACTGTATAAGGGCTTCGTCAAACTTAGTATCACAAAACACTGTTTTAAACTATCACGGTTGTTCACTAAAGTTATATGATTATTTACGGGATATTTACCGTGGTAAGGTTGTGGATGAGTCTTCCCGTGAACATGGTGCATGTAACTGCGCCGAAATATAGGGAGCTCATTCCACAACCTTACCACGGTAAATATCCCGTAAATAATCATATAACTTTAGTATCACAAGTCCGATTACTTAGTACCGTGTTATAAATAACCGGGATATTGAGTCTTTTTTTTCTCACTAAATAAATATTTTTTTCGGGACATTTCACTAGTCCGGTTTTATACTGTGCGGACTATTGAGACTTAATTAATGTTTACACTCGTAGTGGACTAACCTTCACATTGCGACGCACTCAATGCGCCTTAAAAAAATGCGGATATATTACTTTTTAGGGTTCCGTACCCAAAGTGTAAGACCCTATTACGCCTTAGGCTGTCTGCCTGTCTGTCCGTCCGTCCGTCTGTCCGTCATACCTTTAAACGGCTGTATCTTTCGTACCGTAATAGATAGCCAATTAAAATTTCACGTAATATGCAATGTTACGGCAGATCACCTAAGAAATACTATATTAAATAACACAGTCAAAAACAAAAAAATTAAAAGGGGGTCCCCGTACAACAAACTTATTTTTTAATGTATTTTTGTATTTGCTCCAATGTAAAAACGGTAATACGTACAAGGGTCAAACTTAAGACGATTATAGTACACACTCTAAAGTATAACAACAAATAATAAATAATGGCAAAGTGCTAGTCGGTGACAAATTTCTGTTCATTATCAAGTTAAGCAACGTATTCGGATACTTGGACGACCTTATTATTTCTTTACCGAATCGAAATTGCATATTTTACTAATTTTGAATTCAGTTTTTTTTTAAATTGATAATTATTGTATTTCGTGGTTGTACTGAACCCTCAATGCGCGAGCCTGGCTCGCACTTGGCTGATTTATTATCATAAGTCACCATTTTTTCTTTACCCTCATATTTCTTACCTTCTCGGTATTTTGGCTCGCCTGGTACATATTGTTGTAGAAAAAATATAACATATATTTACCACAGAAAATATAATATCGTTTAATTTTTTTTCTGTGTCTATAACAATGTAAAAATGTGTGTTATATGCACATTGAAAAAAGCTTATTATAATATAATTATTGTATTGATCTATCATCACAGTAGAAATCCAAATCAAAACTGTATAGTTAATAATTAAATATGCATGTGCTCGTACTCGTTTCTATTGTCATGTTATTAATAAGTATGATTGATTAGGTATTACCTATATATGCCTACATTTAAAATAAGAATGCAATCGCAGCCTGTACCATAAGGGGTTATGCAATACCTACCTACAACTAAAATAACTGCATCATCATCATAATCAGCCTTTTAACAGTCCACTGCTGAACTTTTAGCCTACCCCCGAAAGGGTGATTGGGCCATATCCACCACGCTGCCCCAGTGCGGATTGGTGGATTCACATACGCCATTGAAATCCTTCTCCGTACGAGAAGTCCGTTGGTGGAAGAAAATGTGGCCAGTATGCTGACAGTATTACTGCGTTGTTTTTAGGGTTCGAATTTAATTGGTTGTACCATATTAATACACAATATGATATATTTATTAGCAACATTAAAATTAAAATAAAAAACAACAAATCAAATCCTAACTATTAATCTTTTAAACCGTTACCAGTGGGAATCGTTCCCAAAATGCTCACCCTTTGAGTAAAGTAGAGGCCGGCATTATGGCCACGAGTTGCATCGACCAGATTTGAAGACAAATTTTAGAATTTTTTTTTGGCTCCCTATCCCCACGGCTCCATGGTTTCGACCCCAAAAGGCTCAAAAATATATCCACTAGCCAGTGTACTATATTTGCGCCTTTTGAGGACCTCTGCAGATTCTGCCGCCGCGCCAGCCTTCATCTGCATTCCGGAAAGATGTGACGGCGCAAAGGTGTAAACGTAAGTCGCGTCCCACACTAAGGGCCACCCCGTCTTCCATGGAATCAAAGTCGGAATGACTTTGATTCCGTGGAATTCCGTCCGGTCTTCTGCCATCGCCACGTACGAGGCTGGTCGGCTCAAGAACGGCCGCGTAGTTGGCGGTGGTAAAAGCACGGCGGATGATGTCATTAAGGCTGGCGTGGCGGGGAATCCTACCGGCATATTAATTACCAAATAAATAATATTATGACCGTCTGAAGCCGTGATGAAAGTTCTGGCGTATTTCTGGCTCAACGCATAAGCATTGCCGTTTATCGTGGTAATGTCGCCAGAATGCTGTGTGGCATATTGATTTGGCAGCATGCCAACTGGCAGTGGGTTTGATTGTATTTAGATCTAATATTCTAACTGATTTTGTTGTGGTAGTGTTAGCTTGTATTTTGTTAAGTTAATAAAGGCACTTGCCCTAAATACCAACCAACAACAAATAACATAGAAATAATAAATTCCATGTGTGGAACACTTCAAATTCTTACGGATTGATAGATAAATAGATAAACTCTTTATAGTTCACACCACAAATTGCATACACTCGATAAACCAGCAGCGGATGCTATGGATCACCCTGTATTGTACCAGTACATTGCATTATATTATGTAGATTTTATATGTAATCACAATGGGATATAATAGCTATAATTATAGTAACCTTACCATTTAAACAATCATGGTTAAATTGGTATTAGCCAGTTTTAGTCATGTTTGTCATTTGTCTGGATTATGGGAGACAATCAAGGCCGATACCATGTTATGTAGTGTAGGTACTGTTTTGATGTCACGAGTGTCTAATAATTGATTAAAATCAATATAAGTAAGGGATAAAACATAATTTATGTAAATTGCTTTAAAAGTATTTTAAAAAACTCACTGCAAACAAGGACCAGCACAATCGCTGCTTTGTGGAGGAAAGACATCTCGATTCTGGAATAGAAAAATTAAATTACATTGATTTAGCAAAATAAACTGTGTTCCTTGCAGTTTTCTCACTTTTTTCTATTTCACATTTTTCCGGGAAGAAAAGCATTCTACAGTTTATACAATGTGTAACAGAAAGGTATATTAATACTTATGGGTGTTGATATCAAAGTGAACAACTTGTAGAATACAAGTTTGTTGAATTCTAGAAGATAAAAATTGTCTTGAGGTTTTCTCACTCTTTTCTATTTAAAAATTTTCCGGGATAAAAAAAGCATTCAACGGTTTATACAGTGAGTAAAAGAAATGTAGGTATAGTAATACTCAAGGGTGTTGATCTAAAAACTAACAGCTTGTAAAATACAAGTTGGCTAATTTCGAGAAGAAAAAAAATGTGTTCTTATGCAAAATAGATCACGTGATCGGTTACTCCATTAGTGTGCATATTAATGCAAAAGTACGGCCAAAAAAGTTCAAATATGTTTCAAATAGGCATAGGAAAAATAAAATAGTTTTACTAATGTTTTCTAATATTTTGCTAGAACCGACAAGGCTGTCTTCGGGTAAGGTGCCCAAAAAGCTGGCGACATTACCACGTTGAATGGCCAAACTTATTCTTTGGCCAAGGTAAGCACCAGCTCTTTGGTCACCTGTCACATCTACGAGGCGTCTGGACAACTCCCGAACCTGTTGAACCAAACCCCGAGAGGCCACAACCCACAATAATTATGTTTAAAAAGTTTCAATGTATACTACATCTATATCTATCTATACTAATATTATAAAGAGGAAAGATTTGATTGTTTGTTCGTTTGTTTGCATTGAATAGGCTCCGAAACTACTGAACCGATTTGAAAAATTATTTCACTGACGGGAAGCTACACTATCCCCGGGTGACATAGGCTATAATCTATACCCGTGAGAAGCTGGGGCGGACCGCTAGTAATATTGTAAAGAGGAAAGATTTGATTGATTGTTTGTTTGTTTGTTTGCATTGAATAGGCTCCGAAACTACTAAACCGATTTGGAAAATTCTTTCACTGTTGGGAAGCTACACTATCCCCGGGTAATATAGGCTATATTTTTTATTTTTAAATAGAAATCCTTACTAAAACTCCATTAATGTAACCCAAGGTGTAAAAAATAAGATTTATAATTTTAAATTTGCGTGTTTGACAGTTCTAGGACAGGACAACGTCTGTCAGGTCAGCTAGTTAGTATCTTATAAGCGCAAAACTTAACAAATCAGTAACAACTATTCAGGTTAATTAATGTGGTACTAATTAGATAAATAAATTAACGCATACCTATTATACGATAACGTTTAGTTCCCAAAACGAATAAAATTTCCTATTTTTCCTTGTAACAAACGAGGATATAACATTATTCCATAATGGATATAATTAGTCAATTATTGCATGATACGTCTTCCTTTTATATGAACGAGATAGTAATAATTAGAATATAATTTTACAGATAAAATTTTATTGTTTTGTGCACATATACCTTGAGAGAATACTTCTGTTTATCTATTTATTGTTTCTAATTGAGACGTTCTTAGATATTTTACAAATAGAGAATATTATTTTACTGATAAAATTTAATTGGTTTGTGCACATAATTATTATACCTTGAGATAATATTTCTGTTATCTATTTCTTGTTCCTAGAAGAGATGTTCTAAGATATTTTACAAATAAATAATATTATTTTACTGATAAAATTGTATTGGTTTGTACACATATACCTTTAGAGAATACTTCCATTTAATCATTTTTTTTTAATCTTTGTTGTTCCTAGTAGAGACGTTCTAAGATTTTTACAAATCTCTTATCTACATAGTATAAATTGAAGTCGCTTTCCGCGTCTGTCTGTCTGTCTGTATGGACGCTAACTTCTCCTAAACCACGCAACGGATTTTGATGCGGTTTTCACCATCAGTTAGATACATCTTCAAGGAAAGTTTATATATATAACTAGCGACCCGCCCCGGCTTCGCACGTAAATTACACCCGTGCAAAGCCGGGCGGGCGGGTCGCTAGTAGAGTATATAATTTTACTGATAAAATTTAATTGGTTTGTGCACAAAGACCTTGAGAGAATACTTCTATTTATCTATGTGTTGTTCCTTGTAGACCCATGTCTAGTTCTAAAATACTTTACAAATAGAAAATATCATTTAACCCGTTTTTTCATTGCTTTGTGCACTTAAACCTTGAGATAATAGTTCTATTTATCTATTTGTTGTTTTTAGTACAGACGTGTTTACTGAATTTGGTTCTAAAATATAATAAAAGTTTTTATTTAACTTGCCTTGTCATATCATGCAACTGAATTTTAAAACAGTTAACCCCAACCAATTAAGCCGGTCTATGGGCAGTCTAACTGTATTTGTTGTTTTAGTTTTAGCTTGTATTTTGTTTAGTTAATAAAGGAAAAAAAATTAAGCCGAAATATTGCATACACGTTAAGTTTGGATAACATTGGCATCGATTCTGATGTACTCTAAACTAAACTAAATTTGACAGCTCTAAAATTGTTGCCATCCTTCTCTCACATATTAAAATGAAAAGAGAGGCAGATAATTTTAGTCCTGTCAGATTGGTTTAGTTTAGTGAGTGGTATGACAGAATCGATACCAAAGTATGGTTAGCTAATTGACGTCATTCTAAATCCTATATGGTGGACTCCCAAAGATGGCGGAACAGTTATTTTTATGTACCCCGATTATAGAGGTATCATAATGAAAAGGTTCACTGAAAAGCCATAAGACGTCCACTGCTGGACATAGGCCTCGCCCATCTCCAAATGGGCCGGTCGGAAGCGGCCTGCATCCAGCGTTTCCCTGCGGTCTTTTAGGTCGTATGTCCATCTTATGGGTGGACGACCTACACTGCGCTTACTGGTCCGTGGTCTCCATTATAGAACCTTTCAGCTCCATCGGCCATCTGTTCTGCGTGCTACGTGCCCTGCCCACTGCCACTTCAACTTGCTTATCCGGTGGGCTAAGTCGGTAACTTTCGTTCATCTACGGATCTCCTCATTTCTGATCTTTTACCTTTCTGTTACACGTTGCATACTATGATGTTAGATCAGACAAAACAAGAAAGATATGCCTTAGTACAATTATCATTCTTGTTCGAATGTTACCGTTTTCATGAACTTTTTTTCACTATAGGTACCGCTAAGCCGCTTAAAACCGTCGGCTTACTAACTTTCCAAGCACTTATGAAACTTGCAGCGACGCCAATCAACTAACTAATAGTCTACATGCATATAAAAACTTTTGGAAAAACTCAGAGTCACGCAGGCAATGGAGAGAGCTATGCTCGGAGTTTCATTGCGCGATAGAATCCGAAACGTGGATATTCGCCAAAGAACCAGAGTCACCGACATAGCTGTTAAAATTTGCAAGTTGCAGTGGCAATGGGCAGGCCATATCGCTCGAAGAACCGATAACCGATGGGGAAGGAAGGTTCTGGAGTGGAGACCACGAACCGGAAGACGCAGCGTAGGGAGGCCTCCCACTAGATGGACCGACGACATTGTGAAAGTCGTGGGCATCCAGTGGATGCAAAAGGCAGGCGGTCGTTCAGTGTGGAGGTTTAAGGGGGAGGACTATGTTCAGCAGTAGACGTCTTCTGGCTGATGTTGGTGATATAAAAACTGGCAAGGCCGTCTGCAAAAAAAAGTTCCACTAAAAGGTCTGTTTTAGGCCTGATGCGTTCGCAACCACCACGCCATGTTCCTATATCTTCCTTGTTTGACTGATATAAAATTACGATCGATAACATTAAAATTTTGTCGATTATTTAGCGCATCACTACTTTGTTAAACATTTTCTCCTTGCCTACCTTATTTGTATAGAAAATTTATTACCTTGATTTATTAGTTGATACGTAAGATAATAAAGATAATTCAATTATACCTATTGTATTGCATGTTTGTATAATTAAATTGTGATAGGCGTCACAATATAGTTAGGTACCTATAATTATTGTAGACATGATGATATTATGTTAGTAAGATATCTAGGTTATAAAAGACTAGCTGATATGAAAGACGTTGTCCTGTCTTAGCTGTCAAACACGCAAACTTAAAATTGTAAATCTTATTTTTTTACACCTTGGGTTACATTAAGGGAGTTTTAGTAAGGATCCCTATTTTTTGAAAATATAATATAGCCTATGTTCCCCGGGGATAGTGCAGCTTCCCATCAGTGAAATAATTTTTCAAATCGGTTCAGTAGTTTCGGAGCCTATTCCATGCAAACAAACAAACAAACAATCAAATCATTCCTCTTTATAATATTAGTATAGATAGACTAGATGATGTTATGCTAGTAAGATTTCGAGGTTATAAAAGATAATTCACGGTCCCTTTAGGGTATATATAAAATCCTTGTTCACAGTACATCGGCTATCAATAATATGCTATTAGACTGAGGTTTCTTTTGTAAAAAATAACAGGCTTAGTAAAAAAAAATATTAAATTTTTAAGTTTAGTACACTTAAAAAATGTATTACATGAATTAATGAAAAAGTAACCACTTTTATTTCATTTTTCTTCAAATTAAATTTAATACCTAGTCCAGATTTGAATTTAAAACTTAAACTTATAATATTTATAAATTTATTGAAAACATCAAATTGAATTTCAAGATTGATCATTAGTGGTACATAATTATATAGCCCATATTAGATAGCCCGTTGGTCGAGTTGGTAGTGAACCTGCCTTCTGAGCTTGGGGGCGGCGTGGGTTCGATTCCCACCTAGGACAAACATTTGTGTGATGAACATTTGTGTTTGTTCTATATCTGGGTGTTAATATCTATTTAAGTATGTATTTAAACCTATATATGTATGTATATCAGTCTCTGGCAGCCATATCACAAGCTTTGCTTAGTTTGGGGTCAGATGACCGTGTGTGCAAAAATGTCCCGAATATTTATTTATTTTAATTATTATTATAATATAGCCCACCGGATAAGCAAATTGAAGTGTCAGTGGGTAGGGCACATAGCACGCATAACAGATGGCCGATGGGGCCGAAAGGTTCTAGAATGGAAACCACAGACCGGTAACCGCCGTCCACCTACGAGATGGCAGACAACCTAAAATAGACCGCAGGGAAACGCTAGATGCAGGCCGCTTCCAACCGGCCCTTTTGGAGATCGATGGGGGAGGCCTATGTCCAGCAGTGGACGTCCTACGGCTGAAATGATGATGAAAGATAATATAATTATTATGTAGTAACTTAGACAGTGGTGACATAATTCCTTGCAAGCTATGCTTGAGTAACAGTTGCTGAACTCGTTGTGGTGAAAATTTCATGAAAAAGTCCCACGGCAAACAGCGGAACAAAATGTCCATGTTGTATTTGTAAGGTGTTATTACTGTGTTTAGACTTTAGTGATTTTTATTAATTTGCCATTCGTAAAGTCGTGTACGGTCCCTAAAGTTGTTAAAAGTGCTGTTACAGTTGTGTAAGTGTTGTTAAAGTTTTTCGAAATTATAAAAAAATTTTTAATTGAATCCACTAAAATGACATTTCAGCTTATTGTGTCCCACTGCTGGGACACAGGCCTTTTCTTAGAGAGAGAGGGTAAGATCTAATCCACCATGCTGGCCCAGTGCATTATGGTGAATGTCATATGTCTATGAACTTTTAAGGTTATTGGATTTACCGGTTTCCTCACGATATTTTCCTTCACCGTTTTTGAGCGATGGCATCGAATCTACACATAACATGTTAAACTAATGATTAATTAAGGTATTAAGTGGGCACACGAGCAGCGTTTTGTCCATACAAACGATTTCTCGTGTTTCCTCCCTGGATAATACCGCTAGAACTGTATTTTTTGTAATAAAATTTATCTCCCCCATTGTCATGCTTCTATCATTTATTTTTTCTTATAAATTAACTACTATAAGATATATGAGCCTTTAAATATCCCAAAAAATTGTTTTTTTTTTACCGCCATGTTCAGACGTCTATCAAACATATTTGACGAGTTAATAAAAAAAAAATGATAGAAGCACATCTATAACTTATTTTTATTTTTTACATCTATTAATAAAAAATAAAAATTGGCTTAGTTTTGAATGAGGAAACGGAAAAATACGAGACAATGATTTTGTCTACTTTTCGTAGGTATAATCGATCCGAGCTGCAGTTGCCGCTATGCGCTCTACTGGGAGAGGCTTGAGGTCAGGGGACAGCGATATATTTGCTAAATACATATTCATCAAATTTATTGGCCGTGGTATGCCCTCTTAAACATGTCATTAGTGCCGGGCTGAGGATCAAACCGGGTGCCGTTAGATTGTAAAGCGCACATGCTACAGCCACCATCGCTCTCAAAATTTCTCTTAAATTGCACACATAATTTTAAGGAATATTGTACTGTTAAAGATTGTACTTACTGGTTTTTGTTTAGATTACTATTTTGTAACCACACTTTGAATATAACTAAACAGCACAATTATTAACTCAACACAATTTTAATCCAAACAAATATATTTTAATATAAAAAAAATTATAAATTAACCTGGACTACCATGTCTGAGAAAGACATTTAAAATGAACTTGCATAAACGGTTCCCGTCTTTAAAACAAACTTTTATGTCTCATCTCTGACATAAGTCTGGGTAGGGAAACAGGTAATCAAATTCATTTCGGGTTTTACGTTTGTCCATTAGTTACCTATTCATAGAAATGTGAGGGTCATGGGAAAGTCACAGAAAATGTGTAACTAGTGGGGTGAATAATCATTATGGTGTACAAATTATGTGACTCGTTACAATAAACCAACAGAAACCAAGCTTGATGAGTCATTATACTTGGTGACGTGATTCGGATGGCGGAGGAAGGTAAATATAATTATATATACCCAGTTGCATGAGGCAGCATTGCCTTCTTCATCCGCGTCGCCACAGCTAGACTGCTTTTCATCATCATTATTTACACTACCATCTACGCCACTGGAGCAACTGTGCCAGCGCCCCAGAGCCTCACTTCGATATTTCAAGGAGTTGGGTTGGCTCGGGTAGGTGCTGGTAGGGGGAAATGCACAATACACCCCAAGCGGGACGTCAGCGCAGTACGAGTAGGACTCGTGCTCCGAAGGTTCCGTTGGATGGAACCCTCAGAGCGAAAAAAACCAACAAAAAATTTGATATATTGAAAGACAAACTTAACTTTATAGTGGACATTACGGTTCTTCGATTAATTCCAACTACAAAAAATAAGTATAATAAACAATTATTTTGAAATGAAATTAAGTTAAATTTATAACTTTCGGATTTATTTCTTTATATGTGCTGTAAGACCTTGCCTCACGCCAAATTTCATGATTTTAGGTCAACGGGAAGTACCCTATATGTTTTGATTCCCTTGTGAAATCGCAAAATATGCGAAAAATATACTAAGTACATAAACGATCATATCTTTTGATCGCGTGAGATTACAAGTTTTTTTTTTTTTTCACAGCTAAAAGAAACCGTAAATCCGAGTATTTGGTATAAATTTCAACATCATATCTTTACGCGTTACTGAGAAAAGGGGTCTTGACAGACGGACAGACAGACGGACAGACGGACAACAAAGTGATCCTATAAGGGTTCCGTTTTTTTTTAAGTTACGGAACCCTAAAAACTAGATAAAGTAGACATGGCTTGTATCTACTATAAACCACAAAATACCAGCCATAGCCATCTGGAAAAGTCAATTTTGTTTGTCTGTAAATTTTACCATAACCTGTAAATAAATATTCGCCTTTTTTTGTGGGCCTCTGTTAGGTCGCAACCAAGAAGTTTTATTTTTCTCAATATCTGTTTTCCAAATGTTTGGCAGTAATTATCTTTTCTCTCAATCATGCTCATGTTTGATTTAAAAAAACCTCTATGTAAAAATCGATACTAATTAATTTTTGCTACCTTTTAAAATATTACCTTATAGCTATGCCAGTATCTTTTTCACTTCTTATGCTTGTAAAGTTCTTGTTAATGTTCGTCGTTGGCGGACTAAAAGAGATGTTTATACCCTAATTCATAAAAGTTAGTTTTTATGCACTAGTACATATAAATTTTACTCATGCCAATGATAATGAAATAGTGTTTGAACCGGTAAGACGGAAAAAGTGTACTGAGCTAACACTGCAGGCTTAGCACGGGTCGTGGACAAATTGTCTTTCCACTGTTTATACACAGTCCGTGCTAGGTCTGCTACAGCGTTGTGATTTTAGAGTTGATCCCATAGTAAAAGTTGTTCATCAGGACGTGTACAGAGAAAAAAAACACTGGTAACATGTTCTTATTGGCATTTTAGGGTCACCAAAGTACACCCGTAATTTAGTTTGGGACCCCAAAGACAGACATTTCTTTTCTTGGGTAGGTATTCATTCTTGTGAAGTAAAGACAGAATTCGTCATCATCGTCATCATTTCAGCCATAGGACGTCCACTGCTGGACATAGGCCTCCCCCATCGATCTCCAAAAGGGCCGGTTTGAAGCGGCCTGCATCCAGCGTTTCCCTGCGGTCTCTTTTAGGTCGTCTGTCCATCTTGTGGGTGGACGTCCTACGCTGCGCTTACTGGTCCGTGGTCTCCAGAACCTATCGGCCCCATCGGCCATCTGTTCTACGTGATATGTGCCTTGCATTATATTGTGGTTAAGTTTATTCAAATCTAACAAAAACGTTTGCAAAAGCATACACTTAATAAGTACCTGTAACTCGAGAAAATTACAAACGTATCCATATTCTAGCTTTGTCGCGTAAACGCGCGGGTGAAAACTACGTGCTGTTCATCTATGTTTAAATTAATTTTATTTATTGATTGACAATGAGCTATTTTTGGCTTAGTACACTTTTTCGTGTAACCCTACAGAATAGGTTTATGGTTATATTACATCTGGCCGTCTGGTTTTGATCGTTATATAGTAAGGATTTGCCTTAAATTTGAGTTAGTACTGATAAAAGTCTGCCAAAAACTGAAGGTGGCTAGGTAAACGCGTATTGCGAACACTGACATATCTTACTAGTTCTACAAACGCACACTTCAATATTGAGTGGCACACAACTGCAAACGATATGATAAAATGTCATAAAATGGAGAACTAAGGGGAAGTAAGTGCTAAAGGGGAAACTGTAGGTATAACACTTCCTTTTATTGATTATATACTGACATTAGAATAATATTATGACATCATCATCATCATCAGCCCTGAGTCACCCACTGCTGGGTATAGGCCTCCCTTTGTTTATGCCCCTCTCCCCGGTCTCTCGCTATTCGCATCCACTCGTTCCCGACAGTATTTCTGATGTCGTCAGTCCACCTAGTTTTCACCAGTCCACTCAGTTTTTGACTAGTTTGACTAATTTTGACTAGTTTTTACTAACTTAAATGACATTATTCGTACCTGAATGTATTAATTTTTTTTTAAATTTATTTAAATTTATTAAGTACTTAATGTAATTAGATTTTGTTATGACATTTAATTTGTTAATTTTGTAGGTTATTATTTTTCATAACTTTGTAATATCGTTGTCTCTTTAGTGTAATTGGTGTATAACCGTGCTAAATGAATAAACAAACAAATGAATAAACAAACCTCATCCTCGGTCGGCCTGGGTTCCGCCAACCTAGTCTCGGCCACCACGTGGTTACTGCTGTCACCTGCCATCATTACGTTTGGCCATGTGTCCTGCCCAGTTTCACTTAAGTTCCATCATCCTTTTTACGACGTATGCAGCATATTATGACATATCAAATCAAAATCAAATCAAATATAATTTATTATCAGACACAAGTTCCATAAAATTAAGGCATACAGACCGACCAATGACAAAATAAAATGATATCACTCCGTTCACGTGTAACGAAAAACTCACAAGCCCGGCCAGAGTTCATGATTTTTCATTTAATTCGGTTATATGTGACTCAGGACTCGCATTTTAATGTCATAAGTTATCATCAATCATCAATATTATATAAAAGGCTTTGTCCTGAGTGACTGACAGACAGACAACTTACAGCGCAAATTGCTGTACCTAGAGTTTTGATATTTGAAGGATGTTTGTATATTTTATTTATAGTGTAATTCCGCTTCGACGACGCGGCGTCGCGTCGCGTCGCGTTTTCTCGGCATCGCGCTCGGAGATTTAACACGTCCTGAGTATGCCTCGTGAAGAGGCGAAACACGTGTCGAAAAGAGTGCACTGAGGAAATGGTTTAGGTTAAAATTAGCATCACAAACATCCAGAGAGAAAAATAATTTGTCCCAAAAGAAGTTACGAGGAAAAAATTTGCAATAACTATTTAAAAAGCTCAAACATAACAACATTGCAAGCAACGAGGTGCTTCTGAAAAATTCAGATATAGACAAATTTGCCTATTAGTTGTCTACGTTTATTTTTCCCGTAAACTTATCGATAGACCTCCCTCTTAGAGAGCGGTGTTGCCATAATCCTCAAGCTTGGCTGGCGACTTGGGGATCGCATCACGTTCACTGTGTACTAAAATAGGACGCAGCTGCCCATCCCCCGGTGGTTCTGGTCGCAGTTTAAGGACATTCCCAGGTCCCACTTATACTTATTTTTTGTTATACATTTACATAATACTGCAAAATGTAATTTCCATAATATTATTTCCTTATAAATCACTAATTCTTGTATTTTTTTTATCTTCACGTTTTTTCCTGCTAACACGACTGAATAAAATATTTTATAACATAATGAGAATTAAACTTTTCATGGAATAACTAATTGGTTTTGGTTTTTTGTTATTTGGATATGGCCCAATCTCTCTTTCGGGGGTAGGCTAAAAGTCCAGTAGTGGACTGTTCAAAGGCTGATTATGATGATTAATTTTATTTACTATTTCGACCAGATTGATCCTCGCCTCGACAGTGACTCGAGTCACCGAGTTGATGCATATTTTACTCAAAAATTGAGCCTTGCAATCTAGCAGGGTAATGTTGCATGTTGGTGATTTGGACTGCGTGTTTCATTTTTGTAACTATTTATTTTATTTTATTGCTAGCTGACCCGACAGACGTCCTGTCTTAGAGCTGTCAAACGCGCGCAGGCAAAATCGTCGTTAAGTTTTCTGAAATTTTCTAATTGTTTTCCAAAATTTTCTTTATTTTTCTCTATGTAAGAACCTTCTACACAGTATTATAAAACTTATTAAAAAAAGATGATTGAAATCGGTAAAGTCTTTCTCAAGTTATAGCGTGACCAAGATAAATAAGGATTATTTTTTATATACCTGTATAGATTTAGTCTGTTTTAATTATATTTCTCTATAATAAATTATAAAAAGTTACTTATATATGATTTTTATCTTAAATATAATTTATTGGCAAGAAAAAATACCTATGCCATAGAAAAATTAAATGATACCTAAAACTACTTAAATTCAAATATAAACAAACTAGTAGTTTGTTAATATTTAAATTACCGTTAAATATTTGTTTGATTATATATTTATTGATTTTATTTTGTATTTTTTTTAGATTAGTAGAAGAAGACGTACGGATAGCCTGCATACGTACCTGCATACTTACGGAGAAGGAATTCAATGGCGTATGTGAATCCACCAACCCGCAACTGGGCCAGCGTGGTGGATATGGCCCAATAGCCCTTTTGGGGGTAGGCTAAAAGTCCAGCAGTGGACTGTTAAAAGGCTAATTATGATCAGTAGAAGAAGAAAATTAAAAACGAAATCGTCATATAAAATTATTATATACTGCCATAATCATAGTGACCACTAGTAGTAGTATTGATAAAACTGATGTTCCAGCACTTGAAGGCGGGACGGGTTGTCTGTAGTGTTTCTCATAGATGGAGTCCCAAAAACGAGCTTTGTCACTTAGAAGCGAAGACTGTTCCACTAGCGAGGTCTCATTCAGGGACATGAAAGGCGATAAGTACACAGACACCGCCGGCCACGATGGCAAGGAAGATCCTTCTGACACTGGATTCCTAAAAATAAAAGAAAGCTGATTAAAGAGCAACATCAGGTGAGAAGGCGGCCAAGGGCAAACCAAAGAATTAAAAAAAAAACAACGAGTAAGTGCTCAGTGCACCATTTGTTTGTCAGAACATCTTAGGCACACATACAAACATAGCAAAAAGATCATACAAATTGAAATGTCGTATCTCATGTCCTTGCCAGCAGTCCAAGTACCGTTCTTTATCGATAGTCAAATTCGATAAAAATGCCATAGAATCGATCATACCGAGTACTGATTAAATGGCATTTTATCGAATTTGACGATCTCAACTGTCAAATTTGATGATCGATAAAGAACGGTACTTGCACTGCAGGTACGGCAAACAAATGTGTAGTAAAAACCATTTTCTAGCAAAAAAAATTTCAATGATAGAATATTTTCCATATCGCATATTGTACCTAAATTAATAAAAGAAAGAAAAAACATCTCGATTATTTTTTTTCTAGTTCCTGTTCTCGATCTAATGTAAATTATTCAGTATGTTTTACATATCAGTTTTTTTTTTTTTTATCCCTTACTAAGCGTTTCGTAGGAATCTCAAAACGTGGTGCTTGACGATAGTAAATCAGTGCCTGCACATTTGATTTCTACGCCGCAAAATGGATTAAACTCTCTTCAATGAGCTTTAGCTGTCGGTGGAGAAAACCATCATGAGGAAGCCTTGTTATATTTAAATAACATATTGTATATGGAAAAACAATTATTGTGCAAAGGTTAGTGATAAAATTAAATCCTCTGATATGTTCCACGTTATTTAACCTGAGGTTGGGGCGGCCCCTTGTATGGGACGCAACTTGTGTTGATACTTTGGCGCCGTCACATCTTCCTGAGACACAGGGTAGGGCTGGCGCGGCTGCCAATTCGGCAGAGCAGCACAAGCGACGCAAATATGCTAACCTCGGCAGTGGTTACATATTTGAAGCGTTTGGGGTCGAGACATTGGGCCCTTGGGGACCGGGAGCTCACATCATTTTCATAAATCTTTCAGAGTACCTGGTTAATGCGACGCGTGACCAAAATGCTGGCGTGTTTCTGGCTCAACGCATAAGCATTGCCATTCAACGTGGTAATGCCGCCGCGTACCCAGCATGGGTACGCTGCCAACTGGTAGTGGGCTTGAGCATTTGGATTGTCTTTAGACCTTCAACGGTCTATGGGCAGTCTAACTGTATTTGTAGTTTTAGTTTTAGCTTGTATTTTGTTTAGTTAATAAAGGCGCTAGCCCAGGAAAAAAATTTTTACCTGATGCTTACGACTTCCACAATCGGTTATTAATTATTCAAATTTGAGTCAATTTGAGTAAAAATAAATTTAATAATGTAATGTAATGACTAATTTGAGGATGTACGCATAATATAAGTATGACGATTTTTACAATGTAATAAAATTAACTTTATAGTAAAATATATTCATAATTTAATATTCAATGCAACTTGAGTTTATATTTGTAAATAAAATTTATAATGAAATTTGTTTTATTCATAAATTGATTTGATGTTTGTGTTCTTAAGTGGAGACAACAAACTGGAAGACGCGCCGTAAGTAGGCCTAACTAAATAGACCTAAGACATCGTGAAAGTCGCGGGCATCCAGTGGATGCAGATGACAGGTAGTCGTTCAGTGTGGTGTGCTAAGGGGGAGGGCTATGTTCAGCAGTAAACGTGTTATGGCTGGTGATGATAATTATTATAAATGATATATAAAAACTTACCCTGTTGCAATGAAATCTATCCACATTTTCCTCATAGTTTCTTTCATAGCTTTATATTCATCGGTTGCATTAGTAACATCTTGATCCGTGACCGCAAAGAACTGAAGGCAGTGATCGTTTGTACGTATGTTTGTGTGGGGTATTATTGGTGACTGATTATCAACAAAGGAATACTCGTACAGATAAATCGTATCGCCTAGTGAATTTCTTCGCAAATTAGCAGTTCTCAGCATAGGGTAAGCAAAAAATACATCGGTAAAATAGTCTATATAAGCCAGTATAGTGTCTTCAGTCACTCCTAGACTCCCAAAGTAAAAATCTTTTATTCTTGCAGCAACTTCTTCTTTTTGAGCCTCGCTCTCAAATTCTAACTCATTTGGAACAAAATCTGAGAATTTTTCATTCATTTTGTCCTTTGTGGCGTTAAATTCATCTATCATCATGAATCCTTCCATTTCTGAGAAGCCATACACTAAAGGTACTCTTACATAATTACCGCTCTTAATAATATTCACCGGAGTATCATCGAGAAATCTTTCTTCTCCAGTTTCACGTTCCACGCACGGCGCGAAAAGTAATGAAGTTGACTCTCCCACAGTTATTTCGTTTCCAGAGATAAGCAACTCATTTGAAGCAGTCTTATAGAATTCTTCTAACGCACTAAAGTCATCGATGTTAGTAAAATTGAGTTGTTTAGCGTAAATCTTTGCATTTTCGATTGGATCATTTTGAGTTCCTGTAACTCCTAATACACCTCCGCTTTCAGTTATGGCTCTTTTAAATAGACCAACTGCCATTGGTGATATGGTGAGAAAATCGACAGAGCCTCCACCGGCACTGCAACCGGAGATGGTGACATCTTCGGGATTTCCCCCAAAACTGGCAATATTTCTATTGACCCACCTCAACAACGCGACTTGATCTTTCATCCCAGCATTGCCAGGAACGTCTTTTGTTCCGAGACAAAGAAAACCATGAACTCCAAGCCGATAGTTGAAGGTTACGACTACAGTTTTTTGTGTCGCAGCTAAGTTGGTTAAAGGGAAGAAGTATCCAGCTGCCATGCTATATCCTCCTCCATGAACGTTTATCACAACGGGAAGGTCGGTTTCGTTAATGTTAGGTACGAAAACGTTGACAACAAGACAGTCGTCCTGGGTAGGGATGGGTAAATTTTGCGGACATGCGACCCCTCTGTTAATTGCTTCAAATGTGCCCGTCCATACTGGAGCAGGAAGGGGTGCCTGAAAATATATAAATAATAAAATATAAATATTAAACATAAAATTCAAACCAGTCCGAATTATGTCCGAATCCGGCATTAATCAGCAATTAATTCCGGATTCGGACATAATTTAGAAAACTTAGTATAAGATAGTCAAATTAGGCGAGCAATCGTACTGTCTAGAAAGAAACGACTTTTTTCTAGTCAAATATAAATCGGCTCGCTCTTACATAAGCTGTCCGATCCTAATAGGCATGATGACTAACATTTTTTTATTGCCTCATAAAAAAGATGATCATAAATAGAGCACATCAACGAAAACAAAATTAAAATTTGTTCAAAAAGAAATAAAATATAAGCATTTTAATTTCATGCTAGACAAAGAGCGCACTATACTGAGCCGTGACGTCACGACTCAGGATCGCCATACAAATGCTATACTAATTCACGCTTTGCGAGAAAGGGATAGAGCATCCCCTCTCTATCCCCACCTAAAACTTTAAACACTCATATCTCAGAGATTGATCAGTCAATTTAAATTATTTTTTCAGTATGTGTAATGTATTTAGTTATATTAATTGCTAAGCCGATAATTTGGAATAAATAAATATTTGTCATCATGCCTATTGTGGGAAAGTTAAGGTTAAAAAAGTAGTTTATAATATTTTCGTAGGTAAATTAATACGATAGTTTAATTTTAGAAGTCCAGTAGATAATAATAAATTGTTATAACAAAATACAACAAAGACAAGCAATTACGTTAAAACAAATAAATGAAATGTCATTATTTTAAGCATACTGACACATCTGGTGTAAATACAAAGAATAAAGCAACATTACGATATCTGTATAATTAAAATTAGGTGTGTGATGTACAAAAATCAGGATAGGTATAGTTTATTCAATTGAATTAATGCATTATAATACGAGAGCGGAAAATTGATATTTACAAACGGGTAGATCAGTAGACGTTAAAAATAAATAAATTATGATACAATAACATTACACACAACGTGGTGTCACTGAACTCGCGTCTACATTTCCTCCGGTACCGTATTTTTTTTCCAGGATAAAATTAATAATTAATATGATACTATATGACCCTCCAACTATCTTTACGCAATGCTTCTTTATGCAACAGAATCTAGGCAATCGTGTTCCATCGTAGACTGCATCGTCGCTTAAAATCAGGTGAGCTGGCGACCAAACGCAAGCCTATCATTAAATAAGAAACGTAATTATAAGAAGTAATAATATGTATTTACACCACTCACGTGTCTAGCTCGGATATTTGAGAAGCATTGGTGGGGCCGAAGCCAACACCAAGAGGCACTGTTTAGTATAATAGTAGATTACGCACTAAGGGAATAAAGCAGTGTCTTACGTCGCGGGTCAGGTAAGACCTGAGCGTAACGAGGGACTCTATAGAGTTATATAGAGTCCTGAGTGAAGCGAGGGGTTCATGCTGCCCAAGAGGATTTATTCCAGAAGGCTTTATTTCCATTTCTTTTCTACTTATCACAACTTCTGTGAGACAATACAAAGCCAGGTTTCACTAAAAATCACAGCACCAAACACCGTCTTTTGTTTCACATTCTTTTTAAACGCACCATTTTTATATTTTTTGAGTTCTGCTTATAGTGGCCAGTTCTATTTTCGAACAAACCTCTTTACAATGCCATATGGCCGTTTTTTTGCTTAGAGTTTTCCACGAGTTTCCACACTGACGGTCTTGTTTCCACAAGACGGTCCAAATTCAAATCACTTTATTCCCTAGGGAGTTTCATACAACTATATATCCCTTAAGAGATAATGCTTTACTTTACGTTGAGGTTGCATGATATGTAATTGGACATTGTCAAGCAGGTGGTGTGAAAAATACAATTATGGGATTTGAGTGCATGAGAATAATAAAACTATGGTACAGTATAGGAAAAAAAAACTGGGCTATCATACTGAATTCTTGATGAGCTGGTTTATGGTACGAGGTACGGTACCCGCCAATTACAGTTCATTTCAAGATATTGTCCTGGGTGATGACTTACTAAATGAGCCCCGCATAAAGGCTGCCGTATATTGGCGTTGGAAGGGCAACATTGGTGTGGGTGGCTTAAGGTATCAAGAGGTGGTGTGTGCTGCACTTTCACTAAACTCTACTCGCGGCATTATGCCCTTTAACACTTCCATCCTGGAGCTTAGGTTCTTACCTCTTGCGGTTTCCACGCCCAGACGGCCGATTAAGGGAAACCAGGGGTCGGGGTCTCATTTAGCCCCATGGAATCGGGGTACGCGGTGTATTTTTTGTACGTATGATCTATGTACCTATAATATGTATGTATAAGTATCAGATAATTTATTCATTATTGCACCCCGCTTTCTACCTACTAAATCCTTTCCATCCTAAGGTTGCCTGAAAGAGATCACTTTTAGCGTGTGGTGTACATTTTCGTTGACATTGCTTAACTACGCTATTAAAGGAAAAATCGATAGAAAACCAGTATGTCCATAAATGTCAAACGGACAAAGACGTAATGACATTTAACAACATGCACTATGAGCATGGTGAATAAGCAGTGGGAATAGATACCATGGTATCTATTCCCACTGACGTAGAAGAAAGTATGCATACCTTATATTTGTCCGTCCCTGTAGGAGCCGTGGCGTATGGAACATCCAAAAAGCTGTAGAACTCTCCCTGAGTTTCCATGTACCCCCGTAACAACCCTTGATCAATCTGCACTACCCTGGACTCTGTTTGCGCTAACACGGCTTCAGCCCACACAAAAAGGCATAATAAGTTTACCAACATTTTGACACGGACTTTGAAATCCACGGTAAAACAAATTTTCGTTCGCAAAGATCGGTTCAGTCGAAGTTTTCGTAGACAATATTATTTGCGAAACACTTATTCATCTATATTTATACACTAACTAAAGTGGGCGGTCGCGTTTTATCGAAGTTATCACTTGAGATTGTTTTTATCTTGGGAATCCAGTCATCAATGACGAATCGGCGTTATACCTACTGGGTAATTTATCTGAACATCGATACGAATTTTGCTTGCATGACGTTATGCTTGCTTTTCCTTGTAATCAAGAACAGTATAATTTGTAGTCTAAACAATAATCAACTAAAGTAATTGAAGGTATGACAATTAGGTGATCCGAAAAGTTACGCGACCGCAAACCGTATCTCGACGCGTTAAGTAGACGTAAGGCCCCTGACTAATATATTTTTACCTGTAAATAAATTGTGCCCGCCACCACATTGACTAGAAGAGTACACTCACACACGCCCACACACTCACGCAAACACGCTTACACCCACACGCTCACACCCACACACACACACACACCCACACACACACACACACACACACACACACACACACACACACACACACAAACCCACACTCTCTCACACACACACATGCCCGGACGCCCCAGGAATTCTATACATTGCCTAGGTATTGTATAGAATACCTGAATTATACACATTGCCGGTAACATGTTTAAGAAATAAATGTATATATAATAAAATTGAAAAAAATATATATATAATATATAGTCTCATGTGATATGACAACCCTGAAAAAACCCTGAGTCCCAAAAATAGCGGAAATAGCATAAATTGCTGATAACTGCTAATTAATACTACTGATAAAAGTTAATACTTGTAATTATTTTATTTATATTACACGGGAATTACTCACGTAAGATTAAACCAGTCACTCCGACTATGTAATTATGTTGAAAATTAAACACTCAATTGTGTTTAAACTCAATTGTTTTTTTTGTGATGAAATGGGCTCGCGTTTAACCACAACTCACCTGATGGTAAGTAACGATGCAGCCTAAGATGAGGCACGCTTGCCCATGAGGTGCCTATTCACTCTCCCAGGTTGTACTTTGTAGGGAACACCGAGGCAGGAAGCGCATTCCATTCCTGTGCAGTTCGTATAAGGAAGGAATTTTGGAAACGCTGCGTGCGGACTTTACCAAAGTTCACGACGTAAGGATGGAATGACTGCCTCGATGACCTATGGCGGAAATTGCTTTAAGAAATCAAGCTAGTTTCTTTAGTTTAGTCTCAATTTATTACGATTCAAACATACAGTATTCATACATACAGCCTTTCAAAGGTTCCTAGCCAGACAGCGTAGGCATAATAATAGGGTCTCGTTGACACCATTAGGGTACGAACCTACCAAAAAAAAACTGTTGGTCTGAGGTTATGCGTTATTTCGAAGACAAAAATGGTACGTTATACTAATAATCATAAACAACTTTTACTATGGGACTAACCCTGAAATCACGAAAAAATATCAAATGTTCCATACATTTTGTCAAGTTTCACTGACCGTTTTCTATGGAACCGTTTTCTATTTCCGAGTTGCTTCCATAGTAAAAGTTGTTGATGGGTACCATGAGACCCTTTTGGCTTAGTACGCCCTTCTGCATAACCTAGTAAAAAAAAAATTATCATGTATATTATATTATCACTACAATTTAATTGCTAGCCCCTTGATACGTGAAAACAAGTAATGACGAAAAGTTAAGATAGTATTTTTAAAAGTGTTAATAAACCAAATATTGTTTGTACGTATTGCCACAAAGTGACTGATTTTGTCTATCTCTAAAATAAAATACCGATAATTGTTCAAAAATATTGACTCATTCTTGTTTATTTGCCTATCTACAGTCTGTTTATTTTTAAATGTCCATGTAATCTATATATACATACATAAAAATTTATCCCTATTTACCTTGGTCACGCCATAACTTGAGATTTATAGATAGTAATGTATATATTTTTATACCATCAAAAAGTAGAGATTTCGACGAATAAAAAGCCCACCGACTTAAAAAAAAACCTGTTTTTTGTTGCGACATAAAAAGGTAAGTTTTCGCAACATTTCGTGAAAAAAAAATATTGTTTGATAAATAAAAAACCAATAACTTGGTTATTTGATTTTTTCACACAAATTTTGAGGTTATGTGAAAAAAGTGTGAAAATAAAACTTGTAGATCTTTTTATTACCCACATCTTTGCTATTTAATTTTTTTCTAATATGCCGGAAATCGATATAAACCGTTTTTTACCCTTAACTGGGGAGATAAGGATAAAAAGTCGGGTAGTTTTATTCGGATGTGTTCACCGATACACGATTAAAGATTTTTTTCTCGATAGAAAAAAATCGTAAACTTTCCTAAAAAAAACACCCGTTTTTACGTTCCCTTCGATGGATGGAATCAACTTCATTCGGTTTCTATAGAAGATATTTAAAAAAACTGTGTATAATCCTAACAATCATTCAAATACGTTTATATACGTTAATAAGTAGTTAACGCATTTTTTTTTTAAGTGTAAGATTCAGAGACCAGCAATATGGGCGCCGTAACCAAGACCTTCTAGCAGCAATGTGACGCATGTGTGAGGTGAGGCCATCAACTCACACTGGAAAGAAGTCTCTTTGAACATATCGAAAGCATTCAATAGAGTATCTCATGATAGTCTATTGAGAAAGCTTCCTTCTTAAAACATTTTTTCCAGCTTTTGCATTTAAATTTCTTATTACCATAAAGTCAATTTGAGTAGTTATTATGGTTGTTTGTATGACTTCATGGCTATCAATGCTAGTGTCCCACAGGCAGGGATTAACTATCTCCGCAATCTTGTTTCTTCTGCATGACAGTGTCAACGATTTGCTTATTGCAGACATTTTTAGTCATACAGATCTTGGCACTGTTGATACGAGATACCTCTTCAATGCACTAACTCAGGCTACTGACACGCAAGTTCAAAGAAAGGCGATTATATATCACACAAACATAACTCTTGAGACAGTGTCCAAACGAGGTGCTGCCAATTTAATTTAGTTTAGATTATTGCGACAAAGACTCGAACTTGTACGTTATCTACTAAAAGGAAAATTAATTTTGGCTTTATTAATATTTCAAAGTGTTTCAGTTCCGTTCAGATTTCAGCCTAAACTTTTCAAGTTACAGGTATTTTCTTTCTTAAGCTTGTTGAGTCGAGATTTGCTGATGTTAAAAAGCTTGATATTTGAGTTTAGGCAATATTTTACATCTAACTGTTTAATTTTTACCAAGTGCATGTGCGGTTTTGTTCAGTATACAGGAGCCACTTGTGGGATAGATCTGATAAACATCAGATCGAAGCATTGGAATCGGTGGAGAGATGCGTTATTTGACTCATTATTAAGGAAAGAGAGCTGGTTAAAAAATAACGCACTGCCTCTACGGCGGGTAGCTTGTCGTGTCATTTTGAAGAATGTCCACAAGAGCTGTTTAAATTTCTGCCATAAGTTGTCGAGGCAGTTATTCCATCCTTACGTTGTGAATGTTAATAAAATCCGCTGCAGTGGCGCTTCAACATTTATTTTTAATACGACCTGCCAATGAATGGAATGCTTTCCGGACTCGGTGTTTCCTATAAAGTGCAACTTGGATCACTTCAAGACAAAAGTGAATAGGCATCTTGCGGGGAATTATGCTCGACCTTAGACTACATCGTCATTTCCATCAGTTGAGTAGTGGTCAAATGCTAGCCCATTTTGGCATACGAAAACCCTTAATAGTAACTATGGGTTTAGTTCACTTTTGGTTCGGACTTTAGCGCTGAATTGGTATAGTTTTAAATACCCTTGGCATACCCGTGAAAATATCACGTTGCTCAGGGGAAAAATCTGGTCTAAACCCATGATGTACGAGTATTTAAAGCTGAGCACCTACAACAGGTAAGGTATTCCAATTATAAATACCTGATTACAATTTTCCATTGATCCCATTGTGTCTGATTGCCATAGTGTCATACGCATGACACTATTTTGATAAAATTCATTATTTAAACAGCGGATGGACGATCGGTCGTTTATTCTAGATTCAGTGCTTTAGTTTTCAAGTCAGTCATGGTTGTGATTTAATTTCAAAAATATAGTTTTTTTAAACTTTGATAATCTTAGATTTTTTTACGTGTAATGTCCACAATGAAGACTTATTATATCTTTCCGGCGGCAACATTCATCGTTCTGTGTGAGTATTTTATGGTTGGTAGACTAGGCGTTTGACAAGAGCTCACCTGCTGTTTAGTGAAGATAGAGTAGCGAATGGTAAATACACCTAGCCTGGAATAAGAGCGTATAATGAAAAAGTTTATAGGTCGGGAACTTATCAAGCTTATCACAGATTTAACTAGATGGTGTTACCGGGATGAACAGATGCTTGCTCGTGAAATTGTAAATTCTAATACAGGTACTTGCTTATTTGTAAAGTTTTGGTTTATAATCTATACTTCTATACTATATATATTATATATAATAATATTATAAGGAGGAAAGATTTGATTGATTGTTTGTTTGTTTGTTTGCATTGAATAGGCTTCGAAACTACTGAACCGATTTGAATAATTATTTCACTGTTGGGAAGCTACACTATCCCAGGGAAACATAGGCTATAATATAAAAAAAAAATAGGAATCCTTACTAAAATTCCAATAATGTAACCCAAGGTGTAAAAAAATAAGATTTACAATTATAACTTTGCGTGTTTGACAGTTCTAAGGCAGGACGTCTGTCATGTCAGCTACAGTTATTTATAAATTTGAAAGAAGTAAATTTTTTCTAGGCCCACCGAATTTACCGTATATTGATGGGTATAACACTATAAACCATCGTTTTCTTTTTTATCATTCGGGCGAAAGATAAGTTAAAAATAAAACCGGAATAATAATATAAAGAATAATATGTGTTGTTTTGATTTTTGCCACAATTCATTCATTTCCCTTATAAAGTCACTTAACCGGAACGTTTTTAATACGAAAAAGGGTGCATGGTTAGGAATTTTTATACAAAAATAAATAGACCATATTTTACAACAGTGGCCATAGTAATCGGCTTTTGTCAATATTCCGATTTGATCGGATATAGCTAATATTACCGCTAAATCTAGAGATTATGAGGAACAAATCGACATGAGTTTCATTACTATACGGTATTAGTTTGTGGTGGGCCTATTTTTCAAACAAAAGAAATTGTCTCTTTTGTTTAAGTAATTGCGTCAGTGGGTGTAGTGATGCTAAGTATCATTACAAACAGCTTGGTTTTCGATACTTATAAGAACTATTATGTACCACTTAACATGCGCAGAGACGTTGGGTCTCTCTGTATCTTGTATCGTATTTACAACGAGGAGTGTTCTGAAGAACTGTTTTATCTGATGCTGGCGTCCTGGTTTTGTCATCGCACTAGCCGCCACCGCCTGAAAGCTCATCCACATATCATAGATCAGCGGAAATCGCACACTGCGTTTCACGCGATCTTTATTGTCTCACACTTGCTAAAATGTGGAATGAGTTACCTTCCGCAGAGATTCCGAGAAGCTACAACATTGGGTTCTTCAAAAGGCGAGTCAATAGATTCTTAAAGGGTCGGCAAAGTGGGCCCCATTAAAAACTTTTACTCGAACCCACGCGTTTTTTCTCGCATCTACATTTGCATTCACGTGAATCTCCTATTTTCAATGATAGCATTTTTAAAACCCACCTTTTTACACAGATCTTCAAGCATGTGGTGTCGAGGCTTCGTCATCACCAAGATCAGCAGGAAAGTTCCGGATATCCAAAGACACATTTGTACCAGGTGTTGTCAACCCAAAACCAGCTGAAGATGAACTAGACGGACAGAGCCATCCTTGCTTTAGAAAATGTAACGGCACATCCATGACATGCCGGTACCACTTCCGCGTAGAGTGGTATCAGAGTATGAGCAAGGCGTGTTTTGACTGCCCTTTCAACATTGAAGACTGTGAGAGGAAGGATTGCGTGGTAGCAAATGGAGTAAAAAGACAAATAACGGTCATCAATAGGAAGCTGCCAGGACCTTCAATTGAAGTAAGTTTCTTTTGCAAAAATAAAATTGTCCAAATCAAACTTAAAGAGTCAATATTTTGTCAGCTCAGATCAGAGTTTTGCCCCTGCGCGAAACAGTGACAAATCTATGCGATCTACGGCTGCAGGAAGAGATACGCATGAGTCGGCGCCCGCCTCAGAACTAAATAACCTAAGTGACAAATGATAAAACTTCGGAATACTCAAGAACTATTATAACTTGATAAATAAATAAAATGAGATTAATTAACACTACTTAAATTAACATTGAAAAAAAAAAAAAACAACGACTTCTATATTTGAAGATAACACTAAAATCGTGTTATAGAATGCCTGTTTTTGCCGAATTATTCTACCAAGAAAAGTTTCATTAAGTTTGTGTCTAAATTTGCATTAAAATTTATTATATCCTCAAGTATTCATAAACAAAACATGCATTTGATACGGTTTGTCATAACCGCGCAAATGGATGCAACGCAACCCATGTTGACGACATATAAACTCTTAAGGCACCTTTACTTTTGCCTAACCATTTAATGCATAATCTTCAATTAATTTTATGCTCAATTAGACTGTATTTTAACCCCTTGTAGTTTTACGTTGCACTAGCTGTTGCCCGTGATTTCTTAGGCGTAGACTTTCATATAATTTTTCAACCCCCTTTTGCCCCTTTTAATTCGGCCCTTTCGAAAAGTCCTTTCTTAACGGATCTCTACACCCTATAAGGAATCTACATGCCAAATTTCAGCTTCGTAGGTCAAGTAGTTTTTGAGATTTCGTGATTAATGAGTGAGTAGATGAGTAGATGAATTTCGCTTTTATATTTATGACGCTTATATATTTTGTATGATCACGTATATATACCTCTTTAATCCCTTCTGTTTTCAACGGTTAAAATGCTTAGTTTTATTTGCTTTTCTGAATATTACCAAAAATTTATTTTTAGGTGTGTCAGAACGATAAAGTAATTGTAAAGGTGACGAACGAGCTTGGAGGTGCTGGTGCCTCCATCCACTGGCACGGCATGCACCAGAAGGGTACCCCATATATGGACGGAGTACCCTTTGTCACGCAGTGCCCTATCCAGCCCGAGAGCAGTTTCACGTACGTAATACACACTTCGGCCAAAATAAAATGAATGCACGGGCCCAGAAGAAGCGCATTTGTGAAGATTACAAATGAAGCGCCTGCGCTCACTTCGTTTCAGTCGGTCTCTAGCCGTAGGCAGTGCGACACGAGTCTATTGTTACATGATAACGAAACATCCCCCGGACCATCCAGGATCTGGATCTGGATCAGACTGGAAACATCTGACAAAATTATACCTTTGTGTGCTTTCCCGAAGTCTAAATGCAACACAAAAAACCGCTATAAATTTTTTGTAACAAACAATTGTTCAATGGTTATGGCCGGTCCATTCATTCTATTTTGGTCGAAGATCATAGGTACACTCATTTCACAATGATTGCGATGGTTATCCCTATTTTTCTTTCCAATGTAAAAACTACTACATCCTTTACAGGTACGAGTTCACTGCAGCTCAAGCTGGAACTCAGTTTTGGCACTCACACATTGGTCTGCAACGTGGTGATGGAGTCACTGGTGCACTGATCGTTAGGAAACCAAAAATAAAAGAGTTATACGGACGTGATTATGATATCGACCGGTAAGTGTCCTAGACTCTAATATAAGAAACTTATCACTATTTCATACTAGCTGCGCCCCGCGGTTTCACCCGCGTAGTGATGAAAAATGGCGATGATGATGATGATGAAAAGTAGCCTATGTCACTCTCTGGCTCTTGAACTATACCCATGAAAAAATCAGGTCGATCCGTTGTTCCGTTGCAGCGTGAAAAAGGAACAAACATCCATACATCTATACATACATACATACAAACTTTCGCCTTTATAATATTAGTAGAATAGTGATAGGCTTGCGTTTGACCGCCAATTCGCCGGATCTTAAATGAAGTTGCGGTCTAAAATGGAGCACGCTTGCCTAGAAGAAACCGATTCACACCTGATTTGAAGACTTACTTCTGACGTGCAGTACGACAGTTTTTTTTAAATCAAGGTTAAATCCCGTTAATGATCATATAACTTTATAAAACTTATCTCTTATCATTAGATTATTCATATAGAAAACAGTAAATTAAGAAACAAGCAAGTAACTTGGTTATATTTATGTCTGGTGTAAGGGAAAAGCTCCCAAAAACGATAGGTGATTACTGTATTTTTTTTTTGTTTATTATTATTATTATCTTAGTGAATAACATACATTTTACTGTTACACAACTCTGCCAAACTGTATACCAGTTTGTTGGCAGATATCTACTCTCTTTACAAAATTTCATCATCAACGAGTAGGAACAACATTTTATACATACCTACTAATTATCTCTTCTCTTCTCTATCGCTACATAGTAAAAATTAAAGTCACTTTCCGCGTCTGTCTGTCCGTCTGTCTGTATGGCCGCTAACTCCTCCTAAACCACGCAACGGATTTTGATGCGGTTTTTATCATCAGTTAGATAATTTTTCACGAAAGGTTTACATAGCTACATAACTAGCGACCCGCCCCGGCTTCGCACGTAAATTATACCTGTGCGAAGCCGGGCGGTCAGGTCGCTAGTATAATTATAATTTGGATTATACACATAAATATATGTGGCAAAAATAGTTATTATGGGAACACCAGGGCCAGCGATAGACAGCGCCAAGAACCCGCAACAAAGAAAGAATATGAACAACAATTCAACACCAAAATTGAATTAAAATCACTGTTAGTTAGAACAAAGCATTTATCGACTACTGTAATAATTTCTCTAAAGCCGTGGTAGCCCATTTTGGAGACCGCTAGACTCGAAAGCGTGATGTCGCGGGTTCAAACCCCGCGGACCCGTACCAATAAGCTCTTTAGAGGTTATGTACTGATTTTCATACCACTGACTTTTCGGTGAAGGAAAACATCGTGAGGAAACCTGCATACGTACGGAGAAGGAATTCAATGGCGTATGTGAATCCACCAATCCGCACTGGACCAGCGTGGTGGATATGGCCCAATCACCCTTTCGGGGGTAGGCTAAAAGTCCAGCAGTGGACTGTTAAAAGACTGACTATGAAAATGATAATAATTTCTCTACTAACACTAGCTTTGGAGAGTTGAATATAAATTGACAGTTGAATTGTTGTTTAAAAAAACTTAAAAACACAACAACAATATAACTATCATTATACTGTCATCATGCATACCTTACCTATTCCTGGTGTACACAATAAAGAGTTTATATCTATCTATCTATCTATCCTCTGTAGGCACGTAATCCAAGTACAAGATTGGACTAACCGGCCATCTCAGAGTATATTCACGGATCACTATCACGCGGCGGGTACTATGTCTCCGTCATCTATGTTGATTAACGGAGGCGGAAGATTTGAGGTGAAGATTGGAGGCAGAACTGCGATGACGAAGGCGCCAAGATTCAACGTAGTGAGGGTGAGACCATTTCCAAAAATACAAAAAAAAAAACTACTTCAATATATACCTTATGTACAAACATGTACAAACTTAGACAAAAAAGTACAAAATGACAGTAAAAAAAATGAGATTGAAAATCCTCATCAAAACTTTTGCTGAAAAGAATCAAACGTCATCTGTCCTTCGACCAAAATAAAATGAATGGACGGGCCATAACCTTTGAACTTGCTCAGTAAAAACGAGTCAAACCGTCGGACACATACTTCAACACCTAATTATAACCATGTACAGTACATTTAATATAAGCCGTGGTAGCCCATGTGGGAGATTCTAGGCTTGAAAGCGTGAGGTCGCGGGTTCAAACCCCGGGCCCGTACCAATGAGCTCTTTGGAGCTTATATATGGATTTTCATACCACTGGCTTTTCGGTGAAGGAAAACATCGTGACGAAACCTGTATACGTACGGGGAAGGAATTCAATGGCGTATGTGAATCCACCAATCCGCAATGGGCCAGCGTGTTGAATATGGCCCAATCACCCTTTCGGGGGTAGGGTAAAAGTCCAGCAGTGGACTGTTAAAAGGCTGATTATGATGATGATATGATGACAGTACATTTTGTTACAAAACATAGATAGCGGTTTTTGTTGTATATTTACACTTCGGGAAAGCACACGAAGGCATAATTTTGTCAGATGTTTCGTTATCATGTAACAATAGTCTCGTGTTGCACTTCCTACGGCTGAAACGAAGTGAGCGCCGGCGCTCAATTTATAATCTTCAAAAAAAACATACATAAGATGATAACCTCATCCTTTACACCACCTTCAAATTTCTTTCTTACCTTCAAGCAATTCTTAGATAGGATAAGATTTATTTCAGAGCACTTACTACCAAAAATCATTCAATGTTCGGAAGAACTATTCAATCTCTACTAATTAGTTAAACTAAATATTATTTAATCACGAGACCAGGGCCCCGATTCTACTAAAGAAATTGTTTATAAATTGTAATTGTTTCAATTTTATTTTTTAAATAATTGCCTCAAAACTGAGTTTTAAACATTTTTTTTTACTAGAAAAATACCACTACCTAATATTATAACTTAGTATAAAAAATACTGTCAATTTTGAGGTAATTATCTAATAAAATTAATTATAACATTATTTAACATTATTTTTATATATAAATATATATACATATTTTTTAAATTTTTTTATAAAAAAATTGTTACAATTACAATTTAAAAACAATTTCTTTAGTAGAATCGGGTGCCAGATGTATTTCGAACGCTACTTGATCATCTCTTGTAGATAGCAACAGGCCAATGATAACCTTCAAAAAGGTTTATATCAGAAAGTCTGTATAGCGAGGTTGAATTTATATTATTTAAGTTTCAATACTCTATTAACAAACATAGTTATTTAATTCCAGAATAACAATTATCGGTTTCGATTGATAAATGCGGAGTTTCACTACTGTCCCGTGGAGTTAACAGTTGATGGACATGACATCACAGTCATTGCTTCAGATGGGTGGTACGTGGAACCCGTCAAAGGTAAATAAAAATTTGGCACAGTTTTTAGAAACTTTCTTCCGGGAAGCTTCACTAGATGGCGGTATTTTTACAAACTTTTATTCAACCTGCCTTGTTAGTATGGGTCGAATCTTGCAACTGAATTTTAATACAGTCATCCCCAAGTGTTTGAGCTAAAATTTTGCTAACAGGTTTAGTTTAGATGACAATGTATGGTTATTGAAATAACTCCATTCTAAATATAATATGGCGGACTTCCAAAGATGGCGGACCAGTAATTTTATATTCACTTCTATGATAATGGGTATCAAATTAAACGGTTTGCTCAGAATACGAAAAACTAAAATTATGACACAATAAATTCAATAATTATGGCTGACGAAAAGTTATTGTCTACCATCATGATATATGGGTATCAAATGAAATAGTTTGCTGAGAAGAATGGGAAAAGCATTTTTTTTTTAGATATATATTTTTAGAAAAAAAAATTATCTTAATTTTTTTTGTTTTATATGTACGTATTGTACGTACAATCATTTGATACGCGTCATTGAGTACTAAAACCGAACCGTCCCTTTAATTGAAATGCTTTTAGTGTTTTATTTAATAGATTGTTAACTAATTTGTTTCCCAGTATCAGTTTGTTGCAATAAAGTGGCAACTCCCGGAGCGCCAGGGCCTTGTTTTCTTGGATCATGGTAGTGAAAAAAACTGAAAAAAAATTGTTTTTAAAAATAGAGAAAAATATTTATATGAGAAAAAAAAGTGTAGGACCAAAGAGTAGTATTATAATGTAGGACACTTCAATATAAAAACTTTTTCACTATATATAATTTAATTTGTTGTGGTGTTCTTGATAAACTGTGATGGCAAACTTAACTTCAAAAGAGAATATTATAAGATAATACAAGTGTAATTTTATGTTGCAGCAAAGTCACTAGTGTCCTTCGCTGGTGAGCGTTTTGACTTCATCATAAATGCCACTAAAAGAATTGACAATTACTGGATCAGAATCCGTGGCCTCATGAACTGCGAAAAGTAAGTAAAAATATTTTTATTTATTATTATGACTGTTGACACCACCAGGGGCCAATCGAGTACAGTATTCTTGAAATGAAAAGAATCGACCGAGTTTCCAACGCGACAATTCGCCCTAGAACCAGAATTACCGATATAGAGGTCGAGACGACAAACTGAAATAAGATCACGTGATTCACATGCACCTAAAAATATCACTCAATGAAGGACTACGAAAGGCCGACGAGTCCTTGTTAGGCTAGAACAAGGTGGCGTTAGTGTCTTCCGCCCTGGGGGGTTAGACAAGAGCAACTTTCTGTTAGCGTTAACGCCTGCGGAAAGGTGAAATTGTATGAAAATGACATTAGCTTGAGATAATTTCTCTCATGCTTATGTCATTGTCAATGTCATTTCCATACAATTTCATCTTTCCGCAGGCGTTAACGCTCACAGAAAGTGGCTCTTGTCTAACCCCCCTGATCGGGAAAATTTGGCGAAAAAAAGGGATACGTGAAGAAAATAAGGAAGTAACAACAGCATAGGAATAGCAGTGGGCCCAGACAGACAGAAAAAAATATAGGTGATTCCCGTTTCTTATAAATAAAATATAAGGAGTAATCCACGCAGGTCAAACCGCGGGGCGCAGCTAGTATTATATGATTATACAAGCGTTTTTATATATCCAATTCAATTAATTTATATCAGAGACAAATATTTATAAGCAATCCATCAAATGTAAATAAACTCTAATTACGTTATACGTAGTTTTACATTTTCTTTTTTCTGTTTGCAGTTCGACTGAGGTGCGACAAGTTGCAGTCTTACATTATCGTGGTGCTGATAATGATGAGCCCACAGACACCTTGAAATGGGAACCGCGTATACATGATAAGACAGTACGTACAAATTATACAAATTAGTAGGTTATTGTCCTCCTCAATTCGTTTGCACATTGCTGGGGGCCTAGACAAGAGCCACACACTGTTAGCGTTCACGCCTGCAGAAAGATGAAATTGTATGGAAATGACATTGACAATGACATAAGCATGAGATAAATTATCTCAAGCTAATGTCATTTTCATAGAATTTCATCTTTCCGCAGGCGTGAACGCTAACAGTGTGTGGCTCTTGTCTAGACCCCCTGAGCGACGTAATGCCAACCCTGTCAGATGGCGATTAATCTGGTTCCATCTCTGTCGGACTCCAGCCTGGTAAATGACGTCATTAATTTTTGTGACAAGTTTAGTGTTTTTGATTGGATCACTTTTTTGGGTTCCGTACCTCAAAAGGAAAAAACGGAACCCTTATAGGATCACTTCGTTGTCCGTCTGTCCGTCTGTGTGTCCGTCTGTCAAGACCTTTTTTCTCAAGAACCCGTTAAGGTATCAAGTTGAAATTTATACTAAATACTTGGGTCTAAGGTTTCTTTCAGCTGTAAAAAAAAGTTATAATTCAACGCAATCAAAAGATATGAACGTTTATGTCGCATATTTTGCGATTTCACAGGGGAATCGAAACCGGGTACTTCCCGTTGACCTAGAATAATTAATTTAGTCAAGAGGCCAGGTCTTACATCACATATATGAAGGAATAAATCCGAAAGTCACAAATTTGAAATTATATCATTTAAAAATAATTATTTTGCTATTACAAACTTACATTTTGTAGTTGTTATGTATGGAAGAACCTTATTATCAACTACAAAGTTAAGTTTGTCTTTCAATATTTCAACTTCAGTTAGTCTTTTTTTTGGACTCGCGCTCTGAGTGTTCATCATCATCATCATCAGCCAGAATACGTCCACTGCTGAACATAGGCCTCCCCCTTTAACTTCCACACTGAACGACAGCCTGCCTTTTGCATCCACTGGATGCCAGCGACTCTCACTATGTCATCGGTCCATCTAGTTAGAGGCCTACCTACGCTGCGTCTGGCGGTTCGCGGCTCTGAGTGTTACGTCCAACGAAACCCTCAGAGCACGAGTCCTACTCGTACTTGTCCGTTTTTTTTCCATCATGTTGCCGATCTCCAGGTTATTGGAGGGCTTTCGAGCGACGGGGCAAGTACTTCAGTAATCTGTAAAGGCAAAATGCGAATCACCCTTTATGATTGTTGTTGTCAGAATAGTTTGACATTGTGCTTAACTGTTTTTTTTTTCGTAGCAAATAAACCATGAGAACGAAGGTGAGGAGCAGAATATCACTACGACTATTTCGAAGCTCAAGTATCCAAAGAAACCCCTTAGGTTTGATGACACTCTCAAAGAAGTACCCGATTACAAGTTCTACGTTGCGTACGATTTGTATTATAAGGATAATGCCTTTTTCAATAAACCATCGCTATACGGCCACGATCAAGGTTAGTTTTGGTATCTTTAATATTGATATATAGATCCAATATTTTGCACCTTATTTCTCAGATAATATTTGCGTAGGTACACCTGTAATAGACAGCCATTGACATACCTGACAAATTGAAGACAAATAATACACAATTGTATATTGATTTGTGTGCTAATAACATAAAACACTCTTAGTCAGTCACTTCTAAAGTATTAAACGACTTAAAACCAATCCTGAAAACGTTTCTTGGACTAACTTATTTCAGTGGAGTACAGCAAAAACCTCCCGAAATTCAAAGCGGTTAATCTTGGCTCTGTCTTTGTTGCAGCACTTTTTTAAGTATTATGTTTGCAGTGACAGTTAATCTCATTCCTGGCATTCAATTTCAAATCCTTATGTATATATATTTTAATTCTTTTTTTTCAGTAAAAAAAATAAATGAATCATATTCGGTGCCCACGCCGCAACTTAACCACTTAAGTATGCAGCTACCTTCGAGCCCTCTTCTCGTCTCTAGACCTTCGTCAACTGCTTTCTGCAACGGAACCACTATCTCAGAGATTTGCAGAGAAACTTTCTGCCGATGTCCTCACGTCCTATCTGTCAAGCTGGACTCTGTTGTCGAAGTCGTTATCATAGACGAAGGTTCACCTTTGAACGCAAATCATCCTTTCCACCTTCACGGGCACAGTTTCAGAGTTATAGCACAGAAACGGCTGAATGAAAGTACTACCTTGAAAAAAGTTAAAGATCTTGATAATGATGGACTGATAATTAGAAACTTAGATGATAAACCTCCCGTAAAAGATACAGTGACAGTTCCTGATGGTGGCTATACAATTATAAGATTCAAAGCTACCAACCCTGGTTATTGGCTGTTCCATTGCCACATTGAGTTCCATGCGGAAGTAGGCATGGCTCTGGCCTTCAAAGTTGGGGAACATGAAGATATGACACCTATCCCTCGAGGTTTTCCTACATGTGGCGATTATGAAAACAATAGTGGAAGCGTTTCTGGAAACAATGGCGGGACTAATATAGATAATCTTTTTGGTTTACCAAATCAACAGGGTACGAATTTGACAAACAATATGTTTGCAAGGGTTGCAAAAACGTATAATGCGTACCATTCAGTAGTGGAAATGCCAACGGGTGGCCGAATGGAGATTGTCTATCAACCTCCCAGAAGTTAATTAAATTATTTTATAGGCTTTCAAATATCAAGTTTAGATAAATGCTGTATAAATATTTAATTTCTAAATATATATTTGACACTGAGCTACAATTATTTTTTCATTTCTTATGCTTGTAAAGATCGGACTAAAATTGGGCCCAGAGGATCATACAGTGGGTGCCTGAAAACGGACGAAGGAGCCAAGGCAGGCCTAGAAAACGCTGGCGCGATGACCTAAACACGTTCCAGATACAGTGGTCAAGTCTGGCGGGTGATCGCACTGTCTGGAAAGAAATGAGGGAGACCTTTGCCCTGGAGTGGGACAGTATAGGTTAATAAAAAAATGCTCTAGTGCAAATAAGGCTAATTTTTGAGCACTGGATCATAAAAATAAAATGACGTCTTTCATTTAACCTCTTTTTCAAAGAGGTTCAATTTCTAATAACATATTTAATTTAGGAAGTTTACCTGGATATTTAATAATACCCATACATCATCATCATAATCAGCCTTTTAATAGTCCACTGTTGGACTTTTAACCTACCCCCGAGAGCTGGCCCGCACTGGGCCAGCGTGCTGGATATGGCTCAATCACCTGGGTGATGGGTCTGAGAAACGTATCGGCTAATATAGATTATTTTATGCACTCGTTATACAATTTTCTTTTTCTTTTTAGGGTTCCGTACCCAAAGGGTAAAAACAGGACCCAATTACTAAGCCTACGATGTATACCTGTCTGTCTGTCTGTCTTATAACAAACGTATTTTTTTACATATTTTTGTATAAGCTCTAATGTAATAAGCCAGCCAAGTACGAGTTGGGCTCGCGCACTGAGGGTTCCGTACAACCACAAAATACAATAATTATCAATAAAACAACAGACTTCAAAATTAGTAAAACATGTCGTTTTGATTCGGTGAAATGCGATGTCATCCAAGAAATTACCAGTTATAACATGGTAATGAACAGAAATTTATCACCAACTCGTACTTGGCCATTATTTATTATTTGTTGTTATACTTGAGTGTGTACTATAATCATACTAAGTTTGACGCTTTAACGCTAAAACTACGTTAAAATCGTTTGTTGTATGGGGAACCCATTCCATTCAAATTTTACATTTTGTTTTTTTCGTAAATGTGTGAAAATAATTATGTGCCGTAACATATTCTGTAAACAATTGGCTATCCTATACAGTTCGAAAAATACAGCCGTTAATAGGTAGGATAGACGGACAGACGAACAGACGGAGAGACGGACAGACGGACAGACGGACAGACATCGTATCCGACATCCCATTATTACCCTTTGGGTATAAAACGCTGAAAACGGTAATACGTACAAGCGTCAAACTTGGTATGATTATAGTATTTACTCTAAAGTGTAACAACAAATGATAAATAATGGCCAAGTGCGAGTCGGTGACAAATTTATGTTCACTACCAAGTTATAATTGTGTTATACTCAAGCGTCACTGTAACAAAGTATTAAATACTAGTAGGCCGCCCCTGCTTCGCACGGGCTAATCCGGGATATATAACCTATGTCAACCGGGGATAGTGCAGCATCCCAACAGTGAAAGAATTTTTCAAACCGGTTCAGTAGTTTCGGAGCCTATTCAATGCAAACAAACAAACAAACAATCAAATCTTTCCTCTTTATAATATTAGTATAGATGTGACTGCGTAGCAATTGCTTCGACACCCAACACTATGGCGAGCGGTAGCATGTGCGCTTTACAATTTGACGGCACACGGCTCGATCCTTGGTCTTGCACCAATGATTTATTTAGTACCTAAATAAATTATGTGCAGTATCAATGCCATCGCTCAAAAACAGTGTTTCCATCGTAAGGAAACTGGTATGTTCAAGAAACTTAAAAATATGATAATATGACAACCAATATGCACTGCGCCATCGAGGCCCATCCTCTCTCTCTCTTTGAAAGAAGGCCCATCAGTTAGCATGATAGACTGAAACCAGGATGATGACATCTGGTAGTATCCAGGGATCTCTACCGCACCGTGATAACATGAATGTAGTCGTAGTCGACGCTTGGACCGTGGGGACCAGGAGCCCATCGAATATTTAAAGACCTATCAGGGCGACTGGTCGAAGCTACTCGTGACCAAAATGCTGACCTTTATTTTGCCCAAAGAATAAGCATTGCCATACAACGTGGCAATGCTGCCAGCATTTTGGGCACGCTGCCCACCGGTAGCGGATTGTTAGATTAGTTTTAGTTTTAGATTAATTTTAGTTTTAGATTAGTTTTAGTTATAAATTTAAATTTAAGATAGTTTTTATTTTACTTGTAATTTTTATTGAATAAATACTTTATTTGTCGTAGTCTGGGTTTTACAGTAACCTTATTTTGTGTTTCATCTTATAAACACACACCTAGATCAAATCTAGACTAGATTTTTTTAATCGCCGATTGGTCCACGTTTGATCACTGACTATTTGACTGTTGGTAAGCGACGATGTGGTCGAAGATGAAGCACGCAGACTGAGAAGATACCCATGCACTCTAGCCTTGAAAAGGCCCAGATTATATCTCTTAGTAAGCAAGGAAGCTGGCAGGTTGTTCCAATCCTTGGCCGTACGGTTTAGAAACGTAGAATCTGAACGTTTGGTACGTATCCTAGGAAAATCCACAATGTATGGCGGTAGTGGGCCGCTTTCCTACTTGTCCTGGGGCCTTATGGCCAACTGCTAACGCGGTATCAAACTAAAATTTAATCCGCTCAGTTGGAAAATCACGTGAACGTGAAACTTAACGCGCCCAGGTAGGGTTTGCGGTCGCGTGATTTTCCAACTGAGCGGATTTAACGTTAGTTTGATACAACGTTAGCAGTTGGCCGTAAGGTCCCTGTAGTAGAAAGGGGATCTAGACTAGCCACGTAAGGTCCACGAATAACAAAAGCACTAAAACTGGTGTTCCGAGAAGGTTTCCGCTATCTTACGCTGCGTCTACCCGAATAGTATACTTAGCTTATGCTATTTGTCCCATACAAATAGAATTACAATTGTTACAATAAAAAAAAGAAAGTAAGTTATATATTTTTTATTAAAAACATAATTGCAAAATTATACCTGTTGGTAGTTATGACAATAATTTAAAAGTAAAATACATAGATCTTGACTGACATTGATCATATTTAACTAATACATTGTATTTGCTTGACACTTTCCTAATATGGTTTTATGAATGTCAATTAAATGGTAAGCAAGGTAATCATAAAACAAAGACACACATTATTTGGATTACTTTTTATTTATATATTTCATATCCCCACCACACCACATCCCCAAATTAATTAACCTAGATTGACTACGTATACAATAATAAATTAAAAACAATAAATTTAATAATAAAACCACTGGCCAGCAGGGTTTTTTTTAACAATTAGGTACATGTAAACAATATTTAAATCTACAATAACAATTACAATTAGTAGCATATCATTAATGGTTTTCCTATAATCTCAATGCTGTGAAATATCAATAACAATGTGACATTCCAACTACTGTTTAATGATATTTGCGTAGTGAGATTAAATGCAACTGAAATCTTTTCTCCAAGATTATTTTAAAACTAAAACAATAACTACCAAATGTAGGCTTTTGACTGGTTTACGGACAATCTAAATTTTATCACCTAATGTGTTATTTATTATCAAACCAGCTAATTTCGTCGTAAGAATGCGACGACGACGACAAAAAATTATTTTTATGGCTACGCTGAATGTAGCAGAATAACAATTAGGTATACTTTGTCACCTGGTTTATTTGTCACCATTAACAATAGACAAAAACGTAGCCGATATAAATAATCTTTTGGCAAGTTTTACTGGTTTAACTATAATTATAATTATGCATTCCCAAATTTTCATCTTTAATTTAATTTTTTTCTTTTGTGTTTCTAAAATCGCCACAAACAGGGAATCCCTGAGGCACTGGTTTCATATCCTCATGTTCCCCAACTTTGAAGACCAGAGCCATGCCCACTTCCGCATGGAACTCAATGTGGCAATGGAACAGCCAATAACCAGGGTTGTTAGCTTTAAATCTTATAATCGTATAGCCACCATCAGGAACTGTCACTGTATCTTTTATGGGGGGATTCTTTAAGTTCCTGATCATATCTCCACGCATGTCCAATTCTTGGACTTTTTCGACAGTAGTGCTGGAAGCCAGCCGTTTCTGTCCAATAACTCTGAAACTGTGTCCGTGAAGGTGGAAAGGATGATTTGCGTCGAATTTTGATCCTTCGTCTATGATGACGACTTCAACCACGGAGTTCAGCTTGACGGACAGGACGTGAGGACATTGGCAAAACCCTTTCTTACACGACTTTGGGACGGTGGTATTATCGCAGAAAGAATCAGAAGAGGGTCTGGAGACGAGAAGAGGGCTGGAGGGTAGCTTCATACTAATATGGTTGAGCTGAGGCGTAGGAACTGAATATTGTCCCTTCACTGAAAATAAAAGGAACAAATTAATTGAATAATGCTAAAAAACGGTGAAACTATTATATTTAAAATCATTGAATACATTTGTATATCACGCTAATTACATAAATAATACATATTTAAAATGTGAAAGTTTGTATGTGAAAATGTGTTTGTTCATAACGGTTGAACGGATTTTAATGAAATTTGGTGTGGAGGTAGACTATACCCTGGATTGATACAGATATTATTATCCTGAAAAACATACGATTTCTAAGGGTAAAAAAACAAAGGCGCAGCTTGTGATGAAAAAAATACCAACCTTGATGGTGACCGTAGAGTGACGCCTTGTTAAAATGAGTATTGTTCTTAATGTGCAAGTCGTAGGCCACGTAGAATTTATGGTCTGGCTCTTTTTTGAGAACGTCATCTTTAGGAACCAAGTGGCGGTTAGCGTTGAGCTTTGAAATCGTCATTGTTAGGTTCTGTTCCTCGCCCTGATTCTCGGTGTTGAATTCCTAAAAAGAAGTTTTGTCTTAGCATTCATCAACAAAACAAAACTGACAATAAATACCTAAACTGTAAAGCCTACCTATATTAAAAAAAAACTACTAGATTAAGACCGAAAAGTTCGAAGATAATATAAATGGTCAAGCCCACTACTATTTGGCAGCGTATCCAGCATGCTGGTGGCATTACCACGCTTGATGGCAATAAGCCGGAAGAATTACAGAATTTTACGCGTTGCATTAGCCAAACGCTCTAAAAGCTTAACATCAGGTGAACTGTGATCAAAACGCCTTTAAAGAATTTTTCAAATCGGTTTAGTAGTTTCGGATCCTATTCGATGCAAACAAACAAACAAACAACCAAATCTTTCCTTTTTATAATATTAGTATAGATAAACTTACTCCTGTTGTCGTGATCTTTAAGTCAAAAATTGTAACCCCTACCTACCCTAGGTCTCAATTTAATGATGCTACGCCATCTTTCTCTATACTCAGAGACATTCAGCGCATCATATAATAATGCGTCTAAGGTGGAGTGAATCTGGTCAGACCAACGCATCAGACCGCGGCTTTGAGATTGATTCTGTTGACATTGCTTGTGGCTATTCGTTTTATAAATTGTGGCTTTCTTGTTTGGCAGTATGACTGAAGTATTTGACGATAGATTTGAGACAAATTTTAGACATTCTAGCTGTGACCTTTAGTTATTTTAGTATTGATGTATTGGTCCGATGATAATAATATACGAGATATTATACGAGTTCTTACCAATGCATGATGTACTCGTGGTTCCCATTTGAGTTCTCCAGAAGGCTCAGCATGTGCAGCGCCATTGTAGTGCAATACTGCGACTTGCCTTACTTCGCTTGAACTATACAGAAATATAATTTTACTAACATTGGTTTTTTATACTGGCAAAACTGCTGAAGCATGAAATGATCCTTAAATTAAGGATAATAAAATGTTTCATCATCGTCATAAAAATGAGTGATTGTCTTAATAGTTTTCTTATTTTATTGGCTTCATTAAGTAAGTAAATAATTATAGCTGTGTATATCTAAACCGATAAATAAAAATGGATAAAAAGGTACTACAAAATAATAATAAATTTACTACTTACTTGAGGCAGTTCATGAGTCCACGGATTCTGATCCAGTAGTTTGCAACTTTCTGATTGGCATTTATGACGAAGTCAAATCGCTCTCCAGCATACGACACTAGTGATTTAACTGAAATATAAAATTAAGTCAAATTCAAAAAAAAATTTTTTTCTATAATTTCTAAAACACCTAGATGCTTTTAATAGTTTTAATTATTTAATGACACCAAATTTTTACTTACCGGTTACAGGTTCCAAATCATAGCCATCTGAAGCAATCACTGTAATGTTATGTCCATCGACTGTCAACTCCACGGGGCAAAAGTAAAACTCCGCATTTATCAATCGAAACCTATATTTAAAATTCTGGAATAAATAAAGATTTCAAATTTAAAATCAGCTATTTCAAAACAAAATTAAAAAGATGGTAAATCTTAAGAAATTATTTTGGTGTTTTGGTATTATTTCGGTGGTAATTTCTTTTTAAATGAGAAATTAGAACTTATGTACCTGTGTCACGTTGAATCTCGGTGCCTCCGTCATAGTAGTTCTATTTCCATCTTTCTTTTCAAATCATCCACGTCCATTAATTAACAGAGCTGAAGGGGCCATGTCACCCGCAGAATGGTAGTGATCGGTAAATATATTTAGAGACATCTGCTTACTCCAGTCAGCCACTTGAATTACGTATTCAGACCTACAAAAAAATGTATTGCTGTCACAGAGGGTATCAAATCTATCATAATAATTTATCGACTTCTTTATTTATCTTCCGTTTTTATGTGCTCTTGGACTAAATTGTAGGTAGTTATTGATAGCACACTTACTTGTCAACATCATAGAATCGTCTAAGTTTGTCTTCTCTCTTTTGTTGTCTGATGATTAGAGCACCAGAGACACCGTCGCCGCGTTGCAAGCCAATGTGCGAGTGCCAGAAATAGGTACCAGCTTGAACAGCAGTAAACTCGTATCTGGGATCGACAGAGTAAAGTCAGCTTGGGAACTTAGGACCTTAGACTAGCACATAAAATACGAAATTTTAAACTTAAACCAAAAATAAAAATAAAATCTTTACATGAAAGAGCTCTCCGGCTGAATAGGACATTGAGTGACAAAGGGCACTCCGTCCATAAACGGAGTATCCTTCTGATGCATGCCATGCCAGTGAATGGTTGTCCCTGATGCCATCAGATCATTTGTCACATTCACAATGATCTTGTCGTTTTGACACACCTAGAAACAAAATGCATCGTGAAATCTTACGATAAAACGATCACAACGTTGCAGTAATTCAAGCACTTTTTTCAGTCCAGAGACAAGAACATGGCAATAACAAGGACAAAAGATAAATGAGACAAAAAAACAACAAATTGAAAATACGATATAAAATTAGTTAAAAATAAGAAAGAGAAGCAGGAGGAAGATACAAATAAAAGGTAGTTAAATAACTAAACTTGTTTGTCAATAAAATTAATTTTAAGCCAGTTATAATACTGAACATTATAAATACAGTAGCGGTAAACAACGTCCTTAGTTATTGCATTGTAAGAAAGTAAAGACAAGCAACTAACCTCAATTGAAGGTCCTGGCATCTTTCTATTGATGACAGTAATCGGCCTGCTTGCTCCATTTGCTACTACACAATCCTTTCTTTCACAGTCGGCGGTATTGAATGGGCAGTCAAAACACGCCTTGCTCATACTTTGATACCACTCCACGTGGAAGTGGTAGTAGCAGGTCATAGGTTTGCCGTCACATATACCGTTTTTTCTATAGCAAGGGTGGTCTTTCCCATCTAAGTCTTTATCTTCATCGTTTTGAGGCTCCAGGATACCTGGTTCATATGATATAGGACCTTTTGATAAATTAATCTTTCCCACAGGTAAAAGCAGTGCTGCATTGACATCTGAAGTGTGAATGTCTGCAATAAAAATAAATTATTAATTACAATAATACAAAACATTAACACTTTCACGTCATAAAGAAAATAATTATAGACCTCAGTAAAATTCAATAATACTTACACAGAAAGAGAAAGATTACAGCAGCTTGGCAAACATAATGCATCATTATAGAAGAAAATAAATTAACCAAAAACGTTACAAAAAAATAATAAAAAATTGGTAAAATCAATTTAAGATAAACTAAAATATCAAATATAAAATGTCAATAAAAATTGTTCCACTAAGTAGATCGGCTGAACTATGAATGAATTAGGACCATATAAATCACTCACTTTATAATGCATGTTTTATCAAATTTGTTAAATTCCTATGACGTTAGAACAAACTGGTTGATTTGAGTACGCGGGAAAATCGGGAATTGAATTACTCGCTAAAGCCTACCTTATACACGGTTTGTAGTCACGGATAACAATGTGACGTTTAAACTAACGTTCAATTTACGCACTGGATTTCTGGGATTAAATTTGTTGACATCCACATTACGCAAATATACCTCATTAAGTACCTAATTATGTTTACCTCTATTATTTAGTTTGAGAAATTCAGTTTTTATTTTACTTATAGTTTTTATTGTTTGAGAAATTCACAACAATATTGTATATTTTCGAAGATACCTATATACCTTTTTTCGTTAAAGACCTTTATATCTATTTTCAAACTATTTCAGTTTCTGAGTTTGTATTTCATCATCATCATCATTATTTCATCCATAGGACGTTCATTGCTGGACATAGGCCTCCCCATCGATCTCCAAAAAGGTCGGTTGGAAGCGGCCTGCATCCAGCGTTTCCCTGCGGTCTCTTTTAGGTCGTGGCAATGGGCAGAGCAGATAGCACGCAGAACATATTTATAGCCAATGGGACCGAAAGGTTCTCGAATGGAGACCACGGAACAGTAAGCGCTGCGCGTACTGTTCCGTGGTCTCAATTCAGTAAGACGTCCACCCACAAGATGGACCAATGACCTAAAAAGTTGCTATTACTAGAAATAAATCTACAATAAAAACTGTTCACTAAGGCTTTCAAGATGTATTATATTTGAAACTTTGGACTGGAAAGGTATAGACATAAACTTTAACAGCGAGCATCTCTCTTAGTTACGATTTGCAGATGATATCGTCATCATTATGATATGTCTTGCGGCGTCGCTGCAAGACTTGTTAGAAAGCTGACCAGCTTGGCTAATGCTTCTCCACAAATAAATTTCGGTATGAATCTAGAACACATAGATAAAACTAAGATCTAGTTTAACACGGAATCTGTCGAAACTGACCACGTACCTCTCTAAGTTGACCAAGAATACGTCTACCTATGGCAGATATTTCAATAATTATGTTAAATTAAAAAAATAATTCGATAAACCAATTTATTTGGACTGAGGATAATTCCACTTTGTGATGAATGTCTAATGATGGAGGTTGAAAGTGGTGACGGTGGTAGAAAGTGGACGGACGGTGAAAATGTAACTCTTGGTATGGTACTTACTCGTTAAAACAACTCATTTGAACCCAAAATCAGAAGTTTACTAGTAGCCATTGAAGAGTCGCTGTCCATCTCCTGGTTACATACTCAGGTCAGTTTTGATAGAACCTTATTATTGTATTGTCCCACACAATTACTTGCAATATTTCAAATCGATACAATAATTGGAAGAAGGTTAAAATCGACTTCAAAGATTTTATTTAGCGAGTTAAAAGTCAAGGTACCTAATAAAATCGTGTAAAAATCCAAAAATAAGATAAATTTGGTAACTACGTAAACAGTCATGATGCTTAGCTATTAATTAATCTTTTAGCTAATTTAAATTACTATCAAATGGAATAAAGTACGTATTACGAGCTTTAAATACGTATTTACCATCTCCGACCACACCGTCATACCGTTAACATCAGGTGACCTGTAGTCAAACGCCTAGCCTGCCATCCCTCACAAAATTACAATCATCCTCAAAATCGAGCATGAAATTTAATTTATCTTACCGACTTTTTTTTCTTTCACGAAATACATATAATACTAGCTGCGCCCGTGGTTTCACCCGTGCGGATAACTCCTTATAACGTCAGCTATCTGTCAGTAAAAATCTCATCAAAATCGGTCCAGCCGTTTCGGAGTCCATACACATCACATCATCAGCCCGTAAACGTCCACTGCTGAACAAAGGCCTCCCTCGTAGAGAGGGGTGTTGCCATACACATACATACGATGAATACTCACATCGATTTTTATATATACCTGTAGATAGATAATTATGTATAAAAAACACGCGACCTTAGTCATCTTTACACATTGTTTGTTTTTATATTTTGACTACACGAACATTTTGGTTTACAATGTGAATTGCAATTAATAAATTTTCCGTATCAGTTTTTATAGACAGAAGGATCTTCCAAATTTGACATATAATATATTTCCTTATCTGGAGTCCATGTTCCCTAATTCTGCCCTGTTTTTGTCATGTTCTAAGTTTTTCATGTAAATATCTTAGAACAAATAGCTTAACTCGAATACTTGTTTACTGATGCCATCAAAAAACTATTTAAATAGATCCATCAAACTAAAATTAGCAATTCAAAATTACATCCTTTGTAGTTGTTATTTTTGCTTAATAGATGAATTGCAGCTATCTTGCGAACTACTTTTCTAATCGTTTACAGTATGTTCAATTGTTCAGCTCTCTGGATTTTGATATAATCTTTATCTGATCTTATATAATTATACAAGAAACATTATCAATTCCTGAATTTTAGCTTTTTTGATAGAAGGATTTATATTTGTTTTATCGTCGTCCAAGAACTTATAATTGTATGCTTGTATGTTTCCATCTAAAACCTTAATGTAACTATTAAACTTTGGCAGTCAACACATTTTTTTGCTAGATCATCATCATCATCAGCCTTTTAACAGTCCACTGTTGGACTTTTAGTCTACCCTAAAAGGGTGATTGGGGCATATCCACCACGCTGGCCCAGTTGCGGGTTGGTGGATTCACAAACGCCATTGAATTTCTTCTCCGTACGTATGCAGGTTTCCTCACGATGCTAGATCATGTGAGGATAAATAGATAAATGTGGTCTTAAGACCACACAACATCTCATTTGGTAAAAAGTGTTAAGTCATCAACATGTCATATGATGGTCTTTGGGTGTATCGTTGCTTTATATTAGGTAGGTTACCTAATGTTCAGCATAAATAAGCTGACTACACTACCGTTTACGAACGACTCGTCCTCTTTATCTATGGCCTGTATTGGGAAAGGGTGGGGAAAGCATCGTTGAGGCATGAGGTCCTTGTTCATGACGCTCGACAAAGTATCCACAAGATTTTTTCGCGGTGTGCATGTTAGCCTTCCGGTGTACCGTTTAATATAATTAATATTATTCGCTCAAATACCAATGTGAAATTTTTAATGTTTTAAAGAAAGACAAGAGGAGACTGGATCCCCTTATCTTTATAAGCACTTGACTGATATTGCTTATATACAAATTTATGAATTGTATATTCATAAACAACTTCTTTAAATGGTTTGGAACGGGTACACGGTACGCTAATTATCGTCAAACAAAGATACAAAGTGTTCGTATTATTTTTTTATTTACATATTCTATGTCTAAAAACTCATTTTCAACACATTTAATCTAGATCAACTAGAATTATATCAATAAAATATAAAAATAATAAATTACCTATCAAATAAGAAAACCACTAGCCAGCAGGGATTTTTAACAATAACTTATGCCTATAACATTTAAATCTAAAATAACAATTATAATTTGTACTTAGCATGTAAATTATTATTTTCTACAATCTCAGTGCAGTGAAATTTCAATAAGAATGTGGCAAGACACAGGTGACACAATGACACGGATGTCTTCCTGGGAAGAGGTACATGTAACTGCGCCAAAATATCGGGAGCTCCTTCCGCCACCTTACCACGGTAAATATCCCGTTTTTTTTAATTTTATAATTATTACCATTAACGGTTGTTATATGACAGTTATATGATTACTCATATAACTGTCATATAACAACCGTGATAGTTTATAATAACAAGACTGTGACAATCCAATGAGTTTGTTTTGTGATATTTACGAGGTGACTTTTTTACGGTTGAATACATGTTATTCTTTTCCCTTAAATTATTTTAATAAGGAAACAAAACTACAAAATTTAGGAGGTTACAGAACAATCTCAAGTTAATCACCCAACATGTTGCCTCTAGTCAAACTTAGGTACGTATTTTGTCACATTAACAATGAACAAAAACGTGGGCGACATAAACTTCTGGTATAATATATTCGTTTAACTATAATTATTTGCGCTTCCTCAAATTTTTTCCTCGGATTTATTTGTTTTCTTTTGCGTTGCTAAAATCACCACACACAGGAAAACCCTGTGGTACTGGTTTCATATCCTCATGTTCCCCAACTTTGAAGACCAGAGCCATGCCCACTTCCGCATGGAACTCAATGTGGCAATGGAACAGCCAATAACCAGGGTTGTTAGCTTTAAATCTTATAATCGTATAGCCACCATCAGGAACTGTCACTGTATCTTTTATGGGGGGATTCTTTAAGTTCCTGATCATATCTCCACGCATGTCCAATTCTTGGACTTTTTCGACAGTAGTGCTGGAAGCCAGCCGTTTCTGTCCAATAACTCTGAAACTGTGTCCGTGAAGGTGGAAAGGATGATTTGCGTCGAATTTTGATCCTTCGTCTATGATGACGACTTCAACCACGGAGTTCAGCTTGACGGACAGGACGTGAGGACATTGGCAAAACCCTTTCTTACACGACTTTGGGACGGTGGTATTATCGCAGAAAGAATCAGAAGAGGGTCTGGAGACGAGAAGAGGGCTGGAGGGTAGCTTCATACTAATATGGTTGAGCTGAGGCGTGGGAACTGAATATTGTCCCTTTACTGAAAATAAAAGGAACAAATAAATTTAATAATGCTAAAAAACGGTTGAACTTATTATATTTAAAATCATTGAATACATTTGTATATCACGCTAATTACATAAATAAAACATATTTAAAATGTGAAAATGTGTTTGTTCATAACGGCTGAACGGATTTTAATGAAATTTGGTGTGGAGGTAGACTATACCCTGGATTGATACAGATATTATTATCCTGAAAAACATACGATTCCTAAGGGTAAGGGGTGATAAATGTCGCAACTTGTGATGAAAAAAATACCAACCTTGATGGTGACCGTAGAGTGAAGCCTTGTTAAAATGAGTATTGTTCTTAATGTGCAAGTCGTAGGCCACGTAGAACTTATGGTCTGGTTCTATTTTGAGAACGTCATCTTTAGGAACCAAGTGGCGGTGAGCTTTGTGCTTTGAAATTGTCATTGTTAGGTTCTGTTCCTCGCCCTGATTCTCAGTGTTGAATTCCTGAAAAAATTTGCTTCGTTTTATATTTTTTCTACAAAATGAAATACAGGGCAAGTGACATTAAAATACTTAAACTATTTAGCCTATTTTTCAAAATACAGCTGAATTTAGACCGTTTTAGGTCTAAAAATAATCCAAATGCTCAGGCCCACTGATAGTTGGTAGAGAGACCTAGTAAGCTGGTTGTAATACCAAGTTAAATGGTAATATTTATACGTTGAGTGAGATAAATGCCAGTATTTTGGTCAAGCGTAGAATTAACCATGTACTCATGTCGTTAAGATTGTAATCAATATTCTTTGCCAGTCGATCATAAAAAGTATCCTTAAAAAAACTATAGCAAGGAACCAGGATTCTTCATTGTAAGCTTTGCTTTTTTCAGGGTATCTGTAACGCAAGTTAATCAATTGCATTTTATTGTAGTTTCTAAGTTTATTGTGGTTTGGTTTGTATTTTGTTGTTTGGTTGCCTGTAGGAGGTCACTTATATTGATAAGGCCGCCAATTGTTTTACTAGTTTTAAGTTTTTGTCTTAGTACGTAAATTCTGGTGTGAAAAGTAAAGATTCTATCTATTTATCTAAGAATATTTGTGTATAATATGTTGTTAATTTCTCAACCTATCGTGCTCAAGTCGAAAAATTGTGGTTCACCCCACTATCAGTATCTATATTGGATGACGCTCCGCCATCTTCCTCTATCCTCAGCGAAGTTTAGCGCATCATACATTGATGTGTCTATGGTGATGAGAAACTGGTCTGACCATCGCATCAGGCCGCGTTTTTGAGATTGTTTTCTATTGACTTTGTTTATAACTATTCGTTTTCTGAATTGTCGCTGCCTTTGCTAGTAATATGACTGAAGTACTGTTAGAAAAACCGTAAAGCCGTGGTAGCCCATTTGGGAGACCGCTAGAATTGAAAGCGTGATGTCGCAGGTTCAAACCTCGGGCCCGTACCAATGAGTTCTTTGAAGCTAATGTACGGATTTTCATAACACTGGCTTTGCGGTGAAGGAAAACATCGTGAGGAAACCTGCATACGTACGGAGAAGGAATTCAGTGGCGTATGTGAATCCACCAATCCGCACTGGGCCAGCGTGGTGGATATAACCCAATCACCCTTTCGTGTGTACCTACCCACAAAATAAATAATAAGTCTAGCAGTGGACTGTTAAACGGCTGATTATGATGATGACTGTAAAAAATGTTTTAGAAAAATGGTAGTCAGTCTAGTTGCGGCCTTGAGTTATTTTAGTTTTGATGTAGGTCTGATGATAAATAATTAGCTAGTTCTTACCAATGCATGATGCACTCGTGGTTCCCATTTGAGTTCTCCAGCAGGCTCTGCATGTGCAGCGCCATTATAGTGCAATACTGCGACTTGCCTTACTTCGCTTGAACTATACAGAATTAACATTTCGTTAACATTGGTTTCTTTATAATTTAAACTTCTGGGCAATGAGATAATCCGTGAATTTTAGATATAAGTATTTGATTTATCATCATCATTAATCTACAATTTTTTGTGTATCGTCTGTTGTGTATTGTTAAGCATAACGCAAATTACGGAAAAAAAACAGGTTTTTTTGGTAAAACACCACTATAAGCAAAATTTATTGACAACTATTCTTTGTTTTTTGTTTTATTGATAAGGCTACTTGATAATTAAATAATATTGGCGCGTCAATGGTATGAAGGCAACACGTTAATAAAAAATAATGACAAAAAAATCTAACTAATTGTAAATTTACTACTTACTTGATGCAGTTCATGAGTCCACGAATTCTGATCCAGTAGTTTGCAACTTTCTGATTGGCATTTATGACGAAGTCAAAACGCTCTCCAGCATACGACACCAGTGATTTTACTGAAATATAAAGTTAATTTATATTTCAAATCTCTATTCTGTAACTTTCTAAAACACACACACACTTGAAGACAAAATTTCAAAAGGTGCCTGCCTACTGCCTGTTGCTTTATTATTTTAATTTATTGAATAGTATAATACTACTATAAAATATATTGAATAAATTTACCGGTAACAGGTTCTATATCGTAGCCGTCTGAAGCAATTAAAGTGATCAAATGTCCATCGACTGTCAACTCCACGGGACAGAAGTAAAATTCCGCATTTATCAATCGGAACCGATATGTGTAATTCTGAAATAAATAAAATTGGAAATAAATTACCACTATAAGACCTTTCAAAAAAAATGATTCTGTTAAGTAAGTATTATTAACTCTAAGTATTATATTTAACATAAATTAGAAATTATTTACCTGCATCACTTCGAATCTCGGTGCCTCCGTCATAGTAGTTCTATTTCCATCTTTCTTTTCAAATCTTCCACGTCCATTAATTAACAGAGCTGAAGGGGCCATGTCACCCGCAGAATGGTAGTGATCCGTAAATATATTTAGAGACATCTGCTTACTCCAGTCAGCTACTTGGATTACGTGTTCTGACCTACAAAAAAAGAAATTGCTGTTACAAATCAGATCTTTCATAATAATAATTCAGCGTTAGCGTTTTCTTCCATTTTTATGTTCTCGTAAACTGATAAGTAAGTTAGTATTTTTTTTTTTGCTCAATAAATGAATTTGAATTTGAAATGAATTTGTATTAAAAGCACACTTACTTGTCAATATCATAAAGCCGCCTATGGTTGTCGTTTCTCTTTCGTTGTCTGATGATCAGAGCACCAGAGACACCGTCGCCACGTTGCAAGCCAATGTGTGAGTGCCAGAAGTAGGTCCCAGCTTGAACTGCAGTGAACTCGTACCTGGAAACGAGAAGGTAGAGTAATTTTGGAAAATTGAGACAATTGGCATAGTCGTTAGGTAAAAGTTCTTAGCAGTCAAAAGGTACGAAATTTTCAGCGTAAACAATGAATAAAATAAAATAACAAATAAAATTACAAAAAATTAAATAACATATAAAATGTGTGAAAAACGTAAGTTTCTATAATAAAAGAGATAAAAAATGCTTACGTGAAAGTGCTCTCCGGCTGAATTGGACATTGCGTTACAAAAGGAACTCCATCCATGTATGGAGTATCCTTCTGATGCATGCCATGCCAGTGAATGGTGGTCCCTGACGCCATCAGATCGTTTGTCACATTCACAATAATTTTGTCGTTTTGGCACACCTAGAAACAAAATGCAATAATGAAACCAAACGGTAAAACCATCAAAATTATAAACACTTTTAATTCAGTTTTTCAGTCCAGAGACAAAGATTTGACAATAACAAGAGAGAGACAAAAAAAAACAAAAAAAAAAACAATGAAGAAGATGGACATAAAAGACAAAAACGAGAAAAGAGAAGGGATTACAATTAATCTTAAGCTAGTTACGACACTAAACACTTGAACAGTATAAATGAGACCAAACAATGACCAATATAGATCAAATTAAATGATGATAAACAATGACCAATATAGTTGCATTATAAAAAGTAAAGACAAACAAATATTTACCTCAATAGAAGGTCCTGGCATCTTCCTATTGATGACAGTAATCGGCCTGCTTGCTCCATTTGCTACTACACAATCCTTTCTTTCACAGTCAGCGGTATTGAAGGGGCAGTCAAAACACGCCTTGCTCATACTCTGATACCACTCCACGCGAAAGTGGTAGTAGCAGGTCATCCGCTTGCCATCGCATATACCGTTTCTGTAGCATGGGTGGTTCTTCCCATCTAGATCTTCATCTAATTGAGGCTCAAGGATGCCTGGTTCATATGATATGGGAGAACCTTTTGATAAATTAATCTTTTCCACTGGTAAAAGCTGTGCTGCATTGACATCTGAAGTGTGAATGTCTGCAAAAAATATGAATTCAAATTTCAAATTGTCATAAAATTAATAATTATAGACCAGAGAGTATAAAAACTTAAGATATACTTACACAGAAAGAGAAAGATCACCGCAGCTGGGTAATAATAATGCATCATTCTGAAAATAAAATTAATAATTTAATAATTTATAATTTATAATTATAATTTATAATTTCATAATTTAAGTGTTTTTATGATAGTTGGAAATGTAGTTACATAAGTTCAAGATAAAATAAAAAATTATAATGCGTATCATCAAAAAGGAACTCACCATAAAATTTATTAAAATCACTTTGTCAATTAAAATTGGTCTACTAAGTAGATCAGCTAAACCCGGAATGAATTAGGATCATATATTTTGGTCATTATTTATATGTATGTTCATTAAATTCCCTTGACGTCAGAGCGAAATGGTAGATTCGATTACGCGGGAAAATTTGCCAATTACTAAATTAATTCTACCTTATATTTTAGTTTCAGTCAGTACGGTTGAGGATAACGGAGTGACGTTTCAACTAACTAATCAAGGTTCATTTTACGCATGGGGCATTCCGAGATTAAGTTTCGGTAATATCCAGATTACCACTGAATCATCACAAAATGACGAAAACTAGGTTGATTTTTGAAGCTTATATTTACCAGGGTTTTTTTAATTTTTTTTAATTTTTTGGGGGCTTTTAGACAACATGTCTATGTCAGCCCCATCGTATCCTGACAAAACACAAATTTTCTAAATAAATTTATCCAAAACTAATTACTTTTTTACACAAACACAAACTTACCTAAACCGATTCTATGGGGTGCAAATATCCCTTAAGATTTTTTTTTTGCGAAAGAGTCACATTAACACGTTCCCTGTGTAGATCGAATTATGAGAATGGACGCTTCCGTGTATGCTAGAATACTAGCAACTCTTTCTAAAATGTCATACGGTTTTCATAACATATTTTTTTCAGTTCCGGCGCTCACACTTGTAAGTCGATAAATGTAAATAAGCTCAAACGTGTCCAAATTCACAAGCCTTGTTAGGACTCATCCACCACGCATGGGTCATACACTGTGAACGTGTTAAAAGTTAAAAGGTGCAAATGGAGATTAAAAGTTTATCTGAAAGTTTAATACGAAATCGCGAGCAATAGCTAGTTCAATATATTATGTTTACCTCAATAATTTTATTTCGGAAATTTACAATGATATTTCATAGTATTAGAAGACAGATGAGGAATTTATTTACAAGTTTTTATTTTAACTTGCAATGTATGTAAGACTGTAAGTATGTACGTAACTATTTTTGTTTGGGTGGAATCTTGCAACTCAATTTAGAAGCAGACATCTCCAACCGATTGAGCTGAAATTTTGTATACACGTTTAGTTTGGATTACAATGCATGGTTACCTGTGTGACGTCAGTTCAAATCTAATATTTTATACGCTTAAAAGCTTGTTTTTAAAAAGGTTTTTATAATTAACTAGCGACCCGTTCGCGGATCCACGGGTGTAATTTAAGTGCGAAGCCGGGGCGGGTCGCTAGTTATATATATAAACCTTTCGTGAAAATTTATCTAACTGTTGGGGAAAACCGCATCAAAATCAGTTGCGTAAATTTTAATGTTAGAGAATTAAATCTAGAATGAAAACTGTTTAATAACGCCCTAAACACTCTAAATGTTCAAAATACTGAACTCAAAAGGTAAAACATAAACGTCAACGGTGAGCACCTCTCTTATTTACGATTTGCCGGTAATATCATCGCCATGGCAGTCGCTGCAAGACTTGCAAAAAATACTGACAGTCTAGCTGATGTTACCCGACAAATTGATCTCGGAAAACCTAGAGATGAAAATTAAAAAAACTTTATTACTGCAATACACAACAGTACATTAAAATAACTAAATATTCTTTTATTATTATTTGTTGTTATACATTGTAATATGTACTGTAATCATGCTTAGTTTGATGTTTGTACGTATTACCGTTTTTACATCACAGCTAATACAAAAGTACGTTAAAAAATACGTTTGTTGTATGGGTACCCCGCTTTCGTTTTTAGTTTATGACTTTTTTATTATTTTAGTTATATAGTTAGTTAATCTGCCGTTACATTACATATTCTTACAAAATTTCAACTGGTTATATATTACGGTTCGAAAGATACAGCGGTTAATAGGTAGGGTAGACAGACAGACAGACAGACATCGTAGGCTTAGTAATAGGGTCCCATTTTAACCCTTTGGGTACATCATCATCATCAGCCAGAAGACGTCCACTGCTGAACATAGGCCTCCCCCTTTAACTTCCACACTGAACGACAGCCTGCCTTTTGCATCCACTCGATGCCCGCGACTCTCACAATTTCGTCGGTCCATCTAGTGGGAGGCCTCCCTACGCTGCGTCTTCCGGTTCGTGGTCTCCACTCCAGAACCTTTCTTCCCCATCGGTTATCGGTTCTTCGAGCGATGTGGCCTGCCCATTGCCAATTCTGAGCCTGAAAACAGACGAAGGAGCCAAGGCAGGCCTAGAAAACGCTGGCGCGATGACCTAAACACGTTCCAGATACAGTGGTCAAGTCTGGCGGGTGATCGCACTGTCTGGAAAGAAATGAGGGAGACCTTTGCCCTGGAGTGGGACAGTATAGGTTAATAAAAAAATGCTCTAGTGCAAATAAGGCTAATTTTTGAGCACTGGATCATAAAAATAAAATGACGTCTTTCATTTAACCTCTTTTTCAAAGAGGTTCAATTTCTAATAACATATTTAATTTAGGAAGTTTACCTGGATATTTAATAATACCCATACATCATCATCATAATCAGCCTTTTAATAGTCCACTGTTGGACTTTTAACCTACCCCCGAGAGCTGGCCCGCACTGGGCCAGCGTGCTGGATATGGCTCAATCACCTGGGTGATGGGTCTGAGAAACGTATCGGCTAATATAGATTATTTTATGCACTCGTTATACAATTTTCTTTTTCTTTTTAGGGTTCCGTACCCAAAGGGTAAAAACAGGACCCAATTACTAAGCCTACGATGTATACCTGTCTGTCTGTCTGTCTTATAACAAACGTATTTTTTTACATATTTTTGTATAAGCTCTAATGTAATAAGCCAGCCAAGTACGAGTTGGGCTCGCGCACTGAGGGTTCCGTACAACCACAAAATACAATAATTATCAATAAAACAACAGACTTCAAAATTAGTAAAACATGTCGTTTTGATTCGGTGAAATGCGATGTCATCCAAGAAATTACCAGTTATAACATGGTAATGAACAGAAATTTATCACCAACTCGTACTTGGCCATTATTTATTATTTGTTGTTATACTTGAGTGTGTACTATAATCATACTAAGTTTGACGCTTTAACGCTAAAACTACGTTAAAATCGTTTGTTGTATGGGGAACCCATTCCATTCAAATTTTACATTTTGTTTTTTTCGTAAATGTGTGAAAATAATTATGTGCCGTAACATATTCTGTAAACAATTGGCTATCCTATACAGTTCGAAAAATACAGCCGTTAATAGGTAGGATAGACGGACAGACGAACAGACGGAGAGACGGACAGACGGACAGACGGACAGACATCGTATCCGACATCCCATTATTACCCTTTGGGTATAAAACGCTGAAAACGGTAATACGTACAAGCGTCAAACTTGGTATGATTATAGTATTTACTCTAAAGTGTAACAACAAATGATAAATAATGGCCAAGTGCGAGTCGGTGACAAATTTCTGTTCACTACCAAGTTATAATTGTGTTATACTCAAGCGTCACTGTAACAAAGTATTAAATACTAGTAGGCCGCCCCTGCTTCGCACGGGCTAATCCGGGATATATAACCTATGTCAACCGGGGATAGTGCAGCATCCCAACAGTGAAAGAATTTTTCAAACCGGTTCAGTAGTTTCGGAGCCTATTCAATGCAAACAAACAAACAAACAATCAAATCTTTCCTCTTTATAATATTAGTATAGATGTGACTGCGTAGCAATTGCTTCGACACCCAACACTATGGCGAGCGGTAGCATGTGCGCTTTACAATTTGACGGCACACGGCTCGATCCTTGGTCTTGCACCAATGATTTATTTAGTACCTAAATAAATTATGTGCAGTATCAATGCCATCGCTCAAAAACAGTGTTTCCATCGTAAGGAAACTGGTATGTTCAAGAAACTTAAAAATATGATAATATGACAACCAATATGCACTGCGCCATCGAGGCCCATCCTCTCTCTCTCTTTGAAAGAAGGCCCATCAGTTAGCATGATAGACTGAAACCAGGATGATGACATCTGGTAGTATCCAGGGATCTCTACCGCACCGTGATAACATGAATGTAGTCGTAGTCGACGCTTGGACCGTGGGGACCAGGAGCCCATCGAATATTTAAAGACCTATCAGGGCGACTGGTCGAAGCTACTCGTGACCAAAATGCTGACCTTTATTTTGCCCAAAAAATAAGCATTGCCATACAACGTGGCAATGCTGCCAGCATTTTGGGCACGCTGCCCACCGGTAGCGGATTGTTAGATTAGTTTTAGTTTTAGATTAATTTTAGTTTTAGATTAGTTTTAGTTATAAATTTAAATTTAAGATAGTTTTTATTTTACTTGTAATTTTTATTGAATAAATACTTTATTTGTCGTAGTCTGGGTTTTACAGTAACCTTATTTTGTGTTTCATCTTATAAACACACACCTAGATCAAATCTAGACTAGATTTTTTTAATCGCCGATTGGTCCACGTTTGATCACTGACTATTTGACTGTTGGTAAGCGACGATGTGGTCGAAGATGAAGCACGCAGACTGAGAAGATACCCATGCACTCTAGCCTTGAAAAGGCCCAGATTATATCTCTTAGTAAGCAAGGAAGCTGGCAGGTTGTTCCAATCCTTGGCCGTACGGTTTAGAAACGTAGAATCTGAACGTTTGGTACGTATCCTAGGAAAATCCACAATGTATGGCGGTAGTGGGCCGCTTTCCTACTTGTCCTGGGGCCTTATGGCCAACTGCTAACGCGGTATCAAACTAAAATTTAATCCGCTCAGTTGGAAAATCACGTGAACGTGAAACTTAACGCGCCCAGGTAGGGTTTGCGGTCGCGTGATTTTCCAACTGAGCGGATTTAACGTTAGTTTGATACAACGTTAGCAGTTGGCCGTAAGGTCCCTGTAGTAGAAAGGGGATCTAGACTAGCCACGTAAGGTCCACGAATAACAAAAGCACTAAAACTGGTGTTCCGAGAAGGTTTCCGCTATCTTACGCTGCGTCTACCCGAATAGTATACTTAGCTTATGCTATTTGTCCCATACAAATAGAATTACAATTGTTACAATAAAAAAAAAAAAGTAAGTTATATATTTTTTATTAAAAACATAATTGCAAATTTTAACCTGTTGGTAGTTATGACAATAATTTAAAAGTAAAATACATAGATCTTGACTGACATTGATCATATTTAACTAATACATTGTATTTGCTTGACACTTTCCTAATATGGTTTTATGAATGTCAATTAAATGGTAAGCAAGGTAATCATAAAACAAAGACACACATTATTTGGATTACTTTTTATTTATATATTTCATATCCCCACCACACCACATCCCCAAATTAATTAACCTAGATTGACTACGTATACAATAATAAATTAAAAACAATAAATTAAATAATAAAACCACTGGCCAGCAGGGTTTTTTTTAACAATTAGGTACATGTAAACAATATTTAAATCTACAATAACAATTACAATTAGTAGCATATCATTAATGGTTTTCCTATAATCTCAATGCTGTGAAATATCAATAACAATGTGACATTCCAACTACTGTTTAATGATATTTGCGTAGTGAGATTAAATGCAACTGAAATCTTTTCTCCAAGATTATTTTAAAACTAAAACAATAACTACCAAATGTAGGCTTTTGACTGGTTTACGGACAATCTAAATTTTATCACCTAATGTGTTATTTATTATCAAACCAGCTAATTTCGTCGTAAGAATGCGACGACGACGACAAAAAATTATTTTTATGGCTACGCTGAATGTAGCAGAATAACAATTAGGTATACTTTGTCACCTGGTTTATTTGTCACCATTAACAATAGACAAAAACGTAGCCGATATAAATAATCTTTTGGCAAGTTTTACTGGTTTAACTATAATTATAATTATGCATTCCCAAATTTTCATCTTTAATTTAATTTTTTTCTTTTGTGTTTCTAAAATCGCCACAAACAGGGAATCCCTGAGGCACTGGTTTCATATCCTCATGTTCCCCAACTTTGAAGACCAGAGCCATGCCCACTTCCGCATGGAACTCAATGTGGCAATGGAACAGCCAATAACCAGGGTTGTTAGCTTTAAATCTTATAATCGTATAGCCACCATCAGGAACTGTCACTGTATCTTTTATGGGGGGATTCTTTAAGTTCCTGATCATATCTCCACGCATGTCCAATTCTTGGACTTTTTCGACAGTAGTGCTGGAAGCCAGCCGTTTCTGTCCAATAACTCTGAAACTGTGTCCGTGAAGGTGGAAAGGATGATTTGCGTCGAATTTTGATCCTTCGTCTATGATGACGACTTCAACCACGGAGTTCAGCTTGACGGACAGGACGTGAGGACATTGGCAAAACCCTTTCTTACACGACTTTGGGACGGTGGTATTATCGCAGAAAGAATCAGAAGAGGGTCTGGAGACGAGAAGAGGGCTGGAGGGTAGCTTCATACTAATATGGTTAAGCTGAGGCGTAGGAACTGAATATTGTCCCTTCACTGAAAATAAAAGGAACAAATTAATTGAATAATGCTAAAAAACGGTGAAACTATTATATTTAAAATCATTGAATACATTTGTATATCACGCTAATTACATAAATAATACATATTTAAAATGTGAAAGTTTGTATGTGAAAATGTGTTTGTTCATAACGGTTGAACGGATTTTAATGAAATTTGGTGTGGAGGTAGACTATACCCTGGATTGATACAGATATTATTATCCTGAAAAACATACGATTTCTAAGGGTAAAAAAACAAAGGCGCAGCTTGTGATGAAAAAAATACCAACCTTGATGGTGACCGTAGAGTGACGCCTTGTTAAAATGAGTATTGTTCTTAATGTGCAAGTCGTAGGCCACGTAGAATTTATGGTCTGGCTCTTTTTTGAGAACGTCATCTTTAGGAACCAAGTGGCGGTTAGCGTTGAGCTTTGAAATCGTCATTGTTAGGTTCTGTTCCTCGCCCTGATTCTCGGTGTTGAATTCCTAAAAAGAAGTTTTGTCTTAGCATTCATCAACTAAACCAAACTGACAATAAATACCTAAACTGTAAAGCCTACCTATATATTACAAAAAAAAAACTGCTAGATTAAGACCGAAAAGTTCGAAGATAATATAAATGGTCAAGCCCACTACTATTTGGCAGCGTATCCAGCATGCTGGTGGCATTACCACGCTTGATGGCAATAAGCCGGAAGAATTACAGAATTTTACGCGTTGCATTAGCCAAACGCTCTAAAAGCTTAACATCAGGTGAACTGTGATCAAAACGCCTTTAAAGAATTTTTCAAATCGGTTTAGTAGTTTCGGATCCTATTCGATGCAAACAAACAAACAAACAACCAAATCTTTCCTTTTTATAATATTAGTATAGATAAACTTACTCCTGTTGTCGTGATCTTTAAGTCAAAAATTGTAACCCCTACCTACCCTAGGTCTCAATTTAATGATGCTACGCCATCTTTCTCTATACTCAGAGACATTCAGCGCATCATATAATAATGCGTCTAAGGTGGAGTGAATCTGGTCAGACCAACGCATCAGACCGCGGCTTTGAGATTGATTCTGTTGACATTGCTTGTGGCTATTCGTTTTATAAATTGTGGCTTTCTTGTTTGGCAGTATGACTGAAGTATTTGACGATAGATTTGAGACAAATTTTAGACATTCTAGCTGTGACCTTTAGTTATTTTAGTATTGATGTATTGGTCCGATGATAATAATATACGAGATATTATACGAGTTCTTACCAATGCATGATGTACTCGTGGTTCCCATTTGAGTTCTCCAGAAGGCTCAGCATGTGCAGCGCCATTGTAGTGCAATACTGCGACTTGCCTTACTTCGCTTGAACTATACAGAAATATAATTTTACTAACATTGGTTTTTTATACTGGCAAAACTGCTGAAGCATGAAATGATCCTTAAATTAAGGATAATAAAATGTTTCATCATCGTCATAAAAATGAGTGATTGTCTTAATAGTTTTCTTATTTTATTGGCTTCATTAAGTAAGTAAATAATTATAGCTGTGTATATCTAAACCGATAAATAAAAATGGATAAAAAGGTACTACAAAATAATAATAAATTTACTACTTACTTGAGGCAGTTCATGAGTCCACGGATTCTGATCCAGTAGTTTGCAACTTTCTGATTGGCATTTATGACGAAGTCAAATCGCTCTCCAGCATACGACACTAGTGATTTAACTGAAATATAAAATTAAGTCAAATTCAAAAAAAAATTTTTTTCTATAATTTCTAAAACACCTAGATGCTTTTAATAGTTTTAATTATTTAATGACACCAAATTTTTACTTACCGGTTACAGGTTCCAAATCATAGCCATCTGAAGCAATCACTGTAATGTTATGTCCATCGACTGTCAACTCCACGGGGCAAAAGTAAAACTCCGCATTTATCAATCGAAACCTATATTTAAAATTCTGGAATAAATAAAGATTTCAAATTTAAAATCAGCTATTTCAAAACAAAATTAAAAAGATGGTAAATCTTAAGAAATTATTTTGGTGTTTTGGTATTATTTCGGTGGTAATTTCTTTTTAAATGAGAAATTAGAACTTATGTACCTGTGTCACGTTGAATCTCGGTGCCTCCGTCATAGTAGTTCTATTTCCATCTTTCTTTTCAAATCTTCCACGTCCATTAATTAACAGAGCTGAAGGTGCCATGTCACCCGCAGAATGGTAGTGATCGGTAAATATATTTAGAGACATCTGCTTACTCCAGTCAGCTACTTGAATTACGTATTCAGACCTACAAAAAAATGTATTGCTGTCACAGAGGGTATCAAATCTATCATAATAATTTATCGACTTCTTTATTTATCTTCCGTTTTTATGTGCTCTTGGACTAAATTGTAGGTAGTTATTGATAGCACACTTACTTGTCAACATCATAGAATCGTCTAAGTTTGTCATCTCTCTTTTGTTGTCTGATGATCAGAGCACCAGAGACACCGTCGCCGCGTTGCAAGCCAATGTGCGAGTGCCAGAAATAGGTACCAGCTTGAACAGCAGTAAACTCGTATCTGGGATCGACAGAGTAAAGTCAGCTTGGGAACTTAGGACCTTAGACTAGCACATAAAATACGAAATTTTAAACTTAAACCAAAAATAAAAATAAAATCTTTACATGAAAGAGCTCTCCGGCTGAATAGGACATTGAGTGACAAAGGGCACTCCGTCCATAAACGGAGTATCCTTCTGATGCATGCCATGCCAGTGAATGGTTGTCCCTGATGCCATCAGATCATTTGTCACATTTACAATGATCTTGTCGTTTTGACACACCTAGAAACAAAATGCATCGTGAAATCTTACGATAAAACGATCACAACGTTGCAGTAATTCAAGCACTTTTTTCAGTCCAGAGACAAGAACATGGCAATAACAAGGACAAAAGATAAATGAGACAAAAAAACAACAAATTGAAAATACGATATAAAATTAGTTAAAAATAAGAAAGAGAAGCAGGAGGAAGATACAAATAAAAGGTAGTTAAATAACTAAACTTGTTTGTCAATAAAATTAATTTTAAGCCAGTTATAATACTGAACATTATAAATACAGTAGCGGTTAACAACGTCCTTAGTTATTGCATTGTAAGAAAGTAAAGACAAGCAACTAACCTCAATTGAAGGTCCTGGCATCTTTCTATTGATGACAGTAATCGGCCTGCTTGCTCCATTTGCTACTACACAATCCTTTCTTTCACAGTCGGCGGTATTGAATGGGCAGTCAAAACACACCTTGCTCATACTTTGATACCACTCCACGTGGAAGTGGTAGTAGCAGGTCATAGGTTTGCCGTCACATATACCGTTTTTTCTATAGCAAGGGTGGTCTTTCCCATCTAAGTCTTTATCTTCATCGTTTTGAGGCTCCAGGATACCTGGTTCATATGATATAGGACCTTTTGATAAATTAATCTTTCCCACAGGTAAAAGCAGTGCTGCATTGACATCTGAAGTGTGAATGTCTGCAAGAAAAATAAATTATTAACTACAATAATACAAAACATTAACACTTTCACGTCATAAAGAAAATAATTATAGACCTCAGTAAAATTCAATAATACTTACACAGAAAGAGAAAGATCACAGCAGCTTGGCAAACATAATGCATCATTATAGAAGAAAATAAATTAACCACAAAGCGTTACAAAAATATAATAAAAAATTGGTAAAATCAATTTAAGATAAACTAAAATATCAAATATAAAATGTCAATAAAAATTGTTCCACTAAGTAGATCGGCTGAACTATGAATGAATTAGGACCATATAAATCACTCACTTTATAATACATGTTTTATCAAATTTGTTAAATTCCTATGACGTTAGAACAAACTGGTTGATTTGAGTACGCGGGAAAATCGGGAATTGAATTACTCGCTAAAGCCTACCTTATACACGGTTTGTAGTCACGGATAACAATGTGACGTTTAAACTAACGTTCAATTTACGCACTGGATTTCTGGGATTAAATTTGTTGACATCCACATTACGCAAATATACCTCATTAAGTACCTAATTATGTTTACCTCTATTATTTAGTTTGAGAAATTCAGTTATTATTTTACTTATAGTTTTTATTGTTTGAGAAATTCACAACAATATTGTATATTTTCGAAGATACCTATATACCTATTTTCGTTAAAGACCTTTATATCTATTTTCAAACTATTTCAGTTTCTGAGTTTGTATTTCATCATCATCATCATTATTTCATCCATAGGACGTTCATTGCTGGACATAGGCCTCCCCATCGATCTCCAAAAAGGTCGGTTGGAAGCGGCCTGCATCCAGCGTTTCCCTGCGGTCTCTTTTAGGTCGTGGCAATGGGCAGAGCAGATAGCACGCAGAACATATTTATAGCCAATGGGACCGAAAGGTTCTCGAATGGAGACCACGGAACAGTAAGCGCTGCGTGTACTGTTCCGTGGTCTCAATTCAGTAAGACGTCCACCCACAAGATGGACCAATGACCTAAAAAATTGCTATTCCTAGAATTAAACCTACAATAAAAACTGTTCACTAAGGCTTTCAAGATGTATTATATTTGAAACTTTGGACTGGAAAGGTATAGACATAAACTTTAACAGCGAGCATCTCTCTTAGTTACGATTTGCAGATGATATCGTCATCATTATGATATGTCTTGCGGCGTCGCTGCAAGACTTGTTAGAAAGCTTGGCTAATGCTTTTCCACAAATTAATTTCGGTATGAATCTAGAACTCATAGATAAAACTAAGATCTAGTTTAACACGGAATCTGTCGAAACTGACCACGTACCTCTCTAAGTTGACCAAGAATACGTCTACCTATGGCAGATATTTCAATAATTATGTTAAATTTAAAAAATAATTCGATAAACCAATTTATTTGGACTGAGGATAATTCCACTTTGTGATGAATGTCTGATGATGGAGGTTGAAAGTGGTGACGGTGGTAGAAAGTGGACGGACGGTGGAAATGTAACTCTTGGTATGGTACTTACTCGTTAAAACAACCCATTTGAACCCAAAATCAGAAGTTTACTAGTAGCCATTGAAGAGTCGCTGTCCATCTCCTGGTTACATCATCAGATCAGTTTTGATAGAACCTTATTATTGTATTGTCCCACACAATTACTTGCAATATTTCAAATCGATACGATAATTGGAAGAAGGTTAAAATCGACTTCAAATATTTTATTTAGCGAGTTAAAAGTCAAGGTACCTAATAAAATCGTGTAAAAATCCAAAAATAAGATAAATTTGGTAACTACGTAAACAGTCATGATGCTTAGCTATTAATTAATCTTTTAGCTAATTTAAATTACTATCAAATGGCAAAAAGTACGTATTACGAGCTTTAAATACGTATTTACCATCTCCGACAACACCGTCATACCGTTAACATCAGGTGACCTGTAGTCAAACACCTAGCCTGCCATCCCTCACAAAATTACAATCATCCTCAAAATCGAGCATGAAATTTAATTTATCTTAGCGACTTTTTTTTCTTTCACGAAATACATAATATAATACTAGCTGCGCCCGTTGTTTACACATTGTTTGTTTTTATATTTTGACTACACGAACATTTTGGTTTACAATGTGAGTTGCAATTAATAAATTTTCCGTATCAGTTTTTATAGACAGAAGGATCTTCCAAATTTGACATATAATATATTTCCTTATCTGGAGTCCATGTTCCCTAATTCTGCCCTGTTTTTGTCATGTTCTAAGTTTTTCATGTAAATATCTTAGAACAAATAGCTTAACTCGAATAGCTTGTTTACTGATGCCATCAAAAAACTAATTTAAATAGATCCATCAAACTAAAATTAGCAATTCAAAATTACATCCTTTGTATTTGTTATTTTTGCTTAACAGATGAATTGCAGCTATCTTGCGAACTACTTTTCTAATCGTTTACAGTATGTTCAAAATTGTTCAGCTCTCTGGATTTTGATATAATCTCTATCTGATCTTATATAATTATACAAGAAACATTATCAATTCCTGAATTTTAGCTTTTTTGATAGAAGGACTTATATTTGTTTTATCGTCGTCCAAGAACTTATAATTGTATGCTTGTATGTTTCCATCTAAAACCTTAATGTAACTATTAAACTTTGGCGGTCAACACAATATTTTTGTCCAAACAGTCCGATCATCGGACAAATAGTCGGACAGAATGGAATAAAGGCATTTTTTTGCTAGATCATCATCATCATCATCAGCCTTTTAACAGTCCACTGTTGGACTTTTAGCCTACCCCAAAAGGGTGATTGGGGCATATCCACCACGCTGGCCCAGTTGCGGGTTGGTGGATTCACAAACGCCATTGAATTTCTTCTCCGTACGTATGCAGGTTTCCTCACGATGCTAGATCATGTGAGGATAAATAGATAAATGTGGTCTTAAGACCACACAACATCTAATTTTTGACTGCCCCGGTGGCTCAGTTGGTAGTGAACCTATCTTCTGTGCTTGGGAGCGTGGGTTCGATTCCCATCTAGGACAAACATTTGTGTGATGAACATTTGTGTTTGTTCTATGTCTGGGTGTTAATATCTATTTAAGTATGTATTTAAAAATATATATGTACGTATATCAGTTTCTGGCAGCCATATTACAAGCTTTGCTTAATTTGGGGTCAGATGACCGTGTGTGCAAAAATGTCCCAGATATTTATTTATTATTTGGTAAAAAGTGTTAAGTCATCAACATGTCATATGATGGTCTTTGGGTGTATCGTTGCTTTATAGTAGGTAGGTTACTTAATGTTCAGCATAAATAAGCTGACTACACTACCGTTTACGAACGACCCGTCCTCTTTATCTATGGCCTGTATTGGGAAAGGGTGGGGAAAGCATCGTTGAGGCATGAGGTCCTTGTTCATGACGCTCGACAAAGTATCCACAAGATTTTTTCGCGGTGTGCATGTTAGCCTTCCGGTGTACCGTTTAATATAATTAATATTATTCACTCAAATACCAATGTGAAATTTTTAATATTTTAAAGAAAGACAAGAGGAGACTGAATCCCCTTATCTTTATAAGCACTTGACTGATATTGCTTATATTTTTTTTTATGAATTGTATATTCATAAACAACTTCTTTAAATGGTTTGGAACGGGTACACGGTACGCTAATTATCGTCAAACAAAGATACAAAGTGTTCGTATTATTTTTTTATTTACATATTCTATGTCTAAAAACTCATTTTCAACACATTTAATCTAGATCAACTAGAATTATATCAATAAAATATAAAAATAATAAATTACCTATCAAATAAGAAAACCACTAGCCAGCAGGGATTTTTAACAATAACTTATGCCTACAACATTTAAATCTAAAATAACAATTATAATTTGTACTTAGCATGTAAATTATTATTTTCTACAATCTCAGTGCAGTGAAATTTCAATAAGAATGTGGCAAGACACAGGTGACACAATGACACGGATGTCTTCCTGGGACGAGGTACATGTAACTGCGCCAAAATATCGGCAAAATATATGCTCCTTCCACCACCTTACCACGGTAAATATCCCGTTAGTAATCATATAACTGTCATATAACAACCGCGATAGTTTATAATAACAAAACTGTGACAATCCAATGAGTTTGTTTTGTGATATTTACGAGGTGACTTTTTTACGGTTGAATACATGTTATTCTTTTCTCTTAAATTATTTTAATAAGGAAACAAAACTACAAAATTTAGGAGGTTACAGAACAATCTCAAGTTAATCACCCAACATGTTTCCTCTAGTCAAACTTAGGTACGTATTTTGTCACATTAACAATAAACAAAAACGTGGGCGACATAAACTTTTGGCATAATATATTCGTTTAACTATAATTATTTGCGCTTGCTCAAATTTTCTCCTCGGATTTATTTGTTTTCTTTTGCGTTGCTAAAATCACCACAAACAGGAAAACCCTGAGGTACTGGTTTCATATCCTCATGTTCCCCAACTTTGAAGACCAGAGCCATGCCCACTTCCGCATGGAACTCAATGTGGCAATGGAACAGCCAATAACCAGGGTTGTTAGCTTTAAATCTTATAATCGTATAGCCACCATCAGGAACTGTCACTGTATCTTTTATGGGGGGATTCTTTAAGTTCCTGATCATATCTCCACGCATGTCCAATTCTTGGACTTTTTCGACAGTAGTGCTGGAAGCCAGCCGTTTCTGTCCAATAACTCTGAAACTGTGTCCGTGAAGGTGGAAAGGATGATTTGCGTCGAATTTTGATCCTTCGTCTATGATGACGACTTCAACCACGGAGTTCAGCTTGACGGACAGGACGTGAGGACATTGGCAAAACCCTTTCTTACACGACTTTGGGACGGTGGTATTATCGCAGAAAGAATCAGAAGAGGGTCTGGAGACGAGAAGAGGGCTGGAGGGTAGCTTCATACTAATATGGTTGAGCTGAGGCGTGGGAACTGAATATTGTCCCTTTACTGAAAATAAAAGGAACAAATAAATTTAATAATGCTAAAAAACGGTTGAACTTATTATATTTAAAATCATTGAATACATTTGTATATCACGCTAATTACATAAATAAAACATAATTAAAATGTGAAAATGTGTTTGTTCATAACGGCTGAACGGATTTTAATGAAATTTGGTGTGGAGGTAGACTATACCCTGGATTGATACAGATATTATTATCCTGAAAAACATACGATTCCTAAGGGTAAGGGGTGAAAAAAAGTCGCAACTTGTGATGAAAAAAATACCAACCTTGATGGTGACCGTAGAGTGAAGCTTTGTTAAAATGAGTATTGTTCTTAATGTGCAAGTCGTAGGCCACGTAGAACTTATGGTCTGGTTCTATTTTGAGGACGTCATCTTTAGGAACCAAGTGGCGGTGAGCTTTGTGCTTTGAAATTGTCATTGTTAGGTTCTGTTCCTCGCCCTGATTCTCAGTGTTGAATTCCTGAAAAAAATTGCTTCGTTTTATATTTTTTCTACAAAATGAAATACAGGGCAAGTGACATTAAAATACTTAAACTATTTAGCCTATTTTTCAAAATACAGCTGGATTTAGACCGTTTTAGGTCTAAAAATAATCCAAATGCTCAGGCCCACTGATAGTTGGTAGAGAGACCTAGTAAGCTGGTTGTTATACCAAGTTAAATGGTAATATTTATACGTTGAGTGAGATAAATGCCAGTATTTTGGTCAAGCGTAGAATTAACCATTCTTATTCTTATTCGAGATGGGGGCGATAAGTCCTGCACTGACGTCCCGCCATTAACATTAACACATTAACCATGTACTCATGTCGTTAAGATTGTAATCAATATTCTTTACCAGTCGATCATAAAAAGTATCCTTAAAAAAACTATAGCAAGGAACCAGGATTCTTCATTGTAAGCTTTGCTTTTTTCAGGGTCTTTGTAACGCAAGTTAATCAATTGCATTTTATTGTGGTTTCTAAGTTTATTGTGGTTTGGTTTGTATTTTGTTGTTAGGTTGCCTGTAGGAGGTCACTTATATTGATAAGGCCGCCAATTGTTTTACTAGTTTTAAGTTTTTGTCTTAGTAGGTAAATTCTGGTGTGAAAAGTAAAGATTCTATCTATTTATCTAAGAATATTTGTGTATAATATGTTGTTAATTTCTCAACCTATCGTGCTCAAGTTGAAAAATTGTGGTTCACCCCACTATCAGTATCTATATTGGATGACGCTCCGCCATCTTCCTCTATCCTCAGCGACGTTTAGCGCATCGTACATTGATGTGTCTATGGTGATGAAAAACTGGTCTGACCATCGCATCAGGCCGCGTTTTTGAGATTGTTTTCTATTGACTTTGTTTATAACTATTCGTTTTCTGAATTGTCGCTGCCTTTGCTAGTAATATGACTGAAATACTGTAAGAAAAACCGTAAAGCCGTGGTAGCCCATTTGGGAGACCGCTAGAATTGAAAGCGTGATGTCGCAGGTTCAAACCTCGGGCCCGTACCAATGAGTTCTTTGAAGCTAATGTACGGATTTTCATAACACTGGCTTTGCGGTGAAGGAAAACATCGTGAGGAAACCTGCATACGTACGGAAAAGGAATTCAATGGCGTATGTGAATCCACCAATCCGCACTGGGCCAGCGTGGTGGATATGGCCCAATCACCCTTTCGTGGGTACCTACCCACAAAATAAATAATAAGTCTAGCAGTGGACTGTTAAACGGCTGATTATGATGATGACTGTAAGAAATGTTTTAGAAAAATGGTAGTCAGTCTAGTTGCGGCCTTGAGTTATTTTAGTTTTGATGTAGGTCTGATGATAAATAATTAGCTAGTTCTTACCAATGCATGATGCACTCGTGGTTCCCATTTGAGTTCTCCAGCAGGCTCTGCATGTGCAGCGCCATTATAGTGCAATACTGCGACTTGCCTTACTTCGCTTGAACTATACAGAATTAACATTTCGTTAACATTGGTTTCTTTATAATTTAAACTTCTGGGCAATGAGATAATCCGTGAATTTTAGATATAAGTATTTGATTTATCATCATCATTAATCTACAATTTTTTGTGTATCGTCTGTTGTGTATTGTTAAGCATAACACAAATTACGGAAAAAAAACATGTTTTTTTGGTAAAACACCACTATAAGCAAAATTTATTGACAACTATTCTTTATTTTTTGTTTTATTGATAAGGCTACTTGATAATTAAATAATATTGGCGCGTCAATGGTATGAAGGCAACACGTTAATAATAAATAATGACAAAAAAAAACTAACTAATTGTAAATTTACTACTTACTTGATGCAGTTCATGAGTCCACGGATTCTGATCCAGTAGTTTGCAACTTTCTGATTGGCATTTATGACGAAGTCAAAACGCTCTCCAGCATACGACACCAGTGATTTTACTGAAATATAAAGTTAAGTTATGTTATAAAGCTCTATTCTGTAACTTTCTAAAACACATACACACTTGAAGACAAAATTTCAAAAGGCGCCTGCCTACTGCTGGTTGCTTTACTATTTTAATTTATTGAATAGTATAATACTACTATAAAATATATTGAATAAACATACCGGTAACAGGTTCTATATCGTAGCCATCTGAAGCAATTAAAGTGATCAAATGTCCATCGACTGTCAACTCTAAAGGACAAAAGTAAAATTCCGCATTTATCAATCGGAACCGATATGTGTAATTCTGAAATAAATAAAATTGGAAATAAATTACCACTATAAGACCTTTCAAAAAAAATAATGATGCTGTTAAGTAAGTATTATTAACTCTAAGTATTATATTTAACATAAATTAGAAATTATTTACCTGCATCACTTCGAATTTCGGTGCCTCCGTCATAGTAGTTCTATTTCCATCTTTCTTTTCAAATCTTCCACGTCCATTAACTAACAGAGCTGAAGGTGCCATGTCACCCGCAGAATGGTAGTGATCCGTAAACATATTTAGAGACATCTGCTTACTCCAGTCAGCTACTTGGATTACGTGTTCTGACCTAAAAAAAAGAAATTGCTGTTACAAATCAGATCTTTCATAATAATAATTCAGCGTTAGCGTTTTCTTCCATTTTTATGTTCTCGTAAACTGATAAGTAAGTTAGTATTAAAAGCACACTTACTTGTCAATATCATAAAGCCGCCTATGGTTGTCGTTTCTCTTTCGTTGCCTGATGATCAGAGCACCAGAGACACCGTCGCCACGTTGCAAGCCAATATGTGAGTGCCAGAAGTAGGTCCCAGCTTGAACTGCAGTGAACTCGTACCTGGAAACGAGAAGGTAGAGTAATTTTGGAAAATTGAGACAATTGGCATAGTCGTTAGGTAAAAGTTCTTAGCAGTCAAAAAGGTACGAAATTTTCAGCGTAAACAATGAATAAAATAAAATAATAAATAAATTACAAAAAATTAAATAACATATAAAATGTGTGAAAAACGTAAGTTTCTATATTAAAAGAGATAAAAAATCCTTACGTGAAAGTGCTCTCCGGCTGAATTGGACATTGCGTTACAAAAGGAACTCCATCCATGTATGGAGTATCCTTCTGATGCATGCCATGCCAGTGAATGGTGGTCCCTGACGCCATCAGATCGTTTGTCACATTCACAATAATTTTGTCGTTTTGGCACACCTAGAAACAAAATGCAATAATGAAACCAAACGGTAAAACCATCAAAATTATAAACACTTTTAATTCAGTTTTTCAGTCCAGAGACAAAGATTTGACAATAACAAGAGAGAGACAAAAAAAACAAGAAAAAAACAGAATGAAGAAGATAGACATAAAAGACAAAAACGAGAAAAGAGAAGGGATTACAATTAATCTTAAGCCAGTTACGACACTAAACACTTGAACAGTATAAATGAGACAATAGCGTTAAACAATGACCAATATGGTTGCATTATAAAAAGTAAAGACAAACAAATATTTACCTCAATAGAAGGTCCTGGCATCTTCCTATTGATGACAGTAATCGGCCTGCTTGCTCCATTTGCTACTACACAATCCTTTCTTTCACAGTCAGCGGTATTGAAGGGGCAGTCAAAACACGCCTTGCTCATACTCTGATACCACTCCACGCGAAAGTGGTAGTAGCAGGTCATCCGCTTGCCATCGCATATACCGTTTCTGTAGCATGGGTGGTTCTTCCCATCTAGATCTTCATCTAATTGAGGCTCAAGGATGCCTGGTTCATATGATATGGGAGGACCTTTTGATAAATTAATCTTTTCCACTGGTAAAAGCTGTGCTGCATTGACATCTGAAGTGTGAATGTCTGCAAAAAATATGAATTCAAATTTCAAATTGTCATAAAATTAATAATTATAGACCAGAGAGCACAGATATAGATCTGTGCCTGAGAGTATAAAAACTTAAGATATACTTACACAGAAAGAGAAAGATCACCGCAGCTGGGTAATAATAATGCATCATTCTGAAAATAAAATTAATAATTTAAGTGTTTTTATGATAGTTGGAAATGCAGTTACATAAGTTCAAGATAAAATAAAAAATTATAATGCCTATCATCAAAAAAACCGGCCAAGTGCGAGATGGACTCGCGCACCGAGGGTTCCGTACAAACTTGTCCAAGTATTATAAGTTCAATAGTTCGCCCATCGAAGACTAATTCCGTTTTTCCGATTAAGTATCCCAAAAACATATATTACAACTAGCTTCCGCCTGCGGCTTCGCCCGCGTTATTCAAGGGAAAAACTAAGGAGTTCTCTGCAAAAAGGTTTTATTTTAGGACGCTACTGAATACGTTTTATGTAACTACTAGCTTCTGCCCGCGGCTTTGCCCGCGTTGTTCTAGGGAAAAATTATGAAGTACTAAGCAAAACGCTTTATTTTAGGATGCTACTAAATACGTTTTATTTATTTCATCCTGTATATTGATGGTCGGTAGGTACACGGTGCTTTATGAGCAGGAGATCTAAAGTTAAATTCCTGGCCTGGCTGGGCCGCTTGCGGCCCAGCGAACCACGCGACCTAGAAAGTTTTTTTTTTTCTTTTGTGTACGTCACTTGTGCTTGACACTCACCCTCGCGGGCTGCTTGCGGTCCAGCAAACCGCGCGACCTAGAAAGTTTTTTTTTTCTTTTTTGTACGTCACTTGTGTTTGACACTCGCCCTCACGGGCCGCTTGCGGCCCAGCGAACCACGCAACCTAGAAATTTTTTTTCTTTTTCTTTTTTGTACGTCACTTGTTCTTGACACTCGCCCTCGCAGGCCGCTTGCGGCCCAGTGAACCGCGCGACTTCTAAAAGTTTTTTTTCTTTTTGGTAAGTCACTTGTGCTTGACACTCGCCCTCGCGGGCCGCTTGCGGCCCAGCGAACCACGCAACCTAGAAAGTTTTTTTTGTCTTTTTTGTACGTCACTTGTGCTTGACACTCGCCCTCGCGGGCCGCTTGCGGCCCAGCGGACCACGCAACCTAGAAAGTTTTTTTTTTCTTTTTGTACGTTACTTGAGCTTGACACTCGTCCTCGCGGGCCGCTTGCGGCCCAGCGAACCACGCAACCTAGATTTTTTTTTTCTTTTTTTACGTCACTTGTGCTTGACTAACCCTCGCGGGCCGCTTGCGGCTTGCTAAATCTGTTAAACAGTTACGGAGTTGAATGATTGAAATTATCCTACAGGAACTTACATTTTGTTGGTTGGTTTGTTTAGTTGGTTGGCCTTAGTTTTAATCCAGGGAATATGCTACCTCCATACCAAATTTTATCGAAATCCGTTAAACAGTCACAGAGTTGAGTGATTGATGTTATACTACAGGAACCATATTTTTTTTTCGGGGTAAAAAGTAACTCATGTGATAATCCAAAGAATACCAAACCACCAAACCAAACCTACCATACCTACCATACCATACCATACCAAATTTCATCGAAATCTGTTAATTCAGGGAATATACTACCTCCATACCAAATTTCATCTAAATCGGAGCAGTAGTTTCGGCGGTGACTTCAGCCAAATATACACACTTACACACAAACTTTCGCGTTTATAATATTAGTAGATAAGATTATTATAGTGTAGCTGATAATTATAATTATAGTATAGCTGAAATTTTATTGTGGTTAGTTTCTATAGCAGTATTACTTAAGTTAAAAATAAAAATGTTATTTGATTAATTGCTTATGTTTTAAATTTGAACCAAATCTGTAGGTGGTGAACGAAAAAGGAATGAATAGTGCCGCATTGTATATAGAAGATACAAGAAAAAGGGTCTTGACAGACGGACAGACAGACAGACAGACAGACGGACAACAAAGTGATCTTATAAGGGTTCTGTTTTTTTCCTTTTGGGGTACGGAACCCTAAAAACGAACTGAAGTTGAAATATTAAAAGACAAACTTAACTTTGTAGTTGACAATTAGGCTCTTCCATACATTCCAACTACAAGATGTAAGTTTGTAATAGTAAAATAATTATTTTTAAATGATATAACTTCAAATTTGTAACTTTCGGATTTATTCCTATATATGTGCTATGTGAACTTACTTTTTGCAAAATTTCATGATTCTAGGTCAACGGAAAGTACCCTATAGGTTTTGATTTCCCTGTGAAATCGCAAAATAAGCGACATAAACGTTCATATCTTTTGATTGAGTAAACTTACAACTTTTATTTTTTTACAGCCAAAAGAAACCGTAGACCCAAGTATTTATTATAAATTTCAACTTGATACCTTTACGCGTTCTTGAGAGAAAGGGTCTTGACAGACGGACAGACGGACAACGAAGTAATCCTATAAGGGTTCCGTTTTTTTCCTTTTGAGGTACGGAACCCTAAAAAGGAACCGATAAGATAGCTAGCACCGATAAGATAGCTAGCACACAACCGATAAGATAGCTAGCACACATCTAGATTCCAAACAGTACGAGTTGATAACAGACGACAATATCCTGGACGGGGTGGGGTTATCAACCTCGTGGAACATATACACAGATGGTGCAAAAAACAAGGAGGGAGCAGGCTGTGGCTACTACTCGCCTGAGCTTGGACTCAAAGAATCAATGGCCCTAAACAAAACGACGACAGCACTGCAGGCGGAGGCCATGGGCCTGCTACTTGCAGCAAGAGCAGTTGGGCCTTTCAATGAGTTTCTTTCGGCCCCCGAAGATGGGCACGATAAAAGAATCCTCATGTTTACTACTGACAGTGCGGCTACCATCTATGCACTCAGAAGACCCGTCACAAGATCTAGAGTTACTGCTGAGTGCCATACAGCTTTACAAGCACTCGCGAGCAAGTACAGAACGATAGTGAGATGGACGAAAAGCCACGAATCCTGCGTAGGTAATATAACGGCAGACACTCTTGCCAAGGAGGGTGCCAGGAAACAGGTAAGCGACGACGCATTAGGCCTCTGCAAACCATCAGCGATGGGAGTGCGAGAGCTACTGCGTCGTACTGCGTCGTCTACACAGAAAAAGAACAACAGAATCTGTGGGACAAGAAAGATGACTGTAATCATGCTAAAGCCGCTTTCCCAATTCTTGACAATAAGATCACCAACAACCTATTAAAGTTGCAACGACAGGACCTTCGCCTGATTGTAGGCCTTATAATCGGTCATTGCAACTTGAATTGTCACTTGTATAAGCTAGGAGCTACGGACAGTCCACTGTGTCGTGGCTGCATGAAAGAAGACGAAACTGTAGAGCATGTGCTGTGGCATTGTGAAGCCACAGAAGAAACTAGAATCGCCACCCGGTTGCATGAGGCAGCATTGCCTTCTTCATCCGCGTCGCCACAACAGCTAGACTGATTTTCATCATCATTACTTACACTACCATCTACGCCTCTGGAATAATTGTGCCAGCGCCCCAGAGCCTCACTCCGATATTTCAAGGAGTTGGGTTGGCTCGGGTAGGTGCTGGTAGGGGGAAATGCACAATACACCCCAAGCGGGACGTCAGTGATGGGGACGTCGCCCCCATCTCGAATAAGAATATGAATAATGTTAATTAAATAATATTTTCAGTTTTAAAACATTTATTTTCTCTCCATTGACAACCATTTTTTTATATCATTCACTAGACAGACCTATCAAAAATTTTAAATTTCGTATTCTAACTATGAAGGCTTTTACTGTAAACTCACACCTCTTTTACACACCTCCTTGAGTTTTATAAAAAAATAACATTTTAATTTAAATAACATTAAATCAAATAGTATAACATTACATAACATAGCATTAAAATAAACCACCACTTATAACATTAACATATCATACAGAACACAAGAAATCATTCATTAATCAAATTCTTAAATCTCTATGTTTTTAAGAATAAAACATCTATTAACATTATTAATAAATATTAAGTAATCCTCTCATTTTATGAAATTTATTTTTACCCAATGCCTTGGTCAGTATATCAGCTAATTGATCATTGGTACTAACCTTTGTTACATTTATTTTGCCTTTCTTTTCGTAATCATTAACAAAATGATAGCTTACATCAATATGTTTCGAATTTTTACAGAATTTACCGTTTTTGGAAAGAGCTATGGCGCCACTATTATCTTCATAAATTTTAATTGGGTCTTTAATCGCAACATCTAAATAATTTAACACGCCTATCACTGGTAAAACTTCAGTCACACAATCGGCTAACGCGTAATATTCAGCATGAGTAGATGCTCTAGAAACAATTTTCTGCTTTTGTGTCTTCCACATCACTGGATTGTTATATACTCTTAACACAATACCAGTAGTTGACTTTCTGTCATTTTTATCCGCTGCCCAATCAGCATCCACAAACACATCTAGACATTCTTCATATTCTGCATTGTAGTTTAGTGCCATATCACGAGTATAATACAGATATTTCAAAACACGTAAAGCGTATTTATAATGAGAGTCACTGTACGCATTTTGAAAACTGCTTAAATAATTCACACTATATGAAATATCAGGTCGAGTTCCACTTGCAACATATAAGAGAGCGCCAATCAAATTTCTGTACCTTAGGTCGTTATTGTTGATTTCCCCTGGTTCAATTGCTAAGTTTTGTTCCATAGGTGTATCATATTTCTTTGAATCTTTTACATTATATTTATCTGCTAAGCCTTCTATATATTTTCTTTAACTCAAAGTTATTTTCTTTAATTCCGGATTGTAATCAATATCGATTCCTAAATATTGTGTCACTGTTCCCAAGTCTTTCATTCTAAATCTGTTTCTCAACATTAGTTTCACTTTTCCAATCGTTTCTTCATTATCTGCACAAATCAAAATATCATCAACGTACAGACATATGTAAACTCTTGTATTATCAATACATCCCGTATACAGACAATTTTGAAAAAAAGGTATATTAACTCCATAGATTATGAGGGCGCCTAAGAGCGCCGTTAATCACCGTTTTTTCCTGGTCTCTTTATTTTATTTTTATTTAAATAGTTATTATTTTTTTTCCTCTTATATTTATACAAAAAATGAATGACTTTATACAAGATTTAGATAATTTCTCTGTATCGGAGTCTAAGATCTGTGATGTTGAAAATTGCAAACAACTTATTATGCCCTCTTTCACTAACCCACTAACCATACTAACCCAAAATATTCGCAGTGTCTTTAAAAACTTTGACAACTTCAGCATTTTTCAAAAAAGATTAGACATTAATTGTGACCTTATTTTGTCTTTACAGAATGCTGGCTTGCTAAACAGTATAATGTGCCGCTTATACCGGGGTTTAATATGCACAAAAGTAATATAAGTTATAACCAAAACGATGGGGTAATAGTTACCCCATTGGTTGGGGTTGTGGGGTTAGTTTATGCAAGGAATCATCTCAATGTCTCGGTCGATGAACCAAATATACTCGACTGTAACAGTCTTCTAATTAAATTTGAATCAAATTTTGCGATCCTGGCGTTAAATAGGCCCCCATCATTTAGAAATTTAGGCAACTTTTTTGATTCTCTCAATGAAACTTTGCAATCTTTATCGACCTTTAAGAACATTATTTTAATTGGTGATATTAATATCAATATTCTTCCAGAAAGTGGCGATACAGCCGCCCAGGAATATCTCAACCTTTGCTCCTTTCATGGCATGCTCCCTGCGCACACGCTTCCTACCCATCAAAGTGGCTCATGTTTGGACCATATCTTGCGTAAGTCGAATTTTCCATCGCTTGCCCTTGTTATTGACTCGACAATAACCGATCACAATGCTGTCCTACTGACCCTAAACTGCAAGTCACCTAAAGTAAACCACACTCGCACAATTTCTAAATTAAATACACATAAACTCGAAGAAGATTTACGCAACATAGACTTTGACCGAGTTTATAATTCTGCTGATCCACAGTTTTGCATTTCATTTGTAATAGAAAGTGTTCAACAAGCAATTAGGAAAAACACAGTTGATATTCGTTTGAGTAGTAAAAATTATAGCATAAAACCATGGATCACGGCAGGTCTTATTCGATGTATGAAGCACAGAGATAGACTTCATAAAAAAGCTAAGCTAAATCCAAACAACTCCATATTGCAGTTATCGTACAAACGATATCGTAACTTTTGTAATGATCTCTTAAGAAAAGTATAGATCCATTACGACAAATCTGCTCTAGAAAAGGCTGGGACGAATAGCAAAAAGATATGGAAGTATATTAAAAATGTAACTCATACCTCAAAACTGCGTGAATCATCTTCGGGTTTATTACAAGCAAACTCATCACATTTGTCATGTGCTAACACCGCATATAGTTTTTTTGTTGATGTTGGTAAGCGCCTGGCGGAAAAAGTGCAAGGTCAGACAAAATTGCATACAAACACTTATTTTACGGGTAGCACTATCCAGTCTTCCTTTGTTTTATTAAATACTGATGAAGCAGAGGTAGAAGCGATAATTATGGGCTTAAAAAAAGACTGTGCTGCTGGATGGGATAATATCTCAACTAAAGTAATTAAACAATTAAAACACATTCTAATCCCGCCATTAACATATATTTTCAACTACTGTTTGTCAACAGGTGTTTTTCCCAAATCTCTTAAAAAGGCTGTTGTTATACCAGTGTACAAATCTGGCGGAAAAGATCAGGTCACTAATTATAGACCGATTTCTTTACTACCTTCTATGTCTAAAATATTAGAAAAAATTATTAATAAAAGGCTGGTCAAATACTTAGAAGAAAAATTTATTTTGTCTAAGAATCAGTTTGGGTTTAGGCCCAAATTATCTACTGCTGATGCTGTCCATGAAATGACTAACTATCTTGCACAGGAACTTGATAAGGGCAACCACACTATAGGTATTTTCCTAGACCTAGCAAAGGCCTTTGACAACGTTTCCATCCCTATCCTATTGCGCAAGCTTGAAACTTTAGGTATTCGAGGCACTCAGTTGAATTTTTTTTCAAACTACCTAGAAGAACGTACCCAATGCGTAAGGATTGGTAATATCCTCAGCGATGAGCTAGAAAATACGACCTTTGGAGTCCCCCAAGGAAGTATACTAGGCCCTACCCTTTTTTTGGTTTACTTAAATGATCTTTGTAATCAAAAACTAGACAATGGCATTATCATTTCTTACGCTGATGATACTGCCCTCCTTTTCTTTGCTGATTCTGAAGATGAAGTCTACAAGCGTGCGCAATCCGGATCCAATATTGTAAGCAAATGGCTTCAGCACAACTTACTAACATTAAATGCAGACAAGACAAATTATATTAACTTTTCGATGCGCAAAATAAGGTCCACTGAAAGTATCTCCAACCTGTATGCGCATTACTGTAAATACCCCACTGATAAACAGTGTACGTGTTCCGTCATTAAAAATACTAATAAAATAAAATATCTGGGTGTAATACTTGACGAGACTCTTTCTTTTAGGCCACACATAGAAACTCTAAATAATAGGATCCGTAAGCTAATATTTGTGTTCAAAAAGCTACGTTACATTTCTGATCTGAAAATAATTAGGCAAGTATATTATGCCCTTTGTCAATCGGTTTTATCTTACTGTATTACTACATTGCAGGTAAAACATTGTTACTAACAGCCGAAAGGGCCCAAAGGGCAATACTCAAAGTGGCAACTTTCCGCCCTTTCATTTTTCCCACTAGCCTCCTGTATAAATCATGTGGTGTACTAACAGTTAGGCAACTATTTATATTAAAAATAGTATTAAAGCAGCACAGAGCCCTTTCTTATAACGCTGAACATACTAACAAAAGGCGGAAGTATCATGTTTGCCCTCAACATACAGGCGCTAAACATGCTTTTACTGCCAAATTCTACATGTTTCTTGGTCCACTTCTTTACAATAGACTGAATGTGTTAGCTAATATTTATCCTTTAAATTACAATAATTGCAAAAAAATGCTTAAGACTGTCCTACAAAATATGTCATATGATGATACGGAGAAATTATTAAATGTGCAAAAATGAATATTGTTTGTTATCGTAATCGGACGTTGACTTTGTTATTCGATATACCTAATATTGTTTTCTTTCTACATCGTATTTATGTTTTATGTTTTGTACCTGTAGTTGCATTGTGTTAACTAGGCAATTGATTAATTTGTTTTATTTTTAAATTAGATTATAATGATTATTAGATTATAATAATGCATGTTATTATTAAGCTCTTTTCGCCTGAAACACAGGATTACCTAGTTCAGGCTCACGTGTTTTATAGACCTAATTATGTTTACTTATGTTTTGTATTTTTGTCAGACCTTTTTATATTTTTGAATAAATTATTGATATTGATATTGATATTTTCTTCCTTGATTTCTTTTTTCTTAAAGTCCAACATTAATTTCGACTTGACATATTCTACTGTCTGATTCATTTTTTTAGTTTCAGTCAGTACGGTTGAGGATAACGGAGTGACGTTTCAACTAACTAATCAAGGTTCATTTTACGCATGGGGATTCCGAGATTAAGTTTCGGTAATATCCAGATTACCACTGAATCATCACAAAATTACGAAAACTAGGTTGAATTTTGAAGCTTATATTTACCAGGGTTTTTTTTTTTTTTTTTTTTTTAATTTTTTGGGGGCTTTTAGACAACATGTCTATGTCAGCCCCATCGTATCCTGACAAAACACAAATTTTCTAAATAAATTTATCCAAAACTAATTACTTTTTTACACAAACACAAACTTACCTAAACCGATTCTATAGGGTGCAAATATCCCTTAAGATTATTTTTTTTGCGAAAGAGCCACATTAACACGTTCCCTGTGTAGATCGAATTATGAGAATGGACCCTTCCGTGTATGCTAGAATACTAGCAACTCTTTCTAAAATGTCATACGGTTTTCATAACATATTTTTTTCAGTTCCGGCGCTCACACTTGTAAGTCGATAAATGTAAATAAGCTCAAACGTGTCCAAATTCACAAGCCTTGTTAGGACTCATCCACCACGCATGGGTCATATACTGTGAACGTGTTAAAAGTTAAAAGGTGCAAATGGAGATTAAAAGTTTATCTGAAAGTTTAATACGAAATCGCGAGCAATAGCTAGTTCAATATATTATGTTTACCTCAATAATTTTATTTCGGAAATTTACAATGATATTTCATAGTATTAGAAGACAGATGAGGAATTTATTTACAAGTTTTTATTTTAACTTGCAATGTATGTAAGACTGTAAGTATGTACGTAACTATTTTTGTTTGGGTGGAATCTTGCAACTCAATTTAGAAGCAGACATCTCCAACCGATTGAGCTGAAATTTTGTATACACGTTTAGTTTGGATTACAATGCATGGTTACCTGTGTGACGTCAGTTCAAATCTAATATTTTATACGCTAAAAAGCTTGTTTTTAAAAAGGTTTTTAAAAATTAATTTTAATGTTAGAGAATTAAATCTAGAATGAAAACTGTTTAATAACGCCCTAAACACTCTAAATGTTCAAAATACTGAACTCAAAAGGTAAAACATAAACGTCAACGGTGAGCACCTCTCATAATTACGATTTGCCGGTAATATCATCGCCATGGCAGTCGCTGCAAGACTTGCAAATAATACTGACAGTCTAGCTGATGTTACCCGACAAATTGATCTCGGAAAACCTAGAGATGAAAATTAAAAAAACTTTATTACTGCAATACACAACAGTACATTAAAATAACTAAATATTCTTTTATTATTATTTGTTGTTATACATTGTAATATGTACTGTAATCATGCTTAGTTTGATGTTTGTACGTATTACCGTTTTTACATCACAGCTAATACAAAAGTACGTTAAAAAATACGTTTGTTGTATGGGTACCCCGCTTTCGTTTTTAGTTTATGACTTTTTTATTATTTTAGTTATATAGTTAGTTAATCTGCCGTTACATTACATATTCTTACAAAATTTCAACTGGCTATATATTACGGTTCGAAAAATACAGCGGTTAATGGGTAGGGTAGACAGACAGACAGACAGACATCGTAGGCTTAGTAATAGGGTCCCGATTTAACCCTTTGGGTACATCATCATCATCAGCCAGAAGACGTCCACTGCTGAACATAGGCCTCCCCCTTTAACTTCCACACTGAACGACAGCCTGCCTTTTGCATCCACTGGATGCTCGCGACTCTCACAATGTCGTCGGTCCATCTAGTGGGAGGCCTCCCTACGCTGCGTCTTCCGGTTCGTGGTCTCCACTCCAGAACCATTCTTCCCCATCGGTTATCGGTTCTTCGAGCGATGTGGCCTGCCCATTGCCAATTCAACTTGCAAATTTTAACAGCTATGTCGGTGACTTCGGTTCTTTGGCGAATATCCACGTTTCGGATTTTATCGCGCAAAGAAACCTTTGGGTACGGAACCCTCAAAATATACGTTACAGTAAGGAAATAAAAAACCGTTTAATTGCTTCAATAGTGTATTTGTTTTCGCATTACAAATACAAAATTAGTTTAAATAATATCTATAATTAACTTAACTAAGTAATATCACATATCACCAGCGACATTTCGAATATCGCGAATGAAACGAAGAAACATTTTTTGAAAATGTTCACACCTAGATTTTGGCTAATTGATAGAAATTGAATCACAGATAAAAACTCAAGGCACTACAGTACACTCAATCATAACACATCTGACAACGTTAATACAAAAACAGTTCAATTTACTCAAAATAAGATACAAAATGGTTATAACAATACAGTAAAAGTAAGTACTATTAATTCAACGAGTGTTATGAAACAAACCAATACAATCAATGAAGATTCAAATAAATACAACGAAATTACACACAATCAATTACACTACACTACAAGTAAGTACAAATTCGTATTCAATACGATATAATTTACAAAACGTTCATTTCTGTTATAAATAGTAAGGTGACTTTACTTTAAAACTATCTACCGTTTAGTTTTGATATAAACAAACAGCTTAAGGTTATAACTACTGATATACTTAAAACATTAGCAGAGGAAGTGGTGTTATTATTAACTACCACAACAGGCCACCAATGTGATATTGAAATAAAAGGATTCTCAGTTTTGGGTTTTTCTGTACTCACTAATTCTAACATATTATCAGGCATATAGCTACCACATCTGGGAAAATCTTTTGGAATCGGAGCCATATCTTTATGTTCCCCGACTTTGAAGACTAAAGCCATGCCTATTTCCACGTGAAACTCTATATGGCAATGGAACAGCCAATAACCTGGATTGTCAGCTTTAAATCTTATAACAGTGTAACCACCATCGGGTACTGTCACCGTATCTTTAATAGGGGGATTCTTAAGATTTCTTTTCAAAAGTCCAGCTCTGTCAAATTCTTGAATTTGTTCTATGGTTGTATTTGTAGCTAATCTTCTGAGACCAACTACCCTGAATGAATGGCCGTGAAGGTGGAATGGATGGTTTGCATCGAATGTGACTCCTTCATCTACAATGACGACTTCAACGACGGAGTTGAGTTTGACTGATAGAACATGGGAACATTCGCAGTAGCCTGCCTTGCAATCTTCGTCTATTGAAGAAGAATTGCAAAAACCATCGGTCGAAGGTCGCGCGATGAGAAGAGGGCTGGAAGGCATCTTCATGCTGATGTGGTTCAGTTGAGGCGTGTACAAACGGTTCGTTTTTTCGGGTACTGAAATTTAAAGAAACAAATTAATATCGCCTAGCTAATACGAGTATACAGGGTTACGCGGAAAGGGTGGAAAGGGTTAGTAGACTAACCCTAAAATAAGGTAATTTTACTAATAATTATGAACAAGTTTTTTAATGGTAGCAACTCTGATATTGCAAATATATATATATTTCTTTGACTTTCAATGAAATTTTGAAATGGAACAGCTGATTTATTTATCATATTTCAAGGTTGGTCCCATAGCAATTATTAGCTATCAAAATACTTCTAGAAAAGGAGCTCACCTTGGTAATACCCATAGTAGGGCGACCGATGAAAATGCGAGTTATTCTTCGCATAGAAGTCATAAGCCACGTAGAACTGGTAATCAGCGATTTCCTTCAGGCTGTCGTCGGGTCCTTCGAGAGATCTCATCTCAGCGACGCTGATAGTTTCATCTTCTTCCTCGCCTTTGTTCAAGGCATTTAATTGCTGCAATGAACAGCTAAATGTTATTTTAATTGTAGTGTGCATGTGTGTATGTTTCTGTTGTTGTTGTGTGTGGTAAACATATGTGGTAAATGCTAAATTCTAATTGGCAGAAATTCTTAGTTCTATGTAACTAAAATTAAGAAACTCAGCTGGGCCAGGGAAGTAAGTCATCATCATCATCATCAGCCAGAAGATGCCCACTGCTGAACATAGGCCTCCCCTTTTAACCTCCACACTCAACGACATCTTGCCTTTTGCATCCACTGATGCCAGTGATTCTCACAATGTCGTCAGTCCATCTAGTGGGACCTACCTACAGTGCGTCTTCCGGTTCGTGGTCTCCACGATTATTAGTATTAACCGTGTATTTTCCATGTCTTTTGGAGTGTTCATATTATTCTATTTATTTTCGTACCCCTTATTTTTATATAATAAATAGACTTGCGCTTGGCTGCCAGCTAGCATGATGTTAAGCGATGATGCAGTCTATGATGGAGCACGATTGCCTAGAAGAAACCGATTCACTCTTGAATTGAAGACACCCAGATTGTAACGATCGGGGAACACCCACAAATTTTTTTTAAAAAAGAAGTGAAAAAGATATTCAATACCAACCAATCCTTCGTTATGCAGTTCTTCCCAAGTAGGGTCTCCTAGTGGTTCGGACTCCATCGCCCCTTCGTAATGTAGTACCCCCACTTGTTTCGCTTTCGTGAAACTGAAAACAGAATTCAAAGTCAGAATTACAAGCTGCAATGGATTCTCAATTTGAGGACTAAAACCACTCGTAGCCTGACAGGCAGTGCCTGTCATATTATCTTTTGCTTTCGTATACTCATTCCGCCTTCGTCCACTATTGGACTAAGGCTGACCGTTTTAGGCATGCTACCCAGCGTTTTTCTCTTTTCTTGGAAAATGCACAACGCAACAGTGCAACGCCAAAATCCTCACAGAGGAAAGAAAATTAAACCGACCAAGTGCGAGTCGGGCTCGCGCACTGAGGGTTCCATACCACCACAAAATACAATAAGGTTGTCCAAGTCACCGAATTACCAGTTATTATAACGCCTTCCAATCGTCGGAGTAATTTGCTACGCAGTCTGCTACAGGCACTCGAGTATAACAAAATTATAACTTGGTAATGAACATAAATTTGTCACTGACTCGCACTTGGCCGATATTTATTATTTGTTGTTATACTCTAGAGTGTGTACTATAATCTTGCCATGTTTGACACTTGTACCTACGTATTATCATTTTTACATTAGAGCTAATACAAAAAGACGTTTGTTTTATGCGGACCCCCCTTTTGTTTTTACTTTTTGACTTTATATTATGTGTTAGTTAATCCACCGTAACATTACATACTACGTGAAAATTATCAACTGGCTCTCCATTACGGTTCGAAAGATATATTCGTTAATAGGTACGACAGAAGGACAAACAGACATCGTAGGCTTAGTAATAGGGTCCCGTTTTTAGCCTTTGACTACGGAACCCTAAAAATATTTAAAAAAACATACAGTTCGTCACAGTCCATGAGGCCTCGATACCGGATCCAGTAGTTGTCAATCTCGTTGTTAGCTTCCACTATGAAGTCGTAGCGTTCTCCTGCGTACGTTACCAAAGACGTAGCTGTAAACAAAAAAACATTTTAGTACATTATAACCCTTGGTTTCTGATAGGTAGACTATTTACTTAGGGAAAATGCGGTAACCTTTAGAAGCCAAGGAAAATTGACAACCACCTTATCTCCCTATATTACCATTTTATCTCGTAAGCTACTGAATATTGCATAGTATATATGCATGTATATTGCATCTTCTCTATCTTATCTCTATCTCTACATAGTATAAATTAAAGTCGCTTTCCGCGTCTCTCTGTATGTATGTCTGTATGGCCGCTAACTCCTCCTAAACCACGCAACGAATTTTGATGCATTTTTCACCATTAGTTTGATAAATTTTCACTGAAGGTTTATATGACTAGCGACCCACCCCGGCTCCGCACTTAAATTACACCCGTGCGAAGCCGAGCGGGCGGTTCGCTAATGTTAGAGTATGCTCTACTCTTTGCTCCACCAACATAATGATAGTAATATTGACCTATTTAGCAAAGTTTACTTACTATATTTCACATTAATATTTTTTTTGTGGACGCCATCTTGAATTCTTGTACCCTATGTCACTTCTACTCTTCTACTATTAAAAGAAAATTATTACTTCTATTTTCTGTGATTAAAACGATTCGACACCTCACATGTTGAAATCTATTAAGCCGATTAGCTTGCCAAAGAAACCATCATAATCCTACTAATATTATAAACGCGTGAGTTTGTATGTATGGATGTATGGATGTTTGTTCCTCTTTCACGCTGCAACGGAATAACGGATCGACCTGATTTTTTGCATGGGTATAGCTCAAGAGCCAGAGAGTAACATAGGCTACTTTTCATCATCATTATCACTACATGGGTGAAACCACGGAGCGCAGCTAGTATATGCATAATTATATACAAACCAAAAATATAACCCTTCTTCTTGCGCAGTCAAGTAAAAAGAGTGTAAGTACATTGAATTTGCATGATGTAATTCGTGAGGTATTTATGAGGTAAACGAATAGTAATAAATGTAATCAAGATAAGCATACCAGCAGGCCTAGCACGGGCCGTGGACAAATTGTCTTTCCACCGTTTTTATCCCGCGAGAAAAAGACAAACGTATTCATATTCTCGCTTTGTCGTGTCTAGTCGTGGATAAAAACGGTGGAAAGACAATTTATCTACAGCCCATGCTAGGCCTGCAGGATGGTAACTACATGAAATATGTTGTAAATTGTGTGTAATTATTACGTTATTCATTGTATTGTCCTTAGTTTGGGGTTTCCTATATACCTATGAACTCTTAATTAAGCGTTCGATGAATTCAATTAATTAATTGGAGTTAGGTTGTTTCAAATGTGTAGGTAACTCAGACTCCTACAGGAATCAAATGCAAAAAAAGTAAGAAATCAGGAAGTTATTTTTTTTTTTGCGTTATATTAAAAAAAATACTATTACGATAAACGAACGACAAACCAACTAAGCGATAACTGCTGAACATAGGACTCTTCCTTAAACGGCAGCCTGCCATCTGCATCCACTGGATGCCCGTGACTCTCGCGGTGTCGTCGGTCTATCTAGTTATCTATTAGGAGTCCTATCAACGCTGCTTTTCACTTAGATAAATAAAAAAAAATGTGCTTTTTTTATCAATTTTAGGGTTCCGTACCCAAAGGGTAAAAACGGGACCATATTACTAAGTCTACGATGTCTTTCCGTCCGTCTGTCCGTCTGTCCGCTGTTCGTTTGTCTGTATGTCCGTATGTCCGTCTGTATGTCCTACCTTTAAACGGCTGTATATAAACTCTTTCCCCTTCTCAACGGGTACAGTTTCACCATTTCATAGTGTTATTTCTCTGAAATTCAATTTCCCAATGCAAACATCAGTGCTATTGCACTTTGACTGGAATTAATCGCGGAACGAGAATTGTTCTAACGTTTACGTTTTGCAAAACGGGGTTAAATTGAAATTGGCTGCCATTTCATTGCACAGGGTTTTCTGTTCTGAAACAGATTTATTGGCGAATTTTTTTACGAACGGTGGTTAGACCGATAGGAGCTTGTACTTACCATTCTGAACAACTTTAAGGGACCTACCCATCGGGGATAGTTCATATTTTTTTAAAGATTGTAATTACAAAACCATTTCGAGCAATAGACTTACTGATCCCATGGACAGGCCCAGTAGAAGCGCATTTTTGAAGATAACAAAATGAGCGCCGGCTCTCATTTCGTTTCAGTCGATCTCTAGCCGTAGGAAGTGCAGCACGTGTCTATTGTTACGCGATAACGAAACATCTGTCAAAATTATGCATTCATATGCTTTCCCGAAGTGTAAATACACAAATAAAACCGGAATATATTTTTTGTAACAAATATACTGTAATTTTTTATAATTAGATGTTGAAGTATATGTCCGACGGTTTTGACTCGTTTTTACTGAGCAATTTTAATGGTTAGGGCCCGTCCATTCATTTTATTTTTGTCGTAGATCCCTATACATAATTTTTTATAAAAAATAAGCGATGATGACGAATATTTTTTGATTATTAATGATTGATCTTCATTCCCTGGAATGACGTCAGCGTTGGCGTTATGTCGAAATATATGTAATAGTGCTAAAAGACGCTCGGACGCGGCAGACCTCAACCGCCGTCTGACCAATGGGAGAGAAAGAGAGGGAAATATGAAATTCTCACTCTTTCTCTCCCGTTAGTTGGACGGCTGTCCGTCAGCCGCATTCGAGCGCCTGTTAGCACTATTAGGCAATTAGACCAAAAAAAAAACACTGCGCAACTAATGACATTGACAGATGAAAATAATATGACAGAAGTAAGTTTTTTTTGAATAGACATCTACACGAACTAATATAAAGCCGATAGTCATCATCACATTAAAAAAATACAATCTTAAATGTATTTTTTTTAAATAACTACCGTAAGGAAAACAATTTTTTTCGTATCTTAAAATAATCTATATTTTAAAAAAATTACTTAAAACTATAAGGTCAGAAAATTTGGGCAATCCTCATTCCATAAGTTGGTTAAGAGTGTTATGAAAAAAAAACACGTTTCAGCATCGTAAGGAAGTATAAAAAATCCTCACCAGTAATGGGTTCCAGGTCGTATCCATCTGAAGCGATCACGGTAATGTTGTGACCATCCACTGACAGCTCTATGGGACAGTTGAGAAACTCGGCGTTGATCACTCTGAACCTGTATTTGTAGCCCTGAGAACAAAACAGTCAATAAAAATAACCAGTGTAGGTAAAATAAGTAATTATGAATATTAAAAACTAGTAGGCCGCCCCTGCTTCGCACGGGCGAAGCCGGGATATATAGCCTATGTCAACCGGGGATAGTGCAGCATCCCAACAGTGAAAGAATTTTTCAAATCGGTTCAGTAGTTTCGGAGCCTATTCAGTGCAAACAAACAAACAAACAATCAAATCTTTCCTCTTTATAATATTAGTATAGATAAAAAAACATGATTATACCTACGTATACAAACTTAAACTAAAAAGTAGAAAATTACAGCTAAAACAGAGATTGCAAGTCCTCATTAAAACTTTTGCTGAAGGAAACAACAAAGCATAACGTCATCTGTGTAAGTATTTTTTTGTTTTTGATATAAAATTTTCGATGATAAAATGTATAAGGGACAATTTTTAAAGTATATGACCTACCAAACAAAAAAAGAATCATCAAAATCAATTCATAATTGGAGGAGTAATCGCGCAGCAACATACAAAAAAACATACAATCAAATTGCCTCCTTCTTTCGTCGGCCAGTAAAAAAAAAGAAGCAAAGGAAAGGAAGAGAAAGAAGTAGAGAAGCCCAGTACGTGTAAATGGGACATACAAAGATTTCATACTATAGTACAAAAAAATATGGAAACTACTATCTTTGGAGTCATAGTTCAGAGTCAGTCTGGACACTTTTGACTGAAATATCACATTCTAGTACAATTTCACGGGTTAGAAAGATATCTAAACTGAGATAATTATAAGAAAACTGCGCTATTCTTGAGTGACGAACGAACGTTGTATCTTTCGTGTTTTAAAACGTAAATGTGATATTAATAGACTTATCCAAAACCCGTACGAAGCGTTTTGATTACACTTTAATAGTGCAAACACCTAGTTTGTGGAATGCGCTGCCTGGTGAGTATTTTATTTTAATTTTTATTTATTTAACAAAATCCACAGCCCTTTAAAAACAAAACAATAAACTACGAATTTAACTTACCGTCAATAATGGATTTACATCATTACTAATCGAATAACTACCTACAGTCGTATATTATATTAAATGTATGTGTACATGTTTGTGGATGTGTGGGTGTGTGTGAGAGTGTGTTCTCCTATAGCTACAATGTAGGTGTCTTCAAGTTGCGAGGGAATCGGGTTCTTCTAGACAAGCGTACTCATCAGTCGAGGTGGCGGTCAAACGCAAATTAACGAACAAAGGGCGCGTTTGACCACCAACTCGCTGGATAAGTGTGAAAGTGTCATATCCCATCGTCAGCCAGTAAACGTCCACTGCTGAACAAAGACCTCCCTCTTAGAGTTATTGCCATAATCCCCAAGCTTGGCTGGCGACTTGGGGATCGCATCACGTTCACCGTGTACTAAAATAAGACGCTGCTGGGTAGCAAGATTGGTATCCTCCGGTGGTTCTGGTCACAGTTTTAGGACATACCCGGGTCCATTTTATAGGATATCTTACTTGTTCGACGTTAAATCGAGCAGCTCTCATGTACTTCGGCTTGTCAGTATCGTTGAAGATCCTGAACCGGCCGACTCCGTTGATTAGCAGCGTGGGCGGCTTATTGTCACCGGTGGAGTGGTGGTGGTCCGTGAACATGGCGGTCGACAGCTCGTGGATCCAGTCCGTCACTAACATCACGTGCTCCGATCTGAAGAGATGAATAAGGCTTAATCCATATTTTTTTATCGTATACAGATACAAATAAATAAATAAATATTTCGGGACATTTTTCACACACGGTTATCTAACCCCAAACTAAGCAAAGCTTGTGATATGACTGCCAGAGACTGATATACATACATATATAGTTTTTAAATACATACTTAACTTAATGGATATCAACAACCAGATATAGAACAAACACATATGTTCATCACATAAATGTTTGTCCTAGGTGGGAATCGAACCCACGCTCCCAAGCTCAGAAGGTATATAGGTTCACTACCAACTGGACCAACGGGCTATCATACCAATCATATCATAAATCATACAAGTGTTTATACTACAATTATAGCGTCACAAGTGGCTAAAACTACTATAAATCAAAGACTGTGATTTTTACAAGCTTTTTAAGACCCTCTTTTTTGATTTTTTTTTGAAATTTTGGTGATTAAAGTTTAGGTGTGTATACTTCCGCGATAAGCTTAAAATTATAAAAATGGTGTCATATCAAAATTTTATGTTTAATCTAGGAAACCCCAGAGTGTGCAATGGAACTTCACGAACTTGTTCCCCCATCACTTTTTCATTACCGACATCCAGACAAACGGCAAAGCGTCACATTTACATAGTCGAAATACCATTAATACCTAATTAATACGCACCAAGCGCTTTGCCTCCTCTTTCTTAATTAGAACGGCAAAACAATGGTACGCCTTGCCTCTGTCTGTGTTTCCGTAGAATTATAATCTTGGAGTGTTAGGTCTAGGTTAAAAAGGTATTACTAGGCACACGTGCTTCATCTTCAGCCGCGTCATCTCTTTCCATCAGGCGAGTGCGCGGTCAAACGTCAGCCTAGTCCGATGTAAAAAGTACGCTGATTGTACAACAAATACTTAGATGTGCCTTACTGTCTTTCAATACGGTATCGAAAAGCTGTTCAATTCCAGTTTGAAACTGAGCGGAGCATTCCCAAAGTTTTGTTTTAACTGAAGCGCACTTTGAAACTGATTCGAATCCGATGGCAGAATTGAATTAGCCAGTGTGTGGACAAAGTTGTATTTATGAGAATTGGCTGTAACGTTTTGGAACCAGTAGGTATTCAATATATAAGGGAGCTATAGTGGTCGACCGGTAACATGTTTGCTTTACAATCTAACAGCACTCAGTTTGATTCTTGGCCCTGCACCACTGACTTATTCAGTACTTAAATAAATCATATGCAGTTTCGATGCCATCGTTCAAAAACAGTGAAGGAAAACATCGTGAGGAAACTGGTACGTCCAAGAACCTCAAAAGTTCAGAGATAATGACATTCACCAACATGTACTGGGCCAGCATAGTGGACTAAGGACAATCCTCTCTCTCTCTCTCTCTCTCTGATAGAAGGCTTGTGTCCCAGAAGTGGGAACATATGACAAGACAAAACTTCCTTTACCTATCATAATCGTAGAGCCGTCCGTGCGCGTCCTGCGACTTCGGTTTCCTGATGATGAAGGCACCTGCTGCTCCATCAGCGCGCTGCATGCCCGAGTGAGAGTGCCAGAAGTGAGTACCCGCGTGGGTCGCGTTGAATTGGTACCTTGGGTAAAGATCCATGATTAATAATACACTTGTACTGTTAGGACTCTTTTGTAGATTCGGCCTGGGGATGTTACCTTACCTTACTAAAATAAATTTAAATTACTGGAAAAAGACTGGGCTAAACTGATTTCACATCATAGTTCTCAGGGTGACATAATATAAGACGGATATAAGGTAGCCTAGACGCTGCGCAAACGTAGACACTTTTTGTTGCCGACACGGCACACCCAGTACCAATCAAGTAGAAGCAACTGGACACAAAGTCTGCACAGGAAGTGGCTGATTTCATACTGGTTCTATAGAAATCAAATATTTACCGGTAGCTTGTATCTGATACAAGACACAAAAGTGTCCACGTTTGCTTTATACTTTCAATTCCCGCCATGCTCGGTTCGATCTTTGTCCCTGCATCAATTATTATTTAGTACATAAATAACCTATGAGTAGTTTTTATTTCATCCCTCAAAATTTTTAAAGGAAAACATTGCGAGGAAACCGATACGTCCAATAACCACATAAGACCTCAAAGAAATTACATTTGCCAACATGCACTATGCACATGCACATGGAACATTGCACTGTGCGGAAGTAAGACGTGGACGATGACTAAGAAAGATCGAGAAAGGCTGGTGGAAGCATTTGAAATGTGGTGTTGGAGACGTATGGAAAGAATAAGCTCCCCAGAAGAAAAAACCAGGAAGTGTTAAAGATATTGTCGATGAGAAAAGAAGTATATATACTAGAGAGTATAGAGACTAGAAGAGGAAAGATATTTGGCCACCTTATACGATATGACAAATTAATGAAAACCATCATAGAGGGAAAGATAGAGGGAAAGAGAGGACTGGGAAGACAAATAAGAGTAGACCTCATCGTCGCTTAACATCAGGCGAGATGGCGGCCAAGCGCAAGCCTATTTACTCCATTTAAAAAAAAAGAGTATTCTTAGACCAAATAAAAGAAAAGGCAAAATTAAATGTCATGTCATACAGAGAGGTAAAAACGTTGACAGAAGACCGTCCAGCCTGGAAGTTGCTCCACCGACAAGAGTTACGCGCTTAAATTTTGAATGAACATGCACTGGGCCAGTATGTTGGATTAGGGCTCCTCCGTTCTCTCTCTCTCTCTCTCTCTCTCTGAGAAAAGCCTAAGTCACAGTGGGAACATGATATTATGACGATACTTTGAATCACCCAAATTTTGAATGGAGGAAGCTGATACTTTTAGTTACCAAAATGCGAGTTTACCTTATTTCATATCCCGGTAAATGTATGGTTTGTAAATGAACGCAGGGATAAACCGCGATGCATTAAAATTCTCTTAAGTACCAAAAACCCCGTTATCGTCCTATAAACATAGTCTGTGTTTCCCATTTAGCGCTTTCTATCAAAATTTGAACAAATGCCTACAAATACAAATACCATGAATAATCACTGAAAATATTTCCTATGACGTATTACAGAATATAAATTAAGTACCGTCTATTCCAAATACCTACGATATTTTTGTTTGTGTCGTACTGGACTTGAAGTATATTTTTTTGGATTATAGTCAGCATATTTTACCTATAAATGACGGGTTTTTTATTATTGCAATTGTGAATATTATCAGGGAAACATGGCGCCAAAGTGAAAAAAACATGTAGACTCATTGTAATATTTAACTAAAATTGTGTTTCCCCGAGTGTTCATATGTAATAATAGTGGATTATTGTTTATTAGGTGTTCTTGAACATGCTTGAGTGTCGGCAAGTGGTGTAATGAACTGAAACATGTATTTTCGTGATGTTTCTAAACACAGAAGCCTTAAGTAAAATCTCCATCACTTTACTAGCGCATGATTTGGACTTGACTGTGAGTTACTTTGCTTGACTCTCACTATGACTTGTTTAAAATTAATGTAATTTTGTTTATTATTCCGACCGAAGGACTCAAATCAAATCAAATTATTTATTTGTCAGAGCATGGAAGGTACACATACATAAATAAAGTAGCATACATGGACGTATAAATGAAAACGTATCTTATATCCTTGCCAGGTATGGCCCGGCGCCTAACAAGAGAAAATCCAAAGGAAGCAACCATCCGGAAGAAGATTTAGTTCATGGCTCAAAAATCTCTGGACGTGATCTGAATACAAGATCCCTATTTCGAGCAATTGCGTCAAAAGTTTGAATAGCCCTTTTGATAACCAACTTCCAGTAGGAGATGGTACTGAAGTATAAAATGTTCTTTACGCTTACCTGAAAGTGGACTCGGGTAGGATAGGACACTGGGTGACGTAAGGCGTTCCATCCATGTATGGGGTTCCACGCTGGTGCTGTCCATGCCAATGCACAGTGGTACTTTCCGTCATCAGGTCGTTTTCCACATCAACAATCACACGGTCGTGTTGGCATACCTATAAATATTAAAAATCCTCATCACTACTATAAGACAAAATAAGTCTGAATTTGTTAAATGATCAAAATTTTCAAGGTTGGACAACCCCTTCGCGAATCTCGTACCATTGAACAAAAAAATATCTAAATCGTTTCAGATACGTAAACTATAGCATAATATTTAGAGTCAGGTAACCTTTTGCAAATCAAAATTGTCCAAAGTGCTCACCTCAATCGCCGGACCAGGCATTTTTCTATTAACTACATTAAGCGGCCTATTCATGCCGTCAGCTGGTATACAATCAGGTCTCATACAGTCCGTCTCGTTATATGGACACATATAGCATGCCTTACTCATCGTTTGGTACCACTCAAGATTGAAATGGTAATAGCATATCATGGGCTCTTCGCCTTCTTTGCATTCTCTATGACAGGGATGATCTCCACCTATCAATTCTCCTGTTACTTCATCATATTGCACATGTGCTCTTATATTGTTTTTCTTGCTTCTTATACTCTTTAAGTCTTCGTCTTTAAGCTCTTTGATTGGATGCTTAACTTTTGCATTAGGATAATTTATTACATTTTCTGGGTTATTGATGGCAGCTTCTATGACTTTTGAAGCGCTTACTAAGGGTTTATTTTTATTTAGGTTTGTAATGGTGGGTTTTTCGTCGCTTTGTTCAAGATTGGCGTCATCTAATGTTAGGTTTTGGCTTCTAGTCTGTCGAACGTTTGTTTGTGTGGAGTTGGTTGTATTTTCAAGTTGTTCTGTCGTTGTGTATGTTTCTTCTGTTCTATAAAGGTCTGTAGTAGTTTCAGTAGTGTCTTGTTGTGTGCTGATTCCATTGATATCTGGAAACAGAACAATGGTTTTGTTACAGTTATAATTATGATTATTAACGGGATACTTATCGTGATAAGGTTGTGGATGGATGTATTAAACAACCGTTATAGTTTATAACAAATATTTTCTTATTTCTCTTGAGTTTTTTTTAATGCCAAATATACATTTTCGGGTTTCTCGCTCAAGAGTCTTTCCATTGAGAGCGTGCGAGCTAAAGTTCAAAATAAGCGATATTCATAAAAAGCACTTAGTAAATTTCTAATTCGAGAAGTCACAGTGAAAACTGAGCAACCAGCAATTTAATAAAAAACCAGAACGGATGAAATATCTAGCATTTACCAAGAATCTTATGGTAGTTAAGATACAAGGTCTCGTCTTTGATTAAATACACATTTTAAGTACAATCAAAAGGTTTGTGTGCCACGTTGCTTTTTTGACAGCTCATGTCCCGCTTGGCATAATTATATATTATGCAAACATGACTATGTACCACAAGGGTGTACCACTCATCCCAGATTGTTACTAATATTGAGCGTCTTTGATCATTTCATTTTAAGATGAATAAGGCGGACGGATGTCAAACAGAATAGTAGCAAGTACTGTAAATAGGTATTTATTTTATTTTATTTTATTGAAATAGGTTCGGTTACAGGCTTTAGGTCATTTCACATACAGGTATATAATATCAGCACACATAACATATTAAACCTAAAGTCCAATTAAAACCGCACACAACTTATATATAGAATAAAAACATTGACACAAAATGTTAAACAGAAAGTTTTTTTTTTTTTTTTTTGTTAGTTTTTAGGAAATAGTTATGAAGAAAATATATGCTATTGATTAATTGAAAATTTGAAGGACAAAAAACTACATGAAAACATAAAATATAAATAAATAAAATAAATATACAAAAGATGAAAGAATCTTTTATTCCGATGATCATCTGAACGGAGTCTAATTGAATTATAATTACACTCAAATTCCCTTCCTGATAAAAAATCAAAACACAATTTCTTTCCTGATTCTTCGAAATGTTCCTCATTCAAGTTTCTCGATCCAATTGACATGAATAATAATTTGAATTTTCCCACCAGAGAAAATACACAGGGGAGGTAGTATCAGCATCTGTGCACCGAGAATACAAATAAGTGCTGACGTCATCGTCAACGTCGTCGTAGACATTTTTACGGTTTTAAAAAGAGATGGCACTACAACGGAGAGTGTGGAGTATGAATATGTGGCACTTTTTGTACATTTTCAAGGGGTGTATGAGCTAAAACAAGGTAAGATTGCCCTTTCTAGGGTTCTGTACCCAAAGGGTTAAAACGGGACCCTATTACTAAGCCTACGCTTAGTCGTTTGTCGGTCGTACCTTTTAACGGCTATATCTTTCGAACCGTAATAGATAGACATTAGAAATTTTCAAAGAATGTGTAATGTTACGGCGATTTAACTAAGAAATAGTTGACTTCAGTTATTACTTTTTAACTTTATTATTACATTGTCAAAGTTATAGAGTGTATGAGTTAAAACTAGGTAAGATTTCCCTTTTTAGGATTCCGCAGCCAAAGGGTTAAAACGGGACCCACTGTCTGTCTTTCTGTCCGTCCGTCCGTCTGTCTGTCCTACGTTAGATAGCCAGTTGAAATTTTCGCAGAATATGTAATATTACGGCGGATTAACTTAGAAATAATTACAAAGTTAAAAAGTAAAAACTAATCTATTCCTTCTTATTTCTTAGTTAATCCGCCGTAACATTACATATTCTGTGAAAGTTTCAAATGGTTATCTATTACAGTTCAAAGATACAGCCGTTAAAAGGTACGACCGACAAACAGACAGACAGATAGCGTAGGCTTAGTAATAGGGTGCTGTTTTCACCATTTATGTACATAACCCTAAAAACGTAAGGCCATGTCCTCTTTGTATTTGCTCTGTGGTGCTCCGTCCGGAGTGTCATTACAAGACATTTGAATTGTAAATACGATATGATTGATTTCTTCTCACGTTCGGGAATCGGAAAACTTGAGTTGTTTATTGGAATGACATCTGTTTAGTATGTACTTACTAAGAAATGAGCAGTCAGAAGAGTGTAAGTCAAGACAATGAAGGTATTTGCTTCGAAAAATCTAGAATATATTTTAAGGTTATAATTCTAGAATTATTTGCAAGCTGTTGACGCGTACGTCTACCTATACGGGGTGTAAGGGGAACACTCTCGAAGCCAAAAGAAGGTAATTGTACTCATCATTATGAACAATTTTTACTATGGGACCAGCCCTGAAATCACAAAAAAATATCAGCTCTTCTATAGAAAACGGTCATTGACACTCGACAAAATGTATGGAACAGCTGATTTTTTTTCGCGATTTCAGGGTTCGTCCCATACTAAAAGTAGTTCATAATGATGAGTACAATTGCCTTCTTTTGGCTTCGAGAGTGTTCCCCTTACACTCTGTATAGGACAAAAGTGGGTAGGTCCAACTTCAAGAAAAGGTCATTCGGCGAATCCAACTCGTCTGGGCAGCGTTCGCTAAATTTCGCAACGTCTTCTCGTTCAAAATACATCAGTGCCAAAAGACGAAAGTCTTACCAACCAGTGTGACCACTCAAAAGTGTGTGTTACCAGTGATGACATACGGCACTGAAACGTGGTCTCTCACTATGAGCCTCAAAAACAAGCTCAAAGTCGTACAACGAGCTATGGAGAGGGCTTTGCTCGGGGTTGCTCTACGAGATCGAATTAGAAATGAGGAGATCCGTAGACGAACGAAAATCACTGACATAGCCCACCGAATTAGCAAGTTGAAGTGGCAGTGGGCAGGTCAGCAGCAGAACAGATGGCCGATGGGGCCAAAAGGTTCTGGAGTGGAGACCACGGACCGGTAAGCGCAGCGTAGGACGTCCACCCACAAGATGGACAAATGACCTAAAAGAGACCGCAGGGAAACGCTAGATGCAAATCGCTTCTGGGCCTTTTGGAGATCAATGGGGGAGGCCTATGTCTAGCAGTGGGCGTCCTATGGCCGAAGTGATGATGATGATGAATGTGACTAGGACTAATTCCAGAGTCGGGCCACTTACCCCTAAACCTTACCTTTTTTTACGGGGATGCAAATGAAAATGTTATTTTTTTATTTTTGCATAAACATAGCCTTACATAATTATTTATCAGCTAGAAACACAAACTGGCTTATGTCTATGAATAAATACTAAATGTTTAAACTGATACGGTTTATCCAAAATATAAGTCCGCGTTTAACCACAAACTCGCCCATACCACCAAGCGTTTTGACTCCCAAAACAATGGAACGCCTTGCCCCTGTCTGTGTTTCCGCAGCATTACAATCTTGGAGTGTTCAAGTCTAAGGTTAATAGATTATTACTGGGCAAACGTGATCCATATTCGACCGCATCATCGTTTTCCATCAGGCGAGATCGCGGTCAAACGTAAGCCTAGTCCGATGTAAAAAAAAACCTACTTAGGTATTATAATTCTAAGTGGGGATGATATGACTTACTCTGCGTCCCACCTGCATTGACGTACTCGGTTGTCATTTGACGTAATCGGTATATTTGATTGGTACATTAAAATTAAATGTCGTCATATATTTTGAGTTAATAGTATTTTCGATTAATTTATGTTTGTCCGGGAATGTGGTTTCCCAAAAGTCAGTGCCGCCTTTTTCAGGATAAAAAATATGCCTGAAATAATTCCAGCTGCTAAATTACCAATACAAGACCATTTTGATAAAAGTAATACAATTTAAGGCGCTTGCAGACGATGCATAGTACAAGTAGAAGTACAAGTTGCAAGTGGCTTCTACGCATCGTCTGCATCGTTCTGCTTAGTGCAAGTGGCAGTGGTAGTGGTTATTTTATTTTGTTTTACTATGATAATATCATAGAAATAACTCTATGATGTATTTTTAAATGTAAGTAATTATTATTATGAATAAAATTATCGTTATCATTAGCACTTCAGTTGCCACTTGTACAAAGGCAAAACGATGCAGACGATGCGTAGTAGCTACTTTCAACTTGTACTTGCTATTTGTACATGCTACTTGTACTTGCGACTTGTATTTGCTACTTGTACTACGCATCGTCTGCAAGCACCTGAAAACTTAACAAGACTAACCTTTCATAAATATTTATCCACCGTTTCTGACACGTTTTTTAACATACGTCTAAATGTGCTAAATCTTTTTATAGCGTCATGTTAACTTTTGATTAAAATACGGCTAAATAACTTTTGGATAAAATGGGTCTACCTCAAAGCTGTCTATTAGGTTTTCACAACACTGCTGATAGTTAAGCCAATTCTTACTTATCTCTATTGTTTGGTCTATAATTCCATCAACTAAAGACAAAAGTCAAAATTTCATCAAAATCTACTTCAAGAATCTTCGTTTCTGCTTCCATAACTACAACATCATGGCCAATTGTTGGTATATTTTAATTGAATTATTTCGCTTCAAAGTTTCCTTAACGTTCAGCCTGTAAAGGACTGAAGTTTCAAATTAGAACAGATTTTCAATTAAAGTTTAGAGAAATATGTTTTTGTATAATTTAAATGTACTTAAGAAAAGCGAGATAAATTTCTCTACTTACCTAATTGCATGCTCTAATAGCCAATTTTTAAGAATAGATTTTAAGTTTTAACTGTTAAGATTTTACGAAATCGTCACACCCAATAACTAGAATATTATGGTTAACCGTAAATCAGTATAAAACAATGTAAACGTTGTTTTATACTAATTTACGGTTATTGTACTCATTGTAATCAACTTTTTATATGGGACCAACCCTGAGATTGTGAAATAAGTATCAGATCTTGGATCTTCCATACATTTCGTCGAGTGCTGATTATTTCGCGATTTTTCTATAGTTTAATTATAGTTGTTTTTAACGATGAACTGACTCCTTTCGGCTACAAATAAAATACTGGTATGGTAGCCTATTAAAATATTAAAATCAAAATAACAACAAAATAAGGTATTTCTTTTTTCTCTGTTAGGCGTTTGGCGTCGCACTCCTGTGCATTTGCCAGTGTCAGGTATTAAATTACGATCAAGTTTGATGAAACGTAGTCAAACAAATCAGTCACAGTCAAGCAAAGTAAGTTACGATCAAGTCAATGTCATGCCCTAGTCATCCTCATTATCATCATTTCAGCAATATGACGTCCACTGCTGGACATAGGCCTCCCCCATCGATCTCCAAAAGGGCCGGTTGGAAGCGGCCTGCATCCAGCGTTTCCCTGTGGTCTCTTTTAGGTCGTCTGTCCATCTTGTGGGTGGACGTCTTACGCTGTGTTTACTGGTCCGTGGTCTCCATTCCAGAACATTTCGGCCCCATCAGCCATCTGTTTTGCGTGATAAGTGCCCTGCCCACAGCATTTTAACTTGCTAATCTGGTGGGCTATGTCGGTGACTTTCGTTCGTCTACGGATCTCCTAATTTCTGATTCGATAAATTCGTAGAGAGAAACCCTGAGCATAGCCCTGCGCGACTAGTGCGACTTAGAGCTTGCTTATGAGGCCCATAGTGAGAGACCACGTTATAATATAGCTAGCAACGTTTTAATGTATAGCGGCATAATATTATAGCTCATTATAATAACAATACCGACCACTTAAACAAAGGATCTTCCCAAAAACTTTAATTCAACATTATAATGATCCAAAAAACAACATCAAAGTAACAAGGAATCGCTAGATCTAACTTTTTAATGAGAAAATGACTTCATGCGTACAAAAAGCTTTGAGAATCCATAAGCATTCTTTTACAAGAAAATCCGGTTTCGCTTTTTTGGCGGACTTCAATTAATGTGCCTATAGAACTTTTAGTCTGGGAGTATCTGGAAAAAAATGTTACTTGATTCTGTGTAGAATGAGAAGTAACTTTTTTTGTAGGTGCTGCTTTTTTCTTTATACTCATCATCATCATCAGCCAGAAAACGTCCATTGCTGAACATAGGTCTCCCCTTTAACCTCCACACTGAACGACAGCCTGCGATCTGTATCCAATGGATGTCCGCGACTCTCACAATGTCGTTGGTATTTATAGTGGGAGGCCCACCTAAGCTGCGTCTTCCGGTTCGTGGTCTCCAATCAAGAATCTTTCTTCCCCATCGGTTATCGGTTCTTCGAACGATGTGGCCTGCCCATTGCCACTTCAACCAACTATATTATAGTCTTAGTAGTATAGTACTTTAATAGTCTATACTTCTTTATACTATAAGTAGCAAACAAGCAAAAGGGCCGTCTGATGGTAAACTTTAAAATATTACCACCTCAAAGGAAAGTATTATAACATCGTAGCACAACTCCACCACCTAGGTTCGTTTCCGAGGCTTGTGACCGGAATGATGGCGCCTACTTTGGCAAAAAAATAAGATTTACCACTCTTGCATTCGTTAATTTAGTTTTCAGCTGAGTCATGATGCTCCCAATCCTGCGGAAGATGTCGACAAATCTACTTCTGATCTACACATTTGTGCGTGCGTCACTTGGCGGTTTTAACGGAAGACAAGCGCCAGTAGGCCCAGTAGTGTACGACTGGCATCGTGCTGAATTGGAGTTGGTTAACGACAAAATAATGTTTTTTTTAAATCTTTGCATATACACGGCTACGCGGAAAGGGTGTACTAGGCCAGAAAGGGTCCATTCTACTCATCATTTTATGAACAACATAATATGGGGCCAACGCAGAAATCGCAAAAAAATCAGCCGTTCCATACATTTTGTCAAGTGTGAATAACAATTCTCTAAAGAACAGCTGTTTTTTTTTCGCTATTTTAGGGTTGGCCCTATAAAAAAGTAGTTCATAACAATAAATATAAAAAATAGCGTGCGGATTAGCCCTTAAATTTAAAAATCCAGTGGGCAGATTTGACTTTTGAATAAATTTCAACTACTTTTCAAGGTCAGAGTGAATTAGAATCAAATCTTCTATGTTACTGTGGAGTTGTTGTTGTTATACTCAACACTTCTTATATTATCTTCATTTTCTTATATTTTTATTCTTTATATATTTTACCATAAATCGTCGCTTACCAACATTATACAAGCGAGTTGATGGTCAAACGTGGAATTATACGGTACAAAAAAAAACATTATGGCGGTTTACAACGGCAAAAAATCTATCAAGCTAGATCTTTATGAGAAAACTCGTTTCCTGACCTAAGCGGAGGTCAATCAGTATCTTCTATTTTTAATATGTAAATATACACATTAACTACAGGAAATGATATACACTGGCAGAATGTTGCATGTAAATAACCAATACCTTACCTCCCTATCTATGGGCATCGTAGAATCAAGTTTTTGTCGTAGCATTGCGTTTTTGCAGATCACGTGCTTTTAATGTGTTCAATTATTTCCTTAATAGATACCTAAAGGATATTTTTATTGGGTTTAGCAGCTATTACGATAATTGTGTTTAACTTCACACCTTCGGTTAAATAACCTTAAATTTTTGTCGGTGATTTTATCACAATCTTTTTGTAACTTGATATTTTAACCTGAGGATTGTATTTTCCTAGTATTGTAATAACAGGGACTTTATTTCCTGCTTCTATTTATAACTTGTACCTACTCATGATATTAGTCCTCCCAATTTCCGAGTTATTAAAAATATTCTTTGTAAAATTCGAGATTAATCCTATTTAATTAGGGAAATCCTATTTAATTAATCCTTTCCTGTTTCATCAAATTTTTTCCCGTGTTTTTCCTTCCAATTTTTTTTCAAACGTGTAGGAAACTTTTAAGATAAATCATTTATCTCACAGTTTAGATGTTCTGGAAATTAACGCCTAATAATCATGGCCTAACGCCAAATTTTCACAAAATGTTAACCTGGCAAAACGTGAAAAATAAACCCATTTTGTTTTATCCTTTATTGTATGTAACTAAATATAATCTTTTTCAGGTAGCACGAAACATTCTTAGTTTTTAAAATACATACGTATCCCGGGTATGTCCAAAAACTGCGACCAGAAGCACCGGAGGATGGGCAGCAGCGTCCTGTTAGTACACGGTGAACGTACTGCGATCTCCAAGCCGCCTGCCAAGCGTGGGGATTATGGCAACACCCCTCTCTAAGAGGGAGGCCTTGTTCAGCAGTGGACATTTAATGGCTGATAATGTATGTATACGTATATATGTACGTAGAATTAAATTTGAAGGAAATTACTTATAAGCTTAACATTAAATTAGATTACATTAATTAAGAGGCTTCTTTTACAAGCCAAACAAGTGTACCTTAGTAAAAAAAAATAACTTGGCGCTTACGACAGGACGATGGAATGTAGCGTGTTAAAAAAAATGTGAAGTTATAGAATAAAATTAAAGATTTATATTTTGCGGCGAAAGCATAATAGCTAAACTACTTAAGTACTATGAAAACTACTAACACAAACGTCAAAATATACAAGAAATAGGATGGAAATTTTTAGTTACAACAAAACTTACTTTTAAATTAAAAAAAATATAAAACAAATATTCTATTATAATATTCATGACATACTTAGATAGTTTCATTTTTTGTGTTACAGGTTCTTAGGTGGCAGTTTCTGCTTACCATCAGGCGGGCCGAAAGCTTGCTTGCCCCCTGTATTTATTAAAAAATGGTTTAGTTACGTTCTGTTACCGATAGATTGATTATTAGTAGATTTCACATAAAAAAGGATAATGTTACGCCGTTAACTGAAATTTAATTTAAAAAAGTCTTTAATAAATAAAAATCAATGTAACAATCAGCCGACTTGTTTCCTGATAGATATCTGGGTATTTTCAAGGTCAGAATAAATAGGTATCTACTGAATCTGGGTGCTTCATTTTCGACCACATCGTCGCTATGACAACAGATGAGATGGTGAACAAAGACAGACTTATAAGCGATATTAAGGCAACGAAATAAACCAAAAAGGTATCATTTCATCGAGCCAAACAGGTGTGAAAATTATTATCAACTAGCGATCCGCCCGCCCGGCTTCGCACGGGTGTAATTTACGTGCGAAGCTGGGGCGGGTCGCTAGTTATATATATAAACCTTCCTTGAAAATGTATCTAACTGATGGTGAAAACCGCATCAAAATCCGTTGCGTGGTTTAGGAGGAGTTAGCGGCCATACAGACAGACAGACGCGGAAAGCGACTTCAATTTATACTATGTAGAGATAGAGATGTAAATGGTATGTGCTCGAACAATATATTGATATTGCCAAACCAACAGGCGCTTGAACGAAATAACTCGCATTATTAGATCAGGATCAAAACTACAGATCCAAAGTTAATAAAAAATGCGGGACCAAAATCATAGTAAAAAAAACTCATAAATAGGTTCACAGATATCTAAGTAAAAAATAAGGAGTTTTTATGATTTGTTTTTACAACGTTTTTTTGAGAAATAAAATGACTTCCCACTTTTGAGAAATGTGCTCCGGTAATTTTGCTGTATTGACTGCGTATTTTTTTTTATATTCAACCTTCACTCGAGCTGCTCGAACGCTAATCTATCAGAAGCACGAACGCGGGCCAAACAGAAGACAGAAAACTAAAACTCCCATAGAAACAAACTTGAATTTTGTTCCCGCTATCCTCTAAAGATAATTTTCGTTTTTCGATTAGGCGTGATGAAAATAAAATAGTTATTATGAACTAAATCTTATAAGACTATGAGCCTCATAAGCAAGCTCAAAGTAGCACAACGAGCTATTCCGTAGACGAACGAAAGTCACCGACATAGCCCACCGGATTAGCAAGTTGAAGTGGCAGTGGGCAGGGCACATATCACGCAGAACAGATGGCCGATGGGGCCGAAAGGTTCTGGAATGGAGACCACGGACTGGTAAGCGCAGCGTAGGACGTCCACCCACAAGATGGACAGACGACCTAAAAGAGACCGCAGGGAAACGCTGGATGCAGGCCGCTTCCAACCGGCCCTTTTGGAGATCCATGGGGGAGGCCTATGTCCAGCAGTGGACGTCCTATGGCTGAAATGATGATGATTATGATGAAATCTTATAATCTTGAAGTTAAGATGATTAACTCTCAGCAAAGGTGAAGGTTCCACCAATTAAAGTTGCGCAAGATGATCAAATTATTAAGGTCATACTTCAAGAATATTTATAGTTAGATAATGATAGAACAAACTGTATAAATATCAACGTTAGACTAATATTAAAATGATTAAGTACATTATAAAATAATTACCTATTATTATCATACAGACCTTTAAGGCATAGGTTACGACTTTGATAGTCTAGAATGGCTTAGGCTGAAAACACACTGCTTGGTAGTTTACTTAGTGCCTAAATTCTGGCTAGTTAGCTATTTGAACATAGATGAAAAGTTATAATGCGTCGTTCACATCACAAATGCCCTTATAAGTGTAAGCATTCAACGCAAAAATCACTGTTGAGATTATTTTATTGTAACTTTATTTCCATAGCACTTTCCGCAAAAGCAACGATACTGCAAAATTATGCAATTACTGTCTAAATTTGCAACATTTCTGAGACACAAAATTATTCTACGACTAAACAAAAGATATTTTAAGGGCGATACACCTATTGGGCTATAGGCGAGAATTAATTGTTTCGAATATTAAATTATTATTTTTATTAATATATTTACGGTATTTTAATGCCATCTCTCTAGATTTTTACGCCTATTAAATAGGCAAAAAATGATACAATGTTATTAATATTCCTTAAACACCTATAATATTGTGCATGCGTTTTTAAATGTGTGTATAATTCACTTATGTTTTGTGCAAATAAATTATCTTTATCTATAAAATAAACCTGCTTCTGTAATGTGAACGATGCTCAAAACACCTCATTTTATATAAAACAAGCGACCCACCCTCGCTTTGCACGTAAATTACATCCGTGCAATGCCGGGGTGGGTCGCTAGTTCTATATTATAAACCTTTCGTGAAAAATTATTTAACTGTTGGTGAAAACCGCATCAAAATCCTTTGCGTGGTATAGGAGGAGATAGCGGTTATACAGACAGACAGACGCGGAAAGAGACCTTAATTTATACTATGTCAAGTAAACAAGCGACAGGCCACCCTGATCTTACGATACACCTACCGGCACAGCTACCGGTGAGGTTTTGACCTAAGGCTTGGGTAGGGTTTACGTAGGTAACCTAGAATTAATTGGAGGTACTTACTTATTATGACTGCAAGTAGTAATGTCCACGCAATATTCATTCTTCTTTTTTGATACATTTTTGGTAGATCTGAAACAAAACAACGATTTTATCATTATTAAATTATATTAGCTTGCTACTAGCTGACCTGGCAGACGTTGTCCTGTCTTAGAACTTTCAAACACGCAAAGTTAAAATTGGAAATCTGATTTTTTTACACCTTGGGTTACATTACTGGAGTTTTAGTAAGGATCCCTAATTTTTATGAAATTATAATAATGCCTATTTTACCCGGAGAAAGTGTAGCTGAAACAACAGTGAAAGAATTTTTCAAATCGGTTCGGTAGTTTCGGAGCCTATTTAATGCAACCAAACAAACATACAATCAAATCCTTCCTCATTATAATATTACTAGTAGGCCGCCCCTGTTTCGCACGGTCAAAGCCGGGATATATAGCCTATGTCAACCGGGGATAGTGCAGCATCCCAACAGTGAAAGAATTTTTCAAATCGGTTTAGTAGTTTCGGAGCCTACTCAATGCAAACAAACAAACAAACAATCAAATCTTTCCTCTTTATAATATTAGTATAGAAGTATAGATACATTTTTACTATAAATAAACACGATTTTCTAACTATCGAAAAAAACATCGAGACAGAATATATGGGATGTGACTTTTACATGGAATAGAAGTAAGTATACGGCATAGTTAAATAATAAAAAAACAGCTTTTAAAAATAATCAGTAAGGAAAAATCACCATAAAGTTTTCATTTTAAGTCACAAAGTGTTTTTCCATAGTATTCTAATCGATGTACAAGTCACAACCAAATTTTTACCGTTTCTGTAATAAAGGGCGCGATCTTTCATAAGTTTTCTTAAAGAAGTCCATGCAAAAATTATTATTTTTAGGTTTCCGTACACACGTCAACGGACCCTAGCCAGTTGAAATGTTCACTCGGTGAAATAAACTCTCCTTCCACCAAGCCAATTCACACTGTGCCGATGTTCTTCCGTCTAAAATGCACTAATTACGTATTTTCACGCTACTAGTTTAGTCCATTTCGCGCTCGTTATACTCTATCCGTAACAAAGTAGCGAGATGAGATAACACAAGTGACAAAAAACACTAATTAAGCGAATGCTTAGCCAAACGACGCTTTGGCTTCATTTAAGGGATGAGCGAGGTGCTATCAAGCCTGCCGCGGCTTCGCACGGGTATAAGTTTTATTATAAATAGTATTATCAATAGTATCTATACTAATATTATAAAGAGGAAAGATTTGATTGTTTGTTTGTTTGTTTGCATTGAATAGGCTCCGAAACTACTGAACCGATTTGAATAATTCTTTCACTGACGGGAAGCTACACTATCCCCGGGTGACATAGGCTATAATCTATACCCGTGCGAAGCTGGGGCGGACCGCTAGTAATAAATAATTTGATTTGATGATTATTATAAACCTGTTTTAAACTATCACGGTTGTTTACTAAAGTTATATGATTATTTACGGGATATTTACCGTGGTAAGGTTGTGGAATGAGCTCCCGATATTTCGGCGCAGTTACATGCACCATGTTCACGGGAGGACTGAAGAATGCGGGTGGTTGGTCGAACAGTTAAAAAGTTAGGTGCAGACTTAGCGATCTACCCTCTTTCTTAGTCTTTCATATTATGAATTTAGTGATCAACCGTGTCCGTCTCCCGTGAACATGGTGCATGTAACTACGCCGAAATATCGTGAGCTCATTCCACAACCTTACCTCGGTAAATATCCCGTAAATAATCATATAACTTATTATATACCTTCCGGGAAAAATTATGAAAACCGTATCAAAATCCATTGCATGGTTTAGGAGTTAGCAGATATACAGGCAGACAGAAACGGAAAGTGACATATAGAAACTCTTTATTCTGAACACTAGAAATAAATTTAAAGATTCATACTTATGAGTTTTTATTATTAAATAATAGGCTTGCGTTTGACCGCCAACTTGCCTGATGTTAAGCGATGATGCGGTCAACATGTTAGTGCCACAAGTGACAGCCCTATAGCTAAAAGCGAAAAAGAAAAATAAATTTGTTTTCAGAATTAGAGTGCTAACTTTTAAACGATTCAATTTCTTTTCGCTATTCTATGAATTTATTTCACTAAAAAGGTGCTTATTAAAATAGCTCGCCCAAATCTTTTAACTCGAAAACAACGTCTGAGCTTGAACAGTCATCTGCAAGTCCGCACAAAGATAAACTCATTACGAAATAATAACACAGAAACAAGGTAACGAGATCTCGTTAAAACTCACGAATACTTTGTACACTTCGACACAGAAAACTAGATATTATGGTTGATATTCCGAGAACCCGTACGAAGCGCTTTGATTGCACATTTATTGTGCGAACTGCTAGTCTGTGGAATTCGCTGCCTAAGTGGGTGTTCCCCGATAGTTACAATCTGGGAGTCTTCAAGTCGAGAATGAATAGGTTTCTTCTAGGCAAGCGTGCTCCATCGTAAGCCGCATCATCGCGTTAGAGGCCAAGCGCAAGCCTATTTATAATAAAAAAATAAAAAAACATTATCTTCATATTCAAGTGCTTCTCCGCTACTGGAGGTTGGCTGTCAGCTCAGCAAACTTTTCTCTATCTTGTACCAAGCGGAATAGTTGTGCGACGCTGGCTATGCTGGTCCACTCCCGGATGTTGCTTAGCCACGAACTTTTCCTTCTTCCAGGACGTCGTTTGTCTTCAACTCTGCCCTTCATAATTAACTGGAGAAGCTGGTATTTATCGTGTCGCAAAACGTGGCCAAGATACCCAAACTTCCTTTTCTTGGTGGTCTGCAGTAGTTCACGACTCTTGCGATACGCTGGAGAACTCTTACGTTGGAGATTTTCTGCGTCCAGCTAATACGTAGCATTATCTGGTAGCACCACATCCCGAAAGCTTCAAGTAACTTCTGGGTGTTAGCTTTTGAAGTCCTAGCTTCACTACCATACAGCACCACAGGCCAGACGCATCAGCGGAGCATCCTCATTCTGAGCTTCAGTGATAGTTTACGGCTGCACAAACTTATTTCATTCTTTTAAGGACGCTCGGGCAATTTGATAGATCATCATCATCATCAGCCAGAAGACGTCCACTGCTGAACATAGGCCTCCCCCTTTAACCTCCACACTGAACGACAGCCTGCCTTTTGCATCTACTGGATGCCCGCGACTCTCACAATTAGATAGATATATTAGTCTTATTAAAACGCCTAAGCTTCGCTTCATCACCATCATTATCATTTCAGCCTATCATGTTCCCACTGCTGGGACAAAGGCTCTCAGAGATTGATGATGGTGAATGTCATTATGTATTTTTTTTTTCTGGGCAAGTGCCTTTATTAACTAAACAAAATACAAGCTAAAACTAAACAAAATACAAGCTAAAACTAAAACTACAAATACAGTTAGACTGCCCATAGACCGTTGAAGGTCTAAAGACAATCTAAATGCTCAAGCCCACTACCAGTTGGCAGCGTACCCAGCATGCTGGCGGCATTACCACGTTGAATGGCAATGCTTATGCGTTGAGCCAGAAACACGCCAGCATTTTGGTCACGCGTCGCATTAACCAGGCGCTCTGAAAGATTTTTATGTATTATGTAAAGATTATGTATTTGAATTTTTGAGGTTCTTCGACATACCATTTCATCACAATGTTAGCCTTCACCGTTTTTGAGCGATGGCATCGTAACTACACATAATTTATTTAGGTACTAAATAAATCATTGCTGCAGGTTGGGTGCCATCAGATTGTAAAGCGTACACCCTATCGCTCGACCACCAACGCCCTTGTTATAACAATGATCAGCAAATACAACCTCTCTACGATTCTGACTGTACGTAATACTAGCTCGCTGTTTCTCGCAAATGCAATAATTGGCGTGTATTGAGAAACTCGAGCTGCTCCTGCTAAATAGGTATTTAAAACTATACTTGAAATACTAGCAAGTAGGTTAAGCACAGATCAGAATATTTTAAGAAGCACTATGAGGGTATGACTTGTATTGCCAGGAAGGATCGTTCCTAGCGATAAGGCTGCTTTATCTTGTGTTTGTGAATTTTTGGTGTGAACAATAAAGAGTTTATAATAATTATCTACCTTGGGACGTATACATTCGCCAAGGAGTCAACGGCATAGCTATTAAAATTTGCAAGTTTAAGTGGCAAAGGCCAGGCCACATCGCTCGAAGAACTGATAACCGATGGGGAAGAAGATTCTTGAGTGGAGACCACGAACCGGAAAAAGTAGCGTAGGTAGACTAGATCGACCGACGACATCGTGAGAGTCACGGGCATCCGGTGGATGCAGATTACAGGCTGTCATTCAGTGTGGTCTAAGGGGGGAAGCTATTGTTCAGCAGTTGACGTCTTCTGGTTGATGATAATATCTATTTAGTCCCTACTGATAGTGGTAATTAGTTCGGGGTATAAGTACGAGTACTAAATATCCGTCTTGTAGAAAAATCCCGATATTTAATTAGGCATCACAGCGTAAAGACAAAATTTACACCGCCTGAACTGAATAAAGCTCTCTGTTAATGAAGACGTAAATTTTGTAAAAAATATTATAAATATATAATATTATAATTAGCTATTGTTTAAAGATAAACGACCCTGAATACCGGACACAGATGCAAATGGCAAATAAAAATAAATTAAAAATAATAATTGAAATTAAATATTTACCTCCAAGGTAGACTTCGCAAATAATCATCACACGTTCGTAAAAAAATCTAAACAAATCCAATGTCAAATATGACAAATCACATGACAGTGCATCGTTATGACGTAATTGTTCCGTTGAATGACCCCTGGCCTTATTCTGGACGCGCACTCCGTCGGAGGTCGATGTCGAAACACGGCCCGGCTAAAGCGGACTGTTGTGAACAATTATCGTAGAGTAGATGACAGACTAAGTTTTATAAAACTATGAAAAATTCTTAGTCTAATAGTTAATTTGTATTCTGTTTTTTATTATTATATTATATCTTTACTGTTATAGTTCTATGTTCCTATTTAGTTTATATCTAGTTTATTTAAGTTAGTCAAAGGTTAACGGTTAATTAATTACAAAATAACTAATTCCTCACGTAACCGAAATCGAAAAAAAAATTGTTGAAAAAATAAAGTTCTATAACGAAGAATGACTATTTTAGATGGTTTTTTTTTTCTTCGTGGCTGCCCAGGATAAATTTGAGTGTTGAGTTCAGATTACCTTTATAATTAATAATTAAGCAAACTTTATTAGAAACTTCCGAGTTTCCATCTTGCAGTACGAACTCCGTTTTTTTGAAAGAAATATGGCTGATGAATGCTTAGCCTAATAATACTCAGTTTTTTTTAAAGAAATGTGTCTGTTGAATGCTTAGCATAATAATAAAACTGTTCAACAGTTTGAGATTTTTTAATGGAGACAATAAAATGTATACTGTAGAAGATCATCCGACAAAGATTCAATCACTATTTATGCAATGAAATAAAATACATAATAAACTGTACTAATAATGTACTAAAATATAACTATTTAGACTGTATAAAAACTATCATTTAAATAGTGTATAGAATTTAATTTTTTATTCGAGTCATTGTTTACTTTTATATTACTGAATACAAAACAACACAAAAAAAATCATTTTTAAAGCTTTTTCTGCGTCTGGAAAACAGATATAAGGGAAGTAAATGTACATAAAGATAAAGATAGTAGGATATTTTATTTCCATTGCACGAACCGAACTGTAGTGTGTATGGCAAAATATACTCTTCTATTTCTTTCTTTGTATTCATACTGACTGTTCAATATTGTTACAAAATACAATATAGCTTTTATTTCTTTAAAATCCAGTTGGTTTAAAAATTTACATTGATTGTCTGTGGTAACTTAAAGTCATTAGATAAAAAACTTCTTAATCAGAAATTATTTTACCGCATTATCTTAATTATGTGTTTAATGTAATAAAAACATAAGAGAAATAGGTTCTTCCAGGTCCTGGTTATTGGAAAATTAGATATTTATATACCATTTTAGCCGACATCAGATCACTTTCAGTGCGGCCTTCCAGAATACCACCCGCGTCATTCAACCACCATGATAACAAAGACCAAAGACGTATCATTACGTGAACGTATGTATGTCAATGACGTTCACTAGTTTATGTTTATACGCGATCATTAGAAAGTGAATCGTACTACTGTGTATTCTGTGGTCATACATACTCTACATGCCACAGTGTGACATTGAATGAAATTAGCGTCGTGTTAAGCATTGAAAGTCAAAATAAGTGATAATTTGTTTAGGAAATAGATTGTTGTAGCATATTTTTAATCGTGTTTGAATAGAGAGGATTCTCAAATTGACTGTTTTATCTATTTCACGGTATCAAAGCCATGTTGTAAACTTATTTCTGGTGTCAACAATAAAAAACGCCATTAATTTAAAACTAAAAATAAAGCAATAATTTGAGATATTTTTACTTAGGTAAATATATTAGAAACTAGCGGTTCGCCCCAGCTTCGCACGGGTATAGATTATAGCCTATGTCACCCGGGGATAGTGTAGCTTCCCGTCAGTGAAATAATTTTTCAAATCGGTTCAGTAGTTTCGGAGCCTATTCAATGCAAACAAACAAACAATCAAATCTTTCCTCTTTATAATATTAGTATAGATAACGGAAGATAATAATAGAATTTTTAACATTCTTATCAGACCAACCCATCGAACTCCGCATCACAGTTGCTAACTGATTTCGAATGATTGACGTTTCGTTTATATGGGTGCAACTGTCTACAACAAATTTCTTACACAAATGCATTGACAGTCATCCTAATTTAAACAATAAATATATAACACTGTTTTAAACTATCACGGTTGTTTACTAAAGTTAAATGATTATTAACGGGATATTTACCGTGGTAAGGTTGTGGAATGAAACAAACATGAACATGGTGCATGTAACTGCGCCGAAATATCGGGAGCTCATTCCACAACCTTACCACGGTAAATATCCCGTTAATAATCATTTAACTTTAATAAATATATATTTTCTGTGGCACGGATAGAATAAATTCAATGGCGCATGTGAATCCACTAACCCCGCAACTGGGCCAGCATGGTGGATATGCCCTTTCATGGGTAGGCCTAAGTCCAGCAGTGGACTATTATAAGGCTGATTATGCATGATATGGAGTTAACTACCAACTGAGGAGGTGAAGAACAAAACCTCACATTTCCAGTTTTTCAAATTTAAGAGAATACATAAAAATTTCTCGACGGAATTTCTCTTTTTCAACGGAAAGTGTGGTTTTGTTCGAAACTCTCGATTTCAAATGAAAATTTATATAGGAAAAGAGGTGTTTTTGACAAGGTCTTCTTACTTACATGCTTCATTCAATTTATCATTTTTTGCCCAAAAAAAAAAACTAAATTTTCAAAAGGGGAAAAGTGAGGTTTTGTTCTTCGCCTCCTAAACTGTCAAAGTAACGGTACCCTAGCTTGTTATGGTAATTTTGTCATTATGACATATTAAACAACCTGTATATCGTTTATTCAGAAATCATTATTACACAGACATATAAAATTAGTAGCTTGAAATAAAAAAGACGGCAATATATTTAGTAAGTTTTTAACTGTATACTAAACCTTTAAAATTTTAAAGGTTTAGTTGACAGTCTTAAACTAAATAAAAGTGTTACTATTTTAATTTAGTAGCCTGAAAAAAAAAGACAGCAATATTTTTAGTGAGTTTTTAACTGTATACTAAACCTTCAAAATTTTAAAGGTTTAGTATACAGTTAAAACCTTGTATACACTACCTTCAAAATTTTAACTGTATACTAAACCTTTAAAATTTTGAAGGTTTAGTATACAGTTAAAAACTCACTAAAAATATTGCTATCTTTTTTATTTAAGGTTTAGGTGACTGATTTAAACTTACATTAAATATTGCTGTTATAGCAATATTTATTTCAGGCTACGAACAGTTTTATTTAAGACTGTCAAGTTTCAAACTTACTAAAAATATTGCTGTCTTTTATTTTAGGCTACGAAATAAAGACGGGAACAGTTTTATTTCGATTAAGACTGACAGTCTTAAAGTCTTAAATAATAGTGTTACTATCTTTATTTCGTAGCCTGAAAAAAAAAGACAGCAATATTTTTAGTGAGTTTTTAACTGTATACTAAACCTTCAAAATTTTAAAGGTTTAGTATACAGTTAAAACCTTGTATACTAAACCTTCAAAATTTTAACTGTATACTAAACCTTTAAAATTTTGAAGGTTTAGTATACAGTTAAAAACTCACTAAAAATATTGCTGTCTTTTTTATTTCAGGCTACGAAATAAAGATAGTAACACTATTATTTAAGACTTTAAGACTGTCAGTCTTAATCGAAATAAAACTGTTCCCGTCTTTATTTCGTAGCCTAATATAAAAGACAGCAATATTTTTAGTAAGTTTGAAACTTGACAGTCTTAAATTAAATAAAACTGTTCGTAGCCTGAAATAAATATTGCTATAACAGCAATATTCAATGTAAGTTTAAATCAGTCAACTAAACCTTCAAAATCGATCCCAATGACTGTCGATATTACGTAAACTACGTTATTGACATTGACAATCGTTTATAGATGGTTTACAATCGAAGGCTGTTTTTGGCTAGACAATGAGTCATTAAAGTTCACGCCACATCGCTCCATCCTTTCCCTGGCGAGGTTAACAAAACCTTCAGATAAATTTAGTTTCCTGTTCAAGTATTTATAATTGTCAAATGGTTATTTTGACTTGTTACGAGACATAGGAGCATGTACTACTGCATTACAAGGTCACAGGCCTCCGATTCTACTAAAGAAATTGTTTTTAAATTGTAATTGTTTCAATTTTATAATTGCCTCAAAATTGACAGTTTTAGTATGTATATTTTTTATACTAGAAAAATACCACCCCTAATATTATAATTTACCATAAAAATGATAATAGTGAAGCAATTATTTTAAAAAATTAATTGAAAGAAATTACAATTTAAAAACAATTTCTTTAGTAGAATCGGGGCCCTGAAGACATACGATTAAGGTCGAGACTCCTTGAAGAAACTCAACGACAAGAAGTCTCTTATACCATAACACCTGACGATATAGAACAATTTAGTCTCGACCCAAAGCCGTGCTCCGTGATTTTAAGGAGCTCGGCTGGTTTGGGTAGGCTGGCGGGCAAATGTACAATACACCCCAAGCGGGATGTCAGTGCAGGTCTTATCACTAAATTTTCCCTCCTGCCCATTTTTCTATCGGAATGCCAGAGTGGGCAAAAAATCGATACAGCTTTATGGTTGATATTCTAAAAACCCTTATGAATCGCTTTAATTCCACTTTTATTATGCGAACTACTAGTCTGTGGAATGCGCTGCCTGAATAGGTGTTCCCCGATGATTACAATCTGGGTGCCTTCAAATCATGATTGAATTAGTTTCTTCTAGGCAATCGTGCTCCATCGTAGACCGCATCATCGCTTACGTCAGGCGAGTTGGCGGTCAATCGCAAGCCTATTATTAAATAAAATATAAAAAATCTAATTAGAATTAGAAGGATTATTTTGACAAGCTTTTATTAGCTTCACTTGTAACTACTATGGGTAACGTGAAAAGAGTGTAGGTACTAAGCAGAAAAAACTCCATTATAACACTTGATCGTGATCATTATGTATAACTTTTATTATGAGACCAAAATATCAGCTGTTCCATATTTTGTCGAGTGTGAATGACTATTTTTTTGATGAGCAAATTTTTTCGCGATTTCAGGGTTAGGTATAGTTCCATAGTGAAAGTTATCACTAATGTCTACACAATTTTAGTTATTTAAACAATAGTAATTATTATGGAAACCAATCATGTAAGAAACAATACGTAATATTTATTATTATTTATGTTTCCATTTCATATTTGCCACGTGTTTAAAAAAACGTGATAAATGAAGAATAGGAATATACGTTATAGAACCTGCTTTGTCCTGACAATATCTCTGTTTATTTTATCGCGTACTCCGCGTTTGACAATCAACGTTGTTGTCATCTCTAAAATACAGACAATAAATCGTTATAGATAACAATAGTTAACTAAATAATAACATAACAATACGGTACGTGTTTAATTTCATGCATTATGAGTCTCCACCGATAATTTCTTATACAAAAGATCGGTACATAAGAGTATATGCAACGTCAGTTTGAATCCAAGTTTTCCCCTGTGCAGATATTGATAAATTTGTGCGATCTACTTTTTTAATGCCATCGGTGGCATCCAAGCAGACGGGCCACCTGATGGTAAGCAGTCACCGTCGCCAATGGATACTTGTAACACCAGAGGCATTACAAATACGTTGCCGACCCTTAAGGACTCTATTAACTCGCCTTTTTAAGAACCTGGGGTTCATCAACATGGGTGTTGTAGCTTCTCTTCTGCCAAATATTAGACTAGCCAGAACTGGCAATTCCTTTGTCATGAATAGTTTATTATTTTATAACCTGCTACCCGAAAGTCTAATAAGTAAGAATGACAAGTCATTTAAGGAAATTGTAAAAAAATATTTAATACAAAATGGTTACTACTAAATTAATGATTTTATCTGTGACAAAGCCTCTTTGCGCAAATTGTGTTTGGACTGTAAAGATATTATGTAATGAATTCTGTGGACATTGTTAATTATTGTTATAATCTAAGTACCTATTATTTTATATTACTGTTGACATTTTATTTTAATCAAATTGAATTGTTATATTTTTACACTTTTATTATCAATATTGTATATTTTGACTTTCATAAGTGTACACTAATGTACCTTTATATTTATATATTATATATTATATTATATTTGAGAAATAAATGAACTGAACTTCTCGGAAACACCGAGGAAGGTAGCTTATTCCACATTTTGCAGGTATGAGGCAAGAAAGATCGTGTGAATCGCACAGTGTGTGATTTCATGATCTATTATGTGTGGATGAACTTTCAGACGCTGGCGGCTAGTACAATGATAAAACCGTGACGCCGGCATCAGATCAAACAGTTTTTCAAAACACTTCCCGTTGTAAATGTGATAAAAGATACAGAAAGACCATATTGAGCGGTTCTAGGTGTTCGGTGATCTACGCCTGCAGGAAGAGATACCTATATATCCGATACAGTACCTACCTACGTACGTGTCAGCGCCCATCTCAGAACTAAATAACGTAACCGACAAATGATAAAACTCCAGATTACTCAGGAACAAATTCAATACGCACGAGTCAGTGCCTATAATGTTAGGAATATAAAATGAACGTTTCTAATACGTACAGCCAAGGATTGGAATAACCTTCCGACTTCCTTGTTTCCTGATAGATATAATCTAGGCCTTTTCAAGATAAGAGTGAATAGGTATCTTCTAAGTCTGCGTACTTCATCTTCGACCACACCAGCGCTTACCTACAGGCGAGTTGGTGGTCAAATGCGTACTTATTCGCGTAAAAAAAAAAGATAAAGCTGCATTACTCAAGAACCATTTAAAGTGCATTTTTTTAACAATAAATTGCAATTTAATAGTAGCCATTATAATGCAAAAAATATACAGGATGTAAGGGGAACACTCTCGAATCCAAAAGAAGGTAGATTGTACTCATCATTATGAACAACTTTAGGACTATAGGACTAGCCCTGAAATCGCGAAAAAAATATCAGCTGTTCTATAGAAAACGGTCTGTCAGCTGATTTTTTTTTCGCGATTTCTGGGTTGGTCCTATACTAAAAGTGGTTCATAATGATAAGTACAATCACTTCTTTTGGCTTCGAGAGTGTTTCTCTTACACCCTAATTATTAAATATTATATATATATTATTAAAAATTAGAATCGGAAATACACACTAAACTGGTTTTAAAAGGCATGTATAATTGTACATACCAAATTATTCAATTAAAAAAACTTTCACCGATCATGTTTCTTAAATTTCATTTAACTTATTTATATCTTCAGTTACTTATAACCAGAATATTGATTTTTATTCTGTTTGCTATAACCGCGCAAATTAATGCAACGCAACCCAAGTTGATGACATATCAACTCTTAAGCGCTGACATCAGTAAGTAAGCAATTAAATTTTATTCTCTAATATAATAACGACTTACCGCTATATAAAATCACCTATTATTGCAAATTACCTACTAGCTGCACTGAGAAATCGTGTAGCTAATGCTACAGAGTACAATTACTATAATTTTTAGGAAAACAAAAAGAACCGACTTCATGACTATACCTATATTTACAAACTGAAACTAAAAAGTAGAAAATATTATTTAATATTACGACTGAAATACTTTGTATCCCATGGTCATGAAAAATTTAACGAAAAACAACAGGGCCCGGTTGCCATGGAGACACTTCTTTGTTTTTTTGAATTTCTGTTCTAGGAACAGTTCCTCTATGTTTGCTGTTCTCCAAGAAATTCACCAAGAAATAACTGTAGTTCCAATTTTGCCCACTTTAACAGCTAAGTTGGTGGCACTGTACAATGTACATTGAATTCGTTGCTTATTGTCATGTTTTTGTAGATTTTTCAAAAAGCGGTGTATTAATCGTTGGGAACGATACTCTAGAAGTCGTTGACCATTACACCTATCTTGGACAGATTGTTCAGTTAGGTAAGTCCAACTTAAGCAAAGAGGTCGCCCGAAGAATCCAACTCGGATGGGCAACGTTCGGGAAATTGCGTGACATCTTCTCGTCCAAGATACCACAGTGCCTCAAGACGAGGGTTTTTGACCAGTGTGTGTTGCCAGTGATGACATATGGTACTGAGACGTGGTCCTTAACTGTTGGCCTTTTGGAAAAACTCAGAGTCACTCAGCGGGCAATGGAGAGAGCAATGCTCGGAGTTTCTTTGCGCGATAAAATCCGAAACGTGGATATTCGCCAAAGAACCAGAGTCACCGACATAGCTGTTAAAATTTGCAAGTTGAAGTGGCAATGGGCAGGCCACATCGCTCGAAGAACCGATGACCGATGGGGAAGAAAGGTTCTTGAGTGGAGACCAAGAACCGGAAGACGCAGCGTAGGGAGGCCTCCCACTAGATGGACCGACGACATAGTGAGAGTCGCGGGCATCCAGTGGATGCAAATGCTGTCAGTTCAGTGTGGAGGTTAAAGGGGGAGGCCTATGTTCAGCAGTGGACGTCTTCCGGCTGATGATGATGACTGCAAAGATCAATCATTCTAATTACTCGTTTTCTGTTCACCCGAGACGTAACAGTGCAGTAGCGCAAGATGCATGAAAACTCGGAAAAAATATGCAAAAAGTCCCGCACAGTTGCCCGACGGCTAACGGCTTAACTGAGCTGTGGTAATTATTAATTAATTACGCAGAAATACCGGGTTTGATTTAAGAGTATGTAATGGAAATTGTATGGCTTGTAAAACGCTAGAAAGCACGAGATAGTTGTAGTACCATAGATCTTTAACGAAATAGACACCCCGTCAAGTTGCATAAAAAATTTGCGTGCTGTATTTTGTGACTTACTAGAACGTCAAGTCAGAAATAATTTAGGAGTAGTTTAATTTCATTCGCACGGTCAACTGCTTTCGAAAAGTTTTTATTGTTTACTATAGTGCAATGGGGTATTTGACTGTACAGTCTGACTGTTGACTGCACAGTCACATACCCTATTTGGTATAAATATTTAACCGACGAAAGAGAAGAAGGTTTTCTAGTCGGTGTGTTTATTTTTTTGTATCGACGTCTGACGTACTACTTTTAAAGCGGCGAAGTTCAAACTGAATTATACGTAATACAGCGTACTAAAGCTATTTAATAGATCAAATTTGACATCTGTCAGTCTTACCAAAGTAAAGTCATAGTAAATCGTAAAATTGTCTTCTTTTATTATTATTACAATCTATATGTATTTTAACTGAAAAAGGTTACCCAATTGTGCAATTCTAACTTAGAAAAATAAATATATAAAATAAATATGCCGGACTTTTTTGCACACACGGTCATTTAACCCCAAACTAAGCAAAGCTTGTGATATGGCTGCCAGAGACTGATACACATACTAACAACCAAATAATTATAGAACAAACACAAATGTTCATCGCATAAAATGTTTGAAAAATAGGTAATATTGTTATAAGGTTACGTTGTTGAATTTTGATTAAGTGTCAAATGTGATCTATTAAATTGGCCCTATAGTTGGAGCATTGGTCCAACTGAGTACAGGCCACAGACACGCAGAAATAGGTGAACTCGCGGTGTCTATTTTTTAAACGTCTTTTACGCGCGCTATCTTTGCACAATCTCGTTTTTCAGGAAGCTCTTTAGATTTTATCACAGTTTTCTGATAATGCGACAGTTACATACATGCTTAAGTAATACATGATTTTGTTCACGGTTTTTTTATTAAATGGTTTTTTATGCTTTCACGCGTAGCTTTTTAATGCATGAATGCGTTTAGCGACGTTTTATTAACTCAATTTCTTGACTGTGTTTTGTCTGTTCGGTACAGATTTTAAAATATAATGTGTATAACTTCTCAATAATAATAATAATAATATAATATTTATTTCAAGTAAATTAACTCATAGCTTCACAATTCAAATTAATACAGTCACATTACAAAAATTACAATACACATATTACAATTAGTTACAACTTAAATACTAACACCACTTCCTACCCATTAAAATATAAAAACAATAATCATTCTAGCTACATAAAAATAAAATTTGAAACAACTAATTTAGTAATTAAAATGGCACCCTATAAGATCTATGTGTAACGTGCATTCCGCAGCAGTGAGCAATGTAAGGGCAGTCGAGCCTGTCCGCGAGCGCGGCCAGCATGCTGTTAGTACTCCCCCGCACCCGCCGCACCAGCGAGCCGCATCTCTTTCGCATTGTTGCGTAGAAGCAATCAACGCGCGCTTCCGCAAACATTGTTGATGCGCTGCAATAGCGGGGGAGTCCCACCAGCATCCTGAACGCGTTGTTGAACTGGACACGGAGGGCGTCGTACGATTTTTGTGTATAGCTAGTCCACAGGCTGCACGTGTAGAATGTAGTGCAGTAAGCCCTGAAGAGAGTTATTTTAACGTCTGTAGAACATCGTGCAAACCTGCGGATCACCATATTGGCTCTAACCGCTAACGCCCTCCTCTCCCGTTCAATATCAGTGTCGTCCTTCAGGGTAGGTGTGACTAAATGGCCCAAGTATTTGAAAACTTCCACTCTTTCTAAATGTGATCCGTTTAGTTTAATAGGTGGCATTTCCGTTACCTTTCTCGGCCCACCCTGAAAAACCATACACTGACTTTTTTTTACATTATACAGCAGACCGTGGTCCACAGCATAACCCTCACAAATACTCAGCAGCTTTCTGAGTCCACAGACCGAGGCGCTCAGCAGGACCATGTCATCCGCGTAGCTTATGTTATTGAAACATACGCCGTCTATGTGACAACCGACATGCTGCCCGCTGAGCGCCTCGATCAGCCCGTTAACGACCGTTAATGAGCTAAAGACTTAAAAATTTAAACATATCTCAGAACTGGGTGACAAAACAACTTGGTGCCCCGGTGGCCCAGTTGCTAGTGAACTTACCTTTTTCCTGGGGGTGTGGGTTCGATTCCCACATGGGACTAACATTTTGTGTTTATTCGGGACATTTTTGCACACACGGTCATCTGACCCCAAACTAAGCAAAGCTTGTAATATGGCTGCCAGAAACTGATATACATATATATTTTTTAAATACATACTTAAATAGATATTAACAAACAGATATAGAACAAACAAAGTGTCGCTGGAGGATCTCAATACGATGCTCAGCGACCTCAGTAGCCTTTCCCAACAGGTGGGTCTTAAAATGAACATGGACAAGACAAAAATTATGTCCAATGTCCATGTTGAACCCGTGCCAGTAGTCGTTGGGAACGATACTCTCGAAGTTGTTGACCATTACACCTATCTTGGACAGATTGTTCAGTTAGGTAAGTCTAACTTAGGCAAAGAGGTCGCCCGAAGAATCCAACTCGGATGGGCAGCGTTCGGGAAATTGCGTGACATCTTCTCGTCCAAGATACCACAGTGCCTCAAGACGAAGGTCTTTGACCAGTGTGTGTTGCCAGTGATGACATATGGTACTGAGACGTGGTCCTTAACTGTTGGCCTTTTGGAAAGGCTCAGAGTCACACAGCGGGCAATGGAGAGAGCTATGCTCGGAGTTTCTTTGCGCGATAAAATCCGAAACGTTGATATTCGCCAAAGAACCAGAGTCACCGACATAGCTGTTAAAATTTGCAAGTTGAAGTGGCAATGGGCAGGCCACATCGCTCGAAGAACCGATAACCGATGGGGAAGAAAGGTTCTGGAGTGGAGACCACGAACCGGAAGACGCAGCGTTGGGAGGCCTCCCACTAGATGGACCGACGACATTGTGAGAGTCGCGGGCATCCAGTGGATGCAAAAGGCAGGCTGTCGTTCAGTGTGCAGGTTAAAGGGGGAGGCCTATGTTCAGCAGTGGACGTCTTCTGGCTGATGATGATGATGATGATAGAACAAACACAAATGTTCATCACATAAATGTTTGTCCTAGGTGGGAATCGAACCCTTGCCCCCAAGCTTAGAAGGTAGGTTCACTACCAACTGAACCAACGAGCTATCTAAAGCTAGTTGACCATTATCGCATTTTAAAAGGTGAAAATGGTCCCTAGGACGATTTCCAGACTTAGACCATCATCATCATCATCAGCCAGAAGACGTCCACTACTGAGCATAGGCCTCCTCTTTAACCTCCACACTGAACGTCAGCCTGCCATCTGCATCCACTGGATACCCGCAACTCTCATAATGTCGTTGGTCCATCTAGTGAGAGGCATACCTACGCTGCGTCTTCTGGTTCGTGGTCTCCACTCAAGAACCTTTCTTCCCTATCGGTTATTGGACCACCACCGACCACCGACTAAACCACCACCGGTTAGACTTGACCACCTGCCCCCTAACCCAAAAAAACAAAGTCATTATAATCCTAGTGACGTAATTATGCCCGTATCAATTTATGAAAACAAGTTTACCTCTAGCTTTAGCTGGTATTTTTAAATAGATAACATCATTTGTGACTTCAACAACCAATACTACAATGCCAGTTGCTTCCTCATGACAAGCCGTGGTAGCCCATCTGGGAAACCGCTAGAATTGAAAGCGTGAGGTCGCGTGTTCAAACCCCGGGCCCGTACCAATGAGCTCTTTGGAGCTTATGTACGGATTTTCATACCACTGGCTTTTCGGTGAAGGAAAAAAACTTGGGGAAACCTGCATACGTACGGAGAAGGAATTCAATGGCGTATGTGAATCCATACGCCATTGAATTTTTTTGAAATTTATGAATAAAGAATCTGTATCTGTATCAATCCGCACTGGGCCAGCGTGGTGGATATGGCCCAATCACCCTTCGGGGGTAGGCTAAAAGTCCAGCAGTGGACTGTTAAAAGGCTGACTATGATGATGATGATGATTTGTGACGTCTACACCCAATACGACGATGCCAGTTTCTTCCTCATGACATTTTTACAACATATTACAATGCTCTCATTGTGGGAGCGTTTTTCCTTTACTGCAATTATTACCTCATCGACACATTGGAACGCGATCGATGTTGGGCATAATTTTTCCTATGGCTATTGATAAATTAAACGCCTCGACTTGGCTTATTATTCAAAAAAAAAACTCTTAGACAATCCCCTGCAGAAGGATTTTGGATTTTTTTACCAGAAATCCCATAGAAGAACCGACAATTGTTTGGGTAGACGGGTTCTAAAAATGAGAACGTGTATAAAACGTAGAATAGGATGCCCTACAGCCAAGTGGACGACACCGCGTATAAAACGTAAAGTAGGGTGCCCTACAGCCAAGTGGAGTGACGACCAGCGAAAGGCGGCTGGTGGCTGGTGGCAAATGGACACGAAAAGCAGAAGATCGTGGCTTATGACGTAGGCATACGTCAGCAGTGGACGAACATCAAATAGGTTGATAATTTGCCTAAATGATCATAGTCATAGTACTTTATTGATATCAAATTACTGGTACACGTCACAGAAAATAAATGATAATAAAATTATTTAAAATTATTACAATAATAATAAAAGAAATTACATTTTCAAATAAAACAGAAAAACAATAGTACATTAATAAATAATCAAAAATAAAATAAAATAATCAAAATTAAATTAACTTCATCTTTGTCACGTCATTGAAATTATAAAATGCCTGTTCGACAATCCAGTTTTTTAAAAGCCTATCATTCCATGTTTTAGCACTAATAGATACAGATGATCTAATAAAGATGATCTAATTCCTTCCTGTCCATTTTTCTATCAGACTACCAGAGCGGGCAAAAAACACACGGACACCGCTTTATGGTTGATATTCCGAAAACCCGTACTTCGTACATATTACGCTTTGATTGTGCAAATCTGCAGAATGCGCTGCCTGAATTAGTGTTCCCTGATAATTACAATCTGGGTTTCTTCAAATCACTGAATCAAATCAGTGAATCGTTGTTTTTTAGGCAAGCGTGCTCCATCGTAGAGCGCAACATCGCCAGGTGAGTTGGCGGCAAAACTCAACTTCAAATAAAATATATTTAAAAAGACGTTAAAAAACTTCTTATTAAAAATACCACAAACCACAACTCATAAAGCTCATCACAAACTCCTACACGGCCCAAGGGGAAATACAGCATTATGTTAAATACTTACCTAGCCCACTCCTCTAAACATTTTTATAGTTTGCAGAACGCGTCATCGGTTTTTACCGATAATTGAGGTTTTCTTAATGATGTTTGGATTATAATAAATAAATAACTTTATAATAAGATGTGCTCATCACGAGCAAAAAATTACTTGCTTTATTATGGAGGAAAATTTAAAAGATTCATCTTTATGCAATTTTCCTGTTTCGTAGCCGCGATATTAATTTATGAATGGAATATACATGGATTTATTCGAAGGAGAGTTTATTATTATAATATTATTAAATGGAGTCGTGCTGTTAGGTATATGAATAATATATGTATTAAGATTGTATATAATTATGTTTTATATGTACCTACTTCCTATTACAGGTTTAATAACCATTAGTAGTGTCTTCAAAAGAGAATACCTACATGGGAAACTTACATGGGAGTCTTCGACCAGTGTGTGTTACCAGTGATGACATACGGCACTGAAACGTGGTCTCTCACTATACGCCTCATAAGCAAGCTCAAAGTCGCACAATTTTGTATTTCAATCAAGGATTATGGTCATCTGTAGAAATAAGCGTTGCTTAAAAGTGGGAAAACCTAGCCTTAATAAACCATTATTACACATCAATACTTGAAAATACACAAGTTTAGGAAATTGATACAATGAGGCGACATGTTTTTTTCACGTCGCTAAAACTCCCGTGGAAGCTTTACATGTAGAAAAAAAACACGGATGTCTCATTTCCCGCCGTAAATTTTCTCATTTATCATTCTATCCAGCCAGAATTAATCAAGCACAAAAACTCGTTGGTATCAAAGAGGATCTGTACACGGAGCTGGCCTACATTAGGTCATATCCTGGTTTATCTGTATTTCCCCAGATCCGGGACTGGAATTTAGTATGCAGCTTGGTACTTATAGACCTTGGACAGTAGAAGTCATTATGCGAACTATACCTAGACTACACCTATAATTTTACGCATAATGATAACCACGCGGAATGATAACTATGCAAAATGTCAATTGCACAAAATGACAACTACGAATCGGATTCAGAAATGTATTTAGAAAACTGTTTACTGAGATGCTAAAACATAGTACTTAAGGTTTTAAGTCTGACCTTTCTGAGCTAATAACTTAGTATGTAAGTATCTATATCATAGATCAGTAGAAAACGCACACTATAATATTCACACGATCTCTTTTCCCCCAGCTTCTGCGGCGTTTCAGAGAAGCTATAACATCAGGTGAGTTGGCGATCAAGCGCAAGCCTATTATTTATTTTAAAAAAATATGCGCTAGTGGTTCCTTTTTAAAACTTTTCACCTCTTAGAGTAGAAAATTTGGGAATGATTCCTGTTTATTGAGGTTGCCGTAAAGTCAGTCTCTTTTTGTAAGATTTAGTTTTTACTTGTAATCTCTTACTAAAAATACCTCTAAAACTGCAAAGATAGCAATAATTTACAAATGGAATAGTAAATGTGTAACGAACGAGGCTAAGCGTAAGCAATGCCTAGCGAGTAAGCAGCATGACTAGCTAAAATGCACATAAGTTTGTGTAGACGACCTGGTCAAGGCTGGAGTTGGGCAAGACCAGTTCGCATTACTGTGCCAGATGGACGCACAATCTCAAGTACTTAAATCGTGTTTGTGTTGAATTTTGACTTATTTACTTCGATAAAAATCTACTTGGTAATAAAATAAAATTACTCAAGGCTGAAGCATGATACAGATGGATTCGCAATTAGTTTTCTTTCTTCTTTTTAATTCTCTACTTTTGAGAGGATTTTGGCGTCGCTCGTCTTTTGCATTTGCTAGTATCAAGTATTGAGATTTTGTGTTGAATTATGAGATACATTAATCTTATCTAATGTATAAAAATCACGTGTCACGTGTTTGTTGGTCGCACTCCTCCATAACAACTCGACCGATTTTTTTATTTTTTTTAAATCTAGGTATATTTGGTAGGTATGAGCATAGTATATTAACGAGATACGGGTTTAGTTAGTTTTTTTACAAAAGAGTGGCCAGTGCAGTCAAGGCTTCTAGCTTAAGTAGGTAACTAACTACTTCTCTCGACGTCACAGTGAATAGTAAATTTGGCCCTTTAGATTAATACCCCAGAATTCAGGCTTGTGTGAGCTCAGTTCGAATAGTAAAATTTTTATTTTTTATAATTGATAGGCTTGCGTTTGACCGCCATCACGCCTGATGTTAAGCTATGATGCAGTCTACGTTGGAGCACGCTTGCCTAAAAGAAACCGATTCACTCGTGATTTGAAGACACCCAGATTGTAACCATCGGGGAACACCCATTCAGGCAGCGCATTCCACAGACTAGCCGTTCGCACAATAAATGTGGAATCAAAGCACTTCGTACGTATCGTAGTACGATTTTTGCAACAGTTTTATGGCCAAATTGTGTTAAACGTGTGGACATAAAAAAGACTAAGTGAAGAAAGTTAGAAGAAACCGATAAAATTGATAAATTAATTTAAAAAAAAAAAAAATATACTAGCGACCCGCCCGCCCGGCTTCGCACGGGTGTAATTTACGTGCAAAGCCGGAGCGGGTCGCTAGTTATATATAATATAAACCTTTCGTGAAAACGTATCTAACTGATGGTGAAAACCGCATCAAAATCCGTTGCGTGGTTTAGGAGGAGTTAGAGGCCATACAGACAGACGCGGAAAGCGACTTCAATTTATACTATGTAGAGAAATATTCTTCTAATATTATTACTGGTCTATTTGCATGCTTGATGTCAAGCGTCGAGTAATGGTTTTGCGGTCTAAATTCACTGTTGTGCCTACATGTTATAACAATATGCTTTAGAATGCTTTAGACATCTGCTACAATATCATTATGATGCAAATTTTAGCACGTTTTTTATCACGTTGCTGTCAGTTTCCAATGCAGATAAATTTTAAAGTGTTTTGAGTAAGAATGTTTCTATAGTGGACTGACTATGCATTTGACTATGTTCGATCTTCGACCAATTACTTAAATGATGTGCAGTTTGGTTGCTATCGCTAATGCGAAGCCGCAAATTGGGCTGGGTAGCGCGCCCTGGGAGAGGCCTATGTCATAAAAGAAGTTATAGGTATATTGATTTTATGACACGAAGTAGCAAATTAAGAAGAATGTGACTTCAGAAAAGGCACAAATATATGCAAAATAAGTTTTGTCAAGACCGTGAAGTCTGTCTTTTGATGATTTTTCACTAATTGTGTATTCATTTGTAAAGAGTATCTTTGAGTTAATTGTAGAAAATAAACCGTTAAATCTAAGAGTTTTATATACAAATGGTACACGACAATTACAAAGTCAAAACGTGACCTTTTTTACTCAATCTACAGAAGACAGACACTTGGAAATCTTCAAGAGAAGGTTGAAACTGATTATTTCTAGAACTAATTAATGTATTGAATATATTAGGGCGCAAATTCGTTCATCACAATATTGGCGTATTTTAGGTTTTTTTTTAATATTCACTGGCGACCCGCCCCGGCTTCGTAAGTGTGTAATTTTCGTGAAAAATTCAGTGAAAATTTATTTAACTGATGGTGAAAACCGGATTAAAATCCGTTGCTTGGTTTAAGATGAGTTAGTGGTTATACAAACAGACAGACGCGTAAAGAGACTTTATTTTAAATCTGTTATACCCACTAGTTATACCCACTAGTTGATAAAATTACAATACATACTTTTACTACGAATAAAATATAAAAACGAAGAAGAAAAATAATTGTACAAGAATAGATTTTTAGGTAGGTATGTAAACTTGTTTGAACCACAATAAAATTTTACTTTTACTTTATTTTATACTATGTAGATTTATTTTATGCTATGTAGGGATTACATTGTTTTTGTATGGCCCTTGTATTCTTATTGCACTAAGGTCAAATACTTTGACTATATTCTACGGACTAATATTGAAGTGTTGCATGATTTTATATGCCATGCCTTAGACGAACGATGAAGGCGATAAGATAAGAACCTCTTTCGTTGAACATTTTATATGGTAGTGTTTTTCCAATATCTGTGTAAAAAACGGGCGCAGTGGTGAGAATGGCTGGAACTCGTCGGAATTTAAAGTTTACAGTTTAAAGTTTTTACAGTGAAAATCAGCTCCATCTAGCTAGACCGTTGGTAAAATGTAGGGATTTTTCGTTTTCTTTCGACGTAAACTTGCACATGCATTATAAAATTGCAAATATGAAAAATAACAACACACGCCACTGCGGCTTTTGTTTTACGATTAAGACATTTTGAGTTCTTTCCAAAACTCCATAAAATCTTTAGTAAAGTTACCACCATTTTACTGTGGCATGACTTAGGAGGCCGTAACTTAGGTAGGATTACAGTTATTAGATTTTTTTGACTGGGACTTAATTTTGACTACGATTATCTTTGACTTGAAATTTAATAAGTACCTAATATTAAGCTCAATACACTTAACATATAGAGACAATAACATTGGACAAGAAAACGAGAAAACATTTATTCTTATGTTTTTCTTTGTTTAGTGGAAGTCAATTAATTGACAATACAGCGTATATATATAACGTCCTTGCAAAACTGTTTTTTTTTTATATTTAATAACTAGCGGTCCGCCCCAGCTTCGCACGGGTATAGATTATAGCTTATGTCACCCGGGGATAGTGTAGCTTCCCGTCCGTGAAAGAATTTTTCAAATCGGTTCAGTAGTTTCGGAGCCTATTCAATGCAAACAATCAAATCTTTCCTCTTTATAATATGTATTAGTATAGATAAAAGCACAGATATACACAACATTGTGAATAAAAGGATCAATTTATTCAACTCTGACAATGACAATAATAACTTTGAAGATTAACTTTAGATTTTAAATAACTTTAATCGGCTTAAAGAAGCCGATGAAAACCTTTTCTTTTAATATGTCACTGTACTTTTTTATATAATAGTCTTGCGTTTGATCGCCAACTCGCCCGATGTTAAACGTTGATACGGTCTACGGTGGAGCACGCTTTCCTAGAAGAAACCGATTCACTCATGACTTGGAGCTGGAAACTTGTGGTCAAACCCAGCAAAACTGATTAAAATTTCTAGTTTTAATTCAGTTTTTCACAATAGATTTCCACTAAGTAATCTTGGAACAGATTCTCGGATAGAAACCGAAACGTGGATATTTGCCAAAGAACCAGAGTCACCGACATAGCTGTTAAAATTTGCAAGTTGAAGTGGCAATGGGCAGGCCACATCGCTCGAAGAACTGATAACCGATGGGGAAGAAAGGTTCTGGAGTGGAGACCACGAACCGGAAGACGCAGCGTAGGGAGGCTTCCTACTAGATAGACCGACGACATTTTGAGAGCCGCGGCCAGTAGATGCAAAAGGCAGGCTGTCGTTCAGTGTGGAGGTTAAAGGGGGAGGCCTATGTTCAGCAGTGGACGTCTTCTGGCTGATGATGATGATGATGATGAATCTTGGAACTAGTATAGTACTGACACTAGTTAGTTTTGATTACTCTCCAAAGGAAAATAGCAAAACTCCAAATTATTTATTACAGGACAAGACCACAACATAGATCAAAATTAATTTGGTCTAGCAATTATGCAAATCAAGTAGGTATTAAGCTTTAAAAGTGAGAGTGGCACAGTTACGAAATATAATTATGTGTAAGATGATTTATTTTTAGCTAAAGGAATAGGTAATTTTATTTTATTTTTGTGATGTGGTATAACCACATTTTAATACTTTGGTTTGTTAATTTTATCGATATTTATTTTTGTTGATAAACTTTTGGTATGCCTTTGTGGTAATAATATTGATGCAGTTTTTTTTTTTTAATATTATTATAGTTAGGCTTGTCTTTGATCGCCAATACGCCTGATGTTAAGCGATGATTCGATCTACCACAGAAAAGAAAACAAAACTTATCTTTTCTGTGCGGTCTATGTTTTTGTTGATACACATCGGGCGACTCTTTTTTACCGAAATAAAATAATCACATAAGTCACGTATAGAAGCTTATAAAACAGATAAATAGCAAATTTTTAAATTTTAAAAATACCTTCTCTAACATTGTAATTTTTTCTTACAACAGGAGATTAGAATAACTAGAAATACTTATGCTTTAAATGATACTTCTACTGCATGAACCTGCAACACACCCTAATTTTTCCGTTACGGTAAAAAAGTCACCCAATATTTCTAAACATTGGAATTTGTTAAAAATAAAAATAAAATTTTAATAAAATTAAAATCGATACTCACAATTTTCAATAGTAATTAATCCTTTAAACACTGGCACTCACTATCATAATTAAAAAATAAATTAAAATACAAACACAGCTGTCAAATCGAGCGTCAATTTTGAAAATGGAATCGCGGGATTCGCGCGTTGTATGTGGTTGGTAGGTGGTAAATGACCATACGAACACCTGTGAGCCGGAGGCATCTCTGCATGCTCTATCGAAGATGGGGCATTCTACACGTGATACTTTTTGTTTCCACTTTTTATCTACTACGTCATGTTCGAAGATAATGGTTATACAAGTATTTTTTTTAATAGTTTTAGATACAATTATTTACACAAGCAAAACCCGCATCTAGTAAAACACATGAAGTACTTTTTTTCTTACTTAATGAGTATCTTTATGTTAAGAGCAAAATTACTTTACCAGTAAATCAAAACAAAAACTTTATAAAAAACATGTCTTTTATAAAATTACTTTTTTACTTTTTGTGGCAAATTTTACTAAAGGCTGGGAATAAGCTAAATTATATACTAACTACTATAAAAATCTGCCCCAATCTCTCAGAAAAAAATCTTTCTTTTATCTCCAAAGTAATTGTTTAACATTGAATTGGTACACCATTCGACGGTGTCACTAATAAGAATCGAATTCTGGGAAGTAATGACATACGCCAAACTTTGGTTTGCCGTATGTCCCTTTGGTCCAGTTGGTATAGTGAACCTACATTCTAAGCTTGAGGGCGTGGGTGCGATTCCCACCTAGGACAAACATTTATGTGATGGACATTTGTGTTTGTTCTATAATATCTGGGTGTTATATCTAAATAAGTATGTATTTAAAAAAAAAAACAGTCTCTGGCAGGTCACAAACTTTGCTGAGTTTGGGGTCTGATGAACGTGTGTGTAAAAATTGTCACGAATAATTATTACAAAAAAAAAATTAGGACCCTTTTTTTGAAGTTGGTTAATAAAACTGAGCGTTCAACACTATCACTCCACAAAAAGTATCTCGTCTGCAAAGCCGCAGCAGGACACCGAACGGCCTTGCACTGTGAAAGCTGACGATTATCTGGCGCCAGAATTATTTAGTTTAATTAACAAACACTTGAAATTAACAACCTGTTCCTATCTTATCATAAACGTGATGGAAATATCTCAAATGCTTCGAAATAAAAGCCAGCCTCTTCGTGACGAATGTTATCTAATCTGTGAAGTTATTGAAAACATGTGACAGTAATGTCATGGAACATCGGAGTTATAGATAATAAAAATAAAATAAAAAACAAGTTTTAGCACAGAGTCTTGGGTATTTTTTAATGAGTTTGACATCTCTATTGGTATAACCCTGTGGTATAACCACATAGTTGTTGATACTTTAATTCAGTCACTATTATTTTTGACAGTTTTATAAAAGAGGAATTAGGGCCTAACTGTTTTAGACAACAAACAGCAGTATGCAATTTAATTAGGTATATTCGAGGCAGGATAATTAATTTCATTGAAATGTAAACAATGCGGAACTTCCTTGAAGGACAGAAAATTGCTCCATTGAAATACCGATATAAAACAGGTGATGGCATGTAAAAAAACTTCCGATAATATACTGACACAGGCCTTGGAAATAGGGCCTTGCTTATCAAAAACCACAAAACACAAACACACTACAGAGAACAAAATAATATTTTTGCACGGATTTTGAAAAATTCGCGCCGAATTGAGAACCCTCCTCCTTTTTCGAAGTCAGTTAAAATTCAAATTTAAAATACAAATTTATTTATCCTACTTAACTTAACTTTCATTATAAACGCGAAGCTTTGTATGTATGGATGTATGGATGTTTATTCCTCTTTCACGCTGCAACGGAACAACGGATCGACCTGATTTTTTGCATGGGTATAGTTCAAGAGCCAGATAGTGACATAGGCTACTTTTCATCATAATCATCACCATTTTTCATCACTACGCGAGTGAAACCGCGGGGCGCAGCTAGTTTCACATAAAATGGTACATCAATAAATATTGTGGACCCTGCCACCAAACTGAACGTTAGCCCGTATCTTGGTGGATAGTTCCTTCCGAGTTGAGTTAGGTCAGAATTTTGTACATATTTATTGTTTTTTTAAATATACGGGGTGTAAGGGGAACACTCTCGAAGCCAAAAGAAGGTAATTGTACTCATCATTATGAACAACTTTTACTACGGGACCAGCCCTGAAATCGCGACAAAAATATCAGCTGTTCTATAGAAAACGGTCATTGACACTCGACAAAATGTATGGAACAGCTGATTTTTTTTTCGCGATTTCAGTGTTGGTCCCATAGTAAAAGTTGTTCATAATGATGAGAACAATTACCTTCTTTTGGCTTCGAGAGTGTTCCCCTTACACCCTGTATGATGCTTGAGGTAGTTAATAATAAGAAATGTGACAGAGGAGATGACGTCACCAGACACGTAATGAAGATGCCAGACGGTCTGTCTTCAGTTTAATTGACTCGATTGCTACTTCCTAACCAATCTACTATACACCTAACTACCTACCACTTGGTGGCTTGAACATTTCTATCCAACAAGAAAACAATAATTTTTCAAATTATTGCCTTATCAGCCACCAAAATAGAAAAATATCATTATGAAAATTGCTTTGAACTTTATAGAGATACCGGCGTCGATTCTGTCATACCAATCATTAAACTAAACCAATTTGAGAGGACTAAATTAGACTGACAAGTCCGTTTTATTTTTTTCATTCTTTCCTCTTCTGATGGTTTTGGCATCGCACTTTTTGGACATTTGCCAGTGTCAAGTATTGAAATATAATCAAGTTTTCTAAAATATTATCAAACAAGTCGTAGTCAGAGTCAAGCTAAGTAAGTCACGGTCAAGTCAAAGTCGTGCCCTAGTAAAGTGGGCTTTACAAGAGGCTTCTACGGAGTTTTGGAAACGACACGAAAAACACGTTTCACTGCGTTATTTATGACACACTCGAGCACATCCACAAATACTTAATAAATATAATATTCCACCATTATTACAAACTAGCTGACCTGACAGACGTTGTCCTGTCTTTGAACTGTCAAACACGCAAAGTTAAAATTGTTTAAGTCTTATTTTTTTACACCTTGGGTTATTTTATTGGAGTTTTAGGAAGGATCACACCTATTTAAAAAAAAAATGCCTATGTCACACGGAGATAGTGTAGCTTCACAACAGTGAAAGAATTTTTCAAATCCGTTCAGTAGTTTCGGAGCCTATCAAACAACCAAACAAACAATCAAATCTTTCCTCTTTATAATATTAGTATAGAAGATTAACACTCGAAAATATACAATGAGGTGACATATTTTTTCACCGTTGGCGCCAAAATCTTTTGATTTCAATGTGTGAAAAAACTATTACAACACTTATAGAACTGTCAAATTTAGTTTAGATTAGAAAATAGAAAATAGCACAACTGAATTGACACTGATGCCTGTTTTTTTAATCGCGCTGTGATTTTATTTTATCTTGAAAAATATTGAACATGTCAGCGTGATAATAAACTGAGTAAGTTATAACCAATCAACTTAATCTCAAGTACAATACTTGATTGAGATCAATTTAAGAACGCGAGAACAGATTACGCGCTTTGTCGCTCGGAAATTCCATCACTCTATTAAGATTGATTATTCAGAAATGAGGAGATCCGTATACGAACGAAGGTTACCGACATAGCCCACCAGATTAGCAAGTTGAAGTGGCAAAGAGCAAGGCACATAGCACGCAGAACAGATGACCGATGGGGCCGAAAGGTTTTCAAATAGAGACCTACAGGACTATGCGCGCCACGACAAAATTTGTCGACTCTTTTTATCATGCCAATGTGAGATCTTGGTCACGTTCTTGCTCGACAAAGTGACGACAAAATTTTGTCGCGGTGCGCATGTTAGCCCTGCAGTACGGATCGGTAGGTAAACGCAGCGTAGGAAGTCCACCCACAATTTTTTTGTTTGTAATTAATGAAACGGTATCGATTCTGACGTACTCTAAACTAAACTAAATTTGACAGCTCTACGATTGTTGCCATCCTTCTCTCACATATTAAAATAAAAAGAGAGGCTGATAATTTTAGTCCTGTCAGATTGGTTTAGTTTAGTGTATGACAGATTCGACGCCAATGGGACTTAACCTATTAGACGTTGGTTAAAATCTTCCAAAATTTAATTTATCGTCACCTTCATTTCCTTATTAATACATTTCTAGGTAGAAAACCTCGCAAAGCATGTATTAATAAGGAAATGTCCGAAATTGCAATCCCCAGGTTTTCACTCTAAGGTGACGTTATGTAGTCAGTTACAAGTGAAGCTAGGTGAGAGCAAACAGAAATATTAGTATTTCTTTTGCTCTGTGATAGTAAAAACATATTGACTGTGCGATCGAGATAGCGTAATCCATCCACGCGCTCTTAATTCGCATGTAAAAAGTTGTGAAATAGTTGCATATATTTTGGCGCCAAGAATCTTAACCATACATGTCGGTAAGATTGACAATTTAACCAATGAATTTTATGGACCGATTGTAGATGAACCTGGGCTTTGCTAACCCCACAATTGTCCTTATAACTAAGTCTAGCTGAAGCCCTGTAACGTGTATTTTTTGACTTGCCTTTGACCGCCCTCTCGTCTGATGTTAAGCGAAGACGCGGTCTACGATGGAGCACGCTTCCCTAGAAGAAAACGATGCAATCGCGATTTGAAGACACCCAGATTGTAACAATCGGAGAACACCCTCATTCAGGCAGCGCACTTCACAGACAAGCAGTTCGCACAATAAAAGTGGAATCAAAGCGCTTCGTATGTGTTTTCGGAATATCAACCATGAAGCGGTGTCGATTTTTCGTGCCCGCCCACATAGAGGGCAGTCCGATAGAACAATGGGCAGGAGAGAATTAGATCATGCAGATCCGATGCATACTCTCCGAAATTCAAAAGAAAAAAGGGTGACAAGGTCATCTGCTGAGTGAGTTTGACTGAATGAATCAAGCCTGATTTAGGCCAGATGCGTTCAGACCCGCCACATTACCATATGTCCCTTGTTTGTCTGATCTGAGGTTATAACGAACATGTACTTCCAATACAAACTACAATAGGCCAGATGCGTTCACACCCGCCACATTACCAATCTCCCTTGTTAGTCTGATCTAAGTTTATTACGAACATTTACTTCCAATACAAAAAATGCAGTTACAATACGTATTTCCATTAAAGTGGTCCATCACGACCTCGTGATGAATAAACCGTATAAATCTCACTGTCAACTGTTTTTTATCAACAGCTTCACAGGGAATCCCTGTGTTGGAATTACTTTTGCCTGTCCGGAACATTGACCGACGACAACAGATAATTAGGGCCAGCGTCCACTAAAGCTGAGCTGAGCAAACTTATTTTTTTTTTACCTAAATGAAATAATGCACGATAAGTCCCGATAAACATAATAAAACATGAAGTGTTTTTTATAATTACATATATTATTGTGTTTAAATAATATACACCAGCAAATCTTAGCAAAGACGGTTCAAAAATGTACCCATTTTGCATATTTTTATTTTTTTTTGATTTATTTTAGATCATCATTGCAAACGTTTTTAAGTATTTTTTGTGTTCATATTTTTCCAACATCATCAGCCAGAAGACTACTGCCGAACATGTGCCTCCCCTTTTGTTTTCATTACGTTTTATTTTGGCGAAATAGTTAATAAAAACTTAGATTCTATGTACTCCGTTATCCTATGAAATATCAACACGAAAGTTTTATACCATTTGCAATGTTATTTTAAAGATAACGTCAATACCAATCGGAATTTTAAAAAATCTCATAGTATTTTTTTTCTTTAAATATAATTATGTGAAAGGGATAAGTAACTCTAACCGGTGAGCGCGTCCTTAACAAATAGAACTGCTATCGCACCCGCCCCGCTACCAGCTAAATCAGAAAACACAGCCTTACAGTCACGAAGCGATACGCGTTGGCTTCGCACGTGTCCAAAATTAAGATAATCAATTTTTCATGTCCAAACGACGTGTGAAGCTAAATATTTCTAAAACCCGAGCAAAATTTGTCTGTTACATTACATTGTCAATACTATTTGCACTTTATTTAATGAGTACTTAGGTAAGTAATAAAATGTAGGTAGAGTATATAAATGGAGATAAATTCATATAAGAAGTGTGTAGTTTTCGTTGGTGGAACAACTTTCAAGATTGACGGTCTTTCACCAGCTTTTGTACCATATATAAAAAAAAACAAAATATTAAAACAAACCTTTCTAGAAGTAGGCAAGATAAAATAGACTTCCTAAGGGCATTGAAGATTTTTGCATGGAGGGTGGCACAAAAATCGGGCGTCATTTTTTTCTTGGATATTTTTGGACCACCCTATAACATGCGTATCGCGACAAAATTTTGTCGTCACTTCGTCGAGAGAGAACGTGACTAGGCACTTACGTTTTCGTATACGCGATACAAAGAGTCGAGAAAAGCATGTTAGCCCGGCAGATATTGGTAAAAATTTGGTCTTCAAAAAACCGCAAAAGGCATTCCATTTGGTGGGCAGTTACACCAAAACTATACAATATGGTACTGGTTATTAAAAATCTCTTTTAAAGTAAAATACCTGCAAATATCTTCGAAATGACCATGGATACAAAGTATTTCAGTCGTAATATTAAACAATATTTTCTACTTTTTTGTTTCAGTTTGTAAATGTAGGTTTAGTCATGAAGTCAGTTCTTTTTTTTTTTCTAAAAATTATTAACATAGTCGGTTACTTTCAAGTAAAGCGATTTACAACAAAGTCGTACAACGAGCTATGGAGAGGGCTATGCTCGGGTTTTCTCTACGAGATCGAATCAGAAATGAGGAGATCCGTAGACGAACGAAAGTTACCGACATAGCCCACCGGATTAGCAAGTTGAAGTGGAAGTGGCAGGGCACTCAGCACGCAAAACAGATGGCCGACGGGGCTGAAAGGTTTTCGAATAGAGACCTACAGGGCTACTACCGACCGGTCAGCGCAGCGTAGGACATCCATCCGCCATATGGACAAACGACCTAAAAGAGACCGCAGGGAAACGCTGGATGCAGGCCGCTTCCAACCGGCCCTTTTGAAGATCGATGGAGGCCTATGTCCAGCAGTGGACGTCCTATGGCTGAAATAATGATGACGATGATGAAAACTATTTACAACACTGTTATAAAACTAAAATATCTTCTCGCAGGTACGCCTGTTTTATGATGATTGAAAACTATAATTTACGATGTCTTCAGACGTTCCGGCCAAGACTAGTTTTGTTGCATATATTGCAGAAAACCTGTTACAAAATGACAAAATGCAAGTTTGTCGAACTCAGCTCGTGCATTCTACACGTGATTACAATATTGTGCAAAAAACCGGTGATGATGTTTATGTTGTTTTGCGTTAATATTTTATGATGGGAATTTTTGATTAGTGAATTTGTTTTTGAAAGTAAAATAATATGTAAAGTAGCTATTAAAGTTTGCATGTTTATGTGGCAATGGGTAGGCCCCATCGCAAAAAGTACCGATAACCGATGGGGAAGAAAGGATCTTGCCTCTTTCTTGTTTCTTGTAAACTAATATTATAATACTGTTATTACTGGTATTTTAAAATGTATGATCAAGGTACATTTTAATTATAATATTTGCATGATAATTCTGAAATAAATTTCAAAATTATGTATGATATTCTTATATTGTAGGTACTTATTTAAAATTGTTTGCTATATAAGGGAAAGCCTAAACATGAAGATACAGGTGATCAAACCCTGCCAATAAAGAGAGTAAAAAACACAAAAAATTGTATCTTCTCTGTCATCCTATAAAATATCAACACGAAAATTGCCCTATACCTACTATTTGCAATGTTCTAAAGATAATCATCATCATCATCATCAGCCAGAAGACGTGCACTGCTGAACATAGGCCTCCCCCTTGAACTTCCACACTGAACGACAGCCTGCCTTTTGCATCCACTGGATGCCCGCGACTCTCACTATGTCGTCGGTCCATCTAGTGGGAGGCCTCCCTACGCTGCGACTTCCAGTTCATGGTCTCCACTCAAGAACCTTTCTTCCCCATCGGTTATCGGTTCTTCGAGCGATGTGGCCTGCCCATTGCCACTTCAACTTGCTAAAGTTTGCCAAATGTTTTTTTTTATTGTTATTTTATTATTACTAAATTATTCTTTTTATCTTCAACTAGCAACCCGCCAGCCCGGCTATGCACGGGTGTAATTTACGTGCGAAGCCGGGGCGGGTCGCTAATTATACATAAACCTTCCTCTTGAATCACTCTATCTATTAAAAAAACCGCTTCAAAATCCGTTGCGTAGTTTTAATGATTTAAGCATACATAGGGACGGACAGACAGCGACAGCGACATTGTTTTACACTATGTAGTGATGATAATGTTAAAAACTTGCGAAAGATTTATCTCATACCTTCTGAGGTTTTGACCACGTTGTAATAGACGCGTGATCACGAGCTGACTGAAGATTTCCGTGGGTCCGGCTAGAAGCGTGGATGTTGCGTGCGACCTACCCTCACTTTGTTCTTAAAATGAGACGAAAATGTAAACAAACATTCCATTATATAGGTGACAATAGGATTCATTTTAATTAAACTATGTACAGTCAGATCATTTGTGAATAACCAATTTTTACTACAAACAGGAAAACTATCTTCAAAAGTAAACAATCAAATAGTGATTAATAACCACAACTTTGAGTTAAAGTTCTATGACGTATGAATGACATAGGAAATTAATAATTTTTCATTCATATAACATGCCTACATAATAGGTGAGTATTTAAAATGGAATGGTATAAAAACAATTACGCTTAACGACATAATAACCTCCACATGTGGAGACGTTAATATACAGGGTTATTTTTAATGTACCAATAACCTATTGTAGGTATGCCCTACCTTATAGCATAGGGTAGGCTACCTCTAGTATAGTAAATTTACCAACATCATCCAAAGAGTTTAATTTATTTTTATATCAAAAAGTATTTTTTAAATAGTTCAAAAACCGACTTCAAACTGCAAACTACAAACTTAAACTAAAAAGTAGAAAAATTAGAGTAAAATAGAGATTGGAAGCCCTCATCAAAACTTTTAAGGTACCACATAAATATCAAAACGTCATCTGTGGTTTTTTTTTTTTTTTAAGAAGCGCTGAATCTATTTCGATATAATTTATATGGAATCACCTCTGAAGTATGACCTACCAAACAAGAAAAAAATCATCAAAATCAATTAATTTGCGGAGTAATCGCATAACAAACATACAAAAAACTTACAGTCGAATTGATAATTTCCTCCTTTTTTAAATCAGTTAAAAAGGCCTCTCCGTTTTGGCTTTGGCCCCATTAAAACCGTATAAAGGGCCGGACCAAATTACTTATAATAATTACTCACAGGGAGTGAAAAAAATATTACAATTACAAAACAATGTCAACAGAAAATTTAAATAAATTCAAGTTATACGGATCAGTATAAGGCCTATACTGATTCATAAAATTTTATTAATTTTTGGGTGTCTTCAAATCGCGAGTGAATCGGTTTCTTCTAAGCAAACGTGCTCCATCGTACATCGCACCATCGCTTTACATCAGCGAGGTAGTAATCAAGAGTTTGTCGTCCTTGCCCATTTAAGCTGCAGCATGTAATGTTTTGGATTATCTGTTAATTATATGCTTAATTTGAAATAAAGAATAAAGATTAAGCCTATTTATATTATTTTTTTAACAAGAGTTGACACAAAAAATTGCCTGGCAGTAAATAACCCTGTACAACATTAGATTTATTACAATAAGTACTTTGAATGAGACAATCTCCGAGCTTCACACCTTTTTTGTAGCCTTAGTTTTTTGTGCCTCTACCTATACCTACCTGAGTTCATTGAATTTATTTTTTTCGATCTGAATGTTTCCCTAAATTTGAGTATTTTAAAAATATCTTTCTTGAATCAAAAATTTTTAAAGACAAAGAAATTACGATGAAGGTACAATTATTATTAAGGTGTATATCAATTAAATTGGATAACATATAAGATTATTGGTGTATATAATATCTACTTATCGTTTAATTATCACAGAACCTTTGACCCACCAAATTTAATAAGTATTTAAAATATTAATGTAACGTTTAGTCTTATTTTGTTATAAATCCTAACATAAACTTGTTACAAGACAAGACGTTAACAGTTTTTTTTTCTTTTCTTTTAATAAACGTAGTTATGTAGGTTTACAAATATTTTTTGTTGTAAACCTACATATCTACGTTGTAAGCTTGGCGGGTGGGTCAACCTGGTGCAAAAATAAGGCGCTGGTTAGCCCGTAACGTTCTTAAAACAACAAAAAATAACAATAGTTAAATCTACATAATTCATTTTTGCATTGGTTATAATTATTAACATCTAAGGAGTAGGCACTTTTGTTTTTTTTCTTCATAAAATTGACTATAAGCATGACGAACAAAAATCAGTCAAAAAATCTCAAAGAATCTCAAAGAATCTCAAGAGCACGGTAACTTCGTATCGTAAGATTAGTACAAAGATAATAAAGAAAATTAGGCTATCACTGCGCTTACCTTGACAGACATAAAACTTCTCACTTGAAACTTGAAATTAAGTTACGTCCGCTGTAAGCCAGGTAATGGACGCGAGACCGGGGATAATTTGACTTTTAAAAAGGATACCTCATTTCTTTAAGTATTTAAGGGGCAGCCTTTACATGTAAATGAGGGGGTAATAAGGCTCGAAGAAAATTCTCGTGAAAAATCCAACACCGTGTTCTTTTCTAAATTGAAATGGACGGCGTTGTTTGGATCAAAAAATTGGTTTATTTTGTTTTTCGCTTGTGTTTTTACACAAGTTTTTTTTTCTTGACAGAATTTTGACTTCGCACTAGTTGTGCATCTGCTATTGTCAAGATTGAAATATTCTGTAGTTTATATCTGTGAGTTTAAATGTATATAGTCATACTTCAACGTCAGATACAAGTAAAGTAAGTCACGGTAAAGTCAAACTCATGCCCCAGTACAGTGGCGGAGGCTTTACAAGAATCATAAAGACATCAAGAAGCATGAATTGGACTTGATCGTGACTTACATTGCTTGACTGTGATGATCTCTGTTTGACGATACCTTATAAAACTTGCAAATATATCAATACCTCGACATTGGCTAATATATAAAACGTGGGTCGCCAAAATTCTCTCAAGAAGGAAGCAGAAAAAAATTGTGGTACTAAGCCGAAAAGCTTAGAGTTTTTTTTTTATAGATTCATTACTGCCATCGCTATAAAACAGCTGTTTTAGTGAAAATATATTTAAATGCGATATTAACATTTTCCTGTGTATATAACTCCAGGTTATTTTTGCAACTTTAGTGTTCATCTTATAATAAAAGTTGTTCACAATGAGCACTACAAAGTACAATGACTTCCTTTAAGCTTCGTACCACCTTTTTCTAAGCTTCGTACTACCTTTTTTCATTTTCTTAAGAGAATATTGGCGTCGCACGTCTTTTGAATTTTCCAGTGTCATCATCATCATCATCATCATCAGCCAGAAGACGTCCACTGCTGAACATAGGCCTCCCCCTTTAACCTCCACACTGAACGATAGCCTGCTTTTTGTCCACTGGATGCCCGCGACTGTCACTATGTCGTCGGTCCATCTAGTGGGAGGCCTCCCTACGCTGCGTCTATAACGATCTTTCCAGTGTCAATTATCATTAATTAATTAATAATAATACTTGCAAATTATATAATACTAGCTGCGCCCCGCGGTTTCACCCGCGTAGTGATGAAAAATGGTAACGATGGTGATGAAAAGTAGCCTATGTCACTCTCTGGTTCTTGAACTAAACCCATGCAAAAATCAGGTCGATCCGTTGTTCCGTTGCAGCGTGAAAGAGGAACAAACATCCATACATCTATACATACAAACTTTCGCGTTTATAATATTAGTAGGATGATATAATTTGCAAGTTTTATTATTACCACAGTTCCGTGTACAATTCTGTATTGTGATGGTTTTTAGCGGTATTACTATTTTACTACCTACCTATTATTTATTAGGTATGTGAATGAGTTTTGTTGTTTATTCCAAGTGACTCAAAGCTAAAATTTTCAATTCATACTTGAGTGGTGACTAGATGGTAGAACCAGTGACGTTATTTTGAACTGGTGCTCTCTACCTAATACCCATTTCCTCTTCCGATATCAGAAATACCTATGGAGTATGAAATAATATGTTTTTTGCAGAGAAGGTAGGTTTCCAAACAACGCCTTCTTAAAACTTAAGCTACAAATTCGCTTTGTAGCTTACGTTTCGATTGGTATTTTAAACGATTTAAGTAAGAAAATTAATGGATTACCTGTGGAATGTCACACCATAACTCTTATGCTGCTTTTCTGATTTGTTGTGGTACGATTTCACCGCGCAAATTGTCGTAGTAAAATTTTTATATTTTTTTGAGCCATATGTGACACCATTTGAATGGCTTAAATTTTGCGAATGTACTTGGTTTCTTTGTGTAGTTATTCTAAGGTTTTTGTATATAACATGTCGAAACCCGCATTACAGTTGCTAACTGATTTCGAATGAATGACGTTTAGTTTAAATGGGTGCAACTGGCTACAACCACAGAAAAGAAAAGTAAATTAATATGGGTGCAACTGGGTACAAAAAATCTTACAAAAATGCCTTGACAGCCGTTTTAACTTAAACAATTTTTTTTTTCGTTTCAAAAAAAATGTTTTTAAACCGTCAAATTTGGTATAAGAGGCCGTGAAATACAAAAAAAATATGTAAGAGACACTGAGCCACAGTGGTCAGTACGCTTAGTCCCAGATTTGATAGTTTTCGAAAACTTTTTTTCGTTTACATACGTAAACGAAAAAACTTACATGTTCCATACATTTTAGTAAAGCGCCTCTATCGGAAACGTGGAGGAACTAAAATCGGCGGTAAGCGGCGGTATAGATTGCTTCACTCTAATACGAAAAAAGTTTTCGAATACCTTTTAGCCCAGCAATGTATGGAACAATACGAAAACGAAAAAAGTTTTCGAATACTATCAAAACTTGTAAGTACTAAGGGTACAAAGGTCACAAAATTCAACCAACAGAAATTCAATTATTCTGTTTTCAATATAAATATTTAAAAATATAGTATTTTCTGACCTTTGCATTATTATATATTACTAGCGGTCTGCCCCTGCTTCGCACGGGCATAGATTATAGCCTATGTCACCCGGGGATAGTGCAGCTTCCTGTCGGTGAAAGAATTTTTCAAATCGGTTCAGTAGTTTCGGAGCCTATTCAATGCAAACAATCAAATCTTTCCTCTTTATAATATTAGTATAGATAGAGGTTCCCTAAAATCCTGCAACTTACCCTATTCTGATATAACGGTAGTATCATTACTATTTATTTTTTCAGAAAGGTGGCAACCCTGGGTCTAATAAACAACCGGCTCCATAAAGTTGTTGCGTTGGTCATCTGCTCTCAGGAATTCCCCTGAGGTTAATATTGTTATGGAAAGACAAGTTTGGCACAGGTAGGTCGACAAACTTAGCTTTCGTAAGCTTCGAACAATTTTTGATCGAAGTGCGTAGGTATTATAGTATACTAGCTGCGCCCCGCGGTTTCACCCGCGTAGTGATGAAAAATGGTGATGGTGATGATGATGAAAAGTAGCCTATGTCACTCTGCTCTATGTTGCTTTGCTCTTGAACTATACCCATGCAAAAAATCAAGTCGATCCGTTGTTCCGTTGCGTAGCGTGAAAGAGAAACAAACAAACCAACAAACAAACACACTTTCGCATTTATAATATTAGTATGATGATTTTCGTGCAAGTCCGCCATTTTAGTGTTATTCATTAATTCTTATATACCTATGTGAAAACTTTTAGTAACTTGCATTCTATTTTTATCTATTTTCAACTGAGCGTAAAAAGGAGGTGGTTCTCAATGCGGTTGTTTTGTTTTTTATGTTTGTTATCTCAGAACTCCGCCATCTAAAACTGATATAGAAAAATATTTTTTTAATTGTAAAAGATATTTATTTTGAGATTTGTCCAATTTATATTTCATTAAATACGGTTCAGTAGGTTGGTTTAAATCATAATAAATAGAAAAAAAATATGGCATCAAAGTAAACATAATTGTTTATTTACTAATTTTGAAGTCGGTCACTTTGTTAATTATTTGCCATTAGTAAGAGTAAGTTTTTTTACACAATTTATTACCGTTTCATGATTGGTGTTCCGAAAACTGGCACAAAGCGCTTTGATTCAACTTTATTGTGCGAACTGCTAAAATGTGGAATGTGCTCTGCCTGAATGGGTTTTCTCCGATAGTGACAATTTGGGTGTGAAGACATCGATTTCGTGAATCGATTTCTTCTAGGCAAATCTAGGAGGTATGATCGCTCATCATCAGTTGAAATAGCGGTCAAACGCAAGCCTATTCTTCTTCTTTCGAGTCGATGTTCCGCAAAATACAATTCTATTTTCAAATCCAGTTTCTAGACCAATACTTTGCCACCCCAATGGCACTCTCCGTGGCTTCATTCAGGTCGTCTAGTGTGCAAGTTGTAGGACACGCTGCACAGTCCATCAAGTGTGTTATTGTCTGAGGGTTCAGCCCTTTATATAACCCCTTTGGCATATTATCCCGACTTCGGACTACTTGGGACCGAAGTCGGTTCAGGGTTTTCCATGTGGGCCATGGTTCTTTATGGCCTGGGGGGAGCTCTTCGGCAGGGACAATATAGTTTGTAGGTGGACTGTGCAGTTGTTGCCACACGGCAAGTAGAGCATCTTTGGGGTGACGCAAGCCTAGGATTCAATATTTAAAAAAAAACTTTAAAAACTTTTGATGAGCCTTTGTTTTGACCCCCACACAATTTTTGTATAAAAAAACATTACTTACAGTTGCATCAATGCATAATCCACACTAAAATACTTTATCACAACACATTTGATTAAAAACACACACTAATTCACTAAATATTTATAATTATTTAGCATCTTTTGTTAATTTCTAGGTTTATAAAGAACTGATATGAAATTATACGAGTATTTTAGGACAACGGAGGCAGTTTCCAAATGGCCAATTTCGTAGATTTTTTCATATTTTCCCCAATCTTTAAAAACAGAAAATATAAGTTTTTTTAGTTTTTGTTTTGTGGTTTATTTCTTAAACACAGTGTATTGTCTTTCTTATTTATTGTAAATTTTATTTTTTGCGAAAAAATTTCTATGGTTTTTCGGAATTGAAACAAAGATTTTATTTCAGGGGTCAGCAGACCGCACCTGAGGAACTTCTGTTTAAAGAGGACATTCCGTGCCATTTCGAGTGACGCGTATATATCCAGAGACCATAGATTATTATCAATTGTAGAAGCTGCAAGCACAAATTGTATGAAAAACTAGCGTGTCACATTTTATGTACGTCGCGAGAGTAATTTAACTCTACTCGCACAGACAACTAACTACTAGCTTAGATAGCCCGGTCCAGTTGGAGCTTGAGGGCGTGGGTTCGATTCCCACCTAGGACAAACCCCAAACATTTATGTGATGAACATTTGTGTTTGTTATATACTTATCTGGTTGTTAAATTATGTATTTATTTTACCTGTTTTTTTTATTTTTTTTATTTTTTTAAGTTCCTATTCAATAAACTTATTATGTATTTAAAACTATATCATGTATGTATATAGTCTCTGGCAGCCATATCACAAGCTTTGCTTAGTTTGGGGTCAGATGACAGTGTGTGCAAAAATGTCCTGAAATATTTATTTATTTTAACTGATTTCGAAGGTTTTTATGGTTTCAACATCATCAGCCAAAAGACGTCCATTGCTGAACATAGGCCTTTTTAAAAGCTTTTATTAATATACACTTACCTATGTAACTTGGATAACAATACATTAATATTATGGTACGATGGAGGTTTTATGATTATGTAAACGGAACGTGGGGTCATATGAACGCAACCAGATAATTCCATCATGTTTGGGCTTATTGGAATGGTCTTGATGAGTAGGTACTATACCTCTAGCTAGCTAGGTGTTTTTTTAAAATAATAAATAGGCTTGCGCTTGGCCGCCAACTCGCCTGATGTGGTATATTCAAATTCTAATGATAATGACTGAAGGTGGCCATACTGAAACTGCAACAATACCTTTACCCCATTAATTAATATTTATTTATATAAAAATATATTTTTTTACTATTAGCTTATTACGGTCTCTAGTATAGTATATTTCTCTATGTTACGGTTTACTATGGCGCAATTAGACATTCTTGTATTGGCGTTTGACTTGCTAATGCCAAGACGACGGAGATTAAACTGAATTAAATAAAATTAGAGCACAGTATTTTTTTTTATATTGACTTGTATTGTTGGCATTTTGGCCTCTACAGTTTCACCGGACTAGTTAGCGAACGCTGAGTGCGTTCGGCATAACTTGGTGATTTAAGTTTTGGGCGACTAGCACAAGGGCATCTCGAAGGTACGAACCTCGGCTTGGGCCGTCGCCGAGAGTGGGAATCAGACTTGCCCAGGCACCCAGAAGGGGTGACTTGGAGCCCTAGCGGTTTGTTGAACTGATTGATTATTTGGAGAGAATCTAACCGATCTTCTAACAGATCCTGAGGGTCTACGATCCCGCCGGCGGGATCGCTGTGTGTGTGTGCCTCTGGTAACCGACGCCTGTACCAAAAACGGAATATTTCCTATTGCAAGGAGCAGTCGGATCAGAATTGGAGTACAGATCCAACTAAGATGGGAAAAAGACACGCAAAGTAGGTGATCTCGCGGCATCTAGCCTGATACATATCTGTACCAGAGACGGAATACTGGCATTGTGTACCAATCTGGACAATTGGTCTATTACCACATACCTATACTTACAGTAGACTAACTCACTATAGCTAACTAGATGATTCAGCCTCTAGGAACCATTTTGATTTTCGGGTAAACGAGTAGGTACTAACGCAAAGTTCGTCTAAACCTGTTCAGTCAATACAAACCACATACAAACTTTCGCGTTTCAGAGAGCAGATAATTGGAAACAAAATTAAAATGTGTTTAAAATTAACGGCCTGCTATCCGAATCGCGTATGCAACAAAACGCTCCCTCAGCCCCCGCCAAGTTAGAGCGACGATGTATTTTGCCACGCAAGAGTCACAAGGCCCGCGGGGGGAGTGCAACGACAAAAACGAACATAGGTCCGACCTCGATGACGCCTGGCGCGGGACTGAGCGCGGCGCGCGCAAATTCTCGCGACTTTTTTACGCTTTTAATTTCACTAAAAAACGAAACTATGAATTTGAATTTGAATTTTTAATTTTTGAATTTTAACTATCAAAAATCTATCCAATGAAAACACTGTTGAATAGGATTGCCTTTCAGTACATGTAATTTCCAGGTTGTTACGAGCTTTCATTAGAGCATAAAACGAAAAAAATAAACTAAATCGACTTTGTTTCAGATTTTTTTTTGATCGAGGAAATTTTATTCTATCAAATTTTGAACCAATGCATAATCTCACACAGATGTATCTGTAACATGTATTTTTTTCTAGCTCAAATATTGTAATTAAACTGAATAAAATTGATTTAAAACCGTCAAATTTGGTATAAGAGGCCGTTAATCTTTTTCGAGCGGGCCAAGCCTAGGCGCGAATTGACTGAATGACTTTTGAATCTCCAAGCAGAAGAGTTGAGTCTCCAATCACAAGCGTCAAATCCAATGACGTGGCGTACAAGCAAATTATGACTCGTGCGCGATCAAGTGGTTATTATCTTTGAGGTTCACCATGGGTGTGTGCGTGTGTATGTGTGTCGTCAGCGTAGAAGACTACAACAAAATAAAGAAAATTTTCTTAAACCCCATTAGTAGCAACCCTAGCCCTGTGACCGACAGTGGGCATTGAAATCAAGAATACGTCCGAGTTAAACTACTGCTTTAGCTTATATATTATCTACTGTGGTATCGGCCCATCTCTGGTTGCTGCCTACAGCTATATCTCTGTGCAAAGTTAAAATAGACTCGATCCTTCTTTATTACTATAGTTATAAGGTAGTGAATGGTACAGCAGGGGTGTATGTAAAGTTGTGGTTAGATGAATGGAGATGATAGATCTAGGAAGTGTCGCGTGAGCTTCACAATCACACATGGAGCTATATCATTATTCATTATCAGAAAAATATGTCTATCTTCTATATATCTATATAGTTATGTCCATTTACATAAAAAAACCACGCTTGCCAACGTGGGGATTATCGCAACACCCCTCTCTAAGAGGGAGGCCTATGTCCAGCAGTGGGCTTCCTACGGCTGGAACGATGATAATGATATATAAGAGAACTAAATGACGTTAAACAGAGGTTTTACAAGAAGCTACGAGAAACGTTAGATTTAGGTAGATAATTTTTAATAAAGAACTAAAACAGGAAAATTTGTTGTTTACAAAATAAAATTAAATGTCATTGTATAAGTTTATAGCAAAAACGTGATATTTAACGATACAGGTAAACATCAAAAGACATGTTCAAGTGGGTAGATAAATCTCTTGAAACCATTTCTAGACTACGAATAATGGTAGGTTGGTAAATTTTATTTTTTTGTTTTTTCCTCTGTGAGGAGTTTGACGTCGCACTCCTGTGCATTTGCCAGCGCCAAGTATTAAATTATTATTATCTCTTCTCTACATAGTATAAATTGAAGTCGCTTTCCGCGTCTGTCTGTCTGTCTGTATGGCCGCTAACTCCTCCTAAACCACGCAACGGATTTTGATGCGGTTTTCACCATCAGTTAGATACATTTTTAAGGAAGGTTTATATATATAACTAGCGACCCGCCCCGGCTTCGCACGTAAATTACACCCGTGCGAAGCCGGGCGGGCGGGTCGCTAGTGATTGATAAAATGAAGTCTAACAAGTCAGTCACCGTCAGTCAAGCAAAGTAAGTAACGTTCAAGTCAAAGTCATGCCCTAGTAAAGTGGTAGAGACTTTACAAGAGGCTTCTAAGGAGCTTTGGAAACAACACAAAAATAAAATAAAATAAATAAATAAATATCTGGGACATTTTTGCACACAGGGTCATCTGACCCCAAACTAAGCAAAGCTTGTAATATGGCTGCCAGAAACTGATATACGTACATATATATTTTTAAATACATACTTAAATAGATATTAACACCCAGACATAGAACAAACACAAATGTTCATCACACAAATGTTTGTCCTAGATGGGAATCGAACCCACGCCCCCAAGCACAGAAGATAGGTTCACTACCAACTGAGCCACCGGGGCAGTCTAAATACAATGTTTCACCGCGTTATATCACTCTCCTACACTCGAGCACGTCCACAAATAAATAAATAATAATCCACTATTGTAACGCATTAACCCGCGAAGGAAATAGGAAGGTCTCGTTTAGGAAATTAATACAACGATACGACATCTTTTTTTTTTTCATGTTGGCACCAAAACTCATTGGTAGACAAGAGGCTTCGTAGGTTTTTTTTGTAGGTTTTTGCCTGGTTGATGCGACGCGTGACCAAAATGCTGGCGTGTTTCTGGCTCAACGCATAAGCATTGCCATTCAGCGTGGTAATGCCGCCAGCATGCTGGGTACGCTGCAAACTGGTAGTGGGCTTGAACTGGATTGTCTTTAGACCTTCAACAGTCTATGGGCATGGCGTAACTGTATTTGTAGTGTTAGTATTAGATTGTATTTTGGTAGGTACATGGTTTATTTACTATAAATACTTTTTTAATATTTTGGCTCCAGACTAGCTGTCTATTTCGCCAGTGTCTAGTATTATTTAATTTTCAAGTGGTAGACCAACCCAAAAAATTGCGAAAAAAATATCAGCTGTTCCATTTTACAAAACGCAATAATTTATTTATACAACTTATCGATAAAACTACTATGTACGACTATGTATGAGTCGCTGGCATCCAGTGGATGCAAAAGGCAGGCTGTCGTTCAGTGTGAAGGTTAAAGGGGGAGGCCTATGTTCAGCAGTGGACGTCTTCTGGCTGATGATGATGATGATGATGTACGACTAAAAATATAATATATACAAAAAATTCAAATTAAATCCTAGGCGAACAAATCGCCACCATGCGGCAGGGTTCCCAGAATGCTGGCAGCATTGCCCCGCTGGATTGCGAGGCTTAATTTTTGTGCGAAATATGCTCCAGCTCTGGGATCCCCCGAAGCGAGAACCAATCTGTTCAATAGCTGTTCCATAGTATTTGTCAAGTTTGAATGACCGTTGTCTGCAGCAGATGGAACAGCAGATTTATTTCGCGATATTAGAATTGGTCCCATAGAAAAAGATGTTCATAATGATGGGTACTATGCTAATCTGTTTAATACAACCTTTCCGCGTAACTCAGTATTGTACATGCAAAAAACGGTAATGTTGCGGGAAAAGCCGCACGACGTAGCCATTTAAGAAAAAAACTATCCAGTAAATAAATAATTGAACCGGTTCTAAATAAGCGTATTCAAAATCCTGCTTAATTGTTTTAGAATGAGTTTACTTCACGCTTCAAAACACGTGTTTTCGTCGGAATAGATAGATACCTACTTTGAAACGAAGAGACTAATCACGTGCTTCTTTTTCCTATATATCAAATGGGGATGTGTGTACGTATGTAATCCGCCGTAACATTACATATTCTGTGAAAATTTCAACTGGCTAATTAGCTATCTATTACGGTACGGTTCATGCTGTCTTCACCTGTAATTATTGTGACATTTAGTTATATGTTTATTTCTGTTTAGTTTTGTTAAATTGTATTGATGTACACAGTGTAGGTAGACTTAAATAAATAAATAAATAAGAGACAGCCGTAATAGTTAGGACCACAGAAAAGCTTTTTTTTTCTTTTCTGTGAGCTAAGACAGACGGACAGACAGACAGACATCGTAGGTTTAGTAACAGGGTCCCGTTTTTCCCCTTTGGGTACGGAAACCTAAAAAGTAGGTGAAACATCCAATCAAATCAAATATCAAATATTTAATTATTGGCTAAAAATGTATGTGTTTTAAATGTTTATCGGGACATATCGCGTACCTATTTTTACCTAAATAAAATAATATGTGATAAGTCCCTATGCACATTAAAAAATTACAAAAAAGGGGGTTAAAGTTATAATAATATGATTATTTACGGGATATTTACCGTGCACCTAACTTTTTAACTGTTCGACCAACCACCCGCATTCTTCAGTCTTCCCGTGAACATGGTGCATGTCATCATCATCATAGTAGCCTTTTGAACAGTCCACTGCTGGACTTTAAGCCTACCCCCGAAAGGGTGATTGGGCCATATCCACCACGCTGGCCCAGTGCGGATTGATGGATTCACATACGTCATCGAATTTCTTCTCCGTACGTATGCAGGTTTCCTCACGATGTTTTCCTTCACCGAAAAGCCAGTGGTATATATGAAAATCCGTACGTAAGCTCCAAAGAGCTCATTGGTACGGGCCCGGGGTTTGAACCCGCGACCTCACGCTTTCGAGTCTAGCGTTCTCCCAAATGGGCTACCACGGCTCATGGTGCATGTAACTGCGCCGAAATATCGGGAGCTCATTCCACAACCTTACCACGGTAAATATCCCGTAAATAATCATATAACTTTAGTGAACAACCGTGATAGTTTAAAAACGTAACGTCGGTTTACGGACGATAATTTTACGTGATAACGCTTAGGCCGATCGTGCCTCTCTATCGCTTGTTCCGCGCTCTCGCTTGCACGTGCGGCTCAGGCGGAACGTGACAGCCGGCGTTCATCGATTTATAAGACGTTATCACGTCAAAATGTATACTTAATCAACCATCAAGTTTTTCATTTGCAACATGGAGACATTTAAACACAAACGATAATTATTGTATCCCTTGACTGTCTGATCTGAGACATTCTACAAAGCTACTTACTGAGGAAAACCTGTTACCTCCTCATGCAAGGAATATTTGCGAACATTCCTGCAACCTGTTGCACCGCGTCGCACCCACCGCATGAGGTGGTTTGAACGCCCAGCATTCCATTACTTTATGAGCGCCATGGCAACCCCGGAATTTTAAAGCCAGAGAAAAATCTTGAATGAAGAAATTAAGAATAGGGATATCTATAGGTAGTATATATAATACTAGCGACCCGCCCGCCCGACTTCGCACGGGTATAATTTACGTGCGAAGCCGGGGCGGGTCGCTAGTTATATATATAAACCTTCCGTAAAAAATTATCTAACTGATGGTGAAAACCGCATCAAAATCCGTTGCGTGGTTTAGGAGGAGTTAGCGGCCATACAGACAGACAGACGCGGAAAGCGACCTTAATTTATACTATGTAGAGATTATAAAGAGGATATATTTGATTTTTTGTTTGTTTGTTTGCATTGAATAGGCTCTGAAACTAAAGATCCGATTTGAAAAATTATTTCACTTTTGGGAAGCTACACTATCCCCGAGTAACAGGCTATAATCTATACCCGTGCGAAGCTGGGGCGGACCGCTAGTTCTATATAAATAGAAAATATGGACATTCCAACTCTAACCTACCTACAAATTAATTTTATTGGTATTGTATACTAATTTTTATTATAATTTTATATTGAACTAGCGACCCGCCCGCCCGGCTTCGCACGGGTGTAATTTACGTGCGAAGCCGGAGCAGGTCGCTAGTTATATATATAAACCTTCCTTGAAAATTTATCTAACTGATAGTGAAAACCGCATCAAAATCAGTTGCGTGGTTTAGGAGGAGTTAGCGGCCATACAGACATACAGACAGACGCGGAAAGCGACTTTAATTTATACTATGTAGAGAAGATGACTCGTTACACGCCTTGGCGTAGCTGTAAGTGTGACGAGTATCACTACATAGTATAAAACTAAGTCGCTGTCGCTGTCTGTCCGTCCCTCTGTATCTTTTAAACTACGCAACGGATTTTGAAGCGGTTTTGTTTAATAGATAGAGTAATTCAAGAGGAATGTTTATATGTATAACTAGCGACCCGGCCCGGCTTCGCACGGGTGTAATTTACGTGCGAAGCCGGGGCGGGTCGCTAGTTTGTATATAAATAAATTAATTAATAAAAATTGCGTACCTATCAGTCAAGTGTGGGAAGAGTTACATGAAACTCAAACTCAAAACAAATTAATCTTGGCAAAACATATATACAGGGTTATTGGTAAATAGCTGCAAAATTTCCAATAAACCATTCAAGTATTCGGTAAGCAGAATTTTAAAGTGAACACATTTGAAAGTGGCGGTTTTAGAGATGGACAAGTTCGGAAGTGGACAAACTTGACCTGAGGGATTTTTATTACCCCTCAGAAGTAAGCAAAGCTCTGCTCTCAAATGGACATATATACGACATGCGTAGGTAAGCTATGCTATGTATGTTATGGTATATGCTGCGTTTAGTCAGTTTTTAAAGCCGTGCTGTTCGCCTATAAAGTTTATATTATTAGGTACACCTCATTTACCCCCTAGTTGCTTATTGTAACTATGTACTCAGGGCACGTGGCTAGGCGTGGTGACGGCAGGTGGAGTAGAGCCCTGACAGAGTGGTTACCAATAGCGGATAAGCGTTCCGTAGGCAGATAACCAGCCCGATGGGGCGATGACATCAGGCCCATCGCAGGTCATACGTGGATGAGATTAGCCCGAGACAGGGATCAATGGCGCAAGGGAGAGGAGGCCTATACCCAGCAGTGGGTTGATACAGGCTGACAATGATGATGATGACTGGATATTACACCATCTACGCAACAATCAATATAATTATCTCTGAGCAACATCAAGATCTTCACTTTATCTGTATTATATCTCATATTATCTCTATTCATCATAGTATATGTAAAAAGATATAAGAAAACATAGATACAGATTCTTGGTGACAGTTGCTTCAAAACATTATGCAATTTCCCTTTTAGATGATATCATGATAAAAAGATGTTACCAACAGGGTCTCTGCTATCACAACTGGGAAGATAAATATAAGCAAGGGGTAATGCTTTTCAGGCCACACATCTACATACTGTGGCGACGACCTAACAAGCCTAAAAATAAATAAACATTATTTAGTAATCTCAGGCTAAGGAAAGTGCTTACTTGGTAGTGGCCATAGATGACTAGTTTAGCCCCCTCCCCCTTTCGTTTTTACTTCTAGACTTTTTTATTATGTCTTAGTTAATCCGCCGTAACGTTACATATTCTGTGAAAATTTCAACTGGGTATCTATTACGGTTTGAAAGATACAGCCAACAGAATGACAGACATCGTAGGCTTAGTAATAGGGTCCCGTTTTTACCATTTGGGTACCGGAACCCTAATAACGTAGGGTCTAGCTGAATTTTCAAAAATTTACCGGTTGTTACAGGAAATTAATATTAATAATATAATTAAAATTAATTTACCATCGTCCGCTTAATAAAATTATAAATGCCTTTATTAACTAAACAAAATAAAAACTAAAACTACAAATACAGTTAGACTGCCCATAGACCGTTGAAGGTCTAAAGACAATCCAAATGCTCAAGCCCACTACCAGTTGGCAGCGTACCCAGCATGCTGGAGGCATTACCACGTTGACTGGCAATGCTTATGGGTTGAGCCAGAAACACGCCAGCATTTTGGTCACGCGTCGCATTAACCAGGCGCTCTGAAAGATTTTTGAAAATGAGGTGAGCTCCCGGTCCTAATCCTAAGGGCCTAATGTCTCGACCCCAAACGCCTCAAATATAAATGTATAAATATTACATACCTACCATAGTAACAGGTCTTGGGCCATATACTATCTCCTTGTTACAAACTTAATTCTAAAATACTCAATAAAAAAATATGTTGATGCTTTTTTTTTCTTGCGCCATCGTGTACTTCTCAAATGTATTATATCTACAGAATTCTAGTCATTAAATTGGGACAAGTAGGTGAATTTATTAAATTTAAATATTAAAAAGGCATTAAGCCAATTTTATAGTTACTTATGTTCGTAAGAGCGAGCGTTGATGGGCAAACGGTAGCATGTGCGCTTTACAATCTGATGGCACCCGGCTCGATCCTCGGCCATGCCAAAATGAATTATTTAGTACTTAAATAAATATTTTCTTTATACCATATCTCTAGATTTGTATGTTTATAAGCCACGTATTGTGCATTCGTTTCTTCACTCGTGTTTTGTGCAAATTAATTATTTATAAAAAAAACAACTAAATCAAAGTTAATAATAGAAATAATTTAAAGTTTATTTTTTTCGGTTTCCATGAAAAAATTGTCGTTTCCTTATAAGGATTTTCGAAAATTTAAAAATACTTTTGCAAAGTAGCACTCATAATTATTATTATGTGGCTTCTATTTTATTTACCTACGTACCTGTCACGCCCGAATATTTCCATTTCTTTTAAAAATGTCTCCCGTTATCTTCTTTAAACATGCACATAAATTATTTATAAGATAAGTAGGTAAGTATGTTTCATTGACAGACAAGAACAATGAGAGCAAAGATTTTTCATACTATACCTACTACGTATGAAAGATTCTAAAATCAAACTCAAAATTACAAAATATGCATGGTTTAAAGTAGGTACATACCAAAATGTGTCTTCAAATTAAGTGTCCAAAATTGGTGAAAAGTTATTCCGGCCGAAGTGTTGACAAGTGTGTTAATTTTTTTGATAAGTGTTTCCAAAGCTGTCCAGTAAAAGTTTCAAACGTGTTTTTAACTTAGAAAAACGTCAAAACTGAGAAAGTCTACACTTCACTCGAAGCTATAGAAAAACGTAGCTTTTTCTTGAAAATTTTCATCTTCCTCATCACAAACTGGCCCACTGTATCTTTTTAGTATTTTATAACAAAAATTGGAAAAGTTCTACCACTCCACGCAAACTTTTCGGGATCACAGGCTAAATACGCGACGACGCCCGGTGCCAATCATCCCTTGATTGATGAAAGAAGAAAATCGCGCCAAAATTCGAAAATAGAACTCCCGTGCGTCGACAAAAATGGCGGCTGGCTTACGGAAGCCGTTAAGTGGTGGCTATTTTGACCGCTGCTTTGCGTATTATTTAGTTTTATTGGTAAATTAGAGTTTAATGGTCAGATTGACGTTGTACGAGCCGAGAGAGCCCACGCGGCACTGAAGACGTACTCGGAGAATATTCAGAATCATAATTTAAGACCACTGTATGTATGGAGCCTGTACGTATATGGCAAGTCTCGGATGTCAGGATGTCACATATACGTGGTGCACGGAGAAGTTTGTAGAGCTGTTACAACATGTCCCTCGGGGCTGCGTATGAAAATTACCTATATATTTTACCTCCAGGATGAAATCTTAACGATTTTTTTTTACATGCTATTGGTTGAGCAGGACAGCCTAATTCACACACACACACCTATAGACCTATATCCAAGTAGACGCCACAAGTCATCCTACCTTGCATGTCATATTTCTAATACAATTATGATTAATCGTCATAATTGAGTCTGGTTAAAATCAGTCTGCTTAATCGATGCCGCGACAACAGTTTGAAAAAATGGGTAATTGTGCAACACTGTGTTGCAAGAGTAGGTCCTAGGTACCACATTCTATCAGAGTTGGCCGACAGAATAAAGATATTTATTTTCACTTTTATGTAAGAAAAATTTGACACGCGTAGTTTTCATACAGTATGGACCTCATCAAGTCTACTTAGATAAAGGTCTGTGCAAACACCTATGGATCTTAACAAACAAATAACCTACAAATTTAATTTTATAATAATAGTTAAATTAACTTTTAAAATATCCTTATAATAAACAAAAAATGCGAATAAAAATAGAATTACTTTAAAATGTCAAAAACCCTTATTTCAGTGATTTCAGTGCCTTTCAGTGTTATAAAATCCATTATCATTCTATTAAATATCTAGTTTTTTTTCCCGAAATTTAAAAATAGGGTAGTGTAACAAGACAAAGCATCTAGAATCATACATAGAATGTAGAAATATAGAATGTTTATTCGTTTGTTTCAATGAAAACCATTAAAACAGTAAGATGTCTTTATTATTAATGACTGTAATCACCACAGCAATAAAATACTAGAAAAGATAAGATAAACTGGTGATAGCATCGCAATAACATGCCCTCACGTCAGTGTTGATTGTTCCAATAATATTATTGTGCACTCTACCGCCTACAGACTGTCTCGTCCTTACACGCATCGACCTTATTCGTGTCGTCACCAAGGTCCATATTCGAACAGCACAAATGTATCCAATTAAAGAAGTAAAACGATGCATGTTCTAAGAATTTCATTATCTAAAATGTATTGAGCACGCACTGGGGCCTTACGGCTAACTCTTAAGGCGGGCAAGAATTAGCGCTGATACAGCGCAATTCGGAAAAACACGCGAATGCGCTGAGATGCGGTTTGTGGTCGCCCAACTTTTCTGATCACTAGTCGTAAGCCCCCTGTATATTGCTCGGAAAATGACAAATATTTTTTGTCTGTAAATTCTAAAATAACCTCTATGCATTCGCCTCTTTTTTGTGTTAAAACGTAATCAAACCTCTTTCCACATTGAAATGAGGTACACGCGTACAAGTCAATCTGAAGACACAACAATTGGCCACCGATTTCTTTAGCAACGGTCGAGGCCTTAGAGACCAATGGCGTAGCTGTCGGAGGGCTAGGTGGTGCAGTGCACCGGGGCCCTCAAGCTCAAGGGGCTCAAGTAACAAAATATCCAGTAAACCTCAAACTGACAATCAGCTTGCGAAAATTTCTCCCACCTTCAAAATATAACTCATACTTACAATTTTCTAATAAGTAGCTTTGCGCCTTTAAAGTAGCTATTCATATAAATTTTTATGTACCAGTTCAGATAGGGCCCCAATTCTTTTTTTTTTGAACCAGGGCCTTTGATTTCCTAGCTACGCCAATGCTACGAGTCCGCCTTTGATAGAGTGGCAAGTGCATTTATTAACTAAACAATATACGTACGAGCTAACACTATACAATAACGAATTCAGAATATCCTTGTTTGTCAGTTAGAAGTCGGTTAGAAAAGAAAGATAGTCTCATAAGGTACACACAATGCTTTAGTTTTGACTTATTTAATTATTGCTACATTAATCCGCCGTAACTTTCTGTGAAAATTTCAACAGGCTATCTATTACGGTTCGAAAAATACAGCCTTTAATAGGTAGGACAGACAGAGTAACATAATATAAGATCATTGCCTACACAACACACAATCTAGGGAGCCTCCTACATCATGCCTCTAGCGAACTGCCAAGATAAAGATAACCTGATAATAAATTCACAAGTCACTATAATGATACCTACAAGAATCGTTATCCTAATACGATAGGAAGCTTAGTGAAATCTCTCTCTCGAGGACTTGGATATCACACACTTCACTAGCGAATGAGATGAAAAAGGTCTTTGGTAGTCTTTCGGTACCATTTTTTAGGGTTATACTGTCTGGCAACCCTTAGTACGGTGTGCGTTCTACCAAATATTTTTTTTTTTATTTTTTTATTTAAATTATCTACTTTTTGCTGACACCTCTCCCGATGTTAGGCGATGTTGTTGTTTTTTTTTATTTTTTTTATAATTATTGATATCAACGTCGCCGTCAACGGTGAATCATTTCAGCCGTATGACGTCCACTGCTGGACATAGGCCCCCCATCGATCTCCAAAAGGGCCGCTTCGAAGCGGCCTGCATCCAACGTTTCTCTGTGGTCTCTTTTAGGTCGTCTGTCCATCATGTGGGTGGACGTCCTACGCTGCGCTTACCTCTCCGTGGTCTCCATTCGAAATACTTTCAGCCCCATCGGCCCATCTGTTCTGCGTGCTGTGCCCTGCCCACGGTCACTTCAACTTGCTAATCCGGTGGGCTATCTCGGTAACTTTCGTTCGTCGTCTTACTTTACCTAACTCAATTCTTATAGGTCATTCAATTTCCGTGTTTCAGCCGTAGGGCGGTAATCTTTCATAGGCCAAGAGCAGCCAAGGTATCAAATATGCCCCTGGGTACAAAAACGACGCCTGGCTGATCACGAATAGATCTTTTAGACTGTACAGATTTTACCCAGTAGGTATAGACTTCACAGAATAATCAATAGTAAAGAACTAGTCCCGTCCTACCCTACATGTACAGTCATTTGAAAATTACCACGTGCGAGCTTAAAGTGCCTAAATATTGACAATGAAACGCGTGAATAAATCCAAACAAATAACAACCTATAAACAAATTTAATTAAGTACTGTTTACAAACAATAGTTTAATACGTCGAGCGAAACCACAGAAAAGAAAAATACAGATGGTCAACCCTGACTTACACCTTGACCCTATATCGCTATTACTGGGGCAATAAAATATATGATCGCTAACTTGCCTGTAGTAAAAGCCTACTATAAGGGGCCTAAACTCAGGGATGCTCGGATGAAGGGCTCTAAATGGCTAGTAGATTATTGAAAGAAAAAAGAAAATACCCGACTGCAAAACGTAAACTATGACAATCTAGGCATGAAGACGAACCTATAGACACCTCACACATCAAAATTTGTCAAACTGTTTAGGCTATATGAGGTATGACCGTGTGTGCAATAATGTCCCAAATATTTATTTATTTATTTAATTAAGAAACATTTATAATACAAACGAACATAATTATGCCCAAAAACATAATTACCCTCCATCAAATAATTTAAGATTGAGGCTTTGAAAGGGGTTAAAAATTAGTTGTTTCCAGTAGCGCTGTATTACCCGTCTGCTCTTCCCTATTCTGTAATGAAACTGTGAAAAGCCATTATGGAGTATAAAGTACCTTTTCACGGAACACAAACTCTATATAAAGCGTGGGTTCCATCTACAATAGCGTGTGTAAGTTTTAGACCCAACATAGCAACTGTCTTGAGGCTAGTACTAGGTACCTATATGTATATTTATGTCTATCTATGCCTATACTCAAGTTGGCCCTTTCAATTTAGTATTTTAGTTGTTCAATTCATTTGGGAACCATGGAACAGTTTAAGACTATTCCTAATCCTTCTTTAATATACAGGGTTACGCATATTAGACTGTACTGAGCCGAAAGGAGATCATTGTACTCATCATTATGAACACAACTTTTACTATGGGACCAACCCTGAAATCGCGGGAAAAAATCAGCTGTTCCATTGAAAACGGTAATTGACACTCGATAAAATGAACAGCATGACATAATGGTTGTATAGAACAGCTGATATTTTTTCGCGATTACTCATAGTAAAAGCTTAAGTAAAAGTTATTCTTAATGATGAGTACAATGACCTCTTTTCGGCTTAGTACAGTCTATATGCGTAACCCTATACAAATTAAAACACAGTTTTAAACTATCATGGTTGTTCACTAAAGTTATATGATTATTTATCGGGAGCTCATTCCACAACCTTACCACGGTAAATATCCCGTAAATAATCATATAACTTTACTGTACAAAGTAGTTAAAAAAAAAAATGTTTTTGTCTTGTTGACAAAATATACGTTGCGATGCAAAAAATTTGCAATGAAGAAAATATTATGGTTCAAGAGGAATCTAACAAGTCTAAAAAGTCCAGTATCCAAGAATTAGCGACTGTTTTTTTTTACTAACGGTAAAAAAACGAAACCTCAAGCTTTTTCGCCTAAATACTTTCTCTCAAGAGGGATCAGCAAAAATAAACATTTTCTTAAGAAAACCAGGCAATAAGAGAGACAAAGGTTTCTTTGATTTCCTGGCGATGTTTTCTACACCGTTAAGTAAGCGGAAAATCCGGCCCTAAGTCAATAAGATTAATTGAGCCAGACCCAACACACACAAGTCCACACAACTATTAACCTACCTTACCTACCTACCGATATCTACTTACCCACTCGTAAATTAGACTGTCTAGTTGAGACCTAAACGGTTCCTGTACCAACTAAGTATACGCAGGGTCACACCGAACTGTGGTAATATTATGTACTAGTAGACCGCCCCTGCTTCGCACGGGCGAAGCCGGGATATATAGCCTATGTCAACCGGGGATAGTGCAGCATCCCAACAGTGAAAGAATTTTTCAAATCGGTTCAGTAGTTTCGGAGCCTATTCAATGCAAACAAACAAACAAACAATCAAATCTTTCCTCTTTATAATATTAGTATAGATAGTATAGATGAAACATTACGAAAACTATCAAAACTTGTAGTAAGGCTAGGTACAGTTGTTTTAAATGTTTTTTTATGCCATAGGTGGCAAACGCCAAAGAACCAGAGTCACCGACATAGCTGTTAAAATTTGCAAGTTGAAGTGGCAATAGGCAGGCCACATCGCTCGAAGAACCGATAACCGATGGGGAAGAAAGGTTCTGGAGTGGAGACCACGAACCGGAAGCCGGAAGCCGGAAGGTGGTAAGCAGTCGCCGTCGCCTATGGATACTTGTAACACCAGAGGCATCACAACTACTTACGTTACGTTGCTGACCCTTCCAGAATCTATTAATTCGGCTTTTGAAGAACCCCATGTTGTAGCTTCTGAGAAACACCGCTGAAGGTAGCTCATTCCACATTTTTATATAAAGAGCAAACAAGCTTGCGGCCTGCCTGATGGTAAGCAGAAACCGCCGCCGATGGACACCTGCTACACTAGCGGTGTTGACGGTGCTTTGCCTGCCCGGAGAGGTAGTTGTAGACATCCTTTTTGAAACGCTTCATGTTGAAGCTCGGTGGGGTGACGCTGGCATCCAGTGTATGCAATAGGCAGGCTGATGTTCAGTGTGGAGGTTAAAGGGCGGAGGCCTATGTTCAGCAATGGACATCATCTGGCTGATGACGATGATGGGGTGAGTTTTGAGGGAAGGACATTCCACACCTTGCAGATCCGCGGAATAACTACAGTATCGTGCTAAAGTATTTTTACCAGATTATTCCACCAAGTGCAAAAAATTCCATATTCTACCGCTTCATGAAAGAAGACGAGTAGCAGAAATGGCAAATATAGCAATAGTACAATTTACTGTGACCCGCCACCACGATAAGAAGGCCGAATATCCTCTATGCCCACCCGTGAGATGCAATTACAGGCAAAATAGTTTTAAGGGCATGCAGTACATTCAACACTCTGGCTAGGGAAATTGACATTGACTTGTTCAATACCTCTGCATCTTGTAAACTCGTAAGTATTTCAAATAAGAATTTTAATTTTTATCTCTTTATTAATGTATTTCATAATCTTTTGTTCCCTCTATTTGTATTTAATTTTTCTTGTCATTGCGGGCTTAATGCGAGTCCGTTTTCTACAGTGTTATTTATCTACTATATTATTTGTAAGCCGTGGTAGCCCATTTGGGAGACCGCTAGAAGCGTGAGGTCGCGGGTTCAAACCCCGGGTCCGTACCAATGAGCTCTTTGGAGCTTATGTACGGATTTTCATACCACTGGCTTTTCGGTGAAGGAAAACATCGTGAGGAAACCTGCATACGTACGGAGAAGGTATTGCGAAGGTCTTGCATGGAGTACCCAGCTCTCACATTTGGGATAGATCAGCTAAGTACCAGCTTGTAGGCATTGGAGTCTATTGAGAAACGTGCCATGAGGGTCAGCAACGTATCTCTGGTTCAGACTAAGCTTCTTAGTCTTGAGCATCGGCGCAAAGTTATTAGTCTATCGGTATTTATCGGATACATTTCAGAGAGTGTGCATCAGACCTCCATAATTTAACTCCCTCCTGCCTGTTTTTCTATCGGACTGCTAGAGCGGGCACGGAAAATCAACACCGCTTTATGTTTGATATTCCGAAAAGCGCTTTGATTCCACATGTATTGTGTGAACTGCTAGTCTGTGGAATTCGCTGCCTGAATGGCGTTCCTCGATAGTTACAATCTACTTAGGTGTCTTCAAATCGAGAATGAATCGGTTTCTTCTAGACAAGTGTAAGTACTCCATCGTAGACTGCATCATCGCCGATTTAGTTTAGATATCTTCTCTTCTCTTCTCTTCTCTTCTCTATGTTCACTTCTCTATCTCTACATAGGTAGTATAAATTGAAGTCGCTTTCCGTGTCTGTCTGTCTGTCTGTATGGCCGCTAACTCCTCCTAAACCACGCAACGGATATTGATGCGGTTTTCACCATCAGTTAGATACATTTTCAAGGAAGGTTTATATTTATATAACTAGCGACCCGCCCCAGCTTCGCACGTAAATTACACCCGTGCGAAACCGGGCGGGCGGGTCGCTTAGTAATATATAAGTATAAGATTAAAGCGAAAGTTTTAATGTAGATACCTACTTAGATATCACTGTGAAGTATTAACTAAATAAATAATAATAAAGTTATATTATTATTTATTTAGTTAGCTTAGTTTATTATATGTGGCAATGGGCAGGCCACATCGCTCGAAGAACCGATAACCGATGGGGAAGAAAGGTTCTTGAGTGGAGACCATGCACGAACCGGAAGACGCAGCGTAGGTAGGCCTCCCACTAGATGGACCGACGACATAGTAAGAGTCGCTGGCATCCAGTGGATGCAAAAGGCAGGCTGTCGTTCAGTGTGGAGGTTAAAGGGGGAGGCCTATGTTCAGCAGTGGACGTCTTCTGGCTGATGATGATGATGATGAAAGTTATATTGTTATTGAATTAAAATTTGCTAATATTACGAAACATTCAGAGATCTACTAAGTCCTATATACTCGTAGATACCTAGGTAGGTATGTAGATTAAAAATATCTCCGATACTTTGTCATATACCTAACCTACCTAATATATTTACGTTATAGATAAGATAACGGTTGTCTTTACAAGTTTCAATCGTGACGTCTGTAAGAGTCAGTCTTGAATTTCGAATGAAAGCCGCATGACGAGTTAAATAACTGTAATTTTAAACACTACAATTATTTACTCAAAACCATGCGACATCTCACAAAACCAAAATTCTATACGAGTAATTCCTTTGAAATAGCACACCGCACGTAAAATGAAGTGCCCTCAGAATTGACGGAGCTCGGAGGCTGAAAATACAGCTAAAATAATAAAAGGGAGTATACGGTGCGCTGACTTTTCTGTGGGGGTGTCCAAATGAAGTAACCTCAGATCAGATAAACAAGGGCGAAATGCCGTTCGTGTTCAAATATCTTCGTGTTTTATCTACTTTTTTAAGCGACGAAAAAAGAAGGTTTTGAGACGTTTTTTTCCGACTTTTATCAATTATGGTCATTCTAGTTTAAATCTTCGACAAATATATTTACTTTATATTTGTCGAAGGTTTAAATGTGCATACCTCCATGGTTAGCTTAAAATTATAAAAATGGTGTCATAACAAAATTGAATGTTTTATCTAGGAAACCCATGAGACCCATTTCGCTCATCTAGCCATTGAATGATTGATTTTACCTATTTCTGTTTCATAAGTGTTTTTGTTTATACCTACAACTAAGCCACTTTGTTTTCATCTGCGAAGAGAGTCGTATAGGATGGTTAAGTTTTTTTATGTAAGTCATTGATATCTATACATCTATACACAATATTATAAAGAGGAAAGATTTGTATGTATGTTCGTAACGAATTGGCTCAAAAAGCACAGTGCCCTTAGTTCCAGATTTGATAGTTTACGAAAACTTTTTTAGTTTTCGTCTTGTTCCATACATTGCTGGGCTAAAAGGTATTAGAAAACTTTTTTTGTATTAGAGTGAAGCAATCTATACCGCCAATAACTGCCAAATTTAGTTTCTCCACGTTTCCGATAGAGGCGCTTTACTAAAATTTATGGAACAATACGTAAACGAAAAAAGTTTTCGTAAACTATCAAATCTGGGACTAAGGGCACTGGACCGATTTTAAAAATTCTTTCACCATTTGAATGCTACATTATCACCGATTAATATAGGCTATTTTAATAGGCTATATAACTATACCCGTGTGGAGCCGGGGCGGACCGCTAGTACCCTATAAATAGAAGAGGGCCCAGCTTTTAACCAGCTATATCGATGGCAAGGGTACCGAAACCGTATTCTATGACCCCAGCGCTACTTATAGAGCTACACCTACAGAAAATAATACCTACTATACCTAGATACACTCTTCTGGAACTTGCTCTTTCGTTTCTCTCAGTACAAAAGCACTTTCAGAACAGAGCCTTTGAAATACAACACTTTAATTTACAGCTTTGCTGCTTTACAGCGTATAATACTTCACCCAATGAAGGACCCTTAAAACTGACTGCAATTAGCGGCGCACGCTGAAAATGGGGCAAAAAGAATGGCTGCGCAGCCGGCTGGGGCGCAAAAAGTTGGCGACTTTTTCCTGCTGGCCAATGAACTGTGGCTAGTAATTCCAGTACGTATCTATGCTGATATTTGTTCGGTTATTTTATCTATAGCCTAAGTATAATAGAGGATGCATCTCGAAGCAACACGTGACCAAAATGCTGGTGCGTTGCCATTATAAAGTGGTTCATTTTTGGAAAAAAGTCTCTGGTATTGCTTCAAAGCAAATAAAAATACAGAGTCCCTACGGCGCACTGCCAAAGTGACGCCAAAATCGCTTCCATAACTACGTGAATTCCCTATACGACTCACGCACACATACGCATTCAAAACTACGTGAATTTCTTGTCAGAACGTCGTACTGAAAACATCCGTTTTAAAAAGAAACAATGACTTTTTGCAATGCTAAGAACTGTAAAAACAACACAAAAGTAAATAAGAAGGGTGGAATATTTCCACACTGTATTTATATTTTCACTTATTTTGATGAATTACACGACACGAACTTCGACTACGCACACATGTTTCAAAAAGTGGCTTCACTTTTCGTGTTCGCGTTAGTCCCTCTGTATTTTTATTTGCTCTGATGGTATTGCATAATGGCCGTAGTCTCATGTATGTATATAGTGTATTATCTATGGGCCGTGGTCACGAGCTGGCTGCGAACTGCGGGCGAGTCCGGCGAGGAGAGCGAGTGTTTTGTTTTTGTATCGATGTTTTTCTATGGAGATTCTGGTGTCCTCTGTCTGTCCGTCTGTCCCACCTTTAAACGGCTGTATCCTCAGATATACACATCTGTGGCTGTATCTTTCGAATAGTAATATATCTGTGGCTGTAAATTTCGAATAGTAATATTTAACTGATAGCCAGTTAAAATTTTCACAGAATACTAATTATGCACAGATCTACTACCTTTAATTATGTAATGCTACGGCGGAAAATAATAAAAAAGTCAAAATGTATAAACAAATTTGCCATGCACGCTACCCTACGCCGATGCTCAAGAGTCACGTACGATTCGCCGAAAAACCTTTGAACGATACAAAATTATAATTGCCTATGTCCTAATATAAATATATCCTCAAAAGGCATGCAAATGACTGTGAAAGTCACAAACAAAGCTACAAAAAACAAAACATCAAAATACAATAAATTTATTTAAAAATACGAGTGATAATTAAGCTTAATTTATGCTTGACCACCACCTTGCCTGATGTTGAGCGACAGAGATGTAAATACTGTACCACGTCCTCATTGTATTATTTTCATAGTACGTGCTCGAAAGTGGCAAGTGATAATAATGAGGTGAAACGTGTATTTTCATGTTGTTTCCATAACTCCACAGAAGCCGCTAGTAAAGTCTCCGTTACGTTACTGGGGCGTACTTATTAGGACAGTGAAAAACACGTAAGACAAGGCGGTATGGTCTAATAGCTTTAGCCTGCCCAGTGATGGGCTAAAAAACAAAAAGCTGACAGTGACAGTGTCAGTTATCGGTAGTGTCAGTGTCAGTTATCGGTAGTGTCAATATCAATTATATTGAAATTTGCAATTGCATTGCATGCGGTTAACGATTTTCATTATGAGTGGCACTATTTTCTTTAAATTTTTCTATTTTGTTTGCAAATTACATGTGTAATGTCGTTATTCGATACCGCTGTTTTCAATTCCACCCTTTACGAGGCTCTGTATCTTCAAATCGGGGATACTCTGTCTTTCGCAAAGGATTTCTTTGAGTCGTGTGTATCTTCCCTACCCGTCGAAAGTTTTCCCAAATCTTTTGTGAATCTATCCGAGCTATCGTTCTACGAAGAGATTTCTGAGGTTTTCTACTTCAACGAGTTCCAATTCCTGCTTTTGAAGACGTTCTTTTTGATCCTGTTGTTTACGTTGTTGCTGATTATTATATCTTGGCGTGTTTACGGCAAGCGGATTTCAGAGCGGTTTATGAAGCCAGGTGAGTCATTTAGCCACTGTATTTTGTAATCTTGGCGTAGGTCTAGGTACTAGGCCATTTGAAATAATATTTGCTAAGCTTTGTTTAAAGTATGTACCTATTGCATTGTGTTTTAGTCATTGTTTCTGTCCCCACCCCTCTATCTAGCTAGATCTAATATTATTGTTTTCGTTATTCCACACAATAACAACAGGTACTTATTCTAGTCAGCTCTGCTTAATCATACATATTTTTCCCTAAACTTTGGCACAGATTTTATTTTTAAAATGTTTAAGTTTGTGTTACATTACCTATTACAATATTGAGATAAGCCAGCTTTGTTAAATATAATACCAAGTTAATCAAGGGCTAAATTGGCTTTGTTACTGCACTTGAACTGCACCAATTATAGTGGGGATTTAGTTACCCCCATCAGTGGGTAGGCACCACGGTTTTAATCTACCCGTTCAAGTTGAGTTTGAAGAGGCCAAGTTACTTGTATATATTTTATCATATGAGTTAAATAAATGCTTCGATTATGACTCACAAAAACAAAGAGAACAATTGATAACTTTATCATCTTTTTATCTTGACAGCTACATCGGCAACTATCGAACAACTTAGAGAAAGTGTGTCCAAACTGAAACTCCCCAAAGAGCACACACCAAGGATCTAACATCCAAAATGGCGGACAAAATAAAGAAGTTCTTTCAAAAGAAGAAGGTTGAAGCTAAGTTTAAGCTTGCTGGCCCGGGGCACAAGTTAAGCGAGTCTGCAATTAGCAGTCAGAGTTCCTCAAAAGTGGAAGTGGCGCCGAAGAGGTCTGGGCTGACGGTGGAGAGTAAGGTGGCTGCAGAAGCTGCACTGGCAAGACTAGATCAGAAGAGAGAGAACCCTTCATTCAATACTTCACTAGCCGCTATACAGGTATTTTTACTTAACAAATTAAGAACATAGTTCAATCTACAAATACATATTTCTCTTTCTCCAGCAGAGACAAAAAAATCCTTTTTCCTCTTGGTAAAATTTTGATATTGGACATCTAGTGCATTCGACAATAATGGCGTCGTTTGATATACTACTCACTAAACTAAACCAATCTGACAGGACTAAAATTATCTGCCTCTCTTTTCATTTTAATGTGTGAGAGAAGAATGGCAACAGTTTTAGAGCTTAGAATACATCAGAATCGACGCCCCTGTCAAGTATTATATATAGTCAGTGTCGAGCCTATGTAAGTCATAGCGAAGTCCAAGTCGTTCCCTAGTAAAGTGGTAGAGACTTAACTAAAGCCTTGGAGTTTTGGAAATAACATGAAAAAATTAATTACCTCTTTATACCCCCGCCGCAAAAAGAGGGGTGTTATAAGTTTTATGTGTGAATCTGTCTGTGGCATCGTAGTTATCGGTCTATGGCAAATAGCTGAGCCGATTTTGATATTTGATTTTTCCTTTCTGTTTGAAAGGTGACTTGATCGAGAGTGTTTTTAGCCAAGATTAAAGAAAGTCTGTTTAGCCATCTGAAAACTATCAGTTCTTTCATCAGGGGTTAAAAAAAGTGTTTCACGTCTATTACAGGCGCAAGTTAGAAAAGAGCTAGAGAATGAGAAGGCATCAACATCGGTTCCCGTGCGATCGGACAGTGTGGAGGAGGTCAAAGAGAAAGAGTGTAACTTGCCCGAGAACTATGCAGCTTCGGGAGTATTCTTCAAGTAAGTAAGACGCTGTATTTCTCTATCTATTGTGTGTGTTCTTTCTTGCGTACCATCCACTTACGGCTGTTTGTTGGTAACAAACTATGGGATGGAATACAAAAAAAGTCTTATGATGAAACTAGGCCATTTATTGACATATTTTGCGTCACCCGGCTGCATCTAGTTCAGCCACCCTTATTCGAGATGGGGGCGATAAGACCTGCACTGACATTATGCTTGGGGTGTATTGTGCATTTACCCCTACCAGCACCTACCCGAGCCAACCCAACTCCTTGAAATATCGGAGTGAGGTGCTGGTACAGTTGCTCCTGTCGCTGGTACAGTCGCTTCGGTTCAGTCACCCTGTCTCAACCCTAATCACTTACCGGAGGTAGTCACGTTTTCCCGCCACTGGAGCAACCCATCCTTTAAATCACAATGTTAACATTTCTAGGTGTCCAATGATCGGTAACGACATCCTGCCCCGAGACGATTGGAAGAGAAACATTAAGACATTCTTGTATGAGCAGCTGGAGGAAGAGAGAGGGCTAACAGCATGTCTCATCATTCAGTCCTGTAACAACAATAGAGAAAAGGTATCTATATCAATCATCATCATTTATGCCTATCTTGTTCCCACTGCTGTGACTCAGGCCTTTTCTCAGAGATAATAGGCCCTAATCCACCATGCTGGCCCAGTTGGTGAATATCCTATGTCATTGAAGTTGTGAGGTTTATGGACATAGGTACCGGTTTCCATACAATGTTTTCTTTAACTGTTTTTGAGTGATTGCATCAAAACAAGAATTGGGTGAACTTGACCGGAGGGATTTTATTTAAGTACTAAATAAGTCATTGGTGCAGGGTGAAAGGTATCTAGATCAATATAAATACAATACAATGAGATAACAAATATATAGCGTTCGGTAAACTTTGCAACATCTTCTCGTCCAAAATACCTCAGTGCCTTAAGAAAGTCTGCGATCACTGTGTGTTGCCAGTGATGACATACGGCAATGAAACGTGGTCTCTCACTATGGGCCTCATAAGCAAGCTCAAAGTCTCACAACGAGGTATGGACAGGGCTATGCTCGGGATTTCTCTACGAGATAGAATCAGAAATGAGGAGATCCGTAGACGAACGAAAGTTACCGACATAGCCCACCGGATTAGCAAGTTGAAGTGGCACTGAGCAGGGCACATAGCATGCAGAACAAATGGCCAATGGGGCCGAAAAGTTTTTGAATAGAGACCACAGGCCGGTAAGCACAGCATAGGACGTCCACCCACAAGATAGACAGATGACCTAAAAAAGACTGCAGGGAAACGCTGGATGCAGGCCGCTTCCAAACGGCCTATGTCAAGCAGTGAACGTCCTATGGCTGAAATGATGATGATGACATAAAAATACAATTAAAAATGCAAACTTACATGAAACGTCAATATCTTCCCGGAGATCAATAATGTCATATTTTTGTTTCAGATTGATTTGTGCGTAGAAACACTGTGCAAGTACTTAGAAAATATAATCGCTCATCCAGAAGAGGAGAAATACATGAAAATCAGAATGTCCAATAGGTATGCATAGTCTGATTAACTATAGGTAGGTTTAAAGAACTTTATTAGCACAAAAACAAATTTGTCACCTATGTGATAACATATTTTAACTAAAACTATAGTATCCCTCGTCGCATGCACTAAGAAATTTAAGAAATCCATAGCATTTTTTTTATTCATAAATATTTTATGTCTAAGTTTGTGATTGTGTGTAAGTATGCACACTCAACTCCGTATTGAGTGTGCACATTTACACACAAACAATATACAGTGTAAACTCCATATAGCGACACTTAAGGAACTGCGCGTTTTATGCCGTTATTGAGAGTTGTCATTAAATTGACAGGAAATCAATATTATTTTACTAATATGTATGTATTAACTAGTAAAGTATAACATTTACAAATAACAAACATTAATATTGATAAATAACAACGCTTATTGCGTATAGTCTGTTATGTACGATGCCGACAGTCGAGGTAAATACAACGTAAATACGAGTTGTTAGAAAGTAATGTTTATTGCTTAATAAAGACGTATTTTCATCGTTATTTAGTGTTGATGCTACATAGAGTGTATCATTGTATTAGACAACAAGGTAAACCAACCAAAGACAAGTTATTTCGTTGTTTAGGGAGTTTTTCGTTACTGCGAGTGTCACTATACTCAATACTCAATATTTTATTGCAGACATACGTAGGTACACGGAGTTCTTAAATTAACATGTTTAAATATAAAGTAATACATATGACCCTATTTGGGTATGGCAATAGTCGGAACGAAATGGAACGAGTTTACACTGTATTACTTTTGCATCTATAATGTAAGTGTGATATTAATTTCATTTTATCTATATTTCAGAGTATTCTTAGAAAGAGTCCAGCCAGTAGAAGGTGCCATGGAACTCCTTCTAGCAGCAGGATTCACGCAACAGAGTTTACCCAACGCTGACGCAGAGATGGAAGATTTCCTCGTCTTTCAAATGGAGAATATACCCACCATAGACACTCTCAATGTAAGTTTTAGCACTCATAGCTTCCTTACGTAATCTTAAGGTTTCGTTCAGTTAGAGAGACGCGAGGCGTTAAGTGGCGCGTCGCTTTTTCAAATATATGACCATAACATATGACAATGTTTACGTCGAAATGATTGGCGTTGCACGTGTTAGAATCAATATGGAGTTCTCGTTCCAGACGTTAATAGACGATCTCTCATGTAATCCAGTATCGTTTCTAGTTTCTTCTATAGCTTCACTAGCTTATATGGAGTTCTTGTTCCAGACGTTAATAGACGATCTCTCATGTAATCCAGTATCGCTTCTAGTTTCTTCTATAGCTTCATTAGCTTATATGGAGTTCTTGTTCCAGATTAATACACGATCTCTCATGTAATCCAGTATAGTTTCTAGTTTCTTCTATAGCTTCACTAGCTTATATGGAGTTCTTGTTCCAGATTAATAGACGATCTCTCATGTAATCCAGTATCGTTTCTAGTTTCTTCTATAGCTTCATTAGCTTATATGGAGTTCTTGTTCCAGATTAATACACGATCTCTCATGTAATCCAGTATAGTTTCTAGTTTCTTCTATAGCTTCACTAGCTTATATGGAGTTCTTGTTCCAGACGTTAATATACGATCTCTCATGTAATCCAGTATCGTTTCTAGTTTCTTCTATAGCTTCACTAGCTTATATGGAGTTCTTGTTCCAGACGTTAATATACGATCTCTCATGTAATCCAGTATCGTTTCTAGTTTCTTCTATAGCTTCACTAGCTTATATGGAGTTCTTGTTCCAGACGTTAATATACGATCTCTCATGTAATCCAGTATCGTTTCTAGTTTCTTCTATAGCTTCACTAGTTTATATGGAGTTCTTGTTCCAGACGTTAATAGACGATCTCTCATGTAATCCAGTATCGTTTCTAGTTTCTTCTATAGCTTCACTAGCTTATATGGAGTTATTGTTCCAGACGTTAATAGACGCCCTGCGGTCCGCGACCCCCATCCAGCTGGAGTTGGACCGCAACCTGCAGGTGCTGCTGCCCTCGCAAGCTGCAGCTAAAGTGGCGCTCCCAAACGCGTTCTACGCGCTCACTCCCGCTGAACTGAAGAAAGAGGCACAACTCAGGTGAGACGATATAACTCTGTTTTAAACTATCACGGTTGTTATGGTTTAAGATTTTATTTTCTCTAAGAAAAACAGTAATTCACTTAGGTGAGAAAATACATGTTTAACTAAACTAAGGTACTTAAATATTGCAAACATTACAAGCAACTTAATAATATCGCATCAGTTTTTTTTATTTTGTAGGTAGCTGACAGCGTAAAACTAGGGTTCGATTGCGTGTCGCGAATCGTCCAAAGCGCCATAGTTGTTTTATTCACTATAGTTATATGATTATTTACGGGATATTTACCGTGGTAAAGTTGTGGAATGAGCTCCCGATATTTCGGCGCAGTCACGTGCACCATAACCGATAACCGATGGGGAAGAAAGGTTCTGGAGTGGAGACCACGAACCGGAAGACGCAGCGTAGGGAGGCCTCCCACTAGATGGACCGACGACATTGTGAGAGTCGCGGGGATGCCCGCGACTCTCACAATGTCGTCGGTCTATGTTCTATGTCAGTGGATGCTAAAGGCAAGCTGTCGTTCAGTGTGGAGGTTAAAGGGGGAGGCCTATGTTCAGCAGTGGACGTCTTCTGGCTGATGATGATGATGCCATGCACCATGTTCACGGGAAGTCTTCCCGTGAAAACCGTGTAACTGCGCCGAAATTTTAATTATTTTTTATGCCGAGTAATTTTGGTCAAGTTTTTGTTTGAAAATTTTTGAGTGCCAACCCTTAAATTTTGTCGGGATTCCAAAGTGTTGGTCCCATAGTAAAACTTATTCATTTTCACATTCAATGTCATGAATATGGCATTAGCTAGAGAGATGTTATCTCAAACTAATGTCATTTTCATACAATTTCATCTTTCCGCAGGCGTTAACGCTAACATAAAGTGGGTCTTGTTTAAACCCCCTGTTCCTTCAACCCTGTACAAAACCCTCATTGCCGGTTGAGTAAAAAACCATTTAATTTCTCCTGTTTCAGAGCTGAACTAATAGAGAAGAGTCAAATGCTGCGAACGAAGGCGATGCGGGAAAAGGACGAGATTAGAGAAATGCGGAAATACAAATTCGCCATCATCAGGGTGCGCTTTCCCGATGGAATCTTGCTACAGGTAAGGAAAGAAAACTGACTGCTTTTTCTCACATTTTTAACCGTCTTCGATGGGTGACCGCCTTATGTCTCTTAGGCGTTATGTCTCTTTGCACTACTTTTTTGTACTTTAGTAGCTATACTCCGTTCACAAATCTTAGATATTTTATGTAAACATAGAAATGTCACGAAAAGTCACTGACAAAGTAACATGCCAGTTGCTCAAAACATTTTTCACTAATGAAAAATATTTTACTCTCTATTTTACTCGGCTTTGCTTTCGCGTGTTACAATGGGGGATATTCTGATAGTTCCAAAAAATTATAAAAAACATTATTAAAAGATTGTAATAGATGGCGTTGACTATTATGTTAGAGGAAATAGAGGGCAAATGTTGCCCAGAAATGTTTAGAACCCCTATTGTCCTACCAGTATAAACGGTTTTTATTTTATAATTGTACATGTCGGGGGAACACCCGGTACCAGGATGTTTTTTTTTTTGAAGAAGAAGCTATGACGTCATCAGTGCTGTTAATACTATTTCCATGGCTGGGTTCTACCATTGCAGATAAAACCTTAACTGACAGGACTAATCTCTTCTAAGCGATTTTCTAGTTTTCATGCTGTACCAAACTGACTATTATTCACGGGGAAGGTCTTTAAGGAAAGAAACACAATAATGATGTTGTGGTCTTTTTTATTTTTGCATAGACCCTAAGAAGGTGCTCTATGCTAATGCAAATTTACCGCCACGTTCGTAAAACCCTAGACGCTTATAGAAGAAGGGCAAGAAACTACAGCGCCATCACTTTATCACAATTATTACAGAATAACACTTTTCAAAACACCTATAGTGAGAAATAAATAGTAACAGCACACTAAGTGCACTGGATAACCCTTCAAGCAAGACTCCCTATATCTGCACTTTGTACTGCGCTTTGATGAATTCCACTAACAGAAAAGAGACCAGCTTCACAACCGTCATAACACCTATCGTTGAGATATAAATAGTAGTTAACAAAATAGTAACAGCACACTAAGTGCACCGGATAATACTTCAAGCAAGACCCCTCTTTTCTGCACGATGAACTCCACTAACCGAAAGAGACCGGCTTCACAACCGCTCGCCTTTTTATCACCAAGATGGCGTCGTGTCATTGCGAAGTCATAACACTACTAATTAGAGATCTACAAATAGCCTACTTTACAGTAGTTTATAAGTTGTTAAATATTCTTAACTATTTTCAGACCTTAGCTCTTATTAACACTTCATAAATTTTACTTAAGCTAAACATTTAAACAATCTAAACAAAGCACCATGTTTTCCGTTTTTCAATTCGAATATCAAATCAGCCGTCTTTTAATGTAATCATTAACTAATGATTTTAATCCTAATGTTTATCGTTTACAAATCAAGACATGAATTTAGCAATAGATAACTTTACATTTAACTAAAGATTAAACAGTACTCACAACTTTTCTTCCCAAAAATCAGCAACAGAATGAGCCCTTGTAGCGACCCCTAAATCGTTTTTATAACATGGCGGCATCGCCGTGAAGTGAGAACACTAATTCATAACTAAATACGCATTTAACATCTTTTACAGAAATAATAGTTTTTGGTTAATTCGTTTTATAAATTTAGACACCTGTTTTTAAACTATATTCTTACTAATACGTCATTATTAACATCGACACAAAGCGTCAAGCGCGCACGGTTCCAAACCGCAACTTCGTAATTTAAATAACTTGACTTCAAAATGAATCTTCAAACAAAATAGTTTTAAACATTAAGTGTGTCGCCTATAAATCGAGTAATGAATTTAGTAACCGATAACTCATTACTAAACTGGAATTTAGACAAGCAAGAGATAATTATTGTTTGCTGTTAAAATTACAACTAATCGTACCTTCATTTTTTCACTGATCAAAAGCTATTTTGCATTGAAATAAACAAGTTAATTATAGAAATCAAATCTTAATACTAGTTAACACATAATTAGGCGTTATAATTGATCTTAAAATTATGATGATCGCGTCATGCGTCGACATACATGTTATGACTAGAAAAACATAATAAAATACTTTTTTGGACAAATATTGTAAACTACCATTATGAAATATATTTTATGCACTGGTAACCCCTTTGTTTACATAAAATATCTAAGATTAGTAAACGGAGTACAACAACTTTTGTGTTGGTACGGAAACCTCAGTGCGCGAGCCCGACTCGCACTTGGCTGGTTTATTCCACGATTTCAGATTAAATCTCACAGTTAAAGTGGTTCACTATGATGAGCCGTGGTAGCCCATTTGGGAGACCGCTAGACTTGAAAGCGTGAGGTCGCGGGTTCAACCGGGCCCGTACTAATGAGCTCTTTGGAGCTTATGTACAGATTTTCATACCCCTGGGTTTTCGGTGAAGGAAAACATCGTGAGGAAACCTGCATACGTACGGAGAAGGAATTCAATGGCGTATGTGAATCTACCAACCCGTACTGGGCCAGCGTAGTGGATATGGCCCAATCACCCTTTCGTGGGTAGGCTAAAAGTCTAGCAGTGGACTGTTAAAAAAGGCTGATTATGGCTCCTTTCGACTTAGATCACCCTTTCCATGTAGCCCTGTACATCAAAATCTCATCCGTCTTTATTATGGAGTATAATAATTATTATTACGGAGAGACCCGTAAAGGAAGATTCTACATTACAGCTATACTTTTCGAAAAGCCTCAATAATAGTTTAAGCGAAGTGCAAGACTGTGCGTAAGCGCCATGCTTTTACTCCACTAATTAAACTTCAATACAATGTTTGACCTTTTGGGCATCAATAGTAACAAGCGTTCGTTCAAGGGTGGGAAAACCTCGCCTTAATAGGCAAATTTATGTCTTGTATAACATTGATCCTATTTAATATTCTATACTAATATTATAAAGAGGAAAGATTTGATTGTTTGTTTGCATTGAATAGGCTCCGAAACTACTGAACCGATTTGAAAAATTCTTTCACTGACGGGAAGCTACACTATCCCCGGGTGACATAGGCTATAATCTATACCCATGCGAAGCTGGGGCGGACCGCTAGTCTATACTAATATTATAAAGAGGAAAGATTTGATTGTTTGTTTGCATTGAATAGGCTCCGAAACTACTGAACCGATTTGAAAAATTCTTTCACTGACGGGAAGCTGCACTATCCCCGGGTGACATAGGCTATAATCTATACCCGTGCGAAGCTGGGGTGGACCGCTAGTCACTAATATTTGGAAACTGTTAAATACTGTCAGCCCTATTTCTGGAATTACGTATGTTCTGATCTTTCCGTGTACCCAAGATACAGGCTTTGCCTAGTTTGGGGCCCACTGCAGACTTTTTTATTATGTTTTTCTATATTGTATGTCTTTTAGGAATATTAAGTGCTGTTCTTTCGGAAATATATGATTTATTATTTCTAGGGAACATTTTCGGTGTACGAGAAATACAACGATATCCACGACTTCGTCCGGGAGAACTTAGAAAACGATCTACCCTTCATTCTAAACACACCAACGGGCCACAGGCTGATTTCAGAAGAGGACGCGAATAAAACCCTTATAGACCTTAGATTAGTACCGGCAACAGTGCTCACTTTCGCTTGGCACTCGTCGGTGATCGAAGAGATTAGCAGGAGCCCTAACAAGGATGTATATTTGAAGCCTGAAGTCATGATTTTGGTGCAAGAGTTGTAGAATGGGCCACATAAAACATGACATCACATCCTGTAGACATTTCATTCCATCTGCAGTGCAAGTACCGTTCTTTTATCGATCGTCAAATTGACAGTTGAGATCGTCAAATTCGATACAATGCCATTTGAACAGTACTCGCTATGATCGATTCTATGGCATTTTATCGAATTTGACGATCGATAAAGAACGGTACTTGCACTGCTGATTCGAAATTCAAACAATTCAAATGGCTCTGATAGGAAATTCAAACAATTCAAATGGCTCTGATACGAAATTCAAACAATTCAAATAACTCTGATACGAAATTCAAATGGCTCTGATTCGAAATTCAAACAATTCAAATGACTCTGATTAGAAATTCAAATAATTCGAACGAATCTGCAGTGCAAGTACCGTTCTTTATCGATCGTCACATTCGATAAAATGCCATAGAATCGATCATAGCGAAAACTGATCAAATGGTATTTTATCGAATTTGATGACCACAACTGTCTAATTTGACAATCGATAAAGAACCGTACTTGCACTACTGATTCGAAGATCAAATAATCCACACGAGTTAACCATTGATACTGGCCTACGTGTTCCAAAATTGAGCCCCGCACAAGGTCACGGCAGTTCTGGCGTGTCATTGGTATGCAAGGATTTGTATAAGTGCTTCTAGCGCTAATGTATTGACTCAAAATATTTTTTTTAATCCAAATGTCTACTGGATGGAGTGTCATTGCGTTTAACGCGTCAATTTTATATTTAACGCCACTATTTATCATCTAAGTTAAAACGGCTTCGCTTGTGGTCAAGGAAATACAGTAGAGTCCGGTTAAAACGAAGCTACGGGACGTTACATTAACTTTAATTGTATATAAATTGTATAAAACCCAAACTTGAGAGTGCTTACATTAATCAAGTGGTTGGTCATTGTAAACGAAGTCGCTGTACCCGGATTCTATTGTACCTCTAATTCTGTCCACTTAGAAAGTTAGTGGCACTGTGAATGATTATAGAGACTGAAAGATAGAGAAAGATAGAGATATACACTAGAAATAAACAGATTGACGACTTTGGCGTAGTTTAGTTGGCTCTACGATAGATGGCGCTTACACTTTATCACATACAATGTGGCGCCATCTTTTAACGAGGAATTAACACAGACGCACTAAAACAGATTGTTAACTTTGTCATAGTGTAGTTACTCCACGATACATAGCTGCTACACTTTATCACATACAAAGTAGCGCCATCTTTTAACAAGGAATAAAAACGAGACGTACTAAAACAGAATGTAGACTTTGGCTTAGTGTAGTTAACTTCACGATAGATGGCGCTTACACTTTATCACATACAATGTGGCGCCACGTTTTAACGAGGAATAAACTCAAACGCACTAAAACAGATTGTTGACTTTGGCGTAGTGTAGTGAACTCCACGATAGATGGCGGTTACACTTTATGGCATACAACCACCACCACCACCACCACCTTTTATCGAGAAGTAAAAACAGATACACTATTTCAAACATATTGACGAATTTGGCGAAGTGTAGTCAACTTCACGATAGATGGCGCTTACACTTTATCACATACAATGTGGCGCCACCTTTTATCGAGAAGTAAAAACAGATACACTATTTCAAACATATTGACGAATTTGGCGAAGTGTAGTCAACTTCACGATAGATGGCGCTTACACTTTATCACATACAAAGTGGCGCCACCTTTTATCAAGGAGTAAATACGCACTAAAATTGACTGACGACTTTGGCGTAGTGTAGTTAACTCCACGATAGATGGCGCTTACACTTTATCACATACAAAGTGACGCCACCGTTTATCGAGAAGTAAAAACTGACGCACTAACTATGGTGTACACGCATAGTTGTCTATTTGTTTTTTCCTAGTATAAAGGCTAGTGGATAATTCAGACAGATGATCAACACGATATTTTAAATAACTTCTATTTCTTGCACTTTAAATTATATTTTAAATTAAGTTATATACATGAGAGCTTTCAGAAAGGCGATTAAAATTGGAATGGAATAGGTCCAGATGACTCGATAGATCGCTATAACCTATTTTATGTTATTACCTCATAAAAAAACTGATCATAAATGGTCATATTATATCAACAAAAACAAAATTTAAATTAGGAATATTTCTACACATTATCCATTATTATAGCTACATAAATAAAAAAACAATTTTAATATCCACTTTTCCTAAATTCACATTCTAAATATTTTTCACTGGTTTTTTTTAATGTTCCTAACTTAACTAAATGTATGGAACAGCTTGTATTTTCATTATTTTACGGTTGGTCCTATAGTGAATAAATTCATACAATCCAATCAGCTTTATAATTATATTTCGGATTAGTGATTCGCGAAAGAATTTATTTAATAAAAATTACAAGTAAAATATAAATTTATAACTGAAACTATTCTAACAAGCCGCGACCAGTGGGCAGCGTTCCCAAAATGCTGGCAGCATTGCCACGTTGTATGGCAATGCTTAATCTTTGGGCAAAAAAGGCCAGCATTTGGGTCACGAATTTCTTCCCCTTTTACCCCTTTGGGCATTGGCGTCGATTCTGTCATACCACTAACTAAACTAAACCAATCTGACAGTGACTAAAATTATCTGCCTCTCTTTTCATTTTAATATGTGAGAGAAGGATGGCAAAATTTTTAGAGATGTCAAATTTAGTTTAGTTTAGAGTACATCAGAATCGATGCCATTGTTAAGTATTGAACCAATATCCATAGTTTTAAATACCTTTGGCAATGGAAATTGGGATGTCAAGTTTTATTTCGTTGCATTGTATTTAAATAATCCCGCTTATAATTATCACTGTGCCTACGCTAGCCGTTTATTTTTTAAGTTTAAGAATGTTTTTAATTTATTTTAAATCTAATTTAAAGGTTTATGTATATTATGAGATGTTCACGTTCCAATAAACAAACAAATGTTTATTCACATGTTTTATTAGACCTTGCTTCAACATCTATCTTCTAGTTATCTATGTATGATGAAATGTATGAAACCTAGGAACACTTTCTAAGAAATGAATGCTGAGCTAATTTAGGAAATCTGTCTGTCTATCTGTCTGTCTGTCCGTCCGTCTGCCCTACATATTAACGACTATATCTTTCGAACCGTAATAGATAGCCAGTTGAAATTTTCACAGAATATGTAATGTTACGGCGGATTAACTAACAATTAGTAAAAAAATTAAAATTAAAGGGGGTCCTCATACAACAAACGTATTTTTGTTTTAGCTCTAATGTAAATACGATAATACGTACAAGCGTCAAACTTGGCACGATTGTAGTACACACTCTAAAGTATAACAATAAATAATGGTCAAGTGCGAGTCGGTGACAAATTTCTGTTCATTCACTGTCCAAGTTATTATACACGAGCGGCTACGGTAAGGCCAAAAAAATTATTGCAATGCAAAATTGGTTAAGTACCTACCTAGTTATGAAACAGCAACAAAAATAGTAGTATATAATTGGGGTTTCTGGATCAAAAGTACTTCAAATAGGCCCAGTTATAAACAACTAAATCTATTCACGCCATCTATTCAAATAGATGAATAAAGTAGTTATTGAATAGAGAAATAATTTATAAAAAACGATAGTTTTCGATAAGAAGTCATACCTGGCGCAGAGAAGCGCCGGTCTTCTTATCAAAACTCTCGTTTTTTATAAATTATTTCTCTATTCAATAACTACTTTATTCATCTATTTGAATAGATGGCTGAATAGATTTAGTTGTTTATAACTGGGCCTATTTGAAGTACTTTTGCTCCAGAAACCCCAATTATATCCATGTGATGAGAAAATACTACTTCGCCAACAGCAAACAAATCGGAAACTGATGCATTTTCATCAACGGGTAGGGAACTGGTGTGTTTCAGCACCAGTTCAACATAGCAGTTTACCATGGTTGTCTACATCAGTTCATCATATTCATCTAGAGTTATTTATACTCTGTATGCATTTTTATGTTCTGAACAATACAGATATTGTATTCAATCAATCACCAACTTGCTAACTGTGTCTTTTCATATAGGTATTTATTTTAAGTAGCCTCCATTATTTATATATAGTTCTTTTCAAATTAATGAAATTATTTATGTATGTATAAATTTTCGTAATTAATTATAGCTTACAGGCGCGGGTAGGTATAATTAAAAGAATCAATTTATTATGTACTTAACTTTATATTTTCCATATACCACTTATTTAACATGGTTACATTTTTCATTGCACATATATTTGAATGGTAGATACAACTAAAAATACCGGGCGTGTTACCATATTTCTCATACAATGAATATATACTTGGACATCCATAATCTTCTAAATTTAAAACGTTATCATGACAAACAATATTTTTTATCCATAACGTTTTTTCAACTCCTTTTACATAAATAATTTTATTTTTTAAAAACTCAGCTATTCTAGTAGACATCTGATAATTAAAATAAGGTATATTCCCTTCGTTCCAAAATATATTCCTATTTCTTTCTATCCAGCATACTTCGCGTCTTTCTTTTTTTGTCAAGTTATAGAATGGATATGGAGGTTTCATTAAAAATACATGTAACCGTTGTTCATCAATTAGAGCTATTTCTTTAACTATCATATTATTTGTTTCATCTTTAAATCCTTGAATATCTACAAAAGTATTCATGATAGTTTCCTCACAATATTGCTTAACGGCCTATACTCAAATAAGCGATCGTTAATAATTAGACAGTAAGCAGTTGTGTTATCTGGTATATTTTCCGAACATTCAATTTCCAATCGCACATCGACCGGTCCAGTTTTTAATGTTTCACTCTGTCTTGAACAATCAATGACAAAAAGTGGAGCTTTTTCTTTATATTTTTTCAAATCAAGCAGTGGCTCAGAAGGCTTGTTGTAATAAGACTGACGGAATCGAGTATACATTTCGTATAATATACTATATTTCTCATCAACAAAATTTAGGTTTAATGACTCATAAGGATAATATTGTGAGTTCAAAAAGAGTGTAACATTTTTTAACTTGCAGTGATCAAATATAGTACTATCTTTACTTTCACTATGTTTTCTACTTGTTTGCAAACCAAAAATAACGTAACGGGGTTTTTCGAGCTGTGACGCTGTTTTAACTGACCAGGAATGTTTCGAAGTTTTTGGTAACAATGGATATTCATATAAATCCCAATTCCGAAATGCAAATTGTATTGCTCGATCTTTCTCCAAGCGTTTTAGCAAAGAAAGTTTTTCCCTGTCTGACACTTTGACATGAGGTACCCGCCATTGAACTTTTTGAATAATTATGTCAAACGAATTATAATCAGTTTCATATAAAACACTATCTAAACTACTGGAACTTCTATTTAGTACGAGTTCATGTTTGCAATTAATCATGATTTTATTATAATCCTCCGCAAAGCCTAATATCTTATTCAACGGTACTACCACACAAAAATTACCATCAGCATTTTTTATTCCATTCCACCCCCACATTTCAGCTGCTCTATCTTCACCATCATTCATCGAAACGTATGATTTCATAGTTGTTGTTATGCCAACATTTTTGCAACGGTCAATTTCGACGCCATTTATTTCATATCTAATACTTTGGAAGAGAAATGCTATTGGATTATTTGTGAAACGAACACTTTTATGTATACGTTTTCCATCTTTTCCAGTGATTTTACCATATCCTTCAATCAAAATTGAACTAGCGGAAGGCAAAACATATAAATCTTGCTGGTGGATTGGTATTCGAATTTCGTCGTTTTCTTTAAAACTGTTTCCATACGGATTGTATGTATGGATTTCATAACTTTCAATTGAATTATCGTATTGTGCAGAGTCTGTTATATTCAATATACTCATATTTTAAAACCCAGAGCTCTTAGAAATTCTTTATTTATTTTAGTAATATGTTTCGTTACTTTACGACTGTGCAGTATCGCTGTTCGAGTGGAAGTAACATGTTTATCTTTTTCACATACACTTTTATTGAAAACAATCATTTTCTTTTACGTAAATGAAGACACAGTGTTATATTTTCTTCTCTAAAATCAATGATGTTTCCATGTAAGTCAACCAGTTTAATGGCTATACAAGAAATGCTCTCCTTATTAACAGGGAAGTATATAATATTTCCTGGATTTTCTATAAAACGATGTCCTGGTGGAACGTTTGGAATGAATTCATATATTATATGTGACGCTGATCCGTTAGTAAAAGAGTCCTTAACTAAGTCACATTCAACTCGTATCACTGACAGTGGTAGAATGCTTATAGCATTTGCTGAATCATGCCATTTATTGGCTTCAAGACGTATTTTTGGAAATCCTAAAAGTGAGCTAAAACTAAGACTATTCTGAAAATTAACTGTTTTTGTACTGAACAAAGAACATGTTAATGTATTGTTATTAGCTTTGAGATTTAATTCACAGTTTTTAATATTATTGTTGATATATTCACATAAATCTTTAATATCATAGGTACCGGTAGGAACTTTTATTTGCTCTCCATCGTCTCCATATGAAAATATGTTATTATTTTCACTGATATTAGGTATAGAATTAAAAACGGATATGTATAATAAACCACATTCATAATCATTGTCAATATTCAGGGGTGGTAAAAAATAGGTATGCAGTACAGATTTATTACCACTGATGGTTACAGTAACAGACATTTTGACAGACTAAACAGTCTTGTTTACAGCACTCCTTAATATATTCATATTATTTTATCTACTCATCCAGAATCGTTCAAGAAAACGAATACACAAATGACCGCAGTTATAGGCATTATCACGCTGTAAGTTCTCATAATTATAAAATATAGATGGTCCTAAGTATTTTATCAACTCTTCAGGAGGTTTTAAATTTCCATAACTGTCAAAGTATTCAACATAGTTGTAAATTTTTGCATATGCTACCCAATGGGTCCCAGGGTTTTTCGAAGAATCTAGGTTTATAATACCACATTCTTTTTTAAATGTGTTTTTTGGTAACTTATCCCTCATGAATACTCCTCGAAAATATGGAACATGTTTTGTATACTTTAAGATATCTATGTTGGTTAGTGCTCTATTGGGTAGCTGATATATTAGTTTTTTTTCTTTTGGGATACAAAAATTCCAAAGCCCTTTTTGTAAGGCTTCAATTGTAATCCTTTTCCTATGCACATAGCTTCTATTTGTTTATTATGTCTTTCTAGTTCTGCTAATCGTTGCTGTGCAATTTTGTATTCATTGACGGCCTTTGCTATTCCTGCAGCTCCTCCTGCTAAGCTACCAACAGCAGACAGGCCGGCAAATAGCGGTATTAATGGAAGAAAGCCGCCAGTTTTCGGTACTGGAATAACTCTAGGAACTGTGACTGTTGAATCTGACGCTATTTCTTTAGCAGCTGCTATAGCTAATTTTATAGCCAGTTTTTTGCACTTAGGTTTTATTTTTCTGATTTGTTTCTTTGTATGAGTCACAATTTTTCGAAAAGTCTTCTTTAATCCGGCTCCTGTAGAAACCTTTGCTATCATAGCTTTGTTCACCAAATTAGCAGCAAATTTTTCTCCTTTATTTGCATCAGCTGCATTTTGTCGTTTTCTAGCCATTTTCATTAAAATTATATCAGCTTTATGTCTTTCTTCTAAGTTTCTTGATTTGCTGTATGCAATATCGTGTCTCTTGCAATACTCGTCTAATAAATTAATACCTTTATCCCCTCTTAACAATCGCTCTTTCAATTTTGTTCCTGGACCACAGAAATTATAACCAGGCAAGTGAAGTTCAATTGGTAACCTGTTTATTAAATTATTGAACAGTCTATCGTTTACCATAACCACACATAGAATGATTGAGTCAAAACATTTTCATATAATTTATACATTTCTCGAGTTAAAGTATATTAGTGCTATCTATCCAACTATTTTCCGTAATTGGTAATCCAAGCCATTTTACAAAAACTTGATTTTTTCGTCTTTTTATAACTTTCTCTACGAGATAAACATCATGGTGTTTAGTTTTTTGAAGTTCTTGCTTATAAAATGCGCCTAAAATAGGTTGATGTTTTCTATCTTCTAATAAATAAGTTACAGGATTAGTATTCTGTAAGAGAATTATTTTAAATATTTCTGTTGACCAATTAGGTGTGTACCCTTTTTCGAAACAGCCTTTGTATTTACTAATTCGAACAAAATCTCCTAAACTAAATTTATTTTTATATTTTGGTTTTGATTGAGCGAGGGCTATGTACCTTCTTAAAATTTTATTTTTATTCTTTTCGCTTATCTTTGCAGGTTGTTTTCCTATAGTTCTATGAACTGTGTGATTATATTTATTTACGATAGTGTTGTGTTTATTATATCATGATATAATGTGGGTAGGTCTCGCGGTTTGTTCGACCTACCACCAAGAGGAAATAAACGGTCGTAACTAAGCCAAGCACGCGTTTGATTGTCAATCCCGTTTCCCGATCCTAGTTTACGAATATATACCAATGGCGACGAGTTAAAAGCTTATTTTATCGCGTAATTAGTCCCTGGTGTGTTAATCACTAAAAATAAACAATGTCTTTCGGCAAAATCAAAGAATTTAATGTGAGTGCGGGGAATTGGACTTTGTACTGTGAAAGGGTGGGCATGTATTTTCGTGCCAATGCAATAAAAGACGACCTCAGGCTTCCGACTCTGATCTCGCTAGTGGGTGATGAAGTCTACGAACTAATGGTAAATTTGTCGAGTCCTAAAAAGCCAATAGATTTAACCTACGAGGCGGTCGTCGAATTGGTACGGGGGCATTTACAACCGAAGCCTTCTGTTATGGCGGAACGTTACAAATTCCGTCAGAGGCGGCAAGCGGTCGACGAAAACATGATGCAGTACTCAGCCACGTTGAAGAAAATGGCGAAGGATTGTGATTTTGGGAGCGCGCTCAGTGAAAATTTGCGCGATCAGTTCGTGTGCGGGGTGAGCAGTGACTTAATACGGCAGAGGCTATTCTCGGAGCCTGAATTGTCGTATATGAGGGCAATGACATTGGCAACGGCCCTGGAGGCTGCAGAAAGGGATTCGGCAGCCGTGGACTCATCGGCGGCGTCAGGCAGCGGGGCGGCGGCGGCGGCTATCACGAGCGCGGTGCATGCGCTCCATGTGACGTCGCGCGACCGCGCGCACCGCTCAGCTGGCGGCGTGACGGCGCCGGCGGCGGGAAACAAGCCTGGCACGAAATGTGGGGCATGTGGCGGTCAGCATCGGGCAGACACTTGCAGATATGTCAATTTTGTTTGCAATAGCTGCAAAATCCGGGGGCATTTGAAAAAAGTGTGTCCGTACAAGGGCTCCGACGGTACCAGGCGAGGAGGGGGCGGGCGCTCCTTCGGTGCACACTACGTACAGCCGGCCGCGCTGGCGCGGCCCACTGGTGAACAAGACAGCTCTGCTTCAGACGAAGAAATGGAACCGCTATTTCAGATGGTTCTAGGTGACTATACACCGGTGAGTCTCAATGTAAACATTAACGGTACCAGTGTTAAAATGGAAGTTGACACGGGGACTCCGTGTTCGTGTATAAGTGCAGCGACGTACAGAGAACTGTTCAGTAATATTAAGTTAGAGAAGTCAAGATATGTTTTTCGTTTTTACGATGGCAAATCTAAGGTAAAACCCCTGGGTAGTATAAAGGTCAATGTAAAATACGGTAAAAGTAAGAAACAGCTGGATCTCTTTGTAATCGATAACGGTGTGACGTCATTAATCGGCCGACAATGGTTAGCCGAGCTGCAAATAAAACTTCCCGTGTTGCAATACCCGCCCACCGATATCGGTAATCATTTTAAAATCGAGCCAATTAATGACGAAATCCGTATTATTCTCGACAGACATAAGGAGGTGTTGAGCGGCGGCCTGGGACGGTACACGGGGGGCTGTGCACGGCTGCGGGTGCGTCGGGACGCCGCGCCGGTGTTCCACCGCGCGCGCGGCGTGCCCTTTGCAATGCGCGAGCGCGTCGACGCCGAGCTCGACGCGATGCTGCGGGACGGCGTCATCGAGCCCGTCGAGTGCTCGGACTGGGCCACGCCACTAGTGTTGGTACCTAAAGGTGACGGCGCGCTGCGCATATGCGCTGATTTCAAGGTAACGCTCAATCCCGTACTGATGGTCGATAGGTATCCGCTGCCGAGGGTAGATGAGTTGCTCGCGAACTTAGCTGGAGGGCAAGAATTTACAAAAATTGATTTATCACAGGCCTATAATCAAATATTGCTTTCGGAAGACTCGGAAAAGTACACAGTTGTTAACACACACCGCGGATTGTTTAGATATAAACGTCTAGTTTATGGGCTCGCTTCTAGTAGTGGGATTTTCCAACGAATCATCAGCAGTGTAGTTGAGGGTGTGCCGGGCGTACAGTGTTTCGCTGATGATATAATTTTGACGGCCAAAAGTAGGGATAGCCATTTGAAATCGTTGGAAATTCTCTTCCAGAGACTAGAGACAGCCGGTCTGAAAGTAAAACAAAGTAAATGCTCGTTCTTAAGAAAAGAAGTCAAGTACTTAGGGTTCATTGTCGACAAGAACGGTATCCGGCCGGATCCGGAAAAACTGAAAGCGATAGATATTATGCCAAATCCGGGTAATGTAACGGAATTGAAGTCGTTCCTGGGTATGGTGAATTTTTATGCGAGATTTGTTAGGAATCTGAGCGAGATACTGCACCCGTTACATGAGCTGTTGCGGAGTAAAGTGCGATGGGAGTGGACGGCGAGACACGCGCGCGCGTTCGACCGCGTGAAACGGATGCTAATGAGCAGCGACGTGCTGGCGCACTATGACCCGCGGCATGAGCTGGTCTTGACCTGCGACGCTAGCTCGGTAGGGGTCGCTGGTGTCCTTTCACAGCGTGACGTCACGGGGGAGGAGCGCGCGGTTGCTTACGTCTCGAGGAAACTTACCAAGGCTGAGCAGGCGTACGCACAGATACATAGGGAGGCACTCGCTATCGTTTATTGCGTGAAAAAGTTTCATCAATACTTATATGGTAGGAAATTTCGTTTAAAAACTGACCACAAGCCGTTGGTCAGCATATTCGGGCCGCAGAAGGGTATTCCAACTATGGCTGCGAGTAGAATGCAGAGGTGGGCTCTCATCCTTTCTGCGTACAGCTTTGACATAGAGTACGTAAACACGACCAGTAACGGCGCTGATATCTTATCACGCCTGCCCGTGTTTGAGAAAACCGCTTACGAGCCGCCCGAGCAAACGTACCTACATTTCGCGGCCGATGCAATGTTGCTAGACAACGACAGGATCAAAAGAGAAACAGAGCGGGATCCCATACTGAGCAGGGTTTATGGGTACGTCGAGAACGGTTGGCCTAAGAACGTCGACGTGAAACAGCTCGAACCGTATTTAGCTAGAAAGTCAGAGCTGTACGTAGAATTAGGATGCGTTATGTGGGGGCACAGGGTGGTAGTACCAGCATCGTGTAGGCAGTGGGTTTTGCGGGAGTTGCATGGGGCCCACATGGGAATCGTCAAGACGAAGGCGTATGCCCGCTCATACGTGTGGTATCCAGGCCTGGATGAAGATGTGGAGGCCCAATGTCGAGCATGTGGTACTTGCGCCGCGGTGGCGCCGGCGCCTTCCGCCGCGCCATCCGCGCCGTGGCGCTGGCCGAATTCACCGTACGAGAGGGTCCATCTTGATTTTCTCGGGCCGATCGATGGCAATACCTATCTAGTTTCAGTAGATGCTAGGTCTAAATGGGTAGAGGCGTTCAAAATGGGGCGCACTACGGCGGATGCAACAATCGCAAAGTTGCGAGAGTCCTGGTCGCGGTGGGGGATTCCAAGGCAACTCGTGACAGATAACGGGCCACCCTATACGAGTAAACAGTTTGCAGATTTTTTAAAGGGGAATGGCGTATATCATGCTTTCTCTGCTCCGTTTCATCCATCGTCTAATGGGGCAGCAGAGAACGCAGTGAAACTCATTAAAAGTGTGATTAAAAAATCACGTATTGACGGTGTGGACCCCGAGCTAGCGATACAAAGATTCTTGTTAGTGTATCATAACACTCCACACTGTACAACGGGTGAGAGTCCAGCCCAAATGTTACAAGGTAGGCGGTTGAGGACTAGGTTGGACGTGGTAAGACCCGAGCACGGGCAAAGGGTACGGAACAAAGAACTCGTAGCTTTAGAAGATGCGCAAGGGTCACGGCAACTCACTCCGGGAGATCCCATTTGGTATAGGAATTTTGGAACGAACACTAAGTGGAAACAGGGTCAAATCGTTGATCGTTTCAGTAGGTCTAATTATACCGTCAAAACGGACGACGGCTCGGCAGCGCATAGGCATATCGACCAGCTAAAGCGGAGGAGCACCTGCGTGTTTCCGTCACAAGGTGCCGATACTGGTGGCTTGACCAGGTCCGCACGCTCGTCGCTCGAGACACAGTCAGCAGCAAGCGGTGGTGCCTCCCCGGAGGTGTCACCAATTTTGGCGAGGGCAAGAGGTCGAGAGTCATGCCCCGAATCGCCAGCACGTGTTTCTCCCGGTTCCGTATCAGGCACAAGTTTAGATAACGTAACTTCTACACCTAAACAAAGTACTTTGCCGAAGCGTATTAAAAAACCTGTAATCCGGCTCGGCGTAGAATCAGACTAACTTGCTTACTAAACTGAACCGAACTAATAAGCTTTATATCGTTATTATATCTAGTACCTAAGTACATAACACCTTATGACGGTTCCTTGCAGACTAAGGTGTGAGTCATTGTGCAACAGTTAGCATAGCACCTATTAGTATATGTCTATATACATGGATCCTAAGAATATTTGTTTGTGTTTAGCGTTGTACTTTAGGGTTGTTTAGTTAGATATATAGTTTAGATTAAGTGTGAAGGATTGTTGTGTTTATTATATCATGATATAATGTGGGTAGGTCTCGCGGTTTGTTCGACCTACCACCAAGAGGAAATAAACGGTCGTAACTAAGCCAAGCACGCGTTTGATTGTCAATCCCGTTTCCCGATCCTAGTTTACGAATATATACCAGATAGACTCTAATATACCACCAATCCATCGATAACTCCCTTGAAGACTAAACTGTTTATAAAGTTTGCTCTTCAATGTTCTTATTAGTCTTTCTACAATTGAAGCCTTTTTTGTAGAGTATGTAGAGTAATGATTTATATTGAAATGTTGTGTTATTTTTTTAAATTCATTATTATAAAACTCTTTTCCTAAATCCGTTTGCAAGTTCTTCGGATTACGCCCCCTTTTTAATATAGAGTTAAATGCATTGGAGACTATTTCTTTGGTTTTATTTTTTAAAGGAACAGCCCAAGCAAATTTAGAGAATGAATCAATCACAATTAAAACATATCTATAGTCTGCGTTTTCTTCCGAAAAAGATTGCATATCTATTAAATCAGCTTGCCACAAATCATCGATATCTTTTAAAATAACATGTCTTCTGGGAAAATGTATTCTTGCATTTCTATGGATTTCATTTACTACGTCCTTTTTGCTCATGTTTAGTCTTTAATAATTCACATATTTTTTCAAGCTTTGTTAATCTCTCATTCATTGCTATAACTCGTTCATTTAGAGACGAATAGCTTCTTGTATAATCTGCAAGTTGGCTGTCTACATACTCTTTTGTACAAGCATCAAATGATTCAATGGGTGTCAATAGATTTCTTATATTTTTATGCTGTACATCTAAACACTTATCACTCTCTGACAACTTAAAGTGACACCATGGGAATGTAATTGGTACTTCATTAGTTTTTTTTCGTTTAAATATATTTAGCCCGAATTTATCAACATCCATGTTCGATAAACAGATCACTACTAAGTACGTCAATCGTTTGATACTGCTTTTATGGTTTTATTATACCAGCTTCTTTCAGTTCTTCTATTATTGAAATAATTTCATTGTCATGATTACAATTGCCAGCGTCTCTTGAAGCAACCAAAAGTTTAAGTCTTTCAATTAATTCGTTGGGATCATCCCAATAAATTAAATCAGTATTCTTTTTATACATTTTCAGACTTGGTAAACTACCTCCAGATTTCGTTGTAATTTCATAAAACATTGGTTTTATAATTTCACGATATTTTACACCTTTATCACCCCTTATTTGTTCGTTAGGGTTATAATTTCTTTTATGAACACTCGTATTTACCAAAATATCTTTGTAAATAAGTTTATCTTCCTCAGTAATTAATTTTAAATCTGGTGTTTTATGTAATAAAACCTCTTTTAAGCCAGGAGTTAATTCATATGGCACACCATCAATTGTTATACATGTCTTTTCATAATCGTCATCTTTAACAGTAAATTTTGCTATTGAATTTCCGATAAAAATTTCATGACCCTTTTTTCTTACACCGAAAGGTATATTCATATTTTCATATAAATCGGCTAAATCATTTTTACTTAGTGATGTTTCCATAAACTCCTTGTTATTATACTTAAACGCTTCATCAACATCTTCTTTGTCATAGCTCTTTAACGATGAACTACTTTCATCCGAATCCACAGCATCTTCAAATTCAGATGATGGAAAAGATGTGTTATCAACGCTTTTACTTTCATTTTGTCGTTTATACATTTGATGGTTGTTATCCACCAGAACTTGCAAAGGTGCTGTTATAGGCTTAAACATTTTATTCATTTTTAAATTTGTATTTTGTTCTTCATCTCGCATTTGTTTCATCTTGTGTTTTATTGAATTAACCGATTTAATTAGCTGTTTTTTGATATTGTGTTCCATGATTTACAATCTTAGCAGAAGTAGAAACCACTGGTATGTTAGAAGTAACTAACAGTGATGAGAAAATAAAAATATTTCGACTTATATGTACCAATGAGATATGACACAGACTATGTAGTGTAATTAGTTAAAAGAAATAAAAGTGTCGAATGCTTTTCTATATCTTCCATTGTCAAGTTCACACTCTTTATTAACTATTAAAAAATTGTGTGGTTTATGCCATATACTAGAACACATGTTCTTGAATTGTAACCAATTCATGTCAGTGTTAACATGTTCTCTATAAATATGCTTTAAATTAATGTCATCCTGCTTGAATACTATCAGAAAGTTTACATTGTCTCTTAATAATTGTTTCGGAATTTTGGAATATGTTTGAGACAAATAAAAGCAATCTATCTGCTTATGCCTACCCATAGAAAAGTAATTACGAATGTTAGCCTGATTTTCACAAGCAATGTCATCAAATATAAAAACAGATTGTGATAAAGCTTCATTAGGATGAATAACATATTTATCATCACTGATTGTAAAATATCTAACTCCTGGAACTCTTTTCAATACTTCATTCAGGAACTGGTATTTTGGTTGAAATGTAGTTTTTGAATACAAGTAAACGTTTCGAAATTTCAGCCCATTTTCATGCATTAGTAATGACAGCATTACATTAGTCTTCCCACAGTTGGATGGTCCACATATAATACATCGAATCCGGTTGGGTAGAAGCAAACTATGGTTTACATAATTGATAGAAGGTTCTAAATCAATGGCTTGTACTTCTAAGGACAGAGGTTGCTTAACCAACTTCATGGTAGCGTGTGAAACACTAAAAAAAAAGCCATCCTTTATATAAAGAAATATTATGGTTCCTAAATAGTTCGGTAAGGCAATGAATAAATAAAATGTTCTTAGATATTTATAATTTTTTTATTTATTATCAAGCTTAATAAAATATATGGTACACTTTACACGCTTATTATGTAATGCACTCATCTATTATGACTTTATAAAATATTTTAACTACAGAATCAAGACATCTCCATCCATACAATACATCTTAGATTTTAATCGATATAATTTTTTCTGATAGGTAATTCTCCTACCACGTTCAAGGGTAGCTGGGTCTAAAACGTAACTTTCTTAGTCCATGATATAAAAATATCAACAGCTACCCTTTTCAAAAATGTGTTATTATGTATGATGATGATGTTGCTGATGAACACACCTTCAAAATACAGTGTCACAATGTCCCCAAGGTAGCGTGTTAACTTGATTTGGAAGAATTTGTCTCTTATCATCGTTTCTATTCAAGACTAGCTTGTTAACTTCCTGCGTATATAAAACATGCTTTATGGATTTTATCATGTTCATTTTGCATCTCAAATTTGTATTTTTTACGAGTGTTTCATGATAATCTGTTAAGTTGAGCTTTTTAGTTACAGTTTTTGATATACCTTTCGCTTTTTTAATTTGAACCTTTACGCTTTTTATACAATAAAGTTTAGCTCTTAGTCCTATAAATTCAGCAATCACATCACCGCCTAATTCATCCTTGAACAGACCGGGAACTTTAGCATTAGCTATGGGTATATTGAAAGGATTATTAAGTTTGAAATTACTAGTATCAAATACAGACAAATCTTCTTTCATGTCTTCATAAAAATCATTGGTGTGAATCAAATACAGTAAGCTGTCTGTGTCGGTGTAGCATAATTCTACGTTGTTTTTATACTTCTTTTTTATAAAATTATAGTGGAACTGATAAAGGTGAGTCTTTGCATATTCCAGTACACTGAACCCAATATAGATGGGGCGATCTAGCTTTATTTTTTCGTGTTTAAGCTGGATTGCAGCAAAGTTTTCAGAAAATATCGTTGCACTGTGAAAGTTTGGCTTTGTAATAAGTACCTTTGCGCCGATTACTTTATTCGTTTTGTTATTACTATCACTCCATTGGGTGACCAACTTCACATTTACATGCTTTCTTTTGTTCTCGATAGTTTTGCCGAAAATAGCATTGTTAAGTAATTTGAAGAAATCTTTTTCAAAAGCAGACGAAGATTTTTGACGTAACTGAGTATTCAAATCTATGTACTTTTTTAAGTAATTATCTTGACGAAAGCTTAAAATTTTATGAATTTTTGTTAGTAGTAATCCATGTTTAATACATTCTTTTAAATGTGTATAATGGATTACATAATGATATTTATCATAGAGATTTGCTATCAGTTTGGGATTTTTACCACCAGGCGGTATGAGTTTCTCACTTGCGAATGGTAAATCGCTGTGAAAACCATGTAAGTAATCACTATATTTCAAATCAACTTCAAGAATGTATCCATAATCATCATCTTCTCGTGTATTCATAATATCAAAATCATTAATTTCGCTATTATTTAAAAATCGGAACTCTGCAATAGGCATTTTTTTTGTCATAGCGTATCCGTATAGATTGTTACAATCAAGGTATACTAAAAAAGAAGAATCTTTTCGTTCATCATAATGGGGAAGGTATTTATTGTTTGCTTTTGCATGTCTAAGTGAACACTGAGCTAAACCTCCACGAATACCTTTCTCGAGTAACTGATAAATTTCTATATCATTAATTAATTCCAAATGTACTTTTGAACATAACAACATTGAATCCCAACTAAGACCAGGCGAGGTCATATAATAAGCTGGATCTAATTTATAATATCGTAAACATGTATTTCGAAAATTCTCAAATATATCACAAAGAATTAAGACATCACTTTTTAAATACAAATCTGTGTATTCTCCAAGCGAGTGAATATTAAATATATTCCAAACATGTAAAGCTCGAGCATAGTCTTCTTCTGATATATGCTCTTGTGTTAAACTATTAAAAAACATATTTTTTTCTGGGAGTTTATCATTCTTATACTTTGACCATGAGTCTACATAATCATATGGATAAACTCCTTTCTTCTGCATTAGATCAAATTGATCTTTCTTTGTAAACTCTTGAGATAAATGTATAAAGTCTTTCTCGCATAAGGTTTTACACAAATTATCTAAACTCGAGCTGAGAAATTGAAAAGAGTCCAAAAATTTTATTTGAATGGTCTGTGGTGAGTCTTCCGTAGTCAAATACTTTGTTATACTCAAGTATTTTTCCTTTGTTTGGGGTATAATTTTAATTTCACCCTTATAGTTAGCTAATTCTTTTATAAATAGGTGGCTGTCATAACCGGATAAATTGTGAAAGACCACTGGTACGAAGGGGCAAACTCTATACAATAGATTACATTGGTTGTGAGCTGCTCCTCTGTATTCACCCGTAATATGATCATGATCCATCACTTTATCATCAAAGAGGAAGTTATTACAGATGTGACATACACTTTCCTTTTGATATTCTTCCTGCTGGTGTTTAGATAATTTTAACATCGATTTTTTACATTGTATAATACTACTTATCTCTGTCACATCTCTGATTAGATACTCTATGAAAACTTTGGGACAGTCGGAACCCCTATACGTTACATATTTATTCAGGCTTGAATCATGTGAACAGCATATGTAATACCCGAAACAAGAAGGTTCGTGTTTTTTAATCGTTTTCGTATTAATACTCAAATCATTATTTTCTGGACAATTAATTAGAATGCTTTCAAAATCCGCATATATTACAAAGTTTATTTTCTGTTGCCTTTCGTAGTGTTCAAATTTTAGTACGCTATTCTTTGGCGGTAAAACCGATAACACTTCAGAACAAGAATGTGTAGTATACTTAGAAACACTGGAAAAAAATTGCAAGCAATTTTCACACAAGTACATTTTGCCTTTGTGTCCGGAAATTTGTCTTCGTACAAGTTTCAAAAGATCTTTTATGAGACAGTAGTGAAACTTGCCACTTTTTTCTATGTACAGCAAGTTCACATGATTAGATTTTCTTGAATCAGACTTGTACAGAGGCCCAGTTACATTACACTTATTACTTAATCCATAGATATTTACACTCACATCAGAATTGTTTTTTTCTAAAATTCTTACATCACTTAATGTGGGAGGAAAATTCATGCCCTCGATATTTAATACGTTACTATAGTGTGGATAAGAACTTACCCTACAAGCATTTCGCTCGCGTGGGTGTAAGGCAGCCACTATAGACCATAACAGGCAGTGATTATCATTATTCTGTATGTTTATACAACTTTTTGTGTTTTTAACTTTGGCTGGTAAATCAATATAAGAACCACCTCGCATAGGGCAGTATTTGTTAATATTGATTTCTAGATGACTTATTGATAAAAAAGACCACCCGGACTCACAGTGCTCAAACTCTGTTAATTTCTGTTTTATCGTGCTTAATGCATCCATATATTTCTCTTTTAGATCCGTATGTTTTAAAATAACAGTATTTTTAGTATTAAAAGACTTGAGCTGCTGTTGGTCTGAATGTGGTAATATAAAATTAGCAAACAACTCTATATTCACTTTTAAGCAGCTATGTTTTGATTGAATCATTTCAACTAGTTTTGTCACATATTTCATACTGTCATATAAAAATGCTTCAGGTGTCTCAAAGTGTACTTCATACGGATTCAATCGGTATGTAAGGATTCGATTCTTAAATGCTGTTGCAATAATCTCAATATTTTTAAATACAGTTTTTAATAAGCAATTTGATTTATGCACATTACTTCTCAAATGATACTTGAATTCAGATTTTCGTAAAATCTGTTTACATTTGTGGCATAATATGGTTTCATTGCTTTGTGACTGATACTCGACATCACTGGTTGGGTTCGCTGTAATAAAAAAAAATACAACATAATTAAGACAAGGAAATGATATTTATTCAATTTAACTTAAAACTACGATTACATTTTGATTACATGAGTATACAATTATAAAATGATAAATGAAGTATAAAAATTAAGTATCTATTATTTTTACTAAAAATAATTTGATATGAATGTGGGTGATATGTTTTTAAACTCTTTTCTACTAGAACATATAAATTTTGTTAAATTGCTCCAGACTTCTGTGTTGTCATTAGTTTTATATTTTAATGACATCACAGCCTGCCGCCACCTATTCATAGGAGCAATTTTTTCAATATCCGAGACTTTGTATACTTTTAATTCGATATAATGCGTCCCCTCTTTATCGGGAAAAATTTGTCGAGAGACGCCGTTGGCTAACCTTCTCGTTATAGTAGATACCAAAGCGTTTGGTTTTTTTGAAGATGAAGCACAGGCCGCTTCCTGCGCTTCATCTTCACTATCCGTACCAAATAATTCCCTAGCCGTCGGCCGGGAGACAGGGTGAATCTGGGTTTTCGTTTTCTTCGAAACTCGCTGCGCGCTGCGCACTGGTGGGTCCGAAAGGCGTCGTGATGAATCCTTTGCAGTTTTTTCCTCCCGCCGTTTTGGCTTCTCTACTGGCTCCTCCGTTAAAGGCGGCATGCTTGAGCATGAAGAACGAGACTCGTCTCGGGATTGTTGCTTTGTCGCCTTCTTTTGAGGGCGAGTCTCTTCAATGCTTTCATCGGAAGAGCGCGATTCATCCCTGGATCGTTTCACTGCTTTTTTTGAATGGCGTGTCTCTTCAATTTCTTCTTCTGAAGGAAAAAGGTCGTCAGCGTTCGATGATTTTGACCTGAAAATAAGAAAAATAAACTATGAAATGATTTTTAAACTATATTATAGTTATTCTCTTTTTACACTCATATAAAATTTTAATACTATGAAATAAATTGTAACGACATGACTACAAAAAGATCGTACCCACTTCTAATAATGCTCGTTTGCTTTGAATTATTATAAACTCAATTGATTCACGGGCCTTTAGTTTTGAGATGCAACAGTGGGGCTGAAGCCAACAGGACAAGAGGCTCTGTTCAATATAAAATACTATTATGGAATGTGAATGGATATAAAACTATTGTACATAATAGGATTGACAATTGATTTGCTATTGTGGTGAGTGAGATGGAGTTGAATCAGTCTATGGTATGTGGTACTGTACGTCTATGTACATAATATGGTTACTAGGGTATTATTATTATTTAATAACTCGATACCTAAGTAAAAAAGGTCACATTAATTTGACTCTTTTAAAAAACTATCAGACTTGAAGTACTTACATTTTGTTTAATTTGTGGAATTGAATCACGCAGCACTGATGATTGAAAAACGAAGTGCAGCGTATAGGGCTGAAATGAAAAAAAAAATGTTTTTATTCAGTTGTCAATACGAGCTTACTATTTATTATTTAGGAATAAGTTATTTTGGCTATTCATTCACTCAAGACAGTACAACTTTATCAAGACACAATTAATAATGAAGAAATAAAAAAATAAGGATGTCAGTAAGTTCGGAATACCTATGTAAAAAGTTGAAATTTTAATATGTTGAGAACATGGGATATTTCACTTATCAGAGTAGTCACATAAAGAAATTTTCTTCTATTATTTTTTATGTTTTTAAAATCAAAACATAAATATGCAATGATACTCACAATTTATTGAATAGATGACTTGAGTTCAATCCGACCGAGCAATCTGACACGCACCCACACACGAATGAAGATGACACTGAAAAAAACATTTAATAAATTTAAATATGTATAACAATTAAATAAAAAAGTGTTCTTTAGAGAATATGCAATTTGAACTAACAAATTGATGTCAAACATTCAAAGTCTTATCAAGATACAAATGATCAATGAATAAAATACTAGGGCAGCATGAATCAAATACAAAAGTTTAACGGATTTATAACTTCAAAAATGAGAACATTTTAATGAATCGTTAGAGTAATCACTAATTCAATTATATAGACGTTCATTTTCTTTTTATTTCTTAATCAAAACGTAAATATATAATAATAATAATACTCACAATTGATTGAATAGAAGACCAGACTGCAATCGTAACACTAGCACAAACACGCACAAAATACTTTTTCTACACCTGTTGTCCTTCAGGAAGCAATTACTGTACTGACTCAGGTTTTCTTAAGCTTTATATAAATATTAAGGATGTCAATGTGTACGTTCACATTGACGTTAGTGTTAAACAAAAATAGTTTGTCAGCAATTTTTCCATATCGAGCTAAATCAAACATTTTAAACTAGCTGCACCCTACAGTTTCACTTGCGACTTTTTGGTTAAAAATGGTACCTGTTATACATTATGATCTAGGTCTCAATACAATACCTCAATACCTTACGAAATCAATTCAACTATTTTGATATTTTAAAGACAAACAAACCAACTAGTATTTGCATTTTTATGTAAGGACAATTACCGCATTAACAGGACTGTTTTATCTGTGACACATACTTAAATAGTTCTCCGAAAATATTTAATCAATATGCAACTTTATTACTACTCTATAGAAAACAGTATTGTACCTACCGATATTTACAATTGAGATGTTTTGATAATCATTACTATAAACACAGACGGATCATCTGACGCCTGGCGCCTCGCTCAATGCATTCCTCCCGTTTAGGAAAACAACGGAATTATTTGGTTAGACATTTAAAAAATTGTCTAATTTTAGACCTTAAAGTCATTTTAAGCAATTATATAAAAGACAGATAAATTAATATTGTGAAATTATTATTTTTTCGACCTTTGCAAAGAACACAACTAACGGATTATGTCGGTAAGTTTAAATTATTTTACCTATTAAGTATAATAAATTAATTTGGCTATTTACATACTCAAATAATTTTATTCCTAGACATGATTTTAACGTAAATAGTAGTTCACTGTGTTGAATAGGTTTAATTAATTAAATACGTTAAAATAACTCACTAAGCTGCTTGTTTCAGGAATCTGGAGACCTATTCAACTTCTTGCCGAACAATCAAGAGAAATCGAGAAAAAGGCCACACCGAGATGACATGACTTACTCCTGCGTGAGAATGCCGTCGAAAGGAACAAAAATTATACGAATAGAGTTATATGACGTGGAAACAATACCTGAAGAATTATTAACATGCAAATGTAATGCTGATCTATGTGTACAACACGTCGTCAAAAACTTATACATGGATGATGTATATAGATCATTTAGAGATATAGTATCCCTTATAAAAGATAAAATCAATGTTACAAATTAACTTAGATTATAATTGTTAGCTTATTAAATATTAAATAATTATACTGAAGCATTAAAAAAAATGATATAATTGGGGTTTCTGGAGCAAAAGTACTTCAAATAGGTCCAGTTATAAACAACTAAATCTATTCAGCCATCTATTCAAATAGATGAATAAAGTAGTTATTGAATAGAGAAATAATTTATAAAAAACGACAGTTTTGATAAGAAGACCGGCGCTTCTCTGCGCCAGGTATGACTTCTTATCGAAAACTGCCGTTTTTTATAAATTATTTCTCTATTCAATTACTACTTTATTCATCTATTTGAATAGATGGCGTGAATAGATTTAGTTGTTTATAACTGGACCTATTTGAAGTACTTTTGATCCAGAAACCCCAATTATATACTACTAAAAATACTTTTAGGGCTTTATAGTAAAAAATATTATTTTCCTATTCATTTTATGTTTAGACGCAATTCCAAAGAAAGTCATTGTTTTTGCTATAAAGTCGTAGAACGCATAAAATATTCTTACTGTGTAAAATAAGCTGCAACTAGGTATAAAATTTTACAATCATAATAAATGATGGAATGGACTCTTTGTTTTTGAGTTTGAAAACTATGATAGCGCAAATAACATCGACAAAATGGAACTTATATAATTACTAGCGACCCGCCCGCCCGGCTTCGCACGGGTGTAATTTACGTGCGAAAAAAATTACGTGAGAAGCCTGGGCGGGTCGCCAGTTATATATATAAACCTTCCTTGAAAATGTATCTAACTGGTGGTGAAAACCGCATCAAAATCCATTGCGTGGTTTAGGAGGAGTTAGCGGCCATACAGACATACATACAGACAGACAGACGCGGAAACCGACTTCAATTTATACTATGTAGAGATTAAGGTAAAATACTAGTTTGAAATTTCACATTCATAATTAACGTAACGGATACTTACTGTAAAATTTGAAAATGGTTATTTTGTGTACTTCCATTGATATTGAAGTCCATTAGCGTTGTTTTTTTGAAGAAATGTTATGCTGTAAGGGGCATCATTTTGAAAGCTATCAAAATGTTAAATGTACCAATTGATAGAGCGGATTTTTTTGAATCGAACTGCATTTTTAACTCATTTTCGTTAATTTGTCCCTTACAACAATTCATATTTCCGGTGACGATATACTTACGGCAATTTCTCGGGAATTCATTATAGGTTCAACTTTATCGTGAGTTTGTAACATTACTCGTATTTTATAGAATTCCATCTACGACTGGGTCCGTGACCACCGAGTGCACCACAAGTACAGTGATACACAAGCCGACCCTCATAACATCAACAGAGGGTTCACTTTCGCGCACATCGGCTGGCTGATGCTGAAGAAAAACATAAGCTTGTGCTGGAGAAAGGATGCCAGGTTGATATTGCTAAAGATCCTGTCGCAATATTTGAGCGAAACTGAGTACGTAGTACCTATAACATAACTACAAATTACTAGTTTTAACCCACGAAGAATGTTGCCTCTTTTCTCTCTTCTTTCATTACAACTTTTCTCCTACTTACTCAGGGGCGGATCCAGGATTTCATTTGGGGGGGGGGGGGGAGGGCATTCTGACAAAGTAGAATGGAACAAGGTAGGATTCGAAGGAATCAAATCGCAAAATTGTGTCGAATGTATGGAATTGCTACGTGTTTTGGGGGGGGGGGGAATGGCCCCCATGCCCCCCCCCCAATCCACTGGCCCCTGGATCCGCCAATGTACTTACTGTAAGTGTGCAATAATTAATAATACTGATTATTAGATTAGAGCATCCTCCACTTAGTAATTCGCTCTTGATCCAATCTCCAAAAGTTAGTTCAGCGTATAATTAGCAATCTGAAGTGGCAGTGGGCTGGTTATATCTGTCGCAGAAACGGTAACCGTTGGGGTAGACGTGTTCTAGAGTAGAGATCAAAAACAGAAAAATTTAGCGTGTACACCCAGAGACTATATGTGACAGGTAGCGAAAAGTCGACAACTGGACTGAGTGCCGTGCCTTGCGAGAGGCCTGTATAATTATATCCAGCAAAGGGCTAAGGTGGACTGCAGTAATGGAACCAACTCATTGAACTATCTAGACTAGACGATTAGGTATAGTAATATTTTCTCGTGGTACCTAAATCGGATGGTCCTTAGTTTTTGACACACAATCATCTCCCCCTATTTATGTATCGTTAGGTATTCGTCACTTCTGAGGCTTCGGAATACTCTTGAGAGAGAAGTGGCAGTGCACCATAGCGTGTCATTGCTTCATGCTGAGATGACGGCCAACAGCTTAGGGAATATTATTCGTCTGATTGATAATCAGACGAATAATTTTCATACGTTTGCGTGAGTTTCCACTGCGCGGGTTTAACGTTAGATTGAGACCGCGTATCGAGTCAGGCGTAACGTAAGGCCCCAGACCGGCGCTCTTCGCTTGGGCCCTGATTCTGTAACTAAAAACACGCACGTAACGCGCCGTGTTAAGTTTCCCTCTAAAAGTTGGTTGTTATTCCCAGGGAATAGAGTCCAAATTTTAAGAGGTTAACTTAACGCGGCGCGTTATGTGCGTGTCAAAGTTACGGAATCATGGCCCTGGCCGCCAGCTAGATTGTATCTCTCCTCCGAAATACGCAATGTTTTCATTGTTCATTTGACCTGTGTATTGTAATTGTTGTTTTATTCAGGCGAGGTTAGTGCCTTACTTTTTGTTTTACATGCAAATTAGATTTAGCTGAAATTTTTCACAAGATGTAAGGGAAGTCAGCTCAAAGCGGACATAGAAGGCAAAGCGGCCATTCTCAAATACTCTGTCATTTTAAATATTACCGCGACGTAACCGCTCGGTCGCGTAGGCAACCCCGCACCCCGCACAAGTTTTAAGGACGATGCCCGTTTGATGCATCTGGCCCACTCGAATTTCGCACACCAAGAGCATTATTTCTTCCGGACCGCTCTCTGAGAGAAACTTACTTCTGGCAGGGAACTCGCACACCGCGGATTGGTGGGTGGTGTGGTGCCCCCATCGTTCAGAATCGAGTTTGAAGCAAAAAGAGTAGGTACCTACCTATACCAAGGATATCGACTTTCTCCTTTGCTCTATAGGCCAATGTGTTATCCGGCCTTCACAGAGCTGGAAGAGAGGACTAACAGCATCCTTGGCTAATGACCAAAAAGCTCGACTTCCAGATGGAGATGCAAATTGGTTGCCAATTCTGCTGATGTGGGCTGCTCTAGCTCTGACAATAATACCTTTACTGGTCCTGGAAGTAGCATTAAGTTTTTTTTTTAAGACGGAGGTGTTCGAGTTTTGACTATAGTACTTCGGTTGCGAGTACTTCGGGCCATGATTTAAAAGCTGTTCGCTCCAAACTGAAGCTTCCGCACAGGATTTGTTAATAGTCGGCTCCGTCCACCGATATGCAAGACAAAGGATGAATTTTATTAGGAATGATTATGAAGTACAACACTTGCAATATAGTAATCCAGTCCAAAAAGTAAATAAAAGTTATGATTCATCAATAATTTAAACTTTTATTACTATATAATAATTGTTAGTCTGCTAAAAGTGATGAAAACAAGGACTGGCCACTTTGTCCATGACCCATGCCTCTCGGGCAAAGCGGATTTTATACAATGTTTCCTAATTTTCAAATTGTGTTTGTAATGACACACTTGTGTAAATTAGACTTAGGTACACATAAAAAAAAAAAAAAAAGTATATCCTTTGGTATAAAATTCTCTCAGGAAGTATTATCGTTTCGTCATATTTTTTTCAAGTCAAAGTGAAGGTGTCCGCTAGGAGCTGACCTCCCCTAGTAGGTAGTTACTTCATTTCAAAATTAATCATTCTGTACTTAATTCAAATTTATTCTATTCAATTCTTCTTTTCAGTAACCTTACAAATTACACCAAAATGCTAGTTATACAGGATGTACCTGTAGACGACGGACATATTTGAAACTAGCTGAATTCGCGACTTAGCTCGCGTGGACTGAGTAATTGTACGCTCATGACAACATTGTGGGTACTTATAATCATCATCATCATCATTATTTCAGCCATAGGACGTCTACTGCTGGATATAGGCCTCCCCCCTCGATCTCCAAAAGGGCCGGTTGGAAGCGGCCTGCATCCAGCGTTTCACTGCGGTCTCTTTTAGGTCGTCTGTCCATCTAGTGGGTGGACGTCCTACGCTGCGCTTACCGTACCGTGGTATCCATTCCAGAACGTTTCGGCCCCATCGGCCATCTGTTCTGCGTGATATGTGCCTTGCCCACTGCCACTTCATCTATGTACCTACCTACCTATAATAATAATGTACTAATTTAGGTACATGTAATAATGTACGTACTACATTCTTTAGATCGCCCTGTAACAGAAAATAATAAACTGGCTCCGCAATACGTCTAATAAAATTGCTACTTAAATAGTAATATATTTAAATCTAATTCATTATTATGTCCTATTTTAAGTATTTATAGCCTCTTTTTGGTATAGAAATTAATATCTTGTCGGACATAACCATGGGGGTGGCAACAAATGAAAAAACAAACATTGCTGACGACAAAGAAAACTTTCTGGCTAAATTTGAAAAACAGCTGGGATTCCCAACAAGAATAAAATGGGATACCACTATGACTTTTATTTTTATGCATATTGTTGCACCTTATTGGAGTTATCATTATGCATTCCCGGCTAAATGGCAAACTTTAGTATTTGGTGAGTGTTAACTTTATATCTGTTATAAGTTATCTGTGCGTCGGTGTGGTCTAACGACTAAAGTTTATAGGTAATTTAGACCAATAGTGTATGTGTGTTGTTTATGAAGTGGTATCATATTTATTATCATTATCATCATATTATGTTACCACTGCTTTACATAGGCCTTCTCTCTAAGCTAAGAGACCGAGTGAGAGTTCAAAGACATGGAGAGGTCAGTGTGAGAGTTTGTCACAACTCCTTTCCAAACTTCCAACCTATGGCATACCGTCGGGGCTTTGCACCTGGATTTCCAACTTCCTCTCTTGTATAGGCAGACAAGAGCCAATTTCTGTTAGCGTTAAAGTTTTTATAACTTGTGTATAAATGTTTTAAATAATTTTTGGGTCGCTCCAAGCAATTAAATCAACTCACATCTCTCAGACTCATAATATATCACCGATCGTTCGCGGGAGTGAGGGTTTGTTTGATTGCTCAAAGTGACTCAAACTATTGTTGGATTGAGTTAAACTTAATTAAATGTACCACTGTTTTATACTATCACGGTTGTTCACTAAAGTTATATGATTAATTACGGCATATTAACCGTGGTAAGGTTGTGGAATGAGCTCCCGATATTTCGGCGCAGTTAAATGCACCATGTTCACGGGAAGACTCAAGGAATATCGGGAGCTCACTCCAAAACCTTACCACGGTAAATATCCCGTAAATAATCTCAAATGTACTTATTTAATTTTTAGCATTTGTTGTGTATACGATTTCTATAATGGGCTTCGCCATTGGAGTCCACAGGTTTTGGTCACATAAAACTTTTAAGGCAAAACTTCCGCTGAGGATAATGTTAATGCTGGCTTTTGCTTCCACTGGACTGGTAAGGAATACAATTTTATCAGACGTGTTTAGGGAGACTTTTTTATCGTTTAAAATCTGCGCGCAAAAGATGTTTGGTTCCGTACCCAATATGTATAAACGGGACCCTATTACTATGCCTACGCTGTATGTCTATCCGTCTGTCCTACCTTATACGTAACAGCTTTATATTTCGAACCGTAATTAATTAGACAGCTGAAATTTTGCCACAACATATGTAATGTTAAGGCGGATTAACAAAAAAATAATTTCATAAAGTAAAAACAGAAGAGGAGTTCCCCATGAAACAAACGGTTTTTTAAACGTATTTTTATATTTTCTCTAGGTAATGTACAAACTGTAATACGTACAAGCGTCAAACTTGGCATGATTATAGAACACAAAACAACAAATATTAGGTATTATATTATACTAAATGACAAAGTTCGAGTTGGGACAAATTTCTGTTCACCGCCATCTTAAAGCAACGTCGGCCGCGGTGGTACTAGGATGGGTGACCGCCCGCGCGGCTGCGTCTCGCTTTGCAATAGTGGGCACGCGCATTCACCTTGAAAAAGACCGCCAGATGCGGTTGAAACTATAGTCGGAGTAACCGGCGTGTACCTAATACAAATAAAATGTGTGAAAACCACGGCAGTTTCCATAATAACTCGTCATGATTCATGATATCCTATGGTATTTTTTTTTATGAAAATGCAAATTAGGTACCTATTGATAAACTATTGTAAAATTACTAAACATTTTTATTTCACTGTACCATTATAAATGTAAAAGCAATAATATTAGCAGAACAATAGGCGTCGTAAACTCGAGACAGGTGACGCGAAAAAGCGCGAAGGCACATAGGTACTTACCTAAGCATGTTTTTTAACCTTTTTAGCATTCCATCTACGGGTGGGTACGTGATCACCGGCTTCACCACAAATTCAACGAAACGGAAGCGGATCCCAACAACCCAAGCCGAGGGTTCTTTTACGCGCACAGTGGATGCTATTTGTTGAAGAAATCCAACCTCGTGCTCGAAAAAGGACGACAGACAGACATGAGCGATATTCTGAAAGATCCCGTCGCTGTATTTGAGCGCAGGTAATATCTTTATAAAAAATTTATTAATCTTTGTCGATAATCAATACTTAATCACAGGAAAGAATTCTTGTTTGACGTGATAACGTCTTATAAATCGATGAAAGCCGGCTGCACGCACGAAAAATTGACACGTTCCGCGCGTGCAAGCGAGAGCGCGGAACAAGCGATAGATAGGCACGATCGGCCTAAGCGTTATCACGTAAAATTATCGTCCGTAAACCGACGACAGAAAAACCAAAAACACAGAAAACCCCTAAAAACAGACAAACACAAAACAAAACAAAAACACAGATAAAAAAAATATGATCATGTCATGAAGATGATGATGTCTGTAAACGTGTAACAGATAACCCCTTTTTTTAATTAGAACGGCTGTCAAGCAATTTTTGTAAGAAATTTGTAGTAGCCAGTTGCACCCATATAAACGAAATGTCAGTCATTTGAAATCAGTTATGAAAAAAAACTGTGATGCGGACAAAGAACTTTGAGACCTAACCCAAAAAGGTAAGATCCAAGTTCTTTGGATGCGGAGTTCGACCATGTAAAGGGTGACGCTTAGCCGTTTGTCTTGCTGGTCGTCCGGTAATGAAAAGGTGATGGGGGAAATATGAAATTCCATTGCAGCACTATCCGTGGAAAATCCTATAAAATGCAGACCAACTTGCGACGTTACACCGGTGGTTCCGGTTCTGAAATTTGTTTCCAACCAATCAACCAACGAAACAACCAACGAAACAACCAACGAAACAACCAAATTCATAGCCAATGAGCATAATCAAGAAACAAACAAAATCATTATAACTGATGTTTACTATAAAATAATGATGATTTGACTGGTTTTCTCATGTTGTGCCCAGTTTATTACTTCTAATGATTGTGTACCAAAAAAATATGATATAATTATAATGTTTCTTCTCGACATACTTATTCGATGTCACCCTTATGTATGTTATAGTACCTAGATACCAAATATTGCACGTCCGCTAGGATAGACTGTTGGATCTAAAACTTTATGTAACACCTTTGTACACAGTTTTAAGCAATAAATGTTATTCTTATTCTTATTCAGGTATCGACATTTTACACCGCGAATTTTGACAGCCTTGCTAATCAAAAGTTATCAAATTCAGTCGTGTTTTTTTTTACGTCGGACTAGGCTAACTTATGACTCGCCTGATGGAAAGCGATGATGCGGTCGAAGATGGGGCACGTTTTTTCTTTGATGCTCGTTTTTCTATTGGGCAAAATAATCAAGATACAGTAATACCCCGACCTACGCTACCCCGTTTTACGCGAATTCGGAGATACTTACGCGGTTTTTCATTTTGATTGCCGCGCGCATCGGCTCTCTCGCTCCGCCCTCTCAGTGTTCAGTTTGCGACATATTTGAACGTGTTCCGCGTGGAATTGTTTTACGTGCGCAGTGCGTTTTACTTATAATCACTAATTATGTCATCTAAAAGAACAAAAAATGAGTCGTTTGACTAACTAAGTTGAACCCCGACTTACGCAAATTCGACTTACACGGCAATCGCTCGGACCCACCTATCGCGTAAGTCCGGGGTATTACTGTACATTTTTGTATTTTTTAAGATACACGACTTTGTTGAGAACAATCTGTGCATTCGTCCTCCCGACTCTTACCGGAATATTGCTGTGGGATGAGGATTGGAAGTGTGCTATGGCGTGGCAGTCCCTCATCAGGGTCGTAGCGGTGTATCACGCTGTCATGTCTATCAACAGCATAGCGCATTTGTTTGGAAACAGACCCTATAACAAGTAAGTTAATCATACTAATATTATAAATGCGAAAGTGTGTTTATTTGTAGGTTTGTTGTTTTTTTTTATGTCATAGGTGGCAAACAAGCAGACGAGCTGCCTGGTGGTAAGCAGTCACCGTCGCCTATGGATACTTGTAACACCAGAGGCATCACAAATACGTTGCTGACCCTTTAGAACTTGAAGAAGTTTGTTTGTTCTATAGTGTTATATATTTCTTACTAGCTGCGCCCCGCGGTTTCACCCGCGTAGTGATGAAAAATGGTGATGATGATGATGAAAAGTAGCCTATGTCACTTGGCTCTTGAACTATACTCATGCAAAAAATCAGGTCGATCCGTTGTTCCGTTGCAGCGTGAAAGAGGAACAAACATCCATACATCTATACATACATACAAACTTTTAATAATAAAATATACTAAGTTAGTTTATAGACTTCAAAATCCGTGTAAAAATATTATTTTGTTCTTTATAGTGGAATGTTTGTGTATTGTAATTTTTTAGACTCGTAACTACTAAATGTAAGTTTGTAATAGCAAAAAAAAAATTTTTTTATGATTTAACTTCAAATTTATAACTTTCGGATTTATTCCTTTATATGTGCTGTGAGACCTTGCCTCATGCCAAATTTCATGATTCTAGGTCAACGGGAAGTACCCTGTAGGTTTTGATTCCCTAGTGAAATCGCAAAATATGCGACATAAACGTTCATATCTTTTGATTGCGTTGACTTACAAATTTTATTTTTTCACAGCTGAAAGAAACCGTGGACCCAAGTATTTAGTATAAGTTTCAACTTGATACTTTTACGCGTTCTTGAGAAAAAGGGTCTTGACAGACGGACAACGAAGTGATTCTATAAGGGTTCTGTTTTTTTCCTTTTGAGGTACGGAACACTAAAAATACTAACAATTCTTCCTTGTTTCAGGAATATATTGGCTGCAGAGAACTGGTTTGTTTCTCTCATCACCATTGGTACTGAAGGTGCACATAACTATCACCACACGTTTCCTAACGACTACAAATCGGCGGCAAGAAACAATTATTTCAGTTTGTCTACAATTTTAATAAGGATTTTCGAAAAGATGGGACTGGCGTACGACCTGAAGGAGCCAAGTCCGTCTTTGGTTCGTGCTGTTCAAGAAAAACAAAAACTTAAAGAATAAACAATATACGATGGACTCACATATATAATTAGTAATTACCTATAAGTAGGAGAAGTAATTTTAGTTAAGTACTTGGTTTTACTTAAATTTTACTTGATACTCAAGTTATTTCTAAGTACATGTTTAAGAATAATTTGTAAAAAGAGATTAAGATGATTTTGATTGCAATTTTTATTGAATAAATATTAAAAGCCACGAATTTTTTTTTTCCGTCTATTTTAATTGCCACTACACTTTCGATATTATAACTAAAAGCAGCACCACTGAATTTTAATCTACTTTACCAAAGTATTACATAATGATTAAGATAAATAGGTAATTGAACGTGTATTTATAAGCTAGCCAAATATGTAGACAAGTTCAAATCTCAGCGATGATAATATTTTTTTGTTTGTTTTGCGTCTTTTTATGGTACGAATGATATTTCATTGAGAGAAAATATATATAGCAACATATGTATGTAGATCAATTTGGCAATTTCTTAATAACGACCGTTAGCCTATTTTTTGAACGATAGTTTTTATGCCTAAGCTCGCTGGTTCAAATCTGCGATGGTATATTATTTTTTTTATTTGCATTTTTAAGTGGTAGGTACGAATGAAAAGTGGATTATGGACGGCTGCCGAGTTTTTTTTTTTTTTTTTTATAATAGGCTTGCGCTTGACCGCCAACTCGCCTGATGTTAAGCGATGATGCGGTCTACGGTGAAGCCGAGTTGGATTGGAAAAGATGGGCGTGTATTAAATAATACCATAGACAAAAGGAATATTTACACGGTTTTTATATTTTCACGGTTGCCTGGAAGAGATCGCTGCCGCCTGTTAAAAGCCTATATAGATAATATTTTTATTGTAATGTTAATGTTATTCTTGTTTTGTGGTATTTTAATAGAGTCATTGTATTGTATTGTATTCATGAATCTTTATGGGACAAATGCAGGACTGGCGCGGTAAGGATGGGACGTAACTATAAATAGTAGGTAGATTCTTTGATTATGTTCATTGTCAAAGTGTAGATTACGGGACGCATTCAGGCCTGGAGCGGAAAGAGCGGAACGGGAGAAGAGTGGATTACAGGACGGATGCGAGACTGAATCTAAAAAGACGGGAGGTAGTAAAGAAGATTTTAATACTTCGCGATCGCGAGCGAAGCCGCAGTCAACAACTAGTTTATAATAAAAATAAACGTTATTTTAAATATTATTTTTTTGGGGATTTGTACCAAGATTACTGAAGATTACCATATTGACGACACAAAATGGCGCTATACCAATCCTATTCTTATTTTAATCGCATTATAAAAGCTTCGATATAACCAGGAGCCCTACGAATAACTGCTATTGCGGCACCAAACTAACGTTAATTCCGCTCAGTTGGAAAATCACGCGACCGTAAACCGTATCTGAGCGTATTAAGGTTCACGTTCGCGTGATTTTCCAACTGAGCGGATTAGGTGCCGCAATTAGCTGTTGTCCGTAAGGCCCCAGGAACCCAGAATTATACTTACATGTATGTATGCTTACAACCCAAAAAGATTACCCTCCTTCTTGGACAGTCGGTTAAAAGTTCGCAACGTTGGAAGGCAAATGCATTCCGGTTCGTGAGTAGGTACCTAAGTCTAATTCGACCACTGCATATAACGTAACATCTATGTTACGTTGGACATCTATGTCCAAATAGGTGTTTAAAAAAATCTTAAATATGTCCCCATTACATTTAAATAATATATATTAATAGTTAAATAATAGTTTTGCCAAATTTTCAGTTTATTTTTCAGATAGCTCAAACATAAACAAATACGATGACATGGCACGATTTCAGAGGTTTACAGGACGAAATCCACCGTGGCACGTGATAGTCGTAAAATAAAATAAAAACTATGCAAAGATGTCATTTATTTTATTTTTACTTGGATAGCCTACACATAAACATAGAAATAATAAATTAAATCTAGGCCAACATAGGTTATCAAAAAAAATATAACTATTTCACATATAATTTTTTTATTATAGAAACTGACGTGGTTTTCACACTATTTATATTACACGGGAATTACTCACGTAAGATTAAGCCGGTCACTCCGACTATAGTTTCAACCGCATGAGTAATTCCTGTGTAAAATAAATAAAATAATTGTATAAAACATGACGTTGTGTTTCTTACAAAATAAAAGTTCACTCAAACAAATTTTAGAAAACTAACCGTTGAAAGACGTTGATTGGAACATTTGCGATATTTCTGGAGGGTACCTACCTACTAACTATACTTGCTGCTGATTTTAAACAATAAAACACTGTTTTAAACTATCACGGTTGTTCACTAAAGTTACTCGTATATGATTATTTACGGGATATTTACCGTGGTAAGGTGTGTAGGGAGCTCATTCCAGATCCTTACCACTGTTTATATCGAGGTCTGGGCGACGGATGAGATTGTTAATTTGTTTTTTTTTTTTAAATTATCAGACATTAATAAACTAGAATTGAAATTTCTAATAATAAGAACTTTGTAATAAAATTAAACGAATTTCTGAATATACTTATATGACGATATACTGAGGTACGATTTACGATATTAAGTATTCGAAGGTATTGAGGTTTTGGAGACCGATGGGGGAGGCCTATGTCCAGCAGTGGGCGTCCTATATGGCTGAAATGATGATGATGACTGAGGTACGAAAGAAGCTATTACCTACTACTGTTACTATTGTGTTCGTACGCAAGCTCAACATAAGCGACCGACATCAAAAAACGTAGACGTAGGAGAAAGTCAAACTTCAAGTAGCTATGTGCCTATCATTTCATTTCATTTATTCAATAACATACAAACCAGAATGCAATAATTTTAAAATAATATATATAAATAATATTGAATTTACATTTTAATAATCTGTATCACATTCTAAAACTATGTATGCCTAGGTACATTATAATAAGATCATTGTGGGTAGTTACTTACGAATAGATAATTTTAGTAAAATATTGAACCATTATTTTTTAACTTAATGCTAACATGCAAACTATAAATTAATTTATTACTTAATACAATAACTATTTTTTAAATTAAAGTGAAAAATCTTGTTTGATCGCTTTTGTAACGGATGTAACTTTAAATAGAATATTATCAATGTCTCTGTTGGAAACAAGACCCATTTTCTGTTAGCGTTAACGCCTGCGGAAAGATGAAATTGTATGAAAATGACTCTAGCTTGAGATAACATCTCTCAATTAATTCATTGATTACTTAGTACAATAACAATTTGTTCAAATTAAATAAAAAAAAAAATTTATTGCCTTTGAAATGGATGTAACTTTAAATGGAATATATCAATGTCTCTGTTGGAGACAAGACCCATTTTCTGTTATTAGCGTTAACGCCTGCGGAAAGATGAAATTGTATGAAAATGACATTTGCTTTACATAACATCTCTCAAGCTAATGTAATTGTCATTTACATACAATTTCATATTTCCGCAGGCGTTAACGCTAACAGAAAGTGGGTCTTGTCTGATCCCAGGATGTATCAACGTATACATGTTCTTTATCCTAGTGCAGCCGACCCACGTGAATGCAAGTGTCCATTATCGCTCCTTGGTAACAAACCCGCGTCTTTAATAAACGCTGCATCATTTTCACGAATCTCTCTGTTTTCATCACTCGCATGCTTATTAATGACTGCTTGTACTAGCTCAGGAGTGGGCTCCTTCAAGTCCCAAGCCAGGCCCAGCTTCGCCCAGGTCCTGATGTAGAATGTGGATCCATCTAGAAGGTCGAAGGTTTCTGATGCCTTATAGTCATTGGGGAACATGTGATGGTAGTTGTGCCAGCCTTCGCCTACTGTTACGGTGGCGACGAATCGGTTCTGGGTAGACTTTATGTGTCTGGAAAAAAAATACTTGCACATAATACTAGTAAACATTCAAACTCCTACCTTAGGCGTAGTAATCATAATTTCTACTGATGCTACTAGAATCATAATTTCTTCTAATGCTACTAGTAATCATAATTTCGACTCAAAGATAATATAACCACTTGATCGCGCATGTACTTAGTCAAAATTCCTTTTTGCAAAATGATGCCAATTCGGTCGCGGGGGGCAGCTTGTGATTGGAGAAACATAAGTCATTCATTCAGTTCGCGCCTAAGTTTTGCCTCACTCGAAATAGTTTAGGTTGACATATTAGAATCTTTGCCTCAAAGGATGAGCAGTCAAGTGGTTACCTATAATTGTCATTGTTTCTACTAATGCTACTAATAATCATAATTTCTACGCCTACGTTAGGAATCATGAGATGAAATTGTTTGTGTGAAACTTGTATACTTTTATACAAATTTTGACATATCTACAGTATTACGGATTGTAAATTTTATTTGACCAGGGGCCTTACGGACAACAGCTATTGCGGCACATAATCTTCTCAGTTGGAAAATCACGCGAACGTGAACCTTATCGCGCCCAGATACGGTTTTCGGCGTGATTTTCCAACTGAGCGGATAAGTGCCGCAATAGCTGTTGTCCGTAAGGCCCCCTGGGATTTCAAGCTCCAAAACATGGTCTCAATTTACAAGATCGGAATGCTACTTTCTACTCACTTGTTATAAGGCTTGTCTCCGACCATGTGGGCTAAGCTGTTGACCGTCATCTCAGCATGAAGCACAAACAATACTCTGATGAAGCAATGCCACGCTATCGCGCACTGCCACTGCTCTCCCAAGACGAGTATCCCGAAGGTCGTCGGTAGAAGATAGCACGTGAGGAACCTCAGAAGTGACGAATATCTAACGATACACAAGATTAAATAAGTATATTATCATTTCTGCGACAGATATGACCAGCCCACTCCAATTTCAGATTGCTAATACGCTGCACTATGTCGGAGAATTTGGAACAAGATCGAATTACTTAGTGGAATATGCTATAATCTAATATTCAATAACAGTTCTATTGATACACAACAGTACAGTTAACATATTTATATTATTATTTAAACTTATACACGGGTCTAGCCCGGAAATTTGATAGGTATTGGTGGGGCCGAAGCCAACACCATGAGGCCCTGTTGAGTACAAAATGTACAATTGTGATGGGTATAAAATGGAATATAAAACTATTGTACAATACGTATAGGATTAAAAAATCTGGGTTATTGTGGTAAACATTTTGTGGGTATAGATCTATAGGATGAGAAACGGCACCTGCCTTATCCTGTCTCATCTCAAAATGTATTTAGGCAGGTGATGACTTGCCACCCACTAAATGGGCTCCCATAAAGGCTGCCGCATATTGGCACCGGCGTACTCACACCGGTGCCAATATGCGGCAGGCTTGTGTAGTGTCACTCTAACACACCTCCCGACACCCTAAGCCGGGTGGCTTATATTTATTGGTGGCCGGGTACTTTCACTAAACGCTACTCGCTGCGTTATGCTCTTCAACACTTCCACCCTGGAGAATAAGTTCTAAGATCTTGCGGTTTATTATTATCAAATATTATTAATTGCACATTTACACTGTGACTAAGAGAAAAATTGGAAAAAGAGACGAAAAGATAGAAAAAAGTATTCGTTAATTATACTAGTACCTACTTTATAGCCAAAGTTCTAATATACTCACTTTCGGTCAAACACTGCGACAGGATCTTGAACAATATCACTCATATCAACCTGGCGTCCTTTCTCCAGCACAAGGTTGTTTTTCTTCAGCATCAGCCAGCCGATGTGCGCGAAAGTGAACCCTCTGCTGATGTTGTGAGGGTCGGCTTCTGTATCACTGTACTTGTGGTGCACTCGGTGGTCACGGACCCAGTCGTAGATGGAATTCTATAAAATACGAGTAATGTTACAAACTCACAATAAAATTGACGGTATAGTAAATTCCCGAAAACTTTCTGGGCTTCTGATAGCCTTATGAGGTCAGCAACGTATCAGTGGTAGTTTGGTCTATGATATGATGCTAATTTCTTACGACACGGCTATCCATTTGCTGTACCGGGATCTCACCTAATTATAAAGCGCCTGGTTTATGCGACGCGTGGCCAAATGCTGTCATTTTTCTGGCTCAACGTCTGTATAAGCATTGCAATTCAGCCTGGTAATGACGTCAGAATTATCATCATCATCATCATCAGCAGCCATTAAACGTCCACTGCTGAATAAAGGCCTCTCTCTTCTAGAGGGGGTGTTGCTATAATCCCCACGCTTGGCAGGCGGCTTGGGGATCGCAGTACGTTCACCGTGTGCTAATAAGACGCTGCTGCCCATCGTCCGGTGGTTCTGGTCGCAGTTTTAGGACATACCCGGGGAATTACCACGCTGGATGGCAATTCGCTGGCTCACTATTAAAAGGTTCTATGTAATTTTTTAACACGTTCTGTAATTTCAATTTTAAATTTTTTACTTTTATAAATATTGACTTCAGCACGGAATTAGCAGGGTTCATGCTTGAGTGAGAGTATCTCTGACAAGCATGAACGTGTTTTTATGAGAAAAAAAAATTTAAATTACAGAACGTGTAAAAAATTACATAGAACCTTTTAATAGTGGGCCAGCGAATTGTCTGTATAAACTAGAAATATTATGAACATAAAATTATATGAACTTAAAGTTACTTACCTGGCCAGCGCTAGAAAAGGCCAGCATCAGGAATATTCTCAACGGAAGCGCCGCCTTGTAGCACTTGTGAGTCCACAACCGATGGACTCCTGCTCCGATTCCCAGACCGTTCGCGTAGGTCATGCAAAATGCTGGAATTAATTACAACTAAAATCAGGGGAAATTCAACTTCAGTTTATTGAGGACAAAGGTGCTAAGGTAAATCTAAAAGTTTGCCGTTACCACAGAAAAAAGAAGTAAATAGAACGGAAAAAAGAAGGAAAATCTGTCGCTAGGCATTGACAGAACCTTTATTGAACATTCTTATTTATTTCAACGCGTCGAACTCCGCATCCATTGGACTTTACCTTTTTGGGTTAGGACTCAAAGTTCTTTGTCCGCATCACAGTTGCTAACTGATTTCGAATGACTGACTTTTCGTTTATTCGGGTGCAACTGGCTACAACAAATTTCTTACAAAAATGCCTTGACAGCCGTTCTAATTTAAACAAAAAATACTATGGCCGTTACAGTATGTACCTATGTGGTTTAGTGGGAAAGTTCAAATTGAGACAATGTCAAATTAAAATAACGCGACCATAATAATCCATGCAGCGTCTTCATCTTACACCTTTGAGAATTCAGAATTCGAGGCTATCGGAACCTCTTCGTCAGTAAGGAATAAACGCAGTCATAAGTCTCACTAATGTATTCAGAAAGTGCTCATGCTGTGCCTTCTGTGGCATTCCCTTCTTTTGGTTCGAGAGTGTTCCCTTTACACCCCGTATAGCCTATGTCACCCGAAGATAGTCAACAGTGAAATAATTTTTCAAATCGGTTCAGTAATTTCGGACCCTATTCAATGCAAACAAACAAACAATCAAATCTTACCTCTTTATAATATTAGTATATACTATAATAATCTATACTAATATTATAAAGAGGAAAGATTTGATTGTTTGTTTGTTTGCATTTAATAGGCTCCGAAACTACTGAACCGATTTGAAAAATTATTTCGCTGTTGGGAAGCTACACTATCCCCGGGTGACATAGGCTATAATCTATACCCGTGCGAAGCTGGGGCGGACCGCTAGTAATATTCATCATCATCATCATCATCATCAGCCAGAAGACGTCCACTGCTGAACATAGGCCTCCCCCTTTAACCTCCACACTGAACGACAGCCTGCCTTTTGCATCCACTGGATGCCCGCGACTCTCACAATGTCGTCGGTCCATCTAGTGGGAGGCCTCCCTACGCTGCGTCTTCCGGTTCGTGGTCTCCACTCCAGAACCTTTCTTCCCCATCGGTTATCGGTTCTTCGAGCGATGTGGCCTGCCCATTGCCACTTCAACTTGCAAATTTTAACAGCTATGTCGGTGACTCTGGTTCTTTGGCGAATATCCACGTTTCGGATTTTATCGCGCAAAGAAACTCCGAGCATAGCTCTCTCCATTGCCCGCTGTGTGACTCTGAGTTTAGTAATGTTATAAAGAGGAAATATTTAATTGTTTGTTTGTTTGCATTGAATAGGCTCCGAAACTACTAAACCGATTTGAAAAATTATTTCACTGTTGGGAAGCTTCACTATCCCCAGGTGATATAGGCTATATATACCCGTGTGAAGCCGGGGCGGGCCGCTAGTATAATATATATATTTTCTTCAACATATGAAACTTACCAAACGCAATGGTCTGCCATTTAGCCGGAAACGCGTACAAATAACACCAATACAACCCAAAAGTGTGGAAGAAACTTATAACAAAGAAAGTTCTCCATTTTATCTCGCTCCGCAAACCCAATTGTTTTTCGAAATTTCCGAATATTTGATGTACGCGACGTTTTGCCGAAGAAAACTCCATCTTCACGCACTTAGCAATACCTACCTACTGAAGTTTCACGGCCTAGGTACTGTCATTATATAGGCAGGCATTCGAGTGTCTTTGACAAATTGAATTCCTTATTAATTTTATTCATTCTTATGCAATGGTTTGAACAATCAATGAGTTAGTTCCGTACAATTTTAGAAATAACATATCCAGAATAAATTCATAGAAGGTATATTTAGGTATATAACATTCAGATAGTCCTATGATGTCCCATCGTATTTTGCTCCATTCTTCCTCCAGTTCGACAATTTTCTCGTCGGTCCTCAGAGTTCGAATATTGTGCGTTGCCAGGGCCAGATTTTGTTGGGGGTGGTAACGGGGCAACTGCCGGAGATTCCTAGCCCCCTACTCCACCGTTACCTGGCCCGCTACCTGGGCCAGGGATAGAGGAGCTGCCGGGGACTGGGGGCCGTCGTATGTGTTTGTCTGTCATGAGGGGGGGGGGGGATTGCCAATAATCCCCACGCTTGGCAGGCGGCTTGGGGATCGCAGGAGGAACCACCATTCAAGTAGGAGGATGCTGCTGCCCATCCTCTGGTGGTTCTGGTCGTAGTTTTAGGACATACCCGGGTCATTGCACATACATTGTATCAATTATATATAGTTCACAATTCCACATTTACTCCAATTGAGACGTTATGTCGCTTGCATAGTGTACAACGTTAGTTGTCCGCTATGTCATCGTAGCTCTTACATCGCGCGGCGTTGTAGTCGGATCGCGGTTACCTTGTAACTAACCAAAAGTCGGCGCAATTCGTAGCGTGCGCCGAGTTTTTGTTCGGTAATTTTTTTGGCACGATTGTGACTCTATATGTTTCGTATCTCGATGGACCAACCCTCAAATAACGAAAAAAACTCAGCTGTACCTACTTGGCTGTCCCAAACATTTCGAGGAGTGCAAATGAGATTTTTCTCTGTGACGATGTAAATCAAAGGTTTTTCTATGGAGTGATGTTCTATACGCGGGCGAAACCACCCTGCGGAAAATCACGCGAACTTCAGCGGTCGCGCAACTTTCGCAATTACGATGTATTTCACGAACGAAGTAATGAACCTTTCTCAAAAACTGCAAAAGTTATAGCAGAAACAACAATAAAAGTGGAATCAAAGAGCTTCGTATTTTCATCATTTTCCTGGCGTCGCTGTTGTGGGGTCTTACGCCCAACTCCTTACGCGGTATCAAACTAAATCCGCGCAGGTCGGAAAATCTCGCAAGTTTGCGGACGCGCAAAATTTTTTCATCACCTAAACTGGATTGCCGTAAGACCCCTGAACATATCTGGGTGTCTTCAAATCACGAGTGAATCGGTTTCTTCTAGGCAAGCATGCTCCAACGTAGACCGCATCATCGCTTAACATCAGGCGAGATGGTGGTAAACGCCTATTAATTATTAAAAAAAAAGAGAAAAAGACACCCGCACGCATGACCAAGTGAAGGTCAAAAAAATTACTACAATGTCTACAATTTATTTTATTTATATTACACGGGAATTACTCACGTAAGATAAAGCCGGTTACTCCGACTATAGTTTCAACCGCGTTAGACGGCCTACAATTACAATTTATGGTTTCAATTTTTTTTTAATAACAGATAGGCTTGAGTTCGACCCTTTGAGTTTGACCACAAGGTAAGGTCTAAATTCTTTGGTTTGACCGCTGGATCGCCTCTATTGTTTCCATAGCAAAAAAATCACGGCCACGGTCTAAATTAACATCAATAATACCTACTAGCACTGAACAGGTTCTTTAGTAACTTATCTGACCTATTTACATACAAACACAAATTTCATCATTAGATACAAATTCAAACAATTGTGAAGCGTAATAATTATTTATGTATTAACTTAGTTCAATGTCGGTTGCGTAGTAATCAATTTGTTCTCAAGTTCATTAGGTACTCGATTCCCTTTCAGTTGCTCAATTCGTTTTTAACCCACGACACAAAAAGAAAACAAAATATACCAGCCAAGTGTGAGTCGGGCTCGCGCACTGAGGGTTCCGTACTACCACAAAATACAAAAAGGTTGTCCAAGTCACCGAATTACCAGTTATTATAAAGCCTTTCAAAATTGTCGGAGTAATTTGCTACGCAGTTTGCTACAGGCGCTTGGTACTTTCTGTTCATTACTTGGTAATGAATATAAATTTGTCACTGACTCGCACTTGGCCATTATTAATATTATTTGTTGTTATACTTTAGAGTGTGTACTACAATCGTGCCAAGTTTGACTCTTGTACGTATTATCGTTTTTACATTACAGCTAATACAAAATTACGTGAAAAAAATACGTTTGCACCGGATTAGCAAGTTGAAGTGGCAGTGGGCAGGGCACATATCACGCAGAACAGATGGCCGATGGGGCCGAAAGGTTCTCGAATGGAGACCATGGACCGGTAAGCGCAGCGTAGGACGTCCACACATGGGGAACCCATTTCGTTTTTACCTTTTTTATTATTTGTTAGTTAAACCGCCGTAACGTTACATATTTTGTGAAAATTTCAACGATCTATTACGGTTCGAAAGATATAGCCGTTAATAGGTAGGACAGACGGACGGACAGACAGACAATATAGGCTTAGTAATAGGGTCCCGTTTTTACCGTTTGGGTACGGAACCCTAACATCGCCTAACAAAGCGGGCTCAAGGTCATAACCTAATGAATCGCAGTGAGACAGATCTGCTAAAAGCAAATTAAAACACACATTTGTTTTGATATAAACGTTTATTTGTTTGAAAGTTTAAATGTACCTACGAAATCTATGTGTACACTAAAGCCTGTTGCAGACGATGCACAGTAAACTGGTGCAAGTAATACTTGCGCTAGTACTGCGCGTCGTCTGCAACGGGTACTGAACAACTTCCACTGACACTTAGCAGTGTGGTAGCACGTTGCAGACGCAAGTTAACTGGTGCAAGTGCTGCTCATAGTCTGCAACGGCCTTAAGAGCAAAATCGTGCTATAAGTAAAAAGTACCTTTATAAGGTTACACAGAACGTTCATACTAAAGCAAAAGGAGGTCTATTTACTCATCATTATGAACAAATTTTACTATGAGACCAAACCTGATATCACGAAAAAATAATAAGCTGTTTCGAAGAAAAGTTTCATTCACATTCAATTAAAAATGTAATACCTTTTTTTTTCAAGAGAAGCGCAACCCATACCAATAGATGGCGCTTTTCTTCATCCTATTGAAATATTGCGAAACTTTCGTTCGCTATCTGTCCGACTGCAGCGCTTACGGAAGTTCGAAACAACCTATAGCACGCTCAAATTATGGCGCCATCTAAGTTTATACCGTTCTTTTGCAAATTTCCGAGCTACGCTCTAATGTTCCGCTATTGTCTTTCCTCTTAGTCTATCTTCCATGCAGCAACTAACCATATTGAAGACATTTTTAGAGTTTCTATTTATATTGTAGGTCTTAATTAAGCAGCGATCCCAGCGTCACCGAAGGCCTGACGTTCATCGTTAGGCAAGTTTTCAAGATCTGAGTCAGGTAACTCATTCTCAACGGTAACAGACTTTGTGCAGTCTTCAGTCTTGAAGATCCCAATGAGACGGTTGCAAACCTCGAACATGTTGTAGCGGAGAGATATTATTATAAACTGAGCGTTCTTCGTGCGGTCCTGAGAAATAAGGTTCCATTTAGTGTGCTTTACGTAGTTAGTTCCAAGTTAAAATCACGATGGGTGCAACTGGCTACAACAAATTTCTTACAAAAATACTTTGACAGCCGTTCTAATTTAAACATTTTTTATTTTATTTTCTGTGTTATCTATGGTCTGTCAAATATAGGATGATAATTTTGGCAGGTCACGCGCATAAAGTTTCCTATTTTTTCCGAAAAATTATACTACAAAAATAATGTCCTACTTCATTGATGGGTACCGTCCACTGAGTGAAATGCCAAGCATAACGAACAACCACAGACTATCGAAAATCAGTTTTGAAATAAAATAAAACAATCAAATAAAAAATTATGTATAGGTATGCTATACAATATATTTTTAAATATTAAAGTTATTTGAAATTGCCGATCGTGCAATTACATATTTGTAAAAAAACTCATTATACATAATCTATCACATAAGACTTTGTCTTGTCACCTTACAAGGAACGATAGCGACTTCTTGTCACTGGACAAGAGACAATAACATCTTCCTGACATCTGACAAAAGATTACCTAGTCTAGTCACCTGATAAGGTATAAATTAGACTTCTTGTCACCAAATAAGAGACGATAGCGTCTTCCTGACACATGACAAGAGGCAATATTGTCTACTTGTCACTAGACAAGTGACGTAGCTTCTTCTTGTCACCGACGAGACGATTTTTCTACTTGTCATCAGACAGGAAACGATAATTATCTTCGTGTCACCTGACAAGAAACGATATTATCTGCGTGTCATCTGACAAGAGACGATAGTCTTCTTGTCACTAGACAAGAGACCATAATTAACTTCATGTCATCTGACAAGAGAAGATATTGTCTTCTTGTCACCTGACAAGTGGTGATAATTATCTTCTTGTCACCTGACAAGAGGTGATAATTATCTTCATGTCACCTGACAAGAGACGATATTGTCTTCATGTCACTTGACAAGAGACCATAATTAACTTCATGTCATCTGACAAGAGAAGATATTGTCTTCTTGTTACCTGACAAGAGGTGATAATTATCTTCATGTCACCTGACAAGAGACGATATTGTCTTCTTGTCACTTGACAAGAGACGGTAATTATCTTCATGTCACCAGATGATAATGTGTTCTATTCTTACCTTGATATAATTTGCAACAATGGACACATTTTTGAAATCTAGCGCGGCGTCGATTTCATCCATTACGTAGAGTGGTGTCGGCTTGTAGTAATGAAGTGCGAACACTAGCGCTAGAGACGATAAGGTCTTCTCTCCGCCTGATAGGTTTGAGATGTTCTTCCACGATTTATTTGGAGGTCGTACGCTGAAATAGAAGTACTCAGTTAAGTTTCACATAACAAACATAACAGATGCCTTATTATAGACGTCTTATCGTGATTCGGATTGTGATCGCGATCGCGTGACATCTCACTTACGCACGTGGTGCGGGTAAGTAGATGCGAACGGGACGGCATGCAATCTCGATCACAATCAAACTTCTATAATAAGGCCGCAGGTTAGACATGTTGATTGTTGATGTTAGAAAAAATTATCAAAAATTACACTAGTGGCACATCTGATTTTAATACTTATCAAAATAATAGGCATGATGACTAATATTTTTTTTATTACCTCATTAAAAAACATAGAGCACATGAACAAACAAAATTTTAATTAGTTCAAAAGTTGATAAGTTGGATTTTAATTTCATGCGCTATGACGTCACGCCTCAGGTGCGCCATGGTGGTGATATCTAAGGTTATGTTTATTACCTGAAAATGACACCCTCGGAGAAAGGGTTCATGGAGTCCACGAGTTCCAGCTCTGCGTCGCCGCCCAGAGTTATCATTTGATACATCTCTTTCAGCTTAGCTGTTATTGTACTGAAACCTGAAAGTAAAACAATTTTAGAGTGGTTGCTTGAATTGGTTGAAGCGGCGCGTTGGTCGTCCAGCTGCAAGATGGGTCGACGATATTATATATATAACTAGATGCGCCCCGCGGTTTCACCCGCGTAGTGATGAAAAATGGTGATGATGATGATGAAAAGAAGCATATGCCACTCTCTGGCTCTTAAACTATACGCATGCAAAAAATCAGGTCGATCCGTTGTTCCGTTGCAGCGTGAAAGAGGAACAAACATCCATACATCTATACATACAAACTTTCGCGTTTATAATATTAGTAGGAAGTTTATCGGGACTTTTCACATATTATTTAATTTAGGTAAAAATATGTACCTTTCTTAAGTCAGCTCGTGACCACGGCCATTGTAACATGGTCGAAACGTCAAGCGAAAGGTACATATTTTGATCTAAATTAAATAATACGTGATAAGTCCCGATAAACATTTAAAACATGTGTTCAAATCGCGAAATTTTAAAAATTACGACCATATTATTACTATCGCGGGTCGAATTTGGACTGGATTAGCACAGGACCGAGGCAGATGGCATAGCAAGAGAGAAGCCTATACCCAGCAGTGGGATAAGGAAGGCTGTGGATGACGATGATGATTTTTTAATTATACTTTTAAAGGCCAGTTTGTTATTATCAGCGTATCATATTCCCACTGCTGGGATCCAGGCCGTCTCTCAGAGAGGATGGGCCCTTATCCACCATGCTAGTCCAGTGCATGTTGGTGAATGTCATGTCTTTAAGCGTTCGAGGTTGTTGTCCGGTCGTGTTTTTTTACGGCTGAGCCGATCTGAATGATTTTTATAAAGGAAGTATGCATTTGAAGACCACTATATCATTTATTTTTCCCGGGAAATTTGTGAGAAAACAGATAAACCTTACCCATGTTAAACTCATCCAAGCGTTTCTTGGCGATGTCGTCTCTGAACTTGCGGATCCTGTTCCTCTCCAGCGTGATCGTCTCCAAGTCCTGTACTCTGCTCAAGTAGCTTTCCTCTTTAGCCTTGTATGCCTGTACAAAATAACATTTTCACACCACCTGCTCAACAATGTCATATTTTTTACTATTTTTTTGATAAATAATAGGCTTGCGTTTTACCGCCATCACGCCTGATGTTAAGCGATGATGCGGTCTACGTTGTATTCATCATCATCAGCCAGAAGACGTCCACACTGAACGACAGCCCGCCATCTGCATCCACTGGATGCCCACGACTCTCCCAATGTCGTCGGTCCATCTAATGGGAGACCTTAAGAACCTTTCTTCCTCATCGGTTATCGGTTCGGCCATCTGTTCTGCATGCTATGTGCCCTGCTCACTGCCACTTCAACTTGCTAATCCGGTGAGATATGTCGGTAACTTTCATTCGTCTACGGATCTTCTCATTTCTGATTCGATCTCGTAGAGAAACCCCGACTATAGCCCTCTACATAGCTCGTTTTGCGACTTTGAGCTTGCTTATGAGGCCCATAGTGAGAGACCACGTTTCACTGCCGTATGTCGTCACTGGCAACACACATTGGTCGAATACTTTCGTCTTAAGGCACTGAGGCCCATAGTGATGGACAGACGACCTAAAAGAGACCGCAGGGAAACGCTGGATGCAGGCCGCTTCCAACCGGCCCTTTTGGAGATCGATGGGGGAGGCCTATATCCAGCAGTGGAGCAGCTGAAATGATGATGATGATATATATATATATATATATATATATATATATATATATATATATATATATATAGCTATACATACATAAATTATGCCTGAATAAATTATATTATACTAGCGACCCGCCCGCCTGGGTGTAATTTACGTGCGAAGCCGGGGCGGGTCGCTAGTTATACATATAAACCTTCCTCTTGAATCACTCTATCTATTAAAAAAACCGCTTTAAAATCCGTTGCGTAGTTTTAAAGATTTAAGCATACATAGGGACGGACAGACAGCGACTTTGTTTTATACTATGTAGTGATTTAAAGGGTGGCGTAGAACAGCAAGGGATAGGAAAGAATGGCGACTTCTAGAGGAGGCCTATGTCCAGGGAGGACAACCTGATAGTGGAAATGGTGCTGATGAATGAGTATATTTAAGTAAAATATATATATATATACATATATTATATAAGGTTGTTAAGCATAAAATTAACTAATAGTACTGTAGATTTTAGTATCAGCGAATAAAGGCTAGTTTTACCCGTATATCCATAAGGTTGGGCTTCTGATCTCCAAGCCTCGACTTGAGGGCCTCATGTTGCTTCCTCAGTTCATCCAAATCAGCAGCCTCCAGTTCTTCAGGGGTGTACGTTTTAAGAGGTTCAGGTTTTTCCAAGTTAGGCACGTCTTCTACGCCGGGGTTTTCAAATTTCAACTCTTTTAACTGCGGAGTTACAATAGAAACATAAGTGTTTTAAAAGTAGACATATAAACGATGGTAGCATGTGTGCTTCACAATCTGACGGCACCTGATTCGATTCTCGGCACTGCCATGACTTATTTAGTAATTAAATAAATTACGTTACAACAGAAACATAAGTGACGATTCATTATAAATTATTATAACACCGGCTTGCACTCACGATTAGGCGGGCGACCTTCTCCAGAATCATAATCATTTCAGCCATAGGACGTCCACTGCTGGACATAGGCCTCCCCCATCGATCTCCAAAAGGGCCGGTTGGAAGCGGCCTACAAACGTTTCCCTGCAGTCTCATTTAGGTCGTCTGTCCATCTTGTGGGTGGACGTCCTACGCTGCGTTTACCAGTCCGTGGTCTCCATTCTAGAACCTTTCGGCCCCATCGGCCATCTGTTCTGCGTGATATGTGCCCTGCCCACTGCCATTTCAACTTGCTAATCCGCTCTAAAGGGCTCTAATGGCTCCGAAACCGGTCGATCGCCTCGACCGATAAAAACATAATCGTGAGTGCAAGCCGGTGTTATAATAATTTAGAAACATAAATGTTTTAAAAGTAGACGTATAAACGATGGTGGCCGAGCGGTAGCATGCGTGGTCCACAATCTGACGGCAACCGATTCGATTCTCGGCCCTGCCATGACTTATTTAGTACTTAAATAAATTACGTGCACTTTTCGATGCCATTGCTCAAAATGGTGAAGGAAAACATCGTGAAGAAACCGGTATGTCCTTAAACCTCAAAAATTTCAAAGACATTATGATAGTCAACATTTCCAGTACGGAAAATCATCACCGCTTTATGTTTCATATTCCGAAAGCCCGTACGAAGCGCTTTGATTCCACATTGTGCGAACTGCTAGTCTGTGGAATGCGCTGCCTGAATGGGTGTTCCCCGATGGTTACAATGTGGGTGTTTTCAAATCACGAGTGAATCGTGTTTTTTCTAGGTAAGCGTGCTCCAACGTAGACCGTATCATCGCTTAACATCAGGCGAGATGGCGGTCAAACGAAAAAACCCTATTCTTAAAAAAAAACATGCACTTGGCCAGCATGGTAGATGATTGGGACCAATCCTCTCTCTCTCTCTGAGAGAAAACCTGCGTCCCAGCAATGGGAACGTGATAAGTTATTAATGATGTTGGTGATTTATAAACCACCTGGCCGTTGACGATGCTTTATAATTTGAGGGTTTGGCGTTTGTAGAATTTGGCATTAGAAGATATTTAGTTTGTTTATTTAGTGAATCAGCATATTTATTTTTTTCATTTTGAAAGCTTTCCAGCTTTTATAAATAAATATATTCGGGTTATATATGCGCACACGGTCATCTGATCTACACAATTTTTTTAATTAATTAATTAATTAACCTAAACTAAACAAAGCTTGTGATATGGCTGCCAGAGACTGATATACATACATATATAGTTTTAAATACATACTTAAATCGATATCAACAACCAGATATAGAACAAACACAAATGTTCATCACATAAATTAAGCTTATCGATGGTGTTAAAGAACTTTAACACCATCGATAAGCGCTTAGGGTTGGACCTATTCTGTATGAGCGTTGTGGCGGTTAGGCAGTTGTTGAGTAGGGAATTCTTTGTTTAAGCCTATTTTTATGTAATTTAAATTTTTTCGACTAACTCATATTGTGTAACTGCGTAATGTCACTTAAATTGTTACTTTTTTAATTTTTATCCGCGAGGACCTTTAATTAGGTTCTGTATCTATTAAGATTGTTATATTTTTTTATGGCTGTTGGTCTTCCTTGGAAATAAATAAATAAATAAATAAATGTTTGTCCTAGGTGGGAATCGAACCCACGCCCCCAAGCGTAGAAGGCAGGTTAACTGCCAACTGGCCCAACGGGGCAGTTTTTGTAGAATTTGTTGTTTTGAAATGATCCATAATAGAATAACACGTATTTGTAAATAAGGCATCATTTCTTCTAGTTAAATGTCAACCATGTTCATTTTTAGGGTTCCGTACCCAAAGGGTAAAAACGGGACCCTATTACTAAGCCTACGATGTCCGTCTGTATGTCCGACTGTCCTACCCATTAACGGCTGTATCTCTCGAACCGTAATAGATAGCTACATGAAAATTTTACAGAATATGTTACGTTACGGCGGATTACCTAACAAATAATAAAAAAATGTTAAAAAGTAAAAACGAAAGGGGGGGTACATACAACAAACTTATTTTTTCACGTATTTTTGTATTAGCTCTAATGTAATAACGATAATACGTACAAGCGTCAAACTTGGCACGATTATAGTACACACTCTAAAGTATAACAACGAAGAATAAATAATGGCTAAGTGCGAGTCGGTGACAAATTTCTGTTCATTACAAATTTATAATTGTGTCATATTTGAGCGCCTGTAGCAATTTACTCCGAAAATTTTTGGAAGGCGTTATAATAACTGGTAATTCAGTTACTTGGACAACCTTATTGTATTTTGTGGTGGTACAGAAGCCTCAGTGCGCAAGCCCGACTCGCACTTGGCCGGTTTATTGTTGAGTAGTGACAACCGCACTTCTAAAATAAGTACTAACGTCTCTCCTGAAAGCCGGCTCCCTTGCCCTATACTCCAGAAGGCTCTTCTCCTTTTTCCCGACCGCGGCTGCAGCGGCTATGCGTTCGCTCTTGCGTTTGTCTTCCTTCTGTTGTAACTTGTTGATCTCTTCTTTGATGCCCGCAAAGTCGCCCGTGCCTTCGTTTATTTGCTCTTCGAGCTGAAACAGACATCAAAACATCGTATTAAAAACGGCAATTTAAAACGCAACTTGCATATTCTGACTGCCACTTAACAATAGGCATGTCTTAATTATTTTAAACTAGCGGCCCGCCCCGGCTTCGCACGGGTATAGATTATATATATGCACGGGTATTATACATATTATACGGGTATTATATATGCACGGGTATAGCCTATGTCACCCGGGGATAGTGTAGCTTCCCAACAGTGAAAGAATTTTTCAAATCGGTTCAGTAGTTTCGGAGCCTATTCAATGCAAACAAACAATCAAACAAACAATCAAATATTTCCTCTATAGCAGCAGCTTTCATCACGTTTGTCCCATTTTTTTTTGTATACACATGTTTTGGGTGACAATCCAGTTCAGATTTTTATAAGTATTTATTTAAGGAATTAATTGATTGTTATCTGTTTTGTGTATCTGAATAAATAAAAATAAAATTTCAGAAATAAATCTAATCAGCCAATTATAATTATGTATCCAGTTTTTATTTTATTTTATTTTTTATGTAATAGTAGACAAACAAGCGACGGGCCACCTGATGGTAAGTAGTAACCGTCGCCTATGGACACCTACAATACCCGGAGCATTGGCGGTGCGTTGCCTACCTTTGAGGACTCTATTCACTCTTCGCATGAAGCAATTGAGGTCATATTTTGGAGGAAAAACCGAAGGTGGTAAGCCATTCCACAACTTACAGATGCGTGGCAGAAACAGTCGGTCATATCGAACAGTGCGAGACTTCCACGCATCTATAATATGAGGATGGCTTTTTTGGCGATGGCGTCCGGTTCGATATCTAGTATATGTAATGTATTATGTTGTGTGTATGTATGTGTTTACGCCCAGCTTCGCACGGGTGTTTTACGTGCGAAGCCGGGGCGGGTCGCTAGTTGTCTTATAATTATAACTAGCGACCCGCCCGCCCGGCTTCGCACGGGTGTAATTTACGTGCGAAGCCGAGCGGGCGGGTCGCTAGTTATAATTATAAGACAACTAGCGACCCGCCCCGGCTTCGCACGTAAAACACCCGTGCGAAGCCGGGCGTAAACATTATGATGAAGCCGGGGCGGGTCGCTTGTTATATATATAAACCTTCCTTGAAAATGTATCTAACTGATGGTGAAAAACGCATCAAAATCCGTTGCGTGGTTTAGGAGGAGTTAGCGGCCATACAGACATACAGACAGACGCGGAAAGCGACTTCAATTTATACTATGTAGAGAAGAGATACAGAGTATCAGTCCGGTAGGCTATTATTGAATGAAGTACCTCATCGATAGTTTTCTGGTAATCCGCAGCTTCAGTGGTGAGAGTTTTCTTCTGTGACTTCATATTTTCCAAGTTTACTTCTGTGTCGCGCAGATCTGTCTCCATTTGGGTTATCTTGTCTTTGGACTTTGTCGCGTTTCTACAGAATTAAATGTTACATGTTAATAAATTATGTTTTAAAAAAAACCTACTTCATAAAAACCATAAAACACAAACGTTCCAAGTTAATATGCCACTGCTATACTATACTATACTATACTTTGCTATACTATGCTATACTATACTATACTATACTATACTATACTATACTATACTATACTATACTATACTATACTTTACTATACTATACTATACTATACTATACTATACTATACTATACTATACTATACTATACTATACTATACTATACTATACTATACTATACTATACTATACTATACTATACTATACTATACTATACTATACTATACTATACTATACTATACTATACTATACTATACTATACTATACTATACTAATATTTTCTCAAATTATTATTTTTATTCTCTCTCTTTCTCTCTCTATGGGGTAGTATATAGACAAAAGCCAAAAGCTTTTGCAAATTTTAAGTCTAAAAATAGTCCACGCAAAAATTCAGTAATATCCCTTAATATTTTGCTGACTTACTATTGGTAGAAACACATACCTCTTGCTGGTATTAATAGCGACCTTCAGTTTGGTCATTTCACTGGAGATCTTGTTTATTTTCTTCGCGAGTTCGTCGACCGCTTTCTGTAGGTCCCTCACTTTCCCGCCAGCTTGTTCAGCTATCTTCTTGTCTACTTCCTGGACCTGCGTCTCCACCTAACAACAGAATAAAAATATTCATTACTGTCAATACCAACGGTTCCTATATATATTACGGATTTACAGGGTTACGCGTAAATAACAATAGGCTTGCGTTAGACCACCGCTCGCCTGATAAGTAAGCTTAAGAGGACGGGTATGAGATTTGCTTTCTTTTGCGGACAAAAGGGGATTAAAAATTACTAAAATTTTGCTTATATAATTCTTAATATGCAATGCGATGTTACAAAGTACTACTATACAATTATACATGCATTGGCGGCAGCTGAGCAATTATGGACTCGTATGTGTTGGTTAAAAAGAGGTCAACTCAGCTGGGCAGCGTTCGGTAAACTTCGCAACGTCTTCTCGTCCAAAATACCTCATTACCTTAAGACGAAAGTCTTCGACCAGTGTGTGTTGCCAGTGATGACATACGGCACTGAAACGTGGTCTCTCACTATGCGCCTCATAAGCAAGCTCAAAGTAGCACAACGAGCTATGGAGAGGGCTATGTTCGGGGTTTCTCTACGAGATCGAATCCGAAATGAGGAGATCCGTAGACGAACGAAAGTTACCGACATAGCCCACCGGATTATCAAGTTGAAGTGGAAGTGGGCAGGGCACATATCACGCAGAAAAGATGGCCGATGAGGCCGAAAGGTTCTCGAATGGAGACCACGGATCGGTAAGTGCAGCGTAGGACATCCACCCACAAGATGGACAGACGACCTAAAAGAGACCGCAGGGAAACGCTAGATGCAAGTCGCTTCCAACCGGCTCTTTTAGAGGTCGATGGGGAGGCCCATGTCCAGCGGTGGACGTCCTACGGCTGAAATGATGATGATGAGGTTTTGGCTACGATTCGGCCCAGTAATGTATTATTAATTGCGTAGCTTGTTTTACTTACTTCTTTAGAGTTGGCTTTAGCTTCGTCGAGATTCGCAGCCGCCTCCTGCATCTTATTGTCGAGTCGCGTCGTCTGCGCCGGATCTACTTTCACGGACGCCACTTTACGCTGTTGCTGGACTATTTGATTCTGTCGACATTAAATCATTAAATAAAAGAGATACCACAAGTCCAGTTGGTAGTGAACCTGCCTTCTGCGCTTGGGGGCGTGGGTTCGATTCCCACCTAGGACAAACATTTATGTGATGAACATTTGTGTTTGTTCTATATCTGGTTGTTAATATCTATTTAAGTATGTATTTAAAACTATATTATGTGTGTACTCGTATATCAGTCTCTGGCAGCTATATCACAAGCTTTGCTTAGTTTGGGGTCAGATGACCGTGAGTGCAAAAATATCCCAAAATTTAAAATGTATTAACTGTAAGTGCTAAAGGGGAAACTGTAGGTATTTCACTTCCTTTTACTTTTTCTGCTAGTAAATTTCGTAGTTTGCGATTTTCACAGATCTAAGATGAGCTTAGTTAGCTTGTGGGGTTTTGTCCTAAAAATCATGTGTACCTTTAGAAGCGGCACTTGGTCAGTCAAGCTCTTCAGTTCAAAATCCAGTTTGCTCAGCCCTTTCCTTCCTTCGCGGACGGTTTGCGTCAGTCTGGTTATAGCATCTTCGACTTGCGCCTGTTCTGAACGAAGTTCCGTCAGCCTGGAACATAAATTAAATAAAATAAATGAAAAAAAAAAAGTGAGAGTCGCGGGCATCCAGTGGATGCAAAAGGCAGGCTGTCGTTCAGTGTGGAGGTTAAAGGGGGAGGCCTATGTTCAGCAGTGGACGTCTTCTGGCTGATGATGATGATGATGAATATTTGGGATATTTTTGCACACACGGTCATCTGACCCCAAACTAAGCAAAGCTTGTGATATGACTGCCAGAGACTGCATCTTCAGAAATCTGCAGAAAATGTCTCTTGTCTAACCCCCCAGGTCTAGACAAGAGCCACACACATAGCGTTCACGCCTGCGGAAAGATGAAATTGTATGAAAATGACATTAGCTTGAGAGAAATTATCTCAAGCTAATGTAATTTTCAGTACCTAAAGAAAAGGGTCTTTGACCAGTGTGTGTTGCCAGTGATGACATATGGTACTGAGACGTGGTCCTTAACTGTTGGCCTTTTGGAAAAACTCAGTCACACAGTGGACAATGGAGAGAGCTATGCTCGGAGTTTCTTTGCGCGATTGAATCCGAAACGTGGACATTCGCCAAAGAACCAGAGTCACCGACATAGCTGTTAAAATTTGCAAGTTGAAGTGGCAATGGGCAGGCCACATCGCTCAAAGAACCAATAACCGATGGGGAAGAAAGGTTCCCGAGTGGAGACCACGAACCGGAAGACGCAGCGTAGGGAGGCCTCCCACTAGATGGACCGACGACATAGTGAGAGTCGCTGGCATCCAGTGGATGCAAAAGGCAAGCTGTCGTTCAGTGTGGAGGTTAAAGGGGGAGGCCTATGTTCAGCAGTAGACGTCTTCTGGCTGATGCTGATGATGATGATGATGTTGATGCCGATGATGTTTGGTCTTCCCGTGAACATGGTTCATGTAACTGCGCCGGAATATCGGGAGCTCATTCCACAACCTTACCACGGTAAATATCCCGTAAATAATAATATAACTTTTCTATAACATGAATTGTTTTGCCATTAGCTCTGTTTATTACTTACTTGTTTTCCAACTCGGCCAGTTTGCTTTCATTGTCTCTAATAACGGCTGGGTTTTGTTCGTTAGTCTCTTGTTGCACAGAACTCGACATTCGGCCGCGCATCGTCGATCGACCACCGCCGGACATTGTACCTTAATTTTGAGAAAATAAGAGTTATTTCAGGTTTGTCCAAGTCCGAGTTCGACCACCAACTCGCCTGTTGATAAGCAAAGATGTGGTCGAAGATGAAGTATGCAGACTTGGAAGATACCTATTCACTCTAACTTTAAAAAGGCCCAGGTTATATCATGATAATAGGCATGTGTCCTAATGTTTATTTTATTACAAATAACCGGCTTAGCGATAAATGTAACTAAATACATTACACATACTGAAAAAATTATTTAAATAGCCTGATAAATGTCTGAGATATGAGTGTTTAAAGTTTTAGGTGGGGATAGAGAGGGGGATGTTCTATCCCTTTCTCGCAAAGCGTGTGTTAGTATAGCATTTGTATGGCGTACCTGAGGCGTGACGTCACGGCTCAGTATAGCGCGCTCTTTTTATAGCATGAAATTAAAATGCTTATATCTTATTTATTTTTGAACTAATTTTAATTTTGTTTTCGTTGATGTGCTCTATTTATGATCAGCTTTTTTATGAGGTAATAAAAAAAAATTGTCAACATGCCTATTGTATTGACATTAAGTAATAGTTTTAAATTTTTATTGCATTGTTTTATATGTTACTAGCGACCCGCCTGCCCGGCTTCGCGCGGGTGTAGTTTACGTGCAAAACCGGGGCGGGTCGCTAGTTATTTATATAAACCTTCCGTGAAAATGTATCTAACTGATAGTGAAAACCGCATCAAAATCCGTTGCGTGGTTTAGAAGGAGTAGCGGCCATACAGACTGACAGACGCGGAAAGCGACTGTAATTTGAGCGTGCTATAGGTTGTCTCGAACTTCCTTAAGCGCTGCAGTCAGATAACGTACGAAAGGGTTCTACAAATTACCGTGGCGCTAGTGTCGCAGTCAAGTTTAGCAACATTTCAAGAGAATAAAGAAAAGCACCATCTACTGGTATGGGTTACGCTTATCTTGAAATGTTGCGAAACTTGACTGCGATACTAGCGCTACGGTAATTTGTAGAACCCTTTCGTACGCTATCTGACTGCAGCGCTTACGGAAGTTCGAGACAACCTATAGCACGCTCAAATTACGGCGCCATCTAAGTTTATACCGTTTTTAGGCAAATTTCTGAGTTACGCTCTAATGTTCCACTATTGTCTTTCCTTTTAGTCTATCTTCTTTGGTTGTGGTCAAACGCTAGCCCATTATATAATTTTTTTTTAAAAGTCCATGTAGACTCACCAGCGATCTCTATGACGTCACCGTTGAGCGACACGACCCGGTAGACTCACCAGCGATCTCGATGACGTCACCGTTGAGCGACACGACCCGGTAGCGTGTCCGTCCGTGGAGAATCACCAGCAATCACTATGACGCCACCGTTGAGCGACACGACCCGGTAGCGTGTCCGTCCGTGGAGACTCACCAGCGATCACTATGACGCCACCGTTGAGCAACACGACCCGGTAGCGTGTCCGTCCGTGGAGACTCACCAGCGATCTCGATGACGTCACCGTTGAGCGACACGACCCGGTAGCGTGTCCGTCCGTGGAGACTCACCAGCGATCTCGATGACGTCACCGTTGAGCGACACGACCCGGTAGCGTGTCCGTCCGTGGAGACTCACCAGCGATCACTATGACGCCACCGTTGAGCGACACGACCCGGTAGCGTGTCCGTCCGTGGAGACTCACCAGCAATCTCGATGACGTCACCGTTGAGCGACACGACCCGGTAGCGTGTCCGTCCGTGGAGACTCACCAGCGATCTCGATGACGTCACCGTTGAGCGACACGACCCGGTAGCGTGTCCGTCCATACGCGATGCGTGACGCCTGCTCCAGGTCGTTCGCGACGAGAGTGTCCCGCAGGCCGAAGTAAAACGCGGGCAGGACGCGGTTATCCTTCACTCGGATCAGGTCGAACAGACGAGGCACGCTTTCTGGGCTGGAGCAATAATAATAATTAACGCAGGGGCGACACCGGGTACCCCGATTCCATGGGGCTAAATGAGACCTCTGGGGGTCTAGACAAGAGCCACACACTGTTAGCATTAACGCCTGCGGAAAGTTGAAATTGTATGAAAATGACATTAGCTTGAGATAATTTATCTCATGCTAATGTCATTGTCAATGTCATTTTCATACAATTTCATTTTCCGCAGGCGTTAATGCTAACAGTGTGGGGCTCTTGTCTAGACCCCCCGACCCCTGGCTTGCCTTAACCGGCCGTCTGGGGGTGAAAATCGCAAGAGCTAAGAACCTAAGTGCATTCCTGTGCGCGTATGTGCTTGTGTGTGTGTGTGTGTCTTCCGCAAAGTAACGCCTTATTCTGATATAATATATTCAATAACTGACACCATGTATAACATGTAGATTTAATATTGTATGACGTACTTGGAACGTTCGAACGTGAGGGTTTTTTTTTTAATTTTCATTTATTCTAACAACAGAAAAAAATAATTGAATACTCACTAATTGTCCTTTCTCTCATAATATTTCTTCAGATGCTCTTGTTTGTCCAGCGCTATGAAGGTAGCTCGGCCGATGTTGTGTTTCTTGAGATATTCGACGGCCGCCTGCGCCGTTTCCACGGTGTCAACTACGATGTTGTCGAGCGCGCCACAGCACGTGGAGATGGCCACGTCGTATTTGGTGTCTATACCGCCGAGATCGCCCTGCAAGTCGATTGAGTAGAACGATTATCTTTTACCATGATCAAAGAAAACAAGGTCTTCTACTCTGGCAGTTGTCCCAGAATTACGTCACTGTCCAGTTGCCACTTTATCCAATCAGCTGTTACGTGGTGTGTCATTTCTCTCGAACCTGTTGTAAATTGACATCATGACATAATTGCGGGACGCCTACGTCACATTATTTCTCGGAGTATTATACCTGGCGGAGTATATTATTATACCATGTCTTTTACCATTTGTTACCGCTTTCGTGTAACGGAATTCAAGAACAACTTTTTCATTTTAATTTTTATCCGCCATCTTGGAACGTCCGCCATAATGAATTTAGTGTCATCATCAGCCAGAAGACGTCCACTGCTGAACATAGGCCTCCCCCTTTAACCTACACACTGAACGACAGCCTGCCTTTTGCATCCACTGGATGCCAGCGACTTTCACTATGTCGTCGGTCCATCTAGTGGGGGCCTACCTACGCTGCGTCTTCCGGTTCGTGGTCTCCACTCAAGAACCTTTTTTCCCCATCGGTTATCGGTTTTTCGAACGATGTGGCCTGCCCATTGCCACTTCAACTTGCAAATTTAAACAGCTATGTCGATGACTCTGGTTCTTTGGCGAATTTAGTGTGACGAATGAATTTAGTGTCACGTCATTAAATTTTTCGTATTCTCAGCAAACCCTTTAATTTGATACCCATATCATGATGGTAGATAAGATTTTTTTGTCCGCCATAATGAAATTAGTGTCACGTCATTTAATTTTTCGTATTCTCAGCAAACCCTTTAATTTGATACCCATATCATGATGGTAGATAAGATTTTTTTGTCCGCCATAATGAAATTAGTGTCACGTCATTGAATTTTTCGTATTCTCAGCAAACCCTTTAATTTGATACCCATATCATGATGGTAGATAAGATTTTTTGTCCGCCATAATGAATTTAGTGTCATGTCATTTAATTTTTCGTATTCTCAGCAAACCCTTTAATTTGATACCCATATCATGATGGTAGATAAGATTTTTTTTGTCCGCCATAATGAATTTAGTGTCACGTCATTTAATTTTTCGTATTCTCAGCAAACCCTTTAATTTGATACCCATATCTTGGGGGTGCATAAAAATAACTGGCCGCCATCTTTGTAAATCCGCCATATTGGATTTAGAATGACGTAACTTAGCTAACCATGCATCGTTATCCAAACTAAACGTGTACCTATGCAAAATTTCAGCTCTATAAAAACGAAGTACAGAAACAAACTCGATATTGCTGTTCTTTGTTTTTTTTTTTTACGCGATGTACGCGTTTGATCACCAACTAGCCTGTTGCTAAGCGACGACGTGGTCGAAGATGAAGCACGCAGACTTAAAAGATACCCATTCACTCTGGCCTTGAAAAGGCCCAGATTGAGCAGACTGATTTTAGCCGGACTCAATTATGACGTTTAATCATAATTGCATTGGAAATATGACATGCGAAGTAGGTCCACTTGTGGCGTCTACTTGGATATAGGTCTGTGGCGTCACTGGTTTAGGTGAAATCTTGCAAGCTGAATAGACACGTGTCCTAATGTTTAATTTATTACAAATAACTGGCTTAGCGATGAATATAACTAAATACATTACACATACTGAAAAAATAATTTAAATTGGCTGATAAATCTCTGAGATATGAGTGTTTAAAGTTTTAGGTGGGGATAGAGAGGGGATGCTCTATCCCTTTCTCGCAAAGCGTGTGTTAGTATAGCATTTGTATGGCGTACCTGAGGCGTGACGTCACGGCTCAGTATAGTGCGGTCTCTGTCTATCATGAAATTAAAATGATTATATCTCATTTATTTTTGTACTAATTTTAATTTAGTTTTCGCTGATGGGCTCTATTGTCATTGTTATCTATGATCAGCCTTTTTATGAGGTAATATTTTTTTTTTGTCATCATGCCTATTGCTGAAATCTTGATCCTTACCAGTCGTCCAAATATCCCGGATAAGTTTCCGTTCTTCTTTTCTTTCATAAGGGAGTCGAGCACGCGACCTCGCGACCTGTTTGCTGTCATCGCTTGCCTCGATTCCTCGAGTTGCGCTCTGTCGAATAAATCATTTTTAGAAAAAAAAATAACCGACTTCATGACTACATTTACAAAGTGAAACTAAAAAGTAGAAAATATTGTTTAATATTACGACTGAAATACTTTGTATCAATGGTCATGAAAAATTTAACGAAAAACAACAGGGCCCGGTCGCCATGGAGACACTTCTTTGTTTTTTGAAGTTCTGTTCTAGGAACAGTTCCTCTATGTTTGCTGTTCAGTTGATAGCGTCGCTAGTGGAGAACAAAGTATGAAATTCACCAAGAAATAACTGTAGTTCCAATTTTGCCCCCCTCAACAGCTAAGTTGGTGGCACTGTACAATGTACATTGAATTCGTTGCTTATCGTCATGTTTTTGTAGATTTTGCAAAAAGCGCAGAATCAATGTCGATAGTAAAAATATGGGACCGCCTATGAGATATGACCTACCAACCAAAAAAAGAATCATCAAAAATAATTCTCTATTGGCGGAGTAATCGCGTAACATACATACAAAAAAAACATACAGTCGAATTGATAACCTCCTCTTTTTGGAAGTCGGTAAAAAAATATCGTTTAATCCCCCAAATGTGTTACGCACCGCATGTCGGCGTAAGCGAAAAGTGCTCCGACACGTAGGCGTATTGTGTGTAAGAAGATTTATACACAATACTAATGGTATATAATACTTATGTACGAATTTTATACTTTATTTTAAAACTTTTTTTTTTTAATTTTCTAAAAGGTACGTGGAGTTCCCCATTTAAGCCATAAAAAAAATCCTGCGCTCGCATTTAACGGGTTTAAAAGTTTTATCGGAAAGTTTTCCATACAAAAAACAAAGACATTTAAAAATATGGATATCGTCCACAAAAATGTCCACGCCAAAAGTACACTAAAATTCAATTAACTCTGTTCGCCCCCTCATCATCATCATCATCAGCATACGTCCACTACTGAATGCTATGTAAGTGTAATAATGTCTAAATGAGTAAATGTGGCATTGTATTGTAAACTCTATTGTTTAAGCACACATGTATTTCTTTTTGGTAAATGAATATATTGTACTGTATTGTGAACTATATATAATAATTTATGTCTAGGTATGTACAACGACGATCGGACGATTTTTGACTGTTTTCACTTAGAGCTTGTGACTCTGTAGTATTGTATCTCGATGGTGCAAACAGAGTATTTTTATTTCATTATTATTTATTTGTAAGCGGAGCGTTGGTCGTCCAGCTGCAAGATGGGTCGACGATATTATTACTATCGCGAGTCGAACCTGGACTAGATTAGCACAGGACCGAGGCAGATGGCATAGCAAGAGAGAGGCCTATACCCAGCAGTGGGATAAGGAAGGCTGTGGATGATGATGATGGTGCAAACAGATATATTTTTTTATTCAGTCTTGCGTATAGTGTTTCAGTTACATAAAAAATAACAAATCAAAGAATCAAAGTAATTATTTAATTAAATTTTCTCTTTATCAATTGTTAATGTAATTAGTATTTATATAAGTTATGGATGCATATCTGGACAAACTATTTCATTTCAAAATAGACATAATTTGGGCGCGATCCGAATCACGCCGACACAGTGCAGACATGACTGGCAGTGTTTTTTATGCCATAGGTGGCATCCAAGCAGACGGGCTGCCTGATGGTAAGCAGTCACCGTCGCCTATGGATACTTGTAACACCAGAGGCATCACAAATACGTTGCCGTTCCTTGAGGACTCAACTCGCCTTTTGAAGAACCCCATGTTGTAGCTTCTCGGAAACACCGTGGAAGGTAGCTCATTCCACATTTTGCAGGTATGAGGCAAGAAGGATCGTGTGAATCGCATAGTGTGCGATTTCCACTGATCTATGATGTGTGGATGAGCCTTCAGGCGGTGGCGGCTAGTACTATGATAAAACCGTGACGCCGGCATCAGATCAAACAGTTCTTCAGAACACTCCCCGTTGTAAATGCGATAAAAGATACAGAGAGACCCAACCTCTCTGCGCATGTTGAGCGGCTCTAGGTATTCGGTGAGCTTGGAAAATTGCGTATTTACTCATTTTAATGTCGGTTTTTTAAATTGATAATTATCTTAAAACTTATTTGAAACTTAATTACCTATCACATCACATTTTTTGACGAAAAAAGCATCGAAAACTGGATTTTGAAAATTACTTACAAGCCAGATATGTCTGTCCGTATATACGTACCATTGCATACAAAGCCACTACCGTCAACTTCTTCCGTCTAAATCTTACCTGAGAGATCTAACTTTGGAAGCGACACTGGTCTCTTCTTTCTTGATGTTTTGGAACTTGGCTTTGAGGGTTTCCAACTCACGTTCTTGCGCCGGCATCGACGATTGTAATTCATTTTGCGCTCTGAAAGTAACAAATAGTAATTAAAGATATGTTTAGCTAGTATTAAAAATGTTGAACATTTTTGCACACACGGTCATCTGACCCCAAACTAAGCAAAACTTGTGATATGGCTGCCAGAGACTGATATACATACATATATCTTTTTAAATACATACTTAAATAGATATTAACACCCAGATATATAAGCTCGAAGAACCGATAACCGATGGGGAAGAAAGGTTCTCAAGTGGAGACCACGAAACGGAAAACGCAGCGTAGGCAGGCCTCCCACTAGATGGACTGGCGACATTGTGAGAGTCGCGGGCATCCAGTGGATGCAAAAGGCAGGGTGTCATTCAGTGTGGAGGTTAAAGGGGGAGGCCTATGTTCAGCAGTGAACTTCTTCTGGCTGATGATGATGATGACCCAGATGTAAAACAAACACAAATGTTCAAAACACACACACATCATCAGTAATTTGGAAACGTCCTCTGCTGAACAAAGGTTAGGCCTCCCTCTTAGAGAGGGGTGTTGCCATGATCATCACGCTTGGCAGGCGGCTTGGGGATCGCAGTACGTTCACCGTGTACTAATAGGACGCTGCTGCCCATCCTCCGGTGGTTCTGGACGCAGTTTTTGGACTACCCGGGTTTCCAACACCAATTATCTAGAGAAACTTCATCCTCTCTTGGCCTCTTGGGGGCCAAACCAGGGTCAAAGTTTGATCTCGACAGGAACTTCTTAATGTTGGGCTAAAGTGTGTATATATCGACAAAATCGGCAAATTACCCGACCAACTCGACGTGTTCGGAGAAACTACTATATGCATGTCTGACAACCAAAGGCGGAGTGAACGCAAGTTTATCTTGCAAGTGCTTCTCAGCCTTGATGCAAGCTTCGTTCAAGTTGTTAGAATGTATGTATGTGCTGTAGAATTAGATACCCTAAAGTCAGTTTACTTACTCTCTTTTTTCATGCAAATCCCTCTCAGCTTTGATGCAAGCTTCGTTCAAGTTGTTAGAATGTATGTGTGTGCTGTAGAATTAGATACCCTAAAGTCAGTTTACTTACTCTCTTTTCTCATGCAAATCCCTCTCAGCCTTGATGCAAGCTTCGTTCAAGTTGTTCAGTTTGTCATTCGCCTTCGTCTTAGAATTAGATGCCCTAAGGCCAGTTTACTTACTCTCTTTTCTCCTGCAAGTCCCTCTCAGACTTGATGCAAGCTTCGTTCAAGTTGTTCAGTTTATCATTCGCCTTCGTCTTAGAATTAGGTGCCCTAAGGCCAGTTTACTTACTCTCTTTTCTCGTGCAAGTCCCTCTCAGCCTTGATGCAAGCTTCGTTCAAATTGTTTAGTTTGTCATTCTCTTTGGTATTGTACTTATTTGAATTAGATGCCCTAAAGTCAGTTTACTTACTCTCTTTTCTCCTGCAAGTCCCTCTCAGCCTTGGTGTAAGCTTCGTTCAAATTGTTCAGTTTGTCATTCTCCTTCGTCATGTACTCATTAGAATTAGATGCCTTAAAGTTAGTTTACTTACTCTCTTTTCTCTTGCAAATCCCTCTCAGCCTTGGTGTAAGCTTCGTTCAAATTGTTCAGTTTGTCGTTCTCCTTCTTCTCGGTGCTCAGGTATATCTTCAGTTCGGACTCAGCCAGCTTGTGGCTTCGGTTCGCTTCATCCACTATTCGCTTCAACTCTATGAGGCGCGCTTGGAGACCGTCCTTTTGCTCTTGGAAACCTTGTGTGCGAGCTCTGTAAAGTATGATAAAGTGGTACTCACAGAAAAGAGAAGTAAATAGAACGGAAATGAGAAGGAAGATCTGTCGCCAGGCATTATGACAGAACATTGAACATTCTTATTTATGTCAACGCGTCGAACTCCGAAGGCGGAGTAGAGAAAAAAACAACTACAAATCACAACAATTAATAAATGACGCAGCGTAGGTAGGCCTCCCACTAGATGGTAGGTAGGCCTCCCACTAGATGGACCGACGACATAGTGAGAGTCGCTATGTCCATCCAGTGGATGCAAAAGGCAGGCTGTCGTTCAGTGTGGAGGTTAAAGGGGGAGGCCTATGTTCAGCAGTGGACGTCTTCTGGCTGATGATGATGATGATGTCGTACTCCGCATCCAAAGAACTTGGACCTTACCTTTTTGGGTTAGGTCTCAAAGTTCTTTGTCCGCATCACAGTTGCTAACTGATTTTGAATGACTGACGTTTCGTTTATATGGGTGCAACTGGCTACAACAACTATCTTACAAAAAGGGCTTGACAGCCGTTCTAATTTAAACACAAAAAAAAAAAAACTTTTCTGTGGTCGTACTAATATTATAACAGCTAGTGTTTGAAATTGAACACTTTTAAGGATTTTATCGCGTGTATTTTAGATTATTTTTATTCCTGATGTTTCGGTTACTTTTCTAGTCTAATTTAGTTTATAGTTTTAGTTAAGTTATTTTAATTCAAAGTGGGGGTGATAAGACCTGCACTGACATCCCGCTTGGCTCGGTGTATTGTACATCTAATTCTAATACAAAAGTTAGTCTATTTTAGTTTAACAAGTTGTCATTTCAGGCATGTTTACCATCTTCGACCACAACGTCACTTAATATCAGCTACGCTGTGGTCAAACGCCTAGCCAGCGAACCATAAAAAAACCTCAAAACGCGCTGAGCAAAGCCCCGCGATCATCATAATCAGCCTTTTAACAGTCCTCTGCTGGACTTTTAGCCTACCCCCGAAAGGGTGATTGGGCCATATCCACCACGCTGGCCCAGTGCGGGTTGATGGATTCACATACGCCATTGAATTCCTTCTCCGTACGTATGCAGGATTCCTCACGATGTTTTCCTTCACCGAAAAGCCAGTGGTATGGAAATCCATTCATAAGCTCCATAAAGTTCATTGGTACGGGCCCGGGGTTTGAACCCGCGATCTCACGCTTTCAAGTTTAGCGGTCTCCCAAATGGGCTACCACGGCTAGCCCCGCGGTAAACGAGGGCAAAAGGCTAACATACCTGACGCCAGCCATGACAGTCTCGAGCTCTAGTTCTGCCTCTCGCTTGCTCTCGTTGTGTTTCACGAGCAGCTTCTCACAATCAACTATCTCCCTCTGGTTTTTTTCGGGGACCTGTAACAAAAAACGCAGCAATAAGAAACTAGTGTGTAAAGTGCGTGTCGACGCAAACGCGCTATATTGTCATTGAAACTGACGTGGTTTTCACACATTTTATTTATATTACACGGGAATTACTCACGTAAGATTAAGCCGGTCACTCCGACTATAGTTTCAACCGCATTAGGCAGTCGTTTTCAAGGTGAATGCACGCGCGCAGCTCTGTCTCGCTTGGCACTGAACTGCCTAACTGCCTAACACGGTTGAAACTATAGTTGGAGTGACCGGCTTAATCTAACGTGAGTAATTCCCGTGTAATATAAATAAAAAGCGCTGTATTGTCCTTTATATTTATTTAAATAGATAAATAGACTTTTTAAAGCCATTGTGGCAAACAAGCTAACGAGCCGCAACCGACGAAAGAAGGAGGTTATCAATTCGACTGTTTTTTTTTTTATCTTTGTTACACAATTACTCCGCTTAATATGTATAGATTTTGATGTTTTTTTTTGTTTGGTAGATCATACCTCAGCAGGCCTAGCATGGGCTGTGGATAAATAGTCTTTCCATCGTTTTTATCCACGCCTAGACGCGACAAAGCTACAATATGGATACGTTTGTCTTTTTCTCGCGGGATAAAAACGGTGGAAAGACAATTTGTCCACGGCTCGTGCTAGGCCTGCAGAGGTGGTCCCATATAAAGTTTATCAAAATTGATTCGGCGTTTTTTGAATAATTCAACAAATACCAAAAATCCGTACACAAATGACGTATTGGTTTGTGGTTCAAAAGTTTTAATGAGGATTTTCAATCTCTGTTTTAACCATGTCAGTATAGTCATGAAGTCGGTTTTAGTTTATTTTTTAATTAAAAAAAAATCTTTTAACTATAGATATCATTCGTGACATTGTGCTCATTGTTTTAAGTTTGAAATTCTTACCAGTTCTAGTTCGATGAGCTTTTTCTTCTCTTGTTCGATGAGTTGTTCTAGATTTTTCTTTTTCTTGTTGGACTGAGTGGTTTCCGCTTGCACGGACACCGTCTTGCGTTTGCATGCTTGCAGTTTTTCCGTCGCTTCGTCTTTCTGCTTGCGGAGATCGTTGTACTTTCTGTGAAATGTTAATGGTGGTAAGGCTTATGAATAAGTTTTATTGGGTTACACGGGTGGTACCAAGCCGAGAGGAGGTGATTATACTAATCATTGTGAACAACTTTTACATCATCATCATCAGCCAGAAGACGTCCACTGGTGAAGATAGGCCTCCCCTTTTAACCTCCACATTGAACGACAGCCTGCTTTTTGCATGCACTGGATGCCAGCGACTCACTATGTCGTCGGTCCATCTAGTGGGAGGCCTCCCTACGCTGCGTCTTCCGGTTCGTGGTCTCCACTCAAGAACCTTTCTTCCCCATCGATTAATGGTTTTTTGAGCGATGTGGCCTGCCCATTGCCACTTCAACTTGCAAATTTTAACAGCTATGTCGGTGACTCTGGTTCTTTGGCGAATATCCACGTTTCGGATTTTATCGCGCAAAGAAACTCCGAGCATAGCTCTCTCTATTGCTCGCTGTATGACTCTGAGTTTTTCCAAAAGGCCAACAGTTAAGGACCACGTTTCAGTACCATATGTCACTGGCAACACACACAACTGGTCTTACTGATGAGTAAGAAGGTGAATGTCATCAATACTTACTCGGCGCCAGTGTTAAGCACAGCCCGTTTTTCCTTCAGCTCGTCTTGGAGTTTCGTCAATTTTTCGTCAATCTTCGCGAGCGCTTCCTTCAGCTCTTCTAACACAGTTTCCTCCTTCGACACGATTTTTTTACTTTCATGACTGAAATAAAAGAAAAAATAGATTTATAAATAGAATAGTGAAAAAAAATAATTATATATAGTGAAAAAATAGATAAATGCATTTTAAAATAGTTTTTTCTTCGATCAACATTGCAACCCGCAGTTTAATTTTTAAATTAAATAATGGGCTTGCGTTTGACTGCCAATTCGCCTGATGTTAAGCGATGATGCGGTCTACGATGGAGCATGCTTGCCTAGAAGAAACCGATTCACTCGTGATTTGAAGACACCCAGATTGTAACCATCGGGGAACTCTCATTCAGCAGCCCATTCCACAGACCAGCAGTCGCACAATTAAAGTGGAATCAAAGCGCTTCGTACGGGTTTTCGGAAAATCAACCATAAAACGGTGACGATTTTTCGTACCCGCTCTGGCAGTCCGATAGAAAAATGGGCAGGAGGAAATTAGATCGTGCAGATCCGATGCACACGCTCCGAAATGTATCCGATAAAAAACTGATAGACTAGCAACTTTACGTCGATGCTCAAGACTAAGAAGCTTAGCCCGAACTAAGGATTCATTGCTGATGAGCTTTTCTTCCCTCTCAGCGTTGCAAGGATGGTTCAACTTATACCAGAGTACAATCCATACTTACATGTACTTCTGTAGTACATAGTTCCTCATCTTCACGACAGCGTTGGTTCTGTTGACGAGCTCGACTGCCTCTGCGCACGGTTCGTGGTACCGCTTCCACTCTGTCTCAGCGTTGCGGACACGGTTCAGCTTTTCTTTGCGTTGCTCGTTCAAGATTTCCACTTTGTCTTCAAGCTGCTTTATCGGCTCCTGTGAGGTTGATCACATGAATTTCATTCGAAGATTTTGGGGAATTTTATCTAGGGGATTTGATAGATTTGATTTAATTTTGTGAATAATAATTTAATTTTTAGCAAAATAATACAAAAAAACCTACATCAACACTATACCTACATGTACAAACTTAAATTAACAAGTAACTTGAATTATAAAATAAATATAACCCGACTGCATTGCATAAATAGTAAGGTAAGTAACTGAAAAGTTAAAACATAGCATAGCTACATAGCTGTTAAAATTTACAAGATGAAGTGGCAATGGGTAGGTCACATCGCTCGAAGAGCCGATAGCCGATGGGGAAGAAAGGTTCTGGAGTGGAGACCACGAACCGGAAGACGCAGCCTAGGTAGACCTCCCACTAGATGGACTGACGACATTGTGAGAGTCGCGAGCATCCAGTGGATGCAAATGGCAGGCTGTCGTTCAATGTGGAGGTTAAAGGGAGGCCTATGTTCAGCAATGGACATCTTCTGGCTGATGATGAACTGAAAAGTAACAGCGACACACTGTGTACCTATCTATACCTATACTCGTAGTAGATACCCGGGTCGGACCCGGGTATGTCCTAAAACTTCGACCAGAACCACCTGAGGATGGGCAGCAGCGTCCTGTTAGTACACGGTAAACGTACTGCGATCCCCAAGCCGCCTGCCAAGCGTAGGGATTATGGCAACACCCCTCTCTAAGAGGGAGGACTTGTTCAGCAGTGGACATTTAATGGCTGATGATGTGTAGTACATACAGGGCTCTTTCATACCGCTTTATCTCGTAAGCTACTGAATATTTCATAGTAGAATTATGTATTGACCAATTTAGCGAAGTTTACTAACTACTAGCTGCGACCCGCGGTTTCACCCGCGTAGTGATGAAAAATGGTGATGATGATGATGGTGATGAAAAGTAGCCTATCTCACTCTCCGACCCTGGAAATATATCCATGCAAAAAAGCTGGTCGATCTGTTGCTCTGTTGCTGTGTGAAAGAGGAACAAACAAAGCAACGAACAAACTAACAAATCAAAAAACCAATAAACAAACCATTGCCATTGCCATCCAACGCGGTAACGCAGCGAGTGTATTGGGTATCTTTGCGCCGGGAACGGTCAGGGGTGGGTTATTTGAATAGTTATTAGTTTAGTTGTAATTCGACTGAGATTTTAACACAGATGTATCTGTAACATGTATTTTTTTTCCAGCTAAAATATTGTAATTTAACTGAATAAAACAAAAAACAAACACACTTTCGCATTTATAATATTAGTATGATTATTCCCTTTAATTATTTTTTTCGCGGACACTAGCTTAATTTATTGTACCCTATGTCACTCCCACTAAACGATTCAAGTAACGCATCACATGTCGAAATCCATTAAGCCGTTTAGAATGTAGGGCTTGCTAAATTAACCATCATATTACATACATAGATTAATTCAACATTTAAGCACATAGCTCTTGTCGGTGGAGTAACTTCCAGGTTTGATGGTCTTTTGCCAGCGTTTTCACCTCCCTGTACGTCATGACATTTGCCTTCTCTTTTATTTGGCCTAAGAATACTCTTCTTGGTCTTCCCGGTCCTCTCTTTCCTTCTACTTTTCCTTCTATGATGGTTTTCATTAATTTGTCATGTCGTACAAGGTGGCCAAACATCTTTCCTTTCTCCTCTCTATACTCGCTAGCATACTTCTTTCCTCGTTGACACTATGTAAAATACTTCCTAGTTTTTTTTTGTCCAGCTTATTCTTTTCAAACGTACATACATACACTCTAAAAACATAACCCTCCTTCTTGCGCAGTCGGATAAAAAATGTTTAAAAAATTTAAAAAATTTCGCTGATTGACTCAACACTATATATGGAACACTTTTCTTTACTTTAGGGAAAATTCAGTAAAACTGTAGTCGCAGGGCATCTTGTTTACCTTAAACCTATTGGTGCCAACAATGTCTTCAAGATACTCCAGCATCCCGCACTCATGCTCGTTCTGGCCTTTAGGCTTCATCATGGCTATCTGTTCCACTTCACCCTGAAACAATGTCATCATTGGATAATAATTTTTAAACTTTCGCGATTTGAACACATGTTTTAAATGTACTAGGACATTTACCGATACAGTCAGTGTTGTGTGTCGTAGTGACAAACCTGCGATTTTTCAAGATCAAGTGAGGGTAGAAGAAAAAACACCCGCTCTTCTTGCCGGACTCACCCGCAGTTTTCAGTCAGCTCGTGACCACGGCCATTGTAACATGGTCGAAACGTCGAGCGAAAGGTACATATTTTTACCTATATTAAATAATACGTGATAAGTCCCGATAAACATTTAAAACATCATTGGATAAGTTATTCATTACACATGGTTATTCTGAAATACAGTGTATACTCTTTATAACGTCGTTAGTTATAACGAAAAACTCTCTATAACATAGAAATTAGTTCAATTTGGTTGGTTTACCACAAAACCCATACATTCATTCACTCTTTATAACGCAACTGCCATTCTCTATTACGAAGAAATATTTTCATATTTAGACATCAACAACATGATTAACAATGCATTTTTTTTATAATAAGCCTTGAAAACTAACCTTTGCCGAAATTTCTAAGAAAGACACCTGAGGTCATAAACAGCCGTCTCGCTTTTGTTATTGTTACTTGACTTAACAGGTGTGCCATTATTCTTAGATTACATTGTAGGAAATTTTGTTGCTGAGCGCACCATCGTTACCTATCGTGTATTATCAGGCGTAAACCAACTTAGAAACTGTCAAGATGCAAAAGAATTTGAATTGAAAAGAAATTTAATTATGTATTGCAATCGGTTAAATTTGGTTTATTTTTCTCTTCCCTCCCTATAACGAAAACTCTTTATACCGAACAAAATGCTCGGTCCTTTGAAATTCGTTATAAAGAGTTCACACGGTATATCACAGGAAAAAAAAAACTTAATTCAAACTCTTTGTTGGTTTATATGCGAAGATCTCAAAAGTATGCGGGATATGCTCATATGAACATTTGCGACCCAGTATGTCAACTACTTTAAAAATTACCGCCATCTGTCGAAATCTCTACCATCTATGTTGCATCGTTCTCTCTAACAGTTCCGAATCAACGCTTGTAATTGGAGACTCAACGCTTGTGATTGGAGACTCAACGCTTGTGATTGTAGACTCAACGCTTGTGATTGGAGACTCAACCCTTGTGGTTGGAGACTCAACGCTTGTGATTGGAGACTCAACGCTTGTGATTGTAGACTCAAGTCATTTATTCCCGCAATTTGCACTTAACTAGACGGAGGTTAACTTAGGTCGGACTAAGTATCAGTTCATTACTTTCTAGCTTAGTGCGTTAACTAGACGGGGGTCAACTTACGTTGGACTATGTGTCAGTTGATTACTTTCTAGCTTAGTGCGTTAACTAGACGGGGGTCAACTTACGTTGGAATATGTGTCACTTGATTACTTTCTAGCTTAGTGCGTTAACTAGATGGGGGTCAACTTACGTTGGGCTATGTGTCAGTTGATTACTTCCTAGCTTAGTGTGTTAACTAGACGGAGGTCAACTTACGTCGGACTAAGTGTCAGTTGATTACTTTCTAGCTTAGTGTGTTAACTAGACGGGGGTCAACTAACGTTGAACAACGTTGTGTTGGGTGACTGATTTTTGCAGAATAGTGTAAGGTAGTTACCTGCAAGATGAGGAATCGATTGTGTTCCAGATCGATGCCGTGTGACCTCAGCATCTTGTTGATCTCCTTAAATTGCACCCGTTTGCCGTTCAGCTGGTAGAACGAAGAGTTGTCCTTGAAGGCAGTGCGGGACACCACGATCTGCGTGCCAGGAACTACGGTGAAGGCTTCGCCTTCCTGTGGGACAACGTTACCAAATTACTTAAGACACAGAAGTCAAATATTGCCACAGAATACACGAAGGAGCAGAAAGATCACTCCGCAAAGAAATTTAAATAAATAAGGAATCTATCTACGAGGCAATAAAGTAGTAATTCAAATCGCACAGCGCTGGATACTGCTTGCTATATTCACCTAGAGAGACGCTCTCTTTCTATCTAGGTCGGTCGGTCCGTCCGTCCGTCTGTCTGTCTGTCTGTCTATCCGTCCATCCGTCCTATCTTTAAACGGCTGTATCTTTCCAACCGTAACAGATATCCAGTTGAAATTTTCACAGAATATGTAATGTTACGGCGGATTACCTAAGAGAAAGTCAAAAAGTAAAAACGAAAGGGGGGTCTCCATACAACACGTATTTTTTAAGTATTTTTGTATTATCTCTAAAGTAAAAACGGTAATACGTACAAGCGTCAAACTTGGTATGATTATGGTACACAAGTATAATAACAAATAATAAATGAAGGCCAAGTGCGAGTTGGTGACAAATTTCTGTTCACCAACGGTTCTCGTACGATCACCGAAGTGAAGCAACGTCGGACGCGGTCGGTACTTGGATGGGTGACCTGGGCGTTGATGGGATTCTGTCTTTTTGCACAATTTTTTTTGTACTTTAGTAGCTAACAAGTTATGTGTTGGTACGGAACCTTCAGTGTGCGAGTCCGACTCGCACTTGGCCGGATATATTCTTTACTTACAAACAGTCGACCGAAAAAATCGGTTTTCCAAAACCATCCGGTTTTTGCATGCTCTAGTTTGGAAATGTCCCACACTACATGCATTTAAGACAGAGTGTGTTAGGTAGGTACCTACCTCCATAAAATATAATTACGAGTGTTTTCAAAATAAACCGGCCAAGTACGAGTCGGGCACTGAGGGTTCCGTACCACCACAAAATACAATAAGGTTGTCCAAGTAACTGAATTACCAGTTATTATAACGCCTTCCAAAATTGTCAAGCAATTGCTACACAGTCACAGTTAATTATTTTGCTACAGGCGCTCGAGTAAACACTATTTTAACTTGGTAATGAACAGAAATTTGTCACCGACTCGCACTTGGCCATTATTTATTATTTGTTGTTATACTTTAGTGTGTACTCATGCCAACTTTGACGCTTGTACGTATTATAATTTTTATATCTCTATCTCTATTCTCTACATAGTATAAATTGAAGTCGCTTTCCGAAACTGTCTGTCTGTCTGTATGGGCGCTAACTCCTCCTAAACCACGCAACGGATTTTGATGCAGTTTTCACCATCAGTTAGATACATTTTCAAGGAAGGTTTATATATAACTAGCGACCCGCCCCGGCTTCGCACGTAAATTACACCCGTGCGAAGCCGGGCGGGCGGGTCGCTAGTTAGAGATAATACAAAAATACGTATAAAAAAATACGTTTGTTATATAGGTTTCGTTCCCTTTCGTTTTTACTTTTGGCTTTTTTTATTATTTGTTAGTAACGCCGTAACGTTACATATTCTGTGAAAATTTCAACTGTCTATCTATTACGGTTCGAAAGATACAGCCGACAGTCGGACGGACGGACGGACGGACAGACAGACATCGTAGGCTTAGTAATTGTGTCCCGTTTTTACCCTTTGGGTATGGAATACAAAAAAATTACCGAATGTAATTTGAGTAATACAAACGAAGTCACTTGTGTAAAGGTGTAATACAATTTTCTGGTTAGTTAGTACCTTGTCAAATTACTCGCTAACTACATTTAATTTGTACTTTTATGTAGTGATTATTGAATTCAATCACACGTTTAGTGTAAAACAATAAATAACGATCGGCTGGACTTTACTTATTTCAAAGTCAGCCAGTGCCAGTGGTAATATGAAAATCTGCATTATTGTGTGTAAGTTATTTTTTATTCACCAAAGAACCAGAGTCACCTACGTGGCTGTTAAAATTTGCAAGTTGAAGTGGCAATGGGCAGGCCACATCGCTCGAAGAATCGATAACCAAAACCGAAAGGTTCTGGAGTGGAGACCACGAACCGGAACACGCAGCGTAGGTAGGCCTCCCACTAGATAGTCCGACGAAATTGTGAGAGTCGCTGGCATCCATTGGATGTAAAAGGCAGGCTGTCGTTCAGTGTGGAGGTTACAGGGGGAGGCCTACGTTCAGCAGTGGACGTCTTCTGGGTATTGATGATAATGATGAGTATAACGAACCCCTTCGGCTTAGCATGCCCTTTCCTAACAACCCTGTATTATTTTCAATTCCAGTGATGCTCATATCGGCTGCCATGTCTAGAAAAGTCCCTACATGCGGCTGTCCCAAGGCGCCGGCAATCTGTGCCAGCAACAACCACACATATCGAGGAATATGCAGAATGTTCTGCCACCTCCTTTACCTTCATAAACACATGCACAAAGTCCACGACGGACCATGCAAGCAGTCTTTATTTGGATTCGACTACATGTATGACTAATAAACTATATTAATATACTTTTCTCGAACATGGTCGATAATGTGCCTATTATTTGAAGAACGTACTTCGATGGATTCGATGGCCAAATCGCTCGAAAAAACGATAAATATAAATAAATAAATATTCGGGACATTTTTGCACACACGGTCATCTGACCCCAATCTAAGCATAGCTTGTGATATGGCGGCCAGAGACTGATATACATACATATATAGTTTTAAATACATACTTAAATAGATATTAACAACCAGATATAGAACAAACACAAATATTTATGACATAAATGTTTGTCCTAGGTGGGAATCGAACCCACGCCCCCAAGCTCAGAAGGCAGGTTCACTACCAACTAGACCAACGGGCTATCTGATGGGGAAGAAAGGTTCTTGAGTGAAGACCACGAACCGGAAGACGCAGCGTAGGTAGGCCTCCCACTAGAAGGACCGACGACATTGTTAGAGTCGCAGGCAGTGGATGCAAAATCCAGGCTGTCGTTCAGTGTGGAGGTTAAAGGGGGAGGTGGAGGTTCTTCAAATCACGAGTGAATCGGTTTCTTCTAGGCAAACGTGCTCCAACGTAGACCGCATCATCGCTTAACATCACGTGAGATGGTGGTCAAACGCAAGCTTATTATTTATTTTAAAAAACCTGTATTCTGCACTTGAGGGCTTGGGTTCGATTCCCAACTAGGATTAAACATTCATGTGAAGTAGGTACATTTGTGTTTGTTCTATATCTGGGTGTTAAAAACATATATGTATGTACGTATGTTTGTCTCTGGCAGCCATATCACAAGCTTTGCTTAGTTTAGGGTCAGAAGACCGCGTCTGCAAAAATGTCCTATTTATTTATTTTAGTAAAGAAATATTCTTGCTTTTCAGTGATACATTTTGGCCGCCACCAAGAAGCAACAAATTATTTCTTGACTTAATTGTCGTGTAAGAGATTAAGGAATACAAGCGTTAGTAAAAATGGCACCAACAGCTTATATATACTCTGTCCAAGTTTTTGTTTTTTGTAGACAGCTGCAGTATATTATAAAAAACCTGAATAGAAACTGTAAATTCAGTTAATTTTTCCTAGATATTTTAAAAAAAATAAAGAAAGAAAGATAGTTTATTTGTGACCAAATTACGTTTTTTGAAAATAGCAAAAATGCACAGGGGCCTTACGGACAACAGGTAATTGCGGCACAAACCGTATCTGGGCGCGATAAGGTTCACGTACGTGATTTTCTAACTGAGCGGATTAGGTGCCACAATTAGCTGTTGTCCGTAAGGCCCCGCGTCATAGGGTCACAAATCGGCCCCAATTCAGCATAATGCCGGCTGTTAACCAGCGCTGGTCGTCCGTTGGAGCCGTCTGGCGATGTCTCGGTACAAGCACACATACAGTACACCACTACAAAATAAAAATAATATAATAAATAAACCAATCTAAAAACAAATACTAAGTAATAGGGTAATAGTTAGTTTATATAATAAAATATTCAGTAATAATGACAGAGGGTATAGGAGGGGATAGGGGGGGAGGGGATGAGTAGGTATAGTTGACAACTTTTATTTCAATACATTTGATTTTGAATACATATTTATTTATATTGCACTTGTGTCATATTATGATTTGAAATTGGGTATAGGTAATCTATACTGTTACATTTTTAAATATAGACTAAAGAAATTTTGATTGACAAAGCATATTATTCCTCTGTACACTGCATATTCTGTGAAAATTTCAACTGGCTATCTATAACGGTTTTTTTTTTAAATTAAAAATAGGCTTGCGCTTGGCCGCCAACTCGCCTAATGCGGACTAAAAAAGATACAGGCGTTAAAAGGTAGTACAAACAGACGGAAGGACAGACAGACAGCCTAGGCTCAGTAATAGGGTCCCGTTTTTACTCTTTGGGGAACCCTAAAAACTATTGAAAACCAAATAGGTACCTACTATTAAACAAGGACTTCCCACAATTACACTACTAACTACGATCACTAACTTAGCACAAATCCTGTCAATCAATATGCGCGTATTATTAATATTGTTATTATAGGTATATTTAATATTGTAGCGTAAAATGCATTAGTAATATAGAAAAGCTACAAACATAAAATGCACATCTCTACATAGGATAAATTAAAGCCGGTTTCCGCGTCTGTCTGTATATCCGCTAACTCCTCAGGCAACGGATTATGATGCTGTTTTCACTATCACTAAAAGAATTTAGAAAACGGTCATTGACACTACAAAATGTATGGAACAGCTGATTTTTTTTCCCGATTTCAGGGCTGGTCCCATAGTAAAAGTTGTTCATTATGATGAGTACAATTACCTTCTTTTGGCTTCAAGAGTGTTCCCCTTACACCCCGTATAAAAATGAATCCCTATTTACCTTGGTCACGATATACCTTAAACCACTTTACCGATTTCATTCATCTTTTTTTTTTAGTTTTCTAATATTTAGTTTATTTAGTTACTAGCGGTCCGCCCCAGCTTCGCACGGGTATAGATTATATTCTATGTCACCCGGGGAGAGTGTAGCTTCCCGTCAGTGCAAGAATTTTTCAAATCGGTTCAGTAGTTTCGGAGCCTATTCAATGCAAACAAACAAACAATCAAATCTTTCCTCTTTATAATATTAGTATAGATTGTAGAAGGTTCTTACGGAAAGAAAAATTAAGAAAATTGTGTTAAATTACTGGTCTGGCACTGGTCTATTAATAAGACCTAGATTATCTCTGTCTATTCAAGTAAAGTCATCTACGGTGGCCTAGTTCAGCTTTTATTCAATATTCTTTAGTCTCATGAATAATGGAGTGTAATAAATAACATTTTCTACTGATAAGTAAAATTTTTATGTATAAAAGCGCAGTTACATACTTAAACACATCATTTCCAAAAAACCTAAGACTCTGTGAAAGTGATAAAGATAAAGATTATTTATTTGCACAAAACACGAGTAAATCATACACACATTTAAAAACGCATGCACAATAGGTGGGTTAAAATATTAGTCACTTTGTATCATGTTTTGCCTAGTTTGTAGGCGTACAAATCTAGAGAGATGGTATAAAAATACCGTAATAATTATTTATATAAAAAAAAATTTATTAAAATAACTGTCGAAATAATTTCAAAAGTTCAAGTATGATGTTATTAATTTAAATAGTCAACAGATAGACATTACTATAATTGTATGATAAACAAATTGACCTACTGCAGTCATTACTAAAATTTATCATTTATAAAATCACTAACTTTGTAATAATATTTCTCGACTAAAAGTTTTTTTAGTTTTGTTTTAAATTGACTATATTTTGGATCCCTTATTGAAATCGGTGAAATATGAAGACTATTTTGTTAGTTTTGAGTAAGTTTTTTTTACTATTGTTTATTTATTATCTCTTTGAAATCATTCATACTAGAGTTAATAAAAATATTTAATTGATTTCTACAGTATATGTTTATTAAGTTCCCAATACTGGGACACAGGCCATCTCTCAGAGAAGAAGAAGGGCCCAAATCCACCATACAGGGCCCCAATTCTACTAAAGAAATTGTTTTTAAATTGTAATTGTTCAATTTCATTTATTGAATAATTGCCTCAAAATTGGCCCTGGCCCAGTGCATGTTAGTGAATTTCATGTCTGAACTTACGAGGTTTTTAAGGTAGCAATAAATAAATGTAATCATATCAATTAATGTATTTATTTCGCGTTTCACTAACTGACCACACGTCAGATCGGTGTGATCAGTTGGTGATGAAGCCGGAATTAGTAGTAAAATTATTAATCATAAAATCATTCATTCTAGTGTCGGTATTTGCCATAGCTAAGGCAGGGCCCCAGCGGCCACTTTGTGGGTGCGTGTCAGCGCCCGCTATCTGCGCCAGCAACTTTAAAACATATAATGGTGATTGTCAAATGAACTGTGATTTTGACTACAAAAACCTATATAAGATTCACGATGGGCCATGCAACCTTTAACCAATTTCACACTAAAAATTTACCACGCTAACTGCCATATTAAATGTCGTCATATTCACTGATAAAAAAAAAAAGTGTAATCAATAAAGTTTAAACCTTTAGCCAATTTCACACTAAAAATGGACCACGCTAACTGCCACATTAAAAGTCATATTCACTGATAAAATAAAAAATGTGGAATCAATAAAGTTTAAACCTTTAGCCAATTTCACACTAAAAATGGACCATGCTAACTGTCACATTAAATGTCATATTCACTTATAAAATAAAAAATGTGTAATCAATAAAGTTTAAACCTTTAGCCAATTCCACAAAAAATGGACCACAACGCTAACTGCCACATTAAATGTCATATTCACTGATAAAATAAAAAGTGTGTAATCAATAAAGTTCAAAGTATAGCTAAGCTGTTTATTTCAATAGACCTTTTCCTTTTAAATTTGGCTCCAAACATCTTGTTTTTAACCAACGTCAGTGGCAGATTTAAACATTTGCCGTCAGAAAGTAGTGCAATATTTGTTTTATTTTATTTTATGTTTATTTAAGACCAACAGCACAAAAATATATACATAGTTTAAAATAATTATTTTAAATTACAGCCATTAATAGGTCTATACTAGTGATATAAGTAACATTGTCATGGAAAATCACTAATAAAAATCATATATGTATTGCAAACAAGCGCTAAAAAGGTAAGCTTCATAAGTTAATAAAAAAGGTAATTAACAAACAAAATTAAGCACAATTATACTTATGTAGCACATAAAACAAATACTAGCTTAAAATTATGCTTGGGTATATTAACTTAAAAATGTGCAGGTAATAATTATTTTTCCAGTGTCATTGCTCAAAAGTGGCGAAGGAAAACATCGAAAGGAAACCGGTATACCCAAGAACTATATAATTTAATGACACCAGAATGGAAACACTGGGCCAGAATGGTGGTGAATGGTGGTGGAATGGTTGTCGCCCTTCCTGACCTCTACTATTCTATACTCTAGTTCACATTCCCATAATTATTATGATTGTGAACCAGGACTACCAGGGGATCGATGTATCAGGTTATTCGTGCAGTCAATTCAGCCTACACACCTAGCGAATGGTCATATCACTTAATTTGAATGTGTGTCGAGGTAGTATATACCCAAGAATAATAACTGCCGTGCGATTACTAAAAGACCGTTAATTGATATGGCCACAGTGTCACATAACGGTCTTTAGTAATCGGATGGCAGATAAACTGTTTCTGTAGGAAGAAATGGGGGCTGAAGAGGTTCAGCTAGTAAATAAAATATCTTACCCCGTCGATGATCTGGCAGAAGTGCACTTCCACAGATGCGCTGTTGCATTTTGAGTGCAGACTTGAAGAGTGTATCATCACCGATATTTTCTTGGATCGGATCTTGGATGCTCGATATCCAAACACAAACATCATGGAGTCAATCACGTTGGACTTGCCGCTGCCATTTGGACCAATTATCGATGTGAAGCTCTGGAATTTGAAATTTTTATTTAAGTACTAGCTGCCTTCTGCAGTTTCACCGATTTCCGGAATACTAAGTATCCCACACTGATAATTGCTATCATGTCATCCAGCTCTCTCTTATTCTTATTAGAGATGAGGGCGATAAGTCCTGCACTGACGTCCCGCTTGGTGTGTATTGTGTGTTTCCCCCAACCAGCACCTATCCGAGCCAACCCAACTCTATAAAATACCGGAGTGAGACTTTGAGGTGCTGGCACAGTTTCTTCAGTGGTGTAGATGGAAGCGTGCATAATGATTATAAAAAGCAGCCTAGCTGTTGTAGTGACGTGGATGAAAAAGGCAGTGATGCCTCATGCAACCCGGTAGCGATTCTCAAACCGGCCACTCGGCCAATATCGCTTTCCACTCGGGCACCATTGCTCTCTTCACAGCCACCATCACTCTCGGCTCGGCCACCACTAGCGGTGATATGAAGATAGATGGATAAGAATGAGGAAGATAATCTTAACAGGAAAAATATTAAATTTTGACACTATGATATATGCACATCAGACTATGCTGCTCGCCTAATAGCAAATCTCTTCTCTACATAGTATAAATTGAAGTCGCTTTCCGCGTCTGTCTGTCTGTCTATTTGTATGTATGTCTGTATGGCCACTAACTCCTCCTAAACCAAGCAACGGATTTCGATGCGGTTTTCACCATCAGTTAGATACATTTTCAAGGAAGGTTTATATATATAACTAGCAACCCGCCCCGGATTCGCACATAAATTACACCCGTGCGAAGCCGGGCGGGTGGGTCGCTAGTAAATAAAATAAACAGATCACTGGAATTAGCAGTTTTGACTCGGGCAGCCTCACAGCCAGTCACAGAGCACTACTGCTGAGATGACAAGTTGAATTGATGGTCACAGTTGTTTGAAGGTACAACAACTAGGTAGGTATAGCAGGTATTTTGTTCATGAACGTACCATAAGATGCAGTTGTCACATTGTTTTCAAAGTTGTTAGTGATGCTGAAGCGGTTATAGTATGTAGTTATTGAATTGATTGCATCGAGATACAATTCCTATGGTCACAATCTCTCAGTAAAACAAGCCATTAGTTAGACAATGTTAGTAGTCCGCTATGTCATCGTAGCTCTGGCATCGCGCGGCGTTGTAGTCGGATCGCAGTTACCTTGTGACTAACCAAAGTCTGCGCAATTTCTACCGTGCAGAGTTTTGGTTTGTATTTAGTCTTTGCTTTGTGGAAGTTCTGTTTCAAAACTTACAGACTCATTGTACAATTTAGTGTTCGGTACCCAAAGGGTAAAAACAGGACCCTATTGCTAAGCCTACGATGTTTTTCTGTCTGTCTGTCCTACCTATTAACGGCTGTATCTTTCGAACCGTAATAGATAGCCAGTTGAAATTTTCACAGAATATGTAATAATATATGTTATGGCATGACTCTATATGTATTGTATCTCGATGATTGATTGTTTGTTGTGAGTGCTAGTGGGCTGCCTGTTGTCAGAAATTTTGCACAGCCCCAGGAATCAAACAGCAGAATAATATTCAGAAAAAACTACCAGTTACTATTTACAGATACAATCAACAGCTTACCTTGTGGAAAGGGCCGAGAACCTGCGTGCCAGCGTAGCTTTTGAAATTGTGGTTTTGGATGTGGGTGATGATTAACCTTGGACCAGCAGTGTCGAAAGTAAGCGCCGGTTTAGGCGCCGGCGGTATGTATATATCGCCTAGGCGGAGCCCACCTTCTTCATCGTCAGAAATGTGGTCTAAATCATCAATACTATGGTTGTTTTCGGCCTGATTATCGATGCCGCCGTTCGGAACTTCATCCACTTCCATGGGCTCCTCCGAAGGTTTTCTCCGTTTAGGTTTAGGCTCCAAATGCATTTTGCGTGCTGCAAAAGCTTTTGCCCTCTACAATTTCCTACTACAGAATTAGATAATTTTCTATTTACGAAAACTAACGTTGTTGCTTTCTTTGGTCTCAATCTCAATAGCAATAGCTATTGTATGTATCTACTTTAATTAGAGTTTAATTTTATTTTACAAAAATGATATCCGTCCGCGAAATCGAACGACCGTTTACTTTGTTTTTTTATACCCTTCGGGCAAGCTAAAGCTTTTAAGGCCACACCGCCCGATGTTAATTTATTTTAATATATTTCATGACATGACCATGGGTACAGTGTCCTTCAGTCGGACAAATACAGTACATGGTTTTAAACACAAAATAAATAAGGCAAGTGCATTTACTAGCTAAATAAAATACAAACTACTAATACCACAAATTTAGTTAGACTGCCCAAACACCGTTGAAGGTCTTAAGATAATCCAAATGGTCCTACTATCAGTTGGCAACGTACGCATGCTGGCGGCATTATACTTGACACTGGCAAATGCAAAAGGAGTGCGACGCTAAAATCCTGACAGCAGTAAGAATTTAATAAAAATATGTCAATGTCATGTCACCTGTTCTGTCATTAATATAAACAAAAATGGCGAACCGCACGGTAAAGGACGCGAAATCAATTCGCGGTACAAATCCTCAATATCTAATTGAAAAGATAATTAGATCTCGTATTTACGACTCCAAGTTTTGGAAGGAAGAATGCTTCGCTTTAACAGCAGAGTTGTTAGTCGACAAGGCTATGGAATTGCGATACATCGGCGGCGTGCACGGTGGCTTCATTTATCCCACACCGTTCCTCTGTTTAGTTTTGAAGATGCTTCAGATTCAGCCAGAAAAGGATATCGTGGTTGAATTTATCAAGAATGAGGAGTTCAAATACGTGCGAGCACTCGGAGCCTTTTACATGAGGCTAACAGGAACTTCTGTTGACTGTTACAAGTATTTGGAACCTCTATTTAATGATAACAGGAAGTTGCGAAGACAAAATCGAGAGGGCCAGTTTGAGATTGTGCACGTAGATGAATTCATCGACGAATTGCTCAGAGAAGAGCGTCTCTGTGACATAATCCTGCCCAGAATACAAAAGAGACCTGTTCTAGAAGAGAATAATGAGTTGGACCCTAAAGTGTCTGCTTTAGACGATGATTTGGATGAAGAAATGCCTTCAGACGATGAAAATGCTGATGGTGAAACCAAAGAGAATAGGAGAGACACCGATAGAAGGGACAGAGAGAGGCGAAGAGACAGGTAAGCAAAATTTAAAACTCATCTTGTGTTGTTACGATTTGGGTGTCTTTAGTGCTAGAAGAGCTAACGTGTCTAAATTGAGCTAGTTTTATGTTGTGTTAGTAATAGTTGACAAAACAAGTTATAGTCATCATCATTATTATATATATCTTAACCTATAGCATGTTTACAAAATATATAATGTGGAAACCCCGATGATGTCACAGACCTGATTGAGCTTGGGTATAGTTTGGAGATCAAATTCGCTGTGACCACTCCAAAACGTACCTCAGCAAGACGCAGCGGCTTGACTCAGATCGTGTATATTTTGTAGTAGCTCACAAAAAAAATACAAATTATACCCGAAATTATCTCTACGTTTAACTGAAATCGAGTATAATTTGGACTGAAAAGAGTATAACAGATTCATCATCATCATCATTTCAGACATAGGACGTCCACTGCTGGACATAGGCCTCCCCCATCTATCTCCAAAAGGGCCGGTTGGAAGCGGCCTGCATCCAGCATTTCCCTCAGGTCTCTTCTAGGTTGTCTGTCCATCTTGTGGGTGGACGGCTTACGCCGCTCTTACCGGTCCGTGCTCTCCATTCGAGAACCTTTCGGCCCCATTGGCCATCTGTTCTGCGTCTTATGTGCCCTGCCCACTGCCACTTCAACTTGTTAATCCGGTGGGCTGTCTGCGGCTTTTGTTCGTCTACGGATCTCCTTATTTTGGATTCGATCTTGTAAAGAAACCCTGAGCATAGCCCACTCCATAGCTCGTTGTGCGACTTTGATCTTGCTTATGAAGCCCATAGTGAGAGACCATGAACATTACTTCAGAACATTCCCCGTTGTAAATGGGATAAAAGACACAAAGAGACCCACTATCTCTGAGCAAGTTGGGCGGTTCAGTTAGCTTGGGATTGTCGACAATTCTGACAACACTGACATCAAGTTTTAAGTTGCAATGTTACAAAATTATGTACATAATGCTTATGAATTTTATTCAATAGTCGCTTACAGTTCTGCGGCAGGCTTGGTTTTATTAATTTAATGATAACATATCAGTCATCTTGTCTACGTATGACAGTGGACAGTGCAAAGTGTATTAAAAACATTGTTCAAATCGTAAGTTTCAGAGTTATTCTAATAAAATGTTTCAGATCCCGAGAACGCGAAAGGAGGGATCCCGATAAAAATCGTAAACGTGAACGTTCACGAAGCAGAGATCGCGAACGGAGACGTGAGCGCGATCGTGAGAGAGAAAAGGAAAGAGAACGCGAGAAGGAAAGGGACAGGGAACGCATCAGAGAGCCAAGGGAAAGAGAGAAAGAGCGGAGGGAAAGGGATAGAGATGGAGAAAGGAGGAGGGAAAGAGACAGGGGAGGGCGGTATTAAGTTTAAGTGTATGGAATAAAGTAGTGCTAAGATTTTCATTGCATTGTTTATTTACCAACCGCCCCCTGAGGTTTCAACTGCACGGCCAATCCATAAGGACTCGTACATTTTTTGGGTTCCATAGCCAAAGGATGTAACCGGACCCTATTACTAAGCCTATCTTGGCATAGCTAGTACTTTTTACAAGTGTTCTTTTGTATTTTGAAAATGTTAAAGCCCTAATAGACATGTGGATTTGGTACGTCGGAGCTCCGTCTAACCAACGAGAGAAAAACTGAGAAAGTATTATATTCTCTCCCGTTTGTCAGATGGTACGGCAGGCCTCCCACTAGATGGACCGACGACATAGAGTCGCTGGCATCCAGTGGATGCAAAAGGCAGGCTGTCGTTCAGTGTGGAGGTTAAAGGGGGAGGCCTATGTTCAGCAGTGGACGTCTTCTGGCTGATGATGACGGCAGTCCGGGATACCATCCACACGTTCGTTCTGTTATATCTGTACACGGGCTATTATAATGAGAAATGTCATAATGATAAAATTTCGATAAGAAAGGTATTTTTGTCTAACAGTGAGCAGTTAAAAATATCTTAGTTGTCCAAGCATTTATTTGCTCTGACAGCTGCATTAATATATTGTAAAAAAAAACGGAATAAAACCTTTTTCTTTTGATAGGTATTTTGCAAAAGTAAGTATATCGGATACTTGTTGTTAGCCACGCCCTTTTAGCTAAACCCTAAAAATTAAAGTCAAACATACAAAATCAATATTTATTTTTTAAATATAGGTTATTGCTGGATGCAAGTACTGTTAAAATAATTTATACAGAATAATTTTACAAGTAGGTACTACCTACGTATATAAAATATTTACAACACCACAATATGACATGATTGTATATTTTACTAAAGAGATTATTTTTTTGTACATAATAAGGTTCCTATTTAGCAACTGACTAAATATAAACAATACAGGTTGTTGATTTACAACTGTACACAGTTAAGGGCTAGAATACCGGGCGCAGCGATCTCGCTCGCGCGTTTATTTAATGACTGTCTACTTTAAAAAAATATTGCTTTGATCATATTTGACTACCAAAAATTAAGGGTAAGTATTATAAACATCTAACCTGAAGTACCTAAAGCTGGTTCTATAAATTCCGCCACACCAACAAAACAACTACCTACCTCTACAAATTGTCGCATATGCCTAGGACCTTGACTTTACGTTTTACCATTGAATGCGAGAAAATAAATAGTAGTATAGTATAAATATTACACAGTATTATCTCACTAATCCGGCACTATTAAAAACCAGAGGGTGCCGGATTATTGAATTTTCGGATTACTGGATTATAGATAAAAAATGTGTTACCGTTTATTTGTCATGTTTAACTACAATATTCTCACTTAAAAAAAAAAACAGGTAAATACGTGTGCACGTGATAAGTTTTGAGGTCTAACCTGCTAGACGACGCGGCGAAGGAGCGCATAAGCGTAGAGGGGCTACCTATTTACCTATTTGCCGTCTTGCTCGCACGTATGGTACAAGTGAGTTTGCGCGAGCAGGATAGCATGCGATCTCCATTGCCACACCCATTCCCATTTGTCACTCCACTCCATTGCCATTTTACATAATTAAGCCCTACCTAGTATAGTATATTTATCTATGCCTACTAAAGTACTATAACATCATTCACGTATTTATAATTAACTAGCTGCGCCCCGCGGTTTCGCCCGCGTTGCACCGTGAAAGAGGAACAAACATCTATACATCAATATATACAAACTTTCGCGTTTATAATATTAGTCGGATATATACATTATACATTTGAATAAATAAATAGTTAAGGAGATAATAATATTATAAAGAGGAAAGATTTGATTGTTTGTTTGCATTGAATAGGCTCCGAAACTACTGAACCGATTTGAAAAATTCTTTCACTGTTGGAAAGCTACACTATCCCCGGGTGACATAGGCTATATATCTATACCCGTGCGCAGCCGGGGCAAGCCGCTAGTAATTAATATATACATTATACATTTGCATAAATAAATAGTTAAGTAGATAATTATTGTTCTTTAGTTGCATTTTTTTTTTTTTAAACTAAAATTATTTTATTTTTAAACACTTATTCTTTCACTTTTCCTCACTAGGGTTCCTGCTAAGCGAAGTGCTTAAATACTCCCTAAAAGAGTTTCTTTTCTGCTAAAAAGTCGGCGCGTTCATGATGAATATCCTCTGTTCTTCTTTCTTGATCCACCGGAGTAGACGGTCTACTGCGCGGATGGCCTGGTCTTTTTCCATGAGCGGGTCAAAGGTTACGTAGAGCTCAAAACCGTTTGTTACCTGAAAAAAGAGCAAATTTTCACATGGTTTAGAGTTTAATGGCTTAACTCGACGCCTAATTTTCACATGGTTTAGAGTTTAATGACTTAACTCGACGCCTAATTTTCACATGGTTTAGAGTTTAATGACTTAACTCGACGCCTAATTTTAACTTGGTTTAGAGTATAATGGCTTAACTCAATGCCTAATTTTCACATGGTTTAGAGTTTAATGGCTTAACTCTACGTCAAATTTTCACATGAATTAAAGTTTAATGGCTTAACTCGACGCCTAATTTTCACATGGTTTAAAGTTTAATGGCTTAACTCAATGTCTAATTTTCACATAGTTTAGAGTTAAATGGCTTAACTAGACGCCTAATTTTCACATGGTTTAGAGTTTAATGGCTTATCTCAACCTTTGATTTCAACGCCTAATTTTCACATGGTTTTGCTGGGGTAAAACTTTCTAACAATAGGCATGGTGACTTGCACATCAACAAAACCAAAATTAAAATTAGTTCAAAAATAAATAAAGATATAAGCATTTTAATTTCATGCTAGACAGAGAGCGCACTATACTGAGCCGTGACGTCACGCGTCAGGCGCTCTGTATCCCCACCTAAAACTTTAAACACTCATATCTCAGAGATTTATCAGCTAATTTAAATATTTTTTTCAGTATGTGTAATGTATTTAGTTATATTCATCGCTAAGCCGGTTATTTGTAATAAATTAAACATTAGGACACATGCCTATTGTCTCATAATTAACAATTTAAAACACTACTTCAATATTAGTAAAAAGTAAAGCAGTTTTGTTTACTTGGATGAATTTTTTCAGTTATTTTGATTTGAAAACTAAGCCACTAAACCGATTTTGATGAAATTTACATGGGACAAATATATCCTTTCAAACCAGGTTATAAATGACAGAGTTATGGTAACAGATATTTTAAAAAAAACATACAACCGAATTGAGAACTCTTTTTTTGAAGTCGATTAATAACAAAAGTAAGTGGTAAGCATTTTTGCCAAATTAAGAAATACTGGCTCAATACATATATATTAACCATTCAGCAGAGCAGCATGATGGGTACGCTGCCAACTGGTAGTGGGCTTGTGCATTTGGATTGTCTTTAGACTTTCAAAGGTCTATGGGCAGCACTTTTTCTCCTATTTATCATTAGAAATACTTACCCAAGCCAATATTGTATCATCGGAATTGGACCTAAAAATCAGCTTCGCCGGCGTAGATGTGCAATGTATCTGACTGCAGTACTTCCTATAATTCTTCACGTACTCTATATCCGACATTTTCTCTATCTTCTTCTCGCACACGTCGCCCCCCTCTTTGTGTCTCATTCTATAATCTTGCAACCGATCTAAACAAATCGGATCGGAGCTGAACAACTGAGCCGTAGATTTGCATTTGTACATAAAATGTCTGATTTCGGGTATCCCGATGTGTTTCAAAGGGTTTGTAGTGGGTAGTTCTTGATTGCGATTCAATGCGTCGTTTATAGCGACGAGGCAGTTGGAGCGGCGCAGTTTGTCGGCGATGGTGTGCTTTGCTTGCGATAGAGTGAAGAAAGCGTCTCGCTGGACCGTTAAAAGTAGTAAGCAGGCTTGGCAGTCGTCCGATATGTAAGATACGTGGCCGTGGAGGAATCCTCTGTAAAATACAATAAAAATAAATATAATTAAGGTGAAAGGGGCGCAGGAGTGGCGCACACAAGGTATACTAAAAGATAAATATGGTCCTCAAAGTCGCACAAGCTATGGAGAGGGCTATGCTCGGGGTTTTTCTACGAGATCGAATCAGAAATGAGGTCCGTAGACGAACGAAAGTTACCGACATAGCCCACCGGATTAGAGAGTTGAAGTGGCAGTGGGCTGGGCACATATCACGCAGAACAGATGGCCGATGGGGCCGAAAGTTTCTTGAATGGAGACCACGGACCGTTAAGCGCAGTCCTGGATATCATTGAATAGGCGCAGTGTAGGACGTCCACCCACAAGATGGACAGACGATCTAATAGAGACCCCTCTTCTCAGCAAACCCTATCATTTGATACCCACCCATTAATATGATTTTGTCTGCCATATTGATTTTAGTGTGACGTCATTATATTTTTGTATTCTTCTCGGCAAACCCTTACAATTGATACCTATAGAATCCCTATTCTATGCACCCCTGTGCATAAAAAATTATTGGTCCGCCATCTTTGGGAGTCCGCCATATTGGATTTGGAATGACGTCATTTAGCTAACCATGCATTGTCATCCAAACTAAACATGTACCTAATGCCAAATTACAGCTCAATCGGTTGGGGATAACTGTTTTAAAATTCAGCTGCAAGATTTGGTTCAAACTAACAAGGCAGAGAGAACCGGAGTCACCGACATAGCTGTTAAATTTGTAAGTTGAAGTGGCAATGGGCAGGCCATATCGCTCGAAGAACGATAACCGATTGGAAATAAAGGTTCTTGAGTGGAGACCACGAACCGGAAGACGCAGCGTAGATAGGCCTCCCACTAGATGGACGACGACATTGTGAGAGTCGCGGGCATCCAGTGGATGCAAAAGGCAGGCTGTCGTTCAGTGTGGAGGTTAAATGGGGAAGCTGTCTTCAGAAGTGGACGTCTTCTGGCTGATGATGATAACAAGGCAAGTTAAATAAAAGCTTGTTAACACTCACGTAGAATCAAACTTGGGCAGACAAATCGGCGTCCAGCTCTCGGCAGTTTTGAAACTCTCCGAACTCCTCACCAAGTTGAACAGCAGGTGAATATCCGACGGATGGAGGGTATACTTCTTCATCCTCACCAAGGTGATGAGCTGGTTGCCCGCCAGCATTATAGCGAAGACCAGGTCCCGTATCTTGTTGCAAGTGGTCGTGATTGCGTTGGTTATGTTTTCGCGGGCTTTCTCTGGTAAGGGGAGGCAGCGGACAGCACCTGAAGAATGTATTAAGTTTCAAATAGTTTTCAGATAATTATTTATTTTTATTATTAATTATTTATTTTTATTATTAATTATTTATTTTTATTATTAATTATTTATTTTTATTATTAATTATTTATTTTTATTATTAATTATTTATTTTATTATCTGACATGACATAATATAATTTTTGGTGGTTTGGTGGCTTTATAAAGTGTAAATATTTTAAGACAAAAACTGATTGCATGCTTTATCAGCGAAAATAGAGTGCTTAACTATATTTATTTAAGACTAGCGGTCCACCCCAGCTTCACACGGGTATCAGATTATAACCTATGTCACCCGGGGATAGTGTAGCTTCCCGTCAGTGAAAGAATTTTTCAAATCGGTTCAGTAGTTTCGGAGCCTATTCAATGCAAACAAACAAACAATCAAATCTTTCCTCTTTATAATATTAGTATAGATCACAATTTATTGTTTTACCTATTTTGCAATGAATAAATGAATTATGAATTTATATAATTTGTAAGTATTACCGTTTTTACATTAGAGCTAATACAAAACTATGTAAAAAAAAATTGTTTGTTGTGTGTTGTCCTATCGGTTTTACTTTTTGACTTTTTGATTATTTGTTAGTCAATCCGCCTTAACATTACATATTCTGTTAAAATTTCAACTGGCTATCTATTACGGTTCAAAAGATACAGCCGTTATTAGGTAGGACAGACAGACAATGTAGGCTTAGTAATAGGGTCCCGTTTACACCCTTTGAGCATGTCACCCTAAAAAGTAGGTGAAAAATTTAGACATTTGAACACGAACGACAATTGTACTTAGGCATATCACTTTTGTTTTGACCTTGTTTAGACATTTTAGTCCCGACTGAGCTGTGATATGCTGAGCATAGAATAAGAAGAATAAGATAAGTATTTTTATTGCCAAAAAACAAAAACAATGGACATATACTATAAGAAACATAAGGAGAAACAGTGTTTGGCAATAGGCATAAGCTCAGCGCTGTACTGCGAGGTCCCGAAGGGTCACGCAGGGCTGGTTTTCGGCACACCCTTTTGCTCAGAAAAAAGATGGTAGGTGAGCACTAGGCGACGTCGGGTAATACAAAATCAACTAATAATATCTGTCGTTAATCGTAATGCACTATAATTACTATTTTCATTATTAAATATTAGAGCACTTAGGTTTGTGTATGGTGTGTGTGTGTGTGTGTGTGTGTGTGTGTGTGTGTATATTGTCTTACCCAATAAAAACGCGGGGTCTTTCTCCATGAAGATCAACAAGTGGTCTATGAGCCTCTCTGCTCCCGACAGCAACCTTCTCAAGTCATAGTTCCTTCTCTGCTCGAATATTCGGTTCAGTTGTGTGAGTGTAAGAACTGAGACTATTTGGTTAAATGCATATCTGAAAAAACAATTATAAATTAAAAATAAATTAAAACCTCCTCTAAAAGAGCTTCATCATCATCATCATCAGCTAGAAGACGTCCACTGCTGAACACTGGCACTGATACGTGGTCCTTAACTGTTGGCCATTTGGAAAAAACAGAGTTGCACAGCAGGCAATGGAGAGAGCTATGATTAGAGTTTCTTTGCGCAATAGAATCCAGAATGTATTATTATCCGGGGTATTCGACAAATAACACAGTCGCCGACATAGCTGCTCATATTTGAAGAAGCAATGGGCAGGCCACATCACTGAAAGAACCGGTTACCGATGGGAAAGAAAGGTTCTTAAGTGGAGACCACGAACCGGAAAACGCAACGTAGGTAGGCCTCCCACTATAGATGGACCGAAGATATCGTGAGAGTCGCGTGAGAGTTGTCGGAGTCCAGTGGATGCAGATGGCAGGCTGTCGTTCAGTGTGGAAATAACAGTAAGTAGGGCGAGGCCTATGTGAAAGTGAATCGGTTTATTCTATGCAAGCGTGCTCCATCATAGACCGCATCGTCGTCGAGTTGGCAGCCAAACACTATCCGCGTTTAACGTTTACTCGCGATAGAAAAAAAAAACAGTTTTGAAGATAAACTTCCGCAAAGTAACGCCTGATTCAATCAACAATGACTGTTTTTGCTTTTCCTTTCTTATGTCTGATTCTTTTTAGATGTCTATGTAAACAAACATGGCGTTTTTCGACCAATGACAGCTCTGAATTTCCTCGCTAGTGATGATCATTGGTTGCCTGTCGGCCATATTTGTTTACACTGTTGGACACTCAGAAGAAAGATTAAAGCATGGAAGTAGTGCTAACTTAACATAAACTAATTAAACCTGTTACATTCAAATTCAATGCCAAATTTTTTGTTACCAGAATGAAACAGATAATAATATATTTGTGACAGGACGGCAAATTGCAGGGTTGTACACTATTTTATAATGTACTAGCGGTCCGCCCCACCTTCGCACGGGTATCAGATTATAGCCCGGGGATAGTGTAGCTTCCCGTCAGTGAAAGAATTTTTCAAATCGGTTCAGTAGTTTCGGAGCCTATTCAATGCAAACAAACAAACAATCAAATTTTTCCTCTTTATAATATTAGTATAGATAGTATAGACTAGGGACAAATAAAAGGCTCCAAAGGGTACATACTATTTGATTTGTAAGCTTTGTAAATCATGTGACGGATTCTGTGGTCTTTATTATTCTGTGGTTGGACATCCAAAAAGAAACAACTTTAGAAAATATTACTCTTATGAAATTTAAAACTTACGTAAGCTGGAGTACTAATTGAGTCTCACTCTCATTTGACTTGGAAACGGCGACCAGTATCAAAGGCCCCTTGACCAGGAACACAGCCTTGCAGTCGCTCGTGGTAATGCATCTCAAGATATCCTGGTTCTGCTCCTCCACAACGCTGACAAGGGCTTGTATGACTCCGCACAGACCTGCCAGTTTGTCCTCATTACCGTATCTAAAATATTTTGGTTTTTGAAGTAGGTATAACCCGATATTGCATTGCAAGGCCACAAAAGATATACGATTAACCCGTCAAATGCGTTACGCACCGCATGTCGGCGTAAGCGAAAAGTGCTCCGACGTGCGTATTGTGTAAGAAGATTTACACACAATACCAATGGTATATAATATTATGCACATATTTAAAAAAAAAAAATTACCTCGTTTTTTTTGTATTATCTGAAAGGTAGGTGAAATTCCCCATTTTAGCCATAAAAAAACTCATTCACTCGCATTCGACGGGTTAAGATCGGGACTCCTTGAAGAAACTCAACAACAACAAGTCTCCAATACAACACCTGGTGAAATAGGGGTTGAGCAGTTTAGTTAGCGACCCAAAGCCGTGCTTCGTTATTTTAAGGAGCTCGGCTGGTTTGTGTAGGCTGGCGGGCAAATGCACAATACACCCCAAGCGGGATGTCAGTGCAGGTCTTATCACCCCCACTTTAAATTAGAATTAGAACCCGATATTAAACACGCTTTTAAACAGACTTCAAAAAGGAAGTTCTCAATTCAGTTGTATTTAAGTGAAAACTTCTTTAGGCGTGTTGGGCACTTTTTTGGATGTGGAAAAAGCAGTGAACTCGCGTGACCATCACGCTCAGAGACTCGTTCGGGTAGGTAAAGTCGGTGTTATGGTGGAGCATGCTTGCCTAGAAAAAACCGATCCACTCGTGGTTTGAAGACACCCAGACTTAACCATCAGGGAACAACCATTCAGGAAGCGCATTCCACAGACTAGCAGTTCAATTAAATTAGTTGTTTTATTACCTAGAATAAATAGGTTTCCCTGCTGAACTCAAAATTATGACGTGTTTCTCTTTGTTGACCAGTTCCGGAGATTGTAAGTAATCATCTCTCTCATCATCTGTGTCTCCATTTTCCTCTGTTAGGTTTGAACAGCTGTGTGATGCAGACATTGAGTCCTGAAAAATAATAATATAGATTAGGCCTTTGACAGGGTTTGCCCATGACAATTTTACTAGCAAGCTTCCTTCGTAGCCAGCCTGCTGGCTTTGTGTTTGGATATTGGACTTTATGAGGGTCTGATTGATATGAGAGGTTGTTAAAGGCTGCTACTTGGATAAAAAGGCCATGGTAAAATAAAACTTTGGGATACTCTCCAGTTCGAAACTGTAATATTTGCAATAAGTTTTGCTGAAGTTGTTAATATCCTGTTTTGTGTAGCTACTAAATAAAATAAAATCCATCAATGTCAATGTTCTGCAAGGTGACCCTTGCAGTTGCGGAGGTTGCTTGGGCAAAGGGACTCTCTTCCTAATACAGGCATAATAAAAGAAGCCAACATAGTACATTTGCTATAACAGAAATATGTACGGCTACTGGATCCTCCGAATTTATGTAAGGATATCTGGAAAAGTCCAGATTTAAACCAGAATTACTGGGATTTTTTTAACCTGGACCCTACACATTCATGCTAATTTTCCTAGCTATAGTACCCATTTCAATCTTTTGATCTATGAGGTATAATTAAAACAAAGTGAGTGTAGTAAACTTACATCTTTGTTCTGCAGATTATCGCTAGATTTTGTATTTTTAATTTGTGTTTTCTCGTCCTCACCGATTTCACTCTGTATCTCGCTTATAGTACTGTTTTTAGCGGTCAAACTCGTGTTTCTATCCTGGAGACTAGAGCTCATTTCCGAAGCAAACTCTTCGAAAGAATCTGTAGGATTCAGTATGCTTTCGGGACATGCTCCTGGTTCCAGCTCATCGGAAACGTTTTCTGATGCTTTAGGACCAGCAGCCACACTATCATTGGATGTGGAAGCCATTTTTATAAACTGTACTATTTGGAGAAATTAATTATACTTTTAAACAGCATGAAATTTATGAAAAGGAAGGGGAGTATTTATTTCCCAAATCCAGTTTTCCACCTCGGATTGGACGTCGGACGGAGGGACGGACGTCGTAGCGTATTGTCACTTGTCAATGAGCAAAACTGACAAAAAAAAGAAACTGTCAGTGTCAATTATTTTTTTCATTATTTCAGAGCAGGCTAAAACCACTTGCTCTCTTATTAGGCGAGAGAGCGAGACAAAGCTAAGAGTAAGATTATTATGGTTGGGACCCACCAGTGCTAATTTCGTTAATTTAGTGCGATAACACTTATTATTGTCTATTTATTATCAACTACTATTTCAAGTTATATATTTTTATTTATTTATTTAAACACAGCATGTTGGGCCCGCAGGGGTAGTTGTGAATAAAAAGACACAATGTAGATAAGGTTAGTGTTATCGAACTACTAGTTCAGCACTATGGTGGTATGGTGCCACAAGAGAGAAAAAAACGCGTTTCTATGGTTGGGACCCACCATAGCCATGCAACTTACCCAAGGACTGTATACCCTAATTACCTTGGACTTCCCATACCGGGTGTAGCGTGACGTTAGGACTTAGAGGACTAAAGTTTTGGAAAAAATAAAGAGTAACTTCAGTAAATATTTTATTTATTTCAAATTAAAAGAGGCACAACAATTCCAGTCCAATATTGTCTTAGTCAATGTTTATCGAAATAACAGTATTATAAAGATCTCTGACCATTACGGTGTGCCATACCATGACAATGTCTTGCACCTACAAACCACTGGTGTGGTTTATATGTAACCTGCGCAACATAGAATATAGACGCGCGTGCGAGCAGGATGCACATAATGCATTATATATTATGCTCTAAATAAGTAAGCGTTCATTTTTCGGCAACAGATCGTGCCAATTCATACTAACTACAGACCGTTCACAGCGTTCAGTACCCTCAGTACAAGTTTTGATAGTATTCTAAAACTTTTTTCGTTTTCGTATTGTTCCATACATTGATGGGCTAAGAGGCATTCGAAAACTTTTTTCGCATTAGAGTGAAGCAATCTATACCGCCGATAACTGCCAAATTTTGTTCCTCCACGTTTCCGATAGAGACGCTTTACTAAAATGTATGGAACAATACGTAAACGAAAAAAGTTTTCGTAAACTATCAAATTTGGGACTAAGCGTAATAATGACATAGGTAAAATAAGTGTGAACGGTCTGTACAGTCCGACCGCTGGGGAAATTCGTCTGACAGCTGCAAAAATCTGAATGAAAACATTTTCTTTGAATATTTATACCGTATTATATTGGCTACCAACTACATTCATACATTAAAAAAAGGCTATAAGTGATTAGATTTTACTGTTTCAGTTCAGCTTTGTATAATGTTATGGGATCTGTCAAACGCATTCTCTCAGGGGCTGAGCTATGTGTAACGATTTATCACAGCTTAGGAAGTAGTTCGTATGAATTCAGAAGATCCTATCCGTCCGATATGGACTATCTTTAATCGCAGTTATTCCTTTAGTTGTACATACATACCGCGTATCTATATAATAATTTAATAATTCATTTTCATGTGTATATTTTCTTACTTACTATTTTTCTTACTTATTTGAATACATACACTAATAATTGCTTTTAATACTAAATCTATTTATTCTTTACAAAATCATTAGTTATTTTTACAAACAATTTGTATACAGGGTTACGCATATAGACTGTACTAATCCGAAAGGAGGTCATTGTACTCATAATTATGAACAACTTTTACTATGGGGCCAATCCTGAAATCACGAAAAAAATATCAGCTGTTCCATAAAAAAACGGCCGTTGACAGTCGACAAAATGTTTCGAACATCTGATTTTTTCCGCGATTTCAGTGTATATCCTGGGGACTTATTCATTAAATAAGCACGCACGTAACGCGAAACTTTAAGTTAACCTCTAAAAGTGGGCCTTTCTTCCCTAGGAAATAGAGGCCAAATTTTAGGGGTTAACTTACGAGCGTGTTTAAATAGCCTTTAGCTTTTTAGTAAAAGTTGTTCATAATAAACAACGAACGACGAATTATGATGTATGCTGATGTTGGTCATTGTACTCATACAATGACCTCCTTTCGGCTTGGTACTGTCTATATGCATAACCCTCTATAAAAAAGTATACCGGGTATAAGGGAAACGCTCCAGATTCTGAAACGCTATTATACTATATAATAAAGTGAATCGAACACTGTTTTAAACTATCACGGTTGTTCACTAAAGTTATGATTATTTACGGGATATTTATCGTGGTAAGGTTGTGGGATGAGCTCCCGATATTTCAGCGCAGTTAAATGCATCATGTTCACGGGAAGACTGAAGAATGCGGGTGGTTGGTCGAACAGTTAAAAGTTAGATGCAGACATAACGATCTACCCTCTTTCTTAGTCTTTTGCTACGGTTATCACTGGAACTCGAACTCGATCCTAAGTCCCGACAAAACACACTCACTGTATCACTGCGTATAGTATTTTGAACACATTTTGAATGCGAACTTTTATTTTTAAGGCAACGTAATACTGGATTCCACGCACTGGCGAGTTGAAAACTATCACCTCGATTCTTCAGTCTTCCCGTGAACATGGTGCATGTAACTGCGCTGAAATATCGGGAGCTCATTCCACAACCTTACCACGGTAAATATCCCGTAAATAATCATATAACTTTGTAGTGTTTAACTTCCCAAAGTTGTAGTTACATCTCTACATAGTATAAAATAAAGTCGCTTCCCGCGTCTGTCTGTCTGTATGGCCGCTAACTCCTCCTAAACCACGCAACGGATTTTGATGCGGTTTTCACCATCAATTAGATTCATTTTCACGGAAGGTTTATATTTATAACTAGTGACCCGCCCTGGCTTCGCACGTAGATTATACCCGTGCAAAGCGGGCGGGCGGGTCGCTAGTAAAAAATAATTGTGAAAATGTAAAAAAAAACGCGTAGCGTATCAATAATCAGCAGCATTGCCACCAGTACTCTTAGTACAAATTTTGATATTTATCGTAAACTTTTTTCGTTTTCGTATTGTTCCATACATTGCTGGGCTGAAAGCTATTCAAAAACTTTTTTACGTATTTGAGTGAAGCAATCTATTACTACCGATTTTAGTTCCTCCGCGTTTCCGCTGGAGGCGCTTTACTAAAATGTAAGGAACAATATAAAAACGAAAAAAGTTTCCGAAAACTATCAAAACTTGTACTAAGGGTAGTCTTCGTTTTTGGGAGCGTTTCACTTACATTGTTTATTGATTTTTTAGGACTGAAGTAACTAAAAATATTACTATCTTTTTCAATTCAGTCTATTAGAAGGGGACAGCAATGCTTTTAATTTAATTCAGTTACCTAAAATCATAGAATTACAAACACAAAAATCATTTCATCAAAACAATAAATCTAGACTAAATGCACAAATAACCCTAACATTTAGTATGGTTAGAATTATACTTTTGGATCGGAAATTTTTGAGTATCCATAGTTTTAAATACCTTTTCAATCGACATCCTTTCAGTAAGTACATAAAGTACCCCTGTTTTCCCCATTCACTGTTCGTATTTTTTTATTATCATAAGGCTATGTTTACACTTGTAAGTTTTATGTAACTTCTGGAAAAATTACATAAGTAAATTACATTTACACAAACACATGAACGGTAAAAAATAGCCGAGTGTTTTCATCTTGAAATCGCTTTGATAACTTTAGCGTTATACAGGGTTATAAGGCGTGTATATACATGCAAGATGGTGGTCAAACAAAATCAAGCCTAATATTTATAAAAAAAAGGAAAGGGAAAACCGTTATTCACTGTTGACAAACTACTTATATGGACCAGCAGATTTTTTTGTGATTTCAGGGTTAGCCTCATAGTAAAATTTGTTTGTACCCTTTCGGCTTAGGCATACCTTTTTCATATAACCCTGTATAGAACCATAACTTTTTCCTGTCGTTTTTTTTAAATTCCTGGTTCTACATTATTAATAATATAAATAGTAAAGAAAAAATACTGTAGATTTTCATCTACAGTTGCCTGGAAGAGATCGCTTTTAGCGATAAGGCCGCCACTTCAGACCCCAGCTCATAAGTTTTTCTATCTGTTTGTTATTTTTATTTCTGGTGTACACAATAAAGAGTTTCTATCTATCTATCTACAGTTGAAAAATTACAGTAATTTTTAGCTGTAAGAAATTACAATTACAAGTGTTTAAATTTTTTTATAGTAAGCTACTTACGTAAGCAATACTTACAAGTGTAAAGGAAGCCTAAAATTATTGCAAGTAATGAAAACAACAAATAATAAAATCACTTGGCAAGGAAAGTGAAGTCCATACATATTTTATTAAGTCTTCATACAAAATTCAGTTTCGCATCATTAGCAAAATAACAAATATACTTTTATTCATCTTTTCCTGCTTTTTAGTGCGCAACCAGCTTTATCACGAGGTTTAGCGGCCAGCCAAGTGTTATGTTAAATATTGTTCAATATTTTTTACGCCAATAGATGCGACAAAATTCACGAATGGTTGCAACCCGAACCCGTTGGTTGTCGCGACAACCATAATGCTGTAAACACTAAGGTTGATATTATTTCTCAAAGAATTAGCTGTAGGCGGTTCACGCAAAATAGACCTATGGATGGCCTAGTTGCAGAAAACGTCCGTACTACAACATAACAACGTATACGTAACGTAATAAACTATTTCTCATTGGCAGTTAATAGTTAAAAAAAATCTGTATTTGTAGTTTCTACGCCAACGCGTTGAGAAAATATTCTGTGATTGGTTGAAACCCTAACCCGTTGGTTGTAGCGGCAACCCAAGTGCTGTCCTTTTAGGTTTAATACTATTTATTGTTATCATTTAATGTGTCTACGCTAATGCATCGCGACCATATTTCCGAAGTGGTTGCGAGCCTAATCCGGTGGTTATCGCGACAACCCTAACGGTGTGTGCACTAAGGTTGACACTTTTTCTCATTAGCCGTTAACATTAGTTTAAATTTTCTGTATTAGTAGATTCTACGCTAACGCGTCTAAACAATATTATCCGATTGGTTGTAACCCTAACCCGTTGGTTGTAGCGACAACCCAAGTGCTGTTCTTTTAGGGTTAATAGGTACTATTTATTGTTATCATTTAATATGTTTCTACGGCAATGCGATGCGACAATATTCCACGGGTGGTTGCGAGTCTAACCCTTTGGTTATCGCAACAACTCGAGCACTGTGGACTGGACACTAAGGTTGATTCTATTTCTCATTAGCAGCTAATATTAGTTTTAATTTTCTGAATTGTAGTTTCTACGGCAATGCGTCGCGACAATATTCCGCAAGTGGTTGCAACCCGCACCCGTTGGTTGTCGCGACCACCCTAGTGCTGCGTGCACACACGTTAGTGTTGATGTGTGCGTTGTGTAGTTCTGCCACTTGTGTGGAGCAAGCAGCCGCGGGGTCGCCTGACCCGTCTAAACTGCCGAACCTAAAGGAATAATTTACACATTTTTATTAAAAAAAAACAACAGTTTTACTGGAAGTTTAATAAACGGGATTCATCTCCAAATTATGGAATGCCTTTATTTTTATTTTTCAGGAATGGAATATTTTCTGCAAATTTAAATTGAATGGGGTGGGTTTTTTATACTTAACTATATTGCAACTGGGTGGATTTTTTCATCCGGTCAAGTTTGTCTACTTCCTAACTTGTCAATTAAAAAAATTGTCAACTTCCTAATTCGTCCATTTCTAACACGTCCTTTTCCTAAATTGTCGTTGTACAAATTCCTCAGTCGTCCATTTCATAATTCGTCCATTCCATATTATGCGTCTACTTATTAGTCCACTTCCTAATTCGTCCATTCCATATACGTATACTTATTAGTCCACTTCCTAATTCGTCTACTTACTTAATTCGTCAATTCCATATTTGTATACTTACTTAATTCGTCTACTTATTAATCGAATTCTTAATTCGTCCATTCATAATTGTCTTATTCGTCCACTTCTTAGTTCGTCCATTACATACACTTACTCTCTACTTCAGATCTACTTAGGATAGCTTTGGTTTTGCTGCATCATGCTAAATATTGAATGTGCGAGCAATCACACTTTTAAGATAAGTATTGTTTCTATGGAAGGCCATATTTCAATAAACAGCTTTTACGATGTTAGAAACAATTGATTTTTATTCTTTAGTAAAAAAAAACGGCAAAAAAACATGCGGCCGCCTGATGGTAAGCAGAAATCGCTGCCTGCAACACTAGCAGTGTTGCCGGTGATTTGCCAGCCCGGGGAGGTAGTTGTAGATACCCTTTTTGAAACGCTTCATATTGTAGCTCGGCGGGATTGTTCATATTGACCCAAATAAGGTTTGATTCATAAAAATTAATTGTATAATATTTACATGCGCAAAAAGCACATAAAACGTGGGCTTAGCATGAAAAACTTGTATATTTACCAAAACTCGTTCCCGGGATGTGCATTCCCGTCCCAGGGGTAAGTCATGACTAGTAGCTTGCCCGCGTGTTCGCCCGTCAGTTTCGCAGATGGCTCTCGGTTTTGTATCTGGACGTTTATACCTCCTGCAACATCAAAAATAATAATAGTTAGCAGATAATATCTAGGAGACTTTGGGAGGTAACTTCGAGTAATTTTTAACCGACATCAAAAAAGGAGGGGTTCTCAATTCAGTATTTTATGTTTGTTTTCTCAGAAATTTTTATTAACCTATTTGGAAGATTATTTTATTATTTAAAAGGATATGATGGCCCATGAGGCCGAAAGGTCCGGAATGGAGATCACGGACCGGTAAGCGCAGCGTAGGACGTCGACAAGATGGACAGACGATCTAAAAGAGAGCGCAGAGAAACGCTGGATGCAGGTCGCTTCCAACCGGCCCTTTGGAGATCGATGGAGGAGGCCTATGTCCAGCAGTGGACTATATAGCTGAAATGATGATGATGAAAGTATTTTTCATACCTTTAGGATGTTTTTTGCATTCCAGAAATATCCTCATTTCTGCATTTTCACTGTTTCCTTCTGGAGAGTTCTTGAAGAAAGCTGTCAAATAAAATAATCAGTTTTAAATAAAATAAATCAAACAAATAAAAATTAATTTCACGCTAAGGTGAAAAGGTTAAAGTGAGATGAGGTGTTTTTTGTTTCTCACAAAGACTGACTCGTGCGCATTCCATACTAAATAGCACAGAAAAGAAAAAAATAATAAATTAGAACGGCTGTCAAGGCATTTTTGTAAGATTTTTTTTGTAGCCAGTTGCACCCATATAAACGAAACGTCAGTTATTTGAAATCAGTTAGCAGCTGTGATGCGGACAAAGAACTTTGAGACGTAACCCAAAAAGGTAAGGTCCAAGTTCTTTGGATGCGGAGTTCGATGCGTTGACATGAGAATGTTCAAGCAAGATTCTGTCATAATACCTGGCGACAGATTTTCCTTCTCATTTCCGTTCTATTTACTTCTCTTTTCTGTGCTAAATAGGTAGACTGATCAAATAAAAATACGAACGAGTCAAAATCGTCTTTGTTGGAAGGTTTTTTATTCATATTAATAAATTGTTAATTTAATAGAAAAAATATAATTTCTTTTGTATTATAATCTGACCATACAGCATTAACCATGTAACTATTGATTCCAAGTTCTATTAGTTATGATTGAATTAGTTCATTACAGTATCTTATCCACAGAAAAGTTTTTTTTTGCTTAAATTAGAACGGCTGTCAAGCCCTTTTTGTAAGAAATTTGTTGTAGCCAGTAGCACCCATATAAACGAAACGTCAGTCATTCGAAATCAGTTAGCAACTGTGATGCGGAGTTCGACGCGTTCTAAATAAGAATGTTCAATCAAGGTTCACTCATAATGCCTGGTAACAGATTTTCCTTAGACAATAGACAATATTTTATTTTGTAACAAAAATCCATATATAATACACATAAAGCTACACACAAATTTAAAGTTAGAAAACGACCTTCTCATTTCCGTTCTATTTACTTCTATTTTCTGTGATCTCATCCTTACTATGAGCTGTCAAAATGATCGTCCTATATTTGACAAGGTATAGTGCAAAATTTTACTGTTCAACCCATCTTTAGAAACACTTTTGTCCATCCCAGAAACACTTCTGTCCTTCCCAGAAACACTTTTGTCCTCCCCATCAGCAGAACTAATATGTTACAGCACTCCCCGGTTTATCAAATGTGAGATAGGTATAACAAACAAACAAAACAAAATTCATTTATTTCAGGCTTAACCCATATAAGAACATCAAAATCAAAATTATAATTATTCATTATTAAAAAATTAAAACAACATAAACACAATAAAATTAAAGCAAGTCACAATACACAGAATAATAAAATGAAGTCATAAATAAAGTTATCTAACGCAATGAAAAATTATTTCGACATTTTTCACCATAGTTCGCTAACCTCAGTTAAATACCATCTTAGTTAGTATAATAATAAATAATTGTCTTTCTAGCTTCTGTGCAGCATTATTCTTGTTTTTGTTTAGGTTTTGTTTCGTATTTTGTAGCTAGTGACAGCATTTATAAATAATGAATTATTTGATTTATTAATTTCCTAGCTAGATGTTACAAATGAATGCTAGGGTCCACATACAAGAAGGAAATGCATTTTGCTAGATACTAAGTCTTGTTTACTAACTTTAAGATAGTCTCTATTGTATTTCCAGTTTTGTGGTCTTTCAATAAAAAAAACTTACCTTTAATACCATCCGTGGTGGAGATATAGGCGAAGTTGACGTCAGTTACGCGCGAGAGCGCATCCCGGCGCAGCAAAGCGCGCGTTCGCTCTATCAACGTCAGTACATATACGTCGTTTTGATGCGGTGATATCTTCCACACGCCGAGACCTGCGGAAGCAATATAAACTAGGTACAACATTGAGATACAATACCCATAGTCACAATCTCTAAGTGAGGACAGTCAAAAATTGTCCGAACGTCGCGTCGTTGTCAATGCCACGTTTACTCAAATTTAGACGTTATGTCGTGTGCATTGTTTGGCCCTTTGGAAAAACTCAGAGTCACACAGCGGGCAATGGAGAGAGCTATGCTCGGAGTTTCCTTGCGCGATAGAATCCGGAACGTATATGGTTCGCCAAAGAACCAAAGTCACCGACATAGCTGTTAAAATTTGCAAGTTGAAGTGGCAATGGGCAGGCCACATCACTCGAAGAAACGATAACCGATGGGGAAGAAAGGTTCTGGAGTGGAGGCCACGAACCGGAAGACGCAGCGTAGGGAGGCCTGCCACTAGATGGACCGACGATATTGTGAGAGTCGCGGGCATCCAGTGAATGCAAAAGGCAGGCTGTCGTTCAGTGTGGAGGTTAAAAGGGGAGGCCTATGTTCAGCAGTGGACGTCTTCTGGCTGATGATGGTGTTGATGATTGTTCAACGCCGCTAGTCCGCTATGTCATTGTAGCACTGGTATCGCGCGGCGTTGTAGTCGGATCGCGGTTGCCTTATAACTAACCAAAAAGTCGGCGCAATGCGTGGCGTCAGCCGAGTTTCGGATCAGACACTTTCTTTGCACGTTTGTGTCTCTATAGGTGTTGTATCTCGATGAGGTATAATCATAAATTGAAAATATAAACACCCCTGATAAAAGCGATTATCGTTAAACGGCTGAACCGAGTTCCTTAAATCATAGCTAAGAAAACTCGCGATCAAGTCACCTTTTAAGCAATAATAAAAGCGACCAAGTGCGGGTCGGGCTCGCGCACTGAGGGTTCCGTACCACCACGCAACTTTGTTATTACTAATGTACAAAAAAGTAGTGCCAAAAGAGATGCCCAGGCGTATGCGTAGGCGTCACCTATCCAAGTACCGACCGCGCCCAACGTTGCTTAACTTCGGTGATCGTACGAGAAACGGTGGTGAACAGAAATTTATCACCGACTCGTACTTGGCCATTATTTATTATTTGTTGTTATACTTTAGAGTGTGTACTATAATCCATGGTATAATAATATACTCCGCCAGGTATAGCACTCCGAGAAATAATGTGACGTGGGCGTCCCGCAATGATGTCATCAATGTCATGGATACACGTGCATAAGCAAGAGCAGAATAAGTAATTTACAACAAGTTCGAGAGAGATGACGATACACGAAACAATGGCGGACTCTCTATGATTTTCTGTGTTAACACTAGCGTGAAATTATAACTCCCCAATCTCCGTATATTACCTGTGGGAATCCAATAAATCAATGTGGTTTTGATAAAATTGTGTTTAATATATACAATTCGTGCTTAACTTGCATGATTGGACAAACCAAATGACAATTTGGCATTCAATAGATGATTAACGAATTTCTTTCCCAATATGTGTTTGTTGCAATAAAGTGGTAACTAGACAGTGACGTAATTCTGGGGTTTGTTTTGTTTGATCATGCCAAGTTTGACGCTCGTACGTATTACCATTTTTACATTAGAGCTAATACAATTTCTCCTTAGTACATACCTGCTCCGATAATATTTACAAAGGCGTCCCTCCCCGTTTGTTCCGCCCTATGCTGCGCATCCAGTAACGTGGTCTCGGCTATCACGGACAGTCTCTTGTAGTACGCCTCGTTGTCGAATATGGCTGCCTTCTTTTCCACTGCTACGAACCTGTGAGATTAGATTCAATTCAATTCATTTATTTCGGGTCTTAGGTATAACTAATATACACTTGTACAATACTAGACACAATTATACAATACTAGCTGAAGGGGGGCAAAGTTTGTATGGGACAACGTGATTCCTTGGTCCAATCTTGCGAGTGGCATTTAGAAACCGAACGTTACCGTAGGTCGAATGAAAAGTTAACAATCTGGGTGCCTTCAAGTCGAGAGTGAATAGGTTTCTTCTAGGCAAGCGTGCTCCATCGTAGGCCGTATCATCGCTTATCATGAGGCGAGTTGGCGGCCAAGCGCAAGCCTATTTAAAATTAAAAAAAAAAAAATGTCACGTGACACGTATATCCCGGTCGAGTCTTATAACAATAGCCGCTAAGCCATCTCAGAGGCCTTCAGGCGTCCTGGCGGCCTAAAATTCTGACATTAGCGCAAGTCACTGGGCCTATATGAACTTCGTGTATTTGCTGAGAGTACCTATACGATGATTATAGGAATTACAATTTCTTCGTTTCCTCAAAATCATGAACACCCTACAAGAAAAGGACAAACTACCTCCGTGCTCGCTTCTCCCTCGGACCGTTTTTTTAGCATGAGTACTCAATCCATGTCCCTTTAGGGTCCATATATAAAATCCTTGATGTTAATAAAACCAGAAAAATCCACTTTGTGAAAAAATTACAGCAGATTAAAATTAAATAGTGACTTTTGGACTGACAGACAATTATATATATTATAATGCATCCTGAAAGTTCATAAGGGCATTGCTCTTGACCCAGGTATCGTAAAGAAAACCCTTACTCAGTAGTTAAACAACCGTCTGTAAGAACTCTGCAGAATAACAATTTTCAGTACATTCAATCACAATATCCTGGAAGAAATCGCTTAAGGCGATAAGGCCGCCTATTATACTGCCGGTCTTGTATTATTTTTAAATGACTTTTGTATTTTTATTTCGGTGTATAATAAAGTGATATATTAATATATAACAAAATTAATAGATTCAACAATAGATTAGTTTAGTAGTTAGGTATTAATTTATCGTTTTTTTCTTTTTTTAATACTACGAAGATGGAATGTTATTTCAATTCTTATTGACTTAATAATATACCCTTTACATACGCCATTTATACGCTTTAGAGATGTGGTGCTGGAGAAGAATGCTCGGGGTATCATGGACTGAATTTCGCACGAACGTCTCGATACTCCAAGAACTTGGCATCAAGCAGCGCTTATTTTCCACAGTACAGTCTCGGATGCTAGCCTTCTTCGGACACGTTTCAAGACGAGATTATCAGTCCATAGAACGCCTCGTTGTCCAGGGAAAGGTGGAAGGCACTAGACCGCGCGGGAGGTCACCCATGCGATGGACCGACCAGATCAAGTCTGCAGTGGGTGGTCCCTTAAACGAGTGCAGCAGGATGACCTCCAGCAGAGAGACATGGCGAGACATCGTGAAGCGCATCCTATCTGCCCCGTCCAATACTACTTCATGACGACCACGACCGCTCTGCCAAGAGCGAAACGACTAAGAAGAAGAAGAAAAAGAAGAAGAGAATATACCCTAATCACCTGTCTGTATATCTTCTCTCGTCGCTTTTAGCTTCTGTGTTTACGTAGGACGAGAGTTCTTGGTACGTGTAACTTGGTACCTGGAAAAAAAAAGAGTTTTTACTATTGTAGTTATCAATATCTTTTTTTTTTTTTGTTTTTTTTTTCCTGGGCTAGCGTCTTTATTAACTAAACAAAATACAAACTAAATATCATTGACGCGAAAGTAATTTTTATATTGAAGTGTTGTTCCAAATTTTAGGATTTGCTATTTCACATCACATAAACATTTGAACGTCTACTGCTGAACAAAGGCCTCCCTCTTTTTTTGCTTAATATTTTCATGACCATGTATACAGTGTCCTTCAGTCGTAATATTAAATAAGTTTTCATAGTATTAAATAGCGTCAAACAAGTCATAGTCACAATCAGAGTCAAGCAATGCTTGTCTCTATAGGCGTCTCACTTCATTATTGGCGTCGCAACCAGTTTCATAAATATTTTTCTCTATGGAAGTCCCACCTCTTCAGCGTTAGGGGTTATATTATCGTTGGTACGTACCTGATAGAATTCCGCCCACATCTGTCTCCACATATGCTTGGCCGACTGATTGTTCCTCACATACGTAGTCTTCAGAACATTAAGACAGGTGGTCGGGGTCACCTCCTCTCCGTAACCGTTCTCCGGGCAGTTCTGTTGTTCTGTGATTAGTATATCTTCGTAGTCCATTCGTTCTAGACGTTCGAATCGAGGGCCTATTATACCTGCAAATGTGACATATGGTCATTTTAGACTTAAAAACTTTTTTTTCAACCGGTCATACTTAGCTTGTAACATGGCTGCCAGAGACTGATAATTATGCATACATATATAATTTTAAATACATACTTAAATAGATATGAACACCCAAATATAGAACAAACACAAATGTTCATCACATGAATGTTTGCCCTAGCTGGGAATGGAACCCACGCCTCCAAGCGCAGAAGGCAGGTTCAGTACCAACTGGACCAACGGGGCTATCAAAACTGAAAGCAGGATTATTTGGAGACTAAAGATATTAAAAATTATAGATCATCGACAAACCATCTTCTTGCAGGCAGCTACCCCGTTCAGTTACCCTTTTTTTACATGCTTTATATACTAATAATGTAAACAAATCATAGAAAAAAAAAACACCTACTTCTAACTGTCATATCGATTTGAAGTAAACGGGCCACAGAGTTACACATATAGACTGTACTAATCCGAAAGGAGGTCATTGTACTCATAATAATTTTTTTTTTTTTACTATGAGACCAACCCAGAAATCGCGAAAAATAATTCAGCCACTTCTCTCCACAATGACGCAGGCCACACTGCAACGTTATCTCCTCTCAATCACAATATAACCACTTGACTGCTCATCCTTTACCCCGCATGAGGCAAAGGTTCTAACATGTTAACCTAAACTATTTCGAGCGGGGCCAATCCTAGGCGCGAATTGAATGAATGACTTTTGTAATCACAAGCGTCGAGTCTCCAATCACAAGCTGCCCCCCGCGACCGACGTAGTATCATTTTGCAAAGGGAATTTTGACTACATGCGCGATCAAGTGGTTATATCTTTGTCTTCTCTGGACTTATTTCAAAAAGTACACAGCTCCCATCTGACAACGCGAGCCCAAAGGTCTCCTTTTAGGCGGTTCCTTCGACAAGCAAGGACCCCAATTTCTAGTTTATTATCAGTTCTTACCTATAATAACAGCATTATCCTCTATATCCGTCTCGCTCACTACGCCGCTGTTTCTTCTCTCTCCGTTATTAATACATTCAGTATGTGAACTAACAAACAACATGGCCGATATCTTCAGTTCGTCGTAGCTGAGACAGTTGGTAAGTACTAGGGGGTCGCGTTGCTGCATCGTACCTACATTCTCCCACTGTTCTTTCTGCCTGCAACATAGTTTTTTTTTATATAGAAAAGATTTAAGTTTAGCCACCAACTCGCCTGATGGTAAGCGACGTTGCGGCCGAGGATGGAACACGTTGATCTATTAGAAATCTATTCACTCTAGCCTTGAAGATGCCTAGATTTTACTAAAGTTATATCATTATTTACGGGATATTTACCGTGGTAAGGTTGTGGAATGAGCTCCCGATATTTCAGAGCAGTCACATGCACCATGTTCATGGGAAGACTGAAGAATGTGGGTGGTTTGTCGAACAGTTAAAAAGTTAGGTGCAGACATAACGATCTACCCTCTTTCTTTCTCTTTCTTAGTCGTCCCGTAAATAATCAAATAACTTTAGTGAACAACCGTGATAGTTTAAAACAGTGGCCCAGATTTTAGTTCTCAGGAAACAAGGAGGACGGCAGGGAGTTCCATTCTTGGACAGTACGTATCTTAAATGACGACCCAAATCGTTGAGTTCGAATCATTGGAATTTCCATGAGGAAATGGAATTCCAAGGGGTGGTAGGGTGCAGTCCTTCTACTTGTCCTGTACTAAAAGGGTGAGGGTGGGATAAGGTCATGAAGTTCTTGCGCACACTCGCCGAAATGTATCCGATAGCAAATAGACAGACAAGCTAATTTACGGCGGTGCTTGAATCTTCTCTTCTCTACATAGTATAAATTAAAGTGGCTTTCCGCGTCTGTCTGTCTGTATGTCTGTATGGCCGCTAACTCCTCCTTAACCACGCAACGGATTTTGATGCGGTTTTCACATACTCATACTACTCATACTCATTTATTCATACGATCAGTATATGTCAGATGTAAAAATTATAAACCATCAGTTAGATACATTTTCACGGAAGGTTGCGGAAAGCGACTTTAATTTATACTATGTAGAGAAGAGAAGATAAGAGATAGAGAAGAGAAGATATATATATGGCTTTGCAAGATATCTTTTGAAATAGCCTGTACATTCTATGCCCGTTTTCACTAATCATGAACTGCACATACTAGTTTTTGGGGTTCCAATGCTGATATTTTTAAATTTGCCGAGCTTTTTCAGTTTCTACTTTCATTAGCCAGACTCCTAGATATGAAGCATAATTTAAGATCAATACCCACCCTTTCTCCCCTCCCAGCAGTATATAAAGGTCGTGTGGTCCCACAAAAGATACGGCACGCTTAGTTAGCAGTCTGTCAATGAAGTCTTGTACTGTCATGTCTTTGTAGAATGCCTTCTCTATACTGCTGCCGAATTCTCTGGAAACATGATTAAAAAAAAGTTTTATTATATTTTTATTTCTTGCATTTGACCGCCACCTCGCCTGATGTTAAGCGATGATGTAGTTTTGGTTAAAATAAAACCAGCCGGTTAATATCGGCTTCCAAGATTTGTTTACATAGTTCTTTAGTTACAAAGTAAAGCTAATATAAGGGTCAAAACTGTTTTTGCTGTTTATTTGCGTGACATCTCGTCCAAGATACCAGTATTGCAGTGTGTTGCTAGTTATGAAATATGGTACTGAGACGTGGTACTTAACTGTTGGCCTTTTGGAAAAACTCAGTCACACAGCAGGCAATGGAGAGAGCTATGCTCGGAGTTTCTTTGCGCGATAGAATCCGGAACGTGAATATTCGCCAAAGAACCAGAGTCACCGACATAGCTGTTAAAATTTGCAAGTTGAAGTGGCAATGGGCAGGCCACATCGCTCGAAGAACCGATAACCGATGGGGAAGAAAGGTTCTGGAGTGGAGACCACGAACCGGAAGACGCAGCGTAGGGAGGCCTGCCACTAGATGGACCGACGACATTGTGAGTATAATCTCACTTACCTCTTATAGATGAGGAAATGTGTCATAAGCAGTAATACCCTTTCATGTACAACGGGGTACGCCGATACTATGTTCCTCTGTAGCCTGTCTATTGGCCTCCTCTCTTTCAGCGTTTCCAGTCTGAAAACACAAGCAGTTACTTTTTAATCTGTGGTATTTAATAAAATAAATAAATTGAAGTGTTATTTTGGCCCTGCATACACAAGCTTGCTCCCTGGGGGGTTAGACAAGACCCGATTTCTGTTAGCGTTAACGGCCTCTTATACTAAATTTAACGGTTTTAAATCAATTTTATTCAGTTAAATTAAAATATTTGAGCTGGAAAAAATACATGTCACAGATACATCTGTGTTTGAGTTTATGATTTGGTTCAAAACACGATAGAATAAACTTTCTTCGATCAAAAAAAAAAAATCTGAAACAAAGTCGATTTAGCTTATTTTTTTCGTTTTATGCTCTAATGAAAGCTCGTTACAACCTGGAAAAGGCATTCCCATTCAACAGTTATTGATTTGGATAGATTTCAGATAGTGAATAGTTTCGTTTTTTTGTGAAATTAAAAGCGTAAAATGGTCGCGAGTATTTGCGCGCACCGCGTTCAGTACCGCGCCAGGCGTCATCAAGGTCGGATCTATGTTCGTTTTTGTCGTTGCAACCCCCCGCGGGCGTCCTGACTCTTGCGTGGCAAAATACATCGTCGCTATAACTTGGCGGGGGCTGAGGGAACAGTTTGTTGCCTACGCGACTCGGATAATAGGCCGTTAACGTTTGCCGTTAGCGTGGCAGAACAATGAAACACTATCCTCGGATCACCAAGGACACTCTGGGACGCCTGTACAGGCATAAGCGAGCTGCTGGCTTTCCTGGAGGAGACCGGGTGGCTGAATTAGCTGCAGCCGGGTGACGCAAAATGGGCCAATGAATGGCCTAGTTGCGGAAAATGCCCACTACACAAGTAACAAGTAAAGTTTGCGTTAACGCCTGGAGAAAGATGAAATTGTATGAAAATGACATTAGCTTGAGATAACATCTCTCAAGCTAATGTCATTGTCATTTTCATACAATTTCATCTTTCCGCAGGCGTTAACGCTAACAGAAAGTAGGTCTTGTCTAACCCCCCTGTTTTGTATGTGGACCATTAGTTCATTAGCTTCGTTGCAAATGTCTTAGTGTGTGGAAAATTTGTAAGTGAGCCATGCTTACAATTTTAGTGGTATAGTGAAAAAATATGTATGAAAAATAGAAACATTTGAACACGAACGATTTACGATTGAGATGCATTTTAGACTCTTTATAATAGCGGGTAAAACATGAATGGAGCAAAGCCAGTTCCTAATATATTTATCTCTTTCTTCATCACCTGATGGTCTCGATAGGGAAAGGGATAGGGAATGCCTTGCTCCGTTTGATGATGTCATTGATATCGCATTGAGCCTTCGAGGTTGGTATACTGGCACACTGTCGTAGAAGCTCGTCCGTTTCTTTACTTGTACTGGGAAGGCACCAGTCTGGTTTACACCTGGAAGAAAAATAGAAATCAATATGCAATTTAGCAAGTAAAAATTATACTCTTAGAAACTTTTTTGTTTTTATGTCATAGGGTACATTTAACAGTCGAGTTTTTGTATCTCTTTTAATTTAATCACTTGTTTAAACATAATTTCCTAGTGACCTGGACTTGTACTATTATTATTTTCATACCACTGGCTTTTCGGTGAAGGAAAACATCGTGAGGAAACCTGCATACTTACGGAGAAGAAATTCAATGGCGTATGTGAGTCCACCAACCCTGGCACTGGGCCAGCGTGGTTGGTATGGCCCAATCACCCTTTCGGGGGTAGGCTAAAAGTCCAGCAGTGGACTGTTAAAAGACTGATTATGATTATGATGATGACTATTATTCTGCGCCACAAGTTGTGCACGCGATTTTCGACCCTAATCACAAAACATTATATTTTAAAACAAATCTCTCCACATTCCATACAACTACCCTAGACACAGAATTTCTCCAATTCTAAGTTGGTGGCAAGCTGCTAAAACCAATTTAGCACTAAACTTTTTTTATGCCATAGGTGGCAATCAAATTATGGGCTGCCTGATTATGATAAGCAGTCACCGTCGCCTATGGATAGTTGTAACACCAGAGGCATCACAACTACGTTGCCGACCCTTTATAAATCTATTAACTCGCCTTTTGAATAACCCCATGTTATTGAGTTATTGTATTGTATTATAAATGTGAATGAATATCTCTATCTCTACATAGTATAAATTAAAGTCGCTTTCCGCGTCTGTATGTCTGTATGGCCGCTAAATCCTCCTAAACCACGCAACGGATTTTGATGCGGTTTTCACCATCGATTAGATACATTTCCACGGAAGGTTTATATATATAACTAGCAATCCGCCCTGGCTTCGTACGTAAATTACACCCGTGCGAAGCCGGGCGGACGGGTTGCTAGTAGTTTATAATTATAATAATTTTAGTTTATAATTGTTTATAGCAGATCTATACATTATATATAAGAAATTGTAATTTTAAGAATATGCAATATTGTCGTATTATCCTTGAGCAAACAGCCTAGGTACTTTTTGTAGTTATCTTATTTGATTGTTACTAACCTGAACTATAAATGAACAGGATATTCAACTTGTTTTCCTCAATTGTTTCACTACAAACTACCTAAACCCGGTCCAAGTTTTTTTTAGCTCTGACAACTGCAATAGGACTGTGTCCTGATTTTTATATTTAAAAAAAACTATTTTTATTAACCTGTACTGTACCCCACTTCTAGGCAAAGGTCTCCCCCATAATTTTCCAGACAGTGCGATCAGCAGAGAGATTTGACCACTGGTTTCTATTTAATAACTCATAAAAAAGCTGATCATAAATAGAGCCCCTCCTCAAAAACAAAATTTTTATTAGTTCAAAAATAAATAAGTTGGTACGTATTTTAATTTCATTTTTTTTTTTTTTTTTTTTTAACGCTGATAAGTCCGCGTTTGACCACCAACTCGCCTGTTGGTAAGCGACGATGTGGTCGAAGATGAAGCACGCAGACTTAGAAGATAGCTATTCACTCTGTCCTTGAAAAGGCCCAGGTTATATCTCTCAGGGAACAGGGAAGCTGGCAGGTTGTTCCAAACTTTGGCCGTACGGATTAGAAACGTAGAATCGAAACGTTTGGTACGTATCCAAGGAAAATCCACAATGTATGGGTGGTAGTGGGCCGTTTTTCTACTTGTCCTGTAGTAAAAAGGGGATGGCAGGATAAGGTCATGTAGCTCTGATGCACATTCTCCGAAATGAATCCTGTAGAAAATTGACAGACTCGCTACTTTACGGCGGTGTTCTAGACTGAGAAGTTTCTTAGCCACTAACTTCTCATCGCCTATAAGACGAGCAGCACGCCGGTCTACAGATTCAAGAGCTTCGAGCTGATATTTGGCTGAGCCGTCCCAAAGATGACAGCAGTATTCCAAACACGATCGGACTTGAGCTTGATATAAAGTAAGCAACTGCCCCGGTGTGAAATACCGCCTAACCTTACTCAGAACGCCCAACTTTTTACCAGCTAATTTAGCCTTTGACTCTAGGTAGGTGCCGTAGTTGAGGGTCGGTGTAAGAGACAACCCTAGGAGTTCCAGGTGGTCTGTCAAAGGTACAGGAACATTCTGAAACAGTGGAGATAGCGAGAATGGACACTTTTTTGCGGAAAAAAGACAAGCTTGGGTTTTGTTGGCGTTGAATTTGACGAGGTTTTCGTCACCCCAATTTGATACGGTCGTCAAGGTTTGATTCATTCGCTCAACCATGTCTTTTCTCAACGCTTGGATTTCAGCCTTTCCGGCCCTGGGATTGGATATGTACTTTTCTACAACTGTGCTATCATCTGCGTACCCAAAGATACCGGGTATAAGCAGATCGTTGATATGAAGCAGAAATAAAGTTGCTGAGAGTACCGACCCCTGAGGTACCCCGGCATTAATAGCCATTTGATCAGACGAGCAGCCGTCAACGACAACTCGAATAGATCGTTCCCTCAGGAAGTCTGCGATCCAGGTACAGAGGCCAGCAGGTAGCCCGTATGAAGGAAGCTTGTTTATCAGGCTTTCGTGCCAGACCCTGTCGAAGGCCTTCGAAATATCGAGGGACACAGCCAAGGCTTCGCCGTGCTTCTCAATGGCCTCGCTCAATATGTGGGTGGTGTTTCATGCTAGACAGAGACGTCATAACGTGCTCTATAGCACGTTATGACGTCAAGCCGTGCGCGCGCCATACAAATGCTATACCAACACACGTTTTGCGGGAGAAGGATAGAGCACCCGCTCTCTATCCCCACCAAAAATCTCAGAAATTTATCAGACAATTAAAATTATTTTTTCAGTATGTGTAATGTATTTAATTATATCCTTCGTTATCGTCTGTTATTTGTAATAAATGAATCATTAGGACACACATTAGGCTTGTGTTGTGTCCTAATGATTCATTTACATCGTAAAAAGTTGAATGAAAACATTTTTTTTTGATGATACTGTAGTTGGTTAACAGCTACAACCTTTCTTTATATAATTAAAGTTAAAAAAAAATTGCACAACATACCATGAAAAATTTTGAAAATGCCGCAACTTCTCCATTGTTGAAAACTTTACCTGAAATAAATTCAAAACTTAGAAAAAATATCCAACAAATACAAAAATTACAGCTAGTTATTTACAGCTGGATTAAGTTGGCTGAAATTGATTTTGTCGAAATTTGCCAAGTAAGACAAGAGTACACTTGGCCGGACTATGATTGAAAACTGGTTAAGTAAAAAAGTAAGTGATTAAGTAGTGGTGGTTTCAGTTTAGACTAACTGGCCAGGTCATTTGAACGTAACACATTACAATGAGAGCATTTTTATAGTCAGCAGGCCAAGTCGCTAGCCGTGAGTTCAGCGTGCATCTCATCGTAGGACTTTTGATGAATCCATTTGAAAAAAAAAATGAAAAAATCAAATGAAATGAAATGAATGATGAATATGGAAATGAATCCATCCTTTTTAAGTTTTGTCTCGATTTTAGGTCAATCAGTATGCAGGATTTTGAACGAATGAAGTGCTAAATTTTGGGTGGCACTGAACTGTTTCGGGCAAGGACACTGAGCATAAGGCGAGCGACAAGCTTGTCTCTTCACTCATTGGCATAAAAACTTTCACCATCATCATCAATTCTTACGTCACAGAAATTATTCTGGGTGACAATGAATTGTTATGGCACTAATGACTATAGCGATGGTGGCCAAGCAGTAGCATGTGCACTTAACAATCTGACGGCACCCGGTTCAATCCTTGGCATGAATTATTTAGTCCCTAAATAATTTATATGCAGTTTCGATGCCATTGCTCAACAACGGTTAAGGAAAACATTGTGAGGAAACCAGTATGTCCAAGAACCATAAAAGTTCAAAGTCATTATGACATTCACCAGCATGAACTGGGCCAGCATGTGAAGGCCTGTGTACCAGCTGTGGGGACATGAGAGGCTGATGATGATAAATCATGATAAGTGAGCTAATTCATCATAATCAGCCTTTTAACACTCCACTGCTGGACTATTAGCCTACCCCCGAAAGGGTGATTGGGCCATATAAACCACGCTGGCCCAGTGACCTAATTGCTTGTAGATACAAGCAATTAGGTAACAACTTGTAGGCAGGTAGCAACTTGTATTGAAATTTTAAAAACATAACTACACATTACTTTAGCCAACTAACAAAATGCAAACCGCCTAACTACTTTATTACTAACTAGCGGTCCGCCCCAGCTTCGCTCGGGTATAGATTATAGCCTATGTCACCCGGGGATAATGTAGCTTCCCAACAGTGCAAGAATTTTTCAAATCGGTTCAGCAGTTTCGGAGCCTATTCAATGCAAACAAACAATCAAATCTTTCCTCTTTATAATATTAGTATAGACTACCTACAATGTTACCCAAATAAAAAACAAGAAAAATATCTTACACATGAAACAACAATGGCGAGTAATAACCACACTCTTCTGTGTAACATGGTTGAATCTTAAGATAGATTGTACATGGGTTGAATAAGATGACAGGAATAAATGTTTTCTAAAAACTTTGTAAGGATTAATGCTTGCAAAGAGAATGCTTCAGTGTTCCCTTTTTTAAGACCAACACACTTGTACATTTCAGATTATAACGGTTAAAATCATAAATTCTTCATCTGTTTAATCAAACAATAATTATTGTGCTAAGTACCATCCATTATTTACCAAACGGAAATGGCGGCAAAATCTCGGCCACAGATTAAATAACAAAAAAGTTTGCAACTAAAATTATGTTAAAACTATTTACACGGAACTACTTATAGTGTTAACACACGAAACGTACATGGTTGACGAAGCGCCGTCCAACCAACGGGTGGGAGAGAGAAAATTTTCTTTCTCTCCCGTTGGTTGGACGGCGGTTCGTCAACCATGTACGGCTCATGTGTTAACACTATTAGAGATACAAATGTGTTAACATAGCAAAAAACATGTTTTGACCTGGTAGATAATACAGTTTATATAACAAATTGAAAATCCTAAAAGAGCCGATCTTCAAACAGCAAACCGATTTTCATGAATCATAGCTAAGGATCCTGAAAATACCTGGATCCAGCAGGACTAAGCTGGTTCAGTCCCGCAAATACCTGGATTGATATTATCTTGCCGAATTGCATGCCCTATAAACAACTCATTAGCTAAATTTGATCCAGCATTAATTTGTTTGGACCTGGGTATGTCCTAAAACTGCGACCAGAACCACCGGAGGATGGGCAGCAGCATCCTATTAGTACACGGTGAACTTACTGCGATCCCCAAGCCGCCTGCCAAGCGTGGGGATTATGGCAACACCCCTCTTTAAGAGGGAGGCCTTTGTCCAGTAGTGGACGTTTGATGGCTGCTGATGTATTAATTTGTTTTGACAGCTCCAATAACATTGTAAAAAGCTGAACAAAAACTTTCTTTAATAGATCAGTGAGATACTTATATTGGGTACCTGCATTAAAAATCGTATAGCATATTTTGGGTATTCAAAAACATGAAGGTAATAACTTTCAAAATTATTTTTCTTCAAAAGCTTTCACAGTTATTGCAGCTTTCAGATCAATGCTTAGAGCGAGTTTATTCATGTTTTTTTGTGTCATAGGTGGCAAACAAACAGACAGACCAGCTGACTGTAAGCAGTCACCATCACCTATGGATACTTGTAACACTAGAGGCATCACAAATACGTTGCCAACCCTTATTAACATTTTAGTTAGGACTCTTATTAACATTATCGGTTTACACTTTACATGGTAAAAATGGCTTGCAAATGTATAACTTCTGCAACTTTTGTTTTATGTCACAAGAAATTTCCACTACTCTAAACTTCACTGAATCTAGGCGTAAAGGTTTTAAGAATGTGTCACCATGAAAACTATTCGAACATTAACAAAACACTTTCTTTATTGTGTTTTTCTTTTAAAGGGCAGTCATTGTAATAAGATAACTTCCGTGACCTATTTGTTTATAAACATTTAAGAAACAAAGTTGGAAATATAATATTGTAGGTTTTTAACATGGTAAACCTAACAGATATCTGCTTACTGTCTGAAGACTCTGAAGTTAATGCGTATTTGTTCCAGGAAACCGGTATTTATGCAGAGGGACGGTCGGCGTTAAGTTTAATTCAATCAGAAAAACAAAAAATGATGTGCCCTAGCCTTAATAGTACTCACTCGGTGCCTGGACGAGGTTTTACTCAGGAAATGTAGGCGAGTTATCTGCTTGTGCATAAAACAAGTTGAATCACATTTGGGATTCGTTTTTTCAGAAATTTATTTTAAAAAGCTGATTTAATTTAATCCTAAATAGACTTGGCATTCGAAAAATTCGAACACTTTTTTACGAAATTAACAGATGTGACAGTGACATCACTGACATGACAATTATCAAACATATAGGTATAATGACAACGACACATCTTACGTTTTTGTTTATTCTTTACTTTGTGAGGATATTGGCGTCGCACTCCTGTGCATTTGCCAGTTTCAAGTATAAATTCAAGGTTTAGTAGTGGTATACTTTCGTTATTGGTTTAGTACAACTATCAATGATTATGTTAAGAAATAGGGTATCACTTGTACTTGACCGTGACTTACTGTACTTGGCTCTGACTGTGATTTGTTTGAAACTAGTACTTGTTCCATAAACAAGTTATTTTTTGGACTGAATGACTCTGTATCAATAATCATGAAATATATAAAAAAAGTCACCCTGAATACCTAGGGATGTAACTTTCAGTAAGAAAAATCGATTTTTGGCTTACAAATAATAACCAATTTAAAAAAATTATATTATTATGTGCTAATATCAAATAAAATATATTAGAGCTTTATTATTTGGTAATTATTTACCCCAATTTGATTTATCAAAAATAATAGTTTAGGGCTAAGGAAGACTAGTGATTTTGAGCATCGGCGATCGACGATTTTACGACTGCATCGATGCTGTAATATCGCGTTTTGGCGACTTACTGCACTCGATCGCACTATCGAAATTGCGTGTTTTAGCGACTGCATCGATACAATACAATGACTCTTTATTAAAATACCACAAATGTTTTGTTTCAGTTTTCAGAATTGTATTTCAATTCGTTAATCGTGTTCTTAATTATTAATTATGTTTTAAACGTCATTTTAATAATTAAATTTGAATAAATCGATTTTTATAGTTTTTTTTGTCAAACAATCGACTCTAAATAGAATCGTTCACATCCCTATGAATAGTCCAATTTGTCTAAAAACATCGAACGAATAATTAGATATAAAATATTGCATTTTTTATAATTCTTTTTACAGTCCATATCGGAATAATTATTCACATTACTTTTGCTTGAAAACAACTGGGGTTAGTGCCGGAGAAAATCGATTTTCCAGAAGCTTGTCGTTTGAAGAATGCTGGAACTCCTTACGTAGTCCTACATTGAAGAAATTAGGAAAACAGGTAATTTTTCATAATTGGTACAGAAAAAATAAGTGAAGAATCACCTCTGCTATTATGAGTGACTCGACGGGCGAATCCTCTGCTAGCTCGTCACAAAGCTACACTGCTGTAGGACTGGCTGCAGAGAAGCCATATGAAAGCTGTGACAGCCAACCCAGTTGTGACGAGCCAATAATCTATGATTCTTCTGCACTACAAGTAAAAATTGAAATTGAATCAGACTATGAAGATAAAGGTGGTGACTATGATTGCCCTGATACTGCATATTCACTTCCCCAAGATGTCAAAAAACAACCAAACAAACCTACCTGCAACACTTTGTCTCTGCCGAAGAAAATTAGAGAATCAAAACCTGGCGAGAAGCGATTCAAATGTGAACTTTGTGAATATAGATCAAGAAAAGCTGACACATTGAAACGGCACATGAGAACTCATACCGGGGAAAAACCATACGCATGTGATATTTGTGACTTCAGATCTGGCCAACCCGGACATTTGAAACAGCATATACGACGCCACACTGGAGAAAAACCTTATCAATGCAAAATTTGTGATTACAAATCTGTAAGAGCGGGCAATTTGAAGCAACATATCAAAACGCACACTGGTGAAAAACCATACCAATGCAATTTATGCGATTACAAAAGCATACAACTTGGTCATTTGAAGTTGCACATGAAATCTCATTCCGGAGAAAAAATTTACACCTGCATTGGTTGTGATTATACGTCTGAACATTATGTGCGATTCAGAGAACATTTAAAACAACATTACGGAGAAAAAAATATTAAATGCTCTATGTGTGATTATCGAACGGACACAACGAGCAAATTAAGACGGCATATGATGACGCATACGGGTGAAAAACCATTTCAATGCCCCATATGTGACTACAAGTCCATTCAACAAGGAGACTTGAAAAGACACATTCGACAGCACACTGGAGAAAAGCCTTACCAATGCAATTTGTGTGATTATAAATGCATCCAACAAGCTCATCTAAAAGCACACCTTAAAACACACGATGAAATTAAGTTTGAATGTACAATGACAGTGGGTGAGGAACCACTTAACAATACAATATTGCAGCCGGCACATCACGCAATGGATGCATGTGAGAATGAGGGCCAAGAGGAAGATGAGGCAAACATAACATGATTGCATCTATGCCTAAATTGTTGCTAAAGCTCTGTTTTCCTTGGATAGCGTTGCTGTCATGTAGCAGACGCATAAAAACGGCCGTCTCTATGAAGACAACATGTGGAAAGTTCCATAACCGTTACGAACATCATTTTTGGGGTTCCGTACCCAAAGTGTAAAAATGGGACCCTATTACTAAGCCTACAATGTCAGTCTGTCCTACCTTAAAACGGCTGTATCTTTTGAACCATAATAGATAGCCAGTTGAAATTTTCACATAATTTATGTAATGTTACGGTGGATTAACTAAGAAGTGAAAAAGTTAAAAAAAGGGAGGACCCCATACAACAAACATATTTTTTTAATGTATTTTTGTATTAGCTCTAATGTAAAAACGCTAATACGTACAAGCATCAAACTTGGTATGATTATAGTACACATTCTAAAGTATAACAACAAATAATAAATAATGGCCAAGTGCCAGTCGGTGAATAAATAAATAAACAACATTCTAGAGAAGGGGTGTCCTGCAAAATTTTGCAGCGGGCCGGATTTATTAACTTTGTAACTATGGCTAATTTTTCATTTTCATTTTCATTTAAAATGGTAGAATGGGTTTAGTAAAATTATAACCTTTTGGCGGAATTCACAGCAGGTTTCATTTGTAACTGCATGCACAGGCACACATTTTCACATTTTATGTAAACAAAGGGGTTACCAGTGGAAAAAAATATCTTTCATAATGGTAGTTTACAATATTTGATCAAAAAAGTATTTTATTACGTTTTTCTAGTTGTAATATGAACAATTATAAAATAAAAACAGTGTTGTACTATTTATTTTAACGTAATATCTGTTCTATACAATGTTATGATAAAAAATCATATTTTGATAGAAAATATTTTTTTAGACTGGTAGGACAGTAGGGATTCTAAACATTTCTGGCCAACGTATGATTTGCCCTCTATTTCCTCAATCTTATTAATCAACGCCTCTATAATAACGCCATCTATTACAATCTTTTAATAATGTTTTTTATTAATTTTTTGAGCTATCAGAATATACCCCATTGTACAGCGCGAGAGCAAAGCCGAGGAAAATAGAGAGTAAAATATTGATCATAAGTGAAAAATGTTTAGAGCAACTAGCATCTCACTTTGACAGTGACTTTTCGTGACATTTCTTTGTTTACATAAAATATCTAAGATTAAAAAACGGAGTATAGATATGAATCTCCGTTCTTTACAAAATTACATCTAAAAAAAGTTAAAAGTTACCCAGCTTTTGACTCATTCGCGATGCCGGATTAGGAACCTTGGCGGGCTGCATTGTGGCCCGCGGGCCGTATGTTGGACACCACTGTTCTAGAGACATTATTCACTACCGTATTATGGGCATTTAATGATGGCACTGTTAACCTAGGAAACCAGAGCTTTAAAAATAAGGAGATAATTGAAAATCAGGACATTCAGGCTCTCATTCTGCTTACTGAAAGTGTATTCCGTAGTCATAAGATTTTATTACTGACTGTAAGCTAAGGGTCTCTTCAGGGTCAGATGCACACAACCCTGCCACAGTCGCTTCTATTTACACATATATTTCGATAGCCCGTTGGTCGAGTTGGTAGTGAACCTGCCTTCTGAGCTTGGGGGCGTGGGTTCGATTCCCACCTAGGACAAACATTTGTGTGATGAACATTTGTGTTTGTTCTATATCTGGGTGTTAGTATCTATTTAAGTATGTATTTAAACCTATATATGTATATGTATCAGTCTCTGGCAGCCATATCACAAGCTTTGCTTAGTTTGGGGTCAGATGACCGTGTGTGCAAAAATGTCCCGAATGTCCCGAATATAAAATAAAATCAGTAATGTTGAACTGCTGTTGATAACTTGTAGTCAACACCACAGAAAAGAGAAGTAAAAAGGGCTGAGAAGGAAAATTAACTGAACATTCTTATTTAGATCAACGCGTTGAACTCCACATCCAAAGAACTTGGACCTTACCTTTTTGGGTTAGGTCTGAAACTTCTTTGTCCGCATCACAGTTGCTAACTGATTTCGAATGACTGACGTTTCGTTTATATGGGTGCAACTGGCTACAACAAAATTCTTACAAAAATGCCTTGACAGCCGTTCTAATCCGGGCCAATAGCCCGTTGGTCCAGTTGGTGGTGAACCTACCTTATGAGCCTGAGGGCGTGCGTTCGATTCCCACCTAGGACAAACATTTTTGTTTGTTCTATATCTGGGTGTTAATATCTATTTAAAACTATATATGTATGTATATCAGTCTCTGGCAGCCATATCACAAGCTTTGCTTAGTTTGGGGTCAGATGACCGTATGTGCAAAAATGTCCCAAATATTTATTTATTTATTATTTTAATTTAAACAAACATTTTCCTTTCTATGGTCAACACCACACACGCACACACACACTGCTTACACAGCACATGCTGCACATTGCTGTTTTTCTCATCAGATGACAAATCAAAGATGTGCTTCGTTACCAAGAGAGGCAAAAAGTTTTTATTCTTTTATTTAGGGTTCAGCTCATAAACATTAAATATTCATACATAAAATTTTGTCATGCTCACTCATTAGTCGAGAGAGCGAGACAAAGCTTAATGTACTAGTGCTAACAGACATATGGATTTGGCCAAAGAGAAAATTTTCTCTTTCCCTCCCGTTGGTTGGACGGCGGTCCGTCAACCAAGTGCGTGTGGTAGCACTATAAGATTGAATGTAGTTGTCGCCAATCTGAAGGGACCCTAATGCATATTTTAATTAATAATTTGAGATCGTATGTTATTTCCACCATTTACTTTATTAATAGTTATGTACTTTTAAACGTTGTTTTATTCTACAGATATTCTATACCTGCAAAGTATTTATAGACGAAAACAAGTTTACCAAGATATTGCGGAGCCTAGCATATTATATCCATAATTGCTCAGTTGCCGCCAAGGCTTGTATAGTACTTTATTTTGACAATTGCATTGATATTAACATACAAATATACATAAATAACATGCATAGATCATCGCGTGTATTTTACATTATTTAATTTTGCTGACAAGTAACAGTAAGTCAAAGAGTAGTATTATAAAGCAGTAAGTGCAGCGTTTGAAACTTCAGCAAATTAAAAAATAATTCCAAAGTAAACTTTTTTGGTTTTTCAATAACAATATTACGTGCCTATGTGGAATTAGTAGCCAAACAAAAAAGCTATACTTTTCGAATCGTGCAGTGTGAAAATTTGGCGTAGAGTGAAACCCAAAAGACAAGATAAGTGAAGCGTTGGCCATTCGATCCAAAGAGAAGTTTAATAAACGATCCGATCGCTAGACTGGATATATAGCCTATGTCAACCGGGGATAGTGCAGCATCCCAACAGTGGAAGAATTTTTCAAATCGGTTCAGTAGTTTCGGAGCCTATTCAATGCAAACAAACAATCAAATCTTTCCTCTTTATAATATTAGTATAGATAAGTGTTTGCGAATGGTCTTGAGTGTGGGAAAGTGATATAATGAGACGAAACGTATATTTTCATGTCACGGGAGCATGATGTCTAAAAAATACGTAAGACAAGGCGGTATGACCTTAATATATTTAGCACGTCCAGCAGTAAGTGAAAAAAATGTCGTGTCAGGTCAGTTGTCAACAATTGTCTGTCACTGTCACTGCATTGTTTATCTTTTTTTGTAATTATTCGAGTTTTGGCGCGTTGAAAGTCGATCGAGGCAAGTGTTTGATAATAATTTGATTACTATACTTGTTTTAATCAATTATTTCACCGAAATCATGGGAGACTTGCAACAAATACGTACAGAAGTCAACAACGCGTTCAAACTCAGTGGTTTCACCATCCGAAGAGAAGCGAGCACTTACGTAGCTGAACAAATTACAACTCTACCATTCGAGCAGCGGCAAGCTACGATCGACAAACTTACTGCACATTTACTTCACCAGTGTCTTTCCCAGCCTGTTTTGGAAAAGCACCACTTGGAAACTGCCTACAGGGAATGTTCCTCGCAAGGTCTTGAAGAGACCGAGACTGTTCTTAACGTCATAGACGCTTTCACGGTCCCGAAGCTTTGCTACGACAGTGAAAGAAAGAGGTTCGTCAAAGATGTGAGTATCAAAAACACATTATATCCTGACCCTAAATGGAAGGCACAGTTTTTGATAGACAAGTACACAGTAATATGGCAAAGAACATTAAGGAACAAGCTTTTTGCCCAGGAAGCTTTGCCTTTAGCTGAAGGTGAGACGAGATTTAAACTACGTACAATAGAAGTGTTGCTAAGCTCTTCGAGTAGAATAGATGAGGTTATAGCGCTAGGATTGCTCACACAGCTGACAGAAGGGAAATATTACCTTGAAGATCCAACTGGTAGTGTTTTGCTTGATATCTCAGAAGCAAGGTTTCATTCTGGTCTGTTTACTGAAAACAGCTTTGTATTAATTGAAGGGTATTATGACGATAAGTTGTTGCATGTTACGGGCCTTGTGTTACCGCCATCGGAGAATAGAAGTATGTCGCAGCCATATTTTGGAAATCTGAACACATTTGGAGGTAAATCGAAAACTTTGCTCAAGAACTCGAAAAGTCTGCTAAAAATCGAGAAGGATGACAGAGATGGAATGATGATTTTTCTCTCGGATTGTTGGTTCGACAATTTGAAGGTTATGTCAAAGCTTAAAACCTTATTCATGGGGTATAATGAGTTTCCTCCTCTAGCTATAGTTTTTATAGGAGAATTTTTATCCAATCCCTATGGACATGAACATAGCTCCCAGCTGAAAATAGCTTTGACTAACTTGGGAGAAATAATCAACCAATTTAAGAAGCTAAAAGACACAACAAAATTCATCTTCGTTCCGGGAAGAGGTGACCCTGCCGCAGCAAATATTCTACCCAGACCGGCAATTCCAAACTCTGTGACCAAGGAAATAAGAGACAGATTAGGTGACTCCGTCATCTTCACGACAAACCCATGTCGAATACAATACTGTACTCAAGAAATTGTCGTAATAAGACAAGATTTGGTGATGAAAATGTGCAGAAATTCAATACACTTTCCGGAGTCCGGTGATATTCCCGATCACCTAATGAAGACGCTGTTAAGTCAATGTACGCTATCACCATTACCGTTAGGTGTTCAGCCAGTATATTGGAGACATGTAGATGCCTTGAACTTATATCCGGTGCCAGATTTGATAGTGGTTGCAGATCATTTTCAACCATACGCGAGGACATATCAAGGCTGTCAAATGATTAATCCTGGATCTTTTCCGAGGACAGAGTTTTCGTTCAAAGTGTATGTCCCGGGAACAAGTACTGTTGAAGATTCTCAAATACCTAAAGATGACATGTGATTTGTTGTTGAAATGGCATTGATTCTGTAATTTTGTAACCAGTATGACTGGAAGGAGTGGACAAAAAGTGTTGTCCTTCAGAACGGACGGCAGAAAACTGTGTCCTTTTTTAAATTTATTTAAGGATCAACAAACAGTATACAACAAAATTTAAAACTAAAAAAGTTATACAGAAAAAAAACTAGTTGAAATACCAGCATTGTTGACCACGGATTAATAATAGATATTTATCATATCATATCATATGAACATGACGCTTGTTCAAGACTAAAATAAAAAAGATTGGTACAGTAAAGCCTCAATACTCAGTAATATATTGCATATTATTATGAAATTCACACACAGATCTTAGTTAGCATGTTTGAGGTAGGTAGCCATAGAGATACAATACCTATAGAATTTCAAACATGCAACAAAAATGTCCGAAACCAAAACTCAGTGAACACTACGCATTGCGCCGAGTTTTTGGTAAGTTGTAAGGGAACCGAGATCTAACTACAACGCCGCGCGATGCTAGTGCTACGATGTCATATCAGACAAGCGACGTTAAACACTGCAAGTGACATAACGTCTAAATTGGAGTAAAAGTGCGCCATAGTAGACCGCATCAGTGCTTAACATGATAGGACAGACAGACAGCTGTCGCTGTCTGTCTGTCCCTATGTATGCTTAAATCTTTAAAACTACGCAACGGATTTTGAAGCAGTTTTTTTTATAGATAGAGGGATTCAAGAGGAAGGTTTATATGTATAACAAGCGACCCGCCCTGGCTTCGCACGTAAATTACACCCGTGCGCTAGTTAATAATAAAATAAAAATAAAATGTGGCATTGTGAATTATATAATAAATGTATGTAGGTATGTGCAACATTTGGACGATTTTTGACTGTTTTCACTTAGATATTGTGACCTTAGATAAGAAAATGAAAAAAATATTGTGATAATTTCTTTGTGTGCAAATACAGGGTGTTGTAAATAAACAAAATACATTCAGAATTTAGTGTTTATTTTCATAAATAGGTAAACTATATTTACATCAGATCTTATTCTTAAAGACACATTAATTCTTGTTTCAAACTTTAGTACATAACTTTATTCTTAACATTAAATTCAACAGGTTTCTTTTTATCGATTTTGATTGCGCTTGTTAGGGTATAGAACCGAAAACATATTTCCATCCTACAAACTAGGTATTTAAATTAAAAACTAAACAACTTTGATCATAGTATTTAAAATGAAGCTTATAGATATATTCAATAAAAAAATGCGCAATAGTAAATTTTTAGGTCTCGGCGGGCCGAAGGGGGTACGAGGGGATTTCGACCGTGTGAGTCTGCTTGATTAGTTATATTGTGTGCAAGCGCCAACTTTTCCCCCTCTATACAGCTTTTTGCTCGAGATATTTACCTGTTACTATACCAAAGCTCATTTACCTCAACGGTACAAGTAGGTACTATAATTTGTATTTTTGCAACATAAAATCAGAAAAAAACTACCTAGTTAATAATCATAACAAGCTAAGGTACTTTAAAGTCACAAATAAGTACTTGATTGAAATTCGCAATATCAAAAACAACCCCAAAATTTAAAATTTCTGCATCAGCATGTCAATGTTAATATTTCACCTTTTATCCACAATGGCAACGATTCTGATGTACTCTAAACTAAACTTGACAGCTCTAAAATTGTTGCCATCTTTCTCTCACATATTAAAATGAAAAGAGAGGCAGATAATTTTAGTCCTGTCAGATTGGTTTAGTTTAGCTAGTGGTATGACAGAATCGACGCCATCATTTGTTAATTTCTGCGAGCCCATAAAACACCCCCACCCCACGCCAAACATTTAGGCCATCCTGTAGAATACCACAAATTACATTGTGGTATCACAAAAGCGAATTTTAACATGACATTTGGATGTTTAGGTCATACTTAAAGTTTAGTGTGATTGGTAATCATTATCATCTCTGACAAATTACCCACTGCTGGGTAGGGTTACCAGATTTAAAAAAACACCAGGCAAAAACCCAGATGCAAAGAAATTTCCGGACATTTCCTTTAAAGTCCATATGTCGCTGCATAATGAACTCGTGTGGCGGTCTTTTTAGTTTAATTTCTATGTTAATTCTGGACGTTTCGGAATTCCCCCGCATTCCGGACTAAGCCTTAAATTTCCGGACATTGGCAACACTACTGCTGGGACAAGGCCGCCCTTTAATACTGATAATTTGACATTAAGAAAACTACAGTACCCTTACTACAAGTTTTGATAATATTAGAAAACTTTTTTCGTTTTCGTCTTGTTCCATACATTGCTGGGCTAAAAGGTATTCGAAAACTTTTTTCGTATTAGAGTGAAGCAATCTGATACCGCCGATTAACACTGATTTTAGTTCCTCCACGTTTCCGATAGAGGCGCTTTACCAAAATGTATGGAATAATTCGTAAACGAAAAAAGTTTTCGAAAACTATCAAATCTGGGACTAAGCGTACTGGACACAGATATATATGACGAAGTTGGAAAAGAAAAGGCGCATCCCTATTATAAACTTATTACTTAATCTGTGTCTTTAGGTCTCAATAGTTGTAAAGTAGCTAACAGACGTTGGCGGTCCGTCAGCCAAGTCTGACACGTCTGTTAAAGGCTTAAGATTCAAACTCCCATAACGCTGTCGTAGGTTTGTCCGATAGGCGCGAGAGCGACAAAGCAGATCATAGTAATGGTGAACAGCACGATGATCACAGCATATACTCCAAGCAGGAGCTTTCTCAACCCAGAGAACTGAAACAGAAAGACACATTTTAGCTGAGTGAAAAAGAGAGGTACATAAAAATTAAGATGATTTAGAAGCGACAGTCAAGTGCCTATTGATAAAAGTTGTATTAAGTATACTATCAAAACAAATCATCATCATCATAATCAACCTTTTAACAATCCACTGCTGGACTTTTTGGCCTACCCCCGAAAGGGTGATTGGGCCTTACCCACCACGCTGGCCCAGTTGCGGGTTGGTGGATTCACATACGCCATTGAATTTCTTATCCGTACGTATGCAGGTTTCTTCACGATGTTTTCCTTCACCGAAAAGCCAGTGGTATGAAAATCCGTACATAAGCTCCAAAGATCTCATTGGTACTAGCCCGGGGTTTGAACCTGCGACCTCACGCTTTCAAGTCTAGTGGTGCCCCAAATGGGCTATCACGGCTTCAAAACAACTGCCGACTGCAAAATGTAGCCTATGACACTCCAGACATGGAGATGAATCTAACGATACAAGCATTTGATCGTCGCGCCGTTTAGACTACAGGGGCCTTTACGGCTACCTTTTATAACCGATTATGTTTATGTGATTGCGAAAAGTTGCGCTACCGCAAACCGTATCAGGGCGCGTTAAGGTTCACGTTTGCGTGATTTACCGAACTGCGCTAATTCGAGCCCCGTAAGGCGCCAGACTGCAAAATGTAGCCTGTCATAGGCTGACATGAAGATGAATCTGACGACATATCTCACTTAAAATTTATCGCGCTGTTTGGAATATATTTAATTTTAAAAAGATCTTTATTTATACAGGAATAAATATTTCCTGAATGTCCCAGAATTTTAATCTGGGGACTGGGGACATACGCGAACTAATATTTCCTAACTGTCCCTGAATCTGAATCTGGAGAAATACACGAGCAAATATTTCCGGACTGTCCCCGAATTGAAATTAGGCGACGAATTCACTACATCGAAATTAGAAAATAAGTAGGTTCCTTAAAGCAAGCATTGCCATAGCAAGGGTAGACAAGTTGTAGCCCGATGAAGCTTATCTTACCGGTGCGTCAGTGCTCCTGTCCACCTGCGTGGTGTGCCGGGGATGACCCATCATGTCCTTCATGGGGAATGTGTTGACGCGTCCGTTGCTGATGCGACCATCCGACACGCATGCTGTCAGCTTGGGAATGGAGATATCCATTAGCACATTGAAAGCTTTTATTAATTTAAATGCGAGCTGTACGCTTAGTCCCAGATTTGATAGTTTTCGAAAACTTTTTTCGTTTACGTATTGTTCCATACATTTTAGTAAAGCGCCTCTATCGGAAACGTGGAGGAACTAAAATCGGTAGTAATAGGCGGTATAGATTGCTTCACTCTAATACGAAAAAAGTTTTCGAATACTATCAAAACTTGTACTAACGGTACTGTTTACTTCTCAGATGAGACAAACAAGGGAGATAATAGGTACTATGACAAGGTAGCATGGCGGATGCGAACGCATTTAGCCTAACTCAGTGCTCGAAAGCACAAATACTAAGTGGGAAATATTAGGTTAAGGCGGGAGCAATGCGAAACACTGTCATACTTAGTACAGGTATATTCTGAATGAAATCAGGGGCCTTACGGACAACTGCTATTGCGGCACCAAACTAACGTTAAATCCGCTCAGTTGGAAAATCACGCGACCGCAAAACGTATTTGAGCGCGTTAAGGTTCACGCTCGCGTGATTTTCCAACTGAACGGATTTAACGTTAGTTTGGTGTCGCAATAGCAGTTGTCCGTAAGGCCCAAGGATGGCCGCCCGCCGGCGCCTACCCTCGGTTACACTTCAACGTGTTATTATAATTTACTAATGTAGGTACCGGTACCGCCATACACTACACTAAGCAGGGTTAATTCATTGTCATAAACCTTTTAAATATTGTAAGCTGTGATTTAAGGCCCTCTTTTCCGACCTTTAGCAATTTTGGTCATTCTAGTTTAAGAGTGTCTACTTCCATGGTTAGCTTAAAATTATAAAAATATTGTCATATCAGAATTGAATGTTTATTTCGCTCTATAGAAAAATATATAAAAGTAACACTGATTTGCGCTTTTCTCCCTGTTTTTTTGGATTCATTCAAATACCTATTTACTAAATTATGTCTGCGTAATCTTGATATATAGATTTCATAATTATGAAGGAAACCGCAAAGTTACATTTCACAATACAGCTATACTTTTCGAAAATGATGAGAAAAACCTCAAAAATAGAAGTAGCGAAACGCACGACTGTGTGTAAGCGCCATAATTTTGCTCAGCTAAATGTGACTTTAATACAATAAATCCAGACTTATGGTCATCTGTAGCATGGAAGATAGACTAAGAGGAAAGACAATAACGGAACATTACAACGTAGCTCGGAAATTTGCCTAAAAACGGTATAAACTTAGATGGCACCGTAATTTGAGCGTGCTATAGGTTGTCTCGAACTTCCGTAAGCGCTGCAGGCAGCGTACGAAAGGGTTCTACAAATTACCGTAGCGATAGTATCGCAATCAAGTTTCGCAACATTTCACGCGTGTTACAGGTCGTTCGTTGACCTCTAGCGGCAGCTGATATTTTATTTGCATTGCATTGCGAACATATTTTTTGTGGTGTCGTTCAGCAATTAGCATTCGTTTTTGGGAGCAAATTCCATTACATCCGGTGTAATATAAAGTACCTAACAGACGATACCGAGTTGGCTGACGGACCAACCAGCGAGAAAGAGAACATTTTCTCTTTCCCTTCCGTTGGTTGGACGGCGGTCCGTCAGCCAAATCCACACGTCTATAAGTACTTTAATATTATACTTACAGAGAGCACTACATGCATGATTACATGGAAGATGACGAATGCTGCGGGAATGAAGAGACTCCATTTCGGCAGTTCTGCCTTTTGCAGGTTCACCGCGAAGAATATCGTCACAACTGAAAAGGAGAATAGTATTTAGTAAAACTTTTGTTACTCTTTGAGTTATAATATACCTACTAGTTCTTATAGAGATGTTTTAGATAATATGTCAAAGTTATCTCTTATGGTGATCAAAAAACACTTCGAAACATCCAATGCAACGGTATATTTGCCATTTTATCACTGGTGGTATATTGGAAGGAAAACAATGGTTTTCCTGTCGAAGGGATCTGGTGGTCCAAATTGACTACTAAGACAACAACGTTTTAGCAACAAATTTTGCTATACTTACTAAAGTTAGCAATATTTTTTTTTACTTCTGCGTGGTCAGCTTTTGACCACGGCCATTGTAACATGGTCGAAACGTCAAGTGAAAGGTACCTATTTTTACGTCAAAATTTTTTATGACAATAATTGTGAATTACGCCCCCGTTGGTGAAGTGATAACTCTAGTTCTATTTTATCACCACTGGTGACGATATGGGAGTTAGTTTAAACGTGGCCCCCCACTAAAGGTTGCTCTATATTGGCGCCGGAGGAGCAACATTGGCATGGGCGGCTTAGGGAGTAGACAGGTGTGCTGCTCTTTCACTAAACGCTACTCGCGGCGTTATGTCCTTTAACACTTCCACCCTAAAGCTCTTACGGTTCTTAGCTCTTGCGGTTTCCACCTCCGGCAAACCAGGGCTCAGGGCCTCTGGGGTTTTAGCCCCATGGAATCGGGGTACACGGTGTCGCCACTCACCGATGGCTTGCCACAAAGCCGCCCCTGCGTTTAAAATTGTTTTTATTATTATACTTACTTCCAAGAATGTGCGCTGAGTTGCCGAAGAGCCAGTGAACCCAGTTGAAAATGGGCCGTTTATTAGTACCAGGGTGCGGTCTGAAGTATGCACCTGAAAGTATTTCGAACTTAGTTTAATAACTTGAACATTTTACAAGGACGATCAGGCGATGGCGCAGACAAGCAGCGCTGGCCATTGCCTCGTCAGAGTATTTATCTTTCGGCGCGTTTCATTCTAGAAAACTATCGTAATCAACATGTAAGCTATTTGTATCAAAATTGTATGCTGGTTACGAATAATGGAAGTGTACCCGCCACCTGCCACGACGCCCACCAAGGTGGGTGGTGGTTGGATTTTTGGCCCAAGGCGCCATAAAAAAGGAATTAAAAAAAAAAAAAAACTCTTTTGGAATTTAGGCGCCTTGCTATGGCACCTAGAGTGAACGCTCCTCTCTCTACCCTAGAGCTGGCTCTGTGGATAGGTCCGCAATGATAGACAGAACAAAATATACTGCCTCATTGCAATGACAAATAAACACTTCTGTCATCATCATCAAGTGCAATCTTCATATTTAAGTGTAGGCAATTTTTTTTGCGATCCCATGATTTCTTCAGATGCTGGTATTAACTCAATCCGGACCATTTCAAATAATATTATCGTGCCATCATGTCTATGCCACATCGCTCGAAGAACCGATAACCGATGGGGAAGAAAGGTTCTTGAGTGGAGACCACGAACCGAAAGACGCAGCGTAGGTAGGCCGCCCACTAGATGGACCGACGACATTGTGAGAGTCACGGGCATCCAGTGGATGCAAAAGGCAGACTGTCGTTCAGTGTGGAGGTTAAAGGGGGAGGCCTATGTTCAGCAGTGGACGTCTTCTTGCTAATGATGATGATGATGATCATGTCTATAAGCGCAGCCATAAAAATCGAATTAAAAAGTACTCACCGATCGGCTGTATGAAGCACAATATAACTGTAACGAGGCCAGTGATGGCGTGAGGGTTGTCTCCCGTCGTGGACCAGCCGCCCACCTCCACCAGGATCACTATGAACCCAGCCACTGTCAGCAGCCACGTGCTCACCATTAGGATTCTGTGCCACTAGAAAAAGAAAAAAATATTTAAAAATGAATAGAAAAGAAAAAAAATATATACTAAAAGAAAATAAGAATAGGTTTCTTTTAGGCAAGCGTGCTCCATCGTAGGCCGCATCATCGCCAAGTTGGCGGCCAAGCGCAAGCTTATTTATAAGTTAAACAAAAAAAAAAAAAAAAAAAAAAACAGGAAAAGAATCCAGGTCAAAATGGGGAAAAATGTAAGCCGGTCGTAATTTTTTTAGCACACCGGCCGTGATATGCAATCCAATTTTAGCTACCATTTTACCAGTTGTCCAAATTGTGGGTAAAAAAATTAAATTTTCCATGGTTTGTCAGTTATGAAAAGTTTGTCAACGAAATTTTAAACATTGGTTTTCTAAATCAATATTGGACGTCCGCTACGCTGCGTTTACCGGTCCGTGTTCTCCATTCGAGAACCTTTCAGCCCTATCGGCCATCTGTTCTTAATTCTAATAAAAAGTTATAATTTAAGGCGAAAAATTATATTTCTTAAAATAATTGGATGGCCCAACGCTAGGTGAACCATCCACTTTAGTTTGACTGCAAGAGCAGAAGATTTACTTACAGCGAACCATATGTCTTTGCCTCCAAGCTGCTTGCCGACCCAGGTCTCCCTGAAGTACCTGCAAGCAAGGATAAACATTGAGCAATGTAAAACATTGATTACGTGTTCTTACTTTGGTTCTTACACCAGGATCCTGCTGACAAAAAGCTGACAATTGACAAGGAAGAACATAAGAAGTAGGTAGGAACCGATTTGATTCAAAGCAAACCATGCTTGATTTGTCAGTCTGTCCATCAAAACTCTGGGGTATCTTTAAAGATATTTTTTAACTCTGCCGAGACAAAACATTTGGTTTCTGGGCTTTTTCTTATTCAGAGCTTTCGTAACAACGGTTTAACAAAGAATTATATTAATTTAGATAAAGTGTTGCCAATGGGACATTTTCTCACCTAGCATTAGCAAACTAGGTAGTAGTTCCCAAGCGAGTTGGCTCTCTGCTAGTTGATAGCATCCAATTAACTTAACTAACAGGTAGACATTTTTAAGACAAGTCACGTGTTGCCAATGGGACATATTCTCACCTAGCAAGTAGTATCCCAAGCGAAGCGGCTCCCAGCCAAGCGGCCACCATTAAGGAGCCATGTAACTTCACGAGCAGCTTGGAGGACCCAGCCGCGGCTCCTACGCTGGACAAAGCCAGAGGTTCGCCAGTAGACCCGTATCCATTGTTATGGAAGCCCACTCGATTCGTATCTGCAAGAGTAAACCAAGTTAAAAAATAGATTTTAAAAACCAAGCGTTTGGCTTCAGCAAAGAAATTGTAAATCGCCATTTTGGAGTGGCGGGCATATTGAATTTAGTGTGATGTCACTTTATCGTTTCCTACTCTTCAAGCTCTTTCATAAGGTATACACCATCCGCCATCTAGTGGCAGCGGCCATTTTGTGCAATTTAGGCAATGAGATTAAATTTAGGTGTCTTCAAATCGCGTGTTCCATCTTATACCGCCATAACATCATGCGAGGTGGCGGTCAAGAATAAATGTTTTTTTTCCGTCGATCCATCGGTACCACAGAAAAGAGAAGGTTTCTTTCCTGTGTGAAACTGTGCTTAGCGAAAATTAAAATTACGGTATGCGGAATTTTAAACGAATATTACCTACTAGCTGACCCGACAGACGTTGTCCTGTCTTAGAAATGAAAAACGCGCGAAGTTAAAATCGGTGATAAGTTTTCTGAATTTTTCCAATTTTCTTAATTTTTCTTTCCATAAGAATCTTCTACAAAATATAGTAACCCCCATTAATTTGCATCACGTGATTTGCGGACCCTTTTTGGCATTTATTTGTTTAATAAGATTTATTAATTTATAGATTTATTAAGTACCTACTCAATGTACACAACAAAATGCGCTACAAAGCTACCTCCAGCTTAAGATGAACCGTACGTTCAAAGGTTCCTGTACATTCCGGAGATCAAGTTATTTGGACATTATTCTGATGGTTGTGATGTCTGTAATTTTTGAAATACAAAATCGATGACCTTGAAATTTTTACGGGACGTTTTAATGACATTTCCTTTCTAACAAAAAAGAATTAATTAAATTGGACTACGCGGTAATGAATTACAACTAATTACACATTTTGACTTTCATCCCCTCTCCCAAGGGAACCATGCAAAATTTCGGGATAAAAAGTATTCTATAACCTACCTCGTAGTATGAACTCAAATTATGCTAAGATTCATTTGAATCCATTGAGTAGTTTCGGCGTGATGCACGGCCCAGATACAAACAGACGGACACAAAAATAAAAAAAAAATACAGTTTTGACTTCAGTATCGATTATAGATAGCAGTTCAAAAAAATATCAAAATATCTTTAATGTACAGAATTGGACCTGTTACAGTTTTATTATAAGTATAGATAGATATAGAAATATAGATTTTCTAGATCATTCTAGAACTTTCTCGAACATTTTATATCGATTATAATAGTTTGCAGTCATTTTAGAATTTTCTTGATCATTCCAGAAATTTCTAGATCTTTCTCGAACATTCCAAATCGATTACAATAGTTTGTACTCCTTTTAGAATTATGTCGATCATTCCAAAATTTCTAGAACTTTCAGGAACATTATAGATATAGCAGGTATTTCCTTTCTAAAGGTGTCTTCAGATAGGCTATATAAGTACCTACTCAACGTACACTACAAAGTGCGCTGCAAATCAGTCGCCAGCTTAAGATGAGCCGTATGTTCAAAGGTTCCCGTACATTCCGGAGGTCAAGTTATTTGGACCTAATACTGAGGGTTGTGATGTCTGTAATTTCTGAACTACGTAGTCGATGACCTTGAAATTTTTACGGGACGTTATTTAATATACCCCTTTTCTAACAAAAAATTAATGAAATCGGACTACGCGGTAATGAATTACAACTAAGTACACATTTTGACTTTCATCGCCTCTCCCAAGGGAACCATGGAAAATTTCGGGATAAAAAGTATCCTATAACCTACCTCGTAGTATGAACTAAAATTATGCTAAGTTTCATATGAATCCATTGAGTAGTTTCGGCGTGATGCGCAGCCCAGATACAGACAGAAAGACAGACAGACAGACAGACAGACAAAAATTAAAAAAAATACAGTTTTGACTTCAGTATCGATTATAGAGAACCGTCCAATATTTTTTTTCAAAATATCTTCAATGTACAGAATTGGACCTGTTACAGTTTTATTATAAGTATAGATAAATGCAAAAGCTTATGAGTTCCTCAAAAAACCTGCTCTGGGTTTGCGTTTTTAGTCCAGTTCCAAGGTGTCCCAACACAGGGACACCAAGTCTAGTAGAGTGCTATGAGTGTTTATTTTCTTACCTTTCATGCCATTCCCAGACACCACCATCAAATTGTACTTATTATTCGCTAAATCGAAAGTGATTCCTTTGACAGTCGACACCACGTCCCTTCTGAACTTGCAGTACAGTTTCCCATCGATGGTCGAGGACTCCAGCATCTGGACTATATCCTGAGGTGAGTCAGAACGGCTGACGTAAGGCTCTGATTTAGGGTAGGTCCAGGATGTGAAGAGATCAACTCTGCCGTTGTCGTTTCGGACGCATTCCATCGCGCTGTCGTCACCCATTTTATTGTCAATGCTGAAATAAAATTTATATTGTTATCATACTTGATACTAATATTTAAAATACGAAAGCGTGTTTGTTTGTTCCTGTTTACGCACCAACATGGATATAGAGCAAAGGATCGACGTAGGTACTTTTTTGCATTGGATACTTTTTATGCCGGAAAAACGGATATCGTCCTGGAACCGCTACTTAATTAAAAGCAAATTTTCATTTCTATAAATTTCATAATTAAAAAACTGTCTGGGGATAGCTCAAATAGAATAAGACATCCTACATGAATGTCATTCATGTAGGATAGCGAGTGACACCGCGGTGCGTGCTAGTTATTGTAGGAAAGATGGCTGAGATGACGGTCAAGCAGCAATGGAGACACCGTTGTGATATTGATGATTGTTGAAATTTCCCTCTGACTTATTGAGGTGCCAAGTCATACAATAATATCAGCCTATCATGTTCCCACTGCTCGGACACAGGCCTTCTCTCAGAGGGAGAGGATAGGCCCTAATCCACCATGCTGGCCCACTGCATGTTGGTGAACATCATGTCTGAACTTTTAATGTTCTTGGACATACCGGATTCCTCGCGATAGGATCGTTTCTGAGCGATGGCATCTAAACTGCACATAATTTATTTATTTTAAGTCATTAGTGCAGGGCCGAGTATCGAACCGGGGTCGTCAGATTGTAAAGCGCACATGCTATCGCTTGGCCACCACTGCTCAATAGACATAGCATGGGGTAAAAAGAGAAGTTGCTGCAATATCTAAGTATCTATCTATCTACAAGAAAATCAAAGCGCAGTAGGTTCCCACTTTTAGCAATTCTACTTAGTTTTGGTTTGTCTACTTCCATGGATAGGTTAAATAGATAACATTATAAAATTGTGTCACATCAAAATTGAATGATTTATCTAGGAAACCGTGAAGACCGAAACACGATTAAGGACATTTCGAACAATAGAAAAAAATTGCACTCTTCTACCTGTTTTTTATTTATTTATTCAAATACCTACTTATTTACTAAATGATGTCTCCGATATCTTGACATATAGATTTAATAATTATGAAGGAAATCGCAAAGTTACATTTTACATTACAGTTATACTTTTCGAAAAATATTAGCAAAACCTCAAAAGTAGAAGTAGCGAAACGCACGACTATGTGTAAGCGCCATAATTTTGCTCCGCTAAATGCGACTTTAATTCAATATACATACTTATGTTCATCTGTAGTAATAAGCGTTGCTTAAAAGTGGGAAAACCTCGCCTTAAATTGATTTAAAGTGGTGAAGTTTTATCAATAGATTCCTAACGTATCAATGTGTTTATTACTACGCCCATTAAAACACATTCCTGTTGTCGCTATGATGTCATATCTCGATAGCGCGAATTTCTTGGAACATCAATAAAAAACAATTCTGGGTAACTCCATTCATTGGAGGTAGTATTTATATTCTCTTTGCATTGGAGGGAAGCCAAACATAAGCGTTATGTGTAAATATTTACAAAAATACTCATTTTACAAATAAAAAGCCGACGTCTGGCATCATGGTGGCAAAACAGCAGTGCAAGTACTGAAGTACCGTTCTTTATCGATCGTCAAATTCGATAAAATGCCACAGAATCGATCATACCGAGTACTGATCAAATGGCATTTTATCGAAGTTGATGATCACAACCATAGCTGGCCATTAACTCGTTAATCCGTTAATCGTTAATTAACGAAATTAACATATTGATTAACGGATTAACTTTTAAAATAAATAAAAAATAAATAAATATTCGGGACATTTTTGCACACACGGTCATCTGACCCCAAACTAAGCAAAGCTTGTGATATGGCTGCCAGAGACTGATATACATACATATATAGGTTTAAATACATACTTAAATAGATATAGAACAAACACAAATGTTCATCACACAAATGTTTGTCCTAGGTGGGAATCGAACCCACGCCCCTAAGCTCAGAAGGCAGGTTCACTACCAACTGGACCAACGGGCTATCTAAATGTTATAAAAAAATGACTATAAAAAATGTCAACGGACACGTTAACTTCCGTTAATATGCAGAAGTCCGTTAATCGTTAATCCAATGTCTAATAGTTACCGCACGGCACCGACAAGTGCCGGTCGGCGCGTGGCAGCGAGTGAAACAAAAACAAAACTAAATATATATTTGGCGGCACGTGCGAGTGAGAAAGAAAACTGCGAAGAGATTTGTTTCGTTTGGTCATTTCATTACTTAGCGCCGGTGCTTAGCGCAGCTGGCATTATGAGAGTCGCAGGCATCCAGTGGATGCAAAAGGCAGGCTGTCGTTCAGTGTGGAGGTTAAATGGGGAGGCCTATGGTTATATGATTATTTACGGGATATTTACCGTGGTAAGGTTGTGGAATGAGCTCACTATATTTCGGCGCAGTTACATGCACCATGTTCACGGGAAGACTGAAGAATGCGGGTGGTTGGTCGAACAGTTAAAAAGTTAGGTGCAGACATAACGATCTACCCTCTTTCTTAGTCTATAACTTACACTAAAGTTATCAAATAACTTTATATAAAGTTATCATATAACTTTAGTGAACAACCGTGATAGTTTAAAACAGGGAGGCCTATGTTCAGCAGTGTAAGGATTTTGCACCAGGGGGTAAATGGTAGTTGCCAGTTAATTTGAAAATCTATGCGTACGAAGTAACGGGCAACGGCTAGTTATTTAAAAAGCTCTTACCTCAATCCAGCAGCTACATATTTAGGGTTGCCAGTGCCTTGTATTTCGAACGTGTAAACGTCACCAGCGACAAATATCGCGACGATGGCCTGACAGTTGCCTTTCTCGATGCACTTATCCGGGACTCCGTAACAGAGCTTGTTGTCCGCACAGCCCTGGTAGATGACGTCTAGAGGCGCATCCGCGGGCTTAGGCTGGAAATACCAAAAATATTACACTTTATGTATGTAAAAAACCACGATAATTTTGGAAAAGATCTTGTAACTGTCACCGCTTCATGGTTCATATTCCGAAAACCCGTACGAAACGCTTTGATTCCACATTTTTTGTGCGAACTGCTAGTCTGTGGAATGCGCTGCCTGAATGGGTGTTCCCTGAGGTTATAATCTGGGTGTCTGCAAATCACGAGTGAATCCACATCATCGCGAAAAATCTTGGTAGTCAAACGAAAGCCTATTATTTATATTAAAAAACCTGCTGAACTGCTGGACAGGTTTTGATCAAACATAGCAAAGAACAAAAGCAATGAAACCTGCTTCCAATTTAAAAAATCGCATTCAAAAAGGTTTAGCGGTTAAAAGTGATAACAGATTTACAAACACACAAACTCTTAAGTCATATTTATACAAGGTTACGCATATAGACTGTACTATGCTGAAAGTAAGTAGGTCATTGCTCTCATCATTATGGACAACTTTTACAAGGGACCAACCCTGAAATCGCAAAAAAAAACAGCTCCTCCATACATTTTGTGGAATGTGAATGGCCGTTTTCTGGAACAAGGAAACAAGGAAAGGAATAGGAAAAGTTGATATTTTTTTCGCGATTTCAGGGTTGATCCCATTAAATCCCATAGTAAAAGTTGTTTATGATGGCGGGTACTATGAACCCCTTTCGGCTTAGAACACCCTTTTCGCGTAACTCTTTATTAGAGCCATATTCTCCTTACCATTTTCTCCAAAATGACGGGCGAAGCTTGTGTGGTGACAGGAGAATTGGAAGCGGGTGCAGCTGGAGCAAGGGGAGTTTGGGGAGTGACCACCTCTAAGAGAGGCGACTTGACTCCGGACCAGAACGTGCCGTAGCCTTGCGCTACTGTCCCTCTGAAAGAAGAAATATATCTGTGAGTTCCTTGGGTAAACGTTGGCACTACTGTTACTTATGTTAATAATTATTTTATGGTTGACTGGCATGTGGCGATTTGTTCGAAGTTGGTAAACACGGGTAGCCTGGAATAAGAACTGAGGAAATTAGATTTACGTTCATTTTCTTGGCGTCCCCCACTACAATTTGCGTGGGGGAAAAACATGTTGCCCCTATGGGGTCCAAGAAATGGGGGACAAGAGGAATAACCTGTCTCAAGTGAGGCTGCCGGAACGCTTTAGGTGCTTGGTGACAGATTTTCAAGAAGCCAGCTGGTAGCCAGGCGAGCGCTTGAAAGTAGCTTGGGTAACTGCATGCTGTGACAAAAGACCAATGCATTTTTTGTGTATAAAATATGTCCGTACATATTATAGGACTAAGACAGTCCAACCAAACTATGGTTCTTTTTCAATTCATCCACTTTTTTCCTTTAACACATGATCAGCCATTAAACGACCACTGCTGAACAAAGGCCTCCCTCTTAGTGAGGGTTCCTTGGGTAACAAATGGGTTGAACCCCCAGACTTTCTGGGGACGTAGGCTTTCTTAGTAATGCTCCCCGTAAAATGCCTCTCTACCTAGCTAATTAACTAACCTGAACTCAACTCCTCCTAGGAAGTCAGTGGGCGCCTGCCAGGTGAAGGTGAGGGCTGGTTTGTCCGCGGGTGAGATGTGGGTAACAGTGTCGTTCTTGAGTCTGCAGGATGTGAATTTGCTCATTGTAATCGGCCCGTTAACGAACTTGCCGACTATTACATCGGGATTCTGAAAAATAAAGACTTTTGTTGATCGGATTGATCTATTCTAATCTTCCCCCTTCTTCCATTCGCTAATGGTGCTACAGTAATTGTTCTAAGTGTTATTTCAAACACATCACATCAGCAGCCATTAAACGTCCACTGCTGAACAAAGGCCTCCCTCTTAGAGAGGGGGTGTTGCCATAACCTCCACGCTTTGCAGGCGGCTTGGGGATCGCAGTACGTTCACCGTGTAGTGATAGTTCGCTGCTGCCCATCCTCCGGTGGTTCTGGTCGCAGTTTTAGGACATACCTACCTAGGTCCATTCAAGTATTATTTATTTTATGGTAATAGAACTACATAGTAACACCAAACCACTCGCCTGAATCTCCCTGGCTTGCAGTAAAAACCCGCCAATCGGCACCGGCGCGCCTGCAGGACTGCCCACGGTCACGTTGACGGTGTCTCCTTGACGTACTTGAGCTGATGAAGTCAGGATGAAGTACGGAGGCACGGTGGACTGGGGTGACACATCCTTGTGGCGGGGAAGCTGGTCTTCACAAGCCTGAAATGGAAAGTTAAATGTGAGATGTCATTATGACTTTCAAGCCATTTTACCAATGTTTTGAGTTTAATTTTATTGTTTGTAGTGCAGCTCCGGATGGATGTCCGTACCCTTTGTCAACTTATAGATTCAATTCGTTTTGCCAACTATTGGTTATACAGGGTTACGCGGAAAGCCGTGGTAGCCTATTTGGGAAACCGCTAGACTTGAAAGCGGTCTTGGTTTAAGCCCCGGGTCCGTACCAATGAGCTCTTACGAGTTTATGTACGGATTTTCATACCACTGGCTTTTCGGTGAAGGGAAACATCGTGAGAAAACCTGCACACGTACGGAGAAGGAATTCAATGGCGTACCTATGTGAATCCACCAACCCGCAACTGGGCCAGCGTGGTGGATATGGCCCAATCACCCTTTCGGGGGTAGGCTAAAAGTCCAGCAGTGGACTGTTAAAAAGCTGATGACGCGGAAAGGGTGTAATAAGGCGAAAGGGGTCCATAGTACCCATAATTTTGAACAACTATTACTATGGGTGCAACTCTAATCAGCAAAAAACAAAAATATCTGCTGTTCCATACATTTTGTCGAGTATGAATCAACGTTTTCCATGGAACAGCTGATATTTTTTTGGCGAATTCAGAGTTGCTCCCACAGTTTAAAAAAACATAACGATGAGTAGGTACTAATGGGCCGCTTTCGGCTTAGTACACCTTTTCCGCGTAACCCAGTATAACATAAAACAAACCCAATGATACAAGGGGATTTCGATACTTTCGGCATTCGACAAGGCTCTACCTAACTTTGGGAGAGCAACGAGGGCGTAAGTAACTTGGGTCATTGGTTAGAATCCTGCCTGACGCAGGTATTGGAAGTTTTTAATTGACCACCATATAACATAATTATGGTGGCTCTAACCTGCTGACTTGAAACCTCTCTTCCCGATGACATGAGTTCTCATCGTCTTCATTTCAGCATATCATATTTCCACTGCTGAGACACCGGTCTTCTCTCAGAGAGAAAGGATGGGCCCTAATACACCATGCTGGCCCAGTGCAGTGCATTTAAGGTTCTTGGAAATATCGGTTTTCTCACGATGTTTTCCGTTGCCGTTTATGAGCATCATCATCATCATCAGCCAGAAGACGTCCACTGCTGAACATAGACCTCCCCCTTTAACCTCCACACTGAACGACAGCCTGCCTTTTGCATCCACTGGATGCCCGTTTATGAGCGATGGCATTGAAACGGCACGTAATTTATTTAAGTACTAAGTACATAATAGTTTAGAAACTCACAGTGGGCGGTGCTCCGGAACTATATTGCTCAGTAGACTTGATCAGTAGCAGTATTGTAATAAGTAGACATGGTATTCTTTTCCTCGGCAACATTTTGTATTACCTGCAAAATAGAAATGAAAAAATTAAAGTGCCTGAAAGATTCATTTTCAAAGGTAGGTATAAGGAGGAAACTAAACAAACACTAAAGTTAAATGATTATTAACGGGATATTTACCGTGGTAAGGTTGTGGAATGAACAACCAACAACAACAACCGTGTTTTTAGTGAACAACCGTGATAGTTTAAAACAGTGTTAAACAAACACTGTTTAAAACTATAACGATATTTACCGTGGTAAGGTTGTGGAAACAACTAAGAAAGAGGGTACCTACATCGTTATGTCTGCACCTAACTTTTTAACTGTTCGACAAACCACCCGCATTCTTCAGTCTTCCCGAGAATATGGTGCATGTAACTGCGCCGAAATATCGGGAGCTCATTCCACAACCTTACCACAGTAAATATACCGTAAATAATCATATAACTTTAGTAAACTAAACAAAGATCCCAAAAGTATGCCTAGCCGATTCCGAATATTTGGCCTTAGTATGTCTCAACTTGAAAAATTGGTAACTGCTATAAGGAAAACTGTAGTTAAAACACTTCCATTCATTTTTCTTAGGCCCTATGGGATTTACCATAGGTTATAATAGAGAATGAACAAGCTCGTATAGAAACATTCATCTCTTATTTATCTCCTTTATAGATCGATCCACATATCTATGGGATATATGTATTTCCAAAAACACGTATAGCTGACTTTTATTTGCTAATCAAAGCCTAAATATCACCTTCTAAGTTTCTAACTTCAAAGAATTAAAAACCTTCATTCCCCTTCAACCCTTCTCGGGGATGAATTAAAAAAAAATCTTACTAGCCTACCTATATTGAAAAAACACGGTTGTAAAATTTTGTAGACACAGCGTTTTGGGCTATACGTTGTCAGTGAGTTAAAGAAATTAAAAGTAAAAAAAAAATAAAAATTGGCAGGACAGCAGTGCCTGTACCTACCTACCTACTGTTCTTTATCGATCGTCAAATTTGATAAAATGCCATAGAATCGATCATAGCGAGTACTGATCAACTGGCATTTTTTCAAATTTGTCTATCTCATCTGTCAAATTTGACGATCGATAAAGAACGGTAACTTGCACTGCAGTTTTGTGCAAACTCGGTAAAGGTGCATGCATACGAATCCACCACCAGTAATAACCTTATAAACCATCTGTGTACATAATACGTGCTCGAATTACGGAATTCCATAAACTCAGCCACCGCTTTAGCTGCACACCATGAGACAGTCCCTTCACTCGATTTGACCTTCCATGCATGACTTGATCTACTTCGTCTCTTTCTTACAAAGGCTGTTGTTACACTGTCTCTATCTAAACAGACCTCGCTGATGTCATTGCTTCCTGTGGTAGTGTTTTTGCGTCTAGTAATATAGGAAGTCAAAGAATTTAGCTCTGGCTAAGGTCGATTTGTCGCCTCTGATTTTGTACTCAAAGTTTTGGACTGAATTTGATTAGACCCTCATCACACACATTATTATGCCAATCGCAAATTATCTGGAGATATAGCTAAATTAGGTACATGAAAATGATTACAAGAGACAATTCAAGTGTCCTATCAATATATATATTTTTAGTTTGATTATTTTAAATTTCAATTCGTAATTTTTTTTCCCTTTTTTTTTAGAAGAAAGACTTAGTAATAATTATTATTAATGTAATGTGACTAGCTACTATTATTATTATTTTGCATTGATATTGTTTTTTTTTTAAATTTGTATGAGTATGTAGTTGAAAATAAATGATTATTATATTATTTATCCGCGTTTAATTCAATGAATATGCATTTGACTGATTGTTTATTCATGTACTAAACACTTTGACGAAAGATAACTGCGTTCAGTGTCATACCTAAATGTCATACTGATTTGGCGGTGGGGAATCCCACCGAGCACACAGCTCAATTTATTATAGTAATTTGTCGTGTCTAGTCTAATATAATACGTAGTTATAAGACTAATAAAATATTATATTCAATTCTAATACTTATTAGGTATGTTTGGTGTGTATGGTTTAGGTATGGCACTTGCAGACACAGCTTGTGCGCATTAATGTCGCAAGTTCGTCCTCTGTTGGATATGCATTCCATTTTGCTTTTTAGGTATTCAATTCTGACATCATGATCTACACTACAGTAGGGATGTCACGGAGATTCGATTTCGATTCCGGTTCCAACAAAATCCGTTCCGATAAAACCACTTCCGTAACATCCCTACTCTACAGCTTTCCTTATCCCACTTCTGATAGGCATCTCAGCCACTCTTGTAGGCTTGGTCTTTTACTCGCGGTAAAAACTTGTTTATAGATTTCATAGTTAGCTATTTAGGCTCTGCTTTCAATGATCTTAGTTTTCAAAATAAGTCTGCTTTAAAATATTTTTTTACGCTTCAAACTCAGTATCGGTGATTTCATGAAACTCACACCAAGACTGAAGAACTGGTTTCTTTAATGATGCAGAGCCTTGAGCATCGCCGTAGGGTGGCGTGCTTGGCAATGGCTTTGGCTTTCTCATCGTAAATTGTATTTCAGTTTTTATAATTATGTTTTTTTTATTTACTATTATTTCAATAAGCAAGATTAAATGTGGGCATCGCCGTGAAGCTATGCTTATACCTAATTTAATTTTCATGAATTAAATTTTCATTTGCTTTAGAGGCAGACCCGCGCCTCTCAAAAGATGCCAATAATTTTTTTTTGTTGCTCGTAATGAATATTTTTCGTATTTTGCATTTTGGCGCCCCTTGCTAACTGGCGCTCAGTGCGACCACTCATCTTGCTCTAACCTAGGGCCGCCACTGCACCCAGATGCAGAATTTGAACATATTCTGGCGGAAATCTATTCTGAAACATATTTATAAGGCAGCCGTTCTGTATGTACCTTAAGTACGTACCTAACCCACCATTGAGCCATACCGATCGTTTATATATCATTCTGTTGCTGACTGACTTTTATTTCCTAGATTAACTAACAGCTCATTTTCAAACGAACGATTAAGTTTTAAAGACCGGAATCCCAAAATCCGGAAGTCGAACTACTTAACCGACCGTGTTAATTTTTACCGACTGTGTTAGTTTTTAGGGTTCCGTACCCAAAGGGTAAAAACGGGACCCTATTACTAAGCCTACGATGTCTGTCTGTCTGTCCGTCCGACTGTCCTACCTATTAACGGCTGTATCTTGCAAACCGTAATAGATTGCCAGTTGAAATTTTCACAGATATGTAATGTTACGGCGGATTGTTTAACAAATAATAATAAAAAAAGTAAAAACGAAAGGGGGCCCATACAACAAACGTATTTTTTACGTATTTTTGTATTCGCTCTAATGTAAAAACGGTAATACTTACAAGCGTCAAACTTAACATGATTATAGTATACACACTCTAAAGTATACAAATAATAAAAAATGGCCAAGAGCGAGTTGGTGACAAGTTTTGTTCATTGCCAAGTTATAACTGGTACTTAGTTTCGGTATTGAAATTTGTGGTGGTACGGAACCCTCAGTGCGCGAGCCCGACTCGCACTTGGCCGGTTTTTGTAACAGCATAATGTTTTCATTACAATGTTTAGACGGCTAAAGCGAATCTCTAGAGGTCAAACAGTGGTCAGCCTTGCAACCGGCCTCCAATGTCATTATTGTCGTAAAACTAGATCGCTTTTTAACGGCTTCTTATACCAAATTTGACGGTTTTATTTCAATTTTATTTAGTTAAATTACAATATTTGAGCAGGAAAAAAATACATGACACAGATACATCTGTGTTTGAGTTTATGATTTGGTTCAAAACACAATAGAATAAACTTTCCTTGATCAAAAAAAAATTCTGAAACAAATTCGATTTAGTTTTATGCTCTAATGAAAGCTCGTAACAACCTGGGAATTGAATGTACTGAAAGGCAATCCTATTCAACATTTTTTGGTTTGGATAGATTTTTGGTAGTGAATACCTAGTTTAGTTTTTTAGTGAAATTAAAAGCGTAAAAAGTCGCGAGAATTTGCGCGCGCCGCGCTCAGAACCGCGCCTGGCGTCATCGAGGTTGGACTTATGTTTTTGTCGTTGCACACTCCCCGCAGGCCTCCTGACTCTTGCGCGGCAAAATACATCGTCGCTATAACTTGGCGCAGCGTAGGTAGGCCTTCCACTAGATGGACCGACGACATAGTGAGAGTCGCTGGCATCCAGTGGATGCAAAAGGCAGGCTGTCGTTCAGTGTGGAGGTTAAAGGGGGAGGCCTATGTTCAGCAGTGGACGTCTTCTGGCTGATGATGATGATGATGATAACTTGGCGGGGGCTGAGGGAGCGTTTTGTTGCCTACGCAACTTGGATAATAGGCCGTTAAGCCAGGAATGTGCAGTTTGAAGGCGTTAATGAGTTGCTTTAGTTATTTCGAAACCACTTGTGAATAATATTACAACGAGGCAACAACAATAGAGTCGTGACAACGACAAGTTCAAACCTACTTATTAAATAACTTGACCGTTATTTGAAGCTTATTAGATTGAGAGTGGCCTACCTCGTTTTCCGCTTCCTCTTCCCTCTCTTTCACACTTTACTACCCTTTTTATCTATCCGTCTCCCTTGCACATCCGTTCTCCCCCCCACCAGGCGCCCCGACCGAGCGCGTGTTCGGGCTTGGTCGTATTCTACTGTTCATTGGCGTCAAGTTTTCCGCCGAGACCAGTCGTCGTCAAGACTATATATATTTCAAGTTTATAAATTAAAGTATAATATAATTATAATAATTTATAAAAGTCCTACATTACATTATTAGTGAATTCAAGTGCCATTTCACATCGGAAAGCAGTAAGTTAACTTGAAGGTATATTGGTAAAGTTTTATTAACAGTGTTACTGTTCGTTTTTACCATTTGAATTTAATTTTTAGTTACCCTCTTTTTGTCGAACCATTTTACTGGTTTGAATGTGGATTAGTATTTTGGAAATTAATGTGGAATCTTAGTTTATTTTCTACCCTCAGGTGTGTTTTAAAATTTCGCTTATTAAAGCCTACTTATTGCTGCAGTAGTCTAGTTACTACAAATAGAGTGCGTTAATTTCGAAAGAATTGTTTGACTAGGAAAACAATATTTTATAAGAATCGATATAATACTTTGTCTTAATTAGGATGGATGACCCGAGTGATTCTGTATCTGCGTCGGTTGCGGGGCCGTCGGGCCTGCAAACTAAGAGGACGCGTCGTGAACCACGTGCACGAACCAGCTCATCGTCATCTAGTGAAGGTAGCAGTAGCTCTAGTTCTTCAACTTCATCGTCAGCTAAGTCTAATCGTAAAAAGAAGCGTCCTCACCACCGCTCTCACAAAAAAAGGGGGGGCAAGCATAAGCGCAAGGACGATTTACTTCGCAAATTATCCGATGAAGTAGGCGAACTTCGTAAACGGTTTTATGAGGGCGGTACCTTCAACACGGATGCGCAATCTGCAGCAGCGTCTCGCGGTTCAGCAGAAATGCATGATTTAAATAATGATAACGACAATATATCTTTATTGGATAGTCAAGACTGTAGGTCTTTATATGGTTATGAAGGAGAAGATGAAAAATCAAACTACCCCCAACAATTCAAATTCGATATACAGGTTAAATTGAAAGAGCCTTCAGTTCCCAAGACCCCGGAGATTTATCTTAAGATGTTAAACGACATTCAGCACTTTGACAAGAGTGAGTGGTGTGAGGTTAGGTACTCTGAAGTACAAAAAGCTTACAACTACTCTCCTGGCTTTACGGAGTTAGAGGTTAACGAAGAAATTAAATCTTATGATTCTCAACGACACTTGTCTTATGCTGATAAAGCATATGGTGCACTGACTTTTTGTGTACTTAAGCAGCAAGAGGCGTTGCAAAGCAGCATGACCGATCTTATCGCTTGGGCTCGTGACACAAGCAATGTAACTCCGGATCAGTTGCATGAAAAAATTGGTGAACTGTTATCGAATGGGGAATACCAAAAGGTATCTTCTGATATACTACAGCTCATATGTGGTCACCGCGCAGAGACGGTACAGATGCGTAGAGACGGTATATTGCATTTTGTTCGCGACCCGCTGGTTAAGTCTGCACTACGTAAAATTCCGCCTTCGAATAAACACATTTTTAATTCCGAGCTGCTGACATCGACTTTAGAAAAAACAGGAGGTGTTAAAAAGGCGTTCTTGCCTTCACATCAAAACAGTAGCTATAAATCAGGTTCGCAAGCAATTGGTAAGCAAGCTACTCGCTACCCCTCGCAGGGGCCAGCTAATTTTGTCGTACCCTCGCAGGGTACTCTACAAACATGCTGCGCTGTGCCACACCCTACCCAGTTCTCGCAGAACTATGGACATAATCATCCTACACAGGGTTTTGGACAGAACCGTCCCTCGCAGGGAACCGGTAATAACCAAAGTGGTGTGCGTGGGTCTAACCACAACACTCGTGGGTCCTTTCGGTCTCGTGGAGCTAACCAACAACGATTCAACAAACAGCAGTTTAACAGAAAGAGAATTGCCGCCCACAATCAGCAGGCCGGTGGTAAAAGAGGTAGGTACTGACTACTTCATAGCGGGCCAGCTAAAACATTATGTCAATCAATGGCAAGAGCTGGGGGCACCAAATATCCTACTGCGCTTAATCCAGGGCTATCGCATACCCTTTCTCACACAACCTCCTCTTGTTCTGCCCGATGCAGGAAGTCATTGCAAAACCAAGGAATCCGAACCAATGTCGACTATCATTTCGCAAATGATAGCTCAAAAGGTTCTCGAGGTTGTTCCACGCTCCCCAAGCTTTTTATCAACAATGTTTCTGGTCCCGAAAGGCGACGGAACCAACCGGCCCATTTTCAATCTGAAAAATCTAAACAAAATGATTCTCGCAGAACCATTCAGACTTATAAATGTTTTTCGTGTACCGGACTTTCTCCAACCAAGAGACTGGCTTTGCAAAGTAGACCTTTCGCAGGCCTATTTCAATTTGCCAATTTGCCAGTCTCACAGACGGTTTTTGCGGCTAATTTATCAGGAAAAATTGCTACAAATGACCTGCCTGCCGTTTGGTCTCAGCACAGCACCCAAAGTGTTCGCAACACTGACAAACTGGGTTGCCCAAACATTAAGACAGGAAGGTATTCGAATAATTGTCTACTTAGACGATTTTTTGATCGTGCATCAGAATTATCGGATGCTACAGGTCCATATCGATATAGTACACAAACGTCTTCACTACTTAGGGTGGCGGACGAATGTCGAAAAGTCAATCACGTCCCCTTGCAAAAACCTTGTATTTCTGGGTGTTCTTTGGAACCCGTGGTTAAACGAGCGATGTCTGCCAGACAAAAAGATATTGGACCTAAAGCAGAAGGTTTCGGACTTATTGCACAAAGGCACAACGTCCCTAAAAAGTCTACAAAGCCTAGTGGGCAAATTAAACTTTGCCAGTTTTGCTGTACCCAGGGGCAGACTTCACTTTCGAGACACGCTGCTATTTCTGAACAAGATCGTAAAAGAAATGCCTGTCAGCAGTCTCAACACTTATGTCTTACCCGTAGGGGTACGGGAGGATCTAAAATGGTGGCTTGTAAACTGTCATCGGGCCTCCCCGATTCACTACCCACCACCGTCACATTTTCTGACTACAGATGCCTCAGACGTAGCGTGGGGTGCTCAGCTCGACAGTCACACGATGTCAGGACCGTGGACAAAACAAGAACAGAACCTTCATTGCAACCAAAAAGAAATGCTCGCAATTCTAAAAACTTTGGACGAGCAAGGTGCACACTTGTTCAAGTCAACTGTCCTAGTACAGTGCGACAACAAGACTGTTGTAGCATTCTTACGAAACGAGGGCGGAACCAGGTCCGTACCTTTGATGCAGATAGCCAAAAAAGTTTTTCATCTATTAGACCACCACCAGATCAATCTAAAAATCCAGTACATTCCCGGCAAATACAACAGCCATGCAGATCACCTTTCACGCCATCGGAGTCTCCCAGAATGGCATCTGCTCCCTCAATGTACATTAAAGATTTTCAAAAATTACGGAGTACCAATGATAGACTTATTCGCATCAGAACGAGCAAAGGTGGTAAGCAACTATGTGTCACTGGACCAGAACGATACTCACGCGATTTACCACGATGCATTTTCCCGAATCTGGAATTACCCTCTAGCTTGGGTATTTCCACCACCTTATCTGATTCCCAAGGTGCTACAGCACCTCAACTCAGCGTCCGGCGTGTTTCTCATAATAGTCCCGAGGTGGGAGAAAGTGTTCTGGAGACCAGACCTAAAAGCCCGTGCGTTAGCGTCTCCGTTCACGATCGAGAATCTACATTTGCACCTGATAGACACAGTGACAGGCCTCCCACCCCCCAAAGTTCACGAGATGACAATGGAAGTGTGGAAATGTGGGGGTGGTCAAAGAATTTAACCGAATGGACTGAATCTCAACTGCAGCTCTTAAAAGGCTCATGGCGCCTGTCTACTAAAAAGACCTACAAAGTAGCATGGAATAGGTGGCTTAAATGGACAGCACAACATGAATTAAATCCATTGCAACCAACAGGTTCAGATTTATCTCGCTTTCTAGCAGATTTACATATCATAGATGGTTTGGCATATAATACTATTTTACTACACAAATCCGTTGTCTCTACCCTATCAAATTTTGATAATACTGATAAATTAAGTTCTCATGTGTTAGTCCGTCACATCTTAAAAGCAATCGCTTTAAAAAAGCCCGTGTCTCGAAAACCTACTGTATGGAATATAGATAAGCTGGCCTCATTTTTAGGAAGTTATTCTGTAGACGAGAATAGTATTTTTGCAACGTGCAGACATACAGCAACGCTTTTACTACTCTGTTCGGGCCGCAGGGTGCATGATTTGACGTTGTTAGCTGTGGATTCAAAGCACTTGTCCGAAAATGATGGTTGTTTGATCCTATGGCCCATGTTTGGATCCAAAACAGATACCGCTACATATAGACAGTCTGGCTGGAGATTGTCTTCTAACCCTATCAACAAAAAGTTAGACCCTGTATTCTGGGTTAAACACACAATATCTTTACTAGAAGAAAAACGTCAAACAGGATGTCAAAATCTATTTATTAGTATCAAAGGACAGCCAAGGGCCGCGTCTCGCACGGTTATCGCTGGATGGGTAAAATCCTTGCTATCCGAGGCAGGAGTAGTAGATTCAGCTGGCAGTATACGTTCTGCCGTTGCGTCCAAAAACTGGTCTGATAGTTGCCCCCTAGATGAAATCATGTCTAGAGGTAACTGGAGATCACATAACACTTTTGCCCGTTTTTATTGTAAAGAAGTTATGTCAACGAATACTAGCTGTAGTGTCACCAGATTGTTTAATCCAACTTAAATAATTAAGATTCGGCGACTTTTGTATTGATTTGTAAAGCTTCATACATACGATTAATTTACAACATAAATAATGAATCTAGCACTATAAACTGTATCTGTACCTACTTGTATTAGTATTACAGTAAGTTAGCTACCTGCTGTTTGCATCTGCAAAATAACGTAGTAAGCTGTTTAAGATTATGATTAATACTAAATATTTTCCTTGCACATCTTTTGTTTTAATTATGTATCTAGTATCTATACCTAGAGCAACTCGATTTCCTATAAGTTCTAACAGCTCTCACATTGGCGTCTTTACACCAGGCGATAACAAACACGTCTCAATCTAATAAGCTTCAAATAACGGTCAAGTTATTTAATAGCAGTGTTTTACCTGAAATAAAACACATATTAAATACTTACCTTATTTGAAGCTTACATTTTAAATGCTGCCTGGTGAAGATTTTCGACTCAATGAACAGTAGAATACGACCAAGCCCGAACACGCGCTCGGTCGGGGCGCCTGGTGGGGGGGAGAACGGATGTGCAAGGGAGACGGATAGATAAAAAGGGTAGTAAAGTGTGAAAGAGAGGGAAGAGGAAGCGGAAAACGAGGTAGGCCACTCTCAATCTAATAAGCTTCAAATAAGGTAAGTATTTAATATGTGTTATATTTCAGGTAAAACACTGCTAATATCGTCGCAGGAAAGGCAAATTTACTGAAGCTCCAAATGACCATTTCGAGAAAAAGCCGTTTTAAGTTTTTTTTTTTCGTTTTTAATTCATAACTTTTTTCCCAGCACAAGAATTTCGATGACGTCAAGGTAAACTTTTATTAATTTGTCATTTTCTATGTCCAGAAGTACAAACCATAATAAATGGACTGCTGGTTTGTGATATAGTGGCGCTTGAGTAAAAATGACTTCAATTTACAGTAAAGCAAAATTTCTTAACCGCCATTTGATTCAAATATTTATAGTCAAAATTACTTATAACTCTAAAATATTAGCTGTTAAATTGCCGGAAGCCAAATTTACTTAAAATTTACTTGTAATTTACTGCAGGAAAACAAAATTACTTAGGTGACAGGCACGAATAAAATGCCAAAAAAGTGTCGTTTAAGGACTCTGGTTGATGAAAAAACCCTTTTTTTCCTTTTACTGAAACGCCAAAATAGTGCTCGTATCGCTATGGGACCCAGACTGATCGACGCAGAAAAAAACGCTTATTCCGAATATATATATAACTCAATATGCTTATTTTGGCGCTTCAGTAATTCTGCCTTTCTTGCGACGATATTATACTGGGTTACGCGGAAAAGGGTCCATAGCCTAAAATTTAATATTTTGTGCAATTTGTGTTGTGTTGAAAAACTCAGAGTCACACAGCGGGCAATGGAGAGAGCTATGCTTGGAGTTTCTTTGCGCGATAGAATCCGGAACGTGGATATTCGCCAAAGAACCGAGTCACCGACATAGCTGTTAAAATTTGCAAGTTGAAGTGTCAATGGTCACATCGCTCGAAGAACCGATAACCGATGGAGAAGAAAGGCTAGCCTTTCTTTTCCATCGGTTATCGGTTATCGTCTTCCGGTTCGTGGTGGTCTCCACTCAAGAGCTCTTGAGTGGAGATCACCACGAACCGGAAGATGCAGCGTAGGTAGGCCTCCCACTATATAGATGGACCGACTACATTCTGAGAGTCGCGGGCATCCAGTGGATGCAGATGGCAGGCTGTCGTTCAGTGTGGAGGTTAAAGGTTGAGGCTTATGTGCAGCAGTGGACGTCTTCTGGCTGATGATGATGTGTTGTGTTGTGTGAGTTGTTCATAATGATGAGAATAACCGTCACGGCGTCACTATATAGAGGTTAAAAGGTATCAAACATTTCAAAACCTAGTCCAAGTTTAGCATCAAATTATCAAGTCAAATCAGACTTTAGAATGCGAATACCTAAAAAATATCGAATGGCCTAGGTAATAAAGCATAAACATATTAAGGCACGCAACGTTAGTGTAGATATTGTCTTTTTAACCGACTTTAAAAAGGGGTAAAAACTTCCTAATTCGGTTGTATTTTATTTAGGTTTGTTACCTCTGAAGTCTGAACTCCAACATTTATTAACCGAATAGTTTTTTTAATTATACTTTCAGATTAAAACGAAGCTCTTCGATCAGTGTGTGTTGCCAGTGATGACATACGGCACTGAAACGTGGTCTATGGGCCTCATAAGCAAGCTGAAGTTCGCACAACGTGCTATGGAGGGCTATATGCTCGGGGTTTCTCTACGAGATCGAATCAGAAGTGAGGAGATCCGTAGACGTACGAAAGTTACCGACATAGCTCACCGGATTAGCAAGTTAAAGTGACAGTGGGCAGGGCACATATCACACCGAACAGATGGCCGATGGGGCCGAAAGGTTCTCGAATAGAGACCGGTAAGCGCAGCTTGCGACGTCCACCCACAATATGGACGAACAACGGCCCTTTTATAGATCGATGGCCGATGTCCAGTAGTGAATCTCTTATGGCTGAAATGATGATGATAACTTTCAGATTGAACCCATAGATATTTTCTCAAAATAAGTTCAGTTTTTTAGTTTTTAAATCAAAATCAGTTCTCAAAGGTAGGCAACGCACCGCCAATGCCCCGGATATTGTAGGTGTCCATAGGCGACGGTGACTACTTACCATCAGGAGGCCCGTCGCTTGTTTGTCTACTATTACAAAAAAATTACTGGAAAAAATATGTCATCCCAAGTAAACAAAATTGCGTAGGTACAATGATAAGTTTAGTAATTTTGAAGTCGGACTTTTAAATTGATAATTATCACAAATCGAACAGAGTGTCTACAATTTTTCTTTCTCAAGCATGGTCACGGTTTCTCTGGCAACAAAAAACGAAATAACAAGCCCAAATAAGCAACGAACGTAGAGTTTTAATTACCAATGTTGACCGCTTTTCGACCACTCAATTTACCAGTTTTTCACCAGCATTACTTAACTAAACTTAAACACGCAATTTGCCCAAGAATGCTTTAACCGTGTCAATCACTTGATGAATAACTTAGACCATAACTTAAGTAAGCGAGGTAGATTACAATCTAGGGCAGGGGTTGGGGTACAAAGGTGCCCTATAAGAACATGGAACAATTAATTGTGAACCAAAAGTAGGGCATTTAAGGGTCGGTTTACGGCGTGTGAAAAGTAGGTGACAGGTCTTTCGTTATTCAGTCTTGGCTTGGAAGAAATCGATTATCAACACGTGAACTCTACTTTTCTAAGTGTGACAAAAGTAAGATCTGAAAAGGCGTAAATATAGTACCTATCATGGACAGTGGATACTTTTTTGAGCCTTGGTCGAGACCTGATTACCGGGATATATGAACTATCTACATACATATTTATTAAGTTTGTACGGAACCCTCAGGGTTCGAGTCCTACTCACACTTGTCTGGGTTTTTTTCATTGGCGGGCTAGGCTCCATGATGGGTAAGTGCGAGTAACCATGGGAATAGAGTTGATATTTTAATCGATCATGCACGGTTCGTTGCACTTTCAACATACGTAATAAGTGCCTTGACATGCTTTCCACCCGTCCCTATCTGAACTCAACTCTTAAACCAAAGCGCTTAAAAGGTAAGTACCTTTTTACAAGCACTTTTGTGAAGTTAGCCGACAATTGAGATTAGAATTTGAAGTTCTAGAGCAGAATTGTGTGCTGTATCTACGTAGTATGTATTTAGTCAAACAAGTTGAAAGGTTTGCCCCAATACCCAAGGGGGCAGTGTATGTAAGTTAAAAAAAGTTCTACGGCCGGTTATTCGAGTCGCGTAGGCAACAAAACGCTCCCTTAGCCCACGCCAAGTTATAGCGACGATGTATTTTGCCACGCAAGAGTCAGGACACCCCCGGGGAGAGTGCAACGACAAAAACGAACATAGGGCCGACCTCGATGACGCCTGGCGCGGTACTGAGCGCTACGCGCGCAAATTCTCGCGACCTTCACCAAGGTAGTCACTAAAAAACTAAACTATTCACTATCAAAAATCTATCCAAAACAAAAAAAAAATAATAGGATTGCCTTTCAGTACATGCATTTTCCAGGTTGTTACGAGCTTTCATTACAGCAAAACACGAAAAAAATAAACTAAATCGACTTTGTTACAGATTTTTTTTCGATCGAGGAAAGTTTATTCTTTCGTGTTTTGAACCAAATCATAAACTCAAACACAGATGTATCTGTGACATGTATTTTTTCCAGCTCAAATATTGTAATTTGATGAGACTGTCAAAAGAACTGACAGTGCCACAGTGCCAAAAGAGCTGACAGATTAGTTACTCAATAACTATAAACCATAATTTAGTCAATAATTAAATGCTCCATCGTAGACCGCATCATCGCTAAACATTAGTCTAGTTGGCGGCCAAGCGCAAGCCTAATCTATATGTATAAAAATGGAACAGGTAACAACCCTGGTCAGACCTGCCCACTCGTCTCGTGCTAGACAAGATCTCGGCCAACAACTGGACGGTGGATTTCCCCGCCGGAAAATGAATAAATATTTATGACATGGTCTCCACGTCCACGACAACCTGACTATACCGGTAGCTTTCATCATTCGTGTTGTTTTCCTTAGTTTCTGCATGTCATTAGATTATTACTCATAATAAAACATGTGGCATAAGTATCCATAACTCAATAATGATATCACGCTAGGTTAAACAAAGGCGACGTCATTCGATTCTGTTAATTCAATAAATAAACCTTTGGTTTACCACAAAAAAAGATAAAGGTATTAACATTGTTTTAGTTTGACCGCGTCTAAAATGGATAAACTAAACTCGGGTCAAGTTATATTGTTTGCTCTGACATCTGTAACATCAATAACATTGTAAAAAGCTGCATGAAAAACCGCGTATTCTGATCACTTTCGCTAGTTTTTTGACAAGGACTTTGTATACCCTAAAGGGAAAGGGTATACAAAGACCTTGTTTTTTGAACGCACAGACATCAGACAGAAATCTGGCGCACCGTAAGTTTTTGTCAGCCGTTGTTGTCTTTTGTGCACACTTATCAGTCGCTTCCGTCAGCCGCGTCCGATAGTTTGTTTCCAGCTTTAAACTAATGTAAAATACACGCGATAAAATCCGTTAGATGTAATTATCGCGAAAAGCTATGAAAATTTAAAAATTAAAATGAAAAATATATTTATTAACATAAACATAGACTTAAATAAGATAGTTACACCAAATGAACAATATAGTAAGGCTTATGCTTATGAGAGAGTTTAGTCATATAAAATATAATAACAGCGATTCCCGCACTAGGCTGGGCCTGTATCGCGGGAATCTGGTACGGTTTTTCATAGATTTAAACCTCTAGTTAAGATATTGTAGTGAATTCACATAATAATGTATAATATATATGAAATCATTACTTACTACGATAATAATAAACTAATTATTTACTAGGCAGCTCTACACGCTTTTTTACACGCGTAACTTGAACTCTTGAATGGCATTGAGCAATTTGGGCAAGTCATTTTTTATTCGACCTCCGTTTTGATGAGTCAGAGACGCCGTGGGAGTTTCTGGTTATTATAATATTACTAACCAGAAACTATTATGAATAGTGATTGTAGCAAAATTGTACAAATCATTATTTCGTAAACTTTTATTACAGCACAACCCATTTACTTAATTTAATGAGTTCTAAGCTTTAAAACATTTCAAAGTAACTTTAGGGTCTGAGCTCTTCGACCAAAATAAAATGAATAGACGGGCCCAGAAAAAGGGAATTTTTGAAAATTACAATATGAGCGCCGGCGCTCACTTCGTTTCAGTTGGTCTCTAGCCGTAGGAAGTGCAACACGAGATTATTGTTCCATAAAAACGAAACATCTGACAAAATTATGCCTTCGTGTGCTTTCCCGAAGTGTAAATACACAACAAAAAACCGCTATCTATTTTTTGTAACAAATGTACTGTACATGGTTATAATTAGATGTGAAGTATAATAACTTCTATATTTATTACAGCAAAACCACGAAACTTTGCACAATTAAAGTTCTAATATAGAAAATATCAATTTTTAATTATAAAAAAAGCCTTTTCTGGGAGGCTCTAGTACATGTGAAAAGGAGATGATTTTTTTTCACTGCACCGCCTTGTTTGGTTTATTTTTGATATGAAGGGAATCATACATCACTTTTTTATCAGGTGTACGTATATTTTGTGAATTATAATCCCGCCAAAGTGGCAAAAAGGTGGTCCCTCCCTGCATTTCTAAACTATTTGACACAGATACCTGTTACCTAACAAGCTGATAGGTCATATTAAAAACCTTCATTCAAAATGATTTCGAAAAATTTTTGATTATAACTTTTTGAGTTATAGCGATAAAACTGTAATAAATTCAAGACGTTCTATCTCAAAGGTCATTGACCTTTTCTTAAAATTGTCTTGATGAAGAATGTTATCAAGTAGTTCTCTTTTTGACTAAACTACAAAGACTATTATGATATGTTGGTACGATGCACCTCTGATTTTGATAAGTCCAGCTTCGATCTTTAGGCACAGCTTTAGGTTTGTCTGTAACCACAAATTTCTGAACTATGATGATTGTGACCACAATTATATAACTTTGACTACAAAAAACGGAACTCTACCATATGCGTGTCTTGACACGCTCTTGGCCAGTATTATGATTCGAACTCAGTGATTTTTTATCTTCAAAAATGTTGAAAATTAGCGAATAATAAACGCGGCCAAGGGCCTTACGGACAACAGCTATTGCGGCACTTAATCCGCTCAGTTGGAAAATCACGCAACCGCAAACCGTATCTGGGCGCGATAAGGTTCACGTTCCCGTGAACCTTATCAGGTGGCGCGTGGCGGTGAAACGCAAGCGCGATTGACGAATTTAGTATTTTTGATTATTGAATGCACTAGTATTTAAAGCAAATGTGAGCTTCGTGTATTATTAGAATTTTAATCGTTATTTTTTTTTTATTAGTAAATTCAAACCAATTTAATTGGTAAAAAGATAAACAATTTTATTGATAACAGTGTGAATAATTATAAGTCAGTCAAGAATTTCATGTTAAAAATAATCATAATAATCAATAATTTACTAATAATTAATTAATTCATAAATTAGATATATAAATATTTAAGATTTAAGAAAGATTAAATTAAATTACATTGCGTCCGTAGTTATTTAAATAACATTTCTTTTCACTTTTAAAAAAGTCGTCAACCGTGTAAAAAGTTCTTTCAACGAGCCAGTTTTTTAATTTAATTTTAAATATATTGTCACTGGCGGCACTCGTGATATCTTTAGGCAAACAGTTATAAATTTCCGGCCCTATCACGTGAGTCAATCGGCTGGTTTTAGTAAACGTTATCATACCCGTATTTTAATTTATCGCCATTTAATTAGGTTGCAAAATTTATTTCAAACTCAACAAGGCAGTTGATCGTCAAGGTGAACCTTGCCACCGATGACCTAGGTCCGAAAATTCAGGAATTTACACGAGGAAAGTTACATTATTCAATAAATTAATTATATTTCCTCTAGTGCAGTGACCGGCGTTACTTAGTCACAGTTAGAACCACAAATTTACATTTACGTTATACCTTTTAGAATTAGTCAGTCAGTCAAACGTGGTACGTTTCACCTATGGCGGGAAATTCTTTCAAACAGTTTTTTTTTTGTCCTGGGTAATTATTTTAAAATTACCCTGGTCGCAGTTTTAGGACATACCCGGGGTATGTCGTAAAACTGCGACCAGAACCACTAGAGGATGGGCAGCAGCATCCTCCTACTTGAATGGTGGAACCTCCTGCGATCCCCAAGCCGCCTGCCAAGCGTGGGGATTATGGCACGCCCCCCTTATGGGGAGGCCTATGTTCAGCAGTGGACGTCTTCTGGCTAATGATGATGATGATGAATTATTTTAAAATTACACAGCAAATCGTTGTAAATACCATAGACAAAAACGTGGGCATTATGAAGCAAAGATAGTATGATCACAAACGTTATCAAGAAATGCCTCGAAGTTTTAGCACAGAAGACATGGTTTTAGTATAATATTTTGTCGATGATTTAGAATCGATTAAACTGATTTTATCGACGAAAAAATGAATTGACAAATTTTTGTCACTTGATAGAAATGCCGTACTTACAATGCAGATGATTATGACGCTAAAAAAATCTTCTGGGTATGCCATTCGCAGAAGCCGTATACGTATGGCAATAAATCAGAAAATCTTAAATCTCTAACATGGGAAATGTTCTAACTAGATATCTATGCTTGCAGATACAATACTTATAATTTAACCTGTTTTCTTTACCCATCCATTTATTTATAGTAAGGCTGCTCAAATAATGCGTTTGACAGATCCCATAACATTGTAAAAAAATTAACGAAAACAGTAAATTCTAATCACTTTTTCTAGCTTTTTGAACGAAAGATTGTAACGGGTAGCCTGTTTTTTTAATGCCATTGGTGGTAAACAAGCAGATGGGCTGCCTGATGGTAAGCAGTCACCGTCTCCTATGGATACTTGTAACACCAGAGACATCACAAATACGTTGCCGACCCTTTAAGGATCTATTAACTCGCCTTTTGAAGGACCCAATGTTGTAGCAATAGTAGGTATACCTACTACCACAGAAAAATATAAACAATATTTTTTGCTGTGCCTTCTTCAGTAAAATATTAAAATAATATGCTTTCATTCGGCATTTTACAATATTTTTGTAGCTGTCAGACGCATTCTCTGAGCGGGCAGACTGTAGCGTTCAATTAGGTACCACAAATGAATACATTCTTTGAACACCTGTCACCTTTTCCAGTAAGTATAAACTTGGTCGCAAGAACAAATGACAATGACGTAAAAATAGCATGGCTTGAAAGTACTCGGTAACATTCACCAGATCAAGGTTACATACTAAATTACAACGGTATTTTAGCCCGGATTTCCTTATGTCGTTTAATATGTTACTGTCTTAAATACGGATAGTTAAGGCCGCGCTTACAGTCCAGAGGCGAATTATCAAGAATATTTTAAGAATTATTTTTTATAAGAAAACCGAACTGAGTGAAAAAATTGGTTTTAGAAAAAAATATCTTTGGAATAACATTGCATTTTTTTTATACAGAATTGGAATATATCTACGTTTAGTCACATATTCGCTAGTTCGTTGGAATAGAAGGAGATCGAAAAACCCAACAAAAAATAAAAAATATTTTTGTGTGTTCCTTCCGTTTTTACTTTTTGAGTTTTTTATTATTTCTTAGTTAATCCGCCGTAACATTACATATTCTGTGAAAATTTCAACTGGCTATCTGTTACGGTTCGGAAGATACAGCCGTTAATAGGTAGGACAGACGTACAGACCTCATAGGCTCAAGTAATAGGGTCCCGTTGTTACCATGTGGGTACGGAACCCAAAAACGGAAGTTTTCAATACGACTGTTTGCGTTGTTAAAAATTCTCACCAAATCATGGTCACTGAACATTAGGCAGTAACGTAGTATGCTATGCTAATTACTTTTGAAACAAGTCGTAAGTCTCAAACTCAAGGATTACCGGTTACAGCGCGACCAGCGCTACACGTGAGGTTTTGGTTAAAGTGCCGATAATTGAACTGTTTATATGTTATTTTACCTTGTAGTAAACAAATAGACGTCTATTTTGTCGTACAAGAGTTCACGCACTAAACTAAACCAACTTACAGGACCAAAATTATCTCTTTACTTTTTTACCACGGTGGAACAGAGATGCAACTTTGTCTGTGTCTCTTTTCTTTTTACCACGTTGGAACGGAGATGCCAAATTATCAGCGTCGGTTCATTTTAACCACGGTGGAGAGCAGCTAAAAAAAATTGCGTCTCTTTTCTTTTTAGCCACGGTGGAACGCAGCAAAAAAATTGCGTCTCTTTTCTTTTTAACCACGGTGGAACGCAGCTAAAAACAATTGCGTCTCTTTTCTTTTTAACCACGGTGGAACGCAGCTAAAAAAATTGCGTCTCTTTACTTTTTAACCACGGTGGAACGCAGCTAAAAAAAATTGCGTCTCTTTTCTTTTTAACCACGGTGGAACGCAGCTAAAAAAAATTGCGTCTCTTTTCTTTTTAACCACGGTGGAACGCAGCTAAAAAAATTGCGTCTCTTTTCTTTTTAACCACGGTGGAACGCAGCAAAAAAATGCGTCTCTTTACTTTTTACCACGGTGGAACGCAGCTAAAAAAATTGCGTCTCTTTACTTTTTAACCACGGTGGAACGCAGCTAAAAAAAATTGCGTCTCTTTTCTTTTTAACCACGGTGGAACGCAGCTAAAAAAAATTGCGTCTCTTTTCTTTTTAACCACGGTGGAACGCAGCTAAAAAAAATTGCGTCTCTTTACTTTTTACCACGGTGGAACGCAGCTAAAAACAATTGCGTCTCTTTTCTTTTTAACCACGGTGGAACGCAGCTAAAAAAAATTGCGTCTCTTTTCTTTTTAACCACGGTGGAACGCAGCTAAAAAAAATTGCGTCTCTTTACTTTTTACCACGGTGGAACGCAGCTAAAAAAATTGCGTCTCTTTTCTTTTTACCACGGTGGAACGCAGCTAAAAAAAATTGCAGTCTCTTTTCTTTTTAACCACGGTGGAACGCAGCTAAAAAAAATGCGTCTCTTTACTTTTTACCACGGTGGAACGCAGCTAAAAAAATTGCGTCTCTTTTCTTTTTAACCACGGTGGAACGCAGCTAAAAAAAAATTGCGTCTCTTTTCTTTTAACCACGGTGAAACGCAGCTAAAAAAAATGCGTCTCTTTTCTTTTTACCACGGTGGAACGCAGCTAAAAAAAAATTGCGTCTCTTTTCTTTTAACCACGGTGAAACGCAGCTAAAAAAAATGCGTCTCTTTTCTTTTTACCACGGTGGAACGCAGCTAAAAAAAATTGCAGTCTCTTTTCTTTTTAACCACGGTGGAACGCAGCTAAAAAAAATTGCGTGTCTTTTCTTTTTAACCACGATGGAACGCAGCTAAAAAAAATTGCGTCTCTTTTATTTTTAACCACGGTGGAGCGCAGCTAAAAACAATTGCAGTCTCTTTTCTTTTTAACCACGGTGGAACGCAGCTAAAAAAAAACTGCAGTCTCTTTTCTTTATAACCACGGTGGAACGCAGCTAAAAAAAATTGCGTCTCTTTTCTTTTTACCACGGTGGAACGCAGCTAAAAAAAATTGCAGTCTCTTTTCTTATTAACCACGGTGGAACGCAGCAAAAAAAATGCGTCTCTTTACTTTTTACCACGGTGGAACGCAGCAAAAAAAATATTGCGTCTCTCCTTTCTTTATAATCACTGTGGAATTGAGATGCAAAATAATCAGTATCTCTTTTTTTAAACCACGGTGGACCGTTGAACGGATGTGGAAGATTTAGTGAACCTCTTTCCATTTTAACCACGGTGGAATGGATATTAATATCTATACGACAACTGGAAGTAGGTTAAAATCTACTTAAAAAGACAAGTTTACATTGTTATTTTTTTTTATAAATTGGTTTAAAGTGTCTTTATTAACTAAACAAAATACAAGCTAACACTTACATACAAAAACAGTTAGACTGCCCATAGACCGTTGAAGGTCTAAAGACAACACAAATGCACAAACACACTACCAGTTAGTTACCTAGCAGTTAGTTAGTTACAAGTCAAACTAATAAAAGCTTACAATTTAGTTTAGTTACGAAAATAGTACGTACAGCAGAATCGAATCAGTGTGTCATTTTAACTTGTGGTCAATATTATGATTTGGTTTTATTTGATTTGTGGTTAACAGTAGGCGTAGATTTGTTTGCGACAAAATATGCCGGAAATTATATTGATATGAATACTATTTTGTGATATCATCATCAGCCAGAACTGCCAGAAGACGTCCACTCCTGAACATAGGCCTCCCCCTTTAACCTCCACACTGAATGACAGCCTGCCTTTTGCATGCACTGGATGCCCGCGACTCTCACAATGTCGTCGGTCCATCTAGTGGGAGGCCTCCCTACGCTGCGTCTTCCGGTTCGTGGTCTCCACTCCGGAACCTTTCTTCCCCATCGGTTATCGGTTCTTCGAGCGATGTGGCCTGCCCATTGCCACTTCAACTTGCAAATTTTAACAGCTATGTCGGTGACTCTGGTTCTTTGGTGAATATCCATGTTTCGGATTTTATCGCGCAAAGAAACTCATAGCTCTCTCCATTGCCCGCTGTGTGACTCTGAGTTTTTCCAAAAGGCCAACTGTTAAGGACCACGTCTCAGTACCATATGTCATCACTGGCAACACACACTGGTCAAAGACCTTCGTCTTGAGGCACTGTGGTATCTTATGGTATTTTGTGATATCAGTCATGCACAATTACCTACCTACCTAATCCGCTAATATTATCTAGTAATAGCTGACCCGATAAACGTTGTCCTGCCTTAGAACTGTCAAACACGCAAACTTAAAATCGTCGTTAAGTTTTATGAAATTTTCCAATTTTATGCGCAATTTTCTGATTTTTTCTTTCCGTTAGAACCTTCTACAAAGTATTAGAAAACTGACAAAATTATGAATGAAATAGGTAAAGTCGTTCTTAAGTTATGGCGTGTCCAAGGTAGGGATTCATTTTTATATAATACTAGCGGTCCGCCCCAGCTTCGCACGGGTATAGATTATAGCCTCTGTCACCCGGGGATAGTGTAGCTTCCCGTCAGTTAAAGAATTTTTCAAATCGGTTCAGTAGTTTTGGAGCCTATTCAATGCAAACAAACAATCAAATCTTTCCTCTTTATAATATTAGTATAGATAGATAGAAGATAGATAAGCTAAGTAGGTAGGTAGTTTGTTATCATGTAACAAATTCTTGTGTCGCACTTCCTACGGCTAGAGACCGACTGAAACGAAGTAAGCGCCGGCGCTCATTATGTAATCTTCAAAAAATGCGCTCCTTCTGGGCCCGTCCATTCATTTTATTTTGGTCGAAGAGTATAGTGGAAAAAGTAAGTGAACCCATAGATTCTAGGTTGAAAAAAAAATTGGTCTGTAGGTGATACACGGAGACATTTGAACAAGACCGATAATAATTATACTAAGGCATATCTCCCTGGACCCGGTTATGTCCTAAAACTACGACCAGAACTACCAGAGGATGAGCAGCAGCGTCCTATTAGTACACGGTGAACGTACTGCGATCTCCAAGCCGCCTGCCAAGCGTAGGGTTTATGACAACGCCCCTCTCTAAGAGGGAGACCTTTTTTCAGCAGTGGACGTTAACTGGCTGATGATCTGTGATGTGTATGTATATCTCCCATGTATGTCTGATCTGAGGCAGCATGTAATATCTCACAACGTCATAACTTCGCATGTGAGCCGACTTTCACCTGCCGTGCGAGGTACGCAAACATTCTATACACTGTATATATTATGCGCAGCTACATAGCATGCAACCAACGATCTCATATTTATACTACGTGCACTATATCGCACTCTTAATAAAACAATGACCGAACTCGAAATTTTGGCAAATTGAGTTTTAGTAAAATATCGATCTAAAAAAGCATGCTCTACAATCTAGGCGATTAAAACCACCTGTTTTCTATATGCAATGAGGTTTATAACTACTTGAGTCTTTATCCGTCCCTCACCTTGCGCGGTGTTACTCAGTTACAAATTGTTTTTTGTCAATTCCCAAAAAGTTGCGATTTTGGATTCGGTCACTGTTTTATTAAGAGTGCGATATGTCCATAGCCTACTACCACAGAAGACATAATAAACACTACTAAGTGATAAATGTACTTATATACAGTGGTACGACAAGTCACCGACATAGCCCACCGGATTAGTAAGTTGAAATGGCAGTGGGCAGGGCACATATCACGCAGAACAGATGGGCGATGGGGCCGAAAGGTTCTGGAATGGAGACCACGGACCGGTGCGCAGCGTAGGACGTCCACCCACAAGATGGACAGACGACCTAAAACAGACCGCAGGGAAACGCTGGATGCAGGCCGCTTCCAACCGGCCCTTTTGGAGATCGATGGGGGAGGCCTATGTCCAGCAGTGGACGTCCAACGGCTGAAATGATGACGATGATGATGATGACAGGGTTACGCATATAGACTGTACTAAGCCGAAAGGAGGCCATTGTACTCATCATTATGAACAACTTTTACTATAGGATCTACCATGAAACCGGGAAAAAATATCAGCTATTCCTTAGAAACGGTCATTGGCACTCGACAAAATGTATGGAACAGTAGATTTTTTTGACGATTTCATGATTATGCGTAGCCCTGTAGGTATAGGGTATCCATACGTCCGTCCATACGTCGCGCTACATAATAATGTTTCACATCAAAAATACTTTCTTAGAACCGTTCTCATAAACCCAAACATGGAATCACTAAAGTACCTGAGTCTGCTTTCGAAGCAAACATAACGTGTCCAGCGCACGTTGCTTTCCACAATCGCCGTAGAAATCGGCATTTTAATGTTTACTTTGTCGGGTCAATGCTTGATTTCCATCTTTTTACAAGCTTTTATTTAACTTGCCTTGTTAAAGTCAAATCTTGCAACTGAATTTTAAAACAGTTAACCCCACAGAAAAGTTTTTTTGTTTAAATTAGAACGGCTGTCAAGGCATTTTTATAAGAAATTTGTTATAGACAGTTGCACCCATAATAACCAAACGTCAGTCATTCGGAATCAGTTAGCAACTGTGATGCGGACAAAGAACTTTGAGATCTAACCCAAAATAGTAAGGTCCAAATTCTATGGATGCGGAGTTCGACACGTTGACATAAATAAGTATGTTCAATCAAGGTTCTGTCATAACGCCTGGCTACAGATTTTCCTTTTCATTTTCGTTCTATTTACTTCTCTTTTCTGTGTTCTGTGAGTTACGCTAACCGACTGAGCTGAAATTTTTCATACACCATTAATTTGGATGACAATTGCATAGTTAGCTAAATGATGTCATTCTTAATCCAATATGTCGGACTTCCAAACATGGCGGGCCAGTTATTTTTATGCATCATCATGATATGGGTATCAAATAAAATTTTAATAAGTAAAAATAAATGAAGGGGCATAAATAGCGGGCGATGGTGGCCGGGCGGTAGCATGTGCGCTTTACTAGCTGACGGCACCCGGATCGATCTTCGGCCCTGCACCAATGACTTATTTAGTACCTGTATAAATTATGTGCAGTTACGATGCCATCGTTAAAAAATGGATAGCATCGCGAGGAAACCGGTATGTCCATCATCATCAGCCAGAAGACGTCCACTGCTGAACATAGGCTTCCCCCTGTAACTTCCACACTGAACGACAGCCTGCCTTTTGCATCCAGTGGATGCCGGCGACTCTCACACGTCGTAGGTCCATCTAGTGGGAGGCCTACCTACGCTGCGTCTTCCGATTCGTGGTCTCCACTCAAGAACCTTTCTTCCCCATCGGCAATCTGCTCTTTGAGCGATGTGGCCTGCCCATTGCCACTTCAACTTGCAAATTTTAACAGCTATGTCGGTGACTCTGGTTCTTTGGCGAATATCCACGTTTCGGATTCTATCGCGCAAAAAAACTCCGAGCATAGCTCTCTCCATTGCCCGCTGCATGACTCTGAGTTTTTCCAAGAGGCCAACAGTTAAGGACCATATCTCAGTACCATATGCCATCACTGGTAACACACACTGGTCAAAGACCCTTGTCTTGTAGATACTGTGGTATCTTGGACTAGAAAATGTCACGCAATTTCCCGAACGCTGCCCATCCGAGTTGGATTCTATGGGCGACCTCTTTGCCTAAGTTGGACTTACCTAACTGAACAATCTGTCCAAGATAGGTGTAATAGTCAACAACTAAAAGAGTATCGTTCCCAACGACTATCGTCACGGGTTCAACGTGGACATGTATGGAAGGTATGTCCAAGAACATCAAAATTTTATATTCACCAACATGCACTGGGCCATCAGGCTATCCTTCTCTGATTTCTGAGAGAAAGCAGGTGGAAATGATAGGCTGATAGTGGTGATGATGCATACATAATTTTCATGGTTGGAAATTTAGATCGACTTTGTATTTTGTTGATCAATGCAAACTACCTTTTTCTGTAAAGCTCTTTAGTGCTTACTTATAAAACCTAATTTCAGAGAACCTCTTGACGGCCTTTAGGCCGTAAAGAAAATAAAATTTGTACATGTTTTTCCTTTTATCTACTTCCGCCAACATGCCAGTGTGACTTACCAAACAATGGACGAGTCATCGACTTCCGTAATTCCTAACACCTTTGTAAAGACATAAACCCAGTGATACTTATTCTGTGACTTTATAACGGGCGGACGTTTCTACGTTGTTTGAAGTTTGAGTTTATATGGGGTTACATTGATTAATTATTGGGCACAATATTCTTAGTTTTTAGGGTTTCGTACCCAAAGGGAAAAACGGGACCCTATTACTAAGCCCACATTGTATGTCTGTCCGTCTGTCTATCCGTCCTACCTTTAAACGGCTGTATCTTTCGAACCGTAATAGATATCCAGTTGATATTTTCACAGAATAATGTAATATTACGGTGGATGAACTAAGAAATAAAAAAAGTCAATAAGTAAAACCGAAAGAGAAAACGAAACCCTGTACATGTATAATTAATTATATCGATGATAATAAAATATTACCACCACTAAATCCAACACATATAATATTTATATGTAGCGTTAGGTACACCATTGTAATTAATACAATAAACGATTTAATTGATTTTATACCCATTTATTTATACTTAATAGGTAATTGACTGCCCCGGTGGCTCAGTTGGTAGTGAACCTATCTTCTGAGCTTGGGGGCGTGGGTTCGATTCCCATCTAGGACAAACATTTGTGTGATGAACATTTGTGTTTGTTCTATATCTGGGTGTTAGTATCTATTTAAGTATGTATTTAAACCTATATATGTATGTATATCAGTCTCTGGCAGCCATATCACAAGCTTTGCTTAGTTTGGGGTCAGATGACCGTGTGTGCAAAAATGTCCCGAATATTTATTTATTTAATTTAAACTTTGCTTTTAACGTTGACGTACCAATTCTGTAATAAACATCGGAATTACCAAATGACGCTTCTATAGGTTATTATGTAAATTATTCGAGATAATAAGCAAATGAAACAAACAAATTAAAATACCTTTCAACTTATCAAGTTTTATTATTTCCTTTAAAGAGTATTTCAGCTTTGGATATATATACAGGAATACGCATATAGACTGTACTAGGCTGAAAGTAGGTTATTGTAGCCATCATTGAACAACTTTTACTATGGGACCAACCCTGAAATCGCGAAATTCTGGATTTTCGGACACAAAACGCAAAAATTAAGCCATAATTTTGTCAATACTAATATAAAACGACGTAAACTTAATGGCCTCTTGTACCAAATTTGAAACAACCTAATATTGGATTCCACGCACTGGCGAGTTGAAAACCATCACCTCGATAGAAATTCTGGCATTTCGAGATCTCAATAGTTTCCTTTACTAGCCTTGGTATGTAATGCCGTTCGGTGGACAAGATCCCGTGAATAATAATATATAACTTTAGTGAACAACCGTGATAGTTTAAAACAGTGCTTTACATTATTGTAGCCTCTTGTACCAAATTTGACGGTTTTAAATCAATTTTATTCAGTTAAATTACAATATTTGAGCTGGAAAAAAAAACATGTCACAGATACATCTGTGTTTGAGTTTATGATTTGGTTCAAAACACGATAGATTAAACTTTTCTTGATCAAAAACAATCTGAAACAAAGTCGATTTAGTTTATTTTTTTCGTTTTATACTCTAATGAAAGCTCGTAACAACCTGGAAATTGCATGTACTGAAAGGCAATTTTATTCAAAATTTTTAGGTTTAGATAGATTTTTGATAGTGAATAGTTTAGTTTTTTAGTGAAATTGGCTGGCGACGCCCTTGTTTGACATTTGAACACAAACGATAACTAAACCAAGGCATATCTCCATTGATTGTCTGATCTGAACTTATAACTTTCCCTTGAGAATTAAGAATTATTATTTATAATTGAATTAATCAAAACCAGTTTCAATGATAAGAATTACTTATGCATGGTACCTAGACACACACACACACACACACAATAAGTAATTACAGAAGACTGGCTTCGGCTTAGAGCTTAACTTTGTTTAGCCATGGCTGGCAAAAAATAGGTATAATGTTCTCTAAAAAGTTTAGATTTGAAAGTTTCAATTAAAAATGACTTATTAGGTTTATTAGGTTAAAAAACATTTGATTCTAATAAAAAAGTGTAACCAGGTAAAAGTCTATAAATTTATTCCTGAAAAGATCGATTACGGCATGTTCGAAGGGCACGATTATTATATTAGTATAATAAAGCCTTAAATAAAGTTTTTTGGAATATGACAATGGAAAAATCATAGTAAATTATGAAATTGTCACACGAAACGATACGAAGCGACTGGTGTTCGACCGAATTGATCAGAGATCGCTGTACGTACGCGTCTTTGAGTTCGTGCGTCTGTAAACGCTCGTTGTATAGAGCCGCCCTTCTGTCCCTATTTATTTTGTGGTGCCTATAAAACGGGTTTGCAAACAATGGTATTAAAATAATTATTTAAGTACATATAGTCAACCTGTTTTACAACTGATGATTAAAACTTATGATAGCGACTAGGTATAGGTATAAGCATTTGCTTTATAATGGCTGCGCTCAAAGGCCTCACTTTTGCACGTTTTCAAAATGATCTGCGTACTGAACATTTGCGATGTTTGGGATGTCATCATCATCATCAGCCTTTTTACAGCCCACTGCTGCACTTTTAGCCTACCCACGAAAAGGCGATTGGGCCATATCCACCACGCTGGCCCAGTGCGGATTGGTGGATTCACATACGCCTTTGAATTCCTTCTCCGTACGTATGCAGGTTTCTTCACCATGTTTTCCTTCACCGAAAAGCCAGTGGTATGAAAATCCGTATATAAGCTCCAAAGAGCTCATTGGTACAGGCCCGAGGTTTGAACCCGCGGCCTCACGCTTTCAAGTCAAGCGGTCTCCCAAATGGGCTACCATACCAAGGCTGGCTATTTGGGATGTGTGTATAGTTAATCATTCTTATCCCCCGACGCAAACGTAATCAGTGTTACTCCATACACGGGTTCAAACCGGCTGAACCGAATTTGATTCAGTTTTTTTAAGGTGACTAGATCAAGTGTTCAGTTATTATCCAAAATGTGGAATGATATACCTTCCGCGGTGTTTCCGAAAAGGTACAACATGGTGTTCTTCAAAGTTTGTGATGCCTCTGGTGTTACAAGTATCCATAGCCGACGGCAACTGTTTACCATCAAACGGCCCGTCTGCTTGTTTGCCACATAAGGAATAAAAAAAATGCTAAGCCGTTTGAAGATTATCAGCTCTATGATCGAGGTTTAAGAAAAAACAATTTTTACTTTTACCCATATCATAAAAACTGTTCTAATGCGCGTGCGAGATCGATGACGCACGAAGCATCGGCTCCTAAATTATCGGTCATTAAAATTTGTCATCGTATCGTACATGATGTCAATTCATTTGTCATTATTATAATAAATGAAATAATTTTAATTACCTAATTTCCTAATTATAAAGATAGAGTAGGTATGCGTCAACCATGCGGAGCCAAAAGCCCCAACACGGGGAAGAAGAAAAAAAAATAGAGAAGGTTTTTTTTTTCTTTTACCCGTATTGGGGCTTTTGGCTCCGCGTGATTGACGCAGTTGCCATAATTATACAAGTCGTTTAAATTTTGTTTTAGAATTTAAAGGGAGGGAAACGATACGTGAAAAGGATATAGGAAGGATGGACGGATCAGAGGAGTGTAAGAGTTATAAATAAATAAAAGTATAAATTCTTTTATACTATTCCCCTAAAACTTTTTACTTTTCTTTCTGTAAAAAACAGTGAATAAAACGCAAGGAGTTTGTATAGCATTAAGATGGAGGTCAAATATATCTATATCAATAAAAACCTAGGCTTTTTTTTTTGTTTTTAGTGAATAAAATAGCTCATAATATATGCTTTTTAGAGAATAAAATAGAATGGTATAAAATAGATTTAAGGATGACATGCCTTCTACCTATTTCATCGATGATGACAATTTAAAATGCAGCGTGATAAGCATTTTACACCTATTAAGTCATCAGGTAGGTAGTAAGCATGACTGGATGCTTACACCTTGTGACTGTGAATTCGTAGTTGTAAACTTAGCTTACAATAACAACCAATTGACACCTTTATGGCAAGTCATCACTTAGTTAAGTAATTTTTGTCTGCATGGTCATTCCTAGGTTGGAAGGACACAAATGCCAGTCATTTGTTTTTTTTTTGTAATAAAATCGTTCTCGTTTGAAAATCGAATTGTGAATCGCGGTCGGGAGACGGAAGAGGTCATAAAAAAAAAACTAGAATTTTGGTATAGGTATTGTAGTACTTATTATGGAAACTTTGAAGTGGTTTTCACACATTTTATTTGTATTTTTTTTAGTGTTCCGTACTTAGAGGGTGAAAACGGGACCCTATTACTAAGCCTACGATGTCTGTCTGTCTGTCCGTCTGTCCCTATCGAACCGTAATAGGTAGATAGCCAGTTAAAATTTTCACAGAATGTGTAATGTTACGGCGGATTAATTAAAAATAATAAAAAAGTTAAAAAGAATGGGGCATACGACAAACAATTTTTTTTTACGTAGGTATTTTTGTATTAGCTCTAATGTGTAAACGGTAATACGTACCTACTTAGTTTACGTAGGTACAAGCCTCAAACTTAGCACGATTATAGTACAAACTCTAAAGTATAACAACAAATAATAATTATATAATGGCCAAGTGCGAGTCGGTAACAAATTTCTATTCATTACCAAGTTATTACTGGTAATTTCGTTATTGAATTTTGTGGTGGTCGGAACCCTCAGTGCGCAAGCCCGCCTCACACTTGAACGGTTTATTTTAACATTCAAACTCCGTGATTTATATATTATTGTGCTAATGTGCGAAGCCAGTCCATCATAACGCATGAACATTAGATTTTCAGGGTGTCATATATTATAGAGACGAAAATGTTAACTTGTTTATTTATGTCATTGACAGCCAGACAGAATTGTTGTTAAATAGCGTGACAAAGGCGGCCTTCACGCTTCGTGACTTGCCTTGTCAAAACTCTGATAATATGCAGTTAACGCAGTCGAAAGGTTCTAGGTGTTGGTTGTTATACCTGGTGCGTTCCTATGGATATCCCGGTGCCTTTCGTCTGGCACAGAGGTCGGCCACCGAGGAGGGTTTAGTGGGTGCAATCTCACATAACCCGCCTTCACCCCAATGCAGCTGGGTATCTTTTGAAGATTTTCCCCCAATCATCCAAAAAAAAAGTGTTGGCTGTAATGTTGACCACAGAAAAGTTTTTTCTTTCTGCGACGTTGGCATTTAATATTGCATAGGTAGTAGGTATCGCAGTGTTTTGCCTGCAAGATGGGCGAATAAAAAAAAAAACAGTGTTTTTTTTTCAAACTTTCAAATTTGTAATTTAGTCGGAAAAGACAAAAGACTGAAACTATTAGCCAAAACTTCTTACTTCGTAGGTTTATTTATCTAAGGTAATACCTATCACGTAATATACCTATTTAATATTTATAGCTATTATACCTTCCTAGCTAATCGTATCTGTCAGATAATTTTATCGGAATGTGGTGGAAGAGACCTGAGAACTGATAAATCATTTTATTAAAACAAAATTAAGCAATAATATTCTGGTCGCGGTCAACTGCTTTGATAACTACTTATTTAAATCTATTTTAATTAAAATCTTGACGGTTTTACGTTTCTTTGGTTTGTTTTCTTACTTACCTAATATTTAGATTTGACTTATTTTCCTGAGAACGTGAACCAAAGAGTTTTACATAACTTGAACACTGTTTTTTAAGATAATTATGGATTAGAGGAAATTATATCTTCGCAAAAGTCTCAGTAATATTCCGTGTATAAGTATTATTTTAATATATAAAAAAAGGTATTTCTTGCAACTTTTTTTTGCTCTGTGAAGATTTTGGTGTCGCACTTCTTGTGCATTTGTCAGTGCCGTCGGTATCGACATTTAAAAAAAAAACTTCAATCAAGTCATAGTCACAGGCAGAGTCATGGCCAAGCAAAGTAGGTAGGCCACGATCAAGTCAAAGTTATTCCCAATATAATAAAGCGGTGGAGGCTTTCCAAGAGGCTTCTAATAAAATACTATTTCCTATGGTTTATTTGTTCTGACAGCTGCAATAACATCTAGGTTTGTACTTTTTACAAATAAACTCCTATGTAAGGATAAACCTAAGTAAGTTGCAAGAAATAATAAGTGCTCCCTTGGAGCTCCCCCATAAAGTAGACGTACCTACCTCCCTAGCTACCTACATACTAAGTGAGTAGGTACGTAACTGAGTATTTAATCTACGACAGATTAAGCGAACTAACACAGAAGAAATAATTAGTAATACCTAGGTAACTACCAACCTATATGAATGCATGACAGTTATATCGTTAACCTCAGGAAAAAAGTCGTTAATTCATAACAAGAAACAGATAGGTAGTAAGTACCACCTGTCTTTATAGTCAACATTCTTCGGCAATATTATAGGTGTGTGTAATTTTGTATAGACTTTTACTTTCAATACTTACTAAACCACTTGTCCAACAAGGCTGCAATACTAATGTAGGTAACCACCAACACTGGATTTCTACCGTTTCCTAACTGGACGCGACCAAAATGTAAAACAAAAATTCTTGTTCACGACACAATGCACTCTTTGGCAAAACCTTTTTACCAAACAAAAAGTTTTTAATCCAAACGTCACACAACACAGAGTTCGAACAAAAAGTTTATAAACTTTTTATGAGTAAATAATTCGATGTTTGAATTCGCGCGGGAAATCGACACGTCGCGTCGGTTGAACGCGAGCCGTGAGTCGAGACTGGCTGGGCTGGTAAATAAACTGGTTTGGTTACTAGCTTTGGTTACTGGCTGATTGTAAAAAAATATTGTGTGTTGTGGTCGCGAATGAATGAGCGGAACGAACGAACGAGAACGATGACTCATACAGGGCATTCACACGATGGTAAACCCAAATTAAACAAAACGAAATCCCACACACAGCTTGGTTTTCCCGACCGATGTAATGCGTTTTGGAAGGCATCCCAAATAGTCTGATCAATTTATAAACATGATTCTACTTTCATACTCCTAACTATGATTTTATGCATACCGCTCGATAAACTAAAAACTTTTGTCACTCAACTTCCGCCTGACGAGCCCGTTGCCAAATTTAAAAAAGCGAAATTTAGTTATTTGCGTGAAATATTTTTCTGCTTGTTCATTTCATCTCAATCAATTAATTTTGTTAAAATTATGTTAGCAAATAAAAATAGTAAAGGTTAGTACAAACAACTAATTTTAATAACATTATAAGTTTCTATCTATACTACACACACGTCAATAGCGTCGTCTTGTGTCTTACTACACGTTTATAAGTTTGTGTACGATTAGATAAAATATAATGGGCAGCACATTTTTCTATATAGGGTAGGTACATGTAATTACCATTCTAATGGGAATAATGGTCATTTTAAAATTAAAGTCGTAATTATTTTTGTTTAATAATTTCCACTTACATTCGCCATTTTTATTCACTTCAAAAAAGGAGTTCTCTATTCAATCCGTATTTTTTATTGTTGTCGATTTATTTTTTATGTAGAATCGACATCTATGAAGGAACCAATTTATTTAGGTACGGTAACTCCTAAAATGCTTCTTCAAAAATTTCATTTACTTTGGCTCCGTCATCATCATAATCAGCTTTTTAACAGTCCAGTGCTGGACTTTTAGCCTACCCCCGAAAGGGTGATTGGGCCATATCCACCACGCTGGCCCAGTGCGGATTGCTTGATTCACATACGCCATTGAATTTCTTCTCCGTACGTATGCAGGTTTCCTCACGATGTTTTCCTTCACCGAAAAGCCAGTGGTATGAAAATCTGTACATAAGCTCCAAAGAGCTCATTGGTACGGGCCCGGGGTTTGAACCCGCGACCTCACGCTCAGTAGTTTCAGTAACATAGTTTCATTATTATAAATACAAACAAACAAACAACATACAAAGTAATTTATTTTGACATAAATTTAGTTTTACATAACGTGATTTTCCATAGGCTCCCGAACTAGTCTGGAACTGTGTGTCGGGTGCCAGAAAAAATTAATTCGCTCGAGCGCCTACTAATTTAACAATAGCAAATGTGTGGTTTTGTTCGGGCGCCTCGTTCTGGTCAAATATCTATAAATAAACAAGGAGCGCGCCCCAAACTGAGACCTCGCGATGTTAGTTTACGAAATGGATTGAAATTAGATTTAATTATGTGAAACTGCAAAATGTTGATCTAATGATCAACTAGGTATTTGAAGATCATGGTAGGTACTTAATAGGAATAATTAAATTTTATTACTTCTCTTCTTTCTTTCGATCACAATATCTTTGCAATTTCTTGAAAATCTCATTTGCATGAACTCTCATTTGTTTCCGTAAAAAAATGTCTATCTGTTAACAATTTAAATTAATAACACGTGATATCATTTTATTTTATTTGTAGTGTTAGTTTGTATTTTATGGGTCATTTAAGTGCCTGAAATAAATGATTTTATTTTATTTATTTATTTAACTTTTGAAATTGTTTCGACAGTTAATTTAATTAATACTTTTTTATATAAATAATTCTTACGGTATTTTAATACCATCTCTCTAGATTTACTAGGCAAAACATGATACAAAGTGACAAATATTTTAACTTGTGCATGCGTTTTTAAATGTGTGTATGATTTACTCGTGTTTTATGCAAATAAATAATCTTTATCTTTACCTCTAATAAATGCACCTATAGGAGTTTTATTACTTAGTCTTAGAATGCTTATAGGCTTATAGAATCATTTGCTAGCAGTATCCCGATCGAGGTGGCTTCCATCCTAGCGGGATCCATGTGTGTGTATGTGTGGTGCCCCAGCCGCGGCTCCTTTTCTGGACAAAGTCAGTGCTTCCTCAGTAGACCCGTATGCTTTGTTGTGGAAACCCACTCGATTCGCATCTGTAGGAGTGATGAAAAAAGACAGTGGTAATAAGAAGTTATCGGGTCTGTGTCATCAATCCAAAGCCGTAGCTAGGAAGGGGTAGGAAGTAGTAGTGGTAGGAAGAAGGGGATAGCTAGGGGATGACTATGACATTTCGGGTTTGGGTTGAATGCTCAAACCCCCCGTTTTTTATGCCATAGGTGGCAAACAAGCAGACGGGCTGCCTGATGGTAAGCAGTCACCGTCGCCTATGGATACTTGTAACACCAGAGGCATCGCAAATACGTTGCCGACCCTTTAGAACTCGATTAACTCGCCTTTTGAAGAACCCCATGTTGTAGCTTCTCGGAAACACCGTAGAAGGTAGCTCATTCCACATTTTGCAGGTTTTGATGCAAGAAGGATCGTGTGAATCGCACAGTATGCGATTTCCACTGATCTATGATGTGTCCCCTATCTTCGGCCTTGCATTTCCTTTACGGTTAGCCGATGTCTCTTCCGTCGATCCGTCAGTACTGTTATGCTATCATCATCACCACCATTATCATTGTCACCCTCACAAGTTACCACTGCTGGGACACATGCCTTCTCTCAGAGACAGGATGGGACCTAATCCACCATGCTGGCCCAGTGCATGTTGGTGAATGTCTTTGAACTTTTGAGGTTCTTGGACATAACGCGTTCCTCATACGATGTTATCCTTCATTGTTTTTGAGAGATGGCATCGAAACTGCTCATCATTTATTTAGATAGTAAATAAGTCATCAAGTGCAGGGCCAAGGATCGAACCGGGTGCCGTCAGATTGTAAAGTGAACGTGCTACCGCTCGGCCACTATCGCTCAGAAAGTGGCTTATAACGTTTTCATTCGACCGTTTAAATTCTAACCAAACCACCACTAATAAGAACCACCGGAGGATGGGCAGCAGCGTCATATTAGTACACGGTGAACGTACTGCGATCCCCAAGCCGCCTGCCAAGCGTGGGGATTACGGCAACACCCCTCTCTAAGAGGCCTTTGTTCAGCAGTACATGGACATGGAGCCGTGGTAGCCCATTTAGGAGACCGCTAGACTTGAAAGCGTGAAGTCACGGGTTCAAACCCCGGGCCCGTACCAATGAGCTCTTTGAATCTTATGTACGGATTTTACCACTGGCTTTTCGGTGAAGGAAAACATCGTGAAGAAACCTGAATACGTACGGAGAAGGAATTCAATGGCGTATGTGAATCCACCAAACCGCACTGGGCCAGCGTGGTGGATATGGCCCAATCACCCTTTCGGGGGTAGGCTAAAAGTCCAGCAGTGGACTGTTAAAAGGCTGACTATGATGATGTGGACATTTACTGCCTGATGAAGTGAAGTGTCATACTAAATAAATGCCATGTGTTTGAAGCGTTTATTCATTTTCTTACCTTTCATGCCGTTCCCAGACACCACTATCAAATTGTACTTATTATTCGCTAAATCGAAGGTGATCCCTTTGATTGTAGACACCACGTCCCTTCTGAACTTGCAGTACAGTTTCCCATCGATGGTCGAGGACTCCAGCATCTGGACTATATCCTGAGGTGAGTCAGAACGGCTGACGTAAGGATCTGATTTAGGGTAGGTCCAGGATGTGAAGAGATCAACTCTGCCGTTGTCGTTTCGGACGCATTCCATCGCGCTGTCGTTACCCATTTTATTGTCAATGCTGAAAAAAAATTCATATTGTTATCATACTTGATACTAATAATAATGCGAAACTGCGATAATGCGATAATGCGAAATAATGTTTGTTTCTTTATTTATTTTTTCAAGCAGCAACAGAGCAACGTATTTTATTTACATGGGTTACTTTTGATACTGTTATAATGTACGGTTCCTAAAGAAATGTCAACGCGGGTGAAACGGTAAATCAGAAAGTTTGTACGTTTGTCCCAATTGAACACCGTAATGGTTATATAGATTAAGATGAATTTTTTTCTATTATAGACCCTGGAAACAGCAAGACCAGAAGAAAGCAATTGAGCTGATAGCATCTGTCCGTACTGGGACAAAACATCCTTATCAGCGGATAGTAGACAGATTGTCAAGGAGTGGAATGCACTTCTTCCTTGTCTCGGTGTTCCATATAAAAAGAGACGTTGCTGTTTAATTTTGATTTTAAATCTATCTGCCACCAGCATGTTGGGTACGCTGCCAACTGGTAGTGGGCTTGAGCATTTGGATTGTCTTTAGACCTTCAACGGTCTATGGGCAGTCTAACTGTATTTGTAGTTTTAGTTTTAGCTTGTATTTTGTTTAGTTAATAAAGGCGCTTGCCCAGGAAAAAAAAATCTACACGAGAGTTCAACTCTATATTTATTATTTATATAGTTCTATAAACTGAAATTTTGCAAATTCATTCCTTATCCATCAGGGGTGCAGACTACAGAGGTCTGCTAAGAAAGGATTTTGAGACAAATTGTAAAAAAATTGAAAGTTTATAATAAATGATAAAAATCTAAGCGTAAAACGTAGCAGGCAAGAGCTATTCATAAAAACTCTCACCTCAATCCAGCAGCTACATATTTAGGGTTGCCAGTGCCTTGTATTTCGAACGTGTAAACGTCCCCAGCGACAAAGATCGCAACGATGGCGACACAGTTGCCTTTCTCGATGCACTTATCCGGGGTACCGTAACAAAGCTTGTTGTCCGCACAGCCCTGGTAGATGACGTCTCGAGAATCCTCGGGGGCGACCACCTCCAGGAGAGGCGACTTGATTCCGGACCAGAAGGTGCTGTATTGTTGGGCTACTGTCCCACTGAAAAAATATATATCTTCGAGACTTACAGCTTCGTAAAAAGACTTGAAACGACTTCGTCAACATATTTGTTGACGAAGTTGCGCAAGACGTGACTAGCTGCGTCAATTATTTTATGGTTAACAGGATTTATGGTTGGTTGGTGACAATATGGTCGAAGCTGGCAAATCAAAGGCCTGGGATCAAAAGCCTGGAACTTTAATCAAATGCCTGGGGCCTTACGGACAACTGCTATTGCGGCACCTAATCCGCTGGAAAATCACGCGAACGTAAACCGTATCGCGCCTAGATACGGTTTGCGGTCGTGTGATTTTCCAACTGAGCGGATTAGGTGCCGCAATATCAGTTATCCGTAAGGCCCCTGGAATAGGAACTGACTCAAGTGGGGCAGTCGGACGCGTTAAGTGCTTGGCAACACTTTTTAATTTAAGTTTTTAATGGTAGGCAGTTGTCTTTGACAAATACCTGATCTAAGGTAGTTGTATCCATCCGAGCACCAGAAAGCAGCGTACCATGCTGTGACAAAAGACTAATAAATAAAATATTTCACATAGATTATGGGACTTAATCCAACTAAACTATGGTTCTTTTCACTACGCTCTCTGTTTCTTTTAACATTTTGGGTTCTTAGTTGTGCCTCCCATGCACATAAACTACATTTGTACCTAGCAAACAAACCTGAATTCAACTCCTCCTAGGAAGTCAGTGGGCGCCTGCCAGGTGAAGGTGAGGGCTGGTTTGTCTGCGGGTGAGATGTGGGTAGCGGTGTCATTCTTATGGCTACATGACGTGAATTTGCTCATTGTAAGCGGCCCATTTACGAATTTGCCGACTATTACACCGGGATTCTGAAAAATATATTGATTTTTATTTATATTACATGGGAATTACTTTCGTAAGATTAAGCCGTTCACTCCGACTATAGTTTCAACTGCATTAGGCAGCCAAAAATATGAAAAGAGGCGATATAATATGTGAAAACCACGTCAGTTTCCATAATAAGATATTGATTGTTGATAATCGGATTGATCTTTTCTATTATTAAGATATAAAATACTAGCGACCCACCCACCCGGGTTCGCACGTGTGTAATTTACGTGCGAAGCCGGGGCGGGTCACTAGTTATATATATAAATATACCTTCCTTGGAAATGTATTTAACTGATGGTGAAAACCGCATCAAAATCCATTGCGTGGTTTAGGAGGAGTTAGTGGCCATACAGACATACAGACAGACAGACGCGGAAAGCGACTTCAATTTATACTATGTAGAGATAGAGATAGAGAAGAGATGTACCCACAGATAGTTCAGTCCAAAAAGGACAAGCCATTCCTCAATCTTCCACCCTTCTTACAATTTATCTTCAGTCTAGAGATACGTAACATTTTAACATAATAATGTTCACCGATCTCAATTTTACCCGATTTAATTGGACATGTTTCCAGTCGAGTAAAAAAGGATTTAGACGGTAACTTTCCAAGATACCTGGCTCATCATCATCCACTACCTTTATTCCACTGCTGGAATAGGTTGGAGCAGGATCATCATCATCAGCCAGAAGACTTCCACTGCTGAACATAGGCCTCCCCCTTTAACCTCCACACTGAACGACAGCCCGCCATCTGCATCCACTGGATGCCCGCGACTCTCACAATGTCGTCGGTCCATCTAAATAAATAAATAAATAAATATCTGGGACATTTTTGCACACACGGTCATCTGACCCCAAACTAAGCAAAGCTTGTAATATGGCTGCCAGAAACTGATATACGTACATATATATTTTAAATACATACTTAAATAGATATTAACACCCAGATATAGAACAAACACAAATGTTCATCACACAAATGTTTGTCCTAGATGGGAATCGAACCCACGCCCCCAAGCACAGAAGATAGGTTCACTACCAACTGAGCCACCGGGGCAGTCGATCTAGTGGGAGGCCTCCCTACGCTGCGTCTTCCGGTTTGTGGTCTCCACTCCAGAACCTTTCTTCCCCACCGGTTATCGGTTCTCCGAGCGATGTGGCCTGCCAAATACCACTTCAACTTGCAAATTTGGAGCAGGATGATTTCCATTATTTGCGGGATTGCAGATACTAAGACCCTCATGGTGGCTTGGTTCTTCTCGAGATATCCTGAGGAACACACCCAGGATACTTTGAAGCACTTAAAACCTACATGGCAAATGCGCTGTCGAGATTCAATGAAAAGTGCTGGGTAGAATCATTGCTTGAAATAGACTTACTCACGAACCGGAACGCATTTCCCTTTAAACCTTGCGGACTTTCAACCGACTGTCCAAGAAGGAAGGTAGGTAATGTTTTTGGGTTGTATGTTGTATGTAAGCATGTTAGTATGTTTCTGGGTTCCTGTAGTACCTCCTATAGCTAAACTTACTTAAACGGTTTGACCGATTTGGACGAGTGAGGTGTCGTTGCATTCCTCTTTACGTCCAGAGTGACATAGGCTACATTTTCCGCTTTTTCCGAGTATTTTCAAACAAACTAAAGGTGCGGTACCTGCCCAGGTTTTTTGCCGAACCAGAACGATATGAGAACTTTTACGAAACGGAACGGATTTCCGATGAGTTCCAGTCCATTTCGAGCACTGGGTAGAATACATTTACTAACTAGATCAACATCAAACCACTCGCCTGTATCTCCCTGGCTTGCAGTAAAAACCCGCCAATCGGCACCGGCGCGCTTGCAGGACTGCCCACGGTCACGTTGACTGTGTCTCCTTGACGCACTTGAGCTGATGAAGTCAGGATGAAGTACGGAGGCACGGAAGACTGGGGCAGCATGCCTTCGTGGTAGGGACGCTGGCCTTGACAAGCCTGAAAATTTAGAGGCGAGGTTTTCTCACTTTTAAGCAACGCTTATTACTACAGATGACCGTAATCCTTGGTTTATTGTATTAAAGTCGCATTTAGCGGAGCAAAATCATGGCGCTTACACAAAGTCATGCGTTTCGCTATTTCTATTTTTGGGGTTTTTCTCATATTTTTCAAAAAGTATAGCTGTATATCTTAATGTAAAATGTACCTCAACGGTTTCCTTCATAATTATGAAATCTATATATCAAGACATAATTTAATAAATAGGTAGTTGAATGAATCCAAAGAAACAGAGATAAAAGCGCAAATTAGTGCTACTTTGATATATTTTTTCTATCGAGCGAAATGTGCTTAATCGTGTTTCGGTGTCATGTTTCCTAGATAAAACATTCAATTTTTTATGACACCATTTTTATAATTTTAAGCTAACCATGGAGGTATGCACTCTTAAACTAGAATGACCATAGTTGCTAAAAGTCGGTAAAGAGCGTCTTAAAAGTAAGATCTCGCAATGGCTCTTCAAGTCATTTTATTAGTGTTTCGACATTTTCGTCACTCGGCATGGGTTTGCCTTGTTTGATATTTGATATTGATGATTGGCCAGTACCTGAGCCGTTGCAAGTACAAATCCTGTAGGATGCAGGTTTTTTGATTTAGTATTTGCTTATTATGGCTTTAAGAAATGGGGAAAACGAGAAAGGCTAAGCAAAAAAAAACTGCTCAATCCTGCTGACTTAAAACCTCTCTTCCCACGATGAAATGCTTCCTGGGGCCTTACGGACAACTGCTATTGCGGCACCTAATCCGCTCAGTTGGAAAATCACGCGACCGCAAACCGTATCTGGGCGCGATAAGGTTCACGTTCGCGTGATTTTCCAACTGAGCGGATTAGGTGCCGCAATAGCAGTTGTCCGTAAGGCCCCAGGTGGACTGAGGCACCTTGAGAGAAGACTAACAATGGAGTCGATTCTGTTGTACCATTCTTTAAACTAAACTAAATTTGACTGCTCTAAAATTGTTGCCTTTTCTGACGTATTATTTCTAAATTAATAAGAGACGCCGATAATATTAGTCCTGTCAAATTATTTTAGTTTAGAAAATGGTACCACATAATTGACACCAATGCCAAACATGAAGAACTGGAGGACCAACATAGCGCGAACCTTAGCAAAGTGAGCACTCAAGGATTCGAGGCAACTTTCTTGCAATAATAAGTATGGGCGTAAGAAGCCTTAGCCGATCTTTATGATTACATTTCCCAGGTCTTCTAAGTTCAGGGATCACCCGGTCACTGGGTAGGTGACGTCATAAATACTAGATGGCAACAAGGTTGGTAAAAAAAAATACTGCACTCCAATCATGTGGGACCACGGAATAGGTCTTTCAAAATGAAAATGACGTTTGGTACATTTACATTATTCAGGTGTACCATTCGCAAAATATGATCAAAAATAATAAAGGCTAAGACTAAGAAAGAGGGTAGATCGTTCTGTCTGCAGCAAATTTTTTTACTGTTCGACCAACCACCCGCATTCTTCAGTCTACCCGTGAACATGGTGCATGTAACTGCGCCGTAATATCGGGAGCTCATTCCACAACCTTACCACGTTAAATATCCTGTAAATAATCATTATTATAACTTTATAATAAAGTCTGCTTTCCAATAATTTTAAAGAAAAATTCAAAATACGTTTGATAAAATGATTAGTTAAAAACTGACATTGGGCGGTGCTCCGGAACCATATTGCTCAGTAGACTTGATCAGTAGCAGAATCGGAATCAACAGACACGGTATCCTTCCCCTCGGCCACATTTTGTATCAATGACCTGTAAAATAGAAATGATAAGAGATACATAAATCTTGTGTTCAGAAAAGGCAAAAACACATCTCTAGCAATATTTAAAATGCTCAAGCAGGTCTGGGATGACTTAAATATAAAAAAACCAGGGGTGGCATTATTTTTAGATTTGTCTAAAGCTTTTGATTGTGTGGTACACCAAACGTTACTTAACAAACTAGAACATGTTGGCATTAGAGGCCAAGCTCTTAAACTGATTGAATCATATCTGAAAAACCGAACCCAAGCCGTATCTCTAAAAACTTACGATAACGACACAAAAACAGTTCACCAAGTGTTATCAAAATTTATAAATATATTGTTAGGAGTGCCACAAGGTAGCATATTAGGACCACTTCTATTCCTAATATACATAAATGAATTACCCTTAGTTACAAAGCATCTAAGTATTATGTTTGCTGACGATGCGACAGTATACATTCCACAAAATGCTCAATCCGAAAAAGAATTTGAATTAGAAATAAACAATACCCTAAAAAATATTGTAAATTGGCTGGAAAATATAAAATTAAAGGTAAATATAGATAAAACTAAATTAATGCACTTTAAAAACTACAAACAAAAATCTCTGCAGCTAAATATTGAAAATAAAGGTAATAAAGTCGATTTAGTCAAAGAAACACATTTTTTGGGGGTAATTTTAGACACTAACTTAAACTGGAAACAACATATACATAAAATTAATATCAAACTGTCTCAGTATTGCTATGCTCTATCAATAATTAAAGATGCTACTTCAAAAGCTATTGCTACAAACGCCTACTATGGCAATGTATATCCTCACTTAAGTTATGGCATAATATTTTGGGGGAACTCAGTTGAAGTAAAATCAACTTTTCTTTTACAGAAGAAATACCTCCGTATTATTTATAATCTACAAAGTACTGATACTTTACGAAATGTATTTAAAGAAAATAGCTTCCTCACCGTTACAGGAATTTATATATTAGAATTATGTTTATTTATAAAGAATAATGGAACTTATTTCTATAATATTAACTCAAGTCGTGCAGACATATTGCGTTGTAAACAAAAGTACAACATATGCATACGTCAAGTAAACAATTCCATGTTCTACAATAGTTCCTTCCACACTGCCATTAAAATTTTTAATCATTTGCCTACAGAATTAAAGTCATTAGATATAACACAGTTTAAAAAAAAAACTAAAAACTTGGCTAATAGTAAAAACGTATTATAGTCTCAAAGAATACTTCGATGATAATTAAATATTTATTGAATATAACTAATTAAGCCAAGCGTCATTGTAAATACTTACTTTTATTTATAATTAATATTTAGTTTTATGAGTAATGTGTAGTGTAAACACTTTATGTGTACCTAATTATTATTTAGTTTTTAGTTAGTTTTAAACATAAAAATTGCACGCCCGAAATGGGTAATCTGTTGATACTCTAGTTAATAAGAACATCTTTTGTACACAGTTATTGCAATAAATTTATTCTGATTCTGATTCTGATTCGGTCTAGCGCCATTTTGTGGCGTCAAGACGGCAATTTGCAAAGAAGTAAATGTAAAAAAATGCATAAATATCATGACATATATTAAAAAACTGGCTGACCCGACAGACGTTGTCTGTTGGCTTCGAGAGTGTTCCCCTTACACCCTGTATAGACAGATTAACGATATTTTTTATATTTCTTCTTTGGCAAATTGTCCCAAGATTATCTAACTGAAGATTACTGTTTTGTAGACATAAAATGCCGCTAGACCGATCCTTTTCTTATTTTTATCGCATTGTACTCCATCAAGACGGTATAATTATCTCTTCTTTTCTCTACATCTCTTCTCTATTTGATGCGGTTTTCACCATCAGTCAGATACATTTTCACGGAAGGTTTATATATACATACTAGCAAACCCGGCGAACTCCGTTTCGCCACCAGATGTGGACCACTTCTATAAACCTCACGGAGCCCGAGACCTTTCCAACGAATGCAAAACCGTGGAAATCGGTTCGTGCGTTCTGGACTTATATCTAGCGTCAGGAAGGAAAACCCGACTTATTTTTATATAGTAGAAAATAACTAATGGCACCCGTCATCACCCGCCCCGGCTTCGCACGTTAATTACACCCGTGCGAAGCCGGGCGGGCGGGTCGCTAGTACTATATACTAAGTGAATTACTTGTTATTCTTTGAGAATATAAAATCACTATCTAAGCTACTACATAATGTACCTACCTACAGATGCTTCCAATTTTATGGATTCCATTCCTATTATGTAATGTTTACTTATTTAAAATCCTTACCTATGCAAATTAACCTGCGTAGGTACCTAATCATTTTTGTTCAAAATAATACCCATGATCTAATATATCCATCATCATGTCATAACAGTGCACGTATTTCTATGTGTATAATTTGTTCGTACCTACACCATTGTAATGTATACAATAGACCATTTAATTTATTTTAACTCCATTTAGGTATTTGTTATACCTAAGTAATTTTTAACATTTCTTTTATCGTTTAGGTACGTAGGTACTTCTAGGTAATAAACAACGGAATTATCAAATGACTCATGTTCTTATTTGTATGTTTTAAGTGAAGGAAGTAGTCGAGATAAGTAATCAAAATTGAAACAAACAAATTAAAATTCCTATCAATTTATCAAGTTTTATGTTTTTGCTCTTGCGATTATTTTGGCATCGCACGTCTTATGCAGTTGCCAGTGTCAAGTATTGGAATATTTCAAGTTTTTAACCGACTTTAAAAAAGAGGGTTCTCTATTCGGTTGTATGTTTTTTGACGTTTTTTACCTCAGTTCTCCGTCATTTATTAACTGACTTAGAAAATATTTTTTATCTGAAATGATATTACCTACTTTCAGATTGGTCCTGTAGAAATTTTATCAAAATCGATTTCATAGTTTGGTTCTTAAATTTAACTGAAGAAAAAAAATAGTCATCCAAGTAAAAGAAAATGCATAAGCATTTATTAATTTTGAAGTCGGTTTTTAACAGTTAGGAAGATACTTAAACTTTTGAAATGGGCAAGATTTAGGAAATGGAAAGTTTTGAAGTTTAGTGTTAATATATAATTAGTATTTGCGTATATTTGTAGCATAAAAATCATAATTAAAAAAGCTGGAATAGATTTTTGACCGACTTCGAAAAAGAAGTAAGGTTCTTAATTCAGCCCGTTTTTTAATTGTACGTCGCTTACGCCGGCATCTGTATCCCTTTAGGGTATAATTCTGTGCCTCCTGTGATGAGTGATTTAAGTCGAGTTGTACCCTTTTCGTGATTTTAACAAAATAATGATCAGAAAAAAAAGCCGATTTTTTTGGTCCAACTCACGTTTGTCTATCTGCTATAGTTTCGGAGATAATTTTGTGCAATGTGATATAAGTGCCAGGATTTTGGCAAAAAAATCGTGAATATAGATATATGTCAAGTAGTAACCCCTTAAAGTAATTGATCCACAAGTTGTTTTTCGTGCTTTGTGGTATAAAAGCGATTATATTAGTTTTCACATTTTATTTTTCAGTATATTTCTCGTGAATATTGACATATTTAGAATTAAATCGCTTTGAACCAATTTTTCTCAATACTAATTAGGGTACAATTCAACATGTACCGATTAATCCGAATCTAAATATTTGCTTAATTTGTGATAAGTGATACATCTTGACATATACCATTCGACACAAATCAATTTTTATGTGTAAACGAATATAAATAGAATTGTATCTAAAACTCAAACAAAATTTAAAAAAATATATGAAGAACAAGATTTTCTAAATGATACAAGTGCGTACTGCGTACATGATAAGGGGGGCGGGGATACGCGGCGCTGTGCAAGTGAAGTGACGCGGGGTCGGGGAAGCGCGGGCGACGGGCGTTAGTACCATCGCCAACAAGCACATCAGAAAATGCTAATCCTGGTTGTTCATTTTGAAAAAGTAAAAGCAAAATAGTGATAGAAAAAAACAAGAGAAAGTGATAAAGAAAGAAGACAGGATAGAATAAAGAGAAAACTTTTTCGTAACATCATCATCATTATGAGCCAGAAGACGTCCACTGCTGAACATAGGCCTCCTCCTTTTACCTCCACACTGAACGACAGCCTGCCTTTTGCATCCACTGGATGCCAGCGACTCTCACTATGTCGTCGGTCCATCTAGTGGGAGGCCTACCTACGCTGCGTCTTCCGGTTCGTGGTCTCCACTCAAGAACCTATCTTCCCCATCGGTTATCGGTTCTTCGAGCGATGTGGCCTGCCCCTTGCCCCTTCAACTTGCAGATTTTAACAGCTATGTCGGTGACTTTGGTTCTTAGGCGAATATCCACGTTTCGGATTCTATCGCGCAAAGAAACTCCGAGCATGGCTCTCTCCATTGCCCGCTGTTGACTCGAGAGTTTTTCCAAAAGGCCAACAGTCAAGGACCACGTCTCAGTACCATATGTCATCACTGGCAACACACACTGTTCAAAGACCCTTGTCTTTAGGCACTGTAGTATCTTGGACGAGAAGATGTCACGCAATTTCCCGAACGCTGCCCATCCGAGTTGGATTCTTCGGGCGACCTCTTTGCCTAAGTTGGACTTACCTAACTGAACAATCTGTCCAAGATAGGTGTAATGGTCAACAACTTCGAGAGTATCGTTCCCAACGACTATCGGCATGGGTTCAACACGGACATTGGACATAATTTTTGTCTTGTCCATGTTCATTTTAAGACCCACCTGTTGGGAAAGACTACTGAGGTCGCTGAGCATCGTATTTAGGTCCTCCAGCGACTCTGTCATGATAAGTATATCATCGGCAAAACGAAGGTGAGTGATGTATTCGCCGTTGATGTTGATGCCTAATCCGTTCCAGTCCAAGAGCTTGCAAATTTCCTCCAATGCATTCGTGAACAGTTTCGGAGAGATAACATCTCCCTGTCTCACGCCTTTTGCAATTGGATTGGTTCCGTGCTCTCGTCCTGTAATCGGATCGACATGGTGGCGTTTCTATACAAACACTTCAACACTTCGATACACCTATAGTCGATATGACAACGCTGGAGGGACTGCAATACTGCCCAGGTCTCGATTGAATCAAAGGCTTTCTCATAGTCCACAAACGCTAGGCATAATGGCAGATTATACTCCTCAGTCTTCTGTATAATCTGGCGGAGCGTGTGTATGTGGTCTATGGTGCTCCAGCCTTTACGGAAACCGGCTTGTTCGGGAGGCTGAAAGTCATCAAACCTGCTTTCGAGACGGTTCGTAATGACTCTGGAGAACAACTTGTACACATGGCTCAGGAGTGAGATGGGTCTATAATTCTTCAATAAGGTGTTATCACCTTTTTGAAGAGGAGCACCACCACACTCCTGTGCCATGCTTCAGGCGTAGTACCATCGAGTATGACTGAATTAAATAACTTCTGGAGGACTAACAGTACCGGTTTTCCACCCGCTCGCAGTAGTTCTGTCGTGATTCCATCATCACCCGGTGCCTTGTTATTCTTAAGCTGTTTCCGAGCCATTCTAATCTCGTACAAGCTGATGTCTGGGATGTCCTCAGTGAAGTGTCGGGTCAGTTTAGCTCTCTTGTCCTGAGCTGTACTAATACTGTAATTTTCGTAACACTGGCATCGAATACACAACAACGTCAGGATAGACGAAGAAAAGTCGTGAATTACGTGATCTTGACAACTGTCGTAAAAAGTGCAAAGAGAGGTTGCCAGTGCATTTAAGGTAAAATCTTTTCGATACGTATTGGAGTCTGGGAAGTTATGAAAGAAAAACCGAATTTATGGCGAAATGTAACTCACGTGTTTAATTGAATTTTGATAAAACTGTGCCTTATTTGTCAGAAGTTAATAATTTTGAAGAAGTTTAAGAAACGTTAATTATTTTTTCAAAACTTGTATTTATTTTCACAATAAATGTGCATTTTAATGAGGGGTATAACTTGACTTGTATCATTTAATACATATTTCAAAAGACTTGAATTTTAGCATACTGATACAATTCAGGTAAATTATGATAATAGCGAACAGATACGTAAAACAATCTAATCTTTAGGGTAGTATTTTTATTATTTGTTTGAACAACATTGTGTTAGGTATATTATTCTAATGAGTTATTAGTTTTTTTTTACTTCTTATATATCAGTTTACACAAAGACAACTTTTAGGTGCAACATAATTTAATTGTACTTGTATCACTTATCACATAATTCAAACACATATTAAAAATTAAAAAAGGTACATCTTACAGATTTTTCATGAATTACTTTAAAACAATAACATTTAAAAAATAAATAAAAATGCACAGTGAAAGTGAATGTTTTTATCTACAAAAGAAGGTACTTAAGTGTAACCTAGCCCACTTAGTTCACGAACTAGATTTTTTTAAATCTTGTTTTTGCGCTCCTGTAAAGTGTTGATTTTTGACTTGTATCACTCATCACAGGAGGCACAGAATTATATATGATCTTTGTCTGTAAATCAATTTGCGTGTTTCTTTTGTTATCATGCAGAGGAAACTTTCGATGTGGTCCCACAAAAATTTCATTACTTTGGGCTCAGTAGTTTTTAAACCAGCTCGAATAATACAGATAATTTTGCTCAAGTGCCTACCAATATCGCTACAATATTACAAATTAACTACAATAGTTTTGTTCATTCTCTTTGTTCAAGTCAAAACAAGGAGGTATTCATGCTTGGATGTTAAATACGTCGTAATATTGTTTTACAGCAAATTTAATTTTAAATTTAACGACGCTTTTATCTTGCGGGTGAGGCCGCGGGGCGCAGGTAGTAATAAATAAAAGGAGGGTGGCGAACCTACCTCAAAAAAAAATTATATACTAAGCAAATGTTTTTCCATACAAATATTATCACCCCAATTTACCTTCTTAGTGGATGACCACCTACACTGAATTACTACAGTTTCTTCAAAGGACGCGGCCAAAATTTAAAACAAAAACTATTTAACTCGGCACAATGCACTCTTTTGGTGAAAACTTTTTACTAAATAAAAATATTTTATTCCAAACGTCCAACACAGAGTTCGGAAAAAAGTTTATAAACTAATAAGCAAATAATTTGATATTTGAAATTCGAGCGGGAAATCGTCACGGTTGCTTCGGTCGAATGTAACTGGTAAATAAACTGGTCACTGGCTGGTTATAAACAAAAATATGTAGGGATCGTGAATGAATAAGTGGAACGAACTAACGATGGCTAATACCAGGCATATGATGATAAACCCGACCCGCGATAAAATTAAAACGAAATTCCCAGAGCTTGGTTTTCCCGACCGACGTGAAGCGTTGAGATTATTTTGGAAAGCATCCCAAATAAACTGATATTTTTTTTGTACATGCCTACTTTCCTAGTTATAACTATAATTTTATGCATAGCTCTCGCGATACTAATCTTCTTCTATTCACCTACTCTTATATCTATATTTTAATTAATTTGTATATGTCGAATTTCTAGTGTGATTCCGCTTCTACGTCGTTTCGAGTACAATAAGGATTTTGGTTAAACTATTTTCTCTATAGATAATTGTGATATTTCTATAGATAATTCTAATTTGAAATTCGACATATACAAATTAAAAATGGACCTCCGCAAAGTAACGCCTGATTCAATCAACTATATTTTAATTATGTAAAAACCTTTCTCCTTAGATCATTGCACTGCCTAAACTACTGAAGATAGAAAAAAATTACCCTTTTATGGTGTAGAATCCGGGAAAAGAAGATACATTAATAATATTCAACCCCTTATGGGGTGAAATGGGGTGGTAATGTTTAAATATTTTTATTTTATAAGTGTTTAAGCAGTTTTCTAAAAGCATTCCCCTAAGAGGGTGAAATAGGGTAGTGTATGTGTGTGTGTGTAGGGTATGTGTGTGTTTGTGGATTTTTTTCAATACGTATAGGAACCAAGCTTTGCATAGTAAAATTACATAATATGCAAAAGAAAATAATAGAAATAACTGAGTAGGTACCTATTCTCTCATTTTTATGGTTATTGCTTTAGCTAATTTTGAGTTCAAAGTAAGTTTAATTCCAAAATAGCATCTTTTTAGTATTTTTAGGGTTCCGTAGTAAAAACCACAACAAAAACCTTATAATAGGAACACAATTTTGTTGTGGGTGCAATAAAGAAGTATTTAATAATTTGCATAGTGCTTAAGTTGCCAAGTTTTTTTTATATAAGCAAAAAATACACCAATATATTATGGAAACTGACGTGATTTTCCCACAGTTTATTTTTAAAAAAAATTACCCTGGCGCAACATATTTCTCTACGCACCCCCGCACCCGATCAGCTGCCGTTGCCGTCTTACGTGCGCGTCGCACGGTGGTCCGCAGTGCAAAGCGAGACGCAGCCGCGCGCACGCATCCACCTTGAAAAAGACCGCCTAATGAGGTTGAAACTATAGTCGGAGTAACCGGCTTAATCTTACGTGAGTAATTCCCGTGTAATATAAATAAAATACACCAATATACTTTTTAATTACATTTTATTGATATAATTTTGTACAAATAACGGCGTATAATACATCGGGCACGTCTCACATACAAAACTATTACTAGTCAAGCTATCAATAGTATGTCACAAGTAGAAACTACGTTGCTTATCAATAAACTAAATCATAATGTGTAATTCAAAATAAATTAGTACGAAAATATGAACAATCTTCAAAATATTATGACAGCGCATCGAGAAAAAAACCAAGACAAGGGCAGAATACAAGAAAAGGCAATGGCCAAATTTTTTAAAAGTGTGTTGTTCTTACTTCTTTAGGTATCTGTGGTAAAGTGAAAACTATAACTTTTTTTAAACATGGTCGCTAATTATTTTTTTCCGCGCAGTCATAATATTTTTGATGATCCATTTCAAAACATCAATGTTAATATTTTTACAAAAGCGCTTGGTGTTCTGTCAAAGTCCTAATTTAGTTATTATATTTATGCTAGATAAGTCATGGTCAGTTAAATGCAGGGCGCGTTTTGAATCACACTAACAGCTCAAATGACACGGTACAAAGATACAAAAAAAAATAAGTTATTTCTTCAACTCATTATGATGCCACCTTGATGGTTCTTAGTTAATACTGTTGACGTTGATTTAAAACGCATATTAAGTTGAAGAGTAAAGGGAGAAGGGAGATGGGGAAGGGAAAGGGAGAAAGAAGGTTAAATAGGGCGCGTTTCAAATCCATGCCAACAGTGCAAACAAAACCAATATTTGATTGCACGCTTCGTCCAAAATAAAATGAATAGATAACCATTGAACTTGCTCAGAAAAAACGAGTCAAAACCGATGGACATATACTTCAACACCTAATTATAACCATTTGTATACAGTACATTTGTTCCAAAAAATAGATAGCGGTTGTTTGTTGTGTCTATATACTACGGATGACTACGGGAAAGCACACGAAGGCATAATTTTGTCTGATATTTCATTATCATGTAACAATAGTCTTGTGTCGCACTTCCTACGGCTAGAGACCGACTGAAATGAAGTGAACGCCGGCGCTCATTTTGTAATCCTCAAAAATGCGCTTCTTCCGGGCCCGTCCATTAATTTTATTTTGGTCAAAGATTGCACGCAAAAAAAAAAAAAAACCGTGCACTAGCCCTGTTGGCGTTATTCGTAGCACGCCATAAGTAGGTACATTTTTTTCTATCTATTGTTAATTATCTAGTTCGACTACGATAAATATGGCAGTTATGTTGATTATGCGTTAAACATTTTTTTGGACTTAAAAAAGCCTTTAAGTAAAAGCAATGAATCAAAATTTCTAAAATTATTTTCATATAAATGTTGTAAAAATTGCAAAAAAGTTAATCTAAATCATGACAGGCAGTTCAAAAAAACCTAAATTAAAGCCCATAAAAAGACCTAGTAATACGTAATTATTTGAAGAAATGACAACAAACCCTGTGGATAGGTAGGTATAATTAATAATTGACAAAAACGTGTAAAGAAATCCCAGCTTAGGGTTCTAGGGACATAATTAGGTGTAAGTTTCTTTGCACTTTTCAATTGATTACCTATACTTGATCCAACTTTTTTAACACTGACATCTGCAAAAGCATTGTAAAAAAAAAAGATTAATATACAACTTTATACATAATATTTAGCAATGAGGTTTTACCAATAAAGACGTTGATACACTCATTTAAAATAACACTAAAAACTGGCGGTATTTTACTATAGCTACATACATAGGACCCATAGAACTGTACAGCCTTACAGTCTTTTACAGCCGTACTATAATTATTTTACTTTCTAAACATACAACATGGCGTTTTTTTATTTTTTATACTCCAATATCGCGCATCGTACGCTTGCGTCGTTGCCAGACACAGGACAGACTGAGTTCACTCAAGCTAATTAACTTGTGTTTGTATCGCCGCGCAGATTTCGGTAAAACGTATCTAACTCAGTTTATATACAACATCATTGATCTTTAGTAGGTATATCAACTACCAGCTTCGTATCTTACCGCAATCGTACGTTCAAAAATCTATAGCCGTTCAGTATATTCTACTGATAATTTACTTTTTACAATACTACAGCTGTCAAATCTAAAAAATTGGACCGAGTATATGCTAAAACAATTAAAAACAACATTTGCACACACAAAGCGCGCTTACTTTATTAAACTACGATACAAAAATTAAGTGTAATGTAAGGTAACCCCGATATTAAATGAAATTAACAGCTTATTCATAGGTAAGCAATGTTTTTTTTCAATAAACAGTAACTTTTAATGCTCGTTGCTTTATATTGTATTTGTGGTAATCGCTGTTTTGCGTCGCTGTCAAAAATGCGAAGGCTATTTTTGTTCCCGATTACTGCCGGTAGTGTGCTCACAGAAAAGAGAAGTATATAGACCGGAAATGAGAAGGAAAATCTGTTAACAGGCATTATGAGTGAACCTTGATTGAACATTATTATGTATTTAGATCAACACGTCGAACTCCGCATCACATGATTGATAGCTGATTTCAAATGACTGACATTTCGTTTATATGGGTGCAACTGGCTACAACAAATTTCTTACAAAAATGCCTTGACAGCCATTCTAATTAAAAAAAAAAAAACTTTTCTGTGAGTGTTCTTATATTTAACATCATTGCGCTAGTGGTAGCTTCGCCGCTATTACGCCGATAAAATCACTAACATATTTTATTAAATTATTTCGCACACTTTAAGCGTGTAAATATATGTTTTTAGAGCCGTGAATTTACCTATTTGTGCAGAAAATTTCATTAAATATCATGGGTACAGCAACACCGTGTGTTTCTATGACTAATTTGACTAGATCCGTGCTAAGTTTGGGAGTCGAAGCAAAGCAAGTGAAACGCATAACGTAAGCTAGTTTATGCTTAACACTTAAATGTAAAAAGCTCAGTATTAAAAACTCTATTTTACATCTACTTTATACTTTCAGTGTTCAACGCAATGAATAGACATGACACAAACACCAACTTTCATCAATGATTTTTTGGTAATGAGGCTGGCAACTCTAAATGCGCTAGCATTTTTTGTTATTCTTCTTTCTTTTTGAGAGGATTTTGGCATCGCACGTCTTTTACATTTGCCAGTGACAAGTGATAAAATATTTTTAAGTTTTATGAGGAATCGTCAAAAAGTCACAGTTAAGCTAAGTCAGGGTCTTTGATTATGTATGTTACGGTCAAGTCTGTCATGTCTTTGTAAAGTGACGGAGAATTTACTAGAGGCTTCTATGGAGTTTTTGAAACAACATGAAATGACATGCTTCATAATAATCCACCATTATTCTACATACGTACTCTACGATTTCCACGCGATCCTTCAAAAATATCCCAAAAAGTGCCATCCCATATTTCATAGGGCAATGCGTCATAGCTAGCGCCAAATATAATAAATAAAGTTGTTACCGGAAAACCCCATTTTGTTATTAAACCTTTTTCAGTGGTCTTAACTGGTCTTGTACCATTTCTATTCATAGTAAAAGTTGCGTTAGTTTTTTTATGAAAATGTACCGATATACAAAATGCTATTTATACTTATATTATTGATCTATTTATAAAATACACTCAGGTTGTAACAAATTGTGATAGCTAGTGAAATAAAATATTACAAAGAACCAAACGATAGGTGCGACACACTTTAGATGGGAGAGTTCTCTAGTACAGAGAAATAAGTTTTTTTTTATGATTCTCAGGCTTATAAAAGCACGGCAGTCCATTCTTCCTAGAATGAACCTGCGTGCTCAATTATAGTTCGTCTTTTATTTAAAAAAAAAACTGTCATCAAATTGAATAAAATTGAAGAAAAAAATAACGGAATATTGAAATTTTAATAGGTATACAGAATATATATATAATAGAATATTCATAGACCCAATTACGTTTTGTTGAAATCAATTAGTAAATACAATATTTTATCAACCTTTTTGGATTCTATTGATATCAGTGTTGAAAAACCCTACAGTTAAAAAAACTACAGAACCCTCCAAAAATGTGTGCAGGTTACGCCTACATTTTAATTTATTAACATTACAAATATTTTTTTTCATATCTACTAGATAGTAAAGCACTTTGAAAAGTTATTCCATTCTTATTATGGAAACGAGGACTTACAAAATAATTTTACTCAAAAACAAAAGAAGAAATATTTTTCAGTTCAGCTTACACTAAATTGACTAGAGTATTTTTTTATAAAACATTAATTACAATTTTAAAAAAAATGTTGCGGATTTTGACATTCGTATTTATATTTATTGCCTCCGTAATTCATAGTATTTTACATTGATATGTAGGATTGGAGATTCAAATAATTATCAATTCAAAAAACCGACTTCAATATTAGCAAAATACGCAATTTCATTTTCCAACGGTTTTCCAATTTTTTCTAGTTATTACACAATTATATTTATATAAATAATTTTCCAAATAGATTTATAAACAACGGAGTTGATAACTGAGATAAAAAAAGATAAAAAATACAATCGAAATTGAGGAACCCCTCCTTTTTTGAAGTCGGTTTGAAAGGCAACAAAAATTATGCCAAAATTTGACATGTTTCAACCCTAAAAAATGTGAAGGTTTTTAATTTAATTAGAGTAGGTATAATACGTTTTTAGGCAATATTTAAAAAATATATTTCAGGTCTTTCACGTCGCACAATGCACAAATAATTTTCAGAGTGAGGTACTTCTATAAAAATGAATATACAAAAAGAGATACAAATAAATATTTTTGTGCTGCTAAATTGAATAATTTGAACCATGGTTTTGCTGTATTTTGCATAAACTCTCGATAAGCTAAAACATTTCTCGCTGTTGAAAACTGCTTGAAGGCGAGCCCTTTTTTAAATATTAGATAGCTTATCGGCCACTTGTGCATAACAGGGTTAAACTTTTGTTTGTTTCTTGATTAAAATAAGAATAACAAAATGTATGGAAGAAAAAAAAGTATTCTTTTGTAAAAAAAAAGGGTTCTTATGTAAAAAAAAAGCTTATGCAAAAAAAGAATACATTTTTTTTTGTAAAATAATAAGATAATTAGTTTCGTTATGGCATGCACCGGCCCACGTTGTTGGTGATGGTGTGCGGTAGCTTGGAGAGAGACAGCGGGATGTCGTAGTCTCCACTCAGAGAGATCTGCGACACGCATCCCACCAGCCCCGACTTGTATTTACCACCGGTGTTCATTTCTATGGACGGTAGACCACCTGGAACATATAAGACGAGTAGATAAAAAAATAAGCTGACTACAAAATATGGCCTATGGCACTCTGGGTATGAAGACGAATTTAACGACACCTCACTCATTAAAATCGGTCAAGCCGTTTAAGATCTCGTCTGGGTGTCTTCAAATCTCGAGTGAATCGGTTTCTTCTAGACAAACGAGCGTGAATAAAAAAAAACAGAATTATTCAAAAGCTGCGCGTTTTGTTTAAATCTTACCAATATAGAGTCCATTCTCAGTGTTCAGCTGTTTATGTTTCCCGGGTGATATTTTGCCGACGGAACCCAGTCCATCCACTTCTAACACTCCCGCTTGCCTGTTTCTAAATAAAAAGAAATGGTAAAAATGTTAAATATACATTTTATAATCTATGTCAGAACATTTATATTTTATGCATTTCTCAAAACGAATACATTTCTTGTTCTTTTTATGTGTGCTATAATTTTAACACCATGCATGTTTCTCCTTTATCTACAAAAAAATAAAAAGCAGCATATATCTCATATTTCTTGGGTTGATATAAAAATGAGTTTCACCAAATATTTAGATCGGATTAAAAAATTAACACAACAAGAAAATAGTAAAAATATTTTTAACGTTTATCTCATATTTCTTGAGTTGATATGAAAATGGGTTTCACCAAATGTTTAAATAAATCTAGAAACGGAACTAATACTTTATCAAAAATGTGAGAGGAAAATATAATAACCAACGTCGCTTACGGCGAGTTAGTGGTCAAACGAGGACTTATTAGCGTTAAAAAGTGTAATGCAGAGATATTTTGGGCATGTTACGCGAAAAGTTATATTAAGCCGAAAGGGGTCCATAATATTCATCATTATGAACAACTTTTACTAAGGGACCAACTCACAATATGCGAAAAAAATTGCTTTTGTAGTGTGGTGAATGACCGTTTTCTATGGAGCAACTTTTTTTTTATTGTTTACTAAATTCATGTTACAATATTAAAATTTGTTAAACAAAAACCACAGCTGGTTTGTCTTGGTACCTCATTAATTTCAATTTTTTGTTGTTGTGTGCACTTACAAAAAAACGTATTTAAGGTGTTACGTTTACAACATTTACCCGGCCTAGCTACAAGGATAAGAAAACTGTTTAATTTGAATTTCCCGCCATAGGTTAAACGTACCACGTTATGTAATAACACGTATTTTTACCTGGTAGCCCGCGCTCTATGCCACAGACCGTCGTCGACTTTCGTGTGGTTTGCTATGATCACCACTTCCCCACTGCCCAGGTCATATCTGTAACAAAATTATACCACACTAATTATAATTTTACATTTTAATCATGTGTGTAGCATACCTCAGACCAACGTTATACCGATAAACCGTTTGTATTAGTTTTATCGAAAAATTTAATTAATAAGGTAAATTACAGACGATAATGTAAAATAATAGACATCGATTTTTGCAAACACCGTGATCATTTTCAATAACAACCTGATCTAACTACAAAGAAAAAAAAAAGTTTGAAATTTATATAGGTACCCGGTATAAGCGAAACGTACCACCTTAAGAGACTTCATACTCTAGAAACCTCGGACTCTACGGACTACATATTCTACTAACAGTGAATTTTTGCATCCATTATCCTACTTAATTATATATTATCCTACTAATATTATAAATGCGAAAGTTTGTATGTATAGATGTATGGATGTTTGTTCCTCTTTCACGCTGCAACGGAACAACGGAGTGACCTGATTTTTTTGCTTGGGTATATAGTTCAAGAGCCAGAGAGTGATATAGGCTACTTTTCATCATCAACATCACTATTTTTCATCAATACGCGGGTGAAACCGCGGGGCGCAACTAGTAGACCATAAACACAAGAAATAACCATAAAGCAATAAGTACAGTCTGTTCACAGTTAAATCGGCTCTAGCCCCATCGAGTTATATAGCCTCTTGCTCTGACAGCAAGTACTAACAACCGACAGAGAGAGACAACGTCTATTTTTACAGGTAAAATAACTGTTAACGGTCTGTAACAGTTTCTGGTGCTCTCGTGAGAGTAAAGGTGTACATTACCTGAGCACGAGCACGGAGTTCTCGACTGCGAGCGAGAGAAAGTCCCGCGGCGGTCGGCCGCTCCAAACCAGCAGCGCGCTGCCGGACTCGCTCCGGAACCGGATGTTGATGTCCAGAGTGTAGCGCCGGAGGCTAGAATACAATATGACAAGATTCTTTTTCAATTTCGGGGTAATTATGAAAAAAGGGCAATATTTTAACGAGAATTAACAAGATATTTACGCGATAAGGGGTTTACAGGGTCTTCCCGTGAACATGGTGCAAGAACCCTTGTCAGGCCCAAAATGTACAGAAAAAAGTGTCCCTAGGTCTCTATGAGCCAATGACAATTATAACCACTTGACTGCTCATTCTTTACCCCGCATGAGGCAAAGGTTCTAACATGTCAACCTAAACTATATCGGGCCAAGGCGCAAATAGAATGAATGACGTTTGATACTCCAATCAGAAGCGTCGAGTCGCAAGTATGCAAGCATTACCGTCAAACAAGTGTACCGTCTCTACCATTTCATCTTAATTTAATTTTGGTCGAAGCCTATGATTATTATGTTTGCTTACCGTTTCATAGTCTCCTCATCATCGATATGAATAAAGCTGTCGGTCCCGGAAAAGCTAGGGTACGTGTTCGTATCACCCCAGTTAATTTCATTCTCACTCAAATACTTTATCTGCATGTACGTTTGTCCGTCATACGGCTTTTCCGTCATCACATCGTTTTCTGTAAACCTCTTTTTACTGACGAAATACTTCTTTTTCTTTCTGTCTATGTGGGGATGTATGCTGTGCTTTCTTGGCTTTGTCTTGTGATATTTCAGTTTGAAGCCTTTTTTGGGGACTATTGAATGATGGACTTCGTTTTCGGATATGTTTTGAGGGTAGATCGGCATTTGGACGATTTCTTTGCACAAGTTTTTGTCACTGAAAAATAAAACTTAATTTATAGATATTTACTAAAATGTTTGGACGAAATTTTAATTATACGTGCTGCTTTTCTTACCAATCTAATCTGCAATGAAAAAAAAACAATGTTGAAAATATGCGAAAGAGCTCTAGTTAGCTGGATGCTCCCACTGCTGGGACACAGGCCTTCTCTCAGAGAGTGAGGATGGACCCTAAATCACCGTAAAGATACAGCCGTTAATAGGTAGGACAGACGGACGGACGGACAGACAGGCAGATATACATCATAGGCTTAGTTATTGGTAAAAACAAGCGAGAACGGGACCCTATTGGGTCCCGTTTTTACCCTTTGGCTACGGAACCCTAATAAGGTAGGTAAAATGAAACTTACGTGCAGTTATTGTCACGAGGTTCCTCGCAGTTGTCCACATTCAATCCACCCAACGCCGACGATACGACGGATAGCTCAGCATCGTTTATTATCAGCTAGAACAGAAAAACAAAATCAACGAAAAATGTGAGAGCGCTCTTAAGAGCTCACGGTAGGTACGTGTCATGGAAGTATTTAATCTATTTTTTTTTATCAGTTCGTACCTATTTATTTATTCCAAGTAATTATAAACTCTTCTTTTAACGTTTCTTTTATCTCTAGGTATTAGACTCTGCAGTAAACAAAGGAATTACCAAATGATGCAAGTAAATGTTATTCAGTAAATTAATCGAGGTAGATAAGTACAAGTAATTCAACAATAAAAATCCCAATGAATCAAACATTTTTAACAGATTAGGCATTCTCTTTAGAATACGTAACATAGCAAGTTTTGTGATGATATATTTTATTTTATAGAGCGATGGAGCGCAGCGTCCTAAGAATCAAAAGGACAGACCGAGTCCGAAACACGACGCTGCGCTCAGTTACGGGAATCGCTGATGTTGACATCAAAGCTGCCAAATTAAAGTGGGGTTGGGCGGGACACGTGGCCAGGATGCACCCTGATAGATGGGCCCAGAGGATCACACAGTGGGTGCCTGAAAACGGACGAAGGAGCCAAGGCAGGCCTAGAAAACGCTGGCGCGATGACCTTGACACGTTCCAGATACAGTGGTCAAGTATGGCGGGTGATCGCACTGTCTGGAAAGAAATGGCGGAGACCTTTGCCCAGGAGTGGGACAGTATAGGTTAATAAAAAAAAAAAAATATATATTTTATTTTGGCGGAAGTGAACACTCACGAAATATATATTTTTGAGTAGTTTCCTATCTCATCCTCCATCCTACAAAATACAAGACACGAAAATAACTTTATACTTTCTATATTTGCAATGTTCTTATGGAAAATGCCCATGCAACCAGGCTTAGCCGTGGACGCCGTGGTAGGCCATTTGAGAGACCGCTAGACTTAAAAGCTTGAGGTCGCGGGTTCAATTCAAACCCCTGGCCCGTACCATTGAGCTCTTTGGAGCTTATGTACGGATTTTCATACCCCTGGCTTTTCGGTGAAGGAAAACATCGTGAGGAAACCTGCATACGTACGGAGAAGGAATTCAATGATGTATGTGAATCCACCAATCCGCACTGGGCCAGCGTGGTGGATATGGCCCAATCACCCTTTCGGGGGTAGGCTAAAAGTCTAGCTGTAGTGGACTGTTAAAAGGCTGATTATGATGATGAATCAGGCTGCAGACAGCGTTGAAAACGCGTTCGCCACGCATCTTTCACGCGTTATTTCTTTAGTATTTTTGCTCTATAAAATATAGCGTATTTTGCTATAGCATCGCATTCTTTAGACACGCATTATAAGGTACATGCGGTTGCCGCCCGGAGCTGCCTAGCAAACGTGTTATGTCGACGCGAATAAATTCTTGTAAAATAAACAGGCTCTTAGCCTTTTAAATCGTCACTCAGTTATTTTTTTTTTTTTTTTTAATAAACTGGCCGGGTACGACACGGGCACACGCACTGAGGGTTCCGTACCACCACAATAAAAAAAGGGAAAGCCAACATCACGCCCAGGTGGTCACCCATCCGCGCTCTACATTGTTTAACTTGGTGGTGAACAGAAGTTTGTCACCAAGTCGCACTTAGCCGTTACTTATTATTTGTTGTTATATTTCAGAGTGTGTATTATGCCAAGTTTGACGCTTGTAGGTGTTACCGTTTTTACATTAGAGCAAATACAAAAATACGTTTGTGTATCGGGGGTAGTTTTTACTGACTTTACTATTATTTTTGTAGTTAATCCGCCGTTACACTAAAATATTCTGTGAAAATTTCAACTGGCTGTCCATTACGGTTCGAAAGATACACAGCCTTAAAAGGTAGGACGGACGGACAGACAGACAGACAGACAGACAGAAGCGTAGGCTTAGTAATAGATAGCCCGTTGGTCCAGTTGGTAGTGAACCTGCCTTCTGAGCTTGGGGGCGTGGGTTCGATTCCCACCTAGGACAAACATTTATGTGATGAACATTTGTGTTTATTCTATATCTGGTTGTTAATATCTATTTAAGTATGTATTTAAAACTATATACGATATGTATGTATATCAGTCTCTGGCAGCCATATCACAAGCTTTGCTTAGTTTGGGGTCAGATTAACGTGTGTGCAAAAATGTCCCGTTTTTTTTAAATTTATTTATAGGGTCCCGGGTCATCCTTTGGGTACAGAACCCTAAAAACATGCGTAAGAAATAGTTGGTAGTCCTCACCTGTCCCACACATCCGCTGAAGGAAGCTGTGAGCGCTAGTCTTTGCGGCAGCGGGTGCGGCGCGCCACCAAGCAACAAGGGCTGCTTCAACCGTAGCCGTCGTGACGAGCCCTGCGATCTCACCCAGCGGGTCACCCTGTTATCCTGTAACGATATCAACAGTTTAAACACTAGTTTTCATACCTGCAAAATGTGGAATGAGCTACCTTCTACGGTGTTTCCGAGAAGCTACAACATGGGGTTCTTCAAAAGGCGAGTTAATCGAGTCCTAAAGGGTCGGCAACGTATTTGTGATGCCTCTGGTGTTACAAGTATCCATAGGCGACGGTGACTGCTTACCATCAGGCAGCCCGTCAGCTTGTTTGCCACCTATGGCATAAAAAAAAGTTTCAATAGCGATCTTGAGAATAGTTTTACTCGTATATGTTACTATAGCAGCGCCCCGCGGTTTCACCCGCGTAGTGATGAAAAATTATGATGATGATGATGATGATGATGAAAAGTAGCCTATTTAGCCACTCTCTGGCTAAATAGGAACAAACATCCATACATCTATACGTACAAACTTTCGCGTTTATAATATTAGTAGGGTACCTACATTAAACACGATTTGAGATAAAAATTGTGAAATTAGTTCAGTAGTTAGGTTTTTAAAACAACATAATAGTTAAATGATTATTTACGGGATATTTACCGTGGTAAGGCTTTGGGTGCTCATTCCACAACCTTCCCACTTTCCAATTTGCGTCTTTTACCAGGGTTTAAAAAAACCGGCCAAATGCGAGTCGGGCTCGCGCACTGAGGGTTCCGTACCACCACAAAATACAATAAGGTTGTCTAAGTAACCAAATTACCAGTTATTATAACGCGTTCCAATTGTCGGAGTAATTTGCTACGCAGTTTGCTACAGGTCCCGAGTATAATAACTTGGTAATGAACATAAATTTGACACCGACTCGCACTTGGCCATTATTTAGTATTTGTTGTTATACTTTAGAGTGTATACTACAATCGTGCCATGTTTGACGCTTGTACGTGTTATCGTTATTACATTAGAGCTAATACAAAAATACATTAAAAAATACGTTTGTTGTATGGGGACCCGTCTTTCGTTTTTAGTTTACTTTTTTATTATATTTGTTAGTTAACCAGCTGTAACGATATTTTGTGAAAATTTTAATTGTCTATCTACTGCGGTTCGAAAGATATAGCCGTGAATAGGTAGGACAGACAGACGGACGGATAGACAGCAGACAGACAGACATCGTAGGCTTAGTAATAGTTTACCATATAGGTAAGAATTGTATGACATGTATTATTATTATTTTTTGTTTTATTATTTCTGTAATGCAATTATATAGTCTAATTTAATCAATTAAGTAATTATTATTGTAATTTTTCTCACTTTAAGTGAACAATTGTTATTTGACGTGTAAATTAACATTTTATCAATAAATTACTTATGACTTATGACTTAGGGTCCCGTTTTTTCCCTTTGGGTAGGGAACCCTAAAAAAACAATGTATACTTAATCTAATTGCGTCTACCTATTCAATACAGTTGTAAATTAACTATAGATTTGTCTTCACGTCTGGTCGATGCAACGCGTGACCAAAATGGCGGTCTCTACTTTGCTCAAAGGGTGAGCATCGCCATACAACGTGGTAATGGGGCCAGCATTTTGGGAACAGTTCCCACTGGTAGCGGTTTAATAGAGTGATAGTTAGGTTTTAATTTGTTGTTTTTATTTTATTTTAATTTTAATGTTTGGTATTAAGAGGGTCATGGTCAGCGTTTTGTCCATACAAACGTATTCTCGTGTTTCCTCCCTGGATAATACCGCTAGAGCTGTACTTTTTTAAAATCAAATTTATCTCTTCTGTTGGCATGCTTATATCATTTATTTTTTCTTATAAGTTAACTACAATAAGAAATATGAGCCGTTAAACATCCCATAAATTGTTTTTTTTTTACCGCCATGTTCAGACGTCTATGAAACAAATTTGACGAGTTTATAAAACAAAAATAAATGATAGAAGCATAGTTCAATCCTTTTTACAACTATTAATTTAAAAAAATAATGAAATCGGCCTAGTTTTGAATGAGGAAACAGAAAAATACGAGAAGATGTTTTTGTACACTTTTCGTAGGTATAATCGATCTGAGCTTCAGTTGTCCCTGTTGCACTCTACGGGGAGAGGCTTGCGGTCAGGGGACAGCAATAGATTTGCTAAATACCTATTCATCAAATTTCTTGGCCGTGGTATGCCCTCTTAATAGTTTTAGGTTTGAAATATCTATGTTACAGCCAAAACAAATTAAGTAATTCGATTAAAATATAATAATATGAAGTTTTTCAAGTAAAACACTATAATATATAGTGTATATGCTAACCTCGTCAAAATCATATCGTTGTCCGTAGGCCTCCACCCTCAGAGAAGCGCCTCTGCCCGCCCGCGTTGCCGTCACGTTGTGCCAGCGGTTCGGCTGCAGGGGGTACGCAGACCTAAACAATAGTAGTAAATTAACATTAAGTAAGATTAACGAGCAAATTTAATGAACGTATAGCCACAGAAGACATAATAGACAGCAATCGGTCTTAAGGCGTACCTATAGGCGCGCTATCTTTACCGTGCATTTCATCGTGCTTTTTTTTTATCGTGCATTTCAGCGTTAAAAAATCACTGAGTGAGATTTGAATTAAAAAATATATATATATATATAAATAAAAAGCGTTTTAAACATAAGCTTTTCGCGTCCCTCATATCAAATTTAGTGTGATTCGTCATTTTACTAAAGTTATATGATTATTTCCGCGATATTTAACCTGTTAAGGTTGTGCAATGAGCTCCCGATATTTCGGCGCAGTTACATAAACCATGTTCACGGGAAGACTCCGTTTGTCTTCCCGTGAACATGAATATCGGGAGCGTATTCTACAAACTTACTACGGTAAATATCCCGTAAATAATCATTTAACTTTAGTGAACAACCGTGATAGTTTAAAACAGTGTTTGACGTCATTTAATTTTTCATATTCTTCCTAGTAATTTTTGTATGCACCTCCATATGATATGGGTATCAAATGAAAGGGCTGAGAAGAATATGAATAAGCTTATTTTATAAATGTTCTTTTATGTTTTATTTATAAAGTTGTTTATTTATTTATTTACAAATGTTTTTCTAAAAAATGCGAAATATATATTATAGTTGTGGCCATCGAGGCCAGTCTTAATAGGCTACCAGCATCGAGATACAATTCCTATAGAGTCACAATCTCTCAGTGAAAACAGTCAAAAAACGTCCGAGCGTCATTCTACATCATCAACATCATCATTTCAGCCGTAGGACGTCCACTGCTGGACATAGGCCTCCCCCATCGATCTCCAAAAGCACCGGTTGGAAGCGGCCTGCATCCAGCGTTTCCCTGCGGTCTCTTTTAGGTCGTTTATCTATCTTGTGGGTGGACGTCCCACGTCATTCTACATACATTGTATCAATTATATACTTCACAACTTCACAATGCCACATTTATTCCATTTTAGACGTTATATCGCTCGCATAGTGTTCAATGTTAATTGTCCGCTATGTCATCGTAGCTCTGGCAACGCGCGGTGTTGTAATCGGATCGCGGTTAACTTGTAACTAACCAAAAAGTCTGCGCAATTTGTAGGGTGCGCCGTTTTGTTTGGACATTTTTTTTGGCACGATTGTGAATCTATATATGTATTGTATCTCGATGGCTACCAGACTGATTATTTTTTACGGTCAAAATAATTAAATATTTTGGTACTAGCGACCCGCCCGCCCGGCTTCGCACGGGTGTAATTTACGTGCGGAGCCGGGGCGGATCGCTAGATCTTCCGTGAAAATGTATCTAACTGATGGTGAAAACCGCACCGCGTGGTTTAGGAGGAGTTGGCGGCCATACAGACAGACGGGGAAAGCGACTAAAATTTATACTATGTAGAGATAGAGATACTAAGTAGATACCAATATATTTTTTGCATACCTGACGAGAGCGATCCCAGAGCCCAGATCGAAGGCGAACTCCATAAAATAGTCCCGCAGGTGAAGAGAGAAGAAATCACCATCACCACTGGCGTGCTCAGAGTTGTACAACACCAGGCCGTCACCGCTGGTAGGCTTCAGTGTAATCTGGAATTGGATAATGAGATTTCCATGACATTTTATTTATCATAATCAGCCTTTTAACAGTCCACTGCTGGACTTTTAGCCTACCCCCGAAAGGGTGATTGGGCCATATCCACCACGCTGGCCCAGTGCGGATTGGTGGATTCACATACGCCATTGAATTCCTTCTCCGTATACGTATGCAGGTTTCCTCGCGATGTTTTCTTTCAACGAAAAGCCAGTGGTATGAAAATCCGTACATAAGCTGTGACATAAGTAAGCTCCAAATAGCTCATTGGTACGGGCCCGGGGTTTGAACCCGCGACTTCACGCTTTCAAGTCTAGCGGTCTACCAAATGGGCTACCACGGCTTAGATTTTATTTATACTACACGGGAATCACTCACGTAAGATTAAGCCGGTTACTCCGACTATAGTTTCAACCGCATTAGGCATGCACTTGAGTATAAAGCGAAACGCAGCCGCGCGCGCGCATTCATCTTGAAAAAGACCGCTTGAAACCATAGTTGGAGTAAGCGGCTTAATCTTACGTGAGTAATTCCCGTGTAGTGTAGTATGAAAAATAAAATGTGTTAAAACCACGTCAGTTTCCATAATAAGATTTCCATGAGTTTTTTAATGAGCTTCATCATCATCATTTCAGCCATAGGACGTCCACTGCTGGACATAGGCCTCCCGCATCGATCTCCAAAAGGGCCGGTTGGAAGCGGCCTGCAAGACGCAGACATACAAACATCGTAGGCTTAGTAATAGGGTCCCGTTCTTACCCTTTGGGTAAGGAACCCTAACCCTTCTCACCGATTTTTCCCAATGTAAATATCAGTTTCCTTTTAAAAATCAAGGGTTACATAGGATAGTAGGTAAAAACCCGTACGAAGCGCTTTGATTCCACTTTTATTCTGCGAACTGCTAGTTTGTCGAATGCGCTGCCTAAATGGTGTTCCCCGATAGTTACAATCTGGGTGTCTTCAAATCGCGAGTGAATTGGTTTCTTCTAGGCAAGCGTCTTTTATCGTAGACCGCATCATCGTTTGACATCAGGTAAGACGGTGGTCAAACGCAAGCCTATTATTTATAACAATAAAGAAGTAGGCAATATCACAGAAAAGATAAGTAAAGAAAAAAAAACTCTTCTGTGGGCAATATTATAGTGAAAAATATCGAAGTATTATTTCTCATCAATAAACAAGTCACTAGGTAATAATTAATCTTCGAAGAAAATAATTAAAGCAACATTAATACCACTTTATTTCAAAGCAAGTATCAAGTATCGAGGGCAATGGAAGCGTCTTCTCTAATTAAAACTTTTTCCCAGTAGTTTCTCCTCCAAACATGGCGGTGGAAAGAATACAAACTCCGCCAAAGAACTTTTGATGAATGTTCCACAAATGAATTGATACAAAAGTTTTAGAAGCACTAAGTAGGGGAAGCAAATTTATGTTATTACTTAATTGCTTTCAAGTGTATTTTTGAATTTCAAGGGTGAAATGAAACGAACCTTTTTTTAAAAATTAACTGCTATAAGATGATTAACGGGATATTTACCGTGATTAAGTTATGGTTACATACATACATACATACATTATCAGCCATTAAATGTCCACAGCTGAACAAGGCCTCCCTCTTAGAGAGGGGTGTTGCCATAATCCCCACGCTTGGCAGGCGGCTTGGAGATCGCAGTACGTTCACCGTGTACTAACAGGACGCTGCTGCCCAACCTTCGGTGGTTCTGGTCGCAGTTTTAGGACATACCCGGGTCCAAGTTATGGTTAATAATCATATAACCGTGATAGTTTAACTTTTGAACTATCCTGATCTTATGATTTAACGGCTTAGTAATTAGTGGATTACTGCAGCGGCCACCTACACAAGCTTTTAGGGATGTACGTGAAAATGTAAGCCATGGCGTGGCTGAGGCTACCATACGTGAGTACATAAATGCATTTTTTAAAGTATCTTTATAATAATTTTATTAATACATTTTAAAAGAAAAAGAAAAACACCGACTTCAAGACCACCTACGTGTAAAGTAGAAAATAACAGTTAAACCAAAGAATGAAAGACCTTATCAAAACTTTTTCTGAAGAGAACCACAAACCAAAACGTCATAATTATGTGTATAATATTTTTGGTTTTCGTAGATTTTTTCAAAAAGCGCTAAATCGATTTTGATAAAATTTATATGAAATCACCTCTGAAGTATGGCCTATCAAACAAATAAAGACTTCAAAATCAATGCATAATTGGCGGCGTAATCGTGTAACAAACATATAAAATAAACATACAGTAGAATTGATAACCTCCTCCTTTCATCGGTTAAAAAGAGCTGCAAACAAGCACGTGGTCCGTCTGATGGTAAGCGGAAACAGCCACCTACGGACACCTGCAACACTAGCGGTGTTGCTGGTGCTTTGCCTGCCCGGAGAGGTAGTTGTAGACACCCTTTTTGAAGCGCGTCATGTTGACGCTAGGCGGGAAGGCCTTTGAGAAGTTGCGACCAAGGCTGGTATAGTACTTTTCTCAGATAATGCGCTCTATGCAAAATGTTTTTTAAACATGTTCATTTGTGCGAAAGATAATACAGTTGTTGTTTTCAGCTAGTCTTGAATGTAAAATTTTGAATCCTTTCCGGGATTTCAGGTGGCGTCAAAATATTTTCATCATTCACAAATAGGTTTACCATATCTTAGGATTTGTCATGAGGTCTCAGGATTTTTTGGCTTTTTTCAGGATTGCGGGCGGATTTTGTAAATCTCAGGAAATCTTAGGATTTTTAGAATCTTCAATAAAATAGAGTAGATTTTTCAGATCTTTTACATTTACAAAATTACAAAAACAAAAAATAATCTTCTATTATTTTAATATATAAGTACCTATCAAATAAGCAAAAAACCAATAATAATTTGAAAATTTCCACAAACTTGTAAATTACGATTGTGAGAAAGTTTTCAAATTGCGACAAAAACTCAGGATTTTTCAATGGAAAACGGGCTTTTTCTCCGGACTTTTATATTTTCCATCTGGTAACCCTATTCACAAATGTCATATTAAATCAACAGTAAAATTAGGAATTCCATTTTATAACCAATAATGGAAAAAAAAATATTTCACGCGTCAAGCGCCAACATGTTCATTTGTTTATTTTTATTGCCCGCGACTTTTTATGCATAGACTTTCATATAAATTGTAACCCTCGTTTGCCCCCTTTTTTTTAGTGAACCTCTAAACTCTATAAGGAATCTACCTGCCAAATTTCAGCTTCGTGAGTCTAAGTATTTTTCGAGATTTCGTGATGAGTCAGTGAGTGAATTTCGCTATTATATATTATCGTCACCTTGTGGTGGTATGGGACCAACCATAAAATCACGAAAAAATCTGCTGGTATATCTACATACAAAAATGTATCGCACTCAACGAAATGTATGGATGCTATTATTTAGGGTTTCGTTTAAAATAAGAATCAAATCTATATATAATATATCGTCACCTTAAGTGAAAACCTCGGGAATGCAACTTTGGTCATTTCCTTATTAATACATGCTTTGCGAGGTTTTCTTCCCAGAAATGTATTAATAAGGAAATTGCCAAAATTGCATCCCCGAGGTTTTCACTTAAGGTGACGATATATTATATATAGATTTGATTCTTATTTTAAACGAAACCCTAAATAATAGCATCCATACATTTCGTTGAGTGCGATACATTTTTGTATGTAGATATACCAGCAGATTTTTTCGTGATTTTATGGTTGGTCCCATAGTAAAAGTATCTTATTGTGATTAGTGTAATGACCTGCTTTCGCCTTAGAACGTTCTGTGTAGCCCTGTTTGACGCCATTTTTACGTCCAGCACGAAAATCAATAGTTCAAATCAAAGTTCTGATCAATTTAATTCCGAAACCATGAAACTTTTCCCCGAACTTCGACCGTTCGAAACTCTACTCATTTTCCACGTGAACGCTTCTATGATCCTCTGCTGGCGTGTTTACTCCGAGTTTCTACAAATTGGGTGTCATATGAAGAAACGGTTCAAATAAGTTCACTCGTTTGTGAACATTTGAAAGAAATTTAATTAGAAACGCCCGGTTATACGTAGAAAGGGTTGAACTGATTAGGAAGTGTTTGGTTCGAATTTAGAAACGTGAAAAACTTATCAGTAACTTACTGTTCCCGTGTTAGAAACGTGATTTTAACAGTAATAATTATTATCATCGTCCAACAAGAGGATCAAGAAAATCGGCTGACCCTGGGGCCATACTGGACAAGAGTGGCAGATGGAGACAGTTGGAGACCTATGCCAAAAAGCACACCGAATAGAGAGAGGTTTTATGATTTTTTTTATTTATATTACGCGGGAATTACTCACGTAAGATTAAGCCGGTCACTCCGGCTATAGTTTCAACCGCATTATAGGCAGTCTTTTTCAAGGTGAATTCGCTTGGCACTAGTACGTGATCTTACGTGAGTAATTCCCGTGTAATATAACTAAAATGTGTGAAAACCACGTCAGTTTCCACAATAAGGTTTTATGAAATTTTTGAAAAAAAAATATACAAGTTAGGTATGTAAAAAAATTGTTCGGAATAAATGGCTATTGTATTGTAATCCATTAGTTAGTGTTGAAGTTTATCGAGAAACTTTCACGCAAAACAAAATAAACTATTTTTATACAGGGCTACTGGTAATTAGTTAACATCGTCTTAAGGGCGGCTTCAGTACATTACAACAAACAACTTTAATTATATAAAAATGAAACTCTATTTACCTTGGTCACGCCATAACTTGAGAACAAGTTTACCGATTTTATTCATCTTTTTTTTTAAAGTTTCTATTAATTTTTAGAAGGTTTTTACGGAAATAAAAATTAAGAAAATTGCGCAGAAAATAAAAAAAAATTAAGAAAACTTTACGACGATTTTATTTCATCGATTTATAGTTCTAAGACAGTACAACGTCTGTCGGGTCAGCTAGTACTATAAATAATAAATACTCTAGACTTTTCATGGTTGTTAATCTTAGTTAAAAAGGCACCATTCAGTTGTTACTGTATTTTCTCAACAAACTTTAATATTAAGTAGGCACCTATCTTTTACCCAAGTGTCTAGTCTATATTAATTTGCGCCGCAAACTGTCTCAGCATATTACCTCAAGTTATATTTTTCCCGACGGCCAATTTACAACCGAGAAAGCTTTTAAAAAGCTCCCCCGTCCAAGTTTGTTTAAAAATTATGGAGGTCTGTTATAACTTCATTTTGGAAATCAACACTCGACGGGAATTTTCCCTTTTTTCGCGATGGGGAGTATTGTTTTGAACCGCGTTTTGGCGGAAAAGCGGAAAAATGTGGATAGGTTATGTTAAATCGGGAGAGTAAATATTTTCATTGTATATACACCTAATCTTATGTTATAATTACTGTAACTATAGTTATAGTTATCGAAATATTATTATGAAGGACATATCTATAGGGTATTGGTTTTATCATAATATGGCCAGTTTTGTTAGATTCCCGTACAGTTCGTCGAATCACCCTTGAACTGTACAATTGTACACAGGAAGCACGATTCACCGTTGGATGATAGTACGAAAAATTATTAGCCGAAACAATTTATTACCGATAAAACGTTTCGTCGAAAACTCTCCAATGAATAAATTGTAGGCCCATATTGTGGTTCATCAAAACACGCACTATCAACCAAGGATGAACTGTGATTTCTGTGTCTTTACCTGGACGCCCCAGGCATTCTATACATTGCCTAGGCATTGTATAGAATACCTGAATTTTACACATTGCCGGTAACATATACAATTGTATCGTCAAGGCTAATTCGACGAACTGTACGGGAATTATTAATTCGACGAACCTTACGGGAATCATTTTAATTTAATAATAGCATATTTTTTTTATATTACACGCTAATTACTCAGGTAAGTAAAAAAAATAGAAGAAAAAAAAAGATGTGTGAAAATTACGTCAGTTTCAATAATAAAATAGCATTATTATTGAATTATAAATTTTAACTAGAAATCAATTTTAACAGGACTATGTCTGTCGGGCTAAATCTATGGATCAGCTAATAAACATTTAGTTTGAACACTAACCTGTACATCAAGCCATGATACCGCAGAGTTTCCGAGTCCAGGTAGGCGAAGATAGGACGATCCATTGAAACGCGGCACCTGAAATGGAAAATGAAGAAAAAATGCAACAGTGCCTTAGTTTTTTAGTTGGAAACTTCGCATAGTTCTTTTTTACAATATTTTATTAAATTGCAATGTTTGTACGTTAGTTTGTTTAGGTCAAGTCTTGCAAGCTGAATTAGAACCAGCTGCCTTATTATAGATGTCTTATCGTGATTCGGATTGTGATCGCGATCGCGTGCCATCTCACTTACGTACGTGGTGCGTGTAAGTAGATGCGAACGGGACGGCATCTAATCTCGATCACAATCAAACTTCTATAATAAGTCCGCAGTTCCCTTAACCGATTTTGTTGAAATTTTGCATACACCTTTAGTTCTGGTGACAATAGAATATGTAACACTCTTTATTCTAATTTTTTTTTTATTTTGCTGCCACAAGTTGGCTTATATTTTTGTATATATATCAAATAAAAGAGCTTGGATAGTAGGAAGCGATAAAGTGACATCACACTAAATTCAATATGGCTGCCGTTCCAAGATGGCGGTTTACATTTCCTTTGCTAAGGATAAAACAATGTTGAAAAACAATATTTTTTTATATTAACTTGGTTAGTGTAATAGTAGGGACAACAAGCGACGGAAAGTTTGTGGAAAAGAGAGGTAATATCAAACCAAGATAGCCTAGTGTGTTTGTAAAATAAAGGGTTTAGGTTCAAAATGTCCCTTTGAGGTCCAAAGGCCCACAGGGCACATCTCTTTCGCAAATTTTCAAAATTTTTGTAGAAAATATAATATTATTCTAAATGTATAATGCCCAATCTATTTTATTTTCATTCAGGGATTTTTTTATCTTAAAAAATGTTAAAAACTTGCAAAACAGATCATTGTGACTCAGTGGCCACAATGAGTTTGGGAAGTTCTTACCTTCAAATCCAAAGTGATTTCACATTTGTCTCCCGCATACCCCAATGGGCACAAACAAACATGGTTGACACACCCGCCGCCATGTTGACACGCGCACTCATCTCTATCCGGTTTCATCTGATTCACATCATCACTTTTCAAATAATTTTCTACATTATTTACCAACGGCAACTTCCTACTTGGTATATTTACAAGTATTTTTTTCGTATCGTACGATTTGAACGGCTCGACGGAATTATCAAGTTTGTTGTGGTCGTGAAATTTGACGTTAGCGTCCCTCATGACGAGGTCATTGTCCTCAAAGTGGACGATATCGTTGATATCATAGATGGCGTGTTTATCTTCAGGGTGGGACGTGGCCTCAATAGTGGTAACTTCGTTGGTTGGCTTCCATGGTGCGAGCGTTGGGGCACATTCACCTGTGGGCAAATAATGTTTTGACTTTAAATTCTACAGAAAGGTTTTTTTGGCATAGCCCAGATCCGCCATTTTTTTAAATCACGTTGGACAATGAATCTTATATATTTGGATTGGGAACATATAGATGAACAAAACATTTCAGACAACACAATGTCCTAAAGTGTCACGTTATGGAGATAATTGAAGATAAATATTGACTTTAATATTTTGAAATACTTTGTGTTCTAAAATCTCTGTGAATCGTTTTATTACTTTAGAATGTCATATGCAGCAGTTAATTATAAATCATCATTTTATTAATAAATGAAAAATTTAAGTAAACAATAGTTTTTTTTGAGGTTTGGTTATGATTGTATGATTAACTATTTAGTTAAAATAATGGCCTTATTATCACTTCTTTTCAAAAGTACAATTTTTTTATTTTAACGAAACGCTTCGCTAAGCTTTTTGAACATAAAGTATTTTAAAATGTTAGGATTCACTTTGTAATCTTTATATTCAATGATCTTCATAACGTGACACTTTCGGACATTATGTTTTTTGAAATTAATGTTCTTTCCTATTCAAATATGCAAGTTTCATGGAAAGACACGATTTTTAAGGAAAAAAATATATACGCATCGAGTCTATACAAAAAAATTCAATCTCTTTTTCCATACATAAAAATGAAGAGTTCATTTGCGTTCAGCTGTTTTGCGACTCAGAAAAAACTATCGGTACAGTTTTGTTTAATAACACGTATATAAAATATGATTGGGAGATAACAAACTAATAGTTCAACTTATTCCCATCATGCGTAACATAATAACAACGGACAACAGTTGCCTAATAGTTACGAGTTGACATAGAATTGGGAGTGTCACCGACAACAGCCCCATTTATTTCGGACGTTATAACTATAACCATATAGGTAGGTAGTTTAAGAAAGTGACCCGAAATTATTACGCAATAGTATCTTATAAATATTAAGGTATTTCGTGTCGCATTCGAACTCGTAACCGTAGGCTTTTATCACGATAGACACCGCAAGTCAAGTTGTATGAAACATAGTGTCGCATTTTTTGTACCTATTATGACGTCATACGATACGAGATTTAGTGGTATTGATATTAAACACTTTACTGTTTTTTTCGGGATTCGAAGCGTCTGGAATTAAAATAACGTAAAATAATCGCGTTATAAATCTTTTTATTGACAGCCTATTCCGTTCCCACTGCTGGAACACAGGCTTCCTCTCAGAGAGAAAGACAGGATGGACCCTAATCCACCATGTTGGCCCAGTGCATGTTGGTGAATTTCTTTGAACTTTTGAGGTTCCTCGACATACCTGTTACATTACGATGTTTTTTTCTTCACCGTTGTTGAGCGATGGCATCTTCTATCTACGTCTGTCTGTTTGTATGTCTGTATGGCCGCTAACTCCTCCTAAACCACGCAACGGATTTTGATGCGGTTTTTACCATCAGTTAGATACATTTTCACGGAAGGTTTTATATATAACTAGCGACCCGCCCCGGCTTCGCACGTAAATTACACCCGTGCGAAACCGAGCGGGCGGATCGCTAGTAACATATAAAAGTACTAAATAAGTCATTGGTGTACGGCCAAGGATCGAACTGGGTGCCGTTAGATGGTAAAGCGCACATTGCTACCGCTCAGCCATCATAGTTCGATTATATTTAATTCTGACATGCTACTGCCTAGATGACGGAGAGCGGTGTGCTCGTTGGAGCATTGATCCAACCTATGACATGCCACAGACATGCACAACAAAGTTGGTGAACTTGCGGTGTCTTTACTGATGATTTGTGCTAGCAACGGTGAATCCAATGAGTGTCTGGTAGTGCAAGGCAATATGAAGGGCAATAGAGATCCTGCCGTCCTGCCAAAAACATCCGTAACGTGACGTGCGAAACGTGATCAAAATATCATCTTTACCAAGACAATACGAATAAGAAAAATTCAGTGTCGTATCCAAAATTACCTGTCACAGTTATAAAAATGAAAAACATACTTTCCCTAAATACAAAAGTTATCATTCCTCTCGTTCATCCAAGAAAAATAGGCATCGCATTAGATGGTTCGCATGAGATACCCATTACGAATATAGTACGTGACAAATCATTACGTATTCACGACGGAGCTGGAGGAATTTCATTATTTTGCCGAGATGTATTGGGTGATAGTACTTATAATCGAAGTTGGGGAGGCAGAAGAGAAATTGTGGCAATGTGGATGCCGGGAGCATTTAAAGCGCCGCGCCGTTGCGTTGTGGGTAGGTATATATATTTATAGTTTAGTTTATCTCGTGTACAGTTATCTGCTAACTGTTGCCCGCGACTTTGAATGCGTAAATTTACTGTAGATTTTCATATAAACAATCAACTTTTGATCCCCTTTTTTTTTTTTTTTTTTCTTTTTTTTTTACTGGGCAAGTTCCTTTATTTTTGCCTCCAACTGGTAGTGGGCTTGAGCATTTGGATTGTCTTTAGACCTTCAACGGTCTATGGGCAGTCTAACTGTATTTGTAGTTTTAGTTTTAACTTGTATTTTGTTTAGTTAATAAAGGCATTTGATCCCCTTAATTCGGCCGTTTGCAAAATCCTTTCTTAGTAGACCTTTACTATACACCCCATAATGAACCTGGCAAATTTCAGCATTGTAGGTCAAGTAGTTTTCAAGATTTTGATTTCGATGAATAAGTCAGACAATAATCAAGTGGCATTTCGTTATATAGATTAAATCTAATTAGATATTACAATGATAGTTTAGATCAGTTGGAGCGTCTTGGATCTCTTGCTCACACTTGTGATTTTTTCATATACCTATAGGTACATGAAAAAATCACAAGTGTTTTTCTAGTAATAAATGCACATACCAAACCACTATTGATATAATTTGAATCCAGCACTCCTCAAATATGGAGTGAAATGGACCTCTGAAATTTGCTTGGGGTTGCAACGTTTTACTTACTCCGACTACGTAGCGACCCGAAGTGGGTCTTGGCATTATATACAAAAAAAAAAACGCAAAAAATGATGATGACGCAGTTATGAGAGAATTATTTCTAAGTAATTGGAAATAGTGATGGCTCCAGTTTAGTTCAACTTCAATCATGGTAAATGGTCTGTAACGGCTCTAAAATTTCAAGTAATTCTTATTAGATATTGTTCATAGAACTTGTAATTATTGACATCGAATCCAATTTAATTTTCCTAGAAAACAGCGTGTTATTAACTAGGGACGATGGAAAACTAATAAACCGTTAGTGTTTGATCAGCAATCTTGCACATGACATGAAAGTTTCCACAAAGAGTTCAGTATTACGTAATTTGGTAAAGACTGATTTACCTATAGATCTTTTACTCTCTTACGTAGGTTAAAGTGAAGTTTTCTCGTTGCAAGTGGAAAAGAAAACCCATTTGTCACGCCAATACTTAATCTTTTAAGTTGTACGTTGTTTAGATCGTTCTTCGTTGAAACGAAGCTCCAATGTAGAAAACAAGCATTCGTTTCGTCTCGAAAAAATGGCTCTTGAATTTTAAGAGTTTTATTTTTGCTCAATGCTTAGAGACAGCATCTGGCACTACATGCTAGTTGTGTTTTATGCTTTTGAAAACAAATCTCATGAATTGAAATGTATTTTGAAATTGTATTTTAACTGTATTTTATATCTTCATTTAGTTCACGGTTTATATTTAGTTATCAAACTTAAACACAATGAAAAGTAATTAGTTTTAGTCTGAGATTGTGGACACGTCTATTACTAAAAGCTGGAAGTGAGTGGCAGGTTGGCAGGAAATAAGCCCGTCCTTAAACTTTTAGGTTATTTGTTTTGTAATCTCTAAATAAGGGTGTCCGGAATCCGCAAGTCAGTTTAATATCATAGAACTTGAAGTAAATATATATTATGATCGACTGATACTATTGTTAGTTTAATAAACAAAAACCCTTTTTGTGTACACCAGAAGTAAAAATTACAAACTAATAGAAAACACTTACGAGTCAGTGCCACAAGTGGCGGCCTTATCGCTAAAAACGATATCTTCCAGGCAACCATTGGATAGAAAGAATTTACATAACAGGATAGACGGGGGATGCTAAAACACTTTTAATTATACCATTAATTAAATACAAATGATATAGTATAATATTAATATTAGTAAAAAAATAATCTTTTGCGATTAAAAATCTCACAAAACAACTAATATAAGATTTAAAGTAAAAAAATATATTTTGGTAGAGAACGCTAGCTAACTGCATTAGACTTAGGGCGAGGTTTCCACCAAGTCGAAGTCGAAGTTTAACGTGATTTAGTCAGAATTAATATCTCTCCGGCTTTATTATACAGATGAGCTGGATAGACGGGAGTTTTCGACTTCAATTATGCCTGTGTAGTTCGTTATAAGCCGTTAAGCTGGCAAATGAGATAAGTTAGTTTATATTTGGTGGTCATACATTTGGATGATATGGTTATTTGCTCTAGAGGTGTTCAAGGTCTTAGATTTATGGTTCTTTGTTATTGCTTAGTGACAGTGATTATGACTACAAAGTTAGGAGTAAATAAAGAAAAAGAAATAGAATTTATAAACAGAATTTATGTTCAGTCACAGAAGACATAATTATTAGTACAACTACAGAAAATTCACTCCGCAGAATCATGTAAGTAGCAACTCTTGCTACTACACAATAAAGTGCAATTCAGGACGTGCGAGCGCTAACACCTACAGCTACAGCCTAGAAGTTGCCTCTGTGTCTATCGCGTAGCTTTTGTCACGTTATCTTTGTCCATAGCGCGACAGCGAGCGTGACAGGTCCGACAAGTCGGCTACAGCTTCATACCTAAATTACGGAGTGCGCCACGCAGTTATTTTAAATTTAGTTTAAACTACAGTTCAGTGGTAGTTTGTTCTTGGTAAATAGCTGGTGATACCCACAATACAATAAACCATCGAGTCTCTAAAATTAGTCCACTAAGATTCTGTCACCGAGCACGCAGCGTCCATTTCTCAAGATTCTAATTCAAGACCTTGCAACATGGCGACCGGCACCGGCATTAGTAATATTCTCTACACGTTCCCTAACTAATAACCAAGCGCCGGGACGCCCGATGGCAAATAATGATATAGGTGCTCCGTGGAAACAAATAAGAATGGACGTAACCAGGATTTTATCTGGGCTGACATCAAATCTGGCCTGGCTTTTATATACAGATTATTTTTCAAAATGCGATGATGCGTATAACGATGGAACATGCTCGCTTAGAAGAAATTGGTTTAGTAAGCTAAATCTTTGTCTGCTCTCAAGAAACACAGACACTGTCACGGAATTAAGGTCTATTCCACTTTGATCACTTGGGTGATCATAGACGACTCTTTAGTGTCCTTTGAACATCTAAGAATATGATCAGCTAGATGACCATATGCGACTCCATTCAAATTATTATTTCGGTATCTATTAATCATCTGCCACCCTTCAGATGATTTAGCGGTGAATATAGCAAGAAAATATGTTTAATTCCACTATGTTTGTTTGTAAAATCTATTTAGAAAATCGAAATACCATTCACATAGTCACTGGCTGGCTAATTCACCACGAAATTTCGAAAACTACTTGACCTACAATGCTGATATATTGCCACAGATAGATTCATTAAATTGTGTAGAGGTCCGATAAAAGGTTTTGCGAAAAGCCGGAATTAGGGGGAGCAAATTGATTTTATATGAAAGTCTATGCATACGAAAACGCGGACAACAGCTAGTATAAAATAAAATTAGCTTGCTTGCTTGCTTACTTGCTTGCTTAAGTATGAAATTGCATTTTTTATTTAAATAATTTACAAAAATATTTTATTTGGGCGGTGTTGTAAATTAAAAGGGTGTACCTACACCCCACACCATCGTCCGTAGTTACACCCATGAAAACAAACGAAACAAAGGAATTGGGAATTTGTGCGGATGCCATAAAGAGACAATGATGAAATCTGTGAACATGTACAAATAAACAGTCCGACATGTGCTAGAGAATTTGTAATTTTGTTTTGGTGTGTATTGGGGCGACAATATTTGCTTAGGGCCACAGCACACGATACGTTTAGCATGAGTATAAAGGATCAGATCTGAATTTTAGAAATAAAACGTGTCTCTCGTGATTAACCATTCGCGATGGATTAATAGCCGTGGTAGCCCATTTGGGAGACCGCTAGACTTGAAAGCGTGAGGTCGTGGGTTCAAACCCCGGGCCAGTACCAATGAGCTCTTTGGAGCTTATGTACGGATTTTATTACCACTGGCTTTTCGATGAAGGAAAACATCGTGAGAAAACCTGCATACGTACGGAGAAGGAATTCAATGGCGTATGTGAATCCACCAACCCGCACTGGGCCAGCGTGGTGGATATGGCCCAATCATCCTATCGGGGGTAAGCTAAAAAAGTCCAACAGTGAACTGTTAAAAGGCTGATTATGATGATGGATTAATAAAATAAGCAACACAGATACATTATCAACAAACCTAAACAATATCATAAAAAGTTAAAAACCATGGTGATTAAAGTAGAGCCAATTTAATTGATCACATTTGGCATGTGTCAATCTATTGTTTAATTGTATAATAAATTATAAAATTGCCTTCTTTTGTCATTTAAAATAAATATCTATTGTATATGAAAAAAGTTAAGCAATTGTGGTTACGCTGGGTCACGTGACACTTTTTGTAACAGTTTAGCTCTTTTTCTGAACTAAATTGGCATAACAACCGAACTCAGTTGGTACACTGGACTGAATAACAGGCGCTGTATCGAAATTCCGTATAGTACCTATTTACATAATTATTACACTAGCGACCCGCCCGCCCGGCTTCGCATGGGTGTAATTTACGTGCGAAGCCGGGGCGGGTCGCTAGTTATATATATAAACCTTCAGTGAAAATGTATCTAACTGATGGTGAAAACTGCATTAAAATCCGTTGCGTGATTTAGGAGGAGTTAGCGGCCATACAGACATACAGACAGACAGAGGCGGAAAGCGACTTTAATTTATACTATGTAGAGATAGAGATTGAGATAGAGATACATAATAGCAATGATGTTATACTATAGGGCCAATTTAAAAGATCACATTTCACACTTCATCAAAATTCAACAACAAAAGCTGGTAACAATTGTTATTTATTTAAAAAAAGTTAGACTTGCACAATTGCTTAACTTTTTTCCGTTAAAAATTCATAATATATTGTAACAATGACAAAAGAAGGAAATTTACAATTTAATTTGACTTTGCTAAGCGCTAAGACAGGCAGATGTAATACTAAATTGACCCTACTTTTAAAAGTACCGTGTGCTATGGCCCTTAGAGAATGAACCAATCATGGCCCTAGCGACAAACTTTGACACGTGGATCGTAGCTTTGATGGGATTCAAATCATAATGAGGTATTCGCAGTTCCCAGAAATTATTAATTTGATATGGATTTGCTTGGAGAAACGGGAAATAATGCTTAGTACCAAATAGGCACAAACTATATGAGCTATGACGTAAACTTTATCAATAGTGAAAGGTCTAACTTTAGGGTATCGTTAGATTTTGATAATGACAATCTGCCCTCACGTCTATACCTAACTTTTAATGTTAATAGGCGGGCATTGTTATTGTATGAATCTACTACGGTAATACTTACAAGCGTCAAACTTAACATAATTATAGTACACACTCTATAGTAAAATGCCCAAGTGCGAGTCAGTGACAAGTTTATGTTCATTACCAAGTTTAACTGGTAATTTCGTTATTGAATTTTGTGGTGGTACGGAACCCTCAGTGCGCGAGCCCGACACGCACTCGGCCGGTTTATTTAAGTCTAGTTTCCAACAAAATCCCCAACTATGCAGATTTTATTTCCTCACATCCATAAATGATGTTTACAAGATTTCTGTTTACCGATTCAACATAGAGCAAACCTTTCAAACGTTGTCGGCTCGGGCGATTCGATTCCTCTCTCGACGCGTCAAACATTCCCTTTAGCCGGGAATATTTTGGGCATATTTTATTGTGTTCCATCATGGCCCCATCCTAACCCGTAGCTTGATATATGGCGAAGGGTTGTTTTTTCCTTCCTTGTCACGAATAATTTTGGCGTAACCAGTGAATTTCTTGCTATACATTTATCATAATCATCATCATACAAGCATCAAACATGGCATGATTATAACAAAAGACAACAAATAATAAATAAGGGCCAAGTGCGAGTCGGTGTCAAATTTCAGTTCGCCACCGTTTCTCGTACGAACAGCGAAGTGACCGCATGGGCATTGATGGGTTGTTGTCTTTTGCACTATTTTTTTGTACTTTAGTAGTTAACAAATTATGTGGTGGCCCGACTTGCACTTGGCCGGTTTTATGTTAGAGTTATTCCGGTAATGAGTTTTGAAATTGAGAACTTCAAAGTAGCCAAAGAGAGTTAAATAAATGGCACTTGAAAGTGAAAAAGGGCACAACAAACTCGAAGTCATTATGCAAAATGAACTCTCACCAAATTCAGTTTCGTCTTTATTCCCTTTTCGATCGAATAAATCGAATAAAACGAATCTAATATTTCGTATCGGCAGCCTTGTTATAATTTTCCTATTAAGGTAATATATTTTCGATAAATGTCGCCTATTACCTACATATCTCATGTAGGTACAGAAAGATTTTTACAGATGTTTCTTCCGGATAATATAAATGATACATATTTCCAAAGAATCCAAACGAGTACTTTTCAAACGACTTTAAAGCTCATCCACATATCATAGATCAGTGGAGATCACTCACTGTGTGATTCACACGATCCTGCTTGCTCCTCATACCTGCAAAATGTGGAATAAGCTACCTTCCGCGGCGTTTCCAAGAAGCCACAACATGGGGTTCTTTAAAAAAGAGAGTTAATAGAGTATTACGTTGCCGACCCACGTATTTGTGATGCCTTTGGTGTTACAGATATCCAACCTGCAACACTAGCGGCACAACTAGCGGTGTTGACGGTGCTTTGCCAGCCTGAATCATTTTAGAAAGCCTTTTTTAAAACGCCTTTTAAGAAAGGAGCGAAAAAATGGGACTGTGTGGGATTTCCAACTTTGCAAAATGTGGAGCTTTTTGACGTGATTTTTTTGACCCGTTAGGAAGTTCTATGGTGATAGCTGTATTCATTGAAGAGCGATGGTGGCCGAGCGGTAGCAGGTGCGCTTTACAAACTGACGGCACCCGGTTCGATCGGCCCTGCACCAATGACTTATTTAGTACTTAAATATGGCCACCATAGCTCTCCTATACCTATCTATACTTTTATACTAATATTATAATGAGGAAAGATTTGTATGTAAGTATGTTTGTAACGAATTAGCTCAAAAAGTTCTGAACCGATTTTAAAAATTCTTTTACCATTTGAATGTTACATTATCACTGATTAATATAGGCTATTTTAATAGGCTATATAATTATACACGTGCGGAGCCGGGGCGGACCGCTAGTCACCTATGAAATTCAAACACAAAAGGAATACTATGCAGGGTCCTACCAATTTACCTTCTAGATACCTATACCCTCGATAGTCTCGATACCCATAATTCGATACGAAACTCCATTCAACCAACGAGCATTCGATCGTACCTCCATCACAACACATTCCCTGCGCAAACATGGCGCCACTAGATTCTGTTTGTCGTGTCAAATGGGACGGCCCAAATCCGATCGACGCGAGGGATCGAGGTGCAATCCTGGGGCCTTACGGACACTTTATAGCGATTAACTTTGAGGCTGTTGAACTAGCTTGTCTAGGTATGTGTTATTGTCTTTGATCAATCGTCAATTAGCAGCTGCGAACTGTTTGCAATTATGAAGGTCTCATCTGAACGGTAGTATGGCAAGAAAATGCGCAGCGGATCGGTTTATTCCATATCATTTTCATTTATCTAGGGTATAGTAAGATTGAACAAGGAACAACCTGCCGGCTTCCTTGTACCCTGAAAGATCTGGGCCCTTTCAAGGCCAGAGTCAATAGGTATATTTTAAGTCTGCGTGCTTTATCTTCGACTACATCGTCGTTTACCAGCAGGTGTGTTGGTAGACAAACGCGGACTTATTCGCGGTAAAAAAATTGCAAGCATTGTTTTTTAAGGTTCCTGGTAAATTAATTCTCATTTTATTTATCTTATTTGTGTAATTAATTGCATATTTTGATGGCCATAGGATTCGGGCTGGTGCTATGCACTACTAATTTAGAGGTTGGTAAAAAGTCAAGCTTAATTCATTGCATAATTTTCTCTTGTATGAAGTTCTCTAGTGGGCGGCATTGGACCTTACTAAGAACATAATGTAGAATTACTCCATAATTATGTAGATTTAGAGTTTGAATAAGATATGAGGAGATCCGTAAACGAACGAAAGTTACCTACATAGCCCACCGGATTAGCAAGTTGAAATGGCAGTGGGCAGGGCAAATAGCTCGCAGAACAGATGGCGGATACGGCCTAAAGGTTCTCGAATGGAGACCACGGAACTGCAAGCACAGCGTAGGACATCCACTCACAAGATGGACAGACGACCTAAAAGAGACCACATGGAAACGTTGGATGCAGGCCGCTTCCAACCGGCCCTTTTGGAGATCGATGGGGAGGCTTAATTCCAGCAGTGGCCGTCCTGCGGCTGAAATGATGATGATGAAAGTTCGTAGCATTGCCACGCTTTCGCACTAACGTTCATCGCATATATAGACATCCTTTCTCAGAGTGATTCTTCGAAGCATCGATCCTTCGAACTAATCTTCATCTCACATTAGGTACGTTCGAACCTCGGTTATGGAGTCAATTCCGGCTAGCCGTTGTTACAGCCCGTGGAGGGTGAAAACTCGGCCTCTCCCCTTTCTAAAACTTACCGGACTAAGCCTACTCATCTACTCTACGAAAAACTTCAAAATCTCCTCCGCAGAGCAACCCTCGATGCTAACCTATTGAACATTCAAATCGCACGTTGTTTGTCCGCATTTTCATGTTTCCGATGATCAAAAAGACCTTCCCTTTTAAGTGAATCCAGAAACCGTCATCCAATCAATCAAATTAGGCAGCTACAGAGCATTTACTTTCTATTTTTGGATCTGTGGAATATTGTAAAGTAATATCTGATAGGCGAAATGATCAATGGGGAGGGTGACTATCATCTTCTTGTCCATTACCTATTATTATTGCGTTATAAAGGATTTGTTTGTCGTAGACTTTGGAATGGAATGGTGTGATAAAAATGTGTGATTGCACTGCGCGAGTGATTGAACTTGATCCAAAAATATGTTAAGAAGTTTTAAGAGCCCTCTCATAACAATGAGGATTTACAAAGGAATTTCTAGTATACTAGCGGTCCGCCCCAGCTTTGCACGGGTATAGATTTATAGCCTATGTCACCCGGGGATAGTGTAGCTTCCCGTCAGTGAAAGAATTTCTCAAATCGGTTCAGTAGTTTCGGAGCCTATTCAATGCAAACAAACAAACAATCAAATATTTCCTCTTTATAATATTAGTATGGATAAATTTTACAATCTGGGTGTCTTTAAGTCGAGAGTGAATCGGTTTCTTCTAGGCAAGCGTGCTCCATCGTAGACCGCATCGTCGCTTGACATCAGGCGAGATGGCGGCAAAGCGCAAGCCTATCTACAAAAAAAAAAAAACCTTGGGTTTTACCATAGACAAAAGGAATAGTTTTGTCTATGGTTGTATCAATAGATACGTCATACTCATTAAAAAAGCACTAAAACATGGCGATATATTACTACAGTAAAATATCGCCATGTTTTAGTGGGTATTTAGTATTTTACATCGTAATCGACGCACTGTCCTTTGCCAGTGGATTTAATTTATTCAACTGGCACCAGTATCAATGCCATCATCGTGTCAAGTGAAAAACGTTTTTCGGAAAAGCGGAATATAAATCACGTTGGCAGCCTGTATTTTAAAAATATTGCTCGGTGGAAATGGATAATAATTTTGAGAATTACTTTCGGTTATTGGAATTGAATTAGGGATTATGAATAGCTATCGCATTAATCATAGTGATTTATTTGATTTAAATGATTTATTGTTCTGTCGAAAGTTTAACAACCATTTAATAATATTTAAATTGTAGGTGAGTATTGTAGAACGGCTCTATTGAATAGACTGAATAATAATCTTCGATTATTTTATAGTAAATCGGCGTAGACTGAAACTCCATAATTATGGCGTTAATAATAAACGTAAATAATAAATGTGTTTTTTCTACTTGACGTATTTTATTAATTCTGATCTTTTATTTTTCTCACATCACACAAAGTGTAACCACTTTGTACACCACAAATACTTTTTTTGGTAAATTTTGTATTTTTTTTTAAATTATAAATTAGTTTTGCGCTTGGCCGCCAACTCGCCCGATGTCAAGTGATGATGCGGCCTACGATGGAGCACGCTTGCCTAGAACAAACCTATTCACTCTCGAATTGAAGACACCCAGATTGTAACTATCGGGGAACACCCACTCAGGCAGCGAATTTCACAGACTAGCAGTTCGCACAATAAATGTGGAATCAAAGCGCTTAGTACAGGTTCTCGGAATATCAACCATAAAGCGGTGTCGATTCTTCGTGCCCACTCTGGCAGTCCGATATATTGTACCGGGCCTTAAGGGGCCTGTATACCCTCTGCAGCTCTATCGCTCGCACATTTTCACATTATTGAAGATATAAAATCAATGAGTGGGAATTTCCAAAAAGTAACAAAATCATGTCTTTGTGTCTATCGTAACATTACAAACATGATTTTGTTACTTTTTGGAAATTCACACTCATTGATTTTATATCTTCAATAATGTGGAAATGTGCGAGCGAGAGAGCTGCAGAGGGTATACAGGCCCCTTAAGTAATTTTTATGCTAGTGGTAGCCCAGCGATTAATAACATCACCCCTGTCTGTAAGTTAAGACCTCGGCGCTATAGATTAGTAACATTTGGTAACATTTCCCACAGTTGATTTGTGGGGTGTGAAGCGTATGTGCGCGGAGCCAACGGACCAACCTTATCATGGCTAATTAATGGCTAGATTAATTACTTAATCAGTGTAGTTGTGTGTGTCTAATGTGATAGTAACTTCGACAATTTAAGAGCCCACGCTTTGCGCGTATTCTAATAGGCGTATGGTGGCGCGCTCAATGATCACAGCTAACTAAATCGCGGGTACAACTAAAGTTCAGTATAAAATGTTACTTCGATTCAAACAGGGCAAGTGCCTTTATTAACTAAACAAAATATAATTTTATTATAAAAACTGACGTGGTTTTCACACATTTTATTTATATTATTATTTTATTTTTTCACCTTGAAAAAAACTGCCTAATGCGGTTGAATCTATAGTCGGAGTGACCGACTTAATCTTACGTGAGTAATTCCCGTGTAATATAAATAAAACAAACGTTTCGATTCTACGTTTCTAATCCGTACGGCCAAAGTTTGGAACAACCTGCCAGCTTCCCTGTTCCCTGAGAGATTATAACCTGGGCCTTTTCAAGGCCAGAGTGAATAGGTATTTTCTAAGTCTGCGTGCTTCATCTTCGACCACATCGTCGCTTACCAACAGGCGAGTTGGTGGTCAAACGCGGACTTATCAGCGTTAAAAAAAATACAAGCTAAAACTAAAACTACAAATACAGTTAGACTGCCCATAGACCGTTGAAGGTCTAAAGACAATCCAAATGCTCAAGCTCACTACTAGTTGGCAGCGTACCCAGCATGCTGGAGGCATTACCACGTTGAATGGCAATGCTTATGCGTTGAGCCGTTGATATTCAAACAAGTTATGAAACGTAAATATTAAAAATAAAATTGCACTAGAATAAAATTTATTAATATAAAAACTTGATTGTATTGAACGTACCTACCGGAGACCAAGTGGACTGAGACGTTGACCAGTCCAGTCATACAACCAACATAAGCAAGCATAAGTAAATTTTTAATTAGAAGCCCTAAGGCACGCGTCAGAGTAAAGTACCTGCCTTTTTCTTTATTCGTACCTATAGAAAGGTACGTGAGTGCTCAAAGGGCTTTCCTTTCGTCCACAAGGGTCGACCCGTTATACTCAATTCAAAGCTCGTAGGTAAAACCACGCCAGACGTTTTTATTGATCCACAAGCAAATGAGTGTAATACTAACTTACTATATTATTTACTAGCTGCGCGTCGCGGTTTCACTCGCGTTAGCATTTTCTCTGGAACCGTATAGTTTTAGTCTGTACATGTACATAACTCTACGACCCTCGTAAGTTTTTTAAATAAATATACAGGGTGTAAGGGGAACACTCTCGAAGCCAAAAGAAGGTATAATTGTACTCATCATTATGAACAACTTTTAGTACGGGACCAACCCTGAAATCGCGAAAAAAAATCAGCTGTTCCATACATTTTGTCGAGTGTCAATGACCGTTTTCTATAGAACAGCTGATATTTTTTCGCGATTTCAGGGCTGGACCCATAGTAAAAGTTGTTCATAATGATGAGTACAATTACCTTCTTTTGGCTTCGAGAGTGTTCCCCTAACACCCGTATATTATAATGGTTTTTATGGTTTATATATTGATATTTTTTTCGGGATTTCAGTGTTGGTCTTAAGTAAAAGTTGTTTAAAATTATGAGTACCTATACTATTCATTTTACTTAAGCGCCGTTTCGACTGTTCCAAGTAATGTTACGAAGGATAATATTTGTCTAAAGATGTTTTAACAGAAATTGTTACTGAAGTTTGTAATTAAAAGCTAGATGCTAAAATTCACTGCCCGTATTTCAAATATAATAACGTTGATCATTGAGAATTATTAACTTCTATTAAATTTAAACCAGAAAGGAAAACTTTTCAAAGGGTTGAGATCTAAAGTATCGGAATCATCTTGTCAAAGGATAGATTATCTTGCTCTGATTTTACTTCTATAATAATTAGAGATGGATGGATAATGAACTCGTTTGATACATTACGGCTTTTGAAATAAAACGATCTCAGAATCTTTCTACACGTTTTGAATCTACGCAACGAGCGCTATAGCTAGAAGTACGCCACAAGCGCGACAACTATGTGAAGAGCGCTACGACTATGCTACGAGCAGTATTGCTACGCCACGAGCGAAACAGCTACGCTACTGGCGCTACAGTAAAGCGAGCGCTACGACTATGCTGCGGACAGTATCGCTACGCTACGAGCGTGACAGCTATGCTACGAGCGCTACGGCTACGCTACGAGCATTACAGCTACGCCACAAGAATAACAGCTACGCCACAATAATAACAGCTACGAGTATGCCACGAGCGCTACAGCTACGCCACGAGCGATACAACTATGATAAGAGCGTCACAACTACTCCATAAACGCTATAGCTACGCTACGAGCGTACAGCTTGTTATGTACATTAGTACGCGACCGATGTTAACGCTAGAGAAGTATTATATAGTAATAGTTTAGGTATTTAGTATTAGTTGGATTATATTTTGTTTAGTTTATAAATGCACCTGCGAATCCATCGCATACACTTTTACATACCACCAGAGGCATCAAAGTTACTCTGCCAACGTTTTAAGACTCTATCAACTGCCTTTTTAAAGATCTCCATGACAGACAGTAAAACAGGTACTATTTAACGCAAAAGGCAGAGCCACAATGTTGAATTGTTTACTAATTGTGTTTTCAATTAATAAATAAATTAAATAAATAAATGAAAATAAATCAAAATTTATTCTAAGAGTACTACACTTATACCTACATACCACCAGAGGCATCAAAGTTACTTTGCCAACGTTTTAAGACTCTATCAACTGCCTTTTTAAAGAACTGCATGACTGACCGTAAAACAGCTGTAGTATTTACTCTAAGAGTACTCACCAATATCCATAGTAGCTACGGCGTCCTGCACGAGCTGATAGGTGTCTCCGTTGATCCTCAAGAAGTCGACGCAGCCAAGCAGGCCGTCGGACAGGCCCAGCTTGCTTTGAAGGCCCGTGGTGTTGCCCGCACCACCCACCCACACGGGCTCGCGGAATGTCATTCGGGAGAACAGACCCTGGGAAAAAGATAGGGGGTTACATTCACTTGTTTTGTCAGGTAGTTCTGTTGACTGAATTGCTAGCTAATATGCACTACTTCTGTGAACAGTTAAAATCTTAGTTATCATTGATTTTTCTCCTAATCATCATCATCATTATCAGCCAGAATACGTCGACTACTGAACATAGGCCTCCCCTTTAACCTCCACACTGAACGACTGACTATAAATTAAAACGTAAATACGAAACTACTCGACTAATTCATTACCAGTGGGAATCGTTCCCAAAATGCTGGCCCCATTACCACGTTGTATGGCAATACTAACCCTTTGAGCAAAGTAGAGACCAGCATTTTTGTCACGAGTTGCAAAGACCAAACGTGAAGAAAAAAATGGCATCCGATCCAGAAGGCTTATGGTTCTATTTTTATTATGTAGAGGAAGGTGATCCCAAAAAAAAGCATTAACTCTAGTTAAATACCACTTATCCGAATCTATTGAATATTAATTTATTTTCCCAAAAAAAAAGATACCTATGCAACCATAATTCGCTATCTATAATTATAACTAGGTAGAGGACCGAAGTTTGAAGTCGTCAAGGCGCAAATTAAGGGGGAATTCCGGCGATTCTTGAGTGACATTACCCTCGGAGTTGGTGCAATTCGGAAATAAAAGACTTCTTAGAGTACTCATGACAAAACGGAGATAATAGACGAGATAGGTCTTGTACCTGAGTAAGTTTATGAATGAAGTAATGCGTTTGTTAATTAGTAATGATATAATTTTATTGGTCTTGATTAGCGAAATCTCGCAGGGTAAAGAACCCTGTGAGACTCCTCTAGACCAAAAGATTGTAGTGACGGTATAATAATGTAAATTTTTACAATAAAAAAAAACCGGCTTCTCTTGAAATTCAATAAAGATTCATCATCTAATTTTCCACCCTTAGAGGTGGACCCTTAGTGGGGTTGGAATAATTTCTTCAAATTTAAATAGGACCGTTACGATATGTCTAAAATAAACATTCAAATCGGTTCCCAATTGGTAACGATATCGCTGGAATATACGATACTACATGGAAACCTTATAATTTTTTTCTGGCTACCCGTCTTAATTCTTTAGAAAACTTCTATATTTATTACGTTGAATGCAAGAACTTGTACAATTACAGTTTTGGTATAGATCTCATTTTTTACAAAGCACGCCAACGTGGCGGAACGTTTTCCCTTAAGAGGGGTCATGGTCAGCGTTTTGTCCATACAAACGTATTCTCGTGTTTCCTCCCTGGACAATACCGCTAGAGCTGTGATTTTTTTAAATAAAATTTATCTCTTCTATTGGCATGCTTATATAATTTATTGTTTCTTATAAGTTAACTACGATAAGAAATATGAGCCGTTAAAATATCCCATAAATTGTTTTTTATTACCGCCATGTTCAGACGTCTATCTAACAAATTATAAACTCGTCAAGTTTATAAAACATAAATAAATGATAGAAGCATAGTTCAATCCTTTTTACAACTATTAATAAAAAATAAAAATATGAAATCGGCTTAGTTTTGAATGAGGAAACAGAAAAATACGAGACGATGATTTTGTATAATTTTCGTAGGTATAATCGATTTGAGCTTCAGTTGTCCCTGTTGTACTCTACGGGGAGAGGCTTGCGGTCAGGGGACAGCAATAGATTTGCTAAATACCTATTCAAAAAATTTCTTGGCCGTGGTATGCCCTCTTAATTCAATTCCTTTCCTATCATATTAGGCTTGTCTCGATATGCTCTTGGCCATCATTTAAAGTCAGTTAATAACCGTGTTAAATAGCCCAAATAATATAGTCTTAATTTTTTTTTATTTTTAGGGTTCCTTAACCAGAGGGTAAAAACCGGACCCTGTTACTAAGTCTACATCGTCTGTCTGTCTGTCTGTACGTCCGTCTTACGTTTAAATGGCTCTATCTTTCGAACCGTAATAGATAGCTAGTTGAAATTTTCACAGAATATGTAATGTTACGATGGATTAACTAAGAAATAATAAAAAAGACAAAAAGTAAAAACAAAATCCCCATACAATAAATGTAATTTTTTTACGTATTTTTGTATTAGCTCTAATGTAAATACGATAATACGTACAAGCGTCAAACTTAGAATGATTATAGTACACACTCTAAACTATAAGAACAAAATTAAATAATAAATAATGGCCAAGTGCGAGTCGGTGACAAGTTTCTGTTCATTACCAAATTATAACTGTTAATTTCATTATTGAATTTATGGGGGTACGGTACCTTCAGTGCGCGAGCCCGACTCGCACTTGGCCAGTTTATTAAGTTTACAGACTTTGATAAGCCTAACTTTACTTTTCCATTCTCAGTACGTACTCTCGTTTTGTAAGTAGGTAGGTTCTTGTCTGCGGCCCCGTTTTCAATCCTACCCTACAGCTTAATGAGTCCCCCACAAAGGGGAAATGTTTTTGCCTCTCTCACCTTGGGTGGTAATTTATTTTGTAGATTAATGACCTATGTGCTGAGAGAAAGCCGCTTTATTTATTAGAATGACTTTGGTGTTTTTAGGAAGGTGTTGAAAGGTGACACACTGGTTCTTTTGACACTTTTGGGGTAAGGATTATGGAGGGGTTAGGAGAAACGTCTTATATGACAGACAAATTGAAAGTGTCCAGCTGTAAACTGTAAACATAACAGTTCAAAAACCATCCAGAATGGCGCTAGCGTAGATAAAGGGTATATTAATAATTAATATTTTTATGAAATACTAGCTGCTCCCCGGGGTTTCACCCGTGAGTTAACATCGTAGTTAAGTTTTCTGAAATTTTCCGTTGTTCTGAGTAATTTTCTACAAAGTATTAAAAACTTAAAAAAAGGATGAATGAAATCGGTAAAGTCTTTCTCAAGTTATGGCGTGACCAAGGGGTTCATATTTATATAAGACTAGCGGTCCGCCCCAGCTTCGCACGGGTATAGATTATAAGCCTATGTCACCCGGGGATAGTGTAGCTTCCCGTCAGTAAAAGAATTTTTCAAATCGGTTCAGTAGTTTCGGAGCCTATTCAATGCAAACAAACAAACAAACAAACAATCAAATCTTTCCTCTTTATAATATTAGTATAGATTTACTATATTAACGACTCTAATGTAAAAAAGGTAATACCTACAAGCCTACAAGCGTCAAACTTGGTATGATTATAGTACACAGAAAACCAAAAAAATACCGGTTAATTGCGAGTCGGTGACCTGGGGCCTTACGGACAACACAACAGCTAAATGCGGCACCTAATCCGCTCAGTTGGAAAATCACGCGAACGTGAACCTTATCGCGCCCAGATATGGTTTACGGTCGCGTGACTTTCCAACTGAGCGGATTAGGTGCCGCAATTAGCTGTTGTCCATAAGGCCCCTGTTTACCGAAGTTAAGCAACGTCAGGCGCGCTCTGTACTTTGATGGGTGACCACCTAGACGTGGTGTTGTCTTTTGCACTACTTTTTGTATTTTGGGGTGGTACGGAACTTCCCGATTCACACTAGGCCGGATAATTTTCTTTATAATTTAGAAAATGCGCTAAAAGGATATCTCTGGCCAGTGGCGTAGCTAGGTAACCAAAGGCCCGGTTGCAAAAAAAATGGGGTCCTATCTTTTTTTTTTTATTGCATTTGCGGCTCGTGTTTAACCACCATCTTGCCTGATGTTAAACGATTATGTGGTCTACGTTGGAGCACGCTTGCCTAGAAGAAACCGATTCACTCGCGGTTTCAAGACACCCAAATTGTAACCATCGGAGAACAATATCAAGTAAAAATATGATTATAATCATGGTATAATAATATACTCCGCCAGGTATAATACTCCCGTCCCGCAATGATGTCATGATGTCAATTTACAACAGGTTCGAGAGAGATGACGATACACCACGTAACAGCTGATTGGATAAAGTGGCAAGTGGACAGTGACGTATTCTGGGACAACTGCCAGAGTAGAAGACCTTGTTTTCTTTGATCATGATTATAAAGATATATGAATAAGAGGTGCAAAGCTACATAATACATGTATTTGTATGCGTTGCCATGATTAAAGTCGTGTTACAACCTGTTATTTATATTCTGAAGGTGGGAGAAATTTTCGCAAGCTCAGTTTGAGGTTTGCTAGTCAGGGCCCGAGGGTTCCCTGAGCTTGAGGGCCCCGGCACCTAGCCCTCCGGCAGCTACGCCACTGTCTGTGGCTGGTGAGCGTAAGACCGATTGTGTTTCATCATAATCAGCCTTTTAACAGTCCACTGCTGGAATTTTAGCCTACCCTCGAAAGGGTGATTGGGATGGCCCAATCACTCTTTCGAGCGTAGGAGTTATCCACCACGCTGGCCCAGTGGAGGTTGGTGGATTCACATACGCCATTGAATTCCTTCTCCGTACGTATGCAGGTTTCCTCACAATGTTTTCCTTCACCGAAAAGCCAGTGGTATGAAAATCCGTACATAAACTCCAAACAGCTCATTGGTACGGGCCCGGGGTTTGAACCCGCGACCTCACGCTTTCAAGTCTAGCGGTCTCCCAAATAGGCTACCTCGGCTTTTTTACGAGCTTTGTGTTTCTTACGAGCAGGTTAAACTTCAAGAACTGTCCCTGGAGTCTCTCACTACATCTCCCAGCGCTCGGGTGTTGGTTCCATTGTAATAAACTAGACAAGTAACAAACATGTAACAAAGTAGGAAATTGATAAAAGTTTGTTTCTACTTCCAACTTGGAAATAATCTGTCTGTGGATATTTTTGATGCTTGTGTAAAACAATTTGTATACAGTTTTTTTTACGCATAACTCTCGCCAACAACCAATACGACAATCAGAAGTAGATGAGTTAAAATAAACTTCCAAGATTTGTTTATACATATAGTTAGTTAGAAGTGAAGCAAATACGAGCGTGTAAAAAAGATCCCGTAAGTGCAGCATAGGACGTCCACCCACAAGATGGACGGACGACCTAATTGAGACCGCAGGAAAACGCTGGATGCAGGCCGCTTCTAACCGGCCCTTTTGGAGATCGAGAGGGGAGACCTATGTCCAGTTGGAGTTGGCGGCCATATTTATAATGATAAAAAAAATGTTCCAAATATTTCCGTTATTCAACTCTGTGTTACTACGATTCCAAAGCGTTCGAAAGTACAGACGGGTAGGAAAACTCTCGAAATTGATAAAAGTTCGCAACCCCACGCTGGGGATAGGTTGTAAAGCACAACTTTTTCACGAGAGCGCGCAATTTGTACGCGAGTTTCCGTGACGCTCGTAAGATTGAAAATCGATGAGGGTTTCGATGAAAATTCGGTGAAAATAATAGGTACCTACTTAGAAGACGAATTAAGTTAGATATTATTCAATTTATTTAGTTAATTTTGGCACCTGTAATTCAAATTCAAAATATTTATTTGTCTGATCATGGTAGGTACACATACATATAAAGTAGCATACGTGGTCGTAAGAATGGAAACGTATCTCATGTCCTTGCCTGTTACAGCGTACAAATGTTAGTTTTTTTTAAATGTTTTTTTAATTAGTTTTTGTTAAAGTAGTAAAAACTAAATTACGTCCATGTTAGAATATTGTCTATGTAGCACAGTTTAATCACTAGTATATGCCAGCCTGTTCCACAGTTCAAATAACAATCAAAGGGTCTGTGCATAAATTGAAAACAGTTTCGAAAGAAGAATATTTAAGTAACAAAATGATTAAGGTCATATTTTTACAAAAAAAAAACTTACTGTGCCTCGCGGTTTCACCCGCGTTAGTTATATCCAGGATAAAAGTAGCCTAAGTTACTCCTTATAACATCAGCTATCTGCCATTGCAACAATGAAAACTCGTTGAAGCAACGTCCTTGGTAGCGACGGCAACCACGTTTAACTTGGATGAAAAAAAATATCGTTGATCTATACTATAATATTATAAAGAGGAAAGATTTGATTGTTTGTTTGTTTGCATTGAATAGGCTCTGAAACTACTAAACCGATTAGAAATATTCTTTCACTGTTGGGAAGCTACACTATCCCCGGGTAACATGGACTATGTTATAAATAAAATAAAATGTAGGGATCCTTATTAAAACTCCAATAATGTAACCCAAGGAGTAAAAAATAAGATTGATTAACTTTGCGTGTTTGACAGTTCTAAGACAGGAGAACGTCTGTCAGGTCAGCTAGTGTAATATAATAGTGTTAGCCATCGTAATTTTTTTGTAGGGAAAATATTAAAAAAAAATGCAGGGACTCTAACGAGATTATATAAATTTTTTGGGGCAGTCGTACAAAACTATGACATTCCTTTTTTAGGAAGTGTGCCTCATTAGGTATTGTATCTGTGTGTGGGGTAGCGCAGATAAAACACATCTTATTACTGCAGAGCGAGCTCAACGCGCGGTTCTAAAAGTAATGATGTATCTACCTTTTAGACACCCCACTACTGAAGTGTACGAAAAAGCAAATGTTTTGACGGTACGAAAACTTTTCATTCATGAAAGTCTACGGAGACACCATAGAAAAATTCCAATAAACCAATCAGTCAGCAACAGTAGAAGTAAAATATGTCGTGCCCCTTTTGTCAACACCAGAACAGACGCACAAAAACAATTCACGGTAGTTGTCACACGATTATATCACAAAATAAACAAAGCTGGCAAAGTGGACCAACTCACCGATAGAGAACTTAAAAATACTATTCTGAAGTGGCTCAAGGAGTATGACTACAAGGGCATTGAGGATATGCTAGAGGGTTTTTATTTCTGATTTTCATTTTGCACGTCCACTAACACACACACACTCACACACTCACTCACTCGCACACGCACTCACTCACACACACACCCACTCACACACACACACACACACACACACACCCACTCACACACACACACACACACACACACACACACACACACACACACACACACACACACACACACATACATACACATGTTCACACAAACTGCGCATAGAATAGCGCAGACTGTTGCATTTAATGGTTTAAAAATTATTATATCTAATTATTATTTTTCTTTTGGCTACTTATTGGAATGGTAATCAAAATTTTAAATTACTTTTTTTTTTTTTTTACATAATTTTAAAATGCTTTGTTACTGTTTTGGTATAATTAATTGATACATTAATAGGAGAAGCCATTGGCTCCCGTCACACAGTCTCTGACTAGTTCAGGAGCCTCTGGGAGCATTACTATAGCTTAACATAAATATGCCCGAATAAATGATTTGTATTTGTATTTGTTTGTGAACAAAAGAAAAACGAAAACAAAACGGAGTAAATACAAAAGAGGCACAACACAAAATAGAAGGAACGCAGGTTGCAGGGAGTTGGCGATAACATGAAGAGGCGGTAGTTATTCCACTTAATTATGCCTTCATAAAGTTATTCGGCAGGAATTGGGTGCCTCGACGCGCTGGGAATTCCGGACCGAGCCGACCTCTGGGCACGTCATCATTATGATGTCCAACCTTTCATTTTCACAGGCCTAGAGATATATTTTAGCAAAAAAAATTACAGAACAGCAGGAGAGTTATGATCCTAAATTAATAATTAATACTATGGAAGGTAGATAGCAAAGTTATTTGATGAGGTTTTTTTTTTCTTTGCATTGTAATTACAAAACCAGATGACTATACGATACATTAGTTTTTGTTGAAATGTGATGGTTGATGCCGATGATGGATATTTTAAATTTATAAATACCCTTTATAGACTCCAACCCTGCAGGGTTCGTACTCAATATGATGCCAATGTCATAAAAACATATTGCAAAATTTCAATAGTGAGAACTATTGACGGTGTTGACGGATGAGAAAGTTTTTCAAAAAATTTTGGTATTTCACACCTGCTACATAAAATTTTCGAAATGTTAATGGAAAAAAATATCCATCCCGTTGGTTAGTTTGTTGCACAGAGCTAAAAAAAATACCTAAAAAAATATCCTAGATCTATGGTTTGATGTATTGTTTGACAAACTTACTTCAACGGACAGTGTGTATATCGCAAACTAGGTAAAGCTAGTCTTTGGTCTATATCAAAGATAATAAAATTTATATTGTCATTTGTCTATATCAAGCAACACAAGTTTTGAAGAAAGACATTGAACTGATATTATCTCTCAGCTTCGTGCCCAATTACAAAAAGTGGACAGCTTTTAGGTTTTCCTGCGTACAAAAATTTCTATAATTGCGACTAAGAAAGTGCAAAGCAATTTATCTTCTGAATTTCAATGAAAATGAAACAATATCTGAAACAGATAACCGTGAAGTTTATAATTACCTCCCGAAAGTTTTGATAAACAAAAAGTTCTTGTTGTGCCTCCCACTTTGTCATTTAATTTCTTACACCATTTTACTGAGTGTCAGATATTTTAGGAGCTTCGTTAGCTTCTTTCGTTGGAGTTTCTTCCGGAAAAAATTGATCTTTTGACTCTAATTGTGTTTGTTAACTAGTTTGGTTGTTCAAAATTGTTCAAATTTACTTAATTAGATTAACATATACACAGTTTATTTGTGGCTTAAATTAACACAATATACAATGGGAATTAAAGACAAGAAATTAAAAATTAAACTAAACTAGAGCTTATTATTTTTAATAACTAGTTTTGTAAAGAGAATAAAAAATCATTTTTCTTAGCTGGTTATGACAAAATAGTAACGATAGTGGCACATTCCTCATTATCTACGTTTTAGGTACGGTATGAGTGAATCAGTTTCTTCTAGGCAAGCGTGCTCCATCGTAGGCCACCTCACCGTTTAACATCAAGTGAGTTGGTGGTCAAACGCAAGCCTATAAAAACCTAAAAAGACACGGTAAATAGACTGATATCTCTTACCTTAGACCGTCCCCGGACCCTTTTCCCGTTGTTAAGCCGGAGCCAGGCGTCCCACCGGTGGCGGTAGACGGAGATGGTGTTCCAGTGACCGAGCCGGACCGGCTCCGGCGACCGGAGGATACCAGCGCCGCTGCCGCAGTCGAACCTGAGGGCAGAGGATGATGTAAGTTTTGAACGCTATGGCGCAAAGAAAAATAAACTTTGATCCCACAACTAGGATATGTAGGTATATCATCATCATCATTTCAGCCATAGGACGTCCACTGCTGGACACAGGCCTCCCCCATCGATCTCCAAAAGGGCCGGTTGGAAGCGGCCTGCATCCAGCGTTTCCCTGCGGTCTCTTTTAGGTCGTCTGTCCATCTTGTGGGTGGACGTCCTACGCTGCGCTTACCGGTCCGTGGTCTCCATTCGAGAACTTTTCGGCCCCATCGGCCATCTATTCTGCGTGATATGTGCCCTGCCCACTGCCACTTCAACTTGCTAATCCGGTGGGCTATGTCGGTGACTTTCGTTTGTCTACGGATCTCCTCATTTCGGATTCGATCTCGTAAAGAAACCCCGAGCATAGCCCTCTCCATAGCTCGTTGTGCAACTTAGGCACATGTAGGTATATATTTGTTTGAAATTTGTAGGCAAATATTTTTTTTGCAATAGGCTTGCGTTAGCCGCCGCCTTGCCTGATGGGCGGTCTATGATAGAGCACGCTTACCTAGAAGAAACCGATTCACTCGTGATTTGAAGACACCTAGATTGTAACTACCGGGGAACACTATTCAGGCAGCACGCAATAATTTGAGTAAAATTATTAGTTGGGTAATTATAAGTGACCTTTTAGTGTTTAACCTTTAAGTGACCTTTTATTTCTATTGTGATAGCTGAGTTTTAGGCTGTGGCAGTTCGTGGACACAAAAATCACATTTCGTGGTATTGCAGACTGAATTATTGACACATTTATTAGGTAAGTAAAAAAGTGGCCTAGACCTAAATATAACCTTTTAGTCGCCTAGGTAAGTTTGAAATCAGTTACCAACTAATAATTGTTTTTCTTTGTTCATAACTAACCTTACTAGTAGTTACGAAAAAAGAATAACTTTTGTAACAGGATGACGGTAAAGATAATACTTTCTGGAAAGCTGGAAAATCGCGCTAAAACCACTGGGTGCAGTAAATACATTATCAACTTCAGTTTCAGCCTGACAATTGGATAAACTAAACCTGCCTTCTAATTATACGGGACTTACGTCAGATTAGGCCGGCTACTCTAACACGTATAATAATTATTATATTTTTTTAAAAGCCGTCCGCTATATTGAATTAGTGTAAAGTCATTTTATTTTTCGTATCCTTCTCAGAAAACAATTTCATTTGATACCCTTATCATGCAGGGGCGCATAAAAATAACTGGTTCGCCAACTTTGAGAGTCCGCCATATTAGATTAAGAATGACGTCCCGTAGCTAACCATGCATTGTTAATTGTCATCCAAACTAAATGTAAATGCAATATTTCAGCTCAATCGGTTGGGATAACTGTTTTAAAATTCAGTTGATAGATTTGTCCCATACTAACAAGGCAAATTTACAATGAACAATAGGTATAACCACTTGACTTGTAAGCCAAAGTTACACTTTTTCAGCTTTACCTTTTTCGAGCGGGCCAATCCTAGGCGGGAATTGGATGAATGACTTTTGAGTCTCCAATCACAAGCATTAAGTCACCAATTACAAGCGCCATACGATACCCCCCTCCCCTCTCCGCTACCGACGTGGCTGATATCTTCCACAAGAAAATTATGACTCGTGCGCGATCAAGTGGTTATATTATCTTCGCAAGCTTGTAAAAACAAAGCGTGTAAAAGCATGTCAGTTCCCATATTAAAATAGATGATCTTCATCATCATCAGCCAGAAGACGTCCACTGCTGAACATAGGCCTCCCCCTTTAACCTCCACACTGAACGACAGCCTGCCTTTTGCATCCACTGGATGCCCGCGACTCTCACAATGTCGTCGGTCCATCTAGTGGGAGGCCTCCCTACGCTGCGTCTTCCGGTTCGTGGTCTCCACTCCAGAACCTTTCTTCCCCATCGGTTATCTGTTCTAGAATAGCATCGGTATTAAAATAGATGCTTCATTTAAATTGTCAAAGGATAACGTCAAGTATCACCATGTCTCCAAGACACTGGTCGTTGGAGCACCCCCATCAGCATTACGTATTCATTAGATAGATTCCCATCTGTCCCCTGTTTCAATTAATCATTATAATTCCCCACCGCCCCACATCACTGAGGCCTTAGAGCTGAGACATTGAAACCGCTGTGTAATTTTGAGGTGATGCATTCCGTTGCTCTAAGTTATGTTATAAATTATAATTCACTAGCGACCCGCCCGCCCGGCTTCGCGCGGGTGTAATTTACGTGGGAAGCCGGGGCTGGTTGCTAGTGATATATATAAACCTTCCGTGAAAATGTATCTAACTGATGGTGAAAACTGGATCAAAATAAGTTGCGTGGTTTAGGAGGAGTTAGTGGCCATACAGACATACAGACAGACAGACAGACGCGGAAAGCGACTTTAATTTATACTATGTAGAGATAAAGAAGTGAAGAGATGTAGAGAAGAGATAGAGATATTGAAATAATAACTGCGCCGAAATATTGGGAGCTCATTCCACAACCTTATCATCTATACTGATATTATAAAGAGGAAAGATTTGATTGTTTGTTTGTTTGCATTGAATAGGCTCCGAAACTACTGAACCGATTTGAAAAATTCTTTCACCGACGGGAAGCTACACTATCCCCGGGCGACATAGGCTATAATCTATACCCGTGCAAAGCTGGGGCGGACCGCTAGTGGTATATATCCCGTAAATAATCATATTATATAACCTTATCAGACTGTTTTTATATTATTTAAAAAAGCTGACCCTAAAAATATGTATTGTAATTATTGTGTTCAAAATTAAGGAAGATATAAATTATACAGAGAGTCCACTATACTTACATATGACGTCATTATTATGTCAGTACGTCATACAAACTCAGCTTGCAAGAAAGGGACAAAGCATCTCTTCCTAATCCGAACAAACACTTTAAACGCTTATATCTCGGAACTTTATTAGCAGAATTAAATAGTTTCTTCAGTAAGTGTATCATGTTATGGTTGATATTCCAAAAACCCGTACGATCGCTTTGATTCCACATTTATTGTGCGAATGTGATACACATCGACTAAATGTAAATTCAATATTATTTTAATATTATTGCATTCTGTTTTGTATGTTATTGAATAAATGAAATGAAATGAAATGAACTGCTAGTCTGTGAAATTCACTGCCTGAATGGGTTTTCCCCGTCAGCTACAATCTGGTGTCTTCAAGTCGAGAGTGAATCGGTTTCTTCTAGGCAAGCATGCTCCATCGTAGACCGCATCGTCGCTTAACATCAGCTGTCCGATAGCCTATTTAAAGTAGTATAGGTTAAAACTTTTGTTCATTACAAGCAGTTGCTCGCGACACAACATAGCCTGTACTTCAATCTGGTCATGGCTTAGCAAATTCGTGAAAAGCGCGTTTAAATCCGTCCAGTGGTTTAGGAGATGTTCGTGCACAAACAAACAGATAAAAATTCTAAAAACTGTTTTAACGTGTTCAGCTGCTTATTTTAAGACGTCCTGTGTTTTTTTTTGTTGTTATCTCGCAATTACTTACAGTTTTTTTTATCTCTACGATTTTATTATAATTATGTACCTATATAGATGTATAGATTATTCAAAATCAGAGTTCAAATGTCAGTTGTTTCTATAAAATGGTGCACCGTTGTTAGTATTGCCGAAGCAACCTCTACAAGTTAGTAATTACGATCTATGCTTTGCACTACCTAAGTTTAATTAGTATGCAAGGATTAATTTCGGCTATATCAGCTCCGGCAGCCACCTTATTAACCAGCGTGTAAGCCACCTGATTGCATTCAGTTACGGTGTATATAGGTTACATGTTGTTAGGTAGGATAGACGGATGGACAGACAGACAGACATCGTACGCTTAGTAATAGAGTCCCGTTTTTACCCTTTATGTCCCTAAAAAGGTTACTTAAAAGATGAGGAAATAGTTACCTGAGTTCGACATGTCCGTTCCTAAGCATGAGCGCGAGGTAGTCCCCCGACAAGTCGTCATGCTCGCCCGTCAGTAGCAACACGCCTCGCGCACGCTCCGGCCTCACGCGTATTCTAACGCGCACGCGCTTGTACGCGCCACGGAGCGCGCGTAACGCCAGCCACGATGCGCCGGAGAACCGCGGCGTCGAGATTTTTGTATCTGTGGAATAGTGAAATAAATAATATGCCGCCAGCTGGTAGTGCAACTACTCCCGCCGGCGGGATCGTAGACCCTCAGGATCTGTTAGAAGATCTCTCCATATAATCATTCAGTTCAACAAACCGCTAGGGCTCCAGGGCACACGCCTTCTGGGGTGCCTGGGCAAGTCTGATTCCCACTCCCGGCGACGGCCCAAGCCGAGGTTCGTACCTTCGAGGTGCCCTTGTGCTAGTCGCCCAAAAACTTAAATCACCAAGTTATGCCGAACGCACTCTGCGTTCGCTAACTAGTCCGGTCCAGCTGTAGAGGCCAAAAGGCCAACAATACAAGTCAGTATCAAAAAAAAAAAGGTAGTGCAATTGGATTGCCTTCAACGGACAGTAAAGAATTTTGGGACACAGATTGAAGATCATTATTATCAGCCAGAAGACGTCCACTGCTGAACATATGCCTCCCTCTTAGACAGCACACTGAACGACAGCCTGCCATCTGCATCCTCTGGATGCCCGTGACTCTTACGATGTCATCGGTCTACCTAGAGCCTAACTACGCTGCGTCTTCCGGTTCGTGGTCTCCGCTCAAGAACCTTTCTTCTCCATCGGTTATCAGTTCTTCGAGCGATGTGGCCTGCCCATTGCCACTTCAACTTGCAAATTTTTATAGCTATGTCGGTGACTCTAGTTATTGGCGAATATCGATGGATATTCGCCAATAACTAGAGTCAATAGCTAGAGCGCGATAGAATTCAGAGCGTCTCTCCATCGGAGACAGAAGATTTAAAAAAAAAAATATCTACTACCTAATGATAAACGTAATTTAATTCATACTTTTTATTTATGTTACACGGGAATTACTCACGTAAGATTAAGCCGGTTACTCCGACTATAGTTTCAACCGCATTAGACGGCCTTTTTCAAGGTGAATGCGCGCGCGCGGCGCATAAATAAAATGTGTGAAAACCACGTCAGTTTCAATAATATAATTCATACTTTTTGAGAGTGAGCAAGATATTTAACACCACCGATAAGCGCTAAGGGTTAGATCTATTCTGCATGAGCGGTAAGGCGGTTAATCAGCTGTTGAGTAGGGTATTCTTTGTTTAAGTCTAATAATAATAAAGTAATTAAATAACAATAAAAATGCGTTTTGTGTACCTGCTTAGTGTTCACACTAGATTTGTTAATTATCCAATTTCTTTCCGTGACAACCTATACTTACATGGCTTCTGTTTTTATTAAGTTTGTTAAATATTTTAAATCTGTTGGTTTCCTTTGATATAAATAAATGAACATAAATTCATACAAAGATTGTATTCAACAGATTTTTAAGCTGGAATGTTTGATTAAGGAAATATTTTATAGAAATGTAGACTTATACCTTAAAAGGTAGAGCCAGAGTTCCAAGAACTCCGTTACATTGAGAAATTGCGAAAAACAAACAAAATTACACTTCAAACAAAGAACGACCAAATATTAATGTACCCTCATTTCGGAAGGAAACAAGGAAACGTAGCGTTGGAGGGAATTGAGTAATTTCAGAAAGGCGGTAAGATGAAACCCTTAATTATGACAAGGCAGGGTCGTATCTAGGACCTGATTTTTGGGGATTAATTCTAAAGTTTTTTTTGTCTTTTACTTTATATTACAGAATTTATATCCATAATCTGCAATAAATAAATTAAAGTTTAAAACCATAATAAAAATTGGTAAGTACGATAAAAAAAGTTAAAGTACACCACGGACCACTGAATTTTTTAATCTTATTTTAGACGTAGCCATCGAATTTAAATAAATATTGAAATTTACTACGAGTATGTAAGTAAGCGTAGCATGGGAATTGAAAAATTAATATGATTAAATAAAAATGAATTAAATAATATACTTAATCTTATTTAATACACACATCACACATCATCAGCCAGTAAGCGTCCACTGCTGAATACAGGCCTCCCTCTTAGAGAGGGGTGCTGTCATAATCCCCACGCTTGGCAGGCAGCTTGGGGATCGCAGTACGTTCACCGTGTACCATAATGGGACGCTGCTGCCCATCATCCGTTGGTTCTGGTCGCAGTTTTAGGGCATACCCTGGTCCATAATATTATGCAACTGTTGGTATAAACAACTTATTAAGTAAATAAAACAGGTTTTTACTCTCATAAGATTACAATCTGGGTGTCTTCAAAACACGAGTGAATCGGTTTCTTCTAGGCAAGCGTGCTCCAACGTAGACCGCATCGTCGCATAACATCAGGCGTGATGGTGGTCAAACGCAAAAAAAAAGACTGTCGAGCTATTTTAAATAAAACGGATTATTTAGAAAGAGTATGCTCAGAGCTAAGAGCTAAGAGAAAGCTAACATGCTAAGAGAAGCTCATGATAAATAACTTTTACCATGGCATTACCAACCCCCTCACCCCTGAGTACGTCCACGTGACACCAACACACATTTGCTCAAGTCGTTTAGCAAACACGTTTACAACTTCTGTGTAAAAGCATTTGACGCAGTTTGAAGATCAAGAGTTGAAAATCAGAGTGGGGAGATCATAAAATAAGTACATGTTTGTTCTTAATTATGCATAAATGCCTGTGTCGTTGTGAAATTTAACATGTAAGTACCGACAACAGAAAGTTTGACTTTTGGAGGAGGAAATTGTCGTGAGCAAACCACGGTGGCATTTCTTTGCTTGCTTGGTAAGCTTTTATAATCCTCTATATTGATCAAAGTTTATATCTACCGCCGACACCGGTAATCGACACCGCTTTACGGTTGATATTCGGAAAACCCATACGAAGCGCTTTGATTCCACTTTTATTATGCGAACTGCTAGTCTGTGGAATGCGCTGCCTGAATGGGTGTTCCCCAGTAGTTCTTCAAATCACGAGTGAATCGGTTTCTTCTAGGCAAGCGTGCTCCATCGTAGACCCTTTCGTTTGCGTCGCTTTACATCAGGCGAGTTGGAGGTCTAACGCAAGCCTAATATAAAAAATAAAAAAACTTGGACAGTTGCAATTTAGTGATGTGAAAAAAGTTGGCCGTCACTTCACGCACAGGTGTGATGTGAATCATGATGGCATAAGAGACCATCTTGCCGTTTGCCGTCACGGCATACAAGTCGGTTTTACGTTCGTGCCAATAGAAGTTTCACATCAAAACATGAAAACAATTCGATGAAAACATATTTCGCTGTGACATAATCGGCTTCCAGCTACAACCTTACGTTCCAAAACCTAGCAAAAGTACAATGCACTGGAGATATCAGAATATTGTTGGCAATAGATTATCGAGAAAATCTAGCAAGCCAATTAACTGTAATTTACGAAATCTACATAATATGAATCATAAATGAGGAGATCCGTAGACGAACGAAAGTTACCGACATAGCCCACTGGATTAGCAAGTTGAAGTAACAGTGGGCAGGGCACATGTATATCACGCAAAACAGATGGCCGATGGGGCCGAAAGGTTCTCAAATGGAGACCCCGGACTGGTAAGCGCAGCGTAGGACGTCCACCCACAAGATGGACAGACCACGTATAAGAGACCGCAGGGAAACGCAGGATGCAGGCCGCTTCCAACCGGCCCTTTTGGAGATCGATGGGGTAGGCATATGTCCAGTAGTGGACGTCGTATGGCTGAAATGATGATACCTGATGTGTGTTTATGTACCCATGTATAGTTTTTTAATTTCGGCCGTTCGATCAAGGTTCAAGGGCAATCTATTCAAATTTTATAAGCCCCAATATACAAGCACAAACAAGCATTTCCAAATTAATTACGGGAACGTTAACTTAACGAAAGCTTAGCGAAATTAATTTTCTCGGAACCAATTGTTCTTTGTTCATTTGAAAATTAACTTATTGAAAACATTTTACAAACACTTTCAGGTATATTTTATACGAGCTGCGCCCCGCGGTTGATGAAAAATGGTGATGATGATGATGATGAAAAGTAGCCTATGTCACTCTCTGGCTCTTGAACTATATACCCATGCAAAAATCAGGTCGATCCGTTGTTCTGTTGCAGCGTGAAAGAGGAACAAACATCCATCCATACGTCTATACATACAAACTTTCGCGTTTATAATATTAGTAGGAAGAACGTTAACGTTCTATTTAAAAAAAAATCGGCGGCCTTTCGTTCAAGGCAAATGCGCGCGCGCGGCAGCGTCTCGCTTTGCACTGGCTTTGTCAGAGTAATTTCCGTGTCATATTAATAAAAGAACCGGAAGACGCAGCGTAGGGAGGCCTCCCACTAGATGGACCGACGACATTGTGAGAGTCGCGGGCATCCAGTGGACGCAAAAGGCAGGCTGTCGTTCAGTGTGGAGGTTAAAGTGGGAGGCCTATGTTCAGCAGTGGACGTCTTCTGGCTGATGATGATGATGATGATTAATAAAATGTGTGAAAACCACGTCAGTTAGTATGGTTTTAGTTTACTTTTGGGCGCTGACTTGATATCCACTTTTACAAATATCTTTGGGAATTTAAACCTACTATAGGCACTTTATTCTTGTTTGTTATTTCTTTGTTGATAACCAGTTGCGAAAAGCGGTCGGAATTTAACTGACCAATGTTCTACATTGATCGTTGACTTCAGAAAGTGTTTAAGGCTTAGTTGCACCATTGACACCATAGTACCTAGTAGATAAAGCACAGTTTTTTTTTGTTTAAATTAGAACGGCTGCCAAGGCATTTTTGTAAGAAATTTGTTGTAGCCAGTTCATTGAGATAGAGCCAGTTGCACCCGTATAAACGAAACGTCAGTTATTCGAAATCAGTTAGCAACTGTGATGCGGACAAAGAACTTTGAGACCTAACCCAAAAAGGTCCAAGTTCTTTGGATGCGGAGTTCGACGCGTTGATCTAAATAAGAATGTTCAATCAAAGTTTTGTCATAATGCCCGGTGAAAGAAGTTAAAGTAATGGCTTATGGTTTATGACAAATGTGACAATAACAGTAACGCTGACTTTAGCAGTTACTGTAAAATGCGTTGCGCCAGCGTATTCACTAGCAAGTAAACAGTGTTGCAAGTCAAATTAAACCTCATTTACCAGATGCGTAAACTGGAAACACATGCATCTGAATTCTGAAAGATATTTTACATAAACAATATCAATTAACCAGCGAAGCGTGAGTAGGTACGGTTAACAGTTAAAGTTATGACGTCCAATAGACATAATGTTTTTTTTTTTTAAATTACTTACCTCATTAAAAATCTGATCATAAAAGTGTCATAAAAAGAATACATCAACGAAAACAAAATTAACATTCGTTCAAAAATAAATAAGATATAAGCATTTTAATTTCATGATAGACAGAGCGCACTATACTGAGCCGTGACGTCACGCCTCAGGCGCGCCATACAAATGCTATTTTGATGCAAGTATATTAACGCTTTGCGAGAAAGGGATAGAGCATCCCCTCTCTATCCCCACCTAAGACTTTAAACACTCATATCTCAGAGATATATCAACCAATTTAAATTATTTTTTCAGTATGTGTAATGTATTTAGTTATATGCATCGCTAAGCCGGTTATTTGTAATAAATTAAACATTAGGACACATGCCTTTTGTCAGATGGTGCAACAATTTTTTTGCCTAATCGGTACTTTAACTGAAATGTCGAAGTTTGTTATTGCTAAAGTAAGATGGTACAACCTACCCTAAGCATTAAATGTCACCAGTTCTTTTTTGCTATGGCGTAGCTGCCACCCCTGAGAGTTTCCCCGCCGTAGATCAAGCGCCCTCCACGGGGTAATGTAATTCAGGCTGCGTGCATTCTTCAACTGATGTCGATTACGGGACGACTAGGGATGGGATGTGGAACTATAGTCTTGTTTTAAGATAAGCCGTGTAGTCTATTTTGGAGACAGCTAGACTTGAAAGCGTGAGGTCGCAATTTCAAACCCCGGGCCCGTACCAATGAGCTCCTTGGAGTTTATGTAGGGATTTTTATACCACTAGCTTTTCGGTGAAGGAAAACATCGTGAGGAAACCTGCATAAGTACGGAGAAGGAATTCGATGGCGTATGTGAATCCATCAACCCGCACTAGGCCAGCGTGGTGGATATGGCCCAATCACCCTTTCGGGGGTAGGCTAAAAGTCCAGTAGTGGACAGTTAAAAGGCTGATTATGATGAAGTTAAGCTTGTCACTTTTCCGTCCTAAATGGTCTAAAAGTGTCATAAGAGTTTTGTGTAGTTTTGTGCACAGAAAAGTTTTTTTTTGTTTAAATTAGAACGGCTGTCAAGGCATTTTTGTATGAAATTTGTAGTAGCCAGTTGCACCCATATAAACGAAACGTCAGTCATTCGAAATCAGTTAGCAACTGTGATGTGGACAAAGAACTTTGTGACCTAACCCAAAAAGGTAAGGTCCAAGTTCTTTGGATGCGGAGTTCGACGCGTTGACATAAATAAGAATGTTCAATCAAGGGTCTGTCATAATGCCTAGCGACAGATTTTCCTTCTCATTTCCGTTCTATTTACTTCTTTTCTGTGGTTTAGTGTAGCCCATGGGCCGTGCCGACATGCATAGATTAGAATCAACAAAATGTATGGAACAGCTAATATTTTTCGCGATTTCAACTGATCTCATAGTAGAAGAGAAGCCCAAGGGCCGTACCATCACGTGTTTTAAGCGATTCAGTTTAGGTGATTGCGGGAAATCACGTGAACGTGAACCTTAACGCGCAGAGATACGGTTTGCGGTCGGTCGGCAGAATCGTTTAAAACAAGTGACTGTCAACTCTTTAACGCGATTCAATTTAGGTAACTGCATAAAGTTATGCGACAGCAAACCGTATCTCGACGTACGGAGTCACCTAAACTGATGCGCGTTTAAGAGCTCATCTGTAAGGCCCCAGGTTAAGCTAATATAAACGTCTTAAAGCTGTAGTTTTTTCTCCAACCGGATCCGGAAGTATTTTGATTGGTTCCGTACGTCCATCCCTAGCAAGGCCGAGCCTGCCAAAGGGACTTAATCGAAAAATCGAGGTCGATATTACCTCTCAACGTACACACGCCCCATACGCCTTTATCAACGAGGGGCAAGGTTCAAATTCAATTGTTAAATTGCTTTATGAACTGTGTGATGTTAAGCACTCCATGTGGAGGGCAGGATTCTAGAGTCAGGAGTTATCAGGTCATCCGATAACAGTGATCAATGTTTCTCCTTTTATTATTTTCCTAAATCTGTTTTAGGCATTGATTTTTCTATTCTTATAACATGCTTTTATTAGTTTCATCACCATCATCATCATAGGATGTCCACTGCTGGACATAATCATTATATGCCTCCCAAATCAATCTCTAAAAAGGCCGGTTGGAAGCGGCCTACATCCAGCGTTTCCCTGCGGACCCTTAGGTCGTCCGTCCATCTTATTAGTCGCCTTATTAATTTCAATTGTAACTAACTAGTTAGTTTTTTATCTATACTAATATTATAAAGAGGAAAGATTTGATTGTTTGTTTGTTTGTTTGCATTGAATAGGCTCCGAAAATACTGAACTAATTTGAAAAATTCTTTCACTGACGGGAAGCTACACTATCCCCGGGTGACATAGGCTATAATCATTACCCGTGCGAAGCTGGGGCGGACTGCTAGTATAGAATAAGTGGCAAACAAGCTACGGGCCACCTGATGGTAAGTGATCACCGCTGCCTACAATACCCGGGGCATTGTCAGTGCGTTGCCTACCTTTAAGGACTCTATTCACCTTTCGTTTGAAGCAGTCCAAATTATACTTCGGAGGAAAAACCGAAGGTGGTAACCCATTCCATAACTTACAGGTGCGTGGCAGAAACAATCGATCAAATCGAACAGTGCGACACTTCCACGCATCTATAATATGAGGATGGCATTTCTGGCGATGGCGGCCGCTTCGGTGGTAAAACTGGGATGGAGGGATAAGGTCAAAAAGTTCATCAGAGCATTCCCCGTTAGTTAGATTATGTTAGTTAAGAAATTTGCTAATATAATATTATGTTATTATATTATAACTATAAGAAATAATAACATAATTTTTTTTATTTTATGACAGTAATTTAATGAAATCCATTTTTAAACCCCTCTTAAAGTTTTACGAAAAACTACTTTTGTAAATTGGAGGTAACAAATGGATATGTCGAGTTTTACCAAAATCTGAAGCCGCTACTTTCAATTAAAAAATACAGATCTATTTAATACAGCAACTGAATTTTCTACAGATCTTATTAGTTGTAAGAAAAATTATACTAAAAATCTAGTTTTCGATGCTTTTTTCGTCAAAAAATGTGATGGGTCCCTTAACAGGTCAGACATGAAATGTTGAGCCCATTCGATTATGTTTTTGTTTTTTTTTATATAATAGTAGACAAACAAACGATGAGCCACCTGACGGTAAGTAGTCACCGTCGCCTATGGACACCTACAATACCCGGGGCATGCGGTGCGTTGCTTATCTTTGAGGACTCTATTCACTAACAACCTATAACAACTGGAAAACCCATTATAAGTGTCGTTAAAGGCCTCTTATACCAAATTTGTCGGTTTTAAATCAATTTTATCCTGTTAAATTACAATTATTTGAGCTGGAAAAAAAATACATGTCACAGATACATCTGTGTTTGAGTTTATGATTTTGTTCAAAACACGATAGAATAAACTTTCCTCGATCAAAAAATATCTGAAACAAAGTCGATTCAGTTTATTTTTTTCGTTTTATGCTCTAATGAAAGCTCGTAACAACCTGGAAATTGCATGTACTGAAAGGCAATTTTATTCAACATATTTTATTTGGATAGAGTTTTGATAGTGAATAGTTTCGTTTTTTAGTGAAATTAAAAGCGTATAAAGGTCGCGAGAATTTGCGCGCACCGCGTTCAGTACCGCGCCAGGCGTCATCGAGGTCGGACCTATGTTCATTTTTGTCGTTGCATTCTCCTCGCGGACGTCCTGACTCTTGCGTAGCAAAATACATCGTCGCTATAACTTGGCGGGGGCTGAAGGAGCGTTTTGTTGCCTATGCGACTCGGGTTAACACATTAGCCGTTAACACATAAGCTAATATTTTTCTTATCCTTATCCTGCCTCGTCGCATCGCATTGCGAGGCATTTGTCGTTTACGTTACGTAGCACAATGCGTAACATTCGTGCACGGAACGCCGTAAATTCTGGTCCTTCGAGCCCATAGAAACACCGACAAACCCGCTCGTTGTACAAATTGCAGGAATATGTTAGGATTGTAGGGTCGCATTAATCATGCTTGCTTACCGTAAACTAACTATGCGAAGTTATGTCAGGAACGTTGGGTATTGTAGTTACATGGACAATGATTATATTGTTTAGCTATTATATTGTAAACGCAAGTTTCGAATTGAAAGGAAAACTTGGAGAAGCGCAACAAATAGTTGTTTCAGTGTTTCTGTAACTTGGACTGGCGGCAATATCTTTATTATTCGTATTATTAGTATCATTAATTATTACATAATTATTTATATACTCATATAAATTGCATATCTATTCATCATCATCATCATCAGCCAGAAGACGTCCACTGCTGAACATAGGCTTCCCCTTTAACGTCCATACTGAACGACAGCCAGCCTTTTGCTTCCACTGGATGCCAGCGACTCTCACTATGTCGTCGGTCCATCTAGTGGGAGGCCTACCTACGCTGCGTCTTCCGGTTCGTGGTCTCCACTCAAGAACCTTTCTTCCCCATCGGTTATCGGTTCTTCGAGCGATGTGGCCTGCCCATTGCCATCTATTGCATCTATCTATGCATATCTATTAGTATATTTATATTAAAGAATTTTAAATAGGTAATAGTGTGTAATTACTATTAGAATGTATGTGTATGGCATAAGTAAATTTTTTACAGTCTATCCTCCATTGCACACCTCGTCTTCTATAAATCCTTTCCATCCTAAGGTTGCCTGGAATAGATCGCTTTTAGCGATAAGGCCGTCAGTTGTTACACTAGTTTTTTTTAAGAGTTTTTTGTCCTCTGTATCAATTTTAATGGTGTGAACAATAAAGAGTTAATCAATCAATCAATCTTTCTACTAACTGGTAAAGAGCGTGTAATGACACGCATTAGGTAGGGTTCCGTGGCCATGTAATTGCATGACGGTCATAGAATGTAACGAACGAAGCTGGACTTGAATTGGACGGACAATAAAATGTAAATAGGTCTATAATATGAGTATGAGTATATGAATCGCTGGCATCCAGTGGATGTAAAAGACAGGCTGTCGTTCAGGGGGAGGCCTATGTTCAGCAGTGAACGTCTTCTGGCTGATGATGGTGAGGTGGTATTATGTATTTTTATATAAGAAAACTTTAAACATTAAATAAAAACTAAAACTTAAAATAACTAAATAAAAACTACAATTAAACTAAAATATGATTGTATAAAATATACAAACACTAGCTGCGCCCCGCGGTTTCACCGCGTAGTGATGATGATGATGAAAAGTAGCCTATGTCACTCTCTAGCTCTTGAACTGCTACACATGCAAAAAATCAGGTCAATCCGTGGTTCCGATGCAGCGTGAAAGAGGAACAAACATCCATACATCTATACAAACAAACTTTCGCGTTTATAATATTAGTAGGATGTACTACAAAACAAAAACGCCAACGTGCGGCAGGGTTCCTAGAACACTGGCAGAATAATAATTGCCCCGCTGTATAGCAATACTCGAGCAATGGCGAGCACTCTCCACCGCTTCCGTGCCCTCGACACTGGAACCGAACGGTGTGACAAGAGACGATGGCAAGACACCAGACGGAGCCAGTGGTACCTTGGTGTCTTGGCCGAGCCTTGGTCTGGGATGCCACCTGCGTGGACACCCTGGCTCCTTCTCATGTCGCCAGTTCTGCTCGCAGTGTCTGGGCTGCGGCCGAACTGGCCCAACTAAACAAACGCAGGAAGTACTTCACAGCTCAGCGCACATTATGAGTTGGTTGCGCTAGCTGTGGAGACACTGGGCCCGTGGTCGTACGACACAAAAAAAATCTGCAAGGATATTTCGACTAGGCTGGTCCTCGCCTCGGGGGATCCTAGAATTCCTAGAGCTGGCACATATTTTTCACAAAAGTTAAGTATTGCTATACAGCGGGGCAATTATTATATTTTCATCCCATCTATTAGAACAGGACTACTTGGTTCGCCTTTAAGTGCACCCAAAGGTGGTGTTTTCTATAAGAAACTTTTAGCAGGCAGTAATGAGTTTTTAATCCTCTTTATAAGTGTGCCGCAATTATCTTTGCCGCGCATTTTTTGAATTTGGAACATCTTAGTGTTCAGCGCCAAAGAAATCGAACGCAAATATAGTTAGAATAAAGACTGGCTGGTACGACGGCCCATTACATAGTCGCGCCGCCAGCTGAATAAAAAAAAAGAAATTAAATTACAAACGCTCGAACTACAGCCCGCATTTTCGTAAATTTTCACGGATTATTACAAATTCATGGTTTTGTGTAACAATAAATTTTCATAATTGCGAAAATGTCTCAAATGTTTTTAGTTGTTTTATTATTAGACACTATTTAATATCAATTTAGTTGTTACTCTACGACTTATTAAATAATAATATAACAATAAAATATGAGGCGCCTTTTATTTTCTCATAGTAGGTGATGAAAAGTAGAGTGTATCACTCGGGCGCAAAATATTTTTTTGGCTCGGGCGACGTACTTTGAATCCCTCACTTCGCTCTGGATTCAAAAAATCGCCCTCGCCGTAAAAATATTAATTTGCTCCCTTATGTTATAATCTACTATTTTAATTTGTATATGTGGAATTTCTAGTGGAATTCCGCTTCTACTTCGTTTCGAGTACAATAAGGATTTAGGTTAAACTATTTTCTCTATAGATATTTGTGATTCTAATTTGAACCCAACCTGAATTTAAATATTAATTACATAAAAGAACAAAACTCACCTAACCTGAAACAAAAAGTAATTAAATCGCAAAGTAACGCCTGATTCAATCAACTATCTACTATTTTAATTCGTTAAATTTGGTCGAAGGCAAGAATGGTGTGTTAGCCGCTTGCCCCCTTTCTGATTTCGTCTATTACCCTGTTTTACCTGCTACCACAGTAATGTGGTGCGTAAATGTGGAAACTCGACCTCATTACTTGCGCATAATTTTACAGGTTGGTAGTATCGAATTCCCCTTCGAGCTGTGCCACGTTTTCATTTAATTAAGTTATCACACGCAATTTCGTAGTTAGACGACATAAAATATCGTTTCACTATTTTGAACCTTATTTAATAGGATTAGAGTCGATACACGATACCACGTCGTCAGCTCATAGCCAAGTTTTACCCCTGTGCCGTAACAGTGACAAATCTACGCTTGCAGCATGGTATAATAATATACTCCGCCAGGTATAGCGCTCCGAGAAAATATATCACGTGGGTGACACGCAACTACGTCATCAATGTCATGGGTACACGTACACGTGCATAAGCAAGAGCAGAATAAGTAATTAACAACAAGTTCGAGAGAGATGACGATACATGAAACAATGGCGGAATCTCTATGAGTCAGCTGATTTTCGGTTACCAGTAGCGTGAAATTATAACTCCCCAATCTCCATATATTACCTGTGGCAATCCACTATATCAATGGTTTTGATATAAATAATGTGTTTAATATATTAAATTCATGCTTAACTTCAATTGATTTGCTTGAGCGGACATACCAAATGACAATTAAATGCTGTACTTTATTGTATATGTACTTTATTTAATGGATTATTAAAAAAATTGTTTCCCAATATCTGTGTTTGTTGCAATAAAATGGCAACTGGACAGTGACGTAATTGGGTGTCAGCTCACGGAGCGCTAGACCTTGTTTTCTTGGATCATGGCTTGCAGGAAGAGATACGCACAAGCACGGAACAATATTACTCCTCGCACGAGTTGGTGCTCGCCTCATAACTAAATAACGTAAGCAACCAATGATAAATAAATTAATAAAATAATAATCAAAATCGTTTATTCAGGTAACTTGACCCATAGAACTCGTACTAATTAATGTCTTAATCTAAAATAAAAATAAATGCACACTGCAAAAGGGGTAAAAAAAGCAAAAAAAAAACCTTAAAAAAAACACCAAAAAACCTAAAAGATACAAAACCTAAAAGAGACCGCAGGGAAACGCTGGATGCAGGCCGCTTCCAACCGGCCCTTTTGGAGATCGATGGGGGAGGCCTATGTCCAGCAGTGGACGCCCTACGGCCGGAATGATGATGACTGTATAGGGGTGATAGTCAAACTCTGAGTACAAACTATACAAAAAGAAGTACGACGCACAATAGTGCCAGATCACTTTTTGATTCTATTCATGTGAACAGAGATTTAATGCTTAAACATTGGACTCCTTACATCATCAGAGACAGCCGCTAGGATTCTGTAATTAAGGCTTAAACTTCAGATTGATTCAGCACTTTCAAAATCAGTTCTTGAGCCATTTTAGAAATGAAACAAATTTATATTTTACATTAGGTACATAAATGGCCATTAGAATATGTATTCATATTCATATTTCATTTATTACGTATGTATGGGTACACATGACATGGAAAATTTACACTAAAAGAGCGCCATAATCAACCTTTCGGCATGCAAAAAAAAAAATAAGGATCTAAGGAAAAATTAACTAAACATTGAAAAATTATTATCACATTATACATTAAATAATATGAAATAACGAATAGTCAAGATCATCTGGATTACAAAAAAGTTTTCGCCGAATTATGCTATCGAGAAAAGTTTCACAAATCACGTTTCTAATATTACAACCTCAATAATTTATAACCAAAATATAAATACGGTTTGCCATACCGCGCAAATAAATGTAACGCAAACCAAGTTGACGACATAATATCAACTCTTATGGGTGTTCGCAATCAAAGTGTAAAGTTTATGGCTCTGTATGTTTGTATAAGGTAATATCTGAAAGTACTGAATCGATTGTGAAAATTATTTAACTTATAGAATAGAACAATAGAATAGAATATCATTTATTATCATAAAGTCAAATTCGTAATAATTTTTATAAAAATATATACTACAAATGCTCCTATTATGGACTCGTCAATTTAGTGCACAATTTTTTTTGTTGTAAGTAAGTAAGAACCATTGAGTCTCGCTCAGCAAACGAAAATTTTAACCATAATGAGGGTAGATCTATGCGCGTCATAGCGATAAATATGTCGCCTGTATAATGGCCTCGTCAGACTGGTAAGTCGTAAGTAAAAAAGTCATTAAAATAAATTATTTAAAAATACTAAAACTAATTCAGCTTTATAGGGGCTTTTTATAGAAAGCCACACTACCCCTAAGTGATGTAAGTTTAGGTTTTGTTTACAACACGGGCAAATCCGCTAGTAAAAGGACTTAATAATATGTCCTCGTACATTCTGAGATATTCACTTCGTTCGGTTAACTGGTTAACAGTGATGGAGAAACTCGTGTCTTTTTACTATTCTCTAACCCCAGATCAAACTGAAAGCATCCTTTTAGGGTCAAACATTTAAATAGGTTCCGAAACACTCATTTACACATATTTGCGGAGCGGTTTCCATGTTAACATACTCACAACAGAGTAGAAAACCTACAAAGAATCAGCCAGACCTGTAAAAACCGTAATATGCAAACCAGATGCCTTATTATAGATGTCTTATCGTGATTCGGATTGAGATCGTGATTGCGTGCCATCTCACTTACGCACGTGGTGCGAGTAAGTAGATGCAAACGGGACGGAATGCAATCTCGATCACGATCAAACTTCTATAATAAGGCCACTGCAGTTTCCAAATCCAATAACCTGTTAACCTTGCTTATATTATGAGGTGGCTAAGTTTGTAAGAAATAACCCTGCATTGTTTGATCTTTACGACAATATTAATAAAAGATCTGCTCCTCAAGTTCGTCTCAAATTACCTCAACCTAGGCTCGAGCTGTTCAGAAATAACTGTGTTCACATGGCTGCTCTAATTTTTAATTCTCTTCCAGGAGAAGTGGTTGTTTTATCGCGTATAGGCGTTTTTGTACTCAGTTGAAGAATTGGTTGGTAAAGGAGTGCTTTTATGAAATGGAAGAATCCCTAAATAAAATGGCATGTCATTTTTATTCTTATGATTTGGCTTGTTGATAAATGTATAGTTTTTCATTAATTATTTATATTAATTGTTTAGATATACAGTGTAATCTCACTAATCCGGCACTATTAAAAACCGGAGGGTGCCGGATTATTGGAATGTTCGGATTACTGGGTTATACTGAAAAAGTCATAGGTAATAAATAAAATAAAGCATTTCATAGAGAGAATAAATGTATGTAATGTTTTTAACTGTAAACTAGTCTCACTTGAAAGAAACAATACGTTAGCTCGTGATAAGTTTTGAGGTTAGACTGCTAGTCGATGACGCAGCGACCAAAGCGCACACGTATAGAGGGGTAAGGGAGGCGTGGGCGGAGGGTGCCGGATTATTGGACGTGCCGATCTATCGAAGTGCCGGATTAGTGAGATTACACTGTATTTACAAACTTATACAGTTTTGCACGCCCTATCCTTAGGGCTGTAAAAACTTTGACTTTAATGTAAAATGTTAGATACATTTTACATTAAAGTCAAAGTTTTTTACTTTTACGGTTCCCTCCATAATTATGAAATCTGTATATTAAGATATCGTATACATAATTTAGGAAATAGGTATTTCAACGATACCAAAAAAGCTCAAATCACTGATACAGAATTTTTTTCTCTCTATCGAACGAAATGTCCTTAATCGTGTTTCGGTTTTCACAGTTTCATAGGTAAAAAATTTAATTTTGATATTACATCATTTTTATAATTTTAAGCTAACCACAGAAGTAGACAAATCTAGAATTACCAAAAATGCTAAAAGTGGAAAAAGAGGGTCTTAAGGAAAAAAGGAGCAATTACTCTTTACATATTCTACTCGGAAGTTACAACAACTCAATAACAAGCAGGTTGTATCCGCCGGGCCGGTACCCGCAGGCTCGAAGGACCAAGTTCGGCCGCTAAACCGGAACTGGCCCAGTCTTGCCATAATGGCGGCCGGCTCACTTCCGTTTATGTAACGTACAAACTGCGGTTACAGCTAAATCAATTTACTCAACTTTTGTTTGAGTCGAGTTTTTAATGTTTCGGGACAGACGTGTCTGGTTCTGTAAATAATTATTTACTTAGTGAATTTTCAGTATTTCATTTAGATTTTAGGGTATCATAAAAACTGTTATGTTCGTTTGATAATTAATTTAAGAATACGTAACTTATGTTTCTTTGTTTTAAATGTTTATCGGGACTTATCACGTATTTTTTACCTATATTAAATAATACGTGATAAGTCCCGATAAACATTTAAAACATGTGTTCAAATCGCGAAAGTTTAAAAATTACTTATGTTTCTTTGTTGTTGTTGTTTGTTGTTTTTAAAGTTATATAATTATTTACGGTATATTTACCTTGGTAAGGTTGTGGAATGAAAAAATATCCCGTAAATAATCATATAACCTTAGTGGACAACCGTGATAGTTAAAAACAGTGTTTTATTGTTTTATTTAGTCAGCTCTTGGTCACGGACATTGCAAAATGGTCTAAAAGTCATGAGAGGATAATTATAATTAAACAATATTAATGAGTGATAAGTAAAGTGACAATGGGCAGGCCACAGCGCTTGAAGAACTGATAGCCGATGGGGAAGAAAGGTTCTTGAGTGGAGACCACAAACCGGAAGACGCAGCGTAGGTAGGCCTCCCACTATATAGCTAGATAGACCGTCGACATCGTGAGAATTGCGAGCATCCAAAGGATACAGATGGCAGGCTATCGTTTAGTGTGGAGTTTGTTAATGGGGAAGCCTATGTTCAGCAGTGGACGTCTTGGGGCTGGTGATGATGATTAAGAGCCTCTTATACCAAATTTGACGGTTTTAAATCATTTTTTTTCAGTTAATTACAATATTTGCGCTGGAAAAAAATACATGTCACAGATACATCTGTGTTAAAGTCTGTGATTTGGTTCAAAACACGATAGAATAAACTTTCCTCGATCAAAAAAAATCTGAAACAAAGTCGATTCAGTTTATTTTTTTCGTTTTATGCTCTAATGAAAGCTCGTAACAACCTGGAAATTGCATATACTGAAAGGCAATTTTATTCAAAAAAAATTTATTTGGATAGAATTTTGATAGTGAATAGTTTCGTTTTTTAGTGAAATTAAAAGAGTAAAAAGGTCCCGAGAATTTGCGCACGCCGTGTTCAGTGCCGCGCCAGGCGTCATCGAGGTCAGACCTATGTTCGTTTTTGTCGTTGCACTACCACGAGCGTCCTGACTCTAGCGTGGCAATATACATCGTCGCTATATCTTGGCGGGGGCTGAGGAAGCGTTTTGTTGCCTATGCGACTCGGATAGCCGGCCGTTTGTTATGCAATTTAAAAACATATGTTAGGTTTACTTATTCTGGACAAATCTTATTATACAAGTTTCGACACGGCATGTAAAAGATCCAAGAGTCAATTACATTTAATTAGCTCTGTTTATTATTTTGGTTCGTGTAAAAATTATATTTTTAACAGTTCTTTAAAAACTGCTGTTTTTCTATCAAATTGAGATTAAGAATATTTGGTTTAATCCGGTCAATGCTTGTAATTAATTAGGTTACACAATAATTTTCACCCACGCCGCATTCATCTTGAAAATTTTAATAGGTAGTCGTTATTTTGCGCGCCAATAATTCAAGATGGCCGCTTCGCTTATCTGATGATACAATCCGAATACGCCGTAATTTTATCTACGTTCGAAAACTTCGACAAAACGCAGGGTGAAATTCGAATTGTTACGAAAAGGGTTATGGAACTTGAGTGGCACTGAAGAGGGTAGCCAATTCTGCGCTCTATGCTGAGTGCACTAAGGAAAACGCCGCTGCATTTGAAATGTTACAGGTCCGTGCGTGAAATCGGTTGGAAATGGGGAGTGGAGTACTTAGGTAGACTTATTCAGTCGGGGGAGGCTTTTGAATTCCTTCGACTTCAGTTTCCTTAGCGGATTGCTTCGTATTTAGAATTGTTGAAGTGTTCGGAGATTTTCGGGGATGTTCGTATCGCCCGTGTCACTGATCAATATCTTGAAAGCATTTTTAAATCCTTTAATCTTTCTTTGAAGAGATAAAGTGCAATGCAATTCCCTAGAAGATTGAGCAGAACGCTGACAGTAGGTAAGCAGGTAAACCCTTTTCAAGCTTTTGACACTTATTTTTCGTAAATAATGGGAGAAAAAGAAATTGTTATCAGTTAAATTCGATAGACTCAGCTGGACTTGGACGTGTGGAAAGGATAGGAGTGGAACGCGCCAAAAAAAAGGACTTAGGTACTTGGGGCTGCCGAAAGACCGAAGGCGTAATTGGCCGTCCTAAGTATAGATGGAAAGAGAAAGTACATAATGATCTGTGGACAAAGGACGTTCTCGCTTGGCATGAACTTGCACAAGATAGGGAAGGTGGTGTCTTTTGTAATCAGAGGCCTAATATGGTGCTGGTGCTAAGTTACTTAAAATGAGTAAGTGAGATAAAGTAGCTCACAGACGTGTAGGCTTGGTTGACAGACCGCTGTCTGACCGACGGGAGAAAAAGAGTGATAAAACATATTTCCCTCTCTTTCTCTCCCGTTGGTCAGACACTCAGACGGCAGTTGAGGTCAACTAAATCCTCAGGTCTGTTGGCACTATAAGATTGAAATGAGAACCAATGTAATTTTTTAATACTGGAGTATAAACGCACATCATCATCATCATCATTTCAGCCGTTGGACGTCCACTGTTGGAAATAGGCCTCCTCCTTCGATCGCCAAAAGGGCCGGTTAGAAGCGGCCTGCATCCACCGTTAAACGCACATATAGAATTGGAATTGCTCAGTCAGAGAATTATTCTAGAAAGTTCCTCACCTGTCCTGCACTTGGCGGAGCACGGACACCGGCCGCTGCAGCTGCTGCAGTTGCAGGGCTCCAGGGCAGTTGTCCCCGCGGGCGGCGCCGTTGCTCCAGGCACCTGGGTACATCAATTGGCAAGTTAATAGGTACTTTTAAAAATAGACGGCAAACGTAGAGTAGCCCTGTGGCCAGGTGGAACAAAGACCTGTGAAAGAGATCAAGCAGAAGATCCTGCCATGTGACGTTCTTTAGGTTTGGTCAACGTCCAACAGCGGACACACGAAATAGGCTGGTGATGGAAAAATAACGACAAGAAACAGCAGGTCTCCTGATGATTTGGATTCACCATCGCTTATGTTTAAGCTCAACACCATATTTGTTCTTGAAATATATTTGTGGACACCGTTTTTAAATGGATCCATGTTGAGGAATTTACTTACTTTCTGTTCCAAGCTAGGCCCAAGCGTGGTCACCTTCCCGCTAACTTCTTGTAGTTCCCTCTCATCGGCGATGATATTCAGATCCGTCTTGCTGATACCATCTTCTAGTAAACTTCTCAACCCTTCTGTTTCTTTACTTCTCTCCCCTGTACGAAAAAAAAAACATCTTATTGGCATCTCAAAAGAACATTATTTTTTACATAATAAGGGCTCGCTTTTGACTTTGCTTCACTGTACTGTAGAGGTCTAAGGTGGAGCACACTTGTCCAGAGAATATATATTAGATTCTTTCAACCAGGCACAAGCACAACTAAAGGGCAGGTATATTTTAAGGAAGGTTGAAACAGGCACAAATAGGCGTATTTTAATAATTGACAGGCTACGTGTTTGACTCTTGCTCAACTGATGATATTAACGGTTGCCGAAGGTGATAAAAACATATAGTCTATAATGGCAACTGGCTCACAAGCGAGGCTGTTCGAACATACTAGGCTTGAAGTCGGTATTTGGACTAGAAAGTCCTTTGAACCTTACCACCAAATTATAATTATTTTCTGCCAAGGTTTGACCCGAGAAATGGTGGCCGAGTGGTAGTATGTATGCCTTACAATCTGAAAGCACCCAGTCTGATCCTTGGCCCTGCACCAATGACTTATTTAGTACTATATTCAGTTCTCGATGCCATCGCTCAAAAACGGTGAAGGAAAACATCGTGAGAAAACCGGTAAGTGTGTCCAAAACCTCAAAAGTTCAAAGACATATGACATTCACCAACATGCACTGAGGGAGCATGGTAGATTAGGGCCCATCCTCTCTCTAAGTCTGTGTCCCAGCAGTGGGAATGTGATGGATTGATAATGACAGCTGAAGCTCACTGTTGAGACTTGGAACTTTCTATACGGCGTGAAATCTTAACGCGCCAATTACTACCTTCAGATAACTAAGATATTAAGTTGATTATCTTACCTGTGTACGTATAGTTATCTACATCTACATCTGACTGCTCCGTGACCAGTCTCTCTGATCTGTCAATGATATGTTTCTTAGCGTGTAACGTGGGTCTTAGTCTACTGGACGGGGCGATTTCTAGTTCAGCTGAGAACGACACATCTTTCTGGTAGAGGACATCTTCTGCCGAGTCTAGGGTCGCTTCTGTGGATTTCGTTGAGTTTAATTCTGTAAAGAAAAGGAAATAAGTAAATACTTACATACACACTGCATACACTCATGTCTCAGGGTAAGGAGCAAAGATGTTTTATGACAGGTTGGGCGTTTGACCACATCTTAACCTGGTGTTAAGTGGCGGTGTGTTCGAAAAGTAAAGAGGCTTTAGCTTGGAATTGTAACTGGCTTTCACACACTGTTATGTGCTTGACGATAGATTTTCAACTTAAGGGTGGTAGCTAGTCAGCCAGGCATTAGAATTTGCCACCACCATGCTATGGCTTCCTCAAGAAATTTTCCTTCCGCAGCAGCTCAAGCCTATTATTGGGATTTGTACCCACACTGCGGTTTGGTATTCTGACACGCCAACCAATAATTCTACATCTGAGCAATAGTGGTCGAGCGGTAACATGGTGCGCTTAACAATCTGACGGCACCCGGTTCGATCCTCAGCCCTGCACTAATGACTTATTTAGTATTCGATTTCAATGCCATTGCTCAAAAATGGTGAAGGAAACCGGTATGTCCAAGAACCTCAAAAAATTCTAAGACATGTAAAATTCACCAACATGCACCAGTGCATCAGCATGGACCCTAATGGACCCTAATCCATCAGCATGGTGGATTAGGGTCCATCCTCTCTCTCTCTCTCTCTCTGGGAGAAGTACTGAGTTCCACCAGTAACATGATAGACTGAAATGATAATGATGATGAACCAAAAATAATAATTGGAAATTCATTATTTCATTCAGGGTTGATCCCATAGTAAAAGTTGTTCATAATGATGAGTATAATTTGTAAGGCTTAGCGTGAACCCGTATAAAAATAGACCTATTCTGAGAAATTGCTGTAATGTACATTTGATTCCAACTATCACCGCTACAAACGGAAACCTAATAGAAATAATAAGTTAAAGGTCAGGTATATAACAGGAAATAAATGTTGAGACAAATCTCCTCAGATTAGATTTTTGATTGAGGTGGCATTGAACGAAGTTTAAGGTCGGTTCCTGCCACCCGGGGCAATGGCCTAACGCTATACCCTCTGAGAAGTCCTATTAGCTATTCGTCGTTAAAAAGAAACAAGAGGTAGCTCTGAGTACCAGGAGCATTCAAAGTCTAGTTTACCTATTAAGTATGTCCGAGTATTTCATTATCGAGCGCTTCATTAGCTCCGCTTGTGCCAGCTATGCTATGGCAACATCAGCTATATTATAGTTCGTTACTTTGCATAAGCATCAAAAGCTTTGCTACGATAGCGTTCAAATGCGGGCCCAGCGAACCGAGAGCCTTTTGCATCGTATGTGCAAATTCACCGCATCATTTGTATCGAATAATTGGAGGATGCATACAAGCCTGATTAGATCCTGTTTTAATATTTAATCAAAGGTAAGCTGTGAAACTTATAGAGCAATTCCTGTAGCAATTGGTATTTAGGTGAATGAGTTTCCTTTGAGTTTTTATTCGATCTCTTCCGCCAAAATAAGGGAACCGAGCTATCTAAATGTAGGCATACTTACCTATCCGACACAGAGGACCCCGATTTGAGTAGGTTATGTTCGAAATGGGTCACAGAACCGACACAGAGCAAGTGTATTCCATGTCTGGTGGAAAGGCTGTTTGCATACCTAGACAGCCGTAGCCGTTGACGTGAAGCAGGTAGCCGGGCCCGCAGCCGCACTCGAAGGTGCCGTCATGCAGCTCGGAGCACAGCTGGTCGCACGGGCTGCCAGCCCCGCATTGCCCTGCAACAACGCAAAGGTACCTTCAAATACATACCTCCTAATTTGTAATCCACTGGAGGAGTGGACTTCAAAGTTATTCAAATGTGGGTTCCGAGCGAAAGAGAATGACTGCACACTTTTAAAAAATAAATAAATAATAGGTTTTCGCTTCACCGCCAACTCGCCTGATGTTAAGCGATGATGCTGTCTACGGTGGAGCACGCTTGCCTAGAAGAAACCGATTCACTCGTGATTTGAAGACACCCAGATTGTAACTATCGGGGAACACCCATTCAGGCAGCGCATTCCACAGACTAGCAGTTTGCATAATAAAAGTGGAATCAAAGCGCTTCGTTCGGGTTTTCGGAACACCCAACACACTACCACCTCTTCCTAGTGGAAATTCCAAAGATTCGTACACAAAGGTTTGTGTCTTTATTTATGATACGCATTACGCACTGCCCAAGAAGTTGGGCCATCTAGTCGAGCTAAGTCGAGTTGTTCCATCCTCGGTCACAACGTAGCTTACCATCAGGCGAGTTGGTTGCCAACGACAGAAAAGAGATGGGAAAATTTCTTATCTGTGTTGCCAACAGTAGATCTATTATCTATTTTAAAAAAAACTGTAATGTTCAAGCGTGATGCTTACCATCAAGTAATCGTCTTGTTCGTCTCATCAGGCAAAACAATAAGGTCTTGACCTCAGATCAGACGAACCAGGAAGATTTGCCTTAGTAAAATTATCATTCGTGTTCAAATGTTTCAGTTTCACCCATTTTTTTCACTGTAAATACTTACCTACCGCTAAAAACTGTAAGTACGGCACACTTGCTCGTTTTTCACGTAAGGTTGTGGAATGAGTTCCCAATACTTCGGCGCAGTTACATGCACCATGTTCACGGGAAGACTGAAGAATGCCGGTTGGTCGAAAAGTTCAAAGCCAGGCGCAGAAAAAACGATCTACCCTCTTTCTTAGTCTTCCTGTGAACATGGTGCATGTCATCATCATCATCATCAGCCAGAAGACGTTCACTGCTGAACATAGGCCTCCCCCTTTAACCTCCACACTGAACGACAGCATGCTATCTGCATCCACTGGATGCCAGCGACTCCAACATTGTCATCGGTCCATCTAGTGGATGGCCTATCTAGCGTACCCAGCGTGGTGTATGAAACGGCGCCGAAATATCGGGAGCTCTTTCCACAACCTTACAATCTTTAGTTGGTTGAACGGTAGATATATTCTTTGGGTATCCGTATATTTTGACATTTATTCAGTCAATGCGCGAATTTCTGCTTCTATCCTACCCGCAATTTATCATCGCTTCGGTCTGTGTCGGTGTATTTATTTTTGCCGCCGTTTAGGGTTTGTGAAGATTCGACAGTATCGATTTATTGGTGTCCGGTGCGAAACGAGATGAATCTGTTTTATTTTAGCCTTTTATTTGATCAGAGACCAGCAGTTAGATCAGTTTTACATTTTATCTATGTCTAGGCTCAGATAGTCAGATAGATCGACAGTGTTTGGTCCAGTCGATCTTACGATGAAGAACGATTACTTTTATCTTGTAAATTCGAAAGTTAAACTAGCCCATCAATGAAAATAAAATTAAAATTTGTTCAAAAATAATTACCTTCTGTAATTTTCATTTCATGCTAGACAGAGAGCGCATTACATCACGTTATGACGACAAATCGTGCGCGCGCCGCGCGCCATACAAATGCTATACTAACCACAGTATACTAACACTTGCTTTGCGGGAGGAGGACAGTGCATCCGCTTTCTATACCAGCCAACAACTTTAAACGTTTGTATCTCAGAAAAATATCTGCAATTTTTTATATTTGTAATGTATTTAATTATTGTACCTCCATCGCTACACCTGTTATTTGTAATAAATGAATGATAAGGTCCTTAACTGTAAGGCTTTTGGAAAAACTCAGAGTCACTCAGCGGGCAATGGAGAGAGCTATGCTCGGGTTTCTTTGCGCGATAAAATCCGAAACGTGGATATCGCCAAAGAACCAGAGTCACCGACATAGCTGTTATAATTTGCAAGTTGAAGTGGCAATGGGCAGGCCACATCGCTCAAAGAACCGATAACCAATGGGGAAGAAAGGTTCTTGAGTGGAGACAACGAACCGGAAGACGCAGCGTAGGTAGGCCTCCCACTAGATGGACCGACGACATCGTGAGAGTTGCGGACATCCAGTGGATGCAGATGGCATGCTATCGTTCAGTGTGGAGGTCTAAAGAGGAGGCCAATGTTCAGCAATAGACGTCTTCTGGCTGATGATTCTTCTTCTTTCGAGTCGATGTTTCGTAAATTACCTATTATTTTGTTTTCAAATTAAGTTTTTAGGCCAAAATTTTGTCACCCCAGTGGCACTCTCTGTGACTTCATTCAGGTCCTCTAGTGTACAAGTTGTAGGACACGCTGCACAGTCCATCAAGTGTGACATTGTCTGAGGGTTCACACCACAAAGACATTCAGTACCTTAAAGTTATATGATTATTTACGGGATATTTACCGTGGTAAGACCATATAAGTGAACAACCGTGATAGTTTAAAACAGTGAGTCAGTACCTTTTATATAACCCCACTTTGCCATGTTATCCCGAATTCGGCCCATTTGGGACCGAAGTCAGTTCAGGGTCTTCCAAGTGGGTCATGGCTGATGATGACTCATTAGGACACAGGCCTATTGTACTAAGGCATATCTCCCTTTTTTGTCTGATTAGCAGTGCAAGTACTGTTCTTTATCGAACGTCAAACTCGATAAAATGCCACAGAATCGATTATAGCAAGTACTGATCAAATGGCATTTCTCTCAACTGTCAAATTTGATGATCGATAAAGCACGGTAAGTACTTGCACTGCTGAGGATACAATTCAACATTAAATTTATTATATATACACTGTCCCGGAAACAGGAACGAATGGCAACCCTATGCGCACGGCACACCCGTATTTTCACGTTTCTCACGCTATTACAGAAAGAAATAACATTTTGCCAGTAATTTTGACGTGGGTGAGGGGCTAAAATGGTCCCGTATCGGCGAAATAGAGTGAATTAGAACTGGGCACGACTTTACTCGGTGTTTACGCATTTTATCCTCGTTTTCCACATGGTGCCGAGCCGACATATTCGTTGAGTGACAGTGGAACGACTATTACGCATACCAAAGATCTTTATTTGGATTGACTCGAGTTCACCTACTTTGGAGAGCTATGCTCGGAGTTTCTGTGCTATAGAATCTGGAACGTGGATATTCCCTCCTGCCCATTTTTCTATCGGACTGTCAGAACGGGCACGAAAAATCGTCACCGCTTTATGGTTGTTATTCCGAAAACCCGTACGAAGCGTTTTGATTCCACATTTATTGTGCGAACTGCTAGTCGGTGGAATGCGCTGCCTGATCGGGTGTTCCCCGATGGTTACAATCTGGGTGTCTTCAAATCATGATATGAGTGAATCGGTTTCTTCTAGGCAAGCGTGCTCCAACGTAAACCGCATCATCGCTTAACATCAAACGCAAGCCTATTATTTATAAAAATTAGAATAAAATTGCCAAAGAACCAAGGTCACCGGCAAGTTGAAATGGCAGTGGGCAAACCACATCGCTCGAAGAACTGATTACTGATGGGGAAGAAAGGTTCTTGAGTGGAGACCACGAACCGGAAGACGCAGCGTGTAGGCCTCCCACTAGATGGACCGACGACATCGTGAGTCGCGGGCATCCAGTGGCTGCGGAGGGCGAGCTGTAATTCTGTACACCCCGTAGGTATAGTGAAAAAAAGAGACATTTGAACACGAACGATAAATGTAATCCAGCATATCTTCCTTGTTTGTCTGATCTGAAGTCATGAGTGAGAAATAACTTTTGTTCTAAAACTTACAACCTAACTTAAGTAGTCGGACTGTAAAATACGAGAGTTCGTTCAAAACAAGTTTACAACAACCAGACAAGTCCTATGAAAGTCGAAGTAAGTTTCCAAGTCGGGATTTAAACTTTTTAAAATGAGTTTTTACTTTCGCCTAGATTGTGAAAAAGAGTGCAAATGGTAAAAATGAATAAACTGTAATTGAGTAGGTAATATCGTATAGCCGAAAAAAAAAATGCTTGGACTTAGGAATAGGCCAATATTACGGCTGACACCAAAGATAAATAACCACTTGATCGCGCATATAGTCAAAATTCCCTTTTGCAAATTGAAGCCACGTCGGTCGCGGGGGGCAGCTTGTGTATTAGAGACTCGACGCGACTCGACGCTTGTGATTGGAGAATCAAAAGTCATTCATTCAATTCGCGCCTAGGATTGGCCCCGCTCGATATAGTTTAGGTTGACATGTTAGAACCTTTGCCTCATGCGGGGTAAAGAATTAGCAGTCAAGTGGTTATATTGTCATTGGCTGACACTATGATAGATATTCAATAGGTAATTGTTGTAAATCGGTGCAACTCTCTTCCATATTATATGATACTAGCGGTCCGCCCCTGCTGCATCGCACGGGTATAGATTATAGCCTATGTCACCCGGGGATAGTGTAGCTTCTCAACAGTGAAATATTTTTTTAAATCGGTTCAGTAGTTTCGGAGCCTATTCAATGCAAACAAACAAACAAACAATCAAATCTTTCCTCTTTATAATATTAGCATAGATTATTTAGCTGTATGTACCCGACGGGGTCCACAATTGCAACTAAAATACTTTTCTACCACCTCAGAAACATTGTGGAATGCTAAAATAAATTAATATGAATCAAGCTTGTTTTACGTCAGATGCGTACTCTTCGACCGAAGTAAAATTAATTTTATTTTACTTTGCTCGAAGTTCGCACTCGACACGCTACCTTATATCTTCCTTATTTGTCTGATCAGAGGTTCCTACCTACTTTAATGCCACTACGTCATCATGGTTCTAAACTAAAACACTTCGAAAAGGTCTATTCCACTAAGCTGTGCCACTAAGACATTGTAGAAACTTCCATTCCTGTCATTCATCTCAGGAGAGTATCATGAAAGGTCCACGGGGGAAACTATGCAAACTCTAAAGTGAAAGTGAAAAATCGTATGTTGTCAATTCAATTCGACAAGGCGTTTGTGAACTTCTTCGGTATGGTGAATGGAACCCTTGGGATTACTTCTATTTCTACCCTCTGGATGGGTATCACTTTGACGCGTTCTTACGATCATAGTACCTAAGCTTAAAAAGGAAGGATCTGGGGCAGTGTTGTCACCCGTACCGATTCTTTTTGTTGTTTAATCAACACTTTGTTAATATACCTACAAAAATGTAGCACCAAAAACCACGGAATGTTTGACTTGGCACACAGATTCACCCCGCGCTGACAATACGTAAGTAACTAAGAAAAAAAAAAAAAAAAAAAAAAAAAAAAAAACAGGCACGGAAGGGGGTTGGGCAGGTGCACCCCCCAGGAGAGTGTGGGAAGCGCTCGTTCAAAAAGCTTCTTAACTCCTTATAATCTCCTCATAATATTAATAGGAGATTATAGTATATCTACCTATTATATTATAAATAAATAATCTCTATACATAGTATAAATTTAAGTCGCTTTCCGCGTCTGCCTGTCTGTATGTCTGTATGGCCGCTAACTCCTCCTAAACCATGCAACGGATTTTGATGCGGTTTTCACGGTTTTCACCATCAGTTAGATACATTTTCAAGGAAGGTTTATATAATATAACTAGCGACCCGCCCCGGCTTCGCACGTAAATTACACCCATGTGAAGCCGGACGGGCGGGTCGCTAGTATAATATAATAAAAGAGTAAATAATATCAAGTAACGTTGCATTTGCCATTAACTGCCCCTTCCCCCTTCGAGAAAATCCTTGCTACGCCTTTGGCTACTTATGGCGCTAACTATCTGTTAAACAAGTGACTCAGGATGCGATGAACTGCTTCTGTTTGTAACAAGACTAAAAAAAAATCAGAGCAGACAAATACACCGAAATTACAGAATTCTTCGCACAGGAAACCTATTTACAACTCGACCAGTCCTGTCAGACCATTTCTCAGACCTCTGCTTAAGTGATTTACAGACCACAGCTGCTGAGTTAACATGTTTTTACGGGCGATTTCAACTAATTCAATTCAACGGTTTTTTTTGGACAGGAGGATGAGGCAGCGACCAAATAAATGTGAGGTGAATGCATTGTATATTATTATGTTGATAGGATGTAGCTAGGTCATCTTGGTAGGATTTTTTGTAGAGCAAAACTTTTGGGGTAGTTAAATAGGTACTTTTAGAATACCACTGAGACGTTAAATATAAGATGACTAATATTTCTATTACCTAGTAAAGAACACACTGTACTGAGTTATGACGTCACGCCTTAGGCACGCCATACACTTTGCGAAAAAGGGACAGAATATCCCCCTCTCCATCCCCACCTAAAACTTTAAACGCTCATATCTCAAAGATTTATCAGCTATTTTTTTCCAGTAGTGTAATGTATTTAGTTATATTCATCGCTAAGCCTGTTTTTTGTTATAATAATATCAAATATTAGGACACACATGCCTATTACTAAATTCACAAAAATAACAGACATATGTGTGGTGCCATTATTATTTACAAAAATAAAAAAAATTCCCGTCATTTTCATTATCGGCAATGTCAATTTCATAAATGCCCCCGCAGACTATCAATATCGGAACGAAATGATTGACGTTCAATCAATCTTCGATCAGTTTTTGAATCAACAGCAGTTTGATGGTTGTCCCATTTCTTAAAGCGATTGGTTGTTCGGTTCGTACTGGGTAACAGCTGGTGGAAGACGATAATTTATCAATCCCTGACCTACATTCAGGCATTGAATTTTCCGGCAGAAAACCGAACAATAATAACATAACGTAACCTTTTGAAGCAGAAAAAATAAGCAGTAATTTTGAAGTATGGGACTAAAACGAATGAACTGATTTGTTTAATCTATGTAACATTTTTTATTTGAATTTTGTTCTACTAACCAAGTCAAATGCTGCAATTTTTTGTAATTAAGTTATTGCAAATTGGTGCTTAAGCTATAACTTTTATGGTGGATCACGTAATTCTAGAAGAAATCTATTCACTCTAGCCTTGAAGATGTCTAGATTGTAGTTCGTGGTATTATAATTATTTTGAGGTGGTACAGAACCCTCAGTGCACGAGCCCGACTGTATTTTTTTCTAAAGTTGGCATACAGATGATACGTTTGGTCTTGTTTTGTTACTTATCAAGCCATAGCCACTGTTTCAGCGGATTCTATTTTAATAAACGCGTGAAAATCTACAAGCCACAAACGAACCGCCTAAACAGGAAAACATCCGAATGTTCCACCCCAACAAACAATGGAAATAAAAGCCTCATTTGGCAACCCATTGTGGGCGAACCTATTATCTTGCCAAATTGAATGAATAATTAAATCCACCATTTGCCTATTACTGTGCACACTGTTGAGGCTAGTTTACACTGTACAAGCCATTGTGCAAGTTCCTGGTCAAACAGTAGGTACCTATTGTTTGCAGTGGTCGAATTGGACTAACTCACGAACCAGCAGTGCAAGTACCGATATTTATCGTTCGTCAAATTTGACAGTTGTAGTCGTCAAATTCGATAAAACGCCATTTGATCAATAATTCTAAGGCATTTTATCGAATTTGACGATCGATAAAGAACAGTTACTTGCACTGAACTTTTAACCGACTGTCCAAGAAGGAGGGTAATGTTTTTGGGTTGTATGTAAGCAATAAGCATGTAACTATGTTTCTGGGTTCCTGTATTACCTCATATAGCCTAAACGGCTTGACCAATTTGACAAGTGAGGTGTCGTTGGATTCCTCTTTACCTCCAGAGTGACATAGGCTACATTTTCTGCTTTTTCCCGAGTATTTCTAAACAAAGTAATGGTTTGGTACCTGCCAGGGTTTTTTGCCGAACCAGAACGATATGAGAACTTTTACGAAACGGAACAGCGATTTCACAAACCGGAACAGCGTTCCGGTGCGTTCCGGTCTATTTCGAGCACCGTTGTATGACTGCTATAATATTAGTAAAATATAGCATTTTACCATTAGAACTTCATATTTTAATGTATAACACGCACAGCAACCCTGTCTGTTTAGTAAAGTCAAAATAAATTATTTTAATATGCCTCTAGCACGCCCATTATTATATAGTTACAAATGTTATAACATAACTGCCACATCAGGCAAGCTAAGTGTCTGACCATAATTTTGAACGAGCGCTTACCCCAGCTACTGTCAGTTGGCTTGGCAACTCGCACGGTGTAAACAACCCAAATAAATCTGCCGAACCTGGATAAACATGGTGATAATTAGATTCGAAGTTCACTAATTGCATCGTCATAAACTGTTGTGATGATTAAACTGTTTACGTAACTAAGCAGTTAAATTTGTTACTAGTAATGAGCACAAATTTGTTCAGTGTGACAAATTTTGTTGAGTCATACTCGTACTTGTTTAGCTGAGCGATGGCAAAAGTTAGTCTCAAATTTATCTAAATATGGGGTAAGCGAACTTAGCTTTCCCAAGTATAGCTAGTTGAAATTATTGAGCTGACTTAGTGGGTACCTAGATGATAATCTAACTTCTACACCAGCCTTGTTCAAAGTTTGAATCACATTCGTGAGTCTACAGAATACCTATATATACCTACTGAACCTTTACCTACAGCACTACATCCAAAATGACTTCTTTATAACATGAATAATATTATAATTCTACTAGCGGAACCTGCAGACGTCGTCCTGCTAGGAAAAGCAACGCCATAATTATAACTTGGTGACATACCAACAGCAGCGCTACCTATCGGGTCCAATTGTGTTTTCAAACCATCCAGGAACCCATTGAAATATACACACAAAAGTTCATCCAAATCGGTCCAGCCGTTTAGGAAAAGTTAGCTGACAAACACACGTACAGAAGAATTATATAATATACATTAAGATAAAACACTATCACGGTTGTTCACTACAGTGAACATAATATGATTATTAACGGGATATTTACCGTGATTATGGTTACCACCCGTCCGGATTTGTCCTGAGATGTCCGGACTTTTAGAATTTTGTCTGGCTTTGTAATTTATCCGACTTTCGGCTTGGGCAATGTTATACGAATAATAATTCCTACATTCATAATTATATAATATCAGTCTTTAATCTTGATTAACGTCTCCCTCGGATATTTCAGGATTCTGAAAAGTCTCGAGTGAATCCTATCGTTCAACCAGATTTGGTGAGTTGGTCGGAAGACGTTCATGTCCAGGAAAATGGGGCAACGAAATCGACGTTCGCTGTTACGGTACGATCAACGGAAATTGAACAAAATAAATAACATTGAGATAATGTTTACGTACTATTAGTCGACCATGTTTCACTCAGTAGAGAGTAGTAGTTATATTCCTTGGATTCACTGCAAGAAGTTAATTTAGTAGTTAGCTAGAAGATCTGAAAATCCTCTTTGTTATTTTTTCATGGCCAAACTGACATCTGTGTAGGGATGCGTGATTTTGCCCGAAATTGCCTTTCCGACTTACTCGCACATCTCCGATAGAACTTATTACTGTCCCTTTATTTCCTGATGATGGAGTAAAGCAGATTTTTCGTCTGTTAGTAACTTTATTAAACCCCAAATATTATTGCCTGAGAGTACTTACGGGCGAGCTAGAAATAAGTGGTTAACCCCTTCATAAAGAGTTATCCTATGATTCGATTTTGCTGAGCAAATAAATAGTGACTAACATTTTTACGAGGTTTTTTGACGTGAATTCAAGATTAATTAAAATAAAGGCACCTACTATCTACTATGTATATTTGCTAGTTACTGAACTCTTATTTTCTGCGGGCAGAATAAGGTTGATTTTAATACTAAGTAACTAGACGCGTAAAAACATCGTAAACAGTTTTAAAAAAAATATCACGTTATCATATTTTTCTGCCTGACTGGCTCCGCGCGATCGGCACACTTGGCATCTCTTATAGGTACTCTTTATGCCCATAAAAGTAAGTACCTAGATAAAAATAGGTGCATCCTAAAAACTAGAAAGAAAAATGTAGGATTTTTCCAAAACTAACTTTAACTGAGCTTGCGCCAAATTTGATTTGGTGGACCATGAAAAAAAATCGTTCGCTTTGAGCACTTCTCGAAACGTCGTAAAACCGAGCAAATGTTTGTCGGATGTCCCGCTTCGCGTATCGCACTTTTATAACTTTTATTAGCCATACAAGAACGGTTTATTACCTACATGATGCCTACCTCTCCTTTAGCGAAACGACTTCAGTAATTTCAATGGCAGTTGAGTGCCGTTATAGCCTGAGAAGTGGATGAGATTTAGATTTGATCCTGATAAGCCAAGGAAAATGAGATGAGAAAATTGCCTTTGAAATAATCGTGTCCACTTGTAGCAATCTTTGTTGTTGTTTAGTTTTTAAAGTATTAATAAAGATGGTAGAAATCGTAATAACAGACTAAGAGGCTACCCAACTCCCGATGAACGCTGGGAAACTAACAAATCGTGAATTGAGTAAGTTTGATTAGGGAGAAACTTTAATAACTCCGTCACTATTGGTTCTCAATTCTCATTGGTTGACAATTTGCTAAGTTGTTTACACTTTTGAACAAGTCAGGATAAGCAAACTGTCCCAATTTCTTCAAAGGACTTAATTCCTGACGCTTAGTAGCTTTCGCAAAAATCTTGTTTGTTTTTAAACTTCGCGCGATTATGAAGGGAAGGACATAATTAAATGAGGATTATTCCGCATCACTGCCAGCGGAATATTTATAAGGTTTATAACAGGAAAGATTTATTGGTAAATATTACCTGCGCTATGAAGAAATTGCGGTGATATTTTTACTACCAACAGATTTATGCTTGTAATAGAGGCAGCTGAATATTAATACCATGATCACGAGTTATGACATGAAAAATTAATTATATGAATGGCACATAACAATATATATTTTTTTCACTGGTACATCTCAGAACATTCCCTTGGTCATGCATGACCATGAGACACAGAAAGAGTGAGAGAAGCAGACAGAAAGAAGAAATGGAAGGATGTAAGCCTGAATTCTGTCCATCTTTAGGATGCTCGGCTCGGAAGACATCGATTTAACAATAAGCCCATCACTTTAATTGCTTACCTTTTAAGCTGTTACTTAGCAATTTTGGTGGTGTTAGTATAATTCGTAGTCAAACGACTTCGTACGCGTAGTAATTCATACAAAGGTTCGACCTCTTTTACTCGTTCCTGTCGAAAACCCCTTTCTTAGCAGACCTCTACAGACTCTACTACACCCAAGGGCGGATCCAGCTTTGGTGCCAGAAGGGTCACATAGTCGTGGTCAATTCAAAAGAAGTTATGATTTAATTTTTATATTAATTAGTGGACCACCTAGGTCCTGGACCCAGCCTAGGGGGGGGGGGTCATGACCTCCATGACTCCCCTCTGGATCCGCCCTTGACTACACCCCATAAGGTTTGCCAAATTGCAGGTCAAGTAAAAGAAGTTCTTGAGATTTCATGATGAGTCAGTCAGACAGTGAGTGGTAATATGCTTTCATAATATTTATACCTTTGTGCAGAACAGATGGCCGATGGGGCCGAAAGGTTCTAGAATGGAGACCACGGACCAGTAAGCGCAGCGTATGACGTCCACCCACAAGATGGACAGACGATCTAAAAGTGACCGCAGGGAAACGCTGGATGCAGCCCGCTTCCAACCGGCCCTTTTGGAGATCGATGGGGGAGGCCTATGTCCAAAAGTGGACGTCCTATGGCTGAAATGATGAATATTTATACCTTGAAAAGCAGCTTCGAACTGCTGTGGGTCGAGAGTGGGCGCGTGCGAGTCACCCGCCACGAGCAGCGCGAGCAGCGCGGCGAGCGGCGCGCCGACCGCGACCCGCCCCATCATGACACTACGCCATGCCATCGCCCATGCTCCACCATACGCGCCACACTTCTGTGGACAAAAGAAACAAGAACATTTTAGTGAAAATAATATTTTCGCAGCAGTGCAAGTACCGTTCTTTATCGATCGTCAAATTTGACAGTTGTGGGTGTAAAATTTGATAAAATTCCATTTGATCAATACTCGCTATGATCGATTCTATCGACAATATCTATTGACAATCGATAAAGAATGGTACTTGCACTACAGGTATCCAACGCGCGCACACACGGGAAGGTGAAAAGAGACGAGAGAAGGGGTTCCACAGTTCCACACCACGCCGTTTGGCTCATGCGGCATAATAGTTTGCATATTTCTCGCTAGATGGCTCTGTCAGTGTGATACACCATTGAAGACTTGCACTACCCATCTCTTGGCTCTATCGTCAGATAAGTTTGATAATGGTACCATTATTTTTATTGTCATTTGACTTACTTGTAAAATTTCAAATCGCTACCTACGACAATTACCTACAAAGCTAAAATCAATATTCAAATTTTGATTACATTATTAGTTAGTTAAAACCAGTTTCTAACTAGCTTAAATTACATCACTTGCTAATTTCACTTGCTACACAAATGAAGTTTTAGGCTGCTGGTAAAAAGGAATTTTACTCCATTTATGACAGTAGTAGGCCATGCCACCGTAGGGCGTAGGTACATACATGCATGCTTCCAGACGAACGTACCAGTTTCATTGTATCCAGTCAGTGGTTGAATTGGACTTACGAACCGGAACGCATTTCCTTTCAAACCTTTTAACCGACTGTCGAAGGAGGGTAATGTTTCTGGGTTGTATTGTGTTGTAGTTACATATTTATGATTATGTATGTAATATATAACTATGATGGCGTTAAAAATTATTATAACACCGGTTTGCACTCACGATTATGTTTTTATCGGTCAAGACGATATCGAGTTTTGATGAAGGGATATGATGGCGTTGTTGATATTTCCCTTCGTAAAACAATGACCTAAGTATAAGTGGTTTGGATTAGCTACCTACGTTGTTTCTTTTAAAATTAGGTATCTTCTCTTGGAATGGGCAGATCACTAACCAATCTATTAATTACAGAAAATACAACTTGGTTTGATAAAAATAGGTAGATACCTACTCTGTGGCACACCATTAAAAGAATTTTCGCCAAGTTCTTTTCTTTCCGTTCAAACTTTCCGATCAAATACTTATCTAGGTATTTCGTTCATAAGTGTGCCATGAATTTCAATCAAGCTAGGAATAGCTAGTTAGATAGCCCATAAAAATAAATACTCTGCTCAGTTTCTGTTCCTACGGTGCCTTCTGCGTTTTATTAGTTCGTTTTTCTTTCATTCCCTGTTAGGTATAATGCCGTATTTGTTAGAAACAATTTCCGTGTTGTTACGTGGTAACTAATATCGAATGCCATACTTTAAATACACACAAAACGTAATTTGTATGAAATTATATACAAATAGTATGTAGAAGTGTTTTTCGATATTTGCTTGAACTAGAGTAACCTTAACCTTTAACCTTTAACCTTTCGTATCGAGATATTATACAAAAGTGTACTACTTGAGCGTTTAGAAGGTCAGCAATTTCAAGGACGAGCTTCATAGTTCAGCACAAAACGCTAATTATGTACATAGCGTGCAGGACTCTACTTAAAACAGAACAGTCGCATCCGTCCTTTCTGGACGGAATACAACACTTTTACGTACTTTTTATTTCGTTTCCTGAATACTCGCTCGTACGTGTCGCCTTGCGCTTGATGTCTTTTCACTGAGATTTATGTTCATAGATCTTTGAAATGTCTTTTCTTTGAGTAAAGTACATATAAGTAAGTAGGTATACTACTTCTTAGGTAGCGGATTATAATCTAGACCATGAAAAGTTTAAATGTAATTTAAACTGGCTTGACCTTTTGGTTTGAATGTTGCGGATCGCATAAAGAAACTTTTTTTTTCATTTTGACATTGACCATTCAACAAGACTGTCAGCCTGTGCTGTCAGCTCTCTAATGGGCTGTCATCTGTCAATATCACAAAATAAAAACAAAACAAACATTTTGTTTTGGCATTATCCGCTATCGAAAAGCGAAATATTTTATTATGTAATGTAATGAAACATTCACATGAAATTAATTTGTTAATCGACAAGCTCAAAGATACAAAATTACGAGGGAAATAATGCATTCTGTGCGACATAGTTTTTTTTTCAGTATAAACCACAATTTCTACTTGTGAGTTTAGCTAGGAATGCCGCTGGCATACATACAATACAATACGATAGATTGGAACCGATTTGTTATATCAAAAACATTCTCCAATAAAATGTTATTTTTATCGTTCGGGCGCGGCAGTTAACGCCGGAGCTTGTTTATTCTGCGGCTTTAATTCAGCTTTGTATAGTATCAAATAAAACAGTGTTGTTTGTTTCCATATTTTGGAAGGATTTTTCGCAATGATACATGTGATTGTCGTTTTGATGTTTGCCGTGAGTGAAGTGTTGGTTCTGGATAATGGGTTGGCGCGAACGCCGCCTATGGGCTGGATGTCGTGGGGGTACTACATGTGCGGAGTAGATTGTGAGAAGACTCCCGAGAAATGCTTGGAGTACGTATCCATCGAGTGGTTTCACCTGCTGTGGGTTAATCCAGGTTATCAGCTACCTCCGTAATATTCCACCCTTTTTTCTTTGTTAGCGCTAATTTTGTCTGTACAATATTATAAAGAGGTAAGATTTGTATGTATGTTTGTAACGAATTGGCTCAAAAAGTTCTGGACCGATTTAAAAAATTCTTTCACCATTTGAATGCTACATTATCACTAATTAATATAGGCTATATAACTATACCCGTGCGGAGCCGGGGCGGACTGCTAGTAATGAATATTGTTATAATAAGTGATTATCTGCGATATTGTTATCAGTAATGAATACCTGTTTATTGCCAGTTATAATTAATATTAATGTAAATAATTTTTGCTTCTTCGTCTTCAATAAAGAAAAAATAAAACACAAATCCGGTCAGCCGTAAATAATCCGTCGTCCATGTAGATGGTGTAAAATATGCAAAGCTCTCCTGTGGCTCACACGGCTATTGGCCTTGCTTAGAGTCAATGTGCTCGACAGATACGTAGAACCGGGGATCGAAAAGGAACGATGCAGGGACTTGGATAAGCGCAGGTAGCATCATTGTGCGCATCAGCCTGAAGATGAGACCCTCATGCCACACCTGGTAGAGAAACTCCCGACTGCATCCCCACGTTAAACTCGTCTGTGAGGAGGTGGATCACACACGTCAACTAGAGCGTGGTGGAGTGCTTCGTGCAGAACCCAAACTGCTCATGTGTGATGTAGGGAAGCAGTCTACTCAGAAGCAGTCGCTGGAACAGTTTCGGAGTGTGTGGTAGAAGGTAGCTGACCGGCAAGTCTTCCATATAGTGGGGCAATGTTTGGTAAAGAGGATTCTGTTAAAAAACTGGGTCAACCAAAAAGAAATAAAGGGCAACCCAATACTGCAGTTGCCAAAAATGTGTAGCTTAATCTCGTAAATTTATTTTATTGACCACCACCTCGTCTGGTTGCGGTCTACGATGGAGCATGCTTACTTTGATGAAACAAATTGTCTTGCGACTGGAAGACACCTAGATTATAACAATTATTATTGGATTATAACAAACTGCACTCATGCAAAAAAGTGTATTCTGTATGGCTCCTTTAATATATACTAAAATTCCTAAAATTATCAGAGAATTAAATATTGGTATGTTTAAAAATAAACTTAAAACTTAATTAGCACAAAAAGGCTACTATGAAATTTCAGAATTCTTTAATGATAAAAATGTATTGATATGTAATGTAGACTAAATAATTAACATAAAATCGAGACTATAATAATAATAATAATAATAAATCTTTATTGCAGATACAAGATCCATAGTAGGTAGTTTACATAGCACATTTCAGAAAACAGGTAGGTACAGCTATTGACAAATTAAAGCAGGCCTAACTGTATTGGAACAATAAATGAAAAATTATAAAATAAACTCTTAAAATAAAAACAATAATAATTACGGTAGGTATAACTAAAAATTAAATAATGGTTTTAACCCAGTGTTGTAGAATATGACAATCATATTTATCTGTGATCGTCGTTAATACCCTATTATGACTGGCCCTGACCCGACTTAGCAGCGAAAAGATTCTCTTTCGTATGATCGCGTTGAACCCATCAGTTCTGGCATCCGCAAACATACCTGATGCGCTACAGAATCGGGGCAGCCCCAGTAACATCCTAAAGATATTGTTGTACTGTACACGTAGAGCGCTGATGGATCGTTGGGTATAATGAACCCATAGGCTGCTGGTGTAGAAACACTGACAATATGCTCTGAAGAGAGTAACTTTGGCTTCCACAGAACATCGTGCAAACCTACGGGCTATCATGTTCCCTCTCACCGCCAGCGCTCTACGCTCTCGTTCTATGTCACTATCATCCTTCAGATCTTCCGTGACTATGTGACCCAGATATTTAAATTGCTTAACAATATTTAAAGGTTTTCCATATAGTCTCACTGGGGGTACATTTTCAGGGTGCTTATTATTGGCAGTAAATATTAATAATTCACTCTTTTTAACATTATATTGTAGGCCATGGGTGTTAGCGTATTCCTCACACACCTTCATGAGTTTTCTCAGTCCACTGATGGAGGGACTCAGCAGCACCATATCGTCAGCGTAGCTTATATTGTTGACCATAATGCCGTCAATTGAGCATCCTACATGCATGCTGCTGAGCCTCTCAATCAGCTGGTCCATATATAAATTAAAAAGCTTAGGTGAAGACAATCCCCCCTGCCTCACTCCACACTCCAATCTATATGTTTCTGACATGTCATTTGCCCATCTAACACAATTAAGTTGGTTTTGATACCAAAACTTCAAAATATTTACTAGTTCGAAAGGTATTTTTCCTTCCAACTTCTCCCACAAGAGCTGATATGACACTCGATCGAAAGCTTTGGATAGATCTAAAAAGCAAGCGTAAACTGGAGTCTTCCTGCTGGTGTAGTATTCTACAGTATGCTTAAGGGCCAAGATGGCACCTTCAGTGGATACATTTGGCTGAAATCCGAATTGAGAGTCATTTAAAGTAATGTTTGCACTGAGTTGATCATTTAGCAAACTATCAAGTACTTTAGCAGCTGTTGTTGCTAGTGAGATAGGCCGATAGTTGTCTTTGTCAGAAATATCTCCGGTTTTATTTTTAACTATTGGTACCACTATAGTCTTCATCAGCTCCTGTGGTAGATACACATGACTAATACAGAAAGAATACAGCATAGAAAGAACTCGCGGTAAGTGAACACCAGCACACTGAAAATGTTCAATGCTGAGTCCGTCATGACCTGGAGATTTCCCTCGTTTCATTGCTTGAATTGTTTTAGCAATATGTTTGGCTGTAAAACGTTTCACATTATCTTTGTCATCTCCAGACCCAGCACCAAACAACTCCTGCGTACCGACATCAGCAGACATCCTTCTTGGAGGTAGGGTTAGGGCTGGAACTTTAAACTGGTCTTTGAAAATTGATGCGATTCTTTTAGTATCAGTAACCCCATTGACGCTCACAGGGATACCAGGCCTAGTGTTCATTTCTGATGTACTTTTCCAAAACTGTTTAAAATCCTTGTTTTTATGATGTGATGCCATTATGTCCATTCTAATCTGTTCTTGATTTTTAATACACCATTTTGATTTTTCTTTGAATTTGTGTCTGTCTTCTCTCATTTTTTCAAAATACGGGCCTGCACATTTTTTACCGCTTAATAACCACATTTTGAAGCTAAGCCTAGCTGCCCTGTGAGCTTCCTTTACATGAAAATTCCAGCCAGCAACGTTTTTACTTTTATTCGATTGACGTAGTGAGTTGATTCTTTGAGGGCCTTTGTAACTTTGTATTGCAGCATTTTTCAAGATATGTACAATGTTATCATAAAGTTTATCAATTATCAATCTATGGCTAATATTGTTACAAGTTCTATCACAGCAACTACTCAATTCAGCCGGAAAATCAATATTCTTCAGTTTGTTATTACATATTTCATAATACGCTTTTACTTGTTCTTTATCTCTATTTCCCCAAATTATTTTATTACTCGCTACACAATTAAAGGTTGTTTTTCTTCTTAATGACTGTAAATCGATCATTATTTCTAAAGGAAAGTGATCTGAATTGAAAACATCATAAACAACTTTAATAGACAACACAGATTTTCGGGCAGATTCAGTGACCAAGCAATGGTCAAGCCAACTTTTAGTTCCATGCGCGTCGCTGATAAAAGTAAATGTATCAGAGTGTAAACCAAATTGATCAAAATCTGCACACACCCATTGTTGATCAGTACAAAAATTTATGAGTTCCTTACCAAATAGCTCACTAGGGTGTGCATTGAAATCTCCTAAGACATAAACGGCTTCTGCATCATTATTGTCTATTATAGCCTTGATGCAGCCAAGGCAGTCTGTGAATTCTGTTAAGTTTGCAGCACTATCAACAGGCATATAAACACTAAACACTAATAACACTCTATCATTTATTTTTATTTTTATAGCCACTAATCTGTCATTATCACAGGTTAACGCTGTCACATCCTGAAAGGATTTTTTATTCCATAAAATGGCCACACCGCCATATGGTCTTCCACGCAAAACACCAGCTCCTATGTCGACTGCAGACACGCCAGTGTACCCAAATTCTCGATCGATCTCTCCCAGAATAGGGATATCATATGGCATGAGCCATGTTTCCTGCAGTGCTATTATATCTGCCGTACAACATAACTTTTTTATACAGTTTATTGAACTTTTTAAAGACTTGCAATTAAAACTATAAAATGTGTTAACGTTCTTGTTAGTTGTACTATCCATAATGACTTCTTATATGTTCTGTCTCTTCTTGCATTCTTACACCTCTGTAGTTGAAGTTAATAAACTTTCTAAAAGCTATTCCTTCGGGCCACAGGTTATTATCTAGAAATAGAGCTAGGTTTCCGCTTGATACCCACAACTTGAACGAGTTATGTCCTTTGTCTTTTTTGGGGATCATGCGCGCTAGTGTTACTTTTTCTTTGGTTTTATGCTGAATATACTCAACTATATCCTTTTCCGTGGTATCCTTGTGAACGTTTGAAATAAAGAGTTGCACTTTGGATTCAGCCGCCTTAAATTTAGTTTCAGACTCATTATTCGCCATCCCTATATTTCCCACAAAACGATGTACTAGGAAAAGATAAAATGATAATAATAGCTTATATAGTAATAAACATCTAATTAAGGTATAAAATACAACCAAACCAAAATATGATTCTAACAATATTCTAACATAGACATAATTTCGTAATTTTTTTAACTTTAACAAAAACGAATAATAATATAATTATATAATAAACTAACATTTGTACGCTGTAACAGGCAAGGACATGAGATACGTCTCCATTCTTACGACCATGTATGCTACTTTATATGTATATGTACCTACCATGTTCTGACAAATAAATAATTTTAATTTGGTATTGTTGTACTTTTACTATTGTTTTGCTGTAATTTTCTTTCCATTATTTCTATTCCAGTGAAGACCTAATAATCTCGGTAGTGGATGCATTCTTTGAGGAAGGCTACCAGGAGGCAGGTTATGAGTACATCATCATCGACGACTGCTGGTCCGAGAAGACTAGAGGCTATGATGGAAGGCTCGTCCCTGATGGACGGAGATTCCCACACGGGATGAAGTTTATTGCTGATTATGTAAGTAAAGCAATTTTTTTATTAGCAACAGCGGTGATCAGTAAATAAACTGTATTGGGTGTTAAATGTATTGGAATCAAATGTGTTGTGTATATATCAGAGTAATGGAGTAACCGGCTTTCGGAGCCTATTCAATGCAAACAAACAAACAAACAATCAAATCTTTCCTCTTTATAATATTAGTATAGAAGTATAGATGTGAAAATGTATTTTTGGAGAAAAAATTATCCCTTCAAAAAACACAGTTAAAATGGGCTCAACGACCGATACAGAGTTTATGATTAGTGGAAATGGTTGGTTTCGATGAAATGAAGAACGGTTTTACTATTGTAGTATAATTAAAAGAATTGATAGAGATGACACGGGTGCGTCAGCGTGTTGCTTCGCGGTCGCTCTGGCCTGGCACACTGCCGTGTCTGGATTACGTATCTCTATCTCTTCTCTACATAGTATAAATTGAAGTCGCTTTTCGCGTCTGTCTGTCTGTATGTCTGTATGGCCGCTAACTCCTCCTAAACCACGCAACGGATTTTGATGCGGTTTTCACCATCAGTTAGATATATTTTCACGGAAAGTTTATATATATAACTAGCGACCCGCCCCGGCTTCGCACGTAAATTACACCCGTGCGAAGCTGGGCGGGCAGGTCGCTAGTAAAATATATACATCAGGTTGGGTGTAAGATTCTTTTGATCCCAAAAAACCGTAAAACTGCTGAACATATTTATAAACTAGTTCTGAATTATAGTTTCAATTGCACACATTTATTTTGCTGTTAGTTCATGTTAAATTCGCTTGTAGGTATTTCTCAAAACGGTTTTCTCATGCTTATCTCGTGATTAGAAAAATTTCATCAAGTTTTAATGAAAACAGCCTTATCGTTCAATTGCTAGGCTGTTAAGGTAGTAAGTCAATTATCACAACTGATTGTATTTACGTATGTTGGGGATTTCTGTCATCTGGGGCCAACATACGTTTGCAAACTACTAAGTTAAGTATACCTTTATGTACCTACTAGCTGCGCCCTGCGGTTTCACCCGCGTAGTGATGAAAAATGGTGATGATGATGATGAAAAGTAGGCTATGTCACTCTCTGGCTCTTGAACTATACCCATGTAAAAAATTTAGGTCGATCTGTTGTTCCGTTACAGCGTGAAAGAGGAACAAACATCCATACATACAAACTTTCCCGTTTATAATATTAGTAAGATGACCATTTTTCGTCGAGACTCGATTCCCGAGATGGATGAACTATCTACATACATATTTGTTAAGTTTGTACGGAACCCTCAGGGTGAGAGTCCTATTCACACTTGTACAGTTTTTTTTGGAATTTTTTGTTTTGTTTTCTTTGACCTTAGTTTGTGAGTTTCATATTTGCATGCCTCACCGAGGAGAAACATTTGGACATAAGTATGATTTTGTAGCAGCCAAAAATTTTTCTACATGTATTTGATAAAGATAACAAGAAGAAGTAAACTGAAATGATCACAGCCAGCGTAAATCTCTTGAAATTTTAACGCGAGTGTAGCGAGCCCCAATACTTTCCGGCTTGTAAAGTCAACAGGGAAATTCTGAGTATTAATTAGAGTGAGTATTTTCTGAATAATTTTTCGTTAATCGTTAATTCAGCGAAGTATCGCATAGTACCTACAACGAACACAAAAGCGCGAGAAAAACGAGCGCGAACCTTTTAAGTAATTTTTATTTTTAAGATAGAAGAGATAAAAGGTAAATAAGATTAATAAGATTTTATACCAACAGAATAATGTTCACATTCTCTCTCCCCAGATTCACAACCGCGGCCTAAAGTTCGGTATGTACACAAATATAGCGGCTGTGACGTGCATGATCTACCCAGGCTCGAGGGACCATTTCACATTAGACGCGCAGACATTCGCCAGCTGGGACGTGGACTACCTCAAGGTAGACGGGTGCTTCGTCGAAGAAGACTATTTGAATGTTGGTAAGTTTTAGTCAGGAGGACGAAATATGTAAAGGGAAGCCAGGACAAAATGTTCAGCATTGAATGTATAATTCCTCGTCTACCCTGATGTTTTACCTGCAGTTTTTTACATTTCCGCAATAAAGAGTTTTTTTAAATAAATAATTGGCTTGCGTTTTACCACCATCACGCCTGTTAAGCGATGATGCGGTCTACGTTGGAGCACGCTTGCCTAGAAGAAACAGATTCTTCCTTTATCCGATGTTCGTCACGATCAGAGAAGTAAAGCTCAGAACAAACCTGAAGTGGTACTTCCGTAATGCACGAGTCAGCACCACACGTAGTGACTTGTCCCCTTGTTGAGGCTTGAGGGTCCTCCTAGGGTAGGTTAAGCGGGTGACGTAAGTTCTGGCCTTTTGGGCATACCTGCGTTAACAAAACCGCGTCTCAAGTGATAAAAAGTGACCGCATCTGTGGATCCCGATCTGCTTATTTAGCCATAAGCGCAGATGTATTTCAGACTCTACACAAATAATCTCTTGTGGATGACCAATGAAGTCTGTCAGCCACTCAATTTGGCACTTGCTTGCTAAATTTCCCTAAGTCGGGGGTTCGCATATATACAATTATAGTGTGGCGTGTACAACTGTACACTGCTATTACACACCACACTTATAAATATTATTGTTTCAGCGTACATTAACCTGGGGAAAGAGTTGAATAAAACAGGGAGACCGATGGTATACTCTTGCAGTTGGCCATATTATAATCAATACATACATCATAAGAAGGTAATTTTGGCAATTAAGTTAAGAAAGATATAACCGCTATGACGCATTACATGCACGTTCATAGCTGGTGTTGCATACTCGAAAGTAATTGGAATTGGATTGGTAATAGATTAGATTGTTTAATTGCAAAGACAGTCCGAGAATTTGGAGGTTGTCAGAAAAGCAATTGTAACTCAGAGGCTAGAGCAATGGTGGCGTTTACCTGGGTCGTTGCACAGATTCTAATCCGGCCGGTTGTCAAATTTTCGAATTGTCTTATAACATTAAATGATTTTGCTTAGTCCACAGAATTCTAAAAGATTCGACCGAAGTTTTGAATTTGCTAAAATTTGCTAATTCATCTGAGAATATTAATAGTATACTGCTGAAATTTTAAAACAATGCAGAGGTGCACTATGTAACGTTTTTCATGAAAATATTTGATTTAGTGTTAGTTTTTGTAGTTTTGTAGTGGTTGTAAGAGCGCATATCATCTTTATTATCTAATATAAAGTTCGGGGCACCGGACTGCATGCGTCTTCTTTTTTCCTCCATTTCCTTGTTGTTTGCAGCCGGACTACAGGCCAGTAGCTCAACACTGCAACTTGTGGCGGAACTACCACGACGTGTTCCTCAACTGGCCCTCCATACAACGCATTATAAAGAACTACGAGCAGGACTACGTGAATATAGCGCCGTATCACAAGCCGGGCCAGTGGAACGATCCTGACATGGTGAGATACAAAATTATAACAAATACGTAATCCAGACACGGCAGTGTGTCAGGCCAAGAATGTGTATGACAAAACAATCTCTAAACACTCTAAATAGGTAATATAAAAAAAAACTAAGCTAGCACGAAAAGAGTTTTTTTTACCAGTGTGAATGATATAAAATGTTTTTGAAAAATGGCGAAGTGAATCTCTAACAGTGCAAGAGAAACTATCAAGTTGATTTATTTCTTGGAAAGCTTTAACTCTAGTATCGCGCGAGTGAAGCGCGCTAGTTAAGATATCTATGTCAAGATGTAGAACAGGGGTTCGATTTTCGAATCGCACGTAAGATTTCGAACGAAAATATCATGCGAAATGAATTATTTTCTATTGATAGAAAGCAAATTCGTAGGTTCAAACCACTCGTAGCTTTAGCGAGTAGATTGAATACAATAAATATAAACCATTATATATTAACGAAATCCCAAACAAAAGTCGCATTTTTTTATATAATCAATAAAAATGAGACTTTTGTTGTTATTTTTATACACTTTTGAAATTATCTGAACTTTTGTTTGGGAATTCGTTTGAAAGTTCGTTGCGAAATATCATACGAGCGATACAAAAATCAAGCCCCTAAAAAGCGCGAATGAAGTGAGCGCGAAAGTGTAACTTTATTTTAACATGGTTAAGTCCGCGTTTGACCACCAACTCGCCTGTCGGTAAGCGACGATGTGGTCAAAGATGAAACATGTAGACTTAGAAGATACTAATTCACTCTGGCCTTGAAAAGGCACAGATTATATATCTTAGCAAACAAGAAAGCTGGCAGGTTGTTCCAACCCTTGGCTGTACGGATTAAAAACGTGGATTCGAAGCTTTTTTTAAAATTACTTTTATTTTATTTTACAAGGAAAACATTCAGCTGCTAATTAATACAGTAGATATGAGATAAACAGTTACACAAAACCCAAAAACATGTTTTCACTAATACAAACTAGAAATAGTGTAAATGCCCCGTTGCAACACCAACTAGGGCCTGGATAGATAAATAGTAATTGGAAAACAAACATTCGAAGTCTTTACACAAGAGATAATAAATTAGATGACATGATTATTAATAATTTTTAGGGTTCCGTACCGCAAATGGAAACATCGGAACCCTTATAGGATAACTTCGTTGTCTGTCTGTCTGTCTGTCTGTCTGTCACGACCCTTTTTCTCAAGAACGCCTAAAGGTATCAAGTTGAAATGTATACTAAATACGTGGGTCTACGGTTTCTTTCGGCTGTAAAAAAAAAAAGTTGTAAGTCAACGCAATTAAAAGATATGAACGTTTATGTCGCATATTTTGCGATTTTACAGGGGAATCAAAACCTATAGTGTACTTCCCGTTGACCTAGAATCATTAATTTTGGCAAGAGGCAAGGTCTTACAGCACATATAAAGGAATAAATCTGAAAATTTTAAATTTGAAGTTATATCATATAAAAAACAATGTTTTATAATTACAAACTTACATTTTGTAGTTGTTATATATGGAAAAACCTTATTGTCAACTACAAAGTTAAGTTTGTCTTTCAATATTTCATCTTCAGTTAGTTTTTTTTTACTCGTACTTATCCGATTTTTTAATACATATTCCAGCTAATTTTCGGCACAGACGCCCTGACAGAAAGCCAAAGCCGCGTACAATTGTCTGTATACGCGATGATGTCGGCCCCGCTACTTCTCAGCTGTGACATGAGCAAGATAACTGCGTACGAGAAACAATTACTGCTGAACCTAGATCTGATAGCCATAGCGCAGGACCCGTTGGGAATCATGGCCGAACCATATAAGGTATAGTACAACAACACAATGCAAAGAGCTATGCTCGGAGTTTCTTTGCGCGATAGAATCCGAAACGTCGATATTCGCCGAAGAACCACAGTCAAAGACGTAGCTGTTAAAATTTGCAAGTTGAAGTGGCAATGGGCAGGCCACATCGCTCGAAGAACCGATAACCGATGGGGAAGAAAGGTTCTGGAGTGGAGACCACGAACCGGAAGACGCAGCGTAGGGAGGCCTCCCACTAGATGGACCCATTGTGAGAGTCGTTGGCATCCAGTAGATGCAGAAAGCAGGCTGTCGTTCAGTGCTATGGAGAGGGCTATGCTCGGGGTTTCTTTACGAGATCGAATCCGAAATGAAGAGATCCGTAGATGAACGAAAGTCACCGACATAGCCCACCGGATTAGCAAGTTGAAGTGGCAGTGGGCAGGGCGCATATCACGCAGAACAGATGGCCGATGGGGCCGAAAGGTTGGAATGGAGACCACGGACCGGTAAGCGCAGCGTAGGACGCCCGCAAGATGGACAGACGACCTAAAAGAGACCGCAGGGAAACGCTGCGGGCATGCAGGCCGCTTCCAACCGGCCCTTTTGGAGATCGATGGGGGAGGTCTATGTCCAGCAGTGGACGTCCTACGGCTGAAATGATGATGATGATTATACATTGTAAAGACTTGACACAACGGCAGTATACTGCCGCGAAGGTTTTAAACTGTTGAAGTTCTATTCTAGGTGACATTTATATGTTATGGGCAAGAGTGACGCTTACCATCAGGCGGGTAACATGTTCGTCTCGACACTCAATTGCATAAAAATATCTAAGCACACGGTTCGTTTTCTTAGTACAATAAACAAGTCCTATAAAGACGCTATAAGCTGCGCTGCAGTAATTATTCTTCCAGTAAATTGTGATATCGTGAAATTTAACGCCAGTTACTGGACTATGTAATTGAAACTAGAGCTTTTTACTTTTTAACTGACCTTAAAACAGGGGCGGATTTCCCTTAAGGCCGAGTACGCCTAGGCCTAGGGCGGCAAAATTTGGGGGCGGAACAAATCGAGTTACGTTGCTGGTTTAAAATAAACCGGCCAAGTGCGAGTCGTGCCTGCTGAGAGTTCCGTACCACCACAAAATACAATAATTATCAATTAAAAAACTGACTTCAAAATTAGTAAAATCATCCAAAGTCATCCAAATAACCCAATAACCAGTTATAACTTACTAGCGACCCGCCCGCCCGGCTTCGCACGAGTGTAATTTACGTGCGAAGCCGGGGCGGGTCGCTAGTTATGTATAAAAACCTTCCTTGAAAATGTATCTAACTGATGGTGAAAACCGCATCAAAATCCGTTGCGTGGTTTAGGAGGAGTTAGCGGCCATAGAGACAGACAGACAGACGCGGAAAGCCACTTCAATTTATACTATGTAGAGATAGAGATAGAGAAGAGATTTAAGTAAAAGTTTTTTTATTTCCAGATTTCCGAGACAGTAACCCTATGGGTGAAGCCACATTTCCCAAGGAAGGGTGACAGATATCCGTCCTACTCTTTCCTGTTCGTCAACTTATCTAAAGAGGAAACTTCCGTCCCTTTCACTCCCACGAATTATGGACTCAATTCTACCGATGGATACACCGTTATGGTACGATATCTTCTTATGTATAAAGGCGATGTGTGGAATTTCCCTATGGACTCCAAAACAGCTGGACCTTTCTGGACCTGTACGCTTAGTCCCAGATTTGATAGTTTACGAAAACTTTTTTCAATTACGTATTGTTCCATACATTTTAGTAAAGCGCCTCTATCGGAAACGTGGAGGAACTAAATTTGGCAGTTATCGGCGGTATAGTTTGCTTCACTCTAATACGAAAAAAGTTTTCGAATACCTTTTAGCCCAGCAATGTATGGAAAACGAAAAAAGTTTTCGTAAACTATCAAATCTGGGACTAAGGGTACTGGTTCTTGGATATACCGGTTTCCTTACGACGATGACGATGATGATGACGTTGACGATGTTTTTCCTTCACAGTTTTTGAGCAATGGCATCGAAACTGCTCATATTTTATTGAGCAGTGGCGGATCCAGGATTTTATTTGGGGGGGGGGGCATTCTGACATTTCTGGTCAAGGTTCGAAGGCATCAAATCGAAAAATTGAGTCGAATGCATGGAATTGCTAGGTGTTTTGGGGAAGGGGGCATGACCCCCATGCCTGTGTCCCAGCAGTGGGAATATGATAGGCTATTGATGATGAAGTTATCTTTGTTTTAAAATATAATTATTTTGCTCACAGAACGTGTTTACATCGAAATACATGAGAAATATAACGTTGAAAGAAGCATTTACAGTCCACGTGCCAGTGGAAGGTAAGAGACGAATAGGCATGATGACTAATATTTTTTTATTACCTCATAAAAAGGCTGATTTATTAATAGAGTCAATCAACAAAAACAAAATTAAAATTAGTTCAAAAATAAATAAGATATAAGCAATTTCATTTCATACTAGACAGAGAGCGCACTATACTGAGCCGTGACGTCACGCCTCAGGTGCGCCATACAAATGCTATACTAGCACACGCTTTGCGAGAAAGGGATGAAGCATCCCCTCTCTATCCCCACCTAAAACTTTAAACACTCATATCTTAGACATTTATAAGCCAATTTAAATTATTTTTCAGTATGTGTGACGTATTTAGAAAAACGAAAGGGGGGTCCTCATACAACAAACGTATTTTTTTAACTTATTTTTGTATTAGCTTTAATGTAAAAAGCGTCACAAACGCGTACAAGCGTCAAATTTGCTACGATTATAGTACACACTCTCAAGTATAACAACAAATAATAAATAATGGCCAAGTGTGAGTCGGTGATAAGTTTCTGTTCATTGCCAAGTTATAACTGGTAATTTCGTTATTGAATTTTCTGGTGGTACGGAACCCTCAGTGTGCGAGCCCGACTTGCACTTGGCCGGTTTATTTTTTGCGAAATACAGCTCGCTAAAGTGCCAAAAAGTTGGTTCCCTGCATGCATACTGCCGGGCATGAATAGGCATGTGGCCTAATGTTTAATTTATTACAAACTAGCGACCCGCCCGCCCGGCTTCGCACTTGTGTAATTTACGTGCGAAGCCGGGGCGGGTCGCTAGTTATATATATAAACCTTCCGTGAAAATGTATCTAACTGATGGTGCAAATCGCATCAAAATCCGTTGCGTGGTTTAGGAGGAGCTAGCGGTCATACAGACAGACAGACGCGGAAAGCGACTTTAATTTATACTATGTAGAGATAGAGAAGAAGTAAGATTTTTTTACATAATTAGTAACTAATAAATAAAAATAATAAATATTCGGGACATTTTTTCACACACGGTCACCTGACCCCAAACTAAGCAAAGCTTGTAATTTGTCTGCCAGAGACTGATATACATGCATATATAGGTTTAAATACATACTTAAATAGATATTAACAACCAGATATAGAACAAACACAAATGTTCATTACATAAATGTTTGTCCTAGGTGGGAATCGAACCCACGCCCCCAAGCGCAGAAGGCAGGTTCACTACCAACTGGACCAACGGGCTATCTAAACTTTTAAACTTAAAACTTTACTTATAAACTTTTTTCAGATGCCGTGTTTTATACTCTCTACCCTCTATAAAAGCATTGACGAAGCATTTGTACGAATACGTACCAACCAACTTTCACTGGAAATATAAAGAAACTAAATTCTACGGAATGCTATAAACTGGGAGATATGGACAGTCCGCTATGTCGTGACTGCTTAAAGAATTAAACTTGGGCATGTGGCATTGTGAAGCCATAGAAGAAACTAGTGATAACTGATGACATATGATATGGTATTGAGACATGGTCCTTAACTGCTGGCCTTATGGAAAAAGAGTCACACAGCGGGCAATGGAGATAGGAGGCAATCATCTCCAATCCTCCAATCTCCACGTTTTACCCGTGCCGGTAGTCGTTGGGAACGATACTCTCGAAGTTGTTGACCATTACACCTATCTTGGACAGATTGCTCAGTTAGGTAAGTCCAACTTAGGCAAAAAGGTCGCCCGAAGAATCCAACTCGGATGGGCGGCGTTCGGGAAATTGCGTGACATCTTCTCGTCCAAGATACCACAGTGCCTCAAGACGAGGGTCTTTGACCAGTGTGTGTTGCCAGTGATGACATATGGTACTGAGACGTGGTCCTTAACTGTTGGCCTTTTGGAAAAACTCAGAATCACACAGCGGGCAATGGAGAGAGTTATGCTCGGAGTTTGTTTGGGCGATAGAATCCGAAACGTGGATATTCGCCAAAGAACCAGAGTCACCGACATAGCTGTTAAAATCTGCAAGTTGAAGTGGCAATGGGCAGGCCACATCGCTCGAAGAACCGATAACCGATGGGGAAGAAAGGTTCTTGAGTAGAGACCACGAACCGGAAGACGCAGCGTAGGTAAGTCAATAAAAATAAAGGTCGATTGTTTTAAAGATAATTGTTAAAAATGTTAAGACTTTTATGACTGTTCCAATATTATAGTCAATAATTTTTTTTTATCTCGTAAGTTTTAAATAACAATATTATGAAGGTAGCTACGAATTATGACATAGTGTGTTGTTGCATTTAAGAGCGCGTGCTTCATGAGTCTATCTCGCTCGCGCATTTTAACATATTTAAAGATATAAAATAATTCAATGTACTTATGTCAAATCTAAAGGCGCTTGCAGACGATGCTTAGTACAAGTAGCAAGTAGAAAAGTTGCTACTATGCATCGTCTGCAACGTTTTGCTTATTGCAAGTGGCAGTGGAAGTACTACAAAGCACTACCACTGCAAATTGCAATAAGCAAAACGTTGCAGACGATGCATAGTAGCTTTTGCTTATTGCAAGTGGCAGTGGAAGTACTACAAAGCACTACCACTGCAACTTGCAATAAGCAAACCGTTGCAGACGATGCATAGTAGCAACTTGTAACTTCTACTTGCTACTTGTACTACGCATAGATTACAAAGATGTAAAGCCATGTCTTCATTGAGAATCAACTGTTTATAAACACTGTTACAGAAAAAAAAACTTCGTGTTTCAGAAACAAATAAATGTGCTTCTAAAACAAATCATTTTGTTTCACAAACACATCATTGTGTTTCAGTAAACACTACGTATTTATCGGCATGTTTATGTGCTGCCCGCTGAACACAAAAACAAGCACAAATTAGTTTCTCAACAGATGCAGTAATTTAAATATTAGTATGTATTGTTATTAGAATGTACGGATATATTATAACTATCACATTATTCAATATTGCAAGCCCTGCCTACTAACTCCTGTATAAATCCTCTCCATCTAAGGTTGCCTGGAAGAGATCGCTCTTAGCGATAAGGCCGCCGCTTGTTGCACAATTTTTCTAAGCTGTTTTATCGTGTATATGCAATTGGTGGTATGAAAAATAAAGAGTTTATGAGTTTGTTTTGTTTTGAGTTACAAGTGTGGACGCGTTTCACTTGTTTATTAAACGTGGAGATAGTGTGGAACGTGTTTTTTTAAAACAACTGATGTGATTGTGTGTGTGAAAACAAACGATGATGTGTTGACGGCACTGTTTCCGAAACATTGTTCCTGGAAAACATCTACGTGATGTTTCAGAAACTGTGTATCCGAAACATTGTTTCTCAATCAATACATAGGCGATTTTGTTTAAACAGCTGATGACGTGGACGGCAGTTTCCGAAACATTGTTCCTGGAAAAAATCTACTTGATGTTTCAGAAACTGTGTATTCGAAACATTGTTTCTCAATGAATACATAGGCGATTTTGTTTAAACAGCTGATGACGTGGACGGCAGTTTCCGAAAAATTGTTCCTGGAAAAAATCTACGTGATGTTTCAGAAACTGTGTATTCGAAACATTGTTTCTCAATCAATACATAGGCGATTTTGTTTAAACAGCTGATGACGTGGACGGCAGTTTCCGAAACATTGTTCCTGGAAAAAATCTACGTGATGTTTCAGAAACTGTGTATCCGAAACATTGTTTCTCAATGAATACATGGCTTAACACTCACTATTGTTGATAGATTCTTTTAGTTTCGTGTTGCTCACTGATTGTGATATTAAGTTAAGTTTGAAAAATAAAATCTTTAAACGTTAATAAATATTTTCTTTTGGTTAAGTATGCATTTATTTTTTATTTTTAGGGTAAAAACAGGACCCTACTACTAAGACTACGATGTCTGTCTGTCCGTCCGTCTGTCCTACCTTTAAACGGCTGTATCTTTCGAACCGTAATAGATAGCCAGTTGAAAATTTCACAGAATATGTAATGTTACAGCGGATTAACTAAGAAAAAATAAATAAAATATTCGGGACATTTTTGCACACACGGTCATCTGACCCCAAACTAAGCATAGCTTGTGATATGGCTGCCAGAGACTGATATATATACATATATAGGTTTAAATACATACTTAAATAGATATTAACACCCAGATATAGAACAAACACAAATGTTCATCACACAAATGTTTGTCCTAGGTGGGAATCGAACCCACGCCCCCAAGCTCAGAAGGCAGGTTCACTACCAACTCGACCAACGGGCTATCAAATAAAAAAAAAGTAAAAACGAAAGGGGGTACATACAACAAATCTGTTTTTTTTAACGTATTTTTGTATTTGCTCCAATGTAAAAACGGTAATACGTACAAGCGTCAAACTTGGCATGATTATAGTACACACAAAAATATAACAACAAATCTCTTCTCTACATAGTATAAATTGAAGTCGCTTTCCGCGTCTGTCTGTCTGTATGTCTGTATGGCCGCTAACTCCTCCTAAACCACGCAACGGATTTTGATGTAGTTTTCACCATCAGTTAGATACATTTTAAAGGAAGGTTTATATATATAACTAGCGAGCCGCCCCGGGTTCGCACGTAAACTACACCCGTGCGAAGCCGGGCGGGCCGCTAGTAATATATAATGGGCAAGTGCGAGTCGGTGACTAATTTCTGTTCATTAACCAAGTTATAATTGTGTTATACTCGAGCGCCTGTAGCAAAATAATAATGCGTAGCAATTGCTTCGACAATTTTGGAAGGCGTTCTAATAACTGGTAATTCGGTAACATGGATCATCATACTCAGCCTTTTAACAGTCCACTGCTGGACTTTTAGCCCACCTCCGAAAGGGTGATTGGGCCATATCCACCACGATGGCCCATTGCGGGTTGGTGGATAACCTTATTATGTTTTGTGGTGGTACGGAACCATCAGCGCGCAAGCCCGTCTTAGCCGGTTTATTTTAGTAACTAGCGGTCCGCCCCGGCTTCGCACGGGTATAGATTATAGCCTATGTCACCCGGGGATAGTGTAGCTTCCCAACAGTGAAAGAATTTTCCAAATCGGTTCAGTAGTTTCAGAGCCTATTCAATGCAAACAAACAAACAATCAAATCTTTCCTCTTTATAATATTAGTATAGAAGTATAGATTAACTTTATTTGACATCATTGTATAACACTAGACATTAGGTTTAGAAAAGGTCGCAGCAAACAGCAGCGTATATGTCTCAGAGTCAAAAATACCAAACATAAACGGTCTATTCGCGACAAAGTTGTTGAAAATCTTCGAATCAGACTCTAGTATAGTGTCACCCAGTACTGCAGGCACGAAGTTATAATAATCTTGGACCGAAGGCCGGACTCCGCTGTTGTCCAACGTGACTGTGACTCGCTGGATGAAACTGCTAGGCAACGCTGCAGGATCGGATATCTTTCTGTAATAGTAACCATGTCTGTTTTTAACTTTAAAGTGCATGTCCCTGCGCACTCTGGACTTTAGATATGAAGCTACAAGTAGCCGACTTGTCGGATCTGCCGCGCCCGGTTTCGCGCGATAGACAGAGATAACGCGACAAGAGTTACGCGATAGACAGAGAGGCTACTTCTAGGTTAATATAGCTGTAGGTAGTTAGCGCTCGCACGTCCTGAAATGCACTTTATTGTATAGTAGCAATAGAGTCGCTACTTATTTAAATGATTATGCGGAGTGAATCTTCTGTAGTTGTACTAATGTCTTTATTGACATAATGTGAACCTACCTTACCTCCTTGGTGATACCTAAAGTAATATAACAATGAATTTAAAAAAAAACAATTTATACTTGTTTAACGTAGTGTTATTGTACCTAAACATAAATATTCACACGCTTCTGAAACCCAGAGCGTTAATATTATGTTTATTTGTGATGAATAAAGATAATATCAATGATATCTTAGATTCCTACATCCCATTCTAAGTACCTACTCAGATAAGTAGGTATTTATTCCCATTCAAATAAAGCATCCACAAATTAATTCAACGGTGCTTATAAAAATAAAGATTAAAACAAATTGAAACCAAAACCATAATCACAAAACTGAACCCGGAAAGCCCACCTTGTGTTATGAAACGCTACAAAATTAGAACACGATAAATTATGGAAACACGCTAAGTGGAAATGGGAAGGAGGGAAATCTTTTCACTTCCGGTACGCACGGCCACGTGGTCTGTTTTATTTTGTTTCGGTGGTTTCGCCGTGGGAACAAGCGCATAAAAGAGATTTTATTCTCTGTGGAAACAAGCTACATAATTAAAAAATAAACATGATTTTATAATAAGTATCTCATTTTCTATCGCGAATCGTGCTGATCCAAAGGCTATTTCTATTAGATTACTGCATAAATATGTATTATGTATATTTTAAAGTATTGTAATTTTTCGAATTTGCATATTTTAGATGAAATTATTGGTCACATATTCATAGGAAAAAAAAACTATTCGAGTGCGTAAGTCCGTACTTACCAACGACTATTTTAAAAAGGGGGAAGACGCGTGACATCCATACATTGTACCCACATTGTACCCAATAAATATGGCTTTGTTTTGGCTCGAGTCAGCGGCGACGTTGACGTCTACACTGTAAACGTCAACTTCACCGCTCCATTTAAAACTACACTTGAAAATGGAAGTGACATATAAATAAAATTAAGTTAATTGATTTTAAGTATTTACGAGTGAAAAGTAATGCCGTGAAACTTGTTTTTCGTTTTCGAACTGTTGGTGCACCTTGTAAAAACGTAGTAGTAGTAAAGTAATTTTTGCTGCTTTATTTAAACACAATTTTGACAAGTAATTCACGTGCTATCAAAGCGACAGTTCGATTGTGACTGAAGTTGATGAGGCCCGTGAGCCTAATTTGTGCGGTCCACGTCAAGAAGTTCGTCCCGTATCTTCCCCCTATTTACTTACATCAATGGTACCTACTAAAATTTTAATTTTAATACTATTATTATAATAATATCATACTAAATCTAATACCTTTACTTTTTTTTATTGGACTCGGAATAACGTATAAAATTCTAACGACACCACTCGTATGAAAATCGGTCCATGCGTCTAATTTTTTTCGTTGCGTTTTCTCGTGGGAAGTAGAGATAACTCGTCTTGTCTACGAGCGCTAAAACAGGAGTTATGGTGGAATTAAAATACCAGCTTGCTCTACAGGTAGGTATTATAACGGGATTAGTTCTGATAAACTCTTTTTTTTTTTAATATTGACTTGTACTATTGGCCTTTTGGCCTCTACAGTTTGACCGGACTAGTTAGCGAAAGCAGAGTGCGTTCGGCATAACTTGGTCATTTAAGTTTTTTGGGCGACTAGCACAAGGGCACTTCGAAGGTACGAACCTCGGCTTGGGCCGTCGCCGGGAGTGGGAATCAAACTTGCCCAGGCACCCCAGAAGGGGTGTGTCCTGGAGCCCTAGCGGTTTGTTGAACTGATTGATTATTTGGAGAGAATCTAACCGATCTTCTAACAGATCCTGAGTGTCTACGATCTCGCCGGCGGGATCACTGTGTGTGTGTGCCTCTGGTAACCGATGCCTGTACCAAAAACACTGATAAACTCTTTGACCTCATCCCTCCATAGCGGTTTTACCACTGAACCGGCTGCCATCGCCAGAATAGCGACCCACACATTATAGATGCGTAAAAGTCTCGCAATGTTCTATTTGACCCATTGTTTCTGTAAGTACCATCCGAAATAGGCCTCAATTGCTTCAAATGAGGGGTGAATAAAGTTCTCAAAGGTAGGTAACGCACCGCCAATGGTCCGGGTATTGTAGATACACATAGGCGGCGGTGGCCACTTACCATCTGATGGCTCGTCGCTTGTATGTCTAGGTACTAATTAATACAAACATAAATTTAAAAAAAACTACAAGTAGATATTTTTTTGGTAGTTGTGTACAAATTTATCCATTTTACGATCAAAATAAAGTCTCGGGAATACGGAACCTACATAATTTACCTCCACTTCAAGAGACGTCAAATCAATACCTAGTCCTAACTACGAGGCAGGACTTAGTCGGAGCACTCTTGACGAGACCTCTAGGGACTCAATGGCGCAGCCTGGCTCTTCAACCTCCATTGAAAGCTTTGAGATCGACAATTGAACGGATTTCTTTAGCTATTAGACGATTGCACTTACGTATCGGAAAAATTGAAAAGAATAGAATGAAATCGCCTACCAAAAACCCTGTTTTTATGAATGGAAGTAGGTATATCGGGTATCTGCTACAGTCTAATGTTCAAAACACTAGTGAAAGTGATCAGAATTCGTGGTTTTCATACCTTTTTACAATGTTATTGCAGCTATCAGAGCAAATAAGTGCTTGGGCCGAGCTGAATTACCTGGTTACTGTAGGATCCGTCCACATATTGTCAATTCCCACATCGTCCAACACCTTTCTAATTTCAATTTCACTCGTCATCGTCAGGCGTGGAACAACTATCTCAATCGGTACTGGAGTCGGCCTCATGTTGGCTAAAGCTTCAAATACTAAGTCGTCATGTATGCCACCCAAAGATCTAGCAAAGTCTTCCTTTCCAAGAGTTATTGCTAAGAGCATTCTGTAGCGTTCATCTCTGCCAACTGGTATTTCTATGACTTTTATGTTAGCAGACGCTGCGTAGGCTATGTTCACTCGTTTCGATGTCTTCATATACTCCATAGTTCCGATTTGTTCCCCAATAGTGTTGTAAAATGGACCAGTCTCGATGACCGCATGAGAAAATGCTGATGACCATAACCCGTGATAGTCCAAGGATTCTAATAGAAATGAGTTGCCATTTAAGTTTAGATTTGGTAGCTGCGCTTTGAAAATCCGTTTTAAACCTTCTATTTCTCCAATAGGGTTACTTTTAAAAGGAATCGAAGCTGTACTTAGATGGGTGTAAGATCGTGCAAGGTTTTTCCAATTTTTGTTCACGCGGACACTTGAATCGGTTACGAAGAGTCGATTTCTTGCGAGAATTACATCATTGCTTGGGTTTTCACGAGTAGTGGCCAGTCTGTAGAAAATCTGTCGAAGGCATTTGTCTTCTGGAAGATTTAGGACTTTGAACAACTCTTGTCGCGTTGGCCCTTCTGTGCCTTCAGCTAAAGCAGCAAGGGAAAGCCACGCTGTATACGGGGAGAAGACGAAATGACCTTCCGCCAAGACGACGGCCTTTCTAAACGAAACTGTGATGAATTTAAAAATACTGACTCGAAAATCTGCGATGATTTCGTCTGTGAGACGCTGAATGCATGGTGCTTCAAAAGATATGCCATAGTGCGTCAAATAAGGAAAACTGTTTGCTGTATATGCCACATTCCTTAAAATTCTAGAAATGTTGAGCAGTTCGTTTGAGTACAACTTTGTCGGGAGTCTTTTTTCCAAATTAATCCAACTTTGCATCGTGGACCCATTTAAATAACTTAGTAGAGACACTAATGTGACACAAAGTAAGAACTTCATAGTTTTGCTACAATGTTGTGAGTATAAATTAAAATGTGACCTTTATATACCGAAATACAAGTACCTACCTACTTAGCTGGTTTCTTAAATTAAAAGTTGTTAATTTTATTAAGAGAATATAATAGACTAGAATTAGGGTTCTTTATTGCAGTAAATGCTAATAGCGTGTCGAGCCTCGCATATGGTAGGGTTCCGTAGTCAAAGCCATATAGCTGTGGTCACGTTGATAGTTTAGAAATTTGTGTATATAGAAAAATATGACTTAGCCAAATTTCAGAGATTAAAAATATAGCAAATATTTATTCAAAATCTCAGTCAAATTACAACTAAACTAATAACTATTCAAATAACCCACCCCTGACCGTTCCCGGCGCAAAGGTACCTACCCAAAACACTCGCTGCGTTACCGCGTTGGATGGCAATGGCCAACCTTTGCACCAGGAACGAGCCGGAGCGGGAGTCACCACACTTTTCCTTGATCCTGTGCCCTATCTCCGAAATGAGCAATTTCAGAGATAGGTATATCATCCCAGTATAACATATACTTTTTTAGGCTTAGTCAAAGTTAATAGTAAAAAATATTTTTAAAAACAAGCTCTTAGCTTTGTCAAAGAAAATGTAATCCGCCATTTATGCATCTTGGAGTGGCGACCATTATTGAGTTTAGTGTGATGTCTGTGTTTACTTTATTGTTTTAATTTGATACTAATAAGTGAGGAGGTTGACAAAATATTAAATCCACCATCTTACGGCCCTGGCCATTTTAAAATGACGTCACTCATTGTATCTAGTTACAAGGTCGCGTTGTTTGTTTGTTGTTGTTTGTTGTTTGTTGTCTTCTCTTCAAGCTCTTTCATTTGATAACCATAATAACAAGATTGACAAAAAATATACACCATTCGCCATCTTGTGGCGGTGGCCATTTTTAAAATATGGCCGTAATAATTGTATTGTTACCAAAACTAAAGGTGTATGCAAAAATTCTGCAAAATCGGTTCATCATCATCATCATCAGCCAGAAGACGTCCACTGCTGAACATAAGCCTCCCCCTTTAACCTCCACACTGAACGACAGCCTGCCTTTTGCATCCACTGGATGCCCGCGACTCTCACAATGTCGTCGGTCCATCTAGTGGGAGGCCTCCCTACGCTGCGTCTTCCAAAAAAAACAAAAAAAACAAAAGTTTTGCAAAAGTTTTTGCAAAATTGGTTATGTTACTGGTTCTAATTCAGCTTGTAAATTGACCTAACAAACTAACAAACATTGAAAAATTTCGGAGAGTGTGCATCGGATCTGCATGATCTAATTCCCTCCTGCCCATTTTTCTATCGGAATGCCAGAGCGGGCACTAAAAACAGACACCGCTTTATGGTTGATATTCCGAAAACCCGTACGAAGCGCTTTGATTCCACTTTTATTATGCGTACTGCTAGTCTGTGGAATGCGCTGCCTGAATGGGTGTTCCCCCACAGTTACAATCTGGGTGTCTTCAAATCACGAGTGAATCGGTTTCTTCTAGGCAAACGTGCTCCACCGTAGACCGCATCGTCGCTTTACATCAGGCGAGTTGGCGGTCCAACGCAAGCCTATTAATAGATTTAAAAAAAATAACCGACTACGTCCTTAAATGACACGTATGTCCCAATTTTAGTTAGTAAACTAGTTATATCTAATAGGCAAATTTGTTAATTGATAAATATTTAATGAAATTTGTACTTCTTTTTTGTTACATGTAAAATGTAACCTAGGTACGTAACCCGGATCATAATAACGAAACGACTGACACCTCATTAATCGAAATCGGGTGAGTTTTATAGGCGCTACCACAGAAAAGAGATTTTAAACGAAAAAAAAATTCTCTTCTGTGGGCGCTACGGACTACGGTGGAACATACATACATACACACATAGTTTTTTTTTGTATTTATTTATTTAAACGTACCTACATACAAACATACATAGGTACACTGCTAAAAATATAGTCGGGTAAAATACAAAACTACCTAGGATATATCATCTAGCTCATTTAACTAGTAAATCTGCATCTAAACCTACAGAATATAACAGTTTCGCATTAAAACAATGAGGAAAATCTGTAACTGGTTTAGTTACCTATTGTTTATAATTATCTAAGTAGTTTTTGTAAACATACTAAGAGCGGATACACACGGCGCTACAGCGATACAAAGTTAGCTTAGTTCAATGTAAATCTCTATCAGCTCTTCTCTATCTCTACATAGTATCTATAATTTTATCATGATTTATCTCTACATTAGTATAAATTAACGTCGTTTTCCGCGTCTGTCTGAATGACGGATAACTAACTCCTCCTAAACCACGCAACGGATTTTGATGCGGATATCGTCATCAGTTAAATATTTTTTCACGGAAGGTTTATATACCTTCTCTTCTCTTCTCTTCTCTTCTCTTCTCTTCTCTTCTCTTCTCTTCTCTTCTCTTCTCTTCTCTTCTCTTCTCTTCTCTTCTCTTCTCTTCCCTTCCCTTCCCTTCCCTTCCCTTCCCTTCCCTTCCCTTCCCTTCCCTTCCCTTCCCTTCCCTTCCCTTCCCTTCCCTTCCCTTCCCTTCCCTTCCCTTCCCTTCCCTTCCCTTCCCTTCCCTTCCCTTCCCTTCCCTTCCCTTCCCTTCCCTTCCCTTCCCTTCCCTTCCCTTCCCTTCCCTTCCCTTCCCTAACTACTACCCTTACTAGTATAACGCATAGTGCATAACGCATTCTCTGCATAGTACATAGTAGTATCCGCTTTCCGCGTGGGTGGAACATAGTGTGGAAACGCGTTGCTAAATAAAAAAAAAAAAGGTATTTACCTTAACTTGGTGATTGTTTTTTTTTTCATTCAATTTTATCAATTTAAAATGTCGACTTCAAAATTAGTAAATACGCAATTTCGTTTACTTGGATGACTCATTTTCCCAGTTATTTTGATTTTAAAACCAAACTACTAAACCGATTTTGATGAAATTTCTATCTAAAACTATTATATCAAATAACAAAATCATATTCGAAATCGGTTGATAAAAGAAGGTGTAAAAAGCAAGCGAAGTAGGTGCAGGTGTAGAAGTTGGTAGACGTAAGTAACAAACATTTTAAAAACGAACATTCAACCGAATTCAGAACTACCTCCTTTATTGAAGTCGGTTAAGAAACTAAATTAATTCTTAAATTTTCAAGATGGAATATTTCTTAAAATTTAAACGAGACCTTTGAAATCGGTTCACGATCGGCGAAGATATCGCGAAAATACCTACTTACAGTCGAATTGAGAACCTCTTATTACTAACCGACAAAAAAGGAAGAGGTTCTTTAGTCGACGCGGTTTTTTGGTGATAACACTGTGTGTAACCACTTTTTAGTTTCAAGGAAACGACCGCCATTTGACACTGCGCGTTTCAAGCAACTTTTTTTGTGATGCACAAAGCGCCAAAAATTTACTGAAAAGGTCATCTAGCTGGAATGTAAATTGTGAACCTAAAGTAGGTGTCGATTCTGTCATACCATTCACTAAACTAAACCAATCTGACTGGACTAAAGCTATCTGCGTCTCTTTTAATTTCAATATGTGAGAGAAGTTTAGCAACAGTTTCAGAGCTGTGAAATTTAATTTAGATAATGGTACAACAGAATTGACACCATTGTAGGCTATGGTATTATATTTATTAGCTAAAATGCTAAAAAGGGTAATCTGTGATACCACACTCTTTTACACCTTTATGTATCGGTAGTCAGATAATTATAATATACACAGCAAAGCACTGCCCATATAGTATGTTTCCCCGAAAGTTACAAACTGGATGTATTTAAGGCAAAATGAGTTCCAAAATGCTTATTTTCAATACCTTTACGTATCGGTAGTCAGATATATTATACACAGCAGAGCACTGCCCATATAGTATGTTTCCCCGAAAGTTACAATCTGAATGTTTTTAAGGCAAAATGAGTTCCAAAATGCTTATTTTCAATACCTTTATGTATCGGTAGTCATATATATTATACACAGCAGAGCACTGCCCATATAGTATGTTTCCCCGAAAGTTACAATCTGTATGTTTTTAAGGCTAAATGAGTTCCAAAATGCTTATTTTCAATACCTTTACGTATCGGTAGTCAGATATATTATACACAGCAGAGCACTGCCCATATAGTATGTTTCCCCGAAAGTTACAATCTGAATGTTTTTAAGGCAAAATGAGTTCCAAAATGCTTATTTTCAATACCTTTCAAGCAGAGCACTGCCCATATTGTTTATGTTTCCCCGATAGTTGCAATCTCAGAGACTTCCAACAAAAGAATTATTTTGACATCCTAAGTTTCGCTCAATGAATCAAATTGGCCACAGACGCATTTAGTTATCAACACCCAGACCATAGGTAATGATCCTTTCAATTTTGAAGTAATTATATCTACGTATAGGTAGGTATCCCAAATGTGTTTTCAATTACATTGATATTATGAATCGTTAGCGCAATATTTAAGACAGAACATTGCCACTAATGACTGCAAAGGCCGTAACAGTGGCCTGGGACATTGCTGTCTTGATTTTTATACTCTATTTTAAAAAAATGAAGTTGCTAGCAACATGTGCACTTGTTGCGCTGATATGTGCACAATCCAATGGCCAAGGTCAAGGTAACGGGTTCTGGGACAGCTTAACAAACATTTTCGGCATCCGCGAAACGCAACCATGCGAGCAAGACGCTGTCCCAATATTCAGAGAAGCTTTAGACGACTTCACTGTACGCCTGACAAAGAGAGCAGCTTATTACTCCAACAACGGTAACTTCGTCATTTCACCGTACAGCATTTGGTTGTCACTGGCTTCCATAGCTGAGTTCACTGATGAATACTTGCAGCCGCAGTTTTTCAAAGCCCTTAACCTACCAGAAGAGAAGTGCATCAGAAACAAATTGTACCAAATCGCTTCGAGCATTGAAAATCCAGGTGCAGATGTCGATTTTAAGAGGAGACGTGCTTTCGCAATTGATGAGCAATACCGACCTTATGACGATTGGATGTCTTTCAATCAACAGTATAAGACATTGGATTATCTGCCGGTAACTTTCGACCAAGGAAACTTCGATTCCATACGCGAAGCCATGGGCATCCAACAGCCACTGCCATTTTACGGCCATTCGATACTGTTAGACCGTTTGTTTTATCAAGGTTTGTGGACTTCAGCGTTCTCTGATGGAATAATCGAGCTTGCGCCTTTTTACAACGATTTGGGACTACCCATAGGAACAGTTGACTACATGAGAATGAAAAGCAGAGTCCGTCTTGCCCATATTCCTCTCCTTGACGCCAAAGTCCTGGAGCTTCCTGTCGGTATTAATGGAAGATACACCATGCTCTTCACGATGGGCGTCAGAAGCAATACCGTAAAAACTATGTTAGACTTATTGAGGGGTTCCATCATAGTGGATATCTTAAAGGCTTTAACACTGAGTTTGGTGCCTATTGAAGTCGCTATTCCAAGATTTTTCATGCATCATGGGTTTAATGCGAAGCCAGCGTTGGAAGATATGGGCTTTCCTCAGGTGTTTGGTGATCCGTCTGCGACCAGGTAACTTGAATTTATCAAACTTAATTAATTCTTAGGTTTAATTAAGTATTGGATTTAATTGTGTGTTAAATTTAACATATATTTTTGTATGTTTTTTTGTGTTTTAAGTTTAATGTGCGAATCAAACATTATTGATCAAATTATTCCCTATTCTCGTTTAAACGAAGTTTTAACAATTTTTACAAGGAAGGTTCTTGTAAGTACCTATTTATTATTATCTGCTAGATATTGACGATTGATGAGATGATTTAAGAATGTTTTTTAAATTAGATCGGCTGTCAAGGCATTTTTGTAAGAAAGAAGACAATTTTTTCTAGGCCCACCCAATTTACCGTATATTGATGAGTTCACTATAAAAATCGTCGTTTTTTTTACCATTCGGACGAAAGATAAGGTAAAAAGGAAACCGGAATATTAATATACAGAATAATATATGTGATTTTTGCCACAATTCATTCATTTCCCTTATAAAGTCACTTTTTTTCACACCGGAACGTTTTTAATACGAAAAAGGATGCATGCTTAGGAATTTTTATACAAAAATAAATAGACCATATTTTACAACAGTGGCCATAGTAATCGGCTTTTGTTAATATTCCGGTTTGATCGGATATAGCTAATATTACCACTAAATTTAGAGATTATGAGGAACAAATCGACATGAGTTTTTTTACTATACGGATTTAGTTTGTGGTGGGCCTATTTTTCAAACAAAAGAAATTGTCTCATTCGTTGTAGCCAGTTCATTGAGATAGAGCCAGTTGCATCCATATAAACGAAACGTCAGTCATTCGAAATCAGTTAGCAACTGTGATGCGGACAAAGAACTTTGTGACCTAACCCAAAAAGGCAAGGTCCAAGTTCTTTGGATGCGGAGTTCGACGCATTGATCAAAATAAGAATGTTCAATGAAAGTTCACTCATATGCCTGGTAACAGATTTTCCTTTACATTTCCGTTCTAAGGCGATGCGAAGTTCGATGCGTTGATATAAATAAGAATGTTCAATCAAGGTTCACTCATAATTCCCGGTAACAGATTTTCCTTCTTATTTCCGTTCTATTTACTTCTCTTTTCTATGATTTTTATGTATATAATGCGATAAAAATTAGAATCATTTCTAGTCAGCGCCATCTATCGATAGTTGCAGAACTATGTTCCTCCATCTGTTAAAAACCTCCCATTGAAGTCCGTATTACTATTTACCTGTTGCAAATACTGATTAATTGGTTTCCCCACAGATACATATCAGATCCTCCACCACTTCCCAACTACTTCTTCCAAAGACTGGACGTCAATATCACAAGTGGATCTCTTCAACGAGAGTTCTACAATGGAAACGCTATCACCAATTTCTTCGAAGGCACTGCCACGAACCTAGCATCGGCAGTGGGCAGGGACTTCATAGCCAACCGGCCATTCTTCTTCACTTTAATAGATACAAAGACTGGAGTGACTATATTCACAGGGCTCTATGCTTCTCCGGAAGAACAAAGTCTTCCGATTGGGACTTGGAGGTCGTAAAATATGCTGTGGAATTGGCATGTGTCCTAATGTTTAATTTATTACAAATAATAGGCTCTATCTCTCTCTATCGATTAATATAACTAAATACATTAAACATACTGAAAAAAAATATTAAATTGGCTGATAAATCTCTGAGATATGAGCGTTTAAAGTTTTAGGTAGGGATAGAGAGTGGATACTCTGTCCCTTTCTCGCAAAGCGTGTGTAATAGGTATAGCTTAGTATAGTGCGATCTCTGTGTAGCATAAAATTAAAATACTTATAACTTATTTTTTGAACTAATTTTAATTTTGTTTTCGTTTATGGGCCCTCTATTTATGATCAGCTTTTTATGAGGTAATAAAAAAATATTAGTCATCATGCTTATTGAAATAAATGGCGTTGCTTAAGAGAAATAACAATGTTTTATTATTTTTTTGTCTTTTAAGTTTTGGCTCTAGACATTTCGTCAATTTAGCCAGTTTCAATTACCTACAGAATATGGATTTGAAGTTTTAGAACAAGTCATAGTCGCAATCACAGTCAAGCAATATCCGTTACGGTCAAGTCTACCAGTAAAGTGGTAAAGATTTTACTAGAGACTTCTAATAACAAATACAAAATGAAATATTGGAAATAAGTAAATACATACACGTTTCACTGCATTATACCATTTGCAGTTTGCACATCGATTTGTTCCACGACTTATCAAAATTCACGAAAAAATATGATAGATAGATAGATAGAAACTCTTTATTGTGTACACCAGAAATAAAAATTACAACACGATAGAAAACACTTACGAGCTAGTGCCACAAGTGGCGGCCTTATCGCTAAAAGCGATCTCTTCCAGGCAACCATTTCTCTTCCAGGCAACCATTTCTCTTCCAGGCAACCATTGCCTGCCAATATGCTGCTTTATATATATATTTTGTTGGGAGTGAATGTTTTTTTTTTTGTATGGAACGCCTATTTCTATTTCCACGAATTTCTAAAAGTTGTTAATCAAAAAAGTTGTTTGTTTTGATTCACTGAGACCGGCCTTAAGAGGATGCTAACTAATTGCCAAATAAAATTTTCAGAAACAGAATTCCAGCTAAATAAATAAAAAACAATACTGTTTATCTTACTTTCATTTTGCATTAATATAATATCTTTTGTTATATAAAAATATTACTTAAGCTCGGTCTAAGCATTTATTTGCTCTGACAGCTGCTATAACATTGTAAAAAACTGAATTTAAAAATAAATCTTTTAATATTTCACTGAAGTATATCAGGTACCTGCTGTATAGTCACTGTACGTTCAAAAATCTAGATCCTAGAACTTGGTGTTCAGAATTTGAGATTTTAATTTTTAAAATGCTTAGGCCTAGTTTTGATGTGTAATAATTGTTTAATTTCGATATTTTGAAATTTAACTATTACACCAGGGCCCCGATTCTACTAAAGAAACTGTTTTTAAATTGTAATTGTATTTTTTAAATAATTGCGTCAAAATGGGTAGTAATTTGTATTTGTATTTTTATAATAACTTATAATATTATTTATATGATAATTTTTATGGTATTTTTTTTAAACTCAGCTTTGAGGCAATTATTAAAAAAAAAATTGACACAATTACAATTTAAAATCATTTTCTTTAGTAGAATCGGGGCCCTGAATTGGTTAGCAAAGAAGATTGTTCTGCGTCCATATATTTTTCGCCGCGAAACCCACAGCAAAGGAAGATTATGTGATGTTTTGACTGTATTCACTTAGAGATTGTGACTCTATATTATAATATATTGTATCCATATATCTATACTAATATTATAAAGAGGAAAGATTTGATTGTTTGTTTGTTAGTTTGCATTGAATAGGCTCCGAAACTACTGAACCGATTTGAAAAATTCTTTCACTGTTGGGATGCTGCACTATCCCCGGTTGACATAGGCTATATATCCCGGCTTTGCCCGTGCGAAGCAGGGGCAGCCTACTAGTAGAATATATATAGAATCCAACTCGGATGGGCAGCGTTCGGGAAATTGCGTGACATCTTCTCGTCCAAGATACCACAGTGCCTCAAGACGAGGGTTTTTGACCAGTGTGTGGTGCCAGTGATGACATATGGTACTGAGACGTGGTCCTTAACTGTCGGCCTTTTGGAAAAACTCAGAGTCACTCAGCGGGCAATGGAAAGAGCTATGCTCGGAGTTTCTTTGCGCGATAAAATCCGAAACGTGGATAATCGCCAAAGAACCAGAGTCACCGACATAGCTGTTAAAATTTGCAAGTTGAAGTGGAAATGGGCAGGCCACATCGCTCGAAGAACCGATAATCGATGGGGAAGAAAGGTTCTTGAGTGGAGACCACGAACCGGAAGACGCAGCGTAGGTAGGCCTCCCACTAGATGGACCGACGACATAGTGAGAGTCGCTGGCATCCAGTGGATGCAAAAGGCAGGCTGTCGTTCAGTGTGGAGGTTAAAGGGGGAGGCCTATGTTCAGCAGTGGACGTCTTCTGGCTGATGATGATGATGATATATTGTATCTCGATGCATGGAACTAAATTTGTTAGGTGTGATGAAAGAAATCTGCCTGCGAGAGATTGTTAGCTAATAATTCAATAACCCCATGTAAATACATAGCGATGACACGCACGTAGATACCACAACGGTTATGAACGCATATCCGAGCATAATTGAGGAAAAACATAAAAACAGATAGTCACCAAGCAAGTTGCTATTTCAATAATTATAATCATGCGCTCACCAAAGCTATCTCTCGCACATTTTCAACATTTCAAAGATAGAAAATCGCTAAATAGGAATAAAACATGATTGGGCATTTTTAATAGCACTGTGTACGGTTAATGTTTTTTTGTGTTGATAGGTAGGTACGTTTCATTTTGGCAAAAATAAAAGTTTTTTATTTTAAATCTGTTTCGCTCTTCTTCCCCATTGATGAGGACCTTGGTAGCGGTTTGGAATATACCAAATATCAACACCAAAATTACTTTAAACTATTTACCTATCAATGTTATTCTAAAGATAATGCGCAATCGTTTTTTTACCTCATTAAGTGATTTTTTTAATCTATTTTTTTGACAATGTTGATAGAGATAAATCTGGGTGTTGAGCGCGGCCTTAAATTTACAAATTAAATATACCAGTAAAGGAACGTGTTCTGTGAATTCCCTTTATTCTAGTTTCAAGGTTTACAAGTAAACAGCAACGTTGCGTACTCTATATATGTCGCTTGAACATTTTAACCGATGAAAAAAGGGAGGAAGTTTTTTGTCGACGAGTATATTATTATGAAGATGTAAAATAACTGAATATACTGATGTAAAATCTAAGCGCTCCGAATAAATAAAATAACAACAAAAATGTTCAGTAAAAATTTCAAATATATTATTTTTATTACAATTACGAAAGACAATTCTTTTATTGAGTTTAAATGTTTGAATGCTTTTTGGAAACAAACATATGAAATTTTACAATATTTTTTTTCTTCGTACTGCTGTAATTTTATATTGGTAGGTACAGGTATCAATGATTTTATATCTTATAAATTATTATTAATTTTTCTTAAATTTATCTCTTTTTTATTATTTCTTAATATCTCTTCCAATTCCGTGTTGTCATTATTTATTGATCCGTAGACGAACGAAAGGCACCGACATAGCCCACCGGATTAGCAAGTTGAAGTGGCAGTGGGCAGGGCACATATCACGCTGAACAGATGGCCGATGGGGCCGAAAGGTTCTGGAATGGAGACCATGGACCGGTAAGCGCAGTGTAGGACGTCCACCCAGATGGACAGACGACCTAAAAGAGACCGCAGGGAATAGCTGGATGCAAACCGCTTCCAACCGGCCCTTTTGGACATCGATGGGGGAGGCCTATGTCCAGCAGTGGACGTCCTACAGCTCAAATGATGATGATTATTATTATTTATTTTTACTCACGGGTCTAGCCCGGACCTTAATGGCGGTAGTCCGAAGCCAACACCAAGATGCCCCGTTGAATATAAAATATAATTATGGAATGTGTATAAAATTATATTATCAACTCAGAGCAAATAAAAATACAGTACGGCGCACTGCCAAAGTGACGCCAAAATCGCACTAGTACGTGAATTCCCAATAAATACACGACTCACGCCCCACACACGCATTCAACACTACGTGAATTTCTCGTCAGAAAATTACACTGGTAACACATCGACTATGCACACATGTTTCAAAAAGTGGCTTCTCTTTTCGTGTTCCCCGTAGTGACTCTGTATTTTCATTTGCTCTGAGATTATCAATTTAATATATTATTATTTGTGAAGAGCATAATTAAAACATTTCATATCAAAAACAACTTAGGTACTTATTTATTAACATTCAACAAACATTATTAATTTTTCTTCATATTTTATCGAATATTCTCTGTTGGCCTCGCTCCCCCGGTAAGGAGTATACTCCAGTAAAAACTGGGACTCTTATGTCGGTTAGATAAAGAGGCACAAACAGTGCGAATAAGAACGGTCTATTGGCTATGAAGCCTTCATTTTCCAGAGAAGCCAAATCAGTATCTTCGTTGGATAAATCTTTAAGAGCTGATGGCTTATCTCTGCCTACGGAGTCCGTGATGTTGACGGTCACTATCTGAAAATAGCCCATCGGTGACCCTGGATTGTCTGGTTTGCGTCTGCGGAGAAAATAACAAGTTTTATACATACAAGGTATAAGACAACGCAGTTGAGTAAATTCGTTAATATCTGATCGAACACCGGAAAACATTAAAGTCGCATAATATGACAAACGAAGTCGCTACTTTTTACTACAAAAAATGTAAGACATGTTGAGACAACGATATTGTTTTCGAGTAAGCAAGGCACTTATCATTGGGCTAGTGATTTGCTCGTTTGTCACTTATATACGGTCTCTCCTAACACAGGTTCAGGAGAGGTCAAACACCTGTATGTTATAAAAATTAGGTAATAAAGAATTTTGAATTTGAAAAGCTTTTTTGTGGCACGCACAAGAAAAAGAAAATTATACAAAAATATTTCGAAAGATAGACGGCTGCATTGAGGTTCATTCTTGTTATGTAGAGTGGAGTAGCAGCCACTAAAACTCCTCGACCTGCTTCTGCCTGATAGATAACCTCAGAATTTACACAGCACGCAGCACACCAACACATTTTCTAAGGCAACCTCGTAAGAAGACGCACATTGCTGTCTTAACCGCACATTGTTGTCTTTGATATCAGAACAAATTTTGAATATGCTATTCCTACAGCATTATCAATAACGTATGTATATTTGTATACTATAGCTACAACAGCTTTAGATTTACAGATACATACCTGTTAACAGCCGGATCAGAAAATTCTTTGCTACGTCTTATGTTCTTAAACACTGGTCCCAAGTCCATTCCACTGCTCATCGACAACCTTGGAATGGCCACTTCTATAGGTTCTTCAGTCAATTTCAAATCCGAAAAGATGTCTCCATTGAAGACTGTCTGGATCATAGTTTCAGCTTTATCCCCCACCGCAAATATCATGGTACGTGTTCCGTCAGAACCGACTGGAACTTCTAGCACTTTAACTTTATTGTCAGGAGAGTGGGCCACACGGACTCGGCCCTTCATTCTCAGGTACTCCACCGTTGCTATCGGTTCCCCCTGCTCGTTGCAGAAAGGCCCTTGCTGAACAGCTCTATCAGAAAATTCTGAGTTCCACAAGCCTTCGAACATTAAATGGTCCACAAACACCGTGTGGCTAGAATAAGGAATGTTTGACTGGTGACTCATGAGGTATTTCTGAACATGTCCGAAAGGTTCGTCGTATTTTATTGATCTAAAGTAATTCGGCATGCCGAAGGGAATATCGTTAAATGTTTTCCAATCTTCCTTGATGTCAACAGTCTCGTCGACTGCTATAGCTCGGCTTCTCGTGAAATTGATATCTTCACCAAGACCTTCCATGCTTAAAGCGAGTCCGTAAAATTGTTTTCTGAGAGATTCGTCATTTGGAAGATTCAGAGACGAAAAGAGCTCTTGCTGCTCGCCTTCTATCATAGAACCTAGGCTGTACCAGATGTCATGAGCTGAAATGATGAAATGGCCTTTGGAGTAATAGTTAGCCTCTAAAGCTACACGTGTGTTAAAAGGGAACAGATGCTTTTTAAACTTTCTTGCCTTGTTGCGGTGATATGCTTTTTCTTCTTCTTCGTAATTGGTCTGAGAACACGCCACTGCAAGAAATGCAGCAATCGGTACTAGCAGCTTCATTTTTTTATTATGTTACACTCTTAGATAATAAAAACGATACGTCTTTTAGAATAATCTATGTTCACACGTTACAGACTACTGAAGCCTACAGCTAAAAATAACTTCTTATATACCTGTTGGTAAGTCTACAATAATGCCGATTGCACATTATATCAGTTGTAGTAGTAGTAGCTTATATCAGTGTCCAACTATAGGTAGGTATTCACTTGTATTTTTACTAGGCAGAATATCATTCGATCATGTATGAAATTTTATACGCAGTAGTAGTACCTACGTGCGCTTGTACAAAACATGTGCAAGGGGCTTTAGGCCTTATGTCCCTTATAAGTTTGTGGTCAGAAAATATTAAAAAGCAATTATAGATGTATTAAATACCAATTAAAAATATTAGATAGGTATATCAAATATCAAACTAATAGTTTGCTAAACCTTGTCTCTAATTTGAAGCGTAGACCAATATTTGAAAGGTCTTTGCTTAACTTCGTACGCTGTAAGGCAAAATAAAAGCTAGTAGTATCACGGTAAAAATACCGTGGTAGTACGTACCGGTTGTATCAAGTGCAGTAAGTATACAAACGGTTTTGTAGAAAGAAAACTCGTTTTTGACTGGTTACGAACGTAAACAACAATTTCGGATAAGGAAAAACAACCTTTTCATCGCAATTATAATAGTATCGAACAAAACATAATTTTGATTTCGAAACTAGTTCCAAACTATGGTTACGATGGTGACCTAAGTTTAACTCCTACCTACAAAATATCACATCACACCTATAATTCGAATTGCAATAAATGCTGATCGATACTGTACTCTAAAGGAAAAGGTTTTCCGAGAATCGTGACTTGAAGCAAAGTGATAATTGTATATAGGTAGGTATAATAATTTTCTAGGAACATCTTAGACTATTGGGTTAAGGTTGATTAGGTTAACTGAGCTACCTATACTATAACATAACTCTAACAGGAAAGACCACACCACTACTTGAGCTTAATTTAGTTAAATCTCCGTTGTATTGGCAATATATGAGTAAATTATACAGGCTTAAGGGCGGCTTCAATTCGTCACAATTAGGTAAATAGTAGAGTATGCACTAACCCCCCTATTAATAAACGTATAGCCTCGGAATAATAGTTACACAGCCTTTTGTCTTTTTCGATCTAGTTCAAACTTTGAAAGTGAGAAAAAGACAAAACACGGTGTAACTATTCCAAGACTACTCCACGTTTATTAATAAGGGGGTAAGGGAATAAAGCAGTGTCGTACGTCGCAGGCGGCATATTGAACCCTGAGCGTAACGAGGGACTCTAGAGTTATATAGAGTCCTGAGTGAAGCGTGTTCAAGCTGCCCAAGACGAAGACAGGCTTTATTCCAGAGGAGTATACTCTACTTTTCACACCTTCTGCGAGGCAATAGAAAGCCAGGGATCCAAACACCGTCTTTTATTTCACGTTCTTTGTAAACGCACTTTTGCTTATAGCAAGTTATAGTTATATATATGTAGTTCGATTTTCGAACAAACCTCTTTTCAATGCCATATGGGGCATTTTTTTACTTAGAGTTTTCCACGAGATTCCACGCGAATTTGACGTTCCAAATTCAAATCACTTTATTCCCTAGGGAGTTTCATACAATTTTAAATCCCTTAAGAGATAATGCTTTACTTTATGTTGAGGTTGCATGATATGTAATTGGACATTTTAGAGCAGGTGGTGTGAAAACAACTTTTGTTCTACGACTTATAAAATTTTGCGAAAAACGAATCAGCCGTTTAAACATTAAAAATAAAAAAATAACATTCAATTTTGTCGGGACTTAAACAGTAACTCCCGACAAAATTTAATGTAATTTTTTTTTTATGTTTGTTTGAAAGTAATTTGTTTTGAAGTACCTACTGAGGCCGCCCTTAAGATAATCCTAACTGATTTACCAATAACCCTACAGCATTGACAAATTACGCCATAGTAGGTAGCGTAGGTACTGTAGGTACGATGATGGCCTAGCGGTAACACGTGCACTTTACAATACGATGGCACCCGGTTCGTTCCTCGGCCCTGCACCAATTACTTATTTAGTTCCTAAATATGATGCCATCGCTCAAAAACGGTGAAGGAAAATCGGTATACCGAGAACCTCAAAAAAAGAAGCTCAAAGACGGCTATATAAAATGTATGGAACAGAAGATTTTTTTTGCGATTTAAGGGTATGTTCCATAGTAAAAGTTGTTCGAAATGATGTTACTGTAGGTATGTGTAGGTACTATGGACCCATTTCGACTTAGAACACCCTAAAACACTGTTTTGAACTATCACGGTTGTTCACTAAACCATAGAAAAATATACTATACTAGAGACTAAACTAACCTAACTTTTTAACTGTTCAACCAACCACCCGTATTCTTCAGTCTTCCCGTCAAAATGTGCATGTAACTGCGCCGAAATATCGGGAGCTCATTCCACAACCTTACCACGGTAAATATCCCGTAAATAATCATATAACTTTAGAACATCCTTTCCACCTAACCCAGTATATGGATATCTAGTAATTTTTAAACTTTCGCGATCGACGTTTCTTTCGAAACGTCGAGCGAAAGGTACATATTTTTTACCTATATTAAATAATACGTGATAAGTCCCGATAAACATTTAAAACATATGGATATCTGTTGTAATAATTTTGAGGACTACAATAAGTAAGCAAAATATTTTTTTATCAAAACATTTTATTGGGTAGTTCTGGCAGTATTTTACGCCTTATAAATGTATTTCATCGATGACATCAAACCCAAAAATTTCCTGTTGACCTCTTTTACCAGGGTAAGAGTATACACCAGTGAATACTGGAACTCCGATGTTAGTTTCAAACAGCGAGAATAAGAACGGTCTGTTGGCTATGAAATGGTAGTGATCCTCTGATGGTCCGCTATCAAACCTGAAGAGGTACTCTATGATAGAATCTTCAATTTCTTCCAGCAAATCTAGAAGCCCTTCTTCTGAATCCTGTTCCCTGCCCAAAGATCCTGTGATGTTGACATCCACTCTCTGGAGATAGCCCATAGGTGACGCTGAAGGCTCCGAAACGTAGCTGTAGGGAAAATGACAATTTAAATAAATTCGAAGTATTCTTCGATTAGATCCTAAAACGCATCTTTAACTAGCGGATGCACGCAATTTCGTACGCGTAGACTTTCATATAAACAACCCTCAACCCTCTATTGTTCTACTTCATTTGACTTTTCGCAAAATTCTCGGATCTCCACACTCCATAAAGAATTTATTTGTCACAGCTTCGTATTATAATTATAAATGAAAGTAACAAAGGCAAATTTAATCGATAGCTAAATATCAAAAGATTGGTAAGCTGAAGATCGGGCTAAATGGCATGCGTTGAGAGACGCCTATGTCCAGCAGTGGCCCGAGTACAAAGAACATTCTACGGAATACTCATCTGACTTTGTAAATTTTAGTTTCAGCTGAAATAGTTAAACATACCTGGTAATATCCTCACTTTTGAATATACTGCTAAGTCCTATGTTGCTTATAACCGACCGCAGGTCCATTCCACTACTCATTGTTAGCCGTGGGATAACCACGTCTACAGGCTCTTCGGTTGATTTTAACTCCGACAAAATATCTCTACTGAAAACCGCCTCAATCATAGTTTTTGCTTCTCCCCCAACAGCCAATACCATTGAATATCTTCCATCAAAACCAACTGGAAGTTCCAGGACTCTGACATTATAGCCAGGAATGTCAGTAACACGGGCTCTGGTCCTCATTCTGAGGTATTCCACCTGAGCTATTTCTTCACCCTCCTCGCTATAAAAAGGCGCTTGAGTGGTTGTGTCATCAATGAGTGCAGAAGTCCATAAACTTCCCCAGTCGAGACGATCCAAAAATATCGAATGTCCCGACAAAGGAATTTTTGGTTCAATGCCCATGTATTCCTGCACGCGTCCAAAAGGCTCGTCATCGTAGGTTACTGGTATATACTGTAGTATTCCGGACGTATTGCTGAACGCTACCCATTCTTCTTTGACCATCAGAGTGTTGTCGATTGCCAGAGCACGGTGCCTCAAAAATTCGCCGCTAGGACTTTCAAGATTCAAAGCGAGCTGATAAATCTGGTCTCGAATGCACTTCTGTCTTGGAAAGTACAGGGAGTCCCACAATCCGTTATATCTTTCATCAGGGTAATAGTTGGCGGATTCTATCACAGAAGCCAAGGAAAGCCAAATGGTATGCGCGGAGATGATGAAATGTCCTCTAGAGTAATAGCTGGCCTCAGAAGCTACCCGAGCATTAAAAGGCAGCAAAACTTCGTTTTTGAAAATTGGTATGGGGTCTTCCTGACATCCTTCGTAGTCATCATCACGAAGATTGGATTGAGCGAGCACTACTGCGAAAAGTGAACCAATTAACACCAACAACTTCATTTTTAGCAAACTTTACCACTCAGGCCGATACTAGGCCTTAATAATGTTACTCACAACCAAATTCTGCTTTATATAGAGCGTTAATGTTATTTTGTGGTCTTAAAATATTTTTAAACTGATCTGATATCAGGTGATTGTCTATTAGTTCTTATCTTAGATCATTTTAAAAATAAATAATTAATAATTTTATCAATTAGAAATGTACCTAGTCTAATTGATTAAACTTTTCGATAAGATCGACTCATCATCATTATGAATAATCGTTAGACATCTTCCTCTACCGCAGACCATCTCGCTGGACAGAAAATTGGCCTTGGGATGCCACTATAATTGCTTATAAATTTGACTAATGCGTTTTGCAAACGGTGCAAGCTAGTAACATGCGCTATAAAGGTTGGCTGGAAGAAATCGCTTTAGGCGATAAGGCCACCCATTGTACTGCTGTATATTTATTTTTTATGTTAGTTTAAGTTTCATTTGTATTTTCGGTGTCTTATAAAGTAATATTGTATTGTATTGTTATGTTTTAAAATTATTATTTGAAAGGTGACTTAATCGAAGTGTTCTTAGATGATTCAAGAAAATCTGTTCAGCCGTTTGCAGATCATCAGGTTTTTTTGTCGGTTTTTTTAAATTTATTTACATAAGTTGATAAGATAAGGTAACCTTAAGGTTTCCTTAAGGGACCGTCCATTAATCACGTGATGTTTTTTTTTTAGCATTTTTAAGGTATCAAATCCGTCTCTGACCGCCTGCCACCTGCCTCTCAGATTCACGCCGTAATACTTTTTGCTATCCATTCACAACTAGGCTTTTATGTCTTCTGTGGCTTTGGGTAACTTTAGCCCTGGCGCCGGGGCAATAGAATACGGCACCGGTACCCCTTGCTTGTAGTAAGAGGCTACTAAAAGGGGACCTTCAAATCCCCATGGGGATGGTCAAAGTGGGGGCTCTGAGCATCGCTTACCTAAGTGGGCACATGGGCAGCGTTTTGTCCATACAAACGTATTCTCGTGTTTCCTCCCTGGATAACACCGCCAGAATTGTATTTTTTATTTAAATAAAATGTATCTCCTCTATTGTCATGCTTATATCATTTATTTTTTCTTATAAGTTAACTACTATAAGAAATATGAGCCTTTAAATATTTCAAAAAAATATATATTTTACCGCCATGTTCAGACATCTATCAAACAAATTTAACGAGTTTATAAAACAAATATAAATGACAGCAGCATGGTTCAATCCTTTTCACAAATATTAATTTAAAAAATAATGAAATCGGCCTAGTTTTGAATGAGGAAACAGAAAAATACGAGACGTTGTTTTTGTCTACTTTTCGTAGGTATAATCGATTCGAGCTGCAGTTGTCCCTATAGCGCTCTAAGGGGAGAGGCTTGAGGTCAGGGGGGACAGCAATAGATTTGCTAAATACCTATTCATCAAATTTCTTGGCCGTGGTATGCCCTCTTAAGCTTGCCCAGGGAGAGAACGTATGTACGTTGTGTGACCAACGTTGTCGCGGGCGGAGAGGCTGAGGCAACACGCAGTTGTCTCGGGAGGAGCCGAAGCGCATTGCTGAGGGCTCCGGTGCGTTCCTCTGGAGATCCCGGAGCCCTCTTGTCAAGCACTAAGGCTGGTCACCGGGAGGGGTGAGGGGAGATGTTTAGTGGGTGTAATGCCACATAAGTTGACTGCCCACCGCACGCCAATGCAGCCGGGTGTTATAGGAAGATATCCCACTCTAAAACAAAAAAATTGTTATGGGTAACTTACATGTAGTATACCTACGGCTTACACTGAAATAAAACATTTTTATCTTTCAGCAAACTATAAAACTTGAAAGGTGATGTCATAAATGTTAAACATGCTAAATAAATAACTCGTTCCTTTGAAACGAAATCTTTCAGAGGCGCGTAAAGTTAAGACTACAGAGTTAGTCTATGCAAAAAGAGTACCGTCGTGACAAAATGGTGAACTAAAAACAGTATATATTAGCACGCGCAAGACCTCAGTCAATACGACGCTTCTCTTTATTGCACAGACTCTGTCTATTGATAATTTATACAAATAGCAAGCATCTGTTATACTATTTAACACCCGACGCAAAAAGCCGATGTTTCATTCTAAAATTTGCACACACGCGCCCTCCATCCTACGACGGTTCTCTTTTTGTACAGACTAGACAGTGACAACCACCAAGTGGCATTTATTAGTGTTCAACACAACATATCTTTGCGAAAATGCTTGGAATAAAACTCCTTACAAAAGTTATAGAATAACATTTTTTCATCTACTATTCGAAAAGGATTACTTGGTTCGCCTTACAAAGGTGTTTTTTCTATAAGAAACTTTTAGCGGGCAGTAATGAGTTTTTAATTCTCTTTATAATCTTTAAATCATATGTGAAAATCATTACTACACCACCTTATGCAAGGCAAAAACCTCTAGTGACTGGGCTAAGCTTCAGAGATACAAAGATCCGCTGTGCCTACTGTATTTAGTCTACGATCCATTATCAAAACTCCAGCATGATTTTTCTAAGCGTAGACAAGTCTTAAAAGCATAGCCTGTAAGTGTACCTCACTTTCAGACCGACCAGAGTATCTATACAGTTGGCTAAAAGATCGAACTAAGAAAAATCTGACAGTTTTGTTCAGAAAAAACGTTCGTGGCGCCTTCAACTCTACAGATCTATATTGGTCGTACAGCTACCTAATTTATAATCGAGTCACGTACACTGAGCCTTTTTGATCCTCGCAGACACGAGACTTGTCGTGTTGGAAAATAACTCATAGCGTGTGATACAAGTTTGTTCTTTGAGATAAGCCCCAGATTTGGACTCGTACTTTGAGCTTTTGATGGAAAGTGGCAGTTGACGAGGCGTTGAAAGTTTGTGACAGTAGTTAGTCATTTGAATCTATAAGCAGCGTTAGTACCTCATATCATACAAACCAGGGAGATATGCCTTACTACAACGGATTACGGCTATGTTACGGCAGATTGACTAAGAAATTTCTTAGTTAATCCCCCGTAACTTCGGCTCGTTTATTGAATCCAAAGCCAAAACAGCTGCCAAAAAACTTGGTATTTTGTCGAAGGTGCGGCGGTACTTTACATCAGGGCAGCTTCTTAATCTCTACCAAGCTCAGGTCCGATCATGTTTGGAGTACTGTTGTCACCTTTGGGATGGTTCGGCCAAGTATCAGCTTGAGGCTTTGGATTCAATAGAAAAACGGGCAGTAAAGCTCATTGATGACGAAGTGTTGGTTGGAAAGAAACTTCAGAGTCTGAACCACCGGCGTAAAGTCGCAAGCTTGTCGGTATTCTATCGAATTTTCCACGGAGAGTGTGCAACGGAACTTCACGAACTTGTTCCCCCATCACCTTTTCATTACCGGACGTCCAGACGAACAGCAAGGCGTCACCCTTACTTGGTCGAAATGCCATTTATTCGCACCAAGCGTTTTGACTCCTCTTTCTTAATTAGAACAGCAAAACAATGGAACGCCTTGCCCCTGTCTGTGTTTCCGCAGCATTACAATCTTGGAGTGTTCAAGTCTAGGGTTAATAGGTTACTACTGGGCAAACGTGCTCCATCTTCACCGCATCATCGCTTTCCATCAGGCGAGATCGCGGTCAAACGTTAGCCTAGTCCGATGTAAAAAAAAAAAAAAAAACATTACGTCATATTCTGTGATAATTTCAACTGGCGGTTCCAAAGAAACAGCCGTTTAAAGGACAGGCATCTGGACGTACAGACAGACAGCGTAGGCTTAGTAAAAGGGTCTTTTACACCGTTTGGGTACGAAACCCAATAAATTGAGACAACTGAACACCAATGACAATGTGTATTATAATCATGCCAAGTTTGACGCTGGTACGTATTACCGTTATTACACTAGACCAAAATACAATTTGTTGTACGCCTTTAGTTTTAACTTTTTGACAGTATTATAATAATTAAAATTACTATCACTTTAAAGTAAAACAACAAATAATAAATACTGGCAAAGTGCGAGTCGGTGATAAATTTCCATTCACCACCGGTTCTCAGATGATCACCGGTTGCGCGGTCGGTACTTGTATGGAGCATGATGTTTTTTGGACTACTTTTTTGTAAAACACTACACTATCACGGTTGTTCACTAAAGTTATATGATAAATATCCCGTAAATAATCATATAACTTTACTTTTTTGTACTTAATTTGGTTGTACGGAACCCTCAGTGTACGAGCCTGACTTGTAATTGGCCGCTTTTTTTTTGCTCTGTCAGCTGCAATATTGTAAAAATTCGAATGAAAACCACAAATTCTCATCACTTTTGCGAGGTTTTCAAACGTAAGAATGTAGCAATTACGAGTAGGTACCCGTAACCCGATATACTTCAGGGAAATATTCAAAGAAAACGTCTTCATTTAACTATTTGCAGTGTAAACAATATGGTAACAAGCAAAACATTCAAATTTCAAGCCATACATTCATTTGGTATATATTAATTTTGTGGTTGCAATGCGGATTTTTTAAATGTTGGCGCACTTTATCAGTCTACTTTCATTAGCCAGACTCTACCACAGAAAAGATTTAAACAAAAACATTTTTTCTTTTCTGTGGTACATACCTACATACCTACCATTTTATTCTGACAAATTTAAATAATATCAAATTCATGGTATAATAATATACTCCGCCAGGTATAGCAATCCGAGAAAAAATTTCCACGTGGGCGTCCCGCAATGATGTCATGATGTAAATTTACAACAGGTTCGAGAGAGATGTCGATACACCACGTAACAGCTGATTGGATAAAGTGGCAACTGGACAGTGACGTAATTCTGGGACAACTGCCAGAGTAGAAGACCTTGTTTTCTTTGATCATGATCAAATTGTAAATTCATTTGTTTGTAATAATTATCAGATAGTCATAGATAGTCAGCAAAAATTGGTTGTCACTTTTTGGAAATTTACACTCAGTGATTTCATATCATACTGATATTTTAATGCGAAAGTGCATTTGTTTTACTATTGAAACTGACGTGGTTTTCACACATTTTATTTATATTACACGGGAATTACTCACGTAAGATTAAGCCGGTTACTCCGACTATAGTTTCAACCCGTGTGTAATTCCCGTGTAATATAAATAAAATGCATTTGTTTGTTTGTTAGTTTGTAGGTTTGTTCGTTTGTTGGTTGTTGTTCCTCTTTCACGCAGCAACAGAGCAACGGATCGACCTAATTTTTATGCATGGTTATAGTTCATGGGTCGGAGAGTGACATAGGCTACTTTTTATCATCATTTTCAGCATCAGAATTTTTCATCACTACGCGGGTGAAACCGCGGTCGCAGCTAGTCTTAAATATTGTGAAAATATGTGAGCGAATGAACTGCACACGGGGACAGCCTTTTAAGTACGGTCACAGAATCAATGCTCATTTACAATAGCTGTCTGATAGACTTTCGGATTGATTAACAACCATGCTTCTCTATCTCTACATAGTCTATACTAATATTATAAAGAGGAAAGATTGTTTGTTTGTTTGCATTGAATAGGCTCCGAAACTACTGAACCGATTTGAAAAATTCTTTCACTGACGGGAAGCTACACTATCCCCGGGTGATATAGGCTATAATCTATACCCGTGCGAAGCTGGGACGGACCGCTAGTATAAAATAAAGTCGCTTTCCGCGTCTGTATATAAAATATTCGGGACATTTTTGCACACACGGTCATCTGACCCCAAACTAAGCAAAGCTTGTGATATGGCTGTCAGAGACTGATATATATACATATATAGGTTTAAATACATGCTTAAATAGATATTAACACCCAGATATAGAACAAACACAAATGTTCATCACACAACTGTTTGTCCTAGGTGGGAATCGAACCCACGCCCCCAAGCTCAGAAGGCAGGTTCACTACCAACTCGACCAACGGGCTATCAAAGTCTATCTATCTGTATATCCGCTAACTTCTAAACCACGCAACGGATTTTGATGCGGTTTTCACCATCAGTTAGATATTTTTTTTAATTTTATTTATAATGTGTAATAAAAACGTGTATACTCATCATAACAGTCCACTGCTGGACTTTTAGCCTAACCCCGAAAGGGTGATACTGAAGGGTATGTATTTAATCATCATTATGAACAACTCTTACTATGGGGCCAAACCTGAAATCGCGAAAAAAAATCAGCCGTTACATAGAAAACGGTTATTGACACTACAAAATGTATGAGCATTTGGATTGTCTTAAGACCTTCAACGGTCTATAGGCGGTCCATCTGTTTTTGTAGTGTTAGTATTAGCTTATATTTTGTTTAGTTATTAAAGGCACTTATTGCCTTTTAATAAATGTATGGAGCTACTGATATTATTTCACAATTTCAGTCTTGGTCCCTTATTAGAAGTTGTTTGTATAATGTTGACTAGGTACATACATATCCTTTAGACACCACTCCTTTTCGTTAAACGTTGTATAAAAAACTTACCCGTGCAAAGCCGGGTGGATCACTAGTCGTATATATTTTTAAACTTACTGGAAACCAGTTAGTGGAGCATTTTTTGCAAAATTCGCGGTCAAGGCAGGTCAGTGGGCTTACTCTTGACACTCGATTTCAATCGAATCTGGGATTGGGATCGAAAACATGCCATTTTGGTACTCTTGAATTCTAAATTAGCGCACGATTGGAACCGATAATGGTGGAGTTTTATGGAACTAAATAAAATCGACACAACTCGATGCTTTCGGTACTCTTGACGCGATTGAAGAGTACCAAATAGCATGTTTTCGATCCCAATTCCAAATTACGATTGAAATCGAGTGTCAAGAGTAAGCCCACTGGTCCTTGGTATTTAAAACTTGAAGGACAACTATGCCAGGGCTAGACTAGATCTTCTGTCCAGGTATGCAGTATACTATGTAGATATTTATCGGTTAGTTATTTACTTGTACTAATATGTATTCTGTGGGTTAGTCATCATGATCAGCCTTTTATGTTCCCGTTGCTGAGACACAGGCCTCTCAGAGAGAGGACGTGTCTTAAGGGTCCTGTATACCCTCTGCAGCTTTCTCTCTCGCACATTTTCACACTATTGAAGATATAAAATCAATGAGTGTGAATTTCCAGAAAGTAACAAAATCATGTCATGGTGTCTATCGTAACATTACAAACAAAGAAATTGTCAATTCGATACATTTTAATTTGACACAGTAAAATGGTAACATGTGATTTTTATTTCTCGTGTCATTTTATTCCGTCAAATTACAAGATATCGAAGCAAACATTTCTTTGTTTGTAATGTTACGATAGACACCATGACATGATTTTGTAACTTTTTGGAAATTCACACTCATTGATTTTATATCTTCAATAATGTGAAAATGTGCGAGCGAGAGAGATGCAGAGGGTATACAGGACCCTTAATCCACCATGCTGGCCCAGTGCATGTTTGTGAATGTCATACTTTTAACTTTTAAGGTTCTTGGACGTGCTGAACCTCACGACGTTTTCCTTCGCCGTTTTTAGCGACGTCATCGATACACACAATTTGTTTAGGTACTAAATAAGTCAAGGCCGAGGATCGAACCGGGTGCTGTCGGATTTTAAAGCGCACATGCACAGCTCCGCCACTTTAGCTCAGGTTCAGACCATCGGTTAGGTTAGTGTCCGTGAAAAGGTGTTCAAGAAAAAAATACCCCTTTACATGAAAATAATACCTCATCGCAGTTCCAGGCTTATTGCAAAGACCCCTTTGAGCTACACATACATACATACAGACTTACAGACACAATACACTCGCAATCGTAGTCTAGGAGTCACGTACAAATCCCTTCGCAGATTAAACCTTTGACAAAAAGGTACATGGAGAGCCAAGTGCGAGGCAAACTACTCGAAGGGTTCCGCACGTTTAAGTGTAGGATTTGTAGGCCGCAGTTGGTTTTAAGCCATGTCAGTGGCCTAAAAACTCTATCATGTACGGACTTGTAACCCAGCAACAAATTTACTGAAGTTAATTAATAGGTAAAGATAAAAATATTAAATTAAATAATTCAAATTCTATAAGATTTTTTTGAGTCAATTGAATTGAAACAGCAATTGAAACGCTCGGTAATTTATGAAGTATTTTTTATATTTGAAGAGTTTTTTCACACTTAAGATTTACTATTGTAAATGTCATAGACATTAACGTAATATAGACACAGACATTTCATAAATCTGACCAAGCGAACGTGGCTTCATGGCGGCAACGGGTGACCCTGGCTTCCAACAGTAAAGCTCTTGGGACGCAATCCCGGATGACGCAGGTTCGAATCCTGCCGATCGTATATTTTTTTTCAAATTATCTATAACATTTAAATACGTAGTAAAGTGTTATTATAGTGTGTTATTTTAGACTTTGTATTTTTAAATTTTTATAACGTACCTTTTGAATTGACGCAAAGCCTCTCGCAAGTAACTTGTTTACATATTTTTTTGTACCATGACTAAGTATTTTACATTCACCAAAAAAAATTATCTTAAAATACCTGTTCTATTTTCATTAGTTGAGAGCTTCCGATCGGTTTCTAAACTATCATAGAGTTTTTTTTTTCAGGAAGTAGTACGCGCTCCCGGTTTACATATACCCAAAAAATCTACAGAATAAAATTAATAGTTAATATTTTAGACTTTGAAGTTGTAAGAGGTAATCTCAAAAACCAAGAACTAAACCGAATAAAATCTAAAAATTATTTCTCTGATAAATAGCTACTCTTTTACTGAGTGGCACGTTTTGTTCATAATGCGAGCGAAGCCGCGGGCAAAAGCTTGTTTAGAAATAAGCAAATAATTGCGATTTTTCTTATATGTGATTTCTTACAAACTTTACAATCGTTTCTTTTTCAAGTTTCAGCCACGGAATCCTAATATTTTTGCAAACAGTACAAGCTTGGGGTGCAAAGAGGGTGCAAAATGAAGTAGAGGGAAACACAGGGGATGTTCGAGTGCTGTTGACAGCTTGCCAAGAATGCCAAGTTTGGTTTGGAGCCTTCAGTAACTAGCGTTTAATCTGTGTCCTCACGGGTTTGCATGTTTTGGTCACAATAGTAACTGCTGCTAATCTTTATTTTCAGCATGACTATAACTACTGCCATTGCATTGCAATTCAGCGTGGTAATGCCGCTAGCATGCTGGGTATGCTGCTAACTGGTACTGGGCTTGAGCATTTGAGTTAGGTTTCTTTAACTGTCTTTTTTAACCCCCTATGAAGACAGAGACTTAGAACGATAGATTTAGCTGCGAGACAATCGTAAATTACTTTTTACGGCCAGGTTAGTACATCGCGTGAAAATTTAATGTTCTTTGGAACTAGGAAATGGCGAGTAAATCGTAAAGAGCTAAGAGCTTCCTAAAGTACTTCCACAAGTTCCAGTACTTCCAGTTACAGGTATACCTTCAGGTTTTATGCTAGATACAGCTTGCCTGAATTTTATTAATTTGTCAACTCAGCCTGCAGGATCGGTATGAGGCGGGTCCAGTGGACGTAAACGCCTTGGTTTGCAAGGTTTGTGTACGCAATTCGTTAGTTGTTTTTTTGTTAGATCTGAGATAATTTACCTCCCTAAATTTTTAAACCATACAGCCCCACAGCTGGGCAAAGATCTCCCCATTTCCTTTCATAAATGCCGGTCCTCCGCCACTTGCCAACCTCTCCGGAATGAGTCAAGATCGTCACGCCAACGTTTCTTACGCCTTCCTTGACTGCGTCGTACATCAGGCACCCACTGTGTGATGATTTGGCCCATCAGTCGGGATACATACGCGCCACGTATCCCGTTCAATCACATGTAAATCTAGCGGCTTTTTAGCCAAAGTCACTCACACCAATACCCTGTTGCGAACTCTGCCCATTCTTTTGATACCAAGGTTGCGTTGGTAGCAAAGCGCTGCGTTTCATTGCGCATTGGCAAACCCTATTGAACTTCTGAGAATCGGTCAGTGACCAGGTCTGAGCACCGTAGGTTAGGACTGGCTAAACACACATGTCGATGAGTGCGCTTCAGTGATATCGGCAGGTCACCCTTCTTCAGTTCTTTTATAGACCAGTAGCTCCTCCAAGCGTTTTCGACGCAGCGCTCAATTATTCTTCTTCTACCTTTCTTGTCTTGCCGATTCTCGAAGGAGGCTATTTGGCCTAAGTATACGTACTCATCAACATATTCTATTACTTGTCCAAGTTGTCCATCTACCTCAACCGTACATTTCGTGTTGTTGGTCATGACTTTTGCCTTCGACCGATTCATTGCTAGTCCTCTTCACATGTTTTTGTTCAATGTTTTGTTTGAGAACACAGAAAAATTACCCCGCATCCCAAAAATATTGTGCAATGTGAAACAAAGCAATGGAACGTCATGGTTTTTTACATAGATATAGTTGGAGATCAGGAGAGTAGGTACATATAATACTTTTTATCCTGGAAAAATGTACGGTTTCTGAGGGGTTTTTTTCACGTGGGTACCTTAAAAACCCAAGCCGCTATGAAATAAGCATCGGGCTTTTTCTAATAAACATCTAAAAACACACTTCTTGGTAATCCCCAAAACGTAACGTGTTCGTTATTAATTTGGTAGCACCCTTCCTTTGAAAGGTTGTAATTAGGAGGCGTAATTAGAAGTGGGATAGCTACAATTCTGGGGCTTTATATACGGGTACCTATGCCAGCGATTCTGTATAGGGGATTACAAAAAATTGCGCAACCGCAAACCATATCTCGGCGCGTTAAGGTTTTCTTTCGCTTGATTTTCCGCACTGCGCTGTTTTGAGCCCGCTTCCTTGCCGCTTTACTTACAAAAAAGGGATGAGAGAATTACAACTATGGATAATTTTTATCTCAAATATTTGGAACAATATTTTACAAGTTTAAGATTAAAATGGGACCTTTGAGCTCGTGCGTGGGTGGTCAGATTTAGGGATTCGACCTCCCATTCAAACGAGCCCAGGGAAGACAACAGTGCGTTGGCCCGCGCCGTTGTGGAGGGACGGAACTGGAAACGTTCTAAGCATGCAAGCAAAGGAGTTTTTTAATGGTAAAAATGGGGAATTTCACCTACCTTTCAGATAATAAAGTAAAAAAAAAGTTATAAAATACGTGCATAATATTACATACCATTGGTATTGTGTATAAATCTTCTTACACACAATACGCGCGTCGGAGCACTTTTCACTTACGCAGACATGCGGTGTGTAACGCAGTGTGCGCAAGAGCTTTATGACCTTATTCCACCCTCCCCCTTTTACTAAAGGACAAGTACAAGGACTGCACACTACCACCCTTTCTTCGTGGAAATTCCAAAGATTCGTACTCAACGATTTGGGTCGTAATTTATGATACGTACTGTCCAAGAATGGAACTCCCTCGTCCTCCTTGTTTCCTGAGAAAAACATTCTAGGCATCTTCAAGGCTAGAGTGAATAGATTTCTTCTAGATCAACGTGTTCCATCCTCGGCCGCACAGTTGCCTTACCATCAGGCGAGTTGGTGGCCAAATGCAAATCTATTATACAATTAAATATATATTTTTTACTTACTTAAAAGTCTGAGCGGGCTATAGTTGCGTTCTTATGAAGACTCCGGTGACTTCCTCTGACAAGGCCTAGGGGGCTTTTTAGTAGGTGTCATCCTAACATAGCCTGGCTTGTTTGTTCCCAAGCATGACTCATGAGCCATCTCATAAGCCTTCGGGCGTATTAAAATTGACGTAAGGCTAGCCACTCATTCTTTACGACTTTACCTACAAAAGCACTTAACTTTATTGAGCGTTAGTTTACTTTCGTAGACTTCTTATCAGAGCTGACCCACTTTCCCCCCTATTCAAGCGACCCCCTAATCAAATCCTGACTCCGCTCATGGTAATTAGACATTTCATAAAGGGGACATTCACGGCGCGACGCGACCCGTGTTAATTTAATATTCCTCGTAAAGGAGCCTCTTTTCTACGGACTTAACACTAAAATTTAGGTACCAAGTTATCTGTAAAGTTCAGTGATGGAGCCTTAATCGCAAGGTCTGAAGAAAATTGAGAGCCTCTCGAAAAAAAAGAATATTTCCTTAATTTAGACAACTGCACAGATAAGTAACTTGAACTGCATGGTCGTTGAAGTCTGTTGCACCAGTTAATAAATGATACATAATTGAATGGAAGCGACATTATGCTAAAAACTTCAAATTACTCAAGAACTATTTTTATTTTAAATAAAACGAATTTACATTAAATTACATTGTACAAATGACCATTAGAATATGAATAAATAAATTGTTACGAACTTCCAGACGCGGAGAAAAAACTTAAAACGTGTTTTCGCCGAATTATTCTATCGAGAGTTTCACCAATCATGTTTCCAAAATTACATTTAACTTATTTGTATACTTAACTATTTATAACCAAAATATGAATTTGTTGCTGTTTGCCATAACCTCGTAAATTGATGCAGCGCTACCCAAGTTCACGACATATAAACTCACTTATGTATATTCTTAGATGTTTAAATACTTACAATAAATGTTTAGTAAACATTTTTATTTTAATTCAAACAAGTTTTCAAGCATAATAACTGAATTAAACAAGTATTTTATTCAAACCCCTGATAAAAGAGTTGATAGTCTTCAAACGTCTGAACAGATTTTCTTAAATCATAAAAAATCGACTAAGTCACCTTTCAAACAAACAAAAAACTAAATCAAAATCGGTTTAGGCGTTTGGGAGCTACGGTACCACAGACAAACACACAGACGCACGCGTTAAACTTATAACACACCTCTTTTTGCGTCGGTGGCTAAATATTGTGCTGCAATTGATTGATTTGAGTCAAAATGAAAAAAAATCTGATTATTATTTGTATGCAATGTTTATTTATTTTTTAAACTTAGATTTAACATAAGTAGGTACATTCGATCTAATAGAACCTTAAATTTTTTTTAAATGCGCGATTTAGATAGAAGATGCACGAAGCACAGGGTCTCAAGTAGATATGAATATAAAATAAAAAGCAAATAAAACTGTCAATGTCAATGCTCTGGCTCCGGCTGAACCACAGAAAAGAAAAAAAATTGCGGGCTGAACGAAACGTAGTCCTTTTTATTTTTAGGATTCAAGTCCAGTTCGTGATGTTTTTACTTTTGATTTATTTGAGGTATTCAGTTACATACACACACACAATCAGTTTGCAGTAAAGCCTTAAAAAGGCTTGTAAAGCTTGTGTATGGTTTCCTGAAAGAGATTACTTTTAGTGATAGGGTCGCCATTTATGGCACTAGCTCGTAAGTGTTTTCTCTTTGTGTTTTTTTTCTGGTGCACACAATAAAGAGTTTCTATCTATCTATTCAAAGCCTTTTACAGACCAAATGCATGGGTGTGTATCACAGCTTGAACGCAGGTTTGCGCGTTTTGTAATACAAGGAACTGTATAAAGTATAAAAAAATACGGCAGTACATGAAAAGCACAGCCGCGGAAAAGTTCGTACAGTGTGTATAGCCTTGTACGGCTTACCACCTTCGGTTTCTCCTCTAAAGAATAATTTGAGTTGATTCAAATGAATGGTAGAGTCCTGAAAGGAAAGCGACGCACTAACAACGCCCTGCGTATTGTAGGTGTATACAGGTGGCAGTGAACACTTACCATCAGGTGGCCCGTCGCTTGTTTGCCACTTATTTTTATTCTATAAACGTACATAACGTGCGACTGCGCCGTCAAGCTGTGCTGTTAGCACGCGTTTGATCTGTAAATAGTTTTGGATAGATAGATAAAAACTTATAACTTGAAAATTATCTTTAACTTTTGCCGGATAGCAAATACTCAATTCCGTTGCATCGTGAAGTCAGGATCTGACAAAAAAGATTTTATGTTAACATAGATTCTGCAATCCCACTGGATGCCAGGTTTTTATAGACCAGTTAGTTTTAAATAGCATCTACTTAACAGGAACTTATAAAAGCCGATCGTAAGTTTACTGTCTCATACTGTAGCTTCTCATCCAGCTTCAGAACGACGTCACAATGAAGATTTTGTTGACGATCACTGTTGTTTTAACATTGTTGAATAATTTAGAAGGTAGACCAGACTGGGATACCTTCGACAAATACCGACAATTGGTAAAATCTCAAGGAGTAGTCCATTGGAAGCCATGCGAGTTCAACAAGGACGTGGTATTTGACTTCCGTCAAACCCTCTACAACGTTACCTTAGAAACTTTTAAAAGACTTTCCACTATCAGTAACTCGCATTTTGTCTACTCTCCTTATTCGTTGTGGCTGACACTTGGAGCTATAGCTGAAGGGACAAGTGGAAGAACGCAAGAGGAATTATCAACTTTTCTTTTGCTACCTCAAGATGATTGTTTCAAAAGGCAGTACTACCAGCTAGCCAGTACTTTAGAACCAGATGGTGATGATGTGACTTTATCAAGAGAATCTACACTCATACTGGATGATGGTAGCACCATGAACAGAGACTGGGAGAACTTTGTCCGGACAAAATCATTACTACAAACAAGTTCAGCTCCTATGAAGTCGGATCCAGTTGGAGCTTCAGATTTAATAAGAAAAGTCTTGAAGTTGCAGCTGCCAACGCCTAATTTTGAAGGGAATTCATTGATAGTTGACACACTGAACTTCGAAGGTCTATGGACAGATGCCTTTTCTAATGCGTTTGTAGAACGTTCTCCATTCTACAACGATGATGGGAAGAAAGTAGGATACGTTGACTTGATGAAAATCAAAAGGAGAGTCAAGATGGCGTATATGCCTGCTAAGAATTCTAAGATACTGGAACTGCCTGTTGGATTCGGAAGCCGATACAGGATGCTGTTTTCTATAAGTTTAGGAAGCACTCAAGTGAAGCAATCTCTTCCTCAAGTGATGGACACGGCCTTCTTTGAAATACTGAATACTCTGAAAGAGAGCATCATTCCCCTTGAAGTGGCCATTCCGAGGTTCAGAATGACAACTGAGATCGACATGAGGACAATACTAGAAGAACTGGGGGTTCAAACTCTTTGGAAAGACGTCGAAGGCACTCGGTAAGTTTTGTATCTATTATTACTCGACGACAATAAGCCAGTACCATGATATCATTGAATATTATGTCTGTCGTCTAGAAATACACCCATTGTAGATAGATACGTAGATATATTTTCGAAGTTTACTAGGTGAAAGACGTCATTATAAATACATAATGGCGACATGTAAAGTGGGAACCAAAAGAAATTTGCCGTCAAGAGACGTATCGTTGAATAGGTCTTTTGAAATGAAACTGAAGTCTGTACATCATTTTTGTTTACTGTTTACGAGATATTATCCACGAAATATTGTTACCGGATGTTTAACATTCTTAAAGAAAGAAACTCGTTGCAATAATATTATTTATATATTTTTGTATGCTCTAAACGTTCCTTTTTAACCAACCGGTAGCTGAGCTTAACCTTCAGATCAGACAGATCTATATTATGTCTGTAATACTGTAACTAAACATTCAATTTCTACTTGTTTTGTCCTTTATAGGTATGCCATTTCTAGTATGAACAATAAATAGTTTTCTGTCTATGAAACAACCAATCTTTCCACTAAAATATTTTGAAATTTCTTGATATGCTCATTAAACAACAATCTGAATCACAATCTCGCTTGTAACTTCGTTTGTGGTTATGTTTTCCAACAGTTCTTATTGCATTCTTTCAGGAACATATCTGAACCAGCAGCTTTACCTAGCAGCTTCATCCAGCGAACCACCGTCACTTTCGACTCGACCGGCGTCAGGGCTCCTATCCAAGAAGTCAGCAACATCGTCCCAGGAAACCTCAACAACTGGGCTGGGGACTCTGAGACTGGCCTGGATCCCATCTTAGGAAGAGACTTTAAAGTGGACAGACCGTTTTTGTTCGGCCTCTTCGATTCTAAGACTTATACTTGTCTGTTCTGCGCTGCTTTTTCTACACCTACTTATAAGATTTAGAAGAATACGTACCTATATGTAATTTCAGTCTATATACGTTTTATGGATAAGTAATTTTCTTATATTTTTCTGATATAAAAAGAATCTAGCCAGCTCATGACCATTGAAACAGCCGAAACTGTCGTCATGACCAATTTCGTCTTAGTTTTTTTTTTTTTAATATCATAAAAATCCTAGAAAAGGTTATATCTTATGAAAAACGCTTGCTATTTAGAAAGTAAGTATAATCTTAAACTATCCGTAAGAAATAAATCAGTGACAAGAGAGCATATCTAAACGTTATTTTATTCTAATAGACAATATATGATGTTAGTTATCGACTAAACAAAATACAAACTAATACTAGTCTACTTATACTCATTAGGTATATACGGGGTGTAAGGGGAACACTCTCGAAGCCAAAAGAAGATAATTGTATATACTCATCATTATGAACAACTTTTACTATGGGACCAACCCTGTAATCGCGAATCAGCTGTTCTATAGAAAACGGTCATTGACACTCGTCAAAATGTATGGAACAGCATATATTTTTTTCGCGATTTCAGGGTTGGTCCCATACTAAAAGTGGTTCATAATGATGAGTATATACAATTATCTTCTTTTGGCTTCGAGAGTGTTCCCCTTACACCCTGTATGATGTAGTGTAGTTATTAACTAAACAAAATACTAACTAAAACTAGCCTACTTATTATACCTACATGTAGGTATAATAAGTAGGCTAGTTTTAGTTATATGTATATAAAAAAACAGTTGGACTGCCCAATACCATTGAAGGTCTAGAGACAATCCATAATCAGGACCAGTTGGCAGTGCACCAAGCATGCTGGCGGCCTTACCGCGCTGAATGAAGATACTAAAAGTATTGTCTTTCAAGGTAGAGGTAGCTAACCATTACAGTCATGTCTTTATTAACTGAATAACTAAACAAAACAGAACCTTAGACTAGGTATATGGTACCTAATGTACTTGGCGTAAGAAAAACTCTCACACAGCGGGCAATGGAGAGAGCTATGCTCGGAGTTTCTTTGCGCGATAGAATCCGGAACGTGGATATTCGCCAAAGAACCAGAGTTATACATAGCAGTTAAAACTTGCAAGTTGAAGTGGCAATGGGCAGGCTACATCGCTCGAAGAACCGATAACCGATGGGGAAGAAAGGTTATTGAGTGGAACACATGAACCGGAAGACGTAGAGTAGGTAGGCCATGGACCGACGACATTGTAAGAGACGCGGGGATCCAGTGTATGCAGAAGGCAGGCTGTCGTTCGGTGTGGAGGTTAAAGGGGAAGGCCTATGTTAGCAGCGTACGTCTTCTGGCTGATGATGATGAGTCCAGAGACAATCTCAATGCTCAAGCCCAGTTATCAGTTGGCAGAGTACTCAGCATGCTGGCGGTATTACCACGCTGAATAGCAATACTTATGCGTTGAGGCAGAAAAACTTCAGTACTTACTTTGGTCACGCATTGCATCAACCAGGCGCTCTGAATAATTTTTGACAATAAATTGAGCTGAGGTCCAATGGTTCCATTGTCTCAACTCCAAAGGTTCAAATATCTATGTAATTGTTAGTAATCCCAAAGGTACCTTGACGACCTACACGTGATTGTAGGACTATACCCATATCATACGATTGTGTTAAAAAGGGTAGAGGTTAAACAATATTTGCTGAAAGGATGCTAGACCTTATTTCGATTCTAAATTATACAAATAATAGCTCTCAGCTCCGGCCAAAGTGATCTTCCATCCAACCTTTTTTTACTACCTATCTTCAGTGCTTAATATCGGACATTGTAGATGAATAAAGTGCCCTGGAAATAGAGAGAAGAACAATTTTTGAGTACTCAGGTAAATTATTTATTTATTTTTACCTTTCAAAGGCAATATAAAATGCCTGAAGAATTTTTGCAGACTTATTTTTATGAGGCGTCTTGCTGTATTGTTTAAACTGGGGTTTTATGACCCAAATTATTACAATGAACAATGAACCTTCGGGGCTGTCGAAATTTGTTAACCAAAAAAAACCTAGTCTTCCCGTGAACATGGTGCATGTAACTGCGTCGAAATATCGGGAGCTCATTCCACAACCTTACCACGGTAAATATCCCGTTAATCTATACTAATATTATCCTCTCCGAAACTACTGAACCGATTTGAAAAAATCTTTCACTGACGGGTAGCTACACTATCCCCGGGTGACATAGGCTATAATTTATACCCGTGCGAAGCTGGGGCGGACCGCTAGTCCTAGTATAAATGGGGGAGCCACCAGACGTAGGTACTTTCTGAACCAGACCGATGGTAATCCGTGAAACATTGTACCTAAGTTTCATCATTATCTTCGACCAAAATAAGATGAATGGACAGGCCCATTAGAAGCGCATTTTTGAAGATTACAAAATGAGCGCTAAGGCTCACTTCGTTTCAGTCAGTCTCTAGCCGTAGGAAGTGCGAGACGCGTCTATTGTTATATGAAGGGTCCACTGCAATAATGATGAATGTCCATTTTTTTAAATCTTAATGAGTAATACCATTCAGTCACATATTTTTTTTTAAATTATAAATGACGAATTAAATTTAAATTAAATTGTATTTATTGAGATTAAACACGGTCAAGCCAATTACATTAGTAATCTCACAATTCTCACAAAATAATAATTATACATATCAATAAAAAATAAGAAAGGAATTAAACTAATTACAAAAACAAGCTCACAAAAAATAAAGAATAAAATACAAATGTCAATAATTTTACAAATGTCAATAACAATTAAGAATAATTCCAGTCAATAAATTACAAATTACAAAATGTCAGAGAAACAAAAACACGATATGACACATGAAATTATATCTAGAAATCTTGTTAGCAAACTTAGCAATATCGCTTGCAGTGCCGTGATAAATATGTTTTAAATATTTTGTCTACACGGCTAAAATGCTCAACGTCACTAGTGTACACGACAATAATGATATTTTTTACACCGTTTATAATTTTAAAACCCAATTATCTCAAAACTAAAGATAAAGGACATTCATCATTATTGCAGTGGACCCTTCATATGATTACAAAATATCTGACAAAATTATGCCTTCGTGTGCTTTCCCGAAGTGTAAATACATATAAAAAAACCATTATCCATTTTTTGTAACAAATGTACTGTACATGGTTATGATTAGTTGTAAAGTATACGTCCAACGGTTTTGCCTTGTTTTTACTGAGCAAGTTCAATGGTTATGGCCGGTCCATTCATATGATTTTGGTCGAAGATCATTATACCTAATATATCTGCCTCTCTAGATAAGTGGCCGGTGTGCAAAAAACTCCGCGATATCGCACAATTATATCATTTTTTTATTAGAAATCCACTATAAAGTATTTAGATGTTTTTTATATAATCTAATTTAAGTATCTTTACAAAAATAAATGAATTCGTTATCAGGAGTAGGTAGGTAGTAGGTACATAATGAAGATACAGTTTTGCTTAGTTCATGAGATAATGTAAAATTTTAATAATGCAGTCTGTTTTTGTAGTGTTAGTTTTAGCTTGTTTGTTTATTAGTTAACTAGCGGTCCGCCCCACCTTCGCACGGGTATAGATTATAGCCTATGTCACCCGGGGATGGTGTAGCTTTCCAACAGAGAAATAATTTTTCAAATCAGTTCAGTAGTTTCGGAGCCTATTCAATGCAAAAAAACAATCAAATCTTTCCTCTTTATAATATTAGTATAGATAAAGACACTTGCCCTATGATAAAGAAATGCAACTATAATAATCCGCGCAGCGCCTTCACACTGCGCAGAATAAATAGGTAATTCAATACAATAACTCTTTATGATGTCATGATAAAAATTATACTGGGGGAGGAACCTGAGCTAAACGAATGCTGGTCTAAAACGGATAGAATGGAATTGGAGTAAAGTGGATTACGGGGTAATGCGGGACTATAGCGGAAAGGACGGTATTAGAGTAGAGTAGAGTAGATTACGGGACGGATGCGGGGCTGCAGTGCAAGTACCGTTCTTTAGCGATCGCCAAAAAATCGCCAAATTCGCTAAAATTGCGTTTTGACGACGTTGCGAGTACCGATCTCCTTTTAGCGATGGGTCGCTAAATTCGCTAAGCAGTCGTTAAATTGGATCGAATTTGACAATTATGCAAGTACCGAACTTTGAAAGTGACATTTGAGGTCGGTTCAATCGTCAATAAAAAAGATTTTAGGGCTCGTTTCAAAACCTGATATAAAATCAGGTTTTGAAACGAGCCCGATATAGCTTGGTGACTAATTTTTTATTTTGGAAAAATGGATTTAGGCTTAGTTTTATTGCTCGAAGAGCTCAAAGAATAGCGAAGTGCAGACAGAGTCAGCCATACGCTGCTTCGCCGCGACTTACGGGATATTAGTAATCCTCTGGAAGTTGCGGAAGATCGTTTCAGGACGTTCTTCCGCATTTCGAAGGACATTGCGCTGGCCCTCATCCAAGGAGTTGAATCGGAACTTAGAAAGACGGGGTCTCACAGTATACCCGTGCACATTGTTGTAAGTAAATAAATAAAATATTTGGGACATTTTTGCACACACATCTGACCCCAAACTAAGCAAAGCTTGTGATATGGCTGCCAGAGACTGATATACGTACATATATATTTTTAAATACATACTTAAATAGATATTAACACCCAGACATAGAACAAACACAAATGTTCATCACACAAATGTTTGTCCTAGATGGGAATCGAACCCACGCCCCCAAGCACAGAAGGTAGGTTCACTACCAACTGAGACACCGGGGCAGTCCCTACTTCTATGATTATTAAATCTAACAATTAACCTACAAACTAAACTTCACAGAATATCTTACCCATTAATAATAGGTAATAAAATAGGGGTGGCTTTGTGGCGCACCGTCGGTGAGTGGGGACACTGTGTAGGTATTTCGATGAATTGGCTAAATGACACCTCTGACCCCCATCCGTAAATATTCAAAATAACTAGTCTATGAGCCAAAAGCCTCAACACGGGGAAGAAAAAAAAAAAAGAACTAGTCTATGATTTTACCGACTGAACCGATAGTCACCCGTCGCTAAAAGTTAACGACACCACTTCGGTACTCGCAAATGTATTGACGATTCGTTACCTCTACCGACTGAAACGATTCGATAACAGACGATCGCTAAAGAACGGTACTTGCACTGCTGGATCGTAAAAGGACAGAAAGGAATAAAGTGGATTACGAGACGGAACAAAGGCAGGCCTATAGTATAGGACAGTGGTCGACAGTCCCAATTAGTTTTTCCTGCCTCTGACTCGCGTAGGGGTAGTCTGCTCAAGCACACCAAATGCAGTCCGGTCCGGTTCAGACTCAGTTTGTGAGGTCCAGTAAAGTATGAAAATTTATGGAAGACGGAAAGACCGCAGTCCGCAATAACTAACTGCATACAGCGTGACGCAATTTTTTTTTTCTTTTCTGTGGTGTGTCGTACGTTTTCAATAGAATTTCTCCTAGTCAAGAGATTGGCGCACGTACCTTTTGATGCAGACACCCCGGCTAATTATCATAGGATGATAAGGCCACTAATTGGGAACAACAGTACCACTAATTGGGAACCACTGGTATAGGTGATTACGGAACTAATGCAGGACTGGCGTGGTAAGGGCGGGATGGAAAAAAAGTGATTTTCGGGACGAATGCAGAACTGGAGCGGAAAGGGCAGTATAGGAATAGACTAGATTACAGGACGGATGCGGGACTGAAACTGAAAGGTATAAAGTAAAGTGGATTTCTATACTACGTGAGCGAAGCCGCGAGCAACAGCTACTTAGTCTATACCAATACTATAAAAAGGAAAGATTTGATTGTTTGTTTGCATTGAATAGGCTCCGAAACTACTGAACCGATTTGAAAAATTCTTTCACTGTTAGGAAGCTACACTATCCCTGTGTGACATAGGCTATATTATATATTTTTTTAGGGAGTCTTACTAAAACTCCAATAATGAAACCCAAGGTGTAAAAAAATAAGATTTACACCCGTGCGAAGCTGGAGTGCGTTGCTAATATAAAATAAAGAGCAAAAAAACTTTCAATGTCAATGCTCTGGCTGAACGAAACGTTGTCTTTGTTTGATCGTTTTTAGGATTCAAGTCCAGTTCATGATATTTTTACTTATGATTTGACGTATTCAATCAAATTCTACGGGAAAACCCAAAACCTTAAAGTATAATCAGTTAAGTACCTACACACACACACACACACATCAGCAGCCATTAAACGTCCACTGCTGAACAAAGGCCTCCCTCTTAAAGAGGGGTGTTGCCATATGCCCCACGCTTGGCAGGCGGCTTGGAGATCGCAGTAAGTTCACCGTGTACTAATAGGACGCTGCTGCCCATCCTCCGGTGATTCTACCTACAGTTAAGCCTTTTACAGACCAAACGCGTGTCAGTAGCAGCACAGCTTGAACGCAGGTTCGCGTGTTTTGCAATACAAGGAACTGTATAAACCATTACACACCATACGGCAGCACATGAGCAGCGCAGCCGCGGAAAAGTTCGTGCAGTGTGTAGTGGTTCAAACAGTGTTAAAAATCTTGAACGACATACTACTTCGGTTTTTCATCTAAGGTATAATAAGGGGCCGTTTCCAACGAATGGTAAATAGAGTCCTAAATGGTAGGCAATGCACTGACTATCCTCCGGGGATTATAGGTGTCTATAAACGGCGGTGATCACTTACTATCAGGTGGTCCGTCTTTTGCTTGCCACGTATTCTTATTCTATAAAAGTACAAAACGTGCGAGCGCGCGTTTTAGCTGTGCTGCTGTTAGCTCGCGTTTAGTCTGTAGCAGCCTTTATAAACTTTATTTTTGTTCCGGATATCAAATTCGGTATCTTGTGAGTCATTGCTCTTTGATCAAGGAACATTATTACTCCTACCGTCTTTAATACGTCACCTTTATTTTAATACATTTTAAGGTGATCTTTAATGTCAGGTACCCAAAGAAAATTTATCTTTTTGGGTGTAGAACCTGATTAGTCAATTTCGTTCCACCGTAAAGTCAGGACGTGTCGAAAGAGTTTACGATTCTTCATTAATAAGTTAACATAGATTTTACAACAATAAAAGTTAACACTAAATACATCGCTACAACCCCACTGGATGCCCGGTTTTTCTATATCAGTTAGTTTTGAATATCATCTGCTTAACAAGAACTTATATAAGACGATCGTAGTTTACTGTTTTACACTGTAGCTTCATTCCGAGCTTCAGAAAGACGTCATAATGAAGATTTTATTGACGATCACTGTTCTTTTGACATTGTTGAATAAGTTAGAAGGTAGACCAGACTGGGATACCTTCGACAAATACCAACAATTGGTAAAATCTCAAGGAGTAGTCCATTGGAAGCCATGCGAGTTCAACAGGGACGTGGTATTTGACTTCCGTCAAACCTTCTACAACTTTACTATAGAAACTTACAAAAAGCTATCCACTATTAGTAATTCGCATTTTGTTTACTCTCCTTTTTCGTTGTGGCTGACACTTGGAGCTATAGCTGAAGGGACAAGTGGAAGAACGCTAGAGGAATTATCGACTTTTCTTTTGCTACCTCAAGATGAGTGTTTCAAAACGCAGTACTACCAGCTAGCCAGTACTTTAGAACCAGATTGGGATGACGTGACCTTATCAAGAGAGAGTACACTCATACTGGATGACGGTATCACCATTAACAGAGACTGGGAGAACTTCGTCCGGACTAAATCATTACTTCAGACTAGTTCAGCTCCAATCAAGTCGGATCCAGTTAGAGCTGCAGATTTAATCAGAAAAGTCTTAAAGCTTCAGCTGCCAGCACCAAACTTCGAAGGAAATTCAATGATAGTTGACACACTAAACTTCGAAGGTCTATGGACAGATGCCTTTTCTAATGCGTTTGTAGAACGTTCACCATTCTACAACGATGATGGGAAGAAAGTAGGATACGTTGACTTGATGAAGATCAAAAGGAGAGTCAAGATGGCGTATATGCCTTTGTTGAATGCTAAGATACTGGAACTGCCTGTTGGATTCGGAAGCCGATATAGGATGCTATTTTCTTTAAGTTTAGGAAGTACTCGAGTGAGGCACTCTATTCCGCAACTGCTGGACACGGTCTTCTTTGAAATACTGAATACTCTAAAAGAGAGCATCATTCCGCTTGAAGTGGCTATTCCGAGGTTCAGAATGACAACTGAGATCGACATGAGGACAATACTAGAAGAACTGGGGGTTCAAACTCTTTGGAATGACGTCGAAGGCACTCGGTAAGTTTTGCAACTATTTTTGCTCGACGACGCCAAGCCAAATAGATATCTATTACGTCGCTTCCAGAACCATATGTAACCGCATTTATTGCATTAGTAATTCTAAGAATTTCTACTCCGGGCGGGATACGTTCGGAGAGTGTGCTACAGATCTGCATGATTTAATTCCCTCCTGCCCATTTTTCTATCGGACTGCCAGAGTGGGCACGAAGAATCGACACCGCTTTATGGTTGATATTCCGAGAACCCGTACGAAGCGCTTTGATTCCACATTTATTGTGTGAACTGCTAGTCTGTGAAATTCGCTGCCTGAGTGGGTGTTCCCCAATAGTTACAATCTGGGGGTCTTCAAGTCGAGAGTGAATAGGTTTCTTCTAGGCAAGCGTGCTCCATCGTAGGCCGCATCGTCGCTTAACATCAGGCGAGTTGGCGGCCAAGTGCTAGCCTATTTATAATTTTTTTTTTTAATGCTGCTGGCGAGGAAGGAAGGGTACAAAGAAGACGACCGTCCATCTTTATGTTCACCACAATTTCCGGCAAGAAGACAATTCTGTGCACTTGAATTTTCTTTTAAAGCAGTTGCAACGATGTTTGCATTCTCTCTTGCATCTGCACCGAGTAATCTCCAGGCACACACTTGGCGAGTTTATTTCCCGATGATGTTGCAATCTTTTTAATTGCTATAAACGATCTTTTTTAACGAACTGGTAGCTGAGCTTAACCTTCAGACTGCTACAGACAGATATTATCTATTATACGTAATATAAATTATATATCTGTCTGCGATACGGTATCAGCATAATTTTACTACTTACCTAGTTAAAAATTATTAAATTATTCAAGGTTTTAAAGTGAACTCATTGGAACGAATATCCAGAAATGGATACCTAAAATTATTAAACTAGAACATCAACAACAAGTAGTTTTTGTAGTTTTGGCTTCAGACGTCATGTTAATTTAACCAGTGTCAAGTCGTGAATTTTTTTATTAATCCATTTATGAAACTGCTCAATCATAGGAAACCCAATAGGTAGTAGGAGCAAACTGTTTTCTTGCGGTACTTATTATTATCTTCCTCAAACAACCAATCTTTCCACTACAGTGTTTTGATATTGCTTGACAGTCTCAATAAAACTAAAACAACAATCTGAATCACCATCTCGCTTGTTACTTCGTTTGTGGTTTCGTTTTCCAACAGTTCATATTGCATTCTTTCAGGAACATATCTGAACCAGCAGCTTTACCTAGCAGCTTCATCCAGCGAACCACCGTCACTTTCGACTCGACCGGCGTCAGGGCTCCTATCCAAGAAGTCAGCAACATCGTCCCAGGAAACCTCAACAACTGGGCTGGGGACTCTGAGACTGGCCTGGACCCCATCTTAGGAAGGAACTTTATAGTAGACAGACCGTTTTTATTCGGCCTCTTCGATTCTAAGACTTACACTTGTCTGTTCTGCGCTGCTTTTTCCACGCCCACTTATAAGATTTAGAAAAATACATACCATGTAATTGTAAGTCTACGATTTATGGCTTTATATGTAGTTTTCTCACATTTTTATAAGATTTTATTTAACTTGCCCTGTCAGTATGTGATGTGTGAGACAAATATTGCAACTGAATTTTAAACCAGTTACCTACAACCGATTGAGCTGAATTTTTACATACATAAACTTATGTATATTGGGTGCCAATGCAATGTTATGGTACCATCGAGCTGGTCTGATAATGGAGACAGAAGGTGGCCATAGAAACTCCTAAACGAAACGACGGAAACCCGTCGAGTTTGTTGGATTTGTCTTCCCAAGCACATTGGCCCTAGATGATGATAGGACTAACGCCTAAAAGCTTGTTCTAAAAAGTTTTTTTTTTATTAATAATTTTATTTTGATATGAAAAGTATCTAGCCAACTCATGACCTCGACGATTTAAGCAGCTCCAACGTCGTGGTATTTTTTTTTTCTTGTGCGATGACGTAGTCTACGAAGGAGCACGGTTGCCTAGAAGAAACTGATTCACTCGCGACATTTAGGCAGCGTGTTCCACAGTCTAGCGGTTCACACAATAAAAGTGGAATCAATTCTTTTAGTCCGTTTTCAGAATATCAGCTATAGGTGAAAATATTATATAGCATTCGCCTTTGGTTCCGATTTCAGTTTTGGTGTGTTAGGTGTCACGAAAAACCAATAAATAGATAGAGAACAATACCTTAACTCGACCTTTCTGACCTTACGAACCAGGTAAACGTTTCATCTATCGATCTAGTCGAACTGATTAAGGCAAAAATTTGCAATCTTGGATGCTTATAAGAATTGGAAAACTGGTATATCACAGGTATGCCAGAGAAGCGTGACTACTTTATTTTAATTTAGTCTAATATAAAGACAAAGTTGAGCTTAGATCCATGGATCCATTGTTTCAACTCCAAAGGTTCAAATATGTGTGTAAAGTATTTACTACAAAAGCTCACAAAGGTACACGTGATTGTAGGACATAGGTACCCATATCATAAATATGATTGTGTTAAAAAGGGTAGAGGTTAAAAATACTGGCTGAAAGGATAAGCTATACCTTATTTGGATTCTAAATTATACAAATAGCTTTCAGGCTTCAGCCTAAGTGATCGTCCACCCAACCTTTTTTTACTACCTATCTTCAGTGCTTAATATCGGGCTCTGTATACGAATAAAGTGCCCTGGAAATAGAGAAAGGCATCATTCTCCAGTACCCAGGTAAATTATTTATTTCTTTTTACCTTACACAGGCAAAATAAAATCCCTAAAGAATTTTTACATGCCTGTTTTTATGACGCATCATGCTATATTATTCAAATTGGCGTTTTATGACCCAAATTATCACAATGAGCCCTCGGGGCTGTCAAAGTTCCACCTGTTTACCTCTCTGACCATATTGCCATCCACTGTGAGTAGAGCGTCAGCGACCTAAGGGTTTGACACTTAAATCAGATAAGCAATCCTAGATTATACCTTTTAAAATTATAGTTCGAGTAGTCTGCATTTTTCACCCATATATTTTACTATACTACTAAACCACTTATCGAATAAACTGTAAGTAAGTATGGCATACTTATTAATTTTTCATGCACTATATGAAACTTGCAGCGACACCAATGAACTAACTAACTTTACATATTCCTGAGACACAAGGTAGGGCTGTTGCGGCTGCTAATTCGGCTGAGCAGCACAAGCGACGCAAATATGCTAACCTCGGCAGTGGTTACATATTTGAGGCGTTTGGGGTACATACATTGGGCCCTTGGGGACCGGGAAATCACCTCATTTTCAAAAATCTTTCAAAGCGCCTGGTTAACGCTACGCGTGACCAAAATGCTGGCGCATTTCTGGCTCAATGCATAAGCATTGCCATTCAGCGTGTTAATACCGCCAGCATGCATACACACTGATAGCAGCATTTGAAATGTCTTAAAAGCTTCGACGGTCTATGGGCAGTCTAACTGTATTTGTAGTGTACTTGTATTTTGTTTAATTAATAAAGGCACTTGCCCTAGATAAAACTAACCGATAGTCCACATGCAAAAAAAGGCGGCAAGGTTGTCTATAGGGTGAGTTCAACTCAATACTCGAACTCACCCTGCAGACGACCTGGCTGACTGTGTCAGGGATATCGATATATCAACTTTAATCACAGACACACAATATACATATATACGTTAAACTTATAACAACCCTGTTTTTGCGTCTGGGGTTAAACATCGCATCGATCCGTTGCTCTGTTGCCGCATGAAAGTGGAACATAAATCACACTTTCGCATTCATAACATTAAATTATATAATCTGTATAAAAGTGAAATAAGCTCCTTCATGAGGCATTTCCGAGTAACTATAACAGGGGTTCTTCAAAAGGGCTGTGAACACCTGGCGAAATAGGGGTAGAACTGATAAGTCAGGGACCTAAAGCCGTGCTCCAGTATTTTATGGAGCTCGGATGGTTTGTGTAGGCTGGCAACAAATGCACAATACACCCCAAGCGGGATGCAGTGCAGGTCTTATCACCCCCACTTTGAATTAGAATTATAGAAGGGCTGTGAATAGTCTTCAAAGGTCGGCCACATATCTGTGACGCCCCTGGTGTTACAGATATCCATAGACGACGTTGATCGCTTACCATCAGGTTTACCCATGTTTTAAATGTTTATCGGGACGATCAGGGGTGTTCAAATCGCGAAGGTTTAAAAATTACTATCAGGTGGACCGATAGATAGTGCCAAAAAACTTTACGACAAAATTTTACCGGACAGACGACAAAATAACTCCCTGAATAGTATATAGTATCATACCTATATAGTGCACGAGCATGACTGGGATAAGGGATAGGTATTATTTACCAAAGTACTGAACCTTCACTTTCAGAGGATTAAAAACGGACAGACCTTTTCAGGAATGAGAACCGTTCCGATTGAAAATGGTCCAAAATCGATATGTTTTTTCAATGGAATCGATATTGGGTACGACTAATGGATGGTACGTTTGCTTAGGATTGTCGTTTTAGGATCGAGTGGTGCATTTAGTCTCGTAACATCGAATATGGGCATACTTTAATAAAAATATGCAAGAGAGACATAATTAGGTAGCATGGCGGATGCGAACGTAACTGGCCTAAAACAGTCATGCTTGTAGTTAAATTCCACCTACCTTCATCTGGGTGCCTTTAAATTATAAGTGATTCAGTTTCTTCCAGGCAAGCGTAGGTACTTCATCTTAGACCGCATCATCGTTTAACAAAAGACGAGTTGACGACTACAGGCGACCTTTCCGCGCTAGAGTTTGAGACCATTGGTGTTGCTACAAGTTTCTTAAGGTCCGTGAAAAATGCCCAGTGAATTATAGACAGTTGGTCTAGTTGGTAGTGAACCTGCCTTTTGCACTTTGGGGCGTGGGCTCGATTCCCACCTAGGACAAACATTCTTGTGATGAACATTTGTGTTTGTTCTATATCTGGGTGTAATTTAGGTAGGTGTGTATTTAAAAATATTTAATATAATGTATGTATTTCAGTCTCTAGCAGCCATACTAGGTACAAGCTTTGCTTAGTTTGGGGTCAGATGACCGTGTGTGCAAAAATGTCCCGAATATTAATTTATTTAATATGTTAATGTGCTGTACAGGCTTCCCTCTCTAGGTTTTTGCTATAATTAGTTTAATGATATAGTCTCAGAGCAAATAAAAATACAGTGGCACTACAGCGCACTGCCAAAGTGACGCCAATATAGCACTACGTGAATTCCAAATTAATACACGACTCACGCACACATACGCATTCAACACTACGTGAATTTCTCGTCAGAAAATTGCATTGGCAACACCTGGACTACGCACACATGTTTCAAAAAGTGGCTTCACTTTTCGTGTTCGCCGTAGTGACTCTGTATTTTTATTTGCTCTGAAGATATAGTGAAAAAAAATTATGATACATGGAGACGTCTTAACACGAACGATAGTTGTAATAGGACATATCTCTCTTGTTCACCTGATCTGAGTTCCGTATCAAAGGGTTTAAGCGCGTTGAAATACTAAAGCTGAGGAAAGGTACCGCCTTACCCGCGTTGACTCAAAGTTAAATGTGATTCGGTGTCAGGATTCGATTTGCTCAAGCGAGTTTACTGCACCCCTTTGTACCTTTGGTTGAAATCTCGGTGAAATTGTTCCGGGGGTTTATAAAAGAAGCTGTACCACAGAATATGTCATAGTGACTATAGTTACTACTAGGTTTTTAGGGTTCCTTACCCCAAGGGACCCTATTACTAAGCCTATGATCTCTGTCTGTCTGTCCGTCTGTCCTACTTATATTCGGCTGTATCTTTCGAACCGTAATAGATAGCCAGTTGAAATTTTCACAGAATATAGCACGGCATATTAATTAACAAATTTAATAATAAAAAAGTCAAAATGTCAAAACAAAATGGGGGTGTTACCCCATACAACAAACGAGTTTTTTTACGTATTTTTGTATTAGCTCTAATGTAAAAACGGTAATACTTAAAATGAGGTGGTTATTTTCCCCTACAATTTTCTCAAAATTACACACCTCGCATCACACAAACAAAAGCACGTGTAACAAAATAAATCCATTTGCAATAAATATTAGGCACCTATTACCTACGCCATAATAAGTCGGTACTGTGGAACTTCCCCGCGAAGGAGCGCGTAGAATTTAGACTTGCAATAACTTCCCGCAATTTATTCTACGGTGGTTAGAGATATTGAAATGTCTGGGCACAGTGAGATCTTCACCTTATACTGGGTTTCATTTAACGGTGGTAAGAAACCAAAAGGAGGTCAGTATACCTACCTACTCATCATTACGGACATCTTTTGCAATGGGCCAATCCTGAAATCGCGTAATATATCAGCTGTTTAATTGGGTAAATTATATTCAATGGACCAGTAAAGGTTTGAAAAGAACGTTAGACATGACAGTGGAACAGCAAAACTGTTCCAAAAATTTCATTCACACTACTAAATGTATACCTAATTACCTACACTAGAGCTGGTAATATGGTTTTCGCTATTTCAGAATCGGTTCCATAGTAAAAGTTGTTCATATTAATGAGTCCTTTCGGTTTAGTGCTTAACGGCAACAGCTGTCTTTTTCGCAAGTTTTTAACATTTTTGAACACAAAAAATCAATAAAAAAATAAAATAAAAACCGCGTTATCTTTAGAATAACATTGCAAATAGTATAAAGCAATATTCGTGCTGATAGTTAATAGGATGGCAGAGAAGATACAAAAAGTTTGCCGACACGGAACGCCTGGAACGGAAATGTGAAACATGACGGCATAAGTGAGCGTCATATCGTTTGTCGTCACGGTACACGAATCAGTATTACTGTCAAGGCGCGTCCAATCATATATTGGCGTTTTTACATCAAAAACTCAAAATGAGTTTATATCGTAGATATTTTTCTATTTCTTACTCTACAATGCAAAAATTGTGACCAATTTATTCTAGTCAATAACTGTAACCTAAATACTCGGTACCTTAATTCTACAAGTATGGGTGTATTGTAGAATTAAGGTAGCGAATATTTGCTACGCAAATGTTGCCGGAATCTGCTTCTGCAAGTTTATTTAGTTGCCAGACTTGCCAGTCTAAAACCCGCTTTACTTTCGAGTCGAGCTACCCCTGCGATGGGAAATCCTACAACTGTTGGTACGGGCAATGTGACCGCTTGGGGTCAACGACACCGTGTAGAAACTATCATGTAACTGTGGCAGGGGCAATGCATTCAACTCGTAGAATATGTAATATTATAGTGTAGGGTAAGTTATTTGAAGTTACTAGGTAATAAATCTGGTGCTTTACTATTCAATTATTGCTAACTAGGTCCTACGTTTGCCGATTAGTGGTCTCTACTCTATAGCATAGATAAACATATTCTATCTATAAAAATAAGTCGGGTTTTCCTTCCTGACGCTATAACTCCAGAACGCACGAACCGATTTCCACGGTTTTGCATTCGTTGGAAAGGTCTCGGGCTCCGTAAGGTTTATAGAAGTCATCTGGTGGCGAAACGGAGTTCGCCGGGTTTGCTAGTTCTATATATAACACGTCTGAGAAGAATGGACCTGCCGTCCTCCTTCATAATTTCAGCCGTAGGACGTCCACTGCTGGACGTAGGCCTCCCCCATCGATCTCCAAAAGGGCCTGTTGGAAGCAGCCTGCATCCAGCGTTTCCCTGCGGTCTCTTTTAGGTCGTCTGTCCATCTCGTCGTCCTACGCTGCGCTTCCCGGTCCAGCCATCCTCCTTGTTTCCTGAGAACTACAATCTAAGCATCTTCAAGGCTAGAGTGAATAGATTTCTTCTAGATCAACGTGTTCCATCCTCGGCCACACCGTCGCTTACCATCAGAAGATTTAAAAAAAACCTCTACCCAACTGTTATCTAGGGAACATTTGAACACAGATTGTAACTACCGGAGAACACCCATTCAGTCAGCGCATACTTGGAGAAGTAAACGCGTAACAAGCAAACAAAAAAAATACAGTAGAATTGATAACCTCCTCCTGAAGTCGGTTAACAAAATAAATTTGCTATTAGTACAGTGATTAAGAAAAAACCCCGTCATGGAAAACGTCATCCACAACTAAAGCATTTTCCAACAAACTAAACTACACCAGCGTATAACAAAAGCTTTAATAAATATGCTAATCCTGTGTATGCTGAAGTCTTCGTGCTAAGCTCGAATAACTAAACAAAAGAAGCGCTGGTCGAATATCAAATTAGAATAAGCACTTTACTTGATGCATAAAAATGTTTACTATGCACAAATGTTTCTTAGAAAATAAAATATATTTTTACTAGCACGATTTCATCAGATTCACTTGTCACTAACAAACGAACTTAATAAAACTCAGACCAGACAAAAATACAAGATGGCATGCTATGTAACTTATCAGGCCTAAATCAGGCTTGATGCCTTGAGTTGAACTCACCCTGCAGACGTCCTAAAGTCGGTTAAAATAAGATGGAATAAAATAGAAAATATGCATGGTCGGAGATGCTTAACACACCTAGACTTGAAACGTTGACCTTGGAGTCTATTGAGAAACATGTCAAGAGGCTCATCAGCAACGGTCCAAAAATCCCTGGTTCAGACTAAGCTTCTTAGTCTTGAGCATCGCAAAGTTGCTAGTCTATCGGTTTTTTTTCGGATACATTTCGGTGAGTGTGCATCGGATCTAATTTCCATCCTGTCTATTTTTCTGTCGGACTGCCAAAGCGGGCACGAAAAATCGACACCGTATTCTGAAAGCCCGTACGAAGCGCTTTGATTCCACATTTATTGTGCGAACTACTAGTCTGTGGAATGCGCAGCCTGAATGGGTGTTCCCCGATTACAAGTTACAATGTATGTCTTCAAGTCTTCAAATCACAAGTGAATCGGTTTTTTCTAGGTAAGCGTGCTCCATCGTAGAGATCAGGCGAGTTGGCGATCAAACGCAAGTCTCTAGATTAAAAAAAAAAAACTGGCGGTCACCATTAAACAGGTGCACAAAGTTGACCAATTCATGACCTGGGGCCTTACGGCTAATTCTGTTTAGGTGATGCGAATTGATGCTCGACCTCAAACCGTATCTGCACTGCGCTGTTTAGAGCCCGCGTTAGGAGGTAGCCGTAAGGCCCTGATCGAAAGTGGCTTAACTTTGCTGATCTATAACGACTGGTCAGTTTACCTGCGCCACAGATATTTCATAGTTACTAAACTGTACATTTTCGTGGTACCGGCAACATGGCGGATATTAACTGTCAGCCCGTTTGCGTCATATCCGGCGATGTGACTACTTCCGGTTCCGGCGCATCGGAAACGGAGCCATGATTTATAGCGGGAATTGCACACTTCTGGGGTTTATCCAGCAACTTACATATTTTATTCTAAGAGTTAAATTCTGGGGAAAAATTAGGCCGAGATCAAAGCGAGTGGCGGTCAAATAAAAGCACTGATAGATAAATAAAAAGCCTTTTATTTCTCATCCATTACAATTATGGAGTTAATTAATTTTATAGTAGGTATATTGTAAATTTTTACATTAAATAATTATTAATAATGAATTATTTGATTGATTATACATTGTTCTGAATTTATTTCACGTCATTGTGTTATCTTAAAATTACATGTTTGGTGATGGGAACCCCTGTTGGGTATAGTTGTTGGGTGCAGCTGTTGGGTATAGCGTTATTGGGTATAGCTCTAGAGGAGGACTGATAGATAGATAGATAATAGAAAAACTTTTTATTGTTCACACACACCACAAATTACACACACACGATAAAACAGCTTAGAACTAGAGTAAGAAACGGCGGCCTTATCGCTAAGAACGATCTCTGCCAGGAAACCTTAGGATGCAATGAGCGGGATAATTAAACAAAACAAAAGCCTATTTTTAACCCACTTCAAAAAAGGAAGAGGCTCTCAATTCGGTTGTATTTTTTATGTTTGTTACCTCAGATCTCGGTAACTTATGAACAGATTAAAAAAATATTTGAAAAGACCTCTAAGATTGGTTACATAGAAATTTCATTAAAATTGGTTCAGTAGTATGGCTTTTAAATCAAAATAACTGGAAAATACGGCTAAGTAGTAGATATTGAGTATTTAACAAATTTTTTGTCGTTTTTTGGTTACGTACCCAAAATTTAAAAACAGGACCCTGTTACTAAGCCTACGATGTCTGTCTGTCCGTCCGTCCGTCCGTTCATCCGTTCATCCGTCCATCCATCCATCCGTCCATCCGTCCATCCGTCCGTCCGTCCGTCTGTCCTACATTTAAATGGCTGTATCTTTTGAACCGTAATAAATAGCCAGATGAAATTTTCACAGAATACCTGTAATGTTCGTCATAATCAGCCAGAAGAAGTCTACTGCTGAACATAGGCCTTCCCGCGACTCTCACAATGTCGTCGGTACAGCAGTGAAAGTCTTCTAGCTGATGATTAGCATATTTATCTACGTACCCCCACCCCCATACCGATCAGCAGCCGTTGTCATCACGTGCACGACGCACGGCGGTCCGCAGTGCAACGCGCGCGTGCATTCACCTTGAAAAAGACCGCCAAATGCGGTTGAAACTATAGTCAGAGTATCCGGTTTAATCATACGTGAGTAATTCCCGTGTGATAAAATGAATGGTTGAAGGAAAACATCTTGAGGAAACCTGCATACGTACGGAGAAGAAATTCAATGGCGTATGTGAATCCACCAACCCGCACTGGGCCAGCGTGGTGGATATGCCCCAATTACCCTTTCGGGGGTAGGCTAAAAGTCCAGCAGTGGACTGTTAAGAGGTTAATTATGATGATGATAAATAAAACTATTAGTGTCATGATTTCTAACTGATTACAATTATTTCTTTGTGATTTCTTGGTTTTAAACCTTTTGGTATCTAATTTGACTAACAGTATTTTTATTTAAAATGGCGGTTGGAAACGTGTTGACTCGGGAGTCTCGGCAATAGTGCAAATAGTGGGGTAGGAAAAAGATAATGTAGTAGGATGTTGGAAAGAGGAACTAGTCTGGCCTCTGGCTTGAGCGTTCATAGCGAAAGCATATTGGTCTGAAAACTGTAATAAGTAGGAATAAAGAATAAGAATATGAATAAAGTTATATAAAAGTGAACTGGATTATGATTTATCACATTAGTACGATACATTCTGGTTGAACATTTTTTTATGTAAACTTGTCTTTAGCTTTCCCAACCTCAAACTTCGTTACGGATTCGAATTCATTACTCATAATATTCGTATAATATGAAAACAGAAGCCCTAACTGGTCATTTCTCACCGAAAGTTCCGCGAATCCAGGCTTTATTAAAAGCACTTCATTAATCATGTCGTTCCAAGGCCCGAACTATGCTAAAGCTTCCATCTACATTATACCCTGGACGAATAAACTACAAGGACACGACACCCCGTCGTTCTCTCCAATGACCGGGAACTTAGCCTTAGTAAATTTCTGTGTAAAATTGCTATAGTAAACGCATTACCATCTGAGTCGTCAGGTCATAAATCATTGTCTGTCTATCTCGCTCGCACCCACATGTCATATTCTGTCTATCTCGCTCGCACTTACAGGTCTTATGGTATGACGTTTGTGGACCTACGACTCAGGTTAGTAACGTGGTGACTATAGTGTGTAAACTCCACGCCAAATTATAAGACTAGGTAAGTGGGAATGCCACCTATCGACATCAAAGTTAAAGTTATGTCAGAGTTATGATTAGGAATGACTTTGACTTCAATATGTGTCATCCCCACTTACCTAATCTTATCACAGAAAGGAGAAGTAAATAGAATGGAAATGAGGAGGAAAATCTGTTACCAGGCATATGAGTAAACCTTGATTGAACATTCTTATTTAGATTAACGCGTTTAACTGATTTCGAATGACTGACGTTTTGTTTGTATGGGTGCAACTGGCTACCTACAACAAATTTCTTACAAAAATGCCTTATCAACAAAAAAAAATTTTTTCTTTGAATCCTATAGTTTGGATATGCTCTGAGAGGTCATAGTTTTATGCAAAGAGTATAAGACGTCGTCGTGAGGACCTGAGAAAGTGTAGGGTTTCCGAAGACGATTTCCAGTTGGTTTTTTTTGTTTTTTTTTTTATTTTTTTTCGAGAATATAGCTAAATAGGTGAAGAAAATTAAGGAAGGCTGGCCCCAACACTGTAGGATTCATAGTCGGAAAGAAAGAGAGAGAGTATAAAACAGTAAGTTCGATCGCTTTTAGCGATAAGGCCGCCAGTTGCCTCTGTATCAAATTTTATGGTTGGAACATTAAAGAGTTAATCAATCAATCAAGTTGATAAATCAGTGTTTTAAACTATCACGGTTGTTCACTAAAGTTGTATGATTATTTACGGGATATTTACCATGGTAAGGTTGTAGAATGAGCTCCCCCCGTACACATGTTGCATGTAACTGCGCCGAAATATCGGGAGCTCATTCCATAACCTTACCACGGTAAATATCCCGTAAATAATCATATAACTTAAGTTGATAAATGTATGCGAAAGTAAAGCAGCAATAAATACCATTATTTCCCTTACCCGGCAAGGGCATAGAATGTGATTGAATGGTTCATGTCTCGCCGATTGTTTGTCCAAGCGCTATAGAAATACTGGCACATAATATTATACCGCAAGTAGTGCTAATAATGTTGCTGCCATTTTGTTGGAAACTCATAAACATTGCCTATAGGTGTGTGAGTAGGTATTATGGACAGGGTTGGCACCGGTACTATATCTCTATCTCTATCTTCTCTACATAGTATAAATTGAAGTCGCTTTCCGCGTCTGTCTGTATGTCTGTATGGCCGCTAACTCCTCCTAAACCACGCAACGAATTTTGATGCAGTTTTCACCATCAGTTAGATACATTTTCAAGGAAGGTTTATATATATAACTAGCGACCCGCCCCGGCTTCGCATGTAAATTACACCCGTGCGAAGCCGGGCGGGCGGGTCGCTAGTACAAGTATATTTGACAAAACTGCAGGACTAGTTCATCATCATCATATCAGCCATAGGATGTTCACTGCTGGACATAGGCTCCCCCATCGATCTCCAAAAGGGCCGGTCGGAAGCGGCCTGCATCCAGCGTTTCCCTGCGGTATCTTCTAAGTCGTCCGTCCATCTTTTGGGTGGACGGGACGTCCTACGCTGCACTTACCGGTCCGTGGTGTCCATTCCAGAACCTTTCGGCCACATCGGCTATCTGTTTTGCGTGTCTGCAGGACTAGTTAATCATCATTATAATTGGCAACCTTCATCCATTGCTGAACTTAGGCATCTCACTAGACACGCCATTCAGCTCGATCGTTGGCTTTTTGGTTCCATCCACCGCTAGCTGCCTAACTAATGGGCAGCGTTCGGGAAGAAAACAAGACATCTTCTCGTCCAAAATACCACAGGGCCTAAAGACAAGGGTTTTAGACCAGTGTGTGTTGACGGTGATGACATATGGTACCTACTAAGACGTGGTCCTTAACTGTTGGCATTTTGGAAAAACTCAGAGTCACACAGCGGGCACCGGAGAGAGCTATGCTTGGAGTTTATTTGCGCGATAGAATCCGGAACATGGATATTCGCCAAAAAACCAGCGTCACCGACATAGCTGTTACAATTTGCTATTAGAAGCGGCAATGGGCCACATTGAAGAACCGATAACCGATGGGGAAGAAAGTTCTTGAGTGGAGACCACGAACCGAAAGACATAGCGTAGGTAGGCCTCCCACTAGATGGACCGACGACATCGTGAGAGTCACGGGCAGCATTGGATGCAGATAGCAGGCTGTCGTTCATTGTTTATCAGAATCATTAATGATCATGTTGAGATTGAGTTAGGATGACATAAACCAACTAAATTCCAAATAGATTGTCTGCAAGTCTATAACTAGAAAACTACCAACATAGCTTCCAAAATACAGTTATGCCACAATTTGTTTTGTGGTTGTGCGGTGACCCTGCCACTCTCCGTTGAATATAATTTGCATGGCAACTATTGTTGCCAACGGCGGTGTTATTTTCTTGTTACACGAAACTAGCTTTGAAACAAAGTGAAGATATCTTTACATCTACCTAAATAACTATTAATTTTTGGTTCAGCTCATAAGCATTGCCATTGGGCTTCTCTTCAACGCACGGCCTATGGGCAGGCTCAAATACTTAGTTTATGTGTTTAGTGTTAGCTTGTATTTTCCTCAATTAATTAAGTCACTTGCCATTAAAAAAGGTATCTATTACGAATGCCAGAGTATACTCGTTTTTACCCGACTGCCTAAGAAGGAGGGCTATGTTTTTCGGGCGTATGTTTTTTTTTAAATGTTTGCATAATTATAACCCTCCCATTCCCTGAACAGCTTGACCCATTTGATGTGCGAGGTGTCTTTAGATTCATCTTCATGCCCAGAGTGGCTACATTCCTTCATATTGTAGAACACTTTATTCACTTACCGCAGAACTGTTTGATCTGATGCCGACGTCGCAGTTTTACCACCGCACTAGCCGCCACCGCCTGAAAGCTCATCCACATAATCATAGATTAGTGGAAATTCACGCGATCTATTTTGCCTCACACTTGCAAAATGTGGAATGAACTACCTTCCGCGGTTTTTCCGAGAAGCTACAACCTGGGGTTTTTCAAAAGGCGTTTTATTAAATCGCCTTTTGAAGAACCAACGAAGCAACGCAGTTGTGATGGCTCTGGTGTTAAAAGTATCAATAGGCGACGGTAACTACTTAGGCAGCCCGTCTGCTTGTTTACCACGCCATAAAAACAAACAATGTTTCAGTCTTTGTTTAAATTTATTGTCAGCTTTAAGATGGTTGAAGGTAACAATCTCGACAAAAATCCGAGATCTTTTTTTAAAATTCCAGACACCAGGTTCCGTGACTTTTATTATACTTGACTACAATAATTATGAATTTACTTTACATGGAGAGGAAAGTTCATCATCATCAGCCAGAAGACGTCCACTGCTGATCATAGGCCTCCCCCTTTAACCTCCACACTGAAAGACAGCCTGCCTTTTGGATCAACTGGATGCCGCGACTCTCACAATGTCGTCGGTCCATCTAGTGGGAGGCCTCCCTACGCTGCGTCTTCCGGTTCTTGGTCTCCACTCCAGAACCTTTCTTCCCCATCGGTTATCAGTTCTTCGAGCTATGTGGCCTGCCCATTGCCACTTCAACTTGCAAATTTTAACAGCTATGTCGGTGACTCTGGTTCTTTGGCGAATATTTACGTTCCAGATCCTATCGCGCAAAGAAACTTCGACCATAGCTCTCTCCATTGCCCGCTGTGCGACTCTGAATTTTTCCAAAAGGCCAACAGTTAACGACCACGTCTCAGTACCATATGTAATCACCGCGACTCTCACAATGTCGTCGGTCCATCAAGAAGAAAGTTAGTTATACCTTAATCTAAGGTTAAAACAATTTGGTTAAAGTATCTAAGGTTAAAACAAACATTTTGTTAGTAGTAACAAAATTTTACTACTAGTGTTGTGTATATACCACGAGCAGACCAGCGACCCGCAAGCAGCACCCGATCACGAGTATGACACATGTGCCAGCCATCGCCCTCCTCAACCATATCTTAGGGAAGAGAGCGACCTGACACACGACGCCGCCTTAAGGTGCCTTCGATGGTGAGCATGAATGCTCGAGGCATACGCGCAATCCTTATCACTAAACGCTTTCTTCATTTTTATATCGCCCTGAAAGGCAATTTTATTCGGATACATTTTTGATTGTAAATAGTGTCGTTTTTTTGTGAAATTAAAAGCGTAAAAAGGTCGCGAGAATTTTGGCGTGCCGCGTTCAGTACCGCGCCAGGCGTCATCAAGGTCGGACCTATGCTCGTTTTTGTCGTTGCACTCCTCCCGCGGGCGTCCTGACTCTAGCGTAGCAAAATACATCGTCGCTATAACTTGGCGGGAGCTGAGGGAGCGTTTTGTTGCCTACGCGACTCGGATAATAGGCCGTTAAACCCAGCCCAGGACGGAGTCATGACCCCCATGACCCCCTCTGGATCCGCCCTTGGCATACACACAATTCTAATTTCTAAACGCTTTCTTCATTTTTATATCGCCCAAGGCCTCCATCACCACCGCGTTCCGAAATCTGCGACCTTGAAACCGTATCCCGTCCTACCGACGTGGCCAGATTTCCAACCACTCTCGAACCTTCTAATTTGAAAATAAAACAATGCGAACAATGCCTCGTTGAATATGTTAATGAGGGAAACTCTTTAATCAACTTTTATTTGAAAGGGATATTTTGGGATTTGGAATTGTTACTTTCTTTAGAAAGTGAATAATTTCGCAGTTAGGTGATGCTCGGATTTGCGTTAATTTCACCGTGAAATATGAAAGCTAGGTTCTCTATTCACATTTTTCGTAACGAGGGGACGAATTAACCTTTTTTTTTATAGATGTGAAAAATATATTTTAGTTATTTGTTTGGAATTCAATATAATTATAGGAACGTAATATACTTATTTAGCCTACTTTTCAAAAGCTTCGTACAATCACAAAACAAATAGATGTGATATTTCACCTATGGCGGGAAATTCAAATCTCAAACAGTTTTTTTGTCCCTGTATAGCTAGGCTGGGTAATTATTGTAAAAATGACATAGTGGTTGCGCAAATCTTTGGTTGTTATTTACATTATCGTGTACAGCTATAATTTATCAGTATAGCACCATATTTTCCAAATAAACCGTTTGAAACAGCAAAAATTTGTTTATTGGAAAATGTAAGTAATAATGTGCATTGGAAAGAATAATAATCAATTTGCGCAAACATCATGATCGTTTAACAATAATTACCCGGCCTAGCTACAAAAACAAAAAACTATTTGAAAAATGAATTTCCCGCCATAGGTGAAATGTACCACCGTAATCATACTAATATTATAAATGCGAAAGTGTGTTTGTTTGTTGGTTTGTTTGTTCCTCTTTCACGCTGCAACGGAACAACGGATCAACGTGATTTTTGCATTGGTATAGTTCAAGAGCCAGATAGTGACAGGCTACTTTTCATCATTATCATCACCATCAACAGTTTTCATCACTACGCGGGTGAAACTGCGGGGCGCAGCTAGTAATACATAATTATTATTATCCATTGTAGCTATACAATCAAAAGCCGCGATGCAACCGCTGAAGTAACAACAAAAGAACGGATTGAAGCCACCAATCAACGCGCTCGGTTTGAATTTATAGCCAATCAACGCCCGGCCGCGTCCGTTGGCGTAAATCCTGAATGGTTCACAATTAGCTGTCATTGGTCAGATTGCGCTTCAGTAATTTGGCGCGTAACAGCTGTTTTGTTTTCGTTTGTGGCTAATGTTGCTATCAAAGACTGGATGTGAATTCGAGTATGATTGCTGCTGATTAAAACATCTTTTGTTTATGAGAATGAAAATTTAATTGTTGTTAAGTTGACTATTCACTGATCACACAAACGCTGCACAGTAGGGCAATCGCGGTAAAAAATTACCGACGAAACGCAAACGCTCCACAACTTTTGGTCGATTTCGTATCGACGTGAAAAAGTTGATGCTTTCTATCTTTATCACAAACGTTCGTTTGACAGCGTCTAGGTTCCAACTGTGATCGGGTTGCGTTTCGTCATTAGCACGTTACGAAATCGACCAAAAGTTGGGGATCGTTTGCGTTTCGTGAACGATTCGTCTGTAATTTTTTAGCGCGATTGCCCTGCTGTTTGCTTCATAATTTGCAAAGAACGAAGAAAAGAAGGAAATGAACTAAACTACAGACAAAATTTATAAGTACGGTAGGTTGTCTATGTTTTGTATATAAGTTTTTTATAATATGCCCTAAAGTTTTCCGGTCTTTTTTTTTTCTTGCTCTATGATGATTTTAGCGTCACACTTCTAGTGCATTTGCTAGTGTCAAGTACCAATTAAAATATTATCAATCGTCTAACAAGTCAGCAGTGCAAGTACCGTTCTTTATCGATCATCAAATTTGACAGTTGAGATCGTCAAATTCGATAAAATGCCATTTAATCAGTACTCGCTATGATCGATTCTATGGCATTTTATCGAATTTGACGTTCGATAAAGAACGGTACTTGCACTGCTGTAGTCAGTAAGTCACGGTCAAGTCAAAATCATGCTCTAGTAAAGTAGTGATGGCTTTACAAGAGGCTTCTAAGGAGTTTTGAAAATAACACGAAAATACATGTTTCACCTTATTACCTATATCACCTTTCCACACTCCAGCACTTAATAAATAATAATCCACCAGTAAAAAAACTGAAATACACAAGCTTAGGAAAGAAATACGAGCCGACATGTTTTTTTTTCCACTTTGGCGCCAAAACTCAATTGCAGATAAAACCGCGGGTGTGCCAGTAAAAAAATATATGAAACTTCACTCGAATTGAGAGTACAATATTTTAGCCACAGAGTGCACGTAAAACTATATTACCCGAATGAAAATATTACTATCTTCAGCGTCGATAAACTGGGGTACGTGGTGGTCAATAAAAATTCGATGGCGTGTGCAATATTGACATTTAAACAGTACCTAAAGTAGGGCCAATTTATTATTGGACCACTCTGAAAGCAGTTATACCTACGTAAAAAATACGCGTCGTCTTAAGAAACTTCTCCTATTTTCGTCAGTTAAAATAAACCGGCCAAATGCGAGTCGGGCTCGCGCACTGAGGGTTCCGTACCACCACAAAATTCCGTGACGAAATTACCAATATTATAACTTGGTGATGAACAGAAACTTGTCACTGACTCGCACTTGGCAATTTTTTATTATTTGTAATGTAATGTAATGTATGTAAATTTCAACTGGCTATTTGTTACGTTTCGAAAGATACAGCCGTTAATAGGTAGGACAGACAGACAGACAGACAGACATCGAATGCTTAGTAATAGAGTCCCGTTTTTACCCTTTGGGTACGGAACCCTAAAAACCAAAACTTCCACGAAGAACTGATTGTCGCTGCTTCACACTATTACTCGATGCAGTTTTACATCAATGGCGATGGATATCGGAAAGCAGTAAAAGTGTCCATCGCTAGATTTATATCCCCTGATAAGTACCTTTAGATTCCCGTGAAAGTGCACCACTTTTACGTTGTTTATAGGATTTTATTGAAGCTTATTCTTGAAGGATCTTTGTCTATCTGGAAGAGATAACTTTTAACGATAAGGCCGCCCCGTGTGATCCTTGTTCATGAAATGAAATATTTATTATTATATATCATAAATACAGGTCGTTTTTTTTTATTCGTTTCATACAAATAAATGTTTTTAATTTTAATTAATTGATAAAATTACGTAAATAAATTATTAAATAAATCGTGCGTAGTCAATTTTACATAGATATGTACCTACTTATTACATGATTGTATTATTTTATGGACTCATATTCGTCTAATGCACAGAAAAGATAATTAAACAGAACTGAGATGAGAAGGAAAATCGGTCACCAGGCATTATGAGTGCACCTTGATTGAACATTCTTATTTAGATCAACGCGTCGTACACCGCACCCAAAGAACTTGGAAACAATAACAATATTGGATACCGAGAAAAGGCAAGGGAAAAAGCAAAAGGGAGGTGCAAATCTATCCTATTTACCTACACTAGTAATATAAGTTTGTAAGTTTGTGTCTTTGTTTCAAGCAGCTAATCTCCGCAACTACTCATCCGATTTTCCAAATTCTTGCACCAATAGAGAGCTACCCTATCACTTAGTATATAGGCTAACATACGTGTTGTTTACAACGCGAGTGAACCCGCAGGCAACAGCTAGTACAGCAGGACCTCTATAATCCGAACTCCTTCTAATCCGAACTCCTCTGTAATCCGAACGTCCCACTCATTTATATACTCCCCTTTTATATTATGTTATAGATAGGTAGATATGGTTGTGTTTATAGATCAAAAATTCAAATTCAAATTCAAAATTCTTTATTAACAGATTTTTATAGTACACATGTGATTGGTCTCCCCTGTTAAGTTTAGATAGATGAATATACATTTGAAATTTCATAATAGTATTAGTTTTATTTCATAAAAAATACCTTATAAATCGTCTGTACTGTACTCCGAACGCTCCACGAATCTGAACGAGGAGTAGATTTTTGGAGTTCGGATGTATGTATTAAACATGGCCCCTAGGATGACTGTAACAAAACACCGTGTTCAAAATTCCCAAGACATCTATTCTGTAGTATGAAAGTTGAAACAAACCCGGAACAAGCGGCTAATTCGTATTTATAGCCCCGGAACGGAGCGGATTCAAAGTTACGAAATATTGCCGGAAGTAGGCAGGTGGTGGAGCTTGTGACAAACTATATCTATATGACCGCTAAACATAGGCACAAAAAGCGTCGCGGCAAATTTTGGGTGTCAGTGTAATAGTGCTAACAGACGCTCGAACACGTCTGACCAATGGGAGAGAAAGAGAGGGAAATATGATATTCTCACTCTTTCTCTCCCGTTGATTGGACGGCGGTCCGTCAGCCGCGTTCGAGAGTCTGTTAGCAGTATACCTAATAGTACTAAGAGACGTACGGATTTGGTTGACGAACCGCCGTCCAACCAACGGGAGAAAAAAGATAATTTTTTCTCTTTATTTCGATAAAGTCCGTCTCGGCTGTTAGCACTATAAGATTAGAGAAGAAACAAGAGCTCCGTATAAGGATATTGAAAATGTATGCTCAGGATATACTTATAGTTTTGGTTTTCGAATATTCTAGCATATCAATCAATCCTTATCATCTGTCAGTGTGGTCGGGCACCCTCATCATCTTCATCATTTCAGCCATAGGTAGTAGGACGTCCACTGCTGAACATAGGCCCCATGGATCTCCAAATGTGCCGGTTGGAAGCGGCCTGCGTCCAGCGTTTCCCTGCGGTCCCTTTTAGGTCGTCCTTACATCTTGTGGACCTACGCTGCGCTTACCGGTCCGTGGTCTCCATTCGAGAAACTTTTGGCCTCATCGGTATGTGCCGTGGTCACTGCCACTTCAACTTGCTAATCCGTGAATGTCATACTCCATTTTAGTCAAAGCTTAGCTCGCTCGTGTATTTTAGTTTCAGCAATTTATATTAAAATAACGTAGCAAACTCAGCCGTGGAAAAGGCAGCCTGTTTAGCAAGATCGTTTTATGAAGTTTTATTACCAAAAAAAAAATGAGACACAATCTCATTTTTTTTTGGTATTTCAACTTAAAAAAAGTATTCAACCTCTGAGTATAACATTAGGGGTGTTTTTTTTTTAATTGTATTTCACTCGTAAACCTTGAAATCCAGAATTAGGCAGACATGGGGATTGAGGACTACCGACTGAAGTGAAAACTTAAAAACATTAGCGTGTCGGTGACGCCAACTTGTCCCTACCAAAAATAACTCTTAACGTGACTAAAGAAGTTTTCACGATTTTTTTTTAAAGTTCGTTTTTGTCGCTCTCTCCGAGATTGAAACATCTTGTTCTCGCTATAAGGCGGATTTTCACACGAATTAGTGGTCAGCCAACAACCTAATTGGACCTAAGTAAATTGGCCGAGAGGACTTAGCGCTGAGTCAAAGATATACAGAGCTCTGGAGGGGAATCTTAGTTGTGTTGGGTAAATTAAAGCGAGTTTATCACTGCAGCAAAACATCTGTATCTTTTGTTTTTTTTTGCTCTTGGGTATCTTTTACTGTAACTGTACTGTACCTACTTATACTGTAAGTATCTTTTATTTTTATTTTTTTAATAATAGGATTGCGTTTGACCGCCAGCTCGTCTCATGTTAAGCGATGATGTGGTCTACGATGTAGCACGTTTGCCTAGAAGAAACCGATTCACTCGTGATTTGAAGACACCCAGATTATAACTATCGGGGAACAACCATTCAGGCAGCGCATTCCACAGACTAGCAGTTCGCATAATAAAAGTGGAATTAAAGCGCCCATAACCGCAACCATAAAGCGGTGTCGATTTTTTGTGCCCGCTCTGGCAATCCGATAGAAAAATGGGCAGGAGGGAATTAGATCCGCATTTACAACTGAAATTACACTAGAAATACGTCAGAAAAACAATTTTGAATTAAAGTGTCACAAAATATAGGGATGATTATCATTTATTTTAATTTGATTAGCACAGTTACACCATTTATATTAATTTAATCAGAATGTCGATGTAACCGGCTTTATCTTTCGCGTGTCAGTAATTCTCGGACGTACAATATTAGCAAAATGTTATAGTCTTAAATAGCTCACCTCATTTTCAAAAATCTTTCAGAGCGCCTGATTTATGTGACGCGTGACCGAAATGCTGGCGTGTTTCTGGCTCAACGCATAAGCATTGCCATTTAGCGTGGTAATGCCGCCAGCATGCTGGGTACGCTGCTAACTGATAGTGGGCTTGAGCATTTGGATTATCTTTAGACCTTCAACGGTCTATGGGCAGTCTAATAGTATTTGTGGTGTTGGCTCACTTGCCCCACTTACTTAAATAAAGTTATAAATAAAAGCCCTTACCCAATATTCTGATAAGTTTCGAGACTGTCCCTAAACGCCATAAGGGAGGACGGGTATCTTTATGGACTCCCTGTGGCATCAATTATCGATTTTTGCCTAACCCATTGTCAATATTCAGGGTCTTCATGAAGTCATTAAATAGAATAGAGGTTCTATGAAATAGGGACGCCATTGTCTGAGAAGTTGGAAAATTTTCTAGATATAATGGTGATATAGATGTGGTTATATACTCAGTGTTAATATATATTATGACTAATATTGTAGACGAACGAAAGTCACCACCATAGCCCACCGGATTAGCAAGTTGAAGTGGCAGTGGGCATGGCACATATCACGCAGAACACATGGCTTATGGCTGCCAGAGACTGATATACATACATATAATTATATATTTTAAATAGCCAAATAAAGAACAAATACAAATGTTCATCACAATATGAATGTTTGTGCTAAGTGAGAATCAAACCAACAATATATAATATATATAATTAGTATATCTAAGATTTTATTTATGTTACACGGGAATTACTCACGTAAGATTAAGCCGGTTACTCCGACTATAGTTTATATCTAAGATGTTATTGGTTTTATTTAAACAAGAAAATTACACATATTTGGAATATAAACAAGAGTAAAACCTAAAACTACTTACAAAATTAAAAACTAATACAAAACTAAATGCCTAATACTAGTCTAAGATGTTGTGTTCCTACTCGTTGATGATGAAATTTTGTTAAAGAGATTAGCCTACAAACTGCTATGCAGTTTGGCAGAGATGAGTTACAATAAAATGTATGTTATTCAATAAGATTCAGAATCTGGTTTATTTAATACAATTTCAATAAGATAAATAATAAAAAAATAATAAAAATACACAAATTAAATACGAAGCTGCATTAAATTTGTGCCAGTCTAAACACCACCTAACTTTCCTATCTAATTGTAACTCCAGGATTTATTATTCCATGCATATAACCACTAGTATCCCACCACCAGCATCAAAAGTTAAAATGCAAAGTTATGCGCGCAACGCGAGCCAAATATTTTCGTAGTTTTGTGGCAGTACAAAATAGAGCTTATCTGAATATTTGGCACTACTCCCGCAGGTTTATATGATACTACATTCTTCTCCAGTTCTTTATTATACGAACACAAAACAGATTTATAAAAACTAGTAAACGACGAAAAGAAACTAGTTTTTGTTTTTGTTGGCTAATTTTACTTTCATATAAACCTTCAAGCCTTTTTTTTTTAATTTGCAAGTTGAAGTGGCAATGGGCAGGCCACATCGCTCGAAGAACCGATAACCGATGGGGAAGAAAGGTTCTGGAGTGGAGACCACGAACCGGAAGACGCAGCGTAGGGAGGCCTCCCACTAGATGGACCGACGACATTGTGAGAGTCGCGGGCATCCAGTGGATGCAAAAGGCAGGCTGTCGTTCAGTGTGGAGGTTAAAGGGGGAGGCCTATGTTCAGCAGTGGACGTCTTCTGGCTGATGATGATGATGATGATGATGATAAACCTTCAATCCCCTTTTCGTTGCCATATCCAAATTCGCGGGGACAGTCAAAAAATATTGACTCCCGTTTGATTCGGGGTCAAACAGGACAATGATTCCTGTCTATCCCCAAATTTGAATCCAGGGACAATCAAGAATAAATATTTCCTGACTGTCTCCTAATTTGAGTCTGGGACAAAGAACAGAACAGAAATCAATATTAATCTTGACCGGCCCCGAAGTTGAATCCTCAAGTGAGAAATACACTTCAAATATTAAAAATAATACTTTTTTAATGCATAGGTGGCACACAAACAGACGAGCTGCCTGATGGTAAGCAGTCACCGTCGCCTATGGATACTTGTAACACAAGAGGCATCACAAATACGTTGCCGACCCTTTAGAACTCGATTAACTCGCCTTTTGAAGAACCCTATGTTGAAGCTTCTCGGAAACACCGTGGAAGGTAGCAATTATAGAGTGGCCTGGAAATAATACTATTTGTAAATAGTGCCAACGAAATAGTGCATTTAGATAAGAAATAATTAATTTAACATCTAAAGGTGTGGATGCATAGCACTTCGAGTCACCTCTTGAAGCCACATAGATCATGGCATATCCGGAATACGGAAAACAAATAGAAAAATGCCTCGCAGTCAGCTAGCCTCCGGAATGTCCAGTATTAAATAAAACAAAAATGGAGCGACCATAAATCGAATATAGCGCAATTTTTCATCCCCCATAGTCAAGCGTGTAGAGTAGAACATTTGCAGATGAACAAATCCCTCTTAGCGTCAATAATAATACTTGCTCTGCACTCTCTCTGTTTGTTTACGTTCGCGCTTGTCACAGTCAGCTTTCAGTTTACGTTCACGTCAGAAACAGATAATGTATGAAAAGCATATCGCGAGAAATTGAAAATGATCTTTATGCTTATTTTATGCAACTGTAAAAGTAAGTGGCTCGCTTCACGCGTCCATATAGCATGCTATATTAACCACAAAAGAAAAGTTTTTTTTCGTTGTAGTTAGAACGGCTGTCGAGGCATTTTTGTAATAAATTTGTTGTAGCCAGTTGCACCCATATAAACGAACCGTCAGTCATTCGAAATCAGTTAGCAACTGTGATGAGCAGTTCGACGCGTTGATCTAAATAAGAATGTTCAATCAAGGTTCACTCTTAATGCCTGGCGACAGATTTTTCTTCTCATTTTCGTTCTATTTACTTCTCTTTTCTGTGATATCAACAATGACACCCGGTGACATTAACAACCCGGGTGTCAACATTCGGGTGACATTACGTGTTTTTAATGTAACGGAAAAAATTGTTATGTGATATTTGTGTCAATATAGAATGGACGCCTTTGTCATACATTTTGCCATAGTAACTTTTTTGATTTCGAAAGCTGATAGGTAATTATGTAAAATAACTTTCATTATACGTTTTTACTCAATGATTTTTATCGTTTCTGTAAAATAACTCGCCCGGTAGCAGTCATTAAAGTGAAGACAAAATATCTTTTGGCTTAAAAAAAAAACGATTGCTGGCTCGGCGCTGAAGAATAAAGTCATTTTTTTCATATTTTCGGTATGGAAAAAATTTACTTTATTTCACCGGCATTGATTATGTTATTTGCTTACGCCTCAAATTAGAATCAAGTTTTGCCACGATCGTTGCACGTAGCATTCGTAACAGTCCACGCACACATCGCTGTGCATGTAAGTTTTTTTACATGCACAGTGTAAGCGTAAGTTTATTTATTATTATTAGTCATAGTCATAGTCATTTTATTTATAAAGCCAATTTACACGTCCAATAAAAAAATAGTAAAATAATACAATAATAAATAATTTAAAATACTACTTAGTAAGTAACAATTAACATAAATAGGCTTGCGCTTGGCCGCCATCTCCCTGTTGTTAAGCGATGATGCGGTCTACGATGGAGCACGCTTCACAAGAAACCGATTCACTCTCGACTTGTAGACACCCAGATTGACCCATTTAGGCATCGAATTCCACAGACTAACAGTGTGCACAATAAATGTGGAATCAAAGCGCTTCGTACGGGTTTTCCAAATATCAACTATAAAACGGTGTCCATTTTTCATGCCCATAGTTAAGTGAGAAGTGAGCATAGTTTTGTTCTTTTAGAAGTTGTTTCTCTGCTATTGTCTCCTCGGTTGCGCAGTTGAAGGAAGCGTCCCCTCGCGTCCTTTATTTCTTACAATGGGGTGAGCGGGAATGTACGTCGCCGGTGGCCCTTTGTTTGAAGATCTCTCGCGAAGAGCTTGCTGAACTTTTAATATACCTATAGGTAGGAGCATAAATTACGGAGTAAGTGTTATTTATTCTTTGGCGTAAGGTTGTGTTTTGTAAGCGACTTCAAAACGATCCAACTGTTTTTAGGGTTTTGTAGTACTACAAGGAACCCTTATAAGTTCGTTCTGTACGTCAGTCCGTCCGTCTGTCTGTCTGTCTGCCTGCCTGCCTGTCTGTCTATATGTTTGTCTGTCTGGTCTGTCTGTGTATGTATGTCTGTCTGTCCTCATTTTTAGGGTCTTCCTTGTTTGTCTGATCTATAGGTACGAGTATCATCTCATATGTAAAGTAAATCTTTAGTAGGAAATAGGCAGGCATGCGTATACCATCCATCAAGATTTCACGCCAACCAGGGATTTACGCTCCAACGGGCTTAGGTCTTTCTGACAGGTTGTTATCAATCTATTACCTTGCCATCCTAAGATTTAGGCTGTGGATTTGGGCTTTCAGTTAGAGGCTATATTTACCTATATCATGTTATTCGGGACGTTGGTCCTAAGCTGAAAGAAGGTCATTGAACAATTTTTATTATGGTTAGGGTTGCGTACCTCATAGGAAAAAACGGAACCCTTATGGGATCACTATGTTGTCCGTCTGTCCATCTGTCCGTCTTAACCCTTTTTCTCAAGAACGCGTAAAGATATCAAGTTGAAATTTATATCAAATACTCAAATCTACGGTTTCTTTTAGCTGTGAAAAAAATCAAACTTGTAAGTTTACGCGATTAAAAGATATAATCGTTTATGTCGCATATTTTGCGATATCACAAGGAAATCAAAACCTTTCCGTTGACCTAGAATCGTGAAATTTGGCAAGAGGCAAGGTCTTATAGCACATATAAAGGAATAAATTAGAAAGTCCTAAATTTGAAGTAATATAATTTTAAAAAATTGTTTTGCTATTACAAACTTACAATTTGTAGTTGTAATGTATGGAAGAACCTTATTATCCACTACAAAGTTAAGTTTGTCTTTAAATATTACAACTTTTTTGTTGTTTTTTTTTGTTTGCACTCGTACTTGTCTGGTTTTTTTTATCCTTGCTGTGGTGTAAATAAATTGTATTGTATGAAACATGCATTGACATTCAAAGCAGCAGATCGAGAACTTGAGATTTTTGAGATGTGGTGCTGGAATGCTTTGAATACCATGGACAGCACACCGGACCAACGTATCTATACTACACCAACTCAAGGTCACGACAAGACTCTACCATCTGTCTCAAACGTGTCCTCGAGTACTTTGGCCACATTGCTAGGAAACAAGGCGACAACCTAGAAAAGTTGACGGTGACAGGGAAAGCCGACGGCAAAAACTCACGAGGTCGCAGCCCAATACGTTGGTCCGATCAGATTCGCACCTCTCTCGACACCTCAGTCTACGACGCACTCCATGTTGCTGAGGATAGAAGACGATGGAAAGATATCATAAGAGAGTGATTGATGGAAGGTGGTGGTCACGACCATCAGACATGAGGAATATGACTCGAGGAGGAGGTATTGTATTCATCATCATCAGCCAGAAGACGTCCACTGCTGAACATAGGCCTCCCCTTTAACCTCCACACTGAACGACATCCTGCCTTTTGCATCCACTGGATGCCAGCGACTCTCACTATATCCGTGGTCTCCACTCAAAAATCTTTCTTCCCCATCGAAAAGACATGTTTCACCTCGTTATATCACTTTCCCACACTCGAGCATGTTTACGAGCACTTAATAAATAATAATTCATACACCATCTACTACACATTAACACGCGAAAATACACAAGTTTAGGAAAATAATCCAACGAGCCGACATGTTTTTTTCCACATTGGCGCCAAAACTCAGTTCTCCCTCTTAGAGAGGGGTGTTGCCATAATCCCCACTCTTGGCAGGCGGCTTGGGGATCGCAGTACGTTCACCGTGTACTAATAGGACGCTGCTGCCGATCCTCCGGTGGCTTTGCTCGAAGTTTTGGGAAATGCCCGGGTCCAAAATAACTTTCATGCTGATATTATATTATTGAAACTGACGTGGTTTTCACACAATTTATTTATATACTATACTACACACTATACAATACAATACACTATACTAAAGTCACTATAGTCTAGTCTAGTCTATACTATAGTCGGAGTAACCGGCATAATCATACGTGAGTAATTCCCGTGTAATATAAATAAAATGTTTCATGCTGATACTTTAATTGGAAGAATTTCGGTCTTATTTATACGTTACTTAAGTTAAGCAATGCTTAAAATTGTTGTAAGGAATGACTTGGACTTACTTTGCTTGACTCTGACTAATACTGGCAAATGCACAATACTTGCTACGCCAAAATTGTCTCAAGAGGATACAGGAGAAGCACACTCAAGTTAGGTCCCCTATCCTAACGCAGTCGTCAATCTGTTACCTGGCGAAACCACTTCCGCACGTCAGCTATTGATCGACTTCCGTAACCTGAGACCGACCAATAGACCGGGGTTCAACCCCTGCTATCCGAGTACATGTGGTGACAAATTCATGTCCTCATGTTTTCATTCTCTTTAGTTTATCGATTGACAGTTGACACTTGAGTGAGCAAGAGAAGTATTTTTTAAGGTGGTTCGTTTCACAAATGGCGGGAAATTCAAATTTCAAACAGTTTTCTTGTCCTTGTAGCTAGGCCGGGTAATTATAGTAAACGATCATGATGTTTGCGCAGATTTATTATTATTCTTTACAAAATCATGTAAAGCTATTTATCTCTAATGCACATTATTACTTACATTTGTGAATAAACTAATTTTTGCTGTTCCAAACGGTTTATTGACAAATGTAAGTAACATGGTGCGTTACTGTTAAATAGTTGTACATTATAATGTAAAGAACAGCCAACATTTTGCGCAAACACTGTGTTATTAAAAAATTATTACCTGGTCTGGCTACTAGGACCAAACAACTGTTTAAAATTTGAATGTCCCGCCATAAGTGAATCGTACCATCTTAATTGGTTTTGTTGTCTTCTATGGCTCGACCAAATTATCTGCAGTTGGCCAAATGACATAATTAAAATAAACTCAAAGGGCAGCTGTTCCGTTTTCTTCAGAAAATACGATAGTAGCTCTTCTCAACTTTCCAGTTAAGTTGGTCGGCACTGTACATCTGCATTAACGTTCTCTCAAGTACCTACTCCCAACCGTCTAAAATGCTAACTACGCACATCAGGCCCTAATGCCTCGAACATCTCTGTATTATGGTAATCGCTTCCCTCTCATTTGAATACGTTTGTGGTAATCTGTTACAAGTGGCAACCCTGTTCCGTCACTTGCATGCATTGACTTGTAAAGGGTAAGATTGAGCACTCGCCAGCTTGATAAATGAGAAAAGGTTTTTTACAAAAGTTTTACATCGGTTCATGTGGCATGAACAGTATATAAATATTATCCCGTACAAATGAATACCTAAGTTTGATCTAATATTAGGTACCGGGTTACAAGGTACCGTTGCTTTCAATTTGACGTAACCTTGTAAAGAGGTAATCAAACCAACGTATTTATTTGTATAATATATAATATAATTTGCTGTAGACGCTTTACAAAGTTATGTCGTCAATTTTGTATTAAAAGCTGTGAAAAAACGACAAAAATAAATTAGAATGCAATAGAATTCTCTCTCAATAATGAACGAAATTAAAGGCTGCAATTATATTAAAATCCGATTCAACTGAATCTTAAATTGGAGGCCATTAGCAGGGCCTTTTGGTTACCCAAATGACCACAAATTATAGGCGATTGTAAAATTTAGATAATAACTTTTAAAAGCTTTTAATTTTGAATGGGCTTTCAGTTTTCAACGAAAGTTTTCGTGACTTTGGCCTATTTTACACGAGAATCTTCAAAGGCTTGCGTTGGAATACCTTTATACTCGGATATACTTTCATTGCATATACGAACTTTGCGTCTATTACACACGCACGATTTAAACTAAAAAAATAAGTTGAAAGACGCGCTTTTTGATGACTGAACTAGTATTTGATACCTGCATTATCATCGGTGTGATTGAAAAACTATAGTATATATTATATAATTATGTAATAGGGCATGATGACTAATATTTTTATTACCTCATAAAAAGCTGATCATAAATAAAGCCCAACGACGAAACAAAATTAAAATTAGTTAAAAATAAATAAGTTATAAGTATTTTTTCATGCTAGACATAGAGCGCACAAAACTGAGTTATGACGTCATGCCTCAGGCGCGCCATACAAATGCTATATACTGAATCCTCTCTATCCCCACTTAAAGCTTTAAACGCTCATATCTCAGAGATTTATCAACCAATTTGATTTATTTTTACAGTATGTGTAACATAAATAAATAAATAAAAATTTAACAAATGTATAGTACGTAAATTCGGTTACTAGGATGACATGAAGCCTACTATCCTTTCAGTTAAAAAAAATATTTTCCAAATCTGTTTATAAATGACAGAGATCCGAGGTAACAAATAAAAAAAAAACATTCTACCGGATTGAGAACCCCCTCCTTTTATGAAGTCGGTCATTAAAGTCTTGTTTGTAACATGTTTTTAAGAGCAGTTAACAAAAAAAAATTAAAAAAACTCGATAAAACAGGTGATATAATCTTCAAACGGTTGAACAGATTTTCTTGAATTATTACATAATTAAAAAAAAATATGTAGTCAGGACCTTAGGGCTTCAAAACTAATAACGTTGTCACGAAATAACTAAGAGCGCTTTCGATCAAGTCACCTTTCAACAAAAATAAATAAATAAAAATGATTTTTGCCATTTGGGAGATATGATGCCACAGACACACATATGTACAGATGCACAGATACATACGTTAAACTTATAACACCTCTCATTTTGCCTCGGGGGTAAAAAAATAACACTTTGTGACCTATCGCCAACAAATCCAAAGTATCAAAAACTTTATTTATAAACCCGAAAAAAGCTTCAGAAATGTTTTTTATCGGAAAATCACACGAGTTCTGAAATACCCTCATCAAAAGTTTAGCTCGCGATGACAGATTGGGCAGAAAAGTAAGAGTCGCTCGCTGGAACAAAGCAATTTCTGATTGGAAACTTCACCTTCTTTTTTAGCGTTTTAACTAAATTAAAATACAATGTTACCTATTGTTTAAAAAAACACGCTTATGCGTTACAAAATGCAATCGGTCAAATTTAGATATAAATCTGGATTTTGGGGCATAAAACAAAAAATAACCAGTCAAGTGCGAGTCTGGCTCGCGCACTAAGGGTTCTGTACCACCACAAAATACAATGATTATCAATTTAAAAACCTACTTCAAAATTTGTAAAATATGACATTTCGGTTCGGTGAAATGATAAGGTCAAGGTTTTTTTTTTAATTCTCCACGGACTCCTGGGTCCGTGCCCTTTGTCAACTTTTACAATATTTTTTTAACTATATTTGATATTACATAAAACTATAGTGACTATACAAGAGGAAAAAAAGGTCAAGGTTCGAATGATATAAGGTCATACAAGTAACGAAATTAACATACCTACCATGTACTATAATTATGCCAAGTTTGACGATTGTAGGTATTACCGTTTTTACATACAAAAATATATAGTGCTACCTAATACAAAAATACGTTAAAAATAAAAATAAATCCCTTCCGTTTTTACTTTTTGACTTTTTTATTATTTCTTAATTAATTCGCCGTATTACATATTCTGTGAAAATTTTAACCGGCTATCTATTACGGTTCGAAAGATACAGACGGACGGACGAACAACGTATTTTCAGTAATAGGGTGTCCCTTTGGGTACGGAACCCTAAAAATAAAGCCATAATTGTCAATACTAATATAAAAGAAGTGACCAATAACATTTTATTCGTTACATTCATTTTGTGTCAGTAATTTAACGAAATCTCTCAAACTTTCTCTTCAAGAGTTTTAAGAAAAGCAATTTCTTTAAATTGGAATTAATAAGTTGATACAATGAGTTTTTTCAAATTTTAAAGCCGTTATGTTCAATAAAAAATAAAGATCTATTTAGTCATCGTCATCATCATTTTAGCTATAGGACGTACACTGCTGGACATAGGCCTCCCCATCGATCTCCAAAAGGGCCGGTTGGAAGCGGCCTGCATCCAGCGTTTCCCTAAGGTCTCTTTTAGGTCATCTATTTAGTACACATACATTGAATGTTGTAATATAAATCTTTCTATTTGGTAGAATAAGAACGCCAAAAATCAATTTTTCGGTGCTTTTTTCGTCAAAATATGTAAATGGGCTCTTAAAACCCCAAACTTAAAATTCCAACAACTTACTCGTGAAAAACAAGTATACGGACAGAGAGACAGAGCTACGTTCGCTTTTATAATATTAGTTAAGGATTAAGATTGTAGTACTTTATCAAAATGGACACATGATGGACAGACGACCTAAAAGAGACCGCAGGGAAACGCTGGATGCAGGCCGCTTCTAACCGGCCCCTTTGGAGATCGATGGGGGAGGCCTATGTCCAGCAATGGACGTCCTATGGCTGAAATGATGATGATGATGACTTTATTAAAATAAATTGTCTCGAAGCCATTTAAGTGGAGTGACTGTCTGATATTGGCTACCCTTCGTACGCCCTCCGAGACAATAATAAGGTTGCTTGACCGAAAAGGTTTCATTACCAGCAACTGTCACAAAAAGATAATACTCGGTAATAATTACCCAGCCTAGCTACAAGTACAAAAAATTGATGAAACGTACCACCTTACAAACGCGAAACGTTACGTGGTTCGTTGCACAAATGGCGGGAAATTCAAATTTCAAACAGTTTTCTTGTCCTTGTAGCTAGGCCGGATAATTATTGTAAACAACCATGATGTTTGCGCAGATTGATTATTATTCTTTACAAAATCATGTAAAGCTATTTATCTCTAATGCCCATTATTAGTTACATTTGTGAATAAACAAATTTTTGCTGTTTCAAACGGTTTATTCACAAATGTAAGTAATGTGGTGCGTTACTGTTAAATAATTGTACATTATAATGTAAAGAACAGCCAACATTTTGCGCAAACACTATTGTGTTGTTTGTGTTATTTAAAAATAATTACCTGGCCTGGCTACTAGGACCAAAAAACTGTTTAAAATTTAAATTTCCGCCCATAGGTGAATCGAACCACCTTAATTATTCATGTTCGGAAAGTTCTTTGACAGTTATATTTTCAACACAGGTATAATATAGCCTAAATTAAAAAGTAATTTGAATAAAGTACAATGAACCACAAAGAAAATGGTAGTTACCACAGAAAAGAGAAGTAAATAAAAAGGAAATGAGAAGGAAAATATGTTACCAGGCATATGAGTGAACCTTGATTGAACATTATTATTTAGATCAACGCGTCGAACTCCGCATCACCGTTACTAACTAATTTCGAATGACTGACGTTTCGTTTATATGGGTGCAACTGGCTACAACAATTTTTTTACAAAAATGCCTTGACAACCGTTCTAATTTAAACATAGTTTTTTTCTTTTCTGTGGTTGGTACCATAGAGATTTAATGTACCTACAATTCGTCCAAGACAATTAATTTTCGCGCGGTTTCTATTTTTTATTACCTATGGCTACACACGGTTTTAGTATTTAGCCAGTGGCAATTAAAATAATAATTCCTATTTAGTTTCCTTGCATTCTAAATGACAAGTAGAGTAGTTACAAGGGAGAAACCATTCAATTTCACATTCGAAATATATACACTCGAGTGTATATGTACTGTAATAGTAAATCGTTTACCAAGGAATGAAAACCATCTATTTCAAGACAGTTTTCATCCCTTTGTAAACAATATACTATTACAGTTCCACCATGACTCGAAATATGGCGACACAATGCTCCAAACCCGCGGCCACAATGTCCCCAGCTAATCTCCGCAATCGTGTAGGTTACTTCACATTACGGAAGTGTCACAAATAGGCACACTTGACGCACGGAAGTGTCACTTACACTTTACACTACTAAAGTGTCGCCAAGTTTCGTGAATGTCGACAATAGTAGAAAACTAACAGAGTGAAAGGTCTGTCAATGCATCACCTTTACAAACGTTTTAATTTTTGAAGTGAAAACTTTTAGCAAACTGAGCACTTTATTTATTTTTATTTATTTCGTTTATTTGCCAGTGTACACAAATTACATGTGGTCCTTAAAACAACAAGTTGGTACAAAGACCCTATTTATTTTGTGGGTACCGAATGTGACTCAGTCGCACAGAAAAGAGAAGTATATTTTTTTTTGTGGTTTTTTTATACTTAAATGTTATTATTTATTCTTATTTTGGCAATAGATCTCGAAAAAAAGGGGTTATCTGTAAAGTCGGTTTACGGACGATAATTTTACGTTATAACGCTTAGGCCGATATCGTACCTCTCTATTGCTTGTTGCGCGCTCTCGCTTGCACGCGCGTTCATCGATTTATAAGACGTTATCATGTCAAAAACTATTTTTTTTGAGTTTTGAGATTACTGATAAGTAATCTCTAGCAATTTCACTAGTCTCTTCCAGGAGCGTTTACCCCTTACTTTATTAATATTTATATTTCAATTAGTACCGCAAAACACGAATTACACTAATGACAATTTGCGAATACAATATTATACAATGAATTTCCAAAATAATATGAATTTATGACAATTCCTATGTATTGTATGTGTGGTGGTGTGTGTGTGTGTGTATCTCGATGTAATTTATAAATAAAAACTACAAAATCATATTCAATAAAAAAAACAATAAAAATATAAAAATAAAAAAAACGAAAAGAAGAATACATAATGTCAAATTAACAATACAAATAAGGACGAAAAGAAATTAATAAATGTCACTTAAATTAAATGTCCGTCAAAATAATGTTTGCTAGTAGGAACACCTGGGCACAGAAGACATAATCCTAGGGCCTTACGTCTGCCTTTTTTAAGCGATGCTGTTTAGGTGATTGCGAAAAGTTGCGCAACTGCAAACCGTATCTCGGCTCGTTAAGATTCACGTTCGCGTGATTTGCCGAACTGCGCTGTTTCGAAGCCGTAAGGCCCCAGGTATATTTTTACAGTTTTTCTACTCTGTGAAGGAAGAGTAGCGAGTGTCTCCAGATTGGGATAATGGCGAGATATAAACTGCTGCGGTCTGCGAGAAACCTTAGAATAACTTCTAAATGTCACGGAGAGGTCGCGGTAACGGAAACTTTGACAATAAGTCTGGGGATAAAACCTTATAAATGAATCTACCGAAAGATACGGCTAGGTAAATATCTAAATCAAATAGTAGGTAAGAGTAATCAGTGAGAAATAATGATAGTTCTGCAGAGTTATTGATAATTATAGCTAACACTTATTGAAGTGAAACTTCTTATGCGACTTGCGACAATGTTGCGTTAAACGTTTAACGCTACCATGGAGGGGGAATAGAAAGAGAAAGAGCGAGAGTTTTAGGTGCCATCTATGAGAACATTTTGAAACTTGTACATCTGTAGAAGGCAGCTTCTCTACATCTGTAGAGAAGTTGCCTAGAAGGATGTACAAGTTTCAAAATTTCCTAATTTGCCTAACAATTTTGGTTCCAGGCTAAGATGTTTTTACCTGTAGATAGTTTGTGCCCGCCACCATATTGAGGAGACGAATGCAAGGCTGGCTACAACAGATATAGCGTTAAAAAATCATAATTATTCTTTCCCTTATTTCTCAAAATGCACATATACGTGCGTAGGTAAGCTATGCTATGTTATGGTATATAGTTTAGTCAGTTTTTAAAGCCGTGTTGTTCGCCTATAACGTCTCTAATATTACACCTCAAGAAATAATTCGTCCTGTTTTATTCTTCTATACAAAAACAAAAATATTTAAATAAGAGCTTAAATTCGGACCAAGCATTTATTTGCTCTGACAGCTGCAATAACAGCTGTCAGAGCTGTTACACTGATAACACTGATTCTAACAGTTTTGTAGGCTTTGAGTACTTTTAATTGTAAAAACAAAATCGGCCGCTGTCACTATGAAGTTGGCTTAGCACTGGATTTATTCATTCTTATACAGTGAAAGTCAGGCTAAATATACTACATGAATTTTGTTTATTAACGAAAACCTATTCATGAAACATGGTTATAAAAATCTTAAAATTGCTATTTATAAAATACTCCTCATATTTCAGGTAAAATATAATTATGGTACTTCTAATACTAATGAGTCCTTCACATTACAGATACAACGCACGTGTTCTATGCAAGCAATTGTCTGAGTTAATTACATTCTCGACCATGATCTTAATACACTAATCTATACTAATAATAATCTATACTAATATTATAAAGAGGAAAGATTTGATTGTTTGTTTGTTTGTTTGCATTGAATAGGCTCCGAAACTACTGAGCCGATTTGAAAAATTCTTTCACTGTTGGGATGCTGCACTATCCCCGGTTGACATAGGCTATATATCCCGGCTTCGCCCGTGCGAAGCAGGGGCGGCCTACTAGTCACATATAAGTTCGTAAATAAAATAGCGAAATTATGCAAAGTACCTACCTACTGTCAAAATGCGCAACGTGCAAGAAACATAAAACAATTTACAAGTAAACAAATGAGATCAGAGAACGTACCACAATCTCGAAAACATTCTAATTTTAATCTTACATTGAATTAGTTTTGCTCTCTCAATGGTCGGGCGGTAGCATGTGTACTTTACAATCTGACAGCACCCGGTTCGATCATCGGCCCTGCTCCAACGACTTATTTGGTACAACAATAAAATACGTAAAGTTTCGATGCCATTGCTTAAAAACGGTGTAGGAGAAACTTCGTGAGGAAACCGGTATGTCCAAGAATCTCAAAAGTTCAAAGACATAATCACCATCTCTCTATCTATCTCTCTCTCTCTCTCTCTCTCTATCTCTCTGAGAGAAGGCTCGGGGCCCAGCTGTGGGAACATGATACGTAGAAATTACGATGATTGCTGTTTCAACGAGAGTAAAAGAACGAGACAACGCTAGAAGTAACTTTAAAATAATAATGGTTTTGAAGTTATACCATTATATTATGCCCTTGGAGAGATTGAAACAAACTTAGTGATTAGAACGCTGCTTGAATTATTATATTGCGTATCTAATGTGAACGGGGCCTTAATGTAAAGGGAATATGTCAAGGTTCACATAAATACCAACGCCCTTTTACTTGGTATTTTATATTTACTGGTAACCTTTTGTCAGGGTTACCACACGCGGGAAACAAAACATCAAATTCATACATATTTATGGGGCGAAAATGGTGAAAGTGTTGAATACACCCTTTGTAAAAATTCCACAAAGGCAGACTGTTTACAATTAAAGTGTTATGTGAATACGTGGGATGGTTCACAAGGTCTATTTCAAATGTACTGGTGACGATAGAAGTGTTACAAAGTACACTCTTGCTATACAAACTCCGAAATATGAAATACAATTATGACGATTGTGACCACATAAAAGAGAAGTAAATAGAGTGGAAATGAGAAGGAAAATCTGTTACCAGACATTATGAGTGAACCTTGATTGAACATTCTTATTTAGATCAACGCATCGAACTCCGCATCACAGTTGCTAATTGATTTAAAATGACTGACGTATCGTTTATATGGGTGCAACAATCACAATTATATTACTTCGGCTACGAAAAACGGAACTCTACCATGTATTATGCGTGTCTCGAGTCTTAGACACGCTCTAAGCCAGTTATTTTGTATTGATAATTATTGCAGTTTGTTATACGACCACCAAAAAATCTGCTATTTCATACATTTTGTTGGAAGTGATTTTTTTTTTGACTGGGCTAGTGCCTTTATTAACTAAACGAAATACAAGTTAAAACTAAAACTACAAATACAGTTAGACTGCCCATAGACCGTTGAAGGTCTAAAGAAGGTCAAATGCTCAAGCCCACTACCAGTTGGCAGCGTACCCAGCATGCTGGCGGCATTACCACGTTGAATGGCAATGCGTTGCGTTGAGCCAGAAACACGCCAGCATTTTGGTCACGCGTCGCATTAACCAGGCGCTCTGAAAGATTTTTGAAAATGAGGTGAGCTCCCGGTCCCCAAGGGCCCAATGTCTCGACCCCAAACGCCTCAAATATGTAACCACTGCCGAGTTTTTTTTTTTTTGTGTGGAACGCGTAGGGAAATCATTTTTTTTTTCGCAAATTTTGAAAAGTCGTTAATTAAAAGTTATTTGTTTTGACGTATTAAAGCCGCAAGAAAATGCTGATCTAATTACCAGGCCCTGTAAAGCTACAGATCTCATTCCTGCCAGTTTTGGTAGCTATCTCGCAAGTCACACATGCAATAAATTCTGGAAAGTTCTTGAGTCTCCATTCACCTCAGGTAGAATTTATTGCAACCAATTCGTACCAAAGATATTTTACTGCTGAACGCATAAAATATGCTGTAAAAAGGAATTGCGCAGAAATTGAGTGGGAAGAACCTGACTTTGTAGTGACGGCCATATTTGCTTGAAATGAGTCTGTTTCCTTTCTATATTCTTGTCTCTTTAACATAATTTAAATTTGGGTAAGTTTTTGTAAGTGATAGTTACAAAAAATAGTTATCATGAGTCTTTTTGACAAATGTGTAATGAGTATGAAGATTGATAAAGAATACTTTGTTTACTGACAGACTAGAATGACAGTTGTAAGGTTTCCTGGAAGAGATCGCTTATCGCTATAAGCGATAAGCGCCAATTGTTTCACTAGTTTTTAAGTTGTTTTTGTCATAACATTTCTGGTGTGAACAATAAAGATTTACTATCTATCCTTATATCTATCATAGCAAAAAAAGCCGCGGTAGCCTATTAGGGACACCGCTAGACTTGAAAGCGTGAGGTCGCGGGTTCAAACCCCGGGCCCGTACCAATGAGCTCTTTACAAATACAAATACAAATTAATTTATTGGGCATTATAAAAAGCTTGGCTTTTTTCTTTGGAGCTTATGTACGGATTTTATTACCACTTGTTTTTAGGTGAAGGAAAACATCGTGAGGAAACCTGCATACCTACGGAGAAGGAATTCAATGGCGTATGTGAATCCACCAACCCGCACTGGGCCATCGTGGTGGATATGGCCCTATCACCCTTTCGGGGGCAGGCTAAAAGTCCAGCAGTGGACTGTTAAAAGGCTGATTATGATGATTATGATAGCAATAAATTTCATACACAGAGCGTAGTTAGTGAACAGATGGCCGATGGGGCCGAAAGGTTCTCGAATGGAGACCACGGACCGGCAAGCGCAGCGTAGGATGCCCACCGACAAGATGGACAGACGACTTAGAAGAGACCGCAGGGAAACGCTGGATGCAGGCCGCTTCCAACCGGCCCATTTGGAGATCGATGGGGGAGGCCTATGTCCAGCAGTGGACGTCCTACGATTGCGATGATGATGAACAAGTTTCGTAGCAAATTGCTACGGCGTAGCATCGCAGATGTTTTATACAATACAAGGTGTTGATTTGTATTCACAGATCTTCTAGTAATTAGATACTGAAGGTGCTGCTATCTCATTCGCGCAGTTGATGTTATTTTTTAAGTTATAAAATTACCAAAAGGCCGGCCTCTACTTTCAACGAGAGATCAATTCAAAACAACGTGGTAATGGAGCCAGCGTTTTGGAAACAATTACCATTGGTAGCGGTTTAATAGATTAATTTAGTAGTTAGGTATTCATTTGTTGCTTTTATTTATATATTTTATATGCTAGTGGCTCGCCCCGACTTCGCACGGGTATAGATATATAGCCTATGTCACCCGGGGATAGTGTAGCTTCCCAACAGTGAAATAATTTTTCAAATCGGTTCAGTAGTTACGGAGATTATTCAATACAAACAAACATACAAATAAACAAACAATCAAATCTTTCCTCTTTATAATATTAGCATAGATATAGCCTGTCACCCGGGTATAGTGTAGCTTCCCAACAGTGAAAGAATTTTTCAAATCGGTTCAGTAGTTACGGAGACTATTCAATGCAAACAAACAAATAAACAAACAATCAAATCTTTCTTCTTTATAATATTAGTATAGATTACGAAGGGAGAATGTTATTTAAGTTACTAAATTAACTGTGTCACTGTCTAATTTTAAAAATGTGCTTCGGTCAAATTACGAGGCGTGAGATTTATATTAAATTTCAAAATATTTAGAACAGTTTTTTATTTATTCCTTTGGTATTATATACCAGTATAACTTATAGGTAATCCTACTTGTCCGTCGTCCTTCCGACAGTACCAAAAAAATTCCCCTGGTACTATCAGTAGAACTACGCAGAAGGCAAAGAATGTCCTTTTTTGTATAATACTCGTAGTAAAAAGTTACTGAGCCAAGCGGCAACTTCGGCTTCATCTTCACTACCACCAGGCGAGGTGAAAATAATTTCCCGGTTGCAAACCAACACCTTGTATGGTAAAATAATATCAGGCAAGATAGATAGAAACTCTTTATTGTGTACGCCAGAAATAAAAATTACAAACAGATAGAAAACGAGCCAGTGCCACAAGTGGCATCCTTATCGCTAAAAGCGATCTCTTCCAGGCAACCACTGGATGGAAAGAAACGCCAAAGGTGCCGCGCAAGGGGCTTGCGGTTGACCACCATCTCGCCTAATGTTAAGCGATATTAATTTAAAAAAGGTAAGTTAATTTAATTACAGTTTGTATTTTTCCAAATGTTACTTATAATTAATTTTTGTTTTAGGTTAGGTTAGGTTATATTTAAAACAAAAATAATTGATCCTAAATTCTTTACTGTACTTAATGCGACGTTAAAGCGGAAATACACTAGAGATTCGCCAAAGAAATAGTTATTAGGTATCTTTTCATGTATTTCTCTTATGGGAATCTCTTAATGTTGTCAGCTAAATGTCTAGACGTAAAACATCTCGAATGTACTAGAAACATAAGACCCGACCCACTTGAAGCCCCTTTTGTAGAAAGCTCTTAGGCAGTAAAGGTTTTAGGAGACATTTGGGACAGAAGATTGCGACCGTTTCTAAGGTCTTTAATCTGTAACATTATACGTATAATAAATGTCTTAATATTTTAGCTATAGGTATTTATTATTTACTAGCTGCGCCCCGCGGTTTCACCCGCGTAGTGATGATGATAATGAAAAGTAGACTATGTCACTCTTTGGCTCTTGAACCCATGCAAAAAATCAGGTCGATCCGTTGTTCCGTTGCAGCGTGAAAGAGGAACAAACATCCATACATCTATACATACAAACTTTCGCGTTTATAATATTAGTAGGATTGGCTGCACCCCGCGGTTTCACTCGGGTTATATACTCCAGAGACATTCACTCATTTGTTCCGTTCCGTCCTTCTTTTCCAATAAAATACACTAGCAACAAGTAACTCCGCTTTTTATTAATAATAATTAGTTTCCTGGCTCCAACCACTACAAGAAACGTCCATATACCTCCTTGAAGCAACCTCCTTGGTAACGACAGCTACCTCCTTTGACTTAGATGAGAGTTTATTTATATTCTATGTCAATGATAAATAGGTACCAGTGGTTACATAGATCTAAGTGGCTAAGTCCGGTGATTTCGAAATGTTCGCAACTTTCGTCTATTACGTGGAAATATAACATTTTTTATCATTCTCTTCAGTTCAGCGAGCTATGAAGCCTTTGAGGTCCTTTATTTTTCGTAAAAAGCCTCGCTCATGTTTACTCGTGTATTTCAAGTTTATCTTTTCGAAAGGAGTTACGCTATTTTTGGTGCAATTAATTATTAAATTCTAAGAGACATTTCTAGATTAAACTGCACGAAAAGTGGTAGCGAAAAAAGAAAATTAGTTAACCAGACTCAAACCTTCACTTCTAAAGTAAAAAAAAAATAACGGGTTTTTTTTTATATCAAATTTTTTTTAAAACAAACTCTAACGGTCGATTTATACTTTTAATAGGGCAGTGACAAAATACAAGCTAACACTAACATTACGAAAACAGACTGCTCATAGACCGTTGAACGTCTAAAGACAATACCAATGCTCAAGCCCACTGCCAGTTGGCAGCGTACTCAGCATGCTGGCGGCTTTACCACGCTGAATGGCAATGCTTATGCGTTGAGCCAAATACACGCCAGCAAATCGAGATTTAATCGGTTTCTTCTAGGCAAGCGTGCTCCATCGTAGACCGCATCATCGCTTAACATCACGTGAGTTGGCAGCCAAGTGCAAGCTTAATAACTAATTATAATATTAAAAAACAGAATTTGATTCAGATACTTACCTGTTGTTTGTTGTCTTTATGGCGATTGAGGAAACGCTATATAGCAACTTACTGCTCTTAAATTAAGAGGTAAATTTGCCTCTGATACTTACATGTCATATCATTGTCTTTTAACTTTTTGTCGGGCAAATGCCCTAGTACTTACGAATATTAATTTACACGTGCTATGTCATCATACAAACTCTCGATTCAATCACTACAAGAAAAAAAAAACGAGAGCCATGTAGCATAACGGATTTTATCGCGTGTATTGCATTATTTTAACTCATGACTTTTCGTTTCGTTAAAATTATTTGATATAAATGTTTAATCATAATACAATAAAACCTAATAAATCATTAAACTTACCTTACTTTAGTATAGGTTTTTTTTATTCTTCAAAAATATTAACGTAAACCTATTTGGTTGTTGATTGAAAACAAACACTTTCTGCTTGACACTTTATAGTTGCACTTTGTCGGATTATCTGGATAAAATTTGTTATTCTCCATTCATAAAACCAGAAATAGGCCATCAAACCTCAGCAGAAGCTAACAAGCCATTTATAGATCACGTCCCCTAAAGACCTCTAATTAAATCCACCAATGACAATACCCCATTTATGTGCGGCCTCCCATGAAAATTCAGCCCCGACCTAGCGGGAACACGAAAACTTTGATAATCGATATACTGTATAAACAATTAAACAGTCCCAGGCTTAGAATAGACATTAATATTTATTATAACACACACATTGTAACGCACACATGTAAAACATCTTTAATGGAACACCTTATCATAGATCTAATGAAAGCATTTCCACTTACCGAATCGCGGCGGTTTTATCCAGAAAAATCCGGTGCGCACCGCTTTGGGAACCAGTTTTTAGGAGTTTTCTCACTGAACTTGAACAGAACACTAGATCACTGAATTGTTTGTGATTTTTGTGGTGTTTTAGTGAATGAATCGGATGTAATAGCTGTGGAAGGATACGCGCGACGGGTTAGGGCGTCGATACGCGGACTGGAGGCCATGACACTTTGTCCCGGGGTAGCGTACGCATGCGCTCTCTCACCGTGCATAGTGGATATTAAATTACAAGAAGGGTAACTTGGAATTGTGGAAATTTCGCCTTCTTTGAGTCTAGACGATTAAGAAGTTGCAAGCCAATTTAACCAGCTTTGGTGTTTGTTGGGTCACTTGCATCACTAGCAGCGTTCCGCAGTTTCACCCGCTATATTACAGAAGCCATGTTTTTCCGTCTTCTTCCGTCAGTCTTTGTATAAACATTAAAAATATAACATGGTGCAGGCTCAGTACTCAATAAAAAAATTATTCCACTCGCAGTCACTGCGTTTTGATGAACGAACGATGACCGCACGCAAACACAGACAGCGCCTACGCTCGTACCTACGCCGTCCATTAACCCCGAGTTTTGTACGCTTTACATTGCTGGTTTACGAAATAACAAACCACTAAACAGCAAGTATAAGGCAAATCTATATTGGTATTTCTATGTATGTGTTAAGATATTATAAATGTGGTGTTACTTACGGCTTCGGAAGCATTTACTGCCGGTATAAAAGCTAAATACTCATAGACAGACTGAAATCTTAGAAACCTCTTGACCTACAAAGCTGAAATTTAGCAGGAAGAATTTTATAACGTGTATTCGATTTTACAACAGACTTCCACAGACGGTCTTTGATGCTCCGAGCTTTGCATCTTTCAAAAAAAAGTTAAATAAGTGGCTCATTACGTAAGCTTTTTATGAATATAGTGACTTTTTCGATATTAAGATAGCGCGTAATACTGTATAGCTAATTTTTTACATAATTTTATTTTGTATACTGCCTGACTTGTAATTCCTATTGCAGTTGACATAGACATATCATAATCAGCCTTTTTAACAGTCCACTGCTGGACTTTTAGCCTACCCTCAAAAGGGTGATTGGGCCATATCCACCACGCTGGCCCAGTGCGGATTGGTGGATTCACATACGGCATTGAATTTCTTCTCCGTACGTATGCAGGTTTCCTCACAATGTTTTCCTTCACCGAAAAGCCAGTGGTATGAAAATCCGTACATAAACTCCAAAGAGCTCATTGGTACGGGCCCGGGGTTTGAACCCGCGACCTCACGCTTTCAAGTCTAGCGATCTCCCAAATGGGCTACCATGGCTTAGAACTATATTTATCAATAAATATATGTCTATGTCTATATCGCTAAGAAAAGATTTTGCAAATAGGCCGAATAAAGAAGACCATATGGAGATATAATTTAGATGCAAAGTTTGTGTAAAAATCTACACGTACGGTGTCACGGGGAACAACTGGTTGTCTTCAAGTCGAGAGTAAATAGGTTTCTTCTAGGCAAGCGTGCTCCATCGTAGACCGCATCATTGCTTAATATTAGGCGAGTTGGCGGCCAAGCGCAAGCCTATTTATAATTAAAAAACAAACAAACTAGTGATGCTGTATTAAAACTGTAGGGTAGTCTGCAACTTAAAAATAGAGGAGAAAACATCACTTCTGTCTTTTTCTTTCATTTAAAAATCCGAAGTTGTCCCTCTTTCTTAACGTCTTAACTGTGGCATTACCTTAAGGTCGTATTGTTCGCCCCGAGACCAAATTGATGTTTCGAATTGAATGCGAGAAAGCATTTTTAAGCACGCTCATTAATATGGTATACCTACTGTCATTAATTTTATGAGAATTTCTTTTTATTAGACCTTTTTTGTAAATGTATTCAATTTAATGTAGAGTGACGTAAATATTTTATGAGATGGCTTGAGTGCTTGGTGTGTTAGCTTGTTTTATTGCTATGGACCTTAGAATAACTATACTCAGAGAAGGTAGGTTTCCAAACAACGCCTTCTCAAAACGTAAGCTACAAAGCGAATTTGTAGCTTACGTTTCGATTGGTATTTTAAACGATTTAAGCAAGAAAATTAATGGATTACCTGTGGAATGTCACACCATAACTCTTAGGCTGCTTTTCTGATTTGTTGTGGTACGATTTCACCGCGCAAATTGTCATGGTAAAATGTTTATATTTTTTTTGGAGCCATATGTGACACCATTTGAATGGCTTAAATTTTGCGAATGTACTTGGTTTCTTTGTGTAGTTATTCAAAGCTATGGACATTGTTAAAGCCTATTCCAAAGGCTAATTCCGTACCAATGTGTTGTTTGGAGCTTATGTACGGATTTTCATACCACTGGCTTTTCGGTGAAGGAAAAACATCGTGAGGAAACCTGCATACGTACGGAGAAGGAATTCAATGGCGTATGTGAATCCACCAACCCGCACTGGGCCAGCGTGGTGAATATGGCTCAATCATCCTTTCGGGGGTAGGCTAAAAGTCCAGCAGTGGACTGTTAAAAAGGCTGACTAAAATGATGATGATGATGATGATTCCAAAGGCCTCTAATAACGTCTAGTGATACCCATAATAATTAAAACAAAAAAGGTTAACTATTTAGAATCGTAACAAACTAAAATAAATTAAAATCAAAATATAAAACCAGACTAATCTAATAAACCACAATACTAATCCCCCTTTAATTTTACTTTTGATTTAATTATTATTTCTTAGTTAATCCGCCATAACTTACAAAATATTTTGAGAAAAGTTCAACTAGCTATATACTACGGTTCGAAAGAAACAATGTTAAAAGGTAGGACATTGTTTACGCCCTTTTGGTACCTAAAATGTGTCATGAGGATTTTTTTAAATAATGAAATGGGCTAGCGCTTGTCCACTACTGAACCGATAACCGATGGGGAAGAAAGGTTCTTGAGTGGAGACCACGAACAGGAAGACGCAGCGTAGGTAGGCCTCCCACTAGATGGACCGACGATATAGTGAGAGTCGCTGGCATCCAGTGGATGCAAAAGGCAGGCTGTCGTTCAGTGTGGAGGTTAAAGGGGGAGGCCTATGTTCAGCAGTGGACGTCTTCTGGCTGATGATGATGATGATGATTGTCCACAACTCACCTGATGGTAAGTGACGATGCGGTCTAAGATGGGGCTCGCTTGCCCGTGAGGTGCATATTCACTCTTGTATTGAAGAGACCCAGGTTGTACTTTATGTTAGGTAAAGCTTTTTAGGTTGTACATTATTTATGTTGTTCATCATCATCAGCCAGAAGACGTCCACTGCTGAACATGAGCAATTCATAACTCCCCCTTTAACCTCCACACTGAACGACAGCCTGCCTTTTTCATCCACTGAATGCCCGCGACTCTCACAATGTCGTCGGTCCATTTAGTGTGAGGCCTACCTACGCTGCGACTTCCAGTTCGTGGTCTCCACTCAAGAACCTTTCTTCCCCATCGGTTATCGGTTCTTCGAGCGATGTGGCCTGCCCATTGCCACATCCACTTGCAAAATTTAACAGCTATGTCGGTGACTCTGGTTCTTTGGTGAATCCACGTTTCGGATTCTATCGCGCAACGAAACTCCGAGCATAGCTCTCTCCATTGCCCGCTGTGTGAGTTTTTCCAAAAGACCAACAGTTATGGACCACGTCTCACGTTGTGTTGTTTTCTTGCAACTTGACGCACTCGCGGTATCTATCTTAGTGAAGTCTGTGCTATACCGTGATATTATGATGACAGTGGTTTTATAGCCGACGCAACTGCCTCGGCCAATAAACTCGGAAATTCCCTTCATTCCACTGAATGAAGGTTTTTTACAAGGAACCCATAAAGAGCTTTAATAGCTTATTACTTGAGCACAAATTAAGACGCTCAATTTCCGTGAGATAAACTGTACTGAACGTTTCAGGTTATCTTCTTTTTAAGGTGTTCTTGTGAAAGTGTTTAATTAAATTACAATCTAGCCTAATTTTAGACTGATAAGCAATTTAGTTCTAACTTAATTTAAGTATGCTGTTTTAATAACTAGCACGTTTATAATTTGTCTCTATTAAGGTGGTACGTTTCAACTATGCCCGGAAATTCAATTTTCAAACAGTTTTTTTGTGAAAATGAAGTTAACAAAAACCTTCTCCTATTTGAAGTCAGTTAAAAAGGCAATCCGCGGGGCTGCAATACAAAAAAAAAAACTAAAAATAATTGCATCTCTTCTAATTACAATATGTGAGATAAAGGTGGCAACAATTTTAGATTTGCTCTTACCATATCACCATAACAAGGAGAAGTAAGTTATAGAATCGAGAAACGTAGCTGATTGCTACATCTCGTAGGGAAGAGCTACGTGGCTGCTACGTAATCCTACGACCATATTCGTAGACGCTCTACGAATCTCTAGGATACAAAATTTGTATAAAGCTACTAAGCTATGGTATAATATTATGTATAAATACGAGCTGTCTGTGATACGGATTGTAGCCTTTGTGTGGAAACAAAGGCCGCTGATGAAAAGTGCGGTACAGACGAGGGCGACAGTGTTTTCTTTATGACCGACGAAGCAAAGCCAAAAAATGAAAGAAAGAATAAGTTTATTTGTGACCAAAATACGTTTTAAATTATTATAATACCGGCTTGCACTCACGATTATGTTTTTATCGGTCGAGACGATCGACCGGTTTCGGAGCCATTAGAGACCCTTCACACAACACATCCAGTCACCCATAGGTGTGATTGATACATTATTAAGCAATGTCTCAAACACATTTTTGTTTTTGTTTTCGTTTTATTTATTGTTTTTCGTTTTAAGTCCATTGGTTTGAACTTCATTTAATATACATATGTAATATTTTAACTCCTCTGTACCTTATTTTTAACATAAATTGAATTTTTTTTTGCACACACGGTCATCTGACCCCAAACTAAGCAAAGCTTGTGATATAGCTGCCAGAGACTGATATACATACATATATAGGTTTAAATACATACTTAAATAGATATTAACACCCAGATATAGAACAAACACAAATGTTCATCACACAAATGTTTGTCCTAGGTCGGAATCGAACCCACGCCCCTAAGCTCAGAAGGCAGGTTCACTACCAACTGGACCAACGGGCTATCTAATTGAATGTACTCTTAATCTACCTACTTTAGTTTTAATTTAAGTATTTTAGTTGTATTTGTAACTCCTAAGCGCGCGCGTTAAGTTAAAATTGGCAAATCTCTTTCGGGTCACCAAGATACCGGCCTAGCCGAGTTTGGGGCTCACTGCTAATTCAATATAACCTAGTTTAGATTATTTGTTGCTATGTATACAATAAAATTATGATAATGTTAAACCGTTTCAGAAATAAATATTTACTTTACCCTTCATCAGGGAATAAGCGCGATTCTGGAGAAGGTCGCCCGCGTACTGAGCGTATTGCAAGCCGGTGTTATAATAATTATAATTTATAATGAAACCTCACGCGAGTTTTGATGAAGAATTTTTTTTTTTTTTAAATATCTTAAAGACACAAGTTATAAGGCATTAAGAGGGCGTAAAAGGACATTGTAGTAAGCGTGTAAGTTCCCGTATTGCCTCAACCGATTTTGATTATTGAAGCTTCGATAGATTTGTGTATACAAGTTGGCGACATGTGCAGAAATGTAAATAACATTATTAATAAAAAAAACTGTATGAATAAAACAAGCTTTACGTATTCTTCTCAGCAAAACCTCATGTAATAATTTGCAATTGGAAGTGGCAATGGGCAGGACACATTGGTCGAAGAATTGATAACCGATGGGGAAGAAAGGTTTTTGAGTGGACACCAAGAACCGGAAGACGCAGCGTAGGTAGGCCTCCCACTAGATGGATCGACGACATTGTGAGAGTCGCTGGCACCCAGTGGATGCAAAAGGCAGGCTGTCGTTCAGTGTGGAGGTTAAAGGGGGAGTCCTATAGATATATAGATAGCCCGTTGGTCCAGTTGGTAGTGAACCTACCTTCTGAGCTTGGGGGCGTGGGTTCGATTCCCACCTAGGACAAACATTTATGTGATGAACATTTGTGTTTGTTCCATATCTGGGTGTTAATACCTACGTATTTAAAACTGTATATGTATGTATATCAGTCTCTGGCAGCCATATCACAAGCTTTGCTTAGTTTGGAGTCAGATGACTGTGTGCAAAAATGTCCCGAATATTTACTTTAGGTATTTTACTTTACTATGTTCAGCAGTGGACGTCTTCTGAATGATGAAGTTAATAAAAGCGCTTTAAGGAACCAAAGCGATTTCCACTGCTGTTCATATTCGCAGCTGTTTTTTAAACAACAAGTTGGTGTAGCAACTGTAAGCAAAAGTCTAGTTAAATCAGTTGAGACTTGAAACTGGAAGCCAACTCCTTAATGACACTGGCACTCGGCCAACACTCTGAAGCTTCGCTATACTATAATCTATACTTACCTTCCCATTTGAATATTAGAGAGTTTTGGCGCCAACGTGGAAAAAAACATGTCGGCTCGTTGGATTATTTTCCTAAACTTGTGTATTTCCGAGTGTTAATGTGTACTAAATGGTGAATTTTTATTCATTAAGTGCTCGTAAACGTGCTTAAGGGTGGGCAAGTGATATAACGAGGGGAAACGTGTCTTTTCGTGTTGTTTCCAAAACTTCATAGGAGCCTCTTGTAAAGTCTGCACCACTTTACAGGGCATGAGTTTGACTTGTCCGTGACTTACTTAGCTTGACTCTGACTGTGACTATGAATTGTTTGACGCTATCAAGACAATGTAAACATGTTTAATATTACGACTAAAGGACATTGAATCCACGGTCATGAAAATAATAATTAAAAAAAACACTATTAGACTTCTTGTTGGTTTAATAGACTGCCACTTCGCCCGATCGGGCACGCTTGCGTAGAAGAAACCAATTCACTCGCGTTTTGAAGACACCCAAATTGTAACTATTTCAGATAGCCCGTTGGTCCAGTTGGTAGTGAACCTACCTTCTGAGCTTGTTGCGTGGGTTCGATTCCCACCTAGGGCAAACATTTGTTTGGTCTATACCTGGTTGTTAATAATATTATGTATTTAAAACTATATAAATGTATGTATATCAGTCTCTGGCAGCCATATCACAAGCTTTGCTTAGTTTGGGGTCAGATGACCGTGTTAAAAAAAACTATCGAGAAACACCCATTCAGGCAGACAGTGCACTTTAGCTGGCTGAATGGGGATATTCAATTGCAGTATCCAAATTAAATTTAGAAAAAAATTGCCCGCCAATTTTAGCTAGTTTTTTTTCTGTTATCGTGGTTTTTTTACATTAAAAATATAACTACAAATAATTATTTTCTCACAGTCAATGGCAAAAATGGAGAACAACTCGTAAAAATATATTTTAACTCGGTCTATGTATCCCTCGCTCCGCTCTGGATTCATATCTAGAATCCTTCGTTGCTCTCGGGATTCGAATTACATTCCCTTCTTTTTTCACTTGTTGTATAATCTACTATTATTGTTTTTTTTTTCTTTCTTTATTTAAGAACATCAGCAAAAAATACAATAAAACCAAACCAAACGTTTCGATTCTACGTTTCTAATCCGTACGGCCAAAGTTTGGAACAACCTGCCAGCTTCCCTGTTCCCTGAGAGATATAACCTGGGCCTTTTCAAGGCCAGAGTGAATAGGTATCTTCTAAGTCTGCGTGCTTCATCTTCGACCACATCGTCGCTTACCAACAGGCGAGTTGGTGGTCAAACGCGGACTTATCAGCGTTAAAAAAAAAAAAAAAAAAAAAAAAACAATAATATTATTTTCTTATTTTTTCTTTACCAAGTTCCTTTATTAACTAAACAAAAAACAAGCTAAAACTATCACTACAAATACAAATACAGTTAGACTACCCATAGACCGTTGAAGGTCTAAAGACAATCTAAATGCTCAAGCCCATTACCAGTTGGCAGCGTACCCAGCATGCTGGCGGCATTACCACGCTGAATGGCAATGCTTATGCGTTGAGCCAGAAGCACGCCAGCATTTCGGTCACGCGTCGAATTAACAAGGCGCTCTAAAAGATTTTTGAAAATGAGGTGAGCTCTCCCGGTCCCCAAGGGCCCAACGTCTGAAATAAATTATTATTACATATTTAAAAGAATAGTTATTAACATCTTCATTCCACAATAAAAAACATCAAAAAAAATCTACCACTTTTCTTTCCGCAAGTACAATTTCACTCCGTCAAGAAATATTACGCCAAGTTATTGTCTTTGGAAAAACCTGGCTAAATTAAAAATTCCGCCATTACTCCTGCCATTACTGGAGGTGCCATCATAACGGGAAATATGCTAATTTGGAGAAACTTAGTTCCGCACGTTGTGTTTATGTCTGCTTCATTAATCACCGGCTGATGCTGGCCTTGTTTTAATCACAACGTGAGCTTTCAGGCGATGCTAAGAATGGGCTAGAGGGCGTTAGATCGTGCAGATCCGATGCACACTCTCCGAAATGTATCCAATAAAAAACCGATAGACTTTGCGTCGATGCTTAAAACTAAGAAGACTGAACTAAGGTATCGTTACTGATGAGCTTCTTGGCAAGTTTTGCTATGCTCTCTATCTGTGATATAGTTACATACACGCAGATCACTCAGTCGATGGTAAACGCTTCGTGATTCCAATTTATTACGTCTGACCAAAGATAATATACATACCTCAAAGGATTAGCAAGCTGAAGTGTCAGTGAGCCCACCACATTTCCCGAAGAACCGATAACCGATGGGGTAGACGAGTTCTGGATTGGAGACCACGTTTAGGCAAACGTAGTGTAGGACACCCTGTGGCCAGGTGGAGCGACGACCTGCGTAAAACGGCGGGTAAAAACTGGATGCAAGAAACTGCCGACCGAGCTCAGTAGCGTGCAGTGGACAGTTAGAGGTTGATGATGATGATGATGATGAAAGATAATATAACCACTTGATCGCGCATATAAGTAGTCAAAATTCCCTTTTGCAAAATGATGCCACGTCGGTCGCGGGGGGCAGCTTGTGATTGGAGACTCGACGCGACTCGACGCTTGTGATTTGTAGAATCAAAAGTCATTAATTCAATTCGCGCTTAAGATTGGCTCCGCTCGAAATAGTTTAGGTTGACATTTTAGAACCTTTGTTTCATGCGGGGTAAAGGATGAGCAGTCAAGTGGTTATATTGTCATTGCGTCTGACGAACTGGCTTCACACCTACGTAGGTATACTTCAGGCCACCTACACTTTATCAGGGGAACTAATAAGGTTTCATTTGATTATTGTAACAATATCCTTCGTCGTGTTAACATCGTACATCAGCTCTAATTACATTCCAATTAAAACTGTACTTGCAAGAAGAGCACCGTAGATAAATAATTAGGTATATGCCTCATCATCATCATCATCATCAGCCAGAAGACGTCCACTGCTGAACATAGGCCTCTCCCTTTAACCTCCACACTGAACGACAGCCTGCCTTTTGCATCCACTGGATGCCCGCGACTCTCACAATGTCGTCGGTCCATCTAGTGGGAGGCCTCCCTACGCTGCGTCTCCGGTTCGTGGTTCGTGGTCGTGGAGAGAGCTATGCTCGGAGTTTCTTTGAACGAAAGAACCAGAGTCACCGACATAGCTGTTAAAATTTGCAAGTTGAAGTGGCAATGGGCAGGCCACATCGCTCGAAGAACCGATAACCGATGGGGAAGAAAGGTATATGCCTATGTAGGTATAATTGCCACTATGTAGGTATATTTACCAGTGACAGGGCTGTCCAACTCTCTTCAATATCATAATATCGCGATAATTTGTTTTGAGATTTGACTGGTAACTATTTATTGTATTATGATAATTTATCTTGACTTTTAATTAATTAATTAATATTCGGGACATTTTTGCACACACGGTCATCTAACAACTAAGAAAAGCTTGTGATATGGCTGCCAGAGACTGATATACATCACTACATAGTATAAAACAAAGTCGCTGTCGCTGTCTGTCCGTCCCTATGTATGCTTAAATCTTTAAAACTACGCAACGGATTTTGAAGCGGTTTTTTTTAATAGAGTGATTCAAGAGGAAGGTTTATATGTATAACTAGCGACCCGCCCCACGTAAATTTCACCCGTGCGAAGCCGGGCGGGCGGGTCGCTAGTACATATATATTTTTTATTACATACTTAAATAGATATTAACACCCAGATATAGAACCAACACAAATGTTCATCACATGAATGTTTATCCTATATACGTGGGAATCGAACCTACGCCCCTAAGCGCAGAAGGTAGGCAACCTATCTCTGATACCAATAGAGAACTTTGACCTTTTAACTGTCTTGCTGAGCCATCTACCTCGGTCTTGCTTCAGCAAATCGAGTCCAGTCAGGCCTGGCTCACTCCGCACTTTAAGTATAAAGCTACAAGTAGCTGACTTGCCGGACTTGCCGCGATCACTGCCGCGCGATAGACAGAGATAACGCGACAAGAGTTACGCGATAGACAGAGAGGCAACTTCTATGTTAATATAGCTTATAGTTAGCGCTCGCACGTTCTGAATAGGCATGATGACTAATATTTTTTTATTACCTCATAAAAAAAGCTGATATAAATAGAGCACAAACGAAAACAAAATTAAAATTAGTTCAATAATAAATAAGTTATAATCATTTTAATTTGATGCGAAACAGAGAGCGCTCTATACTGAGCTATGACGTCACGCCTCAGGCGCGCCATACAAATGTTATAACACACGTTTTGCGAGAAAGGGACAGAGTATCCCCTCTCTATCCCTACCTAAAACATAAATCGCTCATATCTCAGAGATTTATCAGCCAATTTAACATATATTTTCAGTATGTGTAATGTTTTTAGTTATATTTATCGCTAAGTATGTTATTTGTAATAAATTAAACAACAGGACACATGCCTATTGCAGTTTTTGTGTAGAAGCAAGAGTCGCTATGCGTTTATAACAAATAAATAAATAATAAAATCATTTATTTCAGGCACTTAACTGACCCATAAAATAAAACACAAACTCACACTACAAGTTTAGCGCTCTTCGCGTTAGGATTCGCTTTAGCGTGCTCCACCGTAGACCGCATCATCGCCTAACATCAGACGATGTGTTTGGCGGTCAAACACAAGCCAATTATTAAATTAATATCGTCAACCCATCTTCCATTCACACATGGAACGCTACGGAGGTTAGTCTGTAATTAATTAAAAACGTATGAATTAATTCCAGACTACCCCCCGTAGCACTCCTTTAAATTTGATAATGAGAGTACAAACCGCAACCTTGTTACTTTAAACATAAAGTATACATTCGCACCTTAATTATCTACGATGAAAGATACTCGTTGCTTAGCATGTTGCCCTCTTATTGCCTGCTGCATAGGGTATACATTATTCTCACGTTTATTATAGGGTGTGCAGACAGATTTACTGGCCACATTAGTTGTAATTTAGCTAATAGCAGGCGACCAGAGGTGTCGAATGACCGGCTAGGTCGGGAGACATTGGAAGTTTTTTTTTTATCTTGACTTGTATTTTTGGCCTTTTGGCCTCCACAGTTGGACCGGACTAGTTAGCGAACGCAGAGTGCGTTCGGCATAACTTGATGGGACATTGGAAGATTAAAATTTAATTGCCTTACTTTTTGTAGTATTCTTGGTAGTTCAAGTGAGCTTTGACCATAAAAACATCGGATCTGCATGATTTAATTCCCTCCTGCTTATTTTTTTATCCGACTGCCAGAGCGGGCATAAAAAATCGACACCGTTTTATGGTTGGTATTCAGAAAACCCGTACGAAGCGCTTTGATTCCACTTTTATTATGCAAACTGCTCTGTAGAATGCGCTGCCTGAATAGGTGTTCCCCGAGGCAGGCGTGCTCCATCGTGGACCGCATCATCACTTGACATCGGGTGAGTTGGCGGCCAAACCAAAGCGTACTAATAAAAAAAATGCGAGTTACAAGACCTACCACTAACTCCCGACCTAAAACTAAACTATCGTGAAAATGCATTCAGTGGGGAAATGTGAATAATCTGCGAGTGGGGGACGAGTGATTTAGTGGGGACGTAATTAAATGAACGAGTGGGGTCATTATTAATTAAACCACAGGGGTCATTTTAATCTGGAATTGTTTAATTTGGAGGTTAATTGACTAAACTGAATTTCTGGTTGAAGTTAAATTAAAATAATGCATTTTGGTCGATATGGCTTTGAGTTTTGTTAACCTAGGGACCAGTTATAGGAAATACTTTAATTTCGAAATATGGAAGATATTTGAGGAAATCACGAAGTACCTACAGCTAGTAGGTAAGTAAGTAATACAGTACGATTTGAAAACAAGGTTATACACAGAACGATGGAAAAAGCGAAATTAGGACATGGCACTTATCCTTATCGTGAGCATATTTACTATTTAATTTAATTTTAATCTCCTTGCCAATCTCCAGCCATCTTTCTTGGTAAACATTCTTCTTGGTATTGGTTCTTGCGAGTCTAAATTTTCTACAGAATTCATTTCGGAAAATGTGCATCAGAGCTACATGACCTTATCCTACCATCCCCTTTCTACTACAGGACAAGTAGGAAAACGGCCCACTACCAATACATTGTGGATTTTCCTTGGATACGTACCAAACGTTTCGATTCTATGCGTGCTTCATCTTCGACCACATCGTCGCATACCAAGCGAGTTGGTGGTCAAACGCAAATTTATCCGCGTTAAAAAAAACATACCACACGAGCAGTTGTTAGTTTGTGTTTAAGTTTTTTTTTACACAACATACTTATTATGTGCTAACTATGGTCATTGATCTACCCTCAAAGTGAACACCCCAGTGTGTGTAACACCCCGTATTGTATATACCTACTAGATTCAATGTCCATGTGTTTTGTTTATCAATGGTAAAGGTACCTATGCACCTGTACATATCTCCTGGCCTCAGTAGCCTGCTCCAATCAATAGAGAAGCCGGTGCCATGCCGGTGCGGCTAAAATTTAATTTCCAAAGATAAATTAAGGGTTGTAAAAGTTTACGATTACGAGGTCTCGGTGAGTAGCGGAAAGCGGACGGAGATAACTCAGGAGGCGGATGCAAAGCGTTGTAGGGTGTTTGTAGAGTTAAGGATTTTGGCTCAGACAAACAAGGGCCAATGGCCAGTACATTATCGTTCGTGGTCGTGTTTGTATGGGGACTGTTTAGTTTTAACTTTATTATAATTTCTTAGTTAATCCGCCGTAACATTACATATGCTGTCAAAATTTCAATTGGCTATTTATTAAGATTCGAAAGATACAGCCGTTAAAAGGTAGGCCGGACGTATGGACGGATAGACACACAGCCAGCGTAGGCTTAGTAATAGGGTCCCGTTTTTACCCTTTGTGTACGGAAACATGAAAATTAGAAAAAAAGTCCGGAATTTTTAAATATTACTGAAAGTGCTTTTTCTATGGAATTTTTGTATGAATTCATGGCCTTAACATTTTTTTTTTTTTAATGTTGACATGAAAACGTCGTCTAGTTTGAAATAAAAGTAAATTACATTAAATCAAGATAACACTAAGAGAATTAAAGTGTATGATGTGCTTAAGACCACACGACAGAATTAAAAACTTCATCAAGATAGAGTAGTATCTCTCTCGCTCCCTTAGTCGACTCGAGCCGACTTTACCCGAACGATTTCCTGAGCGTGACGATCACGCGAGTTCAGAGCTTTTTCCCCATCCCAAAAAGTGCCTACAGAAGTTTTCACTTCAAAAATCTGACGATCTTGTACGTAATGTAAGCCAGCTCTCCGTCATTATCGTTGTCTCAGCAACAAGTTGGATCAATACAGTAAAGTTAATACCACATTCTTCGTACCTACGTTGCAAATGTTTCTAGTGTTTTTGTGTTTTAGACTTATTTACTTGTATGTGTACAGTGAAATAATATTACCTATCGATCAAAACAACGTAAGTATTAGAATCACTGAAGATAATAATGTCAGTTCCATTCCAGTCAGTTCCAGTTAAAAAAAAAACTATCCAAAAACACACTTTCGCGTTTTTTATTATTAAAACACTATTCAGTTGTTCACTAAAGTTATATGATTATTTACGGGATATTTACCGTGGTAAGGTTGTGGAATGAGCTCCCGATATTTCGGTACAGTTGCACCATGTTCACGGACAGACTTTTTTTATTATTATCATTCTGATAAAAATATACATTACAAGATTTACAATTTACAAAATAATTATTAAGTACAAGATTTTACAAGCCTTGTTAGTTTAGCGGTCAAAACTTGCAACTGAATTTTAAAACAGTTGTCCCCAACTGATTGAACTAAAATGTTGAATAGTTTTAGTTGGGATGACAATGACATCGATTCTGATGCAGTCTAAACTAAACTAAACTAAATTTGACAGCTCTAAAATTGTTGCCATCCTTCTCTCACATATTAAAATGAAACGAGAGGCAGATAATTTAAGTGCTGTCAGATTGGTTTAGTTTAGTGAGTGGCATGACAGAATCGACGCCATTTAAACTAAGTGACGTTATTCAAAATCCAATATGGCGGACTCCAAAGATGGCGGACCAGTTATTTTTTATGCACCCTCAAGATAAGAGTCAAATGATAGGGTTTGCTGAGAAGAATACGAAAAATCCTTTTTATTATATTAATAATTTTATTTTCTAACACAGCACAGCGTTGCGTCTGACAGACCGGTGCAGCGTTTCGATTTCACAAAAACTGAACATCAAACGTTTCACAACAAGCATGGTTGGACTGACAAAGCTAAAGAACAAGCAAGCAGTCTACTTTGGACATCCGTCACAGTTCTGGATAGTAAGAATACCTTTTTTAATATTATAGACATTGAATTTATTATTAGTACACATAGATCGTTGATTTTATACATATTTGGAATCTTAAAGTCTCTAGAACCGTAAACGAACGAAAATCACCGACATAGCCCACCGGATTAGCAAGTAGAAGTGGCAGTGGGCACATATCACGCAGAACAAATTGTCGATGGGGCCGAAAGGTTCTGGAATAGAGACCACTGACCGATAAGCACAGCGTATAGGACTTCCATACTAGATGTACAGACGACCTAAAAGAGACCGCAGGGAAACGCTGGATGCAGGCCGCTTCCAACCGGCCCTTTTGGAGATCGATGGGGGAGGCCTATGTCCAGCAGTAGACGTCCTACGGCTGAAATGATGATGATGATGATGATGAGAAAGTCTCTGGATCTGGCGACAAAATATTATGTTTGTATTCAGGAACGACAGAGATTAGAAATGAAGTCTTCAGTAAACGTGGAGGATATGAAGAAACTAGCTGATGTTGTGGATTACGATGCTGTTCATTTACAAAGGTGAGAAACATTAAATAAATAGCACGCTACGATAAGAAATGTAGAATCTTGAGCATCAATCTGAAATAAAAAAAATACTAATACTTTTCTTTGCCTGTTGGTAAGTCAAGATGTGGTCGAAGATGAAGCACGCAGACTTAGAAACCTAAAATCTCTGGCCCACTCTGGTCTTGAAAAGGCCTAGATTATATTTCTCAGGAAACAAGGAAGCGTTGTTCCAATCCTTAGCCGTACCTACGGCTTAGAAACGTATTACGACATTTAATTATAGTTTTTAGTGGCTTTTCCTGTTGAATAGTGAAATTGTGCAAAACAAACAGCTAATTAACTCAACAGAGACAAACAAATAGTAAAATTATAGTTATAAATAATAAAAAATACAAAACTGTTTATTTTCATTTTTATTGCAAGTGTTAATCCACATTAGGATGTATAGGTACCTAAATCCTAATGTGTATTAAAAAACAAGTGGATGGTGGTGGAGTGTGTGTGGACAAACATGTGGATTGTTTTTATTGTGAATATTTCAAAAGTAATATTGAAATATTACTTCTATTGATAATAATTTTTTGTAAATGTTATTTTTTTTTTGTTTAAACATCCTATTTTATTGAACGTAAAAATTCAGCTGCTAAGTATGTACTTAGAAGCTGAAATTTTCCACATAACTTAGCGCGGATTTTTCGCCAAAATACCTATATTAAGTACTTATGAAGATACGTCTTTTTTCAGGTTGATTGAAAACAGAGCATCAGACAAAGTAAAAGAACTACTGGACGAAGAGGAAATAAAACTTTGACAAAGAAGAAAACGCCTCAAACTCCTTCTAGAGCGTGAACAAGAAGAATTCGCAGAAGAACTAAAACGGAAACAGGAGAGGGAAGAGTGTGGGTTTTGTGAAGAAAAGAAAAAGAAATCCAGGGAATATTTTGAAAAGATTGAGAATGAGAAGTTAAATGCCTGCTTAAAAGCTTTAGAAAGGGAAAAAATGTAAGCAAAATAAATTTTAGGTTTTTCTGCATCTGCTGGATGCTTCTAGAAGAAAGTCACCATCACCCATAGCCCACATCAGGGCACTGAACATAGGCTTCACCAAACGGAAATAGTGTAATAATATAAGTTGTCAGGCGTTCTATTTTGATGATACTTATTACGATTTCCTGTAGGAAAAAAATAGAAATTTTAAAGTGCTAACAGAGGAGACTGATTTGGTTGACGGACTGCTGTCCAACAAACAGAGGTTAAAGGACAAAAAAAAATTTTTTTTTCCTTATATTCTATTTACTATACACGGGAATTACGTATGATTAATAAAATGTGTGAAAACCACAGTTCCCATAGTAAAATACAAAATAGAGAGCTCCCAATCGTAGGGCTCAAATTCGTATTATTTTACTACTTAGTATAGGTAGTCTAAGGTAGTTAGGTGATACATTTTACTTATTTCATCTTTTAGGGCAAAAGGCATGATGTGCACGAAGGAAGATGTGAAGCGGCTGAAGGAAATGCAAAAGCTCCAGATGTTGGAAAAGAGGAATATAGAAAAAGAAGACCACAACATCGACATGATGTGGCATCACGTTCTACTGGAAGATGTTCGGGAAAAGGTAAGTTTATAACCAAATTTGTACGTAGGTATATCTCTAGGTAGGGCCTAAAGTTTTATTTTTTGAGTTCCGTATACCCAAATGGTATAAACTGGACCCTTTTACTGAGCATACGCTGTCTGACTGTCCGTCTGGCCACCTGTCCGTCTGGCCGTCTGTCCGTCTGGCCGTCTGTCCGTCTGTCCGTCTACCCGTCTGACCGCCTGGCCGTCTGTCCGTCTGGTCCTGTCCTTATGTCCGTCTGTCCGTCTGGCTGTCTGTCCGTCTGTCCGTCTGTCCATCTGGCCGTCTGTCCGCCTGTCCGCCTGTCCGTCTGTCCGTCTGTATCTTTCTCACCGTAATCTCAGACCAAATAAAAATACAGAGGCACTACGGCGCACTGCCAAAGTGACGCCAAAATTGGACTACGTAAATTCCCAATAAATACATGACTCACGCACACATACGCATTCAACACTACGTGAATTTCTCGTCAGAAATTGCACTGGCAACACTTCGACTACGCACACATGTTTCAAAAAGTGGCTTCACTTTTCGTGTACGCCGTAGTGACTCTGTATTTTTATTTGCTCTGAGACCGTAATAGATAGCCAGTGAAAATTTTCACAGATAATGTAATGTTAAGGCAGATTAACTCAGAAATACTAATAGGTAAAGTATAAACTGACGGGGAGTCCCCTTACAACAAACGTTTTCGTATTTTTGTATTTGCTTTAACGTAAAAACGTTTACATTAGATAAACTGTTTACTTCTATTCTAGGAAAAGCAAGAAAGAGCGGAAGCCTACAGAAGACAACAAGAGATGCTAGAACGGCGTAGAGCATACGACGAACAAATAGCAAGTGCTAACAGGAAGAGACAAGAAGCTATCAAAGAAGAGAGGGAGAAGGAAAATAGAAAGCTGGAAAGAATGAGAAAGAAGATGGAGCAAGATCATTATGACGGTAAAATCATAATGACTTGACTTCTTGGCGGGAAACAGTTTGGTAACCGGTTGTGTAAAAAAATTATTTCTTTATTGACAACCTGTTACGATTAACTCCCAGTTGCCAAAACACTTTGATTTTCCGTTTCTGAAGAAGCTTTGCAAGCCCACGCTTCTTTAGAAATGGGCTGTAAGCTATCAAGCTATTTTGAAGCTATACCTACCTAAGGCCTAAGCCTAAGGCACAATAGCTTGATTAAAAACAGTGCTCACAAATTCCTCAATTAGATACCACAACTTCCTTGTAAGCAAACGTAGTGTAGTTTCTTTCATTCTTATTTAGTTGCTTTAATAGTTGTAAACATTTCAGCAATAAAAAGGAAAAAAGATCAACAATTAACCAACAAAGTAAATTTCATCGAGGGTCATGAAATGAAGATGTCCAGGCTTAGAAACGAGAAGATGAGAGCAAGGGAGATAGACGACGCAACTATACGAACAGCGCTCAATGAATTGCAGCTAGAAAGAGAGAGAAATATGATCCAGATGGTAAGAAATTCTAAAGACAACTCAATAAGAATCTTCACTAAAATTTTACAGCAATTGTTAAACTAGACGCTACTGTTGAGAACTGGTAGGTACAATTGTCAATTTGGTAGTTATTTCTTTGTTGACAACTAGTTGCGAAACTCAGTAGTCATCCGTTATAGACCGCATCATCGCTTAACATAAGAGAGTTAGCGGTCAAACGCAAGCATAAAAAAATTACTCACGATCACCTATCCAAAAAATAACCGCACTAAGTTTAATATCAGTTTTTTTTTTACAAATAATAGATAGGCTTACTCTTGGCTGCCATCTTGCCTGATGTTAAGTGATGATGCGGTCTACGATGGAGCACGCTTACCTAGAAGAAACCGATTCACTCACGACTTGAAGACTCCCAGACTGGAACTGACGGGGAACACCCATTCAGGCAGCACCGCCGCAAAGGTACTTATAGCTTTGGTGCCGCAGCTAATTGAATTGTACCATGACTTTGCAGAGGAATCTCCAAATAGAGAAGCAGATCTTCGTAGAGTATCAGAACCGAGAGAGGAGACAGGCGTCTGCGTTAGAAGAGGAGGCAGACAGGATAGCGCAGGAGTGGAAGCGAGCCGACGAGGAGAGAGCTGACCAGCGTGTGAGGGAAATGGAGATAGAGAAGAGGGCTTGTAAAGAGGTTAGACCAAACTTCAACTGTAGACATAGAGTACCAGAGAGTCAAGATGTAGGCTCGGTTTTGTCACTCGTGAGTCTTTATGGAACCATAATCTAGGGAGAACAAGTTTCGTCGCCAAACCACAATGTGAAAAAAAAATAATGCCATTACCTGTGTTGTTTTAAAAATCTATGTTTTTCACGTGTTACCTAATGTAAAGTAGATAGATAGAAACTCTTTATTGTGCACACCAGAAACAAAAATTACAAACAGATAGAAAACACTTACGAGCTAGTGCCACAAGTGGCGGTCTCGACGGGGGATGCTAAAACACTTTTAATGATACCGATTAAGATTAAGTAATGGATATATTTAGTAAAAAAGACAACACAACAACTTGTTGACAAGTGATAGAAGAAATGTATCTTCTCGTTTGTTTCCAAAACTTTATGGAAGTCCACTAGGTAGGTACTTTTCAGGGGCATCGCTTGGACTTAACCATGACTTACTTTGCATTATTTTTGACTGTGACTATTATTTGTTGAGGAATTCTCATAAAATTTTAAATTATCGACTTTATGAAAAATCTTAGGTCTGCTCACTTTGAGACAAGAAGCCTCGAGCCAAAACTTAAATGAAACCTAGTAAGCTTAGTTTGAAGCTAGATTTTCTGTGTTTGGTAATATAAATGGTATAATAATATAAATGTATAAAAGGTACAGTAACATGTCATATGGTGCCGAATGCCGATAGATAGAGATAGAAGATAACGTTCGTAGCTTCTGTGAGTAGGTACGTATCTGTAACTTTATTCACTGCTGTCAAAAACATATTTAGCTGACCAAATGACTTTTAGCGAACCAAATAAATTTTACCCGATTTTTGTTAGGCAGGTAAATTATTTATTACCTCCTAGACTCAATAATGTAACGATTTCTTCCAGCAAGCAGCCAAAGAGTACAAACACCACATAGAGAGCAGAAACATCGAGTTAGAAGTAACAAAGCAAGAACGACGCAAGCGCATGGAGCGAGTGAAAAGGACGGCGCATGACGAGCTGAGGAAACAAATCGACAGCGCGAGGGACGAGCTTAGAGCGCAGATGGAGTATAGAAACAACCTGACTAGACAGATTAGAGACAACCAGCGAGCCTTGGTAAACTACATAGATTACAGCCTAATGAATACACGGATGATAGCTCAGTGGTTTATCATCATCAGCCAGAAGATATCCACTGCTGAGCATAGGCCACCCCCTTAGAACCCTCACTGAACGACAGCCTGCCATCTGCACCCACTGGACCACGGCTCTCATGATGTCTGTCCACAACGTCGGACTGGCCATATAGTCGAGCTGGCGTTTGCCAGCCGGGCCCCAGTCTGCGCGGGCCCCCCACGTACCTGGCTTGCGAGGCTTGCCGCAAGCCAAGCGGTAGGTAGGATAGGGGGTCTCCAGTCTCGGGCCCCCGACTATTGGGAAGCCTTCCGGCCCAGTCCGACCCTGTCGGTCCATTTATTGAAGGCGTAGGTACCTATACGCTCTACCTACCTATTCTCCACTCAAGAACCTTTCTTCCTCATTGGTTATCGGTTCTTCGAGTGATGTGGCCTGCCCATTGCCACTTCAACTTACAACTTACTTGGTGAATATCCACGTTCCGGATTCTACCGCGCAAAGAAACTCCAACGTAATATCCACACGTTTATTTCAGGAATCGGAGCTAATTAACACAGAAATAAAGGACAGGCCGTTCACTAAGAAAGCTATAATGTTCAGAGAAGCTGTAGAAAATACGCTCAAACAGAAAGAAGTTGTACGAGAATGGTGCGTATTTTAACAAAGAAATAGCCTCTTAAAAGATAGTAAGGTTAGGTAGGTAGGTACTTACAGGATCTTACTAGGGTAAAATTTTAAATGTAATGTAACAGATAAGACTCGTACGCCTGACGCTGGATTAACATCGGCTCCGCGGAGAAAATTAAAAATAACTGGAAGTTTCAAAGCCACGCGCAAACAACTTTACATCAGTAGTTTAAAGCCGGTATCTACGGAGACCCGGAATAACGTTTCCGAAACCCTGGACCACAAGGTTTCGGAAAAAGATCAAAACCTTGGAAATAATCACCATCAAAAGTTAGATTAGAGAATTACGTACGTACAACACCGCGACGCGCATACTGACTTTACAATATCGGCGTGCGCTGGCGTATCTGCGTACCTACATCGAGACCGCCTGTGATAGGATGGGGATATCCGTTAAAACTTGTTCAGCCATCAGTGGGATAAGTAAGTTTGTATAATCAGTGGAAGGGGGAAACATTAGTGACCCGTACAAGTACATCCTCCAGTGGGATGCCGGGGATTTGGTACATAGTTTACAGCGTTTTAAAATTAGATTGTCTGTTCAATAAACGGTACACTGAACCAGGGCCGGATATAGGCGAGGGCAACCGGGGCCATTGCCCCGGTTGAGCAAGAGAGGGGCCCCCATGGACAACAACAGCGCTGGTTGTTCGCAACCAGCATTATGCTGAGTTGTAACCGGTTTGTGGAGGAAAACAATTTGTAATGTGTGTATTTATTTCTATTAATTCTTAAAAATATATATTTTTTTCTTCCATGAATAAAAATATTTCTATTGTCTGTTAGACATTTCTAGGTAAATTTTTGTAACCGAATGATACGCAAAATTATAAATCGGCAAAAAAATAGTGGCCTTTGGAAGCCCTTATCCATTTTTCGTTTGTTGCCCTAGGGCCTCAGACCTCTAAATGCATCCCTCCAAGCTGGTGGTCTGTTAAGAATTTGTTTTCCTTACCGACCACCCAAGTGGATGGTTTGTGTTGTCCGTTAGTAATAAACGGCAAGTAGCAGGATCTATGTACTCAGTATCCCTATTTATTAATAACTATATGTGCACCATACATTGTGCTATAAATAAATAATCTGCTTGTACGATAGAAACTTGCACAATCATTGCACAATACACAATTTCACTGTATGTACCTAGGTACCTACCTATATGTCGCATAGTTACTTAGTTCCGATTTTTGGTTGCAGTACGAATCCAGTTCATCCGTTTAGAAGGAAAATCGAGACAGAAGAATCGAGAACTCAATTACCTCTCATATAACAAATTCTATTTACCTATGCTGTTGTAGCACCTTTAACTATACAACAAAACGATCAGATAAGCACACAACCCTAAGATACGAAAATAGATTGATTTTACCAGTTTCACACCTCACACTCCACTCAACCAAGGCCCCGATTCTACTAAAGAAATTGTTTTTAAATTGTAATTGTCTCAATTTTATCTTTTAAATAATTGCCTCAAAACTGACAGTAAAAAAAATATATATTTATACCACCACCTTAATATATTTAAAATACTATCGCTTATTTAAAAAAATAAAAAGAAACAATTATTACAATTTAAAAACAATTTCTTTAGTAGAATCGGGGCCCAGTCCCTTTGTGATGGTCATCTATATCTATATGTACTAATATTATAAAGAGAAAAGATTTGATTGTTTGCATTGAATAGGCTCCGAAACTACTGAACCAATTTGAAAAATTCTTTCACTGTTGGGATGCTGCACTATCCCCGGTTGACATAGGCTATATATCCCGGCTTCGCCCGTGCGAAGCAGGGGCGGTCTACTAGTCAAAATATATAATAAATTACCGAACTCAATAAAAAATGCAAGAGACCGACACTTCTATAAATCCTTAAAACATTTCCTGTTAAATAGGTAAATCTTATCATTCCATTGACGAATACTTAACTAAAAATATAGTTTAGTATTTAATGGGTGCAACCTGCCTACAGCCTTACAAAAATGTCTTGACAGCCGTTCTTTTCTGTGGTGTGTATGGGAGCTCTGTTGTTCCACATTTGGCCAAGTTAATTGTGAGCCGTGTCGTCGTAATAATGTCTCATCAGCCCATCATGTTCCCACTGCTGGGACACAGGCCGTCTCTCAGACAGGATTGGCCCTAATCCACCATGCTGGCCCAGTGCATGTTGGTGAATTTCATGTATTTAAACTTTTGAGGTTCTTGGACATCTGATTTCCTTCACCGTTTTTGAACGATGGCATCGAAACTGCACGTAACTTATTTAAGTACCTACTAAATAAGTCATTAGTGCAGGGCTGACGATCGAACCGAGTGCCATCAGTTTGTAAAGCGCACGTGCTACCGCCCGGCCATATCAACCCAATATATGTATACTAGCTGAAACCCGCTACTTCGTACGCGTAGAGCTCGGTCTTCGGTCTCGCTACTACAACCCGTTATAGCCTATGTGTTATTCTAATGTATAAGCTATATTATTGTAAACTTTCATTAAAATCCATTCGGTAGTTTTTGCGTGAAAGAGGAACAAACATCCATACATACAAACTTTCGCGTTTATAATATTAGTAGGATTTATCATCATAATGTATTTTTTTACTAAAATTAAAATGTATACAACAAACTTACGTTTTTTAGTTTTTTTGGTAAGACCGACTGACTCGCTTTGATTGATGTTTTTATATAAAACTAGCGACCCGCCCGCCCGGGTGTAATTTACGTGCGAAGCCGGGGCGGGTCGCTAGTTATATACGGGGTGTAAGGGGAACACTCTCGAAGCCAAAAGAAAGTAATTGTACACATCATTATGAATAACTTTTACTATGGGACCAACCCTGAAATCGCGGAAAAAATATCAGCTGTTCTATAGAAAACGGTCATTGACACTCGACAAAATGTATGTAACAGCTGATTTTTTTTTCGCGATTTCATGGTTGGGCCATACTAAAAGTTGTTCATAATGATAAGTACAATTAACTTCTTTTGGCTTCGAGAGTGTTCCCCTTACACCCTGTATATAAACCTTCCGTGAAAATGTATCTAACTGATGGTGAAAACCGCATCAAAATCCGTTGCGTGGTTTAAGAGTTAGCGGCCATACAGACATACAGACACACAGACGCGGAAAGCGACTTTAATTTATACTATGTAGAGAAGATAGAGACAAGCAACAACCCGCCTGATGGTAAGCAGAAACCGTCTCCTATGGACACCTGCAACACTAGCGGTGTTGACGGTGCTTTGCCAGCCTGGGGCCTTACGGACAACAGCTAATTGCGGCACCTAATCCGCTCAGTTGGAAAATCACGTTAACTTGAACCTTATCGCGCCCAGATACGGTTTGCGGTCGCGTGATTTTCCAACTGAGCGGATTAGGTGCCGCAATTAGCTGTTGTCCGTAAGGCCCCTGGAGAGGTAGTTGTAGACACCCTTTTTGAAACGCTTCATGTTGAAGCTCGGCGGGAAGACCTATGGGGCGGGATTTATATATTTAGATAAAATAAAAATTAAACTACAAACATTATGAACAAAGTTTTAATACAAAATCTGAAAAATCAACCTTACAAAAGAAACAATGTTCTCGAAAAACGACAATGATTTTGTCTTGTAATATCAAAAGTTACGACCATAATTACTTGTTTTCCTTACAAACTAGGGTAAATCAACGGTCTATATTATGGCGAGTTTAAAGCCAGGCTTAATTTTAAATCAACAAATCAAAAAATCAACGTAATTTGAAAACAAAACAACCTTCTTAACCTTGATTAGAACAAAAATACCCGTTTAGAAAAACAAATTTGAAGGAAAAAACACTTTATAAATACATAACAAGCAACGACTTCCTATTCTAGACACCTAATATAGCATGAGCACTTACATCAACACATTAGCGCAAAAGCGCCTTTAAAAATCTTCGTCTACCACCAATGACAACCCTCATTGGTGAATCGGACCACCATTCACCATTTAGCGTGCTTAGTGTGAGTTTTTCCCATTCCGTTTACTTTATCGTGTCAACGTTAAATACGATTTGTATGAAATAAAAACAACGCCATCTAGCGCATTTAGATGGATTCGCTCTTTTTTCATACAAATCGTAGTTAAAACTGCCCTCAGAATTCCGCGCATCTTAGTTGAATTTAAGGATTACAAATGACGTATGCAATGTCTACACAGTGGGCGGTCGTTGCTATAACCTAAATACACAAAAAAAAGTTTTCAAAACTGCAATGTAACGTATGAAAAAGCCATCAACTTAATATAAGAGGGAATTTTAGACATCTCCCATAATATATTATAATTAGGGGGAACATCAGTAGTAGTTTTTTTTATACAAACATACAAATTCTTTGTTTAATGTTTAACTTTTTCTTATATAAATTTTGATAAATGCTTGTCCGGTATAGATTTAACTTGTTTTGATTATAATATTTATATTAGCAAATATGAATGCTTTAATATTATTATTTTTTACTTAGGTATGTTTATTTGTATTATGAAACTGTATAACAAATATATGCTTACAAATCTATAAAATATAATATTATCTTTTTGTGAACGGGAATATAAACTATTAAGTAGGGTTTTTTAAACAAATAAATAGTTACAAGCATTTATAATGCCAACTTGAATGTACATACAAAATTCCATCAAAATTGTATGAGTTTTTGTTTTTTTTACATGTATGTTTGTATCAAAATGACCAGGAGCCTTACGGACAACTGCTATTGCGGCATCAAACTAACGTTAAATCCGCTCAGTTGGAAAATCACGCGACCGCAAACCATATCTACGCGCGTTAAGGTTCAAGTTCGCGTGATATTCCAACTGAGCGGATCTAACGTTAGTTTGGTGCCGCAATAGGAGTTGTACGTAAGACCCCAGGGGTATTATTATTCACTTATTCAAAAACATTACGCCTGTTTTGGATACAATATCGTTTTCACGTGTTACATTTTCCGTCACCGAGTCGACAAAACATATATTAGATTAGGACTTACTGAATGTTTGTGAAAAAGGAGTTAACCTAAAAATACTACAAAAAGGTTGTAAAAGAAAAAAACAACGCAGAATACCCAATTCTCAAAAAGGTAAATTTTACAAATGCCGAATTTTCAATATGGCAAATTATGTAATAAACTATTGTATAATGTTTATTGTTTTATTCGATATAGTTTATTTTTGATGAAGTAGTTTTACAAATGCCAAAAACTCTCAAAATTACATTATTTATTTCCATCTATATTGTTGATTCGGAAAAAAAATATGTCATGTATGGGAGATTAAAAAAACCTGATTTTGAATAATTAACTATTATAAATAGTGAATGATTATTGTTTTAGTATTGCATTTTGAGATTTTTTGAGTATTTTGCACCTAAACCTTAATACTATGTTAATCAAAAAGTAATAACTAACGCTTTCTTTATAAACATAAGTAATAAATGGCTTTTTCTTTCACCATCGAAAATGAAAAGAAAAACATGGTAACCATAATAATTCAACTATTACAAACTTTACTCACTTTAATAAACTTTTATAACAAAGGTTATTTATTGCTTTCTTAAAGCAATAACTAAAAATGGCACATATTATAACGTATTAGTTCTTAAATTCTATAAAGTATACCAAATGATGACCACGGTTTCAAACCGTACTGGTTCTGGTTCATCTAAACTGGTTTGAACCGGTTAAATCTAGCTTTAAGCGGTCACTGGCGGAATTTTAAGAACCTTGTAGGTTTTTGGAACTAACACCATCCTTATAAAAGACGAGATCTATTTCTAAACTTCTTTATTCAGTCTATAAAATAGTCTCATGAAATATTTTTAATACTTTTTTTGTTCGTTTTTTTTCTCCCCATATAATATATATTATATATACAGGGTTATTTTAAATTCACCTAAAACCTAATGTAGGCAGCAGCTTCGCTACATCATCCGGACTACTTCCAAAATGCAACTCTTAATTCTAAGACATCTCTTAGATTAAAGTATGTTTTCTGTTAGTTACAAAAAAACAAATTTTAACTAAAACTATATAGTTTGATCAGATCAATATGCAGTTACTCTTAATTCTAAGACGAGATGTATCAGATTAAAGTCTGTTCTCTGTTAGTTACAAAAAACAAATTTTAACTAAAACTATATAGTTTGATCAGATCAATATGCAGTTACTCTTAATTCTAAGACGAGATGTATCAGATTAAAGTCGGCTCTCTGTTAGTTACAAAAAACAAATTTTAACTAAAACTATATAGTTTGATCAGATCAATATGCAGTGACTCTTAATTCTAAGACGAGATGTATCAGATTAAAGTCGGCTCTCTGTTAGTTACAAAAAACAAATTTTAACTAAAACTATATAGTTTGATCAGATCAATATGCAGTGACTCTTAATTCTAAGTCGAGATGTATCAGATTAAAGTCTGCTCTCTGTTAGTTACAAAAAACAAATTTTAACTAAAACTATATAGTTTGATCAGATCAATATGCAGTGACTCTTAATTCTAAGTCGAGATGTATCAGATTAAAGTCTGATCTCTGTTAGTTACAAAAAACACATTTTTAACACAACTAAAACTATATAGTTATATCAGACCAATATGCAGTGACTCTTAATTCTAAGACGAGATCTATCAGATTTTTGTCTGTTCGCTCAAGTTATTAAAATGCAATAACATTTAACTCTAAGACGAGATGTACTGATAAACTTAAAGGCTGCTCTCATTTAGTTCAAAAAAAACCCAAATCCTAACGAAAACTATATAGTTCGAGCTGATCAAAATGCAAATCTCAATTCTAAGACGAATCTATCAGATTCATGTTTACTCTCCGTGAGTAAAAAAACACAAAGTTTAACTAAATCTACCACAAAATTAAGAGTTTCGTTATGATCTAATCAAAACGAAACTCTTAATTCTAAGACGTGGTGTAACAAATTAAAGTCTTCTCTCTGTTAGTAAAAAAAAAAAAACACATTTTAACTAAAACTATATAGTTCAATCAGATCAAAATGCAAATCTTAATTGTAAGACATCTATTATAATATTCTGCGGCGCTGCCTCTTAGTTGCAAAAAAGTCATTTTAACTATAACTATATAGTTTAATCTGATCAATATGTAGTAATCAATTTTAATCTAGTTAAACCTTGTGGGCTTGTACACTGGACCCTAAAATTCTATGACAAGATTTTAGGCTTTTTATACAAAAAAACTACAAATCGTTTGCTGATCAGTTTTCTATTTAAACCTTGTAGGTTACAGCGGCACTTAATTTTCACACAACTATGACCAACCAAAACTTCAAAAGCATACCTTTTTGTTGTATTTTGTATAAATAAATAAAATTGGGGTGATAGGACAGTATTGTTTGATTGGTAGCTTTATTTTGACGTATTACCGCCGCGCTTAAGAGGATGCTAACTGATTACCAATAACCCTGTATAGATGTTGAGCTTGTAATATCTTATAAATTCAATAAATAAGTAAGTTTTCCAATGATCTACTTATTTACACTAGGTACAATATTTTCACGTTCAGTGGCCATAGTTGTGAGAAAAGTAGGTAAAAGAAAAGTAAGTGCTGCATTACCACCTTAAATTCAAAGACAAACTTTGTCCGCTAGTTTAAATTTAAGAAAAAAATCTGTCTACAAATTCCTAAACACTAATTACAAAATACAGTGTAAACTCTATATAACGACACTCGATGTAACGACAAACTCCCTAAAATTTCGAAATTACTTGACTTTGGTTAGTTTACCTTGACCCGCGACAACAACACGTCATTATTAAGCTATAAACATTACTTTCTAAAACAATTAAACAATTCATTCTACAAATAAAAATACAGGAGCAGCAAAATACGTCAGTCGGTGATAACAGACTATACGCAATATGCGTTGTTATTTGTATCAATATTAATGTTTGTTGTTTGTAAATTGTATACTTTATAACTAGTAAAAACATATTATAATAATAAAATATTTTGCATTGGCATCGATTCTGTCATACCACTCACAAAACTAAACCAATCTTACATGACTAAAACTATCTGCCTCTCTTTTCATTTCAATGTGTGAGAGAAGTTTAGCAATAGTTTTAGAGCTGTCAAATTTAGTTTAGATAATGGCACAACAGAATCGACACCATTGTCATATGTGTTGTATATTAATATTATTATTATATTTTTTTGTTATTATTTCCATTGTAAAAATTTACGTTGTACGAGTTGTACGACTTTTGTACCCACCGAATATGTACCATTGTGGTCTGATATAAAGATTTATTTATTACATAGAGTTTACACTGTAGTTTGACCGGAGTATATCAAATTCAAAACAGGTAATGGTACTAATCATAAATATTGACGTAAACCTCTATTTCGATGTTGTCCAACTCGAGTTGGCCAACAACTACTTTAGCGGTGGAGTTTACCACCCACTCCCCGTTGACAAGCTTCAACGCTCGGCTTGGTAGCAGGTCCAAACTGGATATATCCAGACTCAGCCCCTCTGTTTCTTTCTCGTCGGTTGACTCGGGGAGGTCGGCTATCAGCCCTTGCCAAATATAAGGCTCCCCGGTCAGTTTATTGTAAACAGTGAGACAACCGTACTTTGTGAAGTATTCTGATTCGTCGACTTTTGGTAGGATCTGTAAATTATTGAAGATGATAAAATAAATCAGCAGCGTCCTGTTAGTACACGGTGAACGTACTGCGATCTCCAAGTCGCCTGCCAAGCGTGGGGATTATGGCAACACCCCTCTCTAAGAGGGAGGCCTTGTTCAGCAGTGGACATTTAATGGCTGATGGTGTGATAAAATAAATAAATATTTCGGGACATTTTTGCACACACGGTCATCTGACCACAAACTAAGCAAAGCTTGTGATATGGCTGCCAGACACTGATATACATACATATATAGTTTTAAATACATACTTAAATAGATATTAACAACCAGATATAGAACAAACACAAATGTTCATCACATAAATGTTTGTCCTAGGTGGAAATCGAACCCACGCCCCCAAGCTCAGAAGGCAGGTTCACTACCAACTGGACCAACGGGCTATCAAATTACGGATAAAAAATTCGGTGACGTTTTATTATTGTTGAATAGTTTGGAACTGTAAATTTTCCGGGATATAAAGTACCATATGTCAATCTTAGGCTCTCCAATATGATGTTATTTATTTAATTTTGATAAGATAACTTAGGGACCGTCCATTAATCACGTGAGGCTTGAAAAGGGGGGGGACGGTCCCTTACAGCTAAGTACTAGTTACTACAAGTTGAAGTGGCAGTGGGCAAGGCACATAGCTCGCAGAACAGATGACCGATGGGGCCGAAAGGTTCTGGAATGGAGACCACGGACTAGTAAGCGCAGCGTAGGACCCACCACAAGATGGACAGACGATCTAAAAGAGACCACGGGATGCAGGGCGCTTTCAACCGGCTTATGTCCAGCAGTGGACGTCCTATGGCTGAGATGATGATGATGATGAAGTACTACCAAGCCTGACGCACTCCGCACTAGGTATGAAGCTACAAGTAGCCTACTTGTCGGACCTGCCGCGCGGTAGAAAGAGATAACGCGACAAGTGTTAGAGCGGTTTCGCACTACGTCCGATCCGAATCCGTGAAAATACGTTCCGAAGTTGTCGTACAACTATTTGTATGGTAGGTTACGCACTAGATCCGATTTCCGTCATCCGAATTCTCTCCGTCATCCGTAAACTTCCATTTCGGAATAGATTCGGAAGTTGACGTCGATTGAAATGACTTGAACACTCTGCTGTGGCTCCGCCTAAAATGATTGCTTGGATTTGTATCAGAGATCGGACTAGTGCGTACGCAATATCCGAATTCGGTCCGAGTTTTCTAGATCCATATTTTCACGGATTCGGATCGGACGTAGTGCGAAACCGCTCATACGCGATAGACAGAGAGGCAACTTCTAGGTTAATATAGCCGTAGGTACTAGGTAGTTAGCGCTCCCACTAGAAGGCCAATTAAAAGTTTTTCACATATAGTAAAAAAAAACCGAATCGGTCCTGAAATATACATGAGAGAAATAAAAACTACTTGAAAGCCCTCTCCTTTTTTGAAGTCAGTTAAAAAACGTCGTCTGTAGTTCCGTCAAAACACGCATCAGCAGTAAAAAGCAAAGTTACGCTGCATTGGAACCGCTTACTGCAAAACCTTTGTGTGATTGTGTGTACTTTAGCTTTACGGGGTGGCATTTAATGACAAAACCTCATTTCAAAATAAAGATTTAAAAAAAAATATAGTTAAGTCGAGTGAATCGGTTTCTTCTAGGCAAGCGTGCTCCATCGTAGACCGCATCATCGCTTAACATCAGGCGAGTTGGCGGCCAAACGCGAACCTATCATACTAATATTATAAATGCGAAAGTGTGTTTGTTCCTCTTTCACGCAGCAACAGAGCAACGGATCGACCCGATTTTTGCATAGGTATAGTTCAAGGGCCGGAGAGTGACATTGGCTACTTTTCTTCATAATAACCATATCATCACTACACGGGTGAAACCGCAGGGCGCTACAACTTATTTAACACAAGCGGTCCGCCCCGGCTCCGCACGGGTATAGTTATATAGCCTATTAAAATAGCCTATAATAATCAGTGATAATGTAGCATTCAAATGGTGAAAGAATTTTTAAAATCGGTCCAGTAATTTTTGAGCCAATTCGTTACAAACATACATACAAATCTTTCCTCTTTATAATACTGTATGTATAGATTTAAAAAAAAAATGCTTGTATCTCACCTTGATATCGGCTCTGAAAGAGTCGACGCCGACGCAGCTGGTGTTCACGACGTAGTACCGGCCGCCACACTGGTTCACCTCTCGACACCCGCCCCGGGCTGCGCCGAGCGGGACTCTGGTGCTCCAACTCAGCGTAGGGCGCCTGATTATGTCCGATGGGTGTTCCTGGAATATATGTACCGTACATTGTGCAATAAATTAATATACAGGGTGTAAGAGGAACACTCTCGAAGCCAAAAGTAGGTAATTGTACTCATCATTATGAACAACTTTTACTATGGGACCAGCCCTGAATACGCGAAAAAAATATCAGCTGTTCTATAGAAAACGGTCATTGACACTCGACAAAATGACGTATGGAACAGCTGATATTTTTTCGCGATTTCAGGGCTGGTCTCATAGTAAAAGTGGTTCATAATTTACAAATATGTCGAAAGTATTAATAATTAAATAAAAACTACATATAAATTTATCAACAAGCATCATATGCATAAAAACGACATGCCGTTTTCTTTAAGGTATATCGCATTAGTTCGTAATTCATAGTCGTTCATTAATTACTATTCGCATACTTTTTCTTTAGGGATATCGCATATCGCATTAGTCATCGAGATACAATACCTATAGTCAACACCATGTCCAACCACCACCATCCCTACCATGGCCAATATTAATTACTAGCGGCCCGCCCCAGCTTCGCACGGGTATAGATATATAGCCTGTCACCCGGGGATGGTGTAGCTTCCCAACAGTGAATGAATTTTTCAAATCGGTTCAGTAGTTTCGGAGCCTATTCAATGCAAACAAACAAACAATCAAGTCTTTCGTCTTTATAATATTAGTTTTATAGTTTTATATACACGCCGACTTTATTTTATACTAGCGGTCCGCCCCGGCTTCGCACGGGTATAAATTATAGCCTATGTCACCCGGGGATAGTGTAACTTCCCGTCAGTGAAAGAATTTTTCAAATCGGTTCAGTAGTTTCGGAGCCTATTCAATGCAAACAAACAAACAAATCTTTCCTCTTTATAATATTAGTATAGACTATGTAGAGATAGAGATGTCGCTTGCATTGTGTTCAAGGTCGGTTGTCCGCTATGTCATCGTAGCACTGACATATGTCAAAGTCGGTTTTATTATAATTATTGAAGATTTTTCTTTGTAATAAGTTTGTGTAACTTACGAGTCCAATGTGGTATTCTAGAATGCTCTTGGGTCCAGCCCAGTCGCACAGAACGCATTGCATTCGGATATCCATTCCTATCCTTTCCATATAATCCTGGAACCAAAGTCACATTATTATTATATACTAGCGACCCGGCCGCCCGGCTTCGCACGGGTGTAATTTACGTGCGAAGCCGGGGCGGGTCGCTAGTTATATATATAAACCTTCCGTGAAAATGTATCTAACTGATGGTGAAAACCGCATCGAAATCCGTTGCGTGGTTTAGGAGTTAGCGGCCATACAGACAGACAGACGCGGAAAGCGACTTTAATTTATACTATGTAGAGATTAAAAATCACATAAATCAAAATCCACATATTAAAAATCACATATCAAAAGTCACGTATCAAGTGACATACCAAAATAAGTCACATAAAGCACAGTCACATTTCAAAAGTCACATATCAAGTCACATTACAATCATCATCATCGTCATCATCATTTCAGCCATAGGACGTCCACTGCTGGACATAGGCCTCCCCCATCGATCTCCAAAATGGCCGGTTGGAAGCGGCCTGCATTCAGCGTTTCCCTGCGGTCTCTTTTAGGTCGTCTGTCCATCTTGTGGGTGGACGTCCTACGCTGCGCTTACTAGTCCGTGGTCTCCATTCCAGAACCTTTCGGCCCCATCGGCCATCTGTTCTGCGTGATATGTGCCCTGCCCACTGCCACTTCAACTTGCTAATCCGGTGGGCTATGTCGGTGACTTTCGTTCATCTACGGATCTCCTCATTTCTGATTCGATCTCGTAGAGAAACCCCGACTATAGCCCTCTCCATAGCTTGTTGTGCTACTTTGAGCTTGCTTATGAGGCCCATAGTGAGAGACCACGTTTCAGTGCCGTATGTCATCACTGGTAACACACACTGGTCGAAGACTTTCGTCTTAAGGCACTGAGGTATTTTAGATGAAAAGACGTTGCGAAGTTTACCGAACGCTGCCCAGCCGAGTTGGATTCGCCGATTGACCTCTTTCTTGAAGTTGGACCTACCTAGCCACATTACAATAGTCACTATCAATACCATAATACCAATATCTGTTCTGGGTTTGAGTGTAAGTTTTCCGTGACTTTGTGGCACCTTTGACACAGAGAATCCTAGTAGGAAACTTTAAATAATAATAATAATAATAAATATTCGGGACATTTTTGCACACACGGTCATCTGACCACAAACTAAGCAAAGCTTGTGATATGGCTGCCAGAGACTAATATACATACATATATAGTTTTAAATACATACTTAAATAGCTATTAACAACCTTCGACCAAAATAATATTTCTATTCTTTTTATTTTTGGGCCCCAGAAGCGCATTTTTGAAGATTACAAAATGAGCGCCGGCGCTCACTTCGTTTCAGTCGGTCTCTAGCCGTAGGAAGTGCAACACAAGACTATTGTTACATGATAATGAAACATCTGACAAAATTATGCCTTCGTGTGCTTTCCCGAAGTGTAAATACACAACAAAAAACAGCTATCTATTTTTTGTAAATGTACTGTACATGGTTATAGTTTAAGTGTTGAAGTATATGTCCGACGGTTTAGACTCGTTTTTACTGAGCAAGTTCAATGGTTACGGCCCGTCCATTCAATTTATTTTGGTCTAAGTTAACACCTAGGTATAGAACAAACACAAATGTTCATCACATGAATGTTTGTCCTAGGTGGGAATCGAACCCACGCCCCCAAGCTCAGAAGTTAGGTTCACTACCAACTGGACCAACGGGCTATCTATCAGTGTAACACTTTTTTTACATACTCCGTCTTGGCTGATGAATTCAAGCGCGTCCTCAATACTCTCCGCGCCAGTGTTGGCCATGACGTCACCTCCCGACAGGTCCGATGCCGTCGTAACATCAGATGACACCGGTGACAGTTGCAGAACTGTTAACAATAGAAATATTTTATTTTATTATAGAAACTGACGTAGTTTTCACACATTTTACCGGCTTAATCTTACGTGAGTAAATCCCGTGTAATATAAATAAAATATTTTATTTTATTTTACAAGGAAAACATACAGCTGCTAATTAATACAGTAGATATGAGATAAATAGTTACACAAAAGCCAAAAACATGTTTTCATTAATACAAACTAGAAATAGTGTAAATGCCCTGTTGCAACACTAACTAGGGCCTGGATAGATAAATAGTAATAGGAAAACAAGCATTCCAAGTCTTTACATCTCTACATAGTATAAATTGAAGTCGCTCTCCGTGTCTGTCTGTATGTCTGTATGGCCGCTAACTCCTCATAAAACCACGCAACGGATTTTGATGCGGGTTTTCACCATCAGTTAGATACATTTTCAAGGAAGGTTTATATATATAACTAGCGACCTGCCCTGGCTTCGCACGTAAATTATACCCGTGCGAAACGGGTCGCTAGTATATAATAACTGGCTATCTAGTTCGAAAGATGCAGCCGATAAAAAGTAGGACAGACGGACGCACAGACAGACAGCGTAGTAATAGGGTCCCGTTTTCACGCTTTGGGTACGGAACTGCTTCAAGCGAAGAGTGAATAGAGTCCTTAAAGGTAGACAACGCACCGCCAATGCCCCGGGTATTGTAGGTATATATAGGCGATGGTGACTACTTACCATCAGGTGGCCCGTCGCTTGTTTGTCTAATATTACATCCTACTAATATTATAAACCACGAACCGGAAGACGCAGCGTAGGGAGGCCTCCCACTAGATGGACCGACGACATTGTGAGAGTCGCGGGCATCCAGTGGATGCAAAAGGCAGGCTGTCGTTCAGTGTGGAGGTTAAGGGGGGAGGCCTATGTCCAGCAGTGGACGTCTTCTGGCTGATGATGATGATGATGAATATTATAAACGCGAAAGTTTGTATGTATAGATATATGTTTGTTCCTCTTTCACGCTGCAACGGAACAACGGATCGACCTGATTTTTTGCACGGATATAGTTCAAAAGCCAGACAGTGACATAGGCTACTTTTCATCATCATTTTCACCGTTTTTCATCACTGCGCGGGTGAAACCGCGGGGCGCAGCTATATAGTACCGTATATCCGACGGTTTTGACTCGTTTTTACAGAGCAAGTTCAATGTTTATGGCCCGTCCATTCATTTTATTTTGTTCGAAACCTAGAACAAACATTAATGTTCTGAACATTTGTTTTTTTTCTATATCTGGGTGTTAATATCTATTTAAACCATCATCATCATCATTTCAGCTATAGAACGTCCACTGCTGGACATAGGATTCTCCCATCGATCTCCAAAAGGGCCGGTTGGAAGCGGCCTGCATCAATCGTTGCCCTGCGGTCTATTTAAGTATGTATTTACTTTTCATCATCATCATCACCGTTTTTCATCACTAGTTTAAAATAAGTGCTTCAGTTGGTTTACCTTCATCGTACGTCAAGTGGTCTTCTATCTCGGGGATCTTCATATAGTCGTCAATGTGGAACGATACAGTTCCAACATTGTACCGCTGCTTATCCAGCCCCAGCGCTGTAAAGCACACATCACAGTCAATCAATCAATCAATCAATCAATCACAAACAAATCTACTTGCTATTTTAGATTTAAATACAAAACAGATTACAAAATGTATCTAAACTTTATATTTTGGGGTAGGTATGTAAACATTTTCTCACCTACCCACTAACTCATAATTTTTTGTTTCTTATCTTTGTACCTGTTTCATAAGTTTGTAAAATTAATAATTTAATTAATCAATCATTTATTTGGATCAAAGTAATGGTACATTTTATATATTGAAGCGTCTGTATCCCGAACTAGTTTACACTGTATTTCGGGATCCCGCGTCTTCTCCCATCTATGTGTTTATTAGGATAGTGTTACAAATATTTTTACACGGCATATTAACGATAATTAAGTAGAATAGAAAATATATATATATATATATATATACTAGCTGAAACCCGCTACTTCATACGCGTAGAGCTTGGCTTTCGGCCTCGCTACTACAACCCCCTTTTGTCATCCTTAATTCGGCCCTTTCGTAAAATCCTTTCTTAGCGGACCTCTACACCCCATAAGGAATCTACCTGCCAAATATCAGCTTCGTAGTAGTTTTCAAGATTTCGTGTTTAATGAGTGAGGAGTAAATGAATTTCGCTATATATAGATAGCAGCACAAGATCTAAATGTGGGTAATAAAAAAAAACATGATATTATTATTTGACAGTCAATTTTGTTGCTAAAAATATTATTAGTACCTAAATGTTACAAGTCTTTATCTCAAAGAATAAACTATACTAAATAATCTCAGTGAAACTCAGAACAGGAGTTATGGTAAGGTAGCGTGGAGGGTGCGAACGTATCTGGCCTAAATGTGTGATCGTCATTTCAGCTGTAGGACGTCCACTGCTGGACATAGGCCTACCCATAAATCTCTAAAAGGGCCGGTTGGAAGCGGCCTGCATCCAGCGTTTCCCTGCGATCTCTTTTAGATCGTCTGTCCATCTTGTGGGTGGACGTCCTACGCTGCGCTTACCGGTCCGGTCCTGCCCACACCCTACAGGCGTGATGCTTTAGTCGAATTCGCCCTGCCGAAGGCCTCACTACCATTTTATTTCATGTAGACTATACATTCATTGTTCATTGGTGTTTCCTTTATTTTCCTAATTTTCTCTATTTTAGAGTTTTCTTAATGTTTAATTTATGTCCTATATGCAGCAGGCAAGCTCTAGGAGTAATGAAAAACGCAGCGACCCAAGTTTAGTGTGCGTAAAAAATTGTGTGTCGTACTTATTAGATTTTTTATTAAGCGGTGTAGTGAAAAAAAAGTGTGTAAACCTTCGACCAAAATAAAATAAATGACCGGGCCCAGAAGGAGCGCATTAATGAATTTACAAAATGACCGACGAGCGCCGGCGCTCACTTCGTTTCAGTCGGTCTCTAGCCGTAGGAAGTGCAACACAAGACTATTGTTACATGATAACGAAACATCTGACAAAATTATGACTTCGTGTGCTTTTCCGAAGTGGAAATGCACAACAAAAAACTGCTATCTATTTTTTGTAACAAATGTACTGTACATGGTTATAATTAGGTGTTGTGTTGAAGTATATGTCCAACGGTTTAGACTCGTTTTAACTGAGCAAGTTCAATGGTTATGGCCCGTCCATTCATTTTATTTTGGTTGAAGGGTGAAACACAAACTATAATAGGCATGTGTCCTAATGTTATTTTTTTACAAATAACAGACTTAGCGAAAGATAAAATTAAATACAGTACACATATTGAAAAAATATTTTCAATTGGCTGATAAATTTCTGATATAGAAGCGTTTAAAGTTTTTGGTGGGGATAAAGAGCGGTGTCCCTCTCCCGCAAAGAGTGTGTTAGTATAGCATTTGTATGGCACGCGGAGTCGCGCACGGTTTGACGTCATAACGTGCTATGGAGCGCTCTGTCTAGCATGAAATTAAAATATAACTTATTTATTTTCGAACAAATTTTTATTTCGTTTTCTTAGATGGGCTCTATTTATGATCACTTTTCTGATGTGGTAATAAAAAAATTAGGACACAAGTCTATTAGTACTAAGGCATATCTTTCTGATCTGGAGGGTTAGACAAGAGTCACTTTCTGTTAGCGTTAACGCCTGCGGAAAGATGAAATTATATGGAAATGACATTGACCATGACATTAGCTTGAGAGATGTTATCTCAAGCTAATGTCATTTTCATACAATTTCATCTTTCCGCAGGCGTTAAAGCTAACAGAAAGTGGCTCTTGTCTAGACCCCCTGGACCATTAAACCACAGCCAATTAGGAACACGATTCTGAGGTATGGGTGCCTATTGAAGTCTGGGTAAGTAATGAGCGTGAACTTACAGTTTTTGTACTGCGTCTGGTCAATTGAAGGCATTCGCGCAACACTGAAATGGAAGCCAAACAAGCGTGCAGTGGCAAAGCAAGCGAGAGTGGACGAAAGGCAAACAAGATGGGTTACATTGCGACTCCGCTTTTATTGACTTTGGAAGAGATGATACTGTTTGTCTCTTTTTTCCACAGTGAAACGGATAGATGTTATAATATTATGCGTTTGGGGCATAGATCAGACAAACTTGTGGGTTTTTTTTTAAACTATATCCTTGGAAGACATCGAGATACAATTCCTATAGAGTCACAATCTCTCAGTGAAAACAGTCAAAAACGTCCAAGCGTCATTGTACATACATTGAATCAATTATATAGTTCACAATGCCACATTTACTCCAATTTAGAGGTTATGTCGCTTGCATAGTGTTCAACGTCAGTTGTCCGCTGTCATCGTAGTTCTGGCATCGCGCGGCGTTGTACTCGGATCGCGGTTACTTTGTAAGTAACCAAAAACTCTGCACTATGTAACGTTGTACGTTCCAAGTCTAAAATGAAATAAATACAAAGTACCTAACTAAAAATATAGCAATAAATATTAAATGAATATCGTTTAATATTAACATTAATTACAAATTCTCATGTAAATATATACCTAGATAAATACTTTTAACTAGTTCCAAAGACTCCGATACGTAGGTACTTATCCTCGTCGGCAAAGATTCTAGAATCTTTCCGAGCGCTTCATAAAAACTGGATCGCAGGCGGCGATGCGCCATTCACCCATTCACATTTAGAGTGCGCGCACGCAGATCGCGGCCGCACTCAGTAATTATAAATAACGATTAAATAAGTACTATAACCCCTAAATTGGGTAAGTAAGTGTGGAACCAGTGGTGTACGAGTGTATTTCTGTGTAAACTGTAAATCCGATCTGACTGAACGGCCACGGCGTGTCAAATATCTGACAGTGCTTTCCTCGTCGCCGTGGGCGTTCAGGATTCTGGACAATTAATTAATACCATCCATGGTACTTTCCAGGGTTTCATGGTGGACCTTTTACGTTGGACCTTTTCCCGTGGACCTTTTTATGGAAGACGTTCAATGGTGGACGTCACTTCAACGGTGGCCCTGAAGACCACAGCAACTTAAATAGAAAATGAAGACCACTACGTCCCGTTCATAACACGCTGCACACCTGACGCTGCTCCTGGACCTGGCTACCACTTGGATGGACTGAATCCGGGACTGGACCAGATCGCCCTCTTCACGGCGACCTCAATTTCCAGGAGAGTACTGTCCCTCGTATAAGTCGAAAGAATAAGCGCCACCCACTTCCCTTTGATATCTTTGCTCTTATAAACGCCCTTCAGGCATAACTTTAATAAATTAATATCGATAGAATAACGCCCTTCAGGCACGATTTGTAATCTTTATAATTATATTTTAATAAATAATTGTATCGCTTGTAATCTGTGTTTACTTTAATACTACCGCACTAGGTAGGTTAACCTATTTTAATATAATAGAACCATTTAGTTTGTCAATAACTAGGAAACATATTCCCAAACGCGACAACTATTCGTAGCGTGCGCCGAGTTTTGGTTCGGACAATTTTTGACACGATTGTGACTCTATATGTATCTATTGTATCTCGATGATGAAAAATAACATAACCACCATATTTTATTATCAACCATGTCCATGTTTAGCAAAGTCGCACTGTAAATGCATAATAACACTCCAAGCGGAATATCAGTGCAGGACTTTTCTTTCGTAAATTTTCATATGTAATTTGAAGTGAAAACTTCTTTAGACACGTAGGGCACTATTTCGGATGGAGAAAAAAAACTTAACTCGCGTGACCATCACTCTCAGTTCGGGTAAAGTCGGCTCGAGTCGACTAAGGAAGCGAGAGAGATATAGTCAGCCTTGATGAAGTTTTCACTTCTGGGCCCGATCCTACTAAATCAATTGTTTTTAAATTGTAATTGTTTAATTATTTTTTTAATGAATTGCCTCAAAATTTATTTTTTAAATCTTTTTATACGACAATTTCAGGGCAATTCATTAACAATTTAAAAACAATTGGTTTAGTCACACAAATTGTCACTTATGACACTTTTTTTTACACTTTAAGTGTAAATTATTAATAATACTTATTCTGCTATTTATACATTTCCGAGATATAAATCTCGGAAATGTAATCAGCCAATTTCCTGAAAAAACATTAAACATTAAACGCTTATGCGTTTAATGTTTTTGGTGGGCATAGAGAGGGGATGCTCTGTCCCTTTCCCGCAAAGCGTGTGTTAGTATAGCATTTATATGCTGCGCGTGCGGCTTGACGTTGCTATGCTGCACTCTCTGTCTAGCATGAAATTAAAATACTTTTATAACTTATTTATTAAAGAACAAATTTTAATTTTGTTGATTGACTATTATATGATCAGCTAATACTTGAAAAGCCAAAAAACAGGCATAGGCTTGTTTTCAGCTAAAGATAATATAACCACTTGATCGGCCATAATGCCAAAATTCAGCATCTTACACGAGTAAACCACGTCGATCGCGGGGGGGTATAGAATGGCGCTTGTGACTGGAGACCTTCAAACAATTTATACATAGCACGCACAATGCGTAGAAAATTATAGCCGCAGTTTCATAATATATAAACATAGCTATATACAAAAGTTATATGATTATTTACGGGATATTTACCGTGATAAGGTTGTGGTTGACATATAACTTTAGTGAACAACCGTGATAGTTTAAAACAGTGTTTTAGCTATGTACAATTTAGATCGAATCAAAACTATTTTACCAAAGTCAGCCAGTATTTTTTTTTTAAATTAGAACGGCTGTAATGGCATTTTTGTAAGAAATTTGTTGTAGCCAGTTGCACCCGACATGGTGGCGTTTCTATACAAACACTTCAACACTTCGATATACCTATAGTCGATATGACAGCGCTGGAGGGACTGCAATACTGCCCAGGTCTCGATTGAATCAAAGGCTTTCTCATAGTCCACAAACGCTAGGCATAATGGCCGATTATACTCCTCAGTCTTCTGTATAATCTGGCGGAGCGTGTGTATGTGGTCTATGGTGCTCCAGCCTTTACGGAAACCGGCTTGTTCGGGAGGCTGGAAGTCATCAAACCTGTTTTCGAGACGGTTCGTAATGACTCTGGAGAACAGCTTGTACACATGGCTCAGGAGTGAGATGGGTCTATAATTCTTCAATAAGGTGTTATCACCTTTTTTGAAGAACTTCAATATAAACGAAATTTCAGTCATTCGAAATCAGTTAGCAACTGTCGCAAAGTCAAGTCAATTCGCACCTAGGACTGGCTCGAAAAAGATTATATATATATATTATGCTGAAAATTTTGTACTGTTTCTTCGCACGGGGGAAAGGATGAGCAGTCAAGTGGTTATATCGTCATTTGTGTTCAGTGGACTGAGGTAGAATGATGATGATGATGATGGTGATGATGATGATGATGATGATGATGATGATGATGATGATGATGGTGGTGATGGTGATGGTGATGATGATGGTGATGATGATGATGATGATGATACTCACGCAGTAGTCATAGTGTGTGTGCTGTTGACACACTTGGTGGTGGTAGTGGTCATTATATGATAAAAATCCAATGGCTGGTTGAGATTTGGGCGTCTGTAGTTGTACAGATTATCTAGAAAGCCCTCACTGGTAGGTTTCACTGGAATACAAAATTAAAAAATATTTAGGGTTCCGTACCTCATAAGGTCGCGGGCATCCAGTGGATGCAAGAGGCAGGCTGTCGTTCAGTGTGGAGGTTAAAGGGGGAGGCCTATATGTTCAGCAGTGGACGTCTTCTGGCTGATGATGATGATGATGACCTCAAAAGGAAATAAAACCGGCCAAGTGCAAGTCGGGCTCGCGCACTGAGGGTTCCGTACCACCACATAACTTGTTAGCTACTAAATTACAAAAAGTAGTGCAAAAAGACAACATCCCATCAACGCTAGCGATCGCCCATCCAAGTACCGGCCGCGCCAGACGTTGCTTCACTTCGGTGATCGTACGAGAACCGGTGGTGAACAGAAATTTGCCACCGACTCGCACTTGGCCATTATTTATTATTTGTTGTTATACTTTACACTGTGTACTGTAATCGTGCCAAGTTTGACGCTTGTACGTATTATCGTTTTTACATTAGAGATAATACAAGAATATGTTTAAAAAGAAATCCGAAACGTGGATATTCGCCAAAGAACTAGAGTCACCGACATAGCTGTTAAAATTTGCAAGTTGAAGTGGCAATGGGCAGGCCACATCGCTCGAAGAACCGATAACCGATGGGGAAGAAAGGTTCTGGAGTGGAGACCACGAACCGGAAGACGCAGCGTAGGGAGGCCTCCCACTAGATGGACCGACAACAATGTGAGAGTCGCGGGTATCCAGTGGATGCAAAAGGCAGGCTGTCGTTCAGTGTGGAGGTTAAAGGGGGAGGCCTATGTTCAGCAGTGGACGTCTTCTGGCTGATGATGATGTTTAAAAAAATACGTTGGTTGTATGGGACCCTATTGTTTTTACTTTTTGACTTTTTTATTATTTGTTAGTTAATCCGCCGTAATATTACATATTCTGTGAAAATTTCAACTGGCTATCTATTACATTCCGAAAGATATAGCCGTTAATAGGTAGGACAGACGGACAGACAGACAAGACATCGTAGGCTTAGTAAACCATTTTTACCCTTTGGGTACGGAACCCTATTTTTTTTAAATTGTTATTACAATATCAAATTTTGTAGTTGGTATGAATGGGAGCCCTCTTTCTTAGTGTTTTGCTACGGTTATCACTGGAACTCGAACTCGAAGCTAAGTCCCGACAAAACACACTCACTGTATCACTGCGTATAGTATTTTGAACACATTTTTAACGCGTTTTTTTACCTTACCCTGTTAAAAATTATGATATAACTGTATTAAACAACCGTGATAGTTTATAACAGTGTTTTAAGAGTCCTCTATTTTTAGTATGGAATTTTTTGACAGTTTTAAATATCTTTGACACCTTTAAATCTTACCTTTGACATCGTCTACATGTTCATCGGGGTCGATATACATATCGACTTTTACATCAGGGTCGAAATGTACGTCAGGGTCGACATATACGTCGGGGTCTACATGTTCGTTGGGGACTACATGTTCGGCGGGGTCGACATGTACGTCAGGGTCTACATGTATGTCGGGGTCCACATCTACGTCGGGGTCGACATGTACGTCGGGGTCTACATGTACGTCGGGGTCTACATGTATGTCGGGGTCCACATGTACGTCGGGGTCGACATGTACGTCGGCGTCTACATGTACGTCGGGGTCTACATGTTGTGGTTGCGTCAAGTTCTCCTGCTCCTTGAACTGTCTGAAAATATCACTGATAGGCGGGAGGCCATTTTCCTTGGGGCAGCTTTCCAGTGGGAATGTCGACCTAGAATGAACATGGAATTATTGGACTAAACTGGCCAAACGTAACCTATATAAAAACCAGCGGTCCGCCCCGGCTCCGCACGGGTTAAATATATAACCTATTAAAATAGCCTATATTAATCAGTGATAACGTAGCATGCAAATGGTGAAAGAATTTTTAAAATCGGTTCAGTACTTTTTGAGCCAATTCGATGCAAACATGCATACAAAACTTTCCTCTTTATAATATTGTATGTATAGATATAAAATACTGGCGGGCTGGTTTCACAAGCGTGGATGTCCCCTACCGAACTATACATACTCATGTGACTGAGCTACTTTCTGCGGTGTTTCCGAAAAGCAACAACATAGAGTACTTCAAAAGGTGAGTTAATACAGTCCTTAAGGGTCAGCCACGTATTTGGAATGCCTCTGGTGTTACAAGTATCCATAGGCGACGGTGACTGCTTACCATGAGGGGCCCGTCTGCTTGTTTGCCACATATGGTCAAAGGATACTGGTCTAAATAAAGGATACAAGGTTTTAGGATAGGGATATCAAAGGATAAAGGATAGAATAATAATTGAAATGGAGTCACCTATTATCACCCAGGTGATCAAAGTGGAATAGACCGCATAAAAAAGGCTATTGGAAAAAGTCAAATTACCTTTGGGTCCCAACTTGCTCCGCCTGAGTTTTCTTGGGATAGTTCACAATTGAACTGCGATTTGGATCCGTCGAGGCTTCAGAGACCACTTCAGCTAGATTTTCAGGGTATACATCTGTCAAAGCAGACATATTTGGATAATCTGTATTCAGGCTTATGATATTTTCATTCATATCGACTCCATTCTCTACATATTGTTCCTCGGTGTAGTTTGTGTTTTCTGTGGTTTCTGTGTATTGGGTTGAAGTGGTATTTAATTTATTGCCACTCCAGTCCACTCCACCCTGTTCCGCAATAATTTGAATGACATAAGCTGTATCGCAGTTTTCGAGTTTATTCGGCTTTTCAGTGTTATTTTTGTCATCTGTGAATCTGAGCTTTTTGGGAGCATATATCTTGTGTTTCGGTTGTCGGTCTAGTTTAACTGGGTAATTTTGATCGACACTATTGGAACTATATGCATTTTCTGTGACTGTGACTTCTTGATTTTTGTTGTGTTTGTCTGTGGCATACAATTTGTTGTCCGAGCGCCTATTTGGATTTTCTATGACATATACATTTTTGTCTGTAAGCCGAATTTGATTGTCTATGACGTTTACTTTGTTATCTGTACGCCTACTTTGGTTTTGTATGGCGTTTACTTTGTTATCCTTACGCCTAGTTTGGTTTTGTATGGCGTTTATTTTGTTATCTGTACGCCTAGTTTGGTTTTGTATGGCGTTTATTTTGTTATATGTACGCCTAGTTTGAATTTGTATGGCGTTTATTTTGTTATCTGTACGCCTAGTTTGATTTTCTGTGGCGTGCATTATGTTATCTGTGCGCCTTTTATTATCTATGGCATACATTTTATCTGTAAACACTTTGCACACTTCAAAAGAACGGTTTTTTTCTGCTTGCCTTTTTGCGTTTTCGATTGAATAGTCTTCGTTTTTCAGTAGTGTGTCCCTCTTATGAGCAAGAGTCGTGTTTTCAAAGGTCTGTTGGAAACTTTTGCCTGTCATTCTGGGTACGATTTCTCTATCTGCACTGTTCTCTCTGGCAGAATCAGTTGACGAGCTACTTAAATGCCGATCTATTTTGAATTTAACAACGTCTTGCACTGTTATCTTTGGCCGAAGGGCATTTTTCAGAGACACAACTATAGGCTTCTGTATCAATCTTTTTTGTACATTTGTTTGCGTCATTTTGTTCTTTATCATGGTAGTTGGGTTCCCGGTATGTTTTTGTACTACAGCGTTTATTTTGGAGATTCGGCCGTCTTGTCCGCGGAATCCAACGCCCGTTAAGGGTTGGTAGTATGACTGCGCTGGTTCTAGTGGGTATATGCCGCTCAATCGACGCTCGCGTACGGCTGAGGCTCTCTGAAATATGTGTCAAATAACAACTCTTTATTTGTTAAAATTTTCATGACCGTGGGTTCAGTTTCCTTTAGTCGTAATATTAAACATTACATACGTTTACATAGTATTAAAAGCGTCAAACATGACATAGTCACATTCAAAGTCAAGCAAAGTAGGTCACAGTCAAGTCAAATTCATTCCCCTATATAGTGGTGGAGATTTACAAGAGGCTCCTATGGAGTTTTGGAAACAACACGAAAAGACATATTTCACCTCGTTATATCACTTCCCAAACTCGAGCACGTTTACGAGCACTTAATAAATAATAATTCACCATTTACTACACATATTTTATAACACTCGAAAATACACAAGTTTAGGAAAATGATACAACGAGCCGACATGTTTTTTTTCCACGCGCCAAAACCTAAAATAACAACTTGTTACCAGTGTTGCCAACAGTACTTTTAGTGCTAAATTTGGCACTATTTTAAGAAGTCTTACACTGAGATCAAACATAAAGCACCTAGCACTAAATCTAAACTAAACTATTACATTACACCTAAAATATTATACAGTCCAGCAGGCCTAGCATGGGCTGTGGATAAATTATCTTTCCACCGTTTTTATCCACGCCTAGACGCGACAAAGCTAGAATATGGATACATCTGTCTTTTTCTCGCGGGATAAAAACGGTGGAAAGACAATTGTCCACGGCCCTTGCTAGGCCCCTGGGGGGTTAGACAAGACCCACTCTCTGTTAGCGTTAACGCCTGCGGAATGATGAAATTGTATGAAAATGTGAAAGTGTATCTGGATGTCTGGGTGTAACATAGTTATAACCGAAAGAAATAAGTGTGTTTCTGAAACAAATTATTTTGTTTCAAAAACACACATTTGTTTCAGAAACACATAGATATTGTTTCTGAAAGTTTTTATGAACAACTAGCGACCCGCCCGCCCGGCTTCGCACGGGTGTCATTTACGTGCGAAGCCGGGGCGGGTCGCTAGTTATATATATAAACCTTCCGTGAAAATGTATATAACTGATGGTGAAAACCGCATCAAAATCCGTTGCGTGGTTTAGGAGTTAGCGGCCATACAGACAGAACAGACAGACGCGGAAAGCGACTTTAATTTATACTATGTAGAGATTTTTTTTCAATTAATACATGGCTTAATGACTCCGAAACAGGTCAATCGTCTCGACTGATAAACATAATGTTATTTTAAGCTGTTTTGTAATAACTTACCGAGCTTGTTGCAACGGGCAGCAACTGTCTCTCATCCCCTCCAGTCTCAAAGTCTCCCCTCAGTGATTGACTCACATCAACTGGTCTCGGCTGAGGCAGCATATAATCCTCCTCAGGTGGCCGTTGCCGCTGCATCGAACAATCACCTACGCGAACTGGCCTGAAAGTAAAAAAATAATAAATAAGCGATAAATAATTTCAATTCAATTGCACTTTGGTTTCATATTTTGTCACCGACATTGGACTCGTTTCGTTATTTTAGTAATATTTTTCCCCTATATTTTCATTTTGAGGATTACATAGATTTTTTTTACTAATAATATCAAATTTCAAATTTTCAAATTTCAAATTTATTTATTTCACATAAAATGGTACATCAATAAATATTGTCGACCCTAGCCACCAAACTGAGCGCTAGCCCGTATCTTGGTGGATAGTTCCTTCCGAGTTGACTTAGGTCAGAACTTTGTACAATGTATTGTTTTTTAGTGCAGATTTAACTAAATAAATATTATAATATATGAACCTTAAGACTTAAGTAACTGAGTTCAAATCAGTGTTAAAATTGACGAGCACTGGGACATTTTGATGACAATTACGACAAATCTGCCGGGTACTGGTACAAGTCGCCTCTTTTTCAATTTTTTTATTATTTTATTAGTTTATTGATTGTATTTAATGGTAAAAATAAATTAACTGAAAAGAATGATAAATCAAAAATTAAAAAAAAAAAAAAGTTTTTTTACGAAAATTAAAAATTAAGATTGGTAGTCTGCCGAGACGCACTCATCGTCAAAGCATCTCTTCCCGCGCTCTTAGTCGTTAATAGTGCATCTACGACATTTTCGTAACGCAAATTATCTTTCTTCAAAAGCTCAAATTGCTACTTATCTCGTCGAATGCGAGCGAAGGAGTTTTTTTATGGCTAAAATGGGGAATGTCGCCTATCTTTCGGATAATAAAAAAAAGTATAAAATACGTGCATAATTATTATATACCATTGGTATCTTCTACATAGTATAAATTAAAGTCGCTTTCCGCGCCTGTATGACTGTATGGCCGGTAACTCCTAAACCACGCAACGGATTTTGATGCGGTTTTCACCATCAGTTAGATACATTTTCACGTATGGTTTATATATATAACTAGCGACGCGCCCCGGCTTTGCACGTAAATTACACCCGTGCGAAGCCGGGCGGGCGGGTCGCTAGTTTATTATAAATTGCTTTGCGCTTGGCTGCCAACTCGTCTGATGTTAAGCGATGATGCGGTCTACGATGAAGCACGCTTGCCTAGAAGAAACCAATTCACTCTCGACTTGAAGACACCCAGATTGTAACTATCGGGGAACACCCACTCAGGCAGCGAACTCCACAGGCCACATCGCTCAAAGAACCGATAACCGATGGGGAAGAAAGGTTCTTGAGTGGAGACCACGAACCGGAAGACGCAGCGTAGGTAGGCCTCCTACTAGATGGACCGACGACATAGTAAGAGTCGCTGGCATCCAGTGGATGCAAAAGACAGGCTGTCGTTCAGTGTGGAGGTTAAAGGGGGAGGCCTATGTTCAGCAGTGGACGTCTTCTGGCTGATGATGATGATGATGATAATGATGATGATGATGAATAGCTATATAACTGCACCCGTGCGGAGCCTGGGCGGACCGCTAGTCGATTTATAAGACTTTATCATGTCAAAAAAAGCTGTAAATCGCACTCTCTGACAATGAACTGACCTGTATTTCTGTGTATCCATGTTCCACTCACGCTGCCTTTTCTGCATTTCTTCTCTTTTTTGAGTTTTAACAACACTCACCACGGAGTTATTAATGGTCATAATGCTGTATTTAATTCGCTGCATTCTATTGTTATAACTGCGGAGAACTCTGTCGCTCTCTGTGGCTTGTTTCGTGATGAGAGGGTTCAGTATGCTGTTGGATTTTCTAACAGTTCGGCTCGAAGAGTAGTCACATTTCGGAGTAGAGCAGATGGGTGGGGAATGATGGCTGGTCGATGTTATTTCCGTACCCTGCAATGTTAATTGAAATCATGGTATATTAATATACTCCGCCAGGTATAGCAATCCGAGAAAAAATGTCCATGTGGGCGTCCCGCAATGATGTCATGATGTCAATTTACAACAGGTTCGAGAGAAATGACGATACACCACGTAACAGCTGATTGGATAAAGTGGCAACTGGACAGTGACGTAATTCTGGGACAACTGCTAGAGTAGAAGACCTTGTTTTCTTTGATCATGATTGAAATAATTTTTCTATGGGTTTTTTTTGTGTTTTTTTATTTTATTAATATCTAGCTCATTATCACATACAAAATAAAATATCCAAAATGAAGTTAGCATGGTGTAACATGCTTGCATTCATTTATGGCAGTTTAACATAACGACTCATAGGTAATGGGTAGTAAGTGGCTAAGAAACTTCTGTCTGGATACCGCTAAAGTAGCGTGTCTGTCAATTTTCTACAGGATACAAAAGATAAATAAATAGAACGGAAATGAGAAGGAAAATCTGTTACTAGGCATTAAGAGCCTTGATTGAACGTCTTATTTAGATCAACGCGTCGAACTCTGCATGTCAGTTGCTAACTGATTTCGAATGACTGACGTTTCGTTTATATGAGTGCAACTGGCTACAACAAATTTCTTACAAAAATGCCTTGACAGCCGTTCTAATTAAAACAAAAAAAATCTTTTCGGTGAAAGACAACATCTCAGTATCAACACGTTTCACTCAGTACCATCATCACTGTCATCACTGGCAACACACACTGTTTAAAGACCCTTTAATTAATAAATCTATCAACTTTTTACCTGTACGCTTTTTTTCTTCCGTGTGCTAGCTTTCCGAGGCTTGGCTGTCTGCTTCCGCTCCTCTTTAATACGAGCCACTATGGAGTCCACATCTTCAGCGCTTCGATACTTTTTGGCATATATCATTTCTATCAGGTACATTTTCTGAAAAGGAAAAAGTGTTAGGGCATCCCTCAGAGCAAATAAAAATACAGAGGGACTACCGCGAACACGAAAAGTGAAGCCACTTTTGGAAACATGTGTGCGTAGTCGAAGTTTGTGTCGTGTAATTCATCAAATAAGTGATAATATAAATACTTAAGAGTGGAAATATTCCAACCTTCTTCTTATTTACTTTTAATTGTGTTGTTTTTAGAGTTCTTAACACTGCAAGAAGTCATTGTTTCTTTTTAAAACGGATGTTTTCAGTGCGATGTTCTGACAAGAAATTAACGTAGTTTTGAATGCGTATGTGTGCGTGAGTCGTGTATTTATTGGGAATTCACGTAGTTTTGGAAGCAATTTTGGCATCACTTTGGCAGTGCACCGTAGGGACTCTGTATTTTTATTTGCTCTGAGGGGCATCCAGAGATAGACTTTTTTTTTTATATGTGTCTGTGTTGTTCACTGTTGAAAAGTTCCTTTATGTGGATCCTGGATGTTGATTAAAGTCATGATTACCATAAAACTGTTGTTGGATCCAAACCAACATGTAAAAATTCAACTTTGTAGGAGTCCCTTCCCTACTGCTGCCAAAGCTTGTAAAAATACGGTAGGTACATCTAGGGAAGGTTATGGTAGGTAACCTTTCCCTAGAAATCTCGACCATGTTACAATGACAGAGGTCACAAGCAGACTGAAAACTGCAGGTGAGTCCAGCAAGAAGAACGGGTGTTGTTTCGAACCCTAACTTACCTCACAGCCATTGTAACATGGTTGAAATGTCAAGCAGAAAGTACCAACATAAAATAATGCTAGTAGCTATTTTTTAATAGCCTTTTATGCTGATCAAGTTACTTGCATCTCATCTTGCAATGATGTCCTATTTAGATTCCCCAACCGACTGCATATCTTGGGTAATTAGACAACTACTTTCCTGAGACAAAAAAAGTTGCTAATAGTACCAGTTAGTTTTATTTTAGCTACAAAGAAGCTGACAGTCCGTTATGTGGCACAATAGAAAATGTTATCTAACAGCTTTTACAATCTTATGGCAAGAGTCAAACATAAAATAACCTGCAATTCCTAAGATCTAGAAATAACTGATTTTAGGGAAATTCCAGTTAAACCATGGGGCTTTGGAAAGTATACTCAAAGTGGGTAGGGCGTACCTTATACTGTGCCTTTTCTAAAACCAGCCAAGGGCGAGTCAGGCGCACACACTGAGGGTTCTGTACTACCACAAAATACAAAAAGTAGTGCAAAAAAAACAACATCACACCCAGACAAGTGTCAAACTTGGCATGATTATAGTACACACTCTAAAGTTAAACAACAAAGAATAAATAATGGCCAAGTGTGAGTTGGTGACAAATTTCTATTCACCATCAAGTTAAGCAATGTAGGCAGCGGTCGGTACTTGGATGGGTGACCGCCCGAGCATGATGTTGTTTATTGTAATACTTTTTGTATTTTGTGTTTTGTGGTTGTTTCCGTACTCAAAAGGTGTCCTTTTTAGTACGGAACCATAAAAATAAAACTACAGACTACAGACAGCTTAGAACAGTATTTCAAGACGCTGCTTATTTATCTTATAAACCTATTTATGTGACAATTTGGGAAGCAAGAACGACTGTTTTGTTTGGATTGGAAGTGGTTGGCTTGCATTACCGGCATGACCGCAGAAATGCCGGCAAACTGTAACCACAAAATACAGGGAAAGTACGGCAGAAAGTAGATAATACTTACTTTAACATTAGAAGGCAGGCCCATAGACTTCGCCATCTGTTGCAAAAATCTGTAAGAGCATTGTTCCAGCGAGGTAGGCGGAATAGACGGGTTATCATTGAAAACGTCCATGATACTTGAAAATCCAAAATGGCTCAACACACGCGGAATTTATCATTTACGAATGGAATGCTAAGCTGCAAATGAGCTAGGCCAACACACCAAAGACTACCCTCAACCCTGTTTCATCAATTCACTTGTTTGTTTACCTTTGCTTCTTTGCCCTCAAAATAAAATCTTGATCTCGTATTTTTTTTGTGTTGTTAACAATTTTTTTTTTTTTTTTGTTATAATTCGCCCATCGGGCAGGCTAAAGCCTTTAAGGCCATACCGCCTATTCTTCTGTTTTTTATAGTCTTAATAACGTTAAACAAGTCATAGTCACAGTCAGAGTCAAGCTAAGTAAGTCACGGTCTAGTCAAACTCATGCCTCTGTAAAGTGGTGGAGACTTTACAAGAGGCTCCAATGGAGTTTTGGAAACAACACGAAAAGACACGTTTCACCTCGTTATATCACTTGCCCACACTCGAGCACGTTTACGAGCAGTTAATGAATAATAATTCACCACCTAGAACACATTAACACTCGAAAATACACTAGTTTAGGAAAATAATCCAACGAGCCGACATGTTCTTTTCCATGTTGGCGCCAAAACCGTGTTGTTAACAAGTTGTTAATAAATATTTTTTTTGTAAATATTTTCATGACCATTGATACACAGTCCTTCAGTCGTAATTGACAATGAGTGCGTTCCAAGACTAGCCAAGAGCGCACAAGAAAAGGCAAAACTTACAACATATTATTTTACTAGCTGCGCCCCGCGGTTTCAGCTGCGTAGTGATGATGATGATGAAAAGTAGCCTGTCACTCTCTGGCTCTTGAACTATACCCATGCAAAAAATCATTTCGATCCGTTGATCCGTTGTATCCGATGTATGGACATTTGTTCCTCTTTCACGCTGTGAAAGAGGAACAAACATCCATACATCTATACATACAAACTTTCGTGTTTATAATATTAGTAGGATTTTGCTGTAGCAATGTGCGAAATGTTGCCAAAATTTTAGTCACTAATATTTGTTAATTATGACTAAATTACTCTGACTTCTTGCCAGATCAAGCCATAAAATGACTACCTTGGCAACACTACAAAGGGTTTTCTTCACACTACTAGAGTCTGGCTAATGAAAATAGCTGTGGAAAATAGAGACTGAAAACGCCCGCCAAAATTAAAAAAATCCGCATTGCAACCCCAAAATTAATATAAAATCACAGATCTACTACCTATATAAAATACAAAAATTACTGTGTTCTGACTGTGTTACAATAAAAATTAATAACTTACAAGTATCAAGTGATATTATTCCAGGCATTTCATACAAATTTTTGGGGGTTTCCATGCTGATATTTTTAAATTTGCCGCGCTTTTTCAGTCTCTACTTTCATTAGCCAGACTCTACTATATAGTAGTAATTTTCTTATAATTCTTATACTTTGTACTTTATAAGCCATAACAGATGAGACGGATTTGGTCGAGCTCAACCACGTACCGCGTTATAGTTTTCGTCTAAGACGATGCGACCAACCGGCACGGACCGCCTCAGTCATACCTTATCTATAATAATCAGTTGTGTCCCTAGTTTGGAAATCCAGATCAACTTCAGCGCGCCCTAATCTTTTATTATAATGCTAACAGACGCTCGAACGCGGCTGACGGACGGACCGCCGTCCAACCAACGAGAGAGTAAGAGTGAGAATTTCACATGATACCTACTACCCAAAGGGACGGAACGCTTCAAACAGAAAAAACGAGCAGAGCGAGAGGTACCACGTTTAGCCATTTGTCCCTTTCACACTACATGTCTTATATACAATGACATTCATTAACACATATAAGTGTGTGGTGTTGCCACTTTTGGAAAAATATTGTAACCGTAAATTTGGTATTAATTTGGGTAGTCCGTACATGATTTTATCAGCATCATATTCAATTATTTATATTTTTATTTGTGAAACATAATATCTAAAAGAAAACTCTCATGGTTATTTAGGGTGCATCCGTTTATTATTGTAGTGATATAAATAAGGAATAAATTAGTATGTACGTGTGTTGAGTACTGCTTCCACCTATTCGACGGAGCAGCCAAGTACCAACTAGAAGCTTTAGATTCCGTAGACCGGCGTGCTATGAGGCTGATTGGTGTCAGCAAGCTAGTCGCCAATAAATTACAAAGCCTCGAGCACTGCCGTAAAGTAGCTTGTCTGTCTATTTTCTACCAGATATATTTTGGTGAGTGTGAGCAAAAGCTTCATGACCTTATTCCACCCTCCCCCTTTTACTACAGGACAAGTAGAAGGACAGCACACTATCACCCCTTCCTCGTGGAAATTCCAAAAATTCGTACACAACGATTTGGGTTGTTTTTTATGATACGTATTGTCCAAGAATGGAACTCCCTGCTGTCCTCCTTGTTTCCTGAGAACTACAATCTAGGCATCTTCAAGGCTAGAATGAATAGATTTCTTCTAGATCAACGTGTTCCATCCTCGGCCACACCGTTGCTTACCATCAGGCAAGTTAGTGGCCAAACGTAGATCTATTCTGTATAAAAATATAAAAAAGTATAAAAAGTAATGAGGAATTAGTATCAGTGATTATGTCAACACTAGAAAGGGACAAATGGCTAAACGGGGTACCTCTCGCTCTGCTCGTTTTTTCTGTTAGAAGCGTTTCGTCCCTTTGGGTAGTAGGTATCATGGAATTTCATATTTCCCTCTTTCTCTCCCATTAGTCAGACTGCGGTTGAGGTCAGCCGCGTTCGAGCGTCTGTTAGCACTATTAGAAGCGCGCGCAGAAGATGGGGAAGGGTCTCGACGTTGCTTGCTGAGCGGGGTAGGGCAGGGGTACCTGAGCTGGAGGGCCCTCCACGTGTCCTGGCTAATAGACTATGAGCATCGCCCATGAGTCATGACATGACAGGCTAGACATACTAGGAGTCATAGTAGACGAGCGGGGAAGGACGCGCCCGGTATTACTGGTATTACTGACACTACTGCCGGGCGAAGCCCCAGAGATCGGAACCCTGTTTGCTGCGCCGGTCATGTTTTTAGCACCCGGGCTGCGAGGAAAACCTCTATAAATAAACTAAACCGGCCAAGCGTGAGTCGGGCTCGCGCACTGAGGGTTCCGTACCACCACATAACATGTTAGTTACTGAAGTACAAAAAAATTTGCAAAAATACATCATGCTGAGGCGGTCACCCGTCCAATTACCGACCGCGTCCGACGTTGCTTCGGTGATCGTACGAGAACCGGTGGTAGAGAAGTTTGTCGCTTGTAGCCACTTGTAGGTAGGTACCTACGTATTACCGTTTTCACATAGAGCAATTACAAATATACGTAAAAAAATATGTTTGTTGTGTATGAGGTGGGCCCTTTATTTCTTACTTTTTGATTTTTTATTATTTATTTTCTATGTTAATCGGCCGTAACTTTACATATTCTGAGAAAATTTCAACTGGGTATCTATTACTATCTATTGGTTTGAAAGATACAGCCGTTAAAAGTTAGGACGGTCGTACGGACGGACGGACAGACGGACATACAGACAGCGTAGGCTCAGTAATAGAGTCCCGTTTTTACCCTTTGGGAACCCTAAAAACAACATGCCTAGTCGACAGATTTGAATGTCTTAGATCTCTTTGAATTTATAGTGGGCCTTACGGACAACTGCTATTGCGGCACCTAATCCGCTCAGTTGGAAAATCACGCGACCGCTAACCGTATCTGGGTGCGATAAGGTTCACGTTCGCATGATTTTCCAACTGAGCCAACGACCTATATTGAACTGAGCGGATTAGGTGCCGCAATAGCTGTTGTCCGTAAAGCCCCAGTAGTTATAAGTAGGTATATTATACCTATTCTCTTTGGTGATTAATTGGTTATCTCCTCCATGGATATAAATTAATATAAAAAAATAAAATACCCGTACATCAGTGAACATTCAAAGCAAATTCAAAGACTAGAATATTATTATACAGGTCTTTTTGTCAACTTTGAACAAATATTAAATAATTTAGTTATTTATTGCTTGGTATATTGTAGTATTATTTGATAAAATCATACAGATTACTTAGTTAAACATGGCATGCAATGTTCTTCAGCAAGCACCGATTGGGAAAATACCTAAAGATGGTCCCGGGCCAAAAGGAGTGCCGGAATGTTATTATGTAAGCAAAGATTTTTTATTTGTCAAAGTATGTAAGTTGATTTACTAAACCTTCGCCTCGCAGTTTTCAGTAGGCGGTATGGCCCTTAAAGCGAGGTTTTACCACTTATCACTACTATTACTACGCAACACTTATTACTACGCAACACTTATTACTACGCAACACTTATTACTACAGGGGCCTTACGGACAACAGCTAATTGCGGCACCTAATCCGCTCTGTTGGAAAATCACGCGACCGCAAACCGTATCTGGGCGCGATAAGGTTCACGTTCGCGTGATTTTCCAACTGAGCGGATTAGGTGCCGCAATAGCTATTGTCCGTAAGGCCCCAGGAATGAAAAAAATTAGAAGTATAAAAATAAAAATTAGGCAGCCCTTTATTATGCAAATTATTATCCTGACTAGTCTTATCGACATTAGGTCAGCCGTTTAGTAGGCTTTTTGTCAGGTTCAGGAAATAAGATACTGGCAGCATTCGAGGAGGTCGCCTGTAGGTACGGGCAGGGGCTGCCCCCCCCCCGCATCTACCCCCTGCGTACCCCTAACTGTCTTTGGGTCGCTGACTAAACTGTCTTTGGGTCACTGACTAAACTGTCTTTGAGACGCTGACTAAACTGTCTTTAAGATGTTGATTAAACTGTCTTTGAGTCACTTACTAAACTTTATTTAGGTTGTTGACTAAACAGTCTTTAGGTTGTTGACTAAACTGTCTTTAAATTGTTGACTAAACTGTCTTTAAGTTGTTGACTAAACTGTATTTATGTTGTTGACTAAACTGTCTTTAAGACGCTGACTAAACTGTATTTAGGTTGTTGACTAGACTGTCTTTGAGTCACTTACTAAACTTTATTTAGGTCGCTGACTAAACTGTCTTTGAGACGCCGACTAAACTGTCTTTAGGTTGTTGACTATACTGTCTTTGAGTCACTTTTACTAAACTGTCTTTAGGTTGTTGACTTAACTGTCTTTGAGTCACTTTCTAAACTTTATTTGAGTTGTTGACTAAACTGTTTTTAAATTATTGACTAAACTGTTTTTATGTTGTTGACTAAACTGTCTTTGAGTCGCTGACTAAACTGTATTTAGGTTGTTGACTAAACTGTCTTTGGGTCGCTGACCAAACAGTCTTTGGGACGCTGAATAAACTTTATTTAGGATGTTGACTAAACTGTCTTTAAGTTGTTGACTAAACTGTCTTTAAGTTGTTGACTAAACTGTCTTTGAGTCGCTGACTAAACTGTATTTAGGTTGTTGACTAAACTGTCTTTGGGTCGCTGACTAAACAGTATTTGGGTCGCTGACTAAACTGTCTTTGGGTCGCTGACTAAACTGTATAACAAAAGTAATACACAATTTTTGCAGGTATCTCGAGTGTTAAACTCTACGTTTCGGTACGTGAAGTTTGTGAAGAGACTGCGTGCGCAGGAAGAGGACCACAGACAGGGCGAGGAGAACAACCTGAAGAAGCTTAAGGATCAGCAGATCAGCGACTTCTTCAGATCCTGCGATCGGAAGTACAATATATTGATTTAGCTACCTACTCTACCTAGGAAATCTATATAATTTTTCCGGGATAAAAAGTTTATAACAGAAAATATAAGTACTATGCGGTGGATTTGAATTTTTTTGCTCATGATCCAAGAAAACAAGGTCTAGCGCTCCGGGAGCTGGCACCCAATTACGTCACTGTCCAGTTGCCACTTTATTGCAACAAACGCAGATATCGGGAAACAATTTTTTTGCGCAAACCGTAAACAGGTACACGTTTGCGTGATTTTCCAACTGAGTGGATTAGGTGCCGCAATTTGTTGTTGTCCGTAAGGCCGCTGGACTAACTCCATTCCAAATATTATACAAATTCGTTCAGCCGTTATACAGTTGAGTGAGAAGAAAGATACTATCTTATAATTATATTCTGATAAAATGTTACATAATTATGTTATGGTTAGGTACTTGTTAGAAAAATTACAGATTCCTTTAAAATGTTACATATCCCAGTTACAAATGTTACATATCCCTGTTAAAAATGTTACATATCCATGTTGAAAATATTACAGATCTTTCTTAAAAATGTTATAGATTCCTGATTAAAAAATTACATATCCCTGTTAAAATGTTACATATCCCTGTTAAAAATGTTACAGGTTCCGGTTACAATGTTACAAATCCCTGTTAAAAATGTACAGGATCCTGTTAAAATGTTACAGATCCCAGTTAAAAATGTTACAGGTACCTGTTAAAATGTTACAGGTTCCTGTTAAAAATGTTACAGATCCCTGATAAACAACGTGGCTCGCCGTGTAGACCTCTGCATGCAGTCTTATCAAGAGGATCTCGACGTAAAGCGCCAAAAGTAGGTACCTACTACCTACTTACTTACAACTTATGCCACATTAACACCTTGATGTGCTGACCCCATTGACTTTTTATATGCCTTCGGTGGCAAACTAGCAGATGGGCTGCCTGATGGCAAGCAGACGCCATCGCCTATGGATCCTTCGCCAGAGGCATCGCAACTACGTTTAGAACTTGCCTTTTAAAGAACCCCTGAAGAACCCATGTTGTAGCTTCTCGACAACACCGTGGAAGGAAGCACATTCCACATTTTGCAGGTGCGCGAGCTTGACTTGCACTTGGCTGTGTTTTTTTTTCCTTTACCTTTAGACAATGTATGTGCCTTACGAGGCTCTACCGGGAAGTCCGTCGCCAGTGGTGGCTATAACTGTAGTTTCCCCTCCAGCTAATAAACTCGTCTATCCCACCAAGCTAATAAAACCACACTCCACTTTCCCCACGACCCACAAGGATAATAAAACTATACTATACTTTCAGATTCAGATTCCTTATTCATCATCATCATCATCATCATCATCCACAGCCTTCCTTATCCCACTGCTGGGTATAGGCCTCTCTCTTGCTATGCCATCTGCCTCGGTCCTGTGCTAACCCCGCCCCACTGCCCCGACTGTGTGGCTGGCTGTGTGACTGCCCCGGTGGCTCAGTTGGTAGTGAACCTATCTTCTGTGCTTGGGGGCGTGGGTTCGATTCCCATCTAGGACAAACATTTGTGTGATAAACATTTGTGTTTGTTCTATGTCTGGGTGTTAATATCTATTTAAGTATGTATTTAAAAAAATATATATGTACGTATATCAGTTTCTGGCAGCCATATTACAAGCTTTGCTTAGTTTGGGGTCAGATGACCGTGTGTGCAAAAATGTCCCAGATTTTTTTTATTTTATTTTTTTTAATCTAGTCCAGGTTCCTTATTATCAGATATTATTACAAGGTGGTAAAAATATTAAAATTAGCAAGTACATAGTCTTATAATAAATATATGGACCCTGTCGGGCACAACACAGCTCCACCAGTCTGATTAATACCTACTTTTACCCGCCAGTAGTAGCCTAGCACGGGCTGTGGGTGGACAAATTGTATTTCCACCATTTTTTTTACAATAATTAATAGGCCTGCTTTTGACGCGATGATGCGGTCATTTATAAACACGCTTAGACGCGACAAAGCTAAAATATGGGTACGTACTTACAACGTTTGTGTCTTTCTCGCGGGATAAAAACGGTGGAAAGATTATTTGTCCTCGGCCCGTGCTAGACCTGCAGGAAGATACAAATATACTCTTCTTTCCCCACCATGCGAATAAAACTTTCTGTATCAGGATGATTATAATCTCCTTAGAACCACCAGCCATAGCCGTGGTAGCCCATTTGGGAGACCGCTAGACTTGAACGCGTGAGGGCGCAGGTTCAAACCCCGGGCCCGTACCAATGAGCTCTTTGGAGCTTATGTAGGTACGGATTTTTTTACCACTGGCTTTTCGGTGAAGGAAAACAACGTGCGGAAAACTGCATACGTACAAAGAAGGAATTTAATGGCGTATGTGAATCCGGCAATCCGCACTGGGCCAGCGTGGTGGATATGGCCCAATCACCCTTTCGGGGGTAGGCTAAAAGTCCAGCAGTGGACTGTTAAAAGGATTATGATGATGAAAACTACCAGGCAAAACTATGCTCTATTTTGTCCACCAGGCTGATAAAACTATACTCGGTAGAAGAAGAGGACAATATTCGTAAGTTCGTGGTGCAAGCCCAGGCTGGTATCGAGGCAGTATGGCAGGACAAGCAAGCTCGACTGAAGCATCTTCTCGAGCAGCGAAAGAAGGAGCATGAAGAGAAATACAAGGATACTCCAATGTTAGTACTTTAAGATTAGGTACCTATTCGACTCCCTGTTTTCCTTTCAGCCTTGTACATCTCTTCTCTATTTCTATCGCTTCTCTATCTCTACATAGTAAAAGTTTAAGTCGCTTTCCGCGTCTGTCTGTCTGTATAACCGGTAACTCCTCCTAAACCACGCAACGGATTTTGATTGGATTTTCACCATCAGTTAGATACATTTTCACGGAAGGTTTATATTATAGAACTAGCGACCCGCCCCGGCCTCACACGTAAATAACACGTGTAATTTTTCACGGAACGTTGTCACAATGTTGTTGTTGTTAAAATGTAAATTTGCTACACTATCGCATTAGGTTATAAGCTGTAATGATAGTTCTAAGTTGGAAATAAAATAAATAAAAATATATAACTAGTGACTCGCCCCAACCTCGCACGTAAATAACACCCGTGCCAAGACGGGGCGGGTCGCTAGTAAAATATATACCTCCATGTAATAAAAAAAAACATATTCATAAAATGTTACTGGTACGATTTAGATTAATACCAATCGATGTAAGGGGGACGTGGAGGAGGCAGAGGGGGGGGGGGGAGGCCTGTCCCATTAGAGGGGCTTCCCCTTTAGGGCGGTTGCGGAAACACCACCTTACAGTAATATGTTTTTTTTTTTATTTTATCCTTACTCCGCCCAAAATTTACTAGAAAACCTGGGAAATGTGCTGTTTAGCCGTTTGAAAGTTATAAGCTCCTGTCGCTCGTTCACCTACATATCGTCGCAGGAAAGGCAAATTTACTGAAGCTCCAAATGACCATTTCGAGAAAAAGCCGTTTTTAATTCATAACTTTTTTCCCAGCACAAGAATTTCGATGACGTCAAGGTCATCTCTCAAGGTCAGACTCTGGTTGATGAAAAAACCCCTTTTTTCCTTTTACTGAAACGCCAAAATAGTGCTCGTATCGCTATGGGACCCAGACTGATCGACGCAGAAAAAAACGCTGATTCCGAATATCTATATAACTCAATATGCCTATTTTGGCGTTTCAGTAATTCTGCCTTTCTTGCGACGATATGTAAACTTATGGACTTCTTCCACAAATATTTCTTTGTCACACGCATAAATTGCACCTTTATTTTTCCCAGCTCAAAATGCGTACACGTCCTACCCTGCATATACAAGGTTCGCGCGATGGAAGCAGCTCAAATCCAGCAGTACCAGATCAGAGAGAAACAAGCCAGGAAGATGGCTGAGAAGGAGTTTGACAAAATGTGGTACGAAGTCGCCATGAAAGAGAGCGATGCTTTGGTAATTTCGACTTTACTTCTATCACTTTAAGAGTAATTTTTGCTTAGACTTCAACAGTGCCAGAATACATAGAAGCAATCACGAAATATGGCTGAGATGGAGTTTGACAAGACATGGACGAAGTCGCTATGAAGGAGAGGGATGCTTTGGTAATTTCGACTTTACTCTTATCACTTTTAGAGTAAATTTTGCGAAGACTTCAACAGTGCCAGATAGAGAAGCAAGCACGAAATATGGCTGAGAAGGAATTTGACAAGATGTGGTACCGTCATCATCCACATCATTATTTCAGCCGTAGGACGTCCACTGCCGGACATAGGCATCCCCCATCGATCTCCAAAAGGGCCGGTTGGGAAGCGGCCTGCATCCAGCGTTTCCCTGCGGTCTCTTTTAGGTCGTCTGTCCATCTTGTCGGTGGACGTCCTACGCTGCGCGTACCGGTCCGTGGTCTCCATTCGAGAACCTTTCGGTCCCATCGAGCGACTGGAGAGCAACACTTTGGTCATTTCGACTTTACCACTATCACTTTAGAGTCAATTTTGCGAGGACTCCCAACTATAAGATCAGAATCTTGGCTTGGAAAGACAAATCAGAAAGTTGGCTGAGAAGGAATTCGACAACATTGCTTTGGTCTAAGAATTCAGATTATTTATTGGTTCCATACCATACGGTACAAGGAACTTAAGAAAATAAGTATATATTTTTTTTACTACTTTGTTGAAATTTAATAAACGGGAATCGCCCCCTAATTCTCCAACCATGCCTAATAGTGCTAACAAACGCTCGAACGCGGCTGACGGACCGCCGTCCAACCAACGGGAGAGAAAGAGTGAGATTATCATTTATATCCCTCTCTTTCTCTCCCACTGGTCAGACGGCGGTTGAGGTCAGCCGCGTTCGAGCGTCTGTTAGCACTATAATAGTGTTTTAGGGTTCCGTACCCAAAAGGTAAAAACAGGACCGTATATTACCCTACGATGTCTGTCTGTCTGTATGTTCGTCCGTAACGAAACCCTAAAAAACAGTTAAATTAAGAATCTGTTTAGAAGTGTAAAAACACATTTCTACTAAAACACTGTTTTAAACTATCACGGTTGTTCACTAAAGTTATAATTATGATTATTTACGGGATATTTACCGTGGTAAGGTTGTGGAATGAGCTCCCGATATTTCGGCGCAGTTATGCGCAGGACCCGGGTATGTCCTAAAACTAGATACCCAGGGGTATGGGCAGCAGCATCCTATTAGTACACGGTGAACACACTGTGATCTCCAAGCCGCCTGCCACGCGTGGGGATTATGGCAACACCCCTCTCCAAGTGGGAGGCCTTTGTCCAGCAGTGGACGTTTACTGGCTGATGATGTGTGACATGCTTCATGTTCACGGGAAGACAACCTTACCACGGTAAATATCCCGTAAATAATCATATAACATTTCTACCATTTCTAGAAAGCGCGAATGGAGCACGATGCAATCGAGCGGTTCCGCAAGGACTACGAGTGCAAGCAATACTCTGACTACCAGCTTCAACGGGTGCGCCTGCGCAGGGAGCAAGAGAGACAGATGCTCATAGAAGAAGCGAAGAGGTTCAAGTCCATCTGGGAAGAAGATAATTTGAAGGAAGAGGAGGGTACAGTACTAATAATAAATCATCATCATCAGCCAGAAGACGTCCACTGCTGAACATAGTTGCACTGCTGCTGTCCCTTTAACCTCCACACTGAACGACAGCCTGCCTTTTGCATCCACTGGATAAACCACTGCAATAATAAATAATAATAAATATTCGGGAGATTTTTGCACACACGGTCATCTGACCCCAGACTAAGCAAAGATTGTGATATTATGGCTGCCAAAGACTGATATACTTACATAAAATAGTTTTAAATACATACTTAAATATATATTAACAACCAGATATAGAACAAACACAAATGTTCATGAATGTTTGTCCTAGGTGGGAATCGAACCCACGCCCCCTAGCTCAGAAGGTAGGTGCACTACCAACTGGACCAACGGGCTATCTACGATTAAACTACTTTTTACTATGGACCTACCTGGTATGGATACGCTAGTTATCGTCGAAAAAACCATGCATTGAAATGCCAACTTGTCCTATTACAATCTAAGGACCTCTCTTCGCTCGGTCAAAAAATGGTAGCCAGGCCGTAGCATGTTCGCTTCATAATCTGATGACATCCTCTGTCCTGTACCAATGAGTTATTTAGCCCTAAAGCCCGAACGTCTTGAGAAGAAACATAGACCTCCTCTGAACTAAATTTACTGTCTATATAAATATTACTAAAGGCGCTTGCAGACGATGCGAAGTATGTACAGTTAGATGCGTAGTACAAGTAGAAGTTGTAAGTAGCTACTACGCATCGTCTGCAACTTTTACTATGGGTGCAACTGAATTTGTGAAAAAAATGTTTTTTTTTTTTTTTTTAATTATAAATAGGATAGGCTTGCGCTTGGCCGCCAACTCGCCTGATGTTAAGCGATGATGTGGCCTTCGATGGAGCACGCTTGCCTAGAAGAAACCTATTCACTCTCGACTTGAAGACACCCAGATTGTAATTATCGCGGAACACCCACTCAGGTAGCGAATTCCACAGACTATAGCAGTTCGCACAATAAATGTGAAATCAAAGCGCTTCGTACGGGTTCTCGGAATATCAACCATAAAGCGGTGTCGATTCTTCGTGCCCACTTTGGCAGAAGTAAAAATATAGTAGAACAGCTGATATTTTTCTCGCAATTTTACATCTGCACCCCTAGTAAAAGTTGTTCATAATGGAGGGTACACCCTTTCCGCTGTAAAACTAAAAGTAAAAGTAAAAAAGCCTTTATTTCAAATACACATTTCATTAATTTACACATGATTTTTATTTTATTTTATTTATATTTAATTACATATTTATACTTGTCCATCATTATCATAAATCACATAATTGTCATAGTCACATATTTTTTTTCTCGTTTTTCTTGTTAAAGTTTTTGTTATGTATTTATGTCAGATATTATTCTTTGGTCAATGAATTTTAAATATTATTGTTTGTCATGCAGTATTAATTTGCTATTTTAGTCCTGTGTAGATGTCGCCTCATTGGCGTAGGCCTCCCCCAGTTTTGTCCATAGTTTCCTGTCTCTTGCTATTCTCATCCATTCCCTTCCAAGTCTTTGAGTAAAAATATCTTGCCAGCGTCTATTTGGCCTTCCTCTTCTTCGTTTTAATCCTCTTGGCACCCATTCTAAAACTTTTTTACTCCATCTATCGTTTTCCATTCTACATGCATGTCCCGCCCAATTCCATTTCAATTTTCTAATAGTTTCTATTATGTCTCTTACTTTAGTTTTTTGCCTGATTGTTTTGTTATTAATTTGATCTGATAGTTTTATCCCTAACATACTTCTTTCCATTTTCCTTTGAAAATTTTCCGCTTTCCGCTGTAACCCAGTGTAAATGTGACAAAATTATTGTAGCTGAACGCTTGAGGACTGAAAAGCGAAAGAATGTTGCGCGCGAGAGAAGCGAAATGATTCAAGAAAGAAAGGAAACTATGCAAAGATTGAACGAGGAAGCCAAGATGATAGACGAGACGTGGGACTCGCTGGCCGGCCAGGGGCTGGCTGATGAGAAGGCTAAAGTTGAACTTGCCAGGAAGAAAGAGGTAATACCTTTTTTTTAAATACTGATACATATTATTAAGAGGATAGATTTGATTGTTTGTTTGTTTGTTTGCATTGAATAGGCTCCGAAACTACTGAACCGATTTAAAAATTATTTCACTGTTGGGAAGCTACACTATCCCCGGGTGACATAGGCTACATTATATTTTTTTTTTTAAATAGAGAAGGATCCTTACCAGAACTCCTACTAACCCAAGGTGTAAAAAAATAAGATTTACCTACAATTTTAACTTTGCGTGTTTGACAGTTCTAAGACGTTGTCCTGTCAGGTCAGCTAGTATTTTTTATAATAGGCTTGCGTTTGACCGCCAACTCGCCTGGATGTAAAGCGATGATGCGGACTACGTTGGAGCACGCTTGCCTAGAAGAAACCGATTCACTCGTGATTTGAAGACACCGATTGACGGGGAAAACCCATTCAGGGAGCGCATTCCACGGACTAACAGTTCGCACAATAAAAATGCAATCAAAGCGCTTCTTACGGGTTCTCGGAATATCAACCATAAAGCGGTGTCGATTTTTTGTGCTCGCTCTGGCATTCCGATAAAAAAAATATATCTAATCCACAGCCTAATCCATAACCCAGTATGGATTAGGTATAATTTTTCTGGAATACGTCCGACACGGGTGTCGGACGTAGGTATTCATCATTATTTCAGCCTATCATGTTCCCACTGCTAGCCTTCTCTCAGAGAGAGCTAGAGAGAGAGAGGAGCTGATGATGATGATGAGGGCCCACCCTCATCATCATCATCAGCCAGAAGACGTCCACTGCTGAACATAGGCCTCCCCCTTTAACCTCCACACTGAACGACAGCCTGCCTTTTGCATCCACTGGATGCCAACGACTCTCACTATTTCGTCGGTCCATCTAGAGGGAGGCCTACCTACGCTGCGTCTTCCGGTTCGTGGTCTCCACTCAAGAACCTTTCCCTGAGAGGATGGGCCCTACATGACATGTAGGTGAATGGCATATGTTGGACAAGTGCGAGTCAGGTGGCAAATTTCTGTTCGTAACGTAACACAATGTCTTCAAGACTGCTCACTCTTGTCTTGCCGATAGAAGATCCTGTAATCACTTTAAAACGCGCAAGCGTTCGTCTCGTGGAACTTGAGTCGCATTCATAATTATGATTTATTTATAAAAAAAGGTGGTGATGATATTCCTTTAAATTGTTGCAGACGGAACTCTTAGTGCGCAAGCCAGACTTGCACTTGCCCGTTTTAGTTCGTACATGTCTATTTTCTTTTGTCTGTTTATTTATGTCTATTTTTTTTTCTAATTTAATTTTTTGTCCATGTTTTTTATGTTGTAAATCAATGGAGTTTGCAAATCGACCTTTTTTACTTGTACTAATATTTGTGTTCTGTGCCTTAATTTATTATGTACAGAGAGAAAACGACGAATGCAACAGAAAGATGATAGATCTCAAGAACGAGATAGCTCAGCTTGAGAACGATAACGAAGATATGGTGAAAGCTGCTAGCGCCGTGATACAGAGAAAGTTGGACGAGCAACGGTGCGCTTATTTGCTATGGTCGCAGAAGACCAACCGGGTGAGTAGACTGATTCTAAAGGTATAGCAAAGATCTGGTAAAGGCTGCTGGTGCCTATATACAGAGGAAGGTGGACGAGCAACGGTGTTATGTAGTCGCAGAAGACCAACCGGGTGAGTAAACTGATTCTAAAGTTTTAGCAAAGATCTGTTAAATGCTGCTGGTGCTGCCGATATACCGAGGAAGGTGGACTAGCATCGGTGTGATGTGGTCGCAGAAGACCAACCGTGTGAGCAGACTGATTCTACAGGTATAGCGAAGACTTGGTGAAAGCTGCCAGCGCCGTGATACAGAGAAAGGTGGATAAGCAACGGTACATGAGCATATAAGCTGAGATCGCGCCGGGTGAGTAGACTGATTCTAAAGCTGATATTCCACCGAAGCATGGTAGCGAGATATTTATTCAGACAACGTGTTTCATAAAGGTGTGGTAACACTCAGGTGTTGATCTACCCATCAAAGTGAACAACTGGTAGAACACAAGTTGGGTAAAATGACGAGGACACTTTTTCATGTCTAAATATTAGTACTTCTGTTGCAGGATGTCCGCGTAGCCATGATGGACCAGATCAAAGACCGGGCTAACGCTCGCGAGAACCTCAAAAAGAAGATGCAAGACGAAGAAGCATACCAGCAACAGCTGCTCAAACAATTAGAAGATCTCAATAAGCTAAAAGATCTGGAGGAAGCTCGTGACAGAAAGAAACATCAGCAGAACCTGCTAGAGCAGATTCAGTATAACAAAACTCTGAAGGTAAGATGTCTGGGGTCTTATGGCTACCTGCATGGGGCCTTCGGACAACAGCTATAGTGGCACCTAATCCGCTCAGTTGGAAAATCACGCGAACGTGAACCTTATCGCACCCAGATGCGGTTCACGTTCGCGTGATTTTCCAACTGAGCGGATTAGGTGCCGCTATAGCTGTTGCCCGTAAGGCCCCTGGGTGATTGCGAAAAGTTACGCGACCTCAAATCGTATCTCAGCGCGTTATCTTCCGCACTGCGCTGTTTCCGAGTCTCGCCGTAGGGCCCCCTGGTAGCCTGGTACCGTATAAAAATCTGCGTAGAATATGGGCGCAGTGGGAAGACTGGCCGTTTTCGGCTTAGTATAACCGGGCGCAATGGCATAGGGGGGTTAGACAAGACCCACTTTCTGTTAGCGTTAACGCCTGCGGAAAGATGAAATTGTATGAAAATGACATCAGCTTGAGATAACATCTCTCAAGCTAATGCCATTGTCAATGTAATTTTCATACAATTTCATCTTTCCGCAGGCGTTAACGCTAACAGAAAGTGGGGCTGTCTATATTATGTACCTACCAACTTTTTATGGTTTAGTCAAAAAGAAAACTACTTCAGAAACATTCTTTGTCAAGACAATTTTACAAAAAGGTCAATGACCTTTGAGCTAGAACGTGTTGAATTTATTAATGTTTTATCGCTATAACTCAAAAAGTTACAATCAGAAACACAAACACTAACTTATCTTACTTTGGGTACGGAACCCTTAAAAAATAAGAGGCTACTGACATGCAAAGTAGATGAAGTCGGGGTATAATAATTAGGTATATATCCAGAATCCAGGTGTCTGAGGTGGTCAGATTGCACTCGACGTAGGAACTCCGCTCGATAAATGATGCACGTACGAATAATGACGTGCTAGACATGCGTCTTTTAAAACCGCATCGATTGAAGTAGGTTAGGTAAGTAGTAAGTACCTACTATTAGTAATTTCACAAAGCCACGGTAGCGTTTGTGGCTTTATATTTTCATTGTATTTTAGCAATCCCCTAACTGAGGCATTGCATCTATTCACATCGGAAGAAATTAAAAATCCCCGATAAAAAAACCTGGGTACGTCCTAAAACCCAACCAGAACCACCAGAGGATGGACAGCAGCATTCTCCTACTTGAATGCCGGAACGTTCTGCGATCCCCAAGCCGCCTGCCAAGCGTGGGGATTATGGCACACCCCCCCCCCCCCCCCCATGACAGACAAAACAATAGGTAGACCTCCCACTAGATGGACCGACGACATTGTCAGGGTCGCTGGCATCCAAGGGATGCAGATGGCAGGCTGTCGTTCAGTGTGGAGGTTAAAGGGGAGGCCTATGTTCAGCAGTGGACGTCTTCTGGCTGATGATGATGAAATAAATGTGTCATCAAATCGTTAGGTAAGGTGTGCGTGTGGTGAGATACGACCTCAGATCAGAGAAACAAGGGAGATATGTATGCCTGAGTACAATTATCGTTCGTGTTCAAATGTCTCCGTGTTTCATTTTTTTTTCATTACACGGCTTAACCACCGTTAGTACAGCGCACTTGCTAATTTTCCACGCAAACTAAAAAACTTGCAACACAGAATACATATTAGTACAAACCAAAAAAAACTAACTATTAGCCCACGCCCACATGCAAATAAGGCAAGGAATAAGGCGGGAAGTTCGTCTGCAGAATGAGTTCGACTAAAGGTATCCAGACTCATTTAGACTGGATACGTTCGCACCCGCAACGCCACCTACCTATCTCCTTTGTTTGGCGGGTTTCACGGGTGAGTCATCAAAACTATGACAATCATCAACCTATTTCAGTTCAGTGCTAACCGAGCGTCAGCCATAAACCTAGATACGACTCTACCGATCTTCGATTTTTCGTATACCGTAAGACGCCCAGACGATTCACGACCCTATCCTGCCATCCCCTTTTTACTACATGACAAGTAGGAAAACGGCATTGTAGATTTTCCTGTGGATACGTAAGTACCAAAAGTTTCCATACTACGTTTCTAATCCGTACGGCCATTATTGGAACAACCTGCCCGTTTCCTGGTTTCCTGAGAGATAAAATCTGGGCCTTTTCAAGGCCAGAGTGAATAGGTATCTTCTCAGTCTGCATGCTTCATCTTCGACCACATACTCGAGTTGGCGGTCAAACGCAAGCCTATTATTGAATATAAAAAATTTAAACACATCGTCCTTACCAACAGGCGAGATGGTGGTCAGACGCGGACTTATCCGCGGTAAATAAAAGAGTTCTGGCAAAATGAGGATAAACTTTTTGATTTCAGGAGAGAGCAAGGCAAGAAGAATTGGACCAGCTAAAGAAGGCCAAGATGGCTGCCGAGGAGTATCAGAATGAGATACAGAGAATGATGTGTCGGTAAGTCCAAATTTCGAAATGGTAATCGATCGTTCCTGGGTTTTGCAGGCCACGTGCAAAGGTTGCATCGCGGCTGATGCGACAATACTTGCACTATGAAAATTTATAAATGTAAATATCTACTTATGTCGCACTGGTCGCATCAGACGCGCGCGGCTGCGACCGGCCGCGATGCATGGAAGTCTACCTTTAGGTACCGTGCGTTTGTAAGGGGATTCCGGTAACGTTCCATAGACTTATGACAGGTATAGATTTGCCCCCGAGCTGGTATAAATGGGACATCATCATCATCAACCAGAAGACGTCCACTGCTGAACATACGCCTTCCCCTTTTCCTACACACTGAACGACAGCCTGCCATCTGCATCCACTGGATGCACGCGACTCTCACAGTGTCGTCGGTCCATCTAGTGAAAGGTTTACCTACGCTGCGTCTTCCTTTTCGTGTTCTCCACTCAAGAATCGGTTACCGGTTCTTCAGGCGATGTGGCCTGCCCATTGCTACTTTAACTTGCAAATTTTAACAGCTATGTCGGTGAATCTGGTCTTTTGGCGAATATCCACGTTCCGGACTCTATCGCGCAAAAAAACTCCGAGCATAGCTCTCTCCATTGCCCGCTGTGTGACTCTGAGGTTTTCCAAAAGACCAACAGTTAAGGACCACATCTCAGTACCATAATTATGTCATCACTGGCAACACATACACTGGTCAAAGACTCTTGTCTTTAGGCACTGGATATCTTAGACGAGAAGATGTCACGTAATTTCCCAAAAATATAAAAGGGAGCTATATCCTAAAAATAAAAGAGGGATATTCACCAGAATGAATGGAGACCACGGACCGCTAAGCGCAGCGTAGGACGTCCACTCACAACATATTGTGGGTACAAGATGGACAGAGGACCTAAAAAAGACCGCAGGGAAACGCTGTATGCAGGCTTTCAACCGGCCCTTTTGGAGATCGATGGGGAGGCCTATGTCTAACAGTGGACATCCTACGTCTGAAATGATGATGATTCACCAGAAGTGTGCGCTGAATTCCAGCTCAGTACATGATAGTTCTGTGATCTCTGGAAGACGTCCCGTCACATCTGGTTGCTAAAGCTATGATCTTTCTTTCAGGCCATTCTTCAGCGAGGAAGTCCATCCATTCTTGAGGCAAATGTCCAAAGGTTTGAAGACGAAGGAAAAATGTCCGTGCTCCAAGCCTGACCACTGCCAATAATAGTTTTAATCTCTGAAACGCTTTATAAGCTACCCCGTGCAACATTTTTCTTGCTTTTAGACAAATATAACTAGTGATTGCTGCAACGTGAAAATTAAAATTATCGATGAGATCGGTTTATATTTTTGTCGATAAAAATAATGGTCATGTGTGATCCGGTATTTTGCTTTCACGGGTTATTGTTTCAGGCGATAGTCAGATATGACATATTTTGATGCAGCTAACATTAACAATCAGCATTTTAAAATCTGTGAACTTTTCATGAAACATGTTGTTTATGTTGACAACATTGACAACAATCAAAACTGTAAGGAAAAAAATTACACCATTGAAAATAAAAAAAGTTGAAGCTCAGAGAACGCGGTTGTAACAATTTGTGTTATCCTCACTTGGATCTCGTCAAGGTGAAGCGACGTGGTTTACGTATATAGGTACCTACTTATACGTCCATTGGTTTTATGATGTGTTATCAAAATATCGATAAACTGCTGTTTCGATTGTTTGGAACTTCACTATTCCTTTTTATAGGAAAATGAAATACGGAACTATTAATTACAAAAATACAAGCTAAAACAGTTCGAAACTGACGTGGTTTTTCCAGTTTTCACACATTTGGTTAATTATACTAGAGCAATGCGAGGAGTCGCGCGTGCACTCAACTTGAAAAAGACCGCCGAATGCGGTTGAAACTACGGGGTGTAAGGGGAACACTCTCGAAGCCAAAAGAAGGTAATTGTACTCATCATTATGAACAACTTTTACTACGGGATCAGCCCTGAAATTGCGAAAAAAATATCAGCTGTTCTATAGAAAACGGTCATTGACACTCGACAAAATGTATGGAATGGCTGTTTTTTTTCGCGATTTCAGGGTTGGTCCCATAGTAAAAGTTGTTCATAATGATGAGTACAATTACCTTCTTTTGGCTTCGAGAGTGTTCCCCTTACACCCTGTAGTCGATAAACGGCTTAATCAAAAGTGAGTAATTTGCGTGTAATATAAACAAAATAAATCCAGTTTTCAAAGGCGCTAAAATGGCAAGGAAAATGTTGGATCTACTTATAAAGTGCTGTCAACTTCATGCTAACGAGAGGTCTCACCCGCGAAAAAGAGGGCATGGTTTAGTTATTATACACTCCTGTTTTTTTTTAAATGTATTGAATTTTATGACGCATTATGTTATTCGAAATTATATTTATGTGGAATATTTACATCAGTTTTCTCATTAAAACAGGAAAAACAAACAAGTTCGATCGAATTTGAACTCTACAGGGTTATGCGAAAAGGGTGTACTAAGCCGAAAGTGGTCCACAGTAGGTACCCATCACTATAAACAACTTTTACTATGGGACCAACCCTAAAACGGGTAAAAAATATCAGTTGTTCTACACATTTTGTCGAGTATGAATGACCGATTTCTATGGACTATTGAACAGCTGTTTTTTTAATTTTATTTTTTTAAACATTAACAAATATTAAGTTATATTACAAACAAATTATTCTAAGAGATAACATTTTCATTGAACCAAAATTTACACTAGGAACTGTTTTTTTTTAATGGAACAGCCGATATTTTTTACGATTTCAGAGTTGTTCCTATGGTAAAAATTGTTCATAATGATGTCAAAAGGGGTTCATACTCCATAGTACATACTATGGACCCATTTGGCTTAATACATCGCTTTCTGAGTCACCCTGTACATAGCATAATATTATAGTTACAAGGTCTTTGTACAGCTCAGACTGTAATCTTGCTTTGTTTTCCGTAAACGCCATTGGCCTCTTTGTTTGTTTGTATTTTTTTCGCTTTAGGTGTTTAATTAACTCATTCATAGATGAGTCATGCTGAATAAAATTATTCATTCATGTATTGAGGTGTCCTTTTGAAGGTACCTCATCGTTATCATCATCATTTCAGCCATAGAACGTCCACTGCTGGACATAGGCCTCCCCCATCGATTTCCAAAAGTGCAGATTGGAAGCGGCCTGCATCCAGCGGCCAGCGGTCTCTGTTAGGTCGTCCGTCCATCTTGTGGTCGACGTCCATCGCTGCGCTTACCGGTCCATCCGGTCCGGTCCGTGGTCTCCATTCGAGAACCTTTCGGTCCCATCGGCCATCTGTTTAGAATTTCAATAGTTGATAAAGTCTGCGTTGCAAGGGCGTTATTCCTCTTGTCCTCCTGTGGGGACTACAGGGGCCTTACGGATAACTGCTATTGCGGCACCAAACTAACGTTAAATCCGCTCAGTTGGAAAATCACGCGACCGCAAACCGCGATTCACGTTCGCGTGATTTTCCAACTGAGCGGATTTAACGTTAGTTTGATACAGAGTTAGCCGTTGGCCGTAAGGTCCCAGAATTGCTTACCATAAAGTTAGACTGGCTCGTCTCAGTGTCAAAAAATAAAGCTACAAACAAGGTTTCCTGTTTAGTTACCCTTGTTACTCCTAATTGACCACCAGTTTAATAGAATGACAAGAACTGAGTAGGTAGCGGATTATGACTTCTGTAGTAGCGGTAGCGGCGTGATTCATGAAAGCGAAATGAGTTTGGCCGTGACTCGTGAACTCACAAATCTCATGATACTAGCACTACAATGTTGCCCGTGACTTCGTGCGTGTACTATAAAAGCGAAATACCACTAGTTTACCTACTCATTTACTGACTGGCTCATCACGAAATGTCGAAAACGACTTGCAAACGAAGCCGATAAAAAAAAGGCAGTTTTTTTTCTTGCGAATGACCTCCAACTGCGACAATACGGTCTACGATGGAGCAAGCTTGCCTATAGAAGAAACCGATTCGCTCGTGATTTGATGGGTCAATTCCACTTTGATCACATTTTTTTTTTGTTTATATTAGAACGGCTGTCAAGGCATTTTTGTAAGTAATTTGTTATAGCCAGTCGCACCCATATAAACGAAACATCAGTCTTTCGAATTCAGTTAGCAACTGTGATGCGGACTAAGAACTTTGAGACCTAACCCAAGAAGGTAAGATCCAGGTTCTTTGGATGCGGAGTTCGACGCGTTGATCTAAATAAGAATGTTAAATCAAAATTCACTCATAGTCATAATGCCTGGCGACAGATTTTCCTTTTCATTTTCGTTCTATTTATTTCTCTTTTCTGTGACTGACCTATCAAATTTTTATTTTTCGCTCGATCTTTTTCGCTTTTGGCATTTTGGCGCCCCATGCTATTTGGCGCCTAAAGCAACCGCTCCTCTCTCTCTTTCTCTCTACCCCAGGGCCAACGCTGCATTAACTTGCACCAACTTTTCTTTCTTTCTTGTTTTTAAAAACAAAACAATAAGAGTGGTTTCGCACTACGTCCGATCCGAATCCGATCCGAATCCGTGAAAATATGGATCTAGAAAACTCGGACCGAATTCGGATATTGCGTACGCACTAGTCCGATCTCTGATACAAATCCAAGCAATCATTTTAGACGGAGCCACTGCAGAGTGTTCACGTCGTTGATCATCATCAGCCAGAAGACATCCACTGCTGAACATAGGCCTCCCCCCTTAACCTCCACACTGAACGACAGCCTGCCTTTTGCATCCACTGGATGCCAGCGACTCTCACTATGTCGTCGGTCCATTTAGTGGGAGGCCTACCTACGCTGCGTCTTCCGGTTTGTGGTCTCCACTCAAGAACCTTTCTTCCCCATCGGTTATCGGTTCTTCGAGCGATGTGGCCTGCCCATTGCCACTTCAACTTGCAAATTTTAACAGCTATGTCGTTGATCATGAGTCCTTTCAATCGACGTCAACTTCCGAATCTATTCCGAAATGGAAGTTTACGGATGACGGAAATCGGATCTAGTGCGTAAACCACCATACAAATAGTTGTACGACAACTTCGGAACGTGTTTTCACGGATTCGGATCGGACGTAGTGCGAAACCGCTCTAACGCCTTGCCTTCGCCTGTGTTTCCGGCTTCCGCAGAAGTACATTATTGGAGTGTTCAAATCTAAGCTTGTTTATAAGAAGATGGAGTAGGTACGTGGATTTATCTTCTAAGAGATCAATTTACGAAACAAATTTTTTTTTGGCAAAAGGAGGGGTCAGTTATGATTATACGTTGAGATTCTTATTTCGATCGAAGGTTATTGGTAAAAAGCACCTCAATTACGATTTGATTGTGGGTATTTGATAAATTTTGCAGTTAGGGTTTTTGATTTTTAATCCCTGACGCAAACAGAGCCCGTTGGTCCAGTTGGTAGTGAACCTGCCTTCTGCGCTTGGGGGTTTGGTTCGATTCCCACCTAGGACAAACATTCATGTGATTACCATTGTGTTTAACTAAGCAAAGCTTGTGATATGGCTGCCAGAGACTGATATACATACATATATATTTATAAATACATACTTAAATAGATATTAAGAACAAGATATAGAACAAACACAAATGTTCATGAATGTTTGTCCTAGGTGGGAATCGAACCAAGCTCAGAAGGTAGGTTCACTCCCAACTGGACCAACGGGCTATCATAGGCTGGTAATGATGATAATAAAGTGATATTAGTTCAGATGGCATTTCAGCCCCAGGGGCGGATCCAGGATTTAATTTGGGGGGGGGGGGCATTCTGACAAGTAGTATAGCTACCTATGAGTATGCTGTGTAAAACTGAACCTGAATCAAATCGAAAAACTGAGTCAAATGTATAGAATTGCAAGGTGTTTTGGGGGGGGGGGGCGTGGCCCCCCTGGATCCGCCAATGTTCAGCCCACAGTGGAAAAGTCCCATTGGACAAAAATAGATCATTACCTTCACTCATTGTCTCTGTTGGAGCAACTATTATCTGCATGTTTACATCATGGTGTCACCCATTTTCCTTGAATGATGTTGTTTGTTTGACCCAAAAATAAAATAAATAAGATGAATCCAGTAATGCGGTAATCCAGGATAACTTCAGCGTAAACTTGTTTGGGGTTCTTCAAAAGGCGAGTTAATCGAGTTCTAAAGGGTCGGCAACGTATTTGTGATGCCTCTGGTGTTACAAGTATCCATAGGCGACGGTGACTGCTTACCATCAGGCAGCCCGTCTGCTTGTTTGCCAACTATGGCATTAAAAAAACACTGCAAATTAAAAAATCCGTCGTGGTCGGTACTTGTATGACGGCGGTTGGTGACCGCCTGGGTATGTTGTCTTTTTACAGTACTTTTTGTGTTTTGTGGTGGTACGGAACCCGCAATGCATGAGCCCAACTCGCACTTGGCCGGTTTATTGCATTAGAGCAAATACATAAACACGTTTGATAAAAACGTTTCGTTTTATGGTGATCCTTTAGTTTTTAGGGTTCCGTACCTAAAGGGTGTAAACGTGACCCTATTACTTGTCTATCCGTCAGTCTTACCTTTTAGCGGCTGTATCTTTCGAGCCGTACCTAATACTAATTGATATAGCCAGTTGAAATTTTCACAGAATATGTAGGTGATGTTATTCAAAGGGAGGCCTATATCCAGTAGTGAGTCATTCAGGGCTGATAATGATGTAATGTTATTATTTTACGGCGGTTAAACTAAGAAATGATCGAATCAGAAATGACGAGATCCGTAGACGAACGAGTCACCGACAGCCCACCGGATTGGCAAGTTGAAGTGGCAGTGGGCAGGGCACATATCACGCAGAACAGATGACCGATGGGGCCGAAAGGTTCTGGAATGGAGACCACGGACCGCAGCTGTGGTAAGCGCAGCGTAGGACGTCCACCCACAAAATGGACAGACGACCTAAAAGAGACCGCAGGGAAACGCTGGATGCAGGCCGCTTCCAACCGGCCCTTTTGGAGATCGATGGGGGAGGCCTATGTCCAGCAGTGGACGTCCTATGGCTGAAATGATGATGATGATGTAACTAAGAAATACATAATAACAAAGTCAAAAATTTTAAACTAAAAGGGGCCCCAATGAGACCCCGTAGCTGTACCTACAACAAACGTATTTTTTTGTATTTGCTCTAAATAAAAACGGTAATAAGTACAAATAAGCGTCAAACTTGGCATGATTACAGTAGGTAGGTACGCAATCTAAAATAAATACTGGCCAAGTGCGAGTCGGTGACAAATTTCTGTTCGCAACTTCGGGCGCGGTCGGTACTTGGATGGGTGACCGCCTGGGCGTAATGATGCCTTTTAGCACTACCTGGTGGTACGGAACCCTCAGTGTACGAGCCAGACTCGCAATTGGCCGGTTTATTTCATTTGGTCGACTTCAAATAAGTTGGTCAGATGGTCAGTCTGCAGATCAATGAACTGAGTTTGAGTTGACCCTGTCTTGCATGTAGCATTTATCCATTGCTAAGCCGCCTTCGGTGAGGCTCTTCAATGAAAACAAGACAAGTTATCTTTAAACATGTTCCAGATGTCCTTGACGATATTCTCAGGGTAAATTTTTCTCGGAAATACAAAATCTAAGCGTCAAAACATTGTTGTAATTCAAAATGAGTTTAGATTATACTTTTAGATTGTTCACGTACGCAGTACACGTGAGGACAAAACACATTTTGTGGGAAATAAAAGGTGGCTTTAAGGCGCGGAACAATAGAAAAATTAACCGAAAGAAGTGTTTTAAACGCTTTGTGTGATGTGACAAATTAATTGATCAGATTAACAAAAAACACCTGTTAATAATCTTAACCGAATAACATTTTGTTAAATTAACTGGTATCTTTAAAAAAAACTAATTGTGCAACAAAAAAGCTTTTCAGCGACAACATCTTTTTTACTAAATGTACCTATAGCCAGACTAGTGTTTTGAAACGTTAACCAGTTAACTGTTAAAATGAATTTTTATATTTCGATTAATAAAATAAAAACCCTTAAAATTATATAACCACAAGCACAAAGTCATCGTCATTATCAAATATGATAATATGTTATTTCCGAAACCGTTTTAGATAGCAAATGGCGTGAGCGAGTGAAAAACGAATTTCAAATCGTAATCAGACCGCGCCTTAATAGCCCAACTAACTAAAAAATCAACTCAACCAATACTAGATTTTTGGCGTTCTGATTTTGTCAAATAGATAGATCAATAGAAATTAAAATTTCTGTAATAAATTTCCCTGTAATTCTTATTGAAAATACAACTTAAAATTTTGGAAAAACTTGATCACCTCGATTTATTATATCCAATTTACGGGACATACGACAGGGGAAGGTACTAAGCCGCAAGATTATTGTCCTCATCAATATCAACAACTTTTACTATGGGACCAGACCAACCCTGAAATCACGAAGATATGTCGGCTGTTAATACGTATATAAACGTCATTCTCAGTTCACACTCATACATGACTATGGCCCTCACTATTAGTCACTATGGGCCTCATAAGCAAGCTCAAAGTCGCACAACAAGCTATGGAGAGGGCTTTACTCGGGGTTTCTCTACGAGATCCAATCAGAAATGACGAAATCCGTAGATGAACGAAAGTCACCGACATAGCCCACTGGATTAGCAAGTTGAAGAGGCAGTGGGCAGGGCACATATCACGCAGAACAGATGGCCGATGGGGCCGAAAGGTTCTGAAATAGAGACCACGGACCGCAGCTGTGGTAAGCGCAGCGTAGGACGTCCACCCACAAGATGGACAGACGACCTAAAAGAGACCGCAGAGAAACGCTGGATGCAGGCCGCTTCCAATCGGCCCTTTCGGATATCGATGGAGGAGGCCTATGTCCAGCAGTGGAAGTCCTACGGCTGAAATGATGATGACATGACTATGGAACAGCCGATTTTTCTTGGTGATTTCAGTGTTGGTCCCATAGTAGTATAGTAAAAATTGTTTCAATGGTGAGTACAATTACCTTTTTAGGCTTATCGGCCCGAGTGGTTAGGGAAATTTCCTACCGCTAAGACCATTGCTGCTTTGACGCGGGGTTAAGGTTTGACTCAGTATAAAAGTCGGATTAAAAACATGATTATAGTAAAGTTATCAGGCCCCCGATTCTACTAAAGAAATTGTTTCAATTTTATTTTTTTAATAATTGCCTTAAAGCTGACAATACAAAAAAAAGTTATACTAGAAAAGTACCACCACCTAATATTATAACTTGTATAAAAAAAAAACTGTCAATATTGAGGCAATTATTTAAAAAATTAAATTGAAACTATTACAATTTAAAACAATTTCTTTAGTAGAATCAGGGGCCTGGTACGCAGTTTGGCTGAGTTTTGTATTTTAGATATAAACACTTTGTGCACATCAAATATTAAAGATAAAGAAACTTAAGAGCTAGTGCCACAAGTGGTTTTCAATGATTTAATGTAATTTAATAAGCTTGCTACGTTTAAAAAAATCCGGACAAGTACGAGTCGGGCTCGCACATTGAGGGTTCCGTACCACCACAAAATTCAACAACGAAATTACCAATTATTATAACACCGGCTTGCACTCACGATTATGTTTTTATCGGTTGAGACGATCGACCAGTTTCGGAGCCATTAGAGCCCCTTCCTCAGAGAATACGCCCGGTACGCGGACGACCTTCTCCAGAATCGCGAGTATTTTCCGAATAATCCGCCGTAACATTACATGTTCTGTGAGAGTTTTAACTATCTATTACGGTTTGAAAGATACAGCCTTTAAAGGTAGGACAGACGAACGGACAGACTGACAATAGGGTCCCGTTTTTACCCTTTGGCTACGGAACCCTAAAAACAGAAAAATCGGGAGAAAAACACTGGTATTTTATAGAACTACTAATAAGGTACTAAACGCTTATAAACTAGAATAAATATTATGGTTGCTCATAGCACACAAGGAGAAAAAATTATAATGTATATATTCAATGATATAGGTACGGATTGATGACTGTACCCACCTTCGACATAACAGACATATCTACACACCGGTTTTCCTGTAGGAAACTCAGACGTCACCAAAAACAGCTCATTCTTGAATGACTTAATTCATTTTTTTCCTCAACTCCTTGCTCCATATAAAAGCTTGTCACGTCGCGTCGGCCGTCATTCAGTTCCAAGCTATCAATCATGAATACCATACGAGCAGCAATTTTGGTCGCTTTAGCGGTCACCGGGGTGACCTGCAACGACCTCCGAGTGGGTACTGACCATGGAAGAATAGTCTTCAATGAGACAATCCAAGCCAGCCCAGCTGTGTGGAGACAGTCGCAGCAAATCACCGTCAACGTAACCGACCAGGAGATCATCAGCAGTGTGGAAGTAACAGACCAGAGGGCAGATAAGGACGGCGAAGCTAAAATCATCGAAGGTGGAGAAGGACAGCAGAAAGTCACAATTGAGTTGAAATCGCCGACTATTTTCCGTGGATTTGACTTCCATGTCGTAGTCTACGCGGCACAAGGGAACGTGAATGTACAGCATCCATTAAACGACGCTCAACATCCAGCTGTCATTACAAAGGAATTCGACCATACTTCAGCGACACCGGGTAACAAAGCTGATACTGTCACTCCTAAGTTCACAGAAAATCCTGTAGAAAACGGCCCAACTTCTCCTGCGCTTTCAGGAGACCTGCCTAGGAAATCCAGAAACACTGTGCAGCCAGACCCTATTGTTAAATTCGTCACTGAAAAGACAGACAATGAGAATCAGCAGTCGACCACCGAAGAGACACTTACCACTGAGAAAATCACTACCAAAGCGAGTACCGACAGTGGTTTAAAAGTTAACGGACCTATCGTCCCAGTAAATTTTCCAAAAGTAGAGTTAACAACTGAAGATAACAATGCCCAAGCCAATGTACAAGCTTTCTCTACCTTTCCTGTGAAGGATTTCGATGTCAAGACAACTAGAATTCCTGGAGTAAGTACCGACAGTGGTTTAAAAGTTAACGGGCCTATCGTCCCCGTCGCTCCTCCAAAAGTAGACTTAACTACTGAAGAAAACAAAGCTCAAGCCAATGAAAAAGCTTTCGCTACTTTTCCTTTGAAGGATTTCGATGTCAAGATTCCATCCACAGCTGGAGTTCCTGACTTCACAACATCAAGCACAACTGAGAAAACCCACGAGAAAATGGTCCAGGAAAATTTTGACAGCATTTCCAAGGAATTAGGCCAGAAAGTCGTTTTTGGAATTCGGAAACACTAGATTGTAAGTACAACATAAAATACAGAACTTACAGTGCTAACAGACGATAAGGACTTGGTTGACGAACCGCCGTCCAACCAACGGGAGGGAAAGATAAATTTTTCTCTTTAGCTCCCGTTGGTTGGACGGGGGTTCGTCAACCAAATCCATACGTCTGTTAGCACTATTATATGTACAAGTACAGGGGGACAAGGTTTTGAACGAATGTGGCCAACAGTGGAGTTACAGTTGCCGTCTCATTTTCTCTTTAGTGTTAGAGAGACAAAAGTAGAAGCAGCTTGATAACAGCACTCTTATCCATGTTCCTTTATGCTTTTTCACACTGTATAAATTGTGCTTTACAGTATTTTTACAGTTACTTTAACTAGAGTAAGTAGTATAGTTATTTATTGAATGCAATATCCAACGATCATTAAATCCATAGATCCAGTAAAACCCTACTAAAATTGTGAACTATTTTTCTAATAAACAACAAATCATAATTTATTAGGTACTATTACGTTACGACTTCCCATTTTTATAAACAAACTTTTTGAAGTTTGTACCTATAGCACAACTGGTTGTGTAAAGTAGTTGGTCCACGGGTACTACCTGAATTAGTCGCCGTTTAAGGCGCGTCTATGTCGAGTCTATTGTTTAAAAATCGTTGGCAATATCGGATACTTTAATGATAATTATTCAAGTTTAGATAAACACTTTTTTGTGTAACAAAAATATAATTAAATAGAAACAGTTAAAACATTTAAAGGATCAGGAACATTTGTCTTATAGTACTTACTAATAAAAAAAATATGTATTAAATACAAAATATAAAATGAGCTGTTCTATAATTTCACATGACCTATAAACAATGACAATAATTATTATAACCACTTGACTGCTTATCCTTTACCCCGCATAAGCCAAAGGTTCTAACATGTCAACCTAAGCTATTTCGAGCGGGGCCAATCCTAGGCGCGAATTGAATGAATGACTTTTGATTCTCCAATCACAAGCGTAGAGTCGCGTCGAGTCTCCAATCACAAGCTGCCCCGCGACGGATGTGGCATCATTTTGCAATAAAGAATTTTGACTACATGCGCGATCAAGTGGTTATATTATCTTTGCCTATAAACCTATGGTGCTGAGACATGGACGCTCACGGATAAGACTGTGCACAAGACAGCCGTCGCACAGAGCCACAGTGCGAGCTATGCTTGGCAACAAAGTGCAAGACTTTGTGTTATTTTATAGGTTACAAAAAATATTACGGTTATAACAAACGGATTGCTACATTTACTCCAATTTAGACGTTATGTCGATCGCATAGTGTTCAACGTCGCGTGTCCGCTATGTCATCGTAGCACTGGCATCGCGCGGCGTTGTAGCCGGATCACGGTTGCCTTGCTTTACAACTAACCAAAAACCGGCGCAATGCCAAATTTTGGGTCGGACATATATTTTTTTTTGCACGTTTTTGACTCTATATATTATTATCTCGATGACAATGGCATCGATTCTGATGCGCTCTAAACTAAACTAAATTTGACAGCTCTAAAATTGTTGCCATCCTTCTCTCACATATTAAAATGAAAAGAGGCAGATAATTTTAGTCCTGTCAGATTGGTTTATTTTAGTGAGTGGTATGACAGAATATGCTTCAATGTCGGATAAATGATATTCAAGTATAGATAAAAAATATTTATTTATTTGTGTAACAAAAATGTACACAAAAACAAACAGTATAAAACATTGGAATGATAATAATTGTCTTCAAGTAATTGCAGTGTAAACTCTTTATAACGAAACTCAGGGGACCAAGAATTATTTTGTGTTATGAAATTATTTCTTCGTAATACGAAATAATATCGTAATAGACGTAATACGAAATAATATCGTAATAGAATGGCTCTTGCACTATTTAGAGTGTAGGTATAGTTAAACATGTTATCACTTAAGTGACAAATAATTATCTTTGTGGTAATAAATTTCTTTAAACCTAAACCTATCAATGTATTGGTTTTAATGTAAATCAACCAAATTGAACTAATTTCTAAGTTATATGAAGTTTTTCGTTATAACTAACGACGTGATAAAGAGTTTACACTGTATTAAAAACTCGTATGTATGAAATACAAAATATAAAATTGAGCTGCTCTATTATTTCATATGAGTATCTATATGTATAATGTACTTATCTATCTACTCTTATAAACCAACAACTCAACAAATTTTTCCATCTCCTGTGTATCCATATATACGCAACTAGCGGTCCGCCCCAGCTTCGCACGGGTATAGATTATAGCCTGTCACCCGGGGATAGTGTAGCTTCCCGTCAGTGAAAGAATTTTTCAAATCGGTTCAGTAGTTTCGGAGCCTATTCAATGCAAACAAACAAACAAACAATCATATCTTTCCTCTTTATAATATTAGTATAGATAAACGAAATATGAATATTTTTTAACGCGAAATTCGTAGGCGCTCTAGCAAAAATCCACATTAAATGCTTAAAACCTTCTTTTGACTCTGTTCGGGGTGAATTACTATAGTCACGTCGTAGGGCCATAAACGTCATACCATAAGACCTGTAAGTGCGAGCGAGATAGACAGCCAATGATTTATGACCTGACGACTCAGATGGTAATGCGTTTACTATAGTTTATTTATAGATACGATAAAACATCCATGCATGAATACCTCCTTGTTTTAACTTGGACAAAAAACAAAAGTATTGTAGTGATTTGTTATCGCGAAATTGATTGATTGATTAACTATGTATTGTTCACACCATTAAATTTGATACACAGAACAAAAAAATCTTAAAAACTAGTGTAACAACCGGCGGCCTTATCGCTAAAAGCGATCTCTTCCAGGCAACCTTAGGATGGAAAGGATTTATAGAAGACAGATGAAAAATTAATGAAATTTTTGTGGGACCACCTCGTGGGTTTCTTCTACATGATAAAAAAACAAACACGCATTTTTTTTTACAGAATCAGTCGTAATCGCTGTACACACAAAAAATGCAGGCTGAATTGAGAACCTTCCTCCTTTTTCGATGTCGGATAAAAAACGGAGGAAGTCAATAAATGCCACTATTAAAAAGTTAACCATGGTCTGGTCAACTGGACCATGCAGCTATACCACGAGACAGTCGCCAAATTTTCTACATATAACTATCAGAATTATTTAGAAAATATGATTTGAGCTTATCGTATTTTCTAAAGATAAGTTGGTTATGTTGTACTTATATTTATTATGTGTAATTACAATAATATATTTCTTTGGTTAAACTTACATCAATAATTATAGGCACTGTTTTTTATTATAGCTACCACAATTATTATTTTTTAAATTAGAACGGCTGTCGTGGCATTTATGTAAGAAATTTGTTGTAGCCAGTTGCACCCATATAAACGAAATGTCAGTCATTCGAAACCAGTTAGCAACTGTGATGCAGACAAAGAACTCTGAGATCTAACCCAAAAAGGTAAGGTCCAAGTTCTTTGTATGCGGAGTTCGACGCGTTGATATAAATAAGAATGTTCAATCAAAATTCTGTCATAATGCCTGGCGGCAGATTTTCCTTCTCATTTCCGTTCTATTTACTTCTCTTTTATTGCTATCGCTCTATTTCTTTAACGAGGCTCGTGGAATGGTCAATGTAAGCCCCGTTGATGCCTCACGTAAGGTAAAGGTTGACTTCTGTGCATCGCGGCCGATCGCAGCCGCGCGCGTCTGACGCACGCGTCTAGCGCGCAAAGCTGATGCGACAAGTCTTCGCACTATGAAAATGTATGGCGCCGCTTCCTGGGTCAGACGCGTGCGGCCGTCGACTGGCGTCGCCCTTAGATCAGGTACATGTCTACATGCTGACAGGAGCCGGAAACGCAGAGAAAAAAATATCAGGGAACTGTTGGCTTTTAAGGCTTTTCTTACTGCTCCCTGTCAGTCGCGGCGTCACATGATAAACATCAAAATCGTGAAAATATTATTGCCATAAAATGCATTGTGCAATCAAATTATGTCGAAACTACAAAGATCACACAAAATTAATAAAAAAGTAACCTTTCATCAGTAAGTAACATTATTTCGTATACGTTACTACAAAATAAGGCATTGATATTGTACGAAAATAAATTAAATTATAGTTCGTTGTTTTTTTTTGCATTTGTGGTGTATATAGATTTTTTACATAATTTCAGGGTCGGTTTCATAGTAAAAGTTTTTCACAGTGATGAGCCCCCTTTTTGCGTAACCCGGTATAGCTAGCCTAGTAAATGTAATAAAAATCATAATTTAAATACGTATTTTACTTTAACAATTATTAAAAATACTCTAACTAAATCATTAAATTTTTCCCCTAATTTTATGGGAAATGTCCAGTAGCTGGCATCACCCAACATGCAAGCGTAGATGTCAAACAACGACAGTGACGCGTGGCGCATGCGTATAACGCACATAAGAGTTTCAAACCTAGCCTGCTTTTTTACTGCGATTCTTTGCAACAGTCCGTCTAGACATGTATATTTGTCAAAGACGTCGCCATTTATTTTTAAGCCGCATTAGCCGCGATGGACGGAAGTCTACCTTAAGGATGGTGAAATGTTAACAGCTCCGGACCTCCTTAAAAATTAAGTTAGGTTGTTCATACACGCGGCGCAAATAATAGTAAGCCGGGGTGAATAAACAGGATCGGGGTGAATAGAGATGGAACTTCAATAGTAGATTCTACAACGAGTGCAAGAAAATCCATTTTAGCCAAGACATTTAATAGACCAAACCGAAATCAAGGGTGTATTGTATATTTATGTCGAGAATAAAATGGGTTTTATGCAGATCTAAATTGAAACTTGAGCAATGTTCTGTTTTTTGTCGACAAAAATTATGCCAGGGTCTTTAATAATACCTACCTATGGGTATTATTAAAGACCCATACAAACTTCTTACATTAAATATATTACAAACTGAATCTCTTGAATCATCCCCTCAATTTTATTCTCTCGTTTACGGTAATAGATTTTCAGTGACTTGGGTAATCACAATGCACTTGAATAGAGCTTCCAACAAATGGAAAAAATTTAAGTCACCACTACCTAGGTTGCTTCATGGGCGTAGCTAGGTTTTAGTTACAGGGGGAGGAGGGGGAACGTGCATAATAAGGGTATATTAATATTTTAACTCCCAACCACCCCCCCCTGGCTACGCCCAAGCGTCACTTTGTGTACAAACAGCTTAGATTCATGCTCTTATGAGTTAGCAAACCGAAAATAGGATTTCAGGGGCAACATAACCTATTCCATGATCCAATAAAACAAGGTCTGACATTCAAGGAGTGACACAATACATGTCTACTTCTTTAAAAATAAATTATTCATGACCATGGATACTAAGTCCTTCAGTCGTAATAATAACCAAGTTTACATAGCTGACACTTACTGTGACCATGACTTGTTTCACGCTATTGAATACTATGTAATCTTGTTTAATATTATGACTGAAGGACTTTGTATCCGAGGTCATAAAAAAATTACAAAAACAAGACTGGTTCGTGTCACCCACATGATATTTGTGGCTCGGAATGCCATACCTGGCGAAGTGGCCTAATCATATTTTATCAAAGAATGTACAGGTATAACTTCCGGAATGTTGTTCCTTCCTCTCAACCCTTCTAACTCAACCACCAGTAGACATCCAATAACCTCTGCTTGACACATCTGGAGCAGGTTAACTGTAGCATTGATGGAGCCACCGGTCGCGATTAGGTCGTCGATTATGAGGCATTTGAGGCCGGGCCGAATGGTGTCCTTTTGGATTTCGAGGACGTCCTGAAATGTGGAAAATTACCAGCATTACTTAAGTGATTGTTGTTTTTTTTTTGCTCAGCTTGTCTCATCGCACTGCTGGGCAAATGCCTTCCAGACCATTTTCTTCCATGCATTTCTATCCTCCGCCAATTTAGGTAAAATGCGAAGATTGTTACACCGCCACCTTATTCGAGGCCGACCAGAGGGGCTAGACAAGACCCACTTTCTGTTAGTTATCGCCTACGGAAAGATGAAATAGTATGAAAATGACATTGACAATAACATAAGCTTGAGAGATGTTATCTCAAGCTAATGTCATTTTCAAACATCTTTTCATAGGCGTTAACGCTAACAGAAAGTGGATCTTGTCTAACCCCCCAGGGCCCTGATTCTGTAACTTTAACACACACGTAACACGGCACGTTAAGTTAAACCCAAAAAAACTGACCTCTATTTCCTCGGGAATAAAGGCCATCGGTTCACTAACGCGCCATGTTACGCACGTGTTTGAAGTTATGGAATCAGGGCCCAGGCGCTGTCTTGGGCACTCCCATTAAGTGACAAGCTTCGACCATCTAGCCGGGTGCAATGTAGATATTAGATTTATTTTTTTACTCGATTTTACAGTAATCTCATCATCATCATCAGCCAGAAGACGTCCACTGCTGAACATAGGCCTCCCCCTTTAACCTCCACACTGAACGACAGCCTGCCTTTTGCATCCACTGGATGCCCACGACTCTCACAATGTCGTCAGTCCATCTAGTGGGAGGCCTCCCTACGCTGCGTCTTCTGGTACAGTAATCTAGGTTTACAGTAATCTATACTAATATTATAAAGAGAAAAGATTTGATTGTTTGTTTGCATTGAATAGGCTCTGAAACTACTGAACCGATTTGAAAAATTCTTTCACTGTTGGGAAGCTACACTATCCCCGGGTTACATAGGCTATATATCTATACCCGTGAGAAGCCGGGGCGGACAGCTAGTCTATGATATAATACGTACCGATCCATACTCCAAATCATACTTAAATGATATAACTTGACCAGGTAGCTTTCCTTTCTTTCTAACAGGGATGCACGCTATCCCTAACTCAGCAGCCAGTGAGAACGCAAATAGGAACCCTCGGGACTCCAGCCCGATCACTGCCTCGACTCCGGGAAACTTGGTCTTGATTGTTTGAACAAGCAGGCTTTGGAGTAACGTGCATGTGCCTCCGTCTGATATGGCTGAGAATATGTCCCTGGAAGATTTGAGATTGATGTTTAGATGAGACATAATGACATTAAAACATAATGAGCACAATACACTCCAAGAACATTTGTTATAATGCAGGGTCGCGCTGGGCCGGAACGTTACGGGGGTTCCCTACAAGCCTGGGGCCGAGACTGGAGAACCCTATCCTACCTACTCTGACGCTTGCGGCAATCCTCACAAGCCAGGCCCGTGGGAGGGCCCGCGCAGGCTGGTGCCTGGCTGGCAAACGCCCCTTCGACTATATGGCCATATAGTCGTAGTCCGACACTATAATGTACAGTTCTACAGTCACAAATCTAATTTCAATACATATTTTACGTACTCGTCGTCCATTAATATCTCATTTAATTCTGGTCTTCGCTTGGGCCTCCACCAATGCCTCGTTCCAGTCTTTAACGGTTTAAATCGTGTGTACTGCTATTTTCACCAGATATTTAAAGGATGTTAAATTAGGCTCTTTTCAGTTGCACTGTGCGCCTTGCAACAGGATCTTTAAAACTAAGTTTGGTTTTGCCAGCCATATACGTGCTCATAACCGGCTCTAGTCAGGTTCGCCGTTGACGGACACGTCAAGGAGGCCGATATATGCATTAGGCCCTTTATGCTGTGTAATTTCACTGGAACTATATTGCCTTTGGGACCTCTTTTATTTATAATATATATTAATGATCTACCTAACGCTACAACTCAACCAATGACACTGTTTGCTGATGACAGTACAATAACGATAGCACGTAAAAACATTGACTCTTATGAAACTGATATTAATAAATCTTTATCAGATATAATTACATGGCTTAACAATAACAATTTAAAAATTTACATAAATAAAACAAATGTAATGCATTTTAGACAAAGAGGGCCACAAAAATCTAACATTACAGTAAGCCATGGCAGCAATATGGTTAATGAAGTAGATACTGCAAAATTTCTGGGCTTAGTAATTGACAGACAACTAAATTGGAAAAATCAAATAGATAGTCTTTCTAAGAGGGTCTCAAGCTTAGCTTATGTACTTCATAAACTGTCTAGTACCTTAAACATAGATACATTACTTTCCACTTACTATGGTTTAGTTGAGTCCGTCCTCAGATACGGTATTATATTTTGGGGTAACTCAACCGACAAAGAGATTATTTTTAAAAGGCAAAAACGCTGTATCAGATCGATGTTTAGATTAGAAAGTACTATTAGTTGCACGCCTTACTTTACTAAACATAAAATTCTTACGCTTCCGTCTCTATATATATTGGAAACAGCCTTATTCGTAAAAACTAATCCAGAATTATTCCCGGCAATATCTGGCTTAGCGGTAAGAAATCGTAGAGACCAAAACAGATGTCGTAATCGCCCATCTAAAACCAACTTAATGAACCACAGTATAATGTGTATGGGACCGACCATCTACAATACTATACCAATTTCAATAAGGGATCTAAAATATAGTCAATTTAAAACAAAACTAAAAAAACTTTTAGTCGAGAAATGTTATTACAAAGTTAGTGATTTTATAAATGATAAATTTTAGTAATGACTGCAGAAGGTCAATTTGTTTATCATACAATTATAGTAATGTCTATCTGTTGACTATTTAAATTAATAACATCATACTTGAACATTTGAAATTATTTCGACAGTTATTTTAATCAATACTTTTTTATATAAATAATTCTTACGGTATTTTTATACCATCTCTCTAGATTTGTACGCCTACAAACTAGGCAAAACATGATACAAACTAATATTTACTAATATTTTAACCCACCTATTGTGCATGCGTTTTTAAATGTGTGTATGATTTACTCGTGTTTTGTGCAAATAAATAATCTTTATCTTTCAATTCAGAATACACTAAAGTTCACGCTAGCGCATGAGGACGTTAACAGCTGATAAGCTGCCTTTTTTATCTGGACTTACTTAGCTTAGCTAGTTAAACTTAGCTGCACGAGATCGTAAAAAGCTGAATAAATAACGTAAATTTGACACATTCTTCAAAGGTTTTTGAACATAAGATTGTAGCTGGTAGTAGAATATAGTACAGTAAAATATTAAAGACATTTTTTTTATTCAGCTTTTTAGAATGATAATACTGTCAGCACTCAGAACGAAAAAACATGGGCCGATTTTTATGTAGACTCACCAGAATAAGATTCCTTTCTTAGGAAAATCGGCGAAACTCTTAATTTTACTTCTAAGCTCAGCTATTTTCTTTTCGTATTCAGCTGCTTCCATCTTCCGATACTTTTGTTGTTTCTTTCTTAGAGGTTAAGTATGAGAAGAGAGAGTAGTATATTCCTTGTCCCTATTATATTCTCTTTGATTCCTTGGTGAGCAGTGTTTTTTTTTTTAATTATAATTCGCCCATCGGGCAGGCTAAAGCCTTTAAGAGGTGGTGAGCAGCATGATACCTACTAAGGTATCATGGTGAGCAGTGAGAAGAAAACTATTGTTTTTTTTTTGTTATAATTTTGATGACCGTGGATTCAAAGTCCTTTAGTCGTAATATTATACAGTTTTCATAGCATTAACAGCGTCAAATAAGTCATAGTCACAGTCAGAGTCAAGCTAAGTAAGTCATGGTCAAGTCAAACTCATGCCCCTGTAAAGTGGTGGAGACTTTACAAAAGACTCCTATGGAGTTTTGGAAACAACACGAATAGACACGTTTCACCTCGTTATATCACTGGCCCACACTCGAGCACGTTTACGAGCACTTAATGAATAATAATTCACCATTTAGAACACATTAACACTCGAAAATACACAAGTTTAGGAAAATAATCCAACGAGCCGACATGTTTTTTTCCATGTAACGTTGTTTCCAAAACTCCATCTGCCTCTTATAAAGCATCCACCATTTTTCTGGAGCATGAGTTTGACTTAACCGTGACTTACTTTGCTTGACTTTGACTGTCACTATGAATTATTTCACGCTATTTAAAACTAGGTAAACCAAATCTAATAGGTAAACTTGGTTACTATTACGACTGAAGGACTGTGTATCATGATGTTATCGGTCGTAAATAAAATTAACAACCTGTGGCTGTCAAGTGTCAACCAACAGTCAAACAACAACAGTCCGTTGTAAATTTTTGAATTCTTTCAGGAAAAACGATTTTTGTTTTTACTTCCCGCATAAAAATGCAATTATTTTCAGAATTTGGTACTTAACTTTCGCATTTTATACACTACAGTTTATATAATTAAACACCCTGCCAACACAAAAATAACAGGATAACCATAGCCGTACATTTTCCCGCCATCGGGCGTCGGAAAGTGAAATCCTAAACAATGTTATCAACTGATGATTTAGAAACGCTGATTACTACGAAAAAGCGTGAGATTGAGAAGGAGAAGACCTTTCTTGGCATAGGACCGCCTCCTAGCGTATGTCACGTAAGTTTTATGCTTGTTGCATTTATAAAATTTAATGTAGAAGTCGAGAGCTAGATTTCAGTTTCCAACCTGTTGCTTAGCTCGTCGCAGGAACCCTATTGATTTTCTCGTTGGTAGTCAGTAGGTGAGCGCCGTTCTATCGAATCGGGTGCACGCGACATTCGAGTTATTACTTATTGTAAACAAAACAAATACTTCTGCAAGAAATCCGGTAAGTACCCACATGAAGTAAATATAATTTTGTGTATTTATTTACAACCGGCGTATGTATATGAAATAAACTTGAAATTTAAACAAATAAAATATAAGCTGCATTCTGGTTTTACTGGATAGCCTTCCTACTGGAGCAGTGCATTTGTTTTAAATAATAAGTAGCCTGTGTTAAGCTGGGTCTCCTGCGACCTTATTTTTATTACAATTCTGGGCTTATCTTGTTTTGATAAATAAAAACACGCTAACATGTTATCTGACTGGATCGGATATTATCTCCACGTTCGCCTGCTGAAAGGGAATGTTTATTTCACCGTTCTTTTCTAACATTATAGACTGTCAATCTCTCTCGCTTGTCTCTTCATAATTGTTAGATTGTTTATAGGTACTATGTACCTTTATCATGAATTATTGTTTTTTTCAATATTATTTAATAGTAAGCTTGCGTTTGGCTGCCAACTCACCTGATGTTAAGCGATGATGCAGTGTACGATGGATAACGCTTGCCTAGAAGAAACCGATGCACTTGTGGTTTGAAGACACTCAAATTGTAACGATCGGGAACACCCATTCAGGCAGCGCATTCCACAGACTAGCAATTCACGAAATAAAAGTGGAATCAAAGTGTTTCATACGGGTTTTCGGAACATCAACCATAATCAGGTGCTGATTTTCGTGCCCAAAAAAACAGGAGATTAGACCATGCAGATCCGATGCAAACTCTGAAATGTATCCGATAAAAAACTGATAGACTAGAAACTTTGCGCCAAAGCTCAATACTAAAAAGCTTAGTCTGAACTAAGGATTCGTTGCTGATGAGCCTCTTGGCACGTTTCTCAATAGACTCCAATGCCCGCAAGCCGGTACTTAGGTGATCCATCACATAGGTGAGAACTTACTCCATGGATGCACAAAAATAACAAAACACATTTTTTGCATTTTATTAAAATAACTTCAAGAAAATAAATCATAAGTCATTGAATCATAAATAAAATTACACATACTCGTCCGAAGTTAGTTGTACAAAGGATCTAAAATCTAAAATAAATTAAAGACATAAATTAAAGTATTCATTACATTAAATAGAGCTGAATCAATATATTTTTAGGGTTCCGTACCCGAAGGGTAAAAACAGGACCCTATTACTATCCTACAATGTCTGTCCATCAGTCTGTTTGTCTGTCCTACCTATTAATGGCTGTATCTTTCGAACCGTAATAGATAGCCAGGTGAAATTTTCACATAATATGTAATGTTACGGCGGATTAACTAAGAAATACTAAAAAAGTCAAAAAGTAAAAACAAAAGGTTAATAGTTTTGTATTTGCTCTAATCTAAAAACGGTAATACGTACAAACGTCAAACTTGACATGATTATAGTACACACTCTAAAGTATAAGAACAAATAATAAATAATAGCCAAGTGCGAGTCGGTACCAAGTTATAACTGGTAATTTCGTCATTGAGTTTTGTGGTGGTGCGGAACCCTCAGTGCGCGAGCCCGACTCGCACTTGATAGGTTTATTTTTATTCAAGTACAATATGCTCAGTTTTTTTCAAAATATACGAAACTAGCAGATTTGAGAGCTATGAAAACTGGTTATCTAATTACTTTTTCCGAGTTGGCAAAGCATCGACAACGCCGCTAGTGTTGCAGGTGTCCATAGGCGTGGATTACCGCTTACCATCATGCGGACCGCTTGCCTGGTTGTCGTTCTTTTCTGTTACAAAACTATTGATTTAACATTAAGAGTACAATGGTCTCCCAACATTACATAACGCCCTCATAACACATTCACGACGGATAGTTCTAGTCTGAGTCATAATGGCTTTTAAGCTAAGAGTAGGCTCGACGCAGACTGGCCAGCTAAAGAGGCATCTCGGCTCTCGGCGTACATGAAAAACTCTTCGACTTACGATGATGTAGCTAGTTCCTGTGTTTTTAGGGTTCCATACCTCAAAAGGAAAAAACGGACCCTTATAGGATCACTTTGTTATCCGTCTGTCAAGACCCTTTTCTCAAGAACGCGTTGAGGTATCAAGTTGAAATTTATATTCAATATGCCTATGGGTTCTTTCAGCTGTGAAAAAATCAAACTTGTACGTCTACGCGATCAAAAGATATGACCGTTTATGTCGCATATTTTGCGTTTCCACAAGGGAATCAAAACCTATAGGGTACTACCCGTTGACCTATAATCATGAAATTTGGCAAGAAGCAAGGTCTTACAGCACATATAATGGAATGAATCCGAAAGTTATAAATTTTAAGTTATCATTTGAAAATAATTTTATTGCTATTAAAAACTTACATTTTGTAGTTGGAATGTATGGAAGAACCTTATTGTCCACTACAAAGTTAAGTTTGTCTTGTTTTTTTTTCTTTTGGATGGTCCTACTCGTACTACTTGTCCGGTTTTTTTATAGGATTTGTGTTTGACCGCCAAATGGCCTGATGTTAAGCGATGATGCGGTCTACGATGGAGCACGCTTGCTTAGAAGAAACCGATTCACTCATGATTTGAAGACACCCAGAATGTAACTATCGGGGAACACCCATTCAAGCAGCGCATTCCACAGACTAGCAGTTCGCACAGTAAAAAGTCCCACCATAGACCGCATCATCGTGCGAGTTAGCGGTCAAACGCAAGCATATTAATGTATAAAAAAATAAAAATGTGCTTCTTACGCGTTCTCATAATATCGATGAATGCCGTTAGGGGGTATCCTTTGACCTGAGAGGACAGGTAAGATATGTTAATTTTTGTATACTTCTACAGGCAGAAGATAACAAAGAGAATGATCTACCATTCCATCAAACGAAACAAGTGAACTTCAGGGAAAACCAAACGGTTATATTGGACAAGAGGAAACTCCTGCAGCAGAATGATTCCGTGCAGGAGAAGGACAGTGACGAGAGAGAGTTATATGAACTTGAAGAGAAGATACCGCCAGATTTAGAGAGATACATCAGGGTAAGTTTCTTATTATTTTTTTACAAATAATAGGCTTGCGCTTGACCGCCAACTCGCCTGATGTTAAACGATGATGCGGTCTGCGAAGCACGTTTGCCTAGAAGAAACCGATTCACTCGTGATTTGAAGACACCCAGGTTGGTCTTCTTAAGGTAGTTCGTTCCGACAAACGTTTTCCTGTCCGAATTTCATAGAAAAAACACTGTCTCTTACACTGTCTGTCAGTAATCCCTGAATTTTTCGGTTAAATTTTCCATTTTTTTTTCTCCAATACCACCAGTCTGTAGTGAGGCGAACAATACACAAAAAAAAAAAACAAGCCGTTTTTTAATTTTTGCCAGAATAACGAACAGCAATTGATTATTATCTACTATATAAAAATAAGTCGGGTTTTCCTTCCTGACGCTATAACTCCAGAACGCACGAACCGATTTCCATGGTTTTGCATTCGTTGGAAAGGTCTCGGGCTCCGTGAGGTTTATAGAAGTCATCTGGTGGCGAAACGGAGTTCGCCGGGTTTGCTAGTTATATATAATTAGCGACCCGCCCAGCTTCGTAGGTAAATTACACCCGTGCGAAGCTAGGCGAGTCGCTAGTTATATAAACCTTCCGTAAAAATGTATCTAACTAATAGTGAAAACCGCACCAAAATCCGTTGCGTGGTCTAGGAGGTGTTAGCGGTACATAGCGGTAGCGATATAGACAGACATACGCGGAAAGCGACTTTAATTTATACAATGTAGAGATGTAGAAGAGAAGAGAAGACAAAAAAACAGTCCAGGGGCCTTACGGACAACGTGAACCTTATCGCGCCCAGATACTGTTTGCGGTCGCGTGATTTTCCAACTGAGCGGATTAGGTGCCGCAATTAGCTGTTGTCCGTAAGGCCCCTGTAGTCTATTACCCCGCCATAGGTGAAACATACCACTTTAAGTCTTTCCTTTTGCATGCAACATATACTTTAAACACAATATCATCCCCTCTTTGCTTTGCGTTTTCTAATAAAAAAATGCCTTTTTCTACCTACTCGATTTTGCATACACAGGCATCATAAAAAGCATGCACAATTCTCATAGATTGATATTGCCACTGCCAATGTCATATCAACTAGGCGCGAATCATCCCACGCTTCCCGGATTGACTAGAATTGTCGCGCATTTGTACACTGTCACGTCCAATCATTGCAATTGTTGTGATTTTTAGGGTTCCGTACCGAAAGCGTAAAAATGGGACCTATTACTAAGCCTACGATGTCTGTCTGTCCGTCCTACATTTAAACTGCTGTATCTTTCGAACTGTAATAGAAAGCCACTTGAAATTTTCACAGCCTGGGCGTTGATGGGATTTTGTCTTTTTGCACTATTGTTTTGTACTTTAGTACCTAACAAGCAATGTGGTGGTACGGAACCCTCAGTGTGCGAGCCCGACTCGCACTTGGCTGTTTTTATTTTTGTAGCAAAGACGTCTGGGATGTACCGTGTTTTTATGGTTCCTAAAGTACTGATGTTTTTATGATTCCTAAAGTACGAAGCGTAGGTAGGCCTCCCACTAGATAGACCGACGATATTCTGAGTCACGGGCATCCAGTGGATGCAAAAGGTAGGCTGTCGTTCAGTGTGGAGGTTAAAGGAGGAGGCCTATGTTCAGCAGTGGATGTCTTCCGGCTGATGATGATGATGAAAGTACAGGGCCCGATTCTGTAACTAAAAACACGCACGTAACGCGCCGTGTTAAGTTTACCTCCGTACCGTGAGCTATATGCATGCGAAGCGTTCTCAGTACCTAGTACCTACATGTTATATGCTGTCGAGCACAGGTCTAGCGTACCAAATCCACACATCTGTTAGTACTATTACAATGTTATTACAGCTGTCAGAGCAAATAAATGCTTCGACCGAGTTTAAAATGAGCTGATTATGATGATGGGAGCTAATAAAACGTGGAGCGAGTGTAGTTGCCTGGTTTCGGTAAAAAAAAACTAAGGCTTCAAATAGTTTTCGTGATACGCTCGCTCGTCCCAGTTTTGCCGTTCGGGTCAAGGAAATATGTAATTTGTTACCGTATTATAGTACTACCTGCGCCCCGCTGTTTCACCTGCAATGATACAGGGACCATGAACTTTTCTGGGATAAAAGTAACCTATTTGTTATTCCAGGGTATAAGGATGTTCCAGTTTCGACGCGAAGTGCCAAAAACGCAAAAGAACAAAGCACACATTTTTGGTCACTCGCGTATTTAAATATTTTTTGAACAAATCAGCGAAATACTGCTAACACAAATATTTAGCTTTTTTTTTTTAAAATAAATAATAGCCTTGCGCTTGACCGCCAACTCGACATTTACGTATTTTAATGATTTTATAGGCGAACGATCAAATCAACATGATGCTGTTTTCGCAACAGGCCAAAAACCTCAGATCAGACAAACAAGGGATCCTTTGTTTGTCTGGTGTAAATGTATTTCGGCTGATTTGATCATTTGTTTAAAAAAACATTTAAATACGCAAGTGACCAAAAATTTGTGCTTTGGTCTTTTGCGTTTTTGGCACTTTGCGTCAAAACTGGAAGAACCTTATGTACGCTTACTTTTTATCCCGAAAAAGTTTCCTGGGGCCTTACGGACAACAGCTAATTGCGGCACCTAATCCGCTCAGTTGGAAAATCGCGCGAACGCGAACCTTATCGCGCCCAGATACGGTTTGAGGTCGCGTGATTTTCCAACTGAGCGGATTAGGTGCCGCAATTAGCTGTTGTCCGTAAGGCCCCTGTAACTCTGCACCAACGATTTATTTAGTATCTAGATAAATTATGTGCTGTTCCGATGCCATCGCTCATAAAACAGTGAAAGGAAACATCGTGAGGAAAGTGGACCACCAATTTATTATTATTCCAAGAACCACTGTTCATAGACAAGTTCATAGACGTAATTATGACATTCACCAACATGCACTGGGCCAGCATGGTGGATTAGGGTTCATCCTCTCTCTCTGAGAGGTCTGTGTCCCAGCAGTGGGATCAAGGCTGATAATAAACTAACTGAACGCGATATTTACGTTTTTTATATCCCGTTAATAATCATATAACTGCAGTGTAGCGAGGTGGTTTCCCAAAATGTATCAACAACATATCTTATCTACTTGGCCGAATATTGATCAAACATAGTCTAACTACGTTCAAACTACCGGGGATTCAAATCTGATGACAGCACACGCGAACCTATCGTTTTGGACTAGAATTGTTAGGCTATAGTCCACGTCGGAAGTTTTCGGTCGGGCGGCCCAAAAACTGTTTTTAAAGCTAGCTATAGAAAAGTACAAAGCAAGCATGTGCCTTATTATGGATGATTCGGATTGTGACCGTGATCGCGTGCCATCTCACTTACGCACGTGGTGCGAGTAAATAGATGCGAACGGGACGGCATGCAATCTCGATCACGATCAAACTTCTATAATAAGGCCGCATGTTGCATTAACTTCTTTATAATCCCCGACACAAACAGCGATATCTGTGTGTCTGTCTGTGGCATCGTAGTGTGAGAAGTTGGGAACACGGCTGAACCGATTTGGAAATATATTTTTTTTGCTTGAAAGGTGATTTTATTGAAAGTGTTCTTAGTTATGTGTTCTCCATCATAGGCCGCATCATCGCTTAACATCAGGCGAGTTGGCGCCAAGCATATCTCTTCTCTACATAGTATAAATTGAAGTCGCTTTCCGCGTCTGTCTGTCTGTCTGTATGTATATATGGCCGCTAACTCCTCCTAAACTACGCAACGGATTTTGATGCGGTTTTCACCATCAGTTAGATACATTTGCAAGGAAGGTTTATATAAACCTATAACTAGCGACCCGCCCCGGCTTCGCAAGTAAATTACACCCGTGCGGAGCCGGGCGGGCGGGTCTCTAGTTTATAATAAAAATAATAAGTATAATCTGTTTAGCCGTTTGATGATTATCAGGTCTTTTTTTTTTCGTTTTTTTTTTAACTAGATCGCTGGATATGTGTGAGATTTAGAGGTCTTGGGTTCGAATCCGATAGCGAGAAACAAAAACTATTTGTACGAAAAACATAATGTTTTTCGTACAAATAGTTTTTGTTTTTAAATAATAGGCTTGTGCTTGATCTCCAACTCGCATGATGTTTAGCGATGATGCGGTCTACGATGGAGCACGCTTGCTTAGAAAAAAACCGATTCACTCGCAACTTTAAGACTGTAACTATCGGAGAATACCTATTCAGGCAGCACATTCCTCAGTTTTTTTTTTTTTTTTTTTTTTTTTTTTTCTCGGTTCGCACAATAACAGGAATCAAAGCGCCTCGTACGGGTTTTCAGAATATCAACCATAAAGCGGTGTCACCTTTTTGAGCTCGAGCTGGCCGTCGGATAGAGAAACGAGCAGAAGGGAATTAGATCATGCAGCTATAACTAACATAGGCCTTTAATCTCAAGAAACCTGATTTGAGAGCCATTTCCCGGTTCAGTTTAGATCAGTGATAGCCCGTTAATCTATTTGGTAGTGAACCTGCCTTCTGCGCTTGGGGGCGTGGGTACGATTCCCACCTAAAACAAACATTTATGTGATGAATATTTGTGTTTGTTCTATATCTGTTGTATTTAAAACTATATGATTATGTATGTATATCAGTCTCTGACAGCCATATCACAAGCTTTGCTTAGTTTGGGGTCAGAAGACAGTGTGTGCAAAAATGTCCCGAATATTTATTATTTATCATTTTCGACTACTTAGATTCCTATCTCGACGAGTACTTAAATATAGGTGTTACGCCCACCGTTTTAGGTCAGTCTGGGTCAGTCCTACACAAATCAGACCTACGCGATCTGTGAATTGATATTAATATTCATAAGCTTATAAATGTCACCGTAGCAGACTTAAAATTTATGAATGAGCTAGGTAAAAATCTATACAGGTTGTAAGAGAAACTCCCCCAAAACGATAACTAGTGATAGTGCTGGAGACTCCTGATATGATACAAGGAAAAACCGATTAAGTGCGACTCGGGTTCATGTACTGAGGGTTCCTTACCACCACAAAATACAATAATTATCAATTAACGTATGTCTTTGATTCCACATTTATCACGCTAACTGCTAGCCTGTGGAATGCGCTGCCTAAATGGGTGTTTCCCGATGGTTACAATCTGGGTGTCTTCAAATCACGAGTGAATCGGTTTCTTTTAGGCAAGCGTACTCCAACGTAGACCGCATCATCGCTTAATAACAGGCGTGATGGTGGTCAAACGCAAGCCTATTAATTATATTTAAAAAAATAACAAGACGGACTTCAAAATCAGTAAAATATGGCATTTCGATTCGGTGAAAGAAATGATAAGGTCGTCTAGTAACCGAATTACCAGTTATAACTTGGTAATGAACTGAAATTTGTCACCGACTCACACTTGTCCATTATATTTTATTATTTACACCCATATGTAAATTACACCCGTGCGAAGACGGGCGGACGGGTCGCTAGTTGTATAAGTAAACCTTCCGTGAAAATGTATCTAACTGATGGTGAAACCCGCATCAAAATCCGTTGCGTGGTTTAGGAGGAGTTAGCGGCCATACAGACAGACAGGCGCGGAAAGCGACTTAAATTTATACTATGTAGAGAAGATATATATATGCGTGCGAAACCGGGCGGGCGGGTCGCTAGTTATATAAATAAACCTTCCGTGAAAATGTATCTAACTGATGGTGAAACCCGCATCAAAATCCGTTGCATGGTTTAGGAGGAGTTAGCGACCATACAGATAGACAGACGCGTAGATAAGAGAAGAGATATAATAATAGCGTTTAAAACTGTGTAAAAAAACTAGGTCCACCTTTCATTATAATTCTACAATCGCTTAGCCTAGCTTTTCCTTGAGCAAACGAATCAAAATAATTACACGCAATTCAGGGTAAGTACACTCGATCAAAGCTAACTTCCGTGATTTGCTTTTCCACTTAAATTTCTGTTCAGTAGGTAAAAGTAATAGTAATTTTTAAACGTTTTTTTTAACGTCGAGCGAAACGTACCATAAAATAATACGATACGATAATATTACAATAAAATAATACGTGATAAGTCCCGATAAACATTTAAAACAGATAAAAGTAATCATATCATTTTTGTACATATAAAACACTGTTTTAAACTATCACGGTTGTTCACTAAAGTTATATGATTATTTACGGGCTATTTACCGTGGTAAGGTTGTGGAATGAGCTCCCGATATTTAGGCGCATTTACATGCATCAGTCCATTCGTCAGTCTTCCCGTGAACAAGGTTCATGTAACTGCGACGAAATATCGGGAGCTCATTCCACAACCTTACCACGGTAAATATCCCGTAAATAATCATATAACTTTCGTACATATAGCCCGTTGGTCGAGTTGGTAGTGAACCTGCCTTCTGAGCTTGGGGGCGTGGGTTCGATTCCCACCTAGGACAAACATTTGTGTGATGAACATTTGTGTTTGTTCTATATCTGGGTGTTAATATCTATTTAAGTATGTATTTAAACCTATATATGTATATATATCAGTCTCTTGCAGCCATATCACAAGCTTTGCTTAGTTTGGGGTCAGATGACCGTGTGTGCAAAAATGTCCCGAATATTTATTATTTATTATTATTATTAAATATTTTTTAGTTTTTTTTAAAATAAATATTATAGAATAGATTTATGGAACAATCCGCGTCACTGTGTAACGATGTTCTAGCGCCTCACGTATGTCTCCGCTTCGGGAGCCCGTACAGCTGTAAAACCAGCCTCAGTGATGTAGTATTAAAAAACCCTTTTGTTCCTAACTACCGAACCATATAATTTACCACAAGTATAGCCTCAATCATGACGTCATATCGTAACTACTATCTATTCTGTGCTACTATCTCAGATATGACATCATTCGTTAAGTCCAATGACGTCATGAGCACCTAAATCCCAGATTCCTCTATATTTATTGGTCTGCTAGCTGCCAGACCGGACAAGGACATCCGTAACACCACAGAATCAATATACTGCTAGAGTGGGCACGAAGAATCGACACCTCTTTCTGGTTGATATTCTGAGAACCCGTACGAAGCGCTTTGTTTCCACATTTATTGTGCGAACTGCTAGTCTGTGGAATTCGTTGCCTGAGTGGGTGTTCCCCGATAGTTACAATCTCTTCAAGTCGAGAGTGAATAGGTTTCTTCTAGGCAAGCGTGCTCCATCGTAGGCCGCATCATCGCTTAACATCAGGCGAGTTGGCTGCCAAGCGCTAGCCTATTTATAATAAAATATATTATCTATACTAATATTATAAAGAGGAAAGATTTGATTGTTTGTTTGTTTGCATTGAATAGGCTCTGAAACGACTGAACCGATTTGAAAAATTCTTTCACTGACGGGAAGCTACGCTATCCCCGGGTGACATAGGCTATAATCTATACCCGTGCGAAGCTGGGGCGGACCGCTAGTATATATACAAAATAGTTACCTACTTTGGTAATATTTCACAGAATATACAGGGTTATTGGTAACTTGCTACATCTTCTCGCAGGCGACTTTTCGAGGTTCTCATTTCGGTCCGTATTTTAATATATTTTATGTATGTACAGTGTAAACTATTGCTCCGATATCCTCCATCACAGGGCCCCGATTCAACTAAACAAATTGTTTTTAAATTTTAATTGATTAAATTTTATTTTTTTATTAAATGCCTCAAAATTTACAATTTGTTTAGTAGAATCGGGGGCCCGTTCGCAATACGAAATTATCGTATTGTTGTCAACTAAATCTTAACTAATCATAAAAGCGAAAGTACCCCCCAGTACGAAAGTATCATGAACATTAAAAAGTGAGATAAACAGTTATTCGCATTTATTCTGGTCATTATATTAAAAAAAAAAAAAAAAAAAAAAATTTGAAATATTAACCTCTCAAAATTAACGAAACATATTTTTTTAAAGCCTTCTTTATGACCAGAATAAATGGAAATAACTATTTATCACACTATTAAATGTTCATAATAACAAAAAAAAATAACAATTTTTTTTTTCTAATTATGTAGTAACCTCGCAAAATGACAGAAACATTTTAAAAAGTAAAACAGTAGGTCTAAAATAGGCGAGCGAGATTGCAGCGTCTGGTATTTTGGCTCCTAAGTATGATGTTAAGGACCACAAACCTGATACAGGGGCAGGTGGAAAATCACGCGAACGTGAACCTTAACGCCCCCAAATACGGTTTGCAGGCGCATGATTTTCCAACTGAGCGGATTTAACATTAGTTTGATACCGAGTTAGCCGTTGGCCGTAAGGTCTCTGGTCTGTACTCTGTGGTAGGGACGATGCCTGCGTGAGGTTGTTAGCTAATTGCCAATAACCTTGTATAATAGTTACTTCGATAATAATCAAAGCCAAAGATTTATCCAAAGGTCGAATACCAAAAGCAAAACGAACTAAATTATGCCTATAACGATTTCTGTGAATGCGGGCTATAAATCAAGGCTAGACAAAGGAAAACCTATATATTTGTTACAGATATCGGCATGAAAATTACCTTGACTGGGCTTTAATAGTGGATTTTATAGTATTTTTGGCGGACCGAATGGAGTACAAAGGGATTTGGCCCAACAGCCTTAGTTACGTTACTTAAATAAATGTTGATTTGATTAACGTTTTTAAGTAAGGACGTCAAAAATAACTCACTGGTCAAAAACCAATGTGTTTAGGCACTTTAGTATTTTGGACGAGTAGATGTCACGTAATTTCCCGAACGCTGCCCATCCGAGTTGGATTCTTCGGGCGACCTCTTTTCCTAAGTTGGACTTACGTAACTGAACAAGATAGGTGAAGATAGGTGTGAACATGAATAATAGTTAAGTTATAGGTGTAAACATTATTATATAAACATTATTATTAAATACATACATTATGATTTTTAAAAAATCGCCCGTTGTACCAGCCAACCCGTATAATGTAGGAGTTCCCGGGAACAATTTTACGTCCAACAGTCGGAAGTACGTTAGAACCCTAGAAAATAAATAATTAAATAAATACTCGGCACATTTTTGCACACACGGTCATCTGACCCCAAGCCCCAAACTAAGCAAAGCTTGTGTTATGGCTGCCAGAGACTGATATACCTACATACATATATATTTATAAATACATACTTAAATATATATTAACAACCAGATATAGAACAAACACACATCATCATCATCATCATCACATAAGTAAATGTTTGTCCTAGGTGGGAATCGAACCCGCAAAAAATCCTCATTAAAAATATTCTCGTAATTTTTTCGCCAATAGTACTAGGCTCCCAGAATAACGTAGGAGTTAGCAAACAATCTAGCCTAACCTTCAGACGTATTCCGAACCCCGCGGCAGTAGCGTGTTTTGGCTCAAAACAGAGCTGTCTGCCGCTTGTTTACCGCGCATACCTATTGCAGACCGTCTCGCTTGTCTGTCAGCTTGGTTAGTTCAGTGACCATCGAGGGCAGTTAGACGATTTGTCAAGAGTTTTTAGGGCGGATCTTCCTAGTGTATTTAATTATATTATGTTAAAAAGTGTAAGTCGTATATAGTTTTTTAAATGGTATGGTTTTTATAATAGCCGTGAACTTATGAATTGTGTTTGCTTGGGTTTAGTCTCATCATCGTCATTATGTGCGATCTTCTTTTAAGTCAGTAGGAAATTTCTTGCGATTCCTCGCTGCGTTCATTTTGCTAATAGATCAGTGCCTTGATATCAATCAGTACAGCCATTTACGCCTGCGATGGATTTCTTCGGAAAAGACACTCCATTTTGTATGGATAGATGCTAGCATTTCAATTGTTTCTTGATCCTGAAATAGACACTGTTCTTTAAAAGATGAACTAGCTTATATTTTTTTAGTAATTATAATAGTTATTGGGCAGCCTTTAAATGCCCTCCATTTAGTGGGTGGCAAGTTATTACCCGCCACAATATTTTGACGTGAGGTAATTACCAATAAACACCATCAAGTAATCACCACAATAACCCAGAAATGTTCAATCCTATACTGTACAATACATAGTTTCATTTTCCCTTACTCAATAATTGTAATTTATATTTAACAGAGCCTCTTGGTGTTGGCTTCGGCCCCAATGCCTCTTAAAATGTTCAGTGTAGACCCTAGAATCTCGTGAAATAAATAGTTAATTGTAGTTATCTTCTGTGAGAATCTATTCTTCAAATATATTTCTTCACTCTGTTTAATTTTATCTGAATTTGCCGTTGAAACCATAGTCGAAGTTTCGGACCCAATCTTTAGTGAATCTCGTATAATTGGTATTAAATGCGTATATTTTCTAAATCACATTGTTTAAAGTAGTAGAATTTTGCCTGGTATTTGTCTTTTGAATCATAGACTTGTTAGTGCGTCAATGTTTTCACGTAAATGATCCAGTAAATAGATGTATTTTTAATCGACGAAAAAAGGCATATAGAGACGCTATTCCTTTTTTCGTCAACACGTTTTTCTCTCTTGACTGAGTGTCGAGACGAGCAAGTCGCTTGCTTCATCATCATCACCAGCCAGAAGACGTCCACTACTAAACATAGGCCTTCCCCTTAGACCTCCACACTGACAGCCTACCATCTGCGACTCTCACGATGTCGTCGCTCCATCTAAATAGAGGCCTACCTAGACTGCGTCTTCCGGTTCGTGGTCTCTACTCAAGGAGCATTCTTCCCCATCAGGTTATCGGTTCTTCGAGCGATGTGGCCTGCCCATTGCCACTCTTCACAGTCGCTTGCTTGCCGCCTAGAATTTAGAACTTCAATAGTTTAAAACCCTTCACGACAATGCACTGCGTTATTTCCCTGATAAAGTAGTATGCTTCCAAATTTGTTTTACTCTCCTAAACCACCAAGGTCGTCATACTTTACAAGTATTGCATGACATCTGTGCCAAATTCTTTGAGCCCGCCTTACCTCTGATCTGATAACAGTGATGGACGCTCAGCCGTCCTTGACGAGCTATGTAATCGCTGATTATGTCATGCGAGCGTCTTCGCAATCTAACTAGAACTACGCTGTACTGTAATGGTTCAGTAACACGCAGTGGTTGTTTAGTTGGACATTTCCAGCTAAATGGAAGTTCAAGGGGTGAGTTTACTTTATTGTTATGCATTTCCTTTTAATCTAAGTCTGAGTTACGCATATAGACTGTACCAAGCCGAAAGGAAGCCATTGTACTCATCATCATGAATGACTTTTACAATAGGACCAACCCTGAAAAATATATCAACTGTTCTATATAAATCGGTCATCGGACACTCGACTAAATTTATGGAACGGCTGTTTTTGCCCCGCGATTTCAGGGTTGGTTCCATAGTAAAAGTTGTTCATAATGATGAGTACGATGACCTCATTTCGGCTTAGTACAGTAAATATCACCCTGTATAAGTGCTCTATTTATGTGTGTAACTAATCAATCTAATTCTATAGTAAGCGATAATAGCTCAGTGTCTCAATGTGATTAGACCCTGCAAGCGCCAAATTTTTACACATTCTCACCTGGAAAAACTTAAAAAGTATACCATCTTGATACTTTGCTTCGTAAAATAAAGGGCATATGCTACGTGCATTCACTATCTCGCGCATTTGAACATTTCTGAAGATAAACTTTAAACGTTACTTAAAAGTTAAGCAATGCTGTAAATTGCTGTCAACCTCTCGTTGACGGAAATTGTCACAAGTGAAAACAAGACAGAGCAAGTTTAAACTTTGCTTAACTTAAGTAACGTTTATAAGTAAGGCCGTTCATCATTATCATCATAATCAGCCTTTTAACAGTCCACTGCTGGACTTTTAGCCATATCCACCACGCTGGCCCAGTGCGGATTGGTGGATCACATACGCCATTGAATTCCTTCTCCGTACGTATGCAGGTTTCCTCACGATGTTTCCTTCACCGAAAAGCCAGTGGCATGAAAATCCGTACATAAGCTCCAAAGAGCTCATTGGTACGGGCCCAGGGTTTGAACCCGCGACCTCATGCTTTCAAGTCTAGCGGTCTCCCAAATGGGCTACCACGAGTAAGGCCGTTATTAAGACTAAATACAACAACATAAGACCTCGAGCATAACATTACTTTATGTTCAATTTCATAAACCAAATTTGTTCAAACGTTTTCAAATTTAAAGTTTCGACCAATTGGTACAAACAAGTTTTCATGGCTAAAAATGGTTTCAACAACATTTTTATTCTATTTTTATGTGTGAAAGCTTGTTTGGACCATACTGCGTCACATCGTATATTAATCGCATGAGGTTCATTGGGAGATTACGTAAAACATTACGATCGTTCCTAATCACCAAAAAGTATCACCAAACGAAAAGGGTCAAAAATGCCCAAGAAAAACTTAATGGAGGTTTTGATTAATGGAGGACCTCTGAGGTACCTGACGGTACGCTTCGTGGTCTATGGTCAACGCTAAATGAAAAAAACTTCATAACAGTCTATTTCACGCGAATTTTTCAGTAAATAGATTAACGAAAGCCCTTGACACGCCACCATGAATACAAATTGCTTGGCGGGTTATTCATTGCCAATATCCGGTTACACGTCAAATGAAGAAAGCTTTTTGTTATGGCAACACAGGGTTATTAATATACTTTAAATGATGTGTTGTGGTGTATAGTCCTTGCCACACTCGTCTTGTTCTTCAGACACGGAAGACGCTTAATATTGTGTTTAGTTTTCGTGATTCCTTAATCCTGTGATTCCTTTTTATTTTTCGTATTTCCTGTTTCCAGTGGATAAAAACTTATAAAAACAAGAAAAGTACTTATTTTCCAGTTTTCCTGCATTAAAAGTATCTCGTGATACAAACACACCCCAACGCACACACAATTTATTATAGATATTAAGCTTGTCGGTATTTTATCGGATTTTCCACGGAGAATGTGCAACGAAACTTCACGAACTTGTTCCCCCATCACCTTTTCATTACCGGACGTCCAGACGAACAGCAAGGCGTCACCCTTACTTGGTCGAAATGCCATTTATTCGCACCAAGCGTTTTGACTCCTCTTTCTTAATTAGAACAGCAAAACAATGGAACGCCTTGCCCCTGTCTGTGTTTCCGCAGCATTACAATCTTGGAGTGTTCAAGTCTAGGGTTAATAGGTTACTACTGGGCAAACGTGCTCCATCTTCGACCGCATCATCGCTTTCCATCAGGCGAGATCGCGGTCAAACGTTAGCATAGACCGATGTAAAAAAAAAAATGATCCCACAAGGATACATGCATTGACCTAAATTATTCCTCGTTTGTCAGCATAGGCATCAAACGTAACTTTAACTGTACCTACTTCAATTCTTCATTAAAACAAACTACCAACCAAAGTGCGATGATCAGCGGTGATTATATTTCTTTCATGACTTGTGCTCGGTCTTATTCAAGGATCCATACTCAGACCACCATTATTCATCCTTAAAAACGAATCACGATTAACGTAAACTTACAAGGAAAACCCCTTCATATTTCAACTCTGGTTTAACAAACCAAATAAACTGCTGTGACAAGAGTCAAAAATATGTGTTTTCTAACAAGAATCCATATTCAGACCAACATAATTTCTTCTTTATCACGATCAACGTATCTATAAAATGGAAAAACCTTTTTCATTTCAACTAATAATACAAGCAAATGAAACTGCCGTGCGAAAGCTCAATTAAATGGTCGGGCCATTATCATATATCTCACCTGTCTAGTCTAGACTTCATAAACAAGTGGGTGTTCAACAAGGATCCATACTCGGTCCCAAATCATTCTTTCTATATAAAATACCAACCAAAAGCCCTCATATATCAACTCTAGTTAATAAAAACAAAATAAACTGCCGTGACTAGCCCCAACTAAACCTCGATGATTATCATATTTCTCGCTTGTCCAGACCCAATAAACTGTAAATGGTATTACCTCCGTTTCCCCGGACCCGCCCAGTCGCGCCCTGGTGCGTGCGGCCGCTCCTTAGTATTGTGTTACAAGGTGATATGGCATATTTTACTATAATATCGTGTAGTAACGGAAGGAAGGGAGCAGCTTATAAAATGGGACATTCTTTCTAGACTATAACCATAGAAGACTATAAAGAATACAGATTTAATTATAACTAGCGACCCGCCCGCCCGGCTTCGCACGGATGTAATTTACGTGCGAAGCCGGGGCGGGTTATATATATAAACCTTCCGTGAAAATGTATCTGATGGTGAAAACCGCATCAAAATCCGTTGCGTGGTTTAGGAGGAGTTAGCGGCCATACAGACATACAGTTACAGACAGACGCCGAAAGCGATTTTAATTTATACTATGTAGAGAATAGAGATAGAGAAGATAGAGAAGAGATGTAGATATTATTAGGGAGTGGGTAAAATGTTTGGCTACCAGGTTCTCAGAATAATGTCTACAGTCGACACAGAATAAGTTAATTGCATTTTTTTTAAAGAGATTTATCTATTTTTGGCCAGCAATACGCCTGATAATATGCCAGCAATACGTCCACCCACAAGATGTACAGACGACCTAATAGAAACTGACAATGTAGGCTTAGTAATAGGGTCCCGTTTTTACCCTTTGGCCTTACAGAATCCTAAAAACCACTATACCGCTTAAGGCAAACGGCACACTTACTAATTTTTCACGCGCACTAAGAAACTTGTAGCTACACCATTGAACTAATAGTCCACATGAAAGAAGGCGGCAAGGTCGTCTCGTCTGCAGCATGAGTGCCACTAAAGACATTAAGCCTGATTTAGGCTTGATTGTTCGCACCCGTCTTACCATGTCTCCCTTGCTTGTCTGATCTGGGGGTCTAGACAAGAGCCACACACTGTTAGCGTTCACGCCTGCGGAAAGATGAAATTGTATGAAAATTACATTGACAATGACATTAGCATGAGAGAAATTATCTCAAGCTAATGTCATTTTCATACAGCTTCATCTTTCCGCAGGCGTGAACGCTAGCAGTGTGTGGCTTTTGTGTAGACCCCCATGGGCCTTACGGACAACTCCTATTGCGGCACCTAATCCACTCAGTTGGAAAATCACGCGACCGCAAACCGTATCTGGGCGCGATAAGGTTCACGTTCGCGTGATTTTCCAACTGAGCGGATTAGGTGCCGCCATATCAGTTGTCCGTAAGGCCCCCTGAGCTATGCTATTGGCAAACATATCGCGGCTTTAGAGTGTGACATAATTTTATAGCTTCATTTATTTTGGCAGAACACTCCCATTCGCCGACTTTAATCACGAAACCCGTCGAAATAGGTCGACGTCGCGTGTCCGGGTAACATTTCGCGATTGGCAGTGGCTTCAGTTTGCGAACAACTTCGGCTCAGTTAGGTCTTTCAGTTGTAACTTCCAAGGACGATATGAAAAACGTTTAAACTTTGCCCGTGCGTGTTTTGTTACCTAATTAAGTCGTGTAAGTATTTTGGAGTCGAAATTTCAAGGTCGCCACATTGTCCTTGAATTACGATTATTTTATGTTTCAATGCGCAGCAATAACTTTATCCGCTCAGTAATTCCGTTATTGGGGTGAGGTCAAAAATTGGTATTTCATACAGACCATTTTCGGGTGTTACTATACTAATGCATCAAGGTTGCCTGGAAGAGAACGCTCTTAGCGATAAGGCCAAATCTATCTGTTCGATTGTTAAATGTATCATTGATTGTCATACCAACCAATCGATCGCCGATCAATTCCATCGATCGATGGTAGAATGAGATGAGTCAACGTCGATCGACAGTTCCTACTACACATCGGTCAGCTCAATTGTTCAATTTATCATTGATCGCCATTCCAAACAATCGATCACCGATCGATGGTAGAATGAGATGAGTCAACGTCAATCGACAGTTGCTACTACACATCGATCTGCTGGATTGTTCAGTTTATCATTGATCGACATACAAGCCGATTGATCGCCGATCAATTCCATCGATCGATGGTAGAATGAGATGAGTCAACGTCAATCGACAGTTGCTACTACACATCGATCTGCTGGATTGTTCAATTTATCATTGATCGACATACAAGATTGATCGCCGATCAATTCCATCGATCGATGGTAGAATGAGATGAGTAAACATCGATCGACTGTTACTACTCCAAATCGATCTACTCGATTGTTCACTTTATAATTGATCGATGGTCGATCGACGAACAATCGGGAGTCGATCAATAACAGATTGGCTCACGCTACTGCAGATCTAGACAAGTAGGCTTTAGATTAAAATACGTAAACGCTTATGGAATGAACGGTGGTCACACACACCAAATGACTTTTTTGGACTTAAATAAATTATGTCCAGTTTTGATACCATGTAGACATTGATACCATCAGTTCGTACCTCATGGTATCATGGTATCCTCATGGTATCATGAGATACGAACCCTAATAATGAGTATATTTTTCAAATCTTCAATGTACGTATACATTACATACATACATTATCAGCCATTAAATGTCCACTGCTGAACAAGGCCTCCCTCTTAGAGAGGGGTGTTGCCATAATCCCCACGCTTGGCAGGCGGCTTGGAGATCGCAGTACGTACACCGTGTACTAACAGGACGCTGCTGCCCATCCTCCGGTGGTTCTGGTCGCAGTTTTAGGACATACCCGGGTCCGAATGTACCTACGTATTGGTCTAAGTCAATTTTACCCCCCTACGGTGGGTTGGGTAGGGGCCCTACCCAACCTAAATAAATCATGTTCAGTTTTGATACCATGGAAAAGATCGTGAGGAAACCAATATGTCCAAGAATCTCAATAGTTCTAAGATCAAACAAACATGCACTGGGCCAGTATGGTGGATTAGGGTCCATAGAGGTTTTTTATTCTTTATTTCTTTTCACCCTCTCTCTCTCGCTCTCTCTGATAGAACGCCTGAATCCCAGCATGATATGCTGAATTGATGATGATGAGTCGTGAGTTATTAAAAAAAATGTACTTGATGTCAATCAATGGCATACAATAATTATAATTATTTATTGTGCGAACTGCTGTGGAATTGGCTGCCTGAATGGGTGTTCCCCGTTAGTTACAATCTGGGCGTCTTCAAGTCGAGAGTGAATAAGTTTCTTTTAGGCAAGCGTGCTCCATCGTAGACCTCAGGCGAGTTGCCGGCCAAGCGCAAGCCTGTTTAAAAAAAATATATACTTTCTACACTTTACGCTCACCATCGCTAAAACACTCATAATATTTAGCAATCATATGTTTCGCTCTCAATTAAAACTTCATTATCTCGCCAACTAATTCGTTAAATAGTAATTCGAACGCCAATTGCTACACCTCGTAATGCTTATAGTACAGCAAATCAATCATTACTGTAGCGTTTACTACTAAATAACCAAAGAAAATTGTAGACGACGACTCTTCGTACAAATTCTTGTCGCGTGCTGCCGGTGTTTTAGGGTTCCGTTGATTTAATTAGCAAACGCAATAGACTAAGGTTGGCTTGCAGCACAAATTAAATCTGGTTTGAATCGAGATTTTACAAAATTTTCCATACAATTTGACATTTAAATTTAGTTAAATCTAGATTTAAATCGGTCGTGCAAGTGGGTCTAAATGTTAAAGAAAACACAATTATTTTATGAATGCGAAAGTAAATTATGTCGCTTTTTTATTCAGCTATTTTCTTTGTGTATTTTACGCGGCATCTTAGTGTTTTTTTTATTTATTATTAAATAATAAATAGGATTGCGTTTGACCGCAACCTCGTCTGTTGTTAACTGATGATGCGGTCTACAATAGCGCACGCTTGCCTAAAAGAAGCTGATTCACTCGCGACTTGAAGACACCCAGGCTGTTACTATCGAAGAATACCCATTCTGGCAGCGTATTCAGTCTAGTGGTTCGTACAATAAAAGTGGAAGCAAAGAGCTTCGTACGAAGCCCGCAGTCGTAGGTAGCCGTAGGTTTTATCAACCATGAAACGGTGACACCTTCTCGAACCTGGTCTGGCCCTCTAATAGAAAAATACGCGGGAGGGAATTAGATCATGCAGATCCAATGCACACTCCGAAATTTATCCAGTTAAAACCCGATAGACTAGCAACTTTGCGTCGATGTTAGCAGCTTAGCAGCTTAGTCAAACAATATTAGGTAAATTAAATTGTCTAACATTGCCAATACGGCTTTTGCGTCAGAGCTAAGGATATGTCAAAAATATTGAGTAGGTATAGCTTTTTTTTTTCATGAAACAATTTTGATTGTAATACTTCAATTCGCGCTCTAATCGCGTATATCTTAACGGTTCTGTGAAGGAGGAAGCGAGTAAACAAACTGCCTTCAAAAAAATTATGTTACTGATTTAAGTCAATTTTGTACGGAAATATAAACTTAGTAAAGCTACTCTATATATTTAAAAAAAGTTCTTCTATCAATGTAAATATTATTGATCTAATAGTGCTAACAGACGCTCGAACGCGGCTGACCTCAACCGCCGTCTGACCCATGGGAGAGAAAGAGAGGGAAATATGAAATTCTCACTCTTTCTCTCCCGTTGGTTGGGCGGCGGTCCGTCAGCCGCGTTCGTGCGTCTGTTAGCACTATAAGTCAATTTTGTACAGAACTCTCAACTTAGTAAACCTACTCTACCGGAATATAAGAATATTTTTTCTCGTCAAAGAAAATATGCGAATAATAATGGTGTCTGCTAATTGAGCTGTTAGTCGTTTGTACGTTATTAATGGCCGACAGTCACGATATCTGAAGCTGCAAGAATATGTAAATGCTATTCAAATATAGAATTAATGGACCAAACCCAATGACAATTTATATTATTCTTGACCAAACCCTACCAAACCAAATCTAACCACCAAAAAACTAAAACTCTACCAAACCAAACAAACAACAACGGCCCTTGGGGACCGGGAGCTCACCTCTTTTTCAAAAATCTTTCAGAGCGCCTGGTTTATGTGACGCGTGACCAAAATGCAGGCGTGTTTCTGGCTCAACGCATAAGCATTGCCATTCAGCGTGGTAATGCCGCCAGCATGCTGGGTACGCTGCCAACTGGTAGTGGGCTTGAGCATTTGGATTGTCTTTAAACCTTCAACGGTCTATGGGCAATCTAACTGTATTTGTAGTTTTTGTTTGTATTTTGTTTAGTTAATAAATGCACTTGCCCATACAAGTACTTCAAATTGTATGTTATTATTGGAAAACAATTACCAAAACGTACGGTTGCAGTTGTTTGTACTTTGTACAGTTTTGGTACTTACAAGCAAATCAAAACTGTGTAATTATGATCAAAGTGAGCATCATTTTTTTTTTTTTTATTTAAGACCAACAGCACAAAAATATATACATAGTTTTAAATAATTATTTTAAATTACAGCCATTAATAGGTCTATACTAGTGATATAAGTAACATTGTCATGGAAAATCACTACTAAAAATCATATATGTATTGCAAACAAGCGCTAAAAAGCTAAGCTTCATAAGTTAATAAAAAAGGTAATTAACAAACAAAATTAAGCACAATTATACTTATGTAGCACATAAAACGAATACTAGCTTAAAATTATGCTTGGGTATATTAACATAAAAATGTGCAGGTAATAATTATCATAAGATACGACATAGAATACTTGTAAAGTATACCAGGAAATACCTATTACGAAATATAAAAAACGCGGCCGAAACCGCAGGTCACAGTGAGACTCGATCATAATCTTGACTACTACTGTAATAATTGAATTTTTTATGTCGTAGCTCGACGTTTCGTTCAGAAATAACAAGACATCAATAATCAAGTCTGCGCCACAGACTAGATATAAACAGATGGTCATCTTTTAACACAATGTTAAAAACATCATACGAATGTTTACGGTCATCGAGATACAATTCCTTATAGAGTCACAATCTCGCAGTGAAAACAGTCAAAAAACGTCCGAGCGTCATTGGCGTCGATTCTGTCATACCACTCACTAAACTAAACCAATCTGACAGGACTAAAATTATCAACCTCTCTTTTCATTTTAATATGTGAGAGAAGGATGGCAACAATTTTAGAGCTGTCAAATTTAGTTTAGTTTGGAGAACATCAGAATCGATGCCATTGTAATTTTTTTTGTATAATTCCTTTCCGTGCATCCTGGAAGAGATCGGTTTGAGCGATAAGGCCGCCTGTTAAAAGCCTAGATAATTTTTTTATTGTAATGTTTATGTTATTCTTGTTTTGTGGTATTTTAATAAAGAGTCATTTTATTGTATTGTACATGCATTGTATCAGTTATTTTACGGTAGGGTTCTTTTTCAGAGTACGCCTAGGGAAGTACCTACCACTTCTTTACCAGTTATTCAACCGTCAAGCAAACATTACTATGTTTTACATTGAAAGACAATGGCATCGATTCTGATGTTCTCTAAACTAAACTTAACTAAATTTGACAGCTCTAAAATTGTTGCCACCCTTCTCTCACATATTAAAATGAAAAGAGAGGCAGATAATTTTAGTCCTGTCAGATTGGTTTAGTTTAGTGAGTGGTATGACAGATTTGACGCCAATGTTTCCTGTGAAATTAGATATATAAATAGATAAACTCTTTATTGTTCACATCACAAATTACATACGAAAAGACAGTGTAAAAAAAAAACTAGTGCAACAATCGGCGGCCTTATCGATTGCATAACAAAAAAGTAACCAGTCCATTTAGAAGTTTCGTCTGTTAAATATGACCGGCCTGCGGTCTTTTTGACATTTTGTATTTTTTTTACAAAAAGAGCACCTAACAGGTTTTGTATATGACATGGCCTAAGGGACTAGATAGACCTAAATACATCCCACCGTTAGTCGCGACCGCATACCGTATCTGGGCGCGATAAGGTTCACGTTCACGTGATTTTCCAACTGAGCGGATTAGGTGCCGCAATAGCTGTTGTCCGTAAGGCCCCCCTGAACTGACTCAAAACTCGTGGTTTTATTTTGGTAATGGAATAAATGCGTTGGTGTCCTTGAGATTTTTTGATAAATCAACGACTTTATGAAATAAAGAGCTATTCATAAAATTTAAAGTTTTATGTGTTCTTTAGATTCAGGTTAACTGATTCGGCTAAATATTGTTACGCACTACTAAATACCTCCGTAATGACAAAAGAAGCGCGCGAGAAAGACCCACGATTGCGATTCTCCTTTTCTAGCCTAGATTGGCCAGTTCGGAATGGCATAGCATAGAGCGTTCTCCGTACTAAAGCCGTGGACGTCTACTGGCTGATGAAGAGTTGTCCATCTGCCCATTTCACTTATTCTGAGGTCTGAGTAACCTTTACTAAGCCCTTCACGTGCTTGGCATACAAATATGTTCGGAACAACATTGATAGTACCTAGATATTTATGTTGAAGATGGTCCACTGTCGTCATTCCTTCTACTGGTTTTTAGTAAATAACGCAATATACCAATAGATATTAAGTCTATGCATGGTAATAAATAAATAAATCTATTGATAATTATAATTTTTAGAAAAAAAGAACCGACTTCATGACTTCTCCTACATTTATAAACTGAGACTAAAAAGTAGAAAATATTGTTTAATATTACGACTGAAATACTTTGTATCCAATGTCACGAAAACAACAGGGCCCGGTTGCCATGGAGACACTTCTTTGTTTTTTGAAGTTCTGTTGTAGGAACAGTTCCTCCAGTTATGTTTGCTGTTCAGTTGACAGCGTCGCTAGTGGAGAACAAAGTATGAAATTCACCAAGAAATAACTGTAGTTACACTTTTGCCCACCTTAACAGCTAAGTTGGTGGCACTATACAATGTACATTGATTTCGTTGCTTATCGTCATGTTTTTGTAGATTTTTCAAAAAGCGCTGAATCAATGTATATAAAAAAATTATGGGACCACCTATGAGATATGACCTACCAACCAAAAAAAGAATCATCAAAAACAATTCTAAATTGGCGGAGTAATAGCGTAACAAACATACAAAAAAAAAAAACATACAGTCGAATTGATAACCTCCTCTTTTTGGAAGTCGGTCAAAAATATTACGCCAGAAATACGCATTTTGGTCACGCGTCGCATTAACCAGGCGCTTTGTTGTTTTTTTCTTCAATATGAGGTGAGGTCCCGGTCTCCAAGGGCCCAATGTCTCGACCCCAAACGGCACAAATATGTAAACCCACACCAAACTCACTGCAGTTATCTTATTTCCAGCGCTACATAGGCATCCCAGCCATGCTGAAAGCTGGCGAATACTCCCCCAATAACCCTATACTCCGCGCCGAATTGAACTCGGAGCGCGGCGCGGGCGACGCCTTTCTCGGGCTAGGAGAGTACGAGAGACGACGCAACACGCTGAGGAAGATACGACAAGCTCAGTACAGACAGTATCTGGATCAGGTGAGTTGATGACCCGAGTGAATACTAGTAAATACTTCAACAACCCAACACTCCGCGCTGATTGGAACTCGGAGCGCGGCGCGGGCGACGCCTTTCTCGGGCTAGGAGAGTACGAGAGACGACGCAACACGCTGAGGAAGATACGACAAGCTCAGTACAGACAGTATCTGGATCAGGTGAGTTGATGACCCGAGTGAATACTAGTAAATACTTCAACAACCCAACACTCCGCGCTGATTGGAACTCGGAGCGCGGCGCGGGCGACGCCTTTCTCGGGCTAGGAGAGTACGAGAGACGACGCAACACGCTGAGGAAGATACGACAAGCTCAGTACAGACAGTATCTGGATCAGGTGAGTTGATGACCCGAGTGAATACTAGTGACGCTAGTGAATATTCCAACAATACTCCGCGCTGAGTTGAACGCGGAGCGCTGCGCGGGCGACGCCTTTCTCGGGCTACGAGAGTAGACATAGACAGGACAGGACGAGAGATGATGCAACACGCTGAGGAAGATACGACAAGCTCAGTACAGACAGTATCTGGATCAGGTGAGTTGATGACCCGAGTGAATACTAGTGACGCTAGTGAATATTCCAACAATACTCCGCGCTGAGTTGAACGCAGAGCGCTGCGCAGGCGACGCCTTTCTCGGGCTAGGAGAGTAGACATAGACAGGACAGTACGAGAGATGACGCAACACGCTGAGGAAGATACGACAAGCGCAGTACAGACAGTATCTGGATCAGGTGAGTTGATGACCCGAGTGAATACTGGCAAATACTTCAACAACCCAACACTCCGCGCTGATTGGAACTCGGAGCGCGGCGCGGGCGACGCCTTTCTCGAGTTAGGAGAGTAAGAGAGACGACCCAATACGCTGAGGAAGATACGACAAGCTCAGTACAGACAGTATCTGGTTCAGGTGAGTTGATGACCCGAGTGAATACTAGTGACGCTAGTGAATATTCCAACAATACTCCGCGCTGAGTTGAACTCGGAGCGCGGCGCGGGCGACGCCTTTCTCGGGCTAGGAGAGTACGACAGACGACGCAACACGCTGAGGAAGATACGACAAGCTCAGTACAGACAGTATCTGGATCAGGTGAGTTGATGACCCGAGTGAATATTAGTGACGCTGGAATCTATAGAGCATAGCTCTCTCCATTGCCCGCTGTGTGACTCTTAGTTTTTCCAAAAGGCCAGCAGTTAAGGATCACGTCACAGTACCATATGTCATCACTGGCAACACACTGGTTAAAGACCCTTGTCTTTGGAGAACAAGATATTTTACAAGTAGTTTTTTTTAACCACTCTTTTATTAGCTTTGTATACGTATGTATGTATGTATTGTATATGAGAACATTTACCGTAGTAATGTATATTTTTTTATACCATCAGAAAGTAGAGATTTCAACGAACAAAAAGCCTACCGACTTTTTTAAAAAAGCTGATATTTTGACGTGAGTATTTCCGATTGAAAATTAGGGTGCTTTTTCAATATTAAGACAAAATAAGATGTAAAAAAAACTGTGTTTGTGACATAAAAAGGTAAGTTTTCACCAAATTTCGTGAAAAATTAATATTTTTTCAAATATCACTGGCAACACACACTGGTTAAAGAACCTTGTCTTTAGGTACTGTGGTATCTTGGACGAGAAGATGTCATGTAATTTCCGGAACGAAAATCCCCCGAAAATTTCTTAACAATTCTGTATTCATAAGCCATCATTGTTTCCACTTTTAACAGCAAGCCAAAAAGAATCAAGAAGCCAAAGAGGAAGTGGAGCGTGAGCGGCGCGAAAGGGAAGAGAAAGAGAGTCAGAGAGAGGAGCGAGAGAGACAGGTGTTGTTAGAGCGAGAGAGGTATACCCCGGAGCGACGCCGCGCGAGCGTCTGTACCTTGCCCGTCAGTAATGCGCTAATACAAACTACGTAAGTATTATTTGGTTACTGGATATATAAAAAAATAAAAAAATCGGGACATTTTTGCACACACGGTCATCTGACCCCAAACTAAGCAAAGCTTGTGATATGGCTGCCAGAGACTGATATACATACATATATAGGTTTAAATACATACTTAAATAGATATTAACAACCAGATATAGAACAAACACAAATGTTCATCACTTGAATGTTTGTCCTAGGTGGGAATCGAACCCACGCCCCCAAGGCAGGTTCACTACCAACTGGACCAACGGGCTATATTGATAGAGAGAGACAGCGATACGAGAAACGGTAGAGCATCATCCAAGAAAACAAGGTCTGGCACTCTGGCAGTTGTCCCAGAATTACGTCACTGTGTAGTTGCCACTTTATTGCAACAAACACAGATACTGGGAAACAAATTCGTTAATCATCTATTAAATTAAATACAAAAAGCATTTCAATTGTAATTTGGTTTGTCCGCTCAAGCAAGTTAAGTACGAATTGATTATATTAAACACAATTTTATCAACACCACATTGATTTATTGGATTCCCACAGGTAATATACGAATATTGGGGAGTTATAATTTCACGCTACTGTTAACACAGAAAATCATAGAGAGTCCGCCATTGTTTCGTGTATCGTCATCTCTCTCGAACATGTTGTAAATTACTTATTCTGCTCTTGCTTATGCACGTGTATCCATGATATTGATGACATCATTGTGGGACGTCCACGTCACATTATTTCTCGGAGTGCTATAGCACTCCGAGAAATAATTTATTATTATATAATATGTATATATATTATATATATACATATTACCTGGCGGAGTATATTATTATACCATGCGGTAGAGCAAGAGAGACTTACTGTATTCTTACTTTTTAACCGACTTCTAAAAGGAGGAGGTTATCAATTCGACTGTGTTTTTTTTTTAAATGTATGTTACGCGATTACTCCGCCAATTTAGAATTGTTTTTGATGATTCTTTTTTTGGTTGGTAGGTCATATCTCATAGGTGGTCCCATATAAATTTGATCGACATTGATTCAGCGAACAATGTACATTGTACAGTGCCACCAACTTAGCTGTTAAGGTGGGCAAAATTGGAACTACAGTTATTTCTTGGTGTATTCATACTTTGTTCTCCACTAGCGACGCTGTCAACTGAACAGCAAACATAGAGGAACTGTTCCTACAACAGAACTTCAAAAAAACAAAGAAGTGTCTCCATGGCGACCGTGCCCTGTTGTTTTTCGTAAATTTTTTCATGACCATGGATAAACCAAAGTATTTCAGTCGTAATATTAAACAATATTTTCTACTTTTTAGTTTCAGTTTGTAAATGTAGGTATAGACATGAAGTCAGCTCTTTTTTTTCAAAAAATTATGTTATTACTATTCCGTTATTGAATTTTCTCTCTCTCGATTTAGCGAATTCGTTTTCTACGAGTTGTTCACTTTGATTGGTAGATTAACATGACCACCGTTTACAGATTGATTTAGTGTTTCAATGTAGTCAACTTGTGTACCATACTTTCAGTAAAGTTGACACGGGCGTTCAAGTGGACGGCTTGACAAGCCCGCTGTCCGTCGCAGTTCAAACTGATGACGTTGATCTTTACCGGGTAAGTTATTCACATTCATACTGCTACATTTTTGTCCCATCATCATCAGCTTATCATGTTCTCACTGCTACAGTTTATTATAATAGGCAAGGTAATAAATTAAAAGTGTATAACATGTTCCAGTTGTCCCCGTCCCCGATAAAATGCCTGACGCAGGCAGAGCGCGAGTTGTCCCCGCGGACCGTCGGAGACACCAAACTCAACTGGCACCAGCCGTGGAACGCTGGCGAGAGGCGACGCAGCTACGGGGATTTTGACGGTAAGTTTAATGGCTGTCTCCACCATTTTGACGGTGAACATACCAAGCTGAACCCACCATTTTGTCGGTGGCTTTACCTAGCTGAACCCACGATTTTGACGGTGGCTATATAGGTATAGGTAGGAAATTAGTGGGTTCAGCTAGGTAAAGATTTTTACGTTGGCTATACCTAGGTTGAACCCACGATTTTGACGTTGGCTATACCTAGATGAACGATTTTGACGGTGACTATACCTAGCTAAATCCTAGAATTTGACGGTGACTATACGTAGCTAAACTCACGATTTTGAAATAGCTAACAATTTGACGGGAACGCGTAATCTCCAAGATACGGATACTAATTTTTTTACTGGCAAGTGCCATTAATAATAAAAAAAATTGTGAACTAGATAACCTTCTCCTTTTTGTCGGTTAAAATACAAGCTAACTAAAACTAAAAACCTAAACCAATTAAAGTTATATGACTATTTACGGGATATTTACCGTGACTATTTACGGGATATTTACCGTGACTATTTACGGGATATTTACCGTGACTATTTACGGGATATTTACCGTGACTATTTACGGGTCGGGATATTCAGATTCTTTATTAACCAATATAACATGTTCGTCATATGAGGCAAGTCAGTTTACATACATCATCAGCCATTAAATGTCCACTGCTGAACAAGGCCTCCCTCTTAGAGGGGTGTTGCCATAATCCCCACGCTTGGCAGGCGGCTTGGAGATCGCAGTACGTTCACCGTGTACTAACAGGACGCTGCTGCCCATCCTCCGGTGGTTCTGGTCGCAGTTTTAGAACATACCCGGGTCCAGTCAGTTTACACGAGTGCTTATTTCTAGTGTTATATATCTGAAGCTCATTCCACAACCTTACCACGGTAAATACTCCGTAAATAATCACATAACTTTAGCGAACAACCGTGATAGTCTAAACCAGTTAGTCTATTATACAAAATGAACATAGAGATTTGTATTGTTTTTAATTTTTGTTTTTCAAAAAATTTAATATTAATCTACCTCGTTTTGTTCCAGAGCGCACGTCCACAGTAAAGAAGACGAACCGTGAGAAGCTGGTCTCAGATCTGCGTCACTCGTACATGCCGTCCATATTCGACGCAGACGCCATACACATGAGGAACTTGCAGGCTGAGAAGGTATGTTGTATCAAGGAAGATAGACTAAGAGGAAAGACAATAGCGGAGCATTATAGTGTAGCTCGGAAATTTGCCTAAAAACGGTATAAACTTAGATGGCGCCGTAATTTGAGCGTGCTATAGGTTGTCTCAGTGCCTTAACACGAAAGTCTTCGACCAGTGTGTGTTACCAGTGATGACATACGGCACTGAAACGTGGTCTCTCACTATGGGCCTCATAAGCAAGGTCAAAGTAGTACAACGAGCTATGGAGAGGGCTATGCTCGGGGTTTCTCTACGAGATCGAATCAGAAATGAGGAGATCCGTAGACGAACGAAAGTCACCGACATAGCCCACCGGATTAGCAAGTTGAAGTGGCAGTGGGAGGGCACATATCACGCAGAACAGATGGCCGATGGGGCCGAAAGGTTCTGGAATGGAGACCACGGACTGGTAAGCGCAGCGTAGGACGTCCACCCACAAGATGGACAGAGGACCTAAAAGAGACCGCAGGGAAACGCTGGATGCAGGCCGCTTCCAACCGGCCCTTTTAGAGATCGATGGGGGAGGCCTATGTCCAGCAGTGGACGTCCTATGGCTGAAATGATGATGATGATAGGTTGTCTCGAACTTCCGTAAGCGCTGCAGTCAGATAATGTACGAAAGAGTTCTACAAATTACCGTAGCGCTAGTATCGCAGTCGAGTTTCGCAACATTTCAAGAGAAGCTCAACCCATACCTGTAGATGGCGCTTTTCTTTATCTTGAAATGTTGTGAAACTTGACTGTGTTAAACTGAAAGAATGATGCAGGGCTGACGATCGAACCGGGTGCCGTCAGATTGTAAAGCGCACATGCTACCGCTCGGTTACCACCGCTCTTAAAAGAGATAATACTATTGTGAATTTAATATTTTAATTCGTCACTATATTCGTGTATTTCAGGAGGCAGCCGCGCGTCGACAGTTCTACCAGCAAGAGCTGAAGAACCAGATTCTAGAACAGCAGAGAATTAGAGAAGAGAGGAAATCTAGAGAAAAGTGAGTGCTTTTTAACACGCTGTTTTAACTTCACTTGTAACAATGAAAACAAATCTTGGTCGATTTAAATACTAAATGTATTTAATTATATCCTTCATACTGAAAAATTATATTTAAATTGTCTGATACATTTCTGAGATATAAGCGTGTTTTAGTATAGCGCGTTCTCTGTCTAGCATGAACTTGAAATACTTATAACGTATTATTTATCTATTTATTTATATTAATATTATATAACCTGTCCAAAATACCTCAGTGTCTTAAGACGAAACTCTTCGACCAGTGTGTGTTGCCAGTGATGACATACGGCAGTGAAACGTGATCTCTCACTATGGGCCTTATAAGCAAACTCAAAGTCGCACAACGAGCTATGGAGAGGGTTATGCTCGGGGTTTCTCTATGAGGTCGAATCAGAAATCAGAGATCTGTAGACGAACAAAAGTTACCGACATAGCCCACCGGATTAGCAAGTTGAAGTGGCAGTGGGCAGGGCACATATCACGCAGGACAGATGGCCGATGGGGCCGACAGGTTCTCGAATGAAGACCACGGACTGGTAAGCGCAGCGTAGGACGTCCACCCACGAGATGGACAGACGACCTAAAAGAGACCGCAGGGAAACGCTGGATGGCCACTTCCAACCGGCCGTTTTTAGAGATCGATCGGGGAGGCCTATGTCCAGCAGTGGACGTCCTACGGCTGAAATGATGATGATGAACCTGTAATTATAAAAATCACACGATTTGAATTTCTTAATATTCCTCCTATCAGATCAATAGAGCATAGATTCCCGATAGAGCGATGGTGGCCGAGCGGTAGCACATGCGCTTTACAATCTGACGGCACCCGGTTCGATCCTCGGCCCTGCACCAATGACTTATTTAGGTACCTTAATAAATTACGTGCAGTTGAGATGCCATAACTCAGCAACAGTGAATAAAAACATCGTGAGGACACCGATATGTCTAAGAACCTCCAATCCCATCTTCTCTCTCTGAGAGAAGGCCTGTGTCCCAGTGGGAACATGATATGTTGAAATGATGACGATGAACATTCCCCAGGATGCTGGAGCAAGCGGAGATGCGTCGGTTAGAGGAACAGCTGAGGATGCTGCGAGTGGCACAGGAGAGGGAAGTAGATAAGCAGCACGATATATCCGCAGCTGTGAGTATACAATTATCTTACAGTAATCACGGGACAAGCAAGCTAACAAGTTTTCTTAGGGTTCCGTACCTCAAAAGGAAAAAAAGAACCCTTATAGGATCACTTTGTTGTCAGTCTGTTTGTCAAGACTAAGGGAATGAAAACCTATAGGGTACTTCCCGTTGATCTAGAATAATGAAAGAACAATGGCGAAATTCTATGTGATTATCTTGGAGCGTCTTGAAATATAATTTTTACCGAACGTATGTAAATCTTGGTTCTTGAGTGGAGACCACGAACCGGAAGACGCAGCGTAGGTAGGCCTCCCACTAGATGGACCGACGACATAGTGAGAGTCGCTGGCATCCAGTGGATTCAAAAGGCAGGCTGTCGTTCAGTGTGGAGGTTAAAGGGGGAGGCCTATGTTCAGCAGTGGACGTCTTCTGGCTGATGATGATGATGGTATGTAAATATTTTTCAATATAAAATGTAAGCTAGTAAAAGCTAGAATAAATAAATAAACTAAATAAATACATCCCGCATATTTCCAGCATCTGGCCTTCTATTTTTAAGTGTTACAATTTTTATAAAATAACATTTTCACTTTGGACCATACTTGCTTGCATGGGGTTAGACTTGGCAGAAACGCTATAAAAAATTTCGGCTCATTCAAATATTTTCTAAAACTAGTGTTTGTTTCGTGTTTAATGTTACTTCAACACCTACCATAACAACACAACAATCAGATATCCACTGACGAAGCAGTATGGCCATGGACGGCTTTAGCCTGTCCAACGGGGGAAAAAATACAATGACGTTTCGGGTCGGACGGACGTCAACGCAGTCAAACAAATGCGTTTATGATAAGTTTGCGTTGGGTTTGCGCCGTCTGAGGTCACGTGTATATAGTTTATTAACTATATCTATGGTCTGAGGCTTATGCTTTAGCTTTACTTCGGAGCCTAATAATTATTATTCCTGGCCTCATAGATAAAAAATTATTTGACCAAAAATCTCAGAAAATGATGCTGAATTACTAGAAATATTTTTGATCTAAAGACGCCGTCTATTTTGCCGATACAAAAATATGTATGGGAGTTTGCCCTTGTTCTTTGGCAAGAAGCAAGGTCTCACAGCACATAAAAAGGAAATAATCCGAAAGTTGTTTATTTCAAGTTAGGTCACAATATTTTTTTATAACATATTTACATTTTGTTATTGTATGTATGGAAGCACCTGTTTGCCAACTACAAAGTTAAGTTTGTCCATCAATATTCAATCTTTTAAACCGGTTTTCGTCGAGACTCTGCCGCGGATAGATGAATTATCTACATACATATTTATTAAGTTTGTACGGAACCCTCAGGTTGCGAGTCCAACAATCTTATTGTTGTTTTTAAGTTTCAAGAAAATGTTCCCCTTCTAAGGGTGGAAAATTAAATAAATTCCTTATTGTTCACCAGTTTTTTTTTTTTTTTTTTTTTTTTTTTTTTTTAATTTTGTTTCAGTTAGGTAATTATTTAGAAACTTTTTTAAATTAAATTCTAAAAATAAAAATAATTAAAAAAAAAACAATCTTTAAATAAATTAATTGCTTTTACAGATGAATGACAACGCAAAAGACTTCGACGCGAAACGCACAGAGCTTCAAAGGGAGATAGATGTCGAACAACACAAAGTATTGCGCGCCACCACACGCCACGCGACCACACCCCACGCGTCAACACGCCACAACACGTCCAAAAGCGACACGTCACGAACCAAACTACCTTTCTACTATAACACTGAAAAAGCCTTCCAAACCACAGAAAACGAAAAAGTTAAAAAACCATACTCCTTCAACATACCTGACAACTCTGTCTTTTCATCGAACTACGACGTCGATACTTATCTGAGAAAAAACTTAAATTTCCGTGACAAAATCGACATCGACATTGAAAACATTGGCAATACAAACAACAACTCTAATTCTGCTCCAATTAACAACAAAAATAAAGATAGAGATATCGAAAGAAACATTGTCATAGAAAAAGCTTTAATACACGAACCTAAAGAAAACCAAACAAAAGGTTACTTAATACAAAAACCTCAAGGAAGACCAGAAAAAAGCTATGACGATGTAGACAACATATCTATACCTGTTTTGAGGCATTCGCCGAAATCAAAACAAGTAGCAAAAGAAAATAACACAAATTTGAGCGAAGCAATGAAAAAAGTAGACGATAAATGGAAAGTTCCTGCGGTACAGAAGAATATATTAAAATCTTTACCCAACAATGAAGGGAAAAATGTTAGTATTTTAACTCAGTTGGGCTCGATAAGAAGGCAACTGCAATTAGAGCAGTTGAAGTTAGACAAAATGATGTCCAAAGATGAGACGTAAAAATTTGGTGCTTATTTTAGATGTATAAATTTCAATGTAATTAAGTCGCACTATATCTAATTTATTTTAACAATAACTTATGCGATTAAGGCCCAGAATATGGCACGCCGCTATCTTACTCGCGCATTTTTTATGGCATAATGCCAGTCTACTTAAAAAAAATGTGCTTCGGTCAATCTGCACGGTTAATATTTTAAAATATTTAGTTTTTTTATTTTTTTATTAATATTTTTTAACGACAACTAAAAATGCGATAAACAGATTTTCCCATTTATTCTGGTAATTATAAAAATATTAAAACAAAAACTTTAAATATTTTGAAATATTAACTTCGTCTGCGAAGTTAATATTGAACGAAGCACATTTTTTTAAAGTAGACAACACAGACCTATATCCAAGTAGACGCCACAAGTCAACCTACATTGCATGTCATATTTCCAATACAATTATGATTAATCCTCGTAATTGAGTCTGGATAAAATCAGTCTGCTCAATCGGTGCCGTGACAACACGTGTCAGTTTGAAACGAAAATGGGTAATTGTGCAATACTGAGCTGTAAGAATACTACAAATAGAGTTGGCTGACAGAATAAGGATATTTCTTTTCACAGGTGAGTACATTTAGGTACGAAAATTATGACACGCTTTGTTTTCATACAGTTTGGACCGCTTGTGAAGTCTACTTAGATATAGTTCTGTGGTAGACAGTTATTTTAAAACACTGTTTTAAACTATCACGATTGTTCACTAAAGTTATATGATTATTTACGGGATATTTACCGTGGTAAGGTTGTGGAATGAGCTACCGATATTTCGGCGCAGTTACGTGCACCATTCCACAACCTTACCACGGTAAATATCCCGTAAATAATCATATAACTTTGGTTATTTTAAATAAATAAAAAAACATCAAATGCGCGAGCGAGACAGCTTCCTCCGATATTTTGGCACTTAAAGATTATTATAAACAACTTTTACTATGGGACCAACCCTAAAATCACGAAATAAATATCAGCTGTTCCATACATTTTGTCAAGTATGAATGACCGTTTTTATGGAAAAGCTGATATTTTTTTTCAGAATTTTAGTGTTTGATCCGATGGTAAAAATTGGTCATGAGTATGATAAATGATATAAACTTAGAATAAGCAAAATCTGATAAAATTCCATCCTAAATATAGATCATAATTCATTTTAAATGGCTAACAATTCCTTCCAAGCTTGGCTTAATACATTTACGAATTTTTACCGGAAGACTTTAGGCTTAAGATCCCCGCAACGGGCAAAATAGGATGTGACAGATACAGCAAAACAAGCCTATAGCATAGTTGTTTTACAATATTTTACACTATATTACTAAGATTCCCGGATCCTGCCCATTTTTCTATCGGACTGCCAGAGTGGGTACGAAGACACCGCTTTATGGTTGATATTCCGAGAACCCGTACGAAGCGCTTTGATTCCACATTTATTGTACGAACTGGTAGTCTGTGGAATTCGCTGCCTGAGTGGGTGTTCCCCGACAGTTACAATCTGGGTGTCTTCAAGTCGAGAGTGAATAGGTTTCTTCTAGGCAAGCGTGCTCCATCGTAGACTGCATCATCGCTTAACATCAGGCGAGTTAACGGCCAAGCGCAAGCCTACTTATAATTTTAAAAAATAAGCATTTTCTTCATATAAAAGAGGATTCTCAAAATCTTCAAAGCAACTGCCATAGTTCTGCTTTTCTATACCTGTCACAACCCTAATTTTTCCGGTCTAGGAAAATAGCCTCCCGGGGTAACCTGATTTTTATAATGTCACTTAGATCTGTCAAACCTCACCCGGCCACAGCCTCGGAGATCTTAGTGGGAGGTGGAAATTTTGACGTTGACAGGTGACATAAAAATTAAGGTATACATTGGCATCGATTCTGATGCACTCTAAACTAAACTTAACTAAATTTGACAGCTCTAAAATTGTTGCCATCCTTCTTTCACGTAATAAAATGAAAAGAGACGTAGATAATTTTAGTCCTGTCAGATTGGTTTAGTTTAGTGAGTGGTATGACAGAATGGGCCTCATTACCATATAATATTATTTAATAAACAAAGGCACTCCTATCTTTCTCCTTAACGAGTAATGAGCAACTAAGCAGTGCTATTTCAATTCATTTACTTGCTCTGACAGCTGCAGCTGAATGCAAAGTCTCCATCACTTTACTAGGACATGACTTGGACTAGACCTTGACTTACTTTGCTTGAATCTGACTTTCACTGAGTTTGAATACAGTCACAGGGTAATTAGCTAGTATCCTCTTAAGGGCTCTTAAGGCTTCAATACGTCAAAGATATGTCAATGTCAATGATATTCATGGTCAAATGGTACAATTTTTTTTCTACGACTTATCACAATTCGCGGGAAAACCAGCTGGTTCATATATTTTGTCGGGAGTGAATGATTTTTTTATGGACCGGCTGATATTATTTTGAAAAGTCGTTGACCAGATTGTTTAGTTTTGTTGTACTGAGGCCGGATTAAAGGATGCTGATTCCCAGTAATCATGTATAGTAAAACTTGAAAATATTTCAATATTAATCACTGACAAATGCACAAGAAATGTGAGGCCAAAATCCTCACCAAAAAAAAAACACTCGCACTCACAAGTGAATAGGAGAAAGAGTGGACCATGTCTTAGTTCATTAAACATACTAAGTAAATGTATGAATAATTTAATATGCAATCATAATAACTAGAAATAATAATAATATTTTTTAATAATGAAGAGTTTGTTACTGATTTTACCAAACGTTGAACAGAGATTGTAAGTATTAAATATTTTATAATTTATTCACATTTTGATTGACTTTACTATGGTAAAGTTGTGTTTGTTATTTTTAAGTATTTTAATATTAAAACGGTGTTAATTTTGATAAACTATTATCTAAACTAATCTGGCAACATAACATCTTTCTCTTTTCATTTTAATATAATAAGGATTGGAAGTGTCTGTTTTTTAGAAAATGGCAGATCAAAATCGACGCCGTGATGTCGATTTCGAAGGCTTTAGTTGATGGAATTAAACCAGCTAAAAGTATCGCTGGGGAGCTTTGGCGCCAACATGAAAATAAACCGGCCAAGTGCGAGTCGGGCTCGCGCACTGAGGGTTCCGTACCACCACAAAATTAGCAGTTATAACTTGGTAATTAACAGAAACTTGTCACCGACTTGCACTTGGCCATTTTTTTTTTTTTTTTTTTATATATTTTAGAGTGTGTACTGTAATCATGCCAAGTTTGACGCCTGTACGTATTACAGTTTTTACATTAGATCTAATACAAAAATATGTTAAATTTTTTGACTTTTTTTAATTATTTCTTAGTTAATCCGCCGTAACGTTACATATTCTGTGAAAATTTCAACTGGCTATCTATTATCTTTCGAAAGATACAGCCGTTTAAAGGTAGAACAGACAGACGAACAGACAGACTTCGAGAAGGGTACTGTTATCTAAAGCCTTAAAATCGACATCAATACTAAGGCATGTTATAATTTGTAAAATTTGCATGATTTCTATTATTATTAAAAATTTATTTGAATTGTTTTTAAAGGCAAGAATCGTGATTCAAACTGTTTTGATTAAAATCGATACTTTGGTAGTCCTTTTCTTGCCATTTTATTCTGAATAATCAATGAACGACTTCTTACTTTGTAGACACTTAGTATACGCAAACACTTTTAGACAACACATTAGTGAAATAGCGCTTATATAAATACATGTGTTCCAAAATTGATTTTTTGTTTGCAAAATTGCATTGGCGTTGGGAATCATACTAATATTATAAATGCGAAATGTTTATTGGTTTGTTTGTTCCTCTTTCACGCAGCAACAGAGCAACGGATCAACTTGATTTTTTGCACGGGTATAATTCCAGGGCCGGAGGCATAGGCTACTTTCATCGTCATCACCATTTTTCATCACTACGCAGGTGAAACCGCGGGTCGCAGCTAGTGTACCAATAAATCTGATATCTCAAAGTAGAAGTCGTTGATTTTGATTTTATAATTTTCTGATATTTTAAATCTGATTGATGATTTTTGCAATTAGGTTAATAGTGCCAAAATTAATTAATCTTCCTTATGCAAATCCCTATGAACATAATTTTCAATTTTCAAAGCGTTTACCTATCATTTTACGGAAATGTATGAGTGACAAGTAATAACGGAAATGTTTGGACAATATTGCATTGCAATGTTGTAGCAATATTGGCGCATACGTCATACAATGATCTAATATCTAATTGCATTGCGTACTTTAAAATGTCCAATAGAATCGACGCGCGTCAAAAAGGGCAATTCTTAGATGAAACTTGGGGGGCGTTCAAGTATTACGTAAGCGCTTGAGGGGGGGGGGTTTGCTTTGCTTATTTTTGATGACATGGTGGGGGGGGGGGGTCGATATCGTGATTATGTCAGCAGTTATTATTTACTTTTTTACACAAATGGCAACCCACAAATTGTCTATTTGCTAACTGCTGCTCACGAATCAATAAAAAAAACAGAATACATTAAAAGAAAAATGCATATACGTACCAATGATTACGTAAGCATTGGAGGGGGGGAAGAGGTTTGCTTACTTTTGGTGACAAGGGGAAGGGGGGGTAAATAATTGTAAAAAATCTGCTTACTTAATACTTGAATGGCCCCTTAGCATCATGCAATATTAAATACTAAGCATTTATTCTCAAGATGTTGCGTTAAGAAATATTGCATGCACACATTTCTGTAAAATTGTAATTTTTTTAGATTCATCTTAACTGTAAGTATCTGTGAAATAATATTTTATTGAAATTCCATTTAATTTTATTTTGTCGCACAATTTAAAGACTGCATGGTTAGATTAAGTAAAGAGCTTGCATATAAGGAAAGTGAGATTATGATAAGGTTTATAATTTAATAATTGTTATTTTTTTATAAACAGTTATGTATTTTAATATTTTTACACGTTCTGATAAGTTGAAATCTGTTAGCGAGTAAGTGGATATGTGTATGGAAATTTTTTGGTAGCCAGTTGGTTTTAATAAAATTAGTAATAGTACATATAATTCTTTCCATGTTACTGACCTGCCCTATATCAGCATATTTTGAACCGACTACCAAAAAGGAGAGGTTCTCAAATAGTTTTTTATTTTAATGTTTGTTATCTCTGATCTCTGTCAATTATAACTTGATTTTATTACTTTCAGTTTGGTCCCGTAGAAATTTCATCAAAACCTGTTTAGTAGTTTGGTTTTTGAAACGGAATAACTGGAAAAAACATATCATCCAAGTAAATGAAATCCCGTATTTACTAATTTTGAAGTCGGTTTTTTTAAATTGATAATTACAAGGTTACACATATACCTACTAAGCCCAAAGGAGGTCATTGTACTTACTCATCATTATAACTTTTACTATGGGACCAACCCTGAAATCGCGAAAAAAAAACAGCTGTTCTATAGAAAACAGTCATTGCCACTCAACAAAATGTATGGAACAGCAGATTTTTTCTTTCGCTTTTTCAGGGCTGGTCCCATAGTAAAAGTTGTTCGTAATGATGAGTACAATGACCTCCTTTCTAGGCGTCCTTTGGCCTTTACAAGTTTGTCATGTCAGGCTTAGGATGAGTTAGTTCGGCCTACTAACTAGATAGGTCTTAGGATAGGATAGGTCGGGCTTAGGATGAGCTAATTTGTCTTAGGGCAACTACTTTGCCCTGAAATTCGATTTGGCCGAAACATCCCGTAGTCGAGGTAGACGAACGATGCGCAGTGGCCGTAGTGCGAGCAGAGCGGGGAAACGAAGCTTCACTTGGCGCAAAGTACAAGCGCGCCATAAGTTACATCATACATAAAGAGGCCTCAAAAGAAGTTCCTACAGTATATTAATTTTAAAGCTAACATTCTGAGCCCTGACTATGAGTATGATGAGGTTTGCTTCCACCATCATCTGTTGCCTGTTCGAATCAGAAGAGAGGTTGCGTATCTGACCTTCATGTTCAATATACTATCAAATAGGATCGATTGCCCTTCACTATTGTCTCGGATAGGTCTCGTGACTCCTCTACGCTCAGCTCCTCGTAGACATAATCTTCGGCTGTATACTCCACGATACGAAACTATCGTAAAAATTCATTCTTTATTCGCACATTAATCAATTTCAATAGCAACTATTCAACCAACGTTGACTTATTTGTGATGAGGCATAATACATATCTAAAAACTTCTTTGACACATTAATAGTGAAATATGAATGGCCATTTATTTTATTTTTAGTGATAACACTAAAAATAAAATAGCAAAAAAACGTAAAATTAAATCTAAGTTGTATTATGTTTTATATATTTGAAAATTTGTATGTTTTTATTTATTTTTTCTTTCTGGTAACTAATTTATTATCTCTTATGTAAAGACTTCGAATATTTGTTTTCCTATTACTATTTATTTAATATATATATATTTTTTTTTTCTGGCCCTAGTTGGTGTTGCAACGCGGCATTTACAATATTTCTAGTTTGTATTAGTGAAAACATGTTTTTGACTTTTGTGTAACTGTTTATCTCATATCTAGGTACTGTATTAATTAGCAGCTGTATGTTTTCCTTGTAAAATAAAATAAAATGCCGATTAGTTCGTTACGCTCCAGACGTCGTCGCTTCGCTCGGTCAAATGTTTCTGTACTCATTCCGTTGTATTAACCTTCTTTTCTACAACGAAATGTTAATTAGTTATATCATCATCATCATAATCAGCCTTATAACAGTCCACTGCTGGACTTGCCTAACCCCGAAAGGGTGATTGGGCCATATCCACCACGCTGGCCCAGTGCGGGTTAGTGGATTCACATACGCCATTGAATTCCTTCTCCGTACGTATGCAGGTTTCCTCACGATGTTTTTCTTCACCGAAAAGCCAGTGGTATGAAAATCCGTACATAAGCTCCAAAGAGCTCATTGGTACGGGCCCGGGGTTTGAACCCGCGACCTCACGCTTTCAAGTGTAGCGCTCACCCAATGGGCTACCACGGCTATAAGTTACATCATACATAAAATGCCGATTAGTTCGTTACTCTCCAGACGTCGCTTCGCTCGGTCAAATGTTTCTGTACTCGTTCCGTTGTTAACCTTCTTTGCCACAACGAAATGTTAATTACGAGGTTGTCGAGCTCGGTTAAGATGATCAGGCGATTATGGGATATAAACGTCGGTTAAGTTGTGGTGAACACTAAAATCTGTTTGACCAGCGGTTAAACTGATAAACAGGCGTTTTAAATTCTGATGAACTCCACCCTATGCCTAGGTTAATTATGTCACTGAAAAAATGGGACTTCAAGAAAAAAAGGCGAATATAGGTGTAATATTACACTTTATTTACATACAATAATATTTTTAAGATTTGAGAATTTCAAACCTTATTTTTGGTATTAAAGAGGTAAAAATAATCATCTTTACTTTCTATTTAGAGTATCTAATCAAAGGATAAAAAAATTGTAATAATAAACTAATAACAAAAGATAATTCTATAATCAAATCATTCCCGAACATACATTTTTTTTAGACCACAATTCTTAGTATAAAAAAATAATTTTATGTACATTATGCTACAATCTATTTTAACACATCGCTGCTTAAAAACGAGAGCCACAAAACAAAATTATGTAAAATTACTTTTTAGATAATTTGAAAAAAGGGTTATTTAAATTTAAGATAGGTAGTTTTTATTTTCCTTTTAATTTTTATTGAATAAATATCGATATAAAAATGGGACCAACATCTCCCTTATTTTCATATACCACAGAGACACACGTCGAAATCGGCCTTATGATTACAAATTTACGCATACGCCCTTTTGGCATTTTCACGGATGAAAACTAAATGAAAATTTTCAAATTGGACTCCTGAAAAAAAAGACATTTTATTTGTGGCCCTTTCGTTTTAAAGCAGCGACATGTATCACCCACGACGGAACGGATAAGCATTTTAGGAGAGGTAGTGTTAGTGTTTGTTTGTAACCAACCTTGTTTGTAAAAAGGTGCGCGTTTGTAAGCAGTGTTCTCTAAAATGGTTGGACCTATTCAAACGCGGTTTTATATGAAAGATGGGCGTTTGTAAGCAGTGTTCTCTAAAACGGCTGGACCGATTCAAACGCAGTTTATATGAAAGGTGCGCGTTTGTAAGCAGTGTTTTCTAAAACAGCTGGACCGATTCAAACGCGGTTTTATATGAAAGGTGCGCGTTTGTAAGCAGTGTTCTCTAAAACGGCTGGACCGATTCAAACGCAGTTTATATGAAAGATGCGCGTTTGTAAGCAGTGTTCTCTAAAACGGCTGGACCGATTCAAACGCGGTTTTATATGAAAGGTGCGCGTTTGTAAGCAGTGTTCTCTAAAACGGCTGGACCGATTCAAACGCAGTTTATATGAAAGATGCGCGTTTGTAAGCAGTGTTCTCTAAAACGGCTGGACCGATTCAAACGCGGTTTTATATGAAAGGTGCTCGTTTGTAAGCAGTGTTCTCTAAAACGGCTGGACCGATTCAAACGCGGTTTCATATGAAAGGTGCTCGTTTGTAAGCAGTGTTCTCTAAAACGGCTGGACCGATTCAAACGCGGTTTTATATGAAAGGTGCTCGTTTGTAAGCAGTGTTCTCTAAAACGGCTGGACCGATTCAAACGCGGTTTTATATGAAAGGTGCTCGTTTGTAAGCAGTGTTCTCTAAAACGGCTGGACCGATTCAAACGCGGTTTTATATGAAAGGTGCTCGTTTGTAAGCAGTGTTCTCTAAAACGGTTGGACCGGTTTAAACGCGGTTTTATATGAAAGGTGCGCGTTAGTAGTGTTCTCTAAAACGGCTGGACCGATTCAAACGCGGTTTTATATGAAAGGTGCTCGTTTGTAAGCAGTGTTCTCTAAAACGGCTGGACCGATTCAAACGCGGTTTCATATGAAAGGTGCTCGTTTGTAAGCAGTGTTCTCTAAAACGGCTGGACCGATTCAAACGCGGTTTTATATGAAAGGTGCTCGTTTGTAAGCAGTGTTCTCTAAAACGGCTGGACCGATTCAAACGCGGTTTTATATTAAAGCAGATTTGCTGTGGTTCTTAGCTTATGTTTTATATGTGTCCAGCAGTTTTAAAGTTAAAGCACGTATCCAAATCAGTCGTTAGATTTTATTATTATTAGTGAAATAGTATAAAATTGAATACGAAATGAATACGAATGTGAATCGTATATTATTATTAATATGTTATAATATAATATTATTCCATATTAATATCATGAGAACAAAAATTATATTATTCAAAAATACATATACATAGCTTTAGCTACATCTATATCCTAAGATGTTTATATATAGCCGTGTCAAATTACAACATTAAAAAAACAGCATTACAGTACAAGTACATTATTATGTACTTTTGGTATATACCCTATATTGTTGCATACACTTTACGGGGCATAAGGGAAATGTTTCCGAAGCCAAAACACTATCATACTATCTAAACATAATCTAATACAAAATATGGTAATTATATGCCATATACTTGTTGTTTTTGTGGTTAAGAATTTTGCGAACCAGCAATGTAAAGCGTGCAAGCATGCGCGAGGTGCAGGTCGTTCGTTGACCTCTAGCGGTAGCTGATATTTTATTTGGATTGCGTTTTTTATTTATAAAATGGCTTTTTTGGCATCGTATCAGCATCTATAATTCAGTAATTACAAGCACTATAATTCTTCGTTTTTGGTAGAGTATCCCTTACGCCCGGTATAATTTTTTTAAATGTGTTAGCATTTATCAGTTTTCATAAAAATAAATAAATTGCTATATCTAACTACATTGAAATGCCTGCTTTTTTTAGCAGCTCGTTAACAACAACAACTATGATCCAGAAGGCCCTATTAAGAGCATTCCTCGTATCCTCTATCTAGTTCGCGCATAACTGGGGCTGCCAATTTTTTACACAAGAAATAAAGTATATTGGGAAAAGGAAAATTAACTATATTACACGGGAATTACTCGTGCGTGTTATATTTATATAAATATATAGTTAATTATTTTGGAAATATTAACAAGTACCTATTCAATAAAAAAAATACTAATCTTCGTTTTAGATGGCCGAAAAACGTTAATTCCGCGCGCGCACTGAAAGTAATTTTTTCAAGTGACGATGAAATAAACAGTATTTTGCATACATTATCCTTGTTTAAAAGTAAACAGTATTATAGAGCTAAAAACACTAAATTTTGAACGGCAATCCTACAAATAAAGAGCATTTCTGAAAATATACAATTATACAATGTATTTATATAAAATCTAAACAAAAAAATAAAAAGAAAGTAACATAACAAATGTTCAGTAAAAAAAAAAAGGTTTCGAGTTTTCAAACATAATTTTTTCACGAGACTAGATTTTTTATTATGAAAACTGATTATAATAAAAATGATATATCACGAAACATTTGTTATTATATTTTCTTTGTTCGTAGTTTACATTTGACATTCAATAAATTCTTTATATCTTGAAAATTATTTATAAAAGCGCGAGCGAGATAGAGAACGCACGAAGCATGTTTTTTTTTACACAGAACATACAACATCCATAGTATTATGTTGTTACTCATTGTAAAAGAACTTACTTTGGGACCAACCCTTATATCGGGAATAAAAATCTGCCGTTCCTTAGTGTTGGCCACGCAGCGTTAAAGCCAGTCGTCCTACACCAGCCTCCTCGGTAGAGTGCAGCCTTCATGGGCGAGCAGGAGGCTGCCGAAGGACGACTGACACGGCGCGTCAATAATTCAAAAATAATATATCAATCGAACACATGAAAAAATAGGAACATAGTTTTTTGCTGAATAAACGCTTTTTTGTGGTAATTTAAACAGCCTTTTCACTCTTTTCCGCACCCGCCGGTCGCCAACACTTAGAAAAATTAACACTCAACGAAGTATATGTTTTTTTTTAATATCTGGGTTGGTCCCAAAGTAAAAGTTTTTTGATAATGATATTCTTAGTAGCATCCTCAGAGAACCAACCGTACAAGAAGTATAGAAATGATAACAAGTTACTTAATAACTTATAGATATAGGCGGCCTTTATATTACTTGAGCATTTTAGACAAGGCACGGCCACAAAAGGCAAAAAAAAATTATAAACATAAATCACCAACACATCACCGAGTCACCAGATGGTCACACACGGGTTTCAATGGCGGTACCACACGCGACCAATCATTAACCGGTTAGTAACATGTCAGCGTGTGACCGTAATTGAAATACCAGTACTGTGACTTTATAGCGACTGGTTTGTGTTTGGTACTGTTTTTTTTTTAAATTACCAACACATCGAGTCACCAGTAAGTCACACACTGGTTATTTCACTGGCGGTCACACGCAACCAATTAAGGACCGGTTAGTAACATGTGACCGCCATTGAAATAACAGTACTGTGACTTTATAGGGACTGGTTCGTGTATGGTGCTAGTTTCTTTGTTTTCCCTCTATTCACAAAAATAAAACGACCTTCTGATAGCTATAACGTACAGGGCCCCAATTCCGTAAACAAACACAAAATACGCCAATAACATGCCGCAAACGTGTTATAACACAATAACCATGGTTACTAACGACACGGACTATTGTTACATAATAGAAATGCGTCAAAACGAATCAACGCGTCTTCCGATTGGATACTATATTCTCTTGACAAATGCGCACGAAACGCATGCTCTACGTTATTTTGACAATTCAAGAATGCGCGCTAATCGCGTTAGCAAACTTGACGTAACGCAGCTGCATTTACGAATTTATGTGATCATAGAGGCAAATTTTTCAATTACATTTTCATGTTATGTGATATTATGTGTTTTCATGTGATGTTGACGTGATGCGTTTATGGCAAGGAATTGCATGTGGTTTAGGGAATAAGTGCCCAGTTGCCGCGTTTTGACATCAATCAATTTATAACCAAATTAAAAAGCGATAACCGTTTGAACTATTTTCTATTTAAACACATCCAATGTTTTCTCGTAAATTGTTCTACATGTCACGAACACTAGACGTATTCTTAAATATTTCAGTAATACAAAATAGTAGTAGGCGGCATCGTTGTTTTTTTTATTATCTGGCACCAGAAAACCTAATTAAAATTAGTAGAGATGAAACGGATAGCTGTTTAGCCGGATACCGAACATCCGGCCAACCTTGAACCGGGTATCCGGCCAAATATTGCTAATTGGCGCATAGTAATAAGCAAGCTCGCGTAAGTGGCGATCGAATGCTCGGGTGAATTTGGGTATTTTCGTGAGCGAAGTTAGTATGAGCAAGTGTTGAAAAAACGATCACATCCGTATTTGACCATCTTGCCTGTTGGTAAGCGACGATGTGGTCGAAGATGAAGCACGCAGACGTAGAAGATACCTATTCACTGGCCTTGAAAAAGCCTAGGTTATATCTCTCAGGAAACAAGGAAGTGGACAGGTTGTTCCAATCTTTGGCCGTACAGATTAGAAATGTTGAATCGAAAACTTGAGGTTATTGTAAACGCGCTGTTGTAGTTTGAGGTTATTTTACAACGAAAATACTTCATTAAATTACATGATTATGTGGAAATATATTTGTTATGTGGATTAAAAAGGACCTAAATTTGATATTTCGTATTTTTTATATCCGGTATCCGGCCGGTTTGAAAATTTAGGATTATCCGGACCCGGATAATCCAAATACCCGATAGTTACCTGATATCCGTTTCATCCCTAACAATTGTTTATCGGACGATTTAAACTATAGTGAGCGAGAAAAAAATCGCATATGTACATACAAAATCACAGACCTTTACTAAGATAGACACCGCAAACCCGTCGAGTTGAAACTCAGAGCGCTATTTTTTTTTACTTGGTATGACGTCACATGATCAGTGTGTTAGTTGAAATACATTTGCACGGTCAATTGAATACAAAGAGTTTTTACTGTTTACAATGGCGCAATTTGGAATTTTTACAAGCTTTTGTTAAACTTGCAAGGTCTGTTAGTTTGTTTAGGTCTAAATTTGCAATTTGAATTAGTAACCTAACCAATTTTGCTGAAATTTCGCATACACCTTTAGTTCTGGGCCTCGATTCAAACCAATTGTTTTTAAATCGTCTATGAATTGGCTTAAAAAACTGTCATTTATGACAATTATTTTATACTTTAAGTGTCAAAAGTGTCAATTTTAAGGCAATTCATTATCTATTTAAACACAATTGGTTTAGTAGACACAACACCTCTCTCTAAGAGGGAGGCCTTGTTCAGCAGTGGACATTTAATGGCTGATGGTGGTGTGGTTTAGTAGAATCGAGGCCCTGGTGACAATACAATATGCACTAAAAAACGGAACGGTTCTAACGGAAGATCTGTGTTGTTCACAACCAGTATTATGCTGACTTAGAACGGGTTTATGGACAAAAAAAAATTGTAATGTTGGTTGTGCGAGTTTAATAATAATTTTCAAAGTGTTTTGTAAATAAAAATCTGTATATTGCCTACATTGTAATAATTTAAAACGGCAACCTTAAAATTAAAAGACTGCCAAATGCGGTTGTAACTATAGTCGGAGTAACCGGCTTAATAATACGTGAGTAATTCCCGTGTAATATAAACAAAAATTAAAAGCATGTTTTTAATAAAAGCTTGTACTGACATCTAATGTGCTACTGCCAAACAGAGATCGAACTGAATTACACGGCTAGTTGGAGCATTGGTCCCACTTACACAGCCATGCAAAGTGACCTCGCGGGTTCTATCCAAATAAAGATCTGTGTATAGCCATTTACATAATACTCAATGTCTCATGAATTGTTCCAAAGTAGGTCCATTCCTTCCCAGAGGGTCTCTAGGGAACATAATCATGTCGTCGACCCAGGTGAAGGGCAGAAGTCTGTTTTCAATGACCGCGCGCCATCGCAGATTTTCATGAATTATGTCTCTATAGTTGTCGCAGGATACTATCACTGCGTCGTAGTAAGCCGCGCATTGTACTATGTACCTAAAGTAAAAAACATAATCAGGTAATCTATACTAATATTATAAAGAGGAAAGATTTGATTGTTTGTTTGTTTGTTTGCATTGAATAGGCTCCGAAACTACTGAACCGATTTGAAGAATTCTTTCACTGATGGGATGCTACACTATCCCCGGGTGACATAGGCTATAATCTATACCCGTGCGAAGCTGGGGTGGACCGCTAGTCTATACTAATATTATAAAGAGGAAAGATTTGCTTGTTTGTTTGTTTGTTTGCATTGAATAGGCTCCGAAACTACTGGACCGATTTGAAGAATTCTTTCACTGATGGGAAGCTACACTATCCCCGGGTGACATAGGCTATAATCTATACCCGTGCGAAGCTGGGGTGGACCGCTAGTCTATACTAATATTATAAAGAGGAAAGATTTGCTTGTTTGTTTGCATTGAATAGGCTCCGAAACTACTGGACCGATTTGAAAAATTATTTCACTGTTGGGATGCTGCACTATCCCCGGTTGACATAGGCTATATATCTCGGCTTCGCCCGTGCGAAGCAGGGGCGGCCTACTAGTTCAACATAAAGAAATTAAGAAATACTAGCTGACCCGACAGACATTGTCCTGCCTTACAACAGACTGTCAAATGCGCGAAGTAAAAATCGTCGTTAGGTTTTCTGAAATTTTTCAATTTTCTGGGCAATTTTCTTTATTTTTCTTTCTAACACGTCAAATGCGTTACACACCGCATGTCGGCATGAGCGAAAAGTGCTTCGACGCGCGTATCGTGTGTAAGAAGATTTATACACAATACCAATGGTATATAATATTATGCACGTATTTTATACTTTTTTTTTATTTGTTACTAGCGACCCGCCCGCCCGGCTTCGCACGGGTGTAATTTACGTGCGAAGCCGGGGCGGGTCGCTAGTTATACATATAAACTTTCCTCTTGAATCACTCTATCTATTTAAAAATCCGCTTCAAAATCCGTTGCGTAGTTTTAAAGATTTAAGCATACATAGGGACGGACAGACAGCGACAGCGACTTTGTTTTATACTATGTAGTGATTATCTGACATGTAGGTGAAATTCCCCATAAAATAACTCCTTCGCCCACATTCGACGGGTTAAGAACATTCTACAAAGTATTAGGAAACTTAAAAAAAAAAGATGAATGCAAATCTGTAAAGTCCTTCTCGAGTTATGGTGTGACCACGGTAAATATTTATCTATATCTTTCTTCTAAAAGAAAGTCGTGTTAGTTACACTATTTATAACTCAAGAACGGCTGAACCGATATGGCTGAAAATTGGTGGGGAGGTAGCTTAGTATCAGGAGACGGACATGGGCTACTTTTCATCAGCATCATTACCATTTTTCATTACCACGCGGGTGAAACCGCGGGGCGCAGCTAGTATATATATATATATATATATATAGAAGACTAGCGGTCCGCCCCGGCTCCGCACGGGTATAGTTGCCCTAATTCAAAAAACCCCTTTGGCAAGTCCAAAGAGCTTCGTTCGTTCGATTTTTTCTATAATCACCAATATCTGAACTATGAATTTGAGCCTAACTATAATGGCTTTGGCTACTGAACCGTACCATATTCGTGTATTGACACGCTCTTGGCCAGTTATTTTTTACCATAATTTATTTATCTATCTATGCTAATATTATAAAGAGGAAAGATCTGTATTTATGTTTGTAACGAATTGGATCAAAAAGTAATGGACCGATTTTAAAAATTCTTTCACCATTTTAATGGTACATTATCACTGATTGATATAGGCTATTTTAATAGGCTATATAACTCGGACCGCTTGTTATCAATAAAGTACTATGACTATGATGATTGTATGGCATATTTACCTATCATCGTAAGGTGTGATCATCCTTCCTTTGACTTCCCTTGAAGGCGTGTAGATGACATGCTTCTGCCGTTCCAGAGAATCCAACAGCCGCGGGTCGGAGCTCTTGCCGTGCTTGCATCTGAAATAAGTACGTACGACCACAACATACTTTTGAGATTATATGTAAGTATATGTAAACGCTCTTTGCACGTTGAAATTTAATATTAATGTTCAATATTTAAAACAGTTATTTGAATAGAAGTATATTGTGATCGTACTTAAAGGCATTAGAAACCAAGAATAAAAATGCAATTTTATCGAATACCATAGCACTATGTTATATGTACGTGGATACTCGCCAAAGAACCGGAGTCACCGACATAGCTGTTAAATTTTGCAAGTTGAAGTGGCAATGGGCAGGCCACATCGCTCGAAGAACCGATAACCGATGGGGAAGAAAGGTTCTGGAGTGGAGACCACGAACCGGAAGACGCAGCGTAGGGGGGCCTCCCACTAGATGGACCGACGACATTGTGAGAGTCGCGGGCATCCAGTGGATGCAAAAGGTAGGCTGTCGTTCAGTGTGGAGGTTAATGGGGGAGGCCTATGTTCAGCAGTGGACGTCTTCTGGCTGATGATGATGATGATGTTATATGTCACACCAAAAAAGACTATGTAAGCCGATAGTCGTTACAGTACATACCCTTAGTACAAGTTTTGATAGTATTCGAAAACTTTTTTCGTTTTAGTCTTGTTCCATACATTGCTGAGCTAAAAGGTATTCGAAAACTTTTTTCGTATTAGAGTGAAGCAATCTATACCGCCGATTACTGCCAAATTTAGTTCCTCCACGTTTCCGATAGAGGCGCTTTACTAAAACGTATGGAACAATACGTAAACGATAAAAGTTTTCGTAAACTATCAAATCTGGGACTAAGCGTACTGATGCCTTATTATGGATGATTCGGATCGTGATCGTGATCGCGTGCCATCTCACTTACGCACGTGGTGCGAGTAAATAGATGCGAACGGGACGGCATGCAATCTCGATCACGATCAAACTTCTATAATAAGGCAGCTGGAGTCTATTGAGTCTTGTAGATATCATCATGATCGGCTTAGCACACCCTTTCCGTGTGTTGCCAACCTTAATTGATACTAGAGATGCTGGGAATAACTATCACAACTGTTATGGCGAATATTCGATTAACGGTTAATAGTCATTACCATATAATAATAATAATAATATACTCCGCCAGGTATAGCGCTCCGAGAAAAAATGTCACGTGGGTGTCCCACAATGATGTCATCAATGTCATGGATACACGTACACGTGCACAAGCAAGAGCAGAATAAGTAATTTACAACATGTTCGAGAGAGATGACGGTACACGAAACAATGGCGGACTCTCTGTGTTAACAGTAGCGTGAAATTATAACTCCCCAATTTCCGTATATTATCTGTGGGAATCCAATAAATCAATGTGGTTTTGACAAATATTGTGTTTAATATTATTATATTCAATTCTTAACACGACAAAGACAAGTTGACAAGTTGTTATCGTCATAATATGCACACGTTTCCACGCCACCTATGAGGTAGTGTACTTAGCAACTTTTATAACTTTTTGAATCGTTATATCTCAGAAACGGTGGCTCATAAGAAAAAAAGTATTGAAACATTTTTTATAGATAATTTTATGATCTACAATTTTTGTCTGGGGTACTTTTATGATAAAACTTACAGTTTTGCTGAAAATCGCGAAACACTTATTTTTTTGACCTTTGACCTTGAATTAAAAAAAATCTATACACGGGAATGATGGGGCACTTCTAGACATTGTTTATAATTATGTTTTGAACAATTTCACTGATTTTCAGCTTGTTGGGACTTTATGTAACTTCGAATGTCTAAATTGACCGGACTATTTGTATTTTATTTAATAGATTATTAACAAATTTGTTTCCCAATATCTGTGTTTGTTATAATAAAGTGGCAACTGAACAGTGACGTCATTGCGGGACAACCCCCGGAGTGCTAGACCTTGTTTTCTTGGATCATGGTCATTATCTATGACGAACAGTCAAATTATTCGCCAATATTCATTAGTCATCATCATGAATTTGTTACACTTATCCGGGTCCGAACCTGCTTATATCGATAGATATTTAAAAAAAAAAAGTTTGACACTTTTGCACACACGGTCATGTGACCCCAAACTAAGCAAAGCTTGTGATATGGCTGCCAGAGACTGATATACATACATTTATAGTTTTAAATACGTACTTAAGTAGATATTAACACCCAGATATAGAACACACACAAATGTTCATTACATAAATGTTTGTCCTAGGTGGGGATCGAACCCACATCCCTAAGCGCAGAAAGCAGGTTCACTACCAACTGGACCAACGGGCTATCTAATCTATGGTATCTTTGGGACCGTCCATTAATCACGTGAGGCTTGAAAGGGGGGAGGGGGTTTAGCAAAAATCACGAAATATCACAGGGGGGAGGGGGGTGTAGTAAGATATCAGGTGTATTTATTTTTTCGCAAACGCGCGATTTTTAAACCGAAAAGCGGCGTGTAGTGTGACCTTGCCAATCAAAAACAACCTGCAACCTTTCTGCCTACACAATTTGTTATGGTCCTTAATTTCAGAATAAAATTAGATTATACTTAATAACTGTATTTAAAGATATTTAAAAAAAATTTAGATTTTTTGTAAGTACTAAAAATACACGTGATTTTGGGTGGGGCGGAGGGGGGGTTTAGTCTTAAACCTCACCACGTATCACCAAGGGGGAGGGGGTTATAAAATGCTAATAAAACATCACGTGATTAATGGACGGCCCCTTTATGACAATTTTTACCTGAAATGTGGAACAAATGCCTTAACAACGTGACCCCTTTGGAGGAAGTAACTTATGCATATTTGTAAACCACGCACTGAAAACTCCCGCCCTTCTCCGTGTCTGCAATTTGAAACATATATTAGCTAAATAAATATGGGCACAATTTAAACGCTTACCAAAATAATTATAAGACCCCAATACCAAATCCACCACATCAATACAGGGCTATAAGGACAGGGTAAGCTAGCTCAAAGTCGCACAACGAGCTATGGAGAGAGCTCGGGATTTCTTTACGAAATCGAATCAGAAATGAGGAGATCCGTAGACAAACGTAAGTTACCGACATAGCCCACCGGATTAGCAAGTTGAAGTGGCAGTGGGCAGGGCACATAACACGCAGAACAGATGGCCGATAGGTTCTCGAATGGAGACCACGGACCGGTAAGCGCAGCGTAGGACGTCAACCCACAAGATGGACAGACGACCTAAAAGAGACCGCAGGGAAACGCTGGATACAGGCCGCTTCCAACCGGCCCTTTTGGAGATCGATGGGGGAGGCCTGTGTCCAGCAGTGGACGTTCTATGGCTGAAATGATGATGATGAAGGAAAGAGTATGCTAAAACGACAGGAGGTCATTGTAATTGAAGAATAACTTTTAATATGGGACCAACCTTGAACGCGACCTTGAACGCGAAAAAAGTCAGCTGTTCCATAGAAAACGGTCATTGACACTCGACAAAATTTATGGAACACCCTTTTTATTTTTAAGATTTGATATTTTGTCCCATACCATAGCTGTTCATAATGATGAGTATAACGAACCCCTTTTGGCTTAGCATACCCTTTCCATATAACCCTGTATTGTGTCATCGTAATTTGGTGAGCATTAATCTGTTTTGACACCCATAAAATTTTCTGCGTAGCAGTAATTTTTTTTTGGTAAGTGTTCAAACTTCTATGGTAAGCATTTAAATACAAACTAATTAATATTATGAACGACCAAGTAATTGTCTGTCACCTTTTCACTGCTTAACCGATCTTAATGTAATTAGACGAAGAAGTAGTTTGCATTACGAAGATGGACATTGGATACTTTTCATCTTGGAGCAAGTACAAATTGTTTTTTTTTAACCCTTAGTCAAAAAAAAAATCTAATCAAACCAAATAATCCACAAACGGCCAAACAGATTTTCTTGAACACTCAATCGAGTCGCCTTTCAAACAAAATAAAACCTAAACAAAATCGGTCGAGCCGTTTGGAAGCTACCATGCTGTAGATAGACACATAGACACACAGATACACACGTTATACTTATAACACCTCCCTCTTTTTGCGTCGGGGTTTAAAAAGAAAAATGCAAAATGAAGAACGCACATAGATATTATAAATGCGATAATGTTTGTTTGTGAATCGGCTGAATCGACATTGATGAAATTTGGCAAGGTAGTATGCGTTAAGATGACATCTACTGTATCCTGGTACAAGACTTTTTTTTAACGCGAATAAGTCCGCGTTTGACCACCAACTTACCTGTTGTTTTGTTTATTACCTTTTCACAACAACGGCTGAACCAATCTTGATGAAATTTGGTAAGGAAGTAGCGTGCATCACGAAAACGGACATAGGATACTTTTTAACCCGCAAAATTGTCAAACAGGCAAATAGCAGGTGAAACCACAGAGCGCTCCTAGTAGTAACCTAGCTCGTTGTCGACCACCTGTTTGAACCTGCCCCATCATCATCATCAGCCAGAAGACGACCACTGCTGAACATAGGCCTCCCTCTTTGGGGGCCGGGGTTGCCATAATCTCCATGCAGGTGGCTTGGGAACGTTTCACCAAGTAGATGGAATAGATGGAATGCGCTGCCTGAATGGGTGTTCCCCGATAGATACAATCTGGGTGTCTTCAAATCACGAGTGAATCGGTTTCTTCTAGGCAAGCGTGCTCCACCGTAGACCGCACCATCGCTTAACAGCAGGCGAGTTGGCGGTCAACCGCAAGCCTACTATTTATTAAAAAAAAATGGATAATTTACTTTGCCCCTTTCTGTTTGTTATACCGCGTAACGTCCAAATGGCTGTACCAATCTTCGTGAAACTTGGTCTGGAAGTAGTGTGCATCATGAAGATAGTAATATAATAATATACATACTATAAAATTAAAAATATCTGTATAATCGCAGTGAAAATTGAACAACCAGATTTGAGAGTGCTAATTTCATATCAGTGCCATAACGGCTGAAATTCGATGAGGAGATAAATTTATTGGATTGAATTCCAGCACCCATCGGTAGTCGAAGATGGTAGCACGTAGGCAAGACTAATTTTACTATAGTCACCAGGAATAGACCTTTCGAAGTAATTTTTCTGATAATCAAAATGTTTAAATCTCAGATCAGAAAGAAGGGAAACGCGCCTTAGAAAAAAAAAAAAAAAAAAGTAGGTACACGTAGCTAAGACGAAGTTTACTTTATTCACTGCCAGGAATAGACCTTTCGAAGTTATTTTTCTGATAATCAAAATGTTTAAATCTCAGATCAGACAAAAAAGAAAATGCGCCTTAGAAAATTATTATTTTTATTACAAATGTCTGTCTTTCTATCTGATACCTTTACAACAAAACGGCTGAACCATCTTGGTGAAATTTCGCTAAAAGGACGCCATTACAACTAGCTCCTTCTTTCCGGGATGTATCCATTGCTATAACTTTGATTTTGACGCTTTGATTCCACTTATATTGTGCGAACTGCTAGCCTGTTGAATGCGCTTCTTGCATTGGTGTTCCCCGATAGTTACAATCTGGGTGTATTAAAATCGCGAGTGAATTGGTTTCTTTTTGGCAAGCGTGCTCCATCGTAGACCACATCATCGCTTAACATCAGACGAGGTGGCAGTCAAACGCAAGCCTGTTATTTAAATAACAAAATAAAGCGAAAGTAGCTCTGTCTTTCTGTCTGTTCGCTTTTTGTGACTAAACGGCTAAGCCAATCTTAACGAAATTTTGCTGATTGACAGTGTACATCATAATGAGGGTATTTTTCCCCCAGAAAATGCGAAAAACGTGGATAACCGCAACGGGATTGAGTTAGTAATAATATTTAAATGCCAGTGTTGTGTGTGTACATTTGTTCCCACACAACTCCATAATAGCTGAACGGATTTTGATGAAATTTTGGTATCATCAGCCGGAAGACGTCCACTGCTGAACATAGGCCTCCCCCTTTAACCACCACACTGAACGACAGCCTGCCTTTTGCATCCACTGGATGCCAGCGACTCTCACAATGTCGTCGGTCTATCTAGTGGGAGGCCTACCTACACCGACTGAGAAATTTCGGTATGGCTGTAACTAATAATATGACTAACAGTCCGGATCACAGTAAAAAACTACCGTGGCACAGTTGACCAAACCAGAGGAGATTTATTTCTTCCGTAGAACACACCTAACCAACACCTTTGAACCACTTAGCTTGCGCCGGGACATTGGTTCGCTCAGCTTATTCTACAAACATTATAATAGCGAATGCTTTGATGACCTCATCCCTCCATCCATCCATCCATCGCCATCCATCGCGGTTTTACTATCGAACCGGCCGCCATCGCCAAAAAAGCCATCCTCATATTATAGATGCGTGGAAGTCTCGCACTGTTCGATATGATCGATTGTTTCTGCCACGCACCTGTAAGTTGTGGAATGGCTTACCACCTTCGGTTTTTCCTCCAAAATATGACCTCAATTGCTTCAAGCGAGGAGTGAATAGAGTCCTCAAAGGTAGGCAACGCACCGCCAATGCCCCGGGTATTGTAGGTGTCCATAGGCGACGGTGATTACTTACCATCAGGTGGCCCGTCGCAAGTTTGACCAAAATTACATTGAAAAAAAAAAACTGACGGACTATGTGATTTTTTGTTGTCGATTTTAATGACCTGCTTTGGACTTAGTACAACCATGTAACCCTGTGTAAGCATTCGAGTCTGTTGTCATTAATTTAGAATCAATAGCGACCATCTATATACGAGTATGTATAAAAATGAATCCCTATTTCCTTTGGTCACGGCATAACTTGAGAACGACTTTACTGATTTCATTCATTTTTTTTTTAAGTTTTCTAATACTTTGAAGAAGGTTCTTACGGAAAGAAACAATTAACTAAATTGCCCAGCAAATAGGAAAATTTCAGAAATTTTACGATTTAAACTTTGCCCGTTTGACAGTTCTAAGAAAGGACGTCTGTCGGGTCAGCTAGTATCCAATAAATTATAAGCATCATCCACAGCCTTATCCCACTGCTGGGTCTAGGCATGTTACTATGCCATCTGCCTAGGGCGTGCCTATTGGGTCCAATTTCGACCAAATAATCTAAAAAGTTAGCATTCATGGGCGTACATAAGGTGGGATTAACATACGACGAAAAATTCGTGGAATATTGGATAGATGACGGCTTGAAATGACCTCTAATTTTATGTAGTATATATTTTTAAGTAACTTTAAGTCTGAGGTAATTGTTGGCAGCTTAATTCACGTATGAAGTAATATTAAGTAACCAACTTCACGTTCGAGGTAATGTTAAGTGACTTTAAGTCTGAGGTAATTGTTAGCAGCTTACTTCACGTATGAAGTAATATTAAGTAACCAACTTCACGTTCGAGGTAATGTTAAGTGACTAAGTCTGAGGTAATTGTTAGCAGCTTAATTCACGTATGAAGTAATATTAAGTAACCAACTTCACGTTCGAGGTAATGTTAAGTAACTTTAAGTCTGAGGTAATTGTTAGCAGCTTACTTCACGTATGAAGTAATATTAAGTAACCAACTTCACGTTCGAGGTAATGTTAAGTGACTTTAAGTCTGAGGTAATTGTTAGCAGCTTACTTCACGTATGAAGTAATATTAAGTAACCAACTTCACGTTCGAGGTAATGTTAAGTGACTAAGTCTGAGGTAATTGTTAGCAGCTTACTTCACGTATGAAGTAATATTAAGTAACCAACTTCACGTTCGAGGTAATGTTAAGTGACTTTAAGTCTGAGGTAATTGTTAGCAGCTTACTTCACGTATGAAGTAATATTAAGTAACCAACTTCACGTTCGAGGTAATGTTAAGTGACTAAGTCTGAGGTAATTGTTAGCAGCTTACTTCACGTATGAGGTGATATTAAGTAACCAACTTCACGTTCGAAGCAATTTTAAGTAACTTTAAGTCTGAGGTAATTTTTAGCAGCTTATTTCACGTATCAGGCAATATTAAGTAACCAACTTCAGGTCCGAGGCAATTAAGTCTGAGGTAATTGTTAGCAGCTTACTTCATATATGAGGTAATATTAAGTAACTAACTTCACGTCCCAGGTAATGTTAAGTAACTTTAAGTCTGAGGTAATTGTTAACAGCTTATTTCACGTATCAGGCAATATTAAGTAACCAACTTCAGGTCCGAGGCAATTTTAAGTAACTTTAAGTCTGAGGTAATTGTTAGCAGCTTACTTCACATATGAGGTAATATTAAGTAACTTAATTCACATCTTCGAGGCAGTTAAGTAAATAACTCCAAGTTTGAGGTCATTTTAAGTAACTTACCTCACATCTCTGATGTATTGTTAATAAGTAACTTATTCCATGTATGAGGTAATATTAAGTAACAAACTGTACATCCGAGGTAATTTTAAGTAACATACTCCAAGCTCCACTTTAGTTCACATCTCTGAGGTAGTTAAGTAAATTACTCCACTAACTACTTTTACTACTTTACTAATTTTAAATTTCCTAATTTAATCTAAGTAACTTACATCAAATTTCTGTGGTAATGTTAAATAACTGCCTAGTAACCAATTCCACATCTGAGGTAATTTTAAGGTAACTTTAAGTCTGAGGTAATTTTTAGCAGCTTACTTCACGTATGAGGTAATAAATATTAAGTAACAAACTGTATATCCGAGGTAATTTTAAGTAACATACTCCAAGCACTTACATCAAATCTCTGTGGTAATGTTAAATAACTGCCTAGTAACCAACTCCACATCAGAGGTAATTTTAAGGTAACTTTAAGTCTGAGGTAATTGTTAGCAGCTTACTTCACATATGAGGTAATATTAAGTAACTTAATTCACATCTCCGAGGCAGTTAAGTAAATTACTCCAAGTTTGAGGTAATTTTAAGTAACTTACCTCACATCTGTGATGTTTGTATTGTAATAAGTAACTTATTCCATGTATGAGGTAATATTAAGTAACTTACCCCACATCTCTGAGGTATTGTTAAGTAACTTACTGCATGGCGACATTGCTACCGTCGATGACTACCATCCTTTTTCCAGTGAGCTTTTGCTGCCTGGTCGGGAAGTAGACATTGCTCCCGATGCTGCTTCGAGATGCCTTGGTTCCCAGAATCACCTCCTGGATGTACGTGTCTTCGGGGGTTTGAGGCGCTCGGGGGACGGTACTCTGAAAGTAATTATCATTGATTTAAGTAAAAAAAGAGTTTACTTGTATTTTAAAAGTATTTAAACTGCTAAGAATAATTAAGAAAACTCTGCATCTATTTTTTTTTCTTTGTAATTTTATTATCATCATCAGCCCTGAGTGACCCACTGCTGGGTATAGGCCTCCCTTTGTTTATGCCACTCTCCCCGGTCTCTCGCTATTCGCATCCACTCGTTCCCGACAGTATTTCTGATGTCGTCAGTCCACCTCATCCTCGGTCGGCCTGGGTTCCGCCAACCTAGTCTCGGCTACCACGCAGTTACTGCTGTACACCACCTGCCATCAGTACATCATTTTATTATAACCAATTTTATTTATATCTGTACTCTGTATGTTTTTTAGCTTTGACAGTCTCATGGCTACACTAAGGCTCCATCATCAGGACCCTGGTCATCATCTAGGACAGCCTTTCCCAAAGTGGGCGATAACGCCCCCTTGTGGGCGCTGCAGGCCTAAAGAGGGGCGGTAAGAGGCCCAGAAAAAAAATTGGGGCGTTGTGTAGAGGCTTGGGGGGTTAGAATTAATGTTTAATCTCCGCTAATATAGCTCACTATAAATGATTAATTTAATTTGAAGTTATAGTGTTTTTTAAGAAGGTGAAAAAATGGCGGCGCTAAAAAATAATTTATTCTCAAAGTGGGCAGTAGACAAAATAAGTTTGGGAACCCCTGATCTAGGACTTAAGCACTTGGGAAGACACATCCAACGAACCCAAGCTCGATGGGATTACATCGTTTCGTATAGGAGTTCCTATGGCCACCTTCTCTCTCCATCATGAGACCAGCTCGATGGTACCATAACATGGACAGATGACCTAAAAGAGAGCGCAGGAAAATACTGGATGCAGGTCGCTTCCAACCAGCCCGTTTGGAGATTGATAGGGGAGGCCTATGTCCAGCAGTGGACGTCCTATGGCTGAATGATGATGATGAATAGTAGCGTTTTGGCTTCAGGAGCGTTTTTACACCTGTACCCTTAGTACAAGTTTTGATAGTATTCGAAAACTTTTTTCGTTTTCGTATTGTTCCATACATTGCTGGGCTAAAAGGTATTCGAAAACTTTTTTCGTATTAGAGTGAAGCAATCTATACCGCCGATTACCACCGATTTTAGTTCCTCCACGTTTCCAATAGAGGCGCTTTACTAAAATGTATGGAACAATATGTAAACGAAAAAAGTTTTCGAAAACTATCAAATCTGGGACTAAGCGTACTGATGACCTAAAAGAGACCGCATGGAAACGCTGGATGCAGGCCGCTTCCAACAGGCCCTTGAAAAAAAATATATGATGATGATGATGAATTGATGAATTTGGCTTCAGGAGCGTTTTTACAGCTGGTATAAATCAAAGATCAATGGAGAGCAACAAACTTACCTGAATATTGGGTACACCGGACTGAGAATTACTCGGCAAGTTACATCCATTGAAGATCGTCTGCGTGATTAATTCCAGCAGCTTTCCTTTCTCATCAGCGTTCATGTTCTGTAAGCCGTGTTTGAATTTCCTCAGTTTTTTACTGATCGGTTGCCTTAAGACGGTGACTTCGGAGTCACCAGACATAGAACTGGTGTTGCTGGCTGATACAAGGGTGACATCATCGGTAGTGTCCACGAGGTCTATGACTGTCGGTTCAACTCTGGAACTAAAATATTAGTTGGTACATGGTAGGTATGTTGACTCCTCTTTTTTAATTAGAACAGCAAAACAATGGAACTCCTTGCCAGTGTCTGTGTTTCCGCAGCATTACAATCTTGGAGTGTTCAAGTCTAGGGTTAATAGGTTATTACTGGGCAAACGTGCTCCATCTTCGACCGTATCATCGCTTTCCATCAGGCGAGATCGCGGTCAAACGTTAGCCTAGTCCGATATAAAAAAAAGGTATACATTTATATGGGCACGGTACCACAGAAAAGAGAAGTAAATAGAACGGAAATGAGAAGGAAAATCTGTCGCCAGGCATTATGACAGAACTTTGATTGAATATTCTTATTTATGTCAACGCGTCGAACTCAGGTCAGAATCAACATCATCAACATCCACAACATTCCCTATCCCACTGCTGCGTATAGGCCTCTCTCTTGTTGCCGTCTACCTCGGTCCTGTGCTACTAGAGTCCAGGTACGACCCGCGATAATAATAATATCGTCGACCCATCTTGCAGCTGGACGACCAACGCTCTGCTTACCTTGCCTCGGCCACCACTCTGTTAAAATCAACATCATCATAATCAGCCTTTTAACAGTCCACTGCCATATCCACCACGCTGGCCCAGTGCGGGTTGGTGGATTCGCATACGCCATTGAATTTTTTCTCTGTACGTATGCTGGTTTCCTCACGATGTTTTCGTTCACCGAAAAGCCAGTGGTATGAAAATCCGTACATAAACTCTAAATGGTATGGGCCCGGGGTTTGAACCCGCGACCTCACGCTTTCAAGTCTAGCGGTCTCCCAAATAGGCTACCACTCCATATTCATACCTGTTATTAAATCCAGTAAGGTCGATAGTTTGAAGCGTATTATCGGTGGGTAGGAATACACAACTGCTACTACTGTTGCGCAAGATGCTATTGGAATGCGATAATATCAAGTTATCCAGTCTTGAGCTGTTTCGTTTGGGTGTGGAAGTGTGTAGGGTTAACTTTTTCGAAGTGGAACAACCTTTTTGGTCATCATCCAGGATAACTATACTGGCTTCATTGACCATTGACAGTTCTCTCGGTATCATGGTGGTGTTGGAATCTTCCAAATCTATGATGCTGTTATCGAAGCTTATTTGAGAAGTGTTTTTGCTGGTGTCCCGCAGTTGGGTAAACAGTTTCTGAATGCTCCGCTGGGTTTTCAGGTGGCGCTTCCGGAGATGTTCACTTTTGGTGACTTTAGCCGCCACCTTTTCTTTGCTCATGGTGGCTTTTATGGAGTGAGTTGATGAGTTACGCTGGAAAAGTGTAAACGACTAGTAAGTTACGATGACAGAGCAGACAAGACCATCAGATCTTTATAAGAATAGACGATTTTAGCCCGTTTCGGCCCGCATAAGAAATTCAGCTTTAGGCCCACATATCATGCCCGGCCCGTTACTAAATTTCAAATTGCAAAATCTCGTTTCGTCCTCTTTCCTACTCCCGATTCGTCCCTAGTTTTTTATGAAGGTATAAATGCTTATTTCAGTAAAGTTTATGCCAAAACTCACACCTGACTGCAAGCACCTCAAATTGTGTTTTTTTTAACCACCGCATTTTTTGTAACATCTTGAGAACAATTAAGTGGTAGGTAGTTTAATTACATTTGCAGGGCCAATTGCTTTCGAAAAGTTTTTGTTTAATATGGCGCTTGCATTTTTAAATGTGCGTTTTTAAAATTTACTTGTGTTTTGTGCAAATAAATTATTTTTTCCTTGACATTTTTTGTATTGACTTCGGACATGCTAACACGATGGAGATCGAGCTGAATTAAGCGATTAACTAGTAGGAGCGTTGATCCAACTTAAGGACGACCACAGATACGCAAAGTAGGTGAACTCGCGGTCTATACTGATAAAAGTCTATGGCCATTGCCTATAACAGATGTAGTGACCTCTCTACATACAACATCTATCCACCTTTGATACGTACCATAAATGTGGCTTTTTTTCACAAAACAATACAATTTTTAGAGCAATCACACGCAATTTTGTTAATTAACACCAACCATCCTTTAAAACACAAATACATAGAAGGAACTCAAATTGAGAAATGCAAACATTGTGAACAAATTACAAAAAAGCCATAAAACCCTTAGAGTAAATCAGGTAGAAAGGCCAGATGTGCACACAGTGAACAAAACAACATCAGTATGGACACTGCTAAGAAATGGACCCTAACCATTCTGATAATACAGCTGTCACCAATAAAACAAATGGAAATGGTAGAACAAAGGGTAGAATAAATGGGAGCGACCCTAAATAATACTATAGCGGCTTTGATTTACAAACACATGAATGCTGGTTCAAGAAAAATTACAAAAACGGTCTCCCAATTTCTTTTTTCTTTTTGATACATTTTAATTTATATTCAGGACATTTTTGCACACACTCTCATCTGACCCGAAAGTAAGCAAAGCTACTATGGCTGCCAGAGACTGATATACATGCAATTTTCATATTATATATTTTTAAATACATACTTAAAAAGAGATTGACGTCTATTCTGTCATACCACTCACTAAATTAAACCAATCTGACAGGACTAAAATTATCTGCCTCTCTTTTCATTTTAATATGTGAGAGAAAGATGGCAACAATTTTAGAGCTGTCATTTTTAGTTTAGCTTAGAGCGCATCAGAATCCATGCCAATAACACCCGGATTTAGAACAAACACAACAGTTCATCACATGAATGTTTGCCCTATGTGAGTATCGAATCCACACCCCTAAGTGCAGCAAGCAGGTTCACTGCCACAGGGGCAGTCAAACTTTAGTAATGATTTGTTAGGTTTTCGTGATTATTGCCGAGGAGAACCGTTTTATACCAAGGATGATACGTGAGGCTATTGAAAAAAAAAAAAAAAGGTTAGTTGGCAACTACTTCACTCTGGATCCAGTCATCAAATTGAAGAGTTTGAGTAAGCATACACCGTTTTAGAACATTGATTAGCTTATCCATCGCATATCCATTAGTTAAAGGGGTTCGGATTAGATGTTAGAATTACTTAAACAACATTTAAAATAAATTATTTTAACTAACGTTTCTGAGTAATATCCATGACCAATATCCAAAAAAAATGCATATAGCAAATAATAAAAATAAAGAAATACTTATAGGCAAATAAAAATAATATTATTGTTAGGTTTTATTTTGTCACTTGACAAATAAAAATTCCTCAAAATATATCACTTGTATAAATTTTAAACATTGCAGTCGATTGTAGAACTAAATTAATTGCAATACTGCTGTCCCTTTCGACCAGTCAGGCTAGATAAAGACAGCAATTCTTTAGTACATATAAATAAATATGACCGCCTAGCTAAACAATGTAGAAACTTATGTTTTATGCCGTAAGTTCGCAAATAGAACCTTGTTCCTTTGCTACTAACATCTAGTGTGAAAATATTATTGAAAATGTCAATATGCCCATACTGTAACAACATTGGTATAGTGTCATCGATACTTTTTTATGCTCAATAGTCCCTAAACATGTGTTTTATTTGCCAAGCAGAATTAGTTCTAATGCTTTAAAGATTTAAAATGGTATTATGACTTCTTGTTAGAGAATTTTAAGTGGATGCAACAAAAAATTAAGTGCTCAAAAAATTTGGTTCTTGTAGGGTTGGGAAAGTTTTGAAGGACATTTAAATAGCTGTTAGTACAAATATGCCTTATATTATAGCTAACCCTAGCTAAAATACTAGAATATTGACCATACACTAGATGAATAGATAATGTTGTTCAGGGTTCAGGCAAGATACGAGGGATGCAATGAATGCAGAACTAGAAGCATTGGTGTACTAAAGCTAGTTACCAGATGGAAAAAAAGAACTGGGCAAAAACCCAGATGCTGAAAGAAATTTCGGGACATTTCCTTCTAAGTTCATATTTCACAGCATAATGTACTCATGCAGTGGTCTTTTTCATTTCATTTCTGGAATTCTAGACGTTTCGAAATCCCTTTCGCATTCCGGACAAAATCCTAAATTCCCATTCATGTTCATAAAATTCAGTGACAACACCTAGCTCTATACACTTCTATGGATCTCACTGAACTGCACGGTGGGAGGGATAGCTTTTTGGGTATGTCGTCAGTGGCGCTAAATTGTGGCGTTTTTACCTGAGATATCATCATCAGCGTCTAACTGTCCACTGCTGGACATAGGCCTCTCCCAATGCACGCCACTGAGCTCCGTCAGCAGTTCTTTGCATCCAGTTTTTACCCGCCGTTTTACGCAGGTCATCACTCCACCTGGCCAGGGTGTCTGTCCTGCACTACGTTTGCCTAAACGTATTTTACCTGAGATTTAGCAGCTGTAAAAACAAGAATTTGCTGTTGACGCACCGCACCATCACGACACTCTACTCTAGAGGTGTGTTGTTCTGGACCGTAATAGTTCCCGGACCAATTACCTCTAGTGGATGGAGTATTAGTGCAATCCGAGATGTCAATTTAAGTCGATCAACATACTTCATTTGCCCTGACCAGTGCGAGTGAGATAACGAACTTCAGATCGTACACCGGACCGTGGGAGGCCAGCCGAGGCACCGACCTGACAGACTATGACCGACGGCGATGTTTCACAAACCTATCCGAGCTTTGTACATAAATTACAGCTCTAAACTAAACTGTGTAAGTTAAGGCTTTAATCGCATAAACTTGAATCGAAAGGCAACATCTGCAGTGTCCTAACTGAACTAGATACCTAGTTCAGTTAGTGTTCAGTGTCCAATATGTTTCATGTTCAATTCGCCCGAGAACATGGTTTGCACAATCATGTCTACCCCACTCCACTTCGGTACTCATAACTGTGCAAATTGTTGTTACAAAATTGTCACTCATGGAGGTTGTTGGCAGAGTACCATCTGTCGCCATATTGTAACTGTAAATCATGCTTGTGAGGAAACACACTTACTTTTGAAGTTTCACTTGGGAAATTACAGAATTAAACAGCAAGATGAGATACTTTCCATATTGCGAAACTTCAATTCTATGTCGCAATCAGTATGAGAAAAGCATTCTAATTGTTGAATATCAACTTATGTCTTCAATGTGCATTAGAGATGTGTTCAAATATTTGTGGTTAATACGAATGTCACAAGTAAGCAAATGAAGAAAGTAGGTATATTGAACATTGTTAGTGTCGTGAAATTACACAAAATGAAACGCAAATTACAATATGCAAGAATTTTACCACGACCCAAGCAGTGCGTTTTTAGCTTCATTCCAAAACCCAGCCAAACAACAAGGCTGACACGGCTTGCATGCGAAATAAAAGTTTCTAGGTATACCTGTTTCGATGTCAAAACTACACAAGCAGTCGAGAAAACGTGAACAAAATTAACTAACAGAAAGTTGCGTCGAAGACGGTTTGCCCATGGTCCGGAGCCGCCGCTGGGTTTCTGTTCTTCGAAGTTTTTTACACACACACCCGTGATGTAATATAGTTAAAAACACCGAAATCTAAAAGATTTTCAACCGAAAAAGTGGAGATAACGAAAACAAAAAATTCTGCAAAGCAAAAGCTGAGAAAAAAGAAAATGCAATGTATTTATGTTGCAAAGAGAGAGAAACGAACACTTTTTTCTCTATTTTTCCCGCAAATATCTGAGCAGGCTAAAGCTATTAAGGCCATACTGTTGAATAACCGTATTTTACGTCATACATGTTATTGTAAAAAAAAATAGACTCACGCTTGCCTGTGGTCTAAAAGACCTCCTCTTAATATTTTTTTAGTTTGCTATCATTTAACACTGGAAAACGGCATAGTAAGAGATTTCTGGGGGTACAGCCCAGTTGCAGATCATGCACTCGATAGTGGAGTAAAGAGCTCAACTGACGCATTGCTGTGGAGCTCTACATGAGTGTGGCAGGTGGTCCTGCATAGTTTTCACTTGCATCCCCTCCTTCCTTAATCCGTGATTTTATAAACGCCCAAATTAATGTAATGGAGATTACACCAGAAATCTATTAGGCTGTGGTGGAGACTACTATTTATACATATAGGCTCCTATAGTTTTAGAAACAACATGAAAAGACACGTTCCACGTCCATTACATCACTGTCGCACACTCAAGCGCATTCACAAACACTTAGTAAATAATAATCCACACAAAGATTTTTTATATACAACGTATTATCTAAGAATCCACATTAATTTTTACACTTTTACACATAGACATCTATGTCTATTATGTCTTCTGTGTCTCTATTACACATTAACACTCGAAAATACGTAGATTTGGCAAAAAAATAACTTCAACTCGTATAAATTGAAGGCTGGCTTCTTTTGTGGACAAACAACCACAATTTCGCCAATGCTACGTATTGGGATAAACCCAAAAACATTATTACTAAACCGGATATACCATCAAACGAAGAAGATTGTCCGGTGAGCACAAGCTACAACTTCAAATCTTATTTTTAATAGCTTTTATTTATAGATGTTTTTTACGTTGGCGCCAAAAACTCGACACATGAAAGCGTATGTTTTTTTTTAAATTCACCCATTGGACAGGCTAAAGTCTAAAGTCTAAGCTCATACCGCCTCTGACAGCGTATGACGTCTGACGTGCTTTATTGTTCGTTTTTTTTTCGACCATAACTGGACAGGCTAATGTTGTTAAGGCCATACCACCTCGTCTTACGTATCCGCTAACCAGGTAAAGTTGTGAGTATAAGTTTTATATTATCTTTCGAGTATGAGCTTCTATAGAGTTTTGGAAACTACCTACATGAAAATACACGTTTCACTCGTGTAACTGCAACGCTTACGGAAGTTCGAGACAATCTATAACACGCTCAAATTACGGCGACATCTAAGTTTATACCGTTTTTAGGCAAATTTCCGATCTACACTCTAATGTTCCGCGATTATCTTTCCTCTTAGGTTTTACTCTCGGACAAGGTAAAGAAGAAAGTCTTTGGTTTTACTCCTCCTTGCTAGTATTGAGTTACCGTAAATAAAGTTCCTGAGTTAACATGCTACGAACCCCTGACCCACCCACCTTGAGAACAGCCTGTACATAGATTTATCTCACTAAAATCATAGACCGCATCATCACCTACAAATATTTTGTGGCGGTCAAGTGCAAGCCTATTTACTTAGCAATAAAAAAATAAGCAGGCAGCTTAAAACTAATTCTATTTATGAGGAAAAAAAAACACATTGATTCAATTCAATTTTTTATGAGAAACATACTTTTTTCCTCAGTATGTACCTACCTACCAAACATTATTATTTAAATAAATAGATTATGTTAGGTATTTATCAAGTAGGTATATAATTATGTAAAGTTAAACATTAAAGTACCTACTTAATTACAAAAAGAACTTGTACTTTATTATATCTACATACAAAAAGTGATCAATTTAATAAATAGATTTATCTGAAAGACCCTTACTAAGAATCTTACTAAAAAGATACTAAAGACAGCAAGATACCTTTCCAAACATAACTGTGTATTTTAGAAGGATCGTAGTGAGTACTTTACCTACTTTGTGTACTTTTAAAATCGATTAAAAGTACTTACCTAACTTTTAATTGAGCATAGATGAATTAAGCACTTATTTGAGATCATACATAAATACATATAGTAGTTACTACAGTTGATTTTATACAGGTGTCGTAATCGAAACAACAGCACCAGTGGATCTTGGAGTTGCAGCGCTAAATTCCTCCTGGCTCCTTAGCAAATCCTGGCTCCTTAGAGACAATTCGTTTCGCGATGTAGCCTCACCCGTAGCGCAGCACATTACTACCCTTCCATGCCTTATGATTACCTGGTACCTTTTGGACCTTTTGTGCCTGGTTCTGGTAGTTCATTATTTACAAGTGTACACTTCAACTGACTTCACACAGGTGTCGCAATCGACACAACAGCACCAGTGGAACTTGCAACTGCAGCGCCCAATTCCTCCTGGCTCCAATGATCCTGGCTCCTTAGCAAATCCTGGCTCCTTAGCGACAATTCGCTTCACTTTGTAGCCTCATCCGTAGCAAATTATTACCCTTACATGCCTTATGATTTCCTGGTACCTTTTGGACCTTTTGTGCCTGGTTCTGGTAGTTCTTTATTTACAAGTGTACACTTCCACTGACTTCACACAGGTGTCACAATCGACCCGACAGCACCAGTGGAACTTGCAGTTGCAGCGCTCCCTAGCGACAATTCGCTTCGTATTATAGCCTCGGCCGCAGCACATTAGAGAACAGCCTTCCATGCCTGATGATGTTCTGTTACATTCTCGGCCTGTTGTGCCTTGGGAACCCTAGAACAGAAAAAAAGTATTCATTTTAAAACTATATAATGATATTTCTAACGATCACATTGAAGCCGATTCCCATAGCAGCCGTTGATTTTTGCTTAAAACAGGACAATCTAGCACTTTTTATTTTTTTTAAGTAATAATATCTCTAGCAGTTATGTTCGGAAAAACTTTTAGTGATTTCTGCTAATTCTTTTTATCATAATAAAGTTTATTCTATAGAGGACGTAAATTTTTGCTAAAGTTAGGACAAACGATTCAATAGCAGCCGTTGTTTTTTGCTTAAAACAGGACAATCTAGCACTTTTTATGAGATAATTGAAGATAAATTAAGATCTGAGGAAGGACGATTGCTATTAATTTGATAGCATCAGTCCATCAGTCGGTCTTGTCAAACCCCCCAGGCCTTACCACAGATTCATTTTTCACGCAGAAGTTGGGCGACTCCTCGAGGTAGACCAAGTCCTGTGCTGTCGGCAGCGAGTAGCGAGGGTTGCTAATGCGGAGCTTGCCTCGCCGGGAGACCTTCACCTCTGTCGCACCATCGTACTTATCCTTCAGGTAGTCACCTGAAAACCATGTATTATCGTGAGATAAGGAGCCGTCCATTGATCACGTGATGTTTCATTAGCATTTTATAACCCCCCCCCCCCTTGGTGATACGTGGCGAGGTTTAAGACTACCCCCCCCCCCCTCCCCCCGCCCCCACCCGAAATCACGTGTATTTTTTTAGTACCTACAAAGAATCTATTTTTTTTTATATCATCTTTAAATACAGTTATTAAGTATAATCTAATTTTATTCTGAAATTAAGGACCATGACAAATTGTGTAGACAGAAAGGTTGCAGGTTGTTTTTGATTGGCAAGGTCACACTACACGCCGCTTTTCGGTTTAGAAATCGCGCGTTTGACGAAAAAATAAATACACGTTAGGTATATCTTACTACACATATATATCTTACTTTTTATTTGGTTTAGATAGATTTTTGATAGTGAATAGTTTAGTTTTTTAGTAAAATTAAAAGCGTTAAAAGGTCGCGAGAATTTGCGCGCGCCGCACTCAGTACCGCGCCAGGCATCATTGAAGTCGGACCTATGTTCGTTTTTGTCGTTGCACTCCTCCCGCGGGCCTCGTGACTCTTGTGTGGCAAAATACATCGTCGCTATAACTTGGCGGGGCTGAGGGAGCGTTTTGTTGCCTACGCGACACGGATAACAGGCCGTTAAACAAAAAAATAATCTTTTCTGTGCTTTCTGATGGTGTCGGGTTGTGCGGTAGCGGAAGTCCGACGCAGGGGCCTTACGGACAACAGCTAATTGCGGCACCTAATCCACTCAGTTGGAAAATCACGCGACCGCAAACTGTATCTGGGCGCGATAAGATTCACGTTCGCGTGATTTTCCAACTGAGCGGATTAGGTGCCGCAATTAGCTGTTGTCCGTAAGGCCCCAGGAATGAGATCGAAAAGCTCTTCAGAGCATAGGTACATCGAAAAACAAGCGATTACACTTTTATCGTGCATGACGATTGGTAAACCATAAAAGATAATAACTGTCTCGTGAAACCTACACTTAATAACCACATAATCTAAAAATCTAATCGTAATGTTATTTTAAACTTTTCTAAAAAAACATTAACTCGTGAATTTTATTTCTTTTACCACCCAAGTGAAACAAAAGACTGAGTTATAGAAAAAGTTGAATCCCGTAAAATATTAAAAGAGTAATAAAAAAGAAATTCCAATTCTTTTTTATGAGCTGTCGGGAGCCCGTAAACGAGCCTATGACCTGTTTAGGGTTAATATTTTTTTAATGGACGATTAAAAAGACCATAAATAAAACCTTATGGCTAATCAACTGATTGTTAAACCTCGTTAGATATGGCCGTGATAGGTAATTTAATCTTTTCACCTCTTTTCACGACTTAGCAGAAGGTATCTACCTACCTAAGGCTTTTTTCGCCTTTACTGGATCTAGCGACTGGAACATCGTCAACTGGCACCTAAACCTATTTCATTAAGACGCTCTTTTCCGACTCTTAGCAATTATGGTCATTTAGTTTAAGTGTGCATACCTCCATGGTTAGCTTAAAATAATAAAAATGGCGTCATTACAAAATTGAATGTTTTATCTAGGAACCCCATGAGACCGAAACACGATTAAGCACATTTCGCTCGATAGAAAAAATATATCAAAATAGCACTGATTTGCGCTTGTATCCCTGTTTTTTTTTTGGATTCATTCAATTACCTATTTATTAAATTATGTCTGCGATATCTTGATATATAGATTTCATAATTATGAAGGGAACCAGTGAGGTACATTTTACATTCCAGCTATAATTTTCTAAAAAATATGATAAAAACTCCAAAAATAGAAGTAGGGAAACGTACGACTGTGTGTAAGCGCCATGATTTTGCTCCGCTAAATGCGACTTTAATACAATAAATCAAGGATTATGGTCATCTGTAGTAATGAACGTTGCTTAAAAGTGGGAAAACCTCGCCTTAAATGGGTCTATCCTCACGCATGCGAGCGATATCAAATCGACTGTCAGTTCGCACGAACGAAACTGTGCTTTATTGCAACGGAGCAACGCACAGTTTGGTTCGCGCGGATTGACATGACAGTCGAATCGATACTGCGTTGCGTCACTAGTATAGTCGCTAATAATAATTATTCTTATTGTTCCACCAGTGATCGATGTCACAGATTAATTGCAGTTAAGTCTGTTAATGAGCAACGATACGTTTCCCTGTGTTACTCTTTAGTTCCCCTGTCGCCCTGGTACTTATTTTAACGAGTTGATTAAAATTTTAATTATGGTAATTATTTACGGCCAGGTTCTTTTGTGTTCGTAGGACTGCAGGCCGGCGTTCATTGACCGTTTTTACTAAGGTAATAAGTAAGTTCAATGGGATATAAGACTTTTGTTTTTACTATATTAAAAAAGCTGACCATAAAATATAGAACCGATCACCGGAAACAATATTGAAATATTTGAAATGTGTTCAAAATTAAGGAAGTTCATATACACTGCGCTCAGAACTATCTCTTTCTAACATTATCAACCACTGAAATCACTGAGTGAAGTAAAAAAAACCCGATTGTGCATTATCTTTAAAACGAGGACTTTGTATACCATCAAAATGTTGTAGGTAAATGGTACAAAACAATATTCATGTTGATATTTTAGGATGACGAAAGAAATCGCAAAAAACTTTTTGCCAATATCCACCAAAATAAACAACACAAAAATTACTGTAAAATGTTTGTAATTTTATTCTAAAAAGAAAGATGTTGTTCTTATTCATACTTAGCTATTTTTTATGTATTAAAATGTTGAAAATGTGCGAAAAAGATAGCACTAAGCCGTGTACGCGGCCTTAATGTCTTGCTAGACAGAAAGCACACCTTACTTACAAATGACGTCACTTGTATTGTTAACCCTAGACCTCAGAGCAAATAAAAATACAGAGTCTCTACGGCACACTGCCAAAGTGACGCCAAAATCGCTTCCAAAACTACGTGAATTTCTAGTCAGAACGTCGTACATCCGTTTTAAAAAGAAACAATGACTTCTTGCAGTGTTAAGAACTGTAAAAACAACACAAAATTAAATAAGAAGAAGGATGGAATATTTAAACACTTAAGTATTTATATTATCACTTATTTTGATGAATTAGGTACACGACACGAACACATATACACGCACACATCTTTCAAAAATGCCTTCACTTTTCGTGTTCGCAGTAGTCCCTCTGTATTTTTATTTGCTCCGAGCCCTAGACGTGGATAGTAGACCGCAGGCGTTTGAACATTGTTTAACATTACTTATGTACTTACCAACTTCCCTGACGCTGGCCAGTTGGTTCCAGCAGGTGATGAGGCTGCAGGATCCGGAGACACCGTGGCACTTGCACGTCACCTTGGACTTGACGATCACGGCCTGGAACGAAAGAACGAAACTATTTTTATCCATAAATGTTTTTGAAAACGATAAAAAATCTCGTTCGATTGTCCATAAAATTCTATTGAATTTTCGTACTTTGAAACATACAATTCAACCATACGTAGTATAGTATGAAAAATCTTTGCATACAACCATGCAACGTTAGTTTATACTAATATAATATTATAAAGAGGAAAGATTTGATTGTTTGTTTGTTTGCATTGAATAGGCTCCGAAACTACTGAACCGATTTGAAAAATTCTTTCACTGACGGGAAGCTACACTATCCCCGGGTGACATAGGCTAATCTATTATCTATACCCGTGCGAAGCAGGGGCGGACCGCTAGTTTACAATAAAGAAGTTTATTTATCTATACTCTTCGTGGTTTGTTTATTTCTCGCTATGTTTTTATGTTGCATACCTTTGTCAAAGCCTGATTGCCTACTTAAACAGAACTCTTGGTTAGATCAATGACGTAAAGAATATAAATAGACTAAATTTAGGCTCAAAAGGTAAGGTCCAAGTTCTTTGGTTTAGGCTAAGGCAAAGAACTTGGACCTTACCTTTTAGGTTCGAATTCTTTGGGCTAAGGTTAGACCACAGACTAGGTAAAGCTACTTTGGGTTAGACCAAGGTCAGGATAAGGAGGCCACATAACCACCAAAACGGAAAAAAATAAGGGAGCAGGCAGGAGACCACATAGGCTACCCAACAACAAAATTTTGGTGTCAAAGGAGGTTGTCATCATCAGCCGGAAGACGTCCAGTGCTGAACTTAGGCCTCCCCTTTTATCCTCCATACTGAACGACATCCTGCCTTTTGCATCTACTGGATGCCCGCGACTCTCACAATGTCGTCGGTCGATCTAGTGGGAGGCCTGCCTACGCTGCGTCTTCCGGTTCGTGGTCTCCACTCAAGAACCTTTCTTCCCCATCGGTGGTCAAAGGAGGTAAGTTGACAGAACTAAACAGCTAAAATACTTATCGCAATTATTTTCATTGCAGTTTATGACACCCAAAATGAATTGCGCTTCAGTCTTGCAACAAAAAGTCCCACATCTGACCTCCAAATGCATCACCCAACATCTGAACTAGTTTTATGTTTTATATTGCAGACGGTAGGCTGTCGTTCAGTGTGGAGGTCTAAGGGGGAGGCCTATGTTCAGCAGTGGACGTCTTCTGCTAATGATAATGAACTTGCATACCCGGCGTCCAGCCTCGTTGTTGTGCCGGTTCATCAGCTGACGGCCCTGCTCCCGGCTGCCTCGCTTCACCTTCCGTTCGCGCTCACGGATGTCCACGAAGCTCTCCGTAAACCTGCATGCCGGGTAAAAAAACTTTTTATTGTTACATAATTGAATAGCAGAATCGATGACTCCATTATATTTTTATTGACGTCGTCACGGGACGCCCAGCAAATGTGAATCATGACGGCATAAGCGTCATGTAGTTTGCCGTCACGGCATACAAGTCAGTTTTACGTGCGTGCCAATAGATAAAAACACCATTACCTGCTGTTCTATAAAGAAAGTACCAACAGACAGGGACAGAAACACTGCTACGAGCTACGAATATTGTGGGGAAACTACGCCCACCGTTCTACGAGGGTAGTTATCGATTCGTAGCACTTTTACAACAACAGAAAATCCTACCTTGTCATCAGAGCGTTAAGAGTTAGAATAATTCTGGCAACGAATAAAGGGGGTGAGATTTTCCACCTCTAGTGAAGCGATATTTCTGCGATCCTGGTCGGTGTTAACTCTTACTCACTCACTCCAGTGATTGTGTATTGCGTTGTACTCATAGCCCCGAGGTATTGCGTAGTAAATTTTTAGGAGTACATTAATCCAGTTGCCGCCTTACTTATAAATGTTACTTAAGTTAAGCAAAGCTTAAAATTGCTCTGTCTTGTTTTCACCTGTGACAATTTCCGTCTAAAAAAAGTTGACAGCAATTTTAAGCATTGCTTAACATTTAAGTAACGTTTATAAGTAAGGCCGTTGACTTTTTTCTGCAATTTTTTTAACTTTAATGTCGGACTGTATGCGACTTCCAACAATGTTGCGTTAAACGTTTAACGCTACCATGGAGACGGAATAGAAAGTGACAGAGCGAGAGTTTCACTTCTTCCGCGCGGAGGGACTCCACGCACAATTTTTTTTTGCTGTTTTCCATTTTTTTCTTCATATTATTTCCTTTTTTATTACTTCTTTCATAATTGACATGTACTTAATTAATTAATTTATTTATTTGTGTTAATTTAATTTGTGTCAAAATGGACCTACTTTAGTCTGAAATGAAGGATCAATATTATTATAGTATGTTTACGGATCATTTTAGTAGTATTTGAAATATTTTAAAATAAGACTATTAAATATAAAACTACCAGAAATGTTTTACACAGAGTTAGAATTTGGAAAGTCAATAATAACTGGGTATTACGCGATCTTAATAAAGATCTACGAATCTTTATTCAGAAACGAATCGTTTTGCTAATTCGTTATACATCGATGTAGAAAGTGTACTGGAGAAATTTGACTTGTAACTATGGAGTTATTAATAAAGAATTGTATTGTATTGTATTGTATTGTCATAGAAAATGTCTCAATAATCTATTGTAAACAAATCTTTGAACCTGTTTCCTATACTAATTTGAAAACAGATTGTTTTATATTGCCAACCTTCAAACAAGGATTAACTTTGGGTACGGAACCCTAAAAACGGACTAAATTAAGAACCTCCTAAAGTCGCTATACAAAAGGTAAATGTAAAACAAAGGTCGCAATTTAAACAGTAAACTGGACAAAAGTCATACTCAACAAAGTCAGTACCTAGTACCTACGTATAGTATTTACATTCTCTTTGGTACCAACCGCATTACAACTTCGGAAAAGCTAACCGGACGTCCGTCCGCCGGATTAACGAGCGCTTTCCACCTATGTTTGCCTAGTACCTTAACTCTGCCATAACCGGTTTTAGCCCGGGTTATCCGGGGTGAGGGTAAGCCGCGTGAAGATAACCAGGAAATACGTTGATCGCCTCACTTTATTAAGAATTAATAAAAAAAGCAGTTTTTTATCAGGGTTCCGTACCCAAAGGGTAAATACGGGACCCTATTACTAATCCTACGATGTCTGTCTGTCTGTCTGTCTCGAACCATAATAGATAGCCAGTTGAAATTTTCACAGAATATGTAATGTTACGGCGGATTGACTAACAAATAATAAAAAGGTCAAAAAGTAAAAACGAAAGGGACCCTCCCCATACAACAAACGTATTTTTAACGTATTTTTGTATTCGCTCTAATGTAAAAACTGTAATACATACAAGCGCCTTTGGCACTGTTATGTTACTTTCAACCCAGAAAAATATTGTACATATAAATGATGGAATTACGTCACTGTCACATAATAGAACACGGAACATAATAGATACATCTACATAAAAAGCTAATAAAGTATGCTCTTTATTCTTGGGAATTCAAATTCATCCGGACCGGATACCCAAAACGTTCCCGACATTCCAAGAATGCCCAACATTTCTCAAAACCTCTACGGCTTTATAACGCCCTAGTGCAAAAAATACCCAAATGCGGGAAAACCTCCCCTATGAAAGGAAAGGAAATCTCCCTCCTAGAGAATTCTAATTCCCACGTGTACAAGTTCTCATCTTCGCATTCCTCAAATACTTGAACTCCTTCAATTCGTGGGGTCCTGGTAAAGAAAATTCAAAGCGGGATGCCGGAAAAGCTTTTTTAAAGTCGGTGCCAGAAAGTTAAAAAAGCTCCTCCTATATTTTCTGTGGATGTGTGAATGAAAACCTGAGCTCCGCCCACGTGTTGATATTTTGCACACACACACCCAAAGTGGAAGCTTTTTGCGTTTTGTTTTTCCAATGTGCCTTTAGATCATAAGCTCCTAGTGTCTAAGCTAGTATCGTATAAAACCTTCGAAAGGTAGAATGGAAAGAATATAATGAAATTTAGTTTATATTCTAACTAGTATTTAAATAACCGTCAATAGTATAATCGAATTCTCAAGTGGTCGTCATTATCAAGTTTTTGTAGGTATTTGAAACAAGTCATAGTCAAAATCAAGCAAAATAAGTCACGGTCAAGTTAAATTAATTATATAGAAACTTTACTAGAAGCTTCTATGGAGATTTGGAAACAACCGGAAAAGACACGTTAAAGCGCTATCCACACATTTCCGAGAAATCGTCCCTGCCGTGTTCCGTCAGGGACGGGGAAAAAATCGGTTACGTACAAATTGTATGAACTGGTTCACACAGCTCCGTGTCAGGCGTCAGTGTCCCGGAGCACGCTCGGTCGCACGGACGCTCTGACAGTGCTATCCGATTTTTGTTAAAGTTAATGATTTATCTGCAAGTGCAACATGAATACAGAGGGGTTGATAGAACTTGTACGGCAGAATGCTATACTTTACGATCTTGCTAATCCATATTATTTGAATTCTAAGAAGAAAAATATCAGAACAGATACCGATTTCCCTGATATGTGTGAACACGGGTGACGGATGGCACATCCCTGACGGGAACACTGAAACGATCTACTCGGAACACGGATAGCCCTGACCCGGAAATGTGTGGATAGCGCTTTACACTGCATTACTCAAGTCAAATGCCTACACTTGGTTTTGGAAAATAACACAATGACCCAAAGAAATCGTAGTACATATAGTTGGATGCAATGCCAAGACAATATACGATTGTTTCACGTTGGCGCCATAACTAAAGCTTATAAAACTGACATTACTATCAGATTTTTTTTGCATCATGAAAATAAAAGCATATCGTAAGCCAAAACCCATTCATTATAAACCAAAATTTTAAATTCAATATGGGCTTTTTTTTTAAATATTATATTGAAAATTTATATAATCTCTATCTCTACATAATATAAATTGAAGTCGCTTTCCGCGTCTGTCTGTCTGTCTGTATGTCTGTATGGCCGCTAACTCCTCCTCAACCACGCAACGGATTTTGATGCGGTTATCACCATCAGATACATTTTCACGGAAGGTTTATATATATAACTAGTGACCCGCCCCGGCTTCGCACGTAAATTACATCCGTGCGAAGCCGGGCGGGCGGGTCGCTAGTTGTTATATATTTCTATAAAAAAAATAACAGAACTAAATTGTTTGACATCGCTAAGGCACCAGGAAAGCAGTGAGCCCAAATTGAAAATCCATTTTGGGCTTAAATAAAAGCTTTACAAATATTACGTTGAACCTATTCCGAGTTGTTGTTATTGTTTTATTTATTTTAAAAAAAAACGTGTGGTAGGTACTCGGGGACTGCCGCGGTAAAGCTATTGCATAGCATCGCTGTGCCGGTCGGAGTGGGGGGTGTTAGGTTATTTTCTTTACGGAATTTCTGGATTCGGTCTCCACGCTCAAGGCCCGCGATAGAAGCTATGCAATAGCTTAAAAAGAGTGCAATGTGTGCAACTCAATCGTGTGTGATTCTAATAGCGCACGTGAAACAATCCTGCGTAGAAAACCAATGAGGTTCACATTATAAGATCATTGTAGAAAATTGTCATTGAGAAACATTCAATGCATGAAGGGTGCATGAAGGTTTTTTAATGACAGTTTTCCCACCCTCTTCGTAGATTATGACAGCTTGGTACACTTGCTTCAAACTCACATGTTTGGGGAGCGTGGGCGTAATCGCGCAAGCGTAGAACTTTTTTTACTTTCTCCTAATACTATAATTAATTTTCTCTTCGCGAAAATGAAGATTCATCTACAGATATTGAAAATAACTGTAGAAAACTAGGAACTTTAGGGACTTTTTGAATTTACTTTTTTAGGAAATTAATTCCTAATTTATGAAAATAAGGACGTACCGCATGGTGCTCTTAGAGCTTAGTGCTATGTGTACTGTGTAGTGTGTAAGACCCTATTGGGCGTGTTTCTACTAGCCAGCACGAATAGTCGATTAGTCTAGAAGCGTATGTAAAACAGGACGCGTAGAAAGCTCAATGGACTTATTCTATCCTTTTTGTTGTTGTCTTTTTGTGTCGGGTTGGTACTCATGCTATAAACTCACGTGGTTGGAGGGGTGCGTACCTTTCTGTCTCTTGAACAGATGAAATTGGCTGTGAAATTTAGCTTCGTGAGAATGAAGATTCAGTAACTAACATATAAAATAATCACAGACTAACTTCTAAAATAACTTAAAGTATGGTTAAGATTGGAGCCCATGGGCCCTTTCTCAAAGTTGGGACCAGGTTGGGACCGTTCAGGGGCCTTACGGGCAACTGCTAACGCAGTATCAAACTAACGTTAAATCCGCTCAATAGGAAAATCATGCGAACGTGAACCTTAACGCGCCCAGATATGGTTTGCGGGTGCGTGATTTTCCAACAGAGCGGATTTAAAGTTAGTTTGAAACCGCGTTAGCAGTTGGCCGTAAGGCCCAAGGCCACAGAAAAGAAAAACAATTCGTTAACTTTTCTGTGGTTTAGTCTGACAATGTCTAGTGTCCTATAATGTCTAGTATGCTAAAGAGTCTAGACTCTTACGACCTGTCCTATTACGACCACTCACACAATGTCCAATGTCTCATCAGCGAAATATAGTAGCCAAAGATTTTGGGGTTTCTACCCTCTTTTTAGTTTATGATAACCTGGTACACTTGATTCAATTTCACGTGTTTGGGGAGCGTAGCGCGTGGGTGAAATCCCGTAGGCGTAGAACTTTTACTTTATCTTTCAAGTCCTGCTACCTTAGTCACCCTGCTACGAAATATGCAGAAAATCTCGTGTTTTTCTGAAAAATAATGACACTGAATTGGTTTTCATTCATTTTCAACGTTCAGTTATTTATTTCACCTACTTTGCATTTATTCAGTTCAAATTCAGAACTTTCCCATTTTCGAATCCCTCTGTTGTTTCATCATTTCCTGGTAGGGTGTTTTGATGTTTGGAGAAAAAAGATTTCGTCTACGCGACCGTTGCTTGAAAACGAATGGAAATGAAACAATGTGATGAGATCAAACCGTGCAGAGCAGAAAATTTGATAAAAATTCGCGCCATGCAAACCTATTAAAAACTTTTATGTAAGGAGTTTCTATTTATGCGCCTTTAATAATTTTAACACAAAATAATGATAAAAAAAAATTGTGCGTAGAGTCCCTCCGCACGGAAGAAGTTATACTTCAACAAGGAACCCTTAAATTATAACTAGGGCAAAAATATCAACAATTTAAAAACATGCTTTTCACGAGATTCGAACCTAGCTCCTTAGGCTTCTCAATCCATTAGCGACACCATTACACTTCCGGGTCAGTCGCAGTCGCTAGTCGCAGCGCGAAAAAAGGATACGCATTTCGCTACCATACGAGAGAAAAATTCCCCCTCCATGGTAGCGTTAAACGTTTAACGCAACCTTGTTGCAAGTCGCATAAGAAGTATAACTTCAAAAAAGTTTTGTGATTTCCTCGTAGATAATGTAGATTATGGTAAAACGCACTATGCATTACTTAAACAGATTTTAAATTCTGGATTGCGGCCCTCGCTACGATCGTGCCACAAATGCCACCCCCCATTAAAAATCTGTTAATTTACATCCGCGTAAAGTTATGTACTTTTAAAATATGAAAAATTGGGAGTAAACGTAAAGCTTAACTGAAAAGATTTCTGAAAATACCAACTTTAAAAAAAATATGAATTTTCTTTCATGAATGGTCGTGTTAACCCTTCAGTTTTCAGGCGTCTAACCCTTTCAGTACGTGAAAACGTGCCAGAGCATCATAGCTACGTAGGAGGTGGTCTACGGTTTGCTACGGTGGTACTACGGCAGCTACGCGACGTAGCACGTGACGTCAGAGGGTGGGTTGCACGATTCTTTAGTTGTGGAGTTGTGGGAATGTTTTAAAGTGAAAATAATGACTACCCCACAAAATATTACTTGATTGCTTGTCATCTAGCCTGAGTTGCCAGAATTTAGGTTTTAGAGCCTAAGCCTGTGATAATATATAGTCTAAATATAATTGTATAAGGTGGCAAAGCAACTATTATAATTTTCACACCACTTTGGAGTAAAAAAACTTGAAAATAATAAAATTTTCTGTTTTAATGGAATTCAAAAAAGGTTCTCAAGGTTCTCCAGGGTTTTTTTTATGTTTATTACTTCAGAACTGTGTTATTTATATACCGATTTGTAAAATTATTTTATTTGAAAGAAAATACTTTTAAATTAGCCCCATAGAAATTTTAAAATTCGTTTCAGTATTCAGTATTCGTACGGAAAAGGAATTCAATGGCGTATGTGAATCCACCAATCCGCACTGGGCCAGCGTGGTGGATATGGCCCAATCACCCTTTCGGGGGTAGGCTAAAAGTCCAGCAGTGGACTGTTGAAAAGGCTGATTATGTTTCAGTAGTTTGATTTTCTACCTAAAATAACTGGAAATACTAATATTGAAGTGTTTTTTTTTTAAATTGATTATTATATTAAGTCAACCTACTAGTTGCATATAATCAAGGGTTTTTCGCGGACCCGGGTATGTCCTAAAACTGCGACCAGAACCACCGGAGGATGGGCAGCAGCGTCCTATTAGTACACGGTGAACGTACTGCGAACCCCAAGCCGCTTGCCAAGCGTGGCGATTATGGCAACACCCCTCTTTAGGAGGGAGGCCTGTGTCCAGTAGTGGACGTTTAATGGCTGCTGAACTAAGGGTTTTTCGCAATTTTATAAACCTGTTATAAGTTGGCAAGATATGCGAAATTAGTGTAAAAAGAAAAAAAAATACAAACTTAAACAAATAAGTTTACTTTTTGGGGTTTGTTACTTCAATGTTGTGAGAAAATTAGACATTGTTTTTCCACCCGAAACCTAACATCTAAAATAGCTATACAAAACAATATTAAAATTTGTATCTATTTTGCTGTGGCACTCAATTGTAAATGCTACTCGCGGGCACCTATGCAAACACTTACCTATTAACTTAAACTATAAATACATTTATGTGGTTAATTAGGAAAGATATTTTCCTAATTAAACCACAACAAAGATATTTTAGTTTTTTTTTTACGAAGAAGTGAGGTTTATTTTTTCATGAACCGTGCTATCCCGTACGCGGAAGCCTTCTACATACTTCCGCACTCCTGTGTGCTTCTGAGCGCCTGGTAGCCGACCTGTCGTAAGCCATGCTTTGACAACCGTGAAGACCAGCTGACAGCTAAAATAAAGGGGGGCAACTTGGAGAGTATTGGGATAACTCAAAGTAAAGTGTCTTCCGCAGATACATTTTCAAATTATCCGTAAACTGTTTTATAAAGAACGTGATCTTTTTCATAAGATTTACTAAAAAACATCCTGAACTAGAAATATTTTTAGTAATATCAATAAAATTATGGAAATAATCTTCTAATTCATGTAATTATCTAGAAATAATCAAGTATTAAGGTTTGACTTTAAATACAACTAAACCAAACATTGTTTGTCTGGCTTAAGCCAAGTTCAAGCATCCAAAACTTCCACTTTTGTACTTAGTACCTAGTTTCTATCAATAAAGTGGCTTACTTAGTTTACGGCTGTGACATAATTTCAGGTAAACAACTCTGCTTACCTTTTTGGACTCAACCTGAAGAGTGCAGGTGGATTTTTCACCTGTCTTACGTCTCACCTGAGTACTAAGGCGTAAGGAAATGGTAGAAGTAAAATTTTACGGGGACTCACGGGGATTCAAGTCCAGGTGAAAACTCAGCACGTAAATGTATCTACAATGAATGTATATTGGATTAGAATGAGCTCAGCAAGCCTGAGAGAATTTTCATCTCTTTTTAACTACAAAGTTTGCGTAAACAATGAAAAAGGATGGCATGACTTTTTCGTTTAGAAAAATAGCTTTCCAGTAAGAAAATTTCCCGGAAACCCACGCACGTAGTGGATACCTGACTCTTACCTGCCGTAAAGGAAATAATTGCTATCTCTTTTCAACTGCAAAGTACGCGTAAAACAATGAAAAAGGATGGCGTGAGTTTTCACATTTGGTTCGGAAAAATCGCTCTTTTACAAATACTTTCCCGAAAATACAAACATACACATTGTGAAACCTGATTCTTACCTGCTGCCGTAAATAAAATGTATTCACAGGTAAAGATACCTTCATTGCCGTTCTAAATGCCTGGTATAAATCTACGGGGAGAAACGTGAGCGCTACCTGAAACATTTTGGTGAAAACAGTTTAGATTCGATTTTTCAGAAGGTAAGAAAATCCTCTACATTGTGGGTAATTTGGTATTAGGGAAAAAATATCAAAATTCTACTACATCTTACTAGATGCAATCGAAAATGTTTCATGTAAAAATTTATACAAAACTTTGCGAATAGAAGACTAATTTCGTCATTGATGTTTCGTATATAATTTATTCGCAAATTATTGGCAATCCTAACATACATAACATAGGTTACAAAACTAACAACAAAATGGAAAAATGTTTTTCCCCGATCGAATATTCTCGGGGCAAATTTCGATAAAGTGGGGGAAAAGTACCAGGCGCTTATAACTCGTGTGGGGTAGTTGTTGCGTTGCGTTGGTTACGGGCAAATCGCGTAGCTATTCCTGCCAAGAATTTAAATAAAATAATAATTTCCTATCGGGGTAGCAGTAACGTAAGGAGGTGTTTATAGATTTTCTACTAGAATTCAAGGAGGCGTTGTAGTAAATTGTAGTAGAACATAGTTTATTGTACCCGGCGAATATGATCTATAGGGAGATGTTGCTTGTAGCACTAATTCTAGGATTTAGTTGGTTTCGTATAGAATTAGGATTTCATGATAAAATCTTTCGTTTATTAATTTCTTCCTATACAAACATACACAATCTCATAAATTAAAGGCACGGGTAAATTATGATAAAATTTACTAGATTATGAATTATTGGATATTTTTGTTTAATTAACCGGCCAAGTGCGAGTCGGGCTCTTACACTGAGGGTTCCGCACCATCACAAAATACTGAAAAAAAGGCCAAGTGCGAGTCGGGCTCGTGCACTGACACTGACTAGGTTCCGTGTATAACACCACAAAATCCAAAGAGTAGTGCAAAAAGACAACATCACACCCAGGCGGTCACCCATCCAATTACCGACCGCGTTCTACTTTACTTGGTAATGAACAATAACTCGTCACCGACTCGCACATGGCAATTTTTTTTTTTTTTTTTTTTTGTTTGTTGTTATGTTTGATACGCGAGAAAAATCAGCTGTTCCATAAATGTTGTCGAGTGTCAATGACCTATGGAACAACAGATATTTTTTTCGTGATTTCTGGGTTGGTCCCATAGTAAAAGTTATTCATATTAATGAGTATAACGGACCCCTTTCATCTGCTTAGGACACCCTTTCCGCGTAACCCTGTATTGTTATCCGGATTATACATATTTATGTACTGGCAGTTTCGAAATTTGGCAGGGAGGCAGGGTGCATCATGAAGACGGACATAGGGTACTTTTCCCCCAAACACAACGCTCGGTTCCGTCCGAACCCACCATCGCGATGCCGAAATTTCCCGTAAACAAACATGGTATGTACCAGGGCTACATAACATTTAAGAAGACTCACTTGTACCCATACTCCAGGTTATCTCCACAGCCGCCCCACACCCACTCATTGTGCAGGTGTTTCGGCCTCGGAGAGCGACTGCAACTGCAGCTGGACAGCCGACCGTCTCTGCAGGCGCGGGAGATGGACAGAGATACTCCAGCGGCTGTGACAGCGTACGTGAATGCAGTCTCTCGAGATGCTGAGAACAAATAAAACGATGGATAAAAACTACTTGGTTTCAGTGTACTTGCTCATGGATAGAAGGGTGATTTTTAGGGTTCCGTACCCAAAGGGAACGGGACCCTATTACTGAGCCTACATTGTCTGTCTGTCTGTCTGCCTGTCCGTCTGTCCTTCTGTCCGTCTCCGGCTGTATCTTGCAAAACATAATTGATAGCCAATTGAAATTTTCACAGAATATGTAACGTTACAGCGGACTAGCAAATAATATAAAAAGTCAAAAAGAAAAAAAATTATGGGATAAAAATTATGTATTTTTAATACAACAAATTTATTTTTAAACGTATTTTTGTATTGGCTCTAATGTAAAAACGATAATTAGGTAGGTACAAGCGTCTAACTTGGCATGTTTTAGTACCACACTCTAAAGTATAACAACAAATAATAAATGGCCAAGTGCATGTCAGTGACCAATTTCTGATCACCACCGGTTTTCGTACGATCGCAACGTCGGACGCGGCCGGTACTTGGATGGGTAACCGCGTGGGCGTTGATGGGATGTTATCTTTTTGTACTTTAGGAGCTAACAAGTTATGTGGTGGTACGGAACCCTCAGTGAGCGAGCCCGACTCACACTTGGCCGGTTTTATTTAATGAGCTGTAACGCTCTTGGGAACCGATGTAACTGTTAAATTCAAGCACGTCTTTCGAAACAAACTCCCATGTCCTCTTTTAAGTATTTCCTCGCTTTTCAGCTGATATACTGAAAACTAAGTGTTGTAGTGGAGCACTAAATCCACGTTGCTGTCTGGCAACTGGCAGCTCAAGATTTATACTGACAGACGTTCCGTTCCTAGAATTCTAGACACAGAACAGATAAAAGTATCTACTTTTTAGGCTAGATAAGAGGATGCGCTAGGATTTTAAATGGTGGGTATCCTAAGTATCGTAGAAATATAAAGTCATCTTCAACTCTTCTTCTATACTAATATTATAAACAGGAAAGATTTGATTGTTTGTTTGCATTGAATAGGCTCCGAAACTACTAAACCGATTTGAAAAATTCTTTCACTGTTGGGAAGCTACACTATCCCCGGGTAACATAGGCTATATTATATTCTAAAAAAAATAGGGATCCTTACCAAAACCCCAATAATGTATCCCAAGGTGTAATAAATAAGATTTACAATTTTAACTTTGCGTGTTTGACAGTTCTAAGACAGGACAACGTCTGTCAGGTCAGGTAATATCCTTATAAACGGGGCATAATTATGAGAAATGGTTCTAGAAACTTATAATTGTTTAAAAATCCCTTTAGGTGTAATAGTATATTATGTGATTCGTGAATAAAAGACAGATTTAAATCTAGGGCCATAGATGAATCACGAGCAAGTAAAGGATTCTAACGACTGAATCACTGCCTACGGTCGTGATTCAGTCGTTTGAATCCTGAGTGACGCGAGTGACTCATAGCCCTCGATATAAACGTTTCATACTATGCTTTATACCATGACTACGAGAAAAAGAAAGATTTAATGAAGAAAAAAGGAAGGTTAAAGAAAGTTGAATAGCTTTCAAAAACCAAAATAGTGATTAAAAGTGTTTTTTATTCACTGTTTTCAGTGAATAAATAAGCTTTTTAGAGGTGGCATGTTAAATATTGTTTTTCGTCGACCCGCCCCGGCTTCGCCCGTAAATTATACCCGTGGGAAGCCAAGGTGGGTCGCTAGTTTTAATAAAAAAGATATATCTCAAAGAAGCGTTTGACAACCAACTCGTATAAAAACGTTTTCTTATGATTCAATACTTCAGCCAGTTTTATCTGAAAAATTGTGCTTCCGATATAAATGTACTTTTATTACACTATTTCGCTTTATGTTGGACATTTCTTATTCTCTCTTATTTGCCCGTATTTCGTACTGTCGTCCGAATATTTTCGGGAAATAATAAATTCGGGGGATATTATGATAGTTATTCGAACGTCCTGAATAATAAGAGAGCATATTTTTATTGAAACCCTGTGTAAAGCTGAATTCACACCGAGGCGAAATCGTAGAGTTGTGGCAAGCTATAATGAAGAAGTATGTTACAAGTGCCAAAGAACCAGAGTCACTGCTATTAAAATTTGCAAGTTGCAAGTGGAAATGGGCAGGCAACATCGCTCGAAGAAGAAAGGTTCTTGAGTGGAAACCACGAACCGGAAGACGCTGCGTAGGTAGTCCCATTAGATGGACCGACGACATCGTGAGAGTCGCTGGCATCCAGTGGATGCAGATGGCAGGATGTCGTTCAGAGTGGTGTCATAATCATCAGCCAGAAGACGTCCACTGCTGAACATAGGCCTCCCCCTTTAACCTCCATCTACGCTGCCACGCTACCTTTAACCTACGCTGCGTCTTCCGGTTCGTGGTCTCAACTCAAGAACCTTTCTTCCCCATCGATTATCGGTTCTTCGAGCGATGTGGCCTGCCCATTGCCACTTCAACTTGCAAATTTTAACAGCTACGTCGACGACTCTGGTTCTTTGGCGAATATCCACGTTCCGGATTCTATCGCGCAAAGAAACTCCAAGCAATGGAGAGAGCTATCTCTCCATTGCCCGCTGTGTGACTCTGAGTTTTTCCAAAAGCCCAACAGTTAAGGACCACATCTCAGTACCATAAACCATCACTGGCAACACACACTGGTCAAAGACCCTTGTCTTGAGGCACTGTGGTATCTTAGACGCGCACTTGGCCATTATTTATTATTATTTTAAACCAAATTTCGTTATTGCTGCATGATTAAATCACAGAATGTTGGTTCGTTGTAAATGAAGCTTAATATTGCAATTGCTAGCAGTTTCCGATTGTTCTCAATAACTTTCTTTCAGCAGGGACTACGTTTAGGGATTTGTATTGTACGTATAAATGTTTTATGTTATTACTATAATAAGATAGGCTCATCTATAAAGTAAGTAATAAACTTACTTCATAGATTTTTCTAGGTCAACAGTAATAATCTGTTGTCTTCGGTATGAAATTTAATATAATCATCATCAGCCAGAACACGTCCACTGCTGAACATAGGCCTCCCCCTTTAACCTACACACTGAACGAAAGCCTGCCTATTGCATCCACTGGATGCCCGCGACTCTCATAATGTCGTCGGTCCATCAGTGGGAAGCCTACCTACGCTGCGTCTTCCGGTAAATTACGGAAATTTTCCATAATTTTTTTTCTTTTCGGAAATTGAATATCTATAGAGTCATCATAAAGGCTGAAACTGACTGAACACGAGTTCACTGAAAACACAGATCAAGAAAACAAGTGGCATGGTTTGAACACGAGTTTGGAAAGTGCTTTCGAGCTCTTTAATTTGTCAATTATGCTGGCAATTTACGCGATCAGCGACAATTCTATACATGAGTTGAATCCATGATACCTAGTAGTTATCATAGTTGAATCGGACTTGAGTTGGATAGGCATTTTGTCTCAGCTATCCAATGTTTAGAGAACTGCCGACCGAGCTCAGTGGCGTGCATTAAGAGAGGCCTATGTCACGCCGTGGTCAATAAAAGGCTGATGATGATGATGATACTTATAGTATTGAAAATAACGCCCATATATCAAGGACTAGCAGAAATCAGCATAAGACCGCTAAAACTACAACGTCGTTTTCTTAGCAGAGGTAGCAACAATCTATAGGAGTAGGATAACTTACCAATAAAACTTAATGGTCCAAACACCGTTCCATCCTCACTAACAGTACAATTCCACCGTCTACCGCTGAACTGATGCTGACACTCGTGAATCCCGCTCCTTACGCCAGCGCTGACAACTGGCATGTGTTCCTTGTGGCGTCTGCAAACTCGGCGCTGACCTGGAGTTAAGCTGAGCTTGGAGCAGAAGTGGGAGTGGTCGGAGAACAAGTCGGGCTGGTTGGACCATTGCTCGAACTCTAGGAGGCCCATGGAACTGGAACAAGAGAAGAGGACTGAGTTATAGGAACAAATGTACAACAGATTTTTCATATTTGTGGATTCGATGTTTCACCACAGTAGATATTATATAAAGGCGCTTGCAGACCATATACAAGTAGCAAGTGCCTACTACGCATCGTCTGCAACGGTGTGCTCAGTTCAAGTGGCAGTAAAAGTGCTTAGTAGAACTTCGCGCTGGTCCTTGCGCGAAAGCTTCGTTTCCCCACGCTACTCGTGCGACGCCCATTGCGCATCGATCGTCTTGTTCGAACACTCGTGCGAGTACGTACTCAAACGCGAGCTGTGCGCGTCACCGCGCGAGTGGCTACTTTACGTTTGAACTCCTACATGTAGGTACTTCTACTTGTTACTTGTACTTGCAAGCTACTTCGTATGGTCTGCAACGACCTTATGCTAAATCAGTAGTTTGACTCGGACGTGTCCTTGAATTCAATGCCTACTGTGAGGTCTGTGAGTCACAGGGCTAGGGTTGGTACTATCAGATTTTATGAAAATTTTCATTATTTTGTTGTAGGCTTTTACGCTGGCGACACCACACGGCGAATCTCAATGACGCAGTGCGTGCGACTGTCGCTCAGTGCTGCTAGATCAATGATCTTGTATAATCTCATTGTGCCATATAGAAACATTTACTGCGCACTAAAACTTTGCAAAAAGCGATAGATTCAGCACTGAACTTATATAAACTAATTTTAATAGGTAAAGTTTGTATATTTGTATGTTTGTATGTAATGCAGCCGGGTATCTTTAGAAAAAAAAAAAAAAAGGTATAACACTTCCATTTATTTTTTCTGATAGTGATAACAGACGCTCGAACGCGGCTGACCTCAACCGCCGTCTGACCAATGAGAGAGAAAGAGAGGGAAATATGATATTCTCACTCACAATCTCCAGTTGGTTGTCCGGCGGTCCGGCAGCCGGGTTTGAGCGTCTGTTAGCACTATGAGGAAGAACCCCATGTTGTAGCTTATGAGCAGTTAAATTTGTGATCTACAGTAGCTAACAGACGCGTGGATTGGTTTGACGGACTGCCGTTCAACCAACGGGAGAGAAAGAGTGACAATAACGTATTTCCTTCTCTTTCGCTCCCGTTGGTCAGATGGCGGTTGAGGTCAACCATATCCACAAGTCTGTTGGTACTATAACATGACTAAACACTTGTAAATTGATAATGTAAAGTTCTCTTTATGGTTTTGCATACGACATCTATTATTACAGTAAACGTCAAAACAAACACGTCACGTTGTTAGTTATTTACATAGACATTGTTATCAGCATTTCTTAGTAAACCACAGTTTCCAAGATAATAATGTTTGTAGATCGGTGGAGAGCTTGGAAGCGTACTATGATGTAATGTAACTTATACATATCTTAATTATGAATAGAAAATTAGATATAATTCTAATTCAAAATTAGATGTAAACATATTATCCAAAAAATATATATATAATAAAATAGTGAACGATTGTGGCGGGGCGGTAGCATGTGCGTTTTACAATCTGACGGCACCCGGTTCGATTCTCGATCCTGCACCTTAGACCGAGTTTAATCTGTATATACAGGGTGTGGCGTAATGAGTAGATAACCCTTCAGCTGCAGGTGGTGGACAACAAGACTGTTATCAGAAACTGACAGAAAAAAAATGTGTTTGGTAAAAGTCCCCCACTGGTTTTCGAGAGTTTAAATATTTTGGAAATTAACAAAACATTACCTCTTTCTCCTTTCTCTTTTTGGTGCAAAGACTTGTAGGTTTACTTAGTCTGTGTTTTGTTGGCATGATAAAAAATAAATGTATTTTTTCTTGTTATGTTCTTTTTAGTATTCTTGGATAAATGGTAGCATATTTATCCAAGAATGTTATTAGTTAAAAAACTAAGGATTTAGTGTATCAAAATGTTGAAAAAATAAAATTATTACCTACTTTCATTAATTAAAGAAAGCTTATTTATATAAAGCTTTACATCAATAATTTATTTTATAACAGAGTAACAATATAAATAGGCAATAACAATTTTTGGCACTGGTTAAAATACTGAAAACTATAAGTACACGTTTACAAAAATAATGAAAAATTAGCCTCGGAACTTAAAACAACACTCATAAGTCCATTTACGACGGATTTAGTGTCCACTGCAGAACAAAAGTTTTTTTCATTGTTTTTATCTCTTGATGGGTTGTTCTACGCCGACACAATGTTCAGTGCACGTGTACTTAACAGTCAAGATGTTCTTAGATGTCCTTCCGATGGCTCAAACTTCTCACTTAGACATATCGTCCATAGATCGTAACCGTGAAGTTGAACCCGCAGCTCCTCTGACCCTTCAATTTCAGCTTAACAAATCTCTGTCCAACACCTCCTGCCGACACCATGGGGTAGCCTCCATATCCATCATGATCATTATCCTTGACGTAAATAGCTTTAATATACGCGTAGTTATGTTGTCCTGGTTCTGGGTACTCGAGGATGCTAGTTCTTACGATGAGCGGAAATCCGTATTTATACTCGTTTGCTTTGTATATGACCACATCTCCGAATGTAGCTTGGCCGATGTTCAAATCGTGGCTTTGGCCGTAGGCCGCCACAGCGCAGAAAATTAAGAACACAAGAGACGCGCGCATTTTCGTTCGTTGTACTGAGGTGCTAATTTGTTGGTATTGTTTTTATATGTGGCTGGATGGTGATGTGCGATAGTGAGGCAGGAATGTTTTACAGAGAATTATTTTGTCGTTATTTTGGTAATAATTGAAGTCTAGGCGCTTTGTAATGTTAAATTTTGATTTGGTTTTCTTTGCAATTTAAATACAGGTTATCTATTGCAAGAATGTAAAGACAATTTGTTTTTTGATTGATTTTCTCGTTCGTTGCCTTTGCAAATTAAGCCAAAATCTAACAAAACATGTCTATCAACATCGGCCTTATTATGGATGTCCGTTTATGATTCGAATTGCGAAATGCTAGTTATTGTTGCACAAATCACATAGGTTTATCTAATTTCTATGTATTGTATAATGTTTTTATGTGAGTCGGTTCTACCGCCATTTCAGCCTACCAAGAAGTGTGCAAGTTTTAAAAATAAAGTTAGATCATTTACGTTGTCTGATACCGCGTAGGACATTTAGTCAGAGGTAATGCTAATCCAGAAAATATTTATGGCATAAAAAATCTGACTGCTTTCTGCATAACACCGTCCTTTCAGGAAAATAAAGTCCTATTTTCATCAGCGATCCATCACGATTAGACAAGTCATATGACGCGGGTTTGCTTGCAATGTCACGATCAACAAACATGGTAAAGATGTGGACGCACTGTACATATTTATTGACTTTTATCTATTCTACGAAAATGTGTAATGTATTTTAGATTTTAGTGTAAGTAAGAATGTGTTTATGTCGTAGCGTATTTTTAGCAAATGGGAAAATTTGAGCTTTTTGTTGACATAGATAATTTTTTTGCGTAAAAACTACTTTCTTAACCTTCCGCTGAAGAAACTGAAATGCACGTACAAATAGTGCGTTTCAGAAAAACAAAAACTATTTTACTTATTATGGGACCAATCCATCGAGATACAATACCTATAGAGTCACAAACGTGCAAAAAATACCCGAACCAAAACTTGGCACCGACTTTTTGGTTAGTTGTAAGGCAACCGCGATCCTACTACAACGCCACGCGATGCCAGAGCTACGATGACATAGGGCACAAGCGACGTTGCACACTATGCAAGCGACATAACGTCTAAATTGGAGTAAATGTTGCATTGCGAACTATATAATTGATGTCTAGGTATGTACGACGACGCACGGACGATTTTTGACTGATTTCACTAAGAAATTGACTCTATGGTATTGTATCTCGATGGAGCAATCCTAATATTCCTACTTATTTATTTCCTTGAGTGTGAATGACAATTTTCTATGCTGGATACCAGATTTTTTAGGATTGTAGCCATGAATACAATGACCTTCTTTCGGGTTCCAACCACCGCCCCGTGTAACATTGTAGGTACATTCTTTACACAAAAAAGAGAAGTAAATAGAACGGAAATGAGAAGGAAAATCTGTCGCCAGGCATTATGACAGAACCTTGCTTGGACACTCTTATTTATGTCAACGCGTCGAACTCCGAATCCAAAGAACTTGGACCATACCTTTTTGGGTTTATGTTTAGGTCTCAAAGTTCTTTGTCCGCATCACAGTTGCTAACTGATTTCGAATGAAGTCGACTTTTCATTTATATGGATGCCACTGACTGCAACAAATTTCTTACAAAGATGTCTTGACAGCCGTTCTAATTTCAACATTTTTTTTTCTTTTATGTGGTTATTTGTCAGGTACGGTACCTACAAATGTGTACGCGCCTTTACACCTTGTGTTTGTACCATACCATAACAGTAAAGTAAAGACACTTTCCATAGTTCGACGGAAGTCATATTTTTAGTATAGCTAATAAGAGATAATTAGCTATGACTCAGAGTATGTTTTGACGCATTTTATTATGCACATTAAAGGCAGGTACTTAGGTACAGTCAGCGACATAAGCTAGCAAACTTCCGAAACCCCGAAAGAAACGTTTTGATTTCACTATTATTGTGCGAACTGCAAGACTGTGGAATGCGCTTCCTGAATTGGTCACTAGTTCACCGATAGTTACAATATGGGTGTTTTCAAGTTGTGGATCGGTTTCTTCTAGGTAATCGAGCTCCATCGTGAATCGCATCATTACTAACATCTGGGCCCCGATTCTACTAAAGAAATGGTTTTTAAATTGCAATTGTTTCAATATTATATTTTGTAAATAATTGCCTCAAAATTGAGTTTAATTTTTTTTTATACCAAGTTATAATATTTTGGTGGTGGTATTTTTCTAGATTTTTTTTAAACTGTCAGTTTTAAGGCAATTATTTAAAAAAATAAAATTGAAACAATTACAATTTATAAACAATTTCTTTAGTAAAATCGGGGCCCAGGCGAGATGGTGGTCAAACAAAAGCCAATAATTCAATAAAAAAGAAAAAATTGCGTTGGACTTAGTGCTAATAGCACCTACCTACTAACAGACGTGTTAGGCTAACGGACCGCCGTCCAACCAACGGGAGGGAAAGAGATTTGTTTTTCTTTCACTCCCGTTGGTCGACGGGTTATCTGGCAAGTCCATCTCGTCTGTTAGCTACGTTAGATCGGTAGTAACCACAGACCAGGTAAAGCTACTACGTAGCCCAGACTTGTAGTTACGAGATTATTTTCAATGGAAACAAATTCAGTCAAATGTCTGAGGAGCGGGGTGAGGAGTTGGCAATTTTTGCCGCAATACTTTTTGCTACAACATGACATAGCGCGGTTTTAAATAATTTTAATATAATATATACAATTATAGTGCAGAAACGTTGACGGATCGTAGGCTTGATCGGTACTGACGTGACACTCAGTGCCTTCAGTGGGCGTGTCTTTACATAAGACGTTTTCATCAGATGCAGTGACTGAACACGTTCGCCCTACAATTATAGAAAGTTTTGGTAGAAACCTCAGAGCAAATAAAAATACAGAGTCCCTACGGCGCACTGCCAAAGTGACGCCAAAATCGCTTCCAAAACTACGTGAACTCCCAATATATACACGACTCACGCACACATACGCATTCAAAACTACGTGAATTTCTTGTCAGAACGTCGTATTGAAAACATCCGTTTTAAAAAGAAACAATGACTTCTTTCAGTGTTAAGAACTGTAAAAACAACACAAAAGTAAATAAGAAGAAGGGTGGAATATTTCCACACTTAAGTATTTATATTATCACTTATTTTGATGAATTACACGACACGAACTTCGACTACGCACACATGTTTCAAAAAGTGGCTTCTCTTTTCGTGTTCGCGGTAGTCCCTCTGTATTTTTATTTGCTATGAGGCAGAAACATACCTACCGGTGTGCCAATCTCTTTAGGTACCTAGAACATTTAATTTAAAACTTTAGCATTAGTGTTGAGAGACTGTTACGCTGACTGTACTTTACCTATCCAGATAAATCTCGCCTGCGACAACTATGCTTAAAAAACATTGGTAGGAAAAAGTATATTTCCTTGAATGAATAGTTGGTATCTTACTGCAGACTTTCCGTCCTGGTAGGTAAATAGATAGGTAGTAGGTACTTTCTGCAGTCCCCTCATCTAGGTTTCTAAAGTCACCTTAGGGATTTCACATACGGCGGTGTGAGAGTTCATTTCCTCACCTGCTTTGAGACAGAACTCGGTTGGCCCTTTGTGAATGGATATTTAAATTAACATACCTTAGATTGTGCCATGTTGCGTGGCTTTCTAGCTTAACAAATTTCCAAAATTAAAGAAATGTGTCCGGAAAAAAATGAATTTTAACCCTATTACTCGAATTACTGATATATACAGTGACATATGGTACTGAGACGTGGTCCTACTTGGCCTTTTACGACAACTCAGGGTCACATAGCTGGTAATGGTGAGAGCTATGCCGATGTGGAGGGACGTAAGCCGGCAAAGTGTGCTATATTCGGCTTTATTTCGCAAACTTGTACCTAATGTAGATCAAGATGAGGTTCACCATCATCAGCCAGAAGACATCCACTGCTGAACATAGGCCCCTTTAACCCCCACACTGAACGACACCTGCCTTTTGCATCCACTGGATGCTAGCGACTCTCACAATGTCGTCGGTCCATCTAGTGGGAGGCTAAACTACACTGCGTCTTCCGGTTCGTGGTCTCCACTCAAGAACCTTTCTTCCCCATCGGTTATCGGTTCTTCGAGCGATGTGGCCTGCCCATTGCCACTTCAACTTGCAAATTTTAACAGCTATGTCTTTGACTCTGGTTCTTTGGCGAATATCCACGTTCCGGATTCTATCGCGCAAAGTAACTCCGAGCATAGCTCTTTCCATTGCCCGCTGTGTGACTCTGAGTTTTTTTCTAAGATTAGGTTACATTTGGTAAAATTTTAGAAAATGCTGGAGCACCGGATAACTGCAGCAAAGACCGTGAGCATAGAATGTTCCCTATTAAACAGGTCTCTGACCGCGGATACGAAATATAAAACGATTTCGTAAAACATCAAATTAGTTACAAAAATTCAAAATGCAAACATGTACTTCAAACAAGGGATTTCCCTATCAGTGATTGAAGTATTTACTCATTTAAATGTTTTTGTAAGGTTAAGAACAAAGCAGAGAATCCCAGAGCATCTCGGGCATGGCCATGACTCGTGTGATGAACTCATCTTCCTTGTGGGTACAATAGGTACCATACATACATATAAACCAATGACTATATTTACTTACATCAATGATATAAACTGTTTGACGAAAGGTAAACTATTACTGCAACTATTAATAGAATCAGAAATGACATTTTGCTATGGAGAACAAAAGTAATTGACATAGCTCAAACCAACAAACGCTCAAACAAAGAATTAGCAAGCTAAACAAAAATATAAATAAATTACTAAAATATACAGGCTCTGGCCTTAATAAGGGAGACATAAATTCACACAAGGCGTTCGTACAAAAGCAAATAATTTATTCAGTAAAAATCACATTCAATCAAAATCAACACTAGTACTTCCTAGGGAACTGTCCGTCATAGTACTGCTCGTTATATACTCCTTTAGTCAAATATCTAGCGTTGGGATCATTGCCATACACTTCAATTTCGAATTTGTACCCTCTAAGAATAGAAGGACTCTTTAATCCAATGGTAACACTTTTCGTACCGATTCCACCACTTTCAATGTACGCTTCTCCATCCTTGTCATCTCTGAGATCTGTTACGGAAACAGCACTGATTATTTCATTGTTAGGAGCATTCACAATAATATCGTCTGTCCGTTTCCATAATGCGGGATCAGCTTCTTTAATTTCACTAAAGATTTTTCTAGATTGTGCTGTAGCGTAACCCAGACGTACGTCGTTACAGGCAACACTGGCCAAACACAGCGCAAAGATAAAGTAGTACATTTTGCTTCAAGTATCGATTCCAAATGAAGACTAGTATTGTATTCTTCGCTTTTAAATGAATTAGGATCATTTAGATCATTTCTGAGTAACCATTTCACATGACTATGCTAATTGATTGCCATATACATTGAAATATATTACGAGGAAATTGCGTCATGGTGGGTAAATATTTTGATTGATGTAAAGCAGGGCTTCTTTGGAATCAATTGTATAAAGCGACAAACTTCTCTGAAGTGTTCGGTAAATTATGAACTAGTACTTAGGTAGTTAGGTATGTTAACGTAGCAACCCAAAATTTCATAATTCATAATTCACAATTCCCATTTTCCCACTTCATCTCTCCATCTATACCTGGGACGGCCGACGACCCTTCGGCCTCTGGAAATCCCAAGTAAGCCTTTTTTACAGCACGATACTCTCTTAGTAACCGACTTCAGGAGGAGGTTATCAATTCGACTAAATTTTTTTTTTTTGTCCTCTCTAGATGTCCAAGTCAACGGAGCCTATGGGATTTTATTTCACCAATGATGATGGACTGATGAACTAAAGTTTTCTAATTGTAAAATACGACAGTGGCTCCCTCATTCAACGTCTTAAGATAAGTTGGTTGCAGTTATTTCTAAATACACCTATTTGTATGCTTAAGTGCCTACTCATTCTTAACTGATACTTGGCAAGCTGGTGTGAATTTTTCATATAAATCTTGTATATTTTCGCTTGAATTTCGAGACATTTCCACTTATGTTATTTGATCGAGCACACGTATATTAAACCTAATAAAAATGTCCTCAACAACGTGTTTGCTTTCAACCGTAACATTATTTCTAATGTTTTTAACTGTGGCAAGCAACGATTTGTTCCTGGGATATCCAGATATATCATCGAAGTTGATCTACAGCAAGGTACAAAGCTTTATTATTATCACAATAAGATTAGTTAAGATTATTATTGATTAGAATTTTACAAGAGAGATACCATCATCATCATCAGCGAGAAGACGTCCACTGCTGGCTGCTCCCCCTTTAACCTCCACACTGAACCTGCTTTTTGCATCCACTGGATGCCAGCGACTCTCGCTATGTCGTCGGTCCATCTATTAGGAGACCTACCAACGCTACGTTTTCCGGTTCATGGTCTCGTTCACGTCCTGTGGCTGAAACGATGATGATGATGATGATCCCCTCTCTCTCTCTCTCTTTGAGAGAAAGCCTGTGCCCCAGCAGTGAGAATATGATAGGCTGAAATGATGATGATGATGATGATGAGATACATAACATGTTGTATGGCATAATACTAACTGGTGTTTTTGTTGTAGGTCCACCAAGAGAATCCAGCTATATGGGTGAGATCTGACACCTTTACTGTCAGATGTTCACAAAACGAAGTCATAAACGCTATAAAAATCACCGACTTAAGGCAAGATAAGTGGGGAGATGCGTATGTTAAAGCTGGTGGTATAGGGGAGAAGTATGTAACCATTGAGATAGACAGCCCGAGTGTTTTCAGGGGCTATAATTTCTGGGTGGAAGTGTACGCAATCCAGACAAACTATTTCGTTTACAATCATGGGAAGTGACTATATTGTAACAGTGTGTTCGTTTGGTTGTTTTGGTTTTATTTATTAAAGTTGTTTTTGTTTTATGTGGGACTTTTATTTAAGGACGTGTAAAGATCTCTGTTATTCCCAATGTAACATGTTATATATACTAATATAATATATTATAATATACAATATAATAGATATATATTATATATAATATTATAAACTGGAAAGATTTGTAAGTATGTATGTTTGTAACGGATTGCTCAAAAAGTACTGGATCGATTTTAAAAATTCTTTCACCATTTGAATGCTACATTATCACTGATAATATAGACTATTTTAACGGCCTATTATCCGAGTCGCGTAGGCAACAAAACGCTCCCTCAGTCCTCGCCAAGTTATAGGTACTGAACGCGACGCGCGCAAATTCTCGCGACCGTTTTACGCTGTTAATTTCACTATATAAAAACGAAAAATCTATCCAAATCAAAAACTGTTGACTAGGATTTCCTTTCAGTACATGCAATTTCCAGGTTGTTACGAGCTTTTATCAGAGCATAAAACGAAAAAAATTATCTAAATCGACTTTGTTTCAGATTTTTTTTTGATCTAGGAAAGTTTATTTTATCGTGTTTTGAACCAAATCATAAACTCAAACACAGATGTATCTGTGACATGTATTTTTTTCCAGCTCAAATATTGTAATTTAACCGAATAAAATTGATTTAAAACCGTCTAATTTGGTATAAGAGGCCGTTAATAGGCTATACGACTATACCCGTGCGGAGCCGGGGCGGACCGCTATTACTTAGATAATGTATTATGGTTGTATAGTAATATCATTGATATTATTGTACTTTTTATGGTTTATCCAAAGATGAACATATTAAATTTATTACAGTTTTATTGATAGAGTAGGTAATGGACATAATATATTATTATGGACGTGCAGGACAAACTTATAAGGGTTCCTTGTCATACTACGGAATCCTAAAAAGTTTGTCATCAAAACAACAATCATGGAGCACTAAACATAAAAATTTCAAAGCGGAAAAATCCATTGTCTGGTAAAGTTAGGGCGCTTGCAGACGATACGTAGTACACAAGTAACAAGTAGAAGTTGTATGTAGCTACTAAGCATCGTCTGCAACGTTTTGCTTAGTGCAAGTGACAGTGGTAGTGCTTAGTAGTACTTCCACTGCCTCTTGCACTAACCAAAACGTTGAAATAAAAAAATAAATATGGTTGTTAATTCACAATATGACACAACGGATTTTGACATCTTTAATACAACAAACCTGTCACAAATTGTTTTCAAAAACGTTGTTACGGAAAATCTGAGTAGTCTGTCGACTTACTTTTACCTACTCATAAAATGTTGTAGTCTAAATAGATAAACTTCAGGTCATTGTGGAACTGATAAGAAATAAAACATGAAGTGTATACAAATTATTTATTTAACTTTTTTTATATCTAGTAGCATTTTTATTATCTTAATAAGTAAATTTGAGTATTCTTATATAAGTAGGTGCTATTTGGGATTGCCCCTCTACGCTGTTTGACGAAAATATATTGTTGGTAGTTGAGGTGTAGACATTAACCTAAGTGAAACTGTAATATAGCCCTAAGTGAAACTGTGAAGTGACCCAAGTGAAACTGTGAAGTGGTCCTGAGTGTAACTGTGAAGTGGCCCTAAGTGAAACTGTGAAATGATCCTTAGTGAAACTGTGAAATGAACCTAAGTGAAACTGTGAAGTGGCCCTAAGTGAAACTTGAAGTGGCCCTAAGTGAAACTGTGAAATAGCCCTACTTCACAGTAGGTAAACTTAAGCAAAACTGACGTGTTTCACTTAGGTTAATGTCATCATAAGCTAAGTTCATATAATGTAAGTATATGACGTATCTTGTAGCAAACATACCACGTGGTGTAGCATGCAGCATTCTAACGCAGCTCTTTGGTGTACCTTCAGCTTTATATTAGACACAAATATACAAATATTTCAATTTGAGCTCTCACTGTCATGGCCTTAAAATAACAAATTGAAGTTTAAGCATTTGGATTATCCATAAGGCTTTCGCAGACTTCGGCTTACCAGGGCTTCGTCAATTGAAGTTTTTATTTATTGAACACTACTTTCATCGCAGGTTGACAAACAAAACTGAAAAAACTATATAGCGGTTTATTATTTTTTTACTCTTAGTCGGTTTTTTCTTAGTCGGTTTTTTAGTAATTTTATTTTATAATTTATATAAAGTAGAGCCAATTTAATGATCACATTAGATAGGTATCTATTGCAGTCTATTGTTTATAAGCCAAAGTAAATCGTGAAATTACCTTCTTTTGTCATTATTACAATAATAGTGTATATTATTCAATTAGTGAATAAAGGACGGATTTAAAGCGTGGGCCATAGATGAATCACGAGCAAGTGAATGATTCTAACAACTGAATCACGACCGTAGGGAGTGATTCGTGATGATTCAATCACGAGCGTAGCGAATTATTCAAGAGTTAGAATCCTTAGTGACGCGAGTGATTCATGACCCTCAGTATAAATCCGTTTTATTCAAGAGTTGCATACTATACCTTATATCATGACTACGAGAAAAAGTAAGATTTAATGAGTTTGTATCGAGTATTTTTTAAGCAAGGAGGTTGTATAGCATTGAGATGGAAGTCGAATATATTGGTGTGTTCTAAATTCAAACACCAAAATAGTGATTAAAAGTGTAAAAAGCTATAAAAATTGTAAATTGTCTAAAAAGCTTGAAGAGGCCAATGGTATAAATATGAATTTTAACTGAAAAGTTAGGTAATTGTGCAGTTATAACTTTAATACTGTTATAATATGACACTGTTTTTTGTTATAATATGTCTCTTTTACAAGGTTACGTTGTTGAATTTTGAGGAAGTGTCAAATGTGATATATTAAATTGGCCCTATTTTGGGAACCTGAAGAAATATTAATGTCAAATCACGCGTAGATTGCGATGTGGAACTTGTAGCCCGAGCCTCGTTCACTCTTCAGTTTGAGGTTCACGAAGTTGAACCCAATTCCGCCTCGGGTGATGGAGGGCTCGGCCAGACCGTTTTCTAAGTCATTTATGGCTATACCTAGAAATAACAAAAATTGTCTGTGAGTATGATGAAACAATGACTTTACTGTTCTGTGAGACTAGGTAATTATCTTCGTAATTATTCGGTACATAGGTGACAAAACAGTTGTATTTGCTCTAGCTTCTACCTAGAAATGGTATATAAAGGTGCCACAAAATTAACGCAAGATTTGAATTAAATAGCAAACACAGTTTTCTTCTTCTTTATATTGTAATTTTTGTTGAATCATAAAGTACCTGTGTTTACTTGGAGCCTTGGAGGCCATTTGCCCGATGTGTTATTCCACACATAACCCTTTCCTGTGTACTTTAAGATTTAAAAAAAAAAAAACAATTTAATAAAACTGTGTTTTCTATTTATACATGACTCAATATTTTTTTTAAACCATATTATATATTTGTTACTGTTTGCCATGCCGTAAATTGATTTTACGCAGCCCAAGTTGACGACGTCATAACAACTCTAAAAACAAAAAATGTTAACAAACCTTTTATCCTCTGATCTCCATGCGGATATTCAAACGTTAATTCTTCCTCCCGCTTTATTAGAGGGAACCCGGTCGCTTCCACTTGCTTTTCATGCACCTTCCTCACTTGTCCTGTATAATCCTGTGTTTGACCAACTATCACAGATTTGCAGTGCACGAAACATATTAAAGCGCATATAATGAACAATTGTTTGAACATTTTGTTAGTTGTGATTTTATGCGAGTACATAGATCAATAGCTAGTGAGTGAATGAGTAAACAAAGGTCGAAGGCGAAGCAAATTGTTCATAAGGATTAGTTTACATTGGTAATTTTATTTTGTATGTGGTTTTCCTGTTACGGATTACGGGCTCAAAACGAAAAAATAAAGCCGTAATTGCCGAGACAAATATATAACAAGTATCCATAACATTAAAATATCCAACATTTATGTAATGAACATTTGTGTTTGTTCTATATCTAGTTGTTAATATATATTTAAGTATGTATTTAAAACTATATATTATGTATGTATATCAGTCTCTGGCAGCTATTGGGTGTGGTAAGTACTAAACCTACTTAAATTTGGATTATTTTGTTTGGCTTTAAATTTCATTGTCGCAAAATAAACATTTATACATTTAACATAAGATATCCCGTTGGTCCAGTTGGTAGTGAACCTACCTTCTGAGATTGGGGGCGTGGGTTCGATTCCCACCTAGGACAAACATTTATGTGATGAACATTTATGTTTGTTCTATATCTGGTTGTTAATATATATTTAAGTATGTATTTAAAAACTATATATTGTATGTATATCAGTCTCTGGCAGCCATATCACAAGCTTTGCTTAGTTTGGGGTCAGGTGACCGTGTGTGCAAAAATGTCCCGAATATTTATTATTAATATTCTATGTCAGTAATGTAACGAAATCCATTTTCATTTAAATTGTTTATTTTTTGTCAGTAATTTACGGAAATCGAGAGTTACACATCCCAGAGTTTTACGAAAAACTCTGGAAATTGGAGGTACTTAAGTTAATATAGTGGATTTTTTCCCAAAACTTTAGGGCGTTTTTTTCTATAAAAAAAAATACAGGTCTATTTATTACAGAGAAACTGAATTTTCTATAATTATGTTATACCTTTCTATTTGATAGAATCAGAACGCCAAAATTTCAGTTTTTGTTACTTTTTTCGTCAAAAATTTGTACCTCTCTATCTGATCTGTCTTCTGTGGCATCGTAGCTCCTAAACGTTTTTAAAAAAGTCCCAAATTTTTAGTTTTTTGTTTGAAATATGACCTGATCGAGTGTGTGATTCAAGAAAATCTGTTCAACCGTTAAAAGATGAGATCTTTCATCCGGGTAAAAATCCTACTAATATTATAAACGCGAAAGTTTGTATGTATGGAACTATGGATGTATAGATGTATGGATGTTTGTCCCTCTTTCACGCTGCAACGGAACAATAGATCGATCTGATTTTTTGCATGGGTATAGTTCAAGAGTTAGAGAGTGACATAGGCTTTTCATCATCATCATCACAATTTTTCATCACTACGCGGGTGAAACCGCTGAGCGCAGCTAGTATGTTATATATTGTCATTGTGTCATTGTAATTTCACTTTACAAAACGCAATGGAAATTACCCCTATTTTTTTTTATTAAATTTTTTACGTGTGAACCTTGCTTTACTTTGTTGAAGGCATCCATATCAAGAAGTATCAACAAGGCTGGCCAGAGGTCATCAACTATCTTACACTGATTAAGTTATTCGATTTTCAACTTTAACTACGTGTTTATACAAATCATTTTATTTTAAGCTGGCTTTGGTATTGATCTGAATTATTTGTTCGATAATAAACTTTGTGTAGTTGAGAATAAGATCATTATTTCAAGACAAAAGAGTCATAGATCTTCTAATAGGGTTCGGAGTCTTGAATTTTAGTTCATTTCGCGGAACAACGTTAGGTCTCAGTTCCGGGCGAACTGAGACCAAAATAAAATTAATGGACCGGCCCAGAAGAAGCGCATCTTTTAAGATTACAAAATGAGCGCCGGCGCTCACTTCGTTTCAGTCGTAATCTAGCCGTATAGGAAGTACAACACGCGACTTTTGTTACCATGATAACCAAACATCTGACAAAATTATGCCGTCGTGTGCTTTCCCGAAGTGTAAATGCACAACAAAAAACCGCTATCTAATTTTGTAACAAATGTACTGTACATGGTTATAATTAGGTAATAACAAATGTACATGGTTATAATTAGGTGTTGAAGTATATGTCGGATGGTTTTGACTCGTTTTTACTGAGCAAATTCAATGGTTATGGCCCGTCCATTCATTTTATTTTGGTCGAAGCGAACTACTGGTAACTACTGGTAAGCGCAGCGTAGGACGTCCAACCACAAGATGGACAGACGAACTAAAAGAGACCGCAGGGAAACGCTGGATGCAAGCCGATTCCAACCGGCCCTTTTGGAGATCGATGGGGAGGCCTATATCCAGCAGTGGACGTCCTATGGCTGAAATGATGATGATGAACTACTAGTTATTTTAATGCTCATACAAGGTTACTCGGAAAGGGTGTAATAATACCCACGCTTGGCAGGCAGCTTGGGGATCGCAGTACGTTCACCGTGTACTAATAGGACGCTGCTGCCCATCCTCCGGTGGTTCTGGTCGCAGTTTTAGGACATGCCCGGGTTTCACAGCACATATAAAGGAAAAACAGCAAGATGATTTTTTTATGTTAAAGTTATTTGAAGTAACATCTCATTTGAATCACGACAGTAGGGTGTGATTCGTGATTGAAGAGTTAGAATCATGAGCGACGCGAGTGATTCACGGCCCTCAATATAAATCCGTTTTATTCAAGAATTGCATACTATAGGTACATGACTACGAGAAAAAGAAAGATTTAAGGAGTTTGTATCGAGTATTTTTTGCGCAATGAGGTTTATAGCATTGAGATGGAGGTCGAATCGAATATATTGGTGTGTTCTAAATTCAAACACCAAAATAGTGATTTTAAAAGTGCTTTTTAGAGGGGAAATGGTATAAAAAATGTTTGAGATATTACAAACTTACATATTGTATTTGGTATTGGTTTGCTAACTACAAAGTTATTATTTCAACCTGTTTAACCTTTTTTCGTCGATACTCGATTCCCGGGATGGATGAACTATCTAGATACATATTTATTAAGTTTATACTGAACCCTCAGGGTGCAAATCCTACTCACACTTGTCCGTTTTCTTTTTATTTGGTTGGCACTAGGAATATGGTGAGGTGGGACATATTATAGCGGACTTATTAAGCAATCTATATATATATAGCTATCTCTTTCTTTTAAGCCTTTTTTTCATCGACTAATGTAATTTTATTGCAAGATAGAAAAATCAATATTGTAGTAGACCCCCAGTTTCATACCACAGAAATTAACCCCTCTACGTCGTCATTTCTCAAAAATACTCAATTTTAAACTCTATCCCGACGACATACGATGTCCATTTTGCTTTCAATGGATAATTAACGTAATGGATAGGTACTATCAGGAGATTGCTGTTTCCGGTCAACATTTGCCTTTAATCAATTTGTGGAATGGTTTTCAAGAGTTAAACCGCTTTTACCAGCTTCTGCAGGCATAGCACCAAAGATAATTTATATCACAGAAAAGAGAAGTAAATAGAACGGAAATGCGAAGGAAAATCTGTTACCAGGCATTATAAGTGAACCTTGATTGAACATTCTTATTTAGATCAACGCTTTGAACTCCGCATCACTGTTGCTAACTGCTTTCGAATGACTGACGTTTCGTTTTTGTGGGTGCAATTGGCTACAATTTTTTTTTTTTTTTTTTTTTTTTACAAAAATGCCTTGACAGCCGTTCTAATTTAAACAAAAAATATTTTTAATTTCAGTGATTTATGCCAAATTAGCACTACTTCTATGCTATTAGTCCTTATTCTGTGGATTAAATTCTTCCACTGACGTGATTTCTACAGTATTGGCAGAAGAAAAAGTTTTTATTTCAAAACTTTTTTGCCAAGCTGTCTGTACTTAGTAACTTTGTAATTGTACCTTAAAATAAGTCAAATTAATAGGTAATCAAATCAAATAGAGTTTTAAAAGATTACGATTAAAAAATACACATTCAAAGCAATATTTTAATAAAACCAGCCACTTAGAACATAAAGCTTCAAATAGCAAACACACTGATTAAAAACTTGTATCCCTCCCCAGAGGTCCCGCTTTCAAGCCGAATTGTCACATTTCTGGCTCCTATACCTCCGTCTTTTATAAAAGCTATACCGTGACCATTCAGATCTTGTACCAATATCGCTTCAATTCTTTCATTTTCTATTCCTGGGACGAATACATCTTCATGTCTAACTGAGAGAGGCACGGCATATTTCTCGTGAAGTTCGTAATAAATCAAGTGTGTGTACACCATGTTTCCAATTTCAAAACTTCCCCGGGAAAATGCGACATTTACCGCAGAGGTTAGAAACAGAAACGTCAAAAGCAATTTAGACGCCATTTTGTATTGCCTCCGATCCGGATAAGAGTAAAAACTTTTTACACGATTTTTCTCTTTTTTGACGTTTGAATAAAACCTTGTTTTTGATTTTACATTTATAATACCGTTAACTTATTATTAGATACAAAGAGTACTAATAGGTTTTTTTCGTGGAAAAGATTTTTATACATTGTAGTTAATTGTAGTCGTTAAGATAATAAGTTGTTAAACGACTCTTTAATAGAAAAAGAAATAAATAATGGGTTAAGCTATAGACTTGATCATCAATAGGTAGTAAAGGTGTTAAGGTCGATAAGACTACAAAATACTGGTGCTTAAAATATCGTTTATACCGTTTTTTTAAGAATAGGCTTGCGTTTGACCGCCGACTCGCCTGATGTAAAGCGATGATGCTGTCTACGATAGAGATATAGATATAGAGCACGCTTGCCTAGAAGAAGATTCACTCGTGATTTGAAGACACCCAGATTGTAACTATCGGGGAACACCCATTCAGGCAGTTCGCACAATAAAAGTTGAATCAAAGCGCTTCGTACGGGTATTCAGACTATCAACTATAAAACGGTAACTATTTTGTCCACTCTGGCAGTCCGATAGAAAAATGGGCAAGAGAGAATTAGATCATGCAGATCCGATGCACACTCTATATACGAAATGTATTGTTACACGAATTATTAATATTACGAATGATACTTTTTGTTTCAGAATAAACCAGCCAAGTGCGAGTCGAGCTCGCGCATTGCGTTCCGTACTATTTAAAACCGACTTCAAAATTAGTATAATATGGAATTTTCAATTCAATTTTAAGGTCGTCCAAGTATCTAACGGAATTACCAGTTATAAAAAATATATAGCTAAAAATATATAGTTATATTTAGTAAAATATATAGTTATATATGTATATAGAAAATTACCAGAAATTTGTCACCGACTCACACTTGGCCATTATTTATTATTTATTGTTATATTTTAGAGTGTGTACTATAATCATGCCAAGTTTGACGGTTGTACGTAATTACATTACAGCAATTACAATAATACTTAAAAAATACGTTTATGTTTATTTTATTTACTTTTTTATTATTTTTAGCTAATCCGCTGTAACATATGCATATACTGTGAAAATTTCAATTGGCTATCTATTACGGTTCAAAACAATAGGGCGGACAGACGGACGGACGGACGGACAAACAGCGCAGGCTTAGTAATAGGGTCCCGTTTTTATCCTTTGGGTACGGAACCCTAAAAATTATAACAGTTCCAGAGGTCCACGCAGATCAAACTGCGGAACCCAGAGTTTTTCAATAAAAATCTATTGTACCTACCTAAGTATTAGATAAACTAAATGTATTACAAAGATAATACAAAACGCATCATAATAGTTACCTACAACAGGTAAATTATACGGGTAATAAAAATAACTAATTACAAGTTATTAAATAACATTTTATCGATGCGTGGTAGAGAAACTAATAAATCTTCCAGCTCTGTGGATGGAGGGACTGATAAATTGTAGAGTAGAGAGCGACTAACTTGTCTCAAGATTTGAATGAGGGAGCTACCATCGTACTTGTAAACAAAACCTCAGAAAAAATATTGTTTTCCCATTTGGCCACCTCTATAGGTTGGTCGGTCTTATATCAGTCGAAACATGGATACGTTTCTTGATTTGTTGTTTGAATGCGGAATTTATTGAAGTTGTTGAAACCGCCACCATTATTGAATTAAGTTTTATATCATATAGTTTAAAGTTTTTGATTGGATTAGGAATGGATGTCTGTTAAAATAGAGTCAATTTAATAGATGTTGTACTTGCATAATTGTTTAACTTTTTTAACTAAAAATAAATATTTATTGTAATAATGACAAAAGAAGGCAATTTTAAGATTTACTTTGACTTTACTTTGCTAAGACTGACAGATGTCAAATGTGATCTTTTAAATTGCCCTTACTTTACCTGCAAAGTGTCAGTATGAAGTTTTTAAACCGTACTTACAAGTGACGTCATTTGTAAGTATAGTGCGCTCTTTGTAAAAATAAATTAAAATGCTTATATTTTTGAACACATCTTATTTTGTTTTCGGTGACTGCAGTACCGGCGTTAGGGTAGGGCGCGGTTGGGCTAGATATAAAGGGGCGCCGCAGGTGCTAAAGGGGAAACTGTTCCATAACACTTCCATATTTATTAATTTTTTGAGCAAATAACTATTACACCTTTTAACATTAAAATAATAGACCAATTTGACAAATTAACATCTCTATACAAATCTCTCCTCTATCCTTCCAGTCCCATATCTCATAGGCGTGAATATAATGACCCATAATAATGTTTAAGTAGCTCTAATGAGGTCTCTGCGAGTTCCTTTATCGAGCCTTTTGTGACCGGACTCAGAACCTGTTTGGTTAATTCATCTCAAATATATCCGAATGGGCTGCTCTGTGGAAATGAGTTCGGATGGAATAGTTTTTTGTCAAATTCGGAGGGTTGAAATTGAAAGATTATGTATGGACCCAACTACCCAAGCAATGTAACCTATAGTCCGAAAATTATCCACAAAAACAAGTTCATTAACATCATTAGCCAGAAGACGTCCACTGCTGAACATAGGTTTCCCCCTTAGACCTCCACACTGAACGACAGCCTGCCACCTGGATCCACTGGATGCCCGTGACTCTCACGATGTCGACGCTCCATCTAGTGGGAGACCTACCTACGCTGCGTCTTCCGGTTCGTAGTCTCCACTCAAGAACCTTTCTTACCATCGGTTATCAGTTCTTCGAGTAATGTGGCCTGTCCATTGCCACTTGAACATGCAAATTTTAATAGCTATGTCGGTGACTCTAGTTCTTTGGTTACGAGTTATTAAAGGTAACATCAAAGTACATAGTTATTTTGTAAGTTGTAGGTAATATTTAGTTTTTGCGAAAATTATTCCGCTGCCCGCAGGCATCGTTCCCAAAATGGTGGTCACATTCCCGCGTTGGATTGCAATACTGACGCGTCGCACAAGATAGTCCGTACAAATAAAAAAAATTGGGACCTCCTATGATTTATGGCCTACTTAATAAAAAAGGAATCAAAAAAACAATTCTATATTGCCGGAGTAACCGCGTAACAGACATACAAAAAAAATGATACAGTCGAATTGATAACCTCCTCCTGAAGTCGGTTAAAAAGGGTACTGTCGTCGTGGCAAAATTGTGAACTAAAAACAGTAAATTAGCACACGCACAACTCTACGACGCTTCTCTAATTGCACAGACTCTGCCTATTGATATTTTATACAAATAGCAAACATTCATTATACTTTTTAATTCCCGACGCAAAAAGGGGTGTTTTATTCAGTAAATTTGCACACAAGCGCCCTTAAACCTTCGACGGTTCTCTTTTTGCACAGACTATTATATCGGCCAGTATTTTGATCACGGGCGGGATACTTCGACAAGACGTGTATATAATACGTTTGTTTTGTTTTTTTGTTTTAAATTAGATCTTTATCATTAATAATTTTACCTGGTTGGTCGAACCATTTAAAAAACTATCAGTTATCAATAATGATAACGGAAGATAATCTGTGCAATCTTTATTGTGACTCGAAATGAAGGGCAATGCTTCCAGTGAAATTATTGGACTCGTATCTCAGGATGATGCGAAAGGCATTTTCGCGCAGGATTTTCAACAAACTTAGCAGGACTTTGATAAACAAGGGAAAGATTATAGTAAATAGGCTTTGCGGGTACGAACGTATTAGGCCTAAATCACTCTTGGTGCTTTGTTATTTGTTAGAGGTGGTACACAAACAGACGGGCTGCCTAATGGATGCTAATGGTAAGCAGTCACCGTCGCCGATGGATACTTATTACACCGGAGGCAATCACAACTACGTTTTTAACTCGCCTTTTGAAGAACCTCATGTAGCTTCTCAGAAACACCGCGGAAGGTAGCTCATTACACATTTTGCAGGTGTGAGGCAAGAAAGATCGCGATTTCCACTGATCTATGTGATGAACTTTCAGGCGGTGGCGGCTGGTGCGATGGTAAAACCGCGACGCTGGCATCAGATCAGAACACTCGCCGTTGTAAATAAAGTAAAGTATATTTTTTTTCTGAAACGCTGAAACTCGCGCGCTTAGGAGTGTGAAATTAAACAGAAATAAATAAATGTAAAAAATGGGTGAGTTTAAATTAAATTTGCATTAGTTCAAATTAGAATTATGGTTATTATAAAAAGATACAGAGTCGAATAAGGAGTTAAAATATTAAATTACATAATAATATGTACTGCTATTGTACATCCAAATAAATGCGATAAAAGATACAAAGAGACCCAATGTCTCTGCGCATGTTGGTGCGCAGAGACATTGAGACGCGCTTTAGGTGTTCGGTGAGCTTGGGATCGTCGACAATTATTTTAGCCGAACCCTACCTTACCCTGCAGATGCCCTGCAAAAAGTTGGATGCTCGTATGTGGGATATTGTAAATGCGATAAAAGATACAAAGAGACCCAACGTCTGCGCGCATGTTGAGCGGCTCTAGGTGTTCGGTGAGCTTGGGACCGTCGACAATTCTTTTAGCCGAACCCTACCTCACCCTGCAGACGACCTGCAAAAAGTTGGATGTGGGATAGCGACCCTATTTTCTGATGTTATTTTCCTCAAATTTTTTCGCACGAGTCTGGTTTCAATTAAGTAAAAAATACATATTATCAATCTCCTTTATCCGTGCTATCAGCTCAGTATCTTTCCATATCTGCTTACACTAATTACCTATTATTAAAATATTATTACCGTTCCGTGTTTCTTTCTGTTTTGTTATTTATTGTCTGTGATTATGAATGTGATTATTTACACGGTCGTAGTTTTATTTTCCGTGAAAGTCAGTGCCATTGAAGTGTTGAAGGAAAGAAGGTGATTTGTTTGGTGTCTATTTCGAAACACAGTGTTATATATTTAAGCTAGTGGAGTTTAAAATATGTAGATACGCTAGCAGTGCTAGCAATTGCGGTGTATCTCAAATATATGGTCCTAAAGGTCTATTTAGATTGAGGCGGTGATGCGCGGCGCGCGGTCGCGGCGAGGCGGTAGCGCTAATCAGACCTAGAATCTTCATGAGACAACATTTTTGACTAAATTTTTTTCTCAGTTAATTTAAATCTTCTAGCTTTACAGAGTTACACATAACGATGGCAGTAATCCGAAAGGAGGTCATTGTACTCATTTTCATGAACAAGTTTTACTATAATTATATGGAACCGCAACCATGACTTCGTGAAAAAACCCAGCTGTTCCATACATTTATGCATTCGTTTATTTCTTTAGGGCTGATTTCGAGAGTGTCAATGGGCCGCAATGGATCCCAGGGCAGGTGGGGACGGGGAACCCAGAGGTAGGGATCGGGAATCAAATGAACTCCACCGTGTATATGTCTGTCAATCACTATTACTGCGCCACTGATGAAATAGAAGGTCAGTTAACCAGTTTCAATTTTTCCCAACTCATCTGACTGCTACAGCTACAGTAAAAAATATCCAAATGTTTATTTTATAAAAATAAATATTATGTACTTGTACAAGGAAACCAAAACATTAAACAACAACGACAAAAAACATAACTAAAACAACATCTTTTATATAACAAATAAAAGCCGGCTAAGTTCCGGAGGGTTCCGCAACCATAAATGTGTTTTCTTTTATTCAGCTTGGGATCTTTATCTTTTACTTTTTTATTCACATTTAGCCAATATTTATTATTCGTTCTTTTACTATTTTTATTATATGTTGAGTACGTGCTACAATAATGCTAAGTTTGACGTTTGTTGTATGGTACCTATTTAAAAAATAAAATAAAACTTTATTTTCACTTTATTCTTATTAATATTTATATTAATATATTTTTGTTACGGGTTGGTTTTAACAAATTTTGTTACATGGTATTGATTGATTGATTAACTCTTTATTGTTCACACCATTAAATTTGATACAGAGGACATAAAACTCTTTGAAATAACTAGTGTAACAACTGACGGCCTTATCGCTAAAAGCGATCTCTTCCAGGCAACCTTATTACCGTATTCACATTTTATGTTCACCGCGCCGCGCAACAGATAGTGTGGCCGGGCCGTAAGCTAAACTACAAATGGGTAGTGAGTAGGTACACTAATGGCAACGCTAACAAAATTGCAATTTTTCCAAATATTTTACAACACAAGTTCCAATTCAGGTGAACGAATCATGAGGTAGTAAAATTATTTATCACATGAAATAAAATTTGCTACCTGTTTTGATAAAAGCTGATAATGATAAATCGGCCAATAATCTTATGTGTATAGGACGATTAAAGATTCGAATGGCGTGTCTTCTCTGGCCGATGCGGACTGATAATGGTGATGATAAAATTATTGTTTTAGGGTTTCATACCCAAAGGGTGTAAACGAGACCCTATTACTAAGCCTACGCTGTCCGTCTGTCCATCTGTCCTTCTGTCCGTCCGTCTGTTCGTTTGTCCGTCTGTTGAAACTATAGTAAAGTTGTACTAATATGTCTTAATAAAGTATGTTATATTAGAGCTATAGTTGGGAGTATCCGTCGTAAATAATTCCCGTATAACACAGGGTTACGCGGAAAGAGTGTGCTACGCCGAAAGAGATCAATATGTACCCATCATTATGAACAACTTTTAATAGGGGACAAACCACTGTGTGTAAACCTCGTAAATTTCCACAATAAAACCCAACATTCTGTAACTAAATATCTGGTTTCAGATCAAGTTTTGATATTATACGGAACCAAATCGTGGACCTTCCCCATTCAAGACGTGAACCTGACTCTGTCTTATCCTACAGTTAATGTAAGTCATTTGTAATTCTAATAAAATACTGAGTGACGTGCATTGGGAGAGGCCTATGCCCAGCAGTGGACTGTTAAAGGCTGATGATGATGATGATGTACTCCAGCATACCAGCACGGGTCGTGGACTAAGTGTCTTTCCAGTGTTTTTATCTGAAGTGGCAGTGGGCCGGTCATAATCTGTCGCAGAACCGATAACTGTTGGGGAATCGTTCTACAGTGGAGACCACGAATCGGCAACATAGCGTAGGATGTCCAAAGATCTTTGGAGTAAAGATATACCTACGTAAGACAGCTGGCAGTGGCTGGAAGAGAAAAGCTGAAGCTCTTGCTGAATTTCGTGCCTTGGGAGAGGCCTATGTCCACCAGCAGTGGACTATTATAGGGAGATTATGATGAGGCAGTGGACTATAGTAGATAAAGTCGCACAACGAGCTATGGAGAGGGCTATGCTCGGGGTTTCTCTACGAGATCGAATCAGAAATGAGATCCGTAGACGAACGAAAGTCACCGACATAACCCATCAGATTAGCAAGCTGGAAGTGGCAATGGGCAGGGCACATATCACGCAGAATAGGTGGCCGATTGGGCCGAAATATTCTCGTATGGAGACCACGGACCGGTATCGGTAAGCGCAGCGTAGGACGTTCACTCACAAGAGTCACAAGATGGACAGACGACCTTAAAGAGACCGCAGGGGAACGCTGGATGCAGGCCGCTCCCAACCGGCCCTTTTTGAGATCGATGGGGGAGGCCTACGTCGAGCAGTAGACGTCCTACGGCTGATACGGATGATGATGAGTGGACTAGTATGGGTAGATTATGGAACAGTGAACAATCACATATTTTCTATCCTCTGTTTTTCGGGGAATGCTCTGATCTGATCTGATCTTTTTGATCTCATTCCTGCGACTTCCACTACCGCACACACACCCCGACACCAGCAAAAAGCTCACCCCCACATCTTGCAAAGCTGGAAATCCCACACCGTCCGATTTTTCCGCTCCTTCCGCGGACCTGCAAGGTGTGGAATATCCTTCCCCCAAAGGTTTTCCCGCCGAGCTTCAACATGCAGCGTTTGAAAAAGGGTGTCTACAACTACCTCTCCAAGCTGGTAAAGCACCATCATCACGTGTTGCAAGTGGCCATAGGCGGCGGATTCTTACCATTAGGCGGACAATTGACGCTCTTTTTTTAAGAGTGTTCTAATATTAGTATGCCGTGGTAGCCTGTTTGGGAGACCGCTAGACTTGAAAGCGAGGTCGCGGTTACAAACCCCGGGCCCGTACCAATGAGTTCTTTGGAGTTTATGTACGGATTCTCATACCACTGGCTTTTCTGTGAAGGAAAACATCGTGAGGAAACCTGCATACGTACGGAGAAGGAATTCAATGGCGTATGTGAATCCACGAACCCGCACTATGCCAGCGTGGTGGATATGGCCCAATCACCCTTTCGGGGGTAGGCTAAAAAAGTCCAGCAGTGGACTGTTAAAAGGCTGATTATGATGATGATGAATATTAGTTTTAATTCCAGACGCATTCTGAATTCACATCGGAAGAGGAAGGCTACATAATCACCAAGTTCCAGGTGGTGCTCTACATCGACGGCATGGAGACCAAGGGGTATATCATGGAAGGAGGGGTTTTAAAGGTACGAACAGTGTGCACTTGGTATTTTTAACTGACTTCAAAGTAGGTTCTCAATTCCTGGTGTTTGATTTGTAAAAAATTATAGGCTTTTTGATAATTTTAATTGTTATACGTAGTATACAAATTTAAAAAAAACAGATTTTTTTGGTTAGTTTTGTGAGTAAGTGTGCTTTATGGTCGGATTCGGAAGGGATGCTCTGTCCCTTTCCCGCAAAGTGAGTTTAAGTATAGAGTTTGTATAGCGTACTCACAAGTGACATCATTTGTATGTATATAGTGTATATAGTTGGTACGTAATCCTCGATGCGCGAGTCCAACTTTTAGTTGGCCGGTCTTTTAACCGGCTTAAAAAAGGAGAGGTTATTAATTCGGCTTTTTATGTTTATTCTAAAAACCGATTTAGGAAATATTTTTTATATGAAAGTATATATTTTCTGATTGGTCCCATAAAAATGTAGACTTTAGAAAATACCATTATTTGGGATCATGCCATCGAAAAGACTGACCAAGAGTGTATTTGGTATGAAATTTTAAAAAAGAGCAAATACTCGAAAACCATGGCACTTACCAAACACAAATTTTGATTTTCTGATCAGTCATGATGATCCCCCAACCATAGATAACGAGTTGATTACTCTTTATGCTACACCCTGTATATATTACTACGTTCCACTATTATTTATTTTGTGTTATAGTCACCGCGTTACCAACTGAGTCGTCGAGCAATAAACGTCATACTATAAGACCTGTAAGTGCGAGCGAGATAGACAGATATGACATGTGGGTGCGAGCGAGATGAGATGAGCAATGATTTATGACCTGACGACTCAGATGGTAATGCGTTTATAAATACATTATATTTAATTTACAGGAATCGTTGATATTATCGTTCGTGAGTCGGAGCATCACGTCTCTGTCGTACGAGTTCTGGCTGTACGGCACTCCGAAGCACGACATCGTCGGCTCCGAACTGCACAATGAACTCAGCCATAAATACTTTATATGCACATAAAGTTACGTTTACCTAATATTAAACTTTTATTTATCTATAATCACCTATAAGGCTAGTTTCACAGCTGAGTTAGACCCGCGCAGGGTACCCGTACTACGGGATACGGGATCTACGCGGAGGCAAGTCCCGTACGGAACAATCCGCGTCGCTGTGAAACGATGTTCTAGCGCCTCACGTATGTCTCCGCTCCAGGAGCCCGTACTACGGGAGACGGGATCTACGCGGAAGCAAGTCCCGTACGGAACAATCCGCGTCGCTGCATGTGAAACGATGTTCTAGCGCCTCACGTATGTCTCCGCTCCAGGAGCCCGTACTACGGGAGACGGGATCTACGCGGAGGCAAGTCCCGTACGGAACAATCCGCGTCGCTGTGAAACGATGTTCTAGCGCCTCACGTATGTCTCCGCTCCAGGAGCCCGTACTACGGGAGACGGGATCTACGCGGAAGCAAGTCCCGTACGGAACAATCCGCGTCGCTGTGAAACGATGTTCTAGCGTCTCACGTATGTCTCCGCTCCAGGAGCCCGTACTACGGGAGACGGGATCTACGCGGAGGCAAGTCCCGTACGGAACAATCTGCGTCGCTGTGAAACGATGTTCTATCACAACTTATCACCCCCATCTCGAATAAGAATAAGACGTCTTTCCGCGAACCACTCAGCATAATTCTACTACGAGTTACATCCCAAGGCCCAGACATACTTAATATTCAGTCCCCAGGCTAGAACTGACGTTAAAAGTTTTTATTATCATAAGCTAAGAGAGAAAGCACTATTTATGTGTTCAATCTAGAGATTATATTCGTTATTTGTAAGGTAGTACGAAAGTAGGTATACCTATAAAAGCAAGTTTATTAGTCGCATCGCATCCACCTGAGCCAACTAACGTCTAGACGATAATAAAAACTCGGGAAGGATGTAGACAAACTAAAGCTGGAAACAAACTCTAGGACGCGGTTGATGGACGCGACGTAAAGGTATCTAGATATAATGTACACTGAGATGTGCAAACTATCGGACGTAAGTCGTGGACGTAACCTTGGGCTGACGTTGAGCGTTTAGACGTCCGACAGGAATCTGGCGCGCCGGATGTTTTTGTCAGCCATTGTTGTCTTTTGAAAGACTGTCCACACTTATCAGTCGCGTCCATCAGCCGCATCCGATAGTTTGTTTCCAGCTTTAGTATTAAGCTCAAATCAGACAAACAAGAGAGGAGGAGAGCGAAGGAGGCGTAGAGGGTGTAAATGCATCAGGCCTCAATCAGGTTTCATCTGAATATCCCGATATCACAAAGTAGGTACGTACTAAGTCATCTGTCGCGACGATCATTTGTCGAATCCCAATAGTATGGCCGCTGTACTTAGGGTTGCCACCTTTTTTTTAAGCAAATAGAGTATATTAAATTTTTTAGGCAAAAAAAAAGTACAACATCTGAAAATACTATTAAATACTATTTATTTACCAAACTATTTCTCTTCACTACATATTTTTTGTTGCTTCTACATTTTACATTCAACAAATATTTGTTACAACACAAACTCAAACAAGACGAGAAAATAAAAACAACAGTAGCGAAAAAAATTACAAGTTGATATGACATGATATTGACATTGACGTTTTAGGTTACGTTCCAAAGCAGTCCGTTCTGTTACAAGTAAAAAATATAAGTCCATTTAAAAAAATCTTCACAGGTAATAATAAAGTATTTTTACGTACTTTACTGCCCTCATAAAGTATAAAGTACGTTAGGCCAAAATAGAGTACAATACTTTATTATAAAGTACGGGTGGCAACCCTAGCTGTACTGTACGTTGGTCACACGCATGATCACGCATATGTTTAGCATTTCTTTTGATTGATCATTATATAATTTAGATTTGCCTTAAACTTCGAAAAAAGTCTGCCAAAAACTGAAAGGAGCGAGGTGAACACTGACATATTCTTACTAGTTCTACAAACACACACTTCAATAGAGCGGCACACAACTGCAGACGAGATGACAAACGTTTCCATTTATTATTATTTTCTGAGGTTTTCACCATCAAGGGTCCTGTATACCCTCTGCAGGTCTCTCGCTCGCACATTTTCACATTATTGAAGATATAAAATCAATGAGTGTGAATTTCCAAAAAGTAACAAAATCATGTCATGGTGTCTATCGTAACATTACAAACAAAGAAATGTTTGCTTCGATATCTTGTAATTTGACGGAATAAAATGAAACGAGAAATAAAAATCACTTGTTACTATTTTACTGTGTCAAATTAAAATATATCAAATTGACAATTTCTTTGTTTGTAAAGTTACGATAGACACCATGACATGATTTTGTTACTTTTTGGAAATACTCAATACTCAATATTTTTTTGCAGACATATGTAGGTACATGGAGTTCTTAAATTAACCCTATAATAATATGACCCTATTTGGGTAAGGCAATAGTCGGAACGGAACGATCTATGTTCATTTTGTCGAAATTATCATTAAAAAATTCTTCTAAAATTCAAATTCATACTCATTGATTTTATATCTTCAATAATGTGAAAATATGCGAGCGGGCGGCTATCCGAGTCGCGTAGGCATCAAAACGCTCCCTCAGCCCCCGCCAATTTAAAGCGATGATGTATATTGCCACGGTAGGGTCAGGACGCCCGCGGGGGGAGTGCAACGACAAAAACGAACATAGGTCCGACCTCGATGACGCCTGGCGCAGCACTGAACGCGGCCCGCGCAAATTCTCGCGACCTTTTTACGCTTTTAATTTCACTAAAAAACGAAACTATTCACTATCAAAATTCTATCCAAATAAAAAAAATGTTAAATAAAATTGCCTTTCAGTACATGCAATTTCCAGGTTGTTACGAGCTTTCATTAGAGCATAAAACGAAAAAAATAAACTGAATCGACTTTGTTTCAGATTTTTTTTTTGATCGAGGAAAGTTTATTCTATCGTGTTTTGAACCAAATCACAGACTCTAACACAGATGTATCTGTGACGTATTTTTTTCCAGCGCAAATATTGTCATTTAACTGAAACAAAAATGATTCAAAACCGTCGAATTTTGTATAAGAGGCTCTAAAATGTAGTCAAAATATCGAGACACAGTAACACTTGTGCCATATTAGGTATTCCGTGCTGTAACTGTTATGTATGCGTAGACTGATGGATAATGGATTATCGCGTATAAGTTCTGATTTGTGATCAAGGTCATGGACTGAACTGATGCCAGAGTTTACTAACCCGCCTTAAAGCAGGTTAGTAAACTGTAGCATCAGAAAAAAGTAGCTTTTTGTTACCTGAGCAAAGTTACTTGGTACCATACATGAATACATTTCATTACATTAATTAGTATAAGGTTAATTTTTATTATTTCACTATCCAGCGGGGCAATGCTAGCATTCTGGGAACCTTGCCGAATGGTGGCGATTTGTTCACCTAGGACTTTTTTGTATATATTATATTTTTAGTCGTACATAGTAGTTTTATCGATTAGTATAAGTAGTATTATATATATTATTATCTATGCATGGAAGCATGGAAAGCAATTATCTGGACAGTAAAAAAATATATGAAAAAAGTAGGTAAATACAATTTGTTTTTGTTAGTTACTCAGACAATTTGGTGCTACTTTACTTGGCACCGAATTGTCTGAACAGATGTTGACAATAAAAAGAAAATAATTTTCTGTTAGATTTACCTACTCATATTATAGAATACATAATAGCACACTAGAGCCGTCAGTTGTTCTAGACTCTAGAACAACTGACGGATAGACTGATATCTAGAAGAAATATCCTAAATTCCCTCGACAGGTTCTAGACTCTGGAGCCAAGGTAATTTAGTTTTTTTTTTTTCGCAATTTCTATGATAGTACAAATTCGTCCACCACCGTTCCGCGTAAACCTTTATCTATATCTATCCATACTAATATTATAAAAGCGAAAGTAACTCTGTCTGTCTGTCTGGATGTTTGTTCGCTTTTCACGACTAAACCGCTAAGCCGATCTTAACGATTTTTGGCATGATGATAGTGTACATCATATGGACGGATATAGGGTACTTATTCTCCCAGAAAATGCGGGAAAATTGGAAAATCGCGGGTAGTACCGCGGGATTCAGCTAGTATCTATATATATTCCTATAATGAATTTCTATTTACCTTGGTCACGCCAGAACTTGAAAACGACTCTACCGATTTCATTCATCTTTTTTTTTAAGTTTTCTAATACTTTGTAGAACGTTCTTATGGCAAGAAAAAATAAGAAAATTGCGCAAAAAATATCGGAAAATAATTAAAAACAACGATTTTAACTTCCGCTTTTGACAGTTCTAAAACAGGACAACGTCTGTCGGGTCAGCTAGTATTTCATAAAAATAGATGTTGTAATCACCCTTTCGGGGGTAGGCTAAAAGTCCAGCAGTGAACTGTTAAAAGGCTGGTTATATGAAGATGATGACATCTTTAACATAAAAACAAAATACCCGACTGCAAAATGACTATGACACTCTAGGCATGAAGATGAATCTAACATCTCACACATCAATTTCGGATTAGCCGTTTAGATTATAGAAGGTAATTTATAGAAACATCAATTCAATACAAACATACCTACCTACATACGCCAGAAAAACTTTACCTACCCTCCTTTTAGGGTAAAAAAAGAAAAAACAAACTTGGGTAAAAAGAAGCTCTTAATATTAAGATATTATATACTCACAACCAGCTTCCATTTGTCCACGGTTCTCTCCTCCCTCGTGCCACCTTCTCATCAGCCAGGATCCACACAAGCGAAGCCAGGAGTATCAGAAAACGGAACACTGTACTGGACGCCATCTTGAATCCACGAGTGAGTTTACGACGCCATTTTGAGTAAGCTACTACACCATCTTAGATTTTCCATGACGCCATATTGGTTTCCGAATCAGCGTCATAAATATTTGTTGTTCACATTTTCAAAGTCTATTTATTCTAACTAAAATATTAGTTAAATATTTGCTGCTGAGTTCTCAATGCCTATTTAATAAACCATAATTATCAATTCGCCAAAGAACCAGAGTCACCGACATAACTGTTAAAATTTGCAAGTTGAAGTGGCAATGGGCAATTGGGCAGGCCACATCGCTCGAAGAACCGATAACCGATGGAGAAGAAAGGTTCTTGAGTGCAGACCACGAACCGGAAGACGCAGCGTAGTAGCGTAGGTAGCAATGGATGTCGTGCATGTGACGTCATTTGTAAGTAAAGAGCGCTCTCTGTCTAGCAAAAGTTAATTCGCTTCCAACCACTCCTAGCGTTCCTTTTTTTTTTTTTTTTTTATTTATTTATTTCATATATATACACATAATTAATCTAAGTTAGTATCGAAAAACTAAGCTGTTTGTATCGATACTAAGATTCACTATACGCAACTATATATAATAGCGCAACCTTAAATAAATTTAAATATTGAATATTAAAAAAATACAAAATACACCTAACGTTTACAAATAAGTACTTAGGTACCTGTATTACAATTTCACAAGCAAGCACCTGTTCATCCGGGTAACATAATTATATTATATCGTCACTCCACCGAGTCAAGTCTCACGCTTTGCCAATTCGTGGTCTCCACTCTAGAACATGTCTACCCCGGTTAAATAAAATAAAAGCTTAACAAAATGCACCCCTTAGTATCCAATTACCTTAATCCGTTTCTGTATGTGTCTACACGGTCGGTCAAAGATCTCAAGTCATTCTTAAGCACACTGTAAAGGTGAACGCACACTTTGTAAGTTTTTTTTTCCGCGAATAAGTCCGCGTTTGACCACCAACTCGCCTGTTGGTAAGCGACGATGTGGTCGAAAACTAAGAAGATACTCTATATATAGATCTCTATATAGAGTATCTTCTAAGTCTGCGTGCTTCATCTTATATATATATATATATATATATTTGTATCTGTGAATATAGATATATATTTAGAACATAGACCTATTCACTCTGGCCTTGAAAAGGCCCAGATTATATCTCTCAGGAAACAAGGAAGTATTTCAATAAATTACAATTTACAAATCTCTACATCTCTTCTCCATCTCTTCTCTTCTCTATCTCTACATAGTATAAATTGAAGTCGCTTTCCGCGTCTGTCTGTCTGTATGTCTGTATGGCCGCTAACTCCTCCTAAACCAAGCAACGGATTTTGATGCGGTTTTCACCATCAGTTAGATACATTTTCAAGGAAGGTTTATATATATAACTAGCGACCTGCTCCGGCTTCGCACGTAAATTACACCCGTGCGAAGCCGGGCGGGCGGGTCGCTAGTCTGTACTTAATATAAATTGAAGTTGCTTTCCGCGTCCGCTACAGAAACGAATCTAAAATTACAGCTTATACTTGCATTACCAGCACATATAAGCAAATGTAGAGTTAGCAAAAAAGCAGCTCTAGCTTTCGTCTACAAATCTACTCTTTCATTTTTTACGCTGTCAGATACCTACAAAAAAAAACTGATACAATATTATTAAGTTGCTTGTAATGTTTGCAATCTTTAAGTGCCTTAGTTAAGTTAAACATGTATTTTCTTACCTAAGTGAATTACTGTTATTCTTAGAGAAAATAAAATCTTAAACCATTCATTTAAAGATTTTGTATCCTGGACTTCATCCTTTGTTTTGTTTTTGTATTTTGATTATTTAGATAATTAAATTATTATACTTATGATAACATGAATGAATGCGTATTCAAAAACCGAGAGCGTCAAGAAGCAAATACTAGACTTATATTTTTTGCACTTTGTACGGCCGTGCTTGTGACTTTGTGATTATCTGAGTATAGACATAGCGTACACCACATGGGTATTATTGCTTTTAGCAATGGTATTTAGGAGTGTTCGTTATTTGAATAAATTATCTTATCTTATCTTATAGACGCAATAATATGCGAATGACAGGTACCTAATGATTAGCCACCAGGTTGTATCAAATATGTTTAATTTTACTATTCCATCGTTTATTGTAATTTACGGTAGTGCTCTGTCTGTCTGTATTAAAATATTTTTAGCAATAAATATTTTTTTATTTGAATTCGTTTGAACGCGGTGCGGCTAAGGTACGGCGCATGCAGCGCGGGGCGTGTGCGTTCACCTTTATCCAGATAATCCCGTGTAGTCTATTCAGCCATGAAACCTATCTAGGTTTAATCCCACTAAGACCTAGGCTAGTCAGTTAGACTATTACAAGGGTATTTGTACTAAGCATGTGTGTATAAAGCGTTACTTATTAGCAGCTTCTTATATCATATTCATTCATACCCACAGTCGAACCTCTTTATTTGAAACGGTTGAAAAAGAAACCCGTTTTGAAAATATCTTTTGAAATAAATAAACCGGCCAAGCGCGAGTTGGGCCAGCGCACTGAGGGTTCTGTATCTGTACCATCACAAAATACAGAAATCATAGTGCAAAAAGACAAATCACGACCAGGCGGTCACCCATCACCCACCCAAGTATGTACCTACTGACCGCGCCCGACGTTGCTTGGTGGTGAACAGAAATTTGTCACCAACTCGCTCTTGGACATTATTTATTATTTTTATATATTTTGTTGTTATTTCTTAAAGTGTGTACTATAATCATGCCAAGTTTGACGCTTGTACGTATTACCGTTTTTACATTAGAACAAATGAAGGGTCCACTGCAATAATGATGAATGTCCTGTATCTTTAGTTTTAAGATAATTGGGTTTTAAATTTATAAACAGTGTAAAAAAATTATCATTATTGTCGTGAACACCTGTGACGTTGAGCGTTCTAGCCGTGTAGCCAAAATATCACGGCATTGCAAGCGATATTGCTAAGTTTGCTAACTAGATTTTTAGATATAATTTCAAGTGACCGAATGGTATAACTCGTTAAGATTTAAAAAAAATGGACATTCGTCATTATTGCAGTGGACTCTTCAAATACAAAAACGTTTAAAAATACGTTTGTTGTATAGTTGTATGTTAGGTCTCTTTAGTTTTTCTTTTTGGCTTTATTATTATTTCGGAGATAATAAGCCGTAAGCGTAACATTACATATTCTGTGAAAATTTCAACTGATTATAAGTTCGAAGGATACCGGAAAAAGATAGGACAGACGGACAGACAGACAGCGTAGGCTTAGTAATAGGGTGAACAACCCTTTCGGTACGGAACCCTAAAAAGCAAAGTGCCTAGGTATAAGTTAAGGTTATTTTATTTTTATCAAGACCCACAGGGCTGGATTAAACCAGATTTAACAATAAGAGCAGAGGGACTGATGTAAAAAAATAACCGAGTTATTGTTACATAGACCCTTTTACAATGTACGATCTCTATGTTTTTTTTTTTAACTATTAATAGGCTTGCGTTTGACCGCCAACTCACCTGATGTAAAGCGACGATGCGGTCTACGATGGAGCACGCTTGCCTAGAAGAAACCGATTCACTCGTGATTTGAAGACACCCAGATAATTTGAAAGTTTTGAAACACCCAGTAATTATGGAGCTCATCATTATAATAAAATTATCAGCCTGTCAATGTAACTACTGCTCACTGCTGGGCCTTCAGCCTTTACAAGCCTTCTCTCAGAGAGAAAAAACACCACCATGCTGGCCCAGTGCCGCAACAAAAAGTGTCTACGTTTGCGTAACATGATATTAGGGGGCATCCATTAATTACGACTTACGAGAGCTCAAAAATGGGGAGAGGATCCTGTAAAATCTCATATAAACTTAGACATAAAAAAAAATATGGTAAACTAAGACATAATTGAAAATCTCACGTCAATTTAAAACAATATACATACATTATTTTCAAATAATAAAAAAATAGGGGAGGTGATGCTGTTGCCTGTAACTTTTAAGTTTATTACAATTGAACAATTTCCATATAGCACACAGCACACATTAAGTTACCATTGTATTATTTTTCTGCTTTATAAAAATAAATTAAATCCTGTGAAAATCTTACGTGAGTACACACCTAAAGTTTGTGTTGTAAAGACACACCTTAGTTGTCACAAAACCTAATGGGGCGAGGGAAAGCTCACGTAACTATTGGATGATCGGATCGCACAAAACTGAGAAAAAATCCTAGTCACCTTGGCCCATATTCACATTTTTCGTAACGACGGTTTAATATCGATTAACAACGAATTTTTAGATTTTCCATGGTAAAAAACTGGCATGATGAAATTTGTCGTACCTAAACAAAAAGTTCTTTCTCAAAAATCGTATGGTAATCGTGTCGCCATCGTATCGTCACTATTCATGATCTTATGGTTGTCGCTCCTATATTATAGAAATTAGTTACGCTTTTGCCTTTTCTATTGTGATTTTGTTGAAATTATAATGATTATTGTACAAGGGAGGCATAGAAATGACTTGGGGGAATAATGCTCCCTTGCCTCGTAATTATTTTTGATTTCCGTGCACTTTTTTCTATAGGTATAGAAATTGTGAAGATGTCAGTTAAAAAAAAGAGTATGGAATCACGATTATTTTCAACAGACTTCAGAATTTTACTATGGATTTTTTATTTTTTCATTTGTATGGTCTCCAAATTTAAAAAAAAACGAGTATTAAAGCATATTTTCAACAGACTTATTTTTTTTTACTGTGGAACGTAATTATTTTATTTTTTTGTTTACGTGTTTTACGCGGCAGAACCGTTTTTTTTTTTAATTGCATTTTGTCTCGGGGTAGTCCGCACGGGTGTAATTTAGGTGCGAAGCCGGGGCGAATCGTTAGTTATATATATATATAAGCCTTTCGTGAAATTTTTTCTAACTGATGGTGAAAACCGCATCAAAATCCGTTGCGTGGTTTAGGAGGTGGTACAGACAGACATTCGCGGAAAGCGACTTTATGTAGAATAGAATGTAGAGATAGAGAAGAGATATAGAAGACAGTTAGAAATAGAGATAGAGATTAGATATCCATTGGTTTGTTTCTTTGTACTATTACTTTTTTAGAATTCCGATAGAAAATAACTGACAAAAAAGGGCCCTAATTTAAAAGTTAACAGATTTTTCGTGATTCAAGTATAAATAATTCAGAATATAAGTACAATACTTACCAGCGAACTAATAACTACTACCTATTATTAGTTCACTGGAATATACTCTCTTACTCAAATTACGCATCATGAACTGTTGGCCTTTTGGAAAAACTCAGCGGGCAATGGAGAGAGCTATGCTCGGAGTTTCTTTGCGCGATAAAATCCGAAACGTGGATATTCGCCAAAGAACCAGAGTCACCGACATAGCTGTTAAAATTTGCAAGTTGAAGTGGCAATGGGCAGGCCACATCGCTCGAAGAACTGATAACCGATGGGGAAGAAAGGTTCTGGAGTGGAGACCGCGAACCGGAAGACGCAGCGTAGGGAGGCCTCCCACTAGATGGACCGACGACATTGTTCGCGGGCATCCAGTGGCTGCAACAGGCAGGCTGTCGTTCAGTGTGGAGGTTAAATGGGGAGGCCTATGTTCAGCAGTGGACGTCTTCTGGCTGATGATGATGACTCAAATTCCGAATTATTTACTGCCAAGTGCCAAGTTATGAGCAAAAAAATTCTAAGTTAAACCCAAAGTACATTTACATCGATGGTTATACCTAAATAATTTCTTATCAGAGTTTCTAACTCAGCAGCAAACATTAAACACATAGGTATGTAATTGTATATTTTTACCACCACAATCTTTTTTAACACGCTTGTGTACTTTTTAATAAAACTTTGCCAAGTAATATTTTATCCGGATGGCAATACAATAATTCGGTATCATAGTGATATAATTATTATAATTCCTGAGAGATATAATCTGGGGCTTTTCAAGGCCAGAGTGAAAAGGTATCTTCTAAGTCTGCGGGCTTCATCTTCGACCACATCGTCGCTTACCAACAGGCGAGTTGGTGGTCAAACGGGGACATATACGCGATACAAAAACACATAGAAGATCTGATGATCTGGGGCCTTACGGACAACTGCTATTGCGGCACCAAACTAACGCTAAATCAGCTCAGTTGGAAAATCACGCGAACGTGAACCTTAACGCCCCCAGATAAGGTTTCACATCATCACATCATCAGCCATTAAACGTCCACTGCTGAACAAGGCCTCCCTCTTAGAGAGGGATGTTGCCATAATCCCCACGCTTGGCAGGCGGCTTGGAGATCGCAGTACGTTCACCGTGTACTAACAGGACGCTGCTGCCCATCCTCCGGTGGTTCTGGTCGCAGTTTTAGGACATACCCGGGTCCAATATATATATACAGATAAGGTTTGCGGTCGCGTAATTTTCCTAATGAGCAGATTTAACGTTAGTTTGGTGCCGAAATAGTAGTTGTCCGAAGGCCCCAGGAGGTAGAGAGTAGAAACTCGTATCCCCCGAGTTTGGGCTTCTTTGGTTTGTTTAACGAGTCTCATGGCCTTGTTTTTAACTCCCGATGTAAAGAAAGAAAGAAAATAAATTTTATTCGACACCTTTACAAAAAACTTATATCTAGAGGATACAATCAGTAAAGAGAGGGGTGTTAAAAGTTTAACTTTTGTATTTGTGTGCCTGTATCTATCTGTCGGTGGCATCGTAGCTTCTAAACAGCTGAAGCAATTTTGATTTACTTTTTTTGTTTTGTTTGAAAGGTTATTTTGTCGAGAGCTATGGATTCAAGAATATATTCTGTTTAGCCTTTTCAAGTTTAAGGGGTTTTAAAAATAAATCAATTTATAGGTGTTTTTTTAATAAATAATAGGCTTGCGTTTGACCACTATCTCGCCTGATGTGCGGTCTACGTTGGAGCACGCTTGCCTAGAAGAAACCGATTCACTCGTGATTTGAAGACGCCCAGATTGTTGTCGCTTAAGGCGATAAGGCCGCCTATTATACTGCCGGTCTTGTATTATTTTTTAAGTGACTTTTGTATTTTTATTTCGGTGTATAATAAAGTGATATATTATTATTATTATTATTATTATTGTAACCATACCTCTAAGTAATTTCGTATTAGTATAATAATTATTACTAGTCATTACAAAATATACTAATTAGGTATTGCATTGTCATTCAGTTCTGAACCCTAACTAAAGTTTCAAGACTCTATTTTATTGAGAAGTACCTAAGTTTAAAAATCAATTTTAAAATTTGTAACGAACAAACAGAGAGTGGTAAAAAATAGACAACTAAGTTGGTACACAAAATACAACCTCCAAACGAAAATTCGCATTCCACAAACACAAAAACAAAACAAAACGACACAAGCACGGCAAGTTTTCAATTGTTTTTGACTAAACAACACAAACTTGAAAGTTGTATTTCACTTGAAGTAAGCTTTAAAAGTTGAAACACTTCACGATGTTTTGTTATGTCGAACTAAGTTTAGCTAAGTTACGTTGTGATAAAGTTTTGGATCGGACGTGCGCGTCCTGTGGTAGTTTGGACCAGACTGCCACTCTGGAAGCATTAAGTTAGGTAAGTATTTGACTTGGAGTAAAATCTGAATTTTAACTCAATTGGCTGCCAAAAAGCTGGGTATCCTATCGAAGGTGCGACGGTACTTCACGTCGGAACAGTTGCTATCACTGTACCAAGCACAAGTTCGGTCGTGTATGGAGTACTGCTCTCACCTTTGGGATGGATCAGCTAAGTACCAGCTTGAGGCATTGGAATCTATAGAGAAGCGGGCCAAGAATCAGCAATGAATCCTTAGTTCGGGCTAAGCTTCTTAGTCTTAATCATCGACGTTGCTAGTCTATCGGTTTTTAGGGTTCCATACCTCAAAAGGAAAAAACGGAACCCTTATAGGATCACTTTGTTGTCCGTCTGTCAAGATCCTTTTTCTCAGGAACGCGTAAAGATACCAAGTCGAAATTTATACTTATACCTATCTACGGTTTTTTTCAGCTGTGAAAAATTTAAACTTGTAAGTCTACGCGATCAAAAGATTATGACCGTTTATGTCGCAAATGTTCGCATATTTTGCGATTTCACAACGGAATCAAAACTTATAGGGTACCTACTTCCCGTTGATCTAGAATCATGAAATTTGGCAAGATGCAAGTTCTCACAGCACATATTCAGGAAAAAATCCCGAAAGTTAAGTATATCCTATTAAAAAAAATATGTTTGGCGATTACAAATTTTAATGTCACTACAAAGTTAAGTTTGTCTTTAAATGTTTCAACTTTTTTGTGGTTTTTATTTCTTTGTTTTTTCTGTTTTATGTTCCGGCCAACGGAACGCTCAGAGAGCAACTCATACTCGTACTTAACGCTTTAAAAAAAAACAATCCAAAAAACAAAAGCAATTATTTTAGCAAAATTAAGGCTGTCGTACAGAGGGGGAGGCCTATGTTCAGCAGTGGACGTCTTCTGGGCCCCGATTCAACTAAAGCAATTGTTTTTAAATGCCCCAAAATTTACACTTATGACACTTAAAGTAGGTATAAAAAAAAAAAATGTAAGTTTTGAGACAATTCATAAAAAAGTTAAAAAAAACAATTGGTTTAGTATAATCGGGGCCCTTGCTGATGATGATGATGAATTTCACCACCTGAAGCCATGATAGTAACTACAAGTACTTTCACACTAAGAAAATTGCATCAACAGCATAAATAGCTAGTCCACTTGCAAAAAATGGGCGGCACGGTCGTCTGCTAGGTGAGTTCTAAAGGCATCACGCCTGATTTAGGCCAGGTGCGTTCGCACCCGCCACTGAGCTATTATGTCTTCTGGCTGCCACGCCACCATTGTTTGGCTGTTTGGCAGAGGTCGAACGCCTACTGGGGCCTTAAGGACAACTGCTATTGCGGCACCAAACTAACGTTTAATCCGCTCAGTTTGAAAATCACGCGTGATTTTCCAATAGCAGTTGTCCGGCCCCTGGGTAAAATAAATATAAAAGCTTCCTACTGGACAGCACGTTGGATTCGATAGCAAAATAAAAGTACGAATGAGACAGTGGCGTAATCAGAAACTACAATTTTCATCATTCTGTGTCCATCTACCTTCGATAAAAAGAAACATATTTTATGTAAATATATAATATACATATTATACCACAGAATAAGGACCTAGCAAAATCCAATTTCTTTGATATAAATTCAATAATGTATAATTTTACGAAGCCATCTACAAAAAATCCATTGGAACGTTTACTCCTCAACTTAAAATTTGTTTCACCGCCATCTACTGGCATTTTTATAAATCACGTTAGATGTTTAAGATTTGCAGTGGTTCCTTTCATAAAGTTCAAATGAATTCAAAGCTCTTAGTATTTCACGTGTAGTGCTATAGATAGCGCTGTTTAATTGTTGTTGAATAATTTTTTGATTATGAGTTAAAAAACCCTAAAATTGCTACGATAAATAATAAATGTGGATATAGCTTTGTATTTCTGTGTTTGTCACCTTTTAACAACAAAATGGCTGCCGATCTTGTTTTGAATTGGAAAGGCGGTATTGAGTGTCAAAATAACGGTTACTCAAATCTGCAGAAAATACATTGAACTCTGAACTAGAACTAGGTACTTCCATAGAGAAATATACTATACTAGAGGTACTTCTAATGCGATGCTTTAAATTAGTTTCAGCGTCATCTATCGGCATGGCATTTGTATTCATCGCGTTTGACTTAGATGTGCTTGATAGATGGCGCTGTAGAATTATTTTTGAGTGCTTTGATACCTAACGTAGGTAATTTCAATGTTAACATGATTTAATAATGTAGGTTAGACCATGTTAGACCTAACACAAATCTGTAGAAAATTGATTGAAGTAGTAGAAGTACCTACTAGAAGTATGGGATGCTTTAAATTAGCTTTAGCGTCATCTACTGGCATTTGTATTCAACGCGTTCGACTAAGATGTGTTAGATAGATAGCGCTGTAGAATATTTTTGACTGTTAAACTGTACCCAACGTAGATAACTCCAAATTCCAATGATTAGTAAATGTTACATGTTACTGAATACAATCACATGGACACATGCGGGCATTTGGCGAGGGCAGACGATAGTGGACCAAAGTCCTATCAGAATCTGACAGAATACTTAATACAAACTGTAGTGATCACACTAGAACTTAAATCATACATTTCACAGTGTGATATCATGTATAAACCAATAAAATATGAAACATAAAACATGTTTCGTGTTTGCAACAAATTAATATTGACGTTATTTTGTAAGAGAAAATAATTTGTGAACAATAACAAATGAATACTTACTTACTATTAAAATTCAAATCATTTATTGCAATGAAGTGTGTGTATTTAAAATTAATTACAACTAAAACATGACGATAATGCATACGCAAATTTTTCGTTGGACGGTACTAGGTACAGCCGTTAAAAAAAACACATCAGAAGCAGTACTAATAGCCTGCAATAACTAAAACGCAAACTGCAATGACTGAATTACTAAGCTAAAAACAGAAGTTAGTGTTCTATGTTGCTTTTGTCTACAAACAACTGGAAACAAACAAAGTAAATGGGAATTTCTTTGACGGATTCTAACTTTTACAAAACATAATGCCACTAAAATAACAATAAGAATGAGCGGGCACACATAACATTAGATGTAAGAGAGCAAGACGTATATTTATGTATACCTATTTTTCAACCTTTTCGCTTATAGAAACTGTTCCTACTGGCTGCAACACGCGTTGTTTAGTTTACATGTGACCGCCATATTTAAATGCGTCAACATAAATAACTTGAGAATTAGATTTATTGCTATGCTTTATTTATCCATACGCGGGCAGCGTTTTTATTGTTTGTCATTATTGTTCAGGGGCCTTATGGACAACAGCTAATTGCGGCACCTAATCCGCTCAGTTGGAAAATCACGCGAACGTGAACCTTATCGCGCCCAGATACGGTTTGCGGCCGCGTGATTTTCCAACTGAGCGGATTAGGTGCCGCAATTAGCTGAACGTGAACCTGGTGCGCCCAGATACGGTTTGCGGCCGCGTGATTTTCCAACTGAGCGGATTAGGTGCCGCAATTAGCTGTTGTCCGGAAGGCCCCTGTTTCATTTTACAAGAATAATAACTTTAGACCTGACAAGTAAGGTTTAGCATTAGCGGAGAACGTGTTTTTTTAGGTTGTGCCTGCCACAATATTGACTAGACGAATACAAAGCTGGCTGCCCGACTTCGTTTAGCCGTCTCTGATCTCTCAGTCACGTACTCAGAGTATCCACAACAAATTGTATTTTTTCTCTTTCTAACAACCGATATAGCGTAAAAAGTCTTTCATATTCTTCCCTTATTTCACAATATGCACATAATATACATGCGTAGGTAAGTATATAATTATATGCTGCGTTCAGTCAGTTTTTATAGCCGTGTTTTTCGCCTATAACGTCTCTATTATTACACCTCACTGTTTTAACCACAAAAAAATTATAACAATTCTTAGAAAATCATGTCCATACAAGTCACGTTTCGTCTTCACTGCCCGGCTCAAATTTAAATACTACCGATTCTGCGTTTGTCTCACTTGGCATCATAACGTTTACGTTGCTATGTGACGATCCTAGCTCTTCAGGCTCTGTTTTCACTGCTGATGTCCCAGAAAAAAACGTACTTGAAGACCCCGGCTGGGTCATTGGTGTCCCAGCAGAAATCATATGTAAGGATTCAGACTGGGTCACTACAGAACCAACGGAGGTTCCTGGTGCGGACGTCACCAATGTTTTTTCTATATTCCCAAGTGGTGTTGTCATATTAAACACCGAACCAGTTTCTGTTGGCACTATAATTAAACTGACTGGAGCCGTTGATGATGTACTAGGACTTACATTTGACGCCGCAATCTCTGTCAATGTTTTGTATCCTCCAGCAGTATTCACATGTGGAAATACAGATCGGGTCACAGGTGATGCAGCAGAATTTACATGTGTAAACACTGATTGGGTCACTGGTGATCCAGCAGTATTCACATGTGTAAACACAGATTGGGTCGCTGATGGACCACCGGTATTTACTTGTGAACCTGATTGGGTCACTGATGGTCCAGCAGTATTCACATGTGTAAACACAGATTGGGTCGCTGATGTCCCAGCTGTGTTCACATGTGAACCTGATTGGGTCACTGATGGTCCAGCAGTATTCACATGTGTAAACACAGATTGGATCTCTGGTGATCCAGCAGTATTTACATGTATAAACACTGATTGAGTCGCTGATGGCCCAGCTGTATTCACTTGTGAACTTGATTCGGTAACTGATAGTCCAGCAGTATTCACATGTGTAAACACAGATTGGGTCACTGATGGATCAGCAGTATTCACTGTAAACCCTGATTGGGTTACTAAACACACAACTGGATTCACTTGTGGCTCTTTCCGGGTTAATATTGAAGAACAATGGTCGTCTGTCGCTGGCTGTACATTCGACGTACTCGGCTCTTCCTTACAGTGCATCAATTGGTCAATGTTAAACTTAGACAGTACTGCTGTTATTTCAGCTTGTACTATACGAGCTTTTTCTACATCTAGGCACAGCAATTGTTCCGCGACATATTTACCAAACTCGTACAGCTGTTCTCTGTAGTCAAGTGGAAGTTCAGAGGATTCTGAGCGAGCACGTTTCGATGGAATTTGGCCGTCTTCTGATTGTTTATTTTTGTATGCTATAGGTTTTATAAAAACATTCTCTATAACCGGTGCACCTATTTCTGATTCATCATCATCTGAAGGTTCTGCTTCGTCCGAAGTTTCTTGCTTTGTGTCAGTCGAATCCTCGTCAGTGGAGGTGTTTGCGAATTCTTCGAATGGATCATATTGTTTCTGCTTCGCTTTTTCATTCTTCTTTTTCCGTGACTGTGATTTTTCCAATGCCCCGTCAACCTGAAATAAATATTAACCCACGGTTGAGTAATGTCCTTAAGATTATTATTGTTATTGTAAAAGAACTTGTTAAATAGGAATTATTTGATTAATTCTGTAGAATTTTTGATACTTAGTTCAGTTAACGATGCCGTGCCTCTCCCTTCCACTTGCTTACAGTGCAAGTATTGATTGATTAATTAACAGTATAGGTATTCTAACCAGGGAACTAACTAAGGCAAGTAAAGTACGTAGTACATATAGGTCAATGCAAGTAAACCAAAATGAAATAGATTAAACACTTTATTGTTCACATCATCGAAAAATTATACACAGAATGCATAATGCGAAGAAAATTATCAGTTTCATAAATAATATACATACTATTTACAATATAATTATGTACATCGAAACAAAACTATTTTACCAAAACCAACCGTATGTTTATAGTTTATACTTTTACGGCCTGTGTTTACGGCTAATTTTTCTAATGTATATTCGATTCGCACAACATCGTCATAACTGGTCAACCGTCGTTGATGGAACGATACGGCGATGTCTGAATCGCAAGTGGGAAAGAAATGGAGTATACACAAAGACCTCGGGAGTATACACAAAGACCTTATACTCCATTTCTTTCCCACATAACCTTGGAAGACGTCGTAAACAGTCTGGACATAAAATGTATGGAGTAACGTTTATGTTTTTATTTTATACGTATTGTACTTAGGTATATTGAGTAATGATATCTTTTTGGATGAAATGATGCTACCGTGTTATTAACCGATTACAAAGGAGGAGGTTCTTTATCATTATTAGGGTTCCGTACATCAAAAGGAACCCATATACGATCACTTTGTTGTAGCCTACAAGAAAATAATCCTATATGGGTACAAACGGATAGACAGACAGACGTACCTGCAACTTGTAGTTACGTCTGTCTGTCCGTGTGTCAAGAATCTTTTTCTCAGGAACGCGTACAGATATCAAGTCGTAATTATTATACAATATAACACCCATGGTCCTTCGGAGGGTGTAAAAAAATCTATGTTCCAGACTCTAGAGTCAACGCAATTAAAAGATGCGGCTATTTATGACATATTATTTTGACTTCTCGTTGACCTAGAATTATGAAATTTGGCAATAAGCAAGGTCCCACAGTACACATTCGAAGTCAGTCACGTCAATTTGAAGTTATATTACATTTTCTTTTGCGATTACAAACTTACAATTAGTAGTTGGTATGTATGGAAGAACCTTATTGCCCACTACAAATATAAGTTTGTATTTCAATATTTCAACTGGTTTTTGTTGATTTTTTTTGGACTCGCACTCTCATAGTTCCATCAAACGGGACCCTCAGAGCGTGAGTCCTATTCTTACTTGTCCAGTTTGTTTACAACTATAATATACTTACAGCTTGGAGGTAGGTATTTGAGTTTTTAATATTGAAACTACATCTTTGTCAGTTACTTGTAGACTCGTAGTTTAAACTATATTAGAATTTCTTGAGGCAGAACTCGGCAGAAGCCGGAACACTAAGGCAATCTAACTGAGTATTAAAGCCAGGAAATAAAACAAAAAAAAATTTGCACACATGCATTTTAATTTCAATTAAATTTTTAATTTAATTTATTTACATTTGGAGATTCTGGCATGATACAGATCTGCATGATTTTATTCCCTTCTGCCCATTTTTCTATCGGACTGCCAGAGTGGGCACGAATCGACACCGCTTTATGGTTGATATTCCGAGAACCCGTACGAAGCGCTTTGATTCCACATTTATTGTGCGAACTGCTAGTCTGTGGAATTCGCTGCCTGAGTGGGTGTTCCCCGAAAGTTACAATCTGGGTGTCTTCAAGTCAAGAGTGAATAGGTTTCTTCTAGGCGAGCGTGCTCCATCGTAGGCCGCATCATCGCTTAACATCAGGTCAGTTGACGGCCAAGCGCAAACCTATTTATAATAAAAATAAAAATAAACTTCTATCCAACAAGTGAAAAATCTTTATTAAACTCAGTTACTTTTCAACATCATAAACAAGTAATGCAGTACAACATCATCATTACTTTGTATTAATAATTTGAGTAATAGTTTTTTTTAAATTGTTAGTAATTGGCAAGTGTTACTTCTCACTATCACGAAGCCATCTTGCTCGTTTTATTACTTGTTAACGTAAAAAAGTTAAACTAAATTATTTTGATATACAATAAAACGTAACTTACCTGCAACCCTTTCTTCGGAAAGGCGTCTGTCGTAATCTTTCGATAACCTTTCTTCGTGTAGTACATATCAGAGTTCAAAAAATGGTCGGAGCAAACGACAGAAAAGGAATTGGGTTTGAAGAATTCTTCATCTCTGTCATGGGCTATAATTTTTCGCCACTTTTCTCGCATAATTTCATTTGCAGGAAACCTACAAATTGTTTATACTAATTAACATAATACTTACCTAATACATGTTGAATCACATATACAGGGCTACGCATGTATCCTGTACTAAGCCGATATGAGGCCATTGTACTCATGATTATGTACAACTTTTACTATGGGACCAAACCGATTTTTTTTTTGATGTGCCGTAGAAAACGGTCATTGACACATTTGACACTCAAAATATATGGAAGAGCTGATATTTTTTTCGCGATTTCAGTGCTGGTCCATAGTAAAAGTTGTTCATAAAGATGAGTACAATGACCTCCTTTGGCTTAGTAAAGGGTATATGCGTAAACCTGTTTAGAAAATTTTTTATCAAGACGGCTCCATTTCACTCCTTTTTGACTCTGTTCCGATTACTTCAGAATGCGCCACTATCGCGGTCACTATTTGCGCGTTAGTCTTGGACTGTTGGTACGCGCGTGAAAGAGAATGCTGCATGATCAAATAAGTGATATCTATGGGTTTCTGTGACTATTTCGATGATAAACAGTAATGTTAGTGTAAAAGTGGAATATTTACTTACTGATGATATGATACGCCATCTTTTTTTTGTATTCTTGTTCTGTTATTGTGGCATTTTTTCACGGAGCACTTGGGCATTGTTACGGCTTGTGCAACTATCTCGTGACTGTGGGTCCGATCCGTCACCGTATTGAGGTGGGACTGACTGATTCAGTATTGCCAGTATTGCCGCGATTAGCGCGTTATTGTGGCATCTTTGTATTTTATGATCGAAGAGTGATCCTTTTCTTTTAAGTAATTCTTGACAATTGCTTCCGATTTCTGGCAGTTTTTTAAGACATCTTGACTTTTATTGGAAAATATAATCAACCCATATTTTTTAGTACATATAGCTATAATAATTGAATACACAACTTCTTGTCATTTTTTTAAGAACAGAAAAGAGAAAGGAGTCTTAAATTAGATTGCATGTGCATACCTCACGGAACTCACATAGGTACCTCGGTTTTTGGCGAAAATAAAAAACCAAGCAAGCAAGAAAATTTAACTTAGATGAAATTTGGATTTCATCCCAGCCTAGCAACAAGGACAAAAAAACTGTTTGAAATTTGAATTTCCCGGCATAGGTGAAACGTACCACCGTAAGGACGAATTTAATTATTTATATCAAAACCACATTGATTTATTGTATTCCGACAGGTAATATACGGAGATTGGGGAATTATAATTTCACGCGACTGGTAACACAGAAAATCAGCTGTCTCATAGGGATTCCGCCGTTGTTTCGTGTATCGTCATCTCTCTCGAACTTGTTGTAAATTACTTATTCGGCTCTTGCTTATGCACGTGGACGTGTATACGTGTATCCATGTCATCGATTTAGTTGTGTATCACCCACGTGACATTTTGTCTTGGAGCGCTATAGGTACCTGGCGGAGTATATTATTATACCATGAGGTAAGTAAAATAAGGAAGGATCGTGTCTTTAACAGATTTCAAAATAAACATGCATAAGAAGTAAAGAACGCCCTTTGGTTTTTACTTTTTGGCTTCATTATTATTTCTAATTTAATTCGCCGTAACATTGCATACCTATTTGTTCTGGCATGGTGCACTCACAACGGGCTACCCATTTTACTTAACGGGCTACCCATTTTACTTACAACTTTACCCGCTCTTTCCAACCTATCGTTTAACAATACCATGGACAAAAGGTTAGTACTTTTGTCTATGCCAATCTTCGACCAAAATAAAATGAATGGACGGGCCCTAAGTCACAAACCATTGAACTTGCTCAGTAAAAACGAGTTAAACCGTCGGACATGCTTCAACACCTAATTTTAAAAATGTACAGTAAAGTTACATAAAATACCTAGATAGGTACCAGTTTTATTTGTGTATTTACACTTCGGGAAAGCATACACATGCATAATTTTGTCAGATGTTTCGTTATCACGTATTTATTCGTTATTTCGTTTTGTAATCTTCAAAAATGAGCTTCCACTGGGCCTGTCCATTCATTTTATTTTGGTCGAAGATGCCAATACCAACTGAATGGGGAAAACATATTATAGTATTATCTTTGGGAAAACATCACCAAACAATAAAAGATTTAGACCGCACTAGACTTGCATCATCATCATCATCCAGAAGACGTCCACTGCTGAACATAGGCCTCCCCCTTTAACCTCCACACTGAACGACAGCCTGCCTTTTGCATCCACTGGATGCCCGCGACTCTCACAATGTCGTCGGTCCATCTAGTGGGAGGCCTCCCTACGCTGCGTCTTCCAGTTCGTGGTCTCCACTCCAGAACCTTTCTTCCCCATCGGTTATCGGTTCTTCGAGCGATGTGGCCTGCCCATTGCCACTTCAACTTGCAAATTTTAACAGCTATGTCGGTGACTCTGGTTCTTTGGCGAATATCCACGTTTCGGATTTTATCGCGCAAAGAAACTCCGAGCATAGCTCTCTCCATTGCCCGCTGTGTGACTCTGAGTTTTTCCAAAAGGCCAACAGTTAAGGACCACGTCTCAGTACCATATGTCATCACTGGCAACACACACTGGTCAAAGACCTTCGTCTTGAGGCACTGTGGTATCTTGGACGAGAAGATGTCACGCAATTTCCCGAACGCTGCCCATCCGAGTTGGATTCTTCGGGCGACCTCTTTGCCTAAGTTGGACTTACCTAACTGAACAATCTGTCCAAGATAGGTGTAATGGTTATCAACTTCGAGAGTATCGTTCCCAACGACTACTGGCACGGGTTCAACATGGACATTGGACATAATTTTTGTCTTGTCCATTTTAAGACCCACCTGTTGGGAAAGGCTACTGAGGTCGCTGAGCATCGTATTGAGATCCTCCAGCGACTCTGCCATGATGACTATATCATCGGCAAAACGAAGGTGAGTGATGTATTCGCCATTGACGTTGATGCCGAATCCGTTCCAGTCCAAGAGCTTGAAAACGTCCTCCAATGCGTTCGTGAACAGTTTCGGAGAGATAACATCTCCCTGTCTCACGCCTTTCTGCAGTTGGATTGGTTCCGTGCTCTCTTCCTGTAATCGGATCGACATGGTGGCGTTTCTATACAGACACTTCATCACTTCGATATACCTATAGTCGATATGACAACGCTGGAGGGACTGCAATACTGCCCAGGTCTCGATTGAATCGAAGGCTTTTTCGTAGTCCACAAACGCTATGCATAATGGCCGATTATACTCCTCAGTCTTCTGTATAATCTGGCGGAGCGTGTGAATTTGGTCTACGGTGCTCCAGCCTTTACGGAAACCGGCTTGTTCGGGGGTCTGGAAGTCATCAAACCTGCTTTCGAGACGGTTCGTAATGACTCTGGAGAACAGCTTGTACACATGGCTCAGGAGTGAGATGGGTCTATAATTCTTCAATAAGGTGTTATCACCTTTTTTGAAGAAGAGTACTAGACTTGCACTTGGCCATTATTTATAATTTGTTGTTATACTTTAGAGTGTGTAAAGTGTACCTACTATAATCATGCCAAGTTTACCGTTTAGAATAATACCGTTTTTACATTAGAGCTAAGACAAAAATATGTTTAAAAAAACACGTTTGTTGTATGGGGAGTATGAGGACCCCCTTTCGTTTTTTATTATTATTATTTCTTAGTTAATTATTCTGTGAAAATTTGAACTGGCTATCTTATGGTTGGACAGATACAGCCGTTAATAAGTAGGATGGACAGGCATGACATGGCAAACAGGTGCTCCCATACATACCAACTACAAAATGTAAGTTGGTAATAGCAAAAATCGTAGTCAGGAGTTCAGGGCTGAATTTTTTCAGACAACCTATTCGCGATAAAGGTACCTATATTACTCTTCGATCAAGGATGGCATCCAAACACAGCCAAGTAAAATGGCTTGTATTTAAGATATTTACAGAAATACAAAATATGGCAAAGTTAAAAAAGTATTTTAATAATAATATACCTTATTTCTGTGTGTTATGGTTTAGTTTCGACTAACGCGTAATTGACATAGGACCTGCTGCTTCGCGGTACTGACGAGAGCTCGGTAACATTTATTACCCTACGCAGTGAAATATAAAAATATCGTAACGTCATAATTTTTTTTAATAATAATCTACCTTATTTCTGTCTGTTATGGTTTATTTTCGACTAACGCAAAATTGACTACTGACGAGAGCTTGTAAAATTTTATTAGCTTAAGCAGTAGGCGCTTAGAAAAATCAACATTTTGCATATATCTTTAACGCTTAAAATTGCAATAGTCATACGTGTTTCTTATGACTGTGTTTTACCTTACCTTGAAAAATAGAACTGACGGAACATAGAATTCATGGAGTCGCGTTGTTGACAAAATTCAGTTAGTTACCTCTATGAACTAGTTTACAGGTGGACAATTCTTGTACATATCACAAAAAAAAATTGCTTTATTACAAGTTTAAAACATTATAAAACGTATTTAAATGAATCCAAAAAGAACAGGGAGAAAATTGCAAATCAGTGTTGCTTTATTTATTTTTTTCTATCGCGCGAAATGTCCTTTATCGTGTTTAGGTGTTTTGGGTTTCCTATATAAAAGATAAAATTTTGAGACGATACTATATTTATATTTTTTTTGTGTACACTGGCAAAAATAAACATTATAAACAAATTTTAAAGTAAACATGGAATCTATTTACATTAACACACCACTTAAACAAAACGACCAAAAATGCTAAAAGGTAATTGTACTCATCATTGTGAACAACTTTTACGATGGGACCAGCCCTGAAATCGCAAAAAAAATATCAGCTGTTCTATAGAAAACGGCCATTGACACTCGACAAAATGTATGGAAAAGCTGATTTTTTTCGCGATTTCTTGGCCCATACTTAAAGTGGTTCATAATGATGAGTACAATTACCTTCTTTTGGCTTCGAAAGTGTTCCCCTTACACCCTGTATATATGTATAAGTATAATATAATATTTTGGAATAATAATCTACACGGCTTAAAGGCAGGACTAAAGTGATAACTCTGTTACATTTCGCACTATACTTAATTTAAAATAAAATATTTTAAAAATATTATACCTGCAATTTGGGAATCGCTGTTTTCGCCAATCTACGCCTTTGAGTATTGCCAGATAAATCCAATTTATCAAAATGTATCGAACATATTGTAGAATTTTTGTAGGGCTTGTAGTGTGCTTCTCTTCTTTCTTGCGCGACAATGAATATCCATTCTGCACGGCGAAATGGATTAGTAGGAAATCTACAAACATAAATATTTTTAAATAAAATATAACCACTTCATACATTTCTTGTTCCAGACCAATCGATATTTGGTGAGAATTTTGGTTCTGTGATGGCGAATGTTGGCCAAACGACGAAATAATTTGTTTATAATAGTGGTTCAAGAATGATTTTAAGTATCGTAAAACAAAAACTGACATGTACTTACCGAAAAAAAGACACTCCTTCTGAAACCTTACAATTACGGTGGTTATTATCGCAGTTTTTATAAGCACACTGAGGCATTTTAGCACGTCCGCGCGTTGGCTGTGGTTGGACAATACTAAACTTAACTTAAATAAGACCACACATTTATTTGTGCTCTTAAGTCACTGGCCGTTTTTAGGGCCGTTACCGTTAATCAAGTACATCCTAAGACATCCTTGATCGAAGATATTTAATTACTAATTAGTTCGTTTATAGACGTTTTTGTTGAATTATGTGTGATTAATAAAAATGGATTAGCTTTCTTTTTACTATAACCTACCTTACCTTTAGCCACTGATGTGAAAGTCACTGGAGACGTTGGGAATATAACATCAAAACACAAAGACCTTGGATTGGAACACGTCGTAAACTGTCTGGACATAAAATGTATGGAGTATCGTTTGTGTTTTTTTTATTTTATACGTATTGTACTTAGGTATATTGAGTAATGATATCTTCGTACGTGAAGTTATGCTACCGTGGTATTAACCGATTACAAAAGAGATGTTCTTTATCATTATTAGGGTTCCGTACCTCAAAAGGAATCCATATAGGATCGCTTTTTTGTACGTCTGTCTGTTCGTGTGTCAAGAATCTTTTTCTCAGGAACGCGTACAGGTATCAAGTTGGTCCATCGGAGGTGTAAAAATATCTAGCTTCTAAATCAACGCAATAAAAAATGTGGCTATTTTTGTCACATAATTATTATTTTGATCGCAAATTGACTTTGCAAACCTATAGACCCGAAGGTTGACAATAAAACGTTACCTGCAAGTCCTGCAACCCTTTCTTCGGCAAGGCCTCTGTCTTAATCTTTCGATAACCTTTCTTCGTGTAGTACATGTCAGAGTTCAAAAAATGGTCGGAGCAAACGACAGAATGGGAATTGGGTTTGAAGAATTTTTCATCTCTGTCAAGGGCTATAATTTTTCGCCACTTTTCTCGCATAATTTCATTTACAGGAAACCTAAAATTGTTTATATAAAATTTCTAATTAACATAATACTTAATACATGTTGAATCACATATACAGAGCTACGCATGTAACCTATACTAAGCCGAAATGAGGTCATTGTGCTCATGATTATGAACAACTTTTACTATGGGACCAACCGCGATGAAATCGCGAAAAAATATCAACTGTTCCATAGAAAACGGTCATTGACATATGACAAAATGTGTAGAACAGCTGATACATTTTTCGCGATTTCAGGGTTGGTTCCATAAGACGAGTTGTTCATGATGATGAGTACAAAGGCCTCCTTTCGGCTTCAAGCTTTACAAGCCTACAAGGTATATCTATGCGTAGTCCTGTATAACGTGATTCAACTTATATAATATTATTTATATTAGATAATAATTATATTATTTTGATCATCAAATAACTGATGGGGTTAACTATGGGGTTTTGTGACTATTTGGATGAATAACAGTGATATAAGTGTAAAAGTGGAAAGTTGTTACTAAGCCGAAAGAAGGTCATTGTACTCATGATTATGAACAAGTTTTACTACGGGACCAAACCTGAAATCGCAAAAAAACAGCTGTTCCATAGAAAACAGTAATTGACAACTAACTTGACATAATGTATGTATGTATGTTTTCGGCTTAGTACAGGGTTATGCGTAATGCGTAACTCTGTATAGTAAAGAAAAAAAAAACATGACGACTCCATTTCTCTACATTTTGACTCTGTTCCGATTACTTGAGAACGTCAGATGCGCCACTATCGCGGTCTCTATTTGCGCGTTAGTCTTGGTACGTGTGTAAAAGAGAATGCTGCATGATCAAAATACTACAATTATGATGATAAAATAAGTGATTTATATAAGTGTTTTAGTGCCTATTTGGATGATAAACAGTAATGTTGGTGTAAAAGTGGAATATTTACTTACTGATGATATGATACGCCATCTTTTTTTTGTACTCTTGATCTGTTATTGTTGCATTTTTTCACGGAGCACTTAGTCATTGTTACCGCTTGTGCAACGAACGCGTGACTGTGCGTCCAATCTGGCCCCGTATTGAGGTGGGACTGACTGATTGAGTATTGCCAGTATTGCCGCGATTAGCGCGTTATTGTGGCATCTTTGTATTTTATGATCGAAGAGTGATCCTTTTCTTTTAAGTAATTCTTGACAATTGATTCCGATTTCTGGCATTTTTTTAAGACATCTTGACTTTTATTTGAAAATATATTCAACCCATATTTTTTAATACATATAGCTACAATATTTGAATACACAACTTCTTGTCTTTTTTTTTTAAGAACAGAAAAGAGAAAGGAGTCTTAAATTAGATTGCATGTGCATACCTCACGTTTCAGTGTTTTAGAAGCTTTCTGGATACGCATCCTGATATTATGCTCGTGGAATTGATTTGACGCTTTTGCGATTTAATATCGGCACCAGGGGCCTTACGGTCAACTGCTATTGCGGCACCAAACTAACGTTAAATACGCTCAGTAGGAAAATCACGCGAACGTGAACCTTAACGCGCGCAGATACGGTTTAGGCAATGGATAATTGTGTAGAAGCGACTCTTGTTACTACACAATAAAGTGCAATTCAGGACGTGCGAGCGCTGACTTTCTACTGTTATATTATTATCCTAGAAGTTGTCTCTCTGTCTATCGCGTATATCTTATCTCTTCTACGATAGGATTGTAATCAGATTAGGTATTTCATTACCATATTTTTACATGCTATAAGGTGATAGTGTAAGTGAGGGGGTGTGAGTGTGAGTTAATGTTAAAGTGTGAGTATAAATATGAATGTTCAGATTCCATGTTCAATACAAAGCCCAGCGTTCATTGCTTCTGAGAACCATAGAAAAAATGTGAACCTAATCTTTGTTCGAGTAACGTCATTGCGAGTGTATTTTGCGTTTCTGCGCAATGCGCATGTAATACCAGTGCAAAGAAATTACCCCAAAATTAGGAATAAAAAAAATTACAATGCTAAATGAACTTAAGAACTTACAAACACAAACTACAAATCTAAAATTTATACGGGAACAAGTAACTAGGTTAGGTACCTATTTAATTGGTTTTGTATTGAATAGTATCGAGTAATATGAAAATTCAATAATTAATGGATTGGGGCGTTACTTTGCTAAAATTCGCGATAAAACTTGTTTTTTTTTCAAGAAGTACCTAATTGATAAATTAGGCAGTAGGTGGCTATAAATAAGAGAATCTTTATAAACGCGAAAGTTTGTAGATGCGTATTTGTGTCGACGTACCTAATATCTATGTAGTATGTATGTTTGTTCCTTCTCAACTCTGTAGCAGCTGAATGGTTTTGGATGAAATTTGTTATGGGTAGAATAAATGAGAAAACTGTTTATCCCATTTTTGTGATTATTATAAAAATATTTAAACAAAAATTTGTTCTAAATGTTTTGAAACCTAAACCGAAGTATATTTTTCAAAAGTAGACAATAATTATTATTATTTTATTCTTATAGCCATAGGTCTGCGTCTGGGCATCCCTAGAACTGAACCCCACCATTGTCGCTGTGGTGGTGAGGTTGATCGCTTTGGGCACCATGGCTTATCTTGCCGCCGCAGTGCTGGACGTCTCTCGCGCCACGCCGCTTTGAACGACGTCATCCGTCGGGCTCTTGCCACCGTTAACGTGCCGGCTTGCTTAGAGCTGAACGGTATTTCACGTGACGATGGCAAGAGACCTGATGGCATGACGTTAGTTCCCTGGAGCCGTGGGAGGCCGTTAGTGTGGGACGCAACTTGTGCCGACACGCTGGCGCCCTCTCACCTCCAGGGCACATCAAGAGCGGCTGGTGCAGCAGCGGAACTGGCGGAAAGCCTCAAACGGAGGAAATATGAATCTCTCGGCGAAGGATACATATTTCTTCCGTTTGGAGTTGAAACCATGGGTCCGTGGGGTCCGGCCGCTCGGGGTTTGTTTAAAGAGTTGTCCAGACGCCTCGTAGATGTGACAGGTGACCAAAGAGCTGGTACTTACCTTGGCCAAAGAATAAGTTTGGCCATCCAACGTGGTAATGTCGCCAGCTTTTTGGGCACCTTACCCGAAGACAGCGACCTCAATGCAGTTTTTTATTTATAGTTTAATATTATTTAATTGAAATGTAAATTCATATAGTATTCTAGACTAATAATAATAATAAATTTATTTATTTGGTAGTAGGTATACATAAAGATGTAACTAATTGTAACTACTTAGTTATAAGAAATATTGTATGTTCGTGATGGACAAAACTGTTTATACTTTTACTAACTTACTTTACCATCTATGACACAGTTTATACAATAAAGATTTTATTATTATTTTATCTTTAAAAACATCAAATGTGCGAGCGAGTTCGCTGCGCCCTTAATTATAAATGGAAAGTTGCGTACACTATTCCTGATTTATTTTTATAACAACATAAGCTCCTGTTACTATCCCCGTCAAAGAACATAATATATAAAGTAACAATAAAAATAATAATAAGTGCGAGTCGGGCTCGCGCACTGAGGGTTCCGTACCGCCACATACAAAAAAGTAGTGCTCTAAGACATCATGCACAGGCAGTCACCAACCAAGTTCCGACCGCGCACGATGTTGCTTAATTTCAGTGATCGTACAGGAACGGAAACTTTTGTCACCGACTCGCACTTGGCCATTTGTTTGTTTGACGCGTTTGTTGTTTTACTTTACCACCATAATCAAATAATAATGTTAATTAAGTTAAATCAAATAATGACAATCCATTGTAATTTATATTTAATTTTGAATATTTATTTTGTTATATCTGCACTAAAAAACAATGTATTGCATTAATTCATTATAGGCATGACTTCTTTAAAATTACCTCATGCGAATAATAACAGTCCTTAAGTTTTCACTTACATGCTCATGCAGCTTCTGTTGTAAAAGTTCTTGCTCTTCTTCATCATCATCATCATCATCATCCCTTTTAGAAGATATATACAAAGCCTGAAAACATAATAGGCTTATAATGTAAAGTTAATTGCAGAATAAAGAGATTGTGTTTGTGTGCACTATTTGAATAGAAATATACAATATCAACTATTACCAACGGATCGGAACAGTTGCTTTCACTGTACCAAGCACGAGTTCAGTCGTGCATGGAGGACTGCTCTCGCCTTTGGGATGGATCAGCCAAGGACGTTAAGTCCATTGAGAAACGAGCCAAGAAGCTCATCAGCAACAAATTCCTCGTTCAGTCAGACTGAGCTCCTTAATCTTGAGCATCGGCGCAAAGTTGCTAGTCTATCGGTTTTTGCGGGCACGAAAAACCGACATCGTTATGGTGGTATTCCGAAAACCCGTACGAGAACTTTGATACCACTTTTACTGTACGAAATGCTAGTCTGTGGAATGCGCTTTCTGAATGGGTGTTCCCCGATAGTTACAATGCGTGTGTCTTCAAATCACGAGTGAGTCGGTTTCTTCTAAGCAAGTGTGCTCCATCGTTGACCGCATCATCGCTTAACATCAAGCGAGTTGGTAGTAAAACAAAAGCTTAATACATATACCTGCATATATAAAAAACTGCCTTCCACTCCATCTCAAAAAATTACATACTTTTCGAGTGGATTAATGACGTGTCCGAGTAAAAACAAGTATTCAAATTAAAAACGAATTTTGGTCTACTTTGACAAAAGTAATTTATGTTAATAATATATACCTTTGTAGGCACAGCTCCTGATCGAATTCTTCTAAGGCCCTTATTCGTTATGTAAGTATCCTTGACACGGAAGTGAACTGAACATACGGTTGAAGAATGTGTTTTAGGTTTCCACCAAGTTTCATTTCTAGACTGTCTTACTATTTCAGTCCAACGGTGAGAAACTACGGGATTCGTTGGAAATCTACGGAAATTAAATATGAAATAAACTTTCCCGTATCTTATATCTTACTAAATAAGTATTATGATAGGCTTTCTCATAATAATGTAATAAACATACAATGACAATATAACCACTTGACTGCTCACCATTTACCCCGCATGAGGCAAGGCTCTAACATGTCAACCTAAACTATTTCGAGTGAGACCAATCCTATGCGCGAATTGAATGTATTACTTTTGATTCTCCAATCACAACCGTCGTGTTGGGTCGAGTCTCCAATCACAAGCTGCCCCCCGCGACCGACGTGGCATCATTTTGCAAAAGGGAATTTCGACTACATGCGCGATCAAGTGGTCATAATTATTATCTTTGTAAACATAATATAACGAATAACGTAAAACGATAGTAACTTCTCAAGTATCAGTTATACAAATAAATTTACCAGAAAAATATTTACTATCGTGTCTCATTTAGATTATCCTATTTATTATCAAAATTATTCACTTATATTATAATAATGACGTCAGTCCTAATGTATAGTAAAAATGACTGAAAAGCACGGAACACTATTACTCCTAGCGGAGCTGAAAAGACAATGACTAAAAAACCTAAACGAACTTTTCATACATATTTTTTTGTTATAATTTTCATGACCATTTCATGATATTCAATGTCCTTTAGTCATAATATTAATCATGTTTACATTATCTTAATAGCGTCAAACAAGTCATAGTCACAGTCAGAGTCAAGCTAAGTAAGTCACGGTCAAGGCAAACTCATGCCCCTGTGAAGCGGTGGAGACTTTACAAAAGGCTTCTATGGAGTTTTGGAAACAACACGAAAAGACACGTTTCACCTCGTTATATCACTTCCCCACACTCGAGCACGTTTACGAGCACTTAATGAATAATAATTCACCATTTAGTACACATTAACACCCGAAAATACACAAGTTTAGGAAAATTATCCAACGAGCCGAAATGTTTTTTCCACGTTGGCGCCAAAACTGCCACTTTTCATAAAAAATTATGAAATGTTGACAGTTCCCAATTTCCCATGTAACATGCACACCAAAGATTTTTTATATACTACTAAAGATTGAGTGTTCAATGAATGCACAACGTTCATTTGATAAGCCAATCTTTGTTCGAATGACATTAGCAATACGTTTCTGCGCATGCGCGCTGGAATACCAGTAATACCAGTGCATAGATATTACCGCATATATTGGATGAAAAATATAAACGGAGTAAATGAACTTACAAAATACAGATCTAAAATATTAATACTGGAATTGTGCGTCACTTTGCTGAAATTCATGATAATAACTTGTTTTTCTTAAGAAGTACCTACTTAGTCAAGAAAAATTAGGAAAGGGGCTATAAATAAGATAGTTTTAATAAATGCAAATAAAATTGGATGCGTAATTGTATAAGTGTGTTTATTACTACTTAACTCTGAAGCAGCTGAATGATTTTGGATGAAATTTTTTAAACTTAAAAAAATTGCATTTGGTATTTATTTCATTAGTACAGTACCAACAACACTAATTAGGTATTTACGTGTCCATATTGTAGACTTCTATCTCTTTCGCTCATTTCTACAATTTTAAAGATACAAAATTATTTAATGTAAAATAATCATCATCATCCACAGCCTTCCTTATCCCACTGCTGGGTATAGGCCTCTCTCTTGCCATGCCATCTGCCTCGGTCCTGTGCTATGTGTATAATGTAAAATACTCATATAAAATTGCCTACAAGACCGATTCACTCCTGATTTGAAGACACCCAGATTGTAACTATAATATTCTTTCCTCTTTATAATATTAGTATAGACAAGCATAATATTGACCGTATATTTCACCAATTTCAAAAAAAAAACTTACTTTTCTAGGGAGGTAATGAAGTTTCCGAATACAAAATTAGTTTTAAAATTATAAAACGAATTTTCAGACTTGGACAAAAGTAATTTATGTAAATATGATATACCTTTGTAGGCACAGCCCCAGACCGAATTCTTCTTCGACCCTTTTTTGATGTGTAAGTGTCCTTGACATGGAAGTGGGCTGAACATACGACTGACGTTTTTGGTTTAGGTTTCCACCAAGTTTCATTTCTAGACCGTCTTATTATTTCAGTCCAACGATTAGAAACTACGGGATTGGTTGGAAATCTACGGAAATAATAATCATTTATTGAAGAAGAAGAAAAAAACATCCCCATAAATTATATCTTACTAAATAAGTACTAGGTAATCTAGGATAGACATTCTCATAATAAGTTAATAAACATCAACGGCCTTACTTATATACGATTTAACTTAAATAAAGTTTATAAGTAAGACCGAAAATGAATAAAGTAAAATGATAGGTATTTTAGGTATCAGTTCACAAAATAAAATCATAATAAAAATATGGAATTACCTTAATAACTATAGTAGTTAATTATTTAAGAATTAGGACGAACAGAGGTATGAGCAGACAGACAGACGGACGGACATAATATTAACTAACTTATAAGGGTTCCTTGTAGTACTACGGAACCCTAAAAGTGGAAATATTATAGGTGTTTGTTGTATCTGTATGTAGTTCCGTGTAAATAGTTTTAACATAAGTTTAGATGTAACCTCTTTTGTTATTTAATCCGTGGCCGAGGAATTTTGTCGCCATTTTCAGTTGGTAATTAATGGATATTATGCTGCTTAGCACAATTATAATATGTCAGATTTAAAAGACTATTTATTTGAAACATATTAGTGTTAAAAACATGGGTAAGCAAATTTCATGCCCTTGGCAACACTAAACAGTTTTGAAATGGCATTGTAATTTTTTCGTTTTCTACTATTTTTGCGAAGAAATACAGCAAGATAATTTAATACTTACTTGTGGTATGTGATCTTGGTGGACGTATTTTTATTTGTGGTGTAATTTTTGCAAGATTTCACAACACAACCAGTCATTTTGTAAAAAAAATATACACGGACTTTCTGACATCGGAGGCTTTTGACGTGTGGCGGGGCGATCGAAAGAAGGTGCTAGTACTAGCACCTTCTTTTTGGTATAATTTTACGTTGCCCTACTAGGAATCTTGTACATATTTTATCTAAGATGCACACCAACTAAAATGCACAAGTGTGTTTTTAATGCATTTAAAATTGAGATCTATACCATAACTGTAATTATGCAAAGAGTCACGAGACTTATCTTACCTTAACTACTCACAAAGTTAGAATAAGTACGCGCACACGGATAGACGGTCTGACATAACGAACTTATAACGGTTCCTTTAGTACGGAACCCTAAAACTACGTAACTACTAGGTACTACCATAGACGAAAAAGGAACTACGGATGGATAAAAATATTATAGGTGTTAAAACATGGGTAAATAAATTTCATGCCCTTGGCAACACTAAACAGTTTTTTAAATGGCATTGTTATTTTTTCGTTCAAGTAATCAAGTGAAATTAATACTTACTTATGAAATGTGATGTTTGTAGACTTATCTTTTTTCGTCGTGTAATTCTTGCACGATTTTATGACACAACCAACCATTTTATTTTAATTCCACGGCCTTGTCGCAGCTTTTTACATCGGATGCTCTTGACGCACTGATGTTCCTTGCACTGATGTCACTTAATGACTGACGGACGGACGTCGGACTGGCGCGGCGGACTGACACGTGTGGCGGGTGGGGCGATTGAAAGGGATTTGACAAACTTAGATAATACTAGCATACTTTTTTGGGAATAATTTTACGGTTCAATAATAGAAATCTGTAAAATCTTTTGTTGATACAAACGTAAACATAATGAAGTAAACTAGCTTACAGACGAGACGGACTTTGTTGACAGACCGCCGTCCAACCAACGTGAGGGAAAGAGAAAATTTTCTCTTTCTCTCCCGTTGGATTGCAAGGACGGATTTAATGGGGGGGCACGCCCCAAGATGGTATTTTTGTGTACTGTGTCACTCTTAGACGAAAAAAGTTTTCGAATACCTTTTAGCCCAGCAATGTATGGAACAATACGAAACCAAAAAAGTTTTCGAATACTATCAAAACTTGTACTAAGGGTACTAGGGCTGGGATTGCAAATTTTTTGCCCGTCCGCCCCTTATGCTCCCCCTCCCCCCAGAAAAACATCCTGGATCCACCCTTGATATAATATTGTACCTACGGGTTGAGATTCATAAACCGGTTGCAGTAAAGTATAGGATAGGTACCTACCTCAAAAAATGGCAGTGCGTTTTTAATTATCTTTCTGTATCCTTTGTGGGTTGTGTACATATCTGCTTCTCTGAAATGTATCGAACATATTCGACTACTATTGGTGGGTAGCCAATCTGGCTCTTTTCTCTGCTTTCTGACAACTTTGAGCCATTTTTGTATCCACAGTTCATCTTGGGGAAACCTATCAATAAAAATTTAGACATTATTGTTGGTAGGACGGCAACGGTCCGGTCCGGTTTAGGAATCAAAGATAATTATTTCCCTTTTTGCAAATGGCGATTTTAAAGCAAGTAGGTACATATAGGTCGTTGTTTAAAAGCAATTTGATCAGCAGAATTTTAAAGAAAATAAAGTTTTTAAGTAGGTACTTACGAGTGGAAAGTAATACCGTGAAACTTGTTTTTTGTTTTAGAACTGTTTGTGCACTTTATGAAAACGCAGGAAGGCATTGTTGTTAATTTGATCAAAACTTAGGAAAGTAAGTAGTTCTTTACGTGCTATCACAAGTCACAACGCTAGTTCGATTGTGACTAAAGTCGTCGATTAGGCCTGTGGGCCTAACTTGTGCGGTCCACGTCGAGGAGTTCGCCCCGTTTCTTCTCACAATGGCTCCTAAATGAGAATGAGACAGAGGAACGGCAACGTCGCGGCCGCGCACTTGCGCATACTTGTCCAACAACAGTGACAAGCTGACAACGTCACAACTTATGTTTAAGCGCGTTATCAAAACAGTGGTCACTGGCAATTGGCAATAGCGCCATCTATCGATTTTTTTTCGCACTACTAAGAGAGGTAGGTTAGCAGAGGTTCAAACACAGACTAGGTAAAGCTATTACGAATAGTCTTTGGGTTCAAAAATTATTGCGCGGTTTTCATTTTAATACATCTTGCGTACTAGCGAGTAGGCGAGTACCTAATCAAATAGCGAGATACGATTTTTGCTGTCTAAATAAATAAATAAAACCTAAATTTATGGGTAATTCATGGCTATTGAAGGTCTATAGGGGCCTTACGGACAACTGCTATTGCGGCATCTAATCCGCTCAGATGGAAAATCACGCGACCGCAAACCGTATCTGGGCGCGATCGCGTGATTTTCCAACTGAGCGGATTAGGTGCCGCAATAGCAGTTGTCCGTAAGGCCCCAGGGCTACAAGGATCATTTGGCATGTGGCCGAAATCACAACTAATATCGCCATTTGTAAAGTAAAGCGTCAGCGACACTTTAGAACAGGGGCCTTACGGACAACTGCTATTGCGGCACCTAATCCGCTCAGTTGGAAAATCACGCGAACGTGAACCTTATCGCGCCCAGATACGGTTTGCGGTCGGGTGAATTTCCAACTGAGCGGATTAGGTGCCGGAATAGCTGTTGTCCGTAAGGCCTCAGACGGCTGGAGTGGATGTTTCTTGTGGATATTTCGTGCTCTTATTTCAATAAAAATATCTCAAAATATGCGAAACAAAAGTGATAAAAAGTGGTGTTAGAGAGAATTGTAAAAGCAAGGAAGCTCCGAGATATCGTATATATACCTACTGCTAACAGACGCTCGAACACGGACCGCCGTTCAACCAACGGGAGAGAAAGAGTGAGAATATGATGTGATCTCTTTCTCTCCCATTGGTCAGACGGCGGTTGAGGTCAGCTGCGTTCGAGCGTCTGTTAGCACTAGTCGAAGTCGGCTAAGTGTGTGTATGTTCGTGTTCGTGTGTGTGTGCGCGTCTTTATAGCATCTTCTCTATGTTCTCTTCTCTATCTCTTCTCTATCTCTTCTCTATCTCTTCTCTTCTCTATCTCTTCTCTATCTCTACATAAATTGAAGTCGCTTTCCGCGTCTGTCTGTCTGTCTGTATGTCTGTATGGCCGCTAACTCCTAAGCCACGCAACGGATTTTGATGCGGTTTTCACCATCAGTTAGATACATTTTCACGGAAGGTTTATATATATAACTAGCGACCCACCCCGGCTTCGCACGTAAATTACACCCGTGCGAAGCCAGGCGGGCGGGTCGCTATAGTTGGGTATAAAGTAGTGATCTAGTCGTGAAAATTGTTTTACTTACTAATTGAACCAAATGTTAGTTGTTATAAAGAATTAGGCATAATTACGTAATAATAATGTTAATTATTATTTTAGAACTACATTTTGTTGTTATTCGATCACGTACCTATATAGTTTTAGAGTTTTACCAAGGAAGATGTTTTACTGTGTTATAGCACAGAAGACATAATAGAATCGATATTTCAATGTTAGTTCTCTTCCATTCCAGATGCAAGACCTCGGTCAGCCTCCGACGGAGTTGGTCGGAGACATCGCGTCCCCAACGCAGGGCTTTGCCCCACCAGCTGTGCCACCAACGACGGTGCCTAGTCATGTACCTAGTCTATAAGCAAACACGTGATATGGACGCCAGCAGGCCTAGCATGGGCTGTGGATAAATTGTCTTTCCACCGTTTTTATCCACGCCTAGACGCGACAAAGCTATAGGATACGTTTGTCTTTTTCTCGCGGGATAAAAACGGTGGAATGACTAATTTTGTCCACGGCCCATGCTAGGCCTGCTGGGAAGCGCTGTGACTAGAAATTGTAAAACCGGTTACCTTTTTACTGTGGATATTGCGTGGTTATAGTGCTAACAGACGAGACGTACTTGGTTGACGAACCGCCATTCAACCAACGGGAGAGAAAGATATACTATTTCTCTCTCCCACCCGTTGTTTGGACGGTGGTCCGTCAACCAAATCCATACGTACGTCTGTATATACCTACAAAGTGTAAGGAAAACACTCTCGAAGCCAAAAGAAGGTAATTGTACACATCATTATGAACAACTTTTACTATGGGACCAACACTGAAATCGCGAAAAAAATAATCTGCTGTTCCATACATTTTGTCGAGTGTCAATGACCGTTTTCAATAGAACAGCTGATATTTTTTTCGCTAATTCAAGGCTGCTCCCATAGTAAAAGTTGTTCATAATGATGAGTACAATTACCTTCTTTTGGCTTCGAGAGTGTTCCCCTTACATCCTGTATATGCACTATTATAGTATTCTAGAGTTTATATGTATACATACTATACCTACCGATAGCCGAGGATTTGCTGTTGACTTCAGTTTTCGCATGCCTGATTTAGTAATGGTATAATCGTCTTCATTAAAATGATCCGAACAAATTCTATGATTGGTGTTGCCTTTAAAATAAGGTTCGCCCCTTTCTACTCGTAGCAATTCGCACCATGCTTCTTTCCTGACCATATCTGCTGGCAATCTGAAAAGGTTTGTATGTATTGTAACGGAACGTTACATGACGTTAGTATAGTCAGGTAAAAAAAAAACAATAGGTGAGAGCGAGAGAACAGATGAGAGGGGCATTGTCCAGCGCCCGACCATATCGCCACGAGACGGCTAGTCGCGCGGACACTACACTCACAGCTGGTCCACGCCACTTTGCGCAATCTTTTACTCCAGACGGCCTCGTGATCCATATTTTAAAACCTACGTTTTATCTTCCACTAAAAACATTAGTGCAGTGAGTTGTGGTGACTAGGATCACCTCAATATTTGTTCTGGTGCCGGAATTGACCCCGATTTAGGGTAAGTTTTGAATAGCATTAAAGACGTTACTTTCTTGTAAACTCAGCACTCAATTTTGATAATGTTTCATTATTAAATATGTAATCTATTTTTGTTTTCCACCTGTTAATATTCATTATAAATTGATGTACTACTTATTAGCGTTCACGTAACTTTTCATTTATATATTTTTCTACCTACTAATTAAAATAAAAAAATAAATTATTTTCTTTTTTCTATGTTAATGTAATACGTTGTCAGTGCTGCTTTAACTTCATTTATTCTGTTTTGTAAACTCCGTTCTGGTTGCTCACCACCACGACAATCTCGCTACAAAATGTAGGTACCCTCTTCTAGATGTCGTTGGTCAGCTAGAACGGGAGTTCGATAGACCAAATCATAATAGATTGGTATTATCGCTTCCAGGGTTGTTTGCGTTCCGTGTTTTCTGCCTACTACGCCACTGCTGATTACGTCGCCTTCGCACCTTGCTCCACTCTTCTGAGCGCTAGCTAGCCCAGAAGAACGCACACCTTCAGGAGTCCAGGCGCATCACATCCGAAGACAAAGGCCGCCTACATCCGCCGGCCTTTGACGTCAAGGGGAGTGGTGCCAACGAGAAACAAAGTCAGATCGGCCGTAAACCCACGACCAACAAATTTGTGCGCTCGCCAACCTTTTTCTTAGAAATTACAAACTTTGATAAAAAAAATTAAAACACCTTTTTTATTAACCTATATAAAAAAGGAGGTGTCGCACTGGCGCCCTTACGTGGTTTTATCTGACTTTGCATCTTGAAGTGGTTGCAGATTGTACGTGTGTGTGTGCTTATGTAAAACGTTCTTGTCTTGTCCCTGTTTTGTACTAAGTGTTGTAAAAAAAAATATACATAATTATATATACATGTACGTTTATATGTATATATATTATTGAGTCATACTTGTGCAAGTGTACCAAATTGTTATATCTTTACGCATTGCTTTCTGTCTATTATATTTGTATGAACATGTTTCATGTAGTTTGAATTTATAACTAGCAAAAGTACCATCGTATACAAAAGTGTTAATTACTTTTTATTTTTATTTTATTTTTCAAATTTTTTTTCTTACATACATTTAACTACCAAGATAAGTTTAATATACGGGTACAGTACAGTCATGTTCAAACGTTACTAAGCATTATTAAATATTTAAAAAAAAAAAAACGTTTCTTTAGTGTAATTTGTAACAGAACGGATTATTTCAATTGTTTTTTAGTGCTATTTAAAATTTACCTTTTGGTCATATTATGGCTTTTCCAATAAAGTTTTTGTCTCTTCAAAAAACCGAGCTGGAGTATGAGGTTGCCGTAAGAGGTGAGACCCCAGGTGCTACTGTGGCTGATCTTAGAAAACAAATCAACAAATTATGTCAGTTATATCCTTCAGAGGAAATATTATGTTCTCACCTTGAACCTCAACGTGACCTCGAAGACGTTTCAGAATTGCTGAGTAAAATAGAATTATATCTCGTGTCGAGTTCAACTGATAAAAGTACACTATCACGCATTGAGAATATTTTTCATCACATTTATCACAGGATCAACAGAATTGAAGCTGACGACGTAAAAGAGCAACACTCTTCGTGTAGTAAACTCTATAAAGAATATTACGAACGATTTATCAAACTCAATAAGAAAGCAGTCGATCCACTTTTGTTTGGTATAGCTAGCTCAGCGTCAGCGCCGGTGAATAATAGCCAGGTTCCGGTTAACATTGCAGTGACCTGTGACAAGAGTGTCACCTCTGAACTAGGTAGGCTAAAGTTCGATGGCAAATCATGTGTTCGATCATTTATACAACGTGTTAACGAATTCAGTGAAGCACGGAACATCCCAGATACTAAGCTTATTTCGTACGCCACAGAAATATTTACTGATGATGCATTACATTGGTTTAGGAGTATTAAGGACCAGATATCATGCTGGGATGAGCTTGTCATTCTTTTAAAAGAAGATTTCGACAAAACGGACTATGACTACCGTTTACTAACTGAGATTCGCTCTAGAACTCAGGGAGAAACGGAAAATATCACGATCTACTTATCTATTCTATCGGGTATGTTTGCACGGCTATCAAAACCATTAAAGGAGGAGGACAGGCTCGAGATAGTGTTACACAATATTCGCCCTTGTTATGCAAGCACATTAGCTTCAGCAACAGAAATACGAGACATTAACCAAGTGAGATCCTTGTGCAGAAATTATGAAAACGTTCAGTCACGGCTTGTCCACTTTCGGGAACCTGTTCCAGCAACTTCAGATACATTAGCACCAGAATTTGCGTACAAATGTACAACAAAGCCGAAACTAACGAATGATTATAAACCTAACATCAACAATAACTGTAATTATAAACCTTATGGTAACAAAGGATCAACATACTCTAACATACAAACGAACTCTAATACTAACGTTAATGAAAAATATTTACACAGTATCGAGAAAAGTGACACTGATTCAAGCAAAAAATTACCCTATTGTCCCAGGTGCCGCAACAATTCACACAGCTTGAGAGATTGTAGTAACACCGACATTATGTGTTTTAAATGTGGTTACAAGGGAGTTAGAAAACCTGACTGCCCGAATTGTACTGGCACTCAGATTTCAAAAAACTAAATAAGCAGAATTGTAGCAAAGCATTGTTAACAAATGGAAACCGTACGAGCACAGTAGAATGGAAAAATTGGCTAGAAACGGTTCGTTTATTTTTTAATGGGTACAAGGTTGCTTCAGTTCTGCATACAAAACCAACAAATGATTCAAGACCCTATGTCAATATTAAAATTAATGGTTTGACAGCCTCCGGTCTTTTAGATTCAGGTTCAGCAGTAACTATTATAGGTAACAATGGACACACCACATTAGTAAATCGTGGTCTGAAGTTGTGCACCGACGATAAATTGTCAATTGTAGCGGCTGGTGGACAGAATTTAAAAAGTATAGGCTATTTCAATATGCCAGTGCACTTTGAGAATCAGTTCCGTATTATTAAGACCCACGTAGTTCCAGAAGTCCAATCATCACTTATTCTAGGGATTGATTTCTGGCGCGCATTCAAAATATGTCCAAAATACTTAGGTTCTATTAATTTATCAAGCGCACCACTAGCTGAATTAAATGTTAATAAGCCTACCTCTTTCATACATTCGTATGTTAATCTTGATGAATCGCAAAAAGCACTAGCAGACAATATCACTGAACAATTCAAAGAAATATCTTTTGCGCGTAAAGGATTGGGGCGTACAAGCCTAATAACTCACCACATTGACACTGGGGATTCTCCACCGGTTAGACAGCGCTACTATAGACTTTCACCAGAAAAACAGAGAATCTTGGTCGATCAAGTAGACGAGATGCTCCAGCTAGATGTGGTTGAGCCTTGTGAAAGTGCTTGGCAGTCACCGGTGTTATTAGTTACTAAGAAAAACGGCCAGCCTCGTTTTTGCTTAGACAGTAGAAAACTGAATTCCGTCACAAAACGTGATGCATATAATTTGCCTTATATAAGCGAGATACTGGACAACTTACGGGATGCGCGCTATCTTAGTAGTATTGACTTGTCAAAGGCCTTTTGGCAAGTCCCAATAGTACCAGAGGATAGAGATAAGACGGCATTTTACGTCCCAGGTAGAGGAACACTGCGTTTTAAGACCACAGCATTTGGTTTGACCAATGCACCTGCTACTCAACAACGGTTGGTCGACATGCTGTTTGGTAACATGGATCACAAAGCATTTGCTTATTTAGATGACATAATAATAATAAGTAGTACATTTGAAGAGCACGTATCCCTTCTTCTACGCGTGCTAGACAAACTACGTCAGGCAAATCTAACAGTAAACCTGGAGAAATGTGAATTTTTTCGAAGTCAACTTAAATATTTAGGATATGTCGTCGATGCAAATGGTTTGCGGACTGATCCAGACAAGGTCACAGCCATCTTGAATTATCCAACTCCTACGTGTCGTAAGGATTTAAAACGCTTCCTTGGCACGGCAACTTGGTACCGGAGATTTGTTCCAAATTTTAGCACGATTGCTGGACCGCTGAATGAGTTGACTTCCAACAAAAAGAATTCACCTCCTTTCCAGTGGACTGAAGAGGCGGAGACCGCGTTTAAAAGGCTCAAAGAATGTTTGATTTCTGCGCCAATTCTTTCCTGTCCAAATTACGACCTCTCTTTCGAAGTCCATACTGACGCTAGTAACTATGGAGTCGGCGCTATGCTCACTCAAACTATTGATGGCAAAGAGCACCCCATAGCTTACATGAGCAGGTCTTTATCAGGGGCAGAAAAGAATTATAGCATAACGGAACGGGAAACGTTAGCCGTTCTCGTGGCCGTGGAGCAATGGCGTTGCTATCTCGAGAACGGACAAACGTTTACAGTTTATACAGACCACAGTGCATTAAAGTGGTTTCTCTCTCTGGATAATCCAACAGGCAGACTTGCTCGTTGGGGAGTACGTTTGTCGTCCTTTAATTTTATTTTGAAACACCGTCGTGGGGTGGACAACGTAATTCCTGACGCATTGTCTAGAGCATTCCCTGTGTCCTCTATTTCAACTGCTAATTCAGTTGCGTCTACTAGCGATGTTTGGTATAGGAGCATTTACAATGGATGTATCCATAAACCAGAGAATTATTCTAATTTCCAAATTAAAAATCATTCCCTCTTTCGCCTTAGTAAAAATAAACATCAACTCACTAATGAATTTTCATGGAAGGAAGTTGTCCCAATGGATCTTCGCGATAAAGTAGTTGCGGAAAACCACAGCGAGCCAACAGCAGGTCATATGGGTATTTTCAAAACATATAAGCGAATTGCGCTCAGGTATTACTGGCCCAATATGCACAGCGATATAACGAAGTTTGTTAGTTCGTGTTCCACATGTTTGTCGTATAAATCACAGAATCATGCTACGCTTGGAGAAATGGGACGCCCTAAACAATGCTGTCGCCCACATCAAATGATTTCCATAGATTTGATGGGGCCTCTTCCGGTGACTCGTAAGCAGAACAGCTATATTCTAGTAGTAACATGCTGTTTTTCAAAGTTTTGCCAGATTTACCCTATTAGAAGGGCTACTTCTGATATTATTGTCAAGATACTTGAGGAACAGGTCTTCTTAGTCCATGGCGTCCCCCAGACCATTTTTTTGGATAATGGCAGCCAATTTATAAGTGGCCAGACCAAAACCTTGTTTGACAGGTATAAAATTCCAAACGTTTTCTATACGCCAAAATATACACCTCAAATAAATACCGTTGAGCGTTATAATAAAACAATTATAACTTGTCTTTCCACGTTCGTTGATGACGACCACCGAACTTGGGATATATTCATTCCAAAGGTGCAGTTTGCCGTCAATAATTCCATAAATGAAGCTACTGGGTTCACTCCTTCATTCTTAGTTTACGGGAGGGAACTAGTTCTTTGTGGCTCCCATTACACGGATACTGATTTAGGTGATGAGGTTTTGTTCTTGCCACGTGAAGCATATGCGGAAAACCTTGGTTGCTTAAGATCAATATTTGATCAAGTACAAAAATCCTTGTTCCACGCGCATGTTAAAAATACTACCCACTACAATTTGCGGCGTAAAGCTTTTGAATTTGAGGTTGGAGATATTGTGTATAAGCGTGCGTATGTATTAAGCGATAAGGACAAATACTTCAGTAAAAAGTTGGCACCAAAGTTTATTAAATGTCGCGTGACTCAAAAACTGTCTCCTCTAGTATACATATTAGAAAACATGTCGGGGAAGGGTTTAGGTACATGGCACATTAAGGACTTTAAAATTGTAAGCCACAATAAAGTTTAATATTGTTTTTTTGTCATTAGTTAATTCATAGTTACTCTGTCAATGATTACTTAAAGCCTAGCCACAGACGGTTGATTCGGATTTTATCATCAATAGGATAAAATCCTTAGGCAGGGCCGGCGGGTAATGTAACGGAACGTTACATGACGTTAGTATAGTCAGGTAAAAAAAAAACAATAGGTGAGAGCGAGAGAACAGATGAGAGGGGCATTGTCCAGCGCCCGACCATATCGCCACGAGACGGCTAGTCGCGCGGACACTACACTCACAGCTGGTCCACGCCACTTTGCGCAATCTTTTACTCCAGACGGCCTCGTGATCCATATTTTAAAACCTACGTTTTATCTTCCACTAAAAACATTAGTGCAGTGAGTTGTGGTGACTAGGATCACCTCAATATTTGTTCTGGTGCCGGAATTGACCCCGATTTAGGGTAAGTTTTGAATAGCATTAAAGACGTTACTTTCTTGTAAACTCAGCACTCAATTTTGATAATGTTTCATTATTAAATATGTAATCTATTTTTGTTTTCCACCTGTTAATATTCATTATAAATTGATGTACTACTTATTAGCGTTCACGTAACTTTTCATTTATATATTTTTCTACCTACTAATTAAAATAAAAAAATAAATTATTTTCTTTTTTCTATGTTAATGTAATACGTTGTCAGTGCTGCTTTAACTTCATTTATTCTGTTTTGTAAACTCCGTTCTGGTTGCTCACCACCACGACAATCTCGCTACAAAATGTAGGTACCCTCTTCTAGATGTCGTTGGTCAGCTAGAACGGGAGTTCGATAGACCAAATCATAATAGATTGGTATTATCGCTTCCAGGGTTGTTTGCGTTCCGTGTTTTCTGCCTACTACGCCACTGCTGATTACGTCGCCTTCGCACCTTGCTCCACTCTTCTGAGCGCTAGCTAGCCCAGAAGAACGCACACCTTCAGGAGTCCAGGCGCATCACATCCGAAGACAAAGGCCGCCTACATCCGCCGGCCTTTGACGTCAAGGGGAGTGGTGCCAACGAGAAACAAAGTCAGATCGGCCGTAAACCCACGACCAACAAATTTGTGCGCTCGCCAACCTTTTTCTTAGAAATTACAAACTTTGATAAAAAAAATTAAAACACCTTTTTTATTAACCTATATAAAAAAGGAGGTGTCGCAGTATGCATACATATTTTTAGGGGTAATAGTAATAGGGTTCCGTACCCAAAGGGTGAAAACGGGACCCTATTAGGTACTAAGTCTACGGTGTCTGTCTGTCCTACCTATTAACGGCTGTATCTTTCGAACCGTAATAGATAGCCAGTTGAAATTTCTCAGAATCTGTAATGTTACGACGGATTGACTAACAAATAATAAAAAAGTCAATAAGTAAAAAGGAAAGGGGGGACATACAACAATGGCTGGTTTATTATATTTAAGGATGTGTCGCTGTCCACGTGGACAATAATAATATTACTTTATAAATAGGTATGTCATTGTCCACCACTGGTGGACAAGCGGGTGGTGGTCAAACGGGAACGATCGAATTTACACGAATCGGAAAATTTTCAAAGCCCGTCTCTTTCTAACCGGCTTCAAAAAGGAGGAAGGTTCTCAATTCGGCGCGTATTTAATTTTTTCTAAAGTATGATAAAAGAAGGAACTACATGAAATGTAGCCTTTCGTTAGTCTAACGGCAATTTTTTATGGTAATGTTTAGTTTTTAAATTGAATATTTATACTTACCTCCTACAAATTTATCATACTTACCGAAAAAACGACACTCCATCCTTCTTTTTCACTTTTCTTACATCATTATTACATGCTTTCACAACACATTTGACCATTTTGAGAGTTTTTCTCTTATAGCGCGACCTCACACCAGCGAATGAGGCCGGTGACTGACGTCCACCGGTGCACGTGACGCTTTTGTACACCGTTCACAGACGAATAAGTTGGTGGCATCAATACAGCAAAATTGTTTTTCTCGTCGATGGTTGGTGTCACTAGTTCATAGGACGCCCTTACGATCTGTGGCTGGCGTGCTCGTTGACGTAGGTACTTACCAGCGACTTTGGTGGACTTTGCTTTTCAGTGAATCGCACCCATCATCAGACTGAATTTATGTCATCTAATTTGATCTAATGTTCTGTCTACGCTACAGAACGCTTGTTCGTTATCGATACCACATCGATACTCGTTCAATAAAATTACTAGCTGCGCCCCGCGGTTTCACCCGCGAGGATTGCTCCTTATATCATTGGATATCTGCCAGTGAAAGTACGGTCAAAATCGGTTCAGCCGTTTTGTAGTCCATATAACAAATAAGTACATATAGTTGTTCATAGAAAAAGTTGTTCATAATGATAAGTACCTACCTACAATGAACTCCTTTCTGCTTAGTACAGGGTGAATGCGTATATAACAATAAAAACAAAATTAAAAATAATTAAAAACAAAATTTGAAAGTTCCCCATCTTTCCCCTGTAAGGAATTTTTTTTATTCAAGGTCTAAGGTAAAAAAAATAGTTTTTCGCGATTTTCAAGCAAAACGGTAAGTTTTATCATAAAAATTATAGATCATAAAATTATGTATCTACAAAAAATTATTTAATACTTTTTTTCTACGAGCCACCGTTTTTGAGATATAACGATTCAAAAACGCGCTAAGGACACTACCTCATAGGTGGCGAGGAAACGTGTGCATATTATGACGATTACAACTTTTACAACTTTTTGAATCGTTATATCTCAAAAACGGTGGCTCGTAGAAAAAAAACTATTAAATAATTTTTTGTAGATAACTTTATGATCTACAATTTTTTTTTGAAATATTTTTATGATAAAACTTACTGTTTTGCTGAAAATCGCGAAAAACTCATTTTTTTACCTTTGACCTTGAATAAATTTTTTTCCTTACAGGGGAAAGATTGGGAACTTTCAAATTTTGTTTTTAATGATATTTTAAACAATCTTACCGATTTTCAGCTTGGTGGGAATTTAGGTAACTTCGAATGTCTAATTTGACCGGACTAAAACTACAAACTGAAATAAAATATATGACATAAAATTTATCAATTTATTTTCCCTATAAAATTAAAATAAGGTTGGTAAATAGGTTTACTATTTTAATACACAACGAAAAATTAAAATTAACTCCAAGATACCTATTTGCTCCATACTTAGACTAAGATTTATTTGGCTTAGAACAAATAGGTACACTACATACTATACATACCTACCTAGGTACGGTGGGAAATAAAAATTTAATACAGTTTTTCGTCCTTGTAGCTTGGCCTAGTAATTATTGTGAAATTACGGCAAACACCGATAATTTTATTATTCTTTACATTTTTATGTAAGGTCTTTGTAAGGTTTTTCTCTAACGTAACGGACCTTATTAGGTACTTACGTTTGTCAATTCACTCATGTTTAGTATTTCAAACAGTCTATTGCAAAGAACTTAGAGACCTCAAAGGTAAGACACTGCTGGTTGTTCACTAAAGCTAAAGCTAATATCGGGAGCTCATTCCACAACCTTACCACGGTAAATATCCCGTAAATAATCATATAACTTTAATAAAAGGTAAGGTCCAAGTTCAGAAGCGGATCCAGGATTTAATTTTTTTTATACTGACAAGGTTCGACGGAATCAAATAGAAAAATTGAGTCGAATGTATGGAAATGCTAGGGTTTTTGGGGGCATGGAGGCCATGCTCCCCCTGGATCCGTCAATGTCCAAGTTCTTTGGTTTATTGACTTCAAGTAATAAGGTCCGATACGTTAGAGAAATATCTTTACTGTAAAGAATATTTATCGATTACCGCAAACTACGTGATCATTTACAATAATCACTAGGCCTAGCTACGGGGCCAAAAAAAGCTATATAAATTTTGAATTTACCGCAATAGGTGAAACGTGTATTACCTCTAATATATGTGTACTTAATTACTTACGTAATATAAAATCAGTCCTTTTCTATAAATTAATTTATAATGTATGAGCTGTAAATACCGCAAGTATACATTTTGCAGGCCTAGCACAGGCCGTGGATAAATTGTATCTATTTCCACCTTTTTTTATCCGCGCCTAAACGCGACAAAGCTAGAATACGGATACGTTTGTCTTTTTTAAAAAAATAATACGTGATAAGTTCCGATAAACATTTAAAACATGTCTTTTTCTCGCGGGATAAAACGGTGGAAAGACAATTTGTCCACGGCCCGTGCTAGGCCTGCTGCAGTGCAACTACTCCTCGGTTAAAGGGGGTGGTTGACAATCAGTGCAAGTATAAAAAAATTATGCACGATGATTCATTTAGAAAAAATACGGTTCCTGTGGAAGCGGCGAAGCGCTGGTTGTAATACAAAAATATAACTAATCTCAATACAGAAGACAGTGGTGTTCCAATGAAAGTGGGTTTGTCTAAACTGCATGCCTATAGCACGGGCTGCGGACTAATTGTCTTTCCACCGTTTTTATCCCACGAGAAAAAGATAATCGTATCCATATTCTAGTTTTAAAAACACTGGGAAGATAATTTGTCCACGGTCCGTAATATGCTCGGACTGCTAGAGCGATATAAAATATGTAATCGACAAATTTAAGAAAAACATTACATTACACTTTCGTCAAAACAATAAAGCACTATTTGTTAACAAAAGGGGTTGCCTGTTAAGTCTCTTTACGGATGATAATTTTACGTGATAACGCTTAGGCCGATCGTGCCTCTCTATCACTTGTTCCGCGCTCTCGCTTGCACGCGCGGCTCAGGCGGAACGTGACAATTTTTCGTGCGTGCAACCGGCGTTCATCGATTTATAAGACGTTATCACGTCAAAAAAAATGTTTCCAAGTCTAATTTCTATGACGTTATCACATTTCCTATTCACTGTCCGGCGGCTCAAATTTGATAACTAGCGTTTCTGTATTTTCAGTTTTTACACCTGGCATAATAACGTTTACGTGGGTATGTGATGATTCGGACATTTCAGACTCTTCAGGCTCAGTTTTTAACGGCGTCCCAGAAAAAGTTATACTTGAAGATCCTGACTGGGTCAATGTTCCAACAGAAATCACTTGTGAAGACCCTGACTGGGTTACAGAACCAACAGAAGGTCCAGATTGGGTCACTAATTCCTTTTCTTCTTTTGGCACTATAACATAACCAACTGGTTCCATTGACGATGCACTAGGATTGACATTTAACACCGCAAACTTTGTTAATGATGGCTGTAGCACCACACCAGATTGAGTTCCTGATGGCCCGAAAATATCAACTTGTGAACCTGATTTAGATACTGATGACTCCGCAGGTTTTACATTTGAAAGCTTAGATTGGGTCACTGAAGGCCTAGCAGTATTCACTTTTAACTCTGATGAAACATAAGGAGTTGTCTGGGTCAATAGAGAAGCACAATTCTCTCCTGTCACTGGTTGCACATTCGATGTACTCGGTTCTTCCATGCAGCGCATTATTTTATTCATGTTAAACTTTGACAGTATTTCTTTTATTTCTTCTTGTGCTTTACGAGCGTCTTCTACGTCTAAACACATCAATTGTTCCGCGACATATTTACCGAATTCATATAGCTGTTCTGTGTAGTCAAACTGACATTCGGAGAGCTTTAAACGAGCTCTCTTTGACTGAGTCTGCCCATCTTCAGATCGTTTCCCTTGGTATGTAGACTTCAAATAAACTCTCTCTGTATCCGGCGCATCGTTTTCTGATTCGTCATCTGAATTTTCCGCTTCTTCGGATTGTTCTTGCTTAACGTTGGATGATTCCTCATCAGAAGAGTCGTTTGCGTATTCTTGGAATGGATCATATTGCTGCGTTTGTGGTAGTGGCTTTTTCTTTGACTTCTTTGACGTATTCGGTAGGCCGATCTGAAACAAAAATTGGAGTTAAGAAAAATTTAATACATTCTTATTGCAAGAGGACTGTTTATTAGAATAGGCCACTGTGGCCACTGAATAAATAACAGAGCAGGCTACAGAATTGATTTTTAGGGTTCCGTACCCAAAGGGTAAAAACGGGACCCTATTACTAAGCTTATTAGCCTACGATGTCTGTCTGTCTGTCCTACCTATTAACGGCTGTATCTTTCGAACCGTAATAGATAGCCAGGTGAAATTTTCACCGAATATGCAATGTTACGGCGGATTGACTAACAAATAATAAAAAAGTCTAGAAGTAAAAAGAAGAAGTAGAAAGAAGTAGAAAAGGGGGTGTCCCCATAAAACAAATGTATACTTATTTTTGTATTAGCTCTAATGTAAAAACAATAATATTTACAAGCGTTAATGATAAAGATAGGTACGTTTATTTGTCCAAACATGTGTGCAAGCGAAGTTCTTAAAATATTTATCGGTCAACGTGTTTTTACCACAAAGGCTGTACAAATTATATAAAACTATAATAATACACACAAGATACCACAAATAGTTGTTTCAAATGTTGAAAGAGGGATTAATTCGTTACTATTTAAAAAGTAACCAAGCAATTTAGCCATTGCTTGGTTACTTTGTTAAAAATTTGCAGGGCATCCGTCGAAGGTACGGAATAGTACGGATACTATTTCTACTCCACATTCTTGAGATACCATATCTATGCACCTTTTTACTAATTCAGCTTTTTGTTCAGCAGAAATACCATTGATAAAAAAATACCCCAATGGTATTTTCCATGAATCATTGACAGATGTCATCATGAATACTAAGGCTTCTTTGGCCAATTGGCCATTTTCTACGTTGATTCCATAATTGACAAAACCAAAACAATCTGTCCCATCAAAATCTATAAATTTCCTTAAAGACTAAGTAAATTAAAACAGTAATTGCTTACGTTTATTCCATTCTGTCCGACTATTTGTCCGATGATCGGACAGTTTGGACAAAAATATTCCAATCTGTCCGACTGGCCAGTCGGACAGATTGGACACACAAATTTTGTTCCAAATAGTACTACCGGCAGTAAAGTACAGTGAAAACAAAAATGTTATACTTATTTATTTTTTTCCTACTATTTTGATTTTGAGTGTCGGCTAATTTCTATGTGCAATATAATAATTAAGAATAGTTTTTTTCACCAAGTCCCAAGTACCAGGAATGTATAAACCATGAAGACGGTTTCCCCTTCGCGACCCATGATCACACTTTTTATGAATCTAGAGTGAAATACCTCTCCATCGTTTCTGTTATCCTGGTATGTACCTGGTATCGACGTTTTCCAATAATTAACGTTTGTTCTACTTGTGGAGGAACACAGTAGAAACTACTCGGCTGTGGAGAGTGTGATCACGGGTCGCGGTCGCTTCTCGAGGTGGAAAACCTCTTCATGGTTTATGCATTCCTGGTACTTTGATTTGGTGAAGCTTTTTGTTCGACCTTGTGAATGACAGCTGTCATCGGAAATGAAGATCTCGACGAGATCTATCACTTCTGCAAAGAAACTGCTAGTCTAAGATCGAAAGTTTCCAAGATATCGCCCAACCAAGTTTGACAGCTGTCATCGGAAATGAAGATCTCGACGAGATCTATCACTTCTGCAAAGAGACTGCTAGACCAGGATCAACAGTTTCCGAGATATCGCCCAACCAAGTTTGACAGCTGTCATCGGAAATGAAGATCTCGACGAGATCTATCACTTCTGCAAAGAGACTGCTAGTCCAGGATCAACAGTTTCCGAGATATCGCCCAACCAAGTTTGACAGCTGTCATCGGAAATGAAGATCTCGACGAGATCTATCACTTCTGCAAAGAGACTGCTAGTCCAGGATCAACAGTTTCCGAGATATCACCCAACCAAGTTTGACAGCTGTTATCGGAAATGAAGATCTCGACGAGATCTATCACTTCTGCAAAGAGACTGCTAGTCCAGGATCAACAGTTTCCGAGATATCACCCAACCAAGTTTGACAGCTGTCACACTGATACCTGTCAACGCCCACATTAAACCATGGAGAGATACCCAAATCCAGCAGCAGTGGTCTGATAAACATAGGCTAATGATGGTGATGATGTCACTGAAATCTGTCAACGCCTACATCTACCCTGAGACAAGCCCAAGTCCGTATGATAAGAGTAGGCTGATAATGATGATGATGGATTAGGACCCATTCTCTGTGAGGGATGACCTGTGTCCCAGCAGTGGGAACATGGTAGGCTGAAATGATGATGATGATGATGAAATTTTAAATTCAGGATACTTTGCGAATGATGATAATGATGGTGGATTAGGGCCCATCCTCTCTCTCTCTGAGAAAAATCCTGTGTCCCAGCAGTGGGAACATGGTAGGCTGAAATGATGATGATGATGATGAAATAACATACAAATGATAATTACGATAGATTCATATTAATTATTTTGTTAGAAGTGTTTGGTGTGAAGTACTTACTTCAAAGATAATAATCCTACAAAAAGTACCTAATTACTTTTCAGATTGATTGTATCGTAATATTCTTAGTAGTACTATTTGGAACAAAATTTGCGTGTCCAATCTGTCCGACTGGGCAGTCGGACAGATTGGAATATTTTTGTCCAAACTGTCCGATCATCGGACAAATAGTCGGACAGAATGGAATAAACGATTGCTTATAGCCATTTCATAAAGCTTAAGGCACAAAGTAATTTATGTGCCGGATTTTTGCTGCTTCTAAGGATTCGCTACTAAATCCTGGGTTACCCTCTATGCAATGATACCACCGCGATAGAGTTCGTGGGAAGGCATTTGTTGAATTGTTTTCGTACGTATATGCCCTTGAACTAATAAAATTCAAAGTCAAAGCTTTCCGTAACGCCGGAGAATATTTACTTTCGGTAGTTTCTGAAGAAATCTTTTAAGAAATCTTTGTTTGCTAGCTCCATTGAGTTCAGCGTGCCAGCAGCTTCTTCTATAATCATGAAACGAGCTTTTAATTTGTCTATGATGCTGGTTAACCGTTTTCTTTTTTAACCGCCATCTTTTTGCCCTTAAAGCAGCCAATTTCTTTTTAGTTCATCAGTCATTGTTCTTCGGGCCAATTGTTGTTTTAATTTTCTTTTCCGAGGCGTTTCTACTTAATCTACGACCTGTAAATAAAATAATTAAACATACATTACATTTTAACAGTAATTTCTCTCGCAGCTTACAGGCGGACTGGTGTGAAGTGGTGAAGTGTTTATAAATAAAATAAAATAAATAAACAACGACCTATATGTACTACGTACTAGACGTCATGTACTGAATCCTCACTTCGATAAACGTTGCTGTGCCTTAGTCCCCACACCCGAGTCTGACAGTCTTCAGTTGTCTTTTTGGCGTGCATAGGTGTAGAGCGGCAGATATTTAGTGAAAAAACCCGGTAAAATACGTACCTCAGTATGAATTAACCATCCACGTCGTAAGTAACACAATATTATTAGTTGATTTATTTAATAATTAGATTAGAATTTTGTATAATAAGTGAATAACAAATATTTTTTTCCGATCTAAACCGAACTTGACATATACATCAACTATGACATCAATTATCACAGAATAATTAATATGCAGAGTATTAGTCTAAGACCCGAGTAAAGACCGACCTTCACCCATCTGTTTAGTGGATGAAAAGTATTTTATATCAAATTTAATGTGTTAAATTATATATCGCGAAGATGTTGACTAAAAAATTTCAGTCCAGACGATGATTTTTGCTATTACCAACTTAATTTTTGTAGTTGGTATGTATGGGAGCAGCTGTTTGCCAACTACACAGTTAAGTTTGTTAAATAAAAGAAATTAAAATATTTAATGACAAACTTGTCCAAGTGTTTTTTTCCCACTTATCTGTACTAGTAGGGATACCTTGGTAGTGATAAGTGTACCATGCGAACTAATGTTCCCTATAATAACATGCACAATTCGTAGTATCGGAAGTGAAGTATCTCTGCTTAACTTCCTAATCTTTGAGAGCTCGCAGCAAGCCAGTGTGACCAAGGATAAAATTTTAGAAATTTTTAGTAATTTTTTATGACATTTTGGACATTAGTATTTTTATAGGTTTATTAACGAAGGTTGGTAAAAGGTTTGGGCAAAATAATTTTTTTTTGGTAGACCGACCGTAGACCGTTAGCGATAATCCCTACGAATACCGATTTCTGTGAATTTCTTGAATATAGTCTATTATTACTTTATTGATTTTATTTTAAACACAAATTGGGCTGTTTTTGGCCGGATACTTTAGTTTAGCCGCATCCGCCGCCTCAATCAGATATTCCGTGAGTCTGGTTGTCTTCTCATGTCCGCTGTGCGACCGGTAGACACTAATCAATTATCGACAATTATCTCTATATTTCTGTGTCCACCAGGACCCAGAGCACAGAAAATCTGGGCATAGAGGATACAAAATCTGGGGTCTTCAAGTTGACGGAGACCCTAGACCGCATCATCCCTTTCTGTTTCATCTGTTATATTGTTTTTTCTCTGTCATTACGATATACATAATTATTTATTATCATAAGTTTTGATCTTGTTTTAGGTTATATATTGCTCAAATATACTTAAATATGTCTTGCGTGCTTCGATACTGCAAGAATACATCGAGAAATATCAGGGAATGCCTAATTAATAATATACATAATCTGTGAGAACACTCGTCAAGCCAGTGTGACCAGTGATAATATTTTATAAGTTTTTGTATTTATTTTTTTACTTTATGAACATCATTCATCAAACACAATCGTGAGTGCAAGCCGGTGTTATAATAATTTATCATTCATAAAATTTGAACATCATTATTTTTATTGGTTTATTAACGAAAGTTGGTAGGTTTGGTATATTTTGGGTGAAATAACATTTTTATGTTAAGAACGAAAAGAAGCTCTTCAGTGAAGTAACTATGCCGACTCGTTTTCCCTAAGGGCGTCACCGTAAAACATGTCGGAACACGGCTAGGCCATTTGGCGATATAGCTATATTTTAATGATAGTAATAAAGATTATTTATCATTTTATTAATTTATTATTATGCTTGTGTAAACTTTTGCTTATATAATTATTCTTTAGTTTCAATGATCTCGTTTAGTTTTATCTATGTACCTAATTATAAGTTTGTATAAATGTAACTATAGGATGTTTTTCTTTTTATAGCTTGTGTATTAGATTATGTATGTCAGTACCTAATTGTTAATGCAATATTATTATTGTACTTATCGAGATGTATGTAATACACTCAATTATTGCACGTCCGCAAGGATAAACTGTTGAGACTACCTTAACTTACTCCACCATTGTACACAGTATTATGCAATAAAATTTTACTTTACTTTACTTTACTTTACTAGCTTTATCCGGCTATATTGCTTCTATTTTTGAAGTCCGTTAAAAGGTTCTGGTGTTTAGGTAATTTTTTGTGATGATAAGTTTGTATTATTTTTAGTTGTCTAGTTGACTATGGTAGTTTTGTAAAATTTATAACCTGGTCACCCTGCGAATGACAGCGCCGGTCGTCTTGTACACACTTCTTGATATTGAAGAACGTTTCTAGGTACATAATTCTTCTTTGTAAATAAATAATTAATTGTGTACACCAGTAATAAAAATTACAAACAGAAAACACTTACGAGCTAGTGCCACAAGTGGCGGCTTTATTGCTAAAAGCAATCTCTTCCAGGCACCCATTGGATGGAAAAAAATTACGTAACAGGATCGACGGTTGATGCTAAAACACTTTTAATGATACCATTAAATAAATATACTAAATTATACATAAAAGTTATATGATTATTTCGGGATATTTACCGTGGTAAGGTTGTGGGTGGTGAAATCATATAACTTTAGTGAACAACCGTGATAGTTTAAAACAGTGTTTTAAATTATACATAGTATAATAAATATATACACATAATACAAACGCGATAAGTACATACTATACCCTAAGTTCCTGCAGGCCTTGCTCGGGCCGTGGATATACTTATTGTCTTTCCACCATTTTTATCCCGCGAGATAACGACAAACGTATCCATATTCTACCTTTGTCGCGTCTAGGAGTGGATAAAAACGATGGAAAGACTATTTATCCACAGCCCATGCTAGGCCTGCTGGAGTACAAAATATTCAAACTTACAAAGATTCGAAACCATTTTGGTATGAATTGTATTGCATCAATGCTTGGCAAGACAAAACTGTTTTCCTATTTACTAATGCTTAGTTAGTACTTACAACAGAATTTTCTACTTCCATAGATCCTGGAGTTTCAATTGCTGTATTAGTAGATGAGCACGGTTGACCGGTGTTTACCTAAAATAACTTCGTGAATATCAGAGCCTCTTACCATCTTTGACGGTTTTAAATCAATTTTATTCAGTTGAATTACAATATTTCAGCTGGAAGAAAATACATGTCACAGATACATCTGTGTTAGAGTTTATGATTTGGTTCAAAACACGATAGAATAAACTTGCCTCGATCAAAAAAAAATTGAAACAAAGTCGACTTAGTTTTATTTTTTATTCATTTTATGCTCTAATGAAAGCTTGTAACCACCTGGAAATTGCATGTACTGAAAGGCAATTTTATTAACAAAAAAAATATTTGGATAGATTTTTGATAGTGAATAAGTAGTATCGTTTTTTAGTGAAATTAAAAGCGTAAAAAAGACGCGAGAATTTTGGCGCGCCGCGTTCAGTGCCGCACCAGGCGTCATCGGGGTCGGACCTATGCTCGTTTTTGTCGTTGCACTCCCCCCCCCGCGAGCGTCCTGACTCTAGCATGGCAATATACATCGTCGCTATAACTTGGCGGGGGCTGAGGGAGCGTTTTGTTGCCTACGCGACTCGGATAACCGCCCGTTAAATTGAAATAGATAATTGCGCACCTAATACAAAATGGCCTAGACCGTAGTAAAAAAACCGGACAAGTACCTACGAGTAGGATTCGCGCTCCGAGGGTTCCGTTGGATGGCACTTTCAGAGCGCGAGTCCAAACAAAATAAGACATCAAAAAATATTGAAAGACCAACTTATATTTGTAGTGAGCAATAAGGTCTTCGATACATTCCAACTACAAAATGTAAGTTTGTAATAGCAAAACAATTATTTTTAAATGATTTATATTCATATATGACTTTCGATTTTATTCCTTTATAATATGTGTTTTAAGACCTAACTTCTTGCCAAATTTCATGATTCTAGGTTAACAGGAAGTACCCTATAGATTTTGATTCCCTTGTAAAATCGCAAAAAATGCTAAAATATGCGACATAAATGGTCATACCGTTTGATCGCGTTGCCTTACACGTTTGATTTTTTCACAGCTAAAAGAAACCGTAGACCCAAGTATTTGATATATGACGCATTCTTGAGAAAAAGGGTCTTGATAGACGGGCAGACGGACTTATTTACGGAAAAGAACTTATTTTTATTTACAATAAAATTATACCACTTTACCTGCAACCCCTTTGTTGGAAAGGCATCTCTCGTGATTTTTTGAAACCCTTTCTTCGTGAAGTACTTATCAGATTGTAAAAAATGCTCCGAACAAACGATAGAAGAAGGTCTGGATATGTAAAATTCTTCACCTCTGTCAATGGCTATAATTTTACGCCACTTTTCTCGCATAGTTTCATTTACGGGAAACCTAAAATAATTTCTAATTAACCAACAACAAAAACTACGCTTTAAAATCACGCAAAATCGTATCAAAAGTGCCTCCATTACGTACGTACACGACTGTTACGCTTCGTCACTATCGTATTCTCACTTCTTACGTCTGAGAACGCTGCGTTATCAAAACGTTGCATGCAAATAAGAGACAAATATATTATTTCTATGGATTTTTGTGACTATTTGGATGTTTAACAGTGTGACTAAGTATTTGCTTACCGATGATATGTTACTCCATCTTTTTTTTTTACATTTGTACTGTTATTTTTGCAATTTTTCACGGAGCACTTGGTCATTGTTACGACTAGCTTGACGTCGCGCGACTGTGGGTGAATGAATGAAATGAAACCGCTCCAACGATCGAGTTGGGAGCAGTTGCATAGCCGCGATAGCGCGTCATTGCGATTGCGTCATATTCGTATTTTTGTATCGAAGTCTTCTATACATACCAATATTATAAAGAGGAAAGATTTGTATGTATGTTTGTAACGAATTGGCTCAAAAAGTACTGGGGCCTTACGGACAAGTAACGTGAACCTTATCGCGTCCAGATACGGTTTGCGGTCGCGTGATTTCCCAACTGAGCGGATTAGGTGCCGCTGTTGTCCGTAAGGCCCCTGGACCGATTTTAAAAATTCTTTCACCATTTGAATGCTACATTATCACTGATTAATATAGGCTATATAACTATACCCGTGCGGAGCCGTGGCGGACCGCTAGTCGATTATTAACAGAGGATATTGCACCAACCGTCCAACCACGGAATATCAGAATACATATTAGTAGAAGTTATAACTGAAGTTATGTGATTATTTACGGGATATTTACCGTGGTAAGGTTGTGGAATCAGCTCTCAACATATTAATTTAAGCTATAAGTAACTCAAAGAAATATAACCACATGATCGCGCGTGAAGTCAAAATTTGCTTTTGCTCGACACATCGCGTCGGTCGCGGGGAAGAGAATACATTTTGCGCCTAGGATAGGCTCGCTCGAAAATCCGTTCATAAAAATAGTGCTGTGGTAAAACACGTGCGATGAAAAACTAATATCGATAGAAAATTTTCTTTCTCCCGTTCGTCAGACGGCGGCGGTCCGGCATACCAAATCCACACATCTGTTATGGTAGAGCAAGGTTTCTCAAACTTTCGGCTCCACGTACCCCTGTTAAAGTTTCCAGGTGACAGCGAACCTGTTAACTAACTAATTAACCCCCCCCCCCCTACTAACCCCTCAAAGAAAACAATAAAATTGACTGTTGAAGAAAATAATGTTTTTATTTCAATAAAAGGTAAGAAATAAAGTGCCAAAAGAAATATATTTTTATTAATGTTAATGTGATGGGTGTGCTTGTTTCTTGTCACAAATGGAGTCAATTTTAGGAATAATCTTGTCGCGAACCCCCTGCCGTCGAATGGTGAACCCCTAGGGGTTCACGTACCCCACTTTGTGAAACCCTGTGGTAGAGGAGAGGAGAGAGTATGGAACGACCTTCACCCGTCTGTTTAATGGATGGAAAGTGAAATTTAGTATGTTAAATAATAATTATATCGCGAACGGGTTGATTGAAAAATTTCAGTCCAGGCTATGATTTTTGCTAATAACGACTTACATTTTGTAGTTTTTTAGTTATATAACTTGAGCTGGCAAACAAATACTAGTACTACTGTACTACACATAGAAACTACAAAATGATAATTGGAAATAGCAAAAATCATAGGTTGAACTGAAAATTTTCAGTTAACTTTTTTGCGATATATTATTCAACATATCTTCTCTATCTCTATCTCTACATAGTATAAATTGAAGTCGCTTTCCGCGTCTGTCTGTATGTCTGTATGGCCGCTAACTCCTAAACCACGCAACGGATTTTGATGCGATTTTCACCATCAGTTAGATACATTTTCAAGGAAGGTTTATATATATATATAACTGGCGACCCGCTCCGGCTTCGCACGTAAATTACACCCGTGCGAAGCCGGGCGGGCGGGTCGCTAGTTAGATATAAAATACTTTTCATCCATTAAACAGATGGGTGAAATGAAAGTCATTCGTTACTCGGACCTTAGACTATTAGCACTTTTACAATACGAATTCATTGCTTATAATATCATAAACACTATAAATATTAACAAAACTACAGGCGCTTATCACATCCGTTATTATTTTATACTGGGCTTCACGGCGAAGGTGTACTAAGCCGAAAGGATCCATAGTACCCATAAATATGAACAACTTTTACTATGGGACCTAGTAACCCTAAAATCGCTAAAAAAACAGATTTTCGTGTCAAAACAGTCAAAACGTTTAGGTGCAAAGGCACAGATACATTTTCACCATATTCGTTAGTTGGAAATTAACGAAGGTAACTTTTAAATATTACAGGATTACTTAGAAATGGTGTAATGAGCTGAAAGAAGCTCATTTGCTCATCATTAGTAACAAGAAGGATTCTTTGTCTATGGTAACAACTTGATTTTAGGGTTAGTTCTAATTCTATGGTAAACCATAGGACTAAGCTTAAAATCACAAAAAATATCATCAGCAATTTCATATCGTCGAGTGTGCAAGAAGTTTATAAGTTTTTCGATTCCATTATTGGTCCCGCAGTAAAAGTTGTCACTAATGATGAGTATAATGAGTGTCTTGCAGCTAAGTGATACCGATAATTTCTTTCTTATCTTTATTAATCAGTTTCAGTTTATCTTTAGTAAATATACTTACTGGTAGGACGTTTTGCTGTAAGGAGCAGGTAACGGTATTATGATTGCTAACGTTCAAAACAGGTATATTATTTATTGACACCTGAAAATAATTGCAGGTTAAACATTTTATACGTTTATATAAATTGTGAGATTAACAACGTTCCCATCACACTAACTTACCAACATCGGTAATGAAAGCGTCGGTACTGCTGAACTGGATAAATAACGTTTTTTTTCTTTATTGTCAATGCAATCAGGAGTGAAGTGCCTTGAACAGATGACATCATGAATCTTTGGATACCAGTTCTGCTTCTGAGTTGCTTTGATCCACTTTTCTTTTATTTCTGGGATCTTTGGAAACCTAGAATAAACGAGTGGATAACTGGATACAGACGGAGCATTTTAACTTGAACTGGTGTACCTAGTACGTACTGTCTACTTAGGGTTGGGTTTTTTTCTTGTTGTGCTTCTGCTTGAATAATTGTATTATAATCTGTATTTTGTATTTGACTTGACATTTTCGGTTAGCAGATAATTATTCAGAGTACGGAATCGGCAAACATAGCATAGTAACGCCCTAAATCTCGATGGAGTGACGTTATACGTTAGGAAGGAATGTAACAGTGGCGTGCCGTCATGGGAGAGTTTATATACAAGGACTGTTGACTGATTATGAGAATGATTTTAGATGTCGTTAATTTAGAATAATCGTACCTAATACCTAGTTACTTCCGTCTTCGTACTTTTAAATTTAATAACTTCATTATTATAAACCGTAGATAAACTAATCATTAGTTATTATTAATGTAGTTATTACATCCATAGTTATTGTAAAATTGTTATAAATTTTTTAGTTCTTGTGAACACATAAAATATCACATTTAGGTAGGTAGTAGGTACATAATGTTAGTAAAACTTGAGCATATTCAAAATCATATTCCTTGTTCCATAAATTATCGATATCCATCGATAAGTTATTATTAGGACGGCACGGCACCGCACTAGTGTTCAAGTGGGGTAACGCGCGGAAAAGGGACGGTGCTTTATAAAACCACATGGAACAGTGTGAAATGGCATGATAACGCGGGCGCCATTAATTTCGAACTGTTTGGAGCTCTGTTGTAGATTTTCTTCAATTACTACAAAAGTAAGCTTACCTGTGAAATGAAATACCATCCTTTGAGGCGCTAGATGTTGCCGAATTCTTTTTGCACATTTCTACCGAGCAAAACGGCATTTTTCCCAGGATTTTCGAATATTTTTTTGGAGCAAGTTCTCACTTCAATCAAATACACGAACTGAAGTACGCGCACGATAAGCTCGTAAGAACTGGTTGAGAGTTTAGAACCGTTTTCATCGCGGGGTGGTGTGGGGGAGGGGGTAAAGATGAGCTGTCAAGTGGTTATTATCAAGAATATAAAGGTACAGAATGTAGGCTCCGGCTGACCTTGATTTTATTACCTACTAGCCGTGGCGCTAGGATTGGCAAGTATGTATAATGTTGCGTTTATCGGGCGAAACTATAATTACCTACGTGTAGTACCCTCGCGACTCCCGTCGATCGATTCGATCCGAGAACGCTGTAAGTGCGCGTCTTTGTTTGCGTGACGCGTGTTGCGACCTTTTGTACTGTTCTGTGGTTAGGTTATATCGTCATTGCTATAACTGCACCAAAACGCGTGCCTACCGCGGGTGGCGCACCCCGCTTATCCGCAGGTGTGCGGCGGTGTGCAGCAGTTTGCATACAGTTACTGTAGCGATGCGTAAACATGACATGTCAACACTGAGGTAGTATGTACATGCCATAAACAAATGTCTAGCAATGAATCCGGCTAGTATTATTTTCGCAGTGCATGTATGGCGTCAATGGCGTGATGCGACTAGCGAGAGACCAGGGGGTCTAGACAAGAGCCACTTTCTGTTAGCGTTAACGTCTGCGGAAAGATGAAATTGAATGAAAATGACATTTGCTTGAGATTTTTTCTCTCAAGCTAATGTCATTGTCAATGTAATTTTCATACAATTTCACCTTTCCGCAGGCGTTAACGCTAACAGAAAATGAGTCTTGTCTAACCCCCCCAGGGAGAGTGGCACAAAGTGTCTAAACTCAAAATGTCCATATTGTCGGTACGGTTAGGTATACGGTAGTCGTTGGGAACGATGCTCTTGAAGTTGTTGACCAATGCCAATATAACCACTGTGGTTATAATTATTATCTTTGTTGTAGGTTGTAGACCATTACACCTATCTTGGACAGATTGTTCAGTTAGATAAGTCCAACCAAAAGGTCCAACTTAGGCAAAGAGGTCGCCCGAAGAATCCAACTCGGATGGGCGTTCGGGAAATTAGGTGACATCCTATAGACTTGCCAGTGATAACAATTATGTTATGGGTAGGTACTTACTGAGACGTGGTGCTTAACTGTTGGTTTTTTGGAAAAACTCAGAGTCACACAGCGGGCAATGGAGAGAGCTCGGAGTTTCTTAGCGCGATAGAATCCGGAACGAGGATATTCGCCGAAGAACCAGAGTCACCGACATAGCTGTCAAAATTCGAAGAACCGATAACCGTTGGGGAAGAATGGTTCTAAAGTGGAGACCATAAACTGGAAAACGCAGCGTAGGTAGGCCTCCCACTAGATGGACCGACGACATTGCGAGAGTTACGACGGGCATCCAGTGGATGCAGATGGACGGCTATCGTTCAGTGTGGAGGTCAAAGGAGGCCTATGATCAGCAGTGGACGTCTACTGGTTGATGATGATGATGTAATATAAATATTAGAAATACCTACTTTTTCTAATTTTCTCTTTCTTGGCTTGTTATCGTTCATCGAGCCGGTGTCTGCTGTTATGTGTGTAGCTTGTTCTTTTATCTGCGAATGAATATTATGTGTAACTAAATCAAAATAACAAATAAAACATAAGTAAATACATTTAACACATTTAACTTACCGACATCAATACAGCAATAGTCGGACAAGCTGTTTTCACCAAGCGTCGATAACTTTTTGCTCCAGTAAAGCTGTTTTGATCAAAGTGAATTGAACATATGGTGCTGTATTTAGTTGGGAACCAATTTGTATTACCCGTCGCATCAATCCATATTTTTTTTAGTTCCGTGTCCGTTGGAAATCTGTAATATTGTTTTTTTTTTAAAACAACGCATCACGCGAGCTTTCGTATTAGAAAAATACTCCGCTCAAATTAATAATCTAATTCCTATATTTTTTTAATAGATTCATTCGAATAATCGAATCATAGGTACATCACTATTATCTAAATAAGACAGAAAAATTATAAATGTTCCCATACCATGACGGTAATGGCACTGATTGTATTAATCGCTGAAATTTCCATTGCGTGTTAACAAAACGTACCATGTGTATCATGTCCATCAAAAGCCGCAATGGAAGTGTTTGACTTTGCGATACATTCACAGTTCAATTACCGTGGTGAAAGCGAGACAAAAATAAATTAACTCGTTTTAGTACAAAAAAATAATATTTCGACATTAAAACTACTTACCTGTGAAAAGAAATATTTTGATTCTGCCGACCAACTGTACTTGAGATATTCTTACAACTCAGTATTGCACAATTAACCATTTTCGTTTCCAACGACGTGTTGTCGCGGCAACGGTTGAGAGCAGACTAGCTTTAGCTTTGGCCTTTTGCTCTTTGGCCGGACTCAAAGATGACTAATCGTATAAATTGTATCGGAGTTGAGACATGCAAGGTAGGTACACTTGTGTGATCTATTTAGATATAGGTCTGTGTTGAAATGTTGAAAACTATTCGTGTCAAATGTTTCGTATTTATTATGATGTCACGAGACCAGTTTAGTGATGGAATGGAAAGTAAGTACCTACATGCCGCACGATACAAAAGCATCACCAGTCCGTCACGTAGTGTTTTTAATGATTCAGCTTGTTCATCAATAAGGTGTTCTTTTTTAAGCACTCCATTAACTATTAGGAGAATATCTTTTGGACCCTACGACGGCGGTTGTAATAAATAAAAAATGATCCCTGATCCCTCAGACGTAATTTTTTTGTTTTGTTTTGCTGTTTTATCCTTAGCTGTGCTTTATTACAGCAGACGGGATAGCTGATGGTAAGCAGGCACCGTCACCTGTGGATACCTTGTAACACAAGAGGCATCACAACTATTAATTCGTGACAGCGCATCGAAGGCGTCCAGCGTGCTTTTACGAGATCGTTGGCTTTCTCCAGCCAAGGCATTTCCCACAGAAGTCCTTATGAAAGTCGTCTATGTTATTTTAAAATGCATACCTTGCGAGACAGGCGAAAAATCCGCGATCTAAAGTTTCTTCATGAAGTGATTCATGCATTTATTGACAGTCCATCTATTTTAAAAGAAATCTCTCTAAACGTTCCATACCACTATCCGAGGCACAGAATTTCTCGAATTCTAGGTTGGCGACAAGCTGCTAGAACCATTTTTTTTTATTATTTTTTTTTATGATGAAATGGGCTAGCGTTTGACCACAACTCACCTGATGGTAAGTGACGATGCAGTCTAAGATGGAGCACGCTTGCCCATGAGATGCCTATTCACTCTTGTCTTGAAGAGACCCAGGTTGTACTTTATAGGGAACACCGAGGCAGGAAGCGCATTCCATTCCTGTGCAGTTCGTATTAGGAAGGAATTTTGGAAACGCTGCGTGCGGACTTTACCAAAGTTCACGACGTAAGGATGGAATGACCGTCTCGATGACCTATGGCGGAAATTGGTTGACGGGATCAGCTTAAACAGCTCTTGTGCACATTCTCCAAAATGAACGCGATAAAAAATGGACAGACAAGCTACCTTCCGCCTGTGCAGGAGGCTATGCGGCATCTTCCCCTTAACCAGCGCTTCCTTAATTTGGCACTTAACTCCCCTACACAAAGATTATGTCGCACCTATAATGAATTTAACGTTTCCTTGAGTGATCTGGACTTATTTAATGATTCTTTATATGTTTTCAAAAACAAAATAGTAAAGTTTCTAACTAGAGACAAATAATATTAAGAATATCATATAATTATGTTATTTGATTATATAGTTTTAGTGTCTAACCACTTTTTTGGCGAATGTTGTATACGCCTGTAAAAGGTTTTCATATCAGATCTATGTATGCATACATTTTTTGTATTTTTTAAGAATGTGTAATATGTTCACTGTTGGCGTATCTCTATAAATAAATAATAATAATTAATTAACTCGCCATTTGAAGAACCCCATGTTGTAGCTTATCGGAAACACCGCGGAAGATAGCTCATTCCACATTTTGCTAGCTATAAATAACGGGAACTATATAAATAAATAATAGCTCTTATTCAGTAGGAATACCTATGTAGTATAATATCGACCCGGGTATGTCCTAAAATTGCGAGCAGAGGATCGGCAGCAGCTTTATTCTACATGCACAGTGGAACGTTCTGCGATCGACTGATTGCAATTTGAAGTGGTATAGGACAGGATTCATCGCTCGAATAGGACCGATAACCGATGGGGAAGAAAGGTTTTTGAGTGGAAACCACGAACCGGAAGATGCAGCGTAGGTGCCTAGCAGCCTTGCTCACTAAGACTAGATGTACCGACGACATTGTGAGAGTCGCAAGCATTTAGTAGATGTAGATGGCAGGATGTCGTTCAGTGTGCAGGTAGGTGGAGGCCTATGTTTAGCAGTGGATGTCTTCTGGCTAATGATGATGTAGTATAATTATGAGAAATACCTACTTTTTCTAATTTTCTCTTTCTTGGCGTGTTATCGTTCATCAAGCCGGTGTCTGCTGCTGTTTTGTATGTAGCTTGTTCTTTTATCTGCGATACAAAATTTATGTTATGTGTAACTAAATCAAAATAACAAATAAAACACAAGTAAATAGGTACATTTAACACGTTTAACTCACTGACATCAATACAGCAATAGTCGGATAAGCTGCTTTGATTAAACGTCGTAATTTTTTTGCTCCAGTAAAGCTGTTTTTACTAAAGTGAATTGAGCATATGGTGCTGTGTTTTGTTGGGAACCAATTTGTATTACCCGTCGCATCAATCCATTTCTTTTTTACTTCCGGGTCCTTTGGAAAACTGAAATGTTTTTTATTGATAAACAACATCACACTAACGCGTTAAATATTCGTACTAGAAAAAATACTCAGCTGAAAATATTAATCTCATTCCTAATTTTTCAAAATCGATTTATTCGAATAATCGAATCATACAGCACTATTATGGAAATAAGACAGATGATTGAAGTTCCCATACTACGGCGGTAGTACGGCACCCAATGTATTGATTGCTGATATTTCCATTACTTGTTAGCAAAACGTACCATATATATCATGTCAAGCAAAAGCCGCAATGGAAGTTGTTAACTTGGTGATACGTTCACAGTGCAATTACCGTGTTAGAAGTGAGACATATATAAATTAATTCGTTTTCGTAAGGTACTTTTTTTATATTTCAACATTAACAGTACTTACGTGTGAAAAGAAATATCTTTATCCTGCCGGCCAACTGTTTTTGAGATATTCTTACAACTCAGTATTGCACAATTAACCATTTTCGTTTCCAATTTGCACGTGTTGTCGCGGCACCGGTTGGGAGCAGACTGGCTTTGGCCGAACTCAAGAGCCGACAATTGGTCTGAATTGTATCGGATCCAAGAAAACAAAGTCTAGCGCTCCGGGAGTTGGCACACAATTACGTTGCTGTCCAGTTGCCACTTTATTGCAATAAACACAGATATTGGCATCGATTCTGTCACTTAATTAAACCAATCTGACAGGACTAACATTATCTGCTTCTCTTTTCATTTTAATATGTGAGAGAAGGATGGCAACAATTTTAGATCTGTCAAATTTAGTTTAGTTTAGAGTGCATCACAATCGATGCCATTGAGAAACTCTATGAAAAAAATTTCAAGAAGCGTTTCATTTGTCATTCGGTTAGTCCGCTCAAATATATTAAACACATTATTTACTAGTATATCAAAACCACATTGATTTATTGGATTCCGACAGGTAATATACGGAGATTGGGGAGTTATCCACGCTACTGGTAACACAGATAATCAGCTGTCTCATTACAGAATCCGCCATTGTTTTGTGTATCGTCATCTCTCTCGAACTTGTTGTAATTTACTTATTCTGCTCTTGCTTATGCACGTGACACGTTCCTCGGGACTCTATACCTACCGGGGCCCCGATTCTACTAAATAAATTGTTTTTAAATTGTATCTAATCGTTTCAATTTTATTTTTTAAAAATTTGCCTCAAAACTGACAGATGATTTTTTTTTTATACTAGAAAAATCATCATCATCATCATCATCAGCTAGAAGACGTCCACTGCTGAACATAGGCCTCCCCCTTTAACCTCCACACTGAACGACAGCCTGCCTTTTGCATCCACTGGATGCCCGCGACTCTCACAATGTCGTCGGTCCATCTAGTAGGAGGCCCCCCTACGCTGCGTCTTCCGGTTCGTGGTCTCCACTCCAGAACCTTTCTTCCCCATCGGTTATCGGTTCTTCGAGCGATGTGGCCTGCCGAACGCTTCCCATCCGAGTTGGATTCTTCGGGCGACCTCTTTGCCTAAGTTGGACTTACCTAACTGAGCAATCTGTCCAAGATAGGTGTAATGGAAAAATACCACCACCTAATATTATAACTTGTATTTAAAAAAAACTGTAAATTTTGAGGCAATCATTTAAAAAATTCAATTGAAACAATTACAATTTAAAAACAATTTCTTTAGTAGAATCGGGGCCCTGGCGGAGTATAATATTATTATGCCATGTTGTAGACTAGACTTACTTCATTCACCAACTGGATTGCTTTAAAACAGTTAGGCGTAAGGCTCCAGGTACTAGTCAAGGACTTACCTACAGAATAATTAGGTAGTTCCAGTTAATTATCAATTTAAAAAAACAGACTTCAAAATTAGTAAATACGCAATTTCGTTCACTTGGATGACAACTCTTCTATTTGTTTTGATTTAAAAACCAAACTACTTCAGTAATAAGAACCAACTTCTGAACTGACTTTTAGATGAAATTTCTGTGGGACCAATCTGAAAGTATATCCTTTCAAACAAAAAAAAAAACAAATCGTCTTAAGTAAATAAAAGTAAATGACGGAGGTATGAGGCAACAAACATAAAAAAAAACAAAAATTAAAAAAAAAAAACTCTTCTGGACTTGGTATAATACCTACTTGTACAAACTAAAACTAATAAAAAGTAGAAAGAGATTGTCCTCACAAACATTTTTGCTCAATAACACATAATATATACCAAAACTTTTGTGTATATATTTTTTAATTTAGGTGTTCTTTTTCTTCACAAAGTGCTGAATTAATTTCTTTAAAATTAAAAAGGACCACCTCTCAAGTATGGTATGACCTACCAAACAAAAAAGAACCATCAAAATCAATTCATAATTGACGGAGTAATCGCATAACATTAAAAAAATAGTCGATTTGAGAACCCCTCCTTTTTTGAAGTCGGTAAAAAAGATTGAATACCTACCGATAGATGAGGAATTGCTGTCGGCTTCAGTGTTCGCTTGCCTGATTTAGTAATTGTAAAATCATCTGTATTAAAATGTGCGGAACATATTCTTTGATTGCCGCTGCCTTTAAAATCCGGCTCAGCCCTCTGTAGCCTTATCAAGCGGCACCATATTTCTTGCGTAGTGGGGTCTGCGGGCAAACTGACATAAGGCCAAAATTATGAATTTTGTATATAATATGAATCATCAGACCAATCAGGGACCCGGGTATGTCCTAAAACTGCGACCAGAACCACCGGAGGATGGGCAGCAGCGTCCTGTTAGTACACGGTGAACGTACTGCGATCTCCAAGCCGCCTGCCAAGCGTGGGGATTATGGCAACACCCCTCTCTAAGAGGGAGGCCTTGTTCAGCAGTGGACATTAAATGGCTGATGATGTGATGAATCATCAGAAACAGCCTATCATAGTCCCACTGCTGGGATATAGGCCTTCTCCCAGAGAAAGAAAGAGAGAGGATGGGCCGTAATCCAACATGCTGCCACAGTGCATGTTCATCATCATCATCATCATCAGCCAGAAGTCTCCCACTGCTGAACATAGGCCTCCCCCTTACCGAAAGACAGCCTGCCATCAGCATCCATTGTATACCCGCGACACTCACAACGTTGTCGCCGGTCCATCTAGTGGGAGGCCTACCTACGCTACGTCTTCCGGTTCGTGGTTTCCACTACTATTTTGTGTCTGAGGTAAGTTTCATCCGGCGTCAAATCAGTTAGTCAATTAGCAAATTATTGACTTAATATGTACTGGTATTACTTTCGAAATGTTTTTCACATTATCATCATCATCACCGTGATGGTGATCACCCACCATCACCCTGAGTGACCCACTGCTGGCATACGCCTCCTATTGTTTCTCCTTGGTCTCTTGTCACATTATGATAAAATATTACTTACTAGCGGTCCGCCCCGGCTCCGCACGGGTAGTTATATAGCCTATTAGAATAGCCTATATTAATCAGTGATAATGTAGCATTCAAATGGTGAAAGAATTTTTTAAATCAGTCCAGTAGTTTTTGAGCCAATTCGTTACTAACATACTTACATACAGATCTTTCCTCTTTATAATATTGTATTTGTATAGATTTATAAATGAGTAATTTGATCTTATATAATATCAAGACAGGGGAATATTATGCAGTTAGTCAACAGTAAAAAAGATAGTAAAAAAATATATGAGAAACAAAACGTCGCTAATAAATAGGACGTCGAAAATCGCCCTCGTGTCGCTAATACGTCACTTATTCTATTAGAAATCTATTAGTATAGTTAGTATTAGTATATATTATATAGACTAAAACTATCTTTACATTTACTTACTATACAAAACAACAGCATAAAATCGACTGATTATACTTACCGAAAAAAAGAAACTCCACCCTTTATTTTGTTCACTTTTTTATCGTGATTGGTGCATTGTTTAATCACACAACTGGGCATTTTTCACACAATACTATTATGACTGTTGCTCTCAAGAACGACGTGACGAGAGACGTCCGCACACCAACAAAATGGACTCGTGACTGATTTCACACTGGTGCGAAGTGTGCACCATTAGCACCATTTTGTTCAAGATGTTCGTACTTCGTGCCATTGGAAAAGTTCATTCGCCCCGTCATTACAAAGTAACATTACGTCAATGGTGTAATACTTCAACCAATATAAAATGAATGGACGGGCCCAGAAGAAGCGCATTTTTGAAGATTGCAAAATGAGCGCCAGCGCTCACTTCGTTTCAGTCGATCTCTAGCCGTAGAAAGTGCGACACGCGTCTATTGTTCCATGACTTCCATGAATGTCTTCGAGTGCTTTCCGGAAGTGTAAATAGGTACATAATAAAAACAGCTATCTATTTTTGTAACAAATGTACTTGTACATGGTTATAATTAGGTGTTGAAGTATATGTCCAACGGTTTTTCCCTCGTTTATACTGAGCAAGTTCAATGGTTATGGCCCGTCCATTCATTTTATTTTGGTCGAAGGTTTAATGCAATAAAATCAACCAACCAAGTTCGTTGTCTGTTCCTAACACTACAAATATAGAGACTGCCCATAGACCGTTGAAGGTCTAAAGACAATCCAAATGCTCAAGCCCACTAAGTAGGTACCAGCTGGCAGCAGTGGCAGCGTACCCAGCATGCTGGTGGCATTACCACGCTGAATGGCAATGCTTATGCGTTGATCCAGAAACACGCCACAGAAGACATAGTAATAGGTTTTGGTCACGACTCATGCGTCGCGCTAACAAAATAGGTAGGTAGTAAAATAATTCTATGTTTTTTTCTATAATAATTCTATGCGCACTAAAAGTTTTTTTTCTTTTACCTTATTGTATCTTCAATAATGTAACAATGTGCGAGTGAGAGGGCTACAGGCAAAGATTTCCTATACTAGTACTTCTACCAATGATATCCATGTTAGTAGAGGAAAGTCACCAAATATGGAATACCATTTTGTTTTAGGGAAATAAAAAAAAAAGTTCATAAAAATTTAAACAGTTTAATGTTATTACTAATCAGTCATATATTTCTTTGTAGTAATTAACAGTCTTTAATCAAATATATCAGTAATCAAATTAAAATCTAACACAAAAACAAAAGTCACAAATGAGTAACCAAATATGGAATAGGTACCCATATATGGAATATCAACAATCATTAACAAAAATTGACGGAAATACCTATGAGATCAAATAAATGCAAATAAAATGTTATGATAAATTAAAGAAGTAACTTAGTTCACTTGCAAAAGTCACAGATCCAACTGTCAAACTCCGGACCAGCACAATCATAATGTGCCCAGAGCCCACACATTAAGCATTTTATCCAGCTTTCTCCACGTTCATCCATAGAAAAAGTCTCGAACAGAACATACATTCAGCATCAGCAGAGTCAAGAGATACTTGGTCCATCAACTTATCATGTTCACTGCCATCATCAAACCAGATAACGTCCTGTTCCTCAATATTCCTTAGACACCGACGACTGTCCATATTTGGATTTTTATACTAGTTCAAACTCGTCTGAATATTTTTCAAATCACTATATTTAAATCACAAAATATCAGAAAATGTTAAAAATAAACATGATATCGATATACTAAATGGTATAATACTAATATATACATACCTAATAACAGATAATACTCATTTATTACTTACCTTTAAAATTTTCTGCGGGACAACAAAACAAAACACGCCTGCCACACGTGCAGCGTTCGCGCAACTTACACGAATGGTGTGAGTGTGATATCAAATATACCGAATAAAACCAAAGATATCCGTGTTTTGCGTTTCATACTTATATTCTTAGAGAAATTAAGATATCCCATATTAGGATACTATTCCATATTTGGTGACTTTCCTCTACATAACATATTATATCAATGACTACAGGCTACAGCCGCACACAAAATAGGTCTACGCTAGAATATCGATTGTGTTGATTGAGGCGCTGCAGGGCGCGGCACGAGGTGGCGGGGGGAGGGGGCTGCGTTCCAACGAGGTACCACAGAATAGGTAGATGTACAACCGACTGTGGATTGTAGAACTTGTTGAAAAATTGAGACAGTTGCTCTGGACAGAGCGTGATCAAGTGGAACGACATCCAAAGTCAAAGTCATATTAAATTCATAAATTTATTCATAAGTATAAATTTACACGTCAAATTCATTATTCAAAAGAATAATTATTATAATAAATGGTACTTAGTTATATAAAAATTATATACATATACATTCTTCAAAATCGGGCTGCTATAATCAGCTGATATTATACAAATTAATATAATATCAGCTGTGGCTTTTTAACCGACTTAAAAACAGGAGGGTCCTATTTTTTTAAATATATATTTGTTAACTCAATCCTCAGAACTCTATTCTCTATTCTATTCTATTTATAAATCGATTTGGAAAATTCTTTTCAAATATAATTCTTTTTTTTTCTTCTCTTCTCTTTTCTTTTTATATTTTTTTTAAATATTTTTAGGATATAGGTACTTTCAGGCTGGTCATATAGAAATTTATCAAAATCGGTTTAGTAAATTGGTTTTTAAACCAAAATAACTGAAAAAAAATTACGTCATCTGAAATTGGGTAGGTTAGCTACCTATTAGTACCTAACCTAATAAACCTACATATAATTACAAAATTTGAAGTCTTTTTCTACATAAATACCACTATACCACCACCACCACGAATGGTATGGTGGTGACCATACGTCCGGATTTGTCCGGACATGTGAGCTTTTATAACGTTGTCCGACTTTTTTAGCTTGGGCAATGTACTTAATAAGAATAATAAAACATACATAATTATATATAAAATCAGTCTTTAATCTTGTTTAACATCTCCATAAAAACAAAACAAAAATCATCTCTAAAAAATTAACCAACATACTAAAATGTCCGGACTTTTATGGGTATGTCCGGCTTTATAATATTACTTTTCAATTTTGATAATGGTGGTATACGTGAAAGCGTGGTTGAACAGGTTACCATAATCTCAAGAACATTGATATTATAACCTTTGCAAGACTTTTGTCCTGCTCTCTCATTTGCCGAGAGAGCGAGGGAAAAAAAACAATGTCTTGGCTCACTTTAAACGCGCGTATAACCTCTAAAAGTAGGCTTTTTTCCCTAGGAGCTCAAATATCAAATATCTCCGAACACGGTCGCAGGAATCAACTGTTTTTTTTTTTTTTTAACGCTGATTAGTCCGCGTTTGACCACCAACTCGCCTGTTGGTAAGCGACGATGTGGTCGAAGATGAAGCACGCAGACTTAGAAGATACCTATTCACTCTGGCCTTGAAAAGGCCCAGGTTATATCTCTCAGGGAACAGGGAAGCTGGCAGGTCGTTCCAAACTTTGGCCGTACGGATTAGAAACGTAGAATCAAAACGTTTGGTACGTATCCAAGGAAAATCCACAATGTATGAGTGGTACTCTGGCCTTGAAAAGGCCCAGGTTATATCTCTCAGGGAACAGGGAAGCCGGCAGGTTGTTCCAAACTTTGGCCGTACGGATTAGAAACGTAGAATCGAAACGTTTGGTACGTATCCAAGGAAAATCCACAATGTATGAGTGGTAATGTCTACTCACTTGAAATAGTACAGTTTTTACAGTAGGCACTGCACTGGTTTTCAAATATCTATATCCCTTTTTTGTGACCAGAAAACAGTTTTCCGAAAAATGCTCCGAACAAATGGTGCTTGATTTAGTTGGCATCCAATCAACTCTCCCCGTTGCCCGTATCCAATCTTCTTTGACTGTGCCATCTTTAGGAAATCTGCAATAGAAAGTTATAGGTAAATTGTTAATATTCTAAACATAGTAACGTGTAAAACTAACGAAAATTTTAATATACACCGTGTAAGGGGAACACTCTGGAAGCCAAAAGAAGGTAATTGAACATTATGAACCACTTTTAGTATGGGACCAACACTGAAATCGCGAAAAAATATCAGCTGTTCCCAAAGAATAATAATGTACGTAGTACATTTACATCGATGGCTGTTCCATACATTTTGTCGAGTGTCGATGACCGTTTTCTATAGAACAGATGATATTTTTTTCGGAATTTCGGGGCTGGTCCCATAGTAAAAGTGGTTCATAATGATGATTACAATTACCTTATTTTGGCTTTGAGAGTGTTCCCCTTACACCCCGTATACTAAAACTAAAAATAACTAACTCACTTAACGTAATGTATACATGTTACGTTTATATCATCATACAATTATTTTCGATATCGATATAATTTATAGATAATAATTCTCAATCGTCACATCACTAATTGTACATAGAAAAGCACGGCTTCGACCAAAATAAAATGAATGGACGGGCCATAACCATTGAACTTGCTCAGTAAAAACGAGTCAAAACCGTCACACCTAATTATAACCATGTACAGTACATTTGTTACAAAAAATAGATAGCGGTTTTTGTTGTGTATTTGCACTTCGGAAAAGCACACCAAGACATATTTTTGTCAGATGTTTCGTTATCATATAACAATAGTCTCGTTGCACTTCCTACGGCTAGAGACTGACTGAAACGAAGTGAGCGCCGGCTGTTGTAATCTTCAAAAATGCGCTCCTTCTGGGCCCGTCCATTAATTTTATTTTGGTCGAAGCAGCACGGGTGCACTATCAGTGACAAATAAATTTTATTGCTTTGAATATACGTACGTTTATTGACTACATGATCATATATTTTTTTAATTACGCTTCTTTTTGTATGTGCTAATAAAATCACACTTGCTTGTGGTACGAAACACCCCCTCTTGATAAATTTTTTGTTCTGCTATCATTTTTGCACTGTAAAATGGCACAGTACGGCATATTTGTATACAGCAGACAGCAGTGTAGTGGCGGTGGCGGTACATGCAGTCTATAGCAGAGGTAGAGCCCAACTGGCGCTAGTTGTGGAGCTCCGCATAACTGTGGCACCGGTCCCACCTACTTGTGTTCCCCACGTGACCTTTATGTCTCGGAATGCTATATTGCTACACCTGGCGGAGTGTAATACCATGATTGCTTCCAAATTTCGCTAAAGAGTGCAAAAGAAGCTAGGAATAGTAAGAAAGTAACTCTTACCTACTATAGCTAAGCGATACTATAGCTAAGCTATACTATAGCTAAACTATACAAACTATACTATAGCTAAACTATACTATAGCTAAGCTATACTATAGCTAAGCTATACTATAGCTAAACTATACTAAAGCTAAACTATACTATATCTAAGCTATACTATAGCTATGCTATACTATAGCTATGCTACACTATAGCTAATCTATACTATAGCTATGCTATACTATAAACGCACGCGCTACGCTGCCGTGTGTAACGCGAAGCGGTCATTGGCCTCAGCTCGGAAATACAGCGCCACAGTGTATAAAATATATGTAGTTAGTAATGAACAATTATATTGATCGATATCGTTTTTTTTCTCTACTTAGCTAAGTTGACAGTTTCATAGGTCTAAAATAAAGTTCTTTATTCAAATTCAAATTATTTATTTGTCAGAACATAGTAGGTTAGGTACTCGATAGATACATACATACTACCAAAATCTTATAGGGAATTAATTATAAGCTCTTGGATACAAAACTTTTTTCTTATTTGCACTAAAAAAAGATTACGCTGTTATCCCTAGGTAATTTGATTTCGATTGATGTCTTTGACGTCATTTTATTGATTATCTCAGACCATTTCACTAAATAGATCACAAATAAGAGTAATATATTTTTTCTATGGAGATAATTGTTAATAATAGTTTTTTTGGATAAAAAACCAATTTATTAATGCTGATTCCTAGATAATTCTAGATCTGACGTTCAAACATTATTAAAACTGCAAAAAGTTTAAGCGCGTGTATATTATACCTATCCTAAAGTATCACAATATAATATCATTGTGAAGTACGTACGGAAAAGGCATAACTCAAATGTATAATAATGGCTTACTACCTTCGGTTTTTCCTCCAACATATAACCTCAATCGCTTCAAGCGAAGAGTGAATAGAGTCCTCAAAGGTAGGCAACGCACCGCCAATGCCCCGGGTATTGTAGGTGTCCATAGGCGACGGTGACTACTTACCATCAGGTGGCCCGTCGCTTGTTTGTCTATTATATTAAAAAAAAAAAACATACAAGTACAATTAATCAATTTATTTTTCGTATTACGCCTGCATATTCCCGTTTTTTTTATGAACGGTATAGTAAGGTCAAGTTTCAGAACTTTTTGAATACATAATAACGGGTCTCATCTCAATATGAATGCACCACAGAATAATCCTTCAAGTTTGTAATTATTAGGTATGGAATTATGGAGGTGAAATAAAACATGCCACTTGTACAATTAATCAATTTATTTTTCCTATTACTCCTACGTATTCATATTTTTGTATGAATGGCTTTAGTAAGGTTAATTAGTTTCAGAACTATTTGAATATAACGATTCAAAAAGAGTGTAATAAAATTTTGTGTAATTTTTTTCGTGCAACTGGCGTGCAACTACGCCAGTGTACTTAAACAAAACAACAAAATACAAACATATACAAAACGCAGTACATATTACAAAATGCAGCGCCTAAACTCTTAAGTATTTTTTTTCTCTGACAGCTGAATAATATTAGTATTTTTTTAAAATTGAAAACCTCGAATTCTGATCACTTTCGCTAGGTTTTTGAACGTTAGACTGTAGCTGGTGATATGCAACAGTGAGATGTGAAAGACACAGTAAAGTTTTTTTTTTAAATTAGCACGGCTGTCATGACATTTTTGTAAGAGTTGTAGCCAGTTGCACCCATATAAACGAAACGTCAGTCATTCGAAATCAGTTAGCAACTGTGATGCGGACAAAGAACTTTGAAACCTAGCCTTTGGGTTAGGTTTGGGTAAAGTTCTTTGTCTAGTTCTTAAGTTCTTTAAGTTCTTAGTTCAAGGATTCATATTTTGTCTATGCCCAAAAAGGTAAGGTCCAAGGTCTTTGAATGCGGAGTTCGACGCATTGACGTTAATAAGAATGTCCAATCAAGGTTCTGTAATAATGCCTGGCGACAGATTTTCCTTCTCAATTCCGTTCTATTTACTTTTCTCTTTTCTGTGATAAAGACAATGTTTTCATTCAGCTTTTTACAGAGTTATTGCAGTACGCTTAGTCCCAGATTTGATAGTTTTCGAAAACTTTTTTTGTTTACGTATTGTTCCATAGGTGGTACATTTTAGTAAAGCGCCTCTATCGGAAACGTGGAAGAACTAAAATCGGTAGTAAGCGGCGGTATAGATTGCTTCACTCTAATACGAAAAAAGTTTTCGAATACCTTTTAGCCCAGCAATGTATGGAACAAGACGAAAACGAAAAAAGTTTTCGAATACTATCAAAACTTGTACTAAGGGTACAGTTATCAGAGCAAACAAACGAACGGTGTTTGGTATTGATTTTTATAGATAAAACTACGCATTCCTTCATAGATTTTTATCCATAGGCGACGGTGACTGCTTACCATCAGGCAGCCCGTCTGCTTGTTTGCCGCCTAGGGCATAAAAAAGCCATACAATTAGCTTTAATTTACGCTTAAATAATAATTATTTTATCATACTGCTTGAGAAAATAATTATTTTTGGTATAATCATCAATTGAACATTAATGGTGCAAACGATACAAATCAAAATACAATGTAGCATATGCAAATGTATGTGTAGCAAATACAATGCAGTTTCGTTTGCACCATGGTGCAAGTCAATGGTGCAAACGGTACATCGGGTGCTAACACGGGCTCCGAGTTTTTTACAAAGTGGTCGACCCAACAAGACAATATTAATTTGATAAAACTAAACCTAACCTAATTTTCAACAACGGAATTTAAAAACTATTATTATCCAAAGAACAAATGCCGTATGTCCAACATATTTATAAATGCACATTTTAAAAAGTCATTACTAATTTTATATTTTAAAGCGTGCTTTATCAATCATAAAATCATTTATAACAAATTATGTTTTGTGTTATTATTAAAGGAAATTAGCTGTTTTATTCGTTGGCGCCAAAAATTTGCGATTACGGTGTTCTTCCTTTGGACAGGAGTCATAATTATCATATTAGTAGCTTCGACAAAAATAATTATAATAAATGGACGGGCCATAACCATTGAACTTACTAAAAACTAAGTCAAAACCGTCAAAAAAGTAAAATGTCAAAACCGTCGGACATATATTTTAACACCTAATTATAACATGTACAGTACATTTGTTACAAAAAAATTGATAGCGTTTTTTTGTTGTGTTACACTTCGAGAAAGCTCACGAAGGCATAATTTTGTCAGAAGTTTCATTATCATGTAACAATAGTCTCGTGTTGCACTTCCTACGGCTAGAGAGTTAGAGACCGACTGAAACGAAGAGAGCGCCGGCGCTCATAATGTAATCTTTGAAAATGTGCTTCTTTTGGGCCCGTCCATTCATTTTGTTTTGGTCGAAGATTAGTAGTAGTCATTTACACCACAATCGACTCACAATAATTGTTATACTATTCTCTGAGCTAATGGCAGAAGTGATCTCTTTTTAATCTACTGAAACTAAGAAAAGATAACACAATTTTCAAAGCTGTGTTATTAGCTTAAGCTGAGAAAACAATAACTAAATAAATCAATCAATAATTAATAATCAATGGCATCGATTCTGATTCACTCTAAACCAAAATAAATTTGCAAGTTGAAGTGGCAATGGGCAGGCCACATCGCTCGTAGAACCGATAACCGATTGGGAAGAAAGGTTCTTGAGTGGAGACCACGAACCGGAAGACGCAGCGTAGGGAGGCCTCCCGATGGACCGACGACATTGTGAGAGGCGCTGGCATCCAGTGGATGCAAAAGGCAGGCTTTCATTCATTGTGGAGGTTAAAGGGGGAGGAGTTCAGTGGTGGACGTCTTCCGGCTGATGATGAAACTAAATTTGACAGCTCTAAAATTGTTGCCATCCTTCTCTCACATATTCAAATGAAAAGAGAGGCAGATAATTTTAGTCCTGTCAGATTGGTTTAGTTTAGTGAGTTTAGGTATGACAGAGTCGACGCCAATGTCTTTGTATTCTTAATCATAGCACTAGCTTTTTAAGGTGGTACGATTCACCTATGGCGGGAAATTCAAATTTTAAACAGTTTTTTGGTCCTAGTAGCCAGGCCAGGTAATTATTTTTAAATAACACAGTGTTTGCGCAAAATGTTGGCTGTTCTTTACATTATAATGTACAACTATTTAACAGTAACGCACCATATTACTTACATTTGTCAATAAACCGTTTGAAACAGCAAAAATTAGTTTATTCACAAATGTTAGTAATAATGTGCATTAGAGATAAATAACTTGACAAGATTTTGTAAAAAATAATAATCAATTGTCGCAAACATCATGATCGTTTACAATAATTACCCGGCCTAGCTACAAGGACAAGAAAACTGTTTGCAATTTCAATTTCCCGCCATTAGTGAGACGAACCACGTTAACTAAAAACACTTCTTATTATATAATATCACGAAACTTTCACGTTTCATCTTCACTCTCTGGCTCATATTTAATAACTAAAGATTCTGCGTCAGTTACACCTGGCATAATAACGGGTTCGTGCACATTTGTATGTGAAGATTCTGACTCATCTGGTTCTGTTTTCACTACCGTCCCAGAAAAACTGCTTGAAGACTCTGTCTGGGTCATTGATATCCCAGCAGAAATCGCTTGCGAAGACCCTGGTTGAGACATAGTAATAAAGGTTCCAGGTCCGGTCTGGGTCACTAACCCTGAGTCAGTTGTTGCTGGTAGCGTTGGTACGATAACATAGCCGCACGGAGTCATTGATGATGTACCAGGGACGTTTAACACCGCAAACTCCGTCAATGATGACCCATGCATCAGCCCTTCTGATTTCACTTGTCTGCCTTTTTTGGTAACTGATGGCCCGGCAGTATTTGCATGTGATACCATAGATTGGTTTCCTGATGACTTCGCAGTCTTCTTTTTTGAAGCTGTCCCCTTCAGGACTCTCTGTGTCACTGAAGACGCGACAGGTTTCCCTTTTGGCTTTCGGGTGACACCAGATCCTGAAGCACAAGGCTTAGTCGCTGGCTGTACATTCGATGTGCTCATTACTGCCTTGCGCGTTATTTTGTTCGTGTTAAACTCAGACAGTACTGCTGTTATCTCGGCTTGTGCTATTCGAGCTTCTTCGTAGTCCAAGCACAACAACTGTTCCGCTACATATTTACCAAACTCATACAGCTGTTCTGAGTAGTCTAAAGAGACGTCGGAGGTCTCTAAGCGAGCTCGTTTCGATGGAGTCTGGCCATCTTCAGTTTGTTTCTCTTTGTATACTACAGACTTCAAGAAAACTTTCTCTGTACCCGACACACCTTTTTCTGATTCGTCATTGTCTGAATTTTCCGCTTCGTCTGTTGTTTCTTGCTTTATATCAGGCGATTCCTCGTCAGTGGAGTCGTTTGCGTATTCTCGGAATGGATCATATTGTTCTTCTTGTTTCTTCTTTTTCTGTGGCTGCGATTTGGCCGATACGCCGACCTGAAACAATATTAAATCACAGTTAAGAGAATTATAATAAATTCTTACAGAATGGGTGGGAATTCAAGAGAACTTATTCGTAGATTTCTATTTTATAAAACAATAGGGATATTGCTTAGATTAATTACACATATAGTATATGGTATATAGTTATTCTAAGGGATAGGGATTTTAATAGAGACGACATCAGGTTGGAGAGCAAATGCCTTTATTAACTAAACAAAATACAAGCTAAAACACTACAAATACAGTTAGACTGCCCATAGACCGTTGAAGGTCGAAAGACAATCCAAATGCTCAAGCCCACTATCAGTTGGCAGCGTACCCGGCATGCTGGCGGCATTACCACGCTGAATGGCAATGCTTATACGTTGAGTCAGAAACGAGCCAGTATTTTGGTCACGAGTCGCATCTAAAATATTTTTGAAAATTAGGTATGCTCCCGGTCTCCAATGTCTCGATCCCAATAGAGATGATGGTTTGCAAGTACCACCTGCTTGGAATTCAGTCTACAAACTGATAAAATCCCGTCGAAGAACTGCAAGATCTCTGGAGACTGTAAGTCTAAGTACATACATAAATACTACTGCATAATTGTGTGCATACATGAGTACATAGAGAACGTTTTGCCTAAAATCATTGGCGGTACTAGTCAATAATTTCATAACAAAATCGAACCATTTTTTATTTATATTCATGGGTGATCAAAATATACCAAAACAATAATTTGAACTGAGTCGCCTATGGTCACCTCGGAGGCTAGGAGCAGGTGATCAAAGGATACTCAAATAATAATCATATTCCCAGGTGATCAAAGAGGAATATACCATTTCCATAGACATCCGTCATCTGGGGCCTTACGGACAACAGCTATTGCGGCACCTAATCCGCTCAGTTGGAAAATCACGCGAACGTGAACCTTATCGCGCCCAGATACCGTTTGCGGTCGCGTGATTTTCCAACTGAGCGGATTAGGTGCCGCAATAGTTGTTGTCCGTATGGCCCCTGGACTACCTGTGACCACGGACACTTCAGCAGGCCTAGCACGGGCCGTGGACATATTGTCTTTCCACCGTATTTATCCCGCGAGAAAAAGACAAACGTATCCATATTCTAGCTTTGTCGCGTCTAGGCGTGGATAAAAACGGTGGAAAGACTATTTATCCACAGCCCATACTAGGCCTGCAGTGGTACATTGAAACATGTACGAACTAGGGAAGGGATTGCTAGTGCAGATCTATCGATAAAAAGGTACACAAATGTACAATATTAAGATCTTGTAAAATAAGAAAACAATGTATGACAAAAATATGTACTTTGTAAACATCGAAATTCATAACAGCCAAAAAAAAGTAGGTACCTATGTTAAAATATTTTTATTTTATTTTACAAATACAAGTTTTAAAATCTGATTATTGTATTACAAAAATATAGGGTTAGTAAAGATTACAAATATTATTTTACTCATCATCAGCCAGAAGACGTTCACTGTTGAATATAGGCCTCCTTAGGCCTCCACACTGAACGACAGCCTGCCCTCTGCATCCACTGGATGCCCGCGACTCTCACGATGTCGGCGGTCCATCTAGTGGGAGGCCTACCTAGCTACCCTGCGTCTACCGGTTCGTTGTGTTAATGTTTTTGTTGTTATCTTATCTCACAAGTTTAGTAAATCTTTATATTTTTTGTCCCCTATGGTAAGCTAACACTACTAAAGACTCCATGTCTACTAAATCCCTCCTCCCTAAAACATTTATTATATTTAGCAATTTAGCATTTTAGGGTTCCGTACCCAAAGCGTAAAAGCGTACTAAGCCTACGCTGTCTGTCCGTCCGTCTGTCCGTCCTACCTTTAAACGGCTGTATCTTATACAAAAACTAGCGACCCGCCCACCCGGCTTCGCACGGGTGTAATTTACTTGCGAAGCCGGGGCGGGTCGGTAGTAATATAAACCTTCCTTGAAAATGTATCTAACTGATGGTGAAAACCGCATCAAAATCCGTTGCGTGGTTTAAGAGGAGTTAGCGGCCATACAGACATACAGACAGACAGACAGACAGACGCGGAAAGCGAGTTCAATTTATACTATGTAGAGATAGAGAAATCAAAAAGTTAAATAGAAAAGGGCCTATACAACAAATGTATTTTTTACGTATTTTTGTAATTGCCCTAATGTAAAAACGGTAATACGTACAAGCGTCAAATTTGGTATAATTATAGAACAGAACCCACTCTAAAGTATAAGAATATACAATGGCCAAACGAGAGTCGGTGACAAATTTCTGTTCATTACCAAGTTATAACTGGTAATTCGGTTACTTGGACGACCTTATCACTTAATTCCCTGAATAAACATTCCATATTTTACTAATTTTGAAGTCGGTTCTTTAAATTGATAATTATTGTAATTTGTGGTGGTACGGAACCGTCAGTGCACGAGCCTGACTCGGACTTGGCCGGTTTATTTTTAATAATACTGCGTTATCTTTCTCTCGAAGTTTTTATGAGTCTAAGACGCCGTGATGCTATTGCTGTGTTTTTGATAAAGACTTTAAAACCTTCAATGCCCGGCGAGGAGTTGTAGGACGATCTTCTGAATTAGCTTCTATTCTTTTCCGTTTCCTCGGAGTCAGCTCCAGATTTTCATTTTGCTGTCCGCGGTGTTTTCTTTTTATGGCCACTGACGGCTGATAATATTTGGGATATTCTTTAAAGATCACCGGCACTGCATTAGTTTTGAGTTTTATTATTGACAGCCCCGTCATAAAACTCGATTTTTCAAAATGTTTTGAACAAAGTCGGGAATATTTTGTTGGCTCCCAATTTTCGCGCCTTACAGCCTTTATCCACTGCTTTCTGATTTCTGGACATTTTGGGAACCTACAACAAAATATTTCGTGTTTATTATGTTGGCTAACCATGACACATTATTTATACAAAATATCATACATTTCAAGCCCAGAAAGCTTCAAAAATAAATAATCTTAATCGATAGAATGTACGTATCAATCTCAGAGCCAGCTGAATCTTTACAAAATTTCATAAATATCCGTCCAGCCGTTTTAACGTAGAGGCAGGGACGTTTTTAGGGTATAAAACGTCCTTGGGTTCAGATGCTCATGTGAAATATGTACTATTAGTGCGACATTTTCACTTTGTGAAAAAGCACATTAAATAAAGATTATTAAAAAAAAAACGGAAATATTTCACTTATTATAAACTAGCGATCCGCCCGCCCGGCTTCGCACGGGTGTAATTTACGTACGAAGCCGGGGCGGGTCGCTAGTTATACATATAAACCTTCCTCTTGAATCACTCTATCTATTAAAAAAAACCGCTTCAAAATCCGTTGCGTAGTTTTAAAGATTTAAGCATACATACTCCTGGCATTCATACATACATGAGTCGCTTGCATCCAGTGGATGCAAAAGGCAGGCTGTCGTTCAGTGTGGAGGTTAAAGGGGGAGGCCTATGTTCAGCAGTGGACGTCTTCTGGCTGATGATGAAGCATACATAGGGACGGACAGACAGCGACAGCGACTTTGTTTTATACTATGTAGTGATATACACAAGAGTATTATCTCTTCTCTATCTCTATCTCTTCTCTTCTCTATCTCTTCTCTATCTCTACATAGTATAAATTGAAGTCGCTTTCCGCGTCTGTCTGTCTGTCTGTATGTCTGTATGGCCGCTAACTCCTCCAAAACCACGCAACGGATTTTGATGCGGTTTTCACCATCAGTTAGATACATTTTCAAGGAAGGTTTATATATATAACTAGCGACCCGCCCCGGCTTGGCACGTAAATTACACCCGTGCGAAGCCGGGCGGGCGGGTCGCTAGTTAGATACAATTTAATGTCGACCATACCACCTATCGACAAAGTTTGAAATGTGTATAGTGGTTCACTAGCAGGGATACGAAAAACAATGCATCCAATTATCTTAAACTAGAGCATTAATTCATACATACTGCATACGTACGGAGAAGAAATTGAATGGCGTATGTGAATCCACCAATCCGCACTGGGCCAGCGTGGTGGATATGGCCAAATCACCCTTTCGGGGGTAGGCTAAGTCCAGCAGTAGACTGTTAAAAGGCTGATTATGATGATGATGATGAGAGCATTAATTCATAAATAGTTATCACTACGTGATAATTATATTACCTACGACAAAGATGCATATTAATGAAGTGAAATAAATATATTGCTTTGAAACTGGTTATTTTAGGTAGGTACGTAATAAATACTATAAAAGACGTACGTGTGAAATGATATGTCTGGATCTTTTACTCCTCCTTTAGTTGTTCTTGATGGACAAAACACAGCACAACACGACATAATGTCACTATGTAAGAAAGAAAGCAGTCTTTAACTCTTTACAGCGATATTTCTGACGCGTCGGCCGCGTCACAACGTTATGGGCGTTATGGCCTGCTAGTCGGTCAAAATTTGACATCGAGTGCGACGGCGCTATTCCTGCAATAGCTCTCTCGTTTACTCTACGTAACGATCCGCGTAATGAAAAGAGAAACATGACAGTGTGTTGAGATAATGAACGTCGGAGCGGCAACGCCGCATGGCTCGTTCTTTAGGGTTCGTAACGGACGCGATGAAATCTATTGAAAGTTTTATCTGTTTTACTTTTTGTGGTATAATTGTAGATACTTCATTCAATTTAAAATGACGTACCCCTTTCCCCTGGTTGCAGTGCAAGTTACTTAACGATGTAGTACTAACAGACATATGGATTTAGTTGACGAACCACCGTCCAACCAACGGGTGGGGAAAGATAAAAAAATATCTTTCTCTCCCGTTGGTTGGACGGCGGTTCGTCAACCAAGTACGTATATAGTCTGTTAGCAGTTAGCAATTAACGGAGTAATCCAACCAATAAACACTGCTTTTGATAAACTTGAGTAGGTAAATCAAAAAAATAGGTACAGATAGTAAAAAAATATTGTAAACACCATAGATTACATAAAAAACCTAGTTTAAGTTTTAGACAAAACTGTCGCATTTATCTACTGTATAGGTAATATACACTGAACTGACGTTTTGATTAAAACTTTTAGGTATTGTTTTTTTTTTTAACTATACGTTGTTTCCATTTGTTTGGCGTGATAAGTATTAGATTTCGTTTTCATTTTAGGTTTCATATTAACCTGCACTGGTGTTTTTTGACCCGTTTCGTGGTTTTTTGATAATGCCTCTATTTCTTCAGGCATATTAAGGGGATCACTGTTTTGGATGGTATTTGAGTCTTGGCTCTCACACTCTGCTTCTTCAATGGGATGCAACAGGTCTTCATGTTCAATATCCTTATTTAATACACTGTCAATATATTCTATTTCTTGTCTTTTGTTTTTTTGAGGCTTTTGACATTCAAACTTATGAGGAAAAACTCCCTTCTTTAGTATGAGCTTTCCTCCAACCAACTTATACTTTACGTAACTTTCCATATCTTCTTCCACCTGAAATATAAAAATATATATTAATTTCTTTGCTTCTAATAAGGCATAGCCGAGGCAGATAATCGAAACCCGTACGAAGCGCTTTGATTCCACATTTATTATGCGAACTTATCTGTGGAATGCGCTGCCTGAATTGGTGTTCCCCGATGGTTACAATATGGGTTTTTTCAATTTCAAAATATCTTTATTAATCATAAGTGTAACAAATGAGTACAATTACCAGTGTACATAGATCCTGGTAGTACAGTGCAATGTGTTATAAACATTTTATCGGGCACGCAGGCTCTTTTAAAACTTACAGAACGGAAAATACTTATAAATTAAATAAATTGAAAAATATAATATTGATGGTACAATGTTAGGAAAATAGATAATTATGTATGCTTTAGTAAGAGCATTACATTTTTAACATATATAATATATTTTTAATTTTTAAAATCCGAAGGTAGGCAAGTGTAGTGAATCAGCCGTTGTCGCGTCACAAGCGCTCGGCAGTTCACAGCTAGCAAAAAGAACTCGTCATAAACTAGTCACTCACACAAGCGCGCCCGGCCCGCTGCGTGTCGCGCACGCCACCACCGCTCTATACCAGCTGGTAATAAGGGCGGAGATGGCGCGCGCGCCAGCGGCAAGCGGCCCGCGCGCGCTCACGTGCGTCACTCGGCCTATCCATCGCGCTCGAGGAATAAGTGATGTGGTAACTTGTATCGATTATATTTGTCGATAAAAGTGAGATTTTTACTGCGTGTTTTACACAAGTTTTTGATTAAATGGTTTTTATTACTAGGATTTTTCTGTAGATAAAATTTTTCGGATAATTTATAAATGTACACGTCGATTTTAGGTAGACCAATTTTACGGTGGAGCTTATGAAGGTTGGTACGGAAAGGAGTATTAAAGGCGTACTTTAAGGCTTTATTTTGGATTACCTGAAGTTTGGTGATATTGGTTTGGCAGGTACTGCTCCATACTGGACAAGCATAGGTAATACAGGGTCGGACCAGGGTGCTGTAAATTCGTAGTTTGGTATGGCTGCTAAGGCACGAGCGTCTATTAATGATTGGATTCAATGCGTTAAGGGCTTTGGTACCTTTAACACAAATCTTACAAGTGTTTTCTGACCAGTTGAGCTTAGTATCGAGAGTAGTTCCGAGGTACTTCACAGAACGTTTCCAGGGTATGCTGTAATTACCAATTTTTAAGGTTCTTAAGGGTGGAGCACGTTTTCTTGTAAACATTATTGCCTCTGTTTTGGAGGCATTAATCTTTAATTTCCACTTATTGAAGTAAGCCTGGAGAAGTTCGATGGAAAGTTGCAGGCGGCCTATTATTATATCAATATCAGGGGAAGAAGTGAAAGATGCTGTGTCGTCAGCAAAGCAGGCTAGGTTTGAAATTGAAATTGAATTGAATATGGGTGTATTCAAATCACGAGTGAATCGGTTTCTTCTATCTAAGCAAGCGTGCTCCAACGTAGACCGCATCATCGCTTAACATCTGGCGTGATGATGGTCAAACGCAAGCCTATTATTGATTAAAACAAAACATAAATGCACATATGTTCATTTAGCTTCGCCAAGAAATCCGGCAAAGCGCAGAAGAACATCTCCAAGACTGACAAGAAAAAGAAGAAGCACAAGAGGAAGGAGAGCTACGCCATCTACATCTACAAGGTGCTCAAGCAGGTCCACCCGGACACCGGTATCTCGAGCAAGGCCATGTCCATCATGAACTCGTTCGTGAACGACATCTTCGAGCGCATCGCCGCCGAGGCGTCCCGTCGCGCTCACTACAACAAGCGCAGCACCATCACATCGAGGGAGGTGCAGACCTCCGTGAGGCTGCTGCTCCCCGGCGAGCTCGCCAAGCACGCCGTCAGCGAGGGCACCAAGGCGGTCACCAAGTACACCAGCTCCAAGTGAGCAACCAACCAGTGAACGCAAGGCGATCGAGTCGTCCGTCGCACACACTAAAAGGCCCTTTTCAGGGCCACAAAACTGTTCAATATTATTTAAATCATGTATGTTTCACAATCATAAAGTAATAAAATAAATTATTAGGTATTCACTGTTTGCTTTTTACACGAGTACGTCTCTGTGTTATTGTTTTGACCTTGAAATAGGTATTAACTAGAAATGGAATCAGGCGAATCTGTAGGTACGTACGTACTACGGAAGTTTATCCACAAAACTCAGAAAAGGTAAGTAGGTATGTTTTTATTACGACAGCAGACTTAAAATAAGAGAATACATAAATACACTACACGTAATAGTAGGTACCAACTTATTTCCATATCAACTAAATAATGGGTAGGTATAGTCATGTACGTACTCACATCGAAATGATCTTCACAGCAATGCCTAGAAGCCAGGTTAGAGGGTGGAGTTTTATCATTTCTTTTTGCAATGGAATACCATTTTTCACGAAGTTTTGGGTCTTTCGGCACGCTAAAAAATAGTTTATCTGGCGTTTTAAAAGTAGTGTTTGTACATTTCGGCACTATACAATATTTGTACATAGTTAAAAAGATGAATTAGACACAAATCGGGCACTTAATTTGTATCAAAGTCACAATTCACTCAAAACACTGCGCGCCGTATGGTTGCCAACGGCTAACTGGCGGCAACCGTCACAGTGACGTCACAAGCTATCGCGCCGGCCGACCAGTGAATTTCGCTAGTAATCAGGCCATAACTTCGTTATTTTTTGATGTAGAACAATATTTTTTGCACTGTATGTTAAGGATTTCTTAGCTCTATAAATCTGCATTCTCAACTAAAAACGTTACTTCAAGTTAATAAAGATAAGTTAAGAGTAAGTTTGTACTATCACAAGTTTTGGCATATTTTTTTTTCTTAAATTATCACGACCAATGAGTTGCAAGGTTGCAACCATTTCTTTAATCTGAAAAAAAAACAGGCTGTAAAGAATAAGGGTATTATTATACTATAAAACATATTATGACATGAATCGTAAAAAAGCAGTTGTTCCATAGAATTTATATATACCTATTTTATTTATGTTACACGGGAATTACTTACGTGAGTAATTCCCGTGTAACATAAATAAAATGTGTGAAAACCACGTCAGTTTCAATAATATATATACCTACTCACTCACTCACTCACTGATCACGAAATCTTGAAAACTACTTGACCTACGAAGCTTAAATTTGGCAGGTAGATTCCTTATGGGATGTAGAAGTAAAGGTCCGCTAAGGAAGGATTTTGCGAATGGGCCGAATCAAGGGGGACAAACAGGGGTTAGAATAGTCAAAAAAAGCTTGCGCGATTTAAAGTAATTTGTGTATATTCCGAGTTATTTTATAGAGAAACGGGCCAAGAAGCTCATCAGCAATTAATCCTTAGTTCGGGGCTCGGGCTAAGAAGCTTCTTAGTCTTGAGCATCGACGTAAAGTTGCTAGTCTATCGGTTTTTTTATCGGATACATTTCGGAGAGTGTCCATCGGATCTGCACAATCTAATTCCCTACTGCCTATTTTTCTATCGGACTGCCAGAGCGGGCACGAAACCGTCACCGCTTTATGGTCGATATTCCGAAAACCCGTACGAAGCGCTTTGATTCCACATTTATTATGCGAACTGCTAGTCTGTGGAATTCGCTGCCGGAATGGGTGTTCCCCGATGGTAACAATCTGGGTGTCTTCAAATCACGAGTGAATCGGTTCCTTCTAGGCAAGCGTGCTCCAACGTAGACCGCATCATCGCTTAAGAGGGGGCATCCGAAATGTTATGCTAATTTGCCATGATATTAACAGATAGACAGACAGACGCGGGAAGCGACTTCAATTTATACTATGTAGAGAAGAGAAGAGAAGATAGAGAAGAGATAGAGAAGATGAAGACATTAATTAGTACGAATTCTATGGGTCAAGTCAAGTTGCTTGAATTAAACGATTTTTATTTATTTATTTATTTTATTTATCATAAAATTAGCATAAAACTCAACCTGGATACTCAACAATCAGATCGTTGAGCTGATTGATTTTGCGAGATGATGATGAAAACCGTTCAACTTACCAAGTTAGGCCTCTTTGTATCCACTTCCGAATAAACGCACTTTTTAGATAAAGCCTCCATATAATTTATCAACATAAAACGCAATTTCAATGTTGGAACCGACCATTCGAAGAGCCGACGCACTTTCTTCAAAGTTTGAAAACACTCGGGCTCAAAGTGGGACGAGCATATTGTGCTAGTTTTTGTTGGAAACCAGTTTGGACCTCTTCCTGTTGCATTTATCCATTTTTCTTTTGTTTTCTGATCCTGAGGATAGCTACATTTTAAAAGAAAAAACAGTTATTAATAACATGCGTATAATATTGACGATGCAATATTTTACCTGTTTATTATTTATGTTGCATCAACTATTATGTTGTGTTATCAAAAATACAATGTAACAAATTTACTTGTGACGCATCTATCTCTCTTCCACTCATAGGCTAAGTATATAGTGCTTTCTCCCTCTACGCTTCCACTCCGTTTTCTTATGACGTTATCACGTAAAATTATCGTCCGTAAACCGACTTTACAGACAAGAGACAACCCCCTTTTTTATAGAAGAAACAATAATATTTTAATAACTTACGTGTGAAAAGAGATGCCATCTTTCAAGTAATTTACTTTACCACTGGTATTTTTACAAACAACGACTGAACAACGCGTCATTTGGTCAAAATATCGAACGCATCGAAGCTCGCAGCTTGACTGCGCGAGACCGACTAAAAGCAGAAACTCGCATCAAGACTCTTTTAGACCGGAGGCCGTATACGTATAGGCCATTGGAATTAGAAAACAAATCGGATTTAATAGGCATGATGACTAATATTTTTTTATTGCCTCATAAAAAAGCTGATCATAAATAGAGAACATCAACGAAAACAAAATTAATATTAGTTCAAAAATAAATAAGATATAAGCATTTTAATTTCATGCTAGGCAAAGAGCGCACTATACTGAGCCGTGACGTCACGGCTCAGGAGCGCCATACAAATGCTATACTAATTCACGCTTTGCGAGAAAGGTATAGAGCATCCCCTCTCTATCCCCACCTAAAACTTTAAACACTCATATCTCAGAGATTTATCAGTCCATTTAAATTATTTTTTCAGTATGTGTAATGTATTTAGTTATATTATTTGCTAAGCCGATTATTTGGAATAAATAAATTTTTGTCATCATGCCTCAAAAGGTTTTATTGTTTTAATAGCTTCATTTATAGCCCAATATGACTACCCTAAGTTTTCCTCCTCGGGGGAGTTGTGCATAAGTGGTGGGGGGTCAAAATGTACCCCCAGAAGGGATATTTTTGAGGTTTTACGATAATATCACTACTTCGACCAAAATAAAATGAATGGAAGGGCCATGCCATAACCATTGAACTTGCTCAGTAAAAACGAGTTAAAACCGTTGGACATATACTTCAACACCTAATTATAATCATGTACTACAGTACATTTGTTACAAAAAAATAGATAGCGTTTGTTGTGCATTTACACTTCGGGAAAGCACACGAAGGCATAATTTTGTCAGATTTTTCGTTTTCATGTAACAATATTTAGTCACGTGTTGCACTTCCTACGGCTAGAGACCGACTGAAACTAAGTGAGCACCGGCGCTCAATTTGTAATCTTCTTCTGGGCCCGTCCATTCATTTTATTTTGGTCGAAGAATAACCAACAATTTGGTAACTGGTAATATTAAAATAATTACCCGGTCTAGCTACTTGGACCAAAAAACTATTTAAAATTTGAATTTCCCGCCATAGGTGAAACGTACCACCTAATATTTTGCACTCACTGGCTGACCCGATAATGGTCGATTCGGAAATATTGTCGGCGTGGCGTTGGAATGTAGCGTTTTCCGACCGTAGCCCTTTCTATAACATGATTCCTCAAAGTGTAAGGAGCATATTCTGGTGAATCGAGTCGGCCTCCAATCATCACCTTTTCTTATATTCCTGGTCCACGCTCCTCGCATATCTAGACCAGCGGGAAAACTGTTAACAAACAAAATATTTAAAAAAGTTGTAAATCTATGTAGTCTATATACGGGGTGTAAGGAGAACACTCTCGAAGTCAAAAGAAGGTAATTGTACTCATCATTATGAACAACTTTTACTATGGGACCAGCCCTGAAATCGCGAAATAATATCAGCTGTTCTATAGAACAGTCATTGACACTCGACAAAATGTATGGAACAGCAGATTTTTTTTTCGCGATTTCAGGGTTGGTTCCATAGGAAAAGTTGTTCATAATGATGAGTACAATTACCTTCTTTTGGCTTCGAGAGTGTTACCCTTACACCCTGTATAATTATAGTCCATATAATTATCTAATTATATACAAATTAAAACCCTGTTTTAAATTATCACGGTTGTTCACTATAATTATATGATTATTGATTATATACGGGATATTTACCGTCGTAAGGTTCATTCCACAATATCCCGTAAATAATAATATGATTTTATATAAAAAAAAACCGGGTATGTCCTAAAACTGCGACCAGAACCACCGGAGGATGGGCAGCAGCGTCCTGTTAGTACACGGTGAACGTACTGCGATCTCCAAGCCGCCTGCCAAGCGTGGGGATTATGGCAACACCCCTCTCTAAGAGGGAGGCCTTGTTCAGCAGTGGACATTTAATGGCTGATGATGTGATGTGATGTGATATAAAAAAATATCCCTGTACGTAGTACATATAGGTCGTTGCTATTTACCTTGGTCACGCACGCCATAACTTGAGAACGACTTTACCGTTTTCTTTAGTTTCCTAATAGGTACTTTGGAGAAGGTTCTTACGGAAAGAAAAAATTAAGCAATAATTTTGCAATGTCATTGAAGCTGTCAGAGCAAATAAACGAATGGAAATAGTGTAATTGGTTTGTAACATTATGTATGTAGGAAATAAATAAATTTACCATTTTTCGATAAAACTGTGATAAAAGGTATGGGCAAAATTCGGGTTTGTATCCACGGATCCCGGTATCGGTTTGAATTAGCCACGGATACCGGCGCGTTGTATCCACCGATACCAGGATCCGTTTAAAAAAAAACGTTTTACCTGCTGATACCGGTGTTAGCAATCGACATTTTCATATACCTGTTTGAATTCCAAAGAAAAATGACAATAATGGATGGAACTCGACGACTTGCTATTGTTTTATTCACAGAAAAAAGAAGTTAAAAAAAACTGCAGTTTCATGCTTCATGGTTTCATTCTTCGACCAAAATAAAATGAATGGACGGGCCATAACCATTGAAATTGCTCAGTAAAAACGAGACAAACCCGTCGGACATACCTATAATATTATACTTGAACACCTAATTATCTTTAACCATGTACAGTACATTTGTTACAAAAAATAGATAGATAGGTACCTACAATATTCACGTGAAAAACAGATAATTGTAAATAACTTACTAGGTATGTACCTAGGTATTTACAATTTTATTTATCTATACTAATATTATAAAGAGGAAAGATTTGATTGTTTGTTTGTTTGCATTGAATAGGCTCCGAAACTACTGAACCGATTTGAAAAATTCTTTCACTGACGGGAAGCTACACTATCCCCGGGTGACATAGGCTATAATCTATACCCGTGCGAAGCTGGGGCGGACCGCTAGTAGTAAAATAAAATAACGATGAATTCGACTTACCGATGGAAAGATATATGATTATTCTCCAGCTCCACCCAATTATCAATCGATCGACTTGAACAACCGGGAACCGTACACGCCATTATTGTCACTTGAATAAGCTCACTTACAGTCCTCTTAGAACAAGCAACCAAATATTTTTTTCAAAACAATTTCGCAACGCACTGTTATCCAGCTGGTGAGAAACAAACATGGCCGTCGGCGCCTGTCTGGCGCATGCTTCGTGACGTGCACGAGCGGCTATTGCTATCTCTTTTTATTACATGAAGAGCTGGCATTAGGATGACGAAAAGCTTAACTGGTACATTGGTTGAACTTGAAGCAAATCAGATATATTCAACCAAAATTATAAATAAAATTATAAGTATGTGCAATCAACCTATTTTCATGATATTTTTTTTTACTAGGTGCATCTGAAGGCGCAGCTATCTCACTCGCACGTTTTCTACTCTTGAATATAAGAAAACCACTTAGTGAGAGTTTAAATTTGAAATAAAAAAAATTAAATCCGCTTGTGAATTATCTTTTGAATAACATTGCAAATATTAGAAACTATCTATAGCAATTTTTGTGTTGAAATTTTTTGAAGATTTCGAAGGAGATCATCGAGATAAATTTTAGCAATCTCGATGTAAAAACAACAAAAAAAATCTTCCAATCGTCATTGTACCTAGACATCAATCTATACTATATAAAGCTGAATTACCACTGACTGACTCACTCACTGACTTAGATAGTTGTTTGGAGACTTGGGGGGGTGGGGGGGAAAATGTGAGTATGGGGTCGTGTAGAGGGGGAAAACGTAAGATCAGGAAAAATACCTGATCTTCGGAAGGTCAACTCTTCGACCTGAACCCCCTATGGATCTCGGAAAGTATGACAGGTGGGGAGAAACAGTTTAAACTAAAAATGAACCTCAACCTTGGACCTCTTTAGAGAAATGAAAAAAAACATGGCTCCCATACAAAAAAAAAAAAAACCCATACAAACTTTGGACGTTCGTAACTCGAAAACGGTTCGACATCGATGGGGGGTGCTTGAACAAATGTCATAGGCAATCGGGGCCTCCAACTGGTAGGGGCCCCCAAAATGACTTTCAGGGGCCCCAAATTTTCAAAATGGTCCTAGGAGGCTGATTTTTGGTTTCCGAGGGTATTTTCGGGTCCTGATAGCATTTTTGAAAAAAATTTTTGGAATTTTTTTTTTTTTAATATAGCTGCCATACAATGGATTTTGTAACATACCGAGCAAGTGCCGTGGTGAGGCCGTCAGGCCGAACCACGGCACTTGCGAGGTCACCAAGCTCAAGCGAGGCCGCAGGCCGAGCTTGGGCGCCTTTAGGCCGCGAGGCCGTAGGCCGAGCTCACTGGTGCGGGGTCGTGGTGAGGCCGCAAGGCCGAACCACGACCCTCGCACCAGTCACAGGCGGAAGTTGGCGAGGCCGCAGGCCGAGCCTAACTCTCGAGCTCAAGCGAGGCCGTAGGCCGAGCTTGAGATCCAATGGCGCGAGGCCGTAGGCCGAGCACTGGTGCAAAGGGTCGTGGTGAGGCCGCAAGGCCGAACCACGACCCTTGCACCAGTCACAGGCGGAAGTTGGCGAGGCCGCAGGCCGAGCCTAAGCTTCGAGCTCAAGCGAGGCCGTAGGCCGAGCTTGAGATCCAATGGCGCGAGGCCGTAGGCCGAGCACTGGTGCAAAGGGTCGTGGTGAGGCCGCAAGGCCGAACCACGACCCTCGCACCAGTCACAGACGAATTACTGACAATCATGAGGTCACCAGCCGAATTCAGTGCGAGGCCGAAGGCCGAGCCGCTCGTACTCCCTTTGACGGAAAATACTCGATTGGAATATTTATACGGCTTCTACGACTGAACTTGAAATTTCTTCTACGTTTCCACCACCTTTAGGAGATTTGTACCTATTCCACTTCAATCTTCATCGCCGGTCATGGAAATCAAAAATCATCATCATCATCAGCACATTTTCTAATGTATAACCCTATTCTTACCCATTTTCAACACACATTCACCGTTTTCATCAAGTTTAAAAAGTCGAACACAAATGACGACCCCACCCCACTAACACACACCCCCCCGCGGGCCGCTTGCGGCCCGCGCACCCACGCAAAACACTAGTTATTATTATACAGTTCACAATGCCAAAACCAAAGTACTTTTACTTATACCACTATATCTATGGCCAAAACTGTTCCAATTCAGACGTTATGTCACTTACATAACTGTTCAATGTAGCTTGTCCGCTATATCAACGGTCTCAATGTCATGCGGACGAACAGGGAATAAGGCAGCAATGGAGACGCTATTTGACATAAAATAAAAATATAAAATATAATAAAATATTTAAAATTCTTAAATATTTAAATTTATTTTCATAAAATATTTTCGAACATTTTATTACTATTTTTGAAAAACGTAAACGTCATTATAATCTCATTATCGTCGTTATTAGTAAAGAAGTTCCGAAGGTGCGTGAAAAAAAAAACTATTTAAAGGCAATATTTTTTAATGTTTTTTATCTAACAATAGTTTTAAGTTTTGTTTGTACTAACCCAATGGATTTTTAGTTGTCCTTAATAAAATATTTTGAATTTAAATTTAATTTATTGTAACGTATTTTACTTTGGTTTTTATATTGTTCAGTACATTTCTTCCTTAGTATCTTTTATGCGCATTTTACATGTCGAGAATTGGGGTTATTGTTATAGCCAGTAGCCACCTTGGCTTCGTAGATCTCCAAAAAAAACAGTTCTACATGGTCTTGACTTGAGTTGGTATTATACGTACGTTATAAATTTATCAGAAAGGCATATATTTAGATACATGTATAATCATCAGAGTGTAAAAACATTGGTATTCATATTAAATTTTAATCATTAAAGAGGAATACTCACGTGCAAAATTGGTTTAGCTTTTTTGTTAAGCCTACTGAAACCTTTAATTGTTGTGTAAATGTCTGATTGAGGAAAGTGATCGGAGCATACAACCGACCCTTTCAATGGCTTGTAATTTATGTCATCTCGGGCTTTTGCTATAATAGCTGTCCATATAGAACACCTTATAGGGTTTCGAGGAAAACTAAAAACAAAACAAAAATGTTGTATATCAAATATCAAAATGCATGTTTTATAAAAATGTTGTTGTACTCGTTACTCAAAAATTATAATAACACTATCGACTGCAACTTTTTATTTGGAAAACTAAAAAGTAAACCATACAAAAAAATATAGCAATACTAGCTGGGCCCCGCGGTTTCTCCCGCGTGGATTACTCATCAGCGAGTGAAAGTCCCGACAAAATCAGTGCTGCCGTTTTGGAGTCCATAAAGAATTACATACATACTTACATATAATACACACATAGCCTTTTATATGCAAGAAGATGTACAACAAATTCGATAATAATATAATGTAAAAATATTTAAAATTAATCGACTCCATAGCTTTCATTCGAACACACTTTGCGCGTCATTCTCGTGACCAAGCAAGCGCTACACTATGTTTCTCTTTCACTCTTACATGATTGATTAACGAGTGAAAGAGACACGCTATGGAGGCGCTGCAATCGGTCTATAAGCATTTTATTGTGCTAAGAAAATGAAAATTATTGGAATTATAATAGAAACACCCACAGAAAACACATAAATTAGTTATAATACGTACCTAAAATATGAAACACCATCCTTTTTTAGCAGGTATCTGCTGTTATTTGGGCAGTTTGTTACCGAGCACTTTGGCATCGCGCGGCGTTGTGATCGGATAGCGGTTTCCTGACAACTAACCAAAATGTCGGCGCAATGCCGCAAATGCCGCAATGCGTAGCGTGCGGTGCGCAGAGTTTAGAAAATACGATCTATTTTTAGCAGGTAGGTAACTCCTCTGCCATCATTATAATCAACATGAGAATTGCTTTATGCTAATTGCAATGTTATGTATTATAATCGGTTTTATTAAATTGTCACTGTGATTTTTATCTTCAAAAATGTTGATGCGCGAGTGAGATAGGTAGCTGCGCGCCTTTCTAGGCCACGGTTTTACATTGTCTTCTGCGGTTTCACTCCAAATGGGTCAGTCACTTCACTCTCACAGGCGGAAGAACCGTTTTTTTTTGTTTGAAAGTTGTAAGAAAAGGTAAAATATTGAAAGGTTTGGAAGGAAATGAACGAGAGTACCTAGTATGAGGCGTAGGTACTCGCCATCCAAGTAAATATTAATACATTCGTTTAATTTGTATATAATTCTTTTTGAAGTTAAAGAAGGTTACGGTTTACGGCTACGAACTTTCTTCAAGAATCGTTAGTTCACGATTTGTACCACGTGTGGCATCGTACGAAACGGTAATTACCGTACTTATGGCAACGCTGCTTAGTAACTAGTAGGCCGCCCCTGCGTCGCACGGGCGAAGCCGGGATATATAGCCTATGTCAACCGGGGATAGTGCAGCATCACAACAGTGAAAGAATTTTTCAAATCGGTTCAGTAGTTTTGGAGCCTATTCAATGCAAACAAACAAACAAACAATCAAATCTTTCCTCTTTATAATATTAGTATAGATATAGATAAAAAGTCGGACAATTCGTAGCGTGCGCCGAGTTTTGGTTCGGGTATTTTATTGGCACGATTGTGACTCTGTATGTAATTGAATCTCGATGATTGGAACCCCAAAAATTTGTATGAAATACCTACATGGAATAATCTCACTTGACACTTCATTTTTTTTTTATTGCAACACAGTTATGTTTAATATTTGGATCATTTTATTTGCACACACGGTCATCTGACCCCATCAAAGCTTATGATATGGCTGCCAGAGACTGATATACATACATGTATAGTTTTAAATACATACTTAAATAGATATTAACAACCAGATATAGGACAAACACAAATGTTCATCACATAAATGTTTGTCCTAGGTTGTAATCGAACCCACACCCCCAAGCTCAGAAGGTAGGTTCACTACCAACTGGACCAACGGGCTCTCTATTTGCATTTCATACTAACTTTGGGGTGGCAATGCAGATTTTTTATAAAGTTGGCGCGCTTTTTTTGTCTCTACTTTCATTAGCCAGTCTCTGGCTGGGTGGGTACCTACTAGGCTACCAGGTACGAAGCCATAAAAGAATACTGAACCACACTGAACGTAAGCAGCGAAAAAATAATGAAGCATTTTTATTTCACCTTTATTACGGGGACTTTAATGACAGGAATAGCTGTTTTTTTCAATCTTCTAACATTTTTCTTAGTCACATAAATATCTTTTGCAGGAAAATGTTCCGAGCAGATGGTAGAATAAGTAGAAGGGAACCAATCTTCCTCGCGCCTTTGGGACCTTATTATGTTAATCCACTTTTCTTTCATCAACCTATCAGTAGGTAATCTAAAATTAAAGATAATACATACGTACGTTTTATTTATATTACACGGGAATTACTCGAGTAAGATTAAGTCACTCCAACATAAAAATCATCCGAAATAAACTGGTGCAACTGTCTCAGTTTCCCTGACTTCGACAACCCTGATGCCTTATTATGGATGATTTGGATCGTGATTGCGATCGCTTGCCATCTCACTTACGCACGTGGTGCGAGTAAATAGATGCGAACGGGACGGCATGCAATCTCGATCACGATCAAACTTCTATAATAAGTCCGCAGCTGCCACTATTGAGAGACGTGTAGTTTGTCTTTTGTGTAAGAGTGAAAAAGAGAGCAGACTCTCTTTTTCACTCTTACACAAAAGACAAACTACTCGTCTCTCTCACACACTTAACAATGACAACAGCCATACAAAATAAAACATACAGTTAAAATGTACGTAGTTATAACTCGATGGTTAAAATACAGTAAAAACTTACGCGTGAAACGAAACGTTTATTCTTTCCTTCACGGTTGCAGTGTAATTTGTGCACCTTCTAAATACACAGGAAGGCATTTTAGTCACAGATTATTCCAGGAATGTTGATTGGTAAAGACGTGTTGCCGCTTCACCGAATGATGCGTCACTAAGTCAATGTTGCCGGGCAGTTACCTTGCTTTCATAAGCATATTGCCAGTGCTTCATACGCCCATGGTAGATGTACGGTGTAATACCATCAATGTTTTTTTTAAATTTATTTTTTTATTATAAATAGGCTTGCGCTTGGCTGCCAACTCGCCTGATGTTAAGCGATGATGCGGCCTACAATGGAGCACGCTTGCCTAGAAGAAACCTATTCACTCTCGACTTGAAGACACCCAGATTGTAACCATCGGGGAACACCCACTCAAGCAGCGAATTCCACAGACTAGCAGTTCGCACAATAAATGTGGAATCAAAGCGCTTAGTACGGGTTCTCAAAATATCAACCATAAAGCGGTGTCGATTCTTCGTGCCCACTCTGGCAGTCCGATAGAAAAATGGGCAGGAGGGAATCAAATCATGCAGATCTGATGCACACTCCCAAATGTATCCGATAAAAAACCGATAGATTAGGAACCTTGCGCCGATGCTCAAGACAATGTAAACATTTATGTAAAAAATACACGGTAAAATACAAGCTGTAGTGCCTGTAGTACAGGTTTACACTAAACCGAAACTACTAAGCCGAAAGGAGGTCGTTTTACTGGTTCGTCAAACTTTTACTATTAATAAACCTTGAAATAGCGAAACAACCTAGTTTTTCCCATTGAGGTCAAAGATAATCCACTTCATCAGGCACGAATCCTAATTTGCTTGTGTAGGATTCAAATTCAAATTATTTATTTAGGATGTAAGCCACGTCAGTCGCAGGGGGGGTTTTGTATGGCGCTTGTGAGTGGAGACTCAAAAGTCATTCGTTCAATACCCGCCTAGGATTGCACCGCTCTAAAAATATTATGCTAAAAATGTTAAATAAATCCACACGCAATTAAACATTGAGTAGGTTAAAAGATCATAGAAAATATAAGTTTGGAACCACAGAATATTTATATTCTGTGAAATATTTATATTCCGTAAAATATGAAATCTAGGTACCAACTTCGTGTATCGTCAGCGCTCACATGTTGTGTAAAAAACATACATTCTAGCCGTAACAGACGTATCGAACTTGGCTGACGAACCGCCAAGAAAGAGGAAGAGAAAATTTTCTCTTTCTCTCCCGTTGGTTGGACGGCGGTTCGTCAGCCATGTTGACGTACACTGTCTGTTACAGTTACAGCTATTTGAATTGATAACCTCCTCCTTTTGAAGTCGTGTTTTTTCTTATTTACCTCAATTACCGGCACAGCTGTCTTTATCAATTTGCGAACATTTTTTTTCGTAAGGTACTTGTCACTTTCCACAAAGTGTTGAGAACAAATAGTGGAGTATTGCGTTGGCATCCATTCATCTTCACGTCTCTGGGTTCTAACTACTTGTACCCATTTTTCCTTTATTAATCCGCCTTTAGGAAATCTAAAATACAATAAATAGAAGTTGAAAGTCACATGTTAAAATCTTTATAAATAACGACTATTAGTCCGTCGGGGCAGACATAAACTAGCCTGAAATAGAAAAAATCCGGGAAACTATTTTTTTTTAAACGTCAGGTGGTGATTATACTATCAAGTTTATAAAAGTGATACTTAGTATAACTCTGCAAATATTGATCCTAGCGTAAAAATAATTATGACCAAACTTGTGAGAAATTAAATTTCCAACAACTTTGGATACAGCAATTTTTGCTCTAAAGTTGAAAATTAACGAGTTATTTCAGAAAAACGAATAAATTGAACTTTAAAACAAGATGGCGGCGAATCCTCTACCGGGATTAGTTAGAAAATCGAGATTTACACTTCCAACGACGACGTTTAAAAAAAAACGCTCCCCGATTTTTTTCTATTTAAATGTCTGTCCCAACTGGACTATATGGATAATATTGAATAACAGTAGTGAAGAATTATATTGTAGCAAGCCAGGAAGGCCTATGTAATAATTATGTGGAATATTCGAGTTATTAGACCAGCCCCTTATCACCCCAATATCCCCTAGCGTCATTAGGGTTGCCAGATCCTGACTTAGCAATTCCTGGACATTTCTGGGGTTAGGAACGGCGTCAGTACATGGACCGGAGTATGGTTACTATACTATTATTCAGAGAGCCCATCCCATGTCAATTTTAATTCATTTGATTTACGGGACTAAAGTTTATTAATATGTCTTAAAACTTATTGTAATTTCCATTAGGGCCAAAATCACACCTGTCTGCCAAATAGTTAATTGCTTTTTCTAGGAAAATGTGTGCCTGTGATGTGAATTTATTCGTTTGGTCTTCTGAGGTTCGGCAGCGCGTGCGTAGTTTGGTCTACGGAGGTTATTAAAAAACCCTAGTATTTGCGAATTCCGGGACAGTAAAGTGAAATTACTGGACACTGGACACCTCATTCCGGGACTATCCCGGATTTCCCGGGTATCTGGCTACCCTAAGCGTCATCTACCGTTGTACGAACTGACAACACCGCGCGTCCATTATCTCGCTATCTCTGTCGCTCTTAAACGCAACCCACTACTTGTCTCGGCTGTGTAGGTGGCAAAGCGGCAACAGCGCAGTTGTCGCTTTTGAGTTAAATAAAATTATTTTCCATCTTAAATAGACTAAACAGTACTTACAAATGAAAAGACACATCCTTCCTGTCCTTTACAGCCGTCCCAGTATAAGTGTTGCACTTTCTAAACACACAACATGGCATTTTTGATTATTTTTATTTCGTTATAATCCAAAATCGCGCATCTAAGCGTACGTTTGCGTCGTTGCCTGTCACAAGACGGACTGAGTTCACTCAAGCTAATTAACATGTTTTTGTGTAGCCGCGCAAAACTCTGTAAAACGTACCTATATATCTACCTCAGTTTAATAAGTATATAACATCATTGGTTGTTCCATAGAAATGACATTCAACCAAAACAAAATATGCTACAAATTTTTGAACACACGGGTGTGAAAGAAGGTGAAAGATTTTTTTTCTACAAACAAAAATAATATTTTGTTCTCTACGCATCACAGATTTCAACAGATCAGACAATTAAGGGAGATATGTTAAGGTTGCGGGTGCGAACGCATCTGGCCTAAATCAGGCTTGATACTCATAGTTGAACTCACTCTGCAGACGACCTTGCTGCCCTTCGCATTCGACTATGAAACATAGCAGATGAGTGCTACTTTAAAATAAAAATACAAACAAAAAAACTAAAAAAATATTAAAAAGCTTGGGCATTTTTTTTAGTAACACAATAACACTGCAAACGTTCAAATATCCATATGTTTTATTATGGCGGAGGAGATTGCAAAATATTAAAATATACCAAAAAAACATTGTTTTTTTTTCCTCTATACTCTGCAATCCAATACAATTTGCACTGTTTTTCTAGTTTTTTAAATTTATTTTAACAATATTTGTGAAATTGATATGACACATGCATTATTTTCTCGGAGTATTGGCGCCAACATGAAAAAAACATGTCGTCTCGTAGTAATATCTTCCTCGTAGTGTATTTTCGAGAGTTAATGCGTAATAATAACCGTCTTAGGTGCCGTCAAAATTGTAATAGATTATCAAAAAGAATCTTACACATTTTTTCTTTGCATCCACATATCCGGATACCAACGGAGATGGTTCTTGTTTTAAAGATGTAGCAGAGGTTTCTTTTGAAAACACCATCTGTTTAAACATTAACAAGTAATGTTATAAAAACAAAAGTTACAAACACTGTTGTTTTTTTTTTTTTTTTTTTAACCTATCCTGTGCCACTGCCGGGCAAACGTTACTGTTTCTATACCTGTATTCCTCATTTCTAGTAGGTTAGGTACTAGGTATAGTAGAATATAACTTACTGTACAAATTGGTATTGCTGTTTTTTTCAGCATACGGTTTCCTTTTTTAGACTTGTATGAGTCTTCATCTCCAAAATGTATGGAGCATATTGTGCTGTATTTAGTGGCCATCCAGTCCTTTTCACCTCTTTCGTAACGAACCGCTTCTATCCATTTGTTTCGCCGGAGTTTATTTTCAGGGAAACTAAAAAAATTAACATTACGATAACAATAATTGTTTTTTTTTTTTTTTTTTTATGCCATAGGTGGCAAACAAGCAGACGGGCTGCCTGATGGAAAGCAGTCACCGTCGCCTATGGATACTTGTAACACCCGAGGCATCACAAATACGTTGCCGACCCTTTAGAACTCGATTAACTCGCCTTTTGAAAAACCCTTTTGAATTGTACCTACTTTCCTTTTTATTTACTTGATATTTTTTTTATTACGTATATTTGACCAGTCGATGAGAATCATAATTTTATGTTTTTCACGGCACGAAATACAAAAATATTGCTACTTTAGTTCATGTTGCATAACATCGGCCATCGGCCACTGCGGATATAATTACATTTTAGTAGGTATACTTACAGGTGATATGAGACTGATCCTTCTTTTATTTTATCATTATGGCTCCGGCACCACTTCACAACACAAGTTGGCATTTTTTTACGAACCGTGTCAAATAGATCACTTATAAAATGATAAAGTAATTTAAATCGCAGCCGCAAGCACTACACAGCGCATCGCTTGTGGCACGAATGACGGCGCGTTTGTCTTGATTTTTAAGCCCCGCCCATCTTGTCTCAGTTTGCATGGGGCCACGCCACGACACGACGGTGGGGAAAACAGCCCGCGTTACTTTTGACAGTCATTATTTCTCTGGATATAATTAACATACGATTGTAATTGCGTGCCTGCCCGATAACAGCATGATAGAATGCGAAATTCCGGGAAAATAAACTCGCGGCGCGGCGTTGCCAGCTCGTGCATTTAGTTCTGCGGACTTCTGCGTGACGCGACGTCATCGCCAGGTTCCTTAAGGCCCGACTGCTCTTTGATTAGTGCGATTGATGCTTACAATATGTAAAAAAAATATGAAAACATGCCTGTATATAGGTATAATTTAATTAATCGTGTAATGTGCGCTTAGTAACCACATAATAGATCTATACAATCTATCTATCTTGTATGTATCTATACAAGAATGGGAACGACTCGCACCATAGATCTTTTTTTACTATTATCACTTTTTTTTGTTAAAATTTTCATGACGGTGGGGTCAATGTCCTTTATTCGTAATATTATACATGTTTACATAGTATTAATAGCGTCAAACAAGTCATAGTCACAGTCAGAGCCAAGCAAAGTAAGTCACGGTCAATACAAACTCCTGCCCCTGTAAAGTGGTAGAGATTTACAAGAGGCTCCTATGGAGTTTTGGAAACAACACGAAAAGACATGTTTCACCTCGTTATATCACTTGCACGTTTATGAGCACTTAATGAATAATAATTCACCATTTAGTACACATTAAATACCTCTCGAAAATATCAAAGTTTAGGAAAATAATTCAACGAGCCGACATGATTTTTTTCCACGTTGGCGCCAAAACCTCTCTCATTTTTTTGTATTTACATTACACCAGAGGCGTCCTGATCACAGCTCATCTTATGTTAAGCGACGGTGTAGTCGGAGATGGTTAACATGCCTAGCATGGAATGGAAACATACACCTACCTACCTACCTTTATCAGCCTACATTGGACAAAAAAAACTGATATGTATACGTACTTTTCTTTGAGATTGTGTAGTACTTGTAGGTTCAGATGGAACTGTTGATTTGTGTTCCAACTCATTTAATCGTTTATCTCTATTTGGTATGGCAATCTTTTCTTTTTCATATGGCAACGTGTGCTTTTGTGCTTGGATATCTGTTTGTGATTGGGTGTGACTATAAGTGGATACCAATATATTATCTTTCTTTGATAAGTGGGATGTATTGTTAGTTCTTATGATTACATCACGGGCGTCTAGTTGAATATTTTTATGAGGTAAGAATTTCGTGGGTACTGCGTCACTTTTAAGTCGCCTAGAAATATAAGTTATGATTGCAGTGTCGTCAAAATGTACAGAACAAATAAAGCTGGCCTTGTTTATTTTAAGTAAATCTTCTCTGTCGATTGCTGTTAGCCATTCTTGTCATCTGAAATAAAACATAATGCCAGTTCACAACTTTTCCGGCTTTTAGCAATTAAGGTATATTCTATTTTAAGTGTGCATACCTTCATGGTTAGCTTAAAATTATAATAATGGTGTCATAACAAAATTGAATGTTTTATCTATGCAACCCATGCAGTTACAGGGTATTTATGTGGATCATTTTCGATAGATCCATTGCTAAGATCCATAATGGATCTATAGAGATTACCTATTTTCTCTCTTTAGATCCCATTTTAAAATTATGGAACTATCAAGAACTTTTTTCTTACTAGATCTATTAGTAGTTCCTCGGTGGATCTATTGATATTTTTAATTCTCATTGGATCCCATTTTGAAAGTATGAATCTATGGTTTAAATACAACAATATACCTTACCTGTCAATATCTTTCGGAATATTAAAAAATGTTAATGCTGATTCTTTGTTCTTTCTTTTATTTACACAGCCGTACGCACAACAGTATCTTTTATACACGTTATAAGATTTCGATCGTTTAGATGTCATTGTTTGTTGCAAAAATCACAGAAATTACGCGCAACGTACGTGCAAGCCGGGCGAGAGTCGAGCGGCTACTGCACTGCCAGCTGTCATGTCTGCCTGCCCGAAAGGCATGACAGGACAGACTGTACTAAACTGCGGAGTGACACCCCCCTACCCTTAACAGCGGTATTTTTCGAACCGTAATAGATCACTCAAAAGTAAAACAACAAATAATAATTACTGCCCAAGTGAGAGTCGGTTACAAATTCCTAAACACCAGGACCCCGATTCTACTAAACCAATTGTTTTTAAATTGTAATTGTTATAATTTTATTTTTTTAATGAATTGTCTCAAAATATAAAAACTTATGACACTTAAAGTAAAAAAAAATTATAATTTTAAGGCAACTCATAAAAAAATAAATTAAGTTACGCAACGTCGGGCATTATTCTCGATTTGATCCGAATTGTCCCAGCATTATTGGAGGTTTTTGACATAATGTCATTTCAATCAGTTGATTGGCCAGAGCGCGTGACGCGTGACGTTCACTGACCGACACTGAGAGGAGTGTAGGGCAAAACCGACACTACCTATAGGTCGTAATAATTGTGTAAGCAATTGCGTTCAGTATGAGTATAAATTTTTCAATAATTACTGTACTCTATTAGAAATAGAATACGAATCAAAAATTTCCCATCCGACAGAATTTGAACCTGCGACTCCAACAGAGCTTTTTTGTGCTTTTGCTTGTCTTCCCGTGAACATGGTGCATGTAACTGCGCGGAAATACCTATCGGGAGCTCATACGAAAACCTTACCACGTTAAATATCCCGTAAATAACCATATAACTTTAGTGCTTTTAACTATATTTAACACTGATCATTTTATGTTTCAGCAGCGTCCTGTTAGTACACGGTGAACGTACTGCGATCCCCAAGCCGCCTGCCAAGCGTGGGGATTATGGCAACACTAAGAGGGAAGCCTTGTTCAGCAGTGGACATTTAATGGCTGATGATGTGTGATGTGATGTGATTTTATGTTTGAAATTTTGTTCTTCTATTTTGGATCGATCATATTGGAGGGGGAGAAACAGCTTTATTACAATAAAAATATTAAAACTTTATTTGCTATCTTAGATTTTAAAATAATATCATGTCCTCTTTTTTTTGTATTCTCTTCATTATCAGCACCAGAGAAACATCAATAAATGACACCTATGTCTATTAATTTAAATACTTATTTCCTCTTTATTTTTATATATTATGTTTATAAAGAATCGGCAAGCGAAATTTAGTTTATATCATAAAACCTATAACACGCAGAGCGTTAATACGCCTCTATATATTTATATACCTCATTTTGTCAATATGATTGGTAGTTCAAGAGATACGAATTACGATGATACGCAGGAACATTTCTATAGACAGACAAAACTCATAACCCATCGTACATAATTTTCCCTCGTTCTTCGTAGTCGAGTCAAAAATGTCATAATCTTGAGCTTGCTTTGAAAATGACAACAACTTTGATTTATTGTTTTTTAATCATTCACTGATTCCACGGAGTAACGAAATGTTAATTTTCAAACATTTCCTACTAAAATCTTTTAGTTTAGGAATTGCATACATTGTTTTGAAAACTTTAATTTTCTAGTAAATATTACTTCTGAAAAATAATTTATCACCATTCCTAAACTCGCTCGGCATTGCATGCAAATTTTAGTAATAATATACAGTTTGTAGATTTCATACAATTTCGGTAACATAACTATTAACTATAGATAGATTTAATAAAGCACCTCATAAATTACAGGAACTGCTGTCTTCTTCAATCTTCGCATATTGTTTTTTGTTACATATATATCTTCTGCAAGAAAATGTTTCGAGCAGACAGTTGAATATTTAGTAGGCATCCAATCGTACTGCCGCCTTTGTCTCCTAATAATTTTTACCCATTTTTGTTCTATGGGACCATCTCTAGGTATACTAAAATGGAAAAAAAAAACGTAATTAACCGATCGTAGCGAAGTTTCAGAGTTTACTGGGACAACTCTGTATTTTATGTATGTTTATAATGTATGTTTATTTATTGTTAGATGAACTATGTGCCTACAAAATTTCATTATGATCTGATCAATGATAGCATCTTTCAGTCTAAAAATGCACACCCCTCTGCTCTTCTTTCCTCGCACAATGTATTTCATACATTTAGTGGACGAGTGGTGATTTTTGTACTGAAGTCTCTACTCAATTTATCGACGAACAAATTAACAAACATAATTACATCCTGCTTGATATCTTGATAAGCAGTGATACGGTACGGTCTAGGATGAAGTACGTTTACCTAGAGAATAGCTGTTTACTTTTGATTTAAAGACACCCATGTTCTATCCGTATAGGAATGAAATTTGGGACTAAGCAGGTACCAATTAGTATTATTCTATTATGATTTTGATGTTAATTTCAACTTAATACCTGTACCCGTTCGTGAGTAAAAGAAATTCCCTATTGACCCAATGAACCCTAGTTTCCCCTCACAGTGGCACACATTGTGGCGGCCGGTTAACCGCTATGGTGATCGGCTAAATTCGGCATTCGTCGTCGATTATGCTTCGATCTCTTTCACTCTCTCACACACACAAGACGATCTACACATCTCGCTTGGGTAATGGGTATACTTCGTACAACACTTTGTGACAACAGCCGCCTAAAACAATTAGATAAAACAATTTATATTTTTGTTTTAATAACATATTCAGTACTTACGCGTGAAATGAAATATTTTCCTTGTCTCTCACAGTGAGTGTGCAGTTTTTGCAGTTTATAAAGACACAGGAAGGCATTTTATTACAAATATTTTGTCAAAAACACTTAATCAGCTGCAATGTGTTGCCAGACACTCGCAGTGCGTGACTGAGTGACGACTGACGGCTGGGTCGGGCGGCCAGCCTTGCATTCGTTCAATACGGTGGCGGGCACAACCTATCTACAGGTAAAATTATCTTAGGGTGCGGATGCGTCCTTTATTGAAGTGGGACGCCTGTAGAAACAAGTTTTTGCGCTAGAGTAGGATAGAAAACGTGCATTTCGCACCCGTTTCATACATTTGAAATTTGGATTTTGGATTCTACTGCTGAGCACACTGAACTGGTTAGAGTTGCCAGCAGTCAAGCAAGAAAAGTCCGAAAACAAAATGTGAAATTATCTAATTTGCCTTGAAATTATCCGTTATTCGCCAACTGTATCTGGGTCCATCAAATTTCAAATTAAACTTGATAATATTACCCTACAAGGCCACTGAGGTAGTATGTACTTATGTACTACGTACGGGTACGTAGTACATAAGTACTTATGTACTACGTACGGGTACGTAGTACATAAGTACATATTACCTCAGTTTACAAAGCCTACCCCTTCGATCAAAAGGCCTACCCTGAGCTAAGTTTTTCTGAACTAAACTTTTTGGAAGCGTTGACCACCGCATTTACCCCGTGCACCCCGTGCCAACAACGGTGCTGGAACCGATTACCTGCTGAAGTTTGCGGCCGTGTAGACGGAAGCGAGGCGGCCGGCGGTCTGTCCTATCACCAAAACAACCTTGGAGCAAGGCCGGTTGACGACCGTGTTAGCAGGTGCTTGAACTCCGCGATACAAATAATACTGTATTGACTGTGGTGGTACAGGCATGATAGAATTCCGCGAAAATATTATTATGCATACGCGCGGTGCGGCGTTGCCAGCTCGTGCATCTAGTTTAGCGCGACGCGACGTCATCGGTAGGGTTGCACTTTGGCAGTAGTCGATAAAACTTGTGGAGAAATAACAAAATAACCATCCCTTTCTTGGCTAGGTAGGTATTAAGATTACGAATTTTAAATTTAATTTTAGAATTAATTAGTAACCCAATTGCGTCTTATTTAGATCATCTACTAGATGTATGCTAAAAATGCAGATTAAAATTAATAAAACAAATTAAGTTTGTATGGGCATTGGACACGCGGTCGGAATGCTACCTTTAGTAATTAATGCAATTCAACGCGGCAATGCGTCATGCCAGCATCTTGGGTAGGTACGATGCCTGCAGCGGTTTTCAGCTTCAGCTTAGGTTTTCGTCACAGAGTCAATAAATAATTATCTACTGTAACGTTCCATGATCGTTACCTACTCCCAAATTCATGGCAAATGGCACATACGCTAGAAGCCAAACTTAACGAATAAAAAAGGTCACTACTATGACATAAACATTGTTGACAGAATGAAGGTGACTGACGTAATGTCAGTCAGTTTCATTCCGCTATGCAAAAAACAACATTGTTCTAAGACAAAGGAAATTGTGTAAAAAACTACATTTTAAAAAGATTCGGGTATATAAATATCGAATTCTTTCTAGAAGGAATAGGCTATATATAGGACTCGAAATAAAAACTGGGTCATACGCGCAGTTGACTACAGTGAAAAAGTCGCTCAGAACTTAACCTTACAATCAAATCTTACAATCAACTGGTTAGCCCGTCTTCAATCGGGTAAGTTTACGTGAGATGCCTTTTAAATGTGTTAATTGTGAAATCTGTCTCGACAAATAATGCTAATCGTTATTTGTCAATTGAATTATCATCAGGCCACTTGTGTTCTAAAACGCAGTGCAAGTGCGTTTCATATCCGTACTATCTGCGGATGTGGACGCGCGCCGTACTTACATTCTAATATAATTGTGTTCTAAGCTCTTAAAGCATTCTGTAATCTTGGATCCTTCCGATCAAAAACTGTGTTTTAACGCCGGTACCACGTCATGTGAGACGGGACCTACTCCGATCTGCCGTTATCTTCGGGATCTCACACGACGTGGCCGTGCGGCTCTTGAGTACTGATCCTCATGCGTAGTTTCGACCACGTACGAGTCGCCACGCTGTCGTGACGCTACGTTTACTTCCCTACTACTACGTCGGTCGTACTCCGGCCACGCACAAACTTCGGGAACTACTACGCGCAGACCGCACTCCGGTCACGCCTGAAAAGCTCACGAAGCCTCTCGTCGCTGCGCTGCCTGCTGACATCCTACGTGCCACGAGCCGCGTCGAGCCACGCGGCGATCGGCGCCCCAGCTCTTCAAGCTAAGTCTCAAAACAAGGGACCAACACGTTTTTTTATCGCCATCACCTTCCGAGTTCACACGACCCTCAGTCTCCTGTAAATTCATTCTTACTTTATTAAATCTTAACTTATACTATCTTAAACTCTTTCTTTTGAAACTCCTACCCACTGCTAGGTAGAACTTCACCAAGCTTCACTTGGTGAACGTTTCACTACCTACGTTACACAAGTTTTTTCTTCTTATAAATATTTTTTTCCCTTGTAATTATAGGTATGCATGCACGCAGGCACTCTTGGCGAATCGAATGGCGCTTGTGATTGGAGACTCAAAAGTCATTCATACAGCTCGAAAATCAGTTCATAAAAATATTGCTGCGGTACAAAACATGAGATGAAAACAGAGTATCGATAAAATCGAATTCATTACTTATACCTAATTATCGTGCGGACCGGTAAGCGCAGCGTATAGGACGTCCGCCCACAAGATGGACAGACGACCTAAAAGAGACCGCAGGGAAACGCTGGATGCAGGCCGCTTCCAACCGGCCCATTTGGAGATCGATGGGGGAGGCCTATGTCCAGCAGTGGACGTCCTATGGCTGAAATGATGATGATGATGAATGATGACCTAATTATCATAATTATGTTACAAATCAGCAGGAAATATAACACACAATCACACTAAATTATAAGGACCAATAAAACCAGAGGCGCTATTTACATCCATTATTATTTTACACTGGGTTACGCGGAGAGAGCGTACCAAGCCGAAAGAGGTCCATACTATAATTATAGTACCCATCATTACGAACAACTTTTACTGAGACAAACCCTAACATCGCAAAAAAATATCAGCTGTTCCATAGAAAAAGGTCATGCACACCCGACAAAATGTATAAAATAGGGCTGTTTTTTTTTCCAATATTTTTAGTACCTATTGAGTTGAGACTTGAGACCTATAAAGCCTGCAAAGTTTTGTGTACTCATCTTAATAACTAAAGGTACAACGTACAAGGTTCTAAAAAAATTTGGACACAGACAGACAGACATACGGACAGACGGAAAGAACGAAATTATAATGGTTCATTGTAGTAATACGGAAACCAAAAATTTACTTACTTTAGTGACATTCTCATTGGAAGTTTTGGAAGGTCCAACCACGTTAAGAACAGTTGTTGGATACACTTGTGTGTATGTTTGACTTCCAATACGAATAGCCGCTTGCGCTGCATTCTGTAACTGTACACGTTGAGCATTTAGTTTTTATTTTTATTATGGATACTGACGTGGTTTTCATATATTTTTTATATTACACGGGGATCACTGTTTGATTTCGTCTTTTATAAGGCGAATGTGCACGACTCCGTCTCGCTCTGCACACAACCAAAAGAATAATTCCGGCTTACGTGAGTAATTATCGTGTAATATAAACAAAATACTTATTTAGTTTGTTCGTTTAAATATTATTTATTATATAAGTATTGCATGAGGCACGTAAACATGCGGGCATAACGTTTTGGTGCGAAGGACCAAGTACATTTTCAGCATAAATGAACACTGGTAAATTTTAAATATACTGGATAACCTAGAAATGGTGTAATGAGCTGAGCTGAAAGAAGCTTATTGTGCTCATCATTATGCCCGTTGCAGACGCGCGCATTCCAAAATGCCCCAAAAGTGCAAATAGTACAGTACTCTGAGTACACACAAGTAGCGTAGCGAAAAAATTGCCTTGGAAAAGAGTAACACGTTTCTGCGATTTTGCCAAACACAGACAATAAAAAAGGAACTCATGATAACTTTGAATTATAGAGACGTTCGAATTATCGCAGGTTTGAATTAAGAGACTCGACTGTATAGCATTTGTAAATTTGTATGGCGTGCGTTCGGCTTGACGTCCGTCATAACGTGCTATAGCTATAGTGCGTATAGTCTAGCATGAAATTAAAATAATATGTACTTCTAACGTATTTATATTTGAACAAATTTTAATTTTGATTTCGTTCATGAAATGGCTTTATTTATGATCAACTTTTTTTAATGAGATATTAAATAAAAATTAGGACACAAGCCTATTACCAGTTTCAGTTACGTAATCTTTGATAAATATATCAATAAATAAATACTTACTGGTAGGAAGTTTATGACGTTTTGGTTTAAGGACCAGGTATTATGATTGTAAACGTTCAAATCAGGCATTTCTTTTATTGACATCTGAAAATATTTGTCGGTTACATAAATTGTTTATTTATATAGTAAAATTAAAAACGGTCCGACTAGCAATGTAATTAAATTAATCATACTATACTAACTTACCAACATCGGCAATGAAAGCGTCGGTACTGCTGAACTAAATAAGTATCGGTTCTTTTTTGTTATATTATAGCAATTAGGGGTAAAGTGCTTTGAACAGATGACATCATGTTTTTGCGGATACCAGTTCTTCTTCTGAGTAGCTTGGATCCACTTTTCCTTAATTTTTTTGATTTTTGGAAACCTAAAATTAACGAGTAGATACAGACAGAGCATGGCATACCTACTACCGACTGTCTGCTTCGGGTCGGGACTTTTCTTGTTATACTAACGCTTGAATACGTCTTTACATATTAATTATTCGTATTTTGTATTTGACACTTTCGGTTAGTTGATTAGTTGACGCCTTATTATTAATTGAATGTTTTTTATTATTATTACGAGCTCAATATGAAATTTTATCACTTGAGACATTGTATCATGCATACAGTAGTTGTAATTGTAATTAATTTCTCTATTGACTGGCTTAATGTTTTATCCCGAGCCGAAAAAACAAGATTTTTTCGAAATGAACAGTAGGTAAAAGTATACCGAAATAGGTACAATAGTTATGAACATTGTAGGTTTTCATTTAAATTAAGCATAATTTGCATTAAAATTTGCAAGTGGAAGTGGCAATGGGCAGGCCACATCGCTCGAAGAACCGATAACCGATGGGGAAAAAAGGTTCTTGAGTGAAGACCACGAACCGGAAGACGCAGCGTAGGTAGGCCTCCCACTAGATGGACCGACGACATAGTGAGAGTCGCTGGCATCCTGTGGATGCAAAAGGCAGGCTGTCGTTCAGTGTGGAGGTTAAAGGGGGAGGCCTATGTTCAGCAGTGGACGTCTTCTGGCTGATGATGATGATGATGATGATAATAAATATGAAATAACTAGTATGTCTTTCTAAAAACTTCATTAGAATCAATCTATGGATGTGTGACCACTGACTAAATATGTAACATAATTTAATCGATTCATGTTGAAACAAACAAACAAACACACAGTCACACAAACTCCCCACATAAACTCATAGTCATACCACAACCAAATAAATGCAGAGGGCTACGTATTTTTATTTAAAATAATTAGTGTTTATTTGTATTAAATACAAATTTTTAATGTATGTTCGATCTGTTGGATGATAGATCAAAAGTTGAAACAACTAATGTAATAATATATAGAAAACGTAAGCAGGTCGTCCACCTGATAGTGAGTGCCAGAACTAACTACGGAAGCAGGTCGGTACATGATACCGATCATTAGATGTAACTAACTTAAGCAGATTGTTAGCCTAATAGTGAGTGCTCGAATTGACTCATCGAGCGGGTCACCCGTCTCGTAAGTGCTAGAATTGACTAAAAGCCGTTAAAAGGAAACAGACAGACAGCATAGGCTTATTAATAGGGTCCCATTGAGCCCTAAGACCCTAAAACGAAATATAATTATCATATACCGTAGATCAACTAACCATTAATTAATTTTAATTTTAATTAATAGTTATTGTAAAATATTTAGTTATTGTAATTTAATTCTTGTGAACACAAAAAATTTCACAATTCCCATAATGATACTTATATATTCAAAATCATTATCATTTCTTATTCCATAAATTATCGATATCCATGGATAAATTATTCTAGGTCTGACGGCACCGCACTAGTGGTCACAAAATTGAAGTGGGCGGTTACGCGCGGAAAAGGGATGGCGTCTTATAATACTAATGGAACAGTAAGAGATAGTATGAACACGCCGCCGCCATTATTATTTTCGAACTGTTTTGAGTTCTGTTCTGTTGTAGTTTTTCTCTAATTACTACAAAAGTAAGCTTACCTGTGAAATGATATACCATTCTTTGTGCAGCTAGATGTTGAAGAATTATTTCTGCACATTTCTACGGAGCAAACCGGCATTTTTACCAAGGTTTTCGAATTTTCCTTTGGAGCACGTTCTCAGTTCAAATAAAACCACGAACTGAAGTTCGTACGACAGCGCGCATCGCAAGCTTATGCTCAAAATTTAGAATCAATTCATCGCGGTGGGGGGAGGTGGACTGGCTGTGAGAGAGAAGGAGAGGACTAGCTGTGAGAGAGAGGGAGAAGCATTGCTTGTGTCTAGGGTTGCCACCCGTACTTTATAATAAAGTATTGTACTCTATTTTGGCCAAACGTACTTTATACTTTATGAGGGCAGTAAAGTACGTGAAAATACTTTATTTTTACCTGTGAAGATTTTTCTTAATTAACTTCTATTTTTTACGTGTAACAGAACGCTGTGCTTTGGAACGTAACCTAAAACGTCAATGTCAATATCATGTCATGTCAACTTTGCATTATTGAAATATGATGGAAATATGTATGGACGAGAAATAGTTTGGTAAATACCAGTAAATACATAATACTTTATTTTCAGATGTTGTACTTTTTTTTAGCCTAAAAAATTAGATATACTCTATTTGCTTAAAAAAAGGTGGCAACCCTACTTGTGTCAGTCATGTTACCAGCGCGTATAAATTTCGGCGAAAAAGCGCGCGCCCTGAATGTGGCCACCTGGCCATACAACACGTTGTTTCATTGTAGTTTCTCATAAAAATGCCATATAAATGCACTATACATACCAAACTAACTTATCACGTAAAAGTTGACCATATAAAAATTCCTACATAATATAATAATAACACTGATATCGTCAAACATAAAAAATTCAACTATGACAAAACTTCATTGTAAAATTAAATACACTTAACTTTAATCTATATAATATATGTTGGTTAATGTAAGTTGGTCTTTATTCCATAGGAAATAGAGTTCAGTTTTTTTTTTGAGGTTAACTCTTAGGGTTAACTTAACGCGCTGCGTTACGTGCGTGTTAAAGTTATGGAATCAGGGTCCAAGGGGGTTAGACAAAACCCACTTACTGTTAGCGTTAACGCCGGCAGAAAGATGAAATTGTATGAAAATGACATTGACAATGACATAAGTTTGAGAGATGTTATCGCAAGCTAATGTCAATTTCATACAATTTAAATGTTTTCCATAAATAACATCTATAATAATTTTAGAAAAAGTTACAAGCTAGTATAAATAGGTAAGCACTTACCTTCTTATCCATTCGGTAAATTTTCATTCGAAGTCTTCTTATCTCTAATCTGTAACGTTTCAATTCCGACTGAAGCTGCGAGTTTTCGTAATTCAATATTTTGTTTTTGGTTGTGTCGTCTTGCATACTCGAGACAGGGTTCCGCGATGAGCTTGGTTTTGGAGCTTTTCCTTCAACCTGTAACGATTTTTTTTATTCTTTCCGGGCGCTAGAATTTTGGCCTCGCACTTCTTGGGCATTTTTAACTGACTTCAAAAAAGGAGGGAGGGGAGGGTAAGTTCTCAATTCGGCTGTTTTTTTTTTTTTGATTTCTCAGTACTCCTTCATTTTACCTATTACTTGATTTTGAAAATTAGGTAAAGGTAGCATTCCGATCTCGGCGATAGCGGCCGCGTCGGCGCGACCCGCGGCTCAGTTTTTTTTTGTTCAAATTTTCATGACCTTGGATTCAATGTCCTTTAGTCGTAATATTAAACATTGTATTAAAAGCGTCAAACAAGTCATAGTCAAGCAAAGTAGGTCACAGTCAAGTCAAACTCATGCCCTGTAAAGTGGTGGAGATTTACAAGAGGCTCCTACGGAGTTATGGAAACAACACGAAAAGACATGTTTCACCTCGTTATATCACTTGCCCGGTAACTTGCCAATATTAAACAACATTTTCTACTTTTTAGTTTCAGTTTGTAAATGTAGGTACCTATAGTCATGAAATCGGTTCTTTTTTTTCTCTAAAAATTATGTTTAGTTATAGTGCAATAGTCAAAGTAAACAAGTTTAATATTTCCACTCATGGCTTTTCCTAGTTCTGCATTGACTCGTCTTTTTTGTTAAAACTGTGTAACTGTTTCTTACTTACTTTCTACGACAGAATAAACTTCATATTCTGAGAGCTTTTTTGTTCGGATGTTAATGTCTGTGGACACGACAAATTTACCTATTCAGGACATTTCGAGAATAAAACAACTTAAAATAAAATATATACCCGTTTAGTTTGTGTTACCTCCTCATTTTTCTGTAACACTGGTAAATGCAGAGAAGGTAACGCAGTTGTTTTTAACTTCTTGCGACGCGGGTCCGGCATAATGTCGTGTACGTCAAAATGTGTCTCACAAACAGTGTTGCTTGTAGCTGGTTTATCTAACAAATCTTCCCGCAATATTAAATGCAGCCACTTGGAACGTCTGGAATAGAAAACGAGTCATCATTATCATTTCAGCCTATCATTTTCCTACTGCTGGAATAGGACTCAGGCATTATCTCAGAGAGGATGGGCCGTAATCCATCATACTGGCTCTGCAGGGCAATCGCGCTAAAAAATTACAGACGAATCGTTGACGAATCGCAACCGCTCCACTACTTTTGGTCGATTTCGTTACGCGCTAATGATTTTAACCAAAGACGAAACGCAACCCGATCACAGTTGGAACGTAGACGCTGTCAAACGAACGTTTGTGATAAAGATAGAAAATATCAACTTTTTCGCGCCGCAACGAAATCGACCAACAGTTGTGGAGCGTTTGCGTTTCGTCAACGATTCGTCTGTGATTTTTTAGCGCGATTGCTGCTGGCCATGTTGGTGAATGTCGTATGTTTTGAACTTTAGAATGCTTTAGAGCAGTGGTTCCCAATTAGTGGTACGCGTAGGTACCCCTAGGGGTACGCAAAGTTGCATCAAGAGGTACGCGCGGCAATCTCCTGACTAAGATAAATTCTATGAAACGTCACACCGTATGCAATCTATTTTGTAGTCCGTCTGCAGTCAAACTGACTGCATACAGCGTTTCATGCTTGTGCAGACTCACTTTGTGAGGTCCTCACAAAGTGAGTCTGCACAGGACTGGACTGCATTTAGTGTGCTTGAGCGGAGCTCGAAGGGTACGCGAGTTTGAGGTCTTTCTTGAAGTGGTACGCAGGAAAAACTAATTTGGAACCACTGCTTTAGAGGTTCTTGATGGACATACCGGTGGCTCACGTTTCCTATCACCGTTTTTGAGCGATGTCATTTATGTTCTCTCTATTAGACTAACCTACCTATGATCTTATGATCGGAACCCTAAAACGTTCAGACATTTGATATCTATCTATATGAGTATGAGTATAATAAACCGACCAAGAGCGAGTTTAGCTAGCGCACTCACTACTAAAGTAGGTACAAAAAGTACTGTAAAAAGAGAACATCACGCCCTTAACTTTGGCGAGCAGAAATTTGTCACCGACTCGCCCTTGCCCAATACATATTATTTGTTGTTTTATTTTAGAACTAGCGACCCGCCCGGCTTCGCACGGGTGTAATTTACGTGCAAGGCCGGGGCGGATCGCTAGTTATATAAATATATATATATATATATATATATATATATATATATATATATATATATATAAACCTTCTGTGAAAATGTATCTAACTGATGGTGAAAACCGCATCAAATCTGTTGCGTGGTTTAGGGGGAGTTAGCGGCCATACATACATACATACATACATACAGACAGACAGACGCGGAGAGCATCTTTAATTTATACTATGTAGAGAAGAGAAGAGATGTGTATAATGATTTGCATATTATAAATAATCGGAATATATATAACCTATACCTACAAATGATAAACGTATAACTTTGTTTATTTTTACCTTTCAGCATCCTTGGGAAGTGTAAAATATGTTAATTCCGGTTTTCTTAACGTCGAATTTAAGCACCCGAAAACACAGCAGTATTTGCGTCCCCGTGACAACTCCATTATTACGAATATCGCGACTCACGCGAGTACGCTACTTCTATACTGACGAAATGACCACACACACCTGACACGACTAATCTCAATGACGCGGCGCGCACGACTGACTGAGCGTACCGTGAAGTATAGTAGCGGACGGGGGAAGAGACCCCCTTGTTTGATTACGTAGCAGTCACGATTCGGGGTCAAACGACTGCTTTATATCTATCTCCCTTGGTTATATCTACAGTGCGGAATGCGTAATTTTTCATTATACTGGACTCTTATGGTGTTGATCGCTTTCCGCGCAAACATTATTAATACATAATAATTATATGCATTATAATTTCTCATCTCTATCTTTTCTACATAGTATGTATAAATCAAAGTCACTTTCCGCGTCTGTCTGTCTGTATGTCTGTATGGCCGCTAACTCCTCCTAAACCACGCAACGGATTTTGATGCGGTTTTCACCATCAGTTAGATATTTTTTTACGGAAGGCTTTTATATACATAACTTACGGACCGCTTCGGCTTCGCACATAAATTACACCCGTGCGAAGTCGAGGCGGGTCGCTAGTATGATACAAAAATGTGATACCTACCTACATATTTTTTTACGTATGTTCCCCAATAAGTTCCCCAATAATTATATAGCCCGTTGGTCCAGTTGGTAGTGAACCTGCCTTCTGAGCTTAGGGGCGTGGGTTCGATTCCCACCTAGGACAAACATTTGTGTGATGAACATTTGTGTTTGTTCTATATCTGGGTGTTAATATCTATTTAAGTATGTATTTAAACCTATATATGTATGTATATCAGTCTCTGGCAGCCATATCACAAGCTTTGCTTAGTTTGGGGTCAGATGACCGTGTGTGCAAAAATGTCCCGAATATTTATTATTTTATTAATAATTGTACTGATTGCGAGATAAATATTAAGGCACTCTACAAAATTACCCTGTAAATTGGAGAGTTACTATTTGCAATTGCAACATTTCGCAAATAAATTCATACGTTGAAAATGTAGTTAATTGAAACGAACCTGCGGCCTTATTATAGAAGTTTGATCGTGATCGAGATTGCATGCCGTCCCGTTCGCATCTACTTACTCGCACCACGTGCGTAAGTGAGATGGCACGCGATCGCGATCACGATCCGAATCATCCATAATAAGGCATCTGTAGTTAAATCCAATCTGAGATGAAGTACAGCTTCCCTTTCGTATTCTTTTCAAATTCCCTGTATTGCTCGCAATCAAATCTTCTTCATTAAAAATATTAAAATGGCACGAACTTATCTTCGCGGTTTTTTTTGCGTTGTCCAGTCCTGTCTATTTATTTATATTCAATCCCGTTTTAAATAATCTTCAGGTGGTAATCTGAAATATAGTTTTTGTATAGAATCTCATAAAAGCTTGTCGCTGAGAAGTTTTTAGCCACTTACGTACAAAATGATGTCATCTTTTATGTAGACGTACAAACTATCTCTTCTCTACATAGTATAAATTGAAGTAGCTTTCCGCGTCTGTCTGTCTGTCTGTATGTCTGTATGGCCGCTAACTCCTCCTAAACCACGCAACGGATTTTGATGCGGTTTTCACCATCATCTCTACTTAGTATAAATTGAAGTAGCTTTCCGCGTCTGTCTGTCTGTCTGTATGTCTGTATGGCCGCCAACTCCTCCTAAACCACGCAACGGATTTTGATTCGGTTTTCACCATCAGTTAGATACATTTTCAAGGAAGGTTTATATATATAACTAGCGATCCGCCCCGGCTTCGCACGTAAATTACACCCGTGCGAAGCCGGGCGGGCGGGTCGCTAGTTACAAATAAAAGTTTGAATTTTTTAAATTACTTACCCATGGAAAGAGGTGCCAACATTTGGTTGATGGTTTGTCATTATAGTTTATGCAAGAAAGTACGCAGCACTTCATAGTTTTATCATTTATATAGCAAAAATAATAATATGAACGTATGAATAGGTCTGTGGCAGCCTGTCAGGACAGGGGACATTAGTCAAGACCCACTTTCAGTTAGCGTTAACGCCTGTCGAAAGATGAAATTGTCTGAAAATGAAATTAGCTTGAGATAATAATTATATCTCAAGCTAATGTCATTTTCATACAATTTCATCTTTCCGCAGGCGTCTACGCTAACAGAAAATGGGTCGTGACTCGACTAACCCCCCTGGGCAGACCGACAGACGACCAAGGCGCGACTCGCGCGAGGTAGCCACTGACAGACTATGACTATGACTATCAGAAGCCCTACTCACTCGATGACGTCAGGATTAGTTAAGTTTAGACGTGTTAAAATACAAAAATCAATAATAAATACGATTCTCATTTGTTTAAGAACCGCCTAAATATGATTATAGTGAGCGATATATTATCCCTTAGAAAAGTGAAGAGAACGGAAACTAGTTATGTGGATGGCTTTCCACTTTCCATCTTTATTTCTACTGAGATGAATATTGAATCAAACCTACCGGCAAATGAGGAATTGCTGTCGACTTCAGTGTTCGCTTGCCTGATTTAGTGAAGGTAAAATCATCTGCGTGGAAATGAGCCGAACAGACTCGATGACCGCTGTTGCCTTTGAAATCTGGTTCGTCCCTTTGAACCTTTATCAATTGACACCATGTTTCTTTCCTAGAAAGTTCTGCGGGCAAACTGTGAAAAGGCAAAAATTAAGGGCCCTGTTGTGTAGGGTATACCCTCTGCAGCTCTCTCGCTCGCGTCATGGTATAATAATATACTCCGCCAGGTATAATACTCCGAGAAATAATGTGACGTGGGCGTCCCACAATGATGTCATGATGTCAATTTACAACAGGTTCGAGAGAGATGAAAATCAACCACGTAACAGCTGATTGGATAAAGTGGCAACTGGACAGTGACGTAATTCTGGGACAACTGCCAGAGTAGAAGACCTTGTTTTCTTTGATCATGGCTCGCGTATTCTCACATTATTGAAGATATAAAATCACAGAGTATGAATTTGCAAATGAGTGACAAAACCTGGGGGGTTGGACAAGACCCACTTTCTGTTAGCGTTAACATCGGCGGAGAGATGAAATTGTATGAAAATGACATTGACAATGACATAAGCTTGAGACTTGAGAGATGTCATCTCAAACTAATGTCAATTTCATACAATTTCAGTATTTTCCACAAATAACTTCTATGATATTTTAGAAAAAGATACAAGCTATAAATAGGTAAGCAAGGTATTACAATCTTGGATTTTTTTGTTTATCTACCAATTTAGCGTACAAGAACTACAATTAATATAGGTACCTTCTTATCTAAAAACAAATATTATCTTACTTACCGAAAAAAAGACACTCCATCCTTTTTTTTGTTCACATTTTTGACGTCATTGGCACATTTTTTTATTACACAATTGGGCATTTTTGCTCTCAAGTACGAGCGAACGCTCACTAACGAAATCGGCCTTCGACTGATATCACATTGGTGAGCAATATACTTGTGCTCACCATTGAGTTGATACCATTGCCACTTGCCAGTTCATTGGCCCGGTCCTCACGAAGTAGTACGAAAGTCGAAGAACGAAATATGTGTCATGAACTAGTGATGTGGTGCGACGGCACGATAAGAATAAAATATCGATAACATCGAATACCATCGCGTTGTTAAATACGGTATAATTATGTACGATATTAATCAGTAAGATGGAATACGTAGACAGTTAGGTAGGTAATAGTTATTTATCTGTTACAAATAATGTACATAATAGAACTTAAAAAATAAGATTACAACATTTAAAAAGTAGACATTTTTCGACTAGAATTCATTGATTTGGCGGAAAAAAACATATTAATTTTTTCGATTATTTTGACTTTGTGCCCAGCAACATAAACATATGGTATATCTATGGCAATGGCCAAAAATTAGTTTGTCTATGGTATAAGTATAAACAAATTATTACGAAAAAAACTTACAGATGGGACATTTTGTTGTGAAAGACTAGGTGAGTACGGATCATGGTCTGTTGAGTCAAGTATATCATTTGTTGAGATCTGTAAGCAAAAGTCGGGTTATGCTTATGGCATACAGTATTATTGTACCTATAGAATTTATAAATTTATTATATTTATTTCTACTTTTTTTTTTTTTATTTACTATTGATACTTATTGGTAAAGATTTTTTTTTTTTATATTGACTTGTAATGTTGGCCTTTTGGCCTCTACAGATGGACCGGACTAGTTAGCGAACGCAGAGTGCGTTCGGCATAACTTGTAAAGAATATTCTTTAAATCTTAAATGAGATGCCTTGTCATAAACGCGTGTCGTCATATAATAGAAATATGTATATTTGAAAAATTGACTCTGTGCCCACATAAAATCGTAACGCGGCCGCGTTACCATTCTTTGTTTCAACCAAGTTTGAACTTTGGACTATTGCGTTACGTTACCTGCGTGAAATTGAAAATTTCTTATTTACTGACGCAATGAGATGCAGAACGAACTCTTTTTGAACTGTCCAAATAACGTGGAGTAAGCTAACGCGTTAACGTAAGCGTTTGTCAAAATAATGTAGTTAGTAGTTAACTAGTCACCTATCTGATAATCCGATCGGAAGATGCGTTTGATTAGTTTAATTTTGTAACCATGGTTACCGTGCTATATCACGAAAGTGATAGTGGCCGAGTGGTAGCATGTGCGCTTAACAATCTGACAGCACCCGGTTCCATCCTCGGCGATGCATCCATGACTTATTTAGTAGCTAAATAAATTATGTGCAGTTTCGATGCCATCGCTCATGCAAATTTTATCATCATCATCATCATCAGCCAGAAGACGTCCACTGCTGAACATAGGCCTCCCCCTTTAACCTCCACACTGAACGACAGCATGCTAATTTTATAGCTACCACAAATAGACTTGTATTCAACATGCAAATAAAACATACCAACATTGGCAAAAACTGGGTCGGTACTGCTGTACTTAATAAACGGCGGCGTTTGCGTTTTGATGAATCAAAGCAGTCAGGGGTGAAATGTCTTGAACAGATTAGACTATGTTTTTGAGGAACCCAATTCTTTCTTTGAGTCGCTTCTATCCATTTCTTTTTTATTTTTGGGATATTTGTAAATCTAAGAGAAAACAAATACAAAACGAACGGCATTAATATTATTACATTACACAAGTACTTACCAAAGTAAAAAACATATTTGTTAGGTATCAATAAGTTACTAGTTGTTATCGATAAGTATAAAGTCGATGGAACAGCACTAGAGTAGGATAGAACGTGATGGAGTTATGCAAACCTTCAAGGAACAGAGCATGAAATAACGATAGAAATTTTTAATTTAAAAATTGATGTCCTAAGTTTACTCTAATTAGTACAAAAAAAAAACTTACCTGTGAAATGATATGCCGTCCTTTCCAGGGCCGGATTTTATGCTATTCTTCCCGCACCATTTTACTGTACAGTAACTCATTTTTTTTTTTGTTACATTTGTAGGTACGCTCTCCACGACAAACCAAAACTAACTGGCGTACTCGCAGTGGCTAACAGTGCATTTAAACTGGTAGCACACTGGTAGTGCGCAAATGAAAAAGGTATAATACAACTTGTACCTACCATTTGTCAACAGAGTTCATCGTCTTTTTAACCAACTTCCAAATTTGTTATAAATTATACATTAGGACACATTAGGCCTATTTCCGTAGGCAGTATATACACAAAAGGTGTGAACACCACGTCAATTACAATATATTATTATAGTAAAAGCCATCCACATACCTTGTCAGTTGGTACTGTTGGTAGAAAAATAGTTGAAGGTGAAGCAGTTGCGTCAAAATTGTAATAATCTGATATAGGTACGTCGAAATTGTAACTTTCTGATCTAACAACATTGCGTTTCCGCCACGGCTCAGTATTTAGCTGAAAAGATAAAAATGTTTAGTCAATTTAATAAATGTATTAGACATATACGACACAAAACGTAAAAATTGCTAGTCTCTTGAAAAAGAGAACCGCTGTGGCATTGTATAGCATTGTTATTGTGCGAGTTTTGGCGCCAACGTGGAAAAAACATGTCGGCTCGTTGGATTATTTTCCTAAACTTGTGTATTTTCGAGTGTTAATGTGTAGTAAATGGTGAAATATTATTTATTAAGGGCTGGTAAACGTGCTCGAGTGTGGGAAAGTGATATAACGAGGTGAAACATGTATTTTCGTGTTGTTTCCAAAACTCCATAGGAGCCTCTTGTAAATCTCCACCACTTTACAGGGGCATGAGTTTGACTCGACCGTGACTTACTTTGCTTGACTCTGACCGTGACTATAACTTTTTTGACGCTTTTAATACTATGTAAACATGTATAATATTACGACTAAAGGACATTGCATCCATAGTCATGAAAATGTTACAAAAAAAAATTGTAATTGTGCTATAGTGTATAAGTACGTGATTATGTCTCTACTTTATAAAAAAATTGCGCTTTTGTTTTCTTTGGATATTGGTTTTTACTAGACTATCGGTTTTTTATCAACCGCGCTTATCAGCGCTGTGATACGGGATACCAAAACATACAAAGGCGTCAATAATTCCAACAAATCTATTACATCAAAATGCCTTTGCGGCTTAGTAGACTCCGAGAGACCTCACTTGGTTTGGTTCAACTATATTAACATGAATCAATTCATAATCAAATGAATATAGATATGCATTTTTTTATTTGTAGTATCTGATAAAACGCCTCAGACAAATAGACAGACCTGGGGCCTTACGGACAACAGCTATTGCGGCACCTAATCCGCTCAGTTGGAAAATTACGCGAACGTGAACCTTATGGCGCCCAGATACGGTTTGCGGTCGCGAGATTTTCCAACTGAGCGGATTAGGTGCCGCAATAGCAATTGTCCGTAAGGCCCCTGGCGTAACTATATGCGTTCTTTGTTGGACTACAGAATCGGAAAAGAAATGGGTCGGTCACCAAAACAAAAATCTAAAATAATTGCCGAATATTTAGCATAACTATTAGTTACATACCTGATGAGGTATAGCATTTTTATTTATTTTTCTTCTTCCTTTTTTCGTCGTGTACATTTCATCGGGTCCAAAGTGGTCAGAACACACACGATTGTATTTATTCGAAGTCCACTCTTCATCTCGTCTCGCTGCCCGTATTATTTCCAACCATATTTTCAGCATGGCAAGATCACTAGGAAATCTACAATAAACATGTAAAATAACATTTACTTAACCCAAGTACAATTTGGTCATTTACGAAATTAGTTTGCTGTCGGTACATTCGCCTAAAGTTCGGCATTTGCGGTGTGCGGAGAAAATTTTCGAACATAGTGACCTTTTCTCATAGTCATGGTCATAGTATGCCATTATGTCTGTGGTCATAGTCTCACTAAATATATGCGTATATTTCTGTCCCGCAACGATTAAATATAACAAAATGGGGACTACCTATAATAAATATTGATGTTTGATGACAAAATATTAAACATGTTTTAAATGTTTATCGGGACTTATCACGTATTATTTAATATAGGTAAAAACATGTGTTCAAATCGCGAAAGTTTAAAAATTACTAAAATATTAAACGACAAAATAGAATGATGAATATGTACTCACGAGTGAAAAGTGACATCTGAATTTTTACTTTGGTTTTTTGTTGTGTTTTTACACTTCGGGAAAGCACACGAAGGCATAATTTCGTCTGATGTTTCGTTCAAAGGTTTTGTTATCAAGTAACAATAATCTTGTGTCACACACAACTCACACTTCCTACGGCTAGAGACCGACTGAAACCAAGTGGGCCCGGGCGCTCATTTTGTAATCAAAAATGCGCTTCTGGGCACGTCTCATTATAATACTTTGGTCGAACGGCGCTTCCACGAAATTCCGGTAGGTAAATACAACCGCGCGGCGTTGCCAGTTCGTGCATCACCCCACGGACCCCACCCCTTCGACGCTACGCTACGCTAGGTTATTTTATTGTTATTGCAGACTGGCGGGCCTGGCGGCTCACGGCGGCTGGCGCAAGTGGCGCACTTCGCACTACAAGTATCTGGCAGCCTCAGACAGAATACAGAAAGAACCAGAATCCGTCTTAAGCTGTTATTGAAGCAAGCCGCACGCTGAGTCCAAAAAACAAAACCCACGTCCCGCGCCTGTCTCACCTCCACCCGCGTAATGTTGCCAGCTTAGACATTACTTACCCGTTTTTGGTTAAATGTTTTAGGTCAGATACTATTCACACACACTTTTAATGAAATCAATATACTGATCGGATTGACACAAAACGAAACATAAGTAAATAAAAATATAATTATGTTATGAGACAATAAATCCCTTCTTCATTACTAGCTACTACTTTTTATACATATACTATATGTATAAAAACATACAAGGTTATAATATGTTTGGGGTGTACAAAGCTGAAAGGGTACTCATCATTATCATCATCATTGTACTTATCTTTATGAACGACTTTTATTATATACATATATATTTATTATATTTATAGGCTATTAGTCAGCGCTGATAAACGACCGACTATAAATACTGTAATTAAGTAACGATTACTATTTATTCGGTACGCACATCTTTAGATTTTTCCATACTTACTCGTAGATGACCCGAACTCTTCAGTTGCGATGACCAAATGCTGAAACATGATAATATTATTATTATAATAATAATGTTTATTATTTTAGTGGTTAAATACAATAATGTGTTTCAATTTATCATAAATAATTCTGCATTATTAAAAAGATACAATTTATGTGTTTACTGCTAGCTGTACCCACGACTTCGTTCGTGATTTCCAATTCCAACCTTCCTGACTAATTTCTGTCACAGTTGATAAAGACAGATCTTTACCTCTGCCTACCTACTGCTTGAAATCTGAATTACAACTATTTAAGTAAGTACACATTTTGACCTTGCGTTACCTCCCAAAGGAAACGTGCTGAATTTTGGGATAAAAGTATGCAATGTTCTACCTCGTAGTATGGACTCAAATCATGTCAAATTGAATTTGAATCTATTCAGCAGTTTGTATTGCGCGGCCAAGATACATATAGACAGACAGACATACAAAAAAAAATTGGCATGAGTATAATAGATACTCTTGCCATTTTTTTTTGCCAAATGCAAAAAAAAAATGGCATGAGTATCTGTTATTTTAGTTATAGAGAGAAAGAAATTGAAGATATATATAAATATATATCTACTAGCGACCCGCCCGCCCGGCTTCGCACGGGTGTAATTTACGTGCGAAGCCGGGGCGGGTCGCTAGTTATATAATTATTTAAACTATCCTATATCTCAAGTTGGATCGAACTGCACATGGTGTGCGAATTTTATTATAATCGGTTAAGTGGTTTAGGAGTCCATTGAGGACAAACATTGTGACACGAGATTTATATATATTAAGATTTATGTTTTAAATATCTTTAATTTAGGTAAAGTTTTGAACCATTTACTGTTTTATTATAAGTAGTATAGTATAGATAATGTAAAAAACTATTACCTTATTTGGAAGCGCTTCCTTTTAAGTCTTCTCAAACCACATTTTGTCTCATAAAAATAATTTTCGTCAAAATGCGCCGAGCAAATTACGCTTCGCTTTGACGGTTTCCAAAACTCTTCTAGTCGTGCTCTTTGTAAATTTATTTCCATAGCATTTTCCTTTCTTCATCAGCAGGAAAGCTAAAATGTTACAAAACATATGTTATTTTCATATTAAAATAAATTATTTTTAACAAAAAAAAAAAAAAACAACTTCAAATCCACAATTAGGCACTCAAAACGAAAAATCATTATTATAAGCGCTTCAAATAGATGAGTGGGTATGGGTACTCATCTATTTGAAGTCGGTGCCGGCCAAGCCAAGTAGGTAGTAGCATAGAGAAATATACTATACTAGGTAGTAGATAGATACTACCTACAAGTATTTACCTACTTACTACATAGGTACATAGTATCTATCTATTAATTTTTTGTTTAGAATAATTTATTTTACCCTTTTTAGTGTAAAACAAGTTTAAATTTAAAAACGTTTGTAATGACAAGCTTTTATGATCTAGCATACGTCATGACGAAGTTTAAAACGGGCTATCATAATTAAATCCATGTACAAAAAAACGAACAACGCGAAAAAAAAAAGTCATAATAGCACAACTGACTGTGAAAACTGTAATTATTACGACTAAAGGACATTGAATCCACGGTCATGAAAATTATAACAAAAAAAAACACAGATAAGAAGTCATAATATCACAACACTGACTGTACTGCCCGACAAGTCGAGCGATAGCGCGCCTCGGTCGCTCGACTTGTCGGGCCAATTCAGTGGGCTGCCGCTTCTACCGTGCGCCGGCCGGGTGTACGCTAGTTAGTTCATTCAAGCGCTGTGTCGATATAATTAAAATGAAGACAAAAGCATATTGCATCTCATTCGGGTGCTTAAATAATAACAAGGATCCGGACCTTACGTTTTTCACACTTCCAAAGGACATCGAAAGGTAAAGAAATGCACATCTATCTATAAGTAATTAGGTACCTAGGTATATCACCCGTATTTACGTAATGTTTTATCGCGAAACTAGTCCGCGTTAGACCACCAACTCGCATTATACCTAGTATAACTATTTAGGACAAGTTCTGGCTTTGATAAAGCCGCATTCACATTTGTCTGACGTGTTGTGTCATGATGCATCAGAAAGGTATCGGTCTCATACAATTAATATGGTTGCGTTCACATTTCTCTGATGCAGTGTGTTGTGATGGCTTATGTTGTGTCGCGTCAGAAGCGATCCCGGTCCGCGTCAGGATGGGTGAGGTGCGGGGGGCGGCGCAGCGACACGACACAGCGAATCGGACTAGTGTGCACGCGCCATTTTGTTGTGTTGACGCGTCAGAAGTATGGACGACGAGCTGATCGAGTACGTACGACAATATAAAGCGGAATACAATACAATATAATATAATATATTCTTAGGATAAAACCCAAGAAGGGGGCGTGGCCAGCTGAATTCACGTCGCAGGCTCGCAGCTACTTCAGAGTGGTAGCGTGGAGGGGCAGCAGGCGGAGCGGACAGATCACCTCGGTCATTTTGTTCGTGACTCCAGGGATGGATGGACGGGCGTTGCGTATTCGCGTGCTTGTTTAGTTACCCACATTTTTTTGTTAAAAAGTCGATTATCATAAGAAGTGACATTGTTTTTGTTGTATCGATTATATTTTTTTAATAACTTTGGCCGTGTTTCCTAATTTCAGAAGTGGGATTCCTATTCCACTATCTGCTCTGGCTATCCCAGATTCGACTTTCTCGTATTTTATAAACTTTGTGATTTTGATTTCGTAAATATGTCGGATAAAAGTAAACATAAGAGCCGCAAACGTGACCGTACGCCTATTCCTGGACTGGAGCAGCAACTTCAGACGATTTTAGATCGCTTAAATACTTTGGAAGGTAGTTCTAGGTCCCGTAGTGACGGCGAGGGTGGTTCGACAACGCCGAGTGCGCGGCCGGCGCATGGCGGTGCTACTGCGGCCCCGACAGCGACGGTTTTGCCGAGCGACCTAGCCGCGCCGTCGACCGCTGTGTCGTGCGATGCAAGTAAAGACTCGTGCCTACCGTGCTCGAGCGCGACGCTTGCCGGTACAGACATAATTATGAGCGCGGTAACAGAGAAGCTTGTGAGCGCAATCAGTGCAATTCCGGTAAGGTCTAACCATGTTTTTATATCGAATTTCGATCCTTCGTTGCATGACTTCGACGCGTGGTGCAGTGAAGTAAATCATGTGAGACATATAAATAAATGGGACGATCGCGAGTGCTTAGCGCGTGTAGGTAATTGTCTTAAGGGTGACGCAAAGTTGTGGTTGAACGAGTGGGTCAGCAATGACCGTAGTTGGTCGAATTTTAAGCGTGAATTCAAAACTTTGTGTCCGAAGCGCGTAGACATTGCAAATATTCTGTTTGACGTAATGAAAACTGATTCTGACAACTACCCTACATACGCGGAATATGCCAGGCGTTCACTTTTAAGATTACGCATTGTAAACGGGATGACTGATGAGCTTATTGCAGCGATAGTGATTCGTGGTATAACGGACGCTCAAATCCGTGCTGCTGCTACAAATGCTAAGCTGCTACCTGACGATTTAGTTAACTTTCTGTCAATCTATGTAAAACCTACGCAGATTACGCCAGTTCTTCCTCGCAGTATTTTGCATAAAACTGGTTCGCGGAAACGAGAGTATGGTGAACCAAAAGTAAAATGTTTTTTCTGTGGAGGTTTTGGCCATAAACAAGTCTCGTGTACCAAACGTGCAAGGGCGGATAGGCTGAACGCTGAAACTCTTTCCGTAAACACTACCACCCCAAATAAACAGCTGTTGCAGCCTGACCCGTGTTCTTTTTGCAAGAAAATGGGTCATAAAGTGGAGGATTGCTTCGCCAAGCAGCGCGCTAAGTGTCGTGGTCTAGACTAATGTAAATTTTTGTCACGAAATGGTAAACACATAAAGAAAACGATATTGCTACCGCGGTGATACAAGGTGTGTCGATAGACATTCTTGTAGTCGACTATTTAATTAATTTCTTATTTAATTTCGTTATCTGTGGCGAAACAATTCCGTGCACGCAGACACCGTCTTTCCGTGTTTAGCGTGACATAGGTAGTCAGGAAGTAGAAACCTCGTACAGAACTACACTGGTGATTCGTGACATCAGAGAGTCATTCCGAGTACCTACCTGAAGATGCCATATGGTTTAGCTAACGCTCCTGTCGTTTATCAGCGAATAATATAAAACATGTTACGTCCCTATATATAGATGCAGGTAGGACTTGTATGTAATACGGTTAATACGACCCAGTAATACAGTTTCCGAAGGGCTACAGATGCTCCGTGAGATCCTTGAAATTTAGACTATGGCTGGTTTTTCCAGAAACCTGAAATAGAGTAAGTTTCTGACAACAGAGGTAGAGTATTTGGGTCGAATAATCAGTAATGGTCAGGTCGGACGAGCGAGCACAAGGTCGACGCTCTAGTCAACGCACGAGTTCCGAGCAATGTAAAAGAGGTAAGGCAGTTTTTGGGTCTTGCAGGATTTTTCTGGCGTTAATATTTGCGAGATACGAAAACCTTTAAATTGGGCTGACGTACCGCAGGCCGCTGACGAATAAACTCAAAGTTTGCTGCAAAAGCTCTCAAGACCATGATCTAGACTCACTAGGTACGTTAAACGCAATGATGTTCTTTATTACAAAATGGCGGTAGTTGCAGAACAACCACGTTTGCTGTGCCAAATGTTATGTGCCAAACAATGTTATGGGTCATCGCCTTAGCTTACTACGCGTCTTTCACGATAAAGATCAGCACATTGGTACGGAAAAGACTACTGATTTGATTTTGAAGCATTTTTGGTTTCCAAATTTAGTACAAATAGTGCGGAAGTACATACTACACTGCGTTGTATGTCTTTCTCATAAAAAGGTACCTTGACAACCTTTGTATCCAATTGAACCCACTATGCATTTAAGACTTTACACAGTGACGTTTTGGGATCACTCTCGGATTCTTATGGGTTTAGATATGTCATTTTTATAGTAGATGCATTTAGCAAGTATTTTCTCTTGTATCTCATTCGCAAACAAGACGCGACAGAATTGAAAAAAAAAAAAAAAGACTTTTGTGTGTGTGACTAATGTTTTTTTTTGCCTCTCCAAAACAAATAGTTGCTGATAGAGCTCGAATGTATGAAAGTAATGCTTTTGTTAGCTGGGTTAAACAATTAGCTTGTGATGTACATTTCATAACTCCTGAAATGCACCAGAGTAATGACCGAGTTGAGCGGTACTATCGTACTGTGATGAACATTATCAGACAGGAACATTGGTCTGATATTTTATGAAAGTTGCAGCTCACCTTGAACATAACTGTGCAAAAAAAAAAAAAACTACTAAATGTTTACCTTTGTATTTGTTAATTGGCAGTGATGGTGCAACGCCCGTCATACGATCCCTGATACGCGATGTGGCTCTGGAAGCAACGAGTCCTAATCGCGAAGCATTACGCGAGCTTGCCCGACAACGAGCTGCAGCGTTGCTGGACCAAAATCGCACTCGTCAGGACACCTATGTCAACGAGCAGCGCAAGACGGCACGCTCCTTTCAAACAGGAGATCTGGTGGCAAGTTGGACTCTGGCATGCGCGGCCCATATACGGTCACGCAAGCTCTGCCTTATGGTCGGTATGAGCTCAAACTAATCACTGGCTCATATAGCAAAACCACCCATCACGCTCTGGCGTGGGGAATGGACGCCCGATATGCACCGCATTTTTTTTTAAAGTGAGTTTCGGCATGTTTTTTATTTTTAGACCTGTAGTCTGTTCAGCAGTGTTGTAATGTATCTATGTATCCTGAGGGCTCTGCACTTATACAGCGAGCATCCTGAGGGCTCTGCTCTACAGACACTTGCATGTTTGGTCATTCTGTCCATTCTTATGTTGTGACTTTGTAGTGTTGTAATGTATTTGTGCATCCTGAGGGCTCTGCACTTATACAGCGAGCATCCTGAGGGCTCTGCTCTACAGACACTTGCATGTTTGGTCATTCTGTCCATTCTTATGTTGTGACTTTGTAGTGTTGTAATGTATTTGTGCATCCTGAGGGCTCTGCACTTATACAGCGAGCATCCTGAGGGCTCTGCTCTACAGACACTTGCATGTTTGGTCATTCTGTCCATTCTTATGTTGTGACTTTGTAGTGTTGTAATGTATCTGTGCATCCTGAGGGCTCTGCACTTATACAGCGAGCATCCTGAGGGCTCTGCTCTACAGAAACTACTTTGTATGGACATCGAATAATCCGGCTCTGTTCGATGTTGTTAAGGTGAAGGCCATCCTGAATGGTAAGCCTTCACTGAAGTATGGTGTACAGTGAGCGCTCTGCACCATTACGAGAGGACTACCTGATCAGTACTCCTCTGCTGTGTATCCTGAGGGCAATGCACAGCGGGCATCCTGAGGGCTCTGCCACGCTCACATGAAGGTGAGGACCTACTCATCTTGGATATTCCCGAGGGCTCTGTCCAAACGTTTTGAAAGTAATTGAGTCGCTCTTACTTTCAGCTTATTTTTGTATTTGATTGTGGAACTAATCGAAACAATATGACTTTCAGGCGACAATTATGAGCCTGATGACACTCATCAGGGCTCATTAGACTGACGAGCGTCCATTTGGTGAAATGGTGGAAGCCGTTTCAGCTAAAGAAGACTTGCATCCACTCTCCCACTATGAGCAAAGTACGGGCGAGGACGCGCCGCCGTCAGGAGAGGCCGTCTTAGGATAAAACCCAAGAAGGGGGCGTGGCCAGCTGAATTCACGTCGCAGGCTCGCAGCTACTTCAGAGTGGTAGCGTGGAGGGGCAGCAGGCGGAGCGGACAGATCACCTCGGTCATTTTGTTCGTGACTCCAGGGATGGATGGACGGGCGTTGCGTATTCGCGTGCTTGTTTAGTTACCCACATTTTTTTGTTAAAAAGTCGATTATCATAAGAAGTGACATTGTTTTTGTTGTATCGATTATATTTTTTTAATAACTTTGGCCGTGTTTCCTAATTATATAATATACAATCTGAATCGGATGATTCATGAAAAAACATTGCGAATGTGTAAACTCTCTGAGAGCTATAACGGAAATGATTAAAAAATGCGTCATAACGCGTCATATAGATGTGAACAGTAGCCATCACGACAGAAAGCATCATGACACAACACGTCAGACAAATGTGAATGCGGCTTTAGTAAGACAAAACTGCAACGCCCCCTGCCGATCCCTGCCGATAGACAGAGATAACGCGATAGATAGACAGAGAGCCAACTTCTAGATTAATATTTAGCTTTCGCGCGTTGAATTGTACTTTATTATGTAGTAACAAGATTCGCTATTACCTGTACTTATTAATGGGACCAAACACATATCTAACAGACATCTTAGTGTCAATGACCGTTTTGGATCAGCTGATATTTTGCAGCGTAGCAACGATTAGCTCTTTCTATATAAAATACCGGACAAGTGCGAGTGGGACTCGTGCCCTGAGGGTTCCGTCTAAAGAAAACCGACGCGAGTCCAAACAAAAAAAATACGAAAAAATATTGTGTACGTACATTAAGGTTGTGCCATACATACCAATTACAAAATGTAAGTTTGTAATCATTTTTATTTTTTTTACATGTTATCACTTCAAATTAACAACTTTCGTTTACTTTCCTGTTCCTTTAGGTTATAATTCCCTTGTGAAATAAAAGGTCATATCTTTTGATCGCGCTGACTTACAAGTTATTTTTTCACAGCTAAAAGAGATCGTAGACCCAAGTTTTTGATATAAATTTCAGCTTTATTCCTCCACGCGTTTCTGAGAATAAGGTCTTGGCAGACGGACAACAAAGTGATCCGTTTTTTTCCTTTTGAGTTACGGAACCCTAAAAATCGATGTGTGTTTGTAAGTTCCCTATAGACTCTAAAACGGCTAGACCGATTGTGATGGGACTTTCAATGTTAGATAGATGATGTTTTACGGAGTAATCCACGTGGGTGAAACCCCGGGGCGCATCTAGTAATAAATATTGGAGAGTGAATAAACAAATTGAAGTAGGTGTATTAGAATAATAGACCAAGAGCTGACGCAATATTTTAGTGAGCTTTTTTTTCATTGTAGGACAAATCAAATCTTTTTTTAGCTGTGCCAGTGGTTTCACCCGCGTTCCGTCAATGTATAGACTTCCCTAGACCTAAAATGTATGGGAAAATGAATCTTCTTAATAATATTTTTTTTCGTGAATATTTTAACACTCATTCTGCTATTTGGGGTGTAGAGGAATCCAACAAATCAAAGATCATGAAAATCGGTCCAGCCGTTCTTGAGTTGTAATGTAAATGGTGTAACTAACCCGACTTAGTTTTATATAATACTAGCGACCCGCCCGCCCGGCTTCGCACGGGTGTAATTTACGTGCGAAGCCGGGGCGGGTCGCTAGTTATATAATTATTTAAACTATCCTATCTCTCAAGTTGGTTCGAACTGCACATGGTGTGCGAATTTTATTATAATCGGTTAAGTGGTTTAGGAGTCCATTGAGGACAAACATTGTGACACGAGATTTATATATATTAAGATTAGCGGTCCACCCCAGCTTCGCACGGGTATAGATTATAGCCTATGTCACCCGGGGATAGTGTAGCTTCTCGTCAGTGAAATAATTTTTCAAATCGGTTCAGTAGTTTCGGAGCCTATTCAATGCAAACAAATAAACAAACAATCAAATCTTTCTTCTTTATAATATTAGTATAGATAGATAGGAGATATTCAATAGAGCTACGTTTGGCCTCCAACTCGCCTGATGGAACACGTTGGAATAGAATCTTGGATGGAACTATGTATTTATTTTCCTTGTTATTATAAATGTTTCCCGTTATTACCTAGACGTACAAGTTTTTTAAATGGTTGGTGTTATGAGTTTGATTAAGTATGTGTAGACTAAGAGGTAATTTATGTATTTTATTTGCCCAACTATCTAGTTTAATAATAAAAACGGGGACTAAATGAAAAACTAATTTAAATAATGGTTACATAATAAACCAAGAGCTTATTTTTATCTTCATATTACAGGCGCCAAAAATGGTTGAAATTAATCGACAGAGAAGACTTATTACAAAAAGAAGATTTGAAGAGGAGCAGCCATTTAGTTTGTTCTGCACATTTCGAAGATTCGTCAATTAAATTCATTAAACATCTCAAAGAAAATGCTCTTCCAACAATGCATTTACACAACCAACGTCAAGAAAGCTCGTCTCCAAAAGCACAGTCCACATCCGCACGAATGAAAAGCAAAGGTAAAGGCAAAGTTATTATATTGTCGGATAATAAAGAATATGTTACCATTGGAATCCAAACAGAATCATTACAATCAAAGGAAGAACAAACACAGACTTTAAAGTCACTTGAAGGAATACCAATAAAACGAAAACTTACAAATGAAATAAAGGAATACAAAGTGAAATGCCGAAAGTTAGATCATGATATCACAAAAATTAAAAAGGAGTTGGAAGCAAAAAATCAGCCTGTAACATGCAATGATCCTGATGACGAAATCGGTCAAAGATTTCAAAAATTTATAGAATGGCAAAATAAAATTAAAAACAAGTACAAAGGGAATCGATACGATGCAGAGTACAAAATTTTTGCTTTAAACTTACATTACTCAAGTCCACATGCATACAGATGCTTAAAAACGGTATTGAAACTACCATGTAAAAGTACTTTGAATAGATTCAAAATCAAAATGTATATTCCTCCAAAATTTGATAATCGAGTACTAGATAGTTTGGCCTTAAAAATAAAGTCGCTTCCAGATGCAGCAAAACACTGCACCATTTGTGTTGATGAGATGACCCTGAAAAGAAACTTGTACTACAATATAAAAACCGATGAAGTTGTTGGTTTTCACAATGTCAATGGAAAAATATCACCAGAATTTGCTAGCAATGCATTCGTAATAATGCTTCAAGGCATTAACTTTGAATGGAAACAACCACTTGCATATGCATTGCTCGCAACTGAGAAGCATTGTGAAGAAATTGACTTATGGATGAATGAAGTTATTACAAAACTTTCCACGATAGGAATTAAAGTGAAAGCAATTATTTCTGACCGAGGGTCTAATTTCGTCAAATATGCTAAAGAAGTAAAGAAAGTAACTGTAGAAAAACCTTACTTCGTGCATGATGATACCAAAATATATTTTATATTTGATGTGCCACACTTAATAAAATGTATCCGAAATGATTTACTGACAAGTGACTTCATACATGACGGCAAAACCATTTCGTGGGATCACATCGAACAACTTTACAAAGACCAAAAAGAAAGAAATTTAAGGCTTATACCGAAAATCACGGACGCTCACATCCAACCAAACAACGATCAAATAAAGAAGGTTAAGTTAGCAGTGCAGACACTGAGTCGGACTGTATCAGCAGCACTTCACACGTACATCGACTTAGGCAAAATCTCGGAAGAAGCCAGATCAACTGCATATTTTTTAGAGTCAATGAATGACTTGTTCGATGTTCTGAATTCAAGCGAAAGTGAAGGTTGTAATAAATTTCAAACAGCTTTAAGACTGAGTAAGGACCAAGAATACGTACTAAATAATGCCAAGGAAATGTTTGCTTCTACTAAAGCTGTAAACCGAAAGACCGGAAAAGACAATACGGGGTATATAACATCTTTTGTGAACTTTCAGATAACTATAAACTCAATTAAAATGCTGTACGAGGATCTGAAAAAAGATGGCTTTAAATATTTATTGACACGAAGATTAAACCAAGACAATTTGGATAATTTTTTCAGTGCACTTAGACAACAGGGTGGATCCTGCAGTGAGACTACACCAATTCAATTTCGACGAGCTTTTTCAAAGCTGTTTTTATGTGACCTGCTCAAAAGCTCACAGGATGCAAACTGCGAAACTGATATTTGTGATATAATGCTCAAAGCCGAAGATATCATGAAACTTCAACTCTTCGATACCGATTCATCACCTAAAACAGACACAGTATGTTTGGGAGGTGAAACAGATTATCGCATAGACTTACCAGACGAATACGCATTAACTTATGTCGCTGGTTATCTATTTTTCAAATGTGTAAATGAACATAAGTGTCCTGACATAAACAATGTTTTAGAAACAGTTCCAGAGTTAGGTGAAACAAATTTGTTTACTAGGTATGAGGATTTTAACAAAAAATCCGGGTTCTATGGAAACTTGAAAATGCCACCTATAGATTTTATTCACTATGTTCAAAATTTAGATACTGCATTCACTCAAAATTTTGATAATTTGATTCAAAATAATCCAGGCGGTGAACTCCTAAAATTGTTTAAAACTGTACCTCAGCAAACTCCATGCACTTGTTTCCCTGTAAATTATCTCTTAAAATTATTTGCTAGATTTCGCATATTTGCTACGATACAATTCAATAACCGTCAATTCAAAAACTGCGACGAAGAAATAAAAAAATATTTTGAAGTTAACCATTTATAATTTTCTAATTGATTATTGTGTGTATTTTAGTAGTTAGGTCGGTCAAATAAAGCATAATGAGTATAAATATGTAATTTTATTAATTCATTTTCGGTATAAAAAAAAAAATACTTTTATCAGCACCCGTAGCCGTTCAGTCCGATACCGATGATCGACATTACTATGCCTGTCACTGTCTCAATGAGTCGCGTTGAGCGAGACGGAGATAAAACTTCCGATCATCTGTATTGCAATTTGCACCGAATACCTTAGAATTCGGGCACATATTACTTTGTTTACGTTACATACAAATCATTCGGCCTCCTCCTACACTATAATACCATAATCATTCAGGGAAATGTAAACTATAGGTATTATAATTATATAGCTAGCCCTAATTAAGATAGTTGAGAACCGACATTATGATTTTTGGGACCCGGGGTATGTCCTAAAACTGCGACCAGAACCACCGGAGGATGGGCAGCAGCGTCCTGTTAGTACACGGTGAATGCACTGCGATCCCGAAGCCGCATGCCAAGCGTGGGGATTATGGCAACACCACTCTCTAAGAGGGAGGCCTTGTTTAGCAGTGGACATTTAATGGCTGAATAGTGAATATGATGTGTTGTGTATTATGATTTTTGGGTGTTGCCTCCTAGACTATAAGGTATCTTTGTTCACGCGGTATGTCATTCGCAATCATCGAAAAATTATATGATCGAAGTTCGCAATATACGCATGTCATCTACTTATCTAAACACCTAAAAGAGATAATAATCTTCTTAGGTCTTAGGTTAAAGTAGGTAGTAAGTAGTCATAGTCATAGTCATAGTACTTTATTGGTAACAAATTACAGGTACACGTCACAGAAAATAATTGATAATAAAATAATTTAAAACTTACTTACTTATGTGAGTATGTTCAGTGAGTTTGGGATAGTCTACAACCTACAACTCTGACAGCTGTACGTTGTAATACTTGTAATGTAATGCAAAAAGTGGCTCAAGCTGATACTTGGGTGCTCCGTTCCAAAGATGGGAGCTTCGACCAAAATAAAATAAAGAAAGAAATTTTTTGAATGGAGAATAAATGAAGAATTAAACTTTTATTCAATCGTCGTCATATCTTTATAACTAAATTAATTAAGTCTTCTAATTAAATAACTTTATCTTCCTTATAACACAACAATAGATCTATTATATATACGCATTTTCATATTTCTTCATCAATTTCCACTTCACATTTAATAATTAACGATTCTGGTTCTGCATTAACTGGAGTAACGTCTATAAAATGTGTTATTGGCAACTCAAACTGGGTCTCTGGGGTTCTTGAATTCCCTGGCGTCACTGATGTGCCGGCAGATATCCCGTCTGAGAACCCCGGCTGGGTCGCCGTAGATCCCTCGTTGTTCCTTTGTAAAGATACCGGCTGGCTCACTGATATTCCAACAGAATTTACAAACTCTGGCTGGGATGCTATTGTTCCGGCAGAATCCACACGCTGTGTTGTTATTTGAAACCCTGGAGCAGCCATTGTTGGGGCTATAACAAAGTTTAACGGAGTTGATGACGAAGAATTCCTATTCAACACCCCTAATTCATTCAATGGTGGTACAAAAGATATTGCTTGCGGCAACCCAGTACGGGTTACTGAAAGCCCAGCAGTATCTACTTGTGTTACTGATTTGGTAACTGAACGTCCAGTAAAATGCGCTTGCGATTCTGCATCTATTACCGATCGTCCGTCAGATTTCATTTCAGGTTCAGATCTTGTCACTGATCGTCTAGGAGAATACATATTTGACGGAGACTGGGTCACTTCTATACAAATATGTCTGTCAGTGTCTGTTGTAGACTCTCTATTACTTGTTTTCGACATAACGTTCATTATTTTGTACTTTAATCTAAATTTCGTCAGAACTTCTTTTATTTCTGTTTGTGCTAAACGGACGTCCTCCTCATCGAAGCACATCATTTGTTCCGCGACGTATTTACCGAATTCGTACAATTGTTCTGTGTGGTAAAAATTAGATGGTATTTTGGAAGTCTCTCGATTGGTCTTCTTTCCTTTGTTTGTTTTATTGTCTTTCTCAGGTTTTTTTTCTGATTTCACGAAAACCTTCTCTAAAGCGGGCGCTTTCCGAGCTGCGATTATTGATTTCCTTATTTCTTGTTCGATCACAACACTCCGCCGTGGGTTTCTTTTTGGTTTAATTGGTAGTTTTCGGGGTTTGGGTTTGGGTTTGTCTTTTCTAATACACAGGAGTTCCTGTGGTTGTGACTCATCATGGAACTCTGCACTCGGTTCTTCCTCAATGACTTTGTCTGTGTCCGGATCTTGCTTTGTTTCTTCAGGACGGTACAATGGATGGTGTGGCTCTATGTTGAAAAGAGGTGAATGCTCATTATCACTGTCAGATCCTTGCTCCTCCAGATTCTTTAAACTTTTTTTAATCTTCAAGGATAGTTCTTGGTCCTTGTTTTCAGTCGAATTTTCTTGGTTTATCTGAAACAAATTTGGGTCGCGGTTAGAAAAATAAAATGAATTCCTAGGAAATTATATTAAACTAGCTGCGCCCCGCGGTTTCACCCGCGTAGTGATGAAAAATGGTGATGGTGATGATGAAAAGTAGCCTATGTCACTCACAGGCTCTTGAATTATACCCATGCAAAAAATCAGGTCAATCCGTTGTTCCGTTGCAGCGTGAAAGAAGAACAAACAAACATACTTTCGCATTTATAATATTAGTATGATTATATCAGACGTCAGCGCAGAGTCGTTATCCGTCTTTTGTCTGTTTCGATTTCAAAATTTTTGGTAGAGGTTAAATAACAAAATACGGAGTAACTATTCCAAGATTTCCGAGGCTACTGCAAGTTTATTATCAAGGAAGGCTTTGGCAAATTAGTGTTTTGTAGGTGTATCATGATGATCAACTTACTTCTGGAACATCACAACAGGACGAAGTGCCTGCTTGTTCAAGACTTGATCTTATTTTCAATCTGTAAAAAAATAGGTACTTAGTTTTAGCATAGATAAATATACTAGACTAGGTTTTAGTTATTGATATAGTAGGGATTTTTTGAGGAGAATGGAGGTGATGCTCGAAGGCTTCAATCGAGTCTCTAAACAGGAGGGCCTTAAGATGAACATGAACAAGACAAAGGTCATGTCAAATAGCCAATAGCCATGTTGTGCCCACCCCAGTATCAGTTGGGAACTCAGTTCTTGAAGCTGTTGATGCGTCTACCTAGGACAAACAGTCGAACTAGGCAGGTCCAACTTCAAGAAAAGGGATCAGTCGGCGAATCCAACTCGGCTGGGCAGCGTTCGGTAAACTTCGCAACGTCTTCTCTTCCTAAATACCTCAGTGCCTTGAGACGAGTCTTTGACCAGTGTGTGTTACCAGTAGTTAGTGTAGTTACTAGTTACATCCGGCACTGCAACGTCGTCACTCACTACGGGCCTCATAACATAAGCAAGCTCAAAGTCGCACAACGAGCTATGGAGATGTCTACGAGATCGAATCAGAAATGAGGAGATCCGTAGACGAACGAAAATTACCGACATACCCCACCGGATTAGCAACGCAGAACAGAACAGGTGACTGATGGGGCCGAAATTTTCTCGTATGGAGACCACGGACCGGTAAGCGCAGCGTAGGACGTCCACCAACACCATCAAAAAGATAGACAGACGACCTAAAAGAGACCGCAGGGAAACGCTGGATGCAGGCCGCTTCCAACCGGCCCTTTTGGAGATCGATGGGGGAGGCCTATGTCCAGCAGTGGACGTCCTATGGCTGAAATGATGATGACGATGAGGAATTTTTGAACCATTTTACATTTGTTTGGACATGGATCCAGATAATAGAGATCTAAAAACTATGACAAAACGGCTCATACTCACGTTATTTCTATCGCTCCCGCTCCCGGAGACTGTTATTTCATGAGCAAGCGATCCAAGCCTTGCCCTGGATATCATCTAGGACCAAAGTACTTGTCAAGACGAATTTAACGAGCCCAAACTCGATGGGGGGGCAACACACACTGCATTCCATGATCAGACCTTGGATATCATCTAGGACTAGAGTCCAGAGTTAATTCAAACGAGGCCAAACTCGATGGAGTTGCGTCTTTTTATTACAGACTTTCCGTGGCGACCTTCCGGTTCCATCATCAGACCCTGGATATCATCTAGGACTAGAGTACTTGTCAAGACGAATCCAACGAGCCCAAACTCAATGGGGTTGCGTCGTTTTATTACAGAGTTTCCATGGCCACCTTCCGGTTCCATCATCAGACCCTAGATATCATCTAGAACTAGAGTACTTGTCAATGCGAATCAAACGAGCCCAAACTCGATGGGGTTGCGTCGTTTTATTACAGAGTCCCCGTGGCCTACTTCCGGTTTCATCGTCAGACCCTGGATATCATCTAAGACTAAAGTACTTGTCAAGACGAATCAAACAAGCCCAAACTCGATGGGGTTGCGTCTTTTTATTACACTTTCCATGGCCACCTTCCGGTTCCATCATCAGACCCTGGATATCATCTAGGACTAGACTACTTGTCAATGCGAATCAAACGAGCTTGAACTCGATGGAGTTGCCTCTTTTTATTGCAGAGTTTCCATGACCACCTTCCTGCTCCATCATCGTATCAGTTATAATAACATTGCAATTTGCAAATTTCAGCTCAATCGGAATCCGGAAAGGAAACGGAAGAGATTTGATTGCAGATAATACAGACTAAATGAAGCTTGTAAAAAAAGTAAATAAGCAGGTACCTACCGAACATTCCACATTTTCTCAAGTTTTTTTTTAGTAACTGCTTTTGCGTCCCTTTTTTTCATCTTCCTAAAGCGACATTTATTCACCATTCTTAAATTTCTTCTACACTTGTACCACACAAAAAAACACAATATTTATGAGCCGCGTGCTCATAAATAACCGTAGAACGACACGTCCGTTTCTCAGAGAAGCTTGCGGCCGTCTCACTAAACTCACTTGCTCTGTGTGAACTGTGAAGTGTGACGAAATGCCGAAAAAAGGGATAAATGTATGCGATCTACGCTTGCAGGAAGAGATACGCACGAAACGCCCATCTGAATAACGTAAGCGACAAACGATAATACTCCATCTTACTCAAGGACCATTTTAATTTGTAACAAAACGAATTTACATTTAATTACATTGCATAAATGGCCATTTGAATATGAAAAAAATAAATGTCGATAATTTCTAGATGCCGAGAAATGATTAAAAACGTGTTTTAGAAGACCTGTTTTCACCGAATTAACTATTCGGTATTCGATAGAGTTTTGCCAATCATGTTTCTAAAATTATATTAATCTTATTTACTAATATCCTTGACTATTTTAACCAAAAATTTTGGTACACTGTTTGTCATAACTTCACAAAATTTAAACAACGCAACCCAAATTGGCGACATAGATACCTGTACCTACCTACCAAGTACCAGCTCTTATGAGGTTAGCTACCTATATTATTATTACATTTGCCTCAAATCAGACTAAATTTAGGAAGTAAGGAAGGCCCGTCCATTCATTTTATTTCGGTCGAAGCCCGCCACGCCATCTTACCGTAGGTATAATAATTATGTCCCTTGTTTGTCTATTCTGAGCTCATAACCCAATGATATATAAAAATTATCATTGTCGTAACGTAATTACCTATCTATTCCGATATTTACGATGTTATTCTATAACGTGATGAAACTCCAGTAGAGAAAAGAAATGTAAATAAAAACTACGCGGCGGCAGACGGTAGGCGGTGCGCGGTGCGGTGCGGCCGTGCGGCCTGTGGCGTATGAACCGGCAACATCGCGGCGTTGCCAGCTCGCGCATGCATGGTTTCCCCCATGGACCGTCGGCGTCGCCGCCACAGGTCGTCGCTCGTCTCGTCATTGCGTCATCCCGGTCATCCGCAGAGATAACTGCTGGACATAGGCCTCTCCCAATGCACGCCACTGAGCTCGGTCGGCAGTTCCTTGCATCCAGTTTTTACCCGCCGTTTTACGCAGATCATCACTCCACCTGGCCACAGGGTGTCCTACACTACGTTTGCCTAAACGTGGTCTCCACTCCAGAACTCGTCTAGACATAGACATATAGACAGACATATCTTTATTAATAATTATAGGAATTACAAGTCAGGCAGTATACATCTACCCCATTGGTTATCGGTTCTTCGGGAAATGTGGCCGGCCCACTTCAGCTTGCTAATCCTTAGAGCTATGTCGGTAACTTTGGTTCTATGTCGAATCACTTCGTTCCGAATTTTGTCCCGTATAGAAACTCCAAGCATAGCTCTCAATTTTCCAGCTACTTATTTCATGCAAATTTTTGGGGTTCCAATGCTGATATTTTTAAATGTTCCGCGCTTTTTCACTACTTTTATAAGCCAGACTGCAATGTTAATGGAAGTTTTCTGACAACTCGAGGAACATAGTTCTGCAACCATCGATAGATGGCGCTAACGATGTCTCGTGACTTCATTTTTTCGCATTAGTTCACAAATTTTCATAGGTAATACAAGGAACAGACATTTTTTAACACGGCTAGGTGTTGTGTTGTGGAAAAACAAGTATTTTGTTTGTTAGCAAACAATAAACACAAATAACTGTACGAAATAAAATTACACAAAAACAAGCATGACAGACAGTGTCAGACAAACAGATATTATGCTGTCTATGAGAAAAAGCTACTTTATTATTGACCTTTTTTCTTCAGTAGTTTTACAAAATCTTCAGATCCATGTCTGGTCAACGCCATCTATCGCATTTGCATGATCATTTCTAACTTTCGGAAAACCTCTTGAGACGTCGAGAGTCGAGACACGCATAATAATTATGGTAGGGTTCCATAGCCAAAGCTTATTTTGTTCACACGTAAAGTTCGGAAATTGGCGATTCCTAGGGTGTGGAATAGGGCCAACGCTCACAGACGGCGAGGCACATTAAGGAAAGGCAAAGGATTTTTCTCATGAACAAATGTGTTTCAACCTTATTTCAATGACTTAAGCACTGACATTCCCCTGCTGAATTAAAAAAAAAAAAAAAAACTGCGCAAACACAATGTACGAAAAAAAGCACGTAATAAAAAAACAACGCTCGAGCACGCGTTGTAATACAGCACGAATAGGCCGAAACGTCTCACACGATGCCGCGGCACGTCACGTCATTCCCAGGGATGCATTAGTACACCGTTGCATCACGTCAGACACAGGTAACTTCATGTTGTTCAAGGAATGTGAATGCTAAGTAATTGAAACAAGGTTTAATCTAGCTTCTGTCACGTGACACGTGGAATGCCACAGGATCCTTCGGCATTCTACGGCATGCCAAAGCGTGCCGTGCCGTCCCACGCCTCGTCATCGTGAACGTCGGAGCATGTTTTTTTTCCTTTTTTAGTTTCCTGTAGCTGCCAAAGCTTGTCCCAGCCTGGAACGAGTATAAATCAGGTGAAATAAAACATAACACGTCACAAAAAAAATATATTCCGTGTCTCACTCTTTTTTGTCGTACACACAGAGAGAGCTCATAAATGATTTTGCTTTACTTCGACAGTAAAAAAATTGATACACATTGATTGACAGTGAAAAAATGATATTTCGTATCACTTTCAGCGTGTTTAGACGATACATATTATATCGTCTTACTTTTAGAATGTCAGAATTATAAAAATATAACAGTATTATTTAAATAACTTGAATACTTAATATGCTACCGGACAGGTATTTAATTTGTTTAAACTAATAGGTTTTGTGAAAAATATAGCTAAATGTAATTAACAAATGTAAGTAATAAGTACTTATTTTATTTAAATCGGCTAATCTTAATAAAGTTCTGAGACATAAGCTGTCGCGAACTCGCCCACGCAGCGCGTCGTTAGCACCGCGCGGAACGAGCCGCGATCTGAGTGTTTCTCTATTGTCGTGTAAACAAAAATAAAATGATGTGTATTGATTGGGTGTGTCTCTAGCTTACCTAAGCATCGGAAGCAATGTCCTAGGTGAGGGTCGTCATCCCCCCGTACATGCCCCGACTTGGTCACATCTGCTTCGCAATGAGAATGAGGGACCGGTACTGCTGTGCAATCTGTAAAAGTTGATACCGGTGACACCACGGTAAGTGGTGTCACCGGCGATGGGACCCACTCAAGGTCCACACCGAGCAGTGGTCCCCAGTAGGTACTAAGGCTAGAATCCACGATACATATATAGCTGTAAACTGTCAGGTCAAGTAAGGTAAAGGCATTACAGTAGTGAGCAATGTGCTCGTTCATGGTCACACACATTCCGTATATCAATGAGCACAATACATCAGTCCAGAGCGAAGGACTATATTCTATATTCCCCCACAAGTCTATGTACCATGTACAGAACTTGTGAGCCAAAGGTTAGGTTAGGCTAGGTTAGTACACATATCACATAAAACATGAGCCATGGGCTAGGTATGTACAATATCAAGTAACACATAAGTGATGAGCCATGGGCTAGTGCTGTACAACAGTTCAAGTAACAACAGTACAGATGAGCACATGGGCTAGGGAGGTACAACAGTACCAGAACACTTATAATATACCCCCGTGCCTGCGGCATTGCGAAGATAAGACATGGTCTGAATTGGTACCCACGTGCCTGCGGCATTGCGAAGATAAGACATGGTCTTTATAGGTACCCACATGCCTGCGGCATTGCGAAGATAAGACATGGTCTGTATAGGTACCCACATGCCTGCGGCATTGCGAAGATAAGACATGGTCTTTATAGGTACCCACATGCCTGCGGCATTGCGAAGATAAGACATGGTCTTTATAGGTACCCACATGCCTGCGGCATTGCGAAGATAAGACATGGTCTGTATAGGTACCCAAATGCCTGCGGCATTGCGAAGATAAGACATGGTCTGTATAGGTACCCAAATGCCTGCGGCATTGCGAAGATAAGACATGCTCTTTATAGGTACCCACTTAAACTATTACACAGGTCTAGTACGTATCACATATTATCACCTCAGTCAGTAACAGGGTCAATAATCTCACGGTCATTATCTTAAGGTGGCGGTATCAGTCATCTCGTCACACAAGTTATTGCAATCAATATAACAAATAGTCAAAGGACTTAGCCTAAGTACTTAACATTCATCTCCTGGCTCAGGACTCCCAGGAGCACCAATACGTTCACTGCACAAGTTCATACTGACTATATCTACGACCACACTGTTCACAGTGTAACGGCTGAATTCAAACTGACTTACTTGGTTGCGCACCCTAGCGAGCTTTCCGCTCCCTCAGTGTTGTCATGTTCGGTTGTCAATGTCATCGCGACACGTCGCGACACACCCGACGGCGAAAGGATGATGATCGAAACCAGGTTTCGCATTCACTCTCTTATTTCTTCCAGGGCTTTCATGACCGCTTTGTCATGCCTTGTCGGCTGTTCAAGAGACCACCTTGATAAGTTCTCCCCGGTAGCAGTTTGACCCATATCAGCATTGTCAGACATTTCACAACTCTCTAAATTTCTCAAAATCAATTTCAGTATCATTGTATGAATCTACCTCTAGACTTGTATGCTCTACATCTACATGTGGTTGTCTATCCATTTCTATATCATCAGACTCTTTGACCCTTCCTTGGTGGCCTTCCAAGTAACTGGTGGAACATGGGAAATGAGTTCTCCGGTACATGGCCCACTTGCACAGTTCTTTCTACATCCTCTTCAATCTCCAGTGGATACAACTGACAAATGGACCTCACGAACTCCTTGTCGCCTATCCTGACTTTAACTACCCTACATTGACCATCCTTTCCTTTTATCAGAGAAATAATTTTACCGACCTTCCAGCTGAGACGATTTTTCGTATCTTCCTTTATCTGTACTACTTGACCCTCTTTGGGTACCAAGCCAGAGGTGATTCGTGGTTCTCTAACTGAATGATTATATCGTTCCCTGAGGCTGGGAAGATAACGGTTCATAAACATTTCTTTAAACTCTTCCATTAATTTCATTGCTCGTTTCCAACCCTTTACTAATTCTATCTTTGTAGATGTTCCTTGCAAGCTACCAGACTCTGTATTCAATTCAGGTGTGATGCATTTACCCACTGCCAAGAAGTCTGCTGGAGTTAAAACATGCTCCATTTCTGTGTCGATGCAGGTCAGTGGTCGATTATTTAAAACCGCTTCTATTTCCTTCACCACAGTGTTCAACTGGCTGTCATTCAACAGATGTTTTTCTAATGATCTCTTTAGACAATTTTTCACTATCCCCACTAATCGTTCATAGAAACCCCCTTGCCACTAGGAGTGGGTAATATCGGCTTTGGCGAATATCGAATCGAAACTATATATCGATATCTGACATCGGATTTTGAAACTATATATTTCCTGAAACTATATATTTTTTAAATATGCCTAGATTTCGATGTAAAATCAACACCGTAGGTATAGTATCGAGCGTAATATCGTAATTCGTACCAATTTAAAATGTTCTATTGATATTTTTCACGATTTGTATTGCCGCTATTTAGATCAACCTCCATGAACTTTCCTTCATACTTTACCAGGCTTAGGACTGGCTACATTTTTAACAGTTTTTATGAGTTTATTATCAAAATTACCTGCTTAAAAATTACATATGTACATGACAAATGAATTGATTATAATTTTCGCAAAAAAAAAGCAGGCGTATTTACATCTTGACATCTTGGAATAGTTTTTGATGGGCCACAAAAAGGTACATACGTACCTACTTAATTCACTGTACACTAGGTACCTACCTAACAAAATAATATGTAACAAAACAAAAACTTTGCACTATTACTATTACACTAATTTTATTTACTATACTAAACTTAAATAATTAAAACATCGCTGCTTGCTAAACAAACAACAAACAAATCAATGCGTTCACTCGCGTTCAATTATTTATTCGTACAATACTAAGAGGCAATCCAAATTACTTCCAAAATTTCTTAAAATCCTATTTTTGGCATTATTATTAGATCAAGGCTACAGGTCAACCACAAGTGCATACCTAAGAGAAGAACATTCTAACATTCCGGAAGTGCATCATTATTCCTAACGATATAAGGTCGAAGTTGAATTAATTGTTGATTATTGAAACTTGCCAAAATGTGCCCACTTAAGTAACTCCTTCACACACCTAGCCATGTTCCGATGTTATTTGTACATTCTGAACCTTAAAATGTAGAGCATAAGGACATGTTTGTATTCCCTAGATTTAAAGTTCAAATTTGTACTAACAATCTCGAGCAGAGCGTCTAGGCATAGCGTGGGTGCGACGTTCACGCCCGGCACCAGCGTGTCCAAATAGCGAACTACCAGCCGATAGAAATCAAATCACAATTCACATCACAGGAATCCGATCAATCTGATACTTGCTTTGATTCGATTAGCTTCGGTTTGTCTTTTCTGAAGTTCTGAACCTTAAAATGTAGGGCATATAAACATGTTTGTATTCCTTAGACTTAAAGTTCAAATTTGTACTAACTTGTTAGTAATCTAGAGCGTAAAATAGAAAATAGAGGTGGTGGTTAGTTGTTATAATATTTAATAGAACTCAATAAAAAAAATAACATATACACATTTAAAAAAATACTCTTAATATTGTTAAATCAACTACGAGTTTGGATTTGTACGTAATTTTTACGATTGTTAGCGCCATCTATCATGATTTTTGTACAAGTATTGATTGCGCCAAGAACCTGTTATTGAAAAAGTTCCGATTTTACTCGCATAACACGGGCGCGACGATCACGCTCGGCCGCCGTCGCCCGCAGGCCGCAACGAACTACCAGCCGTCTACCGATACAAAATCAAATCACATCACAGGAATCAGGAATCCGATACTCCACTCCGATACGATACTCGGTTTGATTCGATTCGCTTCGGTTTGCGTTCGGATACGATACGATACGATATTCGGCGGATGGCGCGACGTAGCAATATAGTGGTTTGATTCGGTTCGCTTCTGATACTAACGATACGATATTATATGACGGGCGGCGCGACGGAGCAATATAGTGTTTTGGGACAATATATAGATTCACCGCGAATCAATATCGGATTTTCGATTTTTCAACGATATAGCGTTATAACAACTATATACGATTTGTATCGCCCTCCTCTACTTGCCACGGAGCGAGTGGGGTAATAAATTTCCATGTTATGTTATTTTGGATGCAGTAATCGTCAGCTACCAATTCCGCGTTCAACTTAATATGTGCATCATTATCTAGTGTGTGATTTGCTCCTACATGATAATTTTCTTCATGTACTCTTTTAATCAAATTGTTTGTGAAATCACAACTTTTTGGCAACAGTATTGGATATTTCATATCAAATGACCAGTCTGTATTCTCTAACCTTCCCCTACATCTTAATAAGCCATATTCATCTATGAACAATTTTAAGTTTAGACTTAAAGATGTCTCTTTCTTCATTGTCTCATCCGGGAAAAATTCCTTTTGTAACTTTTTAATTTATTTTATTTCGATTTCTGTGTTTTTCTTACGTTCTTTTGTTATATCTTTTTTAGGTGGCGAGTTTTTCTTTGCCATACTTGGTGTTTGCTCTTTTAGTTCATCTGTCTCGGACAGACCCACCCTAGTCAAAAGAGAAAGTTCTTTTGGTCTATTAGTTGGCCACATTTTAGATTCCTGCAGTAGGAAATCTGGACCTTGTAGCCAGTATGATCTTTCAACCAAGGTTTTGTTAGTACGTGTCGCTACATCTGCCGGATTTAATTCTGAACAGATGAATCTTAACGTTACGTTTTTATTTTGTTTCATTTCTTCGATCCTTCTTGCAACAAATGGTGTTAATAGTTTACTCGAGTTATACCAGTCAATTACTATTTGACTATCAGTCCTTTTCTATGTATGTTCATCTGAAGAGACTTCTCTACATGAACTTTGCTAGGCGAAATCCAATAAGTGTTCTTAACAGTTCCAAACGTGGTATTTTTAAATGTTCTTGAACATTTTTAGCTCCAATCTTGATTTTCCGACAACAAATGTTTTTCCATTTTCATTTACTATAAAAACTACCGCAGCATAACTTTTCAAAGATGCATCGGCGAAGCAGTGCGGATAATCTTTGTTCAATCCTGTTTTCGTTTGTATGTAATGTTACTTTAATATTATTAAGGTCTTCAAAAAATTCAAAATCAGAACAATGTAGGTACACGAAATTCAATTCAATACCCAGTTTCCCACTAAATTGCTTCTGTAATCTTGTTCGTGTGTAGAGCGCATTAGTCGTCAAATTTGTCTATGGTCGAAATATTCAGCATAATCTAAGTATTCAGCCAACAATCACAGAATACGATCTCCTTCGTTTGATGGTTTATCTATCCGCCCAATACGTAGCATTGGCGAAATTGTGGTGGCTCCTCCACAAAGAAAAGTAAAAATTTTAGTTCACGAGAATCGCAGAGTTAATAAGCAATCACAATTGCCTTTTGTTTTCTTTGAGTAAACAATACCGGTAAACACAATTTTAAGTTTTCATTTTAATATGTGGGTACAGATTTAAAATGTTTTTGTTGTGAATCGTGTTGTGAATTCGAGACATATTTAGTACGTAACGTAACGTAATAAACACCCAACTAACTCCAAACACAACTCAAATTCGCCATGACAATGGGAAAATACATAAAAATAAGCAGTGACAACAATCATCAACTGTGTTTAACGTTCTACTCAAAGATTTCACACGTAACTAGTATTGTATGGTATCTTCGGTCTTACTCAAGTTTTGTTGAAATGTAGGTAGTCGTTGTGTTATTGTAATAAAATTGTAGTCGTTATATTTTTCGTAACAAAATTGCTTGCATACACACGAAATTCATTTCAAGTTCGTTTCATTAAAAATTTTGAGGGCTTCTTCTTTTTTAGTGGTGTTAGAAGAGTCCGTAAGTCTTGCTTTGTTAATTTGGAATCCATTGTTGACAGGAAATATGTCACTAATGACAAGTTGTTTTTAAATTTCTACTCGGTCTTGCAGTTCAAAATCCATCCACAGTCCGAGTTGACCAAAAACAAGTTGTTCTGAATTTTGGTGTTTTCTTTTGACATTAATGTAAAATAATAAGTCATTGCCTATGAGTATATCAATCTGGTCATCCAATGAACCTCCATCAGCTAGGCTAAAGTAACTTCATTCTTTCAACTCATAATCTAGCAGATATGGAACACACCGAGAAATGGTCGGAACTACTTAGCATACAGTATTCTGTGTTGGTTGGTTTAACTCTCAATGAATAGTTTCACTAAGGAGCTTTCGTATTCTTGTGGTTTGTCAGATCCGAATGTAACTACAGAAATATGATTTTCTTCCTTCAAAGTTAAGTTCTAATAGTTTGCTATTTATTTGGTCACATACGATTGTTAACTTCCGGCATCCATCCAATTCTGGAGCTTCGATTCTTCGAGTTGTCCTGATTTGTTACTTGAAAAACAGCAGTTTGGAGAATAGTTAGAGAAGGTTTGTACGAATCATTTGTATGAAAAACGAGTATTTCTTCCGGTGAGATTTATGTAGAAAAACCTGCGACACAACTCCTGATGGTGCCTTCCTTAGGTGACGCAAAGTAGACATTCCCCTTTTCTATTACACGTGACTAAATGACGTCCCATTTAAAGGCAGCAATAATAACGATTTTTGAACTTAAAGTTTCTTTCATTAATTGTCGCTTCACTTCTAAATTTTTCATTATGCAAGTCATTGCAAAAAATAATAATTAAAAAATACAGAACTGATTCCTCCTCTTAGGAATGTATTCATTATTCAAGTTATATCCTTTATTAAATTGCCTCACTTAATTATTATGTTAGCTAGTAAATGGATGGGTTTTCCGTTGATCAAATCATAATTAATAATAATCATATCTATTTACACAATCAGTTATTATATCCCCAAGGTTGGCAAGGCTTGGGGATCGCAGTATGTTCACTGTATACGGATAGGACGCTGCTGCCCATCCTCCAGTGGTTCTGTACGCAGTTTTAGGACATACCCGGGTCCATCAATTACACAATTATCAATTATATACTCTTATGTGCCTTACAATTTCATTAAAGGTGCTTTGAAAATCAGTTGCAGTTTTATCTGCTGTCTTGACCGCATACTGGGACACATAATGTTCATCAATGATCTGGTTAGTTTTCCCAAAACGTTTCATTAAGGTGGTCACATATACGGAATAAATTTCATTTATCATTTTTAATCTTTTAATTGCTCCCTTTGCTATACCCTTCAGGGATAATTTGAGGTACAGTAATTTGTGCACTACTGGACAATTTTCGCTTTCAATATTCGATGAGATATAGTCCCAAAACGATTGCCATTGCAAAACGTCTCCATAGTACTTTGGCAGCTGTAGTTTAAGAAGATGTCTTGGCGAAGCTGTTGCATTATTATAAGGTTGGTCATACAATGTTTTAATTTTACAAACGAATTCCAAGAAAACCGCCTCGGCTTCTAATTGGCGCACACAAAATTTGGATATGACATCCGTAGATGGTTTTGTGCTAAGTTTAAAGTAATTAGTCAATTCAGTTGTGAAACGCATGTTAAAACTTTCCATCTCCGCTTCCTGTATATTCTGTTCTGACAATGCATTCAGAAATTCTGAGGCTTGTTTAGTAAAGGTCTTTATGCTACTCACTAGGTCCTGCAACCGGGAGATTAAAATTTGTTCTATTTTGTAGAGTTATTCCCGTTTGCATATCCTGGAATGATTATATAAGTTGTCTCAAACTTTTATGCAAGCGTAACATAAGTAGGTACTAAAACTTGTCTTATTATTTTTAATGTAATTAGATTTTATTAAATTTGTTCGTGTTCATTTAAAATAATTCAAAATCATCAATACGTTTCGCAGAATAGCAGTAGAAAATTATATTCATTGTTGGTAAGTCAAACTCAAAACTCTCAGTAACCCTGTATGAACTACACTTCTCCATAACCGTGTATAGAGAAACTACTTTTCACTATAATAATATGTGCATATTTTGGCAAAATATTAATAGTCAATAGATATTTATAGCGTCATGGCGCAACAAAACAAACCTACAATTCAATATTTGAAGTATGTAGTCAAAGAATTCAATAAATGTTTTATGCAAGGATTTCATACTACACTAGGTATGTTTTAGGTATTCTAATAGTTACCTACTAAAAGAAAACTTTAAAAGACAATTTGTTCAACTAAAACATCAACAGAGTCACTTGGAATTATAAACTTGTGATAGCCCATTACTCTTCGATGCTATTGCTTTAGTTTCTTTACAATAAGAAATAGTAAGGCAAATAGTATTTTAGATTTATCTACTATTTATTATCGAGAAAATAACATGCATAGATCATAGGAGAGCATTACGTTCTGAATTCTGAAAATTGGTTAGGTGCCATCGTAGCAAAGAGTCAAGTTTGACAGCTGTCACTGTCTCTCAGAATGAAGGCAGCTAGCTATCACTAGCTTCATATGTACCTCCGTAGTACATAGGTACAATGTTGTCAATGGGTAGATACAGAAGTTTCAGTGAGGTTATTTCACTTGATAAAATACAATGGTATATGTGAAATACTTAAATGCAGAATAATTATCGAACACTAGGCGTTGAAGACGCCACAATACGTGTTTTCTTACTTTAAAGTAATGTACTTATGTATGTAATACATAGTGGCCATTTTGTTCAACGAAGTGAGTCGCAGTCAAATGCGTGAATTGTGTTAAATATCTCACAATTTACTGTCGTGATGTAGAATAAAACACTAAATCTTCTCCATAGTACCCATATACTATGAATTTACAATAATTATAAATTAATGTACTTTCAAAGATAGTTGAATGAATATGAGTATATAGACGCGGCCAGTATTTGCCGGCGTCCTCTCGCTGAAGTACATTTGACTCTCCGAGCGAAAATCACTAACCTTTTATTTCCGTTGCCTGTTATTTGTTTCGCACTCACTTGTTTTCACTATTTAACAGTAGAATTCAATACATCAAAAAAAATATGAGATTCCAGTTCGAATCCAACCATTTTTAATTTTAATTTTATTTTATTTTATTTCGAAGCCGAAAGAAATAATGTTGCCAGCACAGTAAATAAACTACTTCCATAGAAATGAGCCATAATTTGAACTTAAATTTTCCACTCGATTACTAATAATTTTCAGATCGTTCAAAACATATAGATTATTAATGATAGCACGTATATGACTTAATAAAGAAGTTTGTAATGAATAGTGATAAGGTAACAATAACTTGTGGCTAAATTTTTCCTTTTATTGTAGGCTTTTTTCAAGCAAATTTATACAAAAATTTATCATCACCTTCTCAGTTCCGAGCAAAATAGCTTTCCTGGGCAACAATGCTTCTGATAATGCTATTCGATCGAAATAAAAATTACTGACATTATTAACTATTCGAAATATTGAAATTTACTAATAAATTCCACTTACCCTTAAAAGTACCCTTTAAAATAATAGTTTTATTTTCAAATAATGCAATTACAAGCCATAAACGTCATTGTCAGAACAGAACATTTTCATTAGTTTGCCGACGCTGCCACCAACTGCGCCGCAGCGCTTGCGGCAGATATTCGTACGATTCAACGGAAGCTCGCGTGGTAATTTCGTAATAATGACCAACCTTTCTGATCCTCTTACACCGTATTGGTCACGGAACGCACAAAACAAGATACCAAATCTTGTTCTATTAACTATAATGCATTTTCTGCTTTGAAATACTATTACCCCTCTGGCTGAGGGTAGTACAATAAATTAAAATAATTTATTGCACCATAGTGTTTGAAATAACGCCGCCATTTTATCTACCAAATAGAGTTAGATGATTTCATTTCAGGTAAAGGCAATAAAGCCAGACACACACCCAATATAGTTACATAAAAATATAGATCTACGTATTTTGTGTTTAAATGTTTCAGAAGTATAGAAACAAAGATTTTACGTGTGTTAGAAACACTCAGGATTCCTTTTTAATCCCAGCATCTCCACCATGTCGCGAACTCGCCCACGCAGCGCGTCGTTAGCACCGCGCGGAACGAGCCGCGATCTGAGTGTTTCTCTATTGTCGTGTAAACAAAAATAAAATGATGTGTATTGATTGGGTGTGTCTCTAGCTTACCTAAGCATCGGAAGCAATGTCCTAGGTGAGGGTCGTCATCCCCCCGTACATGCCCCGACTTGGTCACATCTGCTTCGCAATGAGAATGAGGGACCGGTACTGCTGTGCAATCTGTAAAAGTTGATACCGGTGACACCACGGTAAGTGGTGTCACCGGCGATGGGACCCACTCAAGGTCCACACCGAGCAGTGGTCCCCAGTAGGTACTAAGGCTAGAATCCACGATACATATATAGCTGTAAACTGTCAGGTCAAGTAAGGTAAAGGCATTACAGTAGTGAGCAATGTGCTCGTTCATGGTCACACACATTCCGTATATCAATGAGCACAATACATCAGTCCAGAGCGAAGGACTATATTCTATATTCCCCCACAAGTCTATGTACCATGTACAGAACTTGTGAGCCAAAGGTTAGGTTAGGCTAGGTTAGTACACATATCACATAAAACATGAGCCATGGGCTAGGTATGTACAATATCAAGTAACACATAAGTGATGAGCCATGGGCTAGTGCTGTACAACAGTTCAAGTAACAACAGTACAGATGAGCACATGGGCTAGGGAGGTACAACAGTACCAGAACACTTATAATATACCCCCGTGCCTGCGGCATTGCGAAGATAAGACATGGTCTGAATTGGTACCCACGTGCCTGCGGCATTGCGAAGATAAGACATGGTCTTTATAGGTACCCACATGCCTGCGGCATTGCGAAGATAAGACATGGTCTGTATAGGTACCCACATGCCTGCGGCATTGCGAAGATAAGACATGGTCTTTATAGGTACCCACATGCCTGCGGCATTGCGAAGATAAGACATGGTCTTTATAGGTACCCACATGCCTGCGGCATTGCGAAGATAAGACATGGTCTGTATAGGTACCCAAATGCCTGCGGCATTGCGAAGATAAGACATGGTCTGTATAGGTACCCAAATGCCTGCGGCATTGCGAAGATAAGACATGCTCTTTATAGGTACCCACTTAAACTATTACACAGGTCTAGTACGTATCACATATTATCACCTCAGTCAGTAACAGGGTCAATAATCTCACGGTCATTATCTTAAGGTGGCGGTATCAGTCATCTCGTCACACAAGTTATTGCAATCAATATAACAAATAGTCAAAGGACTTAGCCTAAGTACTTAACATTCATCTCCTGGCTCAGGACTCCCAGGAGCACCAATACGTTCACTGCACAAGTTCATACTGACTATATCTACGACCACACTGTTCACAGTGTAACGGCTGAATTCAAACTGACTTACTTGGTTGCGCACCCTAGCGAGCTTTCCGCTCCCTCAGTGTTGTCATGTTCGGTTGTCAATGTCATCGCGACACGTCGCGACATAAGCAATTATAGTTTTTGATCGGATTAGGAAGGGATACTCTGTCCCTCTCCCACAAAGTGAGTGGCAGTATGGAATTTGTATGGCGTACTTACATGTACGTCATTTGTGAGTATAGTGCGCTCTCTGTCTAGCATGACATTAAAATGCTTACATCTTCCTTAATTTTGGACATGTTTTTATTTCGGTGTGTCTTCTCTATTGGTCAGCTTTTTATGTTAATAGAAATCCGGTAGCATATTATGTATGTGAACCTTATGTAATGATATACAAGCAAGTTACATCGAATCAGTCTTTACCTAAAACATATCAGATTCTTATACCTAAGATAATTATGTCCTAGAAAAATCAAGACTAGAGTACGTTCGAGAAAACTGCGTAACCAAAATCGAATAGAATGTTCTGTGAACCAAAACGGTTTGTTGTTTGAAACATCACATTGATGTCCAAGTAACATCTCTAAAGTTAAACACTGTTTTAAACTATCACGGTTGTTCACTAAAGTCATATGATTATTTTCTAGCGATAACGCCGCCTGTTAAAAGCCTAGATAATATTTTTATTGTAATGTTTCTGTTACCCTTGTTTTGTGGTATTTTAATAAAGAGTCATTGTACTTTATTGTAATTTCTTCCCGTGAACATGGTGCATGCAACTGCGCCGAAATATCGGGAGCTCATTTCACAACCTTACCACGGTAAATATCCCGTAAATAATCATATAACTTTATCTCTAAAGTTACTGAACCGACTCTAATAATTGTTTGTTGACAGAAAGGCACTCTATCCCTGAGTACACGAACGACCAGCGCTTACAGACGGCACGGCGAAAGATTTTTTTTCGTGGACAAATGAATTTCATCCTTATTTCAATGAATAAAGCATTGACATCTCTTTATTTCAACACGAATCGACTGTCTCAAGTGATGCCACGGAGTGCTGCGGCACGTCACGTCTTTCCCCGGAATTCTGGGGCACGTCGCAACATTCCATAGGATGCCGCGGCATGCCAATGTTATGAGTTACTTCATGTTTTTAAAGGAATTCGAGTGCTAAGTAATTGAAACAAGGTTGATTCTAGTCCGTTCCGGCAGCAATCTCAGCGAGTGGCGCGAGTGTCTTCAGCAATTATTGCTATTAACACTCGAGTTTCAATCAATAATTTCAACAAAAAACACAACCAACTTTACAGCAGCACAGTGCTAAATTGAATGAGTGGGAGAACGCTGTTACTTTCGTCACGACGCAAGATGCCATCGGATCCTTCGGCATGCTGCGAGATGCCACAGGATTCTTCGGCATCCCGAAGCATGCCATGCCGCGCCGTCCCGTGTCGTCTGTGAGCGCCGGCCCGAAATAGCCTATGCTTTTTTTACAGCGCGGGCGAAGCCGCTGGTAAAAGCTAAGTAAATATAAATTGCTAAGTCACAGACAGATCTAAAACGCACTCTAGAAAAAAAATCGTCTTTCAAAACATTAATGAAAAATAAAACAAACAAAAATCCTTACAATTGTAACATAAAATGCCTTTCAGGCTTGATTTGTTACCTACGGCTACCTATCGTTCAATCATTAAACTCAAAATAGAAATGCTTTAGTTTCATTACTGTCCCACTTGTTTATATACTCGACTATTAACGTTAAAATATGAATTTGTTGCTGTTTGCCATAACCGCGTAAATTGATGCAACGCAACCCAAGTTGACGACATATCAACTCTTAAGAGCCTCTTATACCAAATTTGACGGTTTTAAATCAATTTTATTCAGTTAAATTACAATAATTGAGCTGGAAAAAATACATGTCACAGATACATCTGTGTTTGAGTTTATGATTTGGTTCAAAACGATGGAATAAACTTTCCTCGATCAAAAAAAATCTGAAACAAAGTCGACTTAGTTTATTTTTTTCATTTTATGCTTTATGAAAGCTCGTAAAAACCTGGAAATTGCATGTACTGAAAGGCAATTTTATTCAACATTCTTTTATTTGGATAGATTTTTGATAGTGAATAGTGTCGTATTTTAGTGAAATTAAAAGCGTAAAAAGGACGCGAGAATTTTGGCGCGCCGCGTTCAGTGCCGTGCCAGGCGTCATCGAGGTCAGACCTATGCTCGTTTTTGTCGTTGCACTCCCCCCGCAGGCGTCCTGACTCTAGCATGGCGTCGCTGTAACTTGGCGGGGACTGAGGGAGCGTTTTCTTGCCTACGCGACTCGGATAACCGCCCAATAAGACATTTTTGTCTTTAGATGCCTTAAATGCTATCCAAAATAATCATCAAAGTTTATCTTCACATCGTTATCACAAATGTTTACAATTGGCTTCTAACTAAATCACTTTGTCTTCTTAATAACACTATCTACGCAATTTTACGTTTCGTCATCACTTTCTACTTCACATTTAACTATTAACGATTCTGGTTCTGCACTAGCGTCTATAAAATGTGTTTCTGGCATCTTAAACGGGGTATCTGGTATCTCAGAATTGCCTGGCTGTGTCACTGATGTCCCGGCAGATATCACGTGTGAAGATCCTGGGTGGGTCACGCGAGAGTCAACTACATTCATAGGTGAAAACCCTGGCTGGGTAGCAGGAGATTCATCTACATTCATAAGTGAAAACCCTGGCTGGGTAGCTGGAGACTCATCTACATTCATAAGTGAAAACCCTGGCTGGGATGCAGGAGACTCAACAGCAAGCACGTATGAAGTCCCTGGCTGGGTCGCCATTGTTCCGGCAGAATCCACACGCTGCGTTATTTGAAACCCTGGACCAGCCATTGTTGGCACTATAACAAAGCCTAACGGGGTTGATGTCGAAGAATTCCTATTCAACACCCCTAATTCATTCAATGGTGGCACAAACGATATTGCTTGCGGCAACCCTGAATGGGTCGCTGAAGGCCTAGCAGTATTCACTTGCGGCCCAGGTTGAATCACTAAAGACGGGGCAGTTTTTAGTTGTGTTACTGATTTGGTAACTGATTGCCCAGTAAAATTTGTTTGCGACGCTGATTCCATCACTGTTCCGGTAGATTTCATTTGCGTTCCTGACTTTTGCGCCAGTATTTGTCTACCAGAATACACTTTTGGCTGGGTTTTGGCAGGCTGGGTCAACACTTTTGGCTGAGTTTTGGCAGGCTGGGTCAACACTTTTGGCTGGGTTTTGGCAGGCTGGGTCAACACTTTTGGCTGAGTTTTGGCAGGCTGGGTCACTGATATATCAATATGTCTGTCAGTGTCTGTTTCAGGCTGTCCATTATTTGGTTTCGAAATACAATTCATTATTTTGTACTTCAATCTAAATTTCGACAGAACTTCTTTTATTTCTGCTTGTGCTAAACGCACGTCTTTCGCATCGAAGCAAATCATTTGTTCTGCGACGTATTTACCAAATTCGTACAATTGTTCTGTGTGGTCAAAATGAGATGGTATTTCGGCAGTATCTCGTTTGGTCTTCTTTCCTTTGTTTGTTATTTCTACCTCAGGTTTTTTTACTGAGTTCACGAAAACCTTCTCTAAAGCGGGTGCATTCCGAGCTGCGATTATTGATTTCTTTATTTCTTGTTCGATCACAACTCTCCGCCGTGGGTTTCTTTTTTTTGGCTTAATTGGTAGTTTTGGGGGTTTGGGTTTGGGTTTGTCTTTTCTAATACACAGGAGTTCCTGTGGTTGTGACTCATCATGGAACTCGGCACTCGGTTCTTCCTCTGTGTCTTTGTCAGTTTTTGGATCGTCATTTGTTTCTCCAGGATGTTCTGCTTCGTCTGGGTATACTTCTAGGTTCAAAAGAGGCGATTGTTCATTATCATTGTCAGATTCTTCACCATTGGATTTTCGACGCAGCCTCTTTAAACTATTTTTAATCTTCAGACATAGTTCTTGGTCCTTGTTTTCAGTCGGATTTTCTTGGCTAACCTGAAACAAAATAGGTTCGCGGTTAAAAATAAAACAAATTTATAGGAAATACTTGGGTTCGTTCTCATCATCATCATCAGCAGCCAGAAGACGTCCACTGCTGAACATAGGCCTTTCCCTTTAATCCCCACACTGAACGACAGCCTGCCTTTTGCATCCACTGGATGCCCGCGACTCTCACAATGTCATCGGTCCATCTAGTCATCTAGTAGGAGGCCTACCTACATTTCGTTAGTTCACAATTTATATTGATCTTGATGATTGGTAGGTGAAGTTTGCACCACGAAGTTGGACAGCAAACTAGAAAATATATGGCGAAACAGCTGCACTAGATAGAAAATTGTTTATTTGTGACAAAACCAAAAGATACACAAACATTATAAGTTACAACAAAAGATAGCTTCTCTATCTCTACATAGTATAAATTGAAGTCGCTTTCCGCGTCTGTCTGTCTGTCTGTATGTCTGTATGGCCGCTAACTCCTCCTTAACCACGCAACGGATTTTGATGCGGTTTTCACCATCAGTTAGATACATTTTCAAGAAAGGTTTATATATATAACTAGCGACCCACCCCGGGTTTGCACGTATATTGCACCCGTGCGAAGCCGGGCGGGCGGGTCGCTAGTATTTTATAAATATGTAACTATTCGAATGAATAAGAGGTTTCAAATCGAACTGCAGACAATAAAGTCATTAAAATTTGATATTTTGTCATTTGAGAATCAGAATCAGAATAGTATTATTAAAACTGACGTGGTTTTCACACATTTTATTTATTTTGATTCTTACGTGAGTAATTCCCGTGTAATATAAATAAAATCAGAATAGAAAGAAAGAAAGAATAATATTTATTTATGACAGAAACAAAGATAAAAAAACAAAATAGAATAGTCCTAAAGAAAAATAGAAAAAAAAATGATAAAAAAAAAATGAAATGAAGAAAAATGATGATGAAATGAAGAATAGTGAATAGTCTTTATTGTAAAAACTGGTACATTATAAGGTGTTTACAGTTTACCCACAACGGGCACGTACATAAAGTAAATGCAGTTGCGAAGTCAACTTGTTGTAAATATATATTCGAATGGATAATGGTTCCGTAGGTATCGAATTACTGACATTAAAGCATTGAACCGGCACCATTGGCCTTTGCTGCCGTCCGATTACTAAAAGACCGTTATGTGACACTGTGGCCATATCACTTAACGGTCTTTTAGTAATCGGACGGCAGTTTATCCTTGGTGTAATACTGGTCTGCAGTGCAAGTACCGTTCTTTATCGATAGTCAATTTCGGTAAAATGCCATAGAATCGATCATAGCGAGTACTGATTAAATGGCATTTTATCGAATTTGACGATCTCAACTGTCAAATTTGATGCTCGATAAAGAACGGTACTTGCACTGCTGGTTCGGGTACCTACGTAACTACGTACCAGACCAGACGTCGTACAAGAATTCCATACAAATTTGTTAGGGACGCTACATGGTGTCCATACGTTAGCCCCTTCTCACCTCAGCGGGACAATTCAAAGGGCTGGAGCCGCGGCGGAGGCTGCAGAAGACGCAAAGCGGCGCAAATATGCATCACTATCAAGTGAATATACGGGGTGTAAGGGGAACACTCTCGTAGCCGAAAGAAGGTAATTGTACTCATCATTATGAACAACTTTTACTATGGGACCAGCCCTGATATCGCGAAAAAAATATCAGCTGTTCTATAGAAAACGGTCATTGACACTCGTCAAAATTTATGGAACAGCTGATTTTTTTTTCACGATATCAGGGCTGGCCCATACTAAAAGTGGTTCATAATGATGAGTATAATTACCTTTTTTGGTTTCGAGAGTGTTCCCCTTACAGCCTGTATAGTAGCTTTGCCTAGTCTGTGGTTATATCTAACTTTAAACATCAGCAAGAGATGTAAATCTGTCTTTTGTCTTTTTCAATCATCATGGAGTATTTTCATTGTAATTTTTTTATGATTGACAACGTTTGTAGACACAAACGGCCTTACTTATAACCGTTACTTAAGCTAAGCAAAGCTTTAAATTGCTTGATTTTGAAAAAAATTATCAGTACTCGCTATGATCGATTCTATGGCATTTTATCCAATTTGACGATCAATAAAGAACGGCACTTGTAATGCTGTCTCGTTTTCACCTGTGACAATTTCCGTCAGCGAGAAGTTGACAGCAATTTTGCATTGCTTAACTTTTAAGTAACGTTTATAAGTAAGGCCGCAAATCTCTTCTCTTCTCTACATAGTATAAATTGAAGTCGCTTTCCGCGTGTGTCTGTCTGTATAGCCGCTAACTCCTCCTAAACCACGCAACGGATTTGATGCGGTTTTCACCATCAGTTAGATACATTTTCACGGAAGGTTTATATATATAACTACCAACCCGCCCCGGCTTCGCACGTAAATTACACTCGTGCGAAGCCGGGCGGGCGGGTCGCTAGTATAATATAAGTATATAGCATTGTATAGAATACCTGAATTATACACATTGCCGGTAACACATATATATATATATTTTTGCATCGACTTCCTAAAGAGAAAATGACAAAAGACATTTATTAAGTCAAATAATTTAAGGCTAGAAATTCGTTTTTGGTACCATTAACTTACTTCTGGAACATCAGAGCTGGTTGAAGGTCCTCCTTGTGTAAGCTGCTGAAGTCTCTTCAATCTGAAATAAAAAGAAAACTTATTTGTACAACGTTATTGAAAACATTTGTTGAGATAATACAAGGATATCTGAACTTAATTGTTCAGAGGAGGATCCAAATAATGGAGATCCTGTTTACAAAATCGCGCTATCCAAGTTTGTGTCAGTACCGACCATTGTGCCAAAAAACCTTTGCGCTGAATTGATTTTGACTTTTTAATATAATTATATTAATATCTGTATTATAATAATTTTATGAACCTTAAAAAATACGTATCTAATATATTTATTATGCTTATTTATGTGTTATCAAAATATGTATTCTACTTTCGTTACATGATTATTTACGGGATATTTACCGTGGAAAGGTTGTGGAATGAGCTCCCGATATTTCGGCGCAGTTACATGCACCATGTTCACGGGAAAACTGAAGAATGCGGGTGGTAATATCCCGTAAATAATCATAAAACTTTAGTGAACAACCGTGATAGTTTAAAACAGTGTTTTATTCTACTTTCATTCATAATTTAATTTTTTGAAGTGAGAGTGGCCGGGGAGTGCCAAAGAGGAATGGAACGCAGCGTGCTGGGTATCAAAAGAATGGACAGAGTCCGCAACAGCGCGCTGCGCTCCATAACAGGTGTGGTCGACTTTGGCCAAAAAGCTGCCAGACTAAAATGGGATTGGGCGGGACATGTGGCGCGCATGCATCCCGACCGATGGGCTAGGATCGTCACACAGTGGGTGCCAGATGGACGGCGCAGTCAAGGAAGGCCCAAGAAACGCTGGCGTGACGATCTTGACTCATTCCGGAGAGGTTGGCAAGAGGTGGCGAAGGACCGAGATTTATGGAAGAAGATGGGGGAGACCTTTGCCCAGCAGTGGGACGGGGGGCGAGCGAGGCTGGCGCGAGCAAGACGAGAGAGAGAGAGAGAGAGAGAGAGCACCACATAGCACACCACGAAACACTATTTGGAGAGCACGTTCTGCGTTCTGGGTATAATAATAAACCTACTCCGCCAGGTACCTATAGCCCTATAGCGCTCCGAGACAAAAAGGTCACGTGGGCGACACTGACACGCAACTACGTCATCGATATACTTAAATAAAATAAATAAATATTTCGGGACATTTTTCACACACTGTCATCCGACTCAAAACTAAGCAAAGCTTGTGATATGGCTGCCCGAGACTGATATACATATAGCTTTAAATACATACTTAAATAGATATTAACAACCAGACAGGTATAAAACAAACACAAATGTTCATCACATAAAAAATTGTATTTGGTGGGAATCGAGCCCACGCCCCCAAGGTCAGAAGGTAGGTTCACTAACAACTGGACCAATACGGGCTGTCTTGTTTATTATTATGCACTTGTTGTTTTTTTTTAAATGAATAGATCTACGTTTGACCACCAACTCGTCTGTTGTACTTACCTTCCAATGTAGTTTCTTATTTCTAATGATCTGCGATAAGCCAAACCGGATAATTTCTTTTTTTTATTTGATCTGTTTCCCATTTTTAGACAAAATAAAAATTATTCATAGCGCAAGCGCGGCGGTTATGGCGGGAAATTCGGCACGCGCCCTGCCTACGTCGATGAGGTCGGCGACCGGACTGAAGTGAGGGGCCGGGGGCAGTGTTGCCGCTAGCTATAGCACCACAGATCTACTGCGTATAGCACAGAAGACATAATAGACACATATAGACAGTAGCGTTCCAAAACTAAACCATTTCCATTTTCAACAAAACCATCGAAAAACCTTTTTTCATTTGATATGACGAAATTACGAAATTTTATGGAAACAAAGAAATGTCACGAAAAGTCACTGTCAAAGTGACATGCCAGTTGCCCAAAACATTTTTCACTTATGAAAAATATTACTGTCTATTTTCCTCGGCTTGGTTCTCGCGCGGTACAATAGGGGATATTCTGATAGTTCAAAAAATTCATAAAAATATTGTAATAGATGGCGTTATTATAGTGGCGTTGACAATTATGATAGAGGAAAGAGAGGGCAAATCAAACGTTGGCTAGAAATGTTTAGAACCCCTACTGTCCTACCAGTATAATAAAATATTTTCTACCAAAAATTGTTTTTTTTTTATCATAACATTGTATAGTACAGATATTTACGTTAAAATAAATAGTACAAAACGATTTTTATTTTATAATTATTCATATTACGACTAGAAAAACATGTTTTTTTTTTTGTCAAATATTTATTGTAAACCACCATTATGAAAGATATTTTTTTGCACTAGTAAACCCTTTGTTTACATAAAATATCTGGTTTTTGGCGCCAACGTGGAAAAAAACATGTCGGCTCGTTGGATGATTTTCCTAACTTTTGTATTTTCGAGTGTAGTAAATGGTGAATTATTCTTTATTAAGTGCTCGTAAACGTGCTCGAGTGTGGTGGAAAAGTGATATAACGAGGTATAACAAGTCTTTTCGTGTTGTTTCTAAAACTCCATAGGAGCCTCTTGCAAATCTCCACCACTTTACAGGGGCAAGAGTTTGACTTGACCGTGACTTACTTTGCTTGACTTTGACTATGACCATGACCTGTTTGACTCTTTTAATACTAAGTAAACATGTTTAATATTACGACTAAAGGAAATAAATCCACGGTCATGACAATTTAAAAAAATATAAAATTTACTTAAAATATCTGAGATTAATAAACGGAGTATAGTTTCGTATTGGCTAACTCCAGTGAATACCTAACTAGGATGACCATCATGGTCCCGCGGTTAAAAGACCTCGTACGATCATGTTTCGCGCTAAAATAGGTAGGTATAGGTACCTATAATAGGCACGGCCGGTGCTCGAGCACACACTGATATGAGAGTCGAATTTTAAGGTGTCTATAACGTAGAGGAGGGCGATACAAATCGTATATAGTTGTTATAACGCTATATCGTTGAAAAATCGAAAATCCGATATTGATTCGCGGTGAATCTATATATTGTCCCAAAACACTATATTGCTCCGTCGCGCCGCCCGTCATATAATATCGTATCGTTAGTATCAGAAGCGAACCGAATCAAACCACTATATTGCTACGTCGCGCCATCCGCCGAATATCGTATCGTATCGTATCCGAACGCAAACCGAAGCGAATCGAATCAAACCGAGTATCGTATCGGAGTGGAGTATCGGATTCCTGATTCCTGTGATGTGATTTGATTTTGTATCGGTAGACGGCTGGTAGTTCGTTGCGGCCTGCGGGCGACGGCGGCCGAGCGTGATCGTCGCGCCCGTGTTATGCGAGTAAAATCGGAACTTTTTCAATAACAGGTTCTTGGCGCAATCAATACTTGTATAAAAATCATGATAGATGGCGCTAACAATCGTAAAAATTACGTACAAATCCAAACTCGTAGTTGATTTAACAATATTAAGAGTATTTTTTTAAATGTGTATATGTTATTTTTTTTATTGAGTTCTATTAAATATTATAACAACTAACCACCACCTCTATTTTCTATTTTACGCTCTAGATTACTAACAAGTTAGTACAAATTTGAACTTTAAGTCTAAGGAATACAAACATGTTTATATGCCCTACATTTTAAGGTTCAGAACTTCAGAAAAGACAAACCGAAGCTAATCGAATCAAAGCAAGTATCAGATTGATCGGATTCCTGTGATGTGAATTGTGATTTGATTTCTATCGGCTGGTAGTTCGCTATTTGGACACGCTGGTGCCGGGCGTGAACGTCGCACCCACGCTATGCCTAGACGCTCTGCTCGAGATTGTTAGTACAAATTTGAACTTTAAATCTAGGGAATACAAACATGTCCTTATGCTCTACATTTTAAGGTTCAGAATGTACAAATAACATCGGAACATGGCTAGGTGTGTGAAGGAGTTACTTAAGTGGGCACATTTTGGCAAGTTTCAATAATCAACAATTAATTCAACTTCGACCTTATATCGTTAGGAATAATGATGCACTTCCGGAATGTTAGAATGTTCTTCTCTTAGGTATGCACTTGTGGTTGACCTGTAGCCTTGATCTAATAATAATGCCAAAAATAGGATTTTAAGAAATTTTGGAAGTAATTTGGATTGCCTCTTAGTATTGTACGAATAAATAATTGAACGCGAGTGAACGCATTGATTTGTTTGTTGTTTGTTTAGCAAGCAGCGATGTTTTAATTATTTAAGTTTAGTATAGTAAATAAAATTAGTGTAATAGTAATAGTGCAAAGTTTTTGTTTTGTTACATATTATTTTGTTAGGTAGGTACCTAGTGTACAGTGAATTAAGTAGGTACGTATGTACCTTTTTGTGGCCCATCAAAAACTATTCCAAGATGTCAAGATGTAAATACGCCTGCTTTTTTTTTGCGAAAATTATAATCAATTCATTTGTCATGTACATATGTAATTTTTAAGCAGGTAATTTTGATAATAAACTCATAAAAACTGTTAAAAATGTAGCCAGTCCTAAGCCTGGTAAAGTATGAAGGAAAGTTCATGGAGGTTGATCTAAATAGCGGCAATACAAATCGTGAAAAATATCAATAGAACATTTTAAATTGGTACGAATTACGATATTACGCTCGATACTATACCTACGGTGTTGATTTTACATCGAAATCTAGGCATATTTAAAAAATATATAGTTTCAGGAAATATATAGTTTCAAAATCCGATGTCAGATATCGATATATAGTTTCGATTCGATATTCGCCAAAGCCGATATTACCCACTCCTACTATAATGTACAACATGATATTTGCCGACACGATATTGTACAGCATGATAATTGGTGTACATGTACATCGAATATCATGCTGTGCATTATTATGCCGTACAATATCATGCCGTACATTATTGCCTCCCGAATTTTACGGCGGTCGAGTCGACGTAAAACGTAAAACAGTCTTGAGCCTTTACCTTATTAATTCGGGAATTAAATATTTGGCAATATTTAGACTTTAATGATTTGAAATCTGGGTTGTATTGATAAGGTAGTCGTGTTTCTATACTTTTTTATGTGTAAAGTAATAAATCTCCTTTGCTTGGCGTAGTCTGGTAAAAATACCAATATTGTAAAAAAACACAAGATATAATTAAATAGCTTTATTTCCATAAAGTACGAGGATTAAAGTGTGTTTTTGGCTATGTCGGTCATATAAAAACAGACAAATGACACAAATAAATTAGCACTTATAAATAACGAAACAAAAACGTATGTAAAACTGTCAAAACATCTTTCAAATGTAAAAAAAATACAAATCTGTATACGGCACCCTATTATGTGTGTAATTTTACGATAAACACCAAGACATGATTTTGTTACTTTTTGGAAATTAACACTCATTGATTTTATATTTTCAATATTGTGAAAATGTGCGAGCGAGAGAGCTGCAGAGGGTTTACAGACCCCTTAATGTTAAGGACAACATAAAATAACAGCGTACATTAAAATAACGTAAGTAAGCTTAAAAAGTGTGTTTAGTGTAAAGGTGCAATCTATTTGATTAGCGCCACATACTTTAATTAGAATAAAAAACTGGCTTTCACAAATCTGTTACGTTTTTTTATTATTATCGACCTAGAACTTCCAAAATTATGTACTGCAAACTGCAAATGACATTTTTAAAGATATCAAAATTTCAAGTATACCGGTCGCTAGAGCCCAAAATTTAACATCGAACTGCATATCGTTGGGTCACTATTACAAGGTTCTATGTTATTTACTTTCACGTACTGTAATTTCAATTTTAAATTTTTGACTTTCATAAATATTGACTTAGCAGGGTTTATGGTTGAGCGAAAGTATCTCTCTCAAGCTAAAACCTGCTAAGTCAATATTTATGCAAGTCAAAAAATTAAATTGATATTACAGAACGTGAAAGAAAATAACATAGAACCTTGTAATAGTGAGCCAGCGATATTTAACTCATTTTCCCTTACGTTTATTGATACTTCCGGTATCGGTATCGATACGTTTGAAGGTTGTAGTTTCACTTACACTGAATTTGAAGGAACACTGGAATCGTCTTTTTTCACCTTATTGCACCACACTTCATTTCGACTGCAACAAGCAAAAATCTTATAGCGACAAGTAAATTAGAGAGGTTAGGTTTATGTTTTCGTAAGTTAGCCGAAAACAATAGTATGCGATAAGTTTGTGTATATTACCATAGACAAAAAAGTATTACTAATAGAGTACCGAGTAGGTACGTATCTAAGGAGGTACTAACCTTTTGGTTTCTCCATGATGTCGTTTCATTTGTGCACGAATTCGGTGCGATTTTTCCTGGGACCAGAATATGTGTGGTTTTTGTAATCTTTTTGCGAAGTACGTAGTTCCATGGTTTATTTTGGACGTATAAAACACTGTATCAATAAAATCTTTACCTATAGAATTGCACTCTGATATAAACAAAACACTGAAAACACAAGACTTCGTCAAAAATCGTCGTAAACGCGCGCACGAAAACAAATCGCAATCAGTGTTGCCAATAGTTGGAATTATCCATGAAAATGATCGTATTTTCAAATAATATTATCCTTCTATTTTTGATATTTATCTGTAAATTCATGCGAGTAAATTTATATATACTTTGTGTAATTTTTTTGAAATTCATAATGATTCGTTTAGAGGCAACATTTTCTTGTAAATCCTCTGGAACAACTAAAACTCCACACTCCTCTCACGTATTTATTATTTACCGAATTAATTTGAAAAAAATCTGAATTTTCCAATCTATCATTCCATAAACACCTATTATGTCTATTATTACACATATTTTGTTTGTTATACCTACCTATGTACATACAAAAATATAAACTAATTAAAAAAAAAAAAAAAAAAAAATTGTAACATAAAATAACGTAAAATATAAATCAGGTTTTCAGAAATAGCTATTTGAAAAGACCCATGTACGCTTTATCTACCTACATAATATTTATTTATTTATTGGACAAAGTTGTATGAGTAGTTCTACGTTTGGCCACCAACTCGCCTGAATATTTCGAAAGTAGTGTTTTTCACAATTTAACTCATTGTCTATGTTTATTTGACGCGGTAAAAACCAATTTCCAAAATATACTCGTCAACCAATGTACGCATTTATGTGCTTACCGTACTTCTGTGCGTAAATTTTCTTTTGGTGCTAAGACACCTTTCTCAGTGCGGGTTCTTGTTGCACTGTAATAAAAAACTTGGTTTTACTCAAACACATGGGTAGAATCTAAAATATGTAGTAAGTTGTAAGAAAATAACTAAAATATTGTATTTACCTACTGATAATTACGGCTTACTGTCACTTTCATCATACATTTTATACCTGCCTTATATCGATAACATAATGAATTGCTCTAAAGTTACATATTTTGTACTGTTACTACATTTTCATATATTATACCTATATATTTTTAGTAACATTTGGACGTACTGTTTACTTTTGATACTGTGGCACGATAGTTGCTGAGAGCCTTGAGAGAGAGAGAGAGAGAGAGAGAGAGAGAGAGAGAGAGAGAGAGAGAGAGAGAGAGAGAGTTTGATAATGTACGGCATGATATTGTACGACATAATAATGCACAGCATGATAATTGGTGTACATGTACATGGAATATCATGTTGTACAACATCGTGCCGTGCAATATCATGCCGAACATTATCAGATCAGCCCAATAATGCACAAGCGATAACGTACACCATGATATTCCATGTACATGTACACCAATTATCATGCTGTGCATTATTATGTCGTACAATATCATGCCGTACATTATTGACTCTGTTTACTAGCTAATACAGGCGATGTCACCTTTTATCATGTTGTACATTATCGGTCGTAAATTTTCGGCCCGTTTCGTCAAAACACGGCCCGCATTGCACGACATGATAATGTACGGCATAATAATGTACAGCCCGATAAAACGTGGACTTTTCCCACGTACGTGGATTATTGCAATCAATCCAATGTACAATCTATGATGAGATCTTCTTACAGGAATATTTTGACTGACCTGATCGAGGACTTCGGAGACTGCTACTGGAACTGCTAGACGGATAGAGCTAGAAGTGTCGAGTTGGGGCTCGTTTCATTTGTCGTGATGAGATCTTCTTACAAGAATATTTTGACTGACCTGGTCGAGGACTTCGGAGACTGCTACTGGAACTGCTAGACGGATAGAGCTAGAAGTGTCGAGTTTGGGCTCGTTTCATTTGTAGTGATGAGATCTTCTTACAGGAATATTTTGACTGACCTGATCGAGGACTTCGGAGACTGCTACTGGAACTGTTAGACGGATAGAGCTAGAATTGTCGAGTTTGGGCTCGTTTCATTTGTCGTGATGAGATCTTCTTACAGGAATATTTTGACTGACCTGATAGAGGACTTCGGAGACTGCTACTGGAACTGCTAGATGGATAGAGCTAGAAGTGTCGAGTTTGGGCTCGTTTCATTTGTCGTGATGAGATCTTCTTACAGGAATATTTTGACTGACCTGATCGAGGACTTCGAAGCCTGCTTCTGGAACTGCTAGATGGATAGACATAGACGTGCCGTGTTTAGGCTCGTTTCATTAGTTGTAATGAGATCTTATTCAAACTGAGCACGTCTAGTTCTATCCGTCTATTTAGTAGAAAACGTAAGTAAATTTTATAACAAGGTACTTATGAAATGTGTAAAATACGCACTTTTTTCTTTTTTCTCGAATTAGTTTCAATCCAAGACGTCTTTTGCGAGAACATTTTCCTACTGTTACTGATCGAGGCATCTAAAACCACAATTGAGTAATAAAAATTATGTCAGCAAATGTTGATGCCGTAAGAACACATCTACGAAGCTCCAAAAACAAAGCGTTTTCGGCTTGTAATATTAATTTATATATCAAAATAAAATAATAACCTTGCTGCTCTTGCTTTCATCAAAGATTCAACGTGCCTTATTTTGCGTTTACCGGACATTGGTATTTATATTTATTTTTTCCCATTTCGACTTGTAGGCTACATGTACGACTAAAATCAAAATAGCATGTTTTAGGAATCGAATAAACAATTTGTTAATAACCTGCAGCGCAATTACCGTTCTTTATCGATCGCTAATTCGATAAATTCCATAAAATTGATCATAGGCAGTACTGGGCCATGATTCCGTAACTTTAACAGGCACGTAACGCGCCGCGTTAAGTTAACCTCTTAAAATTTGGACTCTATTCCCTAGGAATAAAGACCAACTTTTAGAGGGAAACTTAACACGGCGCGTTACGTGCGTGTTTGTAGTTACAGAATCAGGGCCCTAATCAATTGGCATTTTATCGAATTTGACGACCTCAACTGTCAAATTTGACGGTTGATAAAGAACGGTACTTGCACTGCAGAGACTACGATCCGATTCTCACAACGATCAAGATAGGCGGTTGTAGTTCACGCCTGCTTAGCCGATATTATTTTAATTACACCTCACTGTGCTTAGCACGCAACAAAAACAGTGATGACGCGACTGCACATGCACAACTGCACACAGCGGTAGTACCGAATACCGATATGACAAAGCGCGGGAAATCAATCTACACGTGGCCACTACGGCCAGCGCTCGCGCGGTACTAAAACCAGTGTTGTTATCGTAAAAATCTGGGTTGCCGTATGTCACATTCTGATTTGCCGTATTTTAAGAGAAAAAATACTAAAATGCCGTATATAATTTTAAAATGTTTTTTTACCTTATTTGTTTTTTCTCCATAAAGGATTCTTATCGTTTCGACCACTTCAGATTCATCCTACTTGTTCTTGTTTCTCATTCTGTCACACAAGTCGCACGACACCTTTAACTTCGTACAGTAGGTACAGTACATTTGACTCATAGATAAACCCAATTTACTTTAGTTCAGTACGTTGTCTCATCCATTTTTAACTTAGGCGAAAGAAGACGCGATTCGGGATTTCCCCGGCTGTGGTACAAACGTACCACGAAAGTTTGTAGTGGTACGTTTCGCTGCGCTAGTTAAAAAAACGTTTCGAATCGCTTACAGCCAATTGCCGTATTTTTTGATACGGCATTGAAAGGCCTGCCGTATACCGTATTTTCTGAGAAAAAAACGTGGATTACCGTATATTACGGTAATTGCCGTATCAATAACAACACTGACTAAAACTAAGCGCTTCAGCGCTTGCCACGCCACGTGACGTGAGTCAGGTCTGAAGTCAGCGTTGCCAGGCGTCCCGATTTTGGCGGGACGGCCCGATTTTTAAATAAAATATTATGAATTGGATTGCGCTTGGCCGCTACCTCGCCTGAAGCGGCCTACGATGGAGTACGCTTGCCTAGTAGAAACCTATTCACTCTCGATTTGAAGACACCCAGATTGTAACTATCGGGGAACACCCACTCAGGCAGCGAATTACTGTTACTAAATTATTGACTGACCAAAAATATTTTTTATCTGTGCATTAAGGTGGTAAAACCTTGGTAAAACAAACATTAGCGTCGATTCTGTCATACCACTATAGGTACCTCACCTGTCACCTTTCTCTGTTGCATATAATAACTTTCCACAAAATAACAGGCAACCCTGTTGTTAATTACAAAAGCATTATAACCGGTCTGAATGTGTACACCCTCCACCCCTCTGGACCTAAAATTAGCTAATGGCAACGATTCTGTCATACCACTCACTAAACGAAACCAATCTGAAAGGACTAAAATTATCTGCCTCTGTTTTCATTTTAATACGTGAGAGAAGGATGACAACAATTTTAGAGCTGTCAGATTTAGTTTAGTTTAGAGGACATCAGAATCGATGCCAGTAGGTACTTACTTATTTAGGTGTTTTTTGTAATAACATTAAAAAGTATTTAGGAGCGAAAAACAGTATAATCTAATACTGCTAACAGTTGCACGAACGCGGCTCATAGTATATTGAACACATTATTTGTATCAAAACATCATTGATTACCCTGTATAAAAATATAAGAATAAAAAAAAAAAAAAAAAACGTAAGTAATATACGGAGATTCGGAGTTTTAATTTCACGCTACTGGTAACACAGAGAATCAGCTGTCTCATAGAGATTCCGCCATGTTTTGTGTGTTGTTATCTTTTTCGAACATGTTGTAAATTACTTATTCCGCTGGGGTACACGGCAACCAATATTACAGTAACCCACGTACACGGTATGGGTACACGATGGTCAATATTAATTATGAAATATATTTACCAAGATATCGCAGACATAATTTAATAAATAGGTAATTTAATGAATCCAAAAAACAGGGATAAAAGCGCAAATCTGTGCTACTGTCATATTTTTTTTTTCTATCAAGCGAAATGTCCTTAATCGTGTTTCGGTCTCTTGGGTTTCCTAGATAAAACATTCAATTTTGTTACGACACCATTTTTATAATTTTAAGCTAACCATGGAAGTAGGCACACTTGAACTAGAAAGACGAAAAATGCTAAAAGTCGGAAAAGAGCGCCTTAACACCATTTCCCCCCTGAGAATAGAATCGTCAGATTGGTAAAATCTATGGACCGAACTAGGTACCTTAATTAGTGTTAGTTGGGATTAAAAATAATGTGAATAGGTACTAACTTTGCTTCTCTCATAATCCTTGCTGAGTTTTTCCAACGGTTGATTTTATTTCTTTTGTTACATATTTTTTTAATAACCCTGCTTCCCATTGTTTAAAAATGTAGTAGGTGTTGGTTGATATCGCACTCGGAAGGAAGTAGGTACAAAAGAGAAAACCACGCGCGTAACGTCCTTCTCCGTTGGCGCACGGTGCGGTACTGGCCTGTCTTACGGACAACTGCTATTGCGGCACCTATTCCGCTCAGTTGGAAAATCACGCGAACGTGAACCTTAACGCGCCAAGATACGGTTTACGGTCGCGTGATTTTCCAACTGTCCCAGGACTAGGGTCTAAGGCTTCAGGACCGATTTGATAACTAAAATACGCACGTAACCAGTTGAAGTTGATAAGCCAGTTGATGTTTTCACAGAATAGGAATGGTAATGTTGGGGCGGATTAATTAAGAAATAATAAAAAGTTAAAACGAAACCCCAGTAAACAAATGTATTTTTGTATTAGCTCTAATGTAAAAACAATAGGTATAGGACTTACCTACCAATCAGTCTAGCCGAAACTTTCAAAATTGGATTTCTATTTCCTTTTCTTTTCGGGCCTATTTTTCCTTTTACGATGTTGGGCTAATGGTATTTCACATAAGAGCACTTCCTATATTTTAGTCCTTTTTCAATCAGTTAATATATTATGGCAACATTTTGGTATAAGGTTGCAGTTTAGTAAGTACATTATAATTTTGACAGTAAGAAGGTATTAATTATTATTAAGGTCTAGGTATTGCTCATCGTCAAAGGTATTAATATAAGAGCCAAAGAGGTCTCATAAAAATCTAGATACAATAATAAACAAGAAGTAATCTTCAGCTGATAGGTATACCGCTTGTGACGAAAGATAATGAATTAGAGCGAGAAGACGTAGGAAGAATACCGAAAGAACCCCACGTTTAGACGGCGCGACTGTTGGCCGCTGACTGCCACTGGAAAAGTTGAAAAACAAAAACACGTGGTTTCAGTCTTTCTCGTGGGCATGGGCGTTCACGCTATCTCGCTTACTCATGCAACATAAAAGGCGATTCGTGTTGCTATCCTACTTTGTTTGGAACATGTTTTGATAGATGCTTGTGTTTGTGTGGTCAAAATGTGCAATGGATTATTTACTTATTACACAGAAAAGAGAAGTAAATAGAACGGAAATGTAAATCTGAAGGAAAATCTGTCGCCAGGCATTTTGAGTGAACATTCTTATTTAGATCAACGCGTCGAACTCCGCATCCAAAGAACTTGGACCTTAACTGTTTGGGTTAGGTCTCAAAGTTCTTTGTCCGCATCACAGTTGCTAACTGATTTCGAATGACTGACGATTCGTTTAAGGATTTAACATGCGCCAATGACCTTGACCAAACGATGCACACTTATTATAAGCGCCATCTAGCGTCCAACGTCCGTACTTCTTGCGTGCAAAGCTAACTTAAGTATAGACTATTTATACAGAACAGAATTCTGACGAAGATAATAACTTTACCTACTATGTTGCTCCCTCCTTGAGTAAAAGTGGTTGCTCCTCGTAACTTTATGATAACTGATCCTATGTGCAAGATTTTTGGTAGAAAGATAGATTAACACATATTTTTACGTGGCTTTGTCTCGGATGAATTAAGTACAATTAATATAGTAAAGCGGGGTCGCTTTAGCTAATTATCAATAGTTAAAAGAAGTCGCCTTCAGGACGTCTAGGTACATTCCGTAGGAATTCATACTCACCCATATCCCCATCTTATATAGGGACGATTCACACCTAACGGCGCGCGTTGGGGCCATCGGTGTAAATCATTCCTTATCAAAAGCATTATTACAGTAACCGGCACACAACTTGAGCCATGACCTCGAGTGCGCAATAGACGATTTTAAGGTATCGTTGGTGGAAAGAGAGGTGCGCGGGGGCATTCCGACGGCACGCGTCCACGCGATTGGCCGATGCGTGAACGACATGCGTGAACTTACCCCCACTACGTCAACTTTGGCTCAAGTTGTTTGCCGGCCACTGTATTAGCCGTACAACAATCATTCATATTCCCTTTTTCCCCTGTTAAACATAGATACAAGTTCTTTTTGGAAAACAAGCAATATATTATATGCTAGCTGCGTCTCATGATTTCATCCGATATCAGGGGCCTTACGTACAACTGCTAATAGCGGCAGCTAATCCGCTCAGTTGGAAAATCACGCGACCGCAAACCGTATCTGGGCGCGATAAAGTTCACGTTCGCGTGATTTACAAAGTGAGCGGATTAGGTGCCGCAATTAGCTGTTGTCCGTAAGGCCCCAGGAACCTGTATTTTCGGGACAAAAAGTAAGTTGTTTTAAACCAGACTTCCAGAGTAACAGCTATTTCCATACAAAGTTTCATCAAATCTATTCAGCTGCTACGAAGTTAAGTAACGTGGAACAAACATACACACAAAATTTCGCATTTATAATATTAGTGTGTTGATAGTGTGATAGAAGCAGGGCTGGTCAAGCCACGGCCTGCTAGACGGCGAAACGTATTTGAGGTACCAATTAAAACTAGGGTTGCCATACGTCCGGAATTTTTCGGGCTTGTCCGGGAATTTAAGCTTTTGTCCGGAATGCGGTGATAATTCATATCATTCATATATATATTATATTCATATGGCATAATATTACAAGCCTTGCTTAATTTAGGGTCAGATGACCGTGTGTGCAAAACGTCCCTAATATTTATTTATTAATAAAAATGCGAGTACATGGAATGGCGTTATACAAAAAAAACTAAGCAAAAAAGCGCTACAGGTTTTAATCTGAATGCTTTGTCTATCGTCAAGCCAGAAAAAGAGGATAGTTAATTCAGTGATTACGATACAAGGTATAGATAAAAAGCAAGAAACAGTTCGTAAGTATTGAAACAGTTTAATGTCTATAAAGTAAAAACACAAAACAGATTACAAAATAAAATAACTAGGGAGCTACTCGATACTTCTACCAGAAAATAGAAATAGACTAAACACTTTATGAAATAAACTGCTGAGCTTCAGCCATTGTTATAACAACAACATGATACAATATAATTATACAAAATAGTTTAATGTCTATCATGTAAAAATACAAAACTTATTACTAAAACGAAATAAGTATTTAGTTTAGACCGTAAAGTTTGGACATTATTATAGGAAAGACAATATTATAGGAATGTATCATCATCATCATCAGCCAGAAGACGTCCACTGCTGAACATAGGCCTCCCCCTTTAACCTCCACACTGAACGACAGCCTGCCTTTTGCATCCACTGGATGCCAGTGACTCTCACTATGTCGTCGGTCCATCTAGTGGGAGGCCTACCTACGCTGCGTCTTCCGGTTCGTGGTCTCCACTCAAGAACCTTTCTTCCCCATCGGTTATCGGTTCTTCGAGCGATGTGGCCTGCCCATTGCCACTTCAACTTGCAAATTTTAACAGCTATGTCGGTGACTCTGGTTCTTTGGCGAATATCCACGTTTCGGATTTTATCGCGCAAAGAAACTCCGAGCATAGCTCTCTCCATTGCCCGCTGAGTGACTCTGAGTTTTTCCAAAAGGCCAACAGTTAAGGACCACGTCTCAGTACCATATGTCATCACTGGCAACACACACTGGTCAAAAACCCTCGTCTTGAGGCACTGTGGTATCTTGGACGAGAAGATGTCACGCAATTTCCCGAACGCTGCCCATCCGAGTTGGATTCTTCGGGCGACCTCTTTGCTTAAGTTGGACTTACCTAACTGAACAATCTGTCCAAGATAGGTGTAATGGTCAACAACTTCTAGAGTATCGTTCCCAACGACTATCGGCACGGGTTCAACATGGACATTCGACATGATTTTTGTCTTGTCCATGTTCATTTTAAGACCCACCTGTTGGGAAAGGCTACTGAGGTCGCTGAGCATGGTATTTAGGTCCTCCAGCGACTCTGCCATGATGACTATATCATCGGCAAAACGAAGGTGAGTGATGTATTCGCCGTTGATGTTGATGCCTAATCCGTTCCAGTCCAAGAGCTTGAAAACGTCCTCCAATGCGTTCGTGAACAGTTTCGGAGAGATAACATCTCCCTGTCTCACGCCTTTCTGCAATTGGATTGGTTCCGTGCTCTCGTCCTGTAATCGGATCGACATGGTGGCGTTTCTATACAAACACTTTAACACTTCGATATACCTATAGTCGATATGACAACGCTGGAGGGACTGCAATACTGCCCAGGTCTCGATTGAATCAAAGGCTTTCTCATAGTCCACAAACGCTAGGCATAATGGCCGATTATACTCCTCAGTCTTCTGTATAATCTGGCGGAGCGTGTGTATGTGGTCTATGGTGCTCCAGCCTTTACGGAAACCGGCTTGTTCGGGAGGCTGAAAGTCATCAAACCTGTTTTCGAGACGGTTCGTAATGACTCTGGAGAACAACTTGTACACATGGCTCAGGAGTGAGATGGGTCTATAATTCTTCAATAAGGTGTTATCACCTTTTTTGAAGAAGAGCACCACCACACTCCTGTGCCATGCTTCAGGCGTAGTACCATCGAGTATGACGGAATTAAATAACTTCTGGAGGACTAAAAGTACCGGTTTTCCACCCGCTCGCAGTAGTTCTGTCGTGATTCCGTCATCACCCGGTGCCTTGTTGTTCTTAAGCTGTTTCAGAGCCATACTAATCTCGTACAGGCTGATGTCTGGGATGTCCTCAGTGTAGTGTCGGGTCAGTTTAGCTCTCTTGTCCTGAGCTGTACTGACAATAGGCTGTCGTGTCGAGGTGTACAACTGTCCATAAAACCTCTCAAGCTCTCTCAGAATCTCCGACTTTGCCGAAATGATACTGCCATCCTCGATCTTCAGCTTTGTCATTTGGCTTTTCCCAATAGACGAATTCTTCGCGAACACTTTCGAGCCCTGGTTCCGCTCAATTGCCTCCCTAATACATCTTGTATTGTAGGAGCGCAGATCGTGTCGCACCGATTTCGAGATTCGTCTATTAAGTTGACCATATTCCGACATATCAGCTGAAGATTGCAGTCTCATCTCGGTCCGGTCTTTCATTAGTTTAATGGTTTCGTCTGAGAGCTTCTGGGGTCTTTTTCGGGGTGGGGTCTTAAAGAACTTGGACCCCACTGCTTGGACAGTTTCCACCAGCCCATTGTTTAGTTCGTCCACAGTTCCGCTTTCGGCTAGGCCCTGGAAGCGATTATGCAGTTCAAGTTGGAAGTCATTTGGGTTTTGGATTTGGGCATGACCAGGACGGAGCGTGGACTTCACCAGACGTGACCTCTCTAGCTTAATGTTGATATTCAATGTGCCTCTGACAATACGGTGATCGCTACCGGTTTTCACCTTGCTGATCACAGAGACATCATTGAATATTCGCTTCTTGGTCGTCATGATGAAGTCGATCTCATTTTTGGTCGAACCATCGGGGCTCATCCACGTCCACTTCCTGGATGGTCGCTTTTGAAAGAAGGAGTTCATCAAATAGAGTTCCTCCTTCTCCATAAAGTCGACCAGCCGTTGGCCTCTCGGATTCCGCCGTCCATACCCATATGACCCCACTCTTAACTCATCGACATTCCGTGTGCCCACCTTTGCGTTAAAGTCACCCATAACAACGGTGAAGTATGCTTCGGAGGTATGTATGGCCTCGGATATCTCCTCATACAACGCCTCTACTTCATCATCAGGGTATGTCGAGGTCGGCGCATATACCTGTATGACCTTCAGCGAATAACGATCGGTTATTCTGAGTATAAGGTATGCTACCCTGCTCGACACACTATCGACTTTGATCACGTTGTTGATGAGTGACCTGCGGACGAGAAAACCTACACCACCCTGGGACTTTCTTTCTCCTTCCCGGAAGAAGAGCATGTTCCCGGAATCCAGAACTATCGTATCCTGTCCCTCTCGTCGGATTTCAGATGGAATGTATATTGCATCCTAATGTTAGATGTTGGTGAAAAGTAAATGTATTGTGTTGGTACTTGGTAGAAATAGTTTGGTGAGTTTACTAAAATCAAGGTAGAATAATAATTTGTTTGGCTAAACTGGCTAGTAAAAAACTTGCCAGGCGGTACTTCACATAGAGGCAGTTGCTCACGTGTATCAAGAACAAGTCCGATCTTGTTAGTCTAGTCCGTTAAATACTGCTGCCACCTATTCGACAAAGCTGCTAAGTACCGGCTGGAAGCTTAAGATTTGGTAGACCTTTTTGGTGACGTCAAAATAATGCTCATGCTCACCATCACAATTTACAAAAAACTTTGTATTGCACATAAGTATGTAAATTTTGAAGAAAACCCTATTTGTTTTTCTCCGAATAAATTTAAACATTGTATGTATATCGCATCCAAATCCGCTGTGTCTTGATATTTCTTTATTTTTTTCAAAGAAGTAACAAATATCCACTATGCTTCTGCCAATAACCTTCCGTTCCAGTTCTTCTGGTTCTTTTTGTACTTCAACTGTAAAATCCGGCATATTTAATAGACGTCGCTGCTCCTAGAACGAAATAACAAATAATTACTTTACTAACATATTACCCATAAATACATTTAGGCATATAAAAATAAAATATAATTGTGCACTTAGCTACATAACATCTTATTTGAAATAATAATTATATTCTGAAACAAAAAAAGGTACTGAAAAATTGTTAATGATCACCTGTTCATTCGAAGGCAACATTGTTTCTATTTCTGTTGTTTCCAGATGTTCGTCCAGGGAGTCTAGGTATCTGTAGAAAAAAATATAGAAATAAATAAGTTTTCCATATAAGAAATTATGATGCATTACAATTCTAACTCGCATTTCTCCTTCTCAATGCGTTATCTTCTTCTCTACATAGTGTAAATTAAAGTGGCTTTCCGCGTCTGTCTGTCTGTCTGTATGTCAGTATGGCTGCTAACTCCTCCTAAGCCACGCAACGGATTTTGATGCGGTTTTCACCATCAGTTAGATACATTTTCACGGAAGGTTTATATATATAACTAGCGACCCGCCCCGACTGCGCACGTAAATTACACCCGTGCGAAGCCAGGCGGGCGGGTCGCTAGCTCGCTAGTATATAATATACGCAAAATTTTGAATTACAAATGAATTATTTAAAACCAATGTGTGTAACTTAAAAATACAGGATTTTTATCGCTTCACCTCTTTAATACGTCCTATTAGGAAATAAAACCGGCCAAGTGTGAGTTGGGCACTGAGAGTTCCGTACCACCACATAACTTGTTAGCTACTAAAGTACAAAAAAAAAATAGTGCAAAAAGACAACATCCCATCAACGCCCAGGCGGTCACACCCATCCAAATACCGGCCGCGCCCGACATTGCTTCACTTTGGTGAAAGTACGAAAACTGGTGGTGAACAGAAATTTGGCACCGACCCGCACTTGGACATTATTTTTGGTATACTTTAGAGTGAGTACTATAATTATGTCAAGTTTGAAGCTTGTACGTATTACCGTTTTTACATTAGAGCTAATACAAAAATACGTTTGTTGTATGGGGTGGGGACCCCCATTTCATTTTTACTTTTTGACTTTTTTATTATTTGTAAGTAAATCCGCCGTAACATTACATATTCTTTGAAAATTTCAACAGGCTATCTATTACGGTTCGAAAGATACAACCGTTAATAGGTAGGACAGACAGACAGACATCGTAGGCTTAGTAATAGGGCCCCGGTTTTACCATGTGGTTACGGAACCCTAAAAAGCAAATTTTTGACATATAGAATTCAAAAGAACTTGGTGGGTCGTATAATGTAAGACGCGGGCCGTGGATTGGACAGCTCTGGTATTCTATAATAATTTTAGTCTATTCACACTTTAGGTACGTACAACGTTGTACGAATGTTTGTATGTAATTATGTGTGTTGTTGTTTACGCGAATTCGCTATTTGGATAAAATTTGGTAAAGAAAGTAACAAAATACCTACCGTACCATACCGTACACAGTAGGTACATATGACTTACAGTAGGTACTACGTACGTAGTACGTAGGTAGGTATATACCTACTTACCTAGTTGATATTAGTATTACGTAGGTAAATTCCCAGTTGTGCCTGCCATACAAGTGCCTAGTGCGAGTCCTACTCAAACATGTCCGATTTTTATTTTTTGACTTTATACCTAACTATCGGTCCGCCCCAGCTTCGCACGGGTATAGACTATAGCCTATGTCACCCGGGGATAGTGTAGCTTCCCGTCAGTGAAAGAATTTTTCAAATCGGTTCAGTAGTTTCGGAGCCTATTCAATGCAAACAAACAAACAAACAATCAAATCTTTCCTCTTTATAATATTAGTATAGATATAGATAGTAAAGATTTTTTTTAATATTAAATTTTTTATTACTTAAAAAAACAGAAAATTAATTAAAACTTAAAATATAAACTAAAACTTAAAATAACTAAATAAAAGTATAGATAGTATAGATTATATTTCTTAGTACCATTATTTAGGTAGGTAGGTACATTATTCTTTGGAAATTTCAACTGGCTATCTACCTATCACGATTCGAAAGCTAAAAGGTAGGACAGACAGACATACATACAGACAGACAGACAGCGTAGAATAAGTCCGGGTCCCGTTTACACACTTTGGTTACGGAACCCTAAAAACGAGTAAGTAAGTACGGTTATTTAATTATTATGTATTGTGTTTTAATATAATATTATGATAGGTATGTACTCACCACGCCGCCAGTTGAGTTTCAATTTTTTCTGAGTTTGCCGTTTTTGTTGTTTCACCATTTCAAAAGTATTTTCTACACAGAGACAGTCTATGATGATAAACACAAAAACACTAACACATAAATTACACTTATTTCACTGAAGAGGTCCAGCTTCCTTTCAAATTTCAGCTTAAATATAAGCTAATAACTAAATACAAACAGTTTCATTCAAAACACTAGAAAAAGAATAAAAAAATTCAAAAAATATTTTTTGTAACGGCGCGCGTGGTCTGCACGTCGCAAAGCGCAGAAACAGACTGGCGTCGTGTTGCCAGCCGGGTCTTGTCAAAAGACACCTTTTATTGATCAAAAAGTAACCTTTTGGAGCGAAAAGTAACCTTTATTTTTTTTATCCCAATATTAGTCTATTATGTCTTCTGTGATATTACTTACTTAAAGTAAAGTAAATTATTAGGAACCTACTTAAAGTTGATGTTGATGAAAAGTAACCATTCAATTTTTTTCTCAATGTAAGGTACTATAAGGTGATGGACTGATGTTGGTTGTATTATCTTATAGTTTTTTTTTTTCCATTTTAAGTTGTATTACACGACCACCAAATAGCACATCTATTGATCTACATTTCTAAACACCTGAAATTACAAGCGGACGTAATGGCGGGAACTCAAACCTAATAGGTAGCACCTACGTTACCTACTATAATTATCAATTAAAAAACAGGAAGAAATGAGAACTACTCGTATTTTCTATACATAAAATATCTAAGATTTTTTGAACGGAGTATAGTCAAATTATTTAATTTACTACGACCAACTTCCCGCCTTGACTTGAACCCGTTATTGAAATTAATAAGTACCACTACCTAGGCGCCAGGCGTGCTATTTACAGAGATTAATGTATTGTGTTTATCATCAAATATATATCTTTCAATCAATGCACCCAAAAACCCACCACCAATTTTTTTCTAAAGTAAGTAATGATACATATTGTGGGAGTAATGACAAGTGGAAGAGCGTGCAGTTTTAGATTGACAGATCACTAATTACTTTATAATTTACACCTTAACTAGGTTTCCAGCCCTTCTTTCGTTTAAACAAAACTCTATAACTTTATTTTCACAACTTAAACGAAAACAACACCGGACACAAACACAACAAATAGCCAAGAACAAGAACGAACTCAATCGATCAAACTAGTAAGCAAGACACCTTGTGATCTGGTATGGTATACCTACACATTACTGTGACAGAGTTAGACGTATTTTCACTACCTACAATACATGTTACGAACGGATGTTAACGAATTGCCAACATTTCTAAATATATAAAAGAGTTTCATGTTGGACGCAAGTAAGAAATTAAAAGTTATTAAAATTCTTCGTATTCCAAAAAATCACCTAAAGTAACCTTTTGAGTCGTGTAACCTAGAAGTAACCCGACGCAGTCAAAAATCACCTAAAAGGTTACAAAAGTAACCTTCTGGCAACGCTGCTGGCGAACCCCCGTCTCGTGCGGCCGCGGGTGTTTTTTGGTCACGTGGGTTAGGTATCTCCTGCGCGTCTATTTTTAATATTACTAAACATACGTACCAGGGGCCTAAAAAAATAATTTAAAAATTAAATATTCATGTTTTCGAATTTCCTATGTTCAGGTGAAAGAATCAACTGGAACGCATTTGTGGTTATCGCGATAACTCGGGCTATGGTGATGAAATAGACTTTAGAATAATATTTTTTATACAAAATGTAGCAAGTAAAAAAACCTTCTGTGCTAACATAATTAATCAAGTTGAATTTCCCTCATGAGCGATATTTTTTTCAAGTCGCTAGGATATGTAGTTTGTCCTATATCATTGGTTAAAAATACCGATTTGGCAAATGTTAACCTCTTAAGTATATGAGTGCAACTGGCTACAACAAATTTCTTACAAAAATGCCTTGACAGCCAGACAGAATTAATATAGGTGTGTAGATCAAAGATAAATACATATACCTACTAGTTTATAATGAATTTACCTTAGAATAACTACCTAGGTAGGTATATTATTATGCTTTTCATTCCTTTCTCCATCATGTTTTGTACCATTTTATGGGCTTATAAAAATGGTAATACCTAAGAGTAACACATACGTACAAGCGTCAAACTTGGCATGATAATAGTACACACTCTAAAGTATAACAATAAATTATGGCCAAGTGCGAGTCGGTGACAGGTTTCTGTTCATTACCATGTTATAACTGGTAATTTCGTGATTGAATTTTGTGGTGGTACCTACGGAACCCTGACCGAGAACCGGAAGACGCAGCGTAGGTAGGCCTCCCACTAGATAGACCGACGACATTGTGAGAGTTGATGGCATCCAGTGGATGCAAAAGGCAGGCTGTCGTTCAGTGTGGAGGTTAAAGGGAGAGGCCTATGTTCAGCAGTGGACGTCTTCTGGCTGATGATGATGATGACGGAACCCTCAGAGCACGAGCCCGACTCGCACTTGGCCGGCCGTCCAGCTGATATTAGGTATAAGGCGTAATCCCCACGGCTGAAACCGCGGGGCGCAGCTAGTACATCGACGTAAGTTGCTAGGCTATCGGTTTTTTTACCGGATAGGTACCTACCTATCCGGTCGGAGAGTGTGAATCGGATCTGCATGATCTAATTCCCTCCTGCCCATTTTTCTATCTGACTGCCAGAGCGGGCACAAAAAATCGTCACCGCGTTATGGTTGATATTCCGAAAACCCGTACGAAGCGCTTTGATTTCACATTTATTGTGCGAACTGCTAGTCTGTGGATTCCGCTGCCTGAATGGGTGTTCCCCGATGGTTACAATCTGGGTGTCTTCAAATCACAGTGAATCGGTTTCTTCTAGGCACGCGTGCTCCAACGTAGACCGCATCATCGCTTAACATCAGGCGAGATGGTGGTCAAACGCAACCCTATTACCTAATTAGATATTTTAAAAAAAGTGTTATAATCTTAGGTTATAACATAGACGAAATACCTACCTAAATCAGTTTGAACTTTAATATATTATAATACTTATACCTACCTACCATAGATAAATATACCTATACTAGAACTTATACCCATACTTTTTTTATGCGCCAAATGCCTTTATTAACTTAACAAAGAACAATCTAAGAACTAACACTACAAGTCGCGGTTTTACCATCGCACTAGCCGCCACCGCCTGAAGGCTCATCCACACATAATAGATCAGTGGAAATCGCACACTGTGTGTTTCACACGATCCTTCTTGCCTCATACCTGCAAAATGTGGAATGAGCTACCTTCTACGGTGTTTCCGAGAAGCTACAACATGGGGTTCTTCAAAAGGCGAGTTAATCGAGTTCTAAAGGGTCGGCAACGTATTTGTGATGCCTCGGGTGTTACAAGTATCCATAGGCGACGGTGACTGCTTTCCATCAGGCAGCCCGTCTGCTTGTTTGCCACCTATGGCATAAAAATATATATATATATATATACAGTTAGACTGCCCATAGACCGTTAGGTCTAAAGACAATCTATTTAAACTTGTTTATGTGGGTACTTACTTTTTATTCTTTTCTTTTTCTACCGATTTACAGGCAAGAATCTTCATGCGCAGACATCTTTTTAATTTTGACATTTTCCTGTATTTATTTTTTCTTACACCCATTATTATTTAATATCACGAGTAGCAGCTATATTACACAGATTAATAGGTAGGTAAATTACACAACACTCACATGTAAGTTTACACTAAAAAACTTATATTCACACAATCAAACTAACCTTATTGAAATCTTTCGCGTCGCGTGATAACTAAATAAAACTGGTACACGTCCAGTGTTGATGAAAGTCACCGGACGACTGAGCTTAACTGAGCTAAGGCTAACTGAGGTGATGAGGGAGAGAGAGGGAGAGAGAGAGAGAGAGTCACGCAATTACTTTTTAAACGCAAAACAAGAGATGGCTACGCTGCGTACGCTAGGAGTGAGACAAAAACACATTTAATTCTTGATAAATAAAACTACTTACATCCTGTAATGAAAAAACTGGAGCGTAAATAGCTTGGTACTCTTATCGAGTATTTTTAAAAGTAATGTCCAATGACTAACTCGCCAACGTTTCAAATGGTTTCAAAAACTGAAAATGTTTAGGCTAGTGCAGATTTTTTTTATCGAGATAATTAATAACGTAAGCAGATTTTCCAAAGCGTTTATTCTAATATTATAGAACCAAATATTTTTTTGTATATTTTATTAGCCTCAAACGGAGGAAATATGAATCTCTCGGCGAAGGATACATATTTCTTCCGTTTGGAGTTGAAACCATGGGTCCGTGGGGTCCGGCCGCTCGGGGTTTGTTTAAAGAGTTGTCCAGACGCCTCGTAGATGTGACAGGTGACCAAAGAGCTGGTACTTACCTTGGCCAAAGAATAAGTTTGGCCATCCAACGTGGTAATGTCGCCAGCTTTTTGGGCACCTTACCCGAAGACAGCGACCTCAATGCAGTTTTTTATTTATAGTTTAATATTATTTAATTGAAATGTAAATTCATATAGTATTCGAGACTAATAATATTGATATAATATTAAAGAATAGGAGAAAATTTTATTATTTTTCGATAGTATCTTATCTACCATTATCCAGTCTTGGGCCTCGGGTTTGTGGACCCGGGGGCCCTTCCGGCCCAATCCGACCCTGGTGTAATGTACCCAGGTCCACATAGGGGCCGTCCATTAATCACGCGTTTTTTTTGCATTTTAGCCCCTTTCAAGCCTCACGTGATTAATGGACGGTCCCATACCAAAGCTACATAATATAATTGTAGTCAAATTCATACTTTAGACTTCAGACGTTAGTGGTTATAAAAATCGTTGGCTTAGAATAACTAATTATGTAGTTATTATAAGATCGTTGGTTAATTTTTAAAAGATTTTTTTTTTTTTTTTTTTTTTAGTGAGACGTTAAGAGGCGGATTAAAGGATTTTCCGAAATCCTTTATCGCATAAAGGATTTCGGAAAATAAGTCTTAAATAATAAGTCAGTAGATAAGTAGTCTATTGTTTATTTATTTAAAATATTTTCTTATTAATTAGTGTAGTGGCTTCCTAGTAGTTCTAGTGTAAGCCAACGTAGAATAAATTAACACAAAGGGCATAAACCAATTTATTTCGCCACTTTATAATGCACTTTTAAATGACATATACTCACTCTCTATTTACTAGCTCTGCTGAGGTATCAGGTTGGCTAATATCGGTCAAAACTTTTCGCTTCTTTGATCTAAAAAAACAAAAAAAAAATTAATGGCATTGAGTAATTTACAACATTCCTATTCAGTAACTAATTATCCATGATAATACACGTGAAGGAATAAATACTTTAACCGCATCACCCTAAAATTAATTTGTAAACAGAAAAGCTATTTTATGGTGTAAGGGGAATTGCACTCTCGAAGACAAAAAGAAGGTAATTGTACTCATCATTATGAACAACTTTTACTATAGGACCAACCCAGAAATCGCGAAAAAAAAATCAGCTGTTCCATACTTTTTGTCGAGTGCAATGACCGTTTTCTATAGAACAGCTGATATTTTTTTCGCGATTTCAGGGCTGGTCCCATAGTAAAAGTAGTTCATAATGATGAGTACAATTACCTTCTTTTGGCGTCGAGTGTTCCCTTTACACTCCTTATATAGAAAATAGATTAATTAATGTAATAATTATGCATTGTACACAATGAGTTATCTCAAAATTTTGCATATAGTACTGTGGTAAAAGATTATCATGCTAACAGATGTGTGGATAAGGTTGAAGGACCGCCGTCCAACCAACGGGAGTGAATGAGTGAGAATAACATATTTCCCTCTCTCTCTCTCTCTCTCTCTCTCTCTCTCTCTCTCTCTCTCATTGGTCAGACGGCGGTTTAGGTCAACCAAATCCACACGGCTGCATTACGTTTGCGTTTATTAGTATTTTTATTTTACCCACCACCTACTGTTTTCTTTGCAATTTATAGTTCAAATTATTTATGCGGCCAGATACTTTATGATTAATAAAGTATTTAGCTGAAAATAGCCTAAATATAATACCTATTAGAAAATTTAATCGTCAATCGATAAGCGATTGTACTAAATCGATAAGAATTTTGTATTAATTGAAACTCAACTTACCCAAACATTCCGTCATTTTTTTTATTTCGTCTTTTCCGCAAAAACGTATTTTTTACTTTGTTTCCCATTGTCGCACTATTTACACTTCCATACAATTCACGTTATAAAAATATTTAAAAATACAATAGTATATTACATGTACCCCACATACACGCCACACAATTCAGTCTAATTTTACAATATTTGTTCACACAGAATTCTCACAAATTACGCGCTGCAGGGCAATCGCGCTAAAAAATTACAGACGAATCGTTCACGAATCGAAAATTCGCAACCGCTCAACTACTTTTTGTCGATTTCGTATCGCGCTAATGATTTTAACCAAAGAAGAAACGCAACCCGATCACAGTTAGAACGTAGACGCTGTCAAACGAACGTTTGTGATAAAGTTAGAAAATATCAACTTTTTTCGCGCCGATACGAAATCGACCAAAAGTTGTGGAGCGTTTGCGTTTCGTCAACGATTCGTCTGTAATTTTTTAGCGCAATTGTTCTGCTGGATTGTCAGATAGAGCGTCCGGAAACGACCTTCCACGTCGAGCGCAGTCCGACAAGTAAAGTTAACAGTGTTGCCACGTTGCCAGGTCTAATTATCGTAAAACAGGAGGTGTACCAAGAAAATATTGACAGATGTATCAATACTAAATAAAAAAAATCGAGAGACTATTTTTACCTACACGGCTATGTTTAGAGTCGAAAATAGCATGATACAGTTAATGATTACAAATGGCTTTGTACAGGGTATAATTTCAGGTGGGATTTTAGGTATTTAATTATTCAAATTATAAATGTGAAATAAAAAAACTATATACGATTACCTACTCGAGTAAAACATAAGCCTGTCTATGCAATTCATAAAAAAAATGTGGTGTTGCCGCTGATATTTGATATTTTATAATTTAAATAAAATTATAACCATATTTTGCACAAAATATGCAAGATTATTTTACAAAGTTCTACGCGATTACTCGGCTTCTACAGGTTTTTCCACTGTATAGTATCTTTTTACCCATTGATTTATTTAGCCATACTTCGGAACGGCAACGTCGCACTTATCAGATTCGCAGTGGACTCGCTCGCGATCTGACAACGTCGCATGCCAGGCGCAGACACACTGATGTGTGTGTGCATCGTTCACTCACACCATGATCGCATGTTACATAAAAATAGTACCACACAATCGTAAAAAATTACGAAATATTAGAGCAAACATTTATGTGATGAAGATTTAATTTTGTGTGTTCTATTTATCTGGGTGGTAATATCTATTTAAGTAATATGTATTTAAATATACATAATTATATGTATGTATATCAGTCTCTGGCTGCCATATTACCACATAAGACATAATCCACTATTATTTATTACACATTAACACTCGTAAACACACAAGTTTAGGAAAATAATACAAGCCGACCTGTTTTTTATAAGTTGGCGCCAAAACTCCCCCTTTAAGGTTATTGCTAAAAAAAATATGAGTGTGGATTCAACGTCCTTTACTCGTAATATTAATCAGTTTAGATAGTCTTAATAGGGTCGAACCAGTCACAGTTAGAGTCAAGCTAAATAAGTCACGGTCAAGGCAGGGTTGCCAATGTTGCCATACGTCCGGAATTTTTCGGATATGTTCGGGATTTCAGGCTTTTGTCCGCAAATTTCGGAATGCGGGGGGAATTCAGATACGTACGTAATTCTAGATATTAAATGGAAAAGACCACCACACGAGTTTTTTATGCCCCGAAATACGAATATTAAACGGGTTTTTAACCGGTTTTTTTTCTTCATCTGGTAGCCCTATTTAAGGGTGTAGTTTAGTGTACTTGAGCCGAAAGAGGTCGGACTCTTTTTTTCTTTTTATGAAAGAACGAGTCCGAAGTTCGAAGTCGCGGGCAACACCTAGTAAGTAGTAGGTACCTAATCTAAAAAAAAAAAAAGTTACAGATAAGGTAGGCAGATACTTACCTAACAGTTTCCAGCATGTGGTAAAGCCTCGCAGAATAACATCTTTTTATAGCCCTCCGTTTATTTTTTTTGTTGGCCATTTTTCTTATTGTACACTGATTGTTATTAGCTTATGACGAGAACTGATACCGATCAAAAATTTACAATAACAAAATAAGTAATCAACAATAAACATAGAGACTTAAACTGATTGGCGAGCGGAAAAAATGACACACGTCTGTCGAGCATCGCGCTACAGAGGTCACTGTCGCCTGTCGCACTCCGCACACGAAATAAACCGGCCAAGCGCGAGTCGGGCTCGCGCACCGAGGGTTCCGTGCCACCACAAAATTCAATAACGAAATTATAACTTGGTAATGATCAAAACTTTTCACCGACTCGCACTTGGCCATTATTTATTATTTGTTGTTATATTTTAGAGTGTGTACCTACTATAATAATGCCAAATTTGACGCTTGTATTACCGTTTTTACATTAGAGCTAATAAAAAATACGTTTGTTGTATAGGGACCCCCCTTTCGTTTTTATTTTTTGACTTATTTATTATTTCTTAGTTAATCCGCCGTAAGATTACATATCGGTACACTACCAGTTGGTAGTGAACCTGCCTTCTGAGCTTAGGGGCGTGGGTTCGATTCCCACCTAGGACAAACATTTGTGTGATGAACATTTGTGTTTGTTCTATATCTAGGTGTTAATATCTATTTAAGTATGTATATAAACCTATATATGTATGTATATCAGTCTCTGGCAGCCATATCACAAGCTTTGCTTAGTTTGGGGTCAGATGACCGGGTGTGCAAAAATGTCCCGAATATTTATTTATTTATATTCTGTGAAAATTAAAACTGGCTGTCTATTATGGTTCGAAAGATACAGCCGTTAAAAGGTAGGACAGACAGACAGACAGACACACAGTGTAGGCTCAGTAATAGGGTCCCGTTTTTACCCTTTGGGTACGGAACCCTAAAAATGAAATAGACGCGAAACAAATATTTCGCTGCGATGGCGCGACGTTGCGAATGTAGCGATCGAGTTGTTATTACAAAAATTAATACGTAAAAAAATCATATTTCGATCGATAAACAAAAACAACAGTGCCCTTAATTATTTATAATACACCAATATTTTGTTTTTTATCAAGGTTTGTTCCTAAATAATACAGATACAATGCCGTTTTGCTAGACGTTCAATTTAAAAGTTATTTTTACGATTTATTTCTATTCAGTACGTATTCTTAACAAAATGGTCCATCCAGAAATATTATGATCAAACTTAACACAGATTTATTTTGCTGCTTTAAAATGTGAACGTTTTGATAAGAGTGTTTTGTAAATCCTATTATGACACTACATCGCCTTAATAATAATTATGTACACATACAATAACATTGTAAAAGCCTTGAATCATCATCATCAGCCAGAAGACGTCCACTGCTGAACATAGGCCTCCCCCTTTAACCTCCACACTGAACGACAGCCTGCCTTTTGCATCCACTGGATGCCCGCGACTGTCACAATGTCGTCGGTCCATCTAGTGGGAGGCCTCCCTACGCTGCGTCTTCCGGTTCGTAAAAGCTTTGAATGAATACCATAAATTCTGATTCTGATTGCTTTGGCTTTTGGCGTTTTTGAACGTAAAGGCGATTGCAGACGATGCGTAGTACAAGTTGCATGTAGCTACTAGCTACTCCGCGTTGTGTGTCATAGTTTTGCTTATAGTGCTAACAGACGTATGGATTTGGTTGACCTCAACCGCCGTCTGACCAACGAGAGAGAAAGAGAGAGAAATATGGTATTCTCACTCTTTCTCTCCCGTTGGTTGGACGGTGGTCAGTCAATCAAATCCAGACGTCTGTTAGCACTAATGCAAGTGGCAGTGGAAGTGGTTAGTAGCACATCAATTTTTTTTGCTCCACCCTAAATTAAAACCTGGGGCCTTACGGCCAACGGCTAACTCGGTATCAAACTAACGTTAAATCCGCTCAGTTGGAAAGTCACGCTACCGCAAACCGTATCTGGGAGCGTAATTTTCCAACTGAGCGGATTTAACGTTAGTTTGGTGCCGCAATAGCTGTTGTAGCAGGCCCCTGGACTTTTTTATTTTTCTGTATTTTGTGATGTTGATGTTGCAGTTTCTGTGCATAATATAAATATACGTTTTTTATTGGTTAGAAACCTCACCCTGCAATTTCAGGATCTGTTGGCTGTTGATCGCTTGCAATAGTTTTATATATCCGATTCTTTCGGTTCCTGAAAAATGGTTTGCATTGATTAATAATAGGTTTTTTTTTAATTATTTAATAATAGGCTTGCGTTTGACCGCCAACTCGCCTGATGTAAAGCGACGATGCGGTCTACGATGGAGCACGCTTGCCTAGAAGAAACCGATTCACTCGTGATTTGAAGTCATCCAGATTGTAATACCGGGGAACATAATTATTCAGGCAGCGCATTCCACAGACTAAACTACTAGACCTATTAGACTTTGACTAGACTATTATTATTAGCGCCCTGAGAGTACAATACAATAACGCATTTAGGATGTTGCTGGGGCTGCCCTGGCGTTGCAGTGCATCAGGCATGTTTGCTGACGCTCGAGTGGACGGCTTTCATGCCATAATGCGCAAACGAGCCGCCTCGATGCTGAGCCGGCTCCGGAGCAGCACCAACAGCATTCTACGCGTTATTGCAGGCCGGTTCGACTGCCCTTTTGTTAATCATGCAGTAAAACTTCATATTATGGACCGACTTTAAAATTTGATATTATGACTTTAATATTATTTCTGTTGACATTATTTTTAATTTTTATATTTTAATTTTTAATTTTTATTTTATGTAACGTGTTTAAAATTTTGTATTCTTTTCTCTATTTTTATGGACTTTGTCTGAAATAAATGAATAATAATAATAATAATTAGCATTTTGAAATGAGGCATTATTGGCAGGTGCCGTACCTCATACCATAGATCTGTTAACCCATCCACAAGTTGTTCACCTCAATAGCCCAGACTTTTAATATCCTATACTGTACAATAGTTTAATATTTCATTTTATACACATCACATAATTGTATTTTTATATTCAACGGGGCCTCTTGGTGTTTGCTTCGGCTCCACCAATGCCTACCAAATGTCCGGGCTAGACCCGTGTTTATATTGAAATAAAGTGTTATAATAATAATAATTATTATTATAAGACTAAAAAAAACTTGCCTGCCGGGCGGTTTTACTAACAAATGTATGTATTCAATTCATCATTTGACATTTTACTAAGTACAATGTAAACTCTTTATAGTGACACTTAACGGCTTCTTATACCAAATTTGTCGGTTTTAAATCAATTTTATTCAGTTAAATTACAATATTTGAGCTGGAAAAAATACATGTCACAGATACACCTGTGTTTGAGTTTATGATTTGGTTCAGAACACGATAGGATAAAATATACTCGATTAAAAAAAAAAAACTGAAACAAAGTCGATTTAGTTGTTTTTTTTTCGTTTTATGCTCTAATGAAATCTCGTAACTACCTGGAAATTGCATGTACTGAAAGGCAATCTTATTCAACAGTGTTTCCATTGAATAGATTTTTGATAGTGAATAGTTTAGTTTTTTAGTGAAATTAAAAGCGTAAAAAGGTCCCGAGAATTTGCATGCGCCGTGTTCAGTACCGCGCCAGGCGTCATCGAGGTTGGACCTATGTTAGTTTTTGTCGTTGCACTCCCCCCGCGAGCCTCCTGGCTCTTGCGTGGCAAAATACATAGTCGCTATAACTTGGCGGGGGCTGAGGGAGCGTTTTGTTGCCTACGCGACTCGGATAACAGGCCGTTAATAGAGTGTACCATTATATGGACAACACGGTAAACCAACCAAAGTCAAGTAATTTCAACGTTGTAGAGCGTTTGTCGTTAAATCGAGCGTTGCTATATAGAGTTTACACTGTATTTCAATAAGTGGAAGGTAAAATACTCACCACGCCGCCAGTTGAAATCCTTTCTTTTTTCTATATTTTGCTGTATTTGTTGTTCCCACCATTTTAAAGGCTACTCAGAGGCTGTCCATGTGTCCACACTGTTTTTATTTCATGAACACCTTGAGGAACACCTGAAACTTGGCCCTTATTATTAAATAATACTTTTGACGCGGCACGCGCAATTGCCGGTGTCTTTTTTAATTACTCTGTACCTTTAATTTACTTTTAATTAATATTCTATATTGTAAATAAATCCCACTTGTAAGCGCGTGCACTTGTATGTCACAACAGGAATTGCTTGCTCATCGGACCCCAAGACACAGGCTGAGCCGAGTTTGGGGCCCACAGACAATTCTCAGCAGTACAAAATTATTATTTTTGCTTAAGGCTGGGTATAAGGCCAGAAAAATTTCTGATTTCACCCGCGCGTCTCGCATCACCCGCATTAGTGTGAAACACAACCACGGCAGCGCGGCAGTCGCGCGCAGCTAAAGTGTACACAACTCGCGCACTCGACCTTGTAAAGCGGCAAGGAGCAATAACACACAGGATAAGCATAGTGTTGGTGTACTTGGTGTTTTAGCGATTAGCTGAGTTCGGTCGCGGCGCGCAGAACCGTAAATTGTTTATTTCACTTTTCAAAATTGTATTTGTAATTTATTTTTAGGTTTTCTACAATATAAAAATAATAAAGTATATAAATTAAATTGAAATAACCTAAATAAAACTAAACTGAACTATGCTATGCTATGCTTTGCTAGGTTGAACTTGCCGGGATAAGACCAAAAAACCCAAAAACCTCGTGGCACCGGGTACCCGATCCCGGGTCATATCTCCTAAACCAGACCTTTAACCCAAAAAAAAATTAAAAAAAATATTTAGATTTTTACTTTTGAAATCAGTGAGAAATACATTTAAATAGAAATAAAGAAGGGTGAAAACCACCCCCTACCACGCCCAAATTTTGGCTCGAGGTAGTAAAGCTCATTTTAAATTTTAGTAATTTTTTTTCAGATTTTTTAAGGCTGTGGTTTAGGAAATATAACTAGTTCTAGTTTTTAGTTTATATTATAGTCTAAGTTAGGTCTTAAGATTTTGACGACCTGAAATACCCGGCTCCTCAAACATTTTGTCCCAGGTCAATCCAGGCAAGAATAGTTAGCTTCACTGGCTATCCAACGATAGGTCATTTAGTATTTTAAGACTCGTAGGTACATAGTAACTTGAGTTACTAAGTAGCGAGGCGGACCCTAAATACCCGATTTTTTGAAGGTCCATAACTTTGGACACAAAGGTCCAATCAAAAATCTGACGTCATAGGCATCATTTTTTCTGGCAGACGAAGACGTTAAACTCAAAAACTCGGCTTTAGGACCTAAACCTAAAAACCCCAAATTGGGTTTGAAATTACGTAACCGGAATTTCATGTTAAAAATAACAAAAAAATTCAACACAAAAAATTCAGTGGTGTAATAAATAGACTATATTTATTTTTTTGGCTTTCTACTCTCACAATTTCAGGAAATAAATAATATTTAAAAAAAAAAAGTGTTTATTTAGTTGGTAGGCATAAATAATAATAAAATAGAAACACAGTAAACACACGTGTGTAGAAAATAAAAAGACGCGTCTGATAAGCCCAAATTCGGCTATTTTTGTGCAAAGAATGCCTTTCAAAATATTAAAGCGCAAAAATCCGGAAAATTTTCGTAATTTTTTTCAAAAATCATCGATTATCTCAGAAACAGTACGTATGAGGTCATTTTTGTAAAAATGCTATGTATCTATATAATATATCAATGCTATGCTATGCTTTGCTATGCTATGCTATGCTAAACTATGCTTTGCTATGCTATGCTATGCTATGCTATGCTATGCTGTGCTGTGCTGTGCTGTGCTATGCTTTGCTATGCTATGCTATGCCATGCTATGCTTTGCTATGCTATGCTATGCTATGCTATGCTATGCTATGCTATGCTATGCTATGATTTGCTATACTATACTATACTATACTATACTATACTGTACTGTACTGTACTGTACTGTACTGTACTGTACTGTACTGTACTGTACTGTACTGTACTGTACTGTACTGTACTGTACTGTACTGTACTGTACTGTACTGTACTGTACTGTACTGTACTGTACTGTACTGTACTGTACTGTACTGTACTGTACTGTACTGTACTGTACTGTACTATACTATACTATACTATACTATACTATACTATACTATACTATACTATACTATACTATACCATGCCATGCCATGCCATGCCATGCCATGCCATGCTATGCTATGCCATGCCATGCAATGCTATGCTATGCTATGCTATGCTATGCTATGCTATGCTATACTATACTATACTATACTATACTATACTATACTATACTATACTATACTATACTATACTATACTATACTATACTATACTATGAAACACGCGAAAGCCCGTTGGTCCAGTTGGTAGTGAACCTACCTTCTGAGCTTGGAGGCGTGGGTTCGATTCCCACCTAGGAGAAACAGTTATGTGATGAACGTTTGTGTTTGTTCTATACCTGGTTGTTAATAACTATAATCTATTTAAGTATATAAGAATTATTTAATTAAATTTCATTTAATTCATGAAATTATTAATTTAAAAAAAAAAAATTGTTAATTATTATTATTATTTTTTATTCAACGAAAATTATATTTTACTTAATAATTTTGATTTTTAGTAGTCTTTCTGACTGTCTCTCTCTCTCTCTTTCTCTCTCCACACGAAACACTTGGACTCTTGTAACTATATTACCGAGCGTACATAATAATAGATGCCCTAATGATAGATGGCCTAGTCGTATCCATAATTATTAATACCTGTAATTTTTTCATAGTAGCTTTACCTAGTCTGTGCTCTAGGTCATTGGCAACACTTGGTTGCCGCATCAAATGGTCGCGTTCAAGCCATAGATTTTTTATGTTATCCATTGTTTGAAAATACAGTAGGTGTTGATATAATCGCACTCGGAAGATAAATCTAGGCGAATAGCAAGCGCGTGCGTCCTTCCCCGTTGGAGCATAGTGCGGTACTGAGGTTGAACGGAGCATGTTTCGCCATTTAGATGCAAAGCGCAACAGAATAAGGTTGAATATCGGACTTGCCGTTTGACCGAATAGTTGCTTAGAACTAAAGGACGTAAGTCTCAAATCGAATATAATTTATTATGAGAGTACTAATTAATCTAGGTAAATTTTGTCTTAGCACTGGAAAACAAACTATATTTTCCTTCGATGAGTATTTATTTTAGATATGTGACTGAAGTTCTATCCAAGAAAAAATCATAAAAATCAGCAAAAAGGCACCTTTTTGAAAACAATAAAGTATCGAGTAAATATCTCGCTATTATGTTTCTGTCTTAGTGCCGGAAAGAAAATGAATTGAAAAATCACATATATCAATTATTACGTTGATAGGATATTTGGTTTAGTTAGAATATCATGGCAAATTAGCATAAAATTTCGGAGGCCCCCTCTTAATAAATGAATTTGAATTTGTTGCTAGAGCAACACCAGACTGACTGACTGACTGACTACTGAGACTGAGGAGACCATGGTATAATAATATACTCCGTTTTAAACTATCACGATTGTTCACTAAAGTTATATGATTAAGAACTGAGCTGCTGCTGCTGTGCTGTGTGCTGTGCTGTTTGCTTTGTTTTTTTTGTTGAGTTGTTTTTTGGTTGAGTTTTGTGATATGGTTATGGATTATGTTTTTTGATTGTTTGGTTTAGTTGTGGTTTTGTTATGGTTGGTTTTTTGTTTTGGTTGTTGTTTGTTTTGATTTTTGGTTTGGTTTTTATAATATACTCCGCCAGGTAATAGCAATCCGAGAAATAATGTGACGTCCCACAATGATGTCATCAATGTCATGGATACGCGTACACGTGCACAAGCAAGAGCAGAATAAGTAATTTACAACAAGTTCGAGAGAGATGACGATACACGAAACAATGGCGGACTCTCTATGATTTTCTGTGTTAACAGTAGCGTGAAATTATAACTCCCCAATATTCGTATATTACCTGAATCCAATAAATCAATGTGGTTTTGATAAAATTGTGTTTAATATATTCAATTCGTGCTTAACTTGCTTGAGCGGACAAACCAAATGACAATTGAAATGCTTTTTGTATTTCATTTAATAGATGAATAACGAATTTGTTTCCCAATATCTGTGTTTGTTGCAATGAAGTGGCAATTAGACAGTGACGTAATTCTGGGACAACTGCCAGAGTGCCAGACCTTGTTGACTAACTGACGAGGGGGGGGGGGGGGGGGTTTGGCGCCAACGTGGAAAAAACATGTCGGTTCGTTGGATTATTTTCCTAAACTTGTGTATTTTCGTGTGTTAATGTGTAGTAAATGGTGAATTATTATTTATTAAGTGTTCGTATACGTGCTCGAGTGTGGATAAGTGATATAACGAGGTGAAACATGTCTTTTCGTGTTGTTTCAAAAACTTCCTTAGGACCCTCTTTTTTATAATCACCACCACTTTACAGGAGCATGAGTTTGACTTGACCGTGACTTACTTAGCTTGACTATGACTAGTTTGACGCTATTATTAAAATGTAAACTGTTTAATATTGAGACTAAAGGACATTGAATCCACGGTCATGAACATTTCAACAAAAAAAAAAAACATCTTTTGGCAGATGAAGGCCATTGGTTTCGTAAATAAAATCTCGCATAGTTTCTATAGTACATGAAAATATTATTCCGTATACCTAACTACTGATTTTTACATTAATGAAAAATACATACTCATAAAATTAATTTCTAATAGGTAGGACTTGATCGAATAGGTACATACCTTCTTGCTTCTGTTACTTTTCTTAAGCTTTCATGATTATAACGTTTTCTTTTTTTTTATACAGTTTCTTCCCATTGCTAAAATTAATAAACGAAAAAGATATTATAGTTAACATAACAATAGCACTGTCATAATAATATTACAGCACTGACATCGAAAAAAACCAACAAAAAGTACCTATAATCATCAATAAAAAACAGACTTCAAAATTAGTACCTAGCTAAATAAGCAATTTCGTTTAGGTACCTATTTAGAAGACATTCCGGTTCCGGTTTCCGGTTATTTAGATTTTTTAAACAAATTATTCAAACGGTTTTGATCTGAAAGTATAATAGGTACCTAATATCATTTCAAATAAAACAAGAATTTTCCATGTCGGTTTATAAAATAATGATGGGAGTTCTGTACGCTTAGTCCCGGATTTGATAGTTTTCGAAAACTTTTTTCGTTTACTTATTGTTCCATACATTTTAGTAAAGCGCCTCTATCGGAACCGTGGAGGAACAAAAATCGGTAGTAATCGGCGGTATAGATTGCTTCACTCTAATACGAAAAAAGTTTTCGAATACCTTTTAGCCCAGCAATGTATGGAACAATACGAAAACGAAAAAAGGTTTTCGAATACTATCAAAACTTGTACAGAGGTAACGAAAAAAACACAATATGAGAACCCCATCCTTTTAAAAAGTCAGTTATAAATACTCACATGATCAAAATGCTACCCGGTCGTAGATACTATAAAGTTACGTTTGCGCGTCTCGTCGCGACAAATAGGAGAGCAGCCATGAAGAGCAGCGCTGTAAAACTGACACAGCCACACACGTCGCGTGCCCGCGTCATATCTGACCAATGGGAGAGAAAGAGAGGGAAATATGATATACTCACTCTTTCTCTCCCGTTGGTTGAACGTCGGTCCGTCAGCCGTGTTCGTGCGTCTGTTAGCCTTAGCACTATAATGTTAGGACCAAAGATTTCATAATCTTCTTAATCTTCTTATCTTCTTAATATTATAATATATATAAATCTCGTGTCACAATGTTTGTCCTCAATGGACTCCTAAACCACTTAACCGATTATAATAAAATTCGCACACCATGTGCAGTTCGATCCAACTTGAGAGATAGGATAGTTTAAATAATTATATAACTAGCGACCCGCCCCGGCTTCGCACGTAAATTACACCCGTGCGAAGCCGGGCGGGCGGGTCGCTAGTATACTAATAAGTATGTTAGGACTTTTCAAGTTTTGAAATGGTAATCCGAGAGCACGCAAAGCCGAGGAGCGAAAGCGCTGTGCGTGCGGGCGGGGTCCGGGGAGGAGCGATAATTTCCTGTACTTCCAGTCCACGTACTTCACGTCCATCCCATCCGTGTCCATCCCATGTGTCCATCCCATGGACACAGGTCCACTGAGGGCGACGAAACGACGCCCGGTCGGGCAACACCGGGCGGGCGCTCGCCCCTTACTTTTCCTGGGGGTGGACACCCAATAATGCGCAAGTAATGAAGCCCGACCCGAAAGCGGCTCATCTAGGCTGACTCTACCCCCTGGGCCACACACATCGCGACAATATTCGGGCGATAAACTTCGTCTTCGGTCTACGGCGAAGCTGCGCGGCCACATAATGCGCGATGTAAAGTTTATCGTGATGTACGAGCGATGTATAAACGCAAAGACAAAATGGACGCCGCAGTTGCTCATAGCAGAGATCCTTTTTTTTATGGCCAGTTTCGTTTGGGTTCCATAAAATCGGCTCAGACTCGTAATTGGCAATAAATTCTAAAATTCTATTGTTACTCCAATCCATGTTTCGCTTTAGGTATATTATGCACTGCAGTTTAACTTACACGTCAGCTACGCACGAAGTTCATCGCGATAAAACGCTTTGATCTGCGAGAATTTACCGACAGCGGAGCGAAGTCCTCGCAGCTACGTACGAAGCACCGAAGTATACGCGAATACTACTACACACATCGCGATAACGCGAATCTTCGGGTTATCGCGATGTGTGCGGCCTAGGCATAATGGGAGAGGTATGGAGATCGGCTTCATCGCTGGTAGGTGGCCTCAGATGGTAACCCTACTCGCGCATTAGAGTAAATATTTCCGGTTTATTTGTTATCGTTACAGTGCAGTGTAGTAATAGTATTACTGCGGTCCTTGGTTGTTGGTGACCTAGTAGCTAACAGACGATACGGACTTGGTCGATCGACCGCCGTCCAACCAACGGGAGAGAAAGAGAAAATGATTGTCTCTCCCGTTTGCCAAATCCATACGTCTAGTATTGACTATAAGGTTCATAATAATGGCAGAAAATAAATAAAAACAGATTCTTGTTCCGCAACTGTCCTACATAATTATCAAACAAGTAGACCAAAAACAAAAATCATTGGGCGAGGATGCTTTGATATTTGTTTTTATTTTGTTCATACTTACCTTACCAGCTCATCAGTTAGTATATTGTCAACCACACAGATGGCAGTTTTGTAGCATTACTTAAAAATATTAAACAGTAGTTTTGTAATATTATTGTAGATGTCGCTTCAAACAATGTCACAAAAATACTTAGCACTAAAATCGATGTCCATTGGAATGGAAATAATTTCTCCGGTCATCATCATCATCAGCCATAAGACGTCCAGTCATAGGCCTCCCCCTCTGAACGACAGCCTGCCTTTTGCATCCACTGGATGCCAGCGACTCTCACAATGTCGTTGGTCCATCTAGTGGGAGGCCTACGCTGCGTCTTCCGGTTCGTGGTCTCCACTCAAGAACCTTTCTTCCCCATCGGTTATCGGTGCTTCGAGCGATATGACACTTCAACTTGCAAATTTCAACAGCTACCTATGTCGGTGACTCTGGTTCTTTGGCGAATATTCACGTTTCGGATTCTATCGCGCAAAGAACTCCGAGCTTAGCTGTGTGACTCTGAGTTTTTCCAAAAGGGACCACGTCTCAGTTCAGGAAGTTCTCGTTTAGGAACGACTTTGTCCGCTAAGTATGCTAAAAGCAAGAAAGTTATTGTTATTATGTAGGTACATGTGCGCGAGATGCGAGGCGTTAGTGTCTATTATGTCTTCTGTGGCGGCAGTACAAACCTACCTCACAACGTCACAACCTACTCTCACAGCGGGCGGAGCAGGGTATGATAAGGCTTAACTAAGCACGTGTGGCGTCATCTGTCGTTTGTGCTAAATAGTTTCCTTAGAGACTAAATCTTAACACCTTGCCATTACAGTGCTAACCCATAGTAATATTAGTGCAGCTACTCGCCGCTAGATGTCGACGGCATTGACGCTCGATTTCATGGCTCATGCATAGATGGCGTAACTAGTTTTGTGCTTTATAATTATTTTGTTTTAGGAAGGACTAAAAAGGCATGTTTAATAAGATTGAAGACAGTTACGATCCCAAATAAAGAAAGGTTTCGTAACTTCCTAAATTTAGTTTTTGAATTTAGACAAATTTCACTTCAATGTCGCTTCATTTCATTAGTAATTACGTGCTCTCAGTTTCCTTGGCATGACACCATTTACTCAGGGCCGGATTTAGAGGTACAGAGGCCTCGGGGCAACAAAGGAGCGGAGGCCCCCTCGCCCCAAATTATTTATTATAAGAAAGATATTTTTTTCCGAAGTCTCTATTGTGGGGGCCCCCTGTTTGTGGAGGCCCCGGGGCTTTCGCCCCGGTTGCCCTCCCCTAAATCCGGCCCTGCATTTACTAGTTGTGCGTTCGAGTTTCATTTTAAAAAACGGACAACGGTTAGTGTAGTTTTTGTGGATCATATTTCGCAAACGGTACAGGCCTAGCAGACACGAGCGGTAGACAATTATCCAAGGCCTATACACAATTTCTACCCTCTAAGTATACGGCCACACCATCCACGGTGCATAGATGGCGCCACTTTCAGACTATCAGAGATCAGACAAACGATGGAGATATGGCTTAGTACGATGTTCGTTCGTGTTCAAATTATGTCTACTAAAAGTCCACGATCTACATCTAATAAATGGTGACAAATTAGTCTGCAGGCTATCGTCTGTCGGTAAGCTTGATTTTTGTCTGATACGTCCGCACCCGCCGCAAAGCCACCCCGCTTTACCATGTCTCCCATATTTGTCAAATCTGCAATGCAAGCATCGTTCATTTTTGATCGTTAAAATCGATAAAATGCCATAGAATCGATCATAGCGAGTATTGATCAACGTCATTTTATCGAATTTGACGATCTCAACTGTCAAATTTGACGATCGACAAAGAACGGTACTTGCACTGCTGAGGTCGATTAGGTGGGAATATATTATACACACACATGTCATATCATTCGAAAAACCGATAACCGATGGGGAAGAAAATTCTTGAGTGGAGACCACGAACCGGTAGACGCAGCGTAGGTAGGCCTCCCACTAGATGGACCGACGACATAGTGAGAGTCGCTGGCATCCAGTGGATACAGATGGTAGGCTGTCGTTCAGTGTGGAGGTTAAAGGGCGAGGCCTATGTTCAGCAGTGGACGTCTTCTGGCTGATGATGATGACATACACAGAAGTACACACATAGGTTTATAGGTAAAAATTCTGCACTTCTACACAGTCTAAAATCAAGTTGCAGATTGTTAAAAGTATGGTCAGAAAAATCTAAAGTAGTGTGTTCTTACTTGGACGAACTATCATAATACATAGTTCGTCCAAGGTGTAGGACAATATTCGACGAAATAGTGTGTGAGTAGAGACGAAATTTAATAACAATACAATACAATACAATATTTCTTTATTACACACCGAAAATACAAATGAAACTTAAACTAACATAAAAAACAAATATACGGCAGTATAATGGGCGGCCTTATCGCCTTAAGCGATGACTTAAGTCAACTCGGAAGGAACTATCCACCAAGATACGGGCTAGCGCTCAGTTTGGTGGCTAGGGTCGACAATATTTATTGATGTACCATTTTATGTGAAATAAATAAATTTGAATTTGAATTCTTCCAGGCAACCTTTGATAATAACCATGACGAAATACCTAGTGTGTGTGGGTATAGAGACGAAATTTAATTACCAGAGCATTTGGATTGTCTTTAGACCTTCAACGGTCTGTGGGCAGTCTAACTGTATTTGTAGTGTTAGTATTAGCTTGTATTTTGTTTAGATAGGTAATAAAGGAAAAAAAAAACAGAGAGTTACATAGGGGAAATGCGTTCTTTTTTCTAAAGTAGACCTATGTATTTCTTGAGAAGTATTTATTATTGTGTGAAAACCACGTCAGTTTCTATAATTAGTATTTATTGCATCATCATCATTTCAGCCATAGGACGTCCACTGCTGGACATAGGCCTCCCCCATCGATCTCCAAAAGCGCCAGTTGGAAGCGGCCTGCATCCAGCGTTTCCCTGCGGTCTCTTTTAGGTCATCTGTTCATCTTATGTGTGGATTTATTGTAGGCAAATTTTATTGTAGGCGTCTTTTTAAAATAATTTCTAATCGGCCAGTGGCTTCGAACGCGGTCCGCGTTCCATTCTGGAACACGTTTCAATTCGAATTTCGTATTTGGAACGCCGCGACCGGTCGCCCTTGTAATAGTTGGCTGGTGTTATCATAAAACCAGCATTTCTTGAGCCCTGTCTTAGCCTCTTTATTCCCTTAATGCGTAGAGTTAAAGACCAAAGATGGAGTTGACAAGTGTCTTTGTATGGTGGTCGCAAGTCGACGGCAAGTGCAGCGCGAACGAAAATATACGTCGCGCCGAGTTGTTTTGCCGCCTTATCACTCCGTCAAAGAGTAAGCAGTGATAGAGATCACCAAAAACATTGCCTAAGTTTGGAGTGCTTCAAAGATGCTTACAATGTACAGCATTGCTTAAAAACGTTACTCAAGTTAAGCAATGCTTAAAAATTCTCTGTCAACGAGAAACAGTCACACATTAAAACGAGACAGAGCAATTTTACGTTTTTTTTTTTTTTTGACGATTGTCTAACTTAAGTAACGTTATTAAGTAAGGCCGGTTGTGTTACTACGTGTTAACCATCTTTGACCGCATCATCGCTTTCGATCAGGCGAGATCGCGGTCAAACTTTAGTCTAGTCCGAGGAAAAAAAACGTTTTTACAATAAGCTAATAGCCTGATTATTCTTAATCTATACATCTCATCATCATCAGCCAGAAGACGTCCACTGCTGAACATAGGCCTCCCCCTTTAACCTCCACACTGAACGACAGCCCACCTTTTTTCATCCAATAATAACCATTAAAAAAAAAAAAAAAAAATTATAATTTATACTTACTACTACATATTTGAATTTATGATACTTTTGCAACATGACTGTTTTATTGTTATTTTGTACAGTTAGTATTTTTGTCGGGTTAGTACTATAAACTATGAAAATGGGGGTTTTTAGTGTGTAAAACCAACATAATTAAAAAAATATTGTTACCTAATTTTCAGATTGTACTCTGTCCGTGTCGTCTAATCTAGAGCGCGGTTGCGGGGAGCAGCGAGGGGCGAAGGCGGTCTCTCGGCTTGCTAAGTTAAAAATGCCGCCGCAGAGCCTCCGAATCGATACCAGGCGCGTCACGTGCCGCCGGCGGCGACCAATCACCGCGCTTGGCGGCGTTCGCGGGGCAAGAGGGGAGCGCGCCCGTCCCTCCCGCTCCTCCACTCTCGCCAGTGCACTACACGACGTCAACGGGGACGGACGCACGCCGCACGCTCCCAATCCCGAGTTTCTCCGAAAACCGGTCCGATGCATCACATGTTATAGTGTAGTGTTCGTTATGAGTGCGTGGATGGAGGAACCGCTCTCCTGGCGCGACGAGAGGCTCGGCCTCACCGACCTTTCTGCCGCAAGTACCAATAAAAGGAAACTACGTAGTGCTCCGTACAAACTTCACCGGCCACATCTACCGCCGGCGCAGTCCGAGACGCCGACGGAAGTCTCCGGGACGCACATCTCGAGACTTTACCCGGAAATCTTGGCGTTGATTTTTGAGAGATTGGCGATTAGAGACCGCGGCCGAGCGGCGCAAGTTTGTCGGACTTGGCGCGACGCAGCTGATCGCCGGTCTGTCTGGCGCGGAGTTGAAGCATCGCTACACTTGAAGAGGCCTGCTCCGGTGTTATTCTCTTCCCTAGCGCGACGAGGAGTGAGGAAGTTACAGATATTATCGCTCAGAAGAGGGCTCAGAGATGCCGTGGCCGCTTTACCTGGGTTGGAATCGCTGTCCCTGAGCGGATGTTACAGCGTAACGGATGCAGCGTTAGCCAGTGCGTTTGCCTCGAATATGCCATCGTTGAGAAGGCTAGACTTATCATTATGCAAGCAGCTGACAGACTCTTCCCTCGGTAGAATAGCACAGTCACTTAAAAACTTGGAGCAATTGGAGCTGGGAGGATGCTACAGTATAACGGACACAGGACTGCTTCTAATTGCTTGGGGTCTAAGGAAACTGCGTCGTCTGAATCTAAGGTCATGCTGGTACGTGAACGATACAGGAATAGCGCATTTATGCGGTGGCGGAGAGGCCAGAGGCACTCCGGAACTAGAGCATTTAGGATTGCAAGACTGCCAAAGGTTAACTGACCAATCGTTGAAACACGTTGCGTCTGGGCTTCCAAAACTAAAGTCTATCAACCTGTCGTTCTGTGTGGCTGTCACAGACGCGGGGTTAAGGCATTTGTCAAGACTGCAGTTCTTAGAAGACGTCAATCTGAGGGCCTGTGATGGAGTAACTGACTTGGGCGTGGCCTACTTAGCAGAAAGCGGTAGACTCACGGCTCTGGACGTGTCGTTCTGTGATAAAGTAGGAGATGAAGCACTGTCGCATGCCAGTTTGGGGCTGTCTGGGTTGCGGTCGCTGTCTCTGAGCGCTTGCCGCCTCACCGATGAAGGACTCGAAAGGGTCGCGAGGCTATCGCAACTTGAAACGTTAAATGTAGGGCAGTGTACGCGGATCACAGACCGAGGCTTGATGGCTTTGGGGGAAAGCTTGCACAGCCTGAAAGCTATAGACTTGTACGGGTGTACGTGCATCACGCCTCAAGGCTTGGACCATATCGTGAAGCTGCCTAGGCTTAGTGTGCTTAACCTCGGGCTGTGGCATGTGCGGTGACCGCACACGTGCTAGCTGTGTGAACGTTTGTCTGTGTTAGTGAGACGCCATGTTGAAGTGAAGGAGCGCCAAGGTTGTATACGCGGGACATGAATTAACCAATATTAAGATATTAAAACTATCGAATTATATTTTAGGAAATGGGGTGGCTTTCTTATGAGTTTTGTTTGGAACACTAATGTTTTTCAAGAATTGTTTGTTGTTTGCTGCATAAATAATTATGCTCTGTGGTCTGTTCGTATGTGACGAACTGACGACGCATGGAGCAAAAAAAAAAAACTAGAAACTTTTTTAAAAACTTAAAAGTGAAAGCTGTCAAAAACAAATTTTACATTTTGCGGTCAGATTTTTTGTTTTTCTCGTATTAAATTGTGTTAATTCTTCGTGTTAATTTTTGTCTGTTATTGATGTTTCCAGAAAGTCACTCCAATGCCTAGTCGCAATGTTGAACCAGACTTTTTGGACGATTTATTAATATTTGCGTAATTCCGTTGATTTTTCGTTGTGATTAATTAAATACACGTTTTAATGTCGAAATGGTCTGGTTATGTTATTGCTCCATTAGTTAGGTAGATATATTTAGCCATTCTTCAAATTATAATTGTTTTTCATTCGACCATAAGTAAATTGTTAGGAGACTTTGATTTGTTGTTTAGGTTTTTCGTATGGACTCGAGATTTTGGTTATTTTCTTACAGAAAAGTAGATATTTGTAAAACTAGGCACCTACCTACCAGTAAATTGAAGTAGGTACCTACCTATATTCTAATTGGCAATTGTAATGATTTCAATAATGACTTGCTTTTAATAAATGCAAAAAGGTTTGTTGCAAAGTCTAAATAAATGTTTTGATCGTGTTTATGTTTAGGCTATAGTCATTTAGGCCATACCGCCTCGAAAAGCCTACCTAAGTCATTACAGAGTACAGACAGTCATACTGCCACACCAAATATTTCGAAAATTCCACACAGTTCTACAAAAATAAAATTAAAACACTAGTAGGTTAGATACCAAACCAACCTAAGTTTCTATGAAAACAGTGTTGCCAGATAAAGAGATTTAAAAAAGCTGTAAAAGTAAAAAAAAGAAACTGGTAGGTAACTCACTGTTGCCACTACATTCATAGTAAAAACGCGACGTATCTAGCAACACTGCATGAAAATTACCAAACTCCAGGGACTTAAAAAGTCTTGAAAATATATTCGTTGTGATGCATTTTAAGTCTCACAGCAATCCTAAATTATTAGGAAAAATAATTATGTAATGTAAAGTGATGAATCAAAACATTCGAACAAAAGAAATAAGTAATTAAATAATGCATATCCGTCAACTTAAGTTTATTTTATAACCTAATAAAGAATATGATTGTAACAATAAAATGCCTAGCGGGTTATTAAGGCCGCGCTCACCGGTGAGACTCGCACATTTCAACATTTTTTAAGATAACAAAATCAATGAATAAAGAATTTAAAAAAATCGATTTGGCAATATGTACTTTTAGAATAATGAAAATGGTATAAAGAAATGTCTATATTGATAATTATAGTATACCGAAGGATATCTAAAATACTGCCGTCCGATTACTAAAAGACCGCTAAGTGACATTGTGGACTAAATGACCATTAAGTGACATTGTGGCAATGTCACTTAACGGTCTTTTAGTAATCGGACAGCAGAATAAAACTAATAAATCGTTTTTTTTTCGATCTCTTTCGTTAATATAAAACACCAACATAAAAATTACTCGAAGGAAAATCTTTGTAAAAAGAATGCTGAGTAGCTTTTATAATTAAACTTTGCGAATTTTATTCTTATAAAATGTTTAAAATGTGCGAGTCTTAAATGGCAACACCTCATTTTAATTTTCACACGGCTTTGATCCAAAAACTTAAAAGTAAAAAAAAAACATATTAAAAACTATTTGATTTCTGGACATGACCGAGAACAAAAAAATTCAAACTAATTTAAATAAGATTATGTAATTATTTTAAACATTTTGTGCAGACAACTTCAAAGAAGTTTGAAGTTGTCTGCACAAATTTTTTTAAACGTCTATTTTATTTTTCTATGTTACTATTTTCACATGATCAATGAAAACCCTAGAACCGAAGAAAAACGCATTTTTTTTGTATCTGACTTAGCATAATAAACAACAAAAAAGTATATCATTGAAGTTTTTGGGTCAGTAGCGTGAAAATTAGACTGTGTAAAGTGTATAAAGGCTGTCGATAATGAAGAAAATAGAAAGCCACTGGACTTAAATAAAAAAAAAATATTTCAGATAAATAGCTAAATCCAGTTATAAAGTTTGCTTAATTGCTTCTACAACGTAAATAAAATTATCCTGAAAATTTGTTTATAACTGAATTTTCTTTTAAAGCACCTTTGTTCTGATAGTAGTCCAGGAGCTATAGTCCAAGTCACTATACTCGGTCAAAGTTTAATAGCTTTGTCAGCTGCAAAAACATTGTATTTTTTATAGCATTAGATTGTACGAATGCCTAAAACAAGCCATTCTAGCTGAGACGTAAATCAGCCCAAACTGAAGGCGATATTTAAGTCGAGGTTAAAATGGGTTTTATGTACATGTTATACACTCGGTTGCGAGGAAATGGAACAGTGATTTTGTATTATTAAATTTAAATTAAAACTGTGAATAATGTTCTATTTTTATTCAACTAAAGTTATGTCATGGTCTTTAATTATACTCTGATCTATAATTATTATTAAAGACCTAGACAAACTTCTTACATGAAATATGTTACAATTTGAACCTCTTTTAACAATTTAAAAGTGTATTTAACATGTAATTTTTCTTTATTTGTGAAATAATACAGATTTTTGTGCACTAGAGCATTAAATTCTAGTCCACTTTCACCGAACATAAACAAGAACTTTACGAGCATGAGAAATGAAACATTTTCTTTTCATATCTTACGTTTAAAACCCTAAAAATGTGATAGAATTTATGAGATATACGATATATGTTTTCAGTGAACTTTTTGCAATTACTGCAGCTATCAGAGTAGCTTGGACCAAGTATAGGTAGTCCTTTGGCAGCTATTATATGTATTCGGATTCTAGTGTAATTAAGTTATTGACTGAAAGAAGACGGTTAAACAATACTGAACTTTCTTTAGGTGCAATGACTTTGGCCAACCTTAAGTAGCTAACAGACGAGACGGACTTGGCTGAAGGACCGCCGTCCAACCAAAGCCTAAAATTATAACTAGGGGAAAAATATCAACAATTTAAAAACGCTTTTATCAAGATTCAAACCTAGCTCCATCGATGTAAATGTACTATTATTCTTCTTTGCCTAGCTCTTTAGGCTTCTCAATCCATTAGCGACACCATTACACTACCGGATCTGCTAGTCGCAGCGCGAAAAAAGGATACGCATTTCGCAACCATACGAGAGAGAAAAATTCCCCCTCCATGGTAGCGTTAAACGTTTAACGCAACCTTGTTGCAAGTCGCATAAGAAGTATAACTTCAAAAACTTATCTTTCCCTCCCGTTGGTAGGAAGGCGGTCCGTCAAACAAGATCACGTCTGTTAGTACTATAATAGTGCCCAAAGCTTTTGAAGGTTGGTTAAAGGAATACGTCTATTTAATACCTAAATATATAAAAATGATCAACAGAAATATGCCAAAAACATTCCACGATTCATGTCTTCATGTCTTCCATAAATATTATCTGTCTGATAAGCAGTTCATGTACAGTAAAGTCAAGGCAAATTTGATAAATAAACGTTTTGTTATACGTAAGTTTTTGTTAGGAAACTATTTAATTGCACATCAGAAATACTCGAGCGTAATAGATTATACTGTAAATAAGAGTTTTACAGTTTTTGGGAATTGAAAACAGCTATATTTTTTCATACCATTAAAGTTATTTTATGTCTATAAAAACAAAACGCAACTCGTTTCAAATCAAACAATATTCAAATCAAATAATTATCAAGATGCAAATCAAACATGTTGAAATTAAACATTTTGGACGGATTTTTTCGCGTGTGATTTACTTTATTTAAATTTCAGACGTTTCGAACACTTGTTTTGCCCGTAGTCACAAGAAGACCAACAAAAAAAGTTAAAATAATGTAGGTAAAGCATAAACCGAGGTAATAGTTAGGATTATTATCCTTTTATTTTTCTTTTTATTTACAATTAGTCGTTTACCATCTGCAGTTGTTACATTTATTGGTTCGTCTAAATGTTGTATATTTGACATAAAATATGTATAAGGTTCTTGAGTGGAGACCACGAACCGGAAGACGCAGCGTAGGTAGGCCTCCCACTAGATGGACCGACGACATAGTGAGAGTCGCTGGCATCCAGTGGATGCAAAAGGCAGGCTGTCGTTCAGTGTGGAGGTTAAAGGGGGAGGCCTATGTTCAGCAGTGGACGTCTTCTGGCTGATGATGATGATGTTTTGCGGTACATAACCATGTTATTTGTTGTCTTTTTCTGCTGATGCTGTGATTCTGAAGAATCATCGAAATTCATTTTTAGTGCCTCTGGAATAAACCTATTGCGAGAAAGCGATATAATCCAAATTAACAATTTACAAGCGATAAAATCCATTAAAAACATATTTAGTATAATAAATAATTATACTAAATCTATGTTAAAAGTATTTCTTTGACGTATCTCTAGTGTTTTTTTTGTGTACGTATATGTTACGTAATATTTTCGCCGTTTATGAACAGATTTTTATGAATCATTTTATTGAATAAGCTTTATCTTGAGTCCCATTTAAATTTAAGAAAATATTCCACCTCTAAGGAAAGAAAATTAGGTTATGAATCCCCTAATTGTCAATTAAATTACTAATTATTATTAATTGTTGAACTCCCCGTGAACACTGTTATAATTTTTTTGTAAGAAAAAATGAATTATGTATGTTCCAATCACCCTTTCCTTATGTCAATGTTTTGATGAGCAATCGGCGTTTTTGATGGAACGTTCAATGAATTTTTGGTGTGCGATTAAATAACCCTTTTGTAATATCCCAAATGTGCACGATCTCGTTTATTATACGTAATTTTTGATATTATTTAGAATTTAATTGTTTTATTGTGATTTTTGCTTAAGGTCGAATAAAAAATTGTACGTTGTATACTTCGTCGATACGTTGTTTTGTACAAAACGAATGTAAAATAGGAAAAAAGTGTATTAAAAGTCATCTATGTTACAAATTAATTTTGTCATTTTATTACCTCATCGAGATCAATGCAGTAGAGTCACAATCTCTAAGTGAAAACAGTCAAAAATGAGAGTGCCATTGGGGTGGCAAAGTTTTGGTCTAGACTAGAAACTTGATTTGAAAATAGAATTGTATTTTGCGGAACATCGACTCGAAAGAAGAAGACAGTTAAAAATTGTCCGATCGTCGTTGAACATGTACATAACATACCTAGACCAGGCTGTATATTATGTTTTCTGTGGTTATGTCGCTTGCATAATTTTATAATTTTCAAAGTCTCTTGTCCGCTATGTCATCGTAGCATTCGTAGCACTGGCACCGCGCGGCGTTGTATTCAAATCGATGTTGCCTTATAACTAACCAAAAAGTCTGCGCAATGCGTAGCGTTTTTAGGTTCGGATTTTTTAACAGGGTTGTGACTATAGGTATTGTATCTCGATGCTTCATTCCTATAAAATTAATGACATGAAAAAGGATAGGTCGTTGATTGGTAGTTGCTTGGAGGCTTTATTGCCATACCCAATAGGGTCATTATGTGATACCTTTACCTACTTTAAACATGCTACCTAACATATGTATGTGATTTTCATATCTTAATAGTTATGCAGTAAATTATTGAATTTGATTATTAAAATTAGGTAGGTAGGTACACACTACACAGCGACCAAGTGTGAGACAAAAAATATATTCAGAACAGCTCTCAACTCTACCTACTTTGGTCCGGGTGATAAATTCAATATGGCAGACGCTCCAAAATGGCGGATAAAATCTACCATCATGATATGGGTAACAAATGAATCCCTTTCATTTGCTGAGAAGAATACGAAAAAGCTTGTATACAAGTGTTTTTTAAAATAAATATTTTAGTATGTTATGTATATTATCTTTTAACTTGCTTTGTTAGTATGGGTCATCTTGCAGTGCAACTGAATTTTAAAACAGTTGTCCCAAACTAAATGAGCTGAAATTTTGCATACACGTTTAGTTTGGATTACAATGCATGGTAAGATTGGTAAGCTAAATGACGTCATTCTAAATCCAATATGGCGGACTCCCAAAGATGGCGGACCAGTTATTTTTTATGCACCCTCATGATGCGGGTATCAAATTAAAGGGTTTGCTGAGGGCTGAGACGAATAGGAATAATGAAATGACGTCACACTAAATTCAAATTAAATTAAAATTCATTTATTTCAGGCACTTATAACCCATACACAGGAGACAATTTATAACATTCAGGTTACATTTCACACACAAATAAGTCACAAATAAAAATCAATACATCAAAATAAATATAATATGTATATGTCGAACGCCTAAACGCTTGTTTAATTAAAAAGTTTTTTTAAATATGTATTCACCATCATTATCATTTCAGCCATAGGACGTCCACTGCTGGACATTGGCCTCCCCATCGATCTCCAAAAGGGCTGGTTGGAAGCGGCCTGCATCCAGCGTTTCCCTGCAGTTCAGATTTGATAGTTTTCGAAAACTTTTTTTGGTTAAGTACTGTAACTAAAATCTACTATATCTGTAAAATAAACAATATAACTGTATCGGAGGAACTAAAATCGGTAGTAATCGGTGGTATAGATTGCTTCACTCTAAAGGAAATAGTCTGCATCCACCGGTCTCTTTTAGGTCGTCTGCATGTCCGTCTTGTGGGTGGACGTCCTATGCTGCGCTTTCCAGTCTGTGGACTCCATTCGAGAACCTTTCGTCCCCATCGGCCACCTGTTCTGCGTGCTATGTGCCCTGCCAACTGCCACTTCAGCTTGCTATGTCGGTAACTTTCATTCGTCTACGGATCTCCTCATTTCTGATTCGATCTCGTAAAGGAACCCCGAGCATAGCCCTCTCCATAGCTAGTTGTGCGACTGAGCTTGCTTATAAGACCCATACCAAGGGTCAGATGACCGTGTGTGAAAAACTGTCCCGAATAAAATATATATATAAGATTTGAAGACACCTTAAATACTAATTTGTTTTTAACAGATAACAAAAGGCGATAATCTAATCATAACAGATACCAATGCGACTTGATATGACATCCTGCACAACATAATCTATTCAAGGAATTCAAATTGTATTTATACGAGACGAGGTATTTTAAAGTGTAGATACCTACTCGTATAATTAATGTAACCCCTTTCGGCTTTGTACACCCTTTCCGCGTAACCCTGTATAAAAAACCGACTTCGCTCGAACAAAATTATTCCTAGGTATATCTAGGTGCGATGTACGAACTATGCTAATACCTATTGGAGCTGGTTCGAAAGTTATACCTACCTACTGAGTCGAAGTCAGTGAAATTTCGGTGGGACCACCTCAAGAGAGGAAAGATTTGTATGTAAGTATGTTTGTAACGAATTGGCTCAAAAAGTACAGGACCGATTTTAAAAATTCTTTCACCATTTGAATGCTACATTATCACTGATTAATATAGGGTATTTTAATAGGCTATATAACTAAACCCGTGCGGAGCCGGGGCGGACTGCTAGTAAATAATAAAATTGTAATACATATGTACGAAAGTCTTCAACCAGTGTGTGTTGCCAGTGATAACATACGGCATTGAAACGTGGTCTTTCACTATGGGTCTTATAAGCAAGCTCAAAGTCGCACAACGAGCTTATAGAGAGGGCTATGCTCGGGGTTTCTCTACGAGATCTCAGAAATGAGGAGATCCATAGACGAACGAAAGTTACCGACATAGCCCATCGGATCAGCAAGTTGAAGTGGCAGTGGGCAGGGCACATAGCACGCAGAACAGATGGCCGATGGGGCCGAAAGGTTCTCGAATGGAGACCACGGACCGGTAAGCGCAGCGTAGGACATTCACCCACAAGATTGACAGACGACCTAAGAGACCGCAGGGAAACGCTGGATGCAAGCCGCTTCCAACCTTTGGAGATCGATGGAGGAAGCCTATGTGGACGTACTACGACTGAAATGATGAATACATATTAAAAAAACTTTTTGAAACTTTTCTGATCCGAGGTCGCTGTAAGTGCGCCTCTTTATGCGTGTGCGCCTGTTTACTTTCGATGTATGCACTATGCAGCCTACTTTATATACCCTATTTCGTGTATCCTTGTCACAAAACCCCAATTCAAAACAGTCACGTTTAAAATAAAACTGTAATAATAAAACTTTTTCAATTCAATAAAACTCCTTTGTTGACATCTCGCGGCAACTTTCACGTTCAAACTTTACTTTCATTTAGTGCGTTGTAAAGTTATTTTATAAGATAAGCAGAATCGGTTTATTGTCCGCTATTCCCATTGTGTAGAGAATATTACTCTGTTTACATCATTTTCGTTTGTGAACTGGCATGTAGTTAGTACCTACAACAGAATAAAATAGTACCTACTAGTAGAAACTGGAACATTTTGATGGGCATTCGCCATTTTCTTCTTAGGAAGTCGATATACGAAGTAGGTAATTACAAGATTAAAAAAAAATCTAGCAATCCTATTACGCATACATCCTGTACTAAGTCATTGTTCTCATCATTATGAACAACTTTTACTATGGGACCAACCCTGAAATCGCGAAAAAAATCAGCTGTTCCATAGAAAACGGTCAATCTCACTCGACTTTTTTTTTTACAAATGTATGGAACATAATATTTTTAATAGCTAATATTTTTTCGCGATTTCCGGGTTGGTCCCATGGTAAAAGTTGTTCATAATGATGACCTCCTTTCGGTTTAGTACAGGGTGTAAGCGTAATAGGGTTGCCAGTTTTTTTTTTGATCTTGTAGGGGATTAATGCTCATCATCAGCCAGAAGACGGCCATTGCTGAACATAGGCCTCCCTATTTAACCTCCACACTGAACGACAGCCTGCCATCTGCATCCACTGGATGCCCGCGACTCTCACAGTGTCGTCGGTCCATCTACAACAAACAAAATGGCAACGCTAATGCGTATCCCTGTAGATACCTAATCGAACTACAGAGCCTTTTAGATGTATAAGTACTTAGCGCCTCAGCCGGTTGCCCGCTGTAGAAAACGTGGCTTTTACATGTACCTGGGTACAATACCTAAAGCGAAATATCCGTGGCCTTCACGCCCTTGCATTTAACTGTTCTAAAGGCCTTCCTTTACGATACATTTATAAAAGTTGTATAGTTTACTGCGTTTTTAATACCCAGCGCACTTTGAACAGTAATGCCTATCATAAAATCGTTATAAAAATCTTTTTGTTACAATTTTCGTTCAAGTCGTTCTGTTTTGTTTACAGCTAGGTTGTTCGCCGACTTTTAATGAATATTGTCATAATTTAGAAACCTTTGTTTTGAAATTTCTTTTGTATCGTTTATTATTATTGTTAGAGTCGTAATGGTTATTGTCAACAATATTATGTTTGAATAGTTTAGAATTTTTTCACAAAACATTTTCTCCGACTTGATTTTCAAAGAGGCCGCGTATCTGTAGAAGAAATATTAATGGTCGATACTCAAATCAGAAAAACAAGGGAGATATCATCATCATTTTCAGCCTCTCATGTTCCCACTGCTGGGATACAGGCCTTCTCTCACAGAGAGATAGAGAGAGCGAGAGAGAGAGAGGATGGGCGCTAATCAAAGCACAGAAAAGAGAAACGATATTTTTCTATTCTGTGAATCAAAGATAAATAATGATGATGAGAGGAAAGTTGTGAAGTAAAGGAGAAAAGGAAAGAAAAAAAAAACAGGGATATTTAATTGTACCTAAGTACATAAATAATTAAACGTTTTTGAAAAACTCAGAGTCACACAGCGGGCAATGGAGAGAGCTATGCTTGGAGTTTCTTTGCGCGATAAAATCCGAAACGTGGATATTCGCCAAAGAACCAGAGTCACCGACATAGCTGTTAAAATTTGCAAGTTGACGTGGCAATGGGCAGGCCACATCGCTCGAAGAACCGATAACCGATGGGGAAGAAAGGCTCTGGAGTGGAGACCACGAACCGGAAGACGCAGCGTAGGGAGGCCTCCCACTAGATGGACCGACATTGTGAGAGTCGCGGGCATCCAGTGGATGCAAAAGGCAGGCTGTCGTTCAGTGTGGAGGTTAAAGGGGGAGGCCTATGTTCAGCAGTGGACGTCTTCTGGCTGATGATGATGACATAAATAATTAAAAAACAAAACAAAGATGGACACATTAGTAATTAAGTTTAATTTAAGTCTTGTAAAAATGTTAATACCTACCTAATACGACAAAGATTTTTTTTTTAATTATGAGCAACAAAGGCATGGGCTATTTTATCCATGGTGAAAATGTATTGAAAAAAACGTCATTGTATCGTCATCGGCCCTAATCCACCATTCCCAGTAAAGTTATACAAACAAACTAACCTTAGAATAAGGTAGTTATTCTAAGAAACTAACGTATAAACATTGCAAGTTGAATTAAGGTTTGGGAGTTTTGGCGCAAACGTGGAAAAAACATGTCGGCTCGTAGGATTATTTTATGGTGAATTATTATTTATTAAGTGCTCGTAAACGTGCTCGAGTGTGGCAAGTGATATAACGAGGTGAAACGTGTATTTTCGTGTTGTTTCCAAAACTCCATAGGAGCCTCTTGTAAAGTCTCCACCACTTTACAGGGGCATGAGTTCGACTTGACCGTGACTTACTTAGCTTGACTCTGACTGTGACTATGACTTGTTTGACGCTATTAATACTATGTAAACTGTGAAAGCTGTCGAATCCGAAATGAGGAGATCCGTATAGACGAACGAAAGTCACCGACAGCCCACCGGATTAGCAAGTTGAAGTGGCAGTGGGCAGGGCACATATCACGCAGGACAGATGGCCGATGGGGCCGAAAGGTTCTGGAATGGAGACCGCGGACCGGTAAGCGCAGTGTAGGACGTCCACCCACAAGATGGACAGACGACCTAAAAGAGACCGCAGGGAAACGCTGGATGCAGGCCGCTTCCAACCGGCCCTTTTGGAAATCGATGGGGGAGGCCTATGTCCAGCAGTGGACGTCCTATGGCTGAAATGATGATGATGATGAAACTGTTTAATATTACGACTAAAGGACATTGAATCGACAGTCATGAAAATTTTAACAAAAAAAAGCTTGTGCGTTAATTTAATTTAATTTTAATTTGTTTGTCTGTGTTATCGCAATAACCTAAGAAATCTTTGTCTTCCATAACATAATAGCTACTTTATAAACTGTGGCAGAGTAGGAGTCATCAGACAGACCTTGACACAGAGGTGGCCTACAAACTTAAATGATCAAAGTCATTTTGAATGAGACGGTTTCTATTGAATTGTCCTACTTCGTGTGTGTTGTTATGATGTAGATATTGCATAATGATAAAGAATCATACTTCACGCTAAGATCATAACCGTCAACCCAGAGTTGGGTTACCATATCAAAATTTTAATAGTTCTGACTTAAAGCCGGGTTTAGTTTTAAAAGGTGTATCTATAAACACTCTATAAGTACATCATCATCATCAGCCAGAAGACGTCCACTGCTGAACATAGGCCACTCCCCTAAACGACAGCATGCCTTTTGCATCCACTGGATGCCAGCGACTATTGCAATGTTGTCGGTCCATCTAGTGATCTAGTCAATCTAGTGAGAGGCTCAACGCTGCGTCTTCCGGTTCGTGGTCTCCACTCAAGAACCTTTCTTCCCCATCGGTTATCGGTTCTTCGAGCGATGTGGCCTGCCCATTGCCACTTCAACTTGCAAATTTTAACAGCTATGTCGGTGACTCTGGTTCTTTGGCGAATATCCACGTTTCGGATTTTATCGCGCAAAGAAACTCCGAGCATAGCTCTTTCCATTGCCCGCTGAGTGACTCTGAGTTTTTCCAAAAGGCCAACAGTGACAGTAGTGACTGTAGTAAGTACATAATAAGAATTACATAATGTTAACCAACAAACTTTGAACGAATTATAAAGTAAGGTACTCAGGTCGGAGAGTGCCATTGGGTGGCCAAATTGTGGTCTAAAAACTTAATTTAAAAACTAATCATTACATACGAAACATTGACTCAAAATTAGAAGTCTTCGAATTGAGGGTCACCATCATCATCATCAGCCAGAAGACGTCCACTGCTGAACATAGGCCTCCCCCTTTTACTTCCACACTGAACGACAGCCTGCCTTTTGCATCCACTGGATGCCAGCGACTCTCACTATGTCGTCGGTCCATCTAGTGGGAGGCCTCCCTACGCTGCGTCTTGAATTGAGGGTAGTTTGAGAAAAATATGAACTTGTTTGAGAGAAAAATGATTACTTACTATTTCGTATGTTTATTGCCTACATATATAATTTTATTTCTATTTTATTACGTTTTAAATGTTGTGTATAATAATATTACAATTGCCTGATCTGTAAATATAATAATATGTTTATTAATAAATTACTTTGACATTAGTGTGATGATGAATAATTTTATAAAGTAGGTACTAGCTACCCGCCCGCCCGGCTTTGCACGGGTGTAATTAACGTGCGAAGCCGGGGCGGGTCGCTAGTTATATTTATAAACCTTCCGTGAAAATGTATCCAACTGATGGTGAAAACAGCATCAAAATATTTTGCGTGGTTTCGGAGGAGTTAGCGGCCATACAAACATACAGACAGACAGACGCGGAAAGCGACTTCAATTTACACTAAGTATGTAGAGAAGAAAGAGAAGAGATAGAGATAAAGAAGAGATAGAGAAGTTAGAGAAGATACAACTAATAAGTATCGAAGTTGCGACGGTACTTCACGTCGGAACAGTTGCTAACACTGTACCAAGCACAAGCTCAGTCGTGTATGGAGTACTGCTCTCACCTTTGGGATGGATCAGCTAAGTACCAGCTTGGGGTGTTAGAGTCCATTTAGAAACGTGCCAAGAGGCTCATCACCAACGAATCCCTGGTTCAGACTACGATTCTTAGTCTTGAGCATCGGCGCAGACTTGCTAGTCTATCGGTTTTTTATCGAATACATTTCGGAGAATAATGGATCTGCATGTTCTAATTCCCTCTTGCCCATTTTTCTATCGGACTGCCAGAGCGGGCACGAAAAAACGACACCGGTTTATGGTTGATATAATATGATATTCCGAAAATCCGTACGAAGCGCTTTAATTCAATTTTTATTGTGCGAACTGCTAGTGCGCTGCCTGAATGGATGTTCCCCAATAGTTACAATCTGGGTGTCTTCAAATTACGAGTGAATCGGTTTCTTCTAGGCATGCGTGCTGCACCGTAGACCGCATCATCGCTTTACATCAGGCGAGTTGGCATCCAAACGCAAGCCTATTATAAAAAAATACAACTTCACAAACCTTACAAAATATCTCAGGGACAACGGCACAGGTAGTGCGGGCGAAGTAACTACTATTTATTCTGGTGCGGGTCTAACCTAACGGTACCGAAGGGCCATATTCATGAGTATTCCTTTAAGTTTAACTTAAGCCCCTGCCTGGAGGCGAAACCACCTTTGTCAAGCCGCCTTTTTTGCCCCCAAGGGCCGAAATGGTGCCTTCTTATGATCCTTGGATGTTGAGTAGAAAATCCTTACAGAGATCTATTTCTACTTTTCAAAGTCCCGCCTTTATACAATTACTGTAGCGTAAAACTCGTAAAAGAGACCGAGGTATTCCGGCTATGGAAGTTTTTTGTACGTTTGTAAATTAAGGGTTACGCATATAGAGTGTACTAAGCCGAAAGGAGGTTATTGTAGTCATCATTATGAACAACTTTTACTATGGGACCAACCCTGAAATAGCGAAAAAAATAACAGCTGTTCCAAAGAAAACGGTCACTGACACTGGACTAAATGTATGTTTCTTACGGCTTAGTACAGTCTAAATGCGTAAGCCTGTGTACGTCAACATATTTTATTTAAATAAAAAAGAAAATTTTATTGATGGAATACACAAAAAAAAACAATTTACAATTCAATTTTGTTCTATACAGATAATATTATAATAGGTTGAAGAACTAAAACCAGACGTTCATACAAAACATGCATGACCCACTTTTGGTTAGTAGGTAATTAAATTAGTAAGACATGTCAAATATAGCCAATGTCATCCAGATCATTTTAACAAATCTATTGATTGACACCTTAGATGTACCATTGACAGTAAATTTAATTAATACTTTTTTGTATAAATTATTCTTACGGTATTTTTCTGTCTCTATCTCTCCAGATTTGTACGCCTACAAACTAGGCAAAACATGATACAAAGTGACTAATATTTTAACCCACCTTGTTGTTGTGCATGCGTTTTTAAATGTGTGTATGATTTACTCGTGTTTTGTGCAAATAAATAATCTTTATCTTCGGAATCGGAAAATCCGATCAGTTATTAGTGCTAAATACACATAATCATACAAAGACTGCTAAAAACATAACTACTAACTTATGTAACTACCTATGTTTGTTCTGGGGAAAAAAAAACATAACCCTTTTCTTTGATTTTGCTGTAGTTGGGTAAATTTTTAGATACCATAAATAATATGGCAATCCTCGTCCAGGGGTTCGATTTTTTAATCGCTCGTTTGACATTTCGCATGAAAATATCATGCGAAATTATTGACTTTCAAATTCAAATTAAAAATATGAATTTTTCGAACGAAATACCAAACAAAATTCGCTTTTTTTTAACAATCATATCCCTCGCTAAAGCAACGAAACCAACGAACAATACGAATTTGCTTTCTATCAATAGAAAATCTTTAATATTTCATGATATATTCGTGCGAAATGATACGAGCGATTAAAAAATCGAGTCCCAGCGGCTTGTTCGCGCCGCGTTACGTTCGTGTCGCGTCTCCTTAGGACCTGTCTCTCTGTAAGGATTATATTCTCTGTGCTGGACAGATAAAAAATTGTTACTACGTTGCCAAGTCTTTGGAATATTTGAGGTTGGATCAAAGGTTTGCGTTGTAGTTTTGAAACTTTTGCAAATGGCGAAATTATTGGTTAGGACGTTTTTGATTGGCAGTTAGCGCGTATTTTTGTCGGTGTGTATTTTGATTTATTTTTATTATTTGCAAACTATTTCGTTATGTTCTGAAGAATAAATTATAGTGTTTTTATTGATTTATTTGAATTGTTTCTTTTGAAATTTATGGTACCTTCCTGAGCAGATTAATTGATTTTATTTTTCTGCTTGATATTAAAAAATAAAATATAAAAAAAACTTGCGCTTGGCCGCAAACTCGCCTGATGTTAAACGATGATGCGGTCTACGATGGAGCACGCTGAAGTTCCTAAAATATGCTTAATTATACACCTACACGGCACTTATCTATTTACTAATTCTTTCTTTTCTGTGAAATTAAACGACAAAAACATCTTTAACATTAATATTTTTCTCTTTGAACGTCAATTTTATGTGTACTTAGTCTTTGAAGTCTAAATAGGTATTATATTTAATTAAAAATATTTTTTCCCTATAATTAATATTCGTAATGAAAAAAATAAGTAACACTCATCATTTGACTTTGAAACTTTGACGATATCACTTGCTATTTTGGAAAAACAGATAAACGTACAAATGACAGACAAAACTCAGTTCGAAAATTCTCTAAAATTAATGAAAATATGCTTACTTTTGTCCGGAATAAATGTCTATAGAACGCAATGGCACCGCATCCTAGAAACGGCCATCAATTCCCTCTACTACTTTAACATCGTAATATTATATTCCGTTATATTCGCAGAAATATGGTGGCTGGTCGACGGCATACTAATCGGCAGAGATTTCGTAGAAATGTCTTTAACAGCACCATGTATAACAATCAGTATCCTATCCACAATTAAAACTGTACCTCTATACTTCAAAAGAGATTTTCTTTGTCATATCATCGACACCCTAAAAGAAATCCATCCTGAAGAGGCGGATTATAAAAAGGATGCTGGCAGCCTAAAAAAGAAACAAAACAAACATACTGGCACAAAAGACACGGACAATTTAAACGAAAAATCTGAAAATCAAAAGACAAAAGAGCTAGCAAAAGAATCAGTTAAGCTGCTTAAATTAGTGGGATTTTTACTATCATCGATCAGTGTCGCCGTACTGGTAACATTTCTTCTAGCACCATTGGTGTTCAAATATTGGGAATATTATACAACAGGAACGATGAAGATCAACTATCCATTTTCGGTGAAGTACTGGTTCGATGCCTACGAAGTGAAGTTTTGGCCATTGATATATTTCCAACAGGCCTGGGCAAGTAAGTTGATAACTATACTTAATTGCGGAAAAACCTAAAAACACGCATTAGCACTGACTATAGCTTTGCTATTAATAATATTAATAGTAAATTTAATTTAGATTTTTACAAACACGTTATATCAGTTTGTCATGTCTAAATTCTGTAGTGTAATATTTAATGTACTTTAGTATTTTTGATACCGTAAAACCCTATTTATTCAGCGTCATTTTCGGCACCTTATTCGGCTCACTGTACGACATCCACCTCTTTTGCCAACCTTTTTTGTCTTGTGCAAATCTCTACCAGGCTACCAGACTACCAGGTGTTGCCGTAATTTTCGCGCATTCGCCGTATCGGTCTTTCAGAGGAAAGGAAGCGCTCGTGTAAAAAGTGCCTCCTGCAATAGATTAAAAGTAGACGCAAAGTAGACGCTTGCATTCCAGGGGCCTTACGGACAACAGCTAATTGCGGCAACTAATCCGCTCAGTTAGAAAATCACGCGACCGCAAACCGTATCTGGGCGCGACAAGGTTCACGTTCGCGTGATTTTCCAACTGAGCGGATTAGGTGCCGCAATTAGCTGTTGTCCGTAAGGCCCCAGGTGTCTCTTAGATAAGATACAACTTTTTGTGTATTTTAATACTCGTTCCTTCTACTTACTAATTTTCAAGCATGAGTTATTTACAGCTATCATAGTATGTCTGTACATATTCGGAACGGAGACGATGTTCTACTCTCTATGCACTTACATCGAGATGCATTTCCGCATCCTGTGCCACCAGCTCGAAGGCATCCGAGCAGGGCCGAGGACTCAAGAGGCTTTAGTTGCAGGCGTAAAGAAACACCAGCTGTTGATACAGTAAGTTGTTTCCTGAGATCTTTGCTCTTGGAAATAAGTTGAGCTGTGTCGGTGATTTTGGCTCTCTATCATCAATCTCATCATCTCATAATATAACAAATGACTTCGTTTCGGATTCGATCCCTCAGAAAAACGTCAAGCATATTTCTTCTATACTCTCATTCTCAAACAAAAAAGTAATTTTTGCATTAGCAAATTTTATTCAATCTAATAATATCCGTCTTTAGTTTTTCCATTTGTTATTTTCTGTTAGTAGTGTCATCAACCAGGATTACCTCGTTTTTAGACAATCTCACTATCTCCTCCCTCACTGATAATAGCAAAATTGCCCCAACAACCAATGGGGCCGTAGCCAATAAAAAAAGCGACCTTTAACTTGTGGACAGATCCAACTGTGTCTTGTCCAAGTTCCGGCACCGTAACTCATGACAGGAGACTTTATAAATATTATGCGATTAAATCATGAATGCCATTAAAATCACGCAGCTTATTCATGGGTCCTTCCTCATAGGCAGCACAGCTACAATGCCTAGGGTGGCACGATTTTCCGCAGTACAATGTTGCCATGTCATTTAGCAAGTATATAAACTACCTCCATTTTAAGAACGATGCCTACGGGCAGCGATTTGTTAATGTACTTTCAGGTTTGTAATCAAAGGTTCTCGAATAGAAACTACAGACCAGTAAGCGCAGCGTAGGACGTCCATCCACAAGGTGGACAGACGACCTAAAAGAGACCACAGGAAAACGCTGGACGCAGGCCGCTTCCAACCGGCCTTTTTAGAGATCAATGGGGGATGCCTATAACTAGCAGTGGACGTCCTATGGACTACCACAATTCATTCAAATCCAGTGTTCTCATTTTGCCTACGAAATTGTTTCTTCTGTTACAGATTAGTGGAGAAGACTGAGAAGCTGTTCTCTCAGCCGGTCCTGTTCCATTTCGTCAGCAGTTCTTTTCTCATATGCCTTAGTGCATTCAATATAACGGTAGGTTAATACAGTTAAATGTGTAGAATGTCCTCTTAAAAGCATTATCAATAGACCTCTACTACATATTCATAGTCATTCCAATATAGACAATCCAAATGTTTTAAGCATTCAACAGTCTATAGGCAATCCAAACGATTTAAGCATTCAACAGTCTATAAAAATCCAAATGTTTTAAACATTCAACAGTCTATAGGCAATCCAAACGTTTTAAACATTCAACAGTCTATAGGCAATCCAAACGTATTAAGCATTCAACAGTCTATAACAATCCAAATGTTTTAAGCATTGAACAGGATATAGGCAATCCAAACGTTTTAAGCATTCAACAGTCTATAGGCAATTCAAATATTTTAAACATTCAACAGTCCATAGGCAATCCAAACGTTTCAAGCATTCAACAGACTACAGGCAATCCAAATGTTTTAAGCATTCAACAGTCTAGGTTGGATGCTTAAAATATTACAGTTTAGGTTTTTAGAGTAAGTGAGCGTGTATTTTGTTTAGTTAATGAAGGCACATTTGATGTACCTTTGTCTTAGGTTGCCGAAGAAATTGGAACGGTGTTTGCATTCGTGACATTCCTGCTGCTGAGCTTCTCACAAGTCTCTTTGCTGTGCTTCTTTGGGGACAAACTTATGCGCTCGGTTAGTATCCTCGCTTGTCTGTAACAATAATATGACCAACTTACAAAAGGAAGTAATTTTTTAATTTGAACCGTTATTCCACATGTTATTTTAGAAGTGAAACTTCTTATGCGACTTCCAAGTTGCGTTAAACGTTTAACGCTCTGTGAAAACGGCAAATGAGGTTATGAAACAACTGGATTGTTCTGTACGTTAGGGCAAAAACTTTCGGGGATAATGTGTATGGCTGAGACGTTTTTATAAAACCTTCGTATTTCAGAGCACAGAAGTTAGTGGCGCCATATACAAAAGTGCGTGGTACAATTTTAATGTGAACGAGAAAAAGACCGTACTTATTATAATAATCAGGTATGTAGTACCAACTACCACAACCCCCCGTTGTTATTACTTTATGACTTTATCTTTATCTATTACTAGCGGTCCGCCCCAGCTTCGCACGAGTATAGATTATAGCCTATGTCACCCGGGAATAGTGTAGCTTCCCAACAGAGAAAGATTTTTTCAAATCGGTTCAGTAGTTTCGGAGCCTATTCAATGCAAACAATCAAACAAACAAATCTTTCCTCTTTATAATCTAAAATATTATAAAGAGGAAAGATTACAGAAGCTACACTATCCCGGGTAACATAGGCTATAATATATAAAAAAAAAAAAAATAGGGTTCCTTAACTAAAACTCCAATAATGTAACCCAAGGTGTAAAAAAATAAGTTTTACAATTTTAACTTTGCGTATTTGACAGTTCTAAGACAGGACAACGTCTGTCAGGTCAGCTAGTTTGTTATATAATCCGCTGTAACATTACATAATCTGTGAAAATTTCAACTGGCTATCATTACGGTTCGAAAGATACAGACGGACGGACAGACCGACAGATAGCGTAGACTTAGTAATAGCTCTAGTATAGTATATTTCTCTATGGTAATAGGGTACCGTTTGTACCCTTTGGATACGGCACCGTATGGTACGTTTCACCTATGGTTGGGATATTCAAATTTCGAACAGTTTTTTTTTGTCCTTGTAGCTAGGCCGGGTAAGTTCGGAATGCTACTTTTGCGTTATATTTCTTTAATGTTTTTAATTAAAAATCTTAGTTGATAACGCATAGTATATTTCTCTATGATAACGCATAGCTATTGGCATTTTCCGCTGGCATTTGTTTTCGTAGCTTTTCCTGTTCTCAATCTGCTTTCAGAGCCCAGAAGCCCTGCAAGTTGACGGCGAGTAAATTCGCAGATCTGAACCTTCGGGCGTTCACTACGGTAAGCCTCATTTAGCACAAACTAGCAGGGGCAATCGCGCTATAAAAAAAACAGACGAATCGTTGACGAAACGCAAACGCTCCACAACTTTTGGTCACGTTCGTATCGGCGCGAAAAAGTTAAATATTTTTTAACTTTATCACAAACGTTCGTTTGACAGCGTCTACGTTCCAACTGTGATCGGGTTGAGTTTCGTCTTGGTTATATCATTAGCGCGATACGAAATCCACCAAAAGTAGTGGATCGGTTGCGATTCGTCAACGATTCGTCTGTAATTTTTTAGCGTGATTGCCCTGCAGCTTTGTCCTCTTGTTTACTACAATCATCACAGAAAAAAACGGTGATCATCATCATCATCCGGCGTGCTATGAGGCTGATTGGTGACAGCAAACTAATCGCCAAAAAATTGCAAAGCCTCGAGCACCGGCGTAAAGTAGCTTGTCTGTCTATTTTGTATCAAAGAGGTAAATTTTGTCGAGTGTGCGCAAGAGCTTCATGACCTTTTTCCACCATCCCCCTTTTACTACAGGACAAGTAGAAGGATTGCACACTACCACCCCTTCCTCGTGGACATTCCAAAGATTCGTACACAATGATTTGGGTCGTCATTTATGATACGTACTGTCCAAGATGGAACTCCCTGCCGTCCTCCTTGTTTCCTGAGAACTACAATCCAGGCATCTTCAAGGCTAGAGTGAATAAATTTCTTCTCGTGTTCCATCCTCGGCCACACCTTCGCTTATCATCAGGCGATTGCCAAACGTAGATCTATTTTATATACAGGGTATAAGGTGAACACTCTCGAAGCCAAAAGAAGGTAATTGTACACATCACTATGAACAACTTTTAGTATGGAACCAACCAGGAAATCGCGAAAAAAAATCAGCTGTTCCATACATTTTGTCGAGTGTCGATGATCGTTTTCTATAGAACAGCTGATATTTTTTCGCGATTTCAGGGCTGGTCCCATAGTAAAAGTTGTTCATAAAGTTGAGTACAATTACCTTCTTTTGGCTTCTAGAGTGTTCCCCTTACACCCCGTATATAAAACATCATGTAGTATTTTTTTTTAATTTAGTCTTGCCATCATGCGAAGTTGCGCGACCGCAAATCGTATCTCCGCGCGATAAGGTTCACGTTCGCTTGATTTTCCGCACTGAGCTCTTTTGGGAGCTGTAAAGCTGAGGCAGCTTATTCTCGACTTTGCTAGTACATAAAAATTTAAATTATTTTATTTGTTTCAGATATTGAGCCGCTCTTGGTCATATTTCGCACTATTGAAGACAGTCTACAATTAAATATTTATCAAATTATAAAGTTATGTAACCAAGAATTCGTTGTATGTAACCATCATCTAGATATAATTCCTATAGAGTCACAATCTCTCTATCAATCAATCCTATAGAGACTTAGGATGTTGGTAGGTAATAAATATCTTCGACCAAAATAAAATGAATGGACGGGCCCTAACCATTAAACTTGCTTTTTTTTTTTTTTTTTTTTTTTATGCCATAGGTGGCAAACAAGCAGACGGGCTGCCTGATGGAAAGCAGTCACCGTCGTCTATGGATACTTGTAACACCCGAGGCATCACAAATACGTTGCCGACCCTTAAGAACTCGATTAACTCGCCTTTTGAAGAACCCCATGTTGTAGCTTCTCGGAAACACTGTAGAAGGTAGCTCATTCCACATTTTGCAGGTATGAGGCAAGAAGGATCGTGTGAAACGCACAGTATGCGATTTCCACTGATCTATTATGTGTGGATGAGCCTTCAGGCGGTGGCGGCTAGTGCGATGGTAAAACCGCGACGCCGGCATCAGATCAAATAGTTCTTCAGAACACTCCCCGTTGTAAATGCGATAAAAGATACAGAGAGACCCAACGTCTCTGCGCATGCTGAGCGCCTCTAGGTGTTCAGTGAGCTTGGAATCGTCGACAATTCTGACAGCTCTACGCTGTAATGCATCAAGTGGGTCAAGCTGATACTTGGGTGCTCCGTTCCAAAGATGGGAGCAGTACTCCATGTGAGGTCGGACTTGCGCTTTGTAAAGCAAGAGTCTTTGTCTCGACGTGAAGTACCGCTTCGCCTTATTGAGCACACCAAGTTTCTTAGATGCGAGCTTGGCCTTACCTGCGATATGACCGCGGAACTGTACATTCGTAGAAATGTTGACTCCAAGGATTCCAATGCTTTCTGAAACCTTGAGGGGAGTGTTTTGAAAGTAAGGAGCTACAACAAATGGGTCTTTTTTAGCGGTGAACGCGCAAACTTGCGTCTTTGTTGGGTTAAATTGAACCAGGTTCAGTTCACCCCAGACCGAGACCAGCTCAAGAGAGGTCTCGACTTCAGAGAGAAGCTTATTCCTACTTTCTTCAACTACGGCATGAGGGATGTTAGCACGACCGGTATACTGTGCATCGCCCGTGCTATCGTCCGCATAAAAATGCATATTGCTCGAAAGCAACATGTCATTGATGTGGAGAAGGAAGAGCGTTGGCGATAACACAGAACCCTGTGGGACGCCAGCTTTGATAGGCATGCTGTCGGAGCAGGAACCGTCGACAACGACCTTAATACTCCGTAAAAAAGTTGCTCAGTAAAAACGAGTCAAAGCCGTCGGACATAATATACTTCAACACCTAATTATAACATTTTTACACATATACATTGTATTTGTTACAAAAAATAGATATCGGTTCTATTTGTGTATTTACACTTCAGGAAAGCATACGAATGCATAATTTTGACAGATGTTTCGTTATCACGTAACAATAGACTCGTGTTGCACTTCCTACGGCTAGAGACCGACTGAAACGTAATGAGAGCCGGCGCTCATTTTGTAATCTTCAAAAATGCGCTACTACTGGGCCCGTCCATTTATTTTATTTTTGTCGATAAATATAATATATTTATTACCTACCAACATCCTAAGTGCTTCTATTTAGAGACCTGCCACGGCAGAAATTGTCCACCTGGGCCCCGATTCTACTAAAGAAATTGTTTTTAAATTGTACTTATTACTATTTTATTTTTTAAATAATTGCCTCAAAACTGACAGAAAAATACCACCACCTAATATTATAACTTAGTATGGACCTGGTGGAACATTTCTGCCGTGGCAGGTCTCTAAAAAGAAGCACTCAGGATGTTGGTAGGTAATAAATATCTGTAGAATTTTGAGGCACAGAAATAAAAAGAACACTAAGTAAATGAGTTTACAAAAAGATTTTTTTTCCAAACTGGCTGAATGAAAATGGTGACATATGAATACGAATGATAATTATTATTGTACTTGGGCATATCTCCCTTTCAGTTAGTGTAGTTACTAGTTATATACGGCACTGAATCGTGGTCTCTCACTATGGGCATCATAAACAAGCTCAAAGTCGCACAACGAGCTATGGAGAGGGCTATGCTCGGGGTTTCTCTACGAGATCGAATCTACCATCGAATATAATATCTACTACGTATTACGTATTCATCATTTCAGCCATTGGACGTCCACAGCTGGACATAGGCCTCCCCCATTAATCTCCAGAAGTGCCGGTTGGAAGCGGCCTGCATCCAACCTTTCCCTGCGGTCTCTGTCGTCTGTCCACATTGTGGGTGGACGTCGCTGCGCTTATCGGTCCGTGATCTCCATTCGAGAACCTTTCAGCCCCATCGGCCATCTGTTCTGCGTGATATGTGCCCTGCACACTGCCACTTCAACTTGCTAATCCGGTGCTATTGGTAACTTTCGTTCGTCTACGGATCTCCTCATTTCTGATTCGATCTCGTAGAGAAACGCCGAGCATAGCCCTCTTCATAGCTCGTTGTACGACTTTGAGTTTGTTTATAAGGCCCATAGTGAGAGATCCGAGCGGTCCGTGGTCTCCATTCTAGAACCTTTCAGCCCTATCGGCCATCTGTTCTGCGTGATATGTGCCCTGCTCACTGCCACTTCAACTTGCTAATCCGGTGGGCTATGTCGGTGACTTTCGTTCGTCTACGGATCTCCTCATTTCTGAATTTTCTGATTCTGATTTAGTATTACGTACTTAAGTATATTCAGTTTATTTACGTACATAGGTAGGTAAATCAAACAAAGAAAATAAAAAAGCCTTAATTATTACTAATTAGCACTAATATAATCAAAAACAAGATGTTGCCCGTGTGGTAAAGTGCCAAGAATAATAATTTACGTATTAGAATAAATAAGTACCTATTATCATACATTTTTCTGCTGTTTTCTTATGACAACATAATATCTACACTGGTTTGTATAATTATTGCATTGAATATAGGTATTCATACAAATGCCTGCTTCAATATCCAAAAGATAAATTGCGATTCCATAAACACAAACTAACCGATAACCACTTCGTATGGCTATTCATGGATTCCAGAAAAAAAAAAACAAGCAACCTGAGACCGTTCCGTTCGTGTAGACAATGTCTATCGGTAAAAACTCCAGGTAGATATCTTTACAACCGGCCAAACATCTTTAAAAACCTTATTTTGTACGTCATAAAGTTCAAATTTTCCTCTTACATTGTTTATTGAAACTGGTATTGTAACATTTCTTAAACAACCTGATTAACAGGCCATTTGAAGCCTTGGTTCTTTGAGATAGAACACAAAATAAACATTATCAACGGAATCACAGATGTTTCGTCGACAAAAAATATGATGCGGTTGTTTTACACTGTATTGGGTTGAATTAAACCTTGTTTTAGCATAGCAGAGTTTTGTATGGAAGTTGGTGGGACAGTTGTGGGTTACAAAATTATTGAAGCAGCTAAATGAGTCTTTATTTGCAGTACATAAAAAAGAATATCGTTTGAACAAAAATTTAAGTTACGTTGTAGATTGACACGACACCCGTGTGCGACGGCGTGCAACGATACCGGATTGCAAGATACGTAAGGGGTTTAGGAGATGGATATATCGAAGGATATGTTGCAACTGTTTTTATTTTAAATGATAACCCCGCGTTCAGTAGATATTGAGATTAATAATCTACTTAGTAATTATACTTTTTTTTAAATTATATTAGCCCGTATCGTCCCACTGCATGGCAAAGGCCTCCCTTCCCTCCTTCTATTTCTCTCTGTTTTAAGCAATTTGAGTTCCTTCAAGTAGTGCCGTTTTAATAAAAAAAAAAAAAAAAATATCCGAATTGAGAAGTCACTTTTGTTCTAACATTGTATTTTTTTTTAATTAACTTAAACAAAAATCAAGCTAAAACTATATTTGAGGCGTTTGGGGTCGAGACATTGGGCCCTTGGGGACCGGGAGCTCACCTCATTTTCAAAAATCTTTCAGAGCGCCTGGTTAATGCGACGCGTGACCAAAATGCTGGCGTGTTTCTGGCTCAACGCATAAGCATTGCCATTCAACGTGGTAATGCCGCCAGCATGCTGGGTACGCTGCCAACTGGTAGTGGGCTTGAGCATTTGGATTGTCTTTAGACCTTCAACGGTCTATGGGCAGTCTAACTGTATTTGTAGTTTTAGTTACTGTTTTAGCTTGTATTTTGTTTAGTTAATAAAGGCACTTGCACAGAAAAAAAAAAAAAAAAAAAAAAAAAAGCTAAAACTAACACTACAAATACAGTTAGACTGCCTATAGACCGTTGAAGGTTTAAAGACCTTTGTTCTTCTTCAGAAAAGTATTTTTATAAAATCGGTTAAAAATTATCCAAATGTTTATCTTTAGAAAATTATCCGCATGTGTGTCTGAACATTTCGTTTGACATGAAGGCAGGGACAGCCGGGCGGACTGTCCAATTTTTTATTTTCTTTTTTTAAAATTTTCCCTCTTTCCCTTTTTGTTGTACAATTTTTTTTCTCGTGAAATCTGTATCGCACGATACACGAACGCTTTTTACTTTTTACTCGTTTGACTTGTTTCTGTGGATTCCTTGGGTAGGTACCTTGTAATGTTATAGGATTTATAGGAGAAGATAGCAAAAACGAGTTACGTTTTTTTTTTTTTTATTATACGAGGTATAGGTATAGCTGATTATTAGTTACAGTATGTGTTGCCAGTGTTGACATAATGGTACTGAGCTGTGGTCCTTAACTGTTGGCCTTTTGGAAAAACTCAGAGTCACACAGCGGGCAATGGAGAGAGCTATGCTTGGAGTTTCTTTGCGCGATAGAATCCGGAACGTGGATATTCGCCAAAGAACCAGAGTCACCGACATAGCTGCAAGTTGAAGTGGCAATGGGCAGGCCACATCGCTCGTAGAACCGATAACCGATGGGGAAGAAAGGTTCTGGAGTGGAGACCACGAACCGGAAGACGCAGCGTAGGGAGGCCTAGATGGACCGACGACATTGTGAGAGTCGCGGGCATCCAGCGGATGCAAAAGGCAGGCGGGCTCTAGCACAAAAAAGAGAGTTTTTTTTTATTACCTCATATCTCACCATATCATATCTCATTATACAGTAGGATTTAGTACTACATAGTAACTAAAAAAGAAGAATTGAGAAGATGACTTTTACTATGGGACCAACCCTGAAATCATGAAAAAAGGTGTTCCATAGAAAACGGTCATTTACACATGACAAATGTATGGAACAACTGTTTTTTTTTTGAGATTTCAGGGTTGGTACCATATTAAAATTGGTTCAAATTGATGCGTACAATAACCTCCTTTCGGCTAAGTGCAGGGTTTATGCGTAACCCTGTATATAAATTATAGATATGTAAATAAAATACTTCAACAAAAGCGTACCTACAGGCCATTGTTCAAATAATTGTGACAAAACAATTATGTGCTAATCTAGTGACGCACAACCGCGTTCAGTATTCACAACTGTTTAATTAGGTATAGCTATTTATACCTCCACGTGTAGATGGTGTAGATGTTATGTATTTATAACCGATTTTAAACAAAGGAGGCTTTTTTTTGTGATGAAATAGGCTAGGTTTTACCACACACAACTCACCCGATGGTAAGTGACGGTGCAGTCTAAGATGGGGCACGCTCGCATGAGGTGCCTATTCACTCTTGTCTTGAAGAGACCCAGGTTGTACCTTGTAGGGAACACCGAGGCAGGTTTGTTATTTATAAACCGAGATGTTATGTGGTGATGGTAAGTGGCAGTGGGCGGGGCACATAGCACGCAGAACAAATGGCCGATGGGGCCGAAAGGTTCTCGAATAGAGACCACGGACCGAAGCGCAGCGTATGACGTCCACCCTCAAGATGGACAGATGACCTAAAAGAGACCGCAGGGAAACGCTGGATGCAGGCCGCTTCCAATCGGACCTTTTGGATTTTGGAGGCCTATGTCCAGCAGTGGATGTCCTACGGCTGAAATGATGATGATGTAGAGATATCCAGTGAGAGTTCTTGGACTTTTTCCAACAAAAAGTGTCAGAAAAGGTAGGAAACTTATTCGGTTTTTGTAAAATACTGGTTTCTGTGAATTATGCGCTGGGTTGGGTATTTATTCTATTTTTAGTAGTCGCAGCATGCTGTGACGCATTCCTGAGGTTACGAGTACATGCGCGTTATTATTGTCATTCTAAGAAATGAAGACATTTTAATTTCGTAGAATTTGTGATACAACTAAACGAACTTAGACATCGTATTCGATCTTAGACACTAATTATACAGTGTAAACTATTTATAACGAATTTCAAGGGACCGAGCATTTTTTTTTCGACAACAAAATTTCCTACAGACAATGTAAGAATAATTTCAATTAACAATAACAAAAGCAAAACGGCTGTTTATGACCTCAGGTGTTTTTATTAGAAATTTCGACACCTAAAAAGGTTAGTTTTCGAGGCTGATTATAAAAACAATTGCATTGTTAAACATGTTGTTGATGTCTAAATATGAAAATATTTCTTCGTAATAGAGAATAGCGGTTGCGTTATAAAGAGTGAATGAATGTATGGGTTATGTGGTAAACCAACCAAATTGAACTAATTTCTATGTTACAGATAGTTTTTCGTTATAACGAACGACGTTATAAAGAGTTTTCACTGTATAACACATTTATTCCAGTAAAATACGTAACATGAGGCGGTATAGTGATAATGGTCTTAGCCTGCTCAGTAAAGGGCGAAAAAAAAAAATTTTTTGGATCAATTTTCTCAAGCAATTCAAGCCGCAGGAAAAAGCCTGTATAAAACACTATCATAGAAATTCTGTCCTTACTTTCTCGTAAATCATAGGGTACACATAAAAATTTAATCTTCATTTAAATCTCTCGTGCATTTTGAGCTTTAAAACATCTCTACTACCTTGCAATAAAGTTTGAATTAATGAAGCAAATCCATATTTTTTTTAATATCAAACTACCCTATAGAACAGGTTCTTTTAATTTATGGCTTGTCAAATGAGTGGTAGTGTGTGTAATTGTGTATGTGTGTGTTTGTGTGCACTTGCTCGCTACTGGGGGCGTGCGTGTGACGTGCAAGGGGTGAGTGGTAGTTTAGCAGGGTTGCCACTTGAAATAAAAAAATAGAAATATTGTTTCATATCAATATTTCTATTTTCTATTTCAAATAGATATGTATTAAGTAAATAGACATAACGATTAGACTTGTATAATATAATATAATACTAGGTATATAACGTTTATAATAAATAATCATTATCTACTTGCTATTTTAGATTTAAAAACAAAACAGATAACAAAATGTATCTAAACTTTATATTTTGGAGTAGGTATGTAAACATTTTCTTACCTACCCACTAACTCATAATTTTATTTTTCTTATTTTTGTACCTATTTGATAAGTTTGTAAAAATTGAGCAAATAAACGTAATATTTTTTTTATTTTTTTATTTTTTTTTTAAATATATTTTTCTAGCTGATTTTTTGCATAATTTATTTATTTATTTCAAATTAGCACCGCACAAAAATGACTTACACTAATGACATCAATAACATTTTAAAAACACAAAATCATAACAAATGTCACAAGATTACCATAATAAACAAAATTATAATAATTAAAGAGATTAAATACATTCAGTCAGATAATAGTCAAATTAAAAGTAGATAAATGTCAAACATACAATTTCAGATCAATAATTAAATAAATGTAGCATAAAAAGCATTTCGCATTTTTCTGGGTGTCTTTAATTTACGAGTGAATCGGTTTCTTCTATATAGGCAAGCGTGTTTTAACGTAGACCGCATCATCGATTAACATCAGGCGTGATGGTGGTCAAACTCAAGCCTATTATTAATAATAAAATAAGGACGATTTGTTTTTTTAATTATTTTTTTAGGCTGGGATATTTCTGTATTCTCTGATTGTGTGTCCTGTCCTGAAACGCTGGACATATTTTGATGAAATTTTTAGGCAATCTTTAGATTAGCCCAGCGAGTGAAACTGCGAAGTTTAGTAGCTAGATCGGATCAACAGGTTTTTTTTGTTTTAATATTTTCCCTACAAAAAACAAGCACAAGAATTGAAGTCCAATACATTGACATCGTAGTATAGTATGAAAAATCTTTGAATTATATTGACATAGTTATTACATCATAGTAAAAAAAATCATCTGAGTCAAAGCAGGTGACTTTCGCTACCAAGGAAAGCGCATGGTAATTTTTCACCGGCAGAACGCTGATATTATAAGGACTTCTTAGGCTACTTTTATCCCGGATATAACGCGGGCGAAACTGCGGGATGCAACTAGTAATACAATTATAAAAAAACCTTCCATTATATTTATCTATACTAATATTATAAAGAGGAAAGATTTGATTGTTTGTTTGTTTGTTTGCATTGAATAGGCTCCGAAACTACTGAACCGATTTGAAAAATTCTTTCACTGACGGGAAGCTACACTATCTCCGGGTGACATAGGCTATAATCTATACCCGTGCGAAGCTGGGGCGGACCGCTAGTAGAAGATAAAATAAGTCCCATACAGCTTTGATTTTATCATTTTCGGTTGTCGTAAAACGAAAATGGCTTTTACAAGCAAGTCTCTTGGATGGCAATTGGCATTCAGTACTTTAAACAAATTGGGTTTGGCCAGAATCAGTTGTGTTGTGTTGTAAAAGTTTTGATTATCTATACTAATATTATAAAGAGGAAATATTTGATTGTTTGTTTGTTTATTTGCATTGAATTGGCTCCGAAACTACTGAACCGATTTGAAAAATTATTTCACTGTTGGGATGCTGCACTATCCCCGGTTGACTTAGGCTATATATCCCGGCATCGCCCGTGCGAAGCAGGGGCGGCCTACTAGTATTATATTATAGCGATAACGAGAGACCGGGGAGAGTGGCATAAACAAAAGGAGGCCTATACCCAGCAGTGGGTCACTCAGGGCTGATGATGATATTATCAAAGGGTGAAAGTTGGATACAAGTGAAACCTTTATAACCTCTTGTAACACAGAAATCACTCGGTCGTATAAAATTAAATAACCTTACAACGAAACCGGAGCAAAAAAGCGTGACGTCATGGTTTCGTCACAACTTTGAAGGTTGTGAAGGTAACCGCAACCTTAATTTTTGTAACAAAAAGGTGTTATAATGAACGCAAAAAACAGTTTTGTAATGTTTTTTGACCTTCAATAATAACTACACTCTTCAATGTAGTGTTTTTGATTCTGACCTTTTACCCTTTTTTCCGCACATTACTGGGCAGGCTAAAGCCATACAACTTCGTCTTACGAATATGTATGCTTCATGTGGTAGGGTATCGGTCTACCGGTCCGTATTCTCTATACGATAACTTTCTGTTCTTCCCACTGCCACTTCAACTTGCTAATCCGGTGGGTTATGTCGGTAACTTTCGTTCGTCTACGGATCTCCTCATTTCGGATTCGATCTTGTAGAGAAACCCCGAGCATAGCCCTCTCTATAACTCTATCTATCAATGATTGAATGATGGCCTCGGACAGGTAAGCGCAGCGTAGGGCATCCTACAAGATGGACAAACGACCTAAAAGAGACCACAAGGAAACGATGGATGCAGGCCGCTTTCAACCGGTTCTTTTAGAGAATGATGGGTGAGGCCTATGTCCAGCAGTGGATATCATATGGCTCAAATGATGATGGAAGATGAGGTGACAGAGTTTTTTTTAAAATAATTAATAGGCTTGGTTTTTGACCACCATCTCGCCTGATGTTAAGCGATGATGTGGTCTACGTTGGAGCACGCTTGCCTAGAAGAAACGGATTCACTCGTGATTTGAAGACATCCAGATTGTAACCATCGGGGAACACCCATTCAGGCAGCGCATTCCACAGACTAGCAGTTCGCACAATAAATGTGGAATCAAAACGCTTATTTTACGGAATATCAACGCAGAGTAGAGTTGCTATTTGGATTGTACTTTGTATTTATAATTATCATAAATGTAATAATTACAAAGTAAAAGTCAGAAGTGGCACCCCTATGCTGTCTGGAGTCACGCTACGGCAAGCACAGCAGGGGTTGCTCCATACATCACCGACACGCACACAAACACGTGTACGTGTCACACACACTATTACGTGGCTGCAGAGTAAAAAGGGACAGATGGAAAACTTCAAAAAAAGTGCCGTAATCCGTACCCAGACGGTGTAAACGCCCTACTATGTTAACTTTTTAACTTTTGCGATTTGAACACCATGTTTCACGTATTATTTTGTCTAGGTAAAAATACCTAATAATAATAATGCGCGATAAGTCCCGATAAACATTTAAAACGTCCTATTATGTTGTTGATTAGCTGGCACATCCATTGGGGAGAAAAAACTGCTATGTTTTTTAATCGAGATCGAGAATTAATCTTCGATAGGAAAGCACTATTAAAATCGTCGATTTAATCATATTATCTTTGCGCATTCAAAAACTGTCACTTTTAACTAAACTTTTACCTCGTCAATGAAAATTCGTTATCCCGTATGGATAATATCGAAGCACCTTTTCTTTGCTTATCCAAGTAGCTCCATGGAATAAGTTTTTACTTAGTTCTAGTTTTTTAAATATTCTACAGTTATAAAGCTTGAATTGTTCCCTCAGAAAAAAAAGAAGTGTTTTAAGTACCTACAGTTTCCCCTTAAGCACTTCACTCCTCTTGGTCACTCTTGGTCGTCCATTTTATCATCTCGTCTGCAGTTGTGTACCGCTCAATATTGAAGTGTGCGTTTGTAGGACTAGTAAGAATTTGTCAGTGTGTACATGTACAATACGTGTTTTCCTCGCCTCCCTCAATTTTCAGCAAACATTTTTCGGTACTAGCTCGAGATTAAGGCAAAACCAAGATATCTAATTATGATCAATGGTTGTGCCCTACAAATGATTATTTCGGCATTGCGTTACGCTTTTTTGATCGTTCAGATGTATTTGATAAAATTGTTGGATAAATAATAGAAAAAAAAAGTTAAGAAAGTCCATAAGTAATACTTACCTCATTAACTAAAATTAAATAGGTCTTACGGGTTTTGCGTGTGCCTTAATAGATTAGGCGCATGATGGCGCCCGGTGGCGCTGGTTTTCTATTAGATTTGTAGTTTTGTCTCTGCATGTTTCTTCCTCTGTACCTATTGCATGTCCAACGTCTCCTATACGTGTGTAGAGTTCGTGCATGTGTGTGTAAATGCCGATGTCCAGCTGAGACCATGTGCTGGCGCTGGACATGCGGCCAGGAATTTTAGTTTTGCACTTTACAGTAATTAGTTTAATGGTTTTGTGACATATCGTCGGGGATAGTACCGCGATAGCGTAGCAATACCGCGAAATTAACACAGGTAAATAACGCGTCTCTACACTTCACTTAACTTTACAGGTGAGACAAAAAACTGCCTAGTTTCGTAATTTTTGTGTCTAGGAACCACATTTTGGCTTATTATAATACACAAATGTAATATAGGGAGGAGCCAACTTTCGTTTGCTTTCGTTGAGCTATGTCGGTGACTACTTCTCTGGCGAATTTTGAATAGTTACAATCACTCAGAGAAACGCCAAGCATGGCCCTTTTCTAAGCTGGCTACGATCCAAAGCAAGCGGGATCTACTGGGTGCTACCAACTGGTAATGAATTTCAGCATGGTGGATTATATCTAGACCTTCAACGGTCGATATGCCATTAAACTGTTTTTAGGATTCCGTACTTACCCACTGTACCCAAAGGGTGTAAACGGGACCTTTTTTATATCATCATCATCATCATTTCAGCCATACGACGTCCAGTGCTGGACATAAGCCTCCTCCATCGATCTCGAAAAGGGCCGGTTGGAAGCTGCCTGCATCCAGCGTTCCCTGGGGCCTCTTTTAGGTCGTCTGTCTATCTTGAGGGTGGACGTCTTGATTTTTTATAAAAAACAAAAACACATTATGCTTAGTGCTAGTGGCAGTAGAAGATGTTTGCTTAGCAGTCTTGCTCTATGCAAAAAGTGCTACAGCTCGCTCCAGCCACGCTTAGCACTCACGGTAACACTCTCGGGAGTTTACTGCGCATCCCATTGTACCAGTAGAAATAATAGTAGGTACAAGCCATAGTTACTTCTCTACATCTTCTCTATCTCTACATAGTATATATTAAAGTCGCTTTCCGTGTCTGTCTGTCTGTATTACAGAAAAGAGAAGTATATAACATTAAATTCAAATTTCTCTTCTGTGGTCTGTATGGCCGCTAACTCCTCCTAAACTTTATTGTGTTCTGATCTTTTTGGATACGACAAGATGGCAAGATAAAAGTATCTTGACAGTGTAAAAGAGGGTCTCATCATCTTCATCATAATCATCATCATCATCGCCTATCATATTGTTCCCACTGCGGAGACACGGGCCTTCTCTCAGCTCAGAGTAAATAAAAATTTATTAGCTCTGAGTTTCATATTCATATCTAATAGTATAAATTATAGTCGCTTTCCGCGTCTGTTTGTCTGTCTGTCTGTATGGCCGCTAACTCCTCCAATGGATTTTGATGCGGTTTTCACCATCAGTTAGATACATTTTCACGGAAGGTTTATATATATAACCAGCGACCCGCCCCGGCTTCGCACGTAAATTACACCCGTGCGAAGCCGGGCGGGCGGGTTGCTAGTCTATACTAATATTAAAAGAGGAAAGATTTGTTTGTTTGTTTCTTTGTTTGCATTGAATAGGCTCCGAAACTACTGAACCGATTTGAAAAATTCTTTCACTGTTGGGAAGCTACACTATCCCCGGGTGACATAGGCTATAATTTATACCCGTGCGAAGCAGGGGCGGACCGCTAGTATCTAATAAACTACACACAAATTGTGCGTAATTCTCTCGGGACTGCCGAAGGAAGATGCCATGACCCAGTTAACTGTGTCAAAGTCAGGTCAGCACTATGCTGAAACTTGGTTAGCATGACAGGGCGTTTCAAAATGCTTGTTTTGTATTTTCTTCACAAAAAAATATTATAACACCGGTTTGCACTCACGATTATGTTTTTATTGGTCGAGACGACCGGTCATAATCGTTAGTGCAAGCCGGTGTTATAATAATTTATAATGAATCCTCACGAATATTTCCGTCTTGTACAGGGTAACGTGGAAAAGGTTTACTAAGCCGAAAGGGATCCTTAGCACCTATCACTTTGAACAAATTTTACTATAGGACCAACCCTTCCATACATTTTGTAGTGTGAATGACCGTTTTCTATGGCACAGCTGATATGATTTTTAGGGTTCCGTACCCAAAGGGTAAAAACGGAACCCTTTTATTAAAGCTTGAGCATTTGGATTGTCTTTAGACCTTCAACGGTCTATGGGCAGTCTAACTGTATTTGTAGTTTTAGTTTAGGCTCTTGCCCAGGAAATAAAATTACTAAGCCTACGATAGACATCGTAGTCTGTCTGCCCGACCGTCTGTCTGTCCTAATATCTTTCGAACCGTAATAGATAGACAGTTGAAATGTTCACAGAATATGTAACGTTACGGCGGATTAACTAACAAATAATAAAAAGTAAAACGAAAGGGGGGTCGATACAGCAAACGTATTTATTAAAGTAATTTTGTATTAGCTCTAATGTAAAAACGATAATACGTACTATCGTCAAACTTGGCACGATTGTAGTACACACTCTAGAGTCTAAAGCATAATAACAAATAATAAATATTGGCCAAGTGCGAGTCGGTGACCAATTTCTGTTCATTACCAATTATACTCGAGCGCCTGTAGCAAACTGCGTAGCAAATTATTCCGACGATTGGAAGGCGTTATAATAACGTGAAACCCAACTATAATCTCATTGGTGAAACCACAGAAAAGAGAAGTAAATAGAACGGAAATGAACAGGAAAATCTGTTACCAGGCATATGAGTGAACCTTGATTGAACATTCTTATTTAGATCAACGTGTCGAACTCCGCATCACAGTTGCTAATTGATTTCGAATGACTGACGTTTTGTTTAAATGGGTGCAACTGTCTATAACAATGCCTTGACAGCCGTTCTAATTTAAACAAAAAAAAGTTTCCTCGGTACCCGACTTGCACTTAGCCGGTGTTTATTGTCATAGCGGACGATTAACCACTGTTTTACTTTGCCAACCCTAGCGCTACGGTTGCGCGTAGGTAATTATAATCAAGGTCAGCCGGAGCCGAGTTTCTGTACTAGTTGTTCTGTGACACGCCACAGAGCAAGCTAACTAAGCAGTAAGCACATTTTGGAGCGGTGTGATCTACAGAGCAAGCTTTTCACAGACCATTTTTCATTCGTTTCCACTTACCGTTCGTTTTCTACGCAATGTATCGCCAACCTTGCTCCAACCTGTGCTCGTGATTAATGGGATGCATCCATACGTCTTTTTTAGGATCAACAGGTGGCCGAGTTTTTGACTATTTGCTGGAAAAGTCTGTGAAAATTCGTTGGTCTGTGGAGTGGAGTCAGAGGCATTGATTGTATATTTTTTTTTAAATTAGAATGGCTGTCAAGGCATTTTTGTAAGTTTGGTTGTAGCCAGTTGCACCCATATAAACGAAACGTCAGTCATTCGAAATCAGTTAGCAACTGTGATGCGGACAAAGAACTTTGAGACCTAACCCAAAAAGGTAAGATCCAAGTTCTTTGGATGCGGAGTTCGACGCGTTGATCTAAATACGAATGTTCAATCAAGGTTCTGTCATTTTGTTTAGAAAAGGCACTTGACCAGTGTAAAAAAAAAGATTGTCTTTCATAATGCCTGGTGACAGATTTTCCTTCTCATTTCCGTTCTATTTACTTCTCTTTTCTGTGGTTTTTTCAATGTTTTTGAAGTGAAAACTTCTTTAGGCACGTTGGGCACTTTTTGGGATGGGGAAAAGCGCTGAATTCGCGTGACCGTCACGGTCAGATATATCAAGGAAGAGAGACTTAGTCTATAACTCTATAAGATAGACTTAGTCTATCTTCCTCGTATGTATCCGTTATTTTGGATACAGCGTCAGCTCTTGAGGAATACTTGAATTGCTACTAATACAATTTATCTTTCCGCAGGCGTTAACGCTAACAGAATGTGGCTCTTGTCTAACCCCCCTGGGTTCTTTCGGGCAACTGCTAACGCGGTATCAAACTAACGTTAAATCCGCTCAGTTGGAAAATCACGCGTTCGCAAACCGTATCTGGGCGCGTTAAGAGGGGGCCTCCGAAATTTTATGCTAATTTGCCATGATATTCTAACTAAACCAAATATCCTATCAACGTAATAATTGATATATGTGATTTTTCAATTCATATTCTTTCCGGCACTAAGACAGAAACATAATAGCGAGATATTTACTCGATACTTTATTGTTTTCAAAAAGGTGCCTTTTTGCTGATTTTTTTGATTTTTTCTTGGATAGAACTTCAGTCACATATCTAAAATAAATACTCATCGAAGGAAAATATAGTTTGTTTTCCAGTGCTAAGACAAAATTTACCTAGATTAATTAGTACTCTCATAATAAATTATATTCGATTTGAGACTTACGTCCTTTAGTTCTAAGCAACTATTCGGTCAAACGGCAAGTCCGATATTCAACCTTATTCTGTTGCGCTTTGCATCTAAATGGCGAAACATGCTCCGTTCAACCTCAGTACCGCACTATGCTCCAACGGGGAAGGACGCACGCGCTTGCTATTCGCCTAGATTTATCTTCCGAGTGCGATTATATCAACACCTACTGTATTTTCAAACAATGGATAACATAAAAAATCTATGGCTTGAACGCGACCATTTGATGCGGCAACCAAGTGTTGCCAATGACCTAGAGCACATACTAGGTAAAGCTACTATGAAAAAATTACAGGTATTAATAATTATGGATACGACTAGGCCATCTATCATTAGGGCATCTATTATTATGTACGCTCGGTAATATAGTTACAAGAGTCTAAGTGTTTCGTGTGGAGAGAGAAAGAGAGAGAGAGACAGTCAGAAAGACTACTAAAAATCAAAATTATTAAGTAAAATATAATTTTCGTTGAATAAAAAATAATAATAATAATTAACTTTTTTTTTTTTTAAATTAATAATTTCATAAATTAAATGAAATTTAATTAAATAATTCATATATACTTAAATAGATTATAGTTATTAACAACCAGGTATAGAACAAACACAAACGTTCATCACATAACTGTTTGTCCTAGGTGGGAATCGAACCCACGCCTCCAAGCTCAGAAGGTAGGTTCACTACCAACTGGACCAACGGGCTTTCGCGTGTTTCGTTTATTTTAGTATAGTATAGTATAGTATAGTATAGTATAGTATAGTATAGTATAGTATAGTATAGTATAGTATAGTATAGTATAGTATAGTATAGTATAGTATAGTATAGTATAGTATAGTATAGTATAGTATAGTATAGTATAGTATAGTATAGTATAGTATAGTATAGTATAGTATAGTATAGTATAGTATAGTATAGTATAGTATAGTATAGTATAGTATAGTATAGTATAGTATAGTATAGTATAGTATAGTATAGTATAGTATAGTATAGTATAGTATAGTATAGTATAGTATAGTATAGTATAGTATAGTATAGTATAGTATAGTATAGTATAGTATAGTATAGTATAGTATAGTATAGTATAGTATAGTATAGTATAGTATAGTATAGTATAGTATAGTATAGTATAGTATAGTATAGTATAGTATAGTATAGTATAGTATAGTATAGCATAGTATAGCATAGCATAGCATAGTATAGTATAGCATAGCATAGCATAGTATAGTATAGTATAGCAAAGTATAGTATAGTATAGTATAGCAAAGTATAGTATAGTATAGTATAGCATAGTATAGCAAAGTATAGTATAGTATAGTATATTATAGTATAGTATAGCAAAGTATAGTATAGTATAGTATAGTATAGTATAGTATAGTATAGTATAGTATAGTATAGTATAGTATAGTATAGTATAGTATAGTATAGTATAGTATAGTATAGTATAGTATAGTATAGTATAGTATAGTATAGTATAGTATAGTATAGTATAGTATAGTATAGTATAGTATAGTATGGTATAGTATAGCATAGTATAGTATAGTATAGTATAGTATAGTATAGTATAGTATAGTATAGCATAGTATAGCATAGCATAGCATAGCATAGCATAGCATAGCATAGCATAGCATAGCATAGCATAGCATAGCATAGCATAGCATAGCATAGCATAGCATAGCATAGCATAGCATAGCATAGCATAGCATAGCATAGCATAGCATAGCATAGCATAGCATAGCATAGCATAGCATAGCATAGCATAGCATAGCATAGCATAGCATAGCATAGCATAGCATAGCATAGCATAGCATAGCATAGCATAGCATAGCATAGCATAGCATAGCATAGCATAGCATAGCATAGCATAGCATAGCATAGCATAGTATAGTATAGTATAGTATAGCAAAGTATAGTATAGTATAGTATAGCAAAGTATAGTATAGTATAGTATAGCAAAGTATAGTATAGTATAGCAAAGTATAGTATAGTATAGTATAGCATAGTATAGCAAAGTATAGTATAGTATAGTATAGTATAGTATAGTATAGCAAAGTATAGTATAGTATAGTATAGTATAGTATAGTATAGTATAGTATAGTATGGTATAGTATAGCATAGTATAGTATAGTATGGTATAGTATAGCATAGCATAGCATAGCATAGCATAGCATAGCATAGCATAGCATAGCATAGCATAGCATAGCATAGCATAGCATAGCATAGCATAGCATAGCATAGCATAGCATAGCATAGCATAGCATAGCATAGCATAGCATAGCATAGCATAGCATAGCATAGCATAGCATAGCATAGCATAGCATAGCATAGCATAGCATAGCATAGCATAGCATAGCATAGCACAGCACAGCACAGCACAGCACAGCACAGCACAGCACAGCACAGCACAGCACAGCACAGCACAGCACAGCACAGCACAGCACAGCATAGCATAGCATAGCATAGCATAGCATAGCATAGTATAGTATAGCAAAGTATAGTATAGCATAGCATAGCATAGCATAGCATAGCATAGCATAGCATAGCATAGCAAAGCATAGCATAGTACAGCACAGCATAGCATAGCATAGCATAGCATAGCATAGCATAGCATAGCATAGCATAGCATAGCATAGCATAGCATAGCATAGCATAGCATAGCAAAGCATAGTTTAGCATAGCATAGCATAGCAAAGCATAGCATAGCAAAGCATAGCATAGCATAGCATAGCATAGCATAGCATAGCATAGCATAGCATAGCATAGCATAGCATAGCATAGCATAGCATAGCATAGCATAGCATAGCATAGTATAGTATAGTATAGCAAAGTATAGTATAGCATAGCATAGCATAGCAAAGCATAGCATAGCACAGCACAGCACAGCATAGCATAGCATAGCATAGCATAGCAAAGCATAGTTTAGCATAGCAAAGCATAGCATAGCATAGATATATTATATAGATACATAGCATTTTTACAAAAATGACCTCATACGTACTGTTTCTGAGATAATCGATGGTTTTTGAAAAAAATTACGAAAATTTTCCGGATTTTTGCGCTTTAATATTTTGAAAGGCATTCTTTGCACAAAAATAGCCGAATTTGGGCTTATCAGACGCGCCTTTTTTTTTCTACACACGTGTGTTTACTGTGTTTCTATTTTATTATTATTTATGCCTACCAACTAAATAAACACATTTTTTTTTTTTTTATATTATTTATTTCCTGAAATTGTGAGAGTAGAAAGCCAAAAAAATAAATATAGTCTATTTATTACACCACTGAATTTTTTGTGTTGAATTTTTTTGTTATTTTTAACATGAAATTCCGGTTACGTAAATTCAAACCCAATTTGGGGTTTTTAGGGTTAGGTCCTAAAGCCGAGTTTTTGAGTTTAACGTCTTCGTCTGCCAGAAAAAATGATGCCTATGACGTCAGATTTTTGATTGGACCTTTGTGTCCAAAGTTATGGACCTTCAAAAAATCGGGTATTTAGGGTCCGCCTCGCTACTTAGTAACTCAAGTTACTATGTACCTACGAGTCTTAAAATACTAAATGACCTATCGTTGGATAGCCAGTGAAGCTAACTATTCTTGCCTGGATTGACCTGGGACAAAATGTTTGAGGAGCCGGGTATTTCAGGTCGTCTAAATCTTAAGACCTAACTTAGACTATAATATAAACTAAAAACTAGAACTAGTTATATTTCCTAAACCACAGCCTTAAAAAATCTGAAAAAAAATTACTAAAATTTAAAATGAGCTTTACTACCTCGAGCCAAAATTTGGGCGTGGTAGGGGGTGGTTTTCACCCTTCTTTATTTCTATTTAAATGTATTTCTCACTGATTTCAAAAGTAAAAATCTAAATATTTTTTTGTAATTTTTTTCGGGTTAAAGGTCTGGTTTAGGAGATATGACCCGGGATCGGGTACCCCGTGCCACGAGGTTTTTGGGTTTTTTGGTCTTATCCCGGCAAGTTCAACCTAGCAAAGCATAGCATAGCATAGTTCAGTTTAGTTTTATTTAGGTTATTTCAATTTAATTTATATACTTTATTATTTTTATATTGTAGAAAACCTAAAAATAAATTACAAATACAATTTTGAAAAGTGAAATAAACAATTTACGGTTCTGCGCGCCGCGACCGAACTCAGCTAATCGCCAAAACACCAAGTACACCAACACTATGCTTATCCTGTGTGTTATTGCTCCTTGCCGCTTTACAAGGTCGAGTGCGCGAGTTGTGTACACTTTAGCTGCGCGCGACTGCCGCGCTGCCGTGGTTGTGTTTCACACTAATGCGGGTGATGCGAGACGCGCGGGTGAAATCAGAAATTTTTCTGGCCTTATACCCAGCCTTAAGGTTCACGTTCGCGTGATTTTGTTGGAATAGTGTTACAAAAATCAATCTGTTTCACTCCAATCTGTAGATAATTAGATCTTTCTCTTTCGTACATATTGTTTACATTAAACTAAACAGTGCCTTTATTGTTTGTATAGATTTAGAAGGCTTAGATGAGATTTTTCAGTCTCGTTGATTCCGCGCCTCAGTAGAGAGCACACACACCTCGCCTGCTAATGACGATAAATAAATGAGTAGTATTTTAAATCGTCAAATATGTCTTTCATTGGCTTCCCAATTCCAACAGATTTTCCAACTGAGCGGATTTGACGTTAGTTTGATACCGTGTTAGCAGTTGGCCGTAAGGCCTCTGGTCCATTAGAACTACACTCAGTCCTGAGTAACTCTTACATTATGAAGAGATCTTCAGACCCAAGGCTTCTTCAATTCAAAGTCGAACGTTCATCTTTAGAAGTTGTTCGGGACAATAACAGTCGCAGATCTGAGCAACAAGTGGGGGACGAACAACTGCGGACTGAGATGTCACGGATTTATTGAGAGGCTATCTCCTTCGACCAAAATAAAATGAATGGATGGGCCCAGAAGAAGCGCATTTTTGAAGATTTCAAAATGAGCGCCGGCTCTCACTTTGTTTTAGTCGGTCTCTAGCCGTAGGAAGTGCAACACGCGACTATACATGAATACAAATGATAACGAAATATCTAACACAATTATGCCTTCGTGTGCTTTCCTGAAGTGTAACACACACAAAAAACCGGCCAAGTGCGAGAAGGACTCGCGCACCGAGGGTTCCGTACAAACTTGTCCAAGTATTATAAGTTCAATAGTTCGCCCATCGAAGACTAATTCCGTTTTTCCGATTAAGTATCTCAAAAACATATATTACAACTAGCTTCCGCCTGCGGCTTCGCCCGCGTTATTCAAGGGAAAAACTAAGGAGTTCTCTGCAAAAAGCTTTATTTTAGGATGCTACTAAATACGTTTTATGTATTTCATCCTGGATATTGATGGTCGGTGGGTACACGGTGATTTATGAGCAGGAGATCGAACCACCGACCTAGAAAGTTTTTTTTTTCTTTTTTGTACGTCACTTGTGCTTGACACTCGCCCTCGCGGGCCGCTTGCGGCCCAGCGAACCACGCAACCTAGAAAGTTTTTTTTTTCTTTTTTGTACGTCACTTGTGCTTGACACTCGCCCTCGCGGGCCGCTTGCGGCCCAGCGAACCACGCAACCTAGAAAGTTTTTTTTTTCTTTTTTGTACGTCACTTGTGCTTGACACTCGCCCTCGCGGGCCGCTTGCGGCCCAGCGAACCACGCAACCTAGAAAGTTTTTTTTTTCTTTTTTGTACGTCACTTGTGCTTGACACTCGCCCTCGCGGGCCGCTTGCGGCCCAGCGAACCACGCAACCTAGAAAGTTTTTTTTTCTTCTTTTTTGTACGTCACTTGTGCTTGACACTCGCCCTCGCGGGCCGCTTGCGGCCCAGCGAACCACGCAACCTAGAAAGTTTTTTTTTTCTTTTTTGTACGTCACTTGTGCTTGACACTCGCCCTCGCGGGCCGCTTGCGGCTCAGCGAACCACGCAACCTAGAAAGTTTTTTTTTTCTTTTTTGTACGTCACTTGTGCTTGACACTCGCCCTCGCGGGCCGCTTGCGGCCCAGCGAACCACGCAACCTAGAAAGTTTTTTTTTTTCTTTTTTGTACGTCACTTGTGCTTGACACTCGCCCTCGCGGGCCGCTTGCGGCCCAGCGAACCACGCAACCTAGAAAGTTTTTTCTTTTTCTTTTTTGTACGTCACTTGTGCTTGACACTCGCCCTCGCGGGCCGCTTGTGGCCCAGCGAACCACGCAACCTAGAAAGTTTTTTCTTTTCTTTTTTGTACGTCACTTGTGCTTGACACTCGCCCTCGCGGGCCGCTTGCGGCCCAGCGAACCACCAACCTAGAAAGTTTTTTTTTTCTTTTTTGTACGTCACTTGTGATTGACACTCGCCCTCGCGGGCCGCTTGCGGCCCAGCGAACCACGCAACCTAGAAAGTTTTTTTTTTCTTTTTTGTACGTCACTTGTGCTTGACACTCGCCCTCGCGGGCCGCTTGCGGCCCAGCGAACCACGCAACCTAGAAAGTTTTTTTTTTCTTTTTTGTACGTCACTTGTGCTTGACACTCGCCCTCGCGGGCCGCTTGCGGCCCAGCGAACCACGCAACCTAGAAAGTTTTTTTTTCTTCTTTTTTGTACGTCACTTGTGCTTGACACTCGCCCTCGCGGGCCGCTTGCGGCCCAGCGAACCACGCAACCTAGAAAGTTTTTTTTTTCTTTTTTGTACGTCACTTGTGCTTGACACTCGCCCTCGCGGGCCGCTTGCGGCTCAGCGAACCACGCAACCTAGAAAGTTTTTTTTTTCTTTTTTGTACGTCAATTGTGCTTGACACTCGCCCTCGCGGGCCGCTTGCGGCCCAGCGAACCACGCAACCTAGAAAGTTTTTTTTTTTCTTTTTTGTACGTCACTTGTGCTTGACACTCGCCCTCGCGGGCCGCTTGCGGCCCAGCGAACCACGCAACCTAGAAAGTTTTTTCTTTTTCTTTTTTGTACGTCACTTGTGCTTGACACTCGCCCTCGCGGGCCGCTTGTGGCCCAGCGAACCACGCAACCTAGAAAGTTTTTTCTTTTCTTTTTTGTACGTCACTTGTGCTTGACACTCGCCCTCGCGGGCCGCTTGCGGCCCAGCGAACCACCAACCTAGAAAGTTTTTTTTTTTCTTTTTTGTACGTCACTTGTGATTGACACTCGCCCTCGCGGGCCGCTTGCGGCCCAGCGAACCACGCAACCTAGAAAGTTTTTTTTTCTTTTTTGTACGTCACTTGTGCTTGACACTCGCCCTCGCGGGCCGCTTGCGGCCCAGCGAACCACGCAACCTAGAAAGTTTGTTTTTTTTCTTTTTTGTACGTCACTTGTGCTTGACACTCGCCCTCGCGGGCCGCTTGCGGCCCAGCGAACCACGCAACCTAGAAAGTTTTTTTTTTCTTTTTTGTACGTCACTTGTGCTTGACACTCGCCCTCTCGGGCCGCTTGCGTCCCAGCGAACCACGCAACCTAGAAAGTTTTTTTTTCTTTTTTGTACGTCACTTGTGCTTGACACTCGCCCTCGCGGGCCGCTTGCGGCCCAGCGAACCGCGCGACCTCAAAAAGTTTTTTTTTTCTTTTTGGTAAGTCACTTGTGCTTGACACTCGTCTTCGCGGACCGCTTGCGGCCCAGCGAACCACGCAACCTAGATTTTTTTTTCTCTTTTTTTACGTCACTTGAACTTGACACTCGCCCTCGCGGGCCACTTGCGGCCCAGTGAATCGCGCGACCTAGAAAGTTTTTTTTCCCTTTTTTGTACGTCACTTGTGCTTGACACTCGCCCTCGCGGGCCACTTGCGGCCCAGATTTTTTTTTTTTTTACGTCACTTGTGCTTGATTAACCCTCGCGGGCCGCTTGCGGCTTGCTAAATCTGTTAAACAGTTACGGAGTTGAATGATTGAAATTATCCTACAGGAACTTACATTTTGTTGGTTGGTTTGGTTGGTTGGTTGGCCGCGGGCCGCTTGCGGCCCAGCGAACCACGCAACCTAGAAAGTTTGTTTTTTTTCTTTTTTGTACGTCACTTGTGCTTGACACTCGCCCTCGCGGGCCGCTTGCGGCCCAGCGAACCACGCAACCTAGAAAGTTTTTTTTTTCTTTTTTGTACGTCACTTGTGCTTGACACTCGCCCTCGCGGGCCGCTTGCGTCCCAGCGAACCACGCAACCTAGAAAGTTTTTTTTTCTTTTTTGTACGTCACTTGTGCTTGACACTCGCCCTCGCGGGCCGCTTGCGGCCCAGCGAACCGCGCGACCTCAAAAAGTTTTTTTTTTCTTTTTGGTAAGTCACTTGTGCTTGACACTCGTCCTCGCGGACCGCTTGCGGCCCAGCGAACCACGCAACCTAGATTTTTTTTTCTCTTTTTTTACGTCACTTGAACTTGACACTCGCCCTCGCGGGCCACTTGCGGCCCAGTGAATCGCGCGACCTAGAAAGTTTTTTTTCCCTTTTTTGTACGTCACTTGTGCTTGACACTCGCCCTCGCGGGCCACTTGCGGCCCAGATTTTTTTTTTTTTTTACGTCACTTGTGCTTGATTAACCCTCGCGGGCCGCTTGCGGCTTGCTAAATCTGTTAAACAGTTACGGAGTTGAATGATTGAAATTATCCTACAGGAACTTACATTTTGTTGGTTGGTTTGGTTGGTTGGTTGGCCTTAGTTTTAATCCAGGGAATATGCTACCTCCATACCAAATTTTATCGAAATCCGTTAAACAGTCACAGAGTTGAGTGATTGATGTTATTACTACAGGAACCATAATTTTTTTTCGGGGTAAAAAGTAACTCATGTGATAATCCAAAGAATATGGTATCTTCATACCAAATTTCATCGAAATCTGTTAATTCAGGGAATATGCTACCTCCATACCAAATTTCATCTAAATCGGAGCAGTAGTTTCGGCGGTGACTTCAGCCAAACATACACACTTACACACAAACTTTCGCATTTATAATATTAGTAGATAAGATTATTATAGTGTAGCTGAAATTTTATTGCGGTTAGTTTCTATAGCAGTATTACTTAAGTAAAAAATAAAAATGTTATTTGATTAATTGCTTATGTTTTAAATTTGAACCAAATCTGTAGGTGGTGAACGAAAAAGGAATGAATAGTGCCGCATTGTATATCGAAGATACAAGAAAAAGGGTCTTGACAGACGGACAGACAGACAGACGGACAACAAAGTGATCTTATAAGGGTTCTGTTTTTTTCCTTTTGGGGTACGGAACCCTAAAAACGAACTGAAGTTGAAATATTAAAAGACAAACTTAACTTTGTAGTTGACATTTAGGCTCTTCCATACATTCCAACTACAAGATGTAAGTTTGTAATAGTAAAATAATTATTTTTAAATGATATAACTTCAAATTTGTAACTTTCGGATTTATTCCTATATATGTGCTATGTGAACTTACTTTTTGTAAAATTTCATGATTCTAGGTCAACGGAAAGTACCCTATAGGTTTTGATTTCCCTGTAAAATCGCAAAATATGCGACATAAACGTTCATATCTTTTGATTGAGTAAACTTACAACTTTTATTTTTTTACAGCCGAAAGAAACAGTAGACCCAAGTATTTGTTATAAATTTCAACTTGATACCTTTACGCGTTCTTGAGAAAAAGGGTCTTGACAGACGGACAGACGGACAGACGGACAGACGGACAGACGGACAGACGGACAGACGGACAGACGGACAGACGGACAACGAAGTGATCCTATAAGGGTTCCGTTTTTTCCTTTTGAGGTACGGAACCCTAAAAACAATAAAAAACCGAAAAAACTAAAAAAAAAACTATTTTTTGTAACAAATGTAGGTACGTAATGTACGTAGTGTAGGTACGGGGTTGAGGTGTATGTCCGACGGTTTTGACTCGTTTTTACTGAACAAGTTCAATGGTTATGGCCCGTCCATTAATTTTATTTTGGTCGAAGGCTATATCATAATTCATAGCCCAACACTAAAAACTAGAACCTGACGGTTCTAGTTTACGTTAGACGGCCGACAAGCTGCCGACAAGAGACGAAAAAAACAATGAAAAAACGCGCGTATTCGCGTCCCTTTGGTTTGCTAGGCCTCTGGATCTGGACTTAAATTGCTGAAGACCGTAGCTTGGTGGCGTGCCTACCTGTATTAGTAGTGAACAAAATAAAAGCTGCTGATGACATTTTTAAATTTGGATCCCAAAACAAAAAAGTTGAAAAGGTAAAATAGGTAATTATATTCCAAAACTGACAAGCCCACATTGGAAGTCCCCAAAGATTCCCGCCAAACGTTATACCCACAGTCCCGCGCCATCCCGATTCTAACCGGGAAAAATACGAAAACGGGACCGTGTTTATCAATCTCATAACTGGTACTGGGATCGGAACTCTTTGCTGGTTGCTCTTTTTGGTGTCACGTGTCTTTTCGACCATCATCAATTAAAAGGAAAAGTTTTGGCCACAGATCTACTAGGCCACAGATCTGTATATCTGTGTACTAGGCAGTCTTGTTCAATTTCAACACGAACTTTTTTTTTCTTCTTCCCCGTGTTGGGGCTTTTGGCTCCGCATGATTGACGCAGTTGCCATATACAAAACACGAACTTCAATACAAATTTCGAATGTATGATGCGAAATCAAACTTCTACGTTTTCTATCCTACTCTAACGTATAAGCTTGTCTCTATAGGCGTCTCACTTCATTATAGGTGCCGCACCTGTTTTTAGCAGTTACATACTCTTTGGAGTTTTGGCGCCAACATGTAAAAACATGTCGTATTATTTTCCTAAACTTGTGTATTTTTGTGTTTTAATATGTAATAATGTTGAATTATTATTTAGGTTACCATACATTTTGTCGAGTGTCAATGACCGTTTTCTATAGAACAGCTGATATTTTTTTCGCGATTTCAGGGCCATAGTAAAAGTTGTTCATAATGATGAGTACAATTACCTTATTTTGGCTTCGAGAGTGTTCCCCTTACACCACGTATAATCACAATTTTTGCCACAAACGCTACATTGCCTGGGCTGGGCTGGGACGCAATTTGGTATGGCCACAGAAGACATAATGTATGGCTAGGTGTATCATCGTCTAATGAAATTATAATAATGATCGGAAATGAGTACGAAATCAATTAAAACGTCAGTCCATAATTCCATATGTTTCCAATAACGGCTGTCGGTGACAATGATTTTACTGTTTTATTCCCACTGCTTAGAGCTATGTAAAAATAGAAATGACAAGTTCATCATCATCATTTCAGCCATAGGACGTCCACTGCTGGACATAGGCCTCCCCCCATATATCTCCAAAAGAGCCGGTTGGAAGTGGCCTGCATCCAGCGTTTCCCTGCGGTCTGTTTTAAGTCGTCTGTCCATCTTGTGGGTGGACGTCCTACGCTGCGCTTACCGGTCCGTCGTCTCCATTTGAGAACATTTCGAATCGGCTCGAAAGATACAGCCGTTTAAAGGTAGGACAGATGGACAGACAGACAGACAGACATCGTAAGCTTGGTACGGTACGGAACCTTAAAAACTGACTATTCTAATCAGTTCCGATATCTACACTTGCTCTAACTATATGTATTATAATATGTACCTACGAGTATAATATAAATTATACATAACATTTGACACATTAATCGACCTGTTCCAATCATATTGTCAAGATTGAATCACCCATGATTACGATATCAGTATTAAAAGACCATCTTTGGCGCGAAGAAATAAATTTTCCACAACCACAATTTTGAATTTCAGTCTGTGGGGAAGAATATAAAAAGATTTTGTTCAATTTTTGTAGAATTTTCTTTGAAGATGGAAGATGAACCATTGCTTTTCGATGAAACTATACGCAAAATTGAGTTCTTATTCCGTTATGCCGGTATCAATATAAAAAGTGGTGACAAAAATGCCTCGAATCGCTTCAAATCTAAAGTCATATTTGTGATAAATTTCTTATGGCTTGGCTTTTACATATTCGGTGCCATATACTGGTTTATAGATGGGGTTAGGACAGGAAAAGATTTTCTGGACCTGACCTACATAGCCCCATGCATTACTATCACCACGATGGCAAGTTATAAAATCGTATTTCTAGTCATAAACGAAAAACATGTCCACAGACTAATCGAAAATTTAAGAAAATTGGAGAAAAAAGAAAAGAAAAGGCCGCAGTCATTGGAGAAAGTTGAAATAGTGATGCAAGAGAAGAAGTTTCTAGATCTGATTGTAAATGCGTTTAACACCATGTTTGCGGCATTGATAATAACTTTTGCGTTGACCCCTCCAGTGCTAATGTCAGTGAAGTATTATCAGACGAAGGAGTTGGAACTGATGTTGCCGTCTTTGGTCTTGTATCCTTTTGACCCGTTTCATGTCAAAGTTTGGCCTTTTATCTATTTTCATCAGTTTTGGTCAGGTACGTATTATTATTATACCAAATATAGTAAGCTTGAGGATGTGGTGTTGGAGGAGAATGCTTCGAATACCATGGACAGCACACCGGACCAACGTATCTATACTACAACAACTCAAGGTCACGACAAGACTCTCTACCATCTGTCTCAAACGTGTCCTCGAGTACTTTGGCCACTTTGCTAGGAAACAAGGCGACAACCTGGAAAAGTTAAACCAGGGAAAGTCGACGGCAAAAGATCACGAGGTCGCAGCCCAATACGTTGGTTCGATCAGATTCGTACCACTCTAGACACCTCAGTCTACGACGCACTCCATGTTGCTAACGATAGAAGACGATGGAAAGACATCATCGGGAGAGATTGATGGAAGGTGATGGTCATGACCCTCAGACATGAGGAATACGATTTTAGAAGGAGGAGGGGTAGTAAGCTTGATGAAATATAGTACGGAGATATGAATAGTAAAGGAACAAAATAAAAACAACAACAACAAAACAACAAAAAAAAACTAAACAACAACAAAAAAACACAAAAAAAAACAAATACAAAAAAACAACAACACAACAAAACAACACAAAAAACAAAACAACACAACAAATACAACACAACAAACAACAAAACAAAAAAACAACAAAACAACAAAAACAATTAAATACTAACAACTTCTTTTTTTTTTTTTTTTTTTTTTTTTTTATTGAATACTTATAATACTTCTACTACTACTTCTACTTCTTCTTCTTCTATCTTCTACTTTTTTTTTTTTTTTTTACAATTAAGTTTTTATTTACAGAAATTGTGGATTACGTGTTCATTTGCTCGGCTGATTTGTGGTTCTTCGTATGCTGCACATACATTCGCATTCAATTCAGGCTTTTCAAACATCACCTTGAAAAAATTATTCCAATTGACGGCAACACTAACAGAAAGTTCGCAGAGGATGAAAACTTCAGAAATAACTTGATGGATTTGATAAAGTGGCATCAGGACTTGATAGAGTAAGACAATAACGTTTACTAATTTTCCACAATTTTATACACACCACACACACCATCAGCCATTAAATGTCCACTGCTGAACAAGGCCTCCCTCTTTTTTTAAAATTATAATTCGCCCATCGGGCAGGCTAAAGCCTTTAAGGCCATACCGCCTATTCTTCTGTTTTTTATAGTCTTAATAACGTCAAACAAGTCATAGTCACAGTCAGAGTCAAGCTAAGTAAGTCACGGTCAAGTCAAACTCATGCCTCTGTAAAGTGGTGGGAACTTTACAAGAGGCTCCTATGGAGTTTTGGAAACAACACGAAAAGACACGTTTCACCTCGTTATATCACTTAGCCACACTCGAGCACGTTTACGAGCACTTAATGAATAATAATTCACCATTTAGAACACATTAACACTTGAAAATACACTAGTTTAGGAAAATAATCCAACGAGCCGACATGTTTTTTTCCACGTTGGCGCCAAAACTCTCCTCCCTCTTAGAGAGGGGTGTTGCCATAATCCCCACGCTTGGCAATTTTATACATGCTTACAAAATCAAGCGACTCGATCGCCTCAGTTTTAGATCTTTCATATTTGAGAATATCAAGGTATATTGTTTTTGTGGTCGATAACGATAATATGTAATCATATTTGAGAGTTTCTTCTTATATTTCGGGGATCACCAAAAAAAAACACTAAAGAAATAGAATCAAATGCATAACAGGTGAAAAAAAAATTTGTCGATTTTTATAATGTTTTGTCTATAAGGCGTAAGTACAAATATAGAGATGGCATAATATTAAATATTATATATAAAAATAATTTTGTTTTTTTTAAACTATACTGGTTAACTACAAAAGCAAATTCTTACATTTCATCCAAATCAACAGAGTTGTTTCCGAGATATTATGCAAAATAAAATTTATATATAATTTGCCCAAAAAAAAAAAAACGATATATTGCCTAAAGATTAACCATTGTCATACAACGTGGCAATGCTGCCAGCATTTTGGCAACGCTGCCCCAGCAATGCGATTCTGTAATATACTCACTTCTAGTGATAGCACGGATTCCGCGCTGACGGTGAAAGACAGTAAAGTCTAAAGTAAAAAAAAAGTCAGTTTGTTTGAATAGTTATAGATTAGTTTTAGTTTGCATGTAATTTTTATTGAATAAAAACTTTTATTACTTAATTTATTATTTGATTCGATTTATATTATTAACAATTGGTTCCACGAGAAATAAGTTAAATGTGAAACAAATCATGTGTATTAATCAACACATTATTGTGTATTATTAATATTATACACGAAACATCCACACGTAAAGATGAACATAAACAATAAATTTGACTATAAAACACTGTTTTAAACTATCACGGTTAAACACTAAAGTTATATGAATATCGGGAGCTTATTCTACAACCTTACCACGGTAAATATCCCGTAAATAATCATAAAACTTAAAATTTGACCATGTTATGTTATTTTTTATAGATCATCAAATATCCTGGAAATAATCTACTCAAAGTCGACGTTACTCAATTTCTTGTCCAGTTCTTTGATTATTTGTCTCACTGGATTTAACCTTGCCGTAAGTTTTATTCTTTAAAGTATTTGTAGAATCTAACCTGTTCTAAACGCCTTGACTGAGACCTTACTGTTATTTTGATCTGCAAGTTCTACAACCGCATCTTATTTTGTATATAATATACTAGTAAGCCGCCCCGGCTTCGCACGGGCGAAGCCGGGATATATAGCCTATGTCAACCGGGGATAGTGCAGCATCCCAACAGTGAAATAATTTTTCAAATCGGTTCAGTAGTTTCGGAGCATATTCAATGCAAACAAACAAACAAAAAAAAACAAACAATCAAATCTTTCCTATTAGTATTCTATGTATCTTTCCTAGTATAGATATTAGTATAGATATATACATATTTATTAATAGATTATTGGGAGTTTCAATGTTTTATTTTGTAATGAATTTGATTTTGTCAAATAATTTGAAATAACTAAAATTAAAACACCGACAAGATCGACAGACGACCTAAAAGAGACAGCAAATGCTGGATACAGGCCGCTACCAACCGGCCATTTTGGATTTTTGGATTGACCTTTAGGCCTATATCTAGAAGTGGACGTCCTATGGTATAGCTGATAAAAATGATGAAAATTAAAACATATGGGGTGGGGTCGTATCGTATTTGATGCGTGAAATGTATAAATGTAGTACATATACATATTATACATTGTACATATCATGTACGTAAATATTTCTGACCAGCATATTTGTCTGCAGCTTCGCTTACACTAAACAAAATATTGCTTATATTACTCAGGGATAGAGTAGTTTTCTATTAGTAAAATATATTTTTAAATGGATCAGCAGTTGCGGAGATTACCACACAATGTAGAAATTAATGTTAAGGGTCCTGTATACCCTCTGCAGCTCTCTCGCTCGCACATTTTCACATTATTGAAGATATAAAATCAATGAGTGTGAATTTCCAAAAAGTAACAAAATCATGTCATGGTGTCTTACGTAACATTACAAACAAAGAAATGTTTGCTTCGATATCTTGTAATTTGACGGAATAAAATGACACGAGAAATAAAAATCACTTGTTACCATTTTACTGTGTCAAATTAAAATATATCAAATTGACAATTTCTTTGTTTGTAATGTTACGATAGACACCATGACATGATTTTGTTACTTTTTGGAAATTCACACTCATTGATTTTATTTCTTCAATAATGTGAAAATGTGCCAGAGAGAAAGCTGCAGAGGGTATACAGGACCCTTAAGTGTTGTGATATTTATGATTTTGGATAATTTCAGATAATGTTCAATGATGATTGGTCGTTCGTCCTAGTTTTTCTGAGTTTTCTAGTCCTGAGTTTGACGCAAGTATTTTTCGTGTGCTACTTTGCGGACTTACTGATGAGTTCGGTAAGTACTATTAAAACTGGTTTCACAGCTGTATTAGATCCGTGTGGGTTGTTCGTACTACGGGAGACGGGATCTACGCGACACCGTACGGAACAATCCGCGTCGCTGTGAAACGATGTTCTAGCGGCTCACGTATCTCTCCGCTCCGGGAGCCCGTACCCGTACTACGGGAGACGGGATCTACGCGGAGGCATGTCCCGTACGGAACAATACGCGTCGCTGTGAAACGATGTTCTAGCGTCTCACGTGTCTCCGTTCCGGTAGCCCGTACTACGGGAGACGGGATCTACGCGGAGGCAAGTCCCGTACGGAACAATCCGCGTCGCTGTGAAACGATGTTCTAGCGCCTCACGTATGTCTCCGTTCCGGTAGCCCGTACCCGTGCTACGGGAGACGGGATCTACGCGGAGGCAAGTCCCGTACGGAACAATCCGCATCGCTGTGATTCTAGAATCTAGCGCCTCACGTTTGTCTCCGCTCTGGAAGCCTGTACGGGCGACTCGCGCGGGTCTCCTATACAGTTGTGAAACCAGAGTTACCTTTTTTAATTGTAATTTGTATTCCTTCACATGTAAGAATCCAGCGTGTTATTGGTAAAGCAATGTATATTCTTCCCTGTTCTCTGCCAAGTGCTAGTGGATTAACTTTTGGGTCACAATTCACATTTGTTGAAACGACGGTTTAACTTTGATAGATGAGGAATTTTGATAGATCTGGTGTAAGACACCATGACTTATGACAAAATTTGTGAATAAGAATCAATTAAAATGTAGAACGGTCCAGGGGCCTTACAAACAACTGCTATTGCGGCACCTAATCCGCTCAGTTGGAAAATCACGCGACCGCAAACCGTATCTGGGCGCGATAAGGTTCACGTTCGCGTGATTTTCCAACTGAGCGGATTAGGTGCCGCAATAGCTGTTGTCCGTAAGGCCCCTTGGCCGGAACAGTTCTGGATTTGATGTCATTAAATCTGCATAATATGTTCTTTTTTGGTTTCGTTTATATTCCTCTCGTGTTTTTTCTCTGCCTTGTTACAAAAAATGTATACAAAATAAAATATTTTTACTAACGTTATGTTATATTATAGAGTTTAGATATCAGTGAAGCGGTGTATAACAGTCAGTGGTACATGGCAGAAGCAAAAGTTGGGAAGAAATTACTAATTATGCTTACAAGGTAAAGAATCATAAAATAAAATGGAACAAAGAGAAAAACTAAAGAAGGAAAAGAGGTTCTTTAAGTTGTTTTATAATTCTTTCACAGGTCTCAATTACCCTGTAAGATAACAGCTTGTGGTTTTGCTGACGTCAACCTGAATTCCTTCATGAGGGTGAGATACGTATAATATTATTAATTGGTTCTCTTCTTAGTCGAAAACTCTTGGTAGAGTGGTCGTGGTTGGTAAGATGGTAGTATACGGTTGGTCTTTAAGGTCGTCAGTGTTACTAGCGCGATCAATTCCAATGTTCTTAATTTTACTCGGTTCGTCGCATTACGAGAACACTCTGTTCTGAAGAATTAGTTGCCGTCTGTACTGTAGAATTAGTTGCCATCTGTTCTGTAGAATTAGTTGCCGTCTGTTTTGAAGAATTAGTTGCTGTCTATAATTGTGCCACGAACTCTATTTTCTGCCACATGTCTTGATAAATGTAAACGTTTGTCTTTGTTGACTTTAATTGAAAAAGTAGTGCAATGCAAATACTGATGTACAAGTTTAATTATGTGGTTAGATTGACAATAAATTGCTACCATCGAACTGATCTGTTAGAAAGAAAAAAAGAAAAAAATATATGACAGAAACAAAGGATACATGGACATTACGAGTTAAAAACAACAAAATATTAGTTTCTATCACAAGCCGGTGGCAACTCAGCGTAATGCTGGTTGTAAAGAACCCGCGCTGGTTTTCCGTTGGAACCGACAGGTGACGTCAAGCACGCCAGACAGCAAGTGTGCGTTACTAACGCCATGTTAGGGATTAGGGGGGTTAGACAAGACGTCCCCTTTAGGGTATATATACAAGGTCCTTGGACAACATCCACTTTCTGTTAGCGTTAACGCCTGCGGAAAGATGAAATTGTACGAAAATGACATTGACAATGACATTAACTTGAGAGATGTTGTGTGTTTTGTTGTCTCAAGCTAATGTCATTTTCATACAATTTCATCTTTCCGCCGCCGTTAACGCTAACAGAAAGTGGGTCTTGTCCAACCCCCCAGGAGGCACTAGATAATATCATGCATAGCACTTTTGGAACCTCCTGATCTGCTAGATCAGCATTTCCCATTTGGTGGGTCACAGACGTCAGAGTATTCCCGCCTCTGTCGATTTACGCTTAAATTCACTGTTCTGCTAAATGGTTCTGTGTTTGTTTTGCTGACTTTTGCTATTTAAACAGTTAATTAATTTTACGTGTTATTTTAGTTTTGTATACTATAATTATTATTGTATTTACAGGTACTCAGCTCTGCTTATTCCTACTTTGCGTTGTTGCAGACAATGTATAGTAATTAAAAGATTGTTTAGTTATGCAGCTAATAAATTTTAAGATTTAATCACATACACGTAGTTACATGTGTCACAAACGGCAGTAGTCCAGTAGAATAGAAAAAGAGGAAAATAAATTACGATGATTCTTGAGTATTTTTTATTACTTTAAATTTTATTTTATTACTATTTTAAATTTCGTATTAGTATTAGGGGACTAAGTGGTCCGTAGCGACACGGCGCAGGTGCACTTGTTAAGTTTTTGCGTTCCGAAAGGCTGAGAACAACCATAGGAAAATTATCTGTTTTTTTTTTTATAATTAATAGGCTTGCACTTGACCGCCAACTCGCCTGATGCTAAGCGACGATGCGGTCTACGTTGGAGCACACTTGCCTAGAAGAAACCGATTCACTCGTAATTTGAAGACACCCAGATTTTAACTATCGGGGAACAATGGATGATATCGGTGAATATTGTCTTTGATTGCTTTCCTATAGTCAACTTACTATCATCATCATTGTCCTAAATCCATCTAAAAGAGATGATTTATATAGCGTCCGAAATCAGAACTCATGGCTAAATAAGCCGAATAAAGAGCAACAAATTTAATGTCATTCTTTGCCATAAATTCTAATCATCGCGCGAGACGCAATTTTGGTAACGCTCGGTATATCATCGTCTAAAGAAATTATAATAATGATCGATAATGAGTTCGAAATCAATTAAAACGTTAATCCATATCAAGCAATACCGTCTGTACGTGACAATGATTTTACTGTTTTATTCCCACTGCTTAGAGCTATCTATAAATAGACATGACAGGTTAAATAAGGAAAAACCATCTTGACTGTTGCAAATATAAATGTGTTGTAAAATGAAATATCTACCCAGCTAAGTGATTTGTGAGAAGAATTTTAAACTGCACGTCGAAAACTATTTTAACTTTTAAAATTAACCTTGCGTCGGTTAACCTTACGCAGGTTAATAATTAGGTACCTAACGCGTATTAACCAGTTTTCAGTTGACGGTTAGTTTAATTTGGTTTTAACACAAATTTTTATCAAGCACGTCAAAATTAAATAGTATGAAAACCCAGCGTGCCGCATTTATACAAATCTTTGGGTAAATATACTTGACGTTGTTTTGTTTTAATTTTATGTATTCTGAATTCTGATTGTTTAGTCATCAGTTTAATATATTACACTAAAAGAAAAAAAAAACTAGATAACCATAAGACCATAACTTTATACAAAAATTGACTCTTCTAATAAGTTCATATATCTACACTTGCACAAACTACATTTTTGTAATATAAAATACACAAAAATATATCGACATTTGACACATTAATCGACCTGTGCCAATCATATTGTCAAGTTTGAATTATCCATAATTACTATAAAAGTATAAAAGACCATCGTTATACGAAAACATTAAACTTTCACCGATACAATATTGGAATTCAGACAGTAAAAGTATACAAATATATTTTCTTTAATTCTTTTAGAGTTTTCTTAAAATATGGAAGAGGAACCATTGTTTTTCGATGAAACTATACGCAAAATAGAGTTTTTATTTCGCTATGCCGGTATCAATATAAAAAGTGGTGAACAGGATGCCTCAAATCGCTTTAAATCTAGAGTGATTTTTGTGATTAACTTCTTCTGGCTTAGCTTTTATATATTCGGTGCCATATACTGGTTTATAGACGGAGTTAGGACAGGAAAAGATTTCCTAGACCTGACTTACATTGCTCCATGTATTACAATCACAACCATGGCAAATTATAAAGTCATATTTCTAGTCATAAACGAAAAACATGTCCACAAACTAATCATAAATTTAAGAAAATTGGAGAAACGAGAAAAGAAAAGACCACAGTCATTGGAGAAAGTTGAAATAGTAAAGCAAGAGAAGAAGTTTCTAGATCTGATTGTGAATGCATTTAACATTCTGTTTGTGGTATTAATAATCACGTTCACGTTGAATCCTTTAGTGCTAATATCAGTGAAGTATTATCAGACGAAGGAGTTGGAACTGATGTTACCGTCTTTGGTTTTGTATCCCTTTGACCCGTTACAAGTCAAAGTTTGGCCTTTTATGTATTTTCATCAGTTTTGGGCAGGTATGTTCGTAAAATTAAATGTAATGACACACGTCATGTTTCAGTGATAAAACGCCGTTTAGGCAAATGTAGGGAAGAATGGCCTTTAGTGAGAGGTGAATGGTGACTTACGTGAAACGACAAAGAAACTAGATGCTGACGATGTGGCTTAGGCCCAACAGTGGGCTAATGTAGGCTAATAACGATGTTCGTGAAATAAATCAGAAGAAATACGAATGTGGCGATTCATAAGTGCCATAAAAAAATCTGTGTGTCAAGCCTAAACAAGATTGGCAAAGAACCGGGATGAGTGGCAAACGAAGCTGTACATGACGATGACGAAGCATTGGTGTCTAAAGTTAAATAGATACTATAAAAATGCACTAATTAAAATACTATTGTATTTACCGGTAGAATACAAAATATTGTAAAAATCCTTATTAATCAAAATGAATTTTTTGGCGTGTGGAAAAGTATAATGACGCTGCCTGAATTCCCGCGTAGAATAATGAAGTTCTCTGCGCGAGGACTGAGCCAGGCTCTCATATCATTAACGTCTCAGGGTGGTGGTGTGGCTGCCGCGCCACTGCAGCGCATCGGGGATGTTCGCGGACGCGCACATAGATGGATTTGCAGCGATCATGCGCAAGCGAATCGCATCCCTGATGCGCCGGGTGCGGGGCAGCTCCAACAGCTACCTGCAGCTGTTCGCCTGGCGGATGGATCTGGACTGCCCGATAATGCAGCACTGGACAAGTGTGCACATCGAGCACTCCGGATCCAAACCGAAGTTTAGGTTAAGATAATTTAATTTTTGTTCTTATTTATTTATTGTATTATAATTTGAAAATTTTAATTGAATAATGATATATAATTTTGTAATTTTAATTTGTAATTTTAACATATGGACATTGTCTGAAATAAATGAATATTATTATTATTAAAGCTTTATAAATAGGGAGCTTAGTTCAGCGATATGAATAGTTAAGGATGTATCAATAAAAAAAATATTTTCAGAAGTTGTGGATTACGTGTTTATTTGCTCGGCTGATTTGTGGTTCTTCGTATGCTGCACATACATTCGCATTCAATTCCGGCTTTTAAAACATGATTTTGAAAAAATTATCCCAATTGACGGCAACACTAATAGAAAGTTTGTAGAGGATGAAAACTTCAGAAATAACTTAAAGGATTTGATAAAGAGGCACCAGGACTTGATAGAGTAAGAAAATAACATTTACTAAGTTTTATAACTTTAGTATACATTACTTCTAATCTTGTAATGTACACTCAAAATCCTATAATTATCTACATGCTTACAAAAATAGTACAAGCGACTCGATCCCCTCAGTTTTCGTTGTTTCATATTTGAGAATATGATCAAGGTATATTTATTAATGGCCGATAAAGTAAATAATATTGTTAAAATTTTAACTAAATGAAACCAATCTGAGGTAGGTTTTTTGATGATCCACAAAAATAAGAAGATACACTCAAAATAAATATAAACTAACAAAGATATCGATAATCAAATAAAAGAGCATTTGAAATGAAAACATTCTGTTTTACATGATTTTGGTACACATACCTGAATGCAAGTTGGACATGGCTACATACTGTGCAATTTTATAGCCGAATTCTAGCCAAAAACAGTGCTATAAATTTAAAGACATTTAAAAACGAATGCACAGATGTTAAACCAATATTAGTCAATAATTCGTATCATGTTTTGTCTATTATGCGTAACAATCTAGAGAGATGGTATTATATTAGTATCGTATAGGTAAATATTATATTACTATACAAAACAGTAACTTTGTAATACATATAACATTTCTCGATCAGTTTTTAGATAAATCTCTTATTAAAAAACCTATGGTAGATTATTGTAGTTAATTATTTTTATTCACGGAACATTGACTCGAAAAGAAGGACATATTTTTACATTTGACTAAGTTATGATATAATTTTTATAGATTAGCAGATATCCTGGAAATAATCTATTCAAAGTCGACGTTATTCAATTTCTTGTCTAGTTCATTGATTATTTGTCTTACTGGATTTAATGTTGCGGTAAGTTATATCTTTAAATTTAAAGTAAGTGTGTAAAAAATATGTCGCCTAATTGTGCAATTTTCCTAATGTGTATTTTCGAGTGTTAAGAGGGGGCCTCCGAAATTTTATGCTAATTTGCCATGATATTCTAACTAAACCAAATATCCTATCAACGTAATAATTGATATATGTGATTTTTCAATTCATTTTCTTTCCGGCACTAAGACAGAAACATAATAGCGAGATATTTACTCGATACTTTATTGTTTTCAAAAAGGTGCCTTTTTGCTGATTTTATTGATTTTTACTTGGATAGAACTTCAGTCACATATCTAAAATAAATACTCATCGAAGGAAAATATAGTTTGTTTTCCAGTGCTAAGACAAAATTTACCTAGATTAATTAGTACTCTCATAATAAATTATATTCGATTTGAGACTTACGTCCTTTAGTTCTAAGCAACTATTCGGTCAAACGGCAAGTCCGATATTCAACCTTATTCTGTTGCGCTTTGCATCTAAATGGCGAAACATGCTCCGTTCAACCTCAGTACCGCACTATGCTCCAACGGGGAAGGACGCACGCGCTTGCTATTCGCCTAGATTTATCTTCCGAGTGCGATTATATCAACACCTACTGTATTTTCAAACAATGGATAACATAAAAAATCTATGGCTTGAACGCGACCATTTGATGCGGCAACCAAGTGTTGCCAATGACCTAGAGCACAGACTAGGTAAAGCTACTATGAAAAAATTACAGGTATTAATAATTATGGATACGACTAGGCCATCTATCATTAGGGCATCTATTATTATGTACGCTCGGTAATATAGTTACAAGAGTCTAAGTGTTTCGTGTGGAGAGAGAAAGAGAGAGAGAGTCAGTCAGAAAGACTACTAAAAATCAAAATTATTAAGTAAAATATAATTTTCGTTGAATAAAAAATAATAATAATAATTAACATTTTTTTTTTTAAATTAATAATTTCATAAATTAAATGAAATTTAATTAAATAATTCATATATTCTTAAATAGATTATAGTTATTAACAACCAGGTATAGAACAAACACAAACGTTCATCACATAACTGTTTGTCCTAGGTGGGAATCGAACCCACGCCTCCAAGCTCAGAAGGTAGGTTCACTACCAACTGGACCAACGGGCTTTCGCGTGTTTCGTTTATTTTAGTATAGTATAGTATAGTATAGTATAGTATAGTATAGTATAGTATAGTATAGTATAGTATAGTATAGTATAGTATAGTATAGTATAGTATAGTATAGTATAGTATAGTATAGTATAGTATAGTATAGTATAGTATAGTATAGTATAGTATAGTATAGTATAGTATAGTATAGTATAGTATAGTATAGTATAGTATAGTATAGTATAGTATAGTATAGTATAGTATAGTATAGTATAGTATAGTATAGTATAGTATAGTATAGTATAGTATAGTATAGTATAGTATAGTATAGTATAGTATAGTATAGTATAGTATAGTATAGTATAGTATAGTATAGTATAGTATAGCATAGCATAGCATAGCATAGCATAGCATAGCATAGCATAGCATAGCATAGCATAGCATAGCATAGCATAGCATAGTATAGTATAGCAAAGTATAGTATAGTATAGTATAGTATAGTATAGTATAGTATAGTATAGTATAGTATAGTATAGTATAGTATAGTATAGTATAGTATAGTATAGTATAGTATAGTATAGCAAAGTATAGTATAGTATAGTATAGTATAGTATAGTATAGTATAGCAAAGTATAGTATAGCAAAGTATAGTATAGTATAGTATAGTATAGTATAGTATAGTATAGTATAGCATAGCATAGCATAGCATAGCATAGCATAGCATAGCATAGCATAGCATAGCATAGCATAGCATAGCATAGCATAGCATAGCATAGCATAGCATAGCATAGCATAGCATAGCATAGCATAGCATAGCATAGCATAGCATAGCATAGCATAGCATAGCATAGCATAGCAAAGCATAGTTTAGCATAGCATAGCATAGATATATTATATAGATACATAGCATTTTTACAAAAATTACCTCATACGTACTGTTTCTGAGATAATCGATGGTTTTTGAAAAAAATTACGAAAATTTTCCGGATTTTTGCGCATTAATATTTTGAAAGGCATTCTTTGCACAAAAATAGCCGAATTTGGGCTTATCAGACGCGTCTTTTTATTTTCTACACACGTGTGTTTACTGTGTTTCTATTTTATTATTATTTATGCCTACCAACTAAATAAACACATTTTTTTTTTTAAATATTATTTATTTCCTGAAATTGTGAGAGTAGAAAGCCAAAAAAATAAATATAGTCTATTTATTACACCACTGAATTTTTTGTGTTGTTTTTTTTTTTTATTTTTAACATGAAATTCCGGTTACGTAATTTCAAACCCAATTTGGGGTTTTTAGGGTTAGGTCCTAAAGCCGAGTTTTTGAGTTTAACGTCTTCGTCTGCCAGAAAAAATGATGCCTATGACGTCAGATTTTTGATTGGACCTTTGTGTCCAAAGTTATGGACCTTCAAAAAATCGGGTATTTAGGGTCCGCCTCGCTACTTAGTAACTCAAGTTACTATGTACCTACGAGTCTTAAAATACTAAATGACCTATCGTTGGATAGCCAGTGAAGCTAACTGTTCTTGCCTGGATTGACCTGGGACAAAATGTTTGAGGAGCCGGGTATTTCAGGTCGTCAAAATCTTAAGACCTAACTTAGACTATAATATAAACTAAAAACTAGAACTAGTTATATTTCCTAAACCACAGCCTTAAAAAATCTGAAAAAAAATTACTAAAATTTAAAATGAGCTTTACTACCTCGAGCCAAAATTTGGGCGAGGTAGGGGGTGGTTTTCACCCTTCTTTATTTCTATTTAAATGTATTTCTCACTGATTTCAAAAGTAAAAATCTAAATATTTTTTTGTAATTTTTTTTGGGTTAAAGGTCTGGTTTAGGAGATATGACCCGGGATCGGGTACCCCGTGCCACGAGGTTTTTGGGTTTTTTGGTCTTATCCCGGCAAGTTCAACCTAGCAAAGCATAGCATAGCATAGTTCAGTTTAGGTTATTTCAATTTAATTTATATACTTTATTATTTTTATATTGTAGAAAACCTAAAAATAAATTACAAATACAATTTTGAAAAGTGAAATAAACAATTTACGGTTCTGCGCGCCGCGACCGAACTCAGCTAATCGCCAAAACACCAAGTACACCAACACTATGCTTATCCTGTGTGTTATTGCTCCTTGCCGCTTTACAAGGTCGAGTGCGCGAGTTGTGTACACTTTAGCTGCGCGCGACTGCCGCGCTGCCGTGGTTGTGTTTCACACTAATGCGGGTGATGCGAGACGCGCGGGTGAAATCAGAAATTTTTCTGGCCTTATACCCAGCCTTAATTCGTACTAATGATGTATTATTTACATACTAAATGTTCTTGAACGACCTCGAGTGTGGACAAGTGATATAATGCGGCGTTACATTGTTTATTGTCGTGTTGCTTCCAAAACTCTGAAGAAGTCTTTGTAAAGTATCCACTTTACTAGGGTATGAACTATGCAGTCTATGCAAGTGACATACTTTGCTTGACTCTGACTTGTATGACGATAATTTAATGTTGAAAATAAATACACCCCGAAAGTAATCTAATTGCCAAATTTCAGCTTCGAAATTACAAAACTTTAAACAAAAAATTAAAACCCCCATTTCCCCGCCTTAGTCCGTCAATTATACAGTATTTATTTATTTTATTTAATCTATCAACCGGAATAAAAAAAAAGATAAAATATTAATATATAAATATTCGGGACATTTTTATAAATAAATATATGTTAATATTGTAAGAGTCGCGGGCATCCAGTGGATGCAAAAGGCAGGCTGTCGTTCAGTGTGGACTTGTGGAGGTTAAATGGGGAGGCCTATGATCAGCAGTGGACGTGTTCTGGCTGATGATGATAATGAACCGGAATACCAAATTTCATGTCCCTAACATCAATAACAAAGGACTTTCATACAAACTTTCAACCTCTTTTTGCCCCCCTTAATTCGGCCCTTTCGCAAAATCCTTTCTTAGTGAACCTCTAAACCCAATAAGGAATCTACCTGCCAAATTTCAAATTTGTAGGTCAAGTAGTTTTCGAGATTTCGTGTTTAATGAGTCACACACAAATTTAAATATAGATGTGTTTGGTATATTTTTTATGTTGGTTGATTTCAGATTTTGTTGAACGATAATTGGGCGTTAGTCGGTATTTTCCTGATTTTTCTATACCTGAGTTTGACGCAAGTATTCTTCCTGTGTTACTTTGCGGATTTACTGATGAGTTCGGTAAGAATGCATTTACAATTTTTATTTTTAATCCTTCATATTGTACAGCCCTGGGGGGTTATACATGACCCACTTTCTGTTAGCGTTAACGCCTGCGGAAAGATGAAATTGTATGAAAATGACATAAACTTGAGATAACATCTCTCAAGCTAATGTCATTGTCAATGTTATTTTCATACAATTTCATCTTTCCGCAGGCGTAAACGCTAACATAGAGTGGGTCTTGTCTTACCTCCCTGGGGCCCAACGGCTTCTTAACGCGGGTTCGAAACAGCGCAGTGCGGAAAATGACGCGATAGGGATGGCGGTCGCGCAACTTTTCGCAATCACCTAAACAGAATCGCTTCAAAGAGGTAGCCGGAAGGCCCCAGCTCTTGTTGGTAGTGAAATCTACATTCCTCCCTCTTCTCTGCCAGTGGACTGACTTCTAGATGGCAATTCACAATGTTTGTAACAAACGACGTTTAAAAAGGATTTTTTTTAAATTTCATTTTTGGTTTGCTATCAAAAGCCATCATTACGAAATTTGTGAATAAGAATTTAATCTAATCCAGGGGCCTTACGGACAACTGCTTTTGCGGCACCTAATCCGCTCAGTTGGAAAATTACGCGACCGCAAACCGTATCTGGGCGCGATAAGGTTTACGTTCGCGTGATTTTCCAACGGATTAGGTGCCGCAATACCAGTTGTCCGTAAGGCCCCAGAACTGTCCAGGCCTCGGATTGTTTTGCATCTGGTTATGTTCTTTTTTTGTTCATTAATATTCTTCCCGTTCTTTCCCTGTACAGTAACAAAAAATAAGGACACAATAAAATATTTTTTATTGATCTTGTGTATTATAGAGTACAGACATCAGTGAAGCGGTGTATAACAGCCAGTGGTATATGGCAGAAGCAAATATTGGGAAGGAATTACTAATTGTGCTCACAAGGTAAAAACTTTAAAAGAAGAAAGAGAAAAACTAAATAAGGAAAAGAGGTTGATTTAAAGTGCTTTATATATTTGATTCTTTCACAGGTCTCAATTACCCTGTAAGATAACAGCTTGTGGTTTTGCTGACGTCAACCTGAATTCCTTCATGAGGGTGAGATACGTATAATATTATTAATTGGTTCTCTTCTTAGTCGAAAACTCTTGGTAGAGTGGTCGTGGTTGGTAAGACGGTAGTACACGGTTGGTCTTTAAGGTCTTCTTTCTTTAAGGTATAATTATTTTTGTATTTACAGGTACTCAGGACTGCTTATTCCTACTTTACGTTGTTGCAGACAATGTATACATAGAAATTTAAATTGTTTAATTATGCAACTATTCAATTTCAAGATTTAATCACATACTGACATACATGGGTAACTTTGTTCACATAATTATGGCACTAATCGAGTAGAATAGAAAAAGAAATAAATGTTTTTTGAGTAAAATTTATGTATAGTTTTATTATAATATTGTTTTTTTTTTTAAATATAAATAATAGGCTTGCGCTTGACCGCCAACTCGCCTGATGTGCGATGATGCGGTCTACGGTGGAGCACGCTTGCCTAGAAGAAACCGATTCACTCGTGATTTGAAGACACCCAGATTGTAACTATCGGGGAACACCCATTCAGGCAGCGCATTCCACAGACTAGCAGTTCGCACAATAAAAGTGGGATCAAAGCGCTTCGTTCGGGTTTGTGTCTAAATAATTAACTAAAGAAACAACTGAACTTAATAATTAAAATCAAAGTTGGGAACTATCGCCTACAAAGTTTAATTGTGAGGAAACTAAGTATTTAAGTTTATTAAACGTTTATTTTCCTTGTCTTAAAATACATACGGCCTGGGGTTAAATTTTAAATCGCTCGTATTATATTTTGCAACAAAATATAATGTGGAATGAAATATTTTCTATTGATTGAAAGCAAATTCGAATGGTTCAAAACTTCAAACCACCCGTTGCGTTAGCGAGTGATACGATTAGTTTTTTTTATTCGTTTTTTTAGGATTTGATTCGAACGTCAGTCATTTTGCATGATATTTTCGTACGAAATATCATACGAGCGATTCCAAAATTGAGCCCCTGCACATTTTTCTAACTGAAGTATATTAATTCGATTTTGTACTTAAATTAGGTAGCCACTGAATAATAAACTACCTACTTCTAATTACTTTGCATTATTAGATACTATGTATTTATTATTTGAGAATTTCAATATGCTTGAGTTTGTCCACATTACACTCGACGTTTATTGATGCCTAGCGGTGAATAGTGCCTAATAACCACCAGGCATCAATAGGATCAATCAAGAAAGAGATTCAATAATAACTTATTCCCAAATCCAGAAACAGAACCAAAAAGAAGAGATTCAGTAATAACTTATTCCCAAAGCCAGAAACAGAACCAAAAAGAAGATATTCAGTAATAAGGGCAAAGCCGAAATAAGACTATGCAAGAAGATATTTAGTAATAAGCTGTTAATAAAGGCAAATCCAAAATAGGACCAAGCAAGAATAGATAATAAATTATTAGGTATCGAACCTTTTGTTGCTTGGTCTTATTTCTGCCTTTTAGGCTAATGATTACAAACGTGGGTCTCCACTAAATGAAAACCAAATTGTCCGTTATTCGTGTCGGTTGATAGGACGTGTCAATAATAAATAATGGTTTTATATGATATAGTGGTAAGTGGTAACCGATGATTGTGATGCTTCTATTTTGCATCAAAATATTAATTCTCTAACAGCTATAGTAATTTCCACGGAAGAACAAACTGTTAACACCCGAAGTGTAGGTAATTATGGTTTATATGGACAGCCTGATGTTTGTTTGATTGCAGTTCAATTGTGGACTTAAACACACACAGACGCTAATAGTTAACTGCTAGGGCCTCTAACGAGCTTAGTGACTATTTGATTCAAGATTTTCACCAATTCAATTGTCCAAGTGTTAGAAATAATTGTCATAATATGGTCAAAGGAGCATTTTACCCAAGTGTTATATTGTTGACGATTCAAGTCTTACTTGATTGATATCTCATTTTCAGAGAAAAACTCTGAGATATTCGATAAATAACAACTATGGATGAAAGCTTATTATTCGATAAAACTTTAAAACAAATTGAAACCTTGTTCCGCATTGCTGGAATTTACATCAGAAGTGGAGTACATAAAACTGCAGACCGTCTAAAATCAAGATGTGTATACTTTTTACACTGTTTTGCTGCAAATTATCAGCTATTTTGTAACATATGTTGGTGCATAAGTGGTTTAAGAAATGGGCAAGACTTTTTAGGAATCACCTACAGTGCTCCTTGCATTACTATCAATATTTTAGCACAATGCAAAGGATTGCTTCTGATTAAACACGAAGAAAAGGCTCAAAAATTGATAGCCAACTTGAAAAATCTTGAAAATAAACAGAAACAGAGGTCGCAGTCCCCAGAAAAATATGAAATAGTAAAGTCAGAGGTCAAGTTTTTGGCATTTGTGTTGAAAATACTCAACATTTTCTACGCGGCGATGGTTGCTGGATTCTCAATTAGTCCTCTAGTACTTATAGTAGTGAAGTATATTCAAACGAACGAGGTGGAACTGACGCTGCCTTTCTTCGCTGATTATGGCTTTGATGCATTTCAAATAATGATTTGGCCTTTTATTTATCTGCATCAGTGTTGGTCAGGTATGATCTATCATCGGAACTCACTAACTGTGCTGTGACTAAATTAGGAGAAAAAAAAAACAGCATTTTAGGACATGTGGACATGTAACAAGTGACAAGCTAACATAACAGAACAAATATTTTCAGAAATGACCTTGGGCTGGTTTTGTTGCTTGTCTAGTCTAAATATTGATTAAGCTTCTCTGTTTCCAATTTAAGATTGATCATTATTAATCAGTTATTTTGTTGGTTAGTCTTAATATTTCAGAATTATAATATAATACCAGATATTTTGTTTCGTTTCTAGAACTCGCCGTTGTATTAAATATATGCTCTGCTGACTACTTCTTCTTCACGTGTTGCACCTACATTAGAATTCAGTTTCGGCTCTTGGAGCACGATCTCCAGAATGTTATTCCCGCTGATATAAATACCAATGAAAAGTTTATCGAAAACGAAGAGTTCAGCAATAATTTCAAAAATCTCATTAAGTGGCATCAAGATTTGATTGAGTAAGATTTTGTACTCGTTAATTTCACATTTCATTAAGTTTCACTCGAACTAATTTTGACAAATTTTTCCAGGTCAGCAAATATTTTAGAAGTAATTTACTCAAAATCAACGTTACTTAATTTCTTTTCAAGTTCTCTTATAATCTGTCTCACTGGATTCAACGTTACGGTACCTTTATCTTTCGTTTTATAAATGTGACTTTTCATTAAATTGTTTCAATCGTCAATTGGAATGTTTTTTTTTTCAGATCTTACATGACGTGGCTAATATGATGACTTTTATGAGTTTTCTGTCGTTAAGTTTGGTACAAGTTTTCTTCGTTTGCTTTTTTGCAGATTCATTAATGACTTCGGTGAGAAATTAAGTTACATTCTGAAATTTGTAATACGGTATTTTAGTTTTAGCCCCTCCGCCGCCGCTTGCGTTTGACCCCCAACTCGCCTGATGTTAAGCAATGATGCGGTCTACGTTCGAGCATGCTTGTCTAGAAGAAACCGATTCACTCGTAATTTAAAAACACACAGATTGTAATGAAACTATCAGGGAACACCAATTCAGGCAGCGCAATCCACAGACTAGCAGTTCGCACAATAAAAGTGGAATAACAAAAATACTTAGGATAAATCTGTTACAAAACTTACGATTTAAACGATCTGAGGTCTATGAAAACAAATTTAGATAAAGGTTCAAGTTATTTTTTTATTTAGTATCAGAAAAATGAATTAACGGTCATAATAATTTGCAGAGTATGAATATAAGTAATGGAGTCTATAACTCATTATTGTATGCGGCAGAGGCTAACATTGGGAAAAAAATGCTTATGGTAATGATAAGGTAAGTATTACTATAAGCTAAGCTAATAAAAAAGAAAAAAATATATAATTAGTAGTTAAACAAATTAATTTCGAATGCAAAAGTTAGTCGTGTAATGTTTGTGTGTGTTTTTTCCCACTTATTTCAATAGCAGCTGCACTGCTTCAAATAAAATGTAAAACTAAATTGGCCGTAATATCTTCAAATTCGTATTAAAAATACATATTATTGTAAACATGACAATGCACGACCTTCTAGAAGTGAACTCAGCATGCACATGAAAGAACACAATAGCAATACACTACTTACATTAAGAGCAAATAGCGATGGTGACCAAGTGGTAGCATATGCGCGCTTTACAATCTGACAGCACCCGGTTCGATCCCCGGCCCTGCACCAATGACTTATTTGGTACCTAAATAAATTGTGTGCAGTTATTGATGCCATCGCTCAAAAACGGTGAAGGAAAACATCGTGAGGAAATCGGTACGTCCAAGAACCTCAAAAGCATGCAGCATCCAGCATGTTGGATTAGGGCTTATCCTCTATCTCTGAGAGAAGGCCTGAGTCCCAACAGTGGGAACATGTTAGGCTAAAATGATGATGATGACTTCAATTAAACATTGGAATCACAATGTTTTTTATTTTATTTGCCTGGGTGGGTGGTTTCAAATATTATGTAATTAAAATTAATGAAGTTTCTACTTCTTACCCCCAAAAAGGGGGTTATAACCGAAGGCCATCTTGTATTTTTATATTTTCAGGTCTCAAAATCCTTGTAAGATAACTGCATCAGGCTTTGCAGACGTTAACCTAAAGTCATTCATGAGAGTAAGTCTTTTGAGGATTCTAGTAAAGCTTTTAATCATGTTGTTTGCTATGTTAAAATATGTAATTAAAAATCTTATCTTAATCTTATTTCTATATATCTATGAAATGTTGTGTAAAATAAAAATAGACGGGGATCATCAGTGAGAGTTGCATATACAGCGGTAGGGCAACACCCAGCAGTGGGTCACTCAGGGCTGATTTTGATGATGATGATAAGAAATATCAACCACGCAATAAAATTAGTACTTTTGACATACATGTTAATGCAGTAAAAGTTTGGACTTTAAGATTACCTGTTATATAAGATTTAAAGATTACCTCAAGGTAGTATTATCAGACCACAAAGATTTTGTTTATACATAATGGTATATTTTCAGGTCCTCAGCACTGCGTGGTCGTATTTTGCACTGTTGCAGACAATGTATAGCAACTAAGAGATATTACTAAGAACAACTTTTATGATTACCTAGGGCTTGTAGGTTCATAAGAGCTTAAAGCATTTCAAAACAATGGTTTTAAAAGTAGATTTAAAATTGATAGTTGTATTGCGTAAACGCATAATTAAATTGAAAATTATTATTGAATACATTAAGTAGATTAAACAATAGCACTACATTTAAGCTAAAACATGCATGGACAGGTTAATTAAGAAATTACATTAATGTATTCAACGCCACTAATTATAAGTAAACGTGTGAACTTGCACCCGGAACATTGATATGTTATTTACCTGTGTCCTTGTCGCATTTGTAGACCTTCGTGAGCAAAGGAATTTCTATGGAGTCCCATAAACATTCTAAGGCGCGCCGCAGCAGTATTTTTTTTTACTTCGGACTAGGCTAATGTTTGATCGCGATCTCGTCTGATGGAAAGCGATGATGCGGTCGAAGATGGAGCACGTTTGCCCAGTAATAACCTATTAACCCTAGGCTTGAACACTCCAAGATTGTAATGCTGCGGAAAAACAGACAGGGGCAAGGCGTTCCATTGTTTTGCTGTTCTAATTAAGAAAGAGAAGTCAAAACGCTTGGTGCGAATAAATGGCATTTCGACCAAGTAAGGGTGACGCCTTGCCGTTCGCCTGGACGTCCGGTAATGAAAAGGTGATAGGGGAATAAGTTCGTGAAGTTCCGTTGCACACTCTCCGTGGAAAATCCTATAAAATACCGACAAGCTTGCGACTTTACGCCGGTGGTTCATACTCTGAAGTTTCTTTCCAACCAACACTTCGTCATCAATGAGCTTTATTGCTCGTTTTTCTATTGAATCCAAAGCCTCAAGCTGATATTTGGCTAAACCATCCCAAAGGTGACAACAGTACTCCAAACATGATCGGACCTGAGCTTGGTAGAGAAGCTGCCCTGATGTAAAGTACCGCCGCACCTTCGACAAGATACCAAGTTTTTTGGCAGCTGTTTTGGCTTTGGATTCAATAAACGAGCCGAAGTTGAGGTTAAGCGAGAGGTCAACATCCAAAAGCTCGAGGTGGTTACGTAAAGTACATATATTTATACCTCCCTTTAGTTTTAACTTTTTCACTTTATTATTATTTCTTAGTTAATCCATCGTAAGATTACATATTCTGTGTACTCTGTCTGGCCCCATACATAACGAACGTATTTTTGTATTAGCTCTAATGTTAAAACGGTAATGCGTACAAGCGTCAAAATTGGCACGATTATAGTACACATTCTAAAGTGTAACAAAAAATAATAAATAATGGCAAAGTGCGAGTCGGTGGCAAATTTCAGTTCATTACCAAGTTATAACTATGTAGTTATAAGTTTTACGCTTGTAAATATTACCGTTTTTACATTATTGCTAATACAAAAATACATTGATAAATACGTTTACTTGTAGTACGGGGACCCCCTCTTTCTTTTTTACTAATTGACTTTTTTATAATTTGTTAGTCAATCCGCCGTAACATTACATATTCTGTAAAAATTTCAACTTGCTATCTATTACAGTTCTAAAGATACAGCCGTTAATAGGTAGGGCAGACAGACGGACAGACAGACAGACATCATAGGCTTAGTAATAGGGTTTTTACACTTTGGGTACAGACACTAAAAAAAATATGGTTACGAACCTTGAGAGAAAATCCAAATACCTACAAAAATATAAGAGAAACAAAAACATGCTTCCCGAAATTTCTAAACGAAGTTAAAGCCCTAAAAATATTTACCTTAACCTGAAGGTATACTGTTTTAACTGCACAGAAATAAGGCTGATATTCGTTTGAGACGGTAAAGTGTAAAGGTTTTTTTAAGGATTCTTTGAAAAGTAGACCTTTTTGTGTAACGTGAATTTCTCTACCTGATCCATGGATCGCCAACGCAAAGGTTACTTAAATATCATGAGCTGCTACTATAGTTATTTACTACAGGCCGAAAACTATTGTTATATTATATCTCCATATAGATAAAAAAACTAATCCCTAATTTACCTTGGACACGCCATAACTTGAGAACGACTTTACCGATTTGATTCATTATATTTTTTAAACTTTTCTAATACTTTGTAGAAGGTTCTTACGAAAAGAAAAATTACGAAAAATACGCAGAAAATTGGAAACTTTCAAAAAACTTAACAACGATTTTAACTTCGCGCGTTTGACAGTTCTAAGATAGGACATCGTCTCTGGGGTCAGCTAGTACCTACGTACATAATAATATTATATCAGCTCCGCGGTTATAGGTTTCAGCCGCGTTATTATACCTCCTTGAAGCAACCTCCTTGGTTGGTAGCTCTAAGCTAATCTAAGGCTATAAGGTAGAGTATTTCTGCCTTGTCAGAGTAACTGCTTGGGTCAGTAACGAACTAAATTGTTAGTTGTAAAGTGATCTAGGTTAAAGGAAAATAGGTTTACCTCGTCTTGCTACTTACATCAAATTTCAGATTTTAATTGAAATATACCCAAGACATTACGTAGGTACTTACCTACCTACCTACTAATATGAGTCATTCCGGTCATTCGTTACGTAAAATGGGTTTGTTCATAAAATATGAGATCAATTTAGTATGAGATTTTAAGAAGTTAGAGATATATATTATTTGAAGTGAAGCATTTGGTGAAGCAGTGAAGTGTTGTGGTATCATAAAAAACGCATGAAAGTTTTCGTTTAAAATTTTTCGTTTTGCGCTGTGAACATTGCTGCCATCTATTGGCGGTCAATGTAACTATTCTATGTCGGTAAAGCAGTTTAGAGAAAGTGGCGCCATAGCTCTGCTTTACCGACGGAGCACTGAAGACCTGTCATGGCGAAGAAGTGTACATTTTTGTGTACAATAAAACAAGAATAATGTTTTTCGTACGTAATATTAAATTTCGGTGCTCTAGAAATTGTTGTACAAACTCAAAAATATCATGATAAACGTGTGTTGGTAATAATCAAACGTGTTTTAGTTTAAAATGGACAAGAAAAATGCCATTAGGAGAGCCAAGAGGCCGTCCAAAGTGCTCGAAGAAAATTATTGGGATTGCAGCGTTTGTACATACAGAAATAATGCGGAGGCATTCAAGTGCTCTATGTGCGATGTCAGAAAAGGTAAATTAACCTGTTATCTGGCTGCTAACCTGTATTTTTGTGCGCTCTAACTAGCAAAGGTAGATGTTACCTGCCTACCTAGTTTTTAGGCCACGTATCGCATATTGAACTCAATTTTCTCTAACAATAATTCTCTTTAACCTTATGATATCGAACATAATTCAATTTCAGTACCAGAACAGCTTTTCCTTCCAAATTTAGTCATATTTGTGATCATAACCTCCAAAAGTGAACAATGAAAATATTGATTAGACATTTTGGAGTCTGCGAATTAGTTGCGAAAGTGACTAGACGATTTTATGGAGGTTATTGATTTTAGTACAGTGTATTGTGCGTAGACTAAAATTTTGTGACAACTATTCTATACAAACCTAGTAACTCGTATTTTAGACATGTAAACCTTGTCTAAACCACTCAAAACAAGAACAATATACAAGGAGGTTTCATACTTCATTATATCAACCTTATTTGGGAATACAAAAACTTTGGAATGTAGTAAAAATAGTAAAATGTAAACAAAACTTAATTTTCTGATTGGCACGAATTGCATAGTATAAAATCGCCGCTGCATTGTATTGGCGCTGCGATCGGTATTATCCTACCAAGATTGAAAGTCTTAACGTTGCTTTTCATTTCTGCTATTCATAGGTTTCTTTATTTGGCCGGTTAGTAACCGTTGACCTTTTGATGTTACCTCACCTAGACATATATCCATTCCATACCCTAGACTCGACATACCACGAGCGTCCAAATGAAAAGTGGCGTATGTGCAAATTAAGTTTTTTACTTGCAAGACATTTATACAACCTGCATTTTTAATCGTATTTTTTGTGTCATTCTAATGAAAACTGTGGATAAAGTTTCTAATGTACATAGAATAATATATGAATTATGTTTATATGTTTACATGCATATTAGGTAGTACATTTTTAATAACTTTATTGTCCACCTGTATGTAATACATATACCTACGTATAAGCGCGGAGAGAAAAGTACAACTCCTACTTTGTGCTAATAATATCACAGCGGTCAATGGACTAAGGGGGCATCCATTAATTACGTGAGGTGGTTTTGGCGATTTTAACCCCATTGGTAAGATGTCGTAAGATTTGGCTTAACCCGGACGCGAAATAGGGTGTCATAAATTTTACGTGTGTATCTGTGTGCCTGTCTCTGGCATCGTAGCTCCCAAGCGGCTGAACCGATTTTGATTTCGTTGTTTGAATAGTGAATCGTTGAGAGTGTTTTTGTTATTCAAGAAAAGCTGTTCAGCCGTTTGAAGGGCTGGGGCCTTACGGCTAGCTATTAAAGCTGTTAAAGCAATAAATTAAAAATCAATAATTGAAAAAAAAAAATTTTTTTTTTACAACTATTGTTGTAGTTATAGGTGATGAAAAAATGTTACGCGACCGCAAACCGTATCTGGGCGCATTAAGGTTCACGTTCGCGTGATTTTCCGAACAGCGCGGTTTTAATGTTAGTTTGATACCGCGTAAGCAGTTGGCCGTAAGGCTCCAGCTCTTTTCATGGGGGTTTTAAAAACAATTCAATTTATACTTGTTCACTAAAGAACCTCAAAGTTGGCCTAAAGAAAATCGTTTAAACCTAAATTTAAACGAGATCGTAGTCCTTTACAAATACTTGAAAATAAAGCACTAGCCTTAAGTTTTCTTAAAAAAATATATGCCATAGGTGGCAAACAAGCAGACGGGCTGCCTGATGGTAAGCAGTCACCGTCGCCTATGGATACGTGTAACACCAGAGGCATCACAAATACGTTACCGATACGGACCCTTTAGTTGCCGAGTTTTGTGAACAGGTACATCAACACGGAAGCCTCGTATCAACCCAGCCCTGGTGGCGGCACAGGCAGCCGGCACCGCTCCCACCAGCTCACAAAAACGGCCGCGCTCTGCTAACTCGCTCAAGAAGAAACGGCCGCCGAGACTAAGGAACGTAGACCGCAGCTCTGCACAGACTAGGGAGGTAAGAGATCCAGTTCCCATTAGTTCTATTGGTTGTTCCATTGATATAAGTAGTTGGACTTTTTTGTCCAAAGTACAGTTTAGTGAGGAAACGGTGCAGTCTAGAGAGAAATGCGTACAGTCTAAAGAGGGATGGGTGCAGTCTAGAGAGGAATGCGTGCTGTCTAAAGAGGGATGGGTGCAGTCTAGAGAGGGATGGGTGCAGTCTAGAGAAGGGTGGGAGCGTCTAGAGAGGAATGCTTGCTGTTTAAAAAGATGAGTACAGTCTAGAGAGGAATGCTTGCTGTCTAAAAAGATGGGTACAGTCTAGAGAGAAATGCGTGCAGTCTAAAGAGGGATGGATGAAGTCTAGAGAATGCGTGCAGTCTAAGCCATATCGTAGTGGCTATCGTAGAGCAATCGGGGTGAATTTCCGGATTGTTTTGCAAGTTCGAATCCTGACGGTCGTCAAATTATTAAATTGTCTATAAAACGTTTGAATATCAATTACGATTTTTTTTTATTTGACTCTATCTAGTTGCTCATGGCTGCATGTGTGATATACAATCTGACGATACCCGTTTCGATCCTCGGCCGTGCCAATGACTTATTTAGTACCCAAATAACTTATGTTCAGTTCCAAAATCTGTGAAGGAAAACATCGTGATTCGTGAGGAAATCGTTCCAAAAACCTATAAAATTTCGAAGACATGACATTCACCAACATGCACTGGGCCAGCATGGTGGATTAAAGTCCATCCTCACTCTCTGAAAGGCTTGTGTTGTGTCCCAGCAGTGGGAACATGAAAGGCTGATAATGATGAGTTGCTCAAGACATGGTCGCCAAGGTCTGGAACGGAGACTGAAGCTGTAGAATCTATTTTGAGAAGTGAGACAACCTATAAGCAATTTAAGACACTTCTGGTGGTACGGCAGGCGGCAATAGTCTAGAGTGCAGTCCAGAGAGGAATCGTAAACCATTAGAGCTAGCTATTACGATTAGGAACAATGTACATATGTCTGTGTCACTTTCCTTTAAGTTTTACTATTCCTTAGGAGACTTATTTCTTTGGCAGGTTACCGTAAGCGGAGTTACAGTAGTTATAACAGAATACAAACCTAAGAAGTCGGTATCAACGAGCTCCAGTGACGTCGAGTCTTCAAACGACGCGAGACCATGATATCTGGTGAGACCCCAGTGTTGTCATATTCAACTCGACGCCGATCAACCAAAACAAAGCGTTGACGACACAAATTGTCAACGGACACCACATGTGGACGACACAAATTGTCAAATGACACAACATGTTGACGACTCAAATTGTCAATTGACCATTCACAATGGCATACAACATTTGGAAAAGGAACAATGTAGCTTAAATATTTCTTTAGAAACACAGTCTTGTTATGTTCAACTTGATCAAGTTGACACTTGTCATTCACGGTCTAATAATTGTCAACTGACACAACGCGATGACAACACAAATTGTCAATTGAGCATTGACGATACCATACAACCTTTGGAGAAGGAACAATGTAACTCAAATAGCTCTGTAGAAACACAGTCTGGTTATGTTCAACTTGACCAAGTTGACACTTATCAATCGCACTCTGATAATTGTCAATCATCACAACATGTTGACGTCACAAATTGTCAACTGACACAACATGTTGACGTCACAAATTGTCAACTCACACAATATGGTGACGTCACAAATTGTCAACTCATACAACGTGGTGACGTCACAAATTGTCAACTCACACAACGTGGTGACGTCACAAATTGTCAACTCATACATCATGGTGACGTCACAAATTGTCAACTCATACATCATGGTGACGTCTCAAACTGTCAACTGACAAAATATGCTGATGACACAAATTGTCAAGTGAGCATTGACAATGACGTAATATCTTTGAAAAAAGAGCAATGTAACTCAAATAATTCTGTACGAACACAATCTTGTTATGTTCAGCTTGATCGAGTTGACACTTATCAGCAGTCTTATAACGATGAATGTAAGTTAAAGTCGGAACTCAATCAAATTAAGTCTTCAACAAATAAGCGTGACTTAAATACATCAGTAACAATGTCACAATGTTGTTATGTTCAACTCGAACGAATGGACGAAACAACTTTTCAACTACCTTCATGCGTAGAAATAGGAAAATTGAGTTCAATTTCAACCTGTTTAGAAGATAAAAAGTCTGTACAAGATGTGCAGCGTATGACCCACGATTATAATCAGGTGATACGAACGCAGTGTTGTTATGTTCAATTAGAACGAGTTGACAACAATTGGCGTCAACTTGTTGATGACAATACTTGTCAACTGTCACCGATGGTTGACGACCTTAATGAATTCAAGCTCTAAACGTCGGATTTTATTCGTTTTTGACAGTAAAAAACACAAAAGACTATTAGTACAAGTACAGAAGATTCACTCCGCAAAATTATTTAAATAAATAGCGACTCTTGCTACTACACAATAAAGTGTAATTCAGGACGTGCGGGTGCTAACTACCTATAGCTATACTATATTAACTTAGAAGTTACTTCTCTGTCTATCGCGTAACTCTTGTCGCGTTATCTCTGTCTATCGCGCGGTAGCGGGCGTCCCAAGTCCGACAAGTCAGCTACTTGCTGCTAGCTTCATACCTAAGTGCGGAGTGCGTCAGACCTGATAGAACTTTGATTAAAAGGATGCTGATATTTTTAAATTAATTAGATTTAACACACGTAGAGGCATAAATATTATCTAAAAAACTTAGCCGATGTAGATTTTTTGAGTGAACTTGAGGTATCTCAGGTTATGTATTTCTTTGTTTCTTTGAAACAAGTATAATGCAAATTGTAGCATTTTCGTAGATGTAGACGAAAAAAAAAAATTGTATTTTTGTATTATATTCGTGGCAAATAGTTGTCATTTTGCTTAGGTTCGTCATATCTGAAATCAACAAATCGTCAACATTTGTGTCACAGTAGATAATTATAAGCTCAAGCAGTAGTTTAACTCGGACGTATCCACGAGTTCAACGCCTATACTGTCGGTTACAGGGCTAGGGTTGCTACAATCGGTTTTTTTATTTTTATTTCGTTGTAGTCTTCTGCGCTGTCGACACACACACACACACACACACACACACACACACACACACACACACACACACACACACGCTGAGTCTCAATGACACGGCGCGTGCGACCAGTATTGCCGGTAGTCAAGCAAGAAACTTGATATGACATGGCCCTACAAAGACTACCCTCCGCTAAGTTTTTGTGAACTAAATATCTTGGAAGCGATGGTCACAGGATTATCCAAAATTACCCGGTAGGAACCATTACCCGCTAATTACCCGCTTATAGCCGAAATCGGGTAAAAGTATACCGTGCCGGAAACGCTGCGTGCGAATCGCTCTGAGAGTACCGTGAAGTATCGTAGCGGGGGAAGGGGCGTTCGTTTGAATACGTCACTCGATTTGGGCGTTTGTTTACACTCGAACTATTGCTTTATCTTATAATTATATCTACTGTGGTTGTGTCATCACAATGAAGGTGTCCCAAAATAATTCAAAATATTTTTATACGTCGCATAGGTAATGGATTTTTCATCACATTCTTGTGAATATGTACCTTTAAAAACCGATTGCGTATAATCGGAATCTATTTATTAAAAAAATAACATAAAAACTAAGCTTTATGTAATGCCATTCTCTAAATAACTTATTTTTTAGGTGTAGGTATTTAATTTTTTCGAATAAAAATTGTATATTGGAAAAGAATTGTAAATATGAAAGTGAAGACCAGCTGGTCACTGCCAAAATGTTAATGTAAATAGTAAAATATTTGGAAAATGTTGGTATTAATTGCCCGTCAACCTGATTACGTTGGTTGTCACTTGCAATCGCAATCGTGCAATACGCATGCCACGATGATCTTACGCTTCAACTATTTCCAAAAAACAACTTATTGCTGTCAAAAAATAGTGGTCTATAGCGCAAATTGTTCTATCTAAAGTAATTTTGAATTCGCGCCAAAAAAACTTGCAGGAGATGGCGTGATGGCGTCACGATCTTAAACACCCCATATCAACAATGCAAAACGAACGATGTGAACGTTCAAAAGGTGTGTTTTCATAATCGTGACATCATTGGCTCTGATTGGCGTTTCACTTTGAATGTATTTTATAATTTAAATTCAACATTATATAATTATACTATGTTATTCTTGCTATTAAAATAAATTTTTTATTGCAAATTCAACTTATAATTTTTTTTAAATCATGATATCAGTGATTTTGTTGTCATTATGAATTTTCGTGGCACGACTGCAATCGGTGTCTAACGTGATCAGGTTGCCACTGTAAGGGCGACATAGGTTAGATAGAGTAAATTGTTGAATTGGCTATTGGACTGCAAATTGCATAATTTTTAATTAAAATTATTTTAATTTCATGTAAATAACATTTAATTGCCAACTCTTAACGTGAAGCTAATGAAGGAAAACATATTGTGAAGTATGTACTTAGATATTCTTTAAACTTAAACGTAATATTACAAAAAAAATGTACTTCTAGTACTAGTAAATACCTACAAGAAAAAAGATAACACAAAAAAATATGCAAATGAGCTATTAAAGATTTGGAAGTACATATGTATATTAAAACTACATTAGTAGGTACTTCTTTTTCTACAATGGAGTTACATTATAGGAATTAAATGTACTACGCACATAATTCTTAAAAATCCGCCTTGTGATAAAGTTACAAATAATTTTGTGTAACATTATAATTTGGATACATACTTTGTTAAAGAAAAAAGGTCAGCGAAAGACCTTGAAACTTTATTTTATACTAAAGTTGATATAATTCTTGCTTCTAATAATATGTAACTCGAATCTGATTAAAACAACCTAAAAATAATAATTAAGGATTAAAGTAATAACCTTTATGTCAAGGACGAAATGTTGAATTGCTAATTGAGGGTAATAAATACAACATTTTAAATTAAAACTATTGTTAAGATTTAGAATGGGCAAATGTTACCTCGGACACGTCGGTCGTTAGACTTTCGTAATAAGTGCGAAGAAAATTAATTTGAAGGTGGCTTTGATTATAAAATCGCATAATTCACACAGTAGCTTAATTTTGATGCAATGACTAGGTGTTGTTAATATCTCGAATAAGATTTCCTTAAAGCGTTCAAATTACGAACGCAGTCAAAGTTCAATCAAATTAGATTGATTAAGTTAACTGGAAAACTATCTAAGCTAAAGACTACGGTGGCATAAAGTCATAAACGAGCTGAGATCGAAATGTGAGCATTTTTTTTCATACGAATGCAATGATCAACGTTAGGGCGAGCTACACAAATGTCGATAAGTCTACGCTTCAGTGATTTTGGGTTGTTGCTCTTTATAGACTTTAGTAGCTCCTCCAAGCATTTTCGATGCTGTGCTAAACTTCTTTGGCTTCCCGGTTCTAGAAGGAGATAAACTGGCTCTTATTTTCAAGTAGATACGGTGAATATTCAAGTAGGCGTTTTTCATTAATGCGATTGCATTTTGACAGCGTTCGTGATTGCATTATTGTTCTAAAATGTGTTATAGCTATTTTGTAGGTTACCAAAAAACTTGCAGCCCTAACTCTGTGTTCCATGCATAAAATAAGTATTTATTTTAGTTTTAAGTGTATTTAATTTGTGTTTTGTGATTTAATCCGTATGTTTATTAGTTTTTATTTTTAGACTGGTATATTTTATTGAACTTATTTTATACGGGGTGGGCTCTATGTAACTCTTATCGTTTTATGTCACTATTTAGTCAGATAACATTAATTCTGATTTATTTCATTGTACCGAAATATTTATAGACTGTGCAAGAAGAGAAGCATCGCCGTGGGATAACGGTACCATAACATTCAGTTTTTATTTATCAGTAATGAATTTAAATACCTAGCCTAGTAGCAACCGAGTACCATAATTATACATAGTACAGTACTGTAATTATATATAGCACAGTACTATAATTATAGAGAGAACTGATTAGGTACATACTAAGTATCAAGCATTTTTAGTCGTGCTACCAATGACAGATGGGTGTTGTCAACGCAACAAATCAAAAAAACTACAGTAAATTTGCACACGTGCGACCTCAATACCTACAAGGTTTATCTTTTTTGCACAGATTCTTTCCATTTATTCCTAGGGGAAGAGTGTCGTAATATCAATTTTATTTTACAAATAGTAAACGTATTTGTCCATTGTGTCGTTTTCACCCTGTATAAATTACTTTTTGTACTGACTTAATATACTAGCAAATTATTAGAACTAATAATCGCTAGAGTAAATTAAAAAAAAATATAGGTTTCAGATGAAATTATATGAAAGCTAGATGTGTATAGTAGGCGAGTAAAAAGTAACTATAAATATTAGTAAATGCAGTCGTATTGATTGTACGAAAGCAAATCACGATAATTATTGTAAAAAAGCGCGTAATAGTTAAAAAACGCGTAAATAATTTAAACTGACATTTTAAGAAAATCTCATTGGATTGTATTGGATCAACATTTGACGTTTGCGTCAGACCTTGATTGAAAATGTCAATTTCAATGTCAAACATGGTTTGCGTTAAAAAAAATGCTTCATTGGCCCATCATAAGACATTGGCAAAATAGCGGCAACACCGCAGAAGCCAATAAATGATGCTTCATAAATTAAAAATGTAGTTTCACCCATTTTGTATTATAAATTTTAAGAAAAAATTGTGCTAGTAATTTTTTTAAGCATATTAAGTATTTTAAAATGTTTTTTGTACTTTTTAACTTTTGCGAAAATATTGATGAGGAATGAAGCTGGCATAATTATGATTTACTTGTTATATAATAATAATTGAAATATGCGCAGCAAAATTATCAATGTACACATTTACAAATTTTACGTTGATAAAATTTGTCTTTTCGACGACAAATGTCGTTAAACAGCGTACTAGCATATTTGTAAAGTATTTAATTTTTTTAGGAAAATACGGTCACTATGTGTCGCCATAAGTCTTAAATGTCTAAATTAATGACAATGTAACCTCATTTAATAAGGCTTCTGTAGCATCTTTCGGTCTCTGCATAAATGCAGTAAAAAATTAATATTTTTGTACAAAGTCGCGGAATTTCCGCACTTTTTGAGGTGAGCGTTCACTTACCAGCATCTCAAGCTATAAAGGTCGGATTGTCAAATTCTGTACTCATAACGCTTTTATTTGGTACTCTAGTGTCGTGTACCTAAGTACATTAAAACTACGTAATAATTTTACATGTATCACATAATACTGTAATCCATAGGAAAAGAGCTGTATGACGTGTTTTGGTGTTTTCGCCTCTCATTGGTTTTATATTACATACATATTCACTTTGCCATAATTATTGCTTTTAAGAAGAAAAAAAAAATTACATAGAGTCACAATTTTTTTGCTTGTAAAATGGCATTGTTGATGACTACAAAATTAGCGCTAAACAGGGAAGATTACTTATGACCTAAAGTGGGCTCAATGTGCCGCCAATCATGATGATATTTGTAAAAAGCATTAAAATACATTATAAATCGTAATTTTCTTTAGGATGACAGAAAGTCGTCAATTGTTAAATACGGTACTTTTCCTTAGGGTGGTAGAAAGACGCCAAATGTCTTTAAAATACGGTATTTTTCCTTAGGATGGCAGAAGACGCCAACGCCAGTTGGTCAGGTCAGGTCAGGTGGCCATCATAAGGAAAAGTACCACAAATAATATAAATATCAAAGACTTATGTTAGGCTTTGTTTCAGAATGTCCGGAACGAGAAATTATCTATTCAATGAACACTGCTTGTGTTTCACTAACCATCAGATAAGGTTTCTATTAATTTATATGTCAGATCAAGTTGCAAAATAAAAATGTGTAAAAGAGTTTGCTAGTAAAAATGAAAAATTACGTAAAAATGCGGCGTTGCCATTTCGCTGCCCTAGTAATATAGAAGTAAGTATCTGTATGATAAAAAGCATTGTGAAACGCGATGTGAGTTTTATCTTCCACGTTATATTTTCCGTTTTTTTTTAAATTTATGTGGTGGTTAGCAACACTTTAATAGCACATTCTGATATAAGCCCCAAGTCTTTCTGTCGCATCCGTGCAGGGCATAATAGAGGTCAAAAAGGCGGGCAACTGATCGTAGACAATCGCGTACAAATCGTGATTGATGTTACCCAAGGTCACGGTCTTAACTGATCATACTGCGGTTAACAGTCAAATAGTTGCAGCACATTATCTGCGGCTGCAGATCGTGCGTCCGTCAGGCTAGTGAAGTGAACTTTGACCTTTTCGAGTGTTATCTCATTGTAAACGTAGAGCTAAATGTTATTTATTTTTAAGTCATTTATCTATTACTTTCTGTATTGTATATAAAGAACGTGGAAAGAAAATTCTTGATTTTGATTTCGAACCTTAAAGTAGGGCCAATTTAATAGATCATATTTGACACTTCATCATAATTCAACAGTGCAAATAATTTGAATTTAACCTTGCAACGTATTTTTTTTTCAAAGATGGAACTGCACTATTGCTTATTTTTTTTTAGTTAAAATACATCATATTATAATTGAAGGGTCCACTGCAATAATGATGAATGTCCATTTTTTTTTAAATATTAACGAGTAATACCATTCGGTCACACGAAATTATATTTAGAAATCTTGTTAGCAAACTTAGCAATATCGTTTGCAGTGCCGTGATAAATATGTTTTAAATATTTTGGCTACACGGCTAGAACGCTCAACGTCTCAGCTGTTCACGACAATAATGATAATTTTTTACTCCATTTATGAATTTAAAACCCAATCATCTCAAAACTAAAGATAAAGGGCCATCATTATTGCAGTGGACCCTTCAATTGTAATAATGACAAAAGAAGGCAATTTTACATGTGTGTGTGGGTAGATTGAGAGACCACTTAGATCTCTAAGTTTTTTTGTAGTTTTAGTAGGTAACTGAATTTTTATTCAAAGTTATAAAACATTTGTAAAACGCATATTGGAATTTGTAATTAATTAAAAAGTTATGCTTCTTTTAGTGTGTGGTCTCTCAGTCCACAATCCGTCCTCACCACACACATATTTTTACGATTTACCTTGACTAATAACCAATAGACTGACAGATGTCAAATGTGATGTATTAAATTGGCCCTACTTTAGATAGGCGTATTTTACCAAAACTTTAGCACCATTAGTGTTATTACACAACATCTGAGTATTTTAGGCGATTATACTGATGGTAATCCGTTTAAAAAGTATCCTATATCTAGTAATTTTTAAACTTTCGCGATAAACGTCGAGCGAAAGGTACATATTTTTTACCTATATTAAATAATACGTGATAAGTCCCGATAAACATTTAAAACATATCCTATATCTATTCTTATAATACTCACAAAGTTGTTGCCCAATTTCAAAATCGATTTAGCCGTCTTGTAATAAAATAACAAATAAATAGAGGCAGAAAGCGCGTTCTGAAATCAACGCCAATCCCAGTCACTGTTTCTTACTTTGATAAAATATAGTTTGGTCAACTTATAGTTGGACTTCATCAATGTTTCCATCACATAGCGAATAACACTTTCATTTTCAGCAAAAATAAAAATTTAATAACAAATAAAAAGCCGGAATTCGCCGAAGTCCCCGAACTGGCACGAATGACTCGCTATAACCCGGCTGAAAGCAAATCGTAAACGCGACATAAAAATACTTCCCACTTTAGGGCTCTCGTTAAACGCGCAGGTAAGTCCGTAAATAATTTTATGGTGCAGTTTGCAGTTACCGCTTTTTGCGGGTGGACTGTAGGTGGCTAGAATGGAAACGGAGCATAACGACCATAACCTACAAAATGAGATCTTTTAAGTACGACACCTACCTATAGGTAGGTACCTATATAAAGTACTATATAGCCCCCTTGGCCCAGTTGGTAGTGAACCTTCCTTCTGCTCTCGGGGAAGTGGGTTCGATTTCCACCCAGGGCAAACATTCAAGGGATGTACATTTGTGTTTGTTCTATATCTGGGCCCCGATATTGTAATTGTTTCAATTGCCTCAAAATTGTAATTTTTTTATACTAAGTTATAATATTAGGTGGTGGTATTTTTCTAGTACCTATAAAAAAATATTTAAAACTGTACATTTTGAGACAACTATTAAAAACATATAATTGAACCATTACATTTAAAAACAATTTCTTTAGTAGAATCGGGGCCCAGTATCCTGGCGGTAGTAACTGCAAACTGGTTGTTATATTGAAATTTTTATTTTCTTCCCTGTGACCCATATATCTATAAAAATATTTTATGACGTGAATCAAGACCACCAACGCAGAAGAGATATATTGAACGCATAAAATATAGACCTATCGCCATAAATATACGCCAACATAATGCAAGAAGCTAGATGTTTTATATGACATCATTGATGAGGTGTTGACATCTTAAATGGATAGATACATGGAAATGTATGTTTATCTGTCATGAACACGGCCGTGAATATAATAAGGGAGCTTACCACAGTCAAAAACATTCTTATTTTCAACGAACTCAAATACATATAGGTCATTGCTTATTTTAATCCTTTTTTAATCTTACATTGAATTTTATCTAGCTCTCTCATTAGCAGACGAATAAACTCATTGTAAGATTAACTATTAAATTAACATACAAAAAAGTTTAGAAAAATAGGTTTATTGTCTACTTTAAAAAAATATGGCTATACAACCTACACCGACTTACGGATACACGGAACTTAATGACTTAGAAGGTACCTACTTCAGCAGTCAGTTTAAGTCATGCCTTAGTAAACTAGGACATGATTTAGACTGGATTGGGACTTATTTTGCTTGACTGTACAGTAGTTTGACGACATAATAATAAAACTTGAAAAAATCTGCATGGTGACACTGGCAAATGAACAAGACTTGACACGCCAAAATTCTCCCAGGCGGAAAGAAGAATAAAAACTCAAATGCAGTAGATAATTTCACTGGAGCGGCGCAAGAATTTTTGTAGTTTTTAATAAATTCCCCGCGATCCGCTGCGGCGGGCCATTTTTCATTCTTCTCATTACTGCAACCCTTTGCAATTCCACCCCTGTAGCGTTGGAAGAAAAACCGCTTGCACATTGAAAATATATTATGCTACTAGATACTTTACATATTAACACCAGCCTCCTGTTTGTCCACTGCTTGACATGGCCTCTCTTGTAGACCGTCAGATAGCACGATCATCTGCTTTACACGTCCACTTGAATGTAGGTAGTACTCATGAAAAATCTGAGCTGTACTAATAAAGAAAACAAAAACAAGTTTCATACTTCAATTGATTATAGTTTTTTAAATCAGTTTTTATGTCGGAAAACTTATATTTATCTAAATTAAAATTTTACCAAAGGTTTGTGGTGTTATTTTATTTGATTACCCACGTAGTTTTTTTATACGCCAAGACACAAGCCTCGTTCTGAGTCGTGCTTAGCTTGTCTATTATGTCTTCTGTGGCTTTGGGCTCACCAGCCAAATACATAGTGTCTTCAATGATATTATCTCTTCTTCTCTACATAGTATAAATTGAAGTCGCTTTTCGCGTCTGTCTGTCTGTCTGTATGTCTGTATGGCCGCTAAGTCCTCCTAAACCACGCAACGGATTTTGATGCGGTTTTCACCATCAGTTAGATATATTTTCACGGAAGGTTTATATATAGGTATAACTAGCGACCCGCCCGCCCGGCTTCGCACGGGTGTAATTTACGTGCAAAGCCGGGCGGGCGGGTCGCTAGTATTATATAAACTGAGGTATATTAAGTTTTACCGAGGTCTGCGCGGCAATACAAACACAAGTTAATTAGCTTGAACTCAGTCCGTCCTGTGTCTGACAACGACGCAAACGTACGATGCGTGATTTTGGAGTATGAAAAATAATTAAAATATTATGTTATATTGTAGATATGTTTAGAAAGTGTAATACTTATACTGGGACGGCTGTAAAAGGCTGTAAGGCTGTAAAGTTCTATGGTTCCTATGTAGCTGTAGTAAAATATCGCCATGTTGTTAGCTTTGACGAATATAATATCTATTTTGTTGTATTTAGTGCTTTTTTAACAAAGAATTTGGACCTAGTAGAAAAGATTAGGTCCAAGTTCTTTGTTTTTTAATGAGTCGACGTCTCTATTACATAGACGTAGACATAGACAGTTTATTTTTGGCAAAAAAAAACAGTAGGTAATCATATTATTGGTAAAATCTCATTGCGTGTCTTACATAGAATCATAGTTTGGATACTTATTTGTAAAGGCTCTTGCAGACGATGCGTATTAGGACAAGCTGTAAAAGTAGCAAGTAGAAGTTGCAAGTAGCTACCAAGCATCTTCTGCAACGTTTTGCTTATTGCCAGTGGCAGTGGAAGTACTACTAAGCACTACCTCTGCCACTTGCATTAAGAAAAACGTTGCAGACGATGCGTAGTAGTTACTTACAACTTCTACTTGCTAGTTGTACTACGCATCCTATCGCACCTTAAGTTACCTCTTTTGTTAATTTTATCTTTATTTTTTGTTGTCTATGAATGAACTAGATTGACTTGTGGTTGCTTAATATAAATATTTCTAAAATCCTGAAGTTTTTTTCTGCCGACGCTACTTGCCGTCGGCGCTCCCGCGGGCATTTTTCATCCCGCCTTGATTAAATCCTCGCCTGATAATATACGGAACCTGCGCTCTGTTTGTCTGTTAGTGTTTTATTGTAACATCAGCTAGGGTATATACAAACGAAATAATAACTAGTAGGTACTTATATACCTTTAGCCATGGTAGCCCATTTGGGAACCGCTAGACTTGAAAGCGTTAGGTCGCGGGTTCAAACCCCGGGCCCGTACCAATGAGCTCTTTGGAGCTTATGTACGGATTTTCATACCACTGGCTTCTCGGTGAAGGAAAACATCGTGAGGAAACCTGCATACGTACGGAGAAGGAATTCAATGGCGTACGTGAATCTACCAATCCGCACTGGGCCAGCGTGGTGGATACCTATAGCCCAATCACCCTTTCGGGGGTAGGCTAAAAGTCCAGCAGTGGACTGTTAAAAAGGCTGATTATGATGATGATGATGACTTATATACCTTGTAAGGATCACTTTCTGAATCATAATCATCGTAAGCCTCATTCAACGTCCATACTGTAATATAATATACCGGGGGGTTACTTTGAATCACGGGGTTACACTGACCAAAGCTTTGTTTCGTTTTCAATTTCAAAATACGGTGTTTCAGAACGCACGCAGACATAACTTTTTAGGGTTCCGTACCGAGTAAAAACGGGACCCTATTACTAAGCCTACGATCTGCCTGTCCTACGTATTAACGGCTATATCTTTCGTACCGTAATGGATAGCCAGTTGAAATTTTGTCCACTCACCTGTCAGTTTTATTGAGAATTCGATGGTAGCTGTATATTCAACTGTAAAGACATAAGTTGGTCGGTAACTCCGTACGTCAACTCTCACTTTCCTAAGGCTTTCCATTCGTGAGGAAGCTCTACGTCACAATACCTACTCATTCTCTGTCACGAGTGCAATCGTAAAATCATCCCATAAACAACTTATACGCTGTAAAAACGTTGTAAATGCGCTGTAAAAACGTAAAATGTGTACGTAGATAGGGAAAATGTTGGTGTAGGCCGCGTCGGCCTACCGTGTAGCCCAGTGAACTGTCTTTACGGAACCCTAAAAATGAATTCGGCGTCCTTAATTCATACAAATATATTTTACCATATTTGTATGAATTAAGAATGAATTAATTAATTAATATATTACCATATTTGTATGAATTAAATCCGGTGGGCTATGTCGGTGACTTTCGTTCGTCAACAGAGCTCCTCATTTCTGATTCGATCGTTTGTAAGAGAAATTGTATGGCGTTTCGTCAAAAAATATTTCCTTTGACAGGATTGGTCCTTAGGGCCCAAGGACGAACTTAACGGCCTATTATCCGAGTCGCGTAGGCAACAAAACGCTCCCTCAGCCCCCGCCAAGTTATAGCGACGATGTATTTTGCCACGCAAGAGTCAGGTCGCCCACGGGGGGAGTGCAACGACAAAACGAACATAGGTCCGACCTCGATGACGCCTGGCGCTTCTGAACGCGGCGCGCGCAAATTCTAGCGACCTTTTTACGCTTTTAGTTTCACTAAAAAACGAAACTATTCACTATCAAAATTCTATCCAAATAAATTTTTATTGAATAAAATTGCCTTTCAGTACATGCAATTTCCAGGTTGTTACGAGCTTTCATTAGAGCATAAAACGAAAAAAAGAAACTAAATCGACTTTGTTTCAGTTTTTTTTTGAACGAGGAAAGTTTATTCTATCGTATTTTGAATCAAATCATAAACTCAAACACAGATGTATCTGTGACATGTATTTTTTTCCAGCTCAAATATTGTAATTTAACTGAATAAAATTGATTTAAAACAGTCAAATTTGGTATATGAGGCCGTTAAGAAGTGGAGCCACCAAAATGTTTCATGAAAGTTTTTGAGTTTTTTGGTCTTCAGCCTAATCTTGATACCTACATTGGTTAAGCTACTGTTAGCTGCTGTTAGCGTCCACTCACAAGAGTCACAAGATGGACAGACGCCGCAGGGAAACACTGGATGCAGGCCGCTTCCAACTGGCCCTTTTGGAGATCGATGGGGGAGGCCTGGATGGATCGATGGGGGAGCAGTGGACGTCCTACGTCCTACGACAAACTTAGCATGATTAATAGTACACACTTTAAAGTAAAACAACAAATAATAAATAATAGCCAAGTGCGAGTCGGTGACCAATTTTTGTTCATTACCATGTTATTTTTCTTTTTAATTTATTATGACTGACTTTTTATGTTTCTTTTTAACTATTTGATTCGTGTATGTACCTACTTATTTATTATTTGATTACTATAATTTTAATTTAATTTATTATACGATTTGACATGTAAAATAACATTTTATGAATAAATATAACTGGTAATTTCGTTATTGAATTTTGTGGTGGTACGGAACCCTCAGTTGACTCGCACTTGGCCGGTTTATTCTGATCTGCGGTAGCTTACAACGTCTATGGTATAACTAAGGTTGTTTCCGTGCTTTCCACCTTTCGTTGGAGACAATTAAAACTCGGGTTACGTGGCGCGCTGGTACCTGCCTATTTACAGAAAGTGAAGGTGAGAAGAAAATGGATGCGGTTTCAGGGTCCAAGCTTGTAATTACGTTACGTTATGTAAGGTTGCCTGGGAGTGATCGCTTATAGCAATATCCATACACATCTTGAATGTATTTTATTTATATTACACAGGCCTAACTCAAGTAAATATGCGAAAACTTCTAAATGGTGTTGTATCAGTAATTTTTTTTTACTGTATGTTTTACACTGCAAAAAATCTTCCGTAAAAAGGTTTTTATAATACAATGCAATTGATATACAGGTCGAAAATCTGATCTCAAATTAGGCGAGGGGGACATTTGGACCCCCAATCCATAAGGGGGAGGGGGTTCGTAATTTAACGGTTGTTCTCATTGTAAAAGTCGTTCTAGTAGGTACAACGAAACCCTTTCGGCTTACACTTTCCGCGTAGGCCCTTCGACCATAATAAAATGAATGGACGGTCCCAGAAGAAGCGCATTTTTGAAGATTACAAAATGAGCTTGGCGCTCACTTCGTTTCAGTCGGTCTCTAGCCGAAGAAGTGCAACACGAGACTATTGTTACATAATAACGAAACATCCGACAAAATTATGCCTTCGTGTGCTTTCCTGAAGTGTAAACACACAACAAAAAACCGCTATTTTTTGTGACTAATGTACTGTACATGGTTATAATTAGGTGTTAAAGTATATGTCCGACGGTTTTGACTTGTTTTTACTGAACAAGTTCAATGGTTATGGCCCGTCCATTAATTTCATTTTGGTCGAAGCGTAGGCCTGTATATTGTAATGCTAATGCCCAACGAACTAGTACTACAGCCAGCGTTGTCAGTTTTTTTTTTTGCCAAGTCGGGATTTTGGAAATTTTTGAGTAGAAAAAGCGGGATTCTGTCGTCGAAAGCGGGACATATTTTTTTTACTTGAGTTCAAATAATGTTGACGTGACAATAGATAGCAAAAATAGTCATTGAAAATGTATTATCACTACATAGTATAAAACAAAGTCGCTGTCGCTGTCTGTCCGTCTCTATGTATGCTTAAATCTTTAAAACTACCCAACGAATTTTGTTGCGGTTTTTTTAATAGATGGAGTGATTCAAGAGGAAGGTTTATAATGTTTATACGTATAAATAGCGACCCACCCCGGCTTCGCACGTAAGTTACACCCGTGCGAAGCCGGGCGGGTGGGTCGCTTTTTTTTAATCAGATTTACCCTATCGTTAAATAGTTGAGTCTTATTCGTCTTCTGAATATCGAGTTATCCCCGAAAAGCGGAACTGAGCCTGTCCCGCGCGGGACATTAGATTTTGATTAAAAAATCGGGACGTCCCGCCAAAATCGGGACGTCTGGCAACGCTGTGCCACATCCAACAAGTAAGTATGCGATCTCTTTTCCGACCTCCGACTCCGTCTCTACAACAAACTTTTTTGCATCGCGTGTGTTGTGACAGACAGACGGACAGGCCAATTTATAATGTCCTATCGGTCGATCTTAGCACGCCATATCTCACCAGTGTAACTTGAACCCCGATGTCTTACCACAAACTCTATTGACACAGGTCAAAATACGATGGCAGGTCGATTATACCGAACTAAGTAACTATTAATTAATCTATGCCACCAATCTAAACTGAAATATCTCTCTCTAAAAAGTGTAGGAAAAAGTACTGTGGTAAAAGCTCATCGTTGGCTGGTTTTGATGTTGTTGTGTTTTAGCGATAGTTTAAAATTTCGTAATTATGCACACGGAGAGGGTAAAATTATGGGTATTTTTTGGAACGTAGTCATCGCTGATTCAACGGGTAAACCCGTGGAAATAATTTTCGTGCCTGATTTTCTGGCTGCTTCTGGTATGGCCGGGAAATCAGCAGTGCAAGTGCCGTTCTTTATTGATCGTGAAATTCGATAAAATGCCATAGAAATCGATCATAGCGAGTGTTGAGTGAGCGCGATAAAATCCGAAACGTGGATATTCGCCAAAGAACCAGAGTCACCGACATAGTACCGAAATTTTTCTTGTTATTGTGTGCTTAATACGAGTCCGTTTTCTGCAGTGTTATTTATCTAGTTTATTATTTGTGAAAACTTGTAATTGGCCTTCTATCTTTATTTGTTTACTTAATTTTGTACCTAGCTGTAAGTTTTCCTATGAAAATAAAATAAAATAAAATAAAATAGCTGTTAAAATTTGCAAGTTGAAGTGGCAATGGGCAGGCCACATCGCTCGAAGAACCGATAACCGATGGGGAAGAAAGGTTCTGGAGTGGAGACCACGAACCGGAAGACGCAGCGTAGGTAGGCCTCCCACTAGATGGACCGACGACATAGTGAGAGTCGCTGGCATCCAGTGGATGCAAAAGGCAGGCTGTCGTTCAGTGTGGAGGTTAAAGGGGGAGGCCTATGTTCAGCAGTGGACGTCTTCTGGCTGATGATGATGATGATGATGAGTGTTGATCACACTGATCAAATGGCATTTTCCCTCAACTGTCAAATTTGACGATCGATATAGAACGGTACTTGCAATGCAGACATTGGTGGAAGATAGATAAAAATATAAAAATTTCATTCTCTCTTTTCGAAATGTACTGTCCAAGACTGGAACTACCTGCCGTCCTCCTTGTTTTCTAAGAACTACAATCTAGGCATATTCAAGGCTAGAGTGATCAGATTTCTTCTAGATCAACGTGTTCCATCGTCAGCTACACCTTCGCTTACCATCAGGCGAATGCCAAACGTAAATCTATTTCATACCTATATAAAATTCAAAAAGTAACAACGAAAGGTCCCCCCTAATACAAAAAACTGTTTTTTTTAACGTATTTTTGTATTAGCTCTAATGTAAAAACGGTAATACGTACAAGCGTCAAACTTAGCATGATTATAGTACACACTCTAAAGTATAACAAAAAATAATAAATAATGGCCAAGTGCGAGTCGGTAACAAATTTCTGTTCGTTACCAATTTATAATTGTGTTATACTCGAGCGCCTGTAGCAAAATAATTAGCAATTGCTTCGAATTTGGGAAGGCGTTATAATAACTGGTAATTCGTTTACTTGGACAACCTTCAAGTTCGGTCGTGCATGGAGTACTGCTCTCACCTTTGGGATGGATCAGCTAAGTACCAGCTTGTGGCGTTGGAGTCAATAGACGTGCCAAGAGGCTCATCAGCAACGTATCCCTGGTTCAGACTAAGCTTCTTAGTCTTGAGCATTACGTAAAGTTGATAGTCTATCGGTTTTTTATCGGATACATTTCGGAGAGTGTGCTTCAGATCTGAAAGATTTGATTCCCTCCTGCTCATTAAAAAAAAAATACCTACCTTATTGTATTTTGTGGTGGTACGGATCTCTCAGTGGTACGGAACGGAACGGACTCGCACTTGGCTGGTTTATTCCTTTATGACGACAGCGTACCTTACCTATCTATACTTCTATACTAATATTATAAAGAGGAAAGATTTGTATGTAAGTACCTATGTTTGTAACGAATTGGCTCAAAAAGTACTGGACCGATTTTTAAAATTCTTTCACCATTTGAATGCTACATTATCACTGATTAAGGCTATATAACTATACCCGAGCGGAGCCGGGGCGGATCGCTAGTAATACAATACATTGTACCTATAGGTATGTGGTCCTATGTACCTACATTACACACTGCAGTACAACGGTTCAGTCGAGCGCCCGAGGCGTGTTTGCTAAAAACAAAAGATATTTAAACTATAGATTTCACATCGACGCCCCCGAAATCATCACTGGCCAGTGGCCTATATCCATCTGCATGAGATAATTTATGTTGATTGATCAGTTAGGTACGTAGGTTTTAAAAAAAAAATTATAAGACAAACAAGTGACGGGCCACCTGATGGTAAGTAGTCACCGTTGCCTATGGACACCTACAATACCCGGGGCATTGGAAATGCGTTGCCTAACTTTGAGGACTCTATACACTCTTCGCTTGAAGCAACTGAAGTCATATTTTGGAGGAATTACCAGAGGTGGCAAGCCCTTCCACAACTTACAGGTGCGTGGCAGAAACAATCTATAATGTGTGGATGGCTTTTTCGGCCAACAAGCGATGGTGGCTGAGCGGTAGCATGTGCGCTTTACAATCCGACGGCACCCGGTTCGATCCTCGGCCCTGCCTGCACCAATGACTTATTTAGTAGGTAGGTACTTAAATAAATATGTGCAGTTTTGATGACATTGCTCAACAACTTCATTGGCAATCTATAGTTTAAAATATCTTTGTTAAAACCTTCGACCAAAATAAAATGAATGGACGGGCCCAAACCATTGAACTTGCTCAGTAAAAACGAGTCAAAACCGTCGGACATATACTTCAACACCTAATTATAAAAATGTACAGTATATTTGTTACAAAAAATAGATACCGGTTTTATTAGTGTATTTATACTTCGGGAAAGCATATGAATGCATAATTTTGTCAGATGTTGCGTTATCATGTAACAATAGACACGTGTTGCACTTTCTACGGCTAGAGACCGACTGAAACGAAATGAGAGCCGGCGCTCATTTTGTGATCTTCAAAAATGCGCCTACTGGGCCCGTCCATTATTTTATTTTGGTCGAAGGTTAAAACACACAATTCTACATAATTTGTACAGGAACAATCCAGCGGGCAGAATGGAAACAGAATGAATGATTGAGAGGGTGGGTAGGCAGAGAGAGAGAGAGAGAGAGGAGGCTGTGTACAATGGACATTGGAAGGTTTATGTACTGTTAATAAGACAAAAGAATCGTAGGGCTTTGGTAGGGACTTTTATTTTTTAATCACTCTAATTATCATAAACGCGAATACTGTTTTTGTGTCTGAACGCCGTATTTTTGAGAACTGGAAAACGTGTTTCGTCAAATGAAGACAAATCAGGTCAAATCAGGTCAAATAAGGTCAAATCAGGTCAAATCACGTCAAATCAAGTCATATCATGTCAGACCTTGTAAAGTCATGTTAAGGTGGTTCGTTGCACAAATGGCGGGAAATTCAAATTTCAAACAGTTTTCACAAGCTAAGCTTAGTTTAGGGATCTGAAGCTCATTAGTTGATTAAGCCAAATTTCGAGAAATATACTAACCCATCTATTGTGCATGCATTTATAAATGTGTACCTATATGATATACTCGTGTTTCGTGCAAATAAATTATCTTATCTTATCTTATCTTATCTAATGCTCATCATTACTTACATTTGTGAATAAACAAATTTTTGCTGTTTCAAACGGTTTATTCACAAATGCAAGGAACATAGTGCGTTACTGTTAAATAATTGTACATTATAATGTAAAGAACAGCCAACATTTTGCGCAAACACTGTGTTATTTAAAAATAATTACCTGGCCTGGCAACTAGGACCAAAAAACTGTTAAAGATTTGAATTTCCCGCCGTAGGTAAATCGAACCACCTTAAGTAAAGATGTTTAAATTATAATTCGTAGACTTACATCCACACATTCATTCTTCAAACTCAAAACCACAAATTAAAAACTCGATTATCAAAACTTTTTGCGGACCACACGCCGAAAGACATCCCGCCATTGCCACTCGCTGACAGTGACAAGTGACATTTCAAAACAAAATGGCGGCCAAAAGCCTTGATCGATAGTGTTGGGTACAGCGCTACCAGCTTCTCTGGCATGCTACAACGTAAGACTTGCCGTCATAAGTACTGTAAATAAAATTATACATCACAAAACGTAGTATAGTTTAAAAGCTAATGTAGTTTTAACATCGTGTCGATTAAACATTTTTGTCTGTTTGGTGAAAAAAATTGCCAAGGCAGTAGTGTGAAATAGCTGTACAACAACAGTTTGATGAGATTATAAGAAAAATATCGTTTTACATAGGCATATTAAGCGGTCTTATCACTAAAAGCGATCTGTTTCAGACAACACTACACCATTAGGATTAGGACGTATATAGATACTAGTAATTCCATAAAAAATTGGCAATGCTGAGTAAAAAAAAAAAAACTGCAACGTTGCTACAAGGCGGTGGTATGCCAGTGTTGCCACCCGGCCGACGGCGGTTAGGCTGTATTACAATTCCGTGGAAAAGGTAGAGTGGCGCTAACCCTCAGCCCAACAACCTGCTTTTAAGAAAATGTTCACATGTTACCACAAGCCCCTGTAAGCATATAGAAGTACCTACCTCTACCTAGCTACGGATTTATAAACGCTCCCTTTGCTATTTCTCCCTCAGTCCCGGAATTTATTTTTAGGACTTGAGCATAGAATAAATAGGAGTTACTTCATGCCTGGGGCCTTTGCGCTAAAGTTTGCAAAGGGAGAGCAGTGGCCGTGCGTTCATTTTGCCTGCCAAATATCCTGCCTGCCTGACCTCCTGAAAAAAAAAACAATTTGAACTGAGACGTTGCGACCTCTTTACCTTGGCAACCCATAGACAGATTTCGCCCACATTAGTAAAAAAATGAACAACTTGCCTACTATTTTCATGACATTTCGTGAATATTTAATCAATGATTCGCAACTTATCGTCGAATAAATATACAAACATACAAACGCTGACTTGTCCCATTATCTCTTCGCTCGGTCAAAAATTTTATCGGTATTCGGTCGGTTAATTTTTTTAAGTATAAGTTGTAGTTGTTTTTTTCTTCATCTTTTCGATGATCAACGTGTGTCATATGGATTGTTTATTCAGTAAAACAAGTATACTATTAGCCATAAATCATATATTAGCTATAAGCCATTATAAGCCACATCATAGTCATAGTCATAAATCATAATTAAATTAGCTATTAGCCATTATAAGCCACATCATGGTCATAGTCATAAATCATAATTAAATTAGCTATTAGCCATTATAAGCCACATCACAGTCATAGTCATAAATCATAATTAAATTAGCTATTAGCAATTATAAGCCACATCATGGTCATAGTCATAAATCATAATTAAATTAGCTATTAGCCATTAAAAGCCACATCATAGTCATAGTCATAAATCATAATTAAATTAGCTATTAGCCATTATAAGCCACATCATAGTCATAGTCATAAATCATATAGGTATTAGCTATTACCTAGCCATTATAAGCCACACCATAGTCATAGTCTAACCAGCGCAATTTGTCCCAGGCAAGACGGAGGCGAAATTAAAAATAACTTTAGATGATAAAATACAATACATGTATGTACACACAATTTACAAATAAAATTTTGACAATTGTTTTTTTATTCAATAGGTTAGCCTTGCGTTTGGCCTCCAACTCGCGATGGTGTGATCTACAATGGAGCACGCTTCCCTAGAAGAAACCGACTGGTTCGATTGCTAATAAAAATTAGGCAATTATAAAGAAATAAATGCCTCGTGAAAAATATACTGTACGTACTACCGTACTACGCAACTATAGGATGAAAAAACAATGATTTAAAAGAGAATAAAATAAAAATTTATTTCCTTATCATCTTAAAGCTAAAACAAGCTTTAGTGGTAGCTATGTAGACATCTGAAAAATACTTGTAAAGATATATACTCAATTTAGCTGTGAGTAGGTAGTAAGTATTAACAAATTGTATTTTATATCTGTACATTTTAATTAAGAAAATGGCTTTCAAAGTAAGGTGGGACACGAGTTTTTTCGGGACACTCCATAATTCGCAACCGGGACAAGTCATTGACATGATTTCTTTTAACGAAAATCTACCCCACAACTATTTACCATTGATCTAGTTTTTTTCTGTTTTGTCTCTAGACGTCTAGTGGATTTAGCCAATATCGCATGGGTTTGCCATGCATAGGTATTACCAATGATCTTATAATAATCTCATTGGGTATCACAATGCTACAAACGGGTTTAACTGTAATTTACCAGTTGTCCGTAATAAAATATATCCTTCCTTATGCAGCACACTTTTTCCTTGTGTCAACAATATGGTTTTATACGTTGAGTCATGAAAATCAGAAGACACAAGAACTTCAAAAGTTCAAAGACGTATGACATTTACTTACATGCACTGGGCCAGCATGGTGGATTAGGGCCCATCCTCTCTCTGAGGAAAGACCTGTGTCCCAGCAGTGTGGTGGTAGTGGTAACATGATTATATATAGGCTTGCGCTTGGCTGCCAACTCGCCTGATGTTAAGCGATGATGCGGCCTACGATGGAGCACGCTTGCCTAGAAGAAACCTATTCACTCCCGACTTGAAGACACCCAGATTGTAACTATCGGGGAACACCCACTCAGGCAACGAATTCTACAGACTTGCAGTTCGCACAATAAATGTGGAATCAAAGCGCTTCGATAATGATGGGCTGATAATGTACCTACTCCACTAACCAGCAGTGCAAGTACCGAACGAATTTATCGAACGTCAAATTCGATAAAATTCCACAGGATCGATCATAGCGAGTACCAATGAAATGGCATTTTATCGAATTTGACGATCTCAACTGTCAAATTTGATGATCGATAAAGAACGGTACTTGCACTGCTGTATCAAAGTAGATTTCAAGCCAACGGGACTAGGGCAAACCTTTGATAAAATTCTTTCCCATCACTAATAATAATAGCTTACTTGCATTGCTCCAGCAATATGCAAAAATTTCGCGAAAATAAAATACGGATTTAAAAGGAATAAATAAAATAATAAAAAAATGTATAAATCCAACCTTTTTGTTTTCCGTTCTCGGATGGGCTCTCGATGGAAAAAAGCGCCCGCTTCAAGACAGCCGTCAGCGCTGCTCGGATGAAGCCGGAACTGCGATTTTGCATCTTTTATAATATATTTTTCAACTACTTTTAACTTTACTTTTTTACTGTTCTTTGGAATAATAATTATAATTTTGTTTAAACAGAGGCTTAAAAGTTATAATAATGTTGACGCAAGTGTTTCTTATAAAATAACTACCTCCCGTCAAAATCGGTCCAGCCGTTTTGAAGTCCATAGGGAACATAAATTACATACATACACACGCACACACATATCGCCTTTTATAATGGATTTAAATATATGTATAACGTAAACTAAACATTAATACTTACACTGTTTCCTAGTTACACACAATATATTTTATATCTGCTTGTACTTTTCTTCTTAAACTAATTAAATGTTGTCTATAGTTTTTTTTGTAAATCATTGACAAATTGTGGCCTAGATCTTTACAGGTTTTTAAGCGATTTAGTAAAAATCTATTGGCGCGCCTTGGTAGTTAAACCGACTCGTATGCCGTGACGGCAAACAGCATGACGCTCTTGTATGCTGTCATGTTCCATGGGCGAACATACCTGGGGCGGCGTCCCGAGATGGCCAACTTTATTGACGTGAAACACCTATTGGCGTGCTAAGTGGAAACCAACTCGTATGCCGTGATGTACGTGACGTCATGTTTCACATCTGCCGGGCATCACGTAAAGGGCAACATTTTTTTACGCAATACTTAGAACTGGCAGTAATCTGATTCTACTGGTTTTGACACATTTTGTATGGAATTTTGTGCACACTTAGAAAATAGGACAACGAATAAACTATTATCATTTTATCATGTCCGTAATGTGCGCGTTACGCAAGCTCCGGCCTTGTCCGCGGCGAGCGCCGTATTTCAAAGTGGGCAAAAGTACGTTCGCGCCATAACTACGTAGGCGCGGGACGGCGTAAAGGTTTCGACCACTACACGAGATATGATTAAATGTCCACTGCTGAACAAAAGCCTCCGTCTTAGAGAGGGGTGTTGCCATAATCCCCACGCTTGGCAGGCGGCTTGGGGATCGCAGTACGTTCAACGTGTACTAATAGGACGCTGCTGCCCATCCTCCGGTGGTTCTGGTCGCAGTTTTAGGACATACCCGGGATATGTTATATACTCTTTGACAAAATGTCATGTACCTTATCTAAGGCTATATACAATTATACATACGTTGAAGTAGCTGAAGATCCGTCGTTTGGAGCAAAAAATAAAGTCGAACATTTTAGATGGAAAATAAAACATAATTTTTTTGAAGTGAAACTTCTTATGCGACTTCCAACATGGTTGCGTTAAATGTTTAACGCCATCATGGAGGAGGTATGAAAGCACTGTTGCGTTAAACGTTCAACGCTCCTGGGGAGGGGGAATAGAAAGAGACAGAGCAAGAGTTCACTTCTTCCGCGCGGAGTGACTCCACGCACAATTTTTTTTGTAGAGTAAGGTGCATATAAAAGATCCTCGAAATTCACTCTGCGCTACTAAAGAACTAGTAATAATTTCACAATGGCTTCCGGTTCACGACCTATTCGTGTGTCATTGTGTGGATATTAAGAGGTAAGATAAGCGAAGAGGAGAGAAGGAGAGAAGGAGACCTTTTCACATGAAAAATACGGTAGCATAGCAATACTATTACCCAAGTCCGAACCGGTTTTTTTGTGAACTTTTGTGTGGTCAAACTTCAATACCGTGGACGCTTAACATTGTATTGACCTCTACTCTATATAGTATATGCCAAAGGCATTAAAGGATAGAAAACAATAGTATCGCTCTTCATACATTTATGCATCGCTTCCTTTTTGTTTTACAGTACTATAGTATCGCTCATCATACATTTATGCATCGCTTCCTTTTTGTTTTACGGTACTATAGTATCGCTCACCATACATTTATGCATCGCTTCTCTGTTGTTTTACGGTACTATAGTATCGCTCTCCATACATTTATGCATAGCTTCCCTTTTGTTTTACGGTACTATAGTATCGCTCTCCATACATTTATGCATCGCTTCCCTTTTGTTTTACGGTACTATAGTATCGCTCTCCATACATTTATGCATCGCTTCCTTTTTGTTTTACAGTACTATAGTATCGTTCACCATACATTTATGCATCGCTTCCTTTTTGTTTTACGGTACTATAGTATCGCTCTCCATACATTTATGCATCGCTTCCTTTTTGTTTTACGGTACTATAGTATCGCTTTCCCATACATTTATGCATCGCTTCTCTGTTGTTTTACGGTACTATAGTACCACACTCCATATATTATTTATGCATCATTTCTCTGTTGTTTTACGGTACCTGTATACATTTATGCATCGCTTCCTTTTTGTTTTACGGTACTATAGTATCGCTTTCCATATATTTATGCATCGCTTCTCTGTTGTTTTACGGTACTATAGTGTCACTCACCAGACATTTATGCATCGCTTCCTTTTTGTTTTACAGTACTATATATAGTATCGCTCTCCATAATTACCCTAAAATTTCTTACACCAGCAGTGCAAGTACCGTTCTTTATCGATCCTCAAATTTGACAGTTGAGATCGTCAAATTCGATAAAATGCCATTTGATCAGTACTTGCTATGATCGACTCTATGGCATTTTATCGAATTTGACGATCGATAAAGAACGGTACTTGCACTGCTGTATTGCCAACTCGAGACCAGACAAGCAAGCTAACTCCCAACCCAGTCTTCAAAATTCTTCAAAACCGGAACACCACCTTTACCTAGAGCAGAGCAGTCGACGTCGAGCCAGAGAAGGACGGAGAATAAGACGAAGGGTTGCTCCGAGACCAGTCAAGTACCGGATTCCTCGCTTCCATCGCACTGCCACAGAAATACAGTTCAACATGGACGCTCACGCCTATAAAGCGCCGCATTTAAATTCCGCACCAGAGAGATAAGGAATTTTATTGAAACACCTCATTTTCTGGTAAAATTTTGATGTATCAATCTTCAATCTTATATCAAAAAAATTGTGAAATTTTGCTCGATAATTCTTTGTAAAAAAAAATGCGAGTTTTTTAGTAGTTTTAGAGTAATAATAGATTGAAATATACACCAGAGGTAGAAATATTCGTCGCCTCGATAGCGGTACTTCATGGGCGATTCGTAACAATAGCAGTGAGGGGGGAGTTGCGCGCGCATGAAGTACCGTATACCGATGTTCGAGAACGTTGAGATAATAAACTGAATACTTTATGGGCGCCTCGCCTAGAGAGGATATGCCAAGATAACAGTAACTTTCGTAGCCCTCTATGCGTTATACAGTAGGTATGTCTTAGGTATGTGTTTCTTTCGCTCTGTAGCTTCAGACGTCCGCTTTGGCCCTAAATGGAAAATTAAAAAGTAAAACTAATCACGATTCTCTCACGAGCTTTGTTGGCATTGGTATTTCAGATATTTTTCTTTGCATTTTGGCTTCACACGGCGTGCGTTGCGTATAGTGATATTACTAATACAAAAAAGTATAAGTACTAAAAAACTTAAGAAGAAAAAGAACTTGACACTGGTTAGATACAATAGACCTGAGGAGTACTGTGGTGCAGAGACAAAATAAAGAATAATAACTTTGCCAGTTTTTTTTTCTTACCGCTGTGAGGATTTTGGCGTCGCACTCCTGTGCATTTGCCAGTGTCAAGTATTAAATTGTTTTCAAGTTTAATGAAATGTAGTCAAACAAGTCAGTCACAGTCAGAGTCAAGCAAAGTAAGTCACGGTCAAGTCAAAGTAATGCCCTAGTAAACTGGTGGATACTTTACAAGAAGCTTCTATGGAGTTTTGGAAACAACACGAAAATACATGTTTCACCGCGTTATATCACACGTCCACGAACACCATTATTGAGTAATAAACACTCGAAAATACATAAGTTTAGGATAATAATACAATGAGACGACTTGTGTTTTTCATGTTGGCGCCAAAACTCCGTCCTTCATTATCATTAGCATTTCAACTATTTTTCTTGGCATTTTGGCTTCACACGGCAACGGCATGCGTTGCGTAGTTATTAGGTGTACACAATGTGAAATGAAGGGCTAGAATGGTGGATTAGGTCCTATCCTTTCTCCCTGAGAGAAGGCCTGTGTCTCAGGAGTAGGAAAATAGTATTCTGAAAATGATAAAGAATTATGTGTGACCAGCGGTGTTTCCGAGAAACTACAACATGGGGTTAATAGAGTCCCTATTGGATTGGCAACGTATTTGTGATGCCGCTGGTGTTACTAGTACCTATCCATAGGCGACGGTGACTACTTACTATCAGGCGGCCCGTCTGCTTGTTTGCCACCTATGGTATATATAGTTGATACATAAAAATAAATAAATAAAACTTTACAAAAAAATATTACTTGACACTGGTAAGATACAAAAGACGCGTAGAGCCAGAAAATACCTCTGACAGTTTTATTTCTTTCTTCTTTAGCCAGTCAAGTAAAAGTCAATTTACGTAAACATAACGGAAATAAATTCCACCTAGTTTGAATTCCGAATTTAAAATTCGAACTCTGTTTTTTAAAATACGTGTTTTTTCATCCAACGTGCGGGCGAAATTGCGTAACATCACCGTGACGTAATTTGCAATTGCTATTTTATGCATGTAGGTCGTTGCTCGTTACGATGGCAAACTTACTATATTCTAATTTCATTTTGGAGTTTTGGCGCCAACGTGGAAAACAACATGTCGGCTCGTTGGATTATTTTCCTAAACTTGTGTATTTTCGAGTGTTAATGTGTACTAAATGGTGAATTATTATTTTTTAAGTGCTCGTAAACGTGCTCGAGTGTGGGAAAGTAATATAACGAGGTGAAACATGTCTTTTCGTGTTGTTTCGAAAACTCCATAGGAGCCTCTTGTAAATCTCCACCACTTTAGGGGTATGAATTTGACTTGACCGTGACTTACTTTGTGCTTGACTGTGACTGTGAATATGACTTGTTTGACGCTTTTAATACTATGTAAACATGATTTAATAAAAACATGATAAACATGATTGATAAATATTACGACTAAAGGACACAGAAATCCACGGTCATGAAATTTCTTACAAAAAAAAATACTAATTTCATTTGTATGTAATTGGGTGACGTGATGTTCGTTCGTTCAGATAATAGTGAGCGCCACACCTCATAACTATCGAAGGGATAAAATTATGGTAACTTTGGTACCTATTTGCTTTGGTTAGTTGAATAAGCTTCCGTAGGCTGCAAAAGTCATGACCGACGACATTGTGAGAGTCGCCGGCGTCCAGTGGATGCAGATAGCAGGGTGTCGTTCAGTGTGGATATTAAAGGGGGAGGCCTATGTTCAGCAGTGGACGTTTTCTGACTGATGATGATGATGATTGTAATTTTTCTCACTTTAAGTGAACATTTGTTTTTGACTTGTAAATTGACATTTTATCAATAAATTACCTACTTATGACTTATGATGATGAATTCAAAAGGAATTTAGTCCATATTTTAGTCTATGACAGTCTAGGATGTTATACGCATTTTTAATGGGATTCAACGCTTAATTATTCTATCTGGAAATTTTAATGGGAAAGAATAAGAAGCAAAAAAAAAACCTAAATCAATTAGTGAAGATATCGCGTAAGCGTAACAAACCCAAAATACTTATTTGAGAATATCTTTATTTGAAGACGGAAGTTTTTTCAAATTTAAAAATTTGTAGCCTTGAATTAGATCGCCACTTCGCCTGATGTTAAGCGATAATGCGGTCCACGATGGAGTACGCTTGCCCAGAAGAAACCGATTCACTCGTGATGTGAAGACTCCCAGATTGTAACCATCAGGGAACATAATTCAAGCAGTGCATTCCACAGCCTCAGTTCGCGCAATAAGAGTAGAATCAAAGCGCTTCGTACGGGTTTTCGGAATATCAACCATAAAGCGGTGTCGATTTTTCGTGCCCGCTCTGGCAGGCCGATGGAAAAATGGCAGGAGGGAATTAGATCATGCAGATCTGATTAGGGTTGCCACCTTTATGGAAAAAAGTCGCGAAATGTAAGGTCGGTCATCGTTATGGTATAAAATCACGTTTTTTTTTTTTGCGACGCGACAGTATGCTGTGTGATTCTGAATTTGAACAAATTGAGCGAATGTAGCATGCTATTAAAAAATCGGGGCAAAGTTAAGGGCTGTCGGGACGCGGGACAATATAATCAAAATCGGGACTGTCCCGGCACAATCGGGACAGGTGGCAACCCTCTCCGATGCACACCGATCAAAAACCGATAAACTAGCAACTTTGCGCTGATGCTCAAGAAGCGTAAGTCTGAACTAGAGTTTCTAGGGAATATACGATAGTGGCTCCACTATTCATATAAGTCGGTAGTAAAGTGTCTAGTTTGCGTTATAATTAAAACCACCGCGCTCTGCGTTTCTATCGGTATATAGTCTATACTATATATACAGGTATGTTGTTATATACATAGATATACCTATCTGTGTAGGGTGCATGCGTGCGTGTCGCGCTGGACCGTTATGTCTGATAAACAGTCTTGATACTTAAGCTAGCAGACATGTGTTTGAATGGTTAAAAACCCGGGATAAAAGAGCCGATAATTTTCAATGGGGATTGCCCAAATTTTCTAACATTATAGTTATGTTATTTTCTAAAAATATTGTCTATTTTAAGATACTATCATACTAATAATAAATGAGAAAATTTTGTTGGTTTGTTTGTTCCTCTTTCAAGCAGAAACAGAGCAACGGATCGACCTCAGTTTTTGCATGCGTATAGTTTAAGGGCCTGAGAGTGGGATCAATCACTACGCGGGTGAAACCGCGGGGTGCAGCTAGTTTTGAATAAATATGTTTTTCTTACGTTAGTCATATTATTATTAATGTGATGACGTCACCATCGGCGTTATATTAGTTCATGTAGTGTCCGTGTGTGTTCATGCGTATAAAAACTTATTTTTTTCATATTTTCATCTGTCAAAGTCGTTAGTTGCACAGTGGTTCGCCTTTTTTGTTTGTAAACACAAAACGTTAAACGTTAAACGGCTAAGGTAAATTTCAACATGACGCCAATGCTTAATGCTTAAATATTCGACATCAGCGCAATTTTGTTTAACAATAATTTATGTATAGTGATCAGTAAGTGTATTGCTCGAAATGGTTTTGTAATTACAAGTCATAAAAAATATGAACAATCCCCAATCGCGGAACGGATTTTAATGAAGCATAGCTAAGAACACTCTCTATCAAGCCACCTTTCGAACACAATAGAAACTAAATCAAAATTGTTAGTAAGAAAGCAGCTGGTATATATATACCAATATATATATATTACAATACAACAATACAATATATATACCAACAATATATTACCATTTCGATTTGAAAAAAAAAACTGTTTATAAATGACGGAGTTCTGAGGTAAGAAACTATTGAGAACACTCTCCTTTTTTAAAACCAGTTTAAATATTATTAATTGTTGTATGTTTTTATTGTTATATATTGTTGTTGTATTATTGTTCTTATTGAAGAAATGATTTCAATCAGTTTATTAGATTATTTGATAAGATTTACAAATAAATAAATTAAATTTGAATTTGAAGATTCTGAGATTATTAGGTAGGGATGCCCTGTCCCTTTTCTAGAAAGTGGAAATGGCAATATGAAGTTTGTATTGCGTAAGTACTTACAATTGAAGTCATCTACAGTAGAATTCTTATATAACGACTTCGCTTATAACGACTAACCTATTTTAGCGACGATATTGTTTACTCAAATTAGGTTTCATAATAAATGTACTCAAGAAATAATCCTGCCGTTTTGTGCGTCATCCGGTTAGTACGACATAGTATCGCCGGTCCCTTGAAGGTCGTTATATCCAGATTCTACTGTATATTTATAAGTGTAGTGGGATCTCTGTCTAGCAAGACAAGACATTAAATGTTTCTTAATTTTAAACACATTTTAATTTTGTTTTCCTTGATTTATTTATGGTTAGATTTTTAAGAACATATTTTTAAAATTTGTATTTAATAGATAAGAAATAATATCGTAGAACAGTTTATGAAAATCAGTCACAATTATTCCAAGTATCAAGACACATCTTCCGTCGTATCTATCTATTCGTATCTACTCACCACGGTCCGTTCCACGTAACTATAGCATATACTTTTCACGACAGATAAACTTGCATAGCATTTAGGGTTACCATATCTCGGGATTTTAAGGCTTTTTTTAGAATTGTGGCCGGATTTTGTAAATCTCAGGAAATCTCAGGATTTTTAGTACCTATCTATATATTATATAAAAACGATGAATCCCTATTTACCTTGGTCACGCCATAACTTGAGAACGACTTTACCGATTTCATTCATATTTTTTTAAAGTTTTATAATACGTTGTAAAAGGTTCTTACGGAAAGAAAAAATTTGAAAATTGCGCAGAAAATTGGAAAATTTCCTTTGAAAACGACGATTTTAACTCGCGGGTGAAACGACAAGTGCAGCTAGTTTTTTTAATAAAATAGTCAGGTAGATAGTTTTTCAGAACTTTTTTATTACAAAGTTTCTTTTTTATTACAAAAACTAATTTTCTAATGTATGTGACATCACATGGCCGGCTGGTGACCACCTATCCCCACCTTCCCGTGCACAAAACCATTCATATACCTACCCTATTGTTGTAAATAACGTATGCAAAAAAAATCGCTAATTGCGACAAAATCTCAGGATTTTTCAATGGAAGTCAGGCTTTTTCTCCGGACTTTTAAATTTTCAATCTGGTAACCCTTATAGCATTAGCAGAACTGTTATTAAAGCTGTGGTAGCGGCGCCACATAAAAGAAGCTATAGTAACATAGCCATTAACAAGACACGGTACAGAAGGATACAAATTCCTAGCTAGGTAAGGGTTACGCGGAAAGGGTGAACTAAGCTGAAACTAATACTTATGTATATATGTATGTCACGGAATCTTTGGAACGGAGCACCCAAGTATCAGCTTACCCCACTTGATGCATTACAGCGTAGAGCTGTCAGAATTGTCGACGATCCCAAGCTCACTGAACACCTAGAGCCGCTCAGCATGCGCAGAGACGTTGGGTCTCTCTGTATCTTTTATCGCATTTACAACGGGGAGTGTTCTGAAGAACTGTTTGATCTGATGCCGGCGTCGCGGTTTTACCATCGCACTAGCCGCCACCGCCTGAAAGCTCATCCACACATCATAGATAAGTGGAAATCGCACACTGTGCGATTCACACGATCCTTCTTGCCTCACACCTGCAAAATGTGGAATGAGCTACCTTCTACGGTGTTTCCGAGAAGCTACAACATGGGGTTCTTCAAAGGGCGAGTTAATCGAGTTCTAAAGGGTCGGCAACGTATTTGTGATGCCTCTGGTGTTACAAGTATCTATAGGCGACGGTGACTGCTTACCATCAGGCAGCCCGTCTGCTTGTTTGCAACATGTGGCATAAAATAAAATAAAAAATGTAGTTGTCGTAAACTATCAGACGATCTAGCCCGCGTATTTGATAATTGATTGCCCTATAAGTGGGATAGGCATCAAAATCCAGTAGTTGACGCCCGTAGCAACGCCCCTGCGGCCCCAGCTGTGCAGGCCGGAAGCCTACCGGAAGCAGGTGTATAGCCCACTGTGCAAGTGTGAACTGAATAGAGACGGACAGATGGAATATATTTACCGCTGCTGATACTTGTGAAGTCCGAGAAGGCAAAATGGAATTTTTAGGGTTACGTACCCAACGGGACCCTATTACTAAGCCTACGCTGTCTGTCTGTCCGTCGGTCCGGCTGTATCTTTCGAAACGTAATAAATAGCCGGTTGAAATGTTACTGTGGATTAACTAAGAAATAATTACATAAAAAAGCAAAACCTAAAATACTACAACCGCACATACTCCGTCCCCGTCCCGTCCCGTTGGTACAGTTGGTAGTGAACCTGCCTTCTGAGCTTGGGGGCGTGGGTTCGATTCCCACCTAGGACAAACATTTGTGTGATGAACATTTGTGTTTGTTCTATATCTGGGTGTTAATATCTATTTAAGTATGTATTTAAAAAACTATATATGTATGTATATCAGTCTCTGGCAGCCATATCACAAGCTTTGCTTAGTTTGGGTTTAGATGACCGTGTGTGCAAAAGTGTCCCGAATATTTATTTATATTTATTTTTTAATCTTTTTTTAACGTATTTTTTGTTTATGTTATAATGTAATAAAACCGAAAAAATATTAATATATTAACCGAACAGGAACAGGTATAAACATTTTCCAATTCGCTCTATAAATGACTGGGAACTAAGGTAACAAACATAAAAAACTAATAGAATGCACCTCCTTTTTGAAGTCGGTTAAAAAGGGCGACGGTCGTCTGCTGTTCGACTAGTAAAGGCATCAAACCTGATTTAGGCCGCAAACCTTCGCAACCGCCAGTCCCGCCAGGCTGCCATATCATATCTCATTTGTTTGTCTGATCTCGACTCTCTCTCTCTGATGTCTGTACCCTTAGTACAAGTTTTGATAGTATTCGAAAACTTTTATCGTTTTCGTATTGTTTCATACATTGCTGAGCTAAAAGGTATTCGAAAACTTTTTTCGTATTAGAGTGAAGCAATCTATACCGCCGCTTACTACCGATTTTAGTTCCTCCACGTTTCCGATAGAGGCGCTTTACTAAAATGTATGGAACAATACGTAAACGAAAAAAGTTTTCGTAAACTATCAACTCTGGACCCGGGTATGTCCTAAAACTGCGACCAGAACCACCGGAGGATGGGCAGCAGCGTCCTGTTAGTACACGGTGAACGTACTGCGATCTCCCAGCCGCCTGCCAAGCGTGGGGATTATGGCAACACTCCTCTCTAAGAGGGAGGCCTTGTTCAGCAGTGGACATTTAATGGCTGATGATGTGATCAACTCTGGGACTAAGCGTACTGATCTTGTCGGGCCTCGATTTTTTTTTTAACGCTGATAAGTCCGCGTTTGACCACCAACTCGCCTGTTGGTAAGCGACGATGTGGTCGAAGATGAAGCACGCAGACTTAGAAGATACCTATTCACTCTGGCCTTGAAAAAGCCCAGGTTATATCTCTCATATTTATATTTGTTTGTCTGATTTGTTTGTGAGAACTCGACTTATCCCTCTGTCCTTTACTAGTCAGCAGTAGTGTGCACTGGCGCGGGAGTTCCGAATGACTAGTCGGTCCGTGACTCCGTGCCGAGTGTGGAACGAAAGGGAAACTTTAGTCGCCGTCTCTATATCATCATCATCATCAGCCTATAATGTTCCCGCTGCTGGGAGACAGGCTTTCTCTCAGATAGAGAGGTTGGGCTTTTTTGAAGTCGGTAAACAAAAACATTATCGCGTAACAACATAAAAATGGGTACATCCCGTTTGGTAAGAATCCCATTTGGTAAACCACTTGAGATAACTACTAAAAAGTTGCGTTTGGTAAACATTCTCCTTTCCATACAAGAAGTTTCGTTTGGTAAACTTTTAAAGAATTTCATGTATTTTATCCCTATGGTATGTCCTAAAACTGGACCCGGGTATGTCCTAAAACTGCGACCAGAACCACCGGCGGATGGGCAGCAGCGTCCTGTTAGTACACGGTGAACGTACTGCGATCTCCAAGCCGCCTGCCATGCGTGGGGATTATGGCAACACCCCTCTCTAAGAGGGAGGCCTTGTTCAGTAGTGGACATTTAATGGCTGATGATGTGTATGTATTTTATCCCATTTCGTAAACTTTCTGTAGAAGTTAGTACAGTCATGATAAAAATAAATAACACAACAATTTTTTTTAAACTTAATAACTCCTTTTTTTGTCGGTTGATCTATTACCTACATTCTTTCCTAAACAAAACACTGATACATATTCGCTAACATCCAATTACCCGACACTGAAATTATGCAATTCTAAACAATCGTTATGGCGTCCGAAACCGATCGTTAAAACAATTTACAATCGATCAGAGCGGTCGGTAAAAAATTTAAATGATAGCTCTTTAATCCACCTCTGGACAAGTACCTATCGAGTCGCGTGAAGGTCGGAGCATTCGATCTGGGGCCTTACGGACAACTGCTATTGCGGCACCTAATCCGCTCAGTTGAAAAATCACGCGACCGCAATCCGTTCACGTAGGCGTGATTTTCAGTACTGGGGCCTTACGGACAACAGCTATTGCGGCACCTGATCCGCTCAGTTGGAAAATCACGCAACCGCAAACTGTATCTGGGCGCGATAAGGTTCACGTTCGCGTGATTTTCCAACTGAGCGGATTAGGTGCCGCAATAGCTGTTGTCCGTAAGGCCTCTGAGCGGTTTTAACGTTAGTTTGGGACCGCGTTACCAGTTGGCCGTGAGGGCCGTGCATGGCCTCTTATACCAAAATTTACGGGTTTAAATCAATTTTATTCAGTTAAATTACAATATTTGAGCTGGAAAAAAATACATGTCACAGATTCATCTGTGTTTGAGTTTATGATTTGGTTCAAAACACGATAAAATAAACTTTCCTCGATCAAAAAAAAATCTGAACCAAAGTCGATTTAGTTTTTTTTTTTTCGTTTTATGCTCTAATGAAAGCTCGTAACAACCTGGAAATTGCATGTACTGAAAGGCAATCCTAGTCAACAGTTTTTGATTTGGATAGATTTTTGATAGTGAATAGTTTCGTTTTTTAGTGTTGAAATTAAAAGCGTAAAAAGCTCGCGAGAATTTGCGCGCACCGCGTTGAGCAGTTCAGTGAGTTCAGTACCGCGCCAGGCATCATCGAGGTCGGACCTATGTTCGTTTTTGTCGTTGCACTTCCCCCGCGGGCGTTTTACTCTTGCGTGGCAAAATACATCGTCGCTATAACTTAGTGGGGGCTGAGCGAGCGTTTTGTTGCCTACGCGACTCGGATAACAGGCCGATAATTGCCCCCTGCTGAAATCGAAACAGCATCTAACGCGGCGTCCTTAACGCGTTTCTCAAATAGCTCCTAAATAATAAGGCACCCAAAGCTTCGACACACGACTGTAGCGGACTATCATTACACAATTAAGATAAACACAACCCAGCGACGGACTCGGAACCAGCACCAGCTAAACTCGATCGGAATTTCGTAGATTTAAATTGGGATTAGATAGATAGATAGATAAACTCTTTATTGTTCACACCACACATTTCGTACACATGATAAAACAGCTTAAAAACTAGTGCAACAATCGGCGGCCTTATCGCTAAGAGCGATCTCTTCCAGGCAACCTTAGGATGGAGAGGATTTATACAGGAGGTAGAAGGCGGGGCGTGCAATATTACAGTAGAATCCATTTATTATGACTCCACCTATATTGACCAACCGATTATTATGACGTAATTACACTACGAAGTTTGGTTTTCATATAAAATTATTTAAAAAAAAGTCGGATATAATGACTTCCCTTACAGTGACATGTCGCTTATTATGACCCATTTTTTATAAAATATGTTCGGTTATAATGACCGACATGGCGATGTCTTCTGTATACAATAGTATTAGTGACTGTTTTAACAATAAAATGAAATAACAAAAGCAGACAAAAATTACAGATTACCAACATAAAAAAATATGTATGTACTGCATTATGTACGTGCAATTTTTATTTTTATTTAATACTAGCGACCCGCCCGCCCGGCTTCGCACGGGTGTAATTTACGTGCGAAGCCAGGGCGGGTCGCTAGTTATTTAAATAAACCTTCCGCGAAAATGTATCTAAATGATGGTGAAAACCGCATCAAAATCCGTTGCGTGGTTTAGGAGGAGTTAGCGGCCATACAGACATACAGACAGACGCGGAAAGTGACTTCAATTTATACTATGTAGAGAAGAGAAGAGATAGAGAAGAGATGTATGTATACATACTATGTTACTCTATTAAAATACTTAAGTAGTACATATTTACATAAAAAAGTTTATTTTTTCACAAAACGCTTTGTATGACATCCGCTTATTATGACGTGTTTGTCAATTCCTTTCGATGTCATAATAAACGGATTCTACTGTAGTTTTAAATAGGCAAATTAGACCATTACGAAAAACCAGCCAAGTGCGAGTCGGGCTTGCATACCGAGGGTTCCGTACCACCACTAAATACAATAAGGTCGTCCAGTAAAGAAATTACCAGTTAAAACTTGGTAATGAGCTGAAATTTGTCACCGACTCGCACTTGGCCATTTTTATTATTTGTTCTTATACATTAGAGTGTGTAATTATAATCATACTAAGTTTGACGCTTGTACGTATTGCCGTTTTTATTTTAGAGCTAATACAATAATACGTAAAAAATACGTTTGTTGTATTTCGTTTTTCCCTTTCGTTTTTACTTTTAGACTTTTTTATTATTTCTTAGTTAATCCGCCGTAACATTACATTATTCTGTGAAAAATTCAACTGGCTATCTATTACGGTTCGTAGGACAGACGGACGGACAGACATCATAGGCTTAGTAATAGGGATCCGTTGTTACCCTTTGGGTACGGAACCCTAAAAATGGTATGCTAGGTTTGGGTTGCAGGGCCACAATGAAAAAAATATGGACAGTAAAATATAATTACTTTCGGTAAATAAATTTTAATTATGTACTTACAGTGAGATTTGGAAGAGTAGCAATGGAACTAACATTGGTATCTGACGTCAAAGACATATTATTATTTTTCTTTTTTTTTATCGCGGATAAGTCCGCGTTTGGCCACCAACTGGCCTGTTGGTAAGCGACGATGTGGTCGAAGATGAAGCACGCAGACTTAGAAGTTACCTATTCACTCTGGTCTTGAAAAGAGCAACACCATCAAACGTGAATCCAAAAACATTTGTAAAAGAATCCAATGGATTTTCTACTGAACCGTGTTCAATGTACCTCACAAGCTGTTTTAGTGTGGGATTTATTTGCGATAGTGGCGTCCTCATCATTTTCTATTATTGTTGTCGCACTGTATACATTCTCATAATTATTTTAGTCTGGAATAAGGAAAAAACCTGGTGGAAAAAACATAAAAATCACAATTTTATTCCACTTTTGCACATTTTTTTGCCATCTAGTAGGAAGTAGCCTAACAATTAAAAGCTTAAAGGTGTGGTTAAAATATAGTATTACTACTCGACGCTAGATGGCACTTCAAACAAATGAAAACGATTCGAAACAAAATATTGTATCTCTATGACAATAGTAGGTAGGGTACTATGTACTTGGAGTTTTGGCGCCAACGTGGAAAAAAACATGTTGGCTCTTTAGATTATTGTAAACCTAAACTTGTGTATTTTCAAGTGTTAATGTGTACTAAATGGTGAATTGTGTTCGTAAACGTGCTTGAGTGTGGACAAGTGATATAACGAGGTGAAACGTGTCTTTTCGTGTTGTTTCCAAAACTCCATAGGAGCCTGTGGTAAAGTCTCCACCACTTTACAAGGGCATGAGTTTGGTTTGATCGTGACTTAGCTTGACTCTGACTGTGACTATGACTTGTTTGACGCTATTAAGACTATGTAAACTGTTTAATATTACGACTAAAGGACGTTGAATCCAAGGTCATGAAAATTTTAACAAAAAAATACTATGTTTGACTGTTTGACGATATTATATAAAACTTGAATAACTGTAATCACAGGCAAATGCAGATGCGCACCAACAAAATCTTCTCTAGAGGAAAGAAATACCTTGCTATTGAGAAAAAGGAAATATTCATACAGTTTGGGTAGCTCGCCGCACAGCGCTAGTAATGCTTTTAGAGCACCCGGGGGTTAGACGAGAGCCACTTCCTGCTAGCAGCCTGGGGAAAGATGAAATGGTATAAAATGACATTGACAATAATATTAATAGAGTCTGGCTAATGAAAGTTGAGACTGAAAACGCCCACCAAATTTAAAAAAATCCGCAATTCAACCCCGAAATTAATATTAAATGCAAAGATTACTGTGTTCTGACTGTGTTACAATAAAAATTAATAACTTTCAAGTATCAAGTGAGATTATTTGAGGCATTTCATACAATTTTTTGGGGTTTCAATGCGGATATTTTTAAATTTGCCGCGCTTTTTCAGTCTCTACTTTCATTAGCCAAACCAGACTCTAGCTTGAGATATATTGTCTGAAGCTAATGTCATTTTCATATAATTTTATCTTTCCGCAGGCGTTAACAGAAAATATTTCTTGTCTAACCCCCAGAGGCCTTACGGCCAACTGCTTACGCGGTATCAAAATAAACGTTAAAACTGCGCAAGAAAACATTTTGTCATGCAACTTCTGTCCTGCGGGTTAGGGGAGTAAATTGAAACAAAACATTTCGTTCCGTATATGAAGATATTATATTTTCAAAGAACATGTATTTTTTATCTCAGCATAACTTCGGTCATACAACGTGACAAACAATACACTGTTTATATTTATATACCATTACAATAACAAGTAACTAATGTAATACCTTTATTATTGTGATCCGTACGCTTCTAAACACTTTTAAAAAAGTTGCTGCAACATGTCAAAAAAAAAAACGTGAAATAGAATTTAAAAAGTTAAAACTGGAAGGAATCGAGTTGAATAGAATCGAGAAAAAAGTTCTCACGAAACATTTGCAGCATAATCTATACCCTCCTACATACAACACTACTCCAGGCTCCAAGCTTGCCAACACTATAAAAATGTGATCAAATCAACAACCCTTTAATATAAAAATGTAAAGGAGAACAATTTACAAATAGTACAGTACTGAAGTCTGTTATTACTAATAAATTAAATAATTAAAAATATTATGAGACGGTTCAAATTAATCTAGTACATAGATTAATAGAGAACACTTTCTAAATAGTTGCTTAGATAGAAGGAATATTAGTTACGGTAAGAAATTAGTAGGTTCGATGTTGGTAGCGATTTCCAATGTAAGTGATTTACCATATAAAAACAATTGCTTAAAACAGCAACAAGCTTTCATTCAAATGTCTTATAATTTACTTAACTATGTATGTTTATTATTTTGTAATTATTGGTTACCAACAACATGAGGAAAAATAAACATTGAGGTTTAGACACCAGCTTTTTATCACACAACAATACTGTTTTGTAAAATGCTTATTTATAAAAAGCTCACGATATAAAAATTACTATGTGGTTCATGAATCGAGTGGCTGCCTTGAACGGAAGTGTCATGGCGTGCCTTTCCCGCCTTCCTCATTTGAACGTCAGCAGTCGAAGAGATCGGACGTCTTGAAATGTAGCAACAAGATTTCAATCGCTTCACAAAAAATACTTAGCATGTAAGGCAGTGCTTTTCGATATTGTACAAGCGTTTTTATCTCACAAAAATAGTAACATTATCTATTAGTTTCAATGAGTAAGAAGCTAGGACATTTTATTATTTATAATGATATGCCGACAGACAGCTTCTCATGAATTTATAATTTGTGCATGATATGTAAATTTTGTCGTGAATTTCATAGCAAGAATAGCTGCAAATTATACATTTTAATATTCACCATTGCTATTTTAAACTTAAAGTTCTAACATCAGTGTCTAATTTACTAAATCATGATGTAAAATAGGTACTCTATATATACCTAAGGTCTTAGTAGCCCTGACGCCTAGAAGTCTCAGGGTATTGTAGGCCTTTAAGGTAATTATCCTACGGTGGAACTCTAATAATGAAATAGGTATTATAACTACTAATTCACTGCGTCATTTTGTTTCAAAATACCCAAAAATGCTGCCAATTTTAATCGTCATACAGACATGTAAATGTTTACATTTTTAGATATTTTATAACAAAAAGTAATTTATATGCCCTATAACATATTTTATTTGTATAAATATCTTTATAAATAATTTCGAAGCTGTAAAAACTTTAGTATATTTGACTAGGTACAAGATAAAAATAGACATTGAGTGTTGTTTCACTATAAAATCGATTATTGCTCTAAACAAGGTATACATAGATTAACAAACTACATTATAAAACGACAATAAATAATTTGGTTCCTTTCACCATTGCTTTAAAAGTCTACTAAAAAATGAAACGAAATTTAAAAAAAGTAAAACTCTTTAATATTTTAATGTATGTACAAATCATAATAGAAACTCTTTGGTCTTATGGCACGTTGAAAAAGTTAAGGCAAGCGGGCGAGAGAAGATTTTTATTAGTTTTGTTCAGTTGGCAGTAAGTGATAAGCAATGATGGAGTTGGTAAGGTAGCGGGTGAAGTGACAAGTGCGGTGATTTATCGCTAATGCCACAAAAACAACAGTTTTGTTTGGACTTAGCTTTTTCGACGTCATAGCACTGTAGCTGGGATGTCCTCCTCCTGTGTTGAATAAACAAAAATGTTGAACAAAAGTATCAAAGAATGTGTTTTGGTACTTTTGTTCAGTGAAATGAGAAAATAATTTGTTGGGTCATCGTTTTTTAATTAATGACAGTAGCCCTAGATATTTTTTTCTTTGCTTTATCTTTTCTACTATCGTTTTTAGACCAATGATTGTTTGGTCATATTTTGGAAGTAATAAATGATAGTTTGATCATATTTTGTAAATAACAAATGATAGTTTGACCATATTTTGCGTATATTTTGCTATTAATAAATAATACTTTGATCATATTTTGTAAGTAATAAATGATAGTTTGACCATATTTTGCTATTAATAAATAATAGATTGATCATATTTTGTAAGTAATAAATGATAGTTTGATCATATTTTGCAAATAATAAATAATAGTTTGATCATATTTTGTAAGTAACAAATGATAGTTTGACCATATTTTGCTATTAATAAATAATAGTTTGATCATATTTTGTAAGTAATAAATGATAGTTTGATCATATTTTGCAATTAATAAATAATAGTTTGATCATATTTTGTAAGTAACAAATGATAGTTTGACCATATTTTGCTATTAATAAATAATAGTTTGATCATATTTTGTAAGTAATAAATGATAGTTTGACCATATTTTGCTATTAATAAATAATAGTTTGATCATATTTTGTAAGTAATAAATGATAGTTTGATCAAATGTTGTAAGTAATAAATTTATAATACTATGATCATACTTTTGAAAGTAGTAAAATATATTTTGATCATACTTTTGTAAGCAGTAAATTATCTGTTTTTTTATGTAATTTCATCATTAATTATTTATTTTTTTAATACAAGCTAGCCTATTTGAATAAATTACAAACTTGAAATTGGGTTGGCTGGAAAAATCATTTTTGCAGATGGCGCTAGCATAGCGAGTACCCTTTTTCATTAGTTTTTTTTTTATATTTACAAAATGTCATATAGGTACGGGGTGTAACAGAAAGGTGTAATAATACTTGAGGGTGTTTATTTACCCATCCGCGTGAACAACTAGCAGAAAACAAGTTCAACACCCTTCCCCCCATCTCTTCCTTGTAGATCAACACTCTGTACACCTTTCTGTAGCACCCCGTACGTATATGACAATTTCACACTTTGTATAAAGGATTAGACAGAATGGGTGTACTAAGCCAAAAGGAGGTCATTACACTCATAATTTAAAAATAACTTTTACTATAGAGCAGACCCTGAAATCACAAAAAAAATTGGTAGCAGTTGAATACATTTTGTTGAGTGTGCCTGACATGTTTCAACTTTCAATAGAACAGCAATTTTTTTCGTAATTTCAGGCTCAGTTTCTTAGTAAAAGTTGTTCATAGTAACGAGTACAATGACGACCTTTCGGCTTACTACACCCTTTCTGCGTAACCCTGTATGGACAAATGTAAAATGACATAAAGACAAAATTCCTATAACAAACGTACTTCACGTACTACGCATGCTGGTGCCACTTCGATAGTTACCAACCTCATTGATATCTAGCCAAAGAAGACGGATGTAGCTTTATTTAAAAAATCTACAATTTTGGTACACTGCTACTGTTCTACTGTGGCAGAACAGACAGTTTTTTTGGTGTGGTTTTGGCAATTATTTTTGGCTTTTCTGATAAAATGTATTAGAGTTCCAAGTTACCTGATCATCATCATGATAAATAAATGATAGTTTGATCATACTTTAGCAAGTATTAAATGATGGTTTGATCATACTTTTGTAAGTATTAAATGATAATTTTGATCATATCTTTGCAAGTATTAAATTATAGGGTTAGAATGATAGTTTGATCATACTTTTGTATAAATTATTAAATAAAATGTATTATGATCAAAGCTATCTTAATTATTATTAGTAATTGCTCTAATTAGGCATGGTTACTATAAGTTACTTTTAAAACTTTCGCGAAATGAACGCATGTTTTAAAATAATGCGCGACAAGTCCTGATAAACGTGTAAAACATGGGTATTACTATGTTTAGTAGCAAAATCAGTGCTTATTGTGATTTGTGACAAACAGTAGTGTGCATATGAAACAAAAGTATTTGTGAAGTGCTGAACAGTGATAAAAGAAGTGATAATGATTTCCGTTTTAAAGTCAAAACAAATTACATTCGGTTTCACGAACGCTTATCTTATCGGTTTATAAATATTGTTTTGTTCTTTGTAGTGGCATGTTTTGAGGTATTTTTTTAAATGCCATAAGTGGCAAACAAGCAGACGGGCCGCTTGATGGTAACCAGTCATCGTCGCCTATGGATACTTGTAACACCAGAGGCACCGCAAATACGTGGCCGCCCTTAAGGACTCTATTAACTCACCTTTAGAAGAGGTCGGTTTTTTAAACGATAATTTATTAATTTGTATATGTTGAATTACTTTTTCTTTCAGGTTAGGTTAATTTTGCTCTTTTATGTAATGAATATTTAAATTCAGGTTAGGTTCAAATTAGCATCACAGATATCTATAGAGAAAATAGTTTAACCTAAAATCCTTATTGTACTCGAAACGACGTAGAAGCGGAATTACACTAGAAATTCAACATATACAAATTAAAAATGGACTTCCGCAAAGTAACGCCTGATTCAATCAACTAGATTTTTTTTTGTTAATTTGTTTTAAGGCCATTAGTAAAATATTATTTTTAAGGTGTTACTTTTTAAGTAATAAAAAAACTTTAAATCTCTAATCACATACAAGTTATGACAATGTATCTAAGGTCTCGTTGACCAAGAAGTCTCAGTCTACGAGAACATATCGACGTTTGTATGTATGTTTTTGAGCTTGTATATTTGTTTGACCATAACTTGCGTACCGTTAACCCGACTTATTTTAAAATAATTACCCGGCCTAGCTACAACGACAAAAAAGTTTGAAATTAGAATTTCCCGCCATAGGTGAAAGATTTGATTGTTTGTTTGTTTGCTATGAATAGGCTCCGAAACTACTGAACCGATTTGAAAAAATCTTTCACTGTTGGAAAGCTACACTATCCCCGGGTGACATAAGCTATATTATAAAAAAAATAAAATAGGGATACTTACTAAAACTCCAATAATGTAACCCAAGGTGTAAAAAAATAAGACTTACACCCGTGAAGCCGGGGTGCGTTGCTAGTAATATATAAATAGAATAGTTTAAATTTTCTCATTGAAGATTAAGATTGAGTTGAAATAAATTTTAAGTTTAATGATTTGACCATTTTTATTTTCTTAAATTGACTTTTTCAATGGTGCTATTGAAATTATTTGGGTATATTTTGTTGATTAGATTTGACAAACGAATAGAAAGCAGAGATTAGCATTCGAGAAACCGAGTTAAGGCCAATTCCCACCGTCGTGTCATCGCCGCTGCGTGTCAGGTGGAAGTTCGCCCTTACCTTAGTTTAACACCTTCCACGTTTTATGATAGCATAGTGGCGACGCAAGATGTGGGTACAAAATGTTAGTAAAAATCCTTATTCGCGCTCACTCTGCTCAATTCAACCCCGGAGCCAAATTTAGAACATGATTTTGACTTTACTGGGTACCCATGAAGGAAGTTTTACGCCATAGAGAGCTAATGGACCCCCTGATGGTAAGCGATCACTGTCGCCCATGGATACGTTTACGATTTAATTGTCATTGACATTGTGACTAAAATACTGACATTTGTGACTCATAGTATAGTTTAGCAGATTTTTTTTTGTGTCGGACGACCACGGGCCCAGTGTCTCTACAGCTAGCGCCACAAACTCATAATGTGCGCTGAGCTGTGAGTACTTCCTGTGTTTATAATGGTGGTAGTCGTGGTAGATCTGTGTTTTTGAGTATTGGAAAACCAAATGAACGTCGGGTAAATAATGAATGCCTTGTGGGGGGCGGTAGACATAATTCACCTGGGTGAATCTAGGCTACTGAGTAGTGTAACTTAATTCACCTAGGTGATTTGTGCCAGGTGATCTAGATCTAACGCGCCAATTTGTAAGTCCTCGCAGCTTTGTAAAAGTACGCAAAATACGTGGTAATCTGTGGGTCCCAAACTAGGCTACGCCGGTATCTTGGTTAACCTGATATGCCATTAGAGTTACAGTAACGGCTAAAAGAATATAATTTATTTTGTATTAGTACAATTTAAAGAATATACCTAATGTAATGTCGTTTAGTTTTTGTATTGTATTGCTTGACATGTAGGTATTATTTTTAATGCGATTGCCTTAATTTTAATTGTTGTGTACGTGAAACTGTGTTACTTGATATAAATATATATTATTATTATATTACTAAAAGCTTAAGATTTTTTTGCGCAAATGTCAATGTCAATCACAAATATCACAATATGTCAAATCGTGTCCTTAGTTTGGCTCCGGATAGTGATGGGCCTACGCTGACCATAGCATCGAGGGTGGTCTATGGTCTTCCTAAGCGATGAATGATCCACACGTCTCCACACGCATTCTCAATATACCCATATATACAATACCCAGACAATTACATTGTCTTCGGCCACGGCGAGTAGCCCGTCGGTGAGCGTGAGGTCGACGGGCAGGGTGCCCTCTCGAGCCGGGGAGGATGGTGCCGCCATCGCGCGCTCCATCTCCACTATGCGCTCGTTCTGGAATGTTTTAAAAAAATTTCAATTTTATTAAACTGATTTTCTAAGAGCTTACCACGGGAAAAATATAAGTATTGTTAGGAAGTTGACTGGCCTGCACGAGATTGTTTTTGACAATAAAGCTGCCAGTTAAAATAAATAGCTTGGATAATAAATGAAATAAATGCTACAGGTTTATTAAAGTTACTAACTGCGCCCCGCGGTTTCACCCGTGTAGTGATGATGATGATGAAAGTAGCCTATGTCACTCTCTGGCTCTTGAACTATATCCATGCAAAAAATCAGATCGATCCGTTGTTCCAATGCAGCGTGAAATAGGAACAAACATGCATACATCCATATATACAAACTTTCGCGTTTGAAATATTAGTAGGATAGGATTGAACTTTACAATACCCTCATTTTGTTACGGACGGTAGTATATACTTATTGTTTTAAAATTTAAAATTTAATGTAACAAGACAAAAGACGTAACTATTACAAGGTTTCTCTACAATTATTTTCTGCACTAGTTAACCAACCTCAATCTTTAGCCTATTGAGCAGTCTGTCCCTCTCGCCCTTTAAGGCGCCGCATCTCTCCGTTTCGTTCTCGTCCATAACTCCTTTCACCTCTAACTCTGCAATCTGCGAGTCTTTCTCGCTTATTACTCCTTCAAGGATGTCTTGACTGGAAATCAATAAAAAAGTTGTCTATAATTATGAGACTGATGAAGGGTGACCTGCTGATATCACTGAAGCAGATTCATCGACATGTGTTATTTGCACGTTCTAATACAAAATGTTCTAACCTACGGTGCTCAGACCTGGCACATCACGGCTACCTCTTAATGCGGGCTCGAAACAGCGCAGTGCGGAACATCACGCGACCTGAACTTTAATGCGTCGAGATACGGCTAGCGGTCGCGCAACTTTTCAAAATCACCTAAACAGAATCGCTTAAAACAGGTAGCCGTAAGAGTCACTTACCGATTCTCAAAAGTTTTGTTTTCGGTAATCAGCTGTATTTATGGTCAGCTTTTTTAATACAATAAAAAACACCGATGCGGTAATCTATTATACTGGGTTACTTTATAACACGTTATCTTTCCTCTTGTCTTGGGTCGGACTCTGTCATGCAGTCTGAAAGTTGTACTACAAACCAAATACTAACAACACCATTATCAGCCAATGGACCTTCACTGCTGAACATAGGCCTTCCCCTTTAACCTCCACACTGAACGACAGCCTGCCTTTTGCATCCACTGGATACCAGGTACTCTCATAACAATACTTACATAACACCAGATAATTGACGCAGCACATTGTCCCGTTTGCCCTCGCAGTCTGCCAGCAGCTCTTCCAGCCGCTTCAGCCGCTTCAGCGCTGGCAGGCACGTCTCGCACTTTAGCGCTGATGCGTTCTGTAGCGACCGGATGCGCTGCTCCAGTTTCCTCATCTGAAATGCCGTTGTTGTTGTTAGCGTTACTGTTGTCAGTCTCGATTCTAACATTATCATGTTCATCCGACATCAAAATCATTATCGCCTTTAACATTATTAGAACTATCGTCATTAGCATCAGAATTATCGTCACTAACATCATCAAAATTACTTTAATTTGTATCTTCACCAACATCACCAATAGCATTAATCGTCATCAACTAAGTCATCTACCATCATCTACCTTCTCTGCAAGTATGTACTATTCAAGTTTTATTTTATTGTGTTTTTATTTGATTTTTAATATTAATTTTTCATTTTCATTCATTTCGTCAACATCATCGTTGTCATCAAAAGCTTCGTCATTAGTATCATCACCATCCACAGCCTTCGTTATCCTTATGATGGGTATTTTTTATCGCGAATCCGTAAAGTTCGCGTTTGACCACCAACTCGCCTTTTCGTAGGCAACGATGAGGTCGAAGATGAAGCACACAGACAGCGAAATCGAAGATCTTACTCTCTTTTACCAACTATTAATATGGGACCAAACTTGAAATAGCGAAAAAAAAAATCTGTTTCATAGAAGAAAAAATATTTACACTCAATTAACTGTTTTTTTTTCGTGTCGAGGGCTGGTCCCATTATAATGACCTATATTACAGTCAAATATTCTATTAGGGAGATAAGTTAAAATAACTGGTCAGAAAGGTAATCCGATAATTTCTTTTAACTACTAACAGAGTGGGACTAAACTAGGTTAGTTCACCTTTAAACCGTATTATTAATAGCTACAATACTTCGTACAAAAATAACCCAAGCTTTGATGTTTTTGATGCTCGTTTATATTGTTTTAAAAAAGATGCTCACAGAACCATTTCACAAGCTTGATTGCTCACATGAATGTAACTTTCAGATAATTTACTTTATACTAATATTTGTTTATTAATACTACATGTTTTTAATTATTCTAATAAATACATTGTAGTTTATTTTTATAGCTTGTTAGTTTATTTTTATATTTTTATCCATGTATTCTGTAAAACATGTCATTTTTAGTGTTGTACGCACCTTTAAATGACTGGTTCACTTAGCTGAATATTTATCTTAAGCAAACCATTTTTTTTAATTGTCGTTGGTCTATATTCGTCAGAAAAACAGATTATCTGTTTTTCTGTCGAATCTCTAGTGTAATTCCTCTTTTACGTAGCTTGAAGTACAATAAGGAATTTGAGACTGAATATTTTATTCTATAACCCGATGCCAATTCAATAAATAAATAAAATCAATTAATTAACAGGATTTACCTTGTGTAGCGTTTCGATCCTCATTTGTTCTTCTTGATAGAAAACCTTCTCTCTCTCTGTTGCAACCATAAACGACTCTTTCAAAGCTCCTTCTAACTCCAATATTCGTTTATCCTTCCAATCAGTCGTCATTCCACACTTCTTGTTAACTATCTGTTCTAATTCATTGATTCTCTCATCTTTACTCCTTACAACTGCTAAAAGCTGTTCAAATTCCGCTATATTATTATTCTCTCTTAACGCTTCTTCTAAAATCGATACACATCTCTGCTGTTCGATTATCTTCGAATTCTTCAATTCCATCTCTTTAGTTAATTCGGATATCTTTCGAGTAAGCTTATTTATATTAGGCGGATCTTTTTTAAAGTGCATTACGTCTAATTCGTTATCACTTCTGCTTCGACACTTGTCTAATCTATCCACTACCTTCCCACTCTTCTGCAATTCGAAGAAGCTTTTACTTCTCTTTATGTGTAATAGCTCTTTGCCTTCAGACAGTTTTAGCAATTCGGATAGTATTAGCGATGACTCGTTCAATTCGATTTCCAAATCAATTACTTTCATCTTGCTTTCTTCTAATCTCGTCTTTAGACTATCCTTTTCTGTCAGTGTTCTTGTCAAATCATCTATTGCTGCCATTTCGCTCAACCTCGCTCGGGATATTTCCTAACGAAATGGGGTTGATGAAAAACCAAAAAAAGATAATAAATCAATAGAAAAATGATAGTTTACTTCAACAACATAACTTTTAACAGTAACCGAAAAATAATTGGAGATCAACATATACTTTATTTTATATGCATAACAAGTTGCAAGCTGGGTAACATCGACTAGTGGACAACTTACTCATTGGGAAAGCTACACTCATCAGTTCAGATTGTGGTCTTGGTCAAAATCAACTGATCAGACAGAACTGATAGTCTAATCCGAAATTTGATCCAGATGGATTTTTAAATCCGATTTGGTCAGCATGGCCTGAATAGGAAAAGCGTATTCGAGCCCAGACTTACGTGGTAACTATTAAGTAATCTATGTCTATTAACTACTATATCCTATTCAGTGGTGTTATTCTTGTTCAAAACCATGCATAATTCGTGTTACTGCGTCAGAGTTTTCAGTTGGACTGTTGGGTTATTCCAGGAACTGTCATGTTAGTTTCGCTACCTTCACTCCTGTTCAGATTGAAGTAAGTGCGACAGGGATAGAAACGATATCGAATGTGTGAGAATAGCTGGCTTGACCGTCAGTCTCGATCACCGTGTATACCGTAATTGGAAAATCTTGAATCATGGCATTATTCCATTCCAATCGTGGAATGAAGGCGTTATTCCATTCCTATCGCGGAATAATGGCATTATTCCATTCCCATCGTGGAATGATGGCATTATTCCATTCCCATCGTGGAATGATGGCATTATTCCATGCCAGACGTGACTATGATCACAAACTGAACAGACAAGTGTAGCTTCTGCCATTCTATCTAGATACATGATTACTTAACAGTTTTACAATGTTGTTTTTTATTCATTTGAATACTTAAAAATAACTCCCGCTGAACACGATTATTTCTTTTAAACACTTAAAATTATCGCTAAATTAATAATTATCTTATGTGTGCTGTTTACAATCAACTGAGGAATAATCGATCTGTATTTTTTAAAATTTCAGGAATGTTATTATTATCTGAACACTTCAATATACAAATATGCTTAATACGAAATTGCGTTTAGTAAAGCTTATGTGTTACCGAATGGTTACCAGACGTGGAGAGAACGGTCGCTTGCGGAATCAAAACGACAGTCAAAGAAACAGAATCGAAATGAAAAAGAGCAAATAAATGAATGACAGTCTTGACGTGGAGGTTAACTTAGAAAAAGCTTTTGAGGAAGCCAGCAGGTCCGGCCTGGATGCATGGAACAGAAAAATGTTAGTTGTGTTAGTAGGTATTTGTATTGTATTCATTATCATCAACAAGCATCGCGATACAATTCCTATGGAGTCACAATATATCAGTGAAAACAGTCAAAAAACGTCCGAGCGTCATGTACATACATTGTATCATCTATACTAATATTATAAAGAGGAAAGATTTGATTGTTTGTTTGTTTGCATTGAATAGGCTCTGAAACTACTGAACCGATTTGAAAAATTCTTTCACTGTCGGGAAGCTACACTATCCCCGGGTGACATGGGCTATAATCTATACCCGTGCGAAGCTGGGGCGGACCGCTAGTATATAATATGCGGCCTATTATTATATATAATAATAGGCGTTTGACTGCCAAATCGCCTGATGTTAAGCGATGATGCGGTCTACGTTGGAGCACGTTTGCCTACAAGAAACCGATTCACTCGTGATTTGCAGACACCCAGATATACTTCAGAACGCCAAATTTACTCTAATTTAGACGTTAGTTGTCCGCTATGTCATCTAAGCTCTGACATCGCGCGCGTTATAGTCGGATCGCGGTTACCTTGTAACTAACCAAAAAGTCTGCACAAGTCGTAGTGTGCGCCGAGTTTTGGTTCGGACATTTTTTGGCACGATCGTGACTCTATATGTATTGTATCTCGATGTCAGCAAGCCAATATCACGTATAGCCAATATCATGAAGAATCATTATTTTATTCAAAAATAACGTTGTGACATCTAAGATAACTCCATCTAGCGATTGGTAGAGCCAAGGAAAATAGACTAAGAGGAAAGACAATAGCGGAACATTAGAGCGTAGCTCGGAAATTTGCCTAAAAACTATATAAACTTAGATGGCACCGTAATTTGAGCATGCTATAGGTTTTCTCGAACTTCCGTATGCGCTGCAGTCAGATAACGTACGAAAGGGTTCTACAAATTACCGTAGCGCTAGTATCTCAGTCAAGTTTCGCAGCATTTCAAGAGAAGCGCAACCCATACCAGTAGATGGCGATTTTCTTTATTCTTTTGAAATGTTGCGAAACTTGACTGCGAAACTAGCGCTACGGTAATTTATAGAACTCTTTCGTACGCTATCTGACTGCAGCGCTTACGGAAGTTTGAGACAACCTATAGCACGCTCAAATTACGGTGCCATCTAAGTTTATACCGTTTTTAGGCAAATTTCCGAGCTACGCTCTAATGTTCCGCTATTGTATTTCCTCTTAGTCTATCTTCCTTGGTAGAACGTAGAACCCGTTGCCTTATTACGTAACTTTTTGTTTATTGTTCATTTGGTTACCAAGTAATTTTAATTGTACGTAAATCTCACTATCTTTTCCATTGTCATCGAGTCATTCGACAAGATCTGCGAATGGGACTGGTTTTGGAGTACATTTTCTTACATTGAAATAATTATTGATCTACATGAAATTGGCGAAACGTTTGACGGCCAACTAGATGTTTTGTTGGAACTATTTTTTTTATCGGCTTCACGAAAAGCCCTCATTGGAACAAAAACGATGTCGATTTCGAAATCACCCTGATACTGGTACAATATGTTGCAAAACATTAATAAAAATGGTTCTAGCATAAACTGGGTTACGCGGAAAGGGTGTACTAATCCGAAAGAGGTCCAAACTACTCATCATCCATTGTGTACATTATCAGCCATTAAATTTCCACTGCTGAACAAGGCCTCCCTCTTAGAGAGGGGTGTTGCCATAATCCCCACGCTTGGCAGGCGGCTTGGAGATCGCAGTACGTTCACCGTGTACTAACAGGACGCTGCTGCCTATCCTCCGGTGGTTCTGGTCGCAGTTTTAGGACATACCCGGGTCTCCTCCATCCATTGTATACCTATTTTTTTTTGCCACTAATAAATTATGTCCATGTCTATCATTATAAACAAATTTTACTATGAGACCAACCCCAAAAAGGGAAAAAAATATCAGCTGTTCCGTAAAAAACGGTTATTGACACATCAAAATGTACAGCTGACTGCCGACCTTCGTTAATGGAGAGGCACTGTCTTACGTAGTATTTATATTCTCTTTGAGGCACTGAGAGAAAATATATATCATTTCAGTGCAAAGTTTCAGTGTGTGTTTCATCGATAGACGCGCGATGGATATCCTCTCGCCTATTTTCGTTCACAAGCCATCTAAAATAAACTCTAGCGCACTAAATGTAATTTTTCAAGATATTTTCAGGTTTATGTGATAATAGAATTGCAACAGATTGTATCAGTAAAGGAATCTTTGTTAGTGTATCATCATCATCACAGCCACAGGACGTCCACTGCTGGACTATCGATCTCCAAAAGGGGTCATTGGAAGTGGCCTGCATCCAGCGTTTCCCTGCGGTCTCTTTTAGGTTGTCTGTCCATCTTGTGGGTGGACGTCCTACGTTGCGCTTACCAGTCCGTGGTCTCCATTCGAGAACCTCAAAGTTAGTAATTTGATGATAGTGTATATTTACTACAATTAGTATTGTAAGCCAAGATGTTAATAGGAAAGAAAAGAAATGTACCTCTTCTTTTTGTGCTTGTGCTTGTTGCTGACTTTTCATTTTGGCTTGGAGGTTTCTCACAGACCTAAAATTAGAAATACAATAATAATAATATAATAATTGTTTATTCATTAATCATAGTACAAAACAGTTTCAAGTGACCAGGAACTCAATTTAGGCAAAAAAGTTGTTTGTAGGAGTCCCTGCTCTTCATAGGATAAAACATCTTGGATTTAGCGAGAGAGAGTGTGTGTGTGTGTGTGAGAGAGAAAAACCAATAGGTATTATTATATTCGCTCCGGGACCTTACCATGCAAGTCTGGTCTGGAGATCACGTGCTATCTTGCTCGCACAACTTATTCGCACCATGCGTGTAAACAGGATGCAGTCACAATCGCCACCAGATTTACTAAATAGTTATAATGAAATGATGGTGGGTAATTTACACCCAAAGATTTATGTATATTTTTTATGTGAATAGAAATAGAATAGAAAAGTAAGTTGAGACAATACTAGCGTGGCCGGCAACTGAGTTTTCGCTAGGCAATACCTCACATATGCTGGCCATGGCCCACTTTTTTACGTCCAACCCTGAATGTTCCATGAAATTGGTGTTATTTTGAGTCAAAAAAATAAACCTTACTTCTTTTCCTCTAATCAAACCACAATCCTCTCTAATCAATCCTAATCCCTCATTATCTTTCTTAAGACGAAATATGCTTCAAATTTGATGGTTTTTCCCTCACGAATATTCAAAAGTAGACCTTTAAAATCGATTAATTGACATTATTTCTTTATGGGCAACAAATGTTCTTGAAATATTTTATTCGGATGTGTTCATCGATACACGATTAAAGTAATTTGGCTCGATAGACAAAAATCGTAAACTTTCCTAAATGGTAGGCAACGCACCGCCAATGCCCCGGGTATTGTAGGTGTCCATAGGCGGCGGTGACTACTTACCATCAGGTGGCCCGTCGCTTGTTTGTCTACTATTATGTAAAAAAGAAACAAAAAAAAAACATGTGTACCGTCTCTACCATTTCGCCTTAATACATTTTCCACGTATATTATGAGTACATACTGTGTCAAATCCATGATTTGCTTCTCCTTCTGCGCCTGTTCCTCCTGGGACATCTGAACCAGTTGCAGCAGGCGCTCTGTCTCCGTTGTGAGACGCTTTGCTTCCTCCTTCGCCTGGTCGAGCTGGTTCTTCAACTGATCCGCTTCCTTCTGCGTTTCAGTCAGCTTGCGACTCATGTCTGATACAGCTGCCGTGCTGCCGCCAGCCTGGAATATAACGTGTTAAAGTTCTTAGGGTTACGTAACAAAATTCGATTGCCCGCTGTGACTCGTTTTAAAAAAAATTGTCTTGCGTTTGACCACCATCACTGATGTTAAACGATGATGCGGTCTACGTTGGAGCACGCTTGCTTAGAAGAAACTGATTCAGTTGTGATTTGAAAACACCCAGATTGTGACTCGTGCGTGAACGAGTCACACAGCGGGCAATGGAGAGAGCTATGCTCGGAGCTTCTTTGCGCGATAGAATCCGGAACGTGGATATTCGCCAGTCGCCACAGAACCAGAGTCACCGACATAGCTGTTAAAATTTGCAAGTTGAAGCGGCAATGGGCAGTTCACTTCGCTAACCGATATCCGATAGGGAAGAAAGGTTCTCGACTGGAGATCACGAATCGAAAAACGCAGCGTAGGTAAGCCTACTAGATAGACCGTTGTCATTGTGAGAGTTGCGGGCATACAGTGGATGCGGATGGTAGGCTGTAGTTCAGTGTGGAGGTCTAAAGGGGAGGCATATATTCAGCAGTGGATGTCCTGGCTGATTATGACCTAAAAGGGTTTATTTTATTATTCAAAATAGCCTTCCTTCTCCACGGAGCGGGTCCGAAAAGTCGACCTACATGTTTCCCCAGGACGCAATGGCGCGACAAGCTCGGCAAGTTTAAAAGAGATAATATAGCTATCGGGGAACACCCATTCAGACAGCGTATTCCACGGACTAGCAGTTTGGACACTAAATGTGGAAAGCACAAGATTAAATCAGTTAATAAATAACTGAGATCTGAGGTAACAAATATTTAAAAAACAACTGAATTGAGAACCACTCCTTTTTGAAGTCGGCTAAAAAGCGCAACAAGGTCATCGGCTGGCCGAAAATAACTAAAGGCATCAAGTCTGATTTAGGCCAGATGCGGGCACACCCGATCTGATCTGAGGTTACCATTAAACATACCTTTCTCAAAGATGCCTCCATTTGGTCCATTTGCTCTTTCCTCTTCTTCAACTGTCGATCTAATTCCGCTAGCGACTTCTCCTTCTCATCCACGTCTCTTCTCTTATTCTCGAACGCTCTCCTCTGCTCTTCGAACTGTCTTCTCGCGTCCTCTAACTTCTTGAATTCTTCTTGTATCTGACGTTTAGCTTGGACTGTATCCTCGCCAGCTTTTGCGTTCTGAGCTCCAGCTTGTTGCAGCTTCTTGTTCGCCTCGTGTAAATCGAGCTGTTATAGAAAATTAGACTTTGGAATTCGGAAATAAGATTCACTGTTGAGGTTTTGAGATTTGTACGCTACTTGTTGGCCTCAGATGGCCTCTATAGCTTTCAGGGCGGTTGGCAACGCAGATGGCGTTGAGCCCAACTTGCAGGCGACGAGCTCAAGAGCTCTTTGAAGGTATGGACCTCGGCTTGGGCCATCGCTGGGGCTTGGGCCGTTGCCGGAGCTTAGGCCATCGCTGGTGAGTGAATACACGTAACACAAAGCCAATGTAGCGTACATTCTTTACATAAACAAAACAATACAGAAAAAAAAAAACACATGACAATTCAAAAGATCACAAAACGGCTCACTTTATTTACAAGCTGAAAATTTATACACAAACGCAAAATATAAATTCTTATTCACAGCAAAAGTTGAACAAGAAAATGCTTAAATTTTACAATGGCAATGGCAATTTACAGTAGAACGGCTGAAAAAGAATAAGAAAATTAATATCATACAATATACAAAGCTAAATCTGCACCAAACATTTTGCTGAATCCTCTGTTTATTATTTTTGGAACATCTGGTCTGAATGTTTGAACACTTGTTGGTTTAATTGCAAATAAATTTTGTATTAACTGTTTTGAAGGATTGTGCGGAATGGGGTATAGCCGAAAAGAGGTCGTAATTACTATGAACAATGATAACTACCCACTGTCTACCCTTTTGTTTATTTTATACGGGAATTACTCATCTATTATTGTGCCGGTTATTCCTATTATAATATTATTTCCCCTCTTCATTACTTTTCTTTTCTTTCTCTTCTCGATTGAATTCCATAACAATGGTCAGGTAAGCCTTTCTTATATTTCTCCACTTCGCTCTACTTCAGATATCGTCTTCGGAAACCTTTCAATAAGTGTAAGGTACACTCTCTGATAAGCAAGACATATTTCCATCTTTGATCTTCGACCGGGGATGGATAATAGTACTGCTAAATTCCTTACGATGTTGGACCTTCCCTGAAATCATGAATCAGTTCCATACATTTCATTGAGCGGAAATGAAATGAGGAGACCCGTAGACGAACGAAAGTCACCGACATAGCCCACCGGATTAGTAAGTTGAAATGGCAGTGGGCAGGGCACATATAACGCAGAACAGATGGCCGATGGGGCCGAAAGGTTCTGGAATAGAGACCATGGACCGGTAAGCGCAGCGTAGGACGTCCACCCACAAGATGGACAGACGACCTAAAAGAGACCTCAGGGAAACGCTGGATGCAGGCCGCTTCCAACCGGCCCTTTTGGAGATCGATGGGGGGAGGCCTATGTCCATGTGACATCCAGTGAAATGATGATGATGATTTCATTGAGTGTAACTGTTCTATATAACAGCTGATTCTTTTCCGATATTTCAGGGTTGGTCCCAAAATAAAAGAACTCCCAATGACCTCCTTTCGGCTTTTACAACCTTTCCCTTTAACAATATTCTGCAAAGATGCTAATGAACCAAGCCAACCAACGGTTTTAGGACCAAGCTGTTGAAGCTGAAAAAAACAATTGCAATTTTGATTCAAGCGTTGAAACATACAAACTAAGGGTGCGTTCCGTTTACAACGCCGACATCGCTAATAAGCACCAATGTCCCTTGCCACGCCGTCGCTGCCTTCGTCATGGTTCAAATTAGCGATATAGGCGTGATTAGAACGCGCTCTTGATTATTATATAAAATAAATTCCATAGGACAAATTCTGACATTCCATGACAAGAAATGGACATGGACTTGCAAGTGCGAGTGAAATGTAAGGTGAAGGTTGCAACATTGCATTGACAAGACAATTCATTCCTGCTTTGTATCGACCAAGACAATTTTGAGAAAACTAATAAGATCCACAATTTAGATTACCATATAAATAATTACCCAAATAATTAGGTAGGAAAATAGTGAAATCCTATGTAAATTTTTGATAAATGAAACTGAACAATATTAATGGTTATTGTAATTTTTTTTTATTTACTATTCTTAAGCGTTTTGTTCATATTATACGGGAATTATTGGGACCCCCTTTCGTTTTTATATTTTTGACTTTTTTATTATTTGTTAGGTAATCCGTCGTAACATTACATATTCTGTGAAAATTTCAACTGTCTATCTATTACGGTTCGAAAGATACAGCCGTTAATAGGTAAGACAGACATCGTAGGCTTAGTAATAGGGTCCCGTTTTTACCCTTTCGGTACGGAACCCTAAAAACGTGCGTAATTCCTGTATAATATGAACAACACTATGGAACGAAGTATGTTGAACTATTGTTGAACACTAACCCCCTTACTAATAAACGTGGAGTAGCCTTGGAATAGTTACTCCGTCTTTTTCGAGTTCATAATTTGAAAGAGAGAAGAAGACAAAACACGGTGTAACTATGCCAAGACTACTCCACGTTTATTAGTAAGGGGGTAAGAATATATATTGGGAATATATTGGGGTTAAGAATAGTTTTGTCTCAATATTGTCGTCGCCGGTAATGTTCCATTTTCACAACGATGAACAAACATAAAATATAATAATTATGAGGGGTTGGAGGATGCCTAGCGGGCCGTAGGTGACATGCTACTATCGCAGTGATGGGGCTTTTGACTTCTAAACTGCTTACTCCCTAGTACCCTATACCCAGCGTTTGGCCACAACTCACCTAATGGTAAGCGACGATTCGGTCTAAGACCGATCGGTCGTATTGGGAAGGAATTTTGGAAACGCTAAGTGCGGACTTTACCAAAGTTCACGACGTTAGGGTGGAATGCCTGGCAATTGACTGCCCCGATGACCTATGGCGGAAATTGCTTCAAGTTTTGGAAAAACGGCTTAACTTAACGGCTGTTATTCCAGTCGCGTAGGCAACAAAACGCTCCCTCAGCCCCCGCCAAGTTATAGCGACGATGTATTTTGCCACGCAAGAGTCAGGAGGCCCGCGGGGGGAGTGCAACGACAAAAACGAACATAGGTCCGACCTCGATGACGCCTGGCGCGGTCGCGGCGCGCGAAAATTCTCGCGACCTTTTTACGCTTTTAATTTCACTAAAAAACGAAACCATTCGCTATCAAAAATATATCCAAACCAATTTTTTTTTAATAGGATAGCCTTTCAGTACTTGCAATTACCAGGTTGTTACGAGCTTTCATTAGAGCATAAAACGAAAAAAATAAACTAAATCGACTTTGTTTCAGATTTTTTTTTGATCGAGGAAATTTTATTCTATCGTGTTTTGAAGCAAATCATAAACTCAAACACAGATGTATCTGTGACATGTATTTTTTTCCGTCAAAAACCGTCAAATTTGGTATAAGAAGCCTTTAATCAATCAATTTAAGTATCTGGCAGCCATATCACAAGATTTGCTTAGTCAGATGACCGTGTGTACAAAAATAACAAAAAAAAAAACCGGACAAAATAACAAAAATTGGTTTCCTTGTTTTTTACTCATCTTGACAATTGCGTCTTTATTTTTTCGTTATATCCGGATACCTAAATTGAATGATTGGAATTTGTAATACGGCTCTTAAGATTATAAATGTAATTATTAAAAGTCAAAAGCGCAATCACTAGACGTGCAACATCGATGACAAACGATGAATCAACATAAAATTCATGAACATCGAAATCAATACATCTACTCGACACCGGTGCATTGATAAGCAAGTCGTACGGGGTTCAATCGAGTTGCCAGCATATAAAATAAGTCTTTCTATAAAAACATTAAGTAGATTATTAAAGAAAAAAAAATACCCAATATAAAAAAGCTATGTCCAGTGGACGAACGTCCTATGGCTGAAATGATGAATTGCAAAATGTAGCTTATGACCACAGAAAAAAGAAGTAAATAGAACGGAAATGAGAAGGGAAATCTGTCGCCATAGGTATTATGAGTGAACCTTGATTGAACATTCGTATTTAGATCAACGCGTCGAACTCGGCATCCAAAGAACTTGGACCTTACCTTTTTGGGTTAGGTCTCAAAGTTCTTTGTCCGCATCACAGTTGCTAACTGACTTCGAATTTACGTTTCTAAACGTTTATGTCTAAACGTTTCGTTTATATGGATGCAACTGGCTACAACGAATTTCTTACAAAAATGCCTTGACAGCCGATCTAATTTAAACAAAAAACTAATTTCTTTCATCTAACACAACAATATATTTATTTATTATAAATATATATTTTTTTATATACAATCATGAATATAAAAAAATAATCGACTCTAGTGTTATAGTTTCTGATCTATTTGTTTTCAACTCTATTTTTGTTTTCTTCTAATTATTAGACTTGTGCTTGACCGCTAACTTGCCGGATGCTAAGCGATGAAAAGAGGAAAGGTATACAATGAGGCACGCTTGCATTAAGGTGGTTCGATTCACCTATGGCGGGAAATTTAAATTTTAAACAGTTTTTTGGTCCTAGTAGCCAGGCCAGGTAATTATTTTTAAATAACACAGTGTTTGCGCGAAATGTTGGCTGTTCTTTACATTATAATGTACAATTATTTAACAGTAACGCACCATATTGCTTACATTTGTGAATAAACCATTTGAAACAGCAAAAATTTGTTTATTCACAAATGTAAGTAATAATGGGCATTAGAGATAAATAGCTTTACATGATTTTGTAAAGAATAATAATCAATCTGCGCAAACATCATGGTTGTTTACAATAATTACCCGGGATAGCTACAAGGACAAGAAAACTGTTTGAAATTTGAATTTCCCGCCATTTGTGCAACGAACCACCTTAAAGAAACAGATTCACTTGCGATTTAAAGACATAGATTGTTAATTAACGGGTAACACCTATTCAGGCAGCGCATTCTATTTGTATAATTTTTTTGTGTGTATTTTTTTTTAGTAAGTGTGTATTTAAAAATTGGCATCTAATGTTGAATTTATAACAAATAACAGACTTAGCGATTAATATTAGAGGAAAGTCACCAAATATGGAATACCATTTTGTTTTAGGGAAATAAAAAAAAAAGTTCATAAAAATTTAAACAGTTTAATGTTATTACTAATCAGTCATATATTTCTTTGTAGTAATTAACAGTCTTTAATCAAATATATGAGTAATCAAATTAAAATCTAACACAAAAACAAAAATCACAAATGAGTAACCAAATATGGAATAGGTACCCATATATGGAATATCAACAATCATTAACAAAAATAGACGGAAATATCTATGAGATCAAATAAATGCAAATAAAATGTTATGATAAATGAAAGAAGTGACTTAATTCACTTGCAAAAGTCACAGATCCAACTATCAAACTCCGGACCAGCACAATCATAATGTGCCCAGAGCCCACACATTAAGCATTTTATCCAGCTTTCTCCACGTTCATCCATAGAAAAAGTCTCGAACAGAACATACATTCAGCATCAGCAGAGTCAAGAGATATTTGGTCCATCAACTCATCATGTTCACTGCCATCATCAAACCAGATAACGTCCTGTTCCTCAATATTCCATAATTAGACACCGACGACTGTCCATATTTGGATTTTTATCCTAGTTCAAACTCGTCTGAATATTTTTCAAATCACTATATTTAAATCACAAAATATCACAAAATGTTAAAAATAAACATGATATCGATATACTAAATGGTATAATACTAATATATACATACCTAATAACAGATAATACTTATTTATTACTTGCCTTTAAAATTTTCTGCGGGACAACAAAACAAAACACGCCTGCCACACGTGCAGCGTTCGCGCAACTTACACGAATGGTGTGAGTGTGATATCAAATATACCGAATAAAACCAAAGATATCCGTGTTTTGCGTTTCATACTTATATTCTTAGAGAAATTAAGATTTCCCATATTAGGATACTATTCCATATTTGGTGACTTTCCTCTACTAAATATATTACACGTCATACTGAAACAATAAATTAAGTTGGCTCATAAATCTCTGAGAAATGAGCGTTTAAAGTTTTAGGTGGGGATAGAGAGGGGATACTCTGTCCTTTTCTCGTAAAGCGTGTTTTAGTATAGCATTTGTATGGTGCGCCTGAGGCATGACGTCATAACTACCTATAAAGCGCTCTCTGTCTAGCATGAAATTAAATTACTTATAACTTATTTATTTTTGAACTAATTTTAATTTTGGTTTCGCTGATGGGATTTAATTATGATCAGTTTTTTTATGAGGAAATAAAAATATTAGTCATCATGCCTATTGCAACTCGATTGAACCCCCCGCGGGCGTCCCTCGGCCGCGCGCTGCCGGGCGATCCTCCAACTGACCTGGCTCTTCTCCAACTCTTGAACCAGCATCTCCAGCTGCGCCTGACATCGCTCTCGCTCCACCGCCAGCGACCGCGACTCTGCTTGCGCCGCTTCAAGCTGCTTCTGAACCTCGCGCACGTCTGAACCGCCCCGCGCGTGAAGCTGCTGCAATTGCTGGTTTTGCTGTTGCAATTGTTTCTCCATATTTTGCAGCCGTTGCTGGTTTTCAGACAGCGCTTTTTCTGCGGCGATCGCTTTTGTCTTTTCCGTTTCGACTGCCGATCGCCATTTGTCGACTTCTCCAGCTTTTTGACCCTCACGCTCCGCTTTTTCTGCTCGCTGTCGCATGGCGTCTCTTTCTTTCGTCGTGACTTGGACTTGTTGCTGTAGCTTAGCGATTTCGCGCTCGCGGTTTTCGATGACCGCTTTGGCACCGCGTTCAGTGTCTTGCGACATCTTTCTCTGTTCCTCTTTCAGTCTGCGCACTTCTTCGCGTTGCTTCTGCAGCTCCGCTTCCGAAGCGTTCAGCTCTCGCTGGAAGTTCACTAACATGTCTTGAGATTTTTCTAATTGGGCTACTAATTGATCACGTTCGATCGTCAACTGTTTCGTGTCAGCCTCTAACTTGACTATTTGCTTCTCTATAGCGTCTGCTTGTTGGTCTCGTTGTTCTAGAATTGAGGCCATCTTTTCGCGGTCTCGTACGGACTGTGCGAGTTCTTGCTGCAGTTTGACGAGCGTCTCTTGCGTTCGATGGTCCAGCGTTCTCTGCTGTTGTTCGACGTTACGCCTCGTGTTCTGTATTTCGGCTCGTAACGCGTCTCTCTCTTGTTCTATCTGTCGACTCTCAAGTATCGTGCGTTCGAGACGCTCGTGCATACGCCCGAGTTCGTTTGTCATTCGATCGTATTCGACGCGTGTCGTCTCATTTGTTTCCTGATACTTGGCTAAATGCATTTGCGACTTTTCGAGTTCTTTCGCTAACCGACCCGCCTCCATCTCTGTGGAGTCTCGAGCTTGGATCGCCTTTTCGAGCTTGTCTCGAAGGCGTTCAATTTCAAGTCTGTCTTCCGTACGGGCCTTGTCGCCAGCGACCGCTTGCAACTTCATCCTCTCGATCTGTTGGAGCTCTCCTTTGAGTCGTTCGTTGTCCTTGTCCAACTGATCTGAACGCAACTTGAGCTTCTCACATCGATCTCTGAACTTCTCGCACTCAATATGAGCGCGTTCCAACTCCGTCCTTTGTTTTTCGAGCGCTGTACTAAGTTTAGTCACCTCACCCTTTGATAATTCTAGCTGAATGTTAAGTTCGTGGAACTTGGTTTCAGCCTGTTCCTTCTCTGCTTGCAACCGCTGCATCTCTGTCTGTGTGCCCTCGTATCGCTCGCGGTGCTTGTCGACCTCAGTCTGCAGTCGGTTGATCTCTGCGGTCCATTTGTCCTGTTCAAATTGGTATTTACCTCGTTGACTTTCGACCCGCTCAAGTTCAGACCGCAGACGGGTAACTTCTTCCTCGGCCTTCCGTGCTCGCTCCAAATCAATCGTGGTCTTCTCTAGCCGCACGCGAAGTCTTTCCACCTCCAACTTTGTTCTTTCATGTTCCTCCTTTGTGTCGTGGTACTTTCCATATCTGGCTGCATATCGTTCTGCTTCTTCCCTCGCTCCAGAAGCATCTTGTTTAACTTTGTCCAGCTCTCCTTGGACCCTTCTGAGTTCAGCCGATACTTTATCATGCTTATCGTACATTTTTTCTAGTTCAATTTGAACTCTAGCCATTTCTTCTTGAGTCTTCTCGTTTGAAGCCTGTGCTTTGCCACACTGCGTCATTGCTCTATCGTATTCGAACTGCAGTCTTTCGCTGTCAGCTAAGAGTTTCTCTTTCTCGCCCTGCAACCTTCGGAATTCTATCTGGCTCTTCTCGTATCTGTCTCGGACCATTTCGATGTCGACACAGAGTCTATCCATGTCCTCTTTAGCTTTTTCTTCTTGTTCCTTAGTTCTGCCAAGTTGTAGGGAAGCCCTGTCATACATTTCTTGGACCCTAGCGAGTTCGTCTTGCAGCTTTCTTTGGTCGTCTCTGAATTTCGTTGACAAATGAACATGTTTCTCTAACTCTATTTCCAGGCGGTCTTTGTCAGCTTCTAGGATGTCTATCTTGTTCTGCAGTCTGTGGATTTCATTCTGGGATCTGGGGAGAAAAGAATCCTTTATCGTATCGTTTTGAGATTGAAAATTATGACACAAAACGACAGCGAGATGATAATACCTATCATACTTTTCAAGCATTTTTTCGTATTCTTTGTGCGCAGTCTCCTTTTCTTCGTTGGACTTTTGTGTTGAGTAGAGAGCTTTGTCGAGCTTGTCTTTTAAGATTTCAAGCTCTGTGATGGCATCGTCTCGTTCCATCTGAAATTGAATATGCAAATCATGTTAGATATGATAAAGATTATTTTTAGGATGAGAAGATTTGATAAATAGTTTTACTGCTAGGAATCAAAAGCGCGCAGAACAAAGAAGAAAAACACTAGAATCGTATTAAAAAACTGTTTTGAAGATGAAATTTCGCAAAGTAACGCCTAATTCAATGAATTGCCTAGCATCACATTTGTCAAATTCGCAGAACAGACGGCCGATGGGGCCGAAAGGTTCTCGAATGGACCGGTAAGCGCAGCGTAGGACGTCCACCCACAAGATGGACAGACGACCTAAAAGAGACCGCAGGGAAACGCTGGATGCAGGCCGCTTACAACCGGCCCTTTTGGAGTTCGATGGGGGAGGACTATGTCCAGCAGTGGACGTCCTACGGCTGAAATTCTAAAGATGATATTTGTCAAAAGAGGAAATGCAATGGTTTCTTGTAGATCTGTTCACCAGTATCAACTCTTTCATCACTTAACATTTTCTATCTCTATAACTCATCTAGTGTCGTTGTTGGTTTTCTATGGCAGATCGCTTATCCAGCACATCTAGCTCTGTTACAGCTCCGTTTACCACTAACTCCTTAACACCAACTTCTAAATTTTTACGTTACTCACAGCTAGCATCTGATGCTGTTCTGTTTTTGCAGCACTATCCTTGCCTTTGCAGCTCAGTTTACCACAACCAGCTTTTTTATAGTGACTATCAGTTACTTACAGTTTTTGGGTGTTGTTTCTATTTCCACTGCCTTTTTAGTAAATTAAGCTCCATTATTACAGTTTTTTTGCCACAACCAGCTCTTTCACATCCACTAAAGTTACTCACAGTTAGTTTCTGATGCTGTTGATGCGCCTTCTCCCACCGCTCTCTCAGTACATCCAGCTCGGTTGCAGCACTATCTCTGTCCCTTGCAGCTCGGTTTGCTGCAGCTGCCGCCGCTTCAGCTCTTTCGCGGCAGCTCGCGGCTTCGGCCAGTGCAGCGTCGCGCTCTTTCTGTATGCGAGCTAGAAGGACCTGAAAAGAGAATAAATTGATCTTAGCGGATTAAAATAAAAGTTACTATATCCATTAGTTGTGTTCTAACTATTATTTTTATTGGTAAACATGACCTTATCCTACCATCCCCTTTCTACTACAGGACAAGTAGGAAATCAGCCCACTACCACCCATACATTGTGGATCTTTGGATATGTACCAAACGTCTCAATTCTCCGTTTCTTATCCTTACGGTCAACGTTTGGAACAACCTGCCGGCTTCCTTGTTTCCTGAGAGATATAATTTAGGCCTTTTCAAGGCCCGATTTAATAGGTATCTTCCTAAGTCTGCGTGCTTCAACTTCGACCACATCGTCGCTTACCAACAGGCGAGTTAGTGCTCAATTTCGGACTTATTCTCTAGCTGACCTGACAGACGTTGTCCTATCTTAGAACTGTCCAACACGCAAAGTTAAAATTGTAAATATATTTTTTTTACACCTTGGGTTACATTATTGGAGTTTTAGTAAGAATTTCTATTATTTTGAAAATATACTATAGCCTATATGTTACCCGGGGATAGTGTAGCTTCCCAACAGTGAAAGAATTTTTCAAATCGGTTCAGTAGTTTCGGAGCCTATTCAATGCAAACAATCAATCAAATCTTTCCTCTTTATAATATTATATAAGTATAGATTAAAAATATTTCTTAGTTATGGTTGATCAAAACTTGTCAAGGCTCTAATAACTAGTCTTTTGTAGAAGCCCAAGTGGTCATCACCATCATCATCACTTCAGTCGTAGGACTTCCACTGCTGGACATAGACCTCCCCCATCGATCTCCAATAGGGCCGGTTGGAAGCGGTCTGCATCCAGCGTTTCCCTGCGGTCTCTTTTAGATCGTCGCCCCAAGCTGTAGCTTCTCGGAAATGCCGCAGGACGGAGAGCTTATTTCATATTTCGCAGGTGCGAGACAAGGATTGGTGTAAGAGAATTCAACTATAACATAAAAATATATTACCTTGCCAAAACAGCGCACTATAAGTAAAGCAATATCTGGAACTTTTCTTCAAAGTCCTACATATTGAACTTTAGTACCTTCAACATAAAGTTCAAAAGAGTGAAAATGGATATCCTGGACTTCTGGACGGTTGTACATGGCCGTGTATATTAAACTTTCGAAGTTCCAAAATAAGGTTCAATATAGTGAAAATGTTAAAAAAATATGTAGGTACCTAGACTAGCTAGTAGGAAAAACCGACTAGGACTTTGAATATATCACTTTGAACTCAACTGCCCTTAATACAGGGTTCAGAATAGTAAATGCGGATGTCCTGAATCCTGAACAGTTGGCTGGATTCCAAAGATGCCGTGTCAAGGCTGGGAGGGACAACGGCCCAGTTTAGGGACGATAAACATCGATATTTGTTTGCCAAATATCGTCGGATATCTGGTTGGATATATCCTTACGGCAGGGATTGGATATTGCTTCCGATTTCGTAAGAATCAGTATAACACTTAGGTATGTGCCTTGTTTATGTCGCGGTCTTAAATATAAAATCAGTTTTTGGATCGAAAACCTAGGTTTCTGATCAAGAACAGGAAGATGACGATGATGACTTTGTGTTTGTTTTTATATTATTTTGAGGGTTTTTATTTAATTTATCGAAACAAATTATATGTTATTGTCACTGAAAATTCAGAGTACCTACTTCAATTTAAATATTTTTTTTAAGAATCCAGATAATTTATAAAAAAAAAACAATTAAGATTGTTAACAAGTATTTTTTCTACTTTTAGTGTTTTGAATCTGATTAGTTAATTTCGTCACAAGCATTTAAACTTACTTTAAACACACTTCTTCAATTTCGCGATGTAGAGAATTACTGGTCGTGATATTTTTAGGTACATTTTTTATTTTAGAATTTTTAGAATTTACGTTCCGAGGCAAACCGCGTCTTACCCCCAGCAGGCCTAGCATGGGCTGTGGATAAATTGTCTTTCCACCGTTTTTATCCACGCCTAGACGCGACAAAGCTAGAATATAGATACGTTTGTCTTTTTCTCGCGGGATAAAAACGGTGGAAAGACAATATGTCCACAGCTCGTGCCAGGCCTGCTGAAGTTATTGGTGCCAATCCCTTGAATAGAACGTATTTTAGGCTTGTACGTTTTATTAATTTAAAAAAAAAAGTGTTTTCTAAAGTATATGTTGACTTTTAATAGTCATAGTTTCAGCGCAAAAACATGGCTGGTTAAAATGCTTGTAACATTAAAATGATAAAAAAAACTGGAAAATATAAGACCCATAAAAAAAAAACACCGAAATCGGACAGTATTAGGAGGTAGAAAAAAGGTTTTTCTTTTTGTTTTGACAACTACGCGGTAAATAATACTCTTAAGGCGATGTTTTCCCACTTTTAAGCAACGCTTATTACTACAGATGACCATAATCCTTGGTTTATTGTATTAACGCATTCAGCGTAGCAAACCATGGCGCTTATTCATGCGTTTCGCTACTTTTAATTTTGGGGTTTTTCTCATATTTTTCGAAAAGTATAGCTGTAAAGTTAAATGTACCTCACCGGTTTCCTTCATAATTATGAAATCTATATATCAAGATATCGTAGACATAATTTAATAAATAGCTAATTGAATGAATAAAAAAAAAAACAGGGATAAAAGCGCAATTCAGTGCTACTTTGTTTTTTTTTTCTATTGAGCGAAATGTGCTTAATCGTGTTTCGGTCTCATGGGTTTCCTAGATAAAACATTCAATTTTGTTATGACACCATTTTTATAAGTTTAAGTTAACCATGAAGAAACTTAAACACTTAAACTAGAATGCCCATAATTGCTAAAAGTCGGAAAAGAGCGTCTTAAAGCGGAAATACATAGAGATTTGTAAAAAAACTGTTTTGAAGATGAACTTGAACAAATTAACGTCTGGTCCTATCAACAATCGACTCGTTTGTAACCACGGCGTGTCGTCCTGAAACGTAGGACTAAATAATTCATCGGCTATTATCCGATTATCCTGCCCTAAATCCGGCCCTGGCCTGCTTAATAATGCACAGCCGGTAGTTCTCACAATAGCTTGATCACGCGAGTGGAGTCGGGGTATACGCTTGTATCGTCTTACAAACAGAAATAGTCAGTATTGGGATTTAAACAATTATAAATATAAATCGATTATTTTCATTATAAATTGTTTTTTAACCCCGATAAAAGGGCTAATCTTAAAACAACTGAACAGATTTTCTTGCATCATAGCCTCAACAAAAATAAATAAATGAAAGTAATATAAATCTTAATATATATAAATCTCGTGTCACAATGTTTGTCCTCGATGGACTCCTAAACCACTTAACCGATTATAATAAAATTCGCACACCATGTGCAGTTCGATCCAACTTGAGATATAGGATAGTTTAAATAATTATATAACTAGCGACCCACCCCGGCTTCGCACGTAAATTACACCCGTGCGAAGCCGGGCGGGCGGGTCGCTAGTATAATTATATAATGGGCCCGATTTTGAAGGCACACTTTAAATATAGTTTAGCTTTCATAAGTGATCATCACATCATAAGGACCTCATGTAATTTGTGTACACTGGCAAATAAACGAAATAATAAAATAATTATAATATTAATATATAAATTAATAATAAAAAAAGTTCAGCTTTAAAACTTGTTTAAAAAAAGCTAAATGTTATATATAAATTGTTAGAAGTTAAACTTATATTCATTAATTGTATAACACTTATACTATTTTTATGGATCCCGGTATTCCTTATTGATTTAGGCAAGGATTAGTTTACTATAGATAGAGTAAAACCACGTGCAAATAAAGTTCTTGATATAGCTAATGAAATAAGCAAACTGCTCAACCCCTAAATCCTAATAAAAACGCTGGATGAGCGTACAAACTGCTTTTTACACACAAACTGCCTTTCCCACCCCACAATCAAGAAGAAATGGCAATAAGCCTCTCGTGACGGCTCATAAAAAGCTCTTCGCGTTTCAATGTATTCAAGTACTGGAGCCAGTAAGTAGTGAGCGATGGAACGAATCGATGCCGTATAGTCTGGAATTTACGTTTTTAGGGTTCCGTACCCAAAGGGTATAAACAGGCCTACGATGTCTGTCTGTCCGTCCGTCCGTCCGTCTGTCCTACCTATTAAGGGCTGCATCTTTCGAACCGTAATAGATAGCCAGTTGAAATTTTCACAAAATATGTAATGTTAGTATACAAAAACGTATTTTTTAACGTATTTTTGTATTCGCTCTAATGGAAAAACGGCAATACGTACAAGCGTAAAATTTGGCACAGTTATAGTACACACTAAAATATAACAAAAAACAATAAATAATGGCCAAATGCGAGTCGGTGATAAGTTTCTGTGCATGACCAAGTTATATCAGTTATTTTCGTTATTGAATTTTGTGGTGGTACGGAACCCTCAGTGCGTAAGCCCGACTCACACTTGGCCGGTTTATTTTTATGCCTTAGGTGGCAAATAAGCAGACGGGCTGCCTGATGGCGACGTTGTAGTAAGAATAAAATAATAGGTAAGGGTTTTGATACAGCTTCCTAACTTCGACCAAAATAAAATGAATGGACGGGCCATAACCATAACCATTGAACTTGCTCAGTAAAAACGAATCAAAACCAACATATACTTCAACACCTAATTGTAACCATGTACAGTACATTTGTTACAAACAAAAGATAGTGGTTTTTTGTTGTGTTTTTAGTTTTTTACACTTCGGGAAAACACACGAAGGCATAATTTTGTTAGATGTTTCATTATCATGTTACAATAGTCTTGTGTCATTTAGTAATCTTCAAAAATGCGCTCCTTCTGGGCCCGTCCATTAATTTTATGTTGGTCGAAGCTTCCTAACTGATAAAATTCTGTGGCAATAGTCTTGTGTTGCACTTCCTATGGCTAGAGACCAACTGAAACGAAGTGAGCGCCGACGCTCATTTTGTAATCTTCAAAAATGCGCTCCTTCTGGGCCCGTCCATTCATTTTATTTTGGTCGAAGCTTCCTAACTGATAAAATTCTGTGACAATGGCACTAGCAAGTCATTTCGGTCGTCAAGTATGGAGTACTGGCGCGTATCGGCGCCATTCAGTCTAGACTATACTCACTGAATGTGATGAAATAAAGAAAACTGTGGGAGTACTTGTCCTATCGATTATGTTAGAGATATAGGGCAGATGGCACTGAGCTTTACCACTCTTATGTAGATATGGGAGAAAAATCTGGGTTGAAGGTACCCCATATCTTGGACTACACATAACGACAAATAGACATAGACATAATTTATTAGTACAAACACAAAAAAAGAGAAAAAAAAAGTTTTATGGACTTTGTGGTGGCACGGAACCTTCGGTGCGCGATCCCGACTCGCACTTAGCCGGTTTATTATAATTTTAAGCTAACCCTGGAAGTAGACAAAGTAGAACTAGAATAGCCAAAAAAGTGGGAAAAGAGAGCCATGGGTAGGTCCCTCCCCCAAACTACGCCACTTGGGGACCGTCCATTAATCACGTGAGGCTTGAAAGGGGGGGGGGGGAGGGGGTTTGCAAAAATATCACGAAATATCACAAGGGGGGAGAGGGGTGTAGGAAGATATCACGTGTATTAATTTTTTCGTCAAACGCGCGATTTCTAAACCGAAAACCGGCGCGTAGCGTGACTTTGCCAAACAAAAACAACCTGCAACATTATTGTCATGGGCCTTAATTCCAGAATAAAATTATATTGTAGGTACTTTATACCTGGATTTAAAGATAATATTTAAATAATTAAGATTCTTTTTAGTAACCACACGTGATTTTGGGTGCCCCAACCCAATAGTTAGTCTTAAAACTCACCACGTATCACCAAGGGGGGGGGGGGGGGGATGGGGGGTAAAATTTTTTTAAAAAAACATCACATGATTAATGGACGGTCCCTACGGAATGTTTCAAATTATAAAGGAAAAGCGTAGAGCAAAGATAACAACAGCCATAAAGACAAAGATAGACAAATTATTGCTTAAACATGATAAATTTAATTATCGCAACAAAGTACAATTTCAGAGTCCATTCCAATGATACGATTGTAATTTTCCTCTTTGTTTCCTTTTCCTAATATTTTTTTTTTTTTCATTAATTTTTTTATGTGTTTGAAATACAATATCCTTTTCAGTGCTATGAGTGACAAAAAGGAGAGTCGCCAAACACAGGCATAAATAAATAAAACCGGCCAAGTGCGAGTCGGGCTCGCACACTGAGGGTTCCGTACCACCATAGCTTGTTAGCTACTAAAGTACAAAAAAGGGGAAAAAAGGCAAAACCCAATCTAAGTACCGACCGTGCCCGACGTTGCTTCACAACGGTGATCGTACAGAAATTTGACACCGACTCGCACTTGGCCATTATTCATTATTTGTTGTTATACTTTAGTGTGTACTATAATCATACAATAACGTGACGACGTGTAAATAATGCTAAAATGTTGCTCTATTTTAAAATGCAATGGTTTATAGGTTACGTTTTAGAGTGTGCGTGGATACCCCGCAAAAAACAACAGAATAATAATGTATCAGTTGGAAGTGACATGGCGTCTCCCCTCCAAACCACCCGCGACTCGGTGGCCGACTTGCTCTAAGTTTCAATGCTTTTAATTACGTCATATTAAAATTCTCTGAACATTTTTAATCGTGATGATTTATAGTAGGTAGCTTCGACGACTGTTGCGTGCGATAACAAAATGGTTTTTTCTTAATTGCTATCGCGCAGTAATTATTGTAATTTAGAATCGTTTTTTCATGCGTAGATATTGATTTCATTATGGAGAAGGAATAAGAGTAAAGTTATATGATTATTAACGGAATATTTACCGTGGTAAGATTGTAGAATGAGCTCCCGATATTTCGGCGCAGTTACATGCACCATGTTCACGGGAAGACTGAAGAATGCGGGTTGTTGGTCGAACAGTTAAAAAGTAACATAATATAACTTTAGTGAACAACCGTGATGAATGAGACGTGGCCCTTAACTGTTGGCCTTTTGGAGTCACACAGCGGGCAATGGAGAGAGCTATGCTTGGAGTTTCTTTGCGCGATAAAATCCGAAACGTGGATATTCGCCAAAGAACTAGAGTCACCGACATAGCTGTTAAAATTTGCAATTTGAAGTGGCAATGGGCAGGCCACATCGCTCGAAGAACCGATAACCGATGGGGAAGAAAGGTTCTGGAGTGGAGACCACGAACCGGAAGACGCAGCGTAGGGAGGCCTCCCACTAGATGGACCGACGACATTGTGAGAGTCGCGGGCATCCAGTGGATGCAAAAGGCAGGCTGTCGTTCAGTGTGGAGGTTAAAGGGGGAGGCCTATGTTCAGCAGTGGACGTCTTCTGGCTGATGATGATGATGATGAACAACCGTGATAGTTTAAAACAGAATATCTGATATCTTTTTCGCTATTTCAGGGCTGGTCCCATAGTAAAAGTTGTTCATAATGATGAGTACAATTACCTTCTTTTGCCTTCGAGAGTGTTCCCCTTACACCCTGCACAATATGTGCAGGTAATAATAATTTTTCCAATGCCATTGCTCTAAAGCGGCGAAGGAAAACATCGTAAGGAAACCGGTATACCCAACTTCTTGACTTAGAACAGTCTTAAAACGCGTCAGCGTAGCGAGTGCGAGCATTGAGAACTTATTTTGGACAACGTTAGGGACATTGTCGTGGTTGGAATGCACATTAGCAATGCGTAAGCGCGAACATTTGACCTATTTCTGATTAATAAAACAACAATATTAAGCTTTCCACCCGGATATGTCCTAAACTGCGACCAAAACCGGAGGATGGACAGCAGGGTCCTATTAGTACACGGTGAACGTACTGCAATCCCAAGGACGCCTGCCTAGCGTGGGGATTATGGCAACACCCCTAAAAGGGAGGCCTTTGTTTAGCAGTGAACGTTTACTGGCTGATGATGAAGCTTTTCCCTGACTTCCAAACTGACCTGATATTTTCCATGACAATCCCTCGCACTCTTTACTTGCCTGGCTTTTCCCTGACATTGCATGATTTTCCAGAAAAGTACACCCTGAAGTATGTTAAAATTGACATTCAAGATTTGTTTACATAAAGTCATATGATTATTTACGGGATATTTACGGTGGTAAGGTTGTGGATTGTGGATCATATAACTTTAATGAACAACCGTGATAGTTTAAAACAGTATTTTGTTTACATAGTTCACAAGTGAATCTTATAAAACGTCTTAAGCTTAATTAGCTTACCTGAGCCTTCTCATGCTTGTCGTGGAACCTGTCAGCGTCCAGCTGAGCTGTGTCTCTCTCCTTCTGCATGCGGCCAGCTTGTCCCAGCGCTTTGTCCAGCTGTGACTGGAGCGACTCGAAGTCGTACGACTGCTTCTCGCGGTCTACTTGCAACTGGAAGACAAAGACTTTGTTAGTCACTAATATTTGTAGTGACGTCCACCCACAAGATGGACAGACAACCTAAAAGAGACCGCAGGGAAACGCTGGATGCAGGCCGGTTCCAACCAGCCCTTTTGGATGGGGGAGGCCTATGTCCAGCAGTGGACGTCCTACGGCTGAAATGATGATGATTTGTAGTGATCCTTTTGCAGAAGAACGGGAAGTAAATTTGGGAAGGAATATTTTAACCGCGAAGCAGTAGTGTGAAAACCTTTCTTTGTTCCATACTGAAGGGCAATGGTTCCAGTGAAATTTATGGCCATGAAGATATTTATCATAATATCAGGGTGACGACTGCATTGCCGCGCAAGATTATTGGAAAGGCTATCGGAGAGGTTGATTGATTTGATAAAAATAGCAGGCTTAGGATTTGTTTCATATGTGCTTTTTTTTAATATTTTTTGTTACCGGTGGGAAATCTGCAAAAGATACCCCAGCTGCGTTGGTGTGAACCCGAGCTATGTGAGATTGCACCCATTAAAACTCCTCAAAACACAAAAAAACTAATATCTCGTGGCTAGCTGCGCCCGCTTTACCTGCGTGGTGATTATAATGGTGAAAAGTCTAAGTTAATCCTCATAATATCCGCTATCTGCCAGTGAAATTTCCGTCAAAATCTCCAGGTCCAGCCATTTCGGACTCCATAGGGAACATTACTACATACTAGTCTGGTAGCCTATTATTGAAGTTTTGAATTTTGAGTGGTGTGACTGTTAAGGGCAGGCGTGGCGCTGAATTTTCCTATTCAAAGAACTCACCTTTCTATTCTCCGTGGCGATCTTGTCAAGCTTTTCTTGGAGTTTGTCGATCTCGGAGTGCGCTGCATCCAGCGCTGCCTGCAGCTTGTCTTGCTGAAGCTGCGCCTTGCCGAGCGTTGCTTGAGTCCTTTCTAACTCTTCACGGGACTTCTCCAACTCTGCGATGGCCTTGTCCCGCTCTGAGTGTAGCCGGCTTATGGAAGCCTGTTGTCTGGAAGAAACGGTGTAGTAATTATTTAAAACTTTTTAAATCAGTTCATGTTGCCACTGCTGGGACACAGGCCTTCTCTTAGAGGCAGAGGATGGGCCTTTATCCACCATGCTGGCCCAGTTCATGTTGGTGAATGTCATGTCTTTGAACTTTTGAGGTTCTTGGACATACCAGTGTCCTCACGATGTTTTTCTTCACCGTTTTAGAGCGATGGTATCGAACCTACACATAATTTATTCAGGCACTAAATATAAAATAAGAAATTACCGTGACGAGCGCAGTGCAACGCTGCGTTAGGTTTTGAACTGTTACTCTAAATTCAGGGTAACACTGAAATATTATAAGGTAAGAATGACGCTTACAAACCTGCTCGTCTCGTACGTAACTCAGTTGCATTAAAACACTTTTTTAAACAAGCTTTTAGGCGTCCGCAATATTGAAATCCTTTTATTTGATACCCATATGAGGATGCATAAAAATAACTGATCCGCCATCTTTGCGAGTCCACCATATTAGATTTAGAATGACGTCACTTAGCTAACCATGCATTGTCATCCAAACAAAACGTGTATGCAAAATATCAGCTCAACCGGTTGGGGATAACTGTTTTAAAATTTTGCTGCAAGATTTGGCCTTAACTAATAAAGCAAGTCAAATAAAAGCTTGTAAAAAAGGTAACTTACCGATCGTATTCTTCCTTAAGACTATCCTGTTCAGTTTGTGCATTCTCTAGCTTGGCCTTCAGACGGTAAACCTCTCCCTGGGACTTCTCCAACTTCTCTTGCAAAGCACCAGCTTCCGCATGAGCCCTCTCCGCATCAGCCTGAGTCACCCTCAACTCTGCCTGAGCCCGCCTCAAGTCTGTCGCATTCTTATCAGCCTTCTCTTGAATCCTGTCCAACTCCTGAGAAGTCGACAACGTACTCCTTCCGAAAGTTGTTTGAGATCTTTCTAGTTCATGCTTCAGCCTTTCGTTTTCCAGTTCGAGTCTAGCCAAGCGTTGTTTTGCTGCTTCCCAATCAGCACCAGATCTTCCCACCTCGCTAGCAGCCTTATCTAACTCCGCTTTAGATTTGCCGAGCTCTGATTGTGAGCTTTCGAGTTTTGCTTCGAGACGGTCTTTCTCAGCTTGAGCTCTCTCAAGTCTAGCTCCAAGCTTTTCTACTTCACTTTCTAAGGCATGGAGTTTCATTTTGTAATCGGCTATTTCTCTTTCGTGAAGTTCACGTTCTTCGTTCTTTTCGTGTTCAGCTCTATCTCTTTGTTCTCTTAGCTGTTGGATCTGTTTTTCTTTATCTCCTATGACTTCTTCAAGGGATGATAGAGCGCCTTCGGAGGAACAATGATGTGCTTGCATTGCATTAAGTCTGGCGCGAGCCATGTCTACTTGGTTATCCTTTTCTTTTAGTAGATCCTCTAAGTTTTCGATCTGAAAATGTTTAACTTATCAACAGGTATTCAGTAAAGTAAGTACCTATTGTTTATTCCAGTCAATAATTAAGCTAACTGTATGATATATACATAATTACATATAACAAAAACATAGCATATTTTTATAAACAAAAAACAAACATAAATAAAATACATACTTACTAAAACAAAAACTCAGATAACATCAAACTGGCACTCGAACAAAAACATAAAAAAATTAACACAAATAAAAATGAATACACCAAATTAACATAGCCAATTCTAGCTGTGAAAAAAATATACGCGTCGACTAGAAAACCTCCCGGTTTTTCAGAAGTTCATAAATAGAGTTGGCAGGTAGCGCTTGCATAGTTTGCACTTTTGGCATGAGAATTTTGTAATTATGATAAAAAATATATGCATTTTGTTTATATTATTATACAAGAGGTTAAGCCGGTTACTATGACTATATTTAACTGCATTCGCCGCATTGTCTGCAAACTAACCAACGCGAGACGAAGTCTCGCGCGTGCTTCGCCAAAGGTCTTCCGTCAAAGATAATTTATATCATCATTGACATCCGTACATCGTGGCTGACGACGGACGTAGCTATATATTTTCAAATCGCGTCGAGCGATGTGCGAGTCAGATAGCAGTACGCAAACGCAATAATATAAAAAAACGGCCTTAATATTAAAAAAAACTTTATAAAAAAAAGTACAAGTTATAATATCTGTAACGCCATCTGTAAAAAGCTTCTATCAGACAACTCTATTCTAGAAACAACGGTAATATTAGCAAAATACAATTATGCTGAAAGGCAATAGGCAGGATTCTCCAATTCTCCGTATCTACATAATTCGATAAGCAGAATACCGACAAAGAGATTCTTTAGCAATTTTGACAAATAAGATAAATCTTCTAACAAAATTGAAACAACCGTACAAAACCCTGAAATGTTACGGATTTTATTTCATAAAAAATACATTGGACATTAATGAATCTACAGGGTTATTATTAAATTCTAAAATTAAAATTAATTAAACCAGATAAACCGTTACAAAAAAAGGGTTTTTGTCAAAATCTCAGCATAAATATGCGCAAATTACTTTAGCATAACTTATCTGTAAATATTTTAGTGTTTTATAGTAATAATTATATTTTTCATATATTTTTCAATTAGCTAACAAATTCTCGCAGGCAGGTGCCATAAATCAGAATTAACAACTTTATGTTCCATGTCATTTAGAAATACGTCTTTTATTTCTTCCAAAAAAATCGAAAATATTTATATGACGGCTCTAAATGGAAAAAAAAAATACGCGGTTTCACATGAGAAGGTCACGCTGGGCCCGGGAGTAGGTTAAAATCCGAATCCTACGAATAGATAAAAAATATTTTTACATACAATTATTTTTGAGAACGCCAAAACATGCCAAAACGTCGCAAGCGCGCGTGTGCGTATTGAAAGTGATTGGAGGTACTTGTAAATAATTTCATAACGTTTCTATATCTATACATCCGTCATCTAGTCTACCTGTGACCACGGGCACTGCTAAATGTTCGAAACGTCAGGAATAATAATAAAATAACGTAAAAATTTATAAATAGATATTAAAAAATAAATACTATTAAAGATATGATGATCTTATACGGCTGAACAGATTTTTTTAATCATAACTGAGAACATTCGCGATATAGTCTATGTATTATATCGATAGCCCGTTGGTCGAGTTGGTAGTGAACCTGCCTTCTGAGCTTGGGGGCGTGGGTTCGATTCCCACCTAGGACAAACATTTGTGTGATGAACATTTGTGTTTGTTCTATATCTGGGTGTTAATATCTATTTAAGTATGTATTTAAACCTATATATGTATATATATCAGTCTCTGGCAGCCATATCACAAGCTTTGCTTAGTTTGGGGTCAGATGACCGTGTGTGCAAAAATGTCCTGAAAATTTATTTATTTTATTTATTTATTTCAAACAAAACAAAAACTTATTCAAAATTGATTCAGCCGTTTGGGCGCTACGATGCCACATACAGACACATAGATATACACTTTAAACTTATACTTTTAACTTACTTATACCCTCTGCCTGCACCAGAGGTTAAAAAAACACGATAATATAACAATGAAGATTTTGAGTTATGTATGGAGGGGTCGAAAACGGTTGGAGTAAAAATATAAACGGACAACGACGGTGCTCGAAATTTGAATGAAGAAAAGCTGCCTGCGAGAGGTTGTTACCAAATTTCCAATAACCCTGTATAGATACGACATCTGTTTGATGTGTGGAATGGATATTTGCTCATTCAACTGAAATGATAAATCCAATGAGCATTTAAAATACGACGTCAGATTTCAACTGAAAATAAACTATCTGGACTGATTGAAAGTCGTCAATTATTGAAACTATACTAAGTTACGTGGACAAATAGTACCCATAATTATGAACAACTTTTACTATGGAACCAAAAGATAAATCGCGAAAAAAAACCTGTTCCATAGAAAACAAGTCATTCAAACTCGACAAGATGTAAAGGACTGCTTGTATTTTTGTTTGCGATTTCAGGGGCCTTACGGACAACAGCTAATTGCAGCACCTAATCCGCTCAGTTGGACAATCATGCGAACGTGAACCTTATCGCGCCCGGATACGGTTTGCGGTCGCGTGATTTTCCACCATAGGTACCATAGTAAAAGTTGTTCATAATGATGGTTATTCATTACTATTTTGTTCCCCTTTCGGCTTAGACCCTTTTCGCGTAACTCTGTAAAACTACAGCAATGAAAAATTTAATGGTAGTAATAAAAATTTAATATAAATAATCTATAACTCATATAATGATAGTGCGAATACAATAATGGAATAAAGTCGCAGAAATACATATTTTTCATATATTTTACACGAAGGAATGTATATTTTAATCGGTTCTCAAGATACGAAATATAAAAATATGAGACTTCAAGTATCAAACATCATAGATATTTTATTTAGTGTGCGTTCTGAATCACGCAAAAACTAATGAGAACCGATATTATAGAAGAAAAGAAAACCGTATCGTGTTTTCATTTAAATTGTTAGCATTATTGTTGATGTTGGCATCTAGTAGAAACGCGCCATTAACGAACACCAAAAAATACTTGAAATAATAAATAGTGAATACAGTACTTACAAAATAAAAAATATATCAGTCCTCTCTATGGTTTTTTAGCTCAATAACTTTCAAGACCGTAGGCATGGAGCAATGTCAAACGTCAATGCCTTAGCCAACAATAACCCACCATTTTATACGTACGTAAGTACTTACTAAAATATTGAACAGTATGTTCTACTGGTACCCTTCCCTCCTGAAATAATTCTTGGCTACGGCCTTGATATCTTTTACCAACAGCAAGATCTAACCTTCCTACAGCCTACCTTCCGCTGCAAAACGTTGATCTTCCGATCCTTGATCTCAGAATGGTCTCTGAACTCCGCCAGTTCATGGGCTGCTGACATCGCAGCCGCTGTCTTCTTCTCCAACTGCCTGCTTTTATCATCTAGACGTGCCTTCAGCTCTTCCACCTGGTGTACAAACTGTGCTTTAGTTCTAACACTGTTCCATATGACGGATGATGCAAGATATTGGGACCATTGGGGTTATTATGAATGCTGACACTTGCTATTGCTATCGTGTCATCTCGCTCGCGTCTATCAGTGGAATGATATGATAGCAGTAGAGTGTCAAATTATATAATAACCCCGCAGCAGGTCTAGCAAGCAGGCCACCACAAAATATTGTCATCACTTTTTGTCGTGCGCAAACGTGACAAGGATTCGTTTATAACGGACTTCTTCCGCGTAACGCCTCTCGGTTTCGTACGATAAAACGAGTTGACAAATACTGACGTGGTGCCCGTGCTAGGCTTGCAGGAATGCCTAAGTGGCCTTTATGTGGTTGACAAGCGCACTTGATGTTAAGTGATGGTGTGCTCAAAAATAGTACACACACCTTGTCGAAAATGGGAGCAGGCTTTCAAGGGAGCCTGCACACTATTAAGTGCTTCGCTTCAGATTCCCAATGTGGCGGTGTTTATGAAGATAATTTCAGTCGCAGTGTTGACTCACACTTAGCCGTGTTTTAGAGGGTAGCAAAGATTTACGTAGTTGACAAAATATACCCTTCGGACGTTTTTTGTGCCATAGATGGCAAACAAGCTAACGGGCCACTTGATGGTAAGCGATCATCATCGCTTATGGATAGCTGTAACACCAGGGGCATCACACATACGTTGTAAACTTTTAAAGACTCTAATAACAGTCCTTTTGTAAAACCCCATGTTATAGTTACTCGGAAATGCCGGAGGAGTTCATTCCACATATTGCAAGGACGTTATAAAATTGTTTATTGAGGAATAAGTCACGTATCTGGAGTAACTGAGTTAATAAAATGGAGTACTGCTCCCATGTCTGTGAGTGGTGCACTGGAGTACCAGCTCGATCCTCTTGATTCCTGGCAGAGAAAAGCCGTTAGATTTGTTGATGACCCGAACCTATCTGGCAAGATAGAACCGCTGAGCTTGCACCGGGACATTGGTTCGCTCAGCTTGTTCTACAGATATTATAACGAGGAATGCTCTGGTGAACTTTTTGACCTCTATCTCGGTTTTACCATACAACTGGCTATCATCGCCAGAAATGCCATCCACACATTATAGATACGTGGAAGACACGCACTATTAGATTAAATCGCTTGTTTCTACCACGTACCTGTAAGTTGTGGAATGGCTTACCACCTTCGGTTTTTCCTCCGTAGTATAATTTGGACTGTTTCAAACGAAGGGTAAATAGAGTACTCAAAGGTAGACAACGCACTGACAATCCTCTTGGTAGGCGGTCACTTACGATCAGGAGGCCCGTTGCTTGTTTGCCACATATTCTATAAACATACTAAGGCATTATAATTATCTTCCACCGTGAATAAATTTGACAAAATCACAACACACAAAGCTTTGCATAGCACAAATAGATGTTAAGGTATGGCATTGTTAAATGAAATGTAGGGTTAAGAACGTGGTCATTGAATTCAATTCTGATCATGTTATTATTACTTAATTACCTAAATATTGTATTTGAAGATATACCTACTGATTGTATAATTACTATTGGCATCCTTTTAAATTTTCCTTAAGCTTTCCTCTCATGGGGTTGGGCTGTAGAAACGTTTCACAGATGACGCTAGTAAATCTTGTACCTTTTTATTTGGTAAATGTCACATATATAAATGTAACATTGGATAAAGTGATACAAATCATAATAACACGTACGTAACGTACGTACGAACAAAAATACGTAATACAAATGCCATAATTATCAATTATCACAAACAAATACGTTATAGTTAAAAATCATATAGACATAATGTCAAATAGACCAAATAGACAAATTTTAAAAAGGCAACTCGTGTCATTACGAATTTTAAATAGACAAATTTATTACAATGATCATATAGACAAATTTCAATTGTCATAGAGTCAAATCATGTAGAGAAATGTCACATAGACAAATTTCAAAAAGACAAATGTTACATTGTGAAAAGTCATTTAGACAAATTTCAATATTATTGTCATATAGACAAATATTATATTATCAAAAAGTAATATAGACAAAAATATCAAACGTAATATAGAAATTCCCATAACAAAAGGTACCAGCTATGCTAGCGCCACTCTGACAGTTGCCAGCCCCATTGGTACTCCTAGACACGTGGATCACTTACATCCGTCTGCAGCATACTATAATGTTCTTCTTTTGCGCAGAGAGATTCTTTGAGCACGGCTATATGACGCTGGTAGTCCTGGTGCTGTTCCTCCAATGCCTTCATCTTGGCAGCCATCGCCAGGATCTCCTGATCCCTCCGCTGGATCTCCAGACGGAACTCATCCAGCTGCTCACATTCCATCCATCCGAATATAAAATTAGATAAAACCCAATACGATTAGAAGAACAACATAATGGAAGACTCTGTATTCTGGATGTTCTTATGACGGACATTCGAGAATATAATTGTACTAATCATTATGAACAACTTTTACTATGGGTATTTGAACAACTTTTAATATGGGTATGGGTATTGGTAACCGTGAAATCGAAAAAAAAAACATCAAACTATGGAATAACAGCCTTTTTGTCACGATTTCAAGGTTGGTATCATAGTAAAAGTTGTTTGTAATGACGAGTATAATGATATTTTAGAATATGTCCATCATTTAGAACATCCAGCACGTATAGATAAAACTATCTACTAAGGCAAAAGTGATGGCGGAAATGATATCAATGATAAATATCTACTCAATAATACTGATTCAATGAACACCAATAGTGTTAGTACCGATTTATGACAAGCGACGCAAGCTTACTTTAATCTTATATTAGTACCAAACGAAACGTTAACAGCACTCTTATTGAACACATGACATATAAATATTATCATATAGTATATATATAATCCGTGCCTTGGAAGACATTTCGACAAATCATTCTCACTCATAATCATGCAGTTACTCAATCATATCGTCATCGAATTAGTTAAAAATAATATCGAAGAACCAGAATTAACATACACTGGAAAACTTTCTAAACTAAGCTAATGAAGTCAGAAAAGTAGATGATTCGTAGAAAGCTTTCCAGATTACGATATCAAAAAATGGTCAGAGAAACATCGGGTTGCACGGGCGCCTATGTTGTGATACATTTATCCTAATGTGAGACAGACTGAATGGCATGACCGCTAATGAGAGGTCGGGTCGTGATGGCTACAGTAGGGTGGATGAGGCTCGGACGATGAGGCGGCCGACATCGAAAGCACAACATGATCAAATCAAAACAGATCAGGAGTCGAAACATATACTACCGGAACTAACGTTCGATGCACTCGACCTCGACAGTCTTTATTGAACAGTCTATCTCTAATCGACAGTGTTGGTGTCAACGTAATCTCACATATCTCATCTAACCGTACAATTACATCTAAATTCATATATTCGCTTTCTAAGGCCCTATTTAACAAAAATATTTCGATCGACTTCTTTCAAGAATATAATTTATCTCTTATTTTAATAAAAATAGCTTTAACAACGAACAAGTTTACATAAAAATATTATTCAACACATTCGGCGATTTCGGCTAAGTTAGGTACTTAAAGCGAATAAATTGACACGTGGGGTGTGAGACGTGCGGCCGGGGCTGAGCGCGGTGGCCTCGTCACAGTGGGGCGGCCAGCGCCGTGCGCGGTGGCCTTGTCACAGCGTGGTGGCGCTATAGTAGGGCGGCCGCGCGGCGCAGCGCAGCGCGGCCCGCGGCGGCGGCGGCGGCGCGCTCAGCCGGCCGTCCTTCATGACGCGCACGTCGTTCAGCAGAAAACTTACTTGTCTCTTGAACGGAGGCTCGACCTTATCGTATATGGAGGCGTGCGAGATGGCGAGCGAGGGCGGCGGCGGCGAGCCGAGCGCGGCCAGCTCGCTCTCGAGCAGCGCGACCTGCCGCTCCAAGGTGGCGATGCGCGCCTCCTTCGTCTCGAGCACGGCTGTGAGCGTGGCGCCCGCGCTGCCGCCCGGCAGGCCGGCGGCTTGCAGTGCGCGCTCCAGCTGCACCTGCAGCGCCCGCAGCGTGTCCGCCGTCGCCTTGAGCTCCTGCCGAGCAGCGACACGGTCAGCGCTGCGCCGACCGAGAGCTGCAGCGCCGAGTCTACTCCGCCCTCCCGCCTGCCCCCGCCCGAGCGACGCAGCCCCGTCCGACAACCGCACAACAAACAACAACTTTTGCCTTCTAAAATAATGATCGGCCAATGAATAATATTCGATAACAAATCTGACACCAGACGGTCTTCTCTAAGGTTCGTGTGATCGGGGATGAGCTGCTAAACATGCAATGTCGTGGTACGGTTGTGTTGTGTCGTGTCGTCACTTCATCATTTTACTGTTTTAGGCCGAATTTTTAATTAACGCATTCTATTTAATTTGAATTTTGAAAAGATTACATTTTTGTTTTGTACTGTTTCGTGTGAGTAGCGGGAGAAGGGAGTAAGTAAACGAAACATGTGCTCGGGATCAAGCTGACGGTGTCACAGAACGTATCGAAACGTGGGAGAGTGAGGAAGCGAGTCGGACAAATATTCATGAAGCTATATCGAGTGTGGACGATCTTTAAACATATAAAGGCTTCGCGACAGACACATTCGGCTGAAGATATAAGAAATGAATGAAATGAAACTATCAAGAGCAATTCTAACAGAAACAGTGACGATGATAAAGGTATCACAAAATAAAACGCCCATGTGGTCCAAGATGCTAGTTATAAAAGCAAGAAGTGACGTGCACATTTACGACTACGAGTAACACTAGTGTAGGATATAGTACCCAGATAGCAAAATTTCCAATTAGTTGAAAATTTGATTAGAAATTTTGCTATGAAATACAAAGCATGCAGCACATGACATAGTACAATTACCTGTTTTTGTGCCATTGCCTGCATTTGCTGGAACATCTGTCGTTCTTCCTCTTTACCTGAAATTTGTACATTGTTTACTTGTCACTTCCTATTGCATATTTTGCAGCCCAACGTCCACTGGAGAAACGAAGCGGTGTACAATTGGCCGTGGAAAATTCAACTCTTGTCAATTTACTCTGGATTCAAATTACTCATTACAATCTTCTTTCTATGAGTCGATAGCGATACTCTGTCAGCTCAAATCCAAATTTTACCCCTGCGCGAAATAGAAACAAATGTTTGCGATATACGCCTGCAGGAAGAGATACGCATGAGACGACGCCCGCCTCAAAACCAAATAACGTAAGCAAATGATAAAACTCCAGATTACTCAAGAAAAACTAGTGGTTCGCCCCGAACCGATACATCGCGATGTTCCGTTTTTACAAGCTTTCACTTCATCAAAGTACTGTCTATAATGAAATTTATAAATAAACTTAAATTCTGGTTGCATCAGAAGAGATTCTACTATTAACAAAATATGGGAATCCATTGATTTTCTGGAACGGAGCTCGATAGTTTGTGGACGGTTGACTCTATATCTGTAGTTAATGTTAAATACGAAATGTTTTGTAATGTTAAAATTATAAAAATCCTTATTTTAAATATTGTATGTCCGCGAGGACAAAACTGTTTAATGTATTGGTTGCAAAAATATTTAACATCATACAACTGTACACAATTTTGGACTTTTTTTAAGCTTGCATTTGTCTGCCAACTCGCCTGATGTTAAGCGATGATGCGGTCTACGATGTAGCACGCTTGCAGACACCCAGATTGTAACTATCGGGGAACACCCATTCAAACAGCGCATTCCACAGACTAGCAGTTCGCAAAATAAAAGTGGAATCAAAGCACTTTGTACGGTTTTTCTGAATATCAACCATAAAGCGGTGTCAAATTTTCGTGCCCACTCTGGCAGTCCGATAGAAAAATGGGCAGGAGGGAATTACATCATGCAGATCCGATGCACGCTTTCCGAAATGTATCTGACAAAAAACCGGTATGACTTATGGTGAATCGAAAAAAGTAAAATTTTCCACGTGCATACGTATACGCAGCGACTTTACCTTTTTCTCTCCAGTGGGCGTTAGGTCTAACACAAGAAGCTAATTGATCGGCATTACGTACCCATTCCCTTGTTTTGTAGCATTTCCAATAGTTTTTTGATGCTCTCATCTCTTGCTTGTAACGTTTGCTTCTGTGTTTCAATCCTCAGTTCTAGTTCCTGTTGAAAAAAATAATAATTAAACAATTGCGGAATCCTGCTAATGCTGAGAGCATTGTAGAACTTGAGTAGTTGTTGTTATAGTAATTATTTATGCCCTATTTATTACTGACTCGAAAGTATTTTTTTGAAGTGAAACTTCTTATGCGACTTCCAACACGGTTGCGTTAAACGCGTAACGCTACCATGGAGGGGGGATAGAAAGAGACAGAGCGAGAGTTTTAGATGCCATCTTATTTTGAAACTTGTATATCCTTCTCATAGTTTATTAGTTCACTACTATTTGCATAGATGGCAGAACATGCGACTTCTGACAAGGTTGCGTTAAACGTTTAACGCTACCATGGAGGGGGAATATAAAGAAACAGAGCGAGAGTTTCACTTTTTCCGCGCGGAGGGACTCCATGCACAATTTTTTTTAATTTGAAGCATAACAAATGGTTATGACCACTTTGACAGTAATTAATTTTTGAAAAAAATACGAAATCAAACTTCAACACTATAACTACATAGTTAAAACAGAGATTGAAAGCCCTCATCAAAACTTATGAACCACAAACCATAACGTCATTTGTGTATGTATTTTTGGTTTTTGTTGTATTTTTCAAAAAGCACTGAATCAATTTTGGTAAAATTAATACGAGACCATATATGAGGTATGATACCAAACAAACAAAGAATCATCAAAATCAATGCACAATTAGCGGAGTAATCATGTAACAAACATACAAAAAAGCACAGTCGAATTGATAACCTCCTTCTTTCGTCGGTTAAAATTTATTACATAAAGGTTTGAAGGGAAAAATTAAAATTACTGGTTTTATAATATTATTAATTTATTTTTATATTTTTTTAATAATAAGCTTGCGTTTGACCGCCAACTGATGCGGCCTACGGTGGAGCACGCTTGCCTAGAAGAAACCGATTCACTCGTGATTTGAAGACACCCAGATTAATAAATACAATAAACAGATATATGTAATACATGGGACGACATTTTGCATGTGACAAGGTAGGTAGGCTATTCTTGTGCAAGGAATATTGTTTGTCCCCATTGCTCTTCTGTCAATCTGAATAAGCATGACGGTGACAAAAAGTAATGCAGGCCCTGGAATAACCGACCAAAATAAAATGAATGGACAGGCCCAGAAGAAGAGCATTTATGAAGATTACAAAATGAGCGCCAGCGCTCACATCGTTTCAGTTGGTATCTAGCCGTAAGAAGTGCGACACGAGTCTATTGTTACATGATAATAAAACATCTGACAAAATTATACCTTCGTGTGCTTTCCCGAAGTGTAAATACACAACAAAAAACCGCTATCTATGTTCTGTATCAAATGTACTGTACATGGATATAATTAGGTTTTCATGTATATGTCTTACGATTTTTAACTCGTTTTTACTGAGCAAGTTATGAGTATTGGCCCGTCCATTTCATTTTATTTTGGTCGAAGCAACCAGTACTGCTGTGCTTTGTAATTATGGTCAGTCAGGGGTTGCCCAGTTGCCCACACGTCCAACTCATGTGAGCACTTCCCAGCATTAAAATGTATAAATATTATAGTAGTTCACCACAGTGTGATTGAGTATAATTTTACGTCTAGTCTGGCTTAGTATGTCTACCGAACTAGGAATAACTATTCTCGGCTAGGCAGGTGTGGTGACATCACCTATAGCCAGGGAAATTAGTCATTTGTGACTTTAACTACTATTGACGTCATCATTATCATTTCAGACATAGAACGTCCTTCATCATCATCATCATCATCATCATCAGCCGGAAGACGTCCACTGCTGAATTTAGGCCTCGCCCTTAAACCTCCACACTAAACGACAGCCTGCCTTTTGGATAGCCCGTTGGTCCAGTTGGTAGTGAACCTACCTTCTGAGCTTAGGGGGCGTGGATTCGATTCCCACCTAGGACAAACATTTATGTGATGAACATTTGTGTTTGTTCTATCATTCATCATCATCAGCCAGAAGACGTCCACTGCTGAACATAGGCCTCCCCATTCAACCTCCGCACTGAACGACAGCCTGCCTTTTGCATCCACTGGATGCCAGCGACTCTCACTATGTCGTCGGTCCATCTAGTGGGAGGACTACCTACGCTGCGTCTTCCGGTTCATGGTCTCCACTCAAGAACCTTTCTTCCCCATCGGTTATCGGTTCTTCGAGCGATGTGGCCTGCCCATTGCCACTTCAACTTGCAGATTTTAACAGCTATGTCGGTGTCTTTGGTTCTTTGGCAAATATCCACGTTTCGGATTCTATCGCGCAAAGAAACTCCGAGCATAGCTCTCTCCATTGCCCGCTGTGGTACGTGTTTGTTCTATATCTGGTTGTTAATATCTATTTAAGTATGTATTTAAAAACTATATATGTATGTATATCACTCTCTGGCAGCCATATCACAAGCTTTGCTTAGTTTGGGGTCAGATGACCGTGTGTGAAAAAATGTCCCAAATATATTATTAAAATATTTTGTATCCACTGGATGCCAGCAACTCCCACAATTTCATCGGTTCATCTAGTGGGAGGCCTACCTACGCTGCGTCTTCCGGTAGGTCATAGGACGTCCACTGCTGGACATATCCCCATCGATCTCCAAAAAAGCCAGTTGTAAGTGTCCTGCATCCAGCATTTTCCTGCGGCTGTGGCTTACCTTAATAGTGTCCCTCAATATAGCTATTTCTCGTTGCAGATGTTCGTTCTCCGCGAAGAGCTGTTCCAGCTGTGACTGAAGTTCTGGGGCAGGTTGGCGCATGCGCAGTCTGAGCTCTTCTTCTAGTTGGCGGACTAGCATGGCTTGTTTCTGTGGAAGAAGTAAAATTAAGGTTAGCTCATCATCATCATAATCAGCCTTTTAAAAGTCCACTGCTGGACTTTTAGCCTACCCCCGAAAGGGTGATTGTGCCATATCCACCACGCTGGCCCAGTGCGGATTGGTGGATTCACATACGCCATTGAATTCATTTTCCGTACGTATGCAGGTTTCCGTCACCGAAAAGCCGGGTATTGGTACGGGCCCGGGGTTTGAACCCGCGGCCTCAAGCTTTCAAATCTAGCGGTCTCCCAAATGGGCTACCACGGCTATAAGGTTAGCTATTGAGGTTGAAACAATTTATTCGTATTTTCGTCAGTTTCTGTTTGATTTTCCACCAGTTTCCTTGTAGCAAAATACGCAAAAACTCGCTGCATCGGAGCGATGTATGTTCCTAGCTTGTTACAAAGAAAAGTTAATATAAAAGTTGGGCCGATATTGTTTCGTGTCGTGACCCGTTATAACGCCATTTATTTCGCATTAGGGCTAGCGATATACTTAGGGATTTACGTCAAGCCGTAGGTAGGTTTCAGGGGATTTAAAACTAGTTTTTATTTAATCGATGTGAATAAATTTATAGTGCACGAGTGCATGCTATTTTTATCTCTACAAAGTATAAATTGAAGTCGCTTTCCGCGTCTGTCTGTATGTCTGTATGGCCGCTAACTCCTCCTAAACCACGCAACGGATTTTGATGCGGTTTTCACCATCAGTTAGATACATTTTTAAGGAAGGTTTATATATATAACTAGCGACCCGCCCCGGCTTCGAACGTAAATTACACCCGTGCGAAACAGGGCGGGTGGGTCGCTAGTAAAGGTATAGAACATGGATGAGATAATCACTGTTCACTATGAAGGCGACTTTGCGCTTGCTTATGAGGCCGATAGTGAGAGACCACGTTTCAGTGCCGTATGTCGTCACTGGCAACACACTGGTCGAAGACTTTCGTGGAGTTTTTGGCGCCTACGAGGAAAAAACGTCGGCTCGTTGAATTATTTTCCTAAACTTGTGTATTTGCGAGTGTTAATGTGTACTAAATGGTGAATTATTATTTATTAAGTGCTCGTAAACGTGCTCGAGTGTGGAAGTGATATAACGAGGTGAAACATGTCTTTTGGTGTTGTTTCCAAAACTCCATAGGAGCCTCTTATAAAGTCTCCACCACTTTACAGGGGCATGAGTTTGACTTGACCGTGATTTACTTAGCTTGACTCTGACTTCTTTGACGCTATTAATACTAAGTAAACTGTTTAATATTACGACTAAAGGACATTGAATCCACAGTCATGAAAATTTTAACAAAAAAAAAGTATTTCGTCTTAATGAGTAAGAATGATACGAAATTTAAATGAAACTGGAACATAAAATTAAACAGCGGCCCTATTATAGAAGTTTGATCGTGATCGAGATTGCATGCCGTCCCGTTCGCATCTACTTACTCGCACCACGTGCGTAAGTGAGATGGCACGCGATCACGATCACAATCCGAATCACGATAAGACATCTATAATAAGGCATCTGTACTAGCTCCATCCAAACTCCCAGTCTCGCTGGAGTCATAAAATAACTCGTATCGACGATCTATCATCGCGCCGTGCCAATGAATCTCCGCGGCCATTCCAACTTGTAATGCGAATTTTATGAAACATGCCATAAAACTGGGTGATTTGGATATAGAAGGGCAATCTAATATCAATAGAGTTGACGGGGAATGTCTCCTATCCCGTGTATTTACTCCATTTATTTATATTTTGTGTAAATTTATTAAAGTTAATAAAATAAAGTTGTAAATACTACATGTGTATGTCCTTTGGTTATTATATTGTTTTTTTTTCTTTTTTGTGTGTAAACATGTTATAGTTACAACTAGCGACCGCCCTGCTTCGTACGGGTGTAATTTACGTGCGAAGTCGGGGCGGGTCGCTAGTTATATATATAAAAACCTTCCGTGAAAATGTATCTAACTGATGGTGATAACCGCATCAAAATCCGTTGCGTGGTTTAGGAGCAGTTTTCGGCCATACAGACATACAGACAGACAGACACGGAAAGCGACTTTAATTTATACTATGTAGAGATTATCTTTGTTTTAGTGTACATAAATGCGCTACGTCTGGAAAATTCACGGTGGAATTATAATCACCGTCCAAATTAAAAAAAATATGATTAAAAAAAATTAATCTCCTTCGTTTGATGGTTTATCCCAATACGTAGCACTGGCGAAATTGTGGTGGCTCCAACACTCCACAAAAATGTCCATTAAATATGAGTTGAAGTTAAAGTTGAGTTGGCGGGAATGGTTCAGTTATCGATAGTGTACGTACAGTCTATGTAAAGTTGACTCAACGGTTTATCGATGTTTTTGAAATTACGATTTCACCAATATAAAAAACTGTCTACGCCACGCTATAAGTTAAATATAGGTTACCTGAATAAGTAAATTATCAGCAAGATTAATAACGGCGAATGTTTAGTGCGAATTTTACTAAATATGCCGTTAAGCTGGGTGATTTGGATATAGAAGGGCTAGATATGTAATATCAACAGTCTTGGCGGGAATGGTTCAGTTATCGATAGTGTACGTACGGTCTATGTATCTAAAGTTGATTCAACGGTTTAACGATGTTTTTGTAATTAAAATTTTATAGATTTAAACAACTTTTATAAGCACATTAAAGTCAAAAATATCATACTTATGTTATGAATGCGAAAGTGTGTTTGTTTGTTTATATTTCACGCAGCAAGTGATAATTGAATTGTCGTTTTTTTTGCATGGGTCCAGCATGCATTTTTTTTAATAAGTTTTCTAATACTTTGTAAAGGTTCTTACGGAAAGAAATATTAAGAAAATTGAGCAGAAAATTGCTTTTACCTTTGCCCGTTTGACAGTTCTACGACAGGACAAAGTCTGTCGGGTCAGCTAGTAGTACCTATGGTATAATAATATACTCCGCCAGGTATAGCAAAATGACCACGTGGGCGTCCCGCAATGATGTCATCAATACACGTACACGCTCATAAGCAAGAGCAGAATAAGTAATTTACAACAAGTTCGAGAGAGATGACGATGCACCACGTAACAGCTGATTGAATAAAGTGGCAACTAGACAGTGACGTCATTGCGGGACCACTCCCAGATTGCTAGACCTTGTTTTCTTGGATCATGGTAGTACCTTACCCCTTCCAAACCGATAAATAAAAGTAAATCGGAATTCGTATTTTTAAAATTTTCCGAGTATATATGAAAACTCTACGATATTAATAAAAGTTAGGCAAATATTCGCTCAGCAAAATGATTAATTTAGTTGAAAATGCTGAATAGAACGAAAAATCTATTTCCACTTGGTACTATAAATAACGTATTATAATAGCGAAGTAGAATTGGGTAGGAAAGTAGTGACTAGGCAATGTAGGGTTGGTTGAGGATTTGTTAGCTGAGAGTGGGCGATTTACTTTTTTCTCTACATCAGACTAAGTACCTACCACAGAAAAGAGAAGTAGGTACTTAAATAGAACTGAATTGAGAAGGAAAATCTGTTACCAGGCATTATGAGTGAACCTTGATTGTACATTCTTATTTAGATCCACGCGTTGAAGTCCGCATCACAGTTGCTAGCTGATTTCGAATGACTGACGTTTCGTTTATATGGGTGCAACTGGCTACAACAAATTTCTTACAAAAAGGCCTTGACAGCCGTTCTAATTTAAACAAAAAAAAAACTTTTCTGTCCTAATTACTTAGCCAAAATTGATTGAGGCATTGAGGCGTTATTTTGCGCAATTTTATCAAAATGTTGTTTGTAGCAGAAAATGTAATATATTATTAATTTAATACAGGTTAATAAAAATTTTGGTTTCATATTCATTGAATTTTTCTGTTTAGTTTAGTTTTTTTTTATATAAATAATAGGCTTGCCTTTGACCACCATCACGCCTGATGTTAAGCGATGATGCGGTCTACGTTGGAGCACGCTTGCCTAGAAGGAACCGATTCACTCGTGATTTGAAGACACCCAGATTGTAACCATCGGGGAACACCCATTCAGGCAGCGAATTCCACAGACTAGCAAACTAGACTAGGTTTATTAAAAGTTTATATATTTATTATTAGGTTTAATAAAGAACTAATCTAATCCTTTATTCTATACAGCGAAAAAAAAAATATTTTTTTGAACTTATTTTATATAATTTTTTGATGTTGCATATTTTGACACTTTAATGCACATTTCGAGCTTTTATGTTGCATAATTATAATCTGGCCTTTATTCTGGAAGGGAGTAGAATGGACTATGCACGAGTGAGTATTTCCCCGGAAAAAATAAAAAATCTGATCACCGAAAAAGGTCATTCACACACTAGATAAAATGTACGGAACAGCTGATCTATTTTCTTGATTTCAGTATCAGTCCCATAGTTAAAGGTGTAATGACCTCCTTTCGGATTTGCACAACAGTTCTTTCTCACCCAGTATGGTTTCAAATTTGTTAGGAACGTCGTTGTTGATAGCCCGTTGGTCCAGTTGGTAGTGAACCTTCTTTCTGAGCTTGGGGGCGTGGGTTCGATTCCCACCTAGGACAAACATTTATGTGATGAACATTTGTGTTTGTTCTATATCTGGTTGTTAATATCTATGTAAGTATGTATTTAAAACTATGTATGTGTATCAGTCTCTGGCAGCCATATCACAAGCTTTGCTTAGTTTGGGGTCAGATGACCGTGTGTGCTAAATGTCCCGAAAAAAAAAACAACACAAGGTCACTGCCAAAATCGGTATCCGTAGTTTCCTTACCCGCTACTCGCTCCGCTATGCTCCCCGCTCATTACCAAGCTCGCTCCCTCTGACCCTTCAGCATTCCCTGCGCTCCATTTTCTTCCTAACTCGGCCTGAATCGATACTCCCAAGGCCCACAATCGTTTGATATGAAACATTCATGTTTGGACTAGCAGGAAGTATTCGGTGGGCCTTTTGTAGTTTTGATTTTGTTTTGCTTTGTAATATCTTGAAGGTATTTGGAAATTAAAGGGTTTTGGTAAGTCTGTTTTGTTACGACAATCTCAATTTCCAAAAAGCATGGTCATGATTTTGTTATACCCATTGTAGTGTAGGTTTATACAAATCATCATCATCAGCCAGAAGACGTCCACTGCTGAACATAGGCCTCCCCCTTTAACCTTCTCATTGAACGACAGCCTGCCTTTTGCATCCACTGGATGCCCGCGACTCTCACAATGTCGTCGGTCCATCTAGTGGGAGGCCTACCTACGCTGCGTCTTCCGGTTTGTGGTCTCCACTCCAGAACCTTTATTCCCCATCGGTTATCGGTTCTTCGAGCGATGTGGCCTGCCCATTGCCACTTAAACTTGCAAATGGGTTCATACAAATAAATATTAACTATCGCACTAGCAATGTATATGCTCATCTTCTCTACGTAGTTTAAATTGAAGTAGCTTTCCGCGTCTGTCTGTGTGTATAGCCTACTCCTAAACCACGCTACGGATTTTGATTGCGGTTTCCACCACCAGTTAAATAATTTTTATCTATATAACTAGCGTCCTGCCCCGGCTTAACACGTAAATTACACCCGTGCGAAACCGCGTCGCTAGTAGTATCACACATCAGCAGCCATTAAACCGTAAACGTCCACTGCTGGACAAAGGCCTCCCTCTTAGAGAGGGGTGTTGCCACAATCCCCACGATTGGCAGGCGGCTTGGGGATCGCAGTACGTTCACCGTGTACTAATAGGAAGCTGCTGCACATCCTCCGGTGGTTCTGGTCGCAGTTTTAGGACATACCGCTAGTAGTATAATAAACGCTAATTGCGATCATCGCTGTCATAAAGTTTCCATCGCAAATATGACGACATTCATGGTCGTCATCACAGAAATTATTTTTTTCGTTTCTGTGGTCGTCATGATTGAAATACGTGAAATACGTAATGAACGTACGTCAATACATTACATATTTTGTGAAAATATTAACTGGCTATCTATTGTTTTAGATGTATATCGGGACTTATTGCGCTTTATTTTATTTAGGTAAAAATAGGTACCTTAAGCTCAGCTTCTGCTATTAAATAGAAGGTAGGACAGACAGAGACAATGTAGGCTTGGCTCTTGTTGTATGTACAGACGAAATTATGTTGTCCATACCCAAAGTATGTACCCAGTGTACCCAGCCGGCATTATGCTGAGTTGGGGCCGATTTGTGACCTTATATTATAACTTATCAATAATCTATTTTTTTTAAACCTAATTTGGTCACAAATAAACTTTTTCTTTCTTTCTTTCTTTCCTTCAAAGTATGGAACCCTAAAATGAATTAAATTCTATACTTGGGTTCCGTACCCAAAGGATACTATTACTGAGCCTACGTCGTCTGTCTGTCCGTCCTACCTTTAAACGGCTGTATCTTTCGAACCATAATAGATAGCCAACTGAAATTTTCACAGAATATGTAATGTTATGGCGGAAATGAAATAATGATATAATAAAAAAGTCTAAAAGTTAAAACGAAATAGGATACAATAAACGAATTTTTTAACGTATTTTTGTATTAGCTTTAGTGTAAAAACGGTAAACGTACAAGCAATGACTGTTTTAAAAAGGGGGAAGACGCGTGACATCCAAATATTGTACACAATAAATATGGCTCTGTTTCGGCTCGAGTCAGCGGCGACGTTGACGTCTACACTGTAAACGTCAACTTCACCGCTCCATTAGACAAAACAATAGACCATAAAAGTGAAAATTAAGTTAAATGTTTTTAAGTATTTACGAGTGAAAAGTAATGCCGTGAAACTTGTTTTTTGTCTTCGAACTGTTAGTGCACCTTATGAAATCACAGGAAGTAATTTTTGCTGCTTTATTTCACACAATTTTGACAAGTAATTCACGTGCTATCAAAACGCCAGTTCGATTGTGACTGAAGTGGATTGTGCCCCGGAGCCTATATTGTGCGGTCCACGCCAAGAATTTCGTCGCGTATCTTCCCCCTATTTACTTGCATCGATGCGTACAAGCGACAAATTTGGTATGATTATAGTACTACACACTCTAAAGTATAACAACAAATAATAAATAATGGCCAAGTGCGAGTCAGTGACAAATTTCAGTTCATTACAAGGTCATAACTGGTAATTCCTTACCTGGATGACCTTATCATTTCACCAAATCAAAATGCCATATTTTACTAATTTTGAAGTCGGTTTTTTAAATTGATAATTTTATTATTGTATTTTGTGGTGGTACGGAACCCTCAGTGCGCGAGCCGGACTCGCCGGACTTATTGTGATATTTTTTTAACCCTTACGTGTAGATCAAGTTTACCCCAGCCGTTATTATGAAATAACCCCAAACTCACAAACTGTTCAAACGTGAACAATTTAATTCGCATCAGCTCATGTCCCGGCAGATTACGTCAAGTGACGCGTGATTGTGCGCCGCACGCGAGGGGTTGCACCCGTACTACGTGTATTCTTTAACCGACTTCAAAAAAGGGAGGGGTATTTCCCCCCTCAATTCAGTTGTATTTTTTTACCTCAGAACTCCTGTTTTAAATCTTTATCGGGACTTATCACGTATTATTTAATATAGGTAAAAATATGTACCTTTCGCTCGACGTTCAGAACTCTGTCATTTATAAACTGATATAAATAATTTATTTGAAAGGGTATACTTTTTAGATTGGTCCCATAGAAATTTCATCAAAATCAGTTCAGTGGTTTGGTTTTTAAACAAAAAAAAAAAGAAATATGTCATTCAAGTAGGTAAACGAATTTACGTAGATATTTATTAATTTTTAAGTCGGTTTTTAAATTGATGATTAAATTCATTAAAGTCTAAAACCGTGTAACACACTCCGGCTAAAACCGACACTAATTTTAAAATTCCAATCATTGATTTGTCTAAAACGGTGTAAAAAAGCTCCAGCTAAAAACGACACTAATATGAAAAGTCGAATACTTGATAGGTCTAAAACTGTGTAGAAAACTTTCGCTAAAACCACAGAAAAAAAAAAAAAAATTGTTTAAATTAGAACGGCTGTCAAGGCATTTTTGTAAGATTTTTTTTGTAGCCAGTTGCACCCATATAAACGAAACGTCAGTTATTTGAAATCAGTTAGAAGCTGTGATGCGGACAAAGAACTTTGAGACGTAACCCAAAAAGGTAAGGTCCAAGTTCTTTGGATGCGGAGTTCGATGCGTTGACATATATGAGAATGTTCAAGCAAGATTCTGTCATAATACCTGGTGACAGATTTTTCTTCTCATTTCCGTTCTATTTACTTCTCTTTTCTGTGGCTAAAACCGACACTATTTTAAAACTCCATGATAGGTCTAAAACCGTGTAGAAACCCTCCCCCCACTGAAACCGTAGAACGTCAATTAAATGTAAAAAGCCCAATCCATGATATGTCTTAAATCGTGTAGAATACACCGGCTAAAACCGACACCAGTATGAAAAACCCAATCCATGATAGCTCTAAAGCCCGGCCGTGTAGAAAACCCTGGCTAAAACCATCACTATTAAAAAGCCCACTCGATGATAGGTCTAAAACCCGGCTAAAACCGTATTCATAATATGTCTAAACCATGTAGAAAACACTGGCCAACCACAATAAAAAGCCCAATCCACGATAAAGGTCAAAAACCGAGAAGAAATCTGTAACTGTAAAACACCAATATGAAATGCCCAATCCATAATCTGTCCACATATCCAATAGGTTATTGTATTTGCCCTGATATCGAGTACCATAACCCTGAAACCTTTTAATTCACGCATGAATTTTTAATCACTAGAAGTGACAGCTGATTATTCTACAGGGTGTTGTTCACCCGCCGGGTGGAGGGGGGTCCACCCCCCGGGGGTATGCTCTCGTAACGTCGCGTAACTCCAATCGTGTAGTATCGATCGTGAACCCAGTGGAGGTTGGGCTATATTTAAAACAGGCGTTTAGCTTGCTGGGACTTCTTTCTACGTCTAGGTACACGCCTTTTTAGGGTTTCATACCCAAAGGGTGTAACTGGGACCCTATCACTTAGTCTACGCTGTCTGGCTGTCTGTCGTCTGTCCCTTTGTCTGTACCTTTTAACGGCTGCAGTGCAAGTACCGTTCTTTATCGATCAGCAAATTTGACAGTTGAGATCGTCAAATTCGATAAAATGCCATTTAATCAGTACTTGCTATGATTGATTCTATGACATTTTATCGAATTTGACTATCGATAAAGAACGGTACTTGCACTGCTGCTGTATCGTTCGAACCGTAATAATAGTCAGTAGTGGTAATAGCTTAAAGCTTACAGGGCCTTACGGCTAACTGTTTTAAGCAATCCAGTTTACGTTATGAAAAAATATTGCGCGACCGCAAACTGTATCTGGGTGCGTTAAGGTTCACGTTCGCGTGATTTTCTAAACTGCAGTTTGATACCACGTAAGCAGTTGTCTGTAAGGTCCCAGATACATATAAGTATTATATACAGCCAGTTGAAATTTTCACAGAATATGTTCTTAATCCAGCAGTGGACTCTTAAAAGCCTGATTATGATGATGGTGATGTACGACGTTACGACGAATAAACTAAAAAAATATATCCCGTAAATATGATTATTTACGGGATATTTACCGTGGTAAGGTTGTAGAATGAGCTCCCGATATTTCGGCGCAGTTGCACCATGTTCACGGGAAGACTGAAGAATGCGGGTGGTTGGTCGAACAGTTAAAAACTCAGGTGCAGACATAACGATCTACCCTCTTTCTTAGTCTTTGAACAACCGTGCTAGTTTAAAACAGTGTTTTAAGCTAAGAATGATGGAAGGATGGACCCGGGTATGTCCTATAACTGCGACCACTGGAGGATGGGAAGCAGCGTCCTGTTAGTACACGGTGAACGCACTGCGATCCCCAAGCCGCCTGCCAAGCGTGGGGATTATGGCAACACCCCTCTCTAAGAGGGAGGCCTTGTTCAGCAGTGGACATTTAATGGCTGATGATGTAAGCTAAGAATTGTCTGATGGTAAGCACCTCGCCTGCCCAAAAGCATCTAAAATTTCCTTATCTAAAACTTCATTTTACATTTTCATCGTGACCTAGAGGCCAAAGGCCTCTATTCCTGCAACGTCGGCGCCCTCATAAGATCCAGCTATTTTAATAAGCCTACGTTAAATGCCGGCACGTGAATAGCCTTCTTAAGGGCCAGCGGGAAATATGACTGTAGGGTTGGCATAAAATTTGCTATGCACGGAAATAACTCACTTATATATATATTCATTATATTTTTTTTTATATGTCTAATATTAATTATAATTTGTGTAATAATATGTAGTAAAATTATGTACGTATATAATTTTGTATTGATATATAATTTAGGTTAGATTCATATTTATTGTAATTTGTTGTTATGTATATTATTATCTTGTAAAACTTTGATATATCTGTTTATTTCTTTTTGTCTTTTATAAGGTGTTTTTGATGCACGCCTACGTACTGTTTGTTCCAACCTGGTGGATGACTGGTAGAAAATGTTTAGCATTAAGTCCTCCAATTGTACATGTTTACTTAATTTGTAAGTGTGCAATAAAGTATTAAATAAATAATAACTTTCTTAGCCTTAATTCACAATGAACTTTACACTAACAGTGTGACGCTGGTTTATTTTTTATATCGTCACACCAGTTTTTTAGGGTTCCGTACCCAAAGGATGAAAGTGACCCTATTACTAAGCCTATATAGTCTGTCGGTCTGTACTACCTTTTAACGGCTGTATCTTTTGAACCTTAATAGATAGCCAGATGAAATTTTCACAAAATGTGCAATGATAAGGCGGATTAACTAAAAAAATTATTAACTAATAATAAAGTCAAAAAGTGAAAAGTAACGGGTAAAACACCCATACAACAAACGTTATTTAATTTTGCTCTAATGTAAAAACGGTAATTCGTACAAGCGTCAAACTTGGCCTAATGGTAAGCAGAATCCGCCGCCTTTTTTTTTTTTTTTATAGAATACGTGGCAAACAAGCTACGGGCCACCTGATGGTCAGTGGTCACCGCTGCCTATAGACACCTACAATACCCGGGGCATTGTCAGTGCGTTGCCTACCTTTGAGGACTCTATTCACCCTTCGTTTGAAGCACAGCCTATGGACACTTCGCAGAGTTAGTGGCCCTTGGTGACTGCAATGCCCACCATTCTGAGTGGCTCGGCTCTAAAATCACTAATCACGCGGGTAACAATGGGGCTACCTTCTACGGTGTTTCCGAGAAGCTACAACATGGGGTTCTTCAAAAGGCGAGTTAATCGAGTTCTAAGGGTCGGCAACGTATTTGTGATGCCTCTGGTGTTACAAGTATCCATAGGCGACGGTGACTGCTTACCATCAGGCAGCCCGTCTGCTTGTTTGCTACCTATGGCATTAAAAAAATAACTTGCAACACTAGTGGTGTTGACGGTGCTTTACCAGCCAGGAGAAGTAGTTGTAGACACTCTTTTTGAAACGCTTCATGTTGAAGCTCTGCTGGAAGACCTTTGAGGGAAAGATATTCCACACCTTGCAGGTCCGCGGAAGGAGCGGAAAAATCGGATGGTGTGTGGTTTCCAGCTTTGCAAGATGAGCTTTTTGATGGTGTCGGAATGTGCGATAGTGAGTGACACCAGTGTAAAGGTTAGCTATTGAATTTTCCGACAGGTGAAACGAAAGTAAAGTTTTTTTTTTTGCTTAAATTTAGAATCGCTTTCAAGGCATTTTTGTATAAAATTTGTTGTAGCCAGTTACACCCATATAAACGAAACGTCAGTCATTCGAAACCAGTTAGCAACTGTGATACGGAGTTCTACGCGTTGATCTAAATAAGAATGTTCATGTTCAATCAAGGTTCACTCATAATGCCTGGTAACAGATTTGCCTTCTCATTTTCGTTCTACTTACTTCTCTTTTCTGTGGTTGCACCCATATAAACGAAACGTCAGTCATTCGAAATCGAGTTCGATGCGTTAATCTAAATAAGAATGTTCAATCAAGGTTCACTCATAATGCCTTGCAATGAGATTTACTAATAACATCATTGATGCCTGGTTACAGATTTTCCTTCTCATTTCCTTTCTATTTACTTCTCTTTTCTGTGGGTGAAACATTTCACCTAAATATAAAGCTTTACATGTAACTGTGACAGTGACGTCACATACCTCCCAACTCGACTAGTCAGTGTCATATAACCCGACATAAAATGAGAAATATGTCGCAACCGTGAGAACACATTGGCGCCGCAAATCCCCATAAGGGCGGGCTATGACGGGTGGCTTTAACGATATAGGATTTAGAACTAACAGCTAAGCAAGGACAGACAGACAACTAGAAAAAGACGGCAAAGACGGTAATCCAGTAAGTAAAACTTATTCTAATTTATGGCGTGCCTACTATATTTTATACATATCATACATAATTAGATAGTTTTTTCCCACCTAGTTTTTTTTTGGCGTCGCACATATTGTGCTTTTGCCAGTGTCAAGTACCTACCTATTTAAATATGACTAGCGACCCGCCCGCCCGGCTTCGGTTACGTGCGAAGCCGAGGCGGAGCTATCAAGGACAAAAAACTGTTTGAAATTTTGTATTTCCCGCCATAAGTGAAACGTTTTGACCTCATCCCTCCATTGCGGTTTTACTATCGAGCCGGCCGCCATCGCCAAAAAAGCCATCCTCATATTATAGATGCGTGGAAGTCTCGCACTGTTCGATTTGATCGATTGTTTCTGCCACGTTCACCTGTAAGTTGTGGAATGGCTTACCACCTTCGGTTTTTCCTCCAAAATATATACTCAATTGCTTCAAGCGAAGAGTAAATAGAGTCCTCAAAGGTAGGCAACGCACCGCCAATGCCCCGGGTATTGTAGGTGACCATAGGCGACGGTGACTACTTACCATCAGGTGGCCCGTCGCTTGTTTGTCTACTATTATAGTGAAAAAAAAAAGTTTCACCTTAAAACTGAACACAATTTTAACACGATAGAAGGTAAATAATTTTCTGATTACAGTAGGTAACATAAATGTTCCAAAGTTAGCTGTAAAGTTTTTAGGTACTTCAGTTGTACAAAACTTCAGTTCAGTATTTCAGAAAGCAAAGAAAACGATTTCAAGTTAGAATAAATATGCCGCAGAATGTTCAAACAAACCTACATGTACCTACTCTCAATTACGTATCCCCAAACTCCCTGGGGCTTTTCAGACTATGCTAATACTGGGTCCCCAAGACCTAACAAAATAAGAAAAATTATGAGGATGGATGCGTCAATGGGCGTATTCCACACAAGACGCGTCACTTAAGACAACAGTTCAAAATAAAGCTTATTGTCTTCAAAAGACAGATTGCTTTAAAAAAGGGATTAAAAAAAAAAAAATATACTGGGTCAGACAGAACTGCTATGCTAAGCGCAAAGATACTGTTACGCATTATACCTATACCTACTTACTATTATGAGTCATCTCATAATAGTAAGTAGGTACAGGTACAATAATGTAATGAAATATCTGTTTTTTTCGCGATTTACGGTTTGTTTTTTCATGCCACAAGCTGGACAGCCGCTTGACGGTAAGCACTCACCGTCGCCTATGGATACTTGTAACATCAGAGGCATCTCAAATACGTTGCCGACCCTTAAGCACAGAAGACATAATAGACATGCCTTAAGGACTCAATTAACTCGCCTTTTGAAGAACCCCATGTTGTAGCTTCTAGGAAACACCGCGGAAGATAGCTCATTTCACATCTGTATTATACTTAGATTATAATAATAGATTTACTCTTATGACAATAAAGAATATCTTATCTTATCTTATCATTTTGCAGGTATGAGGCAAGATAGATTGTGTGAATCGCACAGTGTGCGATTTTCACACATCTATGATATTTAGATGAATTTTCAGGCGGTGGCGGCTAGTATTACGATGATAAAGCCGCGACGCCGGCATCAGATCAAACAGTTCTTCAGAACACTCCCCGTTGTAAATGCGATAAAAGATACAGAGTTTCAACCTCTCTGCGCCTGTTGGTCCCTAATATATAGGTACTAAAAGAATTTTACAAATTAAGGATACAATAATCCTGTTATTATTGCATTATATTTAACTCTGTATACCTTCATAGCGTTCCATGGCCTGACCGCATGTTCTCAAGATGAGATTTGACAGTTGAACGTGACTCGTTATAAAATACCTAGTTATTTCGTCAGACAGGCGAATAAAGCCATTAAACCAATATATTATAGCGTAATCTGAAAGTCCCTTACGACGCCCGAGAAATAAACTTGGAAGTCTTGAACTGTTTCTGATTTATGTGCCCCTGGTACACTAAACCGCTTCCGTCCCCAACGGATCGTAATACTCGTATACCGGAGTTTTAGGAAATTGCGTTTCTTACGTAGTTTAATTTTAAGAACTATGTCGAGAATTTTAAGCAATAGAGTGATTTAAGGTGGAATGATGATGAATTTTCATACCACTGGCTTTTCGGTGAAGGAAAACATCGTGAGGAAACCTGCATACGTACGGAGAAGGAATTCAATGGCGTATGTGAATCCACCAACCCGCACTGGGCCAGCGTGGTGGATATGGCCCAATCAACCTTTCGGGGGTAGGCTAAAAGTCCAGCAGTGGACTGTTAAAAAGGCTGATTATGATGACGATGAAAATAAGAAAATATGAGAGTCTAGTGGTAACAAAAGATGCATACCTACAGCCCATTAAATTGTCGAAGACTCGAAAGAATCGGGGGCAAGTAGAACTTACAAACCGCCAGATCATTGCCTAGTTGTACTATCAGCTAGTAAGAACGAGAGAAGCGGGCATAGCCTCGTGGAGCTGAATGATCTCTATAATTCCTTATAAATAAAACAAAAACCTTAACCTAACCCAAAACGCAGGCCTATATTTTGCCCAAAGAATAACCATTGCCAAACAACGTGGCAATGCTGCCAGCATTTTGGGAACGCTGCCCACCGGTAGCGGATTGTTAGATTAGTTTTAGTTTTAGATTAATTTTAGTTATAAATTTAAATTTAAGATAGTTTTTATTTTACTTGTACCTAACTTTTATTGAATAAACAGCAGTAATATTTGCTTACCTAACCCGAGATAGAGTACAGTTTTAGTTCCAACGTGAAATAAAGCCGACTTAAATTCAAATTAGTTATTGAGAATTAAAACGGACTAATTCCACTAACATTTATCTCACAAACTGTTAAACTAAAAAAGATTTTCTAGTAAAAATAGGAATAAAATTAAAAAAAACTAATATAATAAAACAACAAATTGCTCTAAAAATATGTCTACATTAAATTAGTATGTATGTCATAAAAATTATCATCATAGTACAAAGATCGATGTCATATAGTCATCGGCTTTTTTGCCCCTGAATAAACATAAAACACCTACGCCACTACAAATAATAATATTTTATACACGGGCTTTGAAGTCGAACGGGAACTATTATCAAAGTAAATAAAAAAAATAAAAAAAAAAACACGCAAATTGTTTCACACATATCGGCGTAATCGATGTACGATACACTAAAGTATAACAAAATAATTATAAATAATGACCAAGTACGAGTCGGTGACAAGTTTCTGTTCAATACCAAGTTATAACTGGTAATTTCGTTATTGAATTTGTGATGGTACGGAAACCTTAGTGCGCGAGCCCGACTTGCACTTGGCCGGTTTATTATACGTTGGCGCCAAAATGAAAATGATGGACGACCCAAACGAAATCTTTTTAGAAAATGGTGCAAAAAACCTTACGATGCCAGCTGTGTTTCTCCAAGCTTGCATAGTAGCATTTTGAATTTGACTACCGCCCCTATTCGTTCCACGTCACAGATTACGCCACAGGCACTACGAGCCTATTTGAAGCCTTGAATACCTACGAGGGTTAAACTATGACATAATCTGGTGTGTGCAACTATGACGTGAACTGCGGTACGGTTACGCAACACTCATTCAGCTGCTCGTTATTTCGGTGAAAAAGAACACAAAATGGCGGACTGAATGGGTGGTGCTAATGATATGAAAAGTGCAGTTTGAACTTTTTTACTTTTTAATCTGTATTTATTTGTCAAGCTTCGCGCGGTTTTTAAATTTTCATGCTTTGTAACGGACTTCAAAAAGGTTCTCATATTTTTTAAAATCATAATCAACCTTATATCAGTCTACTGCTGGATTTTTAGCCTACGGAAAGGGTGATTTGGGCTATATCCACCTCGCTGGCCCAGTGCGGGTTGGTGGATTCACATACGCCATTGAATTGCTTCTCCGTACGTATGCAGGTTTCCTCACGATGTTTTCCTTCACCGAAAAACTAGTGGCATGAAAATCCGTACATAAACTCCAAAGAGCTCATTAGTACGGGCCCGGGGTTTGAACCCGCGACCTCAAAATTTCTAGTCTAGCGGTCTTCCAAATAGGCTACCACGGCCATATTTTTTTTGTATTAGCACAAGTGCAAATACATAATTAAATTTAACTTATCTTATATTTCAGTTTTTTTTTGTTTCCTCATGCCCTGTCAGTTATGAACCAATCAATCAATCAATCAATCATTTATTTGGATCAAAGTAACGGTACATGTTATATAGTGAAGTGTCTGTATCCCGAACTAGTTTGCACTGTATTTCGGGATCCAGCGTCTTCTCCCATCTATGGGTTTAAGATAGTGTTACAAATATTTTTACACGGCATATTAACGATTATGATTAAGATAATTTTGACAAAAGAAAATATATATATAGCAAAAGATCTAAATGTGGGTAATAAAAAAAAATACATATCATGATATCATTATTTGACAGTCAATTTTGTTGCTAAAACATATTATTAGTACCTAAATGTTACAAGTCTTTATCTCAAAAAATAATCTATACTAACCGATTTCGAAATATATTTTTTAATTGAAAGGATATACCTACTTTCAGATTGGTTATCAAATCGGTTTACTAGTTTAGCTTTTATATCAAAATAACTGGAATATTTTATTACTTGGATGACAATTTATGGCCATCCAACGGTGCGTTCGGATAGCCCCTTGGTGGCAAAAATAACTGTTACAAACGCCAATAATGATCACATGTAGCGTTCGTTTTGAGAATGTGTGTGCAAAAGTGGCATTATTGTGTGTTTTCGCTCACCGTTCGGATAGGTCGAAAACAGCTAAAAATGCCATCGTAATTGCCACTTTTGACCCACCTCGCGACATGGGATCGTTGTGATCGTTTCTTGACATTAAGATTTTGACGTTTGTTTTTCGCGGTGTTTTGGTGTTTTGTTTGCGCGCGATTTGTTTGACGTCACCGCTGGTGACTAGCGTTCGTTTAGGGTAGAGATTAAAAGTGGCAAAAATTGCAAAATTCTCAACCCGAACGCTTTACATCAACGCCAATTTTGATAATGCTAAAAATGCCATCATAGTCTATCCGAACGCACAGCAAGTAACCGAAATAGCGTATTATACAAATTTTGACCGACTTCTAAAAAGGAGGGGTTTCTCAGTTCGGTTGTATTTATTTGTGAAATAATTATCGGAGAAGCTACTTGCTTGACAAAATATGATAGGCAAATAGGTAAGTATATTTTCTTTGAGAAAAGATTGCTACGTTGAAGCACGCTTGCCTAGAAGAAACCGATTCACTCGTGATTTGAAGACACCCAGATTGTAACCATCGGGGAACACCCAGTCAGGCAGCGCATTCCACAGACTAGCAGTTCGCACAATAAATGTGGATACGATGATGATGATGATGATGATGAGACCCTCTGTTACACTGTCAAGATACTTTTTATCTTGCCACCTTGTCGTATCCAAAAGATCAGAACACAAAAAAGTTTACTCTAATTTCGGTAGCAGAAAGCGTGGTCCATATTTTTAGAATACTTATTTAAAAACTTGGATGGCAATAAGCTATAATGAGACGTCCAAATAAAGCGCGGGCGTTCAGGAGATTTTACTATCACCATTTCCGGCACCGCCTTTGATGTTACGAAGAAAATAGGGAATATGCATGTGTTTTTTTTATATTTTTAATCAACTGTTAACATCGTTATATCATAGTAAAAAATATAATTACAGTTGGAAATGCTCAAATTATTTTTTTAAAAAATATTAAAAACGTCGAATAAATTTGAGCTGTATGAACGCCGCAATTTTTCGCGGGCTTTGGATGACGTCATAAGCCACGCTCTCTGTTTGTTTACTATAGCAAAAACAGTTATTTCACACAGATTTTCAGTTTTATAGATATTCAGACCATGGAAGAAGCTAAAAAAACCGGAAAAGTACGATTAGGACTCGTGCTCTGAGGGTTCCGTTGGACGGAAACGTCTAGAGAGCACGAGTCCAAAAAAAAAAACTAACTGAAGTTGAAATATTGAAAGACAAACTTAACTTTGTAGTTGACATTAAGGTTCTTCCATACATAACAACTACAAAATGTAAGTTTGTAATTCTAAACCAATATTATTTTTAGGATATAACTTCAAATTAACAACTTTCAGATTTATTACTTTATATGTGCTGTAAGATCTTGCCTATTGCCAAAATTAATGATTCTAGGTCAACGGGAAGTACCCTATAGGTTTTGATTCCCCTGTAAAATCGCAAAATATGCGAAATAAACGTTCATATCTTTTGATTGCGTTGACTTACAACTTTAATTTTTTTACAGCCGAAAGAAACCGTAGACGCAAGTATTTAGTATAAATTTTAACTTGATACCTTTACGCGTTCTTGAGAAAAAGGGTCTTGGCAGACGGACAGACACACAGACGGACAGACAGACGGACAGACAGACGGACAGACGGACAACGAAGTGATCCTATAAGGGTTCCGTTTTTTTCCTTTTGAGGTACGGATCCCTAAAAACAATTTTATTGGTATTGTCTTGTGCCAAAGTGTACAAACACTACTAGAAATACACCCGATAAGTGTTTTTTTCCCCATTCCAAGAGATGCGAAAATACGTAAGCAATGGTGTAAGGTTATGAGAAGAGATATCTCCAACATCATGTTTGCATTGTTGTGTAATTCATTTTAATGTAAATATGTTATATTTTGATAGCATAGTGTGATTTAGTCAGAAGTGTGTTTTGTTCCTATTTAATATTATGCACTCTGTACCAGTGCCGGTTTTAGCACTACCAGCGCCCTAGGCGAGACTTCTACGGTGCCTACTTTGACAAAACCAGTCTCAGTCATCGTCCTAAAGATTCCTAGTTTCACGAGAATGCTAAAATTACACTATCTAATGGAAAACAATTACAGAAACTCAACATAAAACTATTTTTCTATCAAACACTACTAAAATTGTATGAATATCGACGCCGATAAAGAAGATGTTGTGGCTTTTGACGTCACGTTTCGTTTCGACCAATGGTGAAGCGTTTCGCAAATTTGAATTTCCCTCTTATATTTTGCACTTTTTATTTAATATTTTGAGCAATTATAATGCAACTAAATAAAAAAATATTTTGTAGAATATAAAGTCAGAACAATAAAGATTCGGAAAAAAATTGTTTCAACGATATTTAAACCACATGCATATTCCCTATTGGACATTTTGAAAATATTTCCGGAACCTATTTTGTTTTGACAGAAGCTAAGTGTTACGGGCGGTTACGCCTAAACGCAAAAATAAGGTTATAAGTGTGTTTATATCAAAGAGGTTTTATATACGTATCTATTTTTTTGCGCAAGGAGGCTGTATAGCATTGAGATGGAGGTCGTATATATTGGTGTCAAAGATGTCATACTTATACTACGTTGGTGTGCTCTAAATTCAAACACCAATATTGTTTTTATTCACTGCTTTCAGTGAAGAAAATAAGCATTTTACAGGGGGAATGGTATAAAAGTGTTTTGTTTCGACGTATTGAAGCCGCATTGCCGCAAGCCTCATTGAAGCTGACGTCATCGGTCATCATCAGCCAGAAGACGTCCACTGCTGAACATAGGCCCTTTAACCTCCACACCGAACGACAGCCTGACTTTTGCATCCACCGGATGCCCGCGACTCTCACAATGTCGTCGGTCCATCTAGTGGAGGACTCCCCTACGCTGCGTCTTCCGGCCGACGATGCCGACGTATTGAAGACTTATTGAAACTGGTTAAAATGAATAAAAGGATCACATCACACATCACATCATCAGCCATTAAATGTCCACTGCTGAACAAGGCCTCCCTCTTAGAGAGGGGTGTTGCCATAATCCCCACGCTTGGCAGGCGGCTTGGAGATCGCAGTACGTTCACCGTGTACTAACAGGACGCTGCTGCCCATCCTCCTGTGGTTCTGGTCGCAGTTTTAGGACATACCCGGGTCCCAGATACAATAAAAGGATGCTATAACTAATTACCAGCAGCCCTGTATATCGTCCTCTCAAGAGGAAAAATATGATATGTGAGTTCTGAGTCTAAACAGTTTATCATAGTAAGTATTTATAATGAGTTTTTATGCAACTAGTTTATTGTTTACAGTGTGCATCAGCTTTATTGCTTCGCTTCGCACATTCCGGTCCCTATCAGATAAGTTGGGCGGATACATTGTTATCGTCCAAGTAATCGAATCCACGTGAATGTAGGGTTGCCATCACCGATTTTTTTTCTTTCCTGTGGTTGCCACCTGCATGAAAGATAGACTCAAAAAAAATTATGGCAGTGTAAGGCAGTGTTATAATACCTTTACGACCAAGACAATGTACGATAAGTGCTAAACATCTTGGTCGTCCATATTATGATGTAATTTTGATCATTTCATTTGCAGTTGTGTGCCGCTCAATATTGAAGTGTGCGTTTGTAGAACTAGTAAGAGTATGTCAGTGTGTGCAATATGTGTTTACCTCGCCCTCTTTAGTTTTTGGCACTACAACGCGTTCCATATTATATACCTAATATCAATGGTTCACCTTTATAAAAGAATGTCTAATTACACACTGTAAAGTATATATAGATACTTATAAATATATAAGTAGCGCTTGTTTGCAATACATATATGATTTTCCATGACAATGTTACTTATATCACTAGTATAGACCTATTAATGGCTGTAATTTAAAATAATTATTTGAAACTATGTATATATTTTTGTGCTGTTGGTCTTAAATAAACATAAAATAAAATAATAAATAATAGCCAAGTGCGAGTCGGTGACAAATTTATGTTCATTACCAGGGCGCGGTCGGTACTTACTTGGATGGGCGACCGCCTGGGCGTGATGTTGTCTTTTTGCACTACATTTTGTATTTTGTGGTGGTACGGAACTCTAAAAGCCTGAGCCTGACTCTTTTTGACTTTTCTATTTCTTAGTTAATCTGCCGTAATATTAAATAATCTGTGAAAATTTCAACTGGCTATCTGTTACGGTTCGAAAGATGCAGCCAATAAAAGGCAGGACGGACAGACAGACGGACAGACAGACAGACAGACAACGTAGGCTTAGTACTAGGGTTCCGTTTTTACCCTTTGGGTACGGAACCCTAAAAACGAAATTCTTCCAACATAACTGGCAACCCTATTGCCAGCCGTGTGTGAGTGTATAAAAGCCTGTACATTGTTTATTCAATAATTGAATGCCAGAGCTTCTGCCAAAGGGTAATTCTACAGGGTTTGTTCAAAGAACAATCATTACTTCATTTTGTAATTTAAAATATAAATTACTTAATCATATTTAAGGGGCATGTATACCCTCTGCAGCTCTCTCGCTCGCGTATTCTCATCATCATCAGCCAGAAGACGTCCACTGCTGAACATAGGCCTCCCCCTTTAACCTCCACACTGAACGACAGCCTGCCTTTTGCAGCCACTGGATGCCAGCTACTCTCACAATGTCGTCGGTCCATCTAGTGGGAGGCCTCCCTACGCTGCGTCTTCCGGTTCGTGGTCTCCACTCAAGAATCTTTCTTCCCCATCGGTTATCGGTTCTTCGAGCGATGTGGCCTGCCGCGTATTCTAACGTTATTTAAAAATATAAAATCACAGAAGTATGAATTTGCAAAAAGTGACAAAACCTGACCTTCTGTTAACTATCATAGCATTACAAACATATTTTTTTTTGTTTCGATATCTTTTAATTTGATGAAGTAATATGGTAACAAGCAAAAAAATAACTTTTTACCATTTTACTCCGTAAAATTAAAAGATATAAAAGGTGAACTGAAATCTGTCAAGAAAGTAGTAGGTATGCATCAGAAGATTTTTGTATGCTATAGGTGGCAAACAAGCAAACGTGCTGCCTGATGGTAAGCACTCACCGTCGCCTATGGATACTTGTAACACCAGAGGCATCAAAACTACGTGGGAGTTTTGGCGCCAACGTGGAAAAAAACATGTCGGCTCGTTGGATTATTTTCCTAAACTTGTGTATTTCCGAGTGTTAATGTGTAGTAAATGGTGAATTATTATTTATTAAGTGCTCGTAAACGTGCTCGAGTGTGGCCAAGTGATATAACGAGGTGAAACATGTGTTTTCGTGTTGTTTCCAAAACTCCATAGGAGCCTCTTGTAAATCTCCACCACTTTACATTAGCATGAGTTTGACTTGACCGTGACTTACTTTGTTTGCCTCTGACTGTAACTATGACTTGTTTGACGCTTTTAATGCTATGTAAACATGTTTAATATTACGACTAAAGAACATTGAATCCACGGTCATGAAAAAAACAAAACTACGTTGCCGACCCTTTAAGAATCTATAACTCGCTTTCTGAAGTACATGTTGTTGCTTCTCGGAAACACCGCAGAATGTAGCTCATTCCACATTTTGCAGGTGTAAGGCAAAAAGGATCGCATAAATCGCACAGTGTGCGATTTCCACTGATCTATGGTATGTGGGTGCGCTTTCATGCGGTGAAAAATATTTTATTTTAGGTTACTTTTATCGCGAAGTACGTGAAAAACTGATAAAGGCACCTAAACTCGTAGTGAAAGTCTTCTCTATAAGTTAGCGCGATCGTCCAGATGGCTACAAAATGTTAAACAATACATTTCGTAAATATCCCATTCAAGACATGGGTATTTTATTACGATACCAATAAAGTTTACTGTTCGCGTAAAAATGGTCGAATTCGGTTTCATGGACGATAAAAGCTATTTTCTTCTACAGAAAATACACAATTATGGTAAAAGAGGCATCCGTTGTTTAGTAATTGTTTGATATGTCATCATCATCATCAGCCTTTTAACAGTCCACTGTTGGACTTTTAGCCTAGCCCGATAGGGTGATTGGGCCATATCCACCACGTCGGCCCAGTGCGGGTTGGTGGATTCACATACGGCATTGAATTTCTTCTCCGTACGTATGCAGGTTTCCTCACGATGTTTTCCTTCACCGAAAAGCCAGTGGTATGAAAATCCGTACATAAACTCTAAAGAGCTCATTGGTCCGGGCCCGGGTTTGATATGTAGTACCTACCCTAATATAATATTAATCGTTGGATGTATGTATTTATTAAATAATTAACAATATATAACACTAACTTCAAAGTTAGTAAGCGCTTGAATAGAGATTATTATATATAGAGATAGAGATAGAATAGAGACTATTGCCAAATCAACAGGCGTTTTAACATAATCTTCTTATATAATACTAGCGGTCCGCCCCAGCTTCGCACGGGTATAGATTATAGCCTATGTCACCCGGGGATAGTGTAGCTTCCCAACAGTGAAAGAATTTTTCAAATCGGTTCAGTAGTTTCGGAGCCTATTCAATACAAACAAACAAAACAAACAAACAATCAAATCTTTCCTCTTTATAATATTAGTATAGATGTATGTTTTCTATAGACTCCGAAACGGCTGGACCGATTTTGACGAGACTTTCACTGGCAAATAGCTGGTGATATAAGGAGTAATCCACGCGGGAGAAACCGCTGGCGCAGCTAGTTATTCATATTGAATAGCTGGTTAAAAACTACTGAGCCAAAGTCAATTACATTTTAGTGCAATCACTTTGAAAGATTGCTCTACATAATGAAAAATCAGGTAAATTGGTTCACAAAATGGAGTAACAATTATAGGTGTATAGAGGGTTATGCGGAAAGGGTGTACTAAGCCGAAAGCGCCCCGGTATACTCATCATTATGTAGGTATAACTTTTACTATAGGACCAATCTTGAAATCGCGAAAAAATTATGTTGACCGTTTTCTATGGAAGTTGCTCCCAATATTAAAAGTTGTTCATAATAAGGAATATTATGGACTCTTTTCGGCTTAGTGCACCTTTTCCACGTAACCCAATAGGTATGTTTAAAAATAATAATATAAAATACGGAAGTCGGTTTGAAATTGCTTCGAAATTATTAAGTCATCAAAGTTAGTTGTCAGACAATTTAGAAGTAACTTGAAGGGCATCAAGAAACTTGACCCGTGAAGTGAACCGTGAACAAAGTAATGGAAACTAACTTACTATAAATATTGTATTAGGTTTAATAGCCCGGAACAGAATACACACACGAATAGTTTTTTGAAATTGGCTGAGCAATCAAAAACTATTACAACAATTATTATACAGTGTAAACTCAATACAGTTTTGATTAAACAACTTACAAGTCAAATGAAAAACATTGGACAGACGCTGGAGGTTGGAATCGTAGCAGCCGTAACACAGGTCTTCCTAGAACAGCTGCTTACGAGACACCGACAGAGAGGTACTCATTATAAAATGTTAATTTTAGATTTATTAAAAATGTTAGGTTAAAATTATAAATATTGGAATAAATGAATTGAATTAAATTTAACGACAAACCCCCTAAAACGAAAGTCGAAATAACTTGACTTTGGTTGGTTTACATTGTTGTCAATAATGTCAATACAATGATACACTCTATATATGTAGAACCCACACACCCACTCTAAATGACGATAACAATATATCATTAAGAGTAAATAAATAAAATAAATATTCGGGTTATTTTCGCACACACGGTTATCTGACCCCAAACTAAGCAAAACTTGTGATATGGCTGCCAGAGACTGATATACATACATACCTATATATTTTTAAATACATACTTAAATAGATATTAACACCCAGATATAAAACAAACACAAATGCTCATCACATAAATGTTTGTCCTAGGTGGGAATTGAACCCACGCCCCCAAGCGCAGAAGGCAGGTTCACTACCAGCTAGACCAACGGGGCTATCAAGAATACTAGATACTTTCTAACACCTCGTATTTAAAATTAAATTAAATACTAGAGCATCAAAAAACGTCAAATTAAGATAGATAGGAACTCTTTATTGTGTACCCCAGAAACAAAAGTTACAAATAGATGGAAAACATTTACGAACTAGTGCCACTATTTCGTTTTTTTGAAGTACAAAGTTTTTCCAGTTACATATGTTGATTTAAAAACCAAACTACAGAACCGATTTTGATGAAATATCTATGCGACTAATCTGAGAGTACCTATATATATCCTTTAAAGTAAAAAAATAATTAATAATTTACAAATTAATTGAGAACCCCCTTATTTTTAAAGTCGGTTAAAATGAGTATCTCTTGAACAAATTAAAACACCGATAGGATGGAATTCACAAACAATTTGTCTAGAAGATCCCAAAGGCAATAAACGTTGAACTATAAAAGCCGAATTTCAGATATAAAACCTAAGCTATAAAGTCCAAATTGGTACGAATAAAGCTCTTCACGATGGTTTATGTTCTCAAGTGCTTACAACGCGAAAACACGAACGACTGATAATGACCTAATAACGAGATAATAGACTGGAACACCGGTCTAGACTAAATTAAAATTATGCTAACCACCATGAGAACTATAAAATAAAGCTTATTTTTAACGCCTTTACAAGGTTCTGGCCTTTTGGAAACCCTCAGAGTCACACAGCGGGCAATGGAGAGAGCTATGCTCGGAGCTTCTTTGCGCGATAGAATCCGGAACGTGGATATTCGCCAAAGAACCAGAGTCACCGACATAGATAAACAGATAACAGACAAACAATTTTATTGATAACAGTGTGAATAATTATAAGTCAGTCAAGAATTTCATGTTAAAAATAATAATAATCATAATTATCAATAATTTCCAATTAATTAATTAATTCTGAATTATATAAAGATTTAAAAAAGATTAAATTACATTACATTGCGTCTGTAGTTAATTTCTTTTCACTTTTAAAAAAGTCGTCAACCGTGTAAAAAGTTCTTTCAACGAGCCAGTTTTTAAATTTAGTTTTAAATTATATAGGTATAGCTTTTAAAATATGCAAGTTGTAGTGGCAATGGACAGGCCACATCGCTCGAAGAACCGATAAACGATGGGGAAGGAAGGTTCTTGAGTGGAGACTACGACCCAGAAGACGTAGCGTAGGTATACCTCCCACTAAATGGCCCGACGACATCGTTAGAGTCGCTGGCATCCAGTGGATGCTGATGGCAGGCTGTCGTTCAGTGTGGAGTTCTAAGGGGGAGGCCTATGTTCAGCAGTGGACGTCTTCTGGCTGATGATGATGAAGGTTCCGTAGTTACTACAAGGAACCCTTATAAGTCCCGTTCTGTCTATCTGCCCTAATTTTTTAGAACCTTCTAATTTATTTAGTTATTAAGATAAGTGCATCAAACTTTGCACAGTTACAGTTTTAGTATAGGTTTTAGGTGAATTAAAAATAACCCTTTATAAACATAAAATTAATAGTAGAGTTCCTATATACTTTTGTTTCGTGGATAAGCCTGTGTTTGATCACCAACTCCCTTGTTGGTAAGCGACGATGTGTTTGAAGATGAAGCACGCAGTCTTAGAAGATACCTATTCACTATAAAGGGCATTGTAGGATAAGATCATGTAGCTCTGATGCACATTCTCCGAAACGAATCCTGTAGAAAAATTACAGACTCGCTACTTTACGGCGATGTTCTAGACTGAGAAGTTTCTTAGCCACTAACTTCTCATCGCCTATAAGACGAGCAGCACGCCGGTCTACCGATTCAAGAGCTTCAAGGTGGTATTTGGCTGAACCGTCCCAAAGATGACAGCAGTATTCCACAGACGATCGGACTTGAGCTTGATATTTATATGCATGTTTGTGAAAAATAACAAATAATTATATTTCAACCACACACCTAGTCGTGCTGATAACTTGCGTATAAAACATAAATACAATTTTTGTGTTCAACAGGTAAATAATACTATGTTTGCAAAAAGTTCTTTTATAAATGCTATCAAAATATACAACCACCTACCTGTGGAAATAAAAATCTTAAGTGACAACCAATTTAAGCACAGCCTAAAAGATTGGTTAATTTCCAAAACTTATTACAATCTTAAAGAATATTTTGATGCAGATGAATAGGGTTAGGATAGAATTAGGTTCACTTGTTAGTAAGTAACATCGATCTAAATGTACTACGTGTAAGTAATATTATTATTAGTAGTAGTTTTATTAGTTATACCTATTTTTATATCTATTATCTCATTGTAATTTTTTTAGTATAAATTTCATTTTATTATTGAAACTGACGTGGTTTTCACACATTTTATTTATATTATACGGGAATTACTCACGTAAGATTAAGCCGGTTACTCCGACTATAGTTTCAACCGCATTAGACGGCCTTTTTTTGACTATAGTCGGAGTAACCGGCTTAATCTTACGTGAGTAATTCCCGTGTAACACAAATAAAATAAATATCATTGTTAAATATTTATAATTGTCACTAAGTCTACATAGTTATAAGACTTAGGTAATAGGGAATATGCATGTGGTTTAAATATCGTTAAAACAATTTTTTTCCGAATCTTTATTGTTCTGACTTTATATTCTACAAAATATTTTTTTATTTAGTTGCATTATAATTGCTTAAAATATTAAATAAAAAGTGCAAAATATAAGAGGGAAATTCAAATTTGCGAAACGCTTCACCATTGGTCGAAACGAAACGTGACGTCAAAAGCCACAACATCTTCTTTATCGGCGTCGATATTCATACAATTTTAGTAGTGTTTGATAGAAAAATTGTTTTATGTTGAGTTTCTGTAATTGTTTTCCATTAGATAGTGTAATTTTAGCATTCTCGTGAAACTAGGAATCTTTAGGACGATGACTGAGACTGGTTTTGTCAAAGTAGGCACCGTAGAAGTCTCGCCTATGGCGCTGGTAGTGCTAAAACCGGCACTGGTACAGAGTGCATAATATTAAATAGGAACAAAACACACTTCTGACTAAATCACACCATGCTATCAAAATATAACATATTTACATTAAAATTAATTACACAACAATGCAAACTTGATGTTGGAGATATCTCTTCTCATAACCTTACACCATTGCTAACGTATTTTCGCATCTCTTGGAATGGGGAAAAAAACACTTATCGGGTGTATTTCTAGTAGTGTTTGTACACTTTGGCACAAGACAATACCAATAAAATTGTTTTTAGGGATCCGTACCTCAAAAGGAAAAAAACGGAACCCTTATAGGATCACTTCGTTGTCCGTCTGTCTGTCCGTCTGTGTGTCTGTCCGTCTGCCAAGACCCTTTTTCTCAAGAACGCGTAAAGGTATCAAGTTAAAATTTATACTAAATACTTGGGTCTACGGTTTCATTCGGCTGTAAAAAAATTAAAGTTGTAAGTCAACGCAATCAAAAGATATGAACGTTTATTTCGCATATTTTGCGATTTCACAGGGGAATCAAAACCTATAGGGTACTTCCCGTTGACCTAGAATCATTAATTTTGGCAAGAGGCAAGATCTTACAGTACATATAAAGTAATAAATCTGAAAGTTGTTAATTTGAAGTTATATCCTAAAAATAATATTGGTTTAGAATTACAAACTTACATTTTGTAGTTGTTATGTATGGAAGAACCTAAATTTCAACTACAAAGTTAAGTTTGTCTTTCAATATTTCAACTTCAGTTAGTTTTTTTTTTTGGACTCGTGCTCTCTAGACGTTTCCGTCCAACGGAACCCTCAGAGCACGAGTCCTTATCGTACTTTTCCGGTTTTTTTAGCTTCTTCCATGGTCTGAATATCTATAAAACTGAAAATCTGTGTGAAATAACTGTATTTTCTATAGTAAACAAACACAGAGCGTGGCTTATGACGTCATCCAAAGCCCGCGAAAAATTGCGGCGTTCATACAGCTCAAATTTATTCGACGTTTTTAATATTTTTTTAAAAAATAATTTGAGCATTTCCAACTGTAATTATATTTTTTACTATGATATAACGATGTTAACAGTTGATTAAAAATATAAAAAAAACACATGCATATTCCCTATTACCTAAACCTATAATTGTATGTTCGTGCGTGATGAACCACAAAACACTGATGGATTTGTGATGGACAAAACTGTTGAAACTAGTACTTCCTTACTCTACCATCCATGTACACAGTTTATACAATAAATATTTTCTGATTCTGATAGAGTAAGCAACTGCCCCGGTGTGAAATACCGCCTAACCTTACTCAGGACGCCCAGCTTTTTACCAGCAAATTTAGCCTTTGATTCTAGGTAGGTGCCACAGTTGAGGATACTGGCTCTCTTGTAGTGCAATCTTTATACGTTTTTACGGAATTTATTGATTAAAACCGTAATACCTACATAAGCAAAGTAGGTACGTAATTTCAGGAGATACTTTCGGATTTTTCCTGAATAGCGAGGTCTTTCCAGGTGCTCTGAATTTGGAAGCTAAAAGATTTCAGATAAAGTTTTTAGCAATCTTTTTTAGGGTTCCTTACCCAAAGGTTAAAAACAGGACCGTATTACTAAGCCTACGATGTCAGTATCTCTGTTCGTCTCTTTCGAACCGCAATGGATAGCTAGTTGAAATTTTCACAAAATATGTATTGTTACGGCGGATTAACTAACAAAATTAATTAATTTTCAAAAATCTTTCAGAGCGCCTGTTTAATGCGACGCGTGACCAAAATGCTGGCGTGTTTCTGGCTCAACGCATAAGCATTGCCATTCAACGTGGTAATGCCGCCAGCATGCTGGGTACGCTGCCAACTGGTAGTGGGCTTGAGCATTTAGATTGTCTTTAGACCTTCAACGGTCTATGGGCAGTCTAACTGTATTTGTAGTTTTAGTTTTAGCTTGTATTTTGTTTAGTTAATAAAGGCACTTGCCCAGAAAAAAAACTAACAAATATAATAAAAAAGTCTAAAATAGAATAAAAAAGTCCAAGGCAAATATTCCAAGAGAATACAACTGTATAAAGACGAGAATCGGTTTATCCTTTTTTTTTTTTTTAATTTATTTACTTTACACAAATAATACAGTTTGTTGCATATTGTTGCACCAAAAAACCACAGTTGGTTTGACATGGACTAGGCAAGCGTGCTCCAACGTAGACCGCACATAATGCGAGATGGTGGTCAAACGCAAGCCTATTATTTATTTATACTGTATGTATAAAAATATGTACGAATAATGTAATGTATGAAATATGTATGAATATTTTAATCGACTTCTAAAAAAACATATAAAACAGAAAATTTACGAAAACTTTAATTAATAACTAAAAACTAAAACTTAAATCTAAACAAACTACTAATTTAATTTTAAATTTATATATGTATATATATACATATAATACAATATTATAAAAAGGAAAGATTTGTTTGTGTGTTTGCATTGAATAGGCTCCGAAACTACTGAACCGATTTGAAATATTCTTTCACTGTTGGGAAGCTACACTATTACCGGGTGACATTGGCTATATATCTATACCTACCCGTGCGAAGCCGGGGCGAGCATAACATAGGCTAGTAAATAAATAAAAACATGTGTGAGTAGTGAAGTGACGGGTCATCAGCCCACTCTATTGGAACTCTGAAGTATCTATCTGTAGTCATCAGTTCACATCTTCGCCTTGGCCATCATTATCATCCACTCTTCAACAGGTCTCCAATACATCGGTTCTCGACCTCGTCCTGGCTTCGCGCCAATTCTGACAGCCGAGCCGGCGCCGTCTTATTTACTGATTCTTTCACATCATGTTAGTCATGTATAGGAATTTGGTTAGACATGTCTGTGAGAAGCTCGAATTTTCCGTCGATTCGAGGATTTATGCCAGAAACGTCCAGATGTTTCGGTCCTCAAGCTTAAAAATAATTATTTGTATATGTTGAATTTCTAGTGTAATTCCGCTTCTACGTCGCAAAGTAACGCCTCATTAAATTAAAATTTTCGTCCCATCGTGATACAATTCCTTTAGAGTCAGAATCTCTCGGTGAAAACAGTCAAAAAAACCGAGCGTCATTGTACACAATATTATATTGTTCACAATGCCACATTTACTCCAATTTAGACGTTATGTCGCTTGCGTAGTGTTCAACGTTAGTTGTCCACTGTCATCGTAGCATTGCGCGGCGTTATAGTCGGATCGCGGTTACTTTGTAACTAACCAAAAAGTCGTCGCAATTCGTATCGTGCGCAGAGTTTTGGTTCGGTTTTTTTGGTGTCTATATGTATTGTATCTCGATTCTTCCTTCATGCCTAAACTTGGTTAAAGTACAGGTAGCAATAAAAGTTAGAAAGTTATTTGTAGAGCATTATTACGTTATTGTTTTTAACATATATGATAGATAAAACCCTAAAGTTGTATGAATATTTACAAGATATTTACCGTGGTAAGGTTATGGAATGAGCTCCCGATATTTCGGCGCAGTTACATGCACCATATTCACGGGAAGACTGAAGAATGCGGGTGGTTTGTCGAACAGTTAAAACGTTAGGTGCAGACATAACGATCTACCCTCTTTCTTAGTCTTTATAATCATATAACTTTAGTGAACAACCGTAATAGTTTAAAACAGTGTTTTATTTAACCCTAGTGTTAATAGAGAACAAAATGAACAAAAAAAAAAACTATTGGCTCGATACTTGAACTTTATTATAATATTAGATATGTAAAAGGTTTGAAGTTGTAGTTAAAAAAAAAATGCAACCATGATACGGGACAGGCCGAGATGGACTGCATGTACTAGATATATAGACATTCTTGTTGGGTCTTGATTTCCGAGGAAATACCCGACAGTCTTCCGAGGAATAAAAAAACAGCTGTTCCAAAGAAAACGGCCATTGACACTCGACAAAATGTGGAACACCTGATTTTTTCACGATTTCAGGATTGGGCCCATAGTAAAAGTTGTACATAAAAATGAGTAAGTAGAGTCTGGCTAATGAAAGTAGAGACCGAAAAAGCGCGTAAACTTTAAATTAAGTCAACATTGCAACCTCAAAATTTGTATGAAATGCAAACATTACTGTACCATAATAATAATTAACTGCCATAGACTGTATTTGTAGTGTTAGTTTTAGCTTGTATTTTTAGTTTAGTTAATAATTACCAATTTACAAGTATCAAGTGAGATTATTCCAGGTATTTCATACTTATTTTTGGGGAACCAAAGCTGATTTTTTAAATTTGCCGCGCTTTTGCAGTCTCTACGTTCATTAGCCAGACTCTACCTATTTTATTTTGCTCTTCGATTCAACACAGTTGAATTTAATCGCTACTTAAAGTAGGTAGGTCGTTTCTGCAGGTGACGCAGTAAAGATCTTTTTCCTGTCCTCGCCTCCTTTCAATTAGGTACAATTCGCTTGGAGAGTCTATTTTGCAAATCTGCTTCCTACGATTTCTATCCACTTGAATAATGCCACAGACTATAATAGGCAACTGACCTGATATTTTTGTATTGCCCTGTAAAAGCTGACATAAATAGAGCCGATAACCGAAAAAAAAAAAAAATGTGTTCGAAATTAAGAAAGATATAAGCATTTTAACGTTTTGCTAGACAGAGAGCGCAATTATATTTTTACTATGTCATTACTACCCGATTTGAATAATTTCTTTATATTTTTCGCTATCATCATCATCATTGTCATCATCATCCTCATTTCAGTCATAGGACGTCCACTGCTGGACATAGGTCTCCCCCATCGATCTACAAATGGGCCGGTTAGAAGCGGCCTGCATCCAGCGTTTCCCTGCGGTCCCTTTTATGTCGTCTGTCCATCTCGTGTGTGGACGTCCTACGCTGCGCTTACCGGTCCGTGGTCTCCATTCGAGAACCTTTCGGCCCGATCGGCCAACTATTATGCGTGCTGTGTGCCCTGCCCACTGCCACTTCAACTTGCTAATCCGGTGGGCTATGTCGGTAACCTTCGTTTGTCTACGGATCTCCTCATTTCTGATTCGATCTCGTAGAGAAACCCCGAGCCCTGTCCGTGTCCATAGCTCGTTGTACGACTTTGATCTTGCTTATGAGGCCCATAGAAAGAGACCACGTTTTACTGCCGTATGTTATCACTGGCAAAACACATTGATCGAAGACTTTCGTCTTAAGGAACTGAGGTACTTTGGACGAGAAGACTTTTGATAGTTTGACGTTTTGACGTTTGTTTATTAACAGATTGCAAGATGCAATATTTGACCCATACAACGACCTATATGTACTACGTACGAATTCGTTGGACCCATAGCTATTAATAAAGAAAGATAAAAAAAACCTGAATACCAAATCTAACTTATTTCATATAACCATCATAATGAGCATAAATATGTTATGCAGCATAGTATTTTTGTTTCTATGTGCCAGAGGGGAAAATAATTTAAGGTCGTACCAACGACATCATCCATGGAGCTTTTACCACTGCTAACTGCGCGGCCGTACTCAAGCCGAGCTGTCTCGTGGCGATGGTAAAAGCTCGGATGGCATTACCTTGATTTCTTGGAAGATGGGGCAACCTTTAATATGGGACGCTACTTGCGTTGATACCCTTGCGCAGTCTCATCTTCCCGGTACGCAAAACAAGGTTGGTGCAGCGGCTGAATCCGCAGGACGCAAAAGGCGCAAATATAGTAGCATAGACAGTACAAATTTAAGGACTCCCAGACGACCTTGTTTGCCAACGAGGATGAAAAATTACCCATTAAACGAATCCCTGCCAAGTGATAAATAGCACACCAGAAAATATTACTTATCATGATTTAACTCCTGGTCTTGATACGTTGCCAAGATCTTATTTGGCAATAGACGGCCCCCGATGAAGGTTTGAAGGCCGAGTGGTCAATAGAGTCTACAGAAACTCGGGGGCTTTCAGGCCCTTAAACACACTCCAAGGATTGTTTTCTGGGAACATACTGCAGTATAAGATTCTTATTGCAGTTTCACCTCTCACCTTAGATGCTGGTCCATTCTCGACTGTTGCGAAACCACGACTTTTTGCTTCTGAACTATCTGTACAGTAGGTAAAATTACAATAAATGTATTTTCCGACATTTTGTGTCGTGTCGGCAATTTTATTTTCGTAAAAGCCGTTGATTAAATGGCACAATTGAGATCCCCAGGCGTCGGATAAGTAATTACTGTGTTACCACTCCAGGTTATATTAAGAGTTGTTATAACACCTATCGTATTGAGGAGGTGGAGCGGTTTCGTCAGCTCTTGTTTTTGGGTTAATACTTTCAGAAAACTAGCTGTTCCTAGCGGTTTTATCCGATGCAAGAGCTGTGCGTTTTTCTGATATTCTTGCTACGACCTGCGGAGCCGCTAGCTTTGTCCATCGAGCTTTGTTTCTTCTATTTTTTTTACTACCAATTTCTGAACTTTAGATGGGACCACAATAATTATGTGGTTTGGCTACAAAAACCTACCATATGTATGTCACGACACGCTCTGCCAGTTATTTAAAGCTGATTGAAATACCTCAAACTACACGATACTTGTTCAATACTTAGCAATTATTTCGCGATTACTTAGCGATTTCATATCGCGAATGTTTAAAAATTACTATTGCTAACCGTTACGGGCCGGAGGTTGCAAATAAAATAATAAGTACGTAATAAGTCCCGATAAACATTTAAAACATGTTGTTCAATACTTGTTAACCTAACTTCTGAGCTTGAGGGCGTGGGTTCGATTCCCACCTAGGGCAAACATTTGTGTGTGTCCTATATCTGGTTGTTAATATCTATATAAGTATGTATTTAAAACTATATAACTATATATGTATGTATATCAGTCTCTGGCAGCCATATCACAAGCTTTGCTTAGTTTGGGGTCAGATGACCGTGTGTGCAAAAAAAATTATCACGAATGTATTTATTTGTTGTTTTCTTACTCTAATAACACTAGAAATTAACACTCTTGTAAACTGATGTCATAATTATGTAATGAAAAAAAGTCCATTTGTCACGTCGAATGAATGACAAATGGAAAGTGACAAAGTATGAAATTGTGGAAACGTTGCCTGGATATGAATCAGTCCAGAACCATCGGACCTCTGGAGTACAGGGGTCCTCTTGTGGGAGTTGAATGATTGAGCTAAAACTATCCTGTGCTAAGGGGATGCGGAAAATAAAGTATCATATTATGTTATATGACACTGACTTGCCTCATATGACGAACATGTTATATTGGTTAATAAAGAATCTAAATCAAAGTCCCCATTAAAGACTAATTCGAGACGGATAGAAAACCCAATTGACAGAAAGCATTGGTAATCCATTTCAGCAGCGATTATAACCACTCAGTTATCTTAGAATTTGATCAGCAGTAATCTGGGTTACACACAATACGACTGAGAATTGAAATAGGGCAATGCCCGTGGACGTAGCTAGGAAGGGGAGGGGGATCTATACTAATATTATAAAGAGGAAAGATTTGATTGTTTGTTTGTTTGCATTGAATAGGCTGCGAAACTACTGAACCGATTTGAAAAATTCTTTCACTGACGGGAAGCTACACTATCCCCGGGTGACATAGGCTAATAATCTATACCCGTGCGAAGCTGGGGCGGACCGCTAGTGTAGAATAAAATATGTAGCAAAAAATCAATTTAAGAAAAAAGAAAAACGAATTAATACCTAAAATCAAGTATAAACAAACTAGCACTAAAATATACGACTAAAGTGATCTAATAAACCGCTGCCAGCAGACATCGTACCCAAAAATAATTAAGGATTATGTCAGATAGTACGCATATGTAAAGAAAGATTATAATATTTACCCAAGAAAATTATATACATATTTGGAATAATAAAGAAATAAAATTTAAATTACTGAAAAAAAATATTAAATTGTGATATAAGTTGTACTAAAAAATTAATTTCTGATTAAAATAATGGCCTCGATTCTGTTGTCCCTGTTGTACGACTCACTAAACTAATCTAATAAATAGATGGCAACAAATTTAGAGCTGTCAAATTTATATATATTTATATACTATAAGGTGGCAAATAATAACTTGATGCTAAGCCGCGTGATGGCAAGCAATCACCGTCCACCGTACATGTAACACCAGGTACATTCCCGACATACCCTTTACCTAGTTTAATTTTAGTTCAGTTCACAGATGTCAAAATATAAGTCGACTAGTTACTTTTCATCATCATCATCATCAGCCAGAAGACGTCCACCAGTACACTTAGTCCCAGATTTGATAGTTTTCGAAAAATTTTTTCGTTTACGTATTGTTCCATACATTTTAGTAAAGCGCCTCTATCAGAAACGTGGAGGAACTAAAATTGGTGGTAATAGGCGGTATAGATTGCTTCACTCTAATACGAAATAAGGTTTCGGATACCTTTTAGCCCAGCAATGTATGGAACAATACGAAAACGAAAAAAGATTTTGAATACTATCAAAACTTGTACTAAGGGTACTGAACATAAACCTGCCATCTGCATCCACTGGAAGCCCGCGACTCTCACAACGTCGTCGGTCCATCTAGTGGGAGGCCTACCTACGCTGCGTCTTCCGGTTCGTGGACACCACTCAAGAACCTTTCTTCCCCATCGGTTGTCGGTTCTTCGAGCGATGTGGCCTGCCCATTGCCACTTTTTTACAGCTATGTCGATGACTATAGTTCTTTGGTGAATATCCACGTTCCGGATTCTATCGCGCAAAGAATGAGGGAAAACAAGAAAATGTATAGTGACAGACCATAAAGACCTACAGTTTACTTGAGGTTGCTATAGGTAAAATTATTTATGGGGTAGACACCCCCAGCCTTATTACGTCCACGGCTCAGCTGGTTATGTGGACGATGGCGCGACATACTTTGGCAAAGTTATGAGGCCACAGGGATTGAATTTTGTGGATTTTAATTTAGAATCGGGACGGGATATCATTTTATTGTAATTTCTATTCGGTTTTGTTTATGTCCGGCTGGTTTCAATGCTTTTACCTTTTCTATTAAATATTGATGTTTTATTAATGTTAGTAACTAAGCTCGGTCTAAGCATTTATTTGCTCTGACAGCTGCAAAAACATTGTAAAAATCTGAATACAAATACAAATAAAAAATCATTTATTCGGGCATAATTTATCGTATGGTATGGTATTATGGTAATTTATGGTATTGATCCAAGAGGCTCCCGAACTAGTCAGAGACTGTGTGACGGGAGCCAATGGCTTCTCCTATTTAACAACAATAAGAATAGGATTTAATTTCTGTAAGTCAATATTATCTGTCTCAACGATTAGAATAGGATTTAATCCCTGTAAGTCAATATTGTGTCTCAACGATTAGAATAGAATTTAATTCCTGTAAGTCAATATTATTTGTCTCAACGATTAGAATAGGATTTAATCCCTGTAAGTCAATATTGTGTCTCAACGATTAGAATAGGATTTAATTCCTGTAAGTCAATATTATTTGTCTCAACGATTAGAATAGGATTTAATCCCTGTAAGTCAATATTGTGTCTCAACGATTAGAATAGAATTTAATTCCTGTAAGTCAATATTATTTGTCTCAACGATTAGAATAGGATTTAATCCCTGTAAGTCAATATTGTGTCTCAACGATTAGAATAGGATTTAATTCCTGTAAGTCAATATTATTTGTCTCAACGATTAGAATAGGATTTAATTCCAGTAAGTCAATATTATCTGTCTCAACGATTAGAATAGGATTTAATTCCTGTAAGTTAATATTATCTGCCTCAACGATTAGAATAGGGTTTAATCACTGTAAGTCAATATTGTGTCACAACGATTAGAATAGGATTTAATTCCAGTAAGTCAATTTTATCTGTCTCGACGATTAGAATAGAATTTAATTCCTGTAAGTCAGTATTATTTGTTTTAACGATTAGAATAGGATATAATTCTTGTAAGTCAATATTATCTGTCTCAACGATTAGAATAGGGTTTAATCCCTATAAGTCAATACTGTGTCTTAACGATTAGAATAGGATTTAATTCCAGTAAGTCAATATTGTGTCTAACGATTAGAATAGGATTTAATTCCAGTAAGTCAATATTATCTGTCTCAACGATTAGAATAGAATTTAATTCCTGTAAATCAGTATTATTTGTTTCAACGATTAGAATAGGATTTAATTCTTGTAAGTTAATATTATCTGTCTCAACGATTAAAATAGGATTTAAGTTAGATAATGAATAAGTCCTTAGTGTAATCTAGGTTCACCTAGATTTTCCCACGTCAATGTTACCCACCCGTAAGTAAATTTTTTATACTTGTTCGCTTGAGCATTTGGATTCTCTTCAGATCTTCAAGAGCTTCAACGGTCCAGCTATTTTTGTAGTGTTAGCTAGCTTGTTTGTTTAGTTAAAAAAGGCACTTGCCAGTAAATTTTTTATACTCGGCAGAGTTACTCAACTTAACTCTACCGAGATAAGTTATTTTACCTGTAACACAACTCGTATCTCCCAACTCGGGTAAAAATAAAATGCCACCCTAATTCAAAGTTCTTGTCACAATTTCGAGCATTTCTTGGGTAAAATAACAATTGCCAAAATTTCTAAATTCTGTACCAGGAATTCTACATCGAATTATATACGAGTTTACATAGGTATATGCATACATACTTATATAATATGTAAACTTGCATATGACCCGAGCAAGGCACTGGTTTGAGACAACTTAGATTGTTTCGGGTGTACGTCATCATCATAATCAGCCTTTTAACAGTCCACTGCTGGACTTTTAGCCTACCCCCGAAAGGGTGATTGGGCCATTTCCACCAGGCTGCACCCAGTTGCGGGTTGGTGGATTCACATACGCCATTGAATTCCTTCCCCGTACGTATGCAGGTTTCCTCACGATGTTTTCCTTCACCGAAAAGCCAGTGGTATGAAAATCCGTACATAATTACTCCAAAGTCACTTAACATTAGGTGAGTAGTGGCCAAAACGGCTTGCCTGTCAACTATTATTAAAAAACAACTATTTCAAACTGATTTCAAAGGACGTGTGAATTCTTGCCATTTCTAACATATAATTGGAACGTTATCAATATAGTTAGTAAGTTATTAGTATAGTTGAAGCCGTGGTAGCCCATTTGGGAGACCGCTAGACTAGAAAGCGTGAGGTCGTGGGTTCAAACCCCGGGCCCGTACCAATGAGCTCTTTGGAGCTTATGTACGGATTTTCATACCACTGTCTTTTCGGTGAAGGAAAACATCGTGAGGAAACCTGCATACGTGCGGAGAAGGAATTCAATGGCGTATGTGAATCCACCAATCCGCACTGGGCCAGCGTGGTGGATATGGCCCAATCACCCTTTAGGGGTACGCTAAAAGTCCAGCAGTGGACTGTTAAAAGGCTGACTATGATGATGAAGATGATGAATTGGAAAGTTTATTGTTTACAGGATATAAATAATAATAAGTTTAGAAAATTTTAAAAACACCTTTTTAAACCCCTGACACAAACTACCCCTTAGTTTGTTATAAGTTTAACGTGTGTATCTGTGTGTCTGTCCGTCTGTCTGTGACATCGTAGCTCCCAAACGGCTCGATCGATTATGATTTAGTTTTTTTTGTTTGACTTGTCATAAAAGCGAGAGTGTTCTTCAAGAAAATCGGTTCAGCCGTTATAAGGTTATTAGTTCTTTTATCGGGGGTTTTCGTTTTATTTTTATTTATACTTGTCATAATCCTTTCTTTGATGAAATCACTTATAAGTAGATAGATCCGCTATAATAATGGCGTTTTTTCTTCTCTAGCAACTCTAACTAAAATTAGCAGCATCAAAATTGCTATCCCTTTCTCATACATTGAAATGAAAAGAGATGCTAGTAATTTTAGTGCTGCCAGATAAACTTCATAAAATCTCGATAGATATATCAAGAACCTAGCTTGTTTACTCGCTTACTACACTATGGCTTTACGCACGGTTACCTAATTCTAATAGTAGAAACTAAAAATACACTTAATCTTAGTGGGACGGTGCATAGCAATAAGAAAATGGCCACCCCCATTGACCTAACACATCAATGAAAGAGCTTTCTTCAGGCATGCGTACCTATGACGTCAGAGCGAGAACGGGAGGGGGGGGGGAGAGATTCCGGGCATATTCGGCCATGACTCATCATCACTATTTGTTGATCCTCGATCTAATTCCACGAAATGATGAGAGAAAATATTTACTAATAGTTTATCTACGCGTCTCTGTCTGTAATTCGGTGGTCCATTGTAGCGGCGGATTTCGAACTACCCGCGATTTTATTGATCGTTTCTCAAGCGTAAGCCTGCTCAGTGAATCTTGGAGTTTTGGGAAAACGTACAATATACCTACTTAAGAAGAGATATTTGTCTGTAAAATATTCGTATGGATTTAATTTTTTGAGGAACTTACCTGGTTTTCCTGATTGAGCAGCTTAAGTTGGTCGTTAATAAGGCTGTACTTGGCGCTCTCCTCTTTCCTCAACGCCCGTTCTTTCTTCAGCTCTGGGCTCCAGAATGTCTTGATGCTGTGCATACTGGAGCCCAGCTTCTGGTTGGTCAGTTCGAGCTCCTTCTTAAGGTTCCCCAGCTCCCGTTGCAGGTCAGAGTTCTGGGATTGGAGCTCTCCCAGGAAGAGGGGAGGCGGTTCTCGGCGGTAGTACTCATCTTCAGGGTGGTGCGGCGGCGCGTACGAGCGGTCGTACTGGTCGCGTTCCAGCGACTGGTAGCGCATGGGGCGCGCGGCGCGTTGCCGGTGATGCGCGCCGGCCGAGGCGGAGCGGCCGCGCTCCTCGGGCGCCGGGGACGGCTCGTCATCGCGCGTCAGGTAGGGGCTGCGGCGAGACGGGCTGCGCTCGGCCGGGGGCAGCCGCGAGCGCGCGCTCCCGCCGCCGGGCCAGTCCTGGCGCCGCCACTCCTCCCGGCACGGCGGCCGCTCGTCCTCCGCCGGGTACTCGCGGAGATACAGCTTGCCGAGTTTCCCGCCTCACTGCGAGCGCATTGTGCACCGGACTGCGCGACGGGCCCGCGACCACTGAGCGAAACGCCCGTCCGCCGCCATCGACCCGCGCCGGCCTAGGGCGCGCATGCGCGACACACGCTCCACTCAGCCGCTTCAGCAATTGATTCAGACGAACTGGGACTATTACTAATAGGCTATGGCAAAGAGAATCTTGGACGGACGGATCTCCACAAGGGCTCGTAGTATGTAACCTTGAAATCTTTACATGGAACCCTACTAAAGACAAGAGAAATACAGGAGCGTGGACACGCGACTGTCTAATAAAGTATAAGGAAAGCGTGAAAAAGGACGTGAGAGAGAGGATGCCCTAATCCAGCGTGCTGGCCCAGTGGATATCGGTGAATGTCATACCTTTGAACTGTTGAGGTTCTTGGACATACCGGTTTCCTCACTATATATTCCTTCGCCATTTTTGAGCGATAGCATCGTAACTGCACATAATTTATTTAAATACTAAAAAAGTTGGTACTTCTCTATGAGATCGAATCAGAAATGAGGAGATCCGTAGACGAAATTTACCGACAGCTCACCGGATTGGCAAGTTGAAGTGGCAGTGGGCAAGCACATAGCACGCAGAACAGATGGCGATGGGGTGAAAGGCTCTCGAATGGAGACCACGGACCGGTAAGCGCAGCGTAGGACGTCTATCTACAATATGGAGAGACGACCTAAAAGAGACCGCAGGGAAACGCTGGATGCAGTTCTCTTCCAACCGGCCCTTTTGGAGATCGATGGGGGAGGCCTATATCCAGCAGTGGACGTCCTATGGCTGAAAGATGATGATCATGTACTTGGGACAAGCCGTGGATGGAACCGGGTGCCGTCTATTTGTAAATCCACCATCGATCTATCGATCAACGATTCAGTTCCTTAAAACAATCGAAAGTCTGTGACCAACTTTGGTTCATCATCATCATCATAGGCAGCCTTTTAACAGTCCACTGCTGGACTTTTAGCTTACCCCCGAAAGGGTGATTGGGCCATATCCACCACGGTGGCCCAGTGCGGATTGGTGGATTCACATACGCCATTGAATTCCTTCTCCGTACGTATGCAGGTTTTCTCACGATGTTTTCTTACACCGAAAAGCCAGTGGTATGAAAATCCGTACATAAGCTCCAAAGAGCTCATTGGTAAGGGCCCGGGGTTTGAACCCGCGACCTCGCGCTTTCAAGTCTAGCGGTCTCCCAAATGGGCTACCACGGCAACTTTGGTTATATGTGGTTAAACCTAGTATCTAAGTAGGTACCTACCTCTAGAAATTTCCGAAATTGCAAAAAAACATCCTTTACATTTTAGTACATAGACTTGGTAAAGCTATCTACTACGTAGAGTCTTTGAAGTATTTCTCACACAGATTAGGTAAACCTACTATTTGATTTCTAACAATATATTTTTTGGATTATGTTCCTTATTCAAAGTCATCTTTCAAAAGTAAAGTCAAGGACCAAAAGTCTCTAACAAGGATTAAGTCTCTATGTAGCGGTTGAAATTAGAAAACATCGCAATTTATACCGGGAAGATTTGGGGAAGATAGATTTAATTTAGCTGCGTCATGGAATCCCATAATAAGCAAGTGTACAAACCGTACTAGGACATAAATTTACCGAAACAGCAGTGCAAGTACCGTTCTTTATCGATGGTCAAATTTGACAGTTGTGGTCGTCAAATTAGATAAAATGCCATTTGAGCAATACTAGCTATGATCGATTCTATGGCATTTTAACGAATTTGACGACCGATAAAGAACGGTACTTGCACTGCAGTGTTGTGTGTCGTAGTGACAGCCCTGCGATTTTCAAGATCAAGTGAGGATAGAAGAACAAAACACCAGATGCCTTATTGTGGATGATTCGGATCGTGATCGCGATCGCGTGCCATCTCACTTACGCACGTGGTGCAAGTAAATAGATGCGAACGGGACGGCATGAAATCTCGATCACGATCAAACTTCTATAATAAGGCCGCAGCTCTTCTCACCGGACTCACCCGCAGTTTTCAGTCAGCTCGTGACCACGGCCATTGTAACATGGTCGAAACGTCGAGCGAAAGCCTCTGGTATGGTACCTATGTGTTCTGTGAGCGAAATGTACCTGAGTGGGTGCTCCCCGATAGTTACAATCTGAGTGTCTTCAAGTCGAGAGTGAATCGGTATCTTCTAGGCAAGCGTGCTCCATCGAAGACCGCATCGTCGTTTAACATCAGGCGAGTTGGCGGCCAATTGCAAGCTTATTTATGATAAAAAATTAAAAATAAACTACTAAAGTTTACCTAAATAAAATAATGCGCGATATATCCCAATAAACATTTAAAATATGTGTTCAAAACATCGATCTTTATGTACTTCTTTAGTTCAATGACAAAAGTTTAAACGTTATTTAAAATTTCAACGGAGTTCTAGTTAGGTTCAATACCATTTCGGATTAGTACAACAAACAATTACCGGTTCATGGAGCTTATGATAACTAATCAATGCGTTATGGGCTATTAATCATCGATATAATTATGGCTAATGAGTTATGAACATCAATTGCTATGGAGTTGGGATTGATAAGCTGTAAGTTAACGATCTCAATCGATTAAGGTTGTACTCAAATGTTTGATTGTATGAAAACGTATGTGGAACTTTTTGTAAGTCTTGAAGTGACTCCAAACGATTGGTTTCTTCTCAATATCGATGTAAATGTTAACTTCTTTGCTTCTCAAACACGGTGTTTGATTTATGTCCATAATTTGATAAACCCATTTTGAGGAAAAGCTCATTTTCTGAAACATGGTATTTATTAATGTTCATAATTTGAAGAAGAAATAAACCGGCCAAGTGCGAGTCGGGCTCGTACAGTGAGGGTTCCGTGCCACCACAAAATATAATAATTATCAATTTAAATAAACTATTCGTCCGACCTATCAAAATAGCCAAGCCATTGCTACATCGTCAAAGTGACGCTCGGTATAACATTTAATAAACAGAAATTTGTCACCGACTAGGACTTGGCCATTATTTATTATTTGTTGTTATACTTTAGAGTGTGTAGGACGTAGGTACTATAATCTTGCCAAGTTTGAAGCTTGTACATACGTATTACCGTTTTTACATTAAGGCTAATACAAAAATAATTACGTAAAAAACATACGTTTGTTGTTAGTTTTTACTTTTTTTTTTTTTTTATATTTGTTAGTTAACCTGCCGTAACTTTGCATATTCTGTGAAAATTTCACCTGGGGCCTTACGGATAACAGCTAGTGCGGCAGCTAATCCGCTCAATTTGAAAATCACGCGACCGCAAACCGTATCTGGGCGCGATAAGGTTCACGTTCGCGTGATTTTCCAACTGAACGGAATAAGTGCCGCAATAGCTGTTGTCCGTAAGGCCCCTGGCTATCTATTTTGGTTCGCAAGATACAACCCTAATTCTGGTATATGCCCTTCTTGTTGTAAACACAGCATGCTTAACAAAATTATTGTATTATTGTATGCAGAACACAAGCACACAACGTTATAGTTATCTTTGAATTTTATTACTGGTTCTACGAATCGATGCTGGCCAAATCGCTAATGACAGTCATGAAATTCGCATCCAATATTTCTGAGACTACTTGTAAGAAACTTTAAGCTTCCCTAAGAGCTAAAGTCCCTAAAGCTTTTGTGAATAATTATTCTAAGAACGACCATTTGAAAACGGCACGAATCATGGATCATGGTAGACTTTGGTATAAATATTAGATTATTTATAGCTTCATTTTTCACACCACCCGCTCGACAATGTCCAATTACATATCATGCAATCTCAACGTAAAGTAAAGCATTATCTCTTAAGGGATATAAAGTTGTATGAACCTCCATAGGGAATAAAGTGATTTGAATTTGGAACGTCAAATTCGTGTGGAAACTCGTGAAAAAAACTAAGTAAAAAATGCCCATATGGCATTGTAAAGAGGTTTGTTCGAAAATCGAAATGACCACCATAAGCAAAACTCAAAATAAAAGAAAAAGGTGCGTTTACAAAGAATGTGAAAAAGACGGTGTTTGGTGCTGTGATTTTCAGTGAAGCCTGGCTTTTTATTGTCTCGCAGAAGGTGTTAAAAATAGAGTATGCTCCTCTAGAAAAAAGCCTGCCTTCATCTTGGGCAGCTTGAACCCCTCGCTTCACTCAGGACTCTATATAACTCCCTCGCTACGCTCGGGAGCTAACTCTAGAGTCCCTCGTTACGCTCAGGGTTCAATATGCCGCCCGCGAAGTAATACACTGTTTTTTTTTCCTTTAGTGCATAATCTACTATTATTCCACCTTCGTACACATTTCCTTAGGTTAACCTAAGGAAATGTGTACGCAGGTGAAACCGATGAGCACACCTACATAGTTGTCAATAATAGTAGATTATGCACTAAAGGAAAAAAAAGCAGTGTATTACTTCGCGGGCGGCATATTGAACCCTGAGCGTAACGAGGGACTCTAGAGTTACCTCCCGAGCGTAGCGAGGGAGTTATATAGAGTCCTGAGTGAAGCGAGGGGTTCAAGCTGCCCAAGATGAAGGCAGGCTTTTTTCTAGAGGAGCATACTCTATTTTTAACACCTAAAACTACTATACTATAGGTTTAAAACCTAAGGAAATGTGTACGCAGGTGAAACCGATGAGCACACCTACATAGTTGTCAATAATAGTAGATTATGCACTAAAGGAAAAAAAAGCAGTGTATTACTTCGCGGGCGGCATATTGTCTTTTCTTCCTGCACATCAACGATCTGCTAAGCACCTTTGGGTACGCAGACGACAGCACAGTAGTAGAGAGCTACACATCTAATGCACGAACTAGCGGACCACAAATCCAGTCTCTCTGAGAGGCCATGGGCTGTCTCCAATTGGGGCGATGCCAACCTGGTCAAGTTCAATGCCGCTAAGGCCCAGGCATGTCTGTTCGCCGCCATAAGGACGCCGTTTCAACTGGCGCCTACTTTCCGGGATGTATCCATTCCGATAACTGATCAGTTGGAGCTTTTGGGCGTTGCCACAACTTTGGTACTTATATTGAAAACAAGGCTCAATTGGCTGCCAAAAAGCTGGGTATCCTATCGAAGGTGCGACGGTACTTCACGTCGGAACAGTTGCTTTCACTCTATCAAGCACAAGTTCGGTCGTGCATGGACTAGGTACTGCTCTCGCCTTTGGGGATGGATCACCTAAGTAGGTACTAGCTTGGGGCGTGCGAGTCTATTGAGAAACGTTCCAAGAGGCTCATCAGCAACGAATCCCAAGTTCAGATTAAGCTTCTTAGTCTTGAGCATCGACCCAAAGTTGCTAGTCTATCGGTTTTTTATCGATTACATCTCGGAGAATGTGCATCGGATCTGCGTGATCTAATTCCATCCTACCGATTTTCCTATCGGACTGCCAGAGCGGGCATGAAAAATCGACACAGCTTTATGGTTGAACCCAAACGAAGCGTTTTGGTTCTACTTTTATTGTGCGAACTGCTAGTCTGTGGAATGCGCTGCCTGAATGGGTGTTTCCCGATGGTTACAATCTGGGTGTCTGCAAATCACTAGTGAATCGGTTTCTTCTAGGCAAGCGTGCTCCATCGTTGACCGCACCATAACTAGCGGTCAAACACAAGCCTAGGCTAAAAAAGGCTTTAAAAAAAATGCGCAGGATAGGATTTCAGTTACGTACTTTCATTGTAACAAGCACAAGTTTGGTAATTACGTACAAGGCATTAAATACCTACTGCTCGCACTCTTGAGAAGCATTAGCCAAGAGAGAAGTTCCTCCTTTTGTCACACTTGATTGTCTTGTCTCCTTTTGTCCGTAAAAAAATACAGGAAAACTAGTTGATCCCTATACCTACGTTTTTTTTTGTTTTCTTATTCACAATTTTTTTCTGGTTAGAGGCTCGTACATAATTAAATATAAATCCTTTTTCATTAAGATGCATCATCATCATAATCAGCCTTTTAACAGTCCACTGCTGGACTTTTAGCCTACCCCCGAAAGGGTGATTGGGCCATATCCACCACGCTGGCCCAGTGCGGATTGATGGATTCGTGGCAAATCAACATCAACATCGGTTCAGCTTAGTCATGAAAGTATAAGAAACAAAAAGATATACAGACGAACGAAAGAGGAACAAGCTGCTTTCACGACGATATTTTTTTTTGCGACTCGACTAATACCTACTTACAATAATAAATTATTTTCTTGAGGAAACAAATCATAAAAACATGCAGTTTTATGTCTATGATTCTCAATAAAACTCTCAGAAAATAGGCTAAGAAAATAAGGAAGAAGACAACTGTATATAAAATCTTATTATGTAGTCATTAATTATAACTCAAATCTCTTCTATTTATAGCCTCCTTTCCACCATCTTTTATTTTTAAGCGTTCCAGCGCTTTTAGATTCTTCCCGTGACCCACATTTGCTTTCTGTCTCTCTCTTGAGTGAAGAAGATGTGTAAAGCTGTCTTTTTCTTAGGGTAAGGTCGTCTTATGTCGGTCAGAGTATGTAGTCGGATAGAATAAAGTGTCGATAAGGAAGGGATTAACTGTTTTTAACCAACGCAAATAAATAAACCGGCCAATTAAAGTGCAATTCGGACTCGTGCACTGAGGGTTCCGTACCACCACAAAATACAATAATTATCAATACGCCTTCCAAAATAGTTCAAGCAATTGCTGCGCCGTCACATAGTTAGTATTTTGCAAGTGACGCTCGGTATAACTTGGGTAATGAACAGAAATTTGTCACCGAGTCGCACTTGGCCATTATTTATTATTTTTGTTATACTTTAGAGTGTGTAGTGTGTACTATAATAACGCCAAGGTTGATACTTGTACGTATTACCGTTTTTACATTAGAGCTAATACAAAAATACTTTAAAAAAATCGTTTGTTCTATTGGTGTTTTTTTTTTGTAAATACGCCGTAGCATTAATAGGCACGGACACAGACGACAGACGGACAGACAGACACACATCGCATGCTTAGTAATAGGGTCCCGTTTTTACCCATTGGGTACGGAACCCCGAACCCTAAAAAAGACGGAGTTACCTACCTATATACCTATGTATATTTTTTATGATGAAATGGGCTAAATTTTGACCACAACCACAACTCACCTGATGGTAAGCGACGATGCGGTCTAAGATGGGGCATGCTTGTAAGTACATATATTGAAAAGTGTATATTTTTACAATGCATCGCACGTATCTTTGCACGCGATGCATTGTAACTTTGCTCTAAAGTTGCGCGAGCGCAATTCGCGTGATTTTCCGAACTGCGCTGTTGTAATCGCGTAAAGAGTTGGGCGTAAGGCTCCTGATTTGGGCTATTGCTCTTGGTCTATAATTGGGTATATTATTATTATCATACCTATGCAAAATCTTGTAGCAGATAGCGACTTAGTGTCACCCACTAAATCGGCCTGCATAAAGGCTATCGTGGTGGTGCTGAGAAAGGCAATATTAGCGTGGATGAATTTAGCTTAAGGTGTCGAGATGTGTGCTGCACACCCACCAAACGCTAGCCGCGGTTTTAAGCTTTTAACCTCAGCAAATAAATTCTGAGCTATTAACACATCCACCACTGGAGCGTAAGTTGATATCCACCATCGTACGCGCAGCCGGTTATGGCAAGCGGTACGCGATGTCGCCACTCGCCGATAGATCATCACAAAGCTATTTTCGATTATTATTCTTATTTTATTAGAGCATAGAGATGAGATGAAACTTTTTTAAATATTTACGCCAAACGTTCATGGGCCAAATTCGTTCAAAAACTAATCCTAATTTGGCATTGATATTAATTGGCATACTGACAGTGACAGTGACAGTTCTCAGTGTTCTTTTCACTTTTATTTTTGAACGAATAAAATAAAATAACCTATTTTGCGAGGGGATTGTTTTTCTTCGGAATTACTAGATTTTATATAATATACAGTTATGGCATTGCCTCCGGCAAGTGGTACGGGACAGTTTTTCGTTAAAGCAGCCAAATCTATTCGTTTAGTGCGTCAAGGATGCACAAATAGGCCGTTTTACCACATCTCTGTAACTCACGTAAGGACCTATAAATATCGCATATAAACTCCTAAATATTATCCAAATTAGCTCCACAACCGATGGAAAATATACCACGTAGTCTTGAACATTATAAGTCTACATTTGAATTATTTTCGAAAGTTCAGAGGTTATCAATAAGTACTTTTTCCTATTTTTCCAGCGCAAAAGGCCTAATCACCTGCCAGTAATAGAGCAGCTAGGCTCCTACGACCCGATGCCAAATGTAAACAACGAGAAACTGGTCGCCCTCAATCTGGAGAGATTAAAACATTGGCTCGGTCAAGGGGCCCATGTAACAAAACCCGTCGCTGAATTACTTGGTACGGTTTGTTCTAACTCACTAATAGATTATACTTAGTCCAAGTTTTTTTTAGTTTTAACAGCTTTACCAAGTTGTAAAACGCCAATGAAAACTGGGTAACTGGCTGGTAAACATTACAATAAAGTGAAATCTTAGAGAAAATTCTGCTTTTTTACATTTTGCTTGTAATAACTTGCTCTGTTTATAGAATAGAATGTGTATAAACTTTGTTTTAATTTGGCATGATTAATGCCAAGTTGCAGAAAGCTGGAACGCTCTTGACCAGAAAATATCCCATTCCAAGAACCTCAAAAGTTCAAAGACAACATTCACCAACATGCACTGGGCCAGCATGGTGGATTAGGGCCCATCCTCTCTTTAAGAGAAGATAGAAAAGAGAGCTGTGTCCCAGCAGTGGAAACATGAAAGGCTGAAAATGATGATGAAATAAAGCCGTGGTAGCCTATTTGGGAGACCGCTAGGCTTGAAAGCGTGAGGTCGCGGGTTCAAATCCCGGGCCCGTACTAATGAGCTCTGGAGTTTATGTACGGACTTTCATACCACTGGCTTTTCGGTGAAGGAAAACATCGTGAGGAAACCTGCATACGTATGGAGGAATTCAATGGCGTATGTGAATCCACCAACCCGCTCTGGGCCAGCGTGGTGGATATTCCCAAATCACCCTTTCGAGGGTAGGCTAAAAGTCCAGCAGTGGACTGTTAATAGGCTGATTATGACGATGATGAAATAGATTTATGACAAACCTTTACTCTATCCAGGTGTCTCCGGTTTCTTCCCGATCCACCCCCGATCATACATGACTGCGTGGCGGAACAGGGCAGTCACACGGGAAGCCCTCGCCAAGCAGGAAGCAGAGGCTGCGAAGGCCGAGGCCACCTCTTAGTTTACCATTTATGTTGTTTAGTTTATTAGATTTAGTTTTAATAAATTATTAAGTTTTAAGTTTTTTGTCTATTATTAACCTAGCAAAGCGAAAGTCTCAGTTAACAGAACAAAATAATTCACGGTGTAAGAACCAGATGAGCGTATCTACGTTTTTATAATTTTACAGGAGAGCTAAAAAACTGTCCATATTTCACTCTTTTGAACTTTGAATTGTTATATAAAAGATAATATATATTTGACGAATGAAAAAAGTTACAGAAATTCACTTATACTATTAGAGAACTCATAAGCTTACAAGAAAAAAATTATGTGCACTTGTTATAGAAAATATTTATATTTTTTCAAAAATTGGTTGACATACGTTCTTATTTTTATTCGAGATGGGGGCGATAAGTCCTGCACTGACGTCCCGCTTGGGGTGTATTGTGCATTTCCCCCTACCCGAGCCAACCCAACTCCTTGAAATATCGTAGTGAGGCTCTGGGGCGCTGGCACAGTTGCTCCAGTGGCGTAGATGGAAGTGTAAATATACGTTATTTTGGATCTTAATTATTCCGAAATAGTTTACCTATGCATATATATATGTTATTTGGGAAGTTAATATAAGTGACAAAAAAACATATGCTAATATGATTCATAAAATTAACATCCATAAAGCCAGAATAACGTATAAGGCTTGCTTAGTATTGTCAACCGAGCAATAGTTTAAGATCCAAAGAAAGACTTTTGCCTATACGTTCTTTTTGCATTACCTATGATATCAACCAATTGAAACGTTTTTAACAGTATTCAAGTTACGTTCTTCTAGTTCAATAAAAAGTGTTTTTTACTATTACTTTACTATTGAATTAGTGTAATATTGACTGTACAGTTACGTCATTTTGGCACATCATGCAGGATCACATTTAAGACACATTTATGAAAAAAAAAAACTATTTTTGAGTTTTTGGTAGATATGTTCATCTGGTTCTTACACTGCGAATTATGTTTTTTGTTTGACAATAACTTATAAACTTACATAAGTATTGTAGATCCAATCGTCGTGTAATTTTGTAGGCAAGTAGTATACCCCTCCCCCCAGCTCATGTTGATACCCGCATCGTACCCGTCTTGTAAATGCGGGCATCGTTCCTGTCTCATGTCAATGCCCATATTGTATCCATTGGACAAATCAAACCACACTGAATTTCTGAATTCCGTAAACCATAACTACTTACTAATCTGTAGCTACCACAGGCACAGAAGAAAATAGTAGTATATCCACACCTTAGTAGTTACAATTAATTTGGCGTAATCCGATCTGTTATGTATAGCCAAAGCCATAGTTATTACAATGTATAATTTTGTGAAACTGAAAACGGATGATACCTTTGACACCCTACAGGTGAATAGTAAGTGATTCCATTCGCCACTACAGTGGTCACAGCCTCGTTTCGGTATTTCAAGGAGCTGGGTTGGCTCAGGTTGGCTGGCGGGGAAATGCATAATATACACCCCAAGCAAGCGGTTTATTTCAATAAAAGTCCGGACATTCTATATTTTTTTTCACTTTTGTTGTGGTAGAATTCAATCAATAGTTACTCGTATTACATCGTCCAAGCTAATACAGCCAGGCAGAGGTCTAAAAGTCTGGATGGATGGTAACCCTACCCAAGCAGGACGTCAGTACTGGACTGATCGCCCCAAATAAGTAATTCCTGCATTTTAATTGCAGTAGTAGATGCAATTTGCATGCCTATTATATGTCATGATTTAGGGGAGTTACTACAATAAAATAATAGATTAAAATATACAATGAATTCCTTTTATTGAAAGTGAAAAAAATACAATTTTAACAATGCCTTTGATGAATGAAATAATGCTGGCATCAAATAGATAAAGGCACAGATACAAGTTCACGTCACAAAAGCTTTATGAAAACTTGGACAAAACATGATTTTGCTTTTATTATAATTAAAAGGCAAACATGGGGTTTCTGATTATATATTCTAACAACACATTTGCTAAATGCTTCAGGTGTATATTTTAGGAATAAAATTGCAACACTCGGACATTTATTACACTGGCAACACTTGAAAAAAACTAACAATAATAATATTTTACTCCTAAAAAACTTAAACAAATCAATACTAACATTCCTTGAGCAATCTATAGAAATACAAACAAAAAGAAGAAATTCATTGTTCCTCAAGAGATCTTACAATATGGGAATTACAAAACACCAATACCTATACTTACGCATCTAATAAGGCCTATTCAGATTTGCGCCGTATTCGCTGGATAGGACTGGATAGCGAATTTTGAATGTTTTTAAACCCCATTTTATCAAACTACTCTAAATTTAGGTCTCTACAGCGAATTTTTTTTGACATAGGTGTCTATTCTGTTGTACCATTATCTAAACTAAACTAAATTTGACAGCCCTAAAATTAACGTCATCCTTCTCTCACATATTGAAAAGAAAAGGGATGCAGATAATTTTAGTTCTAGATTGGTTTAGTTTAGTGAGTGATATGACAGAATCGACGCCATACAAATATTTTGCAAACTGAAAATACAAATTTGAGTCAAATTAAGTGAGAAAAGTTAGGATTGAAAAATAGATCCGATTACTATAGAAGTTTAGGAGAGCCGAGTAAAGACTTGCAACGAAGTTTCATAAAATGGGGCTCCGTTACGCACTCTTGTAAGTTTTTGAGTATATTCAACAAAATCACGTCTGATATATTCGCTATTTTTACCGACAGCGAATATCGCGTATGTCTGAATAGACCTTAATGGCAATCCCTAAAACGAAGAAAATAGATAGAACTAAAATTTTAAATCAATGTAGCTGTCTGGATATACAAAGAAACTTACTACATACTGGTTTGCCTAAAATTATGTATTTTTATAACCATGGTTGGCTATGAGTCTTATTTACAAGGCCACCACACATTATCAGTTTTGCCTTCAGTTGTGCTTGATCAGATATAAAATAATGTTAGACTCAAGCGTCTCGTCTCTATGCGGATTCGGCAGCCAGTGACTGAAGCGCTAATCGAAATGAACTCATCGTGTATATGTTGCCAGTTGTCAGTTTGGCCCTTCCGTGTATGGCAGCCTTTATATTTTACATTTGATAAATATTTTGGTAAGCGACAATGATAGAATATACTAAAGCTATAGCAGCAAAATATAAGGTAGAAACACGTATTTTTCTACATTACCAAATACCCGATTGGGAATAAGTCAATACAGATCTTGTTCTTTGCAACAACTAATTAAAAAAAAAACTGCAATTTTACACTAAAAGCGTGAATACTTTTTGAACCAAGTTTTTTCAAAATACAAATATTAGGTATAAGACATTCAACAGAAACCAGATATTTAAATATCACACATATATTGCGTATACAATATTTATGGTAAATGTTTAATTCATACATGAAATTCCATTTTCTCAGAAAATGTTGTTAAGATATTTTTACAGAAAAAAATCTGTGGTGTTTGTCAAAAATGCTCTAGACATGTATGTACAGGAAAAAAATAGCCACATAGCACTGATTTCACTTCAAGCCAGTCAGTTTGCGGCTAAGATTTTGTAAGCTAATTGAAGTGAATTAATAAGCTAAGTGAACATGAATTTTTGTTGCCCATTTCTGCAGATAAACTGTCAAAATATGGAATTATGAGGGTAAGATACAAGTCAAGGGTGATCACTAAATATTTTGACATATCTATAAATAAGGGTCAAGATAAATACACATTCACTTAGCTTATCACCTCACTTGCGGTCACTTAGCTTACAGAATAGGCTGGCAGGACATAATAAGTCATAAACATGCACAGCTAAAATTGGTTATATTCAGAGATGTTGGTTTATCCAAGAGACGCATCAAATAACCAAATTTATTAAGGAGTCAACCGAAATCAGACTTGAATTAATCATCATTAACGATAGTCGATACAATGAATGCTCTCATTGGCGGATCCAGGGGGGGGGGGGCATGGGGCCTACCTAGCAATTCCATACATTCGAATCAAAGTAAAAGTGCAAGTGGCAGTGGTTAGTAGCACTGCCACTTGCAGTGAGCAAAACGGCCTTCGGCTTTCTCGTTCGGGTCGAACGAGTATCTAAGCGTGACGGTCACGCGAGTTCAGTGCTTTTTCACCATCCCAAAAAGTGCTCAACGTGCCTTATGAAGTTTTCACTTCAAAAAGCAATTCCATCTACATACGCTAGATGGCGCTGTGCTTATTTCATACAAATCTTAGTTATTGACGTCATCGAGTAAGTAAATTTGGTAAAACTTGCACTAGGCATTCAGAACCATAAATGTTAGCCACAAAACTCGAAGCCGATTTGACTTGCATATTACAAAACAGCACAAACCGAAAAAATAACAATAATATGTGAAATAAAGAATATATTTCCTGTCTCGTTTGCACTTTCATTATATTTTAAGGTAAACATTTTGTTTCTGGCTTCTTATGTCTCTACAGTCAAATATTAAAACGCAGTGTACAAGGGAGTGTCGTGAAGCCGTGGTTTGAAGCAGGTGTAGTTTTGTACTTTCGTCTCTTTCGTCTGTGGTTTTGTTTACTTGTTCTTCCCGATAGCATCGGCTACCACACGGGATGCTGGAAAAATAATAAAATTTGATTAAGAAATGTTACTTTCATTTACTTATTTGATTTCATGCCCCCGATTCTACTAAAGAAATTGTTTTTAAATTGTAATTGATTCAATTTTATTTTTAAAATAATTGCCTCAAAACCAAGTTTTCATTTTTTTATACTAGAATAATACCACCACCTAATATTATAACTTAGTATTAAAAAAAAACTTAATTTTGAGGCAATTATTTAAAAAATAAAATTAAAACAAAGACAATTTAATAAAAAATTATTTAGAGGAATCCGGGCCCTGAATCTTGGGTCTCTTAATTACATGAAGCTACGGTAAGCGTTATTATGGTGTCAGATCCTTAAGCCTGTTGCAGACTATGAGTAGTACAAGTAGCAAGTACAAGTTGCAAACTTCCACTGCCACTTGCACTAAGCCTAGCTAACGAAGCTACCTTCTACGGTGTTTCCGAGAAGCTACAACATGGGGTTCTTCAAAAGGAGAGTTAATCGAGTTCTAAAGGGTCGGCAACGTATTTGTGATGCCTCTGGTGTTACAAGTATCCATAGGCGACGGTGACTGCTTACCATCAGGCAGCCCGTCTGCTTGATTACCACAAAAGTCATTAAAAAAAAAAACGTTGCAGGCGATGCCTAGTAGGTACTTGTACTACAAATGGTCTGCAACGGGCTTAATACACCTTGGAGACTTTGTTTCCATGCAGAAATAACTTCCGAATAAATTAGATATTTAAAGTTTAGTTAAAGTTTAATATTGATTTCAAAATTCATAGTCATTATCAGTGTAGAAAAACTAGTTTGTCAAGTGTGCAAAATTAATATTAATGTTAGAGATGGTAAGTAGGTAAACATTAAGAAATCTTTTTTAAGAATTAATTATTATTAAAAAATTCGTTAGTTACAAATACAACACAAAATACCTCGAATACTTATGATTATTTTAGACAAGTGTTTTAAAATGCAAATTACAAAAACAGACCAGTGTCGGATTAAGACGCAAAACAAAAACGCATTTTGATAAGGGCTATATATTTGCTTATATAATTGCTTGTAATGTCGGGATCTTTTTGACCACTGTTGCCCATACACTATCCAAATCCAATCCAAACATGCCCGAAAATTAATTTGTAACATTGCAAAATTATATCCAGTCAAGTGTAGTTAAGGCGAGGTTTTCCCACTTTTATGAAACACTTGTTATTACAGATGTCCACGAGGGTTAATATATTATATTGAAGTCGCATTTAGTTGAGTTAGTAAACAGGTATTTGAATTGATTTAAAAAAAAAAAGTGCAAATCAGCGTTACTTTTTGTCTTCTATCGTTCGAAATGTCCCTTTTCGTATATCTGTCTTTAAGGTTTCCTAGATAAAACATTCGATTTTGATAATATGATACCATTTTTATAATTTTAAGCTAACCATGGAAGTAGAAAAACTAGCATGATCTAAATTGCTAGAAGTGAGAAAAGAGGGCATTAACTGAATCAATCATTTTTCTAGAAATATTAAAGTGGCAGCTCAACTGCCACACGTTTTGTAAGTTATTTCCGGCGAAAACATGATTACAATACATAGTTCAGCATTTATAGTTGGTACAAGCTACTTTTTTTCATTTAGGTAAGCATTTTTCATCATCAGCCAGAAGACGTCAACTGCTGAACATAGGCCTCCCCCTTTAACCTCTACACTGAACGACAGCCTGCCTTTTGCATCCACTGGATGCCCGTGACTCTCACTATGTCGTCGGTCTATCTAGTGGGAAGTCTACATACGCTGCGTCTTCCGGTTCGTGGTCTCCACTCCAGAACCTTTCTTCCCGATCGGTTATCGGTTCTTCGAGCCATTTGGCCTGCCCATTGCCACTTCAACTTGCAACTTTTAACAGCTATGTCGGTAGCATTTTTACTTCTACGTTTTAGTCAATGTGCATTTTAAGTAGCCATTCAGAGTAAGCATTATTTTCGAAAGCATTTTTGTGTTCCCATTAGTAACAACATTTTGGCGTTATAATATAACATTCAAAGCAGTTTTCTGTATCTGTTTACATACTTACCATGTGTTTTTGTGTAATAATGTGCTCGTTCTAGTCTTGTTTACCTATAAATAAGTAACTAGTGATAAATAATAGGATCTGGACTATTTAATACAGGTTTCCTGGGGCCTTACGGACAACTGCTATTGCGGCACCGTTCAGTTGGAAAATCACGCGACCGCAAACCGTATCTGGGCGCGATAAGGTTCACGTTCGCGTGATTTTCCAACTGAGCGTATTAGGTGCCGCAATAGCAGTTGTCCGTAAGGCCCCTGGACGTTAATCTAAAAAAAATGCTTGAAAAAGTCAACATATTAAAATAAATTTTTAATCTACTACTTATAATATACCTAGTTGTTTAACTAGTCCTTCATTATAATACTGATTTAAAGTACCTAATCATTTAGTTCTATGAAATGAGACCATTCTAATCACCACTAAACAACGTCGTGTTTGTTACAAGTAAATACAATTACTCGAAAATACAATGACAATACTCTAGTCTAGGCAATTAATTAGTATAATAAAGAAACCCATCTGAACGAATCATCAAATAACAACTACTGTGGAAAAATATGTCTAAAACTCTAACTGGCCTTGAAAAAAGCTTCTAAGTCTCAAGATCACCAAGCAGTTATAAAAAATCAAAACAATTTCAAAATAAGTACCAACTTTCTGTCTGTTATAGGTATACCTTCAGATACAAATGCATAATGTTTGTGTAACTAATGGCATTATATCATCAATAGTACTCAACATTGTTTTGGTTCCTTGAAGTCTGGTTAGAAGAAAATTATAATTTACGCACCCCACCCTTCATCGGCTACAGTGCAAGTGTGTATCTGCACGTAGTACGTCAATTTATCTTGGACTGTATTTTTTTTTACTTTTCGAAATTCTTTATTGTTATTACAGATATGTCTCAGGTTAGATTAGTGTAAACTGCACCAAATTAATTCAGTTCGATCTCCGTCCTCTTGGCACGTCAGATATCAATACAAAAATTACAAATTGTGCCATAGTAAACTGTTCGAAAGCAATTGGCTGTACAAATGTAGTTAAACTAAATCTACTGTAGTGAAGCTACAACATGGGGTTTCAAAAGGCGAGTTAATAGAGTCCTTAAGGGTCGGCAACATATTTGTGATGCCTTTGGTGTTACAAGTATACATAGGCGACGGTAACTGGTTACCATCAGGCCCGTCTGCTTGTTTGCCACCTATGGCATAAAAATAATTATTAAAAAAAAAAAACTGCTACTAAATTACTCTTGCGACGTACTAAACTGCGGTACGCTGGATTTAATACAATTTGACATGCTTGCCGGATTCTACCTTGATAAATAGCTTTGATTATTATAGTATAATACTAATTTGTAAGAATCACCGTTATTAAATAAATTGGGACAAAGGCATAGATGTATCTTTTAAAACGTTAAGCTAAACAAAATGTTAGATTAGTATATATTCATCCCTACATAGTATAAAGTCGCTTTCCGCGTCTGTCTGTATGGCCGCTAACTCCTCCTAAACCACGCAACGAATTTTGATGCGGTTTTCACCATCAGTTAGATAAATTTTCAGGGATGGTTTATATTTATATATAACTAGCGACCCGCCCCGGCTTCGCACGTAAATTACAACCGTGCGAAGCCGGGCTGGCGGGTCGCTAGTTTAAAGATATGTTGAGGGTAGTTTGCAAAAATGACGACGTAGCACACTAGCACAATTTTTCACCCTTGCACTATAAGCGAACAGGAGAAAATAAGGCCCAACTGTGAATTGGACAGACTATTGTGTACTTATTATGTATTTTGTGGTACAAGGCGCTAGCAATGTTAATTAACTTACTTAGAAATCAACTATAAACGTTTAAGAGATGAACCAAAATTGAAATGTAACAAACTAACAAAGGGCTAAAATAAGGAGGCTAGTAAAGAAATAGTAACATACAGTAAAGTGGCCCGTTTAATAAGCATTTTGTACTGTTCGCTTGTTATTTACGATCGTACTGCTGTATGGATCTCCTAATCTTGTTGTTAGCGCCTTGCACTAACTGCTGGACGTTGGCAACACTAGCAGAAGCTGCAAAAATATTTTTGTAATGAATTACCTGTTAAAATGTACACCCGTCTGCATTCTTCTCATCGTATCGCTAAGATCTCCACGGTGTGAGGATTGACAGATCAAAGTGACTCATTAAAAAAAGCGGGTTATAACAATAAACTAGGTAATCTGAAAGATATTAAATCAACAATACTGACAACAACTGACGTTAAATGTCATTTTGGGGCCCCCTGTTTCGATAGGGCCCCTTGTATAATGAACCCTGCGCCTGACTAGTGCAAGTTTTCACACTAAATTCAAAGATATTTACAGTGTAACTGATTTAGGAAAGCAGTTTATATCATTATTGTTTTGTCAGGATAAATTAAATATACCATATGTTAACATCTGCACACATACATAATATATGTAACAATGAACACATTGAGTATAACCCCACCCGGCACATATTTTGGTCTCAGGGGAAAAATTAATATTGAAGTACGTTGACATTACCAAAAGAAATTCAAAAAGTGACAAAACATGTTTTGCAGTCAATAACATAACATACCAATAAAGAAATGTTTGTTTTTATATCTTTTAAGTTGACGAAGTAAGATGTTTGCTTATGAACAACATGTTTGCTTGCGTAACTTTTTTACTCCGTCAAATTCACAAATTCCCTTTCGGTGATTTTATATTTTCAATAATGTGCGAGCGAGAGAACTGCAGATGACGTATGACGTAGGGAAGCTGCAAGAGGTTGTCAGCAAGTTACCAATAACCTTGTATTAAAAAAATACCCTTAACGTATATCATAATTTGGCGCCCCGGGTTTGGATACGATCCCTATAAAAATTTACTACTTGCCCGATTGGAGTAAGCTTTAGTACTTTAAAGGCCCTCAACTTGTATACGAATAACAAGAAACCTATGCCTATTTTATTTATATTACACGGGAATTACTCACGTAAGATTGAGCCGGTCACAAGCGAGACGCAGCCGCGCGCGGGCATTCACATTGAAAAAGACTGCCTAATGCGGTTGAAACTATAGTCGGAGTGACCGGCTTAATCTTACGTGAGTAATTCCCGTGTAATATAAATAAAATGTGTGAAAACCACGTCAGTTTCTATAATAAAACCTATGCCTATTTTGAAGCTTTCACTAAAACGTTGCCTCAACCATTTTTAGTTCTTCTAAACATCTTGTAAACAAAACGACACAAAACAAAATTCACTCTTGAATACCATATCCAAAAAAAATGCCCCATAAATAACAAAAAGCACCTATTGATAAGACATCACATTTTCAATGCATGAATTGAGAAATCGATTGGCCCACCACTACTCTACCTCTACTTTTTCGAAACATAATAATCAATTTTAAAACAGACTTCAACATGAGTAAGTACTGGAACAAAATAATTCATATATTGGAGCAGCGGCCTTATTCTAGAAGTTTGATCGTGATCGAGATTGCATGCCGTCTCGTTCGCATCTACTTACTCACACCACGTGCGTAAGTGAGATGGAACGCGATCGCGATCACAATTCGAATCATCCATAATAAGGCATCAGGTTCAAAACTTCTGAGCTAAAGGTAATAAAATTTTTGTGAAACCGATTCGAGAACTTTCTCTATATGATGGAGATAGGGTTGCCACCTTTTTTTAAAGCAAATAGAGTATATTTAATTTTTTAGGCTAAAAAAAAAGTACAACATCTGAAAATAAAGTACTACTATTTATTTACCAAACTATTTCTCTCCCATATATATTTTTTGTTGCTTCTAGCAACATTCAACAAATATTTGTTACAACACAAACTCAAACAAGACGAGAAAATAAAAACAACAGTAGCAGAAAAAAATTGATATGACATGATATTGACATTGACGTTTTAGGTTACGTAAATAAAGGTCCATTAAAAAAAATCACAGTTGAAAATAAAGTATTTTTACGTACTTTACTGCCCTCATAAAGTATAAAATACGTAAGGCCAAAATAGAGTACAATACTTTATTATAAAGTACGGGTGGCAACCCTAGATGGAGAAGAAAAAAAAACGTATTTAGGTTCACAAATGTAAACATCCCTCATGACGTCGAAAACATGAAAATTTAATTTAAAATGTGTTGTGCATCCCACATATTGCTTAAGCCCTCTGTAGACACAAAGGATAATATGTTATACAGACAAAGCATTATAGTCTATTGCGAGATCTGTGTCTACATTTCGCATTCAGATAAATAGGTGTCCATAATACAACATAGGGCAGGTAAGCATCATTCCATCCGCATGCCAAGCAAAGCTTAGCGATTATGTACTAAATGTACCTTTATTTTAGGTAAATTTTAGTCTTTATGCAGCTGCTTAAGGGTGTTGCTGAAAGCCTTTAAGGTTTTGTCCATATTCTGTTCGGCGGTCTTGAAAATTCCGGCGAGGTCTACAATTCCGAAAAAGCAACCTTTTTAAATAGCTCGCGTGGTAGGTACTCAAGAGTGGAGAATTTTTGCGAATTGATAAATGAACAAAATGACAGAAATCGAAATGACAGTGGCCTAAGTTAGTAGGGGTTTGGGGCCTTCAGTTTGGGGCCCCTTAATTTTGATTACATACATTTTTTTAAGCTGCTATTATGCCAAAATTACCAGATTTATCTATACTAAAATTATAAAGAGGAAAGATTTGATTGTTTGTTTGTTTGTTTGCATTGAATAGGCTCCGAAACTACTGAACCGATTTAAAAAAAATCTTTCACTGTTGGGATGCTGCACTATCCCCGGTTGACATAGGCTATATATCCCGGCTTTGCCCGTGCAAAGCAGGGGCGGCCTACTAGTTTATTTTATAAAGGTCCTGTTTCTATTTTATCAAGCTTTTTAAATGAGCTTAAATGATCAGTATAGAACAACCAATGACGATATAACCACTTGTCAGCTAGTCGGACCAATCCTAGGCGCATATTGTATGAATGACTTTTGAGTCTCCAATCACAAGTGCCATTCGATACTGCAGGGGATCCCCCGCGACTGACGTGGTTTACTCGTGCAAAAGCAAATGTTGACTTCGCGATCAAGTGGTTATATTATACTGTTTTAAACTATCACTGTTGTTCACTAAAGTTATATTATTATTTACGGGATATTTACCGTGGTAAGGTTGTGGAATGAGCTCCCGATATTTCGGCGCAGTTACATACGTGAGTCTTCCCGTGAACATGGTGCATGTAACTGCGCCGAAATATCGGGAGCTCATTCCACAACCTTACCACGGTAAATATCCCGTAAATAATCATTTAACTTTGGTTATATTATCTTTGAGAACAACAAACAATCTCAACTTAATTTTTTATTTATAAAAATGAGTAAACTTTAACATATTGACAAAAACATGCATGTTGATTTACGAAGTTTTCATGTCCCTAAGTGCCTTCGTACCTGAGTTGGCCATCTCGTCGATGCGGCCGTGGTGCTTCTGGTAGTACGGACGGATAACGCGGTTGTAGATGATGAGGGAACCGTTGAACTCTGACGGCAGGTAGCACCATATCACAAAGATGCACTGTGGATATAAAAACAAATATTTGAATACACATTCTAGGCATTGGCGTCGACTCTGTCATACCACTAACTAAACTAAACCTATCTGACAGGATTAACTATCTGCCTTTCTTTTCATTTCAATATGTGAGAGAAGGATGGCAACAATTTTAGAGCTGTCCAATTTAGTTTAGAGTACATGAGAATCGATGCCATTGTCTTGTGTGCAATGTTTGAATTTTGTGACTAAAATGTCTGGACTTTTAAAGATAAAGATAATTTATATTATTATGCAAAAAACCAGAGTAAATCATACACACATTTAAAAACGCATGCACAACAACAAAGTGGGTTAAATTATTAGTCACTTTGTATCATGTTTTGCCTAGTTTGTAGGCGTACAAATCTAGGGAGATGGTATAAAAATACCGTAAATATTATTTACAGTGGACCCCCGATAATCCGGCCCCTGTCTAATACGGCGCCCCCTGTAATCCGACATGACTTAGAATTACATGTATGTTTGACAATCTTTGCTAATACATATAGATCACGCAGGTTTGAACAGGTCACAACTCGTACACGCCACCGCTATTGTGCTCGACGCGTATGCATTGTTTTACTTAGTTTGAATTTGACTACTAGTGATAGCGGTACGGCCTAGCGTGCGTTCATTGTTTACTATTTATTAGGCAGTGCTCTATAATCCGACAAATTCGATAGTCCGACACTGCCCTGCATAATGTTTGCCGGATTACCGGGGGTCCACTGTATATAAAAAAGTATTAATCAAATTAACCGTCGAAACAATTTCAATGGTTAAGATACAATGTTATTAATTTAAATAGTTAACAGATATACATTACTATAATTGTGTGATAAACAAATTGACCTAAAACAGTCATTACTAAAATGTTTCATTTATAAAATCCCTAACTTTGTGATAACATTTCTCGACTAAAAGTTTTTAGTTTTATTTTAAATTGACTAGGTTTTAGATCCCTTATTGAAATCGGTATAGTGTTGTAGATAATCGGTCCAAAACACATTATACTGTGGTTCATTAAGGTGGTTTTAGATCGGCGATTAAGACATCTGTTTTGGTCTTTACGATTTCTTACCGCCAAGTCAGATATTGCCGGGAATAATTCTGGATTAGTTTTTACGAATAAGGCAGTTTCCAATATATATAGAGACGGAAGCGTAAGAATTTTATGTTTAGTGTAGTAAGGCGTGCAACTAACAGTACTTTTTATTGAAATATCCCGGCTTTAGGCAGGCATGGCGCACTCCGGACTTTGGGTATGTTCGGCCGGTGTCCCTTCCCAAGAGGGTCATAGCAGGGCAGTCAGTGGCCAGTAGATTATTATTTATTAAATGCACGTGAACGTGCTTGAATGTGGGAAAGTGATATAACGAGGTGAAACATGCCTTTTCGTGTTGTTTCCAAACTCTATAGAAGCCTCTTGTAAAGCCTCCACCGCTTTACTGGGGCATGAGTTTGATTGCTTGACTTTGACTGTGACTATGACTTGTTTGACACTATTTAATCATATTTAATTTTGGCCTTTTCTACGCATAATAGGCAAAACATGATTCAAAGTAACAACACTGTTTTAACACCTGTATATGCGTTTTTAAACATGTGTATGGTTTTTTTTTTTACCGAAAATCGTATTTAAGTATCTTTCGAAGCAAACAAAACAATACAGAATTATCTTCTATTATAACCCATTGTTTAACTGGAACAAAAACAACTCTCTGCATTGTACTAATTAATACACTGCAAGGTCACTTCATATTATTGTAATGAGTAACTAAATATACAATGTGGTTTTGTTTACAGTTATACTAGCTGCATCACCTGGGTTAACCCACTGGTTTGTAGTTTTTCCTTATTTTTAACCGACTTCAAAAAGAGGAAGATTTCTATTCGACTGTGTTTGTTACGCGATTACTCCGCCAAAATTATAATTTGGTTTTGATGTTTTTTTTAGGGTTCCGTACCCAAAGGTGTTAACGAGACCCTATTACTAAGCCTACGCTGTCTGTCCGTCTGTCCGTCCTACCTTTTAACGACTGTATCTTTCGAACCGTAAGAGATAGCCAGTTGAAATTTTCACAGAATAAGTAATGTTATAAATAAATAAAATAAATAATGTTACAGCGGATTAACTAACAAATAATAATAAAGTCAACAAGTAAAAACTAAAGGAGCACAACATAGTTTTTTAAAAGTTTTTTTTTGTATTTGCTCTTTCATCTAATTTTACATAGTCATAAAATTTTATGAAACTTTCCAATTTTCTTAATTTTTCTTTCCGTAAGAACCTTCTACAAAATATTAGAAAACTAAAAGAAAATATGTGTACTATAATCATGTAAGTTTGACGTTTGTAAGTATTACCGTTTTTACATTAGAGCTAATACAAAAATACGTTTGTTGTATGGGGACCCTTTAATTTTTACTTTTAGACTTTTTTATTATTTGTTAGTCAATCCGCCGTAACATTACATATTTTGTGAAAATTTTAACTGGCTATCTATTACGGTTCGAAATATACAGCCGTTAATAGGTAGGACGGACAGACAGACATTGAAGGCTTAGTAATAGGGTCCCGATTTTACCCTTTGGGTACGGAACCCTAAAAATTAGAACTGCCTATTCTGTATTGATTCCCAAATTGTGTCTGTTAGACTTTCTTCTATTAGGCTATTAGACTTTTCAATGCCTCTATTCTATCATATTATTAGGTAGATAAGGTATAATAGAAATCATGTTTATCTCAAAAAAGTTACAGTGCAATGCACATAACTATTACTTTATTTAGTCACTGCTGATAAGAACTGAGCACTGATAAGTATGATAAGAGAAATTTACCACCTACAGATAAAACAGGCATTATTTAGGGTTTGAGCTGTCTAAAGATACTTTATAGTAAGTCGGAATTAATTTGGGTTGCTAAGTGGTTATTTTCAGGGCCAAGTATGAATTTATGTAAGTCGAACTATATCAGTCTCCTTGAAGTGTCTGTCTACAGTAGGGGTGTCCAACTAAATTATGTGGCGGGCTGGATTTATTAACTTTGTAACTATGGCGGGCCAAGAGATGCTTTGTAACTGAGCAAAGCAAGACATATAAGTAAAATAGTAGACAAGGTATATTAGGCCTGTACGTTGCATGCGCGGAGGGAGTGGGTGGGTGAGAGGGGCGGTAATGTTAACGTTTTCGCGCACATGTGTTGGTCCAAGAATTAAAATGGCATTTACATTTTATTTTTTGGTTTCTCCCGATATGCTAGTCCACGTTTTCGCCGAGTCGTATTGTGATTGATCGACGTAAGTTAGTTTTTTAAGAACGGCGTTTAATATTTTACAAACATAATATGACTCGTTGTTCTTTACAAAATGTCATCTAGAAAAAGTTAAATGTTACCCAACTTTTGACTCGTACGGGGGCCGGATTAGGAACCTTTGCACGTATGTATGTACTATGCAGTGCTATCAGCCTAAAGGCAGTTACATACCATGTGCAGTACAAGTAGCAAGTAAAAGTGCCTAATATACATCGTCTGCAACATTTTGCTTAGTGCAAGTACTATTAGTACTTCCACTTGCACTAAGCAAAACGTGCAGATGATGCATATTAGGCACTTTTACTTGCTACTTGTACTGCGCATGATATGCAACTGCCTTTAGGCTGATAGCACTGCATAGTACATGCATATAGTAGGCACTTGCAACTTGTACTATGCATTTTCTGTAACTGCCTTTAGGCTGATGACCTGCTCACAGTCATCCTGGCACCCTAGAACCCATGCGAGCAGGTCATTCACCTAATATTTAATTTTAATGAGGAATAGCACAACTCTTTTGATTATTACTATTATAGACTAAAAATATAAGTAGGTGGTTTTACCTACTTGCATTGTTCTGCCTACACAGGTAGGCTCTTTGCCAGCAAAGTCAAATTATGACCAATTTAGATAAGTGTTTTACAATTGTAGCTAGTCTAGCCAATATCAGTGATACCACAGATGCCTAGCTATAAAAAATGTTTTCAGACATGGTTCTTGGAATTTAAAAAAGTCTTATGTTGTCAATGCTTTAGAAATGCATTTGAAAATGTGTACTAATTGTGTTGAAATGAGATTGGACTTCTGCCAATAGCTCTTTGTTTTCATTTAGTGCTATATTACAATAACCTGGCCTAATGAAATGACTAATAAGTATGTCTTTTGAACTTTGCCTCAACAGAAAAGAGCCTATTCATGATGAATAAACCGTAATAGTTATTAAACCTGTAATTTGCAATTGCACCTACTTGTGAAATTATTACCGACGGCCTTGGAGTTTACTGACCTTAATCAGCCAGTAGAGCGGAAACCAGCCCACAATGAAGTCCGAGAAGTATTCAATGATCGAGAAGCAGGCGTATACCACCCAATACGTCAGCCATTTAGTGTCGTCATCCTTCTGAGGCGATTCCAGAGCCTTCATAGACATGTAGGCAGGATACACGAAACCGATGGTGTTGCATATCAGCTCAGCGCCGAAACCGAACACTAAATATAAACCGGTGAACGCCACGAGACCTGCACAACCAAAAGGAACGTCAAATCTTGCTTAGGTTATAAATAAACTACGAAAAAAAAACGAAAAACTCACCGACGAAAATGTACGACCGGTTGACGCCGGACTTCTGTTCTGCTAACTCGAAGTATTTTGTCCATGGCTTGCTTTTGTCTGTTAGTTGACGCTCTATAGTTTCCTTGTACTCGATCAATTTGGAAGACATGGTGGAAGGCTGTTTTTGTAGTTTTCGTGTAAATTGGAACTTAGCAGCAAATCTAGAGGCACGGCGGCGCGGTGACAAGACAATGACAAATAATCAATATGGCGCCGGAGCAAACGTCGTCAATCGTTTAATTTTTTTATGACCATGGATGCACAGTTCTTCAGTCAATATATTAAACAAGTTTAGCATACATCTTAAGCGTCAAACAAGTCAAAATCACAGTTAGAGTCAAGCAAAGCCACTGTCAAGTCAAAGTTATGTCCTAGGTCCTAGTAAAGTAGTGGAGGCTTTACAAGAGAAAAAATGAAAATGAAAATGAAAATGAAAATGAAAATTTATTTATTGATAACAAACGTCTTCTTAAATTAAAATACAAGGTGTCATTACATATTAATATTCCTAGTGGAAGTGCATTGGTACCCAAACTAGGAAAACCTGTGAGATGGCATACCAATACCCTCCGCCGAACAGAGGTGGTTGGTCATGTGACGATTACACATTAGCTATTGTACAAAGAAACAAAAAGGAAAATAAAGCATGCAAAATTGTGGCGATGTTAGTAGGTCTGAGTTAGACATTGCCACGCAGTTATACCCCGTATGGAGTTAGACTATTGTGACATTGTCCAGGAATTAAAGTTAAAATATATATATATATATATTAATATATTTGGGAACATGGGAGTGTTTGTGTAATAAATGTTAACACCCTCATTTTATTATTAATAGATAATGTGATAATGTGAGTTTGGTTTGTGGTGATCGGGGCTAGAATTATGTCAAGATTACTAAAATTGATTCTGTAGACTCATAGCTTTGCCTAAGTAGCCAGCTTTGGAGGGATTTTTTGCAGGGATATCGAGTCATACTGTGGAAATTTAAAATTTTGTTGAGTTTAATATACACAAATGCACTACGAAAGTAGGACTGTCTTCTAGCAAAGGATGTTGAGGAGCTTTGCAAAACACAAATGTCTTTCATGGGACGTGTAACGGGCTTAGTCAAGCCAGGCAATACTTTTATCTTTTTATGATATGCAAGGACAAGTTGGAGAATGTACAGCTGGCGAACAGTTAACAATTGACATTCTTCATAAAGATAGTTAGTTGGGTGACGGAATGGTTTGAAACTCATTACTTTTAGTACGGAGCGTTGAGCTCTTTCAGCATCAATAATTTTTGTTATGCAAGCACCACCCCAAACCGATATACAATAACTAAGAGCCGACTGGCAAATCACAGTGTATACTGTTTTTAAAAGGTCAAAAGAGGTAACATGCCTTAGGTTTTTGAAAACCCAGATGAGTTTCCTTAGCCGACTTGATACAGTTGCGATGTGCGACATCCAAGTGAGTTGTTCGTCGATGATGACACCAAGATATTTGATGGTTTGGACTTGTTCAATGAAGACACAATTACAGTTAATATTATTAGGATATGCTTTACAAGTGTGTGCTTGAATTTTGAAGGTGTCTTTGGGAGAGTTGTACCTCTTTAACATGCTATATGACATAAATTTAGTCTTGCTAAAATTTAACGTGAGTAAATTTAGCTGCAGCCAAGATACAACATCTCTAAGCCCTAACTCTGCAGCTTCCCGTACCTGATCCCAATCACTGCCCTCGAACACAAGTGCCGTATCGTCCGCAAAGGTAAAAATCCTACCATGTGAAGGTTTGTAGCAGCAGAGGTCGTTTATAAAGATTAAAAAGAGACTCGGCCCCAGAATGGAACCTTGTGGAACCCCAAAAGTGACAAATTCATCGTCACTCACAACATTGTCAATGCTAACTCGTTGTGTTCTATCTGAAAGGTAATCCTCAAACAGTTTAAGCGGGATACCTCGTATCCCTATCCGTTCAAGTTTTTTAAGTAAAAGTGGAGTAGAGACGGTGTCAAAAGCTTTAGAGGCTTCTATGGAGTTTTGGAAACAACACGAAAATAGATGTTCACCTCGTTATATCACTTGCTCACACTCGAGTACGTTTACGAGCACTTAATAAATAATAATCCACTAGGTAACCATCCGACATGTTTTTTTCCACGTTGCCGTCGCCAAAACTCGGCTGATGTATATATTTTTTTTGTCAAAATTTTCATGAGCGTGGATTCAATGTCCTTTACTCGTAATATATTAAACAGTTTTCATCGTCTTAATAGCGTCAAACAAGTCATAGTCACACTCAGAGTCAAGCTAAGTAAGTCACGGTCAAGTCAAACTCATGCCCCTGTAAAGTGGTGGAGACTTTACAAGAGGCTCCAATGGAGTTTTGGAAACAACACGAAAAGACACGTTTCACCTCGTTAAATCACTTGCCCACACTCGAGCACGTTTACGAGCACTTAATGAATATTAATTCACCATTTAGTACACATTAACACTCGAAAATACACAAGTTTAGGAAAATAATCCAACGAGCCGACATGTTTTTTTTCCACGTTGGCGCCAAAACTCTCGCGGAAGTATATTTTTTTCCAGTGTTGCTATTCTCATAAACTAAATTGCGTACACCTTTATTTTTTCAAAGTTATGGCTTCACGCGTCTCACGTAGTTAACCAGTGCCGTAAAATTGGATTGGGAAGAGTCCAATTTAAGTATCCAATTTAGTACGCAATGTTTACTATTGCCAGCTGGCTGGATCAGCCGAACCGCAGTTTCAAATCTATATCGTGTTCGTGGCAGACAAACGACTAGTGTAGTAGATATCCGTGGCAGACAAGCATGCACCTGTTACCGGATACTATTATCTATATAATTTTTAGTGCTTGTGCTAGTTAGACTGCGTCAAGAGATGGCCGTAAGGGCCCTGGGGCCTTACGGACAACTGCTATTGCGGCACCTGATCCGCTCAGTTGGAAAATCACGCGACCGCAAACCGTATCTGGGCGCGATAAGGTTCACGTTCGCGTGATTTTCCAACTGAGCGGAATAAGTGCCGCAATAGCAGTTGTCCGTAAGGCCCCTGTACACATTTCTCAATCACGGCTACCAACTTCCCTGCAGCCAGACACCTAAAGGTCTTTATGCACAGTCCTTATTACGCTTAGTCTAAAAATAAAATCACAGACATAAATTTGATAATTCTTTATTCTTAAAGTACGAAAGCGTTAACATTTTTACCTATGTGCATCACAAAATTACTTTTTTAAAAACTTATCTTCATACATCGGATGGACTTTGCGAAATCTTTTAACAATTAATAGAGTAGGTATGTAGGTAAGGAGTTAAAGTCTTTAACCGCGGAATTTTCAGCAACCACAGAACAACACGAACGTGTTGCTCTAAGTATAAAAAAAATCCTTGCTAGAAGTCGCCAATTAAAAAACTTTCCTCAGATAAACTATTTTGTAAAGTAGCTAACACACGTACATAAGCAGACGTGACGGATTTGGCTGTCGGACCGCCGCGCCGTATGACCAACGGGAGAGAAAGCATATTTGATCTCTTTCTCTCCCGTTGGTTGGACGGTGGTCCGTCAACCATGTCCGACACGTCTGTTAGGGCTACCAGGATGCCAGTATTTGCTAAAAAAAAACAAAAACAAAGGGGGGACAAACAGACGGCCCTTGACAAGAGAAAGTGAGAAGGACGTATTGAATACGTTTCAGTCAACCACGTGGGGTTATTTTGTAACAGGACTATAAGGGCGGCATTCTATGCCACTCTCAAGGAAAAGAAGGAAAAGTTAATATGTACTATGCTAGTTTTGATACTAGCATGTAGGTACGTAAGTATATATTGCTAAATATACTTAAATAAATAATAACTTATTACGCAGGTACATAATGGTATCATGTCCCATCACGAGTAATATAATTTTACAATAAAAATATAATTTGTGCGTCAAATTAACACTTCTGAGCCAAAGACTAAGATATAAGATTAAGTCATTAATTCTTGTGCTTTTACAAAGACATGCAGACAGAAAAACTACACACTTATAACTATTCCATAAAGTAGAATCGGAAAAATAGACAGCGAATTTTTTTTCTAAGAGTTTGAGATGTAAATTTCTTTAATCTATGCAATGAGATTGGTCTCAGTCTTATGCTATTATAGTACTAACAGACGTGTGGATTTGGCTGACGGACCGCCGTCCAACCAACGGGATAGAAAAAGAAAATTTCCTCTTTCGGTCCGTCCGCTAAGTCCGTCACGTGTGTTAGCTACTTTAAAGGACAATGGGCAAATATGTACCTATGGAGTATGGTCTAACTTCCGCTACCAACTATGCATCTCTGAATTGTGTACCTAACTACTAGATGCTACTAGTCTTTGTATTGTATCATTCATAAAAACAGTGTGATTAAGAAAGATCATTGGCGTAAGACCACAAACGTAACGTTGTAAACGTCGTCGTAAACGTTGGCGTAAGACGACAGAAGTGATAACTTCATCAAGGTTGATTATATCTCTCTCGCTCCCTTGTCCGACTCGAGCCGACTTTACCCGAACGAGTATCTGAGCGTGACGGTCATGCGAGCTAAGTGATTTTCTCCATCCCAAAAAGTTCCCAACATGCCTAAAGAAGTTTTCATTTCAAAAATGATTTTATCAGAATGTCATAAATATTTAATATAGGAAACAATGGATAATCACGCGACCGCAAACTGTAGGTATCTGGGCACGATAAGGTTCACGTTCGCGTGATTTTCCAACTGAGCGGATTAGGTGCCGCAATATCTGTTGTCCGTAAGGCCCCAGGCCAAATTTGCCCATCTCCTTTATTTTGATAAATTTATGAAACTGTATACATTTAAATGCGAATACTCTCGTCTTAGTCTAAATTCATCGCTTTAAACAATGTAACTTTGATAAACAACGAAATCTTAACAAATTTTTATTTTTTCTTTACAAAACATTATCTATTATTAAAAATCCTATCTATTCGTTAGAAAACTTCTTTAAAATTTTCATAATAAAAATCTATTGGTTTAATTAAATAGGTACTATATTTATTCCTATGCAACACTTCTATGGGTAGGAAAAATTTCAATGAATGTTTTCGAAATAGGTAGGAGTATTGCTTAGTATTTTTGTCTTCGCTTTTATCTGTTGATATTGTATCTAGTAAGAAATTCTAAAGTTATATATTATAGTTATTTACGGGATATTTACCGTGGTAAGGTTGTGGAATGAGCTCCCGATATTTCGGCGCAGTTACATGCACCATGTTCACGGGAAGACTCACGTATGTAACTGCGCCGAAATATCGGGAGCTCATTCCACAACCTTACCACGGTAAATATCCCGTATATAATTATATAACTTTAGTGAACAACCGTGATAGTTTAAAACAGTAAGAAATTCTGTTAGCTAAGTGAAAAGCAACTCCAATCTTTTATACATTTTATAATTTATTAAAGATTTGACTAACAAGTACTAAGAAAACTTAATTATTATATATACAAGAAATGGAAAGTATTGGAAGAAACATTGGCTTAAAAGCTTAAAACCTAGTTGGCCAGTCTGGCCATATCATCACAAATTAAATAGGTACAGAAGGCTGGCTTCGGCTGACGTTTGCCACCAGTAGCGGCGAAGATGGTGGTGGAAATCGGGAATAGACGTTTTCAAACGTACGTGCAACCGTAGCGCTAGGGCTGGCAAAGCAACTAATAATGTTCTGTGAAAAGTTTAGATTTGGGAGTTTCAATTAAAATCAATATAATAGGTAGGTAGTATATGATACTTCAAACACATTTATTTCTAATACAAAAGGGTAACCAAATAAAAGTCTACAAATTGGTTACTGAAAAGTAGCTACTTTCATTGCTTATGGCATATAAGTACGAAAGGCACGATTATTAATTTATTATTTCGGAGTATAATTAATAAAACAAAGTTTTTTTCGCAATATGACAATGAAAACGTGTAGGTAGATACATTATGGCATCGAAAAGGAGATTTTCACACAAAACGATAATTACGTGTATTGCCAAAGCGCGGGCACTCTCGACTGGCGTTCAACCGACTCGATCTGAGATCCGTGTACGTACGCATCTTTGTTGTGTGCGCCTGTAACGCTCGTTGCTTGTATGGAGCCGGTCTTCTGTGCCTATTTATGTTGTGGTATCATGTCAATTTTAAACATATTAAGTTTAACACAGGTGTAGCCAGAGCCAGAGGCCCAAATATTCAAAATATTTTATTAATATTATATTCAAAATAACAAAAATGTGCAGAAATGCCTCTCATGCATTTCTTGCAAATTTTTGTTGTTTTATTTTCTTGAAATGATATTAAAACCTGGTTACGCCCGTAAAGTTATAATATTTGGTGTTTCCGATGTTACCAAACTTTACTTAGTATTTTTATCCAAAATATTATAATTTATTAAGTTCGCTAACTATTATTGCAAGATTAAAATTATTGGGTTCGATCTTTATACGATTATAATATATAAATAATCTAAATAATTAGCAGATCAATAAATCACAGTTTACAATTTACAAAAATATTGGCGAAATATAATCTATTTAATAATAAAAAATACCAGCTATACTGCACTGACTGACTGAATCACAATATATCGAAAACTATCACTTGAATCTTTAAAAAGTTTAAAGGGTTCGAAGATTTTATTATGGTAGGTGGCCTAATCTCTATACCCTCTATCGTACATAGGTTTCAGAATGCATCAACAGGTCAGAATGCGTCACTGTCGAGTTGCCACTTTATTGCAACAAACACAGATATTGGGAAACAAATTCGTTAATCATCTATTAAATGAAATACAAAAAGTATTTCAATTGTCATTTGGTTTGTCCGCTCAAGCAAGTTAAGCTCGAATTGAATAGGTATATTAAACACAATTTTATCAAAACCACGTTGATTTATTGGATTCCCACAGGTAATATAAGAATATTGGGGAGTTATAATTTCACGCTGCTGTTAACACAGAAAATCATAGAGAGTCCGCCATTGTTTCGTGTATCATTTCTCTCAAACTTGTTGTAAACTACTTATTCTGCTCTTGCTTGTGCACGTGTACGTGTATCCATGACATTGATGACATCATTGTGGGACGCCCACGTCACATTATTTCTCGGATTGCTATACCTGGCGGAGTATATTATTATATCATGCTCTATCGTACATAGGTTTCACAATGCATCAACATTTTCGTGAAAATTCAAGATGGCGGCCGGACCACAGGCCACTTTTTTTCAAACCCTTTAGCAGGGAGATTCTTTATGAAGATTCCGCTAAGAAATGATTTTGCGAGAGGGCCGAATTAAGAGGGGCGAGAGTACGAAGTCGCGGGCATCCGTTGCCATCAAAGTTGTGTACTTATAGTACTTTAATCAAATATTGCGTGGATATTCACGTGAAATTATAGTTAACTTTGGGTTAATTTTCGTATTCCATTCAATGACTGTTTTAAAAAGGGGGAAGACGCGTGACATCCTAACATTGTACCCAATAAATATGGCTCTGTTGTTTTTAAGTATTTACGATTGAAACGTAATGCCGTGAAACTTGTTTTTTGTCTTCGAACTGTTGGTGCACCTTGTGAAAATGGAGGAAGTTATTTTTGCTGCTTTATTTATACACAATTTTGACAAGTAATTCACGTGCTATCAAAACAACAGTTCGATTGTGTCTGAAGAAGATTAGGCCCGTGAGCCTAATTTGTGCGGTCCACGTCAAGAAGTTCGTCCCCTATTTATTATTTACTAGCAACTAAAGTAAAAAAAAAAAAAACAGTTCTAGAGGCTTGTAATTACTCATTATAAGCCAATCTCATAATTATGTAATTAATGACGCCAAATATGAGGACTTGGAGGACCAACAAAGGAAACCTTAACAAATTGAGAACTCAAGGAGAGGATTCGAGGTACCTTCATTGCGTTTATTAACGGCAGGTTATCCGAGTCGCGTAGGCAACAAAACGCTCCCTCAGCCCCCGCCAAGTTATAGCGACGATGTATTTTGCCACGCTAGAGTCAGGACGCCCGCAGGGGGAGTGCAACGACAAAAACAAACATAGGTCCGACCTCGATGACGCCTGGCGCGGTACTGAACGCGGTGCGCGCAAATTCTCGCGACCTTGTTACGGTTTTAATTTCACTAAAAAACGAAACTATTTACTATCAAAATTCTATCAAAATAAAAAAAAAAGAATAAAATTGCCTTTCAGTACATGCAATTTCCAGGTTGTTACAAACTTTCATTAGAGCATAAAACGAAAAAAATAAACTAAATCGACTTTGTTTCAGACTTTTTTTTGATCGAGGATAGTTTATTCTATCATGTTTTGAACCAAATCATAAACTCAAACACACATGTATTTATGACATGTATTTTTTTCCAGATAAAATATTGTAATTTAACTGAAAAAAAAATGTTTTAATGATAGACAACATGACATGATTTTGTTACTTTTTGGAAATTCACACTCATTGATTTTATATCATCAATAATGTGAAAATGTGCGAGCGAGAGAGCTGCAGAGGGTATACAGGACCATTAAGGGTCCATTTATGGGGTTAAGTCAGATGTGATTACAAAAGTCTATCTATCAAATAGTTGGTTTTTACAATGAGTCCTTATGGCTTAATTTGGAAAGGTATCGCTTGATCCGTAGTCGGATCTTTGAGGGGGGTTAAGAAGCTTTGTGCTTTTTTCTTACATCGCGACGTTCGTTCGGAGAATGTGGTTTTAGTTCTCTGCAGTCCAACTGAAAAAAAAATAGATTAATTGCAAAATGTGGAATGAGCTACCATCTACGGTGTTTCCGAGAAGCTACAACATGGGGTTCTTCAAAAGGCGAGTTAATCGAGTTCTAAAGAGTCGGCAACGTATTTGTGATGCCTCTGGTGTTACAAGTACCCATAGGCGACGGTGACTGCTTACCATCAGGCAGCCCGTCTGCTTGTTTGCTACCAATGGTATTAAAAAAAAAGCTTATATTAATTTTGTTCCTAAAGTAGAGCCTACCACAGAAAAGAGAAGTAAATAGAACGGAAATGAGAAGGAAAATCTGTTACCAGGCATTATGAGTGAACCTTGATTGAACATTCTTATTTAGATCAACGCGTCGAACTCCACATCACAGTTGCTAACTGTTTTCGAATGACTGACGTTTCGTTTATATGGGTGCAACTGGCTTCAACCTTACGAATATGCCTTGACAGCCGTTCTAAGACAAAAACTTCAGTCAAACCTTAGTTGATGTCGGTTGAAAATAAAGTGATTAGGTATTAAGAACATGAGATTGCCTTACCAACATTTCGTCATCTGGAACCCTGGATAATAAGTCTAAGACCTCATTGTTGGGTATCGTGTGCGGACGAAGGATTTTTCTTGTAAATTTGTTTATACCTGAAATATAAGAAAAAAAAATACAAGTGCTTTTAGAGATAATTCAAAAACTTTACGACCGGATTGATTCGACAATGTCGCCTTGTACTAAAATCAGACCACTAAATTCTTGAGCTGTCTTTGCAACCAATCTAAGTGTTGGTGAGGCCATGTATAATTCTTGCTTTATGCAAATAATTACTCAACTATGACCGTTACATACATGTTTTATTTGAATTTATAGGAGTAACGCCTAACGGCGTGTGGCAAGTTCCATCTCTGTATTTTGTTGCCATTTTTGGGGAGTCGATGTAAAATCTGTAGAAATGAAGAAGAAAACAGAAAAAAATGAATTAGCTTACCCCATGCCATTAACAGATATCTCAGCGGAATCATATACAGCACTATCATGGCTCCAACCAGCATCAATATAGCTAAGTAACTCAGGTATGGCACTGTGAAATTCATAAGGCTGAAACAAAAATACATAAAGATAAAGCATAACCAGTCTTTTAATAGTCCACTCTGCTTTCTAAAGGCCTGTTTGCACTTTGATTAGTGCGAGTGCAAGTGATTATAGATTAGTAATTTTGCGTTTGACTTGCACTAAAACCCAAATGTAAACACATTTGGATATACTAATCACTAAGAACCTTTATTAAACACTCGCACTAATCACTAATCAAAGTGCAATCGGACTTTAAAGGCCCGTTTGCACTTTGATTAGTGCGAGTGCAAGTGATTATTGATCAGTAATTTTGCGAGTGATTAAATTATACACTCGCACGAATCAGTTATGGTCCAAATGTTTTTAGTACTAATCACTAAGAACCTGCATTAAACACGCGCACTAATCACTAATTTACTTGCAATCGGACCTTAAAGGCCCGTTTGCACTTTGATTAGTGCTCGTGCAAGTAATTAGTAATTTTGCGAGCGATTAAAGGTTACACTCGCACTAATCAGTTATGGTTCAAATGTGTTTAATACTAATCACTAAGCACTTGCGAGACTGCGAGAAAATAAATAGAAGTATAGTAGGTATTTATTTTTATTTTGTATTTACTTACAATGAGAAAAACATCACGATAACAGAAAAGAAGTCAACTAAAATTGGCGGGATATTTTTTTCTCAATTTGATAGCTCAACGGATCAGCTCCATTCAGCCAGCCAGTACGTTCAGCGCACGTTTTATTTATTTTTGTACATTTCGTACCTATAATTCTTGCTTGTACTGTACCAAATTCCAATACCAAATGATTGTATTAACTCAATTACTAAAATAGAGCTTTATTCACTGTTATCGATGAATAAAATGATGTTATCGTATTTGCGTTTTTTTACTCTACTTTTTGTACCTCAGTGCATACGGTCAGTTTCTTCTAATATGAGACTTTGGAAAGTTATTGCCATATACCTACGCCCTAATTTAAATATGGAAGAAAAAATAATACAAAAGTTTTTTTATTAATGAAACTGACGTGGTTTTCACACATTTTATTTATATTACATGGGAATTACTCACGTAAGATTAAGCCGGTTACTCCGACTATATTTTGAACCGCATTAGACGGTCTTTTTCAAAATGAATGCGCCGCGCGCGTCGGAAAACGTGAGTAATTCCCGTGTAATATAAATAAAAAGACAAAAGTTGTTAAGTAAAAAAAATACGTGTAAGGAAGTTGCCTGTAGTTTTGAAAATTTTAAAGCAATCCTTTATATTATCACACTAGAGGTAGTATGAATAGTTGTTTAGAAACTTACTTCTTAACAGCTTCTCCTAAAGAAGCAACATAACCGATAGCGTTTTGTACGGTCTGCGTCACTTCTTGTATGGCTTGCAATCTTTCTTTCAGTGATTTTTTCTCTTCCTGAAAAATTACATTCATGCTTTAATCCTACTAATATTATAAATGGGTAAGTTTGTGTGTTTGAATGTTTGTTACATATCAACATATAAGTTATCACGTATCTCTGTAACTACTAAACCGAATTTGATGAAATTTGGAATGAATAACACATAGCTATTCTTTTTTTTCTTCTGATATTGTTATCCACTTGTGACATCAATTTCCCCCCGTTTTTTTTCTATGCGCGTCGCGTGAGCTGTGCGGGGAAACGAAGCTTCACTTGCGCAAGAACCAGCGCCAGTGCTACTAAGCACTTCCACTGCCACTGACACTAAGCAAAAAGTGTTATAGCTCGTTGCAGACGATGCGTAGTAGGTACTTATGCAAGTATTTGTGCAAGCTACTGCGCATCGTCTGTAACGGACATAAGAACGGCCGCATACAGCCACAAAACGCGACCACTCGTGGCTGCCGCAAGCGCTGGACGAAACTTTTCATACGCTTTACCGCGGCTCCTCGAACGCTCAGTGAGCGCCGATACAAAACAAATATTAAGTAAGTCGCGGACGTCACCTGCGGTACGCACCGCATGTCGGCTAAACCGAAAAATGCACCGACGCGCATATTGTGTGTAAGAAGACTTATACACAATACCAATGGTATATGATATTATGCACTTACTAATTAAAAACTTTATTTAAAACTTTTTTTTTTTAATTTTAATTATCTGAAAGGTAAGTGAGATTCCCCATTTTAGCCATTAAAAAACTCCTTCGCTCGCATTCGACGGGTTAAGACATCGGACGTCTGCAGGCAATCTATCGCTTTAGATGATTTGGCTTTATAGTCAAAGAGGCCTCTGGACAATCGTCCACCCACCCTATCAGTCTAGTAAAGTATAGCATAGTTTGTATATAAAAAAAAATTACCTTATCACCTTCTTCTTCATCATCTTCTTCGGCTAATAGATCATCATCATCAACTGGTATAAGAAGAGGATTACCACCTGGAAAATAAAAAATATTCTCAACAAGCTCGTTACTCCAATTTAGTAGCCAATATTATCATGTAAATGGACCAAGTGATTATTAGAGTACAAGCACAGTTTGAAGAGTTGTTTGAGTTTGAAAAATGCCCTGCAGGCCTAGCACGGGCCGTGGACACATTGTCTTTCCACCGTTTTTATCCCGCAAGAAAAAGACATCATCATCATCATTTCAGCCATAGGACGTCCACTGCTGGACATAGGCCTCCCCCATCGATCTCCAAAAGGGCCGGTTGGAAGCGGCCTGCATCCAGCGTTTCCCTGCGGTCTCTTTTAGGTCGTCTGTCCATCTTGTGGGTGGACGTCCTACGCTGCGCTTACCAGTCCGTGGTCTCCATTCCAGAACCTTTCGGCCCCATCGGCCATCTGTTCTGCGTGATATGTGCTCTGCCCACTGCCACTTCAACTTGCTAATCCGGAAAAAAACAAACGTATCCATATTCTATCTTTGTCGCGTCTAGGCGTGGATAAAAACGGTGGAAAGACAATTTATCCACAGCCCATGCTAGGCCTGCAGTATAAGATAGGGCAATATGATAATAACTACTGAAAATTTGACTAATGTACTTCACCTATTGGACAGAGTAATTAAACGATGAAACCTAACCTGGTCACCTAATACACTGTTGTCGGTTGCATGTTAGACATAGGTGTTGAACATGCAATCGACAACACTGGTTAATATAGGGACAGTCCAGTCTGTTCGCGATGCAGCATGCTGTTGGCTCACCCGCCCCAGTAGCGAAGTGCCTCTCTTCAGCATCATCGCATAAAAGCAGTCTACGCGGACTTCAGCAAACATTGTCGACGCACTGCAGTACCGGGGGAGACCCAACATCATTCTGAACGCGTTGTTGAACTGGACGCGAAGGGCGCTGTACGATTTTTGCGTGTAGCGTCAGCCTACAAGCTGCATAGGCTGCATAATATATGCATGATAATTTTGGTGTATCGTTAGTAAGAATAGCATCACCCCATCATGCTGTTGAGTTAACTTTTTTCATGCAATTTACATCACCAGTTTTGTCGGAATATGTCTATAGCCTAGCCAAGTGCTCCAGCGTTTAAGCTAAGCTATGATCTGTAATACACTGTTTTAAACTATCACGGTTGTTCACTACAGGTATATGATTATTATCGGGATATTTACCGTGATAAGGTTGTGGACACAACAAGCACCATGTTCACGGTAAGATTGAAGAATGTGGGCAATTGTTCGAACAGTTCAAATTTAGGTGCAGACATAACGATCTACCCTCTTTCTTAGTCTTTTGCTACGGTTATCAATATAACTCAAACTCGAACCTATCCGACAAAACACTAACTGTATCACTGCGTGTGGTATGTTAAATGCGTATTTTTATTCATTAGGCAATCTAATACCTACCTATTGGATTCCACGCACTGGTTAGTTGAAAACCACCACCTCGATTGAAATTCTGGCATTTCGAGATCTCAATCGTTTCCTTCGCCAGCTTTAGTATGTAGTGGCGCTCGATGGACAGGATTTTTGGGCTATGAAATACCGCCGAAATATTGGGAATTATCACGGTAAATATCCCGTTAATAATCATATAACTATAATAATACCAGGTTATTTTTCATCCTAGAATCATTATCTCTACTCTTATTCAAAGTGGGGGCGATATGCGATGTGTCTGCACTGACATCTCGTTTGTGGTGTATTTCCCAGCTACCAGCATCTAACCAAGCCAACCTTCAATGCTTGCAAGCTCCTTGCAATGCCAGAGCGAGGCTCTAGGCCGCTGGCAAAGTAACTTTAAAGCTAGAGCTTGTCAGATGCCTTCGATCGACCAAAAACTCTAATACCCAGCCAGTGAAATAAGAAAGCCTGATGATATGACTTATTTTCTTTAACATAAATACATGCTGGCACAACAATCGGGCAAAAAACAAAACCATAAACTTACTAGAAAAGAATTTTGTAAAGAATGGACGCGGATCATTTTTGAACTTTGTATTGATTGCTTTCAAACGAACTAAAAATAAAATAAACAAAATGTCAAACTTAACTTCTCTACATACTTCATCATCATCAGCCTTGAGTGACCCACTGCTGGGTATAGGCCTCCCTTTGTTTATGCCACTCTCCCCGGTTTCTCGCTATTCGCATCCACTCGTTCCCGACAGTATTTCTAATGTCGTCAATCCACCCAATCTCTACATACTTAGTATAAATTAAAGTCGCTTTCCGTGTCTGTCTGTATGTCTGTATGTCTGTATGGCCGCTAACTCCTCCTAAACCACACAACGGATTTTGATGCGGTTTTCACCATAAGTTAGATACATTTTCACAAAATATATAACTAGCGACCCGCCCCGGCTTCGCACGTAAATTACACCCGTGCGAAGCCGGGCGGGTCGCTAAGTATCGTGTATAAAGAAAGTCGTGTCAGTTACACTATTTATAACTCAAGAACGGCTGAACCGATATGGCTGAAAATTGGTGGGGAGGTAGCTTAGAATCAGGAGACGGACGTCACTTTTCATCAGCATCATCACCATTTTTCATCACTACGCGGGTGAAACCGCGGGGCGCAGCTAGTTTAACATAAAAAAACTAGTTCATTTAATAACAGAAAAGTAAAGCAAATAAATAACAATAATTATACAGGGTTATAAGCTTGTGGTGTACTTAGCCAAAAGGATGTAGTCATCATTAATTTTATTATGAACAACTTTTACAACGGTACAACTATGAACTAGCAAAAAAAACCAGCAATTTCACAAAAAACGTCTCTGCCGGATGCCCGCGACTCTCACGATGTCGTCGGTCCATCTAGTGGGAGGCCTACCTACGCTGCATCTTCCGTTTCGTGGTCTCCACTCAAAAACCTTTCTTCCCCATCGGTTATCGGTTCTTAGAGCGATGTGGTTTGCACAATGCCACTTCAACTTGCAAATCTGAGCAGTTACGTCGTGACTCTGGTTCTTCAGCTAATATCCTCGTTCCGGATTTTGTCACGAAAATAAATTACGAGCATAGCTCTCTCCATTGCTCGCTGGGCTACTATGAGATTTTCCAAAAGGCCAGCAGTTAAGGACCACGTTTCATTACCATATTTATTTATTTATTTATTTCCAAGGAAGACCAACAGCCATAAAAAAGTATAACAATCTTAATAGATACAGAAGCTAATTAAAGGTCCTCGCGGATAAAAATTAAAAAAGTATCTAACAATTTAAGTGACATTACGCAGTTACACAATATGAGTTTGTCGAAAAAATTAAAATTACATAAAAATAGGCATCATCACTAGCAACACACACTGGATAAAGACCTTTGTCCTTAGGCACTGTGGTATTTTTTATTATTCACACTACAAAATGTAGGAACATCAAATATTATTTTCGTAATTTTAGGGTTGGTCTCACTATATGGTATGGTATGGTTTTTAATATCTATTTAAGTATGTATTTAAAACTATATATGTATGTATATCAGTCTCTGGCAGCCATATCACAAGCTTTGCTTAGTTTGGGGTCAGGTGACCGTGTGTGCAAAAATGTCCCGAATATGTCCTTCTTGCCTCATACCTGCAAAATGTGGAATGAGCTACCTTCTACGGTGTTTCCGAGAAGCTACAACATGGGGTTCTTCAAAAGGCGAGTTAATCGAGTTCTTAAGGGTCGGCAACGTATTTGTGATGTTTCGGGTGTTACAAGTATCCATAGGCGACGGTGACTGCTTTCCATCAGACAGCCCGTCTGCTTGTTTGCCACCTATGGCATAAAAAAAAAAAAAATGTCCCGAATATTGTTAAAGTTGTTCATAATAATAGATACTATGGGCCCCTTTCGTCTTAGTAGACTTCATATTGTCCACGGAACGCTAAAATAATTCTTATTCTTATTCGAGATGGGGGCGATAAGTCCTGCACTGACGTCCCGCTTGGGGTGTATTGTGCATTGCTAAAATAATTATTATCAATTTATTTAACTAGATTATAACTCACCAGTAAGCCTATAAATGAGCCAATTCCTGAAGAAGTAACAGAGTAGAATGGGCGGTAGCATCCACATTTCGTAGTAATAGCAGAACACGAGCCAAGCCAGCAGTCCCAAGAACGAGCGTATCCTGGACTCCCATTCGAAGCAGTCTCTGGAAAATTTATCATTATGGTGGAAATACATTTTAGCGGTACGGTTAAAACACTGTTTTAAACTATCACGGTTGTTCAATACAGTTGTATGATTTCTGTCTTAAGCTATCACGGTTGTTCACTACAGTTGTATGATTTCTGTCTTAAGCTATCACGGTTGTTCACTACAGTTGTATGATTTCTGTCTTAAGCTATCACGGTTGTTCACTTCAGATGTATGATTTCTGTCTTAAGCTATCACGGTTGTTCACTACAGTTGTATGATTTCTGTCTTAAGCTATCACGGTTGTTCACTACAGTTGTATGATTTCTGTCTTAAGCTATCACGGTTGTTCACTACAGTTGTATGATTTCTGTCTTAAGCTATCACGGTTGTTCAATACAGTTGTATGATTTCTGTCTTAAACTATCACGGTTGTTCACTATAGTTGTATGATTTCTGTCTTAAACTATCACGGTTGTTTACTATAGTTGTATGATTTCTGTCCTTAACTATCACGGTTGTTCAATACAGCTATAAATATGATTATTAACGGTTTTCTAATTATAAGTCAACGTTTGGCCACAAACTCACCTGATGGAAAGCGATGTTGTGACCGAAGATGGAGCACGTAGACCTTATAAGGTACTTATTATAGTCCAAGCATGGCTTCTAATAGTTGGCCTTTTTTCCTTCCACACCAGGGAAAAAAATATTCAAAAAAATTATGAACAAGCGTTTAGGCTTCCGCCATATTGGATTTAGTGTGACGTCATTTTATTTTTCGTATAACTCTCAGCAAACCTTTTCTTTTGATACCCATATCATAATACATAAAAAAATACTGGTCCGCCATCTTTGGAAGTTCGCCATATTGAATTTACAATGACGTCACCTTGTCATCACTAAAAACTAAATGTATATGCAAAATTTCAGCTCTATCTGTTGGGGATAACTGTTTTAAAATTCGTTTACAAGATTTGACATAAGCTAACAAGCCAAGTTAAATAGCCTTAGCAGGATTAGCAAGATGAAGTGGTTGTGGGCAGGACACATAGCACACAGAACAGATGGCCAATGGGGCCGAAAGGTTCTCGAATAGAGACCACGGACCGGTAAGCGCACTGTAGGACGTCCACCGATAAGATGGACAGACGGCCTAAAAGAGACCGCAGGGAAACACTGGATGCAGGCCACTTTCAACGGGCCCTTTTGGAGATAGATGGGGGAGGCATATGTCCAGAAGTGGACGTCCTATGGCTGAAATGATGATGATGATGATAAAGTTATAATCGAAAGCTTGTTAAATAGGATTCTAAATGGCAATAATTTTACACGATATCAAATAAAATTTCCAGTCCCCAAAGACCCAATGCTATTTAAATAATTTTGACTCATTTAACTGAAACTTACTGTAATATCTTCCCTACTTCAATGAACCACATTATGATCGCCTTCAGCCTCACCACGTTTCTGATAAACAGCTGTCTCTTGAACTTCGCTTCTTGCGCCATGTACTTAGGTTCCTTGGGGTTTACTGCTCTTATCGCTCCTTTCAACTGTAATGGAAATATTTTTGGAATTACAGGGTTAAGACGGAACTAAGCCGAAAGGGGTCCATAGTAGCCATCATTATAAACAACTTTTACTATAGGGACAAGTCAGAAATCGCGACAAAAATATCAGCTGTTCTATAGAAAACGGTCATCGACACTCGACAAAGTGTAAGGAACAACTGATACTTTTTTGCGATGTCAAGATTGGTCCCATAGTAAAAGTTGTTCATAATGATGGGGGACTATGGATCCTTTTCGTTTTAGATTATCAGCAATTAATCCGTAGTTCAGGCTAAGATTCTTAGCCTTGAACATCGGCGCAACGTTGCTCTCGGGTTTTTAACCGACGAAAGGAACAGGTCATCAATTCGACTGTATGTTTTTTTATGTTTGTTACGCGACTACTCCACTAATTATGAATTAATTTTTTGTTTGATAGGTAATGGCGTCGATTCTGTCATATCACTCACTAACTAAACCAATCCGATAGGACTAAAATTATCTGCCTCTATTTTCATTTTAATATGTGAGAGGATGGCTACAATTTTAGAGCTGTCAAATTTAGTTTAGTTTACATCAGAATCGATGCCAATACCTCAGAGGTGGTCCAGTGGTCCCATATACATTTTATCAAAATTTATTCAGTGCTTTTTGTAAAATTCAACAAAAACCAAATATACTTATACACAAATGACGTTTTGGTTTGTGGTTTAAAAGTTTTGATGAGGATTTTTAATCTCTGTTTTAATTTAACACAACTACTTATGTAGTCCTGAAGTCGGTTTTGTTTTTTCTAAATATTCATTATTATAGGATACATTTCGGAGAGTGTGCATCAGATCTGTATGATCTAATTCATCCCTCTATCCCCTCTTGCTCATTCTTCTATCGAACGGACAGGTGATTTATTTTTAACTTTTTTAAGTTTATTTAATCGTGCCAGCCCTGATTGTGTAGCTAAATTCATTTTAGAGTAATATCGTTACCGGATTCCATATGACAGTCATCTCCAAGAGTATCTGTGGCCAGTTTCCTTTCGCTCTGGCCCTCATCTTCTTATCCTTCAGGGCGTACCACCTCTTCTCTCCATTCCTTATGGTCAGGAGTGGAATTGCCAGCTTTCCCAGGAACTCCACTTTGTGGTCGTGATCCTCATCGTATACTGTGATGTCTAGTATTGACGTTATGTCTTTCACAGTGCTGAAAAAGAAATTCAATATTTTATTTTAGGTACAGACAAAACCAGCCGAGTGCGTGTTGGGAGTTTCGTACTGAGGAGGCTTTCTTATAAAAAAGCTCACACTTACAAAGTAAAGATCTTCATCCAGTTTGGGGCTAAGGTCTTGTACTCAGTATGAGTTTGCAGCCTCGCGTTGCCAAGCTCCAGAACGCAGAATGGGTCAGACTTGCCTCCTAGGTCGGCTGCAGCGAGGCCTTTGGCTCCGTACACTTTGACACAGAGCCAGCCCACGCCGCTGGCACCTGCGTCGTTTAGGTGGTACCACGTCTGTAATAACAACAGTAGACTAAGATAAATAAACGAAAGTGAATAAAAACAACAGTAGTAGACCTAAAAGAACATATGAAAAAAAGAAGAAAAAACATTATTATCATCAGCCAGAAGACGTCCACTGCTGAACATAGGCCTCCCACTTTAACCTCCACACTGAACGACAGCCTGCCTTTTGCATCCACTGGATGCCCGCGACTCCCATAATGTCGTCGGTCCATCTAGTGGGAGGCCTCCCTACGCTGCGTCTTCCGGTTCGTGGTCTCCACTCCAGAACCTTTCTTCCCCATCGGTTATCGGTTCTTCGAGCGATGTGGCCTGCCCATTGCCACTTCAACTTGCAAATTTTAACAGCTATGTCGGTGACTCTAGTTCTTTGGCGAATATCCACGTAATAACAACAGTAGACTAAGATAAATAAACAAAAAGTGAATAAAAACAACAGTAGATCTAAACGAATATATAAAAAAAGAAGAAAAAACAACAGTAGAACTAAATTAACAAATGAAAAGAACAGAAAAAAACTAAAATATACCTAAATAATTAAGCGAAAACAGCAGAAAAACTACAGTAGAACTAAATTAACAAAAGAAAAGAGGAGAAAAACAACAGTAGAACTACATTAACAAATGATAAGAAAAGAAAAAATTAAATTGTCCCAAATGAATATGGGAAAAGAGTAAAAAAATCAACAATAGACCTAAATGAATAAACAAACCACCAGAACCACCGGAGGATGGGCAGCAGCATCCTGTTAGTACACGGTGAACGTACTGCGATCTCCAAGCCGCCTGCCAAGCGTGGGGATTATGGCAAACCCCTCTCTAAGAGGGAGGCCTTGTTCAGCAGTGAACATTTCATGGCTGATGATGTGTGATGTGATGTAAATAAACAAAAAGAGTAGAAAAAATAACTGTAGAACTAAATGAACAAACGAAAAGTGCAGAAAAAATAACAGTAGACCTAAATTAACAAAGCCTCGGCTGAGCTCAGGTTAAATAACAAACATTACGTCGTCTTACCCACTAAAGGAAAAAAATATACACTGTTGAAGCATACACTACTTATGACCCACTAACTGACAAGTAATTTTTTTCTAAAATTGTTACTTATAATACATACGAGGAGACATATTAATTATATTATATATAATTCATATTATATAAAGCTGGATATATAAAAATGAATCCCTATTTAACTTGGTCACGCCATAACTTGAGAACGACTTTACCGATTTCATTCATCTTTTTTATAAGTTTTCTAATACTTTGTAGAAGGTTGTTGCGGATAGAAAATAAGAAAATTGAGCAGAAAAAAAAAAACAATTCAAAATTCGAAAATTTCAGAAATGTTAACGACGATTTTAATTTCGTGCTTTTGACAGTTCTAAGACAGGACAACGTCTGTCGGTTTTAAACGAATTTTTTATCTCTTCTTTTATCGGGTCAGCTAGAACGTACATAATATTTGTAAACACAGTTACTTACATATCTCCTCTCGATGATCTCGATATCCCTCGGGTTTTCCTTATAACTAGTGAGGTCGGTGATGGTCTCAGACTGCGTGGTGCCGCTGATGGTGAGAAGGAGGAATATCTGTCCGTTTCCATCTTCTAGCTCCTTCCAGATGTTGTGCGTCTTCTCCCTTTCCAGCGTCGAGAGGTCTATTGTACATCTGGAATGAAAATAATATTATTTTAGAAATAAATAAAAAAACCGGACAAGCGTGAGACCAAAAAAAAATAACCTAACTGAAGTTGAAATATTGAAAGACAAACTTAACTTTGTAAGGTTAAACTTTGTAACTTAACAATAAGGTTCTTTTCTTCCATACATAACAACTACAAAATGTAAGTTTGTAATTGTAAAACAATATTTTTAAAGCCTCAAACGGAGGAAATATGAATCTCTCGGCGAAGGATACATATTTCTTCCGTTTGGAGTTGAAACCATGGGTCCGTGGGGTCCGGCCGCTCGGGGTTTGGTTAAAGAGTTGTCCAGACGCCTCGTAGATGTGACAGGTGACCAAAGAGCTGGTACTTACCTTGGCCAAAGGATAAGTTTGGCCATCCAACGTGGTAATGTCGCCAGCTTTATGTGCACCTTACCCGAAGACAGCGACTTCAGTTTTTTATTTTAAATAGTTTGGGTAGACAGTTTATTTTTAGTTCTTATTTCTAATACAATACAGTTAAATAAAATAAATATATTTATATTATGATATAACTTCAAATTAACAACTTTCAGATTTATTCCTTTAATATATGCTGTAAGACCTTGCCTCTTGCCAAAACTAATGGTTCTAGGTTAACGGGAAGTTCCCTATAGGTTTTGATGATGTAAAATCGCAAAATATGCGTCATAAAAGTTCATATATTATCTTTTGATTGCGTTGACTTACGACTTTTATTTTTTTACAGCCGATAGAAACTGTAGACCCAAGTATTTAGTATAAATTTCAACTTGATACCTTTACGCGTTCTTGAGAAAAAGGGTCTTGACAGACGGACTACGAAGTGATCCTATAAGGGTTCCGTTTTTTCCTTTTGAGGTACGGAACCTTAAAACTGACTTCAAGACTGTTCCTATTTGTACAAATTTAGATTAAAAAAGTAGAAAATGACAATTAAAACAGAGATTGAAAGCGTAGTGACGAAAAATTGTGATGATGATGATGAAAAGCCTATGTCACTCTCTGGCTCTTGAACTATAAAAAATGCAAAAAATCGGATGCCTTATTATAGATGTCTTATCGTGATTCGGATTGTGATCGTGATCGCGTGCCATCTCACTTACGCACGTGGTGCGAGTAAGTAGATGCGAACGGGACGGCATACAATCTCGATCACAATCAAACTTTTATAATAAGGCCGCAGGTCGATCCGTTGTTCCGTTTACTTTTTAGTATCTCTTCTTTGTTCTTGGATCAAAGAAAGATTAGGATTTTTGTTGTATCTCGCGTTCATTGTAATTAGCTATTGAATACGTCCATAATAATTATGCCTAATTATCATCAAAGCTTTCCATCTAGTGGGAGGCCTATCTACGATGCGTCTTCCGGTTCGTGGTCTCCACTCAAGAACCTTTCTTCCCCATCAGTTATCGGTTCTTCGAGCGATGTGGCCTGCCCATTGCCACTTCAAATTGCAAATTTTAACAGCTATGGCGGTGACTCTGGACAGCCGACATTGTGAGAGTCACTGGCAGTCAGTGGATGCAAAAGGCAGGCTGTCGTTCAGTGTGGTGGTTAAAGGGGGAGGCCTATGTTCAGCAGTGGACGTCTTCTGGATCATCAATGCTTCATATTACTTCTAAGAAACTGTTGTACTCTCATGATTTCAACGGTAAGTAAGTAACTGGTAAGCACAACCACATTAAACCAAATTCTAACCGTTTAACACATTTTATTTCGTACCCAACACAATCCCAGCTGTTCGCAGGCTCTACAACACAATATAAACTGTCTAAAAGAGATTTGTATCCAAGACACGTAGACAGAATCAAGAGAGATATCTACTAACAATAGAATAAATCTTGAATCCCCTGAGAGTGGGACGCATAACCGACTTGATGCTTTAGACGGAGTCCTGTCCGTGCAAAAATTACACATCAAACGAATATTTTAAAAACAACCACCGATACAGTCAGTGTTGTGTGTCGTAGTGACCTTGCGATTGTTCAAGATCAAGTGAGGGTAGAAGAACAAATCACCCGCTCTTCTCGCCGGACTCACCCGCAGTGTTCAGTCAGCTCGTGACCACGGCCATTGTAACATGGTCGAAACGTCGAGCGAAATATACCTATTTTTACGTAAATAAAATTATGGGTGATAAGGCCCGATAAACATTTGAAACTAGCTGTTTGTCCTTTTTACGAATAAATGGCGATAGTTTGCATCATGAGAAAGGAAAAAATGCCCCTGGACAATGCGAAATTTGGGGAATAATCGCGGGAAATCCACAGAACGCAGTTCAAACACTTTTATTTCACGCTAATGCTTGATTTACATGTTATGTAGGTAAGCATTTTTTATTTTTTTATTAATAAGCTTGCGTTTGACCGCCTACTCGCCTAATGTAAAGCGACGATGCGGTCTACGATGGAGCACGCTTGCCTAGAAGAAACCGATTCCCTCGTGATTTTGAAGACACCCAGATTGTAATTATGGGGGAACACCCATTAAGGCAGCGCATTCCACAGACTAGCAGTACGCATAATAAAGGTGGAATCAAAGTGGAATTAGTGCTTTAGTATCTATTCTGTTGGTCGGATATGCTGAACAAGACGCGCACTGGAAGCAGGGGTATGTGCGGGGAGCGGGAGAGGCAAAAAATAGATTCAATTCTGATTTACTTGGCGACGAAGTGCGTAAATCGGTCAGTTAATAACTTAGCGACTTACGCACAAAATTTATCACTTATCACTAAACTAGCACTAAATCACTTATCTATAGTCCTTTCCAAATAGCATGTCACTTGATACCACCACTAATTTTCACAACGCCGTTTTCAAGTTTTCAAGTTACAAGTTTTCACCGCTTTTTTTCATAGTAACGCTTAGCTATATGTTTTCGCCGCAAAATGTGAACTTTTAATTTAGTTCTGTGACGTCACATTCAATATTTACGAATCACGTTACATTCTATCGTACTATCAAACCAACTGTCAAGTGCCATGCTAATTGAAAAGGACTATAGTAATAAAAAATCAAGCATTACGCAAATCCACCTGTTTGCAGGTTCATACAACACAATCTAAACTGTCTAAAAGAGATTTGTACCCAAGACACGTAGACTAAACCAAGAGAAAGATACCTACCAAATTCCAACACCAGCCTACAATTGAATAAGCTTTAATTCTCCTGGGAAGCTTTAACAGACTTGATACCCTTTACACCGAGTCCTGTCCGAGCCCGAACGGCCCCTAGTTTTATAATATGAACCATTGTGTGTAATGTCCAATGAAAATCTTTGTTACTTGTTTTTAACCCCCAGAAGGAGAATAATAATTTTGCACCTGAAGCCTAAGGAGCTTGGGGCTAGAGTTTTTGAAATGAAGATGCTGAGGTGGATGTGCGGTGATACCAGGCTCGATAAAATCCGGAACGAGTGGATTGGGTATAAGTATAATAGTACCGCAGTTTGCTTGAATTTTGTTGAGTTAAGTTAAAAACAAACATTTGTAATTTAAAAAGAAAGCATCAAAAAAGTTCATAAAATCAAAATATGGCACTAGATCTAGGTGTCTTCAAGTCGCGAGTGAATCAGTTTCTTTTAGGCAAGTGGGATCCATCGTAGACCGACTTTAACATAAAGCGAGTTGGCAGTCAAAGGGAAACCTACTCCTAAAATAAGATACTTAGTTTCTGCTGTATGTGACAAAAAGTGACATTACCAATTTTTATTTGGTCTGGACTAAGGGTTGGGATCACAGAAAAGAACTACACGAAAAAAAAGCCTGTAGTCAGGATTGTCTGGTCCCGGACGGGACTCGGTGTAATGTTGTTCAAGCTTTTTCCCTAACCAAATAAATACGGTTTCCGGTTGGGATCTTGGAAGACGGATGATTATCTTATTCCGATGGGAAATACAATATTGTGGTTGAAATTTGCAGTAGAAATTAATCTATAAAGCGGTATTAACCCGAGAGGAAGTCATTGTACTAATTGTAAACAAATAACTACGGGACTAATCCTGAAACTGCGAAAAACTAGCTGTTCCATGGAAAAAGGAACCCTTATGGTATGACACCGGTGGTGTCCGTTTGTCCGTCTATGTGTCACATCACAGGTGATTTTATCAGTAAATAATATTGTTTAAATTAGAACGGCTGTCAAAGCATTTTTGTAAAAAAATTGTTGTAGTCAGTTGCACCCATATTAACGAAACGTAAGTCATTCGAAATCAGTTAGCAACAGTGATGCGAAGTTCGACGCGTTGATCTAAATAAGAATGTTCAATCAAGGTTCAATAACTAAGTATGCTAACCTTTTGGCAGTAGTTACATATTTGAAGCGTTTGGGGTCGAGACATTGGGCCCTTGGGGACATGGAGCTCACTCACCTCATTTTCAAAAATCTTTCAGAGCGCCTGGTTAATGTGACGCGTGACCAAAATACTGGCGTGTTTCTGGCTCAACGCATAAGCATTGCCATTCAACGTGGTAATGCCGCCAGCATGCTGGGTACGCTGCCAACTGGTAGTGGGCTTGAGCATTTGGATTGTCTTTAGACCTTCAACGGTCGATGGGCAGTCTAACTGTATTTGCAGTTTTCGTTTTAGCTTGTATTTTGTTTAGTTAATAAAGGCACTTGCCCAGTAAAATCTACGATAAGGTTCACTCATAATGCCTGGTAACAGATTTTCCTTCTCATTTCCGTTCTATTTACTTCTCTTTTCTGTGGGCATAATTACCACGAGTATCGTTAATTCTACTATCTTACTAATATTTTAATTATCCTTTTCAATCTGAACCTATATACAGAGCTATCGGCATGACTTCCATTTGCTCCAAACATTTGGACCGCTGCCAGAATTCTGTGGAACGCATCGACATCAAACATAACATCTCAGGTTTGTATCAGCTCAGCTTGACAATTGAATGGTTTGTTTGACCTTGATTGAAGAAAAATACTTATTGCTGGACGGAAAGAATCATAATGGAGGTTGGAAGGCATTATTTTTAGGTTTAAGGCATGTTTTATAGGTCAAGTTGTGAGTTTTATGTGGATGTTTTCAAGGGTTCACGCCGGGTATTGTTATTAAAAACTCCTTAAAGCCTTTTGCTCCCCAGTTTTAGCAATTTCGATCATTCTAGTTTTAGTTCGTCTACTTCCATGATAAGTTAGAAATTATAAAAATGTTATTAAAACAAAATTTAATGTGAAGAAATATGAAAGTAACACTTCTTTGCGCTTCTCTCCCTGTTTTTTGGATTCATTAAATTATATCAACGATATCTTAATATACAGATTTCATAATTATGAAGGAAACCGTAAAGGTACATTTTAACTTTTCTAAAAATATGAGAAAAACCTCCAAAACAGAAGTAGCGAAACGCACAACTGTGTGTAATCGCCATGATTTTGCTCCACGTAAAAAGCGTTGCTTAAAAGTGGAAAAACCTCGCCTTGAAAATCTTGGTGTATTTAATACGACTCATGTTACAGAAAAGTTTTATTTCATTTTTATCGAGATAATTATTTATTAGCTACGAATAAAGCATTCTTTTTACCAACGATGGAACGGAAAACATAATTATAGGCTTTTGGGTTTAAACATTGTGTGAACGTATAAAAATATGTAAATTTTATGATCCTAAAGTGAATACAATTTTTTTACTGAAAAATTTATGTAAGCAGATTTCGATGACAAAATCCCATGCTATTGTTCCCTTGCTACTTTTAACAGATACCGGCACCGGCAATCACAGAAAAGAGAAGTAAATAGGACAGAAATGGCAAGGAAAATTTGTCGCCAGGCATTATGACAGAACCTTGCTTGAACATTCTTATTTAGATCAACGCGTCGAACTCCGCATCACAGTTGCTAACTGATTTCGAATGACTGACATTTCGTTTATATGGGTGCAACTGGCTACAACAAATTTCTTAAAAAATGCCTTGACAGCCATTCTAATTTAAACAAAAAAATAATATTTTCCGTACCAGCGACAGCGATAGTGGAAAAAAAAACTCTTTCCGGTTCCCCGTAGGCGCAAAAATCACCGCAGTTACCGCGAATATAGAAAAAAAATCGAAGTAGTTTTTACGCTGTCGTGTCCTCTACAGTAGAAGTTGGTCCTAATATATACGAGTATAACCCACTTACGACGCGTAGAGAGAAGGAAGACACCTCTTATCTCTTTCCAAACAAAGCTACTAAAACTGGCTATTGAAACTGGCGTGGTTTTCACACATTTTATTAATATTACACGGGAATTACTCACGTAAGATTAAGCCGGTCACTCCGACTATAGTTTCAACCGCATTAGACGGTCTTTTTCAAGGTGAATGCGCGCGCGCGGCTGCGTCTCGCTTTGCACTGGTCTAGTGGACTGGTCTGGTGGGCTATAGTCGGAGTGACTGGCTTAATTTTACGTGAGTAATTCCCGTGTAATATAAATAAAAAACCTATGATCCTTTGGATCCTAAAAGCCTTAATAGTACGTACCTACTATTTAGAAAACTCACCGTCCCAAGAAGTCGTCCTTTGTCTGCTTGTCTTTATCCCAGACGGTGACTTCAAGGATCTGCTCTTGATCATCGTAGAGATGAAGGTCGAACTGTTCCAGCCACGATGGATGGAGAGACTTCCACACCACCTTGCTCTTGTATTTCTCATTACCTAACCTAAGAAACAAACGCATGTAATTGAAATTGATAGGAAAGATTTTGCTAACATGTGATGATGAGAAATAAGTGGCTAAGAAACTTCTCAGTCTAGAACACCGCCGTAAAGTAGCGAGTCTGTAAATTTTCTACAGGATTCATTTCGGAGAATTTGCATCAGAGCTGCATGACCTTATCCTACCATCCCATTTCTACTACAGTACAAGTAGGAAAACGGCCCACTACCACCCATATATTGTGTTTTTTTTTTTATGTTTATATTTAATATAGGTAAAAATATGTACCATAACAACAACAACAACAACACAACACACACATGTAACACACATGTGTGTAACATTTAAAAATTGTGTTCAAATCGCGAAAGTTTAAAAATTACTATTGTGGATTTTCCTTGGATACGTACCAAACGTTTCGATTCTACGTTTCTAATCCGTACGGCCAAAGATTGGAACAACCTGCCCGCTTCCTTGTTTCCTGAGAGATATAACCTGGGCCTTTTCAAGACCAGAGTGAATAGGTATCTTCTAAGTCTGCGTGCTTTATCTCCACATAGTCGCTTACCAACAGGCGAGAAGGTGCTCAAACGCGGACTTATCCGCGGAAAAAAAAATGTTTTGCTATTTATTATCAGCAAAAACGGGCCGATACCACACAAAGAGAAAGATGCAATTATCTCCTACTCTTTCCATTATCACAACCACAAAAACGGAAAAAAACTTTTTGGTGATCACAAACGCAATAAATTTTAGTGCGACATACTCTTACTTCTTGCTCATTTTCTTCCTAAAAGTAACACACAGTCAACAAGCAAGAAGGTAACAATAGCAAGGCTATAAGCAAGGTCCACCTTTAGTCAAATTTATCCCGCAGATACGCACCTTGACTAAAGGCAGAAAGTCGAAACTAGGCCGATTTAGGCCTGATGCGTTCGCCCACCACGCCACATTGTCTCATGTTTGTCTGATCAAAGTCCTGAACACAGTATGGGTGTTCCCCGATAGTTACAATCTGGGTGTCTTCAAATCACGAGTGAATCGGTTTCTTCTAGGCAAGCGTGCTCCATCGTAGACCGAAACATCGCTTAACATCAGGAGAGTTAGCGGTCAAGCGCTATTTTATTTATAAAAAAAAGTCTTTAAGCTATTGGCTACTCACCTAAACTTACAATAAGGGTCACTGGACCTGGTGTCCAAATCCATCGCGGGCAGGTTCTTCGCCTCGACCAACACGATGGTGACCACCGAGCTCCATATCTGAGCCTTGAGCCGCTTGTTCACGTCGCTCAATCTCGTGTTTTTCAGCAAGTACTGAAAAGAACAGGGTCAATTTAGTTTGTTTATATTTAATTGTTACAATCTGGTTACAATCTGGTTACAATACTTAAAGAGTACACTTTTTTCCTGCAGATTTTCCCTAAGGCTGGTTTCACAGTTGTACGGGAGATGGAATGGACGTGGAGCAAGTCCTGTACGGAACAATCCGCATCGCTGTTAAACGTTGTTCTAGTGCCTCACGCATGTCTCCTCTCCGGGAGCCCGTACGGGTCGCAGGGTACAGCTGTGAAACCAGCCTAAGTAGTTACTGTGTATTAAAATAAAGCTAATATTTGCAGCCAACGAAATATATCAATGTATGCAGCATTCCAACGTTATCAATGTAGCAACTTCTGTTTGTTAGTCCAGATAGAAATTCCACAATATCCATCCATAGAAATGATGAGTGACCAAAATGCTGGCGTTTTTGGCGTGTGACCAAATTTCTGACTCGACGCATAAGCATTGCCATTCAGCGTGGTAATATCGCCAGCATGCTGGGTACACTTCCAACTGGTAGTGGGCGCGAGTTTTTGGATTGTCATTAGACCTTCAACAGTCTATGGTTTAGTTGTGGGTGCTGTGCACGTATGATGTACTTGTAGACCCACATCACCTGCTGGTCCCCTCGGAAGACCAGCGCCAGTTGGTAGCAAACGGTATCATGCTGAGCTCGGGTTAGTTTATGACAAAAGTTTAATTTCGTGTGTAGCTTTAGGTGTGTGTATATAGAAGATTTTTGACACAAATAAAATTCATTCAACATAGAGCGTAGCTCTTTTGTTGGTGGAGTAACTTCCAAGCTTGGCGGTCTTCTGCCAGCGTTTTCACCTCCCTGTACAACATGACATTTGTCTTCTCTTTTATTTGGTCTAAGTATACTCTTCTTGGTCTACCCAGTCCTCTCTTTTCTTCTACCTTTCCCTCTATGATGGTTTTTATGTCGTACAAGATGGCCAAACATCGTTCTCCTTCTAGTCTCTATATTCGCTAGTATTGACAAAGAAAGATCGAGAAAGGCTGGAAGCATTTGAAATATGGTGTTGGCGTATGGAAAAAATAAGCTGGACAGAAAAAAGACAAATAAAATATTGCCTTTTCATTTTTAGGTAAGTATTTCTCATATCTCTTCTCTTCTCTATCTCTTCTCTACATAGTATAAACTAAAGTCGCTTCCCGCGTCTGTCTGTATGTCTGTATGGCCGCTAACTCCTCCTAAACCACGCAACGGGTTTTGATGCGGTTTCCACCATCAGTTAGATTCATTTTCACGGAAGGTTTATCTATACTTCAATACTAATATTATAAAGAGGAAAGATTTGATTGTTTGTTTGTTTGTTTGTTTGCATTGAATAGGCTCCGAAACTACTGAACCGATTTGAAAAATTCTTTCACTGTTGGGATGCTGCACTATCCCCGGTTGACATAGGCTATATATCACGGCTTCGCCCGTGCGAAGCAGGGGCGGCCTACTAGTATATATATATAACTAGTAACCCTCCCCGGCTTCGCACGTAAATTACACCCGTGCGAAGCCGGGCGGGCGGGTCACTAGTTATCATATGTATATAACGTATTAGTTAAACAAATAAATAGATATTAGTTAGTCATTATGTATATAATGTATTATTTAAACAAATAAATATATATTAGTTAGTCACGAAGACACCACCAAACATATCAAGGTAAACCCAAAGTACCCTATGGAACCTGTCTCCTCTACTCTTCAGCTTGGGGAACCTGCTGCCGATCTTCTCAATGATATCCGAGCAGGTGTTGATGGCTGCTGGGATGTCGAGCTGGGCACCTGGAGGCAGGCTGCTTGCTCTGAGTCGGAAGTCTTGCACTCTGTGTTCGATGGAATGATTTCATAATGATAAGCAGAGAAAAAGAAAGAATCATTGAAACTAGCTATCTATTACGGTTCGAAAGATAGACAGACAGCTAGACAATGTAGGCTTAGTAATAGGGTCCCGTTTTTACCCTTTGAGTACGGAACCCTAAAAATGATGAATGAGATATCGTAGCCGTAGAGTATCGATGTCAAAAGCATTTCTTGATTTTTTTGGAGAATAACCGCACTAAAATCGCTGGAAGAGTATAATTATCAATTTAAAAGAGGAACTTCAAAATTAGTAAATACAATTTCGTTTACTTGGATGACATTTTTCCAGTTATCTTCTACTACTACTAATACTAATAATATTGTTACTTCTAATAGAGGAAAGATTTGATTGTTTGTTTGTTTGCATTGAATAGGCTCCGAAACTACTGAACCAATTTGAAAAATTCTTTCACTGACGGGAAGCTACACTATCCCCGGGTGACATAGGCTATAATGTATACCCGTGCGAAGCTGGGGCGGACCGCTAGTTGTAATATAAAAACCAAACTACTGAACCGATACATCGGGCTCAAAGCATAAGCACTGCCACTCAGCGTGGTAATGCCGCCAGCATGCTGAGTACGCTGTCAACTGATAGTGGGCTTGAGCATTTGGATAGTTTTTAGAACTTTAACGATCTATGGCTAGTCTAACTGTTTTATAATGTTAGTGTTAGTTTGTATTTGCACAAGCCAGTAAAAGAAAATAATGAATCTAATTCCAAAATAGGTATAGTAAAAACAAAAAGCTTTGTCAAATCAAATGAGCGTTCAGGGGCCTTACGGACAACAGCTAATTGCGGCACCTAATCCGCTCAGTTGGAAAATCACGCGAACGTGAACCTTATTGCGCCCAGATACGGTTTGCGGTCGCGTGATTTTCCAACTGAGCGGATTAGGTGCCGCAATTAGCTGTTGTCCGTAAGGCCCCAGGGCCCTGATTCTGTAACTACAAACACGCACGTAACGCGCCGTGTTAAGTTTCCCTCTAAAAGTTGGTCTTTATTCCCAGGGAATAGAGTCCAAATTTTAAGAGGTTAACTTAACGCGGCGCGTTACTTGCGTGTTAAAGTTACGGAATCAGGGCCCAGATTGTTACGTTACAAGTGTAATGACATTAAAACTTTAACGTTCGTCGAGTCTTTTCAAAGAACAAATAAAGAGGAACTATGCATGATAAAACATTGCCCTTTGAAGTGGAGTGTTTGTTATGGATGTCGTAAAAGCTTTACGATAGGTCATAAAGATGGCCTAAAGTGATAATTTATGACGACGAATAAAAATGATATTATGCCATTTACTAGCACTATTACGAGTTGAAATAGATATCTAATTGTTTATTAAAAATAGATCCCATACTCGAAAAAGTACCTACAGGTCTACTTACTTAGGTATCTTATATACCTACGCATATTTTTGTATCTATATAAAAGCCTGGCCACACCAGTGTCAGTTCAGTACATGGGTGATATTCACAGATAAGAGAAGTAAATAGAACGGAAATGAGAAGGAAAATCTGTCGCCAGGCATTATAACAGAGCCTTGATTGATCATTCTTATTTATGTCAACGCGTCGAACTCCGCATCCAAAGAACTTGAACCTTCCCTTTTTGGGTTAGGTCTCAAAGTTCTTTGTCGGCATCACAGTTGCTAACTGATTTCGAACGAGTGACGTTTCGTTTATATGGGTGCAACTGGCTACAACAAATTTCTTACAAAAATTCCTTGACAGCCGTTCTAATTTAAAGAAAAAAATTTTTTTTTCTGTTATAAACCAAGTTATATTACACGAAATTTAAACAACTCAAACATTCGTCTTCTTTCGAGTCGATGTTTCGTAAATTATTATTTTACACCAAAACGTTGCCACCCTAATGGCACTCTCCGTGGCTTCATTCAGGTCGTCTAGTGTGCAAGTTGTAGGACACGCTGCACAGTCCATCAAGTGTGACATTTTCTGAGGGTTCACACCACAAAGACATTCGGTATCAGGTCCCTTTATATAACCCCACTTTGCTATATCATCCCGAGATTTAAAACCGCATACTTCCGATTAGATAACTAATTTTAACCACAATTATTATTTATTTAATATCCAGTGAACTAGTCCGGACCAGGAAAATATGAGGAAATATCCGCGTTTCAATACACAAATAAATACGTAATTTATGCGAAAACAAAATGTGTGTTCACTGTTCAGTTCATAGAGATACAATACATAGAGTCACAATCGTGCCAAAAAATTTGCAACCCAAAACTCGGCGCACGCTACGAATTGCGCAGACTTATTGGTTAGTTACAAGGTAACCGCGATCCGACTACAACGCCGCGCGATGCCAGGGTCCCATTCTACTAAACCAATTGTTTTTTAATTGTTAGTTTGTTTTTTAATTTTTTAATGAATTGACTCAAAATTTAGTTTTTTTTTGTTTTTTTTTTATACTTAAGTGTAATAAGCTTAAATTTGGGTTATTGCCCCAAAATTCACACTTATGACAATAAAAGTATGAAAAAAATTAAAAACTGAACATTTCGAGGCAAAACACAAAAAAAAACTATTACAATTTAAAAATTATTGATTTTGTAGAATCTGGGCCCTGAACTACGGTGAGATAGCGTATAGCTATAGCTATGGCGACATAACGTCTAAATTGGAGTAAATGTGGCATTGTGAAGTATATAATTGATACAATGACGCTCGGACGTTATTTAACTGTTTTCACTGTGAGATTGTGACTCTACAGGAATTGTATCTCAAAGCTTAATAAATAATTTACCTTTCATCACTGGACGAAACACACGAAAAGCAGGATTCCGTAGAACTCCTTGTGTCAGAGTTATCACCATCATCATCATTGTATGAAGACAGATTAGTGGCAGATACGCTTCGTCGATACAAAACACTGTTGTTTTCAAAATTAATGAAATTTGTGCACAATTCTTTAGCATTCTGACTTGTGTCTGGCTCATGAATCACAAAAGACGGGATGACATTATCGGTCGGCGATGGAGAGCTCTTAACAGATTCTATAGAATTTTTATCACTGTCCGTGTCTAGGTTATTGTTATTTTCTATGGAACTCCGGCTCTCTTCTGATAGATGGGAGATAAACTTTCTAGATTTATCCAGTTTCGTCTGGACTTGATCTTGTATATCGTCCATTCGGTCTTGAATCTTGCCTTGTATTTTTATCAGTCCTTTTTTGAGACGATCCATTTTGTTATCTTTGTCCGCCATAGTTGTGGAACTATTGTTATATAACCTTGAAAAAGACTGCCTAATGCGGTTGAAACTATAGTCGGAGTGACCGGCTTAATCTTACGTAAGTAATTCCCGTATAATATAAATAAAATATTTTCTTAGTCTTTATCAATTTCATTATTTGCACTAATATTTTTATTCGAATTTAATTTTCACAGTTGGTAAAAATAGCAAGGTTCATTTTTATAATTTTATTTTCTATTCATATTTCACAGCTGGTAATTAAAACACGTCTATCTATATCGGCAGTACAAATACAACTGATCTAAATTCATTTCGATAGGGAAATAAACAGAGTACGCGAAGCTCTGTTCTTTAAAACATTGTTATTGTTAGCCTGGATTCTTTGAATATTGGATCTGTTTTAATCTACCTTTATCTTAAAGTTGTATGAAACATTTGGCTAAAAACTAATTTGTTTGATTTGGTGCTTCTCGTTAGTAGCGTTTCATGAAATAGAAGTACCTAGGTATCAAATCAATTATTATAAGTTAATGACTCTGCCAGCATTGTACTTTTACCAAACCGGTATATACGTTTATAAAAACTTGGCGTCCTTCGTGAGACTCGGTGATGTCCACGAAAAAGTTACTAGGAATGGGGACACCTTGACTATGTCCATACAAAGGCTTACCAAGTCTCACAAATGTACTCGAATATTTGGCATAAAATTATTTAACGCCTTGCCTAAAACCATAAGGGACGCCAAGTCGTTGTATTTATTCAAAAATAAACTTAAGGTCTTTCTGACTGATATGGCGCCGTATAGCGTAGAGGAGTTCATTCCAAAACTGGAGTGAATAATTGATGCTTAATAATATGTAATTAGAATGACATAATTATTATTATTTTGCTTTAATTTTATTAATTCTATGATGTATTTTTTTTATATTTTTAAGTGTTGACATGTAATTATTATTATGAATAAAATTATCATTATCATTATCATTATCAATTTGTAAATATCATTGGAGTAATATGCTGCAAGATGGGTCCATGATATTATTACTATCGCGGGTCGAACCTGGACTCGATTAGCACAGGACCGAGGCAGATGGCATAGCAAGAGAGAGGCCTATACCCAGCAGTGGGATAAGGAAGGCTGTGGATGATGATGGTGATGATGATGAACAGTGCCGGTTTTAGCACTACAAGCGCCCTGGGCGAGATTTCTACGTTTTTTAGCCTACCCCCGAAAGGGTGATTGGGCCATATCCACCACGCTGGCCCAGTGCGGATTGGTGGATTCACATACGCCATTGAATTCCTTCTCCGTACGTATGCAGGTTTCCTCACGATGTTTTCCTTCACCGAAAAGCCAGTGGTATGAAAATCCGTACATAAGCTAATTACTATTACTATTTCATAAAAACAGGACGCCAAAAATCCAGTTTCTATTCCTTTTTTGCTCAAAAACTGTAAGAGGGCTCTTAAGTTTTTTTTAAAATAAATAATAGGCTTGCGCTTGACCGCCAACTATGCGGTCTACGGTGGAGCGTGGTCTAAGTAAATTAAAATTGACCTCTTTGACGTCATATTATATACCCAGATAACACTTGAAATTGATAATGAAATGCTGGTTAATGCTAAAATAAACAGATGATTAGAGCTGTATTCTGATAATCCATGGTTACATGCTTGGTATAATTATGCTAAACACTAATCAAGTAAGTGCAAGTCGGGCTCGCGCACCGAGTGTTCTTTCATCATCATCATCATCAGCTAGAAGTCGTCCGCTGCTGAACATAGGCATCCCCCTTTAACCTCCACACTGAACGACAGCCTGCCTTTTGCACCCACTGGATGCCAGCGACTCTCACTATATATGTCGTCGGTCCATCTAGTGGGAGGCCTACCTACGCTGCGTCTTCCGGTTCGTAGTCTCCATTCAAGAACCTTTCTTCCCCATCGGTTATCGGTTCTTCTAGCGATGTGGCCTGCCCATTGCCACTTCAACTTGCAAATTTTAATAGCTATGTCGGTGACTCTGGTTCTTTGGCGAATATCCACGTTTCGGATTCTATCGCGCAAAGAAACTTCGAGCATAGCTCTCTCCATTGCCCGCTGTGTGATTCTAAGTTTTTCCAAAAGGCCAACAGTTAAGGACCACGTCTCAGTACCATATGTCATCACTGGCAACACACACTGGTCAAAGACCCTTGTCTTTAGGGCACTGTGGTATATTGGAGGGTTCTGTACAACCACACAATATAATATTAATTTGTGTAATATTTACAAAAAAAAATATTTTTGAAGTGAAAACTTCTTTAGGCTCTTAGGCCAGTTTTTGGAATGTGAATGAGAAAAAAAAGGAATTAAAGAACGACCAGAGCTAGATCAACCTCTTTTAAGAAGGTTAATGAATTTATGTAAGGAAAGAAGCTAATAAAAAAGTTTCGACATCCGCAACATTTTCTTTGTTCCTGCTAATGACATAATAATTTCCATTATCTGCTCATGCCGTCCAAGGTCTGCGGAATTAGCAAACAGCGGCGAAATACCCGCGTTACTGTACCAAGTAAGGCCGCGGCGTTCGTACACAGAGAGATGCAATCGACTCGCGTCGAGTCTCCAATCACATGCTTGCCCCTGCGACCGATGTGGCATCATTTTGCAAAAGGGAATTTTGGCTAAATGCGCGATCAAGTGGTTATATTATCTTTGAGTAAAACTAATGGGCTGAAGTTTGAGCAGGCGCTATGAATGCCCAAAAAGCCTTAGCGATTTACTCGTTGGCATTACACCAAACTTTTTATAATTCTGGATCGTTAATATTTGGCCAAAATAGAGCATGTTTCGCATTCGCTTTGGTAGAAGTATACACTTGTATCATAGACATGGTGTACTTTTGTCTATGCTAGTATGTAGGTATAGAAAAATAGACTAACGGACTAATTATTTTACATTGTTTTTTAATAATAAAGCTGATAATAAAATAGACCCCATCCCAGAAACAAAATTAAAATTAGTTCAAAATTAAAGTATTTCGAAGCATTTTAAAGTATTGCTATATGAATAGAGGGACCTATTTTCACAAATGACGTCACTTATAAATATTCGGGACATTTTTGCACACACGGTCATCTGACCCCAAACTAAGCAAAGCTTGTGATATGGCTGCCAGAGACTGATATATATATCACTTGTTAGTACGACGTACGGATTCCACACTAAGATACGCTTTGCGAGAAAAGGACAGAGCATCACTTTCTAATCAGACCAAAAGATATAAAACGCTTATATATCGGAATTTGATTAACTGATTAAAATATTTTTTTCAGCAAGCAAAGTCATTAAGTAAGTATATTTAAACAACAGCAGTTTAGCCGTTATTTTTAACAAATCAAACATCAATTTAGTAGTCTATTGAAAGGTTGTAGCACAACTAGATTTTGAGATATAGGAGGTGACGAAAATGGCTCGAAATTTGGTTGCTGAAATAAATATGAACGGGTAATAGTGCTAACAGACGCTCGTACGCGGCTGACCTCAACCGCCGTCTGACCAATGGGAGAGAAAGAGAGGGAAATATGAAATTCTCACTCTTTCTCTCCCGTTTGTTGGGCGGCGATCCGTCAGCCGCGTTCGAGGGTCTGTTAGCACTATAAGTCGGCCTGTCACTTTGCGGTCGCTTGGCCTGAAAAATTGCGCACCCTGATCGACTATAGATATTAAAAAGTTCTTACAAGGGGACATTTATCCTAAATATGAAACTGAACGCAAGAATCTTCAGACTCGATTAGCGGTGACCGGTGACACTCATGCGCTCGAAATTTTAAATGGCATACATGTTGCCAATATTTTGTCGTTTTGCGTTGGAAACTCCATTCAATTGCCCTGCGAAAGTTGCGATAATACTCGAGTACCTACCGAGTATCCGATGCTATTGGTCGTCTTATGTACAAACGGTTTAACTGCACTTTTGTGTTGTGTCGGTCTGTTGCAATTGAAAATTGCGGGCATGTGGTTTTAGAATGACGACATGAATAGCAAGTACTAAGTCGTTAATCAGTTAGTTTGTTTACTAATACAACATAACTATTATGTACGCAACTATACTAGGTCCTAGTTTTTTAACTTTAGCAGCTGTAATAGCATTGTAGAAAGCTGAATAAAACATAGGTACTTCACTATAGTACGTATACCGGCTACCAGCTACAATGTTACGTTCAAAAACTTAGTCGTTTTTTACTATGCTTTGTTTTGACAGCTGTGTCAGAATAAAAAAAAAATTTGAGTGAACACTAAAATATGCACAATGGGTAATATAAATTTAAACACGTAATGGGTAACTACTTTTATTTACTATAATTATTATTATTTATTAACAAGATCAATAGGTATAAGGCATCTAAACTAACAAGCGATTTCTCTAGTTGGTTTAGTTAGGTATATGCCATAATATATACCGTCAAAAAAGTGCTAATTAAAAATGATTTCATAGAATTACTCGCTAACGAGGTGCGAATTTGTTTAGAGTTCTCTAACAAAAACAAATTAGTAACTACCTCGAATGGATCAAACGTTTGGAGGAGTCTCGTATTGATCCTTTAGAACCCGTTTAGTAATATAGTTTCTAGTTTTCTACACACCGATCCAAGAAACATAATTTGTCATATGTTTAAATTCGAAAATAGGATTGCGTTTTTGCCGCCATCTCGCCTGACGTCAAGCGACGTTAGCAGTTACATTCTCTTTGTCAACGCTCGGGATTTGAGTACATTTATGTATCTATCAAATCATAATGCCTACTGCTTCGAATTGATTTGGACATCTACCAAAGCACACCACTCTGACCAATCATAGATTTTCGCTTCCATCTACTGCTTTCTGCATTACATGATAACTGACTTTTTAAATATTTTAAGGAGGTGTTAAATCCCACCCAGCAATTAGGGTTACCATATCAAAATTTGAGAAGTCCTGCCCTAATGCCGGATATGTAAATAAAAGTCTTTAAGCCACAAAAAAACAAAATTCAAACACTGCATTTCGTAACAGTGGTAATAAATCAGTGGTATTACATCGCTCAAGCTAAAAAAGCCGCAAAAATTGTGTTAATTTTTTTTATTCTCGATAAACGCATAGTTTATTATTCTAACTAGAATTGTTACTTATAAATTTATTTTCCGTAAGGACCTATAATTAGCTCCAAGCTTGTTATATTTTTAAGGTTGTTGGTCTTCCTTTGAATTAAGTAAATAAACAAATTACAACGCCGGACAAAAGTCTAAAAGTCCGGAAATGTATGGACATATCCGGACGCATGGTAACCGTACCCACAAAACACCCTTGAAGATCTTTTTGTAGGTTGAAAACCTTTTGACATTGATTGATCATGTCACTAAAACTTTTGATTATTTACATGCCATAACTCAACAATTTCATCAAAAAATTACAACACAAACCACTGAAAAAACGATAAAGTTAACCACTAACGAGAAATAACGAGTACGCGGAAAGCGAATGGTTTCAATCACTTTGTTTATATTGCGCGCGGTTTGTGAACGGCGCACGCGCACGTTTGCCCGTCGATGCGTTTCAACGCGGACTGGATTGGTAAAAAAAGTTAATTGTTTTTTGCTTCACTTTTGCCTCGATGCATTGGGAGCAATGTCCCGTATGCCAGATTGCCGGTTTTACTTACTACCGGAATAAGTGATGTAAAGAGGTAAAGAATAAATTCCATAAAAGACCTTGAAATTACTCGTTCAAATTGCAGTCTTATCTTTATCCTTATAGAGTAACTTTTTGAGTCAGATACCTAAAATGTGTTTTATTCTTGGCATTCGATACTAAAGCCTTCAGACCAAACGCGTGTTTTTCGCAGTCGCTGACATGTTTTTTTTTTATTCGCCCATTACTGAGCAGGCTAAAACCATTAATGCCATACCGCCTCGACTTCCGTGTTTTACTGTCTTATGTAAAAAGTAAAATAGTGGAGACTTTACATCTATGGAGTTTTGGAATCGACATAAAAAACAAGTTTTCATCATCATCATCATCGCTTCTGCCATACTGACACACTGTCTACTGCTGGACATAGGCCTCCCTTATCCATTCAAGAATCTACATACATACCTACATACGTCGACTTAAAACCTACTTTTTCCGTCGGTTAAAAAGAGTAGTAATTATTATTGAACGTATCATTGTAGCAATATTGTGTCATTTATTACGTCATTAGAGTATCTTGTGTGAAATAGCCTTGGCATTGTGAACTCGGTATCATTTATTCGCGCTTCTTTATTGTTAGCAAATGCGAGGCCAATCTGTTTAGATTACGAAAATTATTCTGTATAATTCGGGTTATTCTGGCCCACTCCTGCTTTAGCTTTGGACAGTCGATGAATTTGGTTCTCCTGCGAATTACTTCGCTATGGATACTTTTATTGGTAAAAAGTGACCAATCCATCCACTGTTCGGGTTTATCCAGGTTACCGCCGTTACCAATGGCCTTTATTTTCATCACCATCATCAATTTTATCAAAACTTAGGTACGTGAAATTAGCTATGAACTAGTAAAAACAAACACGTTAGGGCGACCGTCTCGTGGAGCACGCGTTTTCCCCACAGAAAAGAGAAGTAAATAGAACGAAAATGAGAAGGAAAATCTGTCACCAGGAATTATGAGTGAACCTTGATTGAACATTCTTATTAATTAGATCAACGCGTCGAACTCCGCATCCAAATAACTTGGACTTAACCTTTTTGGGTTAGGTCTCAAAGTTCTTTGTCCGCATCACAGTTGCTAACTGATTTCAAATAACTGACGTTTCGTTTATATGGGTGCAACTGGCTACAACAAATTTCTTACAAAAATGCCTTGACAGCCGTTCTAATTTAAACAAAAAAAAAAACATTATTTTCTGTGGTTTTCCCTGATGAACATTTTAACAGCCCCGAATCGGTGCTCTTCTAAACAAATAAACCGGATTCTCCAGGGAATGTGTGCCATGGAACTATACGAAGTGTTGCTTCCAGCAAAACAATGGAACGCCTTGCCTCTGTCTGTTTTTCCGCAGAATCTTTGAGTGTTCAAGTCTAGGCAAACGTATTCTATCTTCATCCATATCATCGCTTTTCATCAGGCGAGATTGCGGTCATACGATAGTAACACAACATTAGCATCAACGTTCCCACTAGGTCACACGCCTTCTATCAGAGAGAGAGAGAGAGATACTTTTGAAGTTCTTGGGCATATCGGTTTTCTTACGATGTTTACTTTCACTCGCTCAATATCTCGCTCTACCCCGATCAAAAGCTAGAGTCAGCCCTGAGCCCCTGACCATTACAAAGGAAGAAATAAATTTAAGATGCGATTTTATGAGTTTTGCATTGACGACCCATTCAAAAAGTTTTTCGCAAAAAGAGTGCGTCGCAACAACGTTCTTCACAACTATGTAGGACTCCCTAGGAAAATACCCAGACAACGTTAAATAAGCAGTTTAAAGTAGACATGGGTGTGGCAGCTGTAAGCATGACACAACATGAACGTTATCATGAAACTGGGCGTGTTGTCAGGTTACAAACGTAATACTATGTAATTTCCATGGACTTACTATTTATGCCTTAGGTATTTATTCCGTCCACGGCAATTTCATAATTTAAAATCCTATTTATACTAAACTAGCGACCCGCCCGCCCGGCTTCGCACGGGTGTAATTTACGTGCGAAGCCGGGGCGGATCGCTAGTTATACATAAAAACCTTCCTTTTGAAACACTCTATCTATTAAAAAAAAACTGCTTCAAAATCCGTCGCGTAGTTTTAAAGATTTAAGATTGTCTTTAGACCTTCAACGGTCTATGGGCAGTCAAACTGTATTTGTAGTTTTAGTTTTAGCTTGTATTTTGTTTAGTTAATAAAGGCGCTAGCCCAGTAAAAAAAGATTTAAGCAGACATAGGGACGGACAGACAGCGACAGCGACTTTGTTTTATACTATGTAGTGATAGTGATGGTAAGGCTAGGGTAAACTTGGCATCCTCGATAAGGTTAGGCGGTACTTCTTAGCGGGGCAGTTGCTTCACTTACATCAAGCACAAGTCCGATCACGTGTTGAGTACTGCTGCCACCTATTCGACGAAACTGTTAAGTACCGGCTGAAAGCTTTAGATTCGGTAAACCGGCGTGCTATGAGGGTGATTGGTGACAACAAACTAGTCGCCAAAAAACTGCTAAGCCTCGAGCACCGCCGTAAAGTAGCTTGACGGTCTATTTTTTACCGGATATATTTCGGTGAATGTGCGCAAGAGCTTCATGACCTTATTATCCTCCTTTAACTACAGGACAAGTAGGACTGCACACTACCACCCCTTTCTCGTGGAAATTCCAAAAAATCGTACACAAAGAATTGGGCCATCATGATACGTACTGTCCAAGAATGGAACTCCCTGCCGTCCTCATTGTTTCCTGAGAACTATAACAAAAGCATCTTCAAAGTTGGAGCTAAAAAAAAAGCAGAATTTTGGTGATCCAGCTGCAGGATGGATCGACGATAACGTCACCATCGTGGGTCGAGCCTGGACTCGATTAGCACAGGACTAAGGCAGATACAGTAAGAGAGCTATACCATGGATTCATAAACTAGAGTCATATATCGTCCTTGGCTATACCTAGCAATGTAGGGAAAGAGCTGTGGATGAAAATGATGATGTGGGTGACTTTTGAAAATAGAGTCCAGTATACAGGTTGTCCTTACATCCTGTATACTGGACTCTAGGGAAACACTCTCGAAGCCAAAATAAGGTAATTGTACTCATCATTATGAACCAATTTAAGTATGGGACCAACCCTGAAATTGCGAAAAAATAATTAGCTGTTCCATACATTTTGTCGAGTGTCAGTGACCGTTTTCTATAGAACAGCTGATATTTATTTCGCGATTTCAGGGCTGGTCCCATAGTAAAAGTTGTTCATAATGATAAGTACAATTACCTTCTTTTGGCTTCGAGAGTGTTCCCCTTACACTCTGTATATGATGTATGTATAGTCTGTTTAATAATTACATTTAATTATTACGTACCTGCTCTTTGTCTTCTTGAGACTTTGGCCACAGAGTTACATTCAGGACAATCTCCCCCAGGTCGTGCGTTGGCTTGTTGGGGTCCTTTAGGCACAGCACCAGGTCTTGAATCCGGCCCAGCTCTAACGCTGTCAGGTCCAGCTGACACGAACCCATGAAGTCGTCCTGGAGACCCCAGTCGTAGTCAAACACCTGGGGATGTGACAAATAAGGTTGATAATGATGACAGTTAAATATGGCGCTTCCTGGATGGGCGTGATACACTGAAAAACAATTATCGTGCCTTGTAAAAACTATGCCGGGAGTGCCAGGTTTAGCTAAGTTACCTAAGTGCGTATTTCTACGAAATCAGTTAACCCTGTCAATTTTAATTTTAAAAAAAAGACCGGTAACCAGTTCCCCGAACTACTTCATGAATTACGACGCTTTTGTCACTTTGATTCCATTTTTATTATGCGAACTGCTAATCTGTGGAATGCGCTGCCTGAATGGGTGTTCCCCGCCGATAGTTACAATCTGGGTGTCTTCAAATCACGAGTGAATCGGTTTCTAGGCAAGCGTGCTTCACCGTAGACCGCATTCAGGCGAGTTGGCGGTCAGCGCAAGCCTATTAATTATTAAAAAAAAAAGTATTTGGTCCAGAATTTTGCCACCCCAATAGCACTCTCCATGTTCTCATTTAGGTCGTCGAGAGTGCCAGATTTAGGGCACGTTGCACACTCCATCAAATGTGTAATTTTTTGAGAGCTCACGCCCGAGGCATTCGGTATCTGTATCGGTATGCCATGTTATCCTGATAGTTCCGACTACGGCCCACCTGGGACCGAAGGCCATTCGGGGACCGGGGTTTTCCCCTAGTGGACTATGGTTCTTTATGACGTAGGGTCGGTCTTTGGCAGGGACAATATAATTTCTAGATGAACAGTGCAATTTTTGCCACACGGCAAGGCGAGCATCTTTGAGGTGTCCTTTCAAATATTTTATGTTGTGTATTTTTAAGCTATTGCGGCTTTTGAGCCAACTGTGGATGCCTTTGCTTAATGACGGTTGTTTATTTCTTGTCGTTTTTCAGCGGCACAGGCAAATATCTCCTATTTGCTGTTGGTGTAATAGTTACAATCTGTCTTCAAGTCGCGAGTGAATTGGTTTCTTCTAGGTAAGCGTGATTCACCGTCAACCGCATCATCCGTTTAATACCAGGCGAGGTAGCGGTCAAGGGCAAGATTATTATAAAAAAAAAAAATGGTAATAATAGGCATTAAATTATTAAATTATCAGCTCTTCCATAGAAAATGGGTCATTCACACTCGATAAAATGCATGGAACAGCTGTTTTTTTTTTTCGCAGTTTCAGGGTTGGTCCCATAGTAAAAGTTGTTCAGAACGAACGCCTTTCGGCTTAATTACACCTTTTTCGCGTAACTCTGTATATACTTTTCAAACTTTGTCAGGATAAACATATGTGAAAAACACTGTTTAAAATTATCACAGTTGTTCACTAAAGTTATATGATTATTTACGGGATATTTACCGTGGTATGGTTGTGGAATGAGCTCCCGATATTTCGGCGCAGTTACATGCAACATGTTCACGGGAAGACTGAATAATGCGGGTGGTTGGTCGAACAGTTAAAAAGGTCAGTCTTCCCGTGACCATGGTGCATGTAACTGCGCCGAAATATCGGGAGCTCATTCCACAACATTACCACGGTAAATATCTCGTAAATAATCATATAACTTTATGTGAAAAACAGTTGCTGAGTTGCCATATAGAAAACATCAAAACCTTACCTTAATCTGCACCGGCTGGAAAGGATCTTCAATCGGCACCGTGAAGCATTCGTCCCACACCGGATTCAGGTCTCTATACACTATCCTGGACTTGTGGAGCAGCCTGCCTCCAGCCTTGAACTTGACGTAGGGGTCGCTGGTTCCTGACAACAGACCTGGCGTTCGAGCCCATAGGAGCAACGTTAGAAGAAGCGAAAATAAAAAAGACAAGCGGGCGCTAAAGGGTTTAAATAGGGGCTAACGAATAGACAGACAAACTAGCTGGCTAGTAAAATGGAGGCTAATAGATACCCCACATGAGGTCTAAAACTGGGGATTACAAAGATTCAGAGTGGATAGATTTAAGTGGGACAATGAACTAATGAAATGTTAAAAAGATATTGCTCACATAAATTAAACAGGCACTTCGAAGGTTCTCTATTCTAAAATTTCAAAAGGAAATCCGCAGAAATCGCGCGATAATAATATGGACCCTTTACCACTGCCCTACTTCTTAGAAACCTATTCAATTGTCTAGAGGATAAAGGTGGGATAGCAAGAGAATAGTTATTTGTTGTACTAGCCTGCTAAGTCGTTATTTCACGCGAATGCTTGGTATAGAATTCAGAGCAACTAATTCTATGATTCATTTAAGATAGGAGCCTTTTTGAATCAAACAATTTTTTTCAAAGAAGTTGGAATGTTTTAATACTGTCAAATGTCCCACACGAGCTGATCGTCTATGAAAAAAAAAGTATGAATTTAGAATCTATATTCCGTACTATATAAAATTACTATTGCGCGGAGGCATTCTGAACCGTCGATATTCTATAAAAATATTTAGTAAATAAGAAGATAAGATTAGTAAAATAATAGCATTTTTATGGACGCATCCTAATAAGATTCAATTATTACGGACTATGTTCAATATTTTCCTGAATCAGTATTTGTAGACCTATATTCTAGATATTTACTCATTTCTAATTCTGCGTAGGACAGAGCTTCCTCAGCTTTTGTATTGAAGCTAGGTCTAATGCCGACATACATGGACAATGACGCATCTCGAAGGAACGCCGGACGTGAGTAGAATGCTTTATTGCTTTTCCTATTCTGAAAATTGGTGGATAGAACAGAATATTTCTCTATGATAGAACTAAATAGAATATTTACTAGCTGCGCTCCGAGGGTTCATCTATAATTTTTTTGTTTTAAATCTTTATGTATCACATAAATTTATGAAAAAGGATTGAGAATCAACAAAAATGCTCACCACATTCGCCGTGTTACCTAAGGATTTTGATATAAACTTTAGTTTTTACAATAGTGTGTAATTTTTTAGATCATCATCATCAGCCAGAAGACGTCCACTGCTGAACATAGGCCTCCTATTTAGACCTCTACACTGAACGACAGCCTGCCATCTGCATCCAATAGATGCCCGCAACTCTCACGATGTTGTCTGTCCATCTAGTGGAAGGCCTACCTACGCAGCGTTTTCTGGTTCATGGTCTCCACTCAAGAACCTTTCTGCTTTATCGGTTATCGGTTCTTCGAGCGATGTTCATGGTTCAGACTAAGCTTCTTAGTCTTGAGCATCGCCGCAAAGTTGCTAGTCTATCGGTTTTTTATCGGATACATTTCAGAGAGTGTGCTACAGATCTGCATGATTTGATTCCCTCCTGCCCATTTTTCTATCGGACTGCCAGAGTGGGCGATAGAGCGAAGTGATGGTGCGAAGAATCGACACCGCTTTATGGTTGATATTCCGAGAACCCGTACGAAGCGCTTAGATTCCCCATTTATTTATTTATCGTGCAAACTGCTAGTCTGTGGAATTCGCTGCCCTAGTTTATGTTCCCCGATAGTGTATATGTCTTCAAGTCGAGAGTGAATAGGTTTCTTCTAGCCAAGCGTGCTCCATCGTAGGCCGCATCATCGCTTAACATCAGGCGAGTTGGCGGCCAAGCCTATTTATAATAAAAAAATATTTTAAAAATATGTGACCTGCATATTGCTATTTGACTTGCAAATTTTTAATAGCTATGTCGGTGAATCTGATTTTTAGTGGATTTTTGTAGATGGAATAAATTTATATCTGTTCACTTCTTCTGTGGATATCTTATTTTTCCTCGAGAGAAAAATGTATCCTCCAGACATAAATTGGTCTGTCAAGCCATCCCAGCCAGTGTGGGCAGGCCGTTTTAGGCTGACCCTTGTCTATAAATCTGTTTTGGGCGGGAAGGTCATAAATTTTCATTATATCTTCCGTGTTCAGCGCTTGCTGTATCAAATTATTGTGTACCCACTTAAACTTACTTCTTAGTCCATATTTCTTCTATACAGAAAGTTTGTTTATCACAATAATATCATAAATTAGAGATTAGAGCAATAGAAAAGCTTTGTCAGGCTGGTTTAGGGCTTAACTCGCAATTTTATCCTATAGAAAATCTCTACATAAAACAAAGTCAGCCTATTTCTTGCAAGTTTGTGCAACAATGTCTCATAAACACGTACCTATTATGTACAGGTTGATATATATGCTACCTTTTTACAAACTAGCTATATAAAACACCTAGCGGTCCGCCCCAGCTTCGCACGGGTATAGATTATAGCCTATGTCACCCGGGGATAGTGTAGCTTCCCGTCAGTGAAAGAATTTTTTAAATCGGTTCAGTAGTTTCGGAGCCTATTCAATGCAAACAAACAAACAAACAATCAAATCTTTCCTCTTTATAATATTAGTATAGAAAAAGATAACAGTACTAACTAGAGTGGTTTAGTAAGCAATGCATGAAAACATGGAAAAATAAAATATAACATGCAAAAGAGATGAAAATAACTTGACTAATTGTGTGGAGATAAGTGTTAAATGTGTGTAAAATGTTCAGTGTTAAAAGAAACAAACATAGTTATGTGATACGACCGGTGTTTTCGAAAGCAGACAATGTAGATTGTACGAGTGCATAAAACAAGCCATTTTAGCCGAGACGTTTATCACTATTATTACTAATTAACACTCAAAAATACTCAAGTTCAGGAAAAATAGGGAAGAAAATCCAATGCGACATGGTTTTTCACGTTCGCGCCAAAAATCCCGGTGTCTTTTTTTATTCATTCCTCTGTGAGGATTTTGGCGTCGCACTCTTGTATATTTGCCAGTGTCAAGTATTATTATTATTATCAAGTTTGATCAAATGTAGTCAAACAAGTCAGTCACAGTCAAGCAAAAGTAAGTCACGGTCAAGTCAGTCATGCCCTAGTAAAGTGGTGGAGACTTTACAAGAGGCTTCTATGGAGCTTTGGAAACAACACGAAATTACATGTTTCACCGCATTATATCACTTACCCACACTCGAGCACGACCACGAACACAGTAAATAATAATTATCCACCATTATTACGCAATAATTCTCAAAAATATACAAGTTTAAGAAAATAATAAAACAAGGCGGCATGTTTTTTCACGTTGGCGCCAAAAACTCGAGCTTTCTTTATGCATTGAAATATCTCTGGGTATAATTTAATCGTGAAAAAGTTTGCATATAAAAATACCCCTGATGGAAGCGTATTTACTGGATAATGTTGTATTAAAACCATTTCCGCCAACTTCCAAGATCCAGTTTAAAAATGTATGACGTAATAAAATTTATGAAAGTTAGAAGAGCCCCGAGCCAAGAGATTTTTGTTTATTTTATGTATCTGTGAAGAAATTACAAATTGTTATTTTGTTAACTTGAACCCGTTTGTGCACAAAGCCGACGACTCAATTTAATAAGACCCTAACCTCCTTATTATTAAACGTGAAGTAGTCTTGGAATAGTTAGGCAGTGTTTTGTCTTTTTCTCCCTTTCAAATTTTGAACTCGATCGAAAAAGACAAAAGGCGGTGTAATTATTCCGAGGCTACTTACTCTACGTTTATTAATAGGGGGGTAAGAGACCGCAGGGAAACGCTGGATGCAGGCCTCTTCCAACCGGCCCTTTTGGAGATCGATGGGGGAGGCCATGTCCAGCAGTGGACGTCCTATAGCTGAAATGATGAAGATGATTATTATCCTATTATGTTCCCACAGCTGGGACATAGTACTTACACCATATTGGCTTAGGGTATGTTAGTGAATGTCATAGTTATGTCTGGCATGGGGCTTGCATAATCGCATAGTGACTAAAGCCCCAAACAAAAATTTGTTTGAAAAAGTCTTAAATGCAATGTTTATAATTAGTTCATAGTCTACATCAACATTTAAATCGACACCCGCTAAGATTTCATCGCAGATTTGACGTATTTTGGGTGTGTTTGACAGTTCGGACGAATATTATAAAAGCGAAAATAACTCTGTCTCTCTGTCTGTTTGTTTGTTCGCTTTTCACACCTAAACGGCTGGGCCGATCTTGACAAAATTTGGCAGGATGATAGTGTACATCATAAGGACAGACACAGGTTACTTGTTTCCCCAGAAAATGCGGAAAAATAGGAAAACCGCGGGATTCAGCTAGTCTATAAGTCGGGTAAAGCAGTGTAGACCTAGCGAATGCGAACGCGCTCCGTCTCTTTCATTTCAATTGAAATAAAACGAGACCCAATGCATTCGCTAGACACGGTATCATAATTATGTCAAACGTTATCGCAGAAAATCGATTCGTGTGGAAATCGCGACGCTTCGTGAGTCGCCGAGTATTCGATCCGAAACTTGGTTTGGTAGCCTCGTGTACGAACTAAAAGCACCCACTTTTCTTACTGAATATTTAGAAAATTCTTCAAGATAATGTCTACTGATGGGTAGGCTTTGGGGAAAACTTGAAAGCTTCTAGAAAGTGTGAAGTTAAGACGTGGTTCGAATAAAATGTGTCAAGTTAGTGTAGAGAGTGCATGAAGCCTATCGCAGATATCATTTTCAGTTAAGGGCTCATGCAATGGATGCTTTTAAAGATACAAAATGATTGTCTATTTTTGAAAAATTTGCTTTTCTGTGAGAATAACGGACCCTTTTCATTATAGTACCCTTTACGTGTAACCCCGTGTAATTATTAATAACCCTGAATATAATTTCTGTTATCTGCGATAGTTGTGAGGTGTGAGTCGTGGTTGTGTGCAATCATGGAGATACACTACTTATAGAGTCACAAACGTGCAAACAAAATGTCTAAACCAAAACTCGGCGCACGCTATAGCGTCTACTTTTTGGTTGAATGTAAGGCAACCGATGACATAGCGGACAAGCTACGTTTAACACACAGAAAAGAGAAGTAAATAGAACGAAAATGAGAAGAAAAATCTGTTATCAGGCATTATGACAGAACCGTGATTTAACATTCTTATTTAGATCAACACGTCAAACTCCGCATCACAGTTGCTAACCGATTTCGAATGACTGACGTTTCGTTTATATGGCTTCAATTGGCTACAACAAATTTACACAGAATTCCTTGACAGCCGTTCTAATTTAAATAAAAAAATATTTTTTTCTTTGGTTGAACACTATGCAAGCGACAAATCGCCTAAATTAGAGTAAATGTGGCATTGCGAACTATAACCTATAATTGATGTCTAGGTAAGTAGGTACGTACAACAACGTTCGGTCGATTTTTGACCGTATTCACTTAGAAATTGTGACTCTATAAGTATTGCATTTCTATGTGTGTAACGTACCGTTTTTATCCATAGCTATCAGATTTTGTCCTCTCTTCAGATGTATCCTCAGTTGGAAGAAGGCGTAGTGTCGTAGGTGCTGTTCTCTTAGTTTCTGACCTTCATCAGGTTCCTGGAAAAAAACTATTTAAGGGCCAGAATATCGAGTGCAGCAATCTCGCTTACGAATTTGATGTTTTAGGGTTCCGTACCTCAAAAGGAAAATCGGAATCCTTATAGGAACACTTTGATGTCCGTCTGTCTGAATTTGAATTTGAATTGTAATTTAGGTGCGAAGCCGGGGCGGGTCGCTAGTTGTATATATAAACCTTCCTTGAAAATGTATCTAACTGATGGTGAAAACCGGATCAAAATCCGTTGCGTGGTTTAGGAGGAGTTAGCGGCCATACGGACAGACAGACGCGGAAAGCGACTTTAATTTATACTATGTAGAGAAGAGATAGCTGAAAGAGACCGCAGAGCCGAGGGTCTACAGTCTCCTTCAGCTCTGAAAAAATCCAACTTGTGAGTCAACGCGGTCAAAAGATATGACCGTGTAGAACCATAAAGTTACAAACGTACCTATAAAAATACCAGCATAAGTAGGTCTCTTTTCGTGTAATTTAAATTACACTAGAAACATTCTTGTAAACTTGTAACCTTTTTAACGACATCTACAATGTTACCCAATTAAAAGTTGAAACAATTCAGCAGACTTTCTGGTGTTCCATTTCAGCTTGGGACTCAGTTTTAAAGCTAAATATAGTATGAGTAACAGCCGACCTTTAGCTGTTTTACTATTGGTAGCTGGGAACTGGGTTTATGACCCTATTTTGTTCGATTAATTGTTTGGATATACTTTCATCATCATCATCATCATCACCAGCTGGATGACGTCCACTGCTGAACATAGGCCTCCCCCTTTAACCTCCACACTGAACGACAGCCTGCCTTTTGCATCCACTGGTTGCCAGCGACTTTCACTATGTCGTCGGTCCATCTAGTGGGAGGCCTACCTACGCTGCGTCTTCCGGTTCGTGGTCTCCACTCAAGAACCTTTCTTCCCATCGGTTCTTCGAGCGATGTGGCCTGCCCATTGCAACTTCAACTTGCAAATTTTAACAGCTATGTCGGTGACTCTGGTTCTTTGGCGAATATCCACGTTTCGGATTTTATCGCGCAAAGAAACTCAGAGCATAGCTCTCTCCATTATTCTTTTACAATTACTGGCAAGTGCTTTTGTAAACCAAATTATACATGCTCACTACAAAAACAGACTGCAGTCTAACTGGTCCATAGACCGTTGTAAGTCTAGAAACAATCCAAATGCTCAAGCCCACCACCAGTTGGCAGAGTACCCAGCATGCTGGCGGCATTACCATGCTGAATGGCAATGCTTATGCGTTGACTCAGAAATACACCAGTATTTTGGTCAGAGGCGCTCTGAAAGATTTTTTAAAATGAAGTGAGCTTCCAATCTCAGTGTCTCGAATCCAAATGGCTCAAATATGTAACCACTGCCGAGGTAAGCATTTTTGCGCCGCTTTTGGTCTGCCGAATTTGCAGTTAGACTAGCCCTACCTGGTATATCAGGACGATGTGACGGCGCCAAAGTATCGACACAACTTCCAGGAAACAAGTGTCATACCGTCAGGCCTCTTTCCATCCAACAAAACCGCTCAGTTCGAGCCGATACGCTAGCCTGAACGACATCATACGCACTGGCTTTTTCCACCGCTAATGTCGCAGCTGTGACATTAGCGGTGGAAAAAGCCAGTGCGTATGACTGCGACATTAGCGGTGGAAAAAGCCAGTGCGTATGATGTCGTTCAGGCTAGCGTATCGGCTAATTCGACCAACGCTGTTCGAGCAAAAGAGACCATGGAGATTGAGCTAGTCAACTGCAGTACCACACTGACAAAGGCACTGTCAGTTAGATAGTTGCAAGTAAAGCTAATATTCAACTTCACGGATTAGGGCCCATCCTCTATTTCTGAGAGAAAGCCTGTGTCTCCTTGAAGATGATAGGCAGAAATTATGATGATAAAAGCTAATATAAAGCGTATAAAAACGCGTCATAGTGAACTATAAAAACTCATTGAAAAAGTTTGTGCAAAAGGGGTAAAACTACTACTAAAATGATCTCATGACATAGAAGGTACAAAAAATCACCACGCTGGGTTGTCATACAACTTGTCGTGGTTGCAGTATCTATAATATCCTTATTAAAGTCTATGGGAAGGTATCATCATCAGCCAGAAGACGTCCACTGCTGAACATAGGCCTCCCCCTTTAACCTCCACACTGAACGACAGCCTGCCTTTTGCATCCACTGGATGCCCGCAACTCTCACAATGTCGTCGGTCCATCTAGTGGGAGGCCTCCCTACGCTGCGTCTTCCGGTTCGTGGTCTCCACTCCAGAACCCGGGAAGGTATAATTTAGTGTAACAATTACCAATTGCAATAGTTCTGCAGGCGGCGCTCGAGGGTAGTGCGCGGGAGTACCGGAAGTCGATGGAACTGGCTCGTTGGACGATTGGCGGGTCATTTGTAAATCTGGGAACAAAAATGAATTTTTTTACTTTAAATAACAACCGAACTCATGTGATACCACTATTCCGTTCCACGTCATATCATCTTCAGTCTGCTGTGTATTTTCTTTCATGGCTAAAAACTTTCACGATCAAATCACCTTTCTAACAAAAATAAACTAAACAAAAACAAACTAAATCTACCAAAGAAGCTACAAAAAGTGTCCATGATGCTACCAAAGAAGTTGGACCTTAACTTGTTAGGTCCAACTTCATAGGGTGCTACGATGCCACACATAAACACAGAAACTCGGTACAGAATTTTATATTCCTGGAGTCTTAAAATACTGCTTCGGTATGCCTGCCCTGCCTGTCATAAAAGCCGACTAAAAGGGGGCCTTTGGGCTTGTGGGTGGTCAATTTGGGGATCTGACCTCCCATTCAGTAAGCCTAGAGAAGACAACGGCGCGGTGTGGCCCACGTTGTTGTAAAAGAAAGAAACGGAAATGCCCTGAGCATTTCCTGGGAGTGTTGCTTCAGGCAGTGTGCTAGGATACCGGTGCGTTCCTATGGAGATCCCGGTATCCTTCGTCTGGCACAGAGGTCGGCCACCACGGGGGTTTTAGGCGGTGCAATATCACATAACCCGGCATCACCCCAATGCAGCTGGGTATCTTTTGAAGATTTCCCCCCCGTCCACAAAAAAAAGGTACAGACTTCTAGCACACAAACACAAACGCAAACAGAGTGTATAAGAACACTAACAAAAAACTGGTTGAGTCAGGGGTTAAATAAAATTAAAAGGAGGTATCATTGCATAGTATATAATAAGAATTCATAGACTAGAAACTTTCTTTATAGTACACAGATACATACATACTTACATTCCTACAGTCAATCGAAAAACATTACCCTCCTGAGTCGACTACCCAAGGAGTAATGAATGTTTTTCAAAAGAAGAACCCCACTATGAAATTGAGCCATAAAATTACAAACGTACCATTATAGTGCATGACTACATACTTTTGCCGTAGTCGGGTGAAAATCTGCTTGTGAAAAGTTTTTGGTAAATTGGAACAACCAGGTATTATTAAAAACAAGCTCATAATATGAAGTGGCAATTCAAATTCATGTTATACTCTGAGGTATTTTACTCTACTCTTTACTTTACTCTTTCCGAATAACTTTCTGTGATATAAAAGTATCGTAAACTGGTCTTAAAAAACGTTATCATACCTCCTTTACGTGATCCATAACGAAATTGACATGCAAGTTAATGACGCTATCAATCTCTGCCAGTCTTACAAAGTTAAATCGAGTTGAATGATAAGCCATCTGTGAGTTTTCACCTGATTGACCTATTAAATCGAAGATCACGTAGCAGCAAAGACCTACGTAGTAGCTATACCTATAGTCTGTGCGTAGCAGGCTCAGAGTTTCTCCTAAAACCTTTCATAGACCATTTTACTGGCTCTATATAGATTTTTATTGTTGACATTTAAAGGTTGACAACCTGGCCCCCGATTCTACTAAAGAAATTGTTTTTAAATTGTAATTGGTTCAATTTTATTTTTTTAATAACTGCCTCAAAACTGAAAGTTTTAAATTTTTTATTTACTAGAAAAATACCACCAACTAATATTATAACCAAGGAAGATATACTAAGAGGAAAGACAATAGCGGAACATTAGAGCGTAGCTCGGAAATTTGGCTAAAAACGGTATGAACTTAGATGGCGCTGTAATTTGAGCGTCGTATAGGTTGTCTCTAACTTCCGTAAGCGCTGCAGTCAGATAGCGTACGAAAGGGTTCTACAAATTACCGTAGCGCACTTAGTATAAAAAAATAATTGTCAATTTTGAGGCAATTATTTAAAAAATTAAATTGAAAAGGCATACAAAATATTATGAGGAGACAGAAACGTTATTTCATATTATAAACTAAAGTAATACACTCTTCGATCACAATTATGTAGCTTGGATTTGCCTCGAGCTGGTAGCGAAAAAAGTCTGCCAAAAACTGAATGGGGCGAGGTAAACACACACACACACTGACATGTTATTTATTATTAGTTCTACAAACGCACACTTCAATATTGAGCGGCACACAACTGCCAACGATATGATCAAATGGACGACCAATTTGTAAGAGCTAAAGGGGAAACTGTTGGTAAACACTTCCATTTTCTTTTTTTTATAATAGGCCTGATGGGTTCGCACCCGCCACGCTACGTTACCAAGGGGTTAGACAAGAGCCACTTTCTGTTAGCGTTGCGCCTGCAGAAATATGAAATTGTATGAAAATGACATTGACAATGACATCAGCTTGAGAGAAGCAATCAAGCTAATGTCATTTTCATGCAATTTCATCTTTCCGTAGGCGTTAACGCTAACAGAAGGTGGCTCTTGTCTAACTACATAATATCTGTCTTATTTGTTTGACCTATTCAAATTGGCGTGCGGTGTATTCCGTTCCGCACGCTCTATGCAAAAGGGCACTTGAAAAAAATCTACGCTAGAATAATTAGCAAGACCTTATGGGCCTCAGAAGCAAGCTTAAAGTCGTACAACGAGCTATGGAGAGGGCTATGCTCGAGGTTTCTCTACGAGATCGAATCAGAAATGAGAAGATCCGTAAACGAAAGTTACCAACATAGCGCACCGGATTAGCAAGTTGAAGTGGCAGTGGGCAGGGCACATAGCACGCAGAACATATGGCCGATAGGGCCGAAAGGTTCTCGAATAAAGACCACGGATCGGTAAGCGCAGAGAGGTGGACAGACAACCTAAAAGATATAGATAGATAGACCTAAAAGAAACGTCCTGCAGTCTGGCGCAGGGAAACTATATCCAGGACGCTTCCAACCAGCCCTTTCGGAGATCATTGGGGAAAGCCTATGTTCAGCAGTGGACGTCCTGTGACTGAAATGATGAATTAGCAAGACAAGTATAGTACAAAAACAAATACAAATTAATTTATTGGGTTTTTTGTGGTTTTTTTTTACCATTCTTACCGTCTTTCTTCCGGAAGAGGCGCATCTTACGCCACTTCCTAACAGTTGCCTTCAGCCTCTGCATCAGCGCACAATTCAGCAATGCGCGCATCGCCCTCTGCCGCCATACCGAGCACATCTACCGAGTCCATCACTGACGTTCTACCACAAGTCTACAACTTTCTCATTCTCACTTTGATATTAAACACCATTCGTCTTTATCACATCATTATGTTAAAGCTTGTAGAACTTTTGATTGATTTTTGTACAGTTTTTTATTAATGTCATTTACACGACACATCTATGGGTTTGGTTCCATCAAAGACGGATCCCACAAGTATGAAGTTTGATTTTGGCATTATTGCTTTTGTGTTATGATAGCACTGACTTTTGTACAGCTTTTTAAATTATTATTTCGTTATATCACATCGTTGGGTTGGTTGTTTGGTTCCCGTCATACCGTTTGCATTTACCTACCTTGCTTTCCTCGTCATAGATAAAATAAAAAAACCTTATTTCGTTCGTTTCGTTCGTTTTTTTTCATTAAACTAATAATTTCTCTAATTATAATTTATTGCAGGAATCTTTAGGTCCATTATGGACGGTTCACGCCAACTTATCTACAAGTAAATTTTGACATTACTGTTTTTGGAAACGACTGCGCTAATTTTGTTCAGTGTTTGCTTTGGTTATCATTATAAGGTATTAGGTATAAATAAGGTTGGGGTGAGCTAGTGAATCACATCATCAGCCATTAAATGTCCACTGCTGAACAAGGCCTCCCTCTTAGAGAGGGGTGTTGCCGTAATCTGTTTTAGCTTCAACTAATCTAACTTTAACTTTTTATCTTGCCAGTAATTGCCAATCATGCTGTGTACGCATATTTTGGGATACTCTCCAGTTCGAAACTGTAATATTTGCAATAAGTTTAGCTTAAGTTGAGATTGTCCTGTTTTGTGTACCTTCTAAATAAAATAAAATAAAATAAAAATCCCCACGCTTGGCAGGCGGCTTGGAGATCGCAGTACGTTCACCGTGTACTAACAGGACGCTGCTGCCCATCCTCCGGTGGTTCTGGTCGCAGTTTTAGGACATACCCGGGTCAAAGCGAGCTAGTGAATGAACTCTTGGAATTCAAGCAGAAAAAAATTGTACAGAGTTGACACTTTATATTATACTAGCAACGCACCCCGGCTTCGCACGTATGTAAATCTTTTTTTTTACGCCTTGGGTTACATTATTGGAGTTTTAGTAAGGATCCCTATTTTTTTTGCAAATATAATATAGCCTATGTCACCCGGGGACAGTGTAGATTCCCAACAGTGAAAGAATTTTTCAAATCGGTTCAGTTATTTCGGAGCCTATTCAATGCAAAAAAACAAACAATCAAATCTTTTCTTGTTATAATATTACTAGCAGTCCGCCCCAGCTTCACACGGGTATAGATTATAGCCTATGTCACCCGGGGATAGTGTAGTTTCCCGTCAGTGAAAGAATTTTTCAAATCTGTTTAGTAGTTTCGGAGCCTATTCAATGCAAACAAACAAACAATCAAATCTTTCCTCTTTATAATATTAGTATAGAGTACAGATATTCTATAGTGCAGCAATGGGACTCCCCAAACTACCAAAGGCAAGAGCATTTATAATCAAACCCTTTTACCGCAAAATAATTGGTACAATTTATAATCGCATTTTTCGTTTCCATTGCTCTAGTTGGCAAGAATAAACTTCAAGACTCAAAAGAAAATCCTGATTAAAACACTTCTCGTTACTTCAATCCCAGTGGAAAAGCTTCGACCAAAGATAAATGTAGCGCCGAAAATTTCCGAGTAACATAAAAACTCAAAGACTAGAGGGAAATCCCTAGTTTCCTACAGTAACAAGGTGCCCAAGGTAATTGAAGGTCACGATCTGTCTTTTTGCAAATTGATGGTAAATAAATCTACATAAGCCAGGTGCAATAGAAATTTTCCCGAAACCAAAACACAAATGGAGGTTGAAAGTTTAAATGAAACCTATGCGCACAAAGTCGCGAGCAACAGCTAGTGCATGATTTAATTCCTTCCTGCCCTTTTTTCTATCGGACCGCCAGGGCGGGCACAAAAATCGACATCGTTTTATGGTTGATATTCCGAAAACCCGTACGAAGCGCTGTGATTCCACATTTATTGTGCGAACTGCTAGTCTGTGGAATTCGCTGCCTGAATGGGTTTTCCCCGTTAGTTACAATCTGGGTGTCTTCAAGTCGAGAGTGAATCGGTTTCTTGTAGGCAAGCGTGCTCCATCGTAGACCGCAGCGAGATGGCGGCCAATTGCAAGCCTATCGACTATAAAAAAAAAATTGTGAGCTGAAAGACCTAAACCATCTTTATGGCCATTATTAAGTTACATAAAATAACTAATCTATTATCACAAGTTTATTGGTTTAAAAGTTAAAGTTACACAGTTGAGTGTAAATCTCAAACTATTATTAAAACAGTACAACAATATAGGGATCTACTTACTAGATCCAAACCATCAAAAAGGAAATAACATCCTCACTGAAAACTCCTTACCTTCCTTTTGATTTCCTTTTAACAAAGTGCCACGAGGGACGGAAAACCGAATGAGCCCTTCAGAAACGAGAGCAAGGGCACAGAAGATAGGTATCTACTTGCACAGGAGATATGGAAATCTAGATTATGGATGCACGGGCGTCTATATGTGCGATACCATTACGTTTGCCATATATTGGGGATAGATAAAGGTGATATGACAAAAGTTCAAAGTTGTGTATGTCTATTACGGCACCGTAACCCCTGCCTGTAGTAAGAGACTACTAAAAAGGGACCTGCGGGCTCGGGATGGTCAAAGTTGGGACTCTGAGCGTGCCCAGGGAGAGAACGACAACGTTGTGTGACTAACGTTGTCGTGGGCGGAGGGGCTGAGACAACACAGTTGTCTCGGGAGGAGCCGTAGCGCAGTGCCGAGGGCTCCGGTGCGTTCCTCTGGAGATCCCGGAGCCCTCTTGTCAAGCACTAAGGCTGGTCACCGGGGGGGTTTTAGTGGGTATAATCCCAAAAAGGTCTAATTTTCATGGGTTAAGCTTATACCCGCTCTTTTTACAAGTTTTATTTAACTTGTCATGTTAGTTTGGGTCAGATCTAGCAACCAAATTTTAAAACAATTACCTCTGACCGATTGCTGAAATTTTGCATATACGGTTAGTTTAGACTAGTGACCTGCCCCGGTTTCACACAGGTGTAATTTACGTGCGAAGCCAGGACGGGTCGCTAGTTATATATTGAAACCTTCTATGAAAAATTATCTAACGTTAAGATAAATGTTATACACAAAATTTAAGCCTATCAGTAGTATTATATAATAAAGTCAGCTAAATACCTATTCACCCGAGAGAAGCGTAATCTCTAACGCCAAACTTCCCCTGTATATCAGGGCCCGCCAGGCCGGGGCCTATCAGACCGTGTTATCAGTATCCGGGACAGCCACAGGTTACGTTATGTTAGACCAATTTGCAAGTAAATTTAGTAGTTATGTATTATTTTGATCAAAGTTTACAGCATAAGGACCATTTTAGTTCATAACGTCGACTTCGCAAAATGTTGTTGATTTTTACTCTTTTGTACAAGTTGACTTCCTAAAACGTTTTTACCTCCTCAGTATTTCTGGTCTCCTGGTACTTTGTCTGCTCAATCATCATCATCAGCCAGAAGACGTCCACTGCTGAACATATGCCTCCCCTTTAACCACCACACTGAACGATAGACTGCCATCTGCATCCACTGGATGCCCGCGACTCCTTGGAAAGTATCCTGTCATAATTTTAGATTGATTAAATAGTTTAGTAATATTATAGTAAGCTTACAAGGACAACAAAACAACAAATTAAAACTTAAATACTAACATTAATTGGTTATTTCCGTTACCAGTGGGAACTGTTCCCAAAATGCTTGCCCTGTTAGCTACCACGTTGTATGGCAATGCTCACTCTTTGTAAGTAGAGGCCGGCATTTTGGTCACGAGTTGCTTTCACCAATAAGTAATATCATCATCATCATCATCATCAGCCAGAAGACGTCCACTGCTGAACAGAGGCCTCCCCCTTTAACCTTCACACTGAACGACGGCCTGCCTTTTGCATCCACTGGATGCCCGCGACTCTCACAATGTCGTCGGTCAATCTAGTGGGAGGCCTCCCTACGCTGCGTCTTCCGGTTCGTGGTCTCCACTCCAGAACCTTTCTTCCCCATCGGTTATCGGTTCTTCGAGCGATGTGGCATGCCCATGGCCACTTCAACTTGCAAATTTTAACAGCTATGTCGGCGACTCTGGTTCTTTGGCGAATATCCACGTTTCGGATTCTATCGCGCAAAGAAACTCCGAGCATAGCTCTCTCCGTTGCCCGCTGTGTGACTCTGAGTTTTTCCAAAAGTTAAGGACCACGTCTCAGTAAGTAATATAGTTCATCAATTTCAGCGAATGAAACTGCTAAAAGACCTTTCCTACATGGTTCTTTTTTTATTTGAATTATGATCGATTCAAAATATGCCAATTCACGTTCGAACATTCGAGCGTGGCGCACCCTACGGCGATCTTGCGAAACACAACTTTGCAAGCGTCAGTTCTTCGCTATCCCGCTCTAAGCAACGAGTGCACACCAAACAAATGGACCTTTAAACTATTATTACGCCGCGAATAAAGTTATAAAACTATTTAATACACAAAAGACAACAGCCAGCAGCTTCTGAGTGTTTGTTCTCACCAGTGTAGTGCCTGTGAACTGATTTTATTAGATTTGCAAGTTTAGATCACGCCGCCATTGCGCCGGCACATACCTCTAACATACGAGGACTCTTTGCCGCCTACAGGACGTTGGATTGGTATGTATTTCTTTCATATTTCAATAAAAGTGTACAGAACCCCGGCCTTCACATTTTCTAGCATCACACCCTTCCCGCTACCGCGAAAATACTCGACAAAAGAAAATATCCATGAACCAGCACCCGCCGGTGGTGGAAAATTCAATAATTAGTATATTTTCATCACCATTTCATGGTCCTTCGTATCCGGATTCAGGATATTTCAGTATTTTCTAGTATATTTTACATAAACTTTCTTTCAAACCGCTTAAAAATCGCATTTTTATACAGCCAACTAGGCTGCCATTTTGTGTACGTGCGTCGTTAGTCTTTGAACCCCGCTATTGAACCAAAGTATATTATTTGAAGAACTCCTTTGGTTATCGCTTTACTTTAATTATATTCCGCATCGATATTAATTATCATAAAACCGCATCTTATACTCCACCCGCATTAATAAAAAATAATATTTATTCCTACCTACATTATTTTGTATCCGCACCGCTCTTCATTGCATTCCGTTATCTCTGAACGATCGCTCGCCGCCCGGTAGGTGCTACTCGCCTATTGTTTACGTGTTTACTCGATCGCTCAAATAATAGGTTACAATGACGTCAACTAATGAACAGAAATTAAAACTTCTTGAATGTCAGCGACAAGCTTATTTCGAACGTTTGCAACAAATATACGATAACTCGCGCCGTAACTTAACTGATCCTGACACATTAGAAAACTTTCTTTGTTCGGTCGAAACATTGGACGAAATTAGAAGTGTCTTTCAACAATGCGTAAAAGACATAGATCTTATTACGATAAAAATAGATAAAGATTCAGTGCTAGATTCTAATAAATGGCTCGCATTCGAAGATCTTTATTGTCGCGTCAAACGTAAACATTCTCAGTTTGTATCGAAGTCGACAATGGGGGTCAAACAGAATGACCACTCGTCTCACGGAGTTAAGTTAGCCCGTATAGAAATTCCCGAATTTGACGGGAATGCCAAAGATTGGCCGCTATTTTATGCAACTTTCCAAAACGCTGTTCATTTGAACTCATCTCTTTCTGTAACTGAAAAGATGTTTTATCTCGCCAGTAAGTTGAAAAACAAAGCTAAAAATGTTTACGCTGGTTTCGTGCCCTGCGCCGAAAACTATGAAACGATATATAACGCACTTGTATTAAAATATGAAGATACAAGGAATCTTGCTGGTATGTACCTCGCACAAATGTTTTCACTAAAACCAATCGCTTCCGCTACCGCTGATAATTTAGAAAATTTAATAGATCAGTTTTCTAACTCGTATCTCGCACTCAATAACTTAAAATTACCTGACTTATGTGACTTTGTTATGACACACGCATTATTACAACGCATTGATAAGGATACCGCGCGCCTTTTTGAAATGGAGAATCGCAGCAACGATATACCTACTTTGAACGACTTGATTTCTTTTGTCCGTGATCGCATAAAAGTTTTTAATCGAACAAGTGATAACACTAATAACTTAAGTCCTTCTACAAAACCGCCACAAAGCAGTACGTCTAAAAATAACTCGCGCTCATTCGTCGTAAATAATAACGCTTGTCAATTATGCAAAGATTCCGGTCATGATCGCTTGTATTCATGTCCTAAGTACAAAGCGCTTAACGCACGCGAACGCTATGATTATGTCAAAAAATTACGCGCGTGTATTAACTGTCTAAGCTTGCAACATAATACAAATACGTGTAAATCCGAAAATAGATGTTATCACTGCAAAAAACTGCATCACAGCACTTTATGTTTTACAAATGATTACACATCACCTGTTACTGTACCGCTGACCGCTGATCGGTACCTACACACTCGCGTAGATATCGATGCTAATAGTTCTGGATCCACTGATCAGAAAAATACCGCGTCTTCAGGTTCGGTTTCTTATAAACCTGTAGACAACGCAGCTTCATTTTGTAGTATGAGTGCTAACTCGAAAAACCCGCGTAAAACCCACAATGTTTTACTGGGTACTGTTCTCGCCGAAGTGAAAAGAAGTGACGGAACTGTGGGTCAAGTTAGGATTTTGATTGACAATGGATCTCAAAACCACTTCATTTCCCGCCGCGCTTGTAAAAAACTAGGCTTACGCATCTTGCATGAGAATTCAGAAAGGTCCGTAAACGGAATTGGTAATAGCTCCCAAACTATAATCGGCAGTGCAGACATAACCCTTATGTCTAGGTACGACAGAAGCTTTCACTTACAAATAAAACCGCTCGTACTTAAAACTATTTCCGGTAATTTGCCGAGCTGTGAATTTGACGTTTCACTTTTGACCTATATAGGTAATTTACAGCTCGCAGATCCGAATTTTAATAAACCCGCTGAAATAGATATTCTGCTAGGTGCAGAAATATTTATGGAAATTTTAAGACCTGAAAAATCACTAGGTCCGCCCGGTAAACCCGATTTATTGGAAACTGCATTCGGGTATGTACTCTTAGGGTCAATCGCTTCGCTACCTTGTCAAAATAATTTCGCGAATAGTAACAACGATTACGCCTTTTTCTCGTCTAGCGAAAACTCGAATGAATCTTTAGTTTCCGAGTTCTGGCAACTTGAGTCAGTGCCGATTCAAGCTCATATGTCTAAAGCTGAAAAAGAATGTGAGGACTTCTCCGCTATAAACACACACCGCTATAATGTAACTGGACGTTATGTCACCGCCTTGCTGTTTTCGCAGTCTACCTTTATGTTAGGTGACTCTTTGACAACTGCAACTCGCTGTCTGTCTTCGCTCGAACGCAGGTTTCAGACAAATACCGCTTTAAAATGTGAATATGATAGCGTGATGAGAGACTATCTTGAACGCAATATCATTTCGCCCGCTCCCGCTCTTACTGATAAGGATTATTACGTCATTCCTCAGCACGGCGTCTGTCGACCGGACAACCCGCTACGCATCGTTATGAACGCAAATGCTAAATGCATTGATACGAACGTTTCGTTAAACGTTTGTTTACATTCTGGCCCTAACTTACAGGCAGATTTAACCGCTATTATGTTAAAATTCAGACTGTTTTCGATTGCTTTGACAGTGGACAGCAAACAAATGTTTCTGGTCATAGGAATTCGTGACGAAGACCGCCGCTTTTTAAATATTTTATACAAAGACGAAGACGATACCGCCAAGCTGTACCAATTTAATTGCATTTACTTCGGTTTACGATGCTCACCGTATCTCGCTATGGAAACTACGAAACAGCTGACTCGCGATGAGACTGATTTTCCGATCGCTTCGGAAATCGCTAGCGACCATCTCTGTATGGACGATCTGGGAGTTTCGGTGACCACTGCCGAAGAAGGAGCTCAGCTCGCGCAAGATTTGATTGAATTATTTAAGCGCGGAGGTTTCGACTTAGTTAAATTTGTGAGTAACTCCCCCAACGTGCCTAAGGTGGTTTCCTTGGCCCCTCTGGAGCACTGCGCTCTAGTATTATTATCAAAACTTCTTCGATTTATTATCGATACCGTCTCTTCCCGCTGTCGTGTTGACAAAAATATCGCCTTCACTGATTCGAAGGTAGCCCTCCATTGGGTTCATTCGTCTCCGCATCACTTCGACACGTTCGTTGCCAATCGCCTCGCTCATATACAGAATAATCTGAGTTCTAAGCACTTCTACCACTGCGAGAGTGCACAGAACCCCAGTGACTGTTTGAGTCGCGGTCTTACCCCTGCACAATTATTAGATCACCCGTTGTGGCTCCACGGCCCTACGTGGGCTCGCGATGAAGTCCACACGTGGCTGATCGATCGATTCACATTTGATCCCGCTCACGATGAAAAACTTACACAGCTTAAGAAACATTCAAATGCTTTCACTACAGATGATACGGAACTTTTTTTATGTCCGCGGGCCAAGCGAGTCTCTTCTTGGTCCAAGTTCCTCCGCATCGTAGTGAATGTGTACCGCTTTTTGGATAAATTCCCTCGTTCTGACAGAACGCAACTTACGCATTTACAATATTATGCTGAAAATGCTATAAAAACGCTCCAACAGCAATACTTCAGAAACAACATCAAAGTGCTTCCCATAAGGGATCACGTTGTAGTTTTCATAATCAATTACTATCACCGCAAATACTCACTTGTTGGTCCACAGTTACTGTTGTCGCTATTAAGACAAAGGTTTTGGATCATTTCCGGACGCAGTACTGTAAAACAACGCTTTCGTCTTTGTAATAGCTGTTTCAAAGCTAACCCTCGCGTGGAGACGCCCTTTATGGCGTCGCTCCCAGCTGCTCGTGTCAACCAGGCTAAACCTTTCCTTTGGGTCGGGGTTGACTATGCGGGTCCCCAGGATATCCTGATTAGTCGCTATCGTGGCGCACGCAAAGTAAGGTGCTACTACTCATTATTTACGTGCATGGTCACAAGAAGTTCACACGTAGAAATTTCAGTGGATTTATCATCAGCCTCGTTTCTTCGCGCTTTTCGACGATTCATATCCCGCCGAGGACAAGTTCTTTCGCTATTTTCCGATAACGGAACGAATTTCATAGGCGCGAAAGGGCAACTCGATGAACTGAATGGTTTCCTCAAGTCTAAAGCTTTCTGCGACGCTTTTACGCAGGAAACTCTTTATCAGGGCATCAAATGGCATCTGAACCCACCTTCGGCCAGTCACATGGGGGGTAGCTGGGAAAGTATGATTCGTGTCTTCAAAGTTCATCTTCGGCGAACTATAGGAGACGCTCTACTCACTTATGAGGAATTACTCACGGTCGTTACACAAGTTGAGGCGATACTCAACTCTAGACCGCTAACCGCACTAAGCTCTGATCCCGCAGAGCCTGAAGCTCTAACGCCGGCACATTTTTTAACTCTAGGCCCGCTTGACTCATTTCACTCTGACCCGCGCATAGATTCCATAGATTTAGTCCGCAACAAACGGTTAATCGACGACATCGTTCAGAGATACTGGAATCGTTGGAGGCGTGAATATCTTAACACACTCCAAACTCGTGCTAAGTGGAACACCAAATCTAATCCGGTAACTAAAGGAACTGTAGTTCTTCTTAAAACGGAAAATTCACCGCCTTTACAATGGCCGATAGGCATAGTTGAGGATGTCAAACCTTCATCGGACGGGAACGTTCGAGTAGTTACGGTACGCACACGAAATGGCACCTATGTTCGACCTGTGGTAAAACTTTGTGTTTTGCCTTCTCAATAACTTTATATATATATTATCTTTAGTTACGCACGCCTATCTAGGCTGCCTTAGTCATAAGTCCTAGCTTAGTTTTTTTCCCTTTTTTCAGTCATCTGTATATACTTACTAGATGTACTTACGCTTTCCCGCACTACGCTTTATTAACATCCGCAAGGATTTAATTCTCCCTTGTCATTTTCGTTCAGGAGCTTTCTTTATCTCCTGAAGGCCGGGGGGATGGTTCTTTTTTTATTTGAATTATGATCGATTCAAAATATGCCAATTCACGTTCGAACATTCGAGCGTGGCGCACCCTACGGCGATCTTGCGAAACACAACTTTGCAAGCGTCAGTTCTTCGCTATCCCGCTCTAAGCAACGAGTGCACACCAAACAAATGGACCTTTAAACTATTATTACGCCGCGAATAAAGTTATAAAACTATTTAATACACAAAAGACAACAGCCAGCAGCTTCTGAGTGTTTGTTCTCACCAGTGTAGTGCCTGTGAACTGATTTTATTAGATTTGCAAGTTTAGATCACGCCGCCATTGCGCCGGCACATACCTCTAACATACGAGGACTCTTTGCCGCCTACAGGACGTTGGATTGGTATGTATTTCTTTCATATTTCAATAAAAGTGTACAGAACCCCGGCCTTCACATTTTCTAGCATCACACCCTTCCCGCTACCGCGAAAATACTCGACAAAAGAAAATATCCATGAACCAGCACCCGCCGGTGGTGGAAAATTCAATAATTAGTATATTTTCATCACCACTACATCAGAACAGTGTCCGGAGATCATAATTGAAAAAGTTTATTGCACACATTTCAGTGCCCTACAAGCTAGATTGTTCCTCTTTCCTTTGCCGAGGTCAAGGTTACTAAAATTCTCCACCTTTATGGAAGTAGGAATAAATGGTTATTTTATCACGTGTTGCAATTTAGTGGCAATTTATATCTTGTGTATAACGATTTAAGGGCGGAAATCGGACTGTTCGGAATGATCATTTCAGTTGATTTCTGATCTTTTTTATGAGAGAGAAAAAAAGGATAGAATGATACTTAAGACCTCTTTTCCGACTTTTATCAATTTTGGTAATTCTAGTTTAAGTGAGACAACTTCCATGGTTAGCTTAAATTATAAAAATGGTGTCATAACAAAATTGAACGTTTTATCTAGGAACTCCCAAATACCGATTAGATATCTCTCACTCGATAGAAAAAAATTATTAAAAATGATTAATGCTGATTGGCGCTTTTATCCCTGTTTTTTTTTTAATTATTCAATTACCTATTAATTAAATTATGTCTGCGATATCTTGTCATATAGATTTCATAATTATGAAGGAAACGTTAACGCAAAGTTAAATTTTACAATACAGCTATACTTTTTGAAAAATATGAGAAAATCCTCAAAAATAGAAGTAGCGAAACACACGACTGTGTGTAAGCGCCATGGTTTTGCACCGCTAAATGTGACTTTAATACAATAAGCCAAGCCTTGGTCATCTGTAGTAATAAGCGTTGCTTAGAAGTGGGAAAATCTCGCCTTAAAAAAAGCTGACTTCACAGAAACATTCATGAAATGGGATTCTAATTCATTCACCATCGTAGACCGCATCATCGCTTAACATCAGGCGATGTGGCGATCAAGCCTATCTAACTATAGATACATATAAAAATCTATTTGTGGACTCGAAAACAGCTGAAACGATTTTGACGGGACTTTCACTGGCAGATAGCTGATGTTAAAAGGGACAAGTTAGGCTACTTTTATCGGGGGTACCCACGTGGGTGAAACCGCGGAGAGCAGCTAGTAAATTATAAAAACTTAAAATCTAAGAAACATGAACTTATCTCAAATTATCTTACAGAATTGAAAGACATCATCATCATTGTCAGCCTGTATCAACCCACTGCTAATATGCCTTCTCTCCCTTGCGCCATTAATGTTATTTAAAAATTAAAAATTAAGTTATTAATGTTACTTAAAAATATAATACTTAGCATACCTACTACCTATGTTATGGCTATAGATATGTTGCAAATAATTTATTTTAATAAATTACAACTGTAATGTACTTATAGTCATTTGTTATTGTATAATTTTCCATTTAGATATTATTTCTCAATTTGTGTTATATTTGTACTTTTGATTTATCATTTATATTTTTTTTTTTCTAAATTTTATATAAATTTAATTTAATTTAATACCTTTATTTAAGACTTCACATTTAATTTTTAAATACTGGGAGAAGCCACTGGCTTCCGAAACACAGTTTTTTACTAGTTCGGAGCCAGTGGATTCAATTGTTTTGGTTGTATTTTCCTTGTGGCAAATAAATATTATGATTATGATTATGATTATTATGATTATTGAGTCTCGGGCTAATCTCATCCACGTATGACCTGCGATGGGCCTGATGTCATCGACCCATCGGGCAGGTTGTCTGCCTACGGAACGCTTATCCGCTATTGGTAACCACCTCGGGCTCTAATCCACCTTCCGTCACCACGCCTAGCCACGTACCCTGCCCAGCGCCACTTGAGTCGCATGATACTGTTTCCGAGATCCGTGACTTTTTTCCTTAGGATTTCGGACATTGAAAGACATAAAATAATAAAATTGTTCTTCAGTACCCTTAGTACAAGTTTTGATAGAATTCGAAAACTTTTTTCGTTTTCGAATTGTACCATACATTGCTGCCGTATTAGACTGAAGCCGATTACTACCGATTTTAGTTTCTCCACGTTTCCGATAGAGGCGCTTTACTAAAATTTATGGAACAATACGTAAACGAAAAAAGTTATTGAAAACTATCAAATCTGGGACTAAGCGTACAGATCCGATTTTGATAAAATTTCTGAGACCAATTAGAAAAACGGTAATCTAACCTCTTTAACGTTTTATTGTACCTACGCAGCTACTTCTACAGTGCCTCAAGACGAGGGTCTTTGACCAGTGTGTGTTGTCAGTGATGACATATGGTACTGAGACGTGGTCCTTGACTGTTGGCCTTTTGGAAAAACTGTACTGTTTGGAGAAAGAAAAACGTTACTATGGAAGCAGAAAAAATATCTCTAAAAAGTGAGATAACTGACGGGGTCTATAGAAACTATAGTTGGCATTGAAACTGTGCCAAATATGTCAAGGATGACACCACAGCCCGACCAACTTATCTATGTAGTTGGTCGGGGAAGCCACCATAGTATATTACGTACAAAACTAGCAGTCAGCTGTAGAAAATTTTAGTTCTGTCATTTCGCCGACTCTACAGATAAGTTGGTACTGTACTTCCTTTTATCGGCGTCTCTGGCTTTGATGGGTGTACCTTTACTGCTGTTTCCAGGTTGGCTAAGAGATTACTATTTTAATGATATTATTATGAAAGCATTTTACCCGACTTCAAAAAAGGAGGAGGTTCTCAATTCGACTGTATCTTTTTTGTGTTTATTACGCGACTGCTCCGCCAAATCAATGTTTTATTAATTTAATTTAAAAAAAAACACATTTTTTTTACTGATAGAGACGGTGGACGGATTTTCTTTGTGTTTTTAGGGTTCTGTAGCTAACGGTTGTAAATGGGACCCTAAGCCTACTATGTCTGTCAGTCCGTTCGCCCTACTTTTAACAGCTGTATCTACTGTAATAAATTGCATGCTGCGGCGGATAAAACTAAAAATTATAATAAAGTCAAAAAGTAAAAGTAAAAACGAAAAAAAAGGGGTCTCTTTACAAAAAACTTTGTATTTTCTCTAACGTATAAACGGTATAATACGTACAAGCGTCAAACTTGGCATGATTATAGTACATACTCTAAAGTATAACAATAATAGCCAAGTGCGAGTCGGTGACAAATTTTTGTTTACCAAGATATAACTGGCAATTGGGTTACATGGAGGACCTTATAATTTCTTTCACCGAATCGAAATGCCACCACTAATTTAACTAACTAAATGTACTAATTAATTAATGTGGGTAATAATAATTAATGTACAATAGTTTTATATTCCATTTTATACCCATAATTGTAAATTTTGTACTCAACGGGGCCTCTTGGTGTTGGCTTCGGCCCCACCAATGCCTACCAAATGTCCGGGCTAGACCCGAGAATTTTAAGAAATAATTGATGTCGATTTTTTTATTGATAATTATTATATTTCGTGGGGGTACGGAACCCTCAGTGCGCGAGCCCGACTCGCACTTGGCCGGTTTTATTTTATCTTTTGTGGTGATGAAAATAAACTAATTACTGAATTTTCCAGCACCGGCGGGTGCTGGTTCATGGATATTTTCTTTTTGGCGAGTATTTTCGCGGAAGCGGGAAGGGTGTGACGTTTTTTTTTTTAATTGTAGGTAGGCTTGCGCTTGGCCGCCATCTCGCCTGATGTTAAGCGACGATGCGGTCTACGATGGAGCACGCTTGCCTAGAAGAAACCGATTCACTCTCGACTTGAAGACACCCAGATTGTAACTAACGACAACTTGTAACTTGTTGCTATACAATTTAAAGGCCGGGCTTCTGTACAATTTTATTGATATATGAAATATTTTAATATTCAGACATTACACATAAATGTTTTAGATACGAAACAGCCTCCCTCAACATCCTATTTCTTTTAACCTTCAGTTACATATTATATATATTACATTATATATTACATGCTCAAACAAAATAATGTTCAAGTTAAGTTCAGCATGAACAATTTTATAAAAACAAATGAAGGGTCTGTCCATTGAAACGGATAAGCCCTTTCCAGGATTTTCCGCTTAGGAGTTAACATTTCTTTGTTGAAAAGGTTGGCCTTGGGGCATCAAACAAGGTTCTATGTAGAGAAATTCATGTATGCTGTAGAATCTCAAAATAACGCATATAAATTGCCAAGTGTGTCACTTTTATTGTCTGTGATGTTTGTTTTTCATCAGACTTCGCATTTTCAACGGGAATTGTTCTGAAGAACTGTTTGATCTGATGCCGGCGTCGCGGTTTTACCATCACATTTGCCGCCACCGCCTGAAAGCTCATCCACATATCATAGAACAGTGGAAATCGCACACTGTGTGATTCACGCGATCTTTCTCGCCTCACACGTGCAAAATGTGAAAAAAGCTACCTTCCGCGGTGTTTCCAAGAAGCTACAACATGGGATACTTCAAAAGGCGAGATAATAGATTCTTAAAACGTCGGCAACGTAGTTGTGATGCCTCTGGTATTACAAGTATTCATCCATAGATGACGGTGACTGCTTACCATCAGGCAGCCCGTTTTTTGTAAGCGTTTTTTTTTGCAGAAAAAAAAAACTTCAGTTCTATCGATTGGGATAACTGTATTAAAATTCAATTGCAAGATATGACCCAAACACAAGGCATGTTAAATAAAAACCCTAAAAAAATACATGAAATAATACAGATCAACTACATTTGCTAAACAACCACGCCGAAAACAACATAATTTTCGTAAGAGAAAATTTCGCAATAAAATAACACCCTTTCAAATTACCCAAATGTAGGAATTGTGCTAATTCGCCCCAAAGGCAGAAGAATAACGTTCCCGCAAATAAATTGTCCATTTTGAATCCAGGGTAATGATAAAGGTACACTCGGGGCTTGGTAAATTGGTCAGAAGCCTCTATTCTTGACAGTGACGCAGAAAAAAATACATTGTTGGTTGAGTGTAGTCTAATGGAAATAACAAAAATATCTTAGGTCTGTCCATTCGCTATGAGCAATTTCACAAATAAATCATTACAAAACAGCTTTCGTTTTTACGGCCTAACATTATTGACGCTTAGGTAAACGCTGCCCAAAAATGTATGCTACTGAAAAATTACAATTATTAATAATAATAATCATCATCATCATCAGCCAGAAGACGTCCACTGCTGAACATAGGCCTCCCCTTTAACCTCCACACTGAACGACAGCCTGCTTTTGCGACTGGATGCCCGCGACTCTCACAAGTCGTCGGTCAATTATTAATAATGCGTTGGCAAAATGTACTTTCAACTCTTAGATCAGGTATATAGTTGACAACTTGACATTGCATTCTCCTTCGATTGAAAAACCTTCAGAAGAATTGTCTCCTTGGACTATAAAAAGACATTGGCAAATTTGCTTCAACACCGAAGCCATGTAGAAAAAAACCGGACAAGTACGAGTAGGACTCGCGCTCGTCGGTTCCGTTAGATGGAACCCTCAGAAAGCGAGTCCAAACAAAAAACAACAACAAAAAAGTTGAAATATTGAAAGACAAACTTAACTTTGTAGTGGACAATAAGGTTATTCGATACATTCCAACTACAAAATGTAAGTTAGTAATAGCAAAACAATTTTTTTTTTATAATATAACTTCAAATTTATAACTTTCGGATTTATTCCTTTATAATTATGTTCTGTAAGACCTTGCTTCTTGCCAAATTTCATGTTTCTAGATCATCGGGAGTACCCTAAAAGTTTTGATTTCCTTTTGAAATCGAAAATATGCTACATAAATGGTCATATCTTTTGATCGCGTAAACTTACTAACACTTACTAACTTAACACTCGAAAATACACAAGTTTAGGAAAATAATCCAACGAGCCGACATGTTTTTTCCACGTTGGCGCCAAAACTCCAGCTGTATCAGACGTAGAGTTGCCATTTCAAATTCAAACAATTTAGCGTAATGCGGTTTTAGTCCGTACTTAGGGTAAATAAGATTTTCCTACGAATATTCAATGTTGAGTAAACTAAAGTGATCGGCTTTCGAGATAAGCCCCCGAGATTATAATCTGGTGTGATTGAAAACAATTACTAGAATTGCTTATTTTAAAACATTGTTCTATACCCACAACTAGACAAAGATTATTGTCACAGAAGTGACTGATAATTTCTTTCAGAGCGCCTGGTTAATGCGACGCGTGACCAAAATGCTGGCGTGTTTCTGGCTCAACGCACAAGCATTGCCATTCAACGTGGTAATGCCGCCAGCATGCTGGGTACGCTGCAAACTGGTAGTGGGCTTGAGCATTTGGATTGTCTTAAAACCTTCAACGGTCTATGGGCAGTCTAACTGTATTTGTAGTGTTAGTTTTAGCTTGTATTTTGTTTAGTTAATAAAGGCACTTGCCTCTTGTATAATATTACTGATAATAGATAAGTATCACTTAAATTAATTTAACTCTAACCATTTTGAAAGCAATGTGACTGTAACTTTTAAACTTTCGTGATTAGATTACTGGAAAAAATTTGTCACGAAATTGCGTATTTTGGAGCCTGTTTTTTAAATTGATAATTATTAAACGACTTTAACAAAAAAAAAAATGAGAACATCATTCATGTTCTAATTTTTTGTTTGTTAAGGTCAGTTATGTATATTGATTTAAAAACCAAACTGCTGAACCGATGGGGCTAAACTGAAAGTATAAATATCCTATCAAAATGAAAATAATTTTTCAAACCCGTTTAAAAATAATGGAGTTTTGAGGTAGCAAACATAAAAAATCCCCTTTTTTTGAAGTCGGTTAAATACAAAAATACTCGAATACTGTACTCGTTAAAACAAACCAAAGGAGTCCAAACTCGAGAGGTTTTTGGTGACTATTTAAGAGTTCCACTATTTACCTCCCGGCTCAATTTACTCACTGCGGCTTAATTCACTGTTTACCTTGGTCACCAAGTGTAAGATAATGTATGAGACTCGTTAAAACAAACCAAATAAGCACAAACTCGAGGGGTTTACTGGTAGCCATTGAAGAGTTTCACTATCCACCTTCTAGCTCTATCATCAGATCAGTTCGATGGCACAAAATTATTGTGTTGTCACCCGGACTACATTAATTATAATTGCAAATTTTCATATCGATAAAAAAATATCATCATAGTCAGCCTCACCCCGAAAGGGTGATTGGGCCATATCCACCACGCTGGCCCAGTGTGGATTGGTGGATTCACATACGCCATTGAATTCCTTCTCCGTACGTATGCAGGTTTCCTCACGATGTTTTCCTTCACCGAAAAGCCAGTGGTATGAAAATCAGTACATAAGCTCCAAAGAGCTCATTGGTACGGGCCCGGGGTTGGAACCCGTGACCTCACGCTTTCAAGTCTAGCGGTCTCCCAAATGGGCTACCACGGCTACAAAGCACGGATACAAAAATATAACACTTCCTTTTTTTTCTGAGAGACCGCCTATCGGCAATCGACATGCGAATGCAGCTGTGGCAAGTCGATGCGAAGAGCAGAAGACCATGTTTTTTTTTGTATGGCGTTCTTTAGGAGAGGTCTACGACCAGCAGTGGACGACCATCAAATAAGCTGATGATGATGATGTACCAAGCAACTAAAATGTTTTTGTTTTTCGCTCGCGTTATTTTGCTAGCCGTGTCAAACATGTGTGTCAGGTAAACGAACTGAACGTTTTTGGGTAAACAGGGGCAAAGTAGGTAAACAGTTTTACAGAAACAAAGGGGTTGGTACTACAAAAAGAGGATTGTATTTCTATTGTATCGTATTACCTAAATTACGTTCAATTTATTAGGACTACCACACCGGAGAAATGCTATTTGGCATGATTTTTTAAAATAATTTATTTATTGTAAAATGAAATTTGTGTTCCTTAAATAATGTTATGTTAATAAAGCCAGCCAAGTTCGAGTCGAGCTCGCGCACTGAGGGTTCCGTACCACCACATAGCTTGTTCGCTACTAAAGTACACAAAAATAGGACAAAAAGACAACATCCCATCACCCAGGCGGTCACCCATCCAACTGCCGGTCGCGTCCGACGTTGCTTCACTTCGGTGATCGTACGAGAACCGCTTTAATACCACCATTCCGTATAGCCTTGTATAAGTACTAGGTGACACTGTTGGAAGCAATTAGGTGAAGTGGGTGTCAAGAATTAGGACAATCTGTGAAGTGACGGCATCGTTATCAGGTCAAACACAGAGCCATCGTTCTGCAGCTGACAGCATCGCTAGTGGCTAAGAAAGTAATTGGCCAAGCGAAGCGAACGTCACACAGTCTACGGGAAGATATCGGTGTTCGTAGGGATGTATGTTTGTTTATTTCTTTGACAATAACTTGTCCCGTCTCCCGTAGTACGGGCTCCCGGAGCGGAGAGATACGTGAGCCGCTAGAACATCGTTTTACAGCGACGCGGATTGTTCCGTACGGGACTTGCCTCCGCGTAGATCCCGTTTCCCGTAGTACGGGCTCCTGGAGGGGAGACATACATGAGGCGCTAGAACACCGTTTCACAGCGACGCGGATTGTTCCGTACGGGACTTGCCTCCGCGTAGATCCCGTCTCCGGTAGTACGGGCTCCCGGAGCGGAGAGATACGTGAGGTGCTAGAACATCGTTTCACAGAGACGCGGATTGTTCCGTACGGGACTTGCCTCCGCGTAGATCCCGTCTCCCGTAGTACGGGCGACCAGCGCGGGTCTCCCATACGAGAGACTATGCAGCTGTGAAACCAGCCTTAAAGGACCAAGAGAGGGAAAAAACCTAGACATGGGACAAGTGACGGCGTAACCCACCGTGACCTCAATAACGTCACCCCATGACCTTGGACGAATAAAGACAGGACAAGAGACTGAATAATAAATGATAGACAAACAAGGGAGATAATATATTATGTTAAAGTGGCGTGGAGGATACGAACGCATCTGGCCTAAATCAGGCAAGTCGAAATCATTCAGCACGACCTTGACACCCTATTTTAATCACTGACGCGATTCAAACAGTGTTATAAATTTAAAACGTGTGTATCTGACTCTGTACGTAATCGTAAATCCCAAACGGCTCCACCGATTTTGATTAACTTTTTTTTTGTTTTTAAAGTTGACTTAATACAATACAATATTTCTTCATTACACACCGAAAATATAAATGAATCTTAAACTAGCATAAAAAACCTATATACGGCAGTATAATGTTAATCCGTTTGAAGATTATCATCCGAGGTTTAAAAAACAATACTTGTTTTGCATACAATACTATTAGTTTATTGGTGTCCAAAGATAATATAAATTGTCATTGTTAGTGTTTCTTAAAGTGCGTTTGTGAAATTAGTAGCCGTACTAAAAAAAAATATGAAAATAGGAGAGGTTAGAACGCAAACGATAATTTTATTGTACTAAAGCTAATACCCCTTGTTTGTGTGATCAGAGGCCGACGCCTTTGCCCTCTTATGAGAGTGACTTGATACATGTCTCAGTGGTATATTTGTCCAAGTTTGACACATAGCAATAAACATCGATTCTACAAGTTGAGATTACTTGGGAGTTGGGAGCGGCCCGACCGGGAGCTGCTATAGTTTTATTATTGTACGACCAACTTAGCTGCAGAGTTGGTCAAATAATGGAACTAAAAATGTTCTTTGGACAGCTGTCACTTTTGTTCAGAAAAACAATCGGGGCTCCCCCTTTAAACTCTGTAGATAAGTATGGTGTACTGTTTCTGTCAAGAAAAATAATAGAAAAGACAAGCTTTATGGTTCTTTTACTCTAGTTGGATGACAACATAGAGCGAGGTCATCGAACTGAGGAAAGAAAATAGTGCAGAGAGAAGTGAAGGGGGGGAGGGGGGGTTGCACAGGACTTTGTGTTACATTACAAGGATTATTTATAGGATACTAGCGACCCGCCCGCCCGGCTTCGCACGGGTGTAATTTACGTGCGAAGCCGGGGCGGGTCGCTAGTTATATATATAAACCTTCCGTGAAAATGTATCTAGCTGATGGTGAAAACCGCATGAAAATCCGTTGCGTGGTTTAGGAGTTAGCGGCCATACAGACAGACAGACAGATGCGGAAAGCGACTTTCATTTATACTACGTAGAGATGATTATTAACAGGATATCTACCGCGATAAGGTTGTGGATAAAGCTCCCGATATTACGGCGCAGAATAACCCAAGTTGGGGTCTTCCCGGGAACATGGTGCATGTAACTGCGCCGAAATATCGGGAGCTCATTCCACAACCTTACCACGGTATATACCCCGTTAATAATCACGGGCGCTCACTGAGAAGACTGTGCCCAAGATAGCCGTCGCACAGAGAGTTATAGAGCGAGCCATGCTTGGCATCAAATTGCAGAACCGTATCCGAAACACTGCGATACAGTGTGGCTGCAGTTGACAGACGTTGTTAAAAGGGTGAAGGAACTTAAGTAGAACTGGGTAGGACACATGGCCAGACGTAATGATGGGAGGTGGTGTACAGCAGTAACCGCGTGGTGGTCGAGACTACGATGGCGGAACCAAGGCCGACCGAGGATGAGGTGGACTGTCAACATCAACAATACTATCGGGAACGAGTGGATGCGAATAGCGAGAGACCGGGGAGAGTGGCATAAACAAAGGGAGGCCTATACCCAGCAGTGGCTTGACGCTAATCTGTTAACCCTAAATGTAAAAAAGACCAATTTTATTGCATTTAGCATTACGCAAGCTACCGGAACGAACCTGTCTCAGTTACAAATTCACAACACTAAATGCGAAAACTTTGATCGTTTCAACAAGTCCGACTCTTGCTGCTCTAGCAGCACAATAGATAAAGTTGCATATGCAAAATATCTTGGAGTGATTATCGACCAAAATCTGTCCTTTAAAAACCATATTACGTATATCTCAAAGAAAGCGCGCAAATTGATTTACGTAATGAAAATCTTAAGACCAACTGCCAGAGACGATGTTAAAATTATGGTATACAAATCATTATGCCAGTCACTACTTCAGTATTGCATAGGAGTCTGGGGAGGTGCTGCTCCAACCCATATGATTGCGGCGGAACGTGCTCAAAGGGCAGTTCTCAAAGTTATGTTGGGTAAAACGCGACGATACCCTACAGGGAAACTGTACAAGGAAGCCTCGGTGCTGACAGTTCGGCAGCTTTTTGTCCTGCGGGTTATTGCCAAAAGCCACTACCTATTAGCTGTCCACGCTTCTCCCAGTCGCAATCGTCCGCGAGATCAGAAGCTCCCAAGATGCAACAGTGCGTTTGCTGCACGCCTACCAAGGTATATTCACATATTTACATACAATTCGGTATGCAGGCATATTGATATTATCAAAAACACGTTTGTTGAAGCCAAAAGTAAAATTATGAGGTGGCTAAAATCCCTATCCTACAAACAAACGGAACAACTTGTAACCTTCAGCGAGATGAGGTACAAAGACGTTTTCCCAACAGGAATTAGCGTTTAAAATCACCCAGGTCATATACTAAGCACGTACACACCCCCTCATACACACCCCCACACACACATACCCCCACTCTCACACACCCACACACACACACACCCCCACTCTCACACACCCCCACTCACATACACCCCCACTCATACACACCTCCACTCTCACACATTACCTTCAGATACATACATGCTCACACACTAATATACACGCTCATGTGCGAGCGCGCAAACAACACATAATAATATAATATTCACAAATTATTAAATTTTAAATTTTATTATTGCTGAGGAATGTAATCTTAATATAATAACACTATCTTTTTTACATAATTTAATATTTTTAATTGTTTAATAATTTATTTAATTCAAATACTCATGAAATCATTTTTAACGTAGGTATTAATTATATTTGCTTTGGTGACGTTTTATTGCATGCAGTAGGTATACGACGCCTTGCAAATGTGTACAAACATAAGCGCATTAACAGAAGCTGTTAACTGGGTATGGGGCGCCCAAGATACAGGCTTTGCCTAGTTTGGGGCCCATTGGCACAACTATTTTTGCTGTTAGTAAATTATTATATAGTAGATATTCTATTGATTGTAAAATTTTAAATAACTGGATTCTGGTATTGAATAAATGAATTATGAATTAATTAGTAACTCAGGGCTGATGATGATGATGAATGAATAGACGACCCCTTGCTTGAATTTAAGCAGGCATCAGATGTCGTAGAACAAACAATTTTTGCTAACTCAAATTAAGTCGTTCAATCTAAATTCATGATTGTTCTTGACTCAAATTACAAACAAATTACAACTCACAAAATTTTAACAAGGTCATGATAAGAGCAACAAAACTTTGTAGAGAAAATTTTAGCATCAGCATCAAATGTCTCTGATTGTTTTGATGTTTTCCCTAAAGGCCTATTCAAATAAACGTAACGCTACATCTTTGGGGTGGTAAAATCGGAGTTTTGTTTTTGTTACTTCATTGATTGTACCTATATTACTTCGTAAGGGCAGGAGCGATCTTATCTTATAGAGACATTCATCTAATTATTTAGAAATAAGGTTATTACACCAATAATTATACAGGATGTAAGTAAAAATTTCGAAAAACGAAGACGTGAAAGTGATAGTGATTACTGATACAATACAACAAAAAACAAGTTTTTTTACATAAAAAAAATCTAATAATAATAATATTTATTGACCAAAATAAGTACAGAGGTGCTTAAATAATATAATTAAAACTTCAGTGGTTGGTGGTTCCGTACTACATCTGAAATAGGTTGGCAGTGAACCCCAAACAAGGTCTGTTTCTTGGGGCTCGAGTGCGACGTTCTGTGACGCCAGTTTTGAGGAGTTGAATAGCTTTACCAATAATAAACTGGTACAAAAACAAAGAGTTGGTAACTTAAACTACATAACTGAAACCAGTGGGTACTATGTCTAAACAGGTTTGGCGGTGTGCCCCAAACTAATATCGGCCTCCTTGACGTGTCCGTCAACGGCGAAACTGACTACCGCCAGTTATGAGCACGTATATGGCTGGCAAAACCAATCTTGGTTCTAAAGGTCCTGTTGCAAGGCATACAGTGCAGTGCAACTGATCATCAGCATTGTATATGTTGGCGTAGGAAGGCTTCGGACGGGTCTTAATGATAAAGCGTTTTTTCCTTTCCCAAGCTAAACATAGGGCCTGTATCAAGATACAGGCTCGATACAGGCAGGGCTCGAGTGTTTACATTAAAAAACAAGCAATATTACAAAAAAAGTACAATGAACTATAATGCGAGTAAGTTGGCACAGGCCAATGAATTCGAAGATTGCACTGCATAGCCTAACTAATCCTGAAACATAAATTGTGTTGAAAATAAACAAAAAGTGGATAGTGTAGACTGTAGAGAATTTACGGGATAACTCAGTTCACCAAACACCAGTCCTCAAACGAGTCTGGAACTAGTATTATTTAATACAACTGTTATTAAAGAAGAAACATTTTGCATTTTTTTTTTTATCGCAATGTAATGCAGATAAAAACCAGCTGATGTTAGAGGTAGGACGACCTCCGCACGCGCATACAATCAGCGCCATGCTAATTGATATTCGATTGTGTTTAAATAGTAGGTATAATAATACCGTTTCAGCTTCGGGAGCGTTACCCTTACACCTAGTATAACCAAATACCCGGCAGTATCTCGATTATTTATGGAAATAAAATATTTTTAGCGGATTACAAAATCAAACCTAATTATGTCGTTTATTTTTGCCGGTGAATATCTCGTAAATATGAACAGACCTTAAGATGGAAAATAAAGGATTATTTTCTGTGACAAAGTTACGGGGAAGGGTCGTCCCTACAATAAATTTGGAGAGTATTAAACAGTGAAGAATTAAATTGGGTTAGAAATTATATACATATGAACTAAGAAAATTAAATTAACATAACTTATATAGCACCGTAATTTTTAGCTAATAGTTTGAATGTTTGTATGTATGTTCTATGTAAAGTAAGGATCTAATTCCTATTTTTCATTCATATTCAAAATCCATAAAACTTCCACTATCCCACAACTAAGTGTAATATAGGCTATGTTTTGTTCCCAACGAAGATGAAGCTGGGACCAAAAGCAAGTACAGTGTAATCTCACTAATCCGGCACTTCGATAGATCGGCACGTCCAATAATCCGGCACCCTCCGCCCACGCCTCCCTTACCCCTCTGTACGTGTGCGCTTTGGTCGCTGCGTCATCGACTAGCAGTCTAACCTCAAAACTTATCACGTGCTAACCTACATGTTAATTCAATTGTACCATAATACATTACATACATTTATTCTCTCTATGAAATGCTTTATTTTATTTATTACCTATGACTTTTTCAGTATAACCCAGTAATCCGAACATTCCAATAATCCGGCACCCTCCGGTTTTTAATAGTGCCGGATTAGTGAGATTACACTGTATTTGGTAAACTTAATTTTACTTTTTTATTATGGAAACTGACGTGGTTTTCACACTTTTTTTTATATTAAGCCGGGTCCGCTGCGGCACGTTTTCGTGTTAGCTAACACACTAACATGTTACTAACACAAAAAGTGGTACCACTTTTCGTGGTACCAAAACGAAAACATGCCGCAGCGGTCCCGGCTTTACGCGCGAATTACTTACGTAAGATTAAGCCGGCTACTCCGACTATAGTTTCAACCGCATTAACCGCGTTCTTACGTTAGTAATTCCCGTGTAATATAAATAAGATGTTAATTTTACTTATTTCTTTTCATAATCCAACAAAGCTACACTACTGCTACGATTCTCATATCTCACCTAATTTTACCTAAGTTCAATCGTTTGATTTCACAATAATTTCACATTGGTTGATTCACATGTTATTTTTAGATTTTCATAGTAATTATAGTCAATTATTAACCTTATATTTATCCACAGTTGTTTCAATATTAATGTTTGACTTTGAAGCCATGAAACACCGTCCTAATATTATAAACACGAAAGTGTTTGTTGTTTTGTCGGTTTATTTGTCACTAGCTGAAACCCGCTACTTCGTACGCGTAGAGCTCGATCTTCGGCCTTGCTACTACAACCCGTTATAGCCTATGTGTTATTCTTATGTATTAGCTATATTATTGTAAACTTTCATTAAAATCCATTCGGTAGTTTTTGCGTGAAAGAGCATTAAACATCCATACATCCATACATACAAACTTTCGCGTTTATATTATTATAGTAGGATTCTTTCACGCAGCAGTATGGCATTGCATCGACGTGATTTATCTTAGATTGTTGGATTGCACAGTGCCATAGGATACATTTTCTTATAAATAGGCTTGCGTTTTACCGCCATAACGCCTGCTGCTAAGTGATGATAGAGCACGTTTGCCTAGAAGAAACTGATTCACTTGTGAATTCAAAACATTACAGTTTTACTTTTATCCGAATGTCTACGCGGGTAAAACTGCGGCTAGTTATTGTATTACTAATTCACTCGTAATTTGAAGACATTACAAAACTTTTATCCCGTAAAAATGCACGGTTCTTGAGACAATGTCCCACGCAGGTAAAACTGCGGGATGCATATAGCTATTGTATATTACTGATTCACTACATTTACTTTTATCCTGTAAAAATGCACTGTTCCTGACAGAACGTCTACGTTGGTATAACTGCGGGATAAATAATTATAGTTATTGTATATTACTTATTCACTCGTGACTTAAAGACATTACATTACTTTTAAGTTTACTTTTTCCCGTAAAAATGCACTGTTACTGACAGTACGTCTACGTCGGTATAACTGCGGGATACATAATTATAGTTATTGTATATTACTTATTCACTCGTGACTTAAAGAAATTACATTACTTTTACTTTTATCCCGTAAAAATGCACTGTTCCTGACAGAACGTCTACGTTGGTATAACTGCGGGATACATAATTATAGTTATTGTATATTACTTATTCACTCGTGACTTAAAGAAATTACATTACTTTTACTTTTATCCCGTAAAAATGCACTGTTCCTGACAGAACGTCTACGTTGGTATAACTGCGGGATACATAATTATAGTTATTGTATATTACTTATTAACTCGTGACTTAAAGAAATTACATTACTTTTACTTTTATCCCGGAAAAATGCACGGCTCCTGAGACGATATCTACGCAGGTAAAACAGCGGGATGCAGCTAGTTCTTCTATATTCCAAACTATTTACGAGTAAGTTCCTACTTTAACCCCAATCCTCGCCTAGCACTAGCAAGATTAAACACAAGTAGAGAACTCGATTGGAACTTGCTGGGAAAATTATTTTACTTTAGTACATCGTTCGTAACTGAAATAGCTTATCAGAAATTCTCAGTACCTAAAGACATACTTGAATTTATGTCTTTGGGGCTTTGATAAGTAAAAGAGAAAACAAAATTGGAGGAAAAAATAGAAACCCTGTTTTCAGCTAGCTCAAAACATTTATTTTCAAACCAACATGTCTACTCTCGTTACGAAATTTATCTTTTGTTTGCAGTTTATGTGGGTCAGGACTTCGAGTGGCATACAATAAGAGTGCTCTATTCTCAGTAGAGTTTCGATTACGGGCTGATTATGATGATGATTTGTAGCTTATTTGTAATGGTCGATCACATAACAATACTCGTCCTACAATAGACTAGGTACCGGACAAGTGTTTGATTTGTTAAAAATATCAATGTTTTTAATAGCTTTATTAAATAGCTATGATGCCACAGACAGACCAACTTTATTTTATTTTATTAATCAATAAGCTTAGAACACCCTTCGCGTCGGGGGTTAAAAACAAAATGTTAAATTTCGGAGTACCTCAATCTGACCCGTTTCTGTCTGTATATTTGTGTCCTCAACACGACTTTAGGAATAATACGAAAAAGGACCGGCAGTCTAAGATATTCTACCTGTAGATAGGTTGTGCTACCATATTGACTACACGAATGCAAGGCTGGCTGCCCGACTTCGTTCAGCCGTCTCTCAGTCACGCACTCCGAGTGTCCACAACAAATAGTACTTTTGTCTCTTTCTAACAATAGATATAGCGTAAAAGGTTTTTCATATTCTTTCCCTTATTTCACAAAATGCACTTATATGCGTAGGTAAGCTATGCTATGTTATTGTATACTAGCTGAAACCCGCTACTACGTACGCGTAGAGCTCGGCCTTCGGCCTCGCTACTACAACCCGTTAAAGCCTGTGTTATTCTAATGTATAAGCTATATTATTGTAAACTTTCATTAAAATCCATTCGGTAGTTTTTGCGTGAAAGAGGAACAAATATTCATACATCCATACATACAAACTTTCGCGTTTATAATATTACTAGATGACCTGACAGACGTTGTCCAGTCTTAGAGCTGTCAAAAACGCAAAGTTAAAACTGTAAATCTTTTTTTTTACACCTTGGGTTACATTATTGGAGTTTTAGTAAGGATCGTTATTTTTTTTGAAAATATAATATAGCCTATGTCACCCGGGGATAGTGTAGCTTCCCGTCAGTGAAAGAATTTTTCAAATCGGTTCAGTAGTTTTGGAGCCTATTCAATGCAAACAAACAAACAAACAATCAAATCTTTCCTCTTTATAATATTAAGTAATATAATATATTATAAGTAAGATGCTGCGTTTAGTCAGTTTTTAAAGCCGTGTTGTTCGCCTATAACGTCTCTATTATTACACCTCCCTGACGGCAGTTGCAGTTTGTTCCTCATATAATGATGGCAACATCCACTATTGTTCAATTTACTCTGAAACAATACTATAGTAACATTGTTTATATCCATGACTCGCTGGCATCCAGTGGATGCTAAAGGCAGGCTGTCGTTCAGTGTGGAGGTTAAAGGGGGAGACCTATGTTCAGCAGTGGACGTCTTCTGGCTGATGATGATGATTGTTTACATCGTCTATACTATAGTATAGAGCACAGAAAAGAGAAGAAAATAGAACGGAAATGAGAAGGAAAATCTGTCGCCAGGTATTATGACAGAATCTTGCTTGAACATTCTCATGTATGTCAACGCATCGAACTCCGCATCCAAAGAACTTGGACCTTACCTTTTTGGGTTACGTCTCAAAGTTCTTTGTCCGCATCACAGCTGCTAACTGATTTCAAATAACTGACGTTTCGTTAATATGGGTGCAACTGTGGTGCAACTGGCTACAAAAAAATCTTACAAAAATGCCTTGACAGCCGTTCTAATTTAAACATTTTTTTTTTTCTTTTCTGTGGTATAGAGGATGTAAACAATGTTCGTACACTAATGTCGTGACCTGCTGATCGAATATATCGGCTAAAGGCAAGGCATAAACTGGGTCATCTCACCTTTATCTATACTTACCGGTTAGTAAGTTTACTAAGCAACACAGGTATCTAAGTACCCACCTATAACCTGGTATGTGCCTGTATCTCTATGAGGATAAGTACTAAGTCCAAAGATTAATTAATTGACGACTGATCTAAAGAACTGTTTGATCTGATGCCGGCGTCGTAGAGGTTTTATCTTTAAAGCTCATCCACACATCATAGATCAATGGAAAACGCACAACCTATTTTTTTTTTTTTATAAATAATAAGCTTACGCTTGACCGCCAACTCGCCTGATGTTAAGCGATGATGCGGTCTACGGTGGAGCACGGTTGCCTAGAAGAAACCTATTCACTCTTGACTTGAAGACACCCAGATTGTATCTATCGGGGAACACCCATTCAGGCAGCGCATTCCAGAGACTAGCAGTTCGCACAATAAAAGTGGAATCAAAGCGCTTCGGTCGGGTTTTCAGAATACCAACCATAAAGTGGTGTCGATTTTTTGTGCCCGCTCTGGCAGTCCGATAGAAAAATGGGCAGGAAGGAATGGCAGATCATGAAGATCAGATGCACACTCTCCGAAATGTATTCGATAAAAGACCGATAGACTAGCAACTTTCCGCCGATGCTCAAGACTAAGGAGCTTAGTCTTAACCAGGGATTCATTGTCGATGAGCCTCTTGGCACGCTTTTCGATAGACTCTAAAGCCCCAAGCTGATACTTAGCTGTTCCATCCCAAAGGTGAGAGCAGTACTCCATGCACGACCGAATTTGTGCTTGATACAGTGAAAGCAACTGTTTCGGAGCAACTTTCTTGCCTCACACCTGCAAAATGTGAAATGAACTACCTTCCGCAGTCTTTCCGAGAAGCTACAACATGGGGTTTTCAAAAAGCGAGTTAGTAGAGTCGTAAAGGGTCAACAATGTATTAGTGATGCCTCTGGTGTTACAAGTATCCATAGGCGACAGTGACTGCCTCTGAAAGTAGACAATTCCATCTACTGGTTTGCCAGCTACGACATAAAAATGTGCGAATAATTCTTGAACGTAGCTTTTGTGGCGTACAGTAGCTAGACTAGGCGATTGCATTGCACTCAAAAGTGTTTTATACTTTTATCTAATGGAAAAAAAAAGTGTATGGAGGAGGAAACTAAAAATAGGAGGAGTGTAATGCGTATGTATATTTATTTTATGTATTACTAGTAGGCCGCCCCTGCTTCACACGGGCGAAGCCGGGATATATAGCCTATGTCAACCGGGGATAGTGCAGCATCCCAACAGTGAAATAATTTTTCAAATCGGTTCAGTAGTTTCGGAGCCTATTCAATGCAAACAAACAAACAAACAAACAATCAAATCTTTCCTCTTTATAATATTAGTATAGACTACGCATAAACTTTTACCGAGTAGTCCGATTTTAACGATAATTTTTTAGGGTTCCGTAGTTCTCCGAGGAATCCTTATAAGTTTGTCTGTTTGTCCGTCCTTATTCTTTTAAACCCAACTCTTTTGACTCAACTCAAGATGTTTTTTTTTGTCGCTGCACTCGGTCGTGTATGGTAAGTATTGTTGAATAGGTCTTTCCGAACATTTTGTGATTACAACTTTTAAAAGACGGTATCTCAATGGTCATTGACCTTTAATTAAAATGATTTTACCTAATATTGTTTTCCAAGTAGTTTTTTCTGAAGATAAATCTTCAAAAGTGCTATATGCTATGTCCGGGCCCCCGATTCTACTAAAGAAATTGTTTCTAAATTGTAATTGTTACAATTTTTTTTTTTTAATTGCCTCAAAATTTGTATATATTTCTAGTGTAATTCTGCTTCTACTTACGCTTAGTAGAAGCGGAATTACACTAGAAATTCGACATTTACACCCTTAACAAGCCCTATGTTCCAGCTGTGGAAACATGAAAGACTGATGAAGATTATGATGATGAAGCTTCTGCCTCAAGCTTCTGATAAAAAACCAGGACGTTCAGTATAATTTGCCAGTCGAAACACGACAGCGCTCAGTTGTAAAATGTCACTTGAGGTCACCCAACCAAAAAAACATCCGGATCGTCTGTTCCTTAACTTTACTGATCTGTTGAGATTGAGACCGACTGGACTCATAGTCATAGATAAATGCTTTTAATTGCGAATGTGTTTTTGTTTGTCAGTTTCTCTTGAGAAACCGACAAAAAAGTAGTGTCAGAAATGTAAGTAGGTAATATCATAGAGAAATATACTCCAACCTTGATTGTTTTAGTCAATACAAAAATATTTCATTGCGAATGAGTATTTCAACTCCAGCCAATAAAGTACGAAAAATATCTCAAAAGCCCTTATCGCAAAAGCTTTCCCGTGCCGTCACTTTTATGAAGCACCGACATAATACCACGATCCATTCACCAAGTCACGTCTTCCTTTAACATCACTAGAATTTTTAACCACTTCTTATTTCGTTGAATAATTAATTCAAATGGCAACACTTTTCACGCTTGACACAATTTAAAGCCTGGCCGCAAATAAAAAGATAAAAAAGCGCGCCAAAAATGCAGCGCGAATTCAATACTCGATTTTGGTACGCGACCTTCTTTCCCGGGATGTGAGCGGTTACTGGCGGCTAGGGATGGGAAATCGAGTTGGAACGACATAGTGCGAGAAATATTGTCTTTTTTTATTCATTCGATTGTATTAAGATAAAACTAGTTGTTCTCCCTGAACTGAGACCTCGCGACCTTTATATTTCATTTTGTTCATATTCAAACTTAAAATCGTATTAGAATCAATGGCCAATTTACATATTTGCCACCAATAGGCTATTAGAATTTAGTCGTCCCTATTGACTTCTACAATTCGATACCTATCCTAGTTCACGATCGTATTAATAAAATAAAATCAATGAAATAATTGTAGCTTTATGATTTGTGCACTATCTTCTTAATTACACCACTTTTTACCGTGATTAGTATAATTGTGAACAAAAGGATACACGTGTCAGTTTATTTATATAAATTTTTCCAACCCAACGATTTAGTACGATTGCACAAGAAATCGTTCTTGGGTATATTTCTGAGCTAATAAAAGCTCAATCATGTACCTACTAGACGAGGTAAGATATGCTTATGACTACTAACACAATAATGATTAGATTTTTTTTTCTAAAGGTAGCATTCCGATGTTACCGACCACGACTGGCGACCGCGACCGGCGACAGCAGCTGCTCATCATCATCATCATCATTTTTCATCACTACGCGGGTGAAACCGCGGGGCGCACCTAGTGAATTTATAATATGCAAGCGACCGAGTCGCGTGACATGTGGGTCGCGGTCACCGGTCGCGGTCGTCAGTTGTGGTCGCCGGTCGTGGTCACCTGTTGCGGTTGCCAGTCGCGGTCGCCAAGATCGGAATGTTACCTTAAGTAATTGTTGAAACATTATTAAATGTAAAATTGTTTGTGTGGACCTAATAACATTTAGGCAAATATATGAATATGAATCTTTTAATTTCTGTAAGACAAAAAAAATTGTTTATTGGTACCAAATTTGCCGCCCCTAAAATTTCCTGCTTTAAGCTCCAGCCTACTCAGCTTGCTGGTAAATCCGCTACTGATAAGAACCGCGAACAACTACAAATTTTCGTGAAGATCGGATCAATGAAGCGCAAGTTACCGTTGAACAAATATACAAACATACATATCAGCAAATTGTTCCATTAGAATCTGAAACTTTTCTTCGGTGAATCGGTTTCTTCTAGGCAAGCGTGCTCCATCGTTAACTGCATCGTGAGATGGCGGTTAAACGCACACCTATTAATAGAAAAAAAAAATTTACTACTACGTGATGCAAAACGTGGCCAAGAGCAAGCCTATCTACTAAAAAAAATATTTTAAAAAAAACTCTCGTTTAATATACAGAAACCATTTTGAATACTATTTGGATGCAATATTTTGTCATCTATAATTATTTATAGAGCAAGATTATTGGAGCAGAAACTTTTAGTATTGGGTTTGAATACAAATAGTACAATACAAATAGACATAGTATAGCATAGTAGTAATAGGTATAGTTGATAGAAATACAGTTAATAGAAATACAATACATTTTTATTCTTTTCAATCATGTAATTCAAATTTATTATTTATTTATTTAATAATAGGCTTGCGCTTGACCGCCAACTCGCCTGATGTAAAGTGATGATACGGTCTACGTTGGAGAACGCTTGCCTAGAAGAAACCGATTCACTCGTGATTTGAAGACACCCAGATTGTAACTATCGGGGATTACCCATTCAGGTAGCGCATTACTAATAAGGCGGGGTACCGTATTCTTAATACTACTTATACAATAAGGATTAGAAAAATGTACCTATCTAAAGGTAGCATTCCGATGTGGCCGACCACAACCAGCGACCGCGACCGGCGACCCACTGCTAAGTATGTATTTATAATATGCAAGCGACCCACACGTCGTGTTACTCGGTCGCTTGCATCCGGTCGCGGTCGCCGGTCGCGGTTGCCAAGATTGGAATGCTACCTTAAGTTAGTGGTGATACATATTACATGTTGCACAGACAGTCAAGTGTCGAGTATTAAAATATTATCAAGTTTGTTAAAAATTATGTAGTCAAACAAGTCATCACAGTCAAATTTAAGCAAAGTAAGTCACGGTCAAGTCAAAGTCACACCCTAGCAAAGTGGTGGAGACTTTACAAGATTTTATGGAGGTTTGGAAACTGCACGAAAATGCAATATACCATTACAGAGGGTAGATCGTTATGTCTGCACCTAACTTTTTAACTGCGCGACCAACCACCCGCATTCTTCAGTCTTCCCCTGAACATGGTGTATGTAACTGCGCCGAAATATCGGGAGCTCATTCCAAAACCTTACCACGGTAAATATCCCGGTAATAATCATATCACTTTAATATACCATTGGTCCACACTCGAGCACGTCCATGAACACTTGACACTGAACACTTTCAAATTCACTCAGTCCATTCTTAAAACAATTCAATTTAGTTGCTATACCTAGTAGAGACCGAATATACGTGCATGTTTGAGAAAATTAACAAAAGGATGCAATCTACTAAATTGTTCGAATAAAATTACAGTGCAGGCCGTAAATAGGTAGGTCCAGAATGATTTATGCACGTTGCACGACTATGACCTTCTGACATCGGGTTTGATAGGTCATTTGAATAATAAATCTGAAGACTAGACAAACAAATTAATACCAGCTATTTTTAGTAGTAAAACGCAAAGCCAAAATCTATTATATAACAATAATAACTAAGGGTATTATATAGTAGAATTCTTCAATATACATAATTATAGAATAGAGATAAAGTATTGATTTATTTAGATATAGCTATGTTACAGAACATCCAACCGTTGCTAAGACTTAAAAGTGATTTTTTTAATTAAACTTTAATTACACCTCAAATTACTGAAAATCACTTAGTATATGCATTTAGGAAGAAAGAACAATTTCACTACATAAAAATCGATAATAAAATTTGATGTACTGCAACCAACGATATTTAAAGGTAAAGATGTTTATATTATTAGTGTGGTCAGTAAAGAACATGTAGAACTGAAGGCTTCTGATCACGTGGCCTTTACCAACTCTAGCTTTGGTAGTTTATTGATCGTTCATATTTTTATCACGTTATCATACAAACTTGAGTAAGTACCAGCGCGATCAAACCACAAAATAAATAGGTCCAGAAGGTCATCTTCGGTTGCTGTAGCAAAACAAGTATAATGTTATAATGTTCTGTGAAATGTTTAGATTTCAGAGTTTCAATTAAGAACAATTTATTTTGTATACTCGTATATTACTTTAAAACACTTTTGTTTCTAATTGAAAAGGTTAACAAAGTAAAAATCTATAAATTTGTTACCGAAAAGTATTTTCATTTATTACGACACTTACGAAAGGCGCAATCATTATATTTAAAAGTATAATAAAGCCTCATTCTTAAATAAAGTTTTTGCAATATGTCAAAAAAAAACCCAGAAAATTACGTGTATTGCCAAAGCGACTGGCATTCGACCGACTGATCCGAGATCCGTGTACGTACGCGTCTATGAGTGCGTGCGGTGGTTAAAGCTTGTTAGAACTGGCCTTCTGTGTCTATTTATTATGTGATCCAACGTCCTTGGCTGCATAATTTTCATATCTGTCACACATAACTACTCATTTACAATTTTGAGCTTGATAAAATAATAAAAAATTGAGCTAGATATCTATTTAGTTACCTACAATAATTTGTATTTAAAAATATTTTCAATTAAGGTATTAGTTAATATTATAGTTTTTCTAGAAGTACCCTAAAAATAACACACTATCACTTAAAATATATAAATACTACTTTCAAAAAAGGAAATGAGGGGGGTTCTCAATTCACTTGTATGTTTTTTAGGAAAGTAAAGGAAACTATTGAGATCTCGAAATGCCAGAATTTCAATCGAGGTAATGGTTTTCAACTCGCCAGTGCGTGGAATCCAGTATTAGGTTGTCTTAAGAGCCTCTTATACCAAATTTGACGGTTTTAAATTAAAAAAAATCTGTTTTCTATAGAACAGCTGATATTTTTTTCGCGATTTCAGGGCTGGTCCCATAGTAAAAGTTGTTCATAATGATGAGTACAATTACCTTCTTTTAGCTTCGAGAGTGTTCCCCTTAAATCCCGTATATGAACATCTTTCGACTGATTCATCTGCATATTACATTACATATACTCGGTTTTTGCCAAAATAACTCATAAAACCAAATTATGCCTCTATATTTCAGTGGGTAGTAGCGGTTAAAGTATACACATAATGCTATGTACTTTAAAACTTTTTGCTGTTAAACTTTTATGGTAATATGCAATCGTATAATTTATATTTTTGTTTTAAAAAATTTTCGTTGCGGAAAATGCAGCGTATAATTATAAGCCTCCGAACTAGATGGATGCGAACTTGATCGCTCGAAGAACCGATAACCGATGGGGAAGAAAGGTTCTTGAGTGGAGACCACGAACCGGAAGACGCAGCGTAGGTACGCCTCCCACTAGATGGAACGACGACATAGTGAGAGTCGCTGGCATCCAGTAGATGCAAAAGGCAGGCTGTCGTTCAGTGTGGAGGTTAAAGGGGGAGGCCTATGTTCAGCAGTGGACGTCTTCTGGCTGATGATGATGATGATGAACTAGATGGACCGACGACATAGTGAGAGTCGCGGGCATCCAGTGGATGCAGATGGCAGGCTGTCGTTCAGTGTGGAGGTCAAAGAAGGCCATGTTCAGCAGTGGACGTCTTCAGGCTGATGATGATGATGATGAACAAGATGGACCGACGACATAGTGAGAGTCGCGGGCATCCAGTGGATGCAGATGGCAGGCTGTCGTTCAGTGTGGAGGTCAAAGAAGGCCATGTTCAGCAGTGGACGTCTTCAGGCTGATGATGATGATGATGAACTAGATGGACCGACGACATAGTGAGAGTCGCGGGCATCCAGTGGATGCAGATGGCAGGCTGTCGTTCAGTGTGGAGGTCAAAGAAGGCCATGTTCAGCAGTGGACGTCTTCTGGCTGATGATGATGATGATGAACTAGATGGACCGACGACATAGTGAGAGTCGCGGGCATCCAGTGGATGCAGATGGCAAGGTGTCGTTCAGTGTGGAGGTCAAAGAAGGCCATGTTCAGCAGTGGACGTCTTCAGGCTGATGATGATGATGTTAGATAGTTGACTGAATCAGGCGTTACTTTGGTGTTGGTTTGCTTTGTTTTTTGTTACAGATTTAATTACTTTTTGTTTCAGGTTAGGTTAATTTTGCTCTTTTATGTAATTAATATTTAAATTCAGGTTAGGTTCAAATTAGCATCACAAATATCTATAGAGAAAATAGTTTAACCTAAAATCCTTATTGTACTCGACGTAGAAGCGGAATTACACTAGAAATGTCATGATAACTAAACTTTTTTCTTAAAACATAATAATAATAACATATTATGCATAACTAGTATCTAAAAAAAAAAAAACAGAAAATTCATGAAATCTTAAAATATAAACTAAAAACTAAAACTTAAAATAACTAAATAAAAGCTACAATTAAACTAAAAGATGAATGTATAAAATATACAAACATGTACCTACTACAAAACAAAAACGCCGTCGACCACCGTGCGGCAGGGTTCCCAGAACACTGGCCGAGTTTATATTTTAAGATTTCATTAATTTTCTGTTTTTTTTTTTATTAGACACTAGAAATTCGACATATATAAATTATGATGATGTTTTTTTTTTCATTAAAAAGCCAGTCTTCTTATCATCATCGTCATAACGCGGTATTAAAAAGCATTAAAAAAAAGTTTTTCAATCAAAACTCAACCCAATAATGTATAATTTTTTTCTGAGAGAGATCTGTTATCATTTTCCCAGAAAGGCATGAAAAAGAAAACCAACCAATTATTGTTCAAACGAAGTATTAAAAAACACACTCACAGGTATAATAATTATGCTAGCGATTTTCCTCACTAATAAAAAGAAGTAATTATTAATGTAATTAAGTAAATAAAAAAATGGTGCGTGGAAGAAGTGAAACTCTCGCTCTGTCTCTTTCTATTCCTCCTCCATGGTAGCGTTAAACGTTTAACGCAACCTTGTTGCAAGTCGCATTAGAAGTTCCACTTCAATTAGAAAGAAGTAAATATGGATATTAACGTATGTAAAACCCATAATGTTTCAAAAGTTGTTTTCAATCAAATCGACATCTTCGTAGAGAGGTGCTACGCTGCTACGAGGCGTAGAAGGGCTACGTGATACTGTAAAATGCTACGAAAGAAAGCGCTACGAACACTCCATGAAAAGCTACATTATTTGAAATGGAATTGCTTTCTTTATTTTACTAACCGACTTCATTTACTGCATTTATATTCTTAGGGTTCCGTTACTGTTACGTTGGTTTAGTTACTGCCAACTACAAAGTTAAGTTTGCCGTTTAATATAAAAATCGTCGAGACTCGATTCTTGGGATGGATAAACTATCGACATGCTTTTTTGAGTTTGTACGGAACCCTAGGCTGCGAGTCCTACTCACCAAATTTGTCCGATTTTTTAAAGTTTTACGTCGATTACTTCGACCTTTGCAAACTGATTTACGTGCTTATTTTTTATTATAATAATATCTACCTAATAAATAACTGGCCAAGACTCTATCGAAAGACTAGGCTTGTGTCCTAATGTTTTATTTATTACTAGCGGTCCGCCCCAGCTTCGCACGGGTATAGATTATAGCCTATGTCACCCGGGGATAGTGTAGCTTCCCAACAGTGAAAGAATTTTTCAAATCGGTTCAGTAGTTTCGGAGCCTATTCAATGCAAACAAACAAACAATCAAATCTTTCCTCTTTATAATATTAGTATAGATTATATGCTTAAGCCCACTATCAGTTGGCAGCGTACCCGGCATCTAATAATAATTTTACTTAGGCATATCTCCCTTGTTTGTCTGACGTGAGGTTGTTACCCATTGGCCTTTTAAAAAAACAAATATTGCGAAATATTTCTTATTTTTCACAGCGCAACGTGGAGGCGTAACAAAAACTTTCCACCGTAGGCGGCTACAGATGATGAATGTACCACTCAAAGATGTAATATGTGGAAATATGGAGTCGGAATACGTTATCATATTCTGTATGTGGGAGGAGGAGGCTACTTGCATAATGAGCTCAACTTTGTTGCCAGTTCTTATTGTTGTAACTGGTTTTATCTGCTGGAACCGGTTCCAAGCCTGCGCTGCGGCCGATTCCGTGCGATTTGTACGTAACTTCACTTTACATGTATTTTATTTTTCGTGGAATGGAGTAGTTTATAGTTTGGTAACTTATTATGCTTATCACAGATTTAAATAGATGATGTTACTAGGATGAACAGGTGCTTGCTTGTGAAATTGCAATACAAGTACAAGTAGTTTATTATATAAAATACTTTACTTACTTTTTTTTTTTTTTTTTTAAGTTTTTTTTTTGTATTTTTTTTGTTGATTGTACAAGTACTTATTTGTAAACGTTAGGTGTTTTTTTTTTTTTTTTTTTTTTAAATATTAAATATTTAAATTTATTTAAGTTTGCGCTATTATATCAGTGCGTATAGTGAATCTTAGTGTCTATACAAACAGCTTAGTTTTTCAATACTAATTTAGTTTTTTTTTTTTACTTTAAACCTTTTAATCTAATTTATTTATTCAAAATCTCAGTCAAATTACAATTAAACTAATAACTATTCAAATAACCCACCCCATATAATTATAATTTAGATTAATAATGTGTATACATAAATTAAACAAAAAAAAAATAAAAAAATTACCTCAACTTTATATTAAAGCATAAGATATATATTAGTAAAAGTTCAGAAGGTTCATTCCGCAAAATCATTTAAATAAGTAGCGACTCTTGCTTCTACACAATAAAGTGCAATTCAAGACGTGCGAGCGCTAACTACCTATTATATTAACCCCCATCCCAGTTTAACCACCGAACCGGTCGCCATCGCCAGAAATGCCATCCGCACTTTATAGATACGTGGAAGTCTCGCACTGTTCGATTTGATCGATTGTTTCTGCCACGCACCTGTAAGTTGTGGAATGGCTTACCACCTTCGGTTTTTCCTCCAAAATATGACCTCAATTGCTTCAAGCGAAGAGTGAATAGAGTCCTCAAAGGTAGACAACGCACTGACAATGCCCCGGGTATTGTAGGTGTCTATAGGCAGCGGTGACCACTTACCATCAGATGGCCCGTAGCTTGTTTGCCACTTATTCTATTAAAAAAAAAAAAAAAAAACCTAGAAGTTGCCTCTCTGTCTATCGCGTAATTCTTGTCACGTTATCTCTGACTATCGCGCGGCAGGTCCGACAAGTCGGCTACTTGTAGCTTCATACCTAAAGTGCGGAGTGCAATGTTTCATCTTCATAAGACTGATAGCTGTAAACCATACTTTTTAAAACACAGGATTCTGACATTACCATCTCTATACATATTAGAAATAGCAACTTTTGTAAAATCAAATCAACATCTCTTTGGTAGTTGGACTGATGCTGGTATTCGAACTCGCACACAGGCCGATATGAAACTCTGCCCACGTACGGCCAAAACTGCACTCATGCAAAAAAGTGTATTCTGTATGGCTCCTTTAATATATACTAAAATTCCTAAAATTATCAGAGAATTAAATATTGGAATGTTTAAAAATAAACTTAAAATTTTATTAGCACAAAAAAGCTACTATGAAATTTCAGAATTCCTTAATGATAAAAATGTTTTGATATGTAATGTAGACTAAATAAATTGACATAAAATCGAGACTAGGTACTAGGAAAAGATAAAATGATAAAAATAGCTTATATAGGTAGTAATAAACATCTAATTAAGGTATAAAATACAACCAAACTAAAATATGATTCTAACAATATTCTAACTTAGACATAATTTCGTTATTTTTTTAACTTACAAAAACTAATAATAATATATAATAAAAACTAACATTTGTACGCTGTAACAGGCAAGGACATGAGATACGTCTCCATTATTACGACCATGTATGCTACTTTATATGTATGTGTACCTACCATGTTCTGACAAATAAATATTTTGAATTTGAATTTGAATTTGAGTGCACCAGGCCTAGTTGAGGCCCTCTTCCTATTTTTAACAATTTCGGTCACTCTTGTTTTAGATTGTCTACTTCCATGGTAAGCTTAATATATAAAATGGTGTCATACCAAAATTGAATGTTTTATCTAGGGCTGGAACAGGATAAAGGACATTTTGCTCGATAGAAATAAAATTAAAGTATCGCGCTTGATTAAAGTACATTTTACTTTACAGATATACTTTTCGAAAATATGAGAAAAACTTAAAAAATAGAAGTAGCGAAACGCACGACAGTGTAAGCGCCATGGTTTTGCTCCGCTAAATGCAACTTTAATGCAATATATTAAGCCTTGTTGTCATCTGTAGTAACAAGCGTTGCTTAAAAGTGGAAAAATCTCGCCCTAATATAATTACGCGCTTTGATTCCACTTTTATTATGGGTACTGCTAGTCTGTGGAATGCACTGCCTGAATGGGTGTTCCCCCATAGTTACAATCTGGGTGTCTTCAAATCACGAGTGAATCGGTTTCTTCTAGGCAAGCGTGCTCCATCGTAGACCGCATCGTCGCTTTACATCATGTGAGTTGGCGGTCAAACGCACTTCCATTAATAGAAAAAAAAAATGAAAAAAATTGTGTATTAAGTTTACTACTACGTGATGCGATTTTCGTTTTCACTTTCAAGTTTCTTTATCTATAAAAGGCTATGTGCGTATGTATGCATGTATGTTCCCTATGAATTCCAAAACGACTAGACAGATTTTGACGGGACTTTCACTGGCAGTTAGCTGATGTTATAAGGAGTAATACCAGTTTTTTTTTTACTAAATTCTTTTATTATTAGCTTAGTCAGCTAAATCAATAACCCTTTAAGTGAGTGATCAAAGATAAGAAACTAACAGATATAAAGTTGAAAATTTCTAAATCAGTTTCAGAGCTAACTTAAAATCCAGAGATAATTTTCTCCTAACGATCCAATTTCCCGCTTCGAGACTCAGAAGACGTGAACAGCGAATTTGGAGTCTTGATAAGGTATACGTACAACTATTATGAACAAAACGTACGTATTTAATCTGACATAGCATTATATACTAATACTAGCGACCCGCCCGCCCGGCTTCGCACGGGTGTAATTTACGTGCGAAGCCGGGGCGGGTCGCTAGTTATATAATTATTTAAACTATCCTATATCTCAAGTTGGATCGAACTGCACATGGTGTGCGAATTTTATTATAATCGGTTAAGTGGTTTAGGAGTCCATTGAGGACAAACATTGTGACACGAGATTTATATATATTAAGATTATAAAAGCGAAAGTGTGTTTGTTTGTTGGTTTGTTTGTTCCTCTTTCACGCTGCTACGGAACAACGGATCGACCAGATTTTTTGCATGGGTATAGTTCAAGAGCTAGAGAATGACATAGGCTACTTTTCATTAACATCATCACCATCACCATTTTTCATCACTGCGCGGGTAAAACCGCGGGGCGCAGCTAGTAGATAATATGCCAAAGTATACTTGAGGCGCGGTCTGATCACGATTTCAAATTCTTTGTTCACCCGCTTCTATTTGCTGTGTAAAACAGCTTTGTTTAAAGTCGAAAATCGTATATCATCATATTTGATGATGATGATGACTTTGTGCTTGAAATTGTATTATTTTGAGGGTTTTTATTTAATTATTCGAAATATTTAAATGAATTTTAACAATTAACTGGTAAAAGTTTTAAATCACTAGTTATGCTACACATTTCATTTTTTTTTCGGTTGGAAATGGGAAATACCAGCGTCCTGATAATGTGGATTGAGGCTTTGGATTCTATAGAAAAACGGGCAGTAAAGCTCATTGATCACGAAGTGTTGGTTGGAAAGAAGCTTCAGAGTCTGAACCACCGGCGTAAAGTCGCATGTCGGTATTTTATCGGATTTTCCACGGAGAGTGTGCAACGGAACTTCACGAACTTGTTCCCCCATCACCTTTTTATTACCGGACGTCCAGACGAACGGCAAGGCGTCACCCTTACTTGGTCGAAATGCCATTTATTCGCACCAAGCGTTTTGACTCCTCTTTCTTAATTAGAACAGCAAAACAATGGAACGCCTTGCCCCTGTCTGTGTTTCCGCAGCATTACAATCTTGGAGTGTTCAAGTCTAGGGTTAATAGGTTACTACTTCTGGGCAAACGTGCTCCATCTTCGACCGCATCATTGCTTTCCATCAGGCGAGATCGCGGTCAAACGTTAGCCTAGTCCAAAGTAAAAAAAAAATGTATGATTTTGTCTTTACCAGTATATTATGTTATTTTTTTAAAGATAATTGTAGCCCTGTTTCCCTTCCAACGCTTCGTCTGATTTCATCTTCCGTCCCCCCGTTGTTGAACATTCTCGAGCACTAAAATTATTCACACACTTTGCTATATCTCTAACAAAGAGGCATTAGATTTCCGAGAACAAAGCGCGCTCCACTAACTGCGAGTGCAATTTCCTCGACACAAACGCTGCGAACGATGTCGGACTGAAGTACTGAAATATTCCGTCAACTCTCTGCCCGCGACGCGTTCCACTTACTACTAACTTGGGTATATGTGTCAAAGTTACATTGCTTCAAAACTGATCGCGCTGTATCCAACCCTAGCGGTCCGCCTCGGCTCCGCACGTGTCTAGTTATATAGCCTATTAAAATAGCCTATATTAACTAAACAAAATACAAGCTAAAACTAAAACTACAAATACAGTTAGACTGCCCATAGACCGTTGAAGGTCTAAAGACAATCCAAATGCTCAAGCCCACTACCAGTTGGCAGCGTACCCAGCATGCTGGCGGCATTACCACGTTGAATGGCAATGCAATAATGGCTTATGCGTTGAGCCAGAAACACGCCAGCATTTTGGTCACGCGTCGCATTAACCAGACGCTCTGAATGAGTTTTGAAAATGAGGTGAGCTCCCAGTATATAATATAATATGCCTATATTAATCAGTGATAATGTAGCATTCAAATGGTGAAATAATTTTTAAAATCGGTCCAGTACTTTTTGAGCCAATTCGTTACAAACATACATACAAATATTTCCTCCTTATAATATTGTACAGATATAGATGTATAGATTGGTGGATACAGGGGCCTTACGGCCAACGCCTTATCCGGTATCAAACTAACGTTAAAACCGCGCAGTTCGAAAAATCACGCGAACGTGAACCTTAATGCGCCCAGATACAGTTTGCGGTCGCGCATAAATTTTTTCATCACCTGAACTGGATTGCTTTAAACAGCTAGCCGTAAGGCCCAGGTATGATTCACCACCTTTCAATTTCAATTATTACGTCACCAACTCACCAGTGCGTGGAATCCAGTATGAGGTTGTTTTAAAAAAAGGTTGTTTTTCAAAATGTCTTCAAAATACTATACGCAGTGATACAGTGAGTGTGTTTTGTCGGGACTTAGGATCGAGTTCGAGTTCCAGAGATAACCGTAGCAAAAGACTAAGAAAGAGGGTAGATTGTTATGTCTGCACCTAACTTTTTAACTGTTCGACCAACCACTCGCATTCTCCAGTCTTCCCGTGAACATGGTGCAAGTAACTGTACCGAAATATCGGGAGCGCATTCCACAACCTTACCACGGTAAATATCCCGTAAATAATCATGTAACTTTCAATTAAGTCGTTTCGTTGTACCATTCTCTAAACTAAACTAAATTTGACAGCTTTTAAACAGTCGCCATCCTTTTCTGACGTATGTAATTGAGACGCCGATAATTTTAGTTCTGTCAAATCAGTTTAATTTAGAGAATGGTACTACATTGGCGTCGATTCTGGCATAACACTCACTAAACTAAACCAATCTGACAGGACTAAAATTATCTGCCTCTCTTTTCATTTTAATATGTGAGAGAAGGATGGCAATAATTTTAGAGCTGTCAAATTTAGTTTAGTTTAGTTTAGAGAACATCAGAATCGATGCCATTATCGTTTTTTGTGGTCTCGACATATAAAATAATATAACATGAGTTATATATTTTTATTTTTATTTATTATATATATTTTTATTTAGCGTATTTAATTTAATTTAGTTTAGTATTAGTTTTTAATTTTGTAAGTAGTTTTAGGTTTTATTTTTGTTTCTATTCTAATATGTGTAATTTTCTTGTTTACTGAATAAATGTATTTTTTATTAACATGAGTTTAAGCTATTCTGTAAGTATTTAAGATAAACATCTCACGAAATTCATACATTTGATTCAAAAACATTTACCTAGACTTCATCCTACATCTCTAGACAGCAATATTAGAAGTGAAAACCCAACGGAGCAAGCAACGCAGAACTAATTGAATTCAATTGCTTAGAACAGTTTGCCGGTTCGCAAGGTCTCTTTAAAGGCGGTAATAAGATCATTGCCTATGTAAATGGGGCGTGCAAGCTTAGGACGTGTCAAATTTTACTTAAGTACTTACTTTGACAAAATTAAATAAATACATTATCCCCATTCTTTACCTCACATAAAATTTGTAACGTCGTATCATGAAAATGTAATAGAAATAAAAAAAAACTTAAAAATGATTATTTACGGGATATTTACCGTGGTAAGGTAAATATCATATAAATTTAGTGAATAACCGTTATAGTAAAAAAAGGAATTTTAAAATTGTGTGTGGAATTTTTTGTCCTCTGTATCAAATTTAATGGTGTGAACGATAAAGATTTAGTCAATCAATCCATTTCACTCATTGTTGACTACGGGTAAATCGATATATACAGAGTGTACAATACACGTACAGTCTTGGGGAGATGATTTTAAGAAGAGCAGCAGTATGAGATGCATGCAGAACGAACAGGTGAAGAACGGACAACTATCCCTGCCAGCACGCCTAGCACGGGCTGTGGACATATTGTCTTTCCACCGTTTTTATCCCGCGAGAAAAAGACAAACGTATCCATATTCTAGCTTTGTCGCGTCTAGGCGTGGATAAAAACGGTGGAAAGACAATTTATCCACAGCCCATGCTAGGCCTGCAGCTGAAGAAAGTAAAAAGGAAAACTCCACCAACCTTGAATCCACGATCGCCCATACGGCTTCAGCAGCAGTCGCGATCTACGTGGCACAGCCAGGGCACTGCCACTGAACTGCACTAGTGAAATAATAGTTCTCCGACGTTCTTTATGAGTTCACAGCACTAGGTTACGAACCCAGAGAATCTAATAGAATGTCCTGGATGGAAGTTGATTTCTGCGCACGCGCCGCGAGAGTAGCGCAATACGAATCGCTATGACGGAATGGCTTCTACCGATCAACGATAGAAAATAAAATAATTGATGGGGCTATTTTCCATCCACCCTCTTTAGCTTATTGGGATCGAACACAGACTGTAAAAAAGTAAAATCAATGTAATAATAAATAGCTAAATAGTTTTTTTAAATCTAATAATAGGCTTGCGTTTGACCGCCAACTCACCTGATGTAAAGCGACGATGCGGTCTACGATGGAGTACTTACGCTTGCCTAGAAGAAACCGATTCACTCGTGATTTGAAGACACCCAGATTGTAACTATCGGGGAACACCCATTCAGGCAGCGCATTCCACAGATGTAATTGTACAGTAATCATCTACTTATACGCTAAAGAATAGCTCTTTCTGGAGCTGCACTTAAGTAGCGGACTGTACCGTTTAGTGCAAAGTGGACTCCAGCGTGTCTACTTAACTTTAATTCACACAATTAGGTCCCGCTGCAGTTGGAAGTGCAGCCCGCTTCTGTTAAATTTAATTATGATGTCATACAAAGCCTATTAGCCTTTTTTCTGCCTAATGCGGTTGAAATTATAGTCGAAGTGACCGGCTTAATCTTACGTGAGTAATTCCCGTATAATATAAATAAAATGTGTGTAAAAAACCACGTCAGTTTCTATAATAAAAAAGCCTATTAGATTTAAAATAAAGCTGCGTCTCGCGGTTTTACTCGCTATCCTACAGGAACTTTAAAAAAATTCGGGATAGCCTATGTGTTAATCCAGGGTATAAGCTAACTCTATACCAAATTTCATTTAAATACGTTCAGCGTTTACGTTTATTGTTACACACACTTGAAAAACCTTTGGAAATAATACACCCACACTCGAGCACGTCCACGAACACTTAATTAATAATAATCCACCATTATTACGCATTAACACTTGCAAATATAAGAAAATAATACATATAACAAGACGACATGTTTTTTCATGCTGGCGCCAAAAACTCACAACTCTTCATTCTGGATGTAGACACCTGAAATTAAATACAAAGACTTCCTACGCCGTAGACACCCGTTGACGGTGAATATTTTCAGTCAACACATTAGCGCAAATATCGCTTTTGCGCTACCTTAGCGTTCGCTACGTTTGCCGATTCGTGGTTGTTACCCCAAAACATATCTTCTACACCGGTTATAGGTTCTGCGACAACAATGCATATACTCACAATGTTGTAGGCACACTCAAACACTTAATTTATATTTTTTTTTTTATTGTTTACTAAATTCATGTTACAATATTTGTTAAACTAATGTCGTACCAAAAAACCACAGCTGGTTTGTCCTGGTACCAACTCAACATTCAGTCTGCGCTGCTGATAAAAACAATAATACGCACGCTGACAAAACAACACTACAATATGAAAGATACATACCACATCTACTTATATAATATTTATATCTATTATAGATATTTACGGTGTGCGTGAATAAATACCTACACACCTAAATAATTAGAAAAAAACAATGCAAACTAAAGTATCAAAAAATATTGAAATAGCATCTAATTTTGTGGACTTCTAACCTCATCTCACATACTGTTAAATAATTATATTTCCACAGCCATAGACCCCTTGAAGGTTGAAAATCAACACGTGGGGGTCGATATGGTTCATTTTGGGAAAATTCTGCTACGTGATTTTTCATACAATAAAATTGGCGCAACTAAAACGAAAGGCCCAGAAAAGCTCTCATTGCTTGCATTGCAAAAGAATTAGATGTCATGTCTATAGGATGAGAAGTCGTTGTCTAAATAGAATCTGTTAAAGGTCAGCTGGTTGTCAGCTAGGTAAATTGGAATATTTATGAAGGACGCGGGATTTGGTTTTGTGAGTTACTTTTTATTCTTTTTTAGTTTTATTATTCAATTGAATTTGTTTAGTGTTTGTGTACAATAATGAAAATGTTGTGAGTTGTGACCTTCACAATGGCGTCGATTCTGATGTACTCTAAACTAAACTAAACTAAATTTTACAGCTCTAAAAATGGTTGACATCCTTATCTCACATATTAAAATAAAAAGAGAGGCAGATAATTTTAGTCCTGTCAGATACATAGATACAGATTTAGTTTAGTGAGTGTATGACAGAATCGACGCTACTAAAATATTTATTTTTACACCTGATTGCTATAATTTTTTTATCATGAAAACAAGATTTTACAAGCTAAATAATCTTGCTTGTCCACTTGTGAATATATCGTAGATACTTTTATATTATTTACCAGTGTACCTACCTATGTTATCTATATCTATACTAATATTATAAAGAGGAAAGATTTGATTGTTTGTTTGTTTGTTTGCATTGAATAGGCTCCGAAACTACTGAACCGATTTGAAAAATTCTTTCACTGACGGGAAGCTACACTATCCCCGGGTGACATCTCTTCTCTACATAGTATAAATTGAATCTCTACATAGTATAAATTGAAGTCGCTTACCGCGTCTGTCTGTCTGTCTGTATGTCTGTATGGCCGCTAACTCCTCCTAAACCACGCAACGGATTTTGATATGGTTTTCACCATTAGTTAGATACATTTTCAAGGAAGGTTTATATATATAACTAGCGACTTGCCCCAGCTTTGCACGTAAATTACACCCGTGCGAAGCCGGGCGGGCGGGTCGCTAGTAGGCTATAATTTATACCCGTGCGAAGCTGGGGCGGACCGCTAGTCTATACTAATATTATAAAGAGGAAAGATTTGATTGTTTGTTTGTTTGTTTGTATTGAATAGGCTCCGAAACTACTGAACCGATTTGAAAAATTCTTTCACTGACGGGAAGCTACACTATCCCCGGGTGACATAGGCTATAATCTATACCCGTGCGAAGCTGGGGCGGACCGCTAGTAATATTATAAAGAGGAAAGGTTTGTATGCATGAAGAGTATTTGTAACGAATAGGCTCAAAAAGTACTGGACTGATTTTTAAAATTCTTTCACCATTTGAATGCTACATTATCACTGATTCATATAGGCAACAACAGGCTATATAACTATAATACCCGTGCGGAGCCGGGGTGGACCGCTAGTCAAAGATAAAGGTAAAGGTTTTCTTTTAAACTTTTAAGTTCGTAATTCATTGTCGACGATATCAAAAGAACTTTCGGAAACTTTTCCCCAAAATACCTATTGAGCTAGATAGGTATCTAGGATCGTAAGTTAGGTAATGACCTAACTTACAAACTATGAAATTCAAAGTAGGTACTTAGTTCTGAAGAGCTTTTTGATATCATTCCAGCATCTAATGACTCCAAGTCTCCTTATACTTACTTACTTACCTATTGGTTTCCTTTTCTCAAAGGCAAAGTTTAACTTCAAGTAACTAAATCAGAGTAAGATGGTTTTATGGCTTAATTAAGTCACTGTTACAATGTGTACAGATTGACCTAGTTTAAGCAACATGTAGGCGGACTTAACGACTGTCAAAACAATTAGGGTCCAACCTTAATGAGTTCAACCGTTTAGACATAAATATACAAATATTGAGGTAGGTACACGGCTCGTGGAACATTGTTTTGTCAGACTTAAGTCTGATGTCTTTTAAGTACTTAAAAGACGCCTAATAATTTTAATGAAAGCTGACACTTGGTTATCGCCATCGTGTCATTCCACTCGCGTGAATTTACACTATGCTATGGGTTGCCATGAAAGCGATTACAAGTGTCAAATTATGCATGATTTACACTATGCTATGGGTTGCCATGAAAGCGATTACAAGTGTCAAATTATGTAATAATCCCTCAGTGTAAAAATAGTGCGAACACAGACGTTGAAATGAAATAAATTGAAATTATGTTTGACATCTTACACTGTAAACTCGACAAAAGCATTTATCCCCGTCTCTCTGTAAGTGTGTTTTTATTCAGAATTTTCAATATATTTTGGCTTAAAAGTGGTGGCCACGGATAAAGAATTATATAATATTTATTTGATCACGATTTTTTTTTTGCAGAAAAACACTGAGGTGTAAATTTTTGTAAACTAAATTATGCATTATTGTCAAGGTATAGGAGAAAATAATGGTCCCGATTAATATACGCATGCATCAACTTTTATAAAAATATAATAAAATATACTCAGGAGACGCATATGTTTGTCTCACAAGTCTTGTGAATTTTGTACTAGACCAAAAATGTACATGTGTTTGTAGATGGTCGTGCAGTTAGCATTTTTACCCAGCTTGTGAGCTAAGTAAAAGAGACCTCTAGCTGATATAAAACGTGATACGTCTTAGGGCGAAAATAGACTAAAAAGTTTACTGGAGAGTGGAAACAGAAAAAGGCTTTCACAGAAAGCGTAAAATCCTCCGGCAACTGTAGTACAGGGCCTGGTACAGAGATGGCGCAGCTAGTAATAATTATTTGATATGTCCACAGATGGCGCTGATCCTAATAAATAAAGGCTATCAAGTTACGATTAAAATGCGGCTGAAATCATGATGGAACGTAATTTTTTGACACGCGAAGTGTGTATTATGTATGTAAATGCAACGTTCGTGCTTATAACTAGTTCATAGGGCGGCGTGAATGCGTGCAACGTTTTTACAACGTTTATCGTCAGGTCATCGCACTATTGTCACACGACAGTTTTTACACGATATTTGCTTTGTCAGCTAAGTAGGGAATTGTAATAAGTTATTTAAAAAGTTTGCGGTGTTAGAACAATAGTAAATGTACAAACGTAGAAATAAGGAATGTACCTTTTTAGTTGGCGTAAAGTGCGAGTCGGGCTCGCGCACTGAGGATTCCACTTCCATCCCACCACAAAATTCAAAATCGAAATTACCAGTTCTAACTAGGTAATGAACAGAAATTTGTCACCGACTCGCACTTGGCCATACTTTATTATCTGTTGTTATACTTTAGAGTGTGTAATATAATAATGGGTGTTATGACCCTTTTTGGCTGAACGGCGTAACCCAGTATCCTCGTACTAAAAGCGAAAAAAAAAACAAAAAAAAAAACGCAGTCATTCATTGTCTGGCTCATCGCAAAATCTCAAAACTACTTGACCTATGATAACTTTTTAACATTCGCGATGCGAACACATTTTCACGACGACTTACAAAAGGATTTTTAAATCATGTACTATAGTAATATTTCCCTATACATACTCAGTAATTGTATTTATAATGTTCATCTAGCGCTTTTTGGTGTCAGCTTTAGCCTCACCGATGCCGCTAAAATATCTGAATTGAAACCGAATATCAAAAGAAATAAACCTTCTTATAATATTAAATATATAAACCTTCCGTGAAAATGTATCTAACTGATGGTGAAAACCGCATCAAAATCCGTTGCGTGGTTTAGGAGTTAGCGGCCATACAGATAGACAGACGCGGAAAGCTAATTCAATTTATACTATGTAGAGATAGAGAAGAGATAGAAAAGAAGATAGAGAAGAGATAGAGATAGAAATAGAGATTCTATCAAAAACAAGTGTTTCGAATGTTATCCAAATCATTTCTAAATACATACCTACAAAATTAAGTTTACAATACATACGTATCACTTTGTATGCGTATGTATTGTAAACTCTCTTAAATCTTAAATCTTTATATACCTAATTTATGAATTAATTAATTATTTGTAAATTTTGATTATTATGATTATTTTTAACATGAAATTCTTGACTGACTTATAATTATTCACACTGTTATCAATAAAATTGTTTATCTGTTTATGCAGATTTTCTCGTTAGTATAGTTGGAAACCTAGGTAAGTAGGTACTTAAATTTCTAAGTATCCGCAGCCTTTTCATCGCATTGAATGGGCCAGCATCAATGGAACCCTTACAGGGTTCAGCTCAGGTCAAAATGTTCATTGAACAAGCACAACGGTAGGTAGAAGTTTGTATTCTAAGCTGGTTTGTAGAACTTTGTGGGCGTTAAAATAATCACCAATTTTTTTAAAGGAGCATCATACGACCCGCGGTTTTTACTTACTTGCTGCAAGGACTTTACGTATTTTTTTATATTTCTGTTTTATTTTACCTCATTAAATTTATCCTGACTTTCTTACGGCATCAGTGGAGCCAAGGCAAACATTAAGAGGACTTTTGTTTATATTACACGGGAATTACTCACGTAAGATTAAGCCGGTCACTCCGACTATAGTTTCAACCGAGCCGGACCGGAGCTTGGCCGGTGTCCCAAGCGAGACGCAGCTGCACGCGTAAATTCACCTTGAAAAAGACTGCCTAATGCGGTTGAAACTATAGTCGGAGTGACCGGCTTAATCTTACGCGAGTAATTCCCGTGTAATATAAATAAAATGTGTGAAAACCACCTCAGTTTCTGTAATAAAACTAAGAGAGAACCTACCTTCTGAGCTTTGAAGGCGTGGGTTCGATTCCCACCTAGGACAAAGATTTATGTGATGAACATGTGTGTCTGTTCTATATCTGGTTGTTAATATCTATTTAAGTATGTTTTTAAAACTATATTTATATGTTTATCAGTAACTGGCAGCCATATCACAACATTTGCTTAGTTTAGGGTCAGATGACCGTGTATGCAAAAATGTCCCGAATATTATTTATTATTGTGCCGAATAAATTAAGCTATGTGGATTGGGATGATGTTAGTAAATAGACCATTGATGCTATGGGGTTATAAATATACTGGGCTATTGAGGTGAACAACTTGTAGAGAGGAGAACAGATCTATAGGATGAGAAACGGCACCTGCCTTATCCTGTCTCATCAAAATACATTTAGGCAGGTGATGACTTGCCACCCACTAAATGGACCTCCCGTAAAGGATGCCGTATACCTATTATTATGCTTTGTGTATATGATTCAGGAGTTACTAACGTAAATAGAATTAAGCTGGCTACTCCAATTATTGTTTCAACCGCATTCAGATGTCTTTTTACAAGCTTTTATTTAACACTAGCGACCCGCCCGCCCGGCTTCGCACGAGTGTAGTTTACGTGCGAAGCCGGGGCGGATCGCTAATTACATATATAAACCTTCCTTGAAAATGTATCTAACTGATGGTGAAAACCGCATCAAAATCCGTTGCGTGGTTTAGGAGGAGTTAGCGGCCATACAGACATACAGACAGACAGACAGACAGACGCGGAAAGTGACTTCAATTTATACTATGTAGAGATAGAGAAGATGCAATGTTATTGGTTTGTTTAGGTCAAGTCTTGCAAGCCGAACCAGTTCTTTCAAACCGATTTTGCTCAAAATATGCATATATATTACCATAATTGCTAAGGTTTGGACGTTTAATGTGGAGATAGTAAGTTTTCTTATATTCAGGAAAGAAAAATACATAATTAGTTACTGTAGTATATTTGAAAAAAATAAATAACCATTTTAGTGTGGAAAAATCCATGAAAAACTTCTCAAAAGTAAGAGAGAAACGATGTCTCAAGTATTTTAACCTTTCCAGAAAATACATAAAAAAAGTTCGCTGCAGAAGTATTGGCGGTTCATGTTTACGGGTTCCTAGTTTCATGGTAACGTTACGAGCGCTACGAGTGCTACGTGAGTACGTAGCAGTGCTACGGTACTCATCATCATCATCATCATCATCAGCCAGAAGACGTCCACTGCTGAACATAGGCCTCCCCCTTTAACCTCCACACTGAACGACAACCTGCCTTTTGCATCCACTGGATGCCCGCGACTCTTACAATGTCGTCGGTCCATCTAGTGGGAGGCCTCCCTACGCTGCGTCTTCCGGTTCGTGGTCTCCACTCCAGAACCTTTCTTCCGCATCGGTTATGGTTCTTCGAGCGATGTGGCCTGCCCATTGCCACTTTAACTTGCAATTAATTTTAACAGCTATGTCGGTGACTCTGGTTCTTTGGCGAATATCCACGTTTCGGATTACGGTATTACGCCAAACAAAATATTGCGAGCAAAAATATGCACTGGCTGATGAAAGCCACGAAAAAAAGATTTTATAAATGTTACAGACTTTAGACTTGTTTCAGACAGAAACTCCTAACTAAAATGTTGATAAGCTAAAGTGCTTTGTCTAATTTTCCCTGGCTAAAACTGTCACTTGCGCAAACAACTTTCACAGTTATGAAATAAGCTACTGCTGCCAGTGGGATCTAATTCGGGGTCTAAGTGAAGCTTTATTACAGTTGTTCAAATAAAATAGTCTCCCCTGTAATTTTTTAACGAGCTTCGCCTGCGTTAACATATTCTCCGTCAACATTTTATCCGTCCACGACTATTTCATTCTACCGCGTGGCACTCGATGCTTTTCTAAGAGTCTTTACTCTTAGAAAAGCAACGTTTGACAACGCAAAGTGACTTCTAGAAATTCCAAGTCATCACTATATGTATGTATTTCATAATTAACTTTCGGTTAATGTCGGGTAATGTTTTTGTTGTTAGATAATATATATTTTCAGACGCTTCTCTGGGGTGCCATAAAGTAACATCACCATCCCTCCTTTTACATAGTTACTTAGCTTTTTACTTAGCTACTTCTGATCCGATATATGGGGGTGTACCACTAGGTTCTCTGGGGTGCCATAAGGTGACATCACCATCCCTCCTTTTTACATAGTTACTTAGCTTTTTACTTAGCTACTTCTGATCCGATATATGGGAGTGTACCACTAGGTTTGCTTTAGAGTGCCACAAGGTATCATCCCCAGCCCTCATTTCTACATACTATATACTTACTTTTACTTCTGTAAATGGGTGTGTACCACAAGGTTTAGTTTGGAGTTCCACAAGGTATCGTCCCCAGCCATACTTTCTACATACAATACACTTAATTCTGATCTGATGTCTGGGTGTGTACCACAAGGTTTGGCTTGGAGTGCCACAAGGTATCATCCCCAGCCCTCTTTTCTACGTTAAAACCACTTACTTCTGATTCGATGTCTGGGTGAGTTGGCCGGCGTGCTCTGCTCCGAGCTTTGGTCCGCACCGTACTCCGTGCCACTGCTGTCCGGTGCGGTCACGAGTGAGAACGTGGCGTGGTGACATCGTTCGCGACTTCTGCTGCGTTGCCATCGACTCTGAGGATAGAACGCTTTCTTAGGACTTAAATACACTATTTAAACTATCACGGTTGTTCACTAAAGTTATTTGATTATAAATACTATACACAGTGATAGAGTGTGTTTTGTCGGGACTTAGGTTCGAGCTCGAGTTCCAGTGATAACCGTAGCAAAAGACTAAGAAAGAGGGTAGATCGTTGTCTGCACCTAACTTTTTAACTGTTCTACCAACCACCCGCATTCTTCAGTATTCCCGTGAACATGGTGCATGTAACTGCGCTGAAATATCGGGAGCTCATTCCACAATCTTACCACGGTAAATATCGCGTAAAGATCGTATAACTTTAGATAATAATCTATACTTATATTATAAAAAGGAAAGATTTGATTGTTTGTTTGTTGGTTGCATTGAATAGGCTCCGAAACTACTGAACCGATTTGAAAAACTTTCACTGACGGGAAGCTACACTATCCCCGGGTGACATAGGCTATAATCTATACCCGTGCGAAGCTGGGGCGGACCGCTAGTAATATTATAAAAAAAATACCCTAAACGTGTTTGAGAACCGTAATAAGTTTAATATAAACTTTGACGCTGAAACGATTTCAATTAAAACGTTACAAAAGAGCTGATGATCTTCAAATGGCTGACAGATTTTCTTCGATGACAGCTAAGAACACTCCAGATCAAGTCTTTCAAACAAACAAAAAAAAACTAAATCAGACCGGTTCAGAGCTACGATGCCACAAACAGACACACTAATTATGAGATTCGTGTTTATATAGTAGGTACGCATTAATGTAATTTCAGGACATTAAAATAATTTAAACGGCTTTCTCATTTAAGCAGATGTTGTTTCTACAGATCTCTGAGACATCAAAGCGCCATGCTCAAAGGTAAAACGCCTGCGGATAGAAGCGTTTTAAGGGCCTCTTGCGAAATATAAAGTAAACCAAATAGAATAGTTTGTCTGTTGTTTTCATTTCTATTCTCTGTTGGAAACGTAGTGAAACAAATGTAGTTCTAGACAAAGATATTTAAATCTAGGAATAACGGGTTAGCGCTTCCAAATATTCAAATCAAAAGTAGACTAAAACCCTCAGATCATCATCATCATCATAATCAGCCTTTTAACAGTCCACTGCTGGACTTTTAGCCTACCCCTGAAAGGGTGATTGGGCCATATCCACCATACGCCATTGAATTCCTTCTCCGTACGTATGCAGGTTTCCTCACGATGTTTTCCTTCACCGAAAAGCCAGTGGTATGAAAATCCGTACATAAGCTCCAAAGAGCTCATTGGTACGGGCCCGGGGTTTGAACTCGCGACCTCACGCTTTCAAGTCTAGCGGTCTCCCAAATGGGCTACATATGGCTATATACAAGGATCATGTAGATCATGTAGATCAGACATACAAGGGAGATATGGTAAGGTGGCGTTGCAAATAAATCAGGCCTAAATCGTGCTTTATGCATTCAGTCGAACTCACCCTGCCAGATGCCAGATGCGCTTGCCGCCCTTTTTATGTATTTTTTTTTATAATTAGTGGTATTTCCCAAAAGAGTGTTCAGGTGGGTTACCATAATCTTAAAACATTCTTATAATAAGTTTACCTACATTGACTTTTGTCTTGCTCTCTCATTAGCCGAGATAGCGAGACAAAAGTCAATGTAGGTATGGTTATTATCATCATCATAAGTCGTCTAGTGCTGAACATAGGCCTCCCCCTTTAACCTCCACAATGAACGAAAGCCTGCCTTTTGCATGCACTGGATGCCAGCGACTCTCACAACGTCGTCAGTCCATCTAGTGGGCGGCCTACCTACGCTGCGTCTTCCGGTTAAGGTTTTATAAGAATGTTTTTTAGTTTATTGGTAGATGTTTACTTGACGTTAAGAAATTAACAAACTTTTTTAAATCCTACATCGTTTTCTTTATTTTATACCCACCTCTGATTCATTATCAGCCTCTGCAGGCCTAGCATGGGCTGTGGATAAATTGTATTTCCACCGTTTTTATCCACGCCTAGACGCGACAAAGCTAGAATATGGATATGTTTGTCTTTTTCTCGCGGGATAAAAACGGTGGAAAGACAATATGTCCACAGCCCGTGCTAGGCCTGCTGGTGTTACAAGTATCCATAGGAGACGGCGACTGCTTACCATCAGGCAGTCCGTCTGTTTGTTTGCCACCTATGGCATTATAAACCGGCCGAGTACGAGTCGGGCTCCTGCACTGAGGGTTCCGCCACAATATACAATAATTATCAATTAAAAAAACAGACTTCATAAATTCATAAAATACCTATGCAATTTCGATTCGGTGAAAGAATTTATAAGTTTGTCCAACGTCCAAGTAACCGAATACGTTGCTTAACTTGGTAATGAAATAACCGTTTTTAAACTAGAGCAAATACAAAAATACGTTTGTTGTATGTCCCCCTATCGTTTTTACTTTTTGTCTTTTTTATTATTTCTTAGTTAATCCACCGTAACATTACATATTCTGTGAAAATTTCAACTGGCTATCTATTACGGTTCGAAAGATACAGCCGTTCAGCGGATAGACAAACTTACAGCGTATAGGGTCCCGTTTTTACCTACCCTTTGGGTACGGAAACCAAAAAAATATATTTTGTGCTTACCTTGAGGTTAGTGAAGAAATGCTGCGTCCTATGCACTACAGAGAGCGGGGTGTGATGGTGAGCGGAGCGGGCGCGCGGGGGAGGGGAGGTCGGCGCAGTGCAAGACAGCTCAGAAGCGGATTTCGAGAGTCTTCCGCTTAGCGCTTCTGATCGTTCTGTGGACAACAAATGATAGATCAGATTTTAATGAATTCTTTCTTCCATACAGTCAATTAATTTTTCAATAGAGTATAACTTGGTAATGAACAGAATAATATTCAATACAGTATTTTTCTTATATATTAGAGCGACAAAGAATCATGATTCACTGGTCCACCTATGGTTGCCAACTTTTTAGGGTTTCGTACCCAAAGAGTAAAAACGGGACCTTATTACTAAGCCTAGGATGTCTGTCTGTCGTCTGCTCGTCTGTCCTACCTATTAACGGTTGTATCTTTCGAACCGTAATAGATAGCCAGTTGAAATTTTCACAGAATATCTAACGTTACGGCGGATTAACTAGCAAATAATAAAAAAGTCAAAGTAATAAAGGGGGCCACCCTACAACAAACGTATTTTTGTATTAGCTCTAATGTAAAAACGGCAATACGTGCAAGCGTCAAACTTGGCATGATTATAGTAAACACTCTAAAATATAACAATAAATAATGGCTAAGTGCAAGTCAGCACAAATTTCTGTTCATTACCAAGTTTTAATTGTGTTATACACCTGTGTGATCTGGAAAAAAAAAACAAGATTTGCTAACATAAATAGTGAAGAAAATCAATTCGTGTTGAAAAGAATTTTAAATAATATCTGACCACAAAAAAGAAATAAATTTGCTTCTGACAAGTCCTAGCCTACACGACCGTAGATTGTGTATTTTTTAGTTGATAAAATAACAATATCATAATATAAGTAGATGGGTATTATTGTCTTTATATTACTTTCATGTCAATAACCAATAACGCTGTCCTTTGAAAGCCCTTCAGTATATTGATTCAATCAGAAAACAGATTGGCAATCAAATATTAAAATCGTATTTATGTCGCAAATAGATTCTGGCATGAAAGAAAATCTTCGAGATAATTGTCTCATAAGTCATCAATTAATGTCTATTTCAAGAGGTAAACGGTGAAAGCAACAAATAAAATATTCCGTACCCAAAGGGTAAAAACGGGACCCTATTAATAAGCCTAAGATGTCTGTTTGTCCGTCCATCCATCAGTCTGTCCGTCCTAAAACGATAGTAAAAAAGTCATACCGTAAAAACGAAATGGGGGCCCCAAACAACAAACGTTTTTTTTTACTAATTTTTGTATCAGCATTTTTCGCATGCTGTAATTTTGTGGTTTGATTAGGCCTCTTAAAACCTCTCTATCTAAGCGTCAACACACTTAGAAGCGGTGCAAATTCGCACTGCAAAAATCACCCGTCATATCACAAACAGAAACATACGAAATGTATGGCGCCGAGCTTTGCGATGACTGAGTAAAATTTTTATAGTCTCGAAAGAGCAATTTACGATCCACGCCAGACAAGGAAAGGCCACGTCCAGTAAGGCTCACTATACTAAAATAATATTTAACCTCACGCTACGGTACTGGCACGTTTTGCGAGTCTCTGACGAACGATGACCTGATGATTTTTGCAAGTTTATGATTTGAAATTTGTCAGTGTCATATATTTTTTACTTTTAAAATTCGTTGCTTTTGCAACCAGGGACCTTGTAAAGTGTATCTTCATCATTAGCCAGAAAACGTTCACTGCTGAACATAGGCTTCTCCTTTATAACACTACAATGAACGACAGCCTGCCGTAGGCATCCACTGGATACCCGCAATGTCATCGATCCATCTAGTAGGGGGCCTACATATGCTGCAGCTTCCAGCAGGCCTAGCACGGGTTATCATTGATTAATTGTTTATCCAGCGTTTTTATCTTGCGAGAAAGAGACAAAAGTATCCTTATTCTAGCTTTGTCGCGTCTACGGGCGGATGATAACGGTGGAAAGACATTTTTTCCACGGCCAGTGCTAGACCTGCTGTTCGTGGTCTCCACACAAAAACCTTTCTTTTTCATCGGTTATTGGCTCTTCAAGCGATGTGGCCTGCCTATTGATTGATTAACTCTTTATTGTTCACACCATTAAATTCGATACAGAGGACAAAAAACCCTTAAAAAAACTAGTGTAATATCTGGCGGCCTTATCGCTAAAAGCGATCTCTATCTATTGCCACTTCAACTTGCAAATCTTAGCAGCTATGTTGATGACCGTGGTTCTTTGGCGAATATCCTCGTTCCGGATTTAATCGCGCAAAGAAACTCCAAGCAAAGCTCTCTCCATTGCCCGCTGTGTGACTGTGAGTTTTTCCAAGAGGGCAAAAGTTAGTTGTATCTTGCCGACATCTAATTCGTCTTACCACTGTTTGACATGCAACATAGGTATCATTAATATTAGCGTTTCGTCGATGTGCCGCTTTTGTGTCTCAGCCCTAATATCGGTTCTCTTTTGCGACGTAACTTTATCGCTTTTCTAGGTATTGAAATTATTAACCTTGTCTACAATGATAACTGATCGTAATAATATCATTCCACCCCACGCTGCCGACTTATGTTTGTTTAATAAGCTTGAAATAATATTCAAATTGTTAGAGCAACGTGTTTCCAAAGCTGGAAAGGTTATTTGGGTAAATTGAATAACAAATTAGCTCGAACTCTGCTTCTGTGAAATTATTGAGCAAAAGCAATTTTGGTTTTATTTACTGTTATTTTTATTGTTATTTACTACGCAGTGTATATAGGTAGGCCTCCCACTAGATGGACCGACGTCATAGTGAGAGTCGCGGGCATCCAGTGGATGCAAAATTCTGGCTGTCGTTCAGTGTGGAGGTTAAAGGGGGAGGTCTATGTTCAGCAGTGGACGTCTTCTGGCTGATGATGATGATGATGACTGTTCTGTATGAAAATTATAACGTAGAAATACCATGACTTATATAGTACAGGGCCCAGTAGAAGTCAGGCAAAGTCCTGGTAGTTCACGAAATCGCTGGACCGACTTCATGAAATAAACCAGCCAAGTGCGAGTCGAGCTCACACACTGAAGGTTCTGTCTGAACCACCACGAAATACATTAATTATCAATTTAAATAACCGGCTTCAAAATAAGTAAAATAAGGCATTTCGATTCGTTGAAAGAAATGACAAGGTCGTCCAAGTAACTGAATTACCAGTTCATCATCATCATAATCAGCCTTTTAACAGTCCACTACTGGACTTTTAGCCTAACCCCGAAACGGTGATTGGGCCGTATCCACCACGCTGGCCCAGTGCGGGTTGGTGGATTCACATACGCCATTGAATTACCAGTTATAATTTGGTAATGAGCAGAAATTTGTCACCGACTCACACTTGGTCATTATTTATTATTTGTGTTCATATTTTAGAGTGTGTACTATAATCATGCCAAGTTTGACGCTTGTACGTGTTACCGTTTTAAATTAAAGCCATTACAAAATTACGTAAAAAATACATTTCTTCTATTTGGGGACCTTTAATTATATTTTTTTGTTAATTCGTCGCAACAAAAAATTTTCTGTGAAAATTTCAACTGGCTATCTATTACGGTTCGAAAAGACGGACAGACAGACAGCGTAGGCTTAGTAATAGGGTCCCGTTTTTACCCTTTGGTACGGAACCCTAAAAAGCCACGCAGTCCACCATGGCACATGTGCTCGCAATTCAACCCATGGCGCACATAGTCAGGAATGAAGACACAGAAATTAGTCATACTTGGGGGGTTAGACAAGACCCACTTTCTGTTAGCGTTAACGCCTGCGGAAAGATGAAATTGTATGAAAATGACATTAGCTTGAGATAACATCTCTCAAGCTAATATCATTGTCAATGTCATCTCTATCTCTATCTTCTCTACGTAGTATAAATTAAAGTAGATTTCCGCGTCTGTATGTCTGTATGGCCGCTAACTCCTCCTAAACCACGCAACGGATTTTGATGTAGTTTTCAGCATCAGTTAGATAAATTTTCACGGAAGGTTTATATAGTTCATAGTTATTTTATTAATATCAGAAAGATACATGTCAAATACAGGTTAAAAATTAACTGAATATAATGATTATTATACATCATTAATTAAGCGCGTAATTACATTTTAATAACAATAATTATACAAATCAAAAAATTTATTAATAGCAATATCAAATTAAAATAATTAATAGCATTGAAATTTAAATAACAATAATAGTAAGATGTCATAAAAAATCATAATCAAAATCATGCACAACAAATTATAATAAAATAAGTCAAATAAATATCAATTAAAATTAAATAGATAATATTATTGACTAATAACATAAATTAACTTTAATTTTGTGCGTCTTTAAAAACGTCAAAGTCATAAAACTAGCGTCCCGCCCCGGCTTCACATGTAAATAACACCCGTGCGAGCCAGGCGGGCAGGTCGCTAGTTTTCATACAATTTCATCTTTCCGCAGGCGTTAAAGCTAACAGAAAGTGGGGCTTGTCTAACCCCCTCGTAAGGTACACCAAACTTCCATATAGGTAGGTACAAGGCCTGTAATGAAAACACGCGACAAATTAAAAAGTTACTATTTCATAAACACGCAATATCGCGTGCTGTCTAGATACCTGAAAAAGTCCTGCAAGTACGTACTTCATGAAACACCTGAGGCTACTCTTGCTAATGTTAACAGGAAGGTTGGTATATTTTTTTCTAATAATTTGCCAACTACCAAAAAGTTGGCACAATGCGTAGCGTGCGCCGAGTTTCGGTTCGGACATTTTTTTTTGCACGTTTGTGACTCTATAGGTATTGTATCTCTATGGCCAACGCAAGAAACGGGTGTTATAAGTTTAAGCATAGATAAACATATATACTAGAAAAGATTTATAATCGCAGTACCTTTGGACCGTACCCCGGAAATTTGCCAAAATAACTGTTGAAACTTAGATGGCGCCGCAATTTTTTCGGGATATAGGTTGTCTCGAACTTACTTGAGATGGCGTACGAAAGGGTTAAAAAAAATATGGTAGCGCAACAGCCGTTCGCAACATTTCAAGGAAAGCGCAACGAATACCAGTAGATGGCGCTTTTCTTTATTTTTTCATGGATATCATCGATAGCATGCCGTAAACACTGATCCCCAGTCTGACAATCTTCAGTTGTCTTTTTGGCGTGCATAGGTGTAGACCGCCATATATTTAGTGAAAAAACCCGGTAAAATACGTACCTTAGTATGAACATAGATAAATATACTAGGTTTAAGCAAGGAATATCCTTGGTGTTAAACCAAGGATATTATACACATGTTAAACTTATAACACTTCACTTTTTGCGTGTCTGTCTGTACGAGTACCTTTGTGTCTGTGTATGTGAGCCTGTGTGTCCATCTGTGGGTATCGTAGATCCCAAACGGCTGAACCGATTATGTTTTTTATAAGTGACTGGTTCGAGAGTGTCGTTAGGTATAATTAAAGAAAGAAAAGAAAGAAATATTTTTTTATATAAATGCTGAAAGTCTACTATCAGCAAAAAAAAAAAATTAAAAAAAAAAAAAAAAAAAAAAAAAGTAAATAAAAGAAAAAAAAAAAAAAAGAAGTTCTAACTAAAGAAAGTTTAGGCGTTTGAAGATTATCAGCCCTTTTATCGGGGGTTTATAAAAATCCCAGGGGAGTTCAAAGCCCCCCCTCGATATGTCTTAGCCAACCCACTGAACCAAAATACTAAATATTTATTAATATATTGAATACCTCGAACGCGAAGTGGAGTGTTCTACTGGTAGGTACTATCCGCCATACCTTTTCAACAATGACCGATCCTGCTAATTCTATCGAATACATCCTGTCATATCATAAAAGCCTGAGTGATGTAATGCCATTTATAAAATACGAACAGACCCAAGGGCGTATTTAAGGACGGGGGCACGTAAACCAGACGGTATTGATTTATTCTTTGCATTGTTCAACTGTTTGTATATTTTTTCTTTCTCAGTCATCATCATCATCATCAGCCAGAAAACGTCCACTGCTGAACATAATCCTCCCTCTTTAACCTCCACACTGAACGACGTCTTTCTCAGTATATTATTTTATTTTATTTATTTTATTTTTTATTATCTTAGAGAAACTAACGGTCTTAATTAACAGAGTTAATAATTAGCTAGATACAAAGGGGCCATTTAAAAGTTTCTACTTATAAAAAACAAAGTACATTATATGAACGCTAAAACATGTGAATAGAAATATAGATGTATAATATTACTAGAACAAAGAAAAAAGCAATAGACTCTAAATAAACAAAGACAAACTAAGATGTGCACTTAACAAGTTAAGAGCATATGTTTATATTTACTTCTTTAATGTGTAATCGCGCGCGACATTTCTACAGGCATAGCCTAGTTTGAGGCCCTCAGGCAATTGTTTCTTTGTACGTTATGTTTATGCGAAATAAATAATTTTGTATTTTGTTTGTATTTGTTTGTTTGTGTACCGTAGAGATTCCATCACAGTACTTAGAAGCAAATTAAATTATCAGAGTTGTTAAAATATATGAATAATTAACAGAAAGAACATGAGTGAAATGTCTATTTCTGGCTGGAATTACGAATGTTGTTCGTTGCATCCCTTTCACGTACTTGCAAATGAAAGATGAATATCAACGTTTTTTGCCCGTCCGCCCCTTGTGCCCCAAAAAAAAAATCTAGATCCGCCCTTGATCAGACCAATTTATCGGCACAATTGGTCAAATGTTGGAACTGTTTTTTTTACGGATGGCTGTCAGTTTTGTGGTAAAATAAGTTGGTGGCTCCCTCATTCAACTGCATAGATATGCTGGTAGTACAGTATTACGGTATGTTCGGGTATCCCGGTATGAATAATGTATGCCAAACGCGCCCAATGGCGAAAAATAAATTACAAAAAGGTTGTACAAAGAAAAACGTAAAAATTACGGATAAACCTGAGCTTATGCTCTAATGATTACGTACAAGGATAATGTTCACAGAAAGTGATATTATTAGAAGTGAAAAGTCGGCATTATACCGATGCTTTTACGTGGATAACTCTTCGACCAAAATAAAATGAATGGACGGGCCATAACCATTGAACTTGCTCAGTAAAAAGAGTCAAAACCGTCGGACATATACTTCAACACCTAATTATAGACACACACACACACTAACACGCACACACACACACATACACACACTCGTGCACACTATCACCCCAAACACTCCGCCTCCCGCACACACCCACACATAGCCACGACATGTACAATTGTACATATAAATTGATAATATACGACTATGTAGGTATTAATTAAATTAGTAATATAATTTAAATCCATTATTGGCCGTAAGTTAAGTTCTTAGTTTATTGTTAAGTTTTTAACGGGCTGTGGATTTTGTGAAATAAATAAAAGTAGCCATGTACAGTAAATTTGTTACAAAAAATAGATAGCGGTTTTTTTGTTGTGTATTTACACTTCGGGAAAGCACACGAAGGTATAATTTTGACAGATGTTTTTTTATCATGCAACAATAGACTCGTGTCGCACTTCGTACGGCTAGAGACCGATTGAATCGAAGTGAGAGCCGGCGCTCATTTTGTAATCTTCAAAAATGCGCATCTTCTAGGCCCGTCCATTCATTTTATTTTGGTCGAAAAGATAACTCACATCCCATCTGCGGTCGCTCGTTTACAATTGTCTAGGGCTTTGTCGTAGGTACCTGAAATTGATACTACGTATCGAGCTCGAACCTAAAAGGTAATCTTCAACGTCCGGAACCATATATTCCGCATGTTTAAGGATGGCAAAAAAGATAGAAAAATAATAAACCGGCCAAGTGCGAGTTGGGCTCGCGCACTGAGGGTTCCGTACCACCACGAAATACAATATGTAATTATTATCTATTTAAAAACCGATTTCAAAATTAGTAAGATTTATGGCATTTCGATCCGGTGAAACGATAAAGAGGTCATCCAGGTAAGGAATTATTATACTTGGTAAGTAATGAACTAAAATTTGACACCGACTCATACTTGGCCATTATTTATAATTTTTTGTTATACGCTTGTAAATGTATCTTATATTGTAATTATAGGGTAAGAGTTTTGCATAAAGCTGTTTATGAACTAATAGCATAAAAAACAGAGGTCTTAAAACATTAGGGCTAGACACTGAGCTTATAAAAGCCTGTAGACAATGTTTGTAGCAAATGACATCATTAAACTTGAGTCGACGTTATACAGACAGACCTCGGAAAACCAGCTTTATCGCAGTAAAATCTTTCCCATCTGTGGTTTATCTGTCGTAATTTGACAATGGCGTCGAATATTTTGTACCAGACACTAAACGAATAACTAAACTAAACTGATGACGTATGGTACCGAGACGTGGTCCTTAACTGTTGGCCTTTTGGAAAAACTAAGGGTCACACAGCGGGCAATGGAGAGAGCTAAGCTCGAAATTTCTTTGCGCGATATAATCCGTAACGTGGATATTCGCCAAAGAACCAGATCACCGACATAGCGGTTATAATTTGCAAGTTGAAGTGGCAATGGGCAGGCCACATCGCTCGAAGAACCGATAACCCATGAGGAAGATAGGTTCTTGAGTGGAGACCGGAAGACGCAGCGTAGGTAGACCTCCCACTAGATGGACCGACGACATCATGAGAGTCGTGGGCATCTAGTGGGTGCAAGATGGCAGGCTCTTGTTTAGTGTGGAGGTCTAATGGGAGGCCTATGTTCAGCAGTGGACGTCTTCTGACTGATTATGATGATGATAAAGCTCGAGTTATCTGATTAGACTTAAATTACGGGCGTCTCATACAATTTAAGACAAGCACCAAAAGAGCTGCCAATTTTATTGTAGAAAAGCGCTTACATGTTGTTATAAAGTCATAGAATTATATGGTAAATAATACATGAAAACGAACTTCAAATCAATTTAAATAAACTAGCGCTAATATATTAAACAAATCTAACAAACCACTGCCAACAAGCATCGTACCCAAGATGCTGGCCGCATTGCCACGTTGAATTGCAATACTATGCGTTGCACGAGTTATCGGCCTGCATCTTGGTTACGAGATAGTTTTTTTCATATACAGAATAGATCTAAGTTTTGCCACCAACTTGCCTGATGGTAAGCGACGGTGGCCTAGGATGTAATATGTTGATCCAGAGAAATCGATTCTCTCTAGCCTTAAAGATGCTAGTACTTAAACTAGACCAACTCTACTGGAATGGATAAGATAACCTTTATCCATTCCTAGTTCTGGTGGATAAAGTGTCGTTAAAATGTCCATTCCGCAAGCTCCGAGCTAATTACGCGAGGGAGATTCCATTAATTAATCCCAACATCTAATGAAGCCGTTCGACCGCCACGCTGATAGCATCAAAAGCAATCATGACGTAGGAGCATAATTATAGGATGACTAGCTGCGTCCCGTGGAGCTGCGTGAACCAACCTTTTCAAGTGACCAGCTTGAGGCATTGGAGTCTATAGAGAAACGTGCCAAGAAGCTCATCAGCAAGAATAGAATAGAATAGAATACATTTTATTGCTTCAAACTGGTACATGAGTTGTTACAAATACATAATTGAGTATCACAGTTCTACCCTCTTCGGGCGTACAATATTTTCTTAGCCTAGATTTTTATTGTTCTCATTACACCATAACAAAGAAAATAATAAAATACAGCAAAAAAAACAGCATACATTAGGCATCTAAAACTACATTTATTTACATTATTATAATATTACAATTATTAATCATTAAAATATTATTTCACTGTATAGAACACTTTTAATACTAACCAGGCTTTTAACTTGCGCTTGAATTGTGCTATTTCCAGTAACTTGAATTCCAGCGGTAAATGATTGTATATTTTGATTGCACTGTAGAATGAACTATTTGAGAACATAGCATTGTCAACCTGGGGTACTCCAACATTATATTTTTGTTTTAATCGCAAGATGCCAGCACGGCTCGAATTTATTTCGTGAAAGTATTTTTCATTATTCTTTACGAATAGACAAATTTCTAAAATATAAATGCTAGCTAATGTCAGGAAGCCTTTCTCTTTGAAAATGGTACGCAATGTGTATCTTTTAAGTTATAAATGACACGAATACATCGTTTTTGTAAAATAAAAGTTGATTGTACATTTACAGAGTTTCCCCAAAAAATCACTCCGTAACTTAAATGAAAAACAACGAATCCTTAGTTCAGACTAAGCTTCTCGGAACTTATCACGTATTATTTAATTTAGGTAAAAATATGATAAGTCCCGATAAACATTTAAAACATGTGTTCAAATCACGAAAGTTTAAAAATTACTAAGCTTCTTAGTCTCGGGCATCGACGTAAAGTTGCTAGTCTATCGGTTTTTAACGGATACATTTCGGAGAGTATGCATCGGATCTGCACTATCTAATGCCTCCTGATGCCTATTTTTCTATCGGCCTGCCAGAGTGGGCACGAAAAGGCGAGACCGCTTCATGGTTGATATTCCAAACTCTTTAAATTCTACTTCTATTATAGAAACAAACACGCAACACACAAACTTTCGTATTTATAATTTTATTGTGATAACCCTTGGTAACTCGCGTGTGGTAAATAATTACTTGACTGTAGTAGTTAGTTTGCTCGATGAGTGAGCGGAAACAGCGAGCAGGGGTTACAAGGGACAAGGAAATCAACTAAATAACACTGGATTTATTAGGAATCAATTATCTTTGATGTACTATTTCAATGCAAACATCAAACAGAACGATCATTCGTAATGCACAAGCTTCGGCCAAGTCCGAATCGGGCTCGCAAACTGAGGTTTCCGTACCACCACATAGCTTGTTAGCTACTAAAGTTTTTTTTTTTTGCAAAATCAGCCTTTTAACAGTCCACTGCTGGACTTTTAGCCTACCCCCAAAAGGGTGATTGGGCCATATCCACCACGCTGGCCCAGTGCGGATTGGTGGACTCACATACGTCATTGAATTCCTTCTCCGTACGTATGCAGGTTTCCTCACGATGTTTTCCTTCACCGAAAAGCCAGTGGTATGAAAATCCGTACATAAGCTCCAAAGAGCTCATTGGTACGGGCCCGGGGTTTGAACTCGCGACCTCATGATTTCAAGTCTAGCGGTCTCCCAAATGGGCTACCACGGCAACATAATATCGAAATTTATGATTATTGAACTTTAATTAGTACTCAGGTTCAGAGAAAACGCATTGCACGTCCATTCAACCTTGGTTGTCATAGGCGGACTAATGAGTTGTTGCTTACGAGCAATTATGACTGTGCGGTAAAGTATATCGATTTAGTCATACGCATAGGCGGCGGATTATCGAGCTGAAGATTTTCAATGATTACAGAGTCTGATAAGAACAGTTTTGACTCGCAAAAAACGGCGAATTATCGTAGTTGTCGGATAGTCGAGCGGCGGATTATCGAGAGAGTACTGTATATTTTTTTTGTAATTGAAATCCGGATCATCTTACTAATAAATTATAAATGCGAAAGTGTGGTTAATGGTTTGTTTGTTCCTCTTTCACGCTGCAACGGAACAACGGATCGACTTGATTTTTTGCATGGGTATAGTTCAAGAGCCAGAGAGTGACATAGACTTTTCATCATCATCACCATCACCATTTTTCATTACTACGCGGGTGAAACCGCGGGGCGCAGCTAGTAGTATTAATATTTCGAAATATCATACGAGTGGTTCAAAAATTGAACCCCAGGTCCAAACAACTAGTTTTTAAAGCTTTTCGGAATGCATATTCGAATATTTTTTACTGAAACAGTTGATAGCCATTGACCGAGTTCGCATTCGCTTGAAACTGGTTTAATTAACAAACTTTTTTGCATGTTTTTGTAAACATGTTTTTTAACACAAGTGAACTAAAAACAACAACAAATTCTACATAATTATAACTTCTAAAATGGTTAGTAAAAGTAACGAGGTAAAAAAGAACACCCTCCTTTTTTGCAGTCTGTTAATAAAAGCTTCTCTATCTCTACATAGTATAAATTAAAGTCGCTTTCCGCGTCTGCCTGTCTGTCTGTATGGCCGGAAACTCCGCCTAAACCACGCCACGGATTTTGATGCCGTTTTCACCATCAGTTAGATACATTTTCACGGAAGGTTTATATATGTAACTAGCGACCCGCCCCGGCTTCGCACGTAAATTACACCCGTGCGAAGCCGGGGCGGGTCGCTAGTATATTTATAATAAAACTTATACCCGTGCGAAGCCAGAGCGGGTCGCTAATTACAGATAAATTAAACAGTCTTTGGACCTTCAGTCGTAACCTATTCTTCCAGCAGCTCCTCACCTAAATTATAACAGTGTCCATTAAGCTGCGCATAATTAGCGCTGATTCGTTTAATAGTGTACTAGTTTTTTATAAATTTCTTAGGTGACTTATTTTAAAGAATTTCATTGAAAATGACGCAAATTGATCTAAAACGTATTATTTCGCAACATGTTGAATCAACGATCTAACTCTGCAACTCTGCTTTGACAAAGTACTATATTTTGAACGCTTCGAGTTCGTGAAAGTAGTTACGAAATTGCTACGAAACAGCTGCAAATTGTACGAAATGTATAATTGAAAATTTCATTTCGTAATTTTCATACGTAGCATGAAATAGCTTCAATCCCGCGAATGAGCTAAACTGTATAAAAAATGCCGCATTAATTCTACCTTTCAGTTTTTTTTATACCCTAGGTGTAAACAAGCAGACGGGCCGCCTAATGGTAAGTAGTCACCATCGCCTATGGATCACAGAAGAGATTATTTTTTCTCTTTTCTGTGCTATAGATACTTGTAACACCAGAGGCATCACAAATACATTGCCGACCCTTAAGGACTCTATTACTCGCCTTTTGAAGAACCCCATGTTGTAGCTTCTCGGAAAGACCGCGTTAGGTAGCTTATTTTACATTTTTTTCAAGTGTGAGGCAAGAAAGATCGTGTGAATAGCACAGTGTGCGATTTCCACTGATCTATTATGTGAGTATAATTATATATAATTCGACTCTTATGGTCCACGGGTACTACTTGTACATACCTACGAATAGCTATGAATTTGTAGCATACATAGCCACGATTTCGTAGCATACATAGAGCTACGTCGCGTAAAATAATATTTAATTTGGGGAAGATTAATTTGACGATCGCAGAGGCATTTAGGGCATTAGGGCATTAGGGCAGTAACCCAAATAAAAGGCTCGAAATATATTTTTCAGTCTATATCATGACATGACTCCGAGCAGTAGTGTGAATTGTAGACAATTTTTTTTTTTGTAAAATTACAGAAAGTACAAGTAGAGTGAAACTAGCTGTGCCCCACGATTTCATATGCTATATTTATTCTCTGATATATTTTAATGTAATTTTATTTCCGATTCACTCGTGATTTGAAGAAACCCAGATTGTTACTATCGGGGAACACCCATTTAGGCATATTATTAATTACCTACTGTGTCGATATGGGTTTTTATCAGAAATAAATAAGTTTTAATTTTTAATATAAATTATCAAGTATAGCAAATAACACTACCTAACAAGTGGAAGAAGAACTATTCCAAACTGAAGCTAGATTCATTCAACTATCAACTGAATGAAATATCACGAAAATTCAAATGACAAGCAAGTTCTTCTGTCTGTTTCTCTCATCCGAGCTCAGTTAATTTTTATAAGGTATTTTACACAGAAAATATTTTTTTTTACTTAGAACGGCTGGCAAGGTATTTAGGTTTAGGTTTAAAGAACTTCATTAATAAAAAATCATTAATTCATTAATAAGTTTAAAAAAATTGTCTTAACAAAGACAATTTTTTTTTACTGGACAATTGCTTTTATTAACTAAACAAAATACAAGCTAAAACTAAAACTACAAATACAGTTAGACTGCCTATAGACCGTTGAAGGTCTAAAGATAATCCAAATGCTAGCCCACTACAAATCACTCACTTACACTTATTGTCACTTAGGTGATAACATATTTAACTAAGTGGCTTGATCTTGGCTAAAAACAGGACGAACAGGAACTTATTTTCTGCTGTAATAAGCATGATTTAGGCCAAGTCCATCTGATTAGTGATTAACTTGACACTATCAAAGGAACACAAAGTTATATTACTCAAGGTGGCTAAAACACCTTTTGTTGACTTGAAAACTCACGAACGAATAAGGCTTTTAATTCCGATAATGGATAGCATTCAGTCGGAGCATTTCAGGGGCCTTACGCCTACTTATTTTAAGCGATTCTGTTTAAGGGTCCTGTATACCCTCTGCAGCTCTCTCACTCGCACATTTTCACACTATTGAAGATATAAAATCAATGAGTGTGAATTTCCAAAAAGTAACAAAATCATGTCATGGTGTCTATCGTAACATTACAAACAAAGAAATGTTTGCTTCGATATCTTGTAATTTGACGGAATAAAATGGCACGAGAAATAAAAATCACTTGTTACCATTTTACTGTGTCAAATTAAAATATATCAAATTGACAATTTCTTTGTTTGTAATGTTACGATAGACACCATGACATGATTTTGATACTTTTTGGAAATTCACACTCATTGATTTTATATCTTCAATAATGTGAAAATGTGCGAGCGAGAGAGCTGCAGAGGGTATACAGATGAGAAAAGTTGCGCGACCGCAAACCATATCTAGGTTCACGTTCGCAATATTTTCTGCACTGCAGTGTTTGGAGCCCGTGTTAAAAGGTGGCAGTAAGACCCCTAAGTTAGTTACCTTAAGTAAGGTAAGGTCTCGATTCTGATACACCACTCCCCAAACTAAACTAATCTGAAAGAAACAAGCTTTTAACTATAGTCGGAGTAACCGGCTTAATCTTACGTGAGTAATTCCCGTGTAACATAAATAAAATGTGTGAAAACCACGTCAGTTTCAATAATAAAACAAGCTTTTATTTAAAAATATTAGAAAAAAAAACGCCTTCTGCCTCGTGGTTGAATCCATTACATCCTAGAGGCGTTGTTAGAGATAAGGCTGTATTAGTTTTTTAAACTTTTTTATCATGTGTTTGTGGTGTCAAAAATAAAGATTATCTGTCTATTTATACTAATATCAGCTTTAGAATACTGATATCACCTATGGTATACTAATGTCAACTGCAGCACACTTGTCAGTTATAGTATGCTCATGTCAGCTGCAGTATATTAATGTCAAATGTAGTATACCAATGTTAGCTGCAGTATACTTATGTCAGCTATAGTATACATAATATGTCAGCTGCGGCACATACATGTCAGCTATAGTATACTCATTTCAGCTGCAGTATACTAAACTTATGTCAGCTATAGTATACATATGTCAGCTGCGGCATACACATGTCAGCTATAGTATACTCATGTCAGCTGCAGAATACTAATGTCAAATGTAGTTTATCTACTAATGTTAGCTGCAGTATACTTATGTCAGCTATAGTATACATATGTCAGCTGCGGCACACACATGTCAGCTATAGTATACTCATGTCAGCTGCAGAATACTAATGTAAAATGTAGTCTATCTACTAATGTTAGCTGCAGTATACTTATGTCAGCTATAGTATACATATGTCAGCTGCAGCACACACATGTCAGCTATAGTATACTCATGTCAGCTGCAGAATACTAATGTCAAATGTAGTCTATCTACTAATGTTAGCTGCAGTATACTTATGTAATCTATAGTATATACATATGTCAGCTGCGGCACACACATGTCAGCTATTGTATACTACTTTCAGCTGCAGTATACTAATGTCAGCTATAATATACATATGTCAGTTGCGGCACACACATGTCAGCTATATTATACCATAGAGAAATATACTATACTAGATTATACTTAAGTCAAATGTAGTATATGTAGTTGTTATCTGCAGTATACTTATGTCAGATTTAGTATACCCATGTCAGCTGTAGTATAGTAATGTCAGTCGTAGTATACTCACTGAGCTTGGGCTGTGGCGAGTGTTTCTTGGTGGACATGACGTCGTTCAGGTCATGTCAGCTGTCGCAGCGCACGCATGCGATCATCGAGCACGCGGCGCGCGCCACGCGCCCCAACCTGCGCCTGCGCCTGCGCCTGACACTTCACTCAGCTCTTCATGGGACCTGGAACAATACAACAGTTTTTTTTAATAAATAGGCTTGCGCTTGGCCGCCAACTCGCCTGATGTTAAGCGATGATGCGGCCTAAGATGGAGCACGCTTGCCTAGAAGAAACCTATTCACTCTGGACTTGAAGACACCCAGATTGAAACTATCGGGGAACACCCACTCAGGCAGCGGATTCCACAGACTAGTAGTTCGCACAATAAATGTGGAATCAAAGCACTTTGTACGGGTTCTCGGAATATCAACCATAAAGCGGTCGATTCTTCGTGACCATTCTGGCAGTCCGATAGAAAAATGGGCAAGAGGGAATCACTTCATGCAGATCTGTAGCACACTCTCCGAAATGTATCCGATAAAAAACCGATAGACTAGCAACCTTGCGCCGATGCTCAAGACTAAGAAGCTTAGTCTGAACTAAGGATTCGTTGCTGATGAGCCTCTTGGCACGTTTCTCAATAGACTCCAACGACCCAAGCTGGTACTTAGCTGATCCATCCCAAAGGTGACAGTAGATTAAGGTTGGTTTCACAGCTGTACAGGCGACCCTAGTGGGTCACTTTTTATAAAGGTAAGATACTGTGTTACTTTGCATATTTCTAGCTGATACAATTTCAGGAACCACATGAAATTCATTCACCAATAGTAAGCTACACTATCCCTAGGCTATATTTTATTTAATACGCCGGTAACGTCACGAACAAAAGCTTGTCGTAAGTAATTATGGCTGCTTTGATGGTCCCCTTTAATTATAGAATTTGTCACTTGAATGACCCGTCGTCACTAAATTTATTGATCCATCGGGCGACCTATAATTTTAGGGAGTACACCGACTTCAAACAGTCAAAGAAATCACATTGTGTACTCGTAATCGATAATAGTAAGTCTTTTTCCTTTTGTACCATAATTCTATTTGTATTGTAGTATTATTTCTTTGCGTAATTAACTTTAACAGAATACAGGGTACTAAGAGGAACACTCTCGAAGCCAAAAGAAGGTAAATTGTACTCATCATTATAAACCACTTTTAGTATGATACCAACCCTGAAATCGCGAAAAAAAATCAGCTGTTAATTTGTATTGACTTTAGACCTTCAACGGTCTATGGGCAGTCTAACTGTATTTGTAGTGTTAGTATTACCTTGTATTTTGTTTAGTTAATAAAGCTACATGCACTTAAAAAAAATTATAACCTGCTACGCCCGCGGTTTCACCCGCGAGTTAAATCGACGTTAACTTTTTTGAAATTTTTTAATTTTCTACTGATTGGATTGTTTCCATAAGTATCCCCAGTTATTTAACAGAACACCTTGTATAAATACGTAGAACAGACGTAACAGAGATAAAGCGTCGCCATTCAGAACTCGGCTTATCTGTACTGACTCTGGCATGGATATCCATTGTGTGCGAGGTAACATAAATCGTACTTTTTATCGTGATAAAAGTACTCAACTACGAAGAAAAGTTACATGATAAAATCTTCCAGCTGTCCTGATAACAAGATTAAAAGAGAACAGGTGAGCTACAGTCAGATAGTCAGCAATAAATAATAATAAACCAGCCTAGTGTGAGTAGGACTCGCACTGTGTGGGTTCCGTTGGCCAGAACCCTCAGAGCACGAGTCAAAAAAAAACACGTTGATATATTGAAAGACAAACTTAGCTTTGTAGTTGACAGTAAGGTTCTTCCATACATAACAACTACAAAATGTAAGTTTGTAATCTCAAAACAATTTTTAAACGGTTGTTCACTAAAGTTATATGATTATTTACGTGATAGTTCATAGTTATTTTATTAATATCAGAAAGATACATGTCAAATTTAGGTTAAAAATGAACTTAATATAATGATTACTATAAATAATTAATTAAGCGCGTAATTACATTATATATACCGTGGTAAGGTTGTGGAATGAGCTCCCGATATTTCGGCGCAGTTACATGCACCGTGTTCACGGGAAGACTGAATAATGCGTGTACGTATTAAGTACGTTTCTTGCCGCGAATTGAAACTAACCATGACTTAACAACGCCCTTAATTTAGGCTCTTATTGGCGCAAACACCATAATATTTTAATATAATACCCTGAAAGTACATGTTTTAGCACAGAAATTCGTAAAATTTTACGTATGTAGTGGTGCAATGCTACACTAGCGTAGTGTGAGTTGAATATTACAATACAGCATGAGTTCGCACACCCCACGCCACCATACCATATCCCCATCCTCGGTGATTTCAAAGTGAGAATGTTGCTGTTTATAGTTTAATTTAAATTAAATTAGACATCGACAGAGACGTGTCTTCGAGTTGGTTGTAGCCGAAAGCTATTAAGCTTTTAAACAGCTTTGACATTTCTCAATTAAGACTTCAGACGGAATCCTAGTTACTTACTGAAAGTACACGCGACTATGCCAGTTTTCGACAGCAAATAATTGTTTTTATGAACACAATAAAATAAAGAAAATGTTTACAAAAAAAAGTTGTCAAGATCATTTTGAGACACGCGTATGGCAAGGTTCCCTAACCAATGCCATAAAATTGTGTTCATAATAAAAGATTAGAAATTTTTGGTTATAGAAAAAATCGAAGGATCGATGCTCTATAGACTTAGCCAAATTTCAGAGACGTATCATCCCGACAAAACATACTTTTTATGGGCAAGTCAAAGAGAAAACTACTAGGAAAACATTCATTTTTGGTTTTTTGTAACTAAATGCCAACCTTGACCTTAACGACCTTTGAGTAAATCTATAAGTGAATTATTAAGTTGAATTAATATAATCTTTGAGTGAATTTATAAAAAAATTATAGCTATAAATAATTATAGCTCAAAATGTTATTATCAGAATGTTTATATTTTTTGAGGGGGGCAACAAAAAAATATTATTCCCATTTCGCATGTTCCAAAGCCACCCCTAAAATGGATATTTTGTTTAATTGAGATCTAAGTATGCTAAAACTGTGCATGCATAGGTTCATGCTCTTACCTTAATGTATATAAAAGTTAGAAGGTTCCAAAAATTTGGACAGCTGAACATACAGATAGACGTCCGGACAAGTCAAGACGAACTTATAAGGGTTTTCTAGTACTACGGAATCCTAAACCCGACTTCACGGGAAATGGGTATCACTATCACTACTTAGTATAAAACAAAGTCGCTGTCGCTAGTAGTTATATAAAAGGGATTCATCGCCTAATTCTCCACCCTTAGCGGTGGAATATTTTCTTTATATATAAATAGCCCGTTGGTCTAGCTGGTAGTTACTCGGTTAGATTCTCTCCAAATAATCACTCAGTTCAACAAACCGCTAGGGCTCCAGGGCATACCCCTTCTGGGGTGCCTGGGCAAGTCTGATTCCCACTCCCGGCGACGGCCCAAGGCGAGGTTCGTACCTTCGAGGTGCCCTTGTGCTAGTCGCCCAAAAACTTTAACCATCAAGTTATGCCGAACGCACTCTGCGTTCGCTAACTATAGTCCGGTCCATCTGTAGAGGCCAAAAGGCCAACTTTACAAGTCAATATCAAAAAAAAGTTGGTAGTTAGTGATCTTGTCTTCTGCGCTTGGGAGTGTGGGTTCGATTCTCACCTAGAGCAAACATTTATGTGATGAACATTTGTGTTTGTTCTATATCTGGATGTTAATATCTATTTAAGTATGTATTTAAAAATATATATGTATGTATGTATATGTATATCAGTCTCTGGCAGCAGTGGCAGCCATATCACAAGCTTTGCTTAGTTTGGGGTCAGAGGACCGTGTGTGCAAATATGTCCCGAATATTTATTATTATTAATTTATTAAATGCGACTACACTGGAGAAATTGGGGTAACTATAGCATGCATAAAACCTCATCAATTATTTTTTCCGGAGGTCTCTTTATTTTTTTTCTTTACAAAACTTTATCCAACATTTCTACTAGGCACTTTCCTCATTATTCCAGTTAAACTAAACGCATGAGCGAACCAAGAAGTCTTTACTCCGTCTCGGCCGTTGAATTAAGACTTTAAGCCCATCTTGGGATAAGTGTACAAAATGGGAACGTCCGGGTTCTAGACGGAATGCGATTATACCTCTCCAGTTTAAGAGCCGCAAAGACCACCTGGCAAAAGGTGTGTTTTTGGTTTTCTTTTATAACGTTATTTTCATTTGAAAATGGAGATCGGTTGATTATAATTTTTTTTTAAAAGAACTTGGAGTTTATTTGTACAATTTGTTAATGACTTAATCGTTCAACCCTGAATTCTCGAGAAATAGGATTTGTTTTAGCGGAGGAGATTAAAAAAAATATGTAATGTTTCGATGTCCGTAATCCTATAAAATGTCAACATGGAGATTTATAATTATACCAGCCCCGCGGTTAGTCATATTTTTTTTAAATTCCAATATGTTATTTTCCTTTTAATAATCATTAGAAAATGTGCGAAAGAGATAGCATTTGCTGAGGAAAAGAACTGAGGCTCTTAAAATAAGATCTGAAACAAAGTCAAGGCGTAAAGTTATAAATACAAACATCCCTTTTAACAAAACTAAACCAACCTAGGAGCTCAAAGCAAATAAAATCAAATAGGTACAATTTTATCAATAACGAATAGCTATTAGGGTAAATAGCCACTTGCATGGAAGCAATTTTATTGGAGTTATAATAGCTCGATAAACGCAACGTTCAATGTTAATAAATGCTTTGTTCTTAGCTATATATATGTTGTTACTAGGGAAATCATAGGTATCTAAATTAAATACTGAACCTTTTCGTAAGGCGGGTTACAGACTTCGACCAAAATAAAATTAATGGGCGGGCTCAGATGAAGCGCATTTTTGAAGATTACAAAATGAGCGCTGGCGCTCACTTCGCTTTAGTCGGTCTGGGTTCAGTCTAGGAAGTGCAACACGCGACTATTGTTACATGATACCGAAACATCTGACAAAATTATGCATTCGTGTGGTTTCCCGAAGTGTAAATACACAACAAAAAACCGCTAATTAATTTTTGTAACAAATGTACAGTACATGGTTATAATTAGGTGTTGAAGTATATGTCCGACGGTTTTGACTCATTTTTACTGAGCAAGTTCAATGGCTATGGCCCGTCCATTCTTTTTGTTTTGGTCGAAGGTTACAGATACTATAGTAGTTTCAGATTGACTAGGTAATAATTTAAAAGTTATTTGCCAAATGTCGCTCAAAGGCTGCAGATGCAGATATCATAAAAAGGTGACTGTAAGTGGAACTGGGCAGCAGGACACATGGCCAGATGTAATGATGGGAGGTGATGTACAATAGTAGCCGTGTGGTGGCCGAGACTATTCGGTGGAATTCGGGCTGACGGATGATGAGGTGGACCGATGACATCAAAAGAACTATTGGAACTGGATGTATGCAATTGGCGAGAGAGCCGGGAGTGAGTGCCAAAAAAAAGATAGCCTATACCCAGCAGTGGGTCTCTGATGGCTGATGATGATGATGATTATTGCCGCAAAGAAGTAATAAGAAATAGCATAGTAGCAAGGAGTCATGATTTTCCTTGATTATAGTAATATTTCGGCACAATGGAGCAATTGTTAATATCTATCTGAGTATGTATTTAAAACTATAAATGTATGTATATCAGTTTCTGGCAGCCAAATCACAAGCTTTGCTTAGTTTGGGGTCAGATGACCGTGTGTGCAAAAATGTCCCGAATATTTATTTAATTTTTCCGCAAAACAGTAATTAGTTGCAATAAAGAAATTTTGCCGCAAGTAGTAATTTTGTTGCATCGTAGTAATTTTATTGCAAAGTAGTAATTTTGTTGCAACGTATAAATTTTATTGCAATGTAATAATTTTGCCGCAAAGTAGTAATTTTGTTGCAATTTTATTATGTTATCGCTGTTGTTATTGTGTCGTAAATTATTGTTTTGGGTGTGAAGTAGGAACTTACGAATTCAAAGAACAGAAACATAAATCAAGTAAAAAGAAAATTCTGCGTATTTTAGGTAAATTACCCTTCATACAAACGGGGAAAGAAAGTAGAGTACAAAAATCCATCTCGCAAAAACGTACTTACACGGAAAATTCATCGCCCGAGTTTCCCGGGTGCAAATCGTTGGGTTAAGGCAAATCATGAAAACTGGTTAAACTTTTACGTTCGCGTACAAACTCTGATTGTGAAACGTCGTATATTTTGTCATCAAAAAAACTCAAAGCGGAAATGGATTAGAAACTCGAAAAGGTTTTCTATACTTCGTTATTTATATTTTGTAAAAGCTTTTCCCACAACCTGGTTGTCGTGTACATATTTATGTTATTTAGGCATTGTAGGTAACTTATGTGAGAGATTTTTACCTATACTCGATCCAAGCATTTATTTGCTGTGACAGTTGTAATAACATTTTAGAGATCTGAATGGAAACCACGAATTCAGATCACTTTCGTGGTCAGAATCATGTTTAGTTTTTGGACGCCTTACGTTTAAAACCTATCAAAAGTAAGATTTTATTTATATTACACGGGAATTACTCACGTATAAGATTAAGCCGGTCACTCCGACTATAGTTTCAACCGCATTAGGCAGTCTTTTTCAAGGTGAATGCGCACGCACGGCTGCGTCTCGCTTGGCTATAGTCGGAGTGACCGGCTTAATCTTACGTGAGTAATTCCCGTGTAACATAAATAAAATGTGTGAAAACCACGTCAGTTTCAATAATAAAAAGTAAGATGTTTTTAATCAGTTTTTTAATAATGTTATTGCGGCTGTCACTGCAAATGGACTAAGTTGAATGAACGAGTATCATCATCAGCCAGAAGACATCCACTGCTGAACATAAGCCTCCTCTTTATCAATCCTCTGATCTCACGATGCGTCATAGTGGGAGGCCTACCTACGCTGGAAATCCAAGACGTTATTCTCATTTCAAGGTCTGGCTGAAATGCAAAATAAAAAAGAATATGGTATTTTCCGACGAATAAAATTTTTTGGCGGTTCATTTTTGGTGTTTTAAACGCGACAAAAAATTCTGCTTTTGAGCTGCGAGGCCCCTAGGAGTGCGAAGCCGTAGGCGATGGCCCACTTCGCCCACGCCTTACGCCGCCTCTGTGGTCGTATGTGATTGTTTCTAGCTGATATAGTGCATCCTTGTAAATAGTATCCATTATAAGGGCCACGAAACAATCTGGGTGTCTTCAAGTCGAGAGTGAATAGGTTTCTTCTAGGCAAGCGTGCTCCATCGTAGGCAGCATCATCGATTATCATCAGGCGAGTTGGCGGCCAAGCGCAAGCCTATTCATATATTTTTTTAATACTAATAGTATTTAGGTAATTTAGAGTTCAACAGGAAATCAAACTCATTAATAAATTATTTAGCACGAATTCCTAACTTTCGGAATTTCCGAAAGCGATAAAGACCGTTACACGCTAGCAAACAATGCCTATTCATCAGAACTTGGCTCCTTTACATGAACAACTTATCTGTGCAGTTGAATGAGGGAGCTACTATCGTATTTTGTGAGGGAAACGAAAAGTCTCGTATGGAAATTTTAGTTATCTCATTTGACTAACTGTGCATTTAAGTTCGCTCTATACCAAAGGCCCGCTGTCATTAGGCAAAGTTTTTGTGAACTTACGCCAGTTTTAGCTTTTGTTCAAAAGGTTCTTGTAAAAAATTGTTTGAAGCGTGATTGGATTTTGAAGGTTTTATTGTATGGATGGCGCACTTACTGCGTCTGCTGACTAATGATATTTGGATATGAAGGTATTATGATTTAAAAACACGGCACGAAAAAGTCGATGGTGAAAGCAGCATCCAAATCCGTTGCGTGGTTTAGAAGGAGTTAGCGGCCATACAGACAGACAGACACGAAAAGCGACTTTAATTTATACTAGAGAAGACTAGAGAAGAAGAAGAAGATGAGAAGAGAAGAAGATATAGAGATAAAGATATATAGATATAGCTGAGAATAACACGAAAAATAAAATGATATCACACTAAATTCAATATGGCGGACGCTTAAAAGCTTGTTTTGAAAGGTTAAAAGGTGTCAAAAGATTATTAATATAACAATTTTTATATTTCAACTGCTTCGTATCTTCTTGAAGGGAGATAATGTTCAAGGGGAAACTGCTTATAAACAAACTCAAAGTTACATTTGCAACGAAACATACGTCGAAAACAATATACACATCTAATTTCTCAAGCCATACAGCATTTGCCTAATTCCGCTTACAGTCGTAAGCCGGCAAAGTACCGTTTAATTAATGTCAGATTATAAGGCTTTTTGGATTAAAATGTGACTCATAAATGATGATAAGGTCCGTGTTCTTAATTGTTTCGTCTTTCACTTGCCTTAACATCAAGTAAAACTTGCGTGAACGGCCTGTTATCCGAGTCGCGTAGGCAACAAAACGCTCCCTCAGCCCCCGCCAAGTTATAACGACGCCATGCTAGAGTCAGGACGCCCGCGGGGGGAGTGCAATGACAAAAACGAACATAGGTCCGACCTCGATGATGCCTGGCGCGGTACTGAGAACTGAGCGCGACGCGCGCAAATTCTCGCGACCTTTTTACGCTTTTAATTTCACTAAAAACTAAACTATTCACTATCAAAGTTCTATCCAAATAAAAAACGTTGAATAGTATTGCCTTTCAGTACATGCAATTTCCAGGTTGTTACGAGCTTTCATTAGCATAAAACGAAAAAAAATTACTAAATCGACTTTGTTTCAGTTTGTTTTTTTTTTTTGATCGAGGAAATTGTATTCTATCGTGTTTTGAACCAAATCATAAACTCAAACACAGATGTATCTGTGCCATGTATTTTTTTCAAGCTCAAATATTGTAATTTAACTGTTTAAAAATTTATATAAAACCGACAAATTTGGTATAAGAGGCCGTTAAGGCCACGCTATTTCTTTTGCAATTTTCCAAAAATTTTGATTCAATGAGTGAGAATTGAGTTAGTGAAGAGACCGCAGGGAAACACTGCGCCTCGGTTTCACTCGCGTTATATACCTCCTTAAAGCAACCTCCTTGGTAGCGATAGCAACATCCTTGGACTTAGATGACGATTTCATTAAAAAAATCATGATGTAATATGACAATGTATAATGCATAGATAAACATATATACTAGATTGCGTTCTGTCAAAATATTCCCATACAAAACTAAACCTTAACGTCTAAACATAAGGGTTCATAATAATGTGGCTAGGAACATGGAGGTAAAACGAGCTCACTGAGATAGCTACCACGGAGGAAGTGTATCCCTTTCTAAAGATTGCCATTACATAAAACATATATTTTAGTAAAACTCTGTTTTAAACTATCTCGGCTGTTCACTAAAGTTATAAGATGTTGTGGAATCTCATTCCACAACCACCACGGTAATTATCCCGTAAATAATCACAATTATATTTTAGTAGTTTTACTTATTCAATAGGACATACCAGGCAGGCCCTATTTTGGGGTGTAAACATAAAATTACTATCAATAAAATAAAGATTAATTTTTATTTCCATTTTCTAACGGATATTAATGTAGATATATCTAATGTATCATGTACCTATTTCAATTTTATTTTTAAGTAACCATGTAGGTTCCAAGTAAAATTACTAGGAATCTTCATGGTTCTACTGAACCATGAAGCTACTGGCAGCATTAACGACATGGCGTTTTTGATTGTTTGCTTATTTTGTTTTTTCATGCATGATTTTTGAATAATTATTTTAAAATGGTGAAAAATTGCTGTATAAGAAACTGTGCTAGTGAATCATTCGGTGGCTGCGGCATATCTTTTCACAGGTAGGTACACAAAGCTTGTAATACAAGAAAATGTTTATTAGGGTGTCCATACTCGTGTGAACATGAACAATTATTTTTATACATTATGTTTTAGCATGACCTAGGGATATTTTAAAGTAATTCGCATTTCGGCGAGTGTGCGCAAAAGCTTCGAGCCATTTTTCCACCCTCCCCTTCCCCTTTTACTTAGGAAAAGTAGAACGACTGCACACTACCTAGTGAAAATTCCAAAGATTTGAACTCAACGATTTGGGTCTTCATATATGATACGTACTGCCCAAGAATGGAACTCCCTGCCTTCCTCCTTATTTCCTGAGAACAACAAACTAGATATCTTCATGGCTATAGTGATAGATATGTATAGATAGAATGAATAGATTTCTAGATCAACGTGTTCCATCCTCCGCCACACCGTCACGTACCATCAGGTGAGTAAGTGGCGAAACGTAGATCTAGTACCACCATCCAACGGTGAACCGAGCTTTTTGTGTACAGTTGTATCGTTCAAGGGTGTTTCGACGAATCGTACGGGAATCATTCTAAATATTACATAAAAAATGAAAGTACCTAAATTCATCGCTGAATATATTTCATGTTACAGTATACCAACAAAAGAGGATGTAAGAAAAATGTGGTTGGACGTAATTCTTAGTCGAACAGCAAGTATAACAAAAAACTCCAGGGTGTGCAGTTTGCACTTCAACACAGAAGATTTTATAAAGACACTAGCGACTAGAATAATAAACTAGAATAATATACTACAGATTTTCTTTATATCCTACGTTCACAGCTTTATTGTCATTAGGCAAAACAAACTAAACATGTTGTTTTCATAATTGGCCATGTGAAAAACACGCCGCCGGTACGGGCCTGTAGTGGTACTGGGCACTGGCTGAGGGGCCGGTACCGCCGCAACCGCTATGTCCCTGCATTTTAAATCTAATATCTTAGAAAATGTTCATTTAAATTACAAGCTGTAAACGGCCATATAATATTGGTCTATATTAAATGCACAATGTATTTAAGGTACTTAATTGGATAAAGATTAATGCTGTATTGCTTAAAATCCCCACGTAAATAAGCCATTATTTCTCGTAAAAAATAAATAATATAAAATGGTTATTGTGGGTTATCCCTAAGAAATAGACATATACCATCGTGGACTTTTTTGTAGACCTTTTTAAGGTATACAATATTGTCTTACATTATTTTGATCTATCTCGTAGGGTTCAGCCAGCGTTTGCAATGTAAAGCGCAAAAAAATGTGTTTATTGACGACATCACATTAGAAACCTCTACAATTATCAGTGTTTCTATACTATATTATGCATTTATTATATATATAAACCTTTTTCTTGAATCACTCTATCTATTTAAAAAAACCGCATCAAAATCTGTTGTGTAGTTTTAAAGATTTAAGCATACATAGGGACGGACAGACAGCGACAGCGACTTTGTTTTATACTATGTAGTGATGATAGTGATAGTGATGTAGTGATGCTCTCGACAAACTTTGAAAACGAATGTAGTTCCATGTCATTTTCCCGCAGTAAGTAAAATATGCCAAATATTTGTCATGCCAATCTTCTATATTTATAAAAGCTAAATTTACTCACCCACTCACTGACTTGTCACGAAATATCAAAAACTATTTGACTTACGAAGCTGAAATTTGGCACGCAGATTCCTTATGGGGTATACCTAGAGGTCCGCTAAGAAGGATTTAGCGAAAAAGCCGAATTAAAGAGGGCAAATGGAGGTTGAAAGATTATATTAAAGTCCTTTGTTTTTGATGATACAAATTTGGTATTCAGGCTAATAGTTTAAAATAAATAAATACTGTTATAATATTTTTACAAAAAAGAAGGATTAAAAAGGTGGAATTGGAGTTTGTATGTTGTGTTGAAAGTTATGCCACTACGAATTTGTAATTTGACAAGTGGGTGTAAAAGTTCATCTATACTAATATTATAAAGAGGAAAGATTTGATTGTTTGTTTGTTTGTTTGCATTGAATAGGCTCCGAAACTACTGAACCGATTTGAAAAATTCTTTCACTGTTGGGATGCTGCACTATCCCCGGTTGGCATAGGCTATATATCCCGGCTTCGCCCGTGCGTGTCTGCATGTCTTCGTTTCCTCAAAATCATGAACACCCTACAAGAAAAGGACAAATTACTCCGTGCTCGCTTTTCCCTCGGACCGTTTTTTTAGCATGAGTACTCAATCCAGGTCCCTTTAGGGTATATATAAAATCCTTGGTATAATGTCATCTAGCGAGAGATAAATAATGCTAAAATGACAATTTGGAAACCTCTCAATAAGCGGTTTCAGTGTCATTTTAGCATTATTTATCTCCCGCTAGATGGCGTTGGCGACAGTTTTGGTAACAATAAGTTTCAGATTTCCTTGTGTGTTTTCCACTTCTTTTAAAACTTCCCAGGACGTGACATGACAGACAAAGTTCTGTCATTCGTTGTTTTTTATTACACGACTGAAAATAAAGTTTGGTTGGATAGAAATTAATGTACGTAAATATTTCAAAATACGTAACTATCACAAAGTTAGTAATTATTACATAATTTTACAGGATTTTGTTCTCTATTGCCATGCAGATGAAGTTTAAAAAGTAAATACCAAAAGTTACGCGAGCGCCATCTCTTGACGATGCAAGAGCTAACTTACAATGCCTAGTTGGAAACTGCTCATTCTCGTTCTTGTTTTCATGGGGAAAATATTAAAACGCCAAAAAAATACTGTTTATCCGATCTTTACCAAACGATCAACGGTACTCAAGTTATCGTAGAAGAAATAGAAATATACAAACAAACAGAAACGTCGACTTGTCCGATTAGAATCTGAGAGCGCTTCGCTCGGTCAAATATGCAGTAAACTAGATATGTTTATTAGTGTTTTTAATTATGTAGCTTGTCTTCTTTCTTAGTAAAACTATTAACATTTTTCTTTGAGTGTATTTGATACGTTGTATGAAAAAAACCTTCCAAACTAAACACGAACCGCCTTGTTACTTGGTACCGAAGTACTTAGCCTATAATTTGATTAGAGGCGACCGACTGACGGAAAGATAACCATAATATGAAATGAAATATGAGGCTAGACACTGTACTTGCTAATTTATAAATGGAGTAACGAACTATAGTTGCGAATATAATATCCTTGGTAAGAACATAGACGAAGTAAGTTCGTCTTTATTAAAAACGAGAAACAATTTCGTGACATTAAAAACAAGAAAATAAATGAATTGAAACCAAGGAAGTTGCAAGTTAGGGTATATATAAAATCCTTGATTGAAACACATGATTGTGATTGTGAATGAATAGTGAACTATTACTATCACAGATTACTATCATAATATGATGACACAGAAGACTTTTTATGAGTTGTCAGGTGAATTGTTTTTATTTACCAATTATAAAATCTTCATTTAGTATCTATTAGTTTTCAGCAGATTTGTTATTTTAGTAAAAAAAATAAAAACTGTCCTGCTAACTATTTGTAATCAGCGATACGGGTTACCTTGATACAGGCTTTGCCTAGTAAGGCAACCAGCAGGTACTATATATATATATATATAAGTAGTAGATAATCTATTGATTGTAAAATTTTAATTAACTGGATTCTGGTATTAAATGAATGAATTATGAATTATAATTAAAGAAATTGATTTTTTTATTTTTTTTTGTAGATGTAAGTAGGCCGCAGCCTCAGCAACTAATAATCACTGAAATTATATAAACTAGCAGTTCTCCCCGAACTGAGACTTCGCGCTCGGTATATTTCTTCGCAACCCCTCGACATAATATTTTGCTCATATTCGAGAAAAAATTAAGTGTTGAAGAAAAATTTACACAAACACGAACGATAGTTATGCTAAAGTAGGGCCGGGCCAATTTAATAGATCACATTTGACATTCTACGTCTTCTCGTCCAAAATACCTCAGTGCCTTAAGACGAAAGTCTTCGACCAGTGTGTGCTACCAGTGATGACATACGGCACTGAAACGTGGTCTCTCACTATGGGCCTCAAAAAAAAGTTCAAAGTCAACTAGCTATGGCGAGGGCTATGTTCGGGGTTTCTCTACGAAATCGAATTAGAAATGAGGAGATCCGTAGATTAAAGAAAGCCACCGACAAAGGCTAGTTTTAGGCTATGCCGGTTTAGGATTAGCAAGTTGAAGTGGCAGTGGGTAGGGCACATATCACGCAGACAGATGGCTGTTAGGGCCGCAAGGTTCTGGAATGGAGACCACGGACCGGTAAGTGCAGCGTAGGATGTCCAGATGGACAGACGACCTAAAAGAGACCGCAGGAAATCCCTGGATGTAGGCAGCTTCATACTCATACTCATACTTATTTATTCATAACAATAATAGTTACATGTCACAGTGTATAAATTCTTATTATCTTTTACATAATCATCAAAAATTTAAAAAAAAACATGAAAGAAAAAAAAAACATTCAAATAATACAAAAAAAAATTAATTACCAACCGGCTCTTTTGGAGATCGATGGAGGAGGTACTAAAGTTTCCAAACAACCACAAAATATAATCAAGTGATTACAGCGCCATCTATCGACAATAGTTTTAAGCAAAGTCTTGAGATTATTGGATATCGTTTGAACTTATCGCATAATTATCTACTGTTAGAATAGATCAGAAATACCTACCAGCAGGCCCCAGCACGGGCCGTGGACTAATTGTCTTTCCACCGTTTTTATCCCGCGAGAAAAAGACAAATGTATCCATATTCTAGCTTTGTCGCGTCTAGCCGTGGATAAAAACGGTGGAAAGACAATTTATCCACAGCCCATGCTAGGCCTGCAGAATGTTAAAATGTCCTTTCTGCCATAGTTTTTGTTGCACTGTGACATCAGTTCAAGCCGACGACCCTATTAGAGATTTTCCCTCTTGAAAGCTGACGCGTGTGGAGCATGCTCGGTATATTTGTCGGAGATACCATCAAAGTATAATTTCTACAGTATACTACGACTTTGTAGTACACGTAGAAATACATTTTCACGTTCGACCCCTTTTGAAGCCGTTTTGGCATAATAACTAATATTTTATATTACTTCATAAATAAGCTGATCATAAATAGAAAAAAAAGGAAAAAAAAAATTAGTACAATAATAAATAAGTTATAAGTATTTTAATTTCATGCTACACAGAGAGCGCACTATACAGAGTTATGACGTCACGCCTCAGGCGCGCCATACAAATGCTATACTAACACACGCTTTGCGAGAAAGGGACAGAGTATCCCCTCTCTACCCCACCTAAAACTTTAAGCGCTCATATCTCAGAGATTTATCAGCCAATTTAATTTTTTTTTTCAGTATGTGTAAGTAATGTATTCAGTTATGTTATTTGTAATAAATTAAACATTACGACACATGCCAATTGGGAACAATTCTGTTTAATTAAATTTCTATATATATAAATAAAATTATTTTAATTAGAAACCAAGGAGGTTTTAGCGCGTCTATATCCACCTCATTTGCAATAAAACCCAGCCTCCTTATTCTAGTCTAGATATATTTATCCCCCTCTCATTCTCTCCCAGTGTGTTAGATAATTCCTCTTGCTCTAACAAATGCTTATAGCTTCATCTAGCAGAGTCACTAAGGATCTCTGCCAAAAGCACGGGGTTAACAAACTGAAACGCCTAAACGAGGTTTTTGTAGGACATAAATATCATAAAAATATATTGCTAGGAAGAGATTTTCTTGGGTTATTAAAGTCAGTCTCAAATATAATCTTCAAAGTTCAGCATTGCAAGCAAGCATTGTTTTTTTTTTTTACTTTGACTTATACTCTTGACCTTATGGCCTCTATAGCTTGACCGGACTAGTTAGCGAACGCAGAGCGCGTTCGGCATAACTTGGTGGTATAAGGTTTGGGCGACTAGCTCAAGGGCACCTCGAAGGTACTAACCTCCGAGGTCGTCGCCGGGAGTGGGAATCAGACTTTCCCAGGCAACCCAGAGAGGTGTACCCTGGAGCCCTAGCGGTTTGTTAAACTGATTGAAAAGCATTGCTGAAAGCGGCAGTTCGTTAAATGGGAGACCATTGCTTTTTATCGCGTATAAAGGCGCTGGCAGACGATGCGTAGTACAAGTAGCAAGTCCACTTATACTTGCTACTTGTATTACGCATCGTCTGCCAGCGCCTTAAAGTTCGAGTTAGACCACCAACTCGCCTGTTACGATGATGTGGTCGAAGATGAAGCAAGCAGACTTAGAAGATACCTATTCACACTGACTTTGAAAAGGCATGTCTCAGAAAATAAAAGAAACCGGTAAGATCTTATTTTGTAACTGTGGCGTTTCTATACAGGGTTAAGGGACAGGGTCTATTAAACCGAAAGAAGTTCAAAGTACCAGTCAAATATTTTTTTAAATATGGGAGCAACTCTGAAACCACGATTTCAGGGTTGCCTCATGGTAAAAGTTGTTCGTAATGATGGGTAACCCAGTATAGATAATGCCCAATTGGTTTTTAAATTTTCACTCGGTGATTTGTTATCTTTAAAAGTTTAGAAAATGTGCGATAGAGAGCTCTGGCCGGCAAGCGCGGCCTTAAATAGCTTTCTTATAAAGTATCACAAAATCTTTGAAAAGGCCGACACAAGGACACTCGACATATACCAATTTTAATCACCGTCAATACAGAACACCTATTGAACGAGGGGTGATACCCTCACCCCCACAATGGGTTAACACAACACTTTAAAATACGGGCGTCAAACAATTGTATTGTGTACCGAATTGAACGGAGTTAAATGGCTGCCAACAATAGAAGGACGTGCGTAGACTCTGTCATAGAAATAACTATACGGGGTGTAAGGGAAACACTCTCGAAGCCAAAAGAAGGTAATTGTACTCATCATTATGAACAACTTTTACTATGGGACCAGCCCTGAAATCGCGAAAAAAATATCAGCTATTCCATACATTTTAAAATTTGCAAGTTGAAGTGGCAATGCAGGCCACATCGCTCGAAGAACCGATAACCAATGGGGAAGAAAGATTCTCGAGTGGAGACCACGAACCGAAAGACGCAGCGTAGGTAGACTTCCCATTATTTGGACCGACGACATTGTAAGAGTCGATGGCATCCAGTAGATGGAAAATGCAGGCTGTCATTCAGTGTTGAGGTTAATGGGGTAGGCATATGTTCAGCAGTGGACGTCTTCTGGCTGATGATGATAATGATGATACTCTAGAGTTACGCATATAGATTGTACTAAGTTGAAAAGGGGTCATTGTTCTTATCATTATGGACAAGTTTTATTATGGGGCAACCCTAAAATCGCGAAAAAAATATCAGCTGTTCCATAGAAATCGGTCATTGGCACTTGTATAGAACAGCTGTTTTTTTCGCGGTTTCATGGTTGGTTCCATAGTAAAAGTTGTTCATAATGATGAGTACAGTGTCCTCCTTTCGGCTTGTACTAAGCCAATACTATACTCTACATGCGTAAGACTATATTAATTTATATTGTACTAGCGACCCGCCCGCCCGGCTTCGCTCGGGTGTAATTTACATGCGAAGCCGGGGCGGGTCGCTAGTTATGTAAACCTTCCTTGAAAATGTATCTAACTGATGGTGAAAACCGCATCAAAATCCGTTGCGTGGTTTAGGAGGAGTTAGCGGCCATACAGACATACAGACAGAAAGACAGACGCGGAAAGTGACTTCAATTTATACTATGTAGAGATAGAGATGTAGAGAAGAGATAGATAAGTATTTGAGCACGAGATTATCTCGGTCTCTCACGTTCAACGTCATGCTAGTGGCTAAGAATTGAGGTGATCTCAAGTGAAGGCGCTCTAATTTTATTTCGCGAGAATTATTTAGGTACTTCCCTTGATTGAGTTATCGTACGAATAAATTGCCTTTAGTCTTATGAAATGTTTATGCGCCATCACATCATAGGGGTAACTTTGCCACGAAACGGGTATCGCCATAAAATATCGGCTGCTATCGTAAATTTCATTCAGCCATTGGTAGTCTTGCGAGGTTTGACATCATGAAAATGGAATGAGAATCAAATCTAATCATTTATTGCAGGTACAATGGCGTCGATTCTGGCATACCACTCGCTAAACTAAACCAATCTGACAGGACTAAAATTATTTGCCTCTCTTTTCATTTTAATATGTAAGAGAAGGATGGCGACTATTCTAGAGCTGTCAGATTTAGTTTAGTTTAGAGTAAGTACATCAGAATCGATGCCATTATTATAGGTCTTAATCATCAGCATCGTCATCAGCCAGAAGACGTCCACTGCTGAACATAGACCTCCCCTTTAGAACTCACAATGAACGACAGCCTGCCTTTTGCATCCACTGGATGCCCGTGACTCTCACAATGTCATCAGTCCATCTAGTGGGAGGCCTCCCTACGCTGCGTCTTCCGGTTCGTGGTCTCCACTCAAGAACCTTTCTTCCCCATCGGTTATCGGTTCTTCGAGCGATGTAGCCTGTCCATTCCAACTTCAACTGGCAAATTTTTTATTCAATTATATTTAAAAATACAAACATAAAAACATAAATTCCTACATACGCCTGAAAAACATTATCTACTATCTAGGCAGTCGGGCAAAAACGTAATATACCCGTATAATCTTTAATTGACTAAAAATAAACACACTTCGACACACTTACGCCTAAGCTTTGCTCTAGGTTAATAATGGAAGCAATTCCAAGGTATTTAACTATTGTTTATTCTGCGTCAAAAGCCTCAAGACAACTGAAATTGGAACCGTATTTCTTCCCAAGTAATGAAATGGTTCATCAACACCCGTTTGACAACACGCAGTCCTTGTGGGTACCTACTTATGTACTCAGCTACAAGTACCACCTTATTACCCAGTAATTATGAATACGAGGTGTAAGGGGAACACTCTCGAAGCCAAAAGAAGGTAATTGTACTCATCATTATGAACAACTTTTACTATGGGACCAGCCCTGAAATCGCGAAAAAAAAATCAGCTGTTTTATAGAAAACGGTCATTGACACTTGACAAAATGTATGGAACAGCTGTTTTTAACTCGCGCCTTTCACCATACCAAGCTTTTTCGGAAGATTCATCGAAGGAGGTTCGTATAACGTTTTATAAAAAAATTACTTAGCTGAGAATTCATGAAAAAATTGCTATTTCCTCGTAGGTATGGTAAAAGCACTATACAACCCTTGGTGGGAAACTACAGACTTTAAATTCGGGGAAATCACGGCCCTCGCTACGCTGGTGCCTCAAATGCCACGCTCATTAAAAATCTCTCCGTTTAACCCCGCGTTAAGTAATGTTAGTACTTTTTAAACCATTTTCGCTTTACGCTCTGAAAAGGTCAGATTCATGGCCGCATAACCTCTGACCTACTCTCGTCGCGAATTCGTTCATCAATAGACATAAATCAATCCAGTGCAAGAATTCGAGCGTCGCGAAAATTACATAACGTTGAGATATAGGTTTTTACGTAAACTAAAGTATTCTAAAGTATTCTGTAGACAAAGCTGTTAAAATTTGCAAGTTGAAGTGGCAAGAGCAGGCCACATCACTCGAAGAACCGATAACCGATGGAGAAGAAAGGTTCTTGAGTGGAGAACACGAACCGCAAGACGCAGCGTAGGTAGGCCTCCCACTAGATGGACCGACAACATTGTGAGAATCGCTGGCATCCAGTGGATGCAAAAGGCAAGCTGTCGTTCAGTGTGGAGGCTAAAGGGGGAGGCCTATGTTCGGCAGTGGACGTCTTCTGGCTGATGATGATGAAAGTATTCTAAAATTGCTGATAAAAATAAATATGAACGTTCACTTGCAATTAGCAAAATTGAATGTTTAGGTAATTAAGCTTGCGGGACATTTTTACTTAACTTTTAATTACCAGAACTTGAAAAGTACCTCTTCTGTTTTATTATGTCTTACAACCACGCATTTTGGCACGCGTCGCTCTCAAGGATTTTGTCCCCAAGTGCTAAGTGTCGAGACATTGGTTACATATTTGGTAGATCAAAATTATAACCACTGCTGAGGTTAGCATATTTGCGCCACTTGTACTGCTGCACAATTTAATCCGTTTTGAATACAGTATAATTTAGAGTAACGCCGCATTTTCTTATATTTAAAGCACGGCTCCAGTTTCAAAAGTTCTCTGAGACCAGCCGAAAGCTATATTTTACTTCTCGGGAACAAAAATAAAAAAAGTAAAATAAAGTATAGTAAATGTTTATTTCTGAAACGCTTTGACACACACAAACAGACACACACACATATATTTATTTTTCACATATGTGTATACATAGCTATAAATTATGTCTAAAATAGATTATATTAACTTAGCAGTGGGCCTCAAACTCGGCTAGGCCGGTCTCTTGGTGACCCGGGAAAGATTCGCCAATAGGAGTGTCAAATAAAGCTAAAATAATTTATAATTAAAGTAGGAAGATTACATTTAATTGAAGTTTATTAGTAAAAATAAGAAACAGCGGAGCTAAAATATTAAATTTAAGGTTATTGAACTTCCAAACCAATGGACAAAATGTACTATAATGCCGCATTTTCTAACTTATAGCACCTCACGGCTAAGAAAGTAATGTGGGAAACAGCCCCCAGGTAGGCGAAGGCAATTTTCTACTTCACGGGAAAAAAATTACAAAAGGTAATTTATGTTTTTGTCGCTGTAAATATTGTCAGATAATTAACTCTTAATGTCGAAAGCATTTCGTTTAATTATAATATTTTTCTTCCAAATTGGTAACTTAACTGTGTATGGAATACTACTTATGTTTTGTTTAACGCCCCTCGTTTGATATGTCACATTTTAGAATTAAAGGGGAAATGTGTTCATCCCATTTTGTATGGGCACTAAAAAAATATTATGTTCTAAATATTTTGAAATATTAACCTGGCAAAATTACCGAAGCAATTTATTCAAAAGTAGACACAGACATTTTATATCTTAAACTACAAAAACATCATCAAATGCGCGAGCGAGATCGCTAAACCCGGTTATAATGAGAGAGACAAAAATATTTAAGGCTTTCACTAATCTCTATCTCTTCTCTTCTCTATCTCTATCTCTACATAGTATAAATTGAAGTCGCTTTCCGCGTCTGTCTGTCTGTATGGCCGCTAACTCCTCCTAAACCACGCAACGGATTTTGATGCAGTTTTCACCATCAGTTAGATAGATTTTCAAGGAAGGTTTATATATATAACTAGCGACCCGCCCCGGCTTCGTACGTAAATTACACCCGTGCGAAGCCGGGCTGGCGGGTCGCTAGTAATCTTATAAAACATCCAAATTACCTCTCACGTACTTCGCAGCTTTCCCTCCCCACAATATATTACTTTCAGTCCAAATGCCCATATTTTACTCCATTTCTTAGAAACCTAGACATTTACAGCCCGAATAATGCTCACGAGAACTACCCGCCGTAAAAACCCTACAATTAATATAAAAAGAAATCACCCTGTCCTGCGGAACCTTTGCAATTTTAATGGATTTTTGTCCCGCTCTAACGTATTGTGTGTTGATGTCTCGTTCTAAATGGGCCATTTTGCTCTCCCTTTAGCTTCTTCGAATGATACTTTGGGGAGACGGAAATGTTAAAGTTTGTCTCTAAAAGTAGATGTAGTACCGGAGCTAGACAGTTGAAATGATTAAGATGTATCTTTGAAGGTCTTGTCTTTCGATATCACTTCACTACATAGTATAAAAAAAGTCGCTGTCGCTGTCTGTCCGTCCCTATGTATGCTTAAATCTTTAAAACTACGCAACGGATTTTGAAGCGGTTTTTTTAATAGATAGAGTGATTCAAGAGGAAGGTTTATATGTATAACTTGCGACCCGCCCCGGCTTCGCACGTAAATTACACCCATGCGAACCCGGGCAGGCGGGTCGCTAGTTAACAATAAATCTAATAAAACAGAAATGTTAATAGTCTTTAAAGGTTGGCAACGTATCTGTGATGCCCCTGGTGTTGCAGGTATCCATAAGCGACGGTGATTGCTTACCATCAGGCAGCCCGTCAACTTGTTTTCCACCTATAGCTTAATAAAAATTTAAATTAAATGCTTTTAACTGATTCTATCGCACGTAACACATCTCACACGCACATTTATTCACATATTTCTATAGACATCGTCATCTAGTCTACCAGACCACCAGTACCACAGACACTGCAAAATGTTTGATACAGTAATTAAAATAATGTAAAACACAAGCCATAAAACCAGTTTCAAGTTCCCTATCCGCAATTAAAATGTGTGATAATCGCAAAAACAATAAATTAAAAGAGAAATAAACAAATAGGCCTGAGCAATACTGAGCATTCACTCAAATAGTTTATTGTGCATTCGCTGTGGGTTTTTTTTTCGAACCGAACAATGAATGGAGCCAAACAACTTCCTAAACACGAAATCGATAATATTCGCAGATACTCTCGCGAAATTTCTTGTGAAAAGCTAATTCTTCTGCTTCTACTTTGTATCGCCTATTTACCTATGTCTTTGAATAATTAATTGAATAAGCCTTTACCTTTCTCAAATAGACCGACACCTCTCCACCGCAAAAGTTCTGTCCCCAAATAGCACTCAAACGCACTTATTGTGCTTATATATTTGTCTGTCCGTCCGTGTTTCGGGCTGTGGATTTCCCTTGGGAAGCGGTTTGGTGTATGTCGATAGATTACCAAATGGTAATATTACCATCAAACATCACATCACTCTAATGTGCGACCTAAATAATTATCATATCATCATCATCATCATCAGCCAGGAGACGTCCACACTGAACGACAGCCTGCCTTTTGCATCCACTGGATGCCAGCGACTCTCACTATGTCGCCGGTCCATCTAGTGGGAGGCCTACCTACGCTGCGTCTTCCGGTTCGTGGTCTTCACTCAAGAACCTTTCTTCCCCATCGGTTATCGGCTCTTCGAGCGATGTGGCCTGCCCATTGCCACTTCAACTTGCAAATTTTAACAGTAATGTCGGTGACTCTGGTTCTTTGGCGAATATCCACGCTTCGGATTCTATCGCGCAAAGAAACTCCGAGCATAGCTCTCTCCATTGCCCGCGCTGTGTGACTCTGTGTGAATTATCATATATGAGAAATTAGTAAAATTTACGTATCTCTGTCTCTTTGATACTTGCCCTAACAAATTATCGAAGCAACCTTAATACAGTTTGCTAAGAAAATAATAACAATGATGTCATATGGCGCTGAAACGTGTTCTATCACAATGGGCTTCTGCATAAGCAAGCTCAAAGTAGCACAACGAGCTATAGAGAGGGCTATGCTCGGGGTTTCTCTCCGAGATCGAATCAGAAATGAGGAGATCCGTAGACGAACGAAAGTTACCGGCATAGCCCACTGGGTTAGCAAGTTGAAATGGCAATGGATAGGACACAGCTAGCACGCAGAACAGATGGCCGATGGTGCCGAAAGGTTCTTTAGAGAACCTTCCACCTCCTACCTTCCTCCTCCTCCTTTTTTCCTCCTTCCTTCGTTTTTACCAGTCCGTAGTCTCCATTAGTGGAGACTACGGACTGGTAAGCGCAGCGTAGGACGTCCACCCACAAGATGGACAGACGACCTAAAAGAGACCGCAGGGTAGCGCTGGATGCAGGCCGCTTCCAACCGGTCCTTTTGGAGATCGATAGGGGAGGCCTATTTCGAGCAATGGATGACCTATGGCCGAAATTATGACGATGATGAAGGAGATAATGTTAATTATTAAGAAACTCTAGGAAGGTCAAGACTTTTCCAGAAAAGCTGGAAAACTAGAAAATCACACCTAAAACAACAAATTTTCAATGAAATGTTAATCCATACATACTTTTATCTGTAACCTGGTTTCACCCGTGTGAACATTGAAACCTATGCAACTAATGAAAATATTTGTGCTAAGCGCTAAATTAAAAGAATTTAATTTAATAAAAGCACAATCTTTGTCACAGTTATCTTTTGTTACTCATTCCGTACTTCAAACCTAGCTGTAGATGTTTTGCTCGTAACCCAATCCAATATCCTTTTTATACGGGACACTGATCAAGCGTTCCAACCCATATAAAAATATCTTAGACAAGTACCTAGCCCCAAATAGTTCAATGAACCCGGGTATGAATAATCACGCTATGAATACGGAAAATTTTGTATACTAAATCTTCCGCATTACAACTCATCTAAGTTTTTCATAATTAACTTGTATTTATTTGATTGAAGTTTATGTAATTCTTTAATTTAGTCTATACTGTTTAATTGTTTCTATTTCTTTATCTCTAAAGTCAAAGTCAAAGTCAAAGTAATTTATTAATAAACATTATGTTTACAGGTCAGGCAATTGTAATATTGTTATATAAGAATGTATACATAATACACAACATTTAAAATATAAATAAAATTATATAATGTAAATACCAATACAAAATAATGATACACATTAGATTTTTTTACCGTCAGGGTTCACCAACTCATTAAAATCATAAAACGCCTGATCGATAAGCCAGCGTCTTAATTTAAATTTAAAACAGCTCAGATTGAGCGCATCTGTCACTGTTTTTGGCAACCGATTGTACACCATCGGCCCCATAACGTGCGTTGACTTGCCGGACTTAGCGAGGGAGTGCCTGATACCAACTAGCCTATCAGCGTTACGTATGTTGCAAGTGTGCGTGTCGCTGAGCTTATGATAGAGGTGAAGGTTAGTTCTCACATACACTGCCACCTGGAATATCAGAATGGCAGGTAACGTGAGTATTCCGAGCTTTGTGAAGTAGGGTCTCACGGAAGTGCATCGCGACACCCCCACGATGGCACGTACAGCTCGTTTCTGTGATCGGAAAGCGCGCATCCAGTCGGCAGCACGTCCATACAGTTCTGCGCCGTACTGCAATCTCGAGTGCACCGTGGCGAAATAACACGCACGAGACACCTCCGCAGACACCACTCGGGACACCCGCCTCAAAGCGAAGCACGCACTACTTACTCTGCCGCAGAGCCTGTCAATGTGGCGCTCCCACGTCATGCTCCGGTCTAAATCAAACCCTAAAAAGGTTGTATCCGTCACCTGCTCAACCCTGACGCCGTTAAGTAACACCTTCAGTGGCTTCGTGACATGACCTGAGAGACAGAAGTGCAGAAAGTGAGTCTTTTTTAAGTTTAGCACAAGGCCATTGGCACTAAACCACTCGGCAAGTTTGGACACTGTTCTATTTAAGTTCTTCTCTAGCTGGTTTATCTTAGGCGCAGTGACAATGGCAGCCACGTCATCGGCATACATAAAGATCTATTTTATGTTTAGAATGTAAGGTATTATATTAGTAAGCATGCGCGATATTACGATCCTTAAGATACAGGCTTAGCCAAGCTTGAGCCCTCAGTCTCGTGTGGTCTCGTGTAGGTATATAGTGTATTATCTATGGCCCTCAGGCAATTGCTTTGTTGTGTCAGTTACCTTTTGTGAATTATAAATTTTTGTATTTGCATTGTAACTTCGTAACGGATCATCATCATAATCAGTCCTGTCTACTGCTGGACATAAGCTCTCTCAAGGCGCAATCTTCAGCTTTTCATACCTATATCACAAAGGTATTTCTTAATGAAATCATTTAAAAAAAATACAGTTACTTACTCCCAATGATCTCCGTTCGGATTTTTACCACCGTTTTATCTAACTCTGTTTCATCATCATCATCTTCATTATCAGCGAGAAGACGTTCCCTGCGGAATATAGGCCTCTCCCTTAGACTTCCACACTGAACGACAGTGTGGAATGCCATCTGCATCAAATTGATGTCCATAACTCTCTCGATACGTCGTTGGTCCATCTAGTGGGAGGCCTACCTACGCTGCGTCTTCCAGCTCGTGGTCTCCACTCAAGAACCTTTCTTCTCCATCGGTTATTGGTTCTTCGAGCGACGTGGCCTGCCTATTGCCACTTCTACTAACTTGCGAATTTTAACAGCTATGTCGGTGACTCTGGTTCTTTGGCAAATATCCACGTTCGTAATTCTATCAAGCAAATATCTAGAACCCATGTTTTTGAATCTAAAAGTTTCAGTTGTAGCTTGAATCTGAAACCCAACGTTACATATTTAATGCTACACTCAACTTTGATCGCGACCTGTGACCCCAACTTTCACCTGAATCCGACCTTTTAACTTAAAAACTCTTTACTAACTTATTTGAAGACTTTTAGTCGATAATTAACTAGCGAAGTTTTTAACTTGTTTTTTACTTTTTGTAACAGAATATTTTGTCTTGAAACTTTAAAAACTTTATTTTTAAAACAGTGTTTTATTTTTAGGGTCCTTTACCTAAAGGGTAAACGGGACTTTATTTCTAAGTCTACTTTGTCTGTCTTACCGTCTGTCTGTCTGTCTACGGCTGTATCTTTCGAACCATAATAAATAGCTAGTCGAAATTTTTACAGAACATGTAATGTTACGGCAGGTTAACTAAGAAATAATAATAAAGTCCAATAGTCAAAACCAATGGGGGTCCCCCATGCAACAATGGTTTTTTTTGATTTTTTTACATGTTTAAAAACGGTAATAAAATATACAAGCGTCAAACTTGGCATGATTATAGTACACGCTCTAAAGTAAAATAATAAATACTGACAATCGTTTATGTCAAACTATTTAATAAAATGTATTTGCCTCTATTTTTGCCTGTAATAACAATGAAATGTAAAACTCGTGCAATATTTCGCAGATCCTTGGAAATAAGGACAATATGAGGGTACAGCATTGCATGTCAATGAGGCAATGCCTGTGTCTGAATTGCCTAGGAATTGTATTTTGGGTCGAATCGATCTAGACAGTTGAGATCTATCGTAAGTATGGCTTTTTGTGTGTTTTAGATAGATATAATTAAGCTCGTTACTGTACACACCAAATATAAGAATTAAATACAGATAGACACACATACGGGCTAATGTAATAAGTGGCCTTTTCACTAAGAGCGATATCTCCCAGACAACAAAGCATTTTGTTCCAAGATGTTTAAACAAAGTAAACATTTTAATTAATAATAAGCACAGAAAAGAAAAAAATATAATTGTTCAACTTTACTGTGATAATAAGTATATAATTCACACAGAATTATACGTCTAGTAGTTATAATTGATTGATTTATAATAATTACTAAATTACTACTTACTAAATATTTTTTATTACTATTATAATTACTAATCTAATTATAATGACGAAGGGTCCAATTAAGGGAATTATTATTAATTTAAAGTTTATGAATCATAAATTTATAATTAACCTAATTAATAAGATAATTTACAGAAATGTTATTTTTACAGTGAAATTTCATAGAAACGTATTATTTTCACGATCAATAATTATTAAATTGGTACATAAAATATTATACTGTATCACTAAATGATGCGTCCATTAATGCCAAAAAAACTCACTTGTCTAAAAAAAGTCTTTATTATTGTTAGCGCGGCCACCAAGCTATATGGCGGAGCACGCCGACACGTGAGGGTGCGGGAGAAAGGGGACGATAGTGAGAACGACGACTGACCTGAGTATTTCCGGGTTGACGAGCAAGGCTGCGTAACCCCGTTCCTGATGTCCTGGAATCTTCTTTCTGTGTCTTTGGATCAGCGCGTTCTCAAGCGTTAGTGGACTGTATATGATGGAGCGGTTTCACACACTCGCGACGCGAGCTATTTGGCACAGCTTCCTACGGGAACCGTATCCCGGGCGGTGGGATCACACGATCTCTCGAGAGGACGAGTAACCGACGATCAGCGGTAAGATTTGCGGTGGTGTAAGCAAGGAGTGCTCGCACAATGCGGTATGAATCCGTCGCCGACAAGGGTCAAGCGCAGACTGCCCGCAGGTGCAAGCAGCGAGTCTCATCTAACCACGGAACGTAACAGAAATAGTCGTCGTTCATGGAAAATGAGGGTAGGAAAATGTAGGTAGGAGATAAATAAAGGAAGCGTCACTGAGTGGCGCTAACAATTATTATGTTTAAAAACAAAAAAAAAAACTTTTTGAATAAAAAGTCGAAGAGCCGTCCCGATTAGTCTAAAATAAAAGTTGTTCTAAATTAAGATTACAATGACCTCCTTTCAATTTAGTACTACCGTTCCGTGAAACCCTACCCCATTGACCTAGAAATTTGATGAATTAACGCTTTATCTTTGTTTATGATTGACTGCAAATAATTATAATTCCAAATATATTTCCTGGAAAAACGCTGACTATCGATTTACGAAAATAAATTCCAGTCTTTACAGCGCCTGGGATCGCATTTCCATAAAGGTTTGTAAGCTCGATTTAAGTACCTAACCGTCCATAATAAACACTTGTATATTATATATATTATGTTGGTTACTTACTGCTTATCACGCATCCATTCTTACAACCCATTTTAAATTCAGAAACCACAAATGTCCGTGAAAAATACCCTTATCTCACGCTAGCACTGACACACACTTTAAAACACTAACACAGTAACGCACCACAAAATTTCACACAGAAACGTTGTTACACAATATTTAGAGGTTTTTGTGATAGATTAGATAGTTTTTCATAAAAGAAACAAGAGATATTGGAATAGAAGGGAGAGAAAATTTTTAGATACGGCCGTTCGCTACGTGTTCTGCTACGGACTGACGTAGCGCCCGCCGTAGCCGCGTAGGCTTCGTAACTTTGGAGGGAAACTGGGATGCGCAAGGGATTATAGGTGGGGGATGAATTGTAAAGGGTTTTGTATGATATTGGTCCCTGCGGAGCTATTTGTATCAGCCATTGATGCCATGCATTGCCATCGATGCCATTACCAATACTTCGGTATTGTGTGGGATGATACTGGAATCGACCTTCGACTAAAATAAAATGAATGGACGGGCCCAGAAGAACAGCATTTTTTAAGATTATAAAATGAGCGCCATCGCTCACTTTCTTTCAGTCGGTCTCTAGCCGTAGGAAGAGCGACACAAGACTATTGTTACATGATAACAAAAAATCTGACAAAAACGACCAAATCTGACCTTCGTGTGCTTTCCCGATGTGTAAATACACAACAAAAAACCGCTATCTATTTTTTGAAACAAATGTACTGTACATGGTTATTATTAGGTGTTGAAGTATATGTCCGACGGTTTGACTCGTTTTTACTGAGCTATTTCAATGGTTATGGCCCGTCCATTCATTTTATTTTGGCCGAAGCAATCGATGACTTAGCATCAGTTGTTGGTAAAAAGTGTAATTTTTTTAAATAATGGCCAATTGGCTCTCTTTTTATGTAATCAGGCTTTTTTACAATCATACCAATATTATAAATGCGAAAAGTTTGTTGATTTGTTTGTTCCTCTTTCACGCAGCAACAGACCAACGGATCGACCTGATTTTTTGCATTGGTATAGTTCAAAGGCCGGAGAGTGACATAGGCTACTTTTCATCATCATCATCATCACTACGTGGACCGCGGGGCGCAGCTAGTTCATTGAATAAAGAGTGACATCGCAGTGCAGGGTTTTGAACTGTCAAAGGTCTAAATTCTGGGTGATGCTAGGCTAGCGCTAATATATAAGATCTTTGGGCTAGCGTGACGCTTACCATCAGGTGAGTGACGTAATCGTCTCGTCACTTTTTCACTATGGGACTAACCTGGAAATGGCGAAAAAATATCAGCTGTTCCCAATGACTGTTTTAAAAAGGGGGGAGACGCGTGACATCCAAACATTGTACCCAATAAATATGGCTCTGTTTCGGCTCGAGTCAGCGGCGACGTTGACGTCTACACTGTAAACGTCAACTTCACCATTCCATTAGACACTACACTAGACCATATAAGTGACATTTAAAGAAAATTTAGTAAATTGTTTTTAAGTATTTACGAGTGAAAAGTAATGCCGTGAAACTTGTTTTTTGTCTTCGAACTGTTGGTGCACCTTGTGAAAACGCAGGAAGTAATTTTTGCTGCTTTATATCACACAATTTTGACAAGTAATTCACGTGCTATCAAAACCACAGTTCGATTGTGACTGAAGTGGATTGTGCCCCGGAGCCATTGACCTATATGTACTACGTACTAGACGTCATGTACTGAATCCTCACTTCGATAAACGTTGCTGTGCCTTAGTCCCCACACCCCAGTCTGACAGTCTTCAGTTGTCTTTTTGGCGTGCATAGGTGTAGAGCGGCAGATATTTAGTGAAAAAACCCGGTAAAATACGTACCTCAGTATGAATTAACCATCCACGTCGTAAGTAACACAATATTATTAGTTAATTTATTTAATAATTAGATTAAAATTTTGTATTATAAGTGTATAACAAATATTTTTTTCCGATCGAAACCGAACTTGACATATACATCAACTATGACATCAATTATCACAGAATAATTAATATGCAGAGTATTAATCTAAGACCCGAGTAAAGACCGACCTTCACCCACCCATCTGTTTAGTGGATGAAAAGTATTTTATATCAAATTTAATAATAAAAAAATAAAAAAAATAAATAAAATCATTTATTTCAGGCACTCCAAAGACCCATAAAATAAAATACAAACTAACACTACAATAAAATAAAATGCTATCACGCTGTAAAGAGGCGATCATCTACTTAAACCTAAGTGTAAATCTAAAGTCTAAGAAGCACAATAGTGGTGGGTCATTTTTTGTTGCCATCCATGTGAACCGAGACCCAATGCTTAAACATTGGGCTCCTTAAATCGTCAGAGACAGCCTCGAGTATCCTGTTAGCGGAACGACGCAGGCGTTGCCAGAATGAAGCCACCCTGGTTCTGATTACAGCGAAGAAGTCGGGAACCCCTGCCTCAGCGAACATGCTCGACGCACTGCAGTAACGCGGTAGCTTCATAAGAGCCCGGAATGCATCATTATACTGGACTCTTATGGTGTTTATCGCTTTTCGTGTGAACGTTGTCCATAGCTGGCACGTATACATGCACAAGCAATACGCTTTAAAAAGAGTGGTCTTTACGTCCGTACTGCACTTAGCGAACCGGCGAGCAAGCATGTTACCTCTGACGGCAAGGGCCCTTCTCTCGCGCTCAATATCTGCATTATCCTGCAATCGTTCCGTTAACAAGTGACCTAAATATTTAAATTGTTTCACAACTTTCACTGCTGTGCCGTACAAATATACATCGGGCACTCTGTCCGGACCCCGACCCGACGCAAACACCATCATTTCGGTTTTCAACACATTATATTTCAGCCCGTGAGCATTAGCATAATGCTCACAGATTGAAAGTAGTTTCCTCAACCCCTTGATCGAGGGACTGAGAAGCACCATGTCGTCCGCATAGCTCAGGTTATTTATACACACATTTCCTACATGACAGCTGACTTTGGAGCCTCTCAGTTCCTCGATCAGGCCATTTACGTACAGGTTAAAAAGGTCCGGAGAGGTTGCCCCACCTTGGCGAACGCCACAATCTAGTCTATAATTACTAGAAGTTGTATCGCCCCATTTCACACAATTAGTTTGGTTTCCGTACCAGAATCTCAACAGACGCACAACTTCGCTAGGCACCCGTGACGCTAGTAGCTTAGCCCAGAGTATATCGTAATTGACCAGGTCAAATGCGCGGCTGAGGTCTAAAAAGCACGCATAGACAGATGTGTTGCGCGACGTATAGTGACTAACAGTGCTTTTCAAGCTTACAATAGCGGCATCAGTTGAGAGACCGGGTCGGAAACCAAATTGCGCATCGTCAATCTTTATGTTTTTTCGCAGTTCAGGATGAATAAGGTGCTCTAGTACTTTGCCAATTATTGTACCTAAAGATATAGGACGATAGTTGGCTGCGGCACCGATATCACCTGTCTTATTTTTTACAATCGGAACTACTAATGTTCGCATCAGTTCATCAGGTAGGTAACTATATTTAATGCAGAGGTTAAACAAGCAAGATAGATGGCGATATATTTTATCACTAGCCCAAAGTATGTGCTCGATACTAAGCCCATCATGTCCAGGTGATTTACCACGCTTCATACTCATAATGATTTTGGAAATATCCTCACGTGTAAATTCAATGACGTCATTGTTGTGATATGGTTCAGTATCGAGCACACAGCTGGCAGATAAAGGGTTGATTTTGAACCTGCGCGCAAACATTTCCGCTATATCGGATGGTTGCTGGAGGCCCTCAACTGATATAGGTAGGCTTTGTTTACAATTTAGCTTTTTTGTTGCATACCAAAACTTTACGAAGTTTTTATTTTTCCTATGTAAGGCTAAAATGTTCATTTTGATAGTTTCTTCATTATTCTGACACCATTTTAGTTTATTTTTAAAGGCTTTACGACTGTTACGCATGTTATCGTACTCCACACCACCGGAGGGCCTGCCAGCAACTACCCAGCACCTAAAGTATAGTCTAGCTTTGTCGTGGCTGTCTCTGACATGATAATTCCAGCCGATTACCCTCTTATGTGGTCTCTGTACACATGGACGGGAACTTACAATGGCAGCATTTTGTAAAACACTTACTATGTGCCTGTAATAATTATCTATATAGTCAAAATAAACCTGTTTATGAGTACACTTTAAAATGTCGTCACAGACACAACTATTCACCTCAGAAAATATGTCTAAATTAGTATAACAATACTCTCCGAACTTATTAATTTGACTAACGGTTCGCTCGCCCCATCTAACATATTTTAGTGTGTCTGGTTTACACGAGATGGCGGGACCAGTTGCAACTCCCATGATATCACATTCAATGCTCAGCGGATGGTGGTCCGACCATCTGACGTCATGCCTAATGCGAGCGCCGACTACAGTATCCCATGCAGCTTTAGTGGTGATACAGTGATCCAACCATCTCCTGCTACCACTGGCTTCACATTGGAAGGTGTAAGTGTCAGACGCAGTGCCGAGTATATTTAAGTCCGCCCACTCCCATAACATATCCTCACAGAATCTGGATAGCTGAGTACCGAAGGGCGCACTCGGGTGCGCATTCAAGTCCCCCATGACGTAAGCGACCTGCACATCTGACTCCTCAATAATTGCGCTTATCTCGGCTAGACATTCTGTGAATTCCACAACGTTCTTAATATCGTCGCACGGCATATACACATTCACTAATAAAAAGGAACCTGAGGCCACGAATACACGAACAGCTTGGATCCTCTTATTCGAGCAGTCCACTGGAGATACATTAGGGAATTTGATCTTATTCCACAGGATCGCGAGTCCCCCATGAGGTCTCCCCCTAAGAAGATAATCAGCGGGGACTGAAGATTTAGCCACACATCCAAATGAACTATTAATCTCATGAACGAAGTTCAGGTCATGCTCCAACAGCCACGTTTCCTGGAGCACTACTAGATGCGAGGTATCAGTCAATTCACGCACGGCTTGCACAGATCTTTTAATATTCTTGCAATTAAAAGATGATATTATAATCCTAGAGGTTGTACTATCCATATTATTGTACAATAGGTTTGTTTCCTCTCGCCGTGTACTCACGGAATAGTCTAAATTTAACACCTTCAGGCCAGAAATCTTTGTTCAAGTACACTTCCAGCTTACGCCTAGGTACTAATAATTTAAACGAACAAAAATCTGTTTCATGCCTCTGCGTCAATAATTCTACTTTAAGACATTCCTCTCCTCTTTCCTTGAAATAGTCCAACACGTCGTCCACACTGGTGGATTTCTTCAATCGGGATATATAAACACAAGACGTTAACTCAGCTGTTTGTAGTTTACTCGAACCTTGCGCTGTGCCGGTTAGGTTACTTTTTTTTTTACGTTTTCTATGTTCTACGACTCTAAAACTATCATTTTTTAGGTCATCCTCCTGCATAATATGACGTTGCTTTCCTTGCATCGACCCTGCACTTATTACCATGTCCCGATATAACGGTATATGCGATTGTAAAGTATCTGCTGACGGCCGACAACGGCTGCTAGGTGAGCTATGCTTGTGTGAGTGCTGATAAGCCCCTTGTGTCGAAGCGCTGGGAGGGCGCTCTGCCTCGTCCGACCGGTTTTTGCAAATATTATTGCCGTGATTTTTCGTTGCAAATGCAAGTGATTGCGAGATATTGCTATTCCCGTTCCACTCCTGTCCTCCAGTCGGTACGGTGCCATTCCCACCGTCTTTAGTGCAGTTCATCAATTTAGAACTTTGTTCTTGTAGTTCCTTCAAAATGCTTTTAACCTCCTCAATTTCAGTCTTTAAGCCCTCCATCTCGCTAGACGCCCTCAAGTTGTCACTAGATGTTAGTTTTGCTGTTTTGATTGCAGCCACATCATTACGCAGAATAGCTATTTCTTTTAGAAATGAGGTAGAATCTATGTAGTTAAACGAGACTGGCGGTATTTTATTCAAATCTTTGGCCACAAATGTTGGCAAACAATCGGGTTCAAATTCTTTTATAATTTTCACCATCTCCTGGAGACTCTTTTGTTCACTGCCCTCTTTTCTTCTCATTATCTTCTTGCTGGGGGCCAATAACTTGTACGCAGTAACACGCGCCGCTTCAATTTCGACTATAGAATACGCCGTTAGGCATATTTCAACAATCGCTGACTCGGGTAAAATGTCAACTTTATTGCTGAGGAACGTTAATAACTCATTCACGACCACTTTACAACCAGAGCACTGCAAATCCGTGTTGTTACTATTAGTCGCGTCCTTCGGGGGTGACCGAAACATAGCCATCGTGCGGCGCACGCGACGGCCGGCGAGTGACGATAGTGAGTGAGTAATGTGTTAAATAATATATCGCGAAGATGTTGACTGAAAAATTTCAGTCCAGACTATGATTTTTGCTATTACCAACTTAATTTTTGTAGTTGGTATGTATGGGAGCAGCTGTTTGCCAACTACACAGTTAAGTTTGTTAAATAAAAGAAATTAAAATATTTAATGACAAACTTGTCCAAGTGATTTTTTTCCCACTTATCTCTACCAGTTGGGATACCTTGGTAGTGATAAGTGTACCATGCGAACTAATGTTCCATATAATAATATGCACATTTCGTAGTATCGGAAGTGAAGTATCTCTGCTTAATTTCCTAATCTGTGAGAGCTCGCGGCAAGCCAGTGTGACCAGGGATAACATTTTAGAAATTTTTAGTAATTTTTTATGACATTTTGGATATTAGTATTTGTATAGGTTTATTAACGAAGGTTGGTAAAAGGTTTGGGCAAAATATTTTTTTTTGGTAGACCGACCGTAGACCGTTAGCGATAATCCCTACGAATACCGATTTCTGTGAATTTCTTGAATATAGTCTATACTTTATTGATTTTATTTTAAACACAAACTGGGCTATAGGGTACTTTAGTTTAGCCGCATCCGCCGCCTCAATCAGATATTCCGTGAGTCTGGTTGTCTTCTCATGTCCGCTGTGCGACCGGTAGACACATCCATAGACAATTATCTCTATATTTCTGTGTCCACTAGGACCCAGAGCACAGAAAATCTGGGCAAAGAGGATACAAAATCTGGGGTCTTCAAGTTGACGGAGACCCTAGACCGCATCATCCCTTTCTGTTTCATCTGTTATATTGTTTTTTCTCTGTCATTACGATATACATAATTATTTATTATCATACGTTTTGATCTTGTTTTAGGTTATATATTGCTCAAATATACTAAAATATGTCTTGCGTGTTTCGATACTGCAAGAATACATCGAGAAATATCAGGGAATGCCTAATTAATAATATACATAATCTGTGAGAACACTCGTCAAGCCAGTGTGACCAGTGATAATATTTTATAAGTTTTTGTATTTTTTTTTACTTTATGAACATCATTCATCAAACACAATCGTGAGTGCAAGCCGGTGTTATAATAATTTATCATTCATAAAATTTGAACATCATTATTTTTATTGGTTTATTAACGAAAGTTGGTAGGTTTGGTATATTTTGGGTGAAATAACATTTTTATGTTAAGAACGAAAAGAAGCTCTTCAGTGAAGTAACTATTCCGACTCGTTTTCCCTAAGGGCGTCACCGTAAAACATGTCGGAAAACGGCTAGGCCATTTGGCGATATAGCTTTATCCGGCTATATTGCTTCTATTTTTGAAGTCGGTTAAAAGGTTCTGGTGTTTAGGTAATTTTTTGTGATGATAAGTTTGTATTATTTTTAGTTGTCTAGTTGACTATGGTAGTTTCGTAAAATGTATAACCTGGTCACCCTGCGAATGACAGCGCCGGTCGTCTTGTACACACTTCTTGATATTGAAGAACGTTTCTAGGTACATTATTCTTCTTTGCCCGGAGCCTATATTGTGCGGTCCACGTCAAGAAGTCCGTTCCGTATCTTCCCCCTATTTACTTACATCAATGGCTGTTCCTTAGAAAACTCTTTCTCTCCCGTTAGTTGGACGGCAGTCCATCAACCAAATTCACAAGTCCGTTAGCACTAAAAAAAATCCTTTAACTTCTAAGAAGTCTAAGAAGATGGCTTTGGAATCGATAAAACAGAAGCCTTACGAGCAACTCCTAACGCGGTCTCAAACTAACGTTAAAACAGCGCAGTTCGGAAAATCACGCGAACGTGAACCTTAACCCGTTCGATAGCCCGTTGGTCCAGTTGGTAGTGAACCTACCTTCTGAGCTTGGGGGCGTGGGTTCGATTCCCACCTAGGACAAACATTTATGTGATGATTTGTGTTTGTTCTATATCTGGTTGTTAATATCTATTTAAGTATGTATTTAAAATTATATATGTATGTATATCAGTCTCTGGCAGCCATATCACAAGCTTTGCTTAGTTTTGGGTCAGATGACCGTGTGTGAAAAATTTCTCGAAATATTTATTTATGTTTATTTATTTAACGCGCCCAGGTCGCGCATCTTTTTTCATTACCTAAACTGTATTGCTTAAAACAGCTAAGCGTAAAGCCCCATGCCCTATACAACATAAGCCATGGACATGTGAAAATGTAATATATTTTTAATTAAACAACAGTTAATTATATGAGATACTTTATCCCTCCGCCCCCACATGCCGGTTGAACAATTTTCCCGTAACGTGCAAAGTAGTCGAACCGCGTGCGTTCCGGAACAATTGTTTCGTAGAACTTTCGTTAGCACGTAGGGACGAACAGGGGCGCTCAACCTGCGGACCGTTCTAACTAATTATCTAGCTGGGCTTTGTCGTTTTCTCCATGATTTTCCTTCTTTTTAGGGTTCCATACCCTGAGGGTGTAAACGGGATACCATTGCTAATAATAATTAATTATTTATTTATTTCCAAGTAACAGACTCATACTATGGTCATACAAATAAAAAAAACAATAGAAAAATATTAATAGTAGCTAGTCACTATTACCAATTGAAATTTAAAATAATCAAACTAAAAATGTCAACATTTAAGCCTACGCTGTCTATGTCTGTCTGTCCGTCCGTCTATCCGTCCAACCTTTTGCTGTATCTTTCGAACAGTAATAGATAGCCAGTTTTCACAGAAATTGTAATGTTACGATGCATATTCTAAGAAAAAAATAGTGCGTGGAGTCCCTCCGCGCGGAAGAAGTTATACTTCAACAAGGAACCCTAAAATTATAACTAGGGCAAAAATATCAACAATTTAAAAACATGCTTTTCTCGAGATTGGAACTATCTCCTTAGGCTTCTCAATCCATTAGCGACACCATTACACTACCGGGTCTGCTAGTCGCAACGCGAAATAAGGATACGCATTTCGCAACCATAGTTTTCTGTCTTATTTTATTTCTATGTTTTCAGCAATTCTAAACCGACTTCAACATGCGGTCCGCAGATGTTTTATGTGCGGGACACGTAACGAGCGCCACGTTAATATTAAATTGAATGTACTGATCCGGTACGTGAGACACGCTTGGTTAATTTACTTCTAGAATATACATGGTCTTTTGTATGACAAGTAATACGGTTAAAAATGTATAACAAGTATAAAAACCCTAGACAAAAGATTATAATTATGATTATTTACGCGATATTTACCGTGGTAAGGTTGTGGAATGAAACGAAACAGTCTTCCCGTGAACATGGTGCATGTAACTGCGCCGAAATGTCGGGAACTCATTCCACAACCTTACCACGGTAAATATCCCGTAAACAATCATATAACTTTAGTGAACAACTGTGATGGTTTAAAACAGTGTCCTAGACAAAAGAGTTCAAACGGCTGAACAAATTTTCTTGAATCATAGCCACATGAACAATCAAGTCAACTATCAAACAAAAAAAACCGGACAAGTACGAGTAGGACTCGTGCTCTGAGGGTTCCGTTGGACAGAACCCTCAGAGCCCTAGTCCAAAAAAACCTAAGGTTGAATTATTGAAAGACAAACTTAACTTTGTAGTTAACTATAGGGTTCTTTTATACATTCCAACTACAAAATGTAAGTTTGTAATAGCAAAATAATTATTTTCAAATGATATAACTTCAAATTTGTAATTTTTAGATTTATTCCTATATATGTGCTATAAGACCTTGCCTTTTGCCAAATTTTATGATTCTAGGTCAACGGGAAGTAACATATAGGTTTTGACTTCCCTGTGTAATCGCAAAATATGCAACATAAACGTTAATATCTTTTGATTGCGTTGACTTACAACTTTTATTTTTTTACAGCCAGAAGAAACCGTATACCCAAGTATTTAGTATAAATTTCAACTTAATACCTTTACGCGTTCTTGAGAAAAAGGGTCTTGACAGACGGACAGACGGACAGACGGACAACGAAGTGATCCTATAAGGGTTCCGTTTTTCCTTTTGAGGTACGGAACCCTAAAAAATAAAAATTTAAATCGGTTTAGCCGTTTTGGAGTTAAATTTGGGATTTGGGAACATTGGTTTTTAGCACACACAAACAAACAAGCAACCTCTCACCCTAAACGCATAACCTCCTGCTGGTTTCACAGCTGTACGGGAGTCAGTGCATGTTGGTCAATGTCATATGTCTTTGAACTTTTCAGGTTCTACTAGATTCCTCGCGATGTTTACCTTCACCGTTTTTGAGCATCAAAACTACACATAATTTATTTAAAAAAAAAAAAAATTTTTTTTTTTTACATAATTTATTTAATTTAAGTACTAAATATGTTATTGGTGCAGGGCTGAGGATCAAACCGGTTGCCATCAGATTGTAAAACGCATATGCTACCACTCGGCCACCATAGGCCAATGTGAGAATAGTAATATAGTAGGCAAAATGTTGTTCACACCTGACCCAAAGTCCGATTACGGCCGCGGCGCACGGACTACAAAAACATCATGCCAGTGATTGGCTAATGAAGGTATTTGCTACCGGCCTTGTTTCTCTCTTATTATCGAGATACAATACCTATAGAGCCACTATCTCTAAGTGATATCGTCCGTGCGTCGTACATACCAAGACACCGATTATAATAGTTCGCAATGCCACATTTACTCCAATTTAGACGTCATTTCGTTTGCATAGTGTTTAACGTCGCTTATCCACTTTGTTATCGTAGCACTGGCATCGCGCGGCGTTGTTGTCGGAACGCGGTTGCCTTGCAACTAACCAAAAAGTCGGCGTAGCATGCGTAGAGTTTTGGTTCGGTAATTTTTTTGCACGTTCGTGACTTTATAGGTATTGTATCTCGATGCTTATTATATAAATATAGAAGGATTGTAACACAAATGGCTTATATTTTATTTAATATGCATCTCCACTGACACCGGATTCCGTGTCTTTTGTTATAATAAACCACAATTTTGTTAACTAAAACAAATTTACTTTAGTTATACACAATACTGGGAGAGAAAATTTAGTTACATTGAAACGTTCACCAAGTGAAGCTTGGTGAAGTTCTACCTAGCAGTGGGTAGGAGTTTCAAAAGAAAGAGTTTAAGATAGTATAAGTTAAGATTTAATAAAGTAAGAATGAATTTACAGGAGACTGAGGGTCGTGTGAACTCGGAAGGTGATGGCGATAAAAAAACGTGTTGGTCCCTTGTTTTGAGACTTAGCTTGAAGAGCTGGGGCGCCGATCGCCGCGTGGCTCGACGCGGCTCGTGGCACGTAGGATGTCAGCAGGCAGCGCAGCGACGAGAGGCTTCGTGAGCTTTTCAGGCGTGACCGGAGTGCGGTCTGCGCGTAGTAGTTCCAGAAGTTTGTGCGTGGCCGGAGTACGACCGACGTAGTAGAAGGGAAGTAGACGTAGCGTCACGACAGCGTGGCGACTCGTACGTGGTCGGAGAATTGGCGTAGAGGGTAGGAGCCTGAAATGCGTCGAAGAAACTACGCATGAGGATCAGTACTCAAGAGCCGCACGGCCACGTCGTGTGAGATCCCGAAGATAACGGCAGATCGGAGTAGGTCCCGTCTCACATGACGTGGTACCGGCGTTAAAACACAGTTTTTGATCGGAAGGATCCAAGATTACAGAATGCTTTAAGAGCTTAGAACACAATTATATTATAATGTAAGTACGGCGCGCGTCCACATCCGCAGATAGTACGGATATGAAACGCACTTGCACTGCGTTTTAGAACACAGGTGGCTGATGATAATTCAATTGACAAATAACGATTAGCATTATTTGTCGAGACAGATTTCACAATTAACACATTTAAAAGGCATCTCACGTAAACTTACCCGATTGAAGACGGGCTAACCAGTTGATTGTAAGATATAAGGTTAAGTTCTGAGCGACTTTTTCACTGGAGTCAACTGCGCGTATGACCCAGTTTTTATTTCGAGTCCTATATATAGCCTATTCCTTCTAGAAAGAATTCGATATTTATATACCCGAATCTTTTAAAACTGAGTTTATAATTCCTTTGTCTTAGAACAAAATTGTTTTTTGCATAGCGGAATGAAACTGACTGACATTACGTCAGTCACCTTCATTCTGTCAACAATGTTTATGTCATAGTAGTGACCTTTTTTATTCGTTAAGTTTGGCTTCTAGCGTATGTGCCATTTGCCATGAATTTGGGAGTAGGTAACGATCATGGAACGTTACATACCCCCTTTTTCAGTTAAGAATTTTTGCTCAAGAAAATTCGCTGACCTCTCTAGCATCCTAGTTATAATTTACACCTTCCCCGTCCAGGGTTGAGTCTAATATGTTAACATTAAGTAGGCTCGAGTGTAAAATTAATTTAATCAGGATGCTATGGTCTGAAGTTCCCAATAAGTCTTGTGGCGTACTGTGAAGAGTCCGGTATCGCTGTATAAATGCTTTAGTGGCACCTATACAGACGGCAAGAATACCGGTGGGTTCTCCATTTTGCTGTTAAGAATGTTAGATACAATACTTAAAAGCAGCAAAATAAAAGAAAAGCTAACAAAATAAGGAACTATTTTGCTAGTTAGTACGTCAAAGAGAGTAAGTAGTGGTATACAAGTTTAGGACCGAGAGATTGTAGTAGGTAGCGATTGTAGTCTAGGTGACTAGTGAAGTTATTAAGGTATCGATAGAGTTAACTATAAGTAAACTTTAATTGTTTAGTTTGCTATAGCTATATTGACGACTGACTTGAATTACCTAGTATACAAAAGATTATTTTAATTAATATTCGTGTTTTGGGCTTTTTTTATGGAGTTCACGAGTACCGCTCCTAGCAATTTAGAGGCTTTTTTTTTAAAGAGTTTGCAATAACCGCTCTTAGTGTGAAGGCTTTCAGTTTTAGAGTACACTAACCGCCCTATTTCTGATGTTTAATAGACATACATAAATAGATATTATACGATATATGTAAATAAAAATATTTCTAAGTTTTTTTTTTTTTCAAGTCAGGTATTTTTTTAATTTTTAGATGTTAATATCAAGTTTTAGATGCTAGATTAATTAGATTTTCTTCAGAGGGAAGCTATAGTGGTAAAATATTTATTTTTAGTATTTAGTAAAGTTGACGGGTTTTTTTTTTTTGTTTTTATTTTTCATTTTTTTTTTAATTTTATTGTTTATTTATTTTTTTTGTATGTAGTTAGGATGTATAGTTTGTTATTTTGAAGTCTTTGACATGCCAAGAGCCTATATTTTTACCCTGCATGTCCGTAAGTTCGTATACTAGAGGTGATAATTTTGTTTTAATAGTACATTTAATAAATTTCGGTGCTAGTTTCTTTGAGAACCGTTTGTCCTTGTCACTTTGATAATAAGTTTTTTTCCATATGATGTCACCTGCATTAAATTCAACGTTCTTACGGCGTAGGTTGTAAAGTCTTGAGTTTCTAGAATGTGATTTGATGAGAGAGCTTTGCACTTGATCGAAGATTTTCCTTAAGTTGCCTACATTTTCTGCGTATTCATCTCTAGGTGAGAATATTAATTTGTCAGTAAGATCAGGGTCAACGTAATGAGAACCACATGTTACTAATTCCCTACCGAATACCAGGAATGATGGTGTATAGCCTGTAACCTCACTAACCGCTGTATTTAGTGCGAATTGTATTTTTGGTAGGTTTACATCCCAGGCCCGGTGGTCGTCTTCGATAAATGTTGAGACAGCTATCATGATTGTTTTATTGTAGCGTTCTACTGAGTTGACCTGTGGGGTATACTTTGGGGTGTATCGAACATTAGGAACTTTATATTTCGAATATAGTTGCTGTAGTTTTTGACTTATGAATTGTTTTCCGTTATCCATTATGACAGTGGTAGGTACTCCGTGTACTAGAAAGACACGCTCCTCCATTATTCGTGTAATTACTTCTGCCGTTGCTCGGCGTATAGGAAATAACAGACAATACTTTGAGAAGCAACATGTTACTACTAGGATCATGGTGTTTTGCTTGGATGACATCGGAAGGGGACCAATGAGGTCCGTAGATATCATGGAAAAGGGACGGTTGCAGTTTTTAGGACGGCCCATAAAACCTAGAGTACTATGATTTGCATGTTTATGGGAGATACAATCATCGCAGTTGTTTACAAAGTTTGTGATATCTTTTATCATAGCCGGCCAGAAATATTTTTGCATTATTCGTCTGTTGGTTTTGAAAATACCTAAGTGCGCCGCTTTAGGGTCTGAATGGTTTTCTATTATGATGTCCCGCCTAGATTCGCTAGGAACGACCTCTTTCCATTCAAATTCCCGTATTAATGGGTTTAGGTCTTTTATGTATCGATATAATTTGTTGTTTGTTACCTTGTAATTGAGATAAGATGTAGGGGACACCTGACAGCCGTTGTAGATATTGAGATACCAAGGGTCTGATGTTACAGGAATAGCTTGGTCTGTGCTCGAGATAGCAGAAACCGGATATGCACGCGATAAGAAATCTGGTACAATATTATCCTTGCCACGCCTGTGTTTTATTTCAAAATTAAATGCTGAGAGTCGCACACCCCATCTGGCTAGTCTACCAGTTGGGTTATTCAGGTTTAGAAACCACTTGAGAGATGAATGATCAGTATATATTATGAATTTTAGTCCGTTATCTAAGTAACAACGCCAGTGTTCTATAGCTTGTAGAACAGCCAACGCTTCCCTTTCTGTAGTGCTGTAGTTACGCTCTTGGGCAGAGAGTGATTTACTCATATAGGCTATGACCTTCTCCTCTCCAGCGAGGAGTTGTGTGAGTACAGAACCGGTTCCAGTATCCGAAGCGTCAGTATGAATTTGGAACGGCTGTGTATAGTCCGGACAAGACAAGACTGGTGATGAAATTAAGCAGTCCTTGAGTTTTTGAAAGGATATATTGGCTTCTTCCGTCCAAGTAAAGGGAGGTACCTTCTTGCCTTGCGAAGTCAATTTATTAAGAGGTGCTGCTAAGGAGCTGAAGTTTGGTATGAACCTACGGTACCAGGAAGCTGTGCCCAAGAATCTACGAACCTCCTTCTTATTCGTGGGGCATGGATAGTTTACAATAGATTCAACCTTTTCAGGGTCGGCATGTAGACCTTCTGAATCTACAATGTATCCGAGATATTTTAGTTTTTCCCTAAAAAATTTGCTTTTTCCAAAGTTTATGGTAAGACCTGCATTTTTTAGTTTATCGAGGACTTTGGTAAGTAGGGAGATATGCTGTTTATATGAGGGTGCTACGATAATAACGTCATCCACGAAGACGAATACCCTATTCTCGAATTCTGGCCCGTAGAACAATGAGTCAACCAGTCTCTGTTGAGTTGCTGGAGCATTTGTTAATCCGAAAGCCATTCGCTTAAATTGGTAAGTTCCTCGTGTCGGGATGTAGAACGCAGTCTTACAGCGGTCCTCTGGTCTAATCATAATTTGCCAAAAACTTTTGGATAAATCTATACTTGATAGGTATTTAGAGTCCCTTAGGTTATCTAAGATTTCTGTGATGTATGGTAGACTATAAGCATCTTTTTTTGTTACCGCATTAAGTTTCCTACTATCAAGACAGAAACGCATTTCACCGTTCTTTTTAGGGGTCAGTAGTACTGGAGAAGACCATGGGCTCTCACATAGTTCAACAACGTCGTCTGCTAGCATCTCATCTATTTGCTCACTAAGAATTTTTTGTTTTACAGGGGACATTCTATAGTACCTTTGTCGTATAGGAGTAACGTCTCCGGTGTCTATAGCGTGGGTTATTAAAGTTGTTTTACCTAATCCTTTTTCCTCATATGAGATAGCACGAAATTGTGTAATTATAGCATCTGCGGTTATTTTTTGATCAGCGGAAAGATGGTCATATGAACTGAGATGTTTATCGTCAAGCTTAACGTTGGCTAGTTGCATTTCATCTGGGCGTTGTAGTACTATACTCTCAAGATATTTTGGAAACAATCCGAAAAGTTTCCAAAAATCCATGCCTAGTATCAATTCATTCTGTACTTCCGGGACAATATGAACCGCTAAAATGTGACATTGATTTTGAAAAGTAATTGGTAGTTGTATGACGCCTAGGGTTGTCATCTCTTGACCTCCCGCTGCTATAAGTTGTGTGGGCTTAGCATTGTAAGTTTGGTAGTGTAGATCTAGAATTTTTTTGTGCGAGTTATTTCCTAAGATCGAGATGCTAGATCCTGTATCTAGAAGGCCTACTATATCGTGGGTGTTTATTTTAACTGACACATACGGTCGTGCAGTGTTTGGTTTAGTACGGATTGAAGAGACTGTGTAGCAGGAAAAGAATTTTGATACCGTTTTTAACCAGTCGACCCAGTCTGGCTGATTCGTGTGGTTTGTCTTTACACGGACTCTACAATCCTTTCCTATTAGTTTTTTTGAGTATTATAACTATTGTTGGTGTTGCAATCTGGACATTCCGGAGAGCGGAAGTCCTTCTTGCCGCATTTGAAACAAATGATCTTTCTTGGTTCTTTGCAATAGAGAAGTTCATGAGTGTTTGACCTACACCTAGGACATGCGAATGGGTATCTGTTTTGTACTGATTGTTGAGTGACAGCTGACACCCTATTAAAATTCCTGTAGTTATTAGTATACCTTGTATTTTGTTGTCCTTTATTAAATGTTGAAGTTCGGTTTTGGTAAGTTCCTGAGCTACCTGGTTTAGTGTATGCAAATTCCGGTGCTAAAGTTTGAGATGTGACCTGTGGTGGCTCACGGAATTGAGTTAAGCGAGATTGTATGTTTTCGTAGTTTCTACATAGCGCTTTAAGAGCTTCAATAGTGTCTATGTGCGGTGAAGCCGCTAATGTACTAGCGTAAATCGGTCTAACATTGTGTAACAGTATTTCTAGTTGACTGCTTTCAGTAAGTGGTTCGGTAAGTCTGGAAAACATGCCATGCATTATCGCGATATAAATTGAAATGTTCTCAAGTTCCCCTTGTGTTCGCGAGCGTATCTCGTTAAGTAACCTATAGTCATAGTCACTATGGCTGAAGTCCGCTTTTAGTAATTTAGTTAAGTCATTCCAGGTGGTGATACTGTCCTTTACATTGCGATACCAGTGGAGTGCCTCGTCAGTAAATATCTCGTATGAGAATGATATAATTTTTTCAAAAGTTATTCCGCGAGACTTTACGAATTCTTCAATTTTTTGTATAAAAGCTCTTACGCAAGTTTTTCCGTTATATTTAAGTTTGTAAATTTCTGAATGCAATCCCTTCTCACAAGTCACCGAGACTACTTTTGGCTCTGAAGGAGCATCGCCTTTGTTGGTAGGATTTGATACCTGTACTGTTTCTGAATAGGGTCTTAGTTGGTCAAGGTCTTTTAATTGTGATGCTATATTTACTGAGCATGTTTTGTGAAGTTCTTTATCCGATGCATTTATCCTAGATAGTCTATGTTGAATATGATTTAGTAGAACTTCTGTTCTCTGGTATAGGTTTTTCTCATATTTTGTTTTTAGCGAGGTTAAATTGTTATATGATTTTATAACTGAATCTTTTAGTTCTTTTAGGTCTGTATCCGTGTCTAAATGTGATTCTAATATTGCTTCTGCGGGCAAGTCTTTTGCTAGTTTCATTATTTGTTTCCGTAAGTCTTGCACAGAGTCATCCGAGGAACCACCACGAAGGGCGACCTCATATGCAAGTTCGGCTTTTTGTAAGGACAAATAGTTATATATGGGGTACGCCATTTTATATACCTACGTCAAAAAGAGTTTAGATTTTAGTTTTTAGAGAGATATCCGTCAAAGAGAGTTTTGATCTGGATTTTTAGAGAGATATCGGGTGAGTTTCCGTGAGAGCAAGTTTTACATATACAAGTTAGATGTTCCGAGTGTAGGTTGGGTGGTAAGTTTTTAAATAAGTATGAGTTTAAAGAACAAGATTTTAAGATAGTGCGAGTATAAAAGTACTGAAAGATTTTAATTCTACTATAATAAAAAAAATTCGAGTAAAAAAATATTATAGTGCGTTTAAGACGCGGACAGAAGGCGTTACTTCTGTAGGTGTAACCTTTGTCTTCCTTAGTCGCCTCTTACGACATGCATGGAGACTACAGCTGGGTATTCTAACAAATAAGCTCCCGCACCAGCACAGGGCGGTTTTTACCATACAACCTACAGACGGACACAAGGTTACAGAGAAAGAGCCGTGAATATACCACGCCAGAGAGATCAACACTTTTTTATCCACCTTCCTGCTTAATACCTGGGCGCCACTGAAACGTTCACCAAGTGAAGCTTGGTGAAGTTCTACCTAGCAGTGGGTAGGAGTTTCAAAAGAAAGAGTTTAAGATAGTATAAGTTAAGATTTAATAAAGTAAGAATGAATTTACAGGAGACTGAGGGTCGTGTGAACTCGGAAGGTGATGGCGATAAAAAAACGTGTTGGTCCCTTGTTTTGAGACTTAGCTTGAAGAGCTGGGGCGCCGATCGCCGCGTGGCTCGACGCGGCTCGTGGCACGTAGGATGTCAGCAGGCAGCGCAGCGACGAGAGGCTTCGTGAGCTTTTCAGGCGTGACCGGAGTGCGGTCTGCGCGTAGTAGTTCCAGAAGTTTGTGCGTGGCCGGAGTACGACCGACGTAGTAGAAGGGAAGTAGACGTAGCGTCACGACAGCGTGGCGACTCGTACGTGGTCGGAGAATTGGCGTAGAGGGTAGGAGCCTGAAATGCGTCGAAGAAACTACGCATGAGGATCAGTACTCAAGAGCCGCACGGCCACGTCGTGTGAGATCCCGAAGATAACGGCAGATCGGAGTAGGTCCCGTCTCACATGACGTGGTACCGGCGTTAAAACACAGTTTTTGATCGGAAGGATCCAAGATTACAGAATGCTTTAAGAGCTTAGAACACAATTATATTATAATGTAAGTACGGCGCGCGTCCACATCCGCAGATAGTACGGATATGAAACGCACTTGCACTGCGTTTTAGAACACAGGTGGCTGATGATAATTCAATTGACAAATAACGATTAGCATTATTTGTCGAGACAGATTTCACAATTAACACATTTAAAAGGCATCTCACGTAAACTTACCCGATTGAAGACGGGCTAACCAGTTGATTGTAAGATATAAGGTTAAGTTCTGAGCGACTTTTTCACTGGAGTCAACTGCGCGTATGACCCAGTTTTTATTTCGAGTCCTATATATAGCCTATTCCTTCTAGAAAGAATTCGATATTTATATACCCGAATCTTTTAAAACTGAGTTTATAATTCCTTTGTCTTAGAACAAAATTGTTTTTTGCATAGCGGAATGAAACTGACTGACATTACGTCAGTCACCTTCATTCTGTCAACAATGTTTATGTCATAGTAGTGACCTTTTTTATTCGTTAAGTTTGGCTTCTAGCGTATGTGCCATTTGCCATGAATTTGGGAGTAGGTAACGATCATGGAACGTTACAACATCTTAATCTCATGTTATTACTATAGTTTGTGTATATACCGCGAGCAGACCAGCGACCCGCGAGCAGCACCCGATCGCGAGTATGACACATGTGCCAGCCATCGGTACTAGTGTTGTGTATATACCGCGAGCAGACCAGCGACCCGCAAGCAGCACCCGATCACGAGTATGACACATGTGGCAGCCATCGGTACTAGTGTTGTGTATATACCGCGAGCAGACCAGCGACCCGCAAGCAGCACCCGATCACGAGTATGACACATGTGCCAGCCATCGGTACTAGTGTTGTGTATATACCGCGAGCAGACCAGCGACCCGCAAGCAGCACCCGATCACGAGTATGACACATGTGCCAGCCATCGGTACTAGTGTTGTGTATATACCGCGAGCAGACCAGCGACCCGCAAGCAGCACCCGATCGCGAGTATGACACATGTGCCAGCCATCACCTTCCTCAACTATATCTTAGGGAAGAGAGTGACCCGGGCACGTGAGCTCGAATCAGCGCAGTGCGTTCGTGTCGCGCAACTTTTCGGACAGAATTGCTTAAAACAGGTAACACGGACTGCCAGAGCCGGCACAAAAAAATCGACACCACTTTATGGTTGGTATTCCGAAAACCCGAACGAAGCGCTTTGATTCCATTTTTATTATGCGAACTGCTAGTCTGTGGAATGCGCTGCCTTAATGGGTGTTCCCCGATAGTTACAATCTGGGTGTCTTCAAACCACGAGTGAATCGGTTTCTTCTAGGCAAGCGTGCTCCAACGTAGACCGCGCGAGTTGGCGGTCAAGCGCAAGCCTATTATTTATAAAAAAAAAAGGTAGCATTGACATGATTTTTAAATTATTTCACTTGTTGAAAGCTACAATATCCCCGAGTGAATTAAGTTTTCTTGTTCACTACGCAGACGAAGCTGCAGACAAAAGATATACTAATTCAGTTAAGAAATGTTGTTTTTATCTAAATATTGTTTGATGTATCTTCCAACAACGAGCATCGGACGTTTCTGCCACTCCTTCAGTGTTGCTTTGCTTGAAGTCACCTGAAAATACGGGTAATATTTAACTTCATCATCGTTTCATCCTATTATGTTCCCACTGCTGGCTTTCTCTCAGAGAGAGAGAGGATCTCGTATCTGGGCGCGATAAGGTTCACGATCGCATGATTTTCCAACTGAGCGGATTATGTGCCGCAATAGCTGTTGTCCGTAAGGCCCCAGGTACTCTTAGGTTCAAAAACTTAGCAAAAGTGATGAGAATTTACGGTTTTCATTTTGCGTTGTACAGTATTGTAGCTGTCAAAGGTAAATAAATCTTGAACAGAATAAAGTTAGCATAAAGAGGTAGCAGAAATGAAAGCTCAAAGCAGGTTTCTATTTGCTAGACCTCATTAAGACGACTTCCTCAGTCTTCTTTTAAGGTTATTCTCACAATGTTACGGACCGAGACGTATGTAGGAGAATTGCCAAAACAGTGATCGCTACTGTGAAAACTGGGGCTTTATGCGGTCTCAAACTAACGTCAAAACCACGCAGTTCGGAAAATCACGCGAACATGAACCTTAACGCGCCTAGATACGGTTTGCGGTCGCGCAACATTTTTACATCGCCTAAACTGGATTGCTTTGAACAGCTAACCGTAAAGCCCCTGATGACGTTTAACCGCGACCTCAATCGGTATTCCACACTCTCTCATGACTATCCACAATATTGTTTCGAGTGAAAGTAAATGAGCTGTGCTGAAATTTATATTTAGTATAGCCGGACCAGCTCTGGGGGTAAGTTTCTTGTCTTCCTCTGCAAAATCTGCATTGATTAACATAATATTTTCGTTAACCTGATCTCCGTGAAGTCTGTTTAGGAGCGTGACACACACGTCGCCCGCCCGGACACCTGCCTCCCTCGTATAAGCCGCGAAAGCCGTCGCTTCCATCTCTATGTTCTTGACCCCGAGCTTCGTGAGCTTGTTTAAGAACGCCATCTTGTCAGCCTCTGTGTAGTCGCAGAATGGTCCATCGATGCGGGCTTGGCCTGAAATTGTGAGTACAGGTTAAAACACGTGGTTTGGAAATAGTTGAGATAATTGTGGTGGAGGTTGCAGTGTTAAAAGGTTTTCTAATATTAATTTGAGGATGGTATTTTTTTTAAAATAAATAGTAGGCTTGCGTTTGACCATCTCACCTGATGTTAAGCGATAATGTGGTCTACGTTGAAGCACGCTTGCCTAGTAGAAACCGATTCACTCGTGATTTGAAGACACCCAGATTGTAACTATCGGGAACACCCATTCAGACAGCGCATTCCACGGACTAGCAGTTCGCACAATAAATGTGGACCGAGCAGTAGCATGTGCGCTTTACAGTCTGGCAGCACCTGGTTCTATCTTCGTCCCTGAACTAATTACTTACTAAGTACTTAAAGAAATGATGTGTAATTTCGAAGCCATCGCTTAAAAACGGTGAAGGAAAACATTGTGAGGAAACCGGTATGTCCGAGAACCTCAGAAAATTCAAAGACATAAATATGACATTCACCAACATGCACTGGGCCAGCATGGTGAACTAGGGCCCATATTCTCTCTCTTCTCTCTCATTTCTGTGAGTGAAGGCCTATGTCCCAGCAGTGGGCTGATAATGATAATGCATTTTGGGTACTTCACTTTGTTATGCAGTGTTACGTGCCGTTACTGCTAATCATCATCATCGTCATTATTTCAGCCATAGGACATCCACTGCTGGACATAGGCCTCCCCATCGATCTCCAAAAGGGCTGGTTGGAAGCGGACTGCATCCAGCGTTTCCCTGCGGTCTCTTTTAGATCGTCTGTCCATCTTGTGGGTGGACGTCCTACGCTGCGCTTACCGGTCCGTGGTTTCAATTCCAGAACCTTTCGGCCCCATCGGCTATCTGTTCTGCGTGATATGTGCCAACTTGCAAATCCGGTGGGCTATGTCGGTGACTTTCGTTCGTCTAAGGATCTCTTCATTTCTGATTCGATCTCATAGAGAAACCCCAAGCATAGCCCTCTCCATAGCTCTTTGTGCGACTTTGAGCTTGCTTATGAGGCTTTATGAGTTACTACTAATGCTGTTGATGAAAGTATGTTTGCCTGGATGTTAACCGTTCACTCAAAAGACTAGCAGACAACGCTGCCTGGTATACTTTAAAGTGGTATACCAGGATATCGTTGTCATTCAGCCTTCTAAATTATTGATTACCTCTGTAAAAGTCGTCGGCAGCCATAGTTCCCCCGAGGTACGTGTTGAATCCGTCTGACTCCGCGACCAGCGAGTGTACCTCCTGGCTCACTCGGCTGTCCAAGAGAGCTGGCAGGGAACGCAACTTGCCTAGGACTGGCTGGAAATGAAAAGAAAAAATACATATGTACCAACTCAGCACGTTTCACATTTGCTCAAAATTTGCTGAGTTGGTGGTTTTATAGTCTGGACGCACATGGTCCTACGTATGCAAAATCCAAGGACCGCAATCTGTTTTCTATTATTAGCGTCCGAGAACTGAAACCGCGGGCTTTTCAAAAAAAGATGTAGCACATGTGGTGAATTCAATAGATAGAGGTAATTTTTAAACTAAAAATAGGTACCTCGGATTCAGGGCCGGACAAAAACATGAAGGTAAGAGTGCACAAAATAGAAGCTACAGACAGTCCTCTGTGCAGAGTTTTGTACATGGAAACAAGACCATGGAGTATGTGCTATTGCTCTTCGAGACCACAGAAAGTATTATAGTTAAGGCCTAAGTGTATAGTTGACTTCAAATCAAGTTCTCAACACCACAACACGTGGCTAAATAGGAGTGAAACTTATATGCCAACATCCCAAAGCCTTGCTCCAATATTTTAAGGAGCTCGGGTGGTATGTGCCCACTGGATGGCAGAAACATGCAAAACAGGTGGGACGTCAGTGCAGGTGAAATCACTCCCTATTAGAATTAGCGCAAGAGTATAAAGACTGCGGAGTGGCGACTTCAAGTCGAAATCACAGCCCTTGTAGATCACTACTGTTTTTAGTTACTTACAATTTCATATGTCTTCTCCAACGTCCCGCTGAGTCCAAAACTGGAGACTACGACAGAACCTGGTGGGATGCCGAGTCCACCACTCGTTCCGATGCGGAAGAACACAGGGTCTTTTGCCTTAGAGTAGGACATCAGCTTGATGACCTCTTGGAGGAGAGTGGTCATAGAAGGAATACCGATGCCATGCTGAGGATCAAATTGAAAACAAAATTAAATTTTATTTAATATTCAGTTTTTGTATTTTATTTGATGGTACGGAACCCTTAGTGCGTCAGCCCTTGGCCAGTTTATTTTCAAACGTCACTCTAAAAAGCTCTTACTTGACTGCAAGTATCTATCCGTGCTTGGCCAAAACATCCATACAAAAAGGACAGTGTATTATCTTAGAGCCCCACTTGATAGGAGCAACAGACAGAGAAGCAGAGTTACTTTAATATAAGTGTAAAGCCAAGCAGACCACCAGCCCGCTGGTCGGACGACATCGTTAAGACAGCAGGAAAGCAGTGGACAAGGCTAGCACGACCGGAAAAGACAGCGCGCTGAAGAGGAGACCTATACCCAGCAGTGAGTGGAAAATGGTTGATGATGATGATGATGAAGTGTGAAATGTGATGTGATATGATAGAAACGTGTGATGTAATTGGTGTGATATGTGATACTCACGCTTACAGACAGCACCGGACCAACTTTGTACATGGCGTACCGTTGGGAGTGTTTAGTCAAGTTGACGAGCTTCACTCCCTTGTTCTCCAGTCCAAGCAAGCTGACCATGTACTCTGCGAACTCCCTCATGCGGTACTTCGTGCCGCCCATGCATACAAACTGAAATAACAAATTCTTCAGGAGTCGGACTATGGTAGAAAAACTTTACTCACTAGGCTGGACGGCTACCTCAAGTTGAAAATCCTTTGACGCCGTATATCCAGTATCCTCCGTTTGAGAGAATCGTGTTTACCATTTTCGACCACAATGCCACTTAACACTCACTAGGTAAGTGAAGTAGCTAGATTGAATACCTTGCTTGACAATGAACACACCGCCCGGTTCTGTCGTTCCTTTCTTCCACGGACCTGCAAGGTGTGAAATGTCCTTCCTCCAAAGGTCTTCCCGCTGAGCTTCAACGTGGAGCGTTTTTAAAGAGGATTTCTTTGCGCTGGCAAAGCATCGTCAACGCGGCTAATGTTGTAGGTGTCCATATACAGTAATCACCGCCTACTATCAGACGAACCGCTAGCCAGATTGTTGCTCTTTTTATGTAAAAAAATACTACAAATAGTTCAAAGACGTCCACTGCTGAACATAGGCCTTAGAGAGTCACACTGATGCCCGCTATTCTGACGGTGTCGTCGTTTCATCTAGTAGGAGGCCTGTCTTCTGGTTCGTGGCGGTACCATGTTTATAGCAGAGATATAATTGACATTATTGTGAGAGTCGCGGGCATCCAGTGGATGCAAAAGGTAGGCTGTCGTTCAGTGTGGAGGTTAAAGGGGGAGGCCTATGTTCAGCAGTGGACGTCTTCTGGCTGATGATGATGATGATGAATTGACATTACGTGTATAATGTATATTAAATATCTGTGATAAGAATCGTTTTTAATACCTTGACGTCGCCAAATAATGCTGGCAAGTCATAGTTAAGGGTGTCCAAGCCCAAATGGTATAAGACGTCTACGTCCAGCTCGGCAAGGTGCTTATTGGATAGACGAAGGGTGCCATCGTTGTTTCTGTAAAACATGGAAACATTGAGGGAATCAGGTGACAATCTTATTATAGAAACTGACGTGGTTTTCACACATTTTATTTATATTACACGGGAATTACTCACGTAAGATTAAGCCGGTCACTCCGACTGTAGTTTCAACCGCATTAGGCAGTCTTTTTCAAGGTGAATGCGGTTGAAACTATAGTTGGAGTGACGGGCTTAATCTTACGTGAGTAATTCCCGTGTAATATAAATAAAACAGGTGACAATCTTTTAAATAACAAAAATATTCGGGACAAATATTCGGGACATTTTTGCTCACATGGTACTCTAACCACAAACTAAGCAAAGCTTGCTATATGGCTGCCAGAGACTGATATACATACATATATATTTTTAAATACATAATTAAACAGATATTAACAACCAGATATAGAACAAACACAAAATTAAATGTTCATCACATAAATGTTTGTCCTAGGTGGGAATCGAACCCACGCCCAAAAGCTCCGGACCAAGTCTGTTGGTCAGCTAGTTTTTACATAACTATCGTCACGTCCGAAAAATTATTATTTTACATTTAATTAGCGATTTGCTATTTTTTGTTAACGGTAATAAGTTAATTAACAAAAATCAATCAAGTTGTAACTTCCTCTTTTTTTGGAGTCAGTTTAAAAAGGTCGGTTATACTTTGGTTTATACCCTTACCCCCTTATTAATAAACGTGGAGTAGTCTTGGAATAGTTATGCCGTGTTTTGTCTTTTTCTCTCATTAACATTTTGAACTCGATCGAAAAAGACAAAAGGTGGTGTAACTATTCCGAGGCTACTCTACGTTTATTAATAGGGGGATTAAACGTTTGGCGAGTCAAAGTAGTGACGCTGATTTGTCACCTTAATTTTATTATTCGTCCGCAGACTTTTTGCGGTCTTAGCTAACTCGGTAGGTACTAGCCACGGTCACACAAAAGGTTTTGTGAGTGCTAGCTTTTGAATATAATAAAATTTATAGAAGTATTTTCATCTTTTCTGTCTGAACTTTTGAAAACTTTTCAAGTCTGAAAATTACCCCCATATTTAAAGTTGTTATATATATATAGCATATTAATCGATAAAATAAGGTAACCTTAAAGTTCCCTTATAATTCAAAAAAAAATATTTAAATAAAAAATCAATCCTCAATGGCATCGCTTCTGGTCTAAAGTAAACTAAATTTAACAGCTCTAAAATTGTTTCCATCCCTCTCTCACATATTAAAATGAAAAGAGAGGCAGATAATTTTAGTCCTGTCAGATTGTTTTAGTTTAGTGAGTGTATGACTGAATCGACGCCAATAACTTATGTTTACAGATCTTATGGGGTCTTTTATGACATATTGGCATCGATTCTGATGCTCTCTAAACTAAACTAAACTAAATTTGACAGCTCTAAACATGTTGCTATCCTTCTCTCACGTATTAAAATGAAAAGAGAGGCATATAATTTTAGTCCTGTCAGATTGCTTTAGTTTAGTGAGTGGTATGACAGAATAGGCCTCAATGTCTCACTTTGTCCTCGTTTGAGAAGGACTGAAGGAACCAGACGACTGATGGATGCCAAACATGGGGGAGACTTGGAAGAGTAACAAAGGGAACCTTATCAAAGTCAGCACTCAAGGTGAGAGTCCAATGTTATTGCTTTTATAAACATGGGGCATAGCTTCGACCAAAATAAAAATGAATGGACCCGTCCATTCATTTTATTCCATAACCATTAAACTTGCTCAGTAAAAACGAGTCAAAACAGTCGGACATATACTTCAACACCTAATTATAACCATGTACAGTACATTTGTTACAAAAAATAGATAGCGGTTTTTTGTTATGTATTTACACTTCGGGAGAGCACACGAAGGCATAATTTTGTCAGATAATTTCGTTATCATGTAAGTCTCGTATTGCACTTCTTACGGCTAGAGACCAACTGAAACTAAGTGAGCGCCGGCGCTCATTTTGTAATCTTCGAAAATGCGCTTCTTCTGGCCCCGTTCATTCATTTTATTTTGGTCGAAGGTGCAATACCCATTTCTACATGTAACGTTTTGTTGAATAATACTTAACTTACTTAACAGTCCTTTTCCCCGGATGATATTTATCCCAGGTAGAGCTGCAGTTGTCATAATGAGCCGGGAGGTCTTCTCGCCCGGCTATGATGTAGTCGCAGTCGCACTGCATTTTGAAACACCCTGTAAACAGAACAGCAGTTTGAGCAATAATTACTGTGTTACAAATTAAAAGGCATACCAATATTTACTGAAATTACAGGACACGAGTCCATTGATATTTCGGCTGATGAGGGTATTTGAATGTTACAAATTCTGTGAGACAATGACATCGATTCTGATGCACTCTAAACTAAACTAAACTAAATTTTACATCACTAAAATTGTTGCCATCCTTCTCTCACGTATTAAAATGAAAAGAGAGGCAGATAATTTTAGTCCTGTCAGATAAGTTTAGTGAGTGGTATGACAGAATCGAAGCCATTGGCACTATTAGGCTTGGTTGGACCATAGTAGTAGTTAAAGTAAAGGTTTATGACAAATTTGACAATAACAATAACGCTGTTTTTTTTTAAATTATAAATAGGCTTGCGCGTTGCTACCAACTCGCGCGATGATGCGTCCTACGATGGAGTACACTTGCCTAGAAGAAACCTATTCACTCTCGACTTGAAGACACCCAGATTGTAACTATCGGAGAACATCCACTCAGGCAGCGAATTCCACAGACTAGCAGTTCGCACAATAAATGTGGAATCAAAGCGCTTTGTACGGGTTCTCGGAATATCAACCATAAAGCGGTGTCGATTCTTCGACATACGGAGCGAACATAAGCGCTTCGACAGAAGCGGTTTCGTATTCGATTGACTCAAACAACTCTTTGTTGATCATTTGTCATCAAAAACTTTTCCAATCTTCTTTTTTTGACAAGTGACAAGAATTATTCACTTCCCTATCACTTAAAAACACTAAACATGCGCTCAAATCACTGGTCAGTCCAACACTAACGAGTTGACAGAAGAATCCAAGGTCCTACGTAGTTAACTCTTGCATGCTAATTCATTCAATTGAGTGCATTAGTCATCAGATAATGAACACAATCTGTGAGTCGAGAACCATATAAACCTATCTATAACACATTGCACATGCACACAGTAGGACCTAATTAAATAATACATTTTATTTATGTTACACGGGAATTACTCACGTAAGATTAAGCCGGTTACTCCGACTATAGTTTCAACCGCATTAGACGGCCTTTTTCAAGGTGAAAAAGCCCCACCTCACCTCGCATTCACCTTGAAAAAGGCCGTCTAATGCGGTTGAAACTATAGTCGGAGTAACCGGCTTAATCTTACGTGAGTAATTCCCGTGTAACATAAATAAAATGTATTATTTAATTAGGTCCTACTGTGTGCATGTGCAATGTGTTATAGATAGGTTTATATGGTTTATTTATGTTACACGGGAATTACTCACGTAAGATTAAGCCGGTTACTCCGACTATAGTTTCAACCGCATTAGACGGCCTTTTTCAAGGTGAAAAAGCCCCACCTCACCTCGCATTCACCTTGAAAAAGGCCGTCTAATGCGGTTGAAACTATAGTCGGAGTAACCGGCTTAATCTTACGTGAGTAATTCCCGTGTAACATAAATAAAATGTGTGAAAACCACGTCAGTTTCAATAATAAAATAATTAAATAATGTAAGGGTAGGTACTGACATGCATGACTATTGCTTTGACATAATTAATTTATTGTATAACTAGTGACCTGCCTGCCCAGCTTCGCACGTATGTAATTTGCGTGCGAAGCCGGGGCGGGTCGCTAGTTATATTTGTATAAACCTTCCTTGAAAATGTTTCTAACTTATGGTGAAAACCGCATCAAAATCCATTGAGTGGTTTGGGAGGAGTTAGCGGCCATACAGACAGACAGACGCGGAAGGCGAATTCAATTTATACTATGTAGAAATAGAGATAGAGATGTTGACATTTTGATTTTGATTATTTTAAATTTTAATTGGTAATAATTATTATTAATGTAATGTGACTAGCTACTTTTTTAATTTTTATTTGTTTGAGTCTAAGTTACTTGGAAATAAATAAATTATTTATTATAATCATATTTAAGGTAGGTTATAGATGTTATTTAGCTCTCGCTAACTATCAGTTGAGCTATTGGTTCGTCCTCAGAAAAAAAACGAATCAAAAGGTTTGTCATCACTCCTCTGTGTGAGAAAAATCTAGGTACCTACGTAGAACTATGAACTTTTACGTAATTATGAAATTTTTATGAACCTACATTTATTTGTTACTGTTTTGAACTACCTGTTGTGTGCGACTTCATACACATAGTTTTTCAAATAAACTTTCAACCTCGAAGTTTTTTTTTTTTTTAAATAAATAATAAGCTTGCGTTTGACCACCATCACGCCTGATGTTAAGCGATGATGCGGTCTACGTTGGGGCACGCTTGCCTAGAAGAAACCGATTCACTCGTGATTTGAAGACACCCAGATTGTAACCATCGGGAAACACCCATTCAGGCAGCGCATTCCACAGACTAGCAGTTCGCATAATAAATGTGGAATCAGAAATCAGAAATCAGAAATATTTATTGGCCATAAAAACATTAAACGTTATAGGCAAGTCATTTTTACAAGGAATAATTATGTTATAAATAAAATCAAAGCGCTTCGTACGGGTTCTTAGTGGATCTCTCACCCCTTGGAATCTACCTACCAAATTTCAACTTCGTTGGTAGGTAGATAATAATTTTCGAAATTTCGTGATGAAGACTCGTAATTCGAGTCAGTCACTGATGGTAGATACCATTTCACTTTTATAAAAAATAAGTCATCGAAGTACATAATATAGAGTCATAATCGTGCCAAAAAAAGTCTGAACTCTCGGCGCACGCTACAAATTTCGCAAACTTTTTGGTTAGTTACAAGGTACGATGCCAGAGCTACGATGACATAGCGGATAACTAACGTTGAACACTATGCCAGCGAAATAATTGACGTAAATGTGGCATTGTGAAGTATACAATTGATACAATGTATGTACAATGACGCTCGGACATTTTTTGACTGTTTTCACTGAGATATTGTGACTCTATAGGAATTGTATCTCGACGAAATAAGTAGATACTTTTCTAAAATATTCTTTGCAAAAAGTTTTTTCAATCACTTGCTTTTTCGTTAATTTGACAAACAATTGAAAAAGGAACCGTTTTGACACATCTAGATGTTATTTTATAAAACGTCACAAGTGATATGTTTTTTCACAAAACCTGCAATTTTTCTATCCATTTTGTCTGAAATGTTTTTATAAATTTAAATCAGTTTAATTTTAGATTAGGTTTTAATTTTTAATTTACATTTTATGCAGTGTTATTTCAGTACACAGTGTTTTCAAGATAAATTATGCCAGAGTAAGTACCTACTAATCAGTATTTGTACAATCCCTATAGTGCAGCTGCTGGAAAAGTGTATTTGGCATACCAACTACGTAATGGTTGTGGGCATGGTGTAATAATATACTCCGCCAGGTATAGCGCTCCGAGAAAAAATGTCACGTGGGCGTCCCGCAATGATGTCATAAATGTCATGGATACACGTACACGTGTATAAGCAAGAGCAGAATAAGTAATTTACAACAAGTTCGAGAGAGATGACGATACACCACGTAACAGGTGATTTTCTATGTTATTAGTAGCGTGAAATTATAACTCCCCAATATCCGTATATTACCTGTGGGAATCTAATAAATCAATGTGGTTTTGATGTATTAAATTCGTGCTCTACTTGAATTGCTTTGCTTGAGCGGACAAACCAAATGACAATTGAAATGTTTTTTGTATTTTATTTAAAAGATTATTAAAAAAAATGTTACCTATCTGTGTTTGTTACAATAAAGTGGCAACTGGACAGTGACGTCATTGCGGGACAACTCCCAGAACGTTAGACCTCATGGTTGTGGGTAGACCAGCGCTGGTTGTTCTTAGCCAGCATTATGCTGAGATGGAAACGGTGGGCCGGTAGCCGGTCAGAACAAATAAATGGACCGAGTTTGGTGGCTTGGTTAACATGGGAGCACTACGTGTATGCGAAGAACGTTGTTGCGATTCACGCTGTTGCGAAAATCTATTTGAATGCAAAGAATTTAAGTACATCTATGGCACTGTATGAATGAAGGAATTTTTAAAATTCCGCTATTTTTACACATGTTTTAAATGTTTATCGAGACTTATCACGTTTTATTTTATTTAGGTAAAAATAGGTAACCTCGAACGAAAGGTAGGTACCAATTTTTACCTATTTGTTAAACTGGCATTACGTTTTTTTTTTAAATCTATTAATGTATTTGACCGCCAACTCGTCTGATGTAAAGGGACGATACGGTCTACGATGGAGCACGCTTGCCTAGAAGAAACCGATTCACTAGTGATTTGAAGACACCCAGATTGTAACTAAGGATGAACACCCATTCAGCAGCGCATTCCACAGATTAGCAGTACGCATAATAAAAGTAGAATCAAAGCGCTTCGTACGGGTTTCCGGAATATCAACCATTAAGCGGTGTCTAAAAAAAACTTTGAATAGGTCGTCAATGCGAAAACTCATAACATAACTTCAAATGACCTGCTGTCAAATGTAAATATAGCAGACCTACAGAAATGAGTGGTATATGAGGTCACTGGGTCTCAACCCGTAAAATTACCACCGTGTATAGAGAGTGTAAGGGGAACACTCTCGAAGCCAAAATAAGGTAATTGTACTCATTATTATGAACCACTTTTAGTATGGGACCAACCATGAAATCGCGAAAATAAAATCAGCTGTTCCATACATTTTGTCGAGTGTCAATGACCGTTTTCTATAGAACAGCTGATATTTTTTCGCGATTTCAGGGCTGGTCCCATAGTAAAAGTTGTTCATAATGATTCCCCTTACACCCCGTATTCACATCTGCTCATGGCCCAGGCGATAGCAGAAAGAAGAAAAAAAGTGAGTGCTTAACATTGGCTTAAGACCACACGACAGAAGTGAAAACTTCATCAAGGTTAGGTAACTATATTTCTCTCGTCACTCCCTTATAGTCGACTCCAGCCGAATTTACCCGAACGAGTATCTGAGCGTAACGGTCACGCGAATTCAGTGCTTTTTCCCCGTCCCAAAAACTACCCAACTTGCCTAGAAGTTTTAACTTCAAATATAAAAAATGATAATAAAAAAATGGGATACTTACCTACTGTAAATGGCTATTAGACAATTTTCGACCTACCTTAGCTACGCTACGAGTGCAACACAGCGGTAAAATTTGGAACTGAACTGTTTACTTATAATCTCAATTCTTCTTTTAACAAAACAATTTAATTTAAAGCACTTTTTAATCAGACTGTGAGAGCAGTCAGAGAGCTAAAATGTGAGCTGACATGATGTGACCCAGAGATGTTATCGTATTATGACATTATTGTGCTGATAATAAGTAAAGGGGAATACACATTTGAGGTTAGGTACTACTATTTAGTTTTAAATTTTTTTCTTTTAATTTTTTTTAATTATAAATAGGCTTACGATTGCCGTATACCATTTCCGAGTAAATATATCATTGGGTTCTTTAAAAGGTTTGTTAATAGTCTTTAGAGGTCATGAAAGTATCTGGGATGGCTTTGGGTATAACAGGTATACATGAGCGACGGTTATCGCTTACCATCAGACAGCCCGTCAGATTGTTTGACACATGCCATAAAAAACTGAACTAATTATTTCATGTTTTTTTTTTCTTTTTATTATAAATAGGCTTGCGCTTGGCCGCCAACTCGCCTGATGTTAAGCGATGATGCTGCCTACGATGGAGCACGCTTGCCTAGAAGAAACCTATTCACTCTCGACTTGAAGACACCCTATACCTACTGTACACAATACTACTGTATATTTACTGTACACAATTATAAAATATATAATTATATCTAATAAATTATGCATATATTTTGAAAATGCCCCTGCTACAAGATGGTGAATTTTGTATATTTTGTTGTTGATCAAATGAAAAGCTTGAAAAGTAGAAAACGATATCATAAAGGGAATGACATTACACTAAATTCAATTTGGCCGCTGCTCCAAGATGGCGGATTACGTTTTCTTTGTTGAATCATACTGTGGCAAAAGCTTGATAAAAAATGCTTTTTACGATTAACTAATTTATGTAGTCAATCCTAAAGCATGATACGTTTTTAGGGTTCCGTACCCAAATGGTAAGTTTTTACTCTTTGGGTACCGTTGGGGACCCTATTACTAAGCCTACGATGGCTATTTGTCTGTAAGTCCGTCCGTCCGTCTGTCTTACCTTTAAACGGCTGTATCTTACGAAACCGTAATAGGTAGCCAGTTGAAATTTTCACAGAATATTTTTCGTTACGGCTGATTAACTAAGAAATAATAAAAAAGTTCTCAGTGCTCAGTTCGCGAGCCCGACTCGCACTTGGCCGGTTTATTTATGATACCTTTTACTTTTGGGCAGTTTAGTTGAGAGTATTCCTAACTGCATAATAATAGTATGACAATCTCACTGTTCCTGCTTGACTTTGAATGAAGAGATAATAACAAATTATGATATGAGATGTCAAGGGTAAAATGATAAAGCTCTTGCGTCGTTACATCATTTGTGATTTCTATGACGCATTAATAAATTCATTAAGTATGTTTCCTGATATTTGTTTATTTTGTCACGCTCTAAAGCCGGGTCCGCTGCGGCATGTTTTCGTGTTAGCTAACACACTTACATGTTACTAACACGAAAAGTGAGCGTGGCTTTGGTGTTAGCTAACAGGATAACACGCTAACACGTTATCCATCGCGGATGGAAAACATCACCTAACATGTGTGTAACACATTTATTATGCGAACTGCTAGTCTGTGGAATTCGCTGCGTGAATGGGTGTTCCCCGATGGTTACAATCGGGGCGTCTTCAAATCACGAGTGAATCGGTTCCTTCTAGGCAAGCGTGCTCCCACTTAGGCCGCATCATCGCTTAACATTAGGCGTGATGGTGGTCAAAAGCAAGCCTATTATTTATAAAATAAATAAATACATATATATAACACGTAAACATGCCGCAGCGGATGGCTTAATAAAACTAATTTTGTGCTAATTTTATTCAACATGAAAAATTTTGTGACGGGATATCACAAAAGTATAAAAATCAACAAGCAGAACAAAGCCACATTTCCCCGTCATGACCTACGCCTCCGTGGCGTTCGCCCACGCCTCCCGCATCGATCTGGACAAGCTGCAGGTCATTCAAAATCGCTTCATACGCAGAGCGGTCGGCGCTAGCTGGTATATGCGAAACGCCGATCTGCACTGCGATGTTGAACTCCCATCTATGATTCAATACATTAAGTATAGCTCCCGCCGCTACTTTGACGCGGCGCCTCATCACCCAAATCCTCTTGTAGTTAAAGCTTCCAACTACTCAACAGACGTGACAGACCCTCCTCCTCTCCGTAGACGCCCTAGAGACATCTTGGGCGACCCGGACGACCCAATCGCCGTCGTCACAGCGGCGGCGCTGGGGTCGCCCGATCCGACTGCTCCTAGCAATAGGAAATATTCAGTTTTTGGTACAGGCGTCGGTTACCAGAGGCACACACACACACAGCGATCCCGCCGGCGGGATCGTAGACCCTCGGGATCTGTTAGAAGATCGGTTAGATTCTCTCCAAATAATCATTCAGTTCAACAAACCGCTAGGGCTCCAGGGCACACCCCTTCTGGGGTGCCTGGGCAAGTCTGATTCCCACCCCCGGCGACGGCCCAAGCCGAGGTTCGTACCTTCGAGGTGCCCTTGTGCTAGTCGCCCTAAAACTTAAACCTTCAAGTTATGCCGAACGCACTCTGCGTTCGCTAACTAGTCCGGTCCATCTGTAGAGGCCAAAAGGCCAACATTACAAGTCAATATCAAAAAAAAAAAAAAAAAAGCCACATTTTGTTTATATTACACGGGAATTACTAAAGAAGAAAGCCAGCTAATGTAGCGCACTTTTTGGTAAATTTAGATAATAATAAAACGTGACGCGTCACTCAAGTGAAAAAATATAATAAGTAGAAATACGCGAGCGAATTGAGCGCGAACTTTTGAGCACTAAAAATTCGCGCGTGACAGCGCTAGGCTGGCAGCTGGTTTCAACGCCGTAGCGCTCCTGAAACCTGCGTCCCTTTTATTCCCAGTTTTTGACGTGATATATAGTAGTAGTGGGCGCTCCTTCGTTTAATTTGACAGCTTCCTGCGCGGGGCGTTGGTTGGCGTCGCGGTCAGCCGGGGCGCTCGCTATCGGCACAGTGGCGCCGACCGTAGGAGGCGTTGGGCTGACAGAAACAACTAAATATGAACACTTAAAAAACTATTAAAAAACCGGACAAGTACGAGTAGGACTCGTGCTCTGAGGATTCCGTCCAGTTCTACTCGTACTTGTCCGGTTTTTTTATTTATGCCCATCGCCTCAGGTGTGTGCCGTGTCCTGCCGTGGCACCATGTGCGGTGTCCGCGGGCATCAAGTCAGGCCTGCGTGACGGGAAGCCGATCGACGGCAACCAGGAGCACCCCTGCCCCTGCCGCAGCTGCTGCTGTGGGAAGCCACCGATTGCGAAACCAGTGAGCATCTTTACAGCTGTCCTTACATTGGCGATGTTCCATCAGTACAATATGGTGGACATAATATATCTAAGAACCAGCCAAAGAACCAGAGTCACCGACATAGCTGTTAAAATTTGCAAGTTGAAGTGGCAATGGGCAGGCCACATCGCTCGAAGAACCGATAACCGATGAGGAAGAAAGGTTCTGGAGTGGAGACCACGAACCGGAAGACGCAGCGTAGGTAGGCCTCCCACTAGATGGACCGACGGCATTGTGAGAGTCGCGGGCATCCAGTGGATGCAAAAGGCAAGCTGTCGTTCAGTGTGGAGGTTAAAGGGGGAAGCCTATGTTCAGCAGTGGACGTCTTTTGGCTGATGATGATGATGAATATATCTAAAGCCATCATTCAGCTTTGAACATTTGTCCAGTTTTAATTAAAAAGGGGGCTTACAGCTTAGCCCTGTCGTCGGGGCTAAAGAATACGGCACTGGTGCCCCTCACATGTAGTAAGAGGCTACTAAGAGGGGACCTCCGGGCTCGGGATGGTCAAAGTTGGGGATCTGACTATCCACTTAAGCGTGCCCAGGGAGAGAACGACAATGTTGTCGTGGGTGGAGGGGCTGAGACAACACGGTTGTCTCGGGAGGAGTCGTAGACCAATGCTGAGAGCTCCGATGCGTTCCTCTGGAGACCCCGGAGCCTTCTTGTCAAGCACTAAGTCATAAGTTTTAGTGGGTATAATCCCACATAACCTGGCTGCACTCCTATGCAGCTGGTTAACTTTGTAAGATTTCTCCCTCGAAAACAAAAAAGAGGCCTATTGCTACCTGTTTTGAGCGATTCTGTTTAGGTGATGAGAAAAGTTGCGCGACCCCAAACCGTATCTCGGCACGTTATGGTTCACGTTCGCGTTATTTTCCGATATGCGCTGTTTTAGCGCTAATTCGAGCCCGCGTTAAATGTTAGCCGTAAGACCCCTGGTCTAACACGCGGTTTCCTATAGTTGCCATTGTCAAGAAAAGTTCTGATAGCATTGATATCTACTATATAAAAATAAGTCGGGTTTTCCTTCCTGACGCTATAACTCCAGAACGCACGAACCGATTTCCACGGTTTTGCATTCGTTGGAAAGGTCGCGGGCTCCGTGAGGTTTATAGCGAAGTCATCTGGTGGCGAAACGGAGTTCGCCGGGTTTGCTAGTTTGATTTAAGTATTTGTGTGCTCGCTTCGCTTTTACTTCTTTACTCAAGCGTGTTCCACTAAAAGTAGAGTCATCTGCTGTTTTCCGGAAAATACGGCCAGCTCAATACCCTTCAACTACCACTTGTAGCTCAGCGTGCGCAGAGAGGTTTAGTCTCTCTGTATCTTTTATCGCATTTACAACTGGGAGTGTTCGGAAGAAATGTTCGATCTGATGATCCGGCTTCACGGTTTTATCACCACCGCCTGAAAACTCATCCACATAAATCATTCATCTGTAGAAATCACACACTTCGTTTTACGCGAGCTTTTTTCCTCCTCACACCTGCAATATACCATTTCCGAGTAAATATATCATTGGGTTCTTTAAAAGGTTTGTTAATAGTCTTTAGAGGTCATGAAAGTATCTGGGATGGCTTTGGGTGTAACATGATGAGCGACGGTTATCGCTTACCATCAGACAGCCCGTCAGATTGTTTGACACATGCCATAAAAAATTGAACTAATAAATTCATGCCTTTTTTTTCCTTTTTATTATAAACCAGCGGTCCGCCCCAGCTTCGCACGGGTATAGATTATAGCCTATGTCACCCGGGGATAGTGAAGCTTCCCGTCAGTGAAAATTTTTTTCAAATTGGTTCAGTAGTTTTGGAGCCTATTCAATGCAAACAAACAATCAAATCTTTCCTCTTTATAATATTAGTAAGTATAGAAGTATAGATTAGTATAGATAGGCTTGCGCTTGGCCGCCAACTCGCCTCATGTTAAGCGATGATGTGGCCTACGATGGAGCACGCTTGCCTAGAAGAAACCTATTTACTCTTGACTTGAAGACACCCAGATTGTAACTATTTGGGAACACCCACTCTGGCAGCGAATTCGTTCGTGCGAAGCAGTTCGCACAATAAATGTGTCATAATTCCAGTGCTACAAACAGCCCCGTATACCCGACTCGTATGCCCCGCGTCGCTGCTACGCGCGCCCCACGGCGCCTGTGGAAGCTAACACCACCTACAAGATGTCATACCTCCCGGTGGACGGGTGCATGAACCTGAGGGGAGTGATGAGGAAGCCACCTCCCAACCTGGTGCCAAGCTGCGAGCCGATGGAGGGATGCACGGTCCAGAAGGTTGGTTTTTTTAAATATGAATATCTAGGTTTACAAAAAAGAAATCGTCGCCGCAGATGGTGGATGATATCAGTTCTTCGTAATAGAACATTTTTCTATGTGCCTTACATAGCCTGCATATTTACATACCTACTATGTAATTTACAAAAGGGAAATAATAATTATATAGGCATATTTATTTATTTCAAAGTCGCACAACGAGCTATGGAGAGGGCTGTGTTCGGGATTTCTTCACGAGATCGAATCAGAATCTGTAAACGAACCAAAGTTACCGACATAGCTCACCGGATTAGCAAGTTAAAGTGGGCAGGGCACATAGCACGCAGAACAGATGGCTGATGGGGCCGAAAGGTTCTAGAATGGAGACCACGGACCGGTAAGCGCAGCGTAGGACCTTCAAGATGGACAGACGACCTAAAAGACACCGCAAGGAAATGCTGGATGCAGGCCGCTTCCATCAACCGGCCCTTTTGGAGATCGATGGGGCAGGCATATGTCCAGTAGTGGACGTCCTACGGCTGAAATGGTGATGATGATTTATTGATTTATTATTTGTTGAATGAACAGTATGGATATTTTTTAAGGAGATGATTTATCATCATATTGTATGTCTGTGTGTGCCATATACCTGACGTTCCTACCCCGTATTATTTTAATATTTTGTCTTTGCTCCAAATTCCAATCCTCTTGCATTTTGCATGCAGTAAAAAAAACGTGCACACACACTTCTGCTTGGCTCGCTCGGCGGCAACTGAGCAAGGGAGCAATATGTGAACACTCACGTCACTTGTCGTGCTCGCGCTACTCTTCCTTTGACTTCCGCAAGAAAAATAGCTAATTTTGGGGTGCGCCGGGCTGCCCGAGCAGCATCGACTGGAGAAGTAACCGGTTTACAGACTCGCGCTCTCCACTTCCATGCTCACTGCTGCGGAATAAGAGCTGAATGTAAACGTAGCATTAATTTGACTTCTTGGATTTGTGGCTTCTGCGACCAAACAAACATAGTACATTTTACTACGGCGCAATTTGGCATTTTTGTATCGTCTGAAATTCTACTGTCAGTGGTGGTCGGAGAATCGATCCAACTTAAGACAGGCTAGAAACAGTAGGTACACGGAAAAAAATGCTCGCGAAATTTGTTTCCGACCAAGAATATTTTTATTCTCAGGAATATTGTTTAATATCAAGTAAATAAATGCTTGAATTAATAATAATGTCTTAGAACAACAAAACTGATACTCTTCGCGAAAAACAATATTATTCTCATTATATTTACTACAAACAAAACAATTATTATTCCTTCTAGAATATCTGGGTGTTGGGTAAACAATTTATATTTTTTTCAAATTAAGATTTTTTTGTATCTTAGTGTAAGAAAATAATGTATAGGACCAAGAACTATAAAACTTTGATTCAGAACCTGTGAAACTTGACTTTAACTAAAACTTTTAACTTGTTAACTCAAGAATATCTTTTAGATTCAAAAAAATATTTTCTTACTTTAAATAATGTATTATTCTCATAAATCGGAAAGTAGGAACGTTATTTAAAGAAAAATAAATTTCGTATGAAGAAAAATATTTTTATTTTGATGTAAATTTAAGTATTGAATTAATAATGTAAAATGATTCAAAATAAGATAGGGTTACGTTTCCTATTAAGAAAACACTTGTTTGGTTCAAGATATTTTTTTTTGGGTTAAGTAAGTATTTTGGCATTAAAGTAAGAATCGATTTAATTCTTAACAAGGTAACTAAATGTTTTAGACCAAGATTCGTCTGTTTTGTGGGAATAAGAAGTGGATTGTTCAACTAAGAAACCCTATGATACAAAATAAGATAGACATACATTTTATTCTAAGAAAATAAATGTTTAGTTTAAGACAATTTTTATTGGATTAAGTAATTACTATCGTCAAACTAAGAAATAAAATACTTTTAAGTAAAGCAGTCTTATGTTTTAAGCCAAGATTTGTCTGTTTTGAGGGAATGCGTATTGGATATTTCAACTAAGTATCCCTATGATACAAAATAAGATCGAAAATAATTTTATTCTAAGAAAATACATGTTTAGTTTGAAACAATTGTTATTGCATTAAGTAACTACTAGCGTCATACTAAGACACAAAATAATTTTAAGCAAGATAGTCTTATGTTTTTAGCCAAGATATGTATGTTTTGAGGGAATACGTATTGGATATTTCAACTAAGAATCCCTATATGATACAAAATAAGATAGACAAACATTTTATTCTAAGAAAAATTCATGTTTAGTTCGAGACAATTTTTATTGGATTAAGTAACTACTAGCGTCATACTAAGACACAAAATAATTTTAAGCAAGATAGTCTTATGTTTTTAGCCATGATTTGTCTGTTTTGAGGGAATAAGTATTGGATATTTGAATTAAGAATCCCTATATGATGCAAAATAAGATAGACATACATTTTATTCTAAGAAAATACATGTTTAGTTTGAGACAATTTTAATTGGATTACTTAACTACTAGCGTCAAACTAAAAAACAAAATAACTTTAAGCAAGATCGTCTTATGTTTTTAGCCAAGATTTATCTGTGTTTTGGGAACAAGTATGGGATTGTTCAACTAAGAATGCAAATTATTTGTTTGAGAATTTTTATTTTTAATTACTCGATAATAGGTAAAATAATCAACCCATTTATACCAATTAACTTCCCAAATAACGTATATTGTTCTAATAAAATAAATGTTTGTAAACAAGTTAAGAATATTTAAGTAAGAGCCGAAATAACGTATGTAACCAATATTTGAAAACATATTAATATTTTCTTTAATAAGTGTATATATTTTATGCCTAATTTTATTCTATAATAGTATGGGTTAATTTATCTATACTTTTTTCATTAGTTAAATATATATTATCCTCTATATAACTCTTTAAAGTTCTAAGAATTGAAATTTTTCTCCAGTTAATAAAAAAAAACCTAGATACTTTTATCTGGATCTTACATCGCGAATTTACTAAGAATCCCCTTTATGCTAAATATATTTAGGCCACTAAATAAAATAAAGCGAAAGTCTTTTAGTCTAAGGGGACAAATCGGAGTTCGTATTTTATACCTACCTATGTTTGTAGGTAGGTGAACTTGCGGTGTAATTGATAAAGAACTGTGATAAATACTACTTCATGTTGAATATGACAAGTGCTCAAGCTACTATATAGACCGTTGTAGGTCTAAATACAATCCAAATGCTCAAGCCCACTATCAGTTGGCAGCGTACCCAGCATTACCACGCTAAATGGCAATACTTATGCGTTGAGCCAGAAACACGCCAGCATAATGGTTACGCGTCTAATTAACCAGGCGCTCAGAAGGATGAGAAAAATTAGGTGCATGAGCTTCCTGTCCCCAAGGGCCCAATGTCTCATTCCTCAGCCCTGTGAGATTGTACAGAAACCCTTCCTCCCCAGCTATCTTTCCTGCCGAATCCCGTGTGCGTGACGCAGCCGATCCGTCCGTGTCACCACGACATGTGGGGGCAGGGTCCTATGCAGAACATCACCACACAGCGACACGACTTCGTACCTAAACCGTGCGTGCTGAGGGAGAACTTCAAACCCGCACCGAAGTTCCACGCAGTGGAGCAACCTTTTGAGAGTAAGGCCCTGCTTGTAACTAAGAGGAGGTAGGAGGAAACTCAGATTAGGCAAACAAGGGAATGTCTAAATGGGGAGGCCTATGTCCAGAAATGGACATCATATGGCTTAAATGATAGTTTCGGACTTTTTTCAAGGCTTGAGTGCAAAAGTTCACTTTGGGTATTTGGTGTATTTTGGAGGACAGACCACACGAAAAATCCCTGTACTTGAATCTTGGTTCAGCAAAGTCAGCGCTAAAAGTTTGAAGCCGAGTTTGAGATATGTAGCTTTCTTTGTACACAGAAAAAACTCATCGACCAAAATAAAATGAATGGACGGGCCCAGAAGAAGCGCATTTTCGAAGATTACAAAATGAGCGCCGGCGCTCACTTCGTTTCAGTCGGATTCCGTAGTAGCCGTACTAAGTGCAGCACGTAACCATTGCGACATGATAACGAAACATCTGACAAAATGATGCCTTCGTGTGCTTTCCCGAAGTGTAAATACACAACAGAAAACCGCTATTTTTTGTAACAAATGTACTCTACATGGTTATAATTAGGTGTTGGTAATAGTGGTTATAATTAACTGGTGTCCGACGGTTTTGACTCGTTTTTACTGAACAAGTTCAGTGGCCCGTCAATCGTTCATTTTATTTTGGTCGAAGGAAAAAACTTGTAAAATACACTATATTCTACTAATAATTTTGTCCCTCAGACCGTACAATCAACAAGTTGTCCTACATTCCCCCGGAAAGGATCGAGGCGACCAAATCCTACGCACCTGAACGTTGCTATGAGAGACCTGCTGCCAAGATGGACACAAGCACCACGCATAAAATGAGCTTCATGCCTAACAAAGTAAGAGACGCGTATTATATATTTTTTTTACTGGGCAAGTGCCTTTATTCATCATCATCATCATCATCCACAGCCTTCCTTATCCCACTGCTGGGTATAGGCCTCTCTCTTGCTATGCCATCTGCCTCTGTCCTGTGCTAATCTAGTCCAGGTTCGACCCGCGATAGTAATAATATCGTCGCCCATCTTGCAGCTGGACGACCAACGCTCCGCTTACCTTGCCTCGGCCACCACTCTGCGCCTAGCAACGTGTCCTGCCCCCGCGATTCCGACGTCTCGAACCTTTGTTCTTCGTCAGATTTCGTGCCTTTATTAACTAAACAAAATACAAGCTAAAACTAACACTATATACAAATACAGTTAGACTGCCCATAGACCGTCGAAGGTCTAAAGACAATCGAAATGCTAAAGCCCACTACAAGTTGGCAGCGTACTCAGCATGCTGGCGGTATAATCTTGATTCTTTTAAAACCTCTGACTCTCCATCAGAATTCCACTTGACGTAAGGTGGTGGTGGCTGTTACTTTATAAAAAAATATGTAGGTACCTACTGGTGGAAATAAATTGTTCTATGAGAAAAACGAGGTGGCCGAGCTGACAGCACCCGGTTCGATTCTCGGCCCTGCATCCAACATGCGCAGTTTCGATGCCATCGCTCAAAAACGGTGAAGGGAAACTTGTTGGATTAGGGCCCATCCTCTCTCTCTCTCTCTCTTTCTTTGTTTGTCCCAGTAGTAGGAACATGAAAGGCTGATGATGATGATGAGCATGACACTTTTCTGAGGTAGAGTAAATTAAAGCGGTGAGGTGTTCACCAGGAAGTGTACTAAATAACTGCTACATGACACCATGTCACCTTAAAGTAATAAATTCGCCTCTGTAGGTATCATCGGGACAAATTCTCAATTGCACAGATTCTTTTCTTGGTTATATAGGTATTATTCTTAGACACTACGGAAGCATACATTAATTCATTATGCAACAATTACCGCGTGCCCTGTCTGTCATCGAAGCGAAGGTTTTCTTTAAAATATATATATATATTCTATTTATACTACACGGAAATTACTCACGTAAGCCGCAGCCGCGCGCGCGCATTCACCTTGAAAAAGACTGCCTAATGCGGGTGAAACTATAGTTGGAGTGACCGGCTTAATCTTGCGTGAGTAATTCCCGTGTAATATAAATATGTGAAAACCACGTCAGTTTCTATAATAAAATATATATTTACTGTTGTTATTTTAACAACGATTTGACATAGGTTTTTTTTTTTCAGATTACTCCGAAGGAACCTCTGCCGTGGGCCTGTAAAGGCCAGTACCAAAAACCCTGTCAAAAACTGGACATCAATACCACCTATATGATGAGGTAGACGATCTCGTGTTTTGTTCCTCTTTGGTTCTAGGTACCTACGTGAACGACTACATTAAAAAAGTGATACGGTAGACACTACAATATATTTCTTGCTGTGGATTTATAAGGGGAAATAAAAAATTACTGTGATTATGAATTGTTTTACGATTGTCTACTAATCCGTGATAGCCCATTTGGGAGACCGCTAGACTTGAAAGTGTGCGGTCGCGGGTTCAAGTCTAGCCAATGAGCATGGAGCAATGAGGTACCAATGAGCTCTTTGGAGCTTATGTACGGTTTTTCATACCACTGGCTTTTCGGTGAAGGAAAACATCGTGAGGAAACCTGCATACGTACGGAGAAGGAATTCAATGGCGTATGTGAATCCACCAACCCGCACTGGGCCAGCGTGGTGGATATGGCCCAATCACCTTTTCGGGGGTAGGCTAAAAGTCCAGCAGTGGACTGTTAAAAGGCTGATTATGATGATGACTAAAACTTGAAATTATCGACTAATTGAATTGAATAATAGTTATTATCTTTTCTACTACGAGTAATTGTGCTAAGATAAGAACATGTTAGTGCTAAACAACCATAATCTTAGCCAGAATCGCAGAGCGTTCACCATGCAGTAGGATGATGCTGCTGCCCATCCTCTGGTAGTTCTAGTCGCAATTTTAGGACATATTCAGCTGCAGCTATTATCTTGGGCTGGATTATCTGCTTGTACTCTATTTTTCAACCAATGCAGCCAGCCGCCAGAAATGGAGAAGCATTGCGAGACAAGCGGCAGCACTGGGAAGAGACGAAGGCGACAGGGAGGAGCCTTGCTATACCATCACTGCAATCATGACCACTCTGCCAAGAGTACACGACTAAGAAGACTCTAATTTTGCAATAAATCTTGTCCCGCAGTTACCTGGATGCGGCGAGCGACTGCCGGCGGCGCGCGATCATCCCTGACTCTTGCTTGAACCCTGTCACACCAAGCAGGACCTTCGAGTCGGGGACCGTTTACAAAAACAGGTACATTCCTTAATCTGTATTACCAAGAAGCAAAAGATCACGTGCTGGCATCCCGATATGTTGGTCCTACCAACTGCTACTATTACATTCTCAGAAAGCCTGCAACAAGTGGGTGTCTTCAAGTCGAGAGTGAATAGGTTTCTTATAGGCAAGCGTGCTCCATCGTAGGCCGCATCATCGCTTAACATCAGGCGAGTTGACGGCCAAGCGCAAGCCTACCTATAAAAAAAATTAAAAAAAAAACAAGGTCAAATATCCGCTGAGTGTCATATAGGATTATAAACACTCACGAACAAGTACAGAAACCATAGGATAGAGGTAAAGCCACGGATTTTGCGTGGGTAATAAAATGGTGGACAAGGAAAGGAGGCACTTTGCTAATGAGGGTGTTAGAAAACAACTCTGCAAACCATCAGCGCTGAAATTGCGAGAGAATCTGTGGGACAAAGAAAAACTACCACAAACATGCACGTGCACGTCTTCTATCTGCTCCACTTGGTTTCGCATCAACGTTTTAAAAGGTATAGGAGGCGGTGATGGTGGTTGTTACTTTTATAAATACCTCCATAACGCCAAAAAACCACCAGCCAGATTGGACACCAATAATCGATACCACTTTACGGTTGATATTCTGAAAACCCGTACGAAGCGCTTTGATTCCACTTTTATTGTGCGAACTGCTATATGGAATGCGGTACCTGAATGGTTGTTCCCCGATAGTTACAATCTGTGTGTATTGAAATCACGTGTGAATCGGTTTCTTCTTGGCAAGCGTGTATCGTAGACAGCACCATCGCTTTCCATCAGGCGAGTTGGGGGTCAAACGCAAGCGTGTTAAATAATTTTTTTATATAATTATACATATTTTCATCACAAAAATAATGTAAGTCTTGTTCTGATAACTGAAGATAAAATATTCAGTAGCTACCTTCGGTACTTTGCTCCTTCTGGTGAAAAACTTGAAAGATGTAACTTTCTCCAGCTATCTGCCAACAACGTCCCCCATCCCGTGTCCAATCAAGCCGTTGCCGAACCTCGTGCCGTCCACGGCCCAGATGGAAGGGGACACTGTTCAGAAGGTACACAATCCACCGTTCCATGTACCCCATAAAAAAATGCCTAGCCATAAAAAAAAAAAAACACTGCTGTAGATATCAAACGCTAAGACTAATTCACAACGATAATCTTAGCCTATAAATTAATAACTAATAGGTATAAATAATTCCCGTTTTCTGATAGCATTTAGGTTATTTTCGAATATCATGTGAGTAAGTAGTCTCTATCTCTTTCTCTTTAAGTTCTCTATCTCTACATACTATAAATTAAAGTCGCTCTCCGCGTCTGTCTGGCTGTATAACAGCTAACGAAACCACGCAACGGATTTTGATGCGGTTTTCACAATAAGTTAGATAATTTTTCACGGAAGGTTTATATATGTATATATATATACATATGTAACTAGGGACTCGCCCCGGTTTCGCACGTAATTACACCCGTGAGAAGCTGGGGCGGGTCGCTAGTATTATATAATTTTTCTTTGCGAACATATTTTTCAGTCCATTCTTTCTTTCACATTGAAGCAGGAACCAACATCCGTTGGAGACGGTGATCGCTTTTCATCAGGTGGCCATTTAGCTTTGTTTGCTTCTCTATGGCAATAAAAAAGGTAATAGGATCATCGAAATCGCGTCGCACTTCCTTGGCGAGCAGGGCTCTGAGAAACACTGTGCCCCCAACAGACAGAGTTACTCAAACAATCAATCAAGGAAGTTGGAGGGTACAAGTGCGTAGCCTGGAGCGAACCGGACAAAATCTCGATCCCCTCCCTTCTCCATTTTATTCTATCTGCTCATATCCAATCATACAACCCCTCCTACCTCTCCCCAGCTGTCCTTCCTGCCGAATCCCGTGTGCGTGACGCAGCCGATCCGTCCGTGTCACCACGACATGTGGGGGCAGGGTCCTATGCAGAACATCACCACACAGCGACACGACTTCGTACCCAAGCCAAGCTCTATCAGGGAGTCTTGCAAGCCGCCAGCGAAGTACCACTGTGTGGAACAACCGTTTGAAAGTAAATAAAACATGGATGCTAAAGATATAATTTAAATCTACCTACTTACGAATTTTTTTGTTAAAATTGTTGTGAAATTGTTCAATGTCCTTTAGTCGTGTATTAAAAGCGTCAAACAAATCATAGTCACAGTCAGAGTCAAGCAAAGTAAGTCACGGTCAAGTCAAACCTGTAAAGTGGTGGAGATTTACAAGAGGCTCCTATGGAGTTTTGGAAACAACACGAAAAGACATGTTTCACCTCGTTATATTACTTGCCCACACTCGAGCACGTTTACGAGCATTTAATAAATAATAATTCACCATTTACTACACATAATTTACGAAAATAATCCAACGAGATGTTTTTTCCACGTTGGCGCCAAAACTCTCTACTTACTAATTGTGACTAGGGATGCCAGATAGCCGGGGCCCACCGGGATTGTCCTCTGGTATGCGACCCTGTGTCCCGGAATTGCCAAAAAACCGGGCTTACATGCCCGCCGAGAAAAAGCAGAGAGAAATGGCGAGATATTGTGAAGCGCGTCCTATCTGCCCCGTCCAATACTACTAAATGGAGACCACGACCGCTCTGCCAAGAGCGAAACGACTAAGAAGAGAAACATGCCCGCCACGACAAAAAAATTTCGACGCTTTTTATCGTATCAAAGCGAGACAGGCGTATATGAAAACGTAGACGCCTTGTCACGATCTCGTTCGACAAAGTGGCGACAAGATTTTGTCGTGTCCGTGTTAAGTCAAGTAGTATTATTTATTCTGTGACCTGTCACGCGTCGGTCGCTCCCTTCCCCGCTCCTTATTTTCGTAGACGTCTCACTGAGCTCTCTCACTGTATCTCTATTAGCCAGGTTGTCTGCAGCGGCCTATTTGGGCCTGTAGACGAATTACGACTTGCACGTGGGCCACGGGCAGTCTTGCAACATTCTCATCGGTTACAAACTCAGATCAAAAAAACAAGGGAGATAATATTATGGTTAAGAAGACGCTTAAATCAGGCTTGATGTCTATCGAACTCACCCAGCAGACGACCTTGTCGCCTTTTTCTTTTTGCATGTGGATTATTATTAGTTAGTTCATTGGTGTCGCTACAACTGGTACAAGTTTCTAGTGTGCGTAAAAACTGAGCCGTATTTATACTTAATTTTTGCCATTTGCATCCATTGGATGCCCGCGACTCGCACAATGTCGTCGGTCTATCTAGTGGGAGGCCTACCTACGCTGCGTTTTCTGGTTCGAGGTTTCCAATCAAGAACTATTCACTAAAGAGGCTTTCGTTCAGTGTGGAGGTTAAAGGGGGAGGCCTATGCTTAGCAGTGGACGTCTTCTGGCTGATGATAATGATGACTTAGTATTTGCGTTAAGCGGTTTAGCAGTATAGTTAATTTTTATTATGAAACATGGAGACATGTACACCCGTACGATAATTATTGTACTGAGGTATAATATCTCCCTCGTTTGTCTGATCAGGGGCCTTACGGACAACAGTTAATTGCGGCACCTAATCCGCTTAGTTGGAATATCACGCGAACGTGAACCTTATCGCGCCCAGATACGGTTTGCGGTCGCGTGATTTTCCAACTGAGCGGATTAGGTGCCGCAATTAGCTGTTGTCCGTAAGGCCCCTGAGGTTACAAACTGATTGAGAGATTTACGTACTTTACCACGAATGACATGAATGTTTTGTCCACAGATCGCACCGTGAACAGAATGTCGTACATAAACCCCGGACGCAACGCGCCTACCGTTTCGTACGCTCCGATGAAGTGCTACGAGAAGCCTGGAGGTAAACATTTTTATTGAGATCTGTCAGCGTATTTGATATTTTACTAACCTACAGGGTTATACACAGAAAAGAAATACCTAAATAGAACGGAAATGAGAAGGAAAATCTGCTACCAGGCATATGAGTAAACCTTGATTGAACATTCTTATTTAGATCAACGCGTCGAACTCCGCATCACAAAACTGCTAACAGTTCAGTTGCTAACTGATTTCGATTGACTGACGTTTCGTTTATATGGGTGCAACTGGCTACAACAAATTTCTTACAAAAATGCCTCGACAGCCGTTCTAATTTAAACAATAAATAAATAAATAAAATAAATATTCGGGACATTTTTGCACACACGGTCATCTGACCCCAAACTAAGCAAAGCTTGTGATATGGCTGCCAGAGACTGATATACATACATAATATATAGTTTTAAATACATACTTAAAAAGATATTAACACACAGATATAGAACAAACACAAATGTTCATCACACAAATGTTTGTCCTAGGTGGGAATCGAACCCACGCCCCCAAGCTCAGAAGGCAGGTTCACTACCAACTCGACCAACGGGCTATCAAAAAAAAACTTTTCTGTGGGGTAATGCGATAAGGGTGCACTAAGCCGAAAGGAGCCCGTTATGCCAAGGATCCATCAAAGTCCTTGGTTATGCTCAACATTATGAACAACTTTTACTATGGAAGCGGAGTGATGAGCAAAATCGGTGCAGGGCTTTTTTTACGATGAAATGTGCTAGCGTTTTTACAACAACTCACCTGATAGTAGGTATAAGTGACGATGAGGACAAGATGGGGCACGCTAGCCTATTAAAATAAAGATAAATCAGAGGTGCATCCGGCTCGAAGGACCAACTTGTTAAAGGTAATATCTTGGCAACGGTGTAGGGAGACTTCAATTTTATTAATCATCTTATGGTTTTATTCTTGACTTGTTTATTGTTTTAACTCGATAAATTTTGCCTCTAACTATTTATACTGACAATGGTACTCAATTTGTTGGTGCATACAATTAATTATCAAACTTTTAAAGATCTAAATGCAAGAATATCATTGCTTATGCATCAGAAGAATCATCATCATCATTTCAGCCATAGGACGTCCACTGTTGGACATAGGCCTCCCCATCGATCTCCAAAAGGGCCGGTTAGAAGCGGCCTGCATCCAGCGTTTTTCTGCGGTCTCTTTTAGGCCGTCTGTCCATCTTGTGGGTGGACGTCCTACGCTGCGCTTACCGGTCCGTGGTCTCCATTCCAGAACCTTTTGGCCTCATCGGCCAGAAGAATCAATTACATTTAAATTTGCTCCCGCATACAGTCCAAATTTCAACGGGTTGGCTGAAGCTTCAGTTAAATCTTTTAAACATCATTTAAGAGAGTTTTAGCTCTCGCTTACTTAACATACGAACTAATAAACATGGTTATCCAAATTGAAGGGATTCTTAACTCAGGCCTTTAACTCCCCTTTCGTCTGACCCAAACGATCTAGTTCCCCTTACATCAGCTTATTTTTTTCTGGAACGAACTCTGATGATGTTGCCCGATTCACCCTGGGTACCCTGGACTGGATGACAACCCACAGAGGTTCACTCTTGTCTTGAAGAGACCCAGATTGTACTTTATATAACACCAAGGCATGGAGCGCATTCCATTCCTTTGCAGTTCAGCGACGCGAAGGGTAGCGAGGTCAGTTTCGGGGAGAACCACTCTGGTATATTATGCTCGACAAACGAGGTACATGGTGACTGTTTTCCTCTAACTTTCAGCCAAGATGGAAAGTAGCACGACGCAGAAGATGTCGTATCAGCCGGTGTGCGCGCCGGCGCCGCAGCGCCCGCCCTGGGCCTGCAAGGGACAGTACCAGAAGCCCTGCCAGAAGGTACACACCCCCACTATTCTACTTACTTTCTAAGGCCTTGCAAATTACAGCCACTTCGCAGCAACTTTATCAACTAACTATCCGTCCGGTGCAACAGCCAATCTGTTGCTGTCTCACTGACTACAACCGTCCGTGGTAAATATTAGGTACTAAAGTAGGGTAAATTTACCACATCGACGCTTGCATACGCATAGCTACAAATTATACCTCTTACAGCGAAGAAAGCTTTGACGTTTCTTGAATTTCCTTATTGCTTACAATATCCGGTAAAATGTATTGTCATTTTGTCAGTTGGAAGGCACGACGGTGTACCGGTCGTCGTTCCTGCCGCCTGGTGAAGATTGCACGGAGTACATGGATCCCTGCCAGTATGGAGACTGCAAACGTATGTTTTTATACACTCTCCAGCTTAACTAGTGTCTTAGTCCCGAGGAAATTAAGGGATTATTGCAGTTTATACAGAACTAGCTGCGCCCCGCGGTTTCACCCGCGTAGTTATGAAAAGTGGTGATGATGATGATGAAAAGTAGCCTATGTCACTCTCTGGCTCTTGAACTATACCCATGCAAAAAAATCAGGTCGATCCGTTGTTTTGTTGCAGCGTGAAAGAGGAACAAACATCCATACATACAAACTTTCGCGTTTATAATTTACTAGCGACCCGCCCGCCCGGCTTCGCACGGGTGTAATTCACGTGCGAAGCCGGGCGAGCCGCTAGTTATATATATAAACCTTCCGTGAAAATGTATCTAACTGATGGTGAAAACCGCATTAAAATCCGTTGCGTGGTTTAGGAGGAGTTAGCGGCCATTCAGACAGACGCGGAAAGCGACTTTAATTTATACTATGTAGAGAAGAGATAGAGATAGAGATTATAAGTAAGATGACCCAGGTAAGTACTAAAACTGCGACCAGAACCACCGGAGGATGGGCAGCAACATTATATTAGTAGGTACACGGTGAACGTACTGCAATCCTCAAGCCGCCTGTCAGGCGTGGGGATTATGGCAACAGCCCTCTCCAAGAAAGAGTTCTTTGTTCAGCAGTGGACGTTTACCCAATGGCTGCTGATGTGATATAGAATGACAAGTTGAGGATTAAGGATATCATGGTGGATGGGTGGGCAGCAAGGCCATTGTGATGTTGGTTTCTCAAAATGGCGTCTTTCATTATGGATGTTTATATTGTTTCTCTTGCAGCTTGCGATTGCATATGTCCGGCGACGTGCATCGCTACAGACCCCTGCGCTTGCAACTTCCCGAGAGCGGAGTGCTGTGGATAGCCGCCGCCATTTTGAAACGAATTCCAAATTCAAGTGTGAACAAGATGGCGTCTTATGAAAATGGCGGTCCAACCGCCATTTTGTGGCGGCTTCCAAATTTAAACGTAAACAAGATGGCGTCTTATGGTCATTTTTTTTAGAGAGAGATTATCGAAAATCTTTGTATGCAATTACTGACGTACGCTAATCATGTTTAATTATTTATTTTCTAATTATTATAATGTAAATCTAGTTTGTATTTACTGATAAATTTGTAATAAGTAGTAGTTTAAAATAAAAGCTTTTTCGAGAACTTTGATCTCTTTATTCAACACCCATTTAGCATGTTTACTAAAAGATCTTAGTCTGTGGAATGCGCTGCCTGAATGGGTGTTCTCCGATAGTTACAATCTGGGTGTCTTCAAATCATAAGCGAATCAGTTTCTTGTAAGCAAGTGTGCTCCATCGTAGACCGCATCATCGCTTAACATCGGGCGAGATAGTGGTAAATTTTTTTTAAACTTACATAATTTCTATGTGGAAACAAGAACTAAATTAAAATCGGTTGAGCCGTTTGGGAGCTACGATACCACAGACATACACTGCTTGCGTCGGGCTTACTTTTTATTTAGTAGGTACCAACACGCAACGGATTTTGATGCGGTTTTCACCATCAGTCAGATAATTTTACAATATGCTTTGTCTCGCACTCTCGGCTAATGAGAGGCTAGACAAAATTCAATTTAAGGTTATTATAAGAATGTTTAGAGGTTGTGGTAGCCGACCTTGACAGCTGTCAAATATTTACGAAGTTAATGCGACGCGCAACCAAAATGCTGGCGTGTTTCTGGCTCAACGCATAAGCATTGCCATTCAGCGTGGTAATGCCGCCAGCTTGCTGGGTAGGCTGCCAACTGGTAGTGGGCTTGAGCATTTGGATTGTCTTTAGACCTTCAACGGTCTATGGGCAGTCTAACTGTATTTGTTGTTTTAGCTTGTATTTTGTTTAGTTAATAAATTCAATTTAATCAGCCGCTCCATAGTCTTTCTTAAGGGATAAAATAATAGACTGGTAGACAGATATAAAACGACGTTTATCCAATGTTATGATTATTATACATTTTAACATCTAGTAGACTATTGGAATAACTAAACATGTCCTGCGAACCAAGGCCACAGGCAGGGGGGTTCAGAGGTTCAACCCCCCCCCCCCCCTCCTCCCGAAATGTCATAGCCAAACCACCGTTTTATACGTAGGTAACTAGGTACTTATACACCTGAAATAATTCTTGGCTACGGTCTTGCTACAAGCGATTCTCATGCATTCGTTGTAATTTTTGTCAGATGTTAATTTGACAAGTGACAGTCGACATTATGGCTGTCAAAAGCACACTGCAGTAGGATACAATCTGATGATAATGAAACTAAAAAAAAATTTATTTGTAAACTGATGAAGCTTTTGTATTGATTATCTTGTGATCTATTTTCCCCACTGGTGGGGCAAACACGGTGGAGATACAGGAATTACTTCCTGTTGAAAATATATTTGTAAATAATAATAACCTTTAAGAAAACCTTTATGAAAAGGTCAGTGTCCTATTTTTTACAAATAACAGACTAAGCGAAACATATAATTACACATATTGAAAAAAAAATATTTTAAATGGCTGATAAATTTCTAAGATATATTTAAGCGTTTAAAGTGGTACGATTCACCTATGGCGGGAAATTCAAATTTTAAACAGTTTTTTGGTCCTAGTAGCCAGGCCAGGTATTTATGATTAAATAACACAGTGTTTGCGCAAAATATTGGCTGTTCTTTACATTATAATGTACAACTATTTAACAGTAACGCACCATGTTACTTACATTTGTGAATAAACCGTTTGAACAGCAAAAAATTTGTTTATTCACAAATGTAAGTAATAATGTGAATTAGCGATAAATAGCTTTACACGATTTTGTAAAGAATAATAATCAATTTGCGAAACATCATGGTTGTTTACAATAATTACCCGGCCTAGCTACAAGGACAAGAAAACTGTTTGAAATTAAAAATTTTCGCCATTAGTGAAACGAACCACCTTAAAGTTTTTTGTGGGGATTAAGATACTTTGTCCCTTTCCCGCAAAGCGTGTCAGTTTAGCATTTGTATGGCGCGCGTGAGGCGTGACGTCATAATTTGCTATAGTGCGCTCTCTGTCTAGCATGAAATTAAAATATGTACTTATAACTTTTGAGCTACTAAGCTGATCATTACTAGAGCCCATCGAAGAAAACAAAATTGAAATTTGTATAAAAATAAGGAAGATTGTTTGTCTTGCTAGACGGAGAGCGCACTATATTTACAAATGACGTGACTTTCAAGTCATCATAATCAGCCTTTTAACAGTCCACTGCTGGACTTTTAGCCATTTCCACCACGCTGGCCCAGTGAGGATTGGTGGATTCACATACGCCATTGAATTCCTTCTCCGTACGTATGCAGGTTTCCTCACGATGTTTTCCTTCACCGAAAAGCCAGTGGTATGAAAATACGTACATAAGCTCCAAAGAGCTCATTGGTACGGGCCCGGGGTTTGAACCCGCGACCTCACGCTTTTAAGTCTAGCGGTCTCCCAAATGAGCTACCACGGCTTATCACTTTCAAGTACGCCATACAAACTCCACTTATAGCATTTGTATTTGTTGGACTTTGTGGGAAAGGGACAGAGCATCCCTTCCTAACCCGCCCAAAAACTTAAAACGCTTTTATCTTAGAACTTTTTAAGCCCATTTAACTAGATTCTTCAGTAGTTTGTATAACTATTTTTTTTCCACCAACCCTGTTATTTTTAACAAAACAAACACCTGTCCGATAACCAATTATGTTATTACTACCCGCAAATTCTTACGATTTAGGCTCCTTATCTTGTGGATGAAGGACGAACATTTACATGTAAATACGTATCGAATTCCATTATTATTTTGATTTACGAAATAAAAATATCTATGGAACTTTATGCAGTCTTTTCTTTTTAGATGTCTATGTAAACAAATATGGTGAAGAGGCAACCAGGATTTGCGCGATAGAATCCGAAACGTGGATATTCGTACACATCGCTCGAAGAACCGATAACCGATGGGGAAGAAAGGTTCTGGAGTGGAGACCACGAACCGGAACACGCAGCGTAGGCCTCCCACTAGATGGACCGACGAGAGAGGACGACGTGAGAGTCGCTGGCATCCAGTGGATGCAGGCAGGCTGTCGTTCAGTGTGGAGGTTAAAGGGGGAGGCCTATGTTCAGCAGTGGACGTCTTCTGGCTGATGATGATGATGAGGCAACCAATAAGTCAGTAGCAAGGATACTCCCCAAGTTTTAGCAGCTCCCCGACAGGCTATAAAGAACCATGGCCCACTTGGAAAACCCTGGATAGACTTCGGGCTTAAATGGGCCGAACATGCTATTGTATGCTCCCCCCCCCCCCAAAACACCTAGCAATTCCGTAAATTCGTCTTAATTTTTTGATTAGATACCTTCGAACCTTGTCAGAATGTCCCCCCCAAAATGAAATCCTGGATCCGCCCCTGCACGTATTGCACACACTGACATGTTATTACTAGTTCTACAAACACACACTTCAATATTGAGCGGCACACAACTACAAACGATATGCACAGAAGTCATTAAAAGGAGGACCAAAGGGGTTGAAGTGCTAAAAAGTAAACTGTAGGTTCCACTTCCATTTATTTTTTCCCAGGTTGAAATACTCCATGTTTATATAATTGAAACTAAAAAGAAATAGACTGAAGTAGTTACATGTAAATTTTCCTACTTCCCCTACATACAATCCCCCATTTATGTTTACACTGAAACTAAAAAACGCATTATACAATGTTTATTTTTACTTTAGCCGTTGCAGTAACGTAGTGTTGAGTAGATTGGCCGAAGCTAACGTAGCTGTGGAGTCGCTCAGCTCCTGAAAAAAACAGAGAAACAACTTTTTAAACTCATTATAAGCTTTGTCGGCAGTGAGAGTTGTAACAAAACTACGCAGAAACTTCACTATCGATAAACGAGTGAGTTCTTACAAAACTACACGGATACTTCACTATCAATAAAATAGTGAAGAGTTCTTACAAAACAACGTGAAAACTTCACCAACGATAAACGAGTAAGTTCTTCCAAAACTACGCGGAAACTTCACTATCGATAAACGAGTGAGTTATTACAAAACTACGCGGCAACTTCACTATCAATAAACAAGTGATTTATTACAAAACTACGCGGAAACTTCACCATTGATAAACGAGTGAGAGTTCTTTCAAAACTACGCGGAAACTTCACTATCGATAAACGAGTGAGAGTTGTAACAAAACTACACAGAAACTTCACCATTGATAAACGAGTGAGTTCTTTCAAAACTACGCGGAAACTTCACCATCGATAAACGAGTGAGAGTTGTAACAAAACTACACAGAAACTTCACCATTGATAAACGAGTGAGTTCTTTCAAAACTACGCGGAAACTTCACCATCGATAAACGAGTGAGAGTTGTAACAAAACTACACAGAAACTTCACCATTGATAAACGAGTGAGTTCTTTCAAAACTACGCGGAAACTTCACCATCGATAAACGAGTGAGAGTTGTAACAAAACTACACAGAAACTTCACCATTGATAAACGAGTGAGTTCTTTCAAAACTACGCGGAAACTTCACCATCGATAAACGAGTGAGAGTTGTAACAAAACTACACAGAAACTTCACCATTGATAAACGAGTGAGTTCTTTCAAAACTACGCGGAAACTTCACCATCGATAAACGAGTGAGTTCTTTCAAAACTACGCGGAAACTTCACCATCGATAAACGAGTGAGTTCTTACAAAACTACACAGAAACTTCACCATCGATAAACGAGTTAGTTATTACAAAACTACGCGGAAACTCCACCATCGATAACCGAGTGAGTTCTTACAAAACCACGCGGAGTTTTTCCAAAAGGCCAAGGATCTCGTCTCAGTACGATATGTCATCACTGGCAACACACACTGGTCAAGGGTCGATACGCCATACCGGTTATCGTAATATGAATGTGTATTACCTCGCTGGGGAAGGTGGTGAGTAGCACGAATGTCTGCAGCTGGTGATATGAATGTGTATTACCTTGCTGGGGAAGGTGGTGAGTAGTACGAATGTCTGCAGCTGGTGATATGAATGTGTATTACCTTGCTGGGGAAGGTGGTGAGTACGAATGTCTGCAGCTGGTGATATGAGTGTGTATTACCTTGCTGGGGAAGGTGGTGAGTACGAATGTCTGCAGCTGGTGATATGAATGTGTATTACCTTGCTGGGGAAGGTGGTGAGTACGAATGTCTGCAGCTGGTGATATGAATGTGTATTACCTTGCTGGGGAAGGTGGTGAGTACGAATGTCTGCAGCTGGTGATATGAATGTGTATTACCTTGCTGGGGAAGGTGGTGAGTACGAATGTCTGCAGCTGGTGATATGAATGTGTATTACCTTGCTGGGGAAGGTGGTGAGTACGAATGTCTGCAGCTGGTGATATGAATGTGTATTACCTTGCTGGGGAAGGTGGTGAGTACGAATGTCTGCAGCTGGTGATATGAATGTGTATTACCTTGCTGGGGAAGGTGGTGAGTACGAATGTCTGCAGCTGGTGATATGAATGTGTATTACCTTGCTGGGGAAGGTGGTGAGTAGTACGAATGTCTGCAGCTGGTGATATGAATGTGTATTACCTTGCTGGGGAAGGTGGTGAGTACGAATGTCTGCAGCTGGTGATATGAATGTGTATTACCTTGCTGGGGAAGGTGGTGAGTACGAATGTCTGCAGCTGGTGATATGAATGTGTATTACCTTGCTGGGGAAGGTGGTGAGTACGAATGTCTGCAGCTGGTGATATGAATGTGTATTACCTTGCTGGGGAAGGTGGTGAGTACGAATGTCTGCAGCTGGTGATATGAATGTGTATTACCTTGCTGGGGAAGGTGGTGAGTACGAATGTCTGCAGCTGGTGATATGAATGTGTATTACCTTGCTGGGGAAGGTGGTGAGTACGAGTGTCTGCAGCTGGTGATATGAATGTGTATTACCTTGCTGGGGAAGGTGGTGAGTACGAATGTCTGCAGCTGGTGATATGAATGTGTATTACCTTGCTGGGGAAGGTGGTGAGTACGAATGTCTGCAGCTGGTGATATGAATGTGTATTACCTTGCTGGGGAAGGTGGTGAGTACGAATGTCTGCAGCTGGTGATATGAATGTGTATTACCTTGCTGGGGAAGGTGGTGAGTAGTACGAATGTCTGCAGCTGGTGATATGAATGTGTATTACCTTGCTGGGGAAGGTGGTGAGTACGAATGTCTGCAGCTGGTGATATGAATGTGTATTACCTTGCTGGGGAAGGTGGTGAGTACGAATGTCTGCAGCTGGTGATATGAATGTGTATTACCTTGCTGGGGAAGGTGGTGAGTACGAATGTCTGCAGCTGGTGATATGAATGTGTATTACCTTGCTGGGGAAGGTGGTGAGTACGAATGTCTGCAGCTGGTGATATGAATGTGTATTACCTTGCTGGGGAAGGTGGTGAGTAGTACGAGTGTCTGCAGCTGGTGATATGAATGTGTATTACCTTGCTGGGGAAGGTGGTGAGTACGAATGTCTGCAGCTGGTGATATGAATGTGTATTACCTTGCTGGGGAAGGTGGTGAGTACGAATGTCTGCAGCTGGTGATATGAATGTGTATTACCTTGCTGGGGAAGGTGGTGAGTACGAATGTCTGCAGCTGGTGATATGAATGTGTATTACCTTGCTGGGGAAGGTGGTGAGTAGTACGAGTGTCTGCAGCTGGTGATATGAATGTGTATTACCTTGCTGGGGAAGGTGGTGAGTACGAATGTCTGCAGCTGGTGATATGAATGTGTATTACCTTGCTGGGGAAGGTGGTGAGTAGTACGAACGTCTGCAGCTGGTAGGCGGGCTCGGCGCGGGAGATGTACTGCTGCAGGTCTGCGACCGTGTGGCTGTGGTTGAACCGGCCCGTCAGTCGGCTGCCGTCCGCCAGGCGGAACTGGAAACATCACAATAACACGCATTTAAGAGCCGGACCCGGGTATGTCCTAAAACTGCGACCAGAACCACCGGAGGACGAGCAGCAGCGTCCTGTTAGTACACGGTGAATGTACTGCGATCCCCAAGCCGCCTGCCAAGCGTGGGGATTATGGCAACACCCCTCTCTAAGAGGGAGGCCTTGTTCAGCAGTGGACGTTTAATGGCTGATGATGTGTGTGATGTGAAGAGCCGTATAGCTGTTAAACCGGCCGTGAGCCGTGGTAGCCCATTTGGGAGACCGCTAAACTTGAAAGCGTCAGGGTGTCATCATCATCATCAGCCAGAAGACGTCCACTGCTGAACATAAGCCTCCCCCTTTAAACTCCACACTGAACGACAGCCTGCCTTTTGCACTAACTGGATGCCCGCGACTCTCAAAATGTCGTCGGTCCATCTAGCTTAGGGAGGCCTCCCACTAGATGGACCGACAGGGCGTCAAATCTGCTCTTTTATTTAAAATCCCATTGGCCTGCCACTCCCACGACAATCCACTGAGATTCCATTATGAAAGTGACAAAAAAGGTATTCTGCTAAAACCTTTCAATGCAATGTCAGTGGAGTGTCGTGGGAGTGTCAACCCAACTGCGATCGATGTTGCCTGTCAAAACCTACCACAAGTTGTATTATTTTATAAAAAAACACTATTATTGCTTTTTTGTTAGTTAGTTGTAATGATGACCGACGGTCTCATTCCTCGAAACCCAAATTGAATTCATCATGATTATACTCAGATAAGTAATACAATGCCGTGGTAGCCCATTTGGGAGACCGCTAGACTTGAAAGCATGAGGTCGCGGGTTCAAACCCCGGGCCCGTACCAATGAGCTCTTTGGAGCCTATGTACGGATTTTTTCATACCACTGGCTTCTCGATGAAGGAAAACATCGTGAGGAAACCTGCATACGTACGGAGAAAAATTCAATGGCGTATGTGAATCCACCAATCCGCACTGGGCCAGCGTGGTGGATATGGCCCAATCACCCTTTCGGGGGTAGGCTTGAAGTCCAGCAGTGGACTTTTAAAAGGCTGATTATGATGTTAGTTGTTAAAATTTGCAAGTTGAAGTGGCAATGGGCAGACCACATAGCTCGAAGAATGCCCCGGGTATTGTAGGTGTCTATAGGCAGCGATGACCACTTACCATCAGGTGGCCCGTAGCTTGTTTGCCACTTATTCTAAAAAAAAAAAAAAAAAAAAAAAAAAAAAGAACCGATAACTGATGGGGAAGGTTCTGGAGTGGAGACCAGGAACCGGAAGACACAGCGTAGGGAGGCCTCTCACTAGATGTACCGACGACATAGTGAGAGTCGCGGGCATCCAGTGGATGCAAAAACAGGCTGTCTTTCATTATGGAGGTTAAATGGGGAGGCCTATGTTCAGCAGTGGCGACTTCTGGCTGATGATGATGATGAAGTACCGCTTCGCCTTGTATTCACCTGTATAGTAGTAGTGGGCGCTCCTTCGTTTAATTTGACAGCTTCCTGCGCGGCGCGTTGGTTAGCGTCACGGTCAGCCGGGGCGCTCGCTATCGGCACAGTGGCGCCGACCGTAGGAGGCGTTGGGCTAAAAGAAACAACTAAATATGAATAAAACTATAAATAAAATGACGTCAATTTTATTATAGAAACTGACGTGGTTTTCACACATTTTATTTATATTTACTCATTACTCACGTAAGATTAAGCCGGTTACTCCGACTATAGTTTCAACCGCATTAGACGGTCTTTTTCAAGGTGAGGGAGGGGTGGTGAGGGTGGTCGGAGTAACCGGCTTAATATTACGTGAGTAATTCCCGTGTAATATAAATAAAACCATATAAGCTTTTTTTATCATGTTTTTGTGATACGTGGTGTGAACAATAGTCTATCAAAGTGCAGTTATGTTCTCTCGGTATGATATCTGACCTGCCCAGCATCTGTCCCTTCCCGTGGAAGGGCTGGGGGCGCGCGATGCGCCGCGGACACTCCTCGTGCCGTCGGTCTTCCAGGCTCACCCGGACCTCCCCGCCCGACGCCAGCTCCGGGGGGATCTCCCTGGAAATATTACACGAGGAAATATTTACTAAACAAATGTGATGTCATAATTTTGAATTATTTTTATGTAGGTACTTTTATAATACTAATAATAAATCATTTATTTCAAGTGACAAGACTCACATGTACACAAAAATTATTATAATAGAGACATTACATTTACATTCTAATGTATTAAAATAGTCCCTAATACAGTATTGTCGGTTTTTAGTACTGACTTATAATTCACACAATTTATGTATATAAAAGCAAAATTCACCTACTCACTCTCTCATTCACCCACTCACTCATCACGAAGTCTACTTGACCTACAAAGCTGAAATTTGTCAGGTTGACTTATAATTCACACAATCTATCTATATTTATTTGACTGCCCCGGTGGCTCAGTTGGTAGGGAACCTATCTTCTGTGCTTGGGGGCGTGGGTTCGATTCCCATCTAGGACAAACATTTGTGTGATAAACATTTGTGTTTGTTCTATGTCTGGGTGTTAATATCTATTTAAGTATGTATTTAAAAATATATATGTACGTATATCAGTTTCTGGCAGCCATATTACAAGCTTTGCTTAGTTTGGGGTCAGATGACCGTGTGTGGAAAAATGTCCCAGATATTTATTTATTTATTTATTTATATAAAAGCGAAATTCACCTACTCCCTCATTCACTCACTCACTCACTCACTCATCACGAAATCTCGAAAACTACTTTGACTTACAAAGCTGAAATTTGTCAGATAGATTCCTTATGGGGATTAGAGATCCGCTAAGAAAGGATTTTGCGAAAAGGCCGAATTAAGGACTACAAAAGGCAGTTGAAAGTTTATATAAAAGTCTACGCGCACGAAGTCGCGGGCAACAGCTAGTTATCAATAAAAATTACTATCTGTTTAGATATAAGATATATAGACTAGGGACCCGCCCCGGCTTCGCACGGGTGTGATTTACGTGCGAAGCCGGGGCGGGTTACGCAGCCAGGAATCGAACCCAAGACAACCTGTGGGCTTACTCTTGACACTCGATTTCAATCGTAATTTGGGATTGGGATCGAAAACATGCCATTTGGTTACTCTTGAATTCTAAACTAGCGCACGATTGGAACCGATAATGGAGGAATTTTATGGAACTAAATAAAATCGATTCAACTCGACGCTTTCGGTACTCTTGACGCGTCTGAAGAGTACCAAATGTTTTCGATCCCAATCCCAAATTACGATTGAAATCGAGTGTCAAGAGTAAGCCCACTGATCATGAGGCAGAGCTTATACTGAGCGAAACTGGTGATCAAATACTCACCCCCTACGGATGTAGTTGAGGAACTCGGTGTGCTCCGGGTCAGTGTACGAGCGCAGAGGACCCTGGTCTACTGTGAAACCCTCGCGATACAGCCGCAGGCGCACTGACTGTGCTTCCGTCTGAAACGTTTTTTTTTTTTATAATAAATAGGCTTGCGCTTGGCCGCCATCTCGCCTGGTGTTAAGCGACGATGCGGTCTACGATGGAGCACGCTTGCCTAGTCAATGTTTTTACACTGCAGATAGTTTAAAGACCAGAAAACCGGGTGCAGCGATCTCGCTCGCGCATTGGATGTTTTTTAGGGTTCCGTATCTCAAAAGGAAAAAACAGAACCCTTATAGGATAACCCTTTTCTCAGACACGCGTACAGCTATCAAGTTGAAATTTATAATAAATACTTTAGTCTAGAGGTTTCTTCAGATGTGAAAATATCCTTCGACCAAAATATAATGAATGGACGGGCCATAACCATTGAATTTGCTGAGTAAAAACGAGTCAAAACCGTCGGAAATATACTTCAACACTTAATTATAACCACGTACAGTACATTTGTTACAAAAAATTGATACCAGTTTTTTCTTGTGTATTTACACTTCGAGAAAGCACACGACGGCATAATTTTGTCAGATGTTTGGTTATCATGTAACAAAAGTCACGTGTTGCACTTCCTACGGCTAGAGATCGACTGAAACGAAGTGAGAGCCGGCGCTCATTTTGTAATCTTCAAAAATGCGCTTCTTCCGTCCATTCATTTTATTTTGGTCGAAGAAAATATCAAACTTATAAGCCAACGAAATTACGCGCGTAAAATGCAAAACATGCAAATTATTAAGCCTACGATGTCTGTCTGTCTGTCTGTCCGACTGTCCTACCTATTAACGGCAGTATCTTTCGAACCGTAATAGATAGCCAGTTGAAATTTCCACAGAATATGTAATGTTACGGCGAATTAACTAACAAATAATAAAAAAGCCAAAAAGTTAAAATGAAAGTGAGGTCCCCATACAACAAACGTATGGTAATACGTACAAGCGTCAAACTTGGCATGATCATAGTACACGCTCTAAAATATAACAACAAACATAAAAATTTATAATGGCCAAGTGCGGGTCGGTGACAAGTTTCTGTTCATTATACATCATTACCAAGTTATAACTGGTAATTTCGTTATTGAATTTTGTGGTGGTACGAAACCCTCAGTGCGAGAGCCCGACTCGCACTTGGCCAGTGTTTATAAACCTGCGACTCACTTGAGCTTGTTGCGCGCCTGCCGGCGTCACTGGAGCATGGTCATCAGCTGTTTGACCTGGAAAACCATTCATATAATAATATCAGCGCGTTGATGTTTCGGCAATCAGGCGCAACTACCGTCGACTAGTTTTTAAGGCTCAGATTATTTAGTTAGGCGCCACATAGCTTAGTTTTTGGTGGACTAGTGATGGAGGTGGCGCCATCACTAGTGTAACGCTGCAGTAACGTACCCTGCTGTTTTTTTTTTTTAATCTATAAATAGGCTTGCGTTTGTCCGCCAACTCGCCTGATGTAAAGCGACGATGCGGTCTACGATGCAGCAGGCCTAGCACGGGCCGTGGACAAATAGTCTTTGCACCGTTTTTATCCCGCGTGAAAAAGACAAACGTATCCATATTCTAGCTTTGTCGCGTCTAGGCGTGGATAAAAACGGTGGAAAGACAATTTATCCACAGCCCATGCTAGGCCTGCAGCTGGTTGCGGATGTGTCGTTGGCGACCAATCAGCGTTTATCAAGTTGGTATACCGTCCGGAAGAGGCGCTAGTGAGGGCGCGCGGACACGCGAGGCTCAGTGGAGCTCAGTTTGAATTTGGAGTAGTTCGTTGGAGGGTGGCAGCGTTCGTTACTAGGCCGAACACATTGTCCCCAAGTAATTTGATATTGTAATAATTAATCATAGTGTTACGAAATAAAACTTGTGTAATTGTACGAGTGATGTCTCATTCTCCTCGGCCGCTATACTCACGCCATAGAACCACGATATCTGATACAGATCGGCTATGACGCCCCTCGCACGCGCCGACATATAGAACAGCGTGTATGTTTATTTGTGGACATTCTGTATGTTTGGATGAAACTTAGTACGGAGTAGCTTCATCATCATCCTAGATCTGTTTCCATCTACAAGATGCAGTTGCAGACTCAATCCGGCTAGCATGCTGCAGCTAGCTGCAGTTTCGCCCACCATGCTCGCCCAGCAGGCCTAGCATGGGCTGTGGATAAATTGTCTTTCCACCGTTTATATCCACGCCTAGACGCGACAAAGCCAGAATATGGATACGTTTGTCTTTTTCTCGCGGGATAAAAACGGTGAAAAGACAATTTGTCCAAGGCCCGTGCTAGGCCTGCAGGGTATGTTGGTGAATGTCATGCATTAGAACTTTTGAGGTTTCTGGGGGTCTAGACAAGAGCCACTTTCTGTTAGCGTTCACGCCTGCGGAGATATGAAATTGTATGAAAATGACATTAGCTTGAGATAGTTTCTCTCAAGCTAATTTCATTGTCCATGTCACTTTCATACAATTTCACCTTTTTGCAGGCGTTAACGCTAACAAAAAATGGGTCTTGTCTAACCCCCTAGGACATACCAGTTTCCTCATAATGTTTTCTTTCACCGATTTTGAGCGATGGCATCGAAAATTGTGAATAATTTATTTCAGTAATAAGTCAGAGGAGCAGCGCCGAGGATCGAACCCAATGCCGTCAGTTTATATTGCGCACATGATACTTTTTTATGTTTCCTGTGGAATAATAGATCTGTGAATGCAGCTGGTCATTAGTATGTCTTTAACGGAAATAGTGTTTTGCCTATAATAGGATCGGTTTCTGCTAGGCAAGCGTGCTCCATCGTAGACCGCATCGTCGCTTTACATCAGGCGAGTTGGCGTTCAAACGCACGCCTATTAATAGATACTAGCGGTCCGCCCCGGCTCCGCACAGGTATAGTTATATAGCCTATTAAAATAGCCTATATTAATCAGTGATAAAGTAGCATTCAAATGGTGAAAGAATTTTTAAAATCGGCCAGTACTTTTTGAGCCAATTCGTTACAAACATACATACAAATCTTTCCTCATTATAACATTGTACAGAAAATAAAACATTCAGTAAAAAAGGATTTTATGATGTTAGTGAATAAGAATGAGATTCCAAAGATAGAATTGTTCAAACATTGAATAATTGTGCAATTTTGTGGGGTAATATTTAGCCACACCCCTCGTTGGAGTCACTCTAAATTAGCGAACAGACGTGACGGACTTGGTTGACGGACCGCCATCCATCCAACGGGAGAGAAAGAGAAAATTTTCTCTTTCCCTCCCGTTGGCCATGCAGCGGTCGAGCGTACCAAATCCATACGTCGGTTGGTACTATTTGAATCGTGATAAGGGGATTCCCCAATATTTTCATCATGTTGGCAACTAACCACAAAAAAAATAACAATAGGGGGATTCCCTTTTTAGTGTAACATGAATGAGGATTTTTCAGTTACAAGAGGCTTACGGTCATCCCCTTTTTAATAAACTTATTCATAATGATTATTGTAAGGGTTTCGATGATTTATGGCACAATTCTGATTTTTGGACCAAAGTAAAATCCGCTTATGGCCCAATCAAATATTTTCACTATTTATGTAATAAAAATCTTGTTTCGTCGTATTTGTTGTTCCTATTTGGGTTCCAATGTTTTATAAAGGTATAAAATATTCAAACAAACACAAAATATTGCTGTCTTTCATTTTTAGGATCGTCTATTGGATCTGGACAACGCCCCTTTGGGTTCATGTTCACCTAAAAGTCTAGCTTAGTTTGTAAATTGATAGTTACCAAGCCTATAGCCGACGCCTCCAAAAGCGCCTCCGCCGCGTCCGCGACTCGACGATGGTTCATCTTCAAATACCACGGCTCCACGTCTACAATTACACATTTTGTTTAAAATCACTCAAACGACAGTCAGGTAGAGCTGGACCCTGATTCACTACAACACGTTACGCGGCGCGTCAAGTTAACCTCTAAAAATTTGGCCTCTATTACCTAGGTAAATACGCGCCGCGTTACGTACGTTTTAGTTAGTGAATCAGGGCCCTCACATAATCAGCCTTTTAACAGTCCACTGCTGGACTTTTAGCCTACCCCCGAAAGGGTGATTGGGCCATATCCACCACGCTGCCCCAGTGCGGGTTGGTGGATTCACATACACCATTGAATCCCTTCTCCGTATGTATGCAGATTTCTTCACAATGTTTTCCTTCACCGAAAAGCCAGTGGTATGAAAATCCATACATAAACTCCAAAGAGCTCATTGGTACGGGCCCGGGGTTTGAACCCGCGACCACACACTTTCAAGTCTAGCGGTCTCCCAAATGGGCTACCACGGCTCAAGTACAGTTAGGTTCGTCTTTATCTCTAGTGTCACATTTTTTATTGTTAGTAATAAGACTTGTCACACTCACTCCTTAACTCCTTTAAACACCTCTGTGACAATATCCTTCCTCCCTTTACTGGGTCCCAAAATTTGCTGGCCGGAGCGTTCTGAACCACCCGCATAGAATGCTTGACCTAAAACAATAGAAATTTATATTACATGGTGTACAGAAAAGTAGTGATGGAGCATAACTTGGAACTTTATTGAATCAAATCAGTTGGTTTTTGGTATTCTTCTAAAGTAGAATGAATCCCAATGATCTTTTAAAACTATAGTCAAAACTATATGTCAGCTAAACGCGTAGCCTATCGACCAAACACCTAGCCTATCAACCAAACACCTAGCCCTTGGGCAAAAACCTAGCCTATCAACCGAACACCTAGCCGATCGACAAAACATGTAGCCTATTGACCAAACACCATAAACCCTTACTAACCAAACACAGCCTATCGACCAAACACTTTGCCTATGCACCAAACACATGGCCTATTGGCTAATCACCTGGCCTATCGACCAAACAGATAGCCTATCGACTAATCATCTGGTCTATCGACCGAACAACAAATACTTGCTGAATCCCACGGTGTTATCTGCGATTTTCCACATTTTCTGTAGGATAGTACCCTATGTCCGTCCTTATGATGTAAACTATCATCCTGCCAAATCTCATTAAGATCGGCTAAGCGATTTAGTCGCGAAAGGCGAACAAACAGACAGAGAGACAAAGTTACTTTCGCTTTTATCATATTAGTTAGGTTGTTACCTACTGAAAAATTTGAAGAAACAGACCTGCCTCAGAGCTACTTGCCCCTCCCTCATTCCCCGTTTCATATCTTGCTATGTCTTTCCTCAATGCACTATTTTCGCTCAACAATCTCTCAATTTCTTTCTTTAATCTTTGTATCTCTTCTTTATCTTTACATTCACTGTCAGATTCTCCCAAATTATCGTTCGGATGGTCTGTATTTGTTGTCCTTGTCATGAAAGGTTTGCACGGGTCAAGGAAGCCTCCAGCTAGTTTTTTCAATGACGATTCTAGCCAATGTAATGGTAACTCTAGTTAGAAAGGGAAATTTTAAGTAGAAAATGTGTACAGTGGATTTAAAATACACATTAGATCAGGGTGGCCACCTTGTAGAAAAAACTGGTCAAGTACGATAGGATTCGCACTCCAAGGGTTCCAATGAACGGAACCATCAGAGCGCGAGCCCAAATAATAAAAATAAAAGACAAAGTTAACTTAGTAGTGCACAATAAGGTGTTTCCATACATAACTATAACATAAACTACAAAATGTTAGTTTGTAATCGCAAAACAATACTTTTGATGTTATATAACTTCAAAACAATACTTTTGATGTTATTAACGATTTTTGGATTTTTTCCTTTATATGTGCTGTAAGACCTTGCCACTTGCCAAATTTCATGATTTTAGGTCAATGGGAAGTACCGTATAGATTTTGATTCCCTTGTGAAATCACAAAATATTTGCAACATAAACGGTCATATTTTTTGATCGTGTTGACTTACAAATTTGGTTTTTTCACAGCTGAAAGAAACTGTAGCTTTGTGTATTTGATACCTTTATGCGTTCCTGAGAAAAAGGGTCTTGACAGACGGACAACAAAGTGATCCTATATGGGTTCAGTTTTTTCCTTTTGAGGTACGGAACCCTAAAATGTCAGGACATCTGGTCGTTGTCACCGTTGACGACGGGGGGTGTAAAAATAACTAAAATCATCCTTACGTAACTAATAAAGGGCCTTTAGTTGAAATGTATTTTTGTGTGATGTACTATTACGTCTGAACTAATTGAGTGATTGTTGCATGTTTAAAAACTGTACAAAATTATAGGTTATCGGGACGCGAGACAATAACATCAAAATCTGGACGGGTGACAACCCTGCATTAGATCAAGATGTGATATTGTTTTCATTAGAAGCTGCCTCTTGTCAGCTACAAAACCCTGAACTGAACTATATAGACCTACATTTTTCTTGGCTACATTTTACTAGCAGATGATCGACCAACTCATCTATAAAGTTTAGTAGTCACAGTCAAATTTTTTAAACAATAAAAACATCAGTTATTTCATCGAATGTACATTACTTTCATAATTTAGACTATTCTAGAAATAAGTTGGCCGGTCTGTGATAAAGGTATTACGGAAAAGCGCACCTTCTTCCTCATCACTAGAGCTCTCCTGTTGCAAAGACTCCAAAGTTGCGAATTTTGTGTTAGTCTTCTTCTTTTCCTTCTTCGCCTGTTTTTGAGGCGAGTCAGGAGCTGAGTCCATGTCGCTATCACTGTCCATAACCAGTGGCGAAGCCGCGGGAGCAGCAGCGGTCGGCGCGGAATCTTCTACACCACCGTGCTCGTAAAAACTTGATATAGCTTCCTACAAATATTTAATACAGTAATTCACGTCAGGAAGGGCAAAAGTAAATCGTAAGAACAAATAAAAACGTATTCCTTCCGGTTATTCCCCCAAAAAACAATAGAAATGAATGCGTGAAAATTTTGGATGACACTTACTTCAAGCTGCCAATTTGAAGATTCTAAAAAGAATTTGCTCCGGTTTTCGTCCGCACCGGTTACATCGCAAAATTGCCGCAAAGTTTCCTCTCTGTTTCCCGACATTTTTGTTTAATTCACTAATCTAAATGCTTTTTCCTACGATACAAACTACAAATTGTCGTGGAAACGCCGTCGCCGATGAGCCGTCAGCCGATGACTTTTAGTTTTGTTTTATTCATTTGGCAGCCTTGAGTTTTGACTTGCAACGTTGAAGGCTGTTTTTTTACATTTTTCGCCAATGATTGGACGTGCTAAATCTATTAAAGCCATACCGCTTCGTCTTACGTATTTACTGAATACTGACTTATCTGGCTTTATTAACCAGCGCCTCAGATACCAGCGCTATTCTTTCGTTGGATCATTGGATCCAGTTAGATCCGTTTAGTTCTAACACACGAGACGTACATGGTTGACGAACCGCCGTCCAACCAACTGGTGCGAGAGAGAAAATTTTCTTTTTCTCTCCCGTTGGTTGGACGGCAGTTCGTCAACCATGTACGTCTTGTGTGTTAGAGTCTGGCTATTGAAAGTTGAGACTGAAAACGCCCGCCAAATTTAAAAATATCAGCATTAAAACCCCAAAATTAATATAAAATGCAAACATTACTGTGTTCTGCAGGCCTAGCATGGGCCGTGGACAAATTGTCTTTCCACCGTTTTTATCCCGCGAGAAAAAGACAATTTATCCACAGCCCATGCTAGGCCTGCTGACTGTGTTACAATAAACTTACAAGTATCAAGTGAGATTATTCCAGGCATTTCATACTAATTTTTGGGGTTTCAATGCTGATATTTTTAAATTTGGCGGGCGTTTTCAGTCTGAACTTTCATTAGCCAGACTCTAGCAATGCTCTAGCACTATTGTGGGGAGGCAATAATGTACAACACAGATAATGTACGGCATGATATTGTACGGCATAATAATGCACAGCATGATAATTGGTGTACATGTACATGGAATATCATGTTGTACAATATCGTGCCGTGCAATATCATGCCGTACATTATCAGATCGGTCCAATAATGCACAAGCGATAATGTACAGCATGATATTCCATGTACATGTACACCAATTATCATGCTGTGCATTATTGTGTCGTACAATATCATGCCGTGCATTATTGACTCTGTTTAGTAATGTACACCCCGATTTTGTACAGCATGATAATTGGTGACCATAAAAATTCAAAACTGATGCTTCGTTTAGACGTGGACATTCCACGTCGAGTGTATTAGGTACAAATGAAATGAGTGACAGATCCGACACAGAGCATCCGGACTTGAGTAGGTTAGGTTCGAAATGGGTCACAGTACCGACACAGAGCACCCCAACTCCACCTAGTCTTGTGGTCCCTACCCCTAGAGTGTATATAAAAAGCGCGGGAGCCAGAAGCTCAAGGGAGGTTCTGAGCGACACTCAGGGGCGACCGCAAGAGCTTCTGGCGGGAGCCCACCTGGAGTCAGACTTGCGTTGGTTAGGTTCGAAATGAGTGACAGATCAAACACAGTTTTACTCTTCGCTCCGCCTCACTACCAAAAAGTTTTGATGGTTCTCATATTTTTAATCTGTGACTATCTTACACTATCTTGTTCAAACGAAGCATGGAATCGACAGACGTCATAGACTCAACAGCCAATAAGAGCAGAGACATTTCAGCAAAATTAGCCAATAGGGAGATGCCACTTTTTATCATGTTGTACATTATCGGTCGTACATTTTCGGCCCGTTTCGACAAAACACGGCCTGTATTGCAGGACATGATAATGTACGGCATAATAATGCACAGCCCGATAAAACATGGATTATTGGCTGTGCAATCCTGGCTGTGCATTACTTGCCGTACTTTATAGACACGGGCCGATAATTGACGGTTAGTATTGTACGACACGGATTGTACAACATGATATTCGATGTACATGTACACCAATTATCATGCTGTACATTATCATGCCGTACAATATCGTGTCGGCAAATATCATGTTGTACATTATAGACACCCGTGCTCCACTATAATGTTGACTTTGAAGCTCGCGTATTGGTTTGAGAAAAAAATATGAAGTGACATGACATTGACATTTGTTTGACTTTTACTGCAGTGCGGCAGTGATTGACCTATTTTCATTTCTATATTTTCTATTATTTCTAAATAATCCGAACTTGTTATTTTACTACAATCAGCTTTGGATTTATATTTTTCTAAACGGCCCACTAGATTAGGTAAGTATTAACTGCCTAACATACGTAGTATAGTATGAAATCTTTGCTAATACTCTTTCCCTGATCACAAAGTCATCGACCTAATGTCTTGCAGATGCCGGTGAGTAAATGAAGGCACCCCGTAAATCATCGGGAAGCAATATGAGGAAGTATTACCAACTAATGCTCGTCATCGTATGTTTCATCAGCATCGTGACCCTTCTGATTTACCGCCATGAGTACTACAGGCTTAGATATGTTCTTGAAGTGCTAAATTTCTTTGGCAAACCTGGTCTTTCGGAGATAGAGTTCTGTGGTCCAGGATTCAATGCCACAATGTTGTCGGAGATTGTTCGAAATACTTCAATGGAAGTGCGTGAAACGCCGCCTCTGTTCCAGCAAATCGACGACAATTTCTACTCATATTCATCATTCTTACGCTCATACCAAAAATATGATAAATTGGTACAAAGTCATGCTCACAATATCGATACAATCGTTGTCGGGAAAGCGCACATCACTCCAAATTTTCGCTGCAACATCTGGCTGGAGAACACAGACAAACCTAAAGCGGGAAGATTCAGCTTTAAAATAGTCTCAGAACCAATCAACGACTACCGCTTGTACATATTTCAGTGTTTTTTAAACAAGAATTTGGGTACGCCAAAGGGAGTCAGCTTCTATGTTAATGATTATAATATTAACCCTATACATGCACCAATTAATAGACTCATACATGTCAATACCAAAAGAAAACCTAGAAAGAATAGTAGTATAAGATTTGTAAATAATATCGTACCCGCAGTGTGCGTCATACCTAACCAAGTTCCGATGGTTTCGAGAGATTCATTTATAGAATTCCTTGTATTCCATCACATGATGGGAGTAAACCACTTTACAATATATGACAGCATGATTTCCGAAGACATAATAAGACGTCTCAACCTATTACCGTCTGACATAACACAATGGGATATTCAGTTCTTTCCGTTAAATTATCCTTACATATTTGCAAAGTCATACAGTATTGTGCGGGATGCTATAGAATTAGATTGCTTGTTCCGGCATTTTAGGTTAGACAAAGAGGAATCAAATAAGGCTAGCCACGCAATGGTATTGTCTTGGGATGAATTTCTAGTACCACGAGTGCATAGCAACATAAAGGCGGTATTAGATGATTTTGATCCAACAAGGAGATTACGTACAGTTGAAATAACGCCTTTATTATTCTGTCTGAATCAAGAAATAGATTCAAATGCTGAAGTGGGTTACCCAGATATCATGAGAAAATCTCATTACTACGTAACTCCTCAGAAACTTAAACGGTTGTATGTTAGAAATTTAGACTCTATGGCGTTGTTTGAAGACATATTTAATCTAACACAAAGTAAGGTTGTACCCGTTGAACTGTTAGCAGGGCATAAGTATACGGAATGTAGGGACCCTAAAAGCTTCCACCCGAGTGGTTTAGGTTATAATGAGACACAAATGCAAGTGTTCCAACATAAATTTGAAGGGGCAATGTTGAGGTTTGGACAGAGCTTGACAAGTGATAAAATATATAGGTTGTACCGGTCTGGACAGATATGGGAAAAGAACTCAAATGAATTTGTTAGAGATATGTTGTGATTGTAAATGTTTGCTGTAATTTTTTTTGTAAGGCAGTTTTTTTGTATTATATAGTACGGAATGTTAGTTTTATGTGTGGTATAAAATCTGTGTAGGAGAATCAATTATGATGTTTGGTCTTTGTCTCTACTAGAGACAACGACCAAAAATCATAATGGTATGATTACTTACGGGATATTTACCGTGGTAAGGTTGTAAAACCTACCATCATAATGGTGTGAACAATAAAGAATTGATCAATCAATCATATAACTTTAGTGAACAACCGTGATAGTTTAAAACAATGTATAAAGTAAATATTGTTGATAAGAAAAGAAGTCTACTAGCGAGTAAAGAGACCAGAAGAAGCAAGATGTTTGGCCACCTGCTATGAAATACCAATACAATACAATATTTCTTTATTACACACCGAAAATACAAATGAAACTTAAACTAACATAAAAAACAAATATACGGCAGTATAATGGGCGGCCTTATCGCCTTAAGCGATTTCTTCCAGGCAACCTTTGGATGGACAGGACTAAAGAAATTGAAAAACGGTCGGTGGTGTACATAAAATAAACCTAAATAAATGTATATATCCCTACATTTATGTATACAATAAATACACAATACTACATACATACTTTAAATATTATAAATAGAATACATACATAACTGTACCAATTATCATAAACTATAATAATGTGTATAAACTTGATTCTTAAAACTAGAAATAGATTTGGCCTGCCTGATAGAAGCAGGCAGCGCATTCCACAGTAGGACAGCTTGAAAAGTAAAGGACTTACAGTAGGAAAGATGGACGTGGGAAGAAGGAGGAATCTTTAGTTGGAGGGTACGACAGGATCGCAAGGTACTGGAACTGGAGTGAGCTTGAATAAATTCAAAGCGTTTAAGCCTTTAAGCTCCTTTAATAACAAATTATGAAAACCATCAAAGAGGGAAATTTAGAAGGAAAGAGGACCGGGAAGGCCAAGAAGAGTATTCTTAGACCAAATAAAAGAGAAGGCAAAGTCATGTCGTACAAGGAGGTGAAAACGCTGGTAGAACACTGTCAAGCCTGGAAGTTACTCCACCAACAAGTGAGCTATGCTCTTAAGTTTTGAATTAATACTATGTATAGTTCCAATCTGGATAAGTTAAAAGAACAATTTTACATTTAAGTGCCATATATAAAGGGTGTGTTAAAGCCCTAACAGACATGTCGGATTTGGTTTATGGACCGCCATCTGACCAATGGGAGAGAAATACAAAATTTCTTTCTCTACCGTCTCGGTCCAGCACACCAAATCCATACGTATGTTAGTACTATTACACAATGTACATAATGGGATGGGATATTCTGTACAAGCTTCTGAACCCAAATTATTGTAAAAAAAATAAGGACTATTATTTGTCTGAGTTAATCCGCTGACAGATTTGCCGACCCAGTCAGCTGACATGACAGTCAATGCCCTACTGCAGGCCTAGCATGGGCTGTGGATAAATTGTCTTTCCACCGTTTTTATCCACGCCTAGACGCGACAAAGCTAGAATGTGGATATGCATGTTTGTCTTTTTCTCGTGGGATATAAACGGTGGAAAGACAATTTGTCCACGGCTCGTGCTAAGTCTGCTGGCAATGAATAACTTCGATGTTTTATAGTGCTAACAAAGGTATGTATTTAGTTAACAGACCGCCGTCCAACCAACGGGAGAAAAAGAGTGCGAATATCATATTTCCCTCTCTTTCGCTCCCATTGGTCAGACGGCGGTTGAGGTTAACCAAATTCACGTCTGTTAAAGGCCTTAGGATGCACAGTCGTGCAGTTCAAAATATACATTGTTTTTATTAATTTGGCTAAATTATTGTCTAATATGTCTGGTTGTATATCCCAACACCATGTATACTTACTATTTACACTATTATCCAAGCTTAACAACATTTACCAATACTTCTATAATTATGTTCCTTCCTTCTTCAACAAAGGTGGTGGGTAGCACAGAAAAGAAAAAAATAATTGTTTTAATTAGAACTGCTGTCAAGGCATTTTTGTAAGATTTTTTTTGTAGCCAGTTGCACCCATATTCACTAAACGTCAGTTATTTGAAATCAGTTAGCAGCTGTGATGCGGACAAAGAACTTTGAGACGTAACCCAAAAAGGTAAGGTCCAAGTTCTTTGGATGCGGAGTTCGATGCGTTGACATACATGAGGATGTTCAAACAAGATTCGGTCATAATACCTGGCGCCAGATTTTCCTTCTCATTTCCGTTCTATTTACTTCTCTTTTCTGTGGTGGTAGCTACCTCTGCAGTTATAATTGGTTGCAATGTTGATTCTTTTGTCTATGAAATAAAATTATGTGGGTAGGTAAGAAAAAATAAAACAGTCACAGAATAACTAAAACTTAGCAGCATGTACGGGTTTATGAAAGTTTTGGTTAACATATTTGACAGTTGTATGTGCCTTGCTTTAATATAAGTTATTTCTTATTTGTTTCTACTTTAATATTAATCTTAACTTTAAAGTTTGTTATAAGACTGCTTGATAATTTATACTCATAATACATTGAATTTATTATATTTTGCGTTTACTTGAACTAATTTTAAGTGTCAATGCTAAAATTTAAGTTTTAGTGCGAGGAAAGGCCTTTGCCCTGGTGTGGGACTAAATCAAGTCATGGCTAAAAAAAAATTGTGCGTGGAGTCCCTCCGCGCGGAATAAGTGAAACTCTCGCTCCGTCTCTATTACCCCTCCACTGTAGCGTTAAACGTTTAACGCAACTTTGTTGGAAGTCGCATGTTCTGCCATCTATGCAAATATTAAACTAATAAATTATGAGAAGGATGTATAAGTTTCAAAATTTCCTCATAGATGGCATCTAAAACTCTCGCTGTCTCTTTTTATTCCCCCTCCATGGTAGTGTTAAACGCTACCGTGTTGGAAGTCGCATAAGTTTCACTTCAAAAATGCTATACAGCTATAAACAACATTATTCTGTTTGCAGCTCATCGATTTTGTAGGTATTTATAGGTGAAGTCAGTTAGTTTCTTGTCTATAATTAAGGTGGGTAAAAATGTTTTTTTTTTATAACTGTAAAGCATAATTATTATTTATTGTATGGGGTTTACCACCTCTAAAAAATTCTGAGCCTTTGTCGCATGATGACTTAATCCATAGAAAACAATACCATAGACATAATAATCGTTATTGATGATGCCTATATGGATGGGAACTAACGACTATCTGCTAATGGACGTGTACTCACCGAAATTAAACATGTCATCATCATCGTCAGCCAGAAGACGTCCACTGCTGAACATAGGCCTCCCAATTTAACCTCCACGCTGAACGACAGCCTGCCATCTGCATCCACTGGATGTACATGTACTCTGGATTAATATAGGCTAGTTTTTATCCAGAAAAATTAAGGATTCCTATACCTAGGATAGAGGTGCTGCTAGTTGTTAATAACGTAAAGGTGGATCTAACGCTAGTTTCTCAAGAGATGGCGCTAAAGTCATTATTTTCAGAAATATATTACTCCGTAGTGGGCGAAACCGCGGGGCTCTACTAGTAAAGTCATTAATCAACTTTTTTATATAGGTGAAATGAAACGCGTAGGACTTACAAAATGAATTCATTTATTTTTCCTATTAGTCTACGCCTTCCTTTTTTTTACAGATTCAGTACCCTTAGTAGAAGTTTTGATAGTATTCGAAAACTTTTTTCGTTTTTGTATTGTTCCATACATTGCTGGACTAAAAGGTATTTCGAGGTTGGAAAACTTTTTCGTATTAGAGTGAAGCAATCTATACCGCCGATTACCACCAATTTTAGTTTCTCCACGTGTCCGATAGAGGCGCTTTACTAAAATGTATGGAACAATACGTAAACGAAAAAAGTTGTCGAAAACTATCAAATCTGGGACTAAGCGTACTGCAGAGGATAATTTTCTCTAGTATAATCGTCCTTGGTACTATTATACCCACACAAAAAAATATTGTCGTCTTTGGAAAAAGGTAATATCAAGTCAAATCTAACAATTATTTGAAAACTTAAAATAAATCAATCATTCTCAAATGTAGGTATATACCTACCCAGTAATAGTGATAACAGACGAGACATACTTGGTTGACGAACCGCCGTCCAACCAACGGGTGGGAAATAGAAAATTTTCTCTTTCCCTCCCGTTGGTTGGACGGCGATCCGTTAATCAAATCCATACTAGAACAATAACATGAAATCAGTCCTTTTTCATAAGTATTATTACCGTCTGCCCTCTCGTGGTGGCAGATGGTAATAGTAACATATAGCTATTGGAATTTGTGGATGTTATAACGGTGATAATAAGTCACAAGGGCGATGAAATTAAAAATAATTTAGATGACAACACTGATGATCTAGATGACTGATGATGATGAAGCCGTGGTAGCCCATTTGGGAGACCACTAGACTTGGAAGCATGAGGTCGCGGGTTCAAACCCCGGGCCCGTACCAATGAGCTCTTTGGAGCTTATGTACGGATTTACATACCACTGGCTTATCGGTGAAGGAAAACATCGTGAGGAAACCTGCATACGTATGGAGAAGGAATTCAATGGCGTATGTGAATCCACCAATCCGCACTGGGCCAGCGTGGTGGATATGACCCAATCACCCTTTCGGGGGTAGGCTCAAAGTCAAGCAGTGGACTGTTCAAAGGCTGATTATGACTGATGATCTCTCGTCTCAGTCCCGAGTCAATATTACAGAGGTTCCACCCGCAATTTTTTCAATATCGTTTACACAACGAGAAAGCATAAGCATAATCAGCTTTTGACTAAATAGTCCACTGCTAGACTTTGGCCTACCCCGAAAGAGCGATTGGGCCATATTCACCATGCTGGTCCAGTTGCGGGTTGGTTTACGCCATTGAATTTCTTCTCCCAACGTATGCAGGTTTCCTCACAATGTTTACCTTCACCGAAAAGCCAGTGGTATGAAAATCCATACATTACCTCCAAAGAGCTATTTTTATTTTGTATTTGTTGTATTTGTATGAAAATCAGTACATAAACTCCAAAGATTTCAATGGTACGGGGCCCGGGATTTGAATTTGCGACCCAAACTTTCAAGTTTAGCGGTCTACCAAACAGGCCACGGCAACTAGAAAGATTTATTTACAATAACAAACAAAAAGTAGAGAAAAACTTAAATCCTAAATACAAAAAACTTATATAACACTTAATATATACAAGTACTTGTAGTATTTTTGTCTATGTATAAACTTATCTTACGACATAATAATAAATCAAATATCCTAAATTATTACAACATAACTATTGCCATCCAAAGAAAAATATCAGATGTACGTTTTTTTTTGAATCCTAATCAATAGTTTAGAAAGCAAAGCGAGACGCAGTCGCGCGCGCGCATTCACCTTGAAAAAGGCCGTCTAATGCGGTTGAAACTATAGTCGGAGTGACCGGCTTAATCTTACGTGAGTAATTCCCGTGTAATATAAATAAAATGTGTGAAAACCACGTCAGTTTCAATAATAAAATAGTTTATAAAATACTTTTAAGTGTAATAATTATATTATATCAATTATAAAATCAAATATGTTTTTGCAATATTGGGTCATCATTTTGCTAAAGAAAATTAGCTGTTTTATCCATTACTTCGATCAAAGAATACAAAAAAGGATGGAAATAGAAGTAAAACGCTGCTTGTGCAACGACGCAGCGTTTTATTTTTATCCTTTTTACTGTTCAGTTTGTCGTGTTGCATTAAACTGTTTTTTTTTTTTTTAAGTGGAAGAGGCGTTTTCATTTCACAATCTCTCAGTGAACAGTCAACAAACGTCCGAGCGTCATTGTACATACATTGTATCAATTCTGTGCCTCCTGTGATGAGTGATTTAAGTCGAGTTGTACCCTTTTCGTGATTTTAACAAAATAATGATCAGAAAAAAAAGCCGATTTTTTTGGTCCAACTCACGTTTGTCTATCTGCTATAGTTTCGGAGATAATTTTGTGCAATGTGATATAAGTGCCAGGATTTTGGCAAAAAAATCGTGAATATAGATATATGTCAAGTAGTAACCTCTTAAAGTAATTGATCCACAAGTTGTTTTTCGTGCTTTGTGGTATAAAAGCGATTATATTAGTTTTCACATTTTATTTTTCAGTATATTTCTCGTGAATATTGACATATTTAGAATTAAATCGCTTTGAACCAATTTTTCTCAATACTAATTAGGGTACAATTCAACATGTACCGATTAAATAAAATAAAAAAAAATAAATAAAAAAAAATAAAAAAAAAATAATCCGAATCTAAATATTTGCTTAATTTGTGATAAGTGATACATCTTGACATATACCATTCGACACAAATAAATTTTTATGTGTAAACGAATATAAATAGAATTGTATCTAAAACTCAAACAAAATAAAAAAAAATATATGAAGAACAAGATGTGCTAAATGATACAAGTGCGTACTGCGTACATGATAAGGGGGGCGGCGATACGCGGGGCTGTGCAAGTGAAGTGACGCGGGGTCGGGGAAGCGCGGGCGACGGGCGTTAGTACCATCGCCAACAAGCACATCAGAAAATGCTAATCCTGGTTGTTCATTTTGGAAAAGTAAAAGCAAAATAGTGATAGAAAAAAACAAGAAAAAGTGATAAAGAAAGAAGACAGGATAGAATAAAGAGAAAACTTTTTCGTAACATCATCATCATTATCAGCCAGAAGACGTCCACTGCTGAACATAGGCCTCCTCCTTTAACCTCCACACAGAACGACAGCTTGCCTTTTGCATCCACTGGATGCCAGCGACTCTCACTATGTCGTCGGTCCATCTAGTGGGAGGCCTACCTACGCTGCGTCTTCCGGTTCGTGGTCTCCACTCAAGAACCTATCTTCCCCATCGGTTATCGGTTCTTCGAGCGATGTGGCCTGGCCCTTGCCCCTTCAACTTGCAGATTTTTGCAGACTTTGGTTCTTAGGCGAATATCCACGTTTCGGATTCTATCGCGCAAAGAAACTCCGAGCATGGCTCTCTCCATTGCCCGCTGTGTGACTCGTGAGTTTTTCCAAAAGGCCAACAGTCAAGGACCACGTCTCAGTACCATATGTCATCACTGGCAACACACACTGTTCAAAGACCCTTGTCTTTAGGCACTGTGGTATCTTGGACGAGAAGATGTCACGCAATTTCCCGAACGCTGCCCATCCGAGTTGGATTCTTCGGGCGACCTCTTTGCCTAAGTTGGACTTACCTAACTGAACAATCTGTCCAAGATAGGTGTAATGGTCAACAACTTTGAGAGTATCGTTCCCAACGACTATCGGCATGGGTTCAACACGGACATTGGACATAATTTTTGTCTTGTCCATGTTCATTTTAAGACCCACCTGTTGGGAAAGACTACTGAGGTCGCTGAGCATCGTATTTAGGTCCTCCAGCGACTCTGTCATGATAAGTATATCATCGGCAAAACGAAGGTGAGTGATGTATTCGCCGTTGATGTTGATGCCTAATCCGTTCCAGTCCAAGAGCTTGAAAATGTCCTCCAATGCATTCGTGAACAGTTGCGGAGAGATAACATCTCCCTGTCTCACGCCTTTTGCAATTGGATTGGTTCCGTGCTCTCGTCCTGTAATCGGATCGACATGGTGGCGTTTCTATACAAACACTTCAACACTTCGATATACCTATAGTCGATATGACAACGCTGGAGGGACTGCAATACTGCCCAGGTCTCGATTGAATCAAAGGCTTTCTCATAGTCCACAAACGCTAGGCATAAAGGCCGATTATACTCCTCAGTCTTCTGTATAATCTGGCGGAGCGTATGTATGTGGTCTATGGTGCTCCAGCCTTTACGGAAACCGGCTTGTTCGGGAGGCTGAAAGTCATCAAACCTGCTTTCGAGACGGTTCGTAATGACTCTGGAGAACAACTTGTACACATGGCTCAGGAGTGAGATGGGTCTATAATTCTTCAATAAGGTGTTATCACCTTTTTGAAGAGGAGCACCACCACACTCCTGTGCCATGCTTCAGGCGTAGTACCATCGAGTATGACTGAATTAAATAACTTCTGGAGGACTAACAGTACCGGTTTTCCACCCGCTCGCAGTAGTTCTGTCGTGATTCCATCATCACCCGGTGCCTTGTTATTCTTAAGCTGTTTCCGAGCCATTCTAATCTCGTACAGGCTGATGTCTGGGATGTCCTCAGTGAAGTGTCGGGTCAGTTTAGCTCTCTTGTCCTGAGCTGTATTAATACTGTAATTTTCGTAACACTGGCATCGAATACACAACAACGTCAGGATAGACGAAGAAAAGTCGTGAATTGATCGTGATCTTGACAACTGTCGTAAAAAGTGCAAAGAGAGGTTGCCAGTGCATTTAAGGTAAAATCTTTTCGATACGTATTGGAGTCTGGGAAGTTATGAAAGAAGAACCGAATTTATGGCGAAATGTAACTCACGTGTTTAATTGAATTTTGATAAAACTGTGCCTTATTTGTCAGAAGTTAATAATTTTGAAGAAGTTTAAGAAACGTTAATTATTTTTCAAAACTTGTATTTATTTTCACAATAAATGTGCATTTTAATGAGGGGTATAACTTGACTTGTATCATTTAATACATATTTCAAAAGAGTTGAATTTTAGCATACTGATACAATTCAGGTAAATTATGATAATAGCGAACAGATACGTAAAACAATCTAATCTTTAGGTTAGTATTTTTATTATTTGTTTGAACAACATTGTGTTAGGTATATTATTCTAATGAGTTATTAGTTTTTTTTACTTCTTATATATCAGTTTACACAAAGACAACTTTTAGGTGCAACATAATTTAATTGTACTTGTATCACTTATCACATAATTCAAACACATATTAAAAATTAAAAAAGGTACATCTTACAGATTTTTCATGAATTACTTTAAAACAATAACATTTTAAATAAAAATTTAAATGCACAGTGAAAGTGAATGTTTTTATCTACAAAAGAAGGTACTTAAGTGTAACCTAGCCCACTTAGTTCATGAACTAGATTTTTTTTAATCTTGTTTTTGCGCTCCTGTAAAGTGTTGATTTTTGACTTGTATCACTCATCACAGGAGGCACAGAATTATATACTTCACAATGCCACATTTACTACAATTTAGACGTTATGTCGTTTTTAAATTTTTAAATTTAATTATAGCACGAATGACAATGGCTTTAACATTAGAGCGTAGCTCGGAAATTTGCCTAAAAACGGTATAAACTTAGATGGCACCGTAATTTGAGCGTGTATAGGTTGTCTCGAACTTCCGTAAGCGCTGCAGTCAGATAGCGTACGAAAGGGTTCTACAAATGACCGTAGCGCTAGTGTCGCAGTCAAGTTTCGCAACATTTCAAGAGAAAAAGAAAAGCGCCATCTACTGGTATGGGTTGCGCTTCTATACTACTAGATACTAGCGCTATGGTAATTTGTAGAACCCTTTCGTACGCTATCTGACTGCAGCGCTTACGGAAGTTCGAGACAACCTATAGCACGCTCAAATTACGGTGCCATCTAAGTTTATATCGTTTTTAGGCAATTTCCGAGCTACGCTCTAAATGTTCCGCTATTGTCTTTCCTCCGATTATAGTCTTGCGTTTGACCGCCTACTCACCTGATGCATAGTGCAGTTAGCATAAGTTAGTTGCGGAATGCTTGCATAGTGTTCAACGTTAGTTGTCCGCTATGTCATCGTAGCTCTGGCATCGCGCGGCGTTGTACTCAGATCGCGGTTACTTTGTAACTAATCAAAAAGTCTGCGCAATTCGTAGCGTGCGCCGAGTTTTGGTTTGACATTTTTTTGGCACGATTGTGACTATAATTATATATTGTATATCTATGCCTATACAATATAAAAATTCACCACTTACAACAAAGCGAGTGTCATAACTCTTTAATTTAAAGAGAACCAAAATTGTAATAATACTGGGCACCGATTCTATTAAAGAAATTGTTTATAAATTGAAATTGTTTCAATTTTATTTTTTAAATATGTTGCTCAAGATTGAGTATTTTTTTTTAAATACTAAGTTTTAATATTAGGTGGTGGCATTTTTCTAGTAAAAATATATTTAAAACTGTCAGTTTTGAGGCAATTATTTAAAAAAATAAAATTGAAACAATTACAATTTAAAAACAATTTCTTTAGTAGAATCGGGACCATGATCGACAGAAAACAATATTAGCCTTTCAATGGTATACATATTTGTTTTTTGTATGTTTTTTTTTTTCATGTTGTACAGTGAGGTAAAAACACTGGCAGAAGTCCTTCAAGCTTGGAAGTTACTCCACGGATATGAATGGTATATTCAGTGTACTTACGACAAAATGACCCTTACGACGATCGAAATTTCCAGTCGATATTATAAATTCAGAGCTGTCAAATAAAGTCTTATAGCTTTAGCAAAGCAAACAGTGCAGCAGACCAAATATCACTTAACGTTAAAACTTCTTAGTATCTAATAATATCTGGAATTTTTCACATTTCCTCTTCAATGTCCAGTTCAAATTTAACTGATTCAGTGTCTGTTTCTGACGTATGGGTATGTGACACTTCTGATTCGTCAGGCTCGATTTTCACTGACGTCTCAGAAAATTCTATACTTGAAGACTCTGGCTGGGTTTCGTGAGGCTCAGTTTTTATTAACGTCTCAGAAAATAATCTGCTTGAAGACTCAGACTGGGTTGCATCGGGCTCGGTTTTCACTGAAATCTCAGGCAAAGTTCTACTTGAAGACTCTAGCTGGGTTATTGGTTTCCCAGCACAAATTACTGACTTGGTCACTATAGACCCAACAGCAGTTCCAGATCCGGGCTGGGTCACTAATTTGCCTTCCCTATTTCCAAGAAGTGTTCTAAAAGTAATCCTTGGATCAGTTGATTTTTGCACAACAATATAACCAAACGGAGCCTTCGATGATGCACCAGGGTTTACACTTAACATGGGAAACTTTGACAATGACGGCCCATGTACCAGCTTAGATGGAGTTTTTAATTTCACTTGTGAACTGGTTTGAGTAACTGATGGACCGGCGGTAACACAAAACACAGGTAGGCTTACTAATGGTCTAGCGGTAATCGCTTTTGACCCTGATTGGACTGCTGGAGACACAACAGGGTTCACTTGTGGCACTTTCCGGGTTACTATAGAAGCACAATTCTCATTTGTCGCAGGCGGTTCGTTCAATGTACTCTGTTTTGTCGTGCAACGCATTACGTTGTTCGCGTTAAACTTCCACAGTACTTCTGTTATCTCCTTTTGTGCTACGCGAGCGTCTTCTACATCTAAGCACAGCAATTGTTCGGCGACATATTTACCGAATTCATACAACTCTTCTGTGTACTCAAGTGGAAGTACGGAGGTCTCTAAACGAGTTCGTTTCGGTGGAATCTGGCCATCTTCGGATTGTCCCTCTTTGTATGGTACAGACTTCACGAAAACTTTCTCTATAACCGGCGACTCCTTTTCTGATTCATCTTCTGAAGTTTCTGCTTCGTCCGCGCTTTCTTCATTATTGGCAGGCAATTCCTCATCAGTAGAAATGTTTGCGTTTTCTTGGATTGGATCATTATGCTGTTTCTTTTCTTCATTCTTCTTCTGCGACTTTGGTTTTGGAGTAGCGCCGACCTGAAACAAATTAGGATCGCAGTTGAGTAAAATGTAATAAACACATCTCTACAACCGGTTTGGCTCAGTGGTAGGACGACTGCCTCATAAGCAAGAGGTACCCGGCTTCTATTCCTGTCCGGGTACAAATACAAATATTTATTAATAACATTTTTTAATATTGCACGCCCCGCCTTCTACCTCCTGTATAAATCCTCTCCATCCTAAGGTTGCCTGGAAGAGATCGCTCTTAGCGATTGTTGCACTAGTTTTTAAGCTGTTTTATCATATGTACGAAATGTGTGGTGTGAACAATAAAGAGTTTATCTATCTATGTATGTTACATGTCAATAAACGGTAAATTCTGTATTATAATTATAATAATAAATATTCGGGACATTTTTGCACACACGGTCACCTGACCCCAAACTAAGCAAAGCTTGTAATATGGCTGCCAGAGACTGATATACATGCATATATAGGTTTAAATACATACTTAAATAGATATTAACAACCAGATATAGAACAAACACAAATGTTCATTACATAAATGTTTGTCCTAGGTGGGAATCGAACTCACGCCCCCAAGCGCAGAAGGCAGGTTCACTACCAACTGGACCAACGGGCTATCTTACATTACATTGATTACCATGTTACCGATGTTACCAAATCATAATTTGAAAAGTCCTGACCTAAAGTGTCCAGTTTGGACGCTAAGTAAGTAAGTCGTTCAGTGTGGAGGTTAAAGGGGGCGGCCTATGTTCAGCAGTGGACGTCTTCTGGCTTATGATGACGATGACCTAAAGCGGATATTTCAATAAAATTCCAGACTTTTAGTCACAAAATTCAAACACTACGCACAAGACTCATCACCGTCATCGGTTATTACTACCTTATACTCATAGGTTACGGCATACCTTATACTCAGAATGACCTATTATTATTCGCTGAAGGTCATACAGGTATATGTGCCGACCTCGACATACCCTGATAGAGTCTGGCTTTTGAAAGTTGAGACTGAAAGCGCCCGCCCGCCAAATTTAAAAATATCCGCATTGCAACCCCGAAATTAATATGAAATACATACATTAATGTGTTCTGACTGTGTTACAATAAAAATTTGTAACTTACAAGTATCAAGTGAGAATATTTCAGGCATTTCATACTAATTTTTGGGGTTTCAATGCGGATATTTTTAAATTTGCGGGCATTTTCAGTCTCACCTATCATTAGCCAGACTCTAATGAAGTAGAGGCATTGTATGGGACTGGGATTAGGTTGGGATATCAGCGACTTCACCATTGCTATGAGTGACTTGGGATTGTCGATAAGTTGAGTTTAGGGATGTTGAGGAGATAATATAATAATACATAGATTAAAGACTGTTTTTTTAATGTATATGTTTATTACTCGTATTACAACTAGGGCTTGCAATCCGGATATCCGAATTATCCGGATATCCGTTGAATTTGAAATCCGGATTTACTTGTATTCAGTATCCGGATAATTCGGTTTTTTTGCCTGTACTGTACCTGTGTGGGTTGAATAGTCATTGTAAACTTTACCAATAGATTACCTACAAATTTATTAATACAAACACTCTCTACGCCTCGCCCACAATCGTAGAGGCAGAGAGAGAGAGTTTTCAGCCTCTGGATATCCTTGTAACCACTTAAGAACAACGATGAAAGATGACTTCTTATAATTATTGCCTAAACTTTCCAAAGATCATATTATAATGTAAACAGCAATGTTGATACGTTCTCATTTTAAGTTAAAATTATTATTAATATTAGAAAGCTTAAGTTGATTTCATCACCGTTTCATCATTACAGCCATGGGACGTCCACTCCTGGACATAGGCTTCCCCCATCAATCTCCAAAAGGGACGGTTGGAAGCGGCCTGCATCCAGCGCTTTCCTGCAGTCTATTTTAGGTAGTCTGTTCATCTTGTGGGTGGACCCGGACGTCCTGTGCTTACTGGTGGTCTCCATCCGAGAACCTTTCAACCCCATCGGCCATATTCTGTTCTGCATGCTATGCCCTGCCCACTGCCACTTCAACTTGCTAATCTGGTGGGCTATGTCGGTAACTTTAAATCGTCTGCGGATCTCCTCATTTCTGATTCAATCTCGTTGAGAAACTCCGAGCGTAGCCCCTCCATAACTCGTTGTGCGACTGAGCATGCTAATGAGGCCCATAGTGAGAGACGAAGATTTAGTGCTTATGGCATTATTGGCAACTCACACTGGTCGAAGACTTTCGTCTTAAGGCACTGAGGTATTTTGGACGAGAAGACGTCGTGAAGTTTACCGAACGCTGCCCATCCGAGTTGGATTCGTTGATTGACCTCTTTCTTGAAGTTGGACCTGCCTAGTTGGACTGTTTGACCTAGGTAGACGTACGCGTCAACAACTTCTGGAACTGAGTTCCAAACTGATAATGGGGTGGGCACAACATAGATATTTGCCATAACCTTTGTCTTGTCCATGTTCAGCTTAAGGGCTCACCCGTTGGGAGACTTGATTGAGGCCTTCATGCATCATGCTAAGATCTTCTATCGATTTTGCCATGACCAAAATATCGTCGATAACCCTTGGACGAACCTTCATAGTGGACAGAGTAAATGCTTTGGCAATTGGCAGCGTGGTAATTTTATGCTGGTGTGCGTGTCTAGAACTTCTTGAGTGTGCGTGAGTAGGGAAGTGACTGCTAGTGCAGATCTATCGATAAAAAGGTACACAAATGTTCAAAATTAAGAACTTGTGAAATAGAAAACAACGTATGACAAAAATATGTACTTTATTGACTGCCAAAAAATGGTATACATTATTTTACTACTACTAACTAAAGTTTTAAAACCTAATTTAAAATATAATTATTGTATTACAAATATAAGTTTATTCAAAATTACAGATAACATTTATTAATTTACTCATCATCATCATCAGCTAGAAGACGTTCACTGCTGAACATAGACCTCCCCCTCTTAGACCTCCACACTGAACGACAGCCTGCCGTCTGCATCCACTGGATGCCCGCGACTCTCGCGATGTCGTCGGTTCATCATATAGGAGACCTACCTACGCTACCTGAGGCCTTACGGACAACACCTAATCCGCTCAGTTGGAAAATCACGCGAACGTGAACCTTATCGCGCCCAGATACGGTTTGCGGTCGCGTGATTTTCCAACTGAGCGGATTAGGTGCCGCAATTAGCTGTTGTCCGTAAGGCCCCTGTACCTACCTCCAGTTCGTGGTCTCCATGTTTTTGTTATTATCTCCCAAGTGATTTTTTTTGTCCCCTATGCTAGCTAGCACATTTAAAGATGTCTAAAGTTTCTACTAAATCCCTCGTCTTCAAAGAATTTATTACGGTACGGAACCCTATTTAGGGTTCCGTAGTCCTAAAATTTCAGAAAACTTAACAACGATTTTAACTTCGCGCGTTTTTGACAGTTCTAAGACAGGACAACGTCTGTCGGGTCAGCTAGTCTATACTAATATTATAAAGAGGAAAGATTTGATTGTTTGTTTGTTTGCATTAAATAGGCTCTGAAACTACTGAACCGATTTGAAAAATTCTTTCACTGTTGGGAAGCTACACTATCCCCGGGTGATATAGGCTATATTATATTTCAAAAAAAATATAGGGATCCTTACTAAAACTCCAATAATGTAACCCAAGGTGTAAGAAAATAAGACTTACACCCGTGTAAACGCAACCCGCGTTGCTAGTCTATACTAATATTATAAAGAGGAAAGATTTGATTGTTTGTTTGCATTGAATAGGCTCCGAAACTACTGAACCGATTTGAAAAATTCTTTTACTGACGGGAAGCTACACTATCCCCGGGTGACATAGGCTATAATCTATACCCGTGCGAAGCTGGGGCGGACCGCTAGTATAATAATAAAAAGCTTACTTTTATTACATGTGTTGATGCAGATATAATAGTAGGTGTATTTTTTTCAATTAGTGGCTCTGCTTTGTTTCTCTGGGTTAACAACGGGAAAACCTCAATAGGTTGCAGTAGGAGTGATTTTAAAGTTGGTGCTGTCTCAGCAACAGTTGTTTCCTAAAACAGTTACTAAACGTCAATATCTGGTATTAAACGGAATAATAAATAAACAGGCCAAGTGCGAGTCGGGCTAGTGTACTAAAGGTTCCGTACCACCTCATAACTTGTTAGCTAATAAAGTATAAAATGTATGTATGTATATTTATTAAGTATTTTGTGTAATATGTTTTATGTTTAGATTTGAATATTTGTAAAATTACTTTATCGTTTGTTTTTATATGTATTATATTGTGTATTATGTTTTTATGTGTGTTACATTGCACATCTGCTGTCTGACGTGCGTGACGTCACCTGTCGGTTCCAACGGAAGACTGGTTGTTCACAACCAGCATTACGCTGAGTTGGCACCAGCTTGTGACAGAAACTATTTTCTTTTATTGTGTTTAACTCGTAATGTCCTTATATCTTTGTTTTTGTCATAAATAAATATTTTTCTTTCTTTCTTTTCTTTCTAAAAAAATAGTGCAAAAAGACAACATCCCATCAACGCCTATGCGGTCCCCCATCCAAGTACCGATCGCGACAGACGTTGCTTCTCTTCGATGGTGAACAGAAATTTGTCACCGACTCACACTTGACCAATATTTATTATTTATTGTTATACTTTAGGGTGAAGCCAGACGAGCGTAATTTTATGAGTTGTGAGTCGCGTATTTTCGGTCACTCTCATACATCATGGTAACTCATTTTGCGTCGTCGTGTGGTACAAACTGCATTTTTGTATGAAACCGAATGCAGCAGAAATTACGCGACAGAAATTTCGCGACTCACAACTCATAAAATTACGCTCGTTTGGCTTCACCCTTAGAGTGTGTACTATAATCGTGCCAAGTTTGACGCTTGTACGTATTACAGTTCTTACACAAGAGCAAATACAAAAATACGTTAAAAAAAATGTGTTGTATGTGGATCCCATTTAGTTTTTTACTTTCTGACTTAATTATAATTTTTTACTTAATCCGCCGTAATTTATTCTGTGAAAATTTCAAATGGCTGTCTATTACGGTTCAAAATATACAGCCGTTAAAAGGTAGGACGAACAGACAGACAAGACAACGTAGGCTTAGTCATAGGATCCCGTTTTCACCCTTTGGGCACGAAGCCCAAAAAAAAAAGGAATTAATATTTTTTATTATTGAAACTGACGTGGTTTTCACACATTTTATTTATCGTCCGTCTAATGCGGTTGAAACTATAGTCGGAGTAACCGGCTTAATCTTACGTGAGTAATTCCCGTGTAATATAAATAAAATGAATTAATATTTGTTATCAAGATACTTACAATTTGTCTACATGATGGTAAAGTTTGAATCCCACGCAGTTTAGCGCTTGATTTCAATATAGGTTTTCCTTTCATAAACTTATAATATTGATAGTTTTCCAGATCCTCTTCCAACTGCAAGAATAATAAATAATAATAAATAATAAATATTCGGGTCATTTTTGCACACACGGTCATCTGACCCCAAACTAAGCAAAGCTTGTGATATGGCTGCCAGAGACTGATATATATACATATATAGGTTTAAATACATACTTAAATAGATATTAGCACCCATATATAGAACAAACACAAATGTTTGTCCTAGGTGGGAATGGAACCCACGCCCCCAAGCTCAGAAGGCAGGTTCACTACCAACTCGACCAACGGGCTATCATCATTGGTATTGTTAATCAATAGGTATTGTTAAACAATCACATCAAACACACTTTAGTAAATAGGACACAACATTTAAGTTTGACAATAAAGGGTCGGTTCCTTCCAGCAAGCAAGCGTGCTCTATAGTAGGCCGCATCATCAGGCGAGATGGTGGTCAAACGCAAGCATATCAGTAATTACCAAATGAAAAAATCTAAAAAATCACCAATTTATTTTAGTCAGCTTATTATTTTAATTGCAGGTTATAGGATAGTAATTTAATTTAGCCAATAGTATAAATACCAGTTCTCCACTTATTTGGACGCAAATTCTCCAATATTTGCACTGATATAAAAAAAATGAAATAATAGATTTGCATTTAGCCGCCAACTCGCCTGCAGGCCTAGCACGGGCCGTGGACAAATTGTCTTTCCACTTTTTTTATCCCGCGAGTAAAAGACAAATGTATCCATATTCTAGCTTTGTCGTGTCTAGGCGTGGATAAAAACGGTGGAAAGACAATTTATCCACAGCCCATGCTAGGCCTGCTGGGCCCCGATTATAAACCAATTGTTTTTAAATTAATTATGAATTGCATCAAATATTACACTTCACTATCACTACATAGTATCATATAGTATAAAACAAAGTCGCTGTCGCTGTCTGTCCGTCCCTATGTATGCTTAAATCTTTAAAATTGAAGCGGTTTTTTTTAATAGATGGAGTGATTCAAGAGGAAGGTTTATATGTATAACTAGCGACCCGCCCCGGCTTCGCACGTAAATTACACCCGTGCGAAGCCGGGCGGGCGGGTCGCTATTAAAGTATAAAATGAGTGTCATATGTGACAATCTGTGTGACTAAACCTTGAGTAAACCAACTGGTTCAGTAGAATCGGAGCACTGATAGTAAGCGATAATGCGGTCTATGGTGGAGCACGCTTGGCTAGAAGAAACCGAATCTTTCGCAATTTGAAGATTAAAGATTGAGCCATCGAGATATATTACATATAGAGTCACAATCGTGCCAAAAAATGTCCGGACCAAAACTTGGCGCACAACCTTGTAATTAACCAAAACTTTTTGGATAATTACAAGGTAACCGCGATGTAATGTGGCATTGTGAAGTATATAATTGATACAATGTAAGTACAATGACGCTCGGACGTTTTTTGACTATTTTCACAGAGAGATTGTGACTCTATGGGAATTGTATTTCGATGGATTGAGCTTACAAAATTGAAAAGTGAGAAGTAAAACTTACGTTTAGATGATCTTCACAGCATAATAAGCTCCGCGCAGGTTTGTATTCTACATTTACTTCCTCACACCACCTCCTTTTTAAGGTTTCTTTTACACGAACAAATAATTTGTTACGGCTGTTGCATGTGGTGTTTTTACACGTCGGTACAAAACATTTTAAGCGGGTTGACTTTGAGCGATTCATTGTGCTATGTGTACCTAATAAAAAAATGGTATCGATCAGTGCTCGAAATGGACCGGAACGCACCTCCGCCGTTCCGGTTCGTGAAATCACCTCATATCATTCTGGTTCGGCAAAAACCTAGGCAGGTACCAAACCTTTGGTTTGTTTGGAAATACTCGAAAAAGCGGAAAATGTAGCATGTCACTCTGGACTGGACGTAATGAGGAATCCAACGACACCTCTCTTGTCAAAATCGGTCAAGCCGTTTAGGCTACAGGAGGTACTAAGGAACCCAGAAACATACTAACATGCTTACATACAACCCAGAACATTACCCTCTTTCTTGGACTGTCCAAGAAGGAGGGTAACGAACTTTTAACCGACTGTCCAACTTGGACAGTCGGTTAAAAGTTCGCAAGGTTTGAAGGGAAATGCGTTCCAGTTCGTGAGCAAGTCTAATTCGACCACTGGATTCGATGCAATCAAATCTACAGAAACTTTAAATAAAAGAAACCAATATTAATAGATGAAAATACTGTTACAATCAACTATTGAACCAAAAATTATAACTACAGGGTTACGCATTTACCCTGTAGCCGAAAGGAGATCATGGTACTCTTCATTATGAACAACTTGAACTGAACGGCCATGTGCGAAACGGGCTCGTGCACTGAGGCTTTCGTACCACCACAAAATACAAAAAGTAGTGAAAAAAGACATTTTCACGTCCAGGCGGCCACCCATTCAAGTACCATCCGTGTCCGACGTTTCTAACTTGGTGGTGAAAAGAAATTTGTCACCGAATCGCACTTTGCCATTAATTATTAGCTTGTATGTTTTAGATATTACCGCCTTTAGTTTTTGCTTTTTGAATTTATTATTTCTTAGTTAATCCCCCGTAATCTATACTAATATTATAAAGAGGAATGATTTGATTGTTTGTTTGTTTGCATTGAATAGGCTCCGAAACTACTGAACCGATTTGAAAAATTCTTTCACTGACGAGAAGCTACACTATCCCCGGGTGACATAGGCTATAATCTATACCCGTGCGAAGCTGGGGCGGACCGCTAGTATTACATATTCTGTGAAAATACCAATAGGCTATCTATTAAGGTTCAAAATATACAGAGCTGTTAAAAGGTAGTATGGACAGACAGACAGCATAGGCTCAGTATTAGGGTCTCGTTTTCACGCTTTGTGTACTGAACCCTAAATAAAGAAAGAAAAAGTTGTTATTCTCTAGCAGTTGTCAGAGCAAATATATACTTTGACCTAGTTTAAGGTGGTTCGTTGCACAAATGGCGGGAAATTCAAATTTCAAACAGTTTTCTTCTCCTTGTAGCTAGGCCGGGTAATTATTGTAAACAACCATGATGTTTTCGCAAATTGATTATTATTCTTTACAAAATCATGTAAAGCTATTTATCTCTAATGCCCATTATTACTTACATTTGTGAATAAACAAATTTTTGCTGTTTCAAACGGTTTATTTACAAATTTAAGTAATATGGTGCGTTACTGTTAAATAATTGTACATAATAATGTAAAGAACAGCCAACATTTTGCGCAAACACTGTGTTATTTAAAAATAATTACCTGGCCTGGCTACTAGGACCAAAAATCTGTTTAAAATTTAAATTTCCCGCCATAGGTGAATCGAACCACCTTAAGCAAAGATCCTATTATGTATTTCAAATTGAAAAGAGTGAAACTATAATCACACATACCGCGAATATTGTTGGAAAGCAGTTGTCTTTGATTCGTACTATTTCTAAAGTGCGATTAACGCAACTTTTTTCAAAATGCAATGAACAAACGTAAGAATTTAGTGCAGGACTCCAGGTCTCAGAATTCCGTCTTCTAATATTTTCAATCCATTTATTCCTTGTTACTAAGTTCCTCGGGAGTCTGAAAGAAATAAATATTTTTACCCTGTACCCACTAATAATTATTATAATATATATTGTGCGTGGCAAATTTTGAAGCCGAAGGGCTATTATTAGTGATGCCACGAAAAGTGATTTTGCCGAATACCCAATACCGAACATTCTGCGACATTCTCGGCCGAAACGCCAAATGGTCGGCAAAATATGTATGCATTTCGACGTATTTGTCAATGTTTTCCTTCACCGAAAAACCAGTGGTATGAAAATCCGTACATAAACTCCAAAGAGCTCATTGGTACGGGCCCGGGGTTTCAAATACAAATATAAATCATTTATTCGGGCATAATTTATGTTAAGCTATAGTAATGATCCCAGAGGCTCCTGAACTAGTCAGAGACTGTGTGACGGGAGCCAATGGCTTCTCCTATTAATGTATCAATTAATTATACCAAAACAGTAACAAAGCATTTTAAAATTTTAAAACTATGTAAAAAAAATAATTTAAAAGTAATTTTAAAAGTTTGATTACCATTCCAATAAGTAGCCAAAAGAAAAATAATAATAAGATAAAATAATTTTTAAACCATTAAATGCAACAGTCTGCGCTATTCTGCGCTTTTCTATGCGCAGTTTGTGTGAACATGTGTATGTATGTATGTATATGTGTGTGTGTGTGTGTGTGTGTGTGTGTGTGTGTTGTGGGTGTGAGTGAGGGTGTGGGTGTGGGTGTGAGTGAGTGAGTGGGTGTGAGTGAGTGAGTGGGTGTGAGTGAGTGAGTGAGTGGGTGTGAGTGAGTGAGTGAGTGGGTGTGAGTGAGTGGGTGTGTGAGTGAGTGGGTGTGTGGGTGTGTGAGTGAGTGGGTGTGTGGGTGTGTGAGTGAGTGAGTGTGTGTGTGTTAGTGGACGTGCCAAATGAAAATCAGAAATAAAAACCCTCCAGCATATCCTCAATGCCCTTGTAGTCTTACTCCTTGAGCCACTTCAGAATATTATTTTTAAGTTCTCTATAATGTGGTTTGACCACGACCTCACGCTGTCAAGTTTAGCGGTCTCCCAAATAGGCTACCACGGCTTCAGGCCTGAGGGGGTGGTCGCTTTGAAATCAATAAACGCATTTAAAAGCAAACTGGACAGATGGATAAGATTGGAGAACATAATCTTAACAGATATATGCTAGATATTGATACTGTAATATTGGCACATCAGCATAATGCTGCTTGCCTATCATCAAATAAATTAATAAATAAACATGACTAATGGTAAAAAATAAAACAAATCTAAATGGCCGACTGGAATATCAAATGAGTATTGAATATCAGGGCAGATCTGAATTTTATCAGTTAGGTTAGATGGTAGGACTGTGCTCCAAGACTCAGATTGCCAATATAGTTCAGAAGGTCGCTTGCCTAAAGTGGGACTAGGGTTGCCAGATCCTGGCTTATCAATACCTGGACATTTCTAGGGTTAGGAATGGCTTAGATACGGTTTACAAATCATTACAAGTGTTTGTCCTAAAGAAATCGCGAATTCCGGGACAGTAAAGTGAAATTACTGGACACTGGACAAGACACCTCATTCCGGGACTATCCCGGATTTCCCGGGTGTCTGTCAACCCTAAGTGAGACTGGGCTGGTAATTTCAGTCAAATGTCGGAAGATCGATGGCCAAAACCACAGCACAGTGGCTACAACAGAATAGCAAACGACGTCCCGGACGGCCCAGACGGAGATGGAGGGACGAACTGGACTCCTACTTGAAGGGCTGAACTCAAATTGCTTAAAACAGAGAGAAATGGAAGGAGGAAAGTGATGCCTTTGCCCTGCAGTGGGACAATGCAGGCTAATATAATATAATAAAAAGGCTAGAAGGTGTTCTTCGTGTTTTTAGGGTTTCTTACCTAAAGTGTGTAAGTGGGACCCTATTACTAAACCTACCCTGCCTGTCTGTCTGTCCTACCTTTTAACGGCTGTATCATTTGAACCGTAATAGATAGCCAGTTGAAATTTTCACAGAATAAGTAATAATGTCATTGAGAATTAACTAAGAAATAATAATAAAGTAAAAAAAATTATTACTAAAACCCCATATTACAAACTTTTTTAAACATATTGTTGTATTTGCTCTAATGTAGAAATGTTAATACATACCAGCATCAAACTTGGCATGATTATAGTAAACATTCTAAAGTATAACAACAAATAATATTATACTGCCTGAATTATTATTATATAATGCCTAGTGAGGACTGCTTCGCAAAGCTTACTATTTTAGGCTCGTCTCTTTGCTATTTTAATTTACCATGTTAGATATGGTGAAATATTTAAGTTAAAATATTGTATCTTTTGATTAATATGCGTGTGTAAATAAATAAAAAATAAAAAAAAAATAACTTTATTTTTATACTTGCCAAAGTGCGAGTCGGTGACCAATTTCTGTCTTAAATTTCTCAAATTTTTTGTCACCACCATCTCATGTAGGTACAATCACCGAGTTAAACAACATCGGGTACAGACGGTACTTGGATGGACCGGGCCATGACGTCTGTTTGCACAATTTTTTTTGTACATGGTGGTACAGAACCCTCGGTGCGCAAGCATTACTTGCACTTGGCCGCTTTTATAGATAGATAGAAACTCTTTATTGTGTACACCAGAAATAAAAATTACATTGGTTTGTTATTATTATAACAAAGCAATATCTTCCTTCCTAACCCCTCTATCAGGGTAGATCCAAATTCTGTCACCTCGATTAGGATATAATGCAGAATTTTTGAAATAAAATACATGCAAAATGTGGAATATAATGTGACATATTTTCAATATTTGTATTCACCCAGTCAGTCGCCCACTTATTATTTCAGTAAATAAAATTCAGTATTTTTGACATCTTTAATTTGAATTTATATTCGCTCGTTTTTAAATACTACCCATTTAGAATGTATTTGTTCCTGATCGAAGATTGTAAACAAACATTATGTAGGCACATCAAATGACTGCCCGAGACGGATAAACAGAACCCGCCGATTTCTCGCTATTACATAGGTTCTATGACAAACCCCCTATTAGATTTAACGAAAAAAAAATATAATGAAATTTTTTGAAAAATTGTTAATTACTAACCTATGAAAACTTATTCCGGGCTCCTTTTTTCTTGATTTCGATTCACACCCTTCAACACAACACTGAGTCATTATCTTCACGTCAACAGTCACAAATATAACTACTTTTACATTATGTAAAATAATTTAAGCTCTTTCTCATGTACATTCCTGTAAAAATAATGAAATTGATAGAGAATATTGAATTGAATTGAAATGATTACATAAAAGATTTGTTTTTTGTTTTGTTTATTGTTTTTGACAGCAAAGCAAACGTCATTTTGACATTTACTCAAATGGCTAATTTACAGATTTGTTTGCGATGACGATGAGCGCAGTAAAGTAAATGTTCCGTCTAGGAGTAATAGTGTTCCGTGGTCTATACCAACTAGTCCTCAGCCGAGTGATGCCAAGTTTAATTTTACCCCAATGCCCGATTAATGTTACCCTAATATCATAACTATTTTTTTAAAAATACCCTGATTCTAAAATTCTTTCTTAATAAGTTGTTATATTTCACAATAAAAGTATGCTGAATTTGTTCGTTAAACTAAAATTTTCAACGTTGAACGTTTTTCAACTTTCGGTAGTACAAGCGTTGTTGTTTGACACAAAAAAAATACCCTCAAGATTACCGCAATTTTTGACCCTAAAAATTACCCTGCTATATCATTTTTACTCTAAATTTAGGGTAAAATAACTTAAATTGACAGCACTACCTGGGTGTCTATAATGTACAACATGATATTTGCCGACACGATATTGTACGGCATGATAATGTACAGCATGATAATTGGTGTACATGTACATCGAATATCATGTTGTACAATCCATGTCGTACAATACTGGCCGTCAATTATCGGCCCGTGTCTATAAAGTACGGCAAGGAATGCACAGCCAGGATTGCACAGCCAATAATCCATGTACGAGAAAAAAGTCCACGTTTTATCGGGCTGTGCATTATTATGCCGTACATTATCATGTCGTGCAATACAGGCCGTGTTTTGTCGAAACGGGCCGAAAATGTACGACCGATAATGTACAACATGATAAAAGGTGGCATCTCCCTATTGGCTAATTTTGCTGAAATGTCTCTGCTCTTATTGGCTGTTGAGTCTATGACGTCTGTCGATTCCATCCTTCGTTTGAACAAGATAGTGTAAGATAGTCACAGATTAAAAATATGAGAACCATCAAAACTTTTTGGTGGTGAGGCGGAGAGAAGAGTAAAACTGTGTTTGTACTGTCACTCATTTCGAACCTAACCAACGCAAGTCTGACTCCAGGTGGGCTCCCGCCAGAAGCTCTTGCGGTCGCCCCTGAGTGTCGGCTCGCTCTCACTCAGGACCTCCCTTGAGCTTCTGGCTCCCGCGCTTTTTATATACACTCTAGGGGTAAGGACCACAAGACTAGGTGGAGTCGGGGTGCTCTGTGTCGGTTCTGTGACCCATTTCGAACCTAACCTACTCAAGTCCGGATGCTCTGTGTCGGATCTGTCACTCATTTCATTTGACACTCGACGTGGAATGTCCACGTCTAAACGAAGCATCAGTTTTGAATTTTTATGGTCACCAATTATCATGCTGTACAAAATCGGGGTGTACATTATTAAACAGAGTCAATAATGCACGGCATGATATTGTACGACACAATAATGCACAACATGATAATTGGTGTACATGTACATGGAATATCATGCTGTACATTATCGCTTGTGCATTATTGGACCGATCTGATAATGTACGGCATGATATTGCACGGCACGATATTGTACAACATGATATTCCATGTACATGTACACCAATTATCATGCTGTGCATTATTATGCCGTACAATATCATGCCGTACATTATCTGTGTCGTACATTATTGCCTCCCGCACTACCTCAGCGTATACAAATGCGATAGCGATAGTTTGACATAACTACATTTATATAAATACAACGTGCAATGAATGTTATCACACTAACATTTTTACCCCGTTATATGGGTAATCTGGTATTAGAGTTTTACTACGAGTCAGTCAGTAAACAGCATCAGGCAAGCCCTACCGAGAGCTATAGGCATTACCGGTAATGCCTATAGTGCTATAGCCAACTGGTATTACCTGGATAAAAAGAGTAGGTGTCGAACGTAGTTTCAAGAATGTACATTTTTTGTAGGTCGTAAGCAACTGGGTTCGAAATGCCTTGAGCAGATCCGGGAGTGGCAACTTGGTTGCCAATTAATTTGGCCCGTACATTCAGTCCATATTTTTCTTAACACCGGTTCATTCAGAAAACTAAAACAACAAAAAGTAACCCTACTTACTGGTAAATAATCATGTTCTGATACAACAACAACTTATTCAACTTATCATCTGACTATTGACAAATGACAAGAAGTTCCTAACATAAGACACAAAGTTACCCATGGTATAATAATAATATACTCCGCCAGGTATAGCGCTCCGAGACAAAAGGTCACGTGGGGTGGGTGACACGCAACTACGTCATCGATGTCATGGATACACGTACAAGTGCATAAGCAAGAGCAGAATAAGTAGCTTACAACAAGTTTGAGAGAGATGTCGATACACGAAAAAATTTAATCTCTATGAGACAACTGATTTTCTGTGTTACCACTAGCGTGAATTTATAACTCCCCAATCTCCGTATATCATCTGTTAATCCAATAAATCAATATGGTTTTGATATGAATAATGTGTTTAATATATTAAATTCGTGCTTAACTTGAATTGCTTTGCTTAAGCGGACAAACCAAATGACAATTGAAATGCTTCTAGTACTTTATTAAATATATTATTAAAAATTGTTTCCCAATAGCTGCGTTTGTTGCAATAAAGTGACAACTGGACAGTGACGTAATTGGGTGTCAGCTTTCGGAGCGCTAGACCTTGTTTTTTTGGATCAAGAAGTTACCAAATTATTTAGTAAATAATCAAGTTCTGGCAACCCCTTCAAGTTATTATCCGATTAATGACAAGAAGTAACATAGGTAACTTCCTGACAATTCCTGATACCGTTACATTACAATTTGGTCAGTTAGCTTAACACTAAATTCAACTGATCTTCACGTATCTTCACGTAGGTACATGAAATTATTAATATTTTTCACATGATATAGTCAGAAAATAGGCCCGAATTCAATAATTCTTTGTTTTCTTTGCTGTATCAAATAAAAAAAGGCTACTTACCGATGAAAGGTTATGGTCGGTTCATTCCATTCACTACGGCTTTTACACCCTAGTATACTGCAATTCACCATCGCCGCGCTCTAAATCCACTTACAAAGTAACAAACAAAAAACCAAATGAGGTCTTTCTATGGGCCTTTCACAACATGGTATAATAATATACTCCGCCAGGTATGGCAATCCGAGAAAAAATTACCACGTGGGCGTCTCACAATGATGTCATGATGTAAATTTCAACAGGTTCGAGAGAGATGGCGATACACTACGTAACAGCTGATTGGATAGTGGCAACTGGACAGTGACGTAATTCTGGGACAACTGCCAGAGTAGAAGACCTTGTTTTCTATGATCATGTTTTACAGTTATTTTCAACGATGCCACAATTTGCCTGCCACCTGAAGTGTCAGATCCAAGGATGTACTTTATGAAATTATTGTATATTTGTATAAAAACATTTTAAAACACTACATTTGTGTACCTTTTTATCGATAGATCTACACTAACAGTCACTTCCCTACTCAAGCGACTCAAGCAGTTCTAGATACGCATTACGCACACCAACATAAAATGACCACGCTGCCAAAGCATTGTCCGTTATGAATATGATACTACGTTCATGGTAAGATCGGTCGATGGCAAACGACAAAAACCCTATACGCCGGTAAGGGACAAAAAATATAATCTTCGTCCTGCTCACTCTCACGAAGTTGTTCATATACGTTATCTCGCACTTTCGTAATTATTATTATTTTAAGAGCGAGTCTTCCTATTCTTGACTTGACTACTTAGACTTAGTACCTGACCTGACCTCAGTTACTACCTGAGTACTTTTTAATATAGGAAAGGCAGTAGGTACTCATTCAACTTCGGCTGGTGGTGGGTAGAGGGCTCCAGAATCTTTGACAAGTATAGGTACATGTCTCCAGAATAAGGTCACGCAATAATCTTATAATGTAAACCTGGGGCCTTACGGACAACAGCTAATTGCGGCACCTAATCTGTTCATTTGGAAAATCACGCGACCGCAAACCGTATCTGGGCGCGATAAGGTTCACGTTCGCGTGATTTTCCAACTGAGCGGATTAGGGGCCGCAATTAGCTGTTGTCCGTAAGGCCCCAGATCCTGGTTCCAGACCCGAACCTGATATCTTTGAGGTCACGGCACAAACTTGTTCAACATAGACAACTCGACAAACTCAGTCCGGCATTATAATGCCAAATTCCACATCTCTATCACAGAACTATTAGGCACTTACTTGCTTTCTATTCCGGTTTGCACTGGGCCGGCGATAATATATGTCAAAAATACGTGCGTGTTCCAAAAAAATTTCATAAAGGCCTAAATCCGCCATAATTCCTATGTTTCTTTTTGACAAAAATCTAAAAATCTCTTGCTTGAATAGAATTTTCGATCCGACTCGTCCGATCTGCTTTTGGCTTCTGGCTGGGGTGCGTTTACGCCTTTACGGCATGGTCGTAGTATCATAATAATCAGTGTTGCCAACCCCTACAGAATTTTTTCCCCAAGATAATTTTAAAATCCCCCCAAAAACCCCTAAGTATTTTTTTAGTACCAAAAGAAAAAGACTAAGTCAGGACAATCGGACGGTGTCAAGGGGGGGGGGGGGGGATTATTTATCTCTAAATAAAAAGTTGGGGTTAGTTACATCATTTATAACTCAAGCATGGCTGAACCGATTTTCATGACGTTGATTTGTTGGATTTTCTCCGCCCTGAATACCAGAATAAGTATTGAAATATCAGAAATTTCAAGAAAAAAAATATTATAAAGAAAATTAATTTCCCCGAATATTATGGAACTAGCTACGCCCCGCGATCTTGATGTCATAGAATATTTTAACAATTTTTAACTAGCTCTACAGAACATTTTTCGTAGAAAACAACCCTGACAAAAAAAACTTTTTAATTATTTTTTTAGGTAATTTTTACTAAAACATGTATTTTAACGTGGATTTCTATGCTACTGATTTTTTTCCCTAGAATATGATAGCTTATGAATTTCTCTTTCTGCCAAAATACATATTTTTGTTCTAAGTTTTAATTATTTTTATATTATTTTAATTGCGTAGCGGCATTTTATCTAAAAAAAAACGGAGGCCGTAAATTTTCGTTACTTGTGACAATCAAATACAAAATATTTATTAATAACACCTATGCTATGTTAATCTTTTTCTGATTACTTTTTGTACTATCCTATACAAATTTTTTAAACGTTATTTTCAAAATAACAAATGATTTATAGAAAAACTCCAGGGGTTGTATTATTTGTGGTGTTTAACGCACAGATCTACGTTTAACGTGTATTTTCACGCCTCCAAAGTCTCACTAAAGTCTCTCCACTACTTATCTGGGGCAATACTAAACTTATGACAGTAAATACAGAAGACGAGGCGGTATGGCCTTAATAGTTTTAGCCTTGTCGAAAATGGGCGACAAACAAAATCAAAATAAAGCAGCCAACCAAGTTTTTTTGGCGCCAACGTGGAAAAGAACATGTCGGCTCGTTGGATTATTTTCCTAAACTAGTGTATTTTCGAGTGTTAATGTGTTCTAGGTGGTGAATTATTACTCATTAAGTGCTCGTAAACGTGCTCGAGTGTGGGCAAGTGATATAACGAGGTGAAACGTGTCTTTTCGTGTTGTTTCCAAAACTCCATAGGAGCCTCTTGTAAAGTTCCCACCACTTTACAGAGGCATGAGTTTGACTTGACCGTGACTTACTTACCTTGACTCTGACTGTGACTATGACTTGTTTGACGTTATTAAGACTATATAAAACAGAAGAATAGGCGGTATGGCCTTAAAGGCTTTAGCCTGCCCGATGGGCGAATTATATTAAAAAAAAAAAAAAAAAAAGCAGCCAACCAACCTCAAAATGTCAAAACAAAATTATAATTTTATTTTTGTAACTTTGTAAGTAAAGTAAACTGCTGAGTGCTGTTGCAAATCACTGCAAATGATTGGAACATTGTATTAGTACCAGAAATCGTGGAAAGCTATAAACTCGTGTTTTGGAAATAAATATAGGTACAGGGATTTGGGGGTGAATCATTGTAATAAATCACGTTCTGAACAATCTGGCCATAAAAGTGCCTAAAACGTTTTCAGCTGCTTTCTCGAGAAAAGTGAAAAAACAATATAAAGTTCCATTCTACACAATTCTCCATATTACGTATCTATCAAAAGAGAACCACAAGATCCATACATAATCAAAGAGAAGATCAAACATGTGCGACTTTTCACCTAGTTCACCTACTAACGGTGAAATCATAATAAAAACAGAAGAGATATTAATCAAACAGGAACAGCTTACATGCAACGAATGTGACTACACAACTATATGTCCCGATAATTTAGAACAACACACACAAACACACATTGAGGAAAGATATACCTGTGATGTATGTCCCTTCAAAACTAAGCATGCAGTTTTTTTAATACGTCATATGAAAAAACATACTGGAAGTGAGAAATATAAGTGTGATATGTGCAACTATACCAGTGCACAGGAGAGCGATTTGAACACACATCTAACTCTTCATAAAGTATACCATCAATGTACCGAGTGCAACTTTCGTTGTGTACAGCTCTCTGACTTTGAACTTCACGCAGCAACACACAGTAAACCGCCGGAATGTTATAACAATGCCTTATCAAATGACGTAACCACTGAAGAGAAATTCAAGTACAAAGAATATGTATGTGACGTATGCAACGTCACATGTTTTGGGAAACTAGATTTTTATGCACACTTAAAAACGCACTGTGTCGGTGAACCGTTCTCATGCAACCTGTGTGATTATATGACCATACAGAGGCATGACTTGAAAAAACACAATTCAGAAGTACATTTCGCACACAGATACAGAATAAGAAGATTGTTTACATGTCCCTTTTGCAATTATAAAACCCGCGGGGGGAACGGGCCGAGGCACTTAAGACTTCACACTAAAGAACGGCCATGGGCTTGTAAAAAATGTGACTACAGAAGCATTACAAAAGAACATTTGATCAGACATATGAGGAGAAGCCATTTACATTTGTTTAAATGTAATTTTTGTGAATACAAGACAGCATCAAGTATAAACTTAAACAGACATGTGAAAACACTCAATATACACTACTTCAAATGTATAGTGTGTAACCATAAAACTTTAAGGAAGTATGCCTTGAAAATTCACACGATAACAATTCATAACACACCCTTAAGGAAATACAAAAAAGTATACATCAATTTGAAGACATGTCGGAGCAAGTTAAATGCGAAATCAGTGAAAACTCTAAGCCGATACATGATGTTACATGGAAAATCATTTCAACATTACAGACAAAAACGTCACCAAAAAACTCTCAACGAACGCCTAGAGGATAACGCTGAGAAGAAATATATATGCATCATTTGTGCTTTCAAATGTTACTACAAATATCAATTGAGGAATCATATTATGATGAAACACTACAAAGTAAAGAGCTATGCATGTTCTTTATGTGGATTCAGATCATCAACCAAACGTGGTTACCAACGCCATGTGGCATTGCACGAAGCAGACACAGCAATACCAACTCCTTGTGGTATATGTGAATATAACGCCCAAAATAAATATGATTTAAAATATCATATGAAAACACACAAGAAAGACGACTTCTTTAAATGTGATTTCTGTGACTTTAGGTGTGTAACAAAATCAAGATTGGTGGAACACAATTCAACTAATCATGTTAAACTAGAAGATGAAACAAATTAATTGACATTATAGAACAAATGTTATTAATTTAATAAACCAGCCAAGTGCGAGTCGGGCTCGCGCACTGAGTGTTCCGTACCACCACAAAATTCAATCAAATATTATATTTTTGCCGGTAATGTACTAACTTCAAGAATCGATAAAAAGATATTAAAAAACCCTATTACGCCATAGATCTACTACCTATAGATTTTCAATGAGCGTGGCTAGCTCAGTGCCTCTCGCTACAACAAGGTGTGTTGCCAGTTGCCACATTAAAATTATTTGCTTTAGGGTAATTTACCTACTATGACGGGTAGTGAATCTATTAAATGAGTAATTTTGGAAACAATACTACTAATTGTATTTTATAGTTATACACTATCAAACTGCAACCCGCGGTGCTACCTACAATTTTCTGGGAAGAAAAGTACCCTACGTCTGTCCTCATGACACACCCTATCATCCTGACAAATTTGATTAAGATTGACTTAGCCGTTTGGTCGTAAAAAGTAACAAACAGACAGACTTTTGTTTTTATTATATTAGTTAGGATTACGATTATAATAATATTACGATAGTATTTTTTTTATTGTTTAATTGATGTAAAATACTTAAAAATTAAGATATAAAATATATAAAGTAAAAAATAATATAATGAATAATCGTTGGTCTACGGATCTCCTCATTTCTGATTCGATCTCGAAGAGAAACTCAGAGCATAGCCCTATCCATAGCTTAGACCAGATAAGAGACCGCAGGGAAACGCTGGATGCAGTCCGGTTCCAACCGGCCCTTTTGGAGATCGATGGGGGAGGCCTATGTCCAGCAGTGGACGTCCTATGGCTGAAACGTAGACGGAGGAACCAATGGACACAAGTACGCTGTAACCGGTTAAGAGATAGCGATATTTTCTATGAGTCCATTATGGCTCCATAGAAGATAGGGAAGTTAGGACGGGTTTTATTACAATAAACAGTAAAACTTCAGGTTATATTTTAATGTTTTATTGATTTTTAAACCATAAAAATTATAACCAAGCACTTTTTGACAACAAATTTTGAGGGAAAGTACCCTATGTCCGTCTTCATGATGCATACTATCTTCCTACCAAATTTCGTTAAGATCGGCTTAGTCGTTTAGTCGTGAAAAGCGAACAAACATCCAGACAGAGAGACAGAGTTACATTCGCTTTTGTAAGGAGTAAGAATTACGGCGGATTCAATAACAAATAATAATAAAATCGTAAAAAAAGGTCTACAACAAACGTTTTTTGTTTTAAACTATCACGGTTGTTCACTAAACTTATATGATTATTTACGGGATATTTACCGTGGTGAGGTTGTGGAATGAGCTCCCGATAAATTGAAAAAAAAAACCGCTTCGAAATATCGGGACCTCATTCCACAACCTCACCACGGTAAATATCCTGTAAATAATCATATAACTTTAGTAAACGTTTTTTGTTTGTCATTGCTCGTAAAAAAATACGAGCTTCAAATTTGGTACGATTATAGTACTAGTCCTATCCTAAGTCTTAAAGAATAATAAAAATAATGAAATCTAGCGCGAGTAGGGTTCTTGTATTTTGGGGTGTTATGGAACCCTAAGTACGCGAGTCCACCTTGCATTTGGCTGGTTATATGGCTGGCAGAGAATTATTAAAATCACATAGTATTAAAAGTTATACATACTCGCGTATCAAAAATACTAAAATTAGAAGATACGAGTAAGGACATACCCGAACAAATTCTCGTTGGTGGAAAACTTATATGAGTTGTTTTTTTTTTACTGGTCATAGTTAGTGCTTCTGGTTACTCACATGAATATCATTAGTTGGCAGAGCACCTGGTTTCAGCAAGTTTTTTTCTCCACGCTTCATAAATAAATCATTCTTAAAATGTTTGGAACAAATTCTGGAATTTCGTGTTGGTCTCCAATCATATCTACCACATGCTTGTATCCAAATCTCTACCGGTCCTGCATTCGATGGAAATCTGTAAATAAATATTAGGAAATTTAAGTATATGGTGTAAATTCTGTGATTACAGATAACATATATTCCGAATCTACTATTAGTTAACAAACAAAAAATAATTTTTAGTTAAAAAAAACGCTCCTATACAAAACCGATAATACAGTAATGGCATCTAATTTGAGCGCATAAAATAAATCTGTCAAATTCAATACATCGTCGGTAAACATTTAGAAAACTAGGGAAAATTTGAAAGCTACATTATGGCAGCCCTAACTCAATATCTTTGAGGTTACGTTCTTCTTTGCTTTTATATAATTTGTAATTTTGCAGTAAAACTTCACATCTAAATATGTTGCCCCTGCATCAATACATCATATTTATTATTTTTATTGATTTTAGACGATATATTGTAAAGAAAAACGGCCATTACAAACCTGTGAAATGTAACATCAGATAAACCTTGTTCTGTTCTGTTCGGACAACCCAAAACACAACACTGCACCATTGTGACGACATCCAATACTCTTGACCACGCGAGGATAATAATTTAAGGATAACGAATTGAATTTAGATGATTTATTTCCGAAAAAACACATAAATCTCTCAATGTTTGACACCAACACTGTCAATTAGAGTTTGGAGTCAACCGGTTACAACGACAAAGAGAAAAAAAGCATAGATCTTTCTTTTTTCACGCATTCTATTTTTTCATATGGCTGTTTCGCTGCGGAGTAAAAGAGTAGGAAATGTGATTGCGTCTATTGTTTTCTCTGTCTACGGGCTGAAATGATGATGAATGAATAATTAATTTATTTATTTGGTTATCATAATATGGAATTTATGCTATCTTACGATAAAGAAGTACTAGGAAAACGTAATTGTAAAGTAACCATGATTATGATGGTAGGGCACTTTCTAGTGCTTGGCTTGCCTAACTATAACCTTCAAGATGAACTCGTAAGAAGTAAGTACCTTACAGTGTGTTATAATAATAACTAACTGTGGCCCGCGACTTTGTCTGCATGGTGCTAAAATTTAAAAAAAAACCTACACTCCTTTCACCTTTGATTATAATCAAAGACGCGAATCGAAGTAACGAAAACGTTTTTTTTTAAGTTTTTTTTACGACTATGTATACAATGTCCTTCAGTCGTAATATTAATCGAGTTTACTTAGTATTAAATAGCGCCAATCAAGTCATAGTCGCAGTCAGTCACGGCCAAGTCAAATTCATGCCCCAGTAAAGTGGTGCAGGCTTTACAAGAGACTTCTATGGCATTTTATAAAAAATACCAAAATACATGTTTCACCTCATAATATCACTGTGGGTAAGTGATATAATGAGGTGAAACATGTATTTTGGTATTTTTTATAAAACTCAAGTACGTTCAAGAACAATTAATATATAATAATCCACCATTATTACGCATTAACACTTGAAAATAAAGAAGTTTAGGAAAATAATATAAGCCTACAAGGTTTTTTTTCCACGGTGGCGCCAAAACCCCGGGCACCCTTAATGTGACGAGCAGTGTTGCTGCTTTCAGAGTTCAGACATTTTAGGATTGCACTGTTGTTGTTAATCAATCCAGTATTTCTACTACACATTTTTTATTGCAATAGAAAAAATTGCAGGGGTTAATATTTTTTTGTTGCTTATTTAAGCTCTATATTTGTGGCACATTTCGAGCTAACAAATTGAGGTTTCTTAAGAATAAAGTACCAGGCTTTATACTAATTAGGTACATCTCCTTTGTATGTTAAGTATTTATATTCATTTCAAGATCGCAAATGGACGTGGTTAGGGAGTGGTTTGCTAGTGATCCTAAGTAAGTCCATGCTTATAGCTTGTTATAATATCTCTAAATAAAGAAATTCACCTGTTGAAAAAAAACTTGTTTCCTGATAAATTATAGGTACCTATGAGTATGCTGTGTAAAACAGCCTGTTTTGCTTTTCAGCGTCGGCGATTGGTGTGGTCATCGCGGATGTTTGAAGTTTGGTCGCACTTAATAGTTTTTAATGGCACTAGAGTTTATTGGTTGTGTTGGGTTCACCAATTTAGACGTGAACGGGTGCACCGATTTAGTCGTCGGCGTCATTAATTTGGAGATCGCAGGACGTTCACCGTGTACTAACAGGACGCTGCTGCCCATCCTCCGGTGGTTCTGGTCGCAGTTTTAGGACATACATAGTGGGGATTATGGCAACACCCTTCTCTAAGAGGGAGGCCTTGTTCAGCAGTCGACATTTAATGGCTGATGATGTGATGTGTGTTATGTCATTAATTTAGTCGTCGGGGTCACCAATTTAGAATATATTGTTGGGTTGTATTATCTGACTTAAATTGATTGTGATTTGACTCAGATTTGATGTAGAAGGCTATCCTAAATGTATGTGCGTGGGTAATTGAAACTCTAGTAGATGGATTAAGTACGTGCGCTTTATTTGAGCGCCAGCGAATAACTGTTTAAACATTGAATTTTGGTGCGCTTTTATCAAAAATGTTCATAATAACAATGACGTGTAGGTGGGACTCACAGGCCCTACAATCATCATCATCATCAGCCAAAAGACGTCCACTGCTGAACATAGGCCTCCCCCTTTAACCTCCACACTGAATGGCAGCCTGCCTTTTGGATCCACTGGATGCCCGCGACTCTCACAATGTCGTCGGTCCATCTAGTGGGAGGCCTCCCTACGCTGCGTCTTCGGGTTCGTGGTCTCCACTCCAGAACCTTTCTTCCCCATCGGTTATCGGTTCTTCGAGCGGTGTGGCCTGCCCATTGCCACTTCAACTTGCAAATTTTAACAGCTATGTCCTTTCTCTGGTTCTTTGGCGAATATCCACGTTTCGGATTTTATCGCGCATAGAAACTCCGAGCATAGCTCTTTCCATTGCCCGCTGAGTGACTCTGAGTTTTTTCAAATGGCCAACAGTTAAGGACCACGTCTCAGTACCATATGTCATCACTGGCAACACACATTGGTCAAAGACCCTCGTCTTGAGGCACTGTGGTATCTTGGACGAGAAGATGTCACGCAATTTCCCAAACGCTGCCCACCCGAGTTGGATTCTTCGGGCGACCTCTTTGCTTAAGTTGGACTTGCCTCATTGAACAATCTGTCCAAGATAGGTGTAATGGTCAACAACTTCGAGAGTATCGTTCCCAACGACTACCGGCACGGGTTCAACATGGACATTGGACATAATTTTTGTCTTGTCCATGTTCATTTTAAGACCCACCTGTTGGGAAAGGCTACTGAGGTCGCTGAGCATCATATTGAGATCCTCCAGCGACTCTGCCATGATGACTATATCATGGCCCTACAATAGAAACTGATAATTGAAAACTGTTGTTCCAATAAGCATTATAAATAAGAAGAATAGAATAATGCTTACTCCTTCAAATAATGTAGGGATGGCACCTCGGGCAAGGATTGTACGGAAACCAGTCCGGTCGAACAAATGTGCCTCAAAATGCTTTGAGCACAACAAACTTCCTGCACTGGGCTGCCAATTTTCTCGATTCAAACTCTTCAACCATGCGTTTCTCAACTTTTCATCCTTGGGAAATCTAAAATGTAATTAAAAAAAAAAGTTTGGTACTTACTTGAAAAATGTTTAAATAACCCTTTAATTATTAGCTACACTATCTAGATCACTAGGTATATATGATATGAACCACAATAAGTAGGTACTTTATTTACATTACTTAAGGTGGTTCGTTGCACAAATGGCGGGAAATTCAAATTTCAAACAGTTTTCTTGTCCTTGTAGCTAGGCCGGGTAATTATTGTAAACAACCATGATGTTTGCGCAGATTGATTATTATTCTTTACAAAATCATGTAAAGCTATTTATCTCTAATGCCCATTATTACTTACATTTGTGAATAAACAAATTTTTCAAACGGTTTATTCACAAATGTAAGTAATATGGTGCGTTACTGTTAAATAATTGTACATTATAATGTAAAGAACAGCCAACATTTTGCGTATACACTGTGTTATTTAAAAATAATTACCTGGCCTGGCTACTAGGACCAAAAAACTGTTTAAAATTTAAATTTCCCGTCATAGGTGAATCGAACCACCTTAAGAAAAGTAGCTAGTAATTAATGAAGAAGGTTCATGTCATCATAATCACATCAAGCTCAATCATCTATTTTAATTATACTACTGAAAACGTTCCCTGGACAGTGTCTAAGTACCTCAAACGCCAAACAATGATCGAATCAATAAATTTTTTAAGAAAATTACTTATTTACTTTTATTACACTCACCAAACTTGTACATTTACGAGCTTGGAAGAAACATAACATAACTTTCCCAAGCCTTCAAATTGTAAAGTTTATGAAAAATAACAAGAAAAAATAGCAATTCAAAATAAGCTCTATTATGGACATACGAAACTTACCTGTGAAACGTTATACCGTTCCGTTGTACCGTTGGTGGTATTTTATGAGACGAATTATAACACATGAGGATACTGCACTTCACCATAGTGTTTTCGTCCTATGTGAAAAGAATTTTTATTTAAGAAAATTTTTGGAAGCCGTTGTTTCCGCTGTCAGACTTCTGTCAGTTTATTTATGCTTAGCAAAATGGTGACTTGGAACACAGTACCACATGCAATTTTTTTTCTATACGTTGCAATGTTACGACAAAAAGAGATACAAATATATGATTTTATTGTCATCGAGAGGGATGCAAACATAACTGTTTTTGCGAACGTAGTTGTAAAAAACATGTTCGGTCTGCTTCTGTATTAAAAGTCTGATTCTTACAAAGTAATAAGTATAAATAACATTATGTCTTTTCGTGTTGTTTCCATAACTCCATAGGAGCCTCTTGTAAATCTCCACCACTTTACAGGGGCATGAGTTTGACTTGACCGTGACTTACTTTGCTTGACTCTCACTGGGACTATGACTTGTTTGACGCTTTTAATACTATGTAAACATGTTTAATATTACGACTAAAGGACATTCAATCCAAGGTCATGAAAATTTTTACAAAAAAAAAAAACATTATGTCAAAAAAAACAGGTGGGTGTCTATAATGTACAACATGATATTTGCCGACACGATATTGTACGGCATGATAATGTACAGCATGATAATTGGTGTACATGTACATCGAATATCATGCCGTACAATCCATGTCGTACAATACTGGCCGTCAACTATCGGCCAGTGTCTATAAAGTACGGCAAGGAATGCACAGCCAGGATGTACAGCGAATAATCCATGTACGTTTTTTTTTTAAATTATAATTCGCCCATTGGGCAGGCTAAAGCCTTCATGGCCATACCGCCTTTTCTTCTGTTTTGTATAGTCTTAATAACGTCAAACAAGTCATGGTCACAGTCAGAGTCAAGCTAAGTAAGTCACGGTCAAGTCAAACTCATGCCTCTGTAAAGTGGTGGGAACTTTACAAGAGGCTCCTATGGAGTTTTGGAAACAACACGAAAAGACACGTTTCACCTGGTTATATCACTTTACCACACTCGAGCACGTTTACGAGCACTTAATTAATAATAATTCACCACCTAGAACACATTAACACTCGAAAATACACTAGTTTAGGAAAATAATCCAACGAGCCGACATGTTCTTTTCCACGTTCTCGTCATGTTCCACGGGCCGTGTTTTGTCGAAACGGGCCGAAAATGTACGACCGATAATGTACAACATGATAAAAGGTGGCATCTCCTTATTGGCTAATTTTGCTGAAATGTCTCTGCTCTTATTGGCGGGAGGCAATAATGTACGACACAGATAATGTACGGCATAATAATGCACAGCATGATAATTGGTGTACATGTACATGGAATATCATGTTCTACAATATAGTGCCGTGCAATATCATGCCGTACATTATCAGATCGGTCCAATAATGCACAAGCGATAATGTACAGCATGATATTCCATGTACATTATTATCATGCTGTGCATTATCTGTGTCGTACATTATTGCCTCCCAAACAGGTACAAGCTGTATAGGAGTATACTATCTGTGGATACAAGCAAGGTACAAGAGTTTTTGGCGCCAACGTGGAAAAGAACATGTCGGCACGTTGGATTATTTTCCTAAACTAGTGTATTTTCGAGTGTTAATGTGTTCTAGGTGGTGAATTATTATTCATTAAGTGCTCGTAAACGAGCTCGAGTGTGGACAAGTGATATAACGAGGTGAAACGTGTCTTTTCGTGTTGTTTCCAAAACTCCATAGGAGCCTCTTGTAAAGTTCCCACCACTTTACAGAGGCATGAGTTTGACTTGACCGTGACTTACTTAGTTTGACTCTGACTGTGACTTGTTTGACGTTATTAAAACTATACAAAACAGAAGAATAGGCGGTATGGCCTTAAAGGCTTTAGCCTGCCCGATGGGCGAATTATAATTTAAAAAAAAATGCAAGTTACAAGTATGTACAAGTTTAAAATAAAGATTATTGGAAAACCAAATAGATAACGTACGAGGAAAATCTTAGTCGATAAACAAATGATTCAAAGATTAAAACTTTCGTAACATTTTGCTACAAGTTGTGAAATAGTGGTGTGTTTGTGATCAGTCTTTCAATATTTCATCGGGGTATCAAGAAGTATCGGTTCAAAAAGTTTTCAGTTTTTTATACAAGAATCCCCTGAAGAAGTCTCCAGGATTCCGTCGCATTAACAGAAATGGATAAGCTTAAAAATCTCCAAAATCCTGCATGGTGAGATTATAAATGTAAAAAATAAATACTTACCTAGTCCAAATTTGTCAGTTCAGTCTGAATTAGTTTGGAATTAAAAGAATCTGACTGCCTTGCTTCTTTCATTAAGATTTCAGTCATTTACTTGACTTGATACAAGTATAATACAGTATACAAGATTATATGGACGATAAGTGGTAGAAAAATAGTAATTTAGCAACTTCTTTGTTTAGCAATAGAAATTAAATATTAAGCTTATAGTTTTATTTTGTTTTTATTAATAGAAAGCTTCTGTTTATAGTTATTATTATAATTTAAGATAATATTATGTGTCAAATTGTTAATAAGTAAAATTGCAGCGCCCTAACAGGGTCTTTGTACCAACATGTTGTTTTAAGGACCTCATGTAATTTGTGTACACTGGCGCAAATAAACGAAATATGAAATAAGTTAGGTAGGTATATGAATTATTATTATTACAGGCTGAAGTAATTTAGGTCAAATGAGTCAGACAGACTGATGTTTTGGATAAAAATGTCTCGAAAATTTGATTTTTTTAAATAAAAATGTCTAAAAAATTAGGTATTTAAATAACTAATCGAGACATTTTTATCCAAAAAAAAAACAACAGATTAGGTATTTAAATAACTAATCTGTTGTTTTTTTTTTTTGTTTCTAAAAAAAACAACAGATTAGGTATTTAAATATTTAATTTTGTTTTTTTATTTATTTACTTTACACAAACAATACAGTTTATTGTATATTGTTGCACCAAAAAACCACAGTTGGGAATCTTTACTTTAATTTTGAAGTGCCTACACAGAACAGCCTACAAGTTTTTAATTGTTTTTATCAATTAGCGTAGAAAAACAATCGCCTATGATTTTACCTTAGGTATCTAAACATACCATACGCAAAACGAGACACACCGAAGATTCCACTCCCAAAAAATGTGTTTTCTTTTATTTTTTATGCAGTTTGGAATCAAAAGCACCGGCCAGTGTTTGTTATTTGTTGAATTACTTTATAGTTTGTACTATAATTTTTTTTCTCACAACTTTTATAATCTGTTTACTACCATTAGGTCTAAATACTGGTCTTTACCGGTCCTGAGCAAAGATGCCAAGAAGATGCTTCACCAATGCTCCAAGCTACCAACACCAGAGCAGAATGATGGTATCGAAGACATTATCAGAAAAAGCAATGAGTTCCCTATAGACTATCCTATAGAAAGTGTCCGGTAAGTTTTTAGTATACAGTGTAAACTCTATATTGTAACAAATGTGTAACAATATGGGTTCCATGCCTGAAATAAAGACATTTTATTTATTATTTATAGCGACACTGGATTTAACGACAAACTCCCTAAATTGTCGAAATTACATGACTTTGAATGGTTTACATTCATGTTTTCCATACAATGATATTTATGGTATGATATTTAGCATCACACCCACTCTGAATAACGACAACAATGCGTCATTTTAAAGCAATAAATGGTACTTTCTAACACTATACTTACAATACTTCTAACACTATACTACACTATAGATACAATACTTCAATAAAATAAAATATTGGAGCAGCAAAAAACATCACAAAGATAACAGAGAGAGTGACACTTGTTATTTGTAACAAAATTTTATACTTGTAAATTTACATAGTAAAAAAATTGAAATAATTTAGATTTTTCTTATCTCCATTTAACGAAAACTCTCAAAAACACCACAAAACAATATCATGCTCATCATAATGAGCAGGGATTAAGTTTCGCTAATGTCGCTATATAGAGTTTACACTGTATTTTAATACTAGCTGCGCCCCGCGGTTTCACCTGCGTAGTGATGATGATGATGATGATATTAGCCTATGTCACTCTCTGGCTCTTGAACTATACCCATGCAAAAAATCAGGTTGATCCGTTGTTCAGTTGCAGCGTGAAAGAGGAACAAACATCCATACATACAAACTTACGCGTTTATAATATTATAGTAGGATATACTTATCAAATCAAATTCTTAACATAATTATATCCGAGTGATTTGGAACTTGAGAACCAGTTTTTTATAGATAGGCATCATAGCTCCCAAATGGCTGAACCGATTTTGATTTAGTTTTTTTTTGTTTGAAACCTGTTTTGATCGAGATCATTCTTAGCTATGATTCATGAAAACGTGTTTAACCGTTTGAAGATTATGACCATTTCATTCGGGACCATTCATTATCGGGAGTAAAAAAAAGCAATTCATACTTGTTACTGTCCTAAATAAAGTTACCATGTACTTATTTTCAGGTTAAAAACCTTGAAAAACAAGAAATCTGCAGATGTTCTGAAGAAAAACATTGCATCCACATATCCAGTGATACATGAGAGAGTTTTACGGCTTATGGCAGAGTTCCTAGTATATAAGAGGTATGTAGAAAATTATACCACAGTAGAGTCTAAACCGGAGCTATTATAGACAAGGCGGTGCCGAGTTATTGGAATATTCAGGGAAATAAAATAATGCATGTCATCATCAACCAGAAAACTTGCACTGCTGAACATAGGCTTCCCCTTAGAACTCCACACTGAACGACAGCCTGCCATCTGCATCCACTAGATGCCCGCGATTCACAATGTTGTTGGTCCATCTAGTGGGAGAACTACCTATGCTGCGTCTTCCGGTTTGTGGTCTCCACTCAAGAATCTTTCTTCTCTAACAATTATTAGTTTACAATAATTATGTTTAATAATGGCTTCGATTCTGTCATACCAATCACTAAACTAAACTAATCTGACAGGACTAAAATTATCTGCCTCTCTTTTCATTTTAATATGTGAGTGAAGGATGGCAACAATTTTAGAGCTGTCAAATTTAGTTTAGTTTAGAGTACATCAGAATCGATGCCAATATTACTATGAAGACTTTTAGGGGTATTATGTCTAATTTCTATGGGAAACTGTCCATAGAAACATGTCAAAATAACTAGTAAACAGGTACTGAATTCCAATACCTGGTTCATATGCTAGAAAGAATGAATATTTGTCATCAGGATACTTACATCTTGACATGACGGTAAATCTTGAAGCCTATAGAGTTGAGAACTTGATTCCAATGAAGGTCTTCTTTTCATTAATTTAAAATATTGGTAGTTTTCCAGATCTTCTTTCAACTGCAAAAAAAGATGTTGTTAAACAATTCTCAAACACATTTTAGTACATATTTGAGAGTGTCGAGACACGCTCTTGGCCAGTTTTTGGTCAGTTGTTGACCACAGTTATATGGCTTTGGAGACGAAACTGCTATATGAGATCCATAGCCATGAATAAAACCGATGGATTTGTTTTTATTGACTAAATATGATATGTAAATAACAAACAAAAACAAGTGCGAGTTCGTGCACTAAGGGTTCCTTACCACAACAAAATACAAAAAGTAGTGCAAAAAGACAAAATTACGCCCATGGTCACCCATCCAAATACCCTTGAATTTTTTCTCCGTACGTATGCAGGTTTCCTCACGATGTTTTCCTTCACCGAAAAACCAGTGGTATGACTCGCACTTGGCCATTATTTTATTGTTTTACTTTAGAGTGTGTACTATAACTATTCCAAGTTTGATGCTTGTACCGTTTTTACATGAATGGGCAAATACAAAAATATGTAAAAAAATGTGCTTTCTTTAGTTTTTTTTTTGTCTTTATTATAAATCCGCGGTAGCATTACATATTCTGTAAATTTCAACTGGCTATCTATTACAGTTCGAAAGATACAGCCATTAAAAGGTAGGATGCACGGACAGACAAACATTGTAGGCTTAGTAATAGGGTCCCGTTTAAACCCATTGGGTACGGAACCCTAAAAATTACTTAAAAAATTTAGAAGCTACAGAAAAATTATGTATTTAACGGGAATGAAAAACTGTTTTTTTGTAGCTGATTGAATTAATAAAAGAAACATGCTAATTACTACATATATTAGTTATTTGTATTATTATTTCATTTTTCCAAGTACCTAGTCTAGATCTTGTGTCAATTATGTTTAAATATCATACCATTTTTATCACTAAGAAATTCTGAAATTTCATAATAGAAGTGGGCAATAAGTATCATTTCGGCTTTAAATGGACTTGTGGAACTAGATATCACTGACGGTTTCAAAAGTTTATTGAATTAGTCGTTTCTTTGCAGAAGTCCATTTTTAGTTTGTATATGACGAATTTCTAGTGTAATTCCGCTTCTACGTCGTTTTGAGTACAATAAGATTAAAATTTTACAAATAAAATTAATATCATTGGTACAAATTGTTATAACGAATTTTTTGTTACAGTATTAATTACTTTTTGTTTCAGGTTAGGTTCATTTTTCTCTTTTATGTAATTAATATTTTATTTCAGATTAGGTTTAAATTAGCATCACAAATATCTATAGACAAAAATAGTTTATCCCAAAATCCTTATTGTACTCGAAACGTAGAAGCGGAATTTGTCATATAAAAAAAAAAAAAAAAAAAAGTTTTAGTACCTGGTCTATTGATATCAGTTTAGTCTGGACAGCGTTACTGCTGTATTGATGTGATGCAATTGCTGGAACAGATTTATCTGCTGTCTGCACGCATAACACTTCCGACATGTTTTCTGCACCTGTTTGTAAATATGAAAAATAAAGAACCACAAAATAGTTTGAAATGATGTTAACCACAGACCTATATCTAAGTAAGCAAAGCTCCACAAGTCGACCTACCTTTCATATCATATGTCCAATACAATTATGACAAATAGTCATAATTGAGTTCTGTTAAAATCAGTCTGCTCAATCGGTGCAGCAACAACACGTGTCAGCTTAAAACGAAAATGGGTAATTGTGCAATACTGAGTAGTAAGATTCACACAAATGGAGTCGGCCGACAGAATAAATACATTGCTTTTCACAGGTAAGTACGAAATATTTGACAACCTTAGTTTTCATACATTTTGGACCGCTTGTGAAGTCTACTTAGATATAGGTCTGTGATGATAACTATAATTATAAAATAAATAAAATAAAAATAGCCTTTATTCTCTGATACTAAACTCTACAGTACTATTAGTTAATTTTATGCTTAACAACCTTATATATATATATATATTTTTTATTTTTTTTTTAAACTTAAATATACACATTCAGTCTGTATCACCAGCACCATTTCCACTATCAGGTTGTCCTGGACATAGGCCTCCTCTAGAAGTCGCCATTCTTTCCTATCCCTTGCTGTTCTACACCACCCCTTTGGTAGGTATTCCTCCCACCTTTGTGGTCGTCCCCTTTCTCTCTTCCCATATATACTATACTTATAGCGATAACTATACTTAGTAGATTATTATACTCGAGATAATTTGGCTTTCGCGAATAGTTTGTTGTTGTAAATGCAAAAGATTGTTTTTTTTTTTTTTTTTTTTTTTTTTTTTTATGCCATAGGTGGCAAACAAGCTGACGGGCTGCCTGATGGAAAGCAGTCACCGTCGCCTATGGATACTTGTAACACCCGAGGCATCACAAATACGTTGCCGACCCTTAAGAACTCGATTAACTCGCCTTTTGAAGAACCCCATGTTGTAGCCTCTCGGAAACACCGTAGAAGGTAGCTCATTCCACATTTTGCAGGATTAATCTTTAATTTGATTAAACGGGAGTTAGGCTTGCGTTTAACTGCTAATTCGCCTGATGTTAAGCGATGATGCCGTCTACGATGAAGCACGCTTAGAAGAAACGTCTAGAAGAAACCGCGTTCGCGGCAATTCGCACAAATACTTGTGTTGTTTATCACATACCTGAACTTGTATTAGCAGTATCTTTGAGCGATGAACTAGGTGAACTTTCTTTTGGTTCATTCAAACACTCAGCTTTTGTTACGATTTTTTGTTTTTTTATTTTATTTGGCTTTTCTTTACTGCTGCATTTCCGTTTTCTTCTGCCTTCTTGGCATTCGAATTTACTTGGAGTACAACCTGGTTTCATGCGCACTTGGGATACTTTTCCCATTATGTGATACTGGTTGTAGTTGGCCATATCATTTGGCAACTATAAAAATAAAAGGAGGTGTTTATATTAGCATAAATACAACACTAAAATAGGATTTAAAATCATAATATCAAAACTTAACCTCAATTCATTCATTATTATTTTATCATTTTTGCTTTAGATATAGATTGTGTTGAACGAAATACTCACATCAAAATGATCTTCACATAAATATATGCTTGACATTGTTGATACACTATGAGCATCTTTCCTCCCTGCTAGTGTTAGCCACTTTTTCCGTATTTGTTTTTTGTGTGGAATGTATACAAACAATTTGTTTGGTGTTTTTATAGTTGTGCTTTTACACTGCGGCGCCATACAGCACTTGTAATACTTGGAATTCATTTTAATACCCTTTCGTTACTGATGTGTGAACTTCTACTCTATATTTATATTAAATTTGTAAGATATTAAAAGAAAAGAAAATTTGAAGAAAATTATCAACATTTTAACAATAACAAAGTAACAACTGTCATGTGACATTTATGTCATAAATTTTTGTTAATATTTTTCGTGACCATGGATACAAAGTCCTTTAGTCGTAATATTATACAAGTTTGCGTAGCGTCAAACAAGTCACAGTCAAAATCAAGCAAAGTAAGTCACGGTCAAGTCAAACTCATGCCCCAGTAAAACGGTAAAAAATCGAATTACGACGTTTATGCTTTCCACCGACGTTATGTTTAAAAAATATAACGCCGCTAGTAAAAAGACATTAATTGTCTTTTTGCAACCAATCTAAGCGAGCGATGGTGGCAGAGCGGTAGTATGTGCGCTTTACAATCTGACTGACCCTCAGCCCTATACCAGGTATAATTATATAGATAGAAGCTATTGTGTCCACCAGAAATGAAAATTACAAACAGAAAACACTTACAAGCTAGTGCCACAAATAGCGGCATTATCGCTAATAGCGATCTCTTCCAGGCAACCAATTAGATAACAGGATAGACGGGATGCTAAAACACTTATGATACCATTACATAAATCCTACTAAGTGGTACAGATAATAGTATATTATATAGGGAGATATAAAACAAACGTGATAAGCGTAATTTTTTTTGTAGTTTTGATGCCATCGCTTAAAAACAGTAGTTTTTTTAAAAATAAATAATAGGCTTGCGCTTGGCCTCCAATTCGCCTGATGTTAAGCGATGATACGGTCTACGGTGGAGCACGCTTGCCTAGAAGAAACCGATTCACTCGTGATTTGAAGACACCCAGATTGTATCTATGGGGGAACACCCATTCAGGCAGCGCTTTCCACGGACTAGCAGTTCGCACAATAAAAGAAACAAACACAAGGTAAACATTGACAGAAGGAAACCGGTATGTCCAAGAACCTCAAAAGTTCAAAGACATGACATTCACCAACATGCACTGGACCAGCATGGTGGATTAGGGCCCATCCTCTCTGAGAGAAGGCCTGTGTCCCAGCAGTGAGAACATCATCATCAGCCAGAAGACGTCCACTGCTGAACATAGGCCTCCCCTTTTAACCTCCACACTGAGCGACAGCCTGCCTTTTGCATCCACTGAATGCCCGCGACTCTCACAATGTCGTCGGTCCATCTAGTGGGAGGCCTCCCTACGCTGCGTCTTCCGGTTCGTGGTCTCCACTCCAGAGCCTCCGTTCCGTAAAACGGGACCCTATTACTAAGCCTACGACGTCTGTCTGTCTGTCTGTCCTACATATTAACGGCTATATCTTTCAAACCGTAATAGATAGACAGTTGAAATTTTCACAGAATATGTAACGTTACGGCGGATTAACAAACAAATAAAAATAAAATAAAAAAGTAAAAACTAAAGGGGGGTCCCCATACAACAAACGTATTTTTGAATTAGCTCTTATGTAAAAACGATAATACGTACAAGCGTCAAATTTGAAACGATTGTAGTAACACACTCTAAAGTATAACAATAAATAATGGCCAAGTGCGAGTTGGTGACAAATTTCTGTTCATTACCAAGTTTTTATACTCGAGCGCCTGTAGCAAACTGCGTAGCAAATTAATTACCACAATTTTGGAAGGCGTTTTACTAACTGGTAATTCGGTTACTTGGACTACCTTATTGTATTTTGTGGTAGTATGGAACCCTCAGTTGAAAAACAAGAAATCTGCAGATGTTCTGAAGAAAAACATTGCATCCACATAGCCAGTGATACAAGAGAGAGTTTTACGGCTTCTGGCAGAGTTCCTAGTATATAAGAGGTATGTAGAAAATTATACCACAGTAGAGTCTTACAAAACTGGAGCTATTATAGACAAGGCGGTGCCGAGTTATTGGAATATTCAGGGAAATAAAATAATGCATGTCATCATCAACCAGAAAACTTGCACTGCTGAACATAGGCTTCCCCTTAGAACTCCACACTGAACGACAGCCTGCCATCTGCATCCACTAGATGCCCGCGATTCACAATGTTGTTGGTCCATCTAGTGGGAGGCCTACCTATGCTGCGTCTTCCGGTTTGTGGTCTCCACTCAAGAATCTTTCTTCTCTAACAATTATTAGTTTACAATAATTATGTTTAATAATGGCTTCGATTCTGTCATACCAATCACTAAACTAAACTAATCTGACAGGACTAAAATTATCTGCCTCTCTTTTCATTTTAATATGTGAGTGAAGGATGGCAACAATTTTAGAGCTGTCAAATTTAGTTTAGTTTAGAGTACATCAGAATCGATGCCAATATTACTATGAAGACTTTTAGGGGTATTATGTCTAATTTCTATGGGAAACTGTCCATAGAAACATGTCAAAATAACTAGTAAACAGGTACTGAATTCCAATACCTGGTTCATATGCTAGAAAGAATGAATATTTGTCATCAGGATACTTACATCTTGACATGACGGTAAATCTTGAAGCCTATAGAGTTGCGAACTTGATTCCAATGAAGGTCTTCTTTTCATTAATTTAAAATATTGGTAGTTTTCCAGATCTTCTTTCAACTGCAAAAAAAGATGTTGTTAAACAATTCTCAAACACATTTTAGTACATATTTGAGCGTGTCGAGACACGCTCTTGGCCAGTTGTTGGCCACAGTTATATGGCTTTGGATATGAAAATACCATATGGGGTTCCATTACCATATAGGCTTGTGTCCACCAGGAATAAATCCGATGGATTTGTTATTAATGACTAATATGTAATAATTATAATATGTAAATAACAAACAAAAACAAGTGCGAGCTCGCGCACTAAAGGTTCTTTACCACAACACACACAAAAAGTAGTGCAAAAAGACAAAATCACGCCCTGGTGGTCACCAGTCCAAATACCGAACGCGCCGTACGTTGCTTAACTTTGTGGTGAACAGAAATTTGTCGCCGACTCGCACTTCATAATCAGCCTTTTTTAACAGTCCACTGCTTGACTTTTAGCCTACCCCCGAAAGGGTGATTGGGCCATATCCATCACGCTGGCCCAGTTTCGGGTTGGTGGATTCACATACGCCCTTGAATTTTTTCTCCGTACATATGCAGGTTTCCTCATGATGTTTTCCTTCACCGAAAAGCCAGTGGTATGACTCGCACTTGGCCATTATTTTATTATTTTACTTTAGAGTGTGTACTATAACTATTCCAAATTTGATGCTTGTACATATTACCGTTTTTACATGAATGAGCAAATACAAAAATATGTAAAAAAAGTTTGTGCTTCCTTTAGTTTTTCTTTTTGTTTTTATTATAAATCAGCAGTAACATTACATATTCTGTAAATTTCAACTGGCTATCTATTACAGTTCGAAAGATACAGCCATTAAAAGGTAGGACGCACGGATAGACAGACATACAAAAATTGTAGACTTGGTAATAGGATCCCGTTTAAACCCTTTGGGTACGGAACCCTAAAAATTACATAAAAAATGGAGAAACTACAGAAAAATATAATACCCAAATGCAGCTTCAAATGTATTTAACGGGAATGAAAAACTGTTTTTTGTAGCTGATTGTATTAATAAAAGAAACATGTTAATTACTACCTATATTAGTTATTTGTATTATTATTTTATTTTTCCAAGAACCTAGTCTAGATCTTAAGTCAAATATTTAGTCTAAGTGCATTAAATATCATAACATTTTTATCACTAAGAAATTCTGAAATTTCATAATAGCATTTTTGTGCTAATAATGTTTGAAGTTTATTTTTATACATTCCAATACTAATTTAAGTCTCTTGATCATTTCAGGAATTTTAGTATATATTACAAGAGTCATATATAATACACTTTTTTGCATGAGTGCAGTTTTAGCCGTATGTGGGCAAAGTATCATCTCGGCTTTAAATGGGGTAGTGGAACCAGATATTCCTGATGGTTTCACAGTTGATAATACCTGGTCTATTGATATCAGTTTAGTCTGGACAGTGTTACTGCTGTATTTGTGTGTTGTAAATGCTGGAACAGATTTATCTGGTGTCTCCTCGCATAACACTTCTGACATATTTTCTGCACCTGTTTGAAAATATGAAAAATAAAGAACCACAAAATAGTTTGAAATTATGATAACCACAGACCTATATCTAAGTAAGCGAAGCTCCACAAGTCGACCTACCTTGCATATCATATTTCCAATACAATTATGACAAATAGTCATAATTGAGTTCTGTTAAAATCAGTCTGCTCAATCGGTGCAGCAACAACACATGTCAGCTTAAAACGAAAATGGGTAATTGTGCAATACTGAGTTCTAAGAATCACACAAATGGAGTTGGCCGACAGAATAAATACATTGCTTTTCACAGGTAAGTACGAAAAATTTGACAACCTTAGTTTTCATACATTTTGGACCACTTGTGAAGTGTACTTAGATATAGGTCTGTGATGATAACTATGCTTAGTAGATTACTACACAAGATAATTTGGCTTTCGCTAATAGTTTGTGGGTGTAAAAGATCACTTACTCGCAAGTAATTTTAACTGCTAATTCGCAAGATGCTAAGCGATGATGTGATCTACGATGGAGCACACTTGCAAGTAGAAACCGATTCACTTGTCACTTGAAGACACCCAGATTGTAACTATCGGGGAAAATCTATTTAGGCAGCGCATTCCAAAGACTAGCAATTTGCACAAAATTCTTGTGTTGTTTATTACATACCTGAACTTGTATTAGCAGTATCTTTGAGCGATGAACTAGGTGAAATTTCTTTTAGTTCATTCAAACACTCTGCTTTTGTTACGATTTTTTGTTTTTTTATTTTATTTGGCTTTTCTTTACTGCTGTTTTTCCGTTTTCTTCTGCCTTCTTGGCATTCAAATTTACTTGGAGTACAACCTGGTTTCATGCGCACTTGTGATACTTTTCCCATTATGTGATACTGGTTGTAGTTGGCCATATCATTTGGCAACTATAAAAATAAAAGGAGGTGTTTATATTAGCATAAATACAACACTAAAATAGGACTTAAAATCATAATATCAAAACTTAACCTCAATTCATTCATTATTATTTTATCATTTTTGCTTTATATATAGATTGTGTTGAATGAAATACTCACATCAAAATGATCTTCACAAAAATACATTCTTGACATTGTTGATAAACTATTAGCATCTTTCCTCCCTGCTAGTGTTAGCCACTTTTTCCGTATTTGTTTTTTGTGTGGAATGTATACAAACAATTTGTTTGGTGTTTTTATAGTTGTGCTTTTACACTGCGGCACCATACAGCACTTGTAATATTTGGAATTCATTTTTAATAACCCTTCGTTACTGGTCTGTGAACTTCAGTTCTATATTTATATTTGTAAGATATCAAAGAAAAGAAAATTTGAAGAAAATTAAATGAAAATTATCATCCGTCTAACAATAACAAAGTAACAACTGTCATAGTCATATCAAGTCATATGTCATAAATTTTTGTTAATATTTTTCGTGACCATGGATACAAAACAAAGTCCTCCAGTCGTAATATAAAAAATAAATACATAATCGTTCATTCGGGCATAATTTATGGTAAGCTTTAGTATTGATCCCAAAGGCTCCCGAACTAGTCAGTTACATATTAAACCAGTTTACATAGTACCTATTAGAAAGCGTCAAACAAGTCACAGTCAAGCAAAGTAAGTCACGGTCAAGCCAAACTCATATACCGCACGAAGTCACGAACAAGAAATTGAATTGAAAGTCAAACTCATCGCTATGACGGCCTTATCGCTAATAGCGACCTCTTCCAGGCAACCAATTGGATAACAGGATAGACTGGATGCTAAAACATTTATGATACCATTACATAAATACTACTGAGTGGTACAGATATAAAATAATATATAGTTATCAAACAAATGTGATGAGCACTTAAAGATTTTTTTCAGTTTTTATGCCATCGCTCAAAACAGTAGGTAAACATTGTGAGGAAACCGGTATGTCCAAGAAACGCAAAAGTTCAAAGACATGACATTCACCAACATGAACTGGACCAGCATGGTGGATTAGGGCCCATCCTCTCTGAGAGAAGGCCTGTGTCCCAGCACTGGGAACATGATAGGCTGATAATGATGAAGCTAAATTTTTAGGGATCCGTACCCAAAGGGTAAAAACGGGACCCTATTACTAAGCCTACGACGTCTGTCTGTCTGTCCTACATGTTTTAACGGCTATATCTTTCGATCCGAAATAGATGGACAGTTGAAATTTTCACAGAATATGTAACGTTACGGCGGATTAACTAACAAATATATAAAAAAGTCAAAAAGTATAAAACTAAACAGGATACAACACATTTTTTTAACGTAATTTTGTATTAGCTCTAATGTAAAAACGTTAATACGAACAAGTGTCAAACTGGGCATGATTATAGTACACACTACTTATAGTATAACAACAAATAATAAATAATGGCCAAGTGCGAGTCGGTGACAAATTTCTGTTCATTATTAAGTTATTACACTCGAGCGCCTGAAGCAAACTGCGTTGCAAATTACTAACCACAATTTTGGAAGGCGTTTTAATAACTGGTAATTCGGTTACTTGGACAACCTTATTGTATTTCGTGGTGGCATGGAAGCCTCAGTGCGCGAGCCCGACTCACACTTGGCCGGTTTATTTAAGCAAATGGCTTACTGAATGTGTAACTTAACTATGTTACAGGGAACACGGCAGCAGTATAGAAAAGGAGTTGTACAAGGATATGACAGTTCCCGACCTGATTGACCGGATATTGAAGAAACGGGCGATGACTTTCATGAGCCGGTTTGATAAGTACCTGCTTATCACTGGCGAGAGAGGGTATGTTGGTAATACAGGGTTACTGTACTAAGCCGAAAGAAGGTCATTATACCTACTCATCATTATGAACAACTTTTACTATGGAACCAACCCTGAAATGGCGAAACAATATCAGCTGTTCCATAGAAAACGGTCATTGGCACTCGACAAAATTTATGGATCAGCTGCTTTTCCCCCCTCGATTTCAGGGTTGGCCCCTGAGTAAAAGTTGTTCATAATGATGATTACAATGACCTCCTTTCGGTTTAGTACAGTCTATTCTGGGGTTAAAAATTACTATATCTTGGAGGCTAAGCGATGCTGCGGCCTTATTATAGAAGTTTGATTGTGATCGAGATTGCATGCCGTCCTGTTCGTATCTACTTACTCGCACCACGTGCGTAAGTGAGATGGCACGCGATCATGATCACAATCCGAATCACGATAATACATCTATAATAAGGCATCTGGTTCTTCCACTCGACTCTGCACTTTTTAGCTATGCAAAAAATTGCAAAGCACCGCACCGCCGTAAAGTAGCTAAGCTACTTAAGCTACTTTACGGCAGAGCTCAAGGCTTTGCAATTTTTTTTGCCTGGTTAAAAAGTGCAGAGTTATGTGGAAGAACCAGCATCGGTTAGCCTGTAGGATTGTCGTCTATTTTCTATCGGATACGTTTCGGCAAGTGCGCGCAAGAGCTTCATGACCTTATTCCACTCTCCCAATTTTACTCCAGAACAAGTAGAAAGTCTGCACACTACCAACCTTTCCTCGTGGAAATTCCAAAGATTCGTACACAACGATTTGAGTCGTCATTTATGATACGTACTGCCCAAGAATGGAACTCCCTGCCGTCCTCCATGTTTCCTGAGAACTAAAATCTAGGCATCTTCAAAGCTAGAAGTGAACTGATTTTTCTAGATCAACGTGTTTCATCCTCGCAACGTCGCTTACCATCAGGCAAATTGGTAGACAAACGTAGCTCATCAATTCAGCCAAAGGACGTCCACAGCTGGGCATAGGCCTCCCCCATCGATCTTCAAAAGAGCCGGTTGGAAGCGGCCTGCAGCCAGCGTTTCTCTGCGGATCTAACCGTGGATCAATTCTATAATAAAAAGGCTCACATTGTAAATAAATCTTGCAGGAACAACGGTTGGGAAGAAATAGGCACATCAAAACAGAAATCCCCTCTAACTCTAGACAACTGTCTGAGCTATGACGAACTCAAACTATCTGCTATGGTCTATGTTAGTTCACACACAGTTTGCATCAACAATGGTACTAGAAAGAACCTGGGCGTCGAAAACAATGAAAATATTGAGGAAGATGCTGTAATTATCGGTGAGTTTGCTTGATTCGAAAGTAGATGGCGCTAGTGTAGTTTTTGTCAGCAAAAGTGACGCCATCTAGTATAGATATAGGCTACAGACAAAGATAATATAACCAGTTGATCGCGTGTCGTCATAATTCCCTTTTGCACGAGTAAGCCACGTCGGTAGCGGGGGGAGGGTATTGAATGACAGCAAACTCAAAAGTCATTCATTCAATTCGCGCCTAGGTTTGGCCCGCTCTAAAAAGAGTATGCTGAAAATTATGTACCTACCATTTTCATCGCGCGGGGTAAAGGATGAGCAGTCAAGTGGTTGAAGTCAAGTTGAAGTGGCAATGGGCTGGCCACATCGCTCGAAGAACCGATAACCGATGGGGAAGAAAGGTTCTGGAGTGGAGACCACGAACCGGAAGACGCAGCGTAGGGAGGCCTCCCACTAGATGGACCGACGACATTGTAAGAGTCGCGGGCATCCAGTGGATGCAAAAGGCAGGATGTGGTTCAGTGTGAAGGTTAAAGGGGGAGGCCTATGTTTAGCAGTGGACGTCTTCTGGCTGATGATGATGATGAGTCAAGTGGTTATATCGTCATAGGACACAGATGATGATAAAAAAGGGGTTGTCTGTAAAGTCGGTTTACGGACGATAATTTAACCTGATGACGCTTAGGCCGATCGTGCATCTCTATCGCTTGTTCCGCGCTCTCGCTTGCACGCGCGGCTCAGGCGGAACGTGACAATTTCATCGAAGCTGGCGTTCATCGATTTATAAGACGTTATCACGTCAAAAAACGTATTATTTTCAGGTGTGATAGGGCCACGATTTCAGCGCGAAGCTCGTATGGATAACGAAGATATTCTGATTACTAAAAAGCAGAATCAAGCTGAAAACGGCTTTGGAAGTGTTGATGTGAAGAACAAGAAAGCTTTGTGGAGAAAACTTTGGGCGGACTTTTATGAGGTAAACATTTCAGCGTGCAAACTAAACAGACTGTCACCTTCTGTCTGTCACACTTGGATTGTGTAGCTATATAGGAATCCTATACATTTTCTGCATAATCCTATCATAGGATTATGCAGAAAGGGTGTACTAAGCCGAAAGGGGTCCATATTACCTACCCATCATTATGAGCAACTTTGACTATGGAATAATCCAAGTAACCGAATATTCCAGTTATTTTGATTTTAAAGCCAAACTACTAAGCTACGAATTTTACTTGACTAAGTAAATTTCTATGGGACAAATGAGAAAGTATATCCTTTCAATTAAAAAACATCTAAATCGGTTCATATATGACAAGAGTTCTGAGGTAAATTAAAAAAAAAAAAAATGAGAAACCCCTTCTTTTTGAAGTTGGTTAACAACTGACAGCTTATGTAGATAACGTTTTGTTCTCTAATATCTCAAAATTGGACTTTAAAATAACATTAATTTAATTTTTTAACACTATTCTAGAGAGAAAGCTACACCTACGATGCAGCGACTGCGCAGCTAACCCACCAACCAAGCGACAAGAAAAAGCTCAAAAAAGACGAAAAACTGTACACAGACACTTTCGTATCCGTCGGGAAAGATGGCGCTGTTTTCGACAACTGCACTTACCACAAGCGGCTGAATATAATCACTGACTCCAGCTTACTGGAGGCCGAAGCGAGAGGGGCGGAGGAAGGAAAAAGCGTGTTTCTTAACGTTATTGGGTGTGGTAAGTACTAATTAAACCTACTTATATTTAGATTTCAAGTCCAATGTCCATGTTGAACCCGTGCCGATAGTCGTTGGGAACGATACTCTAGAAGTTGTTGACCATTACACCTATCTTGGACAGATTGTTCAGTTAGGTAAGTCCAACTTAAGCAAAGAGGTCGCCCGAAGAATCCAACTCGGATGGGCAGCGTTCGGGAAATTGCGTGACATCTTCTCGTCCAAGATACCACAGTGCCTCAAGACAAGGGTCTTTGACCAGTGTGTGTTGCCAGTGATGACATATGGTACTGAGACGTGGTCCTTAACTGTTGGCCTTTTGGAAAACTCAGAGTCACACGGCGGGCAATGGAGAGAGCTATTCCGAAACGTGGACATTCGCCAAAGAACCAGAGTCACCGACATAGCTGTTAAAATTTGCAAGTTGAAGTGGCAATGGGCAGACCACATCGCTCGAAGAACCGATAACCGATGGGGAAGAAAGGTTCTGGAGTGGAGACCACGAGGCACGAACCGAAAGACGCAGCATAGGTAGGCCTCCCACTAGATGGACCGACGACATAGTGAGAGTCGCTGGCATCCAGTAAGTGCAAAAGGCAGGCTGTCGTTCAGTGTGGAGGTTAAAGGGGGAGGCCTATGTTCAGCAGTTGACGTCTTCTGGCTGATGATGATTATGATGATGATATTTAGATTATTTTGTTTGGCTTTAAATTTCATTATCGCAAAATAAACATATCTGTATTTCAAAATATCATCTTTTATTTTGATTCTGGGGTCTAGCCTGTACTTCATTTTGTAGTTCAGTACCCAAAGGGTAAAAACGGGACCCAATTACTAAGCTACGATGTCTGACCGTCTGTCCTACTTATGAATGCCTGTATTTTTCGAATCGTAATAGATAATGCTAGGGCGGATTAACTAACAAATAATAAAAAAGTCAAAAAGTAAAAACGAAAGGGGGCCCCCATACAAAAAACGTATTTTTGCTCTAATGTAAAAACGGTAATACCTACAAGCGTCAAACTTGGCATGATTATAGTACACACTACAAAGTATTATAAAAAAAAAATGGCCAAGTGCGAGTCGGCGACAAATTTCTGTTCAATACCAAGTTATAACTGGTAATTTCATTTTTGATTTTTGTGGTGGTACGGAACCCTCAGTGCGCGAGCCCGACTCGCACTTGGCCGGTTTTTTGTATAAATAATAATAGGATAGATCTACGTTTGGCAACCAACTCGCCTGATGGTAAGCGGCGGTGCGGTCGAGGATGGAACACGTTGATCTAGAATTCTAGAAGAAATCTATTCACTCTAGCCTTGAAAATGCCTAGATTGTATTTCTGTCCTTTTCACTCTAGTATCTGTCCCTCAGGTCTAGGCGTATGGAAGATATCTTCGCATCAGAATGACGTATACGTCCTGTCATTTGTTGAGCGAATCCGCGCACTGCTACGGTGTGACGTCATACCGCACGTCACTGACGTCAACTTCGCTTATATCAAGGCGTCAAAGAGCTTGAAATGTAAGTATAAAGCTGGAAACATATTATCAGACGCGGCTGATGGACGCGGGTGACGGACGCGACATAAAGGTATTCGTACGTCCGACAGAAATCTGGCGCGCCGGATGTTTTTGTCAGGCGTTGTTGTCTTTTGAAAGACTGTGCACACAGGCCTGAATTCCTCTGTCGCTTACGTCGGTTGCGTGCCGTCAGCCGCGTAGCGCGCTGGCCATCAGCGCCAGTGAAAACATCCGTAGTGCGATACGATACCGACCGCTCCACGGTACAGGCGTCTCCAAGTGGATTTGGGATAATTATGAACCCGTTTATAAATTGTTTAGTTGCTGCATGCATAAATCTCACAATGCAGGACGTAGGCGCACCTCGGCAATCACACATCATCATCATCATCAGCCAGAAGACGTCCACTGCTGAACATAGCCCCCCCCCCCTTTAACCTCCACACTGAATGACATCCTGCCTTTTGCATCCACTGGATGCCAGCGACTCAATCACACGTCAGGCAATCACACGTTCGGTATCAATATTCATGGCGACTATACGCGCGCGCGTACCATTTAGCCGACGGTCATGAACAGAGTGAGGACGCTCATAGCGTTCTATAGCGCGACAGCCGACCGACGTACGCGGCGCTGTCGAGCGAGACCGACGCGCGCCATACGCGGCGCGTAGCAACTCGCGCGCCGCTGATGTCAGCGTCACAGTGTGGTGCTATATAGAACACAACGTATATTCGTACGCGCGACCGACGTACGCAACTGACGTCAGCGACAGAGGAATTCAGGCCTTATCAGTCGCGTCCGTCAGCCGCGTCCATCAGCCGCGTCCATCAGCCGCGTTCATCAGCCGTGTCCGATAGTTTGTATCCAGCTTAACTATCAACTTAAACTTTATAAACGTTTATTAAACAGAAACACTTTTGTCCTTCCCAGCTGTAGAACTAATATGTTAATGCACTCACCGGTTTGTCGTATGTGTGATAGGTACAATGATATAAAAAATGATTTCGACATTTTTCACCATAGTTCGGTAACCTCAGTTAAGTACCAACTTAATGTATTACTATAGTAATAATTGTATTTTGGGCTTTTTTGCAGCATTATTGTTATTTGTTTTATTTTAAGTTTTGTTTTATGTTTTGTAGCTAGTGACAGCAGTAATTAATAAATTTTCAATTTATTAATTTCATACCTAGATGTTTCATGAGTGCTAGGTCCACATCTAGAAGGAAATACATTTAGTTAGATATTAAGTACTGTTTGTAAATTTTAATGATAGTTCATAATGTATTTCAAGTTTTGTGGTCTTACAATAAAAAAAAAAAAAAAAAAAACTTTTTTTAACACGCAGAGCCCTTGGTTAGTAAACTTGTGTTTTAATTTCTGTTTACATTATTTCCAGCGTATTTTGGCACCAACAAAGACGGAATCTTGGAGACGTTTATTGCGAGTAAAGAACATCCAAATGGTAAGATATTGCGTGGATTTTACCTCAGATCAGGGGCCTTACGGACAACTGCTATTGCGGCACTTAATCCACTCAGTTGGAAAATCACGCGAACGTGAACCTTATCGCGCCCAGATACGATTTGCGGTCGCGTGATTTTCCAACTGAGCGGATTAGGTGCCGCAACAGCCGTTGTCCGTAAGGCCCCAGGAATATGGTAGAATGGCGTGACAGGACTTAACGCATCAGGCCTAAATCAGGCTGGATACCTATACTAACTAACTTATTGCAGCTTAGCTCTTTAGCGCTTAGTTTGCAATAAATGTTTTTTAGTAGGTAGTGATTTCCACGACATTGTTACTACCACTATTATAGACCTATTAATTATTATTATTATGGCTGTACTTTAAATAATTAACTAAAACTAATGTATGTATTTTTGTGCTGTTCGTCTTAAATAAAGATAAAATAAAAATAATAGTCGAACTCATCCTAAAACCCCCTTTTAGGATTCCGTACCTAAAGGTGTAAACGGGACCCTAATTACTAAGCTTACGTTGTCTTTCTGTCTGTCCGTCCGTCCTACCTTTTAACTGCTGTATCTTTTGAAACTTAATAGATTGTTTGTTTTTTGGAACCTTTCTTCCCCATCGGTTATCGGTTCTTCGAGCGTTGTGCCTTGCCCATTGCCACTTCAGCATTGCAAATTTTAACAGCTATGTCGGTAAATAGGTTAAAAAATTTGTTTTAAGACTGATATATTATCGTAAATATTACATTTCTAGGTGGTATACACGTTTACTTAGAAGACCGCGAGCCATCGTCCAAACTGGCAGACAAACACACGGGCAAGCTACTAGTGATGCAATATCCCTGGGACGGGAACGCTCATCCCGGAAACGAGTTTTGGTAAGAATTTTTAATAAGATCATATTTTTTGTAAAGACGCTCGCAGACGTGTGTTGTACAAGTTACAAGTAGAAGTGGTTTCTTGTCATTTGAACGCCTACTTGTAGCCATTTGTGACGTCACAACTTGCGTGCGAGTACGTACTCACACGAGTGTTCTAACGAGACGATGCGTGGTGGATGTCGCGCGAGCAGGGCGGGGAAACGTAGCTTTACTTGCGCAAGGATCAGCGCGAAGTGCTACTCAGCTCTTTCACTGCCACGTTCACTAAGCACACCGTTGCAGACGATGCGTAGTAGGCACTTGCTACTTCTACTTGTTATTTGTACTACGCATCGCCTGCAAGCGCCTTTAATGTAACCGAAGCGAGGAAAAATGTCAATTTCGCTTTGCTCAAAGCAACAGAAAATATCAATCCACTAAGCAACATTTTATTGCTCAACATGTCATATAGCTTAAGGTAGCACATTTCACATAAGGCGGGAAATTAAAATTTCAAATAGTTTTTTGGTCCTAGTAGCTAGGCCGGGTAATTATTTTAAAACAACACAGTGTTTGCGGAAATTGTTGGTTATTCGTTACATTATCATGTACTTACAGTTATTTAACAGTAACGCACCATATTACTTATATTAAAATTTGTCAATAAACCGTGTGAAATAGCAAAAATTTGTGTATTGACAAGATTTATGTAAGTTATAATATGCACTAGATATAGAATAGCTTTACTAGATTTTGTAAAGAATAATAATCAATTTTCGCAAACATCATGATCGTTTACAATAATTACCCGGCCTAGCTACAACGACAAGTACGCTTAGTCCAACATTTGATAGTTAACGAAAACTTTTTTCGTTTACGTTTTCTTCCATACATTTTAGTAAAGCGTCTCTATCGGAAACGTGGAGGAACTAAATTTGGCAGTTATCGGCGGTATAGATTGCTTCACTCTAATACGAAAAAAGTTTTCGAATACCTTTTAGCCCATCAATGTATGGAACAAGACGAAAACGAAAAAAGTTTTCGTAAACTATCAAATCTGGGACTAAGGGCAAAGAAAACTGTTTGAAATTTGAATTTCCCGCCATACGTGAAACGTACCATCTTAACATGTTATGTTGTAATATATTTTTCCCCACAGGATAGGCAAACTGGGTTCATCGGGCGACCCGGCCGCGGCTTGCTCCACACAGATATCAGAGCTACACAACGCACACATCAACAATAACGTGTCAGGACTTCACACTAAAGTCATCAGCCAAAGCGGACTGGTCACTCTCGCCGATTACTGCCGAAATGTGTAGCGTGTAAGCGAAGCGAGCGAAAACGTTTTCATTTGTTCCTAGAGCTAAAAGTGTTTTATGGCCAGCCATGATTTCTAGTCATGATTTTTGGCCAGCATTTAATAGCACATTTTATAAATTAATATAAAGTCAGGACTTCACACTAAAGTTGTCACTTAAAGTGGATTGGTGACTCGCCAATTACTCTCGAAATGTATATTGTGAGCGAAGCGAGCGAAAACGTTTTCACATGTTGCTTGAGCGAACAGGTTTTCAAATGTTAAATAATTTTTTGTCGTTTATTAACACATTTTATTAATTCATATTATTTTATGCAGCACTTACTTACTATATATATCGTATCTATATAATACTAGTAGGCCGCCCCTGCGTCGCACGGGCGAAGCCGGGATATATAGCCTGTGTCAACCGGGGATAGTGCAGCATCCCAACAGTGAAAGAATTTTTCAAATCGGTTCAGTAGTTTCGGAGCCTATTCAATGCAAACAAACAAACAAACAATCAAATCTTTCCTCTTTATAATAATAGTATAGATATATGTATCGTACTTAGATAATGGGTATAAAATCAAACAAACACGGAAGCTTATACTTTAATGTTACCATTGTCAAGTGTGATGTTAGATGACTATTGACATTTGCACAATTAACTTTAAAAATGTCCAGCAATATTGTTAGGGATCACAGAAAAGAGAAGTAAATAGAACGGAAATGAGAAGGAAAATCTGTTAACAGGCAATAAGACAGAACTTTGATAGAACATTCTTATTTATGTTAGCGCGTCGAACTCCGCATCCAAAGAACTTGGACCTTACCTTTTTGGGTTAGGTCTCAAAGTTCTTTGTCCGCATCACAGCTGCTAACTGATTTCGAATGACTGACGTTTCGTTTATATGGGTGCAACTGGCTACAACAAATTTCTTACAAAAATGCCTCGACAGCTGTTTAATTTTTTTTCTTCTGTGGATTCATGTCTCGTCAACGACATCTAAAGTATTTTCATGAACTTTAAAAAAAAATACATTTCAAAAAAACATCAGATTCTAACTTTAATTCTTTTCTTTGATTTTTTTTTTGTCACAGATTTTAATGTATTTAGTGAAAAAATAGAATCAAATCTCATTGCATATCGAAATATTGTACGGACGTACAAAATATAGACAAAAATTTGCCACCTATTAGGTAATTACTTTCACCACAGAAAAGAAAGAAACGTTTACTTTAGCCACAGTTTTTTTTTATTAGAAGGCATTCAAGGCATTTTTGTAAGAAATTTGTTGTAGCCAGTTGCACCCATATAAACGAAACGTCAGTCATTCGAAATCAGTTAGCAACTGTGATGCGGACAAAGAACTTTGAGACCTAACCCAAAAAGGTAAGGTCCAAGTTCTTTGGATGCGGAGTTTGACGCGTTGATCTAAATAAGAATGTTCAATCAAGGTTCTGTCAAATTGCCTGGTGACGGATTTTCCTTCTCATTTCCGTTCTATTTACTTCTCTTTTCTGTGACTTTAACAACGGTCGAGGCCTTAAAGTCAAATTTTGGTAGAAGTATGTTCTTCAATAAATTGACACATAATCAAACACTGTTTGAGAAAAATAGGTAACTGAAAATAAGTATAGTGATGGAATGCTGTGAGATTTGTTTTTATTGTATTAGTACGTAATTATTATGTAAGCAAGTATTTATTGGAATTTTATAAATGTTTACAGATTAATAAAATATTTTATTGAAGCTCTCGTTTTGTTTTATTAATCAAGATAAATAATTCCACGGTATGACACTTGTGCCCTGGGGGTTGGGGCGGCCCCTTGTATGGGACGCAACTTGTGTTGATACTTTGGCGCCGTCACATCTTCCTGAGACACAGGGTAGGGCTGGCGCGGCTGCCAATTCGGCAGAGCAGCACAAGCGACGCAAATATGCTAACCTCGGCAGTGGTTACATATTTGAGGCGTTTGGGGTCGAGACATTGGGCCCTTGGGGACCGGGAGCTCACCTCATTTTCAAAAATCTTTCAGAGCGCCTGGTTAATGCGACGCGTGACCAAAATGCTGGCGTGTTTCTGGCTCAACGCATAAGCATTGCCATTCAACGTGGTAATGCCGCCAGCATGCTGGGTACGCTGCCAACTGGTAGTGGGCTTGAGCATTTGGATTGTCTTTAGAGCTTCAACGGTCTATGGGCAGTCTAACTGTATTTGTAGTTTTAGTTTTAGCTTGTATTTTGTTTAGTTAATAAAGGCGCTAGACCAGAAAAAAAAAAAAAAACCAATGTTATAATAACAACGCGCATTTTGCGTGTAAGGTACGGGAAAAACGGGAAAGTTTTTTATTTTACCTAAGTAGGTACTGCTGTCTCCGTGAAACGGGGGCTTACACGGACAAGTCGGACAACAGACTTACACAAAAGATTACATATTAGTACAAGACCAGAAGATTCAATCCGCAAATAAGTAGCAACTCTTGCTCAACACAATAAAGTGCAATTCAGGACGTGCGAGCGCTAACTACCTACAGCCATATTATCCTAGAAGTTGCCTCTCTGTGTATCGCGTAACTCTTGTCGCGTTATCTCTGTCTAACGCGCGACACCAATACACAGCGCGATTACATACGCGTGATTAGCAAGTTAAGTGGCAGTAGGCAGGGCACATAGCACGCAGAACAGATGGCCGATGGGGCCGAAAAGTTTTCGAATGGAGACCACGGATCGGTAAGCGCAGCGTAGGACGTCCACAAGATAGACAGACGATCTAAAAGAGACCGCAGGGAAACGCTGGATGCAGGCCGCTTCCAACCGGCCCTTTTGGAGATCGATGGGGGAGGCCTATGTCCAACAGTGGAAGTCCTACGACTGAAATTATGATTATGACAAGTCGGCTAGTTACTTGTAGCTTCATACCTAAATTGCGGAGTGCTCCAGGCTTGCCTACACCACCGCTACGAGTGATGCGTGAGGTGAAGCAGGTAGGCACTAGGGGCTAAACTTGAATTTTTGTATAGACTCTTAAATACATTCGCACGACCAACTGCTCTTTAAAAAGTTGCCTACCTACTGGTAACTAACTTTGAATAAACTGGCCAAGTGCGAGTCGGGCTCGTGCACTGAGGGTTCCTTACCATCACAAAATACCAACTTGTCCAAGTAACTGAATTACCAGTTATTATAACACCTTCCAAAATTTGTCGTAGCCATTTGCTACTCAGTTTGCTACAGGCGCTCGAGTATAATAACTTGGTAATGAACAGAAATTTGTCACCGACTCGCACTTGGCCAATATTTATTATTTGTTGTTATACTTTAGAGTGTGTACTACAATCATGCTAAGTTTGACGCTTGTACGTATTATCGTTTTAACATTAGAGCTAATACCAAAATAAGTAAAAAAAATATATACGTTTGTTGTATGTTGGGGATCCCCCTTTGTTTTTTTTTTCTTTTTCCTAATTGTTATTTAATCCGCCGTAAAGTTACATATTCTGTGAAAATTTCAACAGGCCATCTAATTATCTATTACGGTTCGAAAGATACAGCCGTTAATAGGTAAGACAAAAAGACGGACGGACAGACCCGGACAGATATTTTTTCATTCAAAGTTAGTTACAATAAACATACGGGCTGAATTGAAAAACTTCCTCCTTTTTCGAAGATAAAAAAATAAACATACGGGCCGAATTGAGAACCTTCCTCCTTTTTCTAAGTCGGCAAAAAATTAAATATTTCCTTATAGCGGATTGCAGATACGAAAAGACACGCAATCCATATCAAGTAAAACCTAGATTACACGTCCTCTCGTTCGCAGTAAATACTTATTTTAACCGACTTGAAATGGAGGAAGGTTCTCAATTCGGCCCGTATTTTTTAATGTTTTTATTTTATTTATTTTCATCGATTACGGCATCTGTAAACCCATTTGCGTGTTTCTTTTTTAACATGTAGAGGAAACTCTCGAGTTGGTCCCACAGAAATTTCTCTTTGAAAGATTTTGGGCGCAGTAGTTTTTCAACCAGCCCGAAAAATACGGATAATATAGCTCGAGCGCCTACCAATTTCACTGCTATATTACAAACTGTAACTACAATTATTTTTTTCAGGCGCTTTGTTCGATTCAAAACAAGGAGGTATTGATAGGATGTGTTAATAGGTCGTAATGTTGATTCACTTCGAATTCTAAAATAAATAAAAAATAAAACAGTGTGCCATTACAAAGAACTAAATGATATTTTTATAGAAACAGCAGATTTTATTCCCCGCGATTTCAGGGTTGGTCCCTTAGTAAAAGTTGTTCATTATGATGAGTACAATGACCTCCTACCGGCTTAGTACAGGGTATTTGTGTAACCCTGTTTACTCTACTATGGCACTAACACCCGAGTCCCGACATCGTGAGGCGGAAATGAGTGGAAATCTCGTCAGTCCCAATCCCCACTACTATCCGTTCGGATTGATCCCATCGCGTTAAATGAGTCGGAAGAACACAAAGTGGCGTGCTCCGAGACTCCTCAATTTATTTCCGACGATTAGCGAGAGTCTTTGACGCAATACACTCTTGAAACAGTAGCTAAGGTTCCTGCGTCGGCCCTGGGGTAGAGTGACAGGAGCGGACGCTATAGGCGCCAGATAGCAAGGGGCGTCAAAATATCAAATGAGAGCGAAAATACAATTTTAATGGCGCCTCGTGTCTAGCGGGGGCGCGGCGTGGCAAGCGGCACACCTTGTTTTATAACTAACTTTTTTTTTCTCATAGTTACGCCTGATTCAATCAATTACCTTCCGGTCAAGTTTTTCCACTTCCGAACTTGTTCATTTCCAAAGTTGTCAACTTCCTAACTTGCCTTCGTAACTCGTCCATTTCCGAAACTGCCACTTCCTATTTTGCCCATTTCTAAAGTTGTCAACTTCCTAACTTGTACGCCTGATTTAGATTTGTGTAAAGTTGTGCTACTGTTTTCTCTCCACATTTTCCATCTGTGAGGGTAGAGAGCTCGTTAATGGCAGCTATTATTTTATTTTCCGGCGCGTTCAGAAAATTGCCTTAATTTAATCGTAGCCCAAAGAATCTGCTATTAGGTACTTATTGAATAACGGAAAGTTGTTCAATTATTGTCTGGAAAAGAATTTCACTGACAAAACCACTTAACAGCTGCTTTAGACTGTGGATAGTAGGTAGGTATAGGTATCTATACTTATTTTTACTAAGAATATAGGTACGGATCGAATAGAGTACCTCCCCGTATACAGGGCCAAAGGTAACTAACGCAACACCTCTTAAGGGCGACTTTAGCGCATCAAGACTATTTTCAAAATACGCAAAAAAACGGCTGTTTCATACATTTTGCCGGGAGTGAATCTTTTTTTTTGTACGGAACATTTTCTCGCGAATTTTGAAAACTTGTAGAACAAAAGTTGTTAGTCTTGACTTGATGCACCAAAAGGTTTTGCGTTAGGTCTATTCCACTTTGATCGCCTGGGTGATAAAAGTCGAATCTTTAGTGTCCTTTGATCACCTGGGAATATAATCACCTGGGTGACCAATGACCATAAGCGACTTCATTGGGTATCCTTTGATCACCTGCACCTAGGTGGCCATAGGCGATTCGATTCAAATTAGATACCTTTGACACAGAAGACATAAAAGACTTTGACCTCTGTATATAGAAATTCTCCTTTTTTGAAGCTGGTCAAAATGCTTTACATGCTAAAATAATAATATTAAAAAACGCCTTCCTGAGTGAAATTCCATCAACGGGATTTTGATAATAATCCAGCTTTATTTAAAAGCTTTTAGCACCAAATGTCGAAAAGGGTAAATCCTTTCACGACAAACTCCATAGGTAGGCCCTGATTACATTCTTTGCTCAAACACTCAAATACTGGTAAATCGGTTTCAACTCAACATTAATGCTTCAATCCGTCCTAAATGGAACGTTTAAAACCTCATTCATTCAAAATCGATGTCTCAAAAGACTTATATTTTAGTGATGTGTGTATCCGGCTTTTCTGGCTACCATCCGGCCACTTTTCGGCAAGTTTACACGATTAGTTTACAGATGCATGTGTTCGCTACATCTGGCCACTATCTAGCCATTCTGGCTCCGGTAAATAAGCTCGTTCACTATTCCTCAACTACTTAACCAGTCTGTCCACTATTTGGCGAGTTTGGACAGAATCTTGCTAAAGAAAGAAAGAAAAGAAAGAAAATAAATTTTATTCGACACCTTTACAAAAAAACTTATATCTATAGGATACAATCAGTGTCGAATAAGTAGGTATGTTAGTAATGTAAGTAGGTATGTAAGTAGGTATGTAGGTAAGGCTGCTAGGTCTGCCGCATATTTCAAGTAAACGGAGGCGGCTTACTCCTCACGCTATCATCGTCGTCTTTCCGCACCCCAGGGGGGTTAGACAAGACCCACTTTCTGTTAGCGTGAACGCCTGCGGAAAGACAAAATTGTATGAAAATGACATTGACAATGACATTAGCTTGAGAGATGTTATCTCATGCTAATGTCATTTTCATACAATTTCATCTTACCGCAGGCGTTCACGCTAACAGAATGTGGGTCTTGTCTAACCCCCTTGTAAAGTAACGCCGCGGGCGATATCTGTGGCTCGATTTTTGAATCGCTCTTAAGTATGTTTTCTTACGAAAATATCATGCGAAATGAAAGATTTTCTATTGATAGAAAGCAAATTGCAATGGCTCAAACCTTTCGTTGCGTTAGTGAGTGATAACATTATTTCAAAATCCCAAACAATAGTCGCATTTTTTCAATTAGGTATACCTACTTATTGTGCTAAAATAAAGTATAATAATATTGAACCTATACCTAATAGGTATGGTGAAATCAGTACACATCATCAGCCATTAAATGTCCACTGCTGAACAAGGCCTCCCTCTTAGAGAGGGGTGTTGCCATAATCCCCACGCTTGGCAGGCGGCTTGGAGATCAGTAACTACCATCAAATCAAAAATAGACAGCCGCACGTTATAAAATTCGGCAATACATATACGTACCTAGCATTGGCGGATCCAGGGCCATAGGGGCCATGCCCCTCCCAAAACACCTAGCAATTCCATACATTTGACTCAGTTTTTCGATTTGATTCAGGTGCACTTTTACACAGCATACTCATAGGTACCTAGACTTGTCAGAATGGCCTCCAAAATGAAATCCTGGATCCGCCCCTGGTACCTAGTTACCTACTAATGTTCCGGCTAAAACAGTCCTTATCCCAACACTAGTAGCAATCGGCGCGGGTTTGCCCCGAAGTGGTTTCGCATTACACTCGACGACTCTTGTCGGATCGGCGACACTCGCGGTCCGCGACAATAGTCGCTTTCTATAACTCCATCAATGTTAGCAAGGGCGGGCAATCCAGTGAGCTTGCGATACTATCGTAAAGGCCGTTGCAGACAACGCGCAGCTACTATGGGAACAATCCTGAAATCGCGAAGAAAATATCAGCTGCGGCCTTATTATAGAAGTTTGACTGCGATCGAGATTGCATGCCGTCCCGTTCGCATCTATTTACTCGCACCGCGTGCGTAAGTGAGATAGCACGCGATCACGATCACAATCCGATACACGATAAGACATCTATAATAAGGCAGCTGTTTATAGCTGCTATTTTTTCGCGTTTTTATAGTTGATCCCATAGGTAGGTAAAGTTGTTTATAATCATGAGTAGACACTTTTCGGCTTAGTAAACCCTTTCCACGTAACCCAGAATAGACACCTAGATAAAATACCTATGCTTTATCTCGAGGGTAGTCCTATTTAAATTCCAAGATGATTTCCTTCTTTAGGGGCGTTACTTTAGGAGATATCTACGTTCATCGAACTTCCAGTAAAGTAGTTTTTTTTTTGTGAAATTATGTTTTATTTTGTCAGTTCAGATAATCAAGAGCGTGTCGCTAAATAATAAAAAAATTGTGCGTGGAGTCCCTCCGCGCGGAAGAAGTTATACTTCGACAAGGAACCCTAAAATTATTACTAGGGCAAAAATATCAACATTTTAAAAACATGCTTTTCTCGAGATTCGAACCTAGTTCCTTAGGCTTCTCAATCCATTAGCGACACCATTACACTACCGGAGCTGCTAGTCGCAGTGCGAAAAAAAGGATAAGCATTTCGCAACCATATAAGAGAGAAAAATTCCCCCTCCATGGTAGCGTTAAACGTAACGCAACCTTGTTTGCAAGTCGCATGAGAAGTATAACTTCAAAAATCGTTTTACGATCTTCTTCGCTAACATAAAAAAATATCAATATTAAAATTGCTTTAAAACATTTTAGACCAGGGTAGAAGCCTTCAAAAATGGTAAAAAGTGAAAAAAAAATAGTAGTAGGATGAAACCTATTAGAAAAGGAGGGGAATATGATAAAAATGAAAGGAAAATTAAATTACGGGCGATCTGAGTTCACGAAGTGGGAGGGGGTGAGTTTTTAAGGGTAAAAAATGGTTTATCATGATTTCCGGTAAAACTACAAGTCCTATGAAAAAAAAGTGAATGGTAAAGTTGTAGGTAATAAAAAGATCTACAACTTTTATATGTACAATTTTTTTACATAACCTCAAAATTTATGTGAAAAATTCAAATAACCAAGTTTTTGGTTTTTTAATTTTATTTTTTTCAAAAAAAAATATTTTTATACGAAATTTGGTGAAAACTTGCCTTTTTATGTCCCAAATACACTGTAATTTATTTGATTTAAAATATTTATTTTTTCACCTTATTTTGACTTAATATCAAAAAAGCACCCTAATTTTCAAACGAAAATTCTCGTGTCAAAATATTAGCTTTTTCTAAAAAGTCGGTGTGCTTTTTGTTCGTTGAAATCTTTACTTTCTGATGGTAAAAAAAAAATATACATTACAGTAGTAAATGTTCTCAGAAAATGCAAATGCAAATGAGAATTTTCGATTGAAAATTAGGGTGCTTTTTTGATATTAAGTCAAAATAAGGTGAAAAAATAAATATTTTAAATCAAATAAATTATAGTGTATTTGGGACATAAAAAGGTAAGTTTTCACCAAATTTCGTAGAAAAAAAAACTTTTTGAAAAAAATAAAATAAAAAAACCAAAAACTTGGTTATTTGAATTTTTCACATAAATTTTGAGGTTATGTAAAAAAAAATTACATATAAAAGTTGTAGATCTTTTTATTACCTACAACTTTGCAATTTAACTTTTTTTCATAGGACTTGTAGTTTTACCGGAAATCAAGATAAACCATTTTTTACCCTTAAAAACTCACCCCCTCCCACTTCCCGAACTCAGATCGCCCGTAATTTATTTTTCCTTTCATTTTTATCATATTCCCCTCCTTTTCTAATGGGTTTCATCCTACTACTATTTTTTTTTGGTTTCAAAAATTATCGACCCTGGTCTATTTGCAATGATAATGCCCATTGTTTTTTTTTCGAATCCCGACATTTTTTTTTTTTTCCATAATTTGAATTTGCGACCGGTTCCTACTCTGTTTAAGTAGGTAGGTTAAATACTTATGTAAGCTCGATGACGATGCAATGTTATAGTATCATTGAGCTGGTCTCATGATGGAGACAGAAGGTGGTCATAGGAACTTCTAAACGAAACGACCGTCGTAACCTCGTCGAGTTTGGTAATATGTTGGAATTGTCATACCAATCACCTTGGTCCTAGATAATGAGCGGACGCCTAAATATGTGTTTTTAGCTTAGCTTTCACTGCGTTATCAGCTCTATACGTATCGAAAATGGCGCAGCAATCGAAGCCATCAACCACTCAATGCCTTATAATCGTCCGTACGCGAATGGTTTTAACCACTCGTGAGGTTTTACATGGAAACACCTTAATGTGTCGTTAGTGGGATTCCGACTTCTGTGGCTCCTTTACATAGAGACACACACACACACCATCAGCCATTAAATGTCCACTGCTGAACAAGGCCTCCCTCTTAGAGAGGGGTGTTGCCATAATCCCCACGCTTGGCAGGCGGCTTGGAGATCGCAGTACGTTCACCGTGTACTAACAGGACGCTGCTGCCCATCCTCCGGTGGTTCTGGTCGCAGTTTTAGGACATACCCGGGTTTACATAGAGACGCCGAGGGCTAAAAAGTATAGGTGGAACTGAAACTAAAACGATTGTAACATAAAAAAATTGTTCATTGAATTAGGCGTTACTTTGCTTAACTTTATGGCGAGAAATTCAAATTTCAAACTGTTTTTTAGTTCTTGTAGCTAGGCCGGGTAATTATTTTAAAATGACACAGTGTTTCCGGAAATTGTTGGTTGTTTTTAACATTATCATGTACATACAGTTATTTATCTGACCCCCGATTCTACTAAAGAAATTGTTTTTAAATTGTAATTGTTTCAATTTTATTTATAAAAATAATTGCCTCAAAATTGTATTATTTTTTTATACTAAGTTATAATATTAGGTGGTGGTATTTTTCTAGTAGAAAAATATATATTTAACTGTCAGTTTTGAGACAATTATTTAAAAAATAAAATTTTAACAATTACAATTTGAAAACAATTTCTTTAGTAGAATCGGGGCCCATGCTGTAATGCACCATGTTACTTACATTTGTGAATAAACCGTTTGAAACAGCAAAACTTTGTTTATTGACAAATGTAAGTAATAATGTCCATTAGAGGTAAGGAAATAACTTTACATGGTTTTGTAAAGAATAATAATTAATTTGCGCAAACATCATGATCGTTTACAATAATTACCCGGCCTAGCTATAAGGACAAGAAAACAGTTTAAAATTTGAATTTCCCGCCATAGGTGAAACGTACCACCTTAAGTACAATTAGGAATAGGTAATGGGATCAATTATTTCTGTTTTATTCAGCGAAATCATAACTATTTCGCTGGTTATACTATACAAACTGAAATACTTTCAATATTAAATAATTTTTTCGGTACCTAACCTATATATTTGTGATATATGCCTCTGGTGTTACAAGTATCCATGGGCGACGGTGACTGCTTACCATCCATCAGCCCGTCTGCTTGTTTGCCACCTATGGCATAAAGAAAAACACAGGTACTAACTGTTGAACTATAAAAATAAATATTTACAAATGAACACGCCATCCAAATCGCCACCTGACCGTAGGGCCCCTTTAATTTTAGCAGAATTACCCCGCTGTATCGCAAGGCTCAATTAAATACCTATTACCTACGCAAGAAAATAAATAAATATAATATTTTGAGCGAAACATATTTAACTTAAGCATATAATACTTTAAAAACATTTAGGTATATGTAATTAAACAATAAAACATGTACGACGCTTGAAATTTTCCTGTTTCATTGGCAATTAATTTAAAATTGTCCTGAGTATTAATTACGAAAATCTTACATGTACTAAAGACATTTTTATCTATAACGATTTTATACAGAAAACTATTCCTAGGAGATTTTAATATATTCTTCACCAAAAAATAACAGAAAATGTAATAATAGATACTTATGTAAACAGACCCGGGTATGTTCTAAAACTGCGACCAGAACCACCGGAGGATGGGCAGCAGCGTCCTATTAGTACACGGTGAACTTACTGCGATCTCCAAGCCGCCTGCCAAGCGTGGGGATTATGGCAACACTCCTCTTTAAGAGGGAGGCCTTTGTCCAGCAGTGGACGTTTAATGGCTGCTGATGTGATGTGATGTGATGTAAACAGAAAAACTTACTACCTAAAATTATTTAAAATCAAACTATCACTGAAAGAAATTAAAGTTTGTGCATATGCACAATAAAATAAAATATACAAACCCAAACGAACTGGGGAAAAACTAAGTACGCAACAGCGGCTAATGATTTAATGGGTATTACCTATAAGCATCATTTTTGTAGACATCTTTTTGTGACATTTTAACAAGGACTTTTTATATACCCTAACTAAAGGGTAAAAAGTTACAGTACATTAAAGAACATTTTTTTTTATTATATTCAATTTAGGAAATTTACCTTATGCATGCTAATGTTTATATTTATAGGTTTAGGAAATAAAAGGCTATTTTATTTATTAGTTTATTTAAAGGGTAAAAAGACTGCATTTTAAACCCCTTTATAATACTACTCTTTGCTTTTAAACTAGATAACTTGACATTTTATATTTGACAATTACTTTTTCAATGTCAAAAATATAAAATAGGTAAAGTGATTATTTTTAAAAATGTTGTAATACAATACAATATTGTAATTGTGGTAGAATTAAAATATTTTTTTAAAGTTAATTACCTACTACTTATAATTATAGTATAACTAGCGGTCCGCCCCAGCTTCGCACGGGTATAAATTATAGCCTATGTCACCCGGGGATAGTGTAGCTTCCCGTCAGTGAAAGAATTTTTCAAATCGGTTCAGTAGTTTCGGAGCCTATTCAATGCAAACAAACAATCAAATCTTTCCTCTTTATAATATTAGTATAGAAGTATAGATTATTAGTATAGATTACCGACTTAAGTATGTATAAGTATAAGTACCTAGGTAGGTGTGTACGTAGGTAATTAGATAGTATGATAATAAAACTTAGGACTATCCATTAAGTTAAAAGTAATAAATACCCTCACTACAAACTGACAGGCTATCTCGATTGAATCCATATCATCTTCCGCAGTTTACAAACAATTATATTAATTACAGCATATTTTCAAGACCATTCCGACAACTTACAGAGATGTCATATCTATTACAGCCCTGCTACTTCATCCACCAATGAACGACAAGAGGCGGGGCTTCAAAAAGAGATAGAAACATGTGGAAACGTTGGTGAGTAAAAGAGATGGGACAAACAGGTTGAATGAATAGCTAGGGCTGTACGGAAGCAAGATATCGTCAGTCACAGTCAATGTTTGCGATTGACACGTTCAAGTCGCGAATTTCGAGCTTTTATAGTTCGCGTCGACATTGACTTTATCGAGTTTTGATTTTATTTAATTATTTCTACTAATCATATATTTTATTAATTTTATAAAATGTTAAAGTTGAGAAGTTGAGTGTGGATTTGAATTCGTAAACTTTTTTTGTTGTTCGTGTAGTGTTGTGAAGTGGTTTTTGGACAAACATGTCTGAAACTAGCCGAAGGGGGACTGCGTATACCATCGACAATATTTTAGGACATACGGACAGACAAAATGGTATGTCAATAATTTTACTTCTTTAAAAATATCAGCATTCTTGGAAGCTGGTAATGTGTTGAAGATTTTTTACTGATTACTAATCTATTTAATCATCTGTTAAGACATGATGGTGGCCGGAATGCTGGCATCTATTTTGGCCAAAAAATTGCTGCATGCATTCTGGCCACTTCTAACTACAACAATTTAAATTTGCTTAAAAAAATATTTCAATGTAGTTTTATGTTTAATTGTAATAAATAATTATTCTCAATAATAAATGATTAGAGACTACAATAAAAGAAAAAAAAAAACATAAAAACTTTCGATCTTACTTCAAAATTTTAATTCAGTCTGGTTTTGTCTCGTTTTACGCGTATCAATTACCTACGTTGCTTGAAGTTGACAGGGGGCGACGTAAATATACGTATATTATTGGATATACGTATATCCAAAACATACAAATTTTAATTTCAAAATTCAAAATTTGTTTGGGATTCAATACGTATTTTACGCACATGAATGCTTCTACATCTAAAAGTAGGTACTACGCTTACAGAGCAGTTTTACGCTAACTTAGATTCGCTTATCAAATGTTTTTAGTAGCTAGGACATTGTAAGACAAATAAGATAATTGCCAATGTGACATTAATAAATTACGTAGGTACCTAGGTAAACCTATAATAAAATAATTAATTATCACTAAAACTGTTGAACGATGCAATAGTTATTATTATTTAAATTAATTAGCAAATTAATAAAGTATCTAGGTACTAAAATTAATTGTAAATTAACGACTTAAGTAATTAAATTATATTGCAACAGGTAAGTGTACTTACGTAGCTAGTTTCTTTAACTGACTTCATAAAAGGACCATCATTCATTTCTCTTTTTTTCTCATTTTTAACCGACGAAAGAAGGTTATCAATTCGACTGTATGTTTTTTTGTATGTTTGTTACGCGATTACTCCGCTAATTATGTATTGATTTTGATGATTCTTTTTTTTTGTTTGGTATATCATACCTCAGAGATGGTCATTTTGTACAAATGTATGAAGCGTATTTTGAAAAATTCAATAAATATCAAAAATACATACATAAATGACGTTATGGTTTGTGTTTCAAAAGTTTTTATGAGGACTTTCAATTTCTGTTTTAACTAAGTATGTAAATATATATTTATGTAAAGTCTTAAAGTCATTTAAATCTTTTTAATCCTACTTAACAATCAGCTTCTTTACTCGAAAGTGAAGGGCCAGTTTTATTTAATCCATTATGAAGAAACTATTTGGTTTTAACTCTTTTGTAATTATTAAAAAGCCTTTCTTAGACTGCACAAATTGGAACCCAAAATCCAACTAAAGAGGATTCACACGGGACTTTTGCGCGATAAGGTTCATCACTCATCAGTTTTTTTAATGTTGGTACTCATACTTAATTCGTTACATTTTCATGTTAGTAGGTTGTCTTAAAATAATTTGGATTGTCTTTAGATTTTTAACGGTCTCTGGCACAGACCTATATCTAAGTAAGTAGACTTTACAAGTGGTCAGCATTTTGGGGGAAAATTCCCACTGGTAGCGGTTTTATAGATTAGTTTGGTAATTTTTTTTTCTGTGCCTAAAGATAAAAAATCATTATCAATTTAAAAAACCGTACTTAAATAATTAGCGGTAATTTAATTCAAATACACATTTTCGTTTACTTGGATAACAGTTATTATGTCATCCATAATGTAGACAAATTTTCCGATTATTTTGATTTATAAACCAAGCTACTAAATGGCAATGCTGCCAGCATTTTGGGCACGCTGCCCACCGGTAGCGGATTGTTAGATTAGTTTTAGTTTTAGATTAGTTTTAGTTATAAATTTAAATTTAAGATAGTTTTTGTTTTACTTGTTATTCTTTGTTTGTTGTTATTTTTTTTCGGATTATTATTAATTAACTAAATCCCCTAGCTACTAAACCGATTCTGATGGACATATTATGGGGCTAATCAGAAAGATTTTTCTTTCAAATAATTTTCTCAATCAGTTCCATCATTTATATGTACCGAACAGATAAGAAAGCGAGGTAATAAAACATTGTTAATATATACTTAGAGATAGCCCGTAGATCCAGTTGGTACTTGGTAGTGAACCTGGCTTCTGCCCTTGGGGGTGGGTTCGATTCCTACCTAGGGCAAAAATTTATGTGATGAACATTTGTGTTTGTTCGATACCTGGGTGTTAATATCTATATAAGTATGTATTTAAAAATATATAATGTATGTATATCAGTCTCTGGCAGCCACATCACAAGCTTTGCTTAGTTTCGGGTTAGATGACCGTGTGTGCAAAAATTTCCCGAAAAATATTCCAAACTTTTGCACCCATAATTTTTTATTTATTTATTTATTTAGGAAATTATACTACTCTGTGGTATGATTGACTCAACGCCTGTCAAATGAATATTTATTTGTTGGCACGAGAAACCTTTTGTATGAATATCAACCCCCAAACAAAGATTTAAGGTTATTTGACAAAACCCCCAAAATAATAATTTGTCGTACGATTTCTAACGAACTCACAACTCTCCTCCAAAGCGGATTTGTACAATGTTTGGAACTGCAAATACGATTTTGAAAGAACGACAATATTATTATGTCTATATACTCTCTGAGCTTGTGCAGGAACGGAGTTAGGATGATATTTTGGGCATCTGTTTTGTTTATTTAAACTTACTCCTTATAACAATGTCTTTTGATTTTGTTTTGAGAGAGGCATATTTTAAAATTAATTGAGGTCTTATATTTTTTTTTAATTCTATATTCTGCCAGTTGCCAATACTAGTTGGCAACCGGCAGTATATAGGCTAGTTTAAAAAAAAAACAGTATAAAAAAAAAGGTTTTTAATAATTAATGTCAAACTAGCTGCACAGGCAGTTTCATCCGCGGTGTGATGAAAAATGGTGATGATGATGATAATGAAAAATAGCCTGTCACACCCGTCGTTGAACTATACCTACCCATGCAAAAAAACAGGTCGATCCGTTGCTCTTTTGCTGCATTAAAGAGTAATAAACATACCAACAAACTTTTTGCATCTATAATTTATGTCAGATGTCAGATTAAACGTTTTCTGTAGTTTGAAGATAAAGATCGTTTATTAGCCTACAGCATGAGCAATTCAGTATAGTGTGGAGTTCAGTGTGTTTTTTCAGTGTGCAAGTTTTGTTAAAATATTTAAATTAAAACACATTTCTACCAGCACTGCGCTTATCATTATCCTCATCCAACACCAGGAGTCAAACAGTCCACCGTTCGCTAACAACTAACTAGTCTTTTACGTTATCATCATTATCATCATCAGCCAGAAGACGTCCACTGCTGAACATAGGCCTCTACCTTAGACCCCACACTGAGCGACAGGCCGCCATCTGCATTCACTGGATGCTCGCGACTCTCACAACGTGTTTTACGTGGTTGTTTGATATTGTTGGTTGTGATTCGTGGACAAAGCTCATTTGACATATTTGACTGGTGCGGCCAGCCGCTCTTTTCCTCACTCTTTGTTTTGTGTTTTTTCCTTTATTACTTACTACCGACCCGCCCGCCCGGCTTTGCACGGGTGTAATTTACGTACGAAACCGGGGCGGGTCGCTAGCTATACATATAAACCTTTCTCTTGAATCACTCTATCTATTAAAAAAAACCGCTTCAAAATCCGTTGCGTAGTTTTAAAGATTTAAGCATACATAGGGACGGACAGACAGCGACAGCGACTTTGTTTTATACTATGTAGTGATTTGTTAGTTAATCCGCCGTAACATAACATATTTTGTGAAAATCTCAACTGGCTATCTATTACGGTTCGAAAGATAGGACAGACAGACGGACGGCCGGACAGACAGACAGGCATCGTAGGTTTAGTAATAGGGTCCCGTTTTTACCCTTTGGGTACGGAACCCTAACATGATATAATAATAATTGGTTTGCTTGTAGCGTGGATAAGTAATGTAACAATAGATACACATAACTAAAATAGTGCAGTCGTAGAATAGGTAGGGGAATTTGTAATTTGAACTATTATTTTATAATGCCCATTGCCCCCGTTAAACCTTGCCTTTAACCGACCCTGTACCCTTCTGATAACATCAATAAACGACTAAAGAGCACAAAGCTGTCGAGTGCCAATTTGACGGGATTACCTTCATATGAGTAGAGTTCGGAATAATAGGTAGGTAAGCAATTTTCCAATTATGGAATTTCCACGTGGAAGTTTTTATAAGAAATTGAGAAAACTTTTTTGTATAAAAAAAAATTAGCTTTTCATTTTACTGCTGACGTGTTACCGTTAGGCTCTTAGATCCTTAGTTTATATTTGTGAGAAGTGTCATAAGAATTTTTGCTAGTTATAAAAAGTCTATCACTTTTTGATAAAAAAAAAAAACGAAAAACAAAAAGCGACCGAAATTTTTGGTGCTGAAAAAAACAACATCTAAAAGTACCTTCAATATGACACTGCTTTATCCCCTTGGTGAATAATCTAATATGCACAATATGCACTTAATATAACAGGCCAAGTGCGAGTTGGGCTCGCTCACTGAGGGTTCCATAAACCCACTCTTACAAGTCCCGGTCACTCATACAAGAACCGGCCACGCCCGACGTTGCTTCACTTCGGTGATCGTACGAGAACCGGTGGTAAACAGAATTTGGTCACCAACATTTGGTCATTTCATTTTTTCATTTTTCATATTTTATTATTTGTTGTTATACTTTAGAGTGTATACTATAGTTATTCCAAGTTTGACGCTTGTACGTATATTACCGTTTTTACATTAGAGCTAATACAAAAATACAAAGATAAAAATAAAAATATAAAGATTTTCTGATTCTGATACGTAAAAAAATACGTTTGTTGTATGGGGACCACCCACCCACCTTTTGTTTTGACTTTTTTATTTATTTTTTAGTTAATCCGCCGTAACATTGCCTATTCTGTGAAAATTTCAACTAGCATCTATTACGGTTGGAAAGATACGGCCTTTAATAGGTAGGACAGACAGACAGACAGACGGAGAGCCAGACATTGTAGACTAGGGTCCCGTTTTTAACCTTTGGGTACAGAACCCTAAAAACCTTGTCTCTTTATTATGGTGCATGTAACTGCGCCGAAATATTGGGAGCTCCATCCACACCCTTATCACGGTAAATATCTAGTAAATTATCATTATGTAGTGAACAACCGTGATAGTTTAAAACAGTGTTTGTTTTAATCATAAATTATTATAATTTATTTGATGAAGTGATTCAAATAAGTAGGTACCTACTAGGACTCGAGCCCGGGACGACGAGATCATAAACAAGACATGCTACTCTACCACTGAGCCGTCGGTCGTAGTAAAGGAGTAAAGTTTACGATCAAAGGATAACTTTTCTCACAATCTCTTGATCAAATTATCCTAATCAAAAGTTAGGGCATTGTCTGTGACTTCGCCTGCCGAGTTTTGTTAGAATTTGGACGATCCAATTACATTTCTATAACAATAGACTTTGTAACTTGTTTAACGCGTCTTTAATTAAGTTTTCGTTTGTTTTAGACTAAAATGTATTGTTGAAGTGAAACTTCTTATGCGACTTCCAACAAGGTTGCGTTAAACGTTTAACGCTACCATGGAGAGGGAATTTTTCTCTCTCGTATGGCTGCGAAATGCGTATCCTTTTTTCGCACTGCGGCTAGCAGCCCCGGTAGTGTAATGGTGTCGCTAATGGATTGAGAAGCCTAAGGAGCTAGGTTCGAATCTCGAGAAAGGCATGTTTTTTATATTGTTGATATTTTTGCCCTAGTTATAATTTTAGGGTTCCTTGTTGAAGTTATACTTCTTATGCGTCTTGCAACAAGGTTGCGTTAAACGTTCTATCACTTCCTATTTTCATCTTCACATTACGAAGTTTCACTTCTTCCGCGCGGAGGGACTCCACGCAATTTTTTTTTATTTTCAATCTTTTTTAGGTACAAACACCTAAAATGTATAATTCATAAACTTTTATTTATGAAATTTGTCTTTACCAACAATATTTTTCAAACAGTAAAGTAGTGAGTCAGTCAATTTCTACAGGATTTATTTCGGAGAATGTGCATCGGAGCTACATGACTGTCCTACCATCCCCTTTCTACTACAGGGCCCTTACGGCCAACTGCTAACACGGTGTCAAACTAACGTTAAATCCGCTCAGTTGGAAAATCACACGACCTCAAACCGTATCTGGGCGCGTGATTTTGCATTACCCATACATTGTGGATTTTCCTTGGATACGTACCAAACGTTTTAATTCTACGTTTCTAATCCGTACAGCCAAGGATTGGAACAACCTGCCAGCTTCCTTGTTTCCTGAGAGATATAATTTGGGCCTTTTCAAGGCCAGGGTGAATAGGTATCTTCTAAGTCTGCGTGTTCCATCTTCGACCACATCATAGCTTACCAACAGGCGAGTTGGTGGTCACTGGTCAAACGCGGACATATTCGCGATAAAAAATACATTTTAGTTATTTAAACGACATGCGAATGTGTGTTCGTTTGTTGGTTTATTTAATTGTTAGTATGTACCTATTTTTTCAAGTTTGAATTTAAAAAAAACAAGCAAATTCGTCGAAAAAGTTGTACCTAGTTTGAGTTTTTTTGGTAACGTGAAAACATAATTATTTTCTTAAGCTTGTGTATTTTGACTGTTATTTTGTAAAGGTATGATTCCGAACTCGGCAGCACGAAGCAGTGCTGCCGCAACCGTGCTGCCGTACCACTACTGGTCCCCATACATTATCTATAAAGGTTTATATGAGATTGCATTCCGAGTAACGCAGAAATGCTGCTGCAGCAATGCAGTTGCAGCCTCGGAAGACTCTCTTTTCCGACTTTTAGCAATTGTGGTCATTCTAGTTTAAGTGTGCGTACCTCCATGGTTAGCTTAAAATTATAAAAAATGGTGTCATAACAAAATCGAATGTTTTATCTAGGAAACCCATGAGACCGAAACACGATTAAGCACATTTCGCTCGATAGAAAAAACATATCAAAGTAGCACTGATTTGCGCTTTTATCCCTGTTTTTTTAGATTTATGCAATTACCTATGTATTAAATTATGCCTGCGATACTTTGACATATAGATTTCATAATTATGAAGGAAACCGGTGAGGTACATTTTACATTACAGCTATACTTTTCGAAAAATATGTGAATAACGCCAAATAATAGCACGACACGACTGTAAACGTACGACTGTGTGTATGCGCCATGATTTTGCTGCGCTAAATGCGACTTTAATACAATAAACCAAGGATTATGGTCATCTGTAGTAATAAGCATTGCTTAAAAGTGGGAAAACCTCGTCTTAATAATGCTCACACGTTATGGACCGATCACGAGATCCATTTCATATGAGAATTTGTGGAGACAATTTTTTTTTGTGCTCTACAAGGTGTTCACTTCGTTTCGGCGGTTTAGGAACCCAATTAAAAATTACCACAATTTATAATTTAATAACCTCTTCTATAAATGACTTTTAAAAACATCAGCACTCTAACATTTTTAGTAATTTTTAAACTTTCGCGATTTGAACACATGTTTTAAATGTTTATCGGGACTTATCACGTATTATTTAATATAGGTAAAAAATATGTACCTTTCGCTCGACGTTTCGACCATGTTACAATGGCCGTGGTCACGAGCTGACTGAAAACTGCGGGTGAGTCCGGCGAGAAGAGCGGGTGTTTTGTTCTCCTACCCTCACTTGATCTTGAAAAATCGCAGGGTTGTCACTACGACACACAACACTGACTGTGTCGGTAAATGTCCTAGTACCTACATCGCGGTTTGTACACTTGCTCACTACGGGATTCCACGACGCCGCTAACTTAAATCCATCTTCCCGGTTTTTTGTTACACATTCTATACCTACTGCATCTCTACATAGTATAAATTAAAGTCGCTCTCCGCGTCTGTCTGTCTGTCTGGATGTCTTTATGGCCGCTAACTCCTCCTAAACCACGCAACAGATTTTGATGCGGTTTTCACCATTAGTTAGGTACATTTTCACGGAAGGTTTATACATATAACTAACGACCCGCCCCGGCTTCGCACGTAAATTACACCCGTGCGAAGCCGGGCGGGTGGGTCGCTAGTATTTATTAAAGTTCTTTACTACCACGCTATGGTTACCTCAAACTGTTTTTTTTTTTATCCCAAGCTTAATTTTATTGGAAAAGAAATTTAATATAATTAAATCTTATTACAACGAATCAAAAAACCGAAAGCACTTCAATATTCACCTTAATAATAACTACCAAATAATTGCCCTTATTTTTATTGTAAAAAAAATACTTTTCAAAATCATCCGTAACATCACTAATCTCTTGTACCAGAATACAATGTAATAAAGGCACTGTAAAAATAGTATTACTATAAATAAATAGCTCAACGAAAATACGGAGTGACGTTAAGTGTACAACAAAAGAGAGTTTTGTATAGAATAACCAAGTTATCTGTACAGTTAAACGGTGGAGCCAGCATCGTATGTTTTCAACAAAACCGAAACTCTATTCTTAACAATGTTAGTTCTTACATTCGACCAACTGCACATATAAGTTAGTCAGCTGTAACTTTTGAAACGAGGGGTCAATTTTGAGCCCCAAAATTATGCAAAAATATACCCAGTTTCCTACTGAATACCCTCTAATTTTAAATGGTGTTTGGATGTAATTAGTTGCAGTAATTGGGGTGGTTGGTATTAAATTGTACTATTTGCTGTAGGATTAAAAGATACATGTCATGTTAGATGGTGGGAACGATTGAATGAATCATTTTAAAATGTTTAGTATAATTTTATTGTTAGAGATCAATGGGATCTATTTAAAATTTGACTGTTTTTTAACGCCTGCAGGACGATATGTTAGAAATAAGGGAGGATGGTATAGCGATAGACATATTAGTACAAGTACCTACAGAAGATTCACTCCGCTAAATCATTTAAATAAATTGCGGCTCTTGCTACTACACAATAAAGTGCAATTCAGGGGCCTTACGGACAACAGCTAATTGCGGCACCTAATCCGCTCAGTTGGAAAATCACGCGAACGTGAACCTTATCGCGCCCAGATACGGTTTGCGGTCGCGTGATTTTCCAACTGAGCGGATTAAGTGCTGCAATTAGCTGTTGTCCGTAAGGCCCCAGGACGTGCGAGCGCTAACTACTTACAGCTATATTATCCTGGAAGTTGCCTCTCTGTCTATCGCGTAACTCTTGTCGCATTGTCTGTCTATCGCGCGGCAGCGGATGCGGCAGATCCGACAAGTCGGCTACTTGTTGCTGCATACCTAAAGTACAGAGTGCGCCAGGCCTGGCTTAGATGCTGATTATGATGACGAATTTCATATTATTATCTATAAGTATCTGAAGTGATCTCCATTTGTTGTATGATGTTACTTTTCCAGTGCAGATTTAAGTATTTTTGTTTACTCACTCATAACCCGTATTTTTTCTTCACAGATCGAGTAGAACTGAAATGCGAAAGCGGCGCACATTCGGACTCAGAGTTAGAACACGAGCAGGCTGAGCACAGTGAGCACGAGCACAATCACAGCGAGCAAAACGAGCATGGCGAGCATTTGGAGGCGATGGACACCGGCCGGCCGCGTAAGGTAGCTTGTTAGCATTCTCGGGGATTCTTAGCAATTATAATGAGCATAGATCAACTAAAGCACAGTGAGTACAATAACAGCAAGCAAAACGAGCATGGCGGGAATTTGAAGGCGATGGACACCGGCCGGCCGCATAAAGTAGCTTGTTAGCTTTCTCGGGGACTCTTAGCATGTATAATGAGCATAGAGAAACCAGAGCATAGTGAGCCAAGCACAATCACAGCGAGCAAAACGATTATGATAAGTTTAAAGGCAACGGACACCGATTGACCGCGTAAAGTAGTTCTTTGAGACTTTTTTGCACAGGTACCTAACCTATAATCACAACAAACAAAGTTGAATAGGCAATAGCGAATCCGGTAAACAAAGCGCCACCACCACTCTGTGATTTCCTCATGACATTTCCTTTTACCAGAATCATGACCATGGTCTGCACTGACAATATTGTTTTAACCATGGATAGCTGAAGACGATGCTTTTATAGTCTACTGGCTGTTGCCCGCGACTTCATACGCGTAGACTTTCATATAAACTCAGTCCCCATTTGCCCCCCTTAAAACGGCCGTTTCGCAAAATCCTTTCTTAGCAGACCTCTACACCCCATAAAGAATCTACCTGCCAAATTTCAGCTTTGTAAGTTAAGTCGTTTTCGAGATATCGTGATGAGTGAGTGAATTATGTGAAAAACATTAATTACTACACCACCTTTTGCAAGGCAAATACCTCTAATGACTGGGCTATGCTACTGGAATAACCTTTTTGGTTCAATTTACAACGCTCGCTTTATATCCGTTCTTCATCGTTGCTTCACTTACACCCTGTGTAATGTACCTATATTTGTTTTACTCTACGCTATAGCATTATCCCTTTCTTAAGCAGGTACGCCGCAGCCGAACTACCTTCACCACGTATCAGCTACACGAATTAGAACGAGCGTTCGACAAGACTCAATACCCTGACGTCTTCACAAGAGAAGAATTAGCCATGAGGCTGGACCTCAGTGAAGCGAGAGTACAGGTCAGTATGTCTGTTTCCTTTTAATTTTTGGCTTCAGGTTTAGCTGTCACCGCCTGAAAGCTCATCCACATACCTATCATAGACAAGAACTTTGTATACCCTTATTTTATTTATATTTTTATTTGTGCGTGTGTACTGTATGTGTGCTTGTACCGAGACATCACCAAACGGCTCCAACGGAAGACCAGCGCTGGTTAACAGCCGGCATTATGCTGAGTTGGGGCCGATTTGTGACCTTATATTATAACTTGTCAATAAGCTATTTTTTAAATAACCTAATTTGGTCACAAATAAACTTTTTCTTTCTTTCTTTCTTTCTTTCTTTCTTAGATCTCTGAAAAGCGCATAATGTTCATTTTATGCGATCTTATCGGCAACGTATCTGTGTTGTTGTTTTTGTTTTGTTATATTTTTCATGACCATGGAAATAAAGTCCTTCAGTCGTAGGTATTATCTATTATGTCTTCTGTGGTATTATTAAGCCCACTGGTGGCCCAATGGGCTTGAGCATTTGGATTGTCTTTAGACTTTCAACGGTGTATGGGCAGTCTAACTGTATTTGTAGTGTTAGTTTAAGCTTGTATTTCGTTTAGTTAATAAAGGTACTTGCCCAACAGCATATCATTAGCTTACATATTCTTAAATATAGCGTCAAACAAGTCATATTAGTCAGAATCAAGCAAATTAAATCACGGTCAAGTCAAACCCAGTAAAGTGAGGGAGAGAGCAAGAGGCTTCTATGGAGTTTCGGAAACAACATGAAAATACATGTTTCACCTAGTTTTATCACTTTCTCACACTCAGGCATGTTCATTAGCACTTAATAAATAATAATCGACCATTATTACAAATTAAAACTCGAAAATACACAATTTTAGGAAAATAATACAAGCCTAATTTTGCAGAAAAAACAGAAGTTAAATAAATAGACAAACAAACACACTTGCACACTCGCACACACACACACACACACACACACACACACACACACTACACACACAAACTTTCGCGTTTATAACATTAGCGTGAGGCACAAAGCTAATAACTATAAATTAATTTGAATTCGTGCTAATAACATGATTTGTAATTAACTTAATATTAACTTTAAGTTAATATCAGTTAATTTACTACGTTCCGCGGTTACGAGTGCCGTAGTTAAATGAAAATAGGTAATAATATTTGCCGTCTTGAGGGCTTATTAGTTTCATTTAGCTTTACCTAGTCTGTGGTTTCATTCGTCTGATATTAGGATAGAAACTAATTTACGACATTTAAATTCTTGTATCTCATTATTTTCCACAATTAATTCATTATCATCATCAGCCAGAAGACGTCCACTGCTGAACATAGGCCTCCCCCTTTAACCTCCACACTGAACGACAGCCTGCATTTTGCATCCACTGCCCGCGACTCTCACAATGTCATCGGTCCATCAAGTGGGAGGCCTCCCTACGCTGCGTCTTGCGTCCACAATTAATTAACCTCTATCTATTACCATCTTATTCTTATAATATGACCTAAATTGCTTCAAACGAAGAGTCATCATCATCATCATCATCAGCCAGAAGACGTCCACTGCTGAACATAGGCCTCCCCCTCTAACCTCCACACTGAACGACAGCCTGCCCTTTGCATCCACTGGATGCCAGCGACTCTCACTATGTCGTCGGTCCATCTAGTGGGAGGCCTATCTACGATGCGTCTTCCGGGTCGTGGTCTCCACTCAAGAACCTTTCTTCCCCATCGGTTATCGGTTCTTCGAGCGATGTGGCCTGCCCATTGCCACTTCAACGAAACAAAACGAAGAGTAAATAGAGTCAAAGGTAGGCAACGCACCGCCAATGCCCCGGGTATTGTAGGTGTCCATAGGTGGCGGTGAATACTTACCATCACTTGTGGCCCGTCGCTTGTTCCTATTGTATTTACTATAACTATATTAAAAAAACTAAAAAATCTACCATTATCTACTAGACTACACAAACACCCTATATTTCGTGGATTTTGCAGATACATTTTGTCAAAGTGTGTTTCTTCATATAAAATAATCACTCACTCAATCACATACTCAGTGCTCAGTAAAAAGTTTTGCTTGGTAATATTAAATTGGTAATAATTTAAAAAAGGATTTTGCGGAAAGGTTATACAAAACCGAAAGTGGTTCATGAGGTGATATGTCGAGTTATTTAAAAAATTATCTATACTATAATATTATAAACAAGAAAGATTTGATTGTTTGTTTGTTTGCATTGATTAGGCTCCGTAACTACTGAACCGATTTGAACAATTATTTCACTGTTGGGAAGCTACACTATCCCCGGGTGACACAGGCTATAATCTATACCCGTGCGAAGCTGGGGCGGACCGCTAGTATTCAATAAAAATACATATATCTATTTATTAAAGAAATTAATGTTTTATGGATATTATTTGATAGAGCCAAAACTTCAAAAATTCAGTTTTCGTTGCTCTTTCTGTAAAAAAATTTGAGCCTCTCATCTCTGTAATAGAACTATAAAGATTCTATTGAATTTTCTTATTAAAATTGACAAATATTCGATTCTAGAAGAGAAGGCAATCATAATTAAAATCAAGCGCTATTCTCTGTCAGGTGGCGCTGCACAATTGCACTAAATTGTAGACCTGACATCAGTGTGTTGCACCGCAAACTGTGACGGACGTTAGACTAACGACACAGGCGGTAACCGGACCGTCTATCCACACTAATGCAGGATTAATCCTACTTCCTACTTCTCTATCTTCTTCTTTATCTCTTCTCTATCTCTATCTCTTCTCTTCTCTACATAGTATAAATTGAAGTCGCTTTCCGCGTCTGTCTGTCTGTATGTCTGTATGGCCGCTAACTCCTTCTAAACCACGCAACGGATTTTGTTGCGGTTTTCACCATCAGTTAGATACATTTTCAACGAAGGTTTATATATATAACTAGTGACCCGCCCCGGCTTCGCACTTAAATTACACCCGTGCGAAGCCGGGCGGGCGGGTCGCTAGTAATATTATAAACGCGAAAGTGAAATGAATGAATGTTTGTCCTAGGTGGGAATCGAACCCACGCCAAGCGCAGAAAGAAGGTTCACTACTAACTGGACCAACGGGCTATCTAATAATAATTTGCGCAACAGATAGCTCTGGCCAGTGAGCGCGGCCTGAATTTGGGTGAGGACTTAGTTTTTTTTAATGGGCAAGTTCCTTTATTAACTAAACAAAATACAACCTAAAACTAACACTACAAATACAGTTAGACTGCCCATAGACCTTTGAAGGTCTAAAGACAATCCAAATGCTCAAGCCCACTACCAGTTGGCAGCGTACCCAGCATGCTGGCGGCATTATCACGCTGAATGGCAATGCTTATGCGTTGAGCCAGAAACGCCAGCATTTCAGTCACGCGTGGTATGAAAGATTTTTGAAAATGAGGTGAGCTTAGTTGAATAGATGCGCTAATTCATGCTTACAACTAGGTGAGAACGAGCCACCTTGGGTTTAATCACGCTTGAGTACGAAAAATCAGCGACGTAATCCTTGCACCATCTCTAACTCCGTGGAAAACAGTGATGGAAGTCAATAGAAAGTTTAAAAATAAACCGGCCAAGTGCGAGTCGCACTGAGGCTAACTATTTAAAGCAATCCAGTGATGAAAAAATGTTGCGCGGCCACAAATTGTATCTGGGCGCTGTTTACGTTCGCGTGTTTTACGAACTAAGCGTTTTTAACGTTAGTTTGATATGGCGTAAGCAGTTGGCCGTATGACCCCTGCAAGATGTGGAATATCCTTCCTCAAAGGTCTTCCCGCAGAGCTTCAACATGAAGCGTTTCAAAAAGGGTGTCTACAACTACCTCTTCGGGCTGGCAAAGCACCGTCAACACCGCTGGTGTTGCAGGTATCCATAGGCGGCGGTATCTGCTTACCATCAGGGGGAACGCATGCTTGTTTGCTGCACTTTTTTGTAAATTGGACACAGCCTATTCTAAATTTTTGTCATGACGGATTTTGACATCTTTGGTATAGTAAATAAGTAATATATAAATAAAATCATTTCAGGCACTTGACTGACCCATAAAATACAAACTATCAATAAACATAAAATAAAATGATACCACACTGTAAAGAGGCGCCCGTCTACTTCCCTACCAAATTGTAAATGGCCAAAATTGGCAGGAGGTTCGCGTCTGCTGGGAAAATGCTTTGCGAACAGTAATTGACTTAGCTAAGTGAAAATATTCTAACTCTCAACCTTTCAAAAACCAAGTAAAGCTGACTAAATTCATAGTTAAAACGTTGTTACGAAAAATCTGAACCAGGCTTCTGTTCCACTGTATCGCGTAGTGAATACCCACAATGGCCGCTAATTCCGCGTCATTATGCACTCCGCTAGAGGGCGCTAATGTTTGCAGCGTCCGCTCAGTCTTTACTAATCGTCGTAGATACGCAGAAAGCCTTTTATTACACCCCTAGGGCCTTAAACGGCAGCTAAATGCCTTAAACGCAGCCTTAATTAGTCGAATTAAGCTGTTGCTATTGTGTAGAAATGCAGTCCAGAATTTTCGCCGCCATTTTGTGATTTGTTACTTAGCAATCTTTTAATAAATGTAGTCATACACAGCCAATGAAGTTAGTTACTGTCAGAGTCAAGCTAATTAGGTTACGGTCAAATCAAAGTCATCCTCTAGTAAAGTGGTGGCGACGACACAAGAGGTTTTTAATACGGAGCTTGGGAAATAACAAGAAAATACATGTATCACCGCGTTATATTACTTTCCCACTCGAGCACGTCTACGAATACTAAATAAATAACAATCCACCATTATTACGCATCAACACTCGAAATATACAAGTTCAGGAAATTAATACAATGACACGACATGTTTTTTCACGTTGGCGCCAAAACTCCAAAAGAGATTGAAGCAAATAAGGTTCGTATCGTCGTTAAATTGTTTTAAAAAGAAAACCTCCAAAATGATATCTTCAAAAAATACCATGAATTAATCATTTGCTTTATTTTAATAGTAAGCATTTAATCGCAGACTTAAAAATATAATTTCCAAAAATGCATTGAATGCATTTTAATTTTTTAAATCGTTGCACTCGGCGAACCAGACGAAGTAAGACTCTCATTAGCGAGGATTCAACTGACGAGTGATTAAAACTGGAGGCCTTTGTTTATCGGGCTTAATTTGGTAATTTCGTCAATATTATCTGACAAGAGCGTTTCTTTCGGAATCCGTATGCAATGAATGAATGCGGATTCTAATTGTACTTTGAGTACTTATCACAAACGACCACTATAAAAAAGCTGGTTGCCGCCAAATACGACATCGTTGGCGGCAACTCAGCATATATTTTTTTTACCTACTTGCCTGGGGCCTTACGGGCAACTGCTATTGCGGCACCTAATCCACTCAGTTGGAAAATCACGCGAACGTGAACCTTATCGCGCCCAGGTACAGTTTGCGGTCGCGTGATTTTCCAACTGAGCGGATTAGGTGCCGCAATAGCAGTTGTCCGTAAGGCCCTTGAACCATTGGTCGAAATTTTTGAAGTTTAAGCGACTTCAAAAAAAGATTAGGTATATATTTTTATCTTAGTCCAAATAAAGCATGTAGTAGCATGTACCTACTTGAAGACTTTATGGGACTTAATAACCTTCTAAATTGGCGATAAGTTCTAACTCCCCCAGTTAGAGGCAACCCTACCGTTATGAACAAGGGGTGCACCGCACTTCTTAAATTACACTCAACGCGCCAATTGCTTTTAATCCACTCGATAGATGGCGCTTACAACAAAAGACTACCCCACCTACAACTTCCGAAAAAGTCCATTCCCAACTCTAAATCAAAGACTTTTAAGTTTTAATCTGTTTCAAGTGCGGGTAGTTGTGAATCTGAAATCAAATTTAATGATTTTGAACTCTAAAACATTAACTAGAAAGTAGAAAGTTCATTAAAGCGCGGGTGGTTGTAATTGTTTACATCCAATATCGAATCCAAGTCCTAAATTGAGGAAGTTAGAGTTGAAATTTGTGTAAAATGCGGGTAGTTTTAAGTTGAAATGTCAAGAGATCGCCCGATGTAATCGACACGCGTTCTATAGTCACCGAGTGCCACTTGGACGCAGTCGTCAAATTAATTGTACGTTTTTGATCCCACTTCTAATTGCGATGCTGAGAATAGACGTTCTGACCCATGAACTGTGTTTTGCGTTGGATGCGATTTGTTTTAGTTAGAGTTAGAGACTTAGAGTCTACAAATCGGCGTTTACCTATGTCATGATTTCTAACTGATTACAATTATTTCTTTGTGATTTCTTGGTTTTAAACCTTTTGGTATCTAATTTGACTAACAGTCTTTTTATTTAAAATGGCGGTTGGAAACGTGTTGACTCGGCAATAGTGCAAATAGTGGGGGTAGGAAAAAGATAATGCGGTAGGATGTTGGAAAGAGGGACTTTAGTCTGGCTTGAGCGTTCATAGCGAAAGCATATTGGTATGAAAACTGTAATAAGTAGGAATAAAGAATATTAATAAAGTTACATAAAAGTGAGAACTGGATTATGATTTATCACACCTATATGTATACTCGCGTATCTTTGATCCGATAGTTATGAAATGTGGTAGTATCTACTTAGTTCATCTGCTGATGATGCTACTATATTTATACCCCAGAAAAATCTAAGTAAAACTGATTTTGAAATTGAAGTTAACAAAACATTAAAACAATTCACAGACTGGCTAAAATGCATAAACCTAAAGGTTAATATTAGTAAAACCAATATACTGCAATTTACTAACTATAAAACCACTCCTCTAAACCTCGACGTTACAAATAACGGAAACAAAGTTAATGAAATTAGTGTAACAAATTTCCTAGGAGTCACTTTAGATAAAAACTTAAACTGGAAAGCGCATATAAATAAAATAAATAATAAAATCACAAAATACGTCTACGCTCTATCGGTTCTTAGCAGTATCGCATCAAAATCAGTAGCAATAAGTGCATACTATGGATATGTGTTTCCTCATCTAAGCTATGGTGTTATATTTTGGGGGGATTCAGTAGAGGTTGAGTCCACATTTATATTACAAAAACAATGTTTACGGAGCATATACAAATTGAAACCTACTGATACTCTACGTAATATATTTATAGTTAATAAATGTTTAACCCTGACCTGTTTATATATATTAGAGCTGTGTTTGTTTGTAAAGAGTAATGAGGAAACTTATTTCAACGCCAAGTCGAGTCGAATTAATAACCTACGTACAAAATATCGATATAATATGCGTATTCCTCAAATAAATAACGCCATGTACAACAAAAGTACATTCATAAATGCTATACATGTGTATAATAATCTGCCTACTGAGTTAAAAACTCTAAACGGTTTCAAGTTTAAAAAACTGGCTAATATCTAGAGCATTTTATAACATGAGGGAATACTTTGAGAAATAAATATTATAATATACCTAGTTATTAACACTGTTTATTACCTGAAATAGAATTATTAAATTGATATTGTTACCTAGTCCCCGTGGTCGATTGTTGCGCTTATAGTAATAAAATTGTAGTTAATATTTTATGTAGTATTTTAATATAATATGTGTTTCTAATAATTCTATTGTATGTTCTATATGAACACAACTGTTGTGACTAATTACCTAATAAGCCTAAGACCTTTGTACACAGTTGAACAATAAAGTATTATTCTATTCTATTCTATTCTATTCTATTCATAACAATACTATTTATCAAAATTGTCATCATCATCATCAGCCAGAAGACGTCCACTGCTGAACATAGGCCTCCCCCTTTAACCTCCACACTGAACGACAGCCTTTTGCATCCACTGGATGCCAGCGACTCTCACTATGTCGTCGGTCCATCTAGTGGGAGGCCTACCTACGCTGCGTCTTCCGGTTCGTGGTCTCCACTCAAGAACCTTTCTTCCCCATCCGTTATTGGTTCTTCGAGCGATGTGGCCTGGCCCATTGCCACTTCAACTTGCAGATTTTAACAGCTACTTATGTCGGTGACTTTGGTGATCAGAATTGTAATACGTGCCAAATCGGTCAAGGGTTCGTAAAGATAAAGGAGCTGCAATGGTCATAATTTGGGGTGAACAACATAAAAAAAAATTAAATTGAAACAGACAATTTAAAAAGATTTATTGATTGAAAAAATGGACGTCCTATGGCTGAAATAATGATGATGAACATTAAAAAAATATATTTGATTAATGATTTTTATTGTTAAGGCCATAATACGCGGCGCAGCGATCTGGCTCGCACGTTTTATGTTTTATATCATACTAGCGACCCGCCCGCCCGGCTTTGCACGGGTGTAATTTACGTGCGAAGCCGGGGCGGGTCGCTAGTTATATATATATAAACCTTCCTTGAAAATTTATCTAACTGATTGTGAAAACCGGATCAAAATCCGTTGCGTGGTTTAGAAGGAGTTAGCGGCCATACAGACATACAGACAGAAGCGGAAAGCGAATTCAATTTATACTATGTAGAGATAGAGAAGAGATAGAATTATCGTTTTTACATTAGAGCTAATACAAAAACACGTTTGTTGTAATAGGGACCACCCCTTTTGTTTTTACTTTTTGAATTTATTATTATTTGTTAATTAATCCGTCGTAACATTACATATTCTGTGAAAATTTCAACTGGCTATCTATTACGGTTCGAAAGATACAGCCGTTACTAGGTAGGACAGACGGACGGACAGACAGACAGGCAGACAGACAGAAAGATAGACAACGTAGGCTTAGTAATAGGGTCACGTTTTTACCCTTTGGGTACGAAACCCTAAGAAACAAAAGTTAAAATACGACTAATGCTCCAATCTTTTCAGCTTCATAATTTAATGAAACCATAAAAGAAAATCTCTCAACGAAACGAAAGGTAATTTAACGGTAATTGGCTACGTACCAAGAGCCATTGTGTGAACGCAACCAGTCAGAGACATTTGAAAATTATGAAATTACACCAATTTTTACAATGTCTTTTATTAGCGCGAGTCGACTTCTACGACCAAAATATCTGCAAAGCGAATGAGGGCGCCACTGTAAAACAAAAGTGACAGCTAACCGTAGACAAATTTAGTTCCATCACAAGACCAACTGCAAGTATAACTTGGTTGCTCTGTAGCTCAATTTGTTTCTATTCTCTGACAGCTAACATTGAAAATTAGTCTCTATTTTTGCGTAGTACAGTTGTAATTTGGTAGTGCGGACGGTGGAATGGAAACCACGTATGAGTAATTGCTTTTCATTACTCTCCTATTGTAGTCGAGAGGTCCGACGGGTGCGGGGAGAGGGGGGAGACGGAAAATTGCCGACAATTACACAATAAAAAAATTAAAAATCGCCCGCAATCCAGAATCGTGCAAATCACGACGCAATTTTTAGGCGGCAGACAGTTTTACCGATTTACAATTGTCTCAATCAAAATGCCTTCAGATAAAACTGCTTTTAAGGGGACTGTTCCCGTCTGCAGCTCACTCGCTTGCACATTTTCACATTATTGAAGATATAAAATCAATGAGTGTGAATTTCCAAAAAGTAACAAAATCATGTCTTGGTGTCTATCGTAACATTACAAACAGAAATGTTTGTTTCGATATCTTGTAATTTGACGGAATAACATGACACGAGAAATAAAAATCACTTGTTACCATTTTACTGTGTCAAATTAAAATATATCAAATTGACAATTTCTTTGTTTGTAATGTTATAAATAGACACAAGATATGATTTTGTTACTTTTTGGAACTTCACACTCATTGATTTTATATCTTAAATAATGTGAAAATGTGCGAGCGAGAGAGCTGCAGACGGGAACAGTCCCCTTAAGGTGGAACGTTTCAACGGCTGAAATGGTGATAATGAATAATTTAAAGAATAATCATCGATTAGCGCAAACACCGTGATCATTTGCAATAATTACCCGGCCTAGCATAAAGGACAATCATTTTTTTTTAAATTTAATTTATAATTTTATTTCAGCTTCATAAAAGCAAAAGATCGTTGTGTTTTTTGCCGAAAGGGAAAATAAGGTGACATGTAGAATAAAAAAAAAATAGTTTTATCAAAATCAAATCAAAATCAATTTATTTGTGAGAATATTGTCATATATGATGGTATATAATAATGTGTGTTATAAATATTCTACCTTATTAAGGTGTACACATTTTTTGTTGTCAGTCATGGTCTCTAAATTAAATGAACTAAATTAAACTCTAAATTATACAATTTGCTTCAGCCTGTCTTAAAAAAATCATTAACTTTATAATAACACTTGTCAATTAGAAATTTAAACAATTTACATCTCATAGCATTATAATTCAATTATAATTTAAATTTGATTTTCCCGCCATAGGTGAAACGTACTACCTTAATTTTGTATTATGTTCATCAAACTAACCAACCAACATCGAATGTCCCGACGAAACATACGAAATCAGAATAACGCCGCAGACCGCATCGTCGCTTTACATCAGGGGAGTTGGCGGTCAAACGCAAGCCTATTAATAGATTTAAAAAAAAAACGGTTTTGTTTGAGATAAAAATGCGTGGTTCAATTACTTCTATCACGTAGTATAAGTATGAAATTTTTGCTTTTATCTATATGCTAACACTTTTGGTGAAATCTTGACCAAAAGTGTGGTGAATTACTTCTTGATTTAACTTATATTTTTATTTTAATCAAATTTATAATTCTGTTTTGGCAGGTATGGTTCCAAAACCGTAGAGCGAAGTGGCGCAAACGAGAGAAGGCGCTGGGGAGAGACCACGCTCCTTTTATGCATCATGAACATGGTACGTATAACATATCACCAGCCAGTAAACGTCCACTGCTGAACAAGGCTTCCCACTTTTTTTTTTTTTTAAGTTTTCATGACCATGAACATTTTTACATTGTCTTAATAGCGTCTAACAAGTCATAATCACAGTCAGAGTCAAGCTAAGTAAGTCACGGTCAAGTCAAACTCATGCCCCTGTAAAGTGGTGGAGACTTTACAAGAGGCTCCCACGGAGTTTTGGAAACAACACGAAAAGACACGTTTCACCTCGTTATATCACTTGCCCACACTCGAGCACTTAATGAATAATAATTCACCATTTAGAACACATTAACACTCGAAAATACACAAGTTTAGGAAAATAATCCAACGAGCCGACATGTGTTTTCCACGTTGGCGTCAAAACTAGGCTTCCCACTTAGAGAGATGGGGGTGTTGCCATAATCTCCACGCTTGGCAGGCGGCTTGACGATCGCAGTAGGTTCACCGTTCACCTTTCCTTCACCTTTAAAGATCGGCAACGTATCTGTGATACCCCTGGTGCAAAGATAATTTAAAATCTTCATTGCCCTGGTGTTACAAATATCCATAAGCAACATTGATTGCTTACCATCAGAACGTTAGCATATTTGACTATGGCATTGTAAAAAACCAATATAAACCATAGGTACTTAATATATAGCTTATTCAATAGAAAATTGAGAATACAGTTGAATTAAGAACATCCTTTTTTGTAAGTTGGTTAAAAAATCAATCAGGAATCGTTTAAGCAGGTGTCAAATCACACCAGCGCGGGGTGATGTTGTCAAATTGATAGTGTGACAATAAGCTGCTTGTGAACTGCCACCTGCGTGTGTAGCCACCTTTACACCCCTTCGAGTAGCTGTTTACACTAGTGTGAACGCGGCAATATGACTTTTATTGATATAATACTTAAATAACGGAAAGATAATAAAACAAAATATTATAGATACTTAAAATATACCTACGACAACTACTTCACCGATGACACATTGATGCTAAATGTCAAATTTAACAACGTTTTGGCGCCAAACTGAAAAAGTCATGTCACCTAATTGTATTTATCATATATTTTTTCTCATGAGAAGATTTGGCGTCACATGTCTTGTACATTTGCCGGAGTAAAGTATTGAAAGATTTTCAAGTTTTATTGAATATCGTCAAACAAGAGTCACATTCAAAATACGCCCCAGTAAATTGGTGACTTTACTTTCGATGGAGTTTTTGAAACAACACAAAAAGACATGTTTCACTTCTTTCTGGGGCGGATTACCCTATAGATCAAGTAGGTCCGGGCCTCGGGCGGCAAAACTTATACTATGACTATAAACTACTTATATATACTTTAAAGATATCTTCTAAAACGTGAAACGCTTCTTGACTTCTAGATTTTTATTTTTATTGTTGACTTTGGCTAAATAAATAACATGTCTCGAGCCAAAGCTTAGAAATAAAATAAACCGGTAAAGTTCGTTCTTTTACTATACGACCCGAAAAAGTGTTGTAGAAAAAGGGCTGTGAATCACTATCACTATCACTACTACATAGTATAAAACAAAGTCGCTGTCGCTGTCTGTCCGTCCCTATGTATGCTTAAATCTTTAAAACTATGCAACGTATTTTGAAGCGGTTTTTTTCGGTAATAGATAGAGTAATTCAAGAGGAAGGTTTATATGTATAACTAGCGACCCGCCCCGGCTTCGCACGTAAATTACACCCGCGCGAAGCCGGGCGGGCGGGTCGCTAGAGAATAATAATTTAATTTTGTAAGTCATACCTAAGTGACTGATTGATAAAATGGCAATTTACAAGTAAGAATTTTTTTGTTTGACATTTATTTTATTTTTTCGTTGTAATTATGACATAAGATGGATTTTATTAAAATTAAATTTTAATTATAATACGTGAGATAAATATAATTCATTCATGTTTCAATACATAGATTTAATTTTATTTCGCTTAAAAGTGCGAAAATACTTAACAAATAATAAAATTATACTATACATAATTATATAACAGATTTGATATTACATTACAAAAATAATAATTATAAAAAACACGTCAAACAATTCTATAATTTTATGGTAAAGATACATTCAATAATAATCAAGTTTATACAATTCGTCAAATTTAAAAAAATATCGCTCTCTTAACCAATTTTTCTAAAACTGCAGACTCGTAGCTGCCGTTGTTTGAAAACGATGATGAAAAACACCCAAGCCAAAACACAAAAAAATAAAAACATTTTATTTAACAAGGTATTTAAGCCCCATAACATTAATAAATCAATAATTGAAATATGATTTCCTTACAATCAGCTTATTTATATCAAAATACGTTGATAATAAATCAGAATATAAACCGATACCCCATAATTGTAGCAATGGTGTCGCGTAAACACGAATATGTACAGTCATTATTTGAGCATTAACTGATCTAGGTTGGGACTACAGACACGAGCTTTCGTGCGGGAAAATGAAATTAAATGTACTCTATTAATGATTTCTTAGGTTTTTAACACATTATAATTGGACACTTTTTAACGGATTTTTAATTATAGTTTGTAACCACGGACACTGTAATTAAGTGTTTGAAACTTCAGGAATTAAAAAAAAAAATTGTAAATGTGAAAATTAGTTGTGTTCAATTTCAATATGTACTCTTTTTTGAAATATAATTTGGATTCCCCCCTCCCATATCTGCTAAATATGGGATGAGAGTGTAACGGTAATGTTTCCAAAATATGTGGACCAATTTTAAAAGAAATACCATTCACAAAAACCCGCCAAATAAGTTTATAGACATTTATAAGAAATTACATCATTTCCATGGGAACACTGCTAACAATAAATTTATACAGTTCGTCGTCGCAAAAATAACCAAATAAATTAACATTAAAACATGTAGAATGAAATAATATAACATACAGGCTACAGATATAGGTTCTTGAGTGGAGACCACGAACCGGAAGACGCAGCGTAGGTAGGCCTCCCACTAGATGGACCGACGACATAGTGAGAGTCGCTGGCATCCAGTGGATGCATGCTGGCAAGGCAGGCTGTCGTTCAGTGTGGAAGTTAAAGGGGGAGGCCTATGTTCAGCAGTGGACGTCTTCTGGCTGATGATGATGATGATGATGACAGGCTACAGGACATATCTATCTAATTATCCATCTAATACATTTGCTTTTATTTTATGTTGTGATAAAATGCTCAACAAGTCGCTTTTTAAATTTAATGTGTTGAACGAATTACTATAATTAATTTCCGATGGTAGTTTGTTATAAAGGTAGTTTTTACGAAACTATTTTTTTTTTAACACATTCGTTTGCTCTTTAGCGTCTTTCGCGTGGAACAGTTAGTCTTTCTCTCGTGAAAGCCCGCGCGTGTGAATTTAACCAACACTTACCGGTCCACCTATTTATAAAAATAACAGGTTGCGTCCCCTAAATGCGTTTTCCGTCACTTCCGTAACAATTATCGCTTGTATAGTGTACACCGTTTGTGTGGCGTTCAAGCTCGCATTAAAGCCCGTTTAGGCAATTATTACAGATTTATACGATAAATGTCTATTTAATGCGTGGTAGGGCTTTAAATTGGTTTTACTTTAGTGATAGGACTTTGTTTTTTTTAACCCTATGTGTGTAAAAAAAAAAACATGATCGTGGATTCAATGTCCTTTAGTCATAATATTAAACAGTTTACATAGTATTAATAGCGTCACACAAGTCATAGTCACAGTCAGAGTCAAGCAAAGTAGGTAAGTCACGGTCAAGTCAAACTCATGTCCCTGTAAACTGGTGGAGACTTTACAAGAGGCTCCTGTGGAGTGTTGGAAACAACACGAAAAGACATGTTTCACCTCGTTATATCACTTTCCCACACTCGAGCACGTTTACGAGCACTTAATGAATAATAATTCATCATTTAGTACACATTAACACTCAAAAATACACAAGTTTAGGAAAATAATTCAACGAGCCGACATGTTTTTTTCCACGTTGGCGCCAAAACTCCTTTTTAACCCTAAACGCGACAGTGTTCCCAGATTCAGGCTAGGTGGGTTTACCATCATTAACCAAACACTGTTTAACATCAGTTGAACTGTGGTCGACCGCCTAGCCTGTCACTGTAAAAAAGTAAAAGGGTATTTTGTATACGAGACTAGGTATTATATGTATTAAATATATATTTTTTATTTTATTTTATTTATTTAACAAAATCCACAGCTCTCTACATTTATACAATAGAACTTTTATAAATAAACTTATAGCCAATTTTATTGTTATTTTTTTTAATTAGCCTTCACTAATAAACTTAAAAATCATAAAAATTACAGTAATATTTTTCTAAATTCACAAAACATCCTTCCATGTATCTCAGGTTCTTTTTGTTAAGTGAGTAAAATTTCAATCGCGCGTTGAACTCTTTTCTTAGAATAATCGATTCTCTAACTTTTCCAGTCTACGCCGACTTATTTTCCACAATACATGCCATTAATTCTGTTTCATCTCAGTCTGCCATTACGCTAAATGAATGCCAGAAAAAAATTACACTTAATCATGCCTTGGAGTTCCATGATCAAAGTGACGGAAACGCTTTGTAAGGAGGTAGGGCGTTTGTACCATAATCGGTAGTTACGACGGAGACAATGAGTACAATGCTACAAACGGTCTAATTGTGGATGATACCGTAAGTAAGTGGATGAATTTTACACGTCATTATGGAGTATCTTTAAATCGCGTAGAATGTAGATTGTCGCGTCTATTAGACGTGAATCGTCGATCAGATCAAAGTAGCTTGCAGGTACTTATATGGATAACGTTTTACGGGTAGGACCCGGGTATGTCCCAAAACTAAAGCAACCAGATCCACCGGAGGATGGGCAGCTGCGTTTAGTACACGGTGAATGTACTGCGATCCCCAAGCCACCTGCCAAGCGTGGAGATTATGGCATCATCCCGCTGTATCGATGTGCAAGGTAGCTAAGCGGTGTGCGAGGAAAAAATCAACTAATAAGAGACGAGGCGAGATGGAATGAATAGATTTTATTTATCGATTTTTTTAAAAGGTTGCCTGACAAAAATTGACCCTACTTTAAATAAATTCAGCCTATAGTAAAGTTATATGATTATTTACGGGATATTTACCGTGGTAAGGTTGTGGAATGAGTTCCCGACGGTAAATATCCCGTAAATAATCATATAGCTTTAGTGAACAACCGTGATAGTTTAAAACAGTGTTTCAGCCTATAGTGTTCCAAGTATAATGTGTGTAGAAATAAATAAATAAGACAGTTAAAATAAAGAAAATGTTGGGAAAATCCAAATTAAACGTGACACATTTTGTTGCAGTGGTGGGCGAATGGAGCGGAGTACCGGCAGGCGGGGAGTGGTGGGCGCTAGGGCTGGGCGCAGGACTGGGCGCACTGGGAGTACCCGCCCCGCTGTGGCACGACGAACCCGCGGCGGCTTTCCGGGCACTACTACACAGGTGCTTACACATTACTAATAGTAGTTTGCCCCGAACTGAGACCTCGTGACCTTTCATCATCGTAACACCTCGACTGATTTTGCTCATTCTCGAGTTTCACAAATAAATTACTTACAGAATTCCATAAAGATTACGCAAGTCTGTTATCATCGAACAAAGATACACGGAACGCCGCCATTACAGTCTGAGATCTCTTCATAAGGGCATTAAAATTAGTGTAAGGATCAAAATAACACGTCTTTAACTCTACAAGTTTTTCATGAGCAAAAAAAATTGACTGCCTTCAATCAAAGATGTAAAAAAATTAACAGATAAAAAATCAGTATAGGAACTCTAATTTCTAACCAGCCACTTTGTTCCACAGATACGTGCTAGCCCTACCCCCGCCTGCGCTCCGGCCCCCCGAGCCCGAGCCGTCACCCCCCTCACCCCCGTCTCCGAGTACAGCCCTGGCACGGCTTGCCAGCGCCGACACCTTGCGGTTGAGGGCACACGATGCGATACAAGACAGAGTACTACAACATAATAATAAAGTTCATACGTAGCTATTCTGATATACCTAATAATTGGAAACATTATATATTTTTTAAATCTATTAATAGGCTTGCGTTTGACCGCCAACTCGCCTGATGTAAAGCGACATTGCGGTCTACGATGGAGCACGCTTGCCTAGAAGAAACCGATTCACTCGTGATTTGAAGACACCCAGATTGTACCTATGGGGGAACACCCATTCAGGCAGCGCATTCCACAGACTAGCAGTACGCATAATAAAAGTGGGATCAAAGCGATTCGTACCGGGTTTTCAGAATATCAACCATAAAGCAGTGTCTATTTTTAGTGTCCGCTCTGGCATTCCGATAGAAAAATGGGCAGGAGGGAATTAGATCATGCAGATCCGATGCACACTCTTCGAAATGTATTCGATAAAAACCGATAGACTAGCAACTTTACGCCGATGCTCAAGACCAATGAGCTTAGTCTGAACCAGGGAATCGTTGCTGATGAACCTCTTGGCAGGCTTCTTAATGGACTCTATGTAAAAGAAAATGACAATGACGTCGATTCTGGCGTACCACTCACTAAACTAAACCAATCTGACAGGACTAAAATTATCTGCCTCTTTTTTCATTTTGATATGTGAGAGAAGGATGGCAATAATTTGAGAGCTGTCAAATTTAGTTTAGTTTCGTTTAGAGAACATCAGACTTGATGCCAATGGTATCGATTCTGATGTTCTTTAAACTAAATTAAACTAAACTAAATTTGACAGCTCTAAAATTGTTGCCATCCTTCTCTCACATATTAAAATGAAAAGAGAGGCTGATAATTTAGACATCAAAATCGATGCCACTATTTTAAACTATCACAGTTGTTAAAAAAAAAAGCTTGGGAGCTCTAATATCGGGAGCTCATTCCACAACCTTACCACGGTAAATATCCTGTAAATAATCATATAAGTTTAGAAAATGACATTTTGGTTGGTCAACAGCCGTAGTATTTTTGTGTATTTTCATCAGTAATTGTGCTGTCTTGACTTTTTGAGTTTTCCACAACCATCACAAGTTAAGCGCTATACTGATTGGGTGACAAAGTGACGATGATAGCAAACAGTTAGGCTGGTTCCACAGCTGTATGGGTGACCTGTATGGGAGACGAGATCTACGCGGAGGCAAGTCCCGTACAGAACAATCCGCGTCGTTGTGAAACGTATGTCTCCGCAACAGAAAATATTTTTAAGCTATTGCATAGCTTCTATCGCGGGCCTTGAGCGTGGAGACCGAATCCAGAAATTCCGTAACGAAAATAACCTAACACCCCCCACCCCGACCGGCACAGCGGTGATACTTTGACTTGGGTGTCGTGACAGGCTATATGCAATAGCTTTACCGCGGCAGTCCCCGAGTACCACACGTCTTTTTTTTTGTTTAAATTAGAATGGCTGTCATGGCGTTTTTGTAAGAAATTTGTTGTAGCCAGTTGGACGAAACGTCAGTCATTCGAAATCAGTTAGCAACTGTGATGCGGAGTTCGACGCGTTGATCTAAATAAGAATGTTCAATCAAGTTTCACTCATAATGCTGGTAACAGATTTTCCTTCTCATTTCTGTTCTATTTACTTCTCTTTTCTGTGGTCTCCGCTGTAAGAGCCTGCACGGGCGACCCACGCGGGTCTCCCTTGCAGCTGTAAAACCAACCTTAGAAATGTGAATCTTATATCAAGTCAAATTTAAGAGTCCTCTCACATTTTTTTACGAAAACCCAACACAATCAGCAATGGAAACCGGAGACTGCAATCGCAGCTGGAGAATTTTGAATCTTCAGTATACTAAAAAGAGTTTATTTTTGCACGGCAGTGTTTAAGCCGCGACGCCGGTTCACCTCTTCAATGTTCGTTGAGCCTTAGAGCTATTCTTGACTTTGCGCGTCGTGTGGTCATATTCAGTCATTCTCCTGTATGGGTTTCGACATAGAGTTCACAGGCTTCTTCGGCTAGCCTAAGCGCTAAGTCTATCCAAACAGCAGCGTTGGGACTTAAGCATAGTTTATACAGAACAATCTGAGCAGCGGAAACGTGGCGTACGCCTCTGCATAATTTATGCCATGGTTAATATGGTGTTCAAGCCACGTCTCTGCCGCATCGCCTCCACTCACTTCTTCTGTATAAGCCACGACCTAATCTGCAAATAAAATTATCGGACGCGTCCATAAGCTACGCTTGAAAGACGTGATCTAGCTAATGAGTAAATTCGAACTAGACTAAATTCATGACCGGAAGTAATCGGACGTAGACGACCTGGTACAAGATGTTTTTTAAAGCCGTAGACGCGTGTATACCTACTTGCGTGTAAGTATACCTACACACGTATTCTGCCACGGCTTAAGGCGACATGAGCCCCAGGTATATTAGCAGGACAATAGATTAATTCAGTCCGTACTTCAAATGAATGCAAAAAAGCATTTTGCAACTAATTTCGTTTTAAGTATGCGTCCGACTGCTACGTCCAGCTTAAGGACACGTCCGATAGTATGTTTGCAGCTTTAGAACACACTGTAATGACATAGACTAATTTACTGATATATGTAAGACTTAACATATTCCTAGTCAATAACTTTATATTCATATTTTTAATTTGTCAAATGTAAAATTTGGTTCGTATACTTAGTATTTTTTTAGATAAAATTGTACAAATCTTATAAAACTGGACACTTAAATTACGTGTGCCTTAACGTTCAATGTTAGTTTGGCTTTGAGTTTATGATGTTTCAATGCTTCAAAGTTGAAAATAAGTAGAAATAGTGAAATAATAAACAAGTAAAAACAATTAAATGTTTCTGTACAAGCTGTCTGTCGTCTGGTAAATATTATTATGCCATGTACGCGGTAAGTACCTACTTAAACGCTTATCTTTGGTCACGCTTAAAAGTCATAGCTATCTCAACTCGGGTATAATTTTTAGTATAACATGGTAAATAGTAGGATATTCTATAGGATGGTGGAGATAGAAATACTGAATAAAAACCTATTTTTTATCTCCTCCGGCATCCTATACAATATCAACACGAGCATTGCTTTTTACTGTTTGCAATGTTATATTAAAATTAATGGCCAATCGGTTATTTATAAATATTTCTTTTTTTTTTATCTGCAAATGTTTTGAAAACATGCAAGTGAGATAGCCACACGTTTTAGCTGCGCCTTAAGCTGGTACGTTTCCCCTATGACGGGAAATTCTTATTTTAAATAGTTTTTTGGTCCTAGTGGCTAGGCCGGGTGATTATTTTAAAATAACACAGTGTTTGCGCAAATTTTTGGTTGTTATTTGCATTATCATGTACACCTATTTAACAGTAACGCACCATATTACTTACATTTTTGTAAATAAACCGTTTGAAACAGCAAACATTTTTGTTGAAATGTGAGTAATAATGTGCATTAGAGATAAATAGCTTTACATGATTTTGTAAAGAATAATAATCAATTTGCGCAAACACCATAATTGTTAACAATAATTACCCAGCCTAGCTACAAGAACAAAATAACTGTTTGTAATTTGAAATTTCTTGAATTTTTGAGGTGAAACGTACCACCTTAATCATAAAAATTACTATATAGAAATTGTAAATATCAGTAATTATTTCTGAATCTGTACATAATAATTGTATCTTGGTATGTAAACAAACTGCACAGTAGTGTTTTAGATAACCACAATAAGTCACATTAGCGTGTATTTAATTAGTAATGTAATTTATTCGATGTAGAAAAGTAGAGAGTTTGCAATTAATATTGTAGAAAAATAAATAATTATGTGCGAAATTTGTTTGAAATTTTATTTTGTTAGTAACCTTTTTACCCGACGATGCAAAGCCAAAAGGAGCATGTATCTTTTTTTTAGTCATCATAATCAGCCATTTTAACAGTCCACTGCTGGACTTATAGCCTACCCCCGAAAGGATTATTGGCCATATCCACCACGCTGGCCCAGTGCGGATTGGTGGATTCACATACGCCATTGAATTCCTTCTCCGTATGTATGCAGGCACCGAAAAGCCAGTGGTATGAAAATCCGTACATAAGCTCCAAAGAGCTCATTGGTACGGGCTACAACGGCCACTTTTTTTTAGTAACGGGGGAGAATTCTTCTAAATATACTTAAAGTTTATTATCAATCATCATTATTCAGAAGACGTCCACTACTGAACTGGACTCTTGAACTTAGAACCACACTGTATGATAGCACGCCACCTGTATCCACTGGATGCTAGCGCTCTCACGATTTCGTCGGTCCATCTCACAGATATACACAACAGTAGATCTGTGGTCCATCCAGTGGACATACCTACGCTGCGTCATCCTTTTTGTAGCGTTTTTTTTAAATTAGCAAAAGTTAAAAAAACATTTTTGCCAGCAACAAGGACTGAAGAGAGAAAAAGACGGAATTTAGAATCTATTAGCTGAAACAAAAAGAAAATATCCTATAAAATACAGAGGTGAATAACAAAACAAAATGGACATTTAATAAATAAATATCATCATCATCATCATCATTTCAGCCATAGGACGTCCACTGCTGGACATAGGCCTCCCCCATGGATCTCCAAAAGGGCCGGTCGGGAGCGGCCTGCATCCAGCGTTTCCCTGCGGTCTCTTTTAGGTCGTCTGTCCATCTTGTGGGTGGACGTCCTACGCTGCGCTTACCAGTCCGTGGTCAAATAAATATGGGACTGCGAAATTAAAGTAACTACAATGTCTTTTTGTAGCTACCTAATATGAATCACTAAAAAAACAGACGTTTGTGAAGTTTAATACTTATTTCTTTTTAACACTCAATTTAAAGAAGATTACCGACATACTTACCTCTTTAGTAGAAATCCGTTGTATAAGATCTTTAACACTCAATTCATTGTATTGTAAAACACTTGGAACCCTGATTTAAAAGCGTTTTGCGTTGTATTTATCTTAAAAGATGAAGTGACGAGGGTTCTCCACCCTTTACAATAAATACAAAGGGATGAACTGTGATCTTACTAGCTTTTCCCAATGACGCAAAACAAAAAAAAAATAATACGATATTGTGAAACATTAAGAACGATAGTGTGGTATATTTTTTTACGAGTTATCACATCACATCAGCAGCCATTAAACGTCCACTGCTGGACAAAGGCCTCCCTCTTAGAGAGGGGTGTTGCCATAATCCCCACGCTTGGCAGGCGGCTTGGGGATCGCAGTACGTTCACCGTGTACTAATAGGACGCTGCTGCCCATCCTCCGGTGGTTCTGGTCGCAGATTTAGGACATACCCGGGTCCATACGAGTTATATTCATTCGCTTATTACAATTTTATTGCAGCTATCAGAGCAAAGCAATACTTGAATCGAGTTTAGTTGGGTATGGCAACTAAGTGCGGAGCGAATCGATTTATTCCATAACTAGCTGCGCTCCGCGGTTTCACCCGCGTAGTGATGAAAAATGGTGATGGTGATGATGATGATGAAAAGTAGCCTATGTCACTTTCTGGCTCTTGAACTATACCCATGCAAAAAATGAGGTTGATCCGTTGTTCCGTTGCAGCGTGAAAGAGGAACAAACAAACCAATAAACAAACACACTTTCGCATTTATGATATTAGTATGATTGATTTTTCTTCTAAAATTAAATAGTCGTCTACTCTAGTCTTGGCTATGGTAACATTGGGCAAGCAATTATGTCTTTTAGGGTCATGCTCCTACCCGTAAAACGGTCACTCGCTAAGTCCACGAAGTTGACTCATGTCATGGGCACAATGATCTACAACAGGCTTCCCGAGGATGTAGTTGAGGCGTCCAACTTGTCTATTTTCAAAGCAAGGTTAGCACGCTGGCTTGTCAGTCAAGCGTTCTACGACATTGATAAGGAATTTATGGCACTAAAAGTAAGCTCCTAAATATATTTAATTATTATTAGTTTTTACCTACTATTAAGTACCTACTTTGTATTGACATTTTATTTATAATTTTTACATCTGACATATACTAATCGTATGAATAAATGAGTATGAGTATGAGTATGAGTAAGTAGTTTAGTTAGTTACTAATTTTAATTTTGTTTATTATACATATACCTATTTATTAGGACGGATAGACGCGGATGGACAAAAAGAACTTATAAGGGTTCCTTGTAACACGGTACCCTAAAAAACGTGAAAGCAGCAGAAAGCAGTTAGCATTCAAAAAATCTTTACGAATTTGCGAGTTTTAGCATCAGTGTGGAGCGGCGAAGATTAAATTTGCCCGTCGATTGTTCCACAAAGAACTCGAGTGTTTGAAGAAAGATTAATTTGGGAAAAATTCGGGCGTCGAGTTAAGCCTCTTGCAGTATGGCGATTCTGCAGTGCGAGTACCGTTCTTTATCGATCGTCGAATTTGACAGTTGAGATCGTCAAATTCGATAAAATGTCATTTGATCAGTACTCGCTTTGATCGATTCTATGGCATTTTATCGAATCTGACGATCGATAAAGAACGGTACTTGCACTGCTGTTTTGTCATAGATTATATATTGGATATATTATGAAGTATTAGCTGCGCCCCGCGGTTTCACCCAAGTAGTGATGAAAAATGGTGATGATGATGATGAAAAGTAGTCCATGCCATTCCACCATTCATTTCGTTTCCATTTTGTCTCCAGCCATTGAACTATACCTATGCAAAAAACTGGTCGATATGTTGCTCTGTTGCTGCGCGAAAGAGGAACAAACAAACCAACAAACAAACACACTTTCGCATTTCTAATATTAGTATGAATTGATTGTAAGTTGGTAAGTATAGTAAACCGTGGTAGCCTATTTCGGAGACCACTAGCGTGCGTACTAAAATGTGAGGTTGTGGGTTCAAATCCCGGGACCGTACCAATGTGCTCTTTAGAGTTTATGTACGGATTTTAATATCACTGTCTTTTCGGTGAGGGAAAACATCGTGAGGAAACCTCCATCCATCCTCCTCCAACTACAGATTGGTGAATCCACCAATCTGCAACTGGACCAGAGTGGTGGATATGGCCCAATCATTTTCGGGGGTAGACCTAAGACCAGCGGTGGTTGTCTGATTATGCTTAGTATTAGCAGGTTGAAATGGTAGTGGGCAGGGCATATAGCGCGCAGCACAGATGGTCGATGGGACCGAAATGTTAATAAAAAGGCCGCCTATTAAAAGCCTAGATAATATTTTTATTGTAATGTTTATGTTATCCTTGTTTTGTGGTATTTTAATAAAGTCTTAAAGAGTCATTGTATTGTATTGTTATGAAATGGAGACCACAGGCCGGTAAGCGCAGCGTAGGAAGTTCACCCGTAATATGGACGGTCAACCTAAAAGAAACCGCAGGGAAACGCTGGATGCAAGCCGCTTCCAACCGGCCTTTTGGGGATCGATAGGGAGGAATAAATATTGTTTTAAACTATCACGGTTGTTCACTAAATTTATATGATTATTTACGGGATATTTACCGTAGTAAGGTTGTGGAATGAGCTCCCGATATTTCGGCGCAGTTACATGCACCATGTTCACGGGAAGACTCACGGGACGGGACTGTCTTCCCGTAAACATGGTGCATGTAACTGCGCCGAAATATCGGGAGCTCATTCCACAACCTTACCACGGTAAATATCCCGTAAATAATCATATAACTTTAGGAATAAATATGTCTAGCAGTATGTGATTTAGGCCTAACGCGTTTGCATCTGCCATGCCACCTTACTATATCTCCGTTGTATGTCTGCTCTGAGGTAGATATTCTCTAAGAGTCATAATAATATCAGAAGGGGAAAGATTGGAGCGATGTCTGTGAAAATGGATTGAATATTGTACCTAAGTAATTGTAAATGCTGTTATTGGAAGTGGCGCAAATTGAATCCACTCCGCAAGCTTGAAGGCTTTTTAATATGAACATCTATTAGTTACATTAAGAACTACTAATTAAGGGCAAGTGCCTTTATTAACTAAACAAAATACAAGCTAATACTAACACTACAAATACAGTTAGACTGCCCATAGACCTTTGAAGGTCTAAAGACAATCCAAATGCTCAAGCCCACTACCAGTTGGTAGCGTACCCAGCATGCTGGCGGCATTACCACGTTGAATGGCAATGCTTATGCGTTGAGCCAGAAACAGAACTACTCGTATGTTAGCTACATACTTTAAGAAGTTTTCATATTTTATGAAGTAAAAAGTAAGCAGTGGATAAGACTAGCACAGGACCGGAAAAAATGGCGCGCTGAAGAGGAGACCTATACCCAGCAGTGGGTGGAGAATGGTTGATGATGATGATGATGATGAAGTAAACGTTTTAGGAAGTTAACAAAATAGTTATACAATTTGGGTGTCTTCAAGTCGAAAGTGAATAGGTTTCTTCTAGGCAAGCGTGCTCCATCGAAGGCCGCATCATAGCTTAACATCAGGCAAGTTGGCGACCATCATCATCATCATCATCATTTCAGCCATAGGACGTCCACTGCTGGATATAGGCCTCCCCCATCGATCTCCAAATGGGCCGGTTGGAAGCGGCCAAGTGCAAGCCTATTTATAATTTAAAAAAAAACATTGCGCAAAAGTTTAAAAGTCACCATGAGGACTTAACATTCTGGGAATTTAACGTTTTAAAAAGTCAACGTTGTGTTGTGCAAAAGAGAATTCATTGTCACTTTCGCTCGTAAGTTAACATTGATTTACGAGAATAGGCATGTGTTTATTGCTAATGTTTATTTTATTACAAATAACCGGCTAATAGTTTAATATAATTAAATACAATACACATACTGAAAAAAATATTTAAATTGGCTGAAAAATCTCTGAGATATGAGTGTTTAAAGTTTTAGGTGGGGATAGAGATGGGATGCTCTATCCCTTTCTCGCAAAGCGCGTGTTGTTATAGCATTTGTATTGTGCACCTGAGGCGTGACGTCACGGCTCAGCATAGTGCGCTCTCTGTCTAGCATTAAGTTAAAATGCTTATATCTTATTTATTTTTGAACTAATTTTAATTTTGTTTTAAGATCAGCTTTTTTATGAGGTAATAAAAAAAAAATTAGTTAAAAATATCATGCCTATTCAACATTTTGCTCGATGACGCAATAAACCTAAACGATATATCCCATCGAGTTGAAATACTTATGACACTTATACAACTTACAAGTAAAATATATGATTTTATATTACATCAAACCTTCAAGTTTGTAAGTAAGCCACGGCCGCCGCCCAGCTGGGCGGACGGGACTAATGTTATTAAGTTTATTAGATCCCGCCCGCCCACGCCCATAACCCGCCCAGTGTGGCTTGCGGATAACTAGGTTTTGAACACAGACTTCAGGAATAGACAAGTTAAGGTGGTTCGTTTCACAAATGGCGGGAAATTCAAATTTCAAACAGTTTTCTTGTCCTTGTAGCTAGGCCGGGTAATTATTGTAAACAACCATAATGTTTTCGCAAATTGATTATTATTCTTTACAAAATCATGTGAAGCTATTTATCTCTAATGCACATTATTACTTACTTTTGTAAATAAACCAATTTTTGCTGTTTCAAACGGTTTATTCACAAATGTAAGTAATATGGTGCGTTGCTGTTAAATAATTGTACATTATAATGTAAAGAACAGCCAACATTTTGCGCAAACACTGTGTTATTTAAAAATAATTACCTGGACTGGCTACTAGGACAAAAAACTGTTTAAAATTTGAATTTCCCGCCATAGGTGAATCGTACCACCTTAAGATAGATACATCAAGCAAAATTGGATAGTTTGCATGGTTTCACAAGTGACTGCCAATTCTAGCACTCTTGCGGATAAGGAAAAAAAGGGGTTGTCTGTAAAGTTGGCTTACGGACGATAATTTTACGTGATAACAACAATGTCACAGGTCAAACGCTTAGGCAGATCGTGCATCTCTATCGCTCGTTCCGCGCTCTCGCTTGCACGCTCGGCTCAGGCGGAACGTGCCAATGAGTCATGATTTTTCGTGCGTGCAGCCGGCGTTCATCGACTTATAAGACGTTATCACGTCAATAAATAAATAAGAGCATCCTCTATTGCGTCAGTATAGAGTAAGAATTAGCAAGCTGAAGTGGCAATGGGCTGGCAATATCTGTAGAACTGACAACCGCTGGGGTAGACGGGTTCTAGAGTGGAGATCGCGTATCGGCAAACGTAGAGTAGGACGCCCTGCAGCCAGGTGGAGTGACGACCTGCGAAAGGCAGCTGGTGGCAAGTGGATGCGAAAAGCAGAAGATCGTGCCTTGTGGCGTTCTTTAGGAGAGGCCTACGTCCAGCAGTGGACTAACATCAAATAGGCTGATGATGATGATCCGCTATTGCGTCAATTAGTCACGTAAGTACCTAGCTAACAGACGCTATCTAGACGTGTGAATTTGGTTGGCTGACGGACCGCCGTCCAACCATTGGGAGAGAAAGAGTGAGAATAACATATTTCTCTCTCTTTCTCTCCCATTGGTTACACGGCGGTTGATGTCAACGCCATAGATTATATCAAGCCCAAACTAAGCAGCTAAGCCTAGTGCCAGAGTTTACAGTCCGCACAAAAGTTCCAATTGCAGAACAATTAAGACGTTCGTAAATCCTATTTCAGAGAATAGAAAGTTTGAGACATGACGTCATGTTCTTTTTCGCATACCATTGTTAAAAGAAGATGGCGTCATAATTATTATCCAGCTTTGCTTAGTTTGGGGTCAGATGGCCGTGTGTGCAAAAATATCCCATATATATTTTTTTTTTTTTTTTTTTTTTTAAGTTTCTGCGATTATTACTTTAGCATTAAAGTTAAATCTAATAGGTAATTTTAACGGATAATATCGCGTGTATTTTACAATATTAAAATTCCTGACGTTTCAAGTAATGATGAAATTATTGACAAGTACCGCCAAGATTTTAATGACGTCATATTCGACGTGAATCTAATGTACTCTACGGTATACTATAAGTCTGTGGTTTCGAGGCTTATTAAATTAACTTTTCCAAGGAGCTTTACAAAGTAATAAAATGATGTTTTTGTGGACTTTCTTGATACTTTTATTCAGCTGGAGATTATATTCTAAGCCCGTAAGGACGAGATTATTATTCCGAGATTTTTGAAGGTATGCTTTTACGTTGTAAGTAAAGCCTATTTCTTTTTGGGGTAGAAAAAAATAATTAATAAAGTGTATTTTATAAGCGGGGCAATGCTGCCAAAATTCTGGGAACCCTGCTGCATGGTAGCGATTTCTTCACCTAGGATTTTTTTTTGTAAATATTATATTTTTAGTCGTACATAGTAGTACGAGTACATAGTTTATCGATAAGTTGTATATAATATATTCAAAGTCAACTAAGGGTCAGTATAAAAAATAATATGTGTATACAAAATTAGTAATTACGCAACATCGCTTACCTAATTACAGAGGGGTGTTGCCATAATCCCCACGCTTGGCAGGCTCTGTAAGAGGGAGGCCTTGTTCAGCAGTGGACATTCAATGGCTGATGATGTGTGTGTGTGCTTACTTAATTGGATGACATATATTTTTCTGGAACCAATCTGAAAGTATATCCTTTCAATAATATTTTTTTAATAGTTTTATGAATGACGGAGTACTGAGGTAACAAAATAAATCATTAAAAAAACAACCAAATTGAGAGTCCCATTTTTAAAGTCGGTTAAAAAAGGTAAATATGTAGACTGTTGTGCGACTTTTTATTTACGATTACTGCTGACACCGGTTTTTTTATTTTATATTTCATCATCATCATCATCATTTCAGCCACAGGACGTCCACTGCTGGACATAGGCCTCCCCTATCGATCTCCAAAAGGGCCGGTTGGAAGCGGCCTGCATCCAGCGTTTTATTTTATATTTATTTAGGTTTTATTTTATTACTAGCGGTTTGCCGCGGCTCCGCACGGGTATAGTTATATAACCTATTAAAATAGCCTATATTAATCTGTGATAATGTAGCATTTAAATGGTGAAAGAATTTTTAAAATCGGTCCAGTATTTTTTGAGCCAATTCGTTACAAACATACTTACATACAAATCTTTCCTCTTTATAATATTTTATTTTATTTTATTTCCAACTTAGAACTATCATTACAGGTTATAACCTAATGCGATAGATAGGCTTGCATTAGACCGCCAACTCGCCTGATGCTAAGTGATGATGCGGTCTATACGGTGGAGCACGCTTGCATAGAAGAAACTGATTCACTCGTGATTTGAAGATACTCTGATAGTCGAGTAGCGCTAGCGTCTCCCTGCTTTCAGTAGTTTCTCATCTGTTGAGACCAGGGGCCTTACGGACAACAGCTAATTGCGGCACCTAATCCGCTCAGTTAGAAAATCACGCGACCGCAAACCGTATCCGGGCGCGATATGGTTCACGTTCGCGTGATTTTTCAACTGAGCGGATTAGGTGCCGCAATAGCAGTTGTCCGTAAGGCCCCAGCTAGTTATGCTACGACGAGCGCTACAAAAAACATTTCTACTTTAAAATGAATCCATTAAATATGAAATCCCAATCAGGAATGAATAAATATCTGTTTACAAGCGGTAATTATGACGATAAACAATAGATCTCAGTCGTTCTGTCAGCCCCAGGACACCCATTGTGAAGGGTTACAGTAGATATGCTAACAGTATCCTACCTACATTTATTTAAGTTTGGTTTGGTTCATTTGGTTAGATCATGGTATAATAATATACTCCGCCAGGTATAGCAATCCGAGAAAAAATGTCCACGTGGGCGTACCGCAATGATGTCATGATGTCAATTTACAACAGGTTCGAGAGAGATGACGATACACCACGTAACAGCTGATTGGATAAAGTGGCAACTGGACAGTGACGTAATTCTGGGACAACTGCCAGAGTAGAAGACCTTGTTTTCTTTGATCATGGGTTAGATAGCCCGTTGGTCCAGGTGGTAGTAAACCTGCCTTCTGCGCTTGGGGTTCGATTCCCACCTAGGACAAACATTTATGTGATGAACATTTGCGTTTGTTCTATATCTGGGTGTTAATATCTATTTAAGTTTGTATTTAATAACTATTTAATGTATGTATGTATATCAGTCTCTGGCAGCCATATCGCAAGCTTTGCTTAGTTTGGGGTCAGATGACCGTGTGTGCAAAAATGTCCCGAATATTTATTTTATTTATTTAGATAGGCAAGAATAAATTCTGCCAAATACCATATGCCATTTAAGGTGAAAAGGGTGCAGGAGTGGCACCCTCATAAAAAAAACCATAATAGGTATACTAAAAGATAATAAAAATTGATTCCCATAGTCACTTGAGAAAGTAATGAAGTCCAGCTTTCTAGCTGGACTGTAATAACTTAGTGCTGCTGACAGAATGCGTCTGACAGCTGCATGACTATTGTAGAGATCTAAATGAAAACATTTTCTTTCTTTACTGTCGTATATTGGCTACCTTATGTTATGTATCAAAAGGCTACTAAAAGTGACCAGAATTTACTGTTTTTGGTCGGCTTTTTTTCAATATTATGGAAACTGACTGAATGTATTTAATCTCTTTAATTATTGTTATTTTGTTTATTCTAGGTAATCTTGTGACATTTGTTATGATATTGTGTTTTTAAAGTGTTATTAATGTCATTAGTGTAAGTCGTTTTTGTGCGGTGCTAATTTGAAATAAATAAATAAAATACAAAAAAAAAAAAATGGCAGATGCATTTTCTCAGCGTTAGTGTTAACATTTGTTTGTGTTTTTTTCGAGTGTTAGGGTAGGTTGCACCATCTTACTTTAGCTCTATTTAACATCGAAATTTCAGAAATAATTACGAAATTACATTTTTTAAGTACTGCTGTGCAAGTACCGTTCTTTATCGAACGTCAAATTTGACAGTTGTGTTCGTCAAATTCGTTAAAATGCCAATTATTCAGTACTCGCTATGATCAATTCTATGGCATTTTAACGAAGTTGACGATCGATAAAGAACGGTACTCCCACTGCAGGTTAGGCATTTTTTTTTTCACCATCTGACAATTGTTAAATGACGTCATAACTTTACCGTAACTGTCCACGCTTCGCTATTGTTTATTTTAAATATCAGTCAGTTGCATATGCATCTGGAGTAAATAAGGTCTCGTTTGACTTGCAACCCTGGCAACTTTAACAATGCTAGTGATACGCTCAACGCTGGTGCAACGCATTTCACAGCAGGTAACTGCTAAAGTCAGCGTCATTGTTATTGTCAAATTTGTCATGAACCTTAACTTTAATTAATGTACCTACTATGGTGCAACCCACCCTTAGTGTGGAATAATAGTTTATTACCTATCAAGTGCTTGTGAACGTGCTCCAATGTAGGAAAAGTGATATAACGAGGTGAAATGTGTATTTTCGTGTTGCTTTCAAAGCTCCATAGAAGCCTCTAAAGTCTCCACCACTTTACTAGGGCATGACTTAGACTTGACCGTGACTTTTGACTCTGACTGTGACTATGGCTAATTTGAATATATTTTAATAAGACTTGAAAATATTTAAATTCCTTAAGATGGTAAATGCAACACGTGGGACGCCAAAGTCACTCTGGATAGGAATCCAGAGTGACATTGTGTACTGCGGTCCAGTTGCGCTGATTCTATTGTACGGTGCACTGTCAATTGCAAATGTTTGCTAAATGGAGTCCATTGTGGCCTCTCTGGATGACTTGATTATTGAGATACTGTGTACTGGTACTGGGGACCACTCAACTGTTATCTTATTCGCACAAAAAAATAGCTTTAAATAAAACCTACGTATATAATTACGAAAGAAACCGCAATGGTACAATTTTACATTTATCATCAGCCAGAAGACGTCCACTGTTGAACATAGGCCTCCCCCTTTAACCTCCACACTGAACGACAGCCTGCCTTATGCATCCACTGGATGCCAGCGACTCTCACTATGTCGTCGGTCCATCTAGTGGGAGGCCTACCTACGCTGCGATTTTACCTCACAGCCTTAAATTTTGTGTATGTATTTGAAATATGTACGTAGTATAAGTATGAAATCTTTGATTACAGCTATAATTTTCGAAATATATGCGAAAATCCTCAAAAGCGAAACGCACGACTGTGTGTAAGCGCTATGGGTTTGCTCCGCTAAATGCGACTTTAAGGGTCCTGTATACCCTCTGCAGCTTTCTCTCTCGCACATTTTCACATTATTGAAGATATAAAATCAATGAGTGTGAATTTCCAAAAAGTAACAAAATCATGTCATGGTGTCTATCATAACATTACAAACAAAGAAATTGTTAATTTGATATATTTTAATTTGACACAGTAAAATGGTAACAAGTGATTATTTCTCGTGTCATTTTATTCCGTCAAATTACAAGATATCGAAGCAAACATTTCTTTGTTTGTAATGTTACGATATGCACCATGACATGATTTTGTTACTTTTTGGAAATTTACACTCATTGATTTTATATCTTCAATAATGTGAAAATGTGCAAGCGAGAGAGCTGCAAAGGGTATACAGGACCCTTAATACAATTTACCAACCCTTATGGTCATCTGTAATAATAAGCTTTGCTTAAAAGTGGTAAAACCTCGCCTTAATTAGCCTATTCTTAGTGTTCAGAAACCTTTCTTTAATTCAACAGTGGTACAGCTTAATTTAGTCAATTTAAATCCAGTCTCGTCAATTCCTGAGCTACCCCAGCTCCGTTGCTACCATCCCCGCCCATCGCTTTATTAGTTTTATTTTGGTTATTCCGCGAGAGCAAACAGACGAACTTTAATTACATCTTCAGCGTAGAGACTGTCTGTCTGGCTGGGATGGTAATTTTGTACTTAAAAGTACAGGTGAAAAGGCAGAGATGAACTTTTTGACTATTTTTTTAGTTCATTAAGTGGCGGGCAAGTAATTTGCGTCTATATAAATTGTGGTGTTACCTAGAATCGAACTTCAAAATACTTCAAAATTGTCCACTTGTCTTCCGCAAGTCGTAGCTCTACCTGGCCGCAGCGGGTCTTATCACCTTTGATCAAATAGCTTGGATTTGCTCGAGCTAGTACTGAAAAAAGTCTGCCAAAAACTGAAGGAGCGAGGTAAACACGTATTGCACACAATGACATATTCTTACTAGTTCTACAAACGCACACTTCAATATTGAGCGGCACACAACTGCAGAGGAGATGATCAAAATGTTAGCAAATGGACGACCAATTTTTTTTAAAATTATAATTCGCCCATCGGGCAGGCTAAGCCTTTAAGGCCATACCGCTTATTCTTCTGTTTTATATAGTCTTAATAACGTCAAACAAGCCATAGTCACAGTCAGAGTCAAGCTAAGTAAGGCACGGTCAAGTCAAACTCATGCCTCTGTAAAGTGGTGGGAACTTTACAAGAGGCTCCTATGGAGTTTTGGAAACAACACGAAAAGATACGTTTCACCTCGTTATATCACTTGACCACACTCGAGCACGTTTACGAGCACTTAATGAATAATAATTCACCATTTAGAACACATTAACACTCGAAAATACACTAGTTTAGGAAAATAATCCAACGAGCCGACATGTTTTTTTCCACGTTGGCGCCAAAACTCAATGGACGACCAATAGGGTGTAATTTTTTTTTGTTATATTTGTCGTGACCGTATATACAAAGTCCTTTAGTCGTTATATTAATCATATATCATAGTGTTAATAGCGTCAAACAAGTCATTGTCACAGTCAGAGTCAAGCTAAGTAAGTCACGGTCAAGTCAAACTCATGCCCCTGTAAAGTGGCGGAGACTTTACAAGAGGCTCCTATGGAGTTTTGGAAACACGTTTCACCTCGTTATATCACTTGCCCACACTCGAGCATATTTCCGAGCACTTAATGAATATTAATTCACCATTTAGTACACATTAACACTCGAAAATACACAAGTTTAGGAAAATAATTCAACGAGCCGACATGTTTTTTTCCACGTTGGCGCCAAAACCGAATCCAATACCCAATGGAGTCTAAGAGCTAAAAGGGTTGCCAATGCAGCTTGCAAATTTTTTGAGTTTAGACATGCCAATAATGTTATATTGTTTTGTACTTATTCCTAAAATTAAAAAGCACGAATTATAAGAAACCACAAGTTAAAATGAGTTGAAAATACTTCCTTATTTTCCCATTTCGCCGATGTAATTATGTAACTCCCTCCCCAACAAATAAGAAACCATCAGAAAACAATAGTAAACAGTCTGGTGAGGGGCCGCAGTTTCAATAACAGTTACTACGTGCACAGATTAACCATAAAAGCTGTTTGTGCTCGCAAAACATGGGCATTTTTTACGCGTAGCAACACTGATTCATTCGTATCTCGCCATAATTGACAAAAAAATATATTTTTTTCTTTATCATACTAATATTATAAATGCGAAAGTGTGTTTGTTTGTTGGTTTGTTTGTTCCTCTTTCACGCTGCAACAGAACAATGGATCGACCTGATTTTTTGCATGGGTATAGTTCTAGAGCCAGAGAGTGACATAGGCTACTTTTCATCATCATCATCATCATCACCATCACCATTTTTCATCACTACGCGGGTGAAACCGCGGGGTAGTAGTTTATATATAATTTTATTATCATTGTTGGAATAATAAACAAGTTTACAAGGTACTAAATAACGTTAAACAAGTCATAGTCTCAGTCAGAGTCAAGCAAAGTAAGTCACGGTCAAGTCCAAGTCATACCGCAGTAAAGCGGCAGAGAGTTTACTAGAGGCTTCTGTGTAGTTTTGGAAACATCGGGAAAATATAGGTTTCTCCTCATCATATCACTTGAGCACGTTGAGTATCCACCATTATTACATATCATCATCATCATTTCAACCGTAGGACGTCCACTGCTGGACATAGGCTTCCCCCATCGATCTCCAAAAGGGCCGGTTGGAAGTGGCCTGCATCCAGCGTTTCCCTGCGGTCTCTTTTAGATCATCCGTGCATCTTGCAGGTGGACGTCCTACGCTGCGCTTAACGGTCCGTGTTCTCCATTCCAGAACCATTCAGCCCCATCGGCCATCTGTTCTGCGTGATATGTGACCTGCCCACTGCCACTTCAACTTGTTAATCCGGTGGGTTATGTCGGTGACTTTCGTTCGTCTACGGATCTCCTCATTTCTGATTCGATCTCGTAGAGAAACCCCGAGCATAGCCCATACACATTATATTACACTTGATATAACATCAGGGGAGTTGGCGGTCAAACGCAAGCCTATTACAATACTAAATAAAATAAAACACAAGTTTAGGAAAAAAAAACAATGAGGCGACATGTTTTTTTCACGTTGGCGTTGAAAACTCCTGAGTCCTTCAATTAACCACAATTATGCGCAGTATAGTATAAAATCTATTGACCGTAATGTTGCCAGAACAAATCTACAAAACGCACCAATTCCCAAGTCTTGCCAGACACACCAACAGTCACCACGCACCCTATCTAATAAAACTCCCGAGTGCAGCGTCGAATGAAATTACCCAGTGACATCGGCTTATAACCGGAATCAATAGACGATCATCGCAATAAAAGCTGTAGATGTTTGTCCACCCCCCCTTCCAACCCACCCTGGCCCGTTCTACCCCCCCAGGGGCCAATTTACCCGATATTAAGTTTATACAGCGATTTGGTACAGTACCCTTCTTTACAGCGACGGTAAAGAACGTCGTAAATTGCCGGAATTAAACGGGATTTGGTGTGGTGGATTAGTTGGATTAGCATGTTGAAGTGGCAGTGGACAGGTCACATAGCACGCAGAACAGGTGGCCGTTGGGGCCGAAAGGTTCTCGAATGGAGACCACGAAACGATAAGTAGGACCCAAAAGAAGGACAGACGACCTAAAAGAAACCGCAGGGAGCGCTGGATGCAGGCCGCTTCCAATCGGCCCTTTTGGATATCGATGGGGGAAGCCTATGTCCAACAGTGGACGTCCAACGGCTGAAATGATGATGAAATGTTTAATTAGGAGAATTTAAATCGATCTCCAAAAAGGCCGGTTGGAAGCGGCTTGCATCCAGCTTTTCCCTGCGGTCTTTTTAGGTCGTCTGTCCATCTTGTGGGTGAACGTCCTACGCTGCGCTTACCGGTCGGCCGGTTCGGTAAACTTCGCAGCGTCTTCTCGTCCAAAATACCTCAGTGCCTTAAGACGAAGGTTTTCAACCAGTATGTGTTGCCAGTGATGACATATGGCAGTAAAACGTGGTCTCTCACTATGGGACTCATTAGCAAGGTCACAGTCGCACAACGAGCTATGGAGAGGGCTATGCTCGGGGTTTCTCTACGAGATCAAATCTGAAATGAGGAGATCCGTAGACGAATGTAAGTTACGAGATAGCCCACCGTATTAGCAAGTTGAAGTGGCAGAGGGCAGGGCACATATCATGCAGAACAGATGGCCGATTGGGCCGAAAGATACTGGAATTAATTAAACATTTAGGTTTAACAAATTAATATCAAGTTCGTCTGATGAAGGCTTTTTTATTTATTTATTTATCGTCTGACTACTAGTATAATTTATTTCAACTTTTTAAAGAAAAAGACGGGACGATTGAATCTGCAGGGTAGTGCATGTGGAAAACGCCGCAACTTTCTCCGTCAACGTGCGCCGTTCCGGCCCATACAGTAGGGTGCGTTATTATTGGGTCAATTGACCCTCTGCCACATTATTAGTTCGCCTCGAGCGAGCGAGCGAGCGATGTCAACTCGCTAAGTAGCTTTACATCTAGTTAATTTGCTACTATATTTTCCTTAATGTGTAATTTTGTGATTTGTGAAGGTAGTTCTTTATCTGCATGGTAGTAGAATTTGAAATGGCCTAACATTTCCATGTCCTGGGCGTCTGATTGAATGTTAGTATAATTCATTCTGATCAAAAGAGTATCTTTATAAGCACTGATTGACTTTCGTCCTGATGATAAGTAGTCACCGTGGCCTATGGACACCTACAATACCCGGGGCATAGGCGGTGCGTTGCCTACCTTTGAGGACTCTATTCACTCTTCGCTTGAAGCAATTCAGGTTATATTTTGGAGAAAAAACCGAAGGTGGTAAGCCATTCCACAACTTACAGGTACGTGGCAGAAACAATCGATCAAATCGAACAGTGCAGACTTCCACGCATCTATAATATGAGGATGGCTTTTTTGGCGATGGCGGTCGGTTCGATAATAAAATCTGATGTCACGTGCGTTTGTAACTGAATTTTCGTAACCAGCTACGAAAATGATTTTTTTTACGTTTGACTACCAGCTACGAAAACATAATAAAATTTTCTTTTAGTGACCGAATTTGCGGACTAAACCTTGTATTTCGTCTATTTTGTGGCTAAACATAAAAAAGATATTGATTTATTTTATTTTGTTTAAAATGCGACTTGATCAAGAGTAGTCTTAGCTATGAGTTAAAATCAGTTCAGCCGTTTAAATATTATCAGTTCTTTTATTGGGGTTTAAATAATTATACATATTCCAGAATTGATTATGGTCTCTATACAATCTAGTCTCGTGTAGCGTGGCTGTAGTAACAGTTTACAACAGTATAATAATGTCTTTTAGAGTTTTGGATTATTTATTCTCATTTTCCGTCTTTTATCTGCACTGGTATTTTATTGTATATTTTGATACCGCTTTCTTATTTTCTTCACGTACCTGGCCTAGTAAATACTTATATGCTAATTGCATACCAAAATTAACCCTCACCAAGTGCAAATACATCGACTTCTCACGCGAATCATAAAGCCGATATTCACTGACTCCATAATTCCTAATATGTTTCCATTCACCGAACATTTTGTTAACCACGAACTATAAAAACGACAAAATGAACCCAACGTGTTAACCGGACATTGAATACCACCAATTTGAAAAGTCTTTCGCACAAACTTTTGCTTTTATTGAAATTTCAACGCTAAGCTCTCAAAATCAAAGCTTAAATTCTTGAAACGGTCTTCAGATAGATTACAATGTACAAGAGCATTGGAGATTGGTCTTTCGAGCCATATCATTAGAGTTCCATTTTAATAATATATTATTGTAAAGAAAAAATGTATTGGCCGACAATATAGTTGCAGAAAGTTGGGAACTTAATTTATGTGGGAAGTAAGGGGCTGGATTGTTTTCGTTGCAAATTTAGATGTCAATGAACATATTGTAAATGTGAAATCAATTTTCTGATTTAATTGGCAAATAGGGTAAACTCTAATAGGGTAAATGGCAATGTGCAATGTGAGAGAAGTGCAGAAATTTTTGTACCAATAGTTAGAATTTTTAGAAAAAAAAAGAACCGACTTCATGACATTTACAAACTGACACTAAAAAGTAGAAGATATTGTTTAATATTACGACTGAAATACTTTGTATCCATGGTCATGAAAAATTTAAGGAAAAACAACAGGGCCCGGTCGCCATGGAGACACTTCTTTGTTTTTTTAAAAGTTCTGTTGTAGGAACAGTTTCTCTGTTTGCTGTTCAGTTGACAGCGTCGCTAGTGGAGAACAAAGTATGAAATTCATCAAGAAATAACTATAGTTCCAATTTTGCCCACCTTAACAGCTAAGTTGGTGGCACTGTACAATGTTTACATTGTACATTGAATTCGTTACTTATTGTCATGTTTTTGTAGATTTAACAAAAAGCGCTGAATCAATGTCGATACAAAATTTATGGGACCACCTATGAGATATGACCTACCAACCAAAAAAATAATCATCAAAAACAATTCTAAATTGGCGGAGTAATCAGGTAACAAACATACATTAAAAAAAACATACAGTCGAATTGATAACCGCCTCTTTTTGGTAGTCGGTTAAAAAGAAGTAGGTATATTGTTTTCAGATGTATTTGTATTGTATTTGTATTTGTTTATTAAATTAGCACGGCTTTACACCAATTACACTAATTACATATATGAATTACATACGTTAATATTAAATGTGTTTATATTATGTTGATTTTAAATAAGAGATTTTATGATAAAAAAATCTGTTGATGCATAAGATCTTGGGAAACAAGAGCTCTTATATTACAAAATATCTTGTGAAACACGAGCTTATAATAATAATATTAAAATATTCCAAAGATATTGCGTAAGAAGAGTTCTTATGCTACGAAAGGTCTTTCAAAGCATGCTAGAGGTCTTATAACACAGAAAATCTTGCGAAACAAGAGTTTACATGCTACGGAAGTTTTCGGACTCTGGTTCTTTGGCAAATATCCACGTTTCGGATTCTATATTCTATTCTGATATTGTATAATAACAAGTGGAATCGAAGCGAACATGGGTTTTTACAATACAGAAAAAGACACAGGGTAAGTTAGAGATTAGCCCGAGACAGGGATCAATGGCGCAAGGGAGAGGAGGCCTATACCCAGCAGTGGGTTGATACAGGCTGACAATGATAGATAGATAGAAACTCTTTATTGTGTACACCAGAAATAAAAATTACAACACGATAAAAAACACTTACGAGCTAGTGCCACAAGTGGCAGCCTTATCGCTAAAAGCGATCTCTTCCAGACAACCAATGGATGGAAAGAATTTACGTAACAGAATCGACGGGGGATGCTAAAACACTTTTAATGATGAATGATGAAGTTAGACCAGTTAATCTTCCAGTAATAGTTTAATAGAATTCTCCATCAGACAGCTTCATGGCGTAGAGATGCAGCGAGCGGAATTCGCAGAACTGGTTGGTGCACCAGCCGCCGTGGCCATCCGTGCAGCGACACGAATCGCACTCGTCCATGTACTTCTCACCAGGGATGCATTTGAAGAACGGGTTCTTGATCACTGGGGGAAGTTTAGATGCTAATTTTCACATAAAGTCCCAGTAAAAGTGCACTTTTCCATTTTAAATACTTATGTTTTTTTTTCGTGCTCCATTATCGACCGCATCATCGCTTTCCATCAGGCAAGATCACGGTCAAACGTTAGCCTAGTGCGAAGTAAAAAAAAAGTTATGAGTTTATTGTGATATTTTTATTGGACTGTAAAGAAGACATGTTCCAATTAAGTATGGAATAAAATATCCAACAAATGGCCCCCACGGCTCTGATGACAAGCCATTACTCTTTTCATAAAATTTTCCATGACTTTTACACAGAGATGTGGCTGTATCTCACCGATGACGCGTTGGATCTCTGATTACAAGCTGCCCTCCGTCTCCATCGTGGCTTCATTTTGCAAAATTAAATGGAAATTTTGACTCCATGCGCGATCAAGTGGTGATATTATCTTTGTTGATGATGGAGTTAATCATCATCATCATCATTTCAGTCATAGGACGTCCACTGCTGGACATAGGCCTCCCCCATCGATCTCCAAAAAGCGGATCTCAGAAAAAGTGGATCGGAAATCGGTTGGAAGCGGCCTACATCCAGCGTTTCTCAGCGGTCTCTTTTAGGTCGTCTGTCCATCTTGTGGGTGGACGTCCTACGCTGCGCTTACCAGTCCGTGGTCTCCATTCCAAAACCTTTCGGCCCCATCAGCCATCTGTTCTGATTGATATGTGCCCTGCCCACTGCCACTTCAACTTGCTAATCCGGTCTAATGTCGGTGACTTTCGTTCGTCTACGGATCTCCTCATTTCTGATTCGATCTCGTAGAGAAACCCCGAGCATAGCTCTCTCCATAGCTCGTTGTGCGACTTTGAGCTTGCTTATGAGGCCCATAGTGAGAGACCACGTTTCAGTGCCGTATGTTATCACTGGTAACACACACTGGTCGAAGACTTAATAAGACGATGGAGTTAATAAGAGCGTGTGAATAAAAATCAAGATTACCCGTGCATCTCAGGCAAGGTGTGCTCCTCTCACACAACGCAGTGACTGTGGGTTCGCAGTAGACACAGGACGGCATGGCTCGACAGGCGCCCGAGTCTTGAGTCTCGCAGAGCAGGCAGTTCTTATTCTCAGGGACCAGGGTTAAGGAGGTCTCTTCTTCCCAGTACTGGTGGGGTGGCTTGGGCTTCACGAATTGGGAGACCACGTAGCTATAATGTTGGTAGTTTTATTAAGATAAATAAAGTGTCTTTTTTCTTTTTTTTACGCGGAGAAGTCCGCGTTTGACCTCCAACTCGCCTGTTGGTAAGCGACGATGTGATCGAAAATGAAGCACGCAGACTTAGAAGATACCTATTCACTCTGGCATTGAAAAGGCCAATATTTTATCTCTCAGAAAACAAAAAAGCGAGCAGGTTGTTCCAATCCTTAGCTGTACGGATTAGAAACGGAGTATCGAAACATTTGGTACGTATCCAAGGAAAATCCACAATGTATGGGGGGTAGTGGGCCGTTTTCCTAGTTGTCCTGTAGTAGAAAGGGGATGGCTGGATAAGATCATGTAGCTCTGATGCACATTCTCCAAATGAATCCTGTAGAAAATTGACATACTCGCTACTTTACGGCGGTGTTCTAGACTGAGAAGTTTCTTAGCCAACTAACTTCTCATCGCATATAAGACGAGCAGCACGCCGGTCTACCGATTCAAGAGCTACGAGCTGGTATTTGGCTGAACCGTCCCAAAGATGACAGCAGTATTCCACACACGAAATCTAATAACTCTATCTTACTTCTCCATCTCTTCTCTTCTTCTCTACATAGTATAAATTAAAGTCGCTTTCTCTATCTCTTCTCTTCTCTATCTCTATCTTCTCTATCTCTTCTTCTCTACATAGTATAAATTAAAGTCGCTTTCCGCGTCTGTCTGTCCGTACGGCCGCTAACTCCTCCTTAACCACGCAACGGATTTTGATGCGGTTTTCACCATCAGTTAGATACATTTTCGCGGAAGGTTTTCATTCATAAAAAACTAGCGACCCGCCCCGGCTTCGCACGTAAATTACACCCGTGCCAAGCCGGGCGGGCGGGTTGCTAGTCTTATTTACTTTGATTCAAATACCTATTTACTAAATGATGTCTACGATATCAGAATTCATATTTATGGAAGGAACCGTAAAGATACATTTTAGATTGCAGCTTTACGAAAAATATGAGAATAATCTCAAAAATAGAAGTAGCGAAAAGCAGGGTGAATCAGTGAATCAGCGGCCCTATTATAGAAGTTTGATCGTGATCGAGATTGCATGCCGTCCCGTTCGTATCTACTTACTCGCACCACGTGCGTAAGTGAGATGGCACGCGATCACGATCACAATCCGAATCACGATGAGACATCTATAATAAGGCATCAGGGCCCTGGGTTCAGTGCTTGTAGATCAGTCTTTCCCAAAGTGGGCGATAACGCCCCCTTGTGGGCGCTGCAGGCCTAAAGGGCGGCGGTAAGAGACCCAGAAATTGGGGGGTGATTTGTAATTTCATTTAGCTAGGAGGCCTCTTAGACACCGACTGCATGGGCTCTCGACTCTCAACTACAACTAATATTAGTTAAGAGATTGCTCAAACTAGGTTCGATATTTTTCTCCCCCATTTTTTCAAAATGGGGCGCTAAAAAATTATTTATTCTCAAAGTGGGCAGTAGACAAAATAAGTTTGGGAACCCCTGTTGTAGATAGTGATAATGATGATCTTACGCTTGAGATCCAGGTCGGTAGATAGGAGGTGATTCCTCCGCCCCTCCTCCGACGGAGCTGAGAGTGCCTGGTAGAGGAGCCCCGTGCATGCGGCTCATACGGGGGTCTGAAAAGTAATGTTTTTTTGGGAAAAATTAAAACTAGTAAAAAAAATATCTAAAATTAAGCTAATAGATGATTTAAAACCTTAAACTATTACTACCAAACATTAAAATTTAAATTAAAAAAATAAACAAATTAAAACCTAACTATGTAAAAACATGGCCTTGGTAGCCTATTTGGCCGCAGTAGCCGCTAGACTTGAAAGGCACCCCGGGCCCGTACCAATGAGATCTTTGGAGTTTATGTACGGATTTTCATATCACTAGCTTTTCGGTGAAGGAAAACATCGTGAGGAAACCTGCATACGTACGGAGAAGGAATTCAATGGCGTATGTGAATCCACCAACCCGCAACTGGGTCAGCGTGGTGGATATGGCTCAAATAACCCTTTCAGGGGTAGGCTAAAAGTCCAGCAGTGGACTGTTAGAAGGCTGATTAGGATGAATAAATCATGGACAATGCTATCTCACACTTTATGCGTAACCGCATATAGACTGAACCAAGCCGAAAGGAGCTCATTGTACTCATCATTATGAACACCTTTTACTATCGGACCAACCCTGAAATCGCGAAAATGTACACTCGACAAATATATTACATGGAACAACTGTTTTTTTGGATTCCTGTTCAGGTGACGAGAAAAGTTGTGCAACCGCAAACCGTATCTCGTAGCGTGAAGATTCACGTTCGCGTTATTTTATAAACTGCGCTACTTTAGCGTTAATTCGAGCCCGGCGTAAGGTAATTGCTGATTTTTTTCGCGATTTCATTGTTGGTGTCATAGGTGGTGGATTATGGGCTTATGGCTCATTCTCTCTGTAAAAAAAAGGCCTGAGTCCCAGCAGTGGGAACAAGATAGGCTGAAATGATATACGAAAGTGTGTTTGTTTGTTTCTCTTTCATGCAACAACTAACGGAACGACGTGATTATTTGACGTGATAACGTCTTATAAATCGATGAACGCCGGCTGCACGCTCGTAAAATTGTCACTTTCCGCCTGAGCCGAGCGTGCAAGCGAGAGCGAAGTACAAGTGATAGAGGCACGATCGGCCTAAGCGTTATCACGTAAAATTATGGTCCGTAAACCGACTTTACAGACAACCCCGATAGATACAATCTGGGTGTCTTCAAATCACGAGTGAATCGGTTTCTTCTAGGCAAGCGTGCTCCACCGTAGACCGCATCATCGCTTAACATCAGGCGAGTTGGCCGTCAAGCGCAAGCCTATTATTAAAAAAAAATAAAAGCCTTTTTGCATAAAAATTAGGGTAGAGAAAAAAATTCCCGCGGGAAAATGTAAGGTTCCTGAGGGAATGTTTACGCGGGTAAAACCGCGGGTCGCAGCTAGAACTAGAACTCATTTCTGTTTGTTCTATATCTGAGTGTTAATATCTATTTAAGTAGGTATGTATTTAAAAATATATTATGTATGTGTATCAGTCTCTGGCAGCCATATCACAAGCTTTGCTTAGTTTGGGGTCAGATGACCGTATGTGCAAAAATGTCCCAAATATTTATTTATTTTATTTATTTATTTATTCGCTGACCTACGGCGAGCTATTTATACACACCAGCGAAAGTATATAACGTCAGTAAAATAGTTAACTTTATAATTCCTGAAATTTCAATGTCTTCCCTTTGGTGTCCTGAAAATTGCTCATAAAATTTTAGTAGGCGTGCATAGAACATTATTCTTTTTTATGGTTCCATACCCAACGGGACCCTATTACTGAGCCTACGCTGTCTGTCTGTCCGTCTGTACATCTGTGTGTATGTTCATGTCCTTTTAACGGCTGTATCTTTCGAACAATAGATAGCCAGTTTAAATTGTCACAGAATATAATGTTACAGCGGATTAACTAAGAAATAATAAAAATGACAAAAAATTAAATCTAAAGGATTAAAAAATAACCCCATGCAACGTAGGACGCGCTCGATACTTGGATGGATGACCGTCTGGGCGTGATGTTCTCTTTTTGCAATTTTTTTTTTAACTTTAGTATGTAATTAACAATTTATGAGATGGTACGGAACCCTCAGTGCGCGAGCCCGACTTGCACTTTACCGGTTTTTTATGTGATTGTAATTTTGTCATTCCGAAGATTTCGAGATTGATATCGGTTAAAAAGTTCACTTACCATCTCCATACCCGCCAGCACTTATTCGTGATACAAAAATTAACAAAAGAAACTCTGTTATCATGATTACTTTCTTCTACCGTGTCACTTTTTTGCCAAATCTAGAAATAAAACTTTTGTTTCTGTGTATCCAGTTCTCACTAGATAAAACCAGTTCAAACTGGCTCCATTGAAAAGATAGGTTTTTATAAAGCAGATTTGTCCAAATGGGACAGTTTTTCGACGACCAGTTCGGCTAAGTTCCACTGACGATCGATTGCCAATTAAGAGGATTGGTTTAGTTCAGCTTAAATACAGGATGTTACTGCTCTAAGTCAGCGTGTTTTAAAATTTCCAAATTAATAAGACATATTTACACAAGAAAGCTCGTTCGGGGTTTCTCTACGAGATCGAATCCGAAATGAGGAGATCCGTAGACGAATGAAAGTCACCGACATCGCCCACCGGGTTAGCGAGTTGAAGTAGCAGTGGGCAGGGCACATATCACGCAGAACAGATGGCCGATGGGGCCGAAAGGTCGCTGGATGCAGGCCGCTTCCAACCGGCCCTTTTGGAGATCGATGGGGGAAGCCTATGTCCAGCAGTGGACGTCCTAAGGCTGAAATGATGATGATGATGACATTTTTTTGTTGGTAAATATTATGTACAATATGTGCATAACTTTTTATCTAGTTTTACCTTCATTTGTCATGTCTTTTTGATAATTTTTCGTCTTAAGTAAATGTATTTCATATCTGTCTTTCTGATACAAGTACCTACTTCCTTGCCAAACATCAAGATCGGTCAAGAAAGCCAGACAGAGCAAGAGAGAGAAAGAAAGAGAGAGGGCATGTTTGCGGAAGCTAGTGCAGATGGTTTCGCAGCTATTATGCGCAAAAAGATCACGTCACTTTAGAAGGAGTGAGATGTGAACGAGTAGCAATAGCATTCTGAGACCTGCCACCAATAACTTTAACTGACTCCCATCCTGGACAACCAACACAACAGATTATTGGTAAAATAAATAAGATTTGGTGTGACTTCATTTCATTATTGTGCTAAAGGGACATTGTGCGAAAAAGACAATTTGAGAATACATTTGAGAAAAATCGTTTTGCATTTACAATACATATTATTAATCTCATTTTATCAGCATCCTGTATACAAATAAATGTCCAATTAAGCAGAGTTTATGCACTTTGTATCGCACTCGTTACGCGCAGATTAAATCGTTTGTTTTTAACAAGTGAGCCGATTTCGTTTCAACTGCCCTTTTACTCAGTTCAACCTATCTTAATATTGTTGAATTTGTGACAAACTGTGCAGGAAAATATTTTTTTGGAAACCGGTATGTCCAAGAAACTCAAAAGTTCAAAGACATATCATCATCATCATCATCATCATCATCATCAGCCATTAAATGTCCACTGCTGAACAAGGCCTCCCTCTTAGAGGGGTGTTGCCATAATCCCCACGCTAAGACATATGACATTCATCAACATGCACTGGGCCAACGGGCCCATCCTACAAAAATCGACATCGTTGATGTATGGTTGATATTCCGAAAACCCGTACAAAGCGCTTTGATTCCACATTTATTATGCGAACTGCTAGTCTGTGGAATTCGCTGCCTGAATGGGTTTTCTCCGTCAGTTACAATCTGGGTATCTTCAAGTTGAGATGAATCAGTTTCCTCTAGCCAAGCGTGCTCCATCGTAGACCGCATCGTCGCTTAAAATCAGGCGAGATGACAGCCAAGCACAAGCCTATCTAATATAAAAAAAACACTCTCTCTCTGTCTTTGAGAGAAGGCCTGTGTCCCAGCAGTGGCAACATATGATAGGTTGAAATGAAATGATGATGATGATGAACAGAAACGTCGAGCAAAGTTCTTTCCACAGAAAAGACAAGTAAACAGAACGGAAATGAAAAGAAAAATCTGTTACCAGGCAAAATGAGTGAACCTTGATTGAACGTTCTTATTTAGATCAACGCGTCGAACTCCGCATCACAGTTGCTAACTGATTTCGAGTGACTGACGTTTCGTTTATATGGGTGCAACTGGCTACAACAAATTTCTTACAATGCCTTGACAGACGTTCTAATTTAAACAAAAAAATATATCTTTTATGTGATCTTTTCTATAGCTCGCTAAAATAACGTATAAATACACTATGCCTTACCATTTTCTCATAAACCTTATAAACGCATTAAAATACGCATTTTTGCCCACCTGTCACTTCCCAAACTAATCCTGACCGATGATTACCATTATTACTTCCAATATCCACTATTACCAGATAATACGTTAAATTCGTACTACACGCCAACCAACTTATCTTCACAGTTGGCTAAATGATTGAACTAACATTTATTGCCATGGTTTGGCATATTCCATTTGTTCACAAAATACTATGGTGGCTCCCTTATCCAAGCTTACAGATAAGGTGGTCGCGATTTATCAATGACGTTAGTAAATTATCGCGAAATAAGCTCTATTGGACTTTTATAGCGATAAAACAGCTATTATGTAGTGATAAGTGATATCGGAATCAATTACTGGTATCCAACATTATGGGGTTAATCACAGCTGTTAAATACCTATTTATCTTTTACTAGCTTTGCCCCGCGATGTTACACATTATATGACCTTTTTACCTGACGCGAAGCAAAACGGAGGGTGCAGTGTTTAAGATCGTGCTTACCGGCCATAGCTATCTCTTTCACATATTTTCGAAGAAAATAAAATCAATGAGTGGTCCTATATATAAAACTGGCCAAGTGTGAGTCGGGCTACTCACTGAGGCTTCCGTACCAACACAAAATACAAAAAGCATTGAAAAAAGCCAACATCACTTGAACATAAATTTCTCACCGATTCGCAATTGCCCATTATTTATTATTTTGTTGTTTTACTCAAGAGTGTGTATGATATTATTAATAACTTATAGGAGCTAATCATCAGCCATAGGACGTCCACTGCTGGACATATTCCTCCCCATCAATCTCCAAAAGGGCTGGTTGGAAGCGGCGTGAATCCAGCGTTTCGCTGAGGTCTCTTTTAGTACGTCCGTCCATCTTGTTAGTGGACGTTCTATGCTGCGCTTACCGATCCGTGGTCTCGAGAACCTTTCGGCCCCATCGGCTATCTGTTCTGCGTGCTATGTGCTCTGCCCACTGCCACTTCAACTTGCTAATGCGTTGGACTATGACGGTAACATTCGTTCATCTACGGATCTCCTCATTTCTGATTCGATCTCGTAGAGAAACCCCGAGCATAGCCCTCTACATAGCTCGTTGTGCGACTTTGAGCTTGCTAATGAGGTCCATAGTGAGAGACCACGTTTCAGATTATTGGAGCCAATACCGAAGGGTAATCAGTTATTAATTATGTAAATAACGAGTTTTATCAGACACACGTGGCCTCTCCACCATGAGATCTAACACGTGGCTTGATAACGGCTTGATAGTGTGGAATCCCCTTTATTTAATTCACCTGTGCTTTCACTTTATTTTAGATTAGGTTGTCGGTGCGGGCTCCATCTTTTTTACAGGGTTTTTATCTTATTCGTTTGTATGCAAGTATATCATCATCATCATCATAATCAGCCTTTTAACAGTCCACTGCTGGACTTTTAGCCTACCCTCGAAAGGGTGATTGGGCCATATCCATCACGCTGGCCCAGTGCGGGTTGGTGGATTCACATACGCCATTGAATTCTTTCTCCGTACGTATGCAGGTTTCCTTACGATGTTTTCCTTCACCGAAAAGCCAGTGGTATGAAAATCCGTACATAAACTCCAAAGAGCTCATTGGTAGGTACGGGCCCAGGGTTTGAACCCGCGTCCTCACGCTTTCAAGTCTAGCGGTCTCCCAAATGGGCTACCACGGCAAGTATATAAATAATAATAAATTAATAATAATAATATTTGGTAATAATTAATGTCTCTTTTAGATCTTCTGTCCATCTCGCTCATCTGCTGGCAGTCGCTGAAAGAGAAATGCCGAGGATCGGGCTGACTGGCTTGCCTTGAGAGAGGCCTATGTCCAGCAGTAGACTAGTATAGGCTGATTATGATGATGATGTACTTACAAAACATCACTTAGACATATAATGTAATCAGACTAGACTTCTTAGTCTTGAATCTCGGCGCAAGGTTGCTAGTCTATCGGTTTTTTATCGGATACATTTCGGAGTGTGCTACAGATCTGCATGATTTGATTCTCTCCTGCCCATTTTTCTATCGGACTGCCAGAGTGGGCACGAAGAATTGACACCGCTTTATGGTTGATATTCCGAGAACCCGTACTAAGCGCTTTGATTCCACATTTATTGTGTGAACTGCTAGTCTGTGGAATTCGCTGCCTGAGTGGGTGTTCCCCGGTAGTTACAATGGGTGTCTTCAAGTCGTGAGTGAATAGGTTTCTTCTAGGCAAGCGTGCTCCATCGTAGGCCGCATCATCGCTTAATATCAGGTGAGTTGGCGGCCAAGTAAAAGCCTATTTATAATAATAATAAAAAAAAGCTTTTTATCCGTGAAAGAATTTTCAGTATTAGTTAGAGAGAATAACTTCCTACAAACATCCAAAGCTATTTAATGTGATAATTATTTCTCAATCGTTTTCAATTATGTATCATTTCTTTGCCCCCTGGCTTTATGCCATCAGATCTTGCCGCTTTAAATGTGGAAGCCGGAACTGGACTGGTGTTAATAATGAAAGCTAATTGATACAAATATTTACTTCCATTTTGACTACTGAATCGTTCATCCATGTATCCTTTCTAACAAACTTTCTCTAATATTAATGGTGAAAGGAAAGGTTAGTTGTTGTAAAAACGTTGTGGGTGGTCAAAGAACGGATTATAGAACAAAACGACCAAGTTTTCTGTAGAGTTGGTCAAATATGAGAACTAAAATTTTATATAGAAAAATATTAGCAAATAAGATAGTGGCTCCCGTTAACCTCGCAAATAAGTTGGGCGCACTGTAATGCAATAGATTGGCTATTGATATTTTAGCTACCGTGGGATCGATTCCCGTAGCTTTATTATTCGTGGATAATCTTTGGTTTAGACACAGATGAAAAAAATATAAGATTAGATTAAAATGATGCATTTTGGAGACAAAAGCTTCGAGTTGCTACTTAACTTTTTCTTAATTTTGGCGTCGCACGTTTTGTGCTTTTGCCAGTGTTAACTATTGGAATATTTTTATGTTTCATTCAAATAATATAGTCAAACATTAATAGTCATAGAGTCAATTTAAGTCTAAGCCGTGTCCTAATAAAGCAGTGAAAACTTTACTTGAAGCTTCTTTACAACACGAAAAAACATCAACTCTCGAAAATAAAAGTTAGCTTATATAATAATACACATGTTTTTTTCATATTGGCGCCAAAACTTCCTTTTTTTCCTTTTGAGAGGATTTGACGTGACACGTTTTGTGCATTTTCCGGTATCAAGTATAATTTTTTCGAGTATTATTAGATATCCTAAAATAAGTCAGAGTTACAGTCAAAGTCATGCTTTAAAGTGGTGGAGGTATTACTAGAGGTGTCTATAGAATTTGGAAAACAACGCGAAAAAACTCATCTTTTACTTCGTTATATCACTTTTTATTACTCTAAAACATTACAACACTTAGTAACTAATAATCCACCATTACAACACTCGAAAATACTTGAGTAATATCAAAGACTGGCGACGTAATTGCTATACCTAGTCTGTGAGTAATAATTATAATGAGACGACTTGTCTTTTAGGGTTCCGTTCCTCAAAAGGAAATAACGGAACCCTTATATGTCCGTCTGTCCTTCTGTCTGTCCGTCAGACATGACCCTTTTTCTCAAGAACACGTAATGGTATCAAGTTGAAATTTATACTAAACTAGCGGTCCGCCCCAACTTCGCACGGGTATAGATTATAGCCTATGTCACCCGGGGATAGTGTAGCTTCCCGTCAGTGAAAGAATTTTTCAAATCGGTTCAGTAGTTTCTGTAATGCAAACAAACAAACAAACAATCAAATCTTTCCTCTTTATAATATTAGTATAGATAAGCCCAAGTACTTATCTACGGTTTCATACGGCTTTAAAAAATAAAAGTTGTAAGTCAACGCAATCAAAATATCAAACCTATAGGATACTTCCCGTTGACCTAGAATCATTAATTTTGGCAAGAGGCAAGGCCTTACAGCACATATAAAGGAATATATCCGAAAGTTGTTAATTTGAAGTTATATCATATTAAAAATATTGTTTTACAATTACAAACTTACATTTTGTACTTGTTATGTATAGAAGAAACTTATTGTCAACTACAAAGTTAAGTTTGTCTTTCAATATTTCAACTTCAGGTAGTTTTTTTTTGGACTCGCGCTCTGAAGGCTCCTTCCAACGGAACCCTCAGAGCACGAGTCCTACTCGTACTTGTCCGGTTTTTTTTACATTGGCGTTAAACTCTAACTTAACTTTTTTTTCTTCTTTTATGTAAACAAAAGAATGTTTGCACAGTCACGAATGAAATAACCTTTTTTTGTACTCATTCAATTGTTTCGTTTATATTTAAGGGTAGTTATGATTTACGTAAGATTAAAAAAAAGTTATTTCAAGAAGGCTTATCATTTATTAAAAAAGTCCCATTCTTTGGGAAAGGAATAATGAGATTAAACGAGTAATGTGGAAGTTTATTAAAAAAAAGGAATTACTACTGAGAATAGTAGATAAATCCTGATTAACCACAAGATAAGTTTAAATGATTGCATTCAGTTTTTTTTTCGTAATTTTATATTTAAAAATCATCATCATTTCATCCTATCATGGGATGGGAGGATTGGGACACAGGCCTTTTCACAGAGAGAGAGAGAGAGTATATGCCGTAATCACAGAAAAGAGATGGAAATAGAACGGAAAAGAGAAGGAAGATCTGTTACCAGGCATACTAGTAAACATTCTTATTTACGTCAACGCGTCGAACTCCGCATCACAGTTGCTAATTGATTTCGAATGTGTTAACTTGAATTTTTTCTCTTCTGTGGCCGTAATCCACCATGCTGGTCCAGTGCATGTTAGTAAATGTCATGTCTTGGAACTTTTGAGGTTCTTGGACCAGTTTCCTCAAGATGCTTTCGTTCACCGTTTTTGAGCGATGGTGTAGAAACTGCACATAATTTATTTACGTACTAAATTAGTCATAGGTGGGCCAAGGATCAAATCGGGTGCCGTCAGAATGTAAAGCGCGCATGCTACCACTCGGCCACCATCGCTTTATAGTTCATAGTTAGTATCACAGAAAAAAAAAAAAAAATTGTTTAAATTAGAACGGCTGTCAAGGCATTTTTGTAAGTTTTTTTTTGTAGCCAGTTGCACCCATATAAACGAAACGTCAGTTATTTGAAATCAGTTAGCAGCTGTGATGCGGACAAAGAACTTTGAGACGTAACCCAAAAAGGTAAGGTCCAAGTTCTTTGGATGCGGAGTTCGATGCGTTGACATACATGAGAATGTTCAAGCAAGATTCTGTCATAATACCTGGCGACAGATTTTCCTTCTCATTTCCGTTCTATTTATTTCTCTTTTCTGTGGTTAGTATAGTAATAAAACACAATTATAAAGTCGTTTACGTCTTTATTTAAACGACATATTATATTATAATTGTCGATGTAAAAAAAAACGTATTAATTTTTTTTTACATTAATAAAGTAAATAAAAAGGACAAAAAAAAAGAAGCAGAAAAAGGTATAAGTAAATAGTGTTTTTAAAGTAAATACCCCGTAAATATATATATCATACTACCTGAAACCCGCTACTTCGTACGCGTAGAGCTCGGCCTTCGGCCTCGCTACTACAACCAGTTATAGCATATGTGTTATTCTTATAAACCTCACGGAGCCCGAGACCTTTCCAACGAATGCAAAACCGTGGAAATCGGTTCGTGCGTTCTGGAGTTATAGCGTCAGGAAGGAAAACCTGAGTTATTTTTATATAGTAGATAACTCTAGTGAACAACCGTGATAGTTTAAAACATTGTTTGACGTGTATTTGGTTTATCAACCCCAAGAATAAACGTATCAATTACGTACAATAGTACAAATAATACAATACAATTTGTACATAACATTTTAGAACTCAAATTACAACTTTATATTTATAAGAATACGACTTTTCATTTACAATAATGAATGAAAAGAACGTACAGAAATTGAATGAAATAAGTTATCACCGGAAGTGACAATTTTAGCAACAATAAATAGTTAAACTGTGGTTTAAACTATGTTTAAACATGGTTTGATGGCTGTAAAAAAAGGTTTGGATTCTTTTGATGCCACATCTTGTTTAAACACGGATTTAAAGTTGAGATTTGTGCTAGATTTGTCTATGAATCTTAGCATGGTGGTTCAGCAAATTTTATTCTCGTCTGGCTTCCTACCACACCCTTAAAAAAGAATCGAATCGAAAGAAAGAAATCGAAGATTTTCCTGGGGCCTTACGGATAACTTGGTATCAAACTAACGTTAAATCCACTCAGTTGGAAATCACGCGAACGTGAACCTTAACGGGCCCAGATACGGTTTGCGGTCGCGTGATTTTCCAACTGAGCGGATTTAATGTTAGTTTGATACAGAGTTAGCCGTTGGCCGTAAGGCCCTTAGTCTCTTATGGAACTGACTGAGTTTTTGCATTACGAGCTACTTTCTCACCTGATGGTTAGCGTGCCTAAGGGTGTGTTTCAGCTGCCTCACTTGAAAGCCTGTTCCCATGGCAGACTTAGCAAATTATCGCAGGTTTGTCTGAGCTGTGATAAACCAAAGCCCAAAACCAAAAAGACAAACCATAAAAAAACACTCGGCCATGTGCTTACCACAGTGTTTTTCAGTGCTTGGTCAAGATATACATGGTTAAAATCATGGCAGATAAAACTAGTCGATTTAAAATTCCATTTAAATATCTCTTTCGGATAAAGCTCGAGTAAAACCTTGATGAAGTTTTCACTTCTGTCGTGTGGTCAAGCATACACTTTTTTCTTCCGTTTTTTTGTTTCAATTTTTGGTACCTGTACAAACCAGATATCTTTTTTTAACAGGGTGGAAAGTTAAGCGTTGTACACTATTATCAAGTCAAAGGCTACATACAGTTCGTCAGAGGGCCTTGTACGATTTGTAAATAATGTGACGGGTTCTATGCTCTTTATTGCTTGTGGTTGTAAATTATTTTAATATACTTGAGACCTGTAAAAGTCTCCAAAGGCTACGTACTATTTGACAGGCCTTTTATGGTTTGTAATCACGTGAGAGTTTCCTTGCTCTTTGTAGTGCTAAAATAACTGACACCATGTATAACATGTAGATTTAATATTGTATGACGTACTTGGAACGTCTGAACGTGAGGGACTTTAGTTTGTAACATCACAATGTACCACGTTTGCTACAATAAATAATTTTCATTTTCATTTCATTTTCAGGTTTTACCCGCCGTTTTAAGCAGGTCGTCACTCCACAGTTGGTCGTCGTTTTACACCATACTTTAACTACCATAAGAACTGTCTCTTCCAGGTGTCTATAGCATTTCACAGGAGACTGGTTGCATGCAGAGTGGTGACTGATGGCGGATGGAGTACCAGAATTGACCCGACCCTTTATGTAGCACAAAGACCCCCAGCCGAGCTGTTGTGTGAGCTCTGTATGAATAAATATGAAGCGGGAGTTGATTTGGCGTGATTTGGTTCCGTAGATATTGAGGCTTATTCTGTCATACCACTCACTAAACTAAACCAATCTGACAGGACTAAAATTATCTGCCTCTCTTTTAATTTTAATACGTGAGAGAGGGATGACAACAAGTTTAGATCTGTCAAATTTAGTTTAGTTTAGAGTGCATCAGAATCGATGCCATTATGTTGTTTTTTTTTTTAATTTTAATAATTCAACATTATTATTTTCAGAAATCGGTACGGGGTGGTACGGTATACGGCGTTCAGGCATTTTATTGGTATAAGGAATGAGGTATATATCTACATAATAAAAAAAACAATCACCACAATCTGAAATACACTGCGAAGTAATGCTTGGTCATAAAAAATCGCGTTGGACCTCCTCCTTTTTCGATTCGGATAAAAATAACTTTAATAGGAATCTAATTGCTTACTACACGACCTCGCCCGCGGCTTCTTTATTGTTCTTAAATAATAACTAGAAACAAAAAAATCAAATTCAAAAAATCATATACCGAAAATTTTATTAATATTATTACATTGTTGATGTTTAAGTCTATGAGCATTAAACGGTCTACATTTATATCTTTAATATGCAGTGGTAAATAGCAAGACAAAGGTAAAAAAGCGGTAAAATAGAAAAGAAAAAAATACCCTAGAGAATCAGGTATCGTTTTCAATATCACATTTCTCTCCCAAATTGCCAAGTCATTAAAACAGCAGCATTTTCTGCGGAATACTATCTCTCCTAGCATTTTAATACTTCGCATTTTTTTCAGATTTAAATAACTGAACCACTGATTTTCTTTTAAATAAAACAGTACTTTTCTACATAATAAAATAAATGCAATTTATTCAACCTGATATTCAGTCTTTACTAGTCTGGTCTATATATATAGCAGCAAACATCATTTATGTTCTGTCAAATATAGGATGATAATTTTGACAGAATTTCACCCAAGAATTTCGTATTTATTCCGGTAAAATGTACTACAAATAATGTCGTTCTTCATTGATGGGCCCACTCAGTGAAATGCCACGCATAATGAACAACCACAGACTAACGAAAATTGCTTTTGAAATTAATGAAACAAATAAATATTAATACATATATGTATAAGCTATATTATGATTATGTATGATTAGCATATTATATGAGCTATATTATTTTGGTAAATATTACAGTTATTTACGGTTTAAGATTTTATTTCCTCATAAGAATTTACAAATTCACTTATTGAGAAAACAGTATAAATAGGTAAGTTAGCGCCATTGGGCGTAGTTCATAGACATAATATATAAGCAAACAATACACATAAATAAATTAACAAAACAATAAAAAATAAAAAGTCAAGCTTAGAGGGTAGATTTACAAAGTTTAGAAGTATGTCTATGCATGCAAGCGGCCCGTACCGTTCATTGTTTATTATGGGCCATAGTACGAAAAAGAGAGTTTTTGTATGATATTATTATAGGTAAGTTGATATGATTATATTAAAGAAATATCCTTTAAAATGTGGAATTTTAACAACTTTTTAAATTTGGTTAACGATTTTATTTCTTTTATGTCTTTCGGCAATTTGTTGTATAGTTGTGCCCCTTCATACATTATATTATTTTTACCATAATTAGTCCTAGGGGTTCTTAAACAGATGTTATTTGCTTGTCTGGTTAGACGTTTTTGAACTTGTATCTTTTTTGTAAAGATTATTTGCGAATGTATGTCTTTAGTAAAAAAAATCCTAACCAGAATACATGTATTGTACTTATATATTTGATATAGATTCATAAGTTTCGTTTCTTTAAAAATTTTAATAGTATGTGTTAAATATTGGTATCGAAATAGTGTTTTTATAATTTTATTTTGATTTTGATAAATATATTACATTAAAGATTGCAAATTACAAATATGTAATTACAATCTTTAATGTAATATATTTATACAATAAAAATTACAAGTAAAATAATTTGCAATTATCTATCGCTATTACTCGTCCAAGATACCACAGTGCCTCAAGACGAGGGTTTTTGACCAGTGTGTGTTGCCAGTGATGACATATGGTACTGAGACGTGGTCCTTAACTGTTGGCCTTTTGGAAAAACTCAGAGTCACTCAGCGGGCAATGGAGAGAGCTATGCTCGGAGTTTCTTTGCGCGATAAAATCCGAAACGTGGATATTCGCCAAAGAACCAGAGTCACCGACATAGCTGTTAAAATTTGCAAGTTGAAGTGGCAATGGGCAGGCCACATCGCTCGAAGAACTGATAACCGATGGGGAAGAAAGGTTCTTGAGTGGAGACCACGAACCGGAAGACGCAGCGTAGGTAGGCCTCCCACTAGATGGACCGACGACATTGTGAGAGTCGCTGGCATCCAGTGGATGCAAAAGGCAGGCTGTCTTTCAGTGTGGAGGTTAAAGGGGGAGGCCTATGTTCAGCAGTGGACGTCTTCTGGCTGATGATGAATATGTTGATCTATCGCACAATAACTTATTTGTAAATAATAACGATTACTTCCCTAATGAATGTTTTTTTTTTTTAACATAACCATGCAACTACCGATTCCAAGTTCTATGAGAATAACATCGATGATCAAATAGGTTCATTAAAGACTATAACAGATTCAGATTTTTATTAGCCTTATAACAATGATTCATTATACTAGGTAGGTCAAACACACACACACAAACCACACAGTAGGTATACACTACCTCATACTTACTGAGAGCTGTCAAAATTATCATCCTATTTTAGACAAAACATAGTCATGATAAGGGTTGTTATCGCGTCCCCACGGGCCCCTAAAACTCACAAAACCCTAACACTAGCTCATTAGAGTATGTTGCGGTTATTATATTTTTATAATAACACAGTAGTTACAAAATAAATATCAATATTAGGGCCGTGGGGAAGGATTATACTCACATACTATATTTTATTATGTTTTATTCTTTGTAAGGATTTTAGATGATAATTTGGTGCTTATGGGATTTGTAGGACTTAATAATGAACGTTATGTGGTTTAAGATTTATAAATTGGGTTTTAGTGTTTGAAATAGCAGGTTTGATTTTTTAAATTATTTAATGTGACTAACATTGACATGTTACATTTTCTTTTATATACGGTATTTAAATAAACGAGATAGATTATTACAAACAATTTCCAAACGTTACGCTATTTTAAAGTTTTTCTTATTTAACTTTTAAACTAATTTACACATACTTAATATCAACATGAAGTGTAATAAAAAAAATATATAAATATTAAAGCATTCTATGCTGGTTAAGTTCCTTGCTTCTCATCTTGCAAGGACGTCAATTTATCAATTTTTCTGTCAAATTGAGAACATAAAATCATACATCTAATAAGCCGCTGCCAGCAAGCATCTTTCCCAAAATGCTGGCCACATTGCCGGGTTAAATAATACGTTTATCTATGACTAGTAGGCCGCCCCTGCTTCGCACGGGCGAAGCCGGGATATATAACCTATGTCAACCGGGGATAGTGCAGCATCCCAACAGTGAAAGAATTTTTCAAATCGGTTCAGTAGTTTCGGAGCCTATTCAATGCAAACAAACAAACAATCAAATCTTTCCTCTTTATAATGTTAGTATAGATAATACTTAGTAGGTACGCGTTGCACAAGATGCCAGCCAGTATTTTAGTCACAAGATGTTTCGACCAGACGTTTTGTTTTATTATAAACTAAGTATATATTTATTTATAGCTTCCTGAGTATCGATTTTAAAATTTTTGAGACATAAGTATGTCCCGGGTATGTCCTAAAACTGCGACCAAAACCACCGGAGGATGGGCAGCAGCATCCTATTAGTACACGGTGAACTTACTGCGATCCCCAAGCCGCCTGCCAAGCGTGGGGATTATGGCAACACCCCTCTTTAAGAGGGAGGCCTTTGTCCAGTAGTGGACGTTTGATGGCTGCTGATGTTGATGTTGAGACATAAGTATTCAAATTCATTAACGGAATTTTATAAAGAACAGTTAAAAAAATTGGCTTTCGTTTGCCCGCTAACTCGCCTGATGATACGATGATGCGGTCTACGGCGAAGCACGCTTGCCAAGAAGAAAGCGAACCACTCGTGATTTGAAGACACACAGATAGTAATCGGGGAACACCCATTTAGGCAGCGCATCAACCATTTATAGAAATGAAAAGGTAACTATTATAGCAAGCAGACAGAGAGAGAGATATATGTATATATATATATATATATATATATATATATAACGATATATATATAGAAGTATCTTCAAAGTGTACGTGCTTCATCTTTAACCTCATCTTCACTTACCAAAAGGCGAGTTGATGGTCATACGCGTAAGCATAATAATTATTATGTTCAAAGAAGAAGCACTAACGAGTTGGGTCATCATTTATGATACGTATTGTCCTAGAATTGAACTCCCTGCCGTTCTTACTAACATTTGTACGCTGTAACAGGCAAGGACATGAGATACGTCTCCATTATTACGACCATGTATGCTACTTTATATGTATGTGTACCTACCATGTTCTGACAAATAAATATTTTGAAATTTGAATTCTTGTTTCCTGATAACTATTCTAATCTAGGCATCTTCAAGGCTAGAGTATTCTACACTAGACTATAGTTTTGTTTTCTTCTATATAGATCAACGTGTTCTCCCTCGGCCATACCGTTGCTTACCATCAGTCTAGTTGGTGACCAAATGCACGTCAATTCAATAAATAAAACCTACTTTAGTGTACTTTAGTGTGAAAATGTCCGCAGATGACAATCATGTCCTACAATTTGCCAAAAACGATTAGTAATTTATAAATCTTGTTTTTTTTAAGTACCTACTCTGAATTATAAGCTACATGGTTTTCACACATTTTATTTATATTCACCTCGCGCATTCACCTTGAAAAAGACTGTCTAATGTGGTTGAAACTATAGTCGGAGTGACCGGCTTAATCTTAAATGAGTAATTCTCGTGTAATATAAATAAAACATACTTTCCAATCTCAATACTTACTCAATTTAAATCTGTAGAGTTTTCATTCCAAACTGCGTCCCGCGGTTTCATTGGTATCATATAGGAATCGTAGATTTTTTCGGGATGAAAAGAAATAAAAGTTATTATCCAGTGCATAAGCTACCTTCATTCACAATCATCCCAATCTGTCCAGCCGTTACACATACGCAAACGTTTATGTGTATAAACGTTTGCGTTTATAAATTACTAGAGGTTGCTCGCGACTTCGTACATATAGAGTTGGAACCCCCTAAGTATCGACTTTGAATTAGACCTTTTTGCAAAATCTTTCTTTACCCCGTAGTTGAATGTTCATCGTCTAAGGGTTGAATCTACCTGTCAGATTTCATTTTGAAAAAAGTTTCCTATAATTATACTTAGCCTATGTTTCAGAGAGTTTATCCACTCTACCTTTGGTCTCTATACCCTGCATACACAGAATAAGGGTAACTACTCAAAATCCATTTTCTTTGGGTCTCTACCATAGTAATAAAATACTAACCAGCCTTTACATAAATTCTGTGAGAAATGGGTATTTTTTCAAGGAAATTTTGAATTCAGCCGGGCTGTTTTAGCTAAATGCTTCAATATGAAAATTTAATATTTCAAACATTATTTCTGTATTGAAGTCAGCCTAGCCTGGTATTTTTAGCTAAATGCTTCAATATGAAAATTTTATATTTCAAACATTATTTCTGTATTGAAATCAGCCTAGCCTTGCTGTTTTAGCTAAATGCTTCAATATGAAAATTTAATATTTCAAACATTTAGTTCTATTCTTTCCAATCGGAAGATTTAATACACGCCCATAAACCTAATAACCTACAAACCATCTTTACAACAAATCCCAAAAAAATATTAAAAAAATCTTCCAAAAAGGATATCGATGTCACCCACTGCGCCTTTGAAGAAAGACTCAATACGACAAATGGCGACAAATTGACATATTGTGGTCTTATTGTGCAGAAAATATTAGGTACAGCCAGAAAAAAAAAATTGAGCTATTTTCTTGATATTTTAGGAGAACTTCTAGCAACATAATATTATATAGTACTAGTTTACCCGACAGACGTTGTCCTGTCGAAATGTCAATAGTTTTGTTTGAATTCATATAAATTAACATATAAAAAAGATATTCATTCGAATTTGAAGAAATTCCGGAAATTTTTCTTAGGTATATCCAGCCGCATCGCTTGAGAAGTGAGAAGTTACCAATGGACAGTATTAAATTTTTTTATACATAGTTAGTGCTGTAGATAAAAGAAAGTATGTGTAAGCTGAGTAGCGAGCCTTAATGTCAGAGGTTTTATGCCTCCGTATTATTAAATGGGACCTAAAATTTAGCGTGTCATCTGTGCGGCAACTCTTATTTCTAAATGCCAATGTCGCCCACCCAAAGACTGAAGGTAAGTTTTGCTATTTTTAAAACATTTTTTTTTGAATTATCATAAATCAACCATAAATTACCAAAGTAAATTTTAACTTAATTACTATTTATTTTCATTAGACAAAGCAAAAAGCGTACACCCTTAATTTTCTTTGTTAAGAGTGCTTCGTGCTCCTTTCGCGCATTTCAACATTTTTGGAAATGTAAAATGATTGAATGTTTGTTTATAATAAATCTAAGCAGAACGAATAAAAAGAAATGGTACTATTATTTCTTCCCAGTCTTTCTTAAATGAAAACAATTTCACCTTCAAAATATAGATATAAAAAAATCATACAAACTTTTTTTTTTTTTGGTGAATGTTGAATTTCGAGAAAAATCAAAAAATAAAAGTTTCTGTAGTAAAATTGCATAACTAAGAACTACTATTTCTAGTAATAAATAAAATATCACTTTGAAAAACTTAGTTGTATACACTTTTTCTCCCAACCGTACCTACATAGGATACTCACAGTAAACTATATTAACCTATCGAGTTACTCATCCGCACATTTTGTCGCAAATGTGTGGCTTCTCAATAGAGAGGATACAACTTTTTGTCGGATTGCTCGATTGTCGGTCAATTCACTATGATTTTTTGCTGTATAAATTGTGACATAGCTGACAAATAGCGAGAAATAGAGCAGTGCCCTTAGTCCCAGATTTGATAGTTTACGAAAACTTTTTTCATTTACGTATTGTTCCATACATTTTAGTAAAGCGCCTCTATCGGAAACGTGGAAGCACTAAATTTGGCAGTTATCGGCGGTATAGATTGCTTCAATCTAATACGAAAAAAGTTTTCGATTACCTTTTAGCCCAGCAATGTATGGAACAAGACGAAAACGAAAAAAGTTTTGGTAAACAATCAAATCTGGGACTAAGGGCACAGTCCTATTATTTTTCAACCGAATTAAAAAAAAAAAAAACTTGTTTTTACTAGACTGTTGTGTTATAATACTCGATATTTTCGCAGATTGTGAACTGATTTTTTACAAGGTTTTTTTTACAGGGCAAGTGCATTTCTTAACTAAAATACAAGCTAAATCTAACACTACAAATACAGTTAGACTGCCCATAGACCGTTGAAGCTCTAAAGACAATCCAAATGCTCAAGCCCACTACCAGTTGGCAGCGTACCCAGCATGCGGCTGGCAGCTGGTGGCATTACCACGTTGAATGGCAATGCTTATGCGTTGAGCCAGAAACACGCCAACATTTTGGTCACGCGTCGCATTTACCAGCCGCTCAAGTTTCACAGTTTTGAAAAAAAAAAACTCAGTTTTGAAAATGAGGTGAGCTCCCGGTCCCCAAGGGCCCAATGTCTCGACCCCAAACGCATCAAATAGCTTTTATTTAACTTGCAATGTATGTATGTATGTATGCATGACAATGTATGTATATATGTATGTAACTATGTTTACCGGGTGGAATCTTGTAACTCAATTTTGAAGCAGATATCTTCAACTGTACCATACTTATGTAAGTTCAGTGGCAATGCAATGCTATGGTACCTTCGAGCTGGTCTAATGGAGACAGAAGGTGGCCATAGAAACTCCTAAGCGAAACGACGTAACCCCGTCGAGTTTGGTTGGGTTCATTGGATTTATCTTGGCACTTTGGTCCTAGATGATAAATTCAAGATGGCGGACAAAATATTCACATCATGAGATGGGCATCAAATGAAAGGGTTTACTGAGAAGAATACAAAACAGCTTGTGTTTAAAATATATTTATGTTTAGTCATCACATATTAATTACTAATAACACTGTTTTAAACTATCACGGTTGTTAACTAAAGTTAAATGATTATTTTCTTCCCGTGAACATGGTGCATGTAATTGCGCTGAAATATCGGGAGCTCATTCCACAACCTTACCACGGTAAATATCCCGTTAATAATCATTTAACGTTAATTACTAATAATATATCGTCGCAGGAAAGGCAAATTTACTGAAGCTCCAAATGACCATTTCGAGAAAAAGCCGTTTTAAGTTTTTTTTTTTCGTTTTTAATTCATAACTTTTTTCCCAGCACAAGAATTTCGATGACGTCAAGGTAAACTTTTATTAATTTGTCATTTTCTATGTCGAGAAGTACAAACCATAATAAATGGACTGCTGGTTTGTGATATAGTGGCGCTTAAGTAAAAATGACTTCAATTTACAGTAAAGCAAAATTTCTTAACCGCCATTTGATTCAAATATTTATAGTCAAAATTACTTATATCTCTAAAATATTAGCTGTCAAATTGCCGGAAGCCAAATTTACTTAAAATTTACTTGTAATTTATTGCAGGAAAACAAAATTACTTAGGTGACAGGCACGAATAAAATGCCAAAAAAGTGTCGTTTAAGGACTCTGGTTGATGAAAAAAAACCCTTTTTTCCTTTTACTGAAACGCCAAAATAGTGCTCGTTTCGCTATGGGACCCAGACTGATCGACGCAGAAAAATACGCTGATTCCGAATATCTATATAACTCAATATGCCTATTTTGGCGCTTCAGTAATTCTGCCTTTCTTGCGACGATATAGTTTCATATTATCGCGACACAGGGAATCCTATAGCGATAACTAGCGACTGTAATTAGTTATAGTAAGCATTTTAATTGTAATTCATAAATTTTTTGTTCATTGAATTTTAATTAATCTTAAAACTAAATATTGTAAGTACTTAATATTAATAGTGGCAATTTTTTTAATATTATTATATTAAATATATTTCGGATTTTATAATAATGATTAACATTGATATAGATAGAGTAATATTAGTAAATTTAGTAGTTAGTTTCAGGTATTACAAATTGTTATAATTATTTCGGGCCCGTGCCAATGATCTCTTTGGAGTTTATGTACGGATTTTCATACCACTGGCTTTTCGGTGATGGAAAACATCGTGAAGAAACCTGCATACGTACGGAGAAGGAATTTAATGGCGTATGTGAATCCACCAATCCGCACTGTGCCATGCGTGGTGGATATGGCCCAATCACGCTTTCGGGGGTAGGCTAAAAGTCCAGCAGTGTACTGTTAAAAGGCTGATTATGATGATCATTATTTCAGTTATACATTTATTTTTAACTTAATTTCTAAAAAATTCTCCGGAACGGCTAGACCGATTTAGATGACATTTTTAAGATCTCTTCAAATTTGTTGTTAGTTGTTGTTGCCCTGTAAGCATCGAGATACTATACATATGGAGTCACAATTTTGCCAAAAAAATGTCCAAACCAAAGTCCGTCTGTCTGTCTGTCTATCCGTCCTACGTTTAAACGGTTGTATCCTTTGAACTGTAATATATAGCCAGGTGCCCTTTTTATTATTTGTTAGTTAATCCGCCGTAACAGTACATATTCTGTGAAAATTTCAACTGGCTATCTATTAAGTATGCTTCGAAAGATACAGCCGTTTAAAAGTAGGACGGGCAGACAGATAGACAATGTAGGCTTAGTAATAGGGTCCCTTTTTACTCTTTGAGTCATCATCATCATTTCAGCCGTAAGACGTCCACTGACCCTTTGGGTACGAAAGCCTAAAAATAAATTTTCGTCTAATTGTCTAAGGAGGTTGCTGTCGCTACAAAGAAGGTTGCTTCAAGAAGGTTGCATTGTTTTCATCTTTCACTGGCAAATAGCTGATGTTATAAGGTTAACATAGGCAAATTTTATCCCGCATATAACACGGGTGAAACAGCGGGGTGCACATAGGTATATAACAAACAAGGTACAGTTTAAATTAAAATAGTTTAAATTTTACATCGCTCGAAGAACCGATAACCAATGGGGAAGAAAGGTTCTTGAGTGGAGACCACGAACGGGAAGACGCAGCGTAGGTAGGCCTCCCATGTGCCTCCCAGTGGATGCAAAAGGCAAGCTGTCGTTCAGTGTGGCGGTTAAAGAGGGAGGCCTATGTTCAGCAGTGGACGACTTCTGGCTGATGATGATGATGATGAATTTAAATTGGACGTGAATCGGCACGCCTGTCGTTCTACGGTTATGTTTATCAATAGAAAACCGCCACATGAGCTGCGAAATGCGTACATCGTAACTACATGATATAAATAGTACCAAGTAGTTCTAACAATGTAGGCATGTCGTTGAATGTATTTAGTGTAATGTAGGTTTACAAGATTTGAAGAATATAGAAAGAAATAAAAATATTTATTACAGAAACAAAAGATACATAGACATTACAAGACAAAACGGATAAGACAAGTCTTAAATTTGAGAAGACTATGGATATGAGAAAGGACTATGGAAATGAGGTAAGACAATGGATATAAGATAAGATTACGTATAAATAAAGACAGTGTTTGACGCGATTTTTTTGCCTGACACCTGCAAGGTGGGACGAGAAAAAATCTGAAACAAGTATGAAAATGAAAGAAGACTATGGATATAAGTGAAGACTACAGAATATTAGAGAAGACTATATATGAAAAAGAAGACTACAGATCCGAGAGAAGATGAACAATTGAAGATATATGAGAAGAGTTATGATAATATGAGAAAAGAATGCGAAAATATGAGTAGGTGGTTGGTTAGGAGAGATGGGGAGATCAAAAATTGTATAGATGAATGGACTGCATGATAGATGAAAAAGAAAAGGAAAAAGAAAAAGGAAAAAGGAAGTAAGGGAGTGAATTCAATGAAATTAAAATGACAGAGACAAATGAAAATTATGATAAAATGTACAAAACACAAGCAAATCATAATAGCCCGTTGATAGCCCGTTGGTCCAGTTGGTAGTGAACCTGCCTTCTGAGCTTAGGGGCGTGGGTTCGATTCCCACCTAGGACAAACATTTGTGTGATGAACATTTGTGTTTGTTCTATATCTGGGTGTTAATATCTATTTAAGTATGTATTTAAACCTATATATGTATGTATATCAGTCTCTGGCAGCCATATCACAAGCTTTGCTTAGTTTGGGGTCAGATGACCGTGTGTGCAAAAAATGTCCCGAATATTTATTATTTATATTTATTTATAAACACATTCAAAAACGCATGCACAATAGGTGTTTAGACAATATTAGTGATATATACAATGATGCATGATATGAAGAAGGTAACGTAAGTACATATGGGATAAGGGTATAGGCAGGTGACAATAAGCTTGAGAAGACTTGAAGAATTGGTAAAGACACTATGAATTCGTTACGTTAGCCTTTTAAGTATTATTATCTATAGGCAAAAGCACAAAGTCAACCACATGAAAAACCAGCGGCCTTATTGCGCTAAATTTCTGGTAATGGTTTGCGTTTATTAAACCCAGTCTGGGTTTCTTAAAGGCATTCCATTTAAGTTATGCAATAAAAGGTGCAGAAGACATTCTGGCCTGCTCAAGAATATCTCGGTCTCTCCTGAATTTTTCTAATAAGAGACAGGCGGTTCCTGTCCAAGATAATCTTGAACGCCTGAATAGGGCCTCAGTGGTTTCTGAGATATTTTTGCACTAACAAACACAGGGAATTGGCAGTAGAATTGCGATCGCTGTCAAATTTCACTCGCATTAGATTGATGGTGAACGCCCCACTCGAACATGTGCGTTACCCGTCTACAAATAAGGTTGAAGTTAATACAGGCGTTTTATACGGCTCTGACACGTTTCATGAATTCTCATTCTTATTTTTAGGATTTTTAGGCTCTTTTAATGGAGTAGCGTTCTTTTTTAATCTAATGGCATTGAATTTCAACAGCGTTTGCAATTTGAACACATGACTTTATGAAAAAATATCGCCACTAGCACCATAGCGACCACCACAGGCCTCCCAAAATAGTAGCAAGCCGCGAACCAGTCACTCAACGTCTTTCCACTAGATATCAGACACCGATCTTTAAAAAAAAATACATTTACGTTTTATTCCATCCAACATGTGCACAAAAAATTAATCTAATGTAATTTTGAAATATTAATTGATAAAATTTTGCAAAGAAATCACGTAACTATATATTTCGTCACAAAAACTATCGACGTATCCCAGACGATGCTAACTTTTTTCTAATTACAAACCAGTTATGAAAAAAAAAAAACAATCAAAAGTGCGTTCTGGGCCAGTGCTAAGATTACACTGAAACTGAAAATTTAAGCATGCGCGGGAGTTGGTGTGACGTCACTTAGGAACGCGATTGTACTAATGTTTTAACCGGGGGTTATGAATTAAACAGCCGATTAATATTTATTGGTTTCAAAAACAATGAGGTTTTGCATTTTCCAATAAATTCACACTTTCAAGTTGTTGATCTGCTGTGTCTAATAGTGTTAAAGAATAAAACCCTATAAAACTTCATAGTATAATCCGCTTCAGAATCGTGTCAGTTACATATTAGGTAGGATCATTTAGAATTATCAATTAATTCTGTTTTAAACTCTCACGGTTGTTCACTACAGTTATATGATTATTAACGGGATATTTATCGTGATTAGGTTGTAGATGGATCTCCCGATATTTTGGCGCAGTTTACAAAAGACCAAGATAGAGAGTAGACTGTTTTGCCTACCTTTCCGGGATAAAAGATCCTGTCACTGAGATACGACGTCGAACCAAACTGTCAACCAAGGCTGCAGACGCCGTAAAAAGGGTGATGGAACTTAAGTGGACCTGGGCTGGACACATGGCCATACGTGATGATGGGAGTGGTGTACAGCATATCCACGTGGTGGCCGAGACTAAGTCGACGTAACCCGGGCTGACTGAGGATAAGGTGGACTGACGTCACAAGAACTGTCGAAAAAAAATGGTTGCGACTTGCGAGAGACCGGAGAGAATTGCTTAAACAAAGGAAGGCCAGCAGTGGATCATTAAGATTCGGAAAATGATAATAAATCATCATCATCCTTAGATGATGATATATTATCATTTTCCGAATCTTCAACTATCTATATACAAAAAATTACCTCAATACGTTACTCTGCGTGAAAGACAAACAAATAAACAAACACACTTTTGCATCATACTAATATTTTAAATGCGAAAGTGTGTTTGTTGGTTTGTTTGTTCCTCTTTCACGCAGCAATAGAGCAACGGATCAAACTGATTTTTTGCATGGGTATAGCTCAAGGGCCGGAGCGTAACATAATTATAATACTTTTCATCATCATCATCATCTTCACAATTTTACATCACTGCGCGGGTAAAACCGCAGTGTGCAGCTAGTTTACAATATTTGTATGAGTTAACATAATAGAAAAGGCAGCCAAAGATTAAACAATATGGTTGAGAATCGTACAGGAGCTTGCAGAGCCTTAGGAAGCCTGGAGCCTCCTGATTTTTGGAGCAAATTACTTTACCTATTAAGTAATCTTAAAAGAAAAATAGTGCGTGGAGTCCCTCTGCGCGGAAGAAGTTATACTTCAACAAGGAACCCTAAAATTATAACTAGGGCAAAAATATCAACAATTTAAAAACATGCTTTTCTCGAGATTCGAACCTAGCTCTTTAGGCTTCTCAATCCATTAGCGACACCATTACACTAATGGGTCTGCTAGTCGCAGCGCGAAAAAAGGATACGCATTTCGCAACCATACGAGAGAGAAAAATTCCCCCTCCATGGTAGCGTTAAACGTTTAACGCAACCTTGTTGCAAGTCGCATAAGAAGTATAACTTAAAAAAATTGGCTGTTGAAATCGACGTTTTATTTTAACCGTAGTTTAAATATGTGAAACTGGCTCCTCACGCACACTTATGAAACACCCACACACTCATCTTTCCAATTCACGTGGGAACAGATTGAGTCATAGTTAACATAGACATAGATTAAATAATAGTTACCCAACGTGGGGGAATGCCCACGCTAATGTTCGTTGCCGAATTCAGTTCGATGAACGACTAAAATTAGTAGAACTCTTGCTCTTTATTTTTTGTACCACAGAGAGGTTCTTCTAAGACTGGTTATTATAGAAAATGTTTAAAACATGATGAACCTTAAATCTTAGTGAATAGAGCTTTATTTCTGTTGGTTGTTTTGTTCGCATGTGCTAGTTGTAGGTAAGCACCTTATTTAGCGATCTTGAGTGAACTTTCAGATGCTCGCAGTGTAGTAACACATCAAGCTTTTTTTTCAATAAACCGGCCATTACGAGTCGAGCTCGCGCATTGAGGGTTCCGTACCACCACAAAATTCAAAAAAGAAATTACCAGTTATAATTTGGTAATTAACAGAAACTTGTCATTGACTCGCACTTGGCCATTATTTATTATTTGTTGTTTAATTTTAGAGTGTGTACTATAATCATGCCAAGTTTGTACGTATTACCTACCATTTTTACATTAGATTTAATACACAAATACTTAAAAAAAAACAGGTTTGTTGTATGGGGACACACATTTCATTGATACTTTTTGACTTTTTTATTATTTGTTAGTTAATCCATCGTAATGTTATATATTTTGTGAAAATTTCAACTGGATATCTATTACGCTTAGAAAGATACAGTCATTTAAAGGTAGGACGGACAAACAGACACACAGACGGACAGACAGACAATGTAGGCTTAGCAATAGGGTCCCATTTTTACCCTTTGGGTACGGAACCCTAAAAGTTACTGATATAATAAATAACAAATGAAATATATTTAAATAAGTAAGTAATAATTAATCATTAATTAAACGCAGGGGTTTTGAGGCGAGCCGTTGGTGAGTGCCGACACCACATACCCCGATTCTATGGGGCTAAATGAGACCTCGACCCCTGGCTTACCTTAACTGGCTGTATGGTGATGGAAAACGCAAGGGCTAAGAAACTAAGCTCCAGGGTGGAAGTATTAAAGAGCATTACGACGCGAGTAGCTCTTAGTGAAAGTGCAGCACACCTCTCTACACCCTAAGCCACCCACGCCAATGTTGCCCTTCCGGTGCCAAGATGCGGCAGCCTATATGGGGGGCCCATTTAGTGGGTGGCAAGTCATCACCCGCCGCAACATCTTGAAATGAGGCTTAATTGACGGCTGTCGTACCTCATACCAGCTCAATTCCATCAAGAATTCATCACTATAGCCAGGAATTTGTCAACCCCGTACTGTACGCTTAGTCCCAGATTTGATAGTTTTCGAAAACTTTTTTCGTTTACGTATTGTTCCATACATTTTAGTAAAGCGCCTCTATCGGAAACGTGGAGGAACTAAAATCGGTGGTAATCGGCGGTATAGATTGCTTCACTCTAATACGAAAAAAGTTTTCGAATACCTTTTAGCTCAGCAATGTATGGAACAAAACGAAAACGAAAAAAGTTTTCCAAATTACTGCAGGTGTCACGATTATCTCTACCCCTAGTTTCACTAATTAACCAATAGTATAATAATATACTCCACCAGGTACCTATAGCACTCTGAAACGAACTGTCACGTGGGTGACACGCAACTACGTCATCGATGTCATGGATACACGTACAATACGTACATGTGCATAAGCAAGATCAGAATAAGTAATTTACAACAAGTTCGAGAGAGATGACGATACATGAAACAATGGTGGTGGAGGCAGCTGATTTTCTGTGTTACCAATAACGTGAAATTATAACTCCCCAATCTCCGTATAGGTATTACCTGTGGGAATACTGGGAATCCAACAAATCAATGTGGTTTTGATATAAATAATGTGTTTAATATATTAAATTCGTGCTTAACTTGAATTGCTTTGCTTCAGCGGACAAACCAAATGATAATTGAAATGCTTCTTCATTTATAGATAAGAAAAAAAAAAAAAAAACAATATCCGTGTTTGTTACAATAAAATTTACTGGCAACTGGACAGTGACGTAATTGGGTGTCAGCTCCCGGGGCGCTAAACCTTGTTTTCTTGGATCATGTAAGAACTCACCAGCTGCTCAACTACACTGCGAACATTTTTCGTCTCTTCTCACCAAATAAGCCGGTCGCATTCTGCAACGAGTCTAAAATTATCCAACTCTATGTACTCGTTTTAAAATCACCCTTACTCTGTTTACAATAGAGCTCATTTTCGTGACTATCAAGCCGTCTTCTTATTTTTACCTGCATAGTTTCTACAAATTTTATTTTCAGTTTTCCAATTAGTAAACAGTCATTTCTGTTTAGAATGTAGTTTGAAAATCGAACACTGTTGTTTTCTTTTTCTGTTTCACTGATATAGAAATTTGAATTTCGAATACTCTAAATCCTTAGTTCCCGCGATTAATCATTATCCTCATCTTTTAATGACATTTGTTCAGCGCATGAAACCTGGAAATAACTCTACGTAAATACTCACCCGCCAAAATCTACTCTAACACGTAGTCATAACCCTTGATTTTCCTTAGCAAAATTGTACGAGTTTCGGACATTTTAGTCATGAATAAGAACAAAGTTTCGCCTGAAATGGTCTGCGATACAGTGTTCCTGTCTCACTCTAGCGTACGAGGAATTCCTTCAGGAGTAGCTCCGTCCTTGTCTGTTTTCGCCACATGGGAATGTTGTCAATAGAATATTTTTGTAGTGAGTGGAGATGGAGACGCCGGTTTACGTTTTTCGAATGTTGTATAATTTCATGTTACGTTTTCATAACTATTTGTATATTTTACTCAGAAATTTCTTCACGAGGTTACTCAGGATGTTTTGATAATGAGTTGCTATAGATTAGTGTAGGTGTAAGGATAGGTGACGTCATCATACTTACAAGATGGCGGCATGTAAAGTGTGGCCAAAAAAATAGTTTATACCTGTCCTGCGTATCATTCTATGATATATAGGTTTGCTACATCATAGTTGGATAGTTATATAGGTTTGCTACATCATTTTTAGGGTTCCGTACCCAAAGGGTAAAAAAGGACCCAGGTTTTACTGAGCCTACGTTGTCTGTCTGTCCGTCCTATACCTATTAACGGCGGTATCTTTCGAACCGTAATAGATCATCATCATCATCATCATCAGCCAGAAGACGTCCACTGCTGAACATAGGCCTCCCCCTTTAACCTCCACACTGAACGACAGCCTGCCTTTTGCATCCACTGGATGCCCGCGACTCTCACAATGTCGTCGGTCCATCTAGTGGGAGGCCTCCCTACGCTGCGTCTTCCGGTTCGTGGTCTCCACTCCAGAACCTTTCTTCCCCATCGGTTATCGGTTCTTCGAGCGATGTGGCCTGCCCATTGCCACTTCAACTTGCAAATTTTAACAGCTATGTCGGTGACTCTGGTTCTTTGGCGAATATCCACGTTTCGGATTTTATCGCGCAAAGAAACTCCGAGCATAGCTCTCTCCATTGCCCCAATGACACCACCGTAATAGATAGCCAGTTGAAATTTTCACAGAATATGTAATGTTACGGATAATAAAAAAGTCAGTAAGTAAAAACGAAAGGGAGGACCCCATACAACACGCGTATTTTTTTTACGCATCTCCCCCTACATCCCCATCCCCGTACATGATTACGTCCATGCAAAGGTCTATTCCACTTTGATCACCTGGGTACTAAAAGTTCGACTTTTATCACCTGGGCGACCATAGACGACTACATTTAAATTATTATTTGAGTATACTAGAACCTAAGCCATGGTAGCCCATTTGGGAGACCGCTAGACTTGAAAGCTTGAGGTCGCGGGTTCAAACCCCGAGCCTGTACCAATTAGCTCTTTGGAGCTTATGTACGAATTTTCATACCACTGGCTTTTCGGTGAAGGAAAACATCGTGAGGAAACCTGCATACGTATATGGAGAAGAAATTCTATGGCGTATGTGAATCCACCAACCCGCACTGGGATAGCGTGGTGGATATGGCCCAATCACCCTTCGGGGGTAGGCTAAAAGTCCAGCAGTGGACTGTTAAAAGGCTGATTATGATGATGATCCTAGAACCTACCGCCATCCACGTGTGTGAATCAATGAGTATAGGTATGTTATTTAATTTTCCATTCATTGAAATACGAAGCGAGTTCCGAGTCGGTCGAGTGAGCAAGTCGGCTGGTCGGTGTCCGGTTGAATGCAGTCAAAGGTTGGCGCGTGGACGGGGCTCGTTGCCAAATGCCAGTGCGACCACCTGTCCACTGTTGCTATACGAATTGTAGTTGTATGGTTGTACCGAAAGCATATGTACGGATTTTCAGCAAGATAACTGTTTTATAATATAATTGATAGCAAGTTATTTAAGCTATGGGTCACTTAGTTACTATTTTGAACTTCTGAACTTTTAAACTCATAGAATAATATCGTTTTAAGTGTTGTGTGTCATATGCCACAACGTCTGAAAACTCGCCTCTTCAACCAATGTGTTCTGCCGACCATGACTTATGGAGCCAAAACATGGACCCTCACACATGAGGCTATGCACAAAATCAGAGTAGCACAGAGAGCCATGGAGAAATAGCAAGTTGAAGTTCGTAATACCGAAATCAGACGATGAACAAAGGTTCGAGACGTCGGAATCACGGTAGTAAAATTAAAGTGGAGCTGGGCAGGACACGTTGCTAGGCGCAGTGATGACAGGTGGAGTAAGGTCCTAACAGAGTGGTGGCCGAGGCAAGGTAAGCGGAGCGTTGGTCGTCCAGCTGCAAGATGGGTCGACGATATTATTACTATCGCGGGTCGAACCTTGACTCGATTAGCACAGGACCGAGGCAGATAGCATAGCAAGAGAGAGGCCTATACTCAGCAGTGGGATAAGGAAGGCTGTGGATTATGATGATGATGAAGTATTGTATGTAAACCCAGAGCACTCACGCTCAAAAACTCGCCAAGTGCGAGTCAGGCTCACGCACTGAGGGTTCATGGAATACACATTAAACAGGAATGCACAATAATTTCAAAACATTGTTAGTCACTGTATCATGTTTTTCTGCATGCATTCAACTATTCCCACAGGTCTGTACCAACAATGCCGCTTGCCTTCCATCGCAATAATATTGTTATTGGCGTACTGCGACAATGAAAAAGGATTAGTTTGTATCGAAACGAGGGGTTGATTATTACCGGCGTTCCTGTGAAGGTAGGTATCCTCTTTACTCATAGGACGAATCAGATTGTAGCGAATTCATCATGCGATTTATCACAGTGTAAGTGCCTTTATTAACTAAACAAAATACAAGCTCAATATAAAACTACAAAAACAGTTAGACTGCCCATAGACCGTTGAAGGTCTAAAGACAATCCAAATGCTCAAGCCCACTACCAGTTGGCAGCGTACCCAGCATGCTGGCGGCATTACCCCGTTGAATGGCAATGCTTATGCGTTGAGCCAGAAACACGCCAGCATTTTGGTCACGCGTCGCATTAACCATGTGCTCTGAAAGATTTTTGAAAATGAGATGAGCTTATATCTAAGTTAAGGACATAAAATTAAGATAAGAGATAAAGTTATGTAGGCCTAACGTTTTGTTAACCTTTGTAAATTATTTGGGTGCACCAAATAATTTACATATTTAGAACTAATTGGTAAAAAAATAATTTAATATGACTTTTGCACGCGTCGTATTAACCAGGCGCTCTGAAAGATTTTTTAAAATGAGGTGAGCTCCCGGTTCCCAAGGGCCCAATGTAAGTAGTGTTATGTAAGCGTAAGTAGTGGACCTGGGTATGTCCTAAAACGACTAGAACCACTGGAGGATGGGCAGCAGCGTCCTATTAGTACACGGTGAACGTACTGCGACCCCCAAGCCGCCTGCGTGCTTGCAAGCGCGGGTATTATGGCAACACCGCTCTCAAACTGGGAGGCCTTTGTCCAACAGTGGCTGCTGATGAAGTAGTGTTATAAAGAGAGACTATCGGCTATACTTACAAACGTGACTTAAGTTAAACAGTTCTTAAAATTGCTCTCGCTGACAGAAATTGTCACACATGAAAACGAGACAGCAATTTAAAGCATTGCTTACTTTAAGTAATGTTTATAAGTAAATCCAATAATTTTAAACCTCTATCAGAATTTCGGCTCGTTTGTAACCGACTTAAAAAGGGGAGGAAGGAGCTATGCTCTGGGTTTTTGCTTTCTCATGCTACGAGATCGAATCAGAAATGAGGTGATCCGTAGACGAACGAAGGTGACCGACTTGGCCCACCGGATTAACAAGTTGAAGTGGCAGTGGGCAGGGCACATCACGCAGAACATATAGCCGATGGGGTCGAAGGGTTCTCAAATGGAAACTACAGACCGGTAACCGCAGCGTAGGACCCACAAGATGGACAGATGAAGTATAGACCGCAGGAAAACGTCAGATTCTGGTCGCTTCCAACCGGCTGTTTTGAAGATTGATACGGGAGGCCTATGTCCAGCAGTGGACGTCCTATGGCTGAAGTGATGATGATGAAGAACACAAAATATACCTACATAATAAAATACGTTTAAATTACAGTATACTTTTCCTAGCTCGGAAAATGTTATCATACTTAAAATTATAAATGCGAAAGTGTGTTTGTTTGTTGATTTGTGTGTTCCTCTTTCACGCTGCAACGGAACAACTGATCAACCTGATTTTTTGCATGGGTATATTTCAAGAGCCAGATAGTGATATAGGCTACTTTTCATCATCATCACCATCACATTTTTCATCACTACGCGGGTGAAACCGCGGGGCGCAGCTGGTCTAAGATAATTAGATGTAAATTGACTTAAATCTAAACTGACATGCTAATTGGAATAAAGTAATTTGAAATGAGTGTTTTATGCTTATTATTATTAGTCTTAGATCTTAAAATATGTCAAGTTTGTAAAGCCTTTTCTGTAGTACCTAAGTCTTTTACCATTTATAAATAATACTTAAGTACTTATTATATTATTATTATGTCTTCAATTTCGCACACCATCCGGTTGGAACAGTGCGAACATAACCACATTATCTTAACACACTGTCACAACTAGTAGCCGTGGTAGTCTATTTGGGAGCCCGCCAGACTTGAAAGCGTGATGTCGCGGGTTCAAACCCCGGGCCCGTACCAATGAGCACTTTGGAGCTTATGTACGGATTTGTATACCACTGGCTTTTCGGTGAATGAAAACATCGTGAGGAAACCTGCATACTACGGAGCAGGAATTGCGTATGTGAATCCATCAACCCGCACTGGGTCAGCGTGGTGGATATGGCCTATTCACCCTTTCGGGGGTAGGCTAAAAGTCCAGCAGTGGACTGTTAAACGGCTGATTCTGATGACTGTCACAATTACTAAAATTGTAACACCCTATGTTCCGTGAAATGAATAATTTAAATTTGAAATTTATGTTATGACATTTTATTTATGTACAGTTGTTTTTCCCTGGAAATGCGGAAAAACTAAAAACAATGCAGCTCGACCCGTCGCAGCTGGTACTTGTTATACAATTAGCAATTTCCCACGGTACGTGTGGGAAGTGTGACTCACTAACACACTGAGCTCAAACCTGGAGTAATTCCGTTCGTCCGACGTTGGGCTGTCTCAGAAATACGAGACTTACGTGATGATTTTTAGGGTTCCGTACTCAAAAGGTAAAAACGGGTCCCTATTACTAAGCTTACGCTGTCTGTCTGTCTGTTCGTCCATCCATCCGTCTGTCTGTCCGTCTGTCAGTCCTACCTTTAAACGGCTGTATCTTTCAAACAGTAATAGAAAGCCAGTTGACAAAATATCACAAAATATGAAATAAGAAATTTTAAATCGTCAAAAAGTAAAAATAAAATAGGGGTCCCCATAAAACAAAAGTATTTTTTTACGTATTTTTGTTTTAGCTCTAATGTAAAAATGGTAATACCTACAAGCGTCAAACTTGGTATGATTATAGTACACAATCTAAAGTATAACAACAAATAAATAACTGTTTTTAGAGACCGTTGAAAAACAAAAGACGACCCAAATGCTCAAGCCCACTATCAGTTGGCAGCGTACCCACCATGGCGTTGAGCAAACCAAATACGTACCTAAGTAACCTTCGCTTCACTCGTTCAAAACTAGGGGGTTATTATGAATGTCCATTCGTGATGAGTCCAGTCACGCGCTAGCGCGTGGTTTACTGTAAATTTAGTATAGTATACTACACTGCCTACTTATTTTGTGTCCTACTTTTTCTATTTCCTATGTCCTATTTGTTTAAATTGCATATAGATACTTAAAAATATATTATGTAAATTTGTGTAAAGTGTAATGTAATTGTAAACTCAAGGGTTCGTCTGAAAACCGGCGGACCCATTCGACTCTGATTGTATCCTTTAGATATAAGTTTTTGTAAAGGTGTCGAATAAAATTTATTTTCTTTTTTCTTTCTTTCTTGGTGCGAGATCGAAGGGATGGCAGGCGCTTGATTACGAACGGATATACGTAATAAGCCCGCTGATATCACAGAGTAATAAAATAAATCAGTGCCGTAATAAAGTAATCAGCGTCAGTTAGCATATTAGCGCAGTCCCGGAGGAGAATAACCAATTAATAGAGTAAACGGAGCGCGGGGGACGCGTGTGTCACTAGTGTGGGGGCTTCGCACTGGTGCAGGGCTCCGCGGCGTTTGTTGAGAATCGGCTGTCACTAGCTGTGGCGTTTGTCAAACACATACAGGCAACGACCACGCAATGACGATATAACCACTTAACAGCTAGTCCTTTCTTTTCCGCGATGAAATGATTCTAATGCCCGTTGCAGACCATGCGAAGTATTTTGCAAGTAGAAGTAGGCATTCAAACGTAAATAGCCACTCGCGCGGTGACGCGCAAAACTCGCGTGCGAGTATGAACTAGCACGAGAGTTCGAACGAGACGAACGATGTGCAGTGGGCGTTGTGCGAGTAGGGTGGAGAAACGAAGCTTCACTTGCGCAAGGACCAGCGTGAAGTGCTACTAAGCACTTCCACCTCCACATACACTAAGAAAAACATCCCCGGGTCCTGTACCTATATCTTCGAAACACCTTGATTTTGCCCATATAAGAACTTTATTAATGCTAGCGTGTTTCTAGCGTAACGCATAAGCCTTGCCATTCAGCGTGGTAATGCTTCCAGCATGCTGGGTATACTGCCAACTGGTTACTGGAGGGTGCACTGTAGGGTGACTATGGGCTTGAGCATTTGAATTGGATTGTTTTTACACCTTTAAATGACGTCTCTACTTTGCGTTTCCGCTCCGTCGATTCAACGCCAGTACGAAAGCCTTATTACATTGGAGGCTCGTTTAGGGGCCGCTATAAGCAACAATGCAGGACAAATTAAGTACACGCCCTCCGTACTGCGATCGTCCCGGAGGATTAGATTTACTGGTGTACACTACAGGACAAAACTACTTGGCAACTTCGATACGAACTGTGAACTCTATGTTTACGTTGTTTCATTTATATTATAGGATTTGAACCGGACAACGCACTTAAAACTTACTTATAAACAAACAGTGCAAAAAAAAAAAACAGCTAAATAAAACTTAAAGCTCGTGGTTTCGGGTTATGATAAATTAGAATGATTAAAAGTAAAAAATAAATACTTACTAAACCTCCGTACAAAGCGCTTTGTTTCCACTATTAATGTGATGTGAAATACTATGATTTTTAAATTCCACTATGATATTTGTTTGACACAATAAAGACTGATCTAAATAAAACGTCCACAAAGTAACACCTGGTTAAATTAGTTCTCATATCATTGCCAAGCTTATACATTTACGAGAATATTATGTATACACGTAAGAACCTTTACAGGTTAAAACAACAAAGTGACATACATAACTACTCGACAAGAAACAAATCTAAACTTGTTTTGCCTACTACTAGACTTGCTAAAACTGCCAAATCTTTTGTTAAGAATAGTATATCCTTTTTATAATGTATTACCTGATAACTTGAAAAACAAAAACACAAAGTTAAAAAAATTATTAAAGATTTTTTAACTCAAAAAGCTTATTATGAAATTGGCCATTTTATCAGTGACAATGACTCTCTTCGCCAATTATGTTCTACTTTTACAAATTACTAGAATTGATATTGCATTTTTAACTTCTATTCAATTTGATAAATTTACCAATGTATTCTGTTTTGTTTTATTTTATTATTGTTGACATTTTGCATTATTTTTACATTCAAATTATTTTTATGCTCTATTTATTGACTTTGTTAATGTTATAACTACCGAATGTTGAACCTATGACTAATATTATTGTCAGTGTTGATTTGTACCTAATGTTGTTCTGACGTTCAAAAGTGTACAGTGGTGTACCAATTTGAGGAATAAATGAATATGAATATGAATTCTCTAAATAAAACCCAAACATACCCGTATTCATTATCACCCTAAAAACTTTACGCAACGGGGTTTTTGGGAGTCTCTAATAGTAGTATTTTTTATCTCTTAAATATACATATTGTTCCGCTAATAAGTATCGAAAACTTTACAAATTAAACTACACCTTTTCAAATAAGTAAGTACGTGTATTTATAATTCCGCGAGCAAGCACCTGTTCATCCTGGTAACATAATTATCTAGTTATATTTGTGACTAGCAACGCACCCCAGCTTCGCACGAGTGTAAGTCGTATTTTTTTCACCTTGGGCTACATTATTGAAGTTTTGGTAAGGATCCCTATTTTTTTTGAAAATATAATATAGCCTATGTCACCCGGGGATAGTGTAGCTTCCCAACAGTGAAATATTTTTTCAAATCGGTTCAGTAGTTTCGGAGCCTATTCAATGCAAACAAACAAACAAACAAACAATCAAATCTTTCCTCATTATAATATTAGATTATAAATATTATATTTGTACCTCATTCTACAAAAAAAACCTGCAATGTGAAGTTGCAATCTGGGTGTCTCCAAATCGCGAGTGAATCAGTTTCTTCTAGGCAAGAGTGCTCCAACGTAGACCGCATCATCACTTAACATCAGGCGAGATGGTGGTCAAACACAAGCTAATTATTTATATAAAATAAAGTTACGCAAGTAGTTACGTCAGTAGATTATTTGCAAGGTAGTTGTCGCATCGTCTGTTATTTGTCGTGCACTGCACAGTGGACATCAAATCGTCAATTAGCTACATGATTGCAGGCGCGCGCCACGCGACCGGCGGTGCGCCGCGATGTGCACTTTACGTGTGCACGCCCCCTTAGATCCACGCTGCGGACAAAGACTAAATACGTTAGACCAGAAAAGAAAGCAATATTAGGTATCAAAGATCAATTTATTTCAGTTTTAATTGAATCAGGCATTATTTTGCAGAAGTTGTTCACAACTCTTTCTTAGACAAATCTCTACAGGGTTCCGCATAAAAACTGTATTAAACAGAAAGGAGGTCTTTGTACTCATCATTAGAAACCACTTTTATAATAGAATAAACCCAGAAATTGCGAAAAAGGGATTATTTGTAAAGTTGGTTTACGGACGATAATTTTACGTGATAACGCTTAGGCCGATCGTGCCTCTCTATCGCTTGTTCCGCGCTCTCGCTTGCACGCGCGGCTCAGGTGGAACGTGACAATTTTTTGTGCGTGCAACCAGCGTTCATCCATTTATAAGACGTTATCACGTCAAAGAACAGCTGTTCCATAAAAAAGGTCATTGACACTCGACAAAATGTATAGAATAGCATTATTTTTTTTCGCGATTGCAGTGTTTGTCCCATAGTAAAGGTTATTCATAATAATAATTATGAGTACAGTGACGTATTTTCGGCTTAGTACAGTCTATATGCGTAACCCTGTATAGTGGATTTCCTGCTTGTCATGTAAGTTACAAAAAAGAATAAGAGATCAATTATATATTATATTTTTTACTTTATACACACACATCATCAGCCAGTAAACGTCCACTGCTGAACTAAGGCCTCTCTCTTAGAGAGGGGTGTTGCCATAATCCCCACGCTTGGCAGGCGGCTTGGGGATCGACTTTACTTTATAGGCTAGTTGATAAATCTAATTTATATCTGGAATAGAAAAAAAAGATCCTGAAACATCAATTAATTCAGAATTAGCTAAAAAAGTTAAGAAAACGACCACATTATATTTTGCGCTCAGTTTGTAGAGTAAAGGAACAAAATATCGTTTAAAAGTTTAGAAGATCGATGACGTCATGTCACATGCAATAAATCACTTAAATTACGTCATCCACAGTCAACAAATCGCTAAAATTACGTCGTCGCTGTCTTACCGATACATTTTGGCACTGAACCAAAAAAATATATGCGGAAACTGTATCGACCTTAGAAATGCGTAAATATGTTATGTTAACATTTGATTCACATTTGTTCTTATTCACCTTCACTTTCATTTCATTCTCTAAATTCTAAATTATATATTGCATTATATTAGTTGTGCGTGCCTTGTATGTGATCCATAGCATACCTGACACAAGAAACTCTAGTGGAGAAATATGAGTGTGAATCTTTACTTACTAACACATCTATAGTTACTATAACTCTCTCTCTCTCTCTCTCTCTCTCTCTCTCTTTCTTCTCGACTATGCATTCCATATGGTGGTGAAGTCAAACTTCTTGATTTTTCTCATCTACTTCGCTATATCTTCAACATTGTCGTCCATGTACAGGACACATGTATACATGTATGTAAAGGTTACTAAAAAAAAAAAATTTTATTTACTGCTCGTGTTTCACTAATTTATCAATAGGTACTATAATTAAACAATAAAATCAGTGGTGTCTTTAATTTACTAATAGTTCTTATAACTAAAGAATAAAATCAGTCATGTCACTTTAATCCGAAAAAAATATGATTGTATGAATCCTGTCCATTCTAAGGTTTCCTGGTAGAGGTTGTTCTTAGCGATAAGGCCGCCAATTGTTGCACTAGTTTTTTAAGCTGTTTTTTCGTGCCTATGTAATTTGTGGTTTGAACAATAAAGAGTTTATCTATCTATCTATCTAATTCATCAATAGTTATCATAACTAAACAATGAGGCCAGCGTGCTCCATCGTAGACTGCATCATCACCATAGGCGAGTTGGCGGCCAATAGCGCAAGCTATTATATAAAAAAATAGTGCGTGGAGTCCCTCCGCGCAGAAGAAGTTAAACTTCAGGCTGCAGGCTCGTTGTGTAATTTGGAACATACTGTCTGTGGAAAAAATCAATGCAGCTGTCATTGTCAAAGTGACATATTTCTTAAATAATCAGTTTCTCTTTTCAATTCATTTCATTCGTGCTTCGAGTCGAGTGACAGTCCCTCCGCGCGGAAGAAGTGAAACTCTCGCTCTGTCTCTTTCTAGTTCCCCTCCATGGTAGCGTTAAACCTTGTTTGCAAGTTGCATAAGAAGTATAACTTCAAAAAAACTATGAAATCAGTCCCGTCACTTTAATTTAATCGATAGTTCCTATAACTGAACAATAAAATCAGTATGTCCATTGTCCATTTAACACAAGAACAACAATGGACAACAATGGACTAAGATAATTATGCTGATCATAATTATAACGTAAGGAAGCGTTCGATACAAAAATACATTGTCACTGACATATTAGGTAATTAAAAATCTTTTATCTATGACATTAGTGACCCATCTGTATTAAGGCGCCGTGACTAGCTGACTTTTATGTTTTTGAGGGGGTGAAGCAGAGGAAGTGGCGGCCGACTAGTCCCACCTACAGCGGGGCGCACCGCGTGAATCTCGCCGCAACGCGACGTCCTTCACTTATAGACAGCTATAGACATGTAATTTCGTCGGTCCCCAGCATAGCTCCGTTGGCGCAGTGGTCTGGCCCCGCGCTAGTAAACCACGAATGCCCGGTTCAAATCTGTAGTATGTAGATATTTTTGGACTCAATTTTTTATCAAAACACTAAATCAAAGGATACGGCCGTTTCTGCCACATATTTTGAGACTCGTAGGAGTGCTCTTTTTATGTTTTGATGGGCATCAAAACATAAAAAAAGCACTCCCATTGATCTAAAATCATGAAATTTAGCAAGAAACAATCTCTTATCACAAATAAAGGGAAAAATGCAAAGGCCAGAAATGGTTAGTTCCATTTAAAAAAAAAAAACAGCCAAGTGCGAGACGGGCTCGCGCACTGAGGGTTCCGTACCACAACGTAACTTGTTAGGTACTAAAGTAAAAAAAAGTGAATAAAGCCCAGGCGGTCACCCATCCAAGTACCAGCCGCACCCGACGTTGCTTCACTTCGGTGATCGTACGAGAACTGGTGGTGAACAGAAGTTGACACCGACTAGAACTTGGCCATTATTTATTATTTGTATTTGTAGTTGTTGTTTTTTTAGTGTGTACTATTATCATGGAAAATGCCATGTGAAAGATACAGCCGTTATTAGGTGTGTGTACGTTCCCGATGAAAAAAAAAACGTTTTAGCGCAAAACAAACTTAACTTTGTTATTTAAAAACTGTTGTCTCCATACATCGACCTAGGTTGCGATCAGTTTATCAAATGCAAAAATGTTTACAATCTCGAATATTAGGGTTCCGTACCCAAAGGATAAAACGGGACCCTATTACTAAGCGTACGATGTATGCCTGTCTGTCCGTCCCAAGTTATTTAGAACTTTTTTAGTTTTATTGAAGACTAGCTGCGCCCCGCGGTTTTACCTGCGTAGTGATGAAAATTGGTGATCATGATGATGAAAACAGTATTTTTTTTTCTCTTTCAACATAAGCTATCTGACAGGGAAAATCCCGTCAAAATCGGTTCAGCCATTTTGGAGTCTATATGGAACATCATCATCATCAGCCTTCATAGCAAACATACATACATATACATACATACACACATCGCCTTTTACATGTGTAGAGAAGATAGATAATTATTATGTTCAAAGAAGACTGTAACACCTTTTTAGGGTTCCGTAGAACTACAAAGAACCCATACTACTTGTGTTCGTTCTGTCCATCCGTCTGTCTGTCTGTATGTCCATTCCAAGTTGTTTAGAACTTTTTAACTTTTATAGTAGACTAGCTGCGCCCCGTGGTTTCACCCGCGTAGTGATGAAAATTGGTGATGATGATGACAATGAAGATGAAAAGCAGCATTTTTTCCTCTTGTTATAACATCAGCTACCTGAGAGTGAAAATCCCGTCAAAATCAGTTCAGCCATTATGGAGTCTATACGGAATATCATCATCATCAGCCTTCATAGGAAACATACAAACATACATCGCTTTTTATATGTATATAGAAGAAATATAAACTCCAAAAATACTGTAATACCTTTTTAGGGTTCCGTAGAATTACAAGGAACCCATATAAGTTCGTTCTGCCCATCCGTCTGTCTGTCTGTCTGTCCATCCTAAGTTGTTTAGAACTTTCTAACCTTTATAGTAGACTAGCTGCGCCCCGCGGTTTCACCGTGTACTGATGGAAAATGGTGATGATGATGATGATGATGATGAAAAGTTCCATTTTTAGGGTTCCGTACCTCAAAAGGAAAAAACGGAACCCTTATAGGATCACTTCGTTGTCCGTCTGTCCGTCTGTCCGTCTGTCCGTCTGTCCGTCTGTCCGTCTGTCCGTCTGTCCGTCTGTCAAGACCCTTTTTCTCAAGAATGCGTAAAGGTATCAAGTTGAAATTTATAATAAATACTTGGGTCTACAGTTTCTTTCGGCTGTAAAAAAATAAAAGTTGTAAATTTACTCAATCAAAAGATATGAACGTTTATGTCGCATATTTTGCGATTTCACAGGGAAATCAAAACCTATTGGGTACTTTCCGTTGACCTAGAATCATGAAATTTTGCAAAAAGTAAGTTCACATGGCACATATATAGGAATAAATCCGAAAGTTACAAATTTGAAGTTATATCATTTAAAAATAATTATTTTACTATTACAAACTTACATCTTGTAGTTGGAATGTATGGAAGAGCCTAATTGTCAACTACAAAGTTAAGTTTGTCTTTTAATATTTCAACTTCAGTTCGTTTTTAGGGTTCCGTACCCCAAAAGGAAAAAAACAGAACCCTTATAAGATCACTTTGTTGTCCGTCTGTCTGTCTGTCCGTCTGTCAAGACCCTTTTTCTTGTATCTTCGATATACAATGCGGCACTATTCATTCCTTTTTCGTTCACCACCTACAGATTTGATTCAAATTTAAAACATAAGCAATTAATCAAATAACATTTTTATTTTTAACTTAAGTAATACTGCTATAGAAACTAACCACAATAAAATTTCAGCTATACTATAATTATAATTATCAGCTACACTATAATAATCTTATCTACTAATATTATAAATGCGAAAGTTTGTGTGTAAGTGTGTATGTTTGGCTGAAGTCACCGCCGAAACTACTGCTCCGATTTAGATGAAATTTGGTATGGAGGTAGCATATTCCCTGAATTAACAGATTTCGATGAAATTTGGTATGAAGATACCATATTCTTTGGATTATCACATGAGTTACTTTTTACCCCGAAAAAAAAATTATGGTTCCTGTAGTATAACATCAATCACTCAACTGTGTGACTGTTTAACGGATTTCGATAAAATTTGGTATGGAGGTAGCATATTCCCTGGATTAAAACTAAGGCCAACCAACCAACCAAACCAACCAACAAAATGTAAGTTCCTGTAGGATAATTTCAATCATTCAACTCCGTAACTGTTTAACAGATTTAGCAAGCCGCAAGCGGCCCGCGAGGGTTATTCAAGCACAAGTGACGTAAAAAATGAAAAAAAAAAAACTTTCTGGGCCGCAAGTGGCCCACGAGGGCGAGTGTCAAGCACAAGTGACGTACAAAAAAGAAAAAAAAAAACTTTCTAGGTTGCGTGGTTCGCTGGGCCGCAAGCGGCCCGCGAGGGCGAGTGTCAAGCACAAGTGACTTACCAAATAGAAAAAAAAACTTTCTAGGTCGCGCGGTTCGCTGGGCTGCAAGCGGCCCGCGAGGGCGAGTGTCAAGCTCAAGTGACGTAAAAAAAGAGAAAAAAAAAATCTTGGTTGCGTGGTTCGCTGGGCCGCAAGCGGCCCGCGAGGGCGAGTGTCAAGCACAAGTGACGTACAAAAAAGAAAAAAAAAACTGTCTAGGTTGCGTGGTTCGCTGGGCCGCAAGCGGCCCGCGAGGGCGAGTGTCAAGCACAAGTGACTTACCAAAAAGAAAAAAAAAACTTTTTGAGGTCGCGCGATTCGCTGGGCCGCAAGCGGCCCGCGAGGGCGAGTGTCAAGCACAAGTGACGTACAAAAAAGAAAAAAAAACTTTCTAGGTTGCGTGGTTCGCTGGGCCGCAAGCGGCCCGCGAGGGTGAGTGTCAAGCACAAGTGACTTACCAAATAGAAAAAAAAACTTTTTGAGGTCGCGCGGTTCGCTGGGCCGCAAGCGGCCCGCGAGGGCGAGTGTCAAGCACAAGTGACGTACAAAAAAGAAAAAAAAACTTTCTAGGTTGCGTGGTTCGCTGGGCCGCAAGCGGCCCGCGAGGGCGAGTGTCAAGCACAAGTGACGTACAAAAAAGAAAAAAAAAACTTTCTAGGTTGCGAGGTTCGCTGGGCCGCAAGCGGCCCGCGAAGGCAAGTGTCAAGCACAAGTGACTTACCAAATAGAAGAAAAAAACTTTCTAGGTCGCGCGGTTCGCTGGGCCGCAAGCGGCCCGCGAGGGCGAGTGTCAAGCACAAGTGACGTACAAAAAAGAAAAAAAAACTTTCTAGGTTGCGTGGTTCGCTGGGCCGCAAGCGGTCCGCGAGGACGAGTTTCAAGCTCAAGTAACGTACAAAAAATAAAAAAAAACTTTCTAGATTGCGTGGTTCACTGGGCCGCAAGTGGCCCACGAGGACGAGTGTCAAGCACAAGTGACGTACAAAAAAGAAAAAAAAAACTTTCTAGGTTGCGTGGTTCGCTGGGCCGCAAGCGGCCCGCGAGGGCGAGTGTCAAGCACAAGTGACGTACAAAAAAGAAAAAAAAACTTTCTAGGTTGCGTGGTTCGCTGGGCCGCAAGCGGCCCGCGAGGGCGAGTGTCAAGCACAAGTGACTTATCAAAAAGAAAAAAAAAACTTTTTGAGGTCGCGCGATTCGCTGGGCTGCAAGCGGCCCGCGAGGGCGAGTGTCAAGCACAAGTGACGTACAAAAAAGAAAAAAAACTTTCTAGGTTGCGTGGTTCGCTGGGCCGCAAGCGGCCCGCGAGGGCGAGTGTCAAGCACAAGTGACGTACAAAAAAGAAAAAAATAAACTTTCTAGGTCGCGTGGTTCGCTGGGCCGCAAGCGGCCCGCGAGGGCGAGCGGCAAGCACAAGTGACGTACAAAAAAGAAAAAAAAACTTTCTAGGTTGCGTGGTTCGCTGGGCCGCAAGCGGCCCGCGAAGGCAAGTGTCAAGCACAAGTGACTTACCAAATAGAAAAAAAAAAACTTTCTAGGTCGCGCGGTTCGCTGGGCCGCAAGCGGCCCGCGAGGGCGAGTGTCAAGCACAAGTGACGTACAAAAAAGAAAAAAAAACTTTCTAGGTTGCGTGGTTCGCTGGGCCGCAAGCGGCCCAGCCAGGCCAGGAATTTAACTTTAGAACTCCTGCTCATAAAGCACCGTGTACCTACCGACCATCAATATCCAGGATGAAATACATAAAACGTATTTAGTAGCATCCTAAAATAAAGCTTTTTGCAGAGAACTCCTTAGTTTTTCCCTTGAATAACGCGGGCGAAGCCGCAGGCGGAAGCTAGTTGTAATATATGTTTTTGGGATACTTAATCGGAAAAACGGAATTAGTCTTCGATGGGCGAACTATTGAACTTATAATACTTGGAGAAGTTTGTACGGAACCCTCGGTGCGCGAGTCCATCTCGCACTTGGCCGGTTTTTTTTTTCTCTTCTTATAACATCAGCTATCTGAGAGTGAAAACCCTGTCACAATCAGTTCAGACATTTTGGAGTCTATACGGAATATCATCATCATCATCATCAGCCTTCCTAGGGAACATACATACAAACATCGCTTTTAGCGTATATCGAAGAAAGATATACTCAAAGAAGACTGCAACACCTTTTTAGGGTTCCGTAGAACTACAAGGAACCCATATAAGTTCGTTCTGTCCACCCGTCTGTCTGTCTGTCCATCCCAAGTTGTTTAGAACTTTCTAACTTTTATAGTAGACTAGCTGCGCCCCACGGTTTCACCCGCGTAGTGATGCAAAATAGTGATGATGATGATGATGAAAAGTTAAATTTTTTTCTTTCCTTATAACATCAGCTATCTGAGAGTGAAAATCCCGTCAAAATTTGTTCAGCCATTTTGAAGTCTATACGGAATATTATCATCATCATCATCAGCGTTCGTAGGGAACATACAAACATACATCGCTTTTTACGTATATAGAAGAAAGATATACTCAAAGAAGACTGTAACACCTTTTTAGGGTTCCGTAGAACTACAAAGAACCCATAATTATAAGTTCGTTCTGTCCACCCGTCTGTCTGTCTGTCCAGCCCAAGTTATTTAGAACTTTCTAACTTTTATAGTAGACTAGCTGCGCCCCACGGTTTCACCCACGTAGTGATGAAAAATCATGATGATGATGAAAAGTTTCATTTTGCTCTCCTTATAACATCAGCTATCTGCCAGTGAAAATCCCGTCAAAATCGGTTTGGCCAATTTTGAGTTTATACGGAATATCATCATCATCAGCCTTCATAGGGAACATACATACATACATACATCGCTTTTTACGTATATAGAAGAAAGATATACTCAAAGAAGACTGTAACACCTTTTAAGGGTTCCGTAGAACTACAAGGAACCCATATAAGTTCGTTCTGTCCACCCCTCTGTCTGTCTGTCCAGCCCAAGTTGTTTAGAACTTTCTAACCTTTATAGTAGACTAGCTGCGCCCCGCGGTTTCACCGTGTACTGATTAAAAATGGTGATGATGATGATGATGATGAAAAGTTCAATATTTTTTCTCTCCTTATAACATCAGCTATCTGACAGTGAAAATCCCGTCAAAATTAATTCAGCCATTTTAGTCTATACGAAATATCATCATCATCAGCCTTCATAGGGGACACATACATACATACATACATCGCTTTTGTATGTATATAGAAGAAAGATATACTCAAAGAAGACTGTAACACCTTTTTAGGGTTCCGTAGAACTACAAGGAACCCATATAAGTTCGTTCTGCCCATCCGTCTGTCTGTCTATCCATCCCAAGTTGTTAAGAACTTTCTAACCTTTATAGTAGACTAGCTGCGCCCCACGGTTTCACTGTGTAGCGATGAAAAATGGTGATGATGATGATGATGATGAAAAGTATTTTTTTTTTCTCTCCTTATAACATCAGCTATCTGAAAGTGAAAATCCCGTCAAAATCGATTCGGCCATTTTGGAGTCTATACGAAATATCATCATCATCAGCCTTCAAAGGGAACACACATACATACATACATACATCGCTTTTTATATGTATATAGATGAAAGATATACTCAAAGAAGACTGTAACACCTTTTTAGGGTTCCGTAGAATTACAAGGAACCTATATAAGTTCGTTCGTCCATCCGTCTGTTTGTCTGTCTGTCTGTCTATCCGTCCAAAATTGTTTCGAACTTTCTAACTTAGCTAGCTGTGCCCTGCGGTTGTAGTGATGAAAAAAAGTGATGATGATGATGAAATGCTTATTATTTTTTCTCTCCTTATAACATCAGCTATCTGAGAGTGAAAATCCCGTCAAAATCAGTTCAGCTATTTTGGATTTTATATGGAATATCATCATCATCAGCCTTCATAGGAAACATACATACATATACATGCATACACATATCGCCTTATATATGTGTATAGAAGAAATATATATTATTCAAAGAAGACTGTAACACCTTATTAGGGTTCCGTAGAATTACAAGGAACCCATATACGTTCGTTCTGCCCATCCGTCTGTCTGTCTGTCTATCCGTCCTAAGTTGTTTCGAACTTTCTAACTAAGCTAGCTGTGCCCTGCGGTTTCACTCATGAAGTGATGAAAAAAAGGTGATGATGATGATGAAACGTAGAATTTTTTCTCTCCTTATAACATCAGCTATCTGAGAGTGAAAATCCCGTCAAAATCAGTTCAGCCATTTTGGACTCTATACGGAATATCATCATCATCATCATCAGCCTTCATAGGAAACATACATACATATACATATATACACATCGCCTTTTATATGTGTAGAGAAGATAGATAATTATTATGTTCAAAGAAGACTGTAACACTTTATTTAGGGTTCCGTAGAATTACAAAGAACCCATATACTTATGTTCATTCTGTCCATCTGTCTGTCTGTCTGTCCATTCCAAGTTGTTTAGAAATGTTAACCTTTATAGTAGACTAGCTGCGCCCCGCGGTTTCACCCGCGTAGTGATGAAAATTTATGATGATGATGAAGATGATGATGAAAAGCAGAATTATTTCCTCTCGTTATAACATCAGCTATCTGAGAGTGAAAATCCCGTCAAAATCAGTTCAGCCATTTTGGAGTCTTTACGGAATATCATCATCATCATCAGCCTTCATAGGGAACATACATACATACATACATACATCGCTTTTAATATGTATAGAAGAGAGATATACTCAAAGAAGACTGTAACACCTTTTTAGGGTTCCGTAGAATTACAAGGAACCCATATAAGTTCGTTCTGCCCATCCGTCTGTTTGTCTGTCTGTCTATCCATCCAAAATTGTTTCGAACTTTCTAACTTAGCTAGCTGCGCTCTGCGGTTTCACCCATGTAGTAATGAAAAAAAGTGATGATGATGATGATGTAAAGTAGTTTTTTTTTTCTCTCCTTATAACATCAGCTATCTGAGAGTGAAAATCCCGTCAAAATCAGTTCAGCCATTTTGGAGTCTTTACGGAATATCATCATCATCATCAGCCTTCATAGGGAACATACATACATACATACATACATCGCTTTTAATATGTATAGAAGAGAGATATACTCAAAGAAGACTGTAACACCTTTTTAGGGTTCCGTAGAACTACAAAGAACCCATACTACTTGTGTTCGTTCTGTCCATCCGTCTGTCTGTCTGTATGTCCATTCCAAGTTGTTTAGAACTTTTTAACTTTTATAGTAGACTAGCTGCGCCCCGCGGTTTCACCCACGTAGTGATGCAAAATAGTAATGATGATGATGATGATTAAAAATAGCATTTTTGCTCTCCTTATTACATGTGTTATCTGACAGTGAAAATCCCGTCAAAATCGGTTTGGCCATTTTTGAGTCCATACGGAATATCATCATCATCATCAGCCTTCATAGGGAACATACATACATACATACATACATCGCTTTTTTTATGTATATAGAAGAAAGATATACTCAAAGAAGACTGTAACACCTTTTTAGGGTTCCGTTGAACTACAAGGAACCCATATAAGTTCGTTCGTCCATCTGTCTGTCTCTGTCCATCCCAAGTTGTTTAGAACTTCCTAACCATTATAGTAGACTAACTGCACGCCGCGCATTCACCTGCGTAGTAATGAAAAAAATTGTGATGATGATGATGAAAAGTTGCAAATTTTTTTCTCGTCATAGCATCAGCTATCTGATAGTGAAAATACCATCAAAATCGGTCCTGCAGTTTTCGAGTCTATAAAGAACGTTACAGACACACATACGCACACGACGAATTATTTCAAAAACATTAGAAAAATAACAAAAAGAAAATGGAAAATGTGAGAATTGAACCCGAAGCCTACTCACAGTCGCAGGAACTTATCCATTGCGTCAACCACTCGTCCAATTGAAATATGATGCTAGTGGTGAAATTATGCTTCTAATATATAAAATAATATAAATGTACAAACAAATCGTCACAAAATGTAAGGTAGCATCAGGTAGCCCGTCTGCTTGTTTGCCACCTGTGGCACATAAAAAAAAGTAGACTAACTGTGCTCTGCAGGTTCACCTGCGAAGTAATGAAAATATGATGATGATGATGATGATGATGAAAAGTTGCCAATTTTTTTTCTCCTCATAACATCAGCCATCTGACAGTGGAAGTCCCATCAAAATCGCTCCTACCGTTTTCATGTAAAGAACATTACACACAAGCATACAAACACAAACACACACACACACACACACACACACACACACGCATGCACGCACGCACATGACGTATTATTTTAAAAACATAAAAAAAATACAAAAAGAAAATTGGTAAATATGAGATTTGAACCCTGAACCTTACTCAAAGTCGCAGAGAACTTATCCAATACGTCGAACCGTTCGGCCAACTGGACTATGAAAATTGTGGTGAAATTATGCTTTATAAAATAATATATACAAACAAATCGTTACAAAATGTAATTTTCATTCGCCTGCCTTTTTAGTACTTATAATCCAAGAAAACATAGCGGATAAGGTAGGTACTTACTTTACAACTTCCGTCAAGGTGTTTTTGTGTCATAAAGTTGAGATTATATTTTGGAGAGGTTAGCGGAACAAAGCGACACACGTCCGTCTAGCAGCGCGCCTCAGCGGTCTCTGTCACATCGCGTAAAAATAAAAGAGAAGTGAAAAGACGCCGCGGCGGCACGACGTTTCGTTCGACACGTTCGAGCCAGTTTATGATTAAATTAATTAATAGTTAGAAAAATTGAATTTTAACCGATAAATAAAAACTATGATGCTATTTGTAACAATATTTCACATCATTCTTGTAAATTTTGTAAAGATTTGTTCATAAATAGTCGAGATAAAATTGTATGCGTTTAGGTAAATTTCAAGGTTGGAGGTTATTTCATGATTTTTTTCTATCGAGAAAATTTATCGGAATCGTGTTTTGGATCCAATGGTCCACTCAGAAATATGATCAAAATTACCAAATTTTTTTTTTACTGCTTTAAAATGAATACATTATCTTAAAAAAATTGTTCTGTGAAGCCTTTTTCACTGTAAGACCGCCTTAAATCTTTATTTGTTTTATTCTTTGGTGTCGACAGGAGCGTGAGATTTGTGATTTAATTTGCCATCATTGCGTATTTGTTTAACCGTACATGTCCACGGAACCTAATTAAGTTTTTATAGTTATTAACTGTATTGATTTATTAGCCCTAATTTAAACGTTACGGTTGTCACAATGGCCCGATATTTTACCGAATACTTTTATTAGCATAGCGCTTTAGGTATAAACTCTTTATGACTCTCTCTAGAACCTGGATCAATCTGGCTGTACCCTAATAAAACCGGGTATCTTTAGAAGATTCCCCCCCGTTACATAAAAAGAAGACTTGTTTTCTGATTGAGGAGGTGAAGAACAAAACCTCACATTTCCGGTTTTTCAAATTTAAGAGAATACATAAAAATTTCTCGACGGAATTTCTATTTTTCGACGGAAAAGTGTGTTTTTGTTCGAAACTCTCGATTTCAAATGAAAATTTATAAAGGAAAAGAAGTGTTTTTGACAAGGTTTTACTTACATGCTTCAAACAATTTATAATTTTTGCCCAAAGAAAAATTTTCGTAAGTGGAAAAGTGAGGTTTTGTTCTTCACCTCCTCGATTGACTTCCTTAGTGTTAGGTTAGTTATCTTCTTTTTGTGATAGACTTTTTAGTGTAGGTTAGTGCCAAAGTTTGGAGCCTGGCAAAGCACGGATCCATTAGAATGCCAATGAATTTAATCAATTAATCTCATATCATTATACTATAGGGTGTTCGCTCACACGATAGACTCGAGGTCAGTGAAAACTCTACAACTTATCATCATTATGAACAACTTTTACTATAGGACCAACCCTGAAATCGAACCTTTCACAAAAAAATATAGTTTATTTTTCAATCTTTAATTTTTATACAGAGTTTTAAATGTCGTAATTTTTTTCAATATTATTAGTTTGGTAGATGCTAGAATTGGCTTCTTAGCCTTGCCCAGGCGGCGTTACTTTATATTCGAAAACGCGTTGTTTTTGATGTATTAGATACCCTAATTATTATTTTATGTAGGAAAAAGAATTACAAATTATTATAAAATCAAATCAAATTATTTATTTGTCAGAACATGGTAGGTACACATACATAGTAGCATACAGGGTCGTACAAATTGATAATATCTATGTTTTTTGTTCCTTGAGATATTTATCGACCAACACAAGGTTTCACATTTTAGGGGTTGCAAAAGGTAGGGGTGCTACAAAAAGATTCCGCGATAGGGTTGCGCGTGACCACTCAATACGGCAGATCGTACTATGGCAGATTACATTTTGCCTTACTTATCAATTTATACGGCAATTAGGGAGGATCATTAATTTTATCTTTTGATTTGTGCAATTACTTTATGATTTTATGGCGTGTTTTTTTATCGCGGCTTAATCCGCGTTTGACCACCAAGTAGCTTGTTGGTAAGCAACGATGTGGTCAAAGATGAAGCACGCAGACTTAGAAGTTTCCTATTCATTCTGGCCTTAAATAAGGCACATAATATTATATCTCTCAGGAAACAAGGATGCCGGTAGGTTGTTCCAATACTAGTTGTTCCAATTGATAGAAAGATTGCATTAATTGGTGTTTTCCCAGTTTTGAGCAACGCTACAGATAACCAAGGCTTGGCTTAATATATTGTATTAAAGTCGCATTTACTGGAGCAAAACCATGGCACTTACACACAGTCGTGCGTTTCGCTACTTTTTTGAGATATATCTCATATATTTCGAAAAGCAGTATAGCTATCGTGAGGAAACCTGCATACGTACGGAGAAGGAATTCAATGGCGTATGTGAATCCAACAATCCGCACTGGGCCAGCGTGGTGGAAAAATAGCCAAATCACCCTTTCGGGGGTAGGCTAAAAGTCCAGCAGTGGCTGTTAAATGGCCACGGGTGGGTTTTTTGATGATTAACAAAGCAAGTTAGATAGAGTTTGTAAAACTGTGAGACTTATCTAGCGAGTGAGACTATATACTACCGCCAACATCCTACAAATCGATTTAATTCATTGTCAACTCGTTGCAATTCTAAATAGATTTAATCGATTGTCTCGTTGCCAATGTGATCGATTCTATTTGTGCCCGTCACAGATTACATAACAGTGCACAGTTTTGTTGTGGGGTGGGACTTATAAATACAACAAGTTCAGTGTCGATGTGCGTTGTTATTGTTGGGCTAGGAGACGAGCGAAATGAAGCGATGAAACTACGAGAGTTGAAAGTGTCACCAGAGGAGACTGGGCAAAAGCGGTCTATAATAAATAGGTTACTTTTTTATTGTTTAAACTGACGTGGTTTTCACACATTTTATTTATATTACACGGGAATTACTCACGTAAGATTAAGCCGGTTACTCCGACTATAGTAGTTATACTTAGGTTACTTTTGTCTATGAATCTATAGCATAATGGTTTTTGTATTTGTGTTTTTTATAACGGACTAGGCATTCGTTTGATTGATTGATTGATTGATTAACTCTTTATTGTTCACACCATTAAATTTGATACAGAGGACAAAAAACTCTTAAAAAAACTAGTGTAACAACTGGCGGCCTTATCGCTAAAAGCGATCTCTTCCAGGCAACCTTAGGATGGAAAGGATTTATAGAAGATGTAGAAGACGGGGTGGTTTGACCATAATCTCACCAGCTGTGGTTGAACATGTACTTAGCTGCTTGCCTAGGAAATACGTATTCTTTTTTTTCCTGTAAACCCCAGATTGTACTTGCTCGAAAAGACAGACGCCAGCCGGTAAAGAGTTCCGCAACTCTGCTGTTCAGTAAAAAAATGGGATTGGAAACGCTTAGTGCGTCTGAATATAGCTTCCACCATAAGAGAGGGTCTTTTCTTTTTGTCGTGCGTCTGGTACTGTTATAGAAGAATGGTGATGGCTGTATTAGGTTGTGTAGAGAATAGGGATACTTCAATTATCTATATCTATACGAATATTATACCTAAAGAGGAAAGATTTGATTGTTTGTTTGTTTGTTTGCATTGAAAAGGCTCCGAAACTACTGAACCGATTTGAAAAATTATTTCACTGCTGGGAACGCTACACTATTCCCGGGTGACATGGGCTATATAATAAAGCTATATGATTATTTACGGGATATTTACCGTGGTAAGTTTGTGGAATGAGCTCCCGATATTTCGGCGCAGTTACATGCACCATGTTCACGGGAAGACTGAAAAATGCAGGTGGGTGGTGTTGAAAATGACATTGACAATGACATTAGCTTGAGAGATGTTATCTCAAGGTAATGTCATTTTCATACAATTTCATCTTTCTGAAGGCGTTAACGCTAACAGAAAGTGGGTCTTGTCTAATCCTCCAGGTCAGATTTTGCAAGTGCGGTGGAAGTAGCGGGCAAGCTCGCAACGTGCGCGTTGCGCGCTCGCGGCAATGTCAAACGTGTGAAGTTGTTTGTGTGTGTTCACGTTGAACTAGCGGGAAAACGCGCGATTCACGCGTCACGGGATGTAACGCACGGGGCGTTACATCTGCACAAACGTCAGGTGGCCAATGTGAGCACAAACTAGCCGCGCCGGCGCCGGAGCTCGACGTGAACACGCGCTTAGTCACCAGTGTCACCACTGAACGCTAATCACTACTCGCTAATCTTATGGCCCAACCCTATCTAGCCAGACACTGCGCTACCAACGCGGATTCACATCTGTTGCTCCGACCTTCTACCATTTGCAGATTGTAATTGAGAGCTTTTACTATCACTTCGGATAGTTTAAACACTTCGGATAGTTTTAGATCAAATTTTCAGCGCACAGAATGAAATCGTAAGTGCCTGTTGAAATTGTAGACTGAATAAGTATAAATTGATTTTTTATACCTTCTATCATCATCATAATCATTTCAGCCATAGGACGTCCACTGCTGGACATAGGCCTCCCCCATCGATCTCCAAAAGGGCCGGTTGGAAGCGGCCTGCATCCAGCGTTTCCCTGCGGTCTCTTTTAGGTCGTCTGTCCATCTTGTGGGTGGATGTCCTACGCTGCGCTTACTAGTCCGTGGTCTCCATTCCAGAACCTCTCTACGAGATCGAATCCGAAATGAGGAGATCCGTAGACGAACGAAAGTCACCGACATAGCCCACCGGATTAGCAAGTTGAAGTGGCAGTGGGCAGGGCACATATCACGCAGAACAGATGGCCGATGGGGCCGAAAGGTTCTGGAATGGAGACTACCTTCTATATAAGAGCTGAAAAACAGAAGGTGGGCTGACTATCTATCAGAAATAGCAGGAAATGACTGGCAAGCTATTGGCAAAGACAAAGACGAGTGGAAAAAACTGGAGGAGGCCTTCACCCGAGGAGGGGTCCATACCCAACAATAGAACTAACCCGTACTCACAACTAGATATTTATATCTAGTTGTGAGTACACATTATTACTAATAATCAACAGCTACTAACAACATTTGATATGTAAATTAAGGTTATAGAAATAATGGGTTTATTATTATAATTATTATATGAGAGCTGATAATCTTCGAAAGGCTAAACAGTTTTTTTTGTAATCATAGCTAAGAACTCTATCGCAAAAATAAAAACAAAAAAACGTTTTTTATTCTATTCATCTACCTTTGGCCACCAACTCGCGTGATGGTAAGCGCCGGTATAGCCGAGAATAAAACACGTTGATCTAGAAGACATCTATTCACTCTAGCCTTGAAGATGCCTATAGATTGTAGTTCTCAGGATACAGTGAGGACGGCAGGGAGTTCCTTTCATGGGCAGTAGATACGTATCATCATAGAGAAATATACTATACTAGTAAATGACGACCCAAAACATTGTGTACGAATTTTTGAAATTTTCACCAGGCACGGTTTTCTACTTCTGCCATAAACTGACGCATACGACATACACACGGTAAACTTATAACATGTCTCTGTTTGCGTCGGGGGTTAAAATACACTCACACAAAAAGAAGAAAGAACTAAAGAAGAAAGGAGGTTATTGTGTTTATCATTAGGATACATTGTTACTATGAAATCAACACTGAAATAGCGAACAAAATATCACATTTTATTATTGAAACTGACGTGGTTTTCACACATTTTATTTATATTACACGGTAATTACTCACGTAAGATTAAGCCGGTTACTCTAACCAACCGGCTGGTTAGTAACCGGCTTAATCTTACGTGAGTAATTCCCGTGTAATATAAAGAAAATATTACATCACTGAGTGATCTTGTTTTTCTGATAAAACAAAATGGCAAAGCAATTTTTTTTGACAAAAATGGCGGTACGTAACTTGCGTTAAGGTGGTACGATTCTATGGCGGGAAATTCAAATTTTAAACAGTTTTTTGGTCCTAGTAGCCAGGCCAGGTAATTAATTTTAAATAACACAGTGTTTGCGCAAAATGTTGGCTGTTCTTTACATTATAATGTACAACTATTTAACAGTAACGCACCATATAGCCCGTTGGTCCAGTTGGTAGTGACCCTGCCTTCTGAGCTTGGGGGCGTGGGTTCGATTCCCACCTAGGACAAACATTTATGTGATGAACATTTGTGTTTGTTCTATATCTGGTTGTTAATATCTATTTAAGTATGTATTTAAAACTATATATGTATGTATATCAGTCTCTGGCAGCCATATCACAAGCTTTGCTTAGTTTGGGGTCAGAAGGCCGTGTGTGAAAAATGTCCCGAATATTTATTTATTATTTTTATATTACTTAAATTTGTCAATAAACCGTTGGAACAGCAAAAAATTGTTTATTCACAAAAATGTAAATAATAAGGTGCATTAGAGATAAATAGCTTTACACGATTTTGTAAAGAATAATAATCAATTTGTGCAAACATCATGATCGTTTACTATAATTACCCGGCCTAGCTACAAGGACAAGAAAACTGATTGAAGTTTGAATTTCCTGCCATTTGTGAAACGAACAACCTCAAGTAAAATTCACACGTGATCGGTGTTCTTATAATTTGTTCGGATACCCACTCGGGGTAGTACTCGTTTCGGGTCACATAATATTACGATTATAACAATTCAGCGTTGTAAAGGTCAAATGTCAGACGGATGGACAGTGAGCGTAGTCTTTATAACGCTAAAAAGACGAAAATGACCTTTAAAATACTCGACGCACGCTACGAATTGCACAGACTTTTTGGTTAGTTACAAGGTAACCGCGATCCGACTACAACGCCGCGCGCTGCCAGAGCTACGATGACAGCGGACAACTAACGTTGAACAATGCAAGCGACATAACGTCTAAATTGGAGTAAATGTGGCATTGTGAAGTATATAATTGATACAATGTATGTACAATGACGCTCGGACGTTTTTTTGACTGTTTTCACCAAGAAATTGTAACTCTATAGAAATTGTATCTCGGAGCCAAACTAGCAGAGATAAGAAACTCTTTAGTATAAAGTATAGTATAAAGAAACTCTTTTTTCGAAAAAGTACGATCCGGTGCTTTGATTTAGGTAAATTTTAAAACTGTCATTGATCCGGTGTTGTTAAAAAAGTTAATAGGTATTTCCTATAGCACGCTTGACTAGGAGATACATAATAAACTTTTTTCTTCCACCACATTATCGCTTCCCGCCAGGTAAAATTGGGATCAAACGCATCATCGGTCAGTTTAAAAAAAGAATACGTAACGTGCACAAAAAGTATAACGCTCCTCAAACCTATAACAAAATTACGACACTGCAACATCACCAAAATACTATCTCACCATAAAAGCATAGCAGCCGTGTTCCTGAAAGCTACGACCGGAACACCTGTCTACGGAAATAGCTGGGCAATGCACTCCGGCGCACTTACATTGCATTGCAGTCGCTGGTGATACGCAAGAGTGTAGCTAAATATTGAGTACAGTACATTTCTGGTTTTCAAACAACCTACTCATCACAGTTTTTTGGTTTTAGTTTATAAGCTTAGCATGTGCGCTTTACAATCTGACGGCACCCGGTTTGATCCTCGGTTCTGCACCTATGACTAAGTGTCTCAAGACAAAAGTCTTTAATCAGTGTCTCCTACCCGTTATGACTTACGGTGCCGAGACGTGGACACTCACGGTTAAGGTGGTCCACAAGTTTAAAGTCACTCAGCGAGCTATGGAGAGAGCTATGCTTGGAGTTTCTATACGGGATAAAATTTGGAACGAAGTGATTCGACATAGAACCAAAGATACCGACATAGCTGAAAGGATTAGCAAGCTGAAGCATTTCCCGAAGTACCGATAGCCGATGGGGTAGACGGTTCTGGAGTAGAGACCACGTCAGGCAAACGTAGTGTAAGACACCCTGTGGCCAGCCTGCCTAGCATGCGCACCGCGACAAAATTTTGTCGTCACTCTGCCGAGCGAGAACGCGCCTACGGTTTGGCCTGTCACGCTTTGGCACGATAAAAAGAGTCGACAAAGCTTTGTCGAGGCGCGCATGTTAGATCGGCAGGTGGAGTGATGACCTGCGTAAAAAGGCGGATAAAAACTGGGTGCAAGGAATTGCCAACTGAGCTCAGTGGTATGCATTGGGAGAGGCCTATGTCCAGCAGTGGACAGCTAGAGGCTGATGATGTACTTAAAAAAATGGTGTACAGTTTCGATGCCATCGCTTAACAACGGTGAAGGAAAAACATCACGAGGAAACCGGTATGTCCAAGAACTTCCATAGTTCAAAGACTTATTATTATATATAAGATTCACCAACATTAGCTGGGTGAGCATGGTGGATAAAGGCTCATTATCTCTCTCTGAGAGGCCTGTGTCCCAGTAGTGGGAACAAGATAGGCTGATACCGAAGTTGACCTGGGCCCCGATTCTAGTAAAGAAATTGTTTTTAAATTGTAATAGTTTTTTATACTAGAAAAAAACCACCTTATATTATAACTTAGTATTAAAAAAAATTACTGTCAATTTTGAAGGCAATTATTTAAAAAATAAAATTGAAATAATTACAATTTAAAAACAATTTCTTTAGTAGAATCGGCCGGGTCTGTTGCTAAAACAGGGGTCAACTTAAATTAGAGCCCATTATGTTGGTTAGCTGCATTTTAGATTGAGTATGGCAGAACAGTAGGTATAACTAGGGATATTGGTATTCGATTCAGTTCGATCGATGAATGGTGACGATCTATTTTAACTCTATTGTAGTCGATAATAGATGCATTAGAACAAAGCTTGTCTTGATGCGACGAATTTAGACGATAGTATGTGCAGTTGAAACATCTGTGCGGAATTACAACTATACTTGAAGGTTGCACCATAGTAGTCGTTAAAATTGCCACAAATTGCCAATTGCCACAGTGCCTCAAGACGAGGGTTTTTGACCAGTGTCTGTTGCCAGTGATGACATATGGTACTGAGACGTCGTCCTTAACTGTTGGCCTTTTGGAAAAACTCAGAGTCACTCAGCGGGCAATGGAGAGAGCTATGCTCGGAGTTTCTTTGCGCGATAAAATCCGAAACGTGGATATTCGCCAAAGAACCAGAGTCACCGACATAGCTGTTAAAATTTGCAAGTTGAAGTGACAATGGGCAGACTACATCGCTCGAAGAACCGATAACCGATGGGGAAGAAAGGTTCTTGAGTGGAGACCACGAACCGGAAGACGCAGCGTAGGTAGGCCTCCCACTAGATGGACCGACGACATAGTTGAGAGTCGCTGGCATTCAGTGGATGCAAAAGGCAGGCTGTCGTTCAGTGTGGAGGTGAAAGGGGGAGGCCTATGTTCAGCAGTGGACGTCTTCTGGCTGATGATGATGATGATGATGATGAGTCGTTAAAATTAATGACAAATTTGACAATAACATTAACGCTGACTTCAGCAGTTACCTACTGCGAAATGCGTTGCACCAGCGTATTCACTAGCATAGTTGAAGTTACCAGGGTTGCAAGTCAAATGAGATTTTATTTACCCCCAGCAGGCCTAGCACGGGCCGTGGACATATTGTCTTTCCACCGTTTTTATCCCGCGAGAAAAAGACAAACGAATCCATATTCTAGCTCCGTCGCGTCTAGGCGTGGATAAAAACGGTGGAAAGACAATTTATCCACAAGCCATGCTAGGCCTGCAGATGCATAAGCTGGAATTATGTTTAATGCATCTGACAGATATTTAAAATAAACAATAGCGAAGTGTGGGCGGTGAAGGAAAACATCGTGAGGAAACCTGCATACGTACGGAGAAGGAATTCAATGGCGTATGTGAATCCACCAACCCGCAATTGGGCCAGCGTGGAGGATATGGCCCAATCACCCTTTCGGGGGTAGGCTAAAAGTCCAGCAGTGGACTGTTAAAAGGCTGATTATGATGATGATGGAGTGTCAGTTACGGTTAACAGTTAAAGTTGTGACGTCATTTAACAATTGTCAGAAAGAATTTTTTTGTCTAACCGGTAAGTACTTTTAGTGAAACGTTAAAGCAAAAGTACCAATTGGTGGTGCAACCCATCATTATCTTCTTTACTTACTATTTGTGAAATCTTGTATTTGGCCTTCTATCTATATATTTTTTTAAACTTAATTTTGTACCTAGCTGTAAGTTAGTCTATGAAAAATAAAACACAAAAATACACGCATTATTAATAGCTACACTTCTCAGTAAATAACGTACTATGCTAGCAAATCTTGGAAGTCGAATTTAACCTAATTTTATTTATATATGTTTTTTATTTTATTTTTAACTAGCGACCCGCCCGCCCGGCTTCACACGGGTGTAATATACGTGCGAAGCCGGGGCGGGTCGCTAGTTATATATATAAACCTTCCGTGAAAATGTATCTAACTGATGGAGAAAACCGCATCAAAATCCGTTGCGTGGTTTAAGAGGAGTTAGCGGCCATACAGACATACAGACAGACAGACAGACGCGGAAAGCGACTTCAATTTATACTATGTAGAGATAGAGATGATTATTTACGTGATATTTACCGTATCATATAAATTTAGTGAACAACCGTGTTAGTTTAAAACAGGGCTACATTATTTTATGAGGCAATTAAAAAAAAATTAGGACATAGACCTATTGTCATAATTTGAAACTTTGCAAGTTTTTTAAAGTGACAAACAAGCTTGCAGTCCTGATTGTAAGCAGAAACCGCTGCTTATGGACACCTGCAACTCTGGCGGTGTTGACGGTGCTTTGCCAGCCCAGAGAGATAGTTGTAGACACCCTTTTTGAAACACCTTTTAGCTCGGCGATAAGACCTTTGAAGGAAAATAACATTCCACACAGTCATTGTAGGTCCGCGGAAGAAAAACGGGACGGATGAAAAAACAGAAGACCTGAGACTAAGTCTCAGTTTCATATTTATGTCATCATCTACACATACTTAATATAATAAATAAATAATAAATTACAAGTGCAAAAGTCATATAATTTTTTTTTTACCAATTAGTTCTACATATGTAAATTATTTGGTGCGCCCGAATAATTTACATAGGTTAACAAAACGTTAGGCCTACATAACTTTATCTCTTATCTTAATTTTATGTCCTTAACTTAGATATAAGCTCATCTCATTTTCAAAAATCTTTCAGAGCGCCTGGTTAATGCTACGCGTGACCAAAATGCTGGCGTGTTTCTGGCTCAACGCATAAGCATTGCCATTCAACGTGGTAATGCCGCCAGCATGCTGAGTACGCTGCTAACTGGTTGAACTGGCTTGAACATTTGGATTGTCTTTAGACCTTCAAGGTTCTATGGGCAGTCTAATTGTATTTGTAGTTTTAGTTTTAGCTTGTATTTTGTTTAGTTAACAAAGGCACTTGCCCAGGAAAAACCATTATTTAAAAAAATAAAAAATATTACTCTAGTAAAGTAATAAAGTCTTAGGAAAATAAAAGTTTTTCTGTGAAATGTTAGCATTGCATACGTTGGTAGATTCGCACCACTTTCAACACCTCAGTTTACGACGCACTCCATGTTGCTGAGGATAGAAGACGATGGAAAGATATCATCAGAGAGAGATTGATGGAAGGTGGTGGTTACGACCCTCAGACATGAGGAAAACGACTTAAGGTGGAGAAAGTAAGGTTTCCAGTTAGACTCGGTCCAAGCATTTTTTTGCTCTGACAGCTGCAATACATTATAAAAAGCTGAATGTTTACCTTTTTAGAGTTCCGTACCCAAAGGGTAAAAACGGGACCCTATAATTGAGCCTACATTGTCTGCCCGTCTGTCTGTATGTCCGTCCTACCTATTAACGGCTGTATCGTTCAAACCGTAATAGATAACCAGTTGAAATTTACACAGAATACGTAATTTTTTATTCTTAAAAAAATAATAAAAAAGTAAAAACAAAATGGGGTCCCCATACAACACACGTATTTTTTTTACTGTATTGGATCTAATGTAAAAACGGTAATACGTACAAGCGTCAAATTTGGTATTGATTACCTACTACACACTCTAAAGTATGACAACAAAATTAATGACCGAATGCGAGTCGGTGACAAGTTTCTGTTCATTACCAAGTTATAAATGGTAATTTCGTTATTGAATTTTGTGATAGTACGGAACTCTCAGTGCGCGAGCCCGACTCTCACTTGGCTGGTTTATTTATTTTTTAATCCACTGAAGACCGTTACCTGCTACGTTCAGAAACAGCGAAAGTTATCAGAATTAATGGTTTTCATCCAGCTTCTTGCAATGTTATTACAGCAGTCAAAGCAAATAAATTTTGGACCGAGTATACTTACTTTCGGGGGTAGGCTTAAAGTCCAGCAGTGGACTGTTAAAAAGGCTGACTATGATGATGATGATGATACTTACTTTGCGATACTACGAGTGCGAAAATAAACAATTCTGTCCTGTCTATGTTTGTAAGATTTTTACGACTATAAGACTACCAATTTTGATGAAATTTGGCAAAGTACACAAACACAAAAAACGAACACAATTTTTTTATCCTGAAAAACGCGAGAAAATTGAAAAAGCTTGGGTGGAACTTAGTTCATTAATCGACATTTTTTTTTCGAAACTATGTTTTTTTTTAATTTAGGAATTGGCTTCAGTAATGTTTATGAAATATGCATAAAACAATACGCAAATCCTAGATTTAGAGTCGACTACTGACCTACTAAGCTAGCTAGGTCGACAACTCCTGGTATGATATACAACTACCAAACTACTGTACGAATCTAGACTTTATGCCACAGGTAATAAGAACTCTAAGTGGAAACCTTTTCCACTTAGAATTCTTCTGACTGATAACAATTTTTATGGCGCGAAAGGGTGATTGAAGCTTTTAAAGGAGATCGAATGAATTTAACTGAGTTAAACTTAATAACTATTATTATTTAATTAAATTATTCAATCATGGTAAAATTAAATAACACGCCGGAATTGCTAAAACGCATCTAAACTGTTGTCCAAATTAATTAATCTTGAAAATAAAGCATCACAATTAGATTTAACCGCGTCCGCCCATCGCCTGAAATGGCGCAAAGCGGGCGGTTCACCGCGCGCCCGTTACGGCTCGCGGGGGCGAAATAACCAACCGAGGGATGGAAATACCCTTAGATTGAAGCACCCAAGGGTCGTAAAGTGAAGTGGAGATGATAGATAGGTGTGTAAAGTGACGGAATGGTGGTTAATTCCGGGGGAGAATGCGTGCGCGGGGGCCGGCGCGCTCGCCATGTAAGGCGCGCGCCGTCGCGGCTAGCGTTCCTATATAAGAGTCCCGCGCCGCCATCAGCCGCACTCGCAGTCTCGCTGCCGTAGAGTCAATATCCACCGCGTCCCACACCACACAAAACCGCCAAAATGTGCGACGACGATGTTGCTGCGCTCGTAGTAGACAATGGCTCCGGCATGTGCAAGGCCGGTTTCGCCGGTGACGACGCGCCCCGCGCCGTGTTCCCGTCCATCGTCGGTCGCCCGCGCCACCAGGGTGTGATGGTCGGTATGGGTCAGAAGGACTCCTATGTAGGCGATGAGGCCCAGAGCAAGAGAGGTATCCTCACCCTGAAGTACCCCATCGAGCACGGCATCATCACCAACTGGGATGACATGGAGAAGATCTGGCACCACACCTTCTACAACGAGCTGCGCGTCGCCCCCGAGGAACACCCCGTGCTCCTGACTGAGGCTCCCCTCAACCCCAAGGCCAACAGGGAAAAGATGACCCAGATCATGTTTGAGACCTTCAACTCCCCGGCCATGTACGTCGCCATCCAGGCTGTGCTCTCCCTGTACGCCTCTGGTCGTACCACCGGTATCGTGCTGGACTCCGGAGATGGTGTCTCCCACACCGTCCCCATCTACGAAGGTTATGCTCTGCCCCACGCCATCCTCCGTCTGGACTTGGCTGGTCGCGACTTGACCGACTACCTCATGAAGATCCTCACCGAGAGGGGTTACTCTTTCACCACCACCGCTGAGAGGGAAATCGTGCGTGACATCAAGGAGAAGCTGTGCTACGTCGCCCTGGACTTCGAGCAGGAGATGGCCACCGCTGCCGCCTCCACCTCCCTCGAGAAGTCGTACGAGCTTCCCGACGGTCAGGTCATCACCATCGGTAACGAGAGGTTCCGTTGCCCCGAAGCCCTGTTCCAGCCTTCCTTCCTGGGAATGGAATCTTGCGGTATCCACGAGACCGTGTACAACTCCATCATGAAGTGCGACGTTGACATCCGTAAGGACCTGTACGCCAACACCGTCATGTCCGGTGGTACCACCATGTACCCTGGTATTGCTGACCGCATGCAGAAGGAGATCACCGCCCTGGCTCCCTCCACCATCAAGATCAAGATCATCGCTCCCCCCGAGAGGAAATACTCCGTATGGATCGGTGGATCCATCCTGGCTTCCCTCTCCACCTTCCAGCAGATGTGGATCTCCAAGGAGGAGTACGACGAGTCCGGCCCCGGCATTGTCCACCGCAAGTGCTTCTAAGCGCCTCGCTGAGTGGTGCAGCTGCTGCATGAGTCTGGTGCTGTGTGTTGTGGTTCATTTGTCCGAGTCGAAACGCAAGCATTTGTACGTTGTACCTAGTGATAACTGACAGAACTGAACATCTAATATAACGCCATCTACTATAATGTAATTTATTGTATAAAATTTATATAAATTTAATTTTTCTTTTTTATTTTTATTATTATACACGGGATCGTTATGGATCTCACGCCAAATGTAATTAATAAATAAACGGTTAATTTATTTATTTTAATTACATTATTTCTTTTTATACATTCGTTGACTTTGGTTATTTGATTTTAGTGTCCTGACCTTACTTCCCGTCACATAGTATAACATTACACAAGTTAATATTAGACAGGACAACTTTCAACAGGCATCACCTGTCTATAACTAGGTCACAGTCGCATAAGCAACGGAACATTCCAACAAAAAATTTAAAGTCGTGAACTGGCACGCGCTCGCTTCCCTACAACGCAAGCAGTTCCAGAATTAGATTCCATAATACCCCACACGCACTCGCTCGCTACCTTACCATAAATAGTAAACCAGCATCCCGCGTCCAAAACCGTCTTCTAATTTTAACTGGAGGCGCCTGGACTCTGCAACCGATAATAAGTTAATGTTTCATCGTGGTCTTTCCTAAAATATCTGTAAATATGTACCGGCGACTCCGCTATTAATATTCCGGTCTCCCGGATCGCGCGTTCTCGTTTTCTAGTTATCACGTTTACTCTTATTCCTGCGTAGTTGTGACGTATGTTTACTAGTTTAATTTTAGGACGTTTTGCTGTTAAACTAGAAATCTGAGAAGCGGAGCTTTCTTGGTTCACGCTGTCAAACACGCTGCTCTATTGACTACTAATTCTGGGTGACTCATTCTGTTTCACTCTTTCAACTCGACTTTGTCATTTGAAATGAAATGTTTCCCTCTTATTCTAATTCAATGGTCTCTGCAATTATTATCTTTATCTCTCTCTTTAATGTTGTTTGTTTTCTTGGCTCCGTCTGGGTCTTGAATGAAACCTCGATCGTATTTCACTCAGTGATTCAATCAATTTGCTGCTAAGTTTGAGGTTATGAGGTGCATAACCTTTAATCTTGAATTCGAAGGGGTTTCCCAGTAACGTGATACGAAGAATTCGGCATGACATGATAATAGGGAGTCGTTTTCGTCTATATTTGTTTTGTGTAGGTGGATTTCGGCTGAGCTTCTCATGTAGATATTTGCGACAGTAAAACTAGTGTCTCTTTTATGTTTCTTTTTCCAACATCAATCTGTATCTTTGCTATTTATATTTCATTTCTTTTATTTTATTTCGTCAGCCTGCATCGACCCACTGTGGGTATTGGCCCTCCACCACCATTGTCCTCTGTCTATGGTTATTATCATACACGCATGACCTGCAATGGGTGTGATGTTTTTTTGGCTTGTTACATTTGTCACATAATTATGATTTTAGGGTTATTGGAGTAAGTATTTAACAGGATGTGGTTGTTTTAATGTTGTTAGTTTGTCTGCGATTTCGTTGGGTTACTTTCTGGACTAAGTGTATCTACGATCGGTGGTATAAGATAGCGTCACAGATCTTCAACTTCACTGGAAGTGGAGTAAACTTCTAACATTCTCCATCGTTAAGTACCTACAGAAGAGATACCAAAGCTTAAAACCAAGGAAGGAAATCTCGTAAATTTTCTACCCTAAGAGCTGGAATATTTTCTTAAAACATGGGACTACCCTCAAAATATTATGTACTCACGGAACCGCGGGGTGTTACCCGATTTTCCAGTTTTTGCCAATTTTTGGGGGAAAAGTACTCTATGTCCGACTGTCCGTCCTTAGCCTTACGATGTATCTAAACCTAAACTATCGTCCAAATCCAAATTCAAATTCTTTATATCCAATGGTTGCCTGAAAGAGATCGCTTTTAGCGATAAGGCCGCCACTTGTATATTTTTATCTGTTTGTAATTTTTATTTCTGGTGTACACAATAAATACTGCCAAATTTTGTTAAAATCGGCCCAGCTGTGTAGTTGTGAAAAGCGAACAAACAGACAGAGATAAAAACAGAGATAAAGACAGAGAGAAAGATATAGAGAAAGACAGAGAGACAGACAGAGAGACAGATAGAGAGACAGATAGAGAGACAGACAGAGAGACAGACAGAGAGACAGACATAGAGAAAGGCAGAGAGACAGCCAGAGAAACATACAAAGAGACAGGCAGAGAGGCAGACTGAGAGACATACAGAGAGAGAGAGAGAGAGACAGACAGAGAGAGACAGACAGAGAGACAGACATAGTGAAAGGCAGAGAGGCAGACAGAGAAACATACAAAGAGACAGGCAGAGAGGCAGACAGAGAGACATACAGAGAGAGAGAGAGAGAGACAGACAGAGAGAGACCGACAGAGAGACAGACAGAGAGACAGACATAGAGAAAGGCAGAGAGGCAGACAGAGAAACATACAAAGAGACAGGCAGAGAGGCAGCCAGAGAGTATACAGAGAGAGAGAGAGACAGACAGAGAGAGACAGATAGAGAGACAGACAGAGAGACAGACAGAGAGACAGACATAGAGAAAGGCTGAGAGGCAGACAGAGAAACATACAAAGAGACAGGCAGAGAGGCAGACAGAGAGACAGACAGAAAGAGAGAGAGAGAGACAGACAGAGAGAGACAGACGGAAATACAGACAGAGAGAAAGAGATACTTTTACTTTTATAAATCGGTTCACAATTGGTGAAGAAATCACGAAAAATACAGTTTAATTGCATAGCCCTCTCCATAGCTCGTTGTGTGACTAAGTTCTTATTCTATGTATTTTAGTCTAATCATCTCAAGTCCTAAAATAACTACGTGAGTCAATGTTATCAGTCGTGGCTAACATCGTTTGGCAAATCACAACAATACTATAAAAGTAGACGCTGAAAATACACCTCACCCTCAAGAATTCTTCTGCACTATAGTATTCTGACGCATCTGAGTTAGTGATTCATCTATGGACCTAGCCAATTTCTTCACGTGGCTATTGAGAAAGATAAACATTTTGCCTTCCACAAACCAAACATAGGTGGTTCATACAGTACTCTGTATGTTTCGGCCATGGTACAATGGCCATGAACATAGCCATGGTAAAATGGTCGAAACGTCGAGCGAAAGGTACCTATTTTTACCTTAATAAAATAATGCGTGGTAAGTACAGATAAACATTTAAAACATGTGTTCAAATAGCAAAGTTTACTAGTACCTAGCTTAACACAAAAAGTAGGAAGCCTCCTATTCGCCTTTTTGGTTCGCACCTTGGGCTGAGCTCTTTTGTAGATAGTCAGTTGAAATTTTCACAGAATAGGCGGAATAACAAAAAAAAGTCAACAAGTAAAAACTAAAGAACGTTCAACAAACGTTTTTATAACGTATTTTTGCATTAGCTCTAATGTAAAAAGGGAAATACGTAGAAGTATCTTGGCATGACTATGATTATAGTATACATTCTATAAAATAATAAATAAATGCGAAGAGCGAGTCAGTGATAAATTTCTGTTCACCACCAAGCTATGCAACGTCGGGGACGGTACTTAGATAAGGTGACCACCTGGACGTGATGTTGTCTTTTTGCATATTTTTTTGTATTTTGTGGTGGTACTGAACCCTCAATGCATGAGCCTGACTCGCACTTGGTCTGTTTATTTAAATTATATTATTGGCTTTGACCGCCACCTCGCTTAATGTTCAGCAAACCACACCATCATTAGGAGGCCCCACCGTTGATAGTGGAGCATGCTTGCCATGCACATTTATGTGATGAATATTTGTGTTTGTTCTATATCTGGTTGTTAATATCTATTTAAGTATGTATTTAAAACTATATATGTATGTATATCAGTCTCTGGCAGCCATATCACAAGCTTTGCTTAGTTTGGGGTCAGATGACCGTGTGTGCAAAAATGTCCCGAAATATTTATTTATTTTATTTATTTATGCTTGAATAGAAGAAACCTATTCACTCACGATTTGAAGACGCCATGTTATTATAAAGGTAATGCCTAATCAAGTTATAATAAAGATAATGCCAAATGATGACATGGTACTGAGAAGTGGTCCCTAACGATTGACCTATTGGAAAAACTCAGAGTCACACAGCGGGCAATGGAGAGAGCTATGCTCGGAGTGTCTTTGCGCAACGTAGATATTCGCCAAAGAACCAGAGTCACCGACATAGCTGTTAAAATTTGCAAGTTGAAGTGGCAATGTGCAGGCCACATCGAATAAGAACCGATAACCGGTGGGTAAGAAAGTCTTGTTCTTGAGTGGAGACCACGAACCGGAAGACGCAGCGTAGGTAGGCCTTCCACTAGATGGACCGACGACATTGTGAGAGTCGCTGGCATCCAGTGGATGCATATGGCAGGCTGTCGTTCAGTGTAGAGGTTAAAGGGGTATGTCTATGTTCAGCAGAGGACCTCTTCTGGCTGCTGATGATGAATTTGGTTTTATAAATTCCTAGTCAGTAATGTTTATCTTCAAAAATGTGCGAGCGAGATTGCTGTAAAACTCTAAAAACTTTGATACCGAACATAATATATAAGAAAACTTTGACTGCTACTCTGATGTTTACTGCTAATAGTTTTTTGGCGCGCGTCGCGAGTTTCTCGGGTTGCAAACGGCGCGAGCGCAATGCATGCAAGCTCGTTTTCTAAGATCAATTGCTCATTACTAACCATTGACATTTGTATTGTTAACAAGCGTAGTGCCAACCTCCACACCTGAACCAACATTCTCGTTAGATAAATAGCTCTACAATAGCTTCTGCTGTTTTGCTCATCTGTTGGCACGCAAATGTGCATAGCTAATAAATAAGCTTTATTTTGCTACTGAGTGCCGCTTGTCGCATCTGCTTTGTTTATTTGCAGTCGTTGCTATCGAATTTAGCCGTACCCGTATGAAGCGCTTTGATTTCACTTTTATTATGCAAACTGCTAGTGGAATGCGCTGCCTGAATGGGTGTTTCCCGATGGTTACAATCTGGGTGTCTTCAAATCACGAGTGAATCGGTTTCTCTAGGCAAGCGTGCTCCAACGTAGACCGCGTCATCGCTTAACATCAGGCGAGCTGGCGGTCAAACGCAAGCCTATTATTAAATAAATAAATAAAAATAAATATGGCCAAGTGCGAGTCAGTGTCAAATTTCTGTTCACTATCGGGTCTCGTACGATCACCGAAGTGAAGCAACTTCGGGCGCGGCCGGTACTTGGGTGGTGGCGGTACGGAACCCACAGTGCGCGAGCCCGACTTGCCCACCAGGCACTTGCCTGGTTTATTTGATTATTTTCCTAAGCATCTAATCTTCTAAGCTAAGCTTCTAAGATTTGTTCAGTTTAGATTAGAGTGGAACAGGACGAGAATTCTGAAAAACAAACCGTTTTTTTTTTTTAAATTCTAAATGGTGCCAGCTATGCGGAACTGTGACGGATCAGAGTACCGGCAAACAAACATTCACAAACTGTAAGATTCAAGTTAATAACCAAACTATCTTATAATATAATAACTAGAATTCAATTATTGATCGTAAATATAATTGAGATGGCTGCGAAAGGCAACTAATATTCGACATAAAGCGTCGATGCTTATTTATAGAACAGGAGCTTGAGTTATATTGGTACTTGGTACGTTGAAAATATCAAACTGTGTACGTTACTGTATACGTTGTAGCTAGGGCATGTGATTATTGTGAATGATGTAATTGTTGTGTGACTGTTTGTGGCAATCGATGATTATTCTTTCATCATCATCATCATCTCAGCCATAGGATGTCCACTGGTGAACATGGGCCAAAATCGGTCTGTAAAAGAGCCAGGTTGGAAGTGGCCTGCATCCAGCGTTTTCCTGCGGTCTATTTTAGGTTGTCGGTCCATCTTGTGGGTTGGACTTCTTACGCTGCGCTTACCAGTCCGTGGTCTCCATTCGAGAATCTTTTAACTCCATCGGCCATCTGTTCTGCGTGCTATGTGCCCTACCCACTGCCACTTTAACTTGCTAATCCGGTAGGCTATGTCGGTGACTTTCGTTCGCCTACGGATCTCCTCATTTCGGATTCGACATCATTAAGGTAAATTATTATAACACCGGCTAGCACTCACGATTATGTTTTTATCGGTCGAGACGATCGACCGGTTCGGAGCCATTAGAACCCCTTTCTCAGAGAATACGCGCGATTCTGAAACCGATCGATCGTCTCGACCGATAAAAACATAATCGGGATGCACAAGCCGCTGTTATAATAATTTATAATGAATAATCACGCGAGTTTTGATGAAGTGATCATTAAGGTACATTACAATACATATAGTATGCGCCATCTGTCAAAATCTCAACTAACCACGTTCCATCGTAGCGTGCCTACGTCTTTATTTGTCCTTATTTATGATTGCTCATGGTGCAACGCGCAAGAACTACCCACCAACAAAGGCAACTGGTGCGCAGTATAATTTTTAGCACCACTGAGATGGTGCCATTGCAAAATTCCATTCGCCCCTTAATGATAAATAAATTATTTAATTTGGTTTGATTTGCCCTATCCTTATTATGTCAATGAGCACATCGTAATTTCTTGTAAAAAAACGAACTAAAAACGAGCTTTTGATATTATGTTATAGGATGGCGGTGGAGATAAAAAAAGAGTTTTTTTCTTTCTTCGCCGTCATTTTATAAAATATCAATACACAGAACAAACAGAAAAAATACTAGTTTTTTCTACCTCCTCCATTCCATAACACATACGAAAATTGCTTTATAATATATGCATAGATATATATTCTCAAGATAATGCCCAATAAGTTCTTTTTAATTCTCGCTCAGTGATTTTTCATCATCAAAAGTGTTGAAACGTGCGAAAGAGATAGGGGAGGCCGCGGCCTTAAAAAGTCGCAAACCTTATTCTCTATGCCCGTAGCTCTTAGTCTATAAGCAACCGCGACTATTTGCTCTCTACGAATATTAGATAAGTTGTTGCGGTTGCTCCATTACGATGCTAAACTATATTAATAAATTATTATTAACGCCGCTACCGGGGGTGGAAGGGGTAGGGAGTTATAAGCTCTGTTGGAAGATACTGACAGATTTACTTACTTATCAAATCAAAATTAATACATATATTTTTTTTTTTATTAAAAATCATTTTTTATTACATTAAGGTACAACACATTAAGATTGCAGCCATAGCCACCAAACTAGGTGTGGCAACACCTGTATTTTGGTGGTTTCCCATCATGATCATTAATTTTGTACAAGAATATAAGAATTAGAATTAGTCATAGTTACAATTTTGAACTTTCGTGATTTGAACAGATGTTAATGTTTATTTGGACTTATCGCGTATTATTTTCATCATCATCATCAGCCAGAAGACGTCCACTGCTGACTGCTGGACATAGGCCTCCCCTTTAACCTCCACACTGAACGACAGCCTGCCGTTTGCATCCACTGGATGCACGTATTATTTTATTTAGGTGAAAATTGGTATCTTTCGCTCGGCGTTTCGACCATGCTACAATGGCTGTGGTCACGAGCTGACTGAACACTGCGGGTGAGTCCGGCGAGAAGAGCGGGTGTTTTGTTCTTCTACCCTCACTTGATCCAAATTTCATTCGAATCTGTTTTGTCAACTAAATGTTATAAAAAAAAAAGATTGATTCGTAACTATGATTTTTTAACAAATTAACGGTCTTACTTATAAACGTTACTTAAAAGTTAAGCAATGCTTAAAATTGCTGTCAATTTCCCGTTGATGGAAATTGTCACATGTGAAAACAAGACAGAGCAATTTTAAGCTTTGTAAGTAAGGTCCCAATCTTTAATTCATTGAATAGCTTCCCTGCGCGATTTCGCCCGCTTTCTTATAGTGCTAACAGACGCTCGAACGCGGCTGACGGACCGCCGTCCAACCAACGGGAGAGAAAGAGTGAAAATATCATATTTCACTCTCTTTCTCTCTCATTGGTCAGACGGCGGTTGAGGTTAACCGCGTTCGAGCGTCTGTTTGCACTATTAGAGGTACGTACCATATTTCAGTTTAAAAAGTAGTAAAACTTATGTCCATGGTATAAGTTACTTCCATAACAAACTTCATCCAAATCTAATTAGCCACTTTTTAACTATTTTTTTACAACGAACTAAAAGGCATATGCGAGCGATGGTGGCCGAGTGGTAGCATGTGCGCTTTTTAATCTGACGGCGCCTGAATCGATCCTCGGCCACGCCAATGACTTATTTAGTACTTAAATAAAGTATGTGCAGTTTAGGTGTCAGCGCTCTAAAACGGTGAAGGTAAACATCGTGAGGAAACCACTACTTCCAAGAACCTCAAATCTTTCAGAGCGTCTGGTTAAGGGTCCTGTATACCCTCTGCAGCTCTCTCGCTCGCACATTTTCACATTATTGAAGATATAAATTGAATGAGTGTGAATTTCCAAAAAGTAACAAAATCATGTCATGGTGTCTATCGTAACATTACAAAAAAAGAAATGTTTGCTTCGATATCTTGTAATTTGACGGAATAAGATGACACGAGAAATAAAAATCACTTGTTACCATTTTACTGTGTCAAATTAAAATATATCAAATTGACAATTTCTTTGTTTGTAATGTTACGATAGACACCATGACATGATTTTGTTACTTTTTGGAAATTCACACTCATTGATTTTATATCTACAATAATGTGAAAATGTGCGAGAGAGAAAGCTGCAGAGGGTTTACAGGCCCCTTAATGCGACGCGAGACCAAAATACTGGCGTTTTTCTGGCTCAACGCATAAGCATTGCCATTCAGCGTGGTAATGCCACCAGCATCCTGGGTACGCTGCCAACTGGTAGTGGGCTTGAGCTCTTGGATTGTCTTTTTTTTTTTTTTTTTTTTTTTTTTTTTTTTTGACATTTTTGCACACACGGTCATCTGACCCCAAACTAAGCAAAGCTTGTGATATGGCTGCCAGAGACTGATATACATACATATATAGGTTTAAATACATACTTAAATAGATATTAACACCCAGATATAGAACAAACACAAATGTTCATCACACAAATGTTTGTCCTAGGTGGGAATCGAACCCACGCCCCTAAGCTCAGAAGGCAGGTTCACTACCAACTGGACCAACGGGCTATCAAACCTTTAGGCTTTAGACCTTCAACGGTCTACAGGCAGTCTAACTGTATTTGTAGTGTTAGTATTAGCTTGTATTTTGTTTAGTTAAGGCACTTGCCCCAGAAAAAACGGAACCTCAAAAGTTCAAAGACATATGGCATTCACCAACATACACTAGTAGTACTAAACCAACCAAAGTCAAGTAATTTCGACGTTTTCGCGAGTTTGTCGTAAAATCGAGTGTCGTTATATAGAGTTTGAAAATGAAAAAACAAATTAAAATGAAAAATTTCTTTATTTGCATAAACATAGGCATACATACCTACTTGTTTATGAAATAGAAATACACACTGGCTTATGTCTATCAAAGAGAAATCGCTGGCTCACTATTACAAGGTTCTATGTTATTTTCTTACACTTCTGTTATATCAATAAAAAAAAAATAGGTTTCATAAATATTGACTTAGCAGGGTTTATGCTTGAGTTAAAGTATCTCTCTCAAGCATAAACCCTGCTAAGTTAATATTTATGAAACCAATTTTTTTTATTGATATAACAGAAGTGTAAGTAAATAACATAGAACCTTGTAATAGTGAGCCAGCGAAATACTAATTGTTTATGCTGCGATTCCGGCACTAAGCTAGGCCTGTATCGCAGGAAACTGATACGGTTTATCCAACACAAAATTTTGTTAGCCTCTAGTTAGCATAATAAATAGTTTGCACTGTAATTTTAACCATACTCGTTCGAAAAATCTAGAAACCTCGAGTAATTAAATCATCCAGCAGCCCCCTGCCTATAGAGCTACATCCTGGGCCGTATTGTACGAATCTGCCGGCATCCGTCATAGAATTTAATTGTCGATAAAGGTTAATATCCCGCGCGCGATGCTCTTTCAGAGCCGCTCAACCGAAGTTCATCGGTTTTTATTAATTTTGCTAAGGACCAACATTCATGGGCTGACATAATTGAGATTCTGGGGCCGTAACGTCACCTGTTACATCAAGCGATTCAATTTAGGTGATTACGGAAAGTACCGCAAACCGAAAGAAAGCGCCACACAAAAATATTAGGAAGATATAAGCATATTAATAGATAGCCATGGTAGCCCATTTGGGAGACCGCTAGACTTGAAAGCGTGAGGTCGCGGGTTTAAACCCCAGGCCCGTACCAATGAGCTCTTTGGAGCTTATGTACGGATTTTCATACCACTGGCTTTTCGGTGAAGGAAAACATCGTGAGGAAACCTGCATACGTACGGAGAAGGAATTCAATGGCGTATGTGAATCCACCAACCCGCACTGGACCAGCGTGGTGGATATGGCCCAATCACCTTATCAGGGGTAGGCTAAAAGTCCAGCAGTGGACTGTTAAAAGGCTGATTATGATGAAGCATTTTAATGTCTTGCTAGACTGAGAACGCACTATACATATTAATGACGTCAGTTGTGTAGTACCTACCTACGCCATATTAAACTCCGTACTGAAACTCACTTTGTAGGAAAGGTACAATGTACCCCTTCCTAATCCGAACAAAAACTTTAAAAACTTCTATCTCAGAACTTTATTAGCCGAATTTAATAATTCATTTTGAAATTAATTTTAAAAAAAATATAATAAATATTTTGGAACATTTTTCACACACGGCCATCTGACTCCAAACTAAGCAAAGCTTGTGATATGGCTACCAGAGACTGATATATATATACATATATAGTTTTAAATACATACTTAAATAGATATTAACAACCAGATATAGAACAAACACAAATGTTCATCACATGAATGTTTGTCTTAGGTGGGAATCGAAACCACGCCCCCAAGCTCAGAAGGAAGGTTCACTACCAACTGGACCAAGGGGCTATCTAATATAACTAAATGTTAATTGTTTAACATTTAGTATATTTAACTAAGTCTATTGTTTTTAACAAATAAAACCCCTGTCTGATAGCGTATTAAGAGTTTGATAAAAAATTACACTTCCAAGATTTGATTGCATTGTAAGTAACAAAATTAAATGAAGATATTAATATTGGAAAGCCTGTAAAAAGTACAATATGCATGGATCAATTTTATTTAGGTATCTAGATGTTCGGGCATAAACCAAAAAAATAAAGCCGTTATTGTAAAGGCGAATATAAAACAAGTAAACCGTAACATTAAAATTATTTATTTTATGTCAGTAAATTAACGAAATCAAACTTTCCCTCCGAGAGTTAAAACTGCTTTTATGAATTGAGTTTTCTAAAATTTTAAGCCTATAAATATAGATCTATTTGTTAGAGAAATTGTATTTTCTATAGATCTTTCTATCTGATAAAATCAGTTAAAAAAAAACAGTTTTCATTGCTTGATTCATAAAGAAATATGAGAGGGCTTTTAATAGAGATACTAGATAATATTATAGTGTGTTTGCTCTCCAACTTGCTCGTGAAGATCGCCAGCTTGCTCGCCCGTGAACAGACAGCCCAACAACTAACAGATTCGATTTGAATATAGCTTATTGTGTTACACTGAATAGGTTCCGAGTTCAAAAGGTGTTCAGTATAATTCTGTTCTTTTTGGTATCTATTGACTTGGAATTGGCTATTGTTGGCGTTAACTTTGAAGTAAAGACTGGAGTTTATTACATTTTCATTCTATACGTGCTATAAATTGTGCTATATTATAGTTGTTAGTTACCTTTTACCCCCGACGTAAAAAGATGGATGATAAAAGTTTAAGGTGTTTATCTGTGTGTCTGGGTGTGTGTGACTGTGTATGTAGCTGTGCGTGTGAGTGGGAGGGGAGGCTGTGTTTCTGTCTGTGGCATCGTAGCTTCCAAGCAGCTGAAGCTATTTTGAATTTGTTTTCTTTTTTTAAAAAGGTGACTGGATCATCTTCGATTGGTACAAAGATGCAGCACCAAACTTCCTGCGTAGTAACATCATCATTTCAGCCATAGGACTTCCACTGCTGGACTTAGGCCTCCCCCATCGCTCTCCAAGAGGGCCGGTTACAAGCTCAGGCCGCTTATAACGTCGTCCAGCGTTTCCCTGCGGACTCTTTTACGTAGTATCATTGTCCTTTGAATCGTAACTAAATGAAGTCACTAAAATAACAGAAGCCAATACCAAGAGGCCACATTTGGTGGCTCTCGAATCAAATCTGCCGAGTGGCCGGACCACCCTCCTCGTCGGTAATCCACGCCAGTCGACAATTTAATAAAGAAACCTGCACCGCAGTAATAACGTTTGTAAAAATATACGCAGACACACTGTTAAGGGGAGAACATTTATCTGCTGCTCGTAGAATTCCCCCCCCCCCCTTCAGCTGTAACAGTTGACAGTTATTAGGTCTGTTACCGGAAAATAGGTAAGTACCGTACGTTATACGAAGCACTTTGTTTCCACGTTTATTGTGCGAATTAGAGTCTGTTAAAAAAATAGTGGATTTAGTAAAAAGGAAACTAGAATGAATTTTAAATGACATTTGAAAAATGACCAATTTTCAACTACAATCCAAGTTCACTCTTTTTCTGAACAGACTTTACTAGTCCGTGGAATGTACTGCCTGAATGTGTGTACCCCGACAGTTATAATGTGTGTCTTGTATGTCTCATGAATTGGTTTCTTTTAGGCAAGCGTGCTTTCCTTCCTTCTTTCTTCTTCGTTCTTTATTTTCTCTATCGTAGACCTCATCATCGCTTAATCATCATCATCATCATCATCATCAGCCAGAAGACGTCCACTGCTGAACATAGGCCTCCCCCTTTAACCTCCACACTGAACGACAGCCTTTTGCATCCACTGGATGCCAGCGACTCTCACTATGTCGTCGGTCCATCTAGTGGGAGGCCTACCTACGCTGCGTCTTCCGGTTCGTGGTCTCCACTCAAGAACTTTTCTTCCCCATCGGTTATCGGTTCTTCGAGCGATGTGGCCTGCCCATTGCCACTTCAACTTGCAAATTTTAACAGCTATGTCGGTGACTCTGGTTCTTTGGCGAATATCCACGTTTCGGATTTTATCGCGCAAAGAAACTCCGAGCATAGCTCTCTCCATTGCCCGCTGAGTGACTCTGAGTTTTTCCAAAAGGCCAACAATTAAGGACCACGTCTCAGTACCATATGTCATCACTGGCAATACACACATCGCTTAATATCGCCTATTAATTAATAAGAAACATAAAAAAGGTAATGCAACATTTTTATTTTCTATTAGGTGCGCCTCGCGGTTTCACTCGCGTGGAACATCGTCCAGGTACCGTAGATTTTATTGGAATAAAACGTATCTTGTGTTACTCACTGACCCTCCAACTATGTATACAAATATCAACATCCATTTGGGTATTTGTTTTTGCGAGAATTTTTTTTTAAAAATAAGTAAACAAATGAACAAACAGATTTTCGCATTTATACTACTAGCAGCACGCGGTGGTCACACCCGCTATCCTACCAAAACTTTTTTTTTAATAAAAAGTATTATTATGTGTTAATCAAGCTATTCTAGGGCTCAACAGGTGGTTAATAAAATACATTATAAGTCTCGAAATAATGTAGCTAGATGATTGTTAAGAATAAAGATATGTATAATGTATATTTTAACTGGTAAAACTTTTAGTTACCAGCTACACAGAGCAATGCATCCCCTTAACATCTCAGGGGTGCGGTTTCATAGAGTTTTATTTGCACGTCGCCTTAACCCGCGCGCTGGCTATATTAAATTCTGAGCCCCCCTACCCCCCCTACCTCCTACCCTGGCTCCGTGTTCAAATTACATTATATGTTTGAACAACTTACTCATTCAGAGAAACTTAATATTTTGGCGCTTAGCGGTTCTACATTTTCATTTTGTAAGGAACTTTTCTATCATTTTGTAAGATGTGCTATCATTTTGTGGGTTGGATTTTGTCATTTTGTAAGGATGGATTTTTTATCATTTGTAAGGACGATGTGGTTTGAAAGGAATCTTGTGTAAATAACTGGTGTCTGGCTGTTTGAGTTTCTTTGAGTTTGGATTTAGGTTTGCTTTGCCTGGAGGCGTGTTTTTCTTATAAAGATGACAGGTTTAAGAGGGGTTTGGATTTTGACTTGAATTTCATTAATACAATGTTTTTAATAGTCTAATATTCTTTTTTTTTGTCATCTTGTGATTTAATTATTGTTTTTTATTTGTGATTAAAAGTGAGTTTTTTACGAAGTGTACAACAAAACTAAATTAAAATGTACAAGTTTTAAATCGATAAAGTTTGCGTATGGCTAGCTAGAGTAGGTATAAAAAACACTGTAATGAAGTGGATTTTCAATTCAAACTGTATAGTTTTTCTTTTCACCTAAAAACATGTGTCGGATAATGTAGATATAAATACTTTTTTTAATCAATAGGAGACAAACAAGCTAACGGGTCTGATGGTAAGCGATCATCACCGTCTATAGATACCTGTAACACCAGAAGCATCATAAATACGTTGCTGACCCTTAAAGACTCTATTACACTTGACTCTATACCTAATTTGGTCACAAATAAACTTTTTCTTTCTTTCTTTTTTTCTATTAAAAGCCTTTTTGGAGAACCCCATGTTATATCATCATCATCATCATCAGCCAGAAGACGTCCACTGCTGAACATAGGCCTCCCCCAAACCCCTCCAAAGAACAAACCAACATAGAACCAAAGAAAGAACTCGCCAAAGAACCAGAGTCACCGACATAGCTGTTAAAATTTGCAAGTTGAAGTGGCAATGGGCAGGCCACATCGCTCGAAGAACCGATAACCGATGGGGAAGAAAGGTTCTTGAATGGAGACCGCGAACCGGAAAACGCAGCGTAGGTAGGCCTCCCATGTTATATAGTTACTCGGAAATGCATTAGGAACTCATTCCACAAATTGTAGGTGTGAGGCAAAAAGGATCGCGTAAAACGCATCGTGTGCGATTTCCACAGAAATATAATAGGTATGTGGATGAACCTTCAGGCGGTGGCGGCTGGTGCGATGATAAAACCACGAAGCTGGTATCATCCTGATACGCGACCAGCTGGATAAGATGTACCTACCTTTTTTGTTTCCTTGTAATACTTAAGTACCAATTTTCTTATTAGTGTGCACAAATGTTATCATTTAAAGTGGCCAGAGGGCCACAAGGAACTGTACACTGCAATACAGGCTCTAACGAGACCTAGTGCAGGGTATAGTGATCCTAAAGGTACACCACTATACACCTAAACAAATATTTGTATACTAATAATGTTACCAACACCATTGTTTAAACGAAATAAAAAACTTATTATTATCCTACTTTGTTCTCACTTTTTGAAGATTCATCATCATCATCATCATAGTCAGCCTTTTTAACAGTCCACTGCTGGACTTTAAGCCTACCCCCGAAAGGGTGATTGGGCCATATCCACCACGCTGGCCCAGTGCGGATTGATGGATTCACATACGTCATCAAATTTCTTCTCCGTACGTATGCAGGTTTCCTCACGATGAAGATTTTTGAAGATTAAATTAACCTATTTCCGAGCGGGTTTGGTGAGAAGATATTTACACTGGATAATGTATGTCAAGTCTCATGGATACTAAGCTATATTCACTTTGGCTAGCGTTCAAAAAACGTAAACTCTGTAAAGACGACGAAAATTCACTCAGTAGGTATGATTAGAGTTCATACTGATATGCCAGCTGTACCGTAGTTTCACCCGCGTTTTTTCACTGTTTCATGGGTTTTTCGGATTGTAAAGTACCTATTCTTTCTACTCTATACAGTTACATTAATAAATAATAAATAAATAAATATTTCGGGACATTTTTTGCACACACGGTCATCTGACCCCAAACTAAGCAAAGCTTGTGATATGGCTGCCAGAGACTGATATACATACATATATAGTTTTAAATACATACTTAAATAGATATTAACACCCAGATATAGAACAAACACAAATGTTCATCACATAAATGTTTGTCCTAGGTGGGAATCGAACCCACGCCCCCAAGCGCAGAAGGCAGGTTCACTACCAACTCTAACCACTACCATATCTAAACATTATGTTGATAAAATCAGGCGTCACTTTGCAGAAGATGTTTTATTTGTATAAAACGAAACTTCAGAATCTAGTATAGAAGTAGAAGCGGAATTACACTAGAGGTTCGTCAATAAAGTAATTGTAAAGATTAGTATAAGTAATTGTAATTTTAATAAGCATTTATTTTTATTGATTACTAGCGACCCGCCCGCCCGGCTTCGCACGGGTGTAATTTACGTGACAACAAGATTTACAAAACTCAGCGCACGCTACGACTTGATCAGGCTTTTTGGTTAGTTACAAGGTAACCGCGATCCGAGTACAACGCCGCGCGATGCCAGAGCTACGATGACATAGCGGACAACTAATGTTGAACACTATGCAAGCGACATAACGTCTAAATTGGAGTAAATGTGGCATTGTGAACTATTTAATTGATACAAATTCAAATTATTTAGAAATAATTTGAGAATGAAAAGGAACCAATTCCATTAACATTTATCTCACAAACTATTAAACTAAAATAGATTTCCTAGTAAAAATGGCAATAAAATTAAAAAAAACTTTTAATCTATACTAATATTACAAAGAGGAAAGATTTGATTGTTTGTTTGTTTGTATTGAATAGCCTCCGAAACTACTGAACCGATTTGAAAAATTCTTTCACTGTTGGGATGCTGCACTATCCCCGGTTGACATAGGCTATATATCCCGGCTTCGCCCGTGCGAAGCAGGGGCGGCCTACTAGTATATAATAAATACAACAAATTGCTGTAAAAATATGTTAACATAAAATTTGTATGTCATAAAAATTCAATGTATCTTAAATTATTATAACACCGGCTCGCACTCACGATTATGTTTTTATCTGTTTTTATATTTTATAATGAATCCTCACGCGAGTTTTGATGAAGTATCTAAAATTACCCTCGGACGTTTTTTGATTGTTTTCTTTGAGAGATTGTGACTCCATAGGAATTTTATCTCGATGGATGTGACTTTATTTATACTAACTGGTCTAGCCCGGACCTTTAAAGTGCATCAGTGGGGCTAAGGCCAACACTGAGAGGCCTTTTTGCGTAGGTATAAAAACTAAGCTATGCGGATTGGGATGATGAAAAGCATCATTGGTCCATTTACCAATAAATGGACCATTGATGCTATGGGGTTACAAATATACTGGGCTATTGAGGGGAACTAGTGGATAGGAGATCTATAGGATAAGAAACGGCACCTGTCTTATCCTGTCTCATTTCAAAATACATATAGGCTGACTTTATTTATTATATATATTTACTATTATGTATTATCATTTAGATATCAACATTACTGTATATATATATGCACATTTTAATATTATTTCATCATCATCATCATCATAATTTCAGCCATAAGACGACTGCTGCACATAGGCCTCCCCCATCGATCTCCAAAAGGGCCGGTTGGAAGCGGCCTGCATCCAGCGTTTCCCTGCGGTCTCTTTTAGATCGTTTGTCCATCTTGTGAGTGGACGTCCTATGCTGCGCTTACCGGTCCGTGGTCTCCATTCCAGAACCTTTTACAACAAACGTATTTTTGTATTTGCTAATGTTAAAACGGTTAATACGTACAAGAGTCAAACTTGGCATAGGTAATTATAGTACACACTCTAAAGTATAACAACAAATAATAAATAATGGCCAAGTGTGAGTCGGTGACAAATTTATGTTCATTACCAAGTTAAGAAACGTAAGCCGCGGTTAGTTCTTGGATGGATGACCGCCTGGGCGTAATTATTAAATATTGTCTTTCTGCACATTTTGTTTTGTTTTGTGGTGGTTCGAAACCCTCAGTGCGTGAGCCCGACTCTCATCTGGCCAGTTTATTTATTTTAATTCAATTCATCGTACATTCACCATGCATCCATAGATCATTGAATTTTTATTTAATTAAAAAATTTCGTGGGAGTTGTGGGGCGGCAATCTTCCATAGGTCTAGGGTACCCAAGGTATCGAATCCGCCCCTGTTTTCTATCCAAAGGTTATTTTTACCCAAGGGGTGCAAAAGAGAAGATCGGTATGACCGATTGATCGAGTAACGTAATAATGTGACAAACAGACAGAGAGACGTGTTACTTTCACATTCCGGAATAATATTTTTAGAATTCGCCTTGACTTGAAAATAATCACTCGTCTACGCAATTGCCATATTTTATTTACAACTTAATTTTTTTTCGGCAGCCGCTGCCCTCTGTCCCTGGCTTTACACATCAATATTACAATGCTACTCAACAACAGGTGGCAACTAATGGTACTTATTCAACAAACTAGATGGCGCTGGAATTAATAATTGTGTGCTCTGAATACAACAACGGTCGTGACTCTTCGGTATTTATTATGATTACGATTTTTGTTTTTAAAAAAAATTTGGACTTTTAATTTTGATTTCATTGTCAATACTAAATAAAGTTGGCAAAAGTTTTGGTTGCGATAAGACAGTATTTTTAACAGCGCCGTGCGTTAGTTCTCCTACTCGCCACCATTATCCCGAGTGCTGCGATCGCGGTCTGATTTTTAATTACCCACCAGCCGCGGGCGTTGTAGACTCGCGACTGTTAAATTTGCAATTCAAAGCCGCTGAAAAAACCTAAAACACCCGACACACAGCCCTTTGGCGCTCCAGAGAACAGCGCATGGGTGGGACTCGGTCGAAAAAGTTTTCACTAAAAAGTTTAGAAAATCAATTAAAAGGTTAAATAGGTACCTACTACGTACAAAGTTTCGTAAATTCGATTTTGGAGTTTTAAAATTTAATTACATGCTACTGAAAACACTCAAAGATGTAGTAAATGAGCGAGTTTTGGCGCCAACGTGGAAAAAAACATGTCGGCTCGTTGGATTAATTTCCTAAACTTGTGTATTTTCGAGTGTTAATGTGTACTAAATGGTGAATTAATATTCATTAAGTGCTCGTAAACGTGCTCGAGTGTGGTCAAGGTGATATAACGAGGTGAAACATGTCTTTTCGTGATGTTTCCAAAACTCTATGGAGCCTCTTGTAAATCTTCAGCACTTTACAGGGGCATGAGTTTGACTTGACCGTGACTTACTTTGCTTGACTCTGACTATAACTTGTTAGACGCTTTTAATACTAAGTAAAAATGTTTAATATTACAACTAAAGGACATTCAATCCAAGGTCATGAAAATTTTAACAAAAAAAAATAATTTAAAATGAGCTTTGAAAGCGCACAATCTTGCTCAACTGGTAGAGCTTTGAGATATACTCTGTCACCTTATAGGTAGGTAAGAAGATGAGTTTAGAGTTAGTTTTAGCTTGAGGTAGGACCTAATAAATAGATTTTATTAGGTGAGTGGGTATTATCTTTGTGATTATTACCCAAAATAATAATTCCTTTTCAATAGATTACCTACTCTGAAACTCTGATGAATGATAAACATAATTAGTCCTATTTTCCTAAAAGTATATTTATATGTACTAGGTAAATATAATAGGTATGTACGGTACCTATTAAATAATTTGCCTGTATATGACTTAGGATCATAACACTACACGGAACCTTACGGACAACTGCTATCGCGGCACCAAACTAATGTTAAAGCCTCTCAGTTAGAAAATCACGCGAACGTGAACCTTATCGCGCTAAGAGACGGTTTGCGGTCGCGTGATTCTTCAACTGAGCGGATTTAACGTTAGTTTGGTGTCGCAATAGCAGTTGTTCGTAAGGCCCCTGCTCGTCCTTGATATGGAGTAGATATTGAGATAGTTTACGAAAATTTTATCACATATAGATTTTCGTAGGTTATAAAAACAAGTAAATTTTGATTTTATTTTATATATTATTATTTTAGCGCAGTTGCATGCACTATGTTCACGGACAGGTAGACAGGCAGGAAAATGCAGGCGAAGATTGAAAATATGCTAAAAGTTGTTACAAATCGTTTAGCAAAAAAAATCTAGTTCTAAGCATGTTTTTAAATTGAACATTTAAAAAGTATTTTTTTACTAGATCTACTCCACAGTTTCTTTAGTCCATCCCGTTATCTCTGGAGGTGAATTTCGTTAGCGCTCATTTGTTTTGCCGTAATTGCACGAGATATGAGGGTATATTGAATCCACCCCTCTCTACCCGTCCTTCACCCCTTCTCCACCCCTCTTTTACCCCTTCTTGCCCCTTCCCCGCCCCACAGCTTTATTGGATTGCTTATTGGAGTCTATAAAGAGAATTTTATGTAACCACCTTATTAAGTCTTTGTAGAATGCACGATCTTTTAGCAATTGAGAAATTAGTTAGAGATTGGGTTGGTTCTAAGACTGTGGTTTATTTTGGAAGTAATTTCGTAGGCTTACGTTTATTAGTTACAAATATGGTACGTCTTTAATATTCAGTAATCTGTTTTGATCTGAATAAAGTGAAGCATTACAGACATTATAGTAATAAGTATGAGAAAGATGAACTCCCAATATACCGGGAGTTCATTCCACAACCTTTACCGTTCAGTTAGAAAATCACGCGACCGCAAACCGTATCTGGGCGCGATAAGGTTCACGTTCGCGTGATTTTCCAACTGAGCGGATTAGGGGCCGCAATTAGCTGTTGTCCGTAAGGCCCAAGGTGTCCGTGGAGTTGCATTTTATAAATAAAAAAATAAGTAAGAAAAGTTTATTGAAGTTATATGATTATTTACGGGATATATACCGTGGTAAGGTTGTGTCTTCCCGTAAACATGTAAGTAACTGCGCCGAAATATCGTGAGCTCAATCCACAACCTTACCACGGTAAATATCCCGTAAATAATCACATAACTTTAGTGAACAACCGTGATAGTTTAAAACAGTGTTTATTAGGTATACAGACATTCTCTGAAGTGTGACTGGTAAACATTCTTCAAGTCATAATGAATCTGTTTTTTTCTAGGCAAGCGTGCTCCATCGCAGACCGCATCATCGTTTAACATCAAGCGAGGACGAGATGGCAGTCAAACGCAAACCTATTTTATTACAATAAAAAAAGGCTAATACCAACTGGGGCCTTACAGCAGCTTTGGTTATGAAAAAAATATTGCGACCGGATTATATTTTATTTTGTAATCATGATTTTCGGAACTGCGTTTTAGTGCTAATTTTAAACCGCGTAAGGAGATGGCCGTAACACCCCGGTACACACACACACACTTAAAATAAATTGGCTAATAATAATTATGTAGTTCGAGCATTATACAAATGCATTTGTATAATGCTCGATGTTTTATTTTACAGCTTTACTATAGTCGGTACAAATTTTTCGCTTTGACAGTTGCAATAACATTGTACATGTTTAAAACTATTTTAAACTATCGCGGTTGTTCACTACAGTTATATGATTATTAACGGGATATTTACCGTGGCAAGGTTGTGTTGTTTGGCTACCCGTAAACATGGTGCATGTAACTGCGCCGAAATATCGGGAGCTCCATTCACAACCATATCACGCTAAATATCAAAAATACACACACACACACATAAAATAAATTGGCTAATAATAATTATGTAGTTCGAACATTATACAAATGCATTTATTTGTGAAAAGTGACATGCATGACTTTGTGGGTAATACATATTATGAAACTATTCCATCCCTACTTCCCAAATTTTTAACAGAATAAATTAAAATGATTTAACTTCGTTTCGTTCTTAGCTAATAATTTTATTGCTAAGATTTTGTAGTTTACATCATGGTTTACATTTAACGTCAATAGTAATGCTACTCACCGATAGATGGAGCCACTAAACTTTATCGTTTAAAACGCAAAATATCAAAGTGCTACAACCTCAGATCATTCAAGTAAAACCAGCCAAGTACGAGTCGCGCTCGCGCACTGAGGGTTCCGTACAACCACATAACATGTTAGCTATTAAAGTAGCACCCGCCTGCCATTTTTTAGGGTTCCGTACCCAAAAGGTGTAAACGGGACCCTATTACTAGCCCTACGCTGTCTGTCTGGCTTTTTTATAACGCTATCATAGCGTTATAAAAAAGCCGAACTAAAACAGTAAATTTTTATCACTTTTACTAGCTTTTTTAACGATAGATTGTAGCTGCTAAAAATTTGTATGTTTTTTTTCTACTTATTACATATTCTATTGCCTTCAATAAACTTGTTATAAACTATCACGGTTGTTCACTAAAGTTATATATTATGATTATTTACGGGATATTTACCGTGCTAAGGTTGTGGATTGAGCTCACGATATTTCGGCACAGTTACATGTTTACGGGAAGATACAACCTTACCACGGTATATATCCCGTAAATAATCATATAACTTCTATAAACTTTTCTTACTTATTTTTTTTATTTATAAAATGCAACTCCACCGACACCATGGGCCTTACGGACAACAGCTAATTGCGGCACCTAATCCGCTCAGTTGGAAAATCACGCGAACGTGAACCTTATCGCGCCCAGATACGGTTTGCGGTCGCGTGATTTTCCAACTGAGCGGATTAGGTGCCGCAATAGCAGTTGTCCGTAAGGCCCCTGGGTCCGTGATTTTTATTATACTTTTTCTTACTTATTCATACACTTTAAATTATCCAACGCACTTGACAAATTTCCCCATCAAGGGAGTTAACGAGTGACCCGCCGTTAGTGGTTATTCCGTTATTTCCTTAATATCCTTGATTTAATAACTGCTCGCGGCGCTAATGCGCGGGTCTCGTGTTTAGGCCAATGTTTACATCTGGTTTACGCTAATCTGTTGTTTGACCCGCCTTCGTAGTTCAGGAGCCTTACGGTTACCTCTCAACGCGGGCTCGAAAAGCGCAGTGCGGAAAATCACGCGAACGTGAACCTTAACGCGCCGAGATACGGTCTGCTGTTGCGCAACTTTTTTGCACTCACATAAACAGAATCGCTTTTAAAATAAGTAGCTCTAAGGCCTCTGAAGATGAGGGTGATTCTCAAATCAAACCAACTAGGATTATCTATAACCAATACCGATATAAATAAGGGATCTAAAACCTGGTCAATTTAAAATAAAACTAAAAAAACTTTTACTCGAGAAATGTTATTACAAAGTTAGTGATTACATCTCTATCTCTTCTCTTCTCTACATAGTATAAATTGAAGTCGCTTTCCGCGTCTGTCTGTCTGTCTGTATGTCTGTATGGCCGCTAACTCCTCCTAAACCACGCAACGGATTTTGATGCGGTTTTCACCTTCAGTTAGATACATTTTGAAGGAAGGTTTATATATATAACTAGCGACCCGCCCCGGATTCGCACGTAAATTACACCCGTGCGAAGCCGGGCGGGCGGATCGCTAGTTTAATATAAAACTAAATAACACTTTTTATCGAGAAATGTTATAACAAAGTTAGTGATTCCATAAATGATAAATTTTAGTAATGACTGCAGTAGGTCAATTTGTTTATCACACGATTATTATAGTAATGTCTATCTGTTAACTATTTAAATTGATAACATCATAAATCTTAACTATTGAAACACAAGTTAATTTAATTAATACTCTTTTATATAAATAATATTTACGATATTGTTATACCATCTCTCTAGATTTGTACGCCTACAAACTAAGCAAAACATGAGCGGGTCGCTAGTTACAGATTAGTCATACTGTCTCTGGAACTTCAGTCGTAACCCATTATTCCAGCAGCTCCTCACCTAAATTATAACAGTGTCCATTAAGCTGCGCATAATTAGCGCTGATTCGTTTAAACTAAACGCTTCAGTATGCAAATGAATTCAGTGTAATATTGTAATACATTACAACAGATTTATAAGCAAGGCAGGTGCATTAAGTTTGCTGTATTTGTTTTATTATACAGCTTTACTATAGTCGGTACAAATTTTTCGCTTTGACAGTTGCAATAACATTGTACATGTTTAACACTATTTTAAACTATCGCGGTTGTTCACTACAGTTACGGGATATTTACCGTGGCAAGGTTGTGTTGTTTGGCTACCCGTAAACATGGTGCATGTAACTGCGCCGAAATATCGGGAGCTCCATTCACAACCATATCACGCTAAATATCAAAAATATCCCGTTAATAATCATAATATTGCACCATAGTAGTAGTTAAAGTAAAGGTTTATGACAAATTTTACAATAACAATAACTGCTAAATACGTTGCCAGCGTATTCACTAGCATAGTTTACTTTTTATTAATTGTTTTCATGGCCATGGATAAAGAGTCCTTCAGTCAATAACACAGTATAACGTCAAACAAGTCATAGTCACAGTCAGATTCAAGCAAGGTAAGTCACGATCAAGTCAAACTTACGCGTCAGTAAAGTAGTGGAGGCTTTACAAGAGGCTTCTATGGATTTTTGGTTACAAAACGAAAATGCTTTTTTCAGCTCGTTTTATCACTTTTCCACACTCGAGCACGTTCACGTGTTCTCAATAAATAATAATCCACCCAATTATTACATATTAACCCTCGAAAATACACAAGTTTAAGAAAATATTACAACGAGCCAACATGTTTTTTCCACGTTGGCGCCAAAACTCCTAGCATAGTTAAAGTTACCAGGGTTGCAAGTCAAAACAGACCTTATTTACCCCAGATGCATAGCTGTAAAGATATTTTATGCAACTGACAGATATTTAACAAAAACAATAACAATTTACCAGCGAAGCGTGGGCAGTTACGGTTAACAGTTTTTTTGGAATATTTAGAGAGAAGAATTTGACAAGCTTATTGTTAAGATCATACAAATTTTCACCCCCTATTTATCCCCATAAAATGGGTGAAAATTTGTACGATCTTGATGAAAGTTTTCAATGCTTCGTCATTTCCTAATAACCTGAAGAGAACTAAGATATAGGTCTGTGGGAACTGAGAACGGAACTCCTATCGGGCTCTCGCTTGTCTCATCTATGACGATACAGTATCAACGTTTTCTAAATTAACAATTTAATTGTCACCATTAATTCTAAAGTAAGCAAAACAGTAAACTAAGTTAGCAATTAAAGGTTTTCAAGTTATGACCTTTGTGATAGCGGTGATGGATAGCTACCGGTGCTTTAATAACGGACAGAGGTATGCGACACTGAACCATTATGTGTGTGTCATTTATGTGATGAACATCTGTGTTTGTTCTGTATCTGGAAAAAAAAAAAAAAAACTATAGGTGGCAAACAAGCAGATGGGCTGATTGATGTTAAGCAGTTACCGTCGCGTATGGATACTTGTAACACCAGAGGCATCACAAATACGTTGCCGACCCTTTAGAACTCGATTATCTCGCCTTTTGAAGTACCCCATGTTGTAGCTTCTCGGAAACACCGTAGAAGGTAGCTCATTCCACATTTTTGCAGGTATGAGGCAAAAAGGATCGTGTGAATCGCACAGTGTGCGATTTCCACTGATCTATGATGTGTGGATGATGTATCTATTTAAAGACGTATTTAAAAATATATGTGTATGTATATCAGTCTCTAGCAGCCATATTACAAGCTTTGCTTAGTTTGAGGTCAGATGACCGTGTGTGCTAATTATGTCCCGAATAATTATTTATTTATTTATTATTGGAACGCTTTTATTAGTTTCAGTTGTAATATTTTTTTAATGTCTAGCCATTGCCTATGATTACTTGTAACACCATGTACATCACAGATAAGTTTCCGTCCCATTAAAGACTCTATCAAAAGCCCTTTTGAAGAACCCCATGTATATATGTAAACATTTTGGAACTGATCATTCTAATGTATACTTTTAGGAAAATACTGTACCTATATTGTAAAGTTGTAGTACTGCGGCCCTATTATAGAAGTTTGATTGTGATCGAGATTGCATGCCGTCCCGTTCGCATCTACTTACTCGCACCACGTGCGTAAGTGAGATGGCACGCGATCACGATCACAATCCGAACCACGATAAGACATATATAATAAGGCATCTGTTTATTTTTACAATCTGCGAACAAAGTATTAGATGACGAAAACAAAACAGATAAAAAAACTTTAGATTTGTTTTTCCGTTACTTAGCGTATAATTATTTATTTTAAGCAGTTTTGCAGTAGTTGATATTTCTAATTGTCGTATTTAAATTTCCTAGCAGATAAATAATAAAACATATTTATGTTTTTAAACTGACAACTGCTTTTAACTAAACAACAATTTGCTGCAACTAAACAAAATATAATATTACTACAAAAACTGTTAGACTGCCCATAAACAGTTGAAGGTCTAAAGACAATCCAAATGCCCAAGCCCACTATTAATTGGCAGCCTACACAGCATGCTGGCAGCATTACCACGCTGAATAGCAATGCTTATGCTTTGAGCCAGAAACACGCCAGCATTTTGGTCACGGTTCGCATTAACAAGGCGCTCAGAAAGACTTTTTTTTTTAACTCTAGTCTCCCGGAGTCCATGCGTTCTGTAGTTATGATGAAATTAACAAACATACACAAACCTTAAAACATAACACTTTTTTGCAGTCGAGTCAAAAAGGTCTACCAGATAAAAAAGGTTGCTTCCCTTTAGCATATCACCGTCCTTTAACGAATGGTGACAGTTGAGGCTAATCAAGGGTAATTCCAGCATAAATTTTACGACAGCTATTTTACCTATACTTTGAGTGTGTTTCAAACTGTAAGTCTCTGTTGTCTTTGAACTGAAATTCTAATGCTAGGCCATTTTGAAGGCTTTCATCTGTCTAAATTTGTATCTTAGGCCTGGCAACGGGGCCAAGGTATCAAAATTAAGTCTCGTAGCATTATTGCATTTACCCACGTAGTCTGCTACGATGCTACGGCGTAGCGCTGCTACGAGCTACGAATCGATGAATCAGATCAGAATCTCTAATATTTTTTTTTCATTTATTATAGGATTTTTTATATTTCGTATAGGATTCGATGTAGCAAGCGTAAATTTTAGTCTAGGGTTATGTGAAACGGTCCTATGACAAAAGGAGGTCATATGCATAGGAGGTTGTATTCATAGTTAAAGTATTGAAAAAGATGTTTGCTTGTATGTTTGTTTGTTTGTCATGTGCTTTAAAATAAAAATTTAAACTTCAAAGCAAAACAATGCGTATGTGTTCTTCTCACTATTAGATGCTAAAATAAGATTATTCTCATCATCATCATCATCAGCCAGAAGACGTCCACTGCTGAACATAGGCCTCCCCCTTTAACCTTCACTGAACGACAGCCTGCCTTTTGCATCCACTGGATGCCAGCAACTCTCACTATGTCATCGGTCCATTTAGCGGGAGGCCTACCTACGCTGCGTCTTCCGGTTCGTGGTCTCCACTCAAGAACCTTTCTTGCCCATCGGTTATCGGTTCTTCGAGCGATGTGGCCTGCCCATTGCCACTTCAACTTGCAAATTTTAACAGCTATGTCGGTGACTCTGGTTCTTTGGTGAATGTCCACGTTTCGGATTCTATCGCGCAAAGAAACTCCGAGCATAGCTCTCTCCATTGCCCGCTGAGTGACTCTGAGTGTTTCCAAAAGATTATTCTATTATAGTCTAAAATAAAACAAATAATAGGAAAGAACACATTTATTTATCTCTCGTATGTTAAGTACTCGATAATATCTTTTATCTAATTTCTACTCGTTTCTACGGCACACAGTTTTTACAATATCATAAATTATTTTAATTTTATTTACATCACAGAGCATTGGGAATAAAAAAATCACTACTTTACTTAATATATTATCATACTTTTTACAGAAATTGTTACTTAATTTTATCTAGTTTATTTTTAAATAAGTATCTGACTTTCAAAGCAACTAATACAAAACTAGTTGCAATACATAATTTGCAGACATGCTGAGTATAAAATCCATTACAACACATAATTTGTATACTTCCAGACTACAAAATTAATTGCAACACATAATGTATAGAATTGCAGACTACCAAATTAATTGCAACACATAATGTATAGAATTGCAGACTACCAAATTAATTGCAACACATAATGTATAGAATTGCAGACTACAAAATTAATTGTAACACATAATGTATAGAATTGCAGAGAACCAAATTAATTGCAGCACATAATTTTTATTGCAGTGTACAAAATTAATTGCAACACATGATTTGTAGACTTGCTGAGTACCAAACTAATTGCAACACATAATATGTAGAATTGCAGAGAACCAAATTAATTGCAATACATGATTAGTAGATTTGCAAAGTACAAAATTAATTACAGCACACTATTTGTATGTTTACATATCTCACTACCTTCTAATGCGCGACAGTTTTTGTGTCTTATATAACCTTCATTCATGGATTTTATTCAATTAGATTTTGCACATAAAAAAATTTACCTACAATGACTTCTACATCGAACCATAATTTTTACAGCGATAAAGATCAAAATAATACACAAAAACATCACAAAGAGAAAACTGGTCTAAATTAGATTCGACCACATCGTCGCTTACCAACAGGCGAGTTAGTGGTCAAAAGCGGACTTATCAGCGTTAAAAAAATAAATCTAATCGATGCTATATAATTTACACTTAAAACATCATATTATGGTACTAAACTGATTGCCGTTATTAGAGAACATTTATAAATAAACAAGTGACAAATACCAGATTTTTGAAAAACACAAATATATAAGATAGATAGAAACTCTTTATTGTGTACAGCAAAAAAATAAAATACATTAATTTCTTGCAAGAGTTAAAGTATTTTTTCATCATTAAATTTTAACATACCCAATTCTTACAAGTAAAAATCTATTTAAAATTATTTACAATTACTTATTGCTTTGATACACTATCTTTAACATATCGACTCGAATAAGTTACTAATACTTAAGTTACAGTATACAAGGTAAACCTTAATCTAAGTTACTTTATCTAATTCATTTTTATTGCATGAAAAAAATACATGTAAAACCACCCAAGACATTGCTGAGTTGTTTCAATTTCCTATTGAAGACAGTATTTAATTTTAAAGAAGAAATATACGAAGTTGAAAATTAAAGAAGATTAGCTAATAACTGCCAGCATGCTGGGTACACTGCCAACTGGTAGTGGGCTTGAGCATTTGGATTGTCTTTAGACCTTCAACGGTCTATGGGCAGTCTAACTGTATTTGTAGTTTTAGTTTTAGCTTGTATTTTGTTTAGTTAATAAAGGCGTTAGCCCAGAAAAAAAAAGCTAATAACTCGATAATCGATTATCAGCTCGATGACGTCTGCTGAATATAGGCCTCCCCCTTAGAACTTCTCACTAAACAACAACCTGCCATCTGCATCCACTGGATGCCCGCGACTCTCACGATGTCGTCAGTCCATCTAGCGGGGGCCCTACCTACGCTGCGTCTTCCGGTTCCATGTTCCGGAATGACCATGTACCAGATTTGCATAATTATACATGGCTACTGGTAATCAGTTAGTATCCTCTTACGGGTGGGTTCAATATTTCAATATAATATCAAGACAAAAACCTTTTCTGTTACGAATAAAATTCTGGAAAAAAATTATCAGTTGTTTCATTTTATATTCTATCGGGAGTGAATGATTTATTTTTATAAATCTATTAATAGGCTTGCGTTTGACCGCCAACTCACCTGATAGAAAGCAAATTGATGTATTTATTTGTATGGAACAGCTGATTTTCGCGAATTTTGAAATCTTAGAACAAAAGTTGTTTGTTTTGATGTACTGAAGCCGTCCTTAAGTTTTTTAAACGCTTGCAGACAATGCGGAGTACAAGTAGTAAGTACAAGTTGCAAGTGCGTCTGTAACGGTGTGCTTAGTGCAAGTGGCAGTGAAAGTACTTAATAGCACTCCCTCCAGTCCTTGCGCAAGTGAAGCCCGCGCTACTCACGCGACTTCCACAGCGGATCGTCCATCTCGTTCGAACACTCGTGCGTGTACGTATTCGCACGCGAGTAGTATGCGTAACCGCGCAAGTGGCTACTTTACATTCGAACGCCTACGTGTACTTGCAACTTTTTTTTTTACATCTGACTAGACTAACGTTTGACTGCGATCTCGCCTGATGGAAAGCGATGATGCAGTCGAAGATGGAGCACGTTTGCCCAGTAATAACCTATTAACCCTAGACTTGAACACTCCAAGACTGTACTTGACTTGTACTTGTTACCTGCACTTGTAAGCTACTTCGTATCGTCTGCAAGCTCAGGATGCTAACTGATTATACCAGTAGCCCTGTATAATATTAATAAAATAATGAATCAGACAGTAATAATTTTCGCATTAGAATATCTTTTACTCCCTATTTCACACAGTTCACACCATCTGTAGGCCCTTCGAGAGGCTCTCGACGTGTTCCTTCGCCTTCATCCGGAGTGCAGCGATGGAGGTAGACCGCGGGTCAGGTGGCGCGGGTGGTGCAGGGGCCGGGGCTGATGGCGTCAGGTAAGATGGGTACCCGGAGGGCGGGTGACTTAGGAACCCTACGGAAGAAAAGATTTTGATAAATAAATTTATTTTTCCTTTTTATTTTTCGCGTTTTCCTTTCAGCAAACTCTTTCATTTGGATCGTGATGGTAGATAAGAAAATGTTGTCCGCCACCTTGGGGCATCCCACGTCATTTCATCTTTCGAATTCTTTTCAGCAAACCCTTTTATTTGATACCCATATCATGGGGGTGCATAAAAAATAAACAGGTCCGCCATATTTGGGAGTCTGCAGTATTGGATTTCGAATAACGTCATTTAGCTAGTTATGCATCATCCAAACTAAACGTGTACGCAAAATTTCAGCTTAATCTGTTGGAGATAATTGTTTTAAAAGATGTGACTCATACTAACAAGGAAAAGTTAAATAAAAACTTGTAAAAAAGTTATTGGTTTACATGGCGTAATGATTTCCTTAAGTTAAAGCAAGTAATAATGGTTAAGTCAAGTCCACTTGACTTAACCATTATTACTTGCTTTCCATGACGACGACGATGAGACGAAAGCGGTTCCATGGTTAATGATTTTCGAGCTTATTTTCAGAAAATAATTACTCTTTTATTAATATAATTCATCATCATCAGCCAAAAGACGTCCACTGCTGAACATAGGCCTCCCCCTTTAACCTCCACACTGAACGACAGCCTGCCTTTTGCATCCACTGGATGCCAGCGACTCTCACTATGTCGTCGGTCCATCTAGTGGGAGGCCTACCTAAGCTGCGTCTTCCGGTTCGTGGTCTCCACTCAAGAACCTTTCTTCCCCATCGGTTATCGGTTCTTCGAGCGATGTGGCCTGCCCATTGCCACTTCAACTTGCAAATTTTAACAGCTATGTCGGTGATTCTGGTTCTTTGGCGAATATCCACGTTTCGGATTTTATCGCGCAAAGAAACTCCGAGCATAGCTCTCTCCATTGCCCGCTGAGTGACTCTGAGAATCTCTATTAATATAATTAAAGATGTGCAAAATAAAGTGGGTTATTATTATGTATATCAATCTATTATTTTTGACAACTCTGAGAAGAATATATTGGAGCGGGAGCAACGTCAATTGCTCTGGACTTAACCCGCCGTTTTGACACACTTTATTATACACTTATCAGCCTGTCTCTACCTACTGAATATGACCTCCCCACGTTCACGTGAGGATTTCTGACCGTGTCTGAGCCTCATTCATTCCTATATTGCCTTCCTATCAATATCATCTGACCATGCTGATGGCCTGCCATACAGAAATAAGGTTTTCTCAGCGTCGGAGTAAATACTTTATTTAAACAAGAAAATTACACATATTTGGAATAGAAACAAAAATAAAACCTAAAACTACTTACAAAATTAAAAACTAATACTAAACTAAATTAAATTAAATACGCTAAATAAAAATATATTATATTCAAATAAATTGTATATTTCCACTAGTTCAGTTGAATTGTTGGTGAGAATTTTTTCCATCTGTTAAGTCTACTATATCACTAAGCCTTTTTCCCCGTTTGTTCAGTCAAATTAACTAGTGAGACTTTCTTCCCCGTTTGTTCAGTCGACTGAACTATTGAATCTTTTTTTCCCATATGTTCAGGCGATTGAACTAGCGAGAATTTTCCCGTTTGTTCTGTCAACTGAATCAGTTAGCCACTTGAGTAGTTCTGCTGACTACAGTAACCACGCATAGATGGCTCTGGGCAGCGCTGGTTACTACAGTTACCAACCCGTCGTGCACGGTGGTGACAAAATCGCCTTATCCTGTTTTTTCTTGAACAACTACGCATATGAAACTATTTCTATCCTATTCTACTTGAACTAAGGTACAAATTTTGATAGAGCAATCCTGCCTGAATTCAAGGTCTATGGTTTAAAAAAAAACAAAATCGGCCGTACGAAAGTGACAGTGTGTGCTCCGACTGCTCGGTGTCAGAGCGCCGTGAGGGGCCGCTAACGCAAGTGGTTAAAGTTCTAATATGCTTACCAGGTAAAGCAGTCAGTAGCGGCGGTGCGAGCCAAGGATCCACTGGTAACCCAAGCCCACTCAGTCGAGGAATGCCGCCCCCACCGCAGCCGTACTCCGAGAGGCCAAGTCGTGCCGCTTCCATCTTCTCTTGGCGACGCCATTTAGCTCTACGGTTTTGGAACCAGACCTGGAAAATAGATAATAGATATGAACAATAAGTAAGTTGAACTATCTATCAATATGAGTGGTAGAGATATTACGAGCCATATCTGATGTAATACGAGTGGTAGCATGTGCGCTTTATAATCTGATGGCACCCGGTTCGAACCTCGGCCCTGCACCAACGATTTATTTAGTACGTAAATAATGCAGTTTTTATGCCATCGCTCAAAAACGGAGAAGAAAAACATCGTGAGGAAACCAGTACGTCTAAGAAACCTTAAAAGCTCAAAGACATATGGCATACACCAACATGCACTGGTTTACCATGCTGGATTTTGGTCCATTTTCTCTCTCTCTCTCTTTGTGCCAGCAGTGGGCAACATGATAGGCAGAAATGATTTTATGAAGAATTTATGAGACGCGTATTATAGCCGGCTGGATGCAGGCCGCTTCCAACCGGCTTTTTTGGTGATCGATGGGGGAGGCCTATGTCTAGCAGTGGACGTCCTATGGCTGAAATGATGATGATGATGATATTATAGCCTGTTACCAAATCATACTAAATCAAGCCAATAACAAAACGTACAAAAGTTTTCGTTTACACCATAAATCTCTACTAAACGTTCGTGAAGGACAAACATAAACTTGGAAATATACTTTCTACCTTAGAACACGAACTCAATCAAATTCTATACATCCAGCTGTGGATGAAATAACTTTTATTGTTATTGTAATAGAGGTTATTTTTGTTCATTTGAATGGATATGTGGTGTCAAATAGTAGTGTAATATGATATATATTCCGGGGCAAGGGGGATACAAGGCGTTCGCGTGCTGTCTTCGATTTCTAGCGGGACATGGAGTATATCTTGTCGCGAACTAGAAACGTCGTCAAAATACTCAAGAGCACACATGTCTGCCAAAGTTATTTTTCACGCATATTTTAAACACTTTTGAAGAGCAAATCACTGAGGAAGATTTGAAAACAAAACCATTTTTTTTTTTTTGTAAAATGACTTGCGTTTGGCCGCCGACTAGCCTAATGTAAAGCGATATGCGGCCTACGATGGAGCACGCTTGCCTAGAAGAAACCTATTCACTCTCAACTTGAAGACACCCAGAGCATTAGAGCCCGGTTGAGCATAAGTTTTTAATTCAGACAGAATTTTGTCTCATCATCATCATCATCAGCCAGAAGACGTCCACTGCTGAACATAGGCCTCCCCCTTTAACCTCCACACTGAACGACAGCCTGCCTTTTGCATCCACTGGATGCCAGCGACTCTCACTATGTCGAATTTTGTCTAATGTCAGACAATTACAAAAAAAAAAACGTACAAATTAGGCAGTCCAAATAAAATACACCGATATTGTTTATATGACTTGGTCAGGCTAGCCACACCTCTTTAAATATAAATATAAATATCTGGGACATTTTTGCACACACGGTCATCTGACCCCAAACTAAGCAAAGCTTGTAATATGGTTGCCAGAAACTGATATACGTACATATATATTTTTAAATACATACTTAAATATATATTAACACCCAGACATAGAACAAACACAAATGTTCATCACACAAAATGTTGTCCTAGATGGGAATCGAACCCACGCCCCCAAGCACAGAAGATAGGTTCACTACCAACTGAGAACGTTCTTTAGTCTTTTAAAAACCTAGGTTTAATTATACGAACATTTAAAACCAAGAAGATAACTTTTTTTTTTGCCTTAACTAAACTAAATACAAGCTAAAACTACAAATACAGTTAGACTGCCCATAGACCGTTGAAGGTCTAAAGACAATTCAAATGCTCAACCCCACTACCAGTTGGCAGCGTACCCAGCATGCTGGCGGCATTATCACGTTGAATGGCAATGTTAAAAGTTAACTAAAAGTAAAATATAGCTATTTAAACCAACAAGGTAAATCTCTTAATTAACCTATCGCATCAGGCTTAATTTTGATTTGCTAATTGCATACATTTTATGGAATAGCGGAAGAGATAAACATCTGTATGGGATCCAGTCATCAAATCACTAACATCTCAATCCCGGAGCATATCTGTTTGCCGTGGGACTTCTTTCATTGAAATCATTAGCCTATATCAATTTACAGATTTAAGGATTTTTTTATTGCTTAAAAAGTAACACCTTAAAAATTATAATTTACTGTTGGACAGAGAGAGTTAGATACACTAGGACAAAGCCTGTCTCGTGGAGGCCATAAAACAAATTAACAATAAAGATATACTTATATTCGACGAAACTATGACAATAGCTCACAAGTAATAAAAAAAACTAGATTAACAAAACAAATAACATAACATTAAGAAATAATTTTAAGAAACTTTTCAGTATCATCATAAGATAAGGATAGAAGCCACTTTTGAACAATGCGCTTTGCCTGGTTAACCGAAAAATATTTGACATCTAGCGTTTTAACAATTTAAAATATGATACCGCGCTGGTCGTTATTTGCGACACAGAACAGTGGCATGCGAAGTTTGATGACTTGCCTGTCAAAAGTATTAAATTTGTTTAACTGTGAACAAACGGGACGATATGCGACCGCCGGCGATGGCTTTGACTTCGCGACCAAAGTTTATGACCTGTCTATGGCGGAGACTTGCTTTTGGAAGACTTGATGTGAAGCATGGTATAATAATATATACTCCACCAGGTATATAGCGCTCCGAGAAAAAAGTACCGTGGGTGACACGCAACTACGTCATCAATGTATACACGTACACGTGCATAAGCAAGAGCAGAATAAGTAATTTACAAATACAATGGTTTTTATAATAAACTAGCAAACCCGGCGAACTCCGTTTCGCCACCAGATGAAACTACTCTTCTATAAACCTCACGGAGCCCGAGACCTTTCCAACGAATGCAAAACCGTGGAAATCGGTTCGTGCGTTCTGGAGTTACAGCGTCAGGAAGGAAAACCCGACTTATTTTTATATAGTAGATAATGTGTGACGCGGTCCACGTTGGAGCACGCTTGCCCAGAAGAAACCGATATATTAGGAAACTTTTAATAATATATTAAATATAATACAAAAAACATTTCTATTGTCATTTGGTTTGTCCGCTCAAGCATATAATTTATGTTTAGCAGTGGACGTCTTCTGGCTGATGATGATGAAACACCGCTCAACTCAAATAACACTTTTACTTACACAGTTAGACTATTCAATAAAATTATTAGTACTAGACGCCACAAGTTGCGCTACTGTTGAACTACTATGGCACCACTGTGGCAGAAACAGAACAGACATCGACTGCGATTGTTGTTTACTGCTTAACTTTGAGTATATGGTTGTCAGATTTTTATTTGGAAAGGGAAAGAAACTGTCCTTAAAAATTGTAATACCTAGGGCCACGGAAATTATAATAATCAAAATCATCCAGCTTTGGAATGGAGCACTCATTGGGTGCTCCATTCCAAAGTCTTTGAGCATCAAAAAATTAGGCAGGGGTCAGAAAAATTTGAATGAAAGTTTTGTTATCAGTTTATTGTTCTTTATATCAAAAGTTATTTACGAGTACATATACCTTAGATAGAGGTATGTGGTTATCTGTTTGTCTGCCTGCACATATAAAGACTTTTGCTTTACAAAGCGCAAATCCAACCTCACATGGAATACCGCTCCGATCTATGGAACGGAACACCGAAGTATCAACTTGAGCTTCTTGATGCATTACAGCGTAGAGCTGTAAGAATTGTCAATGATCCCAAAATCACCGAACACCTAGAGCCGCTCAGCATACGCAGAGACGTTGGGTCTCTTTGTATCTTTTACCGCATTCACAACGGGGAGTGTTCTGAAGAACTGTTTGATCTGATGCTGGCGTCACGGTTTTATCATCGCACTAGCCGCCACCGCTTTAAAGCTCATCCACATATCATAGATCAGTGGAAATTGCACACTGATTAACGCGATCTTTCTTGCCTCACACCTGCAAAATGTGGAATGAGCTACCTTCTGCGGTGTTTCCGAGAATTTACAACATGTGGTTCTCCAAAAGGCGAGTTAATAGATTCTTAAAGGGTCGATAACGTAGTGGTGATACACCTGGTGTTACAACTACCTACCCATCCAATGGTGACGCTGACTGCTAACCATAAAGCAAGCCGTCTTTTGCCTCAATAAAGCTATTTAATATGTATTTTTGCATTATAGTAAATAAAGATTATTATTATAAAAAGAGCGGAAAACAAGCGTGCGGGCCACCTGATGGTAAGCAAAAACCGCCGTCTATGGACACCTGCAAAACTAGCGGTGTTGACGGTGCTTTGCCAGCCCTGAGAGGTACTTGTAGACACCCTTTTAGAAACGCTTTATGTAGAAGCTCGGCTGTGGAATGTTCCCCCAAAGGTCTACTCTTTGGGGGAAGTACATTCCACACCTTGCAGGTCCGGTTCCACACAGAATATAGGAGTGGAAAAATCGGACGGTGTGAGATTTCCACTATCGCACATCCATGTTGCGCCAGACTGATAAAGTTTGACGCAACACGTCCATATGCTAGTTTGCCACCTATGGCATAAAAATATAAGAGGCATCCAGTCAGCCCAAACGCGAATCACAAAACCCAAACCGAGGGCGTCTAATAGTGCTAACAGACGCTCGAACGCGGTTGACCTCAACCGCCGTCTGACCTGAGAGAAAGAGAGGGAAATATGATATTCTCACTCTTTCTCTCTCGTTGGTTGGACGGCGGTCCGTCAGCCGCGTTCGAGCGTCTGTTAGCACTATTAACGACCGGTTATCAGAGTCGCGTAGGCAACAAAACGCTCCCTCAGCCCTCGCCAAGTTATAGCGACGATGTATTTTGCCACGCTAGAATCAGGACGCCCGCGGGGGGTAGTGCAACGCCAAAAACTAACATAGGTCCAACCTCGATGACGCCTGGCGCGGGACTGACCGCGGCGCGTGCAAATTCTCGCGACCTTTTTACGCTTTTAATTTCACTAAAAAACGAAACTATTCACTATCAAAAATCTATCCAAATAATTTTTTTTGAATAAAATTGCCTTTTATTACATGCAATTTCCAGGTTGTTACGAACTTTCATTAGAGCATAAAACGAAAAAAATAAACTAAATCGACTTTGTTTCAGTTATTTTTTTGATCGAGGAAAATTTATTCAATCGTGTTTTGAACCAAATCATAAACTCAAACCAATATATATTCATGTAAATATATATATATACTAGCGACCCGCCCGCCCGGCTTCGCACGGGTGTAATTTACGTGCGAAGCCGGGGCGGCTCGCTAGTTATATAATTATTTAAACTATCCTATCTCTCAAGTTGGATCGAACTGCACATGGTGTGCGAATTTTATTATAATCGGTTAAGTGGTTTAGGAGTCCATTGAGGACAAACATTGTGGCACGAGATTTATATATATTAAGATATATGTCACAGATAAATCTGTGACATATATTTTTTTCCAGCTCAAATATTGTAATTTAACTGAATAAAATTGATTTAAAACCGTCAATTTTGGTATAAGAGGCTCTTAAACAGCTTCATTCCGTAGCAGCCCTAGACACAACGACGCATGAAGTATGGTGTCGGTCGGTGCCAACGACGTGCGCGGTACGACACGTTCACTTAACAAATGTATCGCTCCCGTCCATAATCCATGCTTATCGAAATAATATTCAACGAATAAAATATAGAAATGAATGTTTTATGTGAGGAACACAGTTTATGTAGAAGTTCTTGTGTTAACCTTTTTTGAACGAGGAAAAATCTCTGTAGTCTAGACCGTGGTCTAGACGAAAATGTAGTCAGTGTTAAAAAGATTTTATTATTTAGGTGTGAATGTGTGTGTGAATCGACCTCACCTCCGGTGGTTCTGGTTGACTGCGACCAGAACCACCGGAGGATGGGCAGCAGCGTCCTGTTAGTACACGGTGAACGTACTGCGATCTCCAAGCCGCCTGCCAAGCGTGGGGATTATGGCAACACCCCTCTCTAAGAGGGAGGCCTTGTTCAGCAGTGGACATTTAATGGCTGATGATGTGTGTGTGGTGTGATGTGTGTGTGTGTGTGTGTGTGTGTGTGAATGTAAGTTTTTTTTGTTATTTGACCAGCAACTGGTTTAGCGTGGTGGATATGGCCCAATCCTCCTTTCGGGGGTAGGTTAAAAGTCCAGCAGTGGACTGTTAAAAAGCTGATTAGGATGATGATGATGATGAATGTAAGGCACTCTGATATTTTTTTAATACTATGATATTGTCGTGAATATATCAACTATATTCTAGAAATCGATTAGTTGCGTCAATTTTACTTAAATCTATGGGTCATGTTTTACATCTGCCGAGCGTCCCGTGAAGGCCATCTTTTTTGTAATTTAATTACACCTATTTTGTATTCCTTGTAATTAACTATATTGTGGATGTATCATTTTTGCAAGTTGAAGTGGCAATGGGCAGGCCACATCGGTCGAAGAACCGATAACCGATGGGGAAGAAAGGTTCTTGAGTGGAGACCACGAACCGGAAGACGCAGCGTAGGTAGGCCTCCCACTCGATGGACCGATGACATTGTGAGAGTCGCGGGCATCCAGTGGATGCAAAAGGCAGGCTGTCGTTCAGTGTGGAGGTTAAAGAGGGGGGGGGGGCTATGTTCAGCAGTGGACGTCTTCTGGCTGATGATGATGGACAGACGATCTAAAAGTGACCGCAGGGAAACGCTGGATGCAGGCCGCTCCCAACCGGCTCTTTTGGAGATTGGAGATCGATGGGTGCAAAAGGCAGGCTGTTGTTCAGTGCCCTTGTTTAGCAGTGGACGGCTTCTGGCTGATGATGATGTATATTGTGGTGCAATTTATTAGAAAAACAAACAGCATTTGATTTGATGTGACAGAGTCGTGACAAACCGTAAGTATCGTGGAACAAACAATTTGAGCTCGTAACGGGTCGACGCGATCGTTTATTTAATTTTTATTGCTCATAGGGCGAATTTAAGACTAGTGATGGGACATAAAATGAAATGAGATACGATGTTATTATTAAATTCACAGAACCATCCAAGGTAACTAATTCATCATCATCATCATTTTAGCCATAGGACGTCCACTGCTGGGCATAGGCCTCCCCCATCGATCTCCAAAAGGGCCGGTTGGAAGCGGCCTGCGTCCAACGTTTCCCTGCGGTCTCTTTTAGGTTTTCTGTCCATCTTGTGAGTGGACGTCCTACGCTGCGATTACCGGTCCGTGGTCTCCATTCCAGAACCTTTTGGCCCCATCGTCAATCTGTTTTGTGTGATATGTGCCCTGCCCACTGCCACTTCAACTTGTTAATCCGGTGGGCTATGTCGGTGACTTTCGTTTCGTTCCGTTGGTAACTAACTACTTAAACTTTAACCTTCGTTGTGTTCGAGGTGGTGGAAGGGATAGCTGGGCCCAGTGTTTTTTTATCATACAAAATCATTTCAAAGTTTTGTGTATGTAGTGCACTTGCACTAGAAAACTAGATAAAACTAGATATTGTGTATTAGTATTTTAAGCAACCTATATATGTCGTCACTTGATCGTGATACCTTGCGCCGCTTGGCGACTTCTGCCGTTTCCACCGCGGCACCAACCCTTTACATTGTCAATTTAGCCGTAAATTTAAAAACTAGCTTTTCCTCGCAGCTTCGACCTTGTTGCGAACAAAACACTCAGGGATAGTGTAATATTGTAATTTTTAAAAAAATATTAATTCCTCACACATACATACATGCATACAACATACATACATACAATCTTTTATATTAAACGAGTATATTATTACGAGAAAAACAAAGAACCCGACTGCAAAAAGTACTATTGATGCTTTGGGTATGAGACAAACCTAACGACACTCTAAACATCAAAATCCATCTAGCCATTTAGGCTATACGAAGTAACTGATACAGAAATATTAAAAAAACACAAACAATCAGACATAGATTATTCGGTGAACAATTAATAATAAAACGCTTGAAAAACATTACCCTAAAAATCATCAAGCAAGTTGGCGGTCAAATGCAAGTCTATTAATAAAAAACCCTTCTCGTCAAAAAACAGGCAGTCGGGTAAAAATATTTTTTCTAGTAATATCGATAAGTTTTTCAGTTTCTTGCGCTAATAAGTGACATCACTAGGAACAAACTCAAAGTAAAGTTAGTTCGCGTGCGTCGGAAACACTTATTAATGATCGTGAATTAGTCATTTTATGCTCAGAGCGCGCGTTCTCGTTTCAACTAATTAGGGAAACAATGCCTTTACCGATTTTATTGCCGGTAAGCTTTTGTGCAGTTTTGTGTTCAAATGTTCTCAAATTAAAACTTGTTGAAAAAGTAAAACACGGTTTTAAACTATCACGGTTGTTAACTAAGATTTAAAAAAAAAACTAAACATAAACTATTGGTAAATATCCCATAAAAAATCATAATTAACTTTGTTGAGTAAGTGTTTTAGTTTTTATTATCAAACTTTTTTTTTACAATAAGATAAAAAAGTCTCGTTATTTCCTAACATAGTTAGACGCTTTCCACTCAAAAAAGGCGAATGAACAGACGCTAGTTTTAGAATTCACAGACACAACGTAATTTGCCCTACCGTAACCTCCCTTCCCCTATACCCTAATATATCAATGAGACAAAATTCTTTAAATAAACATGTTTAATTTACCTCTTTTATATTCATCAGTAAATTTGAGTGTTTAAGCAGTTTAAAAAAAAAAAACAGTTTCCATAAGCGGCGGTTTCTGCTTACCACCTGGCGAAACGCATGAATGCTTGCTACTCTTTTTATTAAAAAAATCGACTGCCGACAGAAGTGAAAACTTAAAACTCACACGCTACACGTCACATTAGCATGTTGGTAACGCGAACCCAAGTTTTGTCCTTAACAAAAATCGTTCAACGTGGTTAAATTTTTCACTTCAAAATGGACAACCAGCCTGGTATCCTGTGATTAGCTCCCAACAATCCACAGCCTACTGTTTTTTTTTCGACATTGTATTTGGGCTTACTTTTGCCGACTCCTTGCTGACACGTGATACGCCTACCAGCCCAGCAGCCCACGTTTCAAATTTATCAAGAAACTCTTGTTTTTTAAGTTATATTTCTTATGCGACTTGCAAACAAAGTGGCGTTAAACGTTTAACGCTACCATTTTTCTCTCGTATATGGTTGCGAAATGCGTATCATTTTATCGTCTGCGACTAGCAGATCCGTTAGTGTAATAATGTCGCTAATGGATTGAAAAGCCCAAGGAGCTAGGTTCGATTCTCGAGAAAAGCATGTTTTTAAATTGTTGATATTTTTGCCCTAGTTATAATTTTAGGGTTCCTTGTTGAAGTATAACTTCTTCAGCGCGGAGGGACTCCAAGCACAATATTTTTTTAGTAATAGGCTTGTGTTTGACCGCCACCTCGCCTGATTAAGCGATGTTACCTGCCGTTGCAGTAACGTACTATTATTTACCTATATTAAAAAAAAACAAAAAAAAGCTCTAACACTACAAAAACAGACTGCCCATAGGCCTTTGATAGTCCAAAGAGAGTGCAAATGCTCAAGCGCATTATCAGTTGGCAGCATACCCTGCATGCTGGCGGCATTATTTAGGTACCTACCTACTTGTTACTAACATCCACCTAACCATAAAATAAATGAAATAAAACATGATCTAATAAGATTATGAAAGAAGAGACGTTCCCCACCAGTTTATCTGTGTATGTACGTAAAAACTAGGGAGAAAGCATTCGGTCCAATAAACGTCATGTTTTCACTCGCCAAAGATTTAATAAAACGAAACAAAACGCGCACCGCCCGCGCCAACTGTCACTTCTCAAAAAGCGAACGTCAAAACACTAACAATGGCGCCCAAATATGACATCTGTCAGATTTGCGCGTTCGGAACATCGAGTAGAAACTTTGAACAGAGAAACAACTCCGAGAAGGTTTGTGTGCATGCATGCAACCGATTAACGTGATTTTGTTACAGATATAAAAAAAAAACTGCATTATTATTTACTGACCAACAGTACAAAACTGTACAAAAACCTTGCGTTTGACGGTCTGTCTACGGGACATTGGCGGAGTTGAAGAATCTTCATTCTTCACGGGAGCCACAAACTAAGAGTTGACTCCGAGAAGGACTTTTCATTTTAAGTTATATGTGTTTAGCTGTTATGATATGGAATTACATAATCTAGTATCTTGTTTCTTAAGAATAAAAACCTTCAGCATTTTTAAAGTTGACAGATAAATATATTATTTGATAAAATCGTCGGGTATTCTATCCTCGGGAACATTATCTCCCACCGTACTTTTTAGAATCATACTTCACTACATACGCAGGCAGGCTGTAGTTCAATGTAGAGATTAAAGGGGGAGGCCTATGTTCAGCAGTGGACGTCTTCTGGCTGATGATGATGATGAAAATAACAAACACTTGAAAATACATAATACAATACAACAACCCTTGATCATAGCTTGGATTTGTTTTTTTTTATAGACGAATATTTTATTAGCATAAAAAATGCTGCTTACATTTTTTACATTATTACATTATTTGTTGTAATTATTCAGTAAATTACAAAACGAATGTAAATATAACTATAACAATGATTGTGTACGACCTTAGCGCAATTATGAAATAACTAACTAAAGGAAATATAGCATAGCAATATAGCATAGCAATATAGCATATAGCAATACAGGTTTAAAGAAATAACTACGAAGACACGGGTTTTCAACACCCAGTTAGGAAGTTTTGGCAGGCAGTAACAACATTGATGTACATTTATTCAATGATATATTTGATGATTTTTGATAGATATTAAAAATCGCACGTAATAAATGCAACAAAAATAAAAAGACATCCATTGATTTATTAGAACCTTTATACTATAAAATAGTTTCTCTGTTAATTTTCTGCTCAGCATTCTGAATTCGAATCGCTCGCAGTGATTGGTTGTTGATTTAAATATGTTTCGATCCCGCTGTTTGTTACATTGGATTGTTGGTAATTTAATTATTGTGTGATTGTACGGAGTCTTTTAGCGTTAATCGAGTGGTAAATCGACTTCAGCGTGACATGTGTTCAGTTTTTGACAGCGTTTGCGTTTAAATTTTTTGCGTAATTGAATGAAAATAACTGATATGTAATAGATTATTGTATAGTTATTTAGTTATGAAGATAATTAGGTCTAAATATGCCTGACAATCCAGAATACCGGGTGCAGCGATATCGCTCGCAAGTTTGATGTTTCTTGTCAGGTGAGTTGGAGGCCAAACGCGGACTTATCCGCGTTCATTTTTTTTTTATAAATAATTAAAAATAAAATTACAGGTATGTCGGTGACTCTGGTTCTTTGGCGAATATCCACGTTTCGGATTCTATCGCGCAAAGAAACTCCGAGCATAGCTCTCTCCATTGCCCGCTGTGTGACTCTGAGTTTTTCCAAAAGGCCTAAAGACCACGTCTCAGTACCATATGTCATCACTGGCAACACACACTGCGCTGGCTCACTATTACAAGGTTCTATGTTATTTCCTTACACGTTCTGTAATTTCTTTTTTTTTTTTTAATTTCATAAATATTGACTTAGCAGGGTTTATGCTTGAGTGAAAGTATCTCACCGGTTCACCGGAAGACGCAGCGTAGGTAGGCCTCCCACTAGATGGACCGACGACATAGTGAGAGTCGCGGGCATCTAGTGGATGCAAAAGGCAGGCTGTCGTTCAGTGTGGAGGTTAAAGGGGGAGGCCTATGTTCAGCAGTGGACGTCTTCTGGCTGATGATGATGATGAAAGTATCTCTCTCAAGCATAAACCCTGCTAAGTCAATATTTATGAAGGTAATATTTTTAAAATTAAAATTATAGAACGTGTAAGAAATAACATAGAACCATCATAGAACCTTGTAATAGTGAGCCAGCGACTGGTCAAAGACACTAGTCTTTAGGCACTGTGGTGCAGACACTGTGGCTCCATTCCAGTTAAATTTTTGGGCAGTAGGAATCATAAACGGCGAGTATGACGAATTGACGACCTAAATCGTTGAGTACGAATCTTTGAAATTTCCACGAGGGTAGTGTGCAGTCCTTCTGTTATTGTTCTACTATGGAGTGTATTTTTTTTTCACAAATATGTACCTACTAGCTGCACCCCGCGGTTTCACCCGCGTAGTGATGAAAAATTGTATTTATGTTATGGTTTGTTTATATTAAATGTTAGTTTGTTATGTATTAAGTGTTGTTGTTCCTATATTATTATTTAATTTGTCGTGTACTCTTGGGTGTAATGTTGGCCATGGGTGATGTCACCGGCGGCTCCAACGGAAGACCAGCGCTGGTTGTTCGCAACCAGCATTATGCTGAGTTGGAACCGGTTTGTGGAGGAAAACAATTTGTAATGTGTGTATTTATTTCTATTAATTCTTAAAAAGGATTTTTTTCTTCCATAAATAAAAAAAAAATCTATTGTCTATTATGATAATGATGATGAATGTGTCACTTTCTGGCTCTGGAACTATATACCCAAGCAAAAAATTAGGTCGATCCGTTGTTTCGTTGCAGCGTGAAAGAGGAACAAACATCCATACATCCATACATACAATAACTTTCGCGTTTATAATATTAGTAGGATTAGATTGCTTTTATTCGTTTGATTTTCATATATTTTTTTTCAGTTTATTATCATCATCATCATGTATCATTAATCCAAGAATTAAAATGGTCTGTACTTTTATGTTGTTTTTTAATTTATTGTGTTTTTGGTGGAGTTGTAGATTCAAACAATAATACAAACAAACGCATACTTTTGTTGAAACAAACATGTTAAATGTGTTTTTTTATTATTATATGTACTTGACTTGACATGTGAGAGAGTTTTGATACTTCAATTTAAAATAATCTTGTTTTCACAAATCTGATATACATTATTCCTCTGTCCGAAGTTATCTGACATTTATTATCCAGGTCAAAGTTAACAAGGGTTATCGCACGTAAATTAGGCTTAACCATTCAAATTAAATTTTTATTACTATTTTCTTATCTTTAAGCCGTGAGGGGCGAGGGGGTGAAATTAACGTGTTATTGGGGTGAAATTAAAGTGGTTAAACATTTCGTGTTGAGAATTGTTGCCTAATTGGTCCCAACGCACGCGGGCCGCTGGGATTTGGGGTTTTGTAGAGCTGCTCGGTGGGTGGTTTGGTGTTTTTGGCTATTGAAAGCTTGGTGGTAACTGAGCATGGACTTACGCGTGTGGCTTCGAATGAAATAACTTTCTGCTATATTATACTAGTTTTAATTTTACTGATGGGACACTACTACACTAGCTTAAGGGTAGTCTTTGGGTCTTTGGGATGGATCAGCTAAGCACCAGCTTGGGGCGTTGGAGTCTATTCAGAAACGTGCCAAGCGACTCATCAACAATGAATCCCTGGTTCAGACTAAGCTTCTTAGTCTCGAGCATTGACGTAAATTTGCTAGTATATCAGTTTTTTATCAGATACATTTCGGAGAGTGTGCATCAGATCTGCATGATTTAATTCCTTCCTGCCCTTTTTTCTATCGGACCGCCAGGGCGGGCATTTATTGTGCGAACTGCTAGTCTGTGGAATTCGCTGCCTGAATGGGTTTTCCCTGTTAGTTACAATCTGGGTGTCTTCAAGTCGAGAGTGAATCGGTTTCTTCTAGGCAAGCGTTCTCCATCGTAGACCACATCGTCACTTAACATCAGGCGAGATGGCGGCCAAGCGCAAGCCTATCTACCAAAAAAAAAAAAAACATTTATTTTCAACCTCATTTCAGCCATAGGACGTCCACTGCTGGACATAGGCCTCCCCCATCGATCTCCAAAAAGGCCGGTTGGAAGCAGACTGTGCATCTAACGTTATCGACACAGGCCGTCTCTTAGAGAGAGAAAATAGGCCTTAATCCTCGCTGGTTCGGTGAATGTTGGTGAATGTCATATGTCTTATATTTATTTAATTTAATTTTATTTGGAAAACATACAGTGATAAATAACTAAGTTACTAATATATTTTATAATTAAACACCATTTAGCAGTTATTAAGGGCAAGTGCCTTTATTAACTAAACAAAATACAAGCTAAAACTAAAACTATAAATTTTACTACAGTTAGACTGCCCATGGACCGTTGAAGGTCTAAAAACAATCCAAATGCTCAAGCCCACTACCAGCTGGCAGCGTACCCAGCATGCTGGCGGCATTACCACGTTGAATAGCAATGCTTATGCGTTGAGCCAGAAACGCGCCAGCATTTTGGTCACGCGTCGCATTAACCAGGCGCTCTGAAAGATTTTTGAAAATGAGGTGAGCTCCCGGTCCCCTAGGGCCCAATGTCTCGACCCCAAACGTCTCAAATATGTCTTTGAATTTTTGAGGTTCTTGGACATACCAGTTTCCTCACGATGTTTCCTCTTTGCCCTTTTTAGAGCGATGGCATCGGAACTGCACATCATTTAACTAAGTACTAAATAAGTTATTGGTGCAGGGTCAAGAATTGAACCGGGTGCCAACAGATTGTAAACCGCATGCTACCGCCCAGCCACCATCACTCATCTATCTATATCTAGTACAAAATATTAAAACCCGTGATAAGTATACATAGCTGTACAAAAACAAATTAAAACTACGCACAGCTCTGTAAATTTACCATTTCACAAAAGGTATTATTTTTTAAAGCGCGTGTCACTCGTGTTTTGTAGGTGATACGTCACTGAAATTATATTTGAGAACGGGGTAAATGTGAAATAGTTTACTTGAGTGTTTACACTGTGGTATAAATAGGTGTATTATGTATTCTGTCTGTATCTATATACATTAAAATGTATCCCTATTTACCTTGGTCTTGCCATAACTTGAGAACGGCTTTACCGATTTCATTCATCCTTTTTTTAAAGTTTTCTAATACTTTGTAAAACGTTCTTACGGAAAGAAAAATTAAGATTATTGCGCAAAAAACTGGAAAATTTAATGAAACCAAACAACGGTTTTAACTTCGCCCATTTGACAGTTCTAAGACAGGACAGGACGTCTGTCGGTTCAGCTAGTAAATATATAAAACTTCTAGCTGAAACCCGCTACTTCGTACGCGTAGAGCTTGGCCTTCGGCCTCGCTACTGCAACCCGTTGTAGCCTATGTTTTATTCTAATGTATAAGCTATATTAGTAATTTTTAAACTTTCGCGATTTGAACACATGTTTTAAATGACCGATGAAAAAAAAAAATAAAAAAAACAATCATTTAAATGAATGATGTTTTACGTGATAAGTCCCGATAAACATTTAAAACATATGAGCTATATTATTGTAAACTTTCATTAAAATCCATTCGGTAGTTTTTGCGTGAAAGAAAACAAACATCCATACATCCATACATACAAACTTTCGCGTTTATAATGTTAGTAGGATGTAGGTAGATAAAATATCCAGATTTGTCTCCAGCTGATGAGATCAGGAAGGGAATGGAGATCAGGTGTGAGTGGCGCGCTTCGCTTCCGTCGGATTACCGCCCGGCTGATTCAGTTGGTTACCAGACATCTAACTCAACGAGAAATGAAAATATACAGGTGTATCTCTACAACGGACATATTAGGTCATCATTGAGCGGTCAAGCGAATGTCAGCGAAAATCGCGTGTGAAACTGAAGTACAGATGTCTGATAAAAGATTTTGTCTATTTTCAAACTACCTAATTTAAAAAAAAACACACATCATCATCATCATCATCAGCCAGAAGACGTCTACTGCTGGACATAGGCCTCCCTCTTTAACCTCCACACTGAACGACAGTCTGCCTTTTGCATCTACTGGATGCCCGCGACTCTCACAATGTCGTCGGTCCATCTAGTGGGAGGATTATTTATTTGCACAAAACACGAGTAAATCATACACACATTTAAAAACGCATGCACAATAGGTGGGTTAAAATATTAGTCACTTTGAATCATGTTTTGCCTAGTTTGTAGGCGTACAAATCTAGAGAGATGGTATAAAAATACCGTAAGAATTATTTATATAAAAAAAGTATTGATTAAATTAACCATCGAAATAATTTCAAAAGTTCAGATATGATTTTATTAATTTAAATAGTTAACAGATAGACATTACTAAGTATAATTGTATGATAAACAAATTGACCTACTGCAGTCATTACTAAAATTTATCATTTATAAAATCACTAACTTAAATAATAACTAGTAAAGTAATAACATTTCTCGACTAAAAGTTTTTTTAGTTTTGTTTTAAATTGACTAGGTTTTAGATCCCTTATTGAAATCGGTACAGTGTTGTAGATAGTCGATCCCATACACATTATACTGTGGTTCATTAAGGTGGTTTTAGATCGGCGATTACGACATCTGTTTTGGTCTCTACGATTTCTTACCGCTAAGTCAGATATTGCCGGGAATAATTCTGGATTAGTTTTTACGAATAAGGCAGTTTCCAATATATGTAGAGAGATATATATATATATATATAAGTAAATAAGTAGTAGTAGTTTTTTATTCTTTCACCAGTAAGGACTTTTAGATGTAAAATATTTTCCTTCTCCCCATTGCAGCGCCCTAACGTCTATATGTATCAAAATACTGACTTCATATAAAAAAAAGTTTATACCATTCCCCGTCTAAAAAGCTTATTTTGTTCACTGAAAACAGTGAATAAAAAGGTCTTTTAATCACTATTTTGGTTTTTGAAGTACCCACCAATATATTCGACCTCCAATCCATCTCAAAGCGATACAACCTCCTTGCCCAAAAAAATACTTGATACAAACTCCTTAAATCCTTATTTTTCTTGTAGTAATGGTATAAAGTATTGTTTGCAACTCTTGAATAAAACGGATTTATATCATGCGCCATGAATCACTCGCGACGCTCAGGATTAAACGCACTTGAATCACTCGCTACGCTTGTGAATACGATTAAAGAAGTAATAAAAATAGTTTGTTTTCAAATTTTCTCGTAGTTTTATTCCTCAAACCCACGTCCGCAGGTTGTCTGTCCGATGTTCTTTTGTTTTGCTTTTGACATGCCCAGTTGTTATTGGCTATGACAACTGAGATGGACAGGCGATTGTGAGGTCTGTCCAGTCTAGGAGTTGTTGGTCTGTGGGCTGATTTGTTTCTGGGCAGGAATTTGAAGGCGGCTTTACGCCTCTTTCGTATTTTAGTACGTTTTTTTTTTCAGAACATCATCATAGCGTTGTAATAAAGTCGAAATACGTTTAGAAATTTCCGAAAATACACAATGAGACCAATAGCAGCTTCATTTACCTTACTTATGGCAGTTTTGTAAATTATATAAAAAATATTTAATGGACAAGAGCTACTATAAATAATATTTAGCAGATGCTATTGCGGATTTTTATTTAAGAATGTTCAATGTAATTAACTTCTACAATAATAGATAATATTATTTGCTTTTAATCTTGACGGACGATGCTATTGCACAAGAGTGCGACAACAAAAACCTCACAGAAGAAAGTTTAAAAAATAGTATTTACAACTGCGATTCTAAAGTACACTTTTATAAAGACGTAAAGTTCACAGATTTAATAGTTACTACGTAACTCTGATGTAACGACCCCGCCGTTTCCAATAAAGACTCGAAAAGAAAACAAAGTAAAGATCAAGGGTGAAAAAAATTCAATTTAAAACACTTCCATCGATCGCCCGAACCTATTTGCCCAACAAACGCAATTGACTTTAATTCACTCTCTCACTCTGATCCCCTATACAAACAAGAGCAAAAAGTATTTCGCGTTCTTTCTATTACACAAGAAAACAACAGAGATAAAGGATACTTATTCTATTACGTAAGAAAGAGAGGAGATCAAACGCCATCTTAGATGCAGGCCGTGGACCAACTTAGCCAATAAGTAACTTCGAAAGGACTTTTAAGAAAGAGAATCGGCGAACCAATTTGTGCCTTATCCTTTATTGGGTTAAGTAAATTTTCACTTGTAAGTGGTTGAGGTAAAATTAATAATAACGTTTAGGGACACTTAAGGGGTGGGACGACTTGAACTGTAATGATATACTGTTTGTGATAGAGGCATTGTGACGGAGGTCTGGTTGTGAAGCGGCCTTTAATAATGAGGCCTATTAGTTGACGTGGTTTTGTTTGTGACGAGTTTTGGGGGTCGAAGGTTACAATGAAACTTGTTTTTAATTTGTAATGGCGGATTTTTGCGTTGTTAATGGCAACATTTTTACTCTGTTAACTAGCCCCTCCGTCAGAGTTGAGACCAACCAAATATTGTCAAATTTAATGCTTAAAAGCACAGCTTAAAAGACTAAAAATATGACTATGTTTTTTTTAACATGCTTACTGGATCCTTATTTTTCGAAATTAAAGAGTTTGTTAGTTTTTTTTTCACTTACACCAAACGGCTTAATAAATCTAAGTGAAATGGAATGTTACGATTGTATTACACTTTAAAGCATATTTATTATGTTACAAAAAAAAATTAGAAAACTAAAAAAATAGTGTTGGAGGTTGCATAAGAGGCGTTCTTACCACCAGGCGGAACGCACGCTTGTTTGCCGCTCTTATAATTTGAAAAGGGTGTGCTTAAGACAACACGACACAAGTGAAAACTTTATAAAATTTGACTATAATATAGTATTTCTCGCTCCCTTAGTCAACTCGAGCCGACTTTACCCGAACGTGTATATGAGCGTGACGGTTACGCGAGTTCAGTGCTTTTTCCCTATCCCAAAAAGTGCCCAACGTGCCCAAAGAAGTTTTCACTTCAATAATAATATGTGAAAATAGCTATATTTCAGTTTGCCTAATACATACGTACAATAATTGTTCCGCCATTTCACGAAAAAATGGCTGAGCCATGACAGTGAGAATAAGCAATAAAACAGTTGTCTGACCTTGTGTTTTAGGTTTGTCACCATATTAAGCATGTGTCCTAATTTTTAAATTATTATAAAAAACAGGCTTAGCCATGAATATAACAAAATACATTAAATAAATTAAATAAAATAAATCTCTGAGATATGAGCGTTTAAAGTTTTAGGTGAGGATAGGGAGGGGATGCTCTATCCCTTTCTCGCAAAGCCTGTGTTAGTATAGCATTTGTCTGGCGCGACTGAGTCGTGACGTCATAACTCAGTATAGAGCGCTATCTGTCAAGCACGAAATTAAAATATTTAACTTATTTATTTTTGAAGTAATTTTAATTTTGTTTTCGTTGTTAGGCTCTATTTATGATCAGCTTTTTTATGACGTAATAAAAAATTGTCATCATGTTTATTAGCTTATCTTAGTCTGCTGCTGGACTTAGGCCTCTCCGAAGGTACGCTACGCAGCCCGAACTTCGGCATCTCACCTCCAGTTACCGTCAGCTTCCTTACGTAATACGTACATCAATGAAATTCTTATCGAGTCTTAGGATGTCTTGCTGTTGCCGATTCGTAGTGTCTCTAGAACATGTCGAAATTTGAGAGTGAATCCACAAAACGATGGTATAGTTACACAAAACTTCCTTTGTTAATACGAAAAACCTTACTGCATGTTCCACCATAGATATTTTATTCTTCTAATTATACAATTTCGATTTTCATTTAATCTTTCTCAAATAGGTATACAATGATACACTTTTGAAACGTCACAAAAACACAAAGCTAAAACCTAAAACAAGAAATAATTTACAAACAATACATTTGGTAGAAATCCCAATGCAATTCGAACTCACATCCTCGCAACAAGGTGTTCCCAAGTGTCAATGTCAAGACAAAGCAGAGGATCACAGTGGGTGCCTGAAAACGGACGAATGAGCCAAGGTTGGTCTGAAAAAAGCAGGCGCGATGACCTTGACACGTTGCAGATACAGTGGTCAAGTCTGGCGGGTGATCGTGCTGTCTGGAAAGAAATCGGGGAGACCTTTGCCCAGGAGTGGGACAGTATAGGTGAATAAAAAAAATAAAAATGCAATAGAATGTTTCTTTGTTCCTCTTTCAGCAAGAACAAATAAACAGGACGAGTCTTTATGTATATAGTTGAAGGGCCGTAGGACATAGGACCTTTTATATCGAAAAAAAAAAATGTTTCTTTCGGGATTGTGAACGCGGGTGAAGCCGCAGGGCGCAGCTGGTTAAATGATAGTTTGATCCGACTAAATCGCCGTGAAAATCGTCCCCCCACGAATGCCACTAAACACTGCGCATCCAAACCGTCCCCAAACATCAATCACTCAAACTGAGTTAATCCACAACTAAATTAACTCACGAACAGCCTCCCCTTAAATAAAAACACGAACAAAGAAATATGAACACTATCCGTTTGTTTGAAGCTTCATTATTCTTTGAAACTTTTGTAAAGGAAAAGAGAATAAGTAATTTAAGCTTTAAACCAATACAGATAAAGATGGAGTTTGTTTGAATTAAATTTTTGATATCATTTAGATACTATTGAAGAGACGGCGGTTCACGGATGTAATATGAGTGCAATTTGACAAACACTGCAATTTTAACTAGCTACAAATTTCTGTGGTTTTTAGGGTTCCGTACCTAAAGGGTAGAAATGGGACCCTATTACTAGCCTCATCATCATCATCATCAGCCAGAAGACGTCCACTGCTGAACATAGGCCTCCCCCTTTAACCTCCATACTACATTACTAGCCTAAATTGTCCGTGTCTGTCTGAAAATATGAGAAAAACCTAAAAATAGAAGTAGCGAATAAACACACGACTGTGTTTAAGCGCTACGGTTTTGCTCCAATAAATGCGACTTTAATACAATATATTAATCCTTATGCCTTTTATAGGTAATAAGCGTTGCTTAAAAGTGGAAAACCTCGCCTTAACAAGTTTTTAAACTCTGAATTATTTAAAATTATATTATTATTTACGGGATATTTACCGTGGTAGGGTTGTGGAATGAGCTCCCGATATTTCGGCGCAGTTACATGCACCGTGTTCACGGGAAGACATCTAACGTCTTATATTCAGTCTTCCCGTGAACATGGTGCATGTAACTGCGCCGAAATTGGCGAGAATTGGCGAGTTGGCGATCAAAAACAAGCCTATTATTAAATTTAAAAAATAATTGGGAGCTAATTCCACAACCTTACCACGGTAAATATCCCGCAAATAATCATATAACTTTAGTAAACAATCGAGATAGTTTAAAACTCTGAATTATTTAGTCCATAGCCCTACACCACCCTTTTCCAGCATCCAACACAACAGTTTAACAGTAAAGTTCATTAATTTCCAATTGCCGTGACGCCTCACCCTGTGCAAAACGCCCGTGAAAAGAGCTCTTAATACACACCATGTATAAAATACTTCAACTACAAGCTAATTTAAACTTAATCACATGCAGTTACGGTTTAAAATAGTTTGTGCTGAATTATATTGTACAAACTGAACTGGTCTGTTTTCACGCCAATTTAGATCTTATTCCTGGAGAGTTTAAGTTCTTAGTGTTGGGATAAAACTTGTGGGTAGAATTTCAGACTAATTTCGACTTTATTACTAGCCACGTAGAGTAATAATTATTTGTGGTGTTGAGATGAAGGTTTGCGGTTGGGTCGGTTTTTATTCGATTCATTAAAGGATATTTTATGAGCTATTACGGTTTAAATAAGCGTTTCTTTTGGTATAGTGTTGTTTATTTTAACTTAGGAGTAACGAAAAAGGTTTTGTGTGGGTTTTTTAGCTTTGTGGGGTGTTTTCTGACTATATACCTATGCAACAGTTGAAGACGTCAAATTAAAAAATTAAAAAATTAATAAGATATTTACTACTAGCGACCCGCCCGCCCGGCTTCGCACGGGTGTAATTTACATGCGAAGCCGGGGCGGGTCGCTAGTTATACATATAAACCTTCCTCCTGAATCACTCTATCTATTTAAAAAACGCTTCAAAATCCGTTGCGTAGTTTTAAAGATTTAAGCATACATAGGGACGGACAGACAGCGACAGCGACTTTGTTTTATACTATGTAGTATAGTGATGGTAAAATAAATACGCTTAGCTATAGAAAAGTTCCACTCTCTACCTTATGGCTCCATGATCAGATCAGGTGGGTTACCATAATCTCAACAACATTATAAAAATGACCTTACATTGAATTTTGTCCCACTTTCTCGGCTAATGAGAGAGCAAGACAAAAGTAAATATATAAGTAACTAGTAGGCCGCCCCTGCTTCGCACGGGCGAAGCCGGGATATATAGCCTATGTCAACCGAGGATAGTGCAGCATCCCAACAGTGAAAGAATTTTTCAAATCGGTTCAGTAGTTTCGGAGCCTATTTAATGCAAACAAACAAACAATCAAATCTTTCCTCTTTATAATATTAGTATAGATAAACTAAAAAAGTAGAAAATTACAGTTAAAATAGGTATTGAAAGTCCTTATCAAAACTTGTGCCGAAAAGAACCACAAACCAAAACGTCATCTGTGTATACACAGTGTAAGGGGAACACTCTCGAAGCCAAAAGAAGGTAATTGTATTCATCATTATGAACAACTTTTACTATGGGACCAGCCCTGAAATCGCGAAAAAATATCAGCTGTTCTATAGAAAACGGTCATTGACACTCGACAAAATGTATGGAACAGCTGATTTTCGCGATTTCAGGGCGTCGATTCTGCAAATTTATTTAAAATCCCATTGGCCTGCCACTCCCATGACACTCCACTTAGATTGGAAGGCCATTGAAACAAACGTCAAATAACGAGCAGAATACCAAACGTTCAACTATTGAATTTACACTGATACGTCATTGAAGAACAGAATACCAAATAAGTTAAATGGCAGTTCGATGGAATGTCATTGGAAAGCCACTGGTCTTAAATAACTAGCAGAATACCAAATGTGTAAAACTATTCCATCGACACTCCACCGACACTCCATTGAAATATTTACAAATTAGCAGAATCGACGCCCTGGGCTGGTCCCATAGTAAAAGTGGTGCATAATGATGAGTACAATTACCTTCTTTTGGCTTCGAGAGTGTTTCCCTTACACCCTATATATATACCTATATTATTTGGTATTTGTTGATTTATTCAAGAAGTGCTGAATCAATTTCAATAAAATATAAAAGGGTCCACCTCTGAAGTATGACCTATCAAACAAAAAATCAATTCATAATTGGCGGAGTAATCGCGTAACAAACATACAAAAAAAAAACATACAGTCGAATTGATAACCTCCTTTTGTCGGTTAAAAATAGATTCGCTCGCTCGACAAAGGGATCGATTTTTGAATCACTAGCATGATATTTCGCACAAAAATATATAAGAAAAATATACAAGCTAAAACTAAAACTACAAATACAGTTAGACTGCCCATAGACCGTTGAAGGTCTAAAGACAATCCAAATGCTCAAGCCCACTACCAGTTGGCAGCGTACCCAGCATGCTGGCGGCATAATTAAGCAGTTAATAAAGGCGCTAGCCCAGAAAAAAAAGAAAAATATGGAAATTATATTGAGAATTATGTACGTTCATGTTAATAACTAATATGTGCCATTAAATTCCAAGTTTAACTTTGAGGCCATCAAAACTACATTACATATCGCCCCTTCCTCAAACATCTCACACAAGTTAATACTTCTCATATTATCCGTTCGCAATTACTAGCCCGATCCTTTGTGCAAATAAATAAGTCGTTATTAAGTAGTCTCTATAAATAGAGGGCGCCACCCTCGCAATGGAAGAACCAGGCGTTTGGAATTTTTTAGGACAGTGGTGCGATTACTGTTAATTCTTTTATACCTACACTAGCAGTCCGCCCCGGCTTCGCACGGGTATTATTGGAGTTTTAGTAAGGATCTTCTGGTTAATGATGAAGATTTTAAAAATACGTAAAAGCTAGAGCTTGACTTATCAATAAAGATTCTTGTTACCTCTGCTATAGAAGAAAAATAATCCTTATATTTAGATGATAATAATAAGTCAAACACTTTGCATAAACGTGTAACGTGGAGGAAACCCAGAAAAGCGAATCCTGAACCAATTTTATAAGATGGTACGGGTGTTCCCCGATAGTTACAATCTGCGTGGCTTCAAGTCGAGAGTGAATCGGTTACTTGGATAGCCCGTTGGTCCAGTTGGTAGTGAACCTAATTTCTGAGCTTGGGGGCATGGGTTCGATTCCCACCTAGGACAAACATTTATGTGATAAACATTTGTGTTTGTTCTACATCTGGTTGTTAATATCTATTTAAGTATGTATTTAAAGCTATATATGTATGTATATCAGTCTCTGGCAGCCATATCACAAGCTTTGCTTAGTTTGGGGTCAGATGACCGTGTGTGCCAAAATGTTCCGAACATTTATTATTATTTATTATTCTAGGCAAGCGTGTTCCATCGTAGATCGCATCGACGCTTATCATCAGGCGAGATGGCGGCCAAGCGCAAGCCTATTTATAATTTAAAAAACGAGAAATAAAAGATACCATAGCCAACCTATGGCCGCAACTGATGTGTTTACCCTGGCCTAAAGTGCGTGACGCAATAACCTTGTCTTTGCACATCGCTTTAAATGTACCTATTCAAATAATTTCAATTGTTGATTTGAAATTGTATTGCACTTTCCACAGTCTGGTCTGAGTTTTCTTCGGCAATAATTTACAAAATAAAGTTTTATATTAATTTTTTATTGAGATAGTTCGAATTACCTTATTAGTATTATGTATTTAAGTATGTTATGGTTTGTTTATATTAAATGTTAGTTTGTTATGTATTATGTGTTGTTGTTCCTATATTATTATTATTATTTAATTTGTCGTGTACTGTTGGGTGTAATGTTGGCCATGGGTTATGTCACTGGCGGCTCCAGCGGAAGACCAGCGCTGGTTGTTCGCAACCAGCATTATGCTGAGTTGGAACCCGTTTGTGGAGGAAAATAATTTGTGATGTGTATTTATTTGTATTAATTCATAAAAATGTTTTTTTTTCCCTAAATAAAATTTTGTCTATTGTCTAATATTGTTAAACTGACAAAGTAATATTTAACTGAGTATCATATAACCTTCCAACAAGGTTACTCCAACAAATAAGCTATTATCAAATCAAATTCTCAAAATGATTAACCCATTCAAACTAAAAGGCAAATGTCATTTTCCACGACTCGATTTAAATTAATATCGTTAATTGAGCCGCCTTAAATGACTCACAAAAATTCACCGTATAATTTGTCAAACCCATTCACGACAATGCGGTGTTTTTCAATGAAGAACTCAATCGAAAACAAATTACTTACGGTACCGTACAAAATTGAATCGTTAGTAACATTGTTGGTCATAAAAAATAAACGAGTTCGAGCAATCGAATCAACTTTGTAGAGGAAAATTAATTACTTTGCGGGCGATGTGCAGTTTATTTGTACGGGAAACGGGTTTTTGCGGAGTTTTTAATGAAACTGAATTGTGTGAGATTTTTATTTACCGCAGTGTTTGCTTTTTAAGAGTTTTATTTGCGTGTTTTAGAAACAATATCTACGTTTGCTTTACGTAATCATTTCATGTTTTTTACAGTTGTGTAAGAGGAAATCTATTTACTTATAAGTTGATGCAATTTTGGCTAGTAAATAGATTAGATAGATATAAACTGGTTATTGAGCACAACAGAAATAAAACTTAAAAATAAATAAACTTAAGTGCTAGTAACACAAATGGCGGCCTTGTTGATAAAAGTTATCTCTTCCAGGTAATCATTGGATGGATAGAATAGATAGAAGAACATACAAAGCCGAAAACTTATGGCCAGTTTTGGACCAATAAGTAGAAGTTGATTTGTCATGAAGAACGTTCTATAACTAAACAATATACAGGTCAGATATCCTAGCAACTTTAAGAATAATATTAACATTTCATTGTCGTATAGATGCATAGCCGTGGAATGTCGTATAGCCGTGGTAGCTCATTTGGGAGACCGCTAGACTTGAAAGCGTGAAATCTCGGGTTCGAACCCCGTACCAATAAGCTCTTTGGAGTTTATGTACGGATTTTCATACCACTTTTCGGTGAAGGAAAACATCGTGAGGAAACCTACATACGTACGGAGAAGGAATTCAATGGAGTATGTGAATCCACCAATCCGCACTGGGCCAGCGTGGTGGATATGGCCCAATCACCCTTTCGGGGGTGGGCTAAAAGTCCAGTAGTGGACTGTTAAAAGACTGACTATGATAGATGCATGCATGGCGTTGCTTTGATTTGTAATTATCTAATATTAACAAATAATAAGTATGTATCCTTCAAGGGTACAAAATTAAAATGTAATTCTAATCGAAAAGCGTGACAATAACATGACTCCATTTAGCTAATACCCCATTGTAGCTCTGTTCTCACCGCATAGAAAACTATACCGAACTGTCGATTACGTCCCTTTGTATAAAAAATATAATGCCACAATAGAATGAGAGGGGTTGCTTTCGCAATTATTTGTTCGACTTGGCTCGTTTTACCCTTGAAGAGTTTGATACAACGCTAATAGCTTTTAAGAGGTAAGTGAATTTGTGTTTTTCTGCAACCTTCTTTGTCTTGAAGTAAAATTGACAATGTGTTTTCGCTTTTGCTCTATGCGTCGAAGTCTGTTTTATCGACACTGCAGTGCAAGTACCGTTCTTTTTCGTTCGTCAAATTTGACAGTTGAGATCGACAAAGTCGATGAAATGTTATTTGATTTGTACTCGCTATGATCAATTCTATGTCATCTTATAGCAGAATTTGACGATCGATAAAGTCCGGTACTTGCACTGCTGTTATGTCTTCTATACTTAATATTATAAAGGAAAGATTTGATTGTTTGTTTGTTTGCATTGAATAGGCTCCGAAACAACTGAACCGATTTGAAAAATTCTTTCACCGTTGGGAAGCTACATTATCCCCGGGTAACATAGGCTATATTATATTTTCATAAAAAATAGGGATTCTTACTAAACTCCAATAATGTAACCCAAGGTGTAAAAAATTAGATTTAAAATTTTATCTTTGCGTGTTTGACAGTTCTAAGACAGGACAACGTCTGTCAGGTCAGCTAGTATGTAATATGCAGGTAGTCTGTTTTATCAATACGTTTATTTTAATTGCTATATTTTATGGGATTCTTTTTTATTTTGATTTTACAGCATTATCATAATTAGATGAAACAAATAGGTGTATTTTTGGAGTTCTTTAAAAAAGTTATATGAAAATTTGTTTACTAGGTTAAGCCTTCGAGTTAAGTCCTTAAGGTAAAATAGCTCTATCGCTTAACATCAGGTGAGGTGGCGGTTATGCGCAAGCTTATTATTTAATTACAAAATAGAAAAAATAGATTCTACCCAGAGCCCTATACTTAGTCTATTCTCGGAAATTACATCATTTCTTCAAAGGCGGATTCACACTCTTTCAATTGGACCATTTAAAGCAAAACATCCAAACAAATCTTTCAAATTAGCCGCTCATAATCCTCTTTCAATAAATCAAGGGTCCCAGAACTTGATACTCAAGACTTTGTAAAGAAATCTATAGTCTCAGTGTCAGTATTACATGTCCACCCAATCTTGTGTCAACATTTGTAAAAGACCTTGTCTATCTGTTGGTAAAACATATTTTGGCCCAAATTTAAGGCAAAACAAAATTTGTAAGCCACCTTTATGAACGCCGATAGTCGCAGCCGAATTCAATAGTTTTTCAATTCGTATTGAATTGTAAAATTGGACGGATAATCTGCCCTTGCGCAAGCCGCCGTCTTATTGTTGCGTCACAAAATGGCGGGTTTTTTTGGCGCGAAAATGAGACACTTTCATTGTTGAACTAGAATGGAAATACAAGTTTATTAAAACATTTAATCAATAACATAGAATAAAATTAAGAAACTTTTGAATCGGGTGAGTGATTCAATCTTGAAATGCAATTGTCGAGAGAGAAGGGAAGATAGATAGAGTCTTAAGATCTTGAAGAGTTATAAGAAGGTACATTCTATCTACGGAATATATCCTCACAGCTTATGTTAAGATCGTTTACCTGAGAAATGCCGCATCATCATCATCATCAGCCTTGAGTGACCCACTGCTGGGTATAGGCCTCCCTTTGTTTATGCCACTCTCCCTGGTCTCTCGCTATTCGCATCCACTCGTTCCCGACAGTATTTCTAATGTCGTCAATCCACCTCATCCTCGGTCAGCCTGGGTTCCGCCAACCTAGTCTCGGCCACCACGCAGTTACTGCTGTACACCACCTGCCATCATTACGTCTGGCCATGTGTCCTGCCCAGTTCCACTTAAGTTACTTCACCCTTTTTACGACGTCTGCAGTTTTGGTGCGACGTTGTATCTCAGTGTTTCGGATGCCTTAACATCCATCAATACAACTGATTTCTGATTCTGATTCTGATATAGTCTACAATCATGGTACCGAAACATTTTTTACTAAAAACATGGGTCATAAACACTAGTTAAGACGAGGTGATGGAAAGTGAAGTGAGTCCATAAAAATTGAGATTTGACATAAAACGCAACCGTGGAATACCAGTTCGAAGATAGGTCACTAACTGGAAAACTTGAAAAATCCCAGGGCCATCCTAAAAATGATAGGGCTTTAGACTGCAGTCTAGAAACAGCACAGCATGGTATAAACAGAAGAAAGCTAGCCTTGCAATACATGCATGCATATGAACCTCAGATTGATTGATTGTTTGATTAGAAACAAGGCAAGCGGCCGATGATTTTAATATTATTTCTTTTATTAAACGAAAACCAGAGACAGGCAACTATTAACTTAATACTCTACGCTTAGATACAAAAATATGTAGCGACAAACTCGATAACTTTGCTCACGACATTTAGTTAGTGAAGCGAGGATCGTGTTAGCTCGCAATTACTAACCATTATAACTTAATCTAACGCTGGATTAGTTCACTCGAAACTGGAAGAGACTCGGAACATTGCGTTCCAAAAAGTTTAAGAATTTTGAAAAAGTGAGTTATTAAAGGAACTTACATAACGTGAAGTTCGATCATTATCTTTATGTAAATAAACCAGCAAAGTGCAAGACGGGCTTGCGCACTGAAGGTTCCGTACTACCACATAAATTGTTAATTACTAAAGTATAAAAAAGCAGTGTAAAAAGACAACATCATACTACTATGCCCAGGCGGACACCCATCTAAATACCGATCGCGTTACTTAACTTCGGTGAACAGAAATTTAACACCGACTCGCACTTGGCCAGTATTTGTTAATTTACTATATAGTGTACTATATGTACTATTATCATGCCAAGTTTGACGCTTGTACGTAGTACTATTTTTACGCTAGAGCAAATATAAAATACGTTTAAAAAAAGTTTGTTGTATGGTTTTTAAATTTTTTGACTTTATTATTATTTCTTAGTTTCCACTGTAACATTACATATTCTGTGAAAATTTCAACTAACTCTCTGACGCGGATGGACAGACAGACAGCGTAGGCTTAGTAATAAGGCCCGGCTAATCCCTTTGGGTAGAAGTAAGGGAAGGCCGGTCAAAAGATGGGAAGATGAAATTAGGTTGACAGCGGGCCCATACTGGAAAAGAGCAACTTCTGAAAGAACTCACTGGAGAGAGCTAGAGGAGGCCTTTGCCGATAGGCACTCTGAATTGAGAGACCTCATTTAGGTTTATTTATTTATGTTACGTCGCTATAAGTTGGCGGGGGCTGAGGGAGCGTTTTGTTGCCTACGCGACTCGGATAGCCGGCCGTTAAAGTAGGTGATTTTTTTATGACTTTGCAACGTTGCCATATCCAGGTGGTGTAAGCCGCGACGCGCGAGCTCGTGCATAATTCAGTTCCGTCGCCGACTAACGTGTTAAACTTGTGCCCTCTAGGCTATATACCTAACTATACCTCTGTGTATAGTAGGATAGTGTTTAAGGGCCAGAATATCGGGCAAAGCGATCTCGCATTTGACGTTTTATTAAAGACTAGCGGCACGCCCCGGCTTCGCACGTGTATAGACAAATATCCTATGTTGCTCGGGGATAGTGAACCTTCCCAATAGTGTAAGAATTTTTCAAATCGGTTCAGTAGTTTCGGAGCCTATTCAATGCAAACAAACAAACAATCAAATCTTTTCTCTTTACAATATTAGTATAGACAAGCGATGCCCTGGATTCGCACGGGTGTGATTTACGTGAGAAGCCGGAGCGGGTCGCTAGTTATAATTATATATAAACTTTCCGTAAAAAAAATATCTAAGTGATGGTGAAAACAGCATCAAAATCCGTTGCGTGGTTTAGAAGGTGTTAGAGGTTATACAGACAAACAGACGCGGAAAGCGACTATAATTTATACCATATAATACTATATAGTGACCCGCCCGCCCGGCTTCGCGCGGGTGTAATTTACGTGCGAAGCCGGGGCGGGTCGCTAGTTATATGTATATATAAACGTTCCTTGAAAATGTATCTAACTGATGGTGAAAATCTCATCAAAATCCGTTGCGTGGATTAGAAGCAGTTAGCGGCCTTACAGACATACAGACAGACAGACGCGGAAAACAACTTTAATTTATACTATGTAGAGAAGAGATATGTAGAGATAGAGAAGAGATACTCGTCAAATACTTTTAATCAAAACATTCTCTATGTACGCAGTCGTTGCTCCCGGCGTCCAGAGATCTTGCAGTCCCAAGCTGAGCTTGAAATTTTATTATTTTTGATAACTGACAGGTGGTACTTGCCATTTTATTCTCTCTATTTGGTTTAACCGGCGGCTTTTTTTGCCTAACTTGCTTTTTATAAAGATCAGAGTTAATAATTCCACCCTCGTATTGTGTAACTGGATACTGTACAAACAGCGTTGTGCAAATTGGCTGGTTTGTGTGTGACGCGTTGCGCTGTAATTAGGCGTGAGCACGCGCCCGCCACGCGCTCGCCACGCGTCTCTGCCGCACTCGTACCCTGCGATACTGTATCGTACGTAAAGGCTACACTGGGAACTTCGGCCAAAATAAAATGAATGGACGGGCCATAACCATTGAACTTGCTCAGTTAAAACGAGTCAAAACCATCGGACATATACTTCAACACCTAATTATAATCATGTACAGTACATTTGTTACAAAAAAATTATGGCGGATTTTTGTTGTGTATTTACACTTCGGGAAAGCACACGAAGGCATAATTTTGACAGATGTTTCGTTATCATGTAACAATAGACGTGTCGCGCTTGTCGCCAGCGCTCATTTTGTAATCTACAAAAATGCGCTTCGGCTGGGCCCGTCCATTCATTTTATTTTGGTCGAAGACTGGGAATAGTAATTTTTTAACTTTCGCGATTTGAACGCTTGTTTTAAATGTTTATCGGAACTTATCATGTATTTTTTTTTAGATAAAAATAGGTACCTTTCGCTCAACGTTTCGACCATGTTACAAAGGTCACGAGCTGACTGAAAACTGCGGGTGAGTCCGGCGAGAAGAGCGGGTGTTTTGTTTTTCTCCCCTCACTTGATTTAGAAAAATCACAGGGTTGTCACTACGACACACAACACTGACTGTATCGGTAAATGTCCTAGTACCTACCTGCACCGCGGTTTGTAAACTTACTATGGGATTCCACGACGCCGCTATCTTAAATCCATCTTCCCGGTTGAAAATACGTAAAACACGAAATTACGTGATAAGTCCCAATAAACATTTAAAACATATCACACATCAGCACACATCAGCAGCCATCAAACGTCCACTACTGGACAAAGGCCTCCCTCTTAAAGAAGGGTGTTGCCATAATCCCCACGCTTGGCAGGCGGCTTGGGGATCGCAGTAAGTTCACCGTGTACTAATAGGATGCTGCTGCCCATCCTCCGGTGGTTCTGGTCGCAGTTTTAGGACATACCCGGGAAATTAAAACATATACTGGGAATGTTTTGGAAACCGACAGACAGTGTCAGATACTAAACGTTTTTTTATAAAACGAGCGGCTAACAAGCATGCGTTCCGCCTGGTGGTAAGCAGAAACCGCCACCTGCAACACTAGCGGTGATGACGGTGCTTTCCTAGCCCAGAGAGGTAGTTGTAGACACCCTTTTTAAAACACATCAGACATGTTGAAGCTTGGCGGAAAGACCTTTGAGGGAATGACATTCCATACCTTGCAGGCCCGCGGAAGAAAAGTGCGGAAATCTCGGACGGAACTTTTTTTAAGTTTGCGGTTATGTTTAGTTTGTGCTATGCATAGTTTACCTTTATGTTCATAGGGCATATAGCACGCATAACAGATGGCCAATGGGGCCGAAAGGTTCTCGAATGTAGACCACGGACCAGTAAGCGCAGCGTAGGACGTCCACCAACAAGATGGACAGACGACCTAAAAGAAACCGCAGGGAAACGCTGGATGCAGGCCGCTTCCAACCGGCCGTTTTATATAGAGATCGATGGGAGAGGCTTATGTCCAGCTGTGGACGTCCTACGGCTGAAATGATGACGATGATAGTTTACGTTTGGTTATGCTTCTCTTCTCTACATAGTAGAAATGAAAGTAGCATTCTGCACCTGTTTGTTTGTTATAAATTCGCTTTCCGCGTCTGGCTGTTTGTATAACCGCCAACTCCTCCTAAACCACGAAACGGATTTTGATGCGGTTTTCACCATCAGTTAGATAATTTTTCACGGAATGTTTATATATGTAACTAATGACCCGCCCCGGTTTTGCACGTAAGCTACACTCGTGCGAGCTAGCTAGTTATAATAAAGACAGTAATAAATAACGAACCAAAAAAATTATGATCGTATTTTAAGAATAAGAAACTCCTCCAGCTACAATACCAAATTAACGTAAAATCCTCCCTTAATTACATAATTACTTCAATTAAGCCAAAGCTCGAGAATTAATTAGCAATTCGCAGCTCTCAAAGGATCTTAATGAAGACTAATAAATATAAGGCGACGAAAGATTCTACAAACTTTATATACTTCAGATCTTCGCTCTTCCTTTCAAATCTCAATCTTATTATTACGAAGTGAAGGTTGCAGTTTATTTAAGGGGATGGCGAAAGCTATGACCGTTTTGAAGAGCGTGCTGAAAGCTGACAAATACTAAATTAACCTTTTAGCCAAGCAAGTATGGCGGGAGTTGGTGTTAGTGCGAAATTTAATTAAGGATTTCAGTATTCGAAGCTGGGCTTGGGTGGAGACGGCTTTTAAGGTGCGCTGGTTACGCTGGTTTCACAGCTGCTACGGGAGATCCGCGCGGGTCGCCCGTACGGGCTCCCGGAGCGGAGACATACGTGAGGCGCTAGAAAAAAAAAAGTTTGCATTTCAATGCATATATAATTAAAGTTATATGATTATTTACGAGATATTTACCGTGGTAAGGTTGTGGAATGAGCTCCCGATATTTCGGCGCAGTTACATGCACCATGTTCACGGGAAGACTGAAGAATGCGGGTGGTTGGTCCAACAGTTAAAAAGTTAGGTGCAGACATAACGATCTACCCTCTTTCTTGGTCTTTTGCTACGGTTATCACTGGAACTCGAACTCGAACCTAAGTCCCGACAAAACACACTCACTGTATCACTACGTATAGTATTTTGAACACATTTTGAACGCGAGCTTTTATTTTAGTTAACAACCGTGATAGTTTAAAACAGTGTTATATATAATTATATCAGTTAACGGTAGAGGTCAACAAAAGACCTGACCCGCGCACGCTTGTACGCATTACATTGCTGGTTTGCAAGATTCTAAATAACAAAAACAACACACTATTAAATAAACTAATTACGACCGTCTACAGCGGGCGAATGACGTCACTAAACGTTGTCTTTGTAAACAAAATGGCGCGGCTTCGTAGAGCGCGGTATTTGACACCCTAACGTCAAAAAGTCGTACTGCAATTTGCATGACGGCCGTTGGATCCGTAATGTTGCATCCGCTACACTGTTAAAAAAATCTGTTAGTGTACATACTTCTTTTTTACATAACTACTGTAAAAAATAAAAAAACATGAAACCAAACTAAAATTATGAGAAATTACAGAAAAACTGTGATTCTGTTCTATTTTTCGGTAATTCTACATATTTTCAGTACTTGTAAATATTTTATGTTATTTTTACATAAAATGTAACGAGCTTATGGCTTTTTACATAAACGTCCATGGAACAAAACAGGAAAAATCACATAACTACCGAGAAAAATGGGTTATGTAAAATTACGTAACCATGTAAAATTACATAGAGATGTGAAATTACGTCTTTTTTGGGGCAACAAGAGTTACCCCAATTTTTATGTAATTTTCCATGAACTTTTTTAACAGTGTACGTGACTGCGCTATCCTATGAAGCCAGAGCTTTAGCAGTACCAGCGCGTGGGCAACTTCAGGAGCGCGTGTATTTCCTGATGAAGGTGCTGTAATGGTTCCGAAACCAGTCAATCGTCTTGACACAGAAACATGGCGTTTAAAAAAAATCTTAATAGATCCAGAAGCTAATTATAGGTCCTCGCGGATAAAAATATTATTGGAAAAGAACTGTTAAAAAAAAAAACGACACTGCTTTATGGTTGATATTCCGAAAACCCGTACGAAGCGCTTTGATTCCACTTTTATTATGCGTACTGCTAGTCTGTGGAATGCGCTGTCAGAATAGGTGTTCCCCGGTAGTTACAATCCGGGTGTCTTCAAATCACGAGTGAATCGGTTTCTTCTAGGAAAGCGTGCTCCATCGTAGACCGCATCGTCGCTTTACATTAGGCTATATAAAAAAATGCGTTTGTCGAAAAAAGAAATTATGCGTGGAAGAAGTTGTACTTCAACAAGGAACGCTAAAATTATAACTAGGGTAAAAATATCAACAATTTAAAAACATGCTTTTGTCGAGATTCGAACCTAGCTCTTTAGGCTTCTCAATCCATTAGCAACACCATTACACTACCGGTTCTGCTAGACGCAGGGCGAAAAAAGGATACGCATTTCGCAACTATACGAGAGAGAAAAATCCCCCCTCCATAACGCAACCTTGTTTGCTAGTCGCATAAGAAGTATAACTTCAAAAAGACATACATTCCCTACTCAACAGCTGCCTAACCGCCACAACGCTCATACAGAATAGGTCCAACCCTAAGCGCTTATCGATGATGTTAAAGTTCTGGCTCACTCTCTATCTATGATAATTTTATCGTAAAGCCATCTCTACACTAGCCCACTTGCCGCCATCACAATAAATTAATTACCGCTGACGTAGTTGTCGCGCTCGATTCGCTAGTGTACTCGGGCTTTATATACCGGGACGGCAATTATACAAGGTTACACATAACGGTGGTACTAAGCCAAAACAAGAGAGTTTTATATCTTCAAAAATGTGCGAAAGAGCGATGAGGCTTGAAATCACAAAAAATGTATTATAATATACAGTGTGTAAGGGGAACACTCTCGAAGCCAAAAGAAGGTAATTGTACTCATCATTATGAATCACTTTTAGTATGGGACCAGCCCTGAAATCGCGAAAAACTATCAGCTGTTCCATACATTTTGTCGAGTGTCAATGACCGTTTTCTATAGAACAGCTGATATTTTTTTCGCGATTTCAGGGCTGGTTCCATAGTAAAAGTTGTTCATAATGATTAGTACAATTACCTTCTTTTGGCTTCGAGAGTGTTCCCTTTACATCCCGTATATCATCATCATCAGCCAGAAGACGTCCACTGCTGAACATAGGCCTCCCCCTTTAACCTCCACACTGAACGACAGCTTGCCTTTTGTATCCACTGGATGCCCGCGACTCTCATAATGTCGTCGGTCCATCTAGTGGGAGGCCTCCCTACGCTGCGTCTTCCGGTTATACATATACATTTTCTTGAATGCGAATGGAACAGCTGATTTTTTTCAGACGTTTCCGGGATTGCCCCGTATTAAAAGTTGTTCATTTTGATGAGTAGAATGGATACCTTGATAGCCCGTTAGTCCAGTTGGTAATGAACCTGCCTTTTGCGCTTGGGGGCGTGGGTTCGATTGCCACTTAGGACAAACATTCATGTAATGAACATTTGTGTTTGTTCTATATCTGGGTGCTAATGGCATCAATATAATACAATACAATACAATGACTCTTTATTAAAATACCACAAAACAAGAATAACATAAACATTACAATAAAAATAGTTAGTTAGTGGTGTTTAGTTTGGGGTCAGATGACCGTGTGTGCAAAAATGTCCCGAATATTTATTTATTTATATATTTATTACAATAAAAATATTATCTAGGCTTTTAACAGGCGACCTTATCGCTTAAATCGATCTCTTCCAGGCAACCGTCCATCGATTCTGATGTACTTTAAACTAAACTAAAGTAAATTTGACAGCTTTAAAATTGTTGCCATGGTTCTCTCACATACTAAAATGAAAAGAGAGGCAGATAATATTAGTCCTTGGTATGACAGAATCGACGCCAATGGCATCTATTCTGTCATACCACTCACTTAACTAAACCAATCTGACAGGACTAAAATTATCTGCCTCTCTTTTCATTTTAATATGTGAGAGAAGGATGGAAACAATATTAGAACTGTCAAATTTAGTTTAGTTTAGAGTACATCAGAATCGATGCCAATATCTATTTAAGTATGTATTTAAAAATATGACATGTATGTATGTATATCAGTCTCTGGCAGCCATAACACAAGCTTTGCTTAGTTTGGGGTCAGAGGACCGTGTGTGCAAAAATGTGCCGAGTATTTATTTATTACAAAACAATTTTTTGACGATTGTGAACCAGTTTACGCTTTTCTTTTTAATGAATTAGAAGAAGCTCTCAAGTATTTTTTGGGGTTCCGTACCCAAAGGGTAAAAATTAGACCCTATTACTAAGCCTACGATGTCTGTCCGCCTGTCTGTCTGTCCTACCTATTAACGGCTGTATCTCTCGAACCGTAATAGATAGCCAGTTGAAATTTTCACAGAATATTTAATGTTACGACTTCCGGCGGATTGACTAATAAATTATAAAAACGAATAATAACAAATTATAAATTCAAAAAGTAAAAACGTATTTTTTTTACGGATTTTTGTGTTAGCTCTAATGTAAAAACGGTAATACTTACAAACGTCAAACTAAACATGATTATAGTGCACACTTAAAAGTGATAAATTATAAAGTAAATAGATAGTGATAAATTAATTAGTGATAAATTTCTGTTCATTACCAAGTTATAACTGGTAATTTCGTTATTGAATTTTGTGGTGGTACGGAACCCTCAGTGCGCGAGCCCGACTCGCACTTAGCCGATTTATTTAACTAAGGTTATAAAAGCGCGTCTTTGTGGATTAAACAGTTTTTCTTTTTTCTGTAGGTTTGTTTTCTAGATCTACCACAAAACGTATGATTTTTCTTACCACAAACCCCGTGGGAACGGCAATGTGCCGCCAATTCGACACGAGGCGGGGAAATTGTGTTTATCGCGATCACATCATTTGCACTCGTTTATTTCGTCTCGGAGGGAGGTGTTTCCGGTCGATAACGCTGTTTGAATTTAGAATAGGAAAAAGAATATCCGCGAATTGCGAAATGTGAGACTACCCACCCGTCAGTTGAAACGTAATCGTGAATAATTTTTTGCAATTCGAAATTTGAATTTAAAAAAAAAAGTCGTAGATGGTAAACAAGCTAACGGGTCGTCTAATGGTAAGCAATCACCGTCGCCTATGGATACCTGCAACGCCAGAGGCATCACAGATACATTGCTGACCCTTAAAGACTCTATTAACAGCCCTTTTGAAGAACCCTATGTTATAGTTACTCAGAATCGCCGCAGAAAGGATAAGCTCATTCCACATATTGCTGGTGTGTCGCAAAAAAGTGTGTTTTAAGCGATTCTGTTTGAGTGCCGAGAAAAGTTGCGGGACCGCAAACCGTATCCCGCCGCGTTAAGGTTCAAGTTCGCGTGATTTTCCGCACTGCGTTATTTCGAGCCCGCGTTAAGAGTTAGACGTATCGTTGGAGTAAGAATGCTAATAAAACCAGCCAAATGCGAGTCGGGCTCGCGGACTTAGTGTTCCGTAACACCACAAAATTAAATAACGTAATTAGCAGTTATAACTTGGTAATGAACAGAATTTTGTTCCCGACTCGCACTTGGCCAATATTTATTCTTTGTTGTTATACCTTAGACTTAGAGCGTGCACTATAACCATACGTTTGTTGTATGGAAGGGTTGTTTTTATTTTTTGACTTTTTATTATCTCTTAGTTAATCTGCCGTAACATTACATAATCTGTGAAAATTTCAACTGGCTATCTATTATGGTACGAAAGATACAGCCGAGATAGACGGACAGATGGACAGACGGGCATAGATGGCAGACACCGTATGCTTAGTAATAGGGTTAGTTTTTACCCTTTGGATAATGAACCCTAAAAATGGGTTTTGTTTAGAATATTCACGAAAGAGGGATGGCATAATATTGCGAAATGTTTTAAAGCACTTCTTTTTTATTGTCTCAAAATTTTTTTGGTTATTAGTTGTAAGTTTTTGTATATTTATTGTAATTAATAAATAAATAAAGCAGAATCTTTAGTCTTATTTCATTTCAACAATTATCATCATCATTTCAGCCTTAGGACGTCCACTGCTGGACATAGGCCTCCCTCATCTATCTCCAAAAGGGCCGGTTGTAAGCGGCATTCATCCAGCGTTTCCCTGCTTACTATTCTATTACGGAGTTTTTAAATGACAAATTGTTATAATAAATTGTTCTGATGTTAGATTATAATTATAATAGAGTATTTATAATTTTTGCATGCCATGATGCTAGAGCACGGTGTTCTTTAAATTATGTGATTAACATCTGCATGTTACCCATGTTTCCGCAAAATAAATATTTTGAATTTGAATCTCGTGCATAGACGTCCTACGCTGCGCTTACCGGTCCGTGGTCTCCATTCGAGAACGTTTCGACAATGCCTCTTTACTAACCGTAATATTGAACTCCTTTCATTCGAAACCTATAATCAATTTAAAAAAATCTATTCATATCTTAATCATAACTTGCCATTGTGAAATAATTTGATTAAAAATTGACGGCTCCATCCTGTTTGTAAAAAACCGGAAACAACTAAACTTAAGGGTACCCTAATTCAATTATTGGCTATAATATACCACCCATTTATTACAGACTCTTCACGGGCTTAAAACATTTTAATATTTGTTCAAAAGCGACGGGTCAAGATAGGCTGGTTGTTTAACAAAGAATGGGATAAAAGAGAGTTAATAGTGGGTTCCTTACATATCATGTTGGTGTGGATTACCAGAGTCACCGGCGGAACTCTAAACTTGATATTTCCGTTCGATTCTTGTATTTGAGATTATAAACTAATCTGTGAGAGCTTTATTAAAAAAATATGCAAATTGTATAATAATTACTATAGTTAAATAAATCAGCCAAGTGCGAGTCCGTATCACCACAAAATACAGAAAGTAGTGAAAAAAAGGCAACATTACGCCCAGGCGGTCACCAATCTAAGTATCCCAATATTACTTAACTTTGCGCTGAACAGAAATTTGTCACCGACTCGTACTTGGCCAGTAGGTATTCATAATTTTTTGTTATACTTGAGAGTGTGTACTATTAATCATGCCAAGTTGGATGTTATGTATTACCATTTTTACATTAAAGCAAATACAAATATAGCTACGATACATTTAAAAAAACATTTGTTGTAAGACTTGTAAGGGGACCCCTTTAATTTTTGACCCATATTTTGTGAAAAATTTCATCTGGCTATCTATAATTGTTCAAAAGAGACAGCTGTTAAAAAGTAGGACGGCGGGACCACAGTTTTTTTTTGTTTTTTTTTTTTTTAATAGAACGGCCATCTAGACATTTTTGTAAGAAATTTGTTATAGTCAGTTGATCCCATATAAACAAAACGTCAGTCATTTGAAATCAGTTAGCACCTGTAATGCCGACAAAGAACTTTGAGACCTAACCCAAAAAAGGTGAGGACCAAGTTTTTTGGATGCGGAGTTCGACGCGTTGATCTAAATAAGAATGTTGAATCAAGGTTCACTCATAATGCCTGTTAACAGATTTTCCTTCTCATTTCCGTTTTAATATTTACTTCTCTTTTATATGGTTAGGGCAGACTGACTGCGTAGGCTTAGTAATAGGATCTCGTTTACACCCTTTGGGTACGGAAAATAATTTTTTTTTCTCTCTTTCACCGTCTCATAAAAATCACCGTCCGCGCGCTTTTAGCTGTCCCAAGAAACAAATGAGAGATGATGCATTGTTCATGGTTACTTCTCTATCGCGCAAAAAAAAAATTGTGCACTAAATTGACGAGTCCATAATAGGAACATTTGTAGTATATTTTTTTTTTAATAAAAATTATTATGAATGTGACTTTATGATAATAAATGATATTCTATTCTATTCTATTCTAATCGACCATCTATAATGATAATCCGTGACCAATCCGAGTAATGTCACACATTAAGGAGGATTATGGTCACCCTAGCTCACGTGTAAGTACGCAGCTGTGTTGCCACAGCATAGGTAATCACCAGCTTCTCAGGGACAAATACATAATACTATTCACGGAAATCCACCAATCCGCACTGGGCCAGCGTGGTGGATATGGCCCAATCACGCTTTCGGGGGTAGGCTAAAAGTCCAGCAGTGGACTGTTAAAAGGCTGATTATGATGATGATGATGATTCACGGAAATGCATTTATCAACCGCATTTTTTTTTTAGCGGTCCGCCCTTGCTTCGCACGGGTATATAATATAGCCTATGTCACCCGGGGATAGTGTAGCTCCCAACAGTGAAAGAATTTTTCAAATCGGTTCAGTAGTTCCGGAGCCTATTCAATGCAAACAAACAATCAAATCTTTCCTATTTATAATATTAGTATAGATGAAGTACAAATCCAAAAAATCTAGCGATCATCAAAATATATATTTATATCTATACTAATATTATAAAGAGGAAAGATTTGTTTGTTTGTTTGTTTACATTGAATATGCTCCGAAACTACTGAACCGATTTGAAAAATTCTTTGACTGTCGGGAAGCTACACTATCCCCGGGTGACATAGGCTATAATCTATACCCAAGCGAAGCTGAGGCGGACCGCTAGTTATATATAAAACGCATCGGGCGATTCCACGGCCCCGGACTCTTTTATATACCTACATAATATTTATGCATTAATAACATTATTTACTATAAAAAACCAGACAAGTACGAATAGGACTCGTGCTCTGAGGGTTCCGTTGGACAGAACCCTCAGAGCGAGAGTCCAAAAAAACCTAAAGTTGAAATATTGAAAGACAAACTTAACTTTGTAGTTGACTATAAGGTTATTCTATACATTCCAACTACAAAATTTAAGTTTGTAATAGCAAAATAATTATTTTTAAATGATATAACTTCAAATTTGTAACTTTCAGATTTATTCCTATATATGTGCTATGAGACCTTGCCTTTTGCCAAATTTCATGATTCTAGGTCAACGGAAAGTACCCTATAGGTTTTGATTTCCTTGTGAAATCGCAAAATATGCGACATAAACGTTCATATCTTTTGATTGCGTTGACTTACAATTTTTATTTTTTTACAGCCGAAAGAAACCGTAGACCCAAGTATTTAGTATAAATTTCAATTTGATACCTTTACGCGTTCTTGAGTAAAAGGGTCTTGACAGACGGACAGACAGACGGACAGACAGACGGACAACGAAGTGATCCTATAAGGGTTCCGTTTTTTCCTTTTGAGGTACGGAACCCTAAAAATGTGTTTTATTTCAATTAGCATAACACCCTACCCCCACCCATTGTTTAACATTATCCTTAAATGGAATGTAACACTTTTTACACGACCTACCAACCATTTACTCTAACGGGTCTAACGAGGGGAATGACTATACAAAAACCGCCAAGTTACACTAATAGCACCCGCTAACCCTTTCTTACCGAACTTGGCTACCTCTAATTATAGAGTAAATTACCGGTTCCATTACATTACTGACGGTAATTAAGGGCTTTATTCTACATCATTTACGGAAATTTTGCTAATAGTTGTACTTTGGTGTAAGAAAGTAAAGAGAGTTAAAGAGAGGTAGAAGTCGGTAAAAAAATTAGGGGTTTAATTAGAATTAAGAGTTAAAAGAATAAAGATAATGAAGACCAGTGGTAATTTTGCAAAAAGTTATCATATCTACGAACATTACAATGTTCGTACTTAAGAAATAAGGTGTTTCTTTTTTCAATCACATTTCAAGCCTGCAGAGCCCTGTGTCATAGCTATTGTTACCATCCATCCCTCGTAATTTACTATTTTTACACTAACAAAACAATATCATACCTCTAAACAAATACTAAAACTCATTTGCAATCACCCTTTCACTCTTCCACTATAAAAAACTTCCCATCATTGGTCTAAATTAGACTCTGACTGCTGAAAAATAAAGCCTAAAATCATAGTGGCGAGGAAAAAAAGAATCGTTTAAAACATTATTAAGATAAAATAACTTTTAACGTGGCTAGAATAAGATTGAAGTTGGAATGATTAGAGTATTTAGGGGTGCACCAAATGGAGTATAAAAAGGTTTATTAGCACATTTTGGGCGAAGTCGAGCGTGTCCGTAATAAGTGACAACCTATTGAGATGGTTAGGGCGACCAAGAGTTAGCAAAAAAAAAACATCAAACAAGAGTTAGCAAGTTTCTCCCTCCCTTTTTTCAGAATAAAAATAATCTAGTTAGTTTACACGACACCGACTATTTTCTGACAAATTTTTATTAAAATCGGTTCAATCGTGAGGCTATAGGCAGAGTACAGACAGGTAAAATTACTTTTGAATTTTTAATTTTCGGGACATCTCAAAATCATCATATTAATCATATAACTAATATTATAAATGCGAAAAGTTTGTTGGTTTGTTTGTTCCTCTTTCACGCAGCAACAGAAGATTGAATCGATTTGACTTTTTGCACGGGTGTAGTTCAAGGGTCGGAGAGTGACATAGGTTACTCTTCATCGTCACCATCATCACCATTTTTCATCACTACGGGAGTGAAACCGCGGGGCGCAGAAAGTAATAAATAAAAATAGTAACAAATAATACTCTTAAAGCAAACAACCATGCAAGTCTAAAAATGCTAGCAACATTTTTGCTTCTCTAAACTTAGCTAGTTACACTACCGTGTGCCTGGATAAGTTAATAACTTTTGATCTACGATTTTTTCAAAAATCCGAGTAGAAAAATACGTACCTATACGAACTTGTACATGTATTTTAAATCCATCCAAAATTTTTATGCCGTCATGGTCACTCTACCTCGAATATAGTGCCCAGCGCAGCGAATTCGATTACCATCGTTGTCTCATTGTTGTCTATTTGTCACTATAGTGCCCCCTTAACGCTGAATAACCAAACTAAACAGACCCCTCTCACTTTATTACTTCAACTGCTACACGGATCTTTCTAATTTGGACAAAAAAAATAACATAGAGCTGCTACGCTGTACTATTTCATCTTACACAGAGCTCTATCTAATCTGGTAGCTTATTATCCAAACAAAAAAGACCCCTTATTCTGTAATACTTCAACCACTATAAGGGTCTTTCTAAATTGCACGACTTTCAAATAACATAGAGCTACTACTTAGTACCAGCGTTTAAAGAGCTCTCGTAGCAATCTGATTGTTTTATTCAAGGGCTCATTTTGTACTGGTGATTTATTCGATAATGCAAGTGTTTATGTGTGACTGACTTTTTATAGAAGTAATTTGTACAGTTTTGTTGCGAGATGAGATGTTAAGTGATAAGCTTTTGTTGTTCCTAATGGATTTAGCGAGTTGTGAGGAAAGTATGAGGGTTTAGATAACATCTTCTTTAAATTGTTGCTCTTCGTTTTGAGTTTTGCTACGCGCCGTGGTTTTACCCGTCATCTTAGAAAAACCGTTATTTTTTGGTATATAACTACATAGTTCATCATCATTTCAGCCGTAGGACGTCCACTGCTAGACATAAGCCCCCCCCCCCCATCGATCTCCAAAAGAGCCGGTTGGAAGCGGCCTGCATCCAGCTGGGTGGACGACCTACATTGCGCTTACCGGTCCGTGGTCTCCATTCGAGAACCGTTAGGCCCCATCGGCCATCTGTTCTGCTTGATATGTGCCTTGCCTACTGCCACTTCAACTTGCTAATCCCTTTAAAAGGTACCTTTCGCTCGACGTTTCGAATATATGAAACCGGGTCCTTTTGGAAAAACTCAGAGTCACTCAGCGGGCAATGGAGAGAGATATGCTCGGAGTTTCTTTGCGCGATAAAATCCGAAACGTGGATATTCGCCAAAGAACCAGAGTCACCGACGTAGCTGTTAAAATTTGGAAGTCGAAGTGGCAATGGGCAGGCCACATTGCTCGAAGAACCGATAACCAATGGGGAAGAAAGGTTCTTGAGTGGAGACCACGAACCGGAAGACGCAGCGTAGGTAGGCCTCCCACTAGATAGACCGACGACATAGTGAGAGTCGCTGGCATCCAGTGGATGCAAAAGGCAGACTGTCGTTCAGTGTGGAGGTTAAAGGGGGAGGCCTATTTTCAGCAGTGGACGTCTTCTGGCTGATGATGATGAGGGTCCTAAAACTGCGACCTGAACCGGAGGATGGGCAGCACCGTCCTATGAGTACACGGTGAACATACTGCGATCCCCAAGCCACCTGCCAAGCTTGGGGATTATGGCAACAATACACCTCTCCCTAAGAGGGAGACCTTTGTTCAGTAGTGGACCTGGACGTATGTATAAACCAGTTTTTTTGCTACCTATTTATAATAATACAAGCGACCCACCCCAGCTTCGCACGGGTATTTCTGGAATTTTAGTAAAGATCCCTAATTTTTTTGAAAATATAATATTATAGCCTATATCTCTACACCCAGTGTAGCTTCCCAACAGTGAAAAAATTTTTCAAATCGGTTCAGTATTTTGTCGGAGTTTATTCAATGCAAAAACACAAACAAACAATCAAATCTTTCCTCTTTATAATATCAATATAGATAAATGCAAAAGTTATATGATTATTTACGGGATATCTACCGTGGTAAGCCACGGCCACGGTAGATATCCCGTAAATAATCATATAACTTTAGTGAACAACCTTGATAGTTTAAAACAATATAGATGCATCTTCGCTGATAAAGATTTTAATCGATTAGCGAGATAGTAACTCGTATGTAATCGAATAGACGTGTCGATGTACGGAGTCGTCGGTGGAGTCTCGGCGCCGGTACCCGGTAATTGAGTTAAAACTAGCGACGCTCGGTGCTGACACCTCTCGTGGACGTACTAAATACAAGTAGAAGTATGTATGTAGGCACAGCGGAAAGTTGGCTGCAAGACTGCGCAGTAGCTATTTGTGTCGTAATGGATGCCAGCGACTCGCACTATGTCGTCGGTCCATCTAGTGGGAGGCCTACCTACGCTGCGTCTTCCGGTTCGTGGTCTCCACTCAAGAACCTTTCTTCCCCATCGGTTATCGATTCTTCGAGCGATGTGGCCTGCCCACTTCAACCTGCAAATTTTAACAGCTATGTCGGTGAATCTGGTTCTTTGGCAAATATCCACGTTTCGGATTCCATCGCGCAAAGAAACTCCGAGCATAGCTCACTCCTGAGCTACTTCACTTGTTACTTTTACTATGCATCGTCTGCAAGCGCCTTAAGGGATGTGCTTGCGCAATGCTTTGCAAAGCCTACCTTCAGAGTCCCAAAGATCCGCTGTGCCTATTTTATGAAGTGATGTAATAGTATATAATATATAATTATATATATATATATATTATATAATATAATAATATAATACATATATTAATATATATAATAATATAATATGTAATATATATAATTTGAGGCGTTTGGGGTCGAGACATTGGGCCCTTGGGGACCGGGAGCTCAGCTCATTTTCAAAAATCTTTCAGAGCGCCTGGTTAATGCGACGCGTGACCAAAATGCTGGCGTGTTTCTGGCTCAACGCATAAGCATTGCCATTCAACGTGGTAATACCGCCAGCATGCTGGGTACGCTGCCAACTGGTAGTGGGTTTGAGCATTTGGATTGTCTTTAGACCTTCAACGGTCTATGGGCAGTCTAACTGTATTTGTAGTTTTAGTTTTAGCTTGTATTTTGTTTTGTAATAGTTGCTTTTAATCGTACGTGAAATTTTCAACAGACGAAATAACAACTTCAAAAGTAAGCTCTCGAACAAAATTATTCAGTATCAGCCTATCACGTTCCTATGCTGGGACACAGGCCTTCTCCCAGAGAGATAGGGACACCTAAATCCACCACGCTGGCCCAGTGCATGTTGCTGTATGTCATACGTCTATGCACTTTCTGAGGTTCTTGGGCATATTGGTTTCCTCACGATTTTTCCTTCACCTTTTTTGAACGATGGCAAACTGCACACAATTGATTTAAGTACTTAATAAGTCATAGGTACCGGAAGACGCAGCGTAGGTAGGCCTCCCACTAGATGGACCGACGATATAGTGAGAGTCGCTGGCATCCAGTGGATGCAAAAGGCAGGCTGCCGTTCAGTGTGGAGGTTAAAGGGGGAGGCCTATGTTCAGCAGTGGACGTCTTCTGGGTGATGATGATGAAGTCATAGGTGCAGGGCCGAGGATCGAACCGGGTGGTGTAAGATTATAAAGCGCACATACTCACCCATCGTCACTTGCATATTGATAACCTCTAATTCCAATAAAATTGCAAATTGGCCACTCAAATCAATATTAAAGTTTCTAAATCAAACTTCACTCAATGTTAAGTGAAACGCGCTCACTGTGCAAACATCGGAACCCTCGAGAAAAGGGTAAAAGGGCCAATAATGAACCTAAGGGCTTATGCCACTCAATCCCCTTTGGCTTTGCTCCTTCGAACATATGTCAGACTTATTCTTCCCCGACCAGCCTTAAAAAAACTCCATCAACCCTCTGTTACAACCGAGTTTATTCCAACTTAAACGATTTGAAAGATCTTATTGAATTGGACGCTTCTTAATTGCTGTATGTAAACGGTCTCGTTTACGCAAATATGATTTTTAATGTTATGGGAGTAAGGTTGTCTATGATGGTAAAATAGAGGTAGTTTTTGTGGGATCTATATTTCCGCAATTCCTAAGCCAATTTGACATTTTGGAATTTAGTTATTTGCAACAGTAATATACCTAATTAGGATTATTGGATACTAGTTTTACCCCGCGGTTTCACCCATGTAGTGATAAAAATGATGATGATGAAAGGCCTATGTCACTCTCCGGCCATTGAACTATACCCATGCAAAAAATCAAGTTCATCTGTTGATCTGTTGCTGCGTGAAAGGGGAACAAACAAACCAACAAACACACTTTCGCATTTATAATATTAGTATGATTGGGTAGGTGTGGGATTGAGCCATCCGTATGGGAGGAACAAGCCAGCAGTCGTACTGAGTGAAGGCAATCGGTGCTGAAAAAGTTCTACTCATTCGAAGATTGAATTTAACATAATATAATTTATTAAAAGCATTCGCCGTGGCCGAAATCTGCCTGGAATATGTCCTGGTACAGGTATTTCATGTAGGTATTTTGTGAATTAAATAAAGACAAAAAATATCTTTTCTCAGCTTGTCTCGTCCCACTGCTGGGCAATGCCCCCATGTTCTTTCACGCATCTCTATTCTCCGCCAAGTTCGGCCAATGGGGGGTAAAAGGTGCGAAGATCGTTCGAAGCCGACCAGGGTGTTGTAGGCCACAGAAAAAAAATTGTTTGAATTAGAACGGCTGTCAAGTCATTTTTGTAAGTGTTGTAGCCAGTTGCACCCATTTAAACGAAACGTCAGTCATTCGAAATCAGTTAGCAACTGTGATGCGGACAAAGAACTTTGAGACCTAACCCAAAAAGGTAAGGTCCAAGTCATTTGGATGCGGAGTTCAACGCGTTGACATAAATAAGAATGTTCAACCAAGGTTCTGTCATAATGCCTGGTAACAGATTTTTTTTGTCATTTCCGTTCTATTTACTTCTCTTTTCTGTGTTGTGGGCCGACTGTAGACTCCTATTAAGTGACAATATTCGCCGATCTTGCCAGTTGCATGTGGATAACATGACCTGCTCAGTTCCATTTGAGTTAGGCAGTCTTGCCCTTCGACCAAAATAAAATGAATGGACGGGCCATAACCATTGAACTTGCTCAGTAAAAACGAGGCAAACCCGTTGGACAGATACTTCAACATCTAATTATAACCATGTACATGTAAATTTGTTACAAAATTAGATAGCGGGATATTTATACTTCGGGAGAGCACACGAAGGCATAATTTTGGCAGATGTTTACAATAGATGCGTGTTGCACTTCCTACGGCTAGAGACCGACTGAAACGAAGTGGACGCCGGCGCTCATTTTGTAATCTTCAATAATGCGCTTTTTCTGGGCCCGTCCATTCATTTTATTTTGGTCGAAGGTCTTGGTGGCCTTGGCAAGTCTAATAGTGCTAACAGACGCTCGAACGCGGCTGACCTCAACCGCCGTCTGACCAATGGGAGAGAAAGAGAGGGAAATATGAAATTCTCACTCCTTCTCTCCCGTTGGTTGGACGGCGGTCTGTCAGCCGCGTTCTAGCGTCTGTTAGCACTATAAAGCGACACGAAGACATTGGCTTGAGCAGCTCGTTTGTACTAACCTGCACTCTGACTTCAGGCAGGTTCACCTTCATGGCCAGCTCTTCCCTGGAGTACACGTCGGGGTAGTGACTCTTCTCGAAAGCACGTTCTAATTCGTGGAGCTGGTATGTAGTGAATGTGGTGCGGTTTCGTCTGGAACAAAAGGTAGTTGATTGAATCAGGCGTTACTTTGCGGAAGTCCTTTTTTAATTTGTATGGTTTTTATTTTTTATTTTTTGTAATTATAAATAGGCTTGCGCTTGGCCGCCAACTCGCCTGATGTTAAGCGATGATGCGGCCTACGATGGAGCACGCTTGCCTAGAAGAAACCTATTCACTATCGACTTGAAGACACCCTCTCAATTTTGCTCTTTTATGTAATTAATATTTAAATTCAGGTTAGGTTCAAATTATCACAAACATCACAAATATCTATTGAGAAAATAGTTTAACTTAAAATCCTTATTGTACTCGAAACGACGTATATAGAAGCGGACTTACACTAGAAATTCGACATATTATATATAAATTGGAACAAAAGGTACAAAACGTATTGTCTTGTTTATTATTAGCACCTTCAGTTGTAAATTACGAACTATATACTGGGATCAAAGATAATATAAATCGTCATTGACTGGGACCTATCCAACTAATATTATAAACGCGAAAGTTTGTATGTATGGATGTATAGATATATCGATGTTTGTTCCTCTTTCACGCTGCAACGGAACAACGAATCGACCTGATTTTTCGCATGGGTATAGTTCAAGAGCCAGAGAGTGACATATGCTACCTACATAGACCTTCAACGGTCTATGGGTAGTCTAACTATATTTGTAGTGTTATTATTACCTTGTATTTTGTTTAGATAATAAAGGCACTTGCCCAGAAAAAAAAAAACTAATATTATGTTCAGTATCTTGGATAATAACCTGTGCTTCTTTTTATTGTCAGCTGCGGATCCAGGCCGGGGGGTGTCGTCATCACTGCCGGGGGGTGATTTGTCGTCTGGGGGCGTCCGCTGACTGTAGCCGTCGTTGCTATTGCATGACCCCTCGCCTGGAACAAGAGAACGAAGTATTTAGTAGAATTTTCTTGAGGGCAAATGCAACGTTATTAAAAAAATACTCTTACGTTGGGTTGGGAAGCTCTTTGAACGAGCGCTTACCTACACTCTCCTATCGGGTCACCTGCCCCCATGGCGACGCCCTTACTAAAGTCTTCACTGCAAGTGCTAAGTGTTTGACCTTGAGCTATTTTGGCGTGGCTGGTACATCTAACCATTGATATACAATACATATAGAGTCACAATCGTGCCAAAAAAAAACGAACCAAAACTCGGCGCACGTTATGAATTGCGCAGACTTTTTGGTTAGTTACAAGTTAATCGCGATCCGACTACAACACCGTGCGATGCCAAAGCTACGATGACATAGCGGACAACTAACGTTGAACACTATGCAAGCGACATAACGTCTAAATTGGAGTAAATCTGGCATTGTGAAGTATATCATTGATACAATGTATGTACAATGACGCTCGGGCGTGTTTTGACTGTTTCCACTGCGAGATTGTGACTCTATAGAAATTGTATCTCGATTTATTGAACCTAAAGAATGTAATGATGATAGAGATATTTTGAAACGGTAAGAGCAATAAAAGTTCTCGCGCCGAGTAACACGACAGAGTAGTAAAAACCTATAAGCTTATATTTATGCGATAGCCCGTTGGTCGAGTTGGTAGTGAACCTGCTTTCTGAGCTTGGGGGCGTGGGTTCGATTCCCACCTAGGACAAACATTTGTGTGATGAACATTTGTGTTTGTTCTATATCTGGGTGTTAATATCTATTTAAGTATGTATTTAAACCTATATATGTGATATGGCTGTGATATCGCGATGGCATATCACAAGCTTTGCTTAGTTTGGGGTCAGATGACCGTGTGTGCAAAAATGTCCCGTATTTTTTTTATTTTTTTTTAGTTAAGGCCTACTTAGTTAGTTTTTTAGTTAGTTGAAGCTAGTGCTTTTATTGACTAAACAAAATACAAGATAAGTAAATAAGTCACTAAAATAAATAGTCAGTAAATAAGTATGAACAGATATATATTTTTAAACCCCTCAAAAAGAGCTAATAATCTGCAAACGGCTTAAGAGATTTTCTTGAATTATAGTTAAAACAATCTCAATCAAGTCAACCTTCAAACAAAAAAAAAACTAACTCAAAATTGGTTCAGCCTTTTGGGAACTACGATGATACAGCTGACACAAAGATGTACACGCAAAACTTTTTTTTTATTCCATAAGCTTATAACGTTACTCTGTTTGCGCCCGGGGTTAAAAAAGGCTAGAGTGAATAGTTTTATTGCACGTGCTATATCGAGCATATCGTCGCTTACCATCAGACGAATTGGAACCTAAACGTAGATCAATATACAGTGAAAAACACTATACTTTATAATTCCACCCATGGATACCTCCATGGTATAATTAAGCAATGACAGGCTTCAGCGATAAATCAAAGCAATTTGCCTGTTTGTTTATGATAATGGAGCGCTGTATGCAACTCGAGTAATGCAATTATATTCAAATCTGTTTGGTTTTCACTGTGGTGCGGTTGATGGGTAATGAATATTGCGCATTGTTGTGGGGCGTCTCGGTAACCCATCAGTACTGGAGCAAATATTTATTGCCGTTCCGAACAGCAACAATGTTAGAGCTTGTCGGCATAAGCTGTTCATGGCGCCAAGTTGTAGGACTGAATTCGGAAGACAGGCCCCGCTGCAAAAAGCAGTGCGGCTACTCAATGCTGTACTTGACCGGAATCGAGATCTGGATTTGTTCCTTAGTTCCTATGACGAGTTTCACAGAGCGGCAATGGTTTTAGTCATTACCAGTCCAAAGCTGGCGTACTTATAAATTATTGTATGTTATTGTTGTATATTATTATTGTATGGTTTAGTTTAGATAATAGGGTTTAAAGTCGTTGTTTTTATACAATTGTTAGTATTTATTTAAGATTTTGTTCAATGTTTTAATTTAGGTCTGTTTTTTTAGTTTGTGCTGTAGTTTTTATTTTTAGTTTTAGTTAACCTTGAATGGGTGAATTGGGAAACTGTAATGCCCATTCAAGGTATGTATTTCATAAATAAATAAATAAATAAATATTAATTTTACTTAAGACTTCCTTTTTTTACTGGGGAAGTGCCTTTATTAACCTAACAAAATACAAGCTAATACTAACACTACAAATACAGTTAGACTGCCCATAGACCGTTGAAGGTCTAAAGACTCGCTTGATTACTAAGTTGACATAATGAAGACATAAAAATTACACGGATTTTACGGGAAGATCAATTAACGGGATCATCCCCTAATTTTCTACCATTGAAGATGAAATATTTTCTTCTTTTCGCACCTCACGGTTTCACCCGCGTTATATTCTACTATATAAAAATAAGTCGGGTTTTCCTTCCTGACGCTATAACTCCAGAACGCACGAACCGATTTCCACGGTTTTGCATTCGTTGGAAAGGTCTCGGGCTCCGTGAGGTTTATAGAAGTCATCTGGTGGCGAAACGGAGTTCGCCGGGTTTGCTAGTCTGGGATAAAAGTACCTACCCTAAGTTACTCCATAAAACATCAGATATCTGCCAATGACGGATAAAAACTATACAAACTTCTTGGACTTGGATGTTTTTTTATTATTATGTCAATGTATGTATAGACTTCAATTCTTGTTCTTGTTTTTTGTAGGGAAAATATAAAAACAGTGTTCATCCAAACGCTACCAAACTTCACAAGATCACTTGCTGAAAATCGGTCCAGACGTTTCGTACTGCATAGGGAACATACATTACATACCTACATACACACATCGCCTTTTATTAATATATTTATATCTATCTATATATTATATAAAAGCAAAATTCACCTACTCACTCACTCACTCATCACGAAATCTCGAAAACTGCGTAACCCACAAAGCTGAAATTTAGCAGATTCCATATGGGATGTAGAGGTCCGCTAAGAATTTTGCGAAAGGGCCAAATTAGGGGGCCAAACGGGATTACAATTTTATATGAATGTCTACGCGTACAAAGTCACGGGCAACATCTAGTAGAAATATATACATACATACACGAATATGGTACTTTTTGCTTTGCGTTGTCATATAAATCAAAATTCGCTGACAGACAGAAAGTAAGTGTGCAATAGTGTGCATTAAAACAACCTGAAAACTGGCAAATTTCCAGTTATATTATTTAAATAAACATTAGTAGGTACTGATGCAATCGCACAGTGGTGCGAGCGTATTCAAAACTGGACAATAAATATCGTGTAATTTGTATCATCCATCACGCGTATCGCTTGCATCGGTAAACCATACCAGCTCGCTTCCGTGGGTATTATTTTCAACACTAGTAGCATTGCGTTGTAAAAATAGCATAGATTTTAACGAAATTGTATAACTATATAATAAAGTATTTTTTTAACCGACTTCAAGACTACATGTCAAAACTTAAAGTAGAAAGCTTTTGCTAAAGGGAACCCCAAACCAAAACGTCATGTGTATGAGTATATTTTTTTTGTTTATGTTGATTTTTTCAAAAAGCGCTGTATCAATTTCGCTAAAATGTATTTATGAGACCACCTCTGTAGTATGACCTATGTATATATGACCTAGTAAACAAAAAAGAATCATCAAAATCGATCCATAACTGGCGAAGTAATCGCGTAAAAAATCTCTCTTTTTTTGAAGTTGGTTAAAATGGATTCATACTAATAAAAAGTAGGTATTAAAAAACAAAGCTAATTAAATTTTTGACAAAAAAATATTTAGCATTAACAGCTGCCAACCAAGATCACTTTACCTAGGTTTTTGAACGTTGCATTTTAGCTATAGGCAATATACTGCAGTAAAACATCTATAAATTGTTATTTTTTAAACCCCCGATAAAAGAACTATTAAACTTCAAACATCAACAAATTTTCTTGATTCATAGCTAATAACACTCTCTATCAAGTCAGCTTTCAAACAAAAAAACTAAATCAAAATTGATTCAGCCATTTGGGAGCTACGATGCTAAAGGCAGACACACAGATACACAGACATAAAGACACATAGACATACACGTAAAACTTATAATACCCCTCTTTTTACGTAGGGGGTGAAAAAAGGAAATAAAAACTTTGGGATCGTGGGGGCTGGCAGCTCATGACTGTATAGGCCACACGTTAGGATCCTGGCCATACGTTTGGTGGAGGCAACTAGTGACAGTATTGCTGCTTTGCTAAATCTGGCCAAAAACTAAGCATTAAGCCATTTTATTCCATTCAATGCTGCCAGGATTCCGGTCCCTCTTTTGTCCACCAAAGGGTTTTTAGGTTAGTATTTTATTTAGCTTTTTTTAAAGTAGTTTCGGGTTTTAAATCATCATCATCAACAGCCGGAAGACGTCCACTGCTGAACATAGGCCTCCCCCTTTAACCTCCACACTGAACGGCAGCCTGCCTTTTGCATCCACTTTCGTTAAATAAATTGTTTTATCTTAGGATGCCAGCGACTCAAAAAGTTTAAATAGTAATTTTCTATTTAAAAATAACACCAATTCTTATACCTACTATATCTTGTTTAGAAAAAAGTTATATTAAAAAAAAAACATTAAACTTTTGTAAAATTTTAATGCAGCTTATAATTGACAAAGCTAAAATAACTTGGACCGAGTACAATGATTTTATGAGCATTTGACAGTTAATATACTTAACCACAGTAAATCAATAAAAACAGAAGTAATAAACTACCACTCCATCCCTGAAGGGGTAGAAAGGGTAATTGTTTGCGGAAGCGGTACATTTATCAGCGCCATTATTTTGTCCGCGCTGGCTGATTGATTGCCCCACTGTTCAGCGCTTGTACGGTCCGACCAACATAATTATCTGCAGTGAATTAGCAGTCTACTTTGGGGAATCTTCTTTTTACGGCTACTTGTTTTAGGCGATCCTGTTTATGTCATTGCGAAAATGCGCGACCGCCAAACCATATCACGGCGCATTAAGGTTCACGTTTGCATGATTTTCCGCACTGCGCTGTTTTAGTTAAAAGCTTTTGTTCCCTGGCTAATCACAAAAGTCACAATTTTTTATGATATTATGATTCTTTTTAACCAAATTTAAAAAAGAGGGGGTTTTCAATGTCGTCAAATGCTCTCAATTCGGTTGTATTTTTAAAATGTTTGTTACCTCAGAACTCCGTTATTTACAAACAGACTAGCGGTCCGCCCCGGCTCCGCACGGGTATAGTTATATAGCCTATTAAAATAGCCTATATTAATCAGTGATAATGTAGCATTCAAGTGGTAAAAGAATTTTTTAAATCGGTCCAGTACTTTTTGAACCAATTCGTTACAAACACACATACAAATCTTTCCTCTTTATAATATTGTATGTATAGATTTGGAAAAAAAGACAAAAAATTGGAAATGAATTGCCACAGACAGGCAACACAGGACAGGAACAGGTGGACTGGGAGTTTTGGCGCCTACGTGGAAAAAACATGTCGGCTGGTTGGATTATTTTCCTAAACTTGTGTATTTTCGAGTGTCAATGTGTATTAAATGGTGAATTTATTATTCATTAAGTGCTCGTGAACGTGCTCGAGTGTGGGCAAGTGATATAACGAGGTGAAACGTGTCTTTTCGTGTTGTTTCCAAAACTCCATAGGAGCCTCTTGTAAAGTCTCCACCACTTTACAGGGGCATGAGTTTGACTTGACCGTGACTTACTTAGCTTGACTCTGACTGTGACTATGACTGGTTCAACCCTATTAAGACTATGTAAACTGTTTAATATTACGACTAGAGGACACTGAATCCACGGTCATGAATTTTTTTAACCAACAACCAACAGGTGGACTGGAACAAGTGTTTGGAAAAATCTTTTTAGGTTTCATAGAAATTTCATCAAAATCAGATCAGTAGTATGGTTTAAAATTTTAAACAATATGTCATCCAAGTAAACTATATTGAATTGAATAACGAAAAAATTGCTGGTCCGCCATCTTTGAATGTTCGCCATATTGGATTTAAAATGACGTTCCTTAGCTAACCATGCATTGGCGTCGATTCTGTCATACCACTCACTAAACTAAACCATTCTGACAGGACTAAAATTATCTGCCTCTCTTTTCATTTTAATATGTGAGAGAAGGATAGCAACAAGTTTAGAGCTGTCAAATTTAGTTTAGTTTAGAGTGCATCAGAATCGACGCCAGTGTCATCAAAACTAAACGTGTATGTAATTTAAAATGGGTTAGGGCTAACTGTTTTTAAATTAATTTGCAAGATATGACACAATATATAAAAGCATGTAAAAACGCCATCGAGATCGCAACCACGTGGTTAAGTTCCGTAGCAAGAACGCTGCCAGAATTACCCTGCTGCTGTAGTAATTTTGTAGTACATAAAAGTGGTAATAGACAAAATCAAAGACAATTAAAAAGTTAAGCAATTTGGTATTATCTATGCATCTAATTTAAAACCTTTTCATGGTTTATATTGATCTAATACATTAATTCAAGGAATCAAACTTCACCTGTCATTTGTATCAACGATTAAAACATCAAACGTTACAGACAAACTGACAAAATATTATTGTACAAGATTGAGCGATCAGAAGTCAAAACAGACTAACTACTATCACACCATCTCTTTCACTCCTATCAATTTTACCCTGAGTAAAACGAGACAGCGATGTCGCATTAAGATCACCGAAACAGATTACAAGCAGATATACAGTTCGACCAAGTTACATTTAGATTTGAATGAGGGAGCCACCACCGTATTTTATTAACCCACTTGTATGAAATTGTAGTTCTCTTATTTGACCACTTTTAAAGATACGTTGGTTGCTGAATACAAAACAAATAAAAACATTATGGGCAACGCATTAAGACGTTTTACACTTATCACGATACGAATCTATTTTTTTTTCTTTTTGTAATAATTATTATCGATAATCTGGTAACACTCGCTCAATAATGGATTGTCTCGTTGTTTTTTCGATGTGGCAACCCTGATCACGTGTCAGATTTGCTGTTGGGCCGTGTTAAGGCTCGTATTTAATGATGCTACAAAATGATGCCTTTATTCAATTATTTTTGCTTTTAAGGTTCCGCGTTTAATTAAACGCGTTTTTGAGTTTATTAAATTTTAAAATTAAAATTATACATAAATACGACAGACAAAAATTTTTGGAACGGGTATAAATATTTTTGTGTACACTAAAACTCATATACCTACATATCTCTGTATGTAATAAATTTGTTGAGAATTTGTGTTGTGTGTATGAAATGTTACATATACATTGCATGTTTCTTAACACTAGATATACCTATATATACTGCATCATCATCAGCCAGAAGACGTCCACTGCTGAACATAGGCCTCCCCCTTTAACCTCCACACTGAACGACGGCCTGCCTTTTGCATCCACTGGATGCCCGCGACTCTCACAATGTCGTCGGTCCATCTAGTGGGATGCCTACGATGCGTCTTCCAGTTCGTGGTCTCCACTCAAGAACCTTTCTTCCCCATCGGTTATCGGTTCTTCGAGCGATGTAGCTTCCCCGTGATGTCATAAATTACCAAGAATTGAGCAATTGATATTGCCCGTGTAACTGCACCTTAATATTTATGTTAGAACCGTTTCCAATAACCTAATTTATATAAAACGTTTCACGATACATAATTATTTCATTGATTTATACTGACATTAAATAGACGCTAATTAATAGATACTTAATTAAGCAGGTTACTGCGGCTCACAGTTTAATATTGCCAATTCCGAAATGAACACGACTGTTTGTCTGTTATCGATAGACAAACCAGTGATTTTGAATCTAGAAAACGACGGGGAAATAACTTTAGATGACAACACTGAATGTAGCCTTAAAAATAGAGTTTTTGGCGCCAACGTGGAAAAAAAACATGGCGGCTCGTTGGATTATTTTCCTAAACTTGTGTATTTTCGAGTGTTAATGTGTAGTAAATGATGAATTATTATTTATTAAGTGCTCGTAAGCGTGCTCGAGTGTGGGCAAGTGATATAACGAGGTGAAACATGTCTTTTCGTGTTGTTTCCAAAACTTCATAGTAGCTTCTTGTAAATCTCCACCACTTTACAGGGGCATGAGTTTGACTTGACTGTGACTTACTTTGCTTGACTCTTAACTGTGACTATGACTTGTTTGACGTTTTTAATACCTACTATGTAAAAATGTTTAATATTACGACTAAAGGACATTGAATCCACGGTCATGAAAATTTTAATAACAACAACCTTTAAAATAATAGGATATTTGAATGATTTTACGAAGCCACCTTTAATTGTTTATTATATTTAAATAAAGCAATCTTGTGATTTAATCTTCATAATTTTCAGTATATGTGTTTTAAATGGCGAATAAAAATTCAAATTATTATACTCCCGCGGAAACGCTCTCCTTGATATTTATGGGGCCACGTGACATTAGTGACGTCACACATAAGCAAACGAGTTCTTCTCGCCATACAATTGTTGCCTCTATTTACTTTTGTATGACGTCATAAGGACATTCGACCTACAGAGAGTGTTTGTAGTCAAGTCACGTGATCAAAGAAAATCATACCTTGCTTTGTACTTTTCTGAAAATAGGTACCTTTTTTCCTTTTTTTATATGAATAAAGGGGGCGGGGCAAATAGTGTTTGAAAATGTATATGAAAGTCCACGTGTACGAAACTGTGAGCAACAGCTAGTGATATACTATAAACCAATGTATAAAAACCACGTGAGTAACGCCACATGTCAGACCTAACTTACATCTTATGTAGGTACTTTTTATAAAGCCCCAAACATGACAGCTTAATGACTTCAATATGTTTATCGTAATTTCATAGTCGATATTAATTGATCCGTCGTTACGAACTACATTTTAATTTTAGAGAGGCGAAATGTCTACCGATGTAATAATGATATTATTGACGTGAAAATGTTTTTTTTTTAAATTATAATTCGCCCATCGGGCAGGCTAAAGCCTTTAAGGCCATACCGCCTATTCTTCTGTTTTGTATAGTCTTAATAACGTCAAACAAGTCATAGTCACAGTCAGAGTCAAGCTAAGTAAGTCACGGTGAAGTGAAACTCATGCCTCTGTAAAGTGGTGGGAACTTTACAAGAGGCTCCTATGGAGTTTAGGAAACAACACGAAAAGACACGTTTCACCTCGTTATATCACTTGGCCACACTCGAGCACGTTTACGAGCACTTAATGAATATTAATTCACCATTTAGTACACATTAACACTCGAAAATACACAAGTTTAGGAAAATAATCCAACGAGCCGACATGTTTTTTTCCACGTGGCCCCAAAACTCTCACGTGGAAATAACGTTAGTTTTAATTGTTTTTTAGTTTGGCTACACACGGTTTGTGCATAAACTAAATTTTAGAAATAAGTCCAATTTTTTTGTACATTTCTTTAAAATAAAATTAGACATTGATTAAATTATCTGCGTAACTTCTAGTTTCAATATGTCAACAAAAGTTGGCAACTGTTTAATAGCTGTAAAAAATTGAGTCTGAAAAATTGTTGACAGAATCTACGCCAGTATCTAATGATCGTCATTACAAGTTTCAGTGTTACAGGAAATAAAATAGTTTAAACTAAAAAAATACAGACATCAGAAAACAAAGTAAAATATAACAGCAACAAAATTACAGATGTCAAATATGACAGTTTTGCATAGTTGACATTTTGCGTATGTATTATCCGTATTATCGTTTGATAATAGGTATTAAGGTGGTTAGTTGCACAAATGGCGGGAAATTCAAATTTCAAACAGTTTTCTTGTCCTTGTAGCTGGGCCGGGTAATTATTGTAAACAACCATGATGTTTGCGCAAATTGATTATTATTCTTTACAAAATCATGTAAAGCTATTTATCTGTAATGCCAATTATTACTTACATTTGTGAATAAACAAATTTTTGCTGTTTCAAACGGTTTATTCACAAATGTAAGTAATATGGTGCGTTACTGTTAAATAATTGTACATTATAATGTAAAGAACAGCCAACATTTTGCGCAAACACTGTGTTATTTAAAAATAATTACCTGGCCTGGCTACTAGGACCAAAAAACTGTTTAAAATTTAAATTTCCCGCCGTAGGTGAATCGAACCATCTTAAACTAAAAAAATACAGACATCAACGTGACAGAAAACAAAGTAAAATAAATATAAGAAAAGAAAAAGTAATTTTACCACCATAAAAAATTACAGATATCAATTATGACAGTTTTGCAAAGTTAACATTTTGCGTATGTATTCGTATCCGTATTATCCACGTATTATCCTTTGAGAATCGGTATTAATCTCGTAAAATATGTAATTTTGAGTGTAATCCATTTTCAGAACATCCCTGAACCTTTTGCCAGATAAAAAGTTCGCTGAAACGACAATACTTTACGCATGGCAATATATTTATACGGAAATTTCCAAAGTGGTATAAATTACGTCACTTCAAGGTTATAATAACCTAGCGGTCCGCCCCAGCTTCGCACGGGTATAGATTATAGCCTATGTCACCCGGGGATAGTGTAGCTTCCCGTCAGTTAAAGAATTTTTCAAATCGGTTCAGTAGTTTCGGAGCCTATTCAATGCAAACAAACAAACTTTTTAATTTTTTTTATATTGACTTGTAATGTTGGCCTTTTGGCTTCTACAGATGGACCGGACTAGTTAGCGAACGCAGAGTGCGTTCGGCATAACTTGATGTTTTATGTTTTTGGGCGACTAGCACAAGGGCACCTCGAAGGTACGAACCTCGGCTTGGGCCGTCGCCGGGAGTGGGAATCAGACTTGCCCAGGCACCCCAGAAGGGGTGTGCCCTGGAGCCCTAGCGGTTTGTTGAACTGAATGATTATTTGAAGAGAATCTAACCGAAACAAAATTAGTAATAGTAATAAATAAATACCTATGTGAAAAATTTATATTTAGTTCTTAGTGTTAGCATATCCGATGTCAAGTAGAACCTCTTAGAATAATTATTTTAGCTTTTGTCTATGATTTTGTCATAGATATAATTATATTAGTCGTAGTATAAGTAAAAGATCGTTGATTTTTGTATTTCTTAGATTCAAAAATAAGTATGCCAAAGTACTTAAATTGGTTGGTAATTATTAGGTAACCAAATAAATTTTATCATTCAACATCAAATAAAATTAAATCATTCTACGAATCCAAACAAAATTCGAATAAATTCACCAAATTCTGACGCAAGAATTCCATAATTCTATTTCATTCGAATTTCGAGCATTAAAATTCTTCGAATCGCCAGCTGGTATAAATATTTTTAAATAAACGAGGTCAAATAACGTTTGGAGGTCGTTATAATTTGTGTGAAATTCATAATTAGCTAATCGAGTTAGTTTCTTATCGAGTTAAAATCGACATTCCGTGGTAGCGTGATATGGCTTCAAATGTCGGCTTTTTCACTAATGAAAATTTATTTGTAAGGCCTAGCTGGTTAATTGACGTAGTTTTCTGTGATTATTTTCGTTGTGGAAATTGTTTTTAATGAGATTAGGTTAGTAATCGATTGAAAGAACTTATGGTCGTGATATGAGTATTTGAGTCACAGACTAGGTACATAGTTCTAGAAAGTCTTTGATTTGAGTTTTTTTTTTTTTTTAATTTATTTAAAAACACATTGTACATTACATTTCGAGTTAGTAAGTTGTCTTAAAACCTATGTTAGATTTATCCAGACAACTGGTATAATGTAACACGACGTTTCGTTTAGAACGCTGCTAACCGACGAAAGAAGGAGGTTATCTATTCGACTATGTTTTTAGGAGCAATCCTAAAAACATACAGTCGAAAAGATAACCTCCTTCTTCCGTTTTTTCTTCCGTTTTGGGTACGGAAGTACCCAAAGGGCAAAACGGACCCTATTACTATTTACCCTATTAGCCTACGAAGTCTGTCTGTCTGTCTGTCCGTCCGCCTGTCTCTCAAATACTGAATAACCTCAAAACAAAATATCCAATAGCTCCAAATTGACCAATAACAGCTTCGTAAGAGGCACAGTAATCAACCAATCGCAACGCGCTGTCGGCAACTCGATTGCGGCTTACAATCGATTCGCGCTATTACTTCCTATATTCGATTATCGGTGAGGGCTGACCGCGGCTAAACGATCATTCGATTGCTGGTAATCGCCTGAACGTAGGCAATGGGCATTGGTATATCGATTTTGTCTCGACCAAATATCGATATTTTTTGATGTCGTAGTTTTTTCTCTCTTTTTAGGATTATGTACGGTCAGAATAAAAAAATATCAGACCAAATCAGACAGACTGTTTGACTGAATGTAGACTCAAAGTCGTCCGTCAGCATTGACGATGTAATTATTTATTTTATACATAGGCTAAGTATACTAAGTACTCCCTCTACGATTTTATATTATTATCTTTGTCCGTTAGCCTCACGAAACATCGCCTTTTTAAATTGTCAACTATAATTTTTTTGTAATTTTTTTCATGACTTTTGATACAAAGTCCTTCAGTAGTAATATTTAATAAGTTTACATAGTAAGTACATACTAAGTTTAAATAGCGTCAAACAAGTCACAGTCAGACTCAAGCAAAGTAAGTAAAAATCATGCCCCAGTAAATAGTGGAGGCTTTACAAGTGCTTCTATGGAGTTTTGGAAATAACACCAAAAGACATGTTTCACTTCGTTATATCACTTACCCACACCGAAGCACGTTCACGAGCACTTGATAAATAATAATTCACCATGTATTTATTTATTAAGGATTTTATTTTATATAAAGTAAACAGCCATATTATAAAATTGACAATAAGGTGGATAGATTAATAAACTTAACTATATTACAGCCAACAGCACTATTCACAGATTACTTACTAATTCGCGAAAACACTTAAACCAATTTAGGAGAATTTCGGTATGACATGACATGTATTTTTCTATACAGCCTATGACCTAAATAAACCTACAAAATTAGACCTTGTGCCTAAATCGTTAAGACCACTTTAAACCACCGGATGTAATACGTCAACGGTAGCTAATAAACATATTGTGCAATGTAATGTTTTACAAACCAATTGCAATCAACGCATTAGTTTGAGATATGATCGATCAGTCGATAAATCGATTGATAAATCGTCCGATAGATCGTGCGTCCGGTTATGAAACAAATTGACGATAGGCTTTGTCCCACGGTTCGTTGTATAAAAAGTAATGGCAGCCTTATTACAGAAATAGGGTGATGTATATTTTTTATTGTAATTGTAATACTTTACCAATTACTGCATTAAAAATAAACATGTTGTGTATACATATTTAGGAATATGGTAAAATTAAAAACTAATACTAAACTAAATTAAATTAAATACGCTAAATAAAAATATATTATATTAAACTAAACTAATCTAATAATGTAATTATATGTAATTATAATTGTTATATATTTATGTTTTCAATGTATTATGTTTATGTTTATTGAAAATATAGCTTTAGTCGAACCATGGTAACTTGTCACAAGAAAACGCGGAAAATCTTCAGATGATAACAACTGAATTGATTTTTTCCTCAAAGATGATTTTAGCGGCGCACGCCTTTTGTTTTTGCCAGTGGCATTGATTCTGATGCACTCTAAACTAAACTAAATTTGACAGCTCTAAACTTGTTGCCATCCTTCTCTCACGTATTAAAATGAAAAAAGAGGCAGATAATTTTAGTCCAGACAGAATGGTTTAGTTTAGTCACAGAATAGGCCTAATTGTCAAGTATTGCAATATTTTTTAAGTTTTATCTTATACTAGCTTCGCCCCGTGGTTTCACCCGGGGCAGTTACATGCACCATCAATCATAATTATAACTTTAGTGAACAACCGTGATAGTTTAAAACATGACTTTTAACGTTACGTACTTTATCAGGTGTGTTTTAAATTATATTAATTCCAAATTTTATGAACACTGAAGTATCCGTGGTCACACATAGACTAGATGACAGATGTTTATAGAAATTATATGAAGTTATTTACAAGTACCGCCATTGTTTTTGAATCAAATTATTCCCTATGTACGCAATAGTCTCTCTCCGTGTCGAGGGTATACAGAAATTTTGCATTTCTGCGCTGGCCTTGAGGTTGATAACCGGAAGCCGTGGTAGCCTATTTGGGAGACCGCTAGACTTGAAGCGTGAGGTCACGGGTACAATTCCCGGGCCTGTACCAATTATCTCTTCTTTGGAGTTTATAAGTATACGGATTTTCATACCACTGGCTTTTCGATGAAGGAAAACATTGTGAAGAAACTTGCATACGTATGTACGGAGAAGAAATTCAATGGCGTATATGAATCCACCAACCCGCAACTGAGCCAGTGCGGATATGGCCCAATCGCCCTTTTAGAGGTTGGACAAAATCCAACAGTGGAATTTTAAAAGGCTGAGCATGGACCTTTAGGCTTATTGGCTTGAATAACTCAGTAGTAGGTAATCTTGAAAACCTAAGGAATAATTATAACTAGGTATATTATATTACCCGTATAATAATTAATAATGGACCCGGGTATGTACTAAAACTGCGACCAGAACCACCGGAGGATGGGCAGCAGCGTCCTTTTAGTACACGGTGAACGTACTGCGATCTCCAAGCCGCCTGCCAAGCGTGGGGATTATGGCAACACCCCTCTCTAAGAGGGAGGCCTTGTTCAGCAGTGGACATTTAATGGCTGATAATGTATGTATGTATGTATGTATATTAAATTAATCAACCTGCATCTCAAACAATTTAAAATTATCTACACGTACCTATATCAAACTAAATCACATTATCCACTAAGTGTTACAAATCATTACAACCTTTTATTTTATTTCAATTCACAAATACATTAGCCAAAGCACAAAAAGATAAGATCTCTTTAATTTAACATTTAATAAAAGCCAACGGTACAATCCGAGTAGTTTATTGGAGGTTAAAACAAACCTGTTTTAAGTAGGTAGTAAATAGCAATTTTCATTGAATTAAAATAGTGGATTATACGAGTGCATAAAAATGGGTTTTATGCATGATTTATAGACTCGACTTTTCACTTTAATTGCGAAGAAATGTAAGTAATACGTATTTATTTAATTGAAATTAATACTGAAATTTGAACAACGTTCTGTTTTTATTCGATTTTTTCGACCATTTCTGGGCAGGCTAACTCGATTATACATAGTAATTTTTTAACTTTCGCGATTTGAACACATGTTTTAAATGTTTATAGGTACAAATATTTACTAATAACACCTATGTTACATGTCAATAAACGGTACATTCTGTCTTATTATAATTACATTAAATTCATTGCTTATAATATGTAATTGTAAAATTGTATAATAAAATTGTATAAATAATAATTCATATAGATTTAATAATAATTTCAATTGGATTAATTAAATTAATAGATTAATTACCAAATTAATAGTCAGGCAATTTGAAAAAATCTGCTATTTCGTAAAATAGATTTCGTATAGCCAGGACTTAAGTTTCGTTTTGAACTGCGCGGTGGAAGGAGCATTCCGCACGGCAGCGGGTATTCTGTTGTATATCGCGGGCCCTCCAACGTAAACTGACTGGTATGTTTACCTATATTAAATAATACGTGATAAGTCCCGATAAACATTTAAAACATCGATTATACATAGTTTAAGAAAATAATACAATAAGGTGACCACATTTTGTTCACGTTAGCGCTAAAACCTCTTTTTTATTCGACAACTAACTGACCTGACAGACGTCCTGTCTTAGAACTGTCACAAACACGCAAAGTTAAAATTGTAAATCTTATTTTTCTACACCTTGGGTTACATTATTGGAGTTTTAGTAAGGATCCCTATTAAAAAAAAAGTATATAGCCTATGTTACCCGGGGCTAGTGTAGCATCCCAACAGTGAAAGAATTTTTCAAATCGGTTCAGTAGTTTCGGAGCCTATTCAATGCAAACAAACAAACAATCAAATCTTTCCTCTTTATAATATTAGTACCTATAGATAAATATGTCTGGGTTTTTTTATGATAACATGGTCTATGTAGGCGAACTTCTTGCATAAAATATTTTACAAACTAAACCTCTTTGTAAAATTTTAACGAGATTCAGTTTATTTCTACGCACTAGTGCAACAATAATAAAACTTTTATGCTCTAAAACCCTGTTTTAAACTATCACGGTTGTTCACTAAAGTTATATGATTATTTACGGGATATTTACTGTGGTAAGGTTGTGAAATGAGCTAACGATATTTCGGCGCAGTTACATGCACCATGTTCACTGTAGGGTTGAATTATTTTATGCTCTAGCTAGAGCATAACAAGCAGTTTTAGTCCGCGTATACCGGGCACTCTAAGACGAAGAAAAAAAAATGGGTTAGATCTTCTGGGTCTAATCCTTGGTTGGATGAGTGGTTGACGATATATAAATAAAATATATATAAATAATTATATTTTATTTATATACTAGCTGCGCCCCGCGGTTTCACCCGCGTAGTGATGAAAAATGTTGATGATGCTGATGAAAAGTTGCTTATGTCCGTCTTCTAGTTCTAAGTTACCTCTCCGCCAATTTTCAGCCAAATCGGTTCAGCCGTTCTTGAGTTATAAATAGTGTAACTAACACGACTTTCTTTTATATATTGTATATAGATTATCAAAAATATAAAATGAAAATGTAAAATTAAACAAAGTCTATGTTTATACCTATTGCCTTAGCAACATAAACTGTCAGAGCGGGCACGAAAAATCGTCACCGCTTTATGGTTAACATTCCGAAAACCCGTACGAAGCGCTTTGATTCCACATTTATTATGCGAACTGCTAGTCCGTGGAATGCGCTGCCTGAATGGGTGTTCCCCGTCAGTTACAATCATGGTGTCTTCAAGTCGAGAGTGAATCGGTTTCTTCTAGGCAAGCGTGCTCCAACGTAGACCGCATCATCGCTTAACATCAGGCGTGAAGGTGGTCAAACGCAAGCCAATTATTTATTTAAAAAAAAACATAGACGTTGTTTTTATTAAAAAATAACTAAACATCCTCGGCTTACATTTGTTTCGTTGATAACGGATAACGCCGTTAGTTTTCCGTCGATTACCGACGCGCTTTGCTGCGCCCGCAAGCCACCGCCGACGGATGGCTAGGCGGGCGTTATACAGCGGTTGTAGGGCGGGCGGAATTATTGCAACGCCTCTATTTGGCATTTTTGCATGCAATTTAGTGGCTTCATTGCATTTTTAGATTGGCTTGTAAAAGTGTTAAGCTTATTTATTTATTTATTTATTCATCAACAGAATGCTTACAGTTAAACCAAAGCGCAAACTATTTAAATAATGATGCAATTAAATAATTAAAAAAAGAGTTTGACCTTTCCCTCCACAAATGGTCTTTTGGTTTAAGTTTTTAGTTTGTATTTAGTTATTTGGTTATTTTAAGTTTAAGTTCTAGTGATATATTATTTAAGTTTTCGTTAACTATTATTAATTATTTATATTTTAAATTCACAAAAAAAAGGAATCTAGTTATGTAATCTTCAAAAAAGAGTTTATACATTGTATGAGGGTTGACTGAATTTTTTATTCATTTATCAGATGGAATTAATTACAATACTAATCTATTTCATCATCATTTCAGCCATAGGACGTCCACTGCTGGACATAGGCATCCCTCATCGATCTCCAAAAGGGCCGGCTGGAAGCGGCCTGCATTCAGCGTTTCCTTGCGGTCGTCTGTAATCTATTTACAGTAAGCAAAGTTATATCTAAAAAAAAAACAATCAAACTAAAACTCAAACTCAAAATTAAGTAGTTGCCCGTGTGTTAAAGTAGATTGTATAACCTTTAACACCATTTAAAAGTTTAAGCAATTAAGTGTATTGTTTCTATAAAATATAACATTTAGTAATAAACTAAATTTCATTTAGTACTAAACTAAATTGCATTTAGTAATAAACTAAATTGCATTTAGTAGGTAATAGCAGATATTAAATATTGACAGAAAAGTCTGCTAAATTCTTGTGCAACGCGAGTCATGTTTTTGGAAAAACTAAATTTTTTAATATAACAAAATCAATTTTAAAATAAAGAGCTATGCCAAATTTAGATTAAAAAAAATGCATATATGAAATGGTAGGACAACTATCTTATTAGCATTTGAGGAGCTACTTATTATAGCACCTTCATTTATATTTTAGCTTAAAGAAGACTGCTGAATATATTTTTTAAATAGTCAGAGTATCGGGCTTAAACTAACAACGTTAGTAATTCCCATATAACAAGATAAAATAAATTTATTTCCCGTAATTAACAATAGGTAATCACAAAATAAAAATAAAAACAAATGAATACCTAAAACTAGTAACAAATTCTGAACACGTCAACCTAAAATTAACCCTTAAACAACCTACAGAACATTACCTAATTTATCTTTATATTTTTGTCCACTATAACATTTTAAATAAATTATAGACTAAAAATTAAAGAACATTGCAAACTACGGCCCCACACGGCTTAAGGGCCTCTGATATGGAGACCAAGAAAAATATGGTAAAAGTAATTTCACATAATTTCGACACTTATATAAATAAAATAAAAACACAGAACACTATAGATTTTTAAACCTGTTAATCAAACAAAACGACTTTTATCATTCATTAAGTTTTTAGCGCCATAACCTATTTTTGTTTTCTTTATGGCGTTAAATTATATTACCCTACATAAATTTTACCTTGGTTATCAACTACATAATTCGAAAAGTATCTTAAATAATACAGTAAGTTCTGTAAAAATTAATTAACAAAAATATAGTTAAAAAAAATACAAAAATCCTTGTTTTTAATTACTAATCGGAATTATCGCGCATTAATATTGTTTGGGTAAATTACCACTCGATCGTTATTTCGACCATGTTGCGTGATTAAGCCCGATAAGCAATTAAAAACGTATGTTCAGATCGCGAAAGTTTAAAAAGTTTCTTACCAGCGCTCTCTGCCGCCCCCGGCGACACAGGCACAGTCTCACACTCTCTGTCCTCTCTCCTCTGCTCAAACTCACTCACTCTGCTCACTTGTCTCTGTCCGTTTAACCCTAAAATAGCGTCTATCGTATGGCGTGGCCCTTGACTCACTCCACCAGGCACTTGCGTCAAACCCAACCTAGACTTCACCGCGTCAAAACTATGGTTCAAATGCATCTGCTGCGCGTGAAAAAACATCCCCATTCTGTTCAAAGTCTCTAGATTCTGCTGATGCTGTGATAAAGATATCGATTGATCTGTTACGTTTATCGATGACGTAGAATTAGGACTGCTCATGTGTGAGCGCGGGCTGTTAGTCTCGGAACGTTCCGGCGTCGAATTACCGAAAAATCGGTCTTCTGGCGCGTCCATCGCGGAGCTTAACCCGTACGTCACTGACGCGACTAGGGTCTCGTAGACGCGTGGGGAAAGAATAGGCGGGGCTTATTGAAGGGGGGAGGGGGGCGAGCGAAATTGCCCATTGAAAGTGCGAATTTGGGGTCGCGAAGTGATTTTGTTTGGTAAGAAGCAAGAAGCGGCGTATTAGCATTTTCCCCCTGGAGTTTCTTTGTGGGACGGTTGAATAGTTTTCTTTCTGTTTGATTGGGTCGATTGTGCGAGGTGTTAGTTCGGAGTTTGTTAGCGATTTCTTTGAGGGTTCGAGGATTTTGCTGGTGCTTTGCATGTTTTGTTGAGGTGTTAAAAGTTTGGGATGTCGATGGGTAATCTTTTGTCGGTAAAGCTTCTTATGCTGCCAATTGTCGACATTTAGAGACGCTTGACAGCTTCCAATTTCTAATAAACTAAATCTCTGATTAAATTTAAGTAGATTGTGCATATAGATTAGATCAGCAAGCAGATAGCTTTTTAGCTGGTCATCCTTACTTGCAAACCACTTTTTGTACTACTTATATCTAAATTGATAGTGAAATTACATTTCAAAATACTTAGCGCTTAACGTGGCAACTTAATTACATTCATCAACGAGCAAAAACTCCAGTGTGCTATCAATTATCTGCATGCTAATGAACCAATACTAATTAATCAACGCTAATCAATACAACCAATCAGATGCTACCCGTCTCTATTCGTAAGACGGAGAGAGAACAGGACATCTGCCTGTTAGCACAAATTTAACCAAATCGGTTAACCTTTAACCAAACAATAACAGCTTTTCCAACTGACCAACGTTTAAACTTTCATCAGTCTTAAATCAAAATAATTTCAATCAAAATTGAAACTTAATTCTACGACATTAAAACTTACAATCTATTAGATTGTTTGTTGCTTTTAAGGCGTAATGGAATGGGATTTAGATCGTCAATGTGATTCTATCTTGTTCACACGTAGGAAGATCTCACTCGCTCTCATCTCAGGTGTAGCGACGGTTGCTAGGGGGCGTCGACTGGTGACGTCACGAGGCGATCGACCAATCACCGAGCAGTATTTGTTTTTTTCTTTCTTCCCGCGTCTTGTATTGTTGATGCGTTTCTTTTGTCCGGTCGCGCGGGTGTTTGCGCGCGGCTGTTATAGGGTTAACTTCGGGATAACAAGCTACTTTATTTTTAGTCGATAAACGGATTACGATGAAACTTTTAGTTGGAATTGAGTTTGTTTGAGATTTTTTACAGTTCAGATTTTTATTACGATGTAAATTGACTTAAGCTATTAAAATTTAGAAATGTTTAAGCATTATCTAGTATATAAATGAGCAACATTGGACGCTTTTTGAATTAATTTAACGATTTATTTGGTATTTTAGGAGGTTGAAAATAATAATAATACAAGTGCGAAAGTATTTATTTAGTTGCGCACCGCGGTTTTACTTGCGTGGAATTTCCTTAAGGAACAGTACATAAGATCAACTGTTAAAAAAATTATACGCTATTGAACCACTGCGAAAAAATTCTCACTACGGTTGAATTAATCGGCTGTACTAGTGTAATGTAATCTCTATCTCTATCTCTTCTCTACATATTATAAATTAAAGTCACTTTCCATGTCTGTCTGTCTGTCTATATGTCTGTATGGCCGCTAACTCCTCCTAAACCACGCAACGGATTTTGATGCGGTTTTCACTATCAGTTATAATTAGTAGTTATAATCAGTTATAGTTATAATTTTTCACGGAAGGTTTATATTATATAATAAGTGACCCGCCCCGGTTTGGCGCGTAAATTACCTACACCCGTGCGAAGCCGGGCGGGCGAGTCGCTAGTGTAATCTAAAGTTATAATGATTATTTACGGGATATTTACCGTGGTAAGGTTGTGGAATGAGCTCCCGATATAACTTTAGTGAACAACCGTGATAGTTTAAAACAGTGTAATGTACCTAATCTTTCGAAAATAAAAACAGTTTTCCGTCATTCAATTTCCATTATGAATTTTCCACTTAAGTTATTAGCAAAATCACTTTAAATAACTAAAACCACCGTTGTTTAGATTTTGTGATAAGCTCTAAAACGGCGTAGTGGGTAATTCTATTGAGTGGTTGCAGCGAACTTTGCATGTTTAATTTCGATGCTCGATGTTTTTTTTTGTAATTAATATTTTAATCGAATTAGAAGTAGTGGATTCCCCAAATAGTTTTATTATTAGGGTTCCGTACCCAAAGGGTGAAAACGGGACCCTATTACTAAGCCTACGACGTCTGTATGTCTGTCCTACCTATTAACGGCTATATCTGTTACCCGAGAACTTCGTCATTTAAAAACCCATTTGGTTATTTTTTGTTTAAAACGATTTACCTACTTTTAGATTAATCATAAAATTTAATAAAAATTAATAAAAAAAAGCAAAATCGAAATCGGTCTGCTCTGTATAAAGTATTGCGTGGTCGTACCTAAAAATATAATAATATTTATATACGATGACTTGTTAATTCCTTAAAATCATAAAGAAAACTAACACATTACAATACAATACAATTGTTTATTAATAACTCCATAGTTACAAGTCAAATTTCTCCATTACACTTTCTACATCGATGTATATAAACTTATATAAACAGTATATGTTAATAATATTATTATGTGTACATAATTCAAATTAAATAATCTTATTCATTTAAAAATATTATGAGCAAAAATAACTAAATACCTGGGGGGGGGGGGGGGGGAAGGTCTGCCATAACCGGAAAAGGATTCTTATAATAACCTCTTATACATCTTATTGGACTAGTATTTTGATACATAATAAAATAAGTATACTACCGCCGAACTAGGCTCGAAGCCTGTGTAACAGCATGCAGCGCCCTTTCCCCAGGGATTGAGACTACCAAAGATTAGCTCTAAAACATAATATCAATAGTTATAATAATTTAATTAACTACATTTTATACTTGTATTTTTATATTTTATACAAGCAAGCACAATATTAATAATGGATAACTTAAAGAATAACAAAAAAGATGAGTGATGTGTGAGTTAGTTCCTCTCAGTGTGTGAAATGTATGTAATAAGAGAGAAAGATAAAATTAAATTTAGTATTAAAAAAAAAAAAAACAGTTTGAGTAATTATAATATTTATTTTTAATTCTTTCCCCAATTCAATTCAATTTTTTCTTCAATAAAAATTACAAGTAAATAAAAACTATCTTGTAGGAATATCATAAAGAATGTTTTTGAGGTAGTGGTAGCCCACCTGATCTACCTAACCTATATTTCATACTTTTAAGGATAAATCTAGGTTATGGACTCGGGTATGTCCTAAAAATACGACCAGAAACACCGGAGGATGGGCAGCAGCGTCTTATTAGTACACGGTGAACTTACTGCTATCCCCAAGCCGCCTGCCAAGCGTGGGGATTATCTGACTGACAGGGAGGCTTTTGTCCAGCAGTGAACGTTTAATGGCTGCTGCTGATGATGATGATGAAGGATAAATCTATACCAACCCGCCTGATATATTTTGTTTTCCGTTAGCCCTTTATCAACTGGGCCCTAAGTTGATGGAGGGGCGAAGGCAGCGTGAGGGGAGGGGGGTTCAAAACCAATCAATGTCGGTTAATTGGCGCTTTAATGCTGCCTCATTCAACAATTATGGAGGCTGCTGTCAACCTGGGCAGTTAGGGAGGGGATAATATCGATAGTTTTAATGTGTCGATAGTTTCTCATTGGATCGTACGTTTCGAATAAACTTGTTTCTAACCTAATTACTTATAGATTTATATTAAACACTTTTAACCGGATTTTATCGCGTGTATTTTACATACTAATTTTAATTTTTGCTGTTTCGACCACTTTCTTGTGTTGTAGTCACAGGTAGACTAGGTAACAGATGACGCATCATCATCATCATCATCAGCCAGAAGACGTCCACTGCTGAACATAGGCCTCCCCCTTTAACCTCCACACTGAACGACAGCCTGCCTTTTGCATCCACTGGATGCCCGCGACTCTCACAATGTCGTCGGTCCGTCTAGTGGGAGGCCTCCCTACGCTGCAACAGATGTCTATAGAAAACAAAAACAATGTCATAATCTCAAAAACATAAGAAATCTCTATTAAGTAATTGATTTTAATTAACCTACATATATTATTATGCACGATAACGCGTCCTAATTTTCTTCTCATCGCTTAGGCTTGGGGCACTGACGCCTTTATATTTCAATCATTACTGAGCATTACTAATGAGTATTGTGCTTATCAGTTTCACAAATATAATATTTGAGTGTAAACTTCTGTAAAAATTTATATTTTTATATAAATTACGAAGATATTCATAGGCGAAGTTAGAGAAATCGAGATAAACTATAAAAATATTATATATTATTATATTATATCGCAATTTTATTGCTATGTTTAGAGAGAAAAAAAGTCATAGGTGGCATACAATCAGATGGGCCACCTGATGGTAAGCAGTCACCGTCGCCTATGGATACTCGTAATTACAAAACTTTTAACAACATCAGAAGGAGGCATCAGAAATACGTTGCCGGCCCTTTAAAACCGATCGATTTATTTCATCTACCTATCGGTATTTGTCCCATCTCTACCCCCAAATTGCTATATGGCCGCTGGATTAGAGCACCCCCTCCCCCCACCCACTTATCCCAATCAATCCCTAACGCAAACTCGGTTAATTCATCCATCGATTTGTGATTAAACATTCATTATTATATCCAAACTCGTTATTGCGTCAACGTTCGCCAATTTTAGAAGATTAGTGATGTATTTTTATCGATAGTATAGGTTTACTTTTATCGACGTTATTTTAAACTGTCATAAAAATGCACTGTCCATTTGTATGGATATTTAGAATCAATGTGGACATATTATAATACTTTCGGTTCTTTTGTTTTCTTTTGAACTTGTCGTTTGCAAGGTATGGACAATTAAGCTACAATTTGTAAGAAACTGCTTTTGAAAAACAAATACGTATTTAACCGTCTTCAAAAAGGACGGAGATCTCAATTCAGATGTTTTTTTTTGTCTGTTACCTCAGATGTCAGTCATTTATAAACCGATATGGAATATTCTTTTTTTTTATTTGAAAGGACGAGCGCTGCCTGAGGGCAAATCGACGCGGGTGAAACCGCATGGAAGAAGAAAAAATATTTATTTATGACAGAAACAAAGTATATAAACATTATGAATAAAATTAAAACAACAAAGTAATAGTTTCTGTCACAAGCCGATCCCAACTCAGCGAGATGCTGGTTGTAAACAACCAGCGCTGGTCTTCCGTTGGAACCGACAGGTGACGTCACGCACGTCAGGCAGCAGGTGTGCGTTGCTAAAATACTATATTACCAATGATATACACATACAAACACGAAAGCAATTTTATAAATATGTACTCAAAACCTACACATAAAACATTAAATAAATAAACTACTAATAAAACTATAAGATTATAGCAGAGTGCAATGTAGAATGGCGCAGCTAGTCTATAATAAGTATATTGTGTTCCAGGAAGCCTGTCTCGATTTTATTACAACACGACAAAGCTTCGACTCTGAAATTAATTAACCTTAAAACCCATTACCGTCTGATCGCTAAGCAAGTAATCAGGAACGCTGATTAGGACCTTACAGACGAAACACCAGTATGGACTTTGGTGCTGATACTTTTGTACTGTTGCGTTGTGTTTTTAACCGACTTCGAAAAAGGAGGAAGGTTCTCAATTCAGCCCGTATGTTTATTTTTATAATTTTTTATGTATGTACAGCGATTACGCCGGTATCTGTACACGAATTTGCGTGTTTTTTTTTATCGCGAAGAAAATACCCTCGAGGTGGTCTTACATAAATGTTATTAGTTAGGGTTCATTAGTTTTTAAACCAGCTCAAATAATATCGATTTTTGCTAGAGCGCTTACGAATTTCTCGATAACAAATCACTACAATACTTTTGTTTTGTCTTTTGTTCAAGTCAAAACAAGGAGGTATTCATGCAAGGATGTGTAATCGTATCCATAAATAAACTAGGAGTTCGCCCCGAACAGAGTTAAAGGTTTTAGGTAAGCATTCCACTATTGGAGTTGTTTCACAAAAAAATCTAATATAAATTCTCTTATAAAAAAACCTGACTTCAAAAAACCACAAAACATGCCACTACAAAGAACAATTTTTTTTTTTTTTTTTTTTTTTTATCTAAATTTGATAATTAAATATAGTTCCCGCCCGACTTCAAAATCTGTGTAAAAATTGTTATTTGTAGTGGCATGTATTGCGGTTTTATGAAGTCGGTATCAAAATATTTTTTTTGTTGATGTTGTTGTGTGTTGTGTTATTGTATATTGTTTTTCTTGTGTTAACAATACATTCTCACACAGTTTTAATGTCCTAATAATGGCGTAGCAGCCTACGCCGTAGATCGTAAAACATCGAGCTAACCTGAAATAAACCAACCAAGTGCAAGTTGGGCTCGCACATTGAGGGTTCCTTATTACCAAAAATACAATAATTGTAAATTTAAATACAAAATTTGAAAAATATTGCATTTCGATTCCGTGAAAGAAATGATAAGATCGTCCAAGTAACCGAATTACCAGTTATAACTTGGTAATGTTCAGAAATTTATAACCGACATACACTTGGCCATTATTTACTATTTGTTGCTATACTTTAGAGTGTGTACTATAATCATGCCAAGTTTGACGCTTGTACGTATTTCTGTTTTTACATTAGAGTAATTACAAAAATATGTAAAAATACGTTTGTTGTATACCTCATTACTTTTTTTTTATTTTATTTTTTTAGGTTATCCGCCGTAACATTACATATTCTGTGAAAATGTCAATAGGCTATCTATTACGGTTAAAAAGATACAGCCGTTAGTATGTGGGACAGCCAGAGGGACAGACATACAGACATCGTAGGGTTAACAATATGGTCCCGTTTTTACCCTTTGGGTACAGAACCCTAAAAACAAAAGTGCATACTTATATTTAATTCGAAAGGGCTTTTACTGGTAATACAAAGTCGTATTTAAGGTTAACAATCACGTTTAACCGACGGTTAATAAAATAGGGCTGTTAGCGAATAGATAAAGGATAATTCTGGGATCAAAGCGTGACAACTACAGGTGGTGTAGGGTGACCATGACCAACTGATTTGATTAAGGAATATCTACAGGACACACATTTTTGGTAATGTTTATTCATTGTTTAATGCTGTACACATTTGTAAATTTTTAAAAGGTTGAAAAACTTAGTTAATAAGTTATTAAAAAATAAAGTCCAGATTATAACCTTGAAAATCGTCTCTACACAGGTTTACATGGAGCGTTGGTGCTATGCTAAAGGGATATTGAAATGAATTTTAACTCATTATTATAAATAATTTACTATTGGGCCCACCTAGAAATATAAGTTTTTTCCTGGGCTAGCGCCTTTATTAACTAAACAAAATACAAGCTAAAACTAAAACTATAAATACAGTTAGACTGCCCATAGACCGTTAAAGGTCTAAAGACAATGCAAATGCTCAAGCCCACTACCAGTTGGCAGCGTACCCAGCATGCTGGCGGCATTACCACGTTGAATGGCAATGCTTATGCGTTGAGCCAGAAACACGCGAGCATTTTGGTCACGCGTCGCATTAACCAGGCGCTCTGAAAGATTTTTGAAAATGAGGTGAGCTCCCGGTCCCCAAGGGCCCAATGTCTCGACCCCAAACGCCTCAAATATGTAACCACTGCCGAGGTTAGCATATTTGCGCCGTTTGTGCTGCTCTGCCGAATTGGCAGCCGCGCTAGCCCTACCCTGTGTCTCAGGAAGATGTGACGGCGCCAAAGTATCGACACAAGTTATCAATATAAGTTGGGCTCGCGCACTGAAGATTCCGTACCACCACATAATTTTTTAAAACTTTTTTAACTTTAGTTAAGTACAAAAAAGTTGTGCAAAAAGACAACTTCCCATCAACGCCCAGACGGTCACCCATACAAGTACCAACCGCGCCTGACGTTGCATAACTTCGGTGATCTTAGGTACAAGAACCGCTGGTGAACAGAAATTTGTTACCGACTCGCACTTGACCTGTATTTATTATTTTGTTGTTTTACTTTAGAACATGTAATCATACTAAGTTTTACGCTTGTACGTTTTACCGTTTTTACACTAGAGCAAATACAAAAATAAAAATGCTTAAAATTATAATATTATCCTATTAAGAAATTGTTCTGGTAAAACTTTATTATTCTATTATAACAATTCTGGTCTTCGCTTTGGGGCCTCCACCAAAGCCTCGGTCCGGTCTTTAACAGCCATTTGCAAGTGATATTCTGCAATGGTCCTCGGTGACACTGCCGTCGCTCGCCGCACGAAACGGCTGATGGCATCCCCTTCATCGTCGGCGTAATAAGTGAAGGTCCCGGTGTGCCGCGAAACAGCTACGACTGCGTGCGAGACGCTTTCATGCAGCTTTTTTGTTTTTTAAACTATAAACATGTGGGCACGAAGAATCGACACCGCTTTATGGTTGATATTCCGAGAATCCGTACGAAGCGCTTTGATTCCACATTTATTGTGCGAACTGCTAGTCTGTGGAATCCGCTGCCTGAGTGGGTGTTCCCCGATAATTACAATCTGGGTGTCTTCAAGTCAAGAGTGAATAGGTTTCTTCTAAGCAAGCGTGCTCCATCGTAGGCCACATCATCGCTTAACATCAGGCGAGTTGGCGGCCAAGCGCAAGCCTATTTATAATTATAAAAAATATATATTTATATAACAATTAAAATCTACTTATTCTATTACTTAGTAGCAGTGTCTCAAAAAGAGCCTCATAAACTCTGAGAGGAAGTTTGAGAATATCTGAAATGGTCTTATACAAACTGTATAATAAAGCTAATCTGAGGTCACCCTACCCACCGCCCGCTGCGTCCAACCTAATGGATCGACCGAGCTCTATCAATTAAGCAAAGGGTGCGTCTCTCCCATCCTCGCAGTAATTGTGGTCATTTCTATACTAAACTTACACGTGTAGATAGAGAATGAGAAAACCGAGAAAAAAGTTATATATATATCTCTTCTCTATCTTCTCTTCTCTACTACATAGTATAAATTGAAGTCGCTTTCCGCGTCTGTCTGTATGTCTGTATGGCCGCTAACTCCTCCTAAACCACGCAACGGATTTTGATGCGGTTTTCACCATCAGTTAGATACATTTTCACGGAATGTTTATATTTATAACTAGCAACCCGCCCCGGCTTCTTACGTAAATTACACCCGTGCGAAGCCGGGCGGGCGGGTCGCTAGTTATAAATAAAATTATATAAGATTTTATGAGTAGATTTATTAAAGTAGGCGCTTACCCTCATATGCGTAATCGCTCGATAATCTAATCTGCCAACTTTCAACCAGCCAACCAAAAGCATTCAAAACTAGCAAAAACACCAGCAACCAAAACCAGCAGCTAAATCTAGTAACCAAAATCAGCATCCTAAACAAGCAACTAAATCTATTAACCAATATAGCCAAAGCCCCAAAACTAGCAACTAAAAGTATCAATCAAAACGCCTTGCCTCTGTCTGTTTCCGCAGCATTATAATCTTGAAGTGTTCAAGTCTAGGATTAATAGGTTATTACTAGGCAAACGTGCTCCATCACTTTCTGTCTCCATCATCAGACCAGCTCGATGGTACCATAACATTGGATTGTCACCGAACTTACATAAGTATGCCAAATTTCAACTCAATCGGTTGTGGATAACTGGTCTATTAAGTTGCAAGATTTGAAAACAGAAATAAGAACGTACACACATACATACTAACAGGGCAAGTTAAATAAAAACTCGTAAAAAAAAGTAACATTAAATCTGAAAATTGTTTCAATATTCGTCGTAAATAAACTAACTTTAATTTAATAACCTATTAATACGCTGAGCTGTGTACAATAAAATTATACATTTTAATTTTTGAAATTAAAAATCCACTTTGGTCTGTTGTACCTACCATCTCCGGCTAAACAAAAGCGCTATACCCTAAGGCTAGGTTAGGATGTATGTTATAACGCGTCTGAAACCTAGTTAGTCCGGTTCTGGAGTATTGCAGCGGTCAGTTAGTTACTTGTTCACGTCTTGTCATTACCTGCAGGACTGGACAGCGTAGAGTAGGGAAATGTAGAGTCAGCAGTGGCAGCTACACCTTCCTTACCTCAAATATATAGCGTAGGATACCGTAGAGTGTAATTTTAACAGAAGTAACGCTTTAGTATGCGGCTTCGGGTATACCTGGAAATAACTTTACTGTTATATTATACTAGTTTTTTTAATGGCATATGTGGCAAACAAGCAGACTGGCTGCCTGATGGTAAGCAGTCACCGTCACCTATGGATACTTGTAACACCAGAGGCATCACAAATACGTTGCCGACCCTTTAGGACTTTATTAACTCTTCTTTTGAAGAATCCCATGTAGTAGCTTCTCGGAAACACGGCGGAAGGAAACTCGCATTGTATTTTGTTTAGTTAATAAAGGCACTAACTGTACTTATAATATAACACCCCCTACCCCCCCTACACCTATCACCCTTACTAATTAGTATTAAAATCACGAAACCGTGAAAGCAGGATAATTATTATCAGCTTTTTATGATAACTGCAGGCCTAGCACGGGCCGTGGACAAATAGTCTTTCCACCGTTTTTATCCCGCGAGAAAAAGACTTATATTCTAGCTTTGTCGCCTCTAGGCGTGGATAAAAACGGTGGAAAGACTATTTATCCACAGCCCATGCTAGGCCTGCTGATATGTATTGTATCCTCATATAAAATTTTAAAAGTTTTAGTTATAAACTTAAAAAATTTATTACTGCACATCAGCAACAAGAGGAAACTCAAAAGCATGACACGAGTGCAATATAAGGAACTATGTTTTCAAAGTATATAATATAGTATAATATATAATAATTACCTCATTGTCATCATATTAGTATTTGTTTTTAGATTGGTTTATTTATTATTTTATTTATATTTTTATTTGGTCGTGTATACTGTATGTGTGCTTGTACCGAGACATCACCAAACGGCTCCAACGGAAGACCAGCGCTGGTTAACAGCCGGCATTATGCTGAGTTGGGGCCGATTTGTGACCTTATATTATAACTAGTCAATAAGCTATTTTTTTTAAAACCTAATTTGGTCACAAATAAACTTTTTCTTTCTTTCTTTCTTTCTTTCTTTCATATCTTCTCTCTCTGAGAAAAGGCCTGTGTCAGGCTGTGTCCCAGCAGCGGGAATATGATAGGTTGATAAAACGTCATTGGCTGATAATAATATTCGGGACATTTTTGCACACAAATGGTCATCTGACCCCAAACTAAGCAAAACTTATGCAGTCAGCAGCAATATTATATATTGCTGCTGACGACCACTGAGAGACTGATAAACATGCATTTATATAATTTTAAATACATACTTAAATAGATATTAACAACCAGATATAGAACAAACACAAATGTTTGTCCTAGGGGGAATCGAACCCACGCCCCCACGCTCAGAAGTTAGGTTCACTACGACTGGACCAACGGGCTATAATCTGGACCATCGGGCTATCAAAGTTTTTTTATTTTTTAATATACATACAATTATACGCATAATCAATCTAAATTAGTATCGAAAAAATTAAAAATTAAAATTAGTATTGAAGTGGCAATGGGCAGGCCACATCGCTCGAAGAACCGATAACCGATGGGGAAGAAAGGTTCTGGAGTGGAGACCGCGAACCGGAAGACGCAGCGTAGAGAGGCCTCCTACTAGATGGACCGACGACATAGTGAGAGTCGCTGGCATTCAGTGGATGCAAAAGGCAGACTGTCGTTCAGTGTGGAGGTTAAAGGGGGAGGCCTATGTTCAGCAGTGGACGTCTTCTGGCTGATGATGATGATGATGATGATGACTCCCCCCGCAGGCGTCCTGACTCTAGCGTGGCAAAATACATCGTCGCTATAAGTTGGCGGGGGCTGAGGGAGCGTTTTGTTGCCTACGCGACTCGGATAACCGGCCGTTAAATAGATAATATTACCGCAATGAACAGATGATTGCTTGCGAAATTTTAATACAGGTACCTAAGTACTTATTTGTAAACATTAGGTGCGGGGGGAGTGCAACGATAAAAACGAACATAGGTCCGACCTCGATGACGCCTGGCGCGGTACTGAACGCGGTGCGCGCTAATTCACGCACCTTTTTACGCTTTTAATTTCACTAAAAAACGAAACTATTCACTATCAAAATTCTATCCTAATAAAAAAATGTTGAATAAAATTGCCTTTCCGTACATGCAATTTTCAGGTTGTTACGAGCTTTCATTAGAGCATAGAACGAAAAAAAAAACTGAATCGACTTTGTTTCAGTTTTTTTTTTGATCGAGGAATATTTATTTATCGTGTTTTGAACCAAATATAAACTCACACACAGATGTATCTGTGACATGTTTTTTTTTCCAGCTCAAATATTGTAATTTAGCTGAATAAAATTGATTTAAAACCGTCAAATTTGATATAAGAGGCTCTTAAATCTGTGATAAGCATATATGGTCCAGCTCAGTCACAAACCACAATCGTTATGTATTCTCTGTTAGAGCCTACTCTGTGCACTGGCCAAGAGAGTGGAACGAGCGGTGACCAGCACCTAACTCGATTCCTCAGCGAGATGGCCGACTGATTGGGCGTTTGTGCTGCTCCTATAACATTTGCGATGTTCACGTAACACTGTATACGGCTGTTGAAATTGACTGTGAAACAGTTTGATTGGTTATTCATTAAAGTTGTTAACGGCCTCTTATACCAAATTTGACGGTTTTAAATTAATTTAATTCAGTTAAATTACAATATTTGATCTGAAAAAAAATATGTTTCACAGATACATCTGTGTTTGAGTTTATGATTTGGTTCAAAACACGAAAAATTAAATTTGCCTCGATCAAAAAAAATCTGAAACCAAATCGAATTAGTTTATTTTTTTCGTTTTATGCTCTAATGAAAGCTCGTAACAACCTGGAAATTGCATGTACAGAAAGGCAATTTTATTCATTTTTTTTTATTTGGATAGAATTTTGATAGTGAATAGTTTAGTTTTTTAGTGAAATTAAAACCGTAAAAAGGTCCCGAGAATTTGCACGCGCCGCGTTCAGTGCCGCGCCAGGCGTCATCGAGGTCGGACCTATGCTCGTTTTTGTCGTTGCACTCCCGCAACGACAAAACAACACCCCCTGACTCCGCGGGCGTCCTGACTCTAGCATTGTAAAATACATCGTCGCTATAACTTGGCGGGGGCTGAGGGAGCGTTTTGTTGCCTACGCGACTCGGATAACCGGCCGTTATTTTGCGAGCCTAACCTAAACCATTAACCTAAATAAAATAAAAAACCCAGTTTTTACGAAGCGTCGTCAAGTTAAAATATAAAATTATCACAAGAGAAGTAAGAAGATGTTAGAGAATAAGATAAGGTAGGATAATAATGATTTTTTTTAGTCAGGCTTAAAAGCAAAAACTAAAAATGTATACAATCAAACCTTGAACTTGAAAAAAGTTTTACCATTCCAAAGGCTCACCGCAAACTATGACTAAGCCATTTTTAACCAGATCTACGGCAAAAACGAACGCTCGTGCCGCCATTTAGGGTCTTTTTGTGCAAAATAATATTAAGTATTCTTCAAAATGGCTCACAAATAGTAATTTTGATATACATCTCAGTTAATCACTCTCGATTTTGTGCCATTCGAAATTCCTGACTCATTCCGTGATTTGCACAAGTTTTGATGTTTTTTTAACCTCTTTGGATGTTCAACTATTTAAGTAGTATGACAAAATAACTGAAGTATCATACGCATAAACATTGTCATTCAGCGTAGTAAAGCCGTCAGCATGCTGGGTACGCTGCCAACTAGTAGTGAGTTTAAGTATTTGTGGTTGTCAAGTTTTTTATCATCTTTGGATATTCAACTGTTTAAGTAGTAGGTATGACAAAATAATACATTGAAGTATCATACACATAGACATTGCCATTCAGCGTGGTAATGCTGTCAGCATGCTGGGTAAGCTGCCAACTAGTAGTGAGCTTGAGTAATTGGATTGTCTCTAGTAGACCAAACACTTAGCTACAAAACTCTAAACATTTTAATACTCTTTATATAATTTTATAATATTTTTTTTAAATAAATTTCTTATATAAAAAAGGTGATAATTATGTGTATGTAAGTATCTATCATATGCATGTTTCCTACAATGAAGATATAACCACTTGACAATTATCGTTTCCCCGGCGCGATGAAATGATTCTGAATTTTCAGCATAATATTTTTTGAGCGGGCCAATCACAGGCGCATTTTTTTTATTATTTCATAAAATTCTCAGGATTGACCCGGTCATTTGTTAGGCATTGGTGGAGTCGAAACCAACACCAAGAGGCCCTGTTGAAAAAATACAATTACTATGGAATGTGTATAAAATGGAATATAAAACTATTGTACAGTATAAGATAATAAAAAAAAAACAGGGCTATTGAGGTGAAAATTTGTGGGTAGTTGAACTGATCTCATCATCATCATCATCATTTCAGCCGTAGCACGTCCACTGCTGGACATAGGCCTCCCCATCGATCTCCAAAAGGGCCGGTTGGAAGCGGCCTGCATCCAGCGTTTCCCTGCGGTCAATTTTCGGTCGGTGAACTGATATATGGGATGAGAAACGGCACCTGCCTTATCCTGTCTCATCTCAAAATATATTTAGGCAGGTGATAACTTATTTTATTATTAGTAATAGGCTTTCGTTTGATCGCCATCTGGGATGCTGCTGACTAGGATGGGAGCACGCATGCCTATAAGAATCCGATTCATTCTTGATTTGAAGACACCCAGATTGTAACTATCGGGGAACACCCATTCAGGCAGCGCATTCCACAGACAAGCAGTTCGCACAATAATGGAATCAAAGCGCTTCGTACGAATGTGTATCGTATATGAATGACTTCTTTTTATTTTATTGGCTGGACCGATTTTGACGGGACTTTCAATAGCAGTTAGCTGATTATATAACGAGTAACCCACGCGCGTGAAGCCGTGGAGCGCAGCTAGTATTTAATATTTATTAAACTAAACCTCAATCTCGATCTTAAGGTAACCGCAGCAATAGTAAAAGCTAAACCCACAAAACTATTAAATCCAATAAATCGTCATCAAATTACAGCCAATCTAACACTTACGAAGATTGAGAGATAATGGACTTCTCCTCTAATGGACCAAACATTTGATCCAAAATGTCCAAAACAAATATTTGCCGAGTCATCCAATCCATCACAATGGATCATAATAACACTCACTCAAATTAATACCTGCCTGCTCAAAAATAGAAATGAAAAATTGCCGACCAGTTTCTGTAGAGCTCTAAAGACGGGCACAGATTATCGTCGAAAATACGAGCAAAGCAATATTTTACCAAAGATATGTGTACCTTTTTATTCCGAAAGATATTTGAGTAAATTTGCCTATTAATGTAATTTTTTTTTTCAATTATAAATAGGCTTTCGCTTGGCCGTCAACTCGCCTGATGTTAAACGATGATGCGGTCTACGATGGAGCACGCTTGCCTAGAAAAAACCTATTTACTCTCGACTTGAAGACACCCAGTAACTTCAAATAACGTTTAATTTCAAATACTATGACTAATAACCAAAACGTAACCTCATCATCATCATCATCAGCCAGAAGACGTCCACTGCTGAACATAGGCCTCCCCCTCTAACCTCCACACTGAACGACAGCCTGCCTTTTGCATCCGCTGGATGCCCGCGACTCTCACAATGTCGTCGGTCCATCTAGTGGGAGGCCTCCCTACGCTGCGTCTTCCGGTTCGTGGTCTCCACTCCAGAACCTTTCTTCCCCATCGGTTATCGGTTCTTCGAGCGATGTGGCCTGCCCATTGCCACTTCAACTTGCAAATTTGAACAGCTATGTCGGTGACTCTGGTTCTTTGGCGAATATCCACGTTCCGGATTTTATCGCGCAAGGAAACTCCGAGCATAACTCTCTCCATTGCCCGCTGTGTGACTCTGAGTTTTTGAAACGTAACCTACTTACTTGTAATTACATGTGTTTAATCTATATAATATGGTATGTCCTAAAACTGCGACCCGAACCACCGGAGGATGGGCAGCAGCGTCCTATTAGTACATGGTGAAAGTACCGCAATCCCCAAGCCACCTGCCAAGCGTGGGGATTATGGCAACACCTCTCTCTAAGAGGGAGGTCTTTGTTCAGCAGTGTACATTTACTGGCTGTTGATGATGATAATCCAGTCTGGCAACCAGTGGATGCAAAAGGCAGGCTGTCGTTCAGTGTGGAGGTTAAAGGGGAGGCCTATGTTCAGCAGTCGACGTCTTCTGGCTGATGATGATGATGATAATGAATCTACATAATAAATTTGTATATTATATTATAATATTGTTTGCAGTTTAGTGTTTATATTTTTTTTAAGTATAGTTTTAGGTTTCAGGCTGTGGTGGCTGAGCGTTAGCATGTGTGCATTACAATCTGACGGCATCTGTTTCGATTCTCGACCCTACACCAATGACTTATATCATCATCATTTCAGCCATAGGACGTTCACTGCTGGACATAGGCCTCCCCCATAGATCTCCAAAAGGGCCGGTTGGAAGCGGCCTGCATCCAGCGTTTCCCTGCAGTCTCTTTTAGGTCAACTTTATTGTCGACCAGCTGCGCCCCACGGTTTCACACGCGTAGTGAAAAATGGTGATGATGATGATGATGAAAAGTAGCCTATGTCACTCTCTGGCACTTGAACTATACCCATGAAAAAAATCAGGTCGATCCGTTGTTCCGTTGCAGCGTGAAAGAGGAACATATATCCATGCATCTATACATACAAACTGATATCTTGCTTTTATTTATGCATGTAGACAATATTATTATTTGCTTTATTTTAGTATGAACAATAAATGCGTAGCTTAATAAATAGGTAGGTAATCTTTTTCTGTAGTCAATGAAAATTAAACTTTTTTATCGTCTTAACATCGCCCGTCCAACTTTTTTATCGGGTTTTGTTAAAGTGGCTGGTGCGTAATTCGGTCTTATTAGCGATGCTAATTTTTAGGTTATTCCGAATGAAAAAAGTTCCGAATGGTATTTAGAGTGCTTTTAGAATTGCCACCGATATATTTACGGACAAACCGTCTTTTTGTTTTATTTCAATTATGGTTATTTTATTGCGTAATTTGACAAGAAAATTGATGACGGCCGATCTAATTGCATTTAATTTTATACTTTCAGAACTTTAGTTTTTATGTATTTATGCTAACCTTAGGATGAGAACATATTTATCTGTATAATTATTTGGCATTATAAGTTTGCATAAACTTAGGCCAACGAGTATCTTTTAAAGAGAGAATTAAAAGGTATTAATAACTTTTTCAATACTCAATAATTTATTGCATAATTATGAAATTCACATACAAATGTTAGGCAGCATCATAGATAAACATATATGTAGCATGTAAGTAGGTAACACATAATGACCATATGCCTTATTATGGATGATTCGGATCGTGATCGTGATCGCGTGCCATCTCACTTACGCACGTGGTGCGAGTAAATAGATGCGAACGGGACGGCATGCAATCTCGATCACGATCAAACTTCTATAATAAGGCCGCATAATTGGGTATGGCAATAAAGTGCGGAGTTCAATGTGCAAATATTGTGTACTTTATTTGCTGACAAACATAATATACATTGATTAAAAATTTTACAATTTCGCTACGATATGCAATGTTACCTAAAACAAATTTTTGAGCTAGCATTTATTATTCTATATACTAATATTATAAAGAGGAAAGATTTGATTGTTTGTTTGTTTGTTTGCATTGAATAGGCTCCGAAACTACTGAACCGATTTGAAAAATTCTTTCACTGACGGGAAGTTACACTATCCCCGGGTGACATAGGCTATAATCTATACCCGTGCGAAGCTGGGGCGGACTGCTAGTATTGAATAATAATAATAATAAAAAAGTAAAATAAAACTTGTTCGTACGCTGTCAAGATAGGATCTTGTGTACATATGTCATTCCATTTATTTTTACTTTCATTATTATACAACTGAACACTTAGAGCAGCTGCAAAAAATTATGCTATGGCGATTGCACTAGTTGCCATAATTAGGTAGTAGTTCGATACTGATTAGGCGAAACCAACAATACTTGGCATAATTCGTGTAGGTTATGCAGAGGATGGGCAGCAGCATCTTCCTAATTTAATGGTGAACCTTCTGCTATCCCCAAGCCACCTGCCAATCGTGTGGATTATGGCAACCCCCCCCCCCCCACACCCCCATGACAGACAAAATAATATCACGGCCCCCAGTCCCCGGCAGTTCCTCTATCCCTGGCCAAGGTAGCGGGCCAGGTAACGGTGGAGCAAGGGGTGCTAAAAATCACCGGCAGTTGCCCCGCTACCACCCCCAACATGAGTGGAGACCACGAACCGGAAGACGCAGCGTAGGTAGGCCTCCCACTAGATGGACCGACGACATAGTGAGTCGTTGGCATCCAGTGGATGCAAAAGGCAGGCTGTCGTTCAGTGTGGAGGTTAAAAGGGGAGGCCTATGTTCAGCAGTGGACGTCTTCTGGCTGATGATCATGATGATGTGTAGGTTATGCAATAGTTATATTAGTATTTCAGCTCTTACGTCAACTGGACCCACGAGATAAATTGACGAATTCGTTTTTTTAGAAAGTTAAAACAAAAACACGCGTAGAAAGTGTGACGTTTGTGTGTGCGTGTGTGTTTAAAACATGTGTAGAAAGTTATTAAGATTAATACAAATAATACACAATGACGATGATATTAATGTATTTAAAAACACTTTGATAAATATTTACTTATAATATTCAAAGTAACGCTAAAGGATCCAAAAACCACAGTTGTTATTTATTAACGTAAAAAATCAACAAATAAAACTAAGCAATTGGAAATTGGATCGGACAAATACAAACTAATTAGACCTAAAATATAAAACCAAACTAATCTAAAAACCGCTCCAGAGGCTACGTCATCATCATCATAATCAGCCTTTTAACAGTCCACTGCTGGACTTTTATCTACATATTGGCACACATTGGCTTCGTAATTTCGCACAATTCTCATTGTTGAGATTTTTTTCTTTATGCCATAGTTCGGTTGAATGGACACTTACTTATTTTTGATACCAAAATGAGCAAATTTGGATGAAAAAATCTGAAAGGGTTACCAGAATGTCCTTTCAAATTTTGAGTTTATTTTCATATTGTGATGAATAATCCTGTGGTGACAAATATTTAGCGACCATTGAATGAATATTAATAAAAAAAAGTCATTCATACTCTGACAAAAATTCATCATCATCATCAGCCAGAAGACGTCCACTGCTAAACATAGGCCTCTCCTTTTAACCTCCACACTGAACGACAGCCTGCCTTTTGCATCCACTGGATGCCCGCGACTCACTGGATATACTATCACTAGTATAGACCTAAAACATAATAGTATGGCAGGTATAATCTCTATTTTCTCTTCTCTTCTCTATCTTTTCTCTGTCTCTACATAGTATAAATTGAAGTTGCTTTCCGCGTCTGTCTCTATGTCTGTATGGCCGCTAACTCCTCCTAATCCACGCAACGGATTTTGATGCGGTTTTCACCATCAGTTAGATACTTTTTCAAGGAAGGTTTAAGTATATAATTATATAATTAGTGACCCGCCCCGGCTTCGCACGTAAATTACACCCGTGTGAAGCCGGGCGGGCGGGTCGCTAGTACCATAATAAACAAAATAATTCAGAACTTAATTAAGTAGAACATTGATTTCTAAAATTCCTAGATGTAAATCAAAACAAAGACGCAGATAATAGAGTGAGATATTCCATATTCTGTGACAAAGACCCTTTCAAATTGAGCGTCAAATTGAATCTTAATAACCAGAACTACGCACCTAACTAAATAAAAACAAAATGCTATCAAAGAGAACAAAACCATCACTACGAATATTCACCTCTCTCTCTATTGTATGGTGTCGTCTCTTTCACGCTAATCAGGTTAAGCATCCATTTTTGTAAGCGCTTCGAGCCCGATTCAATTTCAGACTCATTTGTTAGAGCATAAAACAATTATTAAAAAACGCTGGTGATTTGTCGAGCAATTTTTGCCATTTTACAATCGCTTAGCGCTGCCGTTGGGGAAAGTTTTATAGGTGTTTGTTTGCTGTTTATTCTACTTAAACGTATTATAAAAAACTTATGAAATTTAATACTCTCGTTAGCTTAGTTGTATCACGGTAGCTAATATTTTTTATTTATTTGCATTGTATTTTTTATCATCATCATCATCATCAGCCAGAAGACGTCCACTGCTGAACATAGGCCTCCCCCTTTAACCTCCACACTGAACGACAGCCTGCCTTTTGCATCCACTGGATGCCAGCGACTCTCACTATATCGTCGTCGGTCCATCTAGTGGGAGGCCTACCTACGCTGCGTCTTCCGGTTCGTGGTCTCCACTCCAGAACCTTTCTTCCCCATCGGTTATCGGTTCTTCGAGCGATGTGGCCTGCCCATTGCCACTTCAACTTGCAAATTTTAACAGCTATGTCGGTGGTATTTTTTATGCGAGCAATAAATTATTTGTCAAATTCGAGTTATGGAAATTATAACCATTTGATGACATTTTGTTTGCGGTTGTGTGCTGCTCAATATTGAAGTGTGCGTTTGTAAAACTAGTAAGAATATGTCAGTATGTGCATTGTGCAATACGTGTTTTACTCGCCCCTTAAATTTTTGGCAGACTGTTTTGGTTCGTGTTTAAGAATCCAAACTGTAATTGTAATCATATTCATATTTATTCAAAAAATGTTATTTTACACGTCAAATCGTATTATAAATTAAATTAAAATTATAGTAATCAAACAATAAATAAGTAGGTACATACACGAATCAAATAGTTAAAAAGAAACATAAAAATCAGTCATAATAAATCAAAAAGAAAAATTACAATTAATGTAATTAATTAACCCATATAAATTAAATTAACTTAACTTATACAATACATTTATAAAATTCGTCAAACGCATAAAAAGACTGCTCGATCAGCCATTTTTTGAGACGTGACTTAAAAGAGTCACCTTAATCAAAGGTTATGGATAGATAATAATTATGTTTGTGTATACAGGGTGTAAGGGGAACACTCTCGAAGCCAAAAGAATGTAATTGTACTCATCATTATGAACCACTTTTAGTATGGGACCAACCTTGAAATCGCGAAAAAAAAATCTGCTGTTCCATACATTTTGTTGAGTGTCAATGACCGTTTTCTTTCTTTCTTTCTTTATTGCAAATATGTACACTTTCTTCTTCTAAAAACTAAGTTTTAGAGTACATTGTGTAATATACCCTGCATAAAGGGTGCAGCAATGGTTAATGTTGTGGCTGGTCACAAACCAGATTCTATAGAACAGCTGATATTTTTTTCGCGATTTCAGGGCTGGTCCCATAGTAAAAGTTGTTCATAATGATGAGTACAAATACCTTCTTTTGGCTTCGAGAGTGTTCCCCTTACAACCCGTATACGTACACAAATATAATAAGTTCTAACTATAAATAAATAATAATAAGCAAATTTTGACATAATCCGATACTTTAGCTAAGTTCGAGATTTTTTTTCGTATAATCTAAAACGCAACTCATAAAATAGGTAGGTTTATTAAATAACATAATAAAATATACGCATATGGTATAAATCTCTAAACCAGAAAATCCGTTGAGTTACAATAACAGCGTATCATTTCAGTCGATTTGTACGGAACACTCGCGTTACGCGTACCTTGTAATTAGGGTTCAGCGTGGATGTTAGCTCTGCGGGAAGCCGCGGTGACAATCTCGCGATCTGCGATGGGCGGGGCTAGGGTTCCGTTGCATTTGACTGAAAACCAAGTTACTTACGTTTTGTAGATGTTTTAGTGTAAAAAGTTATGTATTAATTCATTATGCTACAAGTAGATACATTAGCGTGAATATGAAGTTTTCTATCATCATCATCATCAGCCAGAAGACGTCCACTGCTGAACATAAGCCTCCCCCTTTAACCTCCACACTGAATGACAGCCTGCCTTTTGCATCCACTGGATGCCCGCGACTCTCACAATGTCGTCGGTCCATCTAGTGGGAGGCCTCCCTACGCTGCGTCTTCTGGTTCGTGGTCTCCACTCCAGAACTTAGTTTTCTAACGCGTCATATAAATTGCGTTGTTTGCATATAAATTAAACAAATAAAAAAAAAACATGGCATCAGAAAGCCTATTAACAAAATTTAGTTGATCAATGATCGATGGGGAACGCATATATCCAGCAGTGGACATCCTATGGCTGAAATGATGATAATAATATGTGAATTTCACCAACATTTATTGCGGCAGCATGGTGGATTAGGGCTTATCCTCTCCTCTCTCTATCTCTCTCTCTCTCTCTCTCTCTCTCTCTCTATCTCTCTCTCTCTCTGAGAGAAGGCCTGTATCCCAGCAGTGGGAACATTATAATAATAATGTACTGAAATAAAAGTTTACTCTAATTACCTCATTGTAATCATTATTAGTATTTGTTTTTAGATTGGTTTATTTATTATTTTATTTATACATATTTATATTTTGTAGTGGTGTACTGTATGTGTGCTTGTACCGAGACATACCAAACGGCTCCAACGGAAGATTATGCCGAGTTGGGGCCGATTCGTGACCTTATAACTTGTGTATATAAGCTGTTTAAAAAAAACCTAATTTGGTCGAAAATAAACTTTTTCTTTCTTTCTTAATAAGCTTAAATAATGAATAAATAAAATGAATGATGTTAGACTATCAAAGTAATTAAATACAGAACCTTCAACACTAAGTCAACGCTCACCCACGATCTTATTACATACAGACTACCCGACGGGGGTTCGATTCCTGTAGGTAGTATTTAATAATGTCACTGATACCATGCCCCGGGGCAGGTCTGTCTGTACACAGACGGGACGTTGTGATTCTGATTTAGATTATTTATAGAGTAATTTATTGAGTTTGTTAGAAACTTAAATATGTTGTATTTGTAATGACTTTCTGTAGACTGGATAGTAATTGGATACTGCAGTAAAATATTCCGTTAAGGGTCCTGTATACCCTCTGCAGCTTTCTCTCTCGCACATTTTCACATTATTGAAGATATAAAATCAATGAGTGTGAATTACCAAAAAGTAACAAAATCATGTCATGGTGTCTATCGTAACATTACAAACAAAGAAATTGGCAATTTTATATATTTTAATTTGACACAGTAAAATGGTAACAAGTGATTTTTATTTCTAGTGTCATTTTATTTCGTCAAATTACAAGATATCGAAGCAAACATTTCATTGTTTGTGATGTTACGATAGACACCATGACATGATATTGTTACTTTTTGGAAATTCACACTCATTGATTTTATATCTTCAATAATGTGAAAATGTGCGAGCGAGAGAGCTGCAGAGGGTATACAGGACCCTTAAATTTAGATCGTTAAAATAGCTATTTTGCCTCGCGTATTTCATAACTAGCTGCGCCCGGTTCACTCGCGTAGTGATGAAAAATGGTGATGATGAAAATAGCCTATGTCACTCTCTGGCTCTTGAACTACCCTTGCAAAAAATCAGGTCAATCCGTTATTCCGTTGCAGCGTGAAAGAGGAACAAACATCCATACATCTATACATACAAGCTTTCGCGTTTATCTATACTAATATTATAAAGAGGAAAGATTTGATTGTTTGTTTGTTTGCATTGAATAGGCTCCGAAACTACTGAAGTTAGCTTAAAATTATAAAAATGGTGTCATAACAAAATCGAATGTTTTATCTAGGAAACCCATGAGACCGAAACACGATTAAGCACATTTCGCTCGATAGAATAAATATATCAAAGTAGCACTAATTTGCGCTTTTATCCCTGTTTTTTTTTTTTGATTCAATCAATTACCTATTTATTAAATCATGTCTGCGATATCTTGATACATATATAGATTTCATAATTATGAAGGAAACCGGTGAGGTACATTTAACATTACAGCTATACTTTTCGAAAAATATGAGAAAAACCCCAAAAATAGAAGTAGCGAAACGCACGACTGTGTCTAAGCGCCATAATTAGTCCCACAGTAAAAGTTCATAATTATGAGTACAATGACCTCCTCTCGGCTAAGTACAGGGTTAATACGTAACCCTGTATAGGCATTACAAAACCAAACAACTTTTATAAACATATCCTACCGCATTACCTAAACTATATCTCCCTTAAAACCTACGAAGCATTGCAATTTACATTACCGCGCACAAAAGGACCGCGGAGATGTTATCAACAAACGATTAGCGATCTCAATCGATACAAACACGTTGTTCGCGAGAAATTACTCGGAAATAATCGATTATTTCGTAAACGGTTTGATGTTACTTTAGGAGCAGCTGGGGAGGTTTTTAAGGAATAAAGTAGAGTAGGGATGTATGGAGTAAGGTAAAGAAATTGGGGCAAAGTAACAGTCGTTTGTAAGCTGTGTTTTGAACTTTTGATGTTATTAACAAACAAAAAATTATGCAAAAAAATACATCATCATCGTCATTTCAGCCGTAGGACGTTCAGTGCTGGACATAGGCTTCCCCCATCGATCTCCAAAAGGGCCGGTTGGAAGCGGCCTGCATCTAGCGTTTTTCTGCAGTCTTTTAGGTCGCCTGTCCATCTTGTGGGTGAACGTCCGCAGTATAGGTGAATAAAAATAATAATATGTAATAGTTTGTTTTAAATTATCACTCACTGATCTTTTATCTTCAAAAAGGTTGAAAACATGCGAAAGAAAAAAAAAATTAAAAAAAAAATTACGAAAATAAAAAATTAATATAAATATATATTATATTATTTTAAATAATGAAATTTAAATGAAAACACTAATAAAGTATAAGTGCCTACCGCCCATTGGTGCAAAACACAAAAAAATACGGACCAAAACTGTAACAATTGCCATCAAGCTGAACCAAAATGCAACAAAACAAAATCATATTACATTCTTCCGTCTCTTTCTAACACGCTATCTCACTCGCTCAGGCTCCCCGCAGACTCGTTAGCGAACTAAATACTGTAACACAATAAAACAGAAAATAAGTGTAAAAAAATAGCCATTGACGTTTTTTACAAATATTTAATGCAATTTTGAAGGTTTTTATTTGTTTGAAGTTAGAGTTTATTTTAGAAAAAAGGACGTCAAAGTTAAACTTGCAAAGTATAAACAAGTAACATTTGTTTGAGGCGTTCACCCAATATGGTGTAGTGGGGAATAAAATTGTATTTTTCTATTTTTAATTGGGACAAATTGTAGTACGAGGGGACGAGTACAAAAACAAATTATTTTTAAACGAGTTTTTTTATTGTTATTTGTAGTTGTGAATATTTTATTCTACCGCAACTGTATTGTATAACATGGAATAACATGTTAATAAAATTAGATTATTTAGTAAAATACTGAAAATGATGATATAAAATATTGTTTTTCAATATTAATGTAAATAGTAGTTTGTCATAAAAAACTATATACTTAGTAAAATTTTATAATATTTCCTATCCGCACCAAGTTTTTTTTTTACAAAATCGCGAAAGGTTGTATGTAGGTATAGATGTATGGATGTTTGTTCCTCTTTCACGCTGCAACGGAACAACGGATCGACCTGATTTTTTGCATGGATATAGTTCAAGAGCCAGAGAGTTACATAGGCTACTTTTCATCATCATCATCACCATTTTTCGTCACTACGCGGGTGAAAGCGCGGGGCGCAGCTATTCTATTATACAAGGTAACATGTAACGGTAGAAATGAATCGAAAGAAGGTCATTGTACGTATTATAAGCAACTTTTATGTTAAAATTTGCGGTTCCATAGAACATTTTCATTCATACCCAACTCAACGAATTTATGTCATTTTAGGGTAAATTTCTTAATAAATTTAGTTCATGGTGATGAGTTTAATGACCCCCCTTTCGGTATAGTACCGCCGTTCTATATAATCCTGTATAATTCTAAAACCTCAAGTTATAATAACCTAGTTTCGTATAACATTCAAAACACATCTATTTATACTTTTTTTAAGGTAAGTATTATATTACTCTGGCTTTGAAAAGTTTCGGCAGATTCAAGGATCTTAGAGCTTTACAAATAAAGAAATCTTTGTGCAATGTAATCTCTGTTTGGAATCAAGTATTTGAAATTTATATGTTTCGATATTGTCACAAAGAGCGGATGTGTAAGTAACCAATACCACATTTTTCTGTGTTATTAAATAACGCTGTATTAGATTAAAAAGCATATAATGCAATTTATTGATTTTTTGACCGAGCATGAAGAAGATTTTTTTTTAAATCAATGCGCTTGACCTCCAACTCGCCTGATGTTAAGCGATGATGCGGTCTACGGTGGAGCACGCTTGCCTAGAAGAAACCGATTCCCTCGTGATTTGAAGACACCTAGATTGTATCTATCGGGGAACACCCATTTAGGCAGCGCATTCCACAGACTAGCAGTTCGCACAATAAAAGTGGAATCAAAGCGCTTCGGTTGAGTTTTCGGAATGCACACTCTCCGAAATGTATTCGATAAAATACCGTTAGACTAGTAACTTTACGCCGATGCTCAAGTCTAAGGAGCTTAGTCTGAAGTGTCTGAACCAGGGATTCGTTGAGCCTCTTGGCACGTCTTTCAATAGACACATATTGTATCGGGACAAATCGGCGTTTCTATGTATCTATGTATATATTTGTTCAACGATAACTTGATTGAAGTTAATTTAACTTTCATGAAATTTTGTAAACAAGTAGTTCATTTCAACACAACTTTATTTTTAAGTTTGAATATGGGAAAAATCGATCCGGGGGTGCGAAGTCACAGTTTGTTGCGAAAAACTATATTTCAGACATAGGACGTCCACTGCTGGGCATAGGCTTTTCCCATACATAGGCCTCTCCCATGTTTAATAATACCTACTTTAATATTATTTTCCTTATGAAATACGTAATTTCATCACATCTGTCAAATGAACTGACTGATCCGATGAAAACATTGAAGCCTTTTCATATTTACATCATAATTTTGTGAACATTGTTATAGTTTTATTATAGAAACTGACGTGGTTTTCACACATTTTATTTATATTACACGGGAATTACTCACGTAAGATTAAGCCGGTCACTCCGACTATAGTTTCAACCGCATTAGGCAGTCTTTTTCAAGGTGAATGCATGCGCGCGGCTGCGTCTCGCTTGGCACTACGCACCCGTGTAATATAAATAAAATATTGTTATAGTTTATTGCTATGGTCAATTTTTTCGACATAAAGATTCAACAACATTTTTTTTTTTTTTTTTTTTTTTTTTAATTTATTGAAATAAGAAAAAAAAGAATGAAATGTGAATAGAAATACAAAAATCCATAACAACATTAGATTAACACAAAAAATGCTCTGAATTAACGTTAAATACCTACCCAACAATAAAAATCACAACAAAACCTTTTACCACGAACGCCTCTAAACAAGCTTCTTTGTTAAAACCCGAATAAACTACTCGAAATCCTTTTAAAATCCGCAAAGTATAATACAACTAATGTAGCCGCAAAATTTCTTAGAACTTTTTTGTCCGCGCGTTATCGAGTAGCTGACCACTGTGCGACAGGGAAAATGACAAGGCTGAGTTTCACTAACTGTAGGAAAGGAGCTAAACATTGTAAATTTTACCTGATTAAAAAAAATTCGGGCATCCAGTGGATGCAAAAGGCAGGCTGTCGTTCAGTGTGGAGGTTAAAGGGGGAGGCCTATGTTCAGCAGTGGACGTCTTCTGGCTGATGATGATGATGATGAAAAAATTTTTACTGAAACAGTTTTAAAAGTAATTAATTAAGAATAGTAACACGCCCAAAGTAAAATGTCATAGTTTTTTTTTTGTTTACCCAAGAACGGCTGTCAAGGCATTTTTGTAAGTTGCATCCATATAAACGAAACGTCAGTCATTCGAAATCAGTTAGCAACTGGTGATGCGGAGTTCTACGCCTTGATCTAAATAAGAATGTGCAATCAAAGTTCATAATGCTTGGTAATAGATTTTACTTCTCATTTCCGTTCTATTTACTTCTCTTTTCTGTGTAAAATGTAATAAAACAAGACAAATTGTAGCGTTACTTTCATATTGCATTGCTGCGGACTTGAATGTAACGAAACGCCGCGGCTTTTGCCAATATAAAGAGTCCATATTTAATCAGAAACAAGTAAGTACGATACTTCAACGTCTCTTTCTCCGCCGTCGCCAAATACAGGCCATAGACAAAAAGAAGAGCTCGTTCGTAAACTGCTTTGCTATGTAAACTCCCATGGTTCGTGCAGAGAGGATTTTCATGATGTGCCGTGTAGCAGAGTCGGCTTATTTCTGCTGAACAATATGACCCTACCTACCCAATGATGTTATATATAAACTGAGGAACTCATTGTACCCACGTAATAAAAGCAGCGCCAGGCTTGGCGCACTATGAGGCTACAAGTACGTGTCGGAGTCTTCGACCAAATTAAAATGAATGAACGGGCCATAACCATTGAACTTCCTCAGTAAAAACGAGTCAAAACCGTCGGACATATACTTTAAAACCTAATTATAACCATGTCCAGAATATTTGTTACAAAAAATGGACCGCAGTTTTTTGTTCGGGAAAGCACACGAAGGCATAATTTTGTTAGATGTTTCGTTATCATGTAACAATAGTCGCATGTTGCACTTCCTACGGCTAGAGACGACTGACACGAAGTGAGCACCTACGCTTATTTTGTAATCTTCAAAAATGCGCTTGTTCTGGACTCGTCCATTAATTTTATTTTGGTTGAAGGTCGGAGTCCGACATGTTATGATCTGCCGCGCGATAGACAGAGATAACGCGACAAGAGTTACGTGATAGACAGAGAGGCAACTTCCAGGTTAAAATAGCTGTAGGTAGTTAGCAAGAGTCGCTACTTACTTATATAAATAATTTTGCGGAGTAAATCTTCTGTACTTGTTCTAGTATGTCTTCTGTTGCAGCGCTACAAACCAAAGATAGTGAAACTCAGCCTAAATATTGTTAGATTCGGCTTGAGTGTAAAATTTCAACAATCTCAAGTATCTCTGTACAAAGGTGTGCAAAGTGACCATTATAAGGATTATGTATGGAATGGACACATTGTAGTCTTTTGTATGAAGTTTGAGTCCATTGAACTGTTTTTCTCAAATGTTTGAGGAATACGATTGGTGCAGAATAAATAATAGTGGAGGTTTTGGTGTCTTTGTGTCTAGCGATTTGAACATTTAGTAACATTTTGGTGGGTAAGTAAAGGCAAGTTAACGTTAGAGAATTTGCGTTGACGACGTTTTTTTTTTATAAGACAGCCCAGAGGACAGTGTTATGTTACAGTTTTTTAATATATAGTAATATGCTTGCGTTTAACCGCCAGCTCGCCGGCTGGTTATCCGAGTCGCGTAGGCAACAAAACGTTCCCTCAGCCCCCGCCAAGTTATAGCGATGATGTATTTTGCCACGCTAGAGTCAGGACGCCCGCGGGGGGAGTGCAACGACAAAAACGAGCATAGGTCCGACCGCGATGACGCCTGGCGTGGTACTGAACGCGGTGCGCGCAAATTCTCGCGACCTTGTTACGGTTTTAATTTCACTAAAAAACGAAACTATTCACTATCAAAATTCTTTCCAAATAAAAAAAATGTTGAATAAAATTGCATTTCAGTACATGCAATTTCCAGGTTGTTACGAACTTTCATTAGAGCATAAAACGAAAAAAATAAACTAAATCGTGTTTTGAACCAAATCATAAACTCAAACACAAATGTATCTGTGACATGTATTTTCCAGCTCAAATATTGTAATTTAACTGAATAAAATTAATTTAAAACCGTCAAATTTGGTATAAGAGGCTCTTAAGCGATGATGCAGTCTACAGTGGAGCAAACTTGCACAATTTTTTGTCTAATCTGAAATCCATACCGACATACAAAGTAGGTTAACTGGGTCTATCCTATCTGATAAAGGTCTATGTATAAATGTATAGATTTACAGATCATCATCATCATCAGCCAGAAGACGTCCACTGCTGAACATAGGCCTCCCCCTTTAACCTCCACACTGAACGACAGCCTGCCTTTTGCATCCACTGGATGCCCGCGACTCTCACAATGTCGTCGGTCCATCTAGTGGGAGGCCTCCCTACGCTGCGTCTTCCGGTTCGTGGTCTCCACTCCAGAACCTTTCTTCCCCATCGGTTATCGGTTCTTCGAGCGATGTGGCCTGCCCATTGCCACTTCAACTTGCAAATTTTAACAGCTATGTCGGTGACTCTGGTTCTTTGGCGAATATCCACGTTTCGGATTTTATCGCGCAAAGAAACTCCGAGCATAGCTCTCTCCATTGCCCGCTGTGTGACTCTGAGTTTTTCCAAAAGGCCATCAGTTAAGGACCAGTACCATATGTCATCACTGGCAACACACACTGGTCAAATACCTTCGTCTTGAGGCACTGTGGTATCTTGGACGAGAAGATTTACAGATGGTTACCTTTTATAGCGAAAATTTACAACACCCCAGGTTCCAACGTACGTTTCTCAATAATCTAGTACAAAGCTGAACACACTAACCTCACCTCTCCCATCCAAAACACAATAAACTCTGCATACATGCTCGCAAGGTGTCCGGGGTGGCGGGCGGTAACGGGGTGGCGAATTCGATTCCCGGCTATTGAAAAGTTTCAAGAGGCGAAAAGCTTCGACAAACGAAGCTAAGTGAATTTCGTGCCCTCGGAAAATGCAGGGATGGATTGAGGATGCTGTGGGGGTAAAGGCAAGAAAGATACTCGTTTATATGGCAAACTCCTTATAAATTTTTTTGGGGTTCCGGATACTAATTTTTTATTATTTTTTATATACGAGGAATATTCAGTGTAATTCCGCTTCTACGTTGCTCCGAGTACATTAATAATTTAAGGATAAATTATTTTTCTCAATAGATATTTGTGATGCTAACTTTAACCTAATCTGAAAAATAAAAACTAACGCAAAATTACGCCCGATCCAATCAACTTTTTAGCTTTTCTATTAAGATTTTTTCTTGTACAAGTCATCATCATCATATCATCAGCCAGAAGACGTCCACTGCTGAACATAGGTCTCCCCCTTTAACCTCCACACTGAATGACAGCCTGCCTTTTGCATCCACTGGATGCCCGCGACTCTCACAATGCCGTCGGTCCATCTAGTGGGAGGCTTCCCTACGCTGCGTCTTCCGGTTCGTGGTCTCCACTCCAGAACCTTTCTTCCCCATCGGTTATCGGTTCATCGAGCGATGTGGCCTGCCCATTGCCACTTCAACTTGCAAATTTAAAAGTTTAGTTAAGAATAGAGTTCAAAAGGGCGAGATGTACGTTTTTATTTAACACTAACTCTCTGCAGTTGGTGAAATGATGGAACTAAATAAAGATTATCTACGGATGGTTGACAGATTAGTTCAGAAATACGATGGTGGCTCCCCATTTATTGGAGTTAAGTTGTTTGCTGCAAAGCGATGTTATTATAGTTACTGCTACTGCTTGTTATTTAATTTATGTATCGTTAAAGGAATCTTTGTTTGATGCAACTCGGACACAAGCTGTTCTTGGAGGCTTGAATATTTTTACTTTTCTAGATGCATCGAGATACAATTCCTATAGAGTCACAATCTCTTGTCAAAAAACGTCCGAGCGTCATTGCACATACATTGTGTCAAGTGGAAAGCGATCTCGAGGCCGCAGCCCGATGCGTTGGTCTGACCAGATTCGCACCACCCTAGACACATCAGTATACGATGCGCTGCATGTCGCCGAGGATAGGGGAAGATGGAGTAAAATCATAAAGGAGAGACTGATGGGAGGTGGGGGTCACGACCCTCAGACATGAGGAGCACGACGCGAGGAGGAGGAGTGTCAATTATACACTTCACAATGCCACATTTACTCCAATTTAGACGTTATGTCACTTGCATAGTGTTCAACGTTAGTTGTCCGCTATGTCATCGTAGCTCTGGCATCGCGCGGCGTTCTAGTCGGATCGCGGTTACCTTGTAACTAACCAAAAATTCTGCGCAATTCGTAGCGTGCACCGAGTTTTGGTTCGGAAATTTATTTGGCACGATTGTGACTCTATATATAAATAATAAATAATAAATAAATATTCGGGACATTTTTGCACACACGGTCATCTGACCCCAAACTAAGCAAAGCTTGTAATATGGCTGCCAGAAACTGATATACGTACATATATATTTTTAAATACATACTTAAATAGATATTATCACCCAGACATAGAACAAACACAAATGTTCATCACACAAATGTTTGTCCTAGATGGGAATCGAACCCACGCCCCCAAGCACAGAAGATAGGTTCACTACCAACTGAGCCACCGGGGCAGTGTGGCTGAGCCACAGGGGGCATATATTGTACCTCGATGACGATAAGTGTAAAATGTAGCTATACCTCTAGATGGAATTGTTTGTTCTCCCTTTGGTCCGACCCTGCGCGGGCGGCTTGGTTCCAATTTTTATCAATCCCATTTCATTTCCCCTTACGAAAGTTTTCCTCCAATTTCGCGTTCTCGCCCCCGCCCATTTAGTGATGGGAAAGATTCACAGACGTACAGTATTGAATCACAATCAGTATAGTCTTTATTTAAAAAAAAAACTGGTGCATTATAACCCCTCTCTAAGAGCCTTGTTCAGCAGTGGACATTTAATGGCTGATGATGTGGGTGCATTATAAGGTGAAATATTTTAGTAGTATCGTTTCATAGCCCGTTGGTCCAGTTGGTAGTGAACCTGCCTTCTGAGCTTGGGGGCGTGGGTTCGATTCCCATCTAGGACAAACATTTATGCGATGAACATTTGTGTTTGTTCTATATCTGGTTGTTAATATCTATTTAAGTATGTATTTAAAACTCAGTCTATATCAGTCTCTGGCAGCCATATCACAAGCTTTGCTTAATTTGGGGTCAGATGACCGTGTGTGAAAAAATGTCCCGAATATTATTTATTTATTATTTATCCATTCCGGGCATACTTTCACTTACTATACTTTAGTTTTTAGTTGTTTAATTTTTATTATACTTTCACATTGAGGCTTATTTTCACCACTTTTCAGGGATGAAATCAAGCAATGTTCGATACGCTAACTCCTTCAATGAGTAGCTGTAAACGACATTTTCAACTGAGCTACTGGTTTTTGAATGGCATTTCCACATAACTTTGAAATGTAAGAGTCCTGTATCAGTTATATCTCCTTTTTGTATTGTATTAACCAACTTTGTATTACAGCAATCGTTTGACCGCTTTCGAGAACTTCAAATTACAGTAATCGTTTAACAGTTTTCAAAGCTTTCGAGAACTTCTAATTACAGTAATCGTTTAACCGTTTTCAAAGTTTCGAGAACTTTGCATTACAGCAATAGTTTGACCGTTTTCGAAGCTTTCAAGTACTTTGCATTACAACAATCGTTTGATCGTGTTCAAAGCTTTCGAGAACTTCAAATTACAGTAATCATTAAACCGTTTTCAAAGCTTTCGAGAACTTTGCATTACAACAATCGTTTGAGCGTGTTCAAAGCTTTCGAGAACTTCAAATTACAGTTATCATTAAACCGTTTTCAAAGCTTTCGAGTACTTTGCATTACAGCAATCGTTTGACCGTTTTCAAAGCTTTCGAGAACTTTGCACTACAGCAATCGTTTGACCGTGTTCAACGCTTTCGAGAACTTCTAATTACAGTAATCATTTAACCATTTTCAAAGCTTTCGAGAACTTCAAATTACAGTAATCGTTTAACAGTTTTCAAAGCTTAACAATCGTTTGAGCGTGTTCAAATCTTTCGAGAACTTCAAATTACAGTTATCATTAAACCATTTTCAAAGCTTTCGATAACGCTGTATTAATATTGATTTATATATAATTATATAAATCAATATTAATATATATATATAATAATTATTGAAACAAGAATTGTGGCTCATTATAACAAAGCATCCTCTACTCAAATACAACTTTTTAACCGACTTAAAAAAGGTGGTTCTCAATTCTGTACTGTAACTATTTTTGTCATCATATTGTGTGAATGTTGCGAGATATTCGATTGTAAACCGAGGGTAGTTCCAATTAAATTGAAAGAAAATATTCCTTCTCTAAGAGTGGAAATTGAATTATTCTTCACCACAAAAATCTCTTTTTTTTTTTTTTTTTTTTGCGCATTCACCTTGAAAAAGGCCGTCTAACGCGGTTGAAACTATAGTCGGAGTAACCGGCTTTATCTTACGTGAGTAATTCCCGTGTAATATAAATAAAATGAATTATTCTTGTTTATTATACTTCTCGTGAAGTATTTTTTTTTTTAAGTTCTAATTTTTATGTAGTTCGATTCGCCACCTAATTAAAATTCAGGGACCAGTCAGGAAATATTTATTCCTGTTTGGTCCAGGATTCAAATTCAGTGACAAACGGGAAGAACTCAATTTATTAAGCTTTATCGTGATTCCATTTACACCTTTTCCCATCTCTACATCTTAAAACATTAAAGTATTTCTCGGGCGCTGTATCAAGAGATCATTTTCGTCGTTATTACGGCAAATTCAATCTTGCGCCTTCACGTTGGCACTTTACATTTACGGTAGGTATTAGTAATTTGGTACGGTAGATACTGACCTACGGTAGGAGACATTTTTGTAGAGTTTAGATATTACAATGTTGCATGACACTGTTAACGGCCTGTTATCCGAATCGCGTAGGCAACAAAACGCTCCCTCAGCCCCCGCCAAGTTAGAGCGACGATGTATTTTGCACGCAAGAGTCAGGACGCCCGCGTGCCAGTGCAACGACAAAAACGAACATAGGTCCGACCTCGATGACGCCTGGCGCGGTACTGAGCGTGGCGCGCGCAAATTCTCGTGTCCTTTTTACGCTTTTAATTACACTAAAAAACGAAACTATTCACTACCAAAAATCTATCCACACCAAAAAAAATTGAATATGATTGCCTTTCAGTACATGCAATTTCCAGGTTGTTACGAGCTTTTATTAGAGCATAAAAGGAAAAAAATAAACTGAATCGACTTTGTTTCAGAATTTTTTTGATCGAGGAAATTTTATTCTATCGTGTTTTGAACCAAATCATAAACTCAAACACAGATGTATCTGTGACATGTATTTTTTTCCAGCTCAAATATTGTAATTTAACTGAATAAAATTGATTTAAAACAGTGAAATTTGGTATAAGAGGCCGTTAAAAAAGTTCAAGATTAAAAAAAAAACATTTATTAATCATCTTCATCATCATCATCATCATTTGAGCCGTAGGACGTGCACTGCTGGACATAGACCTCCCCCATCGATCTCCAAAAGGGCCGGTTGGAAGCGGCTTGCATCCAGCGTTTTCCTGCGGTCTCTTATAGGTCCATCTTGTGGTTGGACGTCCTACGCTGCGCTTATAAGTCCGTGATTTACATCCGAGAACCTTTTGGCCCCATCGGCCATCTGTTCTGCGTGATATGTGCCCTGCCCACTGCATCTTAAACTTGCTAATCTGGTGGGCTATGTCGGTAACTTTCATTCGTCTACGGATCTCCTCATTTTTGATTTGATCTCGTAGAGAAAGCCCAAGTATAGCTCGTTGTGTGACTTAGAGCTTGCTTATAAGACCCATAGTGAGAGACCACGTTCCAGTGCCGTATGTCAACACTGGCAACACACACTGGTCGAAGACTTTCGGCACTGAGGTATTTTGGACGAGAAGACGTTGCGAACGTTTTCGTTGAAGACGAAGTTTACCGAACGCTGCCCATTTTATTAATACTAAGCACCTAATACTTGTTTATATCTACTTGCTTAAGATTATTAAAACGTAATCAAGAAAAGTTAGAGAAAAATAATCATATTTTCAAGTAATTTTCTTTTCATTAAAATAGGTACACAAAATGTCGCTGCTCCGAGAACCGAATGATTACATTTACTGAAACCATTAGAGAGCCTATTAAAACTTTCCAGTTTTATAAAAATCAAGTTATTATAAATATTTTATTATAGAAACTGCCGTGGTTTTCACACATTTTATTTATATTACACGGGAATTACTCACGTAAGATTAAGCCGGTCACTCTGACTATAGTTTCAACCGCATATGGCAGTCTTTTTCAAGGTGAATGCACGCGCGCAGCTGCGTCTCGCTTGGCACACAAGCAAGACCACAGTGGAGTCGAGCGCATGTGTCTGGAATCCGCACCATGTCACCTATTCGTGAATGCTTGAGAAAGTTCAAAAAGCTTTAGATCGCTGTATAAGAAGCTTCACGGTTATTTCCCGTACATGTACCCAACTAAGTTCTTGCTCGGTCAGCTCGGCTACAACTCACTAGAAGTAAGAAGGATGTCGGTGCTACTTGCTGCAAGGTGTTCAGAGGATCGGCCGACTCCTTGCATCTGCACAATTTATTGTGCACTTTGTTCGTCCCAGACAAACCCGGGTTTCCGGCTAATAGGCGTGGAAAATTGCCCAAGTTTTTCCACGTGGATCACAGCCGCACTGTGGCGCGTTCCATGTCTCCGCCATGGTTCCATGATTCGCGCCCGCCGCCACTTCAATGCACTCCTTTCCGCCAACATTGATTTTGATTTTATTTGTGACAATTGGAATACTGTAACGTCTGACTGACTGTTTTTGACTTAGTGTGAAAATTTAACTGATCAATGGCAAAAAAGCCGATGACTATAATGTAATTTTTTATGACATAGGTACTAATTTTATGTTGATATATTTTTACAGCAATTTGTTGTATTTATTATAATAACTTTTTTTTATTTTATTCATATTTTTACGAGTATATCTATTTTAGTTTAACAGTTTGTGAGATAAATGTTAGTGGAATTAATCCGCTTTTATTCTCAATAAATAATTTGAATTTGTAAAATTGCTGAACTCTGTTTGTGACTAAGACTTGATTGACAATAAATTAGAAAATTAGAAAATATTTCAATAATTGATATAAATTATACACTAGACATGTAACGCCAAAATCCATAAAAAACGCCAACCAAGTGGAAAAAAAAAAAAAACGCTGGAATCATTTTCAATGTATAGCAGTCAAAATTAAAACACTTCTAAACTGCAATCCTGCTCTCCCACAGTTAGCCATTATCTAAAATCCTGACAATACGCAAATTATAACCATTTAACGCATATTATAACGCTTCGAGCACAAATAACGAAGAGAATTATGCTAAATATAACGCTGCGTAATGCCGTTATGTTATAGAATATTATAGAATATAACATTATTATCGTATAAGCTTCACGGTGCTCTGCGTTTTAAGAATATGGTGTTAATAATTTCATGTACAGGCTGGTGTCATTTGTTTGTGTCTTTTCACATATGACGGGATGTAGAAGATATCCATTTATATCCTACTAATATTACAAACGCGAAAGTTTAGTAATAGTAATAGTTTATTGATCAAAAATTAAAAGATAACAATATTGTTAAAAAGCAATCGAACTGGACATAATTATAACATTTAAATTTAAATTTACAATGTTGTTTGTGTGTGGAACTGGCTGGCAGTACTAGTAATTAAACTGTGCTACAGGCACCAGCGTCCTCCGTTTGAACACTAATTAGCTTTAGTTACAATTAAACATAAAAAAATTACATATATTAACATAATTAGGTCACGTAACATATATTTTTCCGGATACAATATTTTTTTAAATTAATTAAGAATTTTAACAATTTAAGTATTTAAATAATCAATAATTATAAATTATTTCAGGTATTTTTTTTTTAATTTCCCACATTATATCTATATCTGTACTAATATTATAAAGAGGAAAGATTTGATTGTTTGTTTGTTTGCATTGAATAGGCTCCGAAACTACTGAACCGATTTGAAAAATTCTTTCACTGACGGGAAGCTACACTATCCCCGGGTGACATAGGCTATAATCTATACCCGTGCGAAGCTGGGGCGGACCGCTAGTTATAAAATAAAATAAGCATGCAGTGTAATAAACTTAATGTCGAGGTGAATAAGATGTGTGTGTGTGTGTGTGTGTTTCTGTGTGTGTAGATTTTTAATAAGTACATTCAATAAGTATATTCTAAAATCTTACTAATAATATATGTATGTATGGATGTATGGATGTTTGTTCCTCTTTCACGCTGCAACGGAACAACCTGATTTTTTTGCATGGGTATAGTTCAAGAGCCAGAGAGTGACATAGGCTACTTTTCATAATCATCATCACCATTTTTCATCACTACGCGGGTGAAACCGCGGAGCGCAGCTAGTAATCTATACTATTATACTGTAAGGTATAGGTACGTTTAGGGGACAAAGTTGTGTATTAAACGGCTTGACCAATTTGAATGCGGTTAAGCGGTGGGGCTATTTAGATTTTTCGTAAAAACATTTTAAACTAGAATTTTGACAGCTTTGCTATTCTTAAATTGTTAGTAGATATTAATGTACTACCCCATACAACAAACGTATTTTTGTATTAGCTCTAATATAAAAACGGGAATATTTAAAAGCGTCAAAGTTGGTATGATTATAGTACACACTTTAAAGTATAACAACAAATAAAAAATAATGGCCAAGTGTGAGTTGGTGACAAGTTTTTGTTCATTACCAAGTTATAACTGTAAGTAATTCCCGTTTATTATAAATAAAATATTAAATTTTCTTTAAAGAATTGTATTTTGGATATATTTACTGTTTCATTCAAATCCGCTCAGACGTTACCCAACGCAACAAATCAGAGCCACAGATTCTAATGCTTTAAAGTATTTTATCTAATTCACTCATTGACACAAAAAAACTTTAACATTTGATATTATGTATATGTTTATATACGTGTACAACGAAATATGTATATATGTGACTATTAGAGTGTATAACGAAAAAGAATCCATCCTGTACATTAGGATGCGTGCACAATGGCCGCAGCGTGTAATTGGCGCGTCCGCGGCGCCCCGGTGTGCAGGGGCCCTAATAGCGGGATTAAGAACACATTAACACCTTTAGTCCTTTATGCTCGTTCGGTAATTCGAGTTCTTGTGTTGTGGGTATCGAGGAATAATGATAGGTGAAAATACGTAGCAGATTTAACAGCAAAACATCCACGACTTTACTTAAATATTACTTATTTAAAACACTGTTTTAAACTGTCACGGTTGTTCACTAAAATGATATAATTATTAACGGGATATTTACCGTGGTAAGGTTGTGGAATGAGCTCCCGATATTTCGGCGCAGTTGCACCATGTTCACGGGAAGACTGAAGAATGCGGGTGGTTGGTCGAACAGTTAAAAAGTTAGGTGCAGACATAACGATCTTCTTAGTCTTTTGCTACGGTCAATCCATAACTTTACCACGGTAAATATCCTGTAAATAATCATATAACTTTATTACTTATTTACTTTACTTATGGTCTCTCAAATTTAGGATGATAATTTAACAGGACACGCCTTTGAAGTTTTGTGTCTTTTCCCGTAAAATGTACTACAAACAATGTCCTACTTCATTGATGGGCACTTAGTGAAGTGCCACGAATAATGAACAATACCACAGACTATTGAAAATCGCTTTTGAAATAAAATAAATCAAACAAATATAATATTTATGTAACTAGTAGCTACGCCCGCTATTTCACCCGCGAGTTAAAATCGTCGTTAAGTTTTCTGAAATTTTCTGCGTAACTTTCTTAATTTTTTGTTTCCATAAGAACCTTATACAAAGTATTAGGAAACTTAAAAAAAAATGAATGAAATCGGTAAAGTCGCTCTCAAGTTACGGCGTGACTGAGGTAAATATACATAATTTTTATATATATAGGTAATTTTTTTTTTTTTGTAAATATTATTAAAGTTATTTGCAATTATATATCTCGAAATTAATTATTTGGAAAAAAAAAAACTATTACTTACGTAACGAACAATTAACACTATTTTATACAATTTTATTATATTTTTTTTTTTTTTTTTATAGTTGATAGGCTTGCGCTTGGGCGCCATCTCGCCTGATGTTAAGCGACGATGCGGTCTACGATGGAGCACACTTGCCTAGAAGAAACCGATTCACTCTCGACTTGAAGACGCCCAGATTGTAACTAACGGGGAAAACCCATTCAGGCAGCGAATTCCACAGACTAGCAGTATTCATTATTTTGGGAACACTTCCCATTGGTAACGGTTTAATAGATTAGTAGTTAGGTTTTAATTTGTTATTTTTGTTATGTTACGAAGTTAAAAATGACATGTTATTTAGTTTACTGAAGTAAATGAATTGTTAGTTTAGGATAAGCGACATGTTCCGAACGAATGATTTAATTTTTTCAGCATAACCATCCAACTCGATTTTCGAATCGATTCCTAGTTCTATGAGAATAAAATCGATGATCGAATAGGTTCAATAACGATTATACACTACCTCATCCTTACTGTGAGCTGTCAAAATTATCACCGTCTATTTGACAGAACATAGCTATTTTAAAAATATGTTTTTTTTAAATGGGCCGAATTGAGAACCTTTTCTTCCTTTTTTCGAAGTCGGTTAAAAACAAATTTCGGAGCTCGCGTGGAACAGAACGTATTTTTGGGTCTCTCAATAGAAGTGTACCTAAACGCAGTAAAAAAAAAGTATACTGTTTATTTGTCCAAAATACTGTTACTTTTTTTTCTACCAGCTTACTGCCAGTTACTTTTTTGTCTAAAAGGTTGGCATTCCTCCCTGTAACCGACACGGCAAAATGTTCGAAACGTCAAGAATTAAAATAATATAAAATACACGAGACACTGGCGTCGATTCTGTCATACCACTCACTAAACTCAACCAATCTGACAGGACTAAAATTATCTGCCTCTCTTTTCATTTTAATATGTGAGAGAAGGATGGAAACATTTTTAGAGGTGTCGAATTTATTTATTTTTTATTATAATTCGCCCATCGGGCAGGCTAAAGCCTTTAAGGCCATACCGCCTATTCTTCTGTTTTGTATAGTCTTAATAACGTAAAACAAGTCATAGTCAGAGTCAAGCTAAGTAAGTCACGGTCAAGTCAAACTCATGCCTCTGTAAAGTGGTGGGAACTTTACAAGAGGATCTTATGGAGTTTTGGAAACAACACGAAAAGACACGTTTCACCTCGTTATATCACTTGCCCACACTCGAGCACGTTTACGAGCACTTAATGAATAATAATTCACCACCTAGAACACATTAACACTCGAAAATACACTAGTTTAGGAAAATAATCCAACGAGCCGACATGTTCTTTTCCACGTTGGCGTTAGTTTACTTTAGGGTACATCAGAAGCAATGCCACTATCCGTCAAGTGTTCATTTTTAACGTGCGAAAAAAAACATCACATGCCTTATTTCAATTTCTTAATAATGCAGGAAGAGTGCAAATTGCAGGGAAATAGTATAGAAAATGCATTCGCGCTTATGCAAGAATCCCGGCTCAAATTGTGAGGTTTAGCGATATTATTTTGACACGATTTTGTTGTAAAAAGCGTTTCTAAAGGGTTTACAATTACCTCTCCGGCGTGGCAAAGCACCGTCAACAGCACTAGTGTTGAAGGTGTCCATATCATCATCATTTCAGCCATAGGACGTCCACTTCTAGACAGTGCAGCGTAGGACGTCCACCCACAAGATGGACAAGAGACCGCAGGGAAACGCTGGATGCAGGCCGCTTCCAGCCGGCCCTTTTGGAGATCGATCGGCCTATGTCCAGCAGTGGACGTCTTATGGCTGAAATGATGATGATATAGACGGCGGTTTCTGCTTACCATCAGGTGGACCGCAACTTTATTTGCCATGCACTCTTTTATTGAAAAAATTTTTTTTTCGGACGTTGACTCAACGAAGATCACTAAAAAATATTTTCTTACGTCTTACCCCATACCTTGTACAATGAATGAGTAGCGTTAATCACGTTATGTTTTCCATTTCCTGCGCAGCCTGTCACCGCCCAGTTCCTTCGCAATTACCTATCGTTTTACAGCTTATTACTGTTTGTATTCTATGCTAAATAGCTGACTGCTATATAACAAGTGCATTTATTATTACTATTCGTCATAATCATCATCCAGAAGACGTCCACTGCTGAACATAAGCCTTCCCCTTTAACCTCCACACTGAACAATAGCCTGCCTTTTGCATCCACTGGATGCCAGCGACTCTCACAATGTCGTCGGTCCATCTAGTGAGAGGCTTATACCCACGCTGCGTCTTCTGGTTCAAAGAACCTTTCTTCCCCATGGGTTACTACTTCTTCGAGCGATGTGGCCTGCCCATTGCCACTTCATCTTGCAAATTTTAATAGCTATGTCGGTAACTCTAGTTCTTTGGTGAATATCCACGTTCTTGATTTTATCGCGCAAAGAAACTCCGAGCATAGCTCTCTCCATTGCTCGCTGTGTGACTCTGCGTTTTTCCAAAAGGTAAGTTGTTAGTTAAGACAACGTCTCAGTAAGTACCAATTATGTCATCACCATGTATATAATTATCTATTTGAAATTAGTTTTTTTTTATCAAGAGACAAAAATTCAACACTGATTTAAACTATAACGGTTGTTCACTAAAGTTATATGTTTTGTTATGTGTTGTTGTTTGTTCAGTTATGTGTTAAAGTTATATGTTGTTTTATGTTTGTTATATGTTAGTTTTTTTTTGACAAAAATTCAGTTAATAAATTCTATTGTAACTTGCTACAATAGAATTTATTACTATTACTATCGCGGGTTGAACCTGGACTATATTAGCACAAAACCGAGACAGATGGCATAGCAAGAGAGAGGCCTATACACAGCAGTGGGATAAGGAAGGCTGTGGATGATGATGATGATTGTAACTTGCAAACTTTTAACGAACGCAATTATTTCTTATTTACGCTTAAAAGGATAAAAGGTTCTATTGTCAGAAGTGATAAAAAAAACACTAATACTTTACACATGTGCTCAATTCATTAAAAACTTTAACACTCGAAGATTTTGGCAAAACACTCGAAAACATGCAAAAAATGTTTTGTGACAAACGTAACACCTTTTTACAATAGAACTTACTTTACAACAAAGTCTTATAAGTTACCAAGCTTCAAAATAATCTCAAAAACACCACTATTCTTCTAATCTCTGTATGACAACATTTTCAAAAACGCAAGTGCAAGTTTGTTAATCTTTAGCGGATATCACAAATGAACTTTTTTGACGGGTTTTTGCGGATTACACAACTCACAAACTTACATATGCCGTTGTCATCACAAAGTTGATCTTTATTTCATACGTAATAGAGATTTACAGAGGAATTTATTGGTTTATTATACTTTTCTTTAACGTCGAATTCTTTATTTTGAAGTGTTGCGCAACAGATATCATTATACGTTCCAGGAAGTGTGAAATAATGAAGAGATCCCAAAACGGATTTATTACAAAAAAGATTCTAAATCATAGAACTGCAAGGGTATGATGCAAAGAAAAAAAAATTAGAATGCTTTGAAATCATGCGCTTACATTTTAGAATACTAACCACAGAAGACATAAATACTACCTTGAAAGTTCAACAGTATTAGGGTCATCGCTCATAGCTATGTCAGATAATAATAATTGTCAATAATTATTTAATTATGCTGCCAGCATTTTGGGCACGCTGCCCACCGGTAGCGGATTGTTAGATTAGTTTTAGTTTTAGATTAATTTTAGTTTTAGATTAGTTTTAGTTATAAATTTAAATTTAAGATAGTTTTTATTTTACTTGTAATTTTTATTGAATAAATTAATATCTTTAGCATTTATAATATTAAGGAGGGCACCTAAGTTTTTATTTTTCATAATAATATGCTTGCGTTTGACCACCATTTCGCCCGATGTTAAGCGATGATGCGGTCTACGTTGGAGCACGCTTGCCTAGAAGAAACCAATTCACTCGTGATTCATAAGTAATTAAATAAGAGTGATTTATAGATGCATAATTTAAATTGTTAAATTGAAAATGAATTTTAAATAATAATATATGTATATACAAAAGTAACAATGAATGTACACGACATCAGCATATGACTAATGGAAGGAACTAACTACCAAGACACGGGTTTTCAACAGATAGTTTGGCAGTTATGAGCCAGTAACAATTTATAATGTACCTACATTTCTTGAATAAATAATTTTGAATTGAATTTTAAATAGTTTTTCGCGCCCGAGTCTCATTTGGTCTCACGAAGAGTATAAAAAAGAGTATCGGGGAGTCTCCGCAAGAGTATACAGTGTGTTAAGTTTGTCAAAAAAGACATTTCCAAATAACTGTAACATGGGGCTCTTTAAAAGTCATTAAAGGTCGGCAACGTATTATGTGATAGGTATCCATAGGCGATGGTGATCGCTTACCATCAGGTGGATCGTTAGCTTATTTGCCACCTATGGCATAAAAACACGTTACTTAATTCATCTACACGTTACACTGTAATAATTATCATAAGCTACTAATAGTATTGTTTTATTGTTGAGTATAATGAACGATGACCTTAATTATTTAACTACTAGCTGCGCCCCGCGGTTTCACCCGCGTAGTGATGAAAAAATGTGATTATGATGATGATGAAAAGTAGCCTATGTCACTCTCCAGCCCTTGAACTACCCATGCAAAATATCCGGTCGATCAGTTGCTCTGTTGCTGCGTGAAAGTGGAACAAACAAACCAACAAACTTTTCGCATTTATAATATTAGTAAGTATGGTGGTCAATTTTCGTCCAAGAACTAAACAGACGTTATTTATGTGTAAAACAGACAAGCAATGCTAAAATTGTCCAATCAACGTGGAAAATGAAGCGACAACACTCAGGGAGTAATTTCGCTTCGAAACGAAAACAGAAAAGCGAATCGCTCTCGAATAATCATCTATCAATTAAAACTGCTTATTTCCTTAATTCAGACCAATCGGTTGCTAAAGAGGCTTTCATTTCAACGCTAAAACTGCTACACGAAAACCAACTCTGTTTCCTAAAGTTTAAGAAAGAATCGAGCTTGAAAAATGACGGTAGTTAGAAATGTTTTCGTTGTTGTGGTAAAATGAGAGTTAAGTAGTGGAGCTAAGGTGTGTTTTGGTGTGAAGATGGATGATGAGACGAGATAAATGGGAAATTGTGAGCTAACTCGCTGTCGTTGGGAATAAAACAACTCTTTGCGCTGATAATGAGTAAGAATGAGTAGGGTAGTGTGAGGTAGAGATTACATAATATCTTTATTAAAAAAAACTAATCTTAAATCGAATTACTTCATCCCCACATCTATCCATATAATTATTTATATAAAAGTTAATCCCTTTTTACCTTGGTCCCCCATTAACCTCCACACTGAACGACAGCCTGCCTTTTGCATCCACTGGATGCCAGCGACTCTCACTCACGCCATACTCTGGTCACGGCATATCATGAGACCGACTTTACCGATGTCATTATTTCTTTAAAGTTTCCTATTACTTTGTGGAACGTTCTTACGGAAAGAAAAATTAAGAAAATTGCGCAGCAAAATTGGAATATTTCAGAAAATTTTACGACGATTTTAACTCGTGAAGCTCTGAAAGAATAACTTTAGGATTTTTTACAAATCTAATACTTGTGTATTTTTTACTAGCAGCCTTTATTTTGTATTCAGTTTTTAGTTAATTCAGGTACTTACATTTATTTTTACTCACGGATCTAGCCTGGATCTTTATACGAAATCAATGGGGCCAAAGCGAACACAGAGAGGCCTTTTTGTGTATAAAAATAAATTAACCTATGTGGATTTGGATGATATTGGTCAATGGACTATTGATGCTATGGGGTTACAAATAATAACTTTATTTTATTTTATTTTTATTGCACGAGAATTAATCACATAGTTATAGTTAGTTTTATTTATTTTATTTGTTCCTAGTTTTGGAAAGACACTACCTGCTGCAACACAGTTAACGCTAAATCAACAGGCAGGGTTAATATTTTTTTCTGCACCAATATGACATGTCTAATAATAAATAGTTATTATTTGTATAGTGGAACATTTCAATGGCTAATAGTAAAACCATCAGAGAGTGTGATCCTTTGTCTTTTTTTAACAAATAACATAATAATAACTTTTTTGCTTTTATAATGACATTATTCTTTTATTCTCTGAAGTAGGACTACTCTGCGTCGGTAGCCAGGAAGGAATCAAGCGATAAACGCGCAGTAACTAAACTATTGCGGATGTGCTGCGATGGAACGACAAGCATCGGCTTCGGTCTTTACATAAACTAGAAAATAGTGGCGTAGCACTCAGTTGTAGCGTGCGCTCATGGCATAGATATGGTCTTGTGGCGTGACGAAAGGGATTGCTTGTGGCGTAGCCATGTATTCGTAGAGTAGCGAACAGTGACGTAGCGTAACTAAGTTCTTGTGGCATAGCCCTGTGCTCGTAGCGTAGCGTACAGCTAGTGACGTAGCGTAACGAAGTGCTTGTGGCGTAGCCTTTCGCTAGTAGCGTAGCCTTTCGCTCGTAGCGTAGCGTACTGCTACTGCGTAGCATAACGAAGTGCTTGTAGCATAGTCTTGCGCTCGTAGCGTAGCGTACCGAAGTGCTTGTGGCGTAGCCTTGTGCTTGTAGCGTAGCGTACAGCTAGTGACGTAGCGTAATGAAATGCTTGTGGTGTATGCTTGTGCACGTAGCGTATCGTACTTCTAGTGACGTAACGTAGCAAAGTGCTTGTGGTGTACCCTTCTGCACGTAGCGTAGCGTAAATCTCGTTGCGTAGCGTTGTCTAGGGCTCGATAATTATGCGTAGTGCTTCTAAAAGTTGAAACCTGAAGTGTTGTTCGTGGGTAAGCATATTGAGCGTAGAACTAGTGGGGATAACTTATCATTGTAGTCATCATTGTATAGTGGTAGTGACATAGCGTATTTACTTACTTACTTACGACTTAAATTCCATCACATCAAGATTTTTGGCAGAGACTGACAGATTTTTCCTTTAAGGAAGTGCTAAATAGACCAATTCTGCCTGGAATCACCTCCAATGCGAGTGATTAGGTGCCAATGAGATGCGCTAATGTTTCCGCGACGCTCCGTCTACCGGCGCAGGGAAATTTATGCAGCTTGCTCTGACGATAGCTTTTGTACATAATTATTCAACTCTTGTTTACTTTCATTTTCAGATCACCACTAACTGATGTAACTAGAAATGTATTGCGAAAACATGGAAAGGAGGTTCAAAAGCACTCACGATGCAATTCAAATGCATTTTTGAAAAGGTGGCTATGTAAAACTACATGTTACTCCGCGTTATGAAAAACTTTTACCGTGGTACCAACCAACCAGGGTATTTTTATACCATCTCTCTAGATAGAAACTAGGCAAAACATGATAAAAAGTGACAAATATTTTAACCCGCACCTATTGTGCATGCGTTTTTAAATTTGTGTATGATTTACTCGTGTTATGTGCTCGTGTGTGTGTGTGTTGATAGCCCGTTGGTCCAGTTGGTAGTGAACCTGCCTTCTGAGCTTAGGGGCGTGGGTTCGATTCCCACCTAGGACAAACATTTGTGTGATGAACATTTGTGTTTGTTCTATATCTGGGTGTTAATATCTATTTAAGTATGTATTTAAACCTATATATGTATGTATATCAGTCTCTGGCAGCCATATCACAAGCTTTGCTTAGTTTGGGGTCAGATGACCGTGTGTGCAAAAATGTCCCGAATATTTATTTATTTATTTATTTTATAAATAATCTTTATCTTTATCTAACCGTAAAATCACAAACAATATGTTACACTCAACGAAATTATTAAATTTGTACATAGTATAAATTAAAGTAGCTATTCGCGTCTGTCTGTATGTATGGCCGCTAACTCCTCCCACGAAATGGATTTTGATGCGGTTTTCACAATCAGTTAGATAATTTTTCACGAAAGGTTTATATATATAACTAGCGACCCGCCCCGGCTTCGCACGTAAATTTCACCCGTGCGAAGCCGGGCTGCGGGTCGCTAGTAGCTATTATTAGGTGCTGGTAGGGGGAAATGCACAATATAACCTAAGCGGAACTAGGACGTCAGTCCAGTAGGCCTAGCATGGGTTGTGGATAAATTGTCTTTCCACCGTTTTTATCCACGCCTAGATGCGACAAAGCTAGAATATGGATACGTTTGTCTTTTTCTCGCGGGATAAAAACGGTGGAAAGACAATTTGTCCACGGCCCGTACTAGGCCTGCAGGGGGTCTAGACAAGAGCCACTTTCTGTTAGCGTTCACGCCTGCGGAAAGATGTATGAAATTGGATGAAAACGACATTAGCTTAAGATAATTTCTCTCAAGCTAATGTCATTGTCAATGTCATTTTCATACAATTTCATCTTTCCACAGGCGTTAACGCTAACAGCAAATGGGTCTTGTCTAGACCCCCATGGGCCTTAAGAATGCATTCCGACCTACGCTGCAATTCTACGGCAGCAATGCAGCCATAACCTGGGAACTTCAACTAAAATAAAATGAAAGGACGGGCCCAGAAGGAGCGCATTTTTGTATTTACAAAATGAGCGCCGGCGCTCACTTCGTTTTAGTCGGTCTCTAGCCGTAGGAAGACTAGGAAGTGCGATACAAGACTATTGTTACATGACAACGAAACATCCGACAAAACTATGCTTCGTGTGCTTTTCCGAAGTGTAAATACACAACAAAAAACCGCTATCTATTCGTCCTGCCGAGTTCGGAATCATACCTTTACGGCTAGCTGTATGAAAAAAGTTGCGCGACTGCAAACCGTATCTGGGACCTTACGGCCATCTGCTTACGCGGTATCAAACTAACGTTAAAACCGCGCAGTTGGAAAATCACGCGAACGTGAACCTTATCGCGCCCAGATACGGTTTGCGGTCGCGTGATTTACCAACTGAGCGGATTAGGTGCCGCAATAGCAGTTGTCCGTAAGGCCCCTGGGCGTGTTAAGTTTCACGTTCGCGTGATTTTCCGAACTGCGCTGTTTTAACGTTAGTTTAATACCGCGCAAGGAGTTGGCTGTATTGCCCAGGACTTATCGCCCTCATCTCGAATAAAAATAAGAATATTTTGTGATTTCAAAGTTGGTACCACAGTAAAAGTTGTTCACAATGAGTACGATGACCTCCTTTCGGTATAGTAGGTACCATCGTTCCGTGTGACCCTTTACAAGTATTGTCCTCCGCAAGCAGCAGGCGACAGAGGCAGCGAGGCCACAAAATATATACGTACAGAAGGCCGGCTTCCGATGACCTTAATTTTAATAAACTTTTATTCGTATTTTTTAAATTAATTTCCTTACCTGCAGCAAATTACTAGTGTGAACGGCAGAACTTCTTACGCCATCTATTGTTGAGTAGCAAAACGACTCTAGGAAAATATAACTAAATGTGATACAACGCCCTCTAGGCTGAACTGCCTAAACGTCGTACACACGAGTTCACCTTTGGATACCATTCAGCCCCAATAATTATCACCTAACCCAGTCATCCGTCTATCATTTGATTTTGATAATTTCCAATAGATGGCACACTGATTACATTTTTGAAAGCTACAATATAAAATAACTTTAAATAATTTAGAATATAATGTATATTAAATATTATTATAATATAAAATTAGCATAGCCATCTATATTACTAAGGATTCCTTAATATTACATATGCTTTACCACAGGCATATCTTATTTTGTATTTATTAGTAACTAATTACCTATACTAATAAAAACTTAAATAATTATGACAAATCAAATAAAATATTGAAATGTTAGTTACATCACATACCTTACCTACCATAAATAATTTATACTAGTATTATAGTATTTTGATCTAAGTACCTACTAGTAACATAGTTTATCAAATTCATAATAAAATAATCACAATAATATAGTAAAATACAAAGACGTTACAAGTAAATATGTTCAAACATTTGTAAAAGCACGAGAAAAATAAATTAAGTGCCATCTATTATCAAGTAGCTGAACTACGCTTGAACTTTTGCTCGTTTCTCCGCCACTCTTCTTTGTTCGTCTCTGATAATCTCCGCTAGATGGCCGATGGCTGTGTTCATGTCTTCATAGCGAATTTTGCTAAATGTTAGACGGAGGTACTGAGAGGGAGCGCTAGTGTCGTATGTGAATGCTTGCCCTGGGATCAGCATGAGGCCACGTTGAAAAGCCGTTTGGAAGACCTGGGGAAAATGAAATGGTTTTTCAATCGTTGGGTTAGCAAACATATTTTTGGGGTTATTGCAAAGGCTTCTAGCTGGCGCACCCAGAGGCGTCAATCTGCCGTCCGATTACTAAAAGACCATTAAGTGATATGGCCACAGTGTCACATAGCGGTCTTTTAGTAATCGGACGGCAGCAATAAGCAGGGGCCTTAGGTACAGCCAACGGCTAACTCGGTATCAAACTAACGTTAAATCCGCTCAGTTGGAAAATCACGCGACTGCAAACCGTATCTGGGCGCCGGTTTACGTTTGCGTGATTTTCCAACAGCGGATTAGGTGCCGCTGGCGCTGGGCGAGATTTCTATGGTGCGCCACCCCCCCCCCCCCCCAATCTGCCATTCAAACCGAAAAAAGATCTGGTGCCCCTGGGCAGTCGCCCCACCGCGCCCTACCGCCGGTAATGGCTTCACTCTACAGATCGTTCAAAAGTATAATTTACTTAGGTCTGACTCTCGAATTAGACTGATACAATTTTAAGAATGAACAGAATAGAATGCCGCTATAGCAGTTGTCCGTAAGGCCCCTGGTAGTGCTAAAACCGGCACTGATTACCTAATGGGAACCGGACCTGGAACAACATGATCTTGGTTTTTTCCAAGTTCATCTGGAGATCGACGCGTTGGGAAGAATTTGCTGGACCTTCAGAACAGCCCAGGTTTCGACCAAGTCATAAAAATAAAGTTGCAAACAGCTCAGCTGGTTTGGAAAGGCTGGCAGAGGCAAATGCACAATACACCCCAAATTCCGACTTGGTATCCATCAGGGCATATCACCAGGAACGATCGCCTACAAAATCGCACTAGAGCGACGTGCGCCAGGCTCCAATGGTATTGTACAATGAGTTTACCATATTATAGACATCCTCGACATCATGCACCTTCATCCAGAAGAACAAGCCTGCGTCAGGCACGGGGCAGTACGCCAGCTCGCTCACTTCCTTTAACGAGTCGTAGAGTGCGTCCCGCCGGTGATGGTACAGCGCGCGGGCTGACAGGAGGTGGCTGTGGAGGTAGGCCCGGTCCGAGATCAGGTTGAGGATAATGGCCTGAAACAAGAAACAGACCAGGGGCCTATATATAAGTACTGGGGCCTTACGGACAACTGCTATTGCGGCACCTAATCCGCTCAGTTGGAAAATCACGCGACCGCAAACCGTATCTGGGCGCGTAACCTACCTATTACCTATAAGTACTGGGGTCTTACGGACAACTGCTATTGCGGCACCTAATCCGCTCAGTTGGAAAATCACGCGAACGTGAACCTTATCGCGCCCAGACGGTTTGCGGTCGCAAATGGATTAGGTGCCGCAATTAGCTGTTGTCCGTAAGGCCCCTGATACATAAAGTAGCTAGTTCACATCATCAAACCATATCAGCCATTAAGCGTCCACTGCTGAACAAAGGCTTCCCTATTTTTATTATTTTTAAATTTTCATGACCGTGGATTCAATTTCCTTTACTCGTAATATTAAACAGTTTTCATCGTCTTAATAGCGTCAAACAAGTCATAGTCACACTCAGAGTCAAGCTAAGTAAGTCACGGTCAAGTCAAATTCATGCCCCTGTAAAGTGGTGGAGACATTACAAGAGGCTCCAATGGAGTTTTGGAAACAACACGAAAAGACATGTTTCACCTCGTTATATCACTTGTCCACACTCGAGCACGTTTACGAGCACTTAATGAATATCAATTCACCATTTAGTACACATTAACACTCGAAAATAAAGTATAGGAAAATAATCCAACGAGCCCGACATGTTTTTTCCACGTTGGCGCCAAAACTCAAGCTTCCCTATTAGATAGGGGTGTTGCCATAACTGCGTGCTGTTTGATCAAATTCTTACTTCATTATCATTAATTTACAAATGCATGTACCTATGTTGTGACTCAGTCACTTAGGAGTTTTTCCTGATGTAACATATTAGCGTCGATTCTGTCATACCACTCACTAAACTAAACCAATCCGACAGGACTAAAATTATCTGCCTCTCTTTTCATTTTAAAATGTGAGAGAAGGATTGCAACAATTTTAGAGCTGCCAAATTTGGTTTAGTTTAGAGTACATCAGAATCGATGCTAGATTTTATGCCAATATAAAACAATTTTGGTCATCATGATCATCATCAGCCAGAAGACGTCCACTGAATATATAGGCTCCCCCTTAGATTTCCACACTGAATGACAGCCTGCCATCTGCATCCACTGGATGCCGTGTCTCTCAAGAAGTCGTCGGTCCATCTAATGGGAAGTCTACCTATGCTGCGTCCTCCGGTTCGTGGTCTCCACTCAAGAACCATTCTTCCCCATCGGTTATCGGTTCTTCGAGCGATGTGGCCTGCCCATTGCCACTTCAACTTGCAAATCTGAGCAGCTATGTCGGTGACTGTGGTTCTTTGGTAAATATTTACGTTCCGGGTTTTGTTGCGCAAAGAAACTCCGAGCTTAGCTTTTCCATTGCCCGCTATGTAACTCAAAGATTTTCCAAAAGGCCAGATGTTAAGGACCACGTCTCAGTACCATGTCATCAAAACACACACAAAGACCCCTGTCTCTAGGAACTGTTGTATTTTTGACGAGAAAACTTTACATGCAATTTCCCAAACTCCGCCCATCCGAGTTGAATTCTTCGAATTAATATGGATAAATTTTAGGAAAATCCTATGTTATGGTTTCGACAACATAGGATTTATATTCGTTTGGGCTCCACCCAAGAACCTAGTTTGAGATAGAGTATACAAATAAATAATAAATATACGGGACATTTTTGCACACACTGTCGTCGTCGTAATCAGCCTTTTAACAGTCCACTGCTGGACTTTTAGCCTACCCCCGAAAGGGTGATGGGGCCATATCCACCACGCTGGCCCAGTGCGGATTGATGGACACACGGTCATCTGACCCCAAACTAAGCAAAGCTTGTGATATGGCTGCCAGAGACTGATATACATATATATATAGTTTTAAATACATACTTAAATAGATTTATTAACAACCAGATATAGAACAAACACAAATGTTTATCACATAAATGTTTGTCCCAGGTGGGAATCGAACCCACGCCCAAAAGCTCAGAAGGCAGGTTCACTACCAACTGGACCAACGGGCTATCTAAAATTCAAAATATTTAAAATAGTCCGGTACTGCTGTTTTCCTAAGGAAATAGATCTAATTTACCTGCGCAAGAGTACAGCTGTGTAACAGCTCAGCCTGTGAGTGCAGCTCGAGTCGGTCCAGCAGCACTTTGGGAGCTGTAACCCAGCCTCCTCGTAATCCAGCTGAGACGACCTTCGAGATAGAGTCCAGTCTGATGACGCGACCGCATGTGTCTAGAGAGAGGAAGGAAGGTACTTGAATCTGAAATGGAAAAAAAATATATTCAAAAGCCATATCCTTTTTTCACCCATTTCTATCTATAACACTTCTCTACATAGTACAAATTGAAGTCGCTTTCCGCGTCTGTCTGTATGGCCGCTAACTCCTCCTAAACCACGCAACGGAATTTGATGCGGTTTTAACCATCGGTTAGATACATTTTCAAGGAAGGTTTATATATATATATATATATATATAACTAGCGAAGCCAAGCGGTAGCATGTGCACTTTATAATCTGACGACACCCAGTTTGATTATCGTCCCTGCAGAACCCGATATGTCACATGACATTCATATGACATATGACATTCATCAACATGCACTGGTCCAGCATAGTGGATAAGGGCCCATCTTCTTTCTCTGAGAAAAGGCCTGACTGCTGGTAAGCAGTAGTAACATCAAGGACTGGCAGGTTTGATTCAATATAGCTATAGCCGCTCCGTGCTGCCGTCCAATTACTAAAAGACCGTTATGTGACACTGTGGCCATATCACTTAACGGTCTTTTAGTAATCGCACGGCAGCGTTGTCTTCTTTTTTCCACTTTAAATACAATACAATTTTACATCCAGCTGTTAAAATATTTTAACATTAGTTTCACATAATTTTATTTTGTGTTTATATCAATTAGTTGTTAAATCACGTTGCAAAAAAATCATTAAGAATCGCTTATGATTCATGAAATTCTGATGATAAATGCTCTTAAAATCTGATAAAATCTACTTCAGTTGAATCTAATAGAACCTATTAAAAGGAATGAATTGATTCATTATACAGAGCGACTTTGATGTTCTGAACAGCCATGACCAGTTGACCACCCCGTCACACTCTATATACAAGGTATGAAAAGCCGCGGCAAGGTACGTTGGTCGTCCACCAGATAAGAAGATGTCAATATGCCACGTAGTTCCAGATCCATGGACGGCACAGGTACAGGACCGCAGAAAGAGGTGAATAGATTAAATACCTATCCTTATTTAATCTATTTACCTCCTAAATTCGTTGGTTTGAGTATGGTCAGTGGGTGGACCAACCCTACGATCCTTGGTGGTCTGTGAGAAGCAAAATAGTGCCATATACTCTAGCTTGTTCTGGAGTGGAGACCATGAACCGGAAGACGCAGCGTAGGGAGGCCTCCCACTAGATGGACCGACGACATTGTGAGAGTCGCGGGCATCCAGTGGATGCAAAAGGCAGGCTGTCGTTCAGTGTGGAGGTTAAAGGGGGAGGCCTATGTTCAGCAGTGGACGTCTTCTGGCTGATGATGATGATGATGATGATGATGATGACTCTGGCTTGTCAAAAAGTATTAAGACCACCAGGTATAGCTGGTAAGCCCTGGACCCACTCAGCCCAGGATCGACGCAGATGGAATATCAAGAGACGCCTTTCCCCCCTACAAGGAAGGTTTTGTATGATAATGGAAACATACCTCACTGTAATTCAAAAACATGTATGGATCATCTTCCAGAATCAAAAAGTCATATTTGCAAGCCAGGTTGTATACTTCTATCCTTCTATCTTCAGGTAGCACGGTTCCAGTAGGATTGCTCCCAGTGGGTATGATGTAGAGGACCTTGGGCATTTTGAGGCCTCTCTTGAGACGGTCTCCGAGAACATTGTCGAGAGTCTCTGGTATCAGGCCATTGTCATCTTCGGGTATGCCTAAAACTTCTGGACTGTAGGGTTTTAGCTGAAAATAGATACTAGATAAATTTACTTCGCTTGCTCTCGTATTTACGATCTCAAAAGCATTATTTTATTGATCTTTAATTTTTATTTTTATTATAAATAGGCTTGCGCTTGGCCGTCAGCTCGCCTGCCGATTACGCCGCGCCGGGGTGTGATCCATTTTGCAATATTTTTTTTCCTCAAAAGTTGATTCACAAAATGTTCACTTTGATGGGTAGGCAGCTTTCTGTAACACCACGTGTACTATAGTACACGGTGTAGTGCTAAAGAACTGCTAAGATGCATGGCGATATAATTGTCTTCGACTAAGACGGATGAGATAGTTAAGAGAGTGAACATAATTATGAAATGCTGTTGTGGTCAGAAAAACTTGTTATATTGATATACTTTGTGGGGAACATCGCTTTTCTAATTGTATGCCAAAAAGCTGGGTATCCTATCGAAGGTGCGACGGTACTTCACGTCGGAGCAGTTGCTGTCACTGTACCAAGCACAAGTTCGGTCGTGCATGGAGTACTGCTCTCATCTTTGGGATGGATCAGCTAAGCACCAGGGGCGTTGGATTCTATTGAAAAACGTGCCAAGTGACTCATCAGCAATAAATCCCTGATTAATTGCTGATGGCTTTTTAGTCTTGAGCACACATTTATTGTGCGAACTGCTAGTCTGTGGAATTCACTGCCTGAATGGATTTTACCCGTCAGTTACAATCTGCGTTGAAGACACGGCGCGTCGACAGTGAATCGGTTTCTTCTAGGCAAGCGTGCTCCATCGTAAACCGCATCGTCGCTTAACATCAAGCGAGATGGTGGCCAAGCTCAAGCCTATCTACTATAAAAAAATATACTAAATAGCTCCAAAAATGTTGGTAGCTCATACTAACAGTGCTATGTAGTCCAGTATATGCATATTGCGTAGTCAAAATCGGGTCTCCAGGTTCTAATAGCAGTTCCATACACTGGTATATGCCGTGTTGGCCGCCGTTGGTAACGAGGATGTCTCGAGGCAGTGGTGGGGGTCTGTGTAGGTCCTCTTGGAACTGCCGGAGCTCTGTGAGGAGGGACGGTAGGCTGGAAAGAAGACATCATAATAATTATCATAAAGTCGCAGTGCAGACGGGCGCGAGGGCAGCAAGAGCGGCCGCACGCTCTGCGCGTGCGCGCACCGCCGCCGCGGCCTTGGCATCGCCAGTACGCGGGCGACCTTCTCCAGAATCGCGCGTATTCCCTAAGGAAGGGGCTCTAATGGCTCCGAAACCGGTCGATCGTCTCGACTGATAAAAACATAATCGTGAGTGCAAGCCGGTGTTATAATAAATTATTATTAATATAATATGGAACTTGTATGTAAGTTTTATATAGGTCCGCTCCAAAGTCTAAAAACCTACATCAGTCGGACAATTCACCTCGATCTCTCGAATTTATTTAGATTTAATTTAATTTTATGGATTTACCATAGGTGAGGAAGAAAAGCCACTAACCTGTGAGAATCTGAAGGTGGGACTTGGGGTGAGCAGGCACGCTCACTTTTGGGTTTGTTCGTTGTAATTGGTGCTATAGGTGGGGGCCGCGTTAGACGCGCTCGCGCATTTCGTAGGTTGCGAGGATGCGCACTTGTGAGGTGGAGGCGTAAAGCACGCGCGGCGGTCAACCTCCAACTGCTGCTAGCAAAGCTTGGGATGCCAACACAGCGAAAACGCACGGTGCGTAGCAATTCTACCAACACCATAATACTCGGAAACTAATGTTTATCTATGCGTGGTCACTGTAGTAGTGCATTGAACGCGCAAATCTCAAAATTAGAAAGGGAAAGAGGAAGAAAATATTAGCAAGGTAATTCTGTACGAACCAATCATCTCAATAGTATGTTCACCTGCATACGTACTTAGTATTTTTTGAAACTTACCCTTGTGATGGGACATATTGCAATGCCTTTGCCAGCTCAGGCCCTTCTAACTCCAGTTTCTTCCCGTTCGTCATCTCCATGGTGAGTTTCGTGTAAGGGAACGCTTGTTCATTGGGCATGCCTTCGGCTAGTGAGAGGACTTGCTTTCCCAACTTATAGGAGAGGGTTGCTGGAATAGATAGAGTGGAATATATATATCTCGGCCTCCTTGACGTGTCCGTCAACGGCGAACCTGACTAGCGCCGGTTATGAGCGCGTATATGGCTGGCAAGACCAAACTTAGTTTTAAAGATCATGTTGCAAGGCGCACAGTGCAACTGACCATCACCATTGTATGTGTAGGTGTAGGAAGGCTTCGGACGGGTCTTAAAATAAAGTAGAATAGATTAGTTATCGTAGTGAGATACAGTTTGGGTTTGTTTTTGGATGACACCGTACCTACACCGTGTGTTTTTGTAGAATGAAAATTGTAAAGAATTTCAACTTACACAAAGTTGAATTCAGTCGCTAAACACCTTTTTTGTAAAGTGGGGAAATGTTCTAAAGATACCTGGCTGCACTGGGGTCCAACCAGGTTATGTATAATTCCACCTACTAAACCCCCTTCGCAGCATGCTTCGTTTTAGACCAAGGGAGCTGCGGGGTCTCCATATTTTCCAAATCCTCACCATTGATCGTAGACGGATCCATTTCATCAATGAATTACGACCCTATGGCGTAAGTACAAAATCCATACCTATAGCATTATTTTTAACCTGTGTGCATTCTTCGTAGGGAAGCATTTGTTATACCTATTCTCTTTTTCATATTTCAGATCATCATCATAATCAGCCTTTTTAACCGTCCACTGATGGACTTTTAGCCTACCCCCGAAAGGTTTTTTGGGCCATATCCACCACGCTGGCCCAGTGCGGATAGGTGGATTCACATACGCCATTGAATTTCTTCTCCGTACGTATGCAGGTTTCCTCACGATGTTTTCCTTCACCGAAAAGCCAGTGGTATGAAATTTTTATATATATTTAATTTTATTATATATTTCAGATGGTCAAGGCTAATTAATTTAATTTATTGTCTTATCTTTACATAATAAAGAGGCATACAAATCTTTATCTATAAATCAGGATTTTATCCTTTACAAAAATACGTTATCTGTGATAACACTGATTTCATTGAACGATTTATTAATCATTATCAAAAAACGTGTCGTTGTTT